>CM045991.1:35000-5682761 GCA_025175895.1 Wurfbainia villosa
ATCGGCTGGTGGACTTCTCCATCCATTCTGAAGGGGGAGAAGTCTTGGGTGGCCGGCGTTTGGGGTCTTGGCGGGCAAGGGAGGGCTGGAGGTGGTGGTTTCCGGGGAGAACAAGGAGGTAAGAGGGTTATTTGTTGTTTGGTATATCTCATTAGGTAGAGTAGAAGGTGGTAGGAGCTTGCGGCAAGCTTGGGAGAGTTTCGATGAGGTTGGCCGATTTCTGGCGATCAGCTCCGGCCAAGGGCCGGCCAAGCTGGCCAGTGGGTGGAGGACACGTGGCAGGTGGAGGGGTGGGCGGCAACCCACTAACTTGGGGGCTGTTCAAAGTCAATATGGGCTTGGCATCCATTGGCTGATTGGGCAGCAGGCAACATTTCCAAAGATTAGCTGGAATCTTGATCGAGGATGGCTAGAAGAAGAGGGAAAGACAAGGGCCAATCAGGTCAAAAGGGGCCCAGGGACGTGGCAAGTCAAGCTGATGTGGCAAGTGAAGAAGGACAAGTGGCAAAGGAAGATGGACAGATGGACCAACGGACGGATGCTGAGCTGGACGAATGAATTGACGTGGAAAGCATGGAGGAAGGAGCTGGGGAAGGGGTTGCTGTGGGCGTGGAAGGCAGGGATGGGGAAGAGGTGCCTGCTCATGTAGAAGCTGAATCAAGCTCTCAAGGGGCTGGAGGGGATGGTGGTTCGTCGGAGGAAAGGGGTTCACCGGAAGTTGGGCAGCGGGCTGAAGGGGGTCTGCCGGAAAAAGAAACTGAGGGAGATGCAGGTGAAGAAACTTGGGGGCCGAAGTCGTGGGCGAGCCTATTCAAAGATAATCGCAAAATGAAGCAAGCCATGAAGCTAGATCAGTATGAGGCGAAGGGGGAAAGGTTGGCATTCTCATACGAGGACTTGGATAACATTGAAGACACCATGGGATTCTGTTTGGTGGGCTGTTTCATGGGGCTGCATCCGGGTCGAAGGGGGGTCATTGCGGTGGCGGAGCAATGGAAGGTGGTGTATAAGTTCTTCATGCATAAGAGTGGATGGGTGGTGTACCGATTTGATACGCAAGAGGACATGGACAGCGTGTTGCAAGGGGGGCCATATTTTGCTTTTGGAGTGCCAGTCTTCTTGAAGATTATGCCGAGATGCTTCTTGTTTGATGAAGATGGCAGACATGTGCCGGCGTGGGTTCAGATTCACGATCTCCAACCAGATTTTTGGTCGCAAAAAGTATTAAGTATGGTGGGTTCGGAGATTGGCAAGCCATTGTACACGGACAAATTGACGCGAACACGAGAAAGGCTGGTTTACGCTCGTATGATGGTGGAGGTCCCGGTCTTTGGACAGCGGGTACTGGAGGTTCCAATCACGTTGCCAACTGGAGCGCAAGTGAATTTACGAATCATATATGAGGCATTGCCGGAATTTTGTGAGAAATGTCGTCGAATTGGGCATGGAACAGAATTTTGTCAAGGAGCATCGGAAGGTGCAGAATCTGGCAGACAGATTGGGAAAGGAGCGAATGGGGGAGCTGGGAATGGACGACGGGTGCCCCACCGTCGCTCACAATCGGTTAATAGACAAGGGGGGCGAAGGAGGCAGTACAGACCGAGGGAAAGGCAGCAACCGAGAGAAGCAAATCAACCTAATCAAGAGCGGACTGCAGGGAATGATGGTGAGCAGAATCCATTGGCGATGGTGACAACTGCTAGTCCAATTCCGGTTGTGGTTGAGGCCCCTTCATCCCGAGAAGATGATACAGGGGAGGATGAGGGAGATGGGGGAGGGGAGGATGGAGGCTCGGAGGAAGGAAATGGGGAGGCGCACCCGGAGGGGGAGCAAGAAGGTGGTCAACCGGTTTTGAGGCAAGTAGGGGTGGTAAGTCCGGAAGTGGTGCAAAATGACGATCGACAAGGTGTGGTGCGAGGGGAACAGCAGAGAGCTCGAGGAAAGGAACCGGTACAGCAAGGGGAAGGGGTTCCAAGGGCTCCAAACAATCAAGGGGGGCAAGGGACAACGCCAAGGGGGGCATCAAGGACTGCCCAAAGGCTGTCGGCAGCGAGGGGATCTTCCTCCTCTGCTTCGGTGGTAGGGTCTTCATCATTGGCAGCATCGACATCGGGCTCAACCTCGGTGGCAAGCTCGAGTAGTGAAGCAGGTGGAGGAGGAGGAAATGAAGGGGTGGGGGTTGATCGAAGCGGTCGCCAACTATGGACGCGAGCAGTCCGGGGAGGTGGACAATGAAGATTGCAGCATGGAACGTGAGGGGCCTCCACAAGGCCCTAAAGCAAGGGGGGTGCAACACCTCTTGCGAAGCAAGGATATACAAGTAATGGCATTACTGGAGACAAAGCTGGATGAGCAAAATGTTGGCCAGATCATGGGGAAAAGGTTTTCAGGTATGAAGTATGTGAATAACTTTGATATGTCTAATCATGGTCGGATTCTCCTTTTGTGGGATGGGCAGCGGGCTGAATTGAAGGTTTTGGACACTACCGAGCAGTATATTCACACTCAGATTAGATGTCGGGCTTCTGGGAGGAGTTTCTATGTCTCTTTTATATATGGGCTCCATTCGGTCACGACTCGAAGGGTGCTATGGGAGAAGCTAACGGAGATGGGTGAAGGGATGATGGGGCCTTGGATGATCATGGGAGATTTCAATGCCGTAAGGGATGTGCATGAGAGGCAAGGAGGCAATCAAGTTACAAATTATGAGTTGAGAGACTTGCAAAGGTTTGTTCATGTATGTGGAATGGTGGACTTGAGATCCATAGGGTGTAGACTCACGTGGACTAATGGGGAGGTGGCTTGCAAATTGGATAGGGCAATGGTGAACCCAAAATGGCTAATGGAGGAGTTTGATGCATATGCTGAATTTTTGGCCCCGGGGTGCTTATCGGATCATTCATGTGTTATGGTGTGCATTCTTGAAAAGGAAAGGGCAGCGACAAAGCCTTTTAAATTCTTGAACATGTGGACGTTGCATCAAGAGTACAAAAGGATAGTGCAGGAATCATGGGAGGCACCGGTACAAGGCAATGCACAGTTTCGACTAAAGACCAAATTGGGAAGACTAAAGGCGGCATTGAAAGATCTGAACAAGACGGAGTTTGGTCACATATCGGAGAAGGCAAAGAGAGCAAATCATGAGTTAGAAGAAGCACAAAGGGAGGTATTGGCTGGCCAAGGCATTCAATTGGACTATGGGGAAAAGAGGAGACGGGCAATTCTCTTATCGGAGGCGGAAAAATTGTTTTATCAACAAAGAGCAAAGCACACATATTTGCAAAGTGCGGACAAGTGTACAAAGTTCTTTCACGATGTGGTTAAGAGAAACAACAAGCGGCATGAGATAGTGGTGCTTACTAAGAGGAATGGGGAAAGAACGACATCCATCAACCAAGTGGCGGATGAGTTTCTTGATTATTTTCATGGGGTGCTTGGGCAACCGAAGGGGTGGGATCCCTTGGATGGCACTGCCCTAACAGGAAGGAAGCTTAATAGTGGCCAAGCGGGGAGTCTTGAGAGGTCGGTGGGGGTGGAAGAGATCAAGGGGGCACTACACGACATTGGGAGTGAGAAAGCACCGGGGCCGGATGTTTATGGAGCTAGGTTCTTTACTTCGGCGTGGGATATTGTGGGGGAGGACTTTATTGCTGCAATAAGGGAATTCTTTGTGACGGGAAAGCTATTGAAATAGTGGAATCACTCACTTATATATCTTGTTCCCAAAGGGGATCATGCGGAAGGAGTCATGGACTATCGACCTATTGCATGTTGCAACGTCTTCTATAAGGTAATTGCTAAGATATTGGCGGGAAGGCTCTCTAAAGTAATGGATTTCTTGATAGACCCGGCTCAAGCGGCTTTTGTGCAAGGGAGGAGTATTGGGGACAACATCTTCCTCACCCAGGATCTTCTAAGGAGGTATGCTCGCAAGAGGGTCTCTCCAAGGTGCATGGCAAAGGTGGATCTAAAGAAGGCGTTTGATATGCTAAATTGGGATTTCTTAATGGAAGCACTTGTTGGTTTTGGCTTTCCCCAACAATATTGTGCATGGATAAAGCAATGTGTAACTACAACGACATATTCTATATCGCTCAATGGGGGGGTCTATGGGTTTTTTGGTGGAAGAAGGGGGTTGAGGCAAGGAGACCCTTTATCGCCGCTTCTATTTGGGCTATGTGTTGAGGTGCTGTCAAGAAGGTTAAAGGATATTTCGGTGCTTCCATCGTATCATCATCATCCACGGTGCAAGGAGGTGGGCATCACCCACCTTATATATGCGGATGATCTAATGCTATTTGCAAGGGCGGATGAGACTTCGTTGAAGATGCTTGCGGGCTACTTGGAGCGGTTTGGAAAGGAGGCGGGTTTGAGAGACAATCCTATAAAATCACAGCTCTATATGGCAGGGGTTGATGACCGAACAAAAGGGGACTTGTTGAGAATTTTGGGCTTTCAAGAAGGGGTGTTTCCCTTTAGATATTTGGGCATTCCTATGGCGGCGGAGAAGCTGCGAATTGCTAATTATGGGCCTCTTTTGGACGCAATAGCTGGGAGAATGAGTGTATGGCCAAAGAAATCGTTGTCTTATGCGGGAAGGTTGGAGCTAGTGAAGACGGTGCTTCAAGGTAGGAATGCTTTTGGTTATCAATGCTCTCAATACCGATTGGTGTGATTGATAAGATAAAAGGCCTATGTCAGGAGTTTGTTTGGGATTCAAAGTACCCGCCAATTGCATGGGATACAATATGCACGCCAAAGGAGAATGGAGGGTATGGGCTTCGGAATTTGCTTGTATGGAACAAGGCTTTGCTAGCTAAAGTTTTATGGGACATTAAAGCTGGTGCGGATACGCTTTGGGTCAAATGGGTAAAGCACCACTATGAAAGGCGGGCTGAATTTTGGGATTGGAAGGCAAAAGCTTCGGATCCACCTTTGATCAAGAGGTTACTGGAAATAAAAGAAGAAATAAAGCAAAAATCAAGAGGAGTGGGGGAAGCAAACATGATGTTTATGGATTGGTTTATTATGGAAAAGAAAGGGGTTGCCAAGGCGTATGACTTCTTCCAAGGGGCTGCTCAAAAACCTCCATGGGCTCCGGAGCTATGGAGATTTGAAATTATGCCAAAGCACCGCTTTATTATGTGGCTTCTTGCACATAGGAAACTTCGTACGGCGGATAGAATGAATTATGAAGCAAACAAGATGTGCCCGGTGTGTAGAAGTGAGGAGGAAACCATGGATCACTTATTCTTTAAATGCCCGTTTGCTTATGGTCTATGGGAGCGTATAAAGGAATGGTTGGTTATCAAATTTAGGTTTGAGAAGATGGAAGACTTGATGGCCGGTTCAAAGAGAAGATACAAAGGGAGGGGGAAGAAAGTGAAGGCAAGATATCTTGGCATTTCATGTGGGATTTATCATATATGGGCAGCTCGGAACAAATGCAAGCATGATGGGGTGAGGTACAACATTGAAGGAGCATTTCGGAAGGTTCAAATCCATGTACATAGGTTTGTAGACCTATTGGAGCAAAGAGAATAGGGGGCTAGCGGCAAAGCTTGGAGCTGGATTGGGCGGTATAGTGTATTGTTTGTTGTTTAAGCTTCGCTCTTGAATATGTAATGTTTGTGATACTTGTGTTTGTGATTGTAAGAAAGATGGTGTATGTTTTGAAGGGATGGATGATAAGGGCAGATTAGTAGATGTAGTTGGGTAGAGCATGATGGGAACCTCCTGCGTGGGGTTGGTTGAATTGGATGGTGTGGCTAGGAAGACATGTAAGATGTGGTATGGAGTCCTGGTTTGTGATACGTGGAATGGGGTATTCCCCCCCCCCCCCCCCCCCATGAAGCGGCTTTATTTATATATGTACCTTTTCAGTGAAAGAACTCTCAGTCAATAAGAACACAGCAGGTCCCGCCGGAGAAGAAAGCTGGGGAGATGGAGCAACGGGTCGAACAGGTACAAGGAACAAGGAGGTGGGTGGACCTCTTTAAAACTAACAGGATATGCTCGGAAGATACAGCCTTACACGAGCTAGCAAAACAAGATGATAAGGTTCGACTCACTGCAGCTGACCAAGAACCTATAGAGGAAACAATAGGATTCTGCTTAATTGGAAGGTTCCTGGGACGATTTCCTGGTTGGAAGGCAGTCAAAGAACTTACCATGAGATGGAAAACGCCACACAAATTGCTCACCCATAATTCTCTTTGGCTAGTCTTCAAATTTGATTCCCAAGAGCTATGTGACAGTGTGCTCAAAGGAGGGCCATATATAGCTTATAGATGTCCCCTATACCTAAAGATCATGCCTCAGTGTTTCACTTTTCAAGAGGACATTCAGAACCATCTACCCATATGGATGCAAATACATGGGCTGCCAATTTATTGTTGGTCGATTTCGGCACTGAGTAAGATCTCCTCTCAAATTGGGAAGCCACTATTCACAGATCGGTTCACCAAGAATAGAGAAAGGGTAAACTATGCACGTGTCCTGGTGGAAGTTGACATAACAAAGCAACCACAAACGAGCCTAGAAATCATTCTTCCGGATGGCCAAGAAGTAAAGCTGGAAATAAAACATGAAGCAAAACTGAAACTGTGCTTGAATTGCAGGCAAACAGGTCATTATCACAATAGTTGCATTGTAGTAGGCCGAAAGATGGCTGGTGAAACTCCGGTGAAGTCAGTGACGAGGGTAGAACATCAACCAACAGATAAACTTCCAGCAGATGGGTCAATTACAAGTAATACAGTGGCAGTTAAAGGTATTGGCACGCTACAGTACATGTCTGAAATGCAATTACAGCAGCTGATGAAGCAACCTAATCAGGCTTTAACTGTGAACACAAAGCCAGTACCAGCAAGAATGGAAATAGTGAGGATTGCTAATAGATCGAAGGCTTATAGAGCTAAGGAAAGAACGCAGAAGGAACACCAAGCAAGCACATCAAAACTGAACTCAACCACACCAACTGATATGGCTGCAAAATCAGAATTCGGTTCGATGTCGATGATTCAAACTATCGTGGTTGAGTGATATCATCAAATAGGACATGTCAACTACCTATACAAATGGGAAATCACGAAGGAGCAAGAGACCAGCATGCCAAGGATTGTAATGGGCAAGAGGGACAGGTTGATACGACACAAATAAGTGGACAAGGGAAAAACTGTTTAGCAGTTTCAGCAGGTTCAGTTTCAGTCTTAGGTATAGAAGACAAGGGCTCTCCGAAACCTAATAACCTAAATTCCAAGCCTCAATCATGCTCTAAGGATGTGGCTGAAGAGTGTGGGGTGATCAAGAGAGGGTTACAACAGGATGCTAGGGTCCAAAAACAGAATAAAGGGAAAGGGAAACTGATACCTGAAAATGCACCAACTGTTTCAAACTCAGATACGAACTCAGTAAACCTGATTATGCAACCAGGGCATCATATGAACATGAAAGCTCCTCAGAATCCTAGAGTAAATAGTTCAGTAGGTAACATGGTCAGCATAGATAGTGGAAACAGAAGGATTAAGGGGTCTGATAACACAACTAGATACAGACAGTTAGTGCAGAATCAGAACAAGCCAACAACAAAGCAAGTAGCCAATGTCCTGATGCAAAAAGCAGTAGTATCAGAGGATGTACCAGCTGTTGGAATCACTTGTGTGTTGGATGGGAAACTAACATCAAACCTATCTGGAGTAACAGCACTAGCTGACACAATGGAGGCAACCCCAGGTGGAAGCAGAAGTAAGTGTAACTCTGGCATCTAGATAGAACAATTGGCACATGAAAAGAGTAGAGGACATCAAGCTACTGAATTACCAAGGGGAGGCATGGTACAGGAAACGGCAGCAGCTGTGGAAAAAGGGATAGGTACACCAAATGGCACAGAATAAGGTGGAACTGAAGCTGGAAATTAGGCTGTAAATGGACAATAGGATGGTAATTTGCACACAAATGAACCTATTGTACAAATACCAGAATGCAAGGAAGATGATGGGAGTCCATGGAAAATACAAACTAGATCTCGTACACATAAAAAGAAAGTAAGGTTGGATACAACAATGAGGCAAAAGGAACTAGTCCAACACCAAACCCCAAAACTGGACAGACAAAGGCAGGTTATAAAAATTTCATTGCAGAAACCGACTGTAAATGATACTGCCCAGCAATTGCCACAAAAACACATCAAGTGGGCTGATCTTATTGACCATGAGGAGGGTGAAATTGCCCCAGATAGTGTCGCAGATAACCAACAGCAATTGGGCACAGAAGTTGGCTGCCCAGATTCAGTCCAAATGGTTGCACAAATGGGAGATCAGATACAGATTGGCAGTACCACAAAAGAACCAATTATCATACTTGGGCTCTCAAACTCAGACTGGTTAAAGAATAAGTATAATGGAGAGGATTTTTGGAAGGATCAGGCAGGAAAAACTGAGGTTTCTGGGCAGAACCAAAATGCACAGAATGGTACAGCAGGGGTGGCTGATCAGTCTGCAGCAAGACAGCAGCAAGAGAGAAACACGAAGCAGGGAGGAAATAGTATGCATGATTGTCGACAGACGTCGGCAAGGTTAATATGAAGATAGGAGCTTGGAACATTCGGGGCCTTAACAAGGGCCCCAAATAGAGGGAAGTCATCCGACTCCTCAAAACGCAGAATTTGAGTATACTGTGTCTGATGGAATCAAAATTGACCAACCATGCCTATCAACACTTCAAATCCAACTTCCTACAAACATGGGAATCAAGACAGCAGGAAGGTGAAGCAGGAAGAAGTAGGATGCTACTCATATGGGATGCCAGATACATCAATCTTACAATACAACAGTGGGAAGATCAATTCATCCATGCAACTATTGTGGACAAGGGCACCAAAGGAACATATGCACTATCTTTTGTCTATGGACAGTTATCGATCACCTCACGTAGGGAGATGTGGGCAGGGCTACAGCTCTTGGCAGAGGGAATGGTACTTCCTTGGCTCATAATGGGGGATTTCAACTCTCCCTTGAAACCTTCGGATAAGAGAGGAGGTATGGACGTGACAACCTACACAACTGCAGATTTTTAGGAGTTTATCATGCTTGCTGGGTTGGAGGACCTACATTCCCTAGGATGCCAATATACATAGACAAATGGTAAAGTTGTGAGCAAGCTTGACCGAGCTATGGTTAACCGGTTATGGCTAGAGTTGGACCAAAGTAGTTTTGCAGAATTTAAAGAACCCGGAGTCCACTCAGATCATGCATCATGTGTGGTTTCAGTTTTTGAGAAGCAAATGAACAAAGCCAAACCTTTCAAGTTCTTCAATATGTGGACACAACACCCTCAATTCCAACAACTAGTGCAGAAGGAATGGAATCACGCCACATCATGGTGCTCACATGGGACGGCCCAGTACAGGTTTAAAAGGAAACTCACCATACTTAAAAAGGGACTGAAGCTTCTGAATCAACAACACTACCAACATATCCAAAGCCGGTCCAAAAGGGCGCAAGAACAACTTAAAAATATGCAAAGTAGTGGTCTAGGTCTTGGGATCATGGATGACCACTATAAGGAGACAAAACAACTAGCTGATAAACTGGCACAAGCAGAATATCTTTTCTTCCTCCAAAAGGCAAAACATAAGTACTTCAAGGAAGTGGATCGGAACACGACATTCTTTCATTCAATGGTTAGGAGGAACAACAAACGAAGGGAGATAGTGGCGGTGGAAAAAATGGATGGAGAGATCACTATGGATACCGAGGAGGTTGCAAAAGTGTTTGTGGATCATTTCACGACTCAACTAGGGGGTAGGGAAGACCGGAATGCATTCCAAAATGATTGCATACAATATGGTAGAATGCTTACCGTGGAGCACAAAAGTCAACTAATCCGTATGCCTACCCCTGAGGAAATCAAGAAGACTCTATTTGGCATTGGGGAACTCAGAGCTCCGGGGCCTGACGGATATAACTCCAAATTCTACAAAGAGGCATGGATGACAATCGAACAAGACTTTACCGAGGGCATTATGGAGTTCTTCCAAAATGGGAAACTTCTCAAGTCTTGGAACCATACACTCATTAGCCTAGTTCCAAAGAATGAACATGCTAGCAAAGTGCAAGACTATAGGCCTATTTCCTGCTGCACGGTGTTTTATAAGGTCATTTCAAAACTACTAGCTAGCCGATTATTAGGAGTCACAGATCACCTGCTGAACCGGGCACAGACAGCTTTTGTCAGGGGAAGATCTATCACAGATAACATCCAGTTAGCCCAAGAACTACTGAGACACTATACCAGGAAGAGGATATCCCCTAGATGTACCCTTAAAGTTGATCTGCAAAAAGCCTTTGACTATGTACATTGGGATTTTCTATTGGATGTCCTTAGAGCCCTACAGTTCCCACCCATCTATATCGCATGGATCAGAGAATGCATCACCACCACGTCGTTCTCTGTAGTGATTAATGGGTATACGCATGGGCACTTCCGTGGTGGGAGAGGACTTAGGCAAGGTGACCCACTCTCACCTTACTTGTTTGGCATTTGTATGGAGTATTTATCCAGATCTTTAGCGAGGGATACTACCAGATCCGATTTCAGATTTCACCCCACCTGTGAGCACTTGGGCATCTCCTATTTGATATATGCGGATGATCTATTACTTCTATCCCGGGGAGACATACCATCGGTCAGACGCCTGGTAGATTGTTTAGCACAATTCTCACAGATGGCAGGTCTTAAGGCTAATGTAAACAAATCTAGCTGCTACATGGTGGGTATAGATGAACAGACCAAGGCTCGGATATGCACTATCACGGGATTTCAGGAGGGAGAGATGCCATTCAGATACTTGGGAATCCCTTTGGCCTCAAAAAAGCTCAAAATTTCAGATTATGGGATACTCTTAGAGGCCCTTTCTAGGAGAATTAATGCATGGCCGAAGCAGAGTCTCTCTTATACAGGTAAAGCCCAGCTCATTACATCGGTTCTATAGGGGATCGAGTGCTACTGGATGTCCATTTTGCCCCTGCCAGCCGGAGTTATTGATCGCATATATAGCATGTGCCGGGCTTTCATGTGGACAAGCAAACCCCCCCCCCCCCATTTCATGGTCTGCTGTTTGTGGACTGAAGGAGGAAGGTGGTCTAGGCTTGAGGGACTTGAAGTCATGGAACCTTGCACTTCTTGAAAAGGTCCTATGGTGTATACAAGACAAGCCGGACTCACTATGGATACGATGGGTGCATCATCATTATCTCCGACAGTCCAGTATCTGGGGAAAGACACGGAGACACAGATTCGCCACTTCTGAAGATGATTCTGCACATCAGAGATAGTATCTTGGCTACTGCAGGCAGCCCCATGGCAGCATCGCATACACTAGCTTCGTGGTTTAGTGGAAGGGCAGGAGTGAAGAGGGCATATGATCATTTCAGACAGTGCCGACCGAAGAAAGTATGGGTAAGGACTGTATAGCAGAGGGACATTCAACTGAGCCATCAGTTCACATTGTGGCTGTTGGCGAACAGGAGGTTGCCCACCAGAGACAGGCAGAGTTACATGGAGGACAGGAGATGTGCCTTTTGTAGGAGGGAGGAGGAGACGCAGGACCATGTTTTTTTCAGATGTCAGGGTATCAGGCTGTTATGGGGACGAGTGAGGAGGTGGCTGCAGATGAGATCAGAGATGAGCACATACAGACGAGCACTACGGGTTTTCAGACTTCATTATCAGAGGGACTCAGTCTGCATGAGAGCACGACATCTTGCCCTAGGAGCGACAGTCCACTATGTATGGAGGGCTAGGAATGAGATCAGATTTGAGGATTCCCGGTTTGATGAGGAGAGGATATTTAGGAGGATACAGGTACATGTATATAGAGCTCTTGATGTATCTTAGGGAAAAAAAACCTGTTCCAGATAGGGTTTCCAAACCCTTACCCCAATTTTGGGGTTTTGGCATGTTTAGGGTTTAGGGTTTCCAAACCCTAATTTCAAACCCTAAAAAAAAAATTGTTCCAGTGAGGGTTTCCAAACCCTTAACCGAATTTTGGGGGGTTGCCATTTTTAGGGTTTAGGGTTTCCAAACCCTAAAAAAAACGTTCTGGATGGGGTTCCAAACCCTAATTTCAAATTGAGGGTTAAGCACATTAGGGTATAGGGTTTCCAAACCCTAAGTTCAAACCTTAAAAAAAAAAAAGATAGGGTTTCCAAACCCTAACACCTATTTGGGGTTTTGCCATCTTTAGAGTTTAGGGTTCCCAAACCCTAACTTCAAACCCTAAACCTAGGGTTTCTAAACCCTAACTTCAAGAGTAGGTTAGGCACTTTTGGGTTTAGGGTTCCCAAAACCCTAACCCTAAGGTTCTGTTTTAAAAAAAATAGATAGGGTTTCCAAAACCTAACACCCCAATATTTTGGGGTTTTTTCGAAAAAAAAAACAGATAGGGTTTCCAAACCCTAACACCCCAATATTTTGGGGTTTTTTTGGAAAAAAAAATCCGTTGATATGGGAAATGCTTGTGAGCTTCTTTTGGATATGTGGATACTGATTGTGAGCTCTTGAGGAGGGGCGTTCCTTGTATTGTGAGTGGTATTTTGATGGTGAATAGGTCCACCAGGATGACCTATCTAGTCCACAGATAACGGTTGTGGTAGAGACACATCAAATCCGTTGATGGCTGAGGCTTTGCCAAAAAACCTAGATAGGTGAATAGCCCCACCTGAATGGCCTATCTAGTCCGCAGCAAACGGCTCATGGTAAAGACACCGCAAATCCATTGATAGCTGACCACTTGCTAAAAGTGGGTCCATGAAACTAGAGAGGAGGATGATGGAGGTCAGGTGACGCAGATAGGATGGATGGACCTGAGCACAGGACCAGGGAGTGCACCAGATGGAGGTGTGCTCAGACACAGGACGGGCGATAGTCATAGGACGTGGTCATACTTCCATCTATTACAGCAGGATGTGAGAGGGAGGACTGACCGCACAGTACAGGAGAGGATTGGTACATTGAGCGTGATGGTACACTTGAGAGCACATGTACTTACCGCCCTGGATGTCTACACATATCGGACACTTCGTCGGATATGACATGTGTAGGCTCCTGGGATCATGTATGATTTTGCTATTTTGATGATATATATATTTACCTTCATCAAAAAAAAAAAAAGTGAAAGAGCTCTCAGTGAGTAGTTGGAGTTAGGCGAGCGCAGCGATCCTGGTAGAGAGTGGTGCTCTCCCTTCTCTCTAGAGAAGGCATCGGGGCAGGCTGTGCAGCTGAAGAACGATAGAGTGATTGGGAGGATAGCAGAACAGTGATTGGGATCCTCAGTGAAGGAGATCGCGTGGAGAGATTGGTGGAGTAAGGCAAGGAATCGAGACAGATCTGCTTAGCCGGAGGAACCTTCACGATCAAGGAACAACAAAGGGCTAAAGAGGTGGATCAGCAAGTAGATGGTGGTCCAGTGGATGATAAGTAACGGCTAGTGGCCGGAGACAGCTAGGAGGAGGGACTGATAAGAGAAAATAGAAGGAAATGGCGGAGAAGATTTAGGGCAACACCGACTGCGGGAGGCCACAACAATGGACCAACGGTGAGTCACTAATAGCTATTGGGACAGTGAAAACATGGGTGGTGTTTGAAGGCAGGTGGTGTTAAGGGTTGCTGGCAATCAGAGTTACACCAAATACTCTGATCATAGCAGAGGATTTGGGGGAAACTGTGGGACAACAGTTCGTGGGTAGGCAGGCAAGAAGTTCACTCCAAGCTGCAGTAAGAGTCAAAGTAAACCTAGGAGAACAGCCCTCAGTCGCAAAGGAGGATAGTAGTCTATACACACACCGGATTCGCTTGAGGTCACCGGCGGGAGAAACCCAAGTGTTTGAAGACTCCACGAAGTCAGTACATTACGAAGTTATAAGCGGGCAAATAGGTCCTCACAACCTTGCGACGTCCAGTGAAGCTGCTCACTGGAATCTAGCCAGCAAACTCCAGCTACCGCGCTCGCGTTCCAACTTCGGCGATGGAGAAGATGATGATATGGCGAAAGCTGATGGCGTGGCGTTACTTAGATGCGCTGGACCAGTAAGAAGTGCTAAAAAGACCCTAAGTCAAGCATAACGGTCAAGGAAGCAGGAATTTTGAATTCAAAATAACGGGTTAACGGCCTGGCGCCCGCTAACAGAACCTGTACCGCAAGAATCTCATGGCGATTGGCCGACCGGCGAGGAAAGGATGGAAATGATTAGAAATACAGGGCACAAAGGGAAGGAACACATGTGGAAATGAACAGTAAATGGGTCACATAACACACATGGTTGAACAAGCGCCTTCATCGAGACCACTGCAGAGTTCGTCGGAGAAGGAACCAGGGGAGCTGGAGCAAGGAACAGAGCCTGCACAAGAAGCACGGAGATGGGTGGATCTCTTCAAAACGAACAGAATATGCTCTCAAGACACTGCTCTACATGTGCTATCCAAACAAGATGGGAAAATTAGGCTCACGGCAGAGGATCAAGAACCAATGGAAAAAACTGTGGGTTTTTGCTTGATTGGGAGGTTCTTGGGTCGATTTCCTGGTTGGAAGGCAGTCAAGGAGCTTACGACGCGATGGAAAATGCCACACAAGCTGCTCACTCATAATTCCCTTTGGCTTGTATTCAAATTCACTTCGCAAGACCTCTGTGACAGTGTGCTCAAAGGAGGGCCATATGTTGCTTATGGATGCCCTCTATACCTAAAGATGATGCCTCAGTGGTTCACGTTCCAAGCAAACATCCAAAATCATCTCCCGATATGGATGCAAATACACGGACTGCCAATTGATTGCTGGTCTGTTTCGGCATTAAGCAAAATTTCATCCCAAATTGGTACGCCGCTATTCACAGATCGTTTCACCAAAAATAGGGAGAGGATTAATTATGCTCGTGTCTTGGTGGAAGTAGACATAACGAAGCAACCCCAAGCAGACATGGAAATTATCCTACCAGATGGTCAAGAAGTAGTACTGGAAATAAGGTATGAAGCAAAACTAAAATTATGCTCAAATTGTAGACAAATGGGTCATTATCAGAACAGTTGTACTGTAGCCAACCGGGAGATGGCCGGTGAGTCTCTGGTGAAGTCAATGACTAGTGCCGAACATCAAATGGATGGTAAGCAACCTGCTAAGGATGGAGAAAAAAATTGTACAGCTGCAACTCCTGAAACTGGCACGAAACAGTTCCCATTTGATAACCTGCAGCAACAAAAGAAACAGAAATCAGACCAAGTTCTAACAGTTACCACATTTCAAGGAACAACAGGAATTGAATCTGGGAAAATTGCTGGTAGATCAAAAGCATATAAACCTAAAGGACGGGCACTGAAGGAACAACAGGACTCCACATCAAAACAAATTTCAAGCAAACTAACAGAAACCGAAACTGTCACAGGGGAGCCTGTAAATTCAGTATCAGAAACAGGGAATACTCAGTTACAGCCATCATCAGCAATGGAGATAGGATGTCAAGAATCTGTACAAAGGGGCAATCAAAGAGGAATTGTCCAACACGTCAAGGAACAGCAGGATCAATCTGGGATAATATAGCTAAAAAATTCTTGAGGAAATAGACTGTCAAGTTCAAATTTAGATTCTGAAGCAGTTTCAGAAGCAGTTTCGGATTCAGTTAACATAGGTGATCAACCACAACCTAGCATTAAGGTAAAGATGGAAGTGAATGGGGGGAACAATAGCAATGTAACACTTTAAACTATGATTCGAAAGCAATGCAAAGGGAAGGGAAAATGATACAAGAATGTGATAACACAAGGAAAAATTCAGTAAATCAGGCCAAACAGGTTGGGCAGCAGAAATCAGCTCAAATTCTAACAGATACCACATTTCAAGGGACAGCAAGGTTTGAATCTGGGGAAATTGCTGGTAGATCGAAGGCATGTAAACCTAAAGACAGGGCAATGAAGGAGCAACAAGACTGCACATCAAAACAGATTTCAAACAAGCTAGCAGGAACTGAAACTACTGCAGGTGAGCCTGTAAATTCAGTATCAGATTCAGGAAATATCCATCTTCAGCCATCACTAGCAGTGGGGATAGAAGGTCTACAGCATGCAAAAAGGGACAAGCAAAGAAGTTATGTCGAGCACATCAAAGATCAGCAAGAACAATCTGCATTGATGATAGAGCTAAATGATGCTGGAGGAAGCAAACAGGCTAGTTCAATTTCAGGTTCTGAAATAGTTGCAGAAACAATTTCGGGCCCAATCAACTTAGGTGATCAACCTCATTCTAACATTAAGGGAAGGATGGAAGTGTGTGGGGGGGGATAATATCAGTCTAACACAGGAAGCCATGGTTCAAAAGCAAGGGAAAGGGAAAAGAAATATGATACCAGAATATGATAACATAGTCAGAAATTCAGATAATCAGACTACACAGTTTGGGCATCAGAAGAACAAGATAGCTCCCAGGAATCCTAGGATAAATATCTCAACAGGAAATAAGAAGCAAGTTATGTGCAGCATTGACAGTAAGGAAAGGAAGATGGTAAATGAGGCTGATAAAGAACCAGAAACTGGACTGTCTGTGCAGAACCATTGCAGGGAATCAATAAGGCCAGGAGAAAACACTAAGATGCAAAACTCAGCAGTATCATAGGGTGTGCCAATAACTGAAAATACCTGTGTGAGATATGGAAGGCAACCATCAGGCCTCTCTGAAGTAGCAGCATTAGTGAATGCTAAGGAGGCATCCCCAGTAGGTGATGCAATGAGATACATTCCAGCAAATGCAAATGATCAATTGGCACATGGAAGTCTTGGGGTCAATCCAACAACTAAAGGGACAAAAGAATGCATAGAGCAAGTTGATGTAGTAAAATTGCAAGGAGGGATTGAGGAACCATTGGGTAAAGAGGTATCTAATGAAGTAGCTGATACACAAACTGGAACTGGGAAAATGGATGGAAATCAGCAAAAATATGATCCTACTGCACAAAGACAGGAATGCAAGGAGGATGAGGGAAGTCCTTGGAAAATTCAAACTAGGTCCAGAACACACAAGAAGAAAGCCAAACAGGACATAGCAAGGAAGCAAATGGAACTATCTCGGCAACAACAATCTCAGAATCCGGGCAAGAAAAGGCATGAACAAGCAGTGTTGCAACCAATATCACCAGCAGAGGATACTACACAGAGAATGCCTGTATCACAGAGGGAGTGGGCTGATCTTGTAGAACAAGAGGAGGGTGAAATCCTCTTTGAGAATGTCCCTGATAAACTGCAGCAACTGGTCCCAGAAAAATACTGCACACAATCTGTCATGGAATCAGTCTTTGTGGCAGCAGATGATAGGGGTAATGTTCAGAAAGGCAGCAACTCTAAAGACCCAATTATCATACTTGGGCTTCCAACTTTAGAATGGTTCATGAACAAGTACAATGGAGAAGACTCATGGATAGGGCAAGCAACACAGAATGAGGATTCTGCACAGAACCAAGGACAGCAGATTGGCCCAGAAGGGATAGAAGATCAAAATGCAACAGGAAAACATCTGGAAAGGAACAAGAATCAGGGAAGAAATAACAAGAATGAGTGCCGACATATGTCAGCAAACTCTCTATGAAGATAGGAGTGTGGAATATTCGAGGCCTTAACTCGGGCCTCAAACAGAGGGAGGTCAATTGACTCCTCAAAATATAGAATTTGAATGTGTTATGTCTGTTGGAATCTAAACTGACCAGCCGTGCCTATCAGCACTTCAAATCCAATAGCCTGCAATAATGGGAATCATGCCATCAGATAGGTGAATCTGGAAGAAGTAGGATGCTACTCATTTGGGACACTAGATATATTACCCTCACAATACAACAATGGGAGGAACAATTCATTCATGCAACAACTTTGGACAAGGCCACCAAAGAAACTTATGCATTAACTTTTGTCTATGGGCAACTATCGATTACCTCTCGTAGGGAGATGTGGGCAGGGCTACAACTATTGGCAGAGGGAATGACTTTGCCTTGGCTTATAATGGGCGACTTCAACTCTTCCTTGACACCATCGGACAAAAAAGAAGGCATTGATGTTACAACTTACACAACTGCAGATTTTCAACAGTTCACAATGCTAGCAAGTGTGGAGGACTTACATTCCCTAGGATGCCAATATACATGGACAAATGGTAGAGTTGTGAGCAAGCTGGACCGAGCCATGGTGAACAGGTTATGGCTAGAGATGGACCAAAGCAGTTTTGCAGAATTTAAAGAACCAGGAGCCCACTCAGATCATGTGACATGTGTGGTTTCTATTTTGGAGAAACAAGCCAATAAAATCAAACCTTTCAAGTTCTTTAACATGTGGACTCAACACCCTCATTTTCAACAACTTGTGCAAGAGGAGTGGAACCAAGCCACAGCATGGTGCTCATAGGGGACTGCTCAGTTCAGGTTTAAAAGGAAGCTTACCATACTAAAGAGGGGACTGAAGCTTTTAAACCAACAACACTTCCAACATATTCAAAGTCGTTCAAAAAGAGCACAAGAGCAACTACAAATTCTGCAGAGTAGTGGTCTAGGTCTAGGGATCATGGATGACCACTACAAGGAAGCAAAGCAACAAGCGGATAAATTGCCCAAGCAGAATATCTTTTCTATCTTCAAAAGGCAAAGCACAAATATTTCAAGGAAGTGGATAGAAACACATCATTCTTTCATTCATTGGTCAAGAGGAACAATAAGCGGAGGGAAATAGTTGCAGTGGAAAAAAATAGATGGAGAGATTACTATGGATGCTGGGGAGGTAGCACAAGTATTCGTGGATCATTTCCAAAGACAACTAGGGGAGAAAAAGGACCGGTCTACATTCTGAGAGAATTGCATGCAATATGGGAGGATGCTTACTATGGAGCAGAAAACTCAACTCACCCGTATGCCCACTGCCGAGGAAATCAAGAAGACACTATTTGGCATTGGTGAACTCAAAGCACCTGGGCCTGATGGATACAGCTCCAAATTCTACAAAGAGGCATGGATAACTATTGAAAAAGACTTCACCGAGGGTATTATGGAATTCTTTCGAAATGGGAAGCTTCTTAAGTCATGGAATCATACACTCATTAGTCTAGTCCCAAAGGGTGAGCATGCTAGCAAAGTGCAAGACTATAGGCCGATATCCTGTTGCACAATCTTTTATAAGGTCATTTCCAAGCTACTTGCGAGCCGGTTATCGTGTCATGCATCATTTGCTAAACCGCATGCATTTACTTTGTCAAGGGGAGGTCTATTACAGATAACATCCATTTAGCCCAGGAATTGCTGAGACACTACACTAGGAAGAGGATATTCCTCAGGTGGACGCTAAAAGTTGATCTGCAGAAGGCCTTTGACTCTGTACATTGGGACTTCTTATTGGATGTCCTCAGCGCCCTACAGTTACCACCCATCTATATCGCATGGATCAGAGAATGCATCACCACCACATCGTTCTCTGTAGTGATTAATGGATATACACATGGACACTTCCAGGGAGGTAGAGGACTTAGACAAGGTGACCCACTTTCACCTTACTTATTTGGCATTTGTATGGAGTTCCTATCCAGATCCTTGGCACGGGCAACTACTAGATCAGATTTCAAATTCCATCCCACATGTGAGCACTTGGGCATCTCCCATCTAATATATGCAGATGATCTGTTGCTCTTATCACGCGGTGACATACCTTCAGTTAGGCGGCTAGTTGATTGCTTGGCACAATTTTCACAGATGGCAGGACTTGAGGCCAATGTAAACAAATCTAGCTGCTACATGGCGGGTGTAGACGCACATACCAAAGCCCACATATGCGAGATTACTGGCTTCCAGGAGGGAGAGATGCCATTTAGGTACTTGGGGATCCCATTAGCCTCAAAAAAGCTAAAAATTTTAGATTATGGGATACTTTTAGATGGCCTCTCCAAAATGATTAATGCATGGCCAAAATAGAGCCTCTCCTATGCAGGTAAAGCCCAGCTCATTGCATCGGTTCTGCAGGGGGTTGAGTGTTACTTGATGTCTATATTGCCCCTGCCAGCCGGGGTTATTGAGCGCATTCATACTATGTGCCGGGCATTCATGTGGACGAATAAGAACCCCCCCCCCCATTGCATGGTCAGCTATTTGTGGGCCGAAAGAGGAAGGTGGGCTAGGCTTGAGGGACTTGAAGTTGTGGAACCTTGCACTGCTAACAAAGGTTCTTTGGCGTATACAGGACAAGCCAGACTCACTATGGATATGATGGGTACATCAGCACTACCTCAGAGGGTCCAATATTTGGGGGCAGACACTGAGGCATACGGACTCGCCACTGATGAAGATGATTCTGCACATCAAGGATAGTATCAGGGCTACGGCAGGTAGCCTCATAGCAGCATCACGCACACTAGCGACATGGTTCAGCGGAGAGGCAGGAGTGAGACAGGCATATGATCATTTCAGATAGCACAGGCCGAGGAAAGCATGGGTTAAGACTGTATGGCAAAAGGACATTCAGCCAAGCCACTAGTTCACACTGTGGCTGTTGGCTAATGGGAGGTTGGCCACCAGAGACCGGCAGAGCTACATAGAGGACATGAATTGTGCATTTTGTAGATAGGAGGAGGAGACACAGAGCCATATATTCTTCAGATGTCAGGTGGTCAGGCTGTTATGGGGATGAGTGAGGAGGTGGCTGCAGATGAGATCAGAGATGAGCACGTATAGGCATTCACTACGCATCTTCAGACTACATTATCGGAGGGACTCAAACTGGATGAGAGCACGACACCTTGCCCTAGGAGCGACGGTACACTATGTTTGGAGGGCTAGGAATGAGATCAGATTTGAGGGTTCTCGGTTTGATGAGGAGAAGATATTTAGGAGGATACAGATCCATGTATATAGAGCACTTGATGTAGCACATGTGTAAAAATAAAAAATAAAAACGACGAACTGCATTGGATGCAGTGGATAGATTGGTTTTGGGATGTGGATAGATTGGGCTTGGATGCGAAAAAAAAACGTTCCAAATAGGGTTTCCAAACCCTAACCTCAATGTTTTGGGGGGTTTTGCCATATTTAGGGTCTAGGGTTCCCAAACCCTAAATTCAAACCCTAACCCTTATGGTTAAAAAAAACAAAACAAAAAAAAATGTTCCAGATAGGACTTCCAAACCCTAACCTCAATGTTTTGGGGGTTTTGCCATATTTGGGGTTTAGGGTTCCCAAACCCTAATTTCAAACCCTAACCCTTAAGTTAAAAAAAAACAGATTTTGGGGTTTAGGGTTCCCAAACCCCAAATCAAACCCTAAATCTCAGATGTAGTTAGGGTATCCAGATTTTGGGGTTTAGGGTTTCCAAACCCTAAGTCAAACCCGAAATCTAACGGAAAAAAAAAACTGATTTTGGGGTTTAGGGTTTCCAAACCCTAAATCAAACCCTAAATCTAAGATGTAATTAGGGTATGTAGATTATTTTGAGGTTTAGGGTTTCCAAACCCTAAGTCAAACCCGAAACCTAAAAAAAAAAAAAAAAAACAAAAAAGGTTGCAGATTTTGCGGTTTAGGGTTTTCAAATCCTAAGTCAAACCCTAAATCTAATATTTTGGCAGAAAAAAAAATCCAGATTTTGGGGTTTAGGGTTCCCAAACCCTAATTGGTAGTGTAGAGGTAGGGTTAAAAAAAATACGTTCCAGTCCAAATTCTGGGGTTTAGGATTTTCAAACCCTAATTGGTAGTGTAGAGGTAGGTTTTTAAAAAAAAAATTCCAGATTTTGGGGTTTAGGGTTCCCAAACCCTAATTGGTAGTGTAGAGGTAGGTTAAAAAAAATCCAGATTTTGGGGTTTAGGGTTTCCAAACCCTAATTTGGGGTTTAGGGTTTCTAAACCCTAATTCAAACCCTAAACCTAATATTTTGGCAGGTTGGAAAAAAAATGTTCCAGTCCATATTCTGGGGTTTAGGGTTTCCATACCCTAATTCAAACCCTAAACCTAATATTTTGGCAGTTTAAAAAAAAATGTTGTGATGGATTGGAAATGCTTTGTGAGCTCTTTTGGATATGTGGATAATGATTGTAAGCTCTTGAGGAATGGTAGTCCTTGTATTGTAGAGTGATTTGTTTGATAGGTGAATAGGCCCACCTGAATGGCCTATCTAGTCCGCAGCAAACGGCTCACGGTAAAGACATTGTAAATCCGTTGATAGCTGACTACTTGCTTAAAGTGGGTCCACGACACTAGAGAGGAGGAGGATGGAGGTCAGGTGAAGCAGATAGGACGCAGATAGGAGGTATGGACCGGATCACAGGACCAGGTAAGGCAGGGAGTGCATCAGATGGAGGTGCACTCAGACACAGGACGTACGATAGTCATAGGATGTGGTCATAACTCCATCTATTGCAGCAGGATGCGAGAGGGAGGACTGACCGCATAGTACAGGAGAGGTTTGGTACATTGAGCGTGATGGTACACTTGAGAGCACATGTACTCACGGCCCTGGATGTCTACACAGATCGGACACTTCGTCGGATATGACATGTGTAGGATCCTTGGATCATGTATGGTTGTTCTATTTTGATGATATATATATTTACCTTCATCAAAAAAAAAAGTGAAAGAGCTCTCAGTGTGATCGAAGCGGACGCCAACTACGGACGCGAGCAGTCCGGGGAGGTGGTCAATGAAGATCGCTGCATGGAATATAAGGGGCTTTCACAAGGCCCTAAAGCAAGGGGGGTGCAACACCTCTTGCGAAGCAAAGATATACAAGTAATGGCGCTATTGGAGACAAAGCTGGAGGAGCAAAATATTGGGCCGATCATGGGATAAAGGTTTTCAGGTATGAAGCATGTGCATAACTTTGATACTTCTAACCATGGACGGATATTGCTTTTGTGGGATGAGCAGCAGGCTGATTTGGAGGTTCTTGATACTACGGAGCAGTTTATTCATACACAAATCAGATGCAGGGTTACTGAAAGGGTTTTCTATGTCACATTTATATATGGGCTTCATTCAGTAACTACCAGAAGGATTTTATGGGAGAAGCTTTCAGAAATGGGTGAAGATATGGAGGGGCCTTGGATGATTATGGGGGACTTCAATGCAATAAGGGATATACATGAAAGGCAAGGAGGCAATCCGGGTATAAACTATGAGTTGCAAGATTTGCAAAGGTTTATTCATGTATGTGGAATGGTGGACCTGAGATCTATAGGGTGCAGATTAACTTGGTCCAATGGGGAGGTGGCGTGCAAGTTGGACAGGGCAATGGTGAACCCGGCTTGGTTGATGGGGGAGTTTGATGCCTATGCAGAATTCTTGACTCCGGGTTGCTTATCGGATCATTCTTGTGTTATGGTGTGTGTTCTTGACAAAGAAAGGGCAGCGACGAGACCTTTCAAGTTCTTGAATATGTGGACATTGCATCAGGATTATAAAAGGCTAGTGCAGGAATCATGGGAGGCGCCGTTTCAAGGAAATGCCCAATTCCGGTTAAAGAGAAAGCTAGGAAGGTTAAAAGGAGTCTTGAGGGAACTGAACAAGAAGGAGTTTGGACACATATCGGAGAAGGCAAAGAGGGCTAATAGTGAGTTGGAGGAGGCACAAAGAGTGATCTTGGAGGGTGGCCCCATATCACCGGACTATGGAGAAAAGAGGAGGAGGGCAATTCTTTTATCGGAGGCGGAGAAAATGTACTATCAACAAAAGTCAAAACACACATATTTGCAAAGTGCGGACAAGTGTACAAAGTTTTTCCATGATGTGGTCAAAAGAAACAACAAGAGACATGCGGTTATTATGCTTACAAAAAGAAATGGAGAAAGAACAACAACCATCAAGCAAGTGGCAGAGGAGTTTGTGGATTATTTTCATGGAGTGCTCGGGCAACCGGAGGGGTACGACCCCTTGGATGGTGCTTCCCTTACGGGAAGGAAGCTTAATGAGGGGCAAGCAGGAGGTCTTGTGGGGTCGGTTAGAGTGGAGGAGATCAAGGGGGCACTACATGATATTGGGTGTTGCTGAGATAAAGGAATTCTTTGGGATGGGTAATCTCTTGAAGCAGTGGAACCATTCACTTATATACCTTGTGCCCAAACGTGATCATACGGACAGTGTCTTGAACTATCAGCCTATCTCATGTTGCACTGTGTTCTACAAGGTAATTGCTAAGATTTTGGCGGGAAGGCTTTCTAAAGTAATGGATTTCTTGATAGACCCGGCTCAGGCGGCTTTTGTGCAAGGAAGGAGTATTGGGGATAACATCTTTCTCACCTAGGATCTTCTAAAGCGGTATGCTCGCAAGAGGGTTTCCCCGAGATGTATGGCGAAGGTGGACTTAAAGAAGGCATTTGATATGTTAAATTGGGATTTCTTAATGGAAGCACTTGTTGGTTTTGGGTTTCCCCAACAATATTGTGCTTGGGTAAGACAATGTGTGACTACAACAACATATTCCATATCGCTCAATGGGGGAGTATATGGCTTTTTTGGCGGAAGAAGGGGGTTGAGGCAAGGTGACCCGCTATCCCCTCTTCTATTTGGCCTATGCGTGGAGGTGTTATCAAGAAGGCTTAAGGAGATTTTGGTGCTTCCATCTTATCATCATCATCCACGGTGCAAGGAGGTGGGCATCACTCATCTTATATATGCGGACGATCTTATGCTATTTGCAAGGGCGGATGAGACGTCATTGAGGATGCTTGCGGGCTGTTTGGAGAGGTTTGGAAATGAAGCGGGTTTAAGGGCTAATCCGATAAAATCATAGCTGTACATGGCGGGGGTTGATGACCAAACGAAAGGGGAGCTGTTGAAGTTTTTGGGCTTTCAAGAAGGGGTGTTTCCTTTTAGATATTTGGGCATTCCAATGGCAGCGGAGAAGCTACGGATAGAGAACTATGTCCCCCTATTGGATGCAATCACAAGAAGGATGAGCATGTGGCCAAAGAAGTCTTTATCTTATGCGGGAAGGTTGGAGCTTGTCAAGACGGTTCTCCAAGTTATGGAATGTTTTTGGTTCTCTTTGCTCTCAATACCGGTTGGAGTGATTGACAAGATAAAGACCATATGTCGGGAGTTTGTTTGGGACTCAAAGTATCCACCGATAGCTTGGGATACCATTTGCATGCCAAAGGATGGGGGCGGATATGGGCTGCAAAATTTATTGATATGGAACAAAGCTTTGCTTGCAAAGGTGTTATGGGACATCAAAGCCGGTGCAAATACGCTTTGGGTCAAATGGGTGCGGCATCATTATGTGGGAAGAGTAGATTTTTGGGAGTGGAAAGGGAAGGCATTGGACTCGCCATTGGTCAAGAGATTGCTGGAAATCAAGGAGGAAATTCAGCGGCTTTCGAATGGGGTGGGTGAGGCAAACATGAGGTTCATGGATTGGTTTGTTATGGAAAAGAAAGGGGTGTCCAAGGCTTATGAATTCTTCCAAGGGGTTGTTCAAAAACCCCCATGGGTTCCGGAGCTATGGAGGCCGGAGATTATGCCAAAGCATCGGTTTACTATGTGGCTATTGGCACAAAGGAAACTTCGCACGGCAGATAGAATGGACTATGAAGCAAACAAGGAGTGTCTGGTATGTAGGCATGGGGAGGAGACCATGGATCACCTATTCTTCAAGTGCCCTTTTGCTTATGGGCTATGGAAGCGTATAAAGGAATGGTTGGCCATCAAATTTAGGTTCGAAAGGATGGAGGAGCTGCTGGCCGGGGCAAAGAGGAGACACAAAGGGGCTGGAAGGAAGGTAAAAGCAAGGTATCTTGGCATCTCATGTGGCATTTATCAGATATGGGCAGCGCGGAACAAAAGCAAATATGAAGGGGTGTCGTATAGCATTGAAGGAGCATTTCGGAAGCTACAAATTCATGTTCGTAGGTTTGTTGATCTAAGTGAGCAAGGAGGATAAGGATGGTAGCGGCAAAGCTTGGAGTATTGGGTGGTACCTTGAATTTGAGTGTGTAATTATGGGTCTTAATCATGTATTGCTTGTAATTGCGTATGTATGATTATGCATGTGAGTAAGAAAGGGGTGTGGATAGGTTGTTGGGCATGGATAATGTGCTCAGGTTGAGGGGCGAAGTAGGGATAGATGATGAAGAAAACCTCCTGCGTGAGGTTGGTTGGATATGTTTTGACGGATTGGGAGGGCTAGAGGATGTCGGATTGAATCCTGTTTTGTGATACGTGGACTGGGGCATTCCCCCCAGGAAGCAATTTTATTTTATATATGTACCTTTTCAGTGAAAGAGCTCTCAGTGGGAAAGAGCTCTCAGTCAGTCAGTCGTCGAGGGTCGGGAGGTTAGTGAGAGAAGCTCCAACTTCTCTCTAGGATTCTTGGCATTTCGGTGGCTGCAAGGGGATGAGGAGAGGACCTTGGCTGGCTGGACGGTATCCTCTTTCAACCTGAAGGAAGAGGGAGGCGGTTTGGACTGGTGCTAGGGGTTGGGGCCGGCAAAGGAGAACTATGGTGGTGGTTTCCGGAGGAAATAGAAAGGTAAGGATCCTCTTTCAACCTGTTTGTTGGTTTTTGCATTTTGAACGTTTTGGAAGGGGTGCGGTGAGTTTTGGGGGTTTCCGGCGAAGTTGGCCGGAGTCCGGCGGTCTTCTCCGGCCAAGGGTCGGCCACATCGGCCAGTGGTGGGCTGACAAGTGGCAGGTGGCTGGGTGGGCGGCAAACCACTCACTTGGGTGCTGGTTCAAGTCAAGGAAGGTTGGACATCTATTGGCTGAGGTGGGCGACAGGGGGTTTTTCCAAGGATTAGCTGGATTCTTGAACGTGAATGGCAAGGAAATGAGGGAAGGAGAAAGGGCAGTCAGCTCACAAGGGACCTAGGGACGTGGCAAGTGAGACTGAGGTGGAAAATGACGTGGAACAGGTGGCAAGAGGGCCTGGACAAGTGGACCAACCGGTGTGCGATGTGCTGGATGAACAGAATGCAGCGCCAAGTCAGGAGGTTGTGGTTTCTGGTGTTGGTGAGGAAGAAAGGCTTGGAAAGGAAGAACCAACTGATGAGGAAGCTCCAGCAAGCTCTCAAGGGACCGGAGGGGATGGTGGCTTGCCGGAGGAGGAGCATGGTTCGTCAGAAACGGAGCAAGGGGCTGGACAGAATCTGCCGGAAAAATAGCCTGGTGGGGAGGCGCAAGAAGGAGCTTGGGGGCCATCTTCCTGGGCTGGTTTGTTCAAGGACAACCATAAGATTAAGCAAGCGATGAAGCTCGATCAGTACGAGGCGAAGGGGGAGAGGTTAGCATTCTCATATGACGATTTGGATAGCGTTGAAGACACAATGGGATTCTGCTTGGTGGGCTGTTTTATGGGGATGCACCCGGGTCGAAGGGGGGGTCATTGCGGTGGCGGAGCAATGGAAGGTGGTGTACAAGTTCTTTATGCACAAGAGCGGATGGGTGGTGTACCGATTTGATACGCAAGAGGACATGGACAGCGTGTTTCGAGGGGGGTCGTATTTTGCATTCGGAGTGTCGGTCTTCTTGAAGATTATGCCGAGATGCTTCTTGTTTGATGAGGATGGGAGACATGTGCCGGTGTGGGTTCAGATTCACGGTCTTCCGCCGGATTGTTGGTCAGAAAAAGTCTTGAGTATGATAGGTTCGGAGATTGGCAAGCCATTGTACACGGACAAATTGACGCGGACACGAGAAAGGTTGGTTTATGCGCATATGATGGTGGAGGTTCTGGTCTTTGGGAAGCGGGTATTAGAGGTTCCAAACACATTGCCAACTGGAGCGCAGATGAATTTGCGGATTGTATATGAGGCATTACCGGAATACTGCGAGAAGTGTCGTCGGATTGGGCATGGAACAAAATTTTGTCAAGGAACGACGGAAGGGGCAGAATCTGAAGGGCAGAACGGTGTAGCTGCAAATGGGGGAGCTGGGAATGGGCGATGGCCGCCACGGTGGCGTTCACAATTGGTCAATAGGCAGGGGGGCCAAGGAGACAGTATAGACCATGTTGGGTTTTTCCAAGCCGCAAAAACCGCTTTTTGCGTTGCGGAAACCTCGGAAGCCTCGGCCACGGATCCGTGCAAAGTATAAAAATTATAAAACATGTATGTGCTTACTAAAACCCTAGATCTACCTTAGATCTAAGAGGTGAGATCATTACCCTCGATGCGATGCCCTTTGCAAATCCCGCTCGTCCAAAAGGTTGCCGGAACTCGAGAGTGTCAAGTGCACACTCCTCTATTGGTATCCACACAAGCAATAGGTGGAGAAAAATGCCTTAGAGTGTGCTAGCACTCCTTTAGGAATTTCGGCCAAGGAGGTTGGGAGAGGGAGAGAGCTTGAGAGGAAGATGATCCAAGGTTGAAGATGATGGAATGAGTAACTCACAAAATGAATTCCCACTTTGAAACCCCTAAAGTGGCCGGCCACTTCACGGAAGGGGGTTACATGCATGCATGTAACTCCCATGACCTTTGGTCTCCCTCATGATGTGGCACCAATTGACAAAGTCAATGATGATGTGGAGCATCATCATTGGTCGCCCATGCCAAGTCATCATCATGACATGGCATTTGGTCAAGTCAAACTTGACCTTTCATCTTCCCTCTCAAGTCAAGTCAAACTTGACCTCTAATCTCCCATGGTTGATCAAATCTAACCACTTGACTCAAGTCAATTTAATTTAATGAATCTCTATTCATTTAATTTAAATTGATTTGATGAATCAAATCTAAATTAGACTCATTCAACACTTGAATCAACTTGAGTCTAACTCAATTAGTCTAATTTGGATTACTCTTAATCCAATTTGGTTCATCCCATGAACCTAATCCTCATGGTTCATCATATGAACCTAATCTCCATCTAATTGCTCTTATGTGTGTGACCCTATAGGTTCTTGTAACGTTGGCAATGTCCTAAACTGATTTAGGAACATAAGAGCGGTATCTAGCAACACATCATTGCTACCCAAGTTACAAGAATGTTGAGCTCCAACATCACCTTTGTGACTACTAATTGTGACTCTCACAATATGTGACAATGTCCCTCTATCCTTGACATCTAGATTGACCAATCGAGGCATAGACCGTGTCATCCTCGGTACAATCTAAATCTTGAACTCCAAGTAGACTCACTCTAATCAAATGAGCTCAATATCTCATATTGACTCATTTGGGCATGGCCATGCACTTCGTGGTCTCACTCTATCAAGAATATCGATGTCACCCCCGTCATATAGGAGGGATAGATCCCATCTACATCACTCACATCCCTCCGCATAATTTGTTACATACCCAGTAATCGCCTTTATAGTCCACCCATTTACGGGTGACGTTTAATGAAGCCAAAGTATGCAACTCCTTATGTAGGGAACCATAGTGACTTTAGGTCTAAGGACTAATAGTCATACTAATAGCCACATGAGAAAGTATATGACACTCATATAACGATCCATGATACTTTCTCATGGTGGGTCATTCAGTATACATTCTCCAATGCATACTCATGTGTCAACTTGATATCTCATATCCATGACTTGTGAGATCAAGTCATCGTGTTGACCTACATGCTAGTCTCTACGCATTAACATTGTCCCTGAATGTTAATGCTCGACTAGGAATGATTAAGAGTAGTGTTCTCTATATCATCTCATTATCGATTCAACCAATCGATTGATATAGATAAGAACCTACTACTCAAGGACATTATTATATTTAGTTATTTGGCACCAATACAAGTAAATATAATAACCATGCCTTTATAAATAGGAATATGATACAATAAAGTTCATACAACAATCATCACATGATTGACTCTAGGGCTTTCACTAACAATCTCCCACTAGCACTAGTGTCAATCACCGTAGTATCTAATACCCAATGACCTAGTGTGACCATCATGCTTTTTCTGTGCCAAAGCCTTGGTCAAGGGATCTGCGATGTTAGCCTCTGTGGGTACTCTGCAAATATTCACATCTCCTCTATCGATAATCTCTCGAATGAGATGGAAGCACCGATATATTCGGCCTCTGTTGTAGAATCAGCAACTGTGTCCTGCTTGGAACTATTCCAGCTCACAGCGCCACTATTAAAGCAAAACACGAACCAGACTGCGATCTATAATCATCCTGGTCAGTTTGGAAGCTGGCATCACTGTAACCCTTTACAGCTAGCTCCTCATCGCCTCCAAATATCAAGAAATATTCTTTAGTCCTTCTCAAGTACTTAAGAATATTCTTGACTGCTATCCAGTGACGCTCACCTGGATCTGATTGGTATCTACTCGTCATGCTCAAAGCATACGAGACATCAGGACGAGTACATAGCATGTCGTACATCATAGATCCTATAGCAGATGCGTAAGAGATCTTATCCATGCGGTCTCTCTCCTCTCTAGAAGAGGGACTTTGAGTCTTCGAAAGACTCACACCATGTGACATCGGCAGAAGTCCTTTCTTGAAATTCTGCATGGCAAACCGAAGTAATACCGTGTCAATGTATGTACTCTGACTTAGGCCAAGCAATCTCTTAGATCTATTTCTATAGATCTTGATGCCTAGAATACAGGCTGCTTCACCTAAGTCTTTCATTGAGACGTACATCCCGAGCCAAGTCTTCACAGACTGTAGCGAAGGGATGTCATTCCCAATGAGCAGTATGTCATCCACATACAATACAAGGAAGACAACTGTGTTCCCATTAACCCTCTTGTAGACATAGGGTTCATCTTCATTCTTGATGAAACTAAACTGTTTGATCGCATCATCGAATCGAAGATTCCAGCTCCGAGAAGCTTGCTTTAGCCCATAAATGGACCTTTGCAGCTTGCATACCTTCCCAGTATGCTGTGGATCTACAAAACCCTCAGGTTGTGTCATGTACACATCCTCGAGCAAGTTTCCATTCAGAAACGCGGTTTTGACATCCATCTGCCAGATCTCATAATCGTGGTATGTTGCAATAGCAAGCAAGATCCGAATGGACTTAAACATCGCCATTGGAGAAAAGGTTTCATCATAGTCAATACCATGAATTTGCTTGAAACCTTTAGCCACCAATCGACCCTTTTAGGTATGCGTAAGTCCATCCATGTCAATCTTTCTCCTAAAGACCCACTTACACCCAATGGGTTTGACCCCTTCAAGTGGATCAACCAAAGTCCATACTTGGTTGGTGTACATGGATTCCATCTAGGATCTCATGGCCTCTAGCCATTTCTCAGAATCTGGGCTCATCACAGCTTCCTGATAGGAGGTAGGCTCATTCTCAATGAGCATTACGTCATCATGGTCAGACAAGAGAAATGAATATCTCTCAGGCTGACGATGTACCCTATCAGATCTGCGAAGAGGTAGGTCTACATGAACAGATGGTTGTTCCACAACTCTTTGTGCAATAACCTCATCACCCACAACACTTTGTGGTTCCTGTTCAACCTCCATCAAGGCCTCAGTGCTATGGTCATTATCTTGAATTTCTTCAAGATTGAAGGTACTCCCACTAGTTTTTCTAGAAATAAAATCCCTTTCTAGAAAAACTCCAGTCTTTGCCACAAACACTTTGTGCTGACTGGGAATGTAGAAGTAATATCCCTTTGTATCCTTGGGATATGCAACAAAATAGCACCTATCGGATTTGGGTCCCAGTTTGTCTGAGACTTGACGTCGAACGTAAGCCTCACAACCCCAAATCCTCATAAAAGACATCATGGGATTTCTCCCTGTCCATATCGTATATGGTGTCTTTATCACAGCCTTGGATGGTACACGGTTAAGGGTAAAGGCTGCTGTGTCTAGAGCATATCCCCAAAAGGATATAGGAAGATCTGTGTGACTCATCATAGATCGTACCATATCCAATAGGGTACGATTCCTCCTTTCGGATACACCATTCCACTGTGGTGTTCCAGGAGGAGTGAGTTGGGATAGAATCCCACACTCAGCTAGATAGTCACGAAACTCATGGCTAAGGTATTCACCACCTCGATCTGATCGAAGTATCTTAATACTCTTGCCAAGCTGATTTTGTACTTCATTCTTAAATTCTTTGAACTTTCAAAGGATTCTAATTTGTGTGTCATGACATACACATAACCATATCTACTGAAGTCATCAGTAAATGTAATGAAGTACCTGTAACCACCTCTAGCAGCAACATTGAAAGGACCACATACATCACTATGTATAAGTCCTAACAAATCTGTTGCTCTTTCGCTGTGTCCACTAAAGGGAGTCTTGGTCATCTTGCCTAAAAGGCAAGATTCGCATGTCTCATATGATTCAAAATCAAATGAGTCTAGCAGCCCATCCTTATGGAGTTGAGATAAGCGACTCTCATTTATGTGACCTAAGCGACAGTGCCAGAGATAAGTTTGGTTCAACTCATTTGACTTGAACCTCTTGGTACTTATGTTATAGATAGGGCTCTCTAAGTCTAGAAAGTAGAGTCCGTTCATTAGAGGTGCACTACAATAGAACATATCATTTAAATAAAATGAACAACATTTGTTCTTTATTATAAATGAAAATCCTTTCTTGTCCAAACAAGAAACTGAAATGATGTTCTTGGTTAAGGCAGGCACATAACAACATTCATCTAATTCTAATACAAGCCCAGACGGCAAAGATAGATCATAAGTTCCTACAGCAATAGCAGCAACTCTTGCTCCATTGCCTACTCGTAGGTCCACCTCGCCCTTTGTCAATGCCCTGCTATTTCTCAGCGCATGCATATTGGTACAAATGTGAGATGCACATCTGGTATCTAATACCCATGATGAAGAAATAGATAGATTGACTTCTATAACATTTATACCTGAAGTAGAAGTCTCACTTCTTTTCTTCTTAAGATCTTCCAGGTAAGCTTTGCGATTACGCTTCGGTGTCCGGCTTCCTTGCAGTGGAAGCAAGCCCTTCCTCGCTACCCCTCCTTTGGGTTTAAGTTCTTTGCCTTTGCCCTTGGCTTGGGACTTTCCCTTACCTTTAGGCTTGCCCTTGCCTTTCTTCTTTTGTACCATCAAAATGGTGTCAGATTTTCCCTTCTTAAGGTTAAGCTCAGCAGTTCTCAACATGCTGAGCATTTCAGGCAGTGGCTTATCAATTTCATTCATGTTATAATTCATGACAAATTGATTGAAGGCTTGTGGCAAAGATTGCAAGATCAGGTCAGTGGCCAGCTCTTGGCCAAGTGGGAATCCCAGCCTTTGTAGGTTTTCTACGTACCCAATCATCTTGAGTACATATGTACCTACGGGAGTCCCTTCTTGCATTTTGGACCCAAATAATGCCTTAGAGACTTCATATCTCTCATGCCTAGCTTGTCCTTGATATAGTTGACGAAGATGTCCAACCATATCATAAACATTCATGAACTCATGTTGCTTCTGAAGCTCAGAGTTCATGGTCGCGAGCATTAGACATGACACATCTAATGCATCATCTTGATGCTTCTTGTAAGTATCTTTGTCAGCTCGCGAGGCACTGGCAGGAGGTGACTCTGGAATCGGCTGCTCCAGGACATACAACTTCCTTTCTTGGGTGAGAACAATTCTCAAGTTCCTGTACCAGTCCAGGAAATTCGCTCCATTGAGCTTGTCCTTCTCAAGGACAGAACGTAGAGAGAGAGTGTTCGTGTTTGTCGACATAGTTATCTACAACATACAATGCAGAGAATTAATATCATATTCCTTTTATCATTTAATTAGGCCTTTAATCAAATGATGCTCCCACTGAATTATAGGAATTTTTTGTAGAATCGAGTTATGGATGTGGTCAAACCACATTACTAGATTCATACAAACTAGCTATAATTCTTGCGGGACAAGATCCACATCATACTAAGCCTTGAGTTAGCTTTGGCTAAATCGCCCAAGACTTAGTACGATCGGTGGGTAACACATTACCGATTACATCTCTATGCAACTCTTGTTTATAGGATTAAGACCCACATTTACAAAAGACCTTGAGTTAGCTTTGACTAAATCGCCCAAAATTTAGTGTAAATGCGATCTTGACCTATCGTTCCAACGATTGGAATATGCCTATAGTTCTACTCGATCCAATTGAGTTTAACTAGTTTTGCTCAATCTAATTGAGCTTACTCTAACCCAAGCGTGATAGGCGGGACCAAGATTGTCCCTCCGCACCCTACCAAGATAATATGCGTTGCTCTGCTTTGGCAGATTCAATAACAACAAATGATCGAGGTAGTGATGGGTATCAAGGCTCGGTAGGCATTTTCGAGTTGATTTGATTATGATCTAATCTAATCGTAATGTGTATCTTATACGCATTTAGGCCTTTTTTATCCTATATTAGCATGCATCATATACATACATTCATTATTCTAGCATGCATCATATACATACAAGAAAATTATCCTAGCATGCATCATATACATACATGCATTATTCTACTAGCATGCATCACATACATACAAGCAAAATCAATTAAATATATATATATATATATACCAACATATATATATATAATTAAATGTGATATAGTCATGACCCTACTATGATCTTCTCAAGCCAATGAGAAGATCGGACGGTCAACCTAAGGCTAGCGGCTTCTCCAAGCGCTTCCTTTGATCGCCATGTGTCGTCATCACCCTTCTCGTAATCTCGTCTTCGAGTGGACTTTCCACCGCTCCATTTTGTACATTACAAATATGAAACTCGAGTTACATTCGAGTCTAAAAACTAATTACAACTAGAATATCAAAAGAAGAGGTACGACGCGCAGGTCGCATACACTATACAACACGCACAACCACAAAACAGCACGCAGGCCGTATTATGAATTACAACACACATAATCCAATCAAATTGGGGTCATTGGGCCATGAAAATCACAGAATTATACATAATTCTAAATTATGTATTTTTACAAAAATTTCTATAATTTTTCCTAATTTTTTTTTCAAATTAATGAGTCACCTCTCCGTAACGGTCCCGCTAAGCGATTTCCGAGCACGATCGCGGGACAAAGCCCCTTTGGGGATAGGGTAGCGCCCATACTCGCAAAATTAACTTTATGAGTGTCCCTACTATGATCCTACAGCAACTTAAGTCGCTGTCCCAAAAACCTAAAGCGAGAACTCGCCGTTTCGGAGAGTTTTTCTCGACGGTTGAAGCCTACAAGTGTCCCAACACTTGTTGCTTCGACTCTTTGAGAAAAATACCCAAAAATTCTATAAAATTAGGATATTTGAAGAAACATATAAATATGTAATTTTTATATCTAATACAAAAATTACAAAGATGAAACATATACATGCTTTGCACGTGGCTCTGATACCACTGTTGGGTTTTTTCGAGCCGCAAAAACTGCTTTTTGCGTTGCGGAAACCTCGGAAGCCCCGGCCACGGATCCGTGCGAAGTATAAAAATTATAAAACATGTATGTGCTTACTAAAACCCTAGATCTACTTTATATCTAAGAGGTGAGATCATTACCCTCGATGCGATGCCCTTCGCAAATCCCGCTCGTCCAAAAGGTTGCCGGAACTCGAGAGTGTCAAGTGCACACTCCTCTATTGGTATCCACACAAGCAATAGGTGGAGAAAAATGCCTTAGAGTGTGCTAGCACTCCTTTAGGAATTTTGGACAAGGAGGTTGGGAGAGGGAGAGAGCTTGAGAGGAAGATGATCCAGGGTTGAAGATGATGGAATGAGTAACTCACAAAATGAATTCCCACTTTGAAACCCCTAAAGTGGCTGGCCACTTCAAGGAAGGGGGTTACATGCATGCATGTAACTCCCGTGACCCTTGGTCTCCCTCATGATGTGGCACCAATTGACAAAGTCAATGATGATTTGGAGCATCATCATTGGTCGGCCATGCCAAGTCATCATCATGACATGGCATTTGGTCAAGTCAAACTTGACCTTTCATCTTCCCTCTAAAGTCAAGTCAAACTTGACCTCTAATCTCCCATGGTTGATCAAATCTAACCACTTGACTCAAGTCAATTTAATTTAATGAATCTCTATTCATTTAATTTAAATTGATTTGATGAATCAAATCTAAATTAGACTCATTCAACACTTGAATCAACTTGAGTCTAACTCAATTAGTCTAATTTGGATTACTCTTAATCCAATTTGGTTCATCCCATGAACCTAATCCTCATGGTTCATCATATGAACCTAATCTCCATCTAATTGCTCTTATGTGTGTGACTTATAGGTTCTTGTAACGTTGGCAATGTCCCTAAACCGATTTAGGAACATAAGCAATGAGCGGTATCTAGCAACACATCATTGCTACCCAAGTTACAAGAATGTTGAGCTCCAACATCACCTTTGTGACTACTAATTGTGACTCTCATAATATGTGACAATGTCCCTCTATCCTTGACATCTAGATTGACCAATTGAGGCATAGACCGTGTCATCCTCGGTACAATCTAAATCTTGAACTCCAAGTAGACTCACTCTAATCAAATGAGCTCAATATCTCATATTGACTCATTTGGGTATGGTCATGCACTTCGTGGTTTCACTCTATCAAGAATATCGATGTCACCCCCATCATATAGGAGGGATAGATCCCATCTACATCACTCACATCCCTCCGCATAATTTGTTACATACCCAGTAATCGCCTTTATAGTCCACCCATTTACGGGTGACGTTTAATGAAGCCAAAGTATGCAACTCCTTATGTAGGGAACCATGGTGACTTCAAGTCTAAGGACTAATAGTCATACTAATAGCCACATGAGAAAGTATATGATACTCATATAACGATCCATGATACTTTCTCATGGCGGGTCATTCAGTATACATTCTCCAATGCATACCCATGTGTCAACTTGATATCTCATATCCATGACTTGTGAGATCAAGTCATCGTGTTGACCTACATGCTAGTCTCTACGCATTAACATTGTCCCTGAATGTTAATACTCGACTAGGAATGATTAAGAGTAGTGTTCTCTATATCATCTCATTATCGATTCAACCAATCGATTGATATAGATAAGAACCTACTACTTAAGGACATTATTATATTTAGTTATTTAGCACCAATACAAGTAAATATAATAACCATGCCTTTATAAATAGGAATATGATACAATAAAGTCCATACAACAATCATCACATGATTGGCTCTAGGGCTTCCACTAACAGACCAAGGCCAAGGCAGCAAGCGAGGGAAGCAAATCAGTCCAATCAGGAGAGTAATGCGGAGAATGGAGGAGCGCAGAACTCATTGGCGATGGTAATAGCATCTAGCCCGGTTCCGGTTGCGGTGGTGCCACCTTCGCCCCGGGAGGAAGCTACGGAGGAGGAGGAAGAAGATGGGGAGGGGGATAATGGAGGCTCGGAGGAGGGGGAAGAAGAGGGACGTCCGGATGGGGAGCAAGAGGTGGGGTAATCGGGCTCACGGCAAGAGGAGGTGGTAAGGGCGGAGGGGGTGATAAGTGATGATAGACAAGGGGTGGAGCGAGGGGGGCAGTAGGTAGCACGGGGAAAGGAGCCGGCACAGCAAAGGGGAGAGGTTTTAATGGCTCCTCAAGGCCAAGGGGGGGCAAGGGACAGTGGCAAGAGCAACATCAAGGCCTGCCCAAAGGCCACCGGCAGCTAGGGGAACATCATCCTCCACTTCGGTGTCGGGGACTTCATCATCGGCAGCGTTGACATCGGGCTCCAACTCGGTGGCAAGCTCAAGCAATGACGTAGGTGCTGGGGCAGGAAATGAAAGGGGAGGGCCTGATCGAAGAGGGCGCCAACTACGGACGTGAGCAGTCCGGGGAGGTGGCCAATGAAGATTGCTGCATGGAATGTAAGGGGCTTACACAAGGCCCTAAAGCAAGGGGGGTGCAACACCTCTTGCGAAGCAAGGATATACTGGTACTGGCACTACTGGAGACAAAGCTTGATGAGGGAAATATTGGGCTGATCATGGGAAAGAGGTTTTCAGGTATGAAGTATGTGAATAACTTTGATATGTCTAATCATGGTCGGATTCTGCTTTTGTGGGATGAGCAGCGGGCTGATTTGGAGGTTCTTGATACTACGGAGCAGTTCATTCATACTCAGATTAGATGTCGGGTCTCTGGACGGAGCTTCTATGTGTCTTTCATATATGGACTTCATTCGGTGACGGCTAGAAGGGTGCTATAGGAGAAGCTAACGGAGATGGGTGAAGGGACAATGGGTACATGGATGATTATGGGGGACTTCAATGCGATAAGGGACATACACGAAAGGCAAGGAGGCAACCCGGTCACGAATTATGAGCTGCGGGACTTAAGATTTATTCATGTATGTGGAATGGTGGACTTGAGATCTGTAGGGTGCGGACTCACATGGACCAATGGAGAGGTGGCTAGCAAATTGGATAGAGCAATGGTGAACCCGGCTTGGTTGATGGAAAAGTTTGATGCATATGCGGAGTTCTTGCCCCCGGGGTGCTTATCGGATCATTCATGCATTATGATGTGCATTCTTGACAAGGAAAGGGCAGTGACAAAGCCGTTCAAATTCTTGAATATGTGGACATTGCATCAAGACTACAAAAGAGTTGTGCAAGAATCATGGGAGGCACCGGTGCAAGGCAATGCACAATTTCGGTTGAAAAGCAAGCTAGGGAGACTAAAGGCGGTATTGAAAGATCTGAATAAGAAGGAGTTTGGGCACATATTGGAGAAGGCAAAGAGGGAAAATAGTGATTTAGAGGAGGCACAAAGGGGGGTATTGGCCGGCCAAAGCATTCCACCGGACTATGGGGAAAAGAGGAGGCGGGCAATTCTTCTATTGGAGGCAAAGAAAATGTATTACCAACAACGATCAAAGAATACATATTTGCAAAGTGCGGACAAGTGTACGAAGTTTTTCCATGATGTGGTCAAGAGGAACAACAAGAGGCATGCGATAGTGGTGCTTACCAAAAGGAACGGGGAAAGAACGACATCCATCAAGCAAGTGGCGGAGGAGTTCTTGGATTACTTCCATGGGGTGCTTGGGCAACCGGAGGGGTGTGACCCCTTGGATGGCGCTGCCCTTACGGGAAGGAAACTTAATAGTGGGCAAGTGGGGGGTCTTGTGAGGACGGTAGGAGTGGAGGAGGTCAAGAGGGCACTACATGACATTGGGAGTGAGAAAGCACCGGGATCGGATGGCTATGGAGCTAGGTTCTTTACTTCGGCGTGGGATATTGTGGGGGATGATTTTGTTGCTGAAATAATGGAATTCTTTAACACAGGAAAATTATTGAAATAGTGGAACCACTCGCTTATATATCTGGTGCCCAAGAGTGATCATGCGGAGGGGGTTATGGACTATCGGCCTATTGCATGTTGCAATGTTTTCTACAAGGTGATTGCAAAGATATTGGCGGAAAGGCTTTCTAAAGTAATGGACTTCTTTATAGACCCGGCTCAGGCAGCTTTTATACAAGGAAGGAGCATTGGGGACAACATCTTCCTCACCCAGGACCTTCTCCGGAGATATGCTCGAAAGAGGGTTTCCCCAAGGTGTATGGCAAAGGTGGATTTAAAGGCAAAGGTGGATTTAAAGAAGGCATTCGATATGTTAAATTGGGATTTCTTAATGGAAGCACTAGTTGGTTATGGATTTCCCCAACAATATTGTGCTTGGATAAAGCAATGTGTGACAACAACGACATATTCCATATCGCTTAATGGGGGTGTCTATGGGTTTTTTTGGTGGAAGTGTTAGTGAAAGCCCTAGAGCCAATCATATGATGATTGTTGTATGGACTTTATTGTATCATATTCCTATTTATAAAGGCATGGTTATTATATTTACTTGTATTGGTGCCAAATAACTAAATATAATAATGTCCTTGGGTAGTAGGTTCTTATCTATGTCAATCGATTGGATGAATCGATAATGAGATGATATAGAGAACACTACTCTTAATCATTCCTAGTCGAGTATTAACATTCAGGGACAATGTTAATGCGTAGAGACTAGCATGTAGGTCAACAAGATGACTTGATCTCACAAGTCATGGATATGAGATATCAAGTTGACACATGGGTATGCATTGGAGAATGTATACTGAATGACCCGCCATGAGAAAGTATCATGGATCGTTATATGAGTGTCATATACTTTCTCATGTGGCTATTAGTATGACTATTAGTCCTTAGACCTGAAGTCACCATGGTTCCCTACATAAGGAGTTGCATACTTTGGCTTCGTCAAACGTCACCCGTAAATGGGTGGACTATAAAGGCGATTACTGGGTATGTAACGAATTATGCGGAGGGATGTGAGTGATATAGATGGGATCTATCCCTCCTATATGACGGGGGTGACATCGATATTCTTGATAGAGTGAGACCACGAAGTGCATGGCCATGCCCAAATGAGTCAATATGAGATATTGAGCTCATTTGATTAGAGTGAGTCTACTTGGAGTTCAAGATTTAGAGGATGACACGGTCTATGCCTCGATTGGTCAATCTAGATGTCAAGGATAGAGGACATTGTCACATATTGTGAGAGTCACAATTAGTAGTCACAAAGGTGATGTTGGAGCTCAACATTCTTGTAACTTGGGTAGCAATGATGTGTTGCTAGATACCGCTCATTGCTTATGTTCCTAAATCGGTTTAGGGACATTGCCAACGTTACAAGAACCTATAGGGTCACACACATGAGAGCAATTAGATGGAGATTAGGTTCATATGATGAACCATGAGGATTAGGTTCATGGGATGAACCAAATTGGATTAAGAGTAATCCAAATTAGACTAATTGAGTTAGACTCAAGTTGATTCAAGTGTTGAATGAGTCTAATTGAGATTTGATTCATCAAATCAATTTAAATTAATGAATAGAGATTCATTATATTAAATTGACTTGAGTCAAGTGGTTAGATTTGATCAACCATGGGAGATTAGAGGTCAAGTTTGACTTGACTTGAGAGGAAGTTGAAAGGTCAAGTTTGACTTGACCAAATGCCATGTCATGATGATGACTAGGCATGGCGGCCAATGATGATGCTCCACATCATCATTGACTTGTCAATTAGTGCCACATCATGAGGGAGACCAAGGGTCATGGGAGTTACATGCATGCATGTAACACCCTCCATGAAGTGGCCGCCACCATTTTGGGGGTTATGTGAGTGAAAATTCATTTTGTGAGTAATCACTCATTACTTCATCTTCTTCCTTGGGAATTTTCCTCTCAAGCTCTCCCTCTCCTTCCTCTCTTTGGCCGAACCAACCAAGGAGTGCTAGCACACTCAAGGTTGAGTTTTCTTCCACCTATTGCTTGTGTGGATACCATAGAGGAGTGTGCACTTGACACTCTCGAGTTTCGGCGGACTTTGGACGAGCGGGATTTGCGAAGGGCATCGCATCAAGGGTAACATCCTTATCTCTTAGTTCTAAGGTAGATCTAGAGGATTTTGTAAGCACATACATGTAATTAGTTTTAATACTTCTTCGCACGGATCCGTGGCCGGGACTTCCGGGGTTTCCGCAAAGCGGTTTGCGGCCGAAAAAGCCCAACAAAGGGTATCAGAGCCACGTGCGAAGCATGTATGTGTTTCGTTTTTGTATTTTTTATATTAGATATAAAAATTACAGATTTTTATGTTTCTGTAAATTTCCTAATTTTATAGAATTTTTGGGTATTTTTCTCGTAGAGTCGAAGCAACGAGTGTTGGGACACTCGTAGGCTTCAACCGTCGAGAAAAACTCTCCGAATCGGCGAGTTCTCGCTTTAGGTTTTTGGGACAGCGACTTAAGTCGCTGTAGGATCGTTGTAGGGACACTCGCGAAGTTTATTTTGCGAGTAGGGGCGCTGCCCCTATCCCCGAAAGGGGCCATGTCCCGCGATCGCGCCCAGAAACCGCTTAGCGGGACCGTTTCGGAGAGATGACTCATAAATTCGAAATAAATTAGGAAAAATTATAGAAATTTTCTGTAAAAATACATAATTTTGAATTATGTATGATTCTGTGATTGTCATGGCCCAATAACCCAATAGGATTGGATTATGTGTGTTGTAATTCATAATACGGCCTGCGTGCCGTTTTGTGGTTGTGCGTGTTGTAAAATGTTTGCGACCTGCGCGTCGCACCTCTTCTTTTAATATTCTAGTTATAAATAGTTTAAGACTCGAGTTTCGTATTTGTAATGTACAAAAATGGAGCGGTGGAAAGTCCACTTGAAGACGAGCTTACGAGAAGGGTGACGACGACACATGGCGGTCAAAGGAAGCGCTTGGAGAAGCCGCTAGCCTTAGGTTGACCGTCCGATCTTCTCATTGGCTTGAGAAGATCGTAGTAGGGCCATGACTATATCACATTTAATTATATATATATATATGTTGATATATATATATTTAATTGATTTATGCTTGTATGTATGTGATGCATGCTAGTGAAAAAAAAAATGCTTGTATGTATATGATGCATGCTAGGTTAATTTTCTTGTATGTATATGATGCATGCTAATATAGGATAATAAAGGCCTAAATGCGTATAAGATACACATTACGATTAGATTAGATCATAATCGAATCAACTCGAAAATGCCTACCGAGCCTTGATACCCATCACTACCTCGATCATTTGTTGTTGTTGAATCTTCCAAAGCAGAGCAACGCATATTATCTTGGTAGGGTGCGGAGGGACAATCTTGGTCCTGCCTATCACGACTCGGGTTAGAGTAAGCTCAATTAGATTGAGCAAAACTAGTTAACTCAATTGGATCGAGTAGAACTATAGGCATATTCCAATCGTTGGAAAGATAGGTTAAGATCGCATTTACACTAAATCTTGGGCGATTTAGCCAAAGCTAACTCAAGGTCTTTTGTAAATGTGGGTCTTAATCCTATAAACAAGAGTTGCATAGAGATGTAATCGGTAATGTGTTACCCACCGATCGTACTAAGTCTTGGGCGATTTAGCCAAAGCTAACTCAAGGCTTAGTATGATGTGGATCTTGTCCCACAAGAATTATAGCTAGTTTGTATGAATCAAGTAAATGTGGTTTGACCACATCCATAACTCGATTCTATAAAATTCCTATAATTCAGTGGGAGCATCATTTGATTAAAGGCCTAATTAAATGATAAAAGGAATATGATATTAATTCTCTGCATTGTATGTTGTAGATTACTATGTCAAACAACACGAACACTCTCTCTCTGCGATCTGTCCTTGAGAAGGACAAGCTCAATGGAGCAAATTTCTGGATCGCATCAGAACTCGAGAATTGTTCTCACCCAAGAAAGGAAGTCAGACGTCCCCGGAGCAGCCCATTCCAGAGGCACCTCCTGCCACTGCCTCGCGAGCTGACAAAGATGCTTACAAGAAGCATCAAGATGATGCATTAGATGTGTCATGTCTAATGCTCGCGACCATGAACTCTGAGCTTCAGAAGCAACATGAGTTCATGAATGCTTATGATATGGTTGGACATCTTCGTCAACTATATCAAGGACAAGCTAGGCATGAGAGATATGAAGTCTCTAAAGCACTATTTGGGTCTAAAATGCAGAAGGGACTCCTGTAGGTTCATATGTACTCAAGATGATTGGATGCGAGAAAACCTACAAAGGTGGGATTCCCACTTGGCCAAGAGTCTGCCACCTTGCAATCTTTGCCAAGAGCCTTGATCAATTTGTCATGAATTATAACATGAATGAAATTGATAAGCCATCGCCTGAAATGCTCAAAGATGTTGAGAAGCTAGCGAGCTTAACCTTAAGAAGGGTAAATCGACACCATTTTGATGGTGCGAGAAGAAGAAAGGCAAGGGCAAGCCTAAAGGTAAGGGAAAGTCCCAAGCCAAGGGCAAAGGCAAAGAACTTAAACCCAAAGGAGGGTAGCTAAGGAAGGGCTTGCTTTTCCGCAAGGAAGCGGACATTGGAAGCGTAGAATCGCAAGGCATACCGGAAGATCTTAAGAAGAAGAGAAGTGAGACTTCTACTTGGTATAAATGTTATAGAAGTCAATCTATCTATTTCTTCATCATGGGTATTAGATCGGATGTGCATCTCACATTTGTACCAATGTGCTGGTGAGAAATAGCAGGGCATTGACAAAGGGCGAGGTGGACCTACGAGTAGGCAATGGAGAAAGGGTTGCTGCTGTTGCTGTAGAAACTTATGATCTATCTCTGCCCTCTGGCTTGTACTAGAATTAGATGAATGTTGTTATGTGCCTGCCTTAACTAAGAACATCATTTCATTTCTTGTTTGGACAAGAAAGGGTTTTCATTTATAATAAAGAACAAATGTTGTTCTTTATTTAAATGATATGTTCTATTGTAGTGCACCTCTAATGAACGGACTCTACTTTCTAGACTTAGAGAGCCCTATCTATAACATAAGTACCAAGAGGTTCAAATCAAATGAGTTGAACCAAACCTATCTCTGGCATTGTCGCTTAGGTCACATAAATGAGAGTCGCTGATCTCAGCTCCATAAGGATGGGCTGCTAGACTCATTTGATTTTGAATCATATGAGACATGCGAGTCTTGCCTTTTAGGCAAGATGACCAAGACTCCTTTAGTGGACATAGCGAAAGAGCAATGATTTGTTAGGACTTATACATAGTGATGTATGTGGTCCTTTGCAATGTTCGCTAGAGGTGGTTCTGGTACTTCATTACATTTCTTGATGACTTGAGATATGGTTATGTGTATCTTATGACATAAATCTGAATCCTTTGAAAAGTTCAAAGAATTCAAGAATGAAGTACAAAACCACGACAGCAAGAGTATTAAGATACTTCGATCAGATCGAGGTGGTGAATACCTTAGCCATGAGTTTCGTGACTATCTAGCTGAGTGTGGGATTCTATCCCAACTCACTCCTCCTGGAACACCACAGTGGAATGGTGTATCCGAAAGGAGGAATCGTACCCTATTGGATATGGTACGATCTATGATGAGTCACACAGATCTTCCTATATCCTTTTGGGGATATGCTCTGGACACAGCAGCCTTTACCCTTAACCGTGTACCATCCAAGGCTGTGGTAAAGACACCATATACGATATGGACAGGGAAAAATCCCAAGATGTCTTTTATGAGGATTTGGGGTTGTGAGGCTTACGTTCGACGTCAAGTCTCAGACAAACTGGGACCCAAATCCGATAGGTGCTATTTTGTTGGATATCCCAAGTCTACAAAGGGATATTACTTCTACATTCCCAGTCAGCACAAAGTGTTTGTGGCAAAGACTGGGGTTTTTCTAGAAAGGGATTTTGTTTCTAGAAAAACTAGTGGGAGTACCTTCGATCTTGAAGAAATTCAAGATAAGGACCATAGCACTGAGGCCTTGATGGAGGTTGAACAGGAACCACAAAGTGTTGTGGGTGAAGAGGTTGTTGCACAAAGAGTTGTGGAACAACCACCTGTTCAAGTAGACCTACCTCTTCGCAGGTCTGATAGGGTACGTCGTCAGCCTGAGAGATACTCATTTCTCTTGTCTGACCATGATGACGTTATGCTCATTGAGAATGAGCCTACCTCCTATCAGGAAGCTGTGATGAGCCCAGATTCTGAGAAATGGCTAGACGCCATGAGATCCGAGATGGAATCCATGTACACTAACCAAGTATGGACTTTGGTTGATCCACCTGAAGGGGTCAAACCCATTGGGTGTAAGTGGGTCTTTAGGAGAAAGACTGACATGGATGGACTTACGCATACCTATAAGGGCCGATTGGTGGCTAAAGGTTTCAAGCAAATTCATGGTATTGACTATGATGAAACCTTTTCTCCAGTGGCGATGTTTAAGTCCATTCGGATCTTGCTTGCTATTGCAGCATACCACGATTATGAGATCTGGCAGATGGATGTCAAAACCGCGTTTCTGAATGGAAACTTACTCGAGGATGTGTACATGACACAACCTGAGGGTTTTGTAGATCCACATATCGGAAGGTCCATTTATGGGCTAAAGCAAGCTTCTCGAGCTGGAATCTTGATTCGATGATGCGATCAAGCAGTTTGGTTTCATCAAGAATGAAGATGAACCCTGTGTCTACAAGAGGGTTAATGGGAATACATTGTCTTCCTTATGCTGTATGTGGATGACATACTACTCATTGGGAATGACATCCCTTCGCTCATCAGTGAAGACTTGGTGGGACGTGCTTCTCAATGAAGGACTTAGGTGAAGCGTATTCTAGGCATCAAGATCTATAGAGATAGATCTAAGAGATTGCTTGGCCTAAGTCGAGTACATACATTGACACGGTATTACTCGGTTTGCCATGCGGAATTCCAAGAAAGGACTTATGTCACATGGTGTGAGTCTTTTCGACTCAAAGTCCTTCTTCTAGAGGAGAGAGACCGCATGGATAAGATCCCTTACGTATCTGCTATAGGATCTATCATGTACGCCATGCTGTGTACTCGTCCTGATGTCTCGTATGCTTTGAGCATGACGAGTAGATACCAGTCAGATCCAGGTGAGCGTCACTGGATAGCAGTCAAGAATATTCTTAAGTACTTAAGAAGGACTAAAGAATATTTCTTGATATTTGGAGGCAATGAGGAGCTAGTCAGAAGGGTTACAATGATGCCCTTCCAAACCGACTCGGTGATGATTACAAATCGCATGTGGTTCGTGTTTTGCTTGAATGGTGGCGCTGTGAGCTGGAAGAGTTCGAAGCAGGACACAGTTGCTGATTCTACAACAGAAGCCGAGTATATCGCTGCATCTGAGGCAGCAAAGGAGGCAGTTTGGATCCGCAAGTTCATTACTGAGCTTGGGGTGGTTCCTAGCATTGCAGATCCTATAGAGCTCTATTGTGACAACAATGGAGCGATTACCTGTGCTAAGGAACCTCGCTCACACCTGACCAAACACATACTACGGCGCTTCCATCTCATTCGAGAGATCATCGATAGAGGAGATGTGAAGATTTGCAAAGTACCCACAGAGGCTAACATCGCAGATCCCTTGACCAAGGCTTTGGCACAGAAAAAGCATGATGGTCACACTAGGTCATTGGGTATTAGATACTACGGTGATTGGCACTAGTGCTAGTGGGAGATTGTTAGTGAAAGCCCTAGAGCCAATCATATGATGATTGTTGTATGGACTTTATTGTATCATATTCCTATTTATAAAGGCATGGTTATTATATTTACTTGTATTGGTGCCAAATAACTAAATATAATAATGTCCTTGGGTAGTAGGTTCTTATCTATGTCAATCGATTGGATGAATCGATAATGAGATGATATAGAGAACACTACTCTTAATCATTCCTAGTCGAGTATTAACATTCAGGGACAATGTTAATGCGTAGAGACTAACATGTAGGTCAACAAGATGACTTGATCTCACAAGTCATGGATATGAGATATCAAGTTGACACATGGGTATGCATTGGAGAATGTATACTGAATGACCCGCCATGAGAAAGTATCATGGATCATTATATGAGTGTCATATACTTTCTCATGTGGCTATTAGTATGACTATTAGTCCTTAGACCTGAAGTCACCATGGTTCCCTACATAAGGAGTTGCATACTTTGGCTTCGTCAAACGTCACCCGTAAATGGGTGGACTATAAAGGCGATTCTTGGGTATGTAGCAGATTATGCGGAGGGATGTGAGTGATGTAGATGGGATCTATCCCTCCTATATGACGGGGTGACATCGATATTCTTGATAGAGTGAGACCACGAAGTGCATGGCCATGCCCAAATGAGTCAATATGAGATATTGAGCTCATTTGATTAGTGAGTCTACTTGGAGTTCAAGATTTAGATTGTACAGGATGACATGGTCTATGCCTCAATTGGTCAATCTAGATGTCAAGGATAGAGGGACATTGTCACATATTGTGAGTCACAATTAGTAGTCACAAAGGTGATGTTGGAGCTCAACATTCTTGTAACTTGGGTAGCAATGATGTGTTGCTAGATACCGCTCATTGCTTATGTTCCTAAATCGGTTTAGGGACATTGCCAACGCGTTACAAGAACCTATAGGTCACACACATGAGAGCAATTAGATGGAGATTAGGTTCATATGATGAACCATGAGGATTAGGTTCATGGGATGAACCAAATTGGATTAAGAGTAATCCAAATTAGACTAATTGAGTTAGACTCAAGTTGATTCAAGTGTTGAATGAGTCTAATTGAGATTTGATTCATCAAATCAATTTAAATTAATGAATAGAGATTCATTATATTAAATTGACTTGAGTCAAGTGGTTAGATTTGATCAACCATGGGAGATTAGAGGTCAAGTTTGACTTGACTTGAGAGGGAAGTTGAAAGGTCAAGTTTGACTTGACCAAATGCCATGTCATGATGATGACTAGGCATGGCGCCAATGATGATGCTCCACATCATCATTGACTTGTCAATTAGTGCCACATCATGAGGGAGACCAAGGGTCATGGGAGTTACATGCATGCATGTAACTCCCCTCCATGAAGTGGCCTGCCACCATTTGGGGGTTATGTGAGTGAAAATTCATTTTGTGAGTAATCACTCATTACTTCATCTTCTTCCTTGGGAATTTTCCTCTCAAGCTCTCCCTCTCCTTCCTCTCTTTGGCCGAACCAACCAAGGAGTGCTAGCACACTCAAGGTTGAGTTTTCTTCCACCTATTGCTTGTGTGGATACCATAGAGGAGTGTGCACTTGACACTCTCGAGTTCCGGCGGACTTTGGACGAGCGGGATTTGCGAAGGGCATCGCATCAAGGGTAACATCCTTATCTCTTAGTTCTAAGGTAGATCTAGAGGATTTTGTAAGCACATACATGTAATTAGTTTTAATACTTCTTCGCACGGATCCGTGGCCGGGACTTCCGGGGTTTCCGCAACGCAAAAAGCGGTTTTTGCGGCCCGGAAAAGCCCAACAGGAAGAAGAGGGTTGAGGCAAGGAGACCCTTTATCGCCGCTTCTATTTGGGCTATGTGTTGAGGTGTTGTCAAGAAGGTTAAAGGACATTTCGGCGCTCCCATCGTATCATCATCATCCACGGTGCAAGGAAGTGGGCATCACCCACCTTATATATGCGGACGATCTAATGCTATTTGCATGGGCGGATGAGACTTCGTTGAAGATGCTAGTGGGCTGCTTTGAGCGGTTTGGAAAGGAGGCAGGTTTGAGAGCTAATCCTATAAAATCACAGCTCTATATGGCGGGGTAGATGACCAAACAAAAGGGGACTTGTTGAGGATTCTGGGCTTCCAAGAAGGGGTGTTTCCCTTTAGATATTTGGGTATTCCTATGGCGGTGTAGAAGCTACGAATTGCTAATTATGGGCCTCTTTTGGATGCAATAATGAGGAGAATGAGCGTATGGCCGAAGAAATCCTTGTCTTATGCGGGAAGGTTGGAGCTTGTGAAGACAGTTCTTCAAGGTATGGAATGTTTTTGGTTGTCAATGCTCTTGATACCGGTTGGTGTGATTGATAAGATAAAAGGGATATGCTGGGAGTTTGTTTGGGATTCAAAGTATCCGCCAATAGCTTGGGACACCATATGCACGGCAAAAGAAAATGGAGGGTATGGGCTTCGGAATTTTCTTGTATGGAACAAGGCTTTGCTCGCTAAGGTTTTATGGGACATTAAAGCCGGTACGGATACGCTTTGGGTCAAATGGGTGAAGCACCACTATGAAGGGAGGGCGGAATTTTGGGAGTGGAAAGCAAAAGCTTCGTATCCACCTTTGATTAAGAGACTGCTGAAAATAAAAGGGGAAATAGAGCATCAAACAAGTGGAGTGGGTGAAGCAAATATGAGGTTTATGGACTGGTTTGTCATGGGAAAGAAAGGGGTGGCTAAGGCGTATGAGTTCTTCCAAGGGGCTGCTCAAAAACCTCCATGGGTTCCGGAGGTATGGAGGAAGGAAATAATGCCAAAGCATCGCTTTATCATGTGGCTTCTTGCACATAGGAAACTTCGTATGGCTGATAGGATGGATTATGAAGCAAACAAAATGTGCCCGGTGTGTGGGAATGTGGAGGAGACCATGGATCATCTATTCTTTGAATGCTCGTTTGCCTATGGACTATGGAAGTGTATCAAGGAATGGTTGGCTATCAAGTTTAGGTTTGAGAAGATGGAGGACTTGTTAGCCGGTGCAAGGAGAAGGTACAAAGGAGTTGGAAACAAAAACAAAGCAAGATATCTTGGCATCTCATGTGGGATTTATCACATATGGGCAGCGCGGAACAAAAGCAAGTATGAAGGGGTGCGTTACAACATTGAAGGAACTTTTCGGAAGGTGCAAATCCACGTCCATAGATTTGTAGACCTATTGGAGCAAAGAGGATAGGGGCTAGCGGTAAAGTTGGATGTTGGTTTGGTGTGATCTACTTTGCTTGTATTTGTTTAAGCATAGTCTTGAATAGGTAATGTGTGTAATTGGTTTGAGTATGATTGTAAAGGACATGGATGAGGGGATCAGATTAGGGGAGGATGTTGGATCTTGATGTGAACCTCCTGCGTGGGGTTGGTTGATGGGTTGTTGTTTTGTTTGTTTTGTGATGCGTGGATTGGGGCATTCCCCCCCATGAAGCGGTTTATTTTATATATGTACCTTTTCAGTGAAAGAGCTCTCAGTGGATCGTGAAAGAGCTCTCAATCAGTCAGTCGAGGGTCGGGAGGTTAGTGAGAGAAGCTCCAACTTCTCTCTAGGAATCTTGGCGTTCCGGTGGCTGCAAGGGGCTGAGGAGAGGACCTTAGCCGGCTGGAAGGTATCCTCTTTCAACTTAAAGGAAGAGGAAGGCGGTTTGGACTGGTGCTAGGGGTTGGGGCCGGCAAAGGAGAACTGTGGTGGTGGTTTCCAGAGGTAATAGGAAGGTAAGGAGCTGTCTTTTTGTTGGTTCTTGCATTTTGGACATTTTGGAAGGGGTGCGGTGAGTTTTGGGGTTTTCGGCGAAGTTGGCCGGAATCCGGCGGCCTTCTCCGGCCAAGGGCCGGCCACATCGGCCAGTGGTGGGCTGACAAGTGGCAAGTGGCTGGGTGGGTGGCAAACCACTCACTTGGGTGCTGGTTCAAGTCAAGGAAGGCTGGACATCTATTGGCTGAGGTGGGCTGCAAGGGGTTTTTTTCAAGGATTAGCTGGATTCTTGAACGTGGATGGCAAGGAAAAGAGGGAAGGAGAAAGGGCAGTCAGCTCACAAAGGGCCTAGGGACGTGGCAAGTGAGGTTGAGGTGGCAAATGACATGGAATAGGTGGCAAGAGGGCCTGGACAAGTGGACCAACCGGTGTGAGATGTGTTGGACGAACAGACTGCAGCGCACAGTCAGAAGGCTGTGGTTTCTGGTGTTGGCGTGGAAGGAAGGCTTGGGGAAGAAGAACCAATTGATGAGGAAGTTGCAGCAAGCTCTCAAGGGGATGGAGGGGATCGCCGGAGGAGGAGCAGGGTTCGCCGGAAATGGAGCAAGGGGCTGGACAGAATCTGCCAAAAAAACAAGCTGGTGGGGAGGAGCAGGATGGAGCTTGGGGGCCAAAGTCATGGGCGGGTTTGTTCAAGGACAATCGCAAGATAAAGCAAGCGATGAAGCTCGACCAGTACGAGGCAAAGGGGGAGAGGTTAGCTTTCTCATATGACGATTTGGACAATATTGAAGATACGATGGGATTCTGTTTGGTGGGATGTTTCATGGGGCTGCACCCGGGTCGAAGGGGGGTCATTGCGGTGGCGGAGCAATGGAAGGTGGTGTATAAGTTCTTCATGCACAAGAGCAGTTGGGTGGTGTACCGGTTTGATACGCAAGAGGACATGGACAGCGTGTTGCAAGGGGGACCGTATTTTGCTTTCGGAGTGTCGGTCTTCTTGAAGATTATGCCGAGATGCTTCTTGTTCGATGAGGATGGAAGACATGTGCCGGCGTGGGTTCAAATTCATGGTCTTCCACCAGATTGTTGGTCGCAAAAAGTACTAAGTATGGTGGGTTCGGAGATTGGAAAGCCATTGTACACAGACAAATTGACGCGGACACGGGAAAGGCTGGTTTACGCGCGTATGATGGTGGAAGTCCAGGTCTTTGGACAGCGGGTACTGGAGGTTCCAAGCATTGTCGGAATTTTGTGAAAAGTGTCGTCAGATTGGGCATGGAACAGAAGTTTGTCAAGGAACAACGGAAGGGGAAGAATCTTGAGGACAGAATGGAGCAGCTGCGAATGGGAGAGCTGGGAATGGGCGACGACCACCTCGGCATCGTTCACACTCGGTCAATAGGCAGGGGGGACCAAAGAGACAGTATAGACCAAGGCCAAGGCAGCAAGCGAGGGAAGCAAATCAGTCCAATCAAGGAGGCAATGCGGAGAATGGAGGAGGGCAAAATCCATTGGCAATGGTGATAGCAGCTAGTCCTATTCCGGTTGCGGTGGTGCCCCCTTCGCCCAGGGGAGATGCTACAGAGGAGGAGGAAGATGGGGGAGGGGAGGATGGAGGCTCGGAGGAGGGGGAAGAGGAGAGGCGTCCGAATGGGGAGCAAGAGGTGGGGCAATCGGGCTTAAGGCAAAATGAGGTGGTAAGGCCGGAGGGGGGAGGGACAAATGAGGATCGGCAAGGGGTGGATCGAGGGGGGCAGCAGGTAGCTCGGGGGAAGGAGTCGGTACAGCAAAGGGGAGCAGCTCCAACGGCTCCTCAAGGCCAAGGGGCGCAAGGGACAGCGGCAAGAGCAACATTAAGGCCTACCCAAAGGTTGCCGGCAGCTAGGGGATCATCTTCCTCCACATCGGTGCCGGGGACTTCATCATCGGCAGCGTCGACATCGGGCTCCAACTCGGTGGCAAGCTCAAGTAATGACGTAGGTGGTAGGGCAGGGAATGAAGGGGGAGGGCATGATGGAAGTGGGCACCAACTACGGACGCGAGCAGTCCGGGGAGGTGGCCAATGAAGTTCGCTGCATGGAATGTAAAGGGCTTTCACAAGGCCCTAAAGCAAGGGGGGTGCAACACCTCTTGCAAAGCAAAGATATACAAGTGCTGGCGCTATTGGAGACAAATCTGGATGAGCAAAATATTGGGCCGATCATGAAAAAAAGGTTTTCAGGTATGAAGTATGTGAATAACTTTGATATGTCTAATCATGGTCGGATTCTGCTTTTGTGGGATCAGCAGCGGGCTGATTTGGAGGTTCTTGATACTACGGAGCAGTTCATTCATACTCAGATCAGATGCCAGGTCTCTGGGAGGAGCTTCTATGTTTCTTTCATATATGGACTTCATTTGGTGACGGCTAGAAGGGTGCTATGGGAGAAGGTAATGGAGATGGGTGAAGGGACAATTGGTCCCTGGATGGTCATGGGGGACTTCAATGCGATAAGGGACATACACGAAAGGCAAGGGGGCAATCCGGTCACAAATTATGAATTGCGGGACTTGAAAAGGTTTGTTCATATATGTGGAATGGTGGACTTGAGATCTATAGGGTGCGGATTCACATGGACCAATGGAGAGGTGGCTAGCAAATTGGATAGAGCAATGGTGAACCCGGCGTGGTTGATGGAAGAGTTTGATGCATATGCGGAGTACTTGCCCCCGGGGTGCTTATCGGATCATTCATGCGTTATGGTGTGCATTCTTGACAAGGAAAGGGCAGCGACAAAACCGTTTAAATTCTTGAATATGTGGACATTGCATCAAGACTACAAAAGAGTTGTGCAAGAATCATGGGAGGCACCGGTGCAAGGCAATGCACAATTTCGGTTGAAAAGCAAGCTAGAAAGATTAAAGGTGGTATTGAAAGATCTGAACAAGAAGGAGTTTGGGCACATATCGGAGAAGGCAAAGAGGGCAAATAGTGAGTTAGAGGAGGTGCAAAGGGGGGTATTGGCTGGCCAAGGCATTCCATCAGATTATGGGGAAAAGAGGAGGCGGGCAATTCTTCTATCGGAGGCGGAGAAGTTGTTTTACCAACAAAGAGCAAAGCATACATATTTGCAAAGTGCGGACAAGTGTACAAAGTTTTTCCATGATATGGTCAAGAGGAACAACAAGAGGCATGCGATAGTGGTGCTTACCAAAAGAAATGGCGAAAGAACGGCATCCATCAAGAAAGTGGCGGAGGAGTTCTTGGATTACTTTCATGAGGTGCTTGGGCAACCGGAGGGGTGTGAACCCTTGGATGGCGCTGCCCTTACGGGAAGGAAGCTTAATAGTGGGCAAGCGGGGGGTCTTGAGAGGGCGGTAGGAGTTGAGGAGATCAAGAGGGCACTACATGACATTGGGAGTGAGAAAGCACCGAGACCGGATGGCTATGGAGCTAGGTTCTTTACTTCGGTGTGGGATATTGTGGGGAAGGACTTTGTCGCTGCAATAATGGAATTATTTGGCACGGGTAAATTATTGAAACAATGGAACCACTCACTCATATATCTCGTGCCAAAGAGGGACCATGCGGAGGGTGTGATGGACTATCAGCCTATTGCATGTTGCAACATTTTCTATAAGGTGATTGCGAAGATATTGTCGACAAGACTTTCTAAAGTGATGGACTTCTTGATAGACCCGGCTCAAGCGGCTTTTGTGCAAGGAAGGAGTATAGGGGACAACATTTTCCTCACTCAGGATCTTCTCCGGAGGTATGCGCGAAAGAGGGTTTCCCCAAGGTGTATGGCAAAGGTGGATCTAAAGAAGGCGTTCGATATGCTAAATTGGGATTTCTTAATGGAAACACTTGTTGGCTTTGGGTTTCCCTAGAAATATTGTGCTTGGATAAAGCAATGTGTGACTACAACGACATATTCTATATCGCTCAATGGGGGTGTCTATGGGTTCTTCGGTGGAAGAAGGGGGTTGAGGCAAGGAGACCCTTTATTGCCGCTTCTCTTTGGGCTATGTGTTGAGGTGTTGTCAAGAAGGTTAAAGGATATGTCAGTGCTCCCATCATATCACCATCATCCACGGTGCAAGGAGGTGGGCATTACCCACCTTATATATGCAGACGATCTAATGCTATTTGCAAGGGCGGATGAGTCTTCGTAGAGGATGCTAGCGGGCTGCTTGGAGAGATTTGGGAAGGAAGCGGGTTTAAGAGCCAATCCTATAAAATCACAGCTCTATATGGCGGGGGTAGATGACCGAACAAAAGGGGATTTGTTGAGGATTATGGGCTTTCAAGAAGGGGTGTTTCCCTTTAGATACTTGGGTATTCCGATGGCGGCGGAGAAGCTGCGAATTGCTAACTATGGGCCTCTTTTGGATGCAATAATAAAGAGAATGAGCGTATGGCAAAAGAAATCCTTGTCTTATGCGGGAAGGTTGGAGCTTGTAAAGACGGTTCTTCAAGGTATGGAATGTTTTTGGTTATCAATGCTTTCAATACCGGTTGGTGTGATTGACAAGATAAAAGGCATATGTCGGGAGTTTGTTTGGGATTCAAAATATCCGCCAATAGCATGGGACACTATATGCATGACAAAGGAGAATGGAGGGTATGGGCTTCAGAATTTGCTTGTATGGAACAAGGCTTTGCTTGCTAAAGTATTATGGGACATTAAAGCCGGTGCGGATACGCTTTGGGTCAAATGGGTTAAGCATCACTATGAAGGGCGAGCAGAATTTTGGGAATGGAGAGCAAAAGCTTCAGATCCACCTTTGATCAAGAGGTTGCTGGAAATTAAAGGGGAAATAAAGCAAGAAGCAAGTGGAGAAGGGGAAGCAAACATGATGTTTATGGATTGGTTCGTTATGGAAAAGAAAGGAGTGGCTAAGGCGTATGAGTTCTTCCAAGGGGCTGCCCAAAAACCTCCATGGGTTCCGGAGCTATGGAGAGTGGAAATTATGCCAAAACATCGTTTTATTATGTGGCTTCTTCCACATAGGAAACTTCGTACGGCGGATAGAATAGAATATGAAGTAAACAAATTGTGCCCGGTGTGTAGAAGTGGGGAGGAAACCATGGATCATTTATTCTTTGAATGCCCGTTTGCTTATGGGCTATGGGAGCGTATAAAAGAATGGTTGGCTATCAAATTTAGGTTTGAAAAGATGGAAGACTTGATGGCCGGTGCAAAGAGAAGATACAGAGGGACTGGGAAAAAGATGAAAGCAAGATATCTTGGCATCTCATGTGGGATCTATCATATATGGGCAGCTCGGAACAAAAGCAAACATGAGGGGGTGCGTTACAACATTGAAGGAGCATTCCGGAAGGTTCAAATCCATGTCCATAGGTTTGTGGACCTATTGGAGCGAAGAGGATAAGGGGACTAGCGGCAAAACTTGGGGTTGTTTTGGATGTTTTAGTTTGTTTTATTTGTTAAAGCATGAGTCTTGAATATGTAATGCTTGTGATTGGTTTGTTGTGATTATGTAAAGAATGTATGCTATAAGGGTGAACGTTGGGCCAAATTAGGGGAGTTACATGATGAAAACCTCCTGCATGGGGTTGTTTGGTTTGGATGTTGAGGTTTGGGAGGAATGGAGGAGGTGGTATTGTGTCCTGTTTTGAGAAACGTGGATTGGGGCATTCCCCTCATGAAGCGGCTTTATTCTATATATGTACCTTTTCAGTGAAAGAGCTCTCAGTGAGAAGCTCTCAGTCAGTCAGGGTCAGGAAGTTAGAGAGAGAAGCTCCAACTTCTCTCTAGGATTCTTGGCGGTTTGGTGGCTGCAAGGGGCTGCGGGAAGGTCTTCGCCAGTGGGAGGACTGTTTCTTCCATCTAGAAGGAAGAAAGAGGTGGTTGTGGCTGATGGTAGGGGTTTTGGCTGGCAAAAGGGAGCCGCTGGTGGTGACTTCGGGAGTGATAAGAAGGTAAGGGTTTTCGTTTTGTTTGGAACTCTTGTTGTGGACAATTTGGAGGGGTGAAAGAAGCTTGCGGTGAGGATTGTGTTGGGATCTCGTATGCAAAATAGCATATGCGCAACGGAAAATTAGGATCCCTTCCAAGTGATCCTTGCGAAAGAAAACCTCGTACAAAAATAAATTTCTCAAAACCTATCTTATAGGAGAATATTACCTTTGTTGCGTGCCCTTTGTAATCCCGCTTCTCCTTGGGTTTGTTGGATCTTTTAGCACGTTCAAATGTCCGTGCCTCTATATGTATCCACACGAGCAAGCTCTTGTCTCACAAAAGAAACTAGAAGAGCTCTCCTTTACTTCTTGCTAGAGAAGTCCCTAAAGGAGAGGAAAGTAGGGAAAAAGAGAAAGGAAGAAGAAGACTACTCTTCTTGCTACACTCACAAAAACCACACAACCAAATGCTCTCACCACCAAGCTCTCTCCAAGCCTCAAGCTTCAACCAATCCACCAAGCTTGGCCGGCCACCCCATGGGGTGTTTTATAGGATTGAAAAACCTTTCACCTCCTATCACATTTAATGCAATCAATTGCATTGAAATATAATCAAACACACTCCTTGTTTGGCCAGCCACATGTGGGGGAAATCCAAAGGTCAAAACCCTTTGTCTTCTTCCACCTCATCAAGCTTAGGTGGCATGCTTATGTGGCATGCTTAGGTGGCATGCTTATGTGGCATTCATGGATATTGAATTAATCTTATTAATTCAATAAGCTTATGTTATCATATTGAATTAATCTCATTAAATCAATAAGGTAACATATTGAGTTAATCTTATTAAATCAATTAAGCTTAGCATATTGAATTAATCTCATTAAATCAATAAGCTAAAATTCTCATTAAGCTTAAAGTCCAAAAACCATTTTGTACTTAAGCTTATTCCCAAATTATTCTAGTCAAACTAGAATGCACTAATTCTTCTAATCATCATGCTCTTTGTGTGTGACCCTATAGGATCTCTTTACGTTGGCAGTGGATCTAAACTCTTTTAGATACACAAGCAATGAGCGACATCTAGCAATACATCATTGCTACCCAAGTTATGAAATAAGTCAAGATCCGACTAACCTTTCCATGACTACTATAATGTATGACCATGTCCTTCTATCCTTGATATCAGATTGACTAATGAGGCATAGACCGTGTCATCCTCGATCAATCTATGTGTTTCTTGATCCCTGAGTAAACTAACTCAAACAAATGAGCTCAATATCTCATATTGACTCATTCGAGCATGGCCATGCGTTTTAGTAGTTCTACTCAATCAAAGAGCCCAGATATCACTCTCGTCATATGGGAGGATAGATCCCATCTACATCACTCACATCCCTCCGCATAATTTGTTATATACCCGATGTCGCCTTTATGGTCCACCTATTTACGGGTGGACGTTTGTGATACCAAAGTACATAACTCCTTATGTAGGAACCGTAGTGACTTGAGTTTGAGGACTATTCATACCAATAGTCACATGAGAAAGTTTATGACACTCATATCGATCCATGAAACTTTCTCATGGCGGGTTAGATTCATATATATTCTCTAATATATACCCATGTGTCAACTTGATATCATATATCCATGACTTGTGAGATCAAGTCAGTCATCAATTGACCTACATGCTAGTCTTTATGTATTAATATTGCCCTTGCATATTAATACTTGACTAACATTTAGGAAAGTGTTCTCTCTGACCTCTCATAATCAATTACGCGATTGATGTCTTTGTAGATAAGAACCTACTTTTCTAGGGCATTATTATATATTTAATTTAGGCGGCACAAGCAAGATGTAAATATAATAACCAATCCTTTGCCTTTATAGAATATGATACAAAATGTTCCCTATTCAACCATCACATGATTGGTTCTAGGGCTATAACTAACAATCTCCCACTAGCACTAGTACCAATCACTATGATATCTAATACCTAGTGACCTAGTGTGACCATCATGCTTCCTCTGTGTAAAGCCTTGGTCGATGGATCTGCGATGTTGGCTTACATCGGTACTCTGCATATCCTCACATCTCCTCTATTGATGATCTCGAATGAGATGGAAGCCTTGCATATGTGTTTGGTCCTGATGTGATCGAGGTTCCTTGCTGTCTGCAATAGCCCCATTGTTGTCACAATAGAGGTCTATTGGATCTGCAATGCTAGGAACTACCCCAAGTTCAGCGATGAACTTGCGGGCAAACAACCTCCTTTCTTTGCATCATCGGATCGCAATATACTCGGCCACATTGTAGAATCGACAAGCGTGTCTGCTTGAACTCTTCGACTCACGGCTCCACCATTCGAGCCAAAACCACGTACCGATTGCGATCTATAGTCATCCTTATGCATTTGGAAGCTTGCATCACTGTAACCCTTCTGATTAGCTCCTCATTGCCTCGAATATCGGAAATATTCTTTCGTTCTTCGTAAGTATTTAAGAATATTTTTGGTGCTATCCGATGACTTTCACGATCCGAGTAGTATCTACTCGTCATGCTCAAAGCATACGAGATGTCGAGAGCAGTACAAAGCATGGCGTACATGATAGACCCTATAGCAGATGCATAAGGGATCTTATCCATGCGATCTCTCTCCTCCTTAGAAGAGGGACATTGAGTCTTCGAAAGACTCACACCATGTGATAAAGACAGAAATCCTTTCTTGGAATTTTGCATAGCAAAACGATCTAGCACTTTATCAATGTATGTACTCTGACTTAGGCCAAGTAATCTCTTAGATCTATCTCTGTAGATCTTGATGCCTAAAATATAGGCAGCTTCACCTAAGTCTTTCATCGAGAAACAATTCCCTAACCACATCTTCACAGACTGGAGTGAGGGAATATCATTTCCGATGAGAAGTATGTCATCTACATACAAGACAAGAAATACAACTGTGCTCCCACTATTTCTCTTGTAGACACAAGGTTCATCTTTATTCTTGATGAAACCAAACTCCTTGATTGCATCATCGAATCGAAGATTCCAGCTTCGAGAGGCTTGCTTTAGGTCATAAATGGACCTTTGCAGTTTGCATACCTTTCCAGGATGCTCTGGATCTTCAAAACCCTCAGGCTGTGTCATGTACACATCCTCGAGTAGCTTTCCATTCAAAAAAGCGGTTTTGAAATCCATCTGCCAGATCTCATAATCGTGGTAGGCTGCAATAGCAAGTATGATCCGAATGGATTTAAGCATCGCAACTGGTGAAAAGGTTTCATCATAGTCAATACCATGAATTTGTTTGAATCCTTTAGCCACCAATCTACCTTTATAGGTATGCTTATTACCATCCATGTCAGTCTTTACTTTAAAGACCCACTTACACCCAATGGGTTTTAACCCTTCAGGTGGATCAACCAAAGTCCATACTTGGTTAGTGTACATGGATTCCATTTCGGATCTCATGGCCTCTAGCCATTTCTCGTAATCTTGGCTTATCATAGCTTCTTGATAGGATGTAGGCTCGTCAAGATCGACAAGCAATACTTCACCGTTGTCAGTCAAGAGAAAAGAATATCTCTCGGGTTGACGACGGATCCTATCAGATCTACGAAGAGGTTGGTCTACATGAACAGGTGTTTGCTCCACAACTCTTTGGGCAACAATTTCCTCATCCACAATACTTTGTGGTGCCTGTTCATTTTCCATCGAAGCCTTAGTGTTATCTTCATCTTGAATTTCATCAAGATGAATTTTACTCCCACTAATTTTTCTAGAAAAAAATTCTTTTTCTAGAAAGACAGCATTTTTGGCAACAAACTGTAGGGATGTATACTTAAAAGTCTATTTTTTGTATGAACATCTTTATTTTGAAATAAGAATCACATGATCATTGTTTGCATATTTTTATGGTTATGCAATATTGTCTAATACCTTACATTGTAGATAACATGGTGTGTGGTGTCACACGGGAGATCATGTTATCGGCTCCTTGTAAAGTATAAGTAAAGGCTCACAACCGAGATGGCTTTGGACAAACCATCGGAATGGTTGTAGTGATTTGGTATTGGTTTGTCTTGACCATAGAATCACACTAGTGCACTTTGTGTGTATTGAGCAGGACCGACACAGAGGTGATTCGATTTATTACTGACTACATAATCGAATCGGACCTCAGATATTATTTAGTACATGCTCTTAATCCCGATATAATAACGGGCACATATACTTGGTACTCATCTCTTTGATTTACCAATGGTAGATTTATAGATTAAATCGATGAAGTTCGGAGATGTTATTTTTTATATGGTGTGCCGTTGATTATAGGAGGAAACCGTGTCCTATATATTAGGATGATGATGTCCCCTTGAAAAGGTTGAGTGGTACTACTCATGGAGTTAGATGTCGATTAATTAATGGTCAGTAAATTAATTAATTGACGGACATTCGAGATCTTAAACACGGGGAGAAAATGTACAAATAATATATGGAGCCCATATTATCATATGGGGGTTGGTGAGGTAGATCAATGATGGACCTTTAGTGGATTGGACCATCATTAGTGGATCGGACTTTATGTGGGCTTGATCCATGGGTGACCAAGACCCAACTCCTCCTCATGGTCCCTAATGTAGCCCATTAACACCTCAAGATGCTTAGATCCAATGGATAGAAACAAAACACTAAGATCCATTGGTAGAGATTAAATCTCTAAGATCCGACGGTTGAGATTAAATCTCTAGATCCGACGGTTGAGATTAAATCCTTAGAACCAATGGAGGAGATTAATTCATGGCTTATCCCCAAACTCTATAAAGGTGGCATGGTGTTGGCGTGAAGATCATCATAGAGAGGGAGCAAGGCTTGGGCGGCAAGAATAGGGCAATCCTAGTTGAGATAGGATTGGAATTAGGGTTAGGGTTTTGAGGCTAGGGTGGCACCAAATAAGGAAGGCTTTTTCTCTCTTCTTCTTCCTCTTTGTGCCAACGTCCAGCAGCTTCTCCCAGCTTTTTTCCAGCCTTGGCCGACGCCCAAAGCCTCCTTCTTCTTCTCCTTAGGTGGTGGAAACAAGATATAGGGTTTCCCTAGGTATCTTGGTTGCTTCCCACCACCATCTCCTTCATTTACTTGGCCGGCGGCAAGGAAGGGATTGATTCCTTGTTGGTTGAGTTTTGGAAGGAGAAAAATATTGTTTCTCTTCTTCCTCTTGCTTGGGAAAGCAAGGAAGGAAGTTTTGCGATCTAGGAGCTTCGACTTTTGGTGGATCGTCGCCCACACGACGTCCAAAAGGAGGAGGGTCATACATTAGAAGACCAAGAGGTATAACTATTCTTCTATCTCTTTTATTCATTGCTTGTGTTTGTTTTTCAAAATATAAGCATGTTATATTTCTGTAAATAGGCTAAATAATACTTGGATCCCGAGTACAAACAAAAAAACCGGCGATCCGGATATCGTCTATTCGCGGCTACTCGTAGGATAGAGGATGGTCGCTTGAACAACTAGTTTGTTCAAGTGACCTCTCTAAATGAATAGCACGACGATGACTTGGTTGCTTTGGGAATCCCTTTTGTCTAAGATTAAATTTTTAATCCGGGGACATCAAAGGGATCACCATGGTCAAGCAACCGAGGTGAAGGGGAAGCGAAGTTTCCCCTCACGGATCAACCCCAACAATTGGTATCAGAGCCAAGGATTCCGGTTTTGTGTGTTTAGGATTCGGTTAATTTTATGCACTTTTTCATATATTATATGTGCCGGATAATAGTAGGATATGCGTAGTTTAACTCTTTGGTTGCAGGCATAAGATCCGACTATTATGGCCGTGTGTGTGTATGTGATTGTATGTGTGTAAATATTTATTTTGTTGAATCCTCGGGGTTGACGAGGCTAGTATTTAGTTTTTTTGTAAATTAAATACGGCATTGTTTAGCCGCTCTTTATTTTATTTTACTTTCGATCTAGATTCATGTACACTCCCTCGTGGAGTATAGGATCGATGGATGTAAATTAAAATAGGTTTTAGTCTCGGCTCGGATCTCCGGAGGGCTTGTACATGGCGTAGGAGGAGCGGACGAGATGGCGATGCGACGGGAGCCATATTGAAGACAAAGGCCATAATAGTTGTAAAATAATTTATTTTTCATATTTATTGCTTTTTGTTCGATATGCATGTCGTAGGAAAATTCCTCATTTTTAATTTACTAAGTGGGAGAGGGATATTTTAATTAATTCCCGCGGCCTCCATTACAATTTGACGTGTGATGCAACAAACTTGCGTGTTGGCTCTGAGTGCCTTCCTCCCTGCGGATGAGTTTGTTTGCGGATCACTAGGTCAAATAATGGTTATAGGAAATTATCTAGGAGCATGTGTACTTCCCGCGTGATGGGCACATAATCCGAAATAATTCCCTTAGTATCGTAATGGTGCACACTTAGATGCAAATTAAAAGTATCCTCCCCATCTGAGTCAATGCTTTTATTTGTAGGTCCAAAGAGTAACCAACTATTAATTTTATTTGTCAAAAAGTAAGGTTGACAAGATAATAAAATTAATGGGTAAAACCTCCTCTTACAAATATAGAATTCGTATCGTCCACCTTTGCGTGGCATGCGATATTCTCGGTAGATTGAGGTGTTGGTTGATATCAAAATTTTATTGTTTGAGGAATCAATAATTTTTTGAAATCTAATGTTTTGATTTATGTGATTCTTAGGTTTTCTTTCAAAATGACTTTCAACCCACTTGTGTGATAATGAAGAGAACAAACTTCTTTGGACCCAACTATGTAGATTGGAAGAGGAATCTAGATATTGTCTTGATCACGAGGAATACAAATATGTACTCCTCAAAGAGTGCCCTCCCAAGCCTACAGATAATTCTGGGGAAAAGGAGAGAGAGAGCTATAGGAAGTGGAACAAGGCCGATGAGATGGCACGGTGTTACATTTTGGCATCTATGTCAAATGTACTCCAACATCAGCATCAAGCCATGCCCACTGCCTATGATATGATGCTCAATCTCAAGGAGCTTTTCAGACACCAGAATCGGGCTGTGAGGCAAGAGGCCATGAGAAACTTGATGACGACCACCATGATCGAGGGAACACCCGTGAGGGATCATGTTCTCAAGATGATGGCTCATTTGAATGAGCTGGAGGTCCTAGGAGCTGAGATCGATGGGGAAACCCAGGTCGATATCATACTCCAGTCTCTGCCTAGGAGTTTTGAGCAGTTTCGCCTCAACTACAACATGAACAAGAGGTTGTATTCATTGGCGGAACTTCTGACAGAACTCCAGGCGGCAGAGGGATTATTTCGTCAGAGTGCTCAGGTGCATGCCGTGATGACCCAGAAGGTTTCTGCTTCTAAGCCGAAAGGCAAGAAGAAGAAGAAACAAACCGGGGCAAAGGCGGTGGGAGGTACTCAGGGAGGAGTGAAGAAGCCGAAAGGCAAGTGCTTCACTTGTAAGCAGACTGGACACTGGAAGAAGGACTGTCCCAATCCAAAACAAAACATAGGTATATCTTTTGGACTAGCCATTAAAACATGATTAGCGGTGATATCTACCGGCACCTGGTGAGTAGATACAGGAGCCACTAATCATGTCTTCAACAATTTACAGGGGTTCCAGGAAACCCGATGACTAGTTGAAGGGGAGATTACCATTTACTTGGGCAATGTCATGATGATGGCGGCTATTGCAGTGGGAGAAGTTTTATTTATCTCTTGAAAATAATAAAACTTTGGTTCTGGAAAATTCCCTTTATGTACCTTTATTTAGAAAGAATTTAGTTTCAGTTTCTAAATTATTATGGATGGATATTCTATTTCTTTTAATGACAGAGTTGTTATAAAAAGGAATAGGGAGAATATCTATTCAGGTACATTGAAAGGAAATTTGAACCAAAACCTCCCACGATGCAAATTGAAGTTAATAACTCATCTTCTAATTCCAATAAGAGAAAAGAACCTTCGAAGATGAACCAAACATATCTTTGGCTTCTTAGGCTTGGTCACATTAACGTAAGCAGAATTCAAAGGTTGATAGCTGATGGACCTTTGGGTTCATTAGTGGTGGAGGATCTCCCAACCTACGAATCTTGCTTGGAAGGTAAGATGACCAAGAGGCCTTTTTAAGGCCAAGGGTATAGAGCCAAAGATGTGTTAGAAATGGTTCATTCGATTTGTGTGGTCCTATGGCTATCTAGGCAAGAGGTAATCTTGAATATTTCGTCTCTTTTGTAGATGATTATTCAAGATGTGGATGACACTACGATCTGATCATGGTGGTGACAACCTCTTGGGAGAGTTTAGGAACTACTTATCAGAGGTTGAGATTCAATCCCAATTGATCGCACACCGACACCCAAGCGAGCGGTGTAGCAGAGAGCGAAGGAATAGGACTCTTATGGAGATGGTTAGATCGATGATGAGTTATTCTGACTTGTTTTATAGTCCTAGAGATCAGAGGGTGATCGTTAACACGAATGCCAGATTTCTAGAGGAAGACTATGTGTTAAGCCACAAGCCCAAAGGTAAAATTGTTCTGGAGGAGTTAAAAAGGGAAGTCACTTCTTTAGTACCACCGGTACAAGAGGACATACCACATGTCACTGCACCGCGTGTCACAGAGGATACACAGAAGATACCTCGTCGTAGTGGGAGGGTTGTTAGACAACCTCTTAGATTCATGTTTTTGGACAAATCTTCTGATTTGGTCCCTAGCAAACATGAACCTGATCCCTATACATACGACAAGGCAATCCAAGATATAAATACAGCATCTTTGCAAAGTGCAATGAATACTGAGATTGAATCTATAGATTCAAGACAGGTCTGGGAGCTCTTATGCATAGCAACTCATATGGATTATGAGGTGTGACAGATGGATATCAAGACAGCATTCCTTAGTAGAAGTCTTGAGGAATCCATCTACATGAAGCGACCAGAGGGATTCATTGCTAAAGGCAAAGAGTGTATTGTATGTAAGCTTAATCGGTCCACTGATGGACTGAAGCAAACTTTGAGGTCTTGGAACATCTGCTTTGATGAGGTAAATCCAGACTTATGGATTTATTCAAAATCCGGATGAGTCTTGTGTATACAATAGATGTGACGGAAACGTATTGGTATTTCTTGTACTATACGTAGATGACATTTTGGTAGTTGGCAACAATATCAGAGTGTTATCAGACATAGGGGTATGGTTGTCTAAACAGTTTTGAAGGACTTGAGAGAAGTGGGTCACAACCTTGGGATCAAGGTTGTTGTGCTTATCCCAAGCTTCATACATAGACATGATTTTGGATTGTTTTAGCATGCAGAACTCCAAGAAGGGTTTTCTACCTTTCAGGCATGGAGTTCCTTTATCTAAGGAGATGTGTCCTAGATCATCTGAGGAGATAGAGGAGATGAAGGCGGTTCCTTATGCTTCGGCAGTAGGAAGCCTCATGTATGCGATGCTCTGTACGAGACCAGATATCTGCTTTGCCGTAGGCATGGTCAGCAGATATCAGAGTAATCCAGGACAGGGACATTGAACTGCGGTAAAGCATATATTGTAGTGCCTGAGAAGGACTAGGGATTATATGCTGGTTTACCGGACAGACCAATTACTCCCTGTGGGTTACACGGATTCCGACTTCCAATCTGATAGGGATAACAGTAAGTCTACCTCAGGTTTTGTGTTTACTTTGGGAGGTGGAGCCATTGTATGGAGGAGTGTCAAGCAAAAGTGCGTGGCAGACTCCACCATGGAAGCTGAGTATGTGGCGGCCTCTGAGGCGGCCAAAGAAGCTGTATGGCTCAGGAACTTTCTGATGGACTTGGATGTGATTCCTGGTTTGCCCAGAACTATCACGATTTATTGTGATAATAGTGGTGCAGTTGCAAACTCGAAGGAACCACGAGCCCATAAGGCTAGTAAACACATAGAGCGCAAGTACCACCTGATACGAGAAATCGTAAAGCGAGGAGAAGTTGTCGTGGCCAAGATTGCATCGGAGGATAACCTGGCAGATCCTTTCACTAAGGGCCTTTCGGCGAGAGCTTTTGATAGGCATGTGGAGGGAATGGGGATCAGATGTATGACACTTTGAGGACAGCATAGTCTTTTAGTATAAGTGGGAGATTGTAGGGATGTATACTTAAAAGTCTATTTTTTGTATGAACATCTTTATTTTGAAATAAGAATCACATGATCATTGTTTGCATATTTTTATGGTTATGCAATATTGTCTAATACCTTACATTGTAGATAACATGGTGTGTGGTGTCACATGGGAGATCATGTTATCGGCTCCTTGTAAAGTATAAGTAAAGGCTCACAACCGAGATGGCTTTGGACAAACCATCGGAATGGTTGTAGTGTGATTTGGTATTGGTTTGTCTTGACCATAGAATCACACTAGTGCACTTTGTGTGTATTGAGCAGGACCGACACAGAGGTGATTCGATTTATTGCTGACTACATAATCGAATCGGACCTCAGATATTATTTAGTACATGCTCTTAATCCCGATATAATAACGGGCACATATACTTGGTACTCATCTCTTTGATTTACCAATGGGCGAGATTTATAGATTAAATCGATAGACTCGGTAAGTTGGGAGATGATATTATTTATATGGTGTGCCGTTGATTATAGGAGGAAACCGTGTCCTATATATTAGGATGATGATGTCCCCTTGAGGATCTCATAAGGTTCATCATGTAAACCCTGCAGGTGGACTTGGTCCGGCATGATGAAAAGGTTGAGTGGTACTACTCATGGAGTTAGATGTCGATTAATTAATGGTCAGTAAATTAATTAATGTGGACATTCGAGATCTTAAACACGGGGAGAAAATGTACAAATAATATATGGAGCCCATATTATCATATGGGGGTTGGTGAGGTAGATCAATGATGGACCTTTAGTGGATTGGACCATCATTAGTGGATCGGACTTTATGTGGGCTTGATCCATGGGTGACCAAGACCCAACTCCTCCTCATGGTCCCTAATGTAGCCCATTAACACCTCAAGATGCTTAGATCCAATGGATAGAAACAAAACACTAAGATCCATTGGTAGAGATTAAATCTCTAAGATCCGACGGTTGAGATTAAATCTCTAGATCCGACGGTTGAGATTAAATCCCTAGAACCAATGGAGGAGATTAATTCATGGCTTATCCCCAAACTCTATAAAAGGTGGCATGGGGTTGGCGTGAAGATCATCATAGAGAGGGAGCAAGGCTTGGGCGGCAAGAATAGGGCAATCCTAGTTGAGATAGGATTGGAATTAGGGTTAGGGTTTTGAGGCTAGGGTGGCACCAAATAAGGAAGGCTTTTTCTCTCTTCTTCTTCCTCTTTGTGCCAACGTCCAGCAGCTTCTCCCAGCTTTTTTCCAGCCTTGGCCGATGCCCAAAGCCTCCTTCTTCTTCTCCTTAGGTGGTGGAAACAAGATATAGGGTTTCCCTAGGTATCTTGGTTGCTTCCCACCACCATCTCCTTCATTTACTTGGCCGGCGGCAAGGAAGGGATTGATTCCTTGTTGGTTGAGTTTTGGAAGGAGAAAAACATTGTTTCTCTTCTTCCTCTTGCTTGGGAAAGCAAGGAAGGAAGTTTTGCGATCTAGGAGCTTCGACTTTTGGTGGATCGTCGCCCACACGACGTCCAAAAGGAGGAGGGTCATACATTAGAAGACCAAGAGGTATAACTATTCTTCTATCTCTTTTATTCATTGCTTGTGTTTGTTTTTCAAAATATAAGCATGTTATATTTCTGTAAATAGGCTAAATAATACTTGGATCCCGAGTACAAACACAAAAACCGGCGATCCGGACATCGTCTATTCCGCGGCTACTCGTAGGATAGAGGATGGTCGCTTGAACAACTAGTTTGTTCAAGTGACCTCTCTAAATGAATAGCACGACGATGACTTGGTTGCTTTGGGAATCCCTTTTGTCTAAGATTAAATTTTTAATCCGGGCACATCAAAGGGATCACCATGGTCAAGCAACCGAGGTGAAGGGGAAGCGAAGTTTCCCCTCACGGATCAACCCCAACACAAACACCTTGCCAAGTGTGGGATTGTAAAAGTAATATCCCTTAGTTTCCTTGGGATATCCTACAAAATAACACTTATCTGATTTGGGTCCTAGTTTATCTGAGACTTGGCGTCTAACATTAGCTTCACAACCCCAAATCTTTATAAAAGACATTTTGGGACTCTTCCCAGTCCATAACGTATATGGTGTCTTTTCTATGGCTTTTGATGGGACGCGATTAAGTGTGAAAGCGGCTATCTCTAGAGCTAAACCCCAAAAGGAAGTAGGTAGATCAGTCTGGCTCGTCATTGATCGTACCATATCTAATAGAGTACGATTTCTTCTCTCAGATACACCATTCCATTGTGGTGTTCCAGGTGGAGTGAGTTGGGATATTATCCCACACTCAGCCAGGTGATCACGAAACTCTTGACTAAGGTATTCACCACCTCGATCTGATCAAAGTAGCTTAATACACTTACCAAGTTGGTTTTGTACTTCATTCTTGAATTCTTTGAACTTTTCAAAGGATTCTGACTATGTCTCATCAAATATAAGTAGTCAAATCTACTCATATCATCAGTGAAAGTAATAAAGTACTTATAGCCTCCTCTGGCTTCGACATTGAAAGGGCCACATACATCAGTATGTATGAGTCCTAACAAGTCCGTCGCTCTCTCGCCATGTCCACTAAATGGAGTTTTAGTCATCTTTCCTAAAAGACAAGATTCGCATACCTCATATGATTCAAAATCAAATGAGTCCAATAATCCATCTTTATGGAGTTGGGATATGTGTTTTTCATTTATGTGACCTAGGCGACAGTGCCAGAGATATGTTTGGTTCAAATCATTCGATTTGAACCGTTTGGTATTTACGTTATAAATTGGGTTTTCTAAATCTAGAACATAGAGACCATTCATAAGTGGTGCATTACAATAGAACATTTCATTTAAATAAATGGAACAACATTTGTCCTTTATTATAAAAGAAAAGTTTTTCTTGTCTAAACAAGATACAGAAATTATGTTCTTCGTTAATGCAGGTACATAAAAGCACTCCTCTAGTTCTAAGATAAGCCTAGTGGGCAAAGACAAAGAATATGTTTCTACAGCTACAGCAGCAACTTTTGCGCCATTGCCTACTCGTAGGTCCACTTCGCCCTTTGCCATTAGTCTACTATTTCTCAATCCCTGCACATTAGTACAAATGTGAGATGCACATCCGGTATCTAATACCCATGTAGAAGAAATAGATAGATTAACTTCTATAACGGGTATACCTGAGGCAGAAGTCCCACTTCTTTTATTCTTTACTTCCTCAAGGTAGACTTTGCAGTTCCGCTTCCAGTGTCCAGTCTCACTGCAATGGAAACAATCCCCTTCCTTAGGTACTTTACCTTTACCCTTTGAAGTGGATGAATTGGCCTTGCCTTTGGCTTGGGTCTTACCCTTGCCTTTGCGCTTACCTTTGCCCTTCTTGACCATTAGTACATTACTAACTTTCTTTTTGAGATTCGGTTCAGCAGTTCTTAACATGCTGAGAATCTCAGGCAAAGGTTTATCAATTTCATTCATGTTATAATTCATGACGAATTGATTATATGCTTCCGGCAACGATTGAAGGATAACATCGGTTGCCAATTCTTGGCTCAATGGAAAACCTAGTCTTTCAAGGTTCTCAACGTACCCAATCATTTTAAGTACGTGAGTTCCTACAGGTGTTCCTTCTTGCATCTTGCATGCAAAAAGAGCCTTAGTCACTTCAAAACGCTCGTGCCTAGCTTGTCCTTGATATAGTTGTTTCAAATTCTTAACCATATCATAGGCATCCATGTTCTCATGTTGCTTCTGAAGCTCAGAGTTCATGGTGGCAAGCATAAGACATGACACATCTAATGCGTCATCTTGATGCTTCTTATAAGCATCCTTTTCAGCACGAGTGGCCGCAAGGGCGGGTGTTTCAGGGATAGACTGCTCTAGGACATACAGTTTACGTTCTTGCTTGAGGATAATCCTCAAGTTCCTATACCATTCTAGAAAGTTAGCTCCATTGAGCTTGTCTTTCTCAAGGACAGATCGCAAGTTGAGGGGGTGTGTCGTGTTAGATGACATGGTGATCTACAACATTAATATGCAAAATTAAGTATCATATCTAAGTCATTTAATAAGGCCTTTAATTAAATGAGGCTCCCACTAAATTCTCATAGCTTTGATATGAGCTAATTATTGATGTAGGCAAACACATTTTGCTTACATCATTAGCTTCTATTTAGCTATAAATTTATATGGGATAAAGATCCACATCATACTTCGTCTTGAGTTAGCTTTGGCTAATCGCCTAAGACGTAGTATAATTAGGTAGGCAATCTTTTGCCAATTACATCTGATGTAACTCTTTAATAGCTTTGGTTAAGTTTAGATTAGTTTAGTACTTATTCCTAAACCAGCTTCCAGGTCGTGGCGAGGCACAGAGGCCTTCTTTGATATCGGAGCAACGACCACTTCTAAGACAAAGCTGATGTTCGGAAATCACACAAAACTAATTTTTAAAACTTATGTTCAAAGCTAGTATATGCCTCTACTTTCTTAATTAAGTCTTAACCAAGTTTGATAGCGAGACATCACGATTGTCCACTCGCACTCTTCCAAGATAAAATGCATTGCTTTGCTTTGGCAAACCCAACAACAAATGATCGAGGAAGTAGTGAGTACCAAACTTTGGTAGGCATATCGTTTTTGACTTATTAAGATATAAACTTAAACATGCATCACATACATATTAGCATACATCACATATAAGCTAAATTAACATGCATCACATACAAGCTAAATTAACATGCATCACATACATATTAAACTAAGCGTGTCATGGTTATGACCCTTATTCTACAATCTTCTCAAGCCAATGAAAAGATTGATTGGTCAACCTAGGGATAGCATCTTCTCCCAAGTGCTTCCTTTTGGTTGTCTTGTGTTGTTGACTTCCTCCTTGTAACATCATCTTCCAATGGACCCTCCATCTTTGTTGTGTATATTACAAAAGGAGAAATACTCGAGTTACATTCGAGTCTAAAACTAATTTTACAACAAGAATTTTAGAAGAAAGGTACGACACGCAGGCCGTATTAAGAATTACAACACACACATTCACAAACTTTTTGGGACTAGGCTATAACCATGCACCATGTCAATTTTAACTTTTAAAAGACATCGGATATTTTATTATGTTTGAAAAATTGTTAATGCAATTATCAACTCATAATAAAATTTATCCTACTTCTATATCATATATAAAATAGAGAAAATCTATTTTTATACGATCTTTCGCAAGTGGCTCTGATAGCACTGTTGGGATCTCGTATGCAAAATAGCATATGCGCAACGGAAAATTAGGATCCCTTCCAAGTGATCCTTGCGAAAGAAAACCTCGTACAAAAATAAATTTCTCAAAACCTATCTTATAGGAGAATATTACCTTTGTTGCGTGCCCTTTGTAATCCCGCTTCTCCTTGGGTTTGTTGGATCTTTTAGCACGTTCAAATGCCCATGCCTCTATATGTATCCACACGAGAAAGCTCTTGTCTCACAAAAGAAACTAGAAGAGCTCTCCTTTACTTCTTGCTAGAGAAGTCCCTAAAGGAGAGGAAAGTAGGGAAAAAGAGAAAGGAAGAAGAAGACTACTCTTCTTGCTACACTCACAAAAACCACACAACCAAATGCTCTCACCACCAAGCTCACTCCAAGCCTCAAGCTTCAACCAATCCACCAAGCTTGGCCGGCCACCCCATGGGGTGTTTTATAGGATTGAAAAACCTTTCACCTCCTATCACATTTAATGCAATCAATTGCATTGAAATATAATCAAACAAGGAGTTACACTCCTTGTTTGGCCGGCCACATGTGGGGGAAATCCAAAGGTCAAAACCCTTTGTCTTCTTCCACCTCATCAAGCTTAGGTGGCATGCTTATGTGGCATGCTTATGTGGCATTCATGGATATTGAATTAATCTTATTAATTCAATAAGCTTATGTTATCATATTGAATTAATCTCATTAAATCAATAAGGTAACATATTGAGTTAATCTTATTAAATCAATTAAGCTTAGCATATTGAATTAATCTCATTAAATCAATAAGCTAAAATTCTCATTAAGCTTAAAGTCCAAAAACCATTTTGTACTTAAGCTTATTCCCAAATTATTCTAGTCAAACTAGAATGCACTAATTCTTCTAATCATCATGCTCTTTGTGTGTGACCCTATAGGCTCTCATAACGTTGGCAGTGGATCTAAACTCTTTTAGATACACAAGCAATGAGCGGCATCTAGCAATACATCATTGCTACCCAAGTTACGAAATAAGTCAAGATCCAACTAACCTTTCCGTGACTACTATAATGTATGACCGTGTCCTTCTATCCTTGATATCAGATTGACCAATGAGGCATAGACCGTGTCATCCTCGATCAATCTATGTGTTTCTTGATCCCTGAGTAAACTAACTCAAACAAATGAGATCAATATCTCATATTGACTCATTCGAGCATGGCCATGCGTTTTAGTAGTTCTACTCAATCAAGGGGCCCACAGATATCACTCCCGTCATATGGGAGGGATAGATCCCATCTACATCACTCACATCCCTCCGCATAATTTGTTATATACCCAGTAATCGCCTTTATGGTCCACCCTATTACGGGTGACGTTTGACGATACCAAAGTACATAACTCCTTATGTAGGGAACCGTAGTGACTTCAGGTTTGAGGACTATTCATACCAATAGTTACATGAGAAAGTTATGACACTCATATGACGATCCATGAAACTTTCTCATGGCGGGTCAATTCAGTATATATTCTCTAATATATACCCATGTGTCAACTTGATATCATATATCCATGACTTGTGAGATCAAGTCATCAATTGACCTACATGCTAGTCTTTATGTATTAATATTGCCCTTGCATATTAATACTTGACTAGGAACATTTAGGAAAGTGTTCTCTACAGCCTCTCATAATCAATTCTGCCAATTGATGTGCTGTAGATAAGAACCTACTTTTCTAGGGCATTATTATATATTTAATTTAGCTGGCACAAGCAAGACGTAAATATATAATAACCAATCCTTTGCCTTTATAGAATATGATACAAAATGTTCCCTATTCAACCATCACATGATTGGTTCTAGGGCTATAACTAACAGATTGGAGGTTTCCGACGGTTTCCGGTGGTCTGCTCCGGCCAAGGGCCGGCCACACCGGCTAGTAGGTGGGAGACAAGTGGCAGGTGGAGGGGTGGGTGGCAACCCACTCACTGTTGGGTTTCCGGCACCGCGGCGAGTATGTGTTCGTACATGTTTCGTAAACATGTGCACAGCGGAAGAAATAAAAATAATAAATCTACATTTATTACAACACACACAACACACGCATGCATAGTACAACAAGTGTAGACATAACCGTAAATTTAAATTTGCAATAAAAGGAAATTTAACTACATTATACCTTTCGTATTACGTGTAGCGGGAACGGCATCAACCAGAACGATCCTCGCTAGAATCGTCTCTATCCATATCCACGCCGAGTATCCTTAGGATGACTTCGTTAAGCCACAAGCTTCGTCTTCGTACGGGTTACTAGCCTCGTGTTGAAGACGACGTGATCGAGAGATGATCACGATCCGAATCCAAATTCGGATCCAAAACGAGTCCTCAAAACTCGCTTCTCCGGAGAGGTATTCGTCAACCGATTGACGAATCCTTCGTCCTCCACCTCAGAGGATTGCTGGAGATCGAATCCCCGGTAAGTTAGCCACTGTCGGAGCTCTAACCATCGTCCAAACGATGCTCCGACGAGAGGAGAACAAGCTGTCCAGAAAACTGGACAGCTTTGATGGAGGAGTTAGGCGCCGGCCAACCAAGGGAAGATAAAGCTCACCTTGATGCCAAACCTAAAGGAGATCACCGGAGCAACAACCGGTAGCAGCTCGACACCGGCGAGGGGAAAGGAAAGCTCCTTCTGAACGCTGGTTGAAGGAGAAGTGGGCGGCGGCAAGGAGTTGGCGCCGAGAACTCCAATGAGGAGGTGGGCGGCAACTTCAAGCTAGGGTTTTGGATTAGGGCTTAACAATCCCTTAAGCCCTCTTTTATAGAGAACTAATTCTCTTAATGGTTAATGGATCATATCCATAAAGCCCGTTAACCCACTCCATTAGTATAAGTTAAAATAAACCAAACCATGATGGTTTATTTTAAGTTAAAACGAACCGAACCAACTTTTGGTTCATTCGTTTAAAATAAACCAAACCCTTGGGTTTATTCTCCTCCATTGGATTAGAACCAAACCATTTTGGTTCATCCATTATGTCTTCATAAGACACGGCCCATCCACGCTTCCATTGCGACTGAAACGATTTCATGCTCGCTTCTTGTTTGGTCCAACCAAACCTAGTTTCTCTCGGTCTGAGAATCTCATTCTCAAGCTCGTTGTGCGTGTGACCAAATAGGTTCTCGATTTATGTTGGACGTCTATAATTAACCATTAATTATAGAATGATCATGAGTGGCACCTAGTAGTACATCATGATCCCCAATTAACCGAAAAGATCAACGGTTGATCCAGAACTATTTCTGAAACCCTTCAGCAGCTCGAATGAGTCGTGCCTCATTCCCTTCACTCATCTTATACCCACTTGGTTCAGGACATCGTCTATAGTGTCAGTCCCCACTAAGATGACTACGTCACACCTAGCCCAAGTATCATTTCCTCGTCCTCTGGATTCTAGTTACTCCACATGTATCGAAGAGTACCTTACTCTAAACATGTAATGCTTTGGCCAAAGACTTTAGTAACAATCCGACGAGAGGCCATGGGTATACATCTCCTCGCAAGGAGTGGTGAATCCTTTATAGGCTATTCAAACACCTTCGATCATTTCGACTTATACCCAATCATCCCGGGTCCACATCTCCTTAGAGATGTTTGCTTAAGATGTCAAAGCATAAGTCTCCATGATCAAGATGACTTGAATATTGCAAGTCAAAGGAACATCGCACTTAAGCTACAGTAAGAACTTCATTGACATATCTATATATGCAGAGAACCATATGAAGTCTTACGGTTGGTCACTCCAATGAACTAGTTACCATAACTAGCATCCACGATTAACTCCGGACATCACAATGTCTCCAGCCAGTGAGAATCAGCTGCTTGGATACACCAAGGAGTATACCTCATGCTAGTCTCGACAGAATTGATGGTGTCCAAATTCATCAATTCATCGACTAGGGATATTTTCGATACATCACAATTACACATGTAGAGATACTCACTAGTTGTGATCCAATCACAAATTCTCTCATGCTGTGAATCGTATCGTGGACATTCAGTAAATGAGTTTAAGATCCAATCAAATACATAAAACATGTATACTCAAATAGTGAATCTTCATTTATCATCTAAATGGTTCATACATAAGGCGATTGCCTTAGGACATCTCTCATATATTACTAACAGACTCCCACTTGGCCTAATGCCACTCGCTACGGTATCCAATACCATAAGCTCTCACATGACCCTCAAACTTATTTTGAGGTAATGACTTAGTCAAAGGATCCGCTAAGTTCCTTTCAAAGGGAATTTTCGATTTGTATTTCGCTCCTACGATGATCTCTGATAAGATGATAGTGGCGGCTACATGTTTGGATCGTTGATGAGACCTTGGCTGTTTCGCCTGTGCAATTGCTCCATTGTTGTCGCAGTAGACCGGTATTGCTTCAACAATGGCCGGAATCACACCAAGTTCATAAACGAACTTCTTGATCCAAACCGCTTCCTTTGCTGCTTCCGAAGCTGCAATGTATTCTGCCTCAGTGGTAGAATCCGCTACAGTGTCTTGTTTGGAACTTTTCCAACTCATCGCCCTCTATTCAAGGTGAACACGATCCGCATCGAGACCGAATCATCCTTGTCCGTCCGAAGCCGCATCCGTATACCCGCGTATCACCATGTCCCCTTCTCCATATATTAGGAACACATCCTTAGTTCTTCTCAAGTACTTAAGGATCGTCTTAACAGCCACCCAATGATCCATTCCTGGATCAGACTAGTATCTGCTCGTGACACTCAGAGCATACGATACATCGGGCCTCGTACATAACATAGCATACATGATAGATCCTATTGCGGATGCATAGGGAATCTTACTCATGCAAATCCTCTCGTCTTCTGTGCACGGACACATAGACTTCGAATGGTGTACCCCATGCCTGATGGGTAGGAAACCTTTCTTGGATTCTGACATGCTAAACCTCTTTAGCACTCGGTCTATATATGTAGACTGCGAAAGACCAAGCAACCGTTTCGATTTATCTCTATAGATCTTAATCCCGAGGATGTAGGTTGCTTCTCCCAGGTCTTTCATGGAGAATGTCTTGGATAACCAAACCTTAACTGACTGTAAGATTGAAACATCGTTTCCTATAAGTAATATGTCATCAACATATAATACTAGGAACACGACTGCACTCCCACTAACCTTCTTGTACACACAAAGTTCGTCTGGATTTTGTGAGAAATCAAACTTTTTTATGGTCTCATCAAAACGGATATTCCAGCTTCTGGATGCTTGCTTCAATCCATAGATGGACCGTCGCAATTTGCATACCTTGGTTTTATCAACCGATGTGAAACCCTCAAGCTGTATCATATACACGTCCTCGAGCAGGTTTCCATTAAGAAAAGTTGTTTTCACATCCATCTGCCATATCTCATAATCATAATGATCCGCTATGGCCAGAAGCATCCGAATGGATTTAAGCATAGCTACAGGCGAATAGGTTTCGTCATAATCAACACCTTGTTTTTGATGATATCCTTTCGCCACCAATCTAGCCTTTTAGGTAATCACATTGCCATCCATGTCGGTTTTCTTCTTGAAAACCCACTTGCACCCTATAGGCTTTATGCCTTCAGGTGGGTCAACCAAGTTCCAAACTTGGTTTTCATACATGGAATCCATTTCCGACTTCATGGCACCAAGCCACTTATCCCTTTCTCGAACTTGTCAAGACTTCTTCATAACTGGTAGGCTCCTCATCATCAATGAGTAACACGTCGTTCGATTCACTTACGAGAAATCCATATCTCTCAGGAATATTGCGTGTTCTACCAGATCTACGAAGATGTGGTGTTACAATAGGTCCAGGCGATTGCTCATCACTATGAGTTGTCGGCTGTTGTGCTTCACCAGGTATCTCATCAATGTCTATTTGAGTCTCTCGAGCCTCCTCAAGCTCGACGACACTCCCACTATTTTCTTGCAAGAGAAACTCTTTCTCTAGAAACACAAAGATGCCTTGAAACAAACACCTTTTGTTCCACAGATGATGATAGAATTGGTAACCCTTGTTTCCTTAGGGTATCCAATAAATAGACATTTATCGACTTAGCATCCAATTTGTCTCGATGCATACCGCTTCACATAAGCAGGACAACCCCATATCTTCAAGTAGATACATGAGGTTTCTTACTATTCCATATCTCATATGGAGTAGTTGAGACTACCTTAGTAGGCATTACATTTAACAAAGTAAGCAGTTGTCACGAAGTGCATAGCCCCAAAGGACTTGGGAAGATTCATGATTCATCATTGACTGACCATGTCCAACAAGGTCGATTCGCCTCTCAGATACACCATTATGCTGTGGTGTATATGGCGGAGTCCATTGAGACAATATGTCATTGTCTCTTAGATAATCAAGAAACTCTTGACTTAAGTATTCACCACCTCGATCCGATCGAAGTATTTTTATAATCTTGTCATGTTGTTTCTCTACTTCATTTCTGAATTCTTTGAACCTTTCAAAGGCTTCAGACTTGTGTTTCATCAAGAACACATACCCAAACCGTGAGTGATCATCGGTGAAGGTAATGAAGTAGCTATAGCCTCCTAAAGCTTGAGTTGACATTGGTCCACATACATCAGTATGTACTAGACCTAGTAACTCTCCCACTCGTTCACCTTTTCCAGTAAAAGGTAACTTAGTCATCTTGCCTTTTAAGCATGATTCGCATGTATTGTATGAATCCAATTCAAACGATTCCAGAATTCCACGTCTGTGTAATTCGGACATGCGTTTCTTGCTTACATGGCCAAGACGACAATGCCACATGTAGGAGTCTAATTGATTATCTTTTCGAGCACGCTTGTTGCTCGCTTCGATATTGCAAATGTCGCTGGATACGTCCAACGTATAAACACCATTGCTTAAAGTTCCAGTCCCATAAAGAACTCCATTCAAAGTTATGTAACAACAATTGTTACTAAAAGTCAAATGGTATCCATTTCTATTTAAACAAGAAATAGAAATGATGTTCTTTATCAACGAAGAAACATAAAAGAAATTGTCCAGTTCTAAGACAAGTCCTGCAGGGAGTTTCAACAAATACGTTCCGATGGCGAGTGCAGCAACCTTTGCTCCATTCCCAACACGTAAATTTGACTCTCCCTTGACGAGTCTTCTTCTATTCCTTAGCCCATGTATGTCATTACATATATGTTAGCCACACCCAGTATCCAATACCCAAGTGTCTGAGGAAATAGAATGACAATCAATAACGAAGATATATGAAAAAGATGGAGCATCTTATGCCTTATTCTTCTTCACAGACTCAAGATAAATCTTACAATTTCTTTGCCAATGGCCCTACTTGCCATAATGATGGCAAGTGCCCTTTTAAGCTGGTTTTGTCTTTTTAACCTTTTTCTTCTTCCCCTTCTGTTGTTCCTTTTGACTCCCTCTTAGAACCTTTCTTCGAGGAATCAACTAACAACACCGTCCCCTGCTCATGCTTCTCAGAAGGCTCCACAGTCTTCATCATGTTGAGCAGTACCACAGATGAACCTTCTTGCATCTCAGAGGTGAAGAGGAGCTTGGAGACTTCGAACCTTTCGAATCTCACTTGCTTATCAAACAACTCATAAAGATGAAGGACTACGATATGAGCATCCATATGCTCATGCTGCTTTCATAGCTTGGGTTCCATCGCGGCTAGCATGATGCAACTTGTCAGTTCATAATCAGTCACTAGGATGGGCGGGAAGAGGCGTTTCGAGGACATACGCAAGCTTTTCACCTTGAGAACAATTCTCAGGTTTCTAAGCCAGTCCAGGAAGTTAGGCCCAGTCAGTTTGTTTGAATCCAAAATAGTGCGCAAATTCAAAGACATCATGATCAATCTTAGAAATACAAAACGAGCATATATGAGAAAGATGATTTTAAAATGCATCATTATACATTCATAAATCCCATTCATTTTTCGAATTTCAAAAAAAACCTCAAAATCACTTCGAGAGATCGTAGGTCCATCTCCGAATGGGTTGATATCCATCATAGTTATGAACAACCTTGGAGAGAGTCCAACAAGCCATTCATAACTACGACGGTAGGTATCAACTATACCGATTGCATATCACGTATATGCAACTATCACAATGTGCTATCAACTAATTGAATGTTCACACATACATCAGGTTGTTAACACATTAACAAGTATGCATCATATGCATAGCACCCAACTTCACCTCCCTTTACATCGACCTTGGAGAAAGTCCAACAAGTCGATGCTCCAGGTTAAAGCCAACCCATTAATCGAGAAATAGTTTTAATATGGTTAGAGCGCATTCAACCAATTAGCCCAGCTTGGAGAGAGTCCAACAACCAAAGCTAACGATTGACCTCTGACTCTTACCATATTAGTATTAAACTATTCCATGGTTTGAACATGTTCGGGTTCGAGCCGGGCTTGGAGAGAGTCCAACAACCCAAACAAGAAACGAAACTCTGGTTCTAACCATATTAATGGAAGGTGTAGGCTTTAATATTGTTTAAAGGTTTTTATGTCTCATCCTCTTTGCATGCAAATAACTATTATCTACATGGCATGACATACATCTACATGTCACGACACGCATGACATAATGATATGTATCTAATGCAATTACATGACATACAATTATGTCATGTAAATAATTTCCTTATATGTCATAACTATTTATGGAAATAAAATATGTTTAAGATTTGATTCTACAAATCAAATCATGATTAAATTAGGAAACAAATTTCCAAATCTAATCACATATTTTACTTATGGAAATAGTTGATTAAGGAAAGTCAATTTAGGAAACCAATTTCCTAAATCATCAAAACTACTTATGGAGATAAAATATTTTAAGATTTGATTTCCCAAATCAAATCAAGATTAAATTAGGAAACAAATTTCCAAAATCTAATCAAATATTTTATTTATGGAAAATATCAATTTCCAAAAATACTTCCAACTTTCCAAAAGTGGAAGATTTCCATAAATACTTCTAAACTTTCCAAAATTGAAAAATTTCCATAAATACTTCTAAATTTCCAAAATTAGAAAATTTCCATAAATAACATTATGACTATTGCAAAACCATTTTACGATTATGTCGAAACACAACCTGGGCTCTGATACCACTTGTTGGGTTTCCGGCACTGTGGCGAGTGTGTGTTCGTACATGTTTCGTAAACATGTGCACAGCGGAAGAAATAAAAATAATAAATCTACATTTATTACAACACACACAACACACGCATGCATAGTACAACAAGTGTAGACATAACCGTAAATTTAAATTTGCAATAAAAGGAAATTTAACTACGTTATACCTTTCGTATTACGTGTAGCGGGAACGGCATCAACCGGAATGATCCTCGCTAGAATCGTCTCTATTCGTATCCACGCCGAGTATCCTTAGGATGACTTCGCTAAGCCACAAGCTTCGTCTTCGTACAGGTTACTAGACTCGTGTTGAAGACGACGTGATCGAGAGATGATCACGATCCAAATCCAAATTCGGATCCAAAATGAGTCCTCAAAACTCGCTTCTCCGGAGAGGTATTCGTCAACCGATTGACTAATCCTTCGTCCTCCACCTCAGAGGATTACCGGAGATCGAATCCCTGGTAAGTTAGCCGCTGTCGGAGCTCAAACCGTCGTCCAAACGATGCTCCGACGAGAGGAGAACAAGCTGTCCAGAAAACTGGACAGCTTTGGTGGAGGAGTTAGGCGCCGGCCAACCAAGGGAAGATAAAGCTCACCTTGATGCCAAACCTAAAGGAGATCACCGGAGCAACAACCGGCAGCAGCTCGACGCCGGCGAGGGGAAAGGAAAGCTCCTTCTTGACACCGGTTGAAGGAGAAGTGGGCGGCGGCAAGGAGTTGGCGCCGAGAACTCCAATGAGGAGGTGGGCGGCAACTTCAAGCTAGGGTTTTGGATTAGGGCTTAACAATCCCTTAAGCCCTCTTTTATAGAGAACTAATTCTCTTAATGGTTAATGGATCATATCCATAAAGCCCATTAACCCGCTCCATTAGTATAAGTTAAAATAAACCAAACCATTATGGTTTATTTTAAGTTAAAACGAACCGAACCAACTTTTGGTTCTTCGTTTAAAATAAACCAAACCCTTTGGTTTATTCTCCTCCATTGGATTAGAACCAAACCATTTTGGTTCATCCATTGTATCTTCATAAGACACGGCCCATCCACGCTTCCATTGCGACTGAAACGATTTCATGCTTGCTTCTTGTTTGGTCCAACCAAACCTAGTTTCTCTCGGTCTAAGAATCTCATTCTCAAGCTCGTTTTAAATCCTTCGGATTATGCTCGTTGTGCGTGTGAACAAATAGGTTCTCGATTTATGTTGGCCGTCTATAATTAACCATTAATTATAGAACGATCATGAGTGGCACCTAGTAGGACATCATGATCCCCAATTAACCGAAAAGATCAACGGTTGATCCAGAACTATTCTTGAAACCCTTCAGCAGCTCGAATGATTCGTGCCCCATTCCCTTCACTCATCTTATACCCACTTGGTTCAGGACATCGTCTATAATGTTAGTCCCCACTAGGCTGACTACGTCACACCTAGCCCAAGTATCATTTCCTCGTCCTCCGGATTCTAGTTACTCCACATGTATCGAAGAGTACCTTACTCTAAACATGTAATGCTTTGGCCAAAGACTTTAGTAACAATCCGACGAGAGGCCATGGGTATACATCTCCTCGCAAGGAGTGGTGAATCCTTTATAGGCTATTCAAACACCTTCGATCATTTCGACTTATACCCAATCATCCCGGGTCCACATCTCCTTAGAGATGTTTGCTTAAGATGTCAAAGCATAAGTCTCCATGATCAAGATGACTTGAATACCGCAAGTCAAAGGAACATCGCACTTAAGCTACAGTAAGAACTTCATTGACATATCTATATATGCAGAGAACCATATGAAGTCTTACGGCTGGTCACTCCAATGAACTAGTTACCATAACTAGCATCCACGATTAACTCTGGACATCACAATGTCTCCAGCCAGTGAGAATCAGCTGCTTGGATACACCAAGGAGTATACCTCGTGCTAGTCTCGACAGAATTGATGGTGTCCAAATTCATCAATTCATCGACTAGGGATACTTTCGATACATCACAATTACACATGTAGAGATACTCACTAGTTGTGATCCAATCACAAATTCTCTCATACTATGAATTGCATCGTGGACATTCAGTAAATGAGTTTAAGATTCAATCAAATACATGAAACATGTATACTCAAATAGTGAATCTTCATTTATCATATAAATGGTTCATACATAAGGCGATTGCCTTAGGACATCTCTCATATATATTACTAACACTCACTTGGGGGTTGTGGCAAGATTAATGTAGGTTGTCCATCTATAGGCTGATGTGGGCGGCAAGGAAGTTTCCAAGGCTGACCTGGCATCTTCAATGCTGATGGCAAGGAAAAGAGGGAAGGAGAAGGGGCATTCAGCTCAAAAAGAGGCTAGGGACGTGGCAAGTCAAGCTGAGGTGGCAAATGACGTGAAGGAGGTGGCAAGGGGCCCTGGACAGGTGGACCAACCGGTGATTGATGAGCTGGAGGGGCAGAATTCGTTGGACAGGCAGGAGGAAGGGGATGAGGATGCGGGTGTTGGCGTGGAAGGAAGGCTTGGGGAAGAAGATCCAGCTGATGAGGAAGCTCCAGCAAGCTCTCAAGGGGTTGGAGGGGATGGTGGCTCGCCAGAGGAGGAGCATGGTTCGTCAGAAATGGAGCAAGGGGCTGGACAAAATCTGCCGGAAAAATAGCCTGGTGGGGAGGCGCAAGAAGGAGCTTGGGGGCCAACTTCTTCGGCTGATTTGTTCACGGACAACCGTAAGATTAAGCAAGTGATGAAGCTCGATCAGTACGAGGCGAAGGGGGAGAGGTTAGCATTCTCATACGACGATTTGGACAGCATTGAAGACACAATGGGATTCTGCTTGGTGGGCTGTTTTATGGGGCTGCACCCGGGGCGAAGGGGGGTCATTGCGGTGGCGGAGCAATGGAAGGTGGTGTACAAGTTCTTCATGCACAAGAGCGTATGGGTGGTGTACCGATTTGATACGTAAGAGGACATGAACAACGTGTTGCAAGGGGGGTCGTATTTTGCTTTCGGAGTGCCGGTCTTCTTGAAGATTATGCCGAGATGCTTCTTGTTTGATGAGGATGGGAGACATGTGCCGGCGTGGGTTCAGATTCACGGTCTTCCACCAGATTGTTGGTCACAAAAAGTACTGAGTATGGTGGGTTCGGAGATTGGCAAGCCATTGTACACGGACAAATTGACGAGGACACGGGAAAGGCTAGTTTACGCGCGTATGATAGTGGAGGTTCCGATCTTTGGGCAGCGGGTGCTGAAGGTTCCAATCACGTTGCCAACGGGAGCGCAGGTGAATTTGCGAATTGTATATGAGGCATTGCCGGAATATTATGAGAAGTGTCGTCGGATTGGGCATGGAACAGAATTTTGCCAAGGAACATCGGAAAGTGCAGAATATGGCGGACAGATTGGTGTAGGTGCGAATGGGGGAGCTGGGAATGGGCGACGGCCGCCCCGGCGTCGCTCACAATCGGTTAATAGACAAGGGAGGCCAAGGAGGCAGTATAGACCAAGGCCAGGGCAGCAACCGAGAGAAGCAAATCAGCCTAATCAAGAGGAAAGTGCGGGGAATGAAGTTCAGCAGAATACATTGGCGATGGTGACGATCGCTAGTCCAATTCCAGTTGCGGTCGAGCTCCCTTCATCACGGTAAGCAGACACGGAGGAGGGTGAGGAAGATGGGGAAGGGGAGGATGGAGGCTCGGAGGAAGGGAATGAGGAGAGGCATCCGGAGGGGGAGCAAGAAGGGGGTCAACCGGTCTTGAGGCAAGATGGGGTGGAAAGGCCGGAAGGGGCGCTAAATGAAGATCGGCAAGGGGTGATGCGGGGGGGACAACAGAGAACTCGAGGAAAGGACCCGGTACAGCAAGGGGGAGGGGTTCCAAGGGCCCCAAACAATCAAGGGGGGCAAGGGAGAGCGGTAAGGGTGGCATCAAGGACTGCTTAAAGGCTGCCGACAGCTAGGGGATCATCTTCCTCTGCTTCGGTGGTAGGAACTTCATCATCGGCAGCGTCGACATCGGGCTCAACCTCGGTGGCAAGCTCAAGTAGTGAAGCAGGTAGAAGAGAAGGAAATGAAGAGGTAGGGGCTGATTTAAGCGGGCGCCAACTACGGACGCGAGCAGTCCGGGGAAGTGGACAATGAAGATCGCTGCATGGAACGTGAGGGGCCTCCACAAGGCCCTAAAGCAAGGGGGGTGCAACACCTCTTGCGAATCAAGGATATACAAGTACTGGCATTACTGGAGACAAAGCTTGATGAGAAAAATGTTGGGCAGATCATGGGGAAAAGGTTTTCAGGTATGAAGTATGTGAATAACTTTGATATGTCTAATCATGGTCGGATTCTCCTTTTGTGGGATGGGCAGCGGGCTGAATTGGAGGTTCTGGATACTACCGAGCAGTATATTCACACTCAGATTAGATGTCGGGCTTCAGGGAGGAGTTTCTATGTCTCTTTTATATATGGGCTCCATTCGGTCACGACTCCAAGGGTGCTATGGGAGAAGCTAACGGAGATGGGTGAAGGGATGATGGGGCCTTGGATGATCATGGAAGATTTCAATGCCGTAAGGGATGTGCATTAAAGGCAAGGAGGCAATCAAGTCACAAATTATGAGTTGCGAGACTTGAAAAGGTTTGTTCATGTAGGTGGAATGGTGGACTTGAGATCCATAGGGTGTTGATTCACGTGGACTAATGGGGAGGTGGCTTGCAAATTGGATAGGGCAATGGTAAACCTGAAATGGCTAATGGAGGAGTTCGATGCATATGCTGAATTTTTGCCCCCGGGGTGCTTATCGGATCATTCATGTGTTATGGTTCGCATTCTTGAAAAGGAAAGGGCAGCGACAAAGCCTTTTAAATTCTTGAACATGTGGACGTTGCATCAAGAGTACAAAAGGGTAGTGCAGAAATCATGGGAGGCGTCGGTACAAGGCAATGCACAGTTTTGACTAAAGACCAAATTGGGAAGACTAAAGGCGGCATTAAAAGATCTGAACAAGAAGGAGTTTAGTCACATATCGGAAAAGGCAAAGAGAGCAAATTATGAGTTAGAGGAGGCACAAAGGGAGGTATTGGCCGGACAAGGCATTCCATTTGACTATGGGGAAAAGAGAAGACGGGCAATTCTCTTATCGGAAGCGGAAAAGTTGTTTTATCAACAAAGAGCAAAGCACACATATTTGCAAAGTGCGGACAACTGTACAAAGTTCTTTCATGATGTGGTTAAGAGGAACAACAAGCGGCATGCGATAGTGGTGCTTACTAAGAGGAATAGGGAAAGAACGACATCCATCAAGCAAGTGGCGGAGGAGTTTCTTGATTATTTTCATGGGGTGCTTGGGCAACCGGAGGGGTGCGATCCCTTGGATGGCGCTACCCTTACAGGAAGGAAACTTAATAGTGGCCAAGCGGGGGGTCTTGAGAGGCCGGTGGGGGTGGAGGAGATCAAGGGGGCACTACATGACATTGGGAGTGAGAAAGCACCGAGACCGGATGGTTTTGGAGCTAGGTTCTTTACTTCGGCATGGGATATTGTGGTGGAGGACTTTGTTGCTGCGATAAGGGAGTTCTTTGAGACGGGAAAGCTATTGAAACAGTGGAATCACTCACTTATATATCTTGTGCCCAAAGGGGATCATGCGGAAGGAGTCATGGATTATCGACCTATTGCATGTTGCAATGTCTTCTATAAGGTAATTGCTAAGATATTGGCGGGAAGGCTTTCTAAAGTAATGGATTTCTTGATAGACCCGGCTCAAGCGACTTTTGTGCAAGGAAGGAGCATTGGGGTCAACATCTTCCTCACCCAGGATCTTCTAAGGAGGTATGCTCACAAGAGGGTCTCTCCAAGGTGCATGGCAAAGGTGGATCTAAAGAAGGTGTTTGATATGCTGAATTGGGATTTCTTAATTGAAGCACTTGTTGGTTTTGGCTTTCCCCAACAATATTGTGCATGGATAAAGCAATGTGTGACTACAACGAAATATTCTATATCACTCAATCGGGGTGTCTATGGGTTTTTCGGTGGAAGAAGGGGATTGAGGCAAGGAGACCCTTTATCGCCACTCCTTTTTGGGCTATGTGTGGAGGTGCTATCAAGAAGGCTCAAGGACATCTCGGTGCTCCCATATTATCATCATCATCCGCGGTGCAAGGAGGTGGGCATCACACATCTTATATATGCGGATGATCTTATGCTATTTGCAAGGGTGGATGAGACTTCGTTGAGGTTGCTTGTAGGCTGCTTGGAGAGGTTTGGAAAGGAAGCGGGTTTAAGAGCCAATCCGATAAATTCACAGCTATACATGGCAGGGGTTGATGACCGAACAAAAGGGGACTTGTTGAGAATTTTGGGCTTTCAAGAAGGGGTGTTTCCATTTAGATATTTTGGTATTCCTATGGCGGCGGAGAAGCTGCGAATTGTTAATTATAGACCTCTTTTGGACGCAATAGCTAGGAGAATGAGCGTATGGTCAAAGAGATCGTTGTCTTTTGCAGGAAGGTTGGAGCTAGTGAAGACGGTGCTCCAAGGTATGGAATGTTTTTGGTTATCAATGCTCTCAATACTGGTTAGTGTGATTGATAAGATAAAAGGACTATGCCGGGAGTTTGTTTGGGATTCAAAGTACCCACCAATAGCATGGGATACAATATGCACGCCAAAGGAGAATGGAGGGTATGGGCTTCGGAATTTGCTTGTATGGAACAAGGCTTTGCTTGCTAAAGTTTTATGGGACATTAAAGCCGGTGCGGATACCCTGTGGGTCAAATGGGTAAAGCAACACTATGAAGGGCGGGCTGAATTTTGGGAATAGAAGGAAAAAGTTTCGGATCCACCTTTGATCAAGAGGCTGCTGGAAATAAAAGAAGAAATAAAGCAACAATCAAGAGGAGTGGGGGAAGCAAACATGATGTTTATGGATTGGTTTGTTATGGAAAAGAAAGGGGTGGCTAAGGCGTATGACTTCTTCCAAGGGGCTGCTCAAAAACCTTCATGGGCTCCGGAGATATGGAGGTTGGAAATTATGTCAAAGCACCGCTTTATTATGTGGCTTCTTGCACATAGAAAACTTCGTACGGTGGATAGAATGGATTATGAAGCAAACAAGATGTGCCCGGTGTGTAAAAGTGAGGAGGAAACAATGGATCACTTATTCTTTAAATGCCCGTTTGCTTATGGTCTATGGGAGCGTATAAAGGAATGGTTGACTATCAAATTTAGGTTTGAGAAGATGGAAGACTTGCTGGCCGGTGCAAAGAGAAGGTACAAAGGGGTTGGAAAGAAAGTGAAGGCAAGATATCTTGGCATTTCATGTGGGATTTATCATATATGGGCAGCTTGGAATAAATGCAAGCATGATGGGGTGCGGTACAACATTGAAGGAGCATTTCGGAAGGTTCAAATCCATGTACATAGGTTTGTAGACCTATTGGAGCAAAGAGGATAGGGGGCTAGCGGCAAAGCTTGGAGCTGGATTGCGCGGTTTAGTGTGTGTTAGTGTTGTTTAAGATTGGTTCTTGAATATGTAATGCTTGTGACGGGTGTGTTTGTGATTGTAAGATGGATGGGGTATGTTTTGAAGGGATGGACGATAGGGGCAGATTAGTAGATGTATTTTGGTAGGTCATGATGGGAACCTCCTGCGTGGGGTTGGTTGGATTGGATGATATGGTTTGGAAGGCATGTAAGATGTGGTATGGAGTCCTGTTCTGTGATACGTGGATTGGGGCATTCCCCCATGAATTGCCTTTATTTTATATATGTACCTTTTCAGTGAATGAGCGTATGGGAGTCAGTCAATCGAGGGTCGGGAGGTTAGAGAGAGAAGCTCCAACTTCTCTCTAGAATTCTAGGCATTTTGGTGGCTGCAAGGGGTTGCGGGAAGGTCTTGGCCGGTGGGAGGATTGTTTCTTCCATCTTGAAGGAAGAAGGGGGTGGTTGTGGCTGGTGTGAGGGGTCTTGGCCGGCAAAAGGGAGCTGCTGTTAGTGACTTTGTGGGTGATGCGAAGGTAAGGGTTGTTGTTTTTGTTTGGAACTTTCGTTTTGGCCAGTTTGAAGGGGTGAAGGAAGCTTGCGGTGAGGATTGGAGGTTTCCGACGAGTTTTGGCTGTTTTCGGCGATCAGCTCCGGCCAAGGGCCGACCACACCGGCCAGCAGGTGAGTGACAAGTGGCAGGTGAAGGGGTGGGCGGCAACCCACTCACTTGGGGACTGTTGCAAGGTCAATGTAGGCTGGCCATCTAGAGGCTGAAGTGGGCGGCAAGGCAGTTTCTGAAGCTGAGCTGTCATCTACAGCGTTGATGGCAAGGAAAAGAGGGAAGGAGAAGGGGCACTCAGCTCAAAAGGAGGCTAGGGACGTGGCAAGTCAAGCTAAGGTGGCAAATGACATGGAGCAGATGGCAAGGGGCCCTGGACAGGTGGACCAACCGGTGACTGATGGGCTGGAGGGGCATAATGCGGTGGGCAGGCAGGAGGAAGAGGCAGAGGATTCTGGTGTTGGCGTGGAAGGAAGGGCTGGGGAAGAGGATTCAGCTGATGAGGAAGCTCCAGCAAGATCTCAGGGGGCTGGAGGGGATGGTGGCTCGCCGGAGAAGGAGCAGGGTTCGCCGGAAACGGAGCAAGGGGCTGGACAGAATCTGCCGGAAAAATAGGCTGGTGGGGAGGCGCAAGATGGGGCTTGGGGGTCAACTTCTTGGGCTAGTTTGTTCAAGGACAATCTTAAGATAAAGCAAGCGATAAAGCTCGATCAGTACGAGGCGAAGGGGGAAAGGTTTGCATTCTCATACGACGATTTGGACAGCATTGAAGACACAATGGGATTCTATTTGGTGGGCTATTTCATTGGGCTACACCCGGGTCGGAAGGGGGTTATTGCAGTGGCGGAGCAATGGAAGGTGGTGTACAAGTTCTTCATGCACAAGAGTGGTTGGGTGGTGTACCGATTTGATACGCAAGAGGACATGGACAGCGTGTTGCAAGGAGGGCCGTATTTTGCATTCGGAGTGCCGGTCTTCTTGAAGATTAAGCCGAGATGCTTCTTGTTTGATGAGGATGGGAGACATGTGCCGGCATGGGTTCAAATTCACGGTCTTCCACCAGATTGTTGGTCACAAAAAGTACTGAGTATGGTGGGTTCGGAGATTGGCAAGCCATTGTACACGGACAAATTGACGCGGACACGGGAAAGGCTAGTTTACGCGCATATGATGGTGTAGGTTCCGGTCTTTGGGCAGCAGGTACTGGAGGTCCCAATCACGTTGCCAACTGGAGCACAGGTGAATTTGCGAATTATATATGAGGCATTGCCGGAATTTTGTGAAAAGTGTCGTCGGATTGGGCATGGAACAGAATTTTGTCAAGGAACATCGGAAGGTGCAGAATCTGGCGGACAGAATGGAGAAGGCGCGAATGGGGGAGCTGGGGATGGATGACGGTCGGCTCGGCGTCGCTCACAATCGGTTAATAGACAAGGGAGGCCAAGGAGGCAGTATAGACCGAGGCCAAGGTAGCAACCGAGAGAAGCAAATCAGCCTAACCAAGAGGAGAGTGCGGGGAATGAAGTTGAGCAGAATCCATTGGCGATGGTGACGGCTGCTAGTCCAATTCCAGTTGTGGTTGAGCCCCCTTCATCCCGGGAAGCTGACACGGAGGAGGGTGAGGAAGATGGGGGAGGGGAGGATGGAGGCTCGGAGGAAGGGAATGAGGAGATGCATCTGGAGGGGGAGCAAGAAGGGGGTCAACCGGTCTTGAGGCAAATTGAGGTGGTAAAGCCGGAAGGGGTGATAAACGATGATCGACAAGGGGTGGTGCAAGGGGGACAGTAGGGAGCTCGAGGAAAGGACCCGGTACAGCAAGGGGGAGGGGCTCCGAGGACTCCAAACACTCAAGGGGGGCAAGGGATAGCGGCAAGGGTGATATCAAGGACTGCCCAAAGGCTGCCGGCAGCTAGGGGATCATCTTCCTCTGCTTTGGTGGAAGGAACTTCATCATCGGTAGCGTTGACATCGGGCTCAACCTCGGTGGCAAGCTCAAGTATTGAAGCAGGTAGAAGAGAAGGAAATGAAGGGGTGGGGGTTGATCGAAGCGGACGCCAACTACGGACGCGAGCAGTCCGGGGAGGTGGACAATGAAGATCGCTGCATGGAACGTGAGGGGCCTCCACAAGGCCCTAAAGCAAGGGGGGGGTGCAACACCTCTTGCGAAGCAAGGATATACAAGTACTAGCGTTACTGGAGACAAAGCTTGATGAGAAAAATGTTGGACAGATCATGGGGAAATGGTTTTTAGGTATGAAGTATGTGAATAACTTTGATATGTCTAATCATGGTCGGATTCTCCTTTTGTGGGATGAGCAGCGGGCTAAATTGAAGGTTTTGGATACTACCGAGCAGTATATTCACACTCAGATTAGATGTTGGGCTTCTGGGAGGAGTTTCTATGTCTCTTATATATATGGGCTCCATTCGGTCACGACTCGAAGGGTGCTATGGGAGAAGCTAACGGAGATGGGTGAAGGGATGATGGGGCATTGGATGATTATGGGAGATTTCAATGCCGTAAGGGATGTGCATGAAAGGCAAGGAGGCAATCAAGTCACATATTATGAGTTGCGAGACTTGCAAAGGTTTGTTCATGTATGTGGAATGGTGGACTTGAGATCCATAGGGTGTAGATTCACATGGACTAATGGGGAGGTGGCTTGCAAATTGGATAGAGCAATGGTGAACCCGAAATGGCTAATGGAGGAGTTTGATGCATATGCTGAATTTTTGCCCCCGGGGTGCTTATCGGATCATTCATGTGTTATGGTTTGCATTCTTGAAAATGAAAGGGCAGCTACAAAGCCTTTTAAATTCTTGTACATGTGGACGTTGCATCAAGATTACAAGAGGGTAGTGCAAAAATCATGGGAGGCACCGGTACAAGGCAATGCACAGTTTCGACTAAAGACCAAATTGGGAAGACTAAAGGCGGCATTAAAAGATCTGAACAAGAAGGAGTTTGGTCACATATCGGAAAAGGCAAAGAGAGCAAATCATGAGTTAGAGGAGGCACAAAGGGAGGTATTGGTTGCCTAAGCCATTCCATTGGACTATGGGGAAAAGAGGAGACGGGCAATTCTCTTATCAGAAGCGGAAAAATTGTTTTATCAACAAAGAGCAAAGCACACATATTTGCAAAGTGTGGACAAGTGTACAAAGTTCTTTCATGATGTGGTTAAGAGAAACAACAAGCGGCATGCGATAGTGGTGCTTACTAAGAGGAATGGGGAAAGAACGACATCCATCAAGCAAGTGGCAGAGGAGTTTCTTGATTATTTTCATGGGGTGCTTGGGCAACCGGAGGGGTGTGATCCCTTGGATGGCGCTGCCCTTACAGGAAGGAAGCTTAATAGTGGCCAAGCGGGGGGTCTTGAGAGGCCGGTGGGGGTGGAAGAGATCAAGGGGGCACTACATGACATTGGGAGTGAGAAAGCACAGGGACCGGATGGTTATGGAGCTAGGTTCTTTACTTCAGCGTGGGATATTGTGGGGGAGGACTTTGTTGCTGCAATAAGGGAGTTCTTTGGGACGGGAAAGCTATTGAAACAGTGGAATCACTCACTTATATATCTTGTGCCCAAAGGGGATCATGCGGAAGGAGTCATGGACTATCGACCTATTGCATGTTGCAACGTCTTCTATAAGGTAATTGCTAAGATATTGGCGGGAAGGCTCTCTAAAGTAATGGATTTCTTGATAGACCCGGCTCAAGCGGCTTTCGTGCAAGGAAGGAGTATTAGGGACAACATCTTCCTCCCCTAGGATCTTCTAAGGAGGTATGCTCGCAAGAGGGTCTCTCCAAGGTGCATGGCAAAGGTGGATCTAAAGAAGGCGTTTGATATGCTAAATTGAGATTTCTTAATGGAAGCACTTGTTGGTTTTGGCTTTCCCCAACAATATTGTGCATGGATAAAGCAATGTGTGACTACAACAACATATTCTATATCACTCAATGGGGGTGTCTATGGGATTTTCGGTGGAAGAAGGGGATTGAGGCAAGGAGACCCTTTATCACCACTCCTTATTGGGCTATGTGTGGAGGTGCTGTCAAGAAGGCTCAAGGACATCTCGGTGCTCCCATCTTATCATCATCATCCGCGGTGCAAGGAGGTGGGCATCACACATCTTATATATGCGGATGATCTTATGTTATTTGCAAGGGCGGATGAGACTTCGTTGAGGATGCTTGCGGGCTGCTTGGAGAGGTTTGGAAAGGAAGCGGGTTTAAGAGCCAATCCGATAAAATCACAGTTGTACATGGCAGGGGTTGATGACCGAACAAAAGGGGACTTGTTGAGAATTTTGGGCTTTCAAGAAGGGGTGTTTCCCTTTAGATATTTGGGCATTCCTATGGCGGCGGAGAAGCTTTGAATTGCTATTTATGGGCCTCTTTTGGACGCAATAGCTAGGAGAATGAGCGTATGGCCAAAGAAATCATTGTCTTATGCGGGAAGGTTGGAGCTAGTGAAGACGGTGCTCCAAGGTATGGAATGTTTTTGGTTATCAATGCTCTCAATACCGGTTGGTGTGATTGATAAGATAAAAGGCCTATGTCGGGAGTTTGTTTGGGATTCAAAGTACCCACCAATTGCATGGGATACAATATGCACGCCAAAGGAGAATGGAGGGTATGGGCTTCGGAATTTGCTTGTATGGAACAAGGCTTTGCTTGCTAAAGTTTTATGGGACATTAAAGCAGGTGCGGATATGCTTTGGGTCAAATGGGTAAAGCACCACTATGAAGGGCGGGCTGAATTATGGGATTGGAAGGCAAAATTTTCGGATCCACCTTTGATCAAGAGGCTGCTGGAAATAAAAGAAGAAATAAAGCAACAATCAAGAGGAGTGGGGGAAGCAAACATGATGTTTATGGATTGGTTTGTTATGGAAAAGAAAGGGGTGGCTAAGGCGTATGACTTCTTCCAAGGGGCTGCTCAAAAACCTTCATGGGCTCTGGAGCTATGGAGATTGGAAATTATGCCAAAGCACCGCTTTATTATGTGGCTTCTTGCACATAGGAAACTTCGTACGGCGGATAGAATGGATTATGAAGCAAACAAGATGTGCCCGTTGTGTAGAAGTGAGGAGGAAACCATGGATCACTTATTCTTTAAATGCCCGTTTGCTTATGGTCTATGGGAGCGTATAAAGGAATGGTTGGCTATCAAATTTAGGTTTGAGAAGATAGAAGACTTGCTGGCCGATGCAAAGAGAAGGTACAAAGGGATTGGAAAGAAAGTAAAGGCAAGATATCTTGGCATTTCATGTGGGATTTATCATATATGGGCAGCTTGGAACAAATGCAAGCATGAAGGGGTGCGGTACAACATTGAAGGAGCATCTCGGAAGGTTCAAATCCATGTTCATAGGTTTGTAAACCTATTGGAGCAAAGAGAATAGGGGGCTAGCGGCAAAGCTTGGAGCTGGATTGGGCGGTTTAGAGTGTTTTTTTGTTGTTTAAGCTTGGTTCTTGAATATGTAATGCTTGTGATAGTTGTGTTTGTGATTGTAAGAAGGATGGGGTATGTTTTTGAAGGGATGGACGATAGGGGCAGATTAGTAGATGTATTTTGGTAGGTCATGATGGGAACCTCCTGCGTGGGGTTGGTTGGATTGGATGGTGTGGTTTAGAAGACATGTAAGAGGTGGTATGGAGTCCTGTTTTGTGATACGTGGATTGGGGCATTCCCCCCATGAAGCGGCTTTATTTTATATATGTACCTTTTCAGTGAATGAGCGTATGGGATAAAAGAAGGCATAGAGCAAACTGATGTAGTAATACTACAAGGAGGGATTGTGGAACTGACGAGCACAGAATCATTTAGTACAGCATCAGAAACACAAACTGAAACTGGGAAACTGGAAGGAAATCAGCAAAAATATGACCCTACTGCACACAGACAGGATTGCAAGGAGGATGAGGGAAGCCCTTGGAAAATTCAAACTAGATCTAGAACACACAAGAAGAAAGCTAAACTGGATATAGCAAGGAAGCAAAAAGAACTATCTCAGCAGCAGCAAACTCAGAAACTGGCCAAGAAAAGAAATGCACCAGCTGTATTGCAAACAGAAGCTGCTGCAGGGGGTATTATCCAACAAATGCCTGAATCTCAGAGGAAGTGGGCTGACCTTGTAGAACATGAAGAAGGTGAAATCCCCCCTGAAAGTGCCACAGATAAACTGCAGCAATCGGTCCTAGAAGTAGACTGCACAGAATCAATCACAGAATCAGTCCTTGTGGCAGCAGATGGCAGGGATAATGGTCAAAATGCCATTAACTCTAAAGATCCAATTATCATACTTGGGCTCCCAACTTTAGAATGGTTCAAGAACAAATACAATGGAGAAGATTCATGGATGGAGCAGGCAGCACAGTGTATGAATTCTGAACAAAATCAAGGACAGCAGATTGTTTCAGATGGGATAGAAGATCAAACTACAACAGGACAGCAGCTGGAAAGGAACAAGAATCAGGAAGGAAAGAATAAGCATGATTGCCGACAGATGTCGACGAACTCGTTATGAAGATAGGAGCGTGGAATATTCGAGGCCTTAACACTGGCCTCAAACAGAGGGAAGTCAACCGACTCCTCAAAATGCAGAATTTGAGTGTGTTATGTCTTTTGGAGTCTAAACTGACCAGCCGTGCCTATCATCACTTTAAATCCAACAACTTACAACAATGGGAATCAAGTCAACAGATAGGTGAATCTGGAAGAAGTCGGATGCTACTCATTTGAGACGCTAGATATATTACCCTCACAATACAACAATGGGAAGACCAATTCATCCATGCAACAATTTTGGACAAGGGCACCAAAGGAACTTATGCACTAACTTTTGTCTATGGCTAGCTATCGATTACCTCTTGTAGGGAGATGTGGGCAGGGCTACAACTCTTGGCAAAGGGAATGACATTACCTTGGCTTATAATGGGCGACTTCAACTCTCCCTTGACACCATCGGATAAAAAAGGAGGCATTGATGTTACAACTTACTCAACTGCAGATTTTCTAGAGTTCACAATGCGAGCAGGTGTGGAGGACTTACATTCCCTAGGATGCCAGTATACATGAACAAATGGTAGAGTTGTGAGCAAGCTGGACCGGGCCATGGTTAATAGGTTATGGCTAGAGATGGACTAAAGCAGTTTTGCAGAATTTAAAGAACCAGGAGTCCACTCAGATCATGCGACATGTGTGGTTTCAATTTTGGAGAAACAATATAATAAAATCAAACCGTTCAAGTTTTTTAACATGTGGACCCATCACCCTCATTTTCAACAACTTGTGCAAGAGGAGTGGAACCAAGCCACAACATGGTGCTCACATGGGACAGCTCAGTTCAAGTTTAAAAGAAAGCTTACCATACTAAAGAGGGGACTGAAGCTTTTGAACCAACAACACTTCCAACATATTCAAAGTCGTTCAAAGAGGGTACAAGAGCAACTCCAAATCCTGCAAAGTAGTGGTCTAGGTCTTGGGATCATGGATAATCACTACAAGGAAGCAAAGCAACAAGCGGATAAATTGGCCCAAGCAGAATATCTTTTCTACCTTCAAAAGGAAAAGCACAAATACTTCAAGGAAGTGGATCGAAACACGCCTTTCTTTCATTCGTTGGTTAAGAGGAACAACAAGCGGAGGGAAATAGTTGCGGTGGAAAAAATGGATGGAGAGATTACTATGGACGCCGGGGAGGTAGCACAAGTATTTGTGGATCATTTCCAAAGACAACTAGGGGGGGAAAAGGACCGGTCTACATTCCAAAATGATTGCATGCAATATGGGAGGATGCTTACCATGGAGCAAAAAACCCAACTCACCCATATGCCCACTGCCGAGGAAATCAAGAAGACACTATTTGGCATTGGTGAACTCAAAGCTCCTGGGCCTGATGGATACAACTCCAAATTCTACAAAGAGGCATGGATAACAATTGAGCAAGACTTTACCGAAGGCATTATGGAGTTCTTTCAAAATGGGAAGCTCCTCAAATCATGGAATCATACACTCATTAGTCTAGTTCCAAAGGGTGAGCATGCTAGCAAAGTACAGGACTATAGGCCTATATCATGTTGCACAGTGTTTTATAAGGTCATTTCCAAATTACTTGCTAGGTGGTTATCAGGTGTCACAGATTATTTACTGAACCGAGCACAGACAACTTTCGTCAAGGGGAGGCCTATCATAGATAACATCCATTTAGCCTAGGAATTGCTGAGACACTACACTAGGAAGAGAATATCCCCTAGGTGCACCCTAAAAGTTGATCTGCAGAAGGCCTTTGACTCCGTACATTGGGACTTCTTACTGGATGTCCTTAGCGCTCTACAGTTCCCACCCATCTACATCGCATGGATCAGAGAATGCATCACCACCACGTCCTTCTCTGTAGTGATTAATGGGTATACACATGGACACTTCCATGGGGGCAGAGGACTTAGACAAGGTGACCCACTCTCACCTTACTTATTTGCCATTTGTATGGAGTACCTATCTGTTAGTGCTTATAAGCTCCACATATCTCCACAATGGCATGATATTGTCCACTTTGGGTCTAAGCCCTCATGGTTTTATTTTTGGGCTTTACCCAAAAGGCCTCATACCAATGGAGATATCTTTTTTCTTATAAGCACATGATCTTTTCCATGTCTTACCAATGTGGGACTTTGATTGTATTCCCCATACTCCCAACAATCCCCCCCTCAAACGAAGGACCACATTGGGCCCCCCCTCAAGCCTATCCCTCCTCGAAGGATTTTCTCTGCTTGATGTCCGATCTTCAACCCACCAGGACTTCATGCCAGTTGTTCGGTCCCCCCGACCCAACTAGACTTCCTTCCTGATGTCTGGTTCTCTTGATCTGGACGTGGGAGCTCAACTTCCTTCGTTCGAGGTTCATGGCTTGACATGGACCATGGCTCTGATACCAATTGTTAGTGCTTATAAGCTCCACATATCTCCACAATGGCATGATATTGTCCACTTTGGGTCTAAGCCCTCATGGTTTTATTTTTGGTCTTTACCCAAAAGGCCTCATACCAATGGAGATATCTTTTTTCTTATAAGCACATGATCTTTTCCATGTCTTACCAATGTGGGACTTTGATTGTATTCCCCATACTCCCAACACTATCTAGATCCTTGGCACGGGCAACTACAAGATCATATTTCAAATTCCATCCCACATGTGAGCACTTGGGCATCTCCCATCTGATATATGCTGATGATCTATTGCTTCTATCCCATGGTGACATACCTTCAGTTAGGCGGCTGGTTGATTGCTTGGCACAATTTTCACAGATGGCAGGACTTACGGCCAATGTAACCAAATTGAGCTGCTACATGGCGGGTGTAGATGCACAGACTGTTAGTTATAGCCCTAAGAACCAATCATGTGATGGTTGAATAGGGAACATTTTGTATCATATTCTATAAAGGCAAAGGATTGGTTATTATATTTAAGTCTTGCTTGTGCCAGCTAAATTAAATATAGTAATGCCCTAGAAAAGTAGGTTCTTATCTACAGCACATCAATTGGCAGAATTGATTATGAGAGGCTGTAGAGAACACTTTCTAAATGTTCCTAGTCAAGTATTAATATGCAAGGGCAATATTAATACATAAAGACTAGCATGTAGGTCAATTGATGACTTGATCTCACAAGTCATGGATATATGATATCAAGTTGACACATGGGTATATATTAGAGAATATATACTGAACTGACCCGCCATGAGAAAGTTTCATGGATCGTTATATGAGTGTCATAAACTTTCTCATGTGACTATTGGTATGAATAGTCCTCAGACCTGAAGTCACTACGGTTCCCTACATAAGGAGTTATGTACTTTGGTATCGTCAAACGTCACCCGTAACAGGGTGGACCATAAAGGTGATTACTGGGTATATAACAAATTATGCGGAGGGATGTGAGTGATGTTAGTAATATATGAGAGATGTCCTAAGGCAATCGCCTTATGTATGAACCATTTATATGATAAATGAAGATTCACTATTTGAGTATACATGTTTAATGTATTTGATTGGATCTTAAACTCATTTACTGAATGTCCACGATACGATTCACAGCATGAGAGAATTTGTGATTGGATCACAACTAGTGAGTATCTCTACATGTGTAATTGTGATGTATCGGAATTATCCCTAGTCGATGATTGATGGATTTGGACACCATCAATTCTGTCGAGACTAGCACGAGGTATACTCCTTGGTGTATCCAAGCAGCTGATTCTCACTGGCTGGAGACATAGTGATGTCCGGAGTTGATCGTGGATGCTAGTTATGGTAACTAGTTCATTAGAGTGACCAGCCGTAAGACTTCATATGGTTCTCTGCATATATAGATATGTCAATGAAGTTCTTACTGTAGCTTAAGTGCGATGTTCCTTTGACTTGCGGTATTCAAGTCATCTTGATCATGGAGACTTATGCTTTGACATCTTAAGCAAACATCTCTAAGGAGATGTGGACCCGGGATGATTGGGTATAAGTCGAAATGATCGAAGGTGTTTGAATAGCCTATAAAGGATTCACCACTCCTTGCGAGGAGATGTATACCCATGGCCTCTCGTCGGATTGTTACTAAAGTCTTTGGCCAAAGCAATACATGTTTAGAGTAAGGTACTCTTCGATACATGTGGAGTAACTAGAATCCGTAGGACGAGGAAATGATACTTGGGCTAGGTGTGACGTAGTCAGCCTAGTGGGGACTGACACAATAGACCATGTCCTGAACCAAGTGGGTATAAGATGAGTGAAGGGAATGGGGCACGATTTATTCGAGCTACTGAAGGGTTTCAGAAATAGTTCTGGATCAACCGTTGATCTTTTCGGTTAATTGGGGATCATGATGTACTACTAGGTGCCACTCATGATCGTTCTATAATTAATGGTTAATTATAGACGGCCAACATAAACCGAGAACCTATTTGGTCACACGAGCAACGAGTGTAATCCAAAGGATTTAAAGCGAGCTTGAGAATGAGATTCTCAGACCGAGAGAAACTATGTTTGGTTGGACCAAACATAAAGCGAGCATGAAATTGTTTCAGTCGCAATGGAAGCGTGGATGGGCGGTGTCTTATGAAGACATAATGGATGGACCAAAATGGTTTGGTTCTAATCCAATGGATGAGAATAAACCAAAGGGTTTGGTTTATATTAAACGAATAAACCAAAGGTTGGTTCGGTTCGTTTTAACTTAAAATAAACCATCATGGTTTGGTTTATTTTAACTTATCTTAATGGAGCGGGTTAACGGGCTTTATGGATATGATCCATTAACCATTAAGAGAATTAGTTCTCTATAAAATAGGGCTTAAACCCTAACCCTAACACCCTAATCATCAAGTTGCCGCCCAACACCTAGTTGCCGCCCAATCTATTGTGGCCGCCCAACATCTTGTTGCCGCCCACTTGGTGCAGCCTTCCAACTTGTTGCGGCGTCCAAGTTCCAGCCGGTGAACCTCCGGCGACCCTCCGGTGATCCCCTCAAAGGTTCGGCATCAAGGTGAGCTTTTGTCTCCTTGTTTTGGCCGGCGCCTATCTCCTCCACCAAGCTGTCCAGTTTTCTGGACAGCTTCTTCTCCTCTCGTCGGAGCGTCGTTTGGACTACGGTTAGTGCTCCGACAGCGGCTAACATACCGGGGATTTGATCTCCGGTAATCCTCTGAGGTGGAGGACGAAGGATTCGTCAAACGGTTGACGAATACCTCTCCGGAGAAGCGAGTTTTGAGAACTCGTTTTGGATCCGAATTTGGATTCGGATCGTGATCATCTCTCGATCACGTCGTCTTCAACACGAGGCTAGTAACCCGTACGAAGACGAAGCTCGTGACTTAGCGAAGTCATCCCGAGGAGCTCGGCGTGGATACGGATAGAGACGATTCTCACGAGGATCGTTCCGGTTGATGTCGTTCCCGCTACACGTCATACGAAAGGTATAACGTAGTTAATTTCCTTTTATTGCAATTTTAATTTACGGTTATGTCTACACTTGTTGTAAAAGCATGCGTGTGTTGTGTGTGTTGTAATAAATAGGAGTATTTATTATTTTTAATTGCTTCCGCTGTGTTCATGTTTACGAAACATGATCGAACACACACACGCCGCGGTGCCGGAAACCCAACAAGTGATGTAGATGGGATCTATCCCTCTCATATGACGAGAGTGATATCGGTGGGCCCCTTGATTGAGTAGAACTACTAAAACGCATGGCCATGCTCGAATGAGTCAATATGAGATATTGAGCTCATTTGTTTGAGTTAGTTTACTCAGGGATCAAGAAACACATAGATTGATCGAGGATGACACGGTCTATGCCTCATTGATCAATCTGATATCAAGGATAGAAGGACACGGTCATATATTATAGTAGTCACGGAAAGGTTAGTCGGATCTTGACTTATCTCATAACTTGGGTAGCAATGATGTATTGCTAGATGCCGCTCATTGCTTGTGTATCTTAAAGAGTTTAGGTCCACTGCCAACGTTATGAGAGCCTATAGGGTCACACACAAAGAGCATGATGATTAGAGGAATTAGAGTATTCTAGTTTGACTAGAATAATTTGGGAATAAGCTTAAGTACAAAATGGTTTTTGGACTTTAAGCTTAATGAGAATTTTAGCTAATTGATTTAATGAGATTAATTCAATATGTTACCTCATTGATTTAATAAGATTAATTCAATATGATAACATAAGCTTAATTGAATTAATAAGATTAATTCAATATGATAACATAAGCTTAATTGAATTAATAAGATTAATTCAACATGCATGAATGCCACATAAGAATGCCACATAAGCATGCCACATAAGCATGCCACCTAAGCATCCACCTAAGCTAGATAAGGTGGAAGGAAACAAAATGGTTTTGTCTCCTTAAGTGGCAGCCAAACAAAAGCCAAATCCTTTTTGAGTGTGTCTCAATGCAATGGATTGCATTGAATGTGAAGGAAGGTGGAAGGGTTTTCCAGCCTATAAAAGGCTCCATGGAGTGGCGGCCAAGAGTTTTTGGTGTGAGTTGTTGTTGAGCTTGAGGCTTGGAGAGGCTTGAGAGCTTATTGTTGTGTGGCTTTTGTGAGTGTAGCAAGAAGAGTAGTCTTCTTCTTCCCTTCTCTTTTCCCTAGCTTCCTCTCCTTTAGGGACTTCTCTAGCAAGAAGTAAAGAGAGCTCCTCTAGTTTTCTTTTGTGAGACAAGAGCTTGCTCGTGTGGATACATATAGAGGCACGGACACTTGAACGTGCTAAAGATCCAACAAACAAAAGGAAGAAGCGGGATTAACAAGGGCACGCAACAAAGGTAATCCTCTCCTATAAGATAGGCTTGGTTTAGAGACATTTATTTTATACGAGTTTGCTTTCGCATGGATCACTTGGAAGGGATCCTAATTTTTCCGTTGCGCATATGCCATTTGGCATAAGAATTCCCTCTGATGGTATCAGAGCCACTTGCGAAAGATCGTATAAAATAGGTTTTCTCTATTTTATATGTGATATAGAAGTAGGATAAATTTTATTATGAGTTGATAATTGCATTAGCAATTGTCAAACATAATAAAATATCCAATGTCTTTTAAAAGTTAAAATGACATGGTGCATGGTTATGGCCTAGTCCCAAAAGGTTTGTGAATATGTGTGTGTTGTAATTCTTAAATACGGCCTGCGTGTCGTGCCTTCCTCCTAAAATTCTTGTTGTAAAATTAGTTTTAGACCCGAATGTAACTCGAGTATTTCTCCTTTTGTAATGTACAAAACAAAGATGGAGGGTCCATTGGAAGATGAGGTTACAAGGAGGAAGTCAACACACAAGACAACCAAAAGGAAGCACTTAGGAGAAGATGCTATCCCTAGGTTGACCAATCAATCTTTTCATTGGCTTGAGAAGATTGTAGAATAAGGGCCATAACCATGACACGCTTAGTTTAATATGTATGTGATGCATGTTAGTTTAGCTTGTATGTGATGCATGATTAATTTAGCTTATATGTGATGTATTCTAATATGTATATGATACATGTTTATTTCTTAATAAGTCAAAAACGATATGCCTACCAAAGCTTGGTACTCACTACTTCCTCGATCATTTGTTATTGGGTTTGCCAAAGCAAAGCAATGCATTTTATCTTGGAAGAGTGCGAGTGGACAATCGTGATGTCCCGCTATCAAACTTGGTTAAGACTTAATTAAGTTTTCTTAATTAGTTAAGAAAGTAGAGGCATATATTAGCTTTGAACATAAGTTTTAAAATTAGTTTTATGTGATTTCCGAACATCAGCTTTGTCTTAGAAGTGGTCGTTGCTCCGATATCCAAGAAGGCCCCTGTGCCTCGCCCACGGCCTGGAAATGGTTTAGGAATAAACACTAAACTAATCTAAAACTTAACCAAAGCTATTAAAGAGTTACATCAGATGTAATTGGCAAAAGATTGCCTACCTAATTATACTACGTCTTGGCGATTAGCCAAAGCTAACTCAAGGCAATTATAATGTGGATCTTTATCCCATATAAATTTATAGCTAAATAGTAGCTATGAGAATTTAGTAGCCTCATTTAATTAAAGGCCTAATTAAATGATTTAGGTATGATACTTAACTTTGCATTTTAATGTTGTAGATCACCATGACATCTAACACGACACACCCTCAACTTGCGATCTGTCCTTGAGAAGGACAAGCAATGGAAGCGAACTTTCTTGGTAGTATAGGAACTTGAGGATTATCCTCAAACAAGAATGCAAACTATATGTCCTAGAAGCGATCTACCCCTGAAACACCGCCATGCGCCACTCGTCTTTGAAAGGATGCTTATAAGAAGCATCAAGATGACGCATTAGATGTGTCATGTCTTATGCTTGCCACCATGAACTCTGAGCTTCAGAAGCAACATGAGAACATGGATGCCTATGATATGGTTGAGCATTTGAAACAACTATATCAAGGACAAGCTAGGCACGAGCGTTTTGAAGTGTCTAAGGCTCTTTTTGCATGCAAGATGCAAGAAGGAACACCTGTAGGAACTCACGTACTCAAAATGATTGGATGCGTTGAGAACCTCGAAAGACTAGGTTTTCCATCAGCCAAGAATTGTACCGATGTTATCCTGCAATCGTTTCCGGAAGCATATAATCAATTCGTCATGAATTATAACATGAATGAAATTGATAAACCTTTGCCTGAGATTCTCAGCATGTTAAGAACTGCTGAACCGAATCTCAAAAAGAAAGTTAGCAACGTACTAATGGTCAAGAAGGGCAAAGGTAAGCGCAAAGGCAAGGGTAAGACCCAAGCCAAAGGCAAGGCCAATTCATCCACTTCAAAGGGTAAAGGTAAAGTACGGGAAGGGGCTGCTTCCATTGTGCGGTGAGGATGGACCTTTAGCGGAACTGCAAAGTCTACCTTGAGAAGTAAAGAATAAAAGAAGTGGGACTTCTGCCTCAGGTATACACGTTATAGAAGTTAATCTATCTATTTCTTCTACATGGGTATTAGATAGCGGATGTGCATCTCACATTTGTAATAATGTGCAGGGACTGAGAAATAGTAGACAAATGGCAAAAGGCGAAGTAGACCTACGAGTAGGCAATGGCGCAAAAGTTCTTTGTTGTAGGCATAGGAACATATTCTTTGTCTTTGCCTTGGGCTTATCTTAGAACTAGAGGAGTGCTTATATGTACCTGCATTGACAAAGAACATAATTTCTGTATCTTGTTTAGACAAGAAAAACTTTTCTTTTATAATAAAGGACAAATGTTGTTCCATTTATTTGAATGAAATGTTCTATTGTAATGCACCACTTATGAATGGTCTCTATGTTCTAGATTTAGAAAACCCAATTTATAACGTAAATACCAAGCGGTTCAAATCGAATGATTCAGACCAAACATATCTCAACTTGTCGCCTTGGTCACATAAATGAAAAAGCATATCCCAACTCCATAAAGATGGATTATTGGACTCATTTGATTTTGAATCATATGAGGTATCGAATCTTGCCTTTTAGGAAAGATGACTAAAACTCCATTTAGTGGACATGGAGAGAAGCGGCAGACTTAGGACTCATACATCTTGATGTATGTGGGCCTTTCAATGTCGAAGCGGAGGAGGCTATAAGTACTTTATTACTTTCGATGATATGAGTAGATTTGGCTACTTATATTTGATGAGACATAAGTCGAGAATCCTTTGAAAAGTTCAAAGCATTCAAGAATGAAGTACAAAACCAACTTGGTAAGCGTGTCAAGCTACTTGATCGGATCGAGGTGGTGAATACCTTAGTCAAGAGTTTCGTGATCACTGGTGAGTGTGGGATAATATCCCAACTCACTCCGGGAACACCATAATGGAATGGTGTATCCGAGAGGAGAAATCATACTCTATTAGATATACGATCAATGATGAGCGGTGATCTACCTACTTCCTTTGGGGACTAGCTCTAGAGAGTACCGCTTTCACTTAATCGCGTCCCATCAAAAGCCGTAGAAAAGACACCATATACGATATGGATCGGAAGAGTCCCAAAATGTCTTTTATAAAGATTTGGGGTTGTGAAGCTTATGTAAGACGTCAAGTCTCGGATAAACTAGGACCCAAATCGGATAAGTGTTATTTTGTAGGATATCCCAAGGAAACTAAGGGATATTACTTTACAATCCCACACTTGGCAAGGTGTTTGTTGCAGAATGTTGTCTTTCTAGAAAGAGAATTTATTTCTAGAAAACTAGTGGGAGTAAAATTCATCTTGAAGAAGTTCAAGATGATGATAACACTAAGGCTTCGATGGAAAATGAGCAGAACCACAAAGTGTTGTGGATGAGGAAATTGTTGCCCAAAGAGTTGTGGAACAAACACTGCTAGACCAACCTCTTCGTAGATCCGAGGATCCGTCGTCAACCCGAGAGATATTCTTTTCTCTTGACTGACAATGGTGATGTATTGCTTGTCGATCTTGACAAGCCTACATCCTATCAAGAAGCTATGATGAGCCCAGATTCCGAGAAATGGCTAGAGGCCATGAGATCCGAAATGGAATCCATGTACACTAACCAAGTATGGACCTTGGTTGATCCACCTGAAGGGGTAAAACCCATTGGGTGTAAGTGGGTCTTTAAAGTAAAGACTGACATGGATGGTAATAAGCATACCTATAAAGGTAGATTGGTGGCGAAAGGATTCAAACAAATTCATGGTATTGACTATGATGAAACCTTTTCGCCAGTTGCGATGCTTAAATCCATTCGGATAATACTTGCTATTGCAGCCTACCACGATTATGAGATCTGGCAGATGGATGTCAAAACCGCTTTTCTGAATGGAAAGCTACTCGAGGATGTGTACATGACACAGCCTGAGGGTTTTGAAGATCCAAAGCATCCTGGAAAGGTATGCAAACTGCAAAGGTCCATTTATGGACTAAAGCAAGCCTCTCGAAGCTGGAATCTTCGATTCGATGATGCAATCAAAGAGTTTGGATTCATCAAGAATGAAGATGAACCTTGTGTCTACAAGAGAAATAGTGGGAGCACAGTTGTATTTCTTGTCTTGTATGTAGATGACATACTTCTCATCGGAAATGATATTCCCTCACTCCAGTCTGTGAAGATGTGGTTAGGGAATTGTTTCTCGATGAAAGACTTAGGTGAAGCTGCCTATATTCTAGGCATCAAGATCTATAGAGATAGATCTAAAAGATTACTTGGCCTAAGTCAGTACATTGATAAAGTGCTAGATCGTTTTGCTATGCAAAATTCCAAGAAAGGATTTCTGCCTTTATCACATGGTGTGAGTCTTTCGAAGACTCAATGTCCCTCTTCTAAGGAGGAGAGAGATCGCATGGACAAGATCCCTTATGCATCTGCCATAGGGTCTATCATGTACGCCATGCTTTGTACTCGTCCTGACGTCTCGTATGCTTTGAGCATGACGAGTAGATACCAGTCGGATCGGTGAAAGTCGGATAGCGATCAAAAATATTCTTAAATACTTACGAACGAAAGAATATTTCACGATATTTGGAGGCAATGAGGAGCTATGTAAAGGGTTCGTGATGCAAGCTTCCAAACAAACAAGGATGACTATAGATGCAATCGAGTGCGTGTTTTGCTGAATGGTGGAGCCGTGATTTGGAAGAGTTCAAAGCGAGAACAGCGATTCGATTCTACAAGCAGTATATTGCATCGATGCAAAGGAGGCTGTTTGGCTTCGTAAGTTCATCAGTGAACTTGGGGTAGTTCCTAGCATTGCAGATCCAATAGACCTCTATTGTGACAACAATGGGGCTATTGCGAGCTAAGGAACCTCGATCATCATCGGTGGGACCAAACACATCTGGCGCTTCCATCTCATTCGAGAGATCATCGATAGAGGAGATGTGAGGATATGCAGAGTACCGGTGAAGCTAACATTGCAGATCCATTGACGAGGCTTTGTGCACGGAGGAAGCATGATGGTCACACTAGGTCACTAGGTATTAGATATCATAGTGATTGGTACTAGTGCTAGTGGGAGATTGTTAGTTATAGCCCTAAGAACCAATCATGTGATGGTTGAATAGGGAACATTTTGTATCATATTCTATAAAGGCAAAGGATTGGTTATTATATTTAAGTCTTGCTTGTGCCAGCTAAATTAAATATAGTAATGCCCTAGAAAAGTAGGTTCTTATCTACAGCACATCAATTGGCAGAATTGATTATGAGAGGCTGTAGAGAACACTTTCTAAATGTTCCTAGTCAAGTATTAATATGCAAGGGCAATATTAATACATAAAGACTAGCATGTAGGTCAATTGATGACTTGATCTCACAAGTCATGGATATATGATATCAAGTTGACACATGGGTATATATTAGAGAATATATATCGAATCGACCCACCATGAGAAAGTTTCATGGATCGTTATATGAGTGTCATAAACTTTCTCATGTGACTATTGGTATGAATAGTCCTCGGACACAAGTCACTACGGTTCCTACATAAGGAGTTATGTACTTTGGTATCGTCAAACGCGTCACCCGTAAATAGGTGGACCATAAAGGCGACTTGGGTATATAACAAATTATGCGGAGGATGTGAGTGATGTAGATGGGATCTATCCCTCTCATATGACGAGAGTGATATCGGTGGGCCTTGATTGAGTAGAACTACTAAAACGCATGGCCATGCTCGAATGAGTCAATATGAGATATTGAGCTCATTTGTTTGAGTTAGTTTACTCAGGGATCAAGAAACACATAGATTGATCGAGGATGACACGGTCTATGCCTCATTGATCAATCTGATATCAAGGATAGAAGGACACGGTCATATATTATAGTAGTCACGGAAAGGTTAGTCGGATCTTGACTTATCTCATAACTTGGGTAGCAATGATGTATTGCTAGATGCCGCTCATTGCTTGTGTATCTAAAAGAGTTTAGGTCCACTGCCAACGCGTTATGAGAGCCTATAGGTCACACACAAAGAGCATGATGATTAGAGGAATTAGAGTATTCTAGTTTGACTAGAATAATTTGGGAATAAGCTTAAGTACAAAATGGGTTTTGGACTTTAAGCTTAATGAGAATTTTAGCTAATTGATTTAATGAGATTAATTCAATATGTTACCTCATTGATTTAATAAGATTAATTCAATATGATAACATAAGCTTAATTGAATTAATAAGATTAATTCAATATGATAACATAAGCTTAATTGAATTAATAAGATTAATTCAACATGCATGAATGCCACATAAGCATGCCACATAAGCATGCCACCTAAGCATCCACCTAAGCTAGATAAGGTGGAAGGAAACAAAATGGTTTTGTCTCCTTAAGTGGCCGGCCAAACAAGGAAGCCAAATCCTTTTTGAGTGTGTCTCAATGCAATGGATTGCATTGAATGTGAAGGAGGTGGAAGGGTTTTTCCAACCCTATAAAAGGCTCCATGGAGTGGCCGGCCAAAGTAGAATTTTTGGTGGAGTGTGGTTGTTGGGAGCTTGAGGCTTGGAGAGAGCTTGAGAGCTTATTGTTGTGTGGCTTTTGTGAGTGTAGCAAGAAGAGTAGTCTTCTTCTTCCCTTCTCTTTTTCCCTAGCTTCCTCTCCTTTAGGGACTTCTCTAGCAAGAAGTAAAGGAGAGCTCCTCTAGTTTTCTTTTGTGAGACAAGAGCTTGCTCGTGTGGATACATATAGAGGCACGGACACTTGAACGTGCTAAAGATCCAACAAACAAAAAGGAAGAAGCGGGATTAACAAGGGCACGCAACAAAGGTAATCCTCTCCTATAAGATAGGCTTGGTTTAGAGAAATTTATTTTATACGAGTTTGCTTTCGCATGGATCACTTGGAAGGGATCCTAATTTTTCCGTTGCGCATATGCCATTTGGCATAAAGAATTCCCTACACAGACCAAAGCCCAAATATACGCTATTACTGGCTTCCAGGAGGGAGAGATGCCTTTTAGATACTTAGGAATCCCATTAGCCTCAAAAAAGCTAAAAATTTTAGATTATGGGATACTTTTAGATGGCCTCTCCAAGAGAATTAATGCATGGCCAAAATAGATCCTCTCCTATGCAAGTAAAGCCCAGCTCATTGCATCGGTTCTACAGGGGGTTGAGTGTTACTGGATGTCCATACTACCCCTGCCAGCTGGTGTTATTGAGCGCATTCATAGTATGTGCCGAGCTTTCATGTGGACGAGTAAGAATCCCCCCATTGCATGGTCAGCTATATGTGGCCCGAAAGAGGAAGGTGGTCTAGGCTTGAGGGACTTGAAGTCTTGGAACCTTGCATTGCTAACAAAGGTTCTATGGCGTATACAGGACAAGCCAGACACACTATGGATACGATGGGTTCATCAGCATTACCTCAGACGATCCAGTATTTGGGGGCAGACACTGAGGCATACGGACTCGCCACTGATGAAGATGATTCTGCACATCAGAGATAGTATCATGGCTACTGCAGGTAGCCCCACTACAGCAGTACACACACTAGCTGCATGGTTCAGCAGAGAGGCGGGAGTGAAGCGGGCATATGACCACTTCAAAGAGCAAAGCATAGGTTAGCATGGGTTAAGCAGTATGAGAGACATTGCCACCCGATTCCTGCTGTGGCTATTGGCTAATGGGAGGTTGCCCACCAGAGACCGACAGAGCTTCATAGAGGATAGGAGATGTGCATTTTGTAGAAGGGAGGAGGAGACACAGGCCCATGTATTTTTCAGATGTCAGGTGGTCAGGCAATTATGGGGACGGGTGAGGAGGTGGCTGCAGATGAGATCATAGATGAGCACGTACAGACGAGCACTATGTATCTTCAGACTTCATTATTGGAGGGACTCAGATTGTATGAGAGCACGACACCTAGCCCTAGGAGCGACAGTACACTATGTTTGGAGGGCTAGGAATGAGATCAGGTTTGAGGACTCCCGGTTTGATGAGGATAGGATATTCAGGAGGATACAAGTACATGTATATAGGGCACTTGATGTATCACATGTAATATAAAAAAAATGGTGAACTGCATTTGGATGCAGTGGATTAGTTTGGGTTTTGAAGGCTTTCGATTTTAGTGTGGGTTGTTTAGGCTCAAAAAAAAAAATGATGAGGCACTGTATCGATTAATTGCTTTTGATTTTAGTTCGATAGTTTCGATGGAAAAAAAATGTTGTGGATTAGTTTCGAGGAAAAAAAAATGAGGCAGTGAAGTGATTATTGGGCTTTCGATTGTAGTTTCGATTAGTTTAGGGTCTAATCCAAAAAACAAAAAAATGAGGCAGTGAAGTGATTATTGGGCTTTCGATTAGTTTAGGGTCTAATAAAAAAAACAAAAAAAATGGGGTTTCAGCATTGTAGGCAGTAGGTCTTTTAAAGATTGGAAGCTGTGGCTCAACTTTTGGAATTTTGTGTATATAGTTTTTGATGGTGAATAGATGCACCATAAAGATCTATCTAGTCCGCAGTGAACGGCTAGCGGTAAAGACTTGACAAATCCGTTTGCGGCTACGGCTTTGCCTAAAAGCCGATTTGGTGAATAGGCCCACCGGAATGGCCTATCTAGTCCACAGCAAATGGCTGGCGGTAAAGACATACCAAATCCATTTTTGGCTGGGGTTTGCCAATAAGCCTTTTGGGTGAATAGATCCACCGTAATGATCTATCTAGTCTGCGGCAAATGGCTCACGGTAAAGACACCGTAAATCCGTTGACAGCTGACCACTTGCTAAAAGTGGGTCCACGACACTAGAAAGGAGGTTATTGATGGAGGACAGGTGACACGGATAGGATGTATGGGTCGGACCACAGGATTGGGTCAGGCAGAGATTGCATCAGGATGGGGTGCACTCGGACACAGGATGTGCGATTGTCATAGGATGTGGTCATACTTCCATCCACTGCAGTAGGGTGTGAGAGGGAGGACTGACCGCACAGTACAGGAGAGGATTGGTACAGTGAGAGTGATGGTATTCTTGAGAGCACATATACTTTCTGCCTGGATGTCTACTCAGATCGGACACTTCGTCGGATATGACATGTGTAGGCTCCTTGGATCATGTATGGTTGTGCTATTTTGATGATATATATATTTACCTTCATCAAAAAAAAAAGTGAATGAGCGTATGGGAGTCAGTCAGTCGAGGGCCAGGAGGTTAGTGAGAGAAGCTCCAATTCTCTCTAAGATTCTTGGTGTTTTGGTGGTTGCAAGGGGATGAGGAGAGGACCTTGGCCGGCTGGAAGGTGTCTTCTTTCATCTTGGAGGAAGAGGGAGGCGGTTTGGACTGGTGCTAGGTGTTGTGGCTGGCAAAGGAGAGCTGTGGTGGTGGTTTCCGGAGGTAATAGGACGGTAAGGGGTTTCTTTTTGTTGGGTTCTTACATTTTGGAAAGTTTGGAAGGGGTGCGGTGAGTTTTGGGGATTTTCTGGTGAAGTTGTGTAGGGAAATCTCGTATGCCTAATGGCATATGCGCAACGGAAAATAGGATCCCTTCCAAGTGATCCATGCGAAAGCAAACTCGTATAAAATAAATTTCTCTAAACCAAACCTATCTTATAGGAGAGGATTACCTTTGTTGCGTGCCCTTGTTAATCCCGCTTTTCCTTTCGGTTTGTTGGATCTTTAGCACGTTCAAGTGTCCGTGCCTCTATACGTATCCACACGAGCAAGCTCTTGTCTCACAAGAGAAACTAGAAGAGCTCTCCTTTACTTCTTGCTAGAGAAGTCCCTAAAGGAGAGGAATCTAGGGAAGAAGAGAAAGGAGGAAGAAGACTACTCTTCTTGCTAGCCTACACTCACAAAGCCACACAACCAAAGCTTCCACCAAGCTTCTCAAGCTCTCTCTCACAACCACACCACAATCACAATCCAAATGATGATTTGGCCGGCCACTCCATGGGGCCTTTTATAGGGTTGGCAAAACCCTTTCACCTCCTACAATTTAATGCAATCCATTGCATTGAGACCCCTTTTGTTTTGGCCGGCCACTTAAGGAGACAAAAACCATTTTGTCCCCTTCCACCTTATCTAGCTTAGGTGGATGCTTAGGTGGCATGCTTATGTGGCATGCTTATGTGGCATTCATGCATGTTGAATTAATCTTATTAATTCAATTAAGCTTATGTTATCATATTGAATTAATCTTATTAATTCAATTAAGCTTATGTTATCATATTGAATTAATCTTATTAAATCAATAAGGTAACATATTGAATTAATCTCATTAAATCAATTAGCTAAAATTCTCATTAAGCTTAAAGTCCAAAAACCATTTTGTACTTAAGCTTATTACCAAATTATTCTAGTCAAACTAGAATACTCTAATTCCTCTAATTATCATGCTCTTTGTGTGTGACCTATAGGCTCTCATAACGCGTTGGCGTGGACCTAAACTCTTTTAGATACACAAGCAATGAGCGGCATCTAGCAATACATCATTGCTACCCAAGTTCTGAGATAAGTCAAGATCAACTAACCTTTCCGTGACTACTATAATATATGACCGTGTCCTTCTATCCTTGATATCGATTGATCAATGAGGCATAGACCGTGTCATCCTCGATCAATCTATGTGTTTCTTGATCCCCGAGTAAACTAACTCAAACAAATGAGCTCAATATCTCATATTGACTCATTCGAGCATGGCCATGCGTTTTAGTAGTTCTACTCAATCAAGGGCCCACCGATATCACTCGTCATATGGAAGGGATAGATCCCATCTACATCACTCACATCCCTCCGCATAATTTGTTACATACCCAAGAATCGCCTTTATGGTCCACCTGTACGGGTGACGTTTGACGATACCAAAGTACATAACTCCTTATGTAGGGAACCGTAGTGACTTGGTCTAAGGACTATTCATACCAATAGTCACATGAGAAAGTTTATGACACTCATATAGCGATCCATGAAACTTTCTCATGGCGGGTTGATTCAAAGATATATTCTCCAATATATACCCATGTGTCAACTTCGATATCATATATCCATGACTTGTGAGATCAAGTCATCAATTGACCTACATGCTAGTCTTTATGTATTAATATTGCCCTTGCATATTAATACTGACTAGAACATTTAGGAAAGTGTTCTCTACACCTCTCATAATTAATTCGCCAATTGATGTCATGTAGATAAGAACCTACTTTTCTAGGGCATTATTATATTTAAATTAGTGGCACAAGCAAGATGTAAATATAATAACCAATCCTTTGCCTTTATAGAATATGATACAAAATGTTCCCTATTCAACCATCACATGATTGGTTCTAGGGCTTTAACTAACAATCTCCCACTAGCACTAGTACCAATCACTATGATATCTAATACCTAGTGACCTAGTGTGACCATCATGCTTCCTCTGTGCAAAGCCTTGGTCAATGGATCTGCGATGTTAGCTTCGGTACTCTGCATATCCTCACATCTCCTCTATCGATGATCTCTCGAATGAGATGGAAGCGCCGCGATATGTGTTTGGTCCATTGATGTGATCGAGGTTCCTTAGCTCGCTGCAATAGCCCCATTGTTGTCACAATAGAGTCTATTGGATCTGCAATGTTAGGAACTACCCCAAGTTCAGCGATGAACTTGCGAGCCAAACAACCTCCTTGCTGCATCGGATCGCAATATACTCGGCTTTGTAGAATCAAGAATCGTGTCTCCGCTTGAACTCTTCCACTCACGGCTCCACCATTCAGCAAAACACGTACTCGATTGCGATCTATAGTCATCCTTGTCTGCTTTGGAAGCTTGCATCAACGTAACCCTTCTGATTAGCTCCTCATTGCCTCCAAATATCGGAAATATTCTTTCGTTCTTCGTAAGTACTTAAGAATATTTTTGGCCGCTATCGATTGACTTTCACCGATCATTGGTCGTATCTACTCGTCATTCTCAAAGCATACGAGGCGTCGGTGACGAGTACAAAGCATGGCGTACATGATAGACCCTATAGGTGATGCATAGGGATCTTATCCATGCGATCTCTCTCCTCCTTAGAAGAGGGACATTGAGTCTTGAAAGACTCACACCATGTGATAAAGGCGAAACCCTTTCTTAGAATTTTGCATAGCAAAAGCGATCTAGCACTTTATCAATGTATGTACTCGACTTAGGCCAAGTAATCTTCTAGATCTATCTCTATAGATCTTGATGCCTAGAATATAGGCGGCTTCACCTAAGTCCTTCATCGAGAAACAATTCCCTAACCACATCTTCACAATTTGGAGTGAGGGAATATCATTTCCGATGAGAAGTATGTCATCTACATACAAGACAAGAAATACAATCAGTGTTCTACTATTTCTCTTGTAGACACAAGGCTCATCTTCATTCTTGATGAAACCAAACTCTTTGATTGCATCATCGAATCGAAGATTCGACTTCGAGAGGCTTGCTTTAGTCCATAAATGGACCTTTGCGGTTTGCATACCTTTCGGGATGCTTTGGATCTTCAAAACCCTCGGGTTGTGTCATGTACACATCCTCGAGTAGCTTTCCATTGAAAGCGGTTTTGACATCCATCTGCCAGATCTCATAATCATGGTAGGTCGCAATAGCAAGTATGATCGAATGGATTTAAGCATCATCGGTGAAAAGGTTTCTTCATAGTCAATACCATGAATTTGTTTGAATCCTTTAGCCACCAATCTACCTTTATAGGTATGCTTATTACCATCCATGTCAGTCTTTACTTTAAAGACCCACTTACACCCAATGGGATTTACCCCTTCAGGTGGATCAACCAAAGTCCATACTTGGTTAGTGTACATGGATTCCATTTCGGATCTCATGGCCTCTAGCCATTTCTCAGAATCTGGGCTCATCATAGCTTCTTGATAGGATGTAGGCTCGTCAAGATCGACAAGCAATACTTCACCGTTGTCACTCAAGAGAAAAGAATATCTCTCGGTTTGACGACGGATCCTATTAGATCTACGAAGAGGGTGGTCTACTTGAACCGGTGTTTGCTCCACCACTCTTTGGGCAACAATTTCCTCATCCACAACACTTTGTGGTTCTGTTCATTTTCCATGAAGCCTTAGTGTTATCATCATCTTGAACTTCTTCAAGATGAATTTTACTCCCACTAGTATTTCTAGAAATAAATTCTCTTTCTAGAAAGACAACATTTCGCAACAAACACCTTGCCAAGTGTGGGATTGTAAAGTAATATCCCTTAGTTTCCTTGGGATATCCTACAAAATAACACTTATCGATTTGGGTCCTAGTTTATACGAGACTTGGCGTCTAACGTAAGCTTCACAACCCCAAATCTTTATAAAAGACATTTTGGGACTCTTCCCAGTCCATAACGTATATGGTGTCTTTTCTACGTCTTTTGATGGGACGCAATTAAGTGTGAAAGCGACTGTCTCTAGAGCTAAACCCCAAAAGGAAGTAGGTAGATCAGTCTGGCTCATCATTGATCGTACCATATCTAATAGAGTACGATTTCTCCTCTCAGATACACCATTCCATTGTGGTGTTCCAGGTGGAGTGAGTTGGGATATTATCCCACACTCAGCCAGGTGATCACGAAACTCTTGACTAAGGTATTCACCACCTCGATCTGATTGAAGTAGCTTAATACGCTTACCAAGTTGGTTTTGTACTTCATTCTTGAATTCTTTGAACTTTTCAAAGGATTCTGACTTATGTCTCATCAAATATAAGTAGCCAAATCTACTCATATCATCAGTGAAAGTAATAAAGTACTTATAGCCTCCTGCCCGACATTGAAAGGGCCACATACATCGGTATGTATGAGTCCTAACAAGTCGCTCTCTCGCCATGTCCACTAAATGGAGTTTTAGTCATCTTTCCTAAAAGACAAGACTCGCATACCTCATATGATTCAAAATCAAATGAGTCCAATAATCCATCTTTATGGAGTTGGGATATGCGTTTTTCATTTATGTGACCTAGGCGATGCGAAGATATGTCAGTTCAAATCATTCGATTTGAACCGTTTGTATTTACGTTATAAATTGGGTTATCTAAATCTAGAACATAGAGACCATTCATAAGTGGTGCATTACAATAGAACATTTCATTTAAATAAATGGAACAACATTTGTCCTTTATTATAAAAGAAAAGTTTTTCTTGTCTAAACAAGATACAGAAATTATGTTCTTTGTTAATGCGGGTACATAGAAGCACTCCTCTAGTTCTAAGATAAGCCCAGTGGGCAAAGACAAAGAATATGTTCCTACAGCTACAGCAGCAACTTTTGCGCCATTGCCTACTCGTAGGTCCACTTCACCCTTTGCCATTATTCTACTATTTCTCAATCCCTGCACATTAGTACAAATGTGAGATGCACATCCGGTATCTAATACCCATGTAGAAGAAATAGATAGATTAACTTCTATAACGTATATACCTGAGGCAGAAGTCCCACTTCTCTTGTTCTTTACTTCCTCAAGGTAGACTTTGCGATTGCTTCCGGTGTCGATCTCACCGCAATGGAAGCATCCCTTCCTTAGGTACTTTACCTTTACCCTTTGAAGTGGATGAATTGGCCTTGCCTTTGGCTTGGTCTTACCCTTGCCTTTGCGCTTACCTTTGTCCTTCTTGACCATTAGTACATTACTAACTTTCTTCTTGAGATTTGGTTGTGATTCTCAACATCTTTGAGAATCTCGAGCAAAGGTTTATCAATTTCATTCATGTTATAATTCATGACGAATTGATTGTATGCTTGACAGCGATTGCGGGATAACATCGATTGCCAATTCTTGGCTCGATGGAAAACCTAGTCTTTCAAGGTTCTCAGCGTACCCAATCATTTTGAGTCACGTGAGTTCCTACAGTGTTCCTTCTTGCATCTTGCATGCAAAAGAGCCTTAGACACTTCAAAACGCGCTCGTGCCTAGCTTGTCCTTGATATAGTTGTTTCAAATGCTCAACCATATCATAGGCATCCATGTTCTCATGTTGCTACGAGCTCGAGAGTTCATGGTGGCAAGCATAAGGCATGACACATCTAATCGTCATCTTGATGCTTCTTATAAGCATCCTTTCGACGAGTGGCCGTAGGCGGGTATTTCAGGGGTAGCCTGCTCTAGTACATATAGTTTGCGTTCTTGCTTGAGGATAATCCTCAAGTTCCTATACCAGTCAAGAAAGTTTGCTCCATTGAGCTTGTCCTTCTCAAGGACAGATCGCAAGTTGAGGGGGTGTGTCGTGTTGGATGACATGGTGATCTACAACATTAAAGTGCAAAGTTAAGTATCATACCTAAATCATTTAATTAGGCCTTTAATTAAATGAGGCTCCCACTAAATTCTCATAGCTACTATTTAGCTATAAATTTATATGGGATAAAGATCCACATCATAATTCGTCTTGAGTTAGCTTTGGCTAATCGCCCAAGACGTAGTATAATTAGGTAGGCAATCTTTTGCCAATTACATCTGATGTAACTCTTTAATAGCTTTGGTTAAGTTTTAGATTAGTTTAGTGTTTATTCCTAAACCAGCTTCCAGGCTGTGGCGAGGCACAGGGGCCTTCTTGGATATCGGAGCAACGACCACTTCTAAGACAAAGCTGATGTTCGGAAATCACACAAAACTAATGTTAACACTTATGTTCAAAGCTAATATATGCCTCTACTTTCTTAACCAATTAAGAAAACACTTAATTAAGTCTTAACCAAGACTGATAGCGGGACATCACGATTGTCCACTCGCACCCCTCCAAGATAAAATGCATTGCTTTGCTTTGGCAAACCCAATAACAAATGATCGAGGAAGTAGTGAGTACCAACTTTGGTAGGCATATCGTTTAGACTTATTAAGAAATAAACATGTATCATATACATATTAGCATACATCACATATAAGCTAAACTAATCATGCATCACATACAAGCTAAACTAACATGCATCACATACATATTAAACTAACGTGTCATGGTTATGGCCCTTATTCTACAATCTTCTCAAGCCAATGAAAAGATTGATTGGTCAACCTAGGGATAGCATCTTCTCCTAAGTGCTTCCTTTTGGTTGTCTTGTGTGTTGACTTCCTCCTTGTAACCTCATCTTCCAATGGACCCTCCATCCTTGTTTTGTACATTAAAGGAGAAATACTGAGTTACATTGAGTCTAAAACTAATTTTACAACAAGAATATTAGGAGAAAGGCACGACACGCAGTCATATTAAGAATTACAACACACAATCACAAACTTTTTGGGACTAGGCCATAACCATGCACCATGTCATTTTAACTTTTAAAGACATTGGATATTTTATTATGTTTGAAAATTTGCTAATGCAATTATCAACTCATAATAAAATTTATCCTACTTCTATATCACATATAAAATAGAGAAACCTATTTTTATACGATCTTCGCAAGTGGCTCTGATACCCTTTGTAGGGAAATCTCGTATGCCTAATGGCATATGCGCAACGGAAAATAGGATCCCTTCCAAGTGATCCATGCGAAAGCAAACTCGTATAAAATAGTTTTCTCTAAACCAAACCTATCTTATAGGAGAGGATTACCTTTGTTGCGTGCCCTTGTTAATCCGCTTTTCCTTCGGTTTGTTGGATCTTTAGCACGTTCAAGTGTCAGTGCCTCTATCACGTATCCACACGAGCAAGCTCTTGTCTCACAAGAGAAACTAGAAGAGCTCTCCTTTACTTCTTGCTAGAGAAGTCCCTAAAGGAGAGGAATCTAGGGAAGAAGAGAAAGGAGGAAGAAGACTACTCTTCTTGCTAGCCTACACTCACAAAGCCACACAACCAAAGCTTCCACCAAGCTTCTCAAGCTCTCTCTCACAACCACACCACAATCACAATCCAAATGATGATTTGGCCGGCCACTCCATGGGGCCTTTTATAGGGTTGGCAAAACCCTTTCACCTCCTACAATTTAATGCAATCCATTGCATTGAGACCCCTGTTGTTTTGGCCGGCCACTTAAGGAGACAAAAACCATTTTGTCCCCTTCCACCTTATCTAGCTTAGGTGGATGCTTAGGTGGCATGCTTATGTGGCATGCTTATGTGGCATTCATGCATGTTGAATTAATCTTATTAATTCAATTAAGCTTATGTTATCATATTGAATTAATCTTATTAATTCAATTAAGCTTATGTTATCATATTGAATTAATCTTATTAAATCAATAAGGTAACATATTGAATTAATCTCATTAAATCAATTAGCTAAAATTCTCATTAAGCTTAAAGTCCAAAAACCATTTTGTACTTAAGCTTATTACCAAATTATTCTAGTCAAACTAGAATACTCTAATTCCTCTAATTATCATGCTCTTTGTGTGTGACCCTATAGGCTCTCATAACGTTGGCAGTGGACCTAAACTCTTTTAGATACACAAGCAATGAGCGGCATCTAGCAATACATCATTGCTACCCAAGTTACGAGATAAGTCAAGATCCGACTAACCTTTCCGTGACTACTATAATATATGACCGTGTCCTTCTATCCTTGATATCAGATTGATCAATGAGGCATAGACCGTGTCATCCTCGATCAATCTATGTGTTTCTTGATCCCTGAGTAAACTAACTCAAACAAATGAGCTCAATATCTCATATTGACTCATTCGAGCATGGCCATGCGTTTTAGTAGTTCTACTCAATCAAGGGGCCCACCGATATCACTCCCGTCATATGGAAGGGATAGATCCCATCTACATCACTCACATCCCTCCGCATAATTTGTTACATACCCAGTAATCGCCTTTATGGTCCACCCTGTTACGGGTGACGTTTGACGATACCAAAGTACATAACTCCTTATGTAGGGAACCGTAGTGACTTCAGGTCTAAGGACTATTCATACCAATAGTCACATGAGAAAGTTTATGACACTCATATAACGATCCATGAAACTTTCTCATGGCGGGTCAGTTCAGTATATATTCTCCAATATATACCCATGTGTCAACTCGATATCATATATCCATGACTTGTGAGATCAAGTCATCAATTGACCTACATGCTAGTCTTTATGTATTAATATTGCCCTTGCATATTAATACTCGACTAGGAACATTTAGGAAAGTGTTCTCTACAGCCTCTCATAATCAATTCTGCCAATTGATGTGCTGTAGATAAGAACCTACTTTTCTAGGGCATTATTATATTTAAATTAGCTGGCACAAGCAAGATGTAAATATAATAACCAATCCTTTGCCTTTATAGAATATGATACAAAATGTTCCCTATTCAACCATCACATGATTGGTTCTAGGGCTTTAACTAACAAGTTGGCCGGAGTCTGGCGGTCTTCTCCGGCCAAGGGTCGGCCACACCGGCCAGTGGGTGGCTGACACGTGGCAGGTGGCTGGGTGGGCGGCAATCCACTCACTTGGGTGCTGGTCCAAGTCAAGGAAGGCTGGCCATCTATTGGCTGAAGTGGGCGGCAAGGGAGTTGTCCAAGGATTAGCTGGATTCTTGAACGTTGATGGCAAGGAAAAGAGGGAAGGAGAAAGGGCATTCATCTCACAAAGGATCTAGGGACGTGGCAAATGAAGCTGAGGTGGCAAATGACGTGGAACAGGTGGCAAGAGGGCCTGGACAAGTGGACCAACCGGTGTATGATGTGCTGGAAGAACAGAACGCTGTGCACAGTCAAGAGGATGAGGCTGAGGATTCTGGTGTTGGCGTGGAAGGGAGGCTTGGGGAAGAAGAACTAGCTGATGAGGAAGCTTCAGCAAGCTCTCAAGGGGCTGGAGGGGATGGTGGTTTGCCGGAGAAGGGGCAGGGTTCACCGGAAGTGGAGCAGGGGGCTGAACACATTCTGCTGGAAGGGGAGGCTGGTGGAGAAGCGGGAGGAGGTGCTTGGGGGCCAACATCGTGGGCTGGTTTGTTCAAAGATAATCGCAAGATAAAGCAAGCCATGAAGCTGGATCAGTACGAGGCGAAGGGGGAAAGGCTTGCGTTCACATACGAAGACTTGGACAACATTGAAGATACTATGGGATTCTGCTTGGTGGGTTGCTTCATGGGACTGCATCCGGGACGCAGGGGGGTGATTTCCGTAGTGGAGCAATGGAAGGTGGTGTACAAGTTCTTCATGCACAAGAGCGGATGGGTGGTATACAGGTTTGAAACGCAAGAGGACATGGACAGCGTGTTGCAAGGGGGGCCATATTTCACATTTGGAGTGTCGGTCTTCTTGAAGATTATGCCGCGGTGTTTCTTGTTCGATGAAGACGGAAGGGATGTGCCGGCGTGGGTTCAGATTCACGGTTTATTGCCGGATTGTTGGTCGCAAAAGGTCTTGAGTATGGTGGGTTCGGAGATTGGTAAGCCATTGTATACGGACAAATTGATGCGGACATGGGAAAGGCTGGTATATGCACGCATTGTTAGTGAAAGCCCTAGAGCCAATCATGTGATGATTGTTGTATGGACTTTATTGTATCATATTCCTATTTATAAAGGCATGGTTATTATATTTACTTGTATTGGTGACAAATAACTAAATATAATAATGTCCTTGAGTAGTAGGTTCTTATCTATATCAATCGATTGGTTGAATCGATAATGAGATGATATAGAGAACACTACTCTTAATCATTCCTAGTCGAGTATTAACATTCAGGGACAATGTTAATGCGTAGAGACTAGCATGTAGGTCAACAAGATGACTTGATCTCACAAGTCATGGATATGAGATATCAAGTTGACACATGGGTATGCATTGGAGAATGTATACTGAATGACCCGTCATGAGAAAGTATCATGGATCGTTATATGAGTGTCATATACTTTTTCATGTGGCTATTAGTATGACTATTAGTCCTTAGACCTGAAGTCACCATGGTTCCCTACATAAGGAGTTGCATACTTTGGCTTCGTTAAACGTCACCCGTAAATGGGTGGACTATAAAGGCGATTACTGGGTATGTAACGAATTATGCGGAGGGATGTGAGTGATGTAGATGGGATCTATCCCTCCTATATGACGGGGGTGACATCGATATTCTTGATAGAGTGAGACCACGAAGTGCATGGCCATGCCCAAATGAGTCAATATGAGATATTGAGCTCATTTGATTAGAGTGAGTCTACTTGGAGTTCAAGATTTAGATTGTACCGAGGATGACACGGTCTATGCCTCGATTGGTCAATCTAGATGTCAAGGATAGAGGGACATTGTCACATATTGTGAGAGTCACAATTAGTAGTCACAAAGGTGATGTTGGAGCTCAACATTCTTGTAACTTGGGTAGCAATGATGTGTTGCTAGATACCGCTCATTGCTTATGTTCCTAAATCGGTTTAGGGACATTGCCAGCGTTACAAGAACCTATAGGTCACACACATAAGAGCAATTAGATGGAGATTAGGTTCATATGATGAACCATGAGGATTAGGTTCATGGTTTGAACCAAATTGGATTAAGAGTAATCCAAATTAGATTCAATTGAGTTAGACTCAAGTTGATTCAAGTGTTGAATGAGTCTAATTGAGATTTGATTCATCAAATCAATTTAAATTAATGAATAGAGATTCATTATATTAGATTGACTTGAGTCAAGTGGTTAGATTTGATCAACCATGGAGATTAGAGGTCAAGTTTGACTTGACTTGAGAGGGAAGATGAAAGGTCAAGTTTGACTTGACCAAATGCCATGTCATGATGATGACTAGGCATGGCCGCCAATGATGATGCTCCACATCATCATTGACTTTGTCAATTGGTGCCACATCATGAGGGAGACCAAGGGTCATGGGAGTTACATGCATGCATGTAACTCCCTCCATGAAGTGGCCGCCACTTTAGGGTTTCATTAGATGAAATTCATTTGGGTGAGTTATTCCAATACTTCATCTTCTTCCTTGAACCTTTCCTCTCAAGCTCTCCCTCTCCAAACCTCATCTTGCCGAATCCTAAGGAGTGCTAGCACACTCTAAGGCATTTCTTCCACCTATTGCTTGTGTGGATACCATAGAGGAGTGTGCACTTGACATTCTCGAGTTCCGTAACTTTTGGACGAGCGGGATAAGCGAAGGGCGCCGCTACGAGGGTAACATTCTAACCTCTTAGATCTAAGGTAGATCTAGGATTTCTGTAAGCACATACATGTAATTATAATTTTTATACTCCCGAGGTTTCCCGCAAAGCGGTTTTATGGCTCTAAAAACCCAACAAAGGGTATCGGCCACGTATAAGCATGTATGTGTTTCGCTTTTGTAGTTTTTATATTAGATATAAAAATTACAGATTTATATGTTTCTGTAAATTTTCTTATTTTATAGAATTTTTGGGTATTTTTCTCAGAGTCGAAACAAGTGTTGGGACACTGTAGGCTTCAACTCGAGAAAACTTCTCCAATCGTGAGTTCTCGCTTTAGGTTTTTGGGACAGCGACTTAAGCTGTAAGATCATTGTAGGGACACTGAAGTTTATTTTATAGTAGGGCGCTCCCTATCCCGAAAGGGGCCATGTCCCGCGATCGCGCCCGGAAACCGCTTAGCGGGACCGTTACGGAGAGTTGACTCATAAATTCGAAATAAATTAGGAAAAATTATAGAAATTTCTGTAAAAATACATAATTTAGAATTATGTATAATTCTGTGATTGTCATGGCCCAATGACCCCAATTTGATTGAATAAGTGTGTTGTAATTCATAATACTACTACGCTGCGCTTTGTGTGCGTGTATGTTGTATAGTATGCGACCAGCGTCGTACCTCTTATTTTGAAATTCTAGTTGTAATTAGTTTTTAGACTCGAATGTAACTCGAGTTTCATATTTGTAATGTACAAAATGGAGCGGTGGAAAGTCCACTCGAAGACGAGATTACGAGAAGGGTGACGACGACACATGGCGGTCAAAGGAAGCTCTTGGAGAAGCCGCTAGCCTTAGGTTGATCATCCGATCTTCTCATTGGCTTGAGAAGATCGTAGTAGGGCCATGACTATATCACATTTAATGATATATATATATATGTATATTTAATTGATTTTGCTTGTATGTATGTGATGCATGCTAGTAGAAAAATGTTTGTATGTATATGATGCATGCTAGGTTAATTTTCTTGTATGTATATGATGCATGCTAGAATAATTAATGTATGTATATGATGCATGCTAATATAGGATAATAAAGGCCTTAATGCGTATAAGATACACATTACGATTAGATTAGATCATAATCGAATCAACTCGAAAATGTCTACCGAGCCTTGATACCCATCACTACCTCGATCATTTGTTGTTGTTGAATCTGCCAAAGCAGAGCAACGCATATTATCTTGGTAGGGTGCGGAGGGACAATCTTGGTCCCGTCTATCACGACTTGGGTTAGAGTAAGCTCAATTAGATTGAGCAAAACTAGTTAACTCAATTGGATCGAGTAGAACTATAGGCATATTCCAATCGTTGGAAAGATAGGTTAAGATCGCATTTACACTAAATCTTGGGCGATTTAGCCAAAGCTAACTCAAGGTCTTTTGTAAATGGGTCTTAATCCTATAAACAAGAGTTGCATAGAGATGTAATCGGTAATGTGTTACCCACCGATCGTACTAAGTCTTGGGCGATTTAGCCAAAGCTAACTCAAGGCTTAGTATGATGTGGATCTTGTCCCGCAAGAATTATAGCTAGTTTGTTTGAATCTAATAATGTGGTTTGACCACATCCATAACTCGATTCTACAAAATTCCTATAATTCAGTGGGAGCATCATTTGATTAAAGGCCTAATTAAATGATAAAAGGAACATGATATTAATTCTCTGCATTGTATGTTGTAGATAACCACGAACACTCTCTCTGCGATCCGTCCTTGAGAAGGACAAGCTCAATGGAGCAAATTTCTGGATCGGTATGGGAACTTGAGAATTGTTCTCACCCAAGAAAGAAAGAAAGTTGTACGTCCCAGCAGCCCATTCAGAGGCATCTCCGCCAATGCCTCGCGGTGACAAAGATGCTTACAAGAAGCATCAAGATGATGCATTAGATGTGTCATGTCTAATGCTCGCGACCATGAACTCTGAGCTTCAGAAGCAACACGAGATCATGAATGCTTATGATATGGTTGGACATCTTCGTCAACTATATCAAGGACAAGCTAGGCATGAGAGATATGAAGTCTCTAAGGCATTATTTGGGTCCAAGATGCAAGAAGGGACTCCCGTAGGTACATATGTACTCAAGATGATTGGGTACGTAGAAAACCTACAAAGGCTGGGATTCCCACTTGGCCAAGAGCTGGCCATTGACCTAATCTTGCAATCTTTGCCACAAGCCTTCAATCAATTTGTCATGAATTATAACATGAATGAAATTGATAAGCCATTACTGAAAATGCTCAAAGATGTTGAGAATCACGAGCTTAACCTTGAGAAGGGTAAATCTGACACCATTTTGATGGTGCAGAAGAAGAAAGGCAAGGACAAGCCTAAAGGTAAGGGAAAGTCCCAAGCCAAGGGCAAAGGCAAAGAACTTAAACCTAAAGGAGGGGTAGCCAAGGAAGGGGCTTGCTTCCACTGCAAGGAAGCAGGACACTGGAAGCGTAACTGCAAGGCATACCTGGAAGATCTTAAAAAGAAGAGAAGTGAGACTTCTACTTTAGGTATAAATGTTATAGAAGTCAATCTATCTATTTCTTCATCATGGGTATTAGATACCGGATATGCATCTCACATTTGTACCAATGTGCAGGGGCTGAGAAATAGCAGGGCATTGACAAAGGGCGAGGTGGACCTACGAGTAGGCAATGGAGCAAGGGTTGCTGCTGTTGCTGTAGGAACTTATGATCTATCTCTGCCCTCTGGGCTTGTATTAGAATTAGATGAATGTTGTTATGTGCCTGCCTTAACCAAGAACATCATTTCAGTTTCTTGTTTGGACAAGAAAAGATTTTCATTTATAATAAAGAACAAATGTTGTTCAGTTTATTTAAATGATATGTTCTATTGTAGTGCACCTCTAATGAACGGACTCTACTTTCTAGACTTAGAGAGCCCTATCTATAACATAAGTACCAAGAGGTTCAAGTCAAATGAGTTGAACCAAACTTATCTTTGGCATTGTCGCTTAGGTCACATAAATGAGAGTCGCTTATCTCAGCTCCATAAGGATGGGCCGCTAGACTCATTTGATTTTGAATCATATGAGACATGCGAGTCTTGCCTTTTAGGCAAGATGACCAAGACTCCCTTTAGTGGACATAGCGAAAGAGCAACAGATTTGTTAGGACTTATACATAGTGATGTATGTGATCATTTCAATGTTGCTGCTAGAGGTGGTTACAGGTACTTCATTACATTTACTGATGACTTTAGTAGATATGGTTATGTGTATCTTATGACACATAAATCTGAATCCTTTGAAAAGTTCAAAGAATTCAAGAATGAAGTACAAAACCAGCTTGGCAAGAGTATTAAGATACTTCGATCAGATCGAGATGGTGAATACCTTAGCCATGAGTTTCGTGACTATCTAGCTGAGTGTGGGATTCTATCCCAACTCACTCCTCCTGGAACACCACAGTGGAATGGTGTATCCGAAAGGAGGAATCGTACCCTATTGGATATGGTACGATCTATGATGAGTCACACAGATCTTCCTATATCCTTTTGGGGATATGCTCTGGACACAGCAGCCTTTACCCTTAACCGTGTACCATCTAAGGCTGTGGTAAAGACACCATATACGATATGGACAGGGAAAAATCCCAAGATGTCTTTTATGAGGATTTGGGGTTGTGAGGCTTACGTTCGACGTCAAGTCTCAGACAAACTGGGACCCAAATCCGATAGGTGCTATTTTGTTGGATATCCCAAGGATACTAAGGGATATTACTTCTACATTCCCAGTCAGCACAAAGTGTTTGTGGCAAAGACTGGGGTTTTTCTAGAAAGGGATTTTGTTTCTAGAAAAACTAGTGGGAGTACCTTCGATCTTGAAGAAATTCAAGATAAGGACCATAGCACTGAGGCCTTGATGGAGGTTGAACAGGAACCACAAAGTGTTGTGAGTGATGAGGTTGTTGCACAAAGAGTTGTGGAACAACCACCTGTTAAAGTAGACCTACCTCTTCGCAGGTCTGATAGGGTACGTCGTCAGCCTGAGAGATACTCATTTCTCTTGTCTGACTATGATGACGTTATGCTCATTGAGAATGAGCCTACCTTCTATCAGGAAGCTGTGATGAGCCCAGATTCTGAGAAATGGCTAGACGCCATGAGATCCGAGATGGAATCCATGTACACTAACCAAGTATGGACTTTGGTTGATCCACCTGAAGGGGTCAAACCCATTGGGTGTAAGTGGGTCTTTAGGAGAAAGACTGACATGGATGGACTTACGCATACCTATAAGGGCCGATTGGTGGCTAAAGGTTTCAAGCAAATTCATGGTATTGACTATGATGAAACCTTTTCTCCAGTGGCGATGTTTAAGTCCATTCGGATCTTGCTTGCTATTGCAGCATACCACGATTATGAGATCTGGCAGATGGATGTCAAAACCGCGTTTCTGAATGGAAACTTACTCGAGGATGTGTACATGACATAACCTGAGGGTTTTGTAGATCCACAGCATACTGGGAAGGTATGCAAGTTGCAAAGGTCCATTTATGGGCTAAAGCAAGCTTCTCGGAGCTGGAATCTTCGATTCGATGATGCGATCAAACAGTTTGGTTTCATCAAGAATGAAGATGAACCCTGTGTCTACAAGAGGGTTAATGGGAACACAGTTGTGTTCCTTGTATTGTATGTGGATGACATACTACTCATTGGGAATGACATCCCTTCGCTACAGTCTGTGAAGACTTGGCTGGGGGCGTGCTTCTCAATGAAGGACTTAGGTGAAGCAGCCTGTATTCTAGGCATCAAGATCTATAGAGATAGATCTAAGAGATTGCTTGGCCTAAGTCGAGGTATTACTTGGTTTGCCATGCAGAATTCCAAGAAAGGACTTACGCGATGTCACATGGTGTGAGTCTTTCGAAGACTCAAAGTCCCTCTTCTAGAGAGGAGAGAGACCGCATGGATAAGATCCCTTACGCATCTGCTATAGGATCTATCATGTACGCCATGTTGTGTACTCGTCCTGATGTCTCGTATGCTTTGAGCATGACGAGTAGATACCAGTCAGATCCAAATGAGCGTCACTGGATAGCAGTCAAGAATATTCTTAAGTACTTAAGAAGGACTAAAGAATATTTCTTGATATTTGGAGGCGATGAGGAGCTAGCTGTAAAGGGTTACTGATGCGACTTCAAACTGACCAGGATGATTACAGATCGCAGTCAGGGTTCGTGTTTTGCTTGAATGGTGGCGCTGTGAGCTGGAAGAGTTCCAAGCAGGACACAGTTATTGATTCTACAACAGAGGTCGAATATATCGGTGCTTCCATCTCATTCGTGAGATTGTCGATCGAGGAGATGTGAAGATTTGCAGAGTACCCACAGAGGCTAACATCGCAGATCCCTTGACCAAGGCTTTGGCACAGAAAAAGCATGATGGTCACACTAGGTCATTGGGTATTAGATACTACGGTGATTGACACTAGTGCTAGTGAGAGATTGTTAGTGAAAGCCCTAGAGCCAATCATGTGATGATTGTTGTATGGACTTTATTGTATCATATTCCTATTTATAAAGGCATGGTTATTATATTTACTTGTATTGGTGCCAAATAACTAAATATAATAATGTCCTTGAGTAGTAGGTTCTTATCTATATCAATCGATTGGTTGAATCGATAATGAGATGATATAGAGAACACTACTCTTAATCATTCCTAGTCGAGTATTAACATTCAGGGATAATGTTAATGCGTAGAGACTAGCATGTAGGTCAACAAGATGACTTGATCTCACAAGTCATGGATATGAGATATCAAGTTGACACATGGGTATGCATTGGAGAATGTATACTGAATGACCCGCCATGAGAAAGTATCATGGATCGTTATATGAGTGTCATATACTTTCTCATGTGGCTATTAGTATGACTATTAGTCCTTAGACCTGAAGTCACCATGGTTCCCTACATAAGGAGTTGCATACTTTGGCTTACAAACGTCACCCGTAAATGGGTGGACTATAAAGGCGACATCGGGTATGTACTGAATTATGCGGAGGATGTAATTGATGTAGATGGGATCTATCCCTCCTATATGGCCAGGGGTGACATCGATATTCTTGATAGAGTGAGACCACGAAGTGCATGGCCATGCCCAAATGAGTCAATATGAGATATTGAGCTCATTTGATTAAGTGAGTCTACTTGGAGTTCAAGATTTAGATTGTACCAGGGATGACACGGTCTATGCCTCGATTGGTCAATCTAGATGTCAAGGATAGAGGGACATTGTCACATATTGTGAGAGTCACAATTAGTAGTCACAAAGGTGATGTTGGAGCTCAATATTCTTGTAACTTGGGTAGCAATGATGTGTTGCTAGATACCGCTCATTGCTTATGTTCCTAAATCGGTTTAGGGACATTGCCAACGTTACAATAACCTATAGGGTCACACACATAAGAGCAATTAGATGGAGATTAGGTTCATATGATGAACCATGAGGATTAGGTTCATGGGATGAACCAAATTGGATTAAGAGTAATCCAAATTAGACTAATTGAGTTAGACTCAAGTTGATTCAAGTGTTGAATGAGTCTAATTGAGATTTGATTCATCAAATCAATTTAAATTAATGAATAGAGATTCATTAAATTAAATTGACTTGAGTCAAGTGGTTAGATTTGATCAACCATGGGAGATTAGAGGTCAAGTTTGACTTGACTTGAGAGGGAAGATGAAAGGTCAAGTTTGACTTGACCAAATGCCATGTCATGATGATGACTAGGCATGGCCGGCCAATGATGACGCTCCACATCATCATTGACTTTGTCAATTTGTGCCACCTCATGAGGGAGACCAAGGGACATGGGAGTTACATGCATGCATGTAACTCCCTCTCCTTGAAGTGGCCGGCCACTTTAGGGGTTTCATTAGATGAAATTCATTTGGGTGAGTTATTCCAATAACTTCATCTTCAACCTTGGTGCTCTTCCTCTCAAGCTCTACCTCTCCAAACCTCATCTTGCCGAAATTCCTAAGGGAGTGCTAGCACACTCTAAGGCATTTCTCTCCACCTATTGCTTGTGTGGATACCATAGAGGAGTGTGCACTTGACACTCTCGAGTTCCGGCGAACTTTTGGACGAGCGGGATAAGCGAAGGGCGTCGCTACGAGGGTAACGTTCTATCCTCTTAGATCTAAGGTAGATCTAGGATTTCTGTAAGCACATACATGTAATTATAATTTTTATACTTCGCACAGATCCGTGGCCGGGGCTTCCGAGGTTTCCGCAACGCAAAAAGTGGTTTTTGCGGCTCGGAAAAACCCAACACCCATGATGGTGGAGGTTCTGGTCTTTGGACAGCGGGTACTGGAGGTTCCAATCGCATTGCCAACTGGAGCGTAGGTGAATTTGCGGATTGTATATGAGGCATTGCCGGAATTCTGAGAAAAGTGTCATCAGATTGGGCATGGAACAGAATTTTGTCAAGGAACAACGGAAGGGGCAGAATCTGGCGGACAGATTGGTGGAGATGCGAATGGTGGAGCTGGGAATGGACGATGACCGCCCCGGCATCGCTCACGATCAGTCAATAGGCAAGGAGGGCCAAGGAGATAGTATAGACCGAGGCCAAGGCAGCAATCGAGGGAAGCAAATCAGCCCAATCAAGAGGATAGTGCGGAGAATGGAGGTGAGCAGAATCCGCTGGCGATGGTGGCAGCCGCTAGCCCAATTCCAGTTGCGGTTGAGCCACCTTCGTCCCGGGGAGCTGATACGGATGAGGATGAGGAATATGGGGGAGAGGAGGATGGAGGCTCGGAGGAAGGGGATGAGGAGAGGCATCCGGATGGGGAGCAAGAGGCGGGCTAATCGGTCTTGAGGCAAGTTGAGGTGGTAAGGCCAGATGGGGTGCTAGATGACGATCGGCAAGGGGTGGAGCAAGGGGTGGAGCAAGGGGGGCAGCAGGGAGCGCGAGGAAAGGAGCCGGTACAGCAAGGGGGAGTGGTTCCAAGGGCTTCAAATGGTCAAGGGGGGCAAGGGACAGCAGTAAGGGTGCCAACAAGGACTGCCCAAAGGCTGCCGGCAGTTAGGGGATCAACTTCATTCGCTTCGGTGGCAGGAACTTCATCATCAGCAGCGTCGACATCGGGTTCCACCTCGGTGGAAAGCTCAAGTAATGAAGCAGGTGGAAGAGCAGGAAATGAGGGGGTAGGGGTTGATCGAAGCGGGCGCCAACTACGGACGCGAGCAGTCCGGGGAGGTGGACAATGAATATCGTTGCATGGAACGTAAGGGGCCTCCACAAGGCCCTAAAGCAAGGGGGTGCAAAACCTCTTGCGAAGCAAGGATATACAAGTGTTGGCACTACTAGAGACAAAGCTTGATGAGCAAAATATGGGGCCGATCATGGGGAAAAGGTTTTCAGGTATGAAGTATGTGAATAACTTTGATATGTCTAATCATGGTCGGATTCTGCTTTTGTGGGATGAGCAGCGGGTGGAATTGGAGGTTCTTGATACTACCGAGCAGTTTATTCATACTCAGATTAGATGCCGAACTTCGGGAAGGAGTTTCTATATTTCTTTTATATATGGGCTTCATTCGGTGACAACTCGAAGGGTGCTATGGGAGAAGCTAACAGAGATGGGTGAAGGGATGAAGGGGCCTTGGATGTGTTAGTAATATATGAGAGATGTCCTATGGCAATCGCCTTATGTATGAATCATTTATATGATAAATGAAGATTCACTATTTGAGTATACATGTTTTGATGTATTTGATTGGATCTTAAACTCATTTACTGAATGTCCACGATACGATTCACAGCATGAGAGAATTTGTGATTGGATCACAACTAGTGAGTATCTCTACATGTGTAATTGTGATGTATCGGAATTATCCCTAGTCGATGAATTGATGGATTTTGACACCATCGATTCTGTCGAGACTAGTACGAGGTATACTCCTTGGTGTATCCAAGCAGCTGATTCTCAATGGCTGGAGACATTTTGATGTCCGGAGTTAATCGTGGATGCTAGTTATGGTAACTAGTTCATTGGAGTGACCAGCCGTAAGACTTCATATGGTTCTCTGCATATATAGATATGTCAATGAAGTTCTTACTGTAGCTTAAGTGCGATGTTCCTTTGACTTGTGGTATTCAAGTCATCTTGATCATGAAGACTTATGCTTTGACATCTTAAGCAAGCATCTCTAAGGAGATATGGACCCGGGATGATTGGGTATAAGTCGAAGTGATCGAAGGTGTTTGAATAGCCTATAAAGGATTCACCACTCCTTGCGAGGAGATGTATACCCATGGCCTCTCGTCGGATTGTTACTAAAGTCTTTGGCCAAAGCATTACATGTTTAGAATAAGGTACTCTTCGATACATGTGCAGTAACTAGAATCCATAGGACGAGGAAATGATACTTGGGCTAGGTGTGACGTAGTCAACCTAGTGGGGACTGACACTATAGACCATGTCCTGAACCAAGTGGGTATAAGATGAGTGAAGGGAATGGGTCACGATTCATTCGAGCTGCTGAAGGGTTTCAGAAATAGTTCTGGATCAACCGTTGATCTTTTCGGTTAATTGGGGATCATGATGTACTACTAGGTGCCACTCATGATCTCTCTATAATTAATGGTTAATTATAGATGGCCAACATAAACCGAGAACCTATTTGGTCACAGGCATAACGAGCGTAATCCGAAGGATTTAAAACGAGCTTGAGAATGGGATTCTCAGACCGAGAGAAACTAGGTTTGGTTGGACCAAACAAGAAGCGAGCATGAAATTGTTTCAGTCGCAATGGAAGCGTGGATGGGCCGTGTCTTATGAAGACATAATGGATGAACCAAAATGGTTTGGTTCTAATCCAATGGAGGAGAATAAACCAAAGGGTTTGGTTTATTTTAAACGAAGAACCAAAAGTTGGTTCGGTTCGTTTTAACTTAAAATAAATCATCATAGTTTGGTTTATTTTAACTTAAGTTAATGGAGCGGGTTAACGGGCCTTATGGTTATGATCCAATAACCATTAAGAGAATTAGTTCTCTATAAAAGAGGGCTTAAGGTGTTGTTAAGCCCTAATCCAAAACCATAACCTAATAGTTGCCGCCCACCTCCCCTTGGAGATTTCGGCGCCAACCCTCCTCCTTGCCGCCGCCCACCTTGAAGCTCCTTGGTCGGCGTCCAGAAGGTGCTGACCTTCACTCTTGCCGGCATCGAGCTGTTGCCGGAGGAGCTCCGGTGATCTTCTTTGGGTTTGGCATCAAGGTGAGCTTCATCCTACCTTTTTGGCCGGCCCTAATTCCTCCACCAAAGTTGTCCAGTTTTCTGGACAGCTTGTTTCCCTCTCGTTGGAGCATCGTTTGGACGACAGTTGGAGCTCCGACAGCGCCTTACATACCGGGGATTCGATCTCCGGTAATCCTCAGAGGTGAAGGACGAAGGATTCGTCAAACGGTTGACGTATACCTCTCCAGAGAAGCGAGTTTTGAGGACTCGTCTTTGGATCCGAATTTGGATTCGGATCGTGATCCTCTCTCGATCACGTCGTCTTCAACACGAAGCTAGTAACCCGTACGAAGACGAAGCTCATGACTTTGTGAATTCATCCCGAAGATACTCGGCGTGGATACGGATAGAGACGATTCTAGTGAGGATCGTTCCGGTTGATGTCGTTCCCGCTACACGTGATACGAAAGGTATACGTAGTTAAATTTCCTTTTATTGCAAAAAATTTAAATTTATGGTTATGTCTACACATGTTGTACTATGCATGTGTGTGATGTGTGTGTTGTAATAAATGTAGATTTATTATTTTATTTCTTCCGCTGTGCACATGTTTACGAAACATGTTCGAACACACACTCGCCGCGGTGCCGGAAACCCAACAGTGGTATCATAGCCTAGGTTGTGTTTCGACATAATCGTAAAATGATTTTGCGATAGTCATAATGATATTTCTAGAAATTTTCTACTTTTGGAAAGTTAGAAGTATTTATGGAAATTTTTTAATTTTGGAAAGTTGGAAGTATTTATGGAAATTGATATTTTCCATAAATAAAATATTTGATTAGATTTTGAAAATTTGTTTCCTAATTTAATCATAATTTGATTTGGGAAATCAAATCTTAAAAAAAATATTTTATTTCCATAAGTAGTTTTGATGATTTAGGAAATTGGTTTCCTAAATTGATTTTCCTTAATCAACTATTTCCACAAATAAAATATGTGATTAGATTTGGAAATTTGTTTCCTAATTTAATCATGATTTGATTTGAAGAATCAAATCTTAAACATATTTTATTTCCATAAATAGTTATGACATATAAGGAAATTATGTACATGACATAATTGTATGTCATGTAATTGCATTAGATGCATATCATTATGTCATGCGTGTCGTGACATGTAGATGTATGCCATGTATGTCATGCCATGTAGATAATAGTTATTTGCATGCAAAGAGAATGAGACATAAAACCCCTTACTCAATATTAAAGCCTACACCTTCCATTAATATGGTTAGAACCAGAGTTCCGTTTTTTGTTTGGGTTGTTGGACTCTCTCCAAGCCCGGCTCGAACCCGAACATGTTCAAACCATGGAATAGTTTAATACTAATATGGTAAGAGTCAGAGGTCAATCATTAGCTTTGGTTGTTGGACTCTCTCCAAGCCGGGCTAATTGGTTGAATGCGCTCTAACCATATTAAAACTATTTCTCGATTAATGGGTTGGCTTTAACCTGGAGCATCGGCTTGTTGGACTCTCTCCAAGGTCGATGTAAAGGGAGGTGAAGTTGGGTGTTATGCATATGATGCATACTTGTTAATGTGTTAACAACCCGATGTATGTGTGAACATTCAATTAGTTGATAGCACATTGTGATAGTTGCATATACGTGATATGCAATCGATATAGTTGATACTTACCGTCGTAGTTATGAATGGCTTGTTGGACTCTCTCCAAGGTTGTTCATATCTATGATGGATATCGGCCCATTCGGAGATGGACCTACGATCTCCCAAAGTGATTTTGGGGTTTTTTGAAATTTGAAAAATGATTGGGATTTATAAATGTATATTGATGCATTTTAAAATCATTTTCTCATATATGCTCGTTTTGTATTTCTAGGTCAATCGATTGATCATGACGTCTTTGAATTTGCGCACTATTTTGGATTCAAACAAACTGACTGGGCCTAACTTCTTGGACTGGCTTAGAAACCTGAGAATTGTTCTCAAGGTAGAAAAGCTAGCATATGTCCTTAAAGAGTCTCTTCCCAATCGTCCTAAGGACGATGCAACTCCAGACCAAATGTTGGTCTATCAGAAGCATGTGGCAGATTCTGAGCTGGCGAGTTGCATCATGCTAGTGGCGATGATACCTGAGCTGCAAAAGCAGCATGAGCATATGGATGCTAATACTATGGTCTTCCATCTTCATGAGTTGTTCGATGAGCAAGCGAGATCCGAAAGGTTCGAGGTCTCTAAGCTCCTCTTCACCACGAAGATGCAAGAAGGTTCGTCTGTAGTGCAGTTTGTGCTAAAGATGAACGGGTACATCGAGCGGCTAGCAACCCTCGGGTTTGTGATGGATCACGAATTAAGTATTGACTTAATTCTACATTGTTTGCTCAAGAGTTTCTCACGATTTGTGATGAACTATCGGATGAACAAATTAGAATCCACTATTCCTGAGCTCCTCAATATGCTGAAGACTGTGGAGCCTTCTGTGAAGCATGAGGAGAAGGTGGTTCTGTTAGTTGATTCCTAAAAGAAAGGTTCTAAGAGGAAGGCAAAAGAATAGAAGAAAGGGAAGAACAAGAAGGCAGAACCAGCACAAAAGGGCACTTGCCATCATTGTAGCAAGGAAGGCCACTGGCGAAGAAACTGCAAGATTTATCTTGAGTCCATGAAGAAGAAGAAGGCATCCGATGCCCCATCCTCTTCAGGTATCTTCGTTATTGATTGTCATTCTATTTCCTTAGACACTTGGGTATTGAATACTGGGTGTGGCTCACATATATGTAATGACATACAGGGGCTAAGGAATAGAAGGAGACTCGTCATAGGGGAGTCAAATTTGTGAGTTGGCAATGGAGCAAAGGTTGCTGCGGTCGCCATCGGAACTTATTTGCTGAAGCTCCCTAGTGGACTAGTCTTGGAACTGGACAATTGCTATTATGTTCCTTCTCTAATAAAGAACATTGTTTCTATTTCCTGTTTAAATAGAAATGATTTCCATTTAACATTTAGTAACAATTGTTGTTATATAACTTTGAATGGCGTACTTTATGGAACTGGAACTTTGAGTAATGGCATTTATATGTTGGACGTATCCAGTGACATTTTCAATATCGAAGCGAGCAACACGCGTGCTCGAAAGGGTAATCAATTAGACTCCTATATGTGGCATTGTCGTCTCGGCCATGTAAGCAAGAAACGCATGTCCGAATTACACCGATGTGGAATTCTGGAATCGTTTGAATTGGATTCATACGATACATGCGAATCATGCTTAAAAGGCAAGATGACTAAGTTACCTTTTATTGGAAAAGGTGAACGAGTGGGAGAGTTACTAGGTCTAATACATACTGATGTATGTGGACCTATGTCAACTCAAGCTTTAGGAGGCTATAGCTACTTCATTACCTTCACCGATGATCACTCACGGTTTGGGTATGTGTTCTTGATGAAACACAAGTCCAAGCCTTTGAAAGGTTCAAAGAATTCAGAAATGAAGTAGAGAAACAACATGACAAGAGTATTAAAATACTTCGATCGGATCGAGGTGGTGAATACTTAAGTCAAGAGTTTCTTGATTATCTAAGAGACAATGGCATATTGTCTCAATGGACTCCGCCATAAACACCACAGCATAATGGTGTATCTGAGAGGCGTAACCGGACCTTGTTGGACATGGACAGGTCAATGATGAATCATGCGAATCTTCCCAAGTCCTTTTGGGGCTATGCACTTCAAACAGTTGTTTACTTGTTAAACAGAATGTCAACCAAGGTAGTCTCTATTACTCCATATGAGATATAGAATAGTAAGAAACCTCATGTATCTTACTTGAAGATATGGGGTTGTCCTGCTTATGTGAAGCGGACTGCATCAGACAAATTGGATGCTAAGTTTGATAAATGTCTATTTATTGGATACCCTAAGGAAACAAGGGGTTACCAATTCTATCATCCTGTGGAACAAAAGGTGTTTGTTTCAAGGCATGCTGTGTTTCTAGAGAAAGAGTTTCTCTTGCAAGAAAACAGTGGGAGTGTCGTCGAGCTTGAGGAGGCTCGAGAGACTCAAATAGACATTGATGAGATACCTGGTGAAGCACAACAGCCGACAACTCATAGTGATGAGCAATCGGTTGGACCTATTGTAACACCACATCTTCGTAGATCTGGTAGAACATGCAATATTCCTGAGAGATATGGATTTCTCGTAAGTGAATCGAACGATGTGTTACTCATTGATGATGAGGAGCCTACCAGTTATGAAGAAGTGCTGACAAGTTCAGAAAGGGATAAGTGGCTTGGTACCATGAAGTCGGAAATGGATTCCATGTATGAAAACCAAGTTTGGAACTTGGTTGACCCACCTGAAGGCATAAAGCCTATAGGGTGCAAGTGGGTTTTTAAGAAGAAAACCGACATGGATGGTAATGTGATTACCTATAAGGCTAGATTGGTGGCGAAAGGATATCGTCAAAAGCAAGGTGTTGATTATGACAAAACCTATTCGTCTGTAGCTATGCTTAAATCCATTCGGATGCTCCTGGCCATAGCAGCTCATTATGATTATGAGATATGACAGATGGATGTGAAAACAGCTTTCCTTAATGGAAACCTGCTCGAGGACGTGTATATGAAATAGCCTGAGGGTTTCACATCGGTTGATAAAACCAAGGTATGCAAATTGCGATGGTCCATTTACGGATTGAAGCAAGCATCCAGGAGCTAGAATATCCATTTTGATGAGACAATCAAAAGGTTTGATTTCTCACAAAATCCAGACGAACCTTGTGTGTACAAGAAGGTTAGTGGGAGTGCAGTCGTGTTCCTAGTATTATATGTCGATGACATATTACTTATAGGAAACGATGTTTCAATCTTACAGTCAGTTAAGGTTTGGTTATCCAAGACATTCTCCATGAAAGACCTGGGAGAAGCAACTTACATCCTCGGGATTAAGATCTATAGAGATAGATCGAAACGGTTGCTTGGTCTTTCGCAGTCTACATATATAGACCGAGTGCTAAAGAGGTTTAGCATGTCGGAATCCAAGAATGGTTTCCTACCCATCAGGTATGGGGTACACCTTTCGAAGTCTATGTGTCCGCGCACAGAAGACGAGAGGATTTGCATGAGTAAGATTTCCTATGCATCCGCAATAGGATCTATCATGTATGTTATGTTATGTACAAGGCCCGATGTATCGTATGCTCTGAGTGTCACGAGAAGATACCAGTCTGATCCAGGAATGGATCATTGGGTGGCTGTTAAGACGATCCTTAAGTACTTAAGAAGAACTAAGGATGTCTTCCTAATATATGGAGAAAGGGACATGGTGATACGCAGGTATACGGATGCCAGCTTCCAGACAGACAAGGATGATTCCAGGTCTTAGTCTGGATACCTGTTCACCTTGAATGGGGGCGCAGTGAGTTGAAAAAGTTCCAAACAAGACACTGTAGCAGATTCTACCACTGAGGCAAAATACATTGCAGCTTCGGAAGCAACAAAGGAAGCGGTTTGGATCAAGAAGTTCATTTATGAACATGGTGTGATTCCGGCCATTGTTGAAGCAATACCGGTCTACTGCGACAACAATGGAGAAATTGCACAGGCGAAAGAGCCAAGGTCTCATCAACGATCCAAACATGTACTTCGCCGCTATCATCTTATCAGAGAGATGATCAGTAGAAATGAAATACAAATCGAGAAAATTCCCACTGAAAGGAACTTAACGGATCCTTTGACTAAGGCATTACCTCAAAGTAAGTTTGAGGGTCATGTTAGAGCTTATGGTATTGGATACCGTAGCGATTGGCATTAGGCCAAGTGGGAGTCTGTTAGTAATATATGAGAGATGTCCTAAGGCAATCGCCTTATGTATGAACTATTTATATGATAAATGAAGATTCACTATTTGAGTATACATGTTTTGATGTATTTGATTGGATCTTAAACTCATTTACTGAATGTCCACGATACGATTCACAGCATGAGAGAATTTGTGATTGGATCACAACTAGTGAGTATCTCTACATGTGTAATTGTGATATATCAGAATTATCCCTAGTCGATGAATTGATGGATTTGGACACCATCGATTCTGTCGAGACTAGCATGAGGTATACTCCTTGGTGTATCCAAGCAGCTGATTCTCACTGGCTGGAGACATTGTGATGTCCGGAGTTAATCGTGGATGCTAGTTATGGTAACTAGTTCATTGGAGTGACCAGCCGTAAGACTTCATATGGTTCTCTGCATATATAGATATGTCAATGAAGTTCTTACTGTAGCTTAAGTGCGATGTTCCTTTGACTTGCGGTATTCAAGTCATCTTGATCATGGAGACTTATGCTTTGACATCTTAAGCAAGCATCTCTAAGGAGATGTGGATCCGGGATGATTGGGTATAAGTCGAAGTGATCGAAGGTGTTTGAATAGCCTATAAAGGATTCACCACTCCTTGCGAGGTGATGTATACCCATGGCCTCTCGTCGGATTGTTACTAAAGTCTTTGGCCAAAGCATTACATGTTTAGAGTAAGGTACTCTTCGATACATGTGCAGTAACTAGAATCAGAACTGTATGACGAGGAAATGATACTTGGGCTAGGTGTGGCGTAGTCAACCTAGTGGGGGTGACACTATAGACCATGTCACCGAACCAAGTGGGTATAAGATGAGTGAAGGGAATGGGGCACGATTCATTCGGTGCTAAAGGGTTTTGAAATAGTTACGGATCAAGCGATTGATCTTTTCGGTTAATTGGGGATCATGATGTACTACTAGGTGTCACTCATGATCGTTCTATAATTAATGGTTAATTATAGACGGCCAACATAAACCGAGAACCTATTTGGTCACATGCACAACGAGCGTAATCCGAAGGATTTAAAACGAGCTTGAGAATGGGATTCTCAGACCGAGAGAAACTAGGTTTGGTTGGACCAAACAAGAAGCGAGCATGAAATCGTTTCAGTCGCAATGGAAGCGTGGATGGGCCGTGTCTTATGAAGACATAATGGATGAACCAAAATGGTTTGGTTCTAATCCAATGGAGGAGAATAAACCAAAGGGTTTGGTTTATTTTAAACGAATGAACCAAAAGTTGGTTCGGTTCGTTTTAACTTAAAATAAACCATCATGGTTTGGTTTATTTTAACTTAAGTTAATGGAGAGGGTTAACGGGCCTTATGGTTATGATCCAATAACCATTAAGAGAATTAGTTCTCTATAAAAGAGGGCTTAAGGTGTTGTTAAGCCCTAATCCAAAACCCTAACCTAATAGTTGCCGCCCACCTCCCCTTGGAGATTTCGGCGCCAACCCTCCTCCTTGCCGCCGCCCACCTTGAAGCTCCTTGGTCGGCATCCAGAAGGTGCTGACCTTCACTCTTGCCGGCGTCGAGCTATTGCCGGAGGAGCTCCGGTGATCTCCTTTGGGTTTGGCATCAAGGTGAGCTTCATCCTACCTTTTTGGCCGGCCCTAATTCCTCCACCAAAGCTGTCCAGTTTTCTGGACAGCTTGTTTCCCTCTCGTCGGAGCATCGTTTGGACGACGGTTGGAGCTCCGACAGTGCCTTACATACCGGGGATTCGATCTCCGGTAATCCTCAGAGGTGGAGGACGAAGGATTCGTCAAACGGTTGATGAATACCTCTCCGGAGAAGCGAGTTTTGAGGACTCGTCTTTGGATCCGAATTTGGATTCGGATCGTGATCCTCTCTCGATCACGTCGTCTTCAACACGAGGCTAGTAACCCGTACGAAGACGAAGCTCGTGACTTTGTGAAGTCATCCCGAAGATACTCGGCGTGGATACGGATAGAGATGATTCTAGCGAGGATCTTTCCGGTTGATGTCGTTCCCACTACACGTGATACGAAAGGTATACGTAGTTAAATTTCCTTTTATTGCAAAAAATTTAAATTTACGGTTATGTCTACACATGTTGTACTAAGCATACGTGTGATGTGTGTGTTGTAATAAATGTAGATTTATTATTTTATTTCTTCCGCTGTGCACATGTTTACGAAACATGTTCGAACACACACTCGCCGCGGTGCCGGAAACCCAACAGGATGATCATGGGAGACTTCAATGCTGTAAGGGATGTGCACGAAAGGCAAAGAGCCAATCCGATCACAAATTATGAGTTGCGGGACTTGCAAAGGTTTATTCATGTGTGTGGGATGGTGGACTTGAGATCCATAGGGTGTAGATTCACGTGGACTAATGGGGAGGTGGCTTGCAAATTGGATAGGGAAATGGTGAACCCGAATTGGCTAATGGAGGAGTTTGATGCATATGCTGAATTTTTGCCCCCGGGGTGCTTATCGGATCATTCATGTGTTATGGTTTGCATTTTTGAAAAGGAAAGGGCAGCGACAAAGCCTTTTAAATTCTTGAACATGTGGACGTTGCATCAAGATTACAAAAGAGTAGTGCAGAAATCATGGGAGGCACCGGTACAAGACAATGCACAGTTTCGACTAAATACCAAGTTGAGAAGACTAAAGGCGGCATTGAAAGATCTGAACAAGAAAGAGTTTGGTCACATATCGGAAAAGGCAAAGAGAGCAAATAATGAGTTAGAGGAGGCACAAAAGGAGGTATTGGCTGGCCAATCCATTCCATTGGACTATGGGGAGAAGAGGAGACGGGCAATTATCTTATCGGAAGGGGAAAAGTTGTTCTACCAACAAAGAGCAAAGAACACTTATTTGCAAAGTGCAGACAAGTGTACAAAGGTCTTTCATGATGTGGTTAAGAGGAACAACAAGCGGCATGCGATAGTGGTGCTTACTAAGAGGAATGGGGAAAGAACGACATCCATCAAGCAAGTAACGGAGGAGTTTCTAGATTATTTTCATGGGGTGCTTGGGAAACCGGAGGGGTGTGATCCCTTGGATGGAGCTGCCCTTACAGGAAGGAAGCTTAATAGTGGGCAGGCAGGGGGTCTTGAGAGGCCGATGGGGGTGGAAGAGATCAAGGGGGCACTACATGACATTGGGAGTGAGAAAGCACAGGGACCGGATGGTTATGGAGCTAGGTTCTTTACATCAGCATGAGATATTGTGGGGGAGGACTTTGTTGCTGCAATAAGGGAGTTCTTTAGGACGGGTAAGCTATTGAAGCAGTGGAATAACTCACTTATATATCTTGTGCCCAAAGGGGATCATGCGGAAGGAGTCATGGACTATCGACCTATTGCATGTTGCAACGTCTTCTATAAGGTAATTGCTAAGATATTGGCGGGAAGGCTCTCTAAAGTAATGGATTTCTTGATAGACCCGACTCAAGCGGCTTTTGTGCAAGGAAGGAGTATTGGGGACAACATCTTCCTCACCCAGGATCTTCTAAGGAGGTATGCTCGCAAGAGGGTCTCTCCAAGGTGCATGGCAAAGGTGGATCTAAAGAAAGCGTTTGATATGCTAAATTGGGATTTCTTAATGGAAACACTTGTTGGTTTTGGCTTTCTCCAACAATATTGTGCATGGATAAAGCAATGTGTGACTACAACGACATATCATATATCACTCAATGGGGGTGTTTATGGGTTTTTCTGTGGAAGAAGGGGATTGAGGCAAGGAGACCCTTTATCGCCACTCCTTTTTGGGCTATGTGTGGAGGTGCTGTCAAGAAGGCTCAAGGATATTTCGGCGCTCCCATCTTATCATCATCATCCGTGGTGCAAGGAGGTGGGCATCACACATCTTATATATGCGGATGATCTTATGCTATTTGCAAGGGCGGATGAGACTTCGTTGAGGATGCTTGTGGGTTGCTTGGAGAGGTTTGGAAAGGAAGCAGGTTTAAGAGCCAATCATATAAATTCACATCTGTACATGGCAGGGGTTGATGACCGAACAAAAGGGGACTTGTTGAGAATTCTGGGCTTTCAAGAAGGGGTGTTTCCCTTTAGATATTTGGGTATTCCTATGGCGGCGGAGAAGCTGCAAATTGCTAATTATGGGCCTCTTTTGGACGCAATAGCTAGGAGAATGAGCGTATGGCCAAAGAAATCTTTGTCTTATGCGGGAAGGTTGGAGCTAGTGAAGATGGTTTGGCGCTGTCCATCTCATCTCAGAAAACCAAAACCAGAAAAATCGACTCCCGAGAATCCAAGACTCAACACAAAAATAACATTGTATGGCATTGCAAAACCTTGGGCTCCAAGCAGCACGAGGTAAGAATTCCTGAAAACTTATGGTTTAGTAGATATTTATCTAAACTTGATCAGTAGGTGTATACAATAGAGTTATGACACCTGTGCAGCCTTGTAGTAGGGGTCGTCCACCGAGGCAACCAACCGAAGTAACCTTTAGGGTTTATACTCCCGGTTATGTTGGCTATGCATTTAGATGCTTATACCAGGGAATAACCTGTAGTGTGTTGGTTATTATTCGTAACTGTGGTATAAGTTGACCACGGGAATGACCTGTTGAGTTTGTGAGTCTTGAACCTGTGTCGAGGAGGTGATTTACCTCTGAGATCCGACTTATACCGAGTCGAAAAATAGGGGCCAAGTCATCACATTTATTATGGAAATCAGAGACTACAGTCTTAGAGATTTCCACTAACTGTACTAGTCAGATCATTACCTGTTGGGTAATGGACATGACAAATTGTCTATTGTGATGCAGATAGCGGAAGGCTAGGTTACGGTGTTTCATAGGGATTTTATCCCTGAGTTGTTCGTACTGAGTTGTATAACTTTGAGAGTACTTTTGAGTACTTAACTCATGTTATACCGAGAAAGAAGAGTGGGTTGCATACCATTATCGGGATCAAGCCGGTATTTGGTGATAAATGCAGAAAATAATCTTCGGGAAATAATATATCACTTGATCATGGATTAGTGATGTTGAAAGAGAGTATTTCCCCGTGTCACTTTTAGTGACACATTACAAGGAATGCTTGAGCTTCAAGAAAGGGTGATCGGTTAGTAACAGTATATGGTGCAGAGTCGTGAGACTTGCGGATGTTACGACCACCTAATAGCTCAAGAAGATGGATGGATGATTTAAGCCACCCAGAGTTTAGCTTATAGTTGGATTAGGATGTCGGGATCTTCTACCAGATCTTGTCGGAAGACGTTGGATTGAGACAGGAGTTTAGGAATGACTCCATATAAGTGTTTAGGAGATGAAGATCGATAAGCAAATATTGCAAGTCAGATATTAGAGTAAGAAGCCTCCGAAATGTTGCCACGTACAGGGGAGATGTCATCCGTTTGATTTTCGGCACGGCATACTCTCGGGGCGTGACAACTTTATTTGTATCAGAGCATATAAAAATTATAAATTTTTGTAATCTAAATCTTGAACTCAAAGTAGACTCACTCTAATCAAATGAGCTCAATATCTCATATTGACTCATTTAGGCATGGCCATGCACTTCGTGGTCTCACTCTATCAAGAATATTGATGTCACCCCCGTCATATAGGAGGGATAGATCCCATCTACATCACTCACATCCCTCCGTATAATTTGTTACATACCCAATAATCGCCTTTATAGTCCACCCATTTACGGGTGACGTTTGACGAAGCCAAAGTATGCAACTCCTTATGTAGGGAACCATGGTGACTTCAGGTCTAAGGACTAATAGTCATACTAATAGCCACATGAGAAAGTATATGACACTCATATAACGATCCATGATACTTTCTCATGGCGGGTCATTCAGCATACATTCTCCAATGCATACCCATGTGTCAACTTGATATCTCATATCCATGACTTGTGAGATCAAGTCATCGTGTTGACCTATATGCTAGTCTCTACGTATTAACATTGTCCCTGAATGTTAATACTCGACTAGGAATGATTAAGAGTAGTGTTCTCTATATCATCTCATTATCGATTCAACCAATCGATTGATATAGATAAGAACCTACTACTCAAGGACATTATTATATTTAGTTATTTGGCACCAATACAAGTAAATATAATAACCATGCCTTTATAAATAGGAATATGATACAATAAAGTCCATACAACAATCATCACATGATTGGCTCTAGGGCTTCCACTAACACTCCAAGGTATGGAATGTTTTTGGTTGTCAATGCTCTCAATACCGGTTGGTGTGATTGATAAGATAAAAGGCCTATGTCGGGAGTTTGTTTGAGATTCAAAGTACCCGCCAATAGCATGGGATACAATATACACGCCAAAGGAGAATGAAGGGTATGGGCTCCGAAATTTGCTTGTATGGAACAAGGCTTTGCTTGCTAAAGTTTTATGGGACATTAAAGCCGGTGCGGATATGCTTTGGGTCAAATGGGTAAAGCACCACTATGAAGGGCGGGCTGAATTTTGGGATTGGAAGGCAAAAGTTTCGGATCCATCATTGATCAAGAGGCTGCTGGAAATAAAAGAAGAAATAAAGCAACAATCAAGAGGAGTGGGGGAAGTAAACATGATGTTTATGGATTGGTTCGTTATGGAGAAGAAAGGGGTGGCTAAGGCGTATGACTTCTTCCAAGGGGCTGCTCAAAAACCTCCATGGGTTCCGGAGCTATGGAGGTTGGAAATTATGCCAAAGCACCGCTTTATTATGTGGCTTCTTGCACATAGGAAACTTCGTACGGCGGATAGAATGGATTATGAAGCAAACAAGATGTGCCCAGTGTGTAGAAGTGAGGAGGAAACCATGGATCACTTATTCTTTAAATGCCCATTTACTTATGGTCTATGGGAGCGTATAAAAGAATAGTTGGCTATCAAATTTAGGTTTGAGAAGATGGAAGACTTGCTGGCCGGTGCAAAGAGAAGGTACAAAGGGGGTGGAAAGAAAGTGAAAGCAAGATATCTTGGCATCTCATGTGGGATTTATCATATATGGGCAGCTCGGGACAAATGCAAGCATGATGGGGTGCGTTACAACATTGAAGGAGCATTTCGAAAGGTTCAAATCCATGTTCATAGGTTTGTAGACCTATTGGAGCAAAGAGGATAGGGGGCTAGCGGCAAAGCTTGGAGCTGGATTGGGTGGTTTAATGTGTTTTCTTGTTGTTTAAGCATGGCTCTTGAATATGTAATGCTTGTGATAGTTGTGTTTGTGATTGTAAGAAGGATGAGGTATGTTTTGAAGGGATGGGCGATAGGGGCAGATTAGTGGATGTATTTTGGTAGATCATGATGGGAACCTCCTGCATGGGGTTGGTTGGATTGGTTGGTGTGGTTTGGAAGGCATGTAAGATGTTGTATTGAGTCATGTTTTGGTGATACATGGATTGGTGCATTCCCCCCATGAAGCGCCTTTATTTTATATATGTACCTTTTCAGTGAATGAGCGTATGGCAAAGAGCTCTCAGTCAAAAAGAGCTCTTTGTCGAGGTTAGTGAGAGAAGCTCCAACTTCTCTCTAGGATTTCTTGGTGATTCGGTGGCTGAAAGGAGCTGCGAGGAGGAGCTTGGCCGGCTGAAAGGTTGTTGCATCCAACTAGGAGGAAGAAGGAGACGGTTTTGGGTGGGTATTGGGACCTTGGCCGGCAAAGGAGGGCTGGTGGTGGAGGTCCCTGTTGGTGAAAGGAAGGTAGGGGGGTCTCTTTTGGTTTCTTTCTTTGGTTTTGGTAGTTTGGAGGGGGTGCGGTGAGCAGTGGGGATTTTCGGCGAGTTTGGGCGGATTCCGGCGGTCTTCTCCGGCCAAGCGCCGGACACACCGGCCAGGGCTTGGTTGACAAGTGGCAGAAGGCTGGTGGGCGGCAACCCACTCACTTGGGGGTTGTTCAAAGTCAATGAAGACTGGGTAACCTTTGGCTGAAGAGGGTGGCAAGTAAGTCTCCAAGGCCAGCTGTTCTCTTCAACGTGGATGGCTAGGAGAAGGGGCAAGGAGAAGGGCCACTCAGGTCAAAAGGACTCTAGGGAGGTGGCAAGTCAAGCTGAGGTGGCAAGTCAAGCTGAACATGTGGCAAGGGGGCCTGGACAGGTGGACCAACCGGTGACCTTTGAGCTGGATAAGCAATCTGACGTGGACGGACAGGAGGTTAGGGCTGAGGGATTTGTGTTTGGCGTGGAAGGGGAGGTTGGGGAAGAAGATCCAGCTGTTGAGGGAGCTCCTTCAAGCTCCCAAGGGGCAGGAGGTGATGGTGGTTCACCGAAGAAGCAAAGTTCATCGAAAGGTGAGCAGGGGGCTGAAGGACTACCGCCGGAAAAGGAGGCTGGAGGAGAGGAGGGTGCAGGAACATGGGGGCCAAAATTGTGGGCTGGTCTATTCAAGGATAACCGCAAGATAAAGCAAGCCATGAAGTTGGATCAGTACAAAGCGAAGGGGGAAAGGCTTGCGTTCTCATACGAAGATTTGGACAACATTGAAGACACCATGGGATTATGTTTGGTGGGTTGCTTTATGGGACTGCATCTGGGCCGCAGAGGGGTGATCGCCGTGGCGGAGCAATGGAAAGTGGTGTACAAATTCTTTATGCACAAGAGCGGATGGGTGGTATATAGGTTTGATACGTAGGAGGACATGGACAGCGTGCAGCAAGGGGGGTCGTATTTTGCGTTTGGAGTGTCGATCTTCTTGAAGATAATGCCGCGGTGTTTCTTGTTTGATGAAGACGGGAGGCATGTGCCGGCGTGGGTTCAGATACACGGTCTACCTCCAGATTGTTGGTCGCAAAAGGTCTTGAGTATGGTGGGTTTGGAGATTGGCAAGCCATTGTATACGGACAAATTGACGCGGACACGGGAAAGGTTGGTGTACGCGCGCATGATGGTGGAGGTTCCGGTCTTCGAACAGCGGGTACTGGAGGTTCCAATCACGTTGCCAACTGGAGCACAGGTGAATTTGCGGATTGTATATGAGGCATTGTCAGAATTTTGCGAAAAGTGTCGTTGGATTGGGCATGGAACAGAATGTTGTCAAGGAACAACAGAAGGAGCAGAATCTGGCGGACAGATTGGTGGAGATGCGAATGGGGGAGCTGGGAATGGATGACGGTCGGCCCAGCGTCGCTCACGATCAATCAATAGGCAAGGAGGGCCAAGGAGGCAGTATAGACCGAGGCCAAGGCAGCAACCGAGGGAAGCAAACCAGCCCAATCAAGAGGATAGCGCGGAGAATGGAGGTGAGCAGAATCTGCTGGCGATGGTGGCAGCTGCTAGCCCAATTCCAGTTGTGGTTGAGCCCCCTTCGTCCCGGGGAGCTGATATGGAGGAGGGTGAGGAAGAAGGGGGAGAGGAGGATGGAGGCTCGGGGGAAGGGGATGAGGAGAGGCATCCAGATGGGGAGCAAGAGGCGCGCCAATCGGTCTTGAGGCAAGTTGAGGTGGTAAGGCCGGATGGGGTGCTAGATGACGGCCGACAAGGGGTGGAGCGAGGGGGGAAGCAGGGAGCTCGAGGAAAGGAGCCAGTGCAGCAAGGGGGAGTGGTTCCAAGGGCTCCAAATGGTCAAGGGGGTCAAGGGACAGCGGCAAGGGTGACAACAAGGACTGCCCAAAGGCTGCCGACGGTTAGGGGATCAACTTCATCCGCTTCGGTGGCGGGAACTTCATCATCGGTAGCGTCGACATCGGGTTCCACCTCGGTGGCAAGCTCAAGTAACGAAGCAGGTGAAAGGGCAGGAAATGAAGGGGTGGGGGTTGATCGAAGCGGGCGCCAACTACGAACGCGAGCAGTCCGGGGAGGTGGACAATGAAGATTGCTGCGTGGAATGTAAGGGGCTTTCACAAGGCCCTAAAGCAAGGGGGGTGCAACACCTCTTGTGAAGCAAGGATATACAAGTGCTGGCGCTATTGGAGACAAAGCTTAATGAGCAAAATATTGGGCCGATCATGGAAAAAAAGGTTTGCAGGTATGAAGTATGTGAATAACTTTGATATGTCTAATCATGGTCGGATTCTGCTTTTGTGGGACGAACAGTGGGCTGATTTGGAGGTTTTTGATACTACGGGGCAGTTCATTCATACTCAGATTAGATGTTGGGTCTCTGGGCGGAGCTTCTATGTTTCTTTCATATATGGGCTTCATTCGGTGACGGCTAGAAGGGTGCTATGGGAGAAGCTAACAGAAATGGGTGAAGGGACAATTGGCCCTTGGATGATTATGGGGGACTTCAATGATATAAGGGACATACACGAAAGGAAAGGAGGCAGTCCAGTCACAAATTATGAGCTACGGGACTTGCAAAGGTTTATTCATGTATGTGGAATGGTGGACTTGAGATCTATAGGATGTGGATTCACATGGACCAATGGAGAGGTGGCTTGCAAATTGGATAGAGCAATGGTGAACCCGGCTTGGTTGATGGAAGAGTTTGATGCGTATGCTGAGTTCTTGCCTCCGGGGTGCTTATCGGATCATTCATGCGTTATGGTGTGTATTCTCGACAAGGAAAGGGCAGCGACAAAGCCATTTAAATTCTTGAATATGTGGACATTGCATCAAGACTATAAAAGAGTTGTGCAAGAATCATGGGAGGCACCGGTGCAAGGCAATGCACAATTTCGGTTGAAAAGCAAGCTAGGGAGATTAAAGGTGATATTGAAAGATCTGAACAAGAAGGAGTTTGGGCACATATCGGAGAAGGCAAAGAGGGCAAATAGTGAGTTAGAGGAAGTGCAAAGGGGGGTATTGGCCGGCCAAGGCATTCCACCGGATTATGGGGAAAAGAGGAGGCGGGCAATTCTTCTATCGGAGGCGGAGAAGTTGTTTTACCAAAAAAGAGCAAAGCACACATATTTGCAAAGTGCGGACAAGTGTACAAAGTTTTTTCATGATGTGGTCAAGAGGAACAATAAGAGGCATGCGATAGTGGTGCTTACCAAAAGAAATGGAGAAAGAACGACATCCATCAAGCAAGTGGCGGAGGAGTTCTTGGAGTACTTTCATGGGGTGCTTGGGAAACCGGAGGGGTGTGACCCCTTGGATGGTACTGCCCTTACGAGAAGGAAGCTTAATAGTGGGCAAGCGGGGGGTCTTGAGAGGGTGGTAGGAGTGGAGGAGATCAAGAGGGCACTACATGACATTGGGAGTGAGAAAGCACCGGGACCGGATGGCTATGGAGCTAGGTTCTTTACTTCGGTGTGGGATATTGTGGGGGAGGACTTTGTTGCTGCAATAATGGAGTTCTTTGGCACGGGTAAATTATTGAAACAATGGAACCACTCACTTATATATCTTGTGCCAAAGAGTGATCATGCGGAGGGGGTTATGGACTATCGGCCTATTACATGTTGCAATGTTTTCTATAAGGTGATTGCGAAGATATTGGCGACAAGGCTTTCTAAAGTGATGGACTTCTTGATAGACCCGGCTCAAGCGGCTTTCGTGCAAGGAAGGAGTATAGGGGACAACATCTTCCTCACTCAGGATCTTCTCCGGAGGTATGCTCGAAAGAGGGTTTCCCCAAGGTGTATGGCAAAGGTGGAATTAAAGAAGGCGTTCGATATGTTAAATTGGGATTTCTTAATGGAAGCACTTGGTGGTTTTGGGTTTCCCCAACAATATTGTTCTTGGATAAAGCAATGTGTGACTACAACGACATATTCTATATCGCTCAATGGGGGTGTCTATGGGTTTTTCGGTGGAAGAAGGGGGTTGAGGCAAGGAGACCCTTTATCGCTGCTTCTCTTTGAGCTATGTGTTGAGGTGCTGTCAAGAAGGTTAAAGGATATTTCGGCGCTCCCATCATATCATCATCATCCATGGTGCAAGGAGGTGGGCATTACCCACCTTATATATGCGGATGATCTAATGCTATTTGCAAGGGTGAATGAGTCTTCGTTGAGGATGCTTGCGGGCTGCTTGGAGCGATTTGGAAAGGAAGCGGGTTTAAGAGCCAATCCTATAAAATCACAGATCTATATGGTGGGGGTAGATGACCGAACAAAAGGGGATTTGTTGAGGATTCTGGGCTTTCATGAAGGGGTGTTTCCCTTTAGATATTTGGGTATTCCTATGGCGGCGGAGAAGCTACGAATTGCTAACTATGGGCCTCTTTTGGATGCAATAACGAGGAAAATGAGCATATGGCCAAAGAAAACCTTGTCTTATGCGGGAAGGTTGGAGCTTGTAAAGACGGTTCTTCAAGGTATGGAATGTTTTTGGTTATCAATGCTTTCAATACCGGTTGGTGTGATTGACAAGATAAAAGGCATATGTCGAGAGTTTGTTTGGGATTCAAAATATCCGCCAATAGCATGGGACACTATATGCATGCCAAAGGAGAATGGAGGGTATGGGCTTTGGAATTTTCTTGTATGGAACAAGGCTTTGCTTGCTAAAGTATTATGGGACATTAAAGCCAGTGTGGATACGCTTTGGGTCAAATGGGTAAAGCACCACTATGAAGGGCGAGCAGAATTTTGGGAATGGAGAGAAAAAGCTTCGGATCCACCTTTGATCAAGAGGTTGTTGGAAATTAAAGGGGAAATAAAGCAACAAGCAAGTGGAGAAGGGGAAGCAAACATGATGTTTATGGATTGGTTCGTTATGGAAAAGAAAGGGGTGGCTAAGGCGTATGAGTTCTTCCAAGGGGCTGCCCAAAAACCTCCATGGGTTCCGGAACTATGGAGGGTGGAAATTATGCCAGAGCATCGCTTTATTATGTGGCTTCTTGTACATAGGAAACTTCGCACGGCGGATAGAATGGAATATGAAGCAAACAAATTGTGCCCGGTGTGTAGAAGTGGGGAGGAAACCATGGATCATTTATTCTTTGAATGTTCGTTTGCTTATGGGCTATGGGAGCGTATAAAAGAATGGTTGGCTATCAAATTTAGGTTTGAAAAGATGGAAGACTTGCTGGCCGGTGCAAAGAGAAGATACAAATGGGCTGGAAAAAAGATGAAAGCAAGATATCTTGGCATCTCGTGTGGGATTTATCATATATGGGAAGCTCGGAACAAAAGAAAATATGAGGGGGTGCGTTACAACATTGAAGGAGAATTTCGGAAGGTTCAAATCCATTTCCATAGGTTTGTAGACCTATTGGAGCAAAGAGGATAAGGGGCTAGCGGCAAAACTTGGGGTTGTTTTGGATGTTTTAGTTTGCTTTTATTTGTTTAAGCTTGGGTCTTGAATATGTAATTGTCAAGTCTCGAAAAAAAATAAATAATAATAATAATAACAATACTACAATGATAAAAATACACGGGCGAATATCATCGGAAAAGGGGGATAAATTTCGGGGTCTAATTACACCCCAAATAATCACAGTTGAGGGGCATGAAGGGGAAAAACCCTAAAAACCACTTAACCGGCCGAACCCTATATATATTTTCCTTTTCTGTTTTTTTTTCTTGCTTTTTCCCTTCGCTCGTTCGCATGACCCTCATACGCGCGAGCCACCGCGGAGCAGCGAAAGAAGCGAGCAGCCAATCCGCCGAGTCGGCCTTGAACTGCAGGAGCTACACCGACCTTCCTCCTTCCTCTTCACAGTGAGTAGTCCTTGGCTAGGGTTGTCGAGGGTGGGGAATCCAGCAGGTTTTCGTTGGGACGGTCACGGCGAGTTGGAGTCGAGATGTTAGGGATTGAAGCGTGCCGGTGAGTGGGATTCCCGATTAGGTTCTAGCAGGCGTCCGCGGTGGATCGTCGGTATAGTTGGGGATGGGTTGAGCTACGGACATCGGTGGAGTTGGCTGCCCGACGGTTAGAAGGAGGCGACAGGCGGAGAGTTCACGGGAAGGGGTTAGGGCTGTCGATCTTGGAGCTGTAAAGGGGGTTTTCCGATGGGGGGGGAGAAGAGGATTGGAATGGGGTTTAGGGTTGTCGATCTTGGAGCTGCCAAGGGGGTTTTCGATGGGAAGAGGATTGGAATCGGTGGAATTGAGGCATTGGGGGAAGGGCAGAGGTGATGGAGCGGGTAAACCGATTGGTGTTGGAGGAAGAGAAGGGGATCGGATTAGGATTTTAGGATCGTTTTGATGAATTTATGCGGGAATAGGCATGGTGGGATTCATTCGGTAGGACGATAATAACGGGGCATCCATATATTGGGGTTCATACGAATTGAGTATGATGCGCGATGTATACGAGGTTTAAAGTTTTAGTTAATAGCCAGACAAAGGTCTAATAAATGTAAGGGGTCATCTGTTTGACAAGAATTAGCCGGCTAGGGTGGATGTAAAAATTTGGATATGCAGGAGCTTTATGTCTGTAGATGATTTCTGCTATATTTGTTCTCAGTCAGCATGTTTAGTTAATCCTTTATAAATGGTTCTTAATGTTGTAAATGATATATAATATGTGTTAAATATCGTCTACCTGTGTATGAGGTTAGATGCTATATATATATATATAAATATGAGTAACTACCATCTACCTGTGTATGAGGTTAGATGCTATATGTATGTGTGGGTAATTACCATCTACCTGTGTATGAGGTTAGATGTTATATATAGATATATATATTTGTTCACCTATGATGTTTAATGTTCTTATTTTCTTTAGCTAAATTGTTCATCAGATCCTTCTTATGCTTCGTTGTTATGTGAATAGGTTATGTTAACATCTACCTGTGTATGAGGTTAGATGTTATATATATATATATATATATATATATATATATATATATACACGTCCATTCATGATGTTCTATGTTATCCTCCGATGACTGAGTATGATAGAAAATGACAAAAATTCTTAGTTAGCTAACTGTATGTACATGAGCATTAGTGGTGCCTGGACGGGTTGGGCTCCCCGGGTTGAGCTCCGGGGAGGGCCCACCCAAATTGACAGATTGACTGATGACTGATGACTGATTCCCTTAGTTTCTTTCTAGAGGTACCTCAGGATTGCACAAGAAAATAAGGTATTTGACTGGCTCAGCATTTTAAATGCACAATGTGAGGTACCACGAGTGTTTATGTTTAGGTGCAATTAGCGTAACATGAAGGCATGATTGGGTTCGCTGTACTTGTTTTAATGATATGTTGATTAAAAGTATTGGTTATGTTTCATATTGACTTACAGAAAGTGCAATGCAAAATGTATGTTGAGCTACAGTAGTTTACATTTACAGTTGTAGAGTTATATGTTTCCTTGTGAATTTCTCATCCCTGTGTTATATCCCTGTCTTTGATTTACTTACTGGGCTGTGAACTCATGATGTCACATAACAATTTCAGGTAGGGAACAAGATACCCCGATTGAGACGCACGAAGCGGAGGTGGTGTAACTGAGGAGATGATAATGAGCATGGCACACATTGTCCGGGGCATCTATGGAACAGGGTTTCCAGATTGAGGGGAGATGATTTGATGTTCTATTTTTCTTCAGGTTTTGAGGGTTAAGTGTGTAGTTGAGACTGCTAAACTAGATGGAATAAAATAAATTGTTGCCGGGCGTTACGATCTTGTGTATAATGGATAATATCTATGTGTGACTAGGGATTTTGTATATGCATACTGGGTTAGGTCATTTCAGTTGGTATTAGAGCCCACGATCCTAAAGGACAGTGTGTGCATGCAATCTCATCAAGGACTCAGATACATCCATCTCCGCGTTTGTAAGCTTTGAATTTACTTTTCAAGTAGTAGTCTTAATGTAATCATGTTTAGGTTTATGTACAAATTGGAGATAACGATGCGGTTATCGGGTTTTATAGGAGAATGGCGGGCTGAAGAAACAATGGTGAAGGGGGGCAGAGTAGTCGGCGGAGCTTGCCGCAATTATGCAGGAACAGAGTCGGATTCAGGGAGAACAGATCCAACAGCTATTGAGAGCCAGGGAGCATGGAGACACCCACAGTGGTCCCACAGCCCGTGTGAACCCAGTTTACAAGCAGTTCAGGGATCTTGGACCGACAGAGTTTAAGGGAAGCACAGACCCGATTGTGGCAGAAGGATGGATTCGGTCATTGGAGACGATATATGACTTCATGCAGCTTACTGATACTGTTGCGGGGCGATGCTCGAATATGGTGGGAGGGTGCACGTTCAGCGGTGGATTTAGCTACAGCTACTTGGGTTGAATTCAAGGAGGTATTTTATGGTAAATACTTTACTGCTGACACCCAAACCCGAATGGCCAGGGAATTCCTAGAGCTTCGCCAAGGGGACCGGACAGTAGCTGATTATGTCAAGGAATTCGAGAAGGGGCGGTATTTTGTACCTATGATTGCCAGTCAACCAGTAGAGGAGCTGAAACATTTTACTGAGGGATTGAGGGCAGTCATTCGCCATGATGTCAGGGTGAGTCGAGTTACCACCTTCATAGAGGCTGTGGATCAGGCTCTGATGGCAAAGCGGGACAAGAATGACATGATAAAGGAAGTACAGACTAAGAGGTCTAGTTACCAGGGAAGGGAACCTCCTACGTCGAGTCAGAAGAGGTTTGCACCGAGCCAGTTTCGAGGCAACAACGGCCTTTGACGCACCCACGAGAGGCGACCCAGAGGCCCACCGACTCATACTGTTTCAAGGTGAAAGCAAAACTCAAAGGTCCTAAGTGCGATAAGACTCATGCAGTCGTTGTTTGGTGGGTATGATGTGTGCTAAGTGCAAGAAGTCCGCACTTTGCATGAACCGCCTCACCAAAGAGCCAACTAGAGGGGTGTATGCTATGACACAGAGCAGTGGATCCGGATTCGCCATTATCACAGTAGAATTTCTATTGTCAACCTACCGCCATGCCTTAATAGATTCTCGAGCTACACACTCTTCATATCGGTGGCCTACGCTGCAAAACTAGGTATTTCATGTGATTGGATGGCTACTGGCTATAACGTGTCCTTGCCTTCGGGAAGAATCGACCAAAGAATAGAATAGTGAGGAACTGTCCGATAAGGATGCGTAACTATACAAAGGTACGCCAAACTTATTGTATTAGAGATGGTGGACTTTGATGTAATTCAGGTATGGATTGGTTGACCGATGAGGCCAGAATTGATCGTAAACAAAGGACGTTAAATCAAACTACAAAATGATGGAATTGTCATCTTCAATGCAACCTCCACGCTGAGTCATCTACCTATTATATCGCATGTAAAGCTCAAAAATGTTAAGTAAGGGGTGTAACGGATTTCTAGTCAACATAATGGGAAGTTCGAGACTTTAAATCAGTCCGGAGGAAGTAGAGGTGGTCCGGGATTTCCGATGTGTTCCAGAGGATATTGCGGATTACCGCCGAGGAGGTTGAGTTTGGAATAGAATTAATATCGGGAACCACCCCGTGTCTAAAGCACCGCATCGCTGCACCCACCGAAATGAAGGAACCAAGGAGCAACTACAAGAACTATGGATAAGGGTTTCATTCCGACCAGTGTCACCCCGGGAGCGCCAGTGTTGTTCGTCCGTAAGAAGGACGGTTCAATGCGGTTGTGCATCGCCTACCGGGAGTTGAACCGGGTTACAGTCAAGAATAAGTACCCGTTGCCTAGAATCGATGATCTGTTCGATCAACTACAGGGAGCAATGGTATTCTCAAAAATTGACTTGAGGTCGGGGTACCACCAATTGAGGGTGAAAGGAGAAGATGTTCATAAAACTGCCTTCAGAACTCGATATGGTCATTATGAGTTTCTAGTTATGCCATTTGGACTCACTAACGACCCCGCGGCCTTTATGGATTTGATGAATCAGATTTTCCAGTCATACCTGGATCAGTTTGTGATTATCTTCATCGATGATATACTAATTTACTCTCAGAGTCGCGAAGAGCACCGACAACATTTGTGGTGCATCGCAGACTGAGGGATAAGCGGTTATACGCTAAGTTCAGCAAATGCGACTTTTAGCTGAGACAAATAGCATATTTAGGACATATAGTCTCGGAGAGGGGAATAGAGGTGGATCCAGTCAAAGTGGAGGCAATCCAGAGTTGGGCTACTCCGAGGAATGTTACAGAAATTCGAAGTTTCCTGGGACTGGCGGGGTATTATCGCAGATTTATTCAGAATTTTTCACGAATTGCGCTACCCCTGACTTCGTTGACCAAGAAGGGGGTGAGGTATGAATGGACTGCTCAGTGCGAGCAGAGTTTTATGGAGCTAAAGGAAAGGCTGATGATAGCACCTGTGCTTGCAGTTCCAGACACTTCTGGGCAATTTGTGGTGTACACTGATGCCTCCAAAACTGGTCTAGGGGCTGTATTGATGCAGAAGGGGAGGGTCATTGCCTATGCATCACATCAGTTGAAGGTGCATGAGCAGAATTATCCTACACATGACTTGGAACTAGCAGCGGTCGTCTTCGCTTTGAAGATCTGGCGACACTATCTTTACGGGGAACGATGCGAGATCTACACAGATCATAAAAGTTTGAAATATTTCTTTACTCAAAAGGAACTGAATATGCGGCAGAGACGATGGTTGGAGTTGGTAAAAGATTATGACTGCAATATTAACTATCACCCGGGTAAGGCTAATGTGGTGGCGGATGCGCTGAGTCGCAAGACGACGATGCTATTACAGTTGACCACCCGGCAAAGATTGATATCAGAGTTTCAACAGATAGGAGTGGAGGTGATAGCACCAGGTGAGCAGGTTAGGTTGGCGGCAGCGTGGTTACATCGAACTTATCGGATCGATCCGGCACAAGCCTCGGATCAACAGTTAATGGAATGGAAACGCAAAGATGAAGCAAAGGGTAGCACCATCTACTCAGAGATTGATGGGATAGTGCGATACAAGGGCTGCATATGGGTGCCTAAGGGTGGATCCCTGAGGGAGAATCTCATGAGGGAAGCTCACACTACCCCGTACTCTATCCACCCTGGCAGCACAAAGATGTATAAGGATATGCGGCTATTATATTGGTGGCCGGGCATGAAGAGAGACATAAGCAAGATGGTCCATGAGTGTCTTACTTGTCAACAGGTGAAAGCTGAGCACCAAAGGCCCGCGGGACTGCTCGAACCACTTCCGATACCTGTCTGGAAGTGGGAAAATATTGCCATGGATTTTGTGGTAAGATTACCGATCTCGACTAAGGGATCAAATGCAGTGTGGGTTATTGTGGATCGATTGACGAAGTCAGCCCATTTTTTGCCAGTAAAAATCACCTTCACTATGATACAATATGCAGAGTTGTATATACGGGAAATAGTAAGGTTACATGGAATTCCAGATCAGATTATGTCAGATAGAGACCCAAAATTTACATCCGGGTTTTGGAAGAGTTTGCATCGGGGATTGGGTACAAAACTTGCTTTCAGCACTGCGTTCCATCCCCAGACTGACGGTCAATCTGAGCGAGTAATTTAGATTTTGGAAGATATGCTACGAGCTTGCATTATAGATTTCAAAGGGAGTTGGGAGTCCAAACTGCCCTTGGTAGAGTTCACCTATAATAATAGTTATCAATCCACCATCGGTATGGCTCCCTATGAAGCGTTATACGGAAGAAGGTGTAGAACCCCACTACACTGGGAAGAGGTAGGAGAAAGGGCAGTTCTGGGTCCAGAGATGGTGACCCAAACTGTGAAACTAGTAGCAAAGATCCGGGATAGAATGCAGTCAGCACAGAGTCACCAGAAGAGTTATGCTGATTGTCGGAGGAGGGACCTAGAGTTCATAGTGGGAGATCATGTATTTCTCAAAGTGTCACCCATGAAGGGAGTGCTGAGGTTCGGAAAGAAGGGCAAACTCAGTCCGAGGTATATTGGGCCTTTTGAGATCCTCGACCGGATTGGAACACGAGCATACCGAGTTGCTCTACCACCAAACCTAGCGGGAGTTCATAATGTGTTTCATGTATCCATGCTCAGGAGGTACCTTTCCAATCCTGCACATGTGATTGGGTATAAAGCCATACAGTGGACACCAGATCTATCCTACGAGGTAATACCAGAATAAATATTGGATCGTCAAGTGAGGAAGATGAGAAATAAAGAAATCAAAATGGTGAAAGTTTCATGGGGAAATCAACAGATAGAGGAAGCTACCTGGGAGACCTAGCGGGATATGCGTGACCGTTACCCTGAACTATTTGGTAAGTTAAATTTCGAAGACGAAATCTTTTTTTTTTAAGGGAGAAAGAGTTGTCAAGTCTCGAAAAAAAAAATAATAATAATAATAACAATACTACAATGATAAAAATACACAGGCGAATATCATCGGAAAAGGGGGATAAATTTCGGGGTCTAATTACACCCCAAATAATCACAGTTGAGGGGCATGAAGGGGAAAACCCTAAAAACCACTTAACCGGCCGAACCCTATATATATTTTCCTTTTCTATTTTTTTTTCTTGATTTTTCCCTTCATTCCGTTCACAAGAACCCTCCCTTACGCATGAGCCGAGAGACGAAAGAAGCGAGAATCCTACGAGTCGACGCCAACCTGCCGGAGCTACACCGACCTTCCTCCTTCCTCTTCACAGTGAGTAGTCCTTGGCTAGGGTTGTCGAGGGTGGGGAATCCAGCAGGTTTTCGTTGGGACGGTCGCGGCGAGTTGGAGTCGAGATGTTAGGGATTGAAGCGTGCCGGTGAGTGGGATTCCCGATTAGGTTCTAGCAGGCGTCCGCGGTGGATCGTCGGTACAGTTGGGGATGGGTTGAGCTACGGACATCGGTGGAGTTGGCTACCCGACGGTTAGAAGGAGGCGACAGGCGGAGAGTTCACGGGAAGGGGTTAGGGCTGTCGATCTTGGAGCTGTAAAGGGGGTTTTCCGTTGGGGGGGAGAGAAGAGGATTGGAATGGGGTTTAGGGTTGTCGATCTTGGAGCTGCCAAGGGGGTTTTCGATGGGGGGGGGGAAGAGGATTGGAATCGGTGGAATTGAGGCATTGGCAGGGGAAGGGCAGAGGTGATGGAGCGGGTAAACCGATTGGTGTTGGAGGAAGAGAAGGGGATCGGATTAGGATTTTAGGATCGTTTTGATGAATTTATGCGGGAATAGGCATGGTGGGATTCATTCGGTAGGACGATAATAATGGGGCATCCATATATTGGGGTTCGTACGAATTGAGTATGATGCGCGATGTATACGAGGTTTAAAGTTTTAGTTAATAGCCAGATAAAGGTCTAATAAATGTAAGGGGTCATCTGTTTGACAAGAATTAGCCGGCTAGGGTGGATGTAAAAATTTGGAATCACGGGGGCTTTATATGCATAGATGATTTCTGCTATATTTGTTCTCAGTCAGCATGTTTAGTTAAACCTTTATAAATGGTTCTTAATGCTGTAAATGATATATAATATGTGTTAAATATCGTCTACCTGTGTATGAGGTTAGATGCTATATATATATAAATATGAGTAACTACCATCTACCTGTGTATGAGGTTAGATGCTATATGTATGTGTGGGTAATTACCATCTACCTGTGTATGAGGTTAGATGCTATATATAGATATATATATTTGTTCACCTATGATGTTTAATGTTCTTATTTTCTTTAGCTAAATTGTTCATCAGATCCTTCTTATGCTTCGTTGTTATGTGAATAGGTTATGTTAACATCTACCTGTGTATGAGGTTAGATGCTATATATATATATATACACGTCCATTCATGATGTTCTATGTTATCCTCCGGTGACTGAGTATGATAGAAAATGACAGAAATTCTTAGTTAGCTAACTGTATGTACATGAGCATTAGTGGTGCCTGGACGGGTTGGGCTCCCCGGGTTGAGCTCCGGGGAGGGCCCACCCAAATTGACAGATTGACTGATGACTGATGACTGATTCCCTTAGTTTCTTCCTAGAGGTACCTCAGGATTGCACAAGAAAATAAGGTATTTGACTGGCTCAGCATTTTAAATGCACAATGTGAGGTACCACGAGTGTTTATGTTTAGGTGCAGTTAGCGTAACAGGAAGGCATGATTGGGTTCGCTGTACTTGTTTTAATGATATGTTGATTAAAAGTATTGGTTATGTTTCATATTGACTTACAGAAAGTGTAACGCAAAATGTATGTTGAGCTACAGTAGTTTACATTTACAGTTGTAGAGTTATATGTTTCCTTGTGAATTTCTCATCCCTGTGTTATATCCCTGTCATTGATTTACTTACTGGGCTGTGAACTCATGATGTCACATAACAATTTCAGGTAGGGAACAGGATACCCCGATTGAGATGCACGAAGCGGAGGTGGTGTAACTAAGGAGATGATGATGAGCATGGCACCATTGTCCGGGGCATCTATGGAACAGGGTTTCCAGATTGAGAGGAGATGATTTGATGTTCTATTTTTCTTCAGGTTTTGAGGGTTAAGTGTGTAGTTAAGACTACTAAACTGGATGGAATAAAATAAATTATTGTCGGGCGTTACGATCTTGTGTATAATGGATAATATCTACGTGTGACTAGGGATTTTGTATATGCATACTGGGTTAGGTCATTTCAGTAATGCTTGTGATTGGTTTGTTGTGATTATGTAAAGAATGCATGCTGTAAGGGTGAACGTTGGGTCAGATTAGGGGATTTAAATTGGTAGATCATTATGAAAGCCTCCTGCGTGGCGTTGGTTGGTTCGGATGTTGAGGTTTGGGAGGTATGGAGGAGGTGGTATTGAGTCCTGTTTTGTGAGACGTGGATTGGGGCATTCCCCTCATGAAGCGGCTTTATTTTACATATGTACCTTTTCAGTGAATGAGCGTATGGCCAAAGAAATCCTTGTCTTATGCGGAAAGGTTGGAGCTTGTAAAGACGGTTCTTCAAGGTATGGAATGTTTTTGGTTATCAATGCTTTCAATACCGGTTGGTGTGATTGACAAGATAAAAGGCATATGTCGGGAGTTTGTTTGGGATTCAAAATATCCGCCAATAGCATGGGACACTATATGCATGCCAAAGGAGAATGGAGGGTATGGGCTTCGGAATTTGCTTGTATGGAACAAGGCTTTGCTTGCTAAAGTATTATGGGACATTAAAGCCGGTGTGGATACGCTTTGGGTCAAATGGGTAAAGCACCACTATGAAGGGCGAGCAAAATTTTGGGAATGGAGAGCAAAAGCTTCGGATCCACCTTTGATCAAGAGGTTGCTGGAAATTAAAGGGGAAATAAAGCAACAAGCAAGTGGAGAAGGGGAAGCAAACATGATGTTTATGGATTGGTTCGTTATGGAAAAAAAAAGGGGTGGCTAAGGCGTATGAGTTCTTCCAAGGGGCTTCCCAAAAACCTCCATGGGTTCCGGAGCTATGGAGGGTGGAAATTATGTCAAAGCATCGCTTTATTATGTGGCTTCTTGTACATAGGAAACTTTGCACGGCGGATAGAATGGAATATGAAGCAAACAAATTGTGCCCGGTGTGTAGAAGTGGGGAGGAAACCATGGATCATTTATTCTTTGAATGTCCGTTTGCTTATGGGCTATGGAAGCGTATAAAAGAATGGTTGGCTATCAAATTTAGGTTTGAAAAGACGGAAGACTTGATGGCCGGTGCAAAGAGAAGATACAAAGGGGCTGGAAAAAAGATGAAAGCAAGATATCTTGGCATCTCGTGTGGGATTTATCATATATGCGCAGCTTGGAACAAAAGCAAATACGAGGGGGTGCGTTACAACATTTAAGGAGCATTTCGGAAGGTTCAAATCCATGTCCATAGGTTTGTAGACCTATTGGAGCAAAGAGGATAAGGGGCTAGCGGTAAAACTTGGGGCTGTTTTGGATGTTTTAGTTTGCTTTTATTTGTTTAAGCATGGGTCTTGAATATGTAATGCTTGTGATTGGTTTTTTGTGATTGTGTAAAGAATGCATGCTGTAAGGGTGAACGTTGGGTCAGATTAGGGGATTTAAATTGGTAGATCATGATGAAAGCCTCCTGCGTGGGGTTGGTTGGTTCGGATGTTGAGGTTTGGGAGGTATGGAGTGTTGGAATGTATACTGAAAGCCTAGCTCTTTTTGTATGAACATTTTATTTTAGAATAAGAATCACATGATCATTGTTTGCACTTTATATATTTATTATATATGTGTGCATATTGTCTAATATTTTACATTGTAGATAACATGGTGCTTGGTGTGGCACAGAAGATCATGTTATCAGTCCCTTGTAAAATATAAGTAGAGGCTCACGACCAAGATGGTTTTGGACAAACCATTGGCATGGTTGTAGTGTAGTTTGGTATTGTTTTGTCTTGAACATAAAGTTACACTAGTACACTTAGGTGTATTGAGCAGGACCGACATAGAGGTGATTCAATTTAGTACTGACTACATAATTGAATCGGACCTCGGATATTATGTTGTGCATGCTCTTAATCCCGATATAATAACGGGCACATGTACTTAGTATTTATTTCTTTGATTTACCAGAGGGTGAGATTTAGATGGATTAAATCAATATACCCGGTAAGTTGGGAAATGATATTATTTACATGGTGTGCCGTTGATTATAGGAGGAAACCGTGTCCTATATATTAGGTTGATGATGTCCCCTTGAGGAGCTCATAAGGTTCATCATGTAAACCCAGCTGGTTGACTTAGTCAACATGATGATAAGGTTGAGTGGTACTACTCGAGGAATTAGATGTTAATTAATTGATGGTCAGTAAAACAATTAATTGACGGGCATTCGATATCTTAAACATGGGAAGATTAATGTACGAATAATATATGGAGCCCATATTAATTTATGGGGGTTGGTGAGGTAGTTCAATGATGATCCTCTAGTGGAATGGAACATCATTGATGGATCAAGTTTGTGTGGTTCCGATCCATCGGGTGGCCAAGATCCAACTCCTCCTTATGGTCCCTATCGTAGCCTAATATAATCCTTGTGAAGTCTAGATCCAAGAATGTAAAACAAAACCTAGAACCAACGATTGGGATTAAATCCCTAGATCCGATGGTTAGGATGAAAAACTAGAACCAACGGTTGGGATTAAATCCCTAGATCCAATGGTTATGATGAAACCCTAGAATCGACGGTTGGGATTAAAGCCCTAGATCCGATGGATGGGATGAAACTCTAGATCCGACGGTTGGGATGAAATCCTAGATCCGACAGTTGGGATAAAACTCTAGATCCGACGGTTGGGATAAAACCCTAGATCCGACGGTGGAGATTAAATCCCTAGATCCGACGGTGGAGATTAAAGGAGGCTTAAGCCCAATTCTATAAATAGAAGGCTTAAGCTTGGGCGGCAAGGATAATTGAATTGGAGTTAGGGTTTGGCTCTTCTCAAAGTGGGCGGCTAGGGTTTGGAGCAAATAGCTTGGGCGGCAACCATCTTCCTTCTCCTTGTTGCTGGCGCCCATCTTCCTCCATCAAGACTTGGTCGGCGCCCATCCTCTAAGCCTCTCTCTTATTCCTTGGCCGGCAGTTCTCCTTCCATTGGTGGCCGGCGTTCACTCCTCCATACTCTCCAAAGTGGCTGGCGGTTCTCCTTCCATTGGTGGCCGGCGCCTCATCCACTTGTTCCTTGGCCGGCGGTTGCATCAAATTCTCTAATTTGGTGGCCGATTCTAGAAAGGACAGGTATTTGTTGGTTCTTCTCTTTGTTCGCAGCGGACATGGAAGGGAAGAATGCGATCTAGAAGGCTTCTACTCGTGGAGGATCTTCGTCCACACGTCGTCCACGAGAAGGATAGGACATACGGTAGAAGATCGTAAGGTATAAAGTTTTATAACTTTATTTTCAGATCTGAGCATGTTCCTTTTAGTGTTGATTATACTGTTAGTGAAAGCCCTAGAGCCAATCATATGATGATTGTTGTATGGACTTTATTGTATCATATTCCTATTTATTAAGGCATGGTTATTATATTTACTTGTATTGGTGCCAAATAACTAAATATAATAATGTCCTTGAGTAGTAGGTTCTTATCTATATCAATCGATTGGTTGAATCGATAATGAGGTGATATAGAGAACACTACTCTTAATCATTCCTAGTCGAGTATTAACATTCAGGGACAATGTTAATGCGTAGAGACTAGCATGTAGGTCAACAAGATGACTTGATCTCACAAGTCATGGATATGAGATATCAAGTTGACACATGGGTATGCATTGGAGAATGTATCTTGAATGACCCGCCATGAGAAAGTATCATGGATCGTTATATGAGTGTCATATACTTTCTCATGTGGCTATTAGTATGACTATTAGTCCTTAGACCTGAAGTCACCATGGTTCCCTACATAATGAATTGCATACTTTGGCTTCGTCAAACGTCACCCGTAAATGGGTGGACTATAAAGGCGATTACTGGGTATGTAACGAATTATGCGGAGGGATGTGAGTGATGTAGATGGGATCTATCCCTCCTATATGACGGGGTGACATCGATATTCTTGATAGAGTGAGACCACGAAGTGCATGGCCATGCCCAAATGAGTCAATATGAGATATTGAGCTCATTTGATTAGAGTGAGTCTACTTGGAGTTCAAGATTTAGATTGTACCGAGGATGACACGGTCTATGCCTCGATTGGTCAATCTAGATGTCAAGGATAGAGGGACATTGTCACATATTGTGAGAGTCACAATTAGTAGTCACAAAGGTGATGTTGGAGCTCAACATTCTTGTAACTTGGGTAGCAATGATGTGTTGCTAGATACCGCTCATTGCTTATGTTCCTAAATCGGTTTAGGGACATTGCCAACGTTACAAGAACCTATAGGGTCACACACATAAGAGCACTTAGATGGAGATTAGGTTCATATGATGAACCATGAGGATTAGGTTCATGGGATGAACCAAATTGGATTAAGAGTAATCCAAATTAGACTAATTGAGTTAGACTCAAGTTGATTCAAGTGTTGAATGAGCCTAATTGAGATTTGATTCATCAAATCAATTTAAATTAATGAATAAAGATTCATTAAATTAAATTGACTTGAGTCAAGTGGTTAGATTTGATCAACCATGGGAGATTAGAGGTCAAGTTTGACTTGACTTGAGAGGGAAGATGAAAGGTCAAGTTTGACTTGACCAAATGCCATGTCATGGTGATGACTTGGCATGGGCCAATGAGGACGCTCCACATCATCATTGACTTTGTCAATTGATGCCACATCATGAGGGAGATCAAGGGTCATGGGAGTTACATGCATGCATGTAACCCCCCTCCATGAAGTGGTCGGCCACTCCATTAGATGGAGTATTGATTTTTGGTGGCTAATTGACTTCATCTTCAACCTTGGAACTTTTCCTCTCAAGCTCTCTCCCTCTCCTTCCTCATCTTGCCGAGACACCCTAGGAGTGCTAGCACACTCAAGTGTGTTTTTCTTCCACCTATTGCTTGTGTGGATACCATAGAGGAGTGTGCACTTGACACTCTCGAGTTCGGACTTTTGACGAGCGGGATTTGCGAAGGGCATCGCATCGAGGGTAACGCTCTTATCTCTTAGATCTAAGGTAGATCTAGGGTTTTTATACAAGCACATACATGTTTTGTTTTAATACTTCTTCGCCGCGCGGATCCGTGGCGGGCTTCGAGGTTTCCGCGCAAAGGCGGTTTTGCGGCTCGGAAAAACCCTTGATGGTATCGAGCCACGTCGAAGCATGTATGTGTTTCGTTTTGTAGTTTTTATATTAGATATAAAAATTACAGATTTATATGTTTCTGTAAATTTTCTTATTTTATAGAATTTTTGGGTATTTTTCTCGTAGAGTCGAACAGCAGTGTTGGGACACTCGTGAAGCTTCAACCGTCGAGAAAAACTCTCGAATCGGCGAGTTCTCGCTTTAGGTTTTTGGGACAGCGACTTAAGTCGCTGTAAGATCGTGTAGGGACACTCGCGAAGTTTATTTTGCGAGTAGCGCTGCCCTATCCCGAAAGGGGCCATGTCCCACGATCGGCGAGAAACCGGCAAGCGGGACCGTTACGGAGAGTTGACTCATAAATTCGAAATAAATTAGGAAAAATTATAGAAATTTCTGTAAAAATACATAATTTAGAATTATGTATAATTCTGTGATTGTCATGGCCCAATAACCCAATTGGATTGGATTAAGTGTGTTGTAATTCATAATACGGCTGCGTGCGTTTGTGGTTAATGCGTGTTGTAAAGTGTTTGCGACTGCGCGTCGCGCCTATTCTTTTAATATTCTAGTTGTAAATAGTTTTAGACTCGAATGTAACTCGAGTTTCGTATTTGTAATGTGCAAAAATGGAGCGGTGGAAAGTCCACTTGAAGACGAGCTTACGAGAAGGGTGACGACGACACATGGCGGTCAAAGGAAGCGCTTGGAGAAGCCGCTAGCCTTAGGTTGACCGTCCGATCTTCTCATTGGCTTGAGAAGATCGTAGTAGGGCCATGACTATATCACATTTAATGATATATATATATGTTGATATATATATATGTATATTTAATTGATTTTGCTTGTATGTATGTGATGCATGCTAGTAGAAACATGTTTGTATGTATATGATGCATGCTAGGTTAATTTTCTTGTATGTATATGATGCATGCTAGAATAATTAATGTATGTATATGATGCATGCTAATATAGGATAATAAAGGCCTAAATGCGTATAAGATACACATTACGATTAGATTAGATCATAATCGAATCAACTCGAAAAATGCCTACCGAGCCTTGATACCCATCACTACCTCGATCATTTGTTGTTGTTGAATCTGCCAAAGCAGAGCAATGCATATTATCTTGGTAGGGTGCGGAGGGACAATCTTGGTCCCGCCTATCACGACTCGGGTTAGAGTAAGCTCAATTAGATTGAGCAAAACTAGTTAACTCAATTGGATCGAGTAGAACTATAGGCATATTCCAATCGTTGGAAAGATAGGTTAAGATCGCATTTACACTAAATCTTGGGCGATTTAGCCAAAGCTAACTCAAGGTCTTTTGTAAATGTGGGTCTTAATCCTATAAACAAGAGTTGCATAGAGATGTAATCGGTAATGTGTTACCCACCGATCGTACTAAGTCTTGGCCGATTTAGCCAAAGCTAACTCAAGGCTTAGTATGATGTGGATCTTGTCCCGCAAGAATTATAGCTAGTTTGTATGAATCTAGTAAAAGTGGTTTGACCACATCCATAACTCGATTCTACAAAATTCCTATAATTCAGTGGGAGCATCATTTGATTAAAGGCCTAATTAAATGATAAAAGGAATATGATATTAATCCTCTGCATTGTATGTTGTAGATTACTATGTCAACAAACACGAACACTCTCTCTCTGCGATCTGTCCTTGAGAAGGACAAGCTCAATGGAGCAAATTTCCTGGACTGGTACAGGAACCTGAGAATTGTTCTCACCCAAGAAAGGAAGTTGTACGTCCTGGAGCAGCCCATTCCGGAGGCACCTCCTGCCAATGCCTCGCGAGCTGACAAAGATGCTTACAAGAAGCATCAAGATGATGCATTAGATGTGTCATGTCTAATGCTCGCGACCATGAACTCTGAGCTTCAGAAGCAACACGAGTTCATGAATGCTTATGATATGGTTGGACATCTTCGTCAACTATATCAAGGACAAGCTAGGCATGAGAGATATGAAGTCTCTAAGGCATTATTTGGGTCCAAAATGCAAGACGGGACTCCCGTAGGTACATATGTACTCAAAATGATTGGGTACGTAGAAAACCTACAAAGTGAATACCTTAGCCATGAGCTGACCTAATCTTGCAATCTTTGCCAAGAGCCTTCGATCAATTTGTCATGAATTATAACATGAATGAAATTGATAAGCCATTACTGAAATGCTCGGTCATGTTGAGAATGAGCTTAACCTTAAGAAGGAGTAAATCGACACCATTTTGATGGTGCGAAAAGAAAACAAGGGCAAGCCTAAAGGTAAGGGAAAGTCCCAAGCCAAGGGCAAAGGCAAAGAACTTAAACCCAAAGGAGGGGTAGCGAGGAAGGGGCTTGCTTCTTACGCAAGGAAGCGAGGACCTTTGGGCATAAGCTATGAGGCATACACGGAAGATCTTAAGAAGAAGAGAAGTGAGACTTCTACTTGGTATAAATGTTATAGAAGTCAATCCATCTATTTCTTCATCATGGGTATTAGATAACGGATGTGCATCTCACATTTGTACCAATGTGTGCAAGAAATAGCAGGCATTGACAAAGGGCGAGGTGGACCTACGAGTAGGCAATGGAGCAAGGGTCTGCTGTCGTAGAGGAACTTATGATCTATCTCTCGCCTCCGGGCTTGTACTAGAATTAGATGAATGTTGTTATGTGCCCGCTTTAACTAAGAACATTTCGCTTTCTTGTTTGGACAAGAAAGGATTATCATTTATAATAAAGAACAAATGTTGTTAAATTTATTTAAATGATATGTTCTATTGTAGTGCACCTCTAATGAACTAACTATAATTTCTAGACTTAGAGAGCCCTATCTATAACATAAGTACAAAGAGGTTCTAGTCAAATGAGTTGAACCAAACCTATCTCCCATTGTCGCTAGGTCACATAAATGAGAGTCGCTTATCTCACTCCATAAGGATGGGTGCGCTAGACTCATTTGATTTTGAATCATATGAGACATGCGAATCTTGCCTTTTAGGCAAGATGACCAAGACTCCCTTTAGTGGACATAGCGAAAGAGCAACAGATTTGTTAGGACTTATACATAGTGATGTATGTGGTCCTTTCAATGTTGCTGCTAGAGGTGGTTACAGGTACTTCATTACATTTATCGATGACTTGAGATATGGTTATGTGTATCTTATGACATAAATCAACTTTGAAAAGTTCAAAGAATTCAAGAATGAAGTACAAAACCTTGGCAAGAGTATTAAGATACTGATCGATCGAGGTGGTGAATACCTTAGCCATGAGTTTCGTGACTATCTAGCCGAGTGTGGATTCTATCCCAACTCACTCCTCCCGAACACCACAAAGGTGGAATGGTGTATCCGAAAGGAGGAATCGACTTATTAGATATGGTACGATCTATGATGAGTCACACAGATCTTCCTATATCCTTTGGGGATATGCTCCGACACAGCACCTTTACCCTTAACCGTACCATCCAAGGTCGGATAAAGACACCATATACGATATGGACAGGAGAAATCCCAAGATGTCTTTTATGAGGATTTGGGGTTGTGAGGCTTACGACGCCAAGTGGGACCCAAATCCGATAGGTGCTATTTTGTTGGATATCCCAAGTCTACAAAGGGATATTACTTTACATTCTACCAAGACAAAGTGTTTGTGGCAAAGACTGGGGTTTTTCTAGAAAGGGATTTTGTTTCTAGAAAACTAGTGGGAGTACCTTCGATCTTGAAGAAATTCAAGATAAGGACCATAGCACTGAGGCCTTGATGGAGGTTGAACAGGAACCACAAAGTGTTGTGGGTGATGAGGTTGTTGCACAAAGAGTTGTGGAACAACCACTGCTCAAGTAGACCTACCTCTTCGCAGGTCCGATAGGGTATGCGTCGTCCTGAGAGATACTCATTTCTCTTGTCGACCATGATGACGTTATGCTCATTGAGAATGAGCCTACCTCCTATCGTGAAGCGTGATGAGCCCAGATTCGAGAAATGGCTAGACGCCATGAGATCCGAGATGGAATCCATGTACACCAACCAAGTATGGACTTTGGTTGATCCACCAAGGGGTCAAACCCATTGGGTGTAAGTGGGTCTTTAGGAGAAAGACTGACATGGATGGACTTACGATACCTATAAGGGCCGATTGGTGGCTAAAGGTTTCAAGCAAATTCATGGTATTGACTATGATGAAACCTTTTCTCCAAAGGGCGATGTTTAAGTCCATTCGGATCTTGCTTGCTATTGCAAAGATACCACGATTATGAGATCCGGCAGATGGATGTCAAAACCGCGCTTTTGAATGGAAACTTACTCGAGGATGTGTACATGACACAACCCGAGGGTTTTGTAGATCCACAAAGATATCGGGAAGGTATGCAAGCCGCAAAGGTCCATTTATGGGCTAAAGCAAGCTTCTGAGCCGAATCTTCGATTCGATGATGCGATCAAACAGTTTGGTTTCATCAAGAATGAAGATGAACCCCGTGGTCTACAAGAGGGTTAATGGGAACACAGCTTTGTCTTCCTTGTATTGTATGTGGATGACATACTACTCATTGGGAATGACATCCCTTCGCTACACACCGTGAAGACTTGGTCGGGACGTGCTTCTCAATGAAGGACTTAGGTGAAGCAAACAGTATTCTAGGCATCAAGATCTATAGAGATAGATCTAAGAGATTGCTTGGCCTAAGTCGAGTACATACATTGACACGGTATTACTGGTTTGCCATGCAGTAATTCCAAGAAAGGACTTCGCCGATGTCACATGGTGTGAGTCTTCAAGACTCAAAGTCCCTCTTCTAGAGAGGAGAGAGACCGCATGGATAAGATCCCTACGATCCGCTATAGGATCTATCATGTACGCCATGTTGTGTACTCCGATGTCTCGTATGCTTTGAGCATGACGAGTAGATACTATCGATCCAGTGAGCATCATCGATAGTAGCCAAGAATATTCTTAAGTACTTGAGAAGGACTAAAGAATATTTCTTGATATTCGAGGCGATGAGGAGCTAGTAAAGGGTTACAATGATGCGGCTTCCAAACGACGATGATTACAGATCGCGATCGGGTTCGTGTTTTGCTTGAATGGTGGCGCGTGTTGGAAGAGTTCGCAGACACGATTCTTGATTCTACAACAGAGGCCGAGAGTATATCGGCGCATCCGAGGCGAAAAGGAGGCAGCTTTGGATCCGCAAGTTCATTGAGCTGGGGTGGTTCCTAGCATTGCAGATCCTATAGAGCTCTATTGTGACAACAATGGAGCGATTACCTGTGCTAAGGAACCTCGCCACACCAGCGGACCAAACACATACTCTGGCTTCCATCTCATTCGAGAGATCATCGATAGAGGAGATGTGAAGATTTGCAGAGTACCCACAGAGGCTAACATCGCAGATCCCTTGACCAAGGCTTTGGCACAGGAAAAGCATGATGGTCACACTAGGTCATTGGGTATTAGATACTACGGTGATTGGCACTAGTGCTAGTGGGAGATTGTTAGTGAAAGCCCTAGAGCCAATCATATGATGATTGTTGTATGGACTTTATTGTATCATATTCCTATTTATTAAGGCATGGTTATTATATTTACTTGTATTGGTGCCAAATAACTAAATATAATAATGTCCTTGAGTAGTAGGTTCTTATCTATATCAATCGATTGGTTGAATCGATAATGAGGTGATATAGAGAACACTACTCTTAATCATTCCTAGTCGAGTATTAACATTCAGGGACAATGTTAATGCGTAGAGACTAGCATGTAGGTCAACAAGATGACTTGATCTCACAAGTCATGGATATGAGATATCAAGTTGACACATGGGTCTGCATTGGAGAATGTATACTGAATGACCCGCCATGAGAAAGTATCATGGATCGTTATATGAGTGTCATATACTTTCTCATGTGGCTATTAGTATGACTATTAGTCCTTAGACCTGAAGTCACCATGGTTCCCTACATAATGAATTGCATACTTTGGCTTCGTCAAACGTCACCCGTAAATGGGTGGACTATAAAGGCGATTACTGGGTATGTAACGAATTATGCGGAGGGATGTGAGTGATGTAGATGGGATCTATCCCTCCTATATGACGGGGGTGACATCGATATTCTTGATAGAGTGAGACCACGAAGTGCATGGCCATGCCCAAATGAGTCAATATGAGATATTGAGCTCATTTGATTAGAGTGAGTCTACTTGGAGTTCAAGATTTAGATTGTACCGAGGATGACACGGTCTATGCCTCGATTGGTCAATCTAGATGTCAAGGATAGAGGAACATTGTCACATATTGTGAGAGTCACAATTAGTAGTCACAAAGGTGATGTTGGAGCTCAACATTCTTGTAACTTGGGTAGCAATGATGTGTTGCTAGATACCGCTCATTGCTTATGTTCCTAATCGGTTTAGGGACATTGCCAACGTTACAAGAACCTATAGGGTCACACACATAAGAGCAATTAGATGGAGATTAGGTTCATATGATGAACCATGAGGATTAGGTTCATGGGATGAACCAAATTGGATTAAGAGTAATCCAAATTAGACTAATTGAGTTAGACTCAAGTTGATTCAAGTGTTGAATGAGCCTAATTGAGATTTGATTCATCAAATCAATTTAAATTAATGAATAAAGATTCATTAAATTAAATTGACTTGAGTCAAGTGGTTAGATTTGATCAACCATGGGAGATTAGAGGTCAAGTTTGACTTGACTTGAGAGGGAAGATGAAAGGTCAAGTTTGACTTGACCAAATGCCATGTCATGGTGATGACTTGGCATGGGCGGCCAATGATGACGCTCCACATCATCATTGACTTTGTCAATTGATGCCACATCATGAGGGAGATCAAGGGTCATGGGAGTTACATGCATGCATGTAACCCCTCTCCATGAAGTGGCCAGCCACTCCATTAGATGGAGTATTGATTTTTGGTGGCTAATTGACTTCATCTTCAACCTTGGAACTTTTCCTCTCAAGCTCTCTCCCTCTCCTTCCTCATCTTGCCGAGACACCCTAGGAGTGCTAGCACACTCAAGTGTGTTTTTCTTCCACCTATTGCTTGTGTGGATACCATAGAGGAGTGTGCACTTGACACTCTCGAGTTCCGGCGGACTTTTGGACGAGCGGGATTTGCGAAGGGCATCGCATCGAGGGTAACGCTCTTATCTCTTAGATCTAAGGTAGATCTAGGGTTTTTATACAAGCACATACATGTTTTGTTTTAATACTTCTTCGCACGGATCCGTGGCCGGGGGCTTCCGAGGTTTCCGCAACGCAAAAAGCAGTTTTTGCGGCTCGGAAAAACCCAACATATACATGTGTGCATATGTATATATTTTGTATAATCATGGACCCCGAAGACAAAGACAAAAACCGGCGATCCATCCGTCGTCTCTTCCGCGGCTAATCAACTAGAAGAGTTGTGTTGCTTGAACAACTAGTTTGTTCAAGCGACCACTCAAGTTGTTAGCACGACGACGAATAGGTTGTGCTAAGGAAACTCATCCCATCCGGATTAATTCTTTCATTAGTGAAAATTTTAATCCGGGGACATGGGAGCCAATGAGCCTCCGAAGCATCAACCTACAAGTGGTATCAGACCCACGGTTTCCGGTTTTGTGTGTTTAGGATTCGGTTAATTTTTATGCACTTATTCATATATTATATGTGCCAGATAATAGTAGGATATGCGTAGTTTAACTCTTTGGTTGCAGGCATAAGATCCGACTATTATGGCCATATGTGTGTATGTGATTGGATGTGTGTAAATATTTATTATTTGAATCCTCGGGGTTGACGAGGCTAGATTAGTATTTAATTTTTGTAATTAAATACGGCATTGTTTAGCCACTCATTTTAGTTTACTTTCGATCTAGATTATTTGTACACTCCTTCGTGGAGTATAGGATCGATGGATGTAAATTAAAATAGTTTTATCTCGGCTCGGATCTCTTTGGTGACTTGCGCACGGGAAAAGATGGAGCGGACGAGGTGGCGACACGACGGGATGCATATTGGAGGACAATGCCATAATAGTTGGAAAAATTCTATTTTTTCCATATTTATTGCTTATTTGTTTTATATGCATGTTGTGTATGTTTTAAAATTCCTCATTTTCAATTAACTAAGTGGGAGAGGGACATTTTAATTAATTCCCGCGGCCTCCATTACAATTTGACGTGTGATGCAACAAACTTGTGTGTTGGCTCTGAGTGCCTTCCTCCCTGCGGACGGGTTTGTTTGCGGGTCACTAGGTCAAATAATGGTTATAGGAAATTATCTAGGAGCATGTGTACTTCCACAGCGGTAAGGCACATAATCCGAAATAATTCCCTAAGTATCGTGTAATGGTGAACACTTAGATGCAAATAAAAGTATCCTCCCCATCGGAGTCACTGCTTTTATTTGTAGGGCCAAAGAGGAACCAACTATTAATTTTATTTGTCAAAAAGTAAGGTTGACAAGATAATAAAATTAATGGGTAAAACCTCCTCTTACAAATGTAGAATTCGTATACGTCCACACAGCGTGGCATGCGATCTTCTCGGTGATTTGAGGTGTTGGTTGATTTCGGGATTTTATTATTTTGAGGAATCAATAATATTTGAAATCTAATATTTTGATCATTGTGATTTTTAGGATTTTCAAATGGCTTTCAACCCACTTGCTGTGATTTTAAAAGAAAATAAGCTTACTGGACCAAACTACATTGATTGGAAAAGAAATCTGGATATTGTCTTAACTACGGAGGAGTACAAATTTGTACTCTTCGAGGTCTGTCCTCCTAAGCCCTCCGATGACTCTGATGAAAAGGAGAAAGAACGTTATAAGAAATGGGTCAAGGCAGATGAGATGGCGCAGTGTTACATTTTGGCATCTATGTCAAATGTGCTGCAACATCAGCATCAGGCCATAGCCACAGCTTATGACATGATGTTCAATCTCAAGAAACTTTTCGGACATCAGAGTAGGGCGGCTAGGCAGGAGGCAATGAGAAACTTGATGATGACCACCATGATCGAGGGAACACCCATTAGGGATCATGTTCTCAAGATGATGGCTCATCTTAATGAGATGGAAGTCCTCGGAGCTGAGATCGATGGGGAAACCCAGGTCGATATCATTCTCCAGTCTCTTCCTAGGAGTTTTGAGCAGTTCCGCCTCAACTACAACATGAACAAGAGGTTGTATTCGTTGGCGGAGCTTCTGACAGAACTCCAGGCGGCAGAGGGGCTTTTTCGTCAGAGTGCTCAAGCCATGGTCGCTCAGAAGGTTTCTTCCTCTAAACCGAAAGGTAAGAAGAAGAAGAATCAAGGTGGAGCGAAGAAGGTGGTAGTGGGACCTCAGGCAGGAGTGAAGAAGCCGAAAGGCAAGTGCTTCACTTGCAAGCAGACTGGACATTGGAAGGCGGACCGTCCTCGCCGAAAGAACAAAGGTATATCTTCTTGTTTAGTTGTTGAAACATGTTTAGCGGTATTATCTACCAGTGCCTAGTGTGTAGATACAAGAGTCACTGATCATGTCTGCAATACTTTGCAGGGGTTCCAGGAAACCCGACGACTAGCTGAGGGAGAGATTACCACGGAACAGAATTTTGTCAAGGAACAACGGAAGGGGCAGAATCTGGCAGACAGATTGGTGGAGATGCGAATGGGGAAGCTGGGAATGGACGACGGTCGGCCCGGCGTCGCTCACGATCAGTCAATAGGCAAGGAGGGCCAAGGAGGCAGTATAGACCGAGGCCAAGGTAGCAACCGAGGGAAGCAAACCAGCCCAATCAAGAGGATAGCATAGAAAATGGAGGTGAGCAGAATCTGCTGGCGATGGTGGCAGCCGCTAGCCCAATTCCAGTTGCGGTTGAGCCCCCTTCGTCCCAGGGAGCTGATACGGAGGAGGGTGAGGAAGAAGGGGGAGAGGAGGATGGAGGCTCGGAGGAAGGGGATGAGGAGAGGCATCCAGATGGGGAGCAAGAGGCACGCCAATCGGTCTTGAGGCAAGTTGTGGTGGTAAGGCCGGATGGGGTGTTGGATGACGATCGGCAAGGGGTGGAGCGAGGGGGGCAGCAGGGAGCTCGAGGAAAGGAGCCGGTACAGCAAGGGGGAGTGGTTCCAAGGGCTTCAAATGGTCAAGGGGGGCAAGGGACAGCGGCAAGGGTGCTAACAAGGACTACCCAAAGGTTGCCGGCAGTTAGGGGATCAACTTCATCCGCTTTGGTGGCAGGAACTTCATCATCGGCAGCATCGGCATCGGGTTCCACCTCGGGGGCAAGCTCAAGTAACGAAGCAGGTGGAAGGGCAGGAAATGAAGGGGTAGGGGCTGATCGAAGCGGCCGCCAACTACGGACGCGAGCAGTCCGGGGAGGTGGACAATGAAGATCGCTGCATGGAATGTAAGGGGCCTCCACAAGGCCCTAAAGCAAGGGGGGGTGCAAAACCTCTTGCGAAGTAAGGATATACAAGTGTTGGCGCTACTGAAGACAAAGCTTGATGAGCAAAATATTGGGCCGATCATGGGGAAAAGGTTTTCAGGTAAGAAGTATGTGAATAACTTTGATATGTCTAATCATGGTCAGATTCTGCTTGGATGGGATGAGCAGCGGGCAGAATTGGAGGTTCTTGATACTACCGAGCAGTGTATTCATACTCAGATTAGATGTCAGGCTTCTGGGCGGAGTTTCTATGTTTCTTTTATATATGGGCTCCATTCGGTGACGACTCGAAGGGTGCTATAGGAGAAGCTAACGGAGATGGGTGAAGGGATGATGGGGCCTTGGATGATCATGGGAGACTTCAATGTCGTAAGGGATGTGCACGAAAGGCAAGGAGGCAATCCGGTCACAAATTATGAGTTGAGGGATTTGTAAAGGTTCATTCATGTATGTGGAATGGTGGACTTGAGATCCATAGGGTGTAGACTCACGTGGACTAATGGGGAGGTGGCTTGCAAATTGGATAGGGCAATGGTGAACCCGATTTGGCTAATAGAGGAGTTTGATGCATATGCTGAATTTTTGCCCCCGGGGTGCTTATCGGATCATTCATGTGTTATGGTGTGCATTCTAGAAAAGGAAAGGGCAGCAACAAAGCCTTTTAAATTCTTGAACATGTGGACGTTGTTGGGCTTTTCCGGGCCGCAAAAACCGCTTTTTGCGTTGCGGAAACCCCGGAAGTCCCGGCCACGGATCCGTGCGAAGAAGTATTAAAACTAATTACATGTATGTGCTTACAAAATCCTCTAGATCTACCTTAGAACTAAGAGATAAGGATGTTACCCTTGATGCGATGCCCTTCGCAAATCCCGCTCGTCCAAAGTCCGCCGGAACTCGAGAGTGTCAAGTGCACACTCCTCTATGGTATCCACACAAGCAATAGGAGGAAGAAAACTCAACCTTGAGTGTGCTAGCACTCCTTGGTTGGTTCGGCCAAAGAGAGGAAGGAGAGGGAGAGCTTGAGAGGAAAAATTCCCAAGGAAGAAGATGAAGTAATGAGTGATTACTCACCAAAATGAATTTTCACTCACATAACCCCCAAAATGGTGGCCGGCCACTTCATGGAGGGGGAGTTACATGCATGCATGTAACTCCCATGACCCTTGGTCTCCCTCATGATGTGGCACTAATTGACAAGTCAATGATGTGGAGCATCATCATTGGCGGCCATGCCTAGTCATCATCATGACATGGCATTTGGTCAAGTCAAACTTGACCTTTCAACTTCCCTCTCAAGTCAAGTCAAACTTGACCTCTAATCTCCATGGTTGAACTTCGTTCCAGTTTACGTATTGCTCAATTTAATATAATGAATCTCTATTCATTAATTTAAATTGATTTGATGAATCAAATCTCAATTAGACTCATTCAACACTTGAATCAACTTGAGTCTAACTCAATTAGTCTAATTTGGATTACTCTTAATCCAATTTGGTTCATCCCATGAACCTAATCCTCATGGTTCATCATATGAACCTAATCTCCATCTAATTGCTCTCATGTGTGTGACCCTATAGGTTCTTATAGCGTTGGCAATGTCCTAAACCGATTTAGGAACATAAGCGATGGCGGTATCTAGCAACACATCATTGCTACCCAAGTTACAAGAATGTTGAGCTCCAACATCACCTTTGTGACTACTAATTGTGACTCTCACAATATGTGACAATGTCCCTCTATCCTTGACATCTAGATTGACCAATCGAGGCATAGACCGTGTCATCCTCGGTACAATCTAAATCTTGAACTCAGTAGACTCACTCTAATCAAATGAGCTCAATATCTCATATTGACTCATTTTGGGCATAACCATACGCCCGTGGTCTCACTCTATCAAGAATATCGATGTCACCCCGTCATATAGGAGGATAGATCCCATCTACATCACTCACATCCCTCGCGTAATTAGATTACATACCCGATGTCGCCTTTATAGTCCACCCATTTACGGGTGACGTTTGTGAAACCAAAGTATGCAACTCTTATGTAGGGAAACTATGGTGACTTGTGTCTAAGGACTAATAGTCATACTAATAGCCACATGAGAAAGTATATGACACTCATATAACGATCCATGATACTTTCTCATGGGGGTCATTCAAGATACATTCTCCAATGCATACCCATGTGTCAACTTGATATCTCATATCCATGACTTGTGAGATCAAGTCATCTTGTTGACCTACATGTTAGTCTCTACGCATTAACATTGTCCCCGAATGTTAATACTGACTAGGAATGATTAAGAGTAGTGTTCTCTATATCATCTCATTATCGATTCAACCAATCGATTGATATAGATAAGAACCTACTACTCAAGGACATTATTATATTTAGTTATTTGGCACCAATACAAGTAAATATAATAACCATGCCTTTATAAATAGGAATATGATACAATAAAGTCCATACAACAATCATCACATGATTGGCTCTAGGCTTACTAACAATCTCCCACTAGCACTAGTGTCAATCACCGTAGTATATCTAATACCCAATCGACCTAGTGTGACCATCATGCTTTTCTCGTACAAAGCCTTGGTCAAGGGATCCGCGATGTTAGCCTCGCGGGTACTCAAATCTTCACATCTCCTCTATCGATAATCTCTCGAATGTGGAAGCGCCGTAGTATGTGTTTGGTCCACTGGTGTGAGCGAGGTTCCTTAGCTCGCAATCGCCTCCATTGTTGTCACAATAGAGCTCTATAGGATCTCGCAATGCTAGGAACCACCCTAAGCTCGAATGAACTCGGATCCAAATCGCTTCCTCACGCCTCGATGCAATGATATACTACTTCGCTGTAGAATCAAGAATCGTGGTCCTCGCTCAACTCTTCCACCACAATGCCACCATTCAAGCAAAACACGAACCCGATCGCGATCTATAATCATCCCGGCCGGGGAAGCCGCATCAGAACCCTTTACACCTAGCTCTCATCGCTTCCAAATATCAAGAAATATTCTTAGTCCTTCTCAAGTACTTAAGAATATTCTGATCGCTATCCAAAGGACGCCACCGATCCGATCGGTATCTACTCCATGCTCAAAGCATACGAGACATCGTGACGAGTACACAAGATGGCACATGATAGATCCTATAGCGCGATGCGTAAGGGATCTTATCCATGCGGTCTCTCTCCTCTCTAGAAGAGGGACTTTGAGTCTTCGAAGACTCACACCATGTGACATCGCGTAAGTCCTTCTTGGAATTCTCGCATGGCAAACCAAGTAATACTGTGTCAATGTATGTACTCGACTTAGGCCAAGCAATCTCTTAGATCTATCTCTATAGATCTTGATGCCTAGAATACAGCCGCTTCACCTAAGTCCTTCATTGAGAAGCACGCCCTCACCAAGTCTTCACAGCATCAGAGCGAAGGGATGTCATTCCCAATGAGTAGTATGTCATCCACATACAATACAAGGAAGACAACTGTGTTCCCATTAACCCTCTTGTAGACACAGGGTTCATCTTCATTCTTGATGAAACCAAACTGCTTGATCGCATCATCGAATCAAGATTCCAACTCAGAAGCTTGCTTTAGCCCATAAATGGACCTTTGCAACTTGCAGATACCTTCCCAAAGATGTCCGTGGATCTACAAAACCCTCAGGTTGTGTCATGTACACATCCTCGAGTAAGTTTCCATTCAGAAACGCGGTTTTGACATCCATCTGCCAGATCTCATAATCGTGGTATGCTGCAATAGCAAGCAAGATCCGAATGGACTTAAACATCGCCACTGGAGAAAAGGTTTCATCATAGTCAATACCATGAATTTGCTTGAAACCTTTAGCCACCAATCGGCCCTTATAGGTATGCGTAAGTCCATCCATGTCAGTCTTTCTCCTAAAGACCCACTTACACCCAATGGGTTTGACCCCTTCAGGTGGATCAACCAAAGTCCAGACTTGGTTAGTGTACATGGATTCCATCTCGGATCTCATGGCGTCTAGCCATTTCTCAGAATCTGGGCTCATCACAGCTTCCTGATAGGAGGTAGGCTCATTCTCAATGAGCATAACGTCATCATGGTCAGACAAGAGAAATGAGTATCTCTCAGCCGACGACGCACCCTATCGACTGCAAGAGGTAGGTCATTTGAATGTGGTTGTTCCACAACTCTTTGTGCAACAACCTCATCACCCACAACACTTTGTGGTTCCTGCTCAACCTCCATCAAGGCCTCAGCATATGGTCCTTATCTTGAATTTCTTCAAGATCGAAGTACTTCCCACTAGTTTTTCTAGAAACAAAATCCCTTTCTAGAAAAACCCCAGCCTTGCCACAAACACTTTGTAGCCGACCGGGAATGTAGAAGTAATATCCTCAGACTTGGGATATCCAACAAAATAGCACCTATCGGATTTGGGTCCCTTGTCCGAGACTTGACGCCGAACGTAAGCCTCACAACCCCAAATCCTCATAAAAGACATCTTGGGATTTTTCCCCCGTCCATATCGATATGGTGTCTTTACCACACTTGGATGGTACACTGCTAAGGGTAAAGGTCTGTGTCCAGAGCATATCCCCAAAAGGATATAGGAAGATCTGTGTGACTCATCATAGATCGTACTATATCCAATAGGTACGATTCCTCCTTTCTGATACACCATTCCACCGTGGTGTTCCAGAGGAGTGAGTTGGGATAGAATCCCACACTCACCTAGATAGTCACGAAACTCATGGCTAAGGTATTCACCACCTCGATCCGATCAAGTATCTTAATACTCTTGCCAAGTCGGTTTTGTACTTCATTCTTGAATTCTTTGAACTTTTCAAAGGATTCAGATTTATGTGTCATAAGATACACATAACCATATCTACTGAAGTCATCAGTAAATGTAATGAAGTACCTGTAACCACCTCTAGCAGCAACATTGAAAGGACCACATACATCACTATGTATAAGTCCCAACAAATCTGCTCTTTCGCATGTCCACTAAAGGAGTCTTGGTCATCTTGCCTAAAAGGCAAGAATCGCATGTCTCATATGATTCAAAATCAAATGAGTCTAGCACCCCATCCTTATGGAGCCGAGATGTTTACTCTCATTTATGTGACCTAAGTGACAATGCCAGAGATAGGTTTGGTCTAACTCATTTGACTTGAACCTCTTGGTACTTATGTTATAGATAGGGCTCTAAGTCTAGAAAGTAGAGTCCGCTCATTAGAGGTGCACTACAATAGAACATATCATTTAAATAAATCAACAACATTTGTTCTTTATTATAAATGAAAACCCTTTCTTGTCCAAACAAGAAATCAAATGATGTTCTTAGTTAATCAGGCATACATAACAACATTCTTCTAATTCTAGTACAAGCCTGAGGGCAGTAGATAGATCATAAGTTCCTACAAAGACAAAGAAGACAACCCTTGCTCCATTGCCTACTGTAGGTCCACCTCGCCTTTGTCAATGCCTTGCTATTTCTCAAAGCACATTGGTACAAATGTGAGATGCACATCCGATCTAATACCCATGATGAAGAAATAGATAGATTGACTTCTATAACATTTATACCAAGTAGAAGTCTCACTTCTTCTTCTTAAGATCTTCCGGTATGCCTTGCGATACGCTTCCAAAGGTGTCCTTCCTTGCAAGAAGCAAGCCCTTCCTTGGCTACCCCTCCTTTGGGTTTAAGTTCTTTGCCTTTGCCCTTGGCTTGGGACTTTCCCTTACCTTTAGGCTTGCCCTTGCCTTTCTTCTTCTGCACCATCAAAATGGTGTCAGATTTACCCTTCTTAAGGTTAAGCTCAGCAGTTCTCAACATGCTGAGCATTTCAGGCAGTGGCTTATCAATTTCATTCATGTTATAATTCATGACAAATTGATCGAAGGCTCTTGGCAAAGATTGCAAGATTAGGTCAGTGGCCAGCTCTTGGCCAAGTGGGAATCCCAGCCTTTGTAGGTTTTCTACGTACCCAATCATCTTGAGTACATATGAACCTACAGGAGTCCCTTCTTGCATTTTAGACCCAAATATTGCTTTAGAGACTTCATATCTCTCATGCCTAGCTTGTCCTTGATATAGTTGACGAAGATGTCCAACCATATCATAAGCATTCATGAACTCATGTTGCTTCTGAAGCTCAGAGTTCATGGTCGCGAGCATTATACATGACACATCTAATGCATCATCTTGATGCTTCTTGTAAGCATCTTTGTCACCGCGAGGCAAAGGGCAGGAGGTGCCTCCGGAATGGGCCGCCCAGACGCATACTTCCTTTCTTGGGTGAGAACAATTCTCAGGTTCCTGTACCAGTCCAGGAAATTTGCTCCATTGAGCTTGTCCTTCTCAAGGACAGATCGCAGAGAGAGAGTGTTCGTGTTGTTTGACATAGTAATCTACAACATACAATGCAGAGAATTAATATCATATTCCTTTTATCATTTAATTAGGCCTTTAATCAAATGATGCTCCCACTGAATTATAGGAATTTTATAGAATCGAGTTATGGATGTGGTCAAACAAAATTTTCTTGATTCATACAAACTAGCTTTAATTCTTGTGGTACAAGTTCGACATCATTCTAAGCATTGAGTTAGGTTTGGCTAAATCGCCGAAGACTTAGTACGATCGGTGGGTAACACATTACCGATTACATCTCTATGCAACTCTTGTTTATAGGATTAAGACCCACATTTACAAAAGACCTTGAGTTAGCTTTGGCTAAATCGCCCAAGATTTAGTGTAAATGCGATCTTAACCTATCTTTCCATTGGAATATGCCTATAGTTCTACTCGATCCAATTGAGTTAACTAGTTTTGCTCAATCTAATTGAGCTTACTCTAACCCAGTCGTGATAGGCGGGACCAAGATTGTCCCTCCGCACCCTACCAAGATAATATGCGCTGCTCGCTTTGGCGCATTCAACAACAACAAATGATCGAGGTAGTGATGGGTATCAAGGCTCGGTAGGCATTTTCGAGTTGATTCGATTATGATCTAATCTAATCGTAATGTGTATCTTATACGCATTTAGGCCTTTATTATCCTATATTAGCATGCATCATATACAAACATTAATTATTCTAGCATGCATCATATACATACCAGCATATTTTTTTTTACATAGCATGCATCACATACATACAAGCATAAATCAATTAAATATATATATATCAACATATATATATATATAATTAAATGTGATATAGTCATGGCCCTACTACGATCTTCTCAAGCCAATGAGAAGATCGGACGGTCAACCTAAGGCTAGCGGCTTCTCCAAGCGCTTCCTTTGACCGCCATGTGTCGTCGTCACCCTTCTCGTAAGCTCGTCTTCAAGTGGACTTTCCACCGCTCCATTTTTGTACATTACAAATACGAAACTCGAGTTACATTCGAGTCTTAAACTATTTACAACTAGAATATTAAAAGAAGAGGTGCGACGCCACAGTCGCAAACACTTTACAACACGCACAACCACAAAACGGCACGCAGGCCGTATTATGAATTACAACACACATAATCCAATCCTATTGGGTTATTGGGCCATGACAATCACAGAATCATACATAATTCAAAATTATGTATTTTTACAGAAAATTTCTATAATTTTTCCTAATTTATTTCGAATTTATGAGAACGGGTCCCGCTTAAGCGGTTTCGCGCGATCGCGGACATGGCCCCTTTCGGGATAGGGCAGCCCTACTGCAAAAATAAACTTCACGAGTGTCCCTACAACGATCCTACAGCGACTTAAGTCGCTGTCCCAAAAACCTAAAGCGAGAACTCACGATTCGGAGAGTTTTTCTCGACGGTTGAAGCTTCACGAGTGTCCCAACACTCGTTGCTCGACTCACGAGAAAAATACCCAAAAATTCTATAAAATTAGGAAATTTACAGAAACATAAAAATCTGTAATTTTTATATCTAATATAAAAAATACAAAAACGAAACACATACATGCTTCGCGACGTGGCTCGATACCATTTGTTTTTCCGAGCCGCAAAACCGCTTGCGCTAAGGAAACTCAAGTCCCGCCACGGATCCGCAAGAAGAAGTATTAAAACTAATTACATGTATGTGCTTACAAAATCCTCTAGATCTACCTTAGAACTAAGAGATAAGGATGTTACCCTTGATGCGATGCCCTTCGCAAAATCCCGCCCAAAGTCCGCGAACTCGAGAGTGTCAAGTGCACACTCCTCTATGGTATCCACACAAGCAATAGGTGGAAGAAAACTCAACCTTGAGTGTGCTAGCACTCTTGGTTGGTTCGCCAAAGAGAGGAAGGAGAGGGAGAGCTTGAGAGGAAAAATTCCCAAGGAAGAAGATGAAGTAATGAGTGATTACTCACCAAATGAATTTTCACTCACATAACCCCAAAATGGTGGCCGCCACTTCATGGAGGGGAGTTACATGCATGCATGTAACTCCCATGACCCTTGGTCTCCTCATGATGTGGCACCACTGACAAGTCAATGATGATGTGGAGCATCATCATTGGCCGCCATGCCTAGTCATCATCATGACATGGCATTTGGTCAAGTCAAACTTGACCTTTCAACTTCCTCTCAAGTCAAGTCAAACTTGACCTCTAATCTCCCATGGTTGATCAAATCTAACCACTTGACTCAAGTCAATTTAATATAATGAATCTCTATTCATTAATTTAAATTGATTTGATGAATCAAATCTCAATTAGACTCATTCAACACTTGAATCAACTTGAGTCTAACTCAATTAGTCTAATTTGGATTACTCTTAATCCAATTTGGTTCATCCCATGAACCTAATCCTCATGGTTCATCATATGAACCTAATCTCCATCTAATTGCTCTTAAGTGTGTGACCCTATAGGTTCTTGTAACGTTGGCAATGTCCCTAAACCGATTTAGGAACATAAGCAATGAGCGGTATCTAGCAACACATCATTGCTACCCAAGTTACAAGAATGTTGAGCTCCAACATCACCTTTGTGACTACTAATTGTGACTCTCACAATATGTGACAATGTCCTCTATCCTTGACATCTAGATTGACCAATCGAGTGCAATGCAGCAAGGCACCAAAGTCAACCGCATTTTGATTATGGCAAAAGGCTCAATAGTTAAGGGTATATTTGTTATCTTACGAGCTCAATTATATGTGCGTAAAATGCTAAAGTCGAAGGAAGGTTCATGACACCCTGGGAACCGAGGTGGTCGGGCAACGCCAGAGGGACTTCTGAGGAAGCCGAGGTACTCGGGTGAAGACCTAAGCGAGGCTACAAGGTAAGCTCGTGAAAGCGGCTAAGGTCGCAGCGAGATCCGACCCAATACCTCCAATGGAAGGTCTAGGTTTGAGATCGATGGTTAGAACCATCAGACATTTTATATTTTAAGCTAACTTGTATCACCCAAAACCCTTTGACTACAGTCAACTGCTAGTCAAGTTCCAGCCTCGAGAAGAGCTCGAATTTCAAGGGGGTGAATTTGGACTTGACTCGTGTTTTGGTACAAAGGGTGATGTGGCATCAAGGTGAACATCCAAACCATCACCAAGCTTCCTTGTGGTGGACGCCCAAAATAAGGTGAGTTGGCACAAGATGGTTGGCTCCCATGATGTGGCACAAGTTGAATGGCTCCAACAAGTTGGCGCCCAAGGAGGTTGGAGGTGGCACAAGGTGGTTGGATGAAACACCTCATCCTCAAGTTGGCGCCCAAGGAGGTTGGAGGTGGCACAAGGTGGTTGGATGAAACACCTCATCCTTGAGTTGGCGCACAAGGAGGTTGGAGGTGGCACAAGGTGGTTGGATGAAACACCTCATCCTTGAGTTGGCGCAAAGGATGTGGATGAACAAGTCTTGGGGGATAAGAACCTCACCTTGGACACTACCTATGTCTAAATTCATAGATCAATATCCATAAATAGACATGTTCAAGCCAAGCAAATCACAAGAATTCAAGAGCTCTCAACACGCCGTCGTAACGCCGCTACTACTACTCACATTTGCTACGACGGCGTCACGACAACGAAAGCTACATCTTCTACTTATAAGAGTTGTCGGTATATTTATTTAAGTTCTACTTCTTTAAATTGTCTTTGTGCTTTAATCGTAACAAGGAAAGGGGAGTGTCCTTTGCCTTGATTTCTTTTGTAATCGTTGTTCTACTTCCAACGAAGGAGGAGTGGTTTTAGTGAATTGCCCTCCGTACGTGATCAAGGATCACTAGGGCCGTGGATTAGCAATCGAAAGATTGTGAACCACGTAAAAATATCTTGTCTACTTTATATTTCCGCTGTGCATTCTCTACTTGCTTTTTACTTATTGCAAAAGTTTTTAACGACACCGTATCGCTATTCACCCCCCCCTCTAGCGACACTTTCGATCCAACAATTGGTATCGAGTCGGGCGCTAAGATTCGTGAAACCACCAATCTAGCTTTGTTTTTCTTTTTACAGATTTTTTATTTATTTATTTCTGTTTTCGATAATTATTTCACTTGCTTATCTTCTCCTACATATAGAATTGCATTAGAGGCTTTAGGATCCGGATAAGGTTGTCCTTGTTAGATCCCGAGTAAGGTTGTCCTCCGAACTTCAACGACATTCGTGCATTTGATTGTTTATTTCTTTTGCAAGTTACATTTTATATATCTTTTTACTTCTCAAGACTACTAATCCAAGACGAAAAGTCTTGGAATATTCTTTCCGTGTGTGTTTTGCAAGATTCTTTTCGACGCTCTTCTTCTTGTTTTTAAATGGCCCATCTCGAAGGGTTTAGCACCGCCCGACTTTCGCTTTACAACGGTAATGACTTTCGCTATTGGAAGGGTCGGATGGAATGCTTTCTTAAAACCCAAATCGAGATGTGGATCGTAATCCAAACCGTTTCACACTTCCTATTAATGAAGATGGTGAATCTTGGGTTACGATCAATGGTCAAATTCCATGAAAAACAAGTAGAAGCCGATGCCAAGGCAACTCAAATCTTGCAATGTGGGTTGTCCAAGGAAGAGCTCAACCGCTGCCCCTTCATTAGTGCAAAGGACTTATGGACCAAGCTAGTGGAACTACACGAAGGCACCGATTTACACGAAGGTATGTAAAAGAGATTTACTTTTAAATAAATTGTATAACTTGAAAATGCAGGAAAACGAGACCGCAACTCAACTACATGCTCAGATCCAAGACATCGCACAACCAACTCCATGCCATCGGACAAAAGGTCGAGAATCGCGACCTTATCGTATTCTCTTAACTCGCTTCCTAGGACCACCTTGTGGGCATCCATGGTCGATGCCTACAAGGTCTCAAGGACCTTTCTAAAATTAGGTTAGACGAATTGTTTGAACTTGAATTACATGAGCAAACTAACGTGGTCCGAGAAGAGTATTGCGTTAGTTGTAGGTTCCAAGAAGAAGAAGCCCGCAAGCAAGCCACCCCAAGGAAGAAGAGTCCGAATCGGAAGTAGACTGAATAGAATCCGAACTAGTCAATCTAGTTCTAAGATGATCAAGAGACGAAACGACCAACAACTCAAGGTAAGCCTAAACCTAATTCAAATACTTCTAATTTTAGATGCTATGAGTGCAACAGTGTTCTGGCCACATCAAGTCCGAGTGCCCAAAGCTAAAGAATAACGATCAAAGACCAAGAAAGCGCTAAACGCTACTTGGGAGGAGTTGTCGAGGAAGAAGACGATATCCAAGCTCTAATGGCCAAGCCGACCGAGCACGACTCGAAATCAAGAAGAGTCCGAGTCCGAACTGGCGATGAGCTTCCATTCAAGACAAGCCACGGATCCGTATCCGGTTCAAAAGAATCATTAAGGGTAAGTCGGTCGTTACTTAATACTTTGTATGGTGCAATTAAATTTTTAAATAAGAAACTAGCTAAGTCCGAGTCCAAGGTCGAGACCCTAATTGAGGAGGTTAACCTTCTCAAACATGAGGTCTCCTAACCTCTTCGACTACTCAGATTCAAGAGGAGGACTCAACCTGCTGAAAAGCTTGAAGTTGAGAACTCGCTTTTGAAAACACAAGTCAAGACCTTAGGAACACGTTGGAAAGGTTCACTTTGGGATCCAAGGGACTTGACCTCTTACTTGGATCACAAAGGGCCGTGTACAACAAGGCCGGACTCGGGTTTAACTCAAATACAACCAATAAGTCATATATGTCTATAGTAAACCAACATAAGAAAAATGTCCAAGCATGGGTCCCTAAGACCACTTTGATTTCAACTTTAGGATCTAACATGTATTGGGTTCCCAAGGACCAAATTCACTATGTGAATAGACCCACTGATTCAATGGTCCAGGGGAGCCAATACAAAATGTATTTTTGTTAAGTCTTAGAAATTGCATGCTTAGTTTTTCCTTTATTTTTAGAATGGTTAGATAGGACTCATAACCAACTAAAATCTGAAAAGATTGAGCCTCGGGAGCCTCTTTTCAAAAATAAACCAACTAAAATCCTTTAAAAGATTGAGCCTCGGGAGCCTCTTTTTCAAAAATAACTAGTTAGACCAAGACGTAGTCTCAAGTAAGTCGAGTTATCAATTTCTTGAAATTAGCTTTGTCTAAGGAAGTGGTCGTTGTTCCGATCAAAGAAGGCCTCTGTGGCCTCGCCACGACTGAAGCTAATCTCTTGAAAAGATTACTTGATGAGCTTAGACTAAATCCGAATCTAACCTAATGTTGGTTAATTTAAATTCATTAAAATTAATCAAGTAAATTGAAAGTCATCTCACAATAACACATAGGAATAACATGTTTTGATCATGTAGATATTGGTGAGATGATTTAGGTTTAAAACTTACAAACAACCCTTTAGTAATTCCAATATCCGATCCAACTACCTTATGTGTAGGATCAATGGATGTTGGATGCTGGTTGCTCCGACACATGACCGGGATCAACTCAAATTTTCGGTTACGATTCAAACGACAAGGATCGGTAGCCTTCGAAATAACGCAAGCTCAAAATCATCGGATCAGGTGATATTGAGCTCAACTCTAACTTTACAATTCAAAATGTCTTATTAGTAGAAAACTTTCAATATAATTTACTTAGTGTAAGCCAATTGTGTGATAACAATTATAAGGTCATATTTCTAGAAAATGAATGCGTAATCAAAATAAATGCAACATCTAAAATAATACTTAAAGGAACTAGGAGTAGCAACATCTACACAATAAATTTACCCAACTCCTCAACCAAGTGTCTTATGACACAAGAAGAGGAATCTTGGTTATGGCAATCAAGACTCTGACACTGCACCCAAGACTCGGCCCACAAGATGAGTCGAGTGGCTTGGTTATAGGTTTGCCTAAACTAAACAACTTGGATAATAAAATATGTAATGCTTGTCAACAAGGTAAACAATCTAGGACACAACATCAATTAACTAATCAAGAACGAACCAAAAGTGTTCTTGAGCTCCTACACATGGATCTATTTGATTCACATGGAGCTAAGTCACTCAATGGTAGTCAATTTTGCTTAGTCATAATTGATTTACTATTCTAGATTTACTTGGGTTAGGTTTATCAAACATAAAAATGATACCCTAGACCAACTAATCAATCTTTGTAGGTTAATCAAAATCAAAAGAACCTTAAGATTAAAAGACTTAGAAGCGATCATGGTGGTGAATTCAAAACCACAAAGGTTTACAGATTACGTAACCTAAACGGATACCACCATGAGTTTTCATGTCCTAGAACCCCACAACAAAATGGGTTAGTCGAACGGAAAAATAGAACCCTACAAGAAGCCGCTAGGACAATGTTAAACGAGTATAACCTACCCGATAGATTTTGGGCGAGGTTAGTACGGCTTGCTATGTCCAAAATAGGATCCTTATGGTAAAGAGGCACCAAAAGACCTCAGACGAGATTTATCACGATAAAATACCAACATCAAGTACTTTAGGTATTTGGATGCAAGGTACATATCTTAAACACTAAGGATTACCTAGGGAAATTCAAATCCAAAACCTCATCGAACCTTTCTAGGATACTCAACCACCAGAGCTTATAGGGTATACAATCACGACACTCTTAGAGTCGAAGAAACCATTAATATAGTTTTCGAAGGACACGAACCCGCTCAATCCTTAACAAAACCAACTAGCAAATCAACTTATAGCTAACCCGACTGATCTTGAACTTGAATCTCCCCTAACCCAAGTCATCCTATCGACCAAGTGATAGATGACTCTAACCCAAGTCAAACTAGAACTCACCCAAGTCATCCTATCGACCAAGTGATAGATGACCCTAACCCGAGTCACACTAAGACTCAAACAAATCATCCTATCAATCAAGTTATAGGTGATCCAAATTTAGGGTTCGAACTAGAGCTTCATATCGAAACCTTAGTCAAATCTCGTTAATTTCCAAAATCGAACCCAAAACTATTGAACAAGCACTTCTTGATCCCGATCGGATTATTGCTATGCAAGAAGAGCTAGCTCAATTCACTAGAAATGAAGTCCGGGAATTAGTACCACCACCTAAAGAAAAATCAATTATTGGAACAAGGTGGGTATTTCAAATAAACTTGATGATAAAGGTGAAGTAGTTAGAAATAAAGCTAGGTTAGTCGCAAAAAGGGTTTAGTCAAGTCGAAGGTTTAGATTACGATGAGACCTACGCCTCGTAGCGACTAGAGTCCATCCGAATGTTGTTAGCATATGCTGCACATCGAGGTTTTAAATTGTTTCAAATGGATGTCAAGTCAGCATTTTTGAATGGATACATTAAGGAAGAAGTTTACGTACCAACCTCCGGATTCAAAATCTAGATAAACCTCGACCATGTCCTTAGACTTAAGAAAGCCCTATATGGACTCAAACAAGCCCCAAGAGCTTGGTACAAAAGGCTTTCGATCTATCTTAAGTCCAAAGGATTCAACCAAGGTTTAGTCGACCCAACCTTATTCGTTAAAACCGTAGGAAAAGAAATCTTTATAGCCCAAATCTATGTAGATGATATAATTTTTGGAACTACCAACTCGATCCTGCTAAACGAATTCATCTCACTTATGGAAAGTGAATTTGAAATGAATTTAGTGGGAGAGTTAAGTTTTTTCTTAGGTTTACAAATTAAACAAACTAAAGATGGAATATATTTACATCAACAAAAATATACTAAGGACTTAATAAATCGATTTGGAATGCAAGATGCTAAAATAATCAATACACCTATGGCAACTAATGTTAATATAAACGAAGATGTAGAAGGAAAACCCGTTGACCTAAAATACTATAGGAGCGCAATAGGAAGTCTCCTATACTTAACCGCGAGCCGACCCGACATTTTATTCGCGGTAAGTATGTGCGCAAGGTTACAAACCTGTGCCAAGGAGTCTCACCTAACCCTAGTCAAGCGTATCCTTAGATATCTAAAGGGCATGCTAAACGTAGGTATTTGGTACCCTAGATCTACCGAGTTTAATCTAATCGGCTACTCCGACTCCGACTATGCCGGTAGTAAACTCGATAGAAAGAGCACGAGTGGTTGTTGTCAAATCCTACCGAGTCTAGTAAGTCAAAGAGGAAGCAAAGATTGCGTTGCCTTATCTACCACCGGTTTAATACGTTGCGATGGGTGAGTGTGTCTCTCAGCTCCTGTGGATGAAGCACACTCTCCAAGACTTTAGCTTAATCTTTAACAACATTAAAACCTACATAGATAACATTAGTTCAATTAACTTAACTAAAAATCCAATATGTCATTCTAGGACAAAACATATAGAAGTTAAACACCACTTCATTAGGGTACATGTAACTAATGGAACTATACAACTAGAGTATGTTGAGTCCAAATCAAACCTAGCGGACATCTTCACCAAACCACTACCCGAAGCCGAATTTAGTTTATTAAGACGAAAGTTAGGTATGTGCGTAATAGAGTAGGATTTAAATTTTTCTATATATGTACTCTACTTTTGCTTCTTTTTATGAAATTAGCCTAAGTCTTACCTTAGAAATCATATACCTATAGATTTAAGGAGCCAACACATCTCACAACACATAGGACTAATGTGTTTGTGTACTTAGCCACGTAGACGGGCGTGAGATGTTAGGACCTTACTCCCGGGTTCCGGATGTAGATTCAAGATGCATCGACATGAACCATGGAGTATAATTATTTAAAATTAATCAACTCCTTCAAGACTTATTGATCATTCTATATCAATCAAGTCCAACCGGAGTTGTACATTTTAGATGAACATATTTTCAAGCTTATTATTATTTTAAAAAATATATATATATATATATATATATATTTATATTGGGAACTTGCTTGGACTTACAAACCTTAAAATATATTTACAAACTTTTTGAGTTAAGGCAAAAGGGGGAGAAAGTCACAAAAGTAAGGAAGAAAGTAAACAAAATTATTACCTTTTATATTAAGTAATTCCGTTTACTTAAGCAACTATTAAGGGGGAGTAAAAATTATTTTTCAAGAACTCACCTTCGGTCAAGGGGGAGGTTACCTCAAAGGGGAGAACTTGAAACAATAATATTTCTCACTCATGCTTAATCTTTATGCTAGCTCATTCATATTTAATCATTATGCTAGCTCATTCATATTTAATCTTTATGCTAGCTCATTCATATTTAATCTTTATGCTAGCTCATTCATGCTTAATCATTATGCTAGCTCATTCATATTTAATCTTTATGCTAGCTCATTCATGCTTAATCATTATGCTAGCTTACTGTTATGCTTAATTTTTCCTTAACTTTTGTGTCGGTTTGCCATGAATCAAAAAGGGGGAGATTGTTGGTGCAGTGGGCACCAAAGTCGAACCGGTATTTTGATTATGGCAAAAGGCTCAATAGTTAAGGGTATATTTGTTATCTTACGAGCTCAATTAATTGTGCAGAAATGCTAAAGTTGAGCGGAAGGTCTGCGACACCCGGTGGGAACCGAGGTGGTCGGGCAACGCCAGAGGGACTTCGGAGGAAGCCGAGGTACTCGGGTGAAGACCGGAAGCGAGGCTACAAGGTAAGCTCGTGTGAAAGCGAAGCAAGGTCGTTAAGCGTAGATCCGACCCAATACCTCCAATGGAAGGTCTAGGTCGAGATCAGATGGTTAGAACCATCGCACTTTATATTTTAAGCTAACTTGTACTGCAGTCCAAAACCCTTTGACTACAGTCAACTGCTAGTCAAGTTCCAGCCTCGAGAAGAGCTCGAATTTCAAGGGGGTGAATTTGGACTTGACTCGTGTTTTGGTACAAAGGCCTTGTGGTGACGCCAAGATAAGGTGAGTTGGCACAAGATGGTTGGCTCCCATGATGTGGCACAAGTTGAATGGCTCCAACAAGTTGGCGCCCAAGGAGGTTGGAGGTGGCACAAGGTGGTTGGATGAAACACCTCATCCTCAAGTTGGCGCCCAAGGAGGTTGGAGGTGGCACAAGGTGGTTGGATGAAACACCTCATCCTTGAGTTGGCGCACAAGGAGGATGGAGGTGGCACAAGGTGGTTGGATGAAACACCTCATCCTTGAGTTGGCGCAAAGGATGTGGATGAACAAGTCTTGGGGGATAAGAACCTTTGACACTACCTATGTCTAAATTCATAGATCAATATCCATAAATAGACATGTTCAAGCCAAGCAAATAACAAGAATTCAAGAGCTCTCAACACGCCGTAACGCCGCTACTACTACTCACATTTGCTACGACGGCGCCGACAACGAAAGCTACATCTTCTACTTATAAGAGTTGTCGGTATATTTATTTAAGTTCTACTTTAAATTGTCTTTGTGTTTAATCGTAATAAGGAAAGGGGAGTGTCCTTTGCCTTGATTTCTTTTGTAATCGCTGTCTACTTCCAACGAAGAGGAGTGGTTTTAGTGAATTGCCCTCCGTACGTGATCAAGGATCACTAGGGCCGTGGATTAGCAATCGAAAGATTGTGAACCACGTAAAAATATCTTGTCTACTTTATATTTCCGCTGTGCATTCTCTACTTGCTTTTTACTTATTGCAAAAGTTTTTAACGACACCGTATCGCTATTCACCCCCCCCCCTCTAGCGACACTTTCGATCCAACAAGACCGTGTCATCCTCGGTACAATCTAAATCTTGAACTCCAAGTAGACTCACTCTAATCAAATGAGCTCAATATCTCATATTGACTCTTTGGGCATGGCCATGCACTTCGTGGTCTCACTCTATCAAGAATATCGATGTCACCCCCGTCATATAGGAGGGATAGATCCCATCTACATCACTCACATCCCTCCGCATAATTCGTTACATACCCAGTAATCGCCTTTATAGTCCACCCATTTACGGGTGACGTTTGACGAAGCCAAAGTATGCAACTCCTTATGTAGGGAACCATGGTGACTTCAGGTCTAAGGACTAATAGTCATACTAATAGTCACATGAGAAAGTATATGACACTCATATAACGATCCATGATACTTTCTCATGGCGGGTCATTCAGTATACATTCTCCAATGCATACCCATGTGTCAACTTGATATCTCATATCCATGACTTGTGAGATCAAGTCATCTTGTTGACCTACATGCTAGTCTCTACGCATTAACATTGTCCCTGAATGTTAATACTCGACTAGGAATGATTAAGAGTAGTGTTCTCTATATCATCTCATTATCGATTCATCCAATCGATTGACATAGATAAGAACCTACTACCCAAGGACATTATTATATTTAGTTATTTGGCACCAATACAAGTAAATATAATAACCATGCCTTTATAAATAGGAATATGATACAATAAAGTCCATACAACAATCATCATATGATTGGCTCTAGGGCTTTCACTAACAGACGTTGCATCAAGATTACAAAAGGGTAGTGCAGAAATCATGGGAGGCACCTGTACAAGGCAATGCACAGTTCTGGCTAAAGAGCAAGTTGGGGAGACTAAAGGCTGTTGGGTTTCCGGCACCGCGGCGAGTGTGTGTTCGAACATGTTTCGTAAACATGTGCACAGCAGAAAAAATAAAAATAATAAATCTACATTTATTATAACACACACAACACATGCATGCATAGTACAACATGTGTAGACATAACCGTAAATTTAAATTTTGCAATAATGGAAATTTAACTACGTATACCTTTCGTATCACGTGTAGCGGGAACAGCATCAACCGGAACGATCCTCGCTAGAATCGTCTCTATCCGTATCCACGCCGAGTATCCTTAGGATGACTTCGCTAAGCCACGAGCTTCGTCTTCGTACGGGTTACTAGCCTCGTGTTGAAGACGACGTGATCGAGAGATGATCACGATCTGAATCTAAATTCGGACCCAAAGACGAATCCTCAAAACTCGCTTCTCCGGAGAGGTATTCGTCAACCGTTTGACGAATCCTTCGTCCTCCACCTCAGAGGATTACCGGAGATCGAATCCCCGGTAAGTTAGGCGCTGTCGGAGCTCTAACCGTCGTCCAAACGAAGCTTCGACGAGAAGAAAACAAGCTGTCCAGAAAACTGGACAGCTTTGGTGGAGGAGTAGGCGCGGCCAAGCAAGGGAAGCCAAGTGCTCACCTTATCGCCGAAGCCTAGGAAGATCACCGGAGGGTCGCCGGAGGATCACCGGCTGAAGCTTGGACGCCGGTAAGGAGTTGGATGGCGGTACAAGGGGCTGGACGGCAACCTGAGGTTGGCGCCGACCTTTGGTTTATTCTCCTCCATTGGATTAGAACCAAACCATTTTTATTCATCCATTATGTCTTCATAAGACACGGCCCATCCACGCTTCCATTGCGACTGAAACGGTTTCATGCTCGCTTCTTGTTTGGTCCAACCAAACCTAGTTTCTCTCGGTCTGAGAATCCCATTCTCAAGCTCGTTTTAAATCCTTCGGATTACGCTCGTTGTGCGTATGACCAAATAGGTTCTCGGTTTATGTTGGCCGTCTATAATTAACCATTAATTATAGAACGATCATGAGTGACACCTAGTAGTACATCATGATCCCCAATTAACCGAAAAAAGCAACGGTTGATCCAGAACTATTTCTGAAACCCTTCAGCAGCTCGAATGAATCGTGCCTCATTCCCTTCACTCATCTTATACCCACTTGGTTCAGGACATGGTCTATAGTGTCAGTCCCCACCAGGCTGACTACGTCACACCTAGCCCAAGTATCATTTCCTCGTCTTGCGGATTCTAGTTACTGCACATGTATCGAAGAGTACCTTACTCTAAACATGTAATGCTTTGGCCAAAGACTTTAGTAACAATCCGACGAGAGACCATGGGTATACATCTCCTCGCAAGGAGTGGTGAATCCTTTATAGGCTATTCAAACACCTTCGATCACTTCGACTTATACCCAATCATCCCGGGTCCACATCTCCTTAGAGATGTTTGCTTAAGATGTCAAAGCATAAGTCTTCATGATCAAGATGACTTGAATACCGTAAGTCAAAGGAACATCGCACTTAAGCTACAGTAAGAACTTCATTGACATATCTATATATGCAGAGAACCATATGAAATCTTATGGCTGGTCACTCCAATGAACTAGTTACCATAACTAGCATCCACGATTAACTCCGGACATCACAATGTCTCCAGCTAGTGAGAATCAGCTGCTTGGATACACCAAGGAGTATACCTCGTGCTAGTCTCAACAGAATTGATGGTGTCCAAATCCATCAATTCATCGACTATGGATAATTTTGATACATCACAATTACACATGTAGAGATACTCACTAATTGTGATCCAATCACAAATTCTCTCATGTTGTGAATCGTATCGTGGACATTCAGTAAATGAGTTTAAGATCCAATCAAATACATGAAACATGTATACTCAAATAGTGAATCTTCATTTATCATATAAATAGTTCATACATAAGGCGATTGCCTTAGGACATCTCTCATATATTACTAACAGACTCCCACTTGGCCTAATGCCAATCGCTACGGTATCCAATACCATAAGCTCTAACATGACCCTCAAACTTACTTTGAGAAAATGCTTTAGTAAAAGGATCCGCTAAGTTCCTTTCAGTGGGAATTTTCTCGATTTGTATTTCGTTCCTGTTGGGTTTTCGGCACCGCGGCGTGTGTGTGTTCGATCACGTTTCGTAAACATGAACACAGCGGAAGCAATAAAAATAATAAATCTACATTTATTACAACACACACAACACACGCATGCATATTACAATAAGTGTAGACATAACCGTAAATTTAAATTTGCAATAAAAGGAAATTTATCTACGTTATACCTTTCGTATGACGTGTAGCGGGAACGGCATCAACTCGCTTCTCCGGAGAGGTATTCGTCAACCAATTGACGAATCCTTCGTCCTCCACCTCAGAGGATTACCGGAGATCGAATCCCCGGTAAGTTAGCCGCTGTCGGAGCTCTAACCGTCGTCCAAATGACGCTCCGACGAGAGGAGAACAAGCTGCCCAGAAAACTGGACAGCTTTGGTGGAGGAGATAGGCGCCGGCCAACCAAGGGAAGAAAAGGCTCACCTTGATGCCAAACCTATAGGAGATCACCGGAGGGTCGCCGGAGGATCACCGGCTGAAGCTTGGTCGCCGGCAAGGAGCTGGACGGCGGCACAACAAGTTGGGCGGCAATGGAGGTTGGGCGGCAACTCCAAGCTTGGGTTTTGGATTAGGGCTTAATTATCCCTTAAGCCCTCTTTTATAGAGAACTAATTCTCTTAATGGTTATTGGATCATAACCATTAGGCCCGTTAACCCGCTCCATTAAGATAAGTTAAAATAAACCAAACCATGATGGTTAATTTTAAGTTAAAACGAACCGAACCAACTTTTGGTTCATTCGTTTAAAATAAACCAAACCCTTTGGTTTATTCTCCTCCATTGGATTAGAACCAAACCATTTTGGTTCATCCATTACGTCTTCATAAGACTCGGCCCATCCACGCTTCCATTGCGACTGAAACGATTTCATGCTCGCTTTATGTTTGGTCCAACCAAACCTAGTTTCTCTCGGTCTGAGAATCCCATTCTCAAGCTCGTTTTAAATCCTTTGGATTATGCTCGTTGTGCGTGTGACCAAATAGGTTCTCGATTTATGTTGGCCATCTATAATTAACCATTAATTATAGAACGATCATGAGTGGCACCTAATAGTACATCATGATCCCCAATTAACCGAAAAGATCAACGGTTGATCCAGAACTATTTCTGAAACCTTTCAAAGAATCGAATGATTCGTGCCCCATTCCCTTCACTCATCTTATACCCACTTGGTTCAGGACATGGTCTATTGTGTCAGTCCCCACTAGGCTGACTACGTCACACCTAGCCCAAGTATCATTTCCTCGTCCTACGGATTCTAGTTACTCTACATGTATCGAAGAGTACCTTACTCTAAACATGTAATGCTTTAGCCAAAGACTTTAGTAACAATCCGACGAGAGGCCATGGGTATACATCTCCTCGCAAGGAGTGGTGAATCCTTTATAGACTATTCAAACACCTTCGATCACTTCAACTTATACCCAATCATCCCGGGTCCACATCTCCTTAGAGATGCTTGCTTAAGATGTCAAAGCATAAGTCTCTATGATCAAGATGACTTGAATACCGCAAGTTAAAGGAACATCGCACTTAAGCCACAGTAAGAACTTCATTGACATATCTATATATGCAGAGAACCATATGAAGTCTTACGGCTGGTCACTCCAATGAACTAGTTACCATAACTAGCATCCACGATTAACTCCGGACATCACTATGTCTCCGGCCGGTGAGAATCACCGCTTGGATACACCAAGGAGTATACCTCGTGCTAGTCTCGGCAATTGATGGTGTCCAAATCCATCAATTCATCGACTAGGATAATTCGATACATCACAATTACACATGTAGAGATACTCACTAGTTGTGATCCAATCACAAATTCTCTCATCGTGAATCGTATCGTGGACATTGATAAATGAGTTTAAGATCCAATCAAATACATAAAACATGTATACTCAAATAGTGAATCTTCATTTATCATATAAATGGTTCATACATAAGGCGATTGCCTTAGGACATCTCTCATATATTACTAACAGACTCCCACTTGGCCTATTGCCAATCGCTACGGTATCCAATACCATAAGCTCGAACATGACCCTCAAACTTATTTTGAGGTAATGCCTTAGTCAAGATATCCGCTAAGTTCCTTTCAGTGGGAATTTTCTCGATTTGTATTTCGTTCCTACTGATGATCTCTCTGATAAGATGATAGCGGCGAAGCACATGTTTGGATCATTGATGAGACCTTGGCTCTTTCTCTGTCTGATTGCTCCATTGTTGTCGCGATGAGCCGGTATTGCTTCAACAATGGCGAATCACACCAAGTTCATAAGCGAACTTCTTGATCCAAACCGCTTCCTTTCGCCCGGCTACAATGTATTCTCGCCTCGGTGGTAGAATCCGCTGATCTCTTGTTTGGAACTTTTCCAACTCACTGCGCCCCCATTCAAGGTGAACACGATCGGTGAGACACGGAATCATCCTTGTCTCTCGAAGCCGCATCCGTATACCCGCGTATCACCATGTCCCCTTCTCCATATATTAGGAACACATCCTTAGTTCTTCTCAAGTACTTAAGGATCATCTTAACAGCCGTCCAATGATCCATTCCCGGATCGGACTGGTATCTGCTCGTGACACTCAGAGCGTACGATACGTCGGGCCTTGTACATAACATAGCATACATGATAGATCCTATTGCGGATGCATAGGGAATCTTACTCATGCAAATCCTCTCGTTTTCTGTGCGCGGACACATAGACTTCGAAAGGTGTACCCCATGCCTGATGGGTAAGAAACCTTTCTTGGATTCCGACATGCTAAACCTCTTTAGCACTCGGTCTATATATGTAGACTGCGAAAGACCAAGCAACCGTTTCGATCTATCTCTATAGATCTTAATCCCGAGGATGTAGGTTGCTTCTCCCAGGTCTTTCATGGAGAATGTCTTGGATAACCAAACCTTCACTGACTGTAAGATTGAAACATCGTTTCCTATAAGTAGTATGTCATCGACATACAATACTAGGAACACGACTGCACTCCCACTAACCTTCTTGTACACACAAGGTTCGTCTGGATTTTGTGAGAAATCAAACCTTTTGATTGTCTCATCAAAATGGATATTCCAGCTCCTGGATGCTTGCTTCAATCCATATATGGACCGTCGCAATTTGCATACCTTGGTTTTATCAACTGATGTGAAACCCTCAGGCTGTATCATATACACGTCCTCGAGCAGGTTTCCATTAAGGAAAGATGTTTTCACATCCATCTGTCATATCTCATAATCATAATGAGCCGCTATGGCCAGGAGCATCCGAATGGATTTAAGCATAGCTACAGGCGAATAGGTTTCGTCATAATCAACACCTTGTTTTTGACGATATCCTTTCGCCACCAATCTAGCCTTATAGGTAATCACATTACCATCCATGTCGGTTTTCTTCTTGAAAACCCACTTGCACCCTATAGGCTTTATCCCTTCAGGTGGGTCAACCAAGTTCCAAACTTGGTTTTCATACATGGAATCCATTTCCGACTTCATGGCACCAAGCCACTTATCCCTTTCTGAACTTGTCAGCACTTCTTCATAACTAGTAGGCTCCTCATCATCAATGAGTAATACGTCGTTCGATTCACTTACGAGAAATCCATATCTCTCAGGAATATTGCGTGTTCTACCAGATCTACGAAGATGTGGTGTTACAATAGGTCCAGCCGATTGCTCATCACTATGAGTTGTCGGCTGTTGTGCTTCACCAGGTATCTCATCAATGTCTATTTGAGTCTCTTGAGCCTCCTCAAGCTCGACGACACTCCCACTGTTTTCTTGAAAGAGAAACTCTTTCTCTAGAAACACAGCATGCCTTGAAACAAACACCTTTTGTTCCACAGGATGATAGAATTGGTAACCCCTTGTTTCCTTAGGGTATCCAATAAATAGACATTTATCAGACTTAGCATCCAATTTGTCTGACATAAATTGCTTCACATAAGCAGACAACCCCATATCTTCAAGTAAGATACATGAGGTTTCTTACCATTCCATATCTCATATGGAGTAGTTGAGACTACCTTGGTAGGCATTCTGTTTAACAAGTAAACAGCTGTCTGAAGTGCATAGCCCCAAAAGGACTTGGGAAGAGTCGCATGATTCATCATTGACCTAACCATGTCCAACAAGGTCCGGTTACGCCTCTCAGATACACCATTATGCTGTGGTGTATATGGCGGAGTCCATTGAGACAATATACCATTGTCTCTTAGATAATCAAGAAACTCTTGACTTAAGTATTCACCACCTCGATCCGATCGAAGTATTTTAATACTCTTATCATGTTGTTTCTCTACTTCATTTCTGAATTCTTTGAACCTTTCAAAGGCTTCAGACTTGTGTTTCATCAAGAACACATACCCAAACCGTGAGTGATTATCGGTGAAGGTAATGAAGTAGCTATAGCCTCCTAATGCTTGAGCTGACATAGGTCTACATACATCAGTATGTATTAGTCCTAGTAACTCTCCCACTCGTTCACCTTTTCCAGTAAAAGGTAACTTAGTCATCTTGCCTTTTAAGCATGATTCGCATGTATCGTATAAATCCAATTCAAACGATTCCAGAATTTCACATCGGTGTAATTCGGACATGCGTTTCTTGCTTATATGGCCAAGACGACAATGCCACATATAGGAGTCTATTTGATTATCCTTTCGAGCACGCGTGTTGCTCACTTCGATATTGAAAATGTCACTGGATACGTCCAACGTATAAATGTCATTACTCAAGGTTCCAGTTCCATAAAGTACGCCATTCAAAGTTATATAACAACAATTGTTACTAAACGTCAAATGGAAACCATTTCTATTTAAACAGGAAATAGAAACAATGTTCTTTATTAGAGAAGGAACATAATAGCAATTGTCCAGTTCTAAGACTAGTCCACTAGGGAGCTTCAGCAAATAAGTTCCGATGGCGACCGCAGCAACCTTTGCTCCATTGTCAACTCGCAAATTTGACTCCCCTCTGACAAGTCTTCTTCTATTCCTTAGCCCCTGTATGTCATTACATATATGTGAGCCACACCCAGTATCCAATACCCAAGTGTCTAAGGAAATAGAATGACAATCAATAACGAAGATACCTGAAGAGGATGGGGCATCGGATGCCTTCTTCTTCTTCATGGACTCAAGATAAATCTTGCAGTTTCTTCGCCAGTGGCCTTCCTTGCCACAGTGATGGCAAGTGCCCTTTTGCGCTGGTTCTGCCTTCTTTGCCTTTTTCTTCTTTCCTTTCTTCTATTCTTTTGCCTTCCTCTTAGAACCTTTCTTTGAGGAATCAACTAACAGAACCGCCTTCTCCTCATGCTTCACAGAAGGCTCCGCAGTCTTTAGCATATTAAGGAGCTCGGGAATGGTGGATTCTAATTTGTTCATCCGATAGTTCATCACAAATTGTGAGAAACTCTTGGGCAAACAATGCAGAATTAAGTCAATACTTAACTCATGATCCATCACAAAACCGAGGGTGGCTAGCCGCTCGATGTACCCGTTCATCTTTAGCACAAACTGCACTACAGACGAACCTTCTTGCATCTTCGTGGTGAAGAGGAGCCTAGAGACCTCGAACCTTTCGGATATCGCTTGCTCATCGAACAACTCATGAAGATGGAAGACTATAGTATTAGCATCCATATGCTCATGCTGCTTTTGCAGCTCAGGTACCATCGCCGCTAGCATGATGCAACTCGCCAGCTCAGAATCTGCCACATGCTTCTGATAGACCAACATTTGTTCTGGAGTTGCATCGTCCTTAGGACGGTCAGGAAGAGGCTCTTCAAGGACATATGCAAGCTTTTCTGCCTTGAGAACAATTCTCAGGTTTCTAAGCCAGTCCAGGAAGTTAGGCCCAGTCAGTTTGTTCGAATCCAAAATAGTGTGCAAATTCAAAGACATCATGATCAATTTATTGACCTAGAAATACAAAACGAGCATATATGAGAAAATGATTTTAAAATGCATCAATATACATTTATAAATCCCATTCATTTTTTGAATTTCAAAAACCCCAAAATCACTTTGGGAGATCATAGGTCCATCTCCGAATGGGCTGATATCCATCATAGTTATGAACAACCTTGGAGAGAGTCCAACAAGCCATTCATAACTACGACGGTAGGTATCAACTATACCGATTGCATATCACGTATATGCAACTATCACAATGTGCTATCAACTAATTGAATGTTCACACATACATCGGGTTGTTAACACATTAACAAGTATGCATCATATGCATAGCACCCAACTTCACCTCCCTTTACATCGACCTTGGAGAGAGTCCAACAAGTCGATGCTCGGGTTAAAGCCAACTCATTAATCGAAATAGTTTTAATATGGTTAAAGCGCATTCAACCAATTAGCCCAGCTTAGAGAGAGTCCAACAACCAAAGCTAACGATTGACCTCTGACTCTTACCATATTAGTATTAAACTATTCCATGGTTTGAACATGTTCGGGTTCGAGCCGGGCTTGGAGAGAGTCCAACAACCCAAACAAGAAACGGAACTCTGGTTCTAACCATATTAATGGAAGGTATAGGCTTTAATATTGTTTAAGGGTTTTTATGTCTCATCCTCTTTGCATGCAAATAACTATTATCTACATGGCATGGCATACATGGCATACATCTACATGTCACGACACGCATGGCATAATGTTATGCATTTAATGCAATTACATGGCATACAATTATATCATGTATATATTTCCTTATATGTCATAACTATTTATGGAAATAAAATATGTTTAAGATTTGATTCTCCAAATCAAATCATAATTAAATTAGGAAACAAATTTCCAAATCTAATCACATATTTTATTCATGGTCTTATTTGATTAAGGAAAATCTATTTAGGAAACGAATTTCCTAAATCATTAAAACTACTTATGGAAATAAAATATTTTAAGATTTGATTTCCCAAATCAAATCATGATTAAATTAGGAAACAAATTTCCAGAATCTAATCAAATATTTTATTTATGGAAAATATCAATTTCCATAAATACTTCCAACTTTCCAAAAGTGGAAAATTTCCATAAATACTTCTAGACTTTCCAAAATTGAAAAATTTCCATAAATACTTCTAAATTTCCAAAATTAGAAAATTTCCAGAAATACATTATGACTATCGCAAAACCATTTTTATGATTATGTCGAAACACAACCTGGGCTCTGATACCATCATGGGTTTCGGCATGTATGTGTGTTCGATCACGTTTAGTAAACATGAACACAGCGGAAGCAATAAAAATAATAAATCTACATTTATTACAACACACACAACACACGCATGCATATTACAACAAGTGTAGACATAACCGTAAATTTAAATTTGCAATAAAAGGAAATTTATCTACGTTATACCTTTCGTATGACGTGTAGCGGGAACGACATCAACCGGAACGATCCTCGTAAGAATCGTCTCTATCCGTATCCACGCCGAGCTCCTCGGGATGACTTCGCTAAGTCACGAGCTTCGTCTTCGTACGGGTTACTAGCCTCGTGTTGAAGACGACGTGATCGAGAGATGATCACGATCCGAATCCAAATTCGGATCCTAAAACGAGTTCTCAAAACTCGCTTCTCCGGAGAGGTATTCGTCAACCAATTGACGAATCCTTCATCCTCCACCTCAGAGGATTACCGGAGATCGAATCCCCGATAAGTTAACCGCTGTCGGAGCTCTAACCGTCATCCAAACGACGCTCCGACGAGAGGAGAACAAGCTGTCCAGAAAACTGGACAGCTTTGGTGGAGGAGATAGGCGCCGGCCAACCAAGGGAAGAAAAGGCTCACCTTGATGCCAAACCTATAGGAGATCACCGGAGGGTCGCCGGAGGATCACCGGCTGAAGCTTGGTCACCGGCAAGGAGCTGGATGGCGGCACAACAAGCCGGGCGGCAATGGAGGTTGGGCGGCAATGAAGGTTGGGCGGCAACTCCAAGCTAGGGTTTTGGATTAGGGCTTAATTATCCCTTAAGCCCTCTTTTATAGAGAACTAATTCTCTTAATGGTTATTGGATCATAACCATTAGGCCCGTTAACCCGCTCCATTAAGATAAGTTAAAATAAACCAAACCATGATGGTTTATTTTAATTTAAAACGAACCGAACCAACTTTTGGTTCATTCGTTTAAAATAAACCAAACCTTTGGTTTATTCTCCTCCATTGGATTAGAACCAAACCATTTTGGTTCATCCATTACGTCTTCATAAGACTCGGCTCATCCACACTTCCATTGCGACTGAAACGATTTCATGCTCGCTTTATGTTTGGTCCAACCAAACCTAGTTTCTCTCGGTCTGAGAATCCCATTCTCAAGCTCGTTTTAAATCCTTTGGATTATGCTCGTTGTGCGTGTGACCAAATAGGTTCTCGGTTTATGTTGGCCGTCTATAATTAACCATTAATTATAGAACGATCATGAGTGGCACCTAGTAGTACATCATGATCCCCAATTAACCGAAAAGATCAACGGTTGATCCAGAACTATTTCTGAAACCCTTCAGCAGCTCGAATGATTCGTGCCCCATTCCCTTCACTCATCTTATACCCACTTGGTTCAGGACATGGTCTATTGTGTCAGTCCCCACTAGGCTGACTACGTCACACCTAGCCCAAGTATCATTTCCTCATCCTACGGATTCTAGTTACTCCACATGTATCGAAGAGTACCTTACTCTAAACATGTAATGCTTTGGCCAAAGACTTTAGTAACAATCCGACGAGAGGCCATGGGTATACATCTCCTCGCAATGAGTGGTGAATCCTTTATAGGCTATTCAAACACCTTCGATCACTTCGACTTATACCCAATCATCCCGGGTCCACATCTCCTTAGAGATGCTTGCTTAAGATGTCAAAGCATAAGTCTCTGTGATCAAGATGACTTGAATACCGCAAGTTAAAGGAACATCACACTTAAGCCACAGTAAGAACTTCATTGACATATCTATATATGCAGAGAACCATATGAAGTCTTACGACTGGTCACTCCAATGAACTAGTTACCATAACTAGCATCCACGATTAACTCCGGACATCACTATGTCTCCAGCCAGTGAGAATCAGCTGCTTGGATACACCAAGGAGTATACCTCGTGCTAGTCTTGACAGAATTGATGGTGTCCAAATCCATCAATTCATCGACTAGGGATAATTCCGATACATCACAATTACACATGTAGAGATACTCACTAGTTGTGATCCAATCACAAATTCTCTCATGTTGTGAATCGTATCGTGGACATTCAGTAAATGAGTTTAAGATCCAATCAAATACATAAAACATGTATACTCAAATAGTGAATCTTCATTTATCATATAAATGGTTCATACATAAGGCGATTGCCTTAGGACATCTCTCATATATTACTAACAGTTCCTTCTGATGATCTCTCTGATAAGATGATAGCGGCGAAGCACATGTTTGGATCATTGATGAGACCTTGGCTCTTTCGCCTGTGCAATTGCTCCATTGTTGTCGCAGTAGACCGGTATTGCTTCAACAATGGCCGGAATCACACCAAGTTCATAAACGAACTTCTTGATCCAAACCGCTTCCTTTGCTGCTTCCGAAGCTGCAATGTATTCTGCCTCAGTGGTAGAATCCGCTACAGTGTCTTGTTTGGAACTTTTCCAACTCACTGTGCCCCCATTCAAGGTGAACACATATCCAGACTGAGACCTGGAATCATCCTTGTCTGTCTGGAAGCTGGCATCCGTATACCCGCGTATCACCATGTCCCCTTCTCCATATATTAGGAACACATCCTTAGTTCTTCTCAAGTACTTAAGGATCGTCTTAACAGCCACCCAATAATCCATTCCTGGATCAGATTGGTATCTGCTCGTGACACTCAGAGCATACGATACATCGGGCATTGTACATAACATAGCATACATGATAGATCCTATTGCGGATGCATAGGGAATCTTACTCATGCAAATCATCTCATCTTCTGTGCGCGGACACATAGACTTCGAAAGGTGTACCCCATGCCTGATGGGTAAGTAACCTTTCTTGGATTCCGACATGCTAAACCTCTTTATCACTCTATCTATATATGTAGACTACGAAAGACCAAGCAACCGTTTCGATCTATCTCTATATATCTTAATCCCGAGGATGTAGGTTGCTTCTCCCAGGTCTTTCATGGAGAATGTCTTGGATAACCAAACCTTAACTAACTGTAATATTGACACATCGTTTTCTATAAGTAATATGTCATCGACATACAATACTAGGAACACGACTGCACTCCCACTAACCTTCTTGTACACACAAGGTTCGTCTGGATTTTGTGAGAAATCAAACCTTTTGATTGTCTCATCAAAACAGATATTCCAGCTCCTGGAAGCTTGCTTCAATCCATAAATGGACCGTCGCAGTTTGTATACCTTGGTTTTATCAACCGATGTGAAACCCTCAGGCTGTATCATATACACGTCCTCGAGCAGGTTTCCATTAAGGAAAGTCGTTTTCACATCCATCTGCCATATCTCATAATCATAATGAGCCACTATGGCCAGGAGCATCCGAATAGATTTAAGCATAGCTACAGGCGAATAGGTTTCGTCATAATCAACACCTTGTTTTTGACGATATCTTTTCGCCACCAATCTAGCCTTATAGGTAATCACATTACCATCCATGTCAGTTTTCTTCTTGAAAACCCACTTGCACCCTATAGGCTTAATGCCTTCAGGTGGGTCAACCAAGTTCCAAACTTGGTTTTCATACATGGAATTCATTTCCGACTTCATGGCACCAAGCCACTTATCCCTTTCTGAACTTGTCAGCACTTCTTCATAACTGGTTGGCTCCTCATCATCAATGAGTAACACGTCGTTCAATTCACTTACGAGAAATCCATATCTCTTAGGAATATTGCGTGTTCTTCCAGATCTACGAAGATGTGGTGTTACAATTGGTCCATCCGATTGCTCATCACTATGAGTTATCGGCTGTTGTGCTTCACCAGGTATCTCATCAATGTCTATTTGAGTCTCTCGAGCCTCCTCAAGCTCGACGACACTCCCACTGTTTTCTTGCAAGAGAAACTCTTTCTCTAGAAACACAGCATGCCTTGAAATAAACACCTTTTGTTCCACAGGATGATAGAATTGGTAACCCCTTGTTTCCTTAGGGTATCCAATAAATAGACATTTATCAGACTTAGCATCCAATTTGTTCGTTTGGAGACATTGTGATATCCGGAGTTAATCGTGGATGCTAGTTATGGTAACTAGTTCATTGGAGTGACAAGCCGTAAAACTTCATATGGTTCTCTTCATATATAGATATGTCAATGAAGTTCTTACTGCAGCTTAAGTGCGATGTTCCTTTGACTTGCGGTAATCAAGTCATCTTGATCATAAAGACTTATGCTTTGACATCTTAAGCAAGCATCTCTGAGGATATGTGGACCCGGGATGATTGGGTATAAGTCGAAGTGATCGAAGGTGTTTGAATAGCCTATAAAGGATTCACCACTCCTTGTGAGGAGATGTATACCCATGGCCTCTCGTCGGATTGTTACTAAAGTCTTTGGCCAAAGCATTACATGTTTAGAGTAAGGTACTCTTCGATACATGTGCAGTAACTAGAATTTGTAGGACGAGGAAATGATACTTGGGCTAGGTGTGACGTAGTCAGCCTAGTGGGGACTGACACTATAGACCATGTCATGAACCAAGTGGGTGTAAGATGAGTGAAGGGAATGGGGCACGATTCATTCGAGCTACTGAAGGATTTCAGAAGTAGTTCTGGATCAACCGTTGATCTTTTCGATTAATTGGGGATCATGATGTACTACTAGGTGTCACTCATGATCATTCTATAATTAATGGTTAATTATAGATGGTCAACATAAACCAAGAACTTATTTGGTCACACGCACAACAAGCGTAATCCGAAGGATTTAAAACGAGCTTGAGAATGAGATTCTCAGACCGAGAGAAACTAGATTTGGTTGGACCAAATATGGAGCGAGCATGAAATCATTTCGTTCGCAATGGAAGCATGGATGGGTCGTGTCTTATGAAGACATGATGGATGAACCAAATTGGTTTGGTTCTAATCCAATGGAGGAGAATAAACCAAAGGGTTTGGTTTGTTTTAAATGAATGAACCAAAGTTGGTTCAGTTCGTTTTAACTTAAAATAAACCATCATGGTTTGGTTTATTTTAACTTAAATTAATGGAGTGGGTTAACGAGCTTTTGGTTATGATCCGATAACTATTAAGAGAATTTGTTCTCTATAAAATAGGGCTTAAGGGTTTTGTTAAGCCCTAATCCAAGTCCTTGCAACCCTAAGTTGCCGCCCCCTCCTTCTCCTTGGTGTAGTCGGCGCCAACCCTACCTTGCCGTCGCCCACCACCACCCAGCTCCCTTGCCAGCATCCAAAAGGTGTTATCCTTCCCTCTTGCCGGCGTCGAGTTGCTGCCGGAGGAGCTCCGGTGATCTCCTTTGGGTCCGGCGACAAGGTGAGCCTCAACCTTCCTTATTTGGCCGGCCCCTATTCCTCCACCAAAGCTGTCCAGTTTTCTGGATAGCTTGTTTCCTTCTCATTGGAGCGTCGTTTGGACGACATTTGGAGCTCCGACAGCGGTAGCCTTGCCGGGGATTCGATCTCTGGTAATCCTCATAGGTGGAGGACGAAGGATTCGTCAAACGGTTGACGAATACCTCTCCAGAGAAGCGAGTTTTTGAGGACTCGATTTGGATCCGAATTTTGATTCGGATCGTGATCTTCTCGATCACATCGTCTTCAACATGAGGCTAGTAACCCGTACGAAGATGAGGGTCGTGACTTTGTGAAGTCATCCCAAAGATACTCGGCGTGGATACGGATAGAGACGATTCTAGCGAGAATCATTTCGGTTGATGCCTTTCCCGCTACACGTGATACGTCAGATATACGTAGTATAAATTTCCTTTTATTGCAAAATTTGAATTTACGGTTATGTCTACACATGTTGTACTATGCATGCGTGTGATGTGTGTGTTGTAATAAATTAGATTTATTATTTTATTCCTTCCGCTGTGCACATGTTCGAATATACACTCGTCGCGGTGCCGGAAACCCAACACCTTAATTGGGTGTCCTTTGCGCGTGGTGGAGGTAGCCGTCCGAAATGGGAAAGAGCAGGGTGAGTCAAACACAGAACACCAAGAATGGTCAAGGGCAAGTTGACAGCAGGGTTATTGAAGGGACTGGAGATCAGCAGAGCATGGGAGCACCTAAGACTTTAACAGATAAAGGTAAGGGCAAACAACCTGTGGAAGCATCTGATGTGGCGGTGGAGGATGAAGTTCAGGTCATTACTCCACTGGCTCAGAGTCAACCAGAAGAGGTGGCAGTGGGGGGTCAAGGGCCTGCTGAGGTGGAGGTCAACAAGAACGCTAATATGGCAGTTGGACAGACATCCAGCGTCGGCCAGATTGGGAAGATACCAGCAGGAGTGCATCGTCCAAGGGCTGCTGGACTCAGTTCAGGAGCGCCATGGACAAATCTCTTTCGCGACAATCAGAAGGAAACGGTGGCCATGAAGCTCGATCAATATGAGCCGATCGGGACAACCATTCAGATTGGATATGACGATATTGATGCGGTTGAAAATGTGCTAGGTCCGTGCTTAGTTGGCTGTTTTATGGGTAAGCATCAAGGGCGACAAGGGGTGGAATTGGCGATCAAAAGATGGGGAGTTCCGTGTAGTTTCTATTTACATGATAGGAGTTGGCTGGTGTTCAAGTTTGATGCGGAGGAAGATGGAGAAAAGGTACTCATTGGTGGACCGTATTTCATATTTGGCACGCTGCTCTTCCTCAAAATAATGCCGCGGTGCTTCCTATTTGTGGAGGATGGGAGACATGTGTCGGTGTGGGTTCAATTGCATGGATTACCGCCGAATTGTTGGACCCATAGGGTGCTTAGCTGAATTGACTCAGAAATTGGAAGGCCCTTATACACAGATAAGATGACTCGGACGAGGGAGCAGATTTCGTTTGCTCGCATTCTTGTGGAGGTAGATGTGCAAGGGTCGAAGATTACAAGGATACCGGTTGAGCTACCGACAGGAGCCAAAGTAGAAGTCAGAGTTACGTATGAGGTTGTGCCTGACTATTGCGACATTTGTAGACGGCTGGGTCACAAGACGGATAAATGTAAACCAATCACACAACCGGCTGTCCAAGCATCAGAGAAAGCAGTGGACGCAGTTCCAGCAAATGAGCGTGATCAGCAACATTAGGATGCTCCCGGACTAGTTGCGCAGGGTGAGACGGCCGCCAATGCGTCAGGCTCTGCGACGACTAGGAAGGGACACTCACGCTCTTGGAGTCGACACCGCACCCGTTCTCGACAGAGGGCAGGAGGCGTTGCAGCGCCTACTACACAGCAGACGGAAGCAAACCAACAACAGCAACTAAGGGGAGGTAGCCATGCACAGAACGGTGGGTTGAATGGGCAACGTAGTGTGGACAGCAGAGCATTGGTAATGCAAGTTTCTGCTGGGAATGTGTCTGCGTCCAGTGCATCGGGCGGGAAGCAAGGAGGGCCCATGGTGGATGTGGAGAGCAGCGTCGTTAGCCAAACTCTTGGGTCGGTGGATACAGATCAGTGAGTTCATGGAGCGGCCAGCAGGGAGGTAGTATCGGCAGAACAGATTGGAGAGCCATCTTGGATTCCTATGGTGCATCGCAAAGGAGACAATAGACGGGCGGGAGCAGCCCGAAAGCGGTGTACATGAAGATTACATCATGGAATATCAAGGGCTTGATCATGCTTTGAGTTAATTTTCTAAATAGCGCATATGAATTTTGGTATTGGTATTGTCTTCTTTCTATTATTAAAAATATTTATTGTGAGTTATTGTCTTGAGTTCTAATTCACTCTCTCTCTTGTCTTCAAAAGAATTTTAAAATTTTAAAAGTCGATCGAAACTCAAAATTCAAAGTGTTTATATTTTAAATTGTAAATAGTTACATTTTACAAGGTGATTATTAATATATCATAAAGATACAAATAAAAATAATATGTAAAGGAAAAAATAATTATTTTTTTTTGCTTAGACTATAATTCTATTATTTAAAAAAATAAATAAATAAAGTGTCAACATTTATATTTGGTGTAAAAGTTGATGTGTTTTTCATCATCGCCCTCACAGTTATATGAAGAGAGAAAAATCACGATCAATCTTTGTCATACCGATGTCTAGCACAGTAAAAAACAAGTAGAGATGTCTTTATTTTGACTATTATTTTTCTAAATAACAAAGAAATATCCATATTTGTAAAGATAATCTATGTTATTAAATTAGTAATAAATTCATGTTGATATTATAAAAAAAAAAAGTATTTATCATCCTCCCCTCTGACTATAATACAGTGTAGTGTTCATGTAATTTCTCAAATATATTTATAGTTTGATTATCAATTACAATGTATTAAATCGCTCATTAAAAATATTTTTAAATTTATTTTAATGGCTAATAAAAATTTTCATAATGTCGAATTTAAAATCGATTAAAAAAATTAAATATTCGATGTCAATTCATAAAAAAGAAAAAAGAAAAAGTAAAAAAAGAAGAACTTGAGAGTGGAAGAGGTGTATTAAGAATGCGACAAGTTGTTCCTCACGCAAGTTTTGTACGTCAAAAGTTGCTCCAATAACATATTAACGAACCTTAATTTTGTTGATAAATATAGATGTTCCGAAATAATTGGGTAGACAACAATCTGATATGATCTCGTCGAGGCTAGTGTTCGACACTATCTCCGTAAAACGATATTGCTCCGCTCAGGTGCTTACGGATAGCAGCAATTCGTTTCCAAGATACAACGACGATGTCTCAGAATAGTAGCACTACAAATTCCGAGACCGACGAACCTACTCGTAGGCTTTTTGGACTCTGGATGCAGAAGATGGGATGGATCAGATGAGAACTTGAGTGAATGAGTGAATTCCATCATCTAAGAGTTTCTATTTATACTTGTGAAGGGATAGAGGCACCTCTTGGTTCAATCAAATCTTATCCATTCAATTAAAAATGGATGATCTAGATTGTATCCCTTCCCAAAAGACATAATGTCTCTTCATTTGGATGCATCTAAGTCTTTCATTTTGATTTCAATGATCAAGATTAAGCCATCCAAAAAGGTACTTATACTCTTTCATTTGAATGAACCAGATTTATCCATCTTAATCCAACGATCTAGATTAAGCCATATTAATTTCTCATTCATATAATTGAGAAAATTAATCAATTTTTCCAACAATCCTCCACATGAATGAAAATTAATACGTGTATGTATGCTGACACTTTACAAGAGTCCAATCGATAAGTCAATGCATCGGGAGAGGTAGCTTGTGGCTTTGAACCTTCCGTAGTGGAATGCTATCGAGCATACTAGGATACACAGTGAACATGATGTCTTGAACTGCTCAGTTGTTTGTGTATACTTAGACAATAACACCCACACAAAGACTTATCTCACCTACTTTTAGTTCTCATGGTTGGTTCCGTTTTGGCCATGGACACCATCTTGGATTCATGAGTGTTTCATTGGAACGGCCTGTCTTCACACTCACATAGGTGACACTTCTATCAAGAGTATCCTACCATACTCCACCTTATAAAGGTATAGAAGTCATTAAAAGCATAAGCTTAACCTCACTACATGTGGTAGGACAACACATATTCATCCTAGGACTGGGATAGAGATAATATATCTCGTCTTTGTCAGAACACAACTTCAGAATTTATTGAACCAAAATCTTGGGATCTCCAAATAACAAGGTTGGGTTACCACAGATCATTTTAGTTGTAGATTTTTATCTCATTCCTCTTGATGAGCGTATACTTGATCTCGATTTAGCCCTTCGTAAGAGGATCTAAATTATTTTTAGACTTGACATAGTCGATTGCAATCACTCCATTCGAGATCAAGCGCCTAATGGTATTATGTCTCGACGTATATGTCGTGGCTTACCATTATACATACTACTATGTGCCATTCCAATAGCCGATTGACTATCACAGTGTATAAGTCACGGCGACCGGTTTTGTCGGCTCGGAATATCTTCAGAAATTCGCGCATTCGACTTCTTCATTTTGCTTTGTCTAGTGCTATAAACTCGGATTCCATAGTTGGCCAGAGCAATGCCGTGCAGCTTAGTGGATTTCCAAGATACCGCTCCTCCACCAATTGTGAATACATATCCACTAGTGGATTTGGAATCTTTTGTATCTGATATCCAATTAGCATCACAATATCCCTCTAAGACAGTGGGATATTTTTCAAAATGTAATTCATAGTTCATAGTATATTTCAAATATCTAAGAACTCGCATCAGTGCTTTCCAATGGGTGTCATTTGGATTACTTGTAAAACGACTTAGTTTGTTAACCACACAGGCAATGTCCGGACGTGTGCAATTTGTGAGATACATCAAACTGCCTATTATCCGGGAATATTCTAATTGTGATATGGGCTCACCTTGGTTTTTCGCTAAGTATTGACTTAGATCCATAGGTGTCTTTACTGTAGAGAGATCGTACGCTTTGAACTTCTTCAACACCGATTCTACATAGTGAGATTGTGTCAAAACTATCCCCTCAGACGTCCTGAGAATTTTAATTCCCAATATAACATCTGCTTGACCCATATCATTCATATCAAAATTCTTGGTCAACATTTTCTTTGTACTCATGATTATCTCATGGTCACTACCCATTATAAGCATATCGTCTACGTATAGACAGACGATTATATAACCTTTAGGTGTGTCTTTGACATAAATGCATTTGTCACATTCATTTATTTTGAATTCGTTTGACAGCATTATTTTGTCAAATTTCTCGTGTCATTGTTTAGGCGCTTGTTTTAGTCCGTACAACGACTTAACAAGTCTGCACACCTTTTTCTCTTTTCCTGGAACTATGATCCCCTCGGGTTGCTCCATATAGATTTCTTCTTCCAACTCACCATTTAAAAATGCAGTCTTCACATCCATTTGATGTATTTCAAGGTCATACAATGCTGCGATGGCTATCAGCACTCGTATGGACGTAATCCTTGTCACCGGTGAGTAGGTGTCGAAGTAATCAAAGCCTTCTTTTTGCTTGTACCCTTTGGATACAAGTCTAGCCTTATACTTATCAATAGATCCATCAACTTTATACTTGCGTTTTAGTATCCACTTACAGCCTAATGGTTTAGCACCAGAAGGAAGGTCCACTAATTCCCAAGTATGATTATTCATGATGGACTCGATTTCACTATTGATTGCTTCTTTCCATAATGGGGCGTCGGGACTAGAGAGAGCTTCACTCAATGTTCTTGGATCCGTTTCTGACATAAAAGTCATAAAGTCCGGCCCGAACGATTTCTCAACTCTAGCCTGTTTGCTCCGACGTGGCTCTTCATTTTGATAATCAATAGTCCTTTTACGACAATTAAGTTCAGAGACGTCATTGTTGTTAGAACTTTCGTTGCTATCAATTTGAATGTTTCCCCTTTTATTTGAGAATACATTTTCAAAGAATATCGCATTTCGAGATTCTATGGTTGTTCCCACATGAATATCAGGAATGTTTGACTTGTGAACTATGAACCGATATGCACTACTATTTTGGGCATATCCGACAAATATTGCATCGAACGTTTTAGGTCCGATTTTCATTTGCTTTGGCTTGGGTACTTTGAACTTTGCCAGGCACCCCCACACTTTCAAGTATTTGTACGATGGCTTCCGGCATTTCCATAGTTCATATGGTGTTTTATCATTTTGCTTGTGAGGGATTTTATTGAGAATGTGATTTGCCGATAATAAGGCTTCCCCCCACAAGTCCTGGGGTAAGCCTGGATTTATCAACAAGACATTCATCATTTCCTTGAGTGTCCGATTTTTACATTCGGCAACACCATTTGATTGAGGTGAGTAAGGCGCCATTGTCTGATAGATAATGCCAGATTCTGAACAAAATTCATCAAACAGTGCACCATATTCTCCACCTCTATCGCTACGAATTATTTTAATTCGTTTATCAAGTTGATTCTCAACTTCTGTTTTATAGGTTCTAAAAGCCTCTAAGGTTTCGTCTTTACTTCTTAAAAGAAAAACATAACAGAACCTCATGCAGTCATCGATAAAGGTAATAAAATACTTTTTACCTCTTCTGGTTTGCACGAATTTTAAGTTACATAGATCACTATGTATTAACTCTAGAGGAGTCGTTGACCTTTCCACCGAATGAAAAGGTAGTCTCGTCATTTTTGCTTCCACGCACACTTCACATTTGTGTGTTTTGTCAACATCGATATTTGGTAATAAATTTAATTTGACGAGGCGTTTTAGAGTGTTATTATTAACATGTCCAAGTCGATCATGCCATAAATTAAAACACTCGACAATATAGCTGGAAGCTTTTATTTTATTACCATCAAATTCACGGTGTACAGTCATTACAACCATCTTAAACAGACTTTGTTCTAAGTACCCTTTACCTACGAATACACCGTTCTTCGTAAGTACAAAATTATTTGATTGGAACACTAGTCTGAACCCGGCTTTAACAAGTGCCGATCCAGAAACTAGGTTCTTTCTGATGTCGGGAACATGGAGCACATCAATAAGCGTTAGCTCCTTTCCTGACGTCATTTTCAGAACAACTTTGCCGAGTCCGACAATCGGCGATGTTGTGGAATTGCCCATATAGAGCTTCCTTCCATTTATCGGAGTATACTTGGAAAACATCGCCTTTATCAGAACAGATATGACGTGTTGCTCCAGTATCTATCCACCACTGCTTCGGGTTGTCCATCACCGTGTTGGCTTCAAACACGACCGTGGTGAGATCTAGCTCCATGTCGTCAGAAGTTGCGTCCTTCTGACTCTTGGTTGGTTTCTTTGGGCGTCTGCAGTCTTTGGACATGTGTCCTAGCTTTCCACAGTTGTAGCACGAGCCCTTGAATTTCTTGCCTGGAGCCTTCTTTTTGAATTGCTTCGGCTTTTTGGTGTTCGGCTCAGCCAGGTTAGACATCTCATCGATAGTCCGCTTCGTTCCTTTAGAGTCGGAGAATCTTCGATTATCCTCCTCTATTCGTAGCCTCAGGATCAGGTCTTCAGCCCCATCTCCTTTTGCTTATGCTTCAGGTAATTTTTGAAATCCTTCCACGACGGGGGGAGTTTCTCAATTACCGCGGCTACTTTGAATGACTCGTTCAGCTTCATGCCTTCGGCATCCAGATCATGCAATATCAGTTGCATATCTTGGATTTGAGATGTCACACTCTTGGAATCCACCATTTTGAAATCCAGAAACCGGCCGACGATGAATTTCTTCAAACCGGCATTTTCGGTTTTGTATTTCTTCTCTAGTGATTCCCACAGAGATTTCGCCGTCTCTATCAGACTATACACGTTATACAACGTGTTGTCCAATGCATTGAGAATGTAATTACGGCACAGGAAATCTCCGTGCGACCACGCATCGCAAGCAGCCTTACTATCGGAATCATCTTCCTTAGCGGCTGGCGGGTCTTCACGCAAAAACCGTACGAGGTTTAGCGTTGTCAGATAGAACAGCATCTTCTGCTGCCATCGTTTGAAATCGGCTCCGTTGAATTTCTCCGGCTTCTCTCCGGGTGGAACAGAGGTTGTGACTCCGGTGGTCGGAACGTCGTTGATCACGGCCATATCAGATTGCACCAAATATCGTTTTACGATTGTTGATAAAAGATTGATGTTCCGAAATAATCGGGGAGACAACAATCTGATATGATCTCGTCGAGGGTAGTGTTCGACACTATCTCCGTAAAACGATATTGCTCCGCTCAGGTGCTTACGGATAGCAGCAATTCGTTTCCAAGACACAACGACGATGTCTCAGAATAGTAGCACTACAAATTCCGAGACCGGTGAACCTACTCGTAGGCTTTTTGGACTCTGGATGCAGAAGATGGGATGGATCAGATGAGAACTTGAGTGAATGAGTGAATTCCATCATCTAAGAGTTTCTATTTATACTTGTGAAGGGATAGAGGCACCTCTTGGTTCAATCAAATCTCATCCATTCAATTAAAAATGGATGATCTAGATTGCATCCCTTCCCAAAAGACATAATGTCTCTTCATTTGGATGCATCTAAGTCTTTCATTTTGATTTCAATGATCAAGATTAAGTCATCCAAAAAGGTACTTATACCCTTTCATTTGAATGAACCAGATTTATCCATCTTAATTCAATGATCTCGATTAAGCCATATTAATTTCTCATTCATATAATTGAAAAAATTAATCAATTTTTCTAACAAATTTATGCGCGACAACAATAATAATAGTTTATATATTTTTGAGTTACCATAACCACTTAAATTTATTCTCCACTAAAAACTGGATTGATAATATTAAATTCCTCCACTTCTTTTCAGCTAGCTTGTTCCAAAAGTTCTTCAACTCATTTTCAATCCGGCCAAGAAACCGCGAAAAGACATCGATTGAAAACTCGTTGGGCTCGTAAAACGCGAAAAAAAATCGAATAAATTATGAAAATCTCACACGTTGTTTTGCCATCTGAGCTGACTTGTTGCCCAAGTTTGCATGATGCTAGCTCCATGAGCAATTGTCCGTCTTCGTCGATCCAACAGAGCTATTCTTCAAATGGTGGCTGAGATGATTCAGCCAGCGCAGCCGGCAACTCCTTCCCAATCCAGACAACTCCGAATACTCTTTGATGATGTGCCAGTTCTTCTTGTTGTACCCATTAACAGATCCGACCCTAGAGAGTTACTGGGGCTCTCATCAACCAATGAGGGCTCAAAATTTTTTAATACAAATTAAATTATTTAAATTCTGAAGTTAAATATTTAAATTGTACAAATTCAATTTTTAAATTTCGTCCGAAAGTTCGGATCAAAATTTGAAAAATAAAATCCGCTCTGTCCGTTAACATACTCCTGCAATGAGAAAATTAATAAAAAGTTTTGATTGTTTGGAATACAACATTTGTCCAAGACCTAAACTAACTATAACATTCCGAAATTTCAAAGAAAGATTCTTGAATCCAACAAAGAAATAGGACAATAAAAATAGGACGACTAATAATAAAAAAAAATATAAGTTAATTTACTAGAAGAAACATGTCACTGGCAGTTTATTAATTTGCATCGATATAAACACGTCAAACTAATAATTATGTTAAACGAAAACACAACTCAGGTGTCAATATAATCTATACAAGAAACAAATATGAAATTCAGAAACAAATAAAATTGATCAGTTATGTTTAATTTGCTAGGTTGGGTCGACCCCGAACTAACTAACGTAAATCTTGCTCCATGCATGTAGGCCTGATATGAATAACCACAAGCCAATATAATACATAATCTCACCTTCTATACAAAATAGATATATTCGAATTGAAAATTTAACCTTAGGATCGGAAGTTAAATAGAACAGTTACCGTGTGCTTTTTGGCTATGATTTTTAGTATCAAAAAGTTTAGTATCCAAAAACAAACAACCAAGAAATTACCATGACAGACTTGCAAGTAGTGAAAGGCTAAGAAAAAAAAAACACATCGATGAAGAAATTAAGAAGTCCCATCTGGTGTGTAATATTATTTATGCAATGGGTGTTGTTCCATGTATCTTCTTTGCTTCGTTGAACCTCCATCTGCTCCTGTTTGGTGGATTCGGTCTCCTCTGTGTCCATTGGGAGAGGACTAACCATCAGAAATTGCTCCGCCCAGGCCCAAAGAATGAGTTTTCAAAATTTATAAGGAAAAAGATTAATTTCTATTTAAAAATATTTTATTTTATCTATAAAAAAATTCAATTTTTATTATTTCGGACCGGCTCTGGATTAAGGAATAATAATAATGGTTTTTGAATAGTGATGCATCCGTTACCTCTTCTCTACACACTAGATAGAAGAGCTCATAAACAAAGTATTACCCGAACCAATTAGAGGGTTCAGTAGAAGAAAAAGAGAGGAACGGGTCGGGCGCAAGCGTCTGGAATAATCGATACGGGAAAATAAGTGAAGGTAATCAGCACGGCAAAACGGAGAAGTACTTCGTTGGGAAATAGGCCAGAATCGGTTCGGCTGCATAAGCCTAAAGGTAGGCGGGGTGAATCATACTCGGTTCGTCCAGATAAGCCTAAAGATAGACGGGGCGGATTGTAATCGGTTCGGCAAGATAAGCCTAAAGGTAGACGGGGCGGATCGTAATCGGTTCGGCCAGATAAGCCTAAAGGTAGACGGGGCGGATCGTAATCGGTTCGGCCACACAAACCTAAAGGTAGACGAGGTGAATAAGAATCGGTCCGGCCAAATGAGCCTTAAGGCTATATTACCCGTGGGCTATGAACCTAAGTTAGTTTCGCCAAGAGTAGAAGGTTGAGGGGGACAAGCTAACCTAGTTCACTGAAATATGGAAGAGGAGGTGGTATGTAACAGAAAAGGGAGGTCCCCACATAATATTCCGAGGAGCCTTCGCCCCTCATACTTGTAACAGAATTATTCTCCAGGTGGACATGGTGGCCACGTGTACGGTGAGAACCGCTCGCAAGATAGCGATGGATTAGAGAAGGAGGATAAAAGGGAAGAGGAGGGGAGAAGGGAGGAGGATCCGCAATCATTCCATCAGACAGAAAACGAGGACACAGGAGGAAGGAGGAGAGCTGTCATCACTTCGCCGGAGAAGAAGAGCTGCGACCTTGATCTTGGGATACACGTATTCTTTCTTGTATTTGTAATCCCCTGTAAGAGGTTTTCTTCTCGACCTCGGGAAGTTTCCTTTCCGTAAAAGAGGACATTCATAGTGGAAAGTGCTTGGGCATTGTCCCCGGTGAGAGAGCTCACCTCCGTGGAGTAGGAATACTCATTCCGAACCACGTTATATTTTGTGTTCGAGTTTCCGTTGTTTGCTTGGGGGTTTTTGCGTTTCTTGATTTCGTCTTCCACACCCATTTTTACTGTTGCGGCTTGCGAGAACCCTCCCCAAAAGCTCCCTTCGTTCCTTCATCGCGTCTAAAGAGGGTAAAGCAAATTTTCCTCGCCGCATCAGTTGGCGCCGTCTGTGGGAACATTGAGCTGGACGTTGAGATGCAACCTGAAGAGATACAACAACCCACTGCCTCCGCAGCGGAGGAGCGCCCCATCACCCTCCTACCATCACAGTTGAAAGTCTTGATGGACGACGCTATTATAGAGGCCCTTGCTAGAGAAAGGAGAATGACCGGATATCTGCATCCTCATTCCGGTGAACCTTCCTCCAGAGGTCCACCCCCAGAAATGCCTCCTCCCTCTCGTACCGTCGTCAATGTGGAAGTAGGGCCTTGTCACGCCCGCCCTTCCGGGATCCTCAATGTCCGGAGAGGCGGCGCGTGACGCGACCGTACATACATTTCATATAGCGGAAGACTTTATATATATACTTCTTATTTCTTACAGCGGAAGACTTAAGACCTAAATACTTTTTTTTTCAAACATAAATATGCGTTAACACTTCTTCTTAACATAGAGTATGTTTCATAGCATAGCATGCATAGATACTTCTTCTTACTTCTTCTTTACTTCTTGCATAGATACTTCTTCTTACTTCTTCTTTACTTCTTCTTATCAACATAAAGCATGCATCATATATATATATAGATACTTAGGGCTTAGTAGGTTCATAACATCATCGTCATAGGGTGACATAAGTAAAGACATCCATAGACATCATCATCATAGGTAATACATGTATAAGTAGACTTAACGGATCTTCTCCACCATGCCACTACCACACACATTGACCCCTCCTGCTGCTCCCTTTAGTTTATCCATCCCTTACCCTTATCTGCAGTACGAGGGAAAATAAACTATAAGCACATAGGCTTAGTAAGATCCTGTCCTACTCACAAAAATCATACATCATCATTAATCATGACTTGTAGCATTTATAACATATAATCAATATATCATGTAACATACATGGCATCATCAACTTAACTTGTAGCTTAAGTAACATGAGATGATATAGCATGGATCATCCCTAACTTAGCAGCATAACATGAAATATATATATATGCTTAATCAGCATAATATGCATCATATGTAACTTAGTAACCTAACATCATAGCGTACCATCGAACATAACATGTAACTTAACATTATGGCATATCATCTAACATAACATGTAACTTAAACATTATGGCATATCATCTAACATAACATGTAACTTAAACATAATGGCATATCATCTAACATAACATGTAACTTAAACATTATGGAATATCATCCAACATAACATGTAACTTAACATTATGGCATATCATCTAACATAACATGTAACTTAACATTATGGCATATCATCTAACATAACATGTAACTTAACATTATCATGTAAACATATGCAAGATGCTTTTGAAAACATATATGTTAGGTACGTAAATATAAATCTCAACATATTTGGGCCCGGCATTGTACCACTTCTTCATTATCATAGCGCGCATCCCTAAATAGGCCCGAGGTAGCAAGTCTCGAACCTAATAGGTTTCTAGGCCCGAGTCTTATTCCATCGACCTAGGGGCAATCGTCATAGCGTAGAATCCCATCCTAGGCCCGAGTCTTACTCCATCGACCTAAGGCATCTTGGAGCCCATCCCGTACTAGGCCCGAATCTTATTCCATCGACCTAGGGGCAATCATACATAGAAGCCCGTCCTAGGCCCGAGTCTTATTCCATCGACCTAGGGCATCTTAGGAGCCCATCCCTTCTTGGACCTTGTTAAGGTCTTGGTACAAGCCATGCAGAAGGTAAAATACTTATATGCTTATTTTACTACATATCTTATTTCATTAACATGGCCTGACATACTTCGTTTCGTAACACATCATGCTTCATTTCATTAACATAGCATAGCATACTTCATTTCATACACCTCATGCTTCATTTCATTAACATAGCATAGCATACTTCATTACATACACATCATGCTTCATTTCATTAACATAGCATAGCATACTTCATTACATACACATCATGCTTCATTTCATTAACATAGCATAGCATACTTCATTTCATACACATCATGCTTCATTTCATTAACATAGCATAGCATACTTCATTTCATAACAACATAACCTATTTCATTAGCATAGTATACAATTCATGGTATGAACTTCATTGTAACCTAAAAGACCAAAGGTGGCCAAATGGCCCTTATAGGCTTTTTAGGGTTTAGACTTTTAACCTAATTCAAGTAACATACAAATGCATATAATTCCATAAAATTCATGGTATGAACTTCATTGCAACCTAGAAGACCAAAGGTGGCCGAATGGCCCTTATAGGCTTTGTAGGGTTTAGACTTTTAACCTAATTCAAGTAACATACCAATGCATATAATTCCATAAAATTCATGGTATGGAACTTCATTGAAACCCTAAAAGTAGGGTTTGGCCGAATAGGTCTTTAGGGTTCATTAGGGTTAGCTTTTGGCCTAATCCACTTTAACCCCTAACATCATCATCTAGTTATAAAAACATGGCATGGAACTTCATTGAAACCCTAAAAGTAGGGGTTGGCCGAATAGGTCTTTAGGGTTCATTAGGGTTAGCTTTTGTCCTAATCCACTTTAACCCCTAACATCATCATCTAGTTATAAACAACATAGCATAGAGCTTCATTGAACCCTAAATCATGGCTTGGCCGAATGGGCTTTAGTGGGTATTAGGGTTAGCTTTTGTCCTAATCCCTTTTAACATGCTTATAACATCATATGTATACCAACATGGATTAAACTTCATTAGGACATCAATATAAGGGGTGGCGAATGGCCTATGTAGACTTTTAGGTTAGATCTTTATCCTAAACCCCTAACATGTTAACATCATTATTTACAAGTAAAACAAGCTATAAAACTTCAATAAAACACCAAAGTCCATATTGGCCGAATGGTTCTTAGGGTTTCCTAGGGTTAACTTTTGACCTAATCCATTTTTTAACCCTAACATCATCATATGGTTTCAAAGCATGGCATATAACTTCATGGAGACCCTAAATCATAGTTTTGCCGAATATAACAATATAGGTTTCTCCTTTTTTTCAAAAATAGAAATCGGAACTACCCAGTATCGGGTGAGGATACTTACATCCTTCGCTTGCTTGTAGTGTGAAGAAGATGACCTAACACAAACCCTAGCCCTTGCTTCTTGCTTGGAGGAGTTTCGGCCAAAGGTGGAGAAGGGCTAGAATTTTGGTGAGGAGAAGAAGAAAAAGAGTGGAAGTGACCAAATCCAACCTTCCCTCTTCTTTATAAAGGGGAGGGGAGGAAGAGAAGTTCCTCTTTTCTTTTCCATGCCTCTTCATTTACTCTTAGTCCCACTTATCTATAGTTTCCCCCTCTTCCTTAATCATATAATCCTATTGGGCTTCTGGTTAGTGGGTGCATCTATAAGGCTTGGCTGTCTCTAGAGGTTTGGGGTTCAATTCCTAGGCCTTGCACCCCTTTTTGGCTTATTTCCTTTTATTTTTGAAAAGGCCCACATAAAGCCCATGATCATCAAGCCAAAAATTCCTGTAAAAATTGCTAGGAATTTTATGGGCGTTACAGGCCTGGAGAAGGACTTGGGGGAAGAGCACCTCAGAACACTATGCCCTTCACCCAAACTCGAAGGGAAGAACAGGGCGAAAGTCAATCAACCAGACCTCCAGAAGTATATGAACCCAGTCCCTTTACCATGGACATCCTCTCTGAAGTCCCCCCGTCCTACTTCCGAAATCCTCAGATCAATAAGTATGAGGGCTCAACGTATCCCGAAGAGCACCTGTCGCAATTCGACGGAGCAACCTCGCTCCACTGTTATACCGATGCTCTCAAATGCCGAGTTTTCCGAACCACCTTAACCGGCTCGGCACAAAAATGGTTTAATACTCTGCCTCCGGGATCCATTACTTGTTTTGTTGATTTCCGGAGGATGTTCAGCCGGGAGTTTGCCAGCTGCAAGGCGTACAAGCATGACGCCTATATCCTGACGCATATCACCCAAGAACCCTCAGAATCCCTTAGAGAATATCTCCACCGATTCACTTCTGCAGCAAGGGGAATCCCCTCTGCTAGATCAGAAAATTTCAGAGGCGCTATTCTTCACGGGCTGAAGGAGGGCCCCTTCCTTAGTTCCTTATTAAGACAACCTGCTGACAGTTATGAGGAGCTACTATGCCGTGCGGAGCAATTTATCCGCGAGGAGGAAGGATTGAAGGTGAGAAGAGATGAACGGGCTGCCGCAGCCGTTCCAACTGAAAGAGCTCGCCCCGCCCCTCTTCAAGCACCCCCTCGGTGGGAATATGTGCGACCTTTTCGACAAGGGGCTCCTAGGCCTCGTCCACTACTACAGGGCATTCGCCCCATACCGCCGTTACAAATTATGGCCGCTGAAGCACTTCCTCCTGCGAGGACTTGGAAGGAGCAGGAGATGGAGTTCTATGACCAACAGGGTCTGCTGCAACGACCCTTAGGGTGCGTTTGGTTCAAGTAATCATACATAACCTTGGTTATGTGATTACCAAGGAATAAAACATAACCTTGGAATAAAATATAACCTTAGATAAAAATCTTGTTTGGTTGGAGGTTTTAATATATAACTTAGTTTAACATTTTACTAAATTATCCTTTGTCTTTGCTCAATCAATTCGAGAAATATTAATGCCGATGGTGGCGGTGACCGGCGACCGATCGGCGCCCGACAACGACGGCGGCCGGCCGTGGCGACAATGGTGGTAGACCGATCGGCGGCGGCAACGACGATCGGTCGACTGACAGCGACAACGATGGGCGATCGATTGGCGGCGATGGCGATGGCGACTGGCCGGGCGACGACCGTCGTCGGCGGCAGCGACGATGCGGCGGCGGCGACGGCGAAGCGGCGGTAGCGGTGGCGGCGTTGGCGAGCGATCGGCGGCGGCGGTGGCGGCGAAGCGGCGGCAGGTGGCGGTGGTGGTCGGTGATGGCGGTGGCCGTGGCGGCAGCGGGCAGCGGCGACGGCCGGCGGCGACGGCAATGATGGCCGTGTGGCGGCAGCGGCGGTGGCGATAAGCGGCGATAGCGGCGACGTGGCGGCGGCAGACGGCGGCGGCGGCGGCGGCAGCGGCGGCAGCGGCGGTCGGCAACGACGGCTGCGGCGGATCGGCGACATACATGCAACGACGGCGGCCGGCGATGGGCGACGACGATGGGCGACGACGACGGTCGGCGGCGGTCGACGACGGTCGACGACGGCCGACGACGGGCGATGACCGACGACGGAGGACAAATCGATTGAGTTTTGACAAATTGACATTTAATATATTGCTAGGGGTAATATTGGGAAAAAGTTTCCTTAACCCCGGGAATCAACAAAAACCTTGGTTCTCCAAGGTTTTCTGATTCCCCCTAAAAAGGTTTTTGTTCATAACCAGGTAATGAACAATTACCAGGTAATTGTTTATAACATAAACCAAACAAGGTTTTTATTGATAACCTAACAAAGTTATCAACAAAAACCCCCAACCAAACGCACCCTTAGGATACAGGGGGATCCCACGTAATCCCCCCGCCCCATTCTTCTGCCAATATCATACGGAATATGGCCACAGTAGTGGCCGATGTTTCAAGTTACAGGAGGAACTGGATCGCCTCCACACCGCATATCCGCAAGTGCGGTTCCAGGCGGGAGGACCGGCACGGCGAGGCCCCTGACCCAATGTAACCTGTCCAGGGTCGTATAATCAACAACCTCAAGTCACTTTCCCCCAAACGCTGTCCAGGAGGTTGTCTCTCAAGAAGGCCCATCAGGTGAGGGCCCCTCGTCCAATCTAGATAACGCTCCCACACGGGGGGTTATTCATGTTATAGCTGGAGGACCTACCGACGGGGACTCTAACCGGGCGCGGAAGTCATACGCCCGTCTTATAGAGAGTTTAGCCATCGTCACTGACCAGACTGTTCAAATTGCACCGCCCGTTTCGTTCGGGCCGGAAGATCTATAAGGTGTCCTGCTGCCCCACACGGACGCCCTAGTTATTCGTATATCCCTGGCCAATTATGAAGTGGCCAGGGTGTTGGTCGATTCGGGAAGCTCCGTAAATATCCTTTTCCAGGAAGCTTTCGGACAGATGTAGCTGGGAAATGCCCAGCTAGAAGATGTGGCCACCCCCCTCTTTGGATTCGCAGGGCATGTGGTCCACCCTACAGGGCAGATTTCATTGCCTCTGACTCTGGGTGTAAAGCCCAGCCAAAAAACCAGTATAATCCCTTTCCTCATCGTGGACGCTCCGTCCACTTATAATTCTATTCTTGGGTGTCCTTTCCTTACCCTTTTTCAGGCGGTAGCTTCCCCGTACCACCAGAAGCTGAAATTTCATGTGGGACAATTGGTGGGAGAAGTTCGCAGAGAACAGAAGGCATCCAGGAGCTGCTACGTACAAATGGTTCGGGATAATCAAAAGAAGGCCCGAACCGATGACCTCAAAGGCAAAGCTATCATCATTTCGGACGTCTGCATCCTGGAAGAATCCCCCCCCAAGGACGACAAAATAGAGGAAGGAGAGCTAGTGGAAATCGCCCCGGGAAAGGCTACACGGGTAGCACAACAGCTGGAAGTCAAGGAGGAGTTGGTGGCCTGCCTGAAGGAGAATGAAGACATCTTTGCGAGAGATGTGCATGATCTCACTGGGATTAACCCTCATGTGGCTGAACACCATCTCAATATAACCAGAGGAGCCTGACCTGTCCAATAGAAGCGGCGACATTTTGGGCCAGAGAAGGACAAGGTCATAGCCGAAGAGGTGGAAAAACTGTTAAAAGCGGGTCATGTAAAGGAAATCCAGTTTCTCGAGTGGGTTTCCAATGTAGTTTTAGTCCCCAAGCCTTCGGGGCAGTGGAGGATGTGTATCGATTTTCGTGATTTGAATAAAGCATGCCCTAAAGACTGCTACCCCTTGCCTCGTATTGATCAGTTGGTAGACTCTACTGTAGGATATGAAGTGGTGTCCCTAATGGATGCATATCAAGGATATCACCAAATACCTTTGGCCAAAGAAGATCAAAAGAGAGTTAGCTTTGTGACTGCAGGAGGGTTATACACTTATGTGGTAATGCCGTTCGGATTAAAGAACGCAGAGGCCACCTATCAGCGCCTTATGGACAAGATCTTTGCAGAGAAGAAAGGGAAGAATGTGGAAGTCTACGTGGATGACATATTAGTCAAATCGAAGACCACTCAGGATTTAGTCACGGGCCTAAATGAAACCTTCGCTACATTGAGACGGTTTAATATGAAGCTAAACCCTAACAAATGCCTGTTCGGGATCAAAAGTGGCAAGTTCTTGGGGTACATAGTGACTGAGAAGGGGTTGCAAGCCAACCCTGAGAAGGTGCAGGCGCTGTGCAACATGAAATCATCCACTAATCTGCGAGAGACCTAGAAGTTGATGGGCAGGATTGTTTCCTTATCCCGATTCATAGCCAGATCGGCGGACAAAGGGCTGCCTTTCTTCAAGATTCTGCGTAAGGTTACTAAATTTCAGTGGGACGATCAATGCGAACAAGCTTTCCAGGAGTTGAAGAAATATTTGGCTGGACTCCCACTGCTAGCCAAACCAATAGTCGAAGAACCATTATGGATGTATTTGGCCATCTCAGAGGGATCTATTAGTTCGGTTTTGTTGAAACAAGAAGGCTATCACCAACAGCCTATTTACTATACCAGTTACATTCTGAAGGGGGCTGAATTCCGTTATACAGAGCTAGAGAAGTTGGCATATATTCTGGTGTTAACCGCCCGCAAGTTGAGACCGTACTTTTTGGCTCATCCCATCACCGTTCTAACTCACAGCGAATTGTGCAAGGTAGTCACTAAGCTCAATTTCTCCGGAAGATTGGCCAAATGGGCGGTAGAACTAAGCGAATATGATATTCACTACCAACCCCGAATGGTTATCAAGGCCCAAGCACTTGCTGATTTTCTAGCGGAGGTACCTTGTGGCCCGGAAGATGGTTCGGCGGCAAAAGAGGAAGGGTCAGACATATGGAACATATTCGTAGACGGTTCTTCAGGATCTACGGGTAGCAGTGTCGGTGTTCTATTAATTTCCCCTGATAAGGAGGAGACCCGCATAGTCGTACGCCTGGGATATCGGACATCTAATAATGAGGCAGAATACGAAGCCATTCTAGCGGGATTGCAGGCTGCTAAAGCGGTGGGGGCTTCTTCAATTGTAATCCATTCGGATTCTCAGTTGGTAATATCACAACTTCAAGATTCTTTCGCGGTTCGGGAGGAAAGACTGCATAAGTACTTGAAGGCTTTTGAGAAAGAAAAAGCTCAATTCCGTCAAGTCCTCTTAAAGCAAATCCCGCGGGAGAATAACGGAAAGGCAGATGAATTGGCTCGGATGGCTAGTGCCATGGAAGGAGTGAAGTCATTGGAAATGGTCCATGTGGAAATCCCTACTTCCCTAGCAATATGCAAGGTGGAGGAAGCCACGCCCGAACCAAACCTAATTCCTGATTGGAGAACCGGCATCATAGCTTGTCTACGGCACGGGAAGATCCCTGAAGAAAAAGCCATGGCATCTGCTTTAATGTGTCAAGCCAGACGGTTCACCCTCTTAAATGGAGACTTATACAAGACATCTTTCGGACGACCCTTATTGAAATGCTTGGGAAGAGAGGATGCTGAATGGATACTCCGAGAAATTCATGAAGGCTGTTGCAGTAATCATCTAGGAGGGAGAGCTTTAGTAAGGAAGGCCTGTTAGCAGGATATTTTTGGCCTACTCTCCAACAGGATGCCGCTCGTATAGTGCAGGCTTGCCTAGCTTATCAGAAACATAGCAACCGGTCCGAACGGCCGGCTGAATTAATGAAAGTCGTGGTCGCTTCATGTCCTTTTGATCAATGGGGAATGGATATAGTGGGCCCGATGTCAGTGACACCTTTGCAGAAGAAATTTTTATTGGTGGCTGTGGATTACTTCTCCAAATGGGTGGAAGCAGAGCCCCTAGCCAAAATTACCGAGAATGTTGTGATACAATTCTTATGGAAAAATATTGTCTGTCGATATGGTATTCCTCGGAGGATAGTTAGTGATAATGGACGTCAGTTCCAAGGTAAAAAGATCAAAGAATGGTGCCGGAGCCTCAACATTCAGCAGACTTTCACTTCGGTAGTTCATCCTCAAGCTAACGGGCAAGTGGAAGTGACTAACAGAATTCTCATTCAAGGATTAAAGACCAAATTAGGGGCTCAAAGAGGAAACTAGGTAGAAGAATTGCCAGGAGTTCTGTGGGCCTACCGAACTACACCAAAGACTGCAACAGGGGAAACTCCCTTCAGTTTAATATACGGGACGGAAGCTGTTATTCCAGTCGAAGTTCTCTTAAGTAGCGCTCGGATAGAGGTGTACGAACCGGAGCAGAACCAACTTATCTGAAGCACTGAGTTGGACTTGGTGGAAGAAAAGCGGGAGACGACACGAAGACGAGCGGAGCTTTACAAGCAAAGAGTGTAGCAAGTCTTTAATAAGAAGGTGATGCCTTGAAGATTTCAGGAAGGGGATTGGGTTTTGCATAAAGTTAATCCCGCTGGAGACCCTGGAAAGCTAGCTCCAAAATGGGAAGGACCCTATGAAGTAACGCGTCGCGTAGCAGGGTCAGCATATTATCTGAAAGATGACCAAGGCAAAGAACTTCCACGACCTTGGAATGTCATTCATTTAAAACTTTTTTACACTGTATGAGAAGTGGGGAATAGAAGAAGAGGAATTGTGAGACTCCCGAATGGGTGTACTTCCTAACTTGATTGCATTAATTAGACGCAAAGTACCTCTAAATTTCATTAATGAGTCATTTACAAGTGAGATACGGTATCTTTAATAAACTTTGAAAAAGAAGAAGAAGAGGGAAAGGAAGCTCCCATTTCGAAGCAATATATCGAATTACAGCTTAAATCGGTCGGGAGGATAACGTCGAAAGTCAGCCTCCCAATTTAAAGAGAATGAAGGATAAGTTGGAGGAGGTAATCCTTGATCAGCATATTGCCGAACCACTTCATTAAATCCGTCCTGATAAGTGGCACGCAGCAAAATGATGAGTCGCTCCTGGCGGTTCGGACGGTCAGGGCTCCGATCTCGATGAAGCCTATGACATTTTTCTTGTTGTTCTTGAAGCTTTCGGCGTACATCAACATAGCGTCGCAACACCTCCATAATAGCATCGGCTAGGATGGAAACATCGTCGACCCAGGAAGTTTGATCCTGTTGTACAAGGTGCGACATCTCCATCATGTTCTGACACATAGAGGCCGAAATCCCCTCTACCGCTTCGGAGTAGGATCTAGTGCGGGCAAGCTCAGTGCTCAATCTCTGGAGGGATGTTTCTTGCCTGTGTAGACGGGCGTGAGCATGCGCCCTAGAATTTATGAGGGATGAGTTTTCTTGTACCTCCTTGCATAAGTGGGTGCGGAGGTCCCCTATTTTATCCTGTGCCTGCTGATATTGAACCTAGAGTCGAGCGATGGTGTCTGAGTCCTGTTGCTTCCCCTGAAGGAGTTCTGCTACCTGTTCTCGAAGGTGGGTCAATTCTTGAGAAGAGGAAGACTCCTTGTCAAGCTGGGTCTGTTGAACCTCCCGCTGTAATAAAGCACACTTGCTCGCTGTTGTTCTTGCAAAGCGGTAATGGTATCAGCATCTTTTTGAATTTGTTGGCGAGCTTCTGCCAATTGCTCCTGGCATAGGTGCAGCTGTTGCAACAGGAGTTGTTCTTGGTTCTGGGCAGCCGCTAAATCTTCCTGTTGACGTCGCTCCAATTCCTGAGCTTGAGTTCGGTATTGATGAAGAGAGCGGTTCAATTCTTGGTAGTTGATCAAGGCCTGCCCGTCGGTCGTGGAAAAGAAATCGATTAGTAAGATAAAGTTAAGAAAGCTGATGGAAAAACATACCAAATCAAGGGCATGGTGCAAGCCTTCCATGCGAGGAACCAATTCCTCTAAATTCAGGATCCGAAGACTCCTGGGGGAAAGGGAAGAAGATGGGACAAATGACGTTGAGGGGGGAATTTCACTTATAATGGGGAGAATGGGAGTGGTATCCATGGGTTGAGAAGGGAAAGAAGGGGGGGGCATTCATCAGAAGGCTCGTGGGGGTAGTAGTTAGGGGCAGCAGATCAGGAGTCGGAGGGAGAACATGTGCTATGGGCGGTTGTGAGGTAAGCATGGTAGAAGGAACGGAGAGAAGCTGGTTGGACGAGGAATCCGGAGAGAATGATGTGATGAGCACAGGGCTGGAAGAGCCAACCTCTGTCGTCGGTTGACATGGGAGTACATCCTCCCCAAGTTTATCCTCGGATTGCGGAGAAGGAGAAAGCGACTTCCGAACATTTATGGTGGAAGAAGAAAGAGTGGAAGAGCTAGGGTTTGTAAATGACGGAGGAAATAAGGAGGGGTTGATTACCCCGGTTTCCTCTGGGATGGAGGCAACAAGGGTTCCGGGAGGAGGAGAGGAAGAAAGGCAAGGAGGAGAAGGTGCGGTAGTGATCGGGGAAGGTGAGGAGGAAGACGAAGCTGACGGCTGATTAGCGCCTCGCTTGGAGTGTGAGTAACGACTCGCTATTTCTTGAAAGAAGGTGGAATGCATCTTGTTGGTCTGAGAATAAGGAGAAAGGGCTGAAGCAGAGGAGTGAGGCAACGGAGTATGATGGCGGAAAAACGAACAGACGAAGAAGAAGGAGACGAAAAGGCGAAGGGATAAAGACAGCGAGAGAAATGAAGACGAAGGATCCCCTATAAAAGGAGGGAAGAATGGGCTTGTAACCACTATTGGGCTCCTCGTTTATAGTGAGAGAGGGTTTATTTTTCTAATGACCCATTATATACTAAAGCCCTCATTTCCATGGGAAGGAACGGATGTGAGTGTTCCCCTTCGAAAGGAAAGCAGAAAGAAGGATGATATGAAGGTGTCGCATTCTTTGTGTTGAAGGCCTTTAGGCAATATATGTTATAATTTTTATCCCCGCGAAGCGGAAGAAATCCCCGTGTGGTGGCGGAATGGAAGAACCGAGATTTCCTCGGTTATACTTAAATTTTTATCCCCGCGAAGCGGAAGAAATCCCCGTGTGGTGGCGGAACGGAAGAACCGAGGTTTTCTCAGTTATACTTAATTTTTATCCCCGCGAAGCGGAAGAAATCCCCGTGTGGTGGCGGAACGGAAGAACCGAGGTTTCCTCGATTATACTTAAATTTTTATCCCTGCGAAGCGGAAGAAATCCCTGTGTGGTGGCGGAACGGAAGAACCGAGGTTTCCTCGGTTATACTTAAGTTTTATCCCCGCAAAGCGGAAGAAATCCCCGTGTGATGGCGGAACGGAAGAATCGAGGTTTCCTCGGTTATACTTAAATTTTTATCCCCGCGAAGCGGAAGAAATCCCCGTGTGGTGGTGGAACGGAAGAACCGAGATTTTCTCGGTTATACTAAATTTTTATCCCCGCAAAGCGGAAGAAATCCCCGTGTGGTGGCGGAACGGAAGAACCGAGATTTTCTCGGTTATACTTAATTTTTATCCCTGCGAAGCGGAAGAAATCCCCGTGTGGTGGCGGAACGGAAGAACCGAGGTTTCCTCGGTTATACTTAAATTTTTATCCCCACGAAGCAGAAGAAATCCCCGTGTGGTGGAGGAACGGAAGAACCGAGATTTTCTCGGTTATACTTAATTTTTATCCCCGTGAAGCGGAAGAAGTCCCCGTGTGGTGGCGGAACGGAAGAACCGAGATTTTCTCGGTTATACTTAATTTTTATCCCCGCAAAGCGGAAGAAATCCCCGTTTGGTGGCGGAACGGAAGAACCAAGGTTTCCTCGGTTATACTTAAATTTGTATCCCCGCGAAGAGGAAGAAATCCCCGTGTGGTGGCGGAATGGAAGAACCGAGGTTTCCTCAGTTATACTTAAATTTTTATCCCCGCGAAGCGGAAGAAATCTCCGTGTGGTGGCGGAACGGAAGAACCGAGATTTTCTCAGTTATACTTAATTTTTATCCCCGCGAAGCGGAAGAAATCCCCGTGTAGTGGCGGAATGGAAGAACCGAGGTTTCCTCGGTTATACTTAAATTTTTATCCCCGCGAAGCGGAAGAAATCCCCATGTGGTGGCGGAACGAAAGAACCGAGATTTTCTCAGTTATACTTAATTTTTATCCCCGCGAAGCGGAAGAAATCTCCGTGTGGTGGCAGAACGGAAGAACCGAGATTTTCTCGATTATACTTAATGTTTATCCCCGCGAAGCGGAAGAAATCCCCGTGTGGTGGTGGAACGGAAGAATTGAGGTTTCCTCAGTTGCATATCATTTTTGTCCCCGCAAAGCGAGAGAAGTTGAAGTCCTTAGTTAATTTTGTATTATTTTATTCCCGTGCAGAGGTAGAGCAGCAGAGTTGGCTCATCTAGCGACTCTATATTATTGTATTCCCAGTAGGGTAAGAAGGCAGAAGAGCCGAAATATGTCTCAGCTATATGTCAGTCTATGTCAATACGAAAAAAGTAAAGCGTGGCATAACTCAAGAGACACTGGAAGAAGAAGATAAACAGAGAAAGTTCACTAGTGCGAAAAAATTACATATTCTAGGTCATTTACAAAGAGGAGATAACAAAAGAAACTCTTATATATCTAGGGTATTACAGCTCTTTGTTGGGAGGAACGGATGGAGCTCCTTTGCGCGGTCGATGTTGGCACAGTAATTGCCGACGGTAAGACTGCTGCAGGAAGATTTGCTTGGATAGCTCCTTTTGGGACCCAACCAGTTGTTGACGCAGAGAGCGATTACTGGCGGAAGCTTCCTTTAGCCGTTGTTGCAAATACCTCACCTGCTCCTCCAGGGTAGCTATGTAGCGGCGATCATCTATCTGTTCTTCAGCGGGAGAGAAACTGCTGCCCTGTTCAGATATTCTATCCATGGCGAAGGAAAGGAAAGGGAAAAGATGGAAGTCATTTGGTAAGGATTGGAAGTCTTTATAGCGATGAAGGAGAAGAGCGCATTTATTTGCAAAAGAAATAGGGACAATAAATGCCAGTAAAGAAGAGGAAGCGTAGGGGCAGTAGGTGGAAGGTCGCCGGAACTATAACTGTCATTAAGAGGGTCCGAATCCCCGGGAGATGGTAGAAGAAGGTATGTTCGGACCAGATTGCAGTCCTTTTGAGGACAGAAACCTTACTTCTACGAGAAAAAGACAAAAACAAATATCAGTTCCCTCCCTCATTTTTATTGACATATTTGAAATGATTACATCAAATTAATCTATGAAAATCTTCTCTGATTACTTCTAACAGATGAAGCGGGAGAGGTCTCTTTGGGGGGAGAAGGCGCCAAGATGACCTTGAAGCGCTCGCCTTGAGCCGGAGGAATGGATGATGGACCTTCATCGAAAGGAGAAGGATGAGCTCTCGCCGAGGAGACTGGGATGAAAGCCAGCGTTGGTGGAAGTGGGGGAAGTTTGGCAGCAGCATGGGGATCTCCCACTGTATACTCCCATGTGAAGGGAGGATTCCACACCCTATTGCGGAATGAGGGAAATGGGGCACGAAAGGACATCCCTGTAGGAGGGGTTGAGTTGGAATGGGAGGCGAAAAAGGAAGGGGGCAGAAAGCTGAAGTGGCGGTTGAGCGAGTCTCCGAATCTTCAATGTCTTCCGAAACCCAGTCTTGTAGCTCAAAAGATTCTGATTCTGAAGAAATTTCGATGGGGTGCCCCACTGAAGCCATGATAGTGAGATAGAAGGATGAAGACATGGAGGGCGATGATTTATAATGGAAGGAAAGCGACGATAAAAGTTCTTGGGAAGGGGAAGAAGATGAAGAGACTGATATCGTTTCCGAAGCAGTAAGAGGGATAGGGAAGATCAATAGGTAAAGGTCATTTAAAGTGTTGGCCGAATCAAAATCGGGACGGATATGAATAATATCATGCAAGACCCTTCGAGCGAATCCCCGAACCAAAATCGGGTCGGATATGAATAATGTCATTCGAGACCTTCCAAGTAAGTCCCCGAACCAACTCGATGATTGCGCCGTACAACACAAGAAAAGGAATGATAGCATAAAAAAGAGGAAAGATTGGAGTTGGTCCAGAATCTTCGACTCGCAAGAAGACATACAAGGGTGATGATAAAAGTTATGGTTAACATAATTGTTTTTCATTACAAGAAGTGGAACATTAGAAGCTACAATTCGAATAATTCAGAAGGACACTTGGCTAGGGTGTCTACAGGATTTAAGTAGCTGGTGTCCATGTCAGGGGGCGGGTATCCTCGTTCGGCGTTCTGTTGCATTACGGAGGCGAAGTGACGCGTTTCTACGCTGGACTGGAATCGAACCAGTTGAACTACCATTTTGTGATGCTGGGTGGAGGCCTAAACAGAAGGAAAAACCATCATTATATGTTGGCATATAGAGATACATATAGTGAAGATAATAAAAAAGACGACAAATACCTCAGCCAGCAATTTGCCCACTTGTTCGCACTGGCCTTGCACGCCCGACTGGTTGAAGAATTTTACTTCCGAAGGGTGACGAATCTGTAACAATGACCCCAATGTAGCTCTCGCAGGGGTCGGAACAGGAAGATCATCTCCTTTGGAAGGAAGATTGGGTCCGACGCGTTGGAGGGGAGTAGGAGAGGTAAGTGTGTCTAAGGGGATCGGGGCAGATAGGGATTCGGTTCGGGATGGTTCGGGAGAATCATGAGGATGGGATGAGGAGACAGGAGAGGGGGAAGAGAAATCTCCCTCTCAAAGAGATGAAGATGGAGCTACTCGGGTGGTGCCTCTCCTCTTTGGTTCATAAATGGTTAGGGATTGTGAACCAGGTTGATCAGAAGAGGAAGGGAGAAGAGCTGATGAGCTGGGAGCTCCCTTCTTAACAAGCCGTAACTTCTTCCGAGGGGAAGAAGGGGCTGCTGTTGATTTACCCCTCTTCGTGGAGGTTTCTTCTGCCTGACCGCCTTAATCTCTTCTCCCTTCACTAAAGCGTCCTGCATCAGATTATCTACAAAAGGCGTCGGTTAGCAGGATGGTTGATACAGATAAAAAGTTGTACTGAAGAGTAGTTATAGTCCTACCTACTGCATCTGAGGCCGTGGAAGGGAAGAGAGACAACCCGAAATGGTTCAAAAGGGGTGTTTTCATTAGGTGGTTTGAAAAATAATGTGACTCCCCTAATATTCTATAGACTTTCGAGAAAGGACATTTGGTCCTCATTTCTCGGAAAGGAGGTAGCTCGGGGAGTCCTAGCTTCCATGTCTCCGAGTGGGGTAGGGGCACTGGAAGCTGAACGAAGAAGTATAATTCTTCCCATCCTTTATGGGAAGTGGGCAGGTTCATAAGAAATTGACAATCGGAGCGGCTGGATAACTAAAAAAGACCTGCTTTGGAAGATTTCAGTTGAAAGAAACAGTGGAATATTTGAGGGGTTAGGGAAAGGTTTAGGTGTTGGAACACCATAAGAGCTCCTGACAAAATACGAAAGGAATTGGGGGTGAACTGGTTTAAAGGAAGTCCGTAAAAGTTCAAAAGGTCTAGATAAGCGGGAGGCGCTGGTAGACATAGGTCATTAAGAAACTGTTCGGAGAAAAAGCACGTTGAACCAGGAGGAGGATTATTGGGTCGATGCATCTTGGTAGTAAAACAACATTTTATAGAAGGGTCTATATATTGGTCCTTAAGATTAAAGAAATAATGATTGCAATCTAGTTGAGTTATGGTATTCTCGTACCACGTAGGGGAAGGAATGGTCTTAAGGGCCATAGGTGTAAAGCAGGGCAAAGCACTTACTTGGGGGGTTAGAAGAAAAACGTACGAGAAGAAGAAGGTTGGGTTGCTGGAACACCGCCGGTGAAAGTCGCAGGAGAGAAGAAGTGGAAGGGACAAGATTGCTGGGCACGCTAGGTAATACCTAAAAGAAAAAGGCGGAGGTTTATATAGGATTTTTTCATGACGGTTCGACTACAGGAGAGAAAAGAGGAGTGGGGCCCATGGGCCCATTAGGCCGCCATACGTATATGCAGTAAAGCTTTAGAAATGGAGTAAATTTGAATTAGTAAGGCCCAGGATGGAGTAAGAACCTTATATATAGTGGGAAAGTCAAGCTTATAACTTCGCTTGACTATTTTTTGGGGTTGACTAATGATACATCCGTTACCTCTTCTCTACACACTAGATAGAAGAGCTCATAAGCAAAGTATTATCCGAACCAATTAGAGGGTTCAGTAGAAGAAAAAGAGAGGAACGGGTCGGGCGCAAGCGCCTGGAATAATCGATACGGGAAAGTAAGTGAAGGTAATCGGCACGGCAAAGCGGAGAAGTACTTCGTTGGGAAATAGGCCAGAATCGGTTCGGCCGCATAAGCCTAAAGGTAGGCGGGGCGAATCATACTCGGTTCGGCCAGATAAGCCTAAAGGTAGACGGGGCGGATCGTAATCGGTTCGGCCAGATAAGCCTAAAGGTAGACGGGGCGGATCGTAATCGGTTCGGCCACACAAACCTAAAGGTAGACGAGATGAATAAGAATCGGTCCGGCCAAATGAGCCTTAAGGCTATATTACCCGTGGGCTATGAACCTAAGTTAGTTTCGCCAAGAGTAGAAGGTTGAGAGGGACAAGTTAACCTAGTTCACTGAAATATGGAAGAGGAGGTGGTATGTAACAGAAAAGGAAGGTCCCCATATAATATTCCGAGGAGTCTTCGCCCCTCGTACTTATAACAGAATTATTCTCCAAGTGAACATGGTGGCCACGTGTACGGTGAGAATCGCTCGCAAGATAGCGATGGATTAGAGAAGGAGGATAAAAGGGAAGAGGAGGGGAGAAGGGAGGAGGATCCGCAATCATTCCATTAGACAGAAAACGAGGACACAGGAGGAAGGAGGAGAGATGTCATCACTTCGCCGGAGAAGAAGAGCTGCGACCTTGATCTTGGGATACACGTATTCTTTCTTGTATTTGTAATCCCCTGTAAGAGGTTTTCTCCTCGACCTCGGGAAGTTTCCTTTCCGTAAAAGAGGACATTCATAGTGGAAAGTGCTTGGGCATTGTCCCCGGTGAAAGAGCTCACCTCCGTGGAGTAGAAATATTCATTCCGAACCACGTTATATCTTGTGTTCGAGTTTCCGCTGTTTACTTGGGGGTTTTTGTGTTTCTTGATTTCGTCTTCCACACTCATTTTTACTGTTGCGACTTGCGAGAACCCTCTCCAAAAACTCCCTTCGTGCCTTCGTCGCGTCTAAAGGGGGTAAAATAAATTTTCCTCGCCGCATCAAATAGTTTGCAGGAATATCTATATCCATACAGTAATTGACCCGCTTAAATCAAACGAGAATAAATATTTTTTTTTAGCTATTGTAAATTAACTTAAAATTTCAAAAAATAAAATAAAATAAAACACGACGTTTATGTGTTCTGAAACCATAAATTTATATATTATTTTGATTCTTTAAACATTAAAACGGTAAGAGCATCCACAATATTGAGCTCTCAAAGTGATGATCTAGCATCTCTCTTCAACGCGGAGAAAGATTTTTCAGAGACCACTTTTCAATTAGGGAGCACTTTTTCTTTTTCTTTTTAATAAAATAATAAAAAAGGAGCTCTCCAATTATTCCTAAAATTTTAATTGATTGATTAGAGAATTATTAGGAACGGACTGTTAATTAATATTTCTTATATAAATAATCAGGTACTCTTTACTGTTTGTTTTTCTTTCATCTCTCGACTATCGATCTCGTCGTCGTCTTCTTTTTCTTTTTCTCGTTCTTCGTTCATGGAGGTTCCTGGTCGGTGGAACGCCGACGTAAGCGGCTATATCTTTGCCATGAAGGCGACAGTGACGACGCGACGTTCACAGGACATGCGCCCACCACAGTTGATTGTCCACTTTTGTCGCCGGACGATTTCTCCTTCCACCCACACCGTCGAAATCGCCAACTTCAACATCCATGGCAGCCCTACCAGAACATAATCAACCAGGCCGCTTGGGACGACGAGACGACGTGGATGCTTTGCCATGTTGCGGGTGGTCACGTGGCTACTGCAGATCTTGCCCTTCTTGTGGTAGCTCTCCGCAGATACACTAGAACGGTGCTCCACCTTTATCCGATCATGGAATTATCCACGATGGAATTCCTCGTCGTCATTGAGATTCATCCTGCAATTCCTTTCATTGCTACCGGGCGCCTTCACTATTCAGCGCCCCTGGAAATGCATCATTTTTTCTTCGGGGCCGACGACGGCATCAGAGGGTCTACACCGGCACCTACAATGACGGTGGAGGGACTCCAGAAGAAGATTGCAGAAGAGCCCGACGTATGCTCGATCTGTCTGGTCGACTTCGATATGGCGACTGAAGTTTTGGAGATGTCGTGCCATCATATATTCCACGATGCGTGCCTGAGAGAGTGGTTGTCTCGAAGCAATACTTGTCCCCTCTGCAGGTTCACGCTCCTTCATGAAGCACAATAGATGTTGCGGATTCGAAGATTTCATACGCTTCGTTACTCGGTTTTTTTATTGTTATTATATCTATGATGCGAATAGTAAATCTGTAAATATTAATTAATTAGATTTTATATACATTTGTGAATTGGTTTGCTTTTTGAATATCAATATGTTGAGATTTCTTACATATAGGTTAATTGGTCTGCTGTTGAATATCAATACGTTGAGATTATACTTTTTACACATTTGTTAATTGGTGTTTCGATACGTCACTACAAGAAAAATTATTTTAAACCATTAAAGTTCAATATTTAGCGACCGAATTTAATTCGGTCGCTAATTTAGCAACCGAATTTTATTTCAATAGCTAAATTTGATTTTTTTTAAATAATTAAAATTTAATATTTAGCGACCGAATTTTAATTCGGTCGCTAATTTGATTTTTTTTAAATAATTAAAATTTAATATTTAGCGACCGAATTAAAATTCGATCGCTAATTTAGCGACGGAATTTTAATTCGGTCGCTAAATTTGATGTTTTTAATTCATTAAAATTTAATATTTAGCGATCGAATTAAAATTCGATCGCTAATTTGATTTTTTTAAATAATTAAAATTTAATATTTAGCGTCCGAATTAAAATTCGATCGCTAATTTAGCGACGGAATTTTAATTCGGTCGCTAAATTTGATTTTTTTAATTCATTAAAATTTAATATTTAGCGACCGAATTAAAATTCGGTCGCTAATTTGATTTTTTTAAATAATTAAAATTTAATATTTAGCGACCGAATTAAAATTCGATCGCTAATTTAGCGACGGAATTTTAATTCGGTCGCTAAATTTGATTTTTTTTAATTCATTAAAATTTAATATTTAGCGACCGAATTAAAATTCGATCACTAATTTGATTTTTTTTAATAATTAAAATTTAATATTTAGCGACCGAATTAAAATTCGATCGCTAATTTAGCGACGGAATTTTAATTCGGTCGCTAAATTTGATTTTTTTAATTCATTAAAATTTAATATTTAACGACCGAATTAAAATTCGGACGCTAAATTTGATTTTTTTTTAATTCATTAAAATTAAATATTTAGCGACCGAATTAAAATTCGATCGCTAATTTGATTTTCTTTTAAATCATTAAAATTTAATATTTAGCGACCGAATTAAAATTCCATCACTAAATCTGATTTTTTTTTAATTATTAAAGTTTAATATTTAGCGACCGAATTAAAATTCGGTCGCTAAATACTATAATTTTTAATATAATTACATTAAATTTTAAAAAAAAATAAACCTGTCCATATTAATAATATATTATAATAATATTTATCAACACTAATTACTTTAATAAACTATTAAAATATCAAAAACAATATACATTCAAATTTTAAATACAAATTACTGGATACAAAACAATCTCTAAATTAAAGACCGATTGAAATTCTTTATGAAGTTCGATCTCTAACTACATTATTAATTGTAAAACTCTTTCGACCTCAAAAAAATCTTATCCACTCCATTGCTTCATGGCCTCATGAAATTCAACCTCACGAAGCCGACGTTGTTCATGGACGCGGCCAAGACGCCGCCACTAAGGCCTTTGCAGCTCTTGTTGGGGTGCACCGCGTGACACTTCTCCACATTAAGCCCGACGGTGATGAAGAGGTTGTTATCAATATTGAACGGGAGGTTGGCGATGTTATTGAGCCCGCAAAGCATGTGGAGGTTGGTTTTCGCGTTGCTAGGACATGTGGGCATACTAGGACACTTGCTCCATGCCTGCAACAAGTGTACTCTCCATGATCCATAAAGGAAACAATAAGTTCTTCATGAGCCAAAATGTTACCTGTCCAGTTAATAGAGGTGTATCGGCAACCAACTTTGCATAAACTGGCCTTAGAGTACGATGATCTCCAACACCTGAAAGAAGAGCAATAACAGATCAAGTTAGAAACAATCAAAATAAGAAGAGATCATATTTTGATAATGTCATCACGCACTAAAATCTAGGGAGTCAAAGAACCTATATATACCTCCTAAAAATTTATCTCATCTTAGTTATATCATCCTACTAGTTCAATCATAATACTAATCCTACAAAGATCATAGACCTTTTACATTCATGTCCGATATTTTATCTCGAATCAGAATCCTACAAAGATAGAATACAAAACATAACCAAGGAAATATTGGAAAAGTAAGGTCAAAATTTCTAATATAGTTATATCTCAGTTTCAACTACAAAAAAGTATAGATACAACATAAGCTGAATAGCTAGATTAATGTTCAGCTAATTCATGAGAATATGGAACCTTAAATAGTCAAACTATTATTTTCTCAATCCATTCTATAAAGTGGTTTTTTGCACCTGCAATTCCACTTGAATGGACTGGATAAGTTTGATTCAGCTAAGTTTAATGTTCAGGACTGAGTATGAAAACCTCAAAGTTATTGGCAAATAGAGTTCCTGCAGAAAGACAGAAAACATATACAGAGTGCAATTTTAATCATAACAGAGAATGCTTCAGCCTTTCATACTCTTACAGAGATCATAAAAGGAGTTGTGTAAGAGGTTACAAAAAGGCCTAAATTCTAAACCATTCTATCTGTGCTCCAATACACTTTCTTTAAACATCTAGCTGTGCCTAAATTCTTTCGTACAAGGAAGCTTCCTTTAAACAAAAGCTCATTCATGCAAACTGGTTGAAGATTGTTCAAACATCAAACCACAGATAAGTCTATGGAAGGCCAAAATAGACTTTAGACGAACAAACATCTTGAAGTGGAGTTGTCGGACACACTAGTAAAGAGTGATTGCTATCTCGCTGTTGAAATAGATACCTAAGAATAGCTCAATTGATCAGACAAGAACCAATATGAAGTGTTGTTAACAAATCGCAATTTTGTTCACAGTAATTATGAGGAGAAGCAGACCTGATATCCATATAAGTCTGACACATCAATTCGAGCACCTTCCTTGAGCAATACGTCGGCGACCTGGATGTGTCCTCGCACTGCACTCCAATGGAGCGCAGTTTGCCCCGTGTTGTCAGTGGCGTTTACATCTCCTCCATGCTGATTCAAACAACAAAATTTAGCGCTTAATCTGATAGAAACTCAAAGGTCAATAAAAGAACAATAACTCCACCCCACAAGAGGATGACAGGGGAACAATCTATCACGGGAATTAGAGGTTAAACTAACGGAACGAAACGACCGAGAACCAGAAGAGAAAACACCCTAGGCGGAAGAGAAGTACCTCGATGATGTATTGGACGGCGGCGGTGCGGTTATTGAGAGCGCCCACTGGAGGCCTGGAGGGCATAGTACCCGGCCCTGTCCGGCTCACAGACGGAGCACCCCTCCACCTCCACCAGCCGCTGGAGTTTCTCCAGATCGCCATACGCAGCTGCAGTGTACACGTCGTTCCTGGAAGACTCCTCGTCCTCTCCCGCTGGCACTGCTCCTCCCGCGACCTTGGCCTCCTCGTCCACCACCTCGATCTCCGAAGCCATCGGATTCATCGCCACCGCCGCCTCCTCCGACGTGCCCAGAAATCAACGCAATCCGGCGACCACTAGCCGCGGGACACGGAAAAAGAAAGAGGAAAAAGATGTCCTTTTTCGATTTGGGCAAGAACGAGCGAACCAACGAGAGAGAGAAGGGAAGTATAAGACGACTCCGGAGTGACGAGCTCACGCCATGGGGCGAATCCGATGGAGCGATGGCGATCACCGTCGCGCGGCAGCGACGCGCAGGCGCCGCCCGTTTGCGTGCGACGCATAGGGGAGGCGTGATGAGGGGCACTCCGTGTGAGGGCTGCGAGCGACCGTGGACGACCGCGAGACGGTGGCGAAGTGAGAAGGGCGATGGCGCGTGGGGAGAAGGCGACGGCGGAAGCGAGAAAGGAAAGCAGCGGGAGCAAATAAAGATAAAGGATAAAAAAAAAAAGTAACGACGGAAATTTAGCGACCGAAATTTCAATTCCGTTCATAATTAGATTTTTAATTCGGTCATTAATTAACGACGGAAATTTAATTTCGTCGATAATTAACGACGGATTTTTAATTCCGTCGCTAACTATTAACGACGGAATTTAATTCGGTCGTTAATCAACGACGGAATTAAATTTTCGTCGTTAATTAACAACGGAATTATATTTCCGTTGTTAATAATTAACGATTGATCGAATTTAAATTCGATCGAAAATTAAGGATCGATAATTTAATCGGTCGTTAATTAGCGACCGAAAATTTAAGCAATCGTTAATTAGCGACCGAATTTAAATTGTCGCTTCTGTCGCTAAAACAGAATTTGTTTTTTTGTAGTGCGTTGAGATTTAAACTCGGTTTTGATTTTTTTTTTTTTAGCATCGTTAAAAAGTTCGAAACGAAAAAACTTAATTTGACGGATCGAAATAAAAGGATGGATTGTTTTTAATTTTTTTTCACTTTTTTTCTTCTTATTGTTAGATATTAAATAATAAGATAAAATAAAAAATATTTTTAAAGTTTTTTTAATTTTTATTAAATTTATTTTGTATTTTTAAAAATTTTATTAAATTTTATAAATTAAAATACGAATAATTTTTTTTTTAAATTATCAATAATTTTTATATGAAACTGATGAAATAATTAAGTTTTATTTTGTCCGTATCTTTTCGACTGAGATTCACTTAATCGCCAAGTGGTGGAACATCAATAAGCATTGCAGTTGCGTAAGATTCTCGTACTTTTTTGTTCGGCAATTTACCAAACACAGCTGATAAAGTTTCGAAATGTCAAAACACACACTATACTTTCAGAATTACCAAATCGCGCGCATAATTTCCAAAATACCCCTCCCGCCAAACAGTGTTTTTAATGCAAAGATCTCGCATGCATCCGAGCCACATTTCCAAATCCCGAGTCATCGAAACGTCTCATCCAAACAAGTCACCACATTACCGTCTTCGTGTCTTCAGCTTCCGGAAAATCTTTGAGCGCACAAAAACTTGGAAAAGCTTAGACTCTATTTTTCCTCCAGCTTCATTCCGTTAGCTTCCGAGTTCTTGGAATTTCGTCGAGATGCTTCGAGGTAATATGATTTCGTCCTCTCATTTAACTAGAGTTTTATCCATTTCTTACTCGGTTTTAGGGTTTCCGTTGAAAGGCGTACATCTCATTGGTTTTTTTTCTACCATTCTGTGTTGCAGAATGAGTCAAGCATCCGGTTCAACCTCTCCTTCACTGGCCAAGGTATGTGTCGCATTCCTTGCTTTAGTCCAATATGAAGTATGTCATATGTTTAAAATGATTTTTCCGTTATGGTTTTGGAATGGTTTCAAACATTAAAATACAAATGGACGATCTCTTCAATCTGTATATGAATTAGATAAATAGAGTCCTAAAATTTTTTTAACAGCATTATTGCAAAGAATTGCCGAATCTGAAATTTATTTTTTACAATGACAAAATGAAGGAATAAATTTTGTATTTTCAAATTGATAGGAAAATAATGAGTGTGCAAAGAAACTGCAATGGACCAACGTTTTAGGCCACTTTATTAAATTTTTTAGAGGTCCAAGTGCTAAAGGAAAGCAACGTCCGTCAGTTTGTTTACATGAAAGGCACACAGAGATCATTAAACAAACCCCATTTACTGTTTTTTTGAATATACAAGACATTCCACAAATCCATGACATATTGGTCAATATATTTCAAAGTTGGGATTCGACAAGTCAAAGCTTTAAGTTTTCAATTGTGTCAGTTGCTTTCACCAGAAGAGATGTGTCCCTTTTGCTCGGTATTGCAGATAGAGGGGCTTATGTTCCTATGAATTCAACTAATGCATCAGGTGCTCTTTTCAATTCTCAATTCTCTAAAAAAGAACCAATTAGATCGAGGTTAGAGTTTTTGCTTAAAACCTTTTCTACTAGAGTAGAAGTAGATGAAGATGTTTTGGTATTTTGTAAGTTGTATGTATTTTATATATTTGCTTGTGTGTTGTTCTGTACTACTACATATAAGGTCCCCATAGGTCTTGTAGATATTGTAGATGATTTTGACAACATAGGTAGTTTCAATTGGGTCGAAGCCATCCATCAATTTATGACTCCACAATTACCTACTATTGGAAATATATGTTCATATACTAATACAGTTGTGTAGAATAGGCGACTTCCTTACCTAAAGGGATTTGCCGGCCTTTTGGCTGTAAGTTCTTTCTTACTAAATAATTTTTTCTTTTATATTTACGTAAGTATGTAACACTTTCGATATGAGCAGGCTTGGTTTCTGGAACATGTCCCAATACAGAGACCGTACAATACCGAAGGCCCACGAATAAATAAGTGGAGGGCAACTCCTTCACATATTAGCAAGGTCAGGAATTTATTGGAGCAAGTCTCCCCTGAACAGGTAAATAGAAGACCACAACTTAGCTTTTTTTCATTTTCGTTATCTAAATAATTGTTGATTTTTTGATAGGTCATTGTTGATCTAGTATGTACCCGTAGTGAAAATATATTGCTTGATAAGGTTGACTATTATATTGAAAATACTCCTCATCCAATAGAGACATCATCATCACAAACTATACAAGAAAAATACCCAGCTAGTGAATGCCATGAGTGTTTAGTTTATCAGAGACAACTCAAAGAGTTAAGAATGGAAAACATGACACTAACTGAAAGGGTAAAAGAACTAATGGAAATTATAGGAAGAGAAGGTATGGAGGCTGAACCAAATAAGCCCGAAGTTGACCCTCAACCTCAACCGGAACCAATTGCCAGCAGAACAAGACGGCGAGATAGAACCCGCTATGATTACAGGGATACTCCCGTTGATAGTCCACTGTGGGCAAAATTGGTACCTCAAAGCAAAAGGAAAAAGACAGAAATTTCTGATGTTGAGTTATCAGAAGGGCAACCTGATAAAGCTGTAAAAGAAGCAGAAGTATTTGACAAGAAAGGCAAATAAAAAATTGGTTTGGATGAATTGCAAGTGAGGGATACTATCTGTATTTTGGAAGAAGATGAAAAAGATCTTGACAGAGATGAAGCAATAATTGATAAACTCAACCAAATGAGAATGGAAGCCATTGCGGTTAGTCAGAATACTTTCCAAAATTAGTTTGTGTTATTTTATTTAAATAACTAATATTATTTTTGTATTATAGTATGTCAAGAAAAATTGTAAGATGGCAAAGAACCAGAAACAAGATGCTGATGTGACCTACTTGCTAAAAAGTTTAGAAAAAATAAAGTATGATAGTTACATCCACCATTACATTCAAAAATTTTATTACAATATTATAAAGTGTAAATATTTATTTACGATTAAATGTTTTTGTAGGCCGATAACAGGTTATGTTTGGGAGGAAGGTCCTTTTTCATTAACTCTGAATTCTTTATACTCTGGAGTTAATCTGTTTTCACAGATGGGGAGGTTATCGATACATTTTGCTCAATTCTTTTTAGGGGGGCCTCCTCTTCATGTAGGTCATATAACAAGTCTGTGTATTGCTCATCCCTGTTCATTGTAAGGGAGTTAAATTATCTTGTATTTTCATGACATTTGATGTTATACTAACTATTTAAATATTTTTTCCTCTACACAATTTGATCGATTAAGATTGCGTGGAAGTCACAATACAAATCATAAACACGGACATGAATGATGGAGAGGTTAGATATAATTTTATACCTCTAAATACTGATCAAACTCACTTTCACCTGTTGTGTATCGACACAAAAGCAATGAGTTTCAATCATTACAACTCCATTTCATATGATAGAAGATCAAAAGCTGATTTTGAAGCAGTGGTGAGTAGTTAAATATTTTAAATATGGATATTCCATCAATTTAACTTAGTTATCTATTAATGAATAGTTATGTTAACTTAGTCATCGTGTAATTATAGGTATCCCAATTAAAAGGATATTCACCTAAGGAGCTTGCAGCAATTCATCCATGTTTACAAGCCTATTACCCATCGACAGCTGGGTTTCTGTTACAACTGATTGTCCCCAACAAGTGGCAAGGTACTAAAAGAAAAAAACTGAACGTGAAAATTATACTTTTGAATTGAAATATAAAATTTTTCTTTGCATGTTTACAGCAATGATTGTGCCTTCTTTGTGATGCAATACATGAGATGTCTGCTTTATGGTGAGAAGATGGACTTCAAACAAGCAGACATGACCAAATTCAGAATAGATGTCTCTGTCTCAATTTTAAGGGATGAGTTCTTCCTGATATAATTTTAGAAAAGTTCAGGTGGCAGTATGACAATACATTGTTGTAATTAATGAATTTTGCTAATTTGTAAATGGTACTGCTTTCCATAGATCAACAGTGACTGTAAATATGTTTATTGTTTGTGTTTGAGATTTAATAAATGTTATATAATATATTGTTGAATACTTGACAGCACCACGTACAATTTCGAACTGACCGAGAAATACGGTGGTGCTGGGAATTTAACTCCCAGGAACACAGTGGTGGTGGGAATTAAAGTCCCAGCACCATGTACAATTCGAACTGGGCGAGAAATAAGGTGGTGCTGGGAATTAAAATCCCAGGAACTCAATGGTCCTGGGATTTTAATTCCCAGGACCACGTACAATTTCGAACTGGCCCAGGAATACGGTGGTGTTGGGAATTTAATTCTCAGGAACACAGTGGTGCTGGGAAATAAAGTCCCAGCACCACGTACAATTTCGAACTGGCCAAGAAATAAGGGGGTGCTAGGAATTAAAATCCCCGGAACACAATGGTCCTGGGATTTTAATTCCCAGAACCACGTACAATTTCGAACTGGCCTAGAAATACGGTGGTGTTGGTAATTATAATCCCAGAAACACAGTGGTCTTGGGAATTTATTTCCCAAGACCACGTACAATTTCGAAATGGCTTAGGAATAAGGTGGTCCTGGGATTTCAATTTCCAGGACCACGTACAATTTAGAACTCGCCGGGGAACACACAGTGGTCCTGGGATTTCAATTCGGGACTGTACAATTTAGAATCGGCCGGGAACACGGTGGTCCTGAGATTTCAATTCCCAGTACCACGTACACTTTCAAACAGCCCGAAAATAAGTTGGTGTCGGGAATTAAAATCCGAGGAACTCAATGGTCCTGGGATTTTAATTCCCGAGTACACGCATAATTTTCGCCGAGCAATACGGTGGTCTTTGGGAATTTAACTCGAGGAACATGGTCTGGGAATTAAAGTCCCATGCGTCTGATTTCGAACTGGCCGAGAAATAAGGTGGTGCTGGGAATTAAAATCCCAGGAACACAATGGTCCTGGGATTTTAATTCCCAGGACCACGTACAATTTCGAACTGGCCAAGGAATATGGTGGTGTTGGTAATTATAATCTCATAAACACAGTGGTCCTGGGAATTTATTTCCTAGGACCACGTACAATTTCGAAATGGTTGAGGAATAAGGTGGTCCTGAGATTTCAATTCCCAGGACCACATACAATTTAGAACTGGCCGGGGAACACACAGTGGTCCTGGGATTTCAATTCCCAGTACCACGTACACTTTCAAACAGCCCGAAAATAAGGTGGTGCTGGCAATTTTAATCCCAGGAACACAGTGGTCCTGTGTAGGGCCATCAATGGGTTTTGACCGAAACCCATTGATGGACCTACAGGAGTCCAAATTCCGAATTCTTTACATCAACTGAAAGACCTAACGGCTTCACATGTTATTGCGTCGAGGAAACTTCCTTCTGATCCTCCTACCTACCAGTTTCGGCTGCATGCCACTTGGCACGGGGATTGATTTTTGAAAATTGGCTGTGTAAACTTAATCCTGCCTTGAAAACCAGAAATTTTGGACACGATACACAGAGGGTCAAGTCCCAAAGCCACTGGAGTTGGTTTGGACCGAAGTTGAGGTGACTAGGGCCATCAATGGGTTTTGACCGAAACCCATTGATGGACCTACAGGAGTCCAAATTCTGAATTCTTTACATCGACTGAAAGACCTAACGGCTTCACATGTTGTTGTGTCGAGGAAACTTCCTTCTGATCCTCCTACCTTCCAATTTTGGCCGCGTGCCACTTGGCACGGGGATTGATTTCTGAAAATTGGCTGTGTAAACCTAATCCTGCCTTGAAAATCAGAAATTTTAGACATGATACACAGAGGAGCAAGTCCCAAAGCCACTGGAGTTAGTTTGGACCGAAGTTGAGGTGACTAGGTCCATCAATGGGTTTTGACCGAAACCCATTGATGGACCTACAGGAGTCCAAATTCCGAAATCTTTACATCAACTGAAAGACCTAACGGCTTCACATGTTGTTGCATCGAGGAAACTTCCTTCTGATCCTCCTACCTCCCAGTTTCGGCCGCATGCCACTTGGCACGGGGATTGATTTCTGAAAATTGGCTATGTAAACCTAATCCTGCCTTGAAAATCAGAAATTTTGGACACGATACACAGAGGGGCAAGTCCCAAAGCCACTGAAGTTGGTTTGGACCGAAGTTGAGGTGACTAGGTCCATCAATGGGGTTTGACCGAAACCCATTGATGGACCTACAGGAGTCCAAATTCCGAAATCTTTACATCGACTGAAAGACCTAACAGCTTCACATGTTGTTGCGTCGAGGAAAATTCCTTCTGATCCTCCTACCTCCCAGTTTCGGCCTCGTGCCATTTGGCACGGGGCCTGATTTCTGAAAATGTGGTGCTGGAAATTAAATCCTAGGAACACAGTGGTCCTAAAAATTTTATTCCTAGCACCACGTCCATTTGCGAACTGGCCGAGAAATAAGGTGGTGCTGGGAATCTTAATCCTAGGAACACGGTGGTGCTGGTAAGTGAATTCCCAGCACCACGTACAGTTTCGAACTGGCCGAGATAAAATGTGGTGTTAGGAATTAATTCCCAGGAACACAGTAGTCCTTGAAATTTAATTCCCAAGACCACGTCCATTTGGGACCTGGGCGATAAATAAGGTGGTGCTGGGAATCTTAATCCCAGGAACACGGTGGTGCTGGCAAGTGAATTCTCAAAGACCACTTTCAGCTGAATCGACGAGAAAAAATGTGGTGTTGGGAATTAAATCCCAGGAACACAGTGGTCCTCGAAATTTAATTCCCATGACCACGTCCATTTGGGACCTGGCCGAGAAATAAGGTGATGCTGGGAATCTTAATCCCAGGAACACGGTGGTGCTGGCGAGTGAATTCAAAGACCACGCAGATTCAAACCGGCGAGAAAAATATGGTCTTTGGGAATTAAATCCCAGGAACACAGTGGTCCTGGAAATTTTATTCCCAGCACCACGTCCATTTGTGAACTTAAGTTCTATAAGGTGGTGCTGGGAATCTTAATCCCAGGAACACGGTGGTACTGGAAAGTGAATTCGACCACGCATCTGACCGAGAAAAATTGTGGTGCTGGGAATTTAAATCCCAAGAACACAGTGGTCCTGGAAATATAATTCTTAGGACCACGTCCATTTGCGAACTGGCCAAGAAATAAAGTGGTGCTGGGAATCTTAATCCCAGGAACACGGTGGTCCTAGAAATTTAATTCTCAGCACCACGTACAAATCCCATCACAAAATCATAAAGTCGAAGTGGTTGAAATATTTAACAAAGTATATATATTCCATAATTGTACAGATACTACACAGATTGCAAACACCTTTGCAGCTGACTAATGACTTTTATAGGCAGGCACCATGGTGTAGTTACATATCTAAAACTCTGTATAGTCTTACAACATATCCCACTATACAGCACAGTCATAATTGCAAACAAAATTGTGAGCTGCGCATTATTCTATTCCCCACCACGAATCTGAAGCTCCTCATATCCTGCTGTCTGAATCTTTTAGGGTACCCAAATAGTAGGCTCTCAATGTATCGTATTATAAAAAATGTGCAATCATAGCTGTAAAAAATTAAAAATTATTAGTCCATTGCTAGCTTATAAAATATGGTATTTACAAAGATTATTAGATGTCTTACGAAGAGCTTTGTCTGGGACCCTGGACTTGACGCACGAAAAAGTTTGTATTACAAAATTTTTCAGCCAGGCCAGGATGCTAGTTATCATAATACGAAGGGTGCATCTTTTTAAAGAATTCAACCTGGGACCGAAATAAATGCTATGAATCCTCCATACACAAACGGTTTATTTAGCTGAAATCTAATCTAATGCTTACTGTTTCTTCAAATTGAGTAGTGTAAGCCTTCCTGACGGACAAGGAGTTGTAGTAGATGAACTCTGAATTTTCCAAGTCGGCCACTAGTAGGTGGCAATGCTCGTCACGGATTATTGGACAAAATATGTATCTGATTGGATTGCCTGGGGTTTTAAAAGTTTGCTCGAATGCTTGGGCGTACATAATATTAAACATATCCTGTATATAAAAAAATCTGTCAAAACACCGAAGCCGTAAAGTTTACAATTCCTTGCAAAAGGGCCAAAAACTTACCGGAAATCTAGCCCCACAGAAAATTGAGTTATAGTACGCCTTATCAGTCACCTTGCACTGATCAGCTAAGACTGAAAAATATGCGCTTATGCAATCCTCATGTGTCAAAACATTCCAATCAAATATTGTAAGGAAAGAGTCCATGTATAAGTTAATAGCATCGGTCTTCCACACTGGTCCTGATACTGTTACACTACACAAGGAAAGGGTTATTAGCAACTCTCAAAACATAAGATGAAAGATATATACAAAGAATATAAGACTGTCTTACTCTATTTTTTTTTTCAATAAACACTCCTCGACGTTTGGATCCATCTTACCGGTGAATTCTTTATAAGCTTGCTGTATAGAAAATAAAACTGTTCAGTTTCAGAAATATTTTGTCTGAAAAATAGGACTGGACAGGATAACTTATGCTCACCTCCAATATCCTCTGCTTGACTTCGTCGAGTGTTGGTTGTTTGTCCGTGGAGACTTGTATGCCGGTATCTGATATTTTGGGTTCACCCTCCTCGACAATTGATTTCCCTTTTTTATCCTGGCCTAACTCCTGCTCAATGTTTGGCTCTGCAGGAGAGATATTAGGGTCTACTGAGGGATACTCAATAGCCTTGCTGGGGACAATTTGAGTTTCAACTCTCCTTCTTTTATGGATGTTTGAAAACCATGCAGGAGGGAGGCTTCTAAGGCTAGGGGGTGATAGACCGTCAAGAGCCTTCTTCCTCACACAAACCTTCCGCCTAGTGTATGCAGAAGAAGGCTGTTGGGTTTGTACAGCTTGTATAGGCTGTGATTGTAACCCCTCTACATCCCGGGATTGTAAATTGAGTTGAAGCTCCAGTATTGAACTATCCTTTTCAGCAATCAATGCTTCTTTTTCAGCAATTATATCATCCCTTTCACTTATCTCATTGTCCTTCCTATTCCTGACCTCCTCTAACTCTTGAAGAAGCTCCTGTATTGTCTTTTCTTGTTGTTCGATGGTCGCTTCCTTAAGTAGGGAGGTGCTTTCAAAATCACACCTTGCTTCAACTAGCTTGGTGCTTAGAGTAGATACAATTTCTGCATTCTCCTGGCATACTGGACAAACCATTCCTCTTGCGTCGACCTAAGTTTCGGGTTGAGGAGTTGATGCAGAAAATCTAGGTGGGGAAGCGGTGTGTACCAGATGCAGCTCTGACTGTGCTGGAATTAGATCGACAATGATTTTGTTAGGTACGAGACCATCTACCATCTTCTTAATGACCCTTACATTTGTGGAACTCCACCTCCATCTCAGCATTCTTGGCAAAGCATGAGGGACGTGTGGAGGTAGGATACACAAATGCTCACACATCCATACCTGGAATGACAAGATTAGTTGTTAATAGACAGATTTATCTATACTATTTGTGGAAGACATAAAATATATTCACTCACAACCAATAAGTGTGTGAAACCCTTAAGCATTGGTCTCGTAGATCCACCTACGACGTCTGCTTTTGGTCGCAATGTGACTCCCATACCAATTGACTCCATTTGAGGAGCCATGTACATATAAAGTGCTTCGCACCAATTGTACCTGCCTAAGTTATCAAAATCCTCTACATAATCTATAAGTGATCGCATAGCTATTCTAGGCTTACTGCTGGTGGTAGTAAAAAACACACAAGAGAAAAAATATAAAATAAACAACTGACAATAAAGTTTTGCAAATCCTAAATTATCTGGAGATCTGAAAGTCTTCAATAAATCCTCCAGATGCTTGTTAGAGCAATCAGCTTCCATGAAATATTGCAAATATAGCTGTCCAGAGGGAGCTTCATTATTCATAGGAACTTCAAGTCCATCATCTGGTAGACCAAGGATGAGGGAGACATCCGTCTTTGTGAAATGCAATTTCTTGTCTTGGAATATAAAACATTTCTCCGTGCAGTCCCAATTATCAAACATATTCTGAACGAGGGGTTTGACATGGGTAATATCTGGAATGTCCAAAACCCACGCAAAGGGGGAGCTCCGAATAAGCGTTTCTTCTTCCACACTCGACGACACACTTGCAATAAATTTTTTAAACTGTGAAACGTTGCTTTTCCAGTTCATTCTCTTGGTTCTTCCTCACATCAACGCACGGGTTCTTGCAGAAGTATTGCTTGATGATTCACCAGTTGAAGCCATCGTTAACTGAAAAAAATTCCTTAGGTTAACAACCAAATGCATTGTAATACAACGATTTTAAACTAATAGATGAAATGGATTGAAACATGTGTGATGATATAAACAAACGTTACCTTTGCTTAAATGGTAAACCCTAAAACCCTAAACCCTATCAGGCCCGAGTTTAAACGAGATCGTGCGCGAAAAAAGGCAAAAACCCTAGATAGATCGGAAGAAACGATAGTGACACAGAATTTAAGAAATCTACAAAACTTACTTAGGTCGAAAATCGCGTTGAGATGGTGTTGAGATGTTTTAACTCGCACCGGGGAGGTTGAACTGGCACCGGAGGGTTTTGACTGGCACCGCGGAGTTTGAACTGGAACCGGAGAGTTTGAACGGGCACCGGGGAATGGAAGCGAAATTCCACAGAGACAGAACGCAAGGAGTGAGAGAGAAATAAAATGTGGTGTTGAGATGTTTCAACTTCCACCGGGGAGTTTTATATTAACGGGTCGAGTGCGGTTGGACGGATTTAGATTACAATTTTGCAAAATAGCGTAACAAATTTTTTCATTACAATTTTGCAAAATAGCTTAACATTAACATTAACATTAACATTAACATTAACATTAACATTAACATTGTTTCCTTTAAAAATATTTACACAACCACTATTTACACTTAGGAATTAGTAGCCGGTGGCATTCTACAAGACCTCCTATTATGCCCAAGTTGTTTGCATCTGCTGCATTTATTTTTCACCCTCCCAGTATGTTTGGACTCTATGCGTGCCTTTTTTCTTCGCCCGGGCTGCACAAGGCTACGAGAAGGTAGAACTCCGAAAATTTTATCACCATTAGGCCAAAATTTCTTACTTCGACATGGGTAAATACGATCCCTGTAAGTGGCCTCCCAGGTTTCTCTTAGAAAATAATGCTCGCAGTAACGGTATGGATCCATGTTCCGATATATGATGACTGCAATAGCATGCGAGCAAGAAATTCCTGAAATTTGAAACTCACCGTAGATGCAACTTCGCCTATCCAAATCAACAATATACGAAGAAGCTATTGTCTGTACTTCCATTTCTATTTGTGAATATAGGAATACCGAATATAATCGAGTTCTTTCTCTCCTTTCATCAATCTCTTTAATGGCATAAGGTGTTAGAAAACCTGACCTTTTTGAAGATTCTTTCCTACGGTTATAGAACCATTGAGCAACCTTTCTTCTAGTGTTGTCAATTAAACTGGTGATGGGGAGTTCACGTGTTTCCTTGAATAATGCATTTAAACTCTCGGAACAATTAGTGGTTAACATTGTGTACCTCCTGCAAGGAAAGTGTGCATTGGCCCATCTTTTTGGATCGATCTTTTGTAGCCACACATATGCTTCCTTGTGTTTGTCATGCATGTTCTGCATTAATCGTTCAAAGTCAACTCTTGTATTGGCTCTTGCTACTGCACAAAATAAACCTAATGAGGATCTATCCCGGGTATCTGTTACCATGTTACAAGACAAGTGATAGCAACAAAAAGTATGATGGGTAGATGGATACACTTTGTTAACTGCTGATATAATTCCCCGATGTCTATCCGATACAATGCTCAACGACTCTGGCAGGACATCAAGGAATGTCTTTACATGATCCAAAAACCACTCCCAAGCAGATCCACATTCAACTTCGGCAATTCCAAATGCAACTGGCATAATTTTTGCATTACCGTCAACGACAGTAGCCATTAGCAAAATACCAGGATACTTGCCAGTCATATGTGTAGCATCAATTCCAATTAGTTTTTGCAAATATGACCTGAATACTCTTCGACAAGCACCAAATGCCCAAAAACATCGCTAGAATTGATTTTCACCATTTCTTAGTACTGCAACATATGTATCAGGATCTCTAACTCTTAACTCACGCAAGTACATTGGAAGATCAATATAGGCCTGATCAAAATCACCTACCACTCTTTTTAATGCTTTCTGTCTGGCTGTGTATGCTTTCTTTTATGAAATATGAACACCAAACCTAGCTTGCATTTCTCTTCGAATTGAACTTGGTTTGTAATCATCAGAGGTAGCTAACCGTCCTACAATCTGGTTTGCTACAAATGTGGATGTGCAAGCATGGTGATCTGTTGTTTCCCTAACACTGTCACATTCATGCTGCTTTACATATTTTGTGACAGTGAACTCCACGTCTCCACTTGCAACTAGACTCCATGAACAAGGCTGACTAAAGCAAATAACTTTAATTCTATTAAGTCTGGTGTCAACTGGCTTGTATCTGAAGTTTTTTAGCATCGCATGCCTTACTAGTGCATCTTTAAACTCTTGTCGAGAGGAAAAAACTTGTCCAGTGAAAAATTCATTTGGATCTGATGAACCGACATCTGCCAATAGTCTTATTTGTGGATTTAAAACATAGGGATCATCAGCAATTGGGAACACTTCCTCTAAGTCACTGTACTGATCTGGGTTTAACTCACCTTCTTCATGTTGGATATCATCAGCTAAGAATTCTTCCGAAGGATTTGTATATTCTAACTCTTCTATCCCATGTATATCACTTACCTCCTCTTCACTCCAAGTTTGTTCAAAATATTCATGATCTACTGTGGTAGCAGTGACAAACTCTTCTTCGAGTATGGAAGAAGCGTCTCTATTTATATCAAGGTGTTGATCACTGGTAATTCTATTGCCCACATCAGTAAACTGAGATGAAGATGGAATATTACTTGGGCACAGATTTATGGAATCTTGATCATCTAACTCTCTATCCTTCAAATTTGATTCAATTATTTCTAAAAATGTTAACACTTCATCAGGAAGGGGGTCATCCCTGCAAATGTTTTTAAAATCAACACTGTTATATGTAGTGTGCTATGCAAGTAGGCTGAATTTTTTTAACTAGGCTTTAGAAGTCTGAAGACAAGTGGAGGATGAGAGTTTATGGTTAGGTTTCCCAATTATGCACTTAACTAATTAGAACATTTGATGTTGATAGGGCCATCAATGGGTTTTTACTGAAACCCATTGATGGACCTTTCAATGTTGAAATTATGAACGGTTTATATGGAATGGAAGAGGAAGACATTTACAGGGTTTATGCGCAGAGGGATACTTAGTTCCCACACTCCTACGATTATGGGTGCGTGCCATTAGAAGATGACATTGGCACTTTGACTTGCCAATTGGCACGCAGCATGCCAATTGGCACACTCGTCTGAATGTTGGTACAGAGCATTAATTTTCATAACTACTGTTTGGGAGAATAAGGAAAGGTGGAGAATGATAGTATAGGTCACGCTTGGACTCGACCCGCCTAGAGGACTTTATTTATCTCCAATATAAATTGACAGCACCACTCTTTTTCTCGGCCAGGTTTCCTCTCCATGGTGCTGGAAATTTATATCCCAGGCCCACGGTGGTGCTGAGATATAAATTCCCAGCACCACCATTTATCTCGACCAGTTCCATCTCCAGTCTGGGATTTTTAAAGCAGAACCACTTTGTGTTCTTTGGGGTTTTAGTTCGCACCACCAACAATTAAAATTTTATGTACATGGTCTTTGGAAATTTCATTCCCGACACCATGGTGTTCTTTGGGAGTTTTAATCCCATTGCCATGGAGGTCTTTGGGATATAAATTCAAAGACCACCATTTTCTCGGACTAGTTCCATCTCCTAGTCTGGGATTTTTAAACGCAGAACCATCGTGTTCGGGGTTTTAGTTCCCAGCACCACCAACAATTCCGACAACTTATATGTACATGGTGCTGGAAATTACATTCCCAGCACCATGGTGTTGCTGGGGGTTTTAATCCCATTACCACGGTGGTGCTGGGATATAAATTCCCAGCACCACCATTTTTCTAGACTAGTTCCATCTCCCTGGTGCTGGGATTTTTAAACGCAGAACCACTATGTTGCTGGGGTTTTATTTCCCAGCACCACCAATAATTCCGGCAACTTATATGTACATGGTGCTGGAAATTACATTCCCAGCACCGTGGTGTTGCTGGGGGTTTTAATCCCATTACCACGGTGGTGCTGGGATATAAATTCCCAGCACCACCATTTTTCTGGACTAGTTCCATCTCCCTGGTGTTGGGATTTTTAAACGCAGAACCACTGTGTTGCTGGGGTTTTAGTTCCCAGCACCACCAACAATTCCGACAACTTATATGTACATGGTGTTGGAAATTACATTCCCAACACCATGGTGTTGCTGGGGGTTTTAATCCCATTACCACGGTGGTGCTGGGATATAAATTCCCAGCACCACCATTTATCTCGACCAGTCCAATGCCAATGGTGCTGGGAGTCTTATTCCTTGAGGACCAGGTGTTCTTGAGGTTTCAAATCCCAGCACCACCCTTAATGTCGACCACTTATATCTCCCTGGTCTAGTGAATTAGATTCCAAGCACCAAGGTGTTGCTGGGAGTTTGAATCTCATTACCATGGTGGTGCTGGAATATAAATTACCAGCACCACCATTTATCTCAACAAGTTCATTCCCCATGGTGCTGGGAGTATTAATCTCAGCACCACGGTGGTGACGAGATTTAAATTCCCTGCACCAGATTTTATCCCGAATTTGTTGAACCTTAATGGTGCTGAGAATTTGAAACCCAGCACCATGATGTTACTGGGATTTAAATTCCTAGCATCACTTTTTATCCAGACCAGCAAGCTGAGAATTTCATTGCCAGCACCACCTACTCTCCCATGGTGCTGGGATTTTAAATTTTAGGGATACGGTGGTGCTGAGAATTTCATTGCCAACACCACCTACTCTCTCAGACAGATTGTATCTCCTAGTGCTGGGAATATTAATCAGGGAACTTCAGTAATCGTGGGATTTAATTGGAAGCATCACCTTTTAAGTTAGGTGAAATTTGTTTAGGTGGCGATAAAACTCGGTTATGAATCTCTTGCATCGCAATTATGGGTGCATTGGTCTACTTTGGTATGATATGCCTACATCGTATTTATGGGTGTGTGGCAAACTTGGCTATACAACCACCTACAATGCATTTATTAACCTCATAGCAATCTCAAGAATAAAAACACATACATATATGATAATACTATGTGAAGCGGCTGGTGAGTGAGCTGCGCCAACTTCTGGATTAAGTGCTGATATATTCGTGAGAGCAGTGATGTCGTTGATAACTATTAGGGTTTCATAAAAAATGGTGTTGCTCAGTTAGTTTACGGAGGAAATCTGCGTGTGGTGCTCATCAACAGCATGGGCCTGGCACTCCCACGCGGCTGGAAGTGACATTTGGATGGCTCGGGATTTCCAGTTGTGGCTCGGATGGATGCAAATCTCTCTCTGCATTAAATTGCAATCTGTTTGGCGGGAGGGGTATTTTGGGAATTATGTGTGCGATTTGGTAATTCTGAAAGTATAGTGCGCGTTTTGGGCATTTCGAAACTTTATCAGCTGTGTTTAGTAAATTGCCGTTTTTTGTTAGCTAGCTACTTATACGTGGATTGTTTTCTTATTCTTTTTAAATAATAAACAAGAAAATCAGTCATCTAATTTAATAAAAACCAGATTTAAAAAATAGCAAATTCAAAATCAGTTTATAAGAATATTGATAGATCCAGTTATTGAATATGTTCTAATCTAGGTAATTTACGAAAATGAAATCGAATTCATTGGTATACCTGTTCTTGAAGATTTACCCGGTTGAGTTGAATTGGTTTTGGATCTTCTACTCGCGTCGGAGGAATGATCACAATGAAAAATTCCTCAGGTTTCCACAAACCAAATCCTTAGATGTTATTATCTCCGACAGCTTCTCAGCCTCTCCACTACAAAGCCTTGGACGTGCCTCCCTTTTAGCGGGAGGAGATCATGCACGCACGACTTACGCCGTGCGTGCGTGATGGCGGTTCCACGAACTGCCATCGCAGTTCGTGGAACTGCTTTCACAACTTATATCTCCCACTCGTCTAAGGTATGTCACATAGACATGATGATCACATAAACCATTTAGAAGAGGTATTCAGTCACATAGACTAAATAACCATATAGACTATTTTAGAAGCAACATAGATCAATAGTCACATAGACTAATAAAATATTCAATTCATACATTAGAAAATGGTTCGTGCGACAGCAAGCACATCGAGCATTCAAATGCTAAGAAAGTTGTTACACCTTACATAGCTGCTCATAGAGCGATGTATGCTAAGAGAAGTTGTTATGCCTAACTTAGTCACTCTCTGAATGATACATAATCATTCTCCTGAAGACACAAAGTCATCTCCAGGTGGTACAAAACCATTATCTTATGGCACACAACCATTCTCCAGGTGGTACAAAATCGTTTACCTGGAAACATCCATGTCTTGCTATTTACCCAGACTAAATAATTTTATTTACATCAATATGAACATCTCTAATCCCTCTTAATAATCATCATTTCAAGAGCATGTCTCATATTCTAAATATTCACAAATATTTCTGTACACAACAGAAAAGAGTCGACTAGTGAATAATACTCATTAGATGTAAATCTATTTAATCTTCCTTTTTAGTGTGAATCTATTCATTTTAATCAATCGCTTTCCTAGTCATGTTCCATAGACCGAATCATACATAGTCATAGGTAGACATGCTAAAGTAGCAAACCTTGATTAAAACTTCAAGTAGACACCTAAATAGTCACAAAGGGCAAATATTGAGATCAACATATAATCTCAAAGGGCTCACATAGTAGAGAAGCAGAGATCCATTCTCCTATTACCCTTATTGTCGTCTTAGCACATGTGATATGAATCACATGCTACGATGTCTTTCCTCTTTACCAATAAAGAGTACATGTTATTATCAAAGTAACATCGTACAGATTTCGATCTAGACATTCCCAATGCCTAATCCAGAATTCAACATATGAATCCAGAATTCAACATATGAATTCTAATCTGGCTCAAAACAGGTATAGTAAATTGTGTGTTCATTTACTTCGATTGTTTACCATAAAATGATCTTATCTTGATACAAATATCAAGACGACCCTAACTTATAGGAATGTAACAAATTTTACAGCTTCCAAAGCCAACAGCCGCATAAGCTGATCTACAAGCATCGGTCTTACCTCTATTCATACACAATAAATAGAGATGATTGTCCATGCGAGAGGACGAATCACTATCTGTCAACATGCTTATCGAGATCTTATCACTAGAATGTAACATAACATACACATACACTAAATAAATTATGACTTTCATAAAAATTACAATCAAAACATATCAGATTGTCAATTACAATGTTGTTACATTCTACGAAGTCCCATGAACTTTACATGCTCATTTAATGACTCTTTAGTCATCGACTTAGTAAAAGGATCTGCAAGCATAGCTCGTGTAGGGATATACTCAAGAATCACTTTCTTCTTAGCAATAATATCCCTTATAAAATTGTACTTTATAGCTATATGCTTGCCCTTGCTGTGATATTTGGGATCCTTGAAAAAAGCTATAGCAGCTTGACTGTCACAATAGACGGTCACTGGACTCCCACTGTCCTCAGCAATCTTCAAATGCTTCAGGAACCTTCTGTTGGATTTTCTGAGCCACAAAAATCGCTTTTTGCGTTGCGGAAACCTCGGAAGCCTCGGCCACGGATCCGTGCGAAGTATAAAATATAAAACTAACATGTATGTGTTTAATACCTTTAGATCTACTCTAGATCTACATGATAAGAAGTTACCCTCGATGTGACGCCCTTCGCAAATCTCGCTCGTCCAAAAGGTTCGTCGGAACTCGAGAGTGTCAAGTGCACACTCCTCTATTGGTATTCACACAAGCAATAGGTGGAGAAAAATACCTTAGAGTGTGCTAGCACCCATTAGGAATTTCGGCCAAGGAGGTTGGGAGAGCTTGAGAGGGTGATCCAAGGAAGAAGATAAAGTTGTGTAACTCACAAAATAAATTCCCATCTAATGGTAATAGTGGCCGACCACTTTTCTTGGGGGGGGGGGGGGTTACATGCATGCATGTAACTCCTCCAAGAGCCAATGACTCTTGGTCTCCCTCATGAGGTGGCACCACATGCAAAGTCAATGATGCCGACCATGCCAAGTCATCATCATGACATGACATTTGGTCAAGTCAAACTTGACCTTTCATCTTCCCTCTCAAGTCAAGTCAAACTTGACCTCTTATCTCCCATGGTTGATCAAATCCAACCATTTGATTCAAGTCAATTTAATTTAATGAATCTCTATTCATTAATTTAAATTGATTTGATGAATCAAATCTAAATTAGACTCATTCAATACTTGAATCAACTTGAGTCTAACTCAATTAGTCTAATTTTGATTACTCTTAATCCAATTTGGTTCATCCCATGAACCTAATCCTCATGGTTCATCATATGAACCTAATCTCCATCTAATTTCTCTTTGTGTGTGACCCTATAGGTTCTTGTAATGTTGGCAATGTCCTTAAACCGATTTAGGAACATAAGCAATGAGCGGTATCTAGCAACACATCATTGCTACCCAAGTTACAAGAATGTTGAGCTCCAACATCACCTTTGTGACTACTAATTGTGACTCTCACAATATGTGATAATGTCCCTCTATCCTTGACATCTAGATTGACCAATTGAGGCATAGACCGTGTCATCCTCGGTACAATCTATATCTTGAACTCCAAGTAGACTCACTCTAATCAAATGAGCTCAATATCTTATATTGACTCATTTGGGCATGGCCATGCACTTCGTGGTCTCACTCTATCAAGAATATCGATGTCACCCCCATCATATAGGAGGGATAGATCCCATCTATATCACTCACATCCCTCCGCATAATTTGTTACATACCCAGTAATCGCCTTTATAGTCCACCCATTTACGGGTGACGTTTGACGAAGCCAAAGTATGCAACTCTTTATGTAGGGAACCATGATGACTTCAGGTCTAAGGACTAATAGTCATACTAATAGCCACATGAGAAAGTATATGCCACTCATATAACGATCCATGATACTTTCTCATGGCGGGTCATTCAGTATACATTCTCCAATGCATACCCATGTGTCAACTTGATATCTCATATCCATGACTTGTGAGATCAAGTCATCGTGTTGACCTACATGCTAGTCTTTACGCATTAACATTGTCCCTGAATGTTAATACTTGACTAGGAATGATTAAGAGTAGTGTTCTCTATATCATCTCATTATCGATTCAACCAATCGATTGATATAGATAAGAACCTACTACTCAAGGACATTATTATATTTAGTTATTTGGCACTAATACAAGTAAATATAATAACCATGCCTTTATAAATAGGAATATATTACAATAAAGTCCATACAACAATATCACATGATTGACTCTAGGGCTTTCACTAATAATCTCCCACTAGCACTAGTGTCAATCACCATAGTATCTAATATCCAATGACCTAGTGTGACTATCATGTTTTTTCTATGCCAAAGCCTTGGTCAAGGGATCTGCGATGTTAGCCTCTATGGGTACTCTGCAAATCTTCACATCTCCTCTATCGATAATCCCTCGAATGAGATGGAAGCACCGATATATTCGACCTCTATTGTAGAATCATCAATTGTGTCCTGCTTGGAACTCTTCCAGCTCACAGCGCCACCATTCAAGCAAAACACGAACCTTGACTGCGATTTATAATCATCCTGGTCAGTTTGGAAGCTAGCATCGCTGTAACCCTTTACAGCTAGCTCCTCATCGCCTCTAAATATCAAGAAATATTCTTTAGTCCTTCTCAAGTACTTAAGAATATTCTTGACTGTTATCCAGTGATGCTCACCTAGATCTGACTGGTATCTACTCATCATGCTCAAAGCATACGAGACATCAAGACGAGTACACAACATGACGTACATGATAGATCCTATAGCAGATGCATAAGGGATCTTATTCTCTCTAGAAGAGGGACTTTGAGTCTTCGAAAGACTCACACCATGTGACATCGGTAGAAGTCCCTTCTTGGAATTATGCATGGCAAACCGTAGTAATATCATGTCAATATATGTACTCTGACTTAGGCCAAGCAATCTCTTAGATCTATTTCTATAGATCTTGATGCCTAGAATACAGGCTGCTTCACCTAAGTCCTTCATTGAGAAGCACGTACCCAGCCAAGTCTTTACAGACTGTAGCGAAGAGATGTCATTCCCAATGAGTAGTATGTCATCCACATACAATATAAGGAAGAAAATTGCATTCCCATTAACCCTCTTGTAAACACAGGGTTCATCTTCAATCTTGATGAAACCAAACTGTTTGATTGCATCATTGAATCGAAGATTCCATCTCCGAGAGGCTTGCTTTAGCCCATAAATGGACCTTTGCAGCTTGCATACTTTTCCATTAAGCTGTGGATCTTCAAAACCCTCAGGTTGTGTCATGTACACACCCTCGAGTAAGTTTCCATTCAAAAATACAATTTTGACATCCATCTGTCAGATCTCATAATCGTGGTATACTACAATAGCAAGCATGATCCGAATGGACTTAAACATCGCCACTGGAGAAAAGGTTTCATCATAGTCAATACCATGAATTTGCTTGAAACCTTTAGCCACCAATCGACCCTTATAGGTATGCGTAAGTCCATCCATGTCAGTCTTTCTCCTAAAGACCCACTTACACCCAATGAGTTTGACCCGTTCAGGTGGATCAACCAAAGTCCATACTTGGTTGGTGTACATGGATTCTGTTGGGTTTTTCCGAGCCGCAAAAACCGCTTTTTGCGTTGCGAAAACCTCGGAATCCCAGCCACAGATCCGTGCGAAGATGTATTAAAACTAAAACATGTATGTGCTTATATAAAACCCTAGATCTACCTTAGATCTATATGATAAGGATGTTACCCTCGATGCGATGCCCTTCATAAATCTCGCTCGTCCAAAAGGTTCGTCGGAACTCAAGAGCGTCAAGTGCACACTCCTCTATTGGTATCCACATAAGCAAAAGGTGGAGAAAAGCAATCTTGAGTGTGCTAGCACTCCTTAGATGCTCGACAAGATGAGGAAGGAGAGAGGGAGAGCTTGAGGGAAGTTGATCCAAGGAAGAAGATGAAGTTGTGTGTAACTCACCCAAATGAATCCCACCATCAAAACTTTTAAAGTGGCCGACCACTTCAAGGCTTGGAAGGTTACATGCATGCATGTAACTCCCATGGCTCTTGGTCTCCCTCATGAGGTGGCACCACATGATAAGTCAATGATGATGTGCAACATCATCATTGGCCGGCCATGCCAAGTCATCATCATGACATGACATTTGGTCAAGTCAAACTTGACATTTCATCTTCCCTCTCAAGTTAAGTCAAACTTGACCTCTAATCTCCCATGGTTGATCAAATCTAACCACTTGACTCAAGTCAATTTGATTTAATGCATCTCTATTCATTAATTTAAATTGACTTAATGAATCAAATCTAAATTAGACTCATTCAACACTTGAATCAACTTGAGTCTAACTCAATTAGTCTAATTTGGATTACTCTTAATCCAATTTGGTTCATCCCATGAACCTAATCCTCATGGTTCATCATATGAACCTAATTTCCATCTAATTGCCCTTATGTGTGTGACCCTATAGGTTCTTGTAACGTTGGCAATGTCCCTAAACCGATTTAGGAACATAAGCAATGAGCGGTATCTAGCAACACATCATTGCTACCCAAATTATAAGAATGTTGAGCTCCAACATCACCTTTGTGACTACTAATTGTAACTCTCACAATATGTGACAATGTCCCTCAATCCTTGACATTTAGATTGACCAATTGAGGCATAGACCGTGTCATCCTCAGTACAATCTATATCTTGAACTCCAAGTAGACTCACTCTAATCAAATGAGCTCAATATCTTATATTGACTCATTTGGGCATGGTCATGCACTTCGTGGTCTCACTCTATCAAGAATATCGATGTCACCCCCGTCATATAGGAGGGATAGATCCCATCTATATCACTCATATCCCTCCTCATAATTTGTTACATACCCAGTAATCGCCTTTATAATCCACCCATTTACGGGTGACGTTTGACGAAGCCAAAGTATGCAACTCCTTATGTAGGGAACCATGGTGACTTCAGGTCTAAGGACTAATAGTTATACTAATAGCCACATGAGAAAGTATATGCCACTCATATAACGATCCATGATACTTTCTCATGGCGGGTCATTCAGTATACATTATCCAATGCATACCCATGTGTTAACTTGATATCTCATATCCATGACTTGTGAGATCAAGTCATCGTGTTGACCTACATGCTAGTCTCTACGCATTAACATTGTCCCTGAATGTTAATACTCGACTAGGAATGATTAAGAGTAGTGTTCTCTATATCATCTCATTATCGGTTCAACTAATCGATTGATATAGATAAGAACCTACTACTCAAGGACATTATTATATTTAGTTATTTGACACCAATACAAGTAAATATAATAACCATGCCTTTATAAATAGGATATGATACAATAAAGTCCATACAACAATCATCACATGATTGACTCTAGGGATTTCACTAACAATCTCCCACTAGCACTAGTGTCAATCACCGTAGTATCTAATACCCAATGACCTAGTATGACCATCATGCTTTTTCTGTGCCAAAGCCTTGGTCAAGGGATCTGCGATGTTAGCCTCTGTGGGTACTCTACAAATCTTCACATCTCCTCTATCGATAATCTCTCGAATGAGATGGAAGCGCCGTAGTATGTGTTTGGTCCGCTGGTGTGAGCGAGGTTCCTTAGCCTGTGCAATCGCTCCATTGTTGTCACAATAGAGCTCTATGGGATCTGCTATGCTAGGAACCACCCCAAGCTCAATAATGAACTTGCGGATCCAAACTGTCTCCTTTGCTGCCTCAGATGCAGCGATATACTCGGCTTCTGTTGTAGAATCAGCAACTGTGTCCTGCTTCGAACTCTTCCAGCTCACAGCGCCACCATTCAAGCAAAACACGAACCCTTACTGTGATCTATAATCATCTTGGTCAGTTTGGAAGCTGACATCGCTGTAACCCTTTACAGCTAGTTCCTCATCGCCTCCAAATATTAAGAAATATTCTTTAGTCCTTCTCAAGTACTTAAGAATATTCTTGACTGCTATCCAGTGACACTCACCTGGATCTGACTGGTATCTACTCATCGTGCTCAAAGCATACGAGACATCAAGATGAGTACACAACATGGCGTACATGATAGATCCTATAGCAGATGCGTAAGGGATCTTATCCATGTGGTCTCTCTCCTCTCTAGAAGAGGGACTTTGAGTCTTCAAAAGACTCACACCATGTAACATCGGCAGAAGTCCCTTCTTGGAATTCTGCATGACAAACCATAGTAATACCGTGTCAATGTATGTACTCTGACTTAGGCCAAGCAATCTCTTGTTAGTATGAGCCCTTAGTGCCAATTATGAGATGATTGGTGAGGGAAACTTTTGTATTATATTCTTGCATTAATAAAGGCAAAGATTGATTATTATATTTCTTTATGCGTGTGCCAGCTAAATAAATATAATAATGCCCATGAATAGTAGGTTGTTATCTACAGTATATCAATTGGTAGAATTGATTATGAGAAGCTGTAGAGAACACTATTCTTAAATATTCCTAGTCGAGTATTGTATTAATAGACAAGGGCTATATTGATACATTGAGACTAGCATGTAGGTCAATGGATGACTTGATCTCACAAGTCATGGATATATGATATCACATTGATACATGGGTATATATATTGAAGACTATATATACTGAATTGACCCACCATGAGAAAGTATCATGGATCGTTATGAGTTTCATATACTTTCTCATGTGACTATTGGTATGAATAGTCCTTAGACTTGAAGTCACTACGGTTCCCTACATAAGGAGTTATGTACTTTGGTATCGTCTAACGTCACACTGTAATTGGGTGACTATAACGGCGATCACTGAGTATGTAACGAATTATGCGGAGGAATGTGAGTGATGTAGATGAGATCTATCCCTCCCATATGACGGGAGTGATATCTTTGGCCTCTTGATAGAGTAGGACCACGAAATGCATGACCATGCTCAAATGAGTCAATATGAGATATTGAGCTCATTTGTTTGAGTGAGTCTACTTGGGGATCAAGAAACATAAAGATTGATAAGAGGGTGACATGGTCTATGCCTCATTGATCGATCTGAGATATCAAGGATAGAAGGACAATGTCATATGATAATAGTCATGGAAGAGGTTGTCGGATCTCGACATTCTCATCACTTGGGTAGCAATGATGTATTGCTAGATGCCGCTCATTGCTTATGTATCTAAAATGGTTTTGGATACATTGCCAACGTTATGAGAGCCTATAGGGTCACACACAAAGAACATATTATTTTGGAGAGGAAATCATTTTGGTTTGACTAAAATGAATTATTAGTTAATTGGATTAACTAGAATGAGTAAGACTCATTACTTGGCTAAATTTAAGTTGGACTCAAATTGGTTTATGTTGAGTTAGACTCAAGTCAAACCAAGAGAAGAAGGCTAAAATGAATAATACACGAATTAATAATATAATACACGAATTAATAAATGGGGTTTTAAATGGGATTTAAAACTCATTAATGTGCATTTAATGAGCATTAATTGACTTCCTTTCTTTTACCATGGAGAATAAGGAAGTGCATTTAATGTCTCATTAAGGTGTATTATGGTTGCTTCTTCTTCTTCAACGTGGACAATAAAAAAGAAAATCAGATTTTATTTTTTGTTCACAACACAAGAGGGCCAAGTACCGAGTGGAAAAGTGAGACCTTGGAGTGGTTGCTAGCACAACCGAAAGGGCTTACCTCTTCTCTCCAAGATCGTGTGTGTGTGCACCGTAGAGGCATGGACATTCTGACCACACTGAGATCCGCAAGTGTTGCTGACTGAAATTCGAAGGGCATGCTTCGAAGGTAATCTCGATTCCTATAGGATAGAATCGATAATTGAAACGAGTATATTTTTTTTACTTGGATCTCTGGAGGAATCCTAAGTTTTCCGCTGTGAATTTTTGTTTATCGCTCGGGATCCCTACATCTCTTAGATCTATCTCTATAGATCTTGATGCCTAGAATACAGGTTGCTTCACCTAAGTCCTTCATTGAGAAGCACGTCCCTAGCCATGTCTTCACAGACTGTAGCGAAGGGATGTCATTCCCAATGAATAGTATGTCATCCACATACAATACAAGGAAGACAACTATATTCCCATTAACCCTTTTGTAGACACAGGGTTAATCTTCATTCTTGATGAAACCAAACTGTTTGATCGCATCATCGAATCGAAGATTCCAGCTCCGAGAGGCTTGCTTTAGCCCATAAATGGACCTTTGCAGCTTGCATACTTTCCCAGTATGTTGTGGATCTTCAAAACCCTCAGGTTGTGTCATGCACACATCCTCGAGTAAGTTTCCATTCAGAAATGTGGTTTTGACATCCATCTGCAAGATCTCATAATCGTGGTATGCTGCAATAGCAAGCAAGATCCAAATGGACTTAAACATCACCACTAGAGAAAAGGTTTCATTATAGCCAATACCATGAATCTGCTTGAAACCTTTAGCCACCAATCGGCCCTTATAGGTATGCGTAAGTCCATCCATGTCAGTCTTTCTCCTAAAGACCCACTTACACCCAATGGGTTTGACCCCTTCAGGTGGATCAACCAAAGTCCATACTTGGTTGGTGTACATGGATTCCATCTCGGATCTCATGGCCTCTAGCCATTTCTCAGAATCTGGGCTCATCACAGCTTCCTGATAGGAGGTAGGCTCATTCTCAATGAGCATTACGTCATCATGGTCAGACAAGAGAAATAATTATCTCTCAGGGTGACGACGTACCCTATCAGATCTGCGAAGAGGTAGGTCTACCTAAACAGGTGGTTGTTCCACAACTCCTTGTGCAATAACCTCATCACCCACAACACTCTATGGTTCTTGTTCAACCTCCATCAAGGCCTCAGTGCTATGGTCCTTATCTTGAATTTCTTCAAGATCGAACGTACTCCCACTAGTTTTTCTAGAAATAAAATCCCTTTCTAGAAAAACTCCAGTCTTTGCCACAAACACTTTGTGCTGACTGGGAATGTAGAAGTAATATCCCTTTGTATTCTTGGGATATCCAACAAAATAGCACCTATCGGATTTGGGTCCCAGTTTGTCTGACACTTGACGTTGAACGTAAGCCTCACAACCCCAAATCCTCATGAAAGATATCTTGGGATTTCTCCCTGTCCATATCGTATATGGTGTCTTTATGACAACCTTGGATGGTACACGGTTAAGGGTAAAAGCTGTTGTGTCTAGAGCATATCTCCAAAAGGATATAGGAAGATCTGTGTGACTCATCATAGAACGTACCATATCTAATAGAGTACGATTCCTCCTTTCGGATACACCATTCCACTGTGGTGTTCCAGGAGGAGTGAGTTGGGATAGAATCCCACACTCAACTAGATAGTCACGAAACTCATGGCTAAGGTATTCACCACCTCGATTTGATTGAAGTATCTTAATACTCTTGCCAAGCTAGTTTTGTACTTCATTCTTGAATTCTTTGAACTTTTCAAAGGATTCTGATTTATGTGTCATAAGATACACATAACCATATCTACTGAAGTCATCAGTAAATGTAATGAAGTACATGTAACCACCTCTAGCAGCAACATTGAAAGAACCACATACATCACTATGTATAAGTCCTAATAAATCTGTTGCTCTTTCGCTGTGTCCACTAAAGGGAGTCTTGGTCATCTTGCCTAAAAGGCAAGACTCGCATGTCTCATATGATTCAAAATCAAATGAGTCTAGCATCCCATCCTTATGGAGCTGAGATAAGCGACTCTCATTTATGTGACCTAAGCAACAATGCCAGAGATAGATTTGGTTCAACTCATTTGACTTGAACCTTTTGGCACTTATGTTATAGATAGGGCTCTCTAAGTCTAAAAAGTAGAGTCCGTTCATTAGAGGTGCACTACAATAGAACATATCATTTAAATAAACTGAACAACATTTGTTCTTTATTATAAATGTAAATCCTTTCTTGTCCAAACAACAAACCGAAATTATGTTCTTAGTCAAAGCAGACACATAACAACATTCATCTAATTCTAGTACAAGCCCAGAGGGCAGAGATAGATCATAAGTTCCTACAGCAACAACAGCAACCCTTGCTCCATTGCCTACTCGTAGGTCCACCGCGCCCTTTGTCAATGCCCTTCTATTTCTCAGCGCCTGCACATTGGTACAAATGTGAGATGCACATCCGGTATCTAATACCCATGATGAAGAAATAGATAGATTGACTTCTATAACATTTATACCTGAAGTAGAAGTCTCACTTCTTTCCTTCTTAAGATCTTCCAAGTAAGCTTTGCAGTTACGCTTCTAGTGTTCAGCTTCCTTGCAGTCGAAGCAAGCCCCTTCCTTGGCTACCCCTCCTTTGGGTTTAAGTTATTTACCTTTGCCCTTGGCTTGGGACTTTCCCTTACCTTTAGGCTTGCCCTTGCCTTTCTTTTTGTGCACCATCAAAATGGTGTCAGATTTTCCCTTCTTAAGGTTAAGCTCAGCAGTTCTCAACATGCTGAGCATCTCAGGCAGTGGCTTATCAATTTCATTCATGTTGTAATTCATGATAAATTGATTGTAGGCTTGTGGCAAAGATTACAAGATCAGGTCAGTGGCTAGCTCTTTGCCAAGTGGGAATCCCATCCTTTGTATGTTTTCTATATACCCAATCATCTTGAGTACATATGGACCTACGGGAGTCCCATCTTGCATTTTGGACCCAAACAATGCCTTAGAGACTTCATATCTCTCATGCCTTGCTTGTCCTTGATATAGTTGACGAAGATGTCCAACCATATCATAAGCATTCATGAACTCGTGTTGCTTCTGAAGCTCAGAGTTCATGGTCGCGAGCATTAGACATGATACATATAATGCATCATCTTGATGCTTCTTGTAAGCATCTTTGTCAGCTCGCGAGGCAGTGGCAGGAGGTGCCTCCGGAATGGGTTGTTCCAGGACGTACAACTTCCTTTCTTGGGTGAGAACAATTCTCAGGTTCCTATACCAGTCCAGGAAATTTGCTCCATTGAACTTGTCCTTCTCAAGGATAGAACGCAGAGAGAGAGTGTTCGTGTTTGTTGACATAGTAATCTACAACATACAATGCAGAGAATTAATATCATATTCCTTTTATCATTTAATTAGGCCTTTAATCAAATGATGCTCCCACTGAATTATAGGAATTTTGTAGAATCGAGTTATGGATGTGGTCAAACAACATTTACTAGATTCATACAAACTAGCTATAATTCTTTGCAATGCCCGCCCTTCCCGTACCTCAGAGGGGAGCGAAGGGCGACGCTACGCGATCATACATACATGCATATACATACAGCAGAAGCATTTAAAACAATAAAATCCCTTCTTAAGCTAACTATATTAACCTAATCCACCTAACAGATTAATTATGATGTAACAATCTTAGCAATTTTCTTAACTAAACATGTACTACAGAAATTCAAGATTTATATAATAAATGGGAGTGACAACCAAGGCAAAATCATCATTTAAGTCTTAACACTGAACGGTAAAACATGCATAATCTCCCCGAACCATAAACTAAATCTTATCCACCATGCCACTGCCACACACATCTTTGCCTCCTGCTGCTCCCTTCAATTATTCCATTCCTTGCCTTGCTTTGCAGTACAAGGGAAAAATGACACTATCAGCACATATGCTGAGTAAGATCCTTTCCTACTCACAAAAGCCATACGACATAAATTACACATAAGATAGTGACATGTTCATTTAACTAACATATAGTCATAGCATGGATGTAACTATTAACATGATCATCAAAAGGCATATAGACTTAGCATTCAAAATTCATGAGTAAAGCAATCCGTGACATGATCATCTAGGACATGTATCCCCATGGCATTTTTATCACAATAACATAACATCTCGTAATAACATAGGCATGGAATAGTTATATGCAGAATGCTCTTTGAAAAGATATACTTTCATAAGTACTTAAACATAATCTCAACATTAGGGCCCGACATTGTATCCATGACTCGGCCCAGCCCATTTGGCGGTCCATTCGATAGCCCATTTGGTGACCCCTTGTGGTCGTCAGCACATCGACCGTGTCATTACCACTAGGCCCGTACTTCGACCTAGGGGCAACTTTTGATACAAGTCATGCGTAAAGTAAAATAGCATACATGTTCTTTGACATAACATAAAGAGTGTTCTTGTCCCCACTCTTAGGGAAACATTTCTTAACCAATTCATATTCATAAGCCTTACATAACCATAGCATAGGGGTGCCTATCATTCATGAACATAAACAGGTACATCATGATAAAATGAGCAAAACTTAACATATACGTTATGATACAATGATCCAACATCAGCCGTTAACATGGACATAAGGTATGAAATCATGCAAATATATCGTCTAACTAGCATCATATCAATACCATATATATACCTAGCATAACATGGAAAATCATTCGGAATCATGTTCGGAAATATTTTTTTTTCTTGTCCTTTTTAATCTTCCCGAGCCCAGCACAGCCAGCCTGCGTTGGACGACACAACCGTGTCATGGCCGAGCGGCACGCCTGCTAGCCGAGAGGTACGCCTGCTAGCCGAGCAGCACCTCCAGCGGTCGAGCGACACGCCTGGCGCCCGAGCGGCATGCTTTGTGCCCGGCGATGCTTTGTGCTCGGTGTTTGGTCCCGGCTGCACGCGTGGAGCGGCATAGGCGTGTCCTGCGCTGCTCACCCCGACACGCCTGTGTTGGGTGAAAGAACGTCATGTTGGCCTCTGTAGGTGTTCTGCTTAACAAAATTTATACGAACCTCGTCCTAGGGTCTTAAGCAATATCAACCATGGAACCTCGACTAAGGTTAATCATATGTAATACAGGGAAAAGAAGAACATGAAAAACTCTTTATTGCATAGCACAACATTAGGAACATGAAAGCCATTCGAGAGAAACCCATGTACTGCAGGTGAGGGAATTCTTACCTTCGATTGCTTTAACTTATATTTGTAAAACCTAGTGAGATGCAACCTCCTGTCCCGCCCTAGTAGCTTCCCTCCAAGGTCTCTTGAATCCCACCTTTCCTTGGATTCGGCGGAGAAGACAACCCTAGGAGAGAATTCTCCTTGATGTGTGGTTCGGCGGTGGAGGGATCAAGAGAGTAGAGAGGTGTCCTCTAGGGTATTAGAGAGGTTAAATTTATAACCATCAAGGCTTAACCTATTCCCTTATAAATTTCCTTAAATTTCTCTTTTTAACATAATTAATTCCTTCTTCAATTAAATTCGTGACTTCTCCCTAATCATATAAAATTTTTATTGGATTTTTGGTGACTCACCCCTTCTTGTCTGATTTTCTTTTCTTTTATCTTTTCTTTTATTTCCTTTAAATCCCACGTAAGCCTATTATCATCATGCATAATTATCTTTATTTTCTTTAACCCACATAAGGGCCCCTTTATTATCATGCCTCATTATCTATAAAACTCCTAAGTTTTTTCAGGCGTTACAATCCCCCATACCTTATAAAAAGTTCATCCTCGAACTTAGAATAGTTCTGGGTTTCTTCGTTTCATATCGTCCTCGCGTTCCCAGGTGGCTTCTTCGTATTGTTGACTTTGCCACAAAACTTTTACTAAGGGGACTTCTTTATTTCTTAGTCTTTTGACTTCCCGGTCCAGTACTCGGATCGGTCGACTTTCGTAACTTAGGTCCTCCTGAATTTGCACTGTCTGTGGCTCAACCATCTGGTCTCTACTGGAAATGCACTTCTTGAGCATCGACACATGGAACACGTTGTGAATAGCCGACATCTCCTGAGGTAGCTTGCCAACTCTTTTCAGGATCGGATATGGTCATACGTATCGCGGACTTAGCTTCCCTTTCTTCCCGAATCTCATTATTCCTTTCATAGGTGTTACCCGGAGAAATACCAAATCTCCGACATTGAATTCCAAAGGTCTATGTCGCTGATCCGCATAATTTTTCTGTCAGCTCTGAGCAGTCTGGTGGATATTCTGTATCGCTCGGGTGGTGTCCTCGATGAATTCCATCCGAAGTCCCATCTCTTTCTTCTCATCACCTTCATACCAACAGATTAGAGACATACATCTCCTCCCATATAAAGCTTCATAAGGTGCCATTCCGATGGTAGCCTGATAGCTATTGTTGTAAGCGAATTCCGCTATACATAAATATCGGCACCAACTCCCTTTGAAGTCCAGGGCACAAGCTCGTAACATGTCTTCCAGTACTTGGTTCACCCTTTCATTTGTTAAATGCATGCGAGGATGAAAGGCGATCTTGAAATGCGACCGTGCAAGAGCCTTATGAATGCATTCCCAAAATTGTGACGTGAAGCGACCATCCCTATCTGAAATGATGGTCTTGGGAATACCATGCAGTCTGATGATTTCCTTAGCATATAATTGAGCCAGTTGCTCTATCGAATAGGTCATCTTGATTGCTAGGAAATGGGCTGACTTTGTCAACTGTCAACGATAACCCATATTGCGTCATATCCATTCGTAGTCCTGGGAAGACCTGAAATAAAGTCCATAGAGATGTCTTCCCATTTCCACTCTGGAATTTGGATCGGTTGCAGAACTCCTCCAGCCTCACGATGTTGCTTTAACTCGACAGTCAAATAGTCTTGGCGTCTTGTGCTACATCCCTCTTCATACCGGACCACCAAAATTTCTCTTTCAGATCTTGATACATTTTGGTGGATCCCGGATGCATAGAATAGGGGGTCCCATGAGCCTCCTCCAATATCTTCTTGCATAGTTCCGGATCATTAGGGATACATAGACGATCCCTAAGGTATAATATTCCGCTATTAGCGACACGAAAATCCTCGATTTTTCCTTCTAGGATCTCCTGCTTGATCCTCTGGAGGTTTGGATCACTACTTTGTTTTGCCAATATGTCATCGAATAGTGATGGTACTATTGCCATGGTCGAAAGCTGTCTGAAAATAACCTCGATTCCATAGATCATGATTTCCATCTACAGTGGTCGAGACAATCCCGATAGAGACATCAAGGTGGCACTGGACTTCTTGCTAAGTGCATCGGCCACTTTGTTCGCTTTCCCTGGGTGATAGAAAATCTCGCAGTTATAGTCCTTCATGAGCTCAAGTCATCTGCGTTGTCTCATATTGAGGTCCCTCTGTGTGAAGAAATATCTCAGACTCTGTTGGTCTGTATAGATCTTACACTGTGCTCCATACAGATAGTGCCTCCATACCTTGAGAGCGAAGACCACAGGGGCCAACTCTAAATCGTGTGTGGGATAGTTCTTTTCATGTTCCTTGAGTTGCCTAGAGGCATAGGCAATAACTTTACCACTCTGTATAAGTACAGCTCCGAGTCCCAATTTGGAGGCATCGCTGTACATGTCGAAGGATTCGTCACAGTTTGGAAGAGTAAGGATAGGAGCACTGGTCAGTCTCCTCTTCAATTCCGTGAAACTCTTCTCACAGTCGTCCGTCCATTCGTACTTCTTATTTTTCCGAGTGAGAACTGTCATAGGTGCTGCGATTCTGGAGAAGTCCTCTACGAATTTCCGGTAATAGCCCGCTAATCCGAGAAAACTCCTGACTTCGCTAGCATTCCTTGGTCTGCTCCAGTTACTCACAGCCTCGATCTTCCTTGGGTCCACCATAACTCCGTCCTTGGAAATAATATGACCCAGAAAAGATACTTGATTGAGCCAGAATTCACATTTGAAGAACTTGGCATATAGCTGCTTTTCTTGAAGGATCTATAACACCATCTTCAAGTGTTCGACATGATCTTCTTGATTTCTCGAATAGATGAGGATATCGTCGATGAAGACGATCACGAACTTGTCGAGAAATGTCGAGAATACCCGATTCATCAGGTCCATGAACATAGCAGGAGCATTCGTCACTCCGAAAGGCATGACTATGAACTCATAATGTTTGTATCTTGTTCAGAAAGTTGTCTTCGGTATATCATCTGATTTCACTTTCACTTGATGATAGCCAGATCTGAGGTCAATATTTGAAAAGACGGTGGAACCTTTTAACTGGTCGAACAAATCATCAATCTGTGGTAAAGGGTACCTATTCTTGATCATCACATTATTTAGCGCTCGGTAGTCTATGCACAGGCGCATAGTCCCATCCTTCTTCTTTACGAACAGTACCGGAGCTCCTCATGGAGAGTGAAATACTGTCTCATCGACTCTATTACTAGGTCTTCCATATATTACTGTCTCATCGACTCTATTACCACGTCTTCCATATATTACTATCTCATCGACTCTATTACTACGTCTTCGAACCATGCTTATCTTCATATATTATAATAAGACTAGCATAAGATTATTATGCATATATTCATCTCATCGACTCTATTACTACGTCTTCCATATATTACTTGTCTCATCGACTCTATAACTACGTCTTCTAGCCATGCTTATCTTCATATATTATAATAAGGCTAGCATAAGGTTATCATTCATATTTATTTATGCATATTTAAACTAAAGGCTAGCATAAGGTTATCATACATATATTCATGCATATTTAAGCTAAAAGCATTTCTTATCTTACATGAAAGAAATAGAGTAGACATAGAATTTCTTACTTGGAGCGGTAGGATTTGGAGCTTGATGTGTGTGTAGTGGAAAGGCAGAACTGGGCTCTGATACCAACCTGTAATGCCCGCCCTTCCCATACCTCAGAGGGGAGCGAAGGGCGGCGCTATGCAATCATACATACATGCATATACATACAACAGAAGCATTTAAAACAATAAAATCCCTTCTTAAGCTAACTATATTAACCTAATCCACCTAACAGATTAATTATGATGTAACGGTCTTAGCAATTTCCTTAACTAAACATGTACTAAAGAAATTCAAGATTTATATAATAAACGGGAGTGACAACCAAGGGAAAAACATCATTTAAGTCTTAACACTGAACGGTAAAACATGCATAATCTCCCCGAACCATAAACTAAATCTTATCCACCATGCCACTGCCACACACATCTTTGCCTCCTGTTGCTCCCTTCAATTATTCCATTCCTTGCCTTGCTCTGCAGTACAAGGGAAAAACGACACTATCAGCACATATGTTGAGTAAGATCCTTTCCTACTCACAAAAGCCATACGACATAAATTACACATAAGATCATTTAACTAACATATAGTCATAGCATGGATGTAACTATTAACATGATCATCAAGAGGCATATAAACTTAGCATTCAAAATTCATGAGTAAAGCAATCCGTGACATGATCATCTAGGACATGTATCCCCATGGCATTTTTATCACAATAACATAACATCTCGTAATAACATAGGCATGGAATAGTTATATGCAGAATGCTCTTTGAAAACATATACTTTCATAAGTACTTAAACATAATCTCAACATTAGGGCCCAACATTGTATCCATGACTCGGCCTAGCCCATTTGGCGGTCCATTCGGCGGCCCATTTGGCGACCCCTTGTGGTCGTCGACCGTCGACCGTCGGCACGTCGACCGTGTCATTACCACTAGGCCCGTACTTTGACCTAGGGGCAACTTTGGATACAAGCCATGCGTAAAGTAAAATAGCATACATGTTCTTTGACATAACATAAAGAGTGTTCTTGTCCCCACTCTTAGGGAAACATTTCTTAACCAATTCATATTCATAAGTCTTACATAATCATAGCATAGGGGTGCCTATCGTTCATGAACATAAACAAGTACATCATGATAAAATAAGCAAAACTTAGCATATACATTATGATACAATGGTCCTACATCGGCCGTTAACATGGACATAAGATATGAAATCATGCAAATATATCGTCTAACTAGCATCATATCAATACCATATATATACCTAGTATAACATGGAAAATCATTCGGAATCATGTTCGGAAATAATTTTTTTAATTTTTTTTATTTTCTTGTCCTTTTTAATCTTCCCGAGCCCAGCACAGCCGGCCTGTGTTGGACGACACACCCGTGTCGTGGCCGAGCGGCACGCCTGCTAGCCGAGAGGTACGCCTGCTAGCCGAGCAAAGACTTCCAATGGCGTTGAGCGACACGCTGGCGCCCGAAGCGCATGCTTTGCACCCGGCAAAGACGCTTTACGCCGAAAGTTTGGCCTCGACACACTGTGTCGGCAAGATAGGCGTGTCCAGCTTGCTCACCCCGACACGCCTGTGTCGGGTGAAAGAGCGGCATGTTGGCCTCTGTACGTGTTCTGCTTAACAAAATTTATACGAACCTCGTCCTAGGATCTTAAGAAATATCAACCATGGAACCTCGACTAAGGTTAATCATATGCAATACAGGGAAAAGAAGAACATGAAAAACTCTTTATTGCATAGCACAACATTAGGAACATGAAAGCCATTCGAGAGAAACCCATGTACTGCAGGTGAGGGAATTCTTACCTTTGATTGCTTTAACTTATATTTGTAAAACCTAATGAGATGCAACCTTCTGTCCCGCCCTAGCAGCTGCCCTCCAAGGTCTCTTGAATCCCACCTTTCCTTGGATTCGATGGAGAAGACAACCCTAGGAGAGAATTCTCCTTGATGTGTGGTTCGGCGGTGGAGGGATCAAGAGAGTAGAGAGGTGTCCTCTAGGGTATTAGGGAGGTTAAATTTATAACCATCAAGGCTTAACCTATTCCCTTATAAATTTCCTTAAATTTCTCTCTTTAACAGAATTAATTCCTTCTTCAATTAAATTCGTGACTTCTCCCTAATCATATAAAATTTTTATTGTATTTTTGGTGACTCACCCCTTCTTGTCCGGTTTTCTTTTCTTTTATTTCCTTTAAATCCCACGTAAGCCTATTATTATCATGCATAATTATCTTTATTTTCTTTAACCCACATAAGGGCCCCTTTATTATCATGCCTCATTATCTATAAAACTCTTAAGTTTTTTCGGGCGTTACATTCTTGCGGGACAAGATCCACATCATACTAAGCCTTGAGTTAGCTTTGGCTAAATCGCCCAAGACTTAGTACGATCGGTGGGTAACACATTACTGATTACATCTCTATGCAACTCTTGTTTATAGGATCAAGACCCACATTTACAAAAAACCTTGAGTTAGCTTTGGCTAAATCGCCCAAGATTTAGTGTAAATGCGATCTTATCCTATCTTTCCAACGGTTGGAATATGCCTATAGTTCTACTCGATCCAATTGAGTTAACTAGTTTTGCTCAATCTAATTAAGTTTACTCTAACCCAAGCGTGATAGGCGGGACTAAGATTGTCCCTCCGCACCCTACCAAGATAATATGCGTTGCTCTACTTTGGCAGATTCAACAACAACAAATGATCGAGGTAGTGATGGGTATCAAGGCTCGGTAGGCATTTTCGAGTTGATTCGATTATGATCTAATCTAATCGTAATGTGTATCATATATGCATTGAGGCCTTTATTATCCTATATTAGCATGCATCACATACATACATACATTATTCTAGCATGCATCATATACATACAAGAAAATTATCCTAGCATGCATCATATACATACAAGTATTATTCTACTAGCATGCATCACATACATACAAGCAAAATCAAATATATATATACATTTAACTGTGATGTAGTCATGGTCCTACTACGATCTTCTCAAGCCAATGAGAAGATCGGACGGTCAACCTAAGACTAGCGGCTTCTCCAAGCGCTTCCTTTGACCGCCATGTGTCGTCGGCACCCTTCTCGTAACTTCGTCTACAAGTGGACTTTCCACCGCTCCATTTTGTACATTACAAATATGAAACTCGAGTTACATTCGAGTCTAAAACTATTTACAACTAGAATTTCAAAAGAAGAGGTACGACGCGCAGGTCGCATACACTATACAACACGCACAACCATAAAAACGGCACGCAGGCCGTATTATGAATTACAACACACATATTCCAATCAAATTGGGGTCATTGGGCCATGACAATCACAGAATTATACATAATTCTAAATTATGTATTTTTATAGAAAATTTCTATAATTTTTCCTAATTTGTTTTTTCAAATTTATGAGTCACCTTTTCGTAACGGTCCCGCTAAGCGGTTTCCGGGCGCGATCGCGGGACTAGGCCCCTTTCGGGGATAGGGGCAGCGCCTATACTCACAAAATTAACTTCGCGCGTGTCCCTATTACGATCCTACAGCAACTTAAGTCGCTGTCCCAAAAACCTAAAGCGAGAACTCGCCGTTTCGGAGAGTTTTTCTCGACGGTTGAAGCCTACAAGTGTCCCAACACTCGTTGCTTCGACTCTTCAAGAAAAATACCCAAAAATTCTATAAAATTAGGAAATTTACAGAAACATAAAAATCTATAATTTTATATCTAATATAAAAACTATAAAAATGAAACACATACATGCTTCGTACGTGGCTCTGATACCACTGTTGGGTTTTTCCGAGCCGCAAAAACCGCTTTTTGTGTTGCGAAAACCTCGGAATCCCCAGCCATGGATCCGTGCGAAGATGTATTAAAACTAAAACATGTATGTGCTTATATAAAACCTTAGATCTACCTTAGATCTATATGATAAGGATGTTACCCTCGATGCGACGCCCTTCGCAAATCCCGCTCGTCCAAAAGGTTCGCCGGAACTCAAGAGCGTCAAGTGCACACTCCTCTATTGGTATGCACACAAGCAAAAGGTGGAGAAAAGCAATCTTGAGTGTGCTAGCATTCCTTAGATGCTCGACAAGATGAGGAAGGAGAGAGGGAGAGCTTGAGGGAAGTTGATCCAAGGAAAAAGATGAAGTTGTGTGTAACTCACCCAAATGAATTCCACCATCAAAACTCCTAAAGTGGCCGGCCACTTCAAGGCTTGGGAGGTTACATGCATGCATGCAACTCCCATGGCTCTTGGTCTCCCTCATGAGGTGGCACGACATGATAAGTCAATGATGATGTGTAACATCATCATTGGCCAGCCATGCCAAGTCATCATCATGACATGACATTTGGTCAAGTCAAACTTGACCTTTCATCTTCCCTCTCAAGTCAAGTCAAACTTGACCTCTAATCACCCATGGTTGATCAAATCTAACCACTTGACTCTAGTCAATTTGATTTAATGCATCTCTATTCATTATTTTAAATTGACTTAATGAATCAAATCTAAATTAGACTCATTCAACACTTGAATCAATGCGAGTCTAACTCAATTAGTCTAATTTGGATTACTCTTAATCCAATTTGGTTCATCCCATGAACCTAATCCTCATGGTTCATCATATGAACCTAATCTCCATCTAATTGCCCTTATGTGTGTGACCCTATAGGTTCTTGTAACGTTGGCAATGTCCCTAAACCGATTTAGGAACATAAGCAATGAGCAGTATCTAGCAACACATCATTGCTACCCAAGTTACAAGAATGTTGAGCTCCAACATCACCTTTGTGACTACTAATTGTGACTCTCACAATATGTGACAATGTCCCTCAATCCTTGACATCTAGATTGACTAATTGAGGCATAGACCGTGTCATCCTCGATACAATCTATATCTTGAACTCCAAGTAGACTCACTCTAATCAAATGAGCTCAATATCTCATATTGACTCATTTGGGCATGACCATGCACTTCATGGTCTCACTCTATCAAGAATATCGATGTCACCCCCGTCATATAGGAGGGATAGATCCCATCTACATCACTCACATCCCTCCGCATAATTTGTTACATACCCAGTAATCGCCTTTATAGTCCACCCATTTACGGGTGACGTTTGATAAAGCCAAAGTATGCAACTCCTTATGTAGGGAACCATGGTGACTTCAGGTCTAAGGACTAATAGTCATACTAATAGCCACATGAGAAAGTATATGACACTCATATAACGATCCATGATACTTTCTCATGGCGGGTCATTCAGTATACATTCTCCAATGCATACCCATGTGTCAACTTGATATCTCATATCTATGACTTGTGAGATCAAGTCATCGTGTTGACCTACATGCTAGTCTCTACGCATTGACATTGTCCCTGAATGTTAATACTCGACTAGGAATGATTAAGAGTAGTGTTCTCTATATCATCTCATTATCGGTTCAACCAATCGATTGATATAGATAAGAACCTACTACTCAAGGATATTATTATATTTAGTTATTTGGCACCAATACAAGTAAATATAATAACCATGCCCTTTATAAATAGGAATATGATACAATAAAGTCCATACAACAATCATCACATGATTGACTCTAGGGCTTTCACTAACAGATTCCATCTCGGACCTCATGGCCTCTAGTCATTTCTCAGAATCTGGGCTCATCACAGCTTCCTGATAGGAGATAGGCTCATTCTCAATGAGCATAACGTCATCATGGTCAAACAAGAGAAATGAATATCTCTCAGGCTGACGACGCACCCTATCAGACCTGCGAAGAGGTAGGTCTACATGAACAGGTGATTTTTCCACAACTCTTTGTGCAACAATCTCATCACCCACAACACTTTGTGGTTCCTGTTCAACCTCCATCAAGTCCTCAGTGCTATGGTTCTTATCTTTAATTTCTTTAAGATCGAACGTACTCCCACTAGTTTTTCTAGAAACAAAATCCCTTTCTAGAAAAACCCCAGTCTTTGCCACAAACACTTTGTGCTGACTGGGAATGTAGAAGTAATATCCCTTTGTATCCTTGGGATATCCAACAAAATAGCACCTATCGAATTTGGGTCCCAGTTTGTCTGAGACTTGACGTCGGACGTAAGCCTCATAACCCCAAATCCTCATAAAAGACATCTTGGGATTTCTCGCTGTCCATATCGTATATGGTGTCTTTATCATAGCCTTGGATGGTACACGGTTAAGGGTAAAGGCTGCTGTATCTAGAGCATATCTGTAAAAGGATATAGGAAGATCTGTGTGACTCATAATAGATCGTACCATATCTAATAGGGTATGATTCCTCCTTTCGGATACACCATTCCACTGTGGTGTTCTAGGAGGAGTGAGTTGGGATAGAATCTCACACTCAGCTAGATAGTCACGAAACTCATGACTAAGGTATTCACCACCTCGATCTGATCGAAGTATCTTAATACTCTTGCCAAGCTGGTTTTGTACTTCATTCTTGAATTCTTTGAACTTTTCAAAGGATTCTGATTTATGTGTCATAAGATACACATAACCATATCTACTGAAGTCCTCAATAAATGTAATGAAGTACCTGTAACCACCTCTAGCAGTAACATTGAAAGGGCCACATGCATCACTATGTATAAGTCCTAATAAGTCTATTGCTCTTTCGCTGTGTCCACTAAAGGGAGTCTTGGTCATCTTGCCTAAAAGGCAAGACTCGCATGTCTCATATGATTCAAAATCAAATGATTCTAGCAGCCCATCCTTATGGAGCTGAGATAAGCGACTCTCATTTATGTGACCTAAGCGACAATGCCAGAGATATGTTTGGTTCAACTCATTTGACTTGAACCTTTTGGTACTTATGTTATAGATAGGGCTCTCTAAGTCTAGAAAGTAGAGTCCATTCATTAGAGGTGCACTACAATAGAACATATCATTTAAATAAACTGAACAACATTTGTTCTTTATTATAAATGTAAATCCTTTCTTGTCCAAATAAGACACCGAAATTATGTTGTTAGTTAAAGCAGACACATAACAACATTCATCTAATTCTAGTACAAGCCCAGTGGGTAGAGATAGATCATAAGTTTCTACAGCAACAACAGCCACTCTTGCTCCATTGCTTACTCGTAGGTCCACCTCGCCCATTGTCAATGCCCTGCTATTTCTCAGCGCCTGCACATTGGTACAAATGTGAGATGCACATCCGGTATCTAATACCCATGATGAAGAAATAGATAGATTGACTTCTATAACATTTATACATGAAGTAGAAGTTTCACTTCTCTTCTTCTTAAGATCTTACAGGTATGTCTTGTAGTTACGCTTCCAGTGTCCAGCTTCCTTGCAGTGGAAGCAAGCCCCATCCTTGGCCACCCCTCCTTTGGGTTTAAGTTCCTTGCCTTTGCCCTTGGCTTGGGACTTTCCCTTACCTTTAGGCTTGCCCTTGCCTTTCTTTTTGTGCACCATCAAAATAGTGTCAGATTTTCCCTTCTTAAGGTTAAGCTTAGCAGTTCTCAACATGCTGAGCATCTCAAGCAGTGGCTTATCAATTTCATTCATGTTGTAATTCATGACAAATTGATTGTAGGCTTATGGCAAAGATTGCAAGATCAGGTCAGTGGCTAGCTCTTGGCCAAGTGGGAATCCCAGCCTTTTTAGGTTTTCTACGTACTCAATCATCTTGAGTACATATGGACCTACGGGAGTCCCATCTTGCATTTTGGACCCAAACAATGCCTTAGAGACTTCATATCTCTCATACCTTGCTTGTCCTTGATATAGTTGACGAAGATGTCCAACCATATCATAAGCATTCATGAACTCGTGTTGCTTCTGAAGCTCAGAGTTCATGGTCGCGAGCATTAGACATGACACATCTAATGCATCATCTTGATGCTTCTTGTAAGCATCTTTGTCAGCTCGCGAGGCAGTGGCAGGAGGTGCCTCCGGAATGGACTGCTCCAGGACGTACATCTTCCTTTCTTGGGTGAGAACAATTCTCAGGTTCCTGTACCAGTCTAGGAAATTTGCTCCATTGAGCTTGTTCTTCTCAAGGACAGAACGCAGAGAGAGAGTGTTCATGTTTATCGACATAGTAATCTATAACATACAATGCAGAGAATTAATATCATATTCCTTTTATCATTTAATTAGGCCTTTAATCAAATGATGCTCCCACTGAATTATAAGAATTTTGTAGAATCGAGTTATGGATGTGGTCAAACCACATTACTAGATTCATACAAACTAGCTATAATTCTTGCGGGACAAGATCCACATTATACTAAGCCTTGAGTTAGCTTTGGCTAAATCGCCCAAGACTTAGTACGATCGGTGGGTAACACATTACCGATTACATCTCTATGCAACTCTTGTTTATAGGATCAAGACCCACATTTACAAAAGATCTTGAGTTAGCTTTGGCTAAATCGCCCAAGATTTAGTGTAAATGCGATCTTATCCTATCTTTCCAACGATTGGAATATGCCTATAGTTCTACTCGATCCAATTGAGTTAACTAGTTTTACTCAATCTAATTGATCTTACTCTAACCCAAGCCGTGATAGGCGGGACCAAGATTGTCCCTCCACTCCCTACCAAGATAATATGCGTTGCTCTGCTTTGGCAGATTCAACAACTACAAATGATCGAGGTAGTGATGGGTATCAAGGACCTGGTAGGCATTTACGAGTTGATTCGATTATGATCTAATCTAATCGTAATGTGTATCATATACGCATTAAGGCCTTTATTATCCTATATTAGCATGCATCACATACATACATACATTATTCTAGCATGCATCATATACATACAAGAAAATTATCCTAGCATGCATCATATACATACAAGCATTATTCTACTAGCATGCATCACATACATACAAGCAAAAACAAATATATATATATATATATATATATATATATATAATTAACTGTGATGTAGTCATGGCCTTACTACGATCTTCTCAAGCCAATGAGAAGATCGGATGGTCAACCTAAGGCTAGCGGCTTCTCCAAGCGCTTCCTTTGACCGCCATGTGTCGTCGGCACCCTTCTCGTAACTTCGTCTACAAGTGGACTTTCCACCGCTCCATTTTGTACATTACAAATATGAAACTCGAGTTACATTCGAGTCTAAAACTATTTACAACTAGAATTTCAAAAGAAGAGGTACGACGCACAGATCGCATACACTATACAACACGCACAACCACAAAAACGGCACGCAAGCCATATTATGAATTACAACACATCATAATCCAATCAAATTGGGGTCATTGGGCCATGACAATCACAGAATTATACATAATTCTAAATTATGTATTTTTACAGAAAATTTCTATAATTTTTCCCATTTTTTTTCAAGTTTATGAGTCACCTCTCCGTAACGGTCCCACTAAGCGGTTTCCGGGCGTGATCCCGGGACAAGGCCCCTTTCGGGGATAAGGGCAGCACCCCTACTCGCAAAATAAACTTTGTGAGTTTCTCTACTATGATTTTACATCGACTTAAGTCGCTGTCCCAAAAATCTAAAGCGAGAACTCGCCGTTTCAAAGAGTTTTTCTCGGTGGTTGAAGCCGACAAGTGCCCCAACACTCATTGCTTCGACTCTTCGAGAAAAATACCCAAAAATTCTATAAAAATAGGAAATTTACAGAAACATAAAATTCTGTAATTTTTATATCTAATATAAAAACCATAAAAATGAAACACATACATGCTTCGCACGTGGCTCTGATACCACTGTTGGGTTTTCCGAGCCGCAAAAATCGCTTTTTGTGTTGCGGAAACCTCGGAAACCCCGGCCACGGATCCGTGCGAAGTATAAAATATACAACTAATATGTATGTGTTTAATACCTTTAGATCTACTCTAGATCCACATGATAAGAAGTTACCCTCGATGCGATGCCCTTTGCAAATCCCGCTCGTCCAAAAAGTTCGCCGGAACTCGAGAGTGTCAAGTGCACACTCCTCTATTGGTATCCACACAAGCAATAGGTGGAGAAAAATACCTTAGAGTGTGCTAGCACCCTTTAGGAATTTCGGCCAAGGAAGTTGATAGAGCTTGAGAGGGTGATCCAAGGACGAAGATGAAGTTGTGTAACTCACAAAATGAATTCCCATCTAATGGTAATAGTGGTCGGCCACTTTTCTTAGGGGGGGGGGGGGGGTTACATGCATGCATGTAACTCCTCCAAGAGCCAATGGCTCTTGGTCTCTCTCATGAGGTGTCACCACATGCTAAGTCAATGATGATGTGGAGCATCATCATTGGCCGGCCATGCCAAGTCATCATCATGACATGACATTTGGTCAAGTCAAACTTGACCTTTCATCTTCCCTCTCAAGTCAAGTCAAACTTGACCTCTTATCTCCCATGGTTGATCAAATCCAACCATTTGATTCAAGTCAATTTAATTTAATGAATCTCTATTCATTAATTTAAATTGATTTGATGAATCAAATCTAAATTAGACTCATTCAACACTTGAATCAACTTGAGTCTAACTCAATTAGTCTAATTTTGATTACTCTTAATCCAATTTGGTTCATCCCATGAACCTAATCCTCATGGTTCATCATATGAACCTAATCTCCATCTAATTGCTCTATGTGTGTGACCCTATAGGTTCTTGTAACGTTGGCAATGTCCCTAAACCGATTTAGGAACATAAGCAATGAGCGGTATCTAGCAACACATCATTGCTACCCAAGTTACAAGAATGTTGAGCTCTAACATCACCTTTGTGACTACTAATTGTGACTCTCATAATATGTGACATTGTCCCTCTATCCTTGACATCTAGATTGACCAATTGAGGCATAGACCGTGTCATCCTCGGTACAATCTATATCTTGAACTCCAAGTAGACTCACTCTAATCAAATGAGTTCAATATCTCATATTGACTCATTTGGCCATGACCATGTACTTCGTGGTCTCACTCTATCAAGAATATCGATGTCACCCCCGTCATATAGGAGGGATAGATCCCATCTACATCACTCACATCCCTCTGCATAATTTGTTACATACCCAGTAATCGCCTTTATAGTCCACCCATTTACCGATGACATTTGACGAAGCCAAAGTATGCAACTCCTTATGTAGAGAACCATGGTGACTTCAGGTCTAAGGACTAATAGTCATACTAATAACCACATGAGAAAGTATATGACACTCATATAACGATCCATGATACTTTCTCATGGGGGGTCATTCAGTATACATTCTCCAATGCATACCCATGTGTCAACTTGATATCTCATATCCATGACTTGTGAGATCAAGTCATCGTGTTGACCTACATGCTAGTCTTTACGCATTAACATTGTCCCTGAATGTTAATACTTGACTAGGAATGATTTAGAGTAGTGTTCTCTATATCATCTCATTATCGATTCAACCAATCGATTGATATAGATACGAACCTACTACTCAAGGACATTATTATATTTAGTTATTTGGCACCAATACAAGTAAATATAATAACCATGCCTTTATAAATAGGAATATGTTACAATAAAGTCCATACAACAATCATCACATGATTGACTCTAGGGCTTTCACTAACACCTTTTCAACCAGACTGCTTCTTGTACAACTGCTGAACATGCCACATATTCAGCTTCCATTGTAGATAAGGCCACACAGGCCTGTTTCTTGCTGTTCCAGGAGATGACGCCACCATTCAACAAGAACGCATAACCTGATGTTGATTTTCTATCATCCAAGTCCCCAGCCCAATCTACATCTGAATAGCCCTTTAGGCTCATATCTGATCCTTGATAACAGAGACAATAATCTGTCGTCACCTTCAGATATCTGAATATCCTTTTTACTGCTTTTTAGTGTCTCGATCTTAGGTTTGACTGGAACCGGCTGACTAAGCCCACTGCATAGCTGATATCGGGACGAGTACACAACATAGTATACATTAAACAACCTATGATACTTGCATATGGTTTTTTATTCATCTCGGCTATTTCAGCTGGAGTCTTGGGATTCATACTTTTGCTTAGAACAATACCTTTCGCAATAGGTGTCTGTTCACCGTTACAGTCAGACATGCTAAAATGTTGTAACATCTTAGTTATATAAGACTCTTGTGACAAATCCAAAAGTCTCTTAGATCGATCCCTGATGATCTTTACTCCTAAGATGTATTCAGCTTCTCCCATATCTATTGTGTCAAATTGCGAAGACAACCACTTTTTGACTTCCACCATAAAACCTATGTCATTTCCTGCTATCAGCATATCATCAACATATAATGATAAAATGACATACTTTCCTTTTACCTTCTTCAGGAAAACGCAATGATTCTCATTGATCATTTCGAAACCATAAGATAAAATCACTTTGTTAAATCTTATGTTCCATTGTCTTGATGCTTGCTTCAACCCATATATAGATTTCTTTAATCTACATACTTTATCCTCTTGGCCTAAAGCAACGAAACCTTCTGGCTGAACCATAAAGATTTCCTCGTCAAGTTCACCGTTAAGGAAAGCGGTTTTGACATCCATCTAATGTAATTCTAAGTCATAATGCGCCACAAAAGCCAAAATAACTCGAATGGACACAAACTTTACTACGGGAGAAAATGTCTCTTCAAATTCTATACCCTCTCTTTGGGTAAACCCTTTTGCAACCAGGCGAGCCTTGTATCAGTTAATCGATCCATCAGATTTCCTCTTTATTTTGAGAATCCATTTATTCCCAATGACCCTTAGACCAAGAGGAAGATCGACTAACTCCTAAACTTGATTCCCAATCATCGACTCCATCTCTTATTCCATTGCACTTTTCCACTTATCTCCAACTCTACATCCCAACGCTTCCTCAACTGATTGAAGTTCATCTTCGTCAACTGGAAGTGTCATCATTGCCTCATTCTCAATATCAAACCTCCTTTTAGGTATGATCTTGCGAACACTTTTTCGTAAGGTGGGTTGTTGAGAAGTCACCCCGTGATCAGACACATCACTCCCACTCAGTAGACTAGGTCCAGGTATCCCACTAGACACCTATTTTGTTGATAATGACTTATTCTCCTCAAAAAGAGGAACTGTCTTATCAACTTCTCCCCTCGTTGGGAACTCAGTTTCTAGAAAAGTGGCATCTCTAGATTCAATCTCAAAGATCGTTCCATCGTGTTGTTCACCTATGAAAACATAACCTTTTGAGGTTTCAGAATATCTTATAAAGATACATTTCTTATCTCTAGGTCTGAGTTTTCCATACTTGTGAGAACTATCATGAACATAGACAGCTGACCCCCAGGGTCTCAGATTGCTCAAATATGGTTTTCTACCTGTCCAATGTTCATATGGGGTAGATGGAACTGACTTTGAAGGCACTTTGTTAAGTATATAGGCTGCAGCTAGTAATGCATCTCCCCAATAGGAGACCGACAAATTAGCCTGCGCCATCATAGACCTAACCATTTCAAGAAGAGTCCTATTTCTTCTTTCAGCAACCCCATTTTGCTGTGGAGTTCTTGGGATCGTTAGCTGTCTAATAATCCCTTTTTCATTATATATTGTCTTGAATATATCAGACAAATATTCTCTTCCACGGTCAGTGCATAAAGTTTTAACCTTACGTTTCGTTTGATTCTCAATTTCGTTCATAAAATGAATGAAGCAATCCAATGCTTCAGATTTATGAGAAATCAAATACACATAACCGAAACGAGAGAAATCATCAATAAATGTAATAAAATAGGAAGCTCCATGTCTAGCCTTTACACTCATCGAACCACAAATATCTGAATGAATTAATTGCAATGGTGACTCTGCTCTAATAGCCTTTCCAAATGGTTTCCTTGTTGCTTTTCCAGCAAGACAATGCTCACATATAGACAAGTTGATCTTAGCACGAGAGCCCAATAAACCCTATTTAGCTAACCTAATCATGCGATCTTGTCCTATATGTCCCAATCTAGCATGCCAAACTTCATCAGTTATATCTGCATCGCTAGAAAGAGCAATATTCGAAAAACAACTATCAATTGCACAATTCACATCAGGCACCACATCTAGTATCATAAAACCATTTGTTAAATAACCATATCCGATTGACACTGAGTCAATCTTAAGTTCAACACACCGCATGTAAAAATTTACACAGTACCCTAACTCAAGAAGAGAAGTTACAGAAACAAGATTCCGTCGAATCTCAGGAGCATACAGGACATCATGTAGAAACAAAACACTACCACCACGGAGGTTAAGTTTGCAAGTGCCGATCCCTTTGACCTCAACTCTTGCATTGTTTCCAACATAGATCCATTTGTTGCCTGCTGGTACGCGACAATACTCCACAAATGTAACCCGCTCTCGAGCTACATGGTTGGTTGCTCCCGAATCTATAATCCACAAAGGATAAGAATCATCTAACAACACAGAGCTAGCAACAAAATGCTCAGAAGACAGATTTAAAGATACCTTTTTCGGCTCAGTGCACTCCCGAGCGAAGTGACCTTTCTTGCCACAATTAAAACAAGACAACTTGTTTTTAGGTTTCTTTCCTGTCTTCTTCTTCTTTTTCTCAGTAGGGCCTTGTCCCCACGCTCCAGCCTCTGTTTTCTTTCCCTTCCCTTTCTTTTTCCCAAACCATTTCTTCTTTTTGGATCTAGATGATCCAGTAGCACCTACAACCACATAGGCTTGACCAGAAATCCTTGCGGATTCCACTCTCTCCGCCTCTAGTTCAACATGACGCGAGACATCTGTAAAAGTCTTAATACTTCCACTGTGCGTCAAGGTCTGCTTCATAGTTTTCTAGGAATCTGGAAGGGAACGGATTACTGCTTGAACCTGTTGTTCATCGGTCAACTCATGACCTACAGTTTTAAGATCCCGAATCATATTTGACATCTCCTTGAGATGTTGTACCATAGTGATATTCGGGCATTTTTTATAGCTGTCGAACTTAATCGTTAGCTGACGAAGCTTGCACAAACTAACCCCACTGTACTTATCCTTAAGGGCTAACCAGGCCACATTAGCTGATGCAAAAGTTGCATACTCAAATGCCAGGTCATCCACCATTGAACTTATCAATATGCCCTTAGCAGTGGAGTCTTTCTTCTTCCATGCCTTGTAGGCATCAAGATCTCATCTGTTCTGAGCTGAAGGACCATCTACAGGTTCATCCATAACATGATATACGACTTCTAGAACTTCCTATTTCTCTAGGACATACTGTATCCTAAGTTGCCAAATTTTGTAGTTATCTCCATTGAGTTTTTCTCCCTTATTCAGTTCAGCTATTATATTCTTTGTAGCCATAATCTATCACAAATAAACACATCATTTATATACTCAGTGTATGTTATCTATGTATGTAATCTTAAATTAAACTCAAAATAAATCTGATATGGTTTACAAAATCAAGTGATAACTATGTTATCACTCATCATTTGTATGTGCTAATCTGACTTATATTGATCTATTTTATTACATACATCCCACTTAACGAAATTAATTATTATCATAGCATTTTTTTTAACAATAAATGAATACATCATTTAACCATATACTCATAATGAACTAATCAAGGAGTATAGCAAAAAAAACATGCATCATGTAGAGTTAACAGCATAAAATGAACATATCATTAACTTAAACAAGTTGTACAATGTTAACAAATAACTAACTCTACTAAGAATGTAACAGATTACATTCTTACAACTCATAACATAAATAACTCTAATAGGCTAGATACCTCATAACATAAATAACTCTAATAGACTAGACAAATGATTACCATTACAACTAGGACATACACTAGTGCAATAGTAATCATGATATGTCCTTTCCGTCTAGACTCAACTACAGTACTCTCAGCTGGGACACTCACAGGCAACCCATGCTACCCTGACGTAGAATCCTTAGAAGACCTCACATGTAACTGATCACATCCCTCCACAGGGTCTTCCTCAGGATCCTCTTCACATTCAGCATAGTTAATTAGCTCTGTGCACAACTGGATATATGAAAAGCGTCCTTCATGTAACCCCCAACATTGTCGTGCCACGTCAGCAAGATTATCGGGCAATGAATGAATCAACGCCCAAATCTTGTAGTTATCTAATACTGGAAACTCCTGCATCTCGAGCTTCTAGAATAGTCTGTCCAGCTTCCCTATGTGTCCAATTCTTCAATAGCCTCTCTATAAGAATACTGGAAACTCCTGCATCTCGAGCTTCTAGAATAGACTCCATGGTAAGGGTCATAGTCCAACTCTTCAATAGCCTCTCTATACCGGTTGTGCATCACATCGCGTCGTGTCATAGTAGTATACATCCGCGCCATCTGTAAAATTGAAATGCATTATGTCAGTACATAACCGACATAGCCAGTACAAATACCAGTTTATTTCAATTTATTAAGGCACAGATCAAATATACAATAATCAAGAAAAACTAAAATTTCTTGATTTTTAGGGGCTACTCACAATTGACCCATAGACATTCATTGCTAGTCCTACCTTTAAGTTATCCATGTCAGGTTCCAATTGTTCCAAAACAACCAATCTGATCATTGTTATGAGTTTAGTTGACCAAAGTCAACTTTGCACAACACTTGTGTGAGATAATTGGGCACTTAGCTTTTGTTGAAATCAAATTAATTGAACCTATGCCCAATTAGAAAACTTGATTTTGAGCTCATTTAATTCAGCCAAATTGAATTAAGCCAAATTAAACTTTCCCGAACAGATTAAAAATCTGAACAAAAAAATAGATTATCATAAGCTATCCTTTTTCCTCCCCCCTTTTTGTTTCCATATGATTTCATTGATTAAAAAAATTCCCCCTTTTTTTTTTAAATCAACCATCAAACTCACATTCGGCTTTCTCCCTTTTTTTTTTTGTGTGTGCCCTAAGTCTGGACGACCACCTGGGCGTCGGCGACTGCGCCGCCTCCGAGGTCTCCCTCTCCCGCCTCTCCCTCATCCCCTATCTTTACGCTGCTAGATACCGACGACTCAACTCAGAGTCGGCGTTTCTAGCGCAGCTGGTGATGGAGGTGCGTGTCCCTTTCTGCGTGCTTAGCGAACAGAGGTACATGTACCCACCAAAGCAGTACGGTGTGCCAGTGGTGTCGATCGGGAGCCAAGGGCCGCTGAGCGGGGCGAAGTGTCGGCCGTGCGAGAAAGCATGCACCGGCTAGTGCGCCAAGATTGCTTTCTCCAATCTGTAATGCGACAGCTAGTGCTCGCAGCCGGAGATGAAGCCAACAATCGGCGCCGGCATGCACGTCTCTGGACACCACTCGAGAATGTGCCCTTGCCGAAGGCAAAAACCAGCGCTCGCCGGTGCCATGGGCGTTGCTAGCCGCTTGTGCCAGCCGCCTGCTACTAGCGTTGCACACTACAACAGTGCGCGCCAGCACGCTGGTGCTTGTTGTGTCACCCGGTGACCTAGAATTCCAGCAAGCTTGGCGATCGAACAGAGAAAACTCTATTCTGTTCAGTCCGACGATGGAGAATTCTAGCAAGCTTGGCGATCGAACAGAGAAAACTCTATTTTGTTCTTCGGTAAAAAAATTTTAACAGGTAAGGAAAAATAAACTTCCAGAATTTCTTGCTCTGATACCATTGATAGATCCAGTTATTGAATCTGTTCTAATCTAGGTAATTTACGAAAATGAAATCGAATTCATTCGTATACCTGTTCTTGAAGATTTACCCGGTTGAGTTAAATTGGTTTTGGATCTTCTACTCACGTCGGAGGAATGATCACAACGAAAAATTCCTCAGGTTTCCACAAACCAAATCCTTGGATGTTACTATCTCCGACAGCTTCTCAGCCTCTCCACTACAAAGCCTTGGATGCGCCTCCCTTTTAGAGGGAGGAGATCATGCACGCACGGCTTACGCCGTGCGTGCGTGATGGCAGTTCCACGAACTGCCATCGCAGTTCGTGGAACTGCTTTCACAACTTACAAATATCGAACCAAAAAAAAAAACTCATCGGAAAAGTAAAGTCAAACAATCTAAAACGGAGAATTTACATTCTGAAACCAAGAACGTTATTAGGGTTTATACTTTATAAGAAAATTGGAGAAAGAAGAACTGCAACAGAGACTCCTCTTTCTGATGAATCATTTCCAAAAAGAAGTCGGTCAAAAATTCTTCGTAACGAGGGATGTTGGAGTAGCCGGGAAAGTATTCTAATGTCGATGATGAGGTAGTGGTCGGTTGCGGGCATCGGCATCCCTAATCATGTACGTAGAATTTGAAGAGGCGCAATCCCGTGGCCCACCGCAATCCCATTGCTATCTTCTCAAGAAAGCTCGACGGGGGCAGCTCTGCCCGTTCGATCTCTATAGGTTTGAGTGGGGTTTGGTTGGATGCTCGAGAGAAAGTGTCAAAGGCGACGGAGTAGTGATGCCACTGAGGAGGTACGCACGTATTTTCTTCTCACACATTGCACGTGGCTTCCTGCGACATAGACCTTGAAGATTGTTGGAAAAATTGATTAATTTTCTCAATTATATGAATGAAAAATTAATATGACTTAATCTAGATTGTTGGATTAAGATGGATAAATCTGGTTCATTCAAATGAAAGGGTATAAGTACCTTTTTGGATGACTTAATCTTGATCATTGAAATCAAAATGAAAGGCTTAGATGCATCCAAATGAAGAGACATTATGTCTTTTGGGAAGGGATGCAATCTAGATCATCCATTTTTAATTGAATGGATGAGATTTGATTGAACCAAGAGGTGCCTCTTGTTAGTGAAAGCCCAAGAGCCAATCATGTGAAGATTGTTGTATGGACTTTATTGTATCATATTCCTATTACAAAGGCATGGTTATTATATTTACTTGTATTGGTGCCAAATAACTAAATATAATAATATCCTTGAGTAGTAGGTTTTTATCTATATCAATCGATTGGTTGAATCGATAATGAGATGATATAGAGAACACTACTCTTAATCATTCCTAGTCAAGTATTAACATTCAGGGACAATGTTAATGCGTAGAGACTAGCATGTAGGTCAACACGATGACTTGATCTCACAAGTCATGGATATGAGATATCAAGTTGACACATGAGTATGCATTGGAGAATGTATACTGAATGACCCGCCATGAGAAAGTATCATGGATCGTTATATGAGTGTCATATACTTTCTCATGTGGCTATTAGTATGACTATTAGTCCTTAGACCTGAAGTCACCATGGTTCCCTACATAAGGAGTTGCATACTTTGGCTTCGTCAAACGTCACCCGTAAATGGGTGGACTATAAAGGCGATTACTGGGTATGTGACAAATTATGCGGAGGGATGTGAGTGATGTAGATGAGATCTATCCCTCCTATATGACGGGAGTGACATCGTTATTCTTGATAGAGTGAGACCATGAAGTGCATGGCCATGCCCAAATGAGTCAATATGAGATATTGAGCTCATTTGATTAGAGTGAGTCTACTTGGAGTTCAAGATATAGATTGTACCGAGGATGACACGGTCTATGCCTCAATTGGTCAATCTAGATGTCAAGGATAGAGGGACATTATCACATATTGTGAGAGTCACAATTAGTAGTCACAAAGGTGATGTTGGAGCTCAACATTCTTGTAACTTGGGTAGCAATGATGTGTTGCTAGATACTGCTCATTGCTTATGTTTCTAAATTGGTTTAGGGGCATTGCCAATGTTACAAGAACCTATAAGGTCACACACAAAGGGCAATTAGATGGAGATTAGGTTCATGTGATGAACCAAATTGGATTAAGAGTAATCCAAATTAGACTAATTGAGTTAGACTCAAGTTGATTCAAGTGTTGAATGAGTCTAATTTAGATTTGATTCATCAAATCAATTTAAATCAATGAATAGAGATTCATTAAATCAAATTGACTTGAATCAAGTGGTTGAATTTGATCAACCATGGGAGATAAGAAGTCAAGTTTGACTTGACTTGAGAGGGAAGATGAAAGGTCAAGTTTGACTTGACCAAATTGTTGGGTTTCCGACACCGCGGCGAGTGTGTGTTCGAACATGTTTCGTAAACATGTGCACAGCGAAAGGAATAAAATAATAAATCTAATTTATTACAACACACACATCACACACATGCATAGTACAATATGTGTAGACATAACCGTAAATTCAAATTTTGCAATAAAAGGAAATTTATTCTACGTATACCTGACGTATCATGTGTAGCGGGAAAGACATCAATCGGAACGATTCTCGCTAGAATCATCTCTATCCGTATCCACGCCGAGTATCTTCGGGATGACTTCACAAAGTCACGAGCCTCATCTTCGTATGGGTTACGAGCCTCGTGTTGAAGATGATGTGATCGAGAGAAGATCACGATCCGAATCAAAATTCGGATCCAAAACGAGTCCTAAAAAACTCGCTTCTCCGGAGAGGTATTCGTCAACTGTTTGACGAATCCTTCGTCCTCCACCTATGAGGATTACCGGAGATCGAATCCCCAGCAAGGCTACCACAGTCGGAGCTCTAAACGTCGTCCAAATGACGCTCCGACGAGAAGGAAACAAGCTGTCCAGAAAACCGGACAGCTTTGGTGGAGGAATAGGGGTCGGCCAAAAGGGAAGGTTGAAGCTCACCTTGTTGCCGAACCCAAAGGAGATCAACGGAGCTCCTCCGGCAGCAGCTCGACATCGGTAAGGGGAGACGACGGCAGCTGCTGGACGCCAGCAAGGGAGCTTGGGTGGTGGTGGGTGGCGACAATAGGGTTGGCACCGACTACACCAAGGAGAAGGAGGGGGCGGCAACTTAGGGTTGCTTGGACTTTGATTAGGGTTTAACAAAACCCTTAAGCCCTATTTTATAGAGAACAAATTCTTTTAATGGTTATCGGATCATAACCAAAAGCCCGTTAACCCGCTCCATTAATTTAAGTTAAAATAAACCAAACCATGATGGTTTATTTTAAGTTAAAATGAACCAAACCAACTTTGGTTCTTTCGTTTAAAACAAACCAAACCCTTTGGTTTATTCTCCTTCATTGGATTAGAACCAAACCAATTTGGTTCATCCATCATGTCTTCATAAGACACGGCCCATCCACGCTTCCATTGCGACTGAAATAATTTCATGCTCGCTCCATGTTTGGTCTAACCAAACCTAGTTTCTCTTAGTCTGAGAATCTCATTCTCAAGCTCGTTTTAAATCCTTCGGATTACGCTCGTTGTGCGTGTGACCAAATAGGTTCTCGGTTTATGTTGGCCGTCTATAATTAACCATTAATTATAGAACGATCATGAGTGGCACCTAGTAGTACATCATGATCCCCAATTAATCGAAAAGATCAACAGTTGATTCAGAACTATTTTTGAAATCCTTCAGCAGCTCGAATGAATCGTGCCTCATTCCCTTCACTCATCTTATACCCACTTGGTTCAGGACATGATCTATAGTTGTCATGCCCGCCCTTTTCTAAGGGTCCGGAGGGGCGGCGTGTGACGCGATCCTACATACATACATTACATTACAGCGGAAGACTACACATATCGTACTTCTTACAGCGGAAGACTTTAGACATATTTTTTTTCTTCTTTTAAACATAAACATGCATCGTCATTTCATAGATACTTCTTCTTAACATAGAACATGCATAATTATTTCATAGACACTTCTTCTTAAACATAGGGCATGCATCATCAGTTCATAAGTACTTAGTTCAATTCATAAGCTAAATCATCTTAGGGAAAACATGCATAAAGAACATAACATATCTCCTCCACCATGCCACTACCACACACACTTTGCCCCTCCTGCTGCTCCCTTTAGTTTATTCACCCTTTACCCTTATCTGCAGTACAAGGGAACATAAACTATAAGCACATAGACTTAGTAAGATCCTGTCCTACTCACAAAACCTTACGTAAGCATAACATGACATAACATCATAACATAAGCAAACATAACATAAATGTATTAGCATAGACATAAGCAGGCAATAACATGTAGACATACAACATCGTAAGCAGGCATGTAACATGTAAACACATGTATAACATAGCAATCATAACATGTAAACATATATAACATAACGATCGTAACATGTAAACATATATAACATAACAAACATAGCATGTAAACATATATAACATAACAAACATAGCATGTAAACATATATAACATAACAGACATAACATGTAAACATATATAACATAACATACATAGCATGTAAACATATATAACATAACAAACACAGCATATAAACATATATAACATAACAAACACAGCATGTAAACATATATAACATAACAAACACAGCATGTAAACATATATAACATAACAAACACAGCATGTAAACATATATAACATAACAAACATAGCATGTAAACATATATGCAGGATGCTCTTTGAAAACATATATAATAGGTATTTGAACAAAACTCTCAACATATTGAGCCCGGCATTGTACCACATCATCATCATCATAGCGCGCATCCCTAAATAGACCCGAGGCAGCTAATCTCGAACCTACTAGGTTATTAGGCCCGATCTTAGTTCGTCGACCTAGGGGCCATCATCATAACATAGAAGCCCATCCTAGGCCAGATCTTAGTCCGTCGGCCTAGGGCATCTAGGAGCCCATCCCGTACTAGGTCCGTACTATGACCGTCGACCTAGGGGCAATCATAACATAGAAGCCCATCCTAGGCCCGATCTAAGTCCGTCGGCCTAGGGCAACTTAGGAGCCCATCCCTTTGGACCTTGTTAGGGTCCTGGTACAAGCCATGCAGAAAGTAAAATACATACATGCTTCTTATCATAACATATCATATTTCATTTCATAAACATATCATATTCCTTATCATGACATATCATGTTTTTTTCTTCTTCATATCATAACATACTTCTTCTTCATAACATATCATATGACTTTCATAACATATTTCATCTTCATAACATATCATTCACCATAACATATTTCTTCTTCATAACATATCATATTCTTTTCATGCATATCATGTTCCTTCTTTATAAAACATCATACATTCATACAATTACGAGGTAATAAGCATAACATGATCACAACATCACACACATATAAGCATGGCATAAGGTATAAACATCATGAACAAGTATACATGGAATGACCTAAACTTCATGGAGTTCTATCAAAGTTTTAAACACCAAACAACTTATATATGGTCTAACTAACCACATGTTAGTTCTTTAACACATAAAGCATGGCATGGGAGGGCACTTAGGGTTTTAATTAGACCTTGGCCGAATGGGTTTAAAGGACATGAGGCTCAACCACTTAACTCTAGGTTAACCAACAACATGTTACCTTCATCTAACATCAAAAGTCATCATGAACTCAATCAAACATGGCATAGAAATATGTTAGGGGTCTTGGCCGAATGGTTCAAAGGCTTAAGGTTCATCCACTTAAATCTAGGTTAACCAAACAACATGTTATCTTCATTTACCATCAAAACATAGCATGAACTTATCTATAGCATGGCATAGAACATGTTATCTTCTTTTAACATCAAACATGACATAAACTCATTTAAAACCTAGCATAGAGCATGTTATCTTCATCTAACACCAAAAGTCATTATGAACTCATGCAAAACATAGCATAGAAGACACCTTAGGGGTCTAGATGGACTTGGCCGAATGGTTCAAAGGGCCTAAAGGTTCATCCACTTAAACCTAGGTTAAACAAACAACATGTTATCTTCATTTACCATCAAAACATAGCATGGACTTATCTATAACATAGCATAGAACATATTATCTTCTTCTAACATCAAACATGGCATGAATTCATTTAAAACCTAGCATAGAACATGTTATCTTCATCTAGCATCAAAACTTAGCCTAAGCTCATCTAAACATGGCATAAAAGAACACACATAGGGGTCTAAAGTGGCTTGGCCGAATGGTCCAAGGCATAGAAGTTCATCCACTTAAATCTAGGTTAACTAAACATCATGTTATCTTCTTTTACTATCAAAACATAGCATGAACTTGGCTATAGCATGGCATAAAAGAACATATAGGGGTTTAGAGTGTTGGGTTTATCCGAGCCGCAAAAACCGCTTTTTGCGTTGCGGAAACCTCGGAAGCCCCGACCACGGATCCGTGCGAAGTATAAAAATATAAAAACATGTATGTGCTTACAAAAACCCTAGATCTACCTTAGATCTAAGAGGTTAGAACATTACCCTCGTAGCGATGCCCTTCGCTTATCCCGCTCATCCAAAAGTTCGCCGAAACTCGAGAGTGTCAAGTGCACACTCCTCTATGGTATCCACAAAAGCAATAGGTGGAGAAAGAGACAAACTTGAGTGTGCTAGCACTCCTTTAGATCTCGGCCAAGAGGTTGGGAGAGGAGGAGAGCTTGAGGAAGGAAAAGTTCCAAGGAAGAAGATGAAGAAGAAGTAACTCACATAAATGAATTCACCACATCAGTGGCAGCCACTTCATGGAGAGGGGGTTACATGCATGCATGTAACTCCCATGACCCTTGGTCTCCCTCATGATGTGGCATCAATTGACAAAGTCAATGATGATGTGGAGCACCATTATTGGCCAGCCATGCCAAGTCATCATCATGACATGACATTTGGTCAAGTCAAACTTGACCTTTCATCTTCCCTCTCAAGTCAAGTCAAACTTAACCTCTAATCTCCCATGGTTGATCAAATCTAACCACTTGACTCAAGTCAATTTAATTTAATGAATCTCTATTCATTTAATTTAAATTGATTTGATGAATCAAATCTAAATTAGACTCATTCAACACTTGAACTCTTAATCCAATTTGGTTCATCCCATGAACCTAATCCTCATGGTTCATCATATGAACCTAATCTCCATCTAATTGCTCTTATGTGTGTGACCCTATAGGTTCTTGTAACGTTGGCAATGTCCCTAAACCGATTTAGGAACATAAGCAATGAGCGATATCTAGCAACACATCATTGCTACCCAAGTTACAAGAATGTTGAGTTCTAACATCACCTTTGTGACTACTAATTGTGACTCTCACAATATGTGACAATGCCCCTCTATCCTTGACATCTAGATTGACCAATCGAGGCATAGACCGTGTCATCCTCGGTACAATCTAAATCTTGAACTCCAAGTAGACTCACTCTAATCAAATGAGCTCAATATCCCATATTGACTCATTTGGGCATGGCCATGCACTTCGTGGTCTCACTCTATCAAGAATATCGATGTCACTCCCGTCATATAGGAGGGATAGATCCCATCTACATCACTCACATCCCTCCGCATAATTTATTACATACCCAGTAATCGCCTTTATAGTCCACCCATTTACGGGTGACATTTGACGAAGCCAAAGTATGCAACTCCTTATGTAGGGAACCATGGTGACTTCAGGTCTAAGGACTAATAGTCATACTAATAGCCACATGAGAAAGTATATGACACTCATATAACGATCCACGATACTTTCTCATGGCGGGTCATTCAGTATACATTCTCCAATGCATACCCATGTGTCAACTTGATATCTCATATCCATGACTTGTGAGATCAAGTCATCTTGTTGACCTACATGCTAGACTCTACGCATTAACATTGTCCCTGAATGTTAATACTCGACTAGGAATGATTAAGAGTAGTGTTCTCTATATCATCTCATTATCGATTCAACCAATCGATTGATATAGATAAGAACCTACTACTCAAGGACATTATTATATTTAGTTATTTGGCACCAATACAAGTAAATATAATAACCATGCCTTTATAAATAGGAATATGATACAATAAAGTCCATACAACGATCATCACATGATTGGCTCTAGGGCTTTCACTAACAATCTCCCACTAGCACTAGTGCCAATCACCGTAGTATCTAATACCCAATGACCTAGTGTGACCATCATGCTTTTTCTGTGCCAAAGCCTTGGTCAAGGGATCTGCGATGTTAGCCTCTGTGGGTACTCTGCAAATCTTCACATCTCCTCTATCGATAATCTCTCGAATGAGATGGAAGCACCGATATATTCGGCCTCTATTGTAGAATCAACAACTGTATCCTGCTTGGAACTATTCCAGCTCACAGCGCCACTATTAAAGCAAAACACGAACTCTGACTACGATCTATAATAATCCTGGTCAGTTTGGAAGCTGGCATCGCTGTAACCCTTTACAGCTAGCTCCTCATCGCCTCCAAATATCAAGAAATATTCTTTAGTCCTTCTCAAGTACTTAAGAATATCCTTGACCGTTATCCAGTGACGCTCACCTGGATCTGACTGGTATCTACTCGTCATGCTCAAAGCATACGAGACATCAGGACGAGTACATAGCATGGCGTACATGATAGATCCTATAGCAGATGCGTAAGGGATATTATCCATGCGGTCTCTCTCCTCTCTAGAAGAGGGACTTTGAGTCTTCGAAAGACTCACACCATGTGACATCGGCAGAAGTCCTTTCTTGGAATTCTGCATGACAAACCGAAGTAATACCGTGTCAATATATGTACTCTGACTTAGGCTAAGCAATCTCTTAGATCTATCTCTATAGATCTTGATGCCTAGAATACAGGCTGCTTCACCTAAGTCTTTCATTGAGAAGCACGTCCCGAGCCAAGTCTTCACAGACTGTAGCGAAGGGATGTCATTCCCAATGAGCAGTATGTCATCCACATACAATACAAGGAAGACAACTGTATTCCCATCAACCCTCTTGTAGACACAGGGTTCATCTTCATTCTTAATGAAACCAAACTGTTTGATCGCATCATCGAATCGAAGATTCCAGCTTCGAGAAGCTTGCTTTAGCCCATAAATGGACCTTTGCAGCTTGCATACCTTCCCAGTATGTTGTGGATCTACAAAAACCCTCAGGTTGTGTAATGTACACATCCTCGAGCAAGTTTCCATTCAAAAATGCGGTTTTGACATCCATCTGCCAGATCTCATAATCGTGGTATGCTGCAATAGCAAGCAAGATCTGAATGGACTTAAACATCGCCACTGGATAAAAGGTTTCATCATAGTCAATACCATGAATTTACTTGAAACCTTTAGCCACTAATCGGCCCTTATAGGTATGCGTAAGTCCATCCATGTCAGTCTTTCTCCTAAAGACCCACTTACACCCAATGGGTTTGACCCCTTCAGGTGGATCAACCAAAGTCCATACTTGGTTAGTGTACATGGATTCCATCTCGGATCTCATGGCCTCTAGCCATTTCTCAGAATCTGGGCTCATCACAGCTTCCTGATAGAAGGTAGGCTCATTCTCAATGAGCATTATGTCATCATGGTCAGACAAGAGAAATGAATATCTCTCAGGCTGACAACGTACCCTATCAGATCTGCGAAGAGGTAGGTCTACATGAACAGGTGGTTGTTCCACAACTCTTTGTGCAATAACCTCATCACCCACAACACTTTGTGGTTCCTGTTCAACCTCCATCAAGGCCTCAGTGCTATGGTCCTTATCTTGAATTTCTTCAAGATCGAAGGTACTCCCACTAGTTTTTCTAGAAACAAAATCCCTTTCTAGAAAAACTCCAGTCTTTGCCACAAACACTTTGTGCTGACTGGGAATGTAGAAGTAATATCCCTTTGTATCCTTGGGATATCCAACAAAATAGCACCTATCGGATTTGGGTCCCAGTTTGTCTGAGACTTGACGTCGAACGTAAGCCTCACAACCCCAAATCCTCATAAAAGACATCTTGGGATTTCTCCCTGTCCATATCGTATATGGTGTCTTTATGACAGCCTTAGATGGTACACGGTTAAGGGTAAAGGCTGTTGTGTCTAGAGCATATCCCCAAAAGGATATAGGAAGATCTGTGTGACTCATCATAGATCGTACCATATCTAATAGGGTACGATTCCTCCTTTCGGATACACCATTCCACTGTGGTGTTCCAGGAGGAGTGAGTTGGGATAGAATCCCACACTCAGCTAGATAGTCACGAAACTCATGGCTAAGGTATTCTCCACCTCGATCTGATCGAAGTATCTTAATACTCTTGCCAAGCTGGTTTTGTACTTCATTCTTGAATTCTTTGAACTTTTTAAAGGATTCTGATTTGTGTGTCATGAGATACACATAACCATATCTACTGAAGTCATCAGTAAATATAATGAAGTACCTGTAACCACCTCTAGCAGCAACATTGAAAGGACCACATACATCACTATGTATAAGTCCTAATAAATCTGTTGCTCTTTTGCTGTGTCCACTAAAGGGAGTCTTGGTCATCTTGCCTAAAAGGCAAGACTCGCATGTCTCATATGATTCAAAATCAAATGTGTCTAGCAGCCCATCCTTATGGAGCTGAGATAAGCGACTCTCATTTATGTGACCTAAGCGACAGTGCCAGAGATAGGTTTGGTTCAACTCATTTGACTTGAACCTCTTGGTACTTATGTTATAGATAGGGCTCTCTAAGTCTAGAAAGTAGAGTCCGTTCATTAGAGGTGCACTACAATAGAACATATCATTTAAATAAACTGAACAACATTTGCTTTTTATTATAAAATGAAAATCCTTTCTTGTCCAAACAAGAAACTGAAATGATGTTCTTAGTTAAGGTACATAACAACATTCATCTAATTCTAATACAAGCCCAGAGGGCAAAGATAGATCATAAGTTCCTACAAAGAATAAAGAAGAACTCCTTGCTCCATTGCCTACTCGTAGGTCCACCTCGCCTTTGTCAATGCCCTCGCTATTTCTCATTGACATTGGTACAAATGTGAGATGCACATCCGATATCTAATACCCATGATGAAGAAATAGATAGATTGACTTCTATAACATTTATACCAAGTAGAAGTCTCACTTCTCTTCTTCTTAAGATCTTCCAGTATGCTTAGCTACGCTTCCGGTCCTACTTCCTTAAGGGAAGCAAGCCCCTTCCTCGCTACCCCTCCTTTGGGTTTAAGTTCTTTGCCTTGCCCTTGGCTTGGGACTTTCCCTTACCTTTAGGCTTGCCCTTGCCTTTCTTCTTTGCACCATCAAAATGGTGTCGATTTTCCTTCTTAAGGTTAAGCTCATAGCTTCTCAACATGCCGAGCATTTCAGTAATGGCTTATCAATTTCATTCATGTTATAATTCATGACAAATTGATTGAAGGCTTGTGGCAAAGATTGCAAGATCAGGTCGCTGGCCATCTCTGGCCAAGTGGAAATCCCAAACCTTTGTAGGTTTTCTACGCACTCCAATCATCTTGAGTACATATGTACCTACTGGAGTCCCTTCTTGCATCTTGGACCCAAATAATGCCTTAGAGACTTCATATCTCTCATGCCTAGCTTGTCCTTGATATAGTTGACGAAGATGTCCAATCATCATAAGCATTCATGAACTCATGTTGCTTCAAGCTCAGAGTTCATGGTCGCGAGCATTAAGACATGACACATCTAATGCATCATCTTGATGCTTCTTGTAAGCATCTTTGTCACCACGAGGCGGGCAGGAGGTGCCTTAATGGGCCGCCCAGACATACAACTTCCTTTCTTGGGTGAGAACAATTCTCAAGTTCTGCACTACCCAGAAATTTGCTCCATTGAGCTTGTCCTTCTCAAGGATGATCGCAGAGAGAGAGTGTTCGTGTTTGTCGATATAGTTATCTACAACATACAATGCAGAGAATTAATATCATATTCCTTTTATCATTTAATTAGGCCTTTAATCAAATGATGCTCCCACTAAATTATAGGAATTTTGTAGAATCGAGTTATGGATGTGGTCAAACCACATTACTAGATTCATACAAACTAGCTATAATTGGGACAAGATCCACATCATACTAAGCCTTGAGTTAGCTTTGGCTAAATCGCCAAGACTTAGTATGATCGGTGGGTAACACATTACCGATTACATCTCTATGCAACTCTTGTTTATAGGATCAAGACCTACATTTACAAAAGACCTTGAGTTAGCTTTGGCTAAATCGCCCAAGATTTAGTGTAAATGCGATCTTGACCTATCTTCCAACGATTGAATATGCCTATAGTTCTACTCGATCCAATTGAGTTTAACTAGTTTTGCTCAATCTAATTGAGCTTACTCTAACCCAAGCGTGATAGGCGGACCAAGATTGTCCCTCCGCACCCTACCAAGATAATATGCGCTGCTCGCTTTGGCATTCAACAACAACAAATGATCGAGGTAGTGATGGGTATCAAGGCTCGGTAGGCATTTTCGAGTTGATTCGATTATGATCTAATCTAATCGTAATGTGTATCTTATATGCATTTAGGCCTTTATTATCCTATATTAGCATGCATCATATACATACATTCATTATTCTAGCATGCATCATATACATACAAGAAAATTATCCTAGCATGCATCATATACATACATGCATTATTCTACTAGCATGCATCACATACATACAAGCAAAATCAATTTTATATATATATATATATATATATATATATATATATATATATATAAATATATATATATATATATATATATATATATATATCAACATATATATATATATATATATATATATAATTAAATGTGATATAGTCATGGCCCTACTACGATCTTCTCAAGCCAATGAGAAGATCGGACGGTCAACCTAAGGCTAGCGGCTTCTCCAAGCGCTTCCTTTGACCGCCATGTGTCGTCGTCACCCTTCTCGTAATCTCGTCTTCGAGTGGACTTTCCACCGCTCCATTTTGTACATTACAAATATGAAACTCGAGTTACATTCGAGTCTAAAAACTAATTACAACTAGAATATCAAAAGAAGAGGTACGACGCGCAGGTCGCATACACTATACAACACGCACAACCACAAAACGGCACGCAGGCCGTATTATGAATTACAACACACATAATCCAATCAAATTGGGATCATTGGGCCATGACAATCACAGAATTATACATAATTCTAAATTATGTATTTTTTACAGAAATTTCTATAATTTTTCCTAATTTTTTTTTCAAATTAATGAGTCACCTCTCCGTAACGGTCCCACTAAGCGGTTTCCGGGCGCGATCGCAGGACAAAGCCCCTTTTGGGGATAGGGCAGCGCCCATACTCGCAAAACAAACTTCGGGAGTGTCCCTACAATGATCTTACAGTGACTTAAGTCTCTGTCCCAAAAACCTAAAGCGAGAACTCGCCGATTCGGAGAGTTTTTCTCGACGGTTGAAGCCTACGAGTGTCCCAACACTCGTTGCTTCGACTCTACGAGAAAAATACCCAAAAATTATATAAAATTAGGAAATTTACAGAAACATATAAATCTGTAATTTTTATATCTAATATAAAAACTACAAAAACGAAACACATACATGCTTCGCACGTGGCTCTGATACCACTGTTGGGTTTATCCGAGCCGCAAAAACCGCTTTTTGCGTTACGGAAACCTCGGAAGCCCCGGCCACGGATCCGTGCGAAGTATAAAAAAATATAAAAACATGTATGTGCTTACAAAAACCCTAGATCTACCTTAGATCTAAGAGGTTAGAACATTACCCTCGTAGCGATGCCCTTCGCTTATCCCGCTCGTCCAAAAATTCGCCGGAACTCGAGAGTGTCAAGTGCACACTCCTCTATGGTATCCACACAAGCAATAGGTGGAGAAAGAGACAAACTTGAGTGTGCTAGCACTCCTAGAAGATCTCGGCAAGATGAGGTTGGGAGAGGTAGAGCTTGAGAGGAAGATGATCCAAGGTTGAAGATGATAGAATGAAGAAGAAGATGGAGTTACCCAAATTCAATTCACATTAGATCTTGAAGTGGCCGGCCACTTCATGGAGAGGGGGTTACATGCATGCATGTAACTCCCATGACCCTTGGTCTCCCTCATGATGTGGCTGGCATCAATTGACAAAGTCAATGATGATGTGGAGCACCATTATTGGCCGGCCATGCCAAGTCATCATCATGACATGACATTTGGTCAAGTCAAACTTGACCTTTCATCTTCCCTCTCAAGTCAAGTCAAACTTGACCTCTAATCTCCCAGGGTTGATCAAATCTAACCACTTGACTCAAGTTAATTTAATTTAATGAATCTCTATTCATTTAATTTAAATTGATTTGATGAATCAAATCTAAATTAGACTCATTCAACACTTGAATTAACTTGAGTCTAACTCAATTAGTCTAATTTGGATTACTCTTAATCCAATTTGGTTCATCCCATGAACCTTAATCTCATGGTTCATCATATGAACCTAATCTCCATCTAATTGCTCTTATGTGTGTGACCCTATAGGTTCTTGTAACATTGACAATGTCCCTAAACCGATTTAGGAACATAAGCAATGAGCGGTATCTAGCAACACATCATTGCTATCCAAGTTACAAGAATGTTGAGCTCCAACATCACCTTTGTGACTACTAATTGTGACTCTCACAATATGTGACAATGTTCATCTATCCTTGACATCTAGATTGACCAATCGAGGCATAGACCGTGTCATCCTCGGTACAATCTAAATCTTGAACTCCAAGTAGACTCACTCTAATCAAATGAGCTCAATATCTCATATTGACTCATTTGGGCATGGCCATGCACTTCGTGGTCTCACTCTATCAAGAATATCGATGTCACTCTCGTCATATAGGAGGGATAGATCCCATCTATATCACTCACATCCCTCTGTATAATTTGTTACATACCCAGTAATCGCCTTTATAGTCCACCCATTTACGGGTGACGTTTGACGAAGCCAAAGTATGCAACTCCTTATGTAGGGAACCATGGTGACTTCAGGTCTAAGGACTAATAGTCATACTAATAGCCACATGAGAAAGTATATGACACTCATATAACGATCCACGATACTTTCTCATGGCGGGTCATTCAGTATACATTCTCCAATGCATACCCATGTGTCAACTTGATATCTCATATCCATGACTTGTGAGATTAAGTCATCTTGTTGACCTACATGCTAGTCTCTACGCATTAACATTGTCCCTGAATGTTAATACTCGACTAGGAATGATTAAGAGTAGTGTTCTCTATATCATCTCATTATCGATTCAACCAATCGATTGATATAGATAAGAACCTACTACTCAAGGACATTATTATATTTAGTTATTTGGCACCAATACAAGTAAATATAATAACCATGCCTTTATAAATAGGAATATGATACAATAAAGTCCATACAACGATCATCACATGATTGGCTCTAGGGCTTTCACTAACATAGAGTGGCTTGGCCGAATGGTTTTAAAGGTCATAAAAGTTCAACCACTTAACCTAATTCATCTAGCATCCTATCTTCATCATGTTCATACAAGATATGGCATGGATCTTCATGGAAAGCTCAAACAAGGTCTTGGCCGAATGGTCCCTTGGGTTTTTAAGGTCAAACACTTAACCTAATCCATCTAGCATCCTATCTTCATCATGTTCATACAAGATATGGCATGGATCTTCATGGAAAAACTCAAACAAGGTCTTGGCCGAATGGTTTCAAGAGGATTAACACAAATACATCAATCGAAAACTACTTGTATGCAGGTGAGGGGGATACTTACATCCTTTCGCTTGTTTAGTAATAGGATATACCCTAGATGGTGTCAAGACAAAACCTCTTCCTTCCTTCTTGAGTTTTCGGAAATGGGAGAAGGGGATGGAGTGGTTTCGGTGGAGTTGGATCTTCTAGCATTACTAAGACTTGTGAGGAACTCCTCTTGGAAAACCCCTCTTGAGAATCCCTACACAAGAAACCCTAGAGCTTGGGATGAAAAAGGGAGGAAGGGGAATGAGAAATTCGGCCAAGGATGAGGAAGAAGGAGAATGAAGAAGGAAAGTGGGGTTTTACTTCCTCTCTCCTCTTAATTCTCCTCTTTAATACCTAGGGAATGAACATCCATCATCCTTTCATGGGGGGATGAACCAACTCCTCATCTTCCCATCTATATTCTTTGTATATCTTATCCATGAATCATCCTATGGTCTTGTACATTCTTTATATATCTTATCCATGAATCATCCTATGGTCTAGTGGTGTCAAGGCTACCTCCCTATTAGGAGGTTCATGGTTCAAATCCTACCTATAACCATCTTTTATTTTATTTTAGTTTAAACCTTTTATGGCATTAAACCCCATATAATTACTTTGAATAGTTTAGAATTTTATGGGCATTACAATAGTGTCAGTCCCCACTAGGCTGACTATGTCACACCTAGCCCAAGTATCATTTCCTCGTCCTATGAATTCTAGTTACTGCACATGTATCGAAGAGTACCTTACTCTAAACATGTAATGCTTTGGCCAAAGACTTTAGTAACAATCCGACGAGAGGCCATGGGTATACATCTCCTCGCAATGAGTGGTGAATCCTTTATAGGCTATTCAAACACCTTCGATCACTTCGACTTATACCCAATCATCCCGGGTCCACATCTCCTTAGAGATGCTTGCTTAAGATGTCAAAGCATAAGTCTTTATGATCAAGATGACTTGAATACCGCAAGTCAAAGGAACATCGAACTTAAGCTGCAGTAAGAACTTCATTGACATATCTATATATGCAGAGAACCATATGAAGTCTTACGGCTGGTCACTCCAATGAACTAGTTACCATAACTAGCATCCACGATTAACTCCGGACATCACAATGTCTCCAGCCAGTGAGAATCAGCTGCTTGGATACACTAAGGAGTATACCTCGTGCTAGTCTCAACAGAATCAATGGTGTCCAAATCCATCAATTCATCGACTACGGATAATTCTGATATATCACATTTACACATGTAGAGATACTCACTAGTTGTGATCCAATCACAAATTCTCTCATGCTGTGAATCGTATCGTGGACATTCAGTAAATGAGTTTAAGATCTAATCAAATACATGAAAACATGTATACTCAAATAGTGAATCTTCATTTATCATATAAATGGTTCAAACATAAGACGATTGCCTTAGGACATCTCTCATATATCACCAACAAACTCCCACTTGGCCTAATGCCAATCGCTACGGTATCCAATACCATAAGCTCTAACATGACCCTCAAACTTACTTTGAGTTAATGCCTTAGTCAAAGGATCCGCTAAGTTCCTTTCAGTGGGGATTTTCTCGATTTGTATTTCCTTCCTACTGATGATCTCTCTGATAAGATGATAGCGGCGAAGCACATGTTTGGATCGTTGATGAGACCTTGGCTCTTTCGCTTGTGCAATTGCTCCATTGTTATCGTAGTAGACCGATATTGCTTCAACAATGGATAGAATCACACCAAGTTCATAAATGAACTTCTTGATCCAAACCGCTTCCTTTGCTGCTTCCGAAGCTACAATGTATTCTGCCTCAGTGGTAGAATCCGCTACAGTGTCTTATTTGGAACTTTTCCAACTCACTGCGCCCCCATTCAAGGTGAACACGTATCCAGACTGAGACCTGGAATCATCCTTGTCTGTCTGGAAGCTGGCATCCGTATACCCGCGTATCACCATGTCCCCTTCTCCATATATTAGGAACACATCCTTAGTTCTTCTTAAGTACTTAAGGATTTTCTTAACAGCCACCCAATGATCCATTCCTGGATCAGACTGGTATCTACTCATGACACTCAAAGCATACGATACATCGGGCCTCGTACATAACATAACATACATGATAGATCCTATTGCGGATGCATAGGGAATCTTACTCATGCAAATCCTCTCGTCTTTTGTGTCCGGACACATAGACTTCGAAAGGTGTACCCCATGCCTGATGGGTAGGAAACCTTTCTTGGATTCTGACATGCTAAACCTCTTTAGCACTCGTTCTATATATGTAGACTGCGAAAGACCAAGCAACCGTTTCGATCTATCTCTATAGATCTTAATCCCGAGGATGTAGGTTGTTTCTCCCAGGTCTTTCATGGAGAATGTCTTGGATAACTAAATCTTAACTGACTGTAAGACTGAAACATCGTCTCCTATAAGTAATATGTCATCGACATACAATACTAGGAACACGACTGCACTCCCACTAACCTTCTTGTATACACAAGGTTCGTCTGGATTTTGTGAGAAATCAAACTTTTTGATTGTCTCATCAAAACGGATATTCTAGCTCCTGGATGCTTGCTTCAATCCATATATGGACTGTCATAATTTGCATACCTTGGTTTTATCAACCGATGTGAAACCCTCAGGCTGTATCATATACACGTCCTCGAGCAGGTTTCCATTAAGGAAAGTTGTTTTCACATCCATCTATCATATCTCATAATCATAATGAGCCGCTATGGCCAGGAGTATCCAAATGGATTTAAGCATAGCTACAGGCGAATAGGTTTCGTCATAATCAACACCTTGTTTTTGACGATATCCTTTCGCCACTAATCTAGCCTTATAGGTAATCACATTACCATCCATGTCGGTTTTCTTCTTGAAAACCCACTTGCACCCTATAGGCTTGATGCCTTCAGGTGGGTTAACCAAGTTCCAAACTTGGTTTTCATACATGGAATCCATTTCCGACTTCATGGCATCAAGCCACTTATCCCTTTTTGAACTTGTCAGCACTTCTTCATAACTGGTAGGCTCCTCATCATCAATGAGTAACATGTCGTTCGATTCACTTATGAGAAATCCATATCTCTCAGGAATGTTGCGTGTTCTACCAAATCTACGAAGATGTGGTATTTCAATAGGTCCAGCTGATTGCTCATCACTATGAGTTATCGGCTATTGTGCTTCACCAGGTATCTCATCAATGTCTATTTGAGTCTCTCAAGCCTCCTCAAGCTCGACGACACTCCCACTGTTTTCTTGCAAGAGAAACTCTTTCTCTAGAAACACAGCATGCCTTGAAATAAACACCTTTTGTTCCACAGGATGATAGAATTGGTAACCCCTTGTTTCCTTAGGGTATCCAATAAATAGACATTTATCAGACTTATCATCCAATTTGTCTGATACAGTCTGCTTCACATAAGCAGGACAACCCCATATCTTCAAGTAAGATACATGAGGTTTCTTACTATTCCATATCTCATATGGAGTAGTAGAGACTACCTTGGTTGGCATTCTGTTTAAAAAGTAAACAGCTGTCTAAAGTGCATAGCCTTAAAGGGACTTGGGAAGATTCGCATGATTCATCATTGACCTGACCATGTCCAACAAGGTCCGGTTACACCTCTCAGATACACCATTATGTTGTGGTGTATATGGCGGAGTCCATTGAGACAATATAACATTGTCTCTTAGATAATCAAGAAACTCTTGACTTAAGTATTCACCACCTCGATCCGATCGAAGTATTTTAATACTCTTGTCATGTTGTTTCTCTACTTCATTTCTGAATTCTTTGAACCTTTCAAAGGCTTCAGACTTGTGTTTCATCAAGAACACATACCCAAACTGTGAGTGATCATCGGTGAAGGTAATGAAGTAGCTATAGCCTCCTAAAGCTTGAGTTGACATAGGTCCACATACATCAGTATGTATTAGACCTAGTAACTCTCCCACTCGTTCACCTTTTTTGGTAAAAGGTAACTTAGTCATCTTGCCTTTTAAGCATGATTCACATGTATCGTATGAATCCAATTCAAACGATTCCAGAATTCCACATCGGTGTAATACGGACATGCATTTCTTGCTTACATGGCCAAGACGACAATGTCACATGTAGGAGTCTATTTGATTATCCTTTTAAGCACGCTTGTTGCTCGCTTCGATATTGAAAATGTCACTGGATACATCCAACGTATAAATGCCATTGCTCAAAGTTCCAGTTACATAAAGTACGCCATTCAAAGTTATATAACAACAATTGTTACTGAACATCAAATGGTAACCATTTCTATTTAAACAGGAAATAGAAATAATGTTCTTTATTAGAGAAGGAACACAATAGCAATTGTCCAGTTCCAAGACTAGTCCACTAGGGAGCTTCAGCAAATAAGTTCCGATGACGACCGCAACAACCTTTGCTCCATTGCCAACTCGCAAATTTGACTCCCTCTGACGAGTCTTCTTCTATTCCTTAGCCCTTGTATATCATTACATATATGTGAGCCACACCCAGTATCCAATACCCAAGTGTCTAAGGAAATAGAATGACAATCAATAACGAAGATACCTGAAGAGGATGGGGCATTGGATGCCTTCTTCTTCTTCATGGACTCAAGATAAATCTTGAAGTTTCTTTGCCAGTGGCCTTCCTTGCCACAATGATGGCAAGTGCCCTTTTATGCTGGTTCTGCCTTCTTTGCCTTCTTGTTCTTCCCTTTCTTCTGTTCCTTTACCTTCCTCTTAGAACCTTTCTTTGAGGAATCAACTAACAGAATCGCCTTCTCCTCATGCTTCACAAAAGGCTCCACAGTCCTCAGCATATTGAGGAGCTCAAGAATAGTGGATTCAAATTTGTTCATCTGATAGTTCATCACAAATTGTGAGAAACTCTTGGGCAAACAATGAAGAATTAAGTTAATACTTAATTCATGATCCATCACAAACCCGAGGGTGGCTAGCCGCTCGATGTACCCGTTCATCTTTAGCATAAACTGCACTACAGACGAACCTTCTTGCATCTTCGTGGTGAAGAGGAGCCTGGAGACTTCGAACCTTTCGGATCTCGCTTGCTCATCAAACAACTCATGAAGATGGAAGACCATGATATTAGCATCCATATGCTCATGCTGCTTTTGCAGCTCAGGTACCATCGCAGCTAGCATGATGTAACTCGCCAGTTCAGAATCTGCCACATGCTTCTGATAGACCAACATTTGGTCTGGAGTTGCATCGTCCCTAGGATGGTTGGAAAGAGACTCTTCAAGGACATATGCTAGCTTTTCCACCTTGAGAACAATTCTCAGGTTTGTAAGCCAGTCCAGGAAGTTAGGCCCAATCAATTTGTTTGAATCCAAAATAGTGTGCAAATTCAAAGACGTCCTGATCAATCGATTCACCTAGAAATACAAAACGAGCATATATGAGAAAATGATTTTAAAATGCATCAATATACATTTATAAATTCCATTCATTTTTTGAATTTCAAAAAACCCCAAAATCACTTCGGGAGATCGTAGGTCCATCTCCGAATGGGCTGATATCCATCATAGATATGAACAACCTTGGAGAGAGTCCAACAAGTCATTCATAACTACGGTGGTAGGTATCAAATATACCGATTGCATATCACGTATATGCAACTATCACAATGTGCTATCAACTAATTGAATGTTCACACATACATCGGGTTGTTAACACATTAACAAGTATGCATCATATGCATAGCACCCAACTTCACCTCCCTTTACATCGACCTTGGAGAGAGTCCAACAAGCTGATGCTCTAGATTAAAGTCAACCCATTAATCGAGAAATAGTTTTAATATGGTTAGAGCGCATTCAACCAATTAGCCCGGCTTGGAGAGAGTCCAACAACCAAAGTTAACGATTGACCTCTGACTCTTACCATATTAGTATTAAACTATTCCATGGTTTGAACATGTTCGGGTTCGAGTCGGGCTTGGAGAGAGTCCAACAACCCGAACAAGAAATGGAACTCTGGTTCTAACCATATTAATGGAAGGTGTAGGCTTTAATATTGAGTTAGGGTTTTTATGTCTCATCCTCTTTACATGCAAATAACTATTATCTACATGACATACATCTACATGTCACGACACGCATGGCATAATGATATGCATCTAATGCAATTACATGACATACAATTATGTCATGTACAAAATTTCCTTATATGTCATAACTATTTATGGAAATAAAATATGTTTAAGATTTGATTCTCCAAATCTAATCATGATTAAATTAGGAAACAAATTTCCAAATCTAATTACATATTTTATTTGTGGAAATAGTTGATTAAGGAAAGTCAATTTAGGAAACCAATTTCCTAAATCATCAAAACTACTTATGGAAATAAAATATTTTAATATTTGATTTCCCAAATCAAATCATGATTAAATTAGGAAACAAATTTCCAAAATCTAATCAAATATTTTATTTATAGAAAATATCAATTTCTATAAATACTTCCAACTTTCCAAAAGTAGAAGATTTCCATAAATACTTCTAGACTTTCCAAAATTAAAAATTTCCAAAAATACTTCTAACTTTCCAAAAGTAGAAAATTTCCAAAAATATCATTATGACTATCGCAAAATAATTTTACGATTATGTCGAAACACAACCTGGGCTCTGATACCACTGTTGGGTTTCCGGCACCGCGGCGAGTGTGTGTTCGAACATGTTTCGTAAACATGTGCACAGCGGAAGGAATAAAATAATAAATCTAATTTATTACAACACACACATGACACGCATGCATAGTACAACTTGTGTAGACATAACCGTAAATTCAAATTTTGCAATAAAAGGAAATTTATACTACGTATACCTGACATATCACGTGTAGCGGGAAAGACATCAACCGGAACGATTCTCGCTAGAATCGTCTCTATCCGTATCCACACCGAGTATTTTCGGGATGACTTCACAAAGTCATGAGCCTCGTCTTCGTACGGGTTACCAGCCTCCTGTTGAAGATGATGTGATCGAGAGAAGATCACGATCCGAATCAAAATTCGGATCCAAAACGAGTCCTCAAAAACTCGCTTCTCCGGAGAGGTATTCGTCAACCGTTTGACAAATCCTTTGTCCTCCACCTATGAGGATTACCGGAGATCGAATCCCTGACAAGGCTACTGCTGTCGGAGCTCCAAACGTCGTCCAAATGATGCTCCGACGAGAAGGAAACAAGTTGTCTAGAAAATTGGACAGCTTTGGTGGAGGAATAGGGGTCGGCCAAAAGGGAAGGTTGAAGCTCACCTTGTTGCCGAACCCAAAGGAGATCACCGGAGCTCCTCCGGCAGTAGCTCGACGCCGGCAAGGGGAGAGGACGGCAACTGCTGGACGCTAGCAAGGGAGCTTGGGTGGTGGTGGGCGACGTCAATAGGGTTGGCGCCGACTACACCAAGGAGAAGGAGGGGGCGGCAACTTAGGGTTGCTTGGACTTTGATTAGGGTTTAACAAAACCCTTAAGCCCTATTTTATAGAGAACAAATTCTCTTAATGGTTATCGGATCATAACAAAAAGCCCGTTAACCCGCTCCATTAATTTAAGTTAAAATAAACCAAACCATGATGGTTTATTTTAAGTTAAAACGAACCGAACCAACTTTGGTTCTTTCGTTTAAAACAAACCAAACCCTTTGGTTTATTCTCCTCCATTGGATTAGAACCAAACCGATTTGGTTCATCCATCATGTCTTCATAAGACACGGCCCATCCACGCTTCCATTGCGACTGAAACGATTTCATGCTCGCTCCATGTTTGGTCCAACCAATTCTAGTTTCTCTCGGTCTGAGAATCTCATTCTCAGGCTCGTTTTAAATCCTTCGGATTACGCTCATTGTGCGTGTGACCAAATAGGTTCTCGGTTTATGTCGGCTATCTATAATTATCCATTAATTATAGAACGATCATGAGTGGCACCTAGTAGTACATCATGATCCCCAATTAACCGAAAAGATCAACGGTTGATCTAGAACTATTTCTGAAACCCTTTAGCAGCTCGAATGAATCGTGCCCCATTCCCTTCACTCATCTTATACCCACTTGGTTCAGGACATAGTCTATAGTGTCAGTCCCCACTAGGCTGACTACGTCACACCTAGCCCAAGTATCATTTCCTCGTCCTACGAATTCTAGTTACTGCACATGTATCGAAGAGTACCTTACTCTAAACATGTAATGCTTTGGCCAAAGACTTTAGTAACAATCCGACGAGAGGCCATGGGTATACATCTCCTCGCAAGGAGTGGTGAATCCTTTATAGGCTATTCAAACACCTTCGATCACTTCGACTTATACCCAATCATCCCGGGCCACATCTCCTTAGAGATGCTTGCTTAAGATGTCAAAGCATAAGTCTTTATGATCAAGATGACTTGAATACCACAAGTCAAAGGAACATCGCACTTAAGCTGCAGTAAGAACTTCATTGACATATTTATATATGCAGAGAACCATATGAAGTCTTACGGCTGGTCACTCCAATGAACTAGTTACCATAACTAGCATTCACGATTAACTCTGGACATCACAATGTCTCCAGCCAGTGAGAATCAGCTGCTTGGATACACCAAGGAGTATATCTCGTGCTAGTCTCGACAGAATCAATGGTGTCCAAATCTATCAATTCATCGACTAGGGATAATTTCGATATATCACATTTACACATGTAGAGATACTCACTAGTTGTGATCCAATCACAAATTCTCTCATGCTGTGAATCGTATTGTGGACATTCAGTAAATGAGTTTAAGATCTAATCAAATACATGAAAACATGTATACTCAAATAGTGAATCTTCATTTATCATATAAATGGTTCAAACATAAGGCGATTGCCTTAGGACATCTCTCATATATCACCAACACAAATGTCATGTCATGATGATGACTTGGCATGGCTAGCCAATGATGATGCTCCACATCATCATTGACTTATCAAGTGGTGCCACCTCATAAGGGAGACCAAGAGACATTGGCTCTTGGAGTTACATGCATGCATGTAACCCCCCCTCCATGTAGTGGCCGACCACTTGATTTGCATTTGATGTGAATTCATTTTTGGGGTAACTCCAACTTCATCTTCCTCCTTGGATCATCCTCTCAAGCTCCCTCTCCTCCTTGGCCGAACCATCCATAGGGTGCTAGCACACTCAAGGGTGTGTTTTCTCCACCTATTGCTTGTGTGGATACCAATAGAGGAGTGTACACTTGACACTCTAGAGTTCCGGCAAGCTATTTGGACGAGCGGGATTTGCGAAGGGCATCGCATCGAGGGTAACTTCTTATCATGTAGATCTAGAGTAGATCTAAAGGTATCAAACACATACATATTAGTTTTATTTTTATACTTTGCACGGATCCGTGGTCGGGGCTTCCGAGATTTTCGCAACGCAAAAAGCGGTTTTTGCGGCTCGGAAAACCCAACAATGGTATCAGAGCCACGTGCGAAGCATGTATGTGTTTCGTTTTTGTAGTTTTTATATTATATATAAAAATTACATATTTTTATGTTTCTGTAAATTTCCTATTTTTATAGAATTTTTGGGTATTTTTCTCGAAGAGTCGAAGCAACGAGTGTTGAGACACTTGTAGGCTTCAACCATCGAGAAAAACTCTCCGAAACGACGAGTTCTCGCTTTTGGTTTTTGGGACAGTGACTTAAGTCGCTATAAGATCGTAGTAGGGACACTCGCAAAGTTTATTTTGCGAGTAGGGGCGCTTCCCCTATCCCCGAAAGGGGCTTTGTCCCGCGATCGCGCCTGGAAACCACTTAGCGGGACCGTTACGGAGAGGTGACTCATAAAATTGAAAAAAAAAGAAAAAATTATAAAACTTTTCTGTAAAAAAATACATAATTTAAAATTATGTATAATTCTGTGATTGTCATAGCCCAAGAACCCCAATTTGATTGGACGTTAATGTGTTGTAATTCATAATACGGCCTGCGTGTCGTTTTTATGGTTGTGCGTGTTGTATAGTGTATGCGACCTGCGCGTCGTGCCTCTTCTTTTGAAATTCTAGTTGTAAATAGTTTTAGACTCGAATGTAACTCGAGTTTATATTTGTAATGTACAAAATGGAGCGGTGGAAAGTCCACTTGTAGACGAAGTTACGAGAAGGGTGCCGACGACACAAGGCGGTCAAAGGAAGCGCTTGGAGAAGCCACTAGCCCTAGGTTGACCGTCCGATCTTCTCATTGGCTTGACCACATCACAGTTAATTATATATATATATATATATATATATATATATATATATATATTTCTTGTATGTATATGATGCATACTAGAATATTGCTTGTATGTGATGCATGCTAATATAGGATAATAAAGGCCTTAATGTGTATATGATACACATTACGATTAGATTAGATCTTAATCGAATCAAACTCGTAAATGCCTACCAAGTCCTTGATACCCATCACTACCTCGATCATTTATAGTCGTTGAATCTGCCAAAGTAGAGCAACGCATATTATCTTGGTAGGGTGCGGAGGGACAATCTTGGTCCCGCCTATCACGGCTTGGGTTAGAGTAAGCTCAATCAGATTGAGTAAAACTAGTTAACTCAATTGGATCGAGTAGAACTATAGGCATATTTCAACCGTTGGAAAGATAGGATAAGATCGCATTTACACTAAATCTTGGGCGATTTAGCCAAAGCTAACTCAAGGTCTTTTGTAAATGTGGGTCTTGATCCTATAAATAAGAGTTGCATAGAGATGTAATCGGTAATGTGTTACCCACCGATCGTACTAAGTCTTGGGCGATTTAGCCAAAGCTAACTCAAGGCTTAGTATGATGTGGATCTTGTCCCACAGGAATTATAGCTAGTTTGTATGAATCTAGTAATGTGGTTTGATTACATCCATAACTCGATTCTATAAAATTCCTATAATTCAGTGGGAGCATCATTTGATTAAAGGCCTAATTAAATGATAAAAGAAATATGATATTAATTCTCTACATTGTATGTTGTAGATTACTATGTCGACAAACACGAACACTCTCTCTCTGCGTTCTGTCCTTGAGAAGGACAAGCTCAATGGAGCAAATTTCCTGGACTGGTACAGGAACCTGAGAATCATTCTCACCCAAAAAAGGAAACTGTACGTCCTAGAGCAGCCCATTTCGGAGGCACCTCCTGCCACTGCCTCGCGAGCTGACAAAGATGCTTACAAGAAGCATCAAGATGATGCATTAGATGTGTTATGTCTAATGCTCGCGACCATGAACTCTGAGCTTCAGAAGCAACACGAGTTCATGAATGCTTATGATATGGTTGAACATCTTCGTCAACTATATCAAGGACAAGCAAGGCATGAGAGATATGAAGTCTCTAATGCATTGTTTGGTTCCAAAATGCAAGATGGGACACCCGTAGGTCCATATGTACTCAAGATGATTGGGTACGTAGAAAACCTACAAAGATTGGGATTCCCCATTGGCCAAGAGCTGGTCACTAACTAGATCTTGCAGTCTTTGCCACAAAGCTACAATCAATTTGTCATGAATTACAACATGAATGAAATTGATAAGCCACTGCCTGAGATGCTCAGCATGTTGAGAACTACTGAGCTCAATCTTAAGAAGGGAAAATCTGATGCCATTTTGATGGTGCAAAAGAAGAAAGGCAAGGGCAAGCCTAAAGGTAAGGGAAAGTCTCAAGCCAAGGGCAAAGGCAAGGAACTGAAACCCAAAGGAGGGGTGGCCAAGGAAGGGGCTTGCTTCCACTGCAAGGAAGCTGGACACTGGAAGCGTAACTGCAAGGCATACCTGAAAGATCTTAAGAAGAAGAGAAGTGAGACTTCTACTTCAGGTATAAATGTTATAGAAGTCAATCTATCTATTTCTTCATCATGGGTATTAGATACCGGATGTGCATCTCACATTTGTACCAATGTGCAGGCGCTGAGAAATAGTAGGGCATTGACAAAGGGAGAGGTGGACCTACGAGTAGGCAATGGAGCAAGAGTTGCTGTTGTTGCTGTAGGAACTTATCATCTATCTCTGCCCTCTGGGCTTGTACTAGAATTAGATGAATGTTGTTATGTGCCTGCCTTAACTAAGAACATCATTTCGATTTTTTGTTTGGACAAGAAAGGATTTACATTTATAATAAAGAACAAATATTATTCAGTTTATTTAAATGATATGTGTTGGGATCTCATATGCAAAATAGCATATGCGCAACGGAAAATTAGGATCCATTCCAAGTGATCCTTGCGAAAGAAAACCTCGTACAAAAATAAATATCTCAAAACCTATCTTATAGGAGAATATTACCTTTGTTGCGTGCCCTTTGTAATCCCGCTTCTCCTTGGGTTAGTTGGATCTTTTAGCACGTTCAAATGTCCGTGCCTCTATATGTATCCACACGAGCAAGCTCTTGTCTCACAAAAGAAACTAGAAGAGCTCTCCTTTACTTCTTGCTAGAGAAGTCCCTAAAGGAGAGGAAAGTAGGGAAAAAGAGAAAGGAAGAAGAAGACTACTCTTCTTGCTACACTCACAAAAGTCACACAACCAAATACTCTCACCACCAAGCTCTCTCCAAGACTCAAGCTTCAACCAATCCACCTCATTTGGCCAGCCACCCCATGGGGTGTTTTATAGGATTGGAAAAACCTTTCATCTCCTATCACATTCAATGTAATCAATGGCATTGAAAGATAATCAAACAAGGAGTTATACTCTTTGTTTGGCCGGCCACATGTGGGGGAAATCCAAAGGTCAAATCCCTTTGTCTCCTTCCACCTCATCAAGCTTAGGTGGCATGCTTATGTGGCATGCTTAGGTGGCATTCATGGATGTTGAATTAATCTTATTAATTCAATAAGCTTATGTTATCATATTGAATTAATCTCATTAAATCAATAAGGTAACATATTGAGTTATGTTGGATCGATGCGGTTCGCTAGAGGGGGGGGGGGTGAATAGCGAAAAACCTTTTCTTTTTCTTTCGTTCGTTAAAACTCGAGAGATAATAAATTAATTGCAGCGGAAATGTAAATATAAAATAAAAGAGACAATCGACACAAGGGTTTTACTTGGTTCGTAGCCGAAGGCTACTACTCCAAGGCCCTAGTGGTCCTTGACCACGTACGGAGGGCAGAAGCACTAAAGGAACTCCTCCTCGTTGGAGGTAGGAGTTAATCGATACAAAAAAAACTTTAAGGTAGAGGGACACTCCCCCTCTCCTCGTATACGATAAAAGCTCCGAAAAGTAGATGAACAACTGATAACAAAATAATACCTGCATAAAGACAAATAAGAAAAATTAAACCTAGATGTCGGAAGGAAGGACTTCGTTGTCGAGAATTGTAGCTTATGAGAGACTTTTTGGAGGCTTAAAAATGTTAATGAAACCCTAGGTTTGGCCCTCCTTTTATAGCCTTTGAGCCCCTTTTCGAGAGGAACCCTAGCCAATCAAATTTGAGCATATCTTCCCTTGAAATTTGGTGATAATCCTTGACTCCTCGAATCTGATCATTGACCATCAGTCGACTGATGGCCATCGATCGATTGTCGACCTTCGCAATGATCGCTTTGGCAACGATCGAGTCCTCCAAGTCGGCAATGACCGATGCTTCGCAAGTCAAAGTTAGCACAACAAAACATAATTTCGATGGTCGTCGACCATCCGATCTCGACCTAGACCATCTATAAGAAGTCTTTGGTCGGATCTACGCTTAAGATCATCTCCGTAAAGAGGATACGACCTTACTTACTCTCGCACACACGAGCTTACCTCGATACTTACGTGTCGCTTTTGCTTCCGGCCTTCCACTCGATTCCTTCGGCTCCCTCCGAAGTAACTCGAGTATCGCCCGACCACCGCGCTTCCTTCGGTGTCGCTAGCCTTGACTCCATATATCAATCTTCCGCACACTGATTCGATTCTCGTGAGAAAACAAAATAGACTTAACTTTTGTGTCTTTGCTATAATCAAAACACAGGTTCGATTTCGGTGCCTCACTGCACCAACAATCTCCCCCTTTTTGATCTATGGCAAAAACACACAAAGTTAAGGAAATTAAGTGCATGAAACAGTAAAGACAAGAAGAAAAAGTAGGAGTAGTAAAGATATTTCTCAAGTTCTCCCCTTAGAGGAACCCTCCCCCTTGACCGAGGGTGAGTACTTGAAAAAGACTTTTAGTTCTCCAAACACAAAAGGTAACGAGTTAAGTAAATGGCATTACTTAACTCCAAACACAAAAGATAACGAGTTAAGTAAATGGCAATACTTAACTTAGGCCTTTAAAGTTTTCAATTCAGAAGAGTTGACCCCCTAAACCTTACTCCCCTTATCTTAGGCCAGAATCAAAGTTAAAATTTGAAATTGAACCTTAACTTTGGCCCTTTCTCCCCCTTTTGACATAAATCAATCAAAAAGTGGGGGGGGGGGGGGGGGGTTTAAGAAAACCTTAAGTCCAGGCATGATGATTTTGAAAATAGTATGTGAAAATAATTCATCTAAATGTTCAACTCTAGTTTGACTTGATTGAAATGATATTATCAACAAGTCTTGATTAGAGTTGGTTAATATTAGTTGCATATTTATACTCCGAGGTTCATATTGACGCACTTGATCTACATCTTGGAACCTGGAGTAGGTCCTAACATCTCATGCCCATCTACGTGGCTAAGTACACAAACACATTAGTCCTATGTGTTGTGAGATGTACTGGCTCCTTAAATCTATAGGTGCATGATATCTAAGGTATGTCCTATGCTAGTTCCATCAAAATGAAAAATACGAAATAGTAGTAACAAAATATAGTTTGCAAGTTCTTATTCTATTACGCACATGCCCAATTTTCATCTTAATAGACTAAATTCGACTTCGGGTAGGGGTTTAGTAAATAGATGCCTAGGTTAGACTTCGATTCGACGTACTCGAGTTGTATGGCTCCGTTGGCCACATGTTCTCGAATGAAATGGTGTTTGACTTCTATATGCTTGGTCCTAGAGTGACATATTGGATTCTTGGTAAGATTAATTGAACTAATGTTATCTACGTGAAGTTTAGTATTCGTAAAGTCTAACTTAAAGTCACGGAGAGTGTGCTTCATCCAAAGAAGTTGAGTGACACACTCACCCATCGCGATGTATTCGGCTTCGGTGGTAGATAAGGCAACACAATGTTGCTTCCTACTGCACCAACTCACTAGACTCGAGCCGAGTAGTTGACAACAACCACTTGTGCTCTTTCTGTCGAGTTTACTACCGGCATAATCTGAATCGGAGTAGCCGATTAGTTCGAACTCGGTAGATCTAGGATACCAAATACCGACATTAAGTGTACCCTTTAGATATCTAAGGATACGCTTAACTAGGGTTAGGTGAGACTCCTTAGCACAGGTTTGAAACCTGGCTCACATACTTACTGCGAATAGGATGTCGGGTCGACTCGCAGTTAAGTATAGAAGACTTCCTATTGCGCTCCTATAGTACTTTAAGTCAATGGACTTACTTTCTAGGTCTTCTCCTATGTTAACATTTATCGCCATTGGGGTGTTTATTACCTTAGCGTCTTGCATTAACTCCTTAGTGTATTTTTATTGATATAGGTATATACCATCCTTAGTTTGTTTAATTTGTAGACCTAAAAAGAAACTTAACTCGCCTACCAAGTTCATTTCGAACTCACTTTCCATGAGCGAAACGAACTCGTTTAGTAAGGCTGAGTTAGAGGTTCCAAAAATTATATCATCTACGAAATTTGATATATGAATATTTCTTTACCTAAGGTTTTTACAAAGAGAGTTGGGTCAACTAAGCCTTGGTTAAACCCTTTTGACTTAAGATGGATTGAAAGTCTCTGCATCAAGCTCGAGGAGCTTGTTTAAGTCCATAGAGAGCTTTCTTAAGTTTTAGAACATGGTCGGGTTTATCTAGATTTTCAATCCGGGGTTGGCTAACATAAACTTCTTCTTTAATGTATCCATTTAGGAATGCCGACTTAACATCCATTTGAAACAGCTTAAATCCTCGATGTGCGGCATAAGCTAGCAACATTCGAATGGATTCGAGTCTAGCTACTGGGGCATAGGTTTCGTCGTAATCTAAGCCTTCGACTTGGCTAAAACCTTTGGCGACTAACCTAGCCTTGTTTCTAACTACTTCACCTTTATCATCAAGCTTATTTCAAACACCCACCTTGTTCCAATTATCGTTTTGTCTTTAGGTGGTGGTACTAATTCCCACACTTCATTCCTAGTAAATTGAGCTAGCTCTTCTTGCATTGCAATAATCCAATCGGGATCAAGAAGAGCTTGTTCAATTGATTTGGGTTCTATCTTTGAAATTAAGGAAATTTGACTAAGGTTCCTATAGGATGCTCTAGTTTGAACTCCTAGATTAGGATCTCCTATCACTTGATCGATAGGGTGGTTAGTTTGAATCCTAGATTGGGTTGGGTTTGTGTCACCTAATGCTTGATCAATGTGGTGACTTGGTTGAACACTAGTTTGGTTGGAGTCATCTATCACTTGATCAATAGAGTGACTAGGTTGACCTAGGTTAGGATTAACACTAGACCTGATCTCCGGATCAGAGTTAGGTCTAGTATGAATCGGCTCGCTAATTGGGGTTGCCGGGGGTTTTGTAGGTTCATGTTCTTCATCAAATACTACATTGATAGTCTCCTCGACTCTAAGGGTGTCGTGGTTATATACTCTATAAGCTCTACTTGTAGTCGAGTATCCTAGAAAGATTCCGATCGTGGTTTTGGATGTAAATTTCCCTAGGTAATCCTTAGTGTTTAGGATATGTACCTTACACCCAAATACCCTAAAGTACTTGATGTTAGGTATTTTATCATGATAAATCTCGTACGAGGTCTTAAGGTGCCTCTTTACCATAAGGATCCTATTTTGGACATAGCATGCCGTACTCACGGCTTCTGCCCAAAACCTATCGTAGGTCGATTCGCTTCAACATGGTCCTAGCGGCTTCTTGTAGAGTTCGGTTTTCCGCTCCACTAGGCCATTTTGTTGAGGGGTCCTAGGGCAAGAGAATTCATGGTGGTATCCGTTTAGGTTACAGAAGTCGGTGAACCTTTGATTTTCGAATTCACCACCATGATCGCTTCTAAGTCTTTTAACCTTAAGGTCTTTTTGATTCTCGATTAATTTGAATAGATTAATTAATTGATCTAGGGTATCATTTTTATGTTTGATGAACCTAACCTGTAAACCTAGAGTAGTCCGCCAATTATGACTAAGCAATATTGACTTCTATTGAGTGACTTGGCTCCATGTGAATCGAATAGATCCATATGCAGGAGCTCAAGTACTCTTGAGGTTCTGCTCTGGTTAGTTAACTTGTGTTGTGTTCTAGGTTGTTTTCCTTGTTGACAAGCATTACATTTTATTAACCAAGTTGTTGAGGTTGGGTAAGCCTCGACTAAGCCACTCGACTCATCTTGTGGATGAGTCTTGAGTGACCGAGTCGTCGTGCCACAACCATGATTCCTCTTGCCGTGTCATAAGACACTTAGTTGAGGAGTTGATTAAGTTAATCGTATAAATGTTATTTCTAGTTCCTTTAAGAATTGTTTTTAGGTTTGTTGGTATTAATTACGCATTCATTTTCTAGAAATATAACCTTATAGTTATTATCACACAATTGGCTTACACTAAGTAAGTTATATTCAAAATTCTCTACAAGTAATACATTTTTAATGACAAAATTCGTGTTAAGCTCGATATCACCCGATCTGATGATTTTGAGCTTGCCGTTATTCCCAAAGGCTACCGATCCTTGTCGTTTGAATCGAAGCTTTGCGAATTTGAGTTGATCCCCGGTCATGTGTCGGGAGCAACCGCTGTCCAACATCCATTGATCCTACACACAAGGTGGTTGGATTGGATGTTAGATTTTTGATAAGAAAATTGGTTGTAAGTTGTTAACCCTAGGTCATCTCACCGGAGTCTATATGATCAAGCATGTTATACTTATGTGTTTTTTTTTTGAGATGACTTCCAGTTAAGTTGATTAAGTGGATTTAGGTTCAAGTAATTTTATGTTAGATTTGGATTTAACCCTAGGCTTGTCAAGTTTACCTTTTCAAGATCATGGCTTCCAGGTCGTGGCGAGGCACAGGGGCCTTCTTTTATCGGATCATCGACCACTTCCTTAGACAAAGCCATTTTCAAAAAAATGATGACTTGACTCACCTAAAATTATTTCCTCGTCTAACTAGTTATTTTTGAAAAGAGGCTCCCCGAGGCTCAATCTTTTCGAAGGATTTTAGTTGGTTATTTGAAAAGAGGCTCCCCGAGGCTCAATCTTTCAAGGCTTTTAGTTGGTTATTTACGTGTTCTAAGTGAGTTCACGAAAAAAACAAAAAAATCTAAGCATGCAATTTCTAAGTTAAAACACAAACATGTTTTGTCTGGCTCCCTAGACCGCTGAATCGGTTCGGTCTATCCACATAGTGGATTTGGTCCTGGGAACCCAAAGACGAGTTGGATCCTAGAGTTGAAATCAAAGTGGTCTTAGGGACCCATGCTTGGACACATTTTTATGTCTACTTACGATTGACATATACGACTTATTGGTCGTGTTTGAGCTAAACCCTAGTCCGCCTTGTTGTATACGGCCCTTTGAGATCCAAGTAGGAGGTCAAGTCCTTTGGATCCCAAAGTAAACCTTTCCAACGTATTCCTAAGATCTTCGACTTGACTTTTCAAGAGTGAGTTCTCAACTTCGAGTTTTTCAACCCGAGTTGAGTCCTTCTCTTGAACTCGACTAGTCGAAGAGGTTAGGGAGAACTCATGTTTGAGGAGTTTAACTTCCTCAACCAGGGTCTCGACCTTGGACTCGGACTTAGCTAACTTCCTAGACAAAAACCTAACCGTATTATGTAAAGTATTAAATAAGGTTCGACTCACCTTAAGGGTATCTTTTGAACCGGATGCGTATCCGTGGCTTGACTTGAAGGTAGCTTCGTAGTCCGAGTCATCCTCAGGTTCTGACTCAAGTTCGGTCTCCGTGTCTGACTCAATTGATTTTGCCATGAAGACGTGGTCTTCGTCTTCTTCGGATGACGCTTCTTCCCATGTCGCGTTGAGGGCCTTCTTGTGCTTAGGTGCTTGGTGGTTGAGCTTGGGGCACTCGGACTTTATATGTCCAAACCTGTTACACTCATAACACCTAATATTAGAACTTTTAGGCTTACCTTGGTTGGGTCGAGTTGTGGTTCGCTTTCGTCCCTTGGCTATCCTTCGAGCTAGGTTCATTAGTTCGGCAGTCAATTCCGGGTCAACTTCTTCTTCGGACTCATCTTCCTCCTCGGGTGGTGGTGGCTTGCTTGCGATTTTCTTCTTCTTTGAACCTGCAAACAAGGCTATACCCCTCTCGGGTTCCGAGTTGGACTGCTCATGTAATTCAAAATCCGAAAAGAGTTCATCTAATCTAAGTTTAGAAAGGTCCTTGGAGACCTTGTAGGCATCGACCATGGATGCCCACAAGGTGGTCCTCGGAAAAGAGTTTAGAACATACCTTATAAGGTCACGGTTTTTGACCTTTTGCCCGATTGCGTGTAGGTTGTTGACTATGTCTTGGACACGAGCGTGGAGTTGCGTCGCGGACTCGTGTTCCTGCATTTTTAGTGTGTACAATTTATTGAACAACAAATCGCGTTTGCAAACCTTAGCTTGATCCGATCCTTCGTGTAACTCGATTAGTTTTGTCCAAAGATCCTTTGCGCTTATGAAGGGGCCGACGTGATTTAGCTCCTCCTTGGACAAGCTGCATTGGAGGATTTGTGTTGCCTTGGCATCGGCTTCGACTTGTCGTTTTGTTGCAACGGTCCATTGATCATAATTCAAGGAGTCACCCACTTCATTAGTCGGAAGTGTGAAACCCGTTTAGATTATGATCCACATCTCGATTTGGGTTTTGAGAAAGCATTCCATCCGACCTTTCCAGTAACGGAAATCATCTCCGTTGTAAAACGGAGGTCGGACGGTGCTAAAACCCTCGAGATGGGCCATTAGAACAAAAAACAAGGAGACTAAAAAGAAGACCTAGCAACGACAAAAACACACGAAAGTACCAAGACTTGCGTCTTGGATTAGTAGTGTGGGAAATAAAAAGAAACAAACGAAAAATAGAAAGTTAAGCAAAGAAATAAGAAACTAAATAAAAAGTAAGTACTCACAACCTTTGATGTCCTCGAAAGGCTACTAAACGTCGATTTTTGAGGATGAAAACAACTTGTTACGGGGGTAAACCCTAGTAAGAAGTGTAGATCTCTGTGAGGGCTTCGATTTGGTAGGTAGAACGTGTCGTGGGTCAACTTGTACAAAAAGTTATGCCCGTTTGACCGTCGGCTACTCCAAAAGCGAATACTTGCAAAACAAAATCAAATGAAGAGTACCAAGATTTCGTCTTGGATTAGTAGTGCGGGAGAAAAATTTAAACGAACGAAAAACAAATCTGTAAAAAAAAATGTTAGATTGGTGGTTTCACCAAATCTAAGCGCCCCCGGCTCTGATACCAATTGTTGGATCAATGCGGTTCGCTAGAGGGGGGGGTGAATAGCGAAAAACCTTTTCTTTTTCTTTCGTTCGTTAAAACTCGAGAGATAATAAATTAATTGCAGCGGAAATGTAAATATAAAATAAAAGAGACAATCGACACAAGGGTTTTACTTGGTTCGTAGCCGAAGGCTACTACTCCAAGGCCCTAGTGGTCCTTGACTAATGCACGGAGGCGTATATTCAGCGAACTCTCCTCGCTGGAGGTAGGAGTTAATCGATACAAAAAACTTTAAGGTAGAGGGACACTCCCCTCTCCTCAGATAATGATAAAAGCTCCAAAAAGTAGATGAACAACTGATAACAAAATAATACCTAATACGCATAAAGACAAATAAGAAAAATTAAACCTAGACGCTAAGGAAGGACTTCGTTGTCGGAGAATTGTAGCTTATGGAGACTTTTTGGAGGCTTAGAAATGTTAATGAAACCCTAGGTTTGACCCTCCTTTTATAGCCTTTGAGCCCCTTTTCGAGAGGAACCCTAGCCAATCAAATTTGAGCACATCTTCCCTTGAAATTTGGTGATAATCCTGACTCTCGAATCTGATCATTGACCATCACCGATCGATGGCCATCATCACCGATCGATGGCAAGATCGGTCGATTGTCGACCTTCGGCATGATCGCTTGACCCAATGAGTCCTCCAAGCCGGGCAATGATCGATGCTTGCTGCAAGTCAAAGTTAGCACAACAAAAACATAATTTCGATGGTCGTCGACCATCCGATCTCGACCTAGACCATCTATAAGAAGTCTTTGGTCGGATCTACGCTTAAGATCATCCCCGTAAAGAGGATACAACCTTACTTACTCTCGCACACACGAGCTTACCTCGATACTTACGTGTCGCTTTTGCTTCCGGCCTTCCACTCGATTCCTTCGGCTCCCTCCGAAGTAACTCGAGTATCGCCCGACCACCGCGGCTTCCTCCGGGTGTCGCTAGCCTTCAGCTCCAGCTATATCAATCTTCTGCACACTCGATTCAGCTCGTGAGAAAACAAAATAGACTTAACTTTTGTGTCTTTGCTATAATCAAAACACAGGTTCGATTTCGGTGCCTCACTGCACCAACAAGTTAATCTTATTAAATCAATTAAGCTTAGCATATTGAATTAATCTCATTAAATCAATAAGCTAAAATTCTCATTAAGCTTAAAGTCCAAAAACTATTTTGTACTTAAGCTTATTCTCAAATTATTCTAGTCAAACTAGAATGCATTAATTCTTCTAATCATCATGCTCTTTGTGTGTGACCCTATAGGCTCTCATAACGTTGGCAGTGGATCTAAACTCTTTTAGATACACAAGCAATGAGCGGCATCTAGCAATACATCATTGCTACCCAAGTTACGAAATAAGTCAAGATCCGACTAACCTTTCCGTGACTACTATAATGTATGACCGTGTCCTTCTATCCTTGATATCAGATTGACCAATGAGGCATAGACCGTGTCATCCTCGATCAATCTATGTGTTTCTTGATCCCTGAGTAAACTAACTCAAAAAAATGAGCTCAATATCTCATATTGACTCATTCGAGCATGGTCATGCATTTTAGTAGTTCTACTCAATCAAGGGGCCCACAGATATCACTCCCATCATATGGGAGGGATAGATCCCATTTACATCACTCACATCCCTCCGCATAATTTGTTATATACCCAGTAATCGCCTTTATGGTCCACCCTGTTACGGGTGACGTTTGACGATACCAAAGTACATAACTCCTTATGTAGGGAACCGTAGTGACTTCAGGTTTGAGGACTATGTAGGGGATCGATATGGCCAGCTAGAGGGGGGTGAATAGCCCTTGTACGATGGATGACGTAATTCATTCGTTCTTCTTGCGTTGCTTGTCTACGATTGTCGTTAGCGCAGCGGAATAACAATAATAATGAAACTAACAACAATACACAATCACACAACACAAGATATACGTGGTTCGGAACCGAATGGTTCCTACTCCACGGGCGAGATCACCGAGCTCTAGTTATGTGCACGACACTAACTATAACACTCCTTCTCGACAACACGTCGGAGGTAGAGAAACCTCTCACAAGCAATTACAATGTAATATAGAAATACAAGCAAATACACAAATACAATACAAAAGAAAACTTTCACCGATTGCTTTGATCGCTTTGCTTGTTGCTTGCTTTGATTGGCTCTTGAAGGACTGGAATGCAGCAGCAATTCCCCTCCAATAGCTCCACAAAAGGCTTGGCAAAAACCTCCATCTCGAGCTCCTAACCGCCAAAAGGCCCTCCGATCCTCGTGGCCATTGTCTCACAACGGCCAGATCCACGTTGGACAAGTTTCAACGGATCACCTACCAGTCGACTGATGATGCCCATCAGTCGACTGGTGACCCAGTAGTCGACTGCCCAGTCGGCTACGGAGCGTTCTGTGCTCGCGACACTCCCATCAGTCGACTGCCATCCCTCGGCCGATCATTGCCGACTTCGGCCGATCGTCGCGACTTGGGCCGATCGCGATCCATGGCAATGATCGCGCACAAAACCCTAGCCTTACACCAGTCGAACTCTAGTCGACTTGGATCAGTCGAACCGGCACCTATGCCAGTCGACTGATGTCGGGCAAAACCTCAAACACCAAGTTGTTTGATCATCCGACACTCAGTCTTAGCCACTTGGCCAAGTCCACCTTATCCCTCATGGAGTTCCCCACCAAAGCTCTCTTCCCTCGGCCTACGTCCCTCGGATGCGCCAAGCGCACGGCTTCGCAACGCCATCCTTCGCGTCTCATGCCCTAGAAGTATGCTTCCCTTTGGGCTCACTCCATTCGCTCCCCGTCCGGTGGTCCCTCGGATGCACCAAGCGCACGGCTTCGCAATGCCATCCTTCACCGACTCAAGGACCCCGAGCCTAGTGAACTTACCAAGTCCTCAAGACATCCCAAATGCACCAAGCGCACGGCTTCGCAATGCATTTCTCACCAAGCACCAAGCGCACGGCTTCGCAATGCTTTGGATTTCCCATGCCAAGCACCAAGTGCACGCCTTCGCAATGCTTTGGACTTTCCCATGCCAAACACCAAGCGCACGGCTTCGCAATGCTTTGGACTTTCCCATGCCAAACACCAAGCGCACGGCTTCGCAATGCTTTGGACTTTCCCATGCCAAGGCTTCCCCCTTGGACTTCCACACCAAGCTCCATGCTTGGATTTTCCATGCCAACCCATGTTGGACTTTCCCATGACAATCCCATGTCATGAGTTTTGTCTATCATCAAAATACCATCAAGGTACTGCTGGGCCGATTGCACCAACAGACTATTCATACCAATAGTCACATGAGAAAGTTTATGACACTCATATGACGATCCATGAAACTTTCTCATGGCGGGTCAGTTCAGTATATATTCTCTAATATATACCCATGTGTCAACTTGATATCATATATCCATGACTTGTGAGATCAAGTCATCAATTGACCTACATGCTAGTCTTTATGTATTAATATTGCCCTTGCATATTAATACTTGACTAGGAACATTTAGGAAAGTGTTCTCTACAGCCTCTCATAATCAATTCTGCCAATTGATGTGTTGTAGATAAGAACATACTTTTTTAGGGCATTATTATATATTTAATTTAGCTGGCACAAGCAAGACGTAAATATATAATAACCAATCCTTTGCCTTTATAGAATATGATACAAAAGGTTCCCTATTCAACCATCACATGATTGGTTCTAGGGCTATAACTAACAATCTCCCACTAGCACTAGTACCAATCAGTATGATATCTAATACCTAGTGACCTAGTGTGACCATCATGCCTCCTCTATGCCAAAGCCTTGGTCAATGGATCTGCGATGTTAGCTTCTGTCGGTATTCTGCATATCCTCACATCTCCTCTATCGATGATCTCTCGAATGAGATGGAAGCGCCGCAGTATGTGTTTGGTCCGCTGATGTGATCGAGGTTCCTTAGCCTGTGCAATAGCCCCATTGTTGTCAGAATAGAGGTCTATTGGATCTGCAATGCTAGGAACTACCCCAAGTTCACTGATGAACTTACGGAGCCAAACAGCCTCCTTTGTTGCATCAGACGCAGCAATATACTCGGCTTATGTTGTAGAATCAGCAACTGTGTCCTGCTTCGAACTCTTCCAGCTTACAGCTCCACCATTCAGGCAAAACACGTACCCCGATTGTGATCTATAGTCATCCTTGTCTATTTGGAAGCTTGCATCACTGTAATCCTTTACAGTTAGCTCCTCATTGCCTCCAAATATTAGGAAATATTCTTTCGTTCTTCATAAGTATTTAAGAATATTTTTGACTGCTATCCAGTGATTTTCACCTGAATCCGACTGGTATCTACTCGTCATGCTCAAAGCATATGAGACGTCAGGACGAGTACAAAGCATGGCGTACATGATAGACCCTATAGCAGATGCATAAAGGATCTTATCCATGCGATCTCTCTCCTCCTTAGAAGAGGGACATTGAGTCTTCGAAAGACTCACACCATGTGATAAAGGCAGAAATCCTTTCTTGGAATTTTGCATAGCAAAATGATCTAGCACTTTATCAATGTATGTACTCTGACTTAGGCCAAGTAATCTTTTGGATCTATCTCTATAGATCTTGATGCCTAGAATATAGGCAGCTTCACCTAAGTCTTTCATCGAGAAATAATTCCCTAACCACATCTTCACAGATTGGAGTGAGGGAATATCATTTCCGATGAGAAGTATGTCATCTACATACAAGATAAGAAATACAACTGTTCTCCCACTATTTCTCTTGTAGACACAAGGTTCATCTTCATTCTTGATGAAACCAAACTCCTTGATTGCATTATCGAATCGAAGATTCCAGCTTCGAGAGGCTTGCTTTAGTCCAAAAATGGACCTTTGCAGTTTGCATACCTTTCCAGGATGCTTTGGACCTTCAAACCCCTCAGGCTGTGTCATGTACACATCCTCGAGTAGCTTTCCATTCAGAAAAGCAGTTTTGACATCCATCTGCCAGATCTCATAATCGTGGTAAGCTGCAATAGCAAGTATGATCCGAATGGATTTAAGCATCACAACTGGTGAAAAGGTTTCATTATAGTCAATACCATGAATTTGTTTGAATCCTTTAGCCACCAATCTACCTTTATAGGTATGCTTATTACCATCCATGTCAGTCTTTACTTTAAAGACCCACTTACACCCAATGGGTTTTAACCCTTCAGGTGGATCAACCAAAGTCCATACTTGGTTAGTGTACATGGATTCCATTTCGGATCTCATGGCCTCTAGCCATTTCTCGGAATCTGGGCTCATCATAGCTTCTTGATAGGATGTAGGCTCGTCAAGATCGACAAGCAATACTTCACCGTTGTCAGTCAAGAGAAAGGAATATCTCTCGGGTTGACGACGGATCCTATCAGATCTACGAAGAGGTTGGTCTACATGAATAGGTGTTTGCTCCACAACTCTTTGGCAACAATTTCCTCATCCACAACACTTTGTTGTGCCTGTTCATTTTCCATCGAAGCCTTAGTGTTATCTTCATCTTGAATTTCTTCAAGATGAATTTTACTCCCACTAGTTTTTCTAGAAATAAATTCTCTTTCTAGAAAGACAAAATTTCTGGCAACAAACACCTTGCCAAGTGTGGGATTGTAAAAGTAATATCCCTTAGTTTCCTTGGGATATCCTACAAAATAACACTTATCTGATTTGGGTCCTAGTTTATCTGAGACTTGACGTCTAACATAAGCTTCACAACCCCAAATCTTTATAAAAGACATTTTGGGACTCTTCCCAGTCCATAACGTATATGGTGTCTTTTCTATGGCTTTTGATGGGACACGATTAAGTGTGAAAGCGGCTGTCTCTAGAGCTAAACCCCAAAAGGAAGTAGGTAGATCAGTCTGGCTCGTCATTGATCGTACCATATCTAATAGAGTACGATTTCTTCTCTCAGATACACCATTCCATTGTGGTGTTCCAGGTGGAGTGAGTTGGGATATTATCCCACACTCAGCCAGGTGATCACGAAACTCTTGACTAAGGTATTCACCACCTCAATCTGATCGAAGTAGCTTAATACACTTACCAAGTTGGTTTTGTACTTCATTCTTGAATTCTTTGAACTTTTTAAAGGATTCTGACTTATGTCTCATCAAATATAAGTAGCCAAATCTACTCATATCATCAGTGAAAGTAATAAAGTACTTATAGCCTCCTCTGGCTTCGACATTGAAAGGGCCACATACATCAGTATGTATGAGTCCTAACAAGTCCGTCGCTCTCTCTCCATGTCCACTAAATGGAGTTTTAGTCATCTTTCCTAAAAGACAAGATTCGCATACCTCATATGATTCAAAATCAAATGAGTCCAATAATCCATCTTTATGGAGTTGGGATATGCGTTTTTCATTTATGTGACCTAGGCGACAGTGCCAGAGATATGTTTGGTTCAAATCATTCGATTTGAACTGTTTGGTATTTACGTTATAAATTGGGTTTTCTAAATCTAGAACATAGAGATCATTCATAAGTGGTGCATTACAATAGAACATTTCATTTAAATAAATGGAACAACATTTGTCCTTTATTATAAAAGAAAAGTTTTTCTTGTCTAAACAAGATACAGAAATTATGTTCTTTGTTAATGCAGGTACATAAAAGCACTCCTCTAGTTCTAAGATAAGCCCAGTGGGCAAAGACAGAATATGTTCCTACAGCTACAGCAGCAACTTTTGCGTCATTGCCTACTCGTAGGTCCACTTCGCCCTTTGCCATTAGTCTACTATTTCTCAATCCCTTCACATTAGTACAAATGTGAGATGCACATCCGGTATCTAATACCCATGTAGAAGAAATAGATAGATTAACTTCTATAACGTGTATACCTGAGGCAGAAGTCCCACTTCTTTTATTCTTTACTTCCTCAAGGTAGACTTTGCAGTTCCGCTTCCAGTGTCCAGTCTCACCGCAATGGAAACTAACCCCTTCCTTAGGTACTTTACCTTTACCCTTTGAAGTGGATGAATTGGCCTTGCCTTTGGCTTGGGTCTTACCCTTGCCTTTGCGCTTACCTTTGGCCTTCTTGACCATTAGTACATTACTAACTTTCCTTTTGAGATTCGGTTCGGCAATTCTTAACATGCTGAGAATCTCAGGCAAAGGTTTATCAATTTCATTCATGTTATAATTCATGACGAATTGATTATATGCTTCCGGCAACGATTGCAGGATAACATCGGTTGCCAATTCTTGGCTCAATGGAAAACCTAGTCTTTCAAGGTTCTCAACGTACCCAATCATTTTAAGTACGTAAATTCCTACAGGTGTTCCTTCTTGCATCTTACATGCAAAAAGAGCCTTAGACACTTCAAAACGCTCATGCCTAGCTTGTCCTTGATATAGTTGTTTCAAATGCTCAACCATATCATAGGCATCCATGTTCTCATGTTGCTTCTGAAGCTCAGAGTTCATGGTGGCAAGCATAAGACATGACTGTTGGGAGATTGTTGGTGTAATCGTCCCAGGTTGACTCGAGTTTGACTCGAGCAGTACCCTGATAGTATTTTGATGATAGACAAAACTCATGACATGGGATTGTCATGGGAAAGTCCAACATGGGGTTGGCATGGGAAAGTCCAAAGCATTGCGAAGCCGTGCGCTTGGTGCTTGGCATGGGAAATCCAAAGCATTGCGAAGCCGTGCGCTTGATGCTTGGTGAGAAATGCATTGCGAAGTCGTGCGCTTGGTGCATTTAGGAAGTCTTGAGAACTTGGCAAGTTCACTAGGCTCGGGTCCTTGAGTCGGTGAAGGATGACATTGCGAAGCCGTGCGCTTGGTGCATCCGAGGGACCGCCGGACGGGGAGCAAATGGAGTAAGCCCAAAGGGAAGCATACTTCTAGGGCATGAGACGCGAAGGATGGCGTTGCGAAGCCATGCGCTTGGCGCATCCGAGGGACGTAGGCTGAGGGAAGAGAGCTTCGGTGGGGAACTCCATGTGGGATAAGGTGGACTTGGCCAAGTGGCTAAGACTGAGTGTCGGAGGCTCAAACATCGTTATGTTTGAGGTTTTAGCCGACATCAGTCGACTGGCATAGGTGCCAGTCGACTGCTCTAGGTCGTATGAGTTCGACCGATTGTTCGAACCAAGTCTGATCGATCGCCAAGGAGGCGATCATTGTTGGGAATCGATCATTGCCGAGGGATGGCAATCGTGATGACCGCAGACGCAGAATGGAGTCGAGCTTCGCCGGACTCGGCGATGGATAATCGGTCGGTGATGGGTGCCATCGATCGGTGATGTGTGATCCGTTGGAACTTTGCCAACGTGGATCTGGCCGTTGTGAGACAACGGCTCGGGACCGATCGTGATGGTCACGATCGATCGTGATGGGCGTAACGACTTGATCACGAGGTTATAAATGGAGCTCGAGTTGGAGGATTTCGCCAAGACTTTAAGGGAGCTATTGGAGGGGAATTGCTGCTGCATTCCAGTCCTTCAAGAGCCAACCAAAGCAAGCAACAAACAAGTGATCAAAAGCAATCGGTGAAAAGAGTTTCTTTTGCATTGTATTTGTATTCTTGTTTGTATTTCTATATTACTTTGTAATTGCTTGTGAGAGGTTTCTCTACCTCCGACGTGTTGTCGAGAAGGAGTTTGAGTTAGTGCCGTGAGCATAACTAGAGCTCGAGGAGCTTGCCCGTGGAGTAGGAACCATTCGGTTCCGAACCACGTATATCGTGTGTATTGCATGTGCTTGTGTTGTTGTTAGTATTATTATTGTTTCTATTATTTCCGCTGCGCTAACAACAATCGTAGACAAGCAACGCAACGAAAACGAGCAAAGTCCGACATCCAACGAAAGAGGGCTATTCACCCCCCTCTAGCCGGCCAATCGATCTCCAACAAGTGGTATCAGAGCCGAAGGTCGCTCTTCAAGGACTAACCGCCGCGAGAGCACTACAAATGGCCGGCTTCATCCATCCACCGAAATTCGATGGAGATTTTGTTTGGTGGAGGAAACGGATGGAGGTATATCTCGAAACCAATTTTGATTATATGATTATTGTAGAAAACGGTTTTGAGATGCCTAGGGACAAATACAACAAGCAAATTGAGAAGTCAAGGTGGACCCAAGACCAAATTAAGGATTTCAAGACAAATTTTGAGGTAATAAAATTACTTAGTGATTTATTACCTAACACTATTTGGTCTAGATTGGGTGACTATAGGGATGCGAAGGAATTGTGGGAGAAAATAATGAAATTCCAAGAAAATTCCCAATCGGCACAAGTAGAGGAGAATGCCGAAGAAGAAGCACCCACAACATTTGATGATGTTGATGATTTGGTGGAGACCTCCACCTCTAGCATTGAGGGGGAGAAAAGGCAATCTTCCATCCCGGAGCAAGAACAAGAAGCATCCACATCCGGGAGAAGTGAAGATCATGAAGAGGCCTCCACCACCTCCCTAGGTAACTCAAGTGTTATCATTTTAAATAAAAATCATATAATATGCTTTGAGTGTTGGGAGAAAGGGCATTATAAGAGCAAATGCCCTAAATTGGATAAGGAAAAGGCATCAAGACCAAAAGTCAACTCAAAGTCAAAGGATGCCGGTGTTCCCAAAATCAAGAGCAAAGAGCACATTGTGTGCTTCAAATACAATCAAAAGGGACACTACCGAAGCCAATGCCCTAGGGGGAGGAAGAAAAGGCAAGAAGGTGTGACTCATGTAGGGGGAGCTTCCCAAGCTAACCCTAAGGTAAATTTAAATAATGCACCTTCAATTTCTAAGGTTAAAAAGCATGCTAAGAATTATTTTAGTTCACTTGCAATTATAAATGAAAAGCATGCTAGGAGAAATAAATATGTTTGCCTAGGTGCCAAGCATGTGGAACTAACTAAGGATAAACCTAGGACTAAAAACACAAGACCTATTTTACCAAAAGAGTCCATTAGGAGAGTTGAAAACCATCTAGGCATTAACCCTAAGAAGGGTAGGCACATGCCTAAGAAGAAGAACATTCCTCAAAAATCTAATGAAAATTCAAAATTGAGGAAATTAGAGGTGGAGAACCAAGCCTTGAGGTCAAGGCTAGAAAAATTGGAAAAGACCCTAGCAATAATATCAAATTCGGTTAAGGGGTCAAATTCTCAAAAGTCAAGACCTAGAAGACAAGAAATATCTAAGGGCAAGAAGGGGTTAGGTCACAAACCTATGTCCTACCATAATGTTCCATTTAATTATGGAACAACATCTAGGTCTAGAAAAACCAAGGCTAATAGGGAAGTTATCCCTAAGTCTAGCCATGGTGTATGTTTAGTGGCCAAGGACTTAAGAAAAACCAAGAAGGCCACTAAGAAGGTCAATGGAGGAGTCACCTCTAGAGTTGACCCAAGTAAGACCCAAAAGACTATGACTTTAAAGCCTAAAAGGGTCATTAGGAAGGTATCTAGGGAAGTTATCCCTAGGGAATACCTTGTTAACCCAAGGAGCTCCAATAGGTATTGGGTTCCTAAAAGCGTGATCGATTCGCGCTAAATGGGTTAGGGTGTGTCAACCCTAAATGGATGGGTAGTTAACCTAACCATAGAAGAGTTGACACATTAGGATGTGCCAATATGCTTGAGAAGTTTAAAATGATTTAAATTGGCACAATTAGGTCCTAGAGATATTGGTGTGCCATTTTGGGTTTTTGGCACACTAGGAAAATGAATGGCATTAAGGCAAAATGAATTTAATTCCTTGAAATGGCAAATTGATTTTAACACTTAGGTATTTTATACCTTAGTATACTTTACTTGCCATGATTTGTTTGCCTTGCCATGTCATGACATCATTCTCATTTTTATTTATAAAAATGTCATGATAATGTTTAGACTTATGTTTGTATGTCATGTATGCTTAATTTTCATTCATATGTCATGACATCATGATTTTGGCATATGTCTTTATCTATATCATAATTATGCCATAATCATCATCATGCAATTAAGGACTATGGCATGATTTGATGGGAATCAAATAATATTGCCTAGAAATATGCATGAGACCATTTAAAGAACAAAAAACCCACATCTCACTAGAAACTTGACTTGTATGTGTTTTACACATCTAGATATTGGTGAGATGTTTAGGAAAAAAAAATTAAAGGTTTTGAAAACATTTTGAAAACATTTTGAAAACCCTTGGTGAAGCCTATCTTATGATAGCTATCACCATTGAATGGGATGATACAAAGAAGGCTTATTATTGAAGCTTTTCTAAAATTTTGAACTTTGTATCAATCTCCTAATTTAATGGGTAAAATAATTTTCCAATATTTTTCACCCATAGTGTTTAGGATAAGTAATATGCATATGAAATTTCACGATTTTTAAACTTATGTATATTTACTTATGGATTTCGAAAATCCAATTTAATCAAAATCAGATATATAGCTTATCTGATCATTGCAATGTCACGATCGATGGGAGGTCCAATGATCGTAGCCGACAGAGTCGATCTAAACTTGATAGTTAGGCCCATGTTTAGCCATGTTTTGGTCCCCTAACCACTCGTAACCCTAGGATATGCTTGGGAGAGCATTAAAGAGGGTGGAAATCCATTGGATATGGATTAGGAGTTGAGTTGAGGGTGAGTATCAATTTTAAGGTGGAAGAGAGTTCATTGTTGAACTTTGCCTTAATTTTGATTTGGTTAATGTTCCTATTGGCTTAGGGACTCTCCAAGGACATTGTTGGTGCAATGGTCAAGGGGGAGCAAGCCTCTAGGGGGAGGTATCCATCATGGGAAGATAGATGTGTATTTCCTCACGGGAGGAAAATTGGGGTGCCTCTCTTTAAGTGATATGGGATCACTAGAAAGATGGTAGGCATGTGTTCCTCCAAGGGAGAGATTGTAAGATCTCATTGGGATATGAGACATTCATACCCTTGGGGAGGACCTTTTTGATGTAATGTCAAAAAGGGGGAGAAGTTACCATGTTACCAATTAGGGTTTGTTGGAATTCTCATTGGGATATGAAAATTGCCAATTTGGGAGAATTGGTAGACTTGAGATGGTAGTTTTTGTCAATCATCAAAAAGGGGGAGATTGTTGGGAGATTGTTGGTGCAATCGTCCCAGGTTGACTCGAGTTTGACTCGAGCAGTACCCTGATAGTATTTTGATGATAGACAAAACTCATGACATGGGATTGTTATGGGAAAGTCCAACATGGGGTTGGCATGGGAAAGTCCAAAGCATTGCGAAGCCGTGCGCTTGGTGCTTGGCATGGGAAATCCAAAGCATTGCGAAGCCGTACGCTTGATGCTTGGTGAGAAATGCATTGCGAAACCGTGCGCTTGGTGCATTTAGGAAGTCTTGAGAACTTGGCTAGTTTACTAGGCTCGGGTCCTTGAGTCGGTGAAGGATGACATTGCGAAGCCGTGCGCTTGGTGCATCCGAGGGACCGCCGGACGGGGAGAAAATGGAGTAAGCCCAAAGGGAAGCATACTTCTAGGGCATGAGACGCGAAGGATGGCGTTGCGAAGCCGTGCGCTTGGCGCATCCGAGGGACGTAGGCCGAGGGAAGAGAGCTTCGGTGGGGAACTCCATGTGGGATAAGGTGGACTTGGCCAAGTGGCTAAGACTGAGTGTCGGAGGCTCAAACATCGTTATGTTTGAGGTTTTAGCCGACATCAGTCGACTGGCATAGGTGCCAGTCGACTGCTCTAGGTCATATGGGTTTGACCAGTGTTTGACTGAACCAAGTCTGGCTGATCAGTCGACTGCCAAGGGAGGCGATGCATTGTTGAAGGCGATCGACTTAGGGATGGTAGTCGATGACACCTGCAGGCACGAGAATGGAGTCGAGCTTCGCCGCCTCGGTGATGGATAATCAGTCGACTGATGGGTGCCATCAGTCGACTGATGTGTGATCCGTTGGAACTTTGCCAACGTGGATCTGGCCGTTGTGAGACAACGGCTACAGGACTAGTCGACTGATGGTCACGATCAGTCCACTGATGGGCGCGAAAACAGCTTGATGCAGGTTATAAATGGAGCTCGACTTGGAGGATTTCGCCAAGACTTTAAGGGAGCTATTGGAGGGGAATTGCTGCTGCATTCCAGTCCTTCAAGAGCCAACCAAAGCAAGCAACAAACAAGTGATCAAAAGCAATCGGTGAAAAGAGTTTCTTTTGCATTGTATTTGTATTCTTGTTTGTATTTCTATATTACTTTGTAATTGCTTGTGAGAGGTTTCTCCACCTCCGACGTGTTGTCGAGAAGGAGTTTGAGTTAGTGCCATGAGCATAACTAGAGCTCGAGGAGCTTGCCCGTGGAGTAGGAACCATTCGGTTCCGAACCATGTATATCATGTGTATTGCATGTGCTTGTGTTGTTGTTAGTATTATTATTGTTTCTATTATTTCTGCTGCGCTAACAACAATCGTAGACAAGCAACGCAACGAAAACGAGCAAAGTCCGACATCCAACGAAAGAGGGCTATTCACCCCCCTCTAGCCGGCCAATCGATCTCCAACAATGACACATCTAATGCGTCATCTTGATGCTTCTTATAAGCATCCTTTTCAGCACAAGTGGCCGTAGGGCCGGGTGTTTCAGGGATAGACTGCTCTAGGACATACAGTTTACGTTCTTGCTTGAGGATAATCCTCAAGTTCCTATACCAGCCTAGAAAGTTAGCTCCATTGAGCTTGTCTTTCTCAAGGACAGATCGCAAGTTGAGGGGGTGTGTCGTGTTAGATGACATGGTGATCTACAACATTAATATGCAAAATTAAGTATCATATCTAAGTCATTTAATTAAATGAGGCTCCCACTAAATTCTCATAGCTTTGATATGAGCTAATTATTGATGTAGGCAAACACATTTTGCTTACATCATTAGCTTCTATTTAGCTATAAATTTATATGGGATAAAGATCCACATCATACTTCGTCTTGAGTTAGCTTTGGCTAATCGCCCAAGACGTAGTATGATTAGGTAGGCAATCTTTTGCCAATTACATCTGATGTAACTCTTTAATAGCTTTGGTTAAGTTTAGATTAGTTTAGTGCTTATTCCTAAACCAGCTTCCAGGTCGTGGCGAGGCACAGAGGCCTTCTTTGATATCGGAGCAACGACCACTTCTAAGACAAAGCTGATGTTCGGAAATCACACAAAACTAATTTTTAAAACTTATGTTCAAAGCTAATATATGCCTCTACTTTCTTAATTAAGTCTTAACCAAGTTTGATAGCAGGACATCACGATTGTCCACTCACACTCTTCCAAGATAAAATGCATTGCTTTGCTTTGGCAAACCCAACGACAAATGATCGAGGAAGTAGTGAGTACCAAACTTTGGTAGGCATATCGTTTTTGACTTATTAAGATATAAACTTAAACATGCATCACATACATATTAGCATACATCACATATAAGCTAAATTAACATGCATCACATACAAGCTAAATTAACATGCATCACATACATATTAAACTAAGCGTGTCATGGTTATGACCCTTATTCTACAATCTTCTCAAGCCAATGAAAAGATTGATTGGTCAACCTAGGGATAGCATCTTCTCCCAAGTGCTTCCTTTTGGTTGTCTTGTGTTGTTGACTTCCTCCTTGTAACATCATCTTCCAATGGACCCTCCATCTTTGTTGTGTATATTACAAAAGGAGAAATACTCGAGTTACATTCGAGTCTAAAACTAATTTTACAATAAGAATTTTAGGAGAAAGGCACGACACGCAGGCCGTATTAAGAATTACAACACACACATTCACAAACTTTTTGGGACTAGGCCATAACCATGCACCATGTCAATTTTAACTTTTAAAAGACATCGGATATTTTATTATGTTTGAAAAATTGTTAATGCAATTATCAACTCATAATAAAATTTATCCTACTTCTATATCATATATAAAATAGAAAACCTATTTTTATACGATCTTTCGCAAGTGGCTCGATACCCTTTATTTGAGATCTCGTATGCAAAAATAGCATATCAGAACGGAAAATTAGGATCCCTTCCAAGTGATCCTTGCGAAAGAAAACCTCGTACAAAAATAAATTTCTCAAAACCTATCTTATAGGAGAATATTACCTTTGTTGCGTGCCCTTTGTAATCCCGCTTCTCCTTGGGTTTGTTGGATCTTTTAGCACGTTCAAATGTCCGTGCCTCTATATGTATCCACACGAGCAAGCTCTTGTCTCACAAAAGAAACTAGAAGAGCTCTCCTTTACTTCTTGCTAGAGAAGTCCCTAAAGGAGAGGAAAGTAGGGAAAAAGAGAAAGGAAGAAGAAGACTACTCTTCTTGCTACACTCACAAAAGCCACACAACCAAATGCTCTCACCACCAAGCTCTCTCCAAGCCTCAAGCTTCAACCAATCCACCTCATTTGGCCGGCCACCCCATGGGGTGTTTTATAGGATTGGAAAAGCCTTTCATCTCCTATCACATTCAATGCAATCAATGGCATTGAAAGATAATCAAACAAGGAGTTATACTCTTTGTTTGGCCGGCCACATGTGGGGGAAATCCAAAGGTCAAAACCCTTTGTCTCCTTCCACCTCATCAAGCTTAGGTGGCATGCTTATGTGGCATTCATGGATGTTGAATTAATCTTATTAATTCAATAAGCTTATGTTATCATATTGAATTAATCTCATTAAATCAATAAGGTAACATATTGAGTTAATCTTATTAAATCAATTAAGCTTAGCATATTGAATTAATCTCATTAAATCAATAAGCTAAAATTCTCATTAAGCTTAAAGTCCAAAAACCATTTTGTACTTAAGCTTATTCTCAAATTATTCTAGTCAAACTAGAATGCATTAATTCTTCTAATCATCATGCTCTTTGTGTGTGACCCTATAGGCTCTCATAACGTTGGCAGTGGATCTAAACTCTTTTAGATACACAAGCAATGAGCGGCATCTAGCAATACATCATTGCTACCCAAGTTACGAAATAAGTCAAGATCCGACTAACCTTTCCGTGACTACTATAATGTATGACCGTGTCCTTCTATCCTTGATATCAGATTGACCAATGAGGCATAGACCGTGTCATCCTCGATCAATCTATGTGTTTCTTGATCCCTGAGTAAACTAACTCAAACAAATGAGCTCAATATCTCATATTGACTCATTCGAGCATGGCCATGCGTTTTAGTAGTTCTACTCAATCAAGGGGCCCACAGATATCACTCCCATCATATGGGAGGGATAGATCCCATCTACATCACTCACATCCCTCCGCATAATTTGTTATATACCCAGTAATCGCCTTTATGGTCCACCCTGTTATGGGTGACGTTTGACGATACCAAAGTACATAACTCCTTATGTAGGGAACCGTAGTGACTTCAGGTTTGAGGACTATTCATACTAATAGTCACATGAGAAAGTTTATGACACTCATATGACGATTCATGAAACTTTCTCATGGTGGGTCAGTTCAGTATATATTCTCTAATATATACCCATGTGTCAACTTGATATCATATATCCATGACTTGTGAGATCAAGTCATCAATTGACCTACATGCTAGTCTTTATGTATTAATATTGCCCTTGCATATTAATACTTGACTAGGAATATTTAGGAAAGTGTTCTCTACAGCCTCTCATAATCAATTCTGCCAATTGATGTGCTGTAGATAAGAACCTACTTTTCTAGGGCATTATTATATATTTAATTTAGCTGGCACAAGCAAGACGTAAATATATAATAACCAATCCTTTGCCTTTATAGAATATGATACAAAATGTTCCCTATTCAACCATCACATGATTGGTTCTAGGGCTATAACTAACAATATGTTCTATTGTAGTGCACCTCTAATGAACGGACTCTACTTTCTAGACTTAGAGAGCCCTATCTATAACATAAGTACCAAAAGGTTCAAGTCAAATGAGTTGAACCAAACCTATCTCTGGCATTGTCGCTTAGGTCACATAAATGAGAGTCGCTTATCTTAGTTCCATAAGGATGGGCTGCTAGACTCATTTGATTTTGAATCATATGAGACATGTGAGTCTTGCCTTTTAGGCAAGATGACCAAGACTCCCTTTAGTGGACACAGCGAAAGAGCAACGAACTTGTTAGGACTTATACATAGTGATGTATGTGGCCCTTTCAATGTTGCTGCTATAGGTGGTTACAGGTACTTCATTACATTTACTGATGACTTCAGTAGATATGGTTATGTGTATCTCATGACACATAAATTAGAATCCTTTGAAAAGTTCAAAGAATTCAAGAATGAAGTACAAAATCAGCTTGGCAAGAGTATTAAAATACTTCGATCAGATCGAGGTGGTGAATACCTTAGCCATGAGTTTCGTGACTATCTAGATGAGTGTGGGATTCAATCATAACTCACTCCTCCTGGAACACCACAGTGGAATGGTGTATCCGAAAGGAGGAATCGTACCCTATTAGATATGGTACGATCTATGATGAGTCACACAGATCTTCCTATATCCTTTTGGGGATATGCTCTAGACACAGCAGCCTTTACCCTTAACCGTGTACCATCCAAGGTTGTGATAAAGACACCATATATGATATGGACAGGGAAAAATCCCAAGATGTCTTTTATGAGGATTTGGGGTTGTGAGGCTTACGTTCGACGTCAAGTCTCAGACAAACTGGGACCCAAATCTGATAGGTGCTATTTTATTAGATATCCCAAGGATACAAAGGGATATTACTTCTATATTCCCAGTCAGCACAAAGTGTTTGTAGCAAAGACTGGGGTTTTTCTAGAAAGGGATTTTGTTTCTAGAAAAACTAGTGGGAGTACGTTCGATCTTGAAGAAATTCAAGATAAGGACCATAACACTGAGGCCTTGATGGAGGTTGGACAGGAACCACAAAGTGTTGTGGGTGATGAGATTGTTGCACAAAGAGTTATAGAATAACCACCTGTTCATGTAGACCTACCTCTTCGCAGGTCTGATAGGGTACGTCGTTAGCCTGAGAGATATTCATTTCTCTTGTCTAACCATGATGACGTTATGCTCATTGAGAATGAGACTACCTCCTATCAGGAAGCTGTGATGAGCCCATATTCTGAGAAATGGCTAGAGGTCATGAGGTCCGTGATGGAATCCATGTACACCAACCAAGTATGGACTTTGGTTGATCCACCTGAAGGGGTCAAACCCATTAGGTGTAAGTGGGTCTTTAGGAGAAAGATTGATATGGATGGATTTACATATACTTAAGGGTCGATTGGTGGCTAAAGGTTTCAAGCAAATTCATGGTATTGACTATGATGAAACATTTTCTCCAGTGGCGATGTTTAAGTCCATTCGGATCTTGCTTGCTATTGCAGCATACCACGATTATGAGATCTGGCAGATGGATGTCAAAACCGTGTTTTTGAATGGAAACTTACTCGAGGATGTGTACATGAACAACCTGAGGGTTTTGAAGATCCACAGCATACTGGGAAAGTATGCAAGCTGCAAACGTCCATTTATGGGCTAAAGCAAGCCTCTCGGAGCTGGAATCCTCGATTCGATGATGCGATCAAATAGTTTGGTTTCATCATGAATGAAGATGAACCCTGTGTCTACAAGAGGATTAATGGGAATACATTTGTCTTCCTTGTATTGTATGTGGATGACATACTACTCATTGGGAATGACATCCCTTCGCTACAGTCTGTGAAGACTTGGCTGGGGACGTGCTTCTCAATGAAGGACTTAGGTGAAGTAGCCTGTATTCTAGGCATCAAGATCTATAGAGATAGATCTAAGAGATTGCTTGGCCTAAGTCAGAGTACATACATTGATACGGTATTACTACGGTTTGCCATGCAGAATTCCAAGAAGGGACTTCTGTCGATGTCACATGGTGTGAGTCTTTCGAAGACTCAAAGTCCCTCTTCTAGAGAGGAGAGAGAACGCATGGATAATATCCCTTACGCATCTGCTATAGGATCTATCATGTACGCCATGCTGTGTACTCATCCTGATATCTCGTATGCTTTGAGCATGACAAGTAGATACCAGTCAGATCCAGGTGAGCGTCATTGGATAGCAGTCAAGAATATTCTTAAGCACTTGAGAAGGACTAAAGAATATTTCTTGATATTTGGAGACGATGAGGAGCTAGCTGTAAAGGGTTACAGCGATGTCAGCTTCCAAACTGACCAGGATGATTATAGATCGCAGTTAGGGTTCGTGTTTTGCTTGAATGGTGGCGCTGTGAGCTGGAAGAGTTCGAGCGAGACACGATTCTTGATTCTACAATGAGTATATTCTTTGCATCCGAGGCGTAAGAGGCAGTTTGGATCCGCAAGTTCATTACTAAGCTTGGGGTGGTTCCTAGCATAGTAGATCCCATAGAGCTCTATTGTGACAATAATGGAGTGATTGCACAGGCCAAGGAACCTCGCTCACACCAGCGGACCAAACACATACTACGGCGCTTCCATCTCATTCGAGAGATTATCGATAGAGGAGATGTAAAGATTTGTAGAGTACCCACAGAGGCTAACATCGCAGATCCCTTGACCAAGACTTTGGCACAGAAAAAGCATGATGGTCACACTTGGTCATTGGGTATTAGATACTATGGTGATTGGCACTAGTGCTAGTGGGAGATTGTTAGTGAAAGACCTAGAGCCAATCATGTGATGATTGTCGTATGGACTTTATTGTATCATATTCCTATTACAAAGGCATGGTTATTATATTTACTTGTATTGATGCCAAATAACTAAATATAATAATGTCCTTGAGTAGTAGGTTCTTATCTATATCAATCGATTGGTTGAATCGATAATGAGATGATATAGAGAATACTACTCTTAATCATTCCTAGTCAAGTATTAACATTCAGGGACAATGTTAATGCGTAGAGACTAGCATGTAGGTCAACACGATGACTTGATCTCACAAGTCATGGATATGAGATATCAAGTTGACACATGGGTATGCATTGGAGAATGTATACTGAATGACCCGCCATGAGAAGTATCATGGATCGTTATATGAGTGTCATATACTTTCTCATGTGGCTATTAGTATGACTATTAGTCCTTAGACCTGAAGTCACCATGGTTCCCTACATAAGGAGTTGCATACTTTGGCTTCGTCAAACGTCATCCGTAAATGGGTGGACTATAAAGGCGATTACTGGGTATGTGACAAATTATGCGGAGGGATGTGAGTGATGTAGATGAGATCTATCCCTCCTATATGACGGGAATGACATCGTTATTCTTGATAGAGTGAGACCACGAAGTGCATGACCATGCCAAATGAGTCAATATGAGATATTGAGCTTATTTGATTAGAGTGAGTCTACTTGGAGTTCAAGATATAGATTGTACCAAGGATGACATGGTCTATGCCTCAATTGGTCAATCTAGATGTCAAGGATAGAGGGACATTGTCACATATTGTGAGAGTCACAATTAGTAGTCACAAAGGTGATGTTGGAGCTCAACATTCTTGTAACTTGGGTAGCAATGATGTGTTGCTAGATACCGCTCATTGCTTATGTTCCTAAATCGGCTTAGGAACATTGCCAATGTTACAAGAACCTATAGGATCACACACAAAGGGCAATTAGATGGAGATTAGGTTCATATGATGGACCATGAGGATTAGGTTCATGTGATGAACCAAATTGGATTAAGAGTAATCCAAATTAGACTAATTGAGTTAGACTCAAGTTGATTTAAGTGTTGAATGAGTCTAAGTTAGATTTGATTCATTTAGTAAATTTAAATTAATGAATAGAGATTCATTAAATCAAATTGACTTGAATCAAGTTGTTGGATTTGATCAACCATGGGAGATAAGAGGTCAAGTTTGACTTGACTTGAGAGGGAAGATGAAAGGTCAAGTTTGACTTGACCAAATGCCATGTCATGATGATGACTTGGCATGGCCGGCCAATGATGATGCTCCACATCATCATTGACTTATCAAGTGGTGCCACCTCATAAGGGAGACCAAGAGACATTGGCTCTTGGAGTTACATGCATGCATGTTGTTGGGTTTCCCGCACCGCGATGAGTGTGTGTTCGAACATGTTTCGTAAACATGTGCACAGCGGAAGAAATAAAAATAATAAATCTATATCTATTACAACACACACATCACACGCATGCATAGTACAACATGTGTAGACATAACCGTAAATTTAAATTTGCAATAAAAGGAAATTTGACTACGTATACTTTTCGTGTATCACGTGTAGCGGGAACGGCATCAACCGGAACGATCCTCGCTAGAATTGTCTCTATCCGTATCCACGCCGAGTATCCTCGGGATGACTTCGCTAAGTCACGAGCCTCATCTTCGTACGGGTTACTAGCCTCGTGTTGAAGACGATGTGATCGAGAGATGATCACAATCCGAATCCAAATTCGGATCCAAAAACGAGTCCTCAAAACTCGCTTCTCCGGAGAGGTATTCATCAACCGTTTGACGAATCCTTCGTCCTCAACCTCAAAGGATTACCAGAGATCAAATCCCCGGCAAGGCTACCGCTGTCGGAGCTCTAGACGTCGTCCAAACGACGCTACGACGAGAGGGAAACAAGCTGTCCAGAAAACTGGACAGCTTTGGTGGAGGCCTTGCGCCGGCCAAATAAGGAAAGCGACTTGCTCACCTTGTCGCCGGAGCCAAGGAAGATCACCGAAGCTCCTCTGACAGTAGTTCGACGCCGGAAATGGGTGAAGATGACAGCAGCTGGTTGCCGGTTGGAGCTTCAAGGTGGGCGGCGGCAAGGAGGAGGGTTGGCGCCGAAATCTCCAAGGGGAGGTGCGCGGCAACTCTTAGGTTAGGGTTTTGGATTAGGGCTTAACAACACCTTAAGCCCTCTTTTATAGAGAACTAATTCTCTTAATGGTTATTGGATCATAACCATAAGGCCCGTTAACCTGTTAGTGCATATAAGATCCACATATCTCCACAATGGTATGATATTGTCCACTTTGGGCCTAAGCCCTCATGGTTTTATTTTTGGGCTTTACCCAAAAGGCCTCATACCAATGGAGATATCTTTTTTCTTATAAGCACGTGATCTTTTCCATGTCTTACCAATGTGGGACTTTGATTGTATTCCTCATACTCCCAACAATCCCCCCCTCAAACGAAGGACCACATTGGGCCCCCCCTCAAGCCTATCCCTCCTCGAAGGATTTTCTCTGCTTGATGTCCGATCTTCAACCCACCAGGACTTCCTGCCAGTTGTTCGGTCCCCCCGACCCAACTAGACTTCCTTCCTGATGTCTGGTTCTCTTGATCCGGACGTGGGAGCTCAACTTCCTTCGTTCGAGGTTCATGGCTTGACATGGACCATGGCTCTGATACCAATTGTTAGTGCATATAAGATCCACATATCTCCACAATGGTATGATATTGTCCACTTTGGGCCTAAGCCCTCATGGTTTTATTTTTGGGCTTTACCCAAAAGGCCTCATGCCAATGGAGATATCTTTTTTCTTATAAGCACGTGATCTTTTCCATGTCTTACCAATGTGGGACTTTGATTGTATTCCTCATACTCCCAACATAACCCGCTCCGTTAATATAAGTTAAAATAAACCAAACCATGATGGTTTATTTTAAGTTAAAACGAACCGAACCAACTTTTGGTTCATTCGTTTAAAATAAACCAAACCCTTTGGTTTATTCTCCTCCATTGGATTAGAACCAAACCATTTTAGTTCATCCATTATGTCTTCATAAGACATGGCCCATCCACGCTTCCATTGCGACTGAAACGATTTCATACTCGCTCCATATTTGGTCCAACCAAACCTAGTTTCTCTCGGTCTGAGAATCCCATTCTCAAGCTCGTTTTAAATCCTTCGGATTACGCTCGTTGTGCGTGTGACCAAATAGGTTCTCGGTTTATGTTGGCCATCTATAATTAACCATTAATTATAGAATGATCATGAGTGGCACCTAGTAGTACATCATGATCCCCAATTAACCGAAAAGATCAACGGTTGATCCAGAACTATTTTCAAACCCTTCGAGAATGAATCGTGCCCCATTCCCTTCACTCATCTTATACCCACTTGGTTCAGGACATGGTCTATAGTGTCAGTCCCCACTAGGCTGACTACGTCACACCTAGCCCAAGTATCATTTCCTCGTCCTACGGATTCTAGTTACTACACATGTATCGAAGAGTACCTTACTCTAAACATGTAATGCTTTGGCCAAAGACTTTAGTAACAATCCGACGAGAGGCCATGGGTATACATCTCCTCGCAAGGAGTGGTGAATCCTTTATAGGCTATTCAAACACCTTCGATCACTTCGACTTATACCCAATCATCCCGGGTCCACATCTCCTTAGAGATGTTTGCTTAATATGTCAAAGCATAAATCTCCATGATCAAGATGACTTGAATACCGCAAGTCAAAGAAATATCGCACTTAAGCTACAGTAAGAACTTCTTTGACATATCTATATATGCAGAGAACCATATGAAGTCTTACGGCTGGTCACTCCAATGAACTAGTTACCATAACTAGCATCCACGATTAACTCCGGACATCACATTGTCTCCAGCCAGTGAGAATCAGCTGCTTGGATACACCAAGGAGTATACCTCGTGCTAGTCTCGACAGAATTTATGGTGTCCAAATCCATCAATTCATCGACTAGGGATAATTCTGATACATCACAATTACACATGTAGAGATACTCACTAGTTGTGATCCAATCACAAATTCTCTCATGCTGTGAATCGTATCGTGGACATTCAGTAAATGAGTTTAAGATCCAATCAAATACATGAAACATGTATACTCAAATAGTGAATCTTCATTTATCATATAAATGGTTCATACATAAGGCGATTGCCTTAGAATATCTCTCATATATTACTAACAGGCTCCCACTTGGCCTAATGTCAATCGCTACGGTATCCAATACCATAAGCTCTAACATGAACCTCAAACTTACTTTGAGGTAATGCTTTAGTCAAAGGATCCGCTAAGTTCCTTTCAGTGGGAATTTTCTCGATTTGTATTTCGTTCCTACTGATGATCTCTCTGATAAGATGATAGTGGCGAAGCACATATTTGGATCGTTAATGAGACCTCGGCTCTTTCGCTTGTGCAATTGCTCTATTGTTGTCGCAGTAGACCGGTATTGCTTCAACAATGGCAAGAATCACACCAAGTTCACAAATGAACTTCTTGATCCAAACCTCTTCCTTTGCTGCTTCCGAAGCTGCAATGTATTCTGCCTCAGTGGTAGAATCTGCTACAGTGTCTTGTTTGGAACTTTTCCAACTCACTGCGCCCCCATTCAAAGTGAACACGTATCCAGACTGAGACCTGGAATCATCCTTGTCTATCTGGAAGCTGGCATCCGTATACCCGCGTATCACCATGTCCCTTTCTCCATATATTAGGAACACATCCTTAGTTCTTCTTAAGTACTTAAGGATCGTCTTGACAGCCACCCAATGATCCATTCCTGGATCAGACTGGTATCTGCTCGTGACACTCAGAGCATACGATACATCAGGCCTTGTACATAACATAGCATACATGATAGATCCTATTGCGGATGCATAGGGAATCTTACTCATGCAAATCCTCTTGTCTTCTGTGTGCGGACACATAGACTTCGAACGGTGTACCCCATGCCTGATGGGTAGGTAACCTTTCTTGGATTCCGACTTGCTAAACCTCTTTAGCACTCGGTCTATATATGTAGACTGCGAAAGACCAAGCAACCGTTTCGATCTATCTCTATAGATCTTAATCCCAAGGATGTAGGTTGCTTCTCCCAGGTCTTTTATGGAGAATGTCTTGAATAACCAAACCTTAACTGACTGTAAGATTGAAACATCATTTCCTATGAGTAATATGTCATCGACATATAATACTAGGAACACGACTGCACTCCCACTAATCTTCTTGTACACACAAGGTTCGTCTGGATTTTGTGAGAAATCAAACTTTTTGATTGTCTCATCAAAACGGATATTCCAGCTCCTGGATGCTTGCTTCAATCCATAAATGGACCGTCGCAATTTGCATACCTTGGTTTTATCAATCGATGTGAAACCCTCAGGCTATATCATATACACGTCCTCGAGCAGGTTTCCATTAAGGAAAGCTGTTTTCACATCCATCTGTCATATCTCATAATCATAATGAGCCGCTATGGCCAAGAGCATCCGAATGGATTTAAGAATAGCTACAGGCGAATAGGTTTCGTCATAATCAACACCTTTCTTTTGACGATATCCTTTCACCACCAATCTAGCCTTATAGGTAATCACATTACCATCCATGTCGGTTTTCTTCTTGAAAACCCACTTGCACCCTATAGGCTTTATGCCTTTAGGTGGGTCAACCAAGTTCCAAACTTGATTTTCATACATGGAATCCATTTCCGACTTCATGGCACCAAGCCACTTATCCCTTTCTGAACTTGTCAGCACTTCTTCATAACTGGTAGGCTCCTCATCATCAATGAGTAACACGTCGTTCGATTCACTTACGAGAAATCCATATCTCTCAGGAATATTGCGTGTTCTACCAGATCTACGAAGATGTGGTGTTACAATAGGTCCAGCCAATTGCTCATCACTATGAGTTGTCGGCTGTTGTGCTTCATCAGGTATCTCATCAATGTCTATTTGAGTCTCTCGAGCCTCCTCAAACTCGACGACACTCCCACTATTTTCTTGCAAGAGAAACTCTTTCTCTAGAAACACAGCATGCCTTGAAATAAACACCTTTTGTTCCACAGGATGATAGAATTGGTAACCCCTTGTTTCTTTAGGGTATTCAATAAATAGACATTTATCAGACTTAGCATCCAATTTGTCTGATACAGTCCGCTTCACATAAGCAGGACAACCCCATATCTTCAAATAAGATACATGAGGTTTCTTACTATTCCATATCTCATATGGAGTAATAGAGACTACCTTTGTTGGCATTCTGTTTAACAAGTAAACAGTTGTATGAAGTGCATAGCCCCAAAAGGACTTGGGAAGATTCGCATGATTCATCATTGACCTGACCATGTCCAACAAGGTCCGGTTACGCCTCTCAGATACACCATTATGCTGTGGTGTATATGGCGGAGTCCATTGAGACAATATGTCATTGTCTCTTAGATAATCAAGAAACTCTTGACTTAAGTATTCCCCACCTTGATCCGATCGAAGTATTTTAATACTCTTGTCATGTTGTTTCTCTACTTCATTTCTGAATTCTTTGAACCTTTCAAAGGCTTCAGACTTGTGTTTCATCAAGAACACATACCCAAACCGTGAGTGATCATCGGTGAAGGTAATGAAGTAGCTATAGCCTCCTAAAGCTTGAGTTGACATAGGTCCACATACATCAGTATGTATTAGACCTAGTAACTCTCCCACTCGTTCACCTTTTCCAGTAAAAGGTAACTTAGTCATCTTGCCTTTTAAGCATGATTCGCATGTATCGTATGAATCCAATTCAAACGATTCTAGAATTCCACATCGATGTAATTCGAACATGCGTTTCTTGCTTACATGACCAAGACGACAATGTCACATATAGGAGTCTAATTGATTACCCTTTCGAGAACGCGTGTTGCTCGCTTCGATATTGAAAATGTCACTGGATACGTCCAACGTATGAATGTCATTACTCAAAGTTCCAGTTCCATAAAGTACGCCATTCAAAGTTATATAACAACAATTGTTACTAAACATCAAATGGAAACCATTTCTATTTAAACAGGAAATAGAAACAATGTTCTTTATTAGAGAAGGAACATAATAGCAATTGTCCAGTTCCAAGACTAGTCCACTAGGGAGCTTCAGCAAATAAGTTCCGATGACGACCGCAACAACCTTTGCTCCATTGCCAACTCACAAATTTGACTCCCCTCTGACGAGTCTTCTTCTATTCCTTAGCCCCTATATGTCATTACATATATGTGAGCCACACCCAGTATCCAATACCCAAGTGTCTAAGGAAATAGAATGACAATCAATAACGAAGATACCTGAAGAGGATGGGGCATCGGATGCCTTCTTCTTCTTCATGGACTCAAGATAAATCTTGCAGTTTCTTCGCCAGTGGCCTTCCTTGCCACAATGATGGCAAGTGCCCTTTTATGCTGGTTCTGCCTTCTTTGCCTTCTTGTTCTTCCCTTTCTTCTGTTCTTTTGCCTTCCTCTTAGAACCTTTCTTTGAGGAATCAACTAACAGAACCGCCTTCTCCTCATGCTTCACAGAAGGCTCCACAGTCTTCAGCATATTGAGGAGCTCAGGAATAGTGGATTCTAATTTGTTCATCCGATAGTTCATCACAAATTGTGAGAAACTCTTGGGCAAACAATGCAGAATTAAGTCAATACTTAATTCGTGATCCATCACAAACCCGAGGGTAGCTAGCCGCTCGATGTACCCGTTCATCTTTAGCACAAACTGCACTACAGACGAACCTTCTTGCATCTTCGTGGTGAAGAGGAGCCTAGAGACCTCGAACCTTTCAGATCTCACTTGTTCATCGAACAACTCATGAAGATGGAAGACCATAGTATTAGCATCCATATGCTCATGCTACTTTTGCAGCTCAGGTACCATTGCCGCTAGCATGATGCAACTCGCCAGCTCAGAATCTGCCACATGCTTCTAATAGACCAACATTTGGTCTGGAGTTGCATCGTCCTTAGGACGGTTGGGAAGAGGCTCTTCAAGGACATATGCAAGTTTTTCTGCCTTGAGAATAATTCTCAGGTTTCTAAGTCAGTCCAGGAAGTTAGGCCCAGTCAGTTTCTTTGAATCCAAAATAGTGCGCAAATTCAAAGACGTCATGATCAATCGATTGACCTAGAAATACAAAACGAGCATATATGAGAAAATGATTTTAAAATGCATCAATATACATTTATAAATCTCATTCATTTTTTGATTTTCAAAAACCCCAAAATCACTTTGGGAGATCGTAGGTCCATCTCCGAATGGGCTGATATCCATCATAGATATGAACAACCTTGGAGAGAGTCCAACAAGCCATTCATAACTACGACGATAGGTATCAACTATACCGATTGCATATCACATATATGCAACTATCACAATGTGCTATCAACTAATTGAATGTTCACACATACATCGGGTTGTTAACACATTAACAAGTATGCATCATATGCATAGCACCCAACTTCACCTCCCTTTACATCGACCTTGGAGAGAGTCCAACAAGCCGATGCTCCAGGTTAAAGCCAACCCATTAATCGAGAAATAGTTTTAATATGGTTAGAGCGCATTCAACCAATTAGCTCGGCTTGGAGAGAGTCCAACAACCAAAGCTAACGATTGACCTCTGACTCTTACCATATTAGTATTAAACTATTCCATGGTTTGAACATGTTCGGGTTCGAGTCGGGCTTGGAGAGAGTCCAACAATCCAAACAAGAAACGAAACTCTTGTTCTAACCATATTAATGGAAGGTGTAGGCTTTAATATTGTGTAAGGGTTTTTATGTCTCATCCTCTTTGCATGCAAATAACTATTATCTACATAGCATGGCATACATGACATACATCTACATGTCACGACACGCATGACATAATGATATGCATCTAATGCAATACATGTCATACAATTATGTCATGTACATAATTTCCTTATATGTCATAACTATTTATGGAAATAAAATATGTTTAAGATTTGATTCTCCAAATCAAATCATGATTGAATTAGGAAAAAAATTTCCAAATCTAATCACATATTTTATTTGTGAAAATAGTTGATTAAGGAAAATCTATTTAGGAAATCAATTTCCTAAATCATCAAAACTACTTATGGAAATAAAATATTTTAAGATTTGATTTCCCAAATCAAATCAAGATTAAATTAGGAAACAAATTTCCAAAATCTAATCTAATATTTTATTTATGAAAATATTAATTTCCATAAATACTTCCAACTTTCCAAAAGTGGAAGATTTCCATAAATACTTCTAGACTTTCCAAAATTAAAAAAAATTCCATAATTACTTCTAACTTTCCAAAAGTAGAAAATTTCCAGAAATCATTATGACTATCGCAAAATAATTTTGCGATTATGTCGAAACACAACCTGGGCTCTGATACCACTGTTGGGTTTCCGGCACCGCGGCGAGTGTGTGTTCGAACATGTTTCGTAAACATGTGCACAGCGGAAGAAATAAAAATAATAAATCTACATTTATTATAACACACACATCACACGCATGCATAGTACAATATGTGTAGACATAACCGTAAATTTAAATTTGCAATAAAAGGAAATTTAACTACGTATACCTTTCGTATCACGTGTAGCGGGAACGGCATCAACCGGAACGATCCTCGCTAGAATCGTCTCTATCCGTATCCACGCCGAGTATCCTCGGGATGACTTCGCTAAGTCACGAGCCTCATCTTCGTACGGGTTACTAGCCTCGTGTTGAAGACGATGTGATCGAGAGATGATCACAATTCGAATCCAAATTCGGATCCAAAAATGAGTCCTCAAAACTCGCTTCTCCGGAGAGGTATTCGTCAACCGTTTGATGAATCCTTCGTCCTCAACCTCAGAGGATTACCGGAGATCAAATCCCCAGCAAGGCTACTACTGTCGGAGCTCTAGACGTCGTCCAAACGACGCTCCGACGAGAGGGAAACAAGCTGTCCAGAAAACTGGACAGCTTTGGTGGAGGCCTTGCGCCGGCCAAATAAGGAAAGCGACTTGCTCACCTTGTCGCCGGAGCCAAGGAAGATCACCGGAGCTCCTCCGGAAGCAGCTCGACGTCGGCAATGGGTGAAGACGGCAGCAGCTGGTCGCCGGTTGGAGCTTCAAGGTGGGCGGCAGCAAGGAGGAGGGTTGGCGCCGAAATCTCTAAGGGGAGGTGGGCGGCAACTCTTAGGTTAGGGTTTTGGATTAGGGCTTAACAACACCTTAAGCCCTCTTTTATAGAGAACTAATTCTCTTAATGGTTATTGGATCATAACCATAAGGCCCATTAACCCGCTCCATTAATATAAGTTAAAATAAACCAAACCATGATGGTTTATTTTAAGTTAAAACGAACCGAACTAACTTTTGGTTCATTCGTTTAGAATAAACCAAACCCTTTGGTTTATTCTCTTCCATTGGATTAGAACCAAACCATTTTGGTTCATCCATTATGTCTTCATAAGACACGGCCCATCCACGCTTCCATTGCGACTGAAATGATTTCATGCTCGCTCCATGTTTGGTCCAACCAAACCTAGTTTCTCTCGATCTGAGAATCCCATTCTCAAGCTCATTTTAAATCCTTTGGATTACACTCGTTGTGCGTGTGACCAAATAGGTTCTCGGTTTATCTTGGCCGTCTATAATTAACCATTAATTATAGAACGATCATGAGTGGCACCTAGTAGTACATCATGATCCCCAATTAACCGAAAAGATCAACAGTTGATCCAGAACTATTTCTGAAACCCTTCAGCAGCTCGAATGAATCGTGCCCCATTCCCTTCACTCATCTATACCCACTTGGTTCAGGACATGGTCTATAGTGTCAGTCCCCACTAGGCTGACTACGTCACACCTAGCCCAAGTATCATTTCCTCGTCCTACGGATTCTAGTTACTACACATGTTGTAACGCCCGTAAAATTTCTAGCAATTTTACGAGAGTTTTTGGCTTTACAATAATGGGCTTGATGTGGGTTTTTTTCGAAAAATAAAAGAAAATAGCCAAAAAGAGATGCAAGGCCTAGGAATTGAACCCCAAACCTCTAGAGATAGCCAAGCCCTATAGATGCACCCACTAACCAGAAGCCCAATAGGATTATATCATTAGGGGAAGAGGGCAAATTGTAGATAAGTGTGATGAGGGTAAATGAAGAGGCATGGAAAAGAGAAGAGAAACTTCTCTTCCTCCCTTTATAAAGAAGAGTGAAAGTCCCATTTGGCCACTTCTTCTTCTTCCCTCTTCTCTTCTTCTTCCTCACCGAGCTCCCTCTTCATCTTTTGGCCGAAACCCCCATTCAAGCAAGGAGAAAGCTAGGTGGCTTCCATTAGGTCATCTCCCAAGCAAAGCGAAGGAAGTAAGATTCCCTCACCTGCAGTATATTAGCTTTGTAGAGCTTTGTAGGTCATGTACATGGAAGAAATATGGAGTTCATGGCCATATATGTTTCGGCCAACCAAGGAAATTAGGGTTAGGGTTTGCATGAAAATGAATCTAAGGATATGATCATAGATTGTAGGCTTCAAGTAGGAATTTTTAGGTGCCAAAACCCAAGTTCATAGCCCTATATGTTTCAGCCAACCAAGGTCTTGAGGGCTAGGGTTGCATGAAATGCTTCTAATGAAACTATGATAAGTTGTATCCTTCATGAAGGAATTTTAGGTAATAAAAATCCAAGCTTGAGCCCTTACATGTTTCGGCCAACCAAGGTATTTAGGGCTAGGGTTACATGAAAATGCTTCTAATAAGACTAGGATAAGTAGTATGCTTCATGAAGGAAATTCTAAGTAACAAAAACCCAAGCTTGAGCCCTTACATGTTTCGGCCAACCAAGGTATTTAGGGTTAGGGTTGCATGAAAAGGCTTCTAAGGGAAGTAGGAGATGTTATATGCTTCATGTAGAAATTTTAGGTAACAAAAAATCCCAAGCTTGAGCCCTTACATGTTCGGCCCACCAAGGTATTTAGGGCTAGGGTTGCATGAAAAGGCTTCTAAGGGAAGTAGGACATGTTATATGCTTCATGTAGAAGTTTTAGGTGACAAAAAAAATAATACAATGTTTGATACCTTACATGTTTCGGCCAACATTGGTTTTAGGGTTAGGGTTTCATGAAACCACCCCCCTTATGAAGTTATGTTATGTGTATGAGTTTAATATGTTATGAAATATGTCTATGTGATGAACATGTTTTATGATTTAATATGCCATGAATATGCCTATGAAATATGCCTATGTGATGAACATGTTTTATGATTTAATATGCCATGAATATGCCTATAAAATATGCTTATGTGATGAACATGGTTATGATGTAATATGCCATGAAATATGCTCATGTGATGAACATGTTTATGATGTAATATGCCATGAAATATGCCTATGTGATGAACATGTTTTATGATTTAACATGCCATGAATATGCCTATGAAATATGCTTATGTGATGAACATGTTTATGCTTTAGGACCCCTTTAGGGTACTCTTATGTTATGAATGCATGTATTGTTAGGACCCTTGGAATAGCTAGAGGGGGTGATTAGCCTTTCTTTCTTTCTACAAAAACGTTAGCGGAAGCAATACAAATATAAGCATAAACAAAAGCAAGAAACAAAGCTAACACCCGATGTAACGTGGTTTGGAGATGACGCTCCTACTCCACGGCAATCCGTAAGGTGGATTAGCCCTAATCAATCCTCACTAGAACCTCCTTTGGATGAACCAAGGTGGAGAAACCTTATCTTACAATGCACTCCTCTTCTTTACAATGATGGAAGATTAGGATTAGAGAGGAGGAGGTTTTGGATTGCTAAAAACACTTGGAAAGCTTGGTGAGCACGTAGGTGTAGTTGGGAGCAAGAGCACTAGCTTCACCAAGCTCCCCATGGCCCCTTTTTATAGAAGAGGGGCTGTTTTTCCCGTTGGCTTGATCGATCAACGATGCTTACCATCGGGCCGATCACGCCAAGCAACGGCCAAACGCGATCTCCGCGGAGATTCGTAGCCGCAATCTTCAACGGCCAGGTGATCAGTCGACTGATCCCTCCATCAGTCGACTGATGGGGTGATCAGTCGAGTGATCAAGGCAGCAGTCGAGTGCGACTTGTTGGTGCAGGGGCACTAGATAATCGAACCTGTGTTTTGATTATGGCAAAGACACAAAGTTAAGTTTATATTGTTATCTCACGTGCTAAATCAAGTGTGCAGAAAAGTACTAAAGCTGGAGCTGAAGGCTAGAGACACCCGGAGGAAGCCGTGGTGGTCGGGCGACACTTGAGTGAATTCGGAGGGAGCCGAAGGAATCGAGTGGAAGGCCGGAAGCGAGAGCTACTATCGAGGTAAGCTCGTGTGAGTGAGAGATTGTAAGGTCGTGTCCTCTTTACGGGGACGACCGTAGGCGACGATTCGACTAAGACTTCCTGTGGAAGGTCTAGGTCGAGATCGGACGGTTAGAAACCGTCGTATTTATCATTTTCCGAGCTAATCTCTTACTGCAGGGAAGTGGCGGTGGCCGATCATTGCTGGACATTAGGCGATCATTATCGATTGGTGATGAGATGCATCGATCGTATCATCGATCGGCCCGATGAGAGGCATCGGTGATGGCGACGACTCAGCTTTTGCGCTATGTCAAAAAGTATAACTTTTGACGCTGCCACTTCGCGATAAAATTTGGAAATATCCATGTTCCGTTCCAAAGTAATAGGATACATTTTCAGAGGCAAAAGTATATAACAGGAGGGGAGGATTCCACTCCAAATCACATCAATTATTCATCAAGTGCTCCTACAACGCCAACGCTTCAACACCGTCATAACGCCGACGCGACGACAACCTCAGATCTTCTTCGTCGGCAGCAGATTCAAGTAATATTTTTGATATTATATTCTGTGTTTTTTATCTTCATAACGAGGTGAGGTAGGCTTGTTGCCTCATCCTCGTGTATTCGGTTTTTGTAATCGTTGTCTCCTACCTCCAACGAGGAGGAGACGTTTTAGTGCTTTGCCCTCCGTACGCGGTCTAGGACCGATAGGGCCTTGGAGTAGCAACCGCTGGGTTGTGAACCAAGTAAAATAAACGTGTTCATTTATTTTCCGCTGTGCTTACTTTGCGTATCGAACGAACGAAAAAGAAAAGTTTTACGGTCGCTATTCACCCCCCCCTCTAGCGACGCTTCTCGATCCAACAATTGGTATCAGAGCGGGGGCGCTAAGATTTGGTGAAACCACCAATCTAGCACGTTTTGGTTTTCTTTTCGTATTTTTCGATTCGTATATTTCTTAGGTTTTGTTTCCCGCACTACTAATCCAAGACCAAGTCTTGGTACATAGTTTTTGGTTGTGTTTTTGCTAGTACTAATCTCCTTCGGAGTACCTCACGATCAAACGAGCATAACTTTTGCTACGAGTGGACTCACGAAACGATCTACCCACCAAATCGAAGCTCTCTGAAAGATCTACACTTTTTACAGGGGGTTTACCCCCATAACAAGCTGTTTCCAGCCCCAAAATTCAGCGTTTAGTACCCTTTCGGGGACATCGAAGGTCGTAAGTTTCAAATTTTTTTTAGTTTTTTATCCTCCTTATTTATTTCTGTTTTTTTTCTATTATTTCGCATTACTAATCCAAGACCAAGTCTTGGAATTCTCTTTGGTTTTTATTTCTGTTTTAGAAAGATACTTAAAGGCTCACATAGAGGGAAAAAGCACCACCCGACCTCCCATATTTAACGGAGATGATTTCCGTTATTGGAAAGGTCGGATGGAGTGTTTCTTGAAAACACAAGTCGAGACTTGGATAATAATCCAAACCGGCTTTGCTTTACCCACCAATGATCAAGGAGAGCCCTTGGATTTCAACAAGTGGACAAATGCAACCAAGAGGCAAATCGAAGCCGATGCAAGAGCAACCCAAATATTGCAATGCGGCTTGTCCAAGGAGGAACTCAACCGCATCGGACCATTCATTAGCGCCAAGGACCTATGGAATAAATTAATTGAGCTACGAAGGAACACCCGATGCTAAGGTATGTAAGCGTGACCTTCTTTTCAATAAGTTGTATAACCTCAAGATGCAGGAACACGAGGCGGCAACACAACTACACGCCGCGTCGAGACATTGTCAAGCGGCCTACACACCATCGGACACAAGGTCGAAAACCGTGACCTATTAAGGTACGCGTTCTTAATTCATTTCCTAGGACTACCTTGTGGGCATCCATGGTCGATGCCTACAAGGTCTCTAAGGACCTATCGAGCTTAGGTTAGATGAATTATTTTCCGAGTTTGAACTTCATGAGCAAACTAACGTGATCCGGCCGAGAGAGGTATTGCTCTACTTGCGGGACAAAGAAGCAAGCCACCTACTAGGCAAGTAGATGAACTCGAACCCAAGACGAATCCGAATCCAAGAGGAGGCCATAATAGTCAATATTGTGCGGAGAATAGTTCGACAAGAAAGAAGGAAATTGAAGAATGAGAACCAAAGAAAAGGGAGCAAGGAAAGCCTTCCATGCAACTTGGGATAACAGAGAAGACATAGCTTACATGGCAAGAACGGAGGAGTCCGAGTCAGAACTGCCGAGTCCAACTACAACTCCGACTCCGACCCGAAGATTATTTTGAGAAAACTCAAAGCCGGACCAAAGGGAAAGTTAAGGTTGATTTCTCTTTAATTAGTACACTTTACGATTACAATTAAAGCCGCTTAATAGGAAATTAACTAAGTCCGAGTCTAGGGTTGAGTCGTTACTTGAGGAGGTTGAAACCCTCAAGCAAGAGGCTACTCTAACCTCTTCAACTAGTCAAGTTCAAGAGAGAAACTCAACCCAAATTGAAAAACTTGAGAAGGAGAATTCTCTCTTGAAAGACCAAGTTCAAGAGGTCGAGGCTAGGTTGGAAAAGTTCACGTTGGGATCTAAGAACCTTAACCGACTACTTGGAACCCAAAGAGCCGTGTACAACAAAGCCGGACTCGGATTTAAGTCAAAGACTACGAATAGGTCTTATATGTCTATCGTAAATCGTAGTCATCAAAGAGTTCAAGCATGGGTCCCAAAGGTTTTATTAAATTTACATATTAGGAGTAATAAGTATTGGATTCCTCAGGATCAAGTTCATTATTTGAATAGACCTTATTGGTTCAATGGTCTAGGGGGAGCTAACACTAAAATAGTATACCCGCTTACTTAGCAAAACCATTGCATGCTTAGAATTTCTGTTAACTTGTGAACTTACTTAGAATACGTACATAACCAACTAAAATCCTTCGAAAAGATTGAGCCTCGGGGAGCCTCTTTTCATAAATAACTAGTTAGTCAACTCTTGATAATATAGTATCAGGACGCGGCGAGATGATAGTACGTTAGGGAGACAAAGTCTCGTGTATTCGAGCTAGATAAGGCGTATCTAGCTTGGTGCACTTGACCGAGTGGAACTAGCTGAAGCTACCTCACCGTATCCTAAACTAGTTAGACCAGGAAGTAACCCTAAGTGACTTAAGTAATATTTTCTTGAATTTGGCTTTGTCTAAGGAAGTGGTCGTTGTTCCGATCAAAGAAGGCCCCTGTGCCTCGCCACGACCTGGAAGCCAGTTTCTCGAAAAGTTACTTAACGATCTAAAGGTTAAATCTGAATCTAACCCAAGGTTGACTATCTTTAATCAATTTAAAATCATCTCACAAAACATATAAGGTGAACAAATTATGAGACACATAGAATGGGTGAGATGTTAAGGATAATTGAAATATACTTGAAACAATCCCTTCAAAATACTACTTATTTTCTCAACTATTGTACTTAACAACTCTGAGGCCAAAGTTTAGCGCCCCCTACATCTCTTATACTTCATATATTTGACTAAGGGGGAGAGCAAACTAATCTTAAGGGTTATATTATAAATCTTTAGATTATTGGTGCAGAGGGACACACCTCGAACCAATCCATCTAACTATTGCTAGACGCATGCTTGGACTTATATTTGATTTATCTAGATGCATTCATAAACGACATTGTTTTAAACCCCTATTTTATACAAAAACCCCAACACTCTTTTTGATTTATTGCAAAAGGTGGAGAAGAGCGAAAGTTAATGGGGATTAACACTAATTTTGTTTTTGAAAACTAAAGTATCTCTTTCAAAACTCACCTAGTGTTAAGTTGGAGTTTTGGTTAAGGGAGAGTTTTTGGGAATGGCATTCATCATCTACTATATGTGTTTCATGCTTTAATTTCTCTTAACTTTGTGTTGGTTTGCCATAGATCAAAAAGGGGGAGATTGTTGGTGCAGGGGCACTAGATAATCGAACCTGTGTTTTGATTATGGCAAAGACACAAAGTTAAGTTTATATTGTTATCTCACGTGCTAAATCAAGTGTGCGTAAAAGTACTAAAGTGAGTGAAGGCTAGCGACACCGGAGGAAGCCGTGGTGGTCGGGCGACACTTGAGTGAATTCGAGGAGCCGAAGGAATCGAGTGGAAGGCCTAAGCGAGAGCTACTATCGAGGTAAGCTCGTGAGTGAGAGATTGTAAGGTCGTGTCCTCTTTACTGGGACGCCGTGGCGCGATTCGACTAAGACTTCTGTGGAAGGTCTAGGTCGAGATCGGACGTTAGAAACCGTCGTGTTATCATTTTCCCGAGCTAATCTCTTCACCGCAGGAAGTGGCGGGCCGATCATTCTTTGGACATTGGGCGATCGTTATCGATTGGATCGATGAGATGCATCGATCGATCGCCATCGATCGATGAGAGGCATCACGATCGATGGCGACGACTCGCGGCTCTTTGGCGCTATGTCTCAAACGATAACGTTTGACGCGGCCACTTCGCGATAAAATTTGGAAAAATCCATGATCCGTTCCAAAGAAATAGGAGACAATTTCAGAGGCCAAAGTCTATAAAAGGAGGGGAGGATTCCACTCCAAATCACATCAATTATTCATCAAGTGCTCCTACAACGCCAACGCTTCAACACCGTCATAACGCCGACGCGACGACAACCTCAGATCTTCTTCGTCGGCAGCAGATTCAAGTAATATTTTTGATATTATATTCTGTGTTTTTTATCTTCATAACGAGGTGAGGTAGGCTTGTTGCCTCATCCTCGTGTATTCGGTTTTTGTAATCGTTGTCTCCTACCTCCAACGAGGAGGAGACGTTTTAGTGCTTTGCCCTCCGTACGCGGTCTAGGACCGATAGGGCCTTGGAGTAGCAACCGCTGGGTTGTGAACCAAGTAAAATAAACGTGTTCATTTATTTTCCGCTGTGCTTACTTTGCGTATCGAACGAACGAAAAAGAAAAGTTTTACGGTCGCTATTCACCCCCCCCCCCTCTAGCGACGCTTCTCGATCCAACACGACTACATTCTGTGGTGATATTCCCCTTAATCAGTCGACTGATGCCCTTGGCGATCGTGATCACTGATATCGATTATTTACTCGCCCAAAGGATCGATCGATAGTTAGGGTTTCACCACGACTCGGTCGAACGCTGACGGTCGGTGATCGATACATCGTATCAGTCGACTGATACTCATCAAGTATGAGTAATTCATACTTGATTTTATACCCTAGACCTAGACTCAACCTTCTAGCTCCTCAATAAGCCTTGCGCCTTCAGGATCCCTCCGAGTCCACGACTTGTTCATCCTTTGCGCTTTGCTTCCAAGAGCTTCCTTCGGTTTCGTCATGTCTTGGGTTGCCAAATGCTTGGACTTTACGCCGCCAAGATTACAAGCTTGGACTTATACTGTCAAGACTTTACTTTGGACTTCCTTTGCCAAGGTTCACTTAGACTTTACGCTGCCAAGACTACAAGCTTAGTCTTACGCTGCCAAGTCCATCCCTTGTACTTTCTTTGCCAAGATCATACTTGGACTTTCTTTGCCAAGATCATACTTGGACTTCCTTTGCCAAGATCATACTTGGACCTCCCTGTCACTTAAACATTTTCGCAATTAGATCACAAGATATTGCCTAACTTAGATGATTATCCAAACATCAAAACATATATAAATGCTTGGAGCATTGTTGCACCAACAATATCCCCCTTTTTGATGTTTGACAATCATTTAAGTTAGGTCTTTAAAAGTACTCACATAATATGAATTATAACTTAAAAGACTCCTTCTCCCCCTTTGACATACATCAAAAAGAGAAGGATTCAAAAATGAAAGAATTAAAGGTGTTGGATCTTAGACTAAGGCATAAGATAGAAAGTAAGCTCCCCCTTAATCCAAGATATGTTTTATAATGTGTAAACAATAGTTGAAGCAAAGCATTTCAAAAATAAAGTCCTAACTTTGCACCAACAATGGTTTTGGGGATGAAAAAGATATAATTTATGAAACCTCCCCCTAAAACACTGCATTAATTAGTCCTAAAACTTGTTTATATGAAATTTTATCATACTATAGTGTTAGGACATCAAAGATACACCAAATATCAGAAAATGGAGTTTATTATCAGAAAACACAGTGTATCGATCATTGGTTTGAACGATCACAGCTCTAAAAAATTTGATCTTTTCAACCCAAATTCAGAAATGTGGTAGAAATTCCAGAAATCTCGAAAAATCATGAAATTTTGCGTACATATTTCTGAAATCATAGTTTATCAAGGAAAAATAATTTGAAAAATATATGTTTTCCACATTACAAGATTGATACAAACTTGGAACCTATCAAAAGTTCTAAAGATTTTGCAAACTTTGTATCACTTTTGTGTTCCATTTGAAAACTGTTTTTCAAAATATGATGAACATAATTTAAAATACATATTATTTGGAATTTCCAACCATGTTCTTTGAGCTATGTATTCATTACTTGAATACAAGCCTTCCCCATGATTGGTCCATAAGGTTTTTATGTCTCTAGGTGTGTCATTGGCTCATAGTAATGCATCATAACAAGCATGATGAGCCAAGTACACCTTCCCTATCATCTCACATGTTTCTAAGTATTTCAATACAAAAATCAAGGTTTCTTAAGGCTTTTGTGAGATGCATCAAGGTATAAAGAAGCTATATAAGTATAGGATCATGCAAACCTAGAATTTTACTCTACAAAGCACATACCAAGCTCTCTCCTTAATGATGAAAATTCGGCTTCGGGAAGAGCTTTGGTGAAGATATCGGCAAGGTTGGACTTAGATTCTACATAATTAAGTTCAATGTCCCCTCTTGCCACATGATCTCTTATGAAGTGATGTACCGGATTTTTGGTCAAGTTGATGGTACTCACATTATCACAATAAACTTTAATGTTAGAGTAGTGTAGCTCATAGTCCACAAGAGTATGTCTCATCCAAAGTAATTGAGCTACACAACCACCCATAGCCACATATTCGGCTTCGGTGGTTGATAAAGCAACACAATGTTGTTTCTTACTACTCCAACTAACTAGGGAGGACCCAAGAAATTGGCATCCACCACTAGTACTCTTCCTATCCAATTTACACCCGGCATAATCGGAATCGGTATAACCAAGCAATTCAAATGACTTAGTCCTAGGATACCAAAGTCCTACATTTAGGGTGCCTTTAATATATCTTAATATTCTTTTGACGGCTACCAAATGTGATTCTTTGGCACAAGATTGGTATCTTGCACACATACCTACCGCAAATAAAATGTCGGGTCTACTAGCGGTTAGGTATAGTAAGCTACCAATCATACTCCTATACAGTTTAAGATCAATTGATTTACCTTCATGATCACTATCTATTCTAGTGCTAGTGGCCATAGGAGTGGTTACAATTTTGGCATTTTCCAAACCAAATTTCTTGATCATTTCATTTGCATATTTGGTTTGATAAATATGAATACCCTCATTGGTTTGTTTGACTTGTAAGCCTAGGAAAAAGGTAAGCTCTCCAACCAAACTCATTTCAAATTCATTTTCCATATTTTTTATAAAGTCTTGAAGAAGATCATCATTCGTTGACCCAAAAATGATATCATCAACATATACTTGGGCTATGAATATATCTTTTAATGTTGACTTTATAAACAAGGTTTGATCTACTTGACCTCTTCTAAAATCCTTAGAAATTAAGAACGATGACAATCTTTCATACCATGCCCGGGGAGCTTGTTTTAACCCATATAATGCTTTCCTAAGCTTACATACATGATTTGGATAATCTATGTTCTCAAATCCGGGTGGTTGCTCTACATATACTTCCTCCTTAATATAACCATTTAAGAATGCCGATTTAACATCCATTTGGTAAAGTTTAAATCCCATGTAGGAAGCATACCCTAAGAGAATCCTAATAGATTCTAACCTCGCAACCGGGGCATAAGTCTCATCATAGTCAAGCCCCTCAACTTGATTGAATCCCCTAGCAACCAACCTAGCCTTATTTCTAGTGATATTTCCTTGATCATCTAGCTTATTCCTAAAGACCCATCTTGTAGTAATTATGGTGCTATCATTGGGTCTAGGTACTAATTCCCACACTTGACTTCTCTCAAATTGAGCCAATTCATCTTGCATTGCCAAAATCCAATCCGGATCATGTAATGCATCATTGATTGATTTGGGCTCCATTTGTGAGATAAGAGCTACTTGACTAGTAGGAGGTCTATGAAATGACCTAGTTCTTACTCCTTGAGATAGATCTCCTACTACTTGGTCAAGTGGATGATCTTGATGAATTCTTAGGTTTCTAGAAGGTGTTTCAATTTGATCATTGTTATCTTCCACCCTTCTTTCATCATCGGAGTCTCCTCTTCCTCCCCCTTGATCATTACCCCTAATGGTCAAATTTTGAAGTTTTTGGGTAATATCTTGATTATTGTCATTAATATCCTTATCAATGGAGGACTTTCTAGGGTAGGTACTAGTATTTTCATCAAATTGAACATTGGAAGACTCCTCAATCCCTTTGGTTCTCTTATTGTAGACTCTATACCCTCTACTTGTGGATGAGTATCCAACTAGGATTCCCTCATCCGCTTTTGATTCAAATTTTCCTAAGTTATCTTTGGTGTTTAGAATATAAACTTTACATCCAAATACTTTGAAATAATGAATTATGGGTATAGTCCCATTCCATAATTCAAATGGTGTTTTTCCTAAAAACCTATGGATTTGAATCCTATTTTGGATATAGCAAGCGGTATTAACCGCTTCTGCCCACAAGTAGCTAGGTAGAGAATATGCATTAAGCATAGTCCTAGCCGCCTCTTGTAGGGCACGATTTCTCCTTTCCACCACCCCATTTTGTTGGGGTGTTCTAGGACAAGAGAACTCATGCTTGTACCCTTGCTCTAAACAAAATTGTGAAAATTTTAAGTTTTCAAATTCACCACCATGATCACTACGGATCCGGTTGATTTTGAGACTCTTTTCATTTTCAACCCTTTTACTAAATCCTATGATTATTTCTAAGGTATCATCCTTATGTTTCATAAAGTGGACCCAAGTATACCTAGAAAAATCATCTACTATAACCAAACAATATTTATTACCATTTAAAGATGGAGTACTATGGCAATCAAACAAGTCAAGATGCAATAACTCTAATGGTAAAGAGGTGTTAGTTAGAGTTTTACCTTTGTGTGATGTCTTTGTTTGTTTTCCTTCTTGTCATGCATCACACAATTTGTTCTTGACATACTTGATCTTTGGTATCCCTTTGACCAACTCCATCTTGGATACCTTGGCTATGTTTTTCATGTTGATGTGCCCCAATCTTCTATGTCATAGCCAACTTTCCTCTTCTTTTGCAACAAAACACTTAGTAGAAACGTTAGAAGCATATGAAAGATCAACATAATAGATATTTGATTTCCTATATCCAACTAACATGCAATCATTTAATTCCTTATGTTTAATCATGCATTTAGAGGATTCAAAGGAGACATGATAGTTTGCATCACAAAGTTGACTAACACTTAATAAATTGAATTTCATATTTTCCACTAGTAAAACTTTGTGAATGACAATCTTGGGGGATACCTCAATTGTACCTTTACCTAATATCTTGAGTTTTCCACTATTCCCAAAGGACACCGCTCCTTTCTTCACATATTTAATTGTGGAGAACTTGCTCACATCCCCGGTCATATGTGTTGAGCAACCACTATCCACAATTCACATACCTCGCTCTCCTACCTAAATCACATGAAAAACACAAGCTTTTGGTACCCAAACATTTGGACCGGTAACATTAAGTAAAAACTTCTTAGGTACCCATGCTTTCTTAACTTTTCCCTTAATGGTTGCTTTCCTATTAATCAATGAAATATAAGCAACTTCTTTTTCTTTTGGCTTATATCCTAAACCGGCCTTGTTATAAACCGCTCTTTGCCTACTAAGAATCATATCAAGACACTTTGAGCCAATTGAAAATTTTTCTAAACATGCTTTCAATTCACTAACCTCATCCCTAAGTTTGTCATTTTCTTCCTTAAGCATGCAAGAATCAACATGTGAAGGTTTTTCATTTCTAATAGCCTTTAGTTCTACCTTCATGCTCTTAACCTTAGATTTAGACTTATCTAGAGCTTCTTGAAGATAGGCAATTGATTTATAAAGGAGCTTAACCTTGGGAGAGTCCATTACCTCATCGTCACTAGATGACGATTCATCGCTTGAGGAATCTTCTTGGCTTGATGTGCCCGAATCATCTTCTAGTGCCATGAGTGCCACATGGCGTGTGATGTGGCAAAGCTCATCATCGGAGGAAGAGTCTTCAACACTTGGTGTGTCCCATGTGGTTTGAGCCACCATGGCCTCCTTCTTCTTCTTCTCCTTCTTGTCCTTCTTTTTCTTTTCCTTTTCCTCCTTCTTTTTTAGCTCCGAGCAATTCGGCTTTATGTGCCCCTTCTTGTTGCAAGCATGGCAAATCACATTATTGTTAAAACTTGAATTACCACTATTTTTACCTCTTGAAGAATGGGACCCCTTTCTTGCATCTCTATTCTTGAATTCCTTTGATTTTCTAAGGAACTTCTTGACAAAATGGGTCATCTCACTAGCCGAATCTTCGTCACTACTTGACTCACGCTCCGACTCGGATGATGATGACACCTCTTTCCTTTCTTTCTTCTCAACAAATAGAGTTAAGCTCTTTTCCTTAGAAGACATGTTAGTTTGCTCATGCAATTCAAACTCACAAAATAGTTCATCAATTTTAATTTGCGAAAGATCCCTAGTTACCTTAATGGCATCAACTATAGAAGTCCATAAAGAATTTCTAGGAAATGCTTGTAAAATATACCTTACCAAATCCCGGTTGTCAACTCGCTCACCTATGATATGGAGTCCGTTAACAATTTCTTTGAACCTTCCATGCATTTGACTTACGGTTTCATGCATCTTCATTTGGAAGGCTTGAAGTTGTCCAATTAGTAGGTCCTTCTTGGCCCTCTTTGACTCCTTGGAACCTTTATTTAGCTCAATGAGCTTTTCCCATAGCTCCTTGGCGGATTCGAAAGGCCCCACCTTGTTGAGTTGCTCCATGGTAATGCCGCATTGAATGGTGAGTACCTCCTTGGCATTTGATTCGAATTTGCGGTTCATTTCCCTTGTCCAATCCTTGCTTGGAATAGGGTCCCCATGTTCATCCACCGGTTCCTCGAAGCCATCTATAATGCTATACCAAATTTCAATATTACTCATAAGATAGTACTTCATCCTACCTTTCCAATACGCAAAATGACTCCCGTCGAAGAGCGGTGGCTTGGCGGTGCTATATCCCTCTTGAAGAGCCATTGATGTCTTGGTTGATGGTGAGATCTTCCAAGCTATCCGGGCTCTGATACCACTTGTTAGGACCCTTGGAATGGCTAGAGGGGGGTGATTAGCCTTTCTTTCTTTCTACAAAAACGTTAGCGGAAGCAATACAAATATAAGCACAAACAAAAGCAAGAAACAAAGCTAACACCCGATGTAACGTGGTTCGGAGATGACGCTCCTACTCCACGACAATCCGTAAGGTGGATTAGCCCTAATCAATCCTCACTAGAACCTCCTTTGGATGAACCAAGGTGGAGAAACCTTATCTTACAATGCACTCCTCTTCTTTACAATGATGGAAGATTAGGATTAGAGAAGAGGAGGTTTTGGATTGCTAAAAACACTTGGAAAGCTTGGTGAGCACGTAGGTGTAGTTGGGAGCAAGAGCACTAGCTTCACCAAGCTCCCTATGGCCCCTTTTTATAGAAGAGGGGCTGTTTTTCCCGTTGGGCTTTGATCAGTCGACTGATGCTTACCATCAGTCGACTGCCGCCGAAGCCAACGGCTTTTGAAATGCGATCTCCGCGAAGATTCGTAGCCGCAATCTCCAACGGCCAGGTGATCAGTCGACTGATCCCTCCATCAGTCGACTGATGGGGTGATCAATCGAGTGATCAAAGCGAATCGAGTCGACGCATGCGTGTGATATTCCCTTAATCGGTCGGTGATGCCCTTAGCGATCGTGATCCGCGATATCGATCATTGCTCGCCCAAGGCGGTCGGTGATGGTTAGGTTTCACCGACTCGATCGAGCGCTGACCAGTCGACTGATACATTGTATCAGTCGACTGATACTCATCAAGTATGAGTAATTCATACTTGATTTTATACCCTAGACCTAGACTCAACCTTCTAGCTCCTCAATAAGCCTTGCGCCTTCAGGATCCCTCCGAGTCCGCGACTTGTTCATCCTTTACGCTTTGCTTCCAAGAGCTTCCTTCGATTTCGTCATGTCTTGGGTTGCCAAATGCTTGGACTTTACGCCGCCAAGATTACAAGCTTGGACTTATGCTGCCAAGACTTTACTTTGGACTTCCTTTGCCAAGGTTCACTTGGACTTTACGCTGCCAAGACTACAAGCTTGGTCTTACGCTGCCAAGTCCATCCCTTGGACTTCCTTTGCCAAGATCATACTTGGACTTCCTTTGCCAAGATCATACTTGGACCTCCCTGTCACTTAATCATTTTCGCAATTAGATCACAAGATATTGCCTAACTTAGATGATTATCCAAACATCAAAACATATATAAATGCTTGGAGCATTGGTGCACCAACATGTATGTTATGAAATGACTAAGAGGGAGATGCTTCCCTTTCAAGTAGGGATTAAGAGCTCTCCTTATGATAAGATAAGATGGAGATGCTTCCCTTTTAAGTAGGGATTAAGAGCTCTCCTTATGATAAGACAAGATTGAGATGCTTCCCTGTTTATGTTGGGGATTAAGAGAATTCTTTATGATATGACAAGAAAGAAAGGAATTAAGTATTTTACTTTGTAAGAGATTAAGTACCCGACCCGTCAGGTGGTCGTTAATCAAATCCATAGGGACATAAGAAGACGTAAGAGGTCTTGCCCTGGTAAGACGTAAGAGGTCTTGCTCTAGTAGGTCTGGTGGCTCGCTACCCCAACCTATTAGGGAACGCGCATTATGTGGTACTTAACCTGGGGCCCCCCAAACAAGTTATGATTATGTTGAAGTATCTATATGTATATGTTTTGAAAAGAAAAGACTTTTATGAAATTGTGCATGCTTATGTTAAAGTTTATGAACGCTTATGAATATGTCCTTTATGCAGGTTTAAGATTTACGATGTTACGGATGCTTATGTTATGAATGCTTATTGTTAAGTTTAAAACGCTTATGATTACGTCCTTTATGCAAGTTTAGATTTTATGATGCTCTGAATGCTTATGGTTAAGTTTAAGAATATATTGTGTCTATGTACTTTATGCAAGTTTAAGATTTACGATGTTACGGATGCTTATGTTATGAATGCTTATTGTTAAGTTTAAAACGCTTATGATTACGTCCTTTATGCAAGTTTAGATTTTATGATGCTACGAATGCTTATGGTTAAGTTTAAGAATATATTGTGTCTATGTACTTTATGCAGGTTTAAGATTTACGATGTTACGGATGCTTATGTTATGAATGCTTATTATTGAGTTTAAAACGCTTATGATTATGTCCTTTACGCATGTTTAGATTTTATGAAGTTAGGATGCTTATGTTCAAGTTAAGAATACTTGTGATTAGGTACTTCATGCATGTCTAAGATTTATAATGTTATGGATGCTTATGTCATGAATGCTTATGTTTAAATTATGCCCTGCTTATATTTAATTATGCTTACCATGCTCATGTAAATTCTATGCCATGCTTAGGTTTTTATTACATGGGCATGTTGTTGATTTGTGTTGCTATGAAATACTTAGGCTATTTATGCTAGCATGCTCATGTTTCTAATTGCTTGATGAAAGTTTGTGGCTTTTGTGAGTAGGCAAGAATCTTACTAAGCTATATGCTTATAGTTTATGTTGTCCATATACTGCAGATAAAGGAAACCTGGACTAGAGGAAGTAGCAGGAGGGGCCAAGTGTGTGTGATAGTGGCATGGTGGAGAAAGACCCTGCTACTATCTGCTTATATTACATGCCCAATGAATCCCTTAAGACTTTGCTTCCGCTTATAAGACTTGTGAACCTTTAGCACCATGTTGGATGTTGCTTAATCATTTTACTGCTCAATTTCTTAAGAACTCATGAATGACACCTTATGCTACGCATGCTATAAATGAAATAAGATATGTTAGCATGCTAATTATGAATATGATATGTGATGCATGTGCAAAAGAAGGTTTAAGTTATGATGACATGTTAAAGTATGTAGGTTGTGAAATGAACCCTATACGTTAGGTTATATAAGAAAAAAAAAAGGGCAACAAGTAGCGCCGCCCTGAGAGCAGATAAGGGCGGGCGTTACACATGTATCGAAGAGTACCTTACTCTAAACATGTAATGCTTTGGCCAAAGACTTTAGTAACAATCCGACGAGAGGTCATGGGTATACATCTCCTCGCAAGGAGTGGTGAATCCTTTATAGGCTATTCAAACACCTTCGATCACTTCGACTTATACCCAATCATCCCGGGTCCACATCTCCTTAGAGATGTTTGCTTAAGATGTCAAAGCATAAGTCTCCATGATCAAGATGACTTGAATACCACAAGTCAAAGGAACATCGCACTTAAGCTACAGTAAGAACTTCATTGACATATCTATATATGCAGAGAACCATATGATGTCTTACGACTGGTCACTCCAATGAACTAGTTACCATAACTAGCATCCACGGTTAACTCCGGACATCACAATGTCTCCAGCCAGTGAGAATCAGCTGCTTGGATACACCAAGGAGTATACCTCGTGCTAGTCTCGACAGAATTTATGGTGTCCAAATCCATCAATTCATCGACTAGGGATAATTCCGATACATCACAATTACACATGTAGAGATACTCACTAGTTATGATCCAATCACAAATTCTCTCATGCTGTGAATCGTATCGTGGACATTCAGTAAATGAGTTTAAGATCCAATTAAATACATGAAACATGTATACTCAAATAGTGAATCTTCATTTATCATATAAATGGTTCATACATAAGGCGATTGCCTTAGGACATCTCTCATATATTACTAACACATGTAACCCCCCCCCCTCCATGTAGTGGTCGACCACTTGATTTGCATTTGATGTGAATTCATTTTTGGGGTAACTCCAACTTCATCTTCCTCCTTGGATCATCCTCTCAAGCTCCCTCTCCTCCTTGGCCGAACCATCCATAGGGTGCTAGCACACTCAAGGGTGTGTTTTCTCCACCTATTGCTTGTGTGGATACCAATAGAAGAGTGTACACTTAACACTCTAGAGTTTCGGTAAGCTATTTGGACGAGCGGGATTTACGAAGGGTATCTCATCGAGGGTAACTTCTTATCATGTAGATCTAGAGTAGATCTAAAGGTATCAAACACATACATGTTAGTTTTATTTTTATACTTCGCACGGATCCGTGGCCGGGGCTTCCGAGGTTTCCGCAACGCAAAAAGCGATTTTTGCGGCTCGGAAAACCCAACACCTCTATCCCTTCACAAGTATAAATAGAAACTCTTAGATGATGGAATTCACTCATTCACTCAAGTTTTTATCTCATCCATCCCATCTTCTGCTTCCAGAGTCCAAAAAGCCTACGAGTAGGTTCGTCGGTCTCAGAATTTGTAGTGCTACTATTCTGAGACATCGTCGTTGTATCTTAGAAACGAATTGCTGCTATTCGTAAGCACCTGAGCGGAGCAATATCATTTTACGGAGATAGTGTTGAACACTAGCCTCGACGAGCTCATATCAGTTTGCTTTCTCCCCAACAATATTCATCACACCGTTAATCAACAATCGTAAAATGATATTCGATGCAATCTGATATGGCTGTGATCAACGACATTCCGACTACCGTTTCACCCGGAGTCACAACCTCCGTTCCACCCGGAGAGAAGCCGGAGAAATTCAACGGAGCTGATTTCAAAAGATGGCAACAGAAGATGATGTTTTATCTGATGACGCTAAACCTCGTAAGGTTTTTGCGTGAAGACCCGCCAGCCGTTATGGAAGGAGATTCTAATAGTAAGGTTGCTTGCGATGCGTGGTCGCACGGAGATTTCCTGTGTCGTAATTACATTCTCAATGCATTGGACAACACATTGTATAACGTGTATAGTCTGATAGAGATGGCGAAATCTCTGTGGGAATCACTAGAGAAGAAATACAAAACCGAAAATGCCGGTTTGAAGAAATTCATCGTCGTTCGGTTTCTGGATTTCAAAATGGTCGATTCCAAGAGTGTGACATCTCAAGTCCAAGATATGCAACTGATATTGCATGATCTGGATACCGAAGGCATGAAACTGAACGAGTCATTCAAAGTAGCCGTGGTAATTGAGAAACTCCCCCCGTCATGGAAGGATTTCAAAAATTACCTGAAGCATAAACAAAAGGAGATGGGGCTTGAAGACCTGATCCTGATGTTGGTGCAGGGGCACTAGATAATCAAATCTGTGTTTTGATTATGGCAAAGACACAAAATTAAGTTTACATCGTTATCTTACGAGCTAAATCGAGTGTGCAGAAAAGTACTATAGCTAGAGCTGAAGGCTAGCGACACTCGTAGGAAGTCGCAGTGGTCGGGTGACACTCGAGTGACTTCGGAGGGAGCCAAAGGAATCGAGTGGAAGGCCAGAAGCGAGAGCTACAAAGTAAGTATCGAGGTGTAACGTGTAGGGAAATCTCGTATGCCAAATGGCATATGCGCAACGGAAAATAGGATCCCTTCCAAGTGATCCATGCGAAAGCAAACTCGTATAAAATAAATTTCTCTAAACCAAACCTATCTTATAGGAGAGGATTACCTTTGTTGCGTGCCCTTGTTAATCCCGCTTTTCCTTTCGGTTTGTTGGATCTTTAGCACGTTCAAGTGTTCGTGCCTCTATACGTATCCACACGAGCAAGCTCTTGTCTCACAAGAGAAACTAGAAGAGCTCTCCTTTACTTCTTGCTAGAGAAGTCCCTAAAGGAGAGGAATCTAGGGAAGAAGAGAAAGGAGGAAGAAGACTACTCTTCTTGCTAGCCTACACTCACAAAGCCACACAACCAAAGCTTCCACCAAGCTTCTCAAGCTCTCTCTCACAACCACACCACAATCACAATCCAAATGATGCTTTGGCCGGCCACTCCATGGGGCCTTTTATAGGGTTGGCAAAACCCTTTCACCTCCTACAATTTAATGCAATCCATTGCATTGAGACCCCTTTTGTTTTGGCCGGCCACTTAAGGAGACAAAAACCATTTTGTCCCCTTCCACCTTATCTAGCTTAGGTGGCATGCTTATGTGGCATTCATGCATGTTGAATTACTCTTATTAATTCAATTAAGCTTATGTTATCATATTGAATTAATCTTATTAATTCAATTAAGCTTATGTTATCATATTGAATTAATCTTATTAAATCAATAAGGTAACATATTGAATTAATCTCATTAAATCAATTAGCTAAAATTCTCATTAAGCTTAAAGTCCAAAAACCATTTTGTACTTAAGCTTATTCCCAAATTATTCTAGTCAAACTAGAATACTCTAATTCCTCTAATTATCATGCTCTTTGTGTGTGACCCTATAGGCTCTCATTACGTTGGCAGTGGATCTAAACTCTTTTAGATACACAAGCAATGAGCGGCATCTAGCAATACATCATTGCTACCCAAGTTACGAGATAAGTCAAGATCCGACTAACCTTTCAGTGACTACTATAATATATGACCGTGTCCTTCTATCCTTGATATCAGATTGATCAATGAGGCATAGACCGTGTCATCCTCGATCAATCTATGTGTTTCTTGATCTCTGAGTAAACTAACTCAAACAAATGAGCTCAATATCTCATATTGACTCATTCGAGCATGGCCATGCGTTTTAGTAGTTCTACTCAATCAAGGGGCCCACCGATATCACTCTCGTCATATGGAAGGGATAGATCCCATCTACATCACTCACATCCCTCCGCATAATTTGTTACATACCCAGTAATCGCCTTTATGGTCCACCCTGTTACGGGTGACGTTTGACGATACCAAAGTACATAACTCCTTATGTAGGGAACCGTAGTGACTTCAGGTCTAAGGACTATTCATACCAATAGTCACATGAGAAAGTTTATGACACTCATATAACGATCCATGAAACTTTCTCATGGCGGGTCAGTTCAGTATATATTCTCCAATATATACCCATGTGTCAACTTGATATCATATATCCATGACTTGTGAGATCAAGTCATCAATTGACCTACATGCTAGTCTTTATGTATTAATATTGCCCTTGCATATTAATACTCGACTAGGAACATTTAGGAAAGTGTTCTCTACAGCCTCTCATAATCAATTCTGCCAATTGATGTGCTGTAGATAAGAACCTACTTTTCTAGGGCATTATTATATTTAAATTAGCTGGCACAAGCAAGATGTAAATATAATAACCAATCCTTTGCCTTTATAGAATATGATACAAAATGTTCCCTATTCAACCATCACATGATTGGTTCTAGGGCTTTAACTAACAATCTCCCACTAGCACTAGTACCAATCACTATGATATCTAATACCTAGTGACCTAGTGTGACCATCATGCTTCCTCTATGCCAAAGCCTTGGTCAATGGATCTGCGATGTTAGCTTCTGTCGGTACTCTGCATATCCTCACATCTCCTCTATCGATGATCTCTCGAATGAGATGGAAGCGCCGCAGTATGTGTTTGGTCCGCTGATGTGATCGAGGTTACTTAGCCTGTGCAATAGCCCCATTGTTGTCACAATAGAGGTCTATTGGATCTGCAATGCTAGGAACTACCCCAAGTTCACTGATGAACTTGCGGAGCCAAACAGCCTCCTTTCTTTGCATCGGATCTTTGCAATATACTCGGCTTCATTGTAGAATCAAGAAGCGTGTCTCGCTTTGAACTCTTCCAGCTCACAGCTCCACCATTCAGGCAAAACACGTACCCCGATTGCGATCTATAGTCATCCTTGTCTGTTTGGAAGCTTGCATCACTGTAACCCTTTACAGTTAGCTCCTCATTGCCTCCAAATATCAGGAAATATTCTTTCGTTCTTCGTAAGTACTTAAGAATATTTTTGACTGCTATCCAGTGACTTTCACCTGGATCTGACTGGTATCTACTCGTCATGCTCAAAGCATACGAGATGTCGTGACAGTACAAAGCATAAGCGTACATGATAGACCCTATAGGCGATGCATATGGATCTTATCCATGCGACTCTCTCCTCCTTGAAGAGGACATTGAGTCTTGAAAGACTCACACCATGTGATAAAGCGAAAACCCTTTCTTAGAATTTTGCATAGCAAAACGATCTAGCACTTTATCAATGTATGTACTCTGACTTAGGCCAAGTAATCTTCTAGATCTATCTCTATAGATCTTGATGCCTAGAATATAGGCAGCTTCACCTAAGTTCTTCATCGAGAAACAATTCCCTAACCACATCTTCACAGACTGGAGTGAGGGAATATCATTTCCGATGAGAAGTATATCATCTACATACAAGACAAGAAATACAACTGTGCTCCCACTATTTCTCTTGTAGACACAAGGCTCATCTTCATTCTTGATGAAACCAAACTCTTTGATTGCATCATCGAATCGAAGATTCCAGCTTCGAGAGGCTTGCTTTAGTCCATAAATGGACCTTTGCAGTTTGCATACCTTTCCAGATGCTTTGGATCTTCAAAACCCTCGGGTTGTGTCATGTACACATCCTCGGTAGCTTTCCATTCGAGCGGTTTTGACATCCATCTGCCGGATCTCATAATCATGGTAGTGCAATAGCAAGTATGATCCGAATGGATTTAAGCATATGGCCCGGTGAAAAGGTTTCATCATAGTCAATACCATGAATTTGTTTGAATCCTTTAGCCACCAATTTACCTTTATAGGTATGCTTATTACCATCCATGTCAGTCTTTACTTTAAAGACCCACTTACACCCAATGGGTTTTACCCCTTCAGGTGGATCAACCAAAGTCCATACTTGGTTAGTGTACATGGATTCCATTTGGATCTCATGGCCTCTAGCCATTTCTAATCTCATCATAGCTTCTTTATAGGATGTAGGCTCGTCAAGATTGATAAGCAATACATCACCGTTGTCGATCAAGAGAAAAGAATATCTCTCGGGTTGTGACGGATCCTATTAGATCTACGAAGAGGTTGGTCTACTTGAGCAGTGTTTGCTCCACAACTCTTTGGGCAACAAATTCCTCATCCACAACACTTTGTGGTGCCTGTTCATTTTCCATCGAAGCCTTAGTGTTATCATCATCTTGAACTTCTTCAAGATGAATTTTACTCCCACTAGTATTTCTAGAAATAAATTCTCTTTCTAGAAAGACAGCATTTCTGGCAATAAACACCTTGCCAAGTGTGGGATTGTAAAAGTAATATCCCTTAGTTTCCTTGGGATATCCTACAAAATAACACTTATCTGATTTGGGTCCTAGTTTATCTGAGACTTGACGTCTAACGTAAGCTTCACAACCCCAAATCTTTATAAAAGACATTTTGGGACTCTTCCCGGTCCATATCGTATATGGTGTCTTTTCTGACTTTTGATGGAACGCGATTAATTGTGAAAGCGGTGTCTCTAGAGCTAAACCCCAAAAGGAAGTAGGTAGATCGATCGGCTCATCATTGATCGTACCATATCTAATAGAGTACGATTTCTCCTCTCAGATACACCATTCCATTGTGGTGTTCCAGGTGGAGTGAGTTGGGATATTATCCCACACTCAGCCACGTGATCACGAAACTCTTGACTAAGGTATTCACCACCTCGATCTGATCGAAGTAGCTTAATACGCTTACCAAGTTGGTTTTGTACTTCATTCTTGAATTCTTTGAACTTTTCAAAGGATTCTGACTTATGTCTCATCAAATATAAGTAGCCAAATCTACTCACATCATCAGTGAAAGTAATAAAGTACTTATAGCCTCCTCTGGCTTCGACATTGAAAGGGCCACATACATCAGTATGTATGAGTCCTAACAAGTCCGTCGCTCTCTCGCCATGTCCACTAAATGGAGTTTTAGTCATCTTTCCTAAAAGACAAGACTCACATACCTCATATGATTCAAAATCAAATGAGTCCAATAATCCATCTTTATGGAGTTGGGATATGCGTTTTTCATTTATGTGACCTAGGCGACAGTGCCAGAGATATGTCTGGTTCAAATCATTCGATTTGAACCGTTTGGTATTTACGTTATAAATTGGGTTATCTAAATCTAGAACATAGAGACCATTCATAAGTGGTGCATTACAATAGAACATTTCATTTAAATAAATGGAACAACATTTGTCCTTTATTATAAAAGAAAAGTTTTTCTTGTCTAAACAAGATACAGAAATTATGTTCTTTGTTAATGCGGGTACATAGAAGCACTCCTCTAGTTCTAAGATAAGCCCAGTGGGCAAAGACAAAGAATATGTTCCTACAGCTACAGCAGCAACTTTTGCGCCATTGCCTACTCGTAGGTCCACTTCACCCTTTGCCATTATTCTACTATTTCTCGGTCCACGCACATTAGTACAAATGTGAGATGCACATCCGTATCTAATACCCATGTAGAAGAAATAGATAGATTAACTTCTATAAGCGTGTATACCAGGCGAAGTCCCACTCTCTTGTTCTTTACTTCCTCAAGGTAGACTTTGCGATTCCGCTTCCGATTGTCGATCTCACCGCAATGGAAGCAGTCCCCTTCCTTAGGTACTTTACCTTTACCCTTTGAAGTGGATGAATTGGCCTTGCCTTTGGCTTGGGTCTTACCCTTGCCTTTGCGCTTACCTTTGCCCTTCTTGACCATTAGTACGTTGCTAACTTTCTTTTTGAGATTGGTTCGGTTCTTAACATCTTTGAGAATCTCAGGCAAAGGTTTATCAATTTCATTCATGTTATAATTCATGACGAATTGATTATATGCTTCCGGCAACGATTGCAGGATAACATCGGTTGCCAATTCTTGGCTCAGTGGAAAACCTAGTCTTTCAAGGTTCTCAACGTACCCAATCATTTTGAGTACGTGAGTTCCTACAGGTGTTCCTTCTTGCATCTTGCATGCAAAAAGAGCCTTAGACACTTCAAAATGCTCGTGCCTAGCTTGTCCTTGATATAGTTGTTTCAAATGCTCAACCATATCATAGGCATCCATGTTCTCATGTTGCTTCTGAAGCTCAGAGTTCATGGTGGCAAGCATAAGGCATGACACATCTAATGCGTCATCTTGATGCTTCTTATAAGCATCCTTTTCAGCACGAGTGGCCGCATGGGCGGGTGTTTCAGGGGTAGCCTGCTCTAGGACATATAGTTTGCGTTCTTGCTTGAGGATAATCCTCAAGTTCCTATACCAGTCAAGAAAGTTTGCTCCATTAAGCTTGTCCTTCTCAAGGACAGATCGCAAGTTGAGGGGGTGTGTCGTGTTAGATGACATGGTGATCTACAACATTAAAAATGCAAAGTTAAGTATCATACCTAAATCATTTAATTAGGCCTTTAATTAAATGAGGCTCACACTAAATTCTCATAGCTACTATTTAGCTATAAATTTATATGGGATAAAGATCCACATCAAAATTCGTCTTGAGTTAGCTTTGGCTAATCGCCCAAGACGTAGTATAATTAGGTAGGCAATCTTTTGCCAATTACATCTGATGTAACTCTTTAATAGCTTTGGTTAAGTTTTAGATTAGTTTAGTGTTTATTCCTAAACTAAACTTCCGGTTGTATGGCGAGGCACAGGGCCTTCTTGGATATCGACAACGACCACTTCTAAGACAAAGCTGATGTTCGGAAATCACACAAAACTAATGTTAACACTTATGTTCAAAGCTAATATATGCCTCTACTTTCTTAACCAATTAAGAAAACACTTAATTAAGTCTTAACCAAGACTGATAGCGGGACATCACGATTGTCCACTCGCACCCCTCCAAGATAAAATGCATTGCTTTGCTTTGGCAAACCCAATAACAAATGATCGAGGAAGTAGTGAGTACCAACTTTGGTAGGCATATCGTTTAGACTTATTAAGAAATAAACATGTATCATATACATATTAGCATACATCACATATAAGCTAAACTAATCATGCATCACATACAAGCTAAACTAACGTGTCATGGTTATGGCCCTTATTCTACAATCTTCTCAAGCCAATGAAAAGATTGATTGGTCAACCTAGGGATAGCATCTTCTCCTAAGTGCTTCCTTTTGGTTGTCTTGTGTGTTGACTTCCTCCTTGTAACCTCATCTTCCAATGGACCCTCCATCCTTGTTTTGTACATTACAAAAAGAGAAATACTCGAGTTACATTAGTCTAAAACTAATTTTACAACAAGAATATTAGGAGAAAGGCACGACACGCAGCCGTATTAAGAATTACAACACACAATCACAAACTTTTTGGGACTAGGCCATAACCATGCACCATGTCATTTTAACTTTTAAAAGACATTGGATATTTTATTATGTTTGAAAATTTGCTAATGCAATTATCAACTCATAATAAAATTTATCCTACTTCTATATCACATATAAAATAGAGAAAACCTATTTTTATACGATCTTTCGCAAGTGGCTCTGATACCCGTAGGGAAATCTCGTATGCCAAATGGCATATCTTGCGAAAAATAGGATCCCTTCCAAGTGATCCATGCGAAAGCAAACTCGTATAAAATAAATTTCTCTAAACCAAACCTATCTTATAGGAGAGGATTACCTTTGTTGCGTGCCCTTGTTAATCCCGCTTTTCCTTTCGGTTTGTTGGATCTTTAGCACGTTCAAGTGTCCGTGCCTCTATACGTATCCACACGAGCAAGATCTTGTCTCACAAGAGAAACTAGAAGAGCTCTCCTTTACTTCTTGCTAGAGAAGTCCCTAAAGGAGAGGAATCTAGGGAAGAAGAGAAAGGAGGAAGAAGACTACTCTTCTTGCTAGCCTACACTCACAAAGCCACACAACCAAAGCTTCCACCAAGCTTCTCAAGCTCTCTCTCACAACCACACCACAATCACAATCCAAATGATGCTTTGGCCGGCCACTCCATGGGGCCTTTTATAGGGTTGGCAAAACCCTTTCACCTCCTACAATTTAATGCAATCCATTGCATTGAGACCCCTTTTGTTTTGGCCGGCCACTTAAGGAGACAAAAACCATTTTGTCCCCTTCCACCTTATCTAGCTTAGGTGGATGCTTAGGTGGCATGCTTATGTGGCATTCATGCATGTTGAATTAATCTTATTAATTCAATTAAGCTTATGTTATCATATTGAATTAATCTTATTAATTCAATTAAGCTTATGTTATCATATTGAATTAATCTTATTAAATCAATAAGGTAACATATTGAATTAATCTCATTAAATCAATTAGCTAAAATTCTCATTAAGCTTAAAGTCCAAAACCATTTTGTACTTAAGCTTATTCCCAAATTATTCTAGTCAAACTAGAATACTCTAATTCCTCTAATTATCATGCTCTTTGTGTGTGACCCTATAGGCTCTCATAACGTTGGCAGTGGATCTAAACTCGTTTAGATACACAAGCAATGAGCGGCATCTAGCAATACATCATTGCTACCCAAGTTACGAGATAAGTCAAGATCCGACTAACCTTTCCGTGACTACTATAATATATGACCGTGTCCTTCTATCCTTGATATCAGTTGATCAATGAGGCATAGACCGTGTCATCCTCGATCAATCTATGTGTTTCTTGATCCCTGAGTAAACTAACTCAAACAAATGAGCTCAATATCTCATATTGACTCATTCGAGCATGGCCATGCGTTTTAGTAGTTCTACTCAATCAAGGGGCCCACCGATATCACTCCCATCATATGGAAGGGATAGATCCCATCTACATCACTCACATCCCTCCGCATAATTTGTTACATACCCAGTAATCGCCTTTATGGTCCACCCTGTTACGGGTGACGTTTGACGATACCAAAGTACATAACTCCTTATGTAGGGAACCGTAGTGACTTCAGGTCTAAGGACTATTCATACCAATAGTCACATGAGAAAGTTTATGACACTCATATAACGATCCATGAAACTTTCTCATGGCGGGTCAGTTCAGTATATATTCTCCAATATATACCCATGTGTCAACTTGATATCATATATCCATGACTTGTGAGATCAAGTCATCAATTGACCTACATACTAGTCTTTATGTATTAATATTGCCCTTGCATATTAATACTCGACTAGGAACATTTAGGAAAGTGTTCTCTACAGCCTCTCATAATCAATTCTGCCAATTGATGTGCTGTAGATAAGAACCTACTTTTCTAGGGCATTATTATATTTAAATTAGCTGGCACAAGCAAGATGTAAATATAATAACCAATCCTTTGCCTTTATAGAATATGATACAAAATGTTCCCTATTCAACCATCACATGATTGGTTCTAGGGCTTTAACTAACATAACGCCCGCCCTTATCTGCTCTCAGGGCGGCGCAACTGTTACTCCTTTTTTTTTTCTTTTAAACATACTACATATGGATCCTCTCACAACCTACGTACTTTAACAGGTCATCATAACTTAACCCTTCTTTTGCACATGCATCACATATCATATTCATCATTAGCATGTTAACATATCTTTCATAACGTGCATACATAAAGATTCGTTCATGAGTTCTAACATTTCCAACCTTCTTAAGTGGATGATACTCATTAAACACAAGTCTTATAAGCGGAAGCAATGTCTTAAGTTGTTCTTAGAGCATATAAATACAAGCAGATAGTATAGGGTCTTCTTCCACCATGCCACTATCACACACACTTGGCCCCTCCTGCTACTTCCTCTAGTGCAGACTTCCTTTATCTGCAGTATATGGACAACATGAACTATAAGCATATAGCTTAGTAAGATCCTTGCATACTCACAAAAGCCACAAACTTCATCAAGCAATTAGAACATGAGCATACTAGCATAAAGGACCTAAGTATTTCATGGCAACACTAATCAACAACATATCCGTGAAATAAAAACTAAGCATGGCATAGAATTGTTCATAAGCCAGTTAAGCATAATTAATCTAAGCAGGACATAATTTGAACATAAGCATTATAACTACATAAAACTAAGCATGCATGAAAGACATATTCATAAGCGTTTTAAAACTTCACAATAAGCATTCCTAACCTAAGCATCCGTAACATCCTACATCTTAAACCTACATAAAGTACATAGGCACAAACATTCTTCAACTTAACCATGACCATTCATCAGGGAATCCAAACACGCATAAAGGACATAATCATAAGCATTTGTTTAACTTGAATATAAACATTTGTAATAACATAAATCCTAAACTTGTAGAAAGAACATAATCGCAAGTATTCATAATCTTACCCGTAACATTCACCACATCATAAATTCTAAACTAGCATGAAGTACATAGTCGCAACGTTCTTAAACTTAACTCTAAACATCATAACTTCATAACATCTAGCATGCATGAAGAACATAGTTTGCAAGCATTCAGAGTATTTAACATGAGCATACATAATAATCATAAAAGTCTTTCCTTTTCAAAACATATACTTATAGATACTTCAAAATCATCATAACTTCATAACATCTAGCATGCATAAAGAACACGGTTTGTAAGCATTCAGAGTATTTAACATGAGCATACACAATAATCATAAAAGTCTTTCCTTTTCAAAACATATACTTATAGATACTTCAAAATCATCATAACTTCATAACATCTAGCATGCATAAAGAACACGGTTTGCAAGCATTGAGTATTTAACATGATAATACACAATAATCATAAAAGTCTTTCCTTTTAATAACATATACTTATAGATACTTCAAAATCATCATAACTTCATAACATCTAGCATGCATAAAGAACACGGTTTGCAAGCATTCAGAGTATTTAACATGAGCATACACAATAATCATAAAAGTCTTTCCTTTTCAAAACATATACTTATAGATACTTCAAAATCATCATAACTTCATAACATCTAGCATGCATAAAGAACACGGTTTGCAAGCATTAGTATTTAACATGAGCATACACAATAATCATAAAAGTCTTTCCTTTTCAAAACATATACTTATAGATACTTCAAAATCATCATAACTTGTTTGGGGGCCCCAGGTGTTAAGTACCACATAATCACGCGTTCCCTAGTAGGTCAGTAGCGAGCCACCGATCCTACTAGAGCAAGACCTCTTACGTCTTACCGTGGCAAGACCTCTTTCTTCTTATGTCCCTATGGATTTGATTAACGACCACACGACGGGTCGGGTACTTAACCTCTTGCAAAGTAAAATACTTAATTCCTTTCTTTTCTTGTCATAATATAAAGAATGCTCTTGATCCCCAACATAAAAGGGAAGCATCTTAATCTTATCTTATCATAAGGAGAGCTCTTGATCCCTACTTGAAAGGGAAGCATCTCCATTTTATCTTATCTTAAGGAGAGCTCTTGATCCCTACTTGAAAGGGAAGCATCTCCATCTTGTCATAAGGAGAGCTCTTGGTCCCTACTTGAAAGGGAAGCATCTCCATCTTATCATGAGGACACATGCATTCATAACATAAGAGTACCCTAAAGGGGTCCTAAAGTATAAACATGTTCATCATACAAGCATATTTCATGGCACATTGCATCATAAACATGAAGCATATTTTCCTTGGCATATTCATGGCATATTAAATCACAAAAACATGTTCATCACCTAAGCATATTTCATGGCACATTACATCATCAACATGTAGCATGTTTCCTAAGCATATTCAGGGCATATTAAATCATAAAAACATGTTCATCACCTAAGCCTATTTCATGGCACATTACATCATAACATGAAGCCTATTTCCTTGGCATAATCATGGCATATTAAATCACAAAACATGATCCACATCTAGGTATGTTTCATGGCATACTATGTCATAATCATGTTCATCACCTAAGCTTATTTCTTATTGCATTGAATCATAACCATATACATCACACAAGCATAGTTCATGACATATAAACAAACAAAACCATACCCTTAGCACAACTACATGTGGGGTGTTCTCATGAAACCCTAACCCTAAAACCATGGGTTGGCCGAATCTTGTAAGGGGCTTGAGCTTGGATTTTGTCCCCTAAAGTTCACTCATGAAGCCTTATAACTAATCATAGTATCATTAGAGATAGTTTCATGCAACCCTAACCCTACTTCCATTGGTTGGCCGAATCTTGTAAGGGGCTTGAGCTTGGGTTTTGTCCCCTAAAGTTCACTCATGAAGCCTTATAACTAATCATAGTATCATTAGAGATAGTTTCATGCAACCCTAACCCTACTTCCATTGGTTGGCCGAATCTTGTAAGGTTAGATCCTTGGACTTTTGTCCCCTAAAGTTCATTCATAAGCATTATTACTTACCCTAGTGTCATTAGGAACATTTTCATGAAACCCTAACCCTAATTATATGGGTTGGCCGAAACATGGAATGGGTTCAAACTTTAGGTTTTGTCCCCTAAAGTCCATTCATCAAGCATTATTACTTAACCTAGTGTCATTAGGAACATTTTCATGCAACCCTAACCCTAATTATATGGGTTGGCCGAAACATGGAATGGGTTCAAACTTTAGGTTTTGTCCCCTAAAATTCATTCATAAGCATTATCATGGCCTAACCTCCTAAGAGGGAGTTGTCATAAAAAAAAACCCTAACCCTAAAAGGCCTTGGTGGCCGAAACCTATAAGGGCACCAAGTTGGAATTTTTGTCCCTTAAAAGGGTCCTATAGTGAGCATACATCCTATAGAAGTTCCCTAGAAACATTTTCATGAATCTTAGCCCAAGAAAACTTGATTGGCCGAAACCTACAAGGGCTACAACTTCATCGTTCTTACATGAAATTTAACTTACGAAACTAATACACTGCAGGTGAGGGGAAAACTTACATCCTTCGCTTTGCTTGAGAGATGACCTAATGGGAGTCACCTAGCTTTCTCCTAGCTTGAAGGGGGGTCTCGGCCAAAGGAAGAAGAAGGGAGGGTTGGTTTCGGTGAGGATGAAGAGGAGAGGAAGAAAATGGCAAAAAGGAAACTTCCTTCTTCTTTATAAAGGGAGGAAGAGAAGTTTCTCTTTTCTTTGTCATGCCTCTTCACTTACCCTTCTTCCACTTATCTATAAATTCCCTCTTCCTCTAATGATATAATTCTATTGGGCTTATGGTTAGTGGGTGCATCTATAGGGCTTGGCTATCTCTAGAGGTTTGGGGTTCAAGGGGTTCACCCCAGGCCTTGCACTTTTTCGCTTATTTTCTTTTATTTTTCCCAAAAACCTACATAAAGCCTATCATCATAAAGCCAAAATTCTCCTAAAATTGCTAGAAATTTTACTTACATAATCCCTCATACCTTGTAAAAGTTTCAGTCCTCGAAACTTAAAATAATTCTGGGTACTTGCCTCATGTCCTCCTCTCGCTCCTGTAGCTTCCTCATATTGCGAATCACACAGACCTTTACTAAGGGCACCTCTTTGTTCCTTAGCCTTTTGACATCTCGGTCCTAATATTTGGATAGGCCGACTTTCAACACTCAGTCTTCATGAACGGTATCGCTTTGTGTCTCGATTACTTGGTCCGTGACCGATACGCATTTCTTGAGCATAGAGACATGGAACACGTTGTGTATAGCCGACATTTATTGAGGAAGCTCCAGCCTGTATGCTACCTTGCCCACCCTTTGCGATATCGAATACTGTCCCCACGTGAGCGTGGATTGATTTACCCTTCCTTCCGAATCTCATCACTCCTTCATGGGGTCACTTTGAGAATACCAGTCCCCGACTTCAATTCTAACGGTTCACGCCGCATATCCGCATATAGCTCTTTTGTCGGCCTGGCGGCTTGATTCTCTGACGGATAGTCTGTATAGCGCGGGTGGTATTGTCAATAATATCGGCCTGAAGACCCATTTCCCTCCTTTCACCACCCTCGTACCAACAGATAGGAGACCTGCATCTTCTCCCGTATAGAACTTCATAGGGTGCCATTCCAATGGTAGCCTGGTAACTGTTGTTGTAAGCAAATTCTGCCAGGCACAAATATCGACACCAGCTCCCCTTAAAGTCTAGAGCACAAGCCCGCAGCATATCTTCCAGCACCTGGTTCACTCTTTCCGTCTGACCGTCGGTCTGAGGATGAAACGCAGTGCTGAATCTCAACTTAGTGCCAAGAGCCTTCTGAACACATTCCCAAAAATGGGAGGTAAAACGGCCATCGCGGTCAGAAATAATAGCCTTAGGCACTCCATGTAATTTGATAATTTCCTTGACATATAATTGAGCTAATTTGCTCGTAGAATAGGTCATCTTAATTGCCAGGAAATGGGCAGACTTTGTCAACCGATCTATGATTACCCATATAGCATCATAACCATTTGTTGTTCTGGGTAATCCCGAGATGAAATCCATAGATAGTTCTTCCCATTTCCACTCTGGAATCGGTATCGGCTGCAGTAATCCCCCAGGTTTCTGGTGTTCTGCTTTCACCTTCTGGCAGGTCAGACAGGTGTTGACGTACTGAGCCACCTCCCTTTTCATGCCGGACCACCAAAATTTATCCCTTAAGTCCTGATACATTTTATTAGACCCAGGGTGCATGGTATAAGGTGTTCCATGGGATTCCTCGAGTATCTTCTTTCGTAATTCCGGATCGTCCGGAATACATAGTCGGTCCCGGAGGTATAATAGTCCACCGTTGGAAATGTGGAACCCATTATCCCTTCCTTCCAGTACTTCTTGTTTGATCTTCTGGATGTCTGAATCACCATCTTGCTTTCCCTTTATATCGTCGAACAACGTCGGCGTTATAGTCATGGTGGAAAGTTGCCCAGAAATAATCTCTATCCCGTAATTCATTATTTCCCTTTTCAGGGGTTGAGATAGCATTGATAAGGACATCAAAGCGAAGGATTTCATGGTTTATCTGCCACCTTGTTGGCCTTTCCTGGGTGATAGAATATCTCACAATCATAATCTTTGACTAGCTCAAGCCATCTGCGTTGCCTCATGTTTAGGTCTTTTTGGGTGAAGAAATATCTCAGACTCTGATGGTCGGTATAAATCCTGCACCGTGCCCCGTATAAGTAGTGTCTCCATATTTTTAGAGCGAATACCACGGCCGCCAGTTCTAAGTCATGGGTAGGATAGTTTATTTTGTGCTCTTTGAGCTGTCTAGAGGCGTAAGCGATGACCTTGCCATTTTGCATGAGTACAGCTCCGAGCCCCAGTTTGGAGGCGTCACTATACATATCGAAGCTTTCATTATTTTCAGGGAGAGTCAGAATGGGAGCGCTGGTCAGTCTCCTTTTCAGTTCCGTAAAACTCCTCTCACAGTCCTCAGTCCATTTGTATTGCTTGTCCTTTCTGGTGAGGGTTGTCATAGGGGCTGCAATTCTAGAGAAGTCCTCTACAAACTTCCTATAATAGCCTGCTAGCCCGAGGAAACTTCTGATTTCACTCGCATTCCTTGGCCTATTCCAGTTCCTTACAGCCTCAATCTTCATTGGGTCTACCATGATTCCCTCTTTAGAGATGACATGACCCAAGAATGACACTTGATCGAGCCAGAACTCGCATTTGGAGAACTTGGCATATAGTTGCTCTTTCTGAAGAATCAGTAATCTTGTCTTGGATGTTCGATGCTCTTCTCGGGCTCTCGAGTAGATAAGAATATCGTCGATGAAGACGATTACAAGTTTGTCGAGGAAGGCCGAGAATACTCGATTCATTAGGTCCATGAACATTGCAGGAGCATTGGTTACGCCAAAGGGCATAACTACAAACTCATAATGTCCGTATCTTGTCCGGAAGGCCGTCTTCGGAATATCGCCTGGCTTCACTTTTACTTGATGATAGCGGACACGAGATCGATCTTTGAAAAGACTAGTTCTTCACCGGTCGAATAGGTGTCGATCCTGGGAAGGGGGTACCTATTCTTGATGGTCACGTTGTTCAGTGCCCGGTAGTCTATACACATTCGCATGGACCCATCTCTTTTCTTTATGAACAGCACTGGAGCTCCCCATGGGGAGTGATTGGGACGGATAAATCCTCGCCAAGTAACTCCTAGTCGCTCAAGTTCTTTCAACTCATTGGCGCCATACTGAAGGTGCCTTGGAGATCGGATTAGTTAGGGAATCAATTCGATCTCGAACTCAATTTCTATCGGTGGCAATGTAGGTCATCGGGAACACCTCCGGATGGTCACATACCACTCTGACATCTTCTATTTACCGATTCTTCGATGATATGGTATCCACCACATGTGCGAGAAATCCGGCGCATCCGTCTTCTAACATTTTTCGGGCCTTTAGCGCTGATAAGAACTTCTTTGTTCCTTCCTTCGACTCCCCGATAAATTCAAATGAAACCTATGCTTCGGGTCGGAAGATTACCCTCCGTTTACGGCACTCAATTGAAGCACCGTACTTGTGCAGAAAATCCATGCCCAATATAACGTCATAGTCCCACATATCTAGGACTATTAGGTCACAATAGAGCTCCTCGTCATGAAGTCTAATTGGTGCGGCGCGCAGAACATGGGTGGATGGCATCACTTCTCCCGAAGGTAACGTTGTTAAAAATTTATAGTCCAAAGCTTGGGGATGCCTATCTATCTTTCTTATGAAAGGCGTAGCGATGAATGAATGGGTTGCCCCGGTGTCAAACAAGACAGTAGCGTATTGACCGAAATAATTATGACTGATACAACCGTCGAGGCACTCGCCACATCTTCTCTGGTGAGGGAGAACACCCTGGCATTTGTCCCAACTGGCGGGGCTTCCAGTCTCCCTTGACTTATCTGGGGACCCTCTAGCACTACGTCTCCCGTTCATGTTATCTAAGTGATAAATAAATAATTTAATTAAGGTGTTATTATTTGTATTCCTATACAGGCATCTAACATCCCATATCATAAACAAGGTAAGGTGTCCTTTCTAGGGATATTTCTAGGTTAGAGACATGTTCCCATCCTATACAGCTTGGTAAGGTATACTATCTAAGTCATAAGTATGATTCCATTATACTAAACAGGACGAGGTATTATTTCTATCTAACTCTCAAGTGTGAGTCCATTCTACTAAAGCATGATGAGGTATTATTTCATTCTAGATAGAAAACATTCTTCATTATAAAGGAACTTAAGTATGCATAAAATTACTTACTTGGAAATAGCAGGATGGAGGCTTGATGTGTGATAGTGGAAAGGTGAACCCCTCGATACCACTGTAACGCCCGCCTTATCTGCTCTCGTATGGGCTCATTACTCCTTTTTTTTTCTTTTAAACATACTACATATGGATCCTCTCACAACCTACGTACTTTAACAGGTCATCATAACTTAACCCTTCTTTTGCACATGCATCACATATCATATTCATCATTAGCATGTTAACATATCTTTCATAACGTGCATACATAAAGATTCGTTCATGAGTTCTAACATTTCCAACCTTCTTAAGTGGATGATACTCATTAAACACAAGTCTTATAAGCGGAAGCAATGTCTTAAGTTGTTCTTAGAGCATATAAATACAAGCAGATAGTATAGGGTCTTCTTCCACCATGCCACTATCACACACACTTGGCCCCTCTGCTACTTCCTCTAGCAGACTTCCTTTATCTGCAGTATATGGACAACATGAACTATAAGCATATAGCTTAGTAAGATCCTTGCCTACTCACAAAAGCCACAAACTTCATCAAGCAATTAGAACATGAGCATACTAGCATAAAGGACCTAAGTATTTCATGGCAACACTAATCAACAACATATCCGTGAAATAAAAACTAAGCATGGCATAGAATTGTTCATAAGCCAGTTAAGCATAATTAATCTAAGCAGGACATAATTTGAACATAAGCATTATAACTACATAAAACTAAGCATGCATGAAAGACATATTCATAAGCGTTTTAAAACTTCACAATAAGCATTCCTAACCTAAGCATCCGTAACATCCTACATCTTAAACCTACATAAAGTACATAGGCACAAACATTCTTCAACTTAACCATGACCATTCATCAGGAAATCCAAACACGCATAAAGGACATAATTATAAGCATTTGTTTAACTTGAACATAAACATTTGTAATAACATAAATCCTAAACTTGTAGAAAGAACATAATCGCAAGTATTCATAATCTTACCCGTAACATTCACCACATCATAAATTCTAAACTAGCATGAAGTACATAGTCGCAACGTTCTTAAACTTAACTCTAAACATCATAACTTCATAACATCTAGCATGCATGAAGAACATAGTTTGCAAGCATTCAGAGTATTTAACATGAGCATACACAATAATCATAAAAGTCTTTCCTTTTCAAAACATATACTTATAGATACTTCAAAATCATCATAACTTCATAACATCTAGCATGCATAAAGAACACGGTTTGCAAGCATTCAGAGTATTTAACATGAGCATACACAATAATCATAAAAGTCTTTCCTTTTCAAAACATATACGTATAGATACTTCAAAATCATCATAACTTCATATCATCTAGCATGCATAAAGAACACGGTTTGCAAGCATTCAGAGTATTTAACATGAGCATACACAATAATCATAAAAGTCTTTCCTTTTCAAAACATATACTTATAGATACTTCAAAATCATCATAACTTCATAACATCTAGCATGCATAAAGAACACGGTTTGCAAGCATTCAGAGTATTTAACATGAGCATACACAATAATCATAAAAGTCTTTCCTTTTCAAAACATATGCTTATAGATACTTCAAAATCATCATAACTTGTTTGGGGGGCCCCAGGTTAAGTACCACATAATGCGCGTTCCCTAGTAGGCTGGGGTAGCGAGCCACCAGTCCTACTAGAGCAAGACCTCTTACGTCTTACCAGGGCAAGACCTCTTACGTCTTCTTATGTCCCTATGGATTTGATTAACGACCACCTGACGGGTCGGGTACTTAACCTCTTGCAAAGTAAAATACTTAATTCCTTTCTTTTCTTGTCATAATATAAAGAATGCTCTTGATCCCCAACATAAAAAGGGAAGCATCTTAATCTTATCTTATCATAAGGAGAGCTCTTGATCCCTACTTGAAAGGGAAGCATCTCCATTTTATCTTATCTTAAGGAGAGCTCTTGATCCCTACTTGAAAGGGAAGCATCTCCATCTTGTCATAAGGAGAGCTCTTGGTCCCTACTTGAAAGGGAAGCATCTCCATCTTATCATGAGGACACATGCATTCATAACATAAGAGTACCCTAAAGGGGTCCTAAAGTATAAACATGTTCATCATACAAGCATATTTCGTGGCACATTGCATCATAAACATGAAGCATATTTTTCTTGGCATATTCATGGCATATTAAATCACAAAAACATGTTCATCACCTAAGCATATTTCATGGCACATTACATCATCAACATGTAGCATGTTTCCTAAGCATATTCAGGGCATATTAAATCATAAAAACATGTTCATCACCTAAGCCTATTTCATGGCACATTACATCATAACATGAAGCCTATTTCCTTGGCATAATCATGGCATATTAAATCACAAAACATGATCCACATCTAGGTATGTTTCATGGCATACTATGTCATAATCATGTTCATCACCTAAGCTTATTTCTTATTGCATTGAATCATAACCATATACATCACACAAGCATAGTTCATGACATATAAACAAACAAAACCATACCCTTAGCACAACTACATGTGAAGTGTTTTCATGAAACCCTAACCCTAAAACCATGGGTTGTCCGAATCTTGTAAGGGGCTTGAGCTTGGGTTTTGTCCCCTAAAGTTCACTCATGAAGCCTTATAACTAATCATAGTATCATTAGTGATAGTTTCATGCAACCCTAACCCTACTTCCATTGGTTGGCCGAATCTTGTAAGGGGCTTGAGCTTGGGTTTTGTCCCCTAAAGTTCACTCATGAAGCCTTATAACTAATCATAGTATCATTAGAGATAGTTTCATGCAACCCTAACCCTACTTCCATTGGTTGGCCAAATCTTGTAAGGTTAGATCCTTGGACTTTTGTCCCCTAAAGTTCATTCATAAGCATTATTACTTACCCTAGTGTCATTAGGAACATTTTCATGAAACCCTAACCCTAATTATATGGGTTGGCCGAAACATGGAATGGGTTCAAACTTTCGGTTTTGTCCCCTAAAGTCCATTCATCAAGCATTATTACTTAACCTAGTGTCATTAGGAACATTTTCATGCAACCCTAACCCTAATTATATGGGTTGGCCGAAACATGGAATGGGTTCAAACTTTAGGTTTTGTCCCCTAAAATTCATTCATAAGCATTATCATGGCCTAACCTCCTAAGAGGGAGTTGTCATAAAAAAAAACCCTAACCCTAAAAGGCCTTGGTGGCCGAAACCTATAAGGGCACCTAGTTGGAATTTGTGTCCCTTAAAAGGGTCCTATAGTGAGCATACATCCTATAGAAGTTCCCTAGAAACATTTTCATGAATCTTAGCCCAAGAAAACTTGATTGGCCGAAACCTACAAGGGCTACAACTTCATCGTTCTTACATGAAATTTAACTTACGAAACTAATACACTGCAGGTGAGGGGAAAACTTACATCCTTCGCTTTGCTTGAGAGATGACCTAATGGGAGTCACCTAGCTTTCTCCTAGCTTGAAGGGGGGTCTCGGCCAAAGGAAGAAGAAGGGGGGGTTGGTTTCGGTGAGGATGAAGAGGAGAGGAAGAAAATGGCAAAAAGGAAACTTCCTTCTTCTTTATAAAGGGAGGAAGAGAAGTTTCTCTTTTCTTTGTCATGCCTCTTCACTTACCCTTCTTCCACTTATCTATAAATTCCCCTCTTCCTCTAATGATATAATTCTATTGGGCTTATGGTTAGTGGGTGCATCTATAGGGCTTGGCTATCTCTAGAGGTTTGGGGTTCAATTCCTAAGCTTTGCATCTTTTTTTTTCTTTTGGCTTATTTTCTTTTATTTTTTCCCAAAAAAACCCACATAAAGCCTATCATCATAAAGCCAAAATTCTTGTAAAATTGCTAGAAATTTTATGGGCGTTACACGAGGTAAGCTTGTGTGAGTGAGAGATGGTAAAGTCGTGTCCTCTTTACGGGGATGACCGTAGGCAGCGATCCGACTAAGACTTCCTGTGGAAGGTCTAGGTCGAGATCGGACGGTTAGAAACCATCGTATTTACCATTTTCTATGCTAATCTCTTACTACAGGGAAGTGGTCAGGCTAACAGTCGACTGTTGGACATGGGGCAGTCGACTGATGCTCATCAGTCAACTGATGGGAGGCATCAGTCGACTGATGGCGACAAATCAGCCTTTGCGCTTGGTCAAAACGGATAACGTTTGACGCGACCACTTTGTGATAAAATTTTGTACAACTTCGGGATCTGTTCCAAAACATTAGGAGACATATTCAGAGGCCAAAATCTATAAAAGGAGGGGAGGATTCCAACTCCAAAGATCATCAAGATTATTCTCAAGTGCTCCTACAATGCCAAAGCTCCAACACCGTCATAACGCCGACACGACAACAAGTTATAATCCTCTTCGTCAGCAACAGTAGCAAGTAATTGCTTTTATTATTGTATTCTTTGTTTTTATTCATAACTGTTGGTGCAGGGGCACCAGATAATCAAACCTGTGTTTTGATTATGGCAAAGACACAAAGTTAAGTTTACATCATTATCTCATGAGCTAAATCGAGTATGCAGAAAAGTACTAAAGCTAGAGCTAAAGGCTAGCGACACCCGGAGGAAGCCGCGGTGGTCGGGCGACACTCGAGTGACTTCGGAGGGAGCCGAAGGAATGAGTGGAAGGCTGGAAGCGAAAGCGACACAGTAAGTATCGAGGTAAGCTCGTGTGAGTGAGAGATGGTAAGGTCGTGTCCTCTTTACGGGGACGACCGTAGGCAGCGATCTGACTAAGACTTCTTGTGGAAGGTCTAGGTCGAGATCGGACGGTTAAAAACCGTCGTATTTATCATTTTTCGAGCTAACCTCTCACTGCAGGGAAGTGGTCAGGCTGGCAGTCGACTGTTGGACATTGGGCAGTCGACTGATGGGAGTCATCAGTCGACTGATGGCGACGAATCAGCCTTTGCGCTTGGTCAAAACGGATAAGGTTTGACGCGGCCACTTCGCGATAAAATTTATTACAACTTCGTGATCTGTTCCGAAAAAAGAGGAGATATATTCAGAGGCCAAAATCTATAAAAGGAGGGGTGGATTCCAACTCCAATCATCATCAAGATTATTCTCAAGTGCTCCTACAATGCCAACGCTCCAACACAGTCATAACGCCGACGCGATGACAAGTTCAAATCTCCTTCATCGGCAACAGTAGCAAGTAATTATTTTTATTGTATTCTTTGTTTTAATCGTAACGAGGTGAGGTAGGCTTGTTGCCTCATCCTCGTACTTTCGATTTTGTGATCGTTGTCTCCTACCTCCAATGAGGAGGAGATGTTATAGTGCTTTGCCCTCCGTACGCAGTCTAGGACCGATAGGGCCTTGGAGTAGCAACCGCTGGGTTGTGAACCAAGTAAAAATAAACGTGTCTCTTTATTTTCCGCTGCTCTTACTCATTTAATTATCTACTAGAACGAAACGTCAAAAAGATTACGATCACTATTCACCCCCCCCCCCTCTAGCGACGCTTCTCAATCCAACAATAACGAGGTGAGGTAGGCTTGTTGCCTCATCCTCGTACTTCCGATTTTGTGATCGTTGTCTCCTACCTCCAACGAGGAGGAGACGTTATAGTGCTTTGCCCTCCGTACGCGGTCTAGGACCGTTAGGGCATTGGAGTAGCAACCGTTGGGTTGTGAATCAAGTAAAAATAAACTTGTCTTCTTATTTTTCCGCTGTGTCTACTCATGTTTTAACGAACAAAAAGAAATTCTATGCTCGCTATTCATCCCCCCCTCTAGCGACGCTTCTCGATCCAACAATTGGTATCAGAGCGGGGGCGCTAAGATTTGGTGAAACCACCGATATAGCACGTTTTGGTTTTCTGTTTGTATTTTTCGATTCGTATTTTTTTTAGGTCTTTTTCCTCCCGCACTACTAATCCAAGACGAAGTCTTGGTACGTTTCTTTTGGTTGTGTGCTTGCAAGTATTCTCTCTTGGAGTAGCCGACGGTAAAACGGTCATGACTTTTCGCACAAGTGGACTCACATAACGATCTACCTACCAAATCGAAGCTCTCTGAGAGATCTACATTTCTTATGAGGGTTTACCCTCGTAACAAGCTATTTCCAGCCCCAAAATCCAACGTCTAGTACCCTTTCAGGGAAATCGAAGGTCGTAAGTTGTTAGTTTTTGTTAATTTCTTATTTTTCTCATTTAATTCTGTTTATTTCCTATTTATTTCCCTCATTAATAATCTAAGACCAAGTCTTGGAATTCCCTTTGGTTTTTATTCATGTTTTGCAAGATACTTAATGACTCACATTGAGGGGTATAGCACCACCCGACCTCCGTTCTTTAACCGAGATGATTTCCATTATTGGAAAGGTCGGATGGAGTGTTTCTTGAAAACACAAGTCGAGACTTGAATAATAATCCAAACCGGCTTTGCTCTACCCACCAATGATCAAGGAGAGCCCTTGGATTTCAACAAGTGGACAAATGCAACCAAGAGGCAAATCGAAGTTGATGCAAGAGCAACCCAAATATTGCAATGCGACTTGTCCAAGGAGGAACTCAACCACATCGGACCATTCATTAGCGCCAAGGACCTATGGAACAAATTAATCGAGCTACACGAAGGAATGTACGATGCTAAGGAACACGAGACGGTGATGCAACTACACGCCCACGTCCAGGACATTGTCAACGGCCTGCACACCATCGGATACAAGGTCGAAAACTGCGACCTACTAAGGTACATTCTTAATTCATTTCCTAGGACTACCTTGTGGGCATCCATGGTCGATGCCTACAAGGTCTCTAAGGACCTTTCGAAGCTTAGGTTAGACGAATTATTTTCTGAGTTTGAACTTCACGAGCAAACTAACATGGTCTGGGCCGAGAGAGGTATTGCTCTACTTGCAGGACAAAGAAGCAAGCCACCTACCAGGCAAGAAGATGGACTCGAACCCGAAGATGAGTCAGAGTCTGAATCCGAAGAGGTGGAAGTAATAGTGAACGTAGTGCGGAAGATCGTTCGGAGGGAAAGGAGGCTACTAAAGAACCAAAAGAGGGCACAATTCAAATCAAAGCAAAAGAAGGCCTTCCATGCAACTTGGGACAATAGAGAAGACATAGCTTACATGGCAAGACCGGAGGAGTCCGAGTCAGAATTTGAATCCGAATCCAATTACAACACCGACTCCGAACTAGAGGACTACTTCGAGAAGCAACTCAAAGCCGGACCAAAAGAGAAAATTAAGGTTAGCCGCTTACTAATTCATACGCTTTACAATACAATTAAAATGCTTACTAGGAAATTAACTAAGTCCGAGTCTAGGGTTGATTCATTACTTGAGGAGGTTGAAACCCTCAAGCAAGAGGCTACTCTAACCTCTTCAACTAGTCAAGTTCAAGAGGGAAACTCAACCCAAATTGAAAAACTTGAGGAGGAGAATTCTCTCTTGAAAGACCAAGTTCAAGAGGTTGAGGCTACGTTGGAAAGGTTCACGTTGGGATCTAAGAATCTTAACCGACTACTTGGAACCCAAAGAGTCGTGTACAACAAAGTCAGACTCGGATTTAGGTCAACGACTACGAATAGGTCATATATGTCTATCGTAAATCGTAGTCATCAAAGAGTCCAAGCATAGGTCCCAAAGGTTTTATTGAATTCACATATAAGGACTAATAAGTTTTGGATTCCCCAGGATCAAGTTCATTATTTGAATAGACCATATTGGTTTAATGGTCTAGGGGGAGCTAACACTAAAATAGTATACCCGCTTACTTAGCAAAACCATTGCATATTATATTTTAATTTTTAGAATGGCTAGATAGGGAAAATAGTTAGTCAACTCTTGATAACATAGTATCAGGACACTGCGAGATGATAGTACGTTAGAGAAATAAAGTCTCGTGTATTCGAGCTAGATAAGGTGTATCTAGCTTGATGCACTTAACCGAGTGGAACTAGCTGAAGCTACCTCGCCGTATCCTAAACTAGTTAGACCAGAAAGTAACCCTAAGTGAATTAAGTGATATTTTATTGAATTTGGCTTTGTCTAAGGAAGTGGTCATTGTTCCGATCAAAGAAGGCCCCTGTGCCTCGCCACAACCTGGAAGCCAGTTTCTCAAAAAGTTACTTAACGATCTAAAGGTTAAATCCGAATCTAACCCAAGGTTGACTATCTTTAATCAATTTAAAATCATCTCACAAAACATATAAGGTGAACAAATTCTGAGACACATAGAATGGGTGAGATGTTAAGGATAATTGAAATATACTTAAAACAACCTCTTCAAAATACTACTTACTTTCTCAACTATTATTGTACTAAACAATTCTTAGGCCAAAGTTTAGCGCCCCCTACATCTCTTATACTTCATATATTTGACTAAGGGGGAGAGCAGACTAACCCTAAGGGTTATATTACAAACCTTTAGATTATTGGCGCAGAGGGTCACACCTCGAACCAATCTATCTGACTACTGCTAGACGTTATGCTTGGACTCATAGCTAATTTATCTTGATGCATGCATATACCATATTGTTTTTAAACCCCTATTTTATATAACAAACTCCAATTTTACATAACAAACCCCAACATTTTTTTTTATTTATGGCAAAAGGGGGAGAAGAGCGAAAGTTAAGGGGGACTAACACAAAATTTATTTAATTTTGAAAACTAAAGTATCTCTTTCAAAACTCACCTAGGGTTAAGGGGGAGTTTTGGTTAAGGAGGAGTTTTTGAAAATGACATTCATCATTTACTATACTTGTTTTATGCTTTAATTTCCCTTAACTTTGTGTTGGTTTGCCATAGATCAAAAAGGAGGAGATTGTTGGTGCAGGGGCACTAGATAATCGAACCTGTGTTTTGATTATGGCAAAGACACAAAGTTAAGTTTACATCATTATCTCATGAGCTAAATCGAGTGTGCAGAAAAGTACTATAGCTAGAGCTGAAGGCTAGCGACACTCGGAGGAAGCCGCGGTGGTCGGGCGACACTCGAGTGACTTCGGAGGGAGCCGAAGGAATCGAGTGAAAGGCTGGAAGCAAGAGCTACAAAGTAAGTATCGAGGTAAGCTCGTGTGAGTGAGAGATGGTAAGGTCGTGTCCTCTTTACGGGGACGACCGTAGGCGGCGATCCGACTAAGACTTCCTGTGGAAGGTCTAGGTCGAGATCGGACGGTTAGAAACCGTCGTATTTACCATTTTTCGTGCTAACCTCTTACTGCAGGGAAGTGGCCAGGCTGGCAGTCGACTGATGGCGACGAATCAGCCTTTGCGCTTGGTCAAAATGGATAACGTTTGACGCGGCCACTTCGCGATAAAATTTTGTACAACTTCGGGATCTGTTCCAAAACATTAGGAGACATATTCAGAGGCCAAAATCTATAAAAGGAGGGGAGGATTCCAACTCCAAAGATCATCAAGATTATTCTCAAGTTCTCCTACAATGCCAAAGCTCCAACACCGTCATAATGCCGACGCGACAACAAGTTCTAATCCTCTTCGTCGGCAACAGTAGCAAGTAATTTCTTTTATTATTGTATTCTTTGTTTTTATTCATAACGAGGTGAGGTAGGCTTGTTGCCTCATCCTCGTACTTTCGGTTTTGTGATCGTTGTCTCCTACCTCCAACGAGGAGGAGACATTATAGTGCTTTGCCCTCCGTACGCGGTCTAGGACCGTTAGGGCCTTGGAGTAGCAACCGTTGGGTTGTAAACCAAGTAAAAATAAACTTGTCTTCTTATTTTTCCGCTGTGTCTACTCGTGTTTTAACGAACGAAAAGAAATTCTACGCTCGCTATTCACCCCCCCCCTCTAGCGACGCTTCTCGATCCAACACCTGAGGCTACGAATAGAGGAGGATAATCGAAGATTCTCTGACTCTAAAGGAATTAAGCGGACTATCGACGAGATGTCTAACCTGGCTGAGCCGAACACCAAAAAGTCGAAACAATTCAAAAAGAAGGCTCCAGGCAAGAAATTCAAGGTCTCGTGCTACATCTGCGGAAAACCAAGACACATGTCCAAAGAGTGCAGACGCCCAAAGAAACCAACCAAGGGTCAGAAGGAAATTGCAAACCAGGTCGCAACTTCTGACGACATGGAGCTAGATCTCACTACGATCGTGTTTGAAGCCAACATGGTGGTGGACAACCCGAAGTAGTGGTGGATCGATACTGGAGCAACACGTCATATCTGTTCTGATAAGGTGATGTTCTCCAAGTATACTCCAATAAATGGAAGAAAGCTCTATATGGGCAATTCCACAACATCGCCGATTGTCGAACTTGGAAAAGTTGGCTTATCGATGTGCTCCATGTTCTCGACATCGAAAGAACCTAGTTTCGATCGACACTTGTTAAAGCCGTTCTGCACTAGTGTTCCAATCAAATAATTTTATACTTACAAAGAATGGTGTATTCGTAGGTAAAGGTTACTTAGAACAAAGTCTGTTCAAGATGGTTGTAATGACTGTACACCGTGAATTTGATGGTAATAAAATAAAAGCTTCCAACTATGTTGTCTAGTGTTTTAATTTATGGCATGATCGACTTGGACATGTTAATAATAATACTCTGAAATGTCTTGTCAAATTAAATTTATTACCAAATGTTGATGTTGACAAAACACACAAATGTGAAGTGTGCGTGGAAGAAAAAATGACGAGACTACTTTTTCATTTGGTGGAAAGGTCAACGACTCCTCTAGAGTTAATACATAGTGATCTATGTGACTTAAAATTCGTGCAAACCAGAAGAGGTAAAAAGTATTTTATTACCTTTATCGATGATTGCACAAGGTTCTGTTATGTCTTTCTTTTAAGAAGTAAAGATGAAGCCTTAGAGGCTTTTAGAACCTATAAAATAGAAGTTGAGAATCAACTTGATAAACGAATTAAAATAATTCGTAGCGACAGAGGTGGAGAATATGGTGCACCGTTTGATAAATTTTGTTCAGAATCTGGCATTATCCATCAGACAACGACGCCTTACTCACCTCAATCAAATGGTGTTGTCGAACGTAAAAATCGAACACTCAAGGAAATGATGAATGTCTTGTTGATAAATTCAGGCTTACCCCAAAACTTGTGGGGGAAAGCCTTATTATCGACAAATCACATTCTCAATAAAATTCCTCACAAGCAAAATGATAAAATACCATATGAACTATGGAAAGGCCGCAAGTCATCGTACAAATACTTGAAAGTGTGGGGGTGCCTATCAAAGGTCGAAGTACCCAATTCAAAGCAAATAAAAATCGGACCTAAAATGTTTGATGCAATATTTGTCGGATATGCCCAAAACAGTAATGCATATCATTTCATAGTTCACAAGTCAGACATTCCTGATATTCATGTGGGAACAACCATAGAATCTCAGAATACGATATTCTTTGAAAATGTATTCCCAAATAAAAGGGGAAACATTCAAATTGATAGCAACGGAAGTTCTAACAACAATGACGTCTCTGAACTTAATTGTCGTAAAAGGACTATTGACTATCAAAATGAAGAGCCACGTCGGAGCAAACGGGCTAGAGTTGAGAAATCGTTCGGGTCGGACTTTATGACTTTTATGTCAGAAACGGATCCAAGAACATTGAGTGAAGCTCCCTCTAATTCCGATGCCCCATTGTGGAAAGAAGCTGTCAATAGTGAAATTGAGTCCATCATGAATAATCATACTTGGGAATTAGTAGACCTTCCTTTTGGTTCTAAACCATTAGGCTATAAGTGGATACTAAAATGCAAGTATAAAGCTGATGGATCGATTGACAAGTATAAGGCTAGACTTGTAGCCAAAGGGTACAAGCAAAAGGAAGGCCTTGATTACTTCGATACCTACTCACCGGTGATAAGGATTACGTCCATACGAGTGCTGATAGTCATCGCAACATTGTATGACCTTGAAATACATCAAATGGATGTTAAGACTGCATTCTTAAATGGTGAGTTGGAAGAAGAAATCTATATGGAGCAACCCGAGGGGTTCATAGTTCCAGGAAAAGAGGAAAAGGTGTGCCAACTTGTACGGACTAAAACAAGCGCCTAAACAATGGCACGAGAAATTTGACAAAATAATACTGTCAAACGGATTCAAAATAAATGAATGTGACAAATGCATTTATGTCAAAAACACACTTAAAGGTTATATAATCGTCTGTCTATACGTAGACGATATGCTTATAATGGGTAGTAACCATGAGATAATCATGAGTACAAAGAAAATGTTGACCAAGAATTTCGATATGAATGATATGGGTCAAGTAGATGTTATATTGGGAATTAAAATTCTCAGGACATCTGAGGGGATAGTTTTGACACAATCTCACTATGTAGAATCGGTGTTGAAGAAGTTCAATGTGTACGATCTCTCTACAGTAAAAATATCTATGGATCTAAGTCAACACTTAACGAAAAACCAAGGTGAGCCCATATCACAATTAGAATATTCCCGGATAATAGGCAGCTTGATGTATCTCACAAATTGCACATGTCCGGATATTGCCTATGTGGTTAACAAACTAAGTCATTTTACAAGTAATCCAAACGACACCCATTGGAAAGCACTAATGCGAGTTCTTAGATATTTGAAATATACTATGAACTATGGATTATATGTCAGAAAATATCCCGCTGTCTTAGAGGGATATTGTGATGCTAATTGGATATCAGATACAAAGATTCCAAATCCACTAGTGGATATGTATTCACAATTGGTGGAGGAGCGGTATCTTGGAAATCCACTAAGCAGATGTGCATTGCTCGATCAACTATGAAATCCGAGTTTATAGCACTGGACAAAGCAGCTGAAGAGCTGAATGCCTGTGGAATTTCTTGGAAGATATTCCGAGCTGGACAAAACCTGTGTCTGCCATACTTATACATTGTGATAGTCAATTGGCGATTGGAAGGGCACAGAGTAGTATGTATAATGGTAAGTCACGACATATATGTCGTAGACATAATACCATTAGGCAGTTGATCTCGAATGGAGTGATTACAATCGACTATGTCAAGTCTAAAAATAATTTAGCAGATCCTCTTACGAAAGGGCTAAATCGAGATCAAGTATACTGTTCATCGAGAGGAATGAGATTACAAATCTACAACTAAAACGACTGTAGCGGTAACCCAACCTTGTTGACTGGAGATCCCAAGATCTTGGTTCAATGGGACAACGAAGTTACAGAAGTTGTGTTACAAAACACGAGATATATTATCCCTATCCCAGTCCTAGGATGAATATGTGTTGTCCTACCATATGTAGTGAGGTTAACCTTATGCTTTTAATGACTTCTATACCTTTATAAGGTGGAGTATGGTAGGATACTCTTGATAGAAGTGTCACCTATGTGAGTGTGAAGACAGGCCGCTTCAATGAAATACTCATAAATCCAAGATGGTGTCCATGGCCAAAACGGAACCAACCATGAGAACCAAAAGTAGGTGAGATAAGTCCTTGTGTGGGTGTTATTATCTAAGTATACACAAACAACTGAGCAGTTCAAGACATCACGTTCACTGTGCAGCCTAGTATGCTCGATAGCATTCCACTACGGAAGGTTCAAAGCCACAAGCTACCTCTCCCAATGCATTGACTTATCGATTGGACTCTTGTAAAGTGTCAGCATGCATACACGCATTAATTTTCATTCATGTGGAGGATTGTTGGAAAAATTGATTAATTTTCTCAATTATATGAATGAGAAATTAATATGACTTAATCTAGATCGTTGGATTAAGATGGATAAATCTGGTTCATTCAAATGAAAAGGGTATAAGTACCTTTTTGGATGGCTTAATCTTGATCATTGAAATCAAAATGAAAGGCTTAGATGCATCCAAATGAATAGACATTATGTCTTTTGGGAAGGGATGCAATCTAGATCATCCATTTTTTATTGAATGGATGAGATTTGATTGAACCAAGAGGTGCCTCTATCCCTTCACAAGTATAAATAGAAACTCTTAGATGATGGAATTCACTCATTCACTCAAGTTTTTATCTCATCCATCCCATCTTCTGCATCCAGAGTCCAAAAAGCCTACGAGTAGGTTCGCCGATCTCGGAATTTATAGTGCTACTATTCCGAGACATCGTCGTTGTATCTTGGAAATGAATTGCTGCTATCCGTAAGCACTTGAGCGGAGCAATATCGTTTTATAGAGATAGTGTTGAACACTAGCCTCGACGAGCTCATATCAGTTTGCTTTCTCCCCGGCGATATTCATCACACCGTTAATCAACAAAGATGACCCCGCCAAGATGGACGAACTCTTGGAGTAATAGATGAGATTTCAATGCGAGCAGGGCAGCGCGGTCGTAGACAAGGGACGTCCCGTGGGACTTGATGTCGTCGTCGGAGACCAGGGGCTTGGCGAAGACGGGGAACTGAAGGTGGTTGGTCCCAGAGATGGTGCCCAGGATCAAGTCACGGAGCACTGTTTCGTTTGGGACCCCGAAGGTCCAGTCCGATGATTGTTTTTGGAATTTATAGTAGATCAAAGATACGAATGGCGCCTGAAAGGGCTCATGTTTCTAAATTTTGCTCCCCCATGAATAGTTTTTGAACCTTAAGGAATATCTACACCCATATAGTAATTAATCAACTTAAAGAATTTTTTTTTTGGCAATTGTAAATTAAATTAAAATTTGAAAAAAAATAAGATAAAAAAAATGACATTATATATTCGGAAGTCATATTTTTACAAAACAATCATATTGTTTTAATTCTTTAAAATTGTAATAATTCAATCAATCATATCTTATGATCGATTTGTTTAGGATAAGAAAAATTTTGATTGGAGAATTATTTGGAACGAACTATTAATTATCATTTCTTATATAAATAACAAGGTACTCCTCGACGTTTGTCACACTATCACATTTTTCTTTCAAGCTCTTGACTATCTCGTCTCCTTCTTCTTCTTCTCTTTAGTCATGGAGTCTTTCGTCTCAATGATCGATTCAGCCAACGGTGTTATCTCAATGGAGGTTCCTGAGCCGTGTCTATGAGCGATCAGGGCTCATGCCGCCATGCCCTTGTGCGACCAGACCTCATGTGGTCATGCCCTTGAGCGACGGAGGGAGCGGCAATCACTCGGGATCGGAGATAGGGCGCGCTGAGGGAGGAAAAAAAAGAGAAAAAAAATATTTAGAGACTGATTCTAAGATTGGTCTCTAAATTAGAGACCAATCTTAGAATTGGTCTCTAAATGAGTATATTTTTTTTATTTTTTTCATCGTGTCTCTAATTAGAGATCGACATTAGAATCGGTCTCTAATTTAGAGATTGATTTTATATCGGTCTTTAATTAGAGATCGATATTCGAGTATGTCTTTAAATTAGAGATCGATTTTTGTTTCAGTCTCTAATTTAGAGACCGAATCATAATCGATCTCTAAATTAGAGACCGAATATAGAGTCGATCTCTAAATAGAGACCGATATTGAATGTCGATTTCTAATTCATTTTTTTTATTAAAAAATAAAATTTGTTAGAGACCCTTTATAAATTAGTTTCTATTTTAGATTTATATTGTACCAAAAAGATTCGATACAGAGTCAAAAAGCGGAACAAAGCCGAGTAGAAAGTTACTTAGTCAAAGTATACTTCAATTTTGTGATAATTAAGTTTGGTCTTGTTAAATTTTGTGGTAATATGGAGATTTTGACAGCAACTAATATTGCTCAAAAGAAACATTATCTATAAAATAATTTTTATGAAAAATTATTTTGTAGCCGTATGATATCATTGGAAATCTTTTTAGAAGCATTATAGAAAGTTATAAAATCACAGTATATGGCAGGAGATAATTTTGGGAGACGAATTTGTGAAAAATTACTTAAACACCCATACAAATGTTACAAAATCACAGTATACTCAGCCTTCGAGTATATAAAGTTATAAAATCACAATATATTACAGGAGATAATTTTGGGAGACGAATTTATGAAAAATTACTTAAACACCAACAAGACTGTTACAAAATCACAGTATATTCAACCTCTGAGTGAAACATCAATAAGTAAAACAAAACATTCGACTAAATAATCCATGTAAGATCATAATTATTTATTAGTATTTTAGTCGATAATTTCGGGAGAAGCTTTTATCAGATTGGACTAAGTCTAATTAGCTTTATCCAATAAGAAAGTTGATTGTTTCAAAAGCGGAATTTAGTTATTAAATATTTATTAGAAATTTCAGGATAAAATTTTATTAGATTTGGTTAATTCTAATTAAATTTTATCCAAGATATTGATTAAGTCAATTAATATAAGGTTATATTAATATTTATTAGAAATTTCGGGATAAAATTTTATTAGATTTGGTTAAGTCTAATTAAATTTTATCCAAGATATTGATTAAGTTAATTAGATATAATTAACTTAGGTATATAATTAAGCATATATAATTAAGCCTAGTTATGATTTTCCTAAAATCCCTTCCCTGTTTCCTCTTCCTTGCGTCCGCAGCCATCGACGACGTCGCATTCCCCTTCGACGCTAATGATTCGGATGCAATACCTTGCCCATGTGCAAAATGTGGTAATCTAAAGAAGACAAATGCAACAACTATAAGGGCTCATGTGTATTGTAATGATATAGATTTAACATATCATACATGGATATGACATGGGGAAAGACCTACGATAGGGAACTCAAAGAATGATAGTGATCAAGTGGGGCTAGATGAACAAAACTATATTGCTGAGGAAACTGTAGATATGGTACATGCTGCATATGATAGTTATGCTAAGAATCCAATTCAATAAGCTACTTGAAGATGCCGAGAAACCTTTATATTCTGGATGCACTAAATTTACAATGTTATCTGCAGTTGTGAAATTATTTAACTTGAAGGCCAAATATAGTTGGAGTGATAAAAGTTTCACTGATCTACTCAGTTTGATTGGAGAAATGCTTCCAGATGACAATGAATTGCCTTTATCTGTGTATGATGCAAAGAAAAACTTATGTGCATTAGGGATGGATTACGAGAAAATTCATGCTTGCACTAATGATTGTATCTTATACCGGAAGGAGTATGAGGATCTTACCAATTGTCCTACTTGCAATATGTCAAGGTGGAAGTTGGGCCCAAAAAATACCATTAAGGAAGGAGTTCTTGCAAAGGTTCTGTGGTACTCCCCTCCCCCATTCCAAGATTTCAAAGAATGTTTCGGAATTAGGAGATATCTAAGGAGTTGACTTGGCATGCTGATAAAAGACTTCGTGATGGATATTTACATCATCCAGCTGATGCACCATCTTGGAAATTAGTTGATAACAACTAGCCAGAGTTTGCTACTGAGATAAGAAATCTTAGATTAGCCATATTAGTCGACCGGATAAATCCCCATGGTTTAATGAGTTCTGCATATAGTTATTGGCCAATTTTAATGATCACTTACAATCTTCCTCCATGGTTATGTATGAAGAGAAAATTTATGATGCTCACATTGTTGATTTCTGGTCCCAAACAACCGGGAAATGATATCGATGTTTACTTAGCACCCTTGATTGATGACTTAAAATGCTTATGGGATATAGGTGTTGAAACATATTATGCATATCGACAAGAAACTTTCTTGCTTAGAGTTGTCTTATTATGGACGATCAATGATTTTCCTGCATATGAGGACATGTCAGGGTGTGTTGTGAAAGGATATCATGCATGTTAGATTTGCGATGAAGAAATTATTCAACAAGGTTGAAGCATAGTCGAAAAATGTCATATACAGGCCATAGAAGGTTTCTACCTGCAACTCATCCTTATCGAAGGCAAAGGAAAGCATTTAATGGGAACCAAGAGTTTAACCCTGCACCAAAACCATTGAGTGGCATTGAAGTTTTTGAAAGAGTTGAAAGAATTAATTGTCATTGGGGAAAAATGAGTGGGAAGATTTAGTTGCAGAAGGATGATGTAAAATCATGCTGGAAAAAAAAATCAATATTCTTTGAACTTCAGTATTGGAAACATTTACATGTTCGACATGTTCTTGATGTGATGCACATTAAAAAGAATGTCTGTGAATCTCTCCTAGGTACATTACTTGACATTCTTGGAAAAATAAAGGATGTAGTAGCAGCGAGATTAGACCTTGTGGAAATGAATGTGAGGACAGATTTGACACCAAGAGTGGGGGAAAAGAGAACATTTTTGCCATCAGCCTGTTATACACTTAGTAAGATGAGAAAAGAAAGATTTTGAAATTTTTGTCTGAAATACATCTTCCGACATGTTACTCATCCAATGTTAAAAACCTTGTGTCGATGAAGGACTTGAAACTTGTTGGCCTAAAGTCACATGACTACCACACTTTAATGCAACAATTGCTTCCAGTGGCCATCCGTGGTGTCTTGCCCAAACATGTTAAAGACACTATCACTCGGTTGTGTTTCTTCTTCAATGTGATATGTAATAAAGTGATAGATGTCTCAAAGTTGGATGTTTTGCAACGAGAGATTGTGACTACATTGTGTTTACTTGAAAAGTATTTCCCCCTTGCATTTTTCGATATAATGATTCATTTATCTGTTCATCTTGTGCGAGAGGTGAAATTGTGTGGACTGGTTTGGTATAGGTACATGTATCCATTTGAAAGATACATGAAGATTTTAAAAGGGTATGTGCGAAATCACAATCGGCCTGAAGGATGTATAGTCGAATGTTATATTGCCGAAGAGGATGTTGAATTTTGCTCAGACTATCTGGCTAGTGTGCACACAATTGGGATCCCATCAAGTCATCGACAAATAGAACTTACTAAGCCTTTATCGGGTGCAGTAGTGCACTCCATTAGTCTCGATGAGTTGCAGCAAACACATAGCTACGTATTAGCAAATGATGTTGAGATTGATCTCTATATCAAGCAATTTCTTCAACTTGTTAATACTTTCATATGGTTTGCTTATATTTAATTGGTTTATTTATTCTTGGTGATTTCTTTAGGGAACACATGGCGTATTTGAATGCAAGATTTCCTCATAAGGCTAAATCCAAGAAGTGGTTACAAGATGAGCATAATCAAACTTTTACTATCTAGTTATGTGATCGTGTAAGTTTCTTTAGTATTACATATTGTCATACATTCATTATCATATTTACACATAATTAAAAAGTTATCACACAAACAATCTAGGTTGCACGTGTAGCTAAGCATTCCACCCATCAAGTATCAGAAAAATTGAAGTGGATAGCGCACGAACCTAGTAATCAAGTTTTAAAGTATTCTAGTTATTTGATTGATGGGGTTACTTATGTGACAAAAAAGTATGATGATATACGAGTCATTCAAAACTCTGGAGTCAGCTTAGTCACAAAGACAATGCAAGTTGCTAGTCCAAAGGATAAAAATCCTATTGTGTCGGATATGGTTTTTTATGGAGTTATAGAAGAAATATGGGTAGTTGATTACTACAAAGTTCAAATGCCAATGTTTAAATGTAATTGGGCAGAAAATAATCACGGTATTGAAGTAGATGATCTTAGTTTCACATTGGTAAACCTCAATAAAATTGGATTCAAATCCGACTCTTTTATCTTGGCCAGTCAAGCAAAGCAAGTATTTTACATTAAAGATCCTTTATGGAGTGTTGTACTTACAACTCCAAGTAGGGAGTACTTTGAATACATAAAAGGTGAAGAGTTGGAAGACACTGCAATGCACTATCATTGTTTTAGTAGAGTGTTGCCATCAATAGATATTAATGGAGCAGATGATAATGAACCATCATGCATTCGTGAAAACTGTGATGGGACTTGGGTTGACAATATATAGATATGTTATTTACTTTTTGAAGATGATTCTGTGGATGATATTGACATGTTATCTTGCTTTAAAAACTAATTTTGTGGACCATATTGATATGTTATCTTGCTTTCAATATTGAATTTGTGGACAATATTGATATGCTATCTTAATTTTTATCATGTTGTTGTGAGTTTATGCATTTGTTACTTGATTTTTCTCTTATTTGTTGTATATATCAGCTGCTAACAACAGCATAAGTTGTGGACTCTATGGCATCCTCTACAAAGCTTAAAATAGGTTTTGATGGATGTGACACTGTTGCAAACAACAATAGCTCAGGACAACATGTGAAAATTGCATATGCTAAAACTAAAGAGAGTTGGGATGGTAACACTGTGTTGGATTCTACAAACACAGAAACCACAAGAATGCCTAGAGGTCGTACACACTTGGATAAGCTTGCTAGGCAAAGGGTTCAAGGAATTAGAAGGGATGTTGCATTCAACAAACTTGGGCTACCAATAGGAGAAGCTGCTGTTGAAACGCAAAGTTATATTGGTGTGCTTGCTTGAGAAAAGGTTAAGATTATTTACAAGACCTGGAAGCAAGTTCCAAGTGATGTTAAAGAATTGATATGGGAATCAGTTAACGTAAGTTAGTACTTTTTACTGTCACATATTCATATTGTTATGACATATTTAATCTTACATGTTAATATTGTTAACGTATTTTCACTTTTGTGATTTACAGTTGATGTATAATGTTGATACAACATGGAAGAAGGGTTGTTTGAAATAAGCAAATAGTAAGTGGCATCAATACAAAACTCATCTCACTCAGACGTTCATTTTAAGCAAACTTGACAAACCCGAAGAGTTGACTGAGCCACCTACTGGCTATGGTATTTCAAGAAATGATTGGAGTTTGTTTGTCATCATTCGCATGTCGGAATATTTCATTGTAAGTTTCTTAATTTATTATTTTAAAACTAGTCGACCATAAGTTATATTTTATACACAAATTTGATATGTTGTTGTTTGAAATAAATAGAAACTAAGTGATCAACAAAAAGAGAGAAGAAAACAACACATATACCCTCATCGGCTTGCACGTAAAGGATATGCACGCTTTGCTGAAGAAACAGTAAGAATATTTTGAGAATATTTCCATATGAACCCTTCAATTTATTCACATAAAATTATTTCACATATATTGCTAGATTTTTCTTATTGTAGATGACTGAATTATGTGATGATGATAACATTAATAGAGCTATTATGTGGAAGAAAGGATGAGTCAACAAAGAAGGGAACTTTGAAGGTGATGATTTGACGAAAAAAGTACAAAAGATTGTAAGCAAATAAACAATACATAAAATCAAACAATTTTATTGAAATTCAAACTTTTTTAGTACTATTTCTTTTTAATGTACATGATAGGATGATTACATACAACAAAAGTGGGAGGGTAAGCTGAAAATTGAGGAGACAAAAGAAGATATACCTACAAAATCACTTGAGACTAAAGTACTGGGTGTGTGAGGGGCATTGGAGGTCATGTCACTCTAACAATTTATTTCAATGTTGACAGAACGTGGAAGGGTGCTGATGTTGCCCAAGATGTAATCAATGAACATAAAAGGGAGATGATGGAGGCAAATAAGAAAATTCTAGACCAAGATGCACATATACAAAAACTTGAAGAAATGGTGTATAAAAGGGGTGCATGTGACATTTCGGCAGATGAAAAAGGTAGTTGCTCAGTGAAGGTACCTAACATGATTGAAGACAATATGAAAATCGATCAATATGATCTGTAGATTGTGAGCAAAATTGATGCTTTTCAGGTATTATGACAGTTGTAATTTTATTACTTACATTATAGAGTTAGTAAATTTTATTGATATGCTTATTTGTATTTTAGGGCAAATCAATTGCATTGACATTGGAATCTAATGAAAATATTGCTGCATATGGTACAATTGTTTGTGTCAATGAACTTGATAAATTACTTCATGGTGCTCAATTACCCAAGAATTGTATGCGAGTCTCCATTGATGAAGCAGTGGACAAATCAACACCTTTTCCACATCCAATTCCAAGTGAATGTGAAGTAATTGGTGATGTTGTAGGAACCCATGTGGCTTGGCCACTACACTTGATAGTTAAGCAAGATGAGGTATATGTGATATTATATTTCAAACTAAATTGTCACATTTTTTTAATTATTCAACCTATCTGACTTGTTTATATTTGCAATTATTAAAAGGCCCTAAGGAAGAACTTTGAACTACCAAAAAAGAAACATACTTTGACAACAAGTGTCCAAAGATCATTACATATGTTATATTGTTATAGTAAGCGTGCTCTAGAAGGAGGAAGATATGTTGGATCGAGAAGCGTCGCTAGAGGGGGGGGGGTGAATAGCGAGCGTAAAACTTTTTTTTTGTTCGTTCGATATACGAGCAAACACAGCGGAAATATAAAAAGGACAAGTTTATTTTTATTTGGTTCACAACCCAACGGTTACTACTCCAAGGCCCCGCGATCCTTGTGTTGGGTTTTTCCGAGCCGTAAATGTGACAATTTAGTAACATCAGGACGAGTACACAGCATGGCGTACATGATAGATCCTATAGCAGATGCGTAAGGGATCTTATCCATGCGGTCTCTCTCCTCTCTTGAAGAGGGACTTTGAGTCTTCGAAAGACTCACACCATGTGACATCGGCAGAAGTCCTTTCTTGGAATTCTGCATGGCAAACCGAAGTAATACCGTGTCAATGTATGTACTCTGACTTAGGCCAAGCAATCTCTTAGATCTATCTCTATAGATCTTGATGCCTAGAATACAGGCTGCTTCACCTAAGTCCTTCATTGAGAAGCACGTCCCCAGCCAAGTCTTTACAGACTGTAGCGAAGGGATGTCATTCCCAATGAGTAGTATGTCATCCACATACAATACAAGGAACACAATTGTGTTCCCATTAACCCTCTTGTAGACACAGGGTTCATCTTCATTCTTGATGAAACCAAACTGTTTGATCGCATCATCGAATCGAAGATTCCAGCTCCGAGAAGCTTGCTTTAGCCCATAAATGGACCTTTGCAGCTTGCATACCTTCCCGATATCTTTGTGGATCTACAAAACCCTCGGGTTGTGTCATGTACACATCCTCGAGTAAGTTTCCATTCGAAGCGCGGTTTTGACATCCATCCGCCAGATCTCATAATCGTGGTATCGCAATAGCAAGCAAGATCCGAATGGACTTAAACATCGCCACTGGAGAAAAGGTTTCATCATAGTCAATACCATGAATTTGCTTGAAACCTTTAGCCACCAATCGGCCCTTATAGGTATGCGTAAGTCCATCCATGTCGGTCTTTCTCCTAAAGACCCACTTACACCCAATGGGTTTGACCCCTTCAGGTGGATCAACCAAAGTCCATACTTGGTTAGTGTACATGGATTCCATCTCGGATCTCATGGCGTCGAGCCATTTCTCAGATTCTGGGCTCATCACAGCTTCCTGATAGGAGGTAGGCTCATTCTCAATGAGCATAACGTCATCATGGTCAGACAAGAGAAATGAGTATCTCTCAGGCTGACGACGTACCCTATCAGACCTGCGAAGAGGTAGGTCTACTTGAACAGGTGGTTGTTCCACAACTCTTTGTGCAACAACCTCATCACCCACAACACTTTGTGGTTCCTGTTCAACCTCCATCAAGGCCTCAGTGCTATGGTCCTTATCTTGAATTTCTTCAAGATCGAAGGTACTCCCACTAGTTTTTCTAGAAACAAAATCCCTTTCTAGAAAAACTCCAGTCTTTGCCACAAACACTTTGTGCTGACTGGGAATGTAGAAGTAATATCTCTTTGTATCCTTGGGATATCCAACAAAATAGCACATATCGGATTTGGGTCCCAGTTTGTCTGAGACTTGACGTCGAACGTAAGCCTCACAACCCCAAATCCTCATAAAAGACATCTTGGGATTTTTTTCTGTCCATATCGTATATGGTGTCTTTACCACAGCCTTGGATGGTACACGGTTAAGGGTAAAGACTGCTGTGTCCAGAGTATATCCCCAAAAGGATATAGGAAGATCTGTGTGACTCATCATAGATCGTACCATATCCAATAGGGTACGATTCCTCCTTTCGGATACACCATTCCACTGTGGTGTTCCAGGAGGAGTGAGTTGGGATAGAATCCCACACTCAGCTAGATAGTCACGAAACTCATGGCTAAGGTATTCACCACCTCGATCTGATCGAAGTATCTTAATACTCTTGCCAAGCTGGTTTTGTACTTCATTCTTGAATTCTTTGAACTTTTCAAAGGATTCAGATTTATGTGTCATAAGATACACATAACCATATCTACTGAAGTCATCAGTAAATGTAATGAAGTACCTGTAACCACCTCTAGCAGCAACATTGAAAGGACCACATACATCACTATGTATAAGTCCTAACAAATCTGTTGCTCTTTCGCTATGTCCACTAAAGGGAGTCTTGGTCATCTTGCCTAAAAGGCAAGACTCGCATGTCTCATATGATTCAAAATCAAATGAGTCTAGCAGCCCATCCTTCTGGAGCTGAGATAAGCGACTCTCATTTATGTGACCTAAGCGACAATGCCAGAGATAGGTTTGGTTCAACTCATTTGACTTGAACCTCTTGGTACTCATGTTATAGATAGGGCTCTCTAAGTCTAGAAAGTAGAGTCCGTTCATTAGAGGTGCACTACAATAGAACATATCATTTAAATAAACTGAACAACATTTGTTCTTTATTATAAATGAAAACCCTTTCTTGTCCAAACAAGAAACTGAAATGATGTTCTTAGTTAAAGCAGGCACATAACAACATTCTTCTAATTCTAGTACAAGCCCAGAGGGCAGAGATAGATCATAAGTTCCTACAGCAACAGCAGCAACCCTTGCTCCATTGCCTACTCGTAGGTCCACCTCGCCCTTTGTCAATGCCTTGCTATTTCTCAGCCCCTGCACATTGGTACAAATGTGAGATGCACATCCGGTATCTAATACCCATGATGAAGAAATAGATAGATTGACTTCTATAACATTTATACCTGAAGTAGAAGTCTCACTTCTCTTCTTCTTAAGATCTTCGGTATGCCTTGCGATTACGCTTCCAGTGTCACCGCTTCCTTGCAGTGGAAGCAAGCCCTTCCTTGCTACCCCTCCTTTGGGTTTAAGTTCTTTGCCTTTGCCCTTGGCTTGGGACTTTCCCTTACCTTTAGGCTTGCCCTTGCCTTTCTTTTTCTGCACCATCAAAATGGTGTCAGATTTACCCTTCTTAAGGTTAAGCTCTGCAGTTCTCAACATGCTGAGCATTTCAGGCAATGGCTTATCAATTTCATTCATGTTATAATTCATGACAAATTGATCGAAGGCTCTTGGCAAAGATTGCAAGATTAGGTGGCGACTCTTGGCCAAGTGGGAATCCCAGCCTTTGTAGGTTTTCTACGTACCCAATCATCTTGAGTACATATGTACCTACTGGAGTCCCTTCTTGCATTTTGGACCCAAATAATGCCTTAGAGACTTCATATCTCTCATGCCTAGCTTGTCCTTGATATAGTTGACGAAGATGTCCAACCATATCATAAGCATTCATGAACTCGTGTTGCTTCGAAGCTCGAGTTCATGGTCGAGCATTAGACATGACACATCTAATGCATCATCTTGATGCTTCTTGTAAGCATCTTTGTCACATGAGGCATTGGCGGGAGGTGCCTCCGAAATGGGGCTCGGGACGTCTGACTTCCTTTCTTGGGTGAGAACAATTCTCAAGTTCTGCATCCAGGAAATTTGCTCCATTGAGCTTGTCCTTCTCAAGGACGGATCGCAGAGAGAGAGTGTTCGTGTTTGTTGACATAGTAATCTACAACATACAATGCAGAGGATTAATATCATATTCCTTTTATCATTTAATTAGGCCTTTAATCAAATGATGCTCCCACTAAATTATAGGAATTTTGTAGAATCGAGTTGTGGATGTGGTCAAACCACTTTTACTAGATTCATACAAACTAGCTATAATTCTTGCGGGACAAGATCCACATCATACTAAGCCTTGAGTTAGCTTTGGCTAAATCGCCCAAGACTTAGTACGATCGGTGGGTAACACATTACCGATTACATCTCTATGCAACTCTTGTTTATAGGATTAAGACCCACATTTACAAAAGACCTTGAGTTAGCTTTGGCTAAATCGCCCAAGATTTAGTGTAAATGCGATCTTAATCTATCTTTCCAACGATTGGAATATGCCTATAGTTCTACTCGATCCAATTGAGTTAACTAGTTTTGCTCAATCTAATTGAGCTTACTCTAACCCGAGTCGTGATAGGCGGGACCAAGATTGTCCCTCCGCACCCTACCAAGATAATATGCGTTGCTCTGCTTTGGCAGATTCAACAACAACAAATGATCGAGGTAGTGATGGGTATCAAGGCTCGGTAGGTATTTTCGAGTTGATTCGATTATGATCTAATCTAATCGTAATGTGTATCTTATACGCATTTAGGCCTTTATTATCCTATATTAGCATGCATCATATACATACATTAATTATTCTAGCATGCATCATATACATACAAGAAAATTAACCTAGCATGCATCATATACATACAAACATGTTTCTACTAGCATGCATCACATACATACAAGCAAAATCAATTAAATATACATATATATATATCAACATATATATATATCATTAAATGTGATATAGTCATGGCCCTACTACGATCTTCTCAAGCCAATGAGAAGATCGGACGGTCAACCTAAGGCTAGCGGCTTCTCCAAGCGCTTCCTTTGACCGCCATGTGTCGTCGTCACCCTTCTCGTAAGCTCGCCTTCAAGTGGACTTTCCACCGCTCCATTTTTGTACATTACAAATACGAAACTCGAGTTACATTCGAGTCTAAAACTATTTACAACTAGAATATTAAAGAATAGCGCGGCCGCAGTCGCAAACACTTTACAACACGCCTGACCACAAAAGCGCGCAGTCGTATTATGAATTACAACACACTTAATCCAATCCAATTGGGTTATTGGGCCATGAAAATCACAGAATTATACATAATTCTAAATTATGTATTTTTACAGAAATTTCTATAATTTTTCCTAATTTATTTCGAATTTATGAGTCAACTCTCCGTAACGGTCCCGCTAAGCGGTTTTCGGGCGCGATCGCGGGACATGACCCCTTTCGGGAATAGGGGCAGCGCCCCTTCTCGCAAAATAAACTTCGCGAGTGTCCCTACAATGATCTTACAGCGACTTAAGTCGCTGTCCCAAAAACCTAAAGCGAGAACTCGCCGATTCGGAGAGTTTTTCTCGACGGTTGAAGCCTACGAGTGTCCCAACACTCGTTGCTTTGACTCTACGAGAAAAATACCCAAAAATTCTATAAAATAAGAAAATTTACAGAAACATATAAATCTGTAATTTTTTATATCTAATATAAAAACTACAAAAACGAAACACATACATGCTTCGCACGTGGCTCTGATACCACTGTTGGGTTTTTCCGAGCCGCAAAAACCGCTTTTTGCGTTGCGGAAACCTCGGAAGCCCCGGCCACGGATCCGTGCGAAGTATAAAAATTATAATTACATGTATGTGCTTACAAAAATCCTAGATCTACCGTAGATCTAAGAGGTTAGAACGTTACCCTCGTAGCGACGCCCTTCGCTTATCCCGCTCGTCCAAAAGTCCGCCGGAACTCGAGAGTGTCAAGTGCACACTCCTCTATGGTATCCACACAAGCAATAGGTGGAGAAAAAGACACTTGAGTGTGCTAGCACTCCTCTATGGTGTCTCGGCAAGATGAGGTTGGAGAGGGAGAGCTTGAGAGAAAAATTCCCAAGGAAGAAGATGAAGTTAAGAGTGTGTAACTCACCAAATGAATTCTCTGCCCATAACCCCAAAGTGGCCGGCCACTTCAGGGAGGGGGGGTTACATGCATGCATGTAACTCCCATGACCCTTGGTCTCCCTCATGATGTGGCACCAATTGACCAAGTCAATGATGATGTGGAGCATCATCATTGGCCGGCCATGCCTAGTCATCATCATGACATGGCATTTGGTAAAGTCAAACTTGACCTTTCATCTTCCCTCTCAAGTCAAGTCAAACTTGACCTCTAATCTCCCATGGTTGATCAAATCTAACCACTTGACTCAAGTCAATTTAATATAATGAATCTCTATTCATTAATTTAAATTGATTTGATGAATCAAATCTCAATTAGACTCATTCAACACTTGAATCAACTTGAGTCTAACTCAATTAGTCTAATTTGGATTACTCTTAATCCAATTTGGTTCATCCCATGAACCTAATCCTCATGGTTCATCATATGAACCTAATCTCCATCTAATTGCTCTTATGTGTGTGACCCTATAGGTTCTTATAGCGTTGGCAATGTCCTAAACCGATTTAGGAACATAAGCAATGAGCGGTATCTAGCAACACATCATTGCTACCCAAGTTACAAGAATGTTGAGCTCCAACATCACCTTTGTGACTACTAATTGTGACTCTCACAATATGTGACAATGTCCCTCTATCCTTGACATCTAGATTGACCAATCGAGGCATAGACCGTGTCATCCTCGGTACAATCTAAGTCTTGAACTCAAGTAGACTCACTCTAATCAAATGAGCTCAATATCTCATATTGACTCATTTGGGCATAACCATGCCCGTGGTCTCACTCTATCAAGAATATCGATGTCACCCCGTCATATAGGAGGGATAGATCCCATCTACATCACTCACATCCCTCGCATAATTCGTTACATACCCGAATGTCGCCTTTATAGTCCACCCATTTACGGGTGACGTTTGTGAAGGCCAAAGTATGCAACTCCTTATGTAGGAACCATGGTGACTTGAAATAGTCATATTAATAGTCATTACGAGAAAGTATATGACACTCATATGATCCATGATACTTTCATGGCGGTCATTCAAGATACATTCTCCAATGCATACCCATGTGTCAACTTCCGATATCTCATATCCATGACTTCAGAGATCAAGTCATCTTGTTGACTTCTTACGATTAACATTGTCCCTGAATGTTAATACTCGACTAGGAATGATTAAGAGTAGTGTTCTCTATATCATCTCATTATCGATTCAACCAATCGATTGATATAGATAAGAACCTACTACTCAAGGACATTATTATATTTAGTTATTTGGCACCAATACAAGTAAATATAATAACCATGCCTTTATAAATAGGAATATGATACAATAAAGTCCATACAACAATCATCATATGATTGGCTCTAGGGCTTTCACTAACACCTTGACCGCGTACGAAGGGGCAATCCACTATAAGGTCTCCTCCTCGTTGGAGGTAGGAGACAACGAACACAAAACCGAAAGCACGAGGAGGAGGCAGCAAGCCTACCTCACCTCGTTACGATTAAAACAAAGAATACAGTAAACAAAAATACTTGTTGTTGTTGCCGATGAAGAAGATGAAAGCTTGACATCGCATCAGCGTTATGACGGTGTTGGAGCTTTGGCGTTGTAGAGCACTTAAGAATAATCTTGATTGATATTTGGGTTGGAGTCCTCCCCTCCTTTTATAGATTTTTTCCTTGGAATAAGTCTCCTCATCTTTTGGAACAGATCACGAGGTGGTACCATATTTTATCGTGAAGTGGCCGAGTCAAACATTATCCATTTTGACCTAGCACAAAAAGCTAATTCGTCGCCATCAGTCGACTGATGTGCATCAGTCGACTACCCAATGACCAGCAGTCGACTGTCAGCCTGGCCACTTCCCTATAGTAAGAGGTTAGCACGGAAAATGGTAAATGCGATGGTTTCTTACTGTCCGATCTCGACCTAGACCTTCCACTTGAAGTCTTAGTCGGATGACCGCCTTGTTAGTGAAAGCTCTAGAGCCAATCATGTGATGATTGTTGTATGAACTTTGTTGTATCATATTCCAATATATATAAAGGCATTTCTTTATGGTTATTATACTTGCTTGTATTGGTGGAAAATAACTAAGTATAATAATGTCCTTGAGTAGAAGGTTCTTATCTATATCAATCGATTAATTGAATCGATAATGAGATGATATAGAGAACACTACTCTTAATCATTCCTAGTCAAGTATTAACATTCAGGGACAATGTTAATGCGAAGAAACTAGCATGTAGGTCAACTCGATGACTTGATCTCACAAGTCATGGATATGAGATATCAAGTTGACACATGGGTATGCATTGGAGAATGTATATTGAATGACCCGCCATGAGAAAGTATCATGGATCGTTATATAAGTATCATATACTTTCTCATGTGACTATTAGTCCTTGGATTTGAAGTCACCATAGTTCCCTACATAAGGAGTTGCATACTTTGGCTTCGTCAAACGTCACCCGTAAATGGGTGAACTATAAAGGCGATTACTAGGTATGTAACAAATTATGCGGAGAGATGTGAGTGATGTAGATGGGATCTATCCCTCCTATATGACGGGAGTGACATCATGATTCTTGATAGAGTGAGACCACTAAGTGCATGGCTATGCCCAAATGAGTCAATATGAGATATTGAGCTTATTTGATTAGAGTGAGTCTACTTAGAGTTAAAGATATAGATTGTACAGAGGATGACACGGTCTATGCTTCTATTAGTCAATCTAGATGTCAAGGATAGAGGGACATTGTCACATATTGTGAGAGTCACAATTAGTAGTCATAAAGGTGATGTTGGATCTCAACATTCTTGTAACTTGGGTAGCAATGATGTGTTGCTAGATATCACTCATTGCTTATGTTTCTAAATCGGTTTAGGAGCATTGCCAACGTTACAAGAACCTATAGGGTCACACACAAAGGGCAATTAGATGGAGATTAGGTTCATATGATGGATCATGAGGATTAGGTTCATGTGATTAACCAAATTGGATTAAGAGTAATCCAAATTAGACTAATTGAGTTGGACTCAATTTTATTCAAGTGTTGAATGAGTCTAATTTAGATTTGATTCATCGAGTCAATTTAAACTAATGAATAGAGATTCATTAAATTAAATTGACTTGAATCAAATGGTTGGATTTGATCAACCATGGGAGATAAGAGGTCAAGTTTGACTTGACTTGAAAGGGAAGATGAAAGGTTAAGTTTGACTTGACCAAATGTCACGTCATGGTGACTTGGCATGGGCCGGACAATGATGATGTTCCACATCATCATGGACACATCATGGGGTGTCACCTCATGAGGGAGACCAAGAGCCATGGCTCTTGGTATTACATGCATGTAACTCCCATGAAGTGGTCGACCACTTATGTTGGTGCATTAGTGTGAAGTTAAGTAGATTAGCTTCATCTTCTTCCTCCTCTCTTCTCAAGCTTTTTTACCTAATCCTCCATTGCCTTGGACTTCATGAGTGCTAGCACACTCTAGGTTGTCTTCTCCACCTATTGCTCATGTGGATATTTGTAGAGGAGTGTACACTTGACACTCTCGAGTTCCGACAAGCCGCTTGGACGAGCAGGATAAGCAAAGGGCGTCACATCAAGGGTAACGCTTCTTTCATGTAGATCTAAGGTTTTTAAACACATACATGTATTTTTTTTATTCTTTTCATGGATCCGTGGTCAACTTCCGAGGTTTCCGCAATGCAAAAAGCGGTTTTTGTGACTCGGATAGTCCAATAGTGGTATCAGAGCCACGTACAAAGCATGTACGTGTTTAATTTTGTAATTTTTGTATTAGATATAAAAATTACAGATCTGTAAGTTTCTATAAATTTCCTATTTTATAGATTTTTTTGGGTATTTTTCTCGAATAGTCGAAGCAATAAGTGTTGGGACACTTGTAGGCTTCTACCACCGAGAAAAACTCTCCAAAACGATGAATTCTCGCTCTAGTTTTTTGGGACAGAGACTTAAGGCGCTGTAAGATCAAGATGGGACACTCGTGAGATTTATTTTGTGAGTAGGGGCGCTTCCCCTAACCCCGCAAGGGGCATTGTCCCGCGATCACGCCCGAAAATCACTTAGCGGGACCGTTACGGAGATGTGACTCATAAAATTGAAAAAAATAGGAAAAATTATAGAAATTTTTGTAAAATACATAATTTAGAATTATGTATAATACTATGATGGTCATATCCCAAGAACCTCAATGTGATTGGACAAAAATGTGTTGTAATTCATAATATGGTTTGCGCGTCGTTTTTGTGTTGTGCATGTTGTATAATGTATGTGACCAGCGCGTCGTGCCTCTCTTTTTAATATTTCTATTGTAAATAGTTTTAGACTCAAATGTAACTCGAGTTTCATGTTTGTAATATACAAAATGAAGCGGTGGAAGGTCCACTAGTAGACGGAGTTACGAGGAGGGCGCCGACGACACATGGCGGTCAAAGGAGGCGCTTGGAGAAGTCGCTAACCCTAGGTTGACCATCCGATCTTCTCATTGGCTTGAGAAGATCATAGTAGGGCCATGATCTCATCACAATTTAATTATTATATATATATATATATATATATATATATATATATATATATATATATATATATATATATATATATATATATATATATATATATATATTTTTTTTTTTTATTGTATGTATGTGATGCATGCTAGTAAATTTTGCTTGTATGTATATGATGCATGCTAGGATATTTTGCTTGTATGTATATGATGCATGCTAGTATATTTTGCTTGTGTGTATGTGATGCATGCTAGTGTAGGGTAATTAAGGCCTTAATGCGAATATGATACACATTCACGATTAGATTAGATCTTAATCGAATCAACTCGAAAATGCCTACCAAGTTTTGATACCCATCACTACCTCGATCATTTATTGTTGTTGAATCTGCCAAAGCAGAGCAACGCATATTATCTTGGTAGGGTGCAGAGGGACAATCTTGGTCCCGCCTATCACAGCTTGAGTAAGAATAAGCTCAATTAGATTGAGTAAAACTAGTTAACTCAATTGGATCAAGTAAAACTATAGGCATATTCCAACCGTTGGAAAGGTAGGATAAGATTACATTTACACTAAATCTTGGATGATTTAGCCAAAGCTAACTCAAGATCTTTTGTAAATGTGGATCTTGATCCTATAAATAAGATTTGCATAGAGATGTAATCGGTAATTTGTTACCTACCAATCATACTATGTCTTAGGCGATTTAGCCAAAGCTAACTCAAGGCGTAGTATGATATAGATCTTGTCCTGCGAGATTTATAGCTTGTTTGTATGAATTTAGTAATGTGGTTTGACCACATCCATGACTCGATTCTATAAAAGTCCTATAATTCAGTGGGAGCATCATTTGATTAAAGGCCTAATTAAATGATAAATGGAATATGATATTAATTTTCTGCATTGTGTATGTTGTAGATTACCATGTCGACAAATACGAACACTCTCTCCCTGCCTTCTGTCCTTGAGAAGGACAAGCTTAATGGAGCTAATTTCTTGGACTGGTATAGGAATCTGAGAATTGTTTTCACCCAAGAAAGAAAATTTTACGTCCTGGAGTAGCCCATTCCGGAGGCACCTCCTGCCACTGCCTCGCGAGCTGACCAAAATGCTTACAAGAAGCATCAAGATGATGCATTAGATGTGTCATGCCTCATGCTCATGACCATGAACTCCGAGCTTCAGAAGCAACACGAGTTCATGAATGCTTTTGATATGGTTGAACATCTTCGTCAACTGTATCAAGGAAAAGCAAGGCACGAGAGATATGAGATCTCTAAGGCACTATTTCAGTGCAAGATGCAAGATGGGACTCCCATAGGTTCATATGTACTCAAGATGATTGGGTACATAGAGAACCTACAGAGGTTGAGATTCCCACTTAGCCAAGAGCTGGCCACTGACTTGATCTTGCAATCTTTGCCACAAAGCTACAATCAATTTGTCATGAATTACAACGTGAATGAAATTGATAAGCCACTGCCTGAGATGCTCAGCATGTTGAGAACTGCTAAGCTCAACCTTAAGAAGGGAAAATCTGACTCCATTTTGATGGTGCAAAAGAAGAAAGGCACGGGCAAGCCTAAAGGTAAGGGAAAGTCCCAAGCCAAGGGCAAAGGCAAGACACTGAAACCAAAAGGAGGAGTGGCCAAGGAAGGGACTTGCTTCCACTGTAAGGAAGCTGGACACTAGAAGCGTAACTACAAAGCATACCTGGAAGATCTTAAGAAGAAGAGAAGTGAGACTTCTACTTCAGGTATATATGTTATAGAAGTCAATCTATCTATTTCTTCATCATGGGTATTAGATACCGGATGTGCATCTCACATTTGTACTAATGTGTAGGCGCTGAGAAATAGCAGGGCATTGACGAAGGGCGAGGTGGACCTACGAGTAGGCAATAGAGCAAGGGTTGTTGTTGTTGCTGTAGGAACTTATTATCTATCTCTGCCCTCTGGGCTTGTACTAGAACTAGATGAATGTTGTTATGTGTCTTCTCTGACTAAGAACATAATTTCAGTTTCTTGTTTAGACAAGAAAGGCTTTTCATTTATAATAAAGAACAAATGTTGTTCCGTTTATTTAAATGATTTGTTCTATTATAGTGCACCTCTGATGAACGGACTCTATATTCTAGACTTAGAGAACCTCATCTACAATATAAGTACCAAAAGGTTCAAGTCAAATGAGTTGAACCAAACCTATCTCTGACATTATCGCTTAGGTCACATAAATGAGAGTCGCTTATCCCAGCTCCATACGGATGGGTTGCTAGACTCATTTGATTTTGAATCATATGAGACATGAGAGTCTTGCCTTCTAGGCAAGATGACCAAGACTCCCTTTAGTGGACACAACAAAAGAGCAACAAACTTGTTAGGACTTATACATAGTGATGTATGTGGCCCTTTCAATGTTGTTGTTAGAGGTGGTTATAGGTACTTCATTATATTTATTGATGACTTCAGTAGATTTGGTTATGTGTATCTGATGACACATAAGTCAGAATTTTTTGAAAAGTTCAAAGAATTCAAGAATGAAGTGCAGAACCAACTTGGCAAGAGTTTTAAGATACTTCGATCAGATCGAGGTGGTGAATACCTTAGCCATGAGTTTCGTGACTATCTAGCTGAGTGTGGGATTCTATCCCAACTCACTCCTCCTGGAACACCACAGTAGAATGGTGTATCCAAAAGGAGGAATCGTACCCTATTAGATATGGTATTGTTAGTTATAGCCCTAGAACCAATCATGTGATGGTTGAATAGGGAACATTTTGTATCATATTCTATAAAGGCAAAGGATTGGTTATTATATATTTACGTCTTGCTTGTGCCAGCTAAATTAAATATATAATAATGCCCTAGAAAAGTAGGTTCTTATCTACATCACATCAATTGGCAGAATTGATTATGAGAGGCTGTAGAGAACACTTTCCTAAATGTTCCTAGTCAAGTATTAATATGCAAGGGCAATATTAATACATAAAGACTAGCATGTAGGTCAATTGATGACTTGATCTCACAAGTCATGGATATATGATATCAAGTTGACACATGGGTATATATTAGAGAATATATACTGAACTGACCCGCCATGAGAAAGTTTCATGGATCGTCATATGAGTGTCATAAACTTTTGTTGGGGGGATGCTTCGGAGGCTCATTGGCTCCCATGTCCCCGGATTAAAATTTTCACTAATGAAAGGATTAATCCGAATGGGATGAGCTTCCTTAGCAACACCATTTCGTCGTCGTGCTAACAACTCGAGTGGTCACTCGAACAAACTAGTTGTTCAAGCAACTCTACTCTTCTAGTTGATTAGCCGCAGAAGAGACGACGGATGGATCGCCGGTTTTTGTGTTTATCTTCGGGGTCCATGATTATACAATATATATTCATACACACACATGCATAATCATCATATATAAGAACATGCTCATATCTGAACATAAAGTTAAAATAACTTTATACCTTACGATCTTCTACCGTATGTCCTATCCTTCTCGTGGACGACGTGTGGACGAAGATCCTCCACGAGTAGAAGCCTTCTATATCGAGTTCTCCTCTACCTTGTCCGCTGCGAACAAAGAGAAAAACCACAAATACCTTTCCTATCTAGTACCGGCTACCAAGCTAGGAAGTTTGATGCAACCGCCGGCCAAGGAATGGATGAAGATGCGCCGGCCACCAAAACAAGAGGAGCCGCTGGCCACCTTTGGGAATTGGAAGAAGATGATCTTGCCGGCCACCAATGGGAGGAGAACCGCCGGCAAAGGAAGAAGAGAGTGGCCAAGATGAAGGGCGCCGGCCAAGGAAAGCTTGAATGAATTGGGCGCCGGCAACAATGTTGGATGAAGATGGTTGCCGCCCAACCTAGCTCCAAACCCTAGCCGCCCAACTCTCTCCAAACCCTAATCCCTATTCGAAAATCTATATTTTGCCGCCCAACCCTAAGCCCTTATTTATAGAATTTAGGAGAAAGTTGGTTAGCCAAAATTATAGGAGCTAACTCCTATATTCTTGCCGCCCAACCCCTAACTCCTTTAAGATTTGTTGCCGCCCAACCTATGGATGAGCCAAACCCTAATTCTAGAATTTAGGCTTAAGCCTCCTCTAATCTTCACCGTCGGATCTAGGGATTTAATCTCCACCGTCGGATCTAGGGATTTAATCTCCACCGTCGGATCTAGGATTTCATCCTAACCGTAGGATCTAGGATTTCATCCCAACCGTAGGATCTAGGATTTCATCCCAACCGTCGGATCTAGGATTTCATCCTAACCATCGGATCTATGGATTTAATCCAACCGTTGGTTCTAGGGTTTCATCCCAACCATCGGATCTATGGATTCAATCCACTCGTTGGTTCTAGGTTTTGTTTTACATTCTTGGATCTAGACTTCACAAGGATTATATTAGGCTACGATAGGGACCATAAGGAGGAGTTGGGTCTTGGCCACCCGATGGATCGGAACCACACAAACTTGATCCATCAATGATATTCCATTCTACTAGAGGATCATCATTGAACTACCTCACCAACCCCCATAAATCAATATGGGCTCCATATATCATTTGTACATTAATCTCCCCGTGTTTAAGATATCGAATGTTCGTCAATTAATTGATTTACTGACCATCAATTAATTAACATCTAACTCCTCGAGTAGTACCACTCAACCTTATCATCATGTTGACTAAGTCAACTAGCTGGGTTTACATGATGAACCTTATGAGCTCCTCAAGGGGACATCATCAACCTAATATATAGGACACGGTTTCCTCCTATAATCAACGGCACACCATGTAAATAATATTATTTCCTAACTTACCGGGCATATTGATTTAATCCATCTAAATCTCACCCACTGGTAAATCAAAGAAATAAATACTAAGTACATGTGCCCGTTATTATATCGGGATTAAGAGCATGTACAACATAATATCCGAGGTCCGATTCAATTATGTAGTCAGCACTAAATTGAATCACCTCTATGTCGGTCCTGCTCAATACACCTAAGTGTACTAGTGTAACTCTATGTTCAAGATAAAACAATACCAAGCTACACTACAACCATGCCAATGGTTTATCCAAAACCATCTTGGTTGTGAGCCTTTACTTATATTTTACAAGGGACTGATAACATGATCTTCTGTGCCACACCAAGCACCATGTTATCTACAATGTAAAATATTAGACAATATGCACACATATATAATGAATATATAAAATGCAAACAATGATCATGTGATTCTTATTTCAAAATAAAATGTTCATACAAAAAAGAGCTAGGCTTTCAGTATACATTCTAACAATCTCCCACTTATACTAAAAGACTATGCTGTCATCACTCTGCCATACATCTGATCCCCATGTCCTCCACATGCCTATCCTCTGATGCAATCTTGGCGACAGCAACTTCTCCTCGCTTTACGATCTCTCGTATGAGGTGGTACTTGCGCTCTATGTGTTTACTTGCCTTATGGGCTCGTGGTTCCTTCGAGTTTGCAACTGCACTACTGTTATCACAATAAATTGTGATAGTTCTGGGCAAACCAGGAATCACATCCAAGTCCATCAAGAAGTTCCTGAGCCATACAGCTTCCTTGGCTGCCTCAGAGGCTGCCACATACTCAGCTTCCATGGTAGAGTCCGCCACGCATTTCTGCTTGACACTCCTCCATACTATGGCTCCACCTCCAAAAGTAAACACAAACCCCGAGGTAGACTTACTCTTGTCCCTATCTGATTGGAAATCCGAATCCGTGTAACCCACAGGGACTAATTGATCTGCCCGGTAAACCAGCATATAATCCCTAGTCCTTCTCAGGTACTTCAATATATGCTTTACCGCAGTCCAATGTCCCTGTCCAGGATTACTCTGATATCTGCTAACCATGCCCACGGCAAAGCAGATATCCGGTCTTGTACATAGCATAGCATACATAAGGCTTCCTACTGCCGAAGCATAAGGAACCGCCTTCATGTCCTCTATCTCCTTTGATGTTTTGGGACACATCTCTTTAGATAAAGGAACTCCATGCCTAAAAGGTAGAAAACCTTTCTTGGAGTTCTGCATGCTAAAACGAGCAAGGATAGTGTCAATGTATGAAGCTTGAGATAAGCACAACATCTTTTTCTTGCGATCCCTTATAACTTTGATCCCAAGGATGTGTCCCACTTCTCCCAAGTCCTTCATATCAAACTGTTTGGACAACCATACCCTTACGTCTGATAACACTTTGATATTGTTGCCAACTAACAAAATGTCATCTACGTATAGTACAAGAAACACCACTACGCTTCCACATCTCTTGTATACACAAGGCTCATCCGGACTTTGAATAAATCCATATGACCGATTACCTCATCAAAGTGGATGTTCCAAGATCTAGAAGCTTGCTTCAATCCATAAATGGACCGATTAAGCTTACATACAAGATGCTCTTTGCCTTTAGCAATGAATCCCTCTGGTTGCCGCATGTAGATGTTCTCCTCAAGACTTCCGTTAAGGAAAGCTGTCTTGACATCCATCTGCCAAATCTCATAATCCATATGAGCAGCTATAGATAAGAGAATCCGGATAGACTTAAGCATAGCTTAAAAGGTCTCCTCATAATCGATACCCTCTTCTCGAGTATACCCTTTCGCAACAAGCCTAGCTTTGAAGGTCTCAACCTTCCCGCCTACTCCTCTCTCTTGTAGATCCACTTGCATCCAATGGTTTTACACCATCGGGTGGGTCTACTAGCTCTCAGACTGATTAGAATCCATAGATTCTATCTCAATTCATCGCTCTTTGCCAAGATCTGCATCTCTATCTTGGATTGCCTCAGTCATATGTCCAGAGGATCGGGTTCATGTTCACTGTGACTAAGTCCAAGACTCTCCCAAAACATGAATCATCGGGTTGTCTAACAACCCGAGGTGCCTCGTGTATGCTCTGTGACACGCCAAGAACTTGTGGTGTCTCCTCTTGTACTGTGGTACCAAGTCGGGACTTCGTCAACTCCTCAAGAACAATCCTACTCGTGGGCTTGTGGTTCATCACATAGTCCTCCTCTAGAAATCGGCATTCGCACTCACGATCACCTTCCTCGATCTCTAGGACTATAGAATAAACCACCCTTCGTTCCCTTAGGGTAGCCAACAAACAAGACTTCACGAGATTCCAACTTACCAAAGATCTCCTTCAAAGACATGTGGACTACCCCAAATCCGAATATGTCTTAGACTAGGCTTTCGCCACCCACAACTCTGTGGGAGTAGAGGGATCGACTTAGATGAAAACCAAGTTGAATGTGTGTCTTGCTTCCAGAGCAAACCCCCAGAACGAATCAGGTAACTCAGAATAACTCATCATCGATCTGACCATCTCCATAAGAGTCCTATTTCTTCGCTCTGCTACACCATTCTGCTGGGGTGTGCCAGGTGCAGACAATTGGGATTGAATCCCAGCCTCTGATAAGTAACTCCTAAACTCTCCCAAGAGGTACTCGCCACCACGATCAGATCGTAATGTCTTGATACTTTTACCTTGACGGTTCTCCACATCACCTTGAATTCTTTGAACTCACAAAGCATTCTGATTTATGCGCATCAAGTAAATGTATCCATACCTTGAATAATCATCTATAAACGAGACGAAGTATTCAAAGCCACCTCTTGCCTGGATAGACATAGGACCGCACAAATCAGAATGAACCAATTCTAACACATCTTTGGCTCTATACCCCTTGGCCTTGAAAGGCCTATTGGTCATTTTACCTTCCAAGCAAGATTCGCAGGTTGGGAGATCCTCCACCACTAATGAACTCAAAGGTCCATCAGCTATCAACCTTTGAATTCTACTTAGGTTAATATGACCAAGCCTTAGATGCCAAAGATATGTTTGGTTCATTTGCGAAGGTTCTTTTCTCTTATTAGATTTAGAAGATGAGCTATTTACTTCTATTTGCATCGTGGGAGTTTTTGGTTCAAGAGTATATAAATTGCCAACCAATGTACCAGAACAGATAATCTCCCTATTCCTTTTTATAACCACCTTGTCATTAAAAGAAACAGAATATCCATCCATAAACAATTTAGAAACTGAAATTAAATTCTTTCTAAAAGTAGGTACATAAAGACAATTTCTTAAAACCAAAAATTTATTCCTATCAAAAGATAAATAAACGTCTCCCACTGCAATAGCCGCCACCTTTGAAGCATTGCCCATGAAGACGGTAATCTCTCCTTGACTAGTCGTCGGGTTTCTCGGAACCCCGCAAAGTATTGCAGACATGATCGATGGCTCCTATATCTACACACCGAATCGTAGACAACACCGCTAAACATGTTTCAACAACTAAACAAGAAGATATACCTTTGTTCTGTCCGCCTTCCAATGTCCAGTCTGCTTGCAAGTGAAGCACTTGCCTTTCGGCTTCTTCACTCCTGCCTGGGGTCCCACTGCCACTTTCTTCGCTCTACCTTGCTTCTTCTTCTTCTTACCTTTCGGTTTAGAGGAAGAAACCTTCTGAGCGACCATGGCTTGAGAACTCTGACGAAAAAGCCCCTCTGCCGCCACGGAGTTCGGAAGCTCCGCCAACGAATACAACCTCTTGTTCATGTTGTAGGAGGCGAATCGCTCAAAACTCCTAGGCAGAGTCCGGAGAATGATATCGACTGGGTTTCCCCATCGATCTCACGAGGACTTCCATCTCATTAAGATGAGCCATCATCTTGAGAACATGGTCCCTAACGGTGTTCCTCGACCATGGTGGTCGCCATCAAGTTTCTCATTGCCTCCGCTTAGCCGCCCCTACTCGATGTCCAAAAGTTCCTTGAGATTGAACATCATGTCATGGCTATGGCACGATCTGATGTTGACACATTTGACATAGATGCCAAAATGTAACACCGCGCCATCTCATCTGCCTTAACTCATTTCTTATAATGTTCTTTCTCCTTTTCATCAGAGTCATCGGTGGGCTTAGGAGGACAGACCTCGAAGAGTACAAATTTGTACTCCTCCACAGTTAAGACAATATCCAGGTTTCTTTTCCAATCAATGTAGTTTGGACCAGTAAGTTTGTTTTCTTTTAAAATCACAGCAAGTGGGTTGAAAGCCATTTGAAAATCCTAAAAATCACAATGATCAAAAAATATCAGATTTCAAATAATATTGATTCCTCAAAACAATAAAATCCCGAAATCAACCAACACCTCAAAACACCGAGAATATCGCATGCCACGATAGTGTGGATGTATACGAATTCTACATTTGTAAGAGGAGGTTTTACCCATTAATTTTATTATCTTGTCAACCTTACTTTTTGACAAATAAAATTAATAGTTGGTTCCTCTTTAGCCCTACAAATAAAAGCAAAGGATCGATGGGGAGGATACTTTTTATTTGCATCTAAGTGTGCACCATTACACGGTACTAAGGGAATTATTTCGGATTATGTGCCTTACCGATGGGGAAGTACACACGCTCCTAAATAATTTCCTATAACCATTATTTGACCTAGTGATCCGCAAACAAACCCATCCGATGGGGAGGAAGGCACTCAGAGCCAACGCGCAAGTTTGTTGCATCACACGTCAAATTGTAATGGAGGCCGCGGGAATTATTTAAAATGTCCCTCTCCCACTTAGTAAATTGCAATCGAGGAATTTTAAAACAAACACAACATGCATATAAAACAAATAAGCAATAAATATGGAAAAATCAGAATTTTTCCAACTATTATGGCATTGTTCTCCAATACGCATCCCGTCGTGTCGCCACCTCGTCCACTCCATCTTTTCCCGTGCGCAAGTCACCAAAGAGATCCGAGCCGAGATAAATCATTTTAATTACATCCATCGATCCTATACTCCACGAAGGAGTGTACAAATAATCTAGATCGAAAGTAAACTAAAATGATCGGCTAAACAATGCCGTATTTAATTACAAAAATTAAATACTAATCTAGCCTCGTCAACCCCGAGGATTCAAATAATAAATTTTTACACACATCCATTCACATACACACACATGGCCATAATAGTCGGATCTTATGCCTGCAACCAAAGAGTTAAACTACGCATATCCTACTATTATCCGGCACATATAATATATGAAAAATGCATAAAAAATTAACCGAATCCAAAACACACAAAACCGGAAACCGTGGCTCTGATACCAATTGTTGGGGGGATGCTTCGGAGGCTCATTGGCTCCCATGTCCCCGGATTAAAATTTTCACTAATGAAAGGATTAATCCGAATGGGATGAGCTTCCTTAGCAACACCATTTCGTCGTCGTGCTAACAACTCGAGTGGTCGCTCGAACAAACTAGTTGTTCAAGCAACTCTACTCTTCTAGTTGATTAGCCGCGGAAGAGACGACGGATGGATCGCCGGTTTTTGTGTTTATCTTCGGGGTCCATGATTATACAATATATATTCATACACACACATGCATAATCATCATATATAAGAACATGCTCAGATCTGAACATAAAGTTAAAATAACTTTATACCTTACGATCTTCTACCGTATGTCCTATCCTTCTCGTGGACGACGTGTGGACGAAGATCCTCCACGAGTAGAAGCCTTCTATATCGAGTTCTCCTCTACCTTATCCGCTGCGAACAAAGAGAAAAACCACAAATACCTTTCCTATCTAGTACCGGCCACCAAGCTAGGAAGTTTGATGCAACCGCCGGCCAAGGAATGGATGAAGATGCGCCGGCCACCAAAACAAGAGGAGTCGTCGGCCACCTTTGGGAATTGGAAGAAGATGATCTTGCCAGCCACCAATGGGAGGAGAACCGCCGACAAAGGAAGAAGAGAGTGGCCAAGATGAAGGGCGCCGGCCAAGGAAAGCTTGAATGAATTGGGCGCCGGCAACAATGTTGGATGAAGATGGTTGCCGCCCAACCTAGCTCCAAACCCTAGCCGCCCAACTCTCTCCAAACCCTAATCCCTATTCGAAAATCTATATTTTTCCGCCCAACCCTAAGCCCTTATTTATAGAATTTAGGAGAAAGTTGGTTAGCCAAAATTATAGGAACTAACTCCTATATTCTTGCCGCCCAACCCCTAACTCCTTTAAGATTTGTTGCCGCCCAACCTATGGATGAGCCAAACCCTAATTCTAGAATTTAGGCTTAAGCCTCCTCTAATCTCCACCGTCGGATCTAGGGATTTAATCTCCACCATCGGATCTAGGGATTTAATCTCCACCGTCGGATCTAGGATTTCATCCTAACCGTAGGATCTAGGATTTCATCCCAACCGTAGGATCTAGGATTTCATCCCAACCGTCGGATCTAGGATTTCATCCTAACCATCGGATCTATGGATTTAATCCAACCGTTGGTTCTAGGGTTTCATCCCAACCATCGGATCTATGGATTCAATCCACTCGTTGGTTCTAGGTTTTGTTTTACATTCTTGGATCTAGACTTCACAAGGATTATATTAGGCTACGATAGGGACCATAAGGAGGAGTTGGGTCTTGGCCACCCGATGGATCGGAACCACACAAACTTGATCCATCAATGATGTTCCATTCCACTAGAGGATCATCATTGAACTACCTCACCAACCCCCATAAATCAATATGGGCTCCATATATCATTTGTACATTAATCTCCCCGTGTTTAAGATATCGAATGTTCGTCAATTAATTGATTTACTGACCATCAATTAATTAACATCTAACTCCTCGAGTAGTACCACTCAACCTTATCATCATGTTGACTAAGTCAACCAGCTGGGTTTACATGATGAACCTTTGTTGGATCGAAAGTGTCGCTAGAGGGGGGGGTGAATAGCGATACGGTGTCATTAAAAAAAAACTTTTTCAATAAGTAAAAAGCAAGTAGAGAGTGCACAGCGGAAATATAAAGTAGACAAGATATTTTTACGTGGTTCACAATCTTTCGATTGCTAATCCACGGCCCTAGTTGTTAGTGCATATAAGATCCACATATCTCCACAATGGTATGATATTGTCCACTTTGGGCCCAAGCCCTCATGGTTTTGTTTTTGGGCTTTACCCAAAAGGCCTCATACCAATGGAGATATCTTTTTTCTTATAAGCACATGATCTTTTCCATGTCTTACCAATGTGGGACTTTGATTGTATTCCCCATACTCCCAACAATCCCCCCCTCAAACGAAGGACCACATTGGGCCCCCCCTCAAGCCTATCCCTCCTCGAAGGATTTTCTCTACTTGATGTCCGATCTTCAACCCACCAGGACTTCCTACCAGTTGTTCGGTCCCCCCGACCCAACTAGACTTCCTTCCTGATGTCTGGTTCTCTTGATCCGGACGTGGGAGCTCAACTTCCTTCGTTCGAGGTTCATGGCTTGACATGGACCATGGCTCTGATACCAATTGTTAGTGCATATAAGATCCACATATCTCCACAATGGTATGATATTGTCCACTTTGGGCCCAAGCCCTCATGGTTTTGTTTTTGGGCTTTACCCAAAAGGCCTCATACCAATGGAGATATCTTTTTTCTTATAAGCACATGATCTTTTCCATGTCTTACCAATGTGGGACTTTGATTGTATTCCCCATACTCCCAACACTAGTGATCCTTGATCACGTACGGAGGGCAATTCACTAAAACCACTCCTCCTCGTTGGAAGTAGGAGCAACGATCACAAAAAGAAATCAAGGCAAAGGGACACTCCCCCTTTCCTTGTTACGATTAAAGCACAAAGACAATTTAAAGAAGTAGAACTTAAATAAATATACCGACAACTCTTATAAGTAGAAGATGTCGGGGCACTTCGTCAGAGCAAATGTGAGTAGTAGTAGCTATGCGCATTTACGACGGCGTGTTGAGAGCTCTTGATTTCTTATCTTTTTTGCTTGGCATGAACATGTCTATTTATGGATATTGATCTATGAATTTAGACATAGGTAGTGTCCAAGGTGAGGTTCTTATCCCCCAAGTCTTGCTCATCCACATCCTTTGCGCCAACTCAAGGATGAGGTGCTTCATCCAACCACCTTGTGCCACAACTCAAGGATGAGGTGCTCATCCAACCACCTTGTGCCACCTCAAGGAGGCCTTCACGCCAACTTGTTGGAGCCATCCAACTTGTGCCACATCATGGGAGCCAACCATCTTGTGCCAACTCTCCTCATTTTGGGCGTCGTCAAGCGATGGTGGTTTGCCAGCCATCTTGTGCCAACTCACCTCATTTTGGGCGTCCAACTTGATGATGGTTTGGATGTCCACCTTGATGCCACATCACCTAATTTTGGGGTCAAGCTTGGTGATGGTTTGGATGTCACCTTGATGCCACATCACCCTTTGTACCAAAACAGTCAAGTCAAATTCACGAAATTGAGCTCTTCTTGGAACTAGACCGGATTGGTATGTAGGTCAAAGGGTTTTTACAAGATTAACTTAAAATATAAAAATGCGATGGTTCTAACCAGTGATCTCGACCTAGACCTTCCATTGGAGGTATTGGGTCGGATCTCGCTGCGTCCTTAGCCGGCTTTCACGAGCTTACCTTGTAGCCTCGCTTAGGTCTTCACCCAGTACCTCGGCTTCCTCAGAAATCCCTCTGGCGTTGCGGACCACCTCGGTTCCCACGGTATCGCATGAACCTTCCTTCAACTTTAGCACATAATTGAGCTCGTAAGATAACAAATATACTCTTAACTATTGAGCCTTTTGCCATAATCAAAATATCGGTTCGACTTTGGTGCCCCTTTGCACCAACAATCTCCCCTTTTTGATTCATGGCAAACCGACACAAAATTTAAGTAAAAATTAAGCTAGCATAAAGATTAAGCATGAATGAGCTAGCATAAAGATTAAATATGAATGAGCTAGCATAATGATTAAATATGAATGAGCTAGCATAATGATTAAATATGAATGAGAAATATTATTGTTTCAAGTTCTCCCCTTTGAGGTAACCTCCCCCTTGACCGAAGGTGAGTTCTTGAAAAATAATTTTTACTCCCCCTTAATAGTTGCTTAAGGAATAGGAATTACTTAATATAAAAGGTAATAATTTTGTTTCCTTTCTTCCCCTTTAATTTTGGTTACTTTTGTGACTTTCTCCCCCTTTTGCCTTAACTCAAAAAGTTTGTAAATATATTTTAGGGTTTGTAAGTCCAAGCAAGTTCCCAATATATATATATATATATATATATATATATATATATATATATATATATATATATATATATATATATATATATATTGTAATAATAATAAGCTTGAAAATATGTTCATCTAAAATGGACAACTCCGGGTGGAGTTTATTGATATAGAATGATCTATCAGTCTTGAAGGAGTTGATTAATTTAAATAATTATACTCCATGGTTCATATCGATGCCTTGAATCTACATACGGAACCGAGGGTAAGGTCTTAACATCTCACGCCCGTCTACGTGGCTAAGTACACAAACACATTAGTCCTATGTGTTGTGAGATGTGTTGGCTCCTTAAATCTATAGGTATATGATTTCTAAGGTAAGACTTAGGCTAATTTCATAAAAAGAAGCAAAAATAGAGTACATATATAGAAAAATTTAAATCCTACTCTATTACGCACATACCTAACTTTCGTCTTAATAAACTAAATTAGAAACCGGGTAGTGGTTTGGTGAAGATGTCCGCTAGGTTTGATTTGGACTCAACATACTCTAGTTGTATAGTTCCATTAGTTACATGTTCCCTAATGAAGTGGTGTTTAACTTCTATATGTTTTGTCCTAGAATGACATATTGGATTTTTAGTTAAGTTAATTGAAGTGATGTTATCTATGTAGGTTTTAATGTTGTTAAAGATTAAGCTAAAGTCTTGGAGAGTGTGCTTCATCCACGGTGAGAGACACACTCACCCATCATAGCGTATTCGGCCGGTGGTAGATAAGGCAGCGCAATCTTTGCTTCCTCTTGCACCGACTCACTAGACTCGGTAGAGGATTTGACAACAACCACTCGTGCTCTTTCTATCGAGTTTACTACCGGCGTAGTCAGTCGGATGGCCGATTAGATTAAACTCGGTAGATCTAGGGTACCAAATACCTCGTTTAGCGTGCCCTTTAGATATCTAAGGATACGCTTGACTAGGGTTAGGTGAGACTCCTTTGGCACAGGTTTGTAACCTTGCGCACATACTTCATGAATAAAATGTCGGGTCGGCTCGCGGTTAAGTATAGGAGACTTCCTATTGCGCTCCTATAGTATTTTAGGTCAACGGGTTTTCCTTCTACATCTTCGTTTATATTAACATTAGTTGCTATAGGTGTATTAATTATTTTAGCATCTTGCATTCCAAATCGATTTATTAAGTCCTTAGTATATTTTTGTTGATGTAAATATATTCCATCTTTAGTTTGTTTAATTTGTAAACCTAAGAAGAAACTTAACTCTCCTACTAAATTCATTTCAAATTCACTTTCCATAAGTGAGATGAATTCGTTTAGCAGGATCGAGTTGGTAGTTTCAAAAATTATATCATCTACATAGATTTGGGCTATAAAGATTTCTTTTCCTACGGATTTTACGAATAAGGTTGGGTCGACTAAACCTTGGTTGAATCCTTTGGACTTAAGATAGATCGAAAGCCTTTCGTACCAAGCTCTTGGGGCTTGTTTGAGTCAATATAGGGCTTTCTTAAGTCTAAGGACATGGTCGGTTTATCTAGATTTTCGAATCCGGAGGTTGGTAGCGTAAACTTCTTCCTTAATGTATCCATTCAAAAATGCTGACTTGACATCCATTTGAAACAATTTAAAACCTCGATGTGCAGCATATGCTAACAACATTCGGATGGACTCTAGTCTTGCTACGGGGGCGTAGGTCTCATCGTAATCTAAACCTTCGACTTGACTAAACCCTTTTGCGACTAACCTAGCTTTATTTCTAACTACTTCACCTTTATCATCAAGTTTATTTCGAAATACCCACCTTGTTCCAATAATTGATTTTTCTTTAGGTGGTGGTACTAATTCCCAGACTTCATTTCTAGTGAATTGAGCTAGCTCTTCTTGCATAGCAATAATCCAGTCGGGATCAAGAAGTGCTTGTTCAATAGTTTTGGGTTCGATTTTGGAAATTAACGAGATTTGACTAATGTTTCGGTATGAAGCTCTAGTTCGAACCCCTAAATTTGGATCACCTATAACTTGATTGATAGGATGACTTGGGTTAGGGTCATCTATCACTTGGTCGATAGGATGACTTGGGTTAGGACGAGATTCAAGTTCAAGATCAGAGTCGGGTTTGCTATAAGTTGATTTGCTAGTTGGTTTTGTTAAGGATTGAACGGGTTCATGTCCTTAAATCGAAAACTATATTAATGGTTTCTTCGACTCTAAGAGTGTCGTGATTGTATACCCTATAAGCTCTCTTGGTGGTTGAGTATCCTAGAAAGGTTCGATGAGGTTTTGGATTTGAATTTCCCTAGGTAATCCTTAGTGTTTAAGATATGTACCTTGCATCCAAATACCCTAAAGTATTTGATGTTCGGTATTTTATCGTGATAAATCTCGTACGAGGACTTTTGGTGCCTCTTTACCATAAGGATCCTATTTTGGACATAGCAAGCCGTACTAACGGCCTCTCTGCCCAAAATCTATCGGGTAGGTTATACTCGTTTAACATTGTCCTAGCGGCTTCTTGTAGGGTTCTATTTTTCCGTTCGACTAACCCATTTTGTTGTGGGGTTCTAGGACATGAAAACTCATGGTGGTATCCGTTTAGGTTACAGAAATCTGTAAACCTGTGGTTTTCGAATTCACCACCATGATCGCTTCTAAGTCTTTTAATCTTAAGGTTCTTTTGTTTTTCGATTAACCTACAAAGATTGATTAGTTGGTCTAGGGTATCATTTTTATGTTTGATAAACCTAACCCAAGTAAATCTAGAATAGTCGTCAATTATGACTAAGCAAAATTGACTACCATTGAGTGACTTAGCTCCATGTGAATCAAATAGATCCATGGGTAGGAGCTCAAGAACACTTTTGGTTCGTTCTTGATTAGTTAATTGATGTTGTGTCCTAGATTGTTTACCTTGTTGACAAGCATTACATATTTTATTATCCAAGTTGTTTAGTTTAGGCAAACCTATAACCAAGCCACTCTGACTCATCTTGTGGACGAGTCTTGGGTGCGAGTGTCAGTCTTGATTGCCATAACCAAGATTCCTCTTGCTGTGTCATAAGACACTTGGTTGAGGAGTTGGGTAAATTTATTGTGTAGATGTTGCTATTCCTAGTTCCTTTAAGTATTATTTTAGATGTTGCATTTATCTTGATTACGCATTCATTTTCTAGAAATATGACCTTATAATTGTTATCACACAATTGGCTTACACTAAGTAAATTATATTGAAAGTTTTCTACTAATAAGACATTTTGAATTGTAAAGTTAGAGTTGAGCTCAATATCACGATCCGATGATTTTGAGCTTGCCGTTATTCGAAGGCTCTGGAGTCCTTTGTCGTTTGAATCGTAACCAAAAATTTGAGTTGATCCCGGTCATGTGTGGGAGCAACCCATCCAACATCCATTGATCCTACATATAAGGTAGTTGGATCGGATATTGGAATTACTAAAGGGTTGTTTGTAAGTTTTAAACCTAAATCATCTCACCAATATCTACATGATCAAAACATGTTATTCCTATGTGTTATTGTGAGATGACTTTCAATTTTACTTGATTAATTTTAATGAATTTAAATTAACCAACATTAGGTTAGATTCGGATTTAGTCTAAGCTCATCAAGTAATCTTTTCAAGAGATTAGCTTCGGTCGTGGCGAGGCACAGAGGCCTTCTTTGATCGGAACAACGACCACTTCCTTAGACAAAGCTAATTTCAAGAAATTGATAACTCGACTTACTTGAGACTACATCTTGGTCTAACTAGTTATTTTGAAAAGAGGCTCCCGAGGCTCAATCTTTTAAATAGGATTTTAGTTGATTATGAGTCCTATCTAACCATTCTAAAAATAAAGGAAAAACTAAGCATGCAATTTCTAAGACTTAACAAAAATACATTTTGTATTGGCTCCCCCTGGACCATTGAATCGAGTGGGTCTATTCACATAGTGAATTTGGTCCATGGGAACCCAATACATGTTAGATCCTAGAGTTGAAATCAAAGTGATCTTAGGGACCCATGCTTGGACATTTTCTTATGTTGGTTTACTATAGACATATATGACTTATTGGTTGTATTTGAGTTAACCCGAGTCCGGCCTTGTTGTACACGGCCCTTTGTGATCCAAGTAAGAGGTCAAGTCCCTTGGATCCCAAAGTGAACCTTTCCAACGTGTTCCTAAGGTCTTCGACTTGTGTTTTCAAAAGCGAGTTCTCAACTTCAAGCTTTTCAACTTGAGTTGAGTCCTCCTCTTGAATACGAGTAGTCGAAGAGGTTAGGGAGACCTCATGTTTGAGGAGGTTAACCTCCTCAATTAGGGTCTCGACCTTGGACTCGGACTTAGCTAGTTTCTTATTTAAAAATTTAATTGCACCATACAAAGTATTAAGTAACGACCGACTTACCCTTAATGATTCTTTTGAACCGGATACGGATCCGTGGCTTGTCTTGAATGGAAGGTCATCATCGGATTCGGACTCGGACTCTTCTTCGGTTTCGGAGTCGTGCTCGGTCGACTTGGCCATTAGAGCTTGGATATCGTCTTCTTCCTCCGACAACTCCTCCCAAGTAGCGTTTAGCGCTTTCTTGGTCTTTGATGCGTTATTCTTTAGCTTTGGGCACTCGGACTTGATGTGACCAAACCTGTTGCACTCATAGCATCTAAAATTAGAAGTATTTGAATTAGGTTTAGGCTTACCTTGAGTTGTTGGTCGTTTTCGTCTCTTGATCATCTTCGAACTAGATTGACTAGTTCGGATTCTATTCGAGTCTACTTCCGATTCGGACTCGTCTTCTTCCTTGGGGTGGCTTGCTTGCGGGCTTCTTCTTCTTGGAACACAGCTAACGCAATACTCTTCTCGGTGGACCCGTTAGTTTGCTCATGTAATTCAAGTTCGAAAACAATTCGTCTAACCTAATTTTAGAAAGGTCCTTGGAGACCTTGTAGGCATCGACCATGGATGCCCACAAGGTGGTCCTAGGAAGCGAGTTAAGAGAATACGATAAGTCGCGATTCTCGACCTTTTGTCAGATGGCATGGAGTTGGTTGGCGATGTCTTGGATCGAGCATGTAGTTGAGTTGCGGTCTCGTTTTCCTGCATTTTCAAGTTATACAATTTATTTAAAAGTAAATCTCTTTTACATACCTTCGTGTCGTCGGTGCCTTGTGTAGTTCCACTAGCTTGGTCCATAAGTCCTTTGCACTAATGAAGGCGGCGCGGTTGAGCTCTTCCTTGGACAACCCACATTGCAAGATTTGAGTTGCCTTGGCATCGGCTTCTACTTGTTTTTTCATGGAATTTGACCATTGATCGTAACCCAAAGATTCACCATCTTCATGAATAGGCAGCGTGACACCGGTGTGGATTTCGATCCACATCTCGAGTTGGGTTTTAAGAAAGCATTACATCCGACCCTTACAATAACGAAAGTCATTACCGTTGTAAAACGGGGTGGTGCTAAACCCTTGAGATGGGCCATTTAAAAACAAGAAGAAGAGCACGAAAAGAATCTTGCAAAACACACACGAAAGAATATTCCAAGACTTTCGTCTTGGATTAGTAGTCTTGAGAAGTAAAAAAAATATATATAAAATGTAACTTGCAAAAAGAAATAAACAATCAAATGCGAATGTCGTTGAAGTTCCGGAGGACAACCTTACTCGGGATCTAACCCGAAGGACAACCTTATCCGGATCCTAAAGCCTCTAATGCAATTCTATATGTAGGAGAAGATAAGCAAGTGAAATAATTATCACGAAAACAGAAATAAATAAATAAAAATCTGTGAAAAAAAGAAAAACAAAGCTAGATTGGTGGTTTCACCGAATCTTAGCGCCCGACTCGATACCAATTGTTGGATCGAAAGTGTCGCTAGAGGGGGGTGAATAAGCGTCTGATGTCGTTAAAAAAACTTTTGCAATAAGTAAAAGCAAGTAGAGAGTGCACAGCGGAAATATAAAGTAGACAAGATATTTTTCGTGGTTCACAATCTTTCGATTGCTAATCCACGGCCCTAGTGATCCTTGATCACGTCACGGAGGCAATTCACTAAAACCACTCCTCCTCGTTGGAAGTAGAACCGATCACAAAAGAAATCAAGGCAAAGGACACTCCCCTTTCCTTGTTACGATTAAAGCACAAAGACAATTTAAAGAAGTAGAACTTAAATAAATATACCGACAACTCTTATAAGTAGAAGATGTAGCTTTCGTTGTCGTGCACGCCGTCGTAGCAAATGTGAGTAGTAGTAGCGGCGTTACGGCGTGTTGAGAGCTCTTGATTTCTTATCTTTTTGCTTGGCGTGAACATGTCTATTTATGGATATTGATCTATGAATTTAGACATAGGTAGTGTCCAAGGTGAGGTTCTTATCCCCAAGTCTTGCTCATCCACATCCTTTGCGCCAACTCAAGGATGAGGTGCTTCATCCAACCACCTTGTGCCACAACTCAAGGATGAGGTGCTCATCCAACCACCTTGTGCCACCTCAAGGAGGCCTTCACGCCAACTTGTTGGAGCCATCCAACTTGTGCCACATCATGGGAGCCAACCATCTTGTGCCAACTCTCCTCATTTTGGGCGTCAAGCTTGATGGTGGTTTGCCAACCATCTTGTGCCAACTCACCTCATTTTGGGCGTCCAACTTGATGATGGTTTGGATGTCCACCTTGATGCCACATCACCTAATTTTGGGGTCCAAGCTTGGTGATGGTTTGGATGTCCACCTTGATGCCACATCACCCTTTGTACCAAAACACGAGTCAAGTCCAAATTCACCCCTTGAAATTCGAGCTCTTCTCGATTTGGAACTAGACGTGATTGTAGTAGGTTTTGATACAAGTTAGCTTAAAATATAAAGTACGATGGTTCTAACCAACTGATCTCGACCTAGACCTTCCATTGGAGGTATTGGGTCGGATCTACGCTTAACGTCCTTGCTTCGCTTTCACACGAGCTTACCTTGTAGCCTCGCTTCCGGTCTTCACCCGAGTACCTCGGCTTCCTCCGAAATCCCTCTGGCGTTGCCCGACCACCTCGGTTCCCACCGGGTGTCGCAGACCTTCCGCTCAACTTTAGCATTTCTGCACACTTAATTAAGCTCGTAAGATAACAAATATACTCTTAACTATTGAGCCTTTTGCCATAATCAAAATATCGGTTCGACTTTGGTGCCCACTGCACCAACAACCTTATGAGCTCCTCAAGGGGACATCATCAACCTAATATATATGACACGGTTTCCTCCTATAATCAACGGCACACCATGTAAATAATATTATTTCCTAACTTACCGAGCATGTTGATTTAATCCATCTAAATCTCACCCACTGGTAAATCAAAGAAATAAATACTAAGTACATGTGCCCGTTATTATATCGGGATTAAGAGCATGTACAACATAATATCCGAGGTCCGATTCAATTATGTAGTCAGCACTAAATTGAATCACCTCTATGTCGGTCCTGCTCAATACACCTAAGTGTACTAGTGTAACTCTATGTTCAAGATAAAACAATACCAAGCTACACTACAACCATGCCAATGGTTTGTCCAAAACCATCTTGGTTGTGAGCCTTTACTTATATTTTACAAGGGACTGATAACATGATCTTCTGTGCCACACCAAGCACCATGTTATCTACAATGTAAAATATTAGACAATATGCACACATATATAATGAATATATAAAATGCAAACAATGATCATGTGATTCTTATTTCAAAATAAAATGTTCATACAGAAAAGAGCTAGGCTTTCAGTATACATTCTAACAACTTTCTCATGTGACTATTGGTATGAATAGTCCTCAAACCTGAAGTCACTACGGTTCCCTACATAAGGAGTTATGTACTTTGGTATCGTCAAACGTCACCCGTAACAGGGTGGACCATAAAGGCGATTACTGGATATATAACAAATTATGCGGAGGGATGTGAGTGATGTAGATGGGATCTATCCCTCCCATATGATGGGAGTGATATCTGTGGGCCCCTTGATTGAGTAGAACTACTAAAACGCATGGTCATGCTCGAATGAGTCAATATGAGATATTGAGCTCATTTGTTTGAGTTAGTTTACTCAGGAATCAAGAAACACATAGATTGATCGAGGATGACACGGTCTATGCCTCATTGGTCAATCTGATATCAAGGATAGAAGGACACGGTCATACATTATAGTAGTCACGGAAAGGTTAGTCGGATCTTGACTTATTTCGTAACTTGGGTAGCAATGATGTATTGTTAGATTTCGCTCATTGCTTGTGTATCTAAAAGAGTTTAGATCCACTGCCAACGTTATGAGAGCCTATAGGGTCACACACAAAGAGCATGATGATTAGAAGGATTAGTGCATTCTAGTTTGACTAAAATAATTTGGGAATAAGCTTAAGTACAAAATGGTTTTTGGACTTTAAGCTTAATGAGAATTTTAGCTTATTGATTTAATGAGATTAATTCAATATGCTAAGCTTAATTGATTTAATAAGATTAACTCAATATGTTACCTTATTGATTTAATGAGATTAATTCAATATGATAACATAAGCTTATTGTATTAATAAGATTAATTCAATATCCATTAATGCCACATAAGCATGCCACCTAAGCATGCCACCTAAGCTTGATGAGGTGGAAGGAGACAAAGGGTTTTGACCTTTGGATTTCCCCCACATGTGGCCGGCCAAACAAGGAGTGTAACTCCTTGTTTGATTATATTTCAATGCAATTGATTGCATTAAATGTGATAGGAGGTGAAAGGTTTTTCAATCCTATAAAACACCCCATGGGGTGGCCGGCCAAGCTTGGTGGATTGGTTGAAGCTTGAGGCTTGGAGAGAGCTTGGTGGTGAGAGCATTTGGTTGTGTGGTTTTTGTGAGTGTAGCAAGAAGAGTAGTCTTCTTCTTCCTTTCTCTTTTTCCCTACTTTCCTCTCCTTTAGGGACTTCTCTAGCAAGAAGTAAAGGAGAGCTCTTCTAGTTTCTTTTGTGAGACAAGAGCTTGCTCGTGTGGATACATATAGAGGCACGGACATTTGAACGTGCTAAAAGATCCAACAAACCCAAGGAGAAGCGGGATTACAAAGGGCACGCAACAAAGGTAATATTCTCCTATAAGATAGGTTTTGAGAAATTTATTTTTGTACGAGGTTTTCTTTCGCAAGGATCACTTGGAAGGGATCCTAATTTTCCGTTGCGCATATGCTATTTTGCATACGAGATCCCTACAGTGGTATCAGAGCCACTTGCGAAAGATCGTATAAAAATAGGTTTTCTCTATTTTATATATGATATAGAAGTAGGATAAATTTTATTATGAGTTGATAATTGCATTAACAATTTTTCAAACATAATAAAATATCCGATGTCTTTTAAAAGTTAAAATTGACATGGTGCATGGTTATGGCCTAGTCCCAAAAGGTTTGTGAATGTGTGTGTTGTAATTCTTAATACGGCCTGCGTGTCGTGCCTTTCTCCTAAAATTCTTATTGTAAAATTAGTTTTAGACTCGAATGTAACTCGAGTATTTCTCCTTTTGTAATACATGCAACAAAGATGGAGGGTCCATTGGAAGATGATGTTACAAGGAGGAAGTCAACAACACAAGACAACCAAAAGGAAGCACTTGGGAGAAGATGCTATCCCTAGGTTGACCAATCAATCTTTTCATTGGCTTGAGAAGATTGTAGAATAAGGGTCATAACCATGACACGCTTAGTTTAATATGTATGTGATGCATGTTAATTTAGCTTGTATGTGATGCATGTTAATTTAGCTTATATGTGATGTATGCTAATATGTATGTGATGCATGTTTAAGTTTATATCTTAATAAGTCAAAAACAATATGCCTACCAAAGTTTGGTACTCACTACTTCCTCGATCATTTGTTGTTGGGTTTGCCAAAGCAAAGCAATGCATTTTATCTTGGAAGAGTGCGAGTGGACAATCGTGATGTCCCGCTATCAAACTTGGTTAAGACTTAATTAAGAAAGTAGAGGCATATATTAGCTTTGAACATAAGTTTTAAAAATTAGTTTTGTGTGATTTTCGAACATCACTTTGTCTTAGAAGTGGTCGTTTGCTCGACATCAAAGAAGGCCTGTGCCTCGCCACGACACAGAGCCGGTTTAGGAATAAGCACTAAACTAATCTAAACTTAACCAAAGCTATTAAAGAGTTACATCAGATGTAATTGGCAAAAGATTGCCTACCTAATCATACTACGTCTTGGGCGATTAGCCAAAGCTAACTCAAGATGAAGTATGATGTCGATCTTTATCCCATATAAATTTATAGCTAAATAGAAGCTAATGATGTAAGCAAAATGTGTTTGCTTACATCAATAATTAGCTCATATCAAAGCTATGAGAATTTAGTGGGAGCCTCATTTAATTAAAGGCCTAATTAAATGACTTAGATATGATACTTAATTTTGCATATTAATGTTGTAGATCACCATGTCATCTAACATGACACACCCCCTCAACTTGCGATCTGTCCTTGAGAAAGACAAGCTCAATGGAGCTAACTTTCTAGACTGGTATAGGAACTTGAGGATTATCCTCAAGCAAGAACATAAACTGTATGTCCTAGAGCAGTCTATCCCTGAAACACCCGCCCCTGCGGCCACTCGTGCTGAAAAGGATGCTTATAAGAAGCATCAAGATGATGCATTAGATGTGTCATGTCTTATGCTTGCCACCATGAACTCTGAGCTTCAGAAGCAACATGAGAACATGGATGCCTATGATATGGTTGAGCATTTGAAACAACTATATCAAGGACAAGCTAGGCACGAGCGTTTTGAAGTGTCTAAGGCTCTTTTTGCATGCAAGATGCAAGAAGGAACACCTGTAGGAACTCACGTACTTAAAATGATTGGGTACGTTGAGAAACTTGAAAGACTAGGTTTTCCATTAAGCCAAGAATTGGCAACCGATGTTATCCTGCAATCGTTGCCGGAAGCATATAATCAATTCGTCATGAATTATAACATGAATGAAATTGATAAACCTTTGCCTGAGATTCTCAGCATGTTAAGAACTGCTGAACCGAATCTCAAAAAGAAAGTTATTAATGTACTAATGGTCAAGAAGGGCAAAGGTAAGCGCTTGAGGCAAGGGTAGACCAAGCCAAAGGCAAGGCCAATTCATCCACTTCAAAGGGTAAAGGTAAAGTACCTAAGGAAGGGATTGTTTCCATTAGCGGTGAGATCGACCCGGAAGGCTGCAAAGTCTACCTTGAGGAAGTAAAGAATAAAAGAAGTGGGACTTCTGCCTCAGGTATACACGTTATAGAAGTTAATCTATCTATTTCTTCTACATGGGTATTAGATACCGGATGTGCATCTCACATTTGTACTAATGTGTAGGGATTGAGAAATAGTAGACTAATGGCAAAGGGCGAAGTGGACCTACGAGTAGGCAATGGCGCAAAAGTTGTCGGAACATATTCTTTGTCTTTGCCCACTGGGCTTATCTTAGAACTAGAGGAGTGCTTTTATGTACCTGCATTAACGAATAACATAATTTCTGTATCTTGTTTAGACAAGAAAAACTTTTCTTTTATAATAAAGGACAAATGTTGTTCCATTTATTTAAATGAAATGTTCTATTGTAATGCACCACTTATGAATGGTCTCTATGTTCTAGATTTAGAAAACCCAATTTATAACGTAAATACCAAATGGTTCAAATCGAATGATTTGAACCAAACATATCTCTGGCACTGTCGCCTAGGTCACATAAATAAAAAACGCATATCCCAACTCCATAAAGATGGATTATTGGACTCATTTGATTTTGAATCATATGAGGTATGCGAATCTTGTCTTTTAGGAAAGATGACTAAAACTCCATTTAGTGGACATGGTGAGAGAGCGACGGACTTGTTAGGACTTATACATACTGATGTATGTCGCCCTTTCAATGTCGAAGCCAGAGGAGGCTATAAGTACTTTATTACTTTCACTGATGATATGAGTAGATTTGGCTACTTATATTTGATGAGACATAAGTCAGAATCCTTTGAAAAGTTCAAAGAATTCAAGAATGAAGTACAAAACCAACTTGGTAAGCGTATTAAGCTACTTCGATCAGATCGAGGTGGTGAATACCTTAGTCAAGAGTTTCGTGATCACCTGGCTGAGTGTGGGATAATATCCCAACTCACTCCACCTGGAACACCACAATGGAATGGTGTATCTGAGAGAAGAAATCGTACTCTATTAGATATAGTACGATCAATGACGAGCCAGACTGATCTACCTACTTCCTTTTGGGGTTTAGCTCTAGAGACAGTCGCTTTCATACTTAATCGCGTCCCATCAAAAGCCATAGAAAAGACACCATATACGTTATGGACTGGGAAGAGTCCCAAAATGTCTTTTATAAAGATTTGGGGTTGTCAAGCTTATGTTAGACGTCAAGTCTCAGATAAACTAGGACCCAAATCAGATAAGTGTTATTTTGTAGGATATCCCAAGGAAACTAAGGGATATTACTTTTACAATCCCACACTTGGCAAGGTGTTTGTTGCCAGAAATGTTGTCTTTCTAGAAAGAGAATTTATTTCTAGAAAAACTAGTGGGAGTAAAATTCATCTTGAAGAAATTCAAGATGAAGATAACACTAAGGCTTCGATGGAAAATGAACAGGCACCACAAAGTGTTGTGGATGAGGAAATTGTTGCCCAAAGAGTTGTGGAGCAAACACCTGTTCATGTAGACCAACCTCTTCGTAGATCTGATAGGATCCGTCGTCAACCCGAGAGATATTCTTTTCTCTTGACTGACAACGGTGAAGTATTGCTTGTCGATCTTGACGAGCCTACATCCTATCAAGAAGCTATGATGAGCCCAGATTCCGAGAAATGGCTAGAGGCCATGAGATCCAAAATGGAATCCATGTACACTAACCAAGTATAGACTTTGGTTGATCCACCTGAAGGGTTAAAACCCATTGGGTGTAAGTGGGTCTTTAAAGTAAAGACTGACATGGATGGTAATAAGCATACCTATAAAGGTAGATTGGTGGCTAAAGGATTCAAATAAATTCATGGTATTGACTATGATGAAACCTTTTCACCAGTTGCGATGCTTAAATCCATTCGGATCATACTTGCTATTGCAGCCTACCACGATTATGAGATCTGGCAGATGGATGTCAAAACCGCTTTTTTGAATGGAAAGCTACTCGAGGATGTGTACATGACACAGCCTGAGGGTTTTAAAGATCCAGAGCATCCTGGAAAGGTATGCAAACTGCAAAGGTCCATTTATGGACTAAAGCAAGCCTCTCGAAGCTGGAATCTTCGATTCGATGATGCAATCAAGGAGTTTGGTTTCATCAAGAATGAAGATGAACCTTGTGTCTACAAGAGAAATAGTGGGAGCACAGTTGTATTTCTTGTCTTGTATGTAGATGACATACTTCTCATCGGAAATGATATTCCCTCACTCCAGTCTGTGAAGATGTGGTTAGAGAATTGTTTCTCGATGAAAGACTTAGGTGAAGTTGCCTATATTTTAGGCATCAAGATCTATAGAGATAGATCTAAGAGATTACTTGGCCTAAGTCAGAGTACATACATTGATAAAGTGCTAGATCGTTTTGCTATGCAAAATTCCAAGAAAGGATTTCTGCCTTTATCACATGGTGTGAGTCTTTCGAAGACTCAATGTCCCTCTTCTAAGGAGGAGAGAGATCGCATGGATAAGATCCCTTATGCATCTGCTATAGGGTCTATCATGTACGCCATGCTTTGTACTCGTCCTGACGTCTCGTATGCTTTGAGCATGACGAGTAGATACCAGTCGGATCCAGGTGAAAGTCACTAGATAGCAGTCAAAAATATTCTTAAATACTTACGAAGAACGAAAGAATATTTCCTGATATTTGGAGGCAATGAGGAGCTAATCAGAAGGGTTCTGAGATGCAAGCTTCCAAGCAGACAAGGATGACTATAGATCGCAATCGGAAATGCGTGTTTTGCACGAATGGTGGAGTTGTATCTTTGGAAGAGTTTGAAGCGAGGACACGATTCTTGATTCTACAACAGGAGTATATTCTTTCGCGTCGATCGTGAAAGGAGGCCGTTGGCTCCGCAATTTCATCAGTGAACTTGGGGTAGTTCCTAGCATTGCAGATCCAATAGACCTCTATTGTGACAACAATGGGGCTATTTCACAGGCTAAGGAATCTCGATCACATCAGTGGACCAAACACATACTGCGGCGCTTCCATCTCATTCGAGAGATCATCGATAGAGGAGATGTGAGGATATGCAGAGTCAACGAGAAGCTAACATCGCAGATCCATTGACCAAGGCTTTGTACGAGGAAGCATGATGGTCACACTAGGTCACTAGGTATTAGATATCATAGTGATTGGTACTAGTGCTAGTGGGAGATTGTTAGTTATAGCCCTAGAACCAATCATGTGATGGTTGAATAGGGAACATTTTGTATCATATTCTATAAAGGCAAAGGATTGGTTATTATATATTTACGTCTTGCTTGTGCCAGCTAAATTAAATATATAATAATGCCCTAGAAAAGTATGTTCTTATCTACAGCACATCAATTGGCAGAATTGATTATGAGAGGCTGTAGAGAACACTTTCCTAAATGTTCCTAGTCAAGTATTAATATGCAAGGGCAATATTAATACATAAAGACGAGCATGTAGGTCAATTGATGACTTGATCTCACAAGTCATGGATATATGATATCAAGTTGACACATGGGTATATATTAGAGAATATATACTGAACTGACCCGCCATGAGAAAGTTTCATGGATCGTCATATGAGTGTCATAAACTTTCTCATGTGACTATTGGTATGAATAGTCCTCAAACCTGAAGTCACTACGGTTCCCTACATAAGGAGTTATGTACTTTGGTATCGTCAAACGTCACCCGTAACAGGGTGGACCATAAAGGCGATTACTGGGTATATAACAAATTATGCGGAGGGATGTGAGTGATGTAGATGGGATCTATCCCTCCCATATGACGGGAGTGATATCTGTGGGTCCCTTGATTGAGTAGAACTACTAAAATGCATGGCCATGCTCGAATGAGTTAATATGAGATATTGAGCTCATTTGTTTGAGTTAGTTTACTCAGGGATCAAGAAACACATAGATTGATTGAGGATGACACGGTCTATGCCTCATTGGTTAATCTGATATCAAGGATAGAAGGACACGGTCATACATTATAGTAGTCACGGAAAGGTTAGTCGGATCTTGACTTATTTCGTAACTTGGGTAGCAATGATGTATTGCTAGATGTCGCTCATTGCTTGTGTATCTAAAAGAGTTTAGATCTGTTAGGGCAATCTCTTGCCGTAATATGGTTTTGATGGTATGGAAAAGGGTTTAAGTTAGTTTGATATGTTGTTTTGATATGTGCGTTGAAGTCGTGCAGGACTTAGTAATTCGCACATGGAGCCATGGCGAGTTTCACATCTCATGACTCGTGCCTTGAGTCGGTGAAGGATAGCTTTGCGGAAGCCGTGCGCTTGGAGCATCCGAGGGACCACCGGACGAGGAGCTTGGAGTGAAGCCGGAGGAAGTAGACTTCGAGGCAAGAGACGCGAAGGAGCATTGCAGAGCCGTCGCGATCGCAAGGGACGTGGCCGCGAGCGAAGAGAACCAGCGAGGACTCAGGGATGAGAGTGGCGATTGTAACCCGGGAAGGGTAGCTCTTAGGTGAAACTTGGCCATTTGGCCAAGTGTCGGATGAGTTTTCGACTCGATCGTGCCATGTCATGGCGATCGGCGCCTGAAGTCAATGGTTCGATCGGTGATCTAATGTGGTGAATCAAGTTGATCGGATCATTGCCCGACGATGGGCGGTCGGATGATGGGATCATCGATCGGCTATGAGGCACGGTCGATGTCATCGCGTGCCGCGAGCGCAGAATGGAGTCGACCTCGTTGAGGACTCGACTGGTTGACATCGACTGATGGGTGCCATCGATCGATGCGATGCCCGCTGGATAGTATCCAACATGGAAAGCGGCCGTTATTCAGCGGCTACGATGGGTGCCATCGAGGAAGAAACCCTCTTCCTCTATAAAAAGGAAGGGGGTAAGGCTTTGGGAGGCTAATGCTTACAATCTAACACTCTCCCAAAGTTCCCTAAAGCTTTCCATCCTCTTACCCAAGCTTATTTTCATTATACTTGTAAGAGGAGTGTTGATTGTAAAGAGGTTACCTCCACCTAGCTTTGTGCAAAGGAGAGATCTAGTGAATAGATTGCGGAGTGATTCACCGTGGACGAATCGGACCGTGGATTAGCGGCGTAGCCGTGAACCACGTTACATCTCGGTGTTTGTATTGCTTGCTTATATTTTGTTTGTCTTTGTTTGTATTTGTATATTCCGCTTGCGCTAACGTTTTGTAGACGAGCAAAATACGACGACCAATGAACGAGGGCTATTCACCCCCCTCTAGCCGACCAATCGATCCCCTACAAGTGGTATCAGAGCCAAGTCATTTGTCGAGGACTAACCGTCGCAACAAACACTTCATCTAAAGATGGCCGGCTCAAACATCCACCCACCGAAGTTCGACAGTGAATTCTCTTGGTGGAAAAAGAGAATGGAGATATTCTTCGAAACCGACTTTGAAATATTGTTAATTATGGAAAACAGTTTCGAGTTGCCTAGGAACGAAAATGGGGAGCCATTGGAAAAATCAAGGTGGAGCAAGAGACAAAGAGAAGAATACTTGGCGAATTCAAAGGTCAAGCACCACCTATACAATGTCCTCCCCCAACAAGAAGTCAATAGGATAGGGGAATGTTCTAGTGCTAAGGAGATGTGGGAGAAGCTAGTAGAGCTTCATGAATGTACCTCGGAGGCTAAGCTAGCAAGAAGAGACCTCCTCCGCTCCCAACTCTCAAACATCAAATTAGAAAAGGGAGAAAAGGTAACTTCCCTACACTCTAGATTTAAGGAAATTCTAACCGGTTTAACAAGTGTAGGTGAAAAGCTTTCCAACCGGGATATGGTAATGAAGGTCATAGATGCCTTTCCCCGGTCCTCAAAATGGAGCTCCATGGTGGACTCATTTTATGTCTCCAAGAACTTAGAAGTAAGCACCTTGGAGGAATTCTTCTCAACAATGGAGCTTCATGAACTAGGCTAGAAGGAATACAAGAAGAGCCTAGAATCCAACCCTCAAGAGGAGTAGCTTTGATAGCGAACAAGGGGAAGAAGAAGATGGAAGTCCCCTCCTCCTCATCCGATGAAGCCTCTACCTCCTCCATGGATAGCACGGAAGAAGCCTACATGGTAAGGAAGGTAAGACGTGCATTTAAGAATCTTAGATTTGATAAATCTCATGATAGGAATAGAAGACCAAGGGGGAAAGTCATATGCTATAATTGCCAAGGAGAGGGACATATAAGGGATAATTGTCCTCTCCTAAACAAGAGCAAGAAAGAAGAAAAGAGGAAGAAGAAGGGGAGCAAGAAAAAGGAAGAAGAAAAGAAGGCAAAAGGAAAAGGGAAGGCCATGGCACTCAAAGCCAAGACATGGGATGACGTTGCTTCCGCCTCCTCATCCGAAGAAGAAGAGCATGTCTACTCCAACCTAGCACTAATGGCTCTTCATGACTCGGATTGCTCCTCCTCCTCAAATGAAGAATCAAGCACAAGTGGGGAGAGCTCAAATGTAGGGGGAGCCTCCACATCCTCCTCATCCGAAGAAGAAGAAGAGGATATGGAAACTATGGTAACGAATGCTTCTCCTAAGAAAATAGTTTCCATAATTTCTAGTTTAACTAAGGAGTTATTTGGCATGAAAAAGAAAAGTAAAAGCATGCTTAGTCAAATTAAGGCATTAGAAAATAAGCTAGAAAATGCATGCTTAAATGATAATGTTTCTTCTAGCTTAAATGATGATGCATGCTCACATGATGAATATATGCCATTGGATGTTAGTGATGCATGCATAGAGGAAAATAGGGCTTTAAGGGAAAAGGTAGATTATTTAACCAAAGCCCTAGAGAAATTCACAATTGGCTCCAACACATTAAATATGATCATAGGGAGCCAAAGAGCAAGTTTTAACAAAAAAGGCCTAGGATATAAGGAAAAGAAAAATGAAAAGGCCTATAAATGCCTAATTGCTAGGGGACAAGATAAGAAGAAAGTAATATCTAGGAAATGGATCCCCAAGGAATACTTAGTGAACCCAATAGGAAAGAATTTATTTTGGGTTCCCAAATCCATCCTTAAGGGTTAGAAAACCCCTAGGGTAGTCAACCACATGGACCTAACCTATATCATATTTTGGTTGACTTAGGATGACGGGACAATATTTTTTAGATAGTGTTGGGTGATGATAACGTACCCATAAATAGATAATAATGCTTAAATCATGATGATTGATGTAATTCCTATGTATATTTACAATCATGATTTATGTTTTTGAAATTTGGCACGTTATCATAAGAAATAGGTTTGAATCATGCTTTAGGTAATACTTTGTTTATTATCATCATATAATACCTAATGCATGACTATGATTTGATGAATACATGAATTTCATGATCATAATGTAGAATTCATTCATATATGTCTTTATGATCATGAGGATTATTAGTTTGATACTTAACCATGATAGAATTGCATGAATATATTGGTTAAGTATATACAAATACTCCCTAGGATACATCTCACACTCACCATAGGCTAAATTGATTGCAAACTTAGCATGGGTGAGATGTTAGGATGATACAAATGTCCACTAATGCCTATGGCATTTAGATGGTCATTTAAAGTATCAAAATAGCAATAATAGACCAATCATGGGGAAGGCTTATGTTTAATTCATAGACATATTGCCCAAAGATCATGGTTGGATATTTCATATGTTTTCAAAACAATTTCTTACTTTAAAATATATGTATTCATGTTTTGAAACAATTGGATGCAAGACTAGGTGTTAAAATGGATACTCTTATGATCAAAAACCTAGTAGTTTTTAAAGCTTTTGGATTTTTGGCAAATACGTGGAAATATAATGATTTTTCATGAAAACATATTTTTCACTGATAGATATACTTAAAAGAAATGTGTTCCCCAAATTTCATGATTTTTTGAATTTTCTAGAATTTTTAATGCATTTCTGAAATTCGGTCTGAAAATCAAAAATCCCGAAATTCACGTGTCAGTCGACTGGTATCTGAACCAGTCGACTGATGGACCGAATATCAGACCAGTAAAGCCTGAATTCCGATTTTAAATTCAACTTGTGGTATTTTCTTTCCATTAGACTTGATGCCATGTCTTTCTAACTTAATGATAATCTTTTTGATGGTGTCAAAGGGGGAGAAAATATTATGTTTAAGTTAATTATAATATTGGGAAGAAATTTATGATCGGGAGAAATTTACATAGAGAGTTTCATGGATTAAGGGGGAGTTGCATGTTGCTATATCATGATTATGTTTACATGCTTTCTTTCCTTAAAAATTTATATCAAATGTTTTTACCTAACTTAAACGAATTGCCACACATCAAAAAGGGGGAGATTGTTAGGGCAATCTCTTGCCGTAATATGGTTTTGATGGTATGGCAAAGGGTTTAAGTTAGTTTGATATGTTGATTTGATATGTGCGTTGAAGTCGTGCAGGACTTAGTAATTCGCACATGGAGCCATGGCGAGTTTCACATCTCATGACTCGTGCCTTGAGTCGGTGAAGGATAGCTTTGCGGAAGCCGTGCGCTTGGAGCATCCGAGGGACCGCCGGATGAGGAGCTTGGAGTGAAGCCGGAGGAAGTAGACTTCGAGGCAAGAGACGCGAAGGAGCATTGCAGAGCCGTGCGCCTGATGCTGCCGAGGGACGTGGCCGCGAACGAAGAGAACTTCGAAGGCGAGGGACTCCGAGGGATGAGAATGAGAGATTGTAATCCGGGAAGGGTAGCTCTTAGGTGAAACTTGGCCATTTGGCCAAGTGTCGGATGAGTTTTCCCGACACCAGTCGACTGCCATGTCATGGCAGTCGACTGCTCTGAGTCGATGGTTCGATCGACTGGTCTAATGTGGCTGAATCAAGTTGATCAGTCGACTGCCAGCATGGGCAGTCGACTGATGGCTTGATCAGTCGACTGCCAAGGGACGGCAGTCGACTGATGTCACTGTGCACAGGCACAGAATGGAGTCGACCTCGTTGAGGACTCATCGGTTGACATCGATCGATGGGTGCCATCACCGATCGTGATGCCGCATCGCTGGATAGTATCCAACATGGAAAGCGGCCGTTATTGGGCAACGGCTACGATCGTGATGGGTGCCATCCCTCTTCCTCTATAAAAAGGAAGGGGGTAAGGCTTTGGGAGGCTAATGCTTACACTCTAACACTCTCCCAAAGTTCCCTAAAGCTTTCCATCCTCTTACCCAAGCTTATTTTCATTATACTTGTAAGAGGAGTGTTGATTGTAAAGAGGTTACCTCCACCTAGTTTTGTGCAAAGGAGAGATCTAGTGGATAGATTACGGAGTGATTCACCGTGGACGAATCGGACCGTGGATTAGCGGCATAGCCGTGAACCACGTTACATCTCGGTGTTTGTATTGCTTGCTTATATTTTGTTTGTCTTTGTTTGTATTTGTATATTCCGCTTGCGTTAATGTTTTGTAGACGAGCAAAATACGATGACCAACGAACGAGGGCTATTCACCCCCCTCTAGCTGACCAATCGATCCCCTACAAGGATCCACTGCCAACGTTATGAGAGCCTATAGGGTCACACACAAAGAGCATGATGATTAGAAGAATTAGTGCATTCTAATTTGACTAGAATAATTTGGGAATAAGCTTCAGTACAAAATGGTTTTTGGACTTTAAGCTTAATGAGAATTTTAGCTTATTGATTTAATGAGATTAATTCAATATGCTAAGCTTAATTGATTTAATAAGATTAACTCAATATGTTACCTTATTGATTTAATGAGATTAATTCAATATGATAACATAAGCTTATTGAATTAATAAGATTAATTCAACATCCATGAATGCCACATAAGCATGCCACCTAAGCTTGATGAGGTGGAAGGAGACAAAGGGTTTTGACCTTTGGATTTCCCCCACATGTGGTCGGCCAAACAAAGAGTATAACTCCTTGTTTGATTATATTTCAATGCAATTGATTGCATTAAATGTGATAGGAGGTGAAAGGTTTTTCAATCCTATAAAACACCCCATGGGGTGGCCGACCAAGCTTAGTGGATTGGTTGAAGCTTGAGGCTTGGAGAGAGCTTGGTGGTGAGAGCATTTGGTTGTGTGGTTTTTGTGAGTGTAGCAAGAAGAGTAGTCTTCTTCTTCCTTTCTCTTTTTCCCTACTTTCCTCTCCTTTAGGGACTTCTCTAGCAAGAAGTAAAGGAGAGCTCTTCTAGTTTCTTTTGTGAGACAATAGCTTGCTCGTGTGGATACATATAGAGGCACGGACATTTGAACATGCTAAAAGATCCAACAAACCCAAGGAGAAGCGGGATTACAAAGGGCACGCAACAAAGGTAATATTCTCCTATAAGATAGGTTTTGAGAAATTTATTTTTGTACGAGGTTTTCTTTCGCAAGGATCACTTGGAAGGGATCCTAATTTTCCATTGCGCATATGCTATTTTGCATACGAGATCCCAACAAGAAAGAAGGGCATCTAAAGGGAGAGGTAATGGTTCCAATGGGGCTGATGGAATGAAAGATGAGGGGAGCATGACATGAGTTGATTCAGTGTGTGTAAGCGAAGCGAGTGAAGAAGAGGGGTACGTGGCAAAGGCATCTTCTTCTTGAATTCGGCGCGCATCTCCTCGCAGTTTAGTCTTAATATTTAGGAATATTGGAAGTGCCATAGGGTTATATAGGAGTGGAGACAAGGAAGAGGGAAGGCTAGGGTTTGATGATAATACAGCTGGGAGAGGGAAAGATGGACATACCTGTGGGAGGTGGGCGGCAGAAGATTGTGGGGTAATAGAGGAAGATATCATCAATGGAGGGGAAGGTGATGTTAAGATGGAAGCAATAGAGGGGAGCTCCAAGGGAGCCAAAGTAGTAGGTGGTGGCACGGGGTTGATGGGCACCTGAACAGAGTGTTCATCTTGTAGTTGTCGAAGTGTTGCATTCTTTAGGTGAGCTTTCATCTTGTCAAAAGGAAGGAAGGACCGAGGGGCGATGCAAGGAGAAGGAAGAATCTTTGTGCTGAGCAAAATTGAGGGGAGGGGTTTCGAAGACCGGAAAAGCGAAGGATGAAGAAGGGGAAGGCAAGGAGTTGAATTTAAAGAAGGGTAGAGTATTTTTGTTAAGAAAGGTAATTGGGCTTGTGGGCAAGGATATGGGCCCTAAAGAAGGTTTAAGAATGATTTATTGGCGGGTTGAGCCTTTGTCTATTTTTACAGCTCGATGATAGTCGAAGCTCTTATCCCTGTACAATGGTAGATCGGAGGAGCAGGATTTAAGGTAAATACACTATGGAAGATGACGAAAGTAAAAAAATTCATTCTGATCTAACAAGATCATATCGTCACTATTTTTACAGTTCGGCGATAGTCGAAGCTCTTATCCCCATGCAGTGGCGGATCGTAGGAGTAGGGTTTAAGGTAAGTACACTATGGAAGATGACAGAAGTAAAAAATTATTCCGATCTGAGAAGGTAAGGCCTTAGATCATATCGTCACCATTTTTACAACTCGACGATAGCCGAAGTTCTTATCCCTGTGCGATGGCGGATCGGAGGAGTAGGGTTTAAGGTAAATACACTATGGAAGATGGCAGAAGTAAAAAAAAATCATTCCGATATGAGAAGGCAAGGCCTTAGATCATATCGTCACCATTTTTACAACTCGACGATAGCCGAAGCTCTTATCCCTATGCGATGGAGGATCAAAGGAGTAGGGTTTAGGGTAAAAACACTATGGAAGATGGAAGAAGTAAAAAAAAATCATTCTGATCTGACAAGGCAAGGTCTTAGATTAGATCGTCACTATTTTTACAGCTTGGCGATAACCGATGCTCTTATCCCCATATGGTGGCGGATCGGAGGAGTAAGGTTTAAGGTAAATACACTATGGAATATGGCAAAAGTAAAAAAAATCATTCTGATATGACAAGGTATAACCTTAGATCAAATCGTTACTATTTTTACAGCTCGGTGGTAGCAGAAGCTCTTATCCCCGTGCAATGGCGGATCGGAGGGGTAGGGTTTAAGGTAAAAACACTATGGAGGATGACGGAAGAAAAAAAATTCATTCCGATCTGACAAGGCAAGGCTTTATATCAGATCATCATTATTTTTATATCTCGACGATAACCGAAGCTCTTATCCCCTTGTGATGGTGGATCGGAGGAGTAGGGTTTAAAGTAAAACACTATGGAAGACAGCAGAAGTAAAAAAAAAATCATTCCCATCTAACAAGCAATGCCTTAGATCATATCGTCCTATTTTTTAAGCTCGATGGTAGCTGAAGCTCTTATCCTCGTGTAGTGGTGGATTGGAGGAGTAAGGTTTAAGGTAAATACACTATGAAAGATGACAAAAATAAAAAATTTATTCTGATCTAACAAGGCAAGGCCTTAGATCAGATCATCACTATTTTTATAGCTCGGCGATAGCCGAAGCTCTTATCCCCGTGCGATGACGGATCGAAGGAGTAGGGTTTAAGATAAGTAAACTATGGAAGATGACGGAAGTACAAAATTATTCCGATCTGTGAAGGCAAGGCCTTAGATCAAATCGTCACTATTTTATAGCTCGACGATAGCCGAAGCTCTTATCCCCATGCGGTGGTGAATCAGAGGAGTAGGATTTAAGGTAAATACACTATGGAAGATGGCAGAAGTAAAAAAAATTCATTCCGATCTGACAAGGCAAGGTCTTAGATCAAATCGTCACTATTTTTATAGCTTGGTGGTGGTCGAAGCTCTTATCCCTATGTGGTGGCGGATCAGAGGAGTAGAGTTTAAGGTAAAAACACTATGGAAGATGGCAGAAGTAAAAAATTCATTCTTATCTGACAAGACAAGGCCTTAGATCAAATCGTCACTATTTTTACAGCTCGGTGGTGGCCGAAGCTCTTTTCCCCATGCGATGGCGGATCGAAGGAGTAGGATTTAAGATAAAAAACACTATGGAAGATGATGGAAGTAAAAAATTCATTCCAATCTGATAAGGCAAGGCCTTAGATCAGATTGTCACTATTCTTATAGCTCGGCAATAACCGAAGCTCTTATCTCCGTGCGATTGTGAATTGGAGGAGTAGGGTTTAAGGTAAATATAGTATGGAAGATACCGGAAGTAAAAAAAATTATTCCGATCTGACTGGGCAAAGCCCCATATCATATCGTCACTATTTTTACAGCTTGGCCTTAGCGAAGCTCTTATCCCTGTGTGGTGGCGGATCGAAGGAGTTGGGTTCAAGGTAGATGCACTGTTGAAGATGACGAAAGTAAAATATTATTCTGATCTAACTAGGCGAAACTCTAGATTATATCGTCACTATTTTTATTGCTTGGTCTCAGTCGAAGTTTTTATCCCCGTATAGTGGCAGATTGGAGGAGTTGGATTCAAAGTAGATGCACTGTTGAAGATGACAGAAGTAAAAAATTATTCTGATCTGACTAGGCAAAGTCCTAAATCAGATCGTCACAATTTTTACAGTTTAACCTCAGCCGAAGATTTTATCCCCATGTTGTGGCGGATCGGAGAAGTTGGGTTAAAGGTAGATGCACTGTTGAAGATGACGAAAGTAAAAAAAATTATTATTCCGATCTGACTAAGCAAAGCCCTATATCAGATCGTCACTATTTTTACAGCTTGACCTCAGCCAAAGCTTTTATCCCCATGTGGTGGTGGATCGAAGGAGTTGGGTTCAAGGTAGATGCACTTTTGAAGATGACAAAAGTAAAAAAAAAATTATTCCGATTTGACTAGGCAAAGCCCCAGATCAGATTGTCACTATTTTAACAGCTTGGCCTCAGTTAAAGCTTTTATCCCTGTGTGGTGGTGGATTGGAGGAGTTGGGTTCAAGGTAGATGCATTGTTGAAGATAAAAAAAGTAAAAAATTATTATTCCGATCTGATTAGGCGAAATCCCAAATCAGATCGTCATTATTTTTACAGCTTGGCCTCAGCTAAAGCTCTTATCCCCATGTGGTGGAGGATCGGAGGAGTTGGCTTCAAGGTAAATGCACTGATGAAGATGATGGAAGTAGAAAATTATTATTCCGATCTGGCTAGGCGAAGCCCTAGGTCAGATCGACATTATTTTTATCGCTTGGCTTTAGCCGAAGCTGTTATCCCCGTATAGTGGTGGATCGGAAGAGTCGAGTGCTAACTCGGCTGTGAGGGAAGTTTTTTATCTTTGTGCGGTGATAGATCAGAAATGTTAATCTTATTTTGTAAGAACAGTGGAACACATTTCATTCTGTGAGGACAGCGAGCTGAAGGAAGGGGGAATTGTGAGAGATACATTGGCAAACGGAGGATGTTAGGATACACAATGAATGTGGGGCTCAGAGAAGGGATTCTAAAGTTACCTCTTATCAGGAGAGGTAGATTGTTTAATGGCATCAAGGATAAAATTTCTCATAAAGCAACATATTCTTTTGGAATAAGATAGAAAGTTTTTGCATAATACATTATTCAGAGTTCCAGAAAACATTACAGTTATGACAAAAAAGAAAAACTAAGGTGTCTCATAGATTATCTTTTCCTCTTTGGGGATGTTGGGTGGTGAATTAGTGGCACGAAGAGAGGCAACTAGCATGTACTGATGGTTGAGAGCTCAGTGGGCTGCATGAAGTCTTGTCAAACTACGTTGAGTAATGAGCAGCTCCTGGTGAAGGGTGTAAGCCTGTGTGGAGGATACTTGGAGGTGATTTCTCAAATCTCTTGTGATACTCTCTAATTCTGCTATACGCTATTGGTCTTCTGTGAAGGGTTTTGGAGAAATGGTCATGCTTTCTGGTTCAGAGGGGTTAACCATCGGCAAAGTGGAGAGCAAGAAGTAGTATGTAGACAGAAGGTTTCACATGAGGTATTTGTAGAAGGGAAAGGGGCATTAATTCATTTTCTTGAAAAATAAGAAGAATACGGAATGATGAAAGGGGTAATTGAAGGGTTAGTATTGAGAATGGTCAGGGCATTGACAAAGAGGTGACTGATCATATTCCCGGCAAAGGGGATAAGGGCTAGTCAGACATGGGCCGACTTCAACGCAGGGTGGCATGGAAGAAGTGGATCTCGCCTACTTGAGAAATGGCTTGGGATAATTTGAAGGTATATTATTTTCGAATTTGTCAGAGTAACTCTTATGGTGGTAGAGTATCAATCGACTGGAACTAGAAAAGTCTTTAGTCAAAGGTAGTTAAGCATGAAAAAGAGAAGGTATCCACTCAACAGGTAAAATATGGTTATCAAAACAGTAACGATTCGGCAATTTAGGAGAAGAAAGAAATGCAGGTTACTTTACAAAAATTCAGTACTTTATACATGTCTTGTTTCAATCATTCCTTACAACCTATAGAAGGGAAGCCTCATAAGTCAAAAACATTGTCTGGATATTCATCTATATCAGCCTCCATGCACAGGAAGCTGGTATTTGTACCCGGGGGAGGATGTCCATGAGTGGCATGCTATTTGCTGGATCCCTTAAAGCCCAGGATGAATAGCTCAACTGCCTTGTCACCAAATTTTGTTAATAACTCCTGCTCCCGCTCCTTCTATCGAGCTTCCTCAGTGGCTATTTGATTGGCGAGAGCAGTCCTCTGATTGTCTCTCTCTTTGGCGATGGCTATAGTATGCTAGCTCATAGAAGTCATGGCCTTGTAATGCCCGCATTTGTTCAGCTAATTCTGTCAGAGCCCCTGGAAGTGTAGATACTTTGGAGGAAAGACCCTCTAGTTATGTCCAATTTGATTCTAGGGAGGCCTCTAAAGTTTTGATAATTGATTGAGTCTTCAGTAGTTTAGCAAAGGACTCAGATTTTCTGGCCTATGTTTCCCAGAGATAAACTTGGCACTCTGACAATTCTTGGGTCAGGGCATTAACATGCTGGATTTTATCAGTTTGAAGGAATAATTGAACCTGAAGGGAATCAATTGTTTTAAGGGCTTCTTCTTTAGCATGCCCTGTTGGAGTTAGTTAGATCTTCAACTCTTCATAACGATCAACTAAAGCTGCTTCCCGATGTCTGTTGTCAGTCAGTTGCTAAGTCATCTTTTTCAATTGAACCTGAGAGGCGCTATGGCGAGATGCCATGGTAGATTGATAGTCAGTCAAATGCTAGGTCACTTCATTATAATTGGTGGTTACCTGTGTAAGAGAAAGAAATATTTCAGAGATAGATACTAAGATATTTCAAGTGTATTAGGGGTAAGGGAAGATACCTCTATTAAATTTTTTCGCAGTCGTTCAAAGGGGCCTTATACTCCCAACTAGTTGAAGAGTTTTACCTCATGGGGAGTAAGAATTTTAAGCAGGGACCTGAGGGTAGTAGTCGGAGGGTTAAGAGAAAGAATATCCCCCATAGGAAGAGGAGGTTCTTCCTCGAGTAAGAAAGTGTCAAGAGAGGTAGGAGCGGGAAGTGGGGAAGTAGGATGAGATATTTCTAAAGGTGTAGTTGGACGAGGAGAAGACACAGGAGGATCAATCTCCATGCCGGAAGAAGGAGGAATTGAAGAGGTAGGTAAAATGGGAGAATTCTCTCTGGGAACAGGGGGAAGTTATCAACAGAATGAATCTCCTCCTCGAGAGGATCAGAAGTAATAAGGTGGCGCCATCGACGAAGTAGGAGGGGAGGTGGACTGGGAGATCGAGAAGATGAGGTTGCAAGGGGAGTTGCAGAGATGGTAGGAACCCCCTTGCGTAAACGAAGTTTCTTGGGAGGTGAAGAGGGGAAAACAGGGGATTTCCCCTTGTGCATTTTCTTTAGGGCATGTTGGGCATGGTTTTTTCTGCACTGTCCCGAGCCTCTGCATCAGGCTATCTGCAATGCAAGATATCCAGATTAATAGATAGCAGTAACAAGAATTAACAGATATTATATATGAAGTGTTGGTAGTACCCTACCTATCACGACGGGATCGTCCAGACGGAAGGGGGGCAACCCGTAGTGGCTCAGGATGTGGGGATCTAACAAAAAGTCAGAATTGTAATGGTGTTTTTTTAACACCTTATGGACTTCGAAAAAAGGGCATTGAAATCTACAATCCTGGAAGGGAGGTAAATTCTGGAAGGACAGTCTTCCAAGTATCAGAGTAAGGGAGTGGGATAGGGAGTTGGGTAAAGAAATATAACTCCCTCCAACCTTTATGGGAGGAGGGCTTATTAGTAAGAAATTGACAATCTTGATGACTAGAAAAATAAAAAATACTTATCTTTGAAGTTTTTAGTTGGAAAAGACAGTGGAACATTATAGGGGACAAAGGAAGTTCTAAATGTTTAAAAACTACAACGGTGTCTGCCAATAGTCGGAAAACATTGGGGCTAGCTGGTTGATAAGTAGCTTATAAAAGTCTAACAGTTCAAAGTAAATAGAGGGAATAGGCAGTCAGAGGCCATTTTCTAATTGTTCTAAAAATAAACAATGATGGTTGGTGGGTGGGGTGGGGGGGGGGGGAGATGTGGCTGATACGAGGAGGAAGTAAAAAGGCATTTTACCGTAGGGTCTATAAATAGGTCTTTAATGTCTAGGAAGTAATATTGGTTACCATCTATGTACGAAAAGGTATCTTCATACCAAGGAGGTGAGTTAGGGTTTGTCGGAGAAGGAGTTATAGCAGGGAAGACAGGGTGGCACTTACTTAGGGTTAAAAGGAAGCGGTCGTTGGAGGAAAGGAGACTTCTATGTGCCAAAGGTTGGGCATGGGACAGTCGCCGACGAAAACTACTAGGAGGAAAAGGAGGAGTCAGAATAGAAGAAGGAGTTGTCGTGTGGGAACTAGGCTTCTAAGGGTTTTTAGTTTTTAAACTTCCTCTTAAGATGAGAAAGCGGGACCCATCAACCCAACAAGAGGATTAATATAATTATGATAAGTAATGAAGAGGAAGCTCCCAGCCCAATAAATTAAATAAAATTAGTGCGCGATAAGAAGGTGGTTCAGTTATGGCCAAGAAAGGATGATTAAAGGGGATTCCTAATTTAAAAAGTCAAACTAAAAGCTTCATTTGACTATTTTGGGGGTGGTTAATGATACTGCTATAATATAACTTAGGAGATAGAAAAAGAAATTATGATTTGTAGGATGAAATCGGAGGGAAGAATCATAATGTAGGATATGTGATTTAGTCCAGCAAGACTCAACTCGGGGAAATAGACCGAGTCGATGAGGTAGCAACTTGGAAAAGGAGAGGAGGTCCGATAGTCAGAATAAAACTAGATAGCTACTCGGGAAAGTGAGTCGGTTTGAGGGGGTGGCAACTCGGAAAGCCGAGGTGGGTTATAAGTGTATGTGCCCGATGACCAAAACAAGGTTAAATAGCAACTCGGATGATACTGTCGTTACCTCTTTTCTGTGAATAAGGTAAAAAGACCCGCGCGTAGGATGTTGTCCGAACCAAGTAGCCGGTTCGGCAGGAGGAGTCTGAGAAGAACAGTTCGGGCACGTCAACCTGGGGAAATTGGCTCAGGAGGATGGTTTGAAGGGGTTAGTATGACCGGGTGAATTTGAAGATTGATCCGATATGAGATGGATGAGAATCAGTTCGGTCTAACGGGTCTAGGATGGTTCGGTACGGGAAGAATAAAAGTTGATCCGGGCTACCGAGAAAAGCCTAAGAGCTATGCTACACGTGAGCGGTAGGTCTAGGCTAGCTTTATTGAAGGTAAGTGGTTGAAAGGGATGGGCTAGAATATTTCCCGAAATATGGATAGGAAGTTGTTACACAACAAAAGAGAGCCCCCACATAATATTCCGAGGAGCCTTCACTCCTCATGTCTGTAACAGAATGATTCTCCAGATAAGCAAGGTGGCCACGTGTACGATGAAGGAGGTTCGTGGTGCAACAGCTGGCCAGAGGAAGGGGGATAAAAGGGAGAAGCAGGGCATGAGGAAGGGGATCTGCATTATTCCAACAAGCGAGAGACAAAGGCACACTAAAAAGGGGAGAGCAACCATATCATTGGAGAAGGAGACAAGGAGAGTAGTGAGCTCCATCTTTCCGATACTTTCTATGTATTGAGCTAATTGTAAGAGGTTTTCTCCTCTACCTCCAGAAGTTCTTTCCGTGAAGGAGGAAGTTTATAGTGAAAGTGCTTTGACACCGTAGCTCGTGGAAGAGCTCACCCCCGTGGAGTAGGAATCCTTATTCCGAACCACATTACATCTTGTGTCTTTGTTCGTTGCTTGTGTTACGTGCATTTCTCTTCTTTGTACATCATTGATGTTGTGGCCGGAGAGAACCCTTAAGCTTCCTGCACGCTCCTCGGCGTCGAAAGAAAGCCAGAAAACCCTTCTACGACCGCATCAGTTGGCGTCGTCTGTGGGAACATTCTGAGTAAGATGTAGAGATGCATCCAGAGGAGATACATCATCCGGCAACCTCCTCCGCGGAGGAAAATCCCATCACAATACTACCATCGCGGCTGAGAGTCATGGTGGACACAGTCGTGGCTGAGACCCTTGCTAAAGAGAGGAGAAGAACTGGGTACCTTCATCCCCATTCTGATGAACCTTCCCCCCGTGGACCGCCACAAGAGATGCCCCCTCCACTTCGTACAACCACCAATGTTGAAGCATTGCCTGGGGAGGGGTTGGGGGGACGAGTGCATCAAACCACTGTGCTAATAACCCAGGCTCGACGAGAAGAGCAAGACGAAATCCATTCAACTAAGGCTCTAAAGATTTACGAGCCCAGTCCTTTCACCATGGACATCCTTTCTGAAGTCCCGCCTTCATACTTCAGAAATCCCCATGTGGACAAGTATGATGGCACGACGGATCCTGAGGAGCATCTATCATAGTTCGCAGGAGCCATCTCGCTTCATTGCTATACCGACGCCCTCAAGTGTCGGGTCTTCTGTACCACTTTAACTGGCTCGGCGCAAAAATGATTTAATACCCTGCCCCCGTGATTTATTACTTATTTTACTGATTTTCAAAGGATGTTCCGTCAAGAGTTCTCCAGTTGTAAGGCGTACAAGCATGATGCTTCCGTCCTGCTGCACATTACGCAGGGGCCCTCAGAGGGTATCTTCATCGATTCACTTCCACTGCCAAAAATATCCCCTCAGCAAGATCAGATGCCTTCAGAGTGGCCATTCCGCACGGGCTAAGGGAGGGTCCTTTCCTTAGCTCGCTCTTGAGGAATCCCATGGCCAACTACGAAGAACTACTAAGCCGTGTAGAAAAATATATTAACGAGGAAGAAGGGATGAAGGTTCGGAGAGCCGAACAAGCTTCCGCAATGGTCCCTGCAGAAAGAAATCGCCCAGCAGCCTCTCGAGCACCTCCCCAGCGGGAATATGTCTGACCTTTTCTACCAGAGGCTCCCAGGCCTCAATTATTGATACAAGGAGCTCGCCCCACACTTCTGTTGCAGATCATGACCACAGATGCAGTCCCTCCCCCAAGAACTTGGAAGAACGAGAGATGGAGTTCTATGACCAGCAAGGTCTTCTACAATGGCCAATGGGGTATAGGGGAGTGCCTCGCAACTCTCCCACCCCATTCTTTTGCCAGTATCATATAGAATACGGCCACGCCAACGACTGATATTTTAAATTACAAGAGGAACTGGAGCATATCCGAGCCGCTTACCCACATGTGCGGCCTCAAATGGAAGGATCGGCACAGCGAGGCCAACGACCCAACTGTTGGTGCAACAATGCCCCAAGCATTTATATGTTTTGATGTTTGGATAATCATCTAAGTTAGGCAACAAATTGTAATCTAATGGTGAACATGATTAAGTGATAGGTAAAGGCAAAGTCCAAGTATGATCTTGGCAAGAGAAGTCCAAAGTAAAGTCTTGGCGGCATTAAGTCCAAACGGACCTTGGAAAAGGAAGTCCAAAGGCAAGTCTTGGCAGCATAAGTCCAAGCATGTAGACTTGGCGACGTAAAGTCCAAGCACGCCTTGGCAAAGAAAAACCCAAGACATGACAAAACCGAAGGAAGCTCTTGGAAGCAAAGCGCAAAGGATGAACAAGTCGCGGACTCGGAGGGATCCTGGAAGCGCAAGGCTTAAGGAAGAGCTAGAAGGTTGAGTCTAGGTCTAGGGGGTGAAAACAAGTATGAAATACTCATACTTGATGTGTATCAGTCGACTGTTTAAGTGCTCACCTGAGTCAGGGTGAAACCCTGACTATCAGTCGACTGCCTTGGCAAAGGGAGTCGACTGATAATGCTATCAATCGACTGCCAACAGTGGCAGTCAACTGATCAAGGCAAAAACAGGCACAGAATGGAGTCCCACTTGACTACGGCTTGTGATCACTCGACTGATCACTTCATCAGTCGACTGATGAGAATGTCGTTGGACGAAACGACTCTAAATCAGCCTGGGAGCCTATAAAAAGAGAAAATCAGTCGACTGATCGTGCTCCAACGAGAAAATCAGCCTTCTCTCTATAAAAAGAGGGCTAATGGAGGTTTTTGGGGTTAATGCTTATTCTCTGATTCTTCTCCAAAGCCTCCACGAGTTTTCTAGCTTTCTAAGTGATCTTAAATCCCCTCCTCTTCTCTCTAAGCTCAAGTTTCATTCTTTGTAAAGAAGAGGAGTTGTGTTGTAAAGGAAAGCTTCTTAGTAGAATTGCTTGGGTTGATCCACCTTAAGGATCGCCGTGGAGTAGGAGCATTATCTCCGAACCACGTAAAGGCTTTGTTAGCATTGCTTTTTGTTTTTACATATATTATTTGTTTGTGCTTCCGCTAATCATTTTTGTAGAAACGAAAAATGCTATTCACCCCCCCCCCCTCTAGCTTCCAAACGATCACCAACAAGTGGTATCAGAGCCGGGATCGCATTGGAAGATCTAGCAATCAACCGGAGCAAAGATGGCTTTTCAAGAGGGGTATAGCACGGCAAGGCCTCCGTTCTTTGACGGCAACGACTTCGGATATTGGAAAGGTAGGATGGAGTATTACTTAATGAATGATATTGAGAATTGGTTTAGTGTTGTAGATGGTTTCGAGAAGCTGGTCGACGAATTCGGAGCACCACTACCGACAAAAGATTGGACAAGAGAGATGGCCAAGATGTTGGGTTTTTCCGAGCCGCAAAAACCGCTTTTTGCGTTGCGGAAACCTCGGAAGCCCCGGCCACGGATCCGTGCGAAGTATAAAAATTATAATTACATGTATGTGCTTACAAAAATCCTAGATCTACCTTAGATCTAAGAGGTTAGAACGTTACCCTCGTAGCGACGCCCTTCGCTTATCTCGCTCGTCCAAAAGTCCGCCGGAACTCGAGAGTGTCAAGTGCACACTCCTCTATGGTATCCACACAAGCAATAGGTGGAGAAAAAGACACTTGAGTGTGCTAGCACTCCTCTATGGTGTCTCGGCAAGATGAGGTTGGAGAGGGAGAGCTTGAGAGAAAAATTCCCAAGGAAGAAGATGAAGTTAAGAGTGTGTTTTACTCACCAAATGAATTCTCCACCCATAACCCCAAAGTGGCCGGCCACTTCATGGAGGGGGGGTTACATGCATGCATGTAACTCCCATAACCCTTGGTCTCCCTCATGATGTGGCACCAATTGACCAAGTCAGCATCATCATTGGCCGGCCATGCCTAGTCATCATCATGACATGGCATTTGGTCAAGTCAAACTTGACCTTTCATCTTCCCTCTCAAGTCAAGTCAAACTTGACCTCTAATCTCCCATGATTGATCAAATCTAACCACTTGACTCAAGTCAATTTAATATAATGAATCTCTATTCATTAATTTAAATTGATTTGATGAATCAAATCTCAATTAGACTCATTCAACACTTGAATCAACTTGAGTCTAACTCAATTAGTCTAATTTGGATTACTCTTAATCCAATTTGGTTCATCCCATGAACCTAATCCTCATGGTTCATCATATGAACCTAATCTCCATCTAATTGCTCTTATGTGTGTGACCCTATAGGTTCTTGTAACGTTGGCAATGTCCCTAAACCGATTTAGGAACATAAGCAATGAGTGGTATCTAGCAACACATCATTGCTACCCAAGTTACAAGAATGTTGAGCTCCAACATCACCTTTGTGACTACTAATTGTGACTCTCACAATATGTGACAATGTCCCTCTATCCTTGACATCTAGATTGACCAATCGAGGCATAGACCGTGTCATCCTCGGTACAATCTAAATCTTGAACTCCAAGTAGACTCATTCTAATCAAATGAGCTCAATATCTCATATTGACTCATTTGGGCATGGCCATGCACTTCGTGGTCTCACTCTATCAAGAATATCGATGTCACCCCATATAGGAGGGATAGATCCCATCTACATCACTCACATCCTCCGCATAATTTGTTACATACCCAAGAATCGCTTTATAGTCCACCCATTTACGGGTGACGCTTGACGGCCAAAGTATGCAACTCTTATGTAGGGAACCATGGTGACTTCAGGTCTAAGGACTAATAGTCATACTAATAGCCACATGAGAAAGTATATGACACTCATATAACGATCCATGATACTTTCTCATGGCGGGTCATTCAAGATACATTTTCCAATGCATACCCATGTGTCAACTTGATATCTCATATCCATGACTTGTGAGATCAAGTCATCTTGTTGACCTACATGCTAGTCTCTACGCATTAACATTGTCCCTGAATGTTAATACTAGACTAGGAATGATTAAGAGTAGTGTTCTCTATATCATCTCATTATCGATTCAACCAATCGATTGATATAGATAAGAACCTACTACTCAAGGACATTATTATATTTAGTTATTTGGCACCAATACAAGTAAATATAATAACCATGCCTTTATAAATAGGAATATGATACAATAAAGTCCATACAACAATCATCATATGATTGGCTCTAGGGCTCTCACTAACAATCTCCCACTAGCACTAGTGCCAATCATAGTAGTATCAAATACCCAATGACCTAGTGTGACCATCATGCCCTTTTTGTGCCAAAGCCTTGGTCAAGGGATCTGCGATGTTAGCGTCTGTGGGTACTCTGCAAATCTTCACATCTCCTCTATCGATAATCTCTCGAATAAGATGGAAGCACCGATATATTCGGCCTCTGTTGTAGAATCACAGTTCTCGCTTGGAACTATTCCACTCACACGCCACCATTCAAGCAAAACACGAACCTCGATCGCGATCTATAATCATCTCGTCGTTTGGAAGCTTGCATCGCAGAACCCTTTACACTAGCTCCTCATCGCCTCCAATATCAAGAAATATTCTTTAGTCCTTCTCAAGTACTTAAGAATATTCTTGATCGCTATCCGCTGACGCTCACCGATCCGACTAGTATCTACTCGCCATGCTCAAAGCATACGAGACATCGTGACGAGCACATACGATGGCGCATACATGATAGATCCTATAGCGAGATGCGTAAGGGATCTTATCCATGCGTCTCTCTCCTCTCTAGAAGAGGGACTTTGAGTCTTCGAAAGACTCACACCATGTGACATCAGAAGTCCTTTCTTGAAATTCTGCATGGCAAACCAAAGTAATACCGTGTCAATGTATGTACTCTGACTTAGGCCAAGCAATCTCTTAGATCTATCTCTATAGATCTTGATGCCTAGAATACAGGCTGCTTCACCTAAGTCCTTCATTGAGAAGCACGCCTCACCAAATCTTCACTGCATCAGAGTAAGGGATGTCATTCCTAATGAGTAGTATGTCATCCACATACAATACAAGGAACACAATCTGTTCCCATTAACCCTCTTGTAGACACAGGGTTCATCTTCATTCTTGATGAAACCAAACTGTTTGATCGCATCATCGAATCAAGATTCCAACTCGAGAAGCTTGCTTTAGCCCATAAATGGACCTTTGCACTTGCATACCTTCCCAAGATGTCGTGGATCTACAAAACCCTCAAAGTTGTGTCATGTACACATCCTCGAGTAAGTTTCATTCGTAAACGGTTTTGACATCCATCCGCCATATCTCATAATCGTGGTATCAATAGCAATAGCAAGATCCGAATGGAACTTAAACATCGCATCGGAGAAAAGGTTTCATCATAGTCAATACCATGAATCTGCTTGAAACCTTTAGCCACCAATCAGCCCTTATAGGTATGCGTAAGTCCATCCATGTCAGTTTTCTCCTAAAGACCCACTTACACCCAATGGGTTTAACCCCTTCAGGTGGATCAACCAAAGTCCATACTTGGTTAGTGTACATGGATTCCATCTCGGATCTCATGGCGTCTAGCCATTTCTCAGAATCTGGGCTCATCACAGCTTCCTGATAGGAGGTAGGCTCATTCTCAATGAGCATAACGTCATCATGGTCAGATAAGAGAAATGAGTATCTCTCAGGCTGACGACGTACCCTATCAGACCTGCGAAGAGGTAGGTCTACTTGAACAGGTGGTTGTTCCACAACTCTTTGTGCAACAACCTCATCACCCACAACACTTTGTGGTTCTGCTCAACCTCCATCAAGGCCTCGATATGGTCCTTATCTTGAATTTCTTCAAGATCGAAGGTACTCCCACTAGTTTTTCTAGAAACAAAATCCTTTCTAGAAAAACCCCAGTCTTATACAAACACTTTCAGGCCGACCGGGAATGTAGAAGTAATATCCCTTTGTATCCTTGGGATATCCAACAAAATAGCACCTATCGGATTTGGGTCCCAGTTTGTCTGAGACTTGACGTCGAACGTAAGCCTCACAACCCCAAATCCTCATAAAAGACATCTTGGGATTTTTCCCTGTCCATATCGTATATGGTGTCTTTACCACAGCCTTGGATGGCACACGGTTAAGGGTAAAGGCTGCTGTGTCCAGAGCATATCCCCAAAAGGATATAGGAAGATCTGTGTGACTCATCATAGATCGTACCATATCCAATAGGGTACGATTCCTCCTTTCGGATACACCATTCCACTGTGGTGTTCCAGGAGGAGTGAGTTGGGATAGAATCCCACACTCAGCTAGATAGTCACTAAACTCATGGCTAAGGTATTCACCACCTCGATCTGATCGAAGTATCTTAATACTCTTGCCAAGTTGGTTTTGTACTTCATTCTTGAATTCTTTGAACTTTTCAAAGGATTCAGATTTATGTGTCATAAGATACACATAACCATATCTAAGTCATCAAGAATGTAATGAAGTACACAGAACCACCTCTAGCAAAGAACATTGAAAGGACCACATACATCACTATGTATAAGTCCTAACAAATCTGCTCTTTCGCTATGTCCACTAAAGGGAGTCTTGGTCATCTTGCCTAAAAGGCAAGACTCGCATGTCTCATATGATTCAAAATCAAATGAGTCTAGCAGCCCATCCTTATGGAGCTGAGATAAGCGACTCTCATTTATGTGACCTAAGCGACAATGCCAGAGATAGGTTTGGTTCAACTCATTTGACTTGAACCTCTTGGTACTTATGTTATAGATAGGGCTCTCTAAGTCTAGAAAGTAGAGTCCGTTCATTAGAGGTGCACTACAATAGAACATATCATTTAAATAAACTGAACAACATTTGTTCTTTATTATAAATGAAAACCCTTTCTTGTCCAAACAAGAAATCAAATGATGTTCTTAGTTAAAGCAGCACATAATAACATTCTTCTAATTCTAGTACAAGCCCAGAGGGCGTAGATAGATCATAAGTTCCTACAAATAAAGAAAGAACCCTTGCTCCATTGCCTACTCGTAGGTCCACCTCGCCTTTGTCAATGCCTTGCTATTTCTCAAATTTCCGCACATTGGTACAAATGTGAGATGCACATCCTGTATCTAATACCCATGATGAAGAAATAGATAGATTGACTTCTATAACATTTATACCTGAAGTAGAAGTCTCACTTCTCTTCTTAAGATCTTCGTATGCCTTGCGCAGCTTACGCATTGTCCTCGCTTCCTTGCGGAAGCAAGCCCCTTCCTCGCTACCCCTCCTTTGGTTTTAAGTTCTTTGCCTTTGCCCTTGGCTTGGGACTTTCCCTTACCTTTAGGATTGCCATTGCCTTTCTTTTTCTTCACCATCAAAATTGTGTCAGATTTAACCTTCTTAAGTTTAAGCTCTCATAGCTTCTCAACATGCTGAGCATTTCAGGCAATGGCTTATCAATTTCATTCATGTTATAATTCATGACAAATTGATCGAAGGCTCTTGGCAAAGATTGCAAGATTAGGTCAGCTCATGGCTAAGGTATTCACTTTGTAGGTTTTCTACGTACCCAATCATCTTGAGTACATATGTACCTACGGGAGTCCCTTCTTGCATTTTGGACCCAAATAATGCCTTAGAGACTTCATATATCTCATGCCTAGCTTGTCCTTGATATAGTTGACGAAGATGTCCAACCATATCATAAGCATTCATGAACTCGTGTTGCTTCTGAAGCTCAGAGTTCATGGTCGCGAGCATTAGACATGACACATCTAATGCATCATCTTGATGCTTCTTGTAAGCATCTTTGTCAGCTCGCGAGGCATTGGCAGGAGGTGCCTCCGGAATGGGCTGCTCCCAGAACAACTTCCTTTCTTGGGTGAGAACAATTCTCGTGTTCCTATCACCAGAAATTTGCTCCATTGAGCTTGTCCTTCTGGCGAGATCGCAGAGAGAGTGTTCGTGTTTGTTGACATAGTAATCTACAACATACAATGCAGGATTAATATCATATTCCTTTTATCATTTAATTAGGCCTTTAATCAAATGATGCTCCCATCGAATTATAGGAATTTTGTAGAATCGAGTTATGGATGTGGTCAAACCACTTTTACTAGATTCATACAAACTAGCTATAATTCTGGGACAAGATCCACATCATACTAAGCCTTGAGTTAGCTTTGCAAATCGCCCAAGACTTAGTACGATCGGTGGGTAACACATTACCGATTACATCTCTATGCAACTCTTGTTTATAGGATTAAGACCCACATTTACAAAAGACCTTGAGTTAGCTTTGGCTAAATCGCCCAAGATTTAGTGTAAATGCGATCTTAACCTATCTTTCCAACGATTGGAATATGCCTATAGTTCTACTCGATCCAATTGAGTTAACTAGTTTTGCTCAATCTAATTGAGCTTACTCTAACCCGAGTCGTGATAGGCGGGACCAAGATTGTCACTCCGCACCCTACCAAGATAATATGCGTTGCTCTGCTTTGGCAGATTCAACAACAACAAATGATCGAGGTAGTGATGGGTATCAAGGCTCGGTAGGCATTTTCGAGTTGATTCGATTATGATCTAATCTAATCGTAATGTGTATCTTATACGCATTTAGGCCTTTATTATCCTATATTAGCATGCATCATATACATACATTAATTATTCTAGCATGCATCATATACATACAAGAAAATTAACCTAGCATGCATCATATACATACAAACATGTTTCTACTAGCATGCATCACATACATACAAGCAAAATCAATTAAATATACATATATATATATCAACATATATATATATATCATTAAATATGATATAGTCATGGCCCTACTACGATCTTCTCAAGCCAATGAGAAGATCGGACGGTCAACCTAAGGCTAGCGGCTTCTCCAAGCGCTTCCTTTGACCGCCATATGTCGTCGTCACCCTTCTCGTAAGCTCGTCTTCAAGTGGACTTTCCACCGCTCCATTTTTGTACATTACAAATACGAAACTCGAGTTACATTCGAGTCTAAAACTATTTACAACTAGAATATTAAAAGAATAGGCGCGACGCGCAGGTCGCAAACACTTTACAACACGCACAACCACAAAACGGTACGCAGGCCGTATTATGAATTACAACACACTTAATCCAATCCAATTGGGTTATTGGGCCATGACAATCACAGAATTATACATAATTCTAAATTATGTATTTTTACAGAAATTTCTATAATTTTTCCTAATTTATTTCGAATTTATGAGTCAACTCTCCGTAACGGTCCCGCTAAGCGGTTTCCGGGCGCGATCGCGGGACATGACCCCTTTCGGGGATAGGGGCAGCGCCCCTACTCGCAAAATAAACTTCGCGAGTGTCCCTACAATGATCTTACAGCGACTTAAGTCGCTGTCCCAAAAACCTAAAGCGAGAACTCGTCGATTCGGAGAGTTTTTCTCGACGGTTGAAGCCTACGAGTGTCCCAACACTCGTTGCTTCGACTCTACGAGAAAAATACCCAAAAATTCTATAAAATAAGAAAATTTACAGAAACATATAAATCTGTAATTTTTATATCTAATATAAAAACTACAAAAACGAAACACATACATGCTTCGCACGTGGCTCTGATACCACTGTTGGGTTTTTCCGAGCCGCAAAAACCGCTTTTTGCGTTGCGGAAACCTCGGAAGCCCCGGCCACGGATCCGTGCGAAGTATAAAATTATAATTACATGTATGTGCTTACAAAAATCCTAGATCTACCTTAGATCTAAGAGGTTAGAACGTTACCCTCGTAGCGACGCCCTTCGCTTATCCCGCTCGTCCAAAAGTCCGCCGGAACTCGAGAGTGTCAAGTGCACACTCCTCTATGGTATCCACACAAGCAATAGGTGGAGAAAAAGACACTTGAGTGTGCTAGCACTCCTCTATGGTGTCTCGGCAAGATGAGGTTGGAGAGGGAGAGCTTGAGAGAAAAATTCCCAAGGAAGAAGATGAAGTTAAGAGTGTGTTTTACTCACCAAATGAATTCTCCACCCATAACCCCAAAGTGGCCGGCCACTTCATGGAGGGGGGGTTACATGCATGCATGTAACTCCCATGACCCTTGGTCTCCCTCATGATGTGGCACCAATTGACCAAGTCAATGATGATGTGGAGCATCATCATTGGCCGGCCATGCCTAGTCATCATCATGACATGGCATTTGGTCAAGTCAAACTTGACCTTTCATCTTCCCTCTCAAGTCAAGTCAAACTTGACCTCTAATCTCCCATGGTTGATCAAATCTAACCACTTGACTCAAGTCAATTTAATATAATGAATCTCTATTCATTAATTTAAATTGATTTGATGAATCAAATCTCAATTAGACTCATTCAACACTTGAATCAACTTGAGTCTAACTCAATTAGTCTAATTTAGATTACTCTTAATCCAATTTGGTTCATCCCATGAACCTAATCCTCATGGTTCATCATATGAACCTAATCTCCATCTAATTGCTCTTATGTGTGTGACCCTATAGGTTCTTGTAACGTTGGCAATGTCCCTAAACCGATTTAGGAACATAAGCAATGAGCGGTATCTAGCAACACATCATTGCTACCCAAGTTACAAGAATGTTGAGCTCCAACATCATCTTTGTGACTACTAATTGTGACTCTCACAATATGTGACAATGTCCCTCTATCCTTGACATCTAGATTGACCAATCGAGGCATAGACCGTGTCATCCTCGGTACAATCTAAATCTTGAACTCCAAGTAGACTCACTCTAATCAAATGAGCTCAATATCTCATATTGACTCATTTGGGCATGGCCATGCACTTCGTGGTCTCACTCTATCAAGAATATCGATGTCACCCCCGTCATATAGGAGGGATAGATCCTATCTACATCACTCACATCCCTCCGCATAATTCATTACATACCCAGTAATCGCCTTTATAGTCCACCCATTTACGGGTGACGTTTGACGAAGCCAAAGTATGCAACTCCTTATGTAGGGAACCATGGTGACTTCAGGTCTAAGGAATAATAGTCATACTAATAGCCACATGAGAAAGTATATGACACTCATATAACGATCCATGATACTTTCTCATGGCGGGTCATTCAGTATACATTCTCCAATGCATACTCATGTGTCAACTTGATATCTCATATCCATGACTTGTGAGATCAAGTCATCTTGTTGACCTACATGCTAGTCTCTACGCATTAACATTGTCCCTGAATGTTAATACTCGACTAGGAATGATTAAGAGTAGTGTTCTCTATATCATCTCATTATCGATTCAACCAATCGATTGATATAGATAAGAACCTACTACTCAAGGACATTATTATATTTAGTTATTTGGCACCAATACAAGTAAATATAATAACCATGCCTTTATAAATAGGAATATGATACAATAAAGTCCATACAACAATCATCATATGATTGGCTCTAGGGCTCTCACTAACATAAGAAAGCACAAGCAAATGCAAAAGCAATGACCACACTTCAATGTGGTCTATCCAAGGAGCAACTCTCTAAAGTCGGGCCCTTCAACTCCGCAAAAGAGCTTTGGGAGAAGCTCGTCGAACTCAACGAAGGATCCAAAGAAACAAGAAGGGCCAAGAGGGATCTTTTGATTGGCCAACTCCAAAGCTTCACTATGAAGATAAACGAGACTGTGAGCCAAATGCACGGGCATTTCAAGGAAGTAGTCAATGGACTACACGTTATAGGTGAGAAGGTCGACAACCGAGACCTTGTAAGGTATGTGTTACAAGCTTTCCCTAGAACCACCTTATGGGCTTCAATGGTAGATGCCTATAAGGTCTCTAGGGATCTTTCATTAGTTAAGTTAGATGAGCTATTTTGTGAATTTCAATTACATGAACAAGCTAACACTTCATCCAAAGAGAAGGGTATAGCTCTTTTTGTAGGAGGAGAAGAAGAAGAAGGAGAAGAAGGAAGTGTCCTCCTCATCCGAATCCGAGGAAGACTCATCAAGTAGTGAAGATGAGTTATCGGCAAGCGAGGTGGCACATTACGTCAAGAAGTTTGGTGGGAAGTCAAGGAGACTCACCAAGAAATATGTGAAGAGGATGTTCCAATCCTCAAGAGATAAATCTTCAAACAATTCAAATTCTTGTTAGTAATATATGAGAGATGTCCTAAGGCAATCGCCTTATGTATGAACCATTTATATGATAAATGAAGATTCACTATTTGAGTATACATGTTTAATGTATTTGATTGGATCTTAAACTCATTTACTGAATGTCCACGATACGATTCACAGCATGAGAGAATTTGTGATTGGATCACAACTAGTGAGTATCTCTACATGTGTAATTGTGATGTATCAGAATTATCCCTAGTCGATGAATTGATGGATTTGGACACCATCAATTCTGTCGAGACTAGCACGAGGTATACTCTTTGGTGTATCCAAGCAGCTGATTCTCACTGGCTGGAGACATAGTGATGTCCGGAGTTAATCGTGGATGCTAGTTATGGTAACTAGTTCATTGGAGTGACCAGCCGTAAGACTTCATATGGTTCTCTGCATATATAGATATGTCAATGAAGTTATTACTGTGGCTTAAGTGCGATGTTCCTTTGACTTGCGATATTCAAGTCATCTTGATCATGGAGACTTATGCTTTGACATCTTAAGCAAACATCTCTAAGGAGATGTGGACCCGGGATGATTGGGTATAAGTCGAAGTGATCGAAGGTGTTTGAATAGCCTATAAAGGATTCACCACTCCTTGCGAGGAGATGTATACCCATGGCCTCTCGTCAGATTGTTACTAAAGTCTTTGGCCAAAGCATTACATGTTTAGAGTAAGGTACTCTTCGATACATGTGGAGTAACTAGAATCCGTAGGACGAGGAAATGATACTTGGGCTAGGTGTGACGTAGTCACCCTAGTGGGGACTGACACTATAGACCATGTCCTGAACCAAGTGGGTATAAGATGAGTGAAGGGAATGGGGCACGATTCATTCGAGCTACTGAAGGGTTTCAGAAATAGTTCTGGATCAACCGTTGATCTTTTCGGTTAATTGGGGATCATGATGTACTACTAGGTGTCACTCATGATCGTTCTATAATTAATGGTTAATTATAGACGGCCAACATAAACCGAGAACCTATTTGGTCACACGCACAACGAGTGTAATCCAAAGGATTTAAAATGAGCTTGAGAATGGGATTCTCAGACCGAGAGAAACTATGTTTGGTTGGACCAAACATAAAGCGAGCATGAAATTGTTTCAGTCGCAATGGAAGCGTGGATGGGCCGTGTCTTATGAAGACATAATGGATGGACAAAAATGGTTTGGTTCTAATCCAATGGATGAGAATAAACCAAAGGGTTTGGTTTATATTAAACGAATGAACCAAAGGTTGGTTCGGTTCGTTTTAACTTAAAATAAACCATCTTGGTTTGGTTTATTTTAACTTATCCTAATGGAGCGGGTTAACGGGCTTTATGGATATGATCCATTAACCATTAAGAGAATTAGTTCTCTATAAAAGAGGGCTTAAGGGATTGTTAAACCCTAACTAATCCAAACCCTAGCCCCCTTGAGTTGCCGCCCACCTCCACCTTGGAGTTAATTGGCGCCAACCCTAAAGCTGCCGCCGCCCAGCTTGTGTGCAGCCGCGTCAAGTCTTTGCCGGCGTCACGCTTCAGCCGGAGAACCTCCGGCGACCCTCCGGCGATCTCCTTTGGGTTCGGTGATAAGGTGAGCTTCCATCTTTCCTTAGCCGGCCTCTATTCCTCCACCAAAAGCTGTCCAGTTTTTCTGGACAGCTTGTTTCTTTGTTGTCGGAGCGTCGTTTGGACGACGGTTAGTGCTCCAACAGCGGCTAACTTACCGGGGATTTGATCTCCGGTAATCCTCTGAGGTGGAGGACGAAGGATTCGTCAAACGGTTGACGAATACCTCTCCGGAGAAGCGAGTTTTGAGAACTCGTTTTAGGATCCGAATTTGGATTCGGATCGTGATCATCTCTCGATCACGTCGTCTTCAACACGAGGCTAGTAACCCATACGAAGACGAAGCTCGTGACTTAGTGAAGTCATCCCGAGGAGCTCGGCGTGGATACGGATAGAGACGATTCTTACGAGGATCGTTCCGGTTGATGTCGTTCCCGCTACACGTCATACGAAAGGTATAACGTAGATAAATTTCTTTTATTGCAAATTTTAATTTATGGTTATGTCTACACTTGTTGTAATATGCATGCGTGTGTTGTGTGTGTTGTAATAAATAGGAGTATTTATTATTTTTATTGCTTCCGCTGTGCTCATGTTTACGAAACATGATCGAACACACAAATGCCGCGGTGCCGGAAACCCAACAGTGGTGTCAGAGCCCAGGTTGTGTTTCGACATAATCGTAAAATTGGTTTTGCGATAATCATAATGTATTTCTGGAAATTTTCTAAATTTTGGAAATTTAGAAGTATTTATGAAAATTTTTCAATTTTGGAAAGTCTAGAAGTATTTATGGAAATCTTCCACTTTTGGAAAATTGGAAGTATTTATGGAAATTGATATTTTCCATAAATAAAATATTTGATTAGATTCTGGAAATTTGTTTCCTAATTTAATCATGATTTGATTTGGGAAATCAAATCTTAAAATATTTTATTTCCATAAGTAGTTTTAATAATTTAGGAAATTGGTTTCCTAAATAGATTTTCCTTAATAAAATAATTCCATGAATAAAATATGTGATTAGATTTGGAAATTTGTTTCCTAATTTAATTATGATTTGATTTGGAGAATCAAATCTTAAACATATTTTATTTCCATAAATAGTTATGACATATAAGGAAATATATACATGACATAATTGTATGCCATGTAATTGCATTAGATGCATAACATTATGTCATGCGTGTCGTGACATGTAGATGTATGTCATGTATGTCATGCCATGTAGATAATAGTTATTTGCATGCAAAGAGGATGAGACATAAAAACCCTTAAACAATATTAAAGCCTACACCTTCCATTAATATGGTTAGAACCAGAGTTCTGTTTCTTGTTTGGGTTGTTGGACTCACTCCAAGCCCGGCTCGAACCTGAACATGTTCAAATCATTGGAATAGTTTAACTCTAATATGGTAAGAGTCAGAGGTCAATCGTTAGTTTGGGTTGTTGGACTCACTCCAAGCCTGACTAATTGGTTGAATGCGCTCTAACCATATTAAAACTATTTCGTGATTAATGGGTCGGCTTTAACTTGGAGCATCGATTTGTTGGACTCACTCCAAGGTCGATGTGAAGAGAGGTGAAGTTGGGTGCTATGCATATGATGCATACTTGTTAATGTGTTAACAACCCAATGTATGTGTAAACATTCAATTAGTTGATAGCACATTGTGATAGTTACATATACATGATATGTAATCGGTATACTTGATACCCACCATCATAGCTAAGAATGGCTTGTTGGACTCACTCCAAGGTTATTCTTATCTATGATGGATATCAGCCCATTCGGAGATGGACCTACGATCTCCCGAAGTGATTTTAAGGGTTTTTGAATTCGAAAAATGAATGGGATTTTGTAAATGTATGTGGATGCATTTTAAATCATCTTTCTCATATATGCTCGTTTTGTATTTCTAGGTTAATCTCTTGATCATGATGTCTTTGAATTTGCGCTCTATTTTGAATTTGAATAAATTGACTGGGCCGAACTTCTTGGACTGGCTTAAAAACTTGAGAATTGTTCTCAAGGCAGAAAAGCTTGAGTATGTCCTCGAAGTGTCTCTTTCCCCCCGTCCTAGTGATGATGCAAAACCGGACCAATTGTTGGCCCATCAGAAACATGTGAGTGATTCTGAGCAAGTGAGTTACATCATGCTAGGGGCGATGGTACCCGAGCTGCGAAAGCAGCATGAGCATATGGATGCTCATACCATAGTCCTTCATCTTTATGAGTTGTTTGATGAGCAAGTGAGATTCAAAAGGTTCGAAGTCTCCAAGCTTCTCTTCACCTCTCAGATGCAAGAAGGTTCATCTGTGGTACTGCTCAACATGCTGAAGACTGTGGAGCCTTCTGAAAAGCATGAGCAGGGGACGGTGCTGTTAGTTGATTCCTCGAAGAAAGGTTCTAAGAGGAAGTCAAAGGAACAGGGAAAGAAGAGAAGGGCTAAGAAGGTAGAACTAGCACAAAAGGAAACTTGCCATCATGATGGCAAGGAGAGCCATTGGCGATGAAAGTGCGAGATTTATCTTGAGTCTGTGAAGAAGAATAAGGCATCAGATGCCCCATCTTCTTCAGAAATCTTTGTTATTGATTGTCATTCTATTTCCTCAGACACTTGGGTATTGGATACTGGGTGTGGCTCACATATATGTAAAGACATACATGGGCTAAGAAATAGAAGAAGACTCGTCAAGGGAGAGTCAAATTTACGTGTTGGGAATGGAGCAAAGGTTGCTGCACTCGCCATCGGAACGTATTTGTTGAGACTCCCTACGGGACTTGTCTTAGAACTGGACAATTGCTTTTATGTTCCTTCGTTGATAAAGAACATCATTTCTATTTCTTGTTTAAATAGAAATGGGTACCATTTGACTTTTAGTAACAATTGTTGTTACATAACTTTGAATGGAGTTCTTTATGGGACTGGAACTTTAAGCAATGGTATTTATACGTTGGACGTATCCAGTGACATTTTCAATATCGAAGTGAGCAACAAGCGTGCTCGAAAAGATAATCAATTAGACTCCTATATGTGGCATTGTCGTCTTGGCCATGCAAGTAAGAAACGCATGTCCGAATTACACCGATGTGGAATTCTGGAATCGTTTGAATTGGATTCATACGATACATGCGAATCATGCTTAAAAGGCAAGATGACTAAGTTACCTTTTACTGGAAAAGGTGAACGAGTGGAAGAGTTACTAGGTCTAATACATACTGATGTATGTGGACCTATGTCAACTCAAGCTTTAGGAGGCTATAGCTACTTCATTACCTTCACCGATGATCACTCACAGTTTGGGTATGTGTTCTTGATGAAACACAAGTCTGAAGCCTTTGAAAGGTTCAAAGAATTCAGAAATGAAGTAGAGAAACAACATGACAAGAGTATTAAAATACTTCGATCGGATCGAGGTGGTGAATACTTGAGTCAAGAGTTTCTAGATTATCTGAGGGACAATGGTATATTGTCTCAATGGACTCCGCCGTATACACCACAACTTAATGGTGTATCTGAGAGGCGAAACCGGACCTTGTTGGACATGGTCAGGTCAATGATGAATCACGCGAATCTTCCCAAGTCCTTTTGGGGACATTTACTTGTTAAACAGAGTCCCGACCAAGGTAGTCTCTACTACTCCATATGAGATATGGGCTAGTAAGAAACCTCATTTATCTTACTTGAAGGTATGGGGTTGTCCTGCTTATGTGAAGCGGACTGTGTCAGACAAATTGGATGCTAAGTCTGATAAATGTCTATTTATTGGATACCCTAAGGAAACGAGGGGTTACCAATTCTATCATCCCTTGGAACAAAAGGTGTTTGTTTCAAGGAATGCTGTGTTTCTAGAGAAAGAGTTTCTCTTACAAGAAAACAGTGGGAGTGTCGTTGAACTTGAGGAGGTTCAAGAGACTTCAGTAGACATTGAAGAGATACCTGGTCAAGCACCTCGACCGATAACTCATAGTGATGAGCCATCGGCTGGACCTATTGAGGCACCACATCTTCGTAGATCTAGTAGAGCACGCAATATTCCCGAGAGATATGGATTTCTCGTAAGTGAATCGAACGACGTGTTACTCATTGATGATGAGGAGCCTACTAGTTATGAAGAAGTGCTGACAAGTTCAGAAAGGGATAAGTGGCTTGGTGCCATGAAGTCGGAAATGGATTCCATGTATGAAAACCAAGTTTGGAACTTGGTTGACCCACCTGAAGGCATAAAGCCTATAGGGTGCAAGTGGGTTTTCAAGAAGAAAACCGACATGGATGGTAATGTGATTACCTATAAGGCTAGATTTGTGGTGAAAGGATATCGTCAAAAACAAGGTGTTGATTATGACGAAACATATTCGCCTGTAGCTATGCTTAAATCCATTCGGATGCTCCTGGCCATAGCGGCTCATTATGATTATGAGATATGGCAGATGGATGTGAAAACAGCTTTCCTTAATGGAAACCTGCTCGAGGACGTGTATATGATACAGCCTGAGGGTTTCACATCGGTTGATAAAACCAAGGTATGCAAATTGCGACGATCCATTTATGGATTAAAGCAAGCATCCAGGAGCTGGAATATCCGTTTTGATGAGACGATCAAAAAGTTTGATTTCTCACAAAATCCAGACGAACCTTGTGTGTACAAGAAGGTTAGTGGGAGTGCAGTCGTGTTCCTAGTATTGTATGCCGATGACATATTACTTATAGGAAACGATGTGTCAATCTTACAGTCAGTTAAGGTTTGGTTATCCAAGACATTCTCCATGAAAGACCTAGGAGAAGCAACCTACATCCTTGGGATTAAGATCTATAGAGATAGATCGAAACGGTTGCTTGGTCTTTCGCAATCTACATATATAGACCGAGTGCTAAAGAGGTTTAGCATGTCGGAATCCAAGAAAGGTTATCTGCCCATCAGGCATGGGGTACACCTTTCGAAGTCTATGTGTCCGCGCACAGAAGACGAGAGGATTTGCATGAGTAAGATTCCCTATGCATCTGCAATAGGATCTATCATGTATGTTATGTTATGTACGAGGCCCGATGTATCGTATGCTCTGAGTGTCACGAGCAGATACCAGTCCGATCCAGGAATGGATCATTGGGCAGCTATTAAGACGATCCTTAAGTACTTGAGAAGAACTAAGGATGTGTTCCTAATATATGGAGAAGGGGACATGGTGATACGCGGGTATACGGATGCCAGCTTCCAGACAGACAAGGATGATTTCAGGTCTCGATGCGGATCGTGTTCACCTTGAATGAAGCGCGATGAGTTGGAAAAGTTCCAAACAAGAGACTATAGCGGATTCTACCACTGAGGCAGAATACATTGCAGCTTCGGAAGCAGCAAAGGAAGCGGTTTGGATCAAAAAGTTCGTTCATGAACTTGGTGTGATTCCGGCCATTGTTGAAGCAATACCGGTCTACTGCGACAACAATGGAGCAATTGCACAGGCGAAAGAGCCAAGGTCTCATCAGCGATCCAAACATGTGCTTCGCCGCTATCATCTTATCAGAGAGATCATCAGTAGGAACGAAATACAAATCAAGAAAATTCCCACTGAAAGGAACTTAGCGGATCCTTTGACTAAGGCATTACCTCAAAGTAAGTTTGAGGGTCATGTTAGAGCTTATGGTATTGGATACCGTAGCGATTGGCATTAGGCCAAGTGGGAGTCTGTTAGTAATATATGAGAGATGTCCTAAGGCAATCGCTTTATGTATGAACCATTTATATGATAAATGAAGATTCACTATTTGAGTATACATGTTTTATGTATTTGTTTGGATCTTAAACTCATTTACTGAATGTCCACGATACGATTCACAGCATGAGAGAATTTGTGATTGGATCACAACTAGTGAGTATCTCTACATGTGTAATTGTGATGTATCAGAATTATCCCTAGTCGATGAATTGATGGATTTGGACACCATCAATTCTGTCGAGACTAGCACGAGGTATACTCTTTTGTGTATCCAAGCAGCTGATTCTCACTGGCTGGAGACATAGTGATGTCCGGAGTTAATCGTGGATGCTAGTTATGGTAACTAGTTCATTGGAGTGACCAGCCGTAAGACTTCATATGGTTCTCTGCATATATAGATATGTCAATGAAGTTATTACTGTGGCTTAAATGCGATGTTCCTTTGACTTGCGGTATTCAAGTCATCTTGATCATGGAGACTTATGCTTTGACATCTTAAGCAAATATCTCTAAGGAGATGTGGACCCGGGATGATTGGGTATAAGTCGAAGTGATCGAAGGTGTTTGAATAGCCTATAAAGGATTCACCACTCCTTGCGAGGAGATGTATACCCATGGCCTCTCGTCATATTGTTACTAAAGTCTTTGGCCAAAGCATTACATGTATAGAGTAAGGTACTCTTCGATACATGTGGAGTAACTAGAATCCGTAGGACGAGGAAATGATACTTGGGCTAGGTGTGACGTAGTCAGCCTAGTGGGGACTGACACTATAGACCATGTCCTGAACCAAGTGGGTATAAGATGAGTGAAGGGAATGGGGCACGATTCATTCGAGCTCTTGAAGGGTTTGAAATAGTTACGGATCAACCGTTGATCTTTTGGTTAATGGGGATCATGATGTACTACTAGGTGCCACTCATGATCGTTCTATAATTAATGGTTAATTATAGACGGCCAACATAAACCGAGAACCTATTTGGTCACACGCACAACGAGTGTAATCCAAAGGATTTAAAACGAGCTTGAGAATGGGATTCTCAGACCGAGAGAAACTATGTTTGGTTGGACCAAACATAAAGCGAGCATGAAATTGTTTCAGTCGCAATGGAAGCGTGGATGGGCCGTGTCTTATGAAGACATAATGGATGGACCAAAATGGTTTGGTTCTAATCCAATGGATGAGAATAAACCAAAGGGTTTGGTTTATATTAAACGAATGAACCAAAGGTTGGTTCGGTTCGTTTTAACTTAAAATAAACCATCTTGGTTTGGTTTATTTTAACTTATCCTAATGGAGCGGGTTAACGGGCTTTATGGATATGATCCATTAACCATTAAGAGAATTAGTTCTCTATAAAAGAGGGCTTAAGGGATTGTTAAACCCTAACTAATCCAAACCCTAGCCCCCTTGAGTTGCCGCCCACCTCCACCTTGGAGTTAATTGGCGCCAACCCTAAAGCTGCCGCCGCCCAGCTTGTGTGCAGCCGTCCAAGTCTTTGCCGGCGTCCAAGCTTCAGCCGGAGAACCTCCGGCGACCCTCCGGCGATCTCCTTTGGGTTCGGTGATAAGGTGAGCTTCCATCTTTCCTTAGCCGGCCTCTATTCCTCCACCAAAAGCTGTCCAGTTTTTCTGGACAGCTTGTTTCTTTGTTGTCGGAGCGTCGTTTGGACGACGGTTAGTGCTCCGACAGCGGCTAACTTACCGGGGATTTGATCTCCGGTAATCCTCTGAGGTGGGGGACGAAGGATTCGTCAAACGGTTGACGAATACCTCTCCGGAGAAGCGAGTTTTGAGAACTCGTTTTAGGATCCGAATTTGGATTCGGATCGTGATCATCTCTCGATCACGTCGTCTTCAACACGAGGCTAGTAACCCGTACGAAGACGAAGCTCGTGACTTAGCGAAGTCATCCCGAGGAGCTCGGCGTGGATACGGATAGAGACGATTCTTACGAGGATCGTTCCGGTTGATGTCGTTCCCGCTACACGTCATACGAAAGGTATAACGTAGATAAATTTCTTTTATTGCAAATTTTAATTTACGGTTATGTCTACACTTGTTGTAATATGCATGCGTGTGTTGTGTGTGTTGTAATAAATAGGAGTATTTATTATTTTTATTGCTTCCGCTGTGCTCATGTTTACGAAACATGATCGAACACACAAACGCCGCGGTGCCGGAAACCCAACAATTCTACCTCTAACATGACTTGTTTTAGTTGCAACAAGAAAGGGCATATAAAGCCAAATTGCCCGGAACTAAAGAAGAAGGAGGAGAAGGAAAAGAAAAAGAAGGAGAAGAAGAAGAAGGAGACGACGGTGGCACAAACATGGGACACTCTAAGCATGGAGGAGTCTTTCGACGATGAAGAAGTTTGCCATGCCACCCGGAATCTAACCCTCATGGCATTGGAGGAAGAAGCCGGGAGCTCAAGCGAGGAGTCTTCTTCCTCTTCAAGTGATGAATCATCATCAAGTGATGATGATGAGGTAAACAACTCACCTAAAGTAGATTTACTTTATAAGACTATTGCGTGTTTACAAAATGCTTTAAATATATCGAAAACTAGGATTAAGGATCTAAAATTAGAGATCAAATTACTTAAGAGTGTAGATTCATCATGTGGTAAACCATCTAGTGATAACGATGAATGTAGCCTTAGGGATGAAAATGATGAGTTAAGAAAAGAAATAGGTAAATTAAGAGCATGCTTAGAAAAATTCACCAATGGTTCAAAATACCTAGACATTATTATTAAGGATCAAAGGGCTATCTACAACAAGGTCGGATTAGGATATAGGCCTAAGGAAAAAGAGGTAGCATTTACATCTCTTGTTAGTAGAAAATCAATAATTAAAAGCAAGGGGAGAAAGGCATGGGTACCTAAGAAATTTATAATTGATGCTAGTGGTCCTAAGATTTGGGTACCTAAGGATTGTGTTTTTCATGTGATATAGGTAGAAGAACCAAGCTTGTGGATAGTTGATAGTGGGTGCTCAAAGCATATGACCGGGGATGAGAGAAAATTCTCCACTATCAACCACATTAGCAAAGGAAAAGTCTCATTTGGTAATAGCAGCAAACTTAAGATTCTAGGAAAGGGCACAATTGAGGTATCCCCCAACCTTGTCATTCATAAAGTGCTATTAGTTAAAAATATGAAATTTAATTTACTTAGTGTAAGTCAACTATGTGATGCAAACTTTGATGTTAGATTTGATTCCTCAAAATGTTTTATAAGACACAAAACTCTAAATGATTGCATGTTAGTAGGTTTTAGGAAATCAAATATATATTATGTTGATTTATCCTATGCTACTAATGCTTCCACTAAGTGTCTTATTGCAAAAGAGGAAGAAAGTTGGCTTTGGCATAGGAGGCTAGGACATATAAACATGAAGAACATAGCCAAAATAGCAAAAATGAAGTTAGTCAAAGGGTTGCCCAAAGTCAAATTTCTCAAGGACAAGATGTGTGATGCATGTCAAGAAGGGAAACAATCAAAAACATCACACAAAGGTAAAAATTTACTTAGTACCGCTTTACCGTTAGAACTCTTACATATGGATTTATTTGATTGTCATAGTACCCCCTCTATAATTGGTAGTAAATATTTCTTGGTAATAGTAGATGATTTCTCTAGGTTTACTTGGGTATTTTTCTTGAAAAATAAAGATGAAACCTTAGGAATAATCATAGGATTTAGCAAAAGAGTAGAAAATGAAAGAAAACTCAAAATCAACCGGATCCGTAGTGATCATGGTGGAGAATTTGAGAATTCTAACTTTTTAACTTTTTGCTTAGAACAAGGGTACAAGCATGAGTTTTCTTGTCCTAGAACACCCCAAAAAAATGGGGTTGTGGAAAGGAAAAAATCATGCCCTACAAGAAGCGGCTAGGACAATGCTTAATGCATACTTCTTACCTAGCTACTTGTGGGCGGAAGCGGTTAATACCGCTTGCTATATACAAAATAGGGTATTGATTCATAGGTTTTTAGGAAAACTCCATTTGAATTGTGGAATGGTACAATTCCAACAATTCATTATTTTAAGGTCTTTGGATGTAAAGTCTATATTTTAAATACCAAAGACAACCTAGGTAAGTTTGAGTCCAAAGCGGATGAGGGAATCCTAGTTGGATACTCATCCACTAGTGTAGGATATAGAGTTTACAATAAAAGGACTCAAAGGATTGAAGAATCTTCAAATGTTCAATTTGATGAATCCTCAAATACATATCCTAGGAAATCCCCTATTAATGATGATATTAATAATGAAAATCAAGAAATTACCCAACAATTTCAAGATTTAACCTTAGGGGGTAATGATCAAGGGGGAGGATTGAATCAAGGGGGAGTAAGGGATGATTCCGATGATGAGCATAGGATTGAGGTTGATCATGATCAAAACCAAATTAGTACACCTCCTAAAACCATAAGAATTCATCAAAGTCACCCCTTAGATCAAATTGTGGGTGAATTATCTCAAGGAGTTAGGACTAGGTCATTCCATAGGGATCCCACTAGTCATATAGCTCTAATTTCTCAAATTGAGCCCAAAACAATTAAAGATGCATTACTTGATCCGGATTGGATCTTAGCAATGCAAGATGAATTGGCTCAATTTGAAAGGAGTCAAGTATGGGAGTTAGTTCCTAGACCAAGTAAAAACACAATTGTTACTACAAGATGGGTCTTTAGGAACAAACTAGATGACCAAGGAAATATCACTAGAAATAAAGCAAGATTAGTTACAAGGGGTTTTAATCAAGTTGAAGGACTTGATTATGATGAAACATATGCCCCGGTTGCTAGGTTAGAGTCCATTAGAATACTTTTAGCGTATGCCTCCTATATGGGTTTCAAACTCCATCAAATAGATGTCAAATCGACATTCCTAAATGGGTTTATTAAGGAGGAGGTATATGTAGAACAACCTCCCGGGTTTGAAAATATGGACTATCCAAACCATGTATACAAGCTTAGGAAAGCTTTGTATGGTTTGAAACAAGCTCCTCGGGCTTGGTATGAAAGATTATTATCTTTCTTAATTTCTAAGGATTTTAAAAGGGGTAGTATAGATCAAACTCTCTTTATAAAGTCAACATCTAAGGACATCTTTGTAGCCCAAGTATATGTTGATGACATTATCTTTGGGTCAACAAATGATGAACTTCTTCAAGACTTTATTCAAAATATGGAAAAAGAGTTTGAAATGAGTCTAATTGGGGAATTAAATTTCTTCCTAGGATTGCAAGTCAAACAAACTAGTGAAGGTATTTATATTTATCAAACCAAATATGCTAAGGAAATGATTAAGAAATTTGGTTTAGAAAATGCTAAGGTGGTTTCAACTCCAATGGCAACCAATACTAAAATAGATAGTGATAGTGAAGGAAAACAAATAGATCTTACACTTTATAGGAGCATGATTGATAGCCTTTTGTACTTAACCGCTAGTAGACCCGACATATTATTTGCGGTTGGTATGTGTGCTAGGTATCAATCATGTGCTAAAGAATCTCATTTAGTTGTCGTTAAGAGAATTTTAAGATATGTTAAAGGCACACTAAATGTAGGTCTATGGTACCCTAGGACTAGGTCTTTTGACTTGATTGGGTACACCGATTCTGATTATGCCGGTTGCAAATTGGATCGGAAGAGTACTAGTGGTGGATGTCAATTCCTTGGGTCCTCCCTAGTTAGTTGGAGTAGTAGAAAGCAACCTTGTGTTGCTTTATCCACCACCGAGGCCGAATATGTGGCTATGGGTGGTTGTGTAGCTCAACTACTATGGATGAAACATACCTTAGAAGATTATGAGCTATCTTACTCCAACATGAAAGTATTTTGTGATAATGTGAGCACCATTAACTTGACCAAAAATCTGGTGCATCACTCTAGGACCAAGCACATCGAAGTGAAACATCACTTCATTAGAGATCATGTGGCAAAGGGGGACATTGAGCTTAATTACATTGAATCCAAGTCCAACCTAGCCAACATATTTACCAAGGCTCTTCCCGAGGTAGAATTTTCATCACTTAGGAGAGAACTTGAAATGTGTTTGGTTGAGTAAAGGTATAGGTTTGCATGATCCTATAGAAATACTAGGATTTATACCTTTGAGCATCTCACAAAATACCTAAGAAACCATGATTTTTGTATTGAGCAACTTAGACAACATGTGAGATGTTAGGAAGATGCACTTGGTTCATCATGCTTGTTATGATGCATTACTATAGACCAAAGTGTCATCTAGAGACATTAATCCTTCATTGGACCAATCATTGGGAAGGCTTATACACAATTGATGTGCATATAGCTCCAAGAACATGATTGGAAATGTCAAATAAAACATATTTTAAACTATGTTTATCATCCTTTGAAAAATAGTTTTCAAGTGAAATACAATAGTGATACAAAGTTTGCAAACTTTTTAGAACTTTTGCTAGTTTCCAAGTTTGTATTAATATTGAAATCTGGAAAACATATATTTTTCAAAATATTTTTCCTTGATAAAGTATGATTTCAGAAATGAGTACATAAAATTTCGTGATTTTTTGAGGCTTCTGGAATTTCTGACGCATTTCTGAATTTGGACTAAAAAGGCTGAATTTCATATTACAGACGTATCAGTCGACTGGTTCAGAAACCAGTCGACTGATACACTGTGTTTTTGAAAAATTAGCTCCATTCTCTGATATTTAGTGTATCCTTGATGTCCTAAAACTATAGCATGATAATATTGAGTATAAACACTTGTCTGACTGTTTAATGCGGTGTTTTAGGGAGAGTTTCACATAACGTAACTTTCTTATTCCAAAAAGTTACATTGATGGTGCAAAATTAGGAGTTAAATCTTAAAATTACTTGATAGACTTTTGCTCCACATGTTTTGTTTACTCATCATGAACTATATCTTGGATTAAGGGGGAGCTAAAATTCATATCTATACTTTAATTCAAGATTATAATACATTCAATTCTTCTATGAATCACATGATTTCTTCTCTTTTTGATATATGTCAAAGGGGGAGAAGAAACGTTTAAGTTAGAAATTGGATATATGATTATGTGATTATGTGTATCTTTAAAAGACCTAACTTAAATGATTGTCAAACATCAAAAAGGGAGAGATTGTTGGTGCAACAATGCCCTAAGCATTTATATATTTTGATGTTTGGATAATCATCTAAGTTAGGCAACAAATTGTAATCTAATGGTGAACATGATTAAGTGACAGGTAAAGGCAAAGTCCAAGTATGATCTTGGCAAGAGATCCAAAGTAAAGTCTTGGCGGCATTAAGTCCAAACGGACCTTGGCAAAGGAAGTCCAAAGGCAAGTCTTGGCAGCGTAAGTCCAAGCATGTAGACTTAGCGACGTAAAGTCCAAGCGCGCCTTGGCAAAGGAAAACCCAAGACATGACAAAACCGAAGGAAGCTCTTGGAAGCAAAGCGCAAAGGATGAACAAGTCGCGGACTCGGAGGGATCCTGAAAGCGCAAGGCTTAAGGAAGAGCTAGAAGGTTGAGTCTAGGTCTAGGGGGTGAAAACAAGTATGAAATACTCATACTTGATGTGTATCAGTCGACTGTTCAAGTGCTCGCCTGAGTCAGGGTGAAACCCTGACTATCAGTCGACTGCCTTGGCAAAGGTAGTCGACTGATGATGCTATCAGTCGACTGCCAACAATGGCAGTCGACTGATCAAGGCAAAAACAGGCATAGAATGGAGTCCCACTCGACTACGGCTTGTGATCACTCGATTGATCACTTCATCAGTCGACTGATGAAGGGATCAGTCGACTAATGAGAATGTCGTTGGACGAAACGACTCTAAATCCTGCGAATCCGGTTGTTCAGAGGTCGTTAATTGCGTCGGCAGTCAACTAATGTTGTACATCAGTCGACTGATCACGCTCCAACGGGAAAATCAACCTTCTCTCTATAAAAAGAGGGTTGATGGAGGTTTTTGGGGTTAATGTTTATTCTCTGATTCTTCTCCAAAGCCTCCACGAGTTTTCTAGCTTTCTAAGTGATCTTAAATCCCCTCCTCTTCTCTTTAAGCTCAAGTTTCATTCTTTGTAAAGAAGAGGAGTTGTGTTGTAAAGGAAAGCTTCTTAGTGGAATTGCTTGGGTTGATCCACCTTAAGGATCGCCGTGGAGTAGGAGTGTTATCTCCGAACCACGTAAAGGCTTTGTTAGCATTGCTTTTTGTTTTTATATATATTATTTGTTTGTGCTTCCGCTAATCATTTTTGTAGAAACAAAAAAATGATATTTCCCCCCCCCCTCTAGCTTCCAAACGATCACCAACACCAACATGGCTCGTCCGGGACCCTATAACCAACGACTGCAGGTTACTTTTCCTCCAGACCCTCAGACTCCAACCCAAGAGGGTATCTTTCAAGGACGCCCGTCAGGTGAGGGCCCTTCATCTGATCTGAATGATGTCTCCACACAGGGGGTTATTCACGTTATTGTAGGATGACCCACTGATGGGGATTCCAATCAGGCATGGAAATCTTATGCCCGTCTCATGGAGAGCTTGGCTATAGTTACTAATCAGGTTGTCCAGACCGCACCACCAATTTCATTCGGGCCCGAAGATCTCTGAGGCGTTCTGCTGCCTCATACGAATGCTCTGGTAATCCGTATTTCCCTGGCCAACTATGAAGTGGCCCGAGTATTAGTCGATTCAGGAAGTTCTGTCAACATCCTCTTCCAAGAGGCCTTCGGACATATACAGCTAGGAAACGCTCAGCTGGAGGATGTGGCCACTCCTCTTTTCGGGTTTGCGAGACATATGGTCCATCCTACAGGGCAAATCTCGTTATTCCTCACTCTAGGCACAAAGCCTAGCCATAAAACCAACATTGTTCCTTTTCTTATTGTGGATGCTCCGTCCACTTATAATGCGATTTTGGGTCGTCCCTTCCTTTCCCTGAAAAGGTACATATATAGAATAAAGCCGCTTCATGGGGGGAATGCCCCAATCCACGTATCACAAAACAGGACTTACTTCCATTCTTACATGCCTTCCAAATCACATCAACCGATCCAACCAACCCCACGCAGGAGGTTCCCATCCTGATCTATCAAAATACATCTAATAATCTGCCCCTATCGTCCATCCCTTCAAAACATATCCCATCCTTCTTATAATCACCAACTCCACTAACACAAGCATTACATATTCAAGAAAACATGCTCAAACAACAAGAAAACACAACAAGAACGCCCAATCCAGCTCCTATCTTTGCCGCTACTCCTTTATCCTCTTTGCTCCAATGGGTCTGCAAACCTATGAACATGGATTTGAACCTTCCGAAATGCTCCTTCAATGTTGTAACGTACCCCCTCATGCTTGCATTTGTTCCGGGCTGCCCATATATGATAAATCCCACATGAGATGCCTAGATATCTTGCTTTCACTTTCTTTCCACCCCCTTTGTACCTTCTTTTTGCACCGGCCAGCAAGTCTTCCAACTTTTCAAACCTAAATTTGATAGCCAACCATTCTTTTATCCGCTCCCATAGACCATAAGCAAACGGGCATTTAAAGAATAAGTGGTCCATGGTTTCCTCCTCACTTCTACACACCGGGCACATCTTGTTTGCTTCATAATCCATTCTATCCGCCGTGCGAAGTTTCCTATATGCAAGAAGCCACATAATAAAGCGATGCTTTGGCATAATTTCCATCCTCCATAGCTCTGGCACCCAGGGAGGTTTTTGAGCAGCCCCTTGGAAGAAGTCATACGCCTTAGCCACCCCTTTCTTTTCCATAACAAACCAATCCATAAACATCATGTTCGCTTCCCCCACTCCTCTTGATTGTTGCTTTATTTCTTCTTTTATTTCCAGCAGCCTCTTGATCAATGGAGGATCCGAAACTTTTGTCGTCCAATCCCAAAAATCAGCCCGCCCTTCATAGTGATGCTTTACCCATTTGACCCAAAGCGTATCCATACCAGCTTTAATGTCCCATAACACTTTAGTAAGCAAAGCCTTGTTCCATATAAGCAAATTCCGAAGCCCATACCCTCCATTCTCCTTTGGCATGCATATAGTGTCCCAAGCTATTGGCGGATACTTTGAATCCCAAACAAACTCCCGACATATGCCTTTTATCTTGTCAATCACTCCAACCGGTATTGAAAGCATTGATAACCAAAAACATTCCATACCTTGAAGAACCGTCTTTACAAGCTCCAACCTTCCCGCATAAGACAATGATCTCTTTGGCCATATACTCATTCTCCTTGTTATTGCATCCAAGAGAGGCCCATAATTAGCAATTCGCAGCTTCTCCGCCGCCATAGGAATACCCAAATATCTAAAGGGAAACACCTCTTCTTGGAAGCCCAGAATTCTCAACAAATCCCCTTTTGTTTGATCATCTACACCCGCCATATAGAGCTGTGATTTTATAGGATTGGCTCTCAAACCCGCCTCCTTTCCAAACCGCTCCAAGCAGCCCGCCAGCATCTTTACCGAAGTCTCATCCGCCCTTGCAAATAGCATTAGATCATCCGCATATATAAGGTGGGTAATGCCCACCTCCTTGCACCGTGGATGATGATGATACGATGGAAGTGCCGAAATATCCTTTAACCTTCTTGACAGCACCTCAACACATAGCCCAAAGAGTAGCGGTGATAAAGGGTCTCCTTGCCTCAACCCTCTTCTTCCTCTGAAAAACCCATAGACTCTCCCATTAAGCGATATGGAATATGTCGTTGTAGTCACACATTGCTTTATCCAAGCACAATATTGTTGGGGAAACCCATAACCAACAAGTGCTTCCATTAAGAAATCCCAATTTAACATATCAAAAGCCTTCTTTAAATCCACCTTTGCCATACACCTTGGGGAAACCCTCTTTCGAGCATATCTCCGGAGAAGATCCTGGGTGAGGAAGATGTTATCCCCAATACTCCTTCCTTGCACAAAAGCCGCCTGAGCCGGGTCTATCAAGAAGTCCATTACTTTAGAGAGCCTTGCCGCCAATATCTTTGCAATCACCTTATAGAAAACATTGCAACATGCAATAGGCCGATAATCCATAACCCCCTCCGCATGATCACTTTTGGGCACCAAATATATAAGTGAGTGGTTCCACTGTTTCAATAAGGGAGAGGGAAAGACAAGGTCGTCCCTTCCTTTCTATTTTTCAGGCGGTGGCTTCTCCTTACCACCAGAAGGTGAAATTTTTGATCGGGCAACTGATTGGAGAGGCCAGAGGCGAGCAGAAGGCTGCCCAAAGTTGCTATGTACAAATGGTCAGGGATGACCAAAAGAAGGCCAGAGCAGACGACCCTAAAGGAAAAGCCATCGTGATCTCCGACGTATGCGTGCTGGAAGAGTCTCCCCCTAAAGCGGGAAAAATAGAAGAAGGAGAGCTGGTGGAGATAGCTCTTGGAAAAGTCACTCGGGTAGCTCAGCAGCTCGAGGCTAAAGAGGAGCTGGTGGCCTGCTTAAAGAAAAATGAAGATATATTTGTCGGGGATGTACAGGACCTTACAAGGATCGGCCCTCACGTTGCTGAGCATCATCTCAACATTACCAGAGGAGTCCGACCCGTCCAGCAAAAGCAGTGGCATTTTAGACCTAAAAAAGACAAAGTGATAGCTGAGGAAGTAGATAAATTATTACAAGCGGGTCATGTTAAAGAGATTCAATTCCCTGAGTGGGTATCTAATGTAGTTCTAGTCCCTAAGCCTTCGGGACAGTGGAAGATGTGTATTGACTTCCGTGATTTAAATAAAGCATGCCCTAAAGACTGCTACCCCTTGCCTCACATTAATCAGTTGGTGGACTCCACTGTGGGATATGAGGTAGTATCCTTAATGGATGCTTACCAAGGATATCATTAGATACCGTTGGCCAAAGAAGATCAGAAGAGGATTAGTTTTGTAACAGCGGGATAGTTGTATGCCTATGTAGTGATGCCTTTTGGCTTAAAAAATGTGGGGGTCACGTATCAGTGGCTCATGGACAAAATCTTTGTGGAACAAAAAGGCAAGAATGTGGAGGTTTACGTTGACGACATCTTGGTTAAATCAAAAACCACTCGGGATTTGGTTACTGACTTGGACGAAACTTTTGCTACTTTGAGGCGATATAACATGAAATTGAATCCCAAAAAATATTTGTTCGGAGTGAAGAGCGGGAAATTCTTGGGATATATTGTAACTGAGAAGGGATTGCAGGCTAATCCGGATAAGGTGCAAGCGTTATGCAATATGAAGTCGCCTACTAATCTGTGAGAAACTCAAAAATTAGTAGGAAGAATTGTCTTCTTGTCCCGATTTATAGCCAGATCAGCAGATAAGGGGCTACCTTTCTTCAAGATTTTTCATAAGGCTACTAAATTTTAGTGGGATGATCAATGTGAACAGGCTTTCAGAGAGCTGAAGAAATATTTAGCCGAACTGCCTCTGTTAGCCAAACCAGTAGCAGGAGAGCCCTTGTGGATGTACTTAACTATTTCAGAAGGAGTCATCAGTTTAATATTATTAAAGCAAGATGGTTCTCAGCAACAGCCTATCTATTATACCAGTCATATCTTAAAAGGAGTTGAATCACGATATACTGAGCTGGAGAAGTTGGCATATATTCTAGTTTTGATAGCCCGCAAGTTGAGGTCATACTTCCTAGCTCATCCAATTAATGTCTTAACTCATAGTGAATTAGGCAAGGTGGTTACTAAGCCTAATTTTTCTAGTAGATTGGCTAAGTGGGCAGTGGAGTTAAGCGAGTATGGCATTCATTATCAACCCCGAACCGTCATCAAGGCTCAAGTTCTCGCTAATTTTCTAGCAGAAGTACCTATTGGTTCAGAGGATGACTCATCGGCAAAAGAAGAGGATCGGAGGTATGGAATGTATTTGTGGATGGCTCTTCTGGGTCTACATGCAGCGGGGTGGGAGTATTGTTAATATCCCCTAAGAAAGAGGAAACCCTCATAGCCATGCGCCTGGGATATCGGACATCTAACAATGAAGCAGAATATGAAGCTATTCTAGCAGGGTTACAAGCCGCCAGAGCCGTAGGAGCAACTTTCATCATAATCCATTCGGACTCCCAGTTGGCAGTGTCATAACTTCAGGGTTCTTTCATGGTTCGGGAAGAAAGATTGCAAAAATATTTAAAGGCTTCTGAGAAAGAAAAGGCTCAATTTCAGCAAATTCTCTTAAAATAGATTCCGAGGGAGAACAATTGGAAGGCGGATGAGTTGGCTCGGTTAGCTAGCGCTATGGAAGGGGTGAAGCAACTTGAAACGATTTGTGTTGAAGTTCCTACTTCTCTGGTGATATACAATGTGGAGGGGGTCGTACCAGAACTAGATCAGATCTCTGATTGGAGGACTGACATTATGACATATTTACAACAAGGAAAGGTTCCAGAAGAAAGAGGAGCGGCGTCTGTTTTAATGAGCAGAGCAAAACAATTCACCATCCTGAACGGATACCTGTACAAGACGTCTTTTGGGTGGCCCTTATTGAAGTGTTTAGGAAAGGAAGATGTTGAATGGGTACTCCGGGAAATCCACGAAGATTGCTGCAGCAATCATTTGGGAGGGAGAGCTTTGGTGAGAAAAGTCTTGTTAGCAGGATACTTTTGGCTCACTCTCCAGCAAGATGCAACTCATATAGTGCAAATCTATTCGGCCTGTCAGAAGCATAGCAACCGGTCCGAACGACCAGCTGAATTGATGAAAGTTGTTGTTGCTTCATGCCCCTTCGATCAGTGGAGAATGGATATAGTGGGCCCCATGCCTGTGGCACCTTTGCAGAAAAAGTTCTTATTGGTGACTGTGGATTACTTCTCCAAGTGGATGGAAGAAGAGCCCCTTGCCAAAATCACTGAGAATGTCGTAATACAGTTCTTATGAAAGAATATTATCTGCTGATATGGAATTCTCAGAAGGTTAATTAGCGATAATGGACGGTAGTTCCAGGGCAAAAATATCAAGGAATGGTGCCAAAGTCTTAATATCCAGCCAGCTTTCACTTATGTAGCTCACCCCAGGCTAGCGGGCAGTTCGAAGTAACTAACAGAATCCTTATTCAAGGATTGAAGACTAAATTGGGTGCTCAGAGAGGAAACTGGCTGGATGAGTTGTCAGGGATCTTGTGGGCTTACCGAACCACTCCAAAAATTGCAATAGGGGAAACTCCTTTCAACTTGGTATACGGAACGGAGGTCGTCATTCCGGTGGATGCCCTTTTAAACAGAACTCGCATGTGTAGGGGATCGATACGGCCAGCTAGAGGGGGGTGAATAGCCCTCGTACGATGGATGTCGTAATTCGTTCGTTCGTCGTACGTGCTCGTCTACAATTGTCGTTAATGCACAGCGGAAACAATAAAACAATAATAATACTAACAACAAATAAGCACACGCAAACACACACAATATACGTGGTTCGGAACCGAATGGTTCCTACTCCATGGGCGAGCTCCTCGAGCTCTAGTTATGTGCACGACACTAACTATAACACTCCTTTTCGACTACACGTCGGAGGTGGAGAAACCTCTCACAAGCAATTACACTAAGTAATGAAATACAAGCAATACAAAGACAAATACGAAATACACGTAAAGAACACTTTACAACGCTTGCTTTGAATCCTTTGCTTGTTGCTTGCTTTAGATGGCTCTTGAAGGTCTGGAATGCAGTAGCAATTCCCCTCCAATAGCTTCACAAAAGTCTTGGCGAAATCCTCCAACTCGTGCTCCATCTATAACCTGCATCAAGTTGTTTTCGCGCCTAGCAGTCGATTGCCAAAAGGCCCCAGTCGACTGCCCCTGTAGCCGTTGTCTCACAACGGCCAGATCCACGTCGGACAAGTTCCAACGGATCACCTACGATCCATCGATGATGCCCATCGATCATTGGTGACAATAGTCGCACTTCCATCGATCATTGTCATCCCTCGGCGGTCAGCTGGCATCGACTTGATCATTGCCGATCCATGGCGATCGGCGCCGCCAACTAAAACCCTAGCCTTACACGGTCGAACCGGCACCTATGTCGGTCGGTGATGTCGGGCAAAACCTCGAACACCAAGTTGTTTGAGCATCTGACCGTTGGGTAAACCCTCAAACATCAAGTTTGAGCCTCCGATCTCGATCTTAGCCACTTGGCCAAGTCCACCTTATCCCTCATGGAGTTCCCACCAAAGCTCTCTTCCTCGGCCTCGTCCCTCGGATCGCCAAGCGCCGCCGCTTCGCGTCTCATGCCCTAGAAGTATGCTTCCCTTTGGGCTCACTCCATTCGCTCCCGTCCGGCGGTCCCTCGGATGCACCAGCGCCCGCGGCTTTGCAATGCCATCCTTCACCGACTCAAGGACCCCGAGCCTAGTGAACTTACCAAGTCCTCAAGACTTCCCAAATGCACCAAGCGCACGGCTTCGCAATGCATTTCTCACCAAGCACCAAGCGCACGGCTTCGCAATGCTTTGGACTTTCCCATGCCAAACACCAAGCGCATGGCTTCTCAATGCTTTGGACTTCCCATGCCAAGGCTTCCCCCTTGGACTTCCACACCAAGCTCCATGCTTGGATTTTCCATGCCAACCCCATGTTGGACTTTCCCATGACAATCCCATGTCATGAGTTTTGTCTATCATCAAAATACCATCAAGGTACTGCTGGGCCGATTGCACCAACAATCTCTCCCTTTTTGATGATTGACAAAACTACCATCTCAAGTCTACCAATTCTCCCATATTGGCAATTCTCATATCCCAATGAGAATTCCAACGAACCTTAATTGGTAACTTGGTAACTTCTCCCCCTTTTTGACATTACATCAAAAAGGTCCTCCCCAAGGGTATGAATGTCTCATATCCCAATGAGATCTTACAATCTCTCCCTTGGAGGAACACATGCCTACAATCTTTCTAGTGATCCCATATCACTTAAAGAGAGGCAACCCAATTTTTCTCCCATGAGGAAATACACATCCATCTTCCCATGATGGATACCTCTCCCTAGAGGCTTGTTCCCCCTTGACCATTGCACCAACAATGTCCTTGGAGAGTCCCTAAGCCAATAGGAACATTAAACCAAACAAAATTAAGGCAAAGTTCAACAATGAACTCTTTTTCACCTTAAAATTGATACTCACCCTCAACCCAACTCCTAATCCATATCCAATGGATTTCCACCCTCTCTAATGCTCTCCCAAGCATATCCTAGGGTTAGGAGTGGTTAAGGGACCTTAACCTAGCTGAACATGGGCCTAACCAACCAAATCAAAATCAATCATTTATCCTATCGATCATCGCCAATCCATGGACGATCGATAATCGTGATTTATAGCTAACATTTCAGAAATGGATTTCCGAAATCCATAAGTAAATATATGTAATTTTAAAAATCTTGAAAATGCATACGTATAATACTTATCCTAAACACTATGGGTGAAAAATATTAGAAAATTATTTTACCCACTAAATTAGGAGATTGATACAAAGTTTAAAAGTTTAGAAAAGTTTTAATAAAGAGCCCTCTTTGTATCATCCCATTCAATGGTGATAGCTATCAAAAGATAGGCTTCACCAAGGTTTTTCAAAATGTTTTCAAAAAGTTTTCAAAACCTTTAATTTCTTTTCCTTAAACATCTCACTTATATCTAGATGTGTAAAAACACATACAAGTCAAATTTTTGTGTGAGATGTGGGTTTTGTTTTGTTTATGTTTTCATGCATATTTCTAGGCAACATTATTTGATTCCTTTCAAATTATGCCATAGTCCTTAACTCCATTTTAATTCATGCATGATATGATTATGGCATAGATATGATATAGATAAAAACATATGCCAATATCATGATGTCATGGCATGTGAATGAAACTTAAGCATACATGACATCTAAACATAAATCTAAACATGATCATGACATTTTATAGATAAAAATGAAAATGATGTCATGACATGGCAAGGAAAATAAAGCATGACAAGTAGAATATACTAAGGTATAGAATACCTAAGTGTTAAAAATTAAGTTGTCATTTCTAGGAATTAAATTCATTTTGCCTTAATGCCATTCATTTCCCTAGTGTGCCAAAAACCCAAAATGGCACACCAATGCCTCTAAGACCTAATTGTGCCAATTTAAATCATTTTTAACTTCTCAAGCACATTGGCACACCCTAATGTGTCAACTCTACTATGGTTAGGTTAACTACCCATCCACTTAGGGTTGACACACCCTAACCCATTTAGCGTGAATCGATCACGCTTTTAGGAACCCAATATCTATTGGAGCTCCTTGGGTTAACAAGGTATTCTCTAGGGATAACTTCCCTAGATACCTTCCTAATGACCCTTTTAGGCTTTGAAGCCATAGTCTTTTGGGTCTTTCCTAAGTCAACTCTAGAGATGACTCCTCCATTGACCTTCTTAGTGGCTACATTTGATTTCTTTGAGGTGTTAGCCACTAAACACATACCATGGCTAGACTTAGGGATGGCTTTCTTATTAGCCTTGGTTTTCCTAGACCTAGATGTGGTTCCATAATTAAATGGAACATTGTGGTAGGACATAGGTTTGTGACCCAAACCCTTCTTGCCCTTAGATGTTTCTTGTTTCCTAGGTCTTGACTTTTGTGCATTAGACCCCTTAACCGAGTTTGATATTATTGCTAGGGTCTTCTCTAATTTTTCTAGCCTTGACCTCAAGGCTTGGTTCTCTAGCTCTAATTTCCTTAATTTTGAATTTTCATTAGGTTTAGGGGAAATGTTCTTCTTCTTAGGCATATGCCTAGATTTCTTGGGATTAATACCCAAATTTTCTTCTACTCTTCTAATTGACTCCCTAGGCAAGATATTTCTAGAATTATGAGTCCTAGGTTTGTCTTTAGTCATATGAACATGCTTGGCACCTAGACAATACACCTTATTATTTCTCTTAGCATGTTTTTCATTGATAATAGCAAGAGAGCTAAAATAATTCTTAGAATGCTTTTTAACTCTAGGAATTAAAGGTGCATTAACTAAATGTACCTTAGGGTTAGCTTTAGGAGCTCCCCCTACATGAGTTGCACTTTCTTGCCCTTTCTTCCTCCCCCTAGGGCATTGGCTTCGGTAGTGTCCCTTTTGATTGCATTTGAAGCACACAATATACTCTTTGCTCTTGATTTTGGGAACACCGGCATCCTTTGACTTTGGGTTGACTTTCGGTCTTGATGCCTTTTCCTTAGCCAATTTAGGGCATTTGCTCTTATAATGCCCTTTCTCCCTACACTTAAAGCATATTATGTGATTTTTATTTAAAACAATAACGCTTGAGTTACCTAGGGAGGTGGTGGAGGCCTCTTCATGATCTTCACTTCTCCCGGATGTGGATGCTTCTTGTTCTTGCTCCGGGATGGAAGATTGCCTCTCCTCCCCCTCAATGCTAGAGGTGGAGGTCTCCACCAAGTCATCAACATCTTCAAATGTTGTGGGTTCTTCTTCGGCATTCTCCTCTTCTTGTGCCGATTGGGAGTTTTCTTGGAATTTCATTACCTTATTCCATAATTCCCTTGCATCCCTATAGTCACCCAATCTAGACCAAATAGTGTTAGGTAACAAGTCACTAATCAACTTGATTACCTTGAGATTTGTCTTGAAGTCTTTGATTTGGTCTTGGGTCCATTTTGACTTCTCAATTGGCTTGTTGTACTTGTCCCTAGGCATTTCAAAACCGTTTTCTATGATAATCATAAAATCAAAATCGGTTTCTAGGTATACCTCCATTTTTCTTCTCCACCATAGAAAGTCTCCTTCGAATTTTGGTGGTTGAATGAAGTCGGCCATCTTGTAGTGCTCTCGCGGCGGTTAGTCCTTGAAGAGCAACCTGGGCTCTGATACAACTTGTAGAGAATCAATACGGCCGGCTAGAGGGGGGTGAATAGCCCTCGTACAATGGATGTCGTAATTCGTTCGTTCGTCGTACATGCTCGTCTACAATTGTCGTTAATGCGCAGCAAAAACAATAAAACAATAATAATACTAACAACAAATAAGCACACGCAAACACACACGATATACGTGGTTCAGAACCGAATGGTTCCTACTCCACGGGCGAGCTCCTCGAGCTCTAGTTATGCGCACGGCACTAACTATAACACTCCTTTTCGACTACACGTCGGAGGTGGAGAAACCTCTCACAAGCAATTACACTAAGTAATGAAATACAAGCAATAAAAAGACAAATACGAAATACACATAAAGAACACTTTACAACGCTTGCTTTGAATCCTTTGCTTGTTGCTTGCTTTAGATGGCTCTTGAAGGTCTGGAATGCAGCAGTAATTCCCCTCAAATAGCTTCACAAAAGTCTTGGCGAAATCCTCCAACTCGTGCTCCATTTATAACCTGCATCAAGCTATTTTCGCGCCAGCGCCGACCGCCAAAAGGCCCGATCGATCACCTAGCCGTTGTCTCACAACAGCCAGATCCACGTCAGACAAGTTCCAACGGTACCGACCGATGATGCCCATATCGATCGGTGACCCAAAGAGTCGATCATCCACGGCCACGTGAGCGCTTCGTGACACTTCCATCACCGATTGCCATCCTCGTGATCCGATCGTCGACTTCGGCCGATTGCCGATCCATGGCAATGATCGCTAAGCACAAACCCTAGCCTTACACGGTCGAACTCTAGTCGACTTGGATCGATCGAGCATGCTACCTATGCGGTCGGTGATGTCGGGCAAAACCTCAAACACCAAGTTGTTTGAGCATCCGACCGTCGGGTAAACCCTCAAACATCAAGTTTGAGCCTCCGACACTCAGTCTTAGCCACTTGGCCAAGTCCACCTTATCCCTCATGGAGTTCCCCACCAAAGCTCTCTTCCCTCGGCCTACGTCCCTCGGATGCGCCAAGCGCACGGCTTCGCAACGCCATCCTTCGCGTCTCATGCCCTAGAAGTATGCTTCCCTTTGGGCTCACTCCATTCGCTCCCCGTCCGGCGGTCCCTCGGATGCACCAAGCGCACGGCTTCACAATGTCATCCTTCACCGACTCAAGGACCCCGAGCCTAGTGAACTTACCAAGTCCTCAAGACTTCCCAAATGCACCAAGCGCACGGCTTCGCAATGCATTTCTCACCAAGCACCAAGCGCACGGCTTCGTAATGCTTTGGATTTCCCATGCCAAGCACCAAGCGCACGGCTTCGCAATGCTTTGGACTTTCCCATGCCAAACACCAAGCGCATGGCTTCGCAATGCTTTGGACTTTTCCATGCCAAGGCTTCCCCCTTGGACTTCCACACCAAGCTCCATGCTTGGATTTTCCATGCCAACCTCATGTTGGACTTTCCCATAACAATCCCATGTCTTGAGTTTTGTCTATCATCAAAATACCATCAAGGTACTGCTGGGCCGATTGCACCAACAGCATGGAAGTTTATGAGCTAGAGTAGAATCAAATCATTCATGGCACTGAGCTGGATTTGTTGGAAGAAAAGAGGGAACAGGCGTGGAGGCGAGCGGAATTTTACAAGCGAAGGGTACAACAAGCCTTTAATAAAAAGATAAAGCCCCGAAGGTTTCAAGAAGGAGATTTAGTTCTGCGTAAGGTCAGTCCAGCCGGAGATCTGGGGAAGTTAGCTCCCAATTAGGAAAGACCCTATGTGGTAATACGCCGCATGGCAGGGTCAGCTTATTATTTGAAGGATGATCAGGACAAGGAGCTCCCTCGACCCTAGAATGTCGTACACTTGAAGCATTTTCATACTGTGTAAGGGGTGATGGGCAAAGAAAAGAATTGAGGGGTTTCTTGAGAAATGTATGTGGCGACTCAACATGTCATTAGATGTACGACAAATATAAATACACTTGGTGAATCATTGGTATTAACCTTAATTTCTCTCTTGCGGGCTATAAAAAAAAAAGAAGGGAAAAAGGGAGCTATGTGTAATGATCCAAATCCCTTAATGATGACTATTCTAAAGTGATACATCAAGTTACAATTTAAAACGATCTAGAGGGTAGCGCCGGAAGGTGGCCCGCATCAGAGCTATTAATTGTTCTCGTCGGCTCGGGTCATCAAGACTTCAATTTTGATGAAGCCTGCGACAATTCTCTTGATGCTCCCGGAGGGATCGGCGCATCTCACTATAACGCTAGGATATTTTTCATAATAGCATCAGCCAGGATCGATATGTCGTCCGTTTGGGAGTTTTGGTATTGTTGTAGGAGCCTCATCATATCCATCATATTCTGATGTATGGAGGCTGAAATCCCCTCTACCGCCTCCATATGGGACCTAGTGCGAATAAGCTCGCTACCCGGTCTCTGGAGGGACGCTTCCTGCCTGCATATACGAGCGTGAGCATGCGCCCTAGAGGTTATTAAGGAGGAGTTTTCTTGTACCTCCTTGCACAAGCGGGTATGGAGATCCCCTATCTTGTCTTCCGCTCTCTAGTATTGAACCCGCAGATTCACGATGGTCTCCGAGCCTTTTGTTTCTCACGGAGGAGTTCCGCTACCTGCTCTTGAAGGTCCACCAACTCTTGAGAATGGGGAGTTTCTCTGTCAGTTTGTTCTTGCTGAACGCCTTGCGGGGTAGATAGCAGTCTTGTGTGAGCCCGTTGTTGTGCATGTAAGGCTACTATGGACTCGGCATCCTTTTGCTATTGGCGACGAGCTTTTGTCAGTTGCTCCTGACATTTCTCTAGTTGTTGCAATAAAAGGTGCTCCCGGCTCTGGGCAGCAGTCTGGTCCTCCAGTCATTGTTGCTCCCACTATAGAAACTGAGCTTAGTATTACTTGAAGGAGCGGTCTAGTTTTTGGTAGTTGCTTAAGGCCTAGAGATTATTAATCAGAAAGAGATCGTCAAGTGAAGGAAATCAGCAAAGTCAATTTGGGAAGCATACCAATTCCAGAATGTGGCGCAAACTCTCCATCCGTGGAGTTAATTCTTCTAAGTTTAAGATTCGAAGACCATGGGTGGAAGAAGAAGAGGGGATGAACGACACCAAAGGCGAAGAATCACTCATGATGGGGTGATGTAAGGTGGGAGCAGTAGGTTGTGCCAGGGGTTCAAAAGGAGGAGAGGTGGTGTCTAAAGGAACGGGAGACAGCATAGGGGTAGCCAGATGGGCTGGAGAGGCTGCGAAAAGAGCTCTTGTTAAGAGGCTTAAAGTTAAAGGAGAAGAAAGAAAAGAAACAGAAGTGGGGGGTGGAAGACTCGAAATTGCTGGTTGTGGGATAGGAACGAAAGAATTCGCGGAAGGGGATTAGTCTGGTGAGGAGTTTGGTGAAGAAGATATGGAGAGCACTGGGATTGAAAGCTCTTCACTGGGAGGGAGAAGAGTAGAGGGACCCTGGCTTGTATCCAAATGAGGGGAAAGGCCTCCCAAATTTTGAGCATCGGGGGAAAGTGAAGATGGGGGAATCTCAACTATCATAGGTTCCGGTGCAGGAGAATGCTTTGGGGAAGGAGAAGGAGGGGAAGCAGAGATGTCTTCTACCTGTAGACGTTGTCGTGTAGCGCCTCTTTGCTCAGCCTCATGTCGTAGGAAGGGAGGGGGTGATTTGCGGATTCCCAAGAGGGAAGGGGAAGAGATGGGCGAGTTAGGGTTTTCCAGCAGCGTCGAGGATAAGGGGGGACAGGTTACGCCAAGTGTATCCTGTTGGTGCAATCGGCCCAGGTCACGATTGACCAGGACTCGAGTTTGACTCGAGTGATGTTTTGATGTTTCGACAAAAACATATGACAATGTAATTGTCATGGGAAAGTCCAAGTGGAACACTTGGCATTTGGTAAAGTCCAAGTCTTGAGTACTTGGCATGAAAAGTCCAAGTGGGACACTTGGCACATGAAAAGTCCAAGCATGGGTCTTACAAATGTAAAAGTCCAACATGGGTTGGCAAGGAAAGTCCAAGTGGAACACTTGGCATTTGGGAAAGTCCAAGTCTTGAGTACTTGGCATGAGAAGTCCAAGCATGGGTCTTGGCAAATGGAAAGTCCAAGCATGGGTCTTGGCATGAAAAGTCCAACATGGGTTGGCAAGGAAAGTCCAAGCATGGTCTTGGCATGGAAAGTCCAACATGGGTTGGCAAGGGAAAGTCCAAGCTTGAGTCTTGGCATTTGAGAAGTCCAAGGGTTTGATATTGGCAGCGTAAAGTCCAAGCGGGAGTCTTGGCAGGATAAGACCAATGGTTGGCGGCGTAAAGTCCAAGCGGAGTCTTGGCGGCGTAAGTCCAATGTGCCTTGGCGGTGTAGACACCGTTAGCATGACATAGCCGAGGGAAGCACCTGGAGGCTAGCGCGATGGATGAACAAGTCATTGATGACTTGGAGGGATCCGAGAGGCGTGAGGCTGATGGAGGTGGCTAGAAGGCTTAGGTCTAGGCTAAGGGTGGTCTAGCAAGTATGGGGGCACCATACTTTGGGTTAAAACCTCATTCTTGAGGTTGGCAGTCGACTGGCATTATGGCCGGTTCGACTGCCGTGAGTCGACTTGAGTTCGACTGCCATCTTGAGGTCGAAATGCCCGTGATCGCCGAGGGATGGCAATGATCGCCACCGAGTGTCGAGCATGTAACGCTCAGAGCCGATCGGGCGCGATTACGGACGCTGGGGCCGATCGCTTATGTTGGCGCAATCGCCAAGAGATCCGTTGGAGTTTTTCCAGCGTGGATCGATCCGTTGTCTCACGACAACAGTGGCATCAGTCGACTGGTGACTTATGGCAGTCGACTGATAGGCGAAAATCTAGCTCGACGCAGGTTATAAAGGCAGCTCAGAAGGAGGGTTTTTGTAACCGATTTTCTTGGATGTTTTGAAGCGATTTGCTGCTGCAAATTAGGGCTTTCAAGTGCTAGTCCAAGGCAATCAACAAGCAAGCTTCTAAAGAGTTTTTGTAAAGTGTTCTTTACTTCTCTTGTTGTATTTCTTCTTATATTTGCTTGTTGTATTTAGATTATTATTGTAATCTTATTGTAAGAGGTTTCTCCACCTCCGACTTGTGTCGAGAAGGAGTATTTGTGATTAGTGATTGCATTGGCATCGCTAGAGCTCGTTAGAGCTCAATCCGTGGAGTAGGAACCGTTTCGGTTCCGAACCACGTTATATCTCGTGTTGTGTTTGTGTTCGTGATTGTTTGTATTTCGTTATTGCTTTCATTTCTATATTCCGCTGCGCTAACGAAATTGTAGACACGATCACGAACGATTTCCATCTTCGTACGGGCACATCGCTATTCACCCCCCCTCTAGCGGCGTCAAATTTCCAACATATCCGGCATAGCCGAGACAGAAATTTCAGATGAACTTGGAAAGAAGGGAGGCACTGGAACAGAAGCGGTGGGAATGAGCGAAGGTAAAGGAGGAGGTGAATGCAAAGGCGTTGTTAATTGCTGACCCTCACCCCGCCTAGACTCTTGGCGATGCTTTGCCACTTCCTGTTGGAAAAAGGAATACATCCTACCCTTCGAAGGAAGAAAAGAAGCACAAGAGTTAGTGGCTGGAATATCGGAGGATGGTGGTAGAAGAAAAAGAGAACAAAGAAGCAAAAGAAAATGGAAAGTCCGATAGAGAAGATGAAAATGGAGAAGAGGAAAGATGAAACGTCCTATATAGAAGGAGCATTAAATGGGTTTGCGATGTCAATTGGGCTACAAAGCTGTGAAATGGGCCCCTGGAAATGTGAGAAATAATAATTTATTTTTCCTATTGCCCGTTATCTGCTAGAACTACTATTTTCGTATGATAAAAGAACAAGAACATCCAACTTCAAGGCAAAGATAGGATCCTCCAAGGTATCTTTCTCGTTTTTCTTTCATGTTTGGCCCTAGCTAAGGCTGTTATCCCCGTTTTACGGATGAATGAAGAAATAATGGCAGTGTGAAAAAAGTTCTTTTGGCCTGAGAGGGCAGCTCCTTGGGTCAAGTTATCATATTTTTTATGTGGCTCGGCATTGGCTGAAGTCATTATCCCTGGGTGGTGGTGGATCGAAAGAGCTGAGCATTTTCTCAGCTGTATATTATTTTATCCTCGTGCGGTGGTGGAACGAAAGAGTTGAGTATTTCCTCAACTATATATTATTTTATCTCCGTGCGGTGGTGGAATGGAAGAGTTGAGTATTTCCTTAATTATATATTATTTTATCCCTATGTGATGGTGGAACGGAAGAGTTGAGTATTTCCTCAACTATATATTATTTTATCCCTGTGTGGTGGCGGAACGGAAGAGTTGAGTATTTCCTCAACTATATATTATTGTATCCCCGTGTGGTGACGGAATGGAAGAGTTAAGTATTTCCTCAACTATATATTATTTTATTCCCGTGTGGTGGCGGAACAGAATAGTTGAGTATTTTCTCAACTATATATTATTTTATCCCCGTGCGGTGGTGGAATGGAAGAGTTGAGTATTTCCTCAACTATATATTATTTTATCCCCGTGCGATGGTGGAATGGAAGAGTTGAGTATTTCCTCAACTATATATTATTTTATTCCCGTGTGATGGCGGATCGAAAGAACTGAGTATTTCCTCAGCTATATATTATCCCCGTGCGGTGGTGGAACGGAAGAGTTGAGTATTCCCTCAGTTACATATTATTTTATCCCCGTGCGATGGTGGATTGGAAGAGCTGAGTATTTCATCAACTATATATTATTTTATCCCCGTGCGGTGGTGGATTGGAAAAGCTGAGTGTTTCCTCAGCTATATATATTATTATTTTATCCCCATGTGGTGGTGGATCGGAAGAGCTTAGCATTTTCTCAGCTGTATATTATTTTATCCCATGTGGTAGCGGATTGGAAGAGCTGAGTTTTCCCTCAGCTATATATTATTTTATCTCCGTATAGACTAGAGTTTTATGTTAACTATACATTCTCCTATATCCTTGCACAAGAGCGACATGAAGGAGCTGGATGCTCATCTAAGTGCATATGTGATTCCTGCATAATGGAAGAATGAGGAAGTCGTATGCTTATTTGATTTCAGTGCTATCCAGAGAAGTTTAAATTTTGCACAGCAGAAGGAAGGCCAGAAAAGGGGGTAAGCAAAGAAGGATATGGGCGGGAGCTCATAATAAAGAAGTTCCTTACTCTGGAAGAACTACATACTACAACTTCCCTAAAAGAAGAGAATAACAAAAGAAGCCCCTGTTCACAGGGGATTACAGTTCTTTATGAGGAGGTATTGAAGGAGCCTCTTTGCGTGGCCTAGGTTGACATAGTAGCTGCCGGAGGTAAGATTGTTGTATGAAGATATGCTTGGATAAGTTCTTTTGGGACACTGGCAGTTGTTGGCGCAGGGAGTAGTTGCTAGTAGAAGATTCCCTTAAGCGTCGCTACAGATACCAGACTTGTTCTTCCAGATTTGCAATATAGCATTGTTCTTCAATTTGTTCCTCAGGAGGAGGAGAACTGTTGTCCTGTTCAGAGGTAGGTTCCATGGCGAGGAGAGGAAAAGGACGAAATGGATGCTAAGAAGATGGTGGTTTGGGGTTTTTATAGAGGTAAAAGAAGGATGTTCATTGGCTTTGCGAAGGAGGTGAAAGTAATAAATACAAATAAAGAAGAGGAAGCGTAAAGACAGCTGTTGGGAGTTGTTGAACGCAGTAATTCTGAGAGGGATGGTTCAAATTCCACAGAAGCAGTAAGGGTGAAGTATGTTCAGATAAGGTTGCAGTCTTTTCTAGTTGCGATAGCTCTACATTTACAAGAAAATGACAAAAATAAGTATCAGTACCCTTTTCTTTTTATTAACATGCCCAGCAGTAGTTACATTACTTAAGCAACTAATTATACAAGTTTTTTATGGTTATCGTTGATAGGGGAGCTATCAGAGGACTCCTCCAAAGGGGAAGGCGCCAAAATGACTCTGTAAAGGTCGCATTGAACCGGAGGGATAGCTGGCGGAGCTTCATCAAAAGGGGGTGGATTAACCCCCGCGGAAGGGACTGGAATGAAAGCTAGGGCCGGCGGAAGCAAAGGGAGTTCGGTGGAGGCCCGAGGATCTCCTACGGTATATTCCCATGTCATGGGAGAATTCCAAACCCGGTTGCGGAACGAAGGGAAAGGGGCTTGGAAGGATCTCCCCCTGTTAGGGATTGGAGCGTCGATTGATGAAAGAGGAGGAAAGGGACGAAAAGCTGAAGTCATAGTTGATCGTGTAGTAGATTCTTCGACGGTCTCCGTGGCTAGGTTATGTAACTCGAAGGAATCAGAGTCTAAAGAGATCTCAATGGGATGTTTCGCGGAAGCCATGAAGGTGGGATAGAAAGCAGAAGATACTCATGGTGACAATTTATAATCAAGGAAGGAAGAGAAGATGGAAGGACGAACAAAATAATGGCGTCAACCTAGGAAATCATCGAGACATCATTTCCGAAGTGGCCAATTATTTTGAGAAGATCAAGGGGAAAAAGTAAATTGATTAGTGATCGAGCCAAAAATTGGTTCGGGCCAGAGGAAGATCACGCTTAGGATGTCCTGAACGGATTCCCGGGCGGAAAATGTCGTCACTCAGTTAATGCTATGGAAGGCAGAGAATAGGCAGTTATTTCGAAGAGAAGAAACCAAGGATAGGCTTAAAATTCCCGGCCCATATCAACACATACATAAGAAGCAACACAAAGTCGTACCAGTTCAAGCATTCTTTAATGACAGAGAATCAGTTAATACAATGAAGAAAATGTGATAAATTATAATTCAAAAAGTTTAGGGAGACATCTGGCCAAAGCTATCTCAGGATCCAAATAGCTGATGTCGGTACCGGGAGGAGGGTATCCTCGTTCAGCATTTAAGGAGGAAGACCTGTCGAAGCCTAGCATGAACAAGTCTACCCCCTTCTGAACGTATCACCCTTTCAAATCCGCCTCCTGCTCCTTTAATTGGGATTGACAAGCAGCTAGTTGAGCCTGACATACGGCTAATTGGGTCGCCAAAGCATCCCTCTCTTTTGCTGTCGTCATTGCCTGCTGACCCAGAGAAGATAGGGCTTCAATATATTCCTTGTGAAGCTCCTGCTGTTGTTGGATCACCGAGGATAGGATTTCAGGGAAAGTAACCACTATGGAAGAGAGTTTTTTACACTTCTCCAAGCAGGATTTCTGAGTAGTTTCCCATGTTTGGCACTCCCGCTGAAATTGACGGATAGTGGCTGAAGAATTAGCGGCCTGAATGTATGCCTCCGCAAGCTGCCTTTTATACCCGTCTAGCTCATGGGTCAGAAGGTCAACTTGCTAAAGTTGGCTGAATTGCAAAAATACTTGATGCTGGAGGTCTTTATTTTTTCTTTAAAGTTCCTCTTTTTCACTCTGGGCCAGAGCCAGTTGGGTCATTGTATCTTCACGCTGAGCGATTAGATCAACCTCCTTCTGCTCACCTTCCTTCAGCTGGTGCGTGAGCTTCTTTTGGTGGGCCAGGGAGGCAAAATGGCGAGTCTCCACATTGAATTGGTATGTGACCATGTGGGACGTTATCTTATTATAAGTGGTCGATACCTGAGTAAAAAGGGGTAGATATTACAAATAGTAAGCATTGGCATGTATATACTAAAGATAAAGAAAGCAAGTAATTACCTCGGCCAAAAGTTTTCCCATATGGTCGTAGGGGCCCTGCACACCCGATTGATTGAAGAATTTTACTTCTCCCAGGTGGCGGATCTTGAGGGAGGCCCCCAGAGTGGCTAGTGAAGGATTTGGGAGGGGAAGATCTCTCCCCTCCTGAGGGGAAGATCTCTCCCCTCCTGAGGGGGAGAGGGACCCCTAATCCGAGAAGGAGCGGGAGAAGGAGGTAGAGCAGTGGGAATATTTGCAAGGAAAGATCCAGTGGGGGAATGAGTTTAAGGGTTGAGTGGAACAGGGGATGAAACAGGAGAGTGAGAAGGAGAGGCTTCCCCTTGGGGGGAAGAGGGTGGGATAGCAAATGTGGTATCCCCCACCTTGGGTTCATATATAACTAGGCGTTGATGCTTTTCCAATTTTGAGGGGGATGATAAAGGAGAAGAGTGGGAAGAAGAAGATACAAGAAGGGAAGAAGAGCTAGGGGCGCCTTCCTCGGCAGGGCGCAATCTCTTCTGAGGCAAAGAAGGAGCAACTTCATATTTGCCTTTACCTCGCTTCTTGAAGGTCTTCTTCTTGGCTGCAGCAATCTCCTCACCTTTTATGAAGGCGTCCTGCATTAGATTATCTGCAAAATCTATTGTTAAAAAGGTAGGTTGATCCAGAAAATTGGTTGCATCAAAATATAAACGATGTCCTACCTATGGCGTCTGGGGCGGTTAAGGGAAAAGGGGATAGCCCGTGGCGACTGAAAATAGGAGGTTTCATCAGATGTTCAGAACAGTAGTGGGATTCTCTCAACACTCTGTAAATCTTAGAAAAGTTGCATTGAGCCCTAATTTTGCGAAATGGGGGTAAGTCCGGAAGATCTAGCTTTCAGATATTCGAATAGGGGAAGGGCGTCGAAAGTTGAGCAAAGAAATAGAGTGCTTCCCAGCTCTTGTGGGAAGATGGAATGTTCATTAAAAATTGGCAATCCGAGCAGCTGAAGAGATAGAAAAGACCCTCCTTAGAGGATTTCAATTGGAAGAAACAGTGAAATAGTTGGGGAGATAAAGGGAGATCTAAGTGTCAGAATACTATGATAGCTCTCGATAAAATGCAGAAGGAATTGGGGGTAAATTGGTTGAGGGACAGTTTGTAAAAGTCCAAGATTTCTAGAAAAGAAGAGGGCACAGGCAAATACAAACCGTTAAGCAGTTGTTCTGAAAAGAAGCAAGTTAGGCCTGAGGGAAGACGATAGGGTCGGTAAGAAGTGGTATTGAAACGACACGGCACGGAAGGGTCTATAAATTGGTTCCTAAGGTTGAAGAAATAGTGTTTGCTATCTAACTGGGTGACGGTGTGCTCGTACCAAGGAAGTGAAGGTGGAGTTTTCGGGGTCATAGGTATGGAACGGGGAAGAACACTTACTTGAAGGTTGAAGAAAGAATGCTTGCAAGAGAAGGGGCTAGGGCGATGGAGCACCGTCGGAAAAAACCGCTGGAAAGGAAAAGGGGAAAAGACTGGATTGTTAGGCACGTTAAGTTATGCATAAAAGGGGAGGACGGAGATTTATATAGGATTTTGTGACTTTTCGACTACCTAAGAGAAAAAGAAAAACGGAGCCCATTAAGCCGCTCCAAGCATATGAGGTAAGACAACGGAAAAAAGCAAATTTGAATTGGTAAGGAAAGGGTGAGTTAGAGGCCTTATACGTTTAGAAAGTCAAGCTTATGACTTCGCTTGACTATTTTTAGGGGTTGACTAATGATACTGTTGTTACCTCTTTTCTGTGAATAAGGTAAAAAGACCCGTGCGTAGGATGCTGTCCGAATCAAGTAGTCGGTTCGGCGGGAGGAGTCTAAGAAGAACGGTTTGGGCACGTCAGCCTAGGGAAATTGGCTCGGGAGGACGGTTTGAAGGGGTTGGCACGGTCGGGTGAATTTGAAGATTGATCTGATACGAGATGGATGACAATCGGCTCGGTCTAGCGGGCTTGGAGATGGTTCGGTACGGGAAGAATAGAAGTTGGTTCGGGCTACCGGGAAAAGCCTAAGAGCTATGCTACACGTGAGCGGTAAGTCTAGGCTAGCTTTATTGAAAGTAAGTGGTTGAAAGAGATGGGCTAGAATATTTTTCGAAATATGGATAAGAAGTTGTTACACAATAAAAGAGGGATCCCACATAATATTCCGAGGAGCCTTCGCTCTTTGTGTCTGTAACAGAATGATTCTCCAAATAAACAAGGTGGTCACGTGTACGATGAAAGAGGTTTGTGGTGCAACAATTGGCCAGAGGAAGGGGGATAAAAGGGAGAAGAAGGGCATGAGGAAGGGGATCTACATTATTCCAACAAGCGAGAGACAAAGGCACACTAAAAAGGGGAGAGCAATCACATCATCGGAGAAGGAGACAAGGAGAGTAGTGAGCTCCATCTTTCCGATACTTTCTGTGTATTGAGCTAATTGTAAGAGGTTTTCTCCTCCACTTCCGGAAGTTCTTTCTGTGAAGGAGAGTTTATAGTGAAAGTGCTTTGGCACCGTAGCTCGTGGAAGAGCTCACCCCCGTGGAGTAGAAATCTTTATTCCGAACCACGTTACATCTTATGTCTTTGTTCATTGCTTGTATTGCGTGTATTTCTCTTCTTCGTACATCATTATTGTTGCGATCGAAGATAACCCTTAAGCTTCCTGCACGCTCCCTGGCGTCGAAAGGAAGCCAGAAAACTCTTCTACAACTGTATCATCGGAGAGTCGAGTTGAGTTATGTGTACCTCGGTTTGAATGACTAGAATGGTGTAGGGAAGCAAGTCGGGAGAATGAGCTAAATCAATAACAGGGCAACTTGGAAAATAGAACGGAGTTGGGATAGGGATAAGAAGAAATGACTAGGAGAAAGAATGGTCCAATAGTAAAGTGAGGGTAAAGAAAGAGAGAGATGATGCTCCCTATTATGCTTTCTCATGAAAGTTTATTATGCGACATAACAAACTAAGATACTTGGAGGATCACACATAAGATTCTTAATAACCTTCATTCACTAATATCATAACAACATTATTCTTCAGACTGGGAGAGCCCTCCACATGGACGGTGATCTGGATGGTTTGTTATGCGACAGTTGGCTACAGAGGCGACAAGTATAAAAGGAAGGAAGAAAGGAAGAAGAAGGGAGTTCTGGACTCTTCAACTTTTGGAGGCTCTCTCTCTCACCCTCTCTCTCTTGCTCTCGGTGGCTGATTAGTTTTCTCAATGAGGACTTGCTACTGCAAGAAGAATCGTCCGAGACGGAGCAAGGAGGAGGACGATATGAATCTCATTTTCTTGTATCTTGTGTAAGTTTCTATCTGTAAGAAATTTTCTCTACCTCAAGAAATACTTCTGAGAATGAGGGTTTATAGTAAAAGTGTCTAGCGTCAGAGCTTACTCTAGAGCTCATTCGTGGAGTAGAAATTTGAATTTCGAACCATATTAAATCTCTTGTCATTATTCCTTTTTTAATTTTACTGTTACAGTCGGAAAGAACCCCAAACCTCTTTGATATTTTCGTTCCAAAGAAGATAAAACATTCGTACCACATCAGGATCCTAGCCCCATCTCATCCAACCCAATCTGATCTGGACTCCAAACAACTCCACATAGAAAATCACCCTCCAAGTAGTCTTTTCCTCCGTAAACTTATAATCTTATATTTGTCTTAAGTTGATATTGACTTACAATCCAGCATTTCCACTTTTATAAATCCTAAGCTCGGGGAGGTAAACAAATAAAATATTATAAAGGGCTGCAGAAGTCAACAATTTAACAATTTAGAAATAAATAAAATATTAGGATGAGAAAAGAAGGAAACAACGTTTGTAGTCCAACGGTCAGGATAATTGCCTTTCAAGCAATAGACCCGTGTTCGACTCCCGGCAAACGCAAATCGTTTTTGGAACAGAGAAATGAATGTGAGATAATTAATTAAGCAAACATTTGCTTGCTTTTTTTTTTTTTATTTTATTTAACAAATTAGTTTATCAAACGTTGCGTGGCTAAATACTCATGATGATAAATTATATAAATTTTCAGTTTTTTAAAGAAAAGAATCAATAGCAGGATAAAAAAATAATATAAAAACCACAGCTGCGAATTAGTGAGAGGATAATATAATTTGTAGTTTTTAAAGAAAATAATACAGGCAATGTCTTGACGACTTAGTTAAAGAAACAAATGTGAAAGTCCAAGGACCATTAAGCTTATGCGTATTTTTGTGATGTATTTAGGTAGTTAATGAAAATTTATAAGGATTTTGATTTCTTCCGATTCAATTATAAATATTTTCATAGGATCATAAAATTAAACTGACAATTCTAAAAATTAATCGAATTTAAAGCTCGAATATCATAATACTAATAAAAAAATAAATGCAAAGAATGATAAAATATTTTGTATATGGAAATTTACAGACCTTCCAGTGAGACACTTGTGTATGAGGTAAAACTTAATAAAACTCAAGATAACTTGGAGAGAATAAAAAATAAAAGCATATAAAATTATATATGGAGCTAAGTTATTGTCATTTGATTTATTTTTTAATTTTTGCCCTTTTTTTTTGGCAAAAATCAAAAGATATTTGTTATCATCAAAAGAAAATTTCAATTTAAATATCTATTAGAAGAATATTTTATTATATTTTTCACCGTAAAAAATAATTTTACTCAACGGTCAATATAGCGATTTTGACTAAGACTAAAATTATTTTAATACGAAAAATCAATAAATAAATTATTCATAAATATTGAAATTCGTCAATCTAATAGTCTTTGCTAATTTGTTCTACAATTATTATGAAGAAAATAAATTATAGAGAACTCTATAAATTTTGACGTGGTAGCAAGAAACGTAAAGATGATCTAAATCTAGAAAAAAAATTTAAAGCTCCTCTAAAATTAATTTTTATTTTATTTATAAACTCCACTATGTTATTTCGTGAGGACAACGAATAAACTATGATTAGCTGTCAAATAGTCCTCAAATTAGGAGAATCAATTATTTTACTCTGCTCTTAAAATGACATGAATTTTGGGAGATATTTTTATAAAATTCTGTGAGATATTTAAAAAGAAAAAAAAAATCATGAAAGCTCCCAAAATATCTGCCCATAAAGCAAAGGCAAGTAGAAGAGACGACTGGCGCAGGATCATGATACGACGATAAAGTAGGCTTCTCGCTCCGCTCGATACTCGCCGACTGCGGCAATGATGGCCTCCTTCGCCGCCGTCTCCGCTTCCTCTTCCGCCGTCCTCTCTCCCACTTCAGCCGCTTCCAACAAGAAGCCCTCCCCTCCTCGCAGCCGCAAGCCACCGCGCCGCCCCGCCCCGAAACCCCTACTCGCCGATGTCCGCCTCGCCACCCCTCGCCGCAACAATGGCTCCGACGCCCCTGACCGTCACCTCCTCAAGAACTATGCTCGCCTCGCCTCGAAGCTCGCCAAGAGCGGCAAGCTTCGGGATTTTCTAATGATCGCCGAAGGTGTCATCGCCGCTGGATCCCCCCAATTCGCCGTCCGTATCGATCCGAGGATAACCTCCAAAGGGATCGTTTCTCTCCTTCGCGATGGCAGTCTCGCGGAGGTGGTTGAGTTCGCCAGCGAAGCGGCGAGGATTGGACTCTGCCCTGCTTCACTCTTCGATGAATCGGCCCTGGAAGCTTTGAGATTAGAATGCCGCAGGTTACTGGACGACGGAAGGCTAGAGCAATGTGTGGAGTTGATGGAAACTCTTGCAGGTGTGGAACGCGTAGTGAGCTTGCTGTGTAGTCTTTTCTATTTGATAATTTGTAGGGATTTAATGTCAAGTTATCTCCTTGTTCCTTTGGAGTACTATGGTGATGCATTTCCTTCTTTCATTGGATGTTTTAGGTTATCAGTTCACTATCAAAGATATTGTAGATCCTGAATACGGATTGAGCAAAATAATTCAACGATGTGATCCAGAATTGGCTGTAAGGTGCGCTGCTTGCAACATGCTCAAAACTATTGTATAGCTCTTTTGATGGAATAATGTTTCTTCTCCAATATATGAAATGATGATTTTTTTTTATATCTTGGGTTTGCTATCACAGATGGATAAAAACCAATACCGTTAAGAGGAGTGTATTTCTTTGCTTGATTATTTAGCGACAAAGAGAGATTGGTGAATATGTATACTGTTCTTTGTTGAGTGTTTAATATACAGAGGAGCTTCTGGAATTTGTGCATAGATAGGAAATTAAGTTTAGATAGCATAAACATATGTTCAGTAAAGACCAATGTTTGGTAGTTATATGTCAAATTAATTAAAGTCAAACGAATGTAGGTTAAATAAAGGCCAAAATAGAACTACATAGTAGAGTAATTGCAGGTAAAATACTGCATAGTTTATGATGATCTAAATGACCACGTTATTATTAATGTAGTATTATATGCAATTAAATTGTTGGAAAGTCCATGTAGCTTTTTCTGGATGGTTGGGGTATCAAACTTGTTGTAGTTGTAAGTATATATTAGATTAAAATTATTACAAGCATATGGTTCCATTTACTTGTCAATTTTCTGCATAAACAATTCTGTTTAATATATTTTACTTTTGCATAATGATGATTCGCTGAAATGGAGGCTCATGGAAGACTTAACGCACCATACCTGTTAAGTTGGTCGTTTACTATTCAGAAAAAGTATGTACGCACAATGAATGGTAATATCAAAGATCCAATTAACTTGAGTGCCATAATTGCTAAGGCCTCTATGGAGCACCAAGTCCAGGTTAAGGCATGCACTTTGTAAGAGCAAGGCCACAAAATGAAGATGTAATTCAAACAACAACAACAACCAAGTCTTATCCCACTATGGATCCTTCTACGTCATTGGGCTCTATCCCCCTACTATATCATTATCTATACTTAAATAAATTTTATCTTGTTTTATTATTGCTAACCAAGTTTTTTTTGGCCTTCCTCTTTTTTGTTTGATATGTATATTTGTCATTGTTTCACATCGCCTAACTGGAACATTTATTGGTCGTCTAAGTATGTGTTCATACCACCTTAAACGTGTCTCTCAAAACTTTCTTTCAATAGATGCAACTCTGACTTTCTCTCTAATACTTTCATTTCTTATTCCGTCTATTCTCATATGTCTGCACATCCACCTCAATATCCTCATCTCTGCAACTCTTATCTTTTGCTCATGTGCTCGAGTCGTAGCTCAACATTCAGTGTTATATAATATGGTAGGTCTAATCGCCGTTTTATAAAATTTCCCTTTCAGTTTTAGAGGTACTTTACAATCATATAAAACATCCGACATTTTTTTCCATTTCAATCATCCTGCTTGTATTCTATGTAAGACATCTCTTTCAATTCCTCCATCGAAGATGTAATTCAAACAATGCAATAAATTTAAAGATATTAGTTATTAAGCATTGTTATTTATGCAGACCAAAAGTATGCACCCTTCCCTCATATGTGGTTAACTAGGCATGGGAATAGCATCAAGAGACATGGAAGGTTTTCACTACGTAGAAAACTGTGGAATATAAGATTTATCCATAGACTATGTAGTAAGGTTAAATAATTTTTCTAGGTGTTTAGTGGATAGAAGATTAGGTAAAATAATGTCATTGGTCCATAAACCATCAATGCAGCTAAATTATTTTACTATTTTCTTATGTACTTCTATGAGCAAACAAGTAATGCAAGTTCTCAAGGCACCTTAGGATCAAACAATACATCCAATGTGTGTGTATGGTTAGGGACTCGCTTCAACAAAGCCAATCTCTCTTTACAGTATCGTCCTTTCTTCTTTTGGAGTTCTTTTGCCACGTCCAACATAGGAAAACTGAAGAACAAGAGGGTTGAGAACAATCCATCTTCTCAAAACCCCAAAGGATCTCTCCTCAACTCGTTGGTAGGAACATGACGCCTGTGGACTTGATCCCAAAATTACAACTGTTAGTACATGTACCTAAAGTTCTGTGTTATATAAAATTTTTGAAATATCTTCTTAATTGAATCAATTGAGTAAAATATTATTGCAACCACTGACATGAAGTGACTCAACATGAGATGGACACCTGTAGTTGAAGAAACTAAACTGCTGTAACTGAAAAGAGCAGGAGCAGTTGATGCAATAAAAAACAAAGACAAGGCAAAGAAGCAACTTTGAAAATTTATATTTTTAACATCACAATGATCAAAAGAGATTGAAGGAAGAAAGTTAGAAGAGTGCAAACCAGCCAAACACAGAAGTAAAATAGAGAAACATAAGATACAATGAAGTGGCCAGATTCTAAATATATATTATTTAAAAAAAAAAGCAAATAGAACCACTACTTTTGTGCAGAGATAATTGTAGAGAATCACCATCTCACAAACTTGATTTTTGGGAGCCCATGTCGATTATATGACTTGAAGGCCGCTTGTAGAAATGGTATATAGGAAGGCTGAATTACATAGTACGGTTCATTTGCTCATTTGTCACTGTCTTCGTCATCTAATCTACTGTAGCAATTCAGAGCATGGACCATTTGCTACTAGGGTCTGTGTGATGGAACCATTGGAATCAGTTGCATGTTGGGACTAAAGAGCTAGGTAAATTAGGTAAAGGCGAGATCCAAATTGTTGAGTGTGTGAGAGGTGAGCAGTGCAATCAAGGCATAAGCAGCTCAAGAGCGGTGCATTGTGGACAATTTAATAGGGCAATGATGGAATGTCTCATCATATGATTGCAGAAGGTTATTTTTGTATAAAAAAATAATAAACCTTCTAGGGAAGTAATGCTGAAGATTCTTCAAGTTGTCATTAAATCCTTGGGTGTCATTCAAGATAATTAACACTTTGAGACTGTTTACATTATCAATAATGTACTGCTATCCTGCTATCGAATGGATTTTATAAGAGTAGATTAGCACACGTGGTTCTGCTATTTTGCAGTGGTTGATTGTTAGTTTGAATTATTCTGGATGAGAAATGCAATGATCTTCCATATCACAGCTTTGAGAAACTACATATGTTCCTTTATTCGTGATAATAAGTGCTGTGCTGAACATGGTAAACAAACTTGCTTTGCCTAGCCATGGTACACGGAATTATATGGATATGCAATTAATACGTTTGCCATAAATACATTTTGACCTTCAATGAGTGGCAGTATTCTGTTTTTGCAGGTATGCAAGCACGTTTCCCCATTTTCAACTTTTGTTCTGCTCTATATTAGAAAAATATGGGAAGAGGCAAGACATTGTTTCAGCTGCAAAAGCTTTTGAAATTTTCAAGAAAAAATCAGGTGGTCTTAACATGTTTGCTTGGCGAGCTATGATTGATCTTTGTGGGCTTTGTGGTGATTTCTTGAAATCTAGAAGCATATTTGAGGTATTGCTTCACCTGTTTCACAACCTAAATTTAAGTTCATTGTCCATATAAGTATGACTTTGAAATTATATGAAGAATCTTGACTGCAAAAACTATTTCCAACATCAGAAGGCATCCCATCGTATTATCCATTTGTCCATAGTTCAGTTGCCAAGCTTTAGAAGCCACCATGTTACTTTCAAGTTCATTAATGTTGTGTACTTGTGTTGCTGCTCTAACTTTATGACTCATTCTGTTGAAATGTGGGATTGTACATGATTAATATAAAGAACCAATCATTATCCTCTTTTGCAACATTGGTTTCTTTGGTACCTTTGGTTTCCGGTTATACTCATCAATTCATGATTATATTGGATAGTAGGACTGTAACTATTTCAAAGTATGATCTTTTACCTCAATGTACTTCTGTTTTTCACTTTTTATGCTCTTTTACACATTTTTGCATTAGATTTAAACCTAAATCAATTTTATTTTCAATCTGCTTAGAGTTTTGGTGAAAGGTATACATTCAACCTCTTTGATATGGTGCATTCTTCTTTTTAGTATCCTGAACTGTTTTCATTTTGATCAGTTTTTGTTTTTTTTTTGAAAACTTTTTTTTCTGATTGCTTTGTGCATTTCGTATGGTTAGTATGGCCTCGAACAATTGGTTGAGTACTGCTGGATATGACAGACCTTATCCCTTAATTATTCCTGCATGCTGAAGAACTTAAGAAAAATGTGATGAAATCATAGAAGGAAATTGTTTGCATGAAGATAATGGCATCCGATTGACTTGCCTTGCAATTGATCCCTATGTCAATTATAAGGATCAACAGTTTAATTCTTTAAGATAATGGCATCTTAAAGTATATATAAAGAGAAACTGAAAACCAAGTTTCTGTAGAGTGCTACAAAAAAAAACTACTGGAGGGATAGGATTCATGTAGATGAATTCAAATAGTTGTGATATGTAGTTTGTGATTAGTTTTCCAGAAATAGAAATTAATTGTGGATCTTGCTAGTAACATGATAAATCTCCTCACATTTATCTTATACAATGTCTATGGACTTCAGTTACAGAAAAAATACTATGTTATTTTTGTCAATTGTATTGACTAATTGTTTCTTTCTACCTGTAATTTAATTGCAGGAGTTGCTCACTGAGAATATTATGCCAAATATTTATGTTCTCAACAGCCTAATGAATGTGAATGCACATGATTTGAGCTACACCTTCCATATTTACAAGCGTATGCAAGTAATGCCATCTCATATCTTATGTTGCTGTTACTAGGTAGGTTGTTTACTCTGTAATGATAACATGACAAATCAGTCCGCATTTTCTCTTTTACTTTATCCTTGGTATTTCTTCCCTACTTGTCAACATGGTTCAAACTGGTAAAGAATTGATTAAGATGCAATCAACATAGTCACCCTCTTCCTCTTGTAGTATTCTGTAAATGAAGTGTTTTTATACTCCATGGATGCAAATGCTTTGCAGTAACTTGTGATAGACCATTTTATAATCAAGTATAATTGTGATGGATTGTTGATATTGAGGCTTTTTCAATTTGATTCATGATCATTTGATTAATGTATTGTTTCAAGTTCATGTTCCATAATACTTTTATGTATGGTCATAAGTTGAAATTACTTGACTTTTTCTTATTACTATTATTTTCTTTGGGCATAGCCTATTTCAGCTTACAAATTTATACTTGTATAGGATGTAGGAGTAACTGCAGATGTGACATCCTACAATATCCTTTTAAAAGCATGTTGTAATGCAAAAAGGGTTGATTTGGCTCTAGAGGTGTATGAGGAAATAAGGCTTATGGCTTCAAAAGGCGCACTTATATTGGATGTATTCACATATAGCACGATGATAAAAGTTAGTGAGACTGGGATCATATCTTTTTGTTTAGTGTTGGTAATATAGTTCTCTCTTAGGATTTGTTTTTTTTATCACTTTTGTTTCAATTTTAGGTGTTTGCAGATGCAAAAATGTGGCAGATGGCATTGCATATAAGAGAGGATATGCTTTCTGCTGGTGTGGTTCCAAATATAGTTATTTGGTCAACATTACTTAGTGCTTGTGCCAATGCTGGGATTGTTGATCATGCCATTCAGCTATTTGAGGAGATGCTTGTGACAGGCTGTGAGCCTAATGCGCAGTGTTGCAATACTCTTCTGCATGCTTGTGTGGAGTCATGCCAATATGATAGAGCATTTCGGTTGTTTTATACTTGGAAGGAAACTGGATTCAAGATTTGTTTCTTTGATAAAAATATGAGATATTATTCTAGAGTGATTTCCTCAGGAATGAACAATAGGGATGGAACTATTTCATCTAAATTTGCATCTATGCAAGATGGCAGACCTTCTTTGTCTATGGTGGTTCCCTTTAAACCTACAGCAGCAACTTTTAATATTTTGATGAAGGCTTGTGGTTCTGATTTCTATCGTGCAAAAGCTTTGATGGACGAAATGAAGACAATAGGTCTTACTCCCAACCATATAAGTTGGTCTACGCTGATTGATAGTTATGGTGCTGCTCATAATTTAAGTGGCGCTATGCAGGTGTATTGACTATACCTACAAATTTATATTTTACAATTCCAAAAATGATTGGCTGCTTCATAAATTGTTATACATAGCAATTATGAGTTCTATTATTTCTTGTTCTTTTCTTTACCTTGTAATTTTGCCATATATCTCAGTAATACTGCTTGTGTTTCTTCTTTCTTGGTTGTTGCTAGACGATGCTCCTGTGTGCGATTTGAAAATCTACATAAATTGATAATCAGAAGGTTATATAACAAACACAGGTGTTCAAAAATCATGCCCTTGGCTCTTTATTTGTTTACCTCACCATTCAATTACCGTTTAGATCCATCCCTTTGTCTATCCACTTATTACATTTTCTCTGTCTTTCTTACTATGAATATAGAAGGGGAGCCTTGGCGCAATGGTAAGGTTGTTGTCTTGTGACCTAGAGGTCATGGGTTCGAATCCTGGAAACAACCTCGTACAAAGTAAGGTAAGATTGAGTATAATGGATTCTTCTCCGGAATCCCGTATGGCGGGAGCTTCGTGTACCAGATTGTAGATTGTTTTTTTTTACTGTGAATATAGCATCACTGTTAGAGTACTGTTTTCCAAGTTCAATGGTGTGATTGGATTCACATAAATGAACGATTTGCTGCTGTTTCTTATGGTATAATACTCTTTCTGAAGTTTGATTCCATGTAAATGTCTATGACCTAGCTTTCATACAGTCCATTTGAGTTGTTTAAAGTAAATAACTAGATCCTTAATTTCCAGAAAGTGAAGAACACATAGAACAGCTAACTGAAAAATTCCAGCTCCAAGGCTTAATCAGTCTAATTAGGGCATGTTTAAGTTTTTAAATTCACATGTTAATTACGATTTTACCTGTATGTAATGTGTACTCTAGGCCACATTTTCTGATGAATTAATTAACTTTTTATTTGTTAGTTTCAATGAGTTGCTGTATGAATGCATTTCTAATGGTATGGATAATTTTTTCTCTCTAGATTTTGTCAAAAGATCAACTTAGAGAGTTCTGTTTGTCTGTTTCAACATTTTGTTTGTAGAATCTTTCTTATTTCACCTCTTCATTATCCAAGTTTTTGAGTCTTAATGTTTTAGCAATTTATTCTGCCGTTTCCTGTTTACTAACTTGCCATCTTTCTTCTGAAATGTAGGCATTTAGAGCTATGCAAGATGGTGGAATGAAACTTGATGTTGCTGCTTATACTACTGCCATCAAGGTGGATGTTGCTAAATGCTCCAAAGATTATATAGTCCCATCAAAGAAGCACCGTACTGATGATATTCTAAATAATTTTTTATGCTTGCTGTTTTCTTTCTTTTCCATGATAAGTGTTGATTAATTTGTAATTATTTGTACTTGCACATAGATTTAGTTAAAATTTCCAAAACTTTGTCCTAAACTAATGTGTATATTTATGAAAAAGTATTTTAACTATAGTGGACACGTAGAACCTTCTGGGTTAACATATTGATCTGTCACTTATAAAACTGACTACGTAATGTCATGATTCATTGACATTCTTGAAAGCTGAAACCTCTGGGCGCTAAATGTTTGAGGCCCTTCATTTGCAGGCATGTGTTGAAAACAAAAATTTGAGAGTAGCATACTCTTTATATGAAGAAATGAAAAGATATCAAATACAACCAAATTGGGTAAGCTCTTGTTATATGGTTGATATTGCCTAAATCATTTCTATATACTTACTGCTGTTCCTTCTAATTATTTAATGAACTGCTACATTGCATTCCCATTTGGCAATGATAAGAGGAATAACTTGCCTAAGCTTTTTCTATAGTTGCTTTTAAACGAGTTTGCTTTATGGGAAAGAACATAAGAGCCTATCTGTTGTGCTAGAAACTTGAGAACCATCTATCTTTCATAGGGCTGCTACTGCAATACAGGATTCTGAACACTGTTACTGTAATTAATGATTATACCCCCAACCAATTAAATGCACAGGCTGCCTAATAGACAAATGCCGTTTACTAATCTTATTGGTAAGTTCTGTTAGATATTTTCTTTTTTTCTTCTACTAACCACATTAATTTATGACAGTTGGTATCCACTTGTCAGTATATGCAATTTATCCTTTTTCATGGATAGCTAATCAATTGAGAGGAATATAATGCTATTATTAATTGAAGTTGATATGACTACAATTAAAAAATAAAATCAAATTATTGATTGTGGGATGCATATGCAGTGTTTTTATATCCTTTTACGAGTTGTAATTTTGTCTTGTTCATGATTCAATGATGGGATAAGATTCTTTTGCTTATCCCAAATGGTTAGGACTAGTACAACTTGTTTCTCTCAAGTACAACTTGTTTCTCTTGAGACAGGAAAGAATTTATTTTATTGTATAGTGGTTAGGACTATATCAGTTCCTTCATGATATGTATATTTACGGTTCACATATTTTATGTTCATTATTCTATTTTTCTTGCATGAATTTGATTCTATTTTTCCTAATTGGTAAGCTCATTATGGAAGAAAAGGGCCCATCTCTATAGATTTAGCAATTGTAATAGTTGTTCCATTTCATGCTTTATGTTATATCAGAACCACCTTTGCACTCTTTTCCTTGGATAGAGGAGTTGTAATACCTAACTTTATATTTTCTTGATACATCCTTTCCGAAAAGTTTTAACTCTAGGCTGTGCTTTCATTTCAGGTGACTTATAATACTATGTTAAGAGCTCGAGACAAATATGGATCTTTCATTGAGGTTCAACAATGCCTAGCAATATATCAAGATATGCGGAAATCTGGGTATATTGAAAGGAGTACTTTTGAGATATTTTTTACTCATTGTGGATTTTAAATGTTTTTCTAAGTTTGTTTGTTTTGCGAAAAATAACATAGATGGTTAAATATTTTCCCAAGGAAAATTTTTATAGGAGAAATCAATTATTTTTTGGTTGTGAGACAAGGAAAACAATTTCCTCTCCTTTCTCGATCAATGTTCGCTTGATTCGAATCTCCTTCAATTCCCACTTGCTCTGGCGGATACAATCACGGTTGCTTGATCAACCATCTATTTTGTCGGATTGAGTAGAACAGTAGATACATTGGCACTGAAAGTTTTGCCTTAAGGGAGCTGCCAAGAGGGTGCCTAAGCTCTGCCTGAAGGTATCCTTGTTGGATCAAGTGGAAGAGCAGTTCAATCCATGTGCTCTCCACCTCAAAGGAGCTTAACATAGGGCATTGGGAGCTTTGCTTTGATAGTGCCCCTTGGGCTCACGTGTAAGGGTGGTTTGATCTGTGCCTACTTCACCTTGAGGGTGCTTGCAAGGGATGATGAGAGCTCAATTTTCATAGAGGTCCACTAGATCGAGCTCCATCTTGAGAGGGTGTCAATTATTGGAGGGCTTGGCGGAGGGAGCGTTGGGTTGCAGAAGGGTGAAGGTGGGAGAAGAGGATAAAGAGTTGTCAAACGGGTAAGAGGAGAGGATGAAGGGGTGGTGTGGTTCTCTTGTATGGGGGAAACGAATTTCATTTGAGCAAGTTATTTTCCCACCAAATGTTCACATTGTCCGTTGACTATAAGATAACTTCCGTTGATCATAATTTTTTGCTCCACCAAACATGGAAAATCTGAAAAATATTTTATGCTAAACAAGCAAACCTTAAAACTATAAACTACTTTTACTTAGTTATTTGCTAAAGTTTGCTAATAACTGTGCGGTTTATTTTACAAGATTTACCTGCTGACTCAACAAAAAATAACTTTTCATTCTATCCTCAAGTTTACCTATTGTTTCATTTTCATTTACTCGTCTATTTGATAGTCTGCTGATTCTACTTTTTGTTGCATTTTATCTAATGTATAGGTACAGATCTAATGATTATTATCTGAAGGAATTAATTGAGGAATGGTGTGAAGGAGTATTGTGCTCTCAATGTCAAAGCCATAAACTACCGATACGGGATAGTGACAATGAAACTGACTCCAGGAAATGTAATAATTTGCTTTTAGAAAAAGTAGCACTGCACTTGCGAAGAGATATTGGTGACAGACAAGCTATTGACATTCGAGGGCTTACAAAGGTACTTTCTTATCGATATTAGTATAATTTGAGGATGGTTTGAATTCATGCAAGATTAATTTCTTACTCTAGCTTTTGAAAGAGGGTTTTCATTTGGAAAACTTTTGATAGCAAACAGAACCTATGGCAAAAAGCTAAAAATCGGTATTGACACAAAGGCGTCCTAGCAAATCATTCCATTCTTATCATTGGTCCTGTATATCTTGTCTCATTATGTTGCGCTTTGCTTTAGGCAGGAGTGTGATATGTTGTTTTATTAATTGGACATATGATAATGTTGAGAGCAGCCAATCTAGTTGGGTTTGCCAGTTCACTTTGTTTGTTTGTGGTTGGGTTAACTTGTGTCAGGGTTGAAGGCTTGGAAGAGATGATGGAATGAAGTGGATGGTAGATTTAGGGTAAATGAAAATGGTACAAAGTTTAAGATCTTCCGAAGTGAGGTTAGAGTGTCCAAGATGGAATAAAGAAATTTGTTTTGCCTAACACACGGGTCGACCCTTGGAGTGCTTCTCACCCAATGACATGCTCGGTGTCACTTGGGCAAGCCGAGTTGTTTTTTGTTGCTTCAATTCTGTTTCACATAAACACGTGACATCACAGGGGTGGCTCTATGTTGATATCTCAGATAACCTCTTTCTCACACTGTGCTTTCATTCCTTTTCACACGTGTCCTCAATCAATAATTTTTTTATACAGTGCTTTCTTTAGTCGCATTAATCATATTTATGAGAAAGATGATATCTAAAGAAAAATAAAAATAAGTACTTCAGAGTTTCAATCGTTATATTTGTTGCAAGGTTTTGATTTTTTTAACAAATTTGTCACATTTAAAATATATCAATAACCTTCGGTAACCATACAAACAGGTTGAATCTCGGATTGTGGTTCTCTCAGTTTTGCGGATGATCAAGGAGAGCTATTTGTTCGGTAAGATTTATGTATATGTTTCTGTCAGGAATTTATATCTCTTTTATCGGTAGTCAATAGCATTTTGTTTGTTTGTTCATCTCCTCCCTGAGCATTGTTCAATTGTCTTATGAGCCTGTTAAATTGTTTTAAGTCAAACATGGTTAACACATCCCAATAATATATATGTATGGGGGTGAGCATGGGCCAAGTTGGATCGCCTCTCGTCTTCTTTACCAAAATTTGATCTAACCCAAGTTTTTTTTAGACCTAGAATCACATCGGTTCGAGTTGGTTATCAGGTCACAAATAAACATCTACAAGAACATGCTTAATGTAACAAAAATTAAATTCTAATATTATAAATTAAAACTCAAAACCTATTTAGTGAAATAAAGTTATAAATTCAAACATATAAAATGTAAATATAATAGTTACGTGTTTATTGCTATATACAAATTGGTAAATATAATGCAGAAGAGGAATTTAATTTTTAAAATTTTAGTCTTTATGAAAGTTTGCTTTGGAAGATTTTTTTATTTAATAAAACGAGTTAATTAAAGTGATTTCTATTTGATAATTATTTTGTTTGGAGAATAAGAGATTTATTCTGGCTTCTCTTTTGTTTAGAGAATTGGAGACATTTATTTTATGTTTCTCATAGGGCAAAGGATTATTTCTTCACTAAAATAGTTTTTCGAGTGTCTAAGTTAATCATCTTTTTTCATTTATAAAATTTGAATTATAAGATTATGGTTTTGATGTTGCATCATTAATTTAGCAAAAAAGATGGTTAACCAGTGATTACTATGTATATAACTATTTTGAGTAAATTAAATATTTATACAATTAAATTATGGTCTATATATATATTGAGAATTTGGTCGGATCACTTATCTATGGGATCGTGTGTTTTTCCTCATTCCTATCGCTATATTCCTTTGCATTTCTCAAGTGGCGTCTCAAGTAAATTTCATTTGCATTGTCACTAGAAAATCCTGGATTACATGTGTTGCAGATTACTTTCATGGCTGTGAATCCCCAAACTTGTTCAATCAGACTAATGAACGCTTGTGATACTGTTGCAGGAAAAGCAATTCAAGACGATATGATCATCATCACGGATGTGGACGATAAAGGAGACATGACCTTGACGAGTCACAATCTAGATGTGCAACGGTGTATAGTCAAAGTACTGCAGGAAGACTTGAGCCTTGACGTAAGAACAGGACACGGTGCCCCCGATGATCCCTTCACTAGGCCCTCCACCATTCTTCGCCCCTCTGAAGCTGTCAAAGGTTTCGAGTTTCAAGCAAGGAGACCACAGTATACAGGAATGATTAAGGTCACTAAAGAGTCCCTTCTTGATTGGTTACAGAGGAAAGCCCATCGCCCATCACCGGAAGGCTCATCATGAAAAAATAAAAAATAAAAAAAAAGGTAGGTTTTGCCTTGCCTTGTGGTCAAACGGCCAAAATTAAATGCTGCGCCATCCAGTGGCTGTGCAGGTCCTGGCCATCTCCTTTTTAGGTTTTGATTCGGTGGAATTATTCAAAATATACGTGTTATTTGTTTTTTGTAAAATTAAGTTGACAAATTATATTTAAATCGTTGAATTGATATGACTAAAGTGCCTTCAATTTGCTAAGTTGAAAGCGGGTTAGCTTTTCGGTTACAAGTATATATATATATATATATATATATATATATATATATATATATATATATATATATATATATATATTAGGGTGATTTAGTTAGGAGTAGTTATGGATAATTTTGGTTATCCATTTAAATTATATATCAGTTCAAAATTTTGATTGTTTTCAAAGTAATATATTATAATCATCATGTCAGTAAACATTAACAAATAAAATTATATATTCTGAAATCATATTACGGAAACAAAGATTATGTTAGATTCTAAGATTAATAATATTTTATTTTTAAATTTATCCTTTAAATTTTAGCAATTAGGATAAAATTACCTTTAAAGTTTAATTAAATTTTAATTTCACCGTATTACAATAAAATTATTGGTGCTGCCGTCGTACCATCGCTAGCTTTGTCGTCGTCGTCGTTGTTGATTGGCTCGTCGCCATCGACTTGCTCGTTGTCGTTGTCGACTCACCGTCATTGCCATTGATTTGTTGTCGTCGTCGGCAAGTCGCTGTTGATTGAAATCTTATAATTGAATCAAGAATAATATAGTAAAATATTAAATTAAATTATATCTTAAACCCTCCAAATAAATAAATTTTTATTACATTACTTAAAATTAAACTAAACAATATAAATTATATTTCATTCTCCATATCTTTAATTATGTAATTACTTGGTAATCACATAACTACGGTTATCCATTTTCCATATCTTTAATTATGTAATTACTTGGTAATCACATAACTACGGTTATCTATGATAATTTTGATTTTTATGTTTGTCCTATCAATTGTTTAAAACAAAATGTCCGACTATAGTTTTTATTTATAAAGTTACAAAAAATATCCGTTGGAACCTAATATATTTATTAAATAGCCACGAAAGATTGCATTTTTTAATTATTAAATTTACTGTTTAGATTTATTAATAAAAAATTAACTATAAAAGCAAAACCAGCGTTTGTAGTCCAACGGTCAGGATAATTGCCTTCCAAGCAATAGACCCGGGTTCGACTCCCGGCAAACGCATCTTTTTTTTTCATGGGCTTTTTTTAGTTGTTTCTGCTAAATTGTATTTGCAAATAATAATAATGTGAAAACTGGAGCTGGTAAAAGAAAGAACATAATAATTCTTTTCTCGATATAAGTGGGCATCAAATGAGACTGCATTATATATATCTTTTTTATCTATTACATTTGATTCTTCCATCACATAAATGAGACACTTCCCGTCCCGAAGAGGAAGGAAATCCACAATTTTTTTTTTATGGTTCACAATATGATCTGTCAAGACTGAGGGGCATCCACCTTTCTGTCAACTGGTCTGCAGGTGCTCAAAATCAAAATGATTGGTTAAAGCTTGACAGTGCATGTGATAAAATATAACAATGTTCATGTCAAATATTTTTATGATGTAAAAGATTAGAATCTGTCAACCTAGCGACTCTTATCAATTTGTTTTTAGATCATCGTAAGAGAGATAAATCACGGTAGATCTTTGACCCTTGAGACTAGTAATTAGCGCATGGAGGGACGACACACTCATATTTGTGAGGGATTGACCCGTTGTCCTATGATGCAATGTCTGCATGCGTTAGTCACTAGGCCCTTCCCGCGGGGGCTTCATGTCAAATATTCTTTGTCACTACAATAAAAGTGGAAATTAGCGACGATATTTTTTCATCGCTAATAACAAAAATTCGCCGCTAAATTAAAATTTCAATAAAATAATTTCGTCGCTAGAGTCGTCGTAATAAACTTGTCGCAAAGACAAATTAGTGACTAATTAAGACTTTTTCGTCGTTAATATTACCGACGAAATAAAAAACGTCGCCAAAAATAAAATTTTCGTCGCAAAATCCTGAATGCCAGAAAGAGGAAAATAAGCGATATTCGTGACGAAATATCATATTTTTGTCGCTAAACATCAGTCGAGTGACCCGATGAAGTAGTCGACTGCCAATTTTTTGTCCCGCCACAGAATCAGGAGACCCTCGATTAGAAACTTATTTGCGACGAAATTACTATTTTCATCGTTAAACATCAGTCGAGTGACCCGATGAAACAGTCGACTATCAATTTTTTGTCTCGCCACATAATCGGAAGACCCTCGACTGACGCCTCGACTGAAGCCTTATTTGCGATGACATATATAAGTTTCGTCGCTATTGTCCTGCAGCAAGCGAGCGCATCAACTAATGCCTCGACTGATACACCAAATTTTAATGACAATTAGTAATTTCGTCGTTAAACCTCAAATTCTTGAACGGTTAGCGACGAAATGGAAAATATTTGTCACTAAACCTCAAATTTCTGATGTCGTACATCGACGATTAGCGACGAAATGGAAAATATTCATTGCTAACCATGAAAATACAGATTTTCAGAAATCATTTAATTTGTATTCGAAATCCTATAATACAATATCAACAATAATTTAACTTAACAATATACAACTCAAATAATACAACCAACATATACATTTAAAAATAACTAACATAATATCAAATTTAAGGTCCAAAACATCCAATTTAAACTCCAAAACATCAAATTTCACAAATCCATAGTATTTAAATGCAAAAACATTAAATGTTACAAACTCTAAGATGGAAGAAAAGATGGAGCTGAAGATGACTCGTGCATCAATGATTGTAATACTTCAGGTGCAAGCCGATTCAGAATTGCTTCAAATATATCTTGTCTTGATCTCATTGATGCCAACTCATCTTGGGTGCTAGCTAATTGAGCCCGAGTGTTTGCTAGCTCCTCTTCCGTCCCTTCTAGTCTTTGCTCGGTGGATTTAAGTTGTTCACGCAGTGCTGCGTTAATTGTTCTGGAGAAGAAGCTGACATCTGAAGAAGTGGACCTAACTGGTTTTGACCCACTTCCAAGTCCTCTAATATATCCAGAGCGAACACCGAGGACTTGATCACAATCTGATCTGCAATCTGAACAGCATCGATATCATCTCCGATTTCTTGTGATTGGATGTGTTCATCTCGCAATCTCACCATATCACCCTAAGAATAACAAACATATTAGTAATATATTTACAAAGAATTATGTAAATTTAAAAATAATTTTACTAAATTTTATCGATTATATCTTACGTATGTAGTCTCGGCTCTCTCCCCACTTCACCCTTTTGACGAGCTATAATGGGTTGTATTAAAAACAGTAATCTGATCTTTTCTCTAAGATTGATCGGTCTGTAAAATATTATATTGTATTAATATTAAAAATACCAAACAATATATTGTAACTATAAAGTTTGTACTTACACCGTCGTAACGGTATTAAATGAATGATTTTGAGTCACATCGATGGGTAAATGGTAGTTGTGATCGATTTTGGGCATTTATTGCCGATCGTGTATACAATATAAAATTTTTTTAACATAAAACATAAAACATGAGTTATAGAACAAATATTTTAATTTGTATAGATTTAGTTACCTGAAATTCCTCTAATTCAAACAAAGCACACATATAGTTCCAATCTTCTTGTGTCTCACAATACTCGATCGACATATGATGTCAGTGCTCGATAGGGGGAAGATGCAGTAGGCTATTATAATGAGTGGGCATCTTATTTCTATTTTCTCTATACCTTGCACTCATTAGCCTGTTGGTCTCCTTTCTTACCAATGTTGCTTCGTCGACAAAAATGATATCAAAAGCAGTCTGAAAAAAATACCAATATTGAAATTTATTAATGAATGATGGTTGATTATATAAATATCAAATTACTTGTACTCACTATTAATCGGTCATATATCATCTGTTTATTGTCGGCAGGGATATACTTTCAACTCTTAGCTTGTAAGGGAGCGAACTTCTTAATTGAGAGCCCTAACTCTGTCATAAAAGCAGCTGCATTTGTCCTGATAGGGTGACCATTGCTCTTACGGAAGGAAATGGATAATCTACCCCGTTCCTCGATTTATCATCTGAGCCGATCAGAGTGTGTGCCTCGTGTCTCTCTACTTGTCGGATGAACTGTAAATCAAAGAATGTTAATAATTAACAAGTTAAATAAATAACAAACAAAATATACATATATAAAATCATATAACTAACCAGTAGGAGCAGGAATACTATCATCGTCAGGCGTAGGCACAACTAGGGGGCGCTCAATTCTCTTAGGTGACATAGCTGTGACATAAATCATTATATACAGATCGACATATAATAAAAGATTATATTAAATACATGAATTATAAATGAAGAACAGTATAAATACCATGTACATACATCTAATCGCTATCGTCATCTAAAAAGGATAAATAATCATCCGCTTCACTATCAATTTCACTATCTTCACCCTCAGCAATATGATTACTTTGAGCGCCCATATCCAGATCAACTTGTGCATTTGTCATATTTATTTGTTGATGCTCAACATCTATTCGATATAGTTGAGTTATCGCTAAGTCTTCACCGACTACCGAAGTTGAATCATTGGATGAAATCTCTTGGTTTGGCTCCATATTCAAGCTATTATCACCCTCAAAATTGTCTGATACTTCATCAACTTCAGTTACTTCGTATATTTCTCGGTGGTGAAGCCTTTGCACGATCTTCCAATGACCTTCACGTTTGATATCATTCAAATAATACACTTGATTTTCTTGGTTTACCAAAATGAATGAGTCATCATCGTACCATATTTTAGAAGTGTCAATACATAAGAGATCATACTCTTCCACCAACGATTTTTTTTATAGATTACATTGGAACCATTCACACCAAAATAATTGGACTTTATACCTAAAAGAGTAATATATTTGAACCACATCCTTCAACAAACCAAAAATATCTAAATTTTCCCCCCTTATCAAAGGTTGGTATGCTGACCCTACTATTCTGAATAGTTCTGTGTGAATAACGAGACCTCGTATGATATCGAATCCCATTTATAATGCATGCATCATACAGTTGAACTTCAGCATCATGTCCCATTGCTAAATAATACAACTCATCTGTGATCTCTGAATTTGTAATATTTTTTAGCACTATAATTTTATTCCTAAACCACAATGGAAAATCTCGCTCGTGATATTGCATAATTTGATCAGCATGAACCCTTTGAGACATAAGTTGTAAATGCTCACTGGATAAAAACTTAATCAATTTAAACTCTGTGAATGAATTAAAATTAAAGTAATAACTTAATGTAAATACTTACTTTCGATATCAATCGACTTCTTTACAATTGTTCAGAATGTACCAATGTGCTTTCTTAAACAACGACAATGACAACTTCAGACTTTGTTGGTTGCCAAATACTCTTGTTTGTTGTGAGAAAACACTTAATTTGCATATTGCTGATTGAACATCTTTATTCTGTTCCGGTCTAGAAAAACTTATCTCAATCTGACTCATATATAACGAACTGAAAGTCAATACCTTGTTTACAATATACCCCTCTGCAATAGATCCTTCAGGCCGTGCTTTATTACGAACATATTTTTTCAGTCTGCCCAAATATCGCTCAAAGGGATACATCCATTGTGACGAAACTGGCCCAGCCAACATGGTTTCACGGGGTAAATGCATTGTCAGATGAACCATAATGTCAAAAAATGTCGGAGGAAATATCCATTCCATCTTACACAATATTAGGACTATTTGCTCCTCCATTCTATATATGTCTGCTGTGTGTAAAGATCTTGCAGTGATCTTTTTGAAGAAATCACATAACTCAATTAGTGTGCTACATATGTCTTTTGAGAAAAATTTACGTACAATAACTGGAAGGATTCGTTGCAACAATACATGACAATAATGTGATTTTAGTCCATATATCTTTTCTTCATTTGCATTCACATGTCTAGATATATTAGCATCATAACTATCTGGAAACTTTACAGATTTCAAAAATTGATAAAATTCACGCCTTTCTTCCAATGTCAAGGTGTAACTTGCAATGGGTTTCCTGAGTTTGTCTCCAACTGGTTGTAAATGCAACTCACTCCTTATTTCCATATCTTGCAAGTCTAATCTGGCTTTGAGAGTATCCTTTGACTTTCCGTCTATATTTAATAATGTGTCAATTAAAGCATCATAGACATTCTTTTCAATATGCATTACATCTAAATTGTGTCTCAACTTTAAACCTGACCAATATGGTAACTCAAAAAATATACACTTCTTTACCCAATTTGTATCATCCGAAGATTGCTGTTGAAGGATTCTTACTAAATGTCACTTGGGGTAAGGCGTCTAGCTGTGCTAAAATTTCATATCCATTAATTACTCGTGGTGGTCCTTTTTCAACCTTTCCATTGAAATCTTTATTTCTACGCCATGGGTGTTGCACATTCAAGAATTGACGATGACATGTGTAGCATATTTTACTCCTTGATCCTTGAGATTTGGTTTCATTCAGATATACTGGACATGCCTTATAATCTTTTGTGCTCCATCCAAAAACTGTTCCATATGTTGGAAAGTTGTGAATGGTCCACATCACAGTAGCATGTAATTGAAAGACTTATTCAGTCGATGCATCATATGCTTCCACCCCATCATCTCATAGCTCCTTCAGTTCGTTTATCAGAGGTCGTAGGTATACATCTATCTCTTTGCCAGGTGATCTAGGCCCAGGAATTAATAGAGACGTAATCATATATGGCGGCTTCATCATTTTTCATGGTGACAAATTATAATTCACAAGTATAACAGGTTACATACTATAAGCATTTGACATGTTTCCAAATGGATTAAACCCATCAGTAGTCAACCCTAAGCGAATATTTCGTGGATCACCTGCAAATATTTCATGTGCATTGGCAAATTCTTTCCATGATTCACTATCAGTTGAGTGTCTTAATACACTATCTGTTTCAACTTGCTTTTCTCTATGTCTTCTCATCTCTTTAGTCGTATGTTTCGAAATAAACAACCTCTTAAGTCTCGGTTTCAGAGGAAAATATCGAAGAATTTTTTGAGGGTTCTTTTTCTTATTCATCCCTTCGTACTTGTATCTGGGCTCCTTGCACATGGACATTCATCCTTATTCTCGTGTTCATCCCAAAATAATATACAATTATTCTTACAGACATGTATCTTCTCGTATGTCAATCCTAACTTTTTTAATAATTTTTTGGCTTCATAATAAGATTTTGGAATCGTATTCTGTTTAGGAAATGTCTCTTGTAATAACTGAAGTAACATATCAAAAGATTTATTACTCCATCCATTTAACACCTTCACATGCATTAGCTTCACCACAAAATTGAAAACCAAAAAACTAGTACAATTGGGATAGAGTTCTTTTTGTGCTTCTTCCAACATTGAAATATAACTTCATCTACAATCATTTGCATTTGTGTTTACATTTATATCATCTGATTGAGGCTCGTTGTTGGTTATATTTTCTGTATTTTGTAAATCAGTAAACATGTCTTCGAAATCATCTACTTCAATATTAAAATCACTCTCATCTTGATCGACAATATTTATACTACCAAATGATGGAGAAGCTTCTCCATGAAAGTTCCAGACTTTATATAGTCTATCGAATCCCCACCTATACAGATGCCCTCGCACATAATCCAATTCAAACTAAAACAAATTGTCACACCGTCGACATGGACAACGAATTTTTGATAAATTCAGACTGATCATGTAATTTTCTGCCATACTCATAAATTTATTCAACTCATTTATATATTCAGGACTAATTTGATTCTAAATCGTTATCCAACTTGTATCCATATTTTTGAACTCTAGTTAAACATATATACAATAATTTTAATGTTAATTTTCAATAAAAAGAACTTAACAACTCAAATTTAGTTATAACATACAAAATAATCATACAATTTATAATTTAAACCTCACACAATATAACCTACAATTTACATTATAACCCTATGTTTATCATCAAACATTATAATCTAAAAATCAGAAAATCGTAACCTTATCCTCTAATCGCAAAATAATCCTAAAATCATCTAATTGACAACATATCACCTAGGCAATAAGTTACTGCTTGATTACCATGAATAAGTCCAAATCTAAATGATTAAAAAATCATAAATTCATCGTCTCATCGCAAACAAAACGCTACCAACCATATATATAATCTACAATAACCTTAAACCCTAACAAAATCCTAAATTCATCGTTTGAGTATAACAAAATCCTAAATTTATCGTCTAATCATAACAACAATATTTAAAAAATCCCTAAATTAATTGTCAAATTTTGAAGAAAGATTTCGGATAAACCTAAGTCTTCGCGTCGAAGGATGAGCTTGAGACGATGCCGAGAAGAAGTCGGAGTTGGAGACCGGAGCTGGAGAAGAAGTCGCCGAAACTACTGTCGGAGCCGGAGAATCATCGAAAGAGAGGAGTTGTCACAATGCAGGAGAAGACAAGTCGCAGCACCACCAACGAGAAGCCGGAGCACAGAGAAGCTGGAGCCGGAGCCGAAGCACGGAGATGAAGGAAGATTCCTGCGAAGCTTGTCGCCGGAGAATCGCCGAAGAGGAGGGAAATCGCCGAAAGAGGGATCGCGCCGAGAAAATGAGGGAATCGGGCGACGTCGAGGGTTTTTTGTGTGATTATTAACGACGAATTAACTATATTCATCGCTAATATTTATTATATTAGTGACGAAAATTTAAAATTTGTCGCTAATATCGATCATCAGTCGCTAGTGGAATTGACGACTCGACTGTCAATAATTTGGCCACGGTCACAGAATCAAGTTAACTCGACTGGCACCTCGACTGAAATGTTTGCAATGAAATTTAAATAGTTCATCGCTAACACTACCGACTTGGTCGGATCGACGACTCACCGTCGACATTTGGTCGACTACGTATCACGCTTTACTCGATCGTTTACCGATCGAATAATTTGCGACGAACTTTAATAGTTCGTCGCTAACACTCAGTCGACTTGCTGGATTGACGACTCGACTGTCTGACATTTGGCCGACCACAGAATACAGTTTACTCGACTGTCGGCTCGACTGAATAATTTGCGACGAACTTTAATAGTTCGTCGCAAAGTATTTTACGACGATGATATATTTATTCATCGCTAAGTATAATTTTACGACGAAAGTTTTGTTTTCATCGCCAATATAAGATTATTTTGCAACGATTTATTAATTCATCGGAAATATCTCGTTTTAGCGACGAATTAGTATTTTGTCGCTATTTTCTATTTTTCTTGTAGTGTGTGATCGGATTTAACGAAGGACGATAAATTATAAAGGACTTCACATTAACACATTAATTTCTTTACATGGAGGACATCAAGAACTCAACACGAAATTTCATACATAATGAGAATTAATCCTAAGATTTCATGTGATAAACACTCAACTGTGAGAACAGTGTAATTGACAGTTCAGACAATATGCAAGGATGTTTATCAAAATTTATTTTCACCTTTTCTTCGCAAAAGGTTGAAACCGTCAATCTAGCGGCCCCTCGGTCATTGTGAGAGTAAATCGTGAGGAGCCTTTGGCCCATTAACTCGATGATAAGTGCAAGGAAATGTTTGTGTACGGAATTTATTTTGACCTTTTCTTGCTCAGTGCAATGTTTGTGTACACTGAGAATCAAATTCTCTCGAAGAAGATGGTTGTCATAATTCATCATCAAGGATAGAAACTTCATGTAACGGATGCTGCTGCTCTATATGCAGATTCTAAAATGATCTTATAGTTGTGGTTATTGGAAAAAACCTACCATAGTGATGTCAGAGTATGAGTTCAAGTGAGGAAATACAAACCCCCCATCAGTATTCATTTTTCTTTCTTTCTTTTGTTTTTTCCCCGTTTATCTATGATTAATTAACCAGTTTTTTATAGCAAGTTTTTCCTGCCAGTCATCTATTTTATGTGCAAGAAAGTTCTTCTATTGATGATCATGAATCATACCTGAATGACAGTGATCCCCTCTCTCAATACAAAATCCATATTATTGGAGATGCATCGTGCATATCTTACGGCAAACCAAATCCATTTGTGTTCGAGAATGCTGAATCCATTCTGAGTAGAGTTGTCAAACAGGTCGATTCACGGTGGGGCAGGTCAACTCATCGTAAATCCAATATTTAGCGGAGAGGGGCGGGCCGATCCGCCATCTCGACGGATTGAGAAATTTTCAACCCAACACAACCCAACCCAAGACAGGTTGCGGATTAGGCGGGTCAATCCATGGGTCATACAAATTTAAAAAATATATCTAAAATTATTGAGGTAGTGAGGATTTGAGGTAATGATATATAAGACAGATAGAGTACCATGATTAAAAAAATAAGTATTTGAAGTAATTAAAATATTATAATTGAGATTCAATTATCGACTTACAAAATTGAGTACTGATATTTTTTATTCCTTTTCAATATTCTAAAATATCCAAATCTTGATAATATGTAAAAGTAAATTTTTACTTCTTCAAATAGAGATTCAATTGTGATTTTTTAGCCTGGATAATTATTTAATTTTGATATTGTTGGTGCAATCGGCCCAGGTCATGAATGACTAAGACTCAAGCTTGGCTCGAGAGATGTTTTGATGTTCGACAAAAACATATGACAATGTAATTGTCATGGGAAAGTCCAAGTCTTGAGTACTTGGCATGGAAAGTCCAACATGAATTGACAAGAGAAAGTCCAAGCTTGAGTCTTGGAATTTGAGAAGTCCAAGGGTAATATTGGTGGCGTAAAGTCCAAGGGTAAAGTCTTAGCAGCATAAGTCCAAAGGTTAGCGGTGTAAAGTCCAAGCAGAGTCTTGGCGGTGTAAGTTCAATGTGCTTTGGCGGTGTAGATATCGTTAGTGTGACATAGCCGATTGAAGCACCTGAAGGCTAGCGCGATGGATGAACAAGTCATGGATGACTTGGAGGGATCAGAGAGGCGTGAGGCTGATAGAGGTGGCTAGAAGGCTTAGGTCTAGACTAAGGGTGGTCTAGCAAGTATGGGGGAACCATACTTGGGCTAAAACCTCATGTTTGAGGTGTGCCAGTCGACTGGCCTGAGTCAACTAGGGTTTGACTGTGGGAATTGCCCTAGCAGTCGACTGCCATAGGTGGGCAGTCGACTGATTGGTCGAGCAGTCGACTGATCTTGTGATCAGTCGACTATAAATCGAGCACAAAATGGAGTCTCACTCGACCGCTGCGGTCAGTAGTCGAGTGATGGCTTGATCAGTCGACTGATGGTCATAATCAGTCGACTGATGATGGATTTGTTGGACTTATCCAGCATGGATCTAGTCGTTGTCTCACGACAACAGTGGCATCAGTCGACTGATGGTCCCGACTAGTCAACTGATTGACTTTTTCCAGCACAGGTTGAAGCTATAAAAGGAGCTCGTGATGGAGGAAAAAGGCAATGGTTTCTTGAGGGCTTTTGGGGCGATTTGCTGTTGCAAATCAAGGTCTCCAAGTTGATTTCAAGCAACCAAGTGATCAAGCATTCAAAGAGCAATTGTAAAGTAGTTTTCTTTACTTGCATTGTATTTCATTATTGTATTTGCTTGTATCCATTTAGATTATTATTGTAATCTGTTGTACGAGGTTTCTCCACCTCCGACTTGTGTCGAGAATGAGTTATTTGTGATTAGTGATTGCATTGACATCGCTAGAGCTCGATCCGTGAAGTAGGAACCGTTCGGTTCCGAACCACGTTAAACATCTTGTGTTTGTGATTGTGTTTCATATTATTGCTTTTATTATTATTATTCCGCTGCGCTAACACGATTTGTAGACACGATCACGATCGAATTCCATCATCGGTATTAGCACGCGCTATTCACCCCCCCTCTAGCGTCCAATCGATCCCCTACAAGTGGTATTAGAGCGAGGCCGCTCTTCAAGATTTAACAACTAAGGGAACACGCTAGAGGGTGAAGATGGAAGTTCAAGAGCAACTAGGATGGGATATCAACACACCGATCCCTTACACCTTCTATGGACAAGAAGGGTTTAGACAATGGAAGACAAGAATTGAGGACTTCCTAATGATGAGGGACTTCGAAGAATGGTTTATTTTAATGGAGGGATATAGCTATCCAAAAGGACCAAAAGGTGGATTCCTCAAGAAAAAAAGATGGACCGAAGAGCAAGTCCAAGCCTTCGAGAAAAATGATAAGGTAATGAAGTTTTTAATTGATTTAATACCTAACAATATCTTGTGTATGTTAGGTAATTATGTAGATGTCACGGAGCTATGGAGCCAAGTAGTCAAGCTCTATGAAAGTCCATCACCGGTTCAAGAGGAAGGGACCGAAGAGGAAAATGCATCATCCTCACGAGAAAGTGAGGACTTGGAGGTTGAGAGACCATCAACATCCAAAGAGGAAGAGGAAGAGGAAGAATTGGAGGAGACTAGAGCATCCTCAATACCGGAGCGACAAGAAGAACCATCTACATCCGGTAGAGAGGAAGAGCAAGCTCAAGAGAACCTCACCTCCACCCTAGGTAACTCAAACACGGAAATTCAAAATAAAAAAAATATTATGTGTTTTGAGTGTAGGGAATTTGGGCATTATAAGAGTAAGTGCCCAAAGAAAGTCAAGAAGACTCCTCCGGCTCCAAAGATCAAAGATGTCGGTGCCCAAAGTCAAAAGAGCAAGGAGCATATCATATGCTTCAAGTGCAATTCAAAAGGGCATTACCGGAGTCCATGTCCAAAGGGAGAGAAAAAGAGAGCATCACAAGTAGGGGGAGCCTCTAAGGCAAACCCTAAGGTATATCTAAATAATGCTCTTTCTTTCAATTATAGGCAAAAGCATGTTAGAACTAATTTTAGCAATCTTGCTATTTATCATAAAGAGCATGCTAGAAATAACAAACATATTTGTTTAGGTGCCAAAAATGTTAATATTTCAAAGAAGGAGAAATTTGTGACTAATGTCCCTAGAAAAGTTTTACCTAGGGAGTCTATTAGGAAAATAGGAGAACACCTAGGTTTTAATGCTAAATTGACTAGGCATATGCCTAGAAAGGACAATGCCCAAAGATCAAACCAAAATTCTAAAATTGGGCAATTAGAATTGGAGAACCAAGCCTTGAGGTCAAGGCTTGAAAAACTTGAAAAGACCCTCAATAAGATGTAAAATCAATTTCAAGGGTCTAATGGTCAAAGTCAAGGGTCTAGGACTCAAAGTCAACTTCTAGGACCTAAGAAACAAAAGTCAACCAAGGGCAAGAAGGGTTTGGGTCACAAACCTAAGCCTAAGGTGGTTTATCATAGTGTTCCATTTGATTATGGGACACAAATTAGGTCTAGGAAGACCAAGGTTACTAGGGAAGTTATCCCTAAGAGTAACCATGGTAAGTGCCTAGTGGCTAGGGTTTCTAGGAAACCTAGGGTGACCACTAAGAAGGTTGCAAGGGGAGTTACCTCTAGAATCAACCTAGGTAAGACCATAATGACCAAGGCTAACAAGCCTAGGAGGGTCATTATGAAGGTATCTAGGGAGGTTATCCCTAAGGAATACCTAGTTAACCCTAGGAGCTCAAATAGGTTTTGGGTTCCTAAGAGCGTGATAGATTCACACTAGATGAATTTAGGGTGTGCCAACCTTGATTGGGTGGGTAGTTAACTCAACCATGATAAAGGTGACACTTTAGATTATTTTCAAGGTTATGGTTACCTTGGAAATACATTTGAGTTTTAATCCTAAAAGATTTTAGGATGTGCCAATATTATTTGAGAAGTTTGATAAAATGATCAAATTGACACATTTTAGGTTTAGAGGTCATAGTGTGTCATTTTGGGTTTTTGGCACACTTGGGAGATTAATAGGAATATGACAAAAATATACTTAATTATCTCAAAAGGCAATTAATATTAAAATTTAGATATTATTATATCTATACTTTTTATTTGTTATGCCTTGATTTGGCATATACCATGACATGACATCATGTTTATTTTCATCACTTATATGTCATGATCATGTTTAGGATTTAGGATAAATGTCATGTATTTTTAGATTATATCTTATGCCATGACAACATGATTATGAGCATGTGTTTATTTATATCATCTATAATGTCATAATCACTCATGCATTTAAGATAATTTGACTGAAATTGATTTAAGGACAATGACATGACTTGGAGTCCCATTTATAAGGGAATCAAGTAGAGTTGCCTTAGAAAATGCATAAAACCCTAGATTAGGGAGAACAAAACTCACATCTCACATCACATTGACATGTATGTGTATTTATACACCCTAGATACATGTGAGAAGTCTAAGATATGAGTTAAGTTCAAGGTGCATAGTTTTTGCATCTAGATGAACTCAAACTCATCTTATATGAGTGGTGGATCATTGGGAAAGCTTGTGTACAAGTCATGTACATTAAGCCCAAGGAATATGATCCAAAATAAGGTTTTGAAAATATTTTAAAATCATTTTAGAAAACTTTGATAAAGTCTATCTTTTGATAGCAATCACCATTGATGAAGTTGATACAAAGTGAACCAAAACTTAGAAGTTTTCTTCACTTTTGAATTTTGTATCAATTTTAGTATTTTATGGGTAAAATATTTTTCTATTATTTTTCACCCATTGTATTGACTATAAGTAATATACGTATCAAATTTCATGATTTTTCGATATACATAGAATTACTTATGATTTTCTAAAATTCGATTCTAATAGAGTGGCGATCGTGATGTAGAGTGTCGATCGACCGGTAGCTAACGAGTCGATTGTCAATCGCGATTCGGAAAACAAAGTTTGTTTAGCCCGTGTTCAGCTGCGGTTAAGGTCCCTAACCACTCTTAACCCTAGGATATACTTTGGGAAGCATTATAAAGGGTGAAAATCCATTGGATATGGATTTGGAGATGTGTTAGGTCCAAGTATCAAATTTAAGGGTGAGAGAGTTCATGTTTGAACTTTGAACCTTAATTTTGATGGTTTAGAGTTCCTATTGGCTTAGGGACTTCCCAAGGACATTGTTGGTGCAATGGTCAAGGGGGAGCAAGCCTTTAGGGGGAGGTATCCATCTTGGAATGATGGATGTGTTTTTCTCTTCTTGAAGGAGAGAAGTTATTGGGAGAAGGACATCAATTGGGAAAATTGATAGATTTTTGAAAGACCCAATTTGGAAATTGGGAGAGTAGATAGGATTGCCCCTCTTGAGTGATATGAGACTTATCACTAGGAAGATGGTAAGCATCCTAGGTATTTTTGGATCAAGGGAGAGATTGTAAAATCTCATTGGGACATGAGACATTGACCTCCTTAGAGAGATAACCTTTTTGATGTATGTCAAAAATGGGGAGAAAGATAAGATTACTAATTTGAGATAATTGGTAAGGAGTTTTTGAGTTAGATGATCTAACTCAAATGGTTTGTTTGGTTTTTGTCAAACATCAAAAAGGGGGAGATTGTTGGTGCAATCGGCCCAGGTCACGATTGACCAAGACTCGAGCTTGGCTCGAGAGATGTTTTGATGTTCGACAAAAATATATGACAATGTAATTGTCATGGGAAAGTCCAAGTCTTGAGTACTTGGCATGGAAAGTCCAACATGGGTTGGCAAGGGAAAGTCCAAGCTTGAGTCTTGGCATTTGAGAAGTCCAAGGGGAATATTGGCGACGTAAAGTCCAAGGGTGAAGTCTTGGCAGCATAAGTCCAAAGGTTGACGGCGTAAAGTCCAAGCGGAGTCTTAGCGGTGTAAGTCCAATGTGTCTTGGCGGTGCAGACATCGTTAGCGTGACATAGCCGATGGAAGCACCTGAAGGCTAGCGTGATGGATGAACAAGTCATGGATGACTTGGAGGGATCCGAGAGGCGTGAGGTTGATGGAGGTAGCTAGAAGGCTTAGGTCTAGGTTAAGGGTGGTCTAGCAAGTATGGGGGAACCATACTTGGGCTAAAACCTCATGTTTGAGGTGTGTCAGTCGACTGATGTCATGTGATAGTCGACTGGCCTGAGTCAACTAGGGTTTGACTGCGGGAATTGCCCTAGCAGTCGACTGCCATAGGTGGGCAGTCGACTGATTGGTCGAGCAGTCGATTGATCTTGTGATCAGTCGACTGGTGCTCGAGAAATCAAGCACAGAATAGAGTCTCACTCAACCGCTACAGTCAGCAGTCGAGTGATGGCTTGATCAGTCGACTGATGGTCATAATCAGTCGATTGATGATGGATCCGTTGGACTTATCCAGCGTGGATCTAGCCGTTGTCTCGCGACAACAGTGGCATCAGTCGACTGATGGTCCCGACCAGTCAACTGATTGACTTTTTCCAGCATAGGTTGAAGCTAAAAAAGGAGCTCGTGATGGAGGAAAAAGGCAATGGTTTCTTGAGGGCTTTTAGAGCGATTTGCTATTGCAAATCAGAGTCTCCAAGTTGATTTCAAGCAACCAAGTGATAAGCATTCAAAGAGCAATTGTAAAGTAGTTTTCTTTACTTGCATTGTATTTTATTATTGTATTTGCTTGTATCCATTTAGATTATTGTTGTAATCTGTTGTACGAGGTTTCTCCACCTCTGACTTGTGTCGAGAAAGAGTTATTTGTGATTAGTGATTGCATTGGCGTCGCTAGAGCTCGTTAGAGCTCGATCCGTAGAGTATGAACCGTTCGGTTCCGAACCACGTTAAACATCTTGTGTTTGTGATTGTGTTTCGTGTTATTGCTTTTATTATTATTATTCTGCTGCGCTAACATGATTTGTAGACGCGATCACGATCGAATTCCATCATCGGTACTAGCACGCGCTATTCACCCCCCCTTTAGCGTCCAATCGATCCCCTACAGATATATCATTATTTTTTATATTGATTAGAATAATAGTGACAAGATAATAAAAAAATAATTAGAGTATAAAAAATATTTTTTTGTTCTTTACTTTTAACTTCTTTTATACTTTGTTGAGGTCTATGTGTGATAGAAGAAGATTGTAATGGTAAAAAACTTGTCTTTTGACATTTCTCAATCCACGGGCCAATACATGCCACAGCGGGTCAACCCGTCTAGACGAGGTTTCGGCAGCTGTCGGCTGCCGCGGCCAGGGGGTTTGTCTTCGCCCTCTGGATCGTGCACCTGGATGGTTTATGGCCACCCCAACTGGAGCATTTGGTTCATGCTCCGCGCACACGACCCAGGTGGGGCGTTCATCGATGTCCTGGATCACACACAAATGTTGTGTCGATCCCGTTCCTCCATATCATGTACTTGATCACAGTAAAATTAACATGTTATTCAAATTAAATTAAATCAGTAGTTAATGTTTAATATTAATACAAAACTAATATTTTATATATTTTTCATAGGTTTGTTATACTTCGTCCTTCAGGTGATCCGTGTGTTCGTGAAATCTTCAATTGTGAGCTTTTATATATATATATATATATATTCACAAATTTATAGTATTATTATTTTATAATATATATGATACTACTGGTACTTTTTCTATCTAATTCCCAATAGAAGAGTTAGCAGGTGACCCGTGACCCGTCCCAAAACACCTGGTTCGGCCAAAGGGGAAAAGGAGAAATAGCACGGGCGAGAGTTAGACGAAGCCATTGACACGGGCGAGAGTTATCGGAAGCAATTGACACGGGCGCAAGTACCAGAGGTCATCGGCACGGACAAGTAGCGAGAGCCATCGGCACGGGCGAATGCTAGAAGCAAGGGGACGCAGGTGGAAAAGAGGCGGAAGGCACTTCGCTAACAGAGGAATAGGAACTGGTTCAACTAGGCAATTCCAGAAGCCAATGGGATGGAGGAAGGGTCAACTCAACCTAATCGACGCAAAAGAAGTTTGGTACGGGAAAAAGGAGAATTGGTTCGGTTTGAGGAGAAACCCTAAGGCTAGGTCACCTATGGTATAGGGGCCTAAGTTAACTTCACCCAAAGCAGAGGGGTGAGGGAGACAGTTTAACCTCGTTGCCTGAAAAGTAAAGGGAAAGGTGCTATGCAACGGCTTGGGGTGCCTCACGCAATATTCGAGGGAATCCTCGTTCCTCATATTTGTAACAGAATTATTCTCCAGGAGGAGGAGGTGGCCACGTGTACGATGGAGATAATCCACGACGTTACGTTGAAGGAGGAGGGAAGATAAAAGGGAGAGAGGAAAGGGGGGGATGGATCCGCAATCATTCGCATCCAGCAAGAGAGAAGAGGAGACGAGAGAAAAGGAAGAACGATCTCGCCGGAGAAGGAGGACGGAGATCTGCTATTTGTTAAGTCTCTTGTATTTTCCTCATCTTGTAACATCATTGTAAGAGGTCCTTTCTCCTCGACCTTCGGAAACTTGCTTTCTGTAAAGGAGGATCTTCATAGTGAAAGTGCTTAGGCACCGCATCTGGTGAGAAACCTCACCCCCGTGGAGTAGGAATCCTTATTCCGAACCACATTACATCTCGTGTCTGAATCTCGATTGCTGGTGTTGGGTTTTCGCGTTTTGTCTACTTCATTTTCTTATTCTTTACTGATCGCTGCCGGGGGAGAATATTCCGAGACCTCCCTCATCGCTGCATCGCCTTGAAAACGGAGCGAACGAATTTTTCCCCCGCACCCGCATCAGTTGGCGCCGTCTGTGGGAACATTTGAGCTGGACGTTGAGATGCAACCCGAAGAAATGCAACAACCTGATATCTCTGCGGCGGAGGAGCGCCCCATCACCCTTCTACCATCGCAACTAAGGGCCTTAATGGATGATGCTATACGCTCGCTAGAGAAAGGAGAAGGACCGGATATCAGACTGCACTCGGGAACCTTCTTCCAGAGATCCCCTCCCGAAATGCCTCCTCCCTCTCGCATACCGCCCATGGTGATGTGTGTTGCTGAGGCGGACTGGGAAGAACACCCAGAATACTATGCCCTTCACCCAAACGCCACGGAGGAACAGGGTGAAAGTCAATCAACCAGACCTCCGAATTCTACTGAGCCTAGCCCCTTCACGATGGACATTCTTTGGAGCTCCTCCATCCTACTTCCGAAATCCTCAGTCTGTAAGTACGATGGTTCGACGGATCGGAAGAGCACATATCACACGATGGAGCGGCCTCGCTTCATCAAGTATATCGACACTCTCAAGTGTCGAGTCTTGGACCACCGATTGGTTCGGCAAAAGTGGTTCACTACTCCGCCCGGGATCTATCACTGTTTACACGACTTCCAGAGAATGTTCAGTCGAGAATTTGTCAGTTGTAAGGCGTATAAGCAAGACGCCTCTATGTTAATGCATATCACCCAGGGACCTTCAGAATCCCTTAGGGGGTATATACATCGATTCACCTCAGCGGCTAGGGGAATCCGCCTGATCCAATCCTTCCGAGGTGCCATTCAAAGGGGTGAAGGAGGGCCCCTTCCTTAGTTCCTTGCTGAGACAGCCTACGGATAGCTATGAAGAGCTACTGAGCCGTGCAGAGTAGTTTATCCGCGAAGAAGAAGGATTAAAGGTGATGAGAGCCGAGCGAATCAGCGCATGATCCCAGAAAGGGCTCGTCCGTTCCTCAAGCTCCCCTTGGCGGGAGTATACAAGACCTTTTCGACGACGAGGCCCGAGGCCTCGACCAATGCTCTGGAGTTCGCCCGCCCGCCATTGCAAATCATGGCTGCTGAAGTGCTTCCTCCTGTGAGGACTTGGAAAGAACGTGAAATGGAGTTCTACGATCAACAGGGTCTACTACAACGACCCTTGGGACATAGAGGATCCCGCGTAATCCCGACCCGTTCTTTTGCCAATATCATACATGCAGTACACACGAGCAATCGATGTTTCAAGCTACAAGAAGAACTAGATCGCCTCCATGTTGCATATCCGCAATTGAGGTATCAAACCGGAGGGACGGCACGGCGAGGCCCCCGAACCAATGTCGCCCGTCCGGGGCCATATAATCAACAACCTCGGGTCACTTTCCCCAAACGCCGCCCCGTCAGAGGTGGTCTCTCAAGAAGGTCCATCGGTGAGGGCCCTTCCTCCACTTCAGAATGACCTTCCCCTGGGAGTTATCCATGTGATAGCCGGAGGACTCATCGACGGAGACTCTAACCGCACTAAGTCATACGCCTGCCTTATGGAGAGTTTGGCCATCGCCATCAACCAGATCGCATGCACGCCACCGCTTGCTCGGGCGGAAGATCTGCAGAGTGTTCTGCTTCATATCTGACGCCTTGGTTATCCGTATATCCCTGGCTAATTATGAAGTGGCCCGGGTGCTAGTTGATTCGGGGAGCTCTGTCAACATCCTCTTCCAGAAGGCCTTCAGGCAGATGCAACTGGGAAATGCCCAGCTAGAAGATGTGTCCACTCCCCTTTTCGGATTCGCAGGGCACATGGTCCACCCGACGGGACAGATTTCATTGCCTTTAACTCGGGCGAAAGCCCCACCAAAAACTAGTATAATCCCTTTCCTTATCGTGGATGCTCCATCCACTTATAACGCTATTCTGGGCACCCTTTCCTCACCCTTTTCAGCCGTGGCTTCCACGTACCATCTGAAATTTCCGTGGGACGATTGGTGGGAGAAGTTCGTGGAGAGAATGAAGGCCTCCGAGTGCTATGTGCAAATGGTTCGGCGATCAAAAGAAGGCTGAATCAAGACCTAAAGGCAAAGTCGCATCGCTAAGACGTCTGCAAGGCCTGGAGGAATCTCCCAAGTGATAAGATAGAGGAGGGAGAACTGGTGGAGATCGCTCCGGGAAAGGTCACACGGATAGCACAACAGTTGGATATCAAAGGAGAGCTGGTGGCCTGCTTAAAGGAGAATGAGGACATCTTTGCAAGAAATGTGCATGATCTCACGGGTATCCATCCTCAAGTAGCGGAACACCACCTCAACATCATTAGAGGAGCCCGACCACCCAATGAAGAGGCGACATTTTGGACCCGAGAAAGACAAGATCATAGCTGAGGAGGTGGATAAGCTACTAAAAACGGGTCATGTAAAGGAAATCCAGTTTCCCGAATGGGTTTCTAATGTAGTCTTGGTCCCCAAGCCTTCTGGGCAATGGAGGATGTGTATCGATTTCCGTGATTTGAATAAAGCATGCCCTAAAGACTGCTACCCCTTGCCTCGTATTGATCAATTGGTGGATTCTACTGTAGAATATGAAGTGGTTTCCCTAATGGATGCCTATCAGGGATATCATCAAATACCTTTGGTCGAAGAGGATCGAAAGAGGGTTAGCTTTGTGACTGCAGGGGGATTATATGCCTATGTGGTCATGCCGTTTGGATTGAAGAACGCCGGGGCTACATATCAGCGCCTTATGGATAAAATTTTTGCAGAACAGAAAGGGAAGAATGTGAAGGTCTACGTGGATGACATCCTGGTCAAGTCGAAGGTCACTCGGGATTTAGTCAAGGACTTGAATGAAACCTTCGCTACATTAAGGCGATTTAATATGAAGCTAAACCCTAACAAATGCTTGTTCGGGGTAAAAAGTGGCAAGTTCTTGGGGTACATTGTGACTGAGAAGGGGTTGCAAGCCAACCCCGAGAAGGTGAAGGCCTTATGCAACATGAAATCACCTACTAATCTGCGAGACCCGAAGTTAGTGGCGAGATTGTTTCTTTATCCCGATTCATAGCGGATCGGCGGACAAGGCTACCTTTCTTGAATCTTGCGTAAGCTACTAAATTTCAGTGGGACGATCAATGTGAACAAGCTTTCCAGGAGTTGAAGAGATATCTGGCCGGGCTCCCGCTACTGGCTAAACCAATACATGGAGAACCATTATGGATGTATCTGGTCGTCTCGGAAGGAGTCGTTAGTTCGGTATTACTGAAACAAGAAGGTTCTCACCAGAAACCTATTTACTATACCAGCCATATTCTGAAGGGGGCAGAATTCCGTTATCTGAGTTAGAGAAGGCGTATATCTTAGTGCTAACACATGGTGAGGCCATACTTTTTGGCTCATCCTATCACCGTTTAACACACTGGGCAAGGTCGTCACTAAGCTAAATTTCTGGGAAGGTTAGCCAAATGGGTGGTAGAGCTAGCGAGTATGATATACACTACCAACCTCGTGACGGTCATCAAGGCCCGGCACTCACGATTTCTGGCGAGGTACCTTGTAGTTGGAAGAAGGTTCACTATGAAGGAGAGAATCAAAGGCATGGAATATATTCGTAGATGGCTCTTGGGATCTACAGCATGGTGTTGGTGTTCTATTAATTACCGGAGGGTAAAGAAACTCGATTAGCCGTTACGGAATATCGGGCATCTAATAATGAAGCGGAATATGAAGCTATCCTAGCGGGATTTGCAGTCGCTAAGCGGTAGGGGCTTCTTCCATTGTGATCCACTCGAATTCCCAGTTGGTAATATCCCAACTTCAAGGTTCTTTTGCGGTTCGGGAGGAAAGGCTGCATAAGTACTTGAAAGCTTTTGAGAAAGAAAAAGCTCAATTTCATCAGGTCCTCTTGAATCAAATCCCGCGGGAGCACAATGAGAAGGCAGATGAATTGGCTCGGATGGCTAGCGCTGTGGGAGGAAAAAAATCATCGGAGACGATCCAGGCGAGAATTCACACTTCCTTAGCAATATGCAACATAGAGGGAGACACACCCGAATCAAGCCTAATTCTTGATTGGAGAACCGATATCATAGCTTATTTACGGCACGGGAAGATTCCTGAAGGGAAAATTGCGGCATCTACTTTAATACACCGAGCCAAACGGTTCATCCTCTTAAATGAAGACCTGTACAAGACCTCTTTCGGGCGACCCTTGTTAAAATGCCTAGGAAATGAGGATGCGGAATGGGTACTCCGGGAGATCCATGAAGGATGCTGCAGCAATCATTTAGGAGGGAGAGCTTTAGCAAGAAAGACCTTGTTGGTCGGATACTTTTGGCCTACTCTTCAACGAGATGCGGCTCGTATAGTGCAAAGTTGCATCGCTTGTCAGAAAAATAGCAACCGTTCTGAACGACCAGCTGAGTTAATGAAAGTTGTAGTCTCTTCCTATCCTTTTGACCAATGGGGAATGGATATAGTGGGTCTGATGCCAACGACACTTTTACAGAAGAGGTTTTTATTGGTCGCTGTGGATTATTTTTCCAAGTGGGTGGAGGCCGAGCCCTTAGCCAAAATTACTGAGAATGCCGTAATACAGTTCTTATGGAGAAATATCATTTGTCGGTACGGTATCCCTCGGAAAATAGTCAGTGATAATGGGCGACAGTTCCAAGGGAAAAAGATTCAAGAATGGTGCCAAAGTCTTAACATTCAGCAAGCTTTCACTTCGGTAGCTCACCCTCAAGCGAATGGACAAGTGGAGGTAACTAACAGGATCCTCATTCAAGGATTAAAGACCAAGTTGGGTGCTCAGAGGGAAATCGGGTGGAAGAGCTACCAGGCGTCTGTGGGCCTATCGAACCACACCTAAGGCTGACAGGAGAGACTCCTTTAGTTTGGTATATGGGCGAGGCCGTTATTCCGGTCGAGTTTTGTTGGATAGCGCTCGGGTAAAAGCATACGAGCGCAGATCGAACCAACTTATCCGGCGCACCGAATTAGATCCGTGGAGGAAAGGCGGGAGATGGCCCGAGGCGAGCGGAATTTTACAAGCGTAGAGTTGAGCCTTTAATAAGAAAGTGGTGCCTCGGAGATTTCAAGAAGGAGATTGGGTTTCGTAAGGTCAATCCCATGGAGATCTGGAAAGTTGGCTCCCAGCGGGAGGACCCTCTGAGATAACTTGACTGCGTGGCGTCACCTATTATCGAAGACGACGAGGCAAAGAGCTTCCACGACCTTGGAACGCCCTTCACTTGAAGCTCTTTCACACTGTATGAGAAATATGAAATAGAAAAGGAGAAATTATGAAACTCAGAGGGGGTGTTTATTAAATTGATTATATTAATTAAATGCCAAGGGCTCTCTAAATTTCATTAAGGGGTTATTTACAAGGGCAATACGGTATTGCCAATGAGTATTGAAGGAGAAACAGAAAAATAGGAAGGAAATTCCTGTTTCAAAATGAGATATTGTATTACATCTTAAATCGTTCATAAGGATAACGTTTGAATCCAGCCTCCCAATTTAAAGAAAATGAAGGATAAGTTGGAGGAGGTAATCCTTGGGCAGCATACTGTCGAACCGCGTCATTGAATCCGTCCTGATAGGTGGCGCGCATTAAAATAATGAGTCGCTCCTGGGGGTTCGGACGGTCAGGGCTTCATTCTCGATGTTGCCTCTCGCACTTTTCTTGTTGTTCGTGAAGATTTCGACGCACGTCCACATAGCGCCGTGACACCTCCATAATTGCGTCAGCCAGGGTGGAAACGTCATCAGCTCGAGAACTTTGGTCCTGCTGCACAAGGTGTGTCATCTCCACCATATTTTGGCGCATGGAAGCTGAAATCCCCTCCACTGCTTCGGAATACGATCTGGTTCGGGCAAGTTCAGAGCTCATCCTCTGGAGGGAAGTCTCTTGCCTGCGTAGACGGGCATGAGCATGCGCCCGGGAATTTATAAGGGAGGAGTTTTCTTGTACCTCCTTGCATAAGCGGGTGCGAAGGTCCCCTATCTTATCTTGTGCTCGCTGATATTGAACCTGAAGACGAGCGAGGGCATCAGAATCTTGTTGCTTCCCCTTGAGAAGCTCTGCTACTTGCCCTTGAAGATGTATTAACTCTTGAGCCGAGGAAGATTCTGTGTTAAGAGAGGCCGACTAGATTTCTTGCTGGGGGACGAGTGGATCTGCCCCTGGACGTGATTGCGCCTTCAATGCTGCAATAGTGTCAGCATTGTTAGTGAAAGCCCTAGAGCCAATCATGTAGTGAAAGCCCTAGAGCCAATCATGTGATGATTATTGTATGGACTTTATTGTATCATATTCCTATTTATAAAGGCATGGTTATTATATTTACTTGTATTGGTGCCAAATAACTAAATATAATAATGTCCTTGAGTAGTAGGTTCTTATCTATATCAATCGATTGGTTGAATCGATAATGAGATGATATAGAGAACACTACTCTTAATCATTCCTAGTCGAGTATTAACATTCAGGGACAATGTTAATGCGTAGAGACTAGCATGTAGGTCAACAAGATGACTTGATCTCACAAGTCATGGATATGAGATATCAAGTTGACACATGGGTATGCATTGGAGAATGTATACTAATGACCCGCCATGAGAAAGTATCATGGATCGTTATATGAGTGTCATATACTTTCTCATATGGCTATTAGTATGACTATTAGTCCTTAGACCTGAAGTCACCATGGTTCCCTACATAATGAGTTGCATACTTTGGCTTCGTCAAACGTCACCCGTAAATGGGTGGACTATAAAGGCGATTACTGGGTATGTAACGAATTATGCGGAGGGATGTGAGTGATGTAGATGGGATTTATCCCTCCTATATGACGGGGGTGACATCGATATTCTTGATAGAGTGAGACCACGAAGTGCATGGCCATGCCCAAATGAGTCAATATGAGATATTGAGCTCATTTGATTAGAGTGAGTCTACTTGGAGTTCAAGATTTAGATTGTATGCAGGGATGACACGGTCTATGCCTCGATTGGTCAATCTAGATGTCAAGGATAGAGGACATTGTCACATATTGTGAGAGTCACAATTAGTAGTCACAAAGGTGATGTTGGAGCTCAACATTCTTGTAACTTAGGTATGATGTGTTGCTAGATACGCTCATTGCTTATGTTCCTAAATCGGTTTAGGGACATTGCCAGCGTTACAAGAACCTATAGTCACACACATAAGAGCAATTAGATGGAGATTAGGTTCATATGATGAACCATGAGGATTAGGTTCATGGGATGAACCAAATTGGATTAAGAGTAATCCAAATTAGACTAATTGAGTTAGACTCAAGTTGATTCAAGTGTTGAATGAGTCTAATTGAGATTTGATTCATCAAATCAATTTAAATTAATGAATAGAGATTCATTATATTAAATTGACTTGAGTCAAGTGGGTAGATTTGATCAACCATGGGAGATTAGAGGTCAAGTTTGACTTGACTTGAGAGGGAAGATGAAAGGTCAAGTTTGACTTGACCAAATGCCATGTCATGATGATGACTAGGCATGGCGGCCAATGATGATGCTCCACATCATCATTGACTTGATCAGTGGTGCCACATCATGAGGGAGACCAAGGGTCATGGGAGTTACATGCATGCATGTAACCCCCCCTCCATGAAGTGGCCGGCCACTTTGGGGTTATGGGTGGAGAATTCATTTGGTGAGTTACACACTCTTAACTTCATCTTCTTCCTTGGGAATTTTTCTCTCAAGCTCTCCCTCTCCAACCTCATCTTGCCGAGACACCATAGAGGAGTGCTAGCACACTCAAGTGTCTTTTTCTCCACCTATTGCTTGTGTGGATACCATAGAGGAGTGTGCACTTGACACTCTCGAGTTCCGGACTTTTGACGGCAGCGGGATAAGCGAAGGCGTCGCTACGAGGGTAACGTTCTAACCTCTTAGATCTAAGGTAGATCTAGGATTTTTGTAAGCACATACATGTAATTATAATTTTTATACTCTTGCGGATCCGTGGCGGGGCTTAGAGATTTCCACAGCAAAGCGGTTTTGCGGCTCGGAAAAACCCAACAGTGGTAGCAGAGCCACGTGCGAAGCATGTATGTGTTTCGTTTTTGTAGTTTTTATATTAGATATAAAAATTACAGATTTATATGTTTCTGTAAATTTTCTTATTTTATAGAATTTTTGGATATTTTTCTCGTAGAGTCGAAGCAACGAGTGTTGGGACACTCGTAGGCTTCAACCGTCGAGAAAAACTCTCCGAATCGGCGAGTTCTCGCTTTAGGTTTTTGGGCCAGCGACTTAAGTCGCTGTAAGATCAGTGTAGGGACACTCGCGAAGTTTATTTTTGCAGTAGCGCTGCCCCTATCCCGAAAAGGGTCATGTCCCGCGATCGCGAAACCGCTTAGCGGGATCGATAAATTCGAAATAAATTAGGAAAAATTATAGAAATTTCTGTAAAATACATAATTTAGAATTATATATAATTCTGTGATTGTCATGGCCCAATAACCCAATTGGATTGGATTAAGTGTGTTGTAATTCATATCGGACTGCGTCTTAGTTTGTGGTGTCGCGTGTTGTAAAGTGTTTGCGACCTGCGCGTCGCGCCTATTCTTTTAATATTCTAGTTGTAAATAGTTTTAGACTCGAATGTAATTCGAGTTTCGTATTTGTAATGTACAAAAATGGAGCGGTGGAAAGTCCACTTGAAGACGAGCTTACGAGAAGGGTGACGACGACACATGGCGGTCAAAGGAAGCACTTGGAGAAGCCGCTAGCCTTAGGTTGACCGTCCGATCTTCTCATTGGCTTGAGAAGATCGTAGTAGGGCCATGACTATATCACATTTAATGATATATATATATGTTGATATATATATATGTATATTTAATTGATTTTGCTTGTATGTATGTGATGCATGCTAGTAGAAACATGTTTGTATGTATATGATGCATGCTAGGTTAATTTTCTTGTATGTATATGATGCATGCTAGAATAATTAATGTATGTATATGATGCATGCTAATATAGGATAATAAAGGCCTAAATGCGTATAAGATACACATTACGATTAGATTAGATCATAATCGAATCAACTCGAAAATGCCTAAGAGCCTTGATACCCATCACTACCTCGATCATTTGTTGTTGTTGAATCTGCCAAAGCAGAGCAACGCATATTATCTTGGTAGGGTGCGGAGGGACAATCTTGGTCCTGCCTATCACGACTCGGGTTAGAGTAAGCTCAATTAGATTGAGCAAAACTAGTTAACTCAATTGGATCGAGTAGAACTATAGGCATATTCCAATCGTTGGAAAGATAGGTTAAGATCGCATTTACACTAAATCTTGGGCGATTTAGCCAAAGCTAACTCAAGGTCTTTTGTAAATGTGGGTCTTAATCCTATAAACAAGAGTTGCATAGAGATGTAATCGGTAATGTGTTACCCACCGATCGTACTAAGTCTTGGGCGATTTAGCCAAAGCTAACTCAAGGCTTAGTATGATGTGGATCTTGTCCCGCAAGAATTATAGCTAGTTTGTATGAATCTAGTAAAAGTGGTTTGACCACATCCATAACTCGATTCTACAAAATTCCTATAATTTAGTGGGAGCATCATTTGATTAAAGGCCTCATTAAATGATAAAAGGAATATGATATTAATCCTCTGCATTGTATGTTGTAGATTACTATGTCAACAAACACGAACACTCTCTCTCTGCGATCCGTCCTTGAGAAGGACAAGCTCAATGGAGCAAATTTCCTGGACTGGTACAGGAACTTGAGAATTGTTCTCACCCAAGAAAGGAAGTCGCATGCGTCTGGAGCGGCCCATTCGGAGGCACCTCCGCCAATGCCTCGCGGTGACAAAGATGCTTACAAGAAGCATCAAGATGATGCATTAGATGTGTCATGTCTAATGCTCGTGACCATGAACTCTGAGCTTCAGAAGCAACACGAGTTCATGAATGCTTATGATATGGTTGGACATCTTCGTCAACTATATCAAGGACAAGCTAGGCATGAGAGATATGAAGTCTCTAAGGCATTATTTGGGTCCAAAATGCAAGAAGGGACTCCCGTAGGTACATATGTACTCAAGATTATTAGATGCGTAGAAAACCTACAAAGGTGGGATTCCACTTGGCCAAGAGTGCCTTGACCTAATCTTGCAATCTTTGCCAAGAGCCTTGATCAATTTGTCATGAATTATAACATGAATGAAATTGATAAGCCATTACTGAAATGCTCAGCATGTTGAGAACTGCTGAGCTTAACCTTAAGAAGGGTAAATCTGACACCATTTTGATGGTACAGAAAAAGAAAGGCAAGGGCAAGCCTAAAGGTAAGGGAAAGTCCCAAGCCAAGGGCAAAGGCAAAGAACTTAAACCCAAAGGAGGGGTAGCCAAGGAAGGGGCTTGCTTCCACTGCAAGGAAGCAGGACACTGGAAGCGTAACTGCAAGGCATACCTGGAAGATCTTAAGAAGAAGAGAAGTGAGACTTCTACTTCAGGTATAAATGGTATAGAAGTCAATCTATCTATTTCTTCATCATGGGTATTAGATACCGGATGTGCATCTCACATTTGTACCAATGTGCAGGGGCTGAGAAATAGCAAGGCATTGACAAAGGGCGAGGTGGACCTACGAGTAGGCAATGGAGCAAGGGTTGCTGCTGTCGCTGTAGGAACTTATGATCTATCTCTGCCCTCTGGGCTTGTACTAGAATTAGAAGAATGTTGTTATGTGCCTGCTTTAACTAAGAACATCATTTCAGTTTCTTGTTTGGACAAGAAAGGGTTTTCATTTATAATAAAGAACAAATGTTGTTCAGTTTATTTAAATGATATGTTCTATTGTAGTGCACCTCTAATGAACGGACTCTACTTTCTAGACTTAGAGAGCCCTATCTATAACATGAGTACCAAGAGGTTCAAGTCAAATGAGTTGAACCAAACCTATCTCTGGCATTGTCGCTTAGGTCACATAAATGAGAGTCGCTTATCTCAGCTCCATAAGGATGGGCTGCTAGACTCATTTGATTTTGAATCATATGAGACATGCGAGTCTTGCCTTTTAGGCAAGATGACCAAGACTCTTTAGTGGACATAGCAAAAGAGCAACAGATTTGTTAGGACTTATACATAGTGATGTATGTGGTCCTTTCAATGTTGCTGCTAGAGGTGGTTACAGGTACTTCATTACATTTACTGATGACTTCAGTAGATATGGTTATGTGTATCTTATGACACATAAATCTGAATCCTTTGAAAAGTTCAAAGAATTCAAGAATGAAGTACAAAACCAGCTTGGCAAGAGTATTAAGATACTTCGATCAGATCGAGGTGGTGAATACCTTAGCCATGAGTTTCGTGACTATCTAGGTGAGTGTGGGATTCTATCCCAACTCACTCCTCTGGAACACCACTGGAATGGTGTATCCGAAAGGAGGAATCGCCTATTGGATATGGTACGATCTATGATGAGTCACCAGATCTTCCTATATCCTTTTGGGGATATGCTCTGGACACAGACCTTTACCCTTAGCAGTGTACCATCCAAGGCATGGTAAAGACACCATATACGATATGGACAGGAAAAATCCCAAGATGTCTTTTATGAGGATTTGGGGTTGTGAGGCTTACGTTGACGTCAAGTCTCGGACAAGCTGGGACCCAATCCGATAGGTGCTATTTTGTTGGATATCCCAACAAAGGATATTATTTCTACATTCCCACAAGACAAAGTGTTTGTGGCAAAGACCGGGGTTTTTCTAGAAAGGGATTTTGTTTCTAGAAAACTAGTGGGAGTACCTTCGATCTCAAGAAATTCAAGATAAGGACCATAGCATGAGGCCTTGATGGAGGTTGAACAGAACCACAAAGTGTTGTGGGTGATGAGGTTGTTGCACAAAGAGTTGTGGAACAACCACTGCTCAAGTAGACCTACCTCTTCGCAGTCCGATAGGGTACGTCACACCGAGAGATACTCATTTCTCTTGTCTGACCATGATGACGTTATGCTCATTGAGAATGAGCCTACCTCCTATCAGGAAGCTGTGATGAGCCTAGATTCTGAGAAATGGCTAGACGCCATGAGATCCGAGATGGAATCCATGTACACTAACCAAGTATGGACTTTGGTTGATCCACCTGAAGGGGTCAAACCCATTGGGTGTAAGTGGGTCTTTAGGAGAAAGACTGACATGGATGGACTTACGCATACCTATAAGGGCCGATTGATGGCTAAAGGTTTCAAGCAAATTCATGGTATTGACTATGATGAAACCTTTTCTCCAGTGGCGATGTTTAAGTCCATTCGGATCTTGCTTGCTATTGCAGCATACCACGATTATGAGATCTGGCAGATGGATGTCAAAACTGCATTTCTCAATGGAAACTTACTCGAGGATGTGTACATGACACAACCTGAGGGTTTTGTAGATCCACAGCATACTGGGAAGGTATGCAAGCTGCAAAGGTCCATTTATGGGCTAAAGCAAGCTTCTCGGAGCTGGAATCTTCGATTCGATGATGCGATCAAACAGTTTGGTTTCATCAAGAATGAAGATGAACCCTGTGTCTACAAGAGGGTTAATGGAAACACAGTTGTCTTTCTTGTATTGTATGTGGATGACATACTACTCATTGGGAATGACATCCCTTCGCTATAGTCTGGAAGACTTGGCTGGGGATGTGCTTCTCAATGAACGACTTAGGTGAAGCAGCTTGTATTCTAAGCATCAAGATCTATAGAGATAGATCTAAGAGATTGCTTGGCCTAATTCAGAGTACATATATTGACACGGTATTACTAGGGTTTGCCATGCAGAATTCTAAGGAGAGACTTCTGTCGATGTCACATGGTGTGAGTCTTTCGAAGACTCAAAATCTCTCTTCTAGAGAGGAGAGAGACCGCATGGATAAGATCCCTTACGATCCGCTATAGGATCTATCATGCGCACGTATGTGTACTCCGATGTCTCGTGATGCTTTGAGCATGACGAGTAGATACTGATCCGTGAGCGCCATCGATAGTCAAGAATATTCTAAGTACTTGAGAAGGACTAAAGAATATTTCTTGATATTCGAGGCGATGAGGAGCTAGTGTAGAAGGGTTACACGATGCCACTTCCAAACCCACTGTGATGATTACGATCGCAATGTGGTTCGTGTTTTGCTTGAATGGTGGCGTTGTGAGCTGGAAGAGTTCGAAGCAGGACACAGTTGCTGATTCTACAACAGAGGCCGAGTATATCGCTGCATCTGAGGCAGCAAAGGAGGCAGTTTGGATCCGCAAGTTCATTACTGAGCTTGGGGTGGTTCCTAGCATTGCAGATCCTATAGAGCTCTATTGTGACAACAATGGAGCGATTGCACAGGCTAAGGAACCTCGCCACACCAAATGGACCAAACACATACTACGGTGCTTCCATCTCGTTCGAGAGATCATCGATAGAGGAGATGTGAAGATTTGCAGAGTACCCACAGAGGCTAACATCGCAGATCCCTTGACCAAGGCTTTGGTATAGAAAAAGCATGATGGTCACACTAGGTCATTGGGTATTAGATACTACGGTGATTGGCACTAGTGCTAGTGGGAGATTGTTAGTGAAAGCCCTAGAGTCAATCATGTGATGATTGTTGTATGGACTTTATTGTATCATATTCCTATTTATAAAGGCATGGTTATTATATTTACTTGTATTGGTGCCAAATAACTAAATATAATAATGTCCTTGAGTAGTAGGTTCTTATCTATATCAATCGATTGGTTGAATCGATAATGAGATGATATAGAGAACACTACTCTTAATCATTCCTAGTCGAGTATTAACATTCGTGACAATGTTAATGCGTAGAGACAGCATGTAGGTCAACAAGATGACTTGATCTCACAAGTCATGGATATGAGATATCAAGTTGACACATGGGTATGCATTGGAGAATGTATACTGAATGACCCGCCATGAGAAAGTATCATGGATCGTTATATGAGTGTCATATACTTTCTCATATGGCTATTAGTATGACTATTAGTCCTTAGACCTGAAGTCACCATGGTTCCCTACATAATGAGTTGCATACTTTGGCTTCGTCAAACGTCACCCGTAAATGGGTGGACTATAAAGGCGATTACTGGGTATGTAACGAATTATGCGGAGGGATGTGAGTGATGTAGATGGGATCTATCCCTCCTATATGACGGGGGTGACATCGATATTCTTGATAGAGTGAGACCACGAAGTGCATGGCCAGGCCCAAATGAGTCAATATGAGATATTGAGCTCATTTGATTAGAGTGAGTCTACTTGGAGTTCAAGATTTAGATTGTACCGAGGATGACACGGTCTATGCCTCGATTGGTCAATCTAGATGTCAAGGATAGAGGGACATTGTCACATATTGTGAGAGTCACAATTAGTAGTCACAAAGGTGATGTTGGAGCTCAACATTCTTGTAACTTGGGTAGCAATGATGTGTTGCTAGATACCGCTCATTGCTTATGTTCCTAAATCGGTTTAGGGACATAGACAACGTTACAAGAACCTATAGGGTCACACACATAAGAGCAATTAGATGGAGATTAGGTTCATATGATGAACCATGAGGATTAGGTTCATGGGATGAACCAAATTGGATTAAGAGTAATCCAAATTAGACTAATTGAGTTAGACTCAAGTTGATTCAAGTGTTGAATGAGTCTAATTGAGATTTGATTCATCAAATCAATTTAAATTAATGAATAGAGATTCATTATATTAAATTGACTTGAGTCAAGTGGTTAGATTTGATCAACCATGGGAGATTAGAGGTCAAGTTTGACTTGACTTGAGAGGGAAGTTGAAAGGTCAAGTTTGACTTGACCAAATGCCATGTCATGATGATGACTAGGCATGGTCGGCCAATGATGATGCTCCACATCATCATTGACTTCAAGTCAAGTGGTGCCACATCATGAGGGAGACCAAGGGTCATGGGAGTTACATGCATGCATGTAACCCCCCCTCCATGAAGTGGCCGGCCACTTTGGGGTTATGGGTGGAGAATTCATTTGGTGAGTTACACACTCTTAACTTCATCTTCTTCCTTGGGAATTTTTCTCTCAAGCTCTCCCTCTCCAACCTCATCTTGCCGAGACACCATAGAGGAGTGCTAGCACACTCAAGTGTCTTTTTCTCCACCTATTGCTTGTGTGGATACCATAGAGGAGTGTGCACTTGACACTCTCGAGTTCCGGCGGACTTTTGGACGAGCGGGATAAGCGAAGGGCGTCGCTACGAGGGTAACGTTCTAACCTCTTAGATCTAAGGTAGATCTAGGATTTTTGTAAGCACATACATGTAATTATAATTTTTATACTTCGCACGGATCCGTGGCCGGGGCTTCCGAGGTTTCCGCAACGCAAAAAGCGGTTTTTGCGGCTCGGAAAAACCCAACAAGCATCCCTCTGTATTTGTTGGTGGGCCTCGGCTAATTGCTCCTGGCACCGGGATAATTGGTGGGACAGGAGTCGTTCCCGATTCTGAGCATTCGCTAAATCTTCCCGTTGTTGTCGTTCCCATTCTTGGGCTTGAGCCCGGTATTGGTGAAGGGAACGATCCAATTCTCGGTGGTTGGTCAGGGCCTACATGCCGGTTGAAGAGAAGAGAAATGGGTTAGTTAAACAAAGCTAAGGAAATTGATTAAGAAAACGTACCAGGTCCAAAGCATGACGCAAGCCTTCCATACGAGGAGTCATCTCCTCTAAGTTCAGAATCCGAAGACTCCTGGGAGAAAGGGAAGAAGACGGGACGGATGATGCCGAAGGGGGAATCTCACTCGTAAAGGGAAGAATGGAGGCGATATTCGTTGGTGGAGAACGGAGAGAAGGAGGAGTCTCATTCAAAAGGTCCATGGAAGTGGTGGTCAAGGGTGGTATATTCGGAGATGCGGGGAGAATGGGCGTCACATTTGTCTGGGAGGTGAAGTCAGAAGGAAAGATCGAAGGAGGCTGATCGGAGGAGGGTCCTGGAGAAGATGAGATGATGAGCACTGGGTCGGGGAAGCCTTCAATGGGGATTTTAGAAGTAGAAGGCTCCTGATTAAGGTCTCCAGAAAGAGGAGGACTCTTCAGGCGATAAACGAAGGGGGAGGTTGGCAGCGAAGGAATGTCAACCGCCATGGGTTCAGGAGAGGAATGAAGGGCCGAGGAAGGAGAAGACAGGGGCGGTATAACCTCTATCATCGGCGGACATGAAAGCATCTCCTTCCCAGATGCATCCCCAGGTTGTGGGGAAGAAGAAGGCGATTTCTGAACGTCATTGGCGGAGGGAGGCAAAGGGGGAAAGTTAGGGCTTGTACAGGTAGGAGGAAGTGAAGAGGGACTGATGACCCCGACTTCCTTCGAGATGGGGGTAGCGAAAGTCATCGAAGGAGGAGAGGGAGAACGACGAGGTGATTCCCGTATGATGGTGATCGAAGGAGGTGAAGAAGAAGAAGAAGCTAAGGGCTGACCGACACCCCGTTTACGATTCGTGTAGCGGCCCGCTATTTCCTGGAAGAAGGTGGAATGCATCTCGGATATCTGAAAATAACGAAAGACGAGGAACCAGGAAGGAAAGATCGAAGAAACGAAATTTGGCGGCGGAGGAGCAAGCAGACGAAGAAGAGGAAGACCAAAAGGTAAAAGGATGAAGATAGCAGAAAAAACGAGGACGAAAGAGTCCCCTATAACAGGAGGAAGAATGGGCTTGCAACTGTTAATGGGCTTCGCGTCGGTAGTGAAAGGGAAAGAAGGATTTATTTTTCCTAAATAGCCCATTATATACAAAATGCTATCCCCGCAGAGCGGAAGTTATCCCCATGTGGTGGTGGAACGGAAGAACCGAGACTCTTCAGTTACTATTTACTCTATATATGAAATGCTATCCCCGCAGAGCGAAAGTTATCCCCGTGTGGTGGTGGAACGGAAGAACCGAGACTCCTCGGTTACTATTTACTCTATATATGAAATGCTATCCCCGCAGAGCGGAAGTTATCCCCATGTGGTGGTGGAACGGAAGAACCGAGACTCCTCGATTACTATTTACTCTATATATGAAATGCTATCCCCGCAGAGCGGAAGTTATCCCCGTGTGGTGGTGGAACGGAAGAACCGAGACTCCTCGGTTACTATTTACTCTATATATGAAATGCTATCCCCGCAGAGCGGAAGTTATCCCCGTGTGGTGGTGGAACGGAAGAACTGAGACTCCTCGGTTACTATTTACTCTATATATGAAATGCTATCCCCGCAGAGCGGAAGATATCCCCGTGTGGTGGTGGAACGGAAGAACCGAGACTCCTCGATTACTATTTACTCTATATATGAAATGTTATCCCCGCAGAGCGGAAGTTATCCCCGTGTGGTGGTGGAACGGAAGAACCGAGACTCCTCGGTTACTATTTACTCTATATACAAAATGTTATCCCCGTAGAGCGGAAGATATCCCCGTGTGGTGGTGGAACGGAAGAACCGAGACTCCTCGGTTACTATTTACTCTATATATGAAATGTTATTCCCGCAGAGCGGAAGTTATCCCCGTGTGGTGGTGGAACGGAAGAACCGAGACTCCTCGGTTACTATTTACTCTATATACAAAATGTTATCCCCGCAGAGCGGAAGTTATCCCCGTGTGGTGGTGGAACGGAAGAACCGAGACTCCTCGGTTACTATTTACTCTATATATGAAATGCTATCCCCGCAGAGCGAAAGTTATCCCCGTGTGGTGGTGGAACGGAAGAACCGAGACTCCTCGGTTACTATTTACTCTATATATGAAATGCTATCCCCGCAGAGCAGAAGATATCCTCGTGTGGTGGTGAAACGGAAGAACCGAGATTCCTCGGTTATTATTTATTCTATGTCTCAGTTGCTTGTTTTAATCAACTTTATATGGTTGTATTCTTGTGCCATAGCAGAATCAGCTCGTCTAAGGGGTCTATATACCCAGCAGATTGAAAAGACGGGAGAGCCGAAATATGCCCCAAATTACATGTAAATACAAAAGGAGTAAAGAGTAGTACAACCTGTAAGGTCTGGAGGAAGGAGATAAACTAGGGAAGTTCGATGATCGGAGAACTACATACTCCCGACCATCTACAAGGAGAAACAACAAAAGAAACCCTAATACATCTAGGGTATTACAATTCTTAGTTAAGTAAAGCGGATGGAGTTTCCTTGTGATCGGGGTTGGTGCAGAGTTCTTGAAGATAAGGCTGCTTCAAGAAGATTTGCACAGGCGAGTTCTTTTGGGACCCTATCGATTGTTGACGAGGAGCGATTATGGCGGAAGTTTCCTCCGGTATTCGTAAACACTTCGCTTGTTCCTCCAAGATGGCTATGTATCGGCGGTCATTTATCTGTTCTTTAGAAGGCGAGGAACTGCTGCCCTGTTCCGATATTCTGTCCATGACAAGCAAAGGAAGAAGGAGAATGGTGGAAGCTATCAGGTAAAGGTCGGTGGGTTTTTATAGCGACGAAGGGGAAGAGTGCATTCATTGGTAGGAGACGTGAGAACCATAAATGCCGATACAGAAGAGGAAATGTGGGGGCAGTAGCAGGAAGGTTGACGGGACTACAATCGTAATTAAGAGGGTCCGAATCCCCGAGACATGATAGAGGAAGATATGTTCAGATCAGATTACTATCCTTTTGGAAGACAGAAACCTTACTTCTACGGGAAAAAGACAAAAATAGATATCATTTGCCTCCCTTATTTTTTATTATCATATTTGAAACGATTACATTAACTTGATCTACAAAGATTTTCCATGATTACTCCTAACAGATGAAGCAGGAGATGTCTCTTTGGGGGGAGAAGGAGCTAATATAACTCTGAAGCATTCGCCTTGGGGTGGAGGAAGAACTGGTGGACCTTCATCGAAAGGGGAAGGACGAGTCCTCGCCAGGGGAACTGGGACGAAAGCCAACGCGGGTGGAAGTGGAGGAAGTTCATCAACGGCGCGGGGGTCTCCCACTGTGTACTCCCAGGTGAAGGGGGGATTCCATACCCTGTTGCGGAAGGAAGGGAAAGGAGCGCGGAAGGATCTCCCCGCTGGAGGGGTGGGAGTTGGACCGAAAGGCGGAAAAGGTAGGGGATGGAAGACTGAAGTGGCGGTTGATCGGGTCTCCGAATCTGCATCATCCTCAGAGACCCAGTCTTGTATTTCAAAAGATTCTGATTCCGAAGAAATTTCAATGGGATGCCCTGCTGAAGCCATGATGGTAAGATAACAGGACGAAGACAAGGGGGACGAAGGATTTATAATGGAAGGAGAATGGCGAAAAAGTTCTGGGGAAGGGGGAGAAGACGAAGAGGCTGGCATCTTTTCCGAAGCAGGAGGAAGGATAGGAAAAATCAACGGGCAAAAGTCCATTTAAAGTGATGTCCGAACCAAAATCGGGGTGGATGTGGATACTAGTAAGCAAGATCCCGTAAGAGAGCCCCGAACCAGCCAGGCGATGGCGTTATATGGTACGGGTAAAGAAATAACAAGGGAAAGCTCAAAATTGGTCCAGAAACCCCGACTCGCTAGAGAACACGCAAGGACCGTAATGGACAGACATATTGATAAGAGTCACTCTTGATGAAAGAAAAGTTATTAAAAAATAGTACGTGAGATTACAACTCAAATCGCTCAGGAACATTTAGCCAACGCGTCACAGGATCTAAGTGGTCTGGTGTCCAGTAGGGAGGTGGATATCCTTGTTCGGCGTTTTGAGCTCTGACTCGAAGCCTAATATAAAGAGATCTACCCCTTTCTTGACATAGCGCCTCTTGAGGCTCGGCTTCTGCTCCTTTAATTGGTCCCTATATTGAGCCACCTGAGTTTGACTTTCTGCCAATTTGATCGCCAAAGCATCTCTCTCGGTGGCTGCCTTTATAGCTCGCTGTCCTAAGGCTGAAAGGGCTTCAAGATACTCCTGTTGGAGGGTGGATTGCTGCTGGGCCACCGGTGATAAGGTTCGGGGAAGAGCCGTTATTGCAGAGGAAAGTTCCTGACACTTCTTTGCACAGATTCAGTAATGGCCTGGCCGACGCTTCCAAGTTAAGGCGGTTGCATTCTTGTTGAAGCTGTGAGATAGTAGCCGCAGAGTCAGCATCCTTGATCATGGCATCCATAAGATATCTTTTGTATTCCTTCAACTCCCGAGCCAATTCATCTACTTGTTGCAGTTCACTGGATTGGAGAAAAATCCGCTGCTCCAAATCCTCGTTCTTTCGCTGCAGCTCCTCTTTCTCGCTCCGTATCAGGGCTAGCTGCATCATCGCTTCTTCGCATTGGCCCCTCATATCGGTTTCCTTCGCCTCTTGCTCGCTCGATTCTTTGAGCAGGCTTTTCTGTGTGACACGGAGGCGAAGTGGCGAGTTTCCACAGTAGATTGCGGGCAGTAGAGTGACCATCTTATCATCTTTGGGCGGCCTGCAGGGGAAAGAAACTGTCATTACAAATTGGCATATAGTAATACTTGCGGTAAAGAGAAAAGGGAGAAATAAGAGATACCTCAGCAAGTAGCTTGCCCACTTGCTCGCATGGGCCTTGTACGCCTGACTGATTAAAGAATTTCACCTCCGAGGGGTGCCGAATTTGCAGCAGGGATCCTAACGTGACCCTCGGAGGAACAGGAAGGGAGGGGTCCTCCCCTTCGGAGGAGGTTGGAGGCCTGATACGGCGAAGGGGGGAGGGAGCAGCCCTTAGGTCCGAAGGAACAGGAGCTTGGAGTGGCTCCACATGAGAAGGTGGAGGTGAATTTTGCGCCGAGGGGGAGGAGTGAAGAAAATGAGAAGGAGAATCCCCTCCTTGAGGAGATGGAGAATAGACAGGGGAGGTAGTACCCTCTCTTCGTGGTTCATAAATGGTCAGGGGCTGAGACCCTGGTGGATCCGAAGTTGAGGGGAGATGAGCCGATGAGCTTGAGGCTCCTTTCTTAACGAGCCGCAGCTTTTTCCGAGGAGGAGGTGGCCAGCCGTGGGTTTGCCTCTGTTAGCTGCTGCCTTCTTCTTCTTAGCGACCTCGATCGACTCCTTCCACAGAGCCTTACGTGATCGATTATCTACAAGATATCTGTAAGAAAGATGGATGACCTAAAAGGAAGTCACATTGCGCAGGATAAATGTCACCCTACCTACAAAGAAGAAGTCGTGGTAGAGGAGACAATCCAAAATGGCGCAGAGGAGGAGTCTCTAGCAGATGGTTCAAACAGTAGTGTAGCTCCCCTAAAACTCTATACACCTCCAGGAAAGGACATTTGGTCCTCATTTCCCGGAAGGAAGGCAATTCGGGAAGGTCTACTTTCCAAATATCGGAATGAGGTAAAGGCCCCGGAAGCTCTACAAAGAAGTATAGTGCTTCCCTTGTAGGGAAGTAGGCGGAGTTCACGAAATTGGCGGTCAACGACTAGACAAATAGAAGAGGCCTGCCTTAGAAGACTTTAATTGGAAGAAGCAATGGAATAGTTCTGGGTCAAAGGGAGGTTCAAATGTTAGAACACTGTGTGGGCTCCCGATAGAATTCGGAAGGAGTTGGGGGTGAATTGGTTCAGGGGTAATCTGTAGAAGTCTAGGAGGTCGGTGCCGGCAAAGATAGGTCGTTAAAGAATTGTTCGGAGAAAAAGCATGTCAAACCAGGAGGAGGAGTATGAGGTCGATGCAGCTTGGTCGTGAAACAGCATTTTATAGAAGGATCTATGTAGTCGTTCTTGATATTAAAGAAATAATGGTTACAATCTAACTGGGTTATGGTATGTTCATACCAGGCGGGTGGAGAGGTAGTCCTAGGAGCCATGAGGGTTAAACTAAGCAAAGCACTTACTCGGGGGTAAGGGAGAACCGTGCGAGAAGGGAAGGACTGAATCGCCGAAACGCCACCGGGGAAAATCGTGGAAGAAGAAGTACAAGACTGGATTGTTAGGCACGCTAAATGATACCTAAGAGGAGAAGGCGGAGGTTTATATAGGGTTTCCCGTGACGATTCAATTTCACGGAGAGAGAAGGAGAAGCGGAGCCCATGGGCCCATCGGGCCGCCTCGGGGGCATACAAGGGAGTTATAAAGGAAAAGGTGGATTCAAATGGAGGAATGAAGAATAGGGCATAAACTTTACGCACATTTGGAAAGTCAAGCTTATAACTTCGCTTGACTATTTTTCGGGGTTGACTAATGATACTACTGGTACTTTTTCTATCTAATTCCCAATAGAAGAGTTAGCAGGTGACCCGTGACCCGTCCCAAAACACCTGGTTCGGCCAAAGGGGAAAAGGAGAAATAGCACGGGCGAGAGTTAGACGAAGCCATTGACACGGGCGAGAGTTATCGGAAGCAATTGACACGGGCGCAAGTACCAGAGGTCATCGGCACGGACAAGTAGCAAGAGCCATCGGCACGGGCGAATGCTAGAAGCAAGGGACGCAGGTGGAAAAGAGGCGGAAGGCACTTCGCTAACAGAGGAATAGGAACTGGTTCAACTAGGCAATTCCAGAAGCCAATGGGATGGAGGAAGGGTCAACTCAACCTAATCGACGCAAAAGAAGTTTGGTACGGGAAAAAGGAGAATTGGTTCGGTTTGAGGAGAAACCCTAAGGCTAGGTCACCTATGGTATAGGGGCCTAAGTTAACTTCACCCAAAGCAGAGGGGTGAGGGAGACAGTTTAACCTCGTTGCCTGAAAAGTAAAGGGAAAGGTGCTATGCAACGGCTTGGGGGGCCCCACGCAATATTCGGGGGAATCCTCATTCCTCATATTTGTAACAAAATTATTCTCCAGGAGGAGGAGGTGGCCATGTGTACGATGGAGATAATCCACGACGTTACGTTGAAGGAGGAGAGAAGATAAAAGGGTGAGAGGAAAGGGGGGGGATGGATCCGCAATCATTCGCATCCAGCAAGAGAGAAGAGGAGACGAGAGAAAAGGAAGAATGATCTCGCCGGAGAAGGAGGACGGAGATCTGCTATTTGTTAAGTCTCTTGTATTTTCCTCATCTTGTAACATCATTGTAAGAGGTTCTTTCTCCTCGACCTTCGGAAACTTACTTTCTGTAAAGGAGGATCTTCATAGTGAAAGTGCTTAGGCACCGCATCTGGTGAGAAACCTCACCCCCGTGGAGTAGGAATCCTTATTCTGAACCACGTTACATCTCGTGTCTGAATCTCGATTGCTGGTGTCGGGTTTTCGCGTTTCGTCTACTTCATTTTCTTATTCTTTACTGATCGCTGCCGGGGGAGAATATTCCGAGACCTCCCTCATCGCTGCATCGCCTTGAAAACGGAGCGAACGGATTTTTCCCCCGCACCCGCATCAATATATAATTAGTGTTTGATTTTAAGTAATTTTTTTACTGTAAATATATAATATTTGTTCGATATGCATGTTATATAGAGTTTGCAATTCAATATCATACTAAAGCAGTACAGTAAGCACTAGAAGATTTTATTTTGTGTATAAATTTATTGTCATATTAATATGGATGAAATATGGATAAAATGAAAAAAATAGAATTAATCCTTGATATATAATTTGGAAACAGGACAAATGGAGAGAGAAAAAAATTGGATGTATAAAAAGAATTTATCAGAACGTCGTGGTTTCACTACAACAAAAATGCTAAAAGACAACACCACAAAGACAACGGTTTTAGAAGAAACCGTTGTGATTTTGATAAAAGACAACGATTTTTGACAAAACCGTTGTCTTTGAGCGCCCATATAACACAAAAGACAACGGTTTGACACTATCCGTTGTCGTTGAGCATATTTTTTTTAATCAACAACAAATTTTACAACGGTTTTCCAGAACTGTTGTCTTTAAATTTTTTTTTATCTTAACAACAGTTGGGACAACGGTGTAATCAACCGTTGTCAATAAGAATATTTTTGTAACATTTAGCACAACGGTCAAAAATTGTTGTCGTTGTGATAATATTACAACGGTTTTAAACCGTTGTCAATGAAATTTTAAAAGTTTATAATACTATTTTTTAATTATTTTTATTATTTTTTAAAAATTATTGGAAATAATACAACGGTGATTTTTTTAATACTATTAATACTATTTTTTTATTATAATACAATGGTGAAATTATTTTTTTAATTATTAATACTATTTTTTTAAATTATTGGAAATAAGTTTTTTTAAAAAAATATATATAAATATATACGTTTACAACAATATATTTAAAAGTTTATATATATTTTTTAAACAATATATTACAACAATATTTTTTTTAAAAGTTTATATATATTTAAAAATTTGTTAGGTTAAATAATTCTTCCCTAAACTTCTCCGTCGTTCCTACTTCCCAAAAACCTCCGCCGTTCCTACTTCCCAAAAAACCTCCGTCATTCTCCGTTGCGCGCTCGTCCATCCCATCTTCTTCCACGCCGGCTTCTCACGGTTGCTCGCCTTCTGTTCATTCTCTTCCTTTTCCGTCGGTCATTGCTCGACCTCCGTCCGTCGACCTTCGTCCATCATTCAGTGTCCTGATTCCGTCCCAACAGGTTCGTTCTCACGGTTATCATGTTGTGCCTTCAAACCTTTATTGGTTAAGAAGGTTTGAGTTGGATTGTTTGGTCAACCAAACATTCATAAATAAAAAAAATTCAAGAAAATAAGTTGAAATGATATTTTCTTCATTTGTTTCTGTCCATTGAACATGTGGAATCAAGTTTAAAACCTTAATGGTCACATATGAAAAAATTTTACTATAAAAAATTAAACTTTTTACAGCGTGCCAATCAAGTATGCTGTGGATAATATTAGATTTATTAATATGAAATACTAACAATGTACATTTTGCACGTTGCTAAAAGTCTCACTATAAATAATTAAATTTTTCACAGCGTACCAATCAAGTGTGTTGCAGATATTATAAAGTTTGTTAATATACAATAATAATGACGTACAATTTGCACGCCGTTAAAAGTATCATTATAAAAAAATTAAATTTTTTACAACGTGTCAATCAAGCACGCTGCGGATAATACTAAACTTGTTAATATGAAATAATAATAGCGTATAATTTACACGCTATTAAAAGTTTCATTATATAAAATAAAATTTTCGCAGTGTGTCAATCAAGTGTGTTACGGATAATATTAGATTTGTTAATATTATCCGTAGCGTGCATTTTGTACGTCGTTAAAAGTATTATTATAAAAAATAATTTTGTTATAGTACGCCAATCTAGTGCGCTGTAGATAATATTCTATTTGTACGATTAAAAAATAAAATTTTTAAAATTTAACAACACATTTACTATTAGTATTAAATAATTTATTATTTTTTAATCAGAAAATAATTTTTTTTAAAAATTTTTAACGTTGCATTTGCTATTAGTATTAAAAATAATCATATTCTTATTAATAATCATATTACTAATTAATTATATTACTTTTTTAGGTTAAATTTTTTCCTAAACCCCTATTCTCTCCATCGCTTCCTCACGCTCGCCCCTTTCTCACGCTCACCCGTCTCCGCCCATTCTCTTCCCCCTTCCTCGATGCTTTCTCACGCTCGTCGCATCCCATCTCCGTCCATTCTCTTCACCCTCCGTCGCCGCTTTCTCACGCTCGCCTGGTCTTCGTCTGTCACTTTCTCAGCACACCCTTGGTTCGTCAGCCTCCATCCGTCGGCCGTCGTCCACCTCTTTCTAACGCACAACCTCCGTTCGTCAATCTACGTCCGTCGACACTCATCTTGCAAGTTAGTATCTAAAGATTTTTACATAACACATTACAACACTTCATAAGCTAAAAAAAATCAGTTTGAATTTGTTGTAGTGGTAGTCTAGGTATCCACCATCAGAATTCAACATCAGTTAGCAGCGCCCTTCATGGACTTAGGAAATTGGGTGCTAGTCTTGATGACCTCTTGCTGCCGTCGTACCACACCTCTTCCTCACGGCAGAGTGGGCGACTAAAAAAGGGTCTTGGCTGGTCGGCTGGTCTTCGTGCTGTGGCGAGGAGGATAAGCAGTTTGAGGGCCCTGAACCAACTCTGTGACATGCTTTCCATCGGAACTGAGGATTCTCTTGGGTCTATAGCGATGGACTCATTTGTGCCAGTGTTTGTGGGACTTCTCAATTATGAGGGTGTGCTGTTATCCAAAGGACGGGTTATGATTTGAGCAAGAAGAATTATATCGACTCTTGTTTATGGTTCATGTCGTTTGTTATTGAGGTAGGCACAACCCCTTTTACCCCACATTGCTAGACACAGAGAGGGAGGTAGGCATGATATTTTTGTCCCATGTTGTTAGGTCATGAAGGGAAAAGGTCCTTGAATGTGGAATCCTTGGGATCTGAACAAAATTTTCAATGTTTTTTAGCAAGGAGTTCAAAATATTCTTAATGTCAGATTTCACCCAGATGGGCTGCCGCAACTGGTTTGTAGTTTGAATCAGGTTAGTGATCTCTACTTTATACCTTTGGAATGCTTGCAAGTTCAAGTTTGTTGACTGTGTTAAGTTCATAGTTATTTTGTCCTACCCTGTATTCTTTAGTTGTTTGTATATTGGTTTTTATTATTACTTTTAGATTAGTTCCATGTCTCAAACTTAATTGTTTATTCTTTGCTTTTAATGATTTGTGCCACATGCTCCTAATGAATTACTACTCAATAATCTTCTTTCTGGTAATGCAGCTCAACTTAATGGTTACAATTGTCTGGTATTGTCATTCTATTTGCTAAAATTATTTTGCTTTTCTTTGTATTATACAAGTGCAGATAGGGTTCTTTTGTTTAATAGCTTAAGGTTTTGGGACAAGGCTTTGCCCAGATATAAGAGCAGCAACTCCAATAAATCAGTGCATTGTGTTTGGCCAGCAAGCTTCTTTTATACTTCTAATTTCATCTTAACTGATAGTAGCAACTTGTAATACAAACTTCTAGGAATATATTATTATCATTATTGGTGGTGTTTCTTGCGATATTATGATGCAGGAGGATCATACACAAACTTTTCTAAAGATAGTTATCTCCCCGTAAACTGATAATGCATGTAATAGAGCTATTTTCCTCTTCTATTACAAACTCAATATTTGTTATTAAATTTTGAGGATATTTACTCTTGCACAGTTTGAATGAAAAATATTCTTGTTCTCATTAGCAACTACGCATGATGATTTCTTTCTAAAAAGTTGGGAATCTGTCCAACTAGCAGCCCCCTGCCATCCGTCCCAGGGCTGCGGCGAGAGGGAGGTAAATCGCGGGGGGACTATGTCCCTTGACACGGTGACAAGGCAGTGGGGGGTCATCTGAACCCAGGAGGGATTTTAGACCCCCTTCGGAATCGACCCCACTCCTATTCCAAAGTAACCACACTACCTTACCACCGCACCATCCCCGTGGAGACTACGCATGATGATTTCTTGAACTTTCGCATTTGAGATTGGCATGGTAATTTATCTGTCATAGTTTTGTATGTTCGTGATGCAAGAAAAGATAGTCAATTGCTATTCTGTGTGGAGCAAGTTGGCTTGTAGTGTTTAACTACGGAGCAAGTTGGAAAAGATAGTCATACTTTTTCCATCATAGTTTCCCCTTCAACCAGATGGAGCTCAATGTGGGTATTTTGTTTTACGATATATGAGAGAGATAACTGAAGGCGCTGCATCCTTTGGCAAGTCTTCCCTACCATCAATAGTAATATTAAATATATTTTCAAATTTTCTTATTGATACCATAGTGTTTAATTACATTTTCATTCATTTATTCACATGCAGTTACCAAAAATCTGTGATAGCTGCAAAGGAAATTGATGAAGTACGTTCGGAGTGGACTGAATGCATACAAGATCACATATCTGATGATTAGGAGAGATTTAAGTGTACATACCTCTTTTGGTTACATGTGGTAATCTATAAGTGTTTTGCTTATTATGCATAATACTTTTGGTGCATATGATGTGTAGTTGTTTTGCCATAGTACTTTTTAATATATATCGGTAAGAGTGATCATTTAAAATGTGATGTGACCTTGTACTTTACATTGCTACAAGTGCAAGTGTATATATGTATTTTCTATAATTCTTTTTGATGTTGTATGATTTATATTAAAAACGCAACACTATAAATCTACAACGGTTTATTGTGTTCTAGAGTAACCGTTGAAAAATGACAACGGTGAAAAATCGTTGTCTATGAGCAAAAAAAATCCGTGGTAAATCAGTGGTCGGTCAAAGACAACGATGAAAGACCGTTGTAGATTTAAGGAAAAGACAACGGTGAAAAATCGTTATCTATTAGAAAAAACATTCGTGGTAAATCGACCCGTTGTGAAAAGTAGTTCGGTCAAAGACAACGGTTAAAAATCGTTGTCTTATCCTTGAAACGACAACGGTTTTTCACCGTTGTCTTTGCCCGAACCACTTTTCACAACGGGTCGATTTACCATGGATTTTTTTGCCAATAGACAACGGTTTTTCACCGTTGTCTATTCGATTTTTTGTTGTAGTGTTTAACCGATGAATTTATTATTGGGTTGGAACAATTTTTGAATTTTGTTAATAGCAATGTTAAGTTTATGGATGGAAATAAATTAAGATGTTCGTGCAAAAAATGTCATAATGGTAATTTTTTCCGGTGTGATAAAGTTCAAGAACATCTTTGTAGATTTGGATTTACTCTAAATTATTATAATTGGACATGTCATGGTGAACCGTTCATATCCAATGAAGATGTTGGACGAAATATACAAAGGATAGTTACTGGAGATCAAAGATATTATGATCTATTCAATCAATATCAGAGGATGATAGTTGATGCAGTTGGTCATAATTTGAATACCGAATCAAATGCTGCAAGTTCTAGTAATCCTCAAATATTTGATAATTTGTATACTAGTTATTTATCGTTGTTGGAGGAGGTAGAAGTAACTGGTGTTCATTAAAATGTATACAATGAATCATATCTCAAATTTCAAGAAGTGTTGAGAGTTGTAGATGAACCCGTATGGTCTGGTTGTGACAGTCACACTAAATTATCTCTCACCGCAAGATTGTTGAATGTTAAAGTTGAGCATAATGTGTTTGAAGATTGTTTTAATGATTTCGTTCAAGTTATTAGAGAAGTATTGTCGTGTGATCACATAATGCCGAACGATTTTTACAGTATGAAAAAAATTGTAAAAGATTTAGGTCTTCCAGTGCAAAGAATTGATATTTGCAGAGATGGTTGTATGCTATATTGAGGAGATAATGCAAATTTAGAGACTTATAAATTCTGTAATCAATGTAGGTACAAGAGTACCATGAGATTGAATCGTAATAGGCGATGTAAATCATTCAGACAAATGTTCTATTTGCCTTTAACTCCTAGATTGCAAAGGCTTTATGCATCAAAGGTAATTGCTGAACACATGACTTGACATGCAAATCATGAAATAGAGGAGGGACTAATGTGTCATTCATCGGATGCAGAGGCGTGGAAAATTTTTGATAAAACATATCTTGAGTTTGCAAATGAGACGCGAAACATCAGGTTGGGTCTATGTGCTGATGGTTTTGCTCCATTTGACAAATCAGGAAGAACTTATTCTCGCTGGCCAATTATTGTAACTCTGTATAATCTTCCACCCAGTATGTGTATAAAAACACCGTATATATTTTTAACATTGATTGTGCATGACCCTCATAATCCCAAGAAGTTAATAGATATTTACATGCAACCACTGATTGTCGAACTAAAACAACTATGGGATGAGGGTGTTTCTACATATGATGTTCATGCTAATCAGATGTTCACAATGAAAGTTGCACTTCTTTGGACGATAAATGATTTTCTTGCCTATGGTATATTATCGGGATGGAGTACCACGGGGATTTTAGGATGTCCAATATGTATAGAGAGATCAAAGTCATTCAGATTGAAACATAGAAAGAAACTGAGTTATTTTGATTATCATAGATAATTTTTACCGTTAAATCATAAATTCAGAAGAAATAAAGAAGAATTCATTAAGAATAGAATTGAAAGAACACCTCCACTATTGAGATTCACCAGTCAATTCTTATGGCATAGAGTGTACGACTTTCCATCTATTGTTGAAGAACCAAATGTTACAACATATAACTATGGAATTACGCATAAATGGACTAAACAGAGTATATTTTGGGATTTACCATATTGGCAAAGTAATTTGATTCATCACAATCTTGATGTAATGCATATTGAGAAGAATATTTTTAATAATCTGATAAATACGGTGATGGATATTACTGGGAAAATAAAAGACAATCTGAATGCAAGAAAAGATATATGTCTCATCTATAAACGACTCGCCCTTGATGTTGATGAAAATAGTAGGGGACTAAAACCAAAAGCAGTTTATACATTAAATAAGGATCAAAGACGGATTGTTTATGAATGGTTGAAATCATTGAGATTTTCTGATGGTTATGTCTCTAATTTTGGCAGATGCATCGATTTGAAGGAATGCAAATTAATTGGTTTGAAAAGTCATGACTGTCATATATTCATGGAAAGACTAATTTCTATTGCTTTTAAGAAACTGTTACCAAATTTTGTATGGGGTGCAATTACGGAATTAAATATTTTTCTTCATGATCTTTGCTTAACATTATTGAGTCATTCACACATGGAGACATTAGAGGGAGACATTCTGATCATTTTGTGTAACTTAGAACGAATATTTCCACCAGTATTTTTTGATTTCATGGAACATATTTTGATTCACTTGCCATATGAAGCTAAAGTTGGAGGTCCTTGTAGGGGATCGATTGAAAGCTAGAGGGGGGGGGTGAATAGCTTGTTGCCGTTCGTTGATGGAATTCAATCATGATCGAGTCTACAAATCGTGTTAGCACAGTAGAATAATAATAGTAAAAGCAATAACACGAAACACAATCACAAACACAAGATGTTTAATGTGGTTCGGAACCGAACGGTTCCTACTCCACGGATCGAGCTCTAAAGAGCTCTAGTGATGCACACACAATCACTAATCATAAATAACTCCTTCTCGACACAAGTCGGAGGTGGAGAAACCCCGTACAATAGATTACAATAGTAATACAAAGAAAATACAAGCAATTACACTAAAATGCAAGTAAAAAAAACTTTACACCGAGCTTTTGAATGTTTGCTTGCTAGGTTGATCGAGTAGCACTTGGAGACCCTGAATTGCAGCAGCAACTCGCCCCAAATCGCCTCAAAGAACCATTCCTTTTTCCTCCTTCACGAGCTCCTTATAAAGCTTCTATTTGTGCTAGAAAAAGTCGATCAGTCGACTGCTCGGGACCATCAGTCGATTGATGCCATTGTTGTCGTGAGACAATAACTAGATCCACGCTGGAAAAGTCCAACGGATCCATCATCAGTCGACTGATTATGACCATCAGTCGACTGATCAAGCCATCACTCGACTGCTGACCGCAGTGGTCGAGTGAGACTCCATTCTGTGCTCGATTTCTCGAGCACCAGTCGACTAATCACAAAATTAGTCGACTGCTCGACCAATCAGTCGACTGCCCACCTATGGCAGTCGACTGCTAGGGCAATTCCCACAGTCAAACCCTAGTTGACTCAGGCCAGTTGACTGCCACATGGCACCAGTCGACTGACCCACCTCAAACATGAGGTTTTAGCCCAAGTATGATTACCCCATACTTGCTAGACCACTCTTAGCCTAAACCTAAGCCTTCTAGCCACCTCTATTAGCCTCACGCCTCTCGGATCCCTCCAAGTCATCCATGACTTATTCATCCATCGCGCTAGCCTTCAGGTGCTTCCATCGGCTATGTCATGCTAACGATGTCTACACCGCCAAGGCACATTGGACTTACGCCGCTAAGACTCCGCTTGGACTTTACGCCGTCAACCATTGGACTTATGTTGCCAAGACTTCACCCTTGGACTTTACACCACCAATATCAAACCCCTTGGACTTCTCAAATGCCAAGACTCAAGCTTGGACTTTCCCTTGCCAACCCATGTTGGACTTTCCCATGACAATCACATTGTCATATGTTTTTGTCGAACATCAAAACATCTCTCGAGTCAAGCTCGAGTCCTGGTCAATCGTGACCTGGGCCAATTGCACCAACAATCTCCCCCTTTTTGATGTTTGACAAAAATCAAACAAACCATTTGAGTTAGACCATCTAACTCAAAAACTCCTTACCAATTATCCCAAATTGGTAATCCCAAACACTCTCCAAACATTCTTCCCCAAACATTCTCTCCCTTTTTGACTAACATCAAAAAGGTTTTCTCTCAAAGGAGGTCAATGTCTCATGTCCCAATGAGATCTTATAATCTCCCCCTTGGTCCAAAAATACCTAGGATGTCTACCATCTTCCTAGTGATAAGTCTCATATCACTCAAGAGGGGCAATCTTATTCACTCTCCCAATTTTCAAATTGGGTCTCAAAAATTCATCAATTTTTCCAATTGATGACATTCTCTCCATAACTTCTCCCCTTCAAGAAGAAAATACATCCCATCATCCCAAGATGGATACTGTTAGTGAAAGCCCTAGAGTCAATCATGTGATGATTGTTGTATGAACTTTATTGTATCATATTCCTATTTATAAAGGCATGGTTATTATATTTACTTGTATTGGTGTCAAATAACTAAATATAATAATGTCCTTGAGTAGTAGGTTCTTATCTATATCAATCGATTGGTTGAATCGATAATGAGATGATATAGAGAACACTACTCTTAATCATTCCTAGTCGAGTATTAACATTCAGGGACAATGTTAATGCGTAGAGACTAGCATGTAGGTCAACATGATGACTTGATCTCACAAGTCATGGATATGAGATATCAAGTTGACACATGGATATGTATTGGAGAATGTATACTGAATGACCCGTCATATCATGGATCGTTATATGAGTGTCATATACTTTCTCATGTGGCTATTAGTATGACTATTAGTCCTTAGACCTGAAGTCACCATGGTTCCCTACATAAGGAGTTGCATACTTTGGCTTCGTCAAACGTCACCCGTAAATGGGTAGACTATAAAGGCGATTACTGGGTATGTAACAAATTATGCGGAGGGATGTGAGTGATGTAGATGGGATCTATCCCTCCTATATGACGGGAGTGACATCGATATTCTTGATAGAGTGAGACCACGAAGTGCATGGTCATGCCCAAATGAGTCAATATGAGATATTAAACTCATTTGATTAGAGTGAGTCTACTTGGAGTTCAAGATTTAGATTGTACCGAGGATGACACGGTCTATGCCTCGATTGGTCAATCTAGATGTCAAGGATAGAGGGACATTGTCACATATTGTGAGAGTCACAATTAGTAGTCACAAAGGTGATATTGGAGCTCAACATTCTTGTAACTTGGGTAGCAATGATGTGTTGCTAGATACCGCTCATTGCTTATGTTCCTAAATCGGTTTAGGGGCATTGCCAATGTTACAAGAACTTATAGGGTCACACACATAAGGGCAATTAGATGGAGATTAGGTTCATATGATGAACCATGAGGATTAGGTTCATGGGATGAACCAAATTGGATTAAGAGTAATCCAAATTAGACTAATTGAGTTAGACTTAAGTTGATTCAAGTGTTGAATGAGTCTAATTTAGATTTGATTCATCAAATCAATTTAAATTAATGAATAGAGATTCATTAAATTAAATTGACTTGAATCAAATGGTTGGATTTGATCAACCATGGAAGATAAGAGGTCAAGTTTGACTTGACTTGAGAGGGAAGATGAAAGGTCAAGTCTGACTTGACCAAATGTCATGTCATGATGATGACTTGGCATGGTCGGCCAATGATGATGCTCCACATCATCATTGACTTTGTCATATGGTGCCACCTCATGAGGGAGACCAAGGGTCATGGGAGTTACATGCATGCATGTAACCCCCTCTCCATAATGTGGTCGGCCACTTCTTGATGGGTGGGAATTAATTTTGGGTAACTCCATCTTCTTCTTCACAACTTCATCTTCTTCCTTGGATTATTCTCTCAAGCTCTCCCCCTCTCCCAACCTCCTTGGCCGAACCATCCATAGAGTGCTAGCACACTCAAGGGTTTGTTTTCTCCACCTATTGCTTGTGTGGATACCAATAGAGGAGTGTGCACTTGACACTCTCGAGTTCCAGCGAACCTTTTGGACGAGCGGGATTTGCGAAGGGCGTCGCATCAAGGGTAACGTCCTTATCATGTAGATCTAAGGTAGATCTACGGTTTTATACAAGCACATACATGTTTTAGTTTTAATACATCTTCGCACGGATCTGTGGCCGGACTTCCGGGGTTTCCGCAACGTAAAAAGCGGTTTTTGCGTCTCGGAAAGTCCAACAGTGGTATCAGAGCCACGTGCGAAGCATGTATGTGTTTCGTTTTTGTAATTTTTTTATTAGATATAAAAATTACAGATTTATATGTTTCTGTAAATTTCCTATTTTTATAGAATTTTTGGGTATTTTTCTCGAAGAATCGAAGCAACGAGTGTTGGGACACTTGTAGGTTTCAACCGTCGAGAAAAACTCTCCGAAACGGCGAGTTATCGCTTTAGGTTTTTGGGACAATGACTTAAGTTGTTGTAAGATCATTGTAGGGACACTCGCAAAGTTCATTTTGCGAGTAGGGGCGCTGCCCCTATCCCTGAAAGGGGCCTTGTCCCGCGATCGCGCCCGAAAACCGCTTAGCAGGACCATTACGAGGAGGGGACTCATAAAATTTAAAAAAAATAGGAAAAATTATAGAAATTTTCTATAAAAATATATAATTTAGAATTATGTATAATTCTGTGATTGTCATGGCCCAATAACCCCAATTTGATTGGATGATGTGTTGTAATTCATAATACGGCCTGCGTGCCATTTTTGTGGTTGTGCGTGTTGTATAGCGTATGCGACCTCCGCGTCGTACCTCTTCTTATGATATTCTAGTTGTAAATAGTTTTAGACTCGAATGTAACTCGAGTTTCATATTTTTAATGTACAAAATGGAGCGGTGGAAAGTCCACTTGAAGACGAGGTTACGAGAAGGGTGCCGATGACACATAACGGTCAAAGGAAGCGCTTGGAGAAGCCGCTAGCCTTAGGTTGACCGTCTGATCTTCTGATTGGCTTGAGAAGATCGTAGTAGGGCCATGACTACATCACAGTTATATATATATATATATTTGATTTTGCTTGTATGTATGTGATGCATGCTAATAGAATAATGTTTGTATGTATATGATGCATGCTAGGATAATTTTCTTGTATGTATATGATGCATGCTAGAATAATGATTGTATGTATGTGATGCATGCTAATATAGGATAATAAAGGCCTAAATGCATATAAGATACTCATTACGATTAGATTAGATCATAATCGAATCAACTCGAAAATGTCTACCGAACCTTGATACCGATCACTACCTCGATCATTTGTTGTTGTTGAATCTGCCAAAGCAGAGCAACGCATATTATCTTGGTAGGGTGCGGAGGGACAATCTTGGTCCCGCCTATCATGCTTGGGTTAGAGTAAGCTCAATTAGATTGAGCAAAACTAGTTAACTCAATTGGATCGAGTAGAACTATAGGCATATTCCAATCGTTGGAAAGATAGGTTAAGATCGCATTTACACTAAATCTTGAGCGATTTAGCCAAAGCTAACTCAAGGTCTTTTGTAAATGTGGGTCTTAATCCTATAAACAAGAGTTGCATAGAGATGTAATCGATAATGTGTTACCCACCGATCGTACTAAGTCTTGGGCGATTTAGCCAAAGCTAACTCAAGGCTTAGTATGATGTGGATCTTGTCCCGCAAGAATTATAGCTAGTTTGTATGAATCTAATAATGTTGTTTGACCACATCCATAACTCAATTCTACAAAATTCCTATAATTCAGTGGGAGCATCATTTGATTAAAGGTCTAATTAAATGATAAAAGGAATATGATATTAATTCTCTGCATTGTATGTTGTAGATAACTATGTCGACAAACACGAACACTCTCTCTCTGCGTTCTGTCCTTGAGAAGGACAAGCTCAATGGAGCAAATTTCCTGGACTGGTACAGGAACCTGAGAATTGTTCTCACCCAAGAAAGGAAGTTGTACGTCCTGGAGCAGCCCATTCCGAAGGCACCTCCTGCCACTGCCTCGCGAGCTGACAAAGATACTTACAAGAAGCATCAAGATGATGCATTCGATGTGTCATGTCTAATGCTCGCGACCATAAACTCTGAGCTTCAGAAGCAACACGAGTTCATGAATGCTTATGATATAGTTGGACATCTTCGTCAACTATATCAAGGACAAGCAAGACATGAGAGATATGAAGTCTCTATAACATTATTTGGGTCCAAAATGCAAGATGAGACTCCCGTAGGTCCATATGTACTCAAGATGATTGGGTACGTAGAAAACCTACAAAGGCTGGGATTCCCACTTGGCCAAGAGCTGGCCACTGACCTAATCTTGCAATCTTTGCCACAAGCCTACAATTAATTTGTCATGAATTATAATATGAATGAAATTGATAAGCCACTGCCTGAGATGCTCAGCATGTTGAGAACTGCTGAGCTTAACCTTAAGAAGGGAAAATCTGACACCATTTTGATGGTGCATAAAAAGAAAGGCAAGGGCAAGCCTAAAGGTAAGGGAAAGTCTCAAGCCAAGGGCAAAGGCAAAGAACTTAAATCCAAAGGAGGGGTAGCCAAGGAAGGGGCTTGCTTCCACTGCAAGGAAGCTGGACACTAGAAGCGTAACTGCAAAGCTTACCTGGAAGATCTTAAGATGAAAAGAAGTGAGATTTCTACTTCAGGTATAAATGTTATAGAAGTCAATATATCTATTTCTTCATCATGGGTATTAGATACCGGATGTGCATCTCACATTTGTACCAATGTGCAGGCGCTGAGAAATAGCAAGGCATTGACAAAGGGCGAGGTGGACCTACGAGTAGGCAATGGAGCAAGGGTTGCTGCTGTTGCTGCAGGAACTTATGATCTATCTCTGCCCTCTGGGCTTGTACTAGAATTAGATGAATGTTGTTATGTGTCTGCCTTAACTAAGAACATCATTTCAGTTTCTTGTTTGGACAAGAAAGGATTTTCATTTATAATAAAGAACAAATGTTGTTCACTTTATTTAAATGATATGTTCTATTGTAGTGCACCTCTAATGAACGGACTCTACTTTCTAGACTTAGAGAGCCCTATCTATAACATAAGTACCAAGAGGTTCAAGTCAAATGAGTTGAACCAAATCTATCTCTGACAATGTCGTTTAGGTCACATAAATGAGAGTCGCTTATCTCAGCTCCATAACGATGGGCTGCTAGACTCATTTGATTTTGAATCATATGAGACATGCGAGTCTTGTCTTTTAGGAAAGATGACCAAGACTCCCTTTAGTGGACACAGCGAAAGAGCAACAGATTTGTTAGAACTTATACATAGTGATGTATGTGGTCCTTTCAATGTTGCTGCTAGAGGTGGTTACAGGTACTTCATTACATTTACTGATGACTTCAGTAGATATGGTTATGTGTATCTTATGACACATAAATCAGAATCCTTTGAAAAGTTCAAAGAATTCAATATTAGTGAAAGCCCTAGAGTCAATCATGTGATGATTGTTGTATGGACTTTATTTTATCATATTCCTATTTATAAAGGCATGGTTATTATATTTACTTGTATTTGTGCCAAATAACTAAATATAATAATGTCTTTGAGTAGTAGGTTCTTATCTATATCAATCGATTGATTGAATCGATAATGAGATGATATAGAGAACACTACTCTTAATCATTCCTAGTCGAGTATTAACATTTAGGGACAATATTAATGCGTAGAGACTAGCATGTAGGTCAACACGATGACTTGATCTCACAAGTCATGGATATGAGATATCAAGTTGACACATGGGTATGCATTGGAGAATGTATACTGAATGACCCGCCATGAGAAAGTATCATGGATCATTATATGAGTGTCATATACTTTCTCATGTGACTATTAGTCCTTAGACCTGAAGTCACCATGATTCCCTACATAAGGAGTTGCATACTTTGGCTTCGTCAAACGTCACCCGTAAATGGGTGGACTATAAAGGCGATTACTGGGTATGTAACAAATTATGCGGAGGGATGTGAGTGATGTAGATAGGATCTATCCCTCCTATATGACGGGGGTGACATCGATATTCTTGATAGAATGAGACCACGAAGTGCATGGTCATGCCCAAATGAGTCAATATGAGATATTGAGCTCATTTGATTAAAGTGAGTCTACTTGGAGTTCAAGATATAGATTGTACTGAGGATGACACGGTCTATGCCTCAATTGGTCAATCTAGATGTCAAGAATAGAGGGACATTGTCACATATTGTGAGAGTCACAATTAGTAGTCACAAAGGTGATGTTGGAGCTCAACATTCTTGTAACTTGGGTAGCAATAATGTGTTGCTAGATACCGCTCATTGCTTATGTTCCTAAATTGGTTTAGGGACATTGCCAACGTTACAATAACCTATAGGGTCACACACATAAGAGCAATTAGATGGAGATTAGGTTCATATGATGAACCATGAGGATTAGGTTCATGGGATGAACCAAATTGGATTAAGAGTAATCCTAATTAGACTAATTGACTTGGACTCGATTTGATTCAAGTGTTGAATGAGTCTAATTTAGATTTGATTCATCAAATCAATTTAAATTAATGAATACATATTCATTAAATTAAATTGACTTGAGTCAAGTGGTTAGATTTGATCAACCATGGGAGATTAGAGGTCAAGTTTGACTTGACTTGAGAGGGAAGATGAAAGGTCAAGTTTGACTTGACCAAATGTCATGACATGATGATGACTTGGCATGGCCGGATCATCATTGACTTATCAATTGGTGCCACCTCATGAGGGAGACCAAGAGACATTGGAGTGACATGCATGCATGTAACCTCCCAAGCTATAATGTGGCCGACCACTTCTAGATCTAAAGGGATTGATTTTGGGTAACTCCATCTTCTTCTTCCTTGCATCATCTTCTTGAGGGATTGATTTTGGGTAACTCCCCTCTCCTTCCTCATCTTGCCGAGCATCTAAGGAGTGATAGCACACTCAAGATTGATTTTCTCCACCTTTTGCTTGTGTGGATACCAATAGAGGAGTGTGCACTTAACGCTCTTGAGTTCCGGCGAAGCTTTTGGACGAGCGGGATAAGCGAAGGGCGTCGCTACGAGGGGTAACGTCCTTATCATATAGATCTAAGGTAGATCTAGGGTTTTATATAAGCACATACATGTTTTATTTTAATATATCTTCGCACGGATCCGTGGTCGGGGCATCCGAGGTTTCCACAATGCAAAAAGCGGTTTTTGCGGCTCGGAAAAACCCAACAGTGGTATCAGAGCCACGTGCGAAGCATGTATGTGTTTCGTTTTTGAAGTTTTTATATTAGATATAAAAATTACAGATTTATATGTTTCTGTAAATTTCCTATTTTTATAGAATTTTTGGGTATTTTTCTCGAAGAATCGAAGCAACGAGTGTTGGGACACTTGTAGGCTTCAACCGTCGAGAAAAACTCTCCGAAACGGCGAGATCTCGCTTTAGGTTTTTGGGACAGTGACTTAAGTCGTTGTAAGATCGTAGTAGGGACACTCGCAAGATTTATTTTGCGAGTAGGGGCGCTGCCCCTATCGGCGAAAGGGACCTTGTCCCGCGATCGCGCCCGGAAACCACTTAGCGGGACCGTTACGGAGAGGTGACTCATAAATTTGAAAAAAAAAATTGGGAAAAATTATAGAAATTTTATGTAAAAATACATAATTTAGAATTATGTATAATTCTGTGATTGTCATGGCCCAATGACCCCAATTTGATTAGATTATATGTGTTGTAATTCATAATACGGCATGCGTGCCGTTTTGTGGTTGTGCGTGTTGTATAGTGTATGTGACCTGCGCATCGTACCTCTTTTTTTGATATTCTAGTTGTCAGTAATTTTAGACTCGAATGTAACTCGAGTTTCATATTTGTAATGTACAAAAAATGGAGCGGTGGAAAGTTCACTTGAAGACGAGGTTACGAGAAGAGTGACGACGACACATGACGGTCAAAGGAAGCGCTTGAAGAAGCTGCTAGCCTTAGGTTGACCGTCCGATCTTCTCATTGGCTTGAGAAGATCGTAGTAGGGCCAATATATATATATATTTTATTTGATTTTGCTTGTATGTATGTGATGCATGCTAGTAGAATAATGCTTGTATGTATATGATGCATGCTAGGATAATTTTCTTGTATGTATATGATGGATGCTAGAATAATGATTGTATGTACGTGATGCATGCTAATATAGGATAATAAAGCCCTAAATGCGTATGAGATACACATTACGATTAGATTAGATCATAATCGAATCAACTCGAAAATACCTACCGAGCCTTGATACCGATCACTACCTCGATCATTTGTTGTTGTTGAATCTGCCAAAGCAGAGCAATGCATATTATCTTGGTAGGGTGCGGAGGGACAATCTTGGTCCCGCCTATCACGCTTGGGTTAGAGTAAGCTCAATTAGATTGAGCAAAACTAGTTAACTCAATTGGATCGAGTAGAACTATAGGCATATTCCAATCGTTAGAAAGATAGGGTAAGATCGCATTTATACTACATCTTGGGCGATTTAGCCAAAGCTAACTCAAGGTCTTTTGTAAATGTGGGTCTTGATCCTATAAACAAGAGTTGCATAGAGATATAATCGGTAATGTGTTACCCACCGATCATACTAAGTCTTGGGCGATTTAGCCAAAGCTAACTCAAGGCTTAGTATGATGTGGATCTTGTCCCGCAAGAATTATAGCTAGTTTGTATGAATCTAGTAATATTGTTTGACCACATCCATAACTCGATTCTACAAAATTCCTATAATTCAGTGGGAGCATCATTTGATTAAAGGCCTAATTAAATGATAAAAGGAATATGATATTAATTCTCTACATTGTATGTTGTAGATAACTATGTCGATAAACACGAACACTCTCTCTCTCTGCGTTCTGTCCTTGAGAAGGACAAGCTCAATGGAGCAAATTTCCTGGACTGGTACAGGAACCTGAGAATTGTTCTCACCCAAGAAAGGAAGTTGTACGTCCTGGAGCAACCCATTCCGGAGGCACCTCCTGCCACTGCCTCGCGAGCTGACAAAGATGCTTACAAGAAGCATCAAGATGATGCATTAGATGTGTCATGTCTAATGCTCGCGACCATGAACTCTGAGCTTCAGAAGCAACATGAGTTCATGAATGCTTATGATATTGTTGGACATCTTCGTCAACTATATCAAGGACAAGTAAGGCATGAGAGATATGAAGTCTCTAAGGCATTGTTTGAGTCCAAAATGCAAGATGGGATTCCCGTAGGTCCATATGTACTCAAGATGATTGGGTACGTAGAAAACCTACAAAGGCTAGGATTCCCACTTGGCCAAGAGCTGGCCACTGACCTGATATTGCAATCTTTGCCACAAGCCTACAATCAATTTGTCATGAATTATAACATGAATGAAATTGATAAGTCACTGCCTGAGATGCTTAGCATGTTGAGAATTACTGAGCTTAACCTTAAGAAGGGAAAATCTGACACCATTTTGATAGTGCAGAAGAAGAAAGGCAAGGGCATGCCTAAAGGTAAGGGAAAGTCCCAAGCCAAGGGCAAAGGCAAAGAACTTAAACCCAAAGGAGGGGTAGCCAAGGAAGGGGCTTGCTTCTACTGCAAGGAAGCAGGACACTGGAAGCGTAACTGCAAGGCATACCTGGAAGATCTTAAGAAGAAGAGAAGTGAGACTTCTACTTCAGGTATAAATGTTATAGAAGTCAATCTATCTATTTCTTCATCATGAGTATTAGATACCGGATGTGCATCTCAATTTGTACCAATGTGCAGGTGCTGAGAAATAGCAGGGCATTGACAAAGGGCGAGGTGGACCTACGAGTAGGCAATGGAGCAAGGGTTGCTGTTGTTGTAGGGATCCCAAGCGATAAAAAAAATTCGCAGCGAAAAACTTAGGATCCCTCCAGAGATCCAAGAAAAAAAAATATACTCGTTTCTATTATCGATCCTATCCTATAGGAATTGAGATTACCTTCGAAGCATGCCCTTCGAATTCCAGTCAGCAACACTTGCGGATCTCAGCGTGGTCAGAATGTCCACGCCTCTACGGTGCACACACACACGATCTTGGAGAGAAGAGGTAAGCCCTTTCGGTTGTGCTAGCAACCACTCCAAGGTCTCACTTTTCTACTCTATACTTGGCCCTCTTGTGTTGTGAACGAAAAAATAAAATCTGATTTATTTTTCATTGTGCACGTTGAAGAAGAAGAAGCAACAATAATACACCTTAATGAGACATTAAATGCACTTCCTTATTCTCCATGGTAAAAGAAAGGAAGTCAATTAATGCTCATTAAATGCACATTAATGAGTTTTAAATCCCATTTAAAACCCCATTTATTAATTCGTGTATTATATTATTAATTCATGTATTATTCATTTTAGCCTTCTTCTCTTGGTTTGACTTGAGTCTAACTCAACATAAACCAATTTGAGTCCAACTCAAATTTAGCCAAGTAATGAGTCTTACTCATTCTAGTTAATCCAATTAACTAATAATTCATTTTAGTCAAACCAAAATGATTTCCTCTCCAAAATAATATGTTCTTTGTGTGTGACCCTATAGGCTCTCATAACGTTGGCAATGTATCCAAAACCATTTTAGATACATAAGCAATGAGCGACATCTAGCAATACATCATTGCTACCCAAGTGATGAGAATGTCGAGATCCGATAACCTCTTCCGTGACTATTATCATATGACAGTGTCCTTCTATCTTTGATATCTCAGATCGATCAATGAGGCATAGACCGTGTCACCCTCTTATCAATCTTTATGTTTCTTGATCCCCAAGTAGACTCACTCAAACAAATGAGCTCAATATCTCATATTGACTCATTTGAGCATGACCATGCATTTCGTGGTCCTACTCTATCAAGAGGCCAAAGATATCACTCCCGTCATATGGGAGGGATAGATCTCATCTACATCACTCACATCCCTCCGCATAATTCGTTACATACTCAGTGATCGCCGTTATAGTCACCCAATTACGGTGTGACGTTAGACGATACCAAAGTACATAACTCCTTATGTAGGGAACCGTAGTGACTTCAGGTCTAAGGACTATTCATACCAATAGTCACATGAGAAAGTATATGACACTCATATAACGATCCATGATACTTTCTCATGGTGGGTCAATTCAGTATATATAGTCTCCAATATATATACCCATGTATCAATGTGATATCACATATCCATGACTTGTGAGATCAAGTCATCCATTGACCTACATGCTAGTCTCAATGTATCAATATAGCCCTTGTCTATTAATACAATACTCGACTAGGAATATTTAAGAATAGTGTTCTCTACAGCTTCTCATAATCAATTTTACCAATTGATATACTGTAGATATCAACCTACTATTCATGGGCATTATTATATTTATTTAGCTGGCACACGTATAAAGAAATATAATAATCAATCTTTGCCTTTATTAATGCAAGAATATAATACAAAAGTCTCCCTCACCAATCATCTCATAATTGGCACTAAGGGCTCATACTAACAGTTGTTGTAGGGACTTATGATCTATCTTTGCTCTATGGGCTTGTACTAGAATTAGATGAATGTTGTTATGTGCCTACCTTAACTAAGAACATCATTTCAATTTCTTGTTTGGACAAGAAAGGATTTTCATTTATAATAAAGAACAAATGTTGTTCACTTTATTTAAATGATATGTTCTATTGTAGTGCACCTCTAATGAACGGACTCTACTTTCTAGACTTAGAAAGCCCTATCTATAACATAAGTACCAAAAGGTTCAAGTCAAATAAGTTGAACCAAACCTATCTCTGGCATTGTCGCCTAGGTCATATAAATGAGAGTCGCTTATCTCAGCTTCATAAGGATGGGCTGCTAGACTCATTTGATTTTGAATCATATGAGACATGCGAGTCTTGCCTTTTAGGCAAGATGACCAAGACTCCCTTTAGTGGACACAGCGAAAGAGCAACAGATTTGTTAGGACTTATACATAGTGATGTATGTGGTCCTTTCAATGTTGCTGCTAGAGGTGGTTACAGGTACTTCATTACATTTACTGATGACTTCAGTAGATATGGTTATGTGTATCTTATGACACATAAATCAGAACCCTTTGAAAAGTTCAAAGAATTCAAGAATGAAGTACAAAACCAGCTTGGCAAGAGTATTAAGATACTTCGATTCGATGATGCGATCAAACAGTTTGGTTTCATCAAGAATGAAGATGAACCCTGTGTCTACAAGAGGGTTAATGGGAACACAGTTGTCTTCCTTGTATTGTATGCGGATGACATACTGCTCATTGGGAATGACATCCCTTTGCTACAGTCTGTGAAGACTTGGCTAGGGACGTGCTTCTCAATGAAGAACTTAGGTGAAGCAGCCTGTATTCTAGGCATCAAGATCTATAGAGATAGATCTAAGAGATTGCTTGGCCTAAGTCGGAGTACATACATTGACATGGTATTACTACGGTTTGCCATGCAGAATTCCAAGAAGGGACTTCTGCCGATGTCAAATGGTGTGAGTCTTTCGAAGACTCAAAGTCCCTCTTCTAGAGAGGAGAGAGACCGCATGGATAAGATCCCTTATGCATCTGCTATAGGATCTATCATGTACGTCATGCTGTGTACTCGTCCTGATGTCTTATATGCTTTGAGCATGATGAGTAGATACCAGTCAGATCCAGGTGAGCGTCACTGGATAGCAGTCAAGAATATTCTTAAGTACTTGAGAAGGACTAAAGAATATTTTTTGATATTTGGAGGCGATGAGGAGCTAGCTGTAAAGGGTTACAGCGATGCTAGATTCCAAACTGACCAGGATGATTATAGATTGCAGTCAAGGTTCGTATTTTGCTTGAATAGGTGGCACTGTGAGCTGGAAGAGTTTCAAGCAGGACACAGTTGCTAATTCTACAACAAGAGGCCGAATATATCGGTGCTTCCATCTCATTCGAGAGATTATCGATAGAGGAGATGTGAAAATTTACAGAGTACCCACAGAGGCTAACATCGCAGATCTCTTGACCAAGGCTTTGGCACAAAAAAAGCATGATGGTCACACTAGGTCATTGGGTATTAGATACTACGGTGATTGACACTAGTGCTAGTGGGAGATTGTTAGTGAAAGCCCTAGAGTCAATCATGTGATGATTGTTGTATGGACTTTATTGTATCATATTCCTATTTATAAAGGCATGGTTATTATATTTACTTGTATTGGTGCCAAATAACTAAATATAATAATGTCTTTGAATAGTAGGTTCTTATCTATATCAATCGATTGGTTGAATCGATAATGAGATGATATAGAGAACACTACTCTTAATCATTCCTAGTCGAGTATTAACATTCAGGGACAATGTTAATGCGTAGAGACTAGCATGTAGGTCAACACGATGACTTGATATCACAAGTCATGGATATGAGATATCAGGTTGACACATGAGTATGCATTGGAGAATGTATACTGAATGACCCGCCATGAGAAAGTATCATAGATCATTATATGAGTGTCATATACTTTCTCATGTGGCTATTAGTATGACTATTAGTCTTTAGACCTGAAGTCACCATGGTTCCCTACATAAGGAGTTGCATATTTTGGCTTCGTCAAACGTCACCCGTAAATGGGTGGACTATAAAGGCGATTACTGGGTATGTAACAAATTATGTGGAGGGATGTGAGTGATGTAGATAGGATCTATCCCTCCTATATGACAGGGGTGACATCGATATTCTTGATAGAGTGAGACCACGAAGTGTATGGTCATGCCCAAATGAGTCAATATGAGATATTGAGCTCATTTAATTAGAGTGAGTCTACTTGGAGTTCAAGATATAGATTGTACCGAGGATGACACGGTCTATGCCTCAATTGGTCAATCTAGATGTCAAGGATAGAGGGACATTGTCACATATTATGAGAGTCACAATTAGTAGTCACAAAGGTGATGTTGGAGCTCAACATTCTTGTAACTTGGGTAGCAATGATGTGTTGCTAGATACCGCTCATTGCTTATGTTCCTAAATTGGTTTAGGGACATTACCAACGTTACAATAACCTATAGGGTCACACACATAAGAGCAATTAGATGGAGATTAGGTTCATATGATGAACCATGAGGATTAGGTTCGTGGGATGAACCAAATTGGATTAAGAGTAATCCTAATTAGACTAATTGAGTTGGACTCGATTTGATTCAAGTGTTGAATGAGTCTAATTTAGATTTGATTCATCAAATCAATTTAAATTAATGAATAGAGATTCATTAAATTAAATTGACTTGAGTCAAGTGGTTAGATTTGATCAACCATGGGAGATTAGAGATCAAGTTTGACTTGACTTGAGAGGGAAGATGAAAGGTCAAGTTTGACTTGACCAAATGTCATGTCATGATGATGACTTGGCATGGCTGACCAATGATGATGCTCCACATCATCATTGACTTATCAATTGGTGCCACCTCATGAGGGAGACCAAGAGACATTGGAGTTACATGCATGCAAGTAACCTCCCAAGCTATAATGTGGCCGGCCACTTCTAGATCTAAAGGGATTGATTTTGGGTTGCTCCATCTTCTTCTTCCTTGCATCATCTTCTTTTTTGGTGCTCTTCCCTCAAGCTCTCCCCCTCTCCTTCCTCATCTTGCCAAGCATCTAAGGAGTGCTAGCACACTCAAGATTGCTTTTCTCCACCTTTTGCTTGTGTGGATACCAATAGAGGAGTGTGCACTTGACGCTCTTGAGTTCCGGTGAAGCTTTTGGACGAGCGGGATAAGCGAAGGGCGTCGCTACGAGGGTAACATCCTTATCATATAGATCTAAGGTAGATCTAGGGTTTTATATAAGCACATACATGTTTTATTTTAATATATCTTCGCACGGATCCGTGGCCGAGGCTTCCGAGGTTTCCGCAACGCAAAAAGCGGTTTTTGTAGCTCGGAAAACCCCAACATTCAAGGATGAAGTATAAAACCAGCTTAGCAAGAGTATTAAGATACTTCGATCAGATCGAGGTGGTGAATACCTTAGCCATGAGTTTCGTGACTATCTAGCTGAGTGTGAGATTCTATCCCAACTCACTCCTCCTGGAACACCACAGTGGAATGGTGTATCCGAAAGGAGGAATCATACCCTATTAGATATGGTACGATCTATGATGAGTCACACAGATCTTCCTATATCCTTTTGGGGATATGCTCTAGACACAGCAGCCTTTACCTTTAACTGTGTACCATCCAAGGCTGTCATAAAGACAATATATACGATATGGACAGGGAGAAATTCCAAGATGTCTTTTATGAGGATTTGAGGTTGTGAGGCTTACGTTCGACGTCAAGTCTCAGACAAACTGGGACCCAAATCCGATAGGTGCTATTTTGTTGGATATCCCAAGGATATAAAGGGATATTACTTCTACATTCTCAGTCAACACAAAGTGTTTGTGGCAAAGACTGGAGTTTTTCTAGAAAGGGATTTTGTTTCTAGAAAAACTAGTGAGAGTACCTTCGATCTTGAAGAAATTCAAGATAAATACCATAGCACTGAGGCCTTGATGGAGGTTGAACAGGAACCACAAAGTGTTGTGGGTGATGAGGTTGTTGCACAAATAGTTATGGAACAACCACCTGTTCAGGTAGACCTACCTCTTCGCAGGACTGATAGGGTACGTCGTCAGCCTGAGAGATACTCATTTCTCTTGTCTGACCATGATGACGTTATGCTCATTGAGAATGAGCCTACCTCTTATCAGGAAGCTGCGATGAGCCCAGATTCTGAGAAATGGCTAGAGGCCATGAGATCCGAGATGGAATCCATGTACACCAACCAAGTATGGACTTTGGTTGATCCACCTGAAGGGGTCAAACCCATTGGGTGTAAGTGGGTCTTTAGGAGAAAGACTGACATGGATGGACTTACACATACCTATAAGGGCCGATTGGTGGCTAAAAGTTTCAAGCAAATTCATGGTATTGACTATGATGAAACATTTTCTCCAGTGGCGATGTTTAAGTCCATTTGGATCTTGCTTGCTATTGCAGCATACCACGATTATGAGATCTGGCAGATGGATGTCAAAACCGTGTTTCTGAATGGAAACTTACTCAAGGATGTGTACATGACACAACCTGAGGGTTTTGTAGATCCACAGCATACTAGGAAGGTATGCAAACTGTAAAAGTCCATTTATGGACTAAAGCAAGCTTCTCGGAGCTGGAATCTTCGATTTGATGATGCGATCAAACAGTTTGGTTTCATCAAGAATGAAGATGAACCCTGTGTCTACAAGAGGGTAAATGGGAACACAGTTGTCTTCCTTGTATTGTATGTGGATGACATACTGCTCATTGGGAATGACATCCCTTCACTACAGTCTGTGAAGACTTGGCTGGGGACGTGCTTCTCAATGAAGAACTTAGGTGAAGTAGCCTGTATTCTAGGCATCAAGATCTATAGAGATAGATCTAAGAGATTGTTTAGCCTAAGTCAGAGTACATACATTGACACGGTATTACTACGGTTTGCCATGCAGAATTCCAAGAAGGGACTTCTGCCGATGTCACATGGTGTGAGTCTTTCGAAGACTCAAAGTCCCTCTTCTAGAGAGGAGAGAGACCGCATGGATAAGATCCCTTACGCATCTGCTATAGGATCTATCATGTACGTCATGCTGTGTACTCGTCCTGATGTCTCGTATGTTTTGAGCATGACGAGTAGATACCAGTCAGATCCAAGTGAGCGTCACTGGATAGCAGTCAAGAATACTCTTAAGTACTTGAGAAGCACTAAAGAATATTTCTTGATATTTGGAGGCGATGAGGAGCTAGCTGTAAAGGGTTACAGTGATGTCAGCTTCCAAACTGACCATGATGATTATAGATCGCAGTCAGGGTTCGTGTTTTGCTTGAATGGTGGCGTTGTGAGCTAGAAGAGTTTAAAGCAGGACACAGTTGTTGATTCTACAATAGAAGCCGAGTATATCGCTGCATCTGAGGCAGCAAAGGAGGCAGTTTGGATCCGCAAGTTCATTACCGAGCTTGGGGTGGTTCCTAGCATTGCAGATCCTATAGAGCTCTATTGTGACAACAATGGAGCGATTGCACAGACTAAGAAACCTCGCTCACACCAGCGGACCAAACACATACTACGGCGCTTCTATCTCATTCGAGAGATTATCGATAGAGGAGATATGAAGATTTATAGAGTACCCACAGAGGCTAACATCGTAGATCCCTTGACCAAGGCTTTGGCACAGAAAAAACATGATGGTCACACTAGGTCATTGGGTATTAGATACTACGGTGATTGACACTAGTGCTAGTGGGAGATTGTTAGTGAAAGCCCTAGAGTCAATCATGTGATGATTGTTGTATGGACTTTATTGTATCATATTCCTATTTATAAAGGCATGGTTATTATATTTACTTGTATTGGTGTCAAATAACTAAATATAATAATGTCCTTGAGTAGTAGGTTCTTATCTATATCAATCGATTGGTTGAATCGATAATGAGATGATATAGAGAACACTACTCTTAATCATTCCTAGTCGAGTATTAACATTCAGGGACAATGTTAATGCATAGAGACTAGCATGTAGGTCAACATGATGACTTGATCTCACAAGTCATGGATATGAGATATCAAGTTGACACATCGGTATGCATTGGAGAATGTATACTGAATGACCCGCCATGAGAAAGTATCATGGATCGTTATATGAGTGTCATATACTTTCTCATGTGACTATTAGTATGACTATTAGTCCTTAGACCTGAAGTCACCATGGTTCCCTACATAAGGAGTTGCATACTTTGGCTTCGTCAAATGTCACCCGTAAATGGGTGGACTATAAAGGCAATTACTGGGTATGTAACAAATTATGTGGAGGGATGTGAGTGATGTAGATGGGATCTATCCCTCCTATATGATGGGAGTGACATCGATATTCTTGATAGAGTGAGACCACGAAGTGCATGACCATGCCCAAATGAGTCAATATGAGATATTGAGCTCATTTGATTAGAGTGAGTCTACTTGGAGTTCAAGATTTAGATTGTACCGAACATGACACGGTCTATGCCTCGATTGGTCAATCTAGATGTCAAGGATAGAGGGACATTGTCACATATTGTGAGAGTCACAATTAGTAGTCACAAAGGTAATGTTAGAGCTCAACATTCTTGTAACTTGGGTAGCAATGATGTGTTGCTAGATACCGCTCATTGCTTATGTTCCTAAATCGGTTTAGGGACATTGCCAACGTTACAAGAACCTATAGGGTCACACACATAAGGGCAATTAGATGGAGATTAAGTTCATATGATGAATCATGAGGATTAGGTTCATGGGATGAACCAAATTGGATTAAGAGTAATCCAAATTAGACTAATTGAGTTAGACTCAAGTTGATTCAAGTGTTGAATGAGTCTAATTTAGATTTGATTCATCAAATCAATTTAAATTAATGAATAGAGATTCATTAAATTAAATTGACTTGAATCAAATGGTTGGATTTGATCAAACATGGGAGATAAGAGGTCAAGTTTGACTTGACTTGAGAGGGAAGATGAAAGGTCAAGTTTGACTTGACCAAATGTCATGTCATGATGATGACTTGGCATGGTCGGCCAATGATGATGCTTCACATCATCATTGACTTTGTCATATGGTGTCACCTCACGAGGGAGACCAAGGGTCATGGGAGTTACATGCATGCATGTAACCCCCTCTCCATAATGTGGCCGGCCACTTCTTGATGGGTGGGAATTGATTTTGGGTAACTCCATCTTCTTCTTCACAACTTCATCTTCTTCCTTGGATTATTCTCTCAAGCTCTCCCCCTCTCCCAACCTCCTTGGCCGAACCATCCATAGAGTGCTAGCACACTCAAGGGTGTGTTTTCTCCACCTATTGCTTGTGTGGATATCAATAGAGGAGTGTGCACTTGACACTCTCGAGTTCCGACGAACCTTTTGGACGAGCGGGATTTGCGAAGGGCGTCGCATCGAGGGTAATGTCCTTATCATGTAGATCTAAGGTAGATCTAGGGTTTTATACAAGCACATACATGTTTTAGTTTTAATACATCTTCGCACGGATCCGTGGCCGGACTTCCGGGGTTTTCGCAACGCAAAAAGTGGTTTTTACGGCTCGGAAAGTTCAACAGATACCTCCCCCTAAAGGCTTACTCCCCCTTGACCATTGCCCCAACAATATCTTTGGGAAGTCCCTAAGCCAATAGGAACTCTAAACCATCAAAAATAAGGTTAAAAGTTCAAACATGAACTATCCCCATCTTAAATTTGATACATTACCCTAACACCTCTCCTAATCCATATCCAATGGATTTTCACCTTTTATAATGCTTCTCAAAGCATATTCTAGGGTTAGAAGTGGTTAGGAACCTTAACCATAGCTGAACACGGGCTAAACAAATCTTGTTTTCCCGAAATCAGCATTAGCGGCAATGAATCCGCCAACTGACGATCGGTCATTACATCACCGATCACACTCAGTATAGCCGATCGATAATCAAATTTCCAAATTTCAATTATTAGAGTCAAATTTCAGAAAATCATAAGTATTTCTACGTATATCGAAAAATCATGAAAATTCATACATATATTACTTATAGTCAATACAATGGGTGAAAATAATATAAAAATATTTTACCCATAAAATACTGAAATTGATACAAAATTCAAAAGTGAAGAAAACTTCTAAGTTTTGGCTCACTTTGTATCAATCTCATCAATGGTGATTGCTATCAAAAGATAAACTTCATCAAGGTTTTCTAAAATGATTTTAAAATATTTTCAAAATCTTATTTTGGATCATATTCCTTGGGCTCAATGTACATGACTTGTACACAAGCTTTCCCAATGATCCACATTTGAATTAAGATGAGTTTTGGTTCAACTAGAAGCAAAAACTATACACCTTGAACTCAACTCATATCCTAGCATCTCACATGTATCTAGGGTGTATAACATATACATACATGTCAATTTAATATGAGATGTGGGTTTTGTTCTCCCTAATCTAGGGTTTCATGCATTTTTCTAAGGCAACCCTACTTGATTCTCTTATAAATGGGACTCCAAGTCATGTTATTGTCCTTAAATCAATTTTAATCAAATGCATGAATGATTATGGCATTAATGATGATATAAATAAGCATATGCTCATAATCATGATGTCATGGCATAATATGAAATCTAAAAACACATGACATTTAATCCTTAATCCTAAACATGATCATAACATATAAGTGATACAAATAAACATGATGTCATGACATGTTATATGGCAAACAAGGCATAACATATAAAAAGTATAGGTATAATAATACCTAAATTTTAATATTAATTGTCATTTGATATAATTAAGTTTATTTTGCCATATTATTACTTTTCTCCCTAGTGTGCCAAAAATCCAAAATGACACACTATGACCTCTAAACCTAAATTGTGTCAATTTAATTGATTTTTCATAATTCAAGAATGTATTGGCATGTCCTAAAATCTTTTAGGATCAAAATATCAAATCTATTTTCAAGGTACCCATAACCTTGAAAATTACCTAAAGTGTCACCTTTATCATGGTTGAGTTAACTACCCACCCAATCAAGGTTGGCACACCCTAAACCCATCTAGCGTGAATCAATCACGCTCTTAGGAACCCAAAACCTATTTGAGCTCTTAGGGTTTACTAGGTATTTCTTAGGGATGACCTCCCTAGATACCCTCCTAATGACCCTTCTAGGCTTGTTAGCCTTGGTCATTTTGGTCTTACCTAGGTTAACCTTAGGGATTACCTCCCTAGTAACCTTCTTAGTGGCCACCCTAGGTTTCCTTGAAACTCTAGCCACTAGACATCTACCTTGGTCAATCTTAGGGATGACTTCCCTATTGACCTTGGTCTTTCTAGACCTAGATTGTGTTCCATACTCAAATGAAACACTATTATAAGTCACCTTAGGCTTAGGTTTGTGACCCAAACCATTCTTGTCCTTGGTTGACTTTTGTTTCTTGGATCCTAGATGTTGACTTTAAGGTTTTGACCCTTGACTTTGACCATTAGACCCTTGAAATTGATTTTGTATATTCCTAAGGGTCTTTTCTAATTTCTCAAGCCTTGACCTCAAGGCTTGATTTTCTAATTCTAATTGTCTAATTTTAGAATTTTGATTTAATCCTTGGGCATGGGACTTCCTAGGCATATGCCTAGTTCATTTAGGGTTGAAACCTAGGTGCTCTTGCACCTTTCTAATTGTCTCCCTAGGTAGAGTTAGTCTTGAGTTATTTGACCTAGGTTTGTCCTTAGATAAATTGTTTTTAGGGACATTAGTCCCAAATTTCTCCTTATTTTCAAAATAAAAATTCTTAGCACCTAAACAAAAGTACTTGTTCCTATTAGCATGCTTTTCATAAATTGCAAGAGAATTAAAATTCCTAGCATGCTTTTGACTTTTAAATCTAGAAGGTGTATTATTAAAATATATCTTAGGGTTAGCCTTAGCTCCCCCTACTTGTGATGCTCCCTCTTTGACTCTCTTGCTCCCCCTAGGGCATTGATTCCGGTAATGTCCTTTTGAATTGCACTTGAAGCATATGACATGCTCCTTGCTCTTTTGACTTTGGGCACCGGTATCTTTGACCTTTGTGTTGACTTTTGGTGTCGGAGGAGTTTTCCTAATCCGTTTCGGACACTTGCTTTTGTAGTGCCCGATTTCCCTACACTCAAAGCATATTATATGTTTTTTATTTACAATTGACATGCTTGAGTTACCTAAGTCAATGGAGGTCAGAATCGGATTTTGAGCTTCTTCATCTTGATTGGATGTCGAAGCTGCTTCTTGGTGTTGCTCCGGTGATCTAATCTCCTCCCTCTCAATCCTAGATGTGGAGGTCTTCTCCAATTCTACTCCCTCTTCCTCCTTGGATGTTGATGGCCTCTCAACCTTCAAGTCCTCACTTCCTTGTGAGGAAGATGTGTTTGTCTCTTCGGTTCCTTCCTCTTGGACCGGCGATGAACTTTCATGGAGCTTGGCCAAATTGCTCCAAAGCTCTTTAGCATCCATGCACTCACCTAGACTACACAAGAGGTCATTAAGAATTAAATCAAAAATGGATTTGATTACCTTCTTGTTTTTCTCGAATCTTTGGAGTTGATCTTCACTCTATCTCTTCTTCTTGAGGAAACCACTTTTTGGTCCTCTTGGATACTCAAATCCTTCCATTAATAAGGATCATTCCTCAAAGTCTCTTATCATCAAAAAATCTTCAATTCTTCTCCTCCAAGAATTGAAGCCTTCTCGTCCGTATAGGGTATAGGGCACCAGTGTATTGATGTCTCATCCTACTTGTTCTTGGACTTCCATCTTCACCCTCTAGCGTGCTCCCTTTGTTGTTAAAATTGAAGAGCGGCCTCACTCTGATACCACTTGTAGGGGATCGATTGGAAGCTAGAGGGGGGTGAATAGCTTGTTGTCGTTCGTTGATGGAATTCGATCGTGATCGCATCTACAAATCGTATTAGCACAGCGGAATAATAATAATAAAAGCAATAACACAAAACACAATCACAAACACAAGATGTTTAACGTGATTCGGAACTGAACGGTTCCTACTCCACGGATCGAGCTCTAAAGAGCTCTAGTGATGCACACGCACTCACTAATCATAAATAACTCCTTCTCGACACAAGTCGAAGGTGGAGAAACCCCGTACAATAGATTACAACAGTAATACAAAGAAAATACAAGCAACTACACTAAAATGCAAGTAAAGAAAAATTTACACCGAGCTTTTGAATGCTTGCTTGCTAGGTTGATCGAGTAGCACTTGGAGACCCTGAATTGCAGCAACAACTCGCCCCAAATTGCCTCAAAGAACCATCACTTTTTCCTCCTTCACGAGCTCCTTATAAAGCTTCTATCTGTGCTAGAAAAAGTCGATCAGTCGACTGCTCGAGACCATCAGTCGATTGATGTCACTGTTGTCGTGAGACAACAACTAGATCCTTGCTGGAAAAGTCCAACGGATCCATCATCAGTCGACTGATTATGACCATCAGTCGACTGATCAAGCCATCACTCGACTGCTGACTGTAGCGGTCGAGTGAGACTCCATTCTGTGCTCGATTTCTCGAGCACCAGTCGACTGATCACAAAATCAGTCGACTGCTCGACCAATCAGTCGATTGCCCACCTATGGCAGCCGACTGCTAAGGCAATTCCCACAGTCAAACCCGAGTTGACTCAGGCCAGTCGACTGCCACATGGCACCAGTCGACTGACACACCTCAAACATGAGGTTTTAACCCAAGTATGGTTCCCCCATACTTGCTAGACCACCATTAGCCTAGACCTAATCCTTCTAGCCACCTCTATCAGTCTCACGCCTCTCGGATCCCTCCAAGTCATCCATGACTTATTCATCCATCGCGCTAGCCTTCAGGTGCTTCCATCGGCTATGTCATGCTAACGATGTCTACACCGCCAAGGCACATTGGACTTACGCCGCCAAGACTCCGCTTGGACTTTACGCCGCCAACCATTGGACTTATGCTGCCAAGACTTCACCCTTGGACTTTACGCCGCCAATATCAAACCCCTTGGACTTCTCAAATGCCAAGACTCAAGCTTGGACTTTCCCTTGTGAACCCATGTTGGACTTTCCCATGACAATCACATTGTCATATGTTTTTGTCAAACATCAAAACATCTCTCGAGTCAAGCTCGAGTCCTGGTCAATCGTGACCTGGGCCAATTGCACCAACAGTCCTGTTCAATTTCGATGGATGTATCCATTTGAAAGGTGAACTTTTTCTTTTTCTTTTCGTTATGTGTCCGTGATCAATTTTAGTATAAATAAATTCCTAATACATTGTGTTTTATTACTGTTAGATTCCTCTATCACTTGAAAAAAAAAAGTGAAAAATAAGGGTCATGTTGAGACTTATATTGTTAATGCATATATTGTGGAGGAAGTTACAACTTTTGCATCATATTATTTTGAACCTCATGTTCAATGCAAAAGTCGGAGAGCAGGAAGAAATGATGAGGGTCTTGTTGATTCCAATTTGAAATCATTCTCAATTTTTAACTATCTTGGTCGACCGAGTGGATCTTGTACAAGTAGATACTTAACTGGTCAAGAGTGGCGAGCAGCCCACACATATATTTTACTGAACTGTCCAGAAGTAACGTCATATTTCGAGTGAGTATATAAATATTATATTATATATTTCATATATCGTAAATTATTGTTCGTGTTATATTTGATTTTATGGTAGGACTTTTCAAACTATATATTCGGAGCTTCCGGAGCATGAGTTTAATCATTTCTGCAGTGAAGAATTTGCACCTTAGTTCAAAAAATATGTAAGTAGTCTATGATAATAAATTTGATAAAGCTTGACTTTAACACATACTTATTTGACTTTAGGTTCTTGATAATCACGCTCACATTGAGCAAGAACTAGTAAAGCATCTGCCATGGGATCCAAACTCAGAGGTAAAAACTTGGCCGACATATTTCATAAACGGATATAATTTTCATACTCAATAATATGGAACTGGGAAAGCTACAATGAATAGTGGAGTTTGTGTTCAGTCATCTAATGATGGAGGTGCAAGGAATGATTTTTATGACTTGCTAGATGAAATTTTAAAGATAGCATACCCAGACTCAATTTTACGAGTTATTTTATTTATGTGTCGTTGGTTTGACCCTATCAAAGGCATGAAGGTGCATCCACAGTTTAATTTTGTTGAAATAAATTATAAAAAATTATACAAGAGGTATGAACCATTTGTGTTAGCATAACAAGCGATTTAAGTATTTTATGTTTCATATCCTAGTCTGAGACGAGACAAAAGTGATTGGTGGATTGTTTATAAAATAAAAGTACGTAAAAAAATTGAGGAATATTGGGAAGACAACATATCAACAAGATGAAGTTGTCAATACATTTCATATCGAAGAATATAATATTTCAATGTTACGAGATCCCACCAGCGTAGTAATAGTCGTTGATGCATGCGAAATGAATGACGATGAAGATAAGGAATTTAATTTAGACGATGACAATGACGATGACGATGACGATGATGATGACGATGACGATGACGATGTTGAATAGACGTATGACCAAGTTTAAAATCACAAGGCAGATTTCGATTTATAATTATAGGTAACTTGTATTGAGTATCAATTATGTTTCAATTTACTGTCTAATTTAAAATTTTATATATTTGATATATTGATGAACTATTTTTTTTTTTTTTGCAGGTTATCAAATTGCTATGAATATGGTAATTTTTTTCATAATGTTCATATTAATAATTCGATATGCAAATGTTTTTTTTACTGTCATATTCTTCTAATAATTATGATTGTTAGTTTTGACGTGGCGGTCATAGACGGAATAGCGATAGAAGATCACAGTCTTCCTCTGCTTCAGTGTCTGCACATTCTGATGCACTTACAGGAAATGTGCCTTCGACCTATTCTCTAGTTACAGAATCATCTGGTTCTCAACAGATACCTGCTAATGTATCTTCTCCAACACAACAATCACTCGTTGAGAGAGAAGATATGCGAGAGCTTATATCTGTGCGTGGAGATTCATAAGTATTCTAGTTTTAAATTTTCTATATTTTTATTTTTTAGTTGGTATTTTTATAAGTATCTAACATGGTTTATTTTTATTTTATGTTAGATTTACAAATTTTGTACATATTATTCATGAGATAAATAAAATAGTGAATAACCATTGGGGCGGAGCTTCTATGACTTATAGGAGCACGCCGGAAGAAATAAAAATTTTATGGTGAAATGAGTTCAAAGTAAGTTATTTAAATCATGTTGTATATAAAATTACAGTTAATATAATCAATTCAATTTTTCTCTACTGCAGCGGTTATTTACTTGGGAGGAGAGTGAAACTCTAGAGATTAGGAGGATTTTCAAGAAAAAGTGTGCAGACCATATCAGAAACATACTCAGACACGCGAAAACTAGAAATAAAAAACTACACTTTATAACCGAGAAGAATTGGAATATATTTGTTGCATATTGGGGATCTGAGGATAGCAAACGGAGGAGTGAGCAGAATAAGAAAAATCAACATTGTAATTATGGCGCTCTGTCTGTCACATATACAGGAGGCTCAATTAATATCGACGAGCATAAACATCGATTGGTAAGTTTTTTCAAATCCTAATTTTGTATTCTAATACCAACTAATTTATACATTATAACAATGTTTGTTTAGGCCCAGGAGACGGGGATTGAGTCTTTATTCATAGATAATTTCACCTGTATATTCCAAAAGAAAGATATGACGTGGAGTGGGGAGAGAGCTAGAACAATGAAGATTTGTAATTTAAAAAATTTAAATTCTTATATTAGTATTTAACTTTTGTTTCTTTCAAAACAGGAGAAATATGATGAACTTGCACAGAGAAATTCGAGTGCAAGTGATGATGCAGTAGAATTTAAGTCTTCTGTAAGCAATATGAATTTATGGCTCGAAGCAACTGGAGGGGTGAAAAGTGGAAGAATAATTGGACTCGATTCTTTGAGTCGAACGTATAAAGCCCCTGGTGCGTCTTCTTCATCCTCCCCGACAGTAAGAGCAGAAATAAAGCAATTGACCGAAGTGGTTACTCATTTGAGGGTGTTATTAGCGCAAAAGAAAAATGAATCGAGACAAAGAGAGCAGAAAGTAAATGAACAGATGAACGAATTTCGAATGCAACAGATGTTAATTATACAGCATCTTCAATTAACATCTAGTTCAAGTCAACTTTCTCCTCCTCGATCTGGTCCTCCTCCTGATCCTTGTAATAATTGTTAGTGCTTATAAGCTCCACATATCTCCACAATGACATGATATTGTCCACTTTGGGTCTAAGCCCTCATGGTTTTATTTTTGGGCTTTACCCAAAAGGCCTCATGCCAATGGAGATATCTTTTTTCTTATAAGCACATGATCTTTTCCATGTCTTACCAATGTGGGACTTTGATTGTATTCCCCATACTCCCAACAATCCCCCCCTCAAACGAAGGACCACATTGGGCCCCCCCTCAAGCCTATCCCTCCTCAAAGGATTTTCTCTGCTTGATGTCCGATCTTCAACCCACCAGGACTTCCTGCCAGTTGTTCGGTCCCCCCGACCCAACTAGACTTCCTTCCTGATGTCTGGTTCTCTTGATCCGGACGTGGGAGCTCAACTTCCTTCGTTCGAGGTTCATGGCTTGACATGGACCATGGCTCTGATACCAATTGTTAGTGCTTATAAGCTCCACATATCTCCACAATGACATGATATTGTCCACTTTGGGTCTAAGCCCTCATGGTTTTATTTTTGGGCTTTACCCAAAAGGCCTCATGCCAATGGAGATATCTTTTTTTCTTATAAGCACATGATCTTTTCCATGTCTTACCAATGTGGGACTTTGATTGTATTCCCCATACTCCCAACAATAATGACAATGAGGATGTATTTTTCGATGATAATGGTGGTGACGATGGTGGATACGTTTGAATTTAGTTGTTGTATTTAAATGTTCCTTGACTTATCATACGATATTTATGTATTGTACGTTATGTTTATGTTTGTTATGTATATATTGATTTGGTATTGAAGTATAATGTGTAAATTAGTTTATAGTATTATATGTGTTTGTTGTAAAACAGGAAAAATAGTATAATTTATTGTAATATTTTTTTTATTTTTCTAGATTAGCAACCAAAAAAAATTCATTGTAGATTAGCGACGAAAAATTATTTTTCATCGCAGAATTGACAACGAAAAAAAAATTCGTTGCAAAAAAAGAAGCATCAGTCGACTGCCGCATGTATCCAATCGATTGATACACTATCAGTCGAGTGACCAGTCAACTAGAGAAGGTTCTCCGACCAGCTTCTCCACCACCAGTCGATTAATGGAAACCATCAGTCGACTGATACATGAGAATTTGCAACGAAAATTTTTTTCCATCGTAGAAATTGCATCGAAAAAAATTTTTGTCGCAGAATATCCGTACCAGTCGACTGGTAAACATGATCAATCGATTTCTATTACTGTAGCAACTTACAGAACCTTTGGTAGTCGACTGAGCAGTCGACTCTCCATTCGCGCCGATCACTATTATCGTAGCGCACGTAACCTTGGTAGCCACGATCGAGCAACTATCCATTTGACAATGATCGCCTATTATGTAGCGACTACGTAACCTTTGGTAGCCGATTGACCAATCGAATTGGTAAGACGTCAGTCGACTGATGATATTCATCAGTCGACTGTACGTGAATATTTTGCAACGATTTTTTTTTCGTCGTAGATTTGGCGACGAATAAATATTCGTCGTCAAATTTATTTTTATTCATGAAAATATGTTTAAACCAAATTTGACGACGAATTTCATTTTCGTAATTTGGCGACGAATATAATTTTTCGTCGCCAAAATTGACGAAGAATTTTATTTTCGTCGCTAAATTTAGGGACAAATTTCATTTTCGTTGCCAAATTTGGCGACAAATTTTGCAACGAAAGAAATTTTCATCGTAAATTTTTACGACGAATTTATTTTTTTCGTTGTAAAATTTAGCGGCGAATTATTTTCAACGAAAAAAAATTTATTGCAAATTTCGTTGCAAAAATATTTTGCAACGAATTTTTATTCAAAATTCGTTGTAAAATTTGGCGCCAAATCTTATAATTTTTATAGTGAATTGTTGCTATCCGTAAGCTCATATAGCGGAGCAATATCATTTTACGAATATAGTATTGAACACCAACCTCGATGCTACTATTTGTTTTCTCTTTCTTATATAAGCTTTAATTTAAACATCGAAGGATCTTCAATGTCGGATAGGCCGACAACAAAGAGATTTTTATTATTGAGATAGAAGAGAATCTATCTTGGATAGCTCATCTTCAAGGGAAAAAATCCGTGCTGTATATATTAATTTCGAGCAAAGTTAATTTTTTCTTTTTTAGGAAAATTCATATTCGCTTTTTGGTAACAAAGAGTTAGATTGATTGCATAATACCTTACAAAAAAAAAAAAAAAAGACCTGGATTGTTTTTTTTTCTTTTAAAGAAACGAAACTGGAGCCGGTCTATAAAAGCCGAAAAAGGAATTCCGTTGCCGGAACTCGAAACCGGGTCTTTCGGGTGAGAGCCGAATATCCTAACCAACTAGACTACAATGGATGTCTCAATCTGGTTAACACTACATTAATATAAATCTGATATATAGCATTTTAAGGACCATTTGCTTATTTAGTTTGTTGAGTATTAATATTTTCTATATGTTAAAATTTATGTCTTTAAATGTCGAATTTTTCTTTCTATGATGTCTTTTACCTCTTCGTGTATGAGAGGACAAGGACCAATCCCATTTTACTTTCTCTTTGCGGCAATTTACCAAACACAGCTCCTAAAGTTCGGAAATGTCCAAAAAGCGTAGCATAGTTTCAGATTTACCAAATCGCGTACCTAATTCCTCTTTTACCCCTCCTGCCAAACAGACCTGCAATTTAATGATGAGAGAGAATTTTCATGCATCCGAGCCACTGCTGGAAATTTCAAACCATCTAAACGTGGTGCTGGGAATTCAAATTCCAGCACCACTTTTTTTTTTATCTGATTTCTAATTTATATCGGTCTGATTTCTAAAATATTACTGTGAATATTTAATAAAACCTTGAATATCAGAAATTTTGGCCACGAATACACAGAGGGACACTACTCAAACTCAATGGACTTGGATTGGATCGAAAAAGAGGTGAATAAGACCATCAATGGGTTTTGACCGAAATCCATTGATGGACTTAGAGGAGTCCAAATTTTAAAATCTTAACATAGACTGAAAGATCTTACAACATGAATTTTTGATATGTCGAGGAAACTTAGTTTTAATCCTCCTATCTCTCAATTTTAACTTGTGTCGAAAAAAAAAATGGTGTTGGAAGTTGAGAAACTGGTGGAAGATAGTGGTAGTGGTGTTGGAATTATAATTTGGCACCGTAATCTTGAATTAGCAATTCGGCACCATATCATCTTGAATTGGAATTCTCGATACCTTGATGGTGTCGGGATCCTGCGATACCAGTGGTCTTTGGGAATTCAATCGGCCTGCTGGTCTTTGGAAATTCGATAAATTATTTAATATCTCATTAAAACCTATGAATAAAATAATCATCCTCAAAATTAATTAAGTTGAAATTTTAAATAAAAAAATAGCTCCTATGGAGCTAAAAGCCATAATCATATAAACTTTAAAAATAATAAAAAATAATTAAAGGATAATTTTATTTCTTAAAAAACATTTTTAATTGAAATAGTCACGATTATTCTCCTTTTTTATACTTATGCTATTCTTGAATTATTTAAATATAATTAAAGCAAAAATGAATTAAAATTGTTGTATGCGATTCTGACGTTAGGCTATAATATTAATGTTCACATAATATAGATCAAAAATAAATATTTATATATAATAAATATTTATGTTTTTATCTTAATTTCCACAGCAAATTCGATTTCTACATTAATAGACTATTTAATATCCATATCGAATCATATTTTTTTATCGTATTTTTCAAAAGTTTTTTTATGATTCTAATAAAAAAAAGTGTTCTATAATTTTTATAAAAAATTAAATATCAAAGAAGCTATATAGTTTTAATTTATCATAAAATAATCGATAAAATTTAAACCCCTTGCAATTCCTACTCATTACCTTTCACGTGAAAAGAAATACAAAGATTAACAGAGTGGTCTTTGGAAATAATCGATATTTTTAATTTATCATAAAATAATCGATAAAATTACCTTTATTAATTTTGAGAATTTGGCAGCTGTGGTGCTAAATTAAATTTCAGCACTATAGTCTTTGGGATTGAATTCGACACCGCGATGGTGTCTTTGGGATTATAACACCACCAGTAGTCTTTGGAATTGAAATTTCGGCCCATTGTAATCTTGGGATTGGAATTCCCGGGACCACGCGATGATGTTGCGGGGATTCGATACCACCGTGGTGCTAGGAATTCCAATCGATCTACGATGATGATGTTGCGAGGATCCGATATCAGCTGTAGTCTTTGGAAATTCAATCCCGGCACGCGGTGGTCTTTGGAAATTCCAATTCATACCACGATGGTCTTTGGAATTGCAGCACCACTACCACTATCTTCCACCAGTTTCTCAACTTCCAGTACCATTTTTTTTTCGACACAAGTTAAAATTGGGAGATAGGAGGATTAAAACTAAGTTTCCTTGACATATAAAAAATTCATGTTGTAAGATCTTTCAGTCTATGTCAAGATTTCGAAATTTGGACTCCTATAAGTCCATCAATGGGTTTCGGTCAAAACTCATTGATGGTCTTATTCACCTCTTTTTCGATCCAATCCAAGTCCATTGAGTTTGAGTAGTGTACCTCTGTGTATTCGTGATCAAAATTTCTGATATTCAAGATTTTATTAGGTATTCATAGTAATATTTTAGAAATCAGACCGATATAAATTAGAAATCAGATAAAAAAAAAGGTGGTGCTGGGATTTGAATTCCCAGCACCACGTTTAGATGGTTCGGAATTTCCAGTAGTGGCTCGGATGCATGAAAATTCTCTCTTATCATTAAATTGCAGATCTGTTTGGCGGGAGGGGTAAAAGGAGAATTAGGTACGCGATTTGGTAAATCTGAAACCATGCTACACTTTTTAGACAATTCCGAACTTTAAGAGCTGTGTTTGGTAAATTATCGTTTTCTTTGTGTATAAAGAGACAACTATGCAAATTAAGGTTGCTCACAGTATTTTTTTTGCCTTGCACTTGTTGCAAATCATTAGGGGGCTGTCTCTTCGTGTCTTTGTTAACTTGCAAGAAAAAACTCTCTTATTTGATGATTTTCCCTTATATCCTACTTAAAAAATAAATCTCGAGGTCCAAAAATTTTATGCCATTTCTTTTCTTTCTTCTTCTTACTATTTCTATTATCCTAGTCAACCTTTAAATCCACACATTTAGTTACTTTTCTTTGTGTATATATATATTAATGAGGTTGACTTTTTCTAATTCATATTTTTCTAAAAAATAAAAGAGTTGACTTGATCGAGTAATGAAGAAATTTACAGTATGAAATGAGTCGAGTCACCAATGATCCAAAGTGATATTGACTCGTGTGAGTGCTATGATTCATCCCTAATGAGTCATGTTGTGCTTTAGCTACAACCATTTCAAATTAATCTTTATTCTTCTAATGACTTTCATCTTCACATTTATGATATTCCACATCGATTAAATGGGTTCGACGATAGGCATTTTCGCAAATATTTAATGAAACATTGTACAATATTGTTTATTGTTGAGTGCAAATGGTAAAATTTTCTAAATAAAAAAAAATGGCATGATACATCTCTTATAAGCTATGATAGGCACGTTATACTTTAAGAATTTAATAATTTTGATAAAAGGAATTGTATGAATTGTGATAATTTTGAACATCGATTCAAAATTTTAAAATCAGTTTCTAATTAGAAATTATCATGGATATCTTTGAGTTAATTTTTGTAAAGATTAGCAAATGTATTGGGTCAACGTGGCAAAAAAAAATTATCAATTTTGAAAAATTCTAAAAAAGTCATCCTTTATGATAAAATATCTAAGAATTTTATTTACATTTTTTTTGCTAGGTAAATAATTTTATATTAATTAAAAAGAAATGTACAATATTCACTTTGAATATCTTATCATGTGAATATTAGATCTGAATAGATATTCAAAATTTTACACATATATGTATCTTAATTTTCTTCTAAGTACCTCCTATATTCATTTTCTCCTTCTAAAAAATAATTCTATTCTTAATCATTCATATTTAGATAGATGAAGAGATAATGAGCCATAATTAAATGAAAATGGTTAATTTGCCCATTTAATTTTAAAATAATTAAAGCACACTTACTTTTTTTTAAAAAAAAAAATTATCATGCTTGTTAATGATTATAATTGAGATGGTAATAGTCTAAAGTCTTCCATTATATCTTGATAATTTAAAATTTGTAGAGGATAATTTTAATTTGTAATTAAATTATAGTTTGGAGTTAATGAGATCCAAAATTTAAGCCTTATTTTATTCCAACAGACGACTCCATTTTATCTCTTCCCCACTTTGCTTCCTTCTTCCCCTCTATAAAAGCCACGCCCATTCCCCGATCGATCGCCAAGTTCTTCCCTTTCTCCTTATTCTCCTCGATCGTCTTCTTCTCGAGGATTTTGGGGTTCTGCGGGAGCGATGGAGATCGATCTGACGCCCAGGTTGTCGAAGAAATCTTACGGCGGCGACGGCGGCGCCTACTACGCCTGGTCGGCCGAGGAGCTGCCGATGCTACGCGCTGCCAGCATCGGCGCGGCGAAGATTTTGCTGGAGAAGCGGGGATTGGTGCTCCCCAGCTACTCCGATTCTGCCAAGGTCGCATACGTCCTCCAAGGTGAAACGTTATTCGATTCGTTTGCTCTCTGTCGTCTCCCCATTTTGCTTTAGAAGTAGGGATTTTGGTTTTGGTTTCAAAGTTGCGATCTCTTCAGTGGATCGTGTTATTTAGGGCAAAAACAAAAATCACTCTTTTTTTTTTTTTTTTTTTTTTTTTTTTATGGGTTTCTTCTCTCTTCCGCCATTTTGCTGCAGAACGAGTAATTTTGATTCGATATGTCGTTTTGATTCAATCTTGTTCCTCATTCGATTGTTTTTATATTCTTCTCCGGAAATTTGTTCGATTAACAGTTACTATTTGGATGAACTGTTATGAGTGCGCGTGTTGATTTATGTGTGCGGATCAAATGACAAAACATCTGAAAACTCCGACTTGCTTTCTTTTCGACAGTCACTAAATTGCATTTGAAAAAGAGAAATGAAAATTCTTCCTTTAATATATTTGTGATCCGCAGGTACTGGAACTTGTGGAATTGTTCTTCCGGAGGCCACAAAAGAGAAGGTGCTCACAGTCAAGAAGGGCGATGCCATTGCCCTTCCCTTTGGAGTCGTGACCTGGTGGTTCAACCCCAACGACGCTGAGCTTGTGATACTCTTCCTCGGAGACACTTCGAAGGGCCACAAAGCCGGGCAATTCACTAACTTCCCCATCACTGGCAATAACGGCATCTTCACCGGTTTTAGCACCGAGTTCGTGGGCCGTGCTTGGGACCTCACCGAAGATGACTCACGGGACCTTGTCTACGGCCAAGTCAATTCCGGCATCATCAAGGTTAAGGATGGCCAAGCCATGCCTGAACCTTTGCCCAAGGATCGCGACGGCATGGTCTTCAACTGCGAGGAAGCACCTCTAGATGTGGACATCAAGAACGGCGGCTGTGTCGTGGTGCTCAACACTAAGAACCTGCCACTAGTCGGACAGGTCGGCCTCGGCGCTGACCTCGTGAGGATCAACGGCCATGCCATGTGCTCCCCGGGGTTCTCCTGCGATTCAGCTTTCCAAGTGACCTATATCGTCAGAGGCAGCGGCCGCGTTCAGATCATCGGCGTCGAAGGCAAACGTGTCCTCGAGACACATGTTAAGGGTGGCTACCTCTTCATTGTGCCAAGGTTCTTCGTCGTGTCAAAGATTGCTGATGCCGAAGGAATGGAATGGTTCTCCATCATCACCACACCAAAGTAATCTTCTCTCGACAATCTTTTCTACTGACATTGCTCTAGCAATAATGCATTCTTTGCTTGCTTAACTCACTTAACTAACCTCAAATAGTGGACACTTAAATGGCTCAATGATCATCGTGAGAAAGCTACGAGAAATCTACCATTGCTACTCTAACAATTTGTTTTCCTTTCCTTTGTGAAACTGTACAGCCCAGTGTTTACTCACCTGGCCGGAAAGACCTCGGTGTGGAAGGTAATGTCGCCGGAGGTATTGCAAGCTTCGTTCGACACCACCCCCGAGCTCGAGAAGCTTTTCCGATCCAAAAGGACATCGGATGAAATCTTCTTCCCTCCCTCAAAATCCAGCCAGTAGTTAGTTATTTTCCTAGAGTCTAAATAAAGCTCAGCGCAGCACTCTGATAGACATCGTTTGCTGTCTTCTTACTCTTTACAAATTAGGATTTAATGGTCTCTGTCAATACAATAATGACCTTTATGACTGAGATCTTCTACTAATTAATGCTATAGTTACTGTTCTTTTTTACATAGATATTGGTTAGTATTTAAGTAGCCTTGTAATCTAGCTTGGTGATGTTCTAGTTTTTATTTATTAAAACTCTTATGAACCTATTTAACTTATTTGTTTATCTTATGAGTTTGTTCAAGGCTATATATATATATATATATATATATATATATATATATATATATATATATATATATATATAATTAAATTTTTGTTTAATGAATAAATTTGTCAATAGTATGTTAGGGTGTTGTTTATGATTTTTTTTCCCCAATTTTTTCATTATAATATAAATGAACTTTTATCACATTAAGTAGAAGTCTTGCTCACGAAGATCATGTTTATGTAAAGAGCACAATTTTTTATTAAAATTAAAACATGTGGTTTACTAAATTAAACCAAACCAAAATTAAGAAAATATGGTTTATAGATTAAATTTTGGATGGTAAAATTAAGCATTTAAAATAATTTTAGGTTTTTTTTATGATTTAAAATGGAACCAAAATGAGATCTAGTTGGCAATTGGTTCTCTAGGAAATGTGGCATTATCAAAAAGAAGAGATCAAAGTTGATCAATGAGATGATGGAGGATAAAGTTTATGGTGGAGAGGGAAATAATGGAGATGTCAAGTAAAGTTTCTGAATGATTGCTAAAGATAAAGAATGTAGGATGGCCATCCATGAAATGTGCAATAGCTCACTAATTGAATATTCTCATGCGAAGATAAATTTGAGATGCAAAGATATATATAGTTCACTAGACAAGGGATGTGCGGATGAAGAGAATTAAGAATGTTCACAAGGATTTTTTATTTTTCATCCTTCCAATATTAGCCGCATTTATAATATTGGGCATTAAAGCACCCTTTGATATTATGGACTAAAATATACAAGTTGAAGGAGATTTTTCATCTGCAAAAAGGTTGGAACTGCCAACCTAGCAGCCTCCGGCCTCCCGTCCCAAGAGGAAATCGTGAAGGGGTAAATCACGGGGCAGGCCTATGGCCTTTGAAGGAGATTTTTCATCCACTTATGGAAGGATGCTTAGAATCTTCAAGAGACATTATAGAGTGAAGACTCGATATTTTGCAATTTCATCTGTGATTTATTATGTGTAATTGGTCAGGAATAATTATTTGTTAATATAGAGAGAGTGATTAGATGGGTGCAAATGCATGGTCATAGTTCTGTGCCTACTTTTGCTTGGCCTGATAACCTTTAACTGGAGTAATGCTTTAATATGCTTTTCAAATGCCTGCTTCATGAGGGGAGTTATATGAGATAAAGGCTTATCCTGAATTGTGATATCAGGATTGATAATATCTATTTTGCACAGAATTTTATTTTTTGACCAATATTTCAGTGGGTCTTCGCCTATATATCCCTGATTCTTCAATTTTTCAATTAACTCCTCATGCCTTCTGAAAATTTTTGGATTTGATGGCTCCATAGCATAATAGACTTTCTCCTGAATATTCAGATATTCTTCCTCGTCCATGCTCAATTCTTGTATTGCGTGGACTGCTGCATCATTTGTGGTTATTGAGGTAACATTTTTATAAATAGTGATTAAGTTACCTTCAATCCGAAGTCCTCCCTGCATGTTTCGGATGAAATTACAGTCTATCACCATCTGAATTCCATCTCCAAGAGACATATCAAATGAGTAAGTAAAGGGAATTCTGAACTTCATCTAGCTGAGTAAAAACTACTTCTTCAGTATCAGATAATATCTCATCATCTTTATCTTCATCGTTCAATATTGTTTTTGAAGAATAGAATGTTTCCTCTTCTTGATCTTCTTGATCAGAGTCTCCCCAAGATGGGGTAATAAGACTCATATCCCAATCATGCTTTGGTATTGTGTATTTGACATAATAGTCAAATTTTCCACTGGACTGCCCCAAAGTATCCCAGATTTCTTCTGTATTTTGAGAACTTCCTTCGATTTCTTCTGTATTTTGAGAACTTCCTTCTCCACCACCTTTCGCAAATAGATTAATCCATTCTTCATCCTGAAGTGTAAATAAAGTTTGTTCTTCAGAAATAGAGGGAGGGCATAATTTCTTCGTAAGCTTATCCCATGCTTCTGTACCCATCTGAGTACTGCTTTCCCCAAATCCTTGTTGTTGTCTTGTTGTGTCGGATAGCTGTTCCACTTGTTGGACTGGAATAATGCTGGCCTTCTCTAGGATAAGTTGAGTCACTACTTCTCCCTTCACAAATTTTTAGCATTATTTCCAAATGCTTCATATGACTCTATTCTGATTCAGAAAATATCAAGATATCATCTATATATACAGCAATGAAATTTTCCGTACCTTGAAAGCATGAATCCATTTTCCTCTGAAATGCAGCAGGTGCATTTTTCAAGCCAAATGACATTACTAACCATTCGTAAAGTCCAGAAGGGCTAATAAAAGTCGTCCACTCCACGGATTCAGGATCCATAGCTATCTGATGAAATCCTGACTTGAGGTCAAATTTGGAATAAATTTTTGAATTTCCCACCTTCTTCAGGATAGTGTTGATGCCTGGAAGACTTTGACCTTGTACTCAGCAATCTTCATTAATGAAGAATTATCATTAAGGCAGAATGTTCATTAATGAAGAATTATCAAGTAAGTTCTACCGAAAAATGCCTCCATTAATTGAAAATTATCTTGAACAGAAGTTTCAGGAACGCTACCCAGGAAACATTATAGGAGTTCTTCCCCGAATTCATCACGGTTACCAAGAACTCAAGGAAATGTGCAGACAGGCTTCACTTCAAAGGAGCCTAAAAAACTTGCAGTTTTGTTCACAAATACCTCTACCCAGTTACTACCAGGGACAGAAAAGGTATGGTCTGAGGAAGGCCCAGAGTTACAAAGGGAAACCTCACAAATCACACGTTCGTGTGATCAAAAAGAAGTACCAGCATGATAAAACCAAGATAAAAAAGTGCAAATGCTACATATGTGGAGAAGAAGGATATTTTGTAAGGGAATGTCGAAACAAAATAGGAAACAAAGAGAGAATAGCAGTGCCTAGGCGTTTACTTTAATTTGATGTTTTATCAAATGTGAGAGGACTTACATCTTAGAGACGTATATAAACATGCTCATTTACACATTAAAAAAAAAAAGAATATTCACTTGAGTTACACAAATATTGATGAGAAGAGAGTTTCTCTACGAGATTTATCCATTGAGGATTTTATAACCTTTTAATATAAAATTTTTTAGTAGTCTTTTCTTTAACAATAAACCATTTACTTGATCCATCTATCTTTGTTAATAAATTTTCTATTTATTAACTTAACCAAGTTAGACTCGCTAGATCAATCAACTCATTCAACCCAACTCAATAAGCTGGCTCAACATACTCACATTTGCCAATTTATTTCTTCTCGACCAACATTTGACTCGCTCAGACCTACTAAGCCAAACTTCCTAACCTATTAGACTAAATTAACAAAATCTCATGAGTCCACTAGATTGACCATATAGACTAGACCAGTCGTGGATCGACTATTCAACTCAACCAACTCGCATAGACCCACCAACCCGCCCGACTTGTCCATCTCACCCACCATAATCGACCTCTCCCACTCCACTTAGAGAAGATATTATCCCTCTAGGCACCAAACTCAAAAGTTAACTCTTCTTTTTTAAAAAAAAAATATATTCAAGTAAAATTTTTATTAGAAAATATTTTAAATAAACAAAAACATCTTACAAGAAACAATCAATTTACAAGAGATTAAACTACTTCTTTGGACCAGCAATTCAATAGAATCTCATCACATTTTAATATATTAAGAGGGTATGAATATACACAAACGAGGTAACCCCTTGGAAATCAAATCAGGAACCACCATAACGAGCCACCTACTTTGAAATCAAAATAGGAACAGTGATCAAATGATCTTGAAGATAAAGATGCCGAAATGTTGTTGCAAATCATGATTTCCAAATTGAAGGCCGTGTGTACTTGTGTTGTGTCTACATAGAATTAGGAATGATAATGAACCATGATGGCAAGCTGAAAATTCTTCGAGTCAGAAAGCAAAAAGACCTTACTGATTCACAATCTTCAAGCTTAGCGAGGAGCAATGCAAGCATCATTGAGAAGATTGGTGTAGCTACTTTGATCTACTAGTATTTCATGCCGACCTTCCCTCGTATGGATGCTGATATTCCAATTTGAGATCTCCTCATGTTTTTAGTTTTATAACGAGCGCCATTGCTGGAGCAAACATAAAGACTTGTTTCCTGATGACTACAAACTGAAGCATTTCTAACGGCAAAGTCTGTGCTGGGTGTAAGCAGGGGGACTGGCACACTTCCCAGCAGTTGTTCTTCTGATGCTGACTTGTGTCACGAACTTGAACTTGACCTTTGGAAAACTTTGTGATGTAAAATTACTGGTCATGAGCAGAAAACCTTCCAGATGTTCGTCACGGATACTAATGATCAAGCACTGTTTATCCCAGTTGTTTAGGGTTGGCCATACTAAGCTTATATATTCAACCCTTCCTATGCCTCATGCAATGGGAAGTCACTGCTCATGAGCTTAAAACCTCGCCAGGAATCCTGCATGGGCGCTAGTCACTCATCACATCATTATCATCATCATCAACCAACGCTAATCCCTGTTGATTAGCACCAGCTACATTAAGCTTATATACTCCTCTCTGTTCCTCTACCTCTTAAACCGTTCGTTCTAATCTATTAGTTGGCTCTGATGGCAGATCAATCATTGTTGAAAGCCACAAAAATAGGCATCACATCATTAAATTGAACCTGTGTTGTATCATGACAGAGGGTGAACAGGAACGACTTTGTGATTATCTAAATAAATAGGGTGAAAGCATCTTTAGAATAATCCAGGGGATTCACTTCAAAAAGTTGAAGAAAGAGAAGTTGTTGGAGACATTTTACCTTCTTTAGTAAAAGAATGAAAGCAGACTTACCATACTACAAAATTGAAGCATAGAAAACTCAGTGGCATTCCAGGCAACGATCCAATTCTACGAATCTTGAAGCCTTCAGTAACGTTGAACATATACTTGAACATTGACTTGTCCAACATGAGCCATGTTAAATCTGCACTGATACATTGTAAAACATATAAACTTCCATGTTTGATTAATAAGAACTATCACCAACATCTGCTCATATCAATTAACAAATCTAAAACATCAGTAGTCTCACCCTATATTTCTGTAAAATGTGAACATCTGTCATTGATACACCCATCTAAGGATATCCATAGAGTCCTAATCATTAGCATGGTATCAATAAGTAAAAGATCATTATGACCCGAGCATCAAGAAGAACTACTAAATATGATACTGCGGAATTTCAAATTTCATGTGACTGAGAAACAGTTGCAAACACTGTGATATATGAGTTCCGCCAGAGTCTAAATCCAACTGATCATAGGATAATATAGGCACATCTGGGAGTAAAGATGTCTACTTTGGGTATTCCAACACTAGGGTTTAAAGTTTTGCAGATGAAAGTACCTTGATCATTATAAGTTCAAAAGATGTAACAGGAGACTACATCCAATCTAGTAAGATATATTATTTGCAAATATAGAGTGTTCCGGCTATGTGGTGTTTGGTTCAAACACTTTGAATAGAAGAAAAATAGCATAATTATAAGTGTGTCGGGTTGAAATTTAAGAAGAATGCCTAAAATTGGCAGGTCAAGATCGCCATGAGTGTTCTTATCATACTAATTTAAGAGTCAATTTTTGTCAGTCTAATCCAGCAGAATTATCACAACTATTCTTTCTTGCTGCACTATTGCAGAAGCGACAATGACAAATCTAGAAATTATCTTGAAATACCTTACTCATAATGCCAGCATAACAGGTTCTGAACAAGGTGTCTAGTTTGCTTAAATCATCATTCTAAATTCCAGACTGTATTTGTGCAAAAAAAGAAAGAAAATAAAAAACATCGCACAATAAATGGTTCGTCTTTATTTATAAACACTTACTAAACAGCCAGCAGACAACTGGAAAAAAGAAAACCTGAATTAGGAGCTCTCTCAAGTTGCAAGAGCTAAGTTGGCTTTCACTTAATAGCCATAAAAGTTTCTTGTTGATGTAGCTTCTTAAGCCGAAGCACCACTGAGCAATGTATTTGCTGAGAGCATAAACTTGTAAGTCATTCTAAAATGACTACTCCAGAAATTTCTGCTCTCCTTTAGCGCCCATCAAGCATATACCATGCAGAAGGGAAGTATAGGTTGCCCAATTTGGCTTTACATGGCCTCTGATCATGTCATCATACAGAGTGGAAATTGTAGTAATCTCATCGTTTCTGATGCAACCACGAATAAGTACATTATACGCAACTGCATCAGGTTTCAACCCTCTCCTAAGCATCTCATTCCAGAGTTCAAAAGCTTCAGTTAGATGGCCTCTCTTGCAGTACTCATAAATTAGGGGTGTATAACTTATGCAATCAGGAGATATATTATTTTCGACCATACGATGAACAATGTTAACAGCTTCCTGCATCCTTCCAATTTTACTGAAGCCTCTTATTAGAAGGTTATATGTCACAGTGTTTGCAAAAAGCGCACTAAGCATCACTTGATGCAGTACAACAGCATGGTCTACACTTCCTTTTCTTGTAAGTAGGTCAAGAAAAGAGCCATATGTAAGGCTGTTAGGAAGAAAACCACTAACTAGCATTTCTTTACAAAGCGTCAGTCCTTCATCAAACAACCCCGCTTTACATAAACCATTTATTAGTGCTGTATATGTCACAACATTTGGCTGACATCCAAACGCAGCCATCCCATTCCAGACAACTTGCGCTTCAGAGAACTTCTCTAATTTTGAATACATGTCAATCATATCTGTATATAACACGATATCAGGCTTAATACCTCTAGTGACCATCTCTCTGAATAGTGAATATGGTCTTACTTTATCCTGCTGCTTTAGAGATCCAGAGATCATCACACTGTAACAGACAAGGTCCATGTTTACCCCCCTTTCCACCATCTCTTTCCAGACTTTGTGGGCATCATGTATTTTATCTTCCTTGCGGAGTCCATGAAGAAGAGCACTACAGCTCATCTCATTCAATACACGATGCTCGATGTGCAGATCATTCACAAACTCCTTAGCTTCATCCACTCTACCCGACATACACAAACCAGTTATCAAGGACCTGTAAGCATAATTGTCTGGAGCAATGCCTCTCTCCAACATCTGATCATATAGCTGAAATGCAGTTGTTGTATCCCCTATTGAACAATACCCTTCTATCATAACATTGTAAGTCACGTTGTTTGGCATCACGCTACATTCTAACATTTCATTGAATAACTTAGCAGCTTTGACCATCAATTTAGCACGACAATATCCACTTATAAGAGCTGTGAAAGAATGAGTATTCCATGACAACCCCTTCTCAGACATCTGGTGGTGAAGCTTTGAAGCACCATCCAAATCTCCTTCCCTGCAGTGCCCAGTGATCAAAGACGTATAAGTAGATTCATCCGGTGTCAATTCTTTATCAATCATCTCCCTGAAGAGATAATTTGCTTTGCTCAGACTTCCAGATCGACAGTGTCCATTGATCAAAGAATTGTAAGGGTAAATGGTGATACGTAAACCTTCTGACTTCATTTTATCAAACAGCTGGAGGGCCTCAACCAGTTTACCCCTTTTGCAGAAAGAATTGATCGATATTGAATAAGTAACATCGTCCGGAGGCAAACCTTTTCCCTTCATCTTTGAGAAAAGCAATTCTGCCTCCTCAAATTTTCCATTTTTACACAAAGAATTGATTAGAGCATTGTAGATAAATAGATTGGGGATCACCCCCAAGTTACCTAGTTTCTGAACCATTTCAAAAGCCTGCTCTACCTTGTCCTGCCTCCTCAAAGCATCTACTAACGTCGAGCAAACAGCTTCATTTGGTAAAAATCCTAACTTGATCATCTCGTTGGTTGTTTCTGAAGCCATGCCCAACTCCTCCAACTTGCAAAATCCGAGCACCAAGGTGCAGTAAGTCACGTCGTCGGCCTTCAACCCTTTCCCTTCCAATGAGTCCTTGACTTCCATGGCTTCAATGACCCTTCTGTTCTTGCAGAGGCCATGAATCAACACATTGTAAGGAACGACGCTCGAATTTGATCCAGTAGCCTCCATCTGTGCGATTATTGCTTTAGCGCCATTCAAATCCCTCAGCTCGCACAAGGCTCTCGCCGCTGCGGTGTAGATGAAAACGTCAAGAGAGGTTCCGCTTCTGGTTGCCTCGTCGAACACTTCGATTACCAGATTGAATCGCCGAGCCTTGGCCAACCCGTGCATGACGTCGCTGAAGGTGCGGGGCTCCGGGATAACCCCTCCGGCGACAGAGAGCCTGAGAACGGAGAGAGCCTCCATGGGGCGGCGGATCTGCAGGTACGACTGGACGAGGAAGTCGAAGGTGGGGGTGGAACCGAGGGCTCCGCAGAGGCGGCAAGCCTCGGCGAGCGAGCGGAAGGCGTCGACCGGAAGGACATCGGGGAGCGATGCGAGGGTTTGGAGGAGGGAGGAGGCTGGCCAGCGGAGGCCAACGCGGATGAGAGCGTGGGCAAGGAGGGCAAAGGAGAGAGGGGAATGGGAGAAGCGAAGGTGCAGGCCAAGGAAGTTGAAGAAACGGAGCGCGACGCGTGGTTCCACCGAACTGGATTCGCCACCGAGATGGAGGAGGAGGAGGAAGCGCTCGACGTGGCGAGGGCAGAGGCGTGCGGCGACGAATGGGGAGGTTAGCGCGGCGGCCCAGGTCTGAGGGCGTGAGCAGACGATGTCGAGAAGGATCTTGACAAATCCTTCTTCGCGCTCTTCGTCGACTCCGCCGTCGTGGATTCGATGGAGATGCGGCGGCGCCGCCGAGTGGGCGCAGCGGCTGAGGAAGAGAGCAGGGCGGAAGAGCGGCGGAGCGCGACCCAGGGTCATGGTTCGAGCGGAACCGAGCCCAACTTGACTGACTTCGCTTATATACAAACAATTCACTGTGTACTTGGACGGAAAGAGACGGATGGGAGCAGACTTGGCATCTTTATCCTAGTTCGCATTAGACACGATTGCCATTTTGAAATCGACGTTTCGGAAAAGATCCATCTCTTTTTCTATCCTTCTCCCTTAGAGAAAGATAAGCCTTGATAATAGAATTTTAACGAAGGGAAAATAAAGATCGTATCGTATGGAAAAAGACTAGCTAGGAGACACCTCGTCAAAAGATAAAAGACAATTATCCTTTATCCTTTATGAATCTAAAGAAGGTTAAGAGACACTTCATTTATAGTGAATCATACTTATAACTGTCAAGCTCCTTTAGTTGTTCATTTTTAATCACCAATTCATCTTAATTGTAAAATTAATTTGTGATTTCATAAAGCTAGTGGTTGGCCCAATTGTTGACCAACTCTTCTCTGTGAGCTTCCATAGAATTATTGGCGACGTGGAGCTATGACATCTGAACAGAGCTAGAATGATCAGTTTGCCGACCTAAGCTGAGAACACTGAGCCGATCTAACTGTCAATCCGACCATGATGCAATTTGTCTGTCGAACTGAGCTGAGGTAATATGCTTGCCGAACTAAATTGAGTTCATCAGATGATATGTCTGTCAAACTAAACTAGTGTGATATGTCTGTCGAACTTAGCTCATATGTATTTTAGATAAGACTAAAATAACCTGAGTTTTATTTGACCAAGCTCGACCTATGGATCCATCTTGACTTGACTATTGACTAGACTTCTTCCTCTCTAGTGTCACATGGCCAGGAGGACTCCCGACATCACAGGTCTCCCCACCTAATCTAGTCGAAGGAGATGTCAGTCCGACCGACTGAACTTGTCTCAAAAATCTGCAAGATCAAACTATTTTAATGATGGGATTTGCTGTGAAGACTGTCAGTCTTATCTGACAATGTCAAAATGTTCTTGCTAGAGAACGAGAGATAGGGTCTTCTTAGTCACTCGGAATCCACATCACACCTCGTAGGAGAGAAAAAGGGGGAAGTCCTCTCACAACTTTACAAAGAGTAGAATGAAATTAGGAGAGAGTCGAGGTGTGCCCCGACGAGTCCCCTCCGACGCTCAATCAGTGATCGAAGGGAAATGGAAGAAAAGAGAATAAAGTATTTGGAGATTACTTACGAGAGAGAGATACACTTTTTCCTATCCTTCTCCTTCCTGAAGGATGTGTCTTAATGGAACTTTAATGGAGGGAAAATATAAGGTCGTGCCATAACAGAGAAGACCAAGAGACACCTTATTATGGAAAAGATAAGAAGACACGTCTTTTAAGGATCTAAAGAAGGCCAAGAGATACTCCATTATGACGAATCATATTTATAACTGTCGAGCTCCTTTGGTTGTCCAATTTTTAACCACCAACTCATCTTAATTGTGAAATTAACCTGTGATTTCATAAAGTCGGTGGTTAATCCAATGGCTAACCAGCTCTTTTCCGTGAGCTTCCATAGAATTATTGGCGATGTGGAGTTATGACCCCGAATATAGCTGGAATGATCAGTTTGTCGACCTAAGCTGAGAACATCGAGATGATCTAATTGATGATTTGACCTAACGCAATTTGTCTGTCGAATTGAATTGAGGTGATATGTCTACTAAATTGAACTAAGTTTTGGAGATATGCTTGTCGAACTGAACTCATATGTGTTCCAGATACTACTAACATTACTACTAGTGATATTTTGAAGTTCCAATACATTAATTTTTAATTCATATTTTAAAATATATTCTTTATAAATTCCATATAAATTATTTCTCATATTTTATATTATAGTAATAGGACAATCTTTTATTGAAATTAAAACAACATAATACATAATTAACATTTCATATAAAACATCTAACTTTAATCTAGGATCTAAAATAAATACAACTAAATAAATATCAAAAATATAACAAAAATATTTTTCTCATTTTACTTTCATTATTAATATACAAGAAGATAAAAATTCATCATTAATATATTCATTTAAAATTAAACTATGTTACAAAAATTCATTATATTTAAATGAAAAGTAGGATAATAAATACCGAAAAGTTAGTTATTCGGATGTATCATTAAATACTTATAAAAATTTGCAAATATTACTACATATATTCTATTAATGTAAAAAAATAAATATATATTATGATTAGTAACTACTTGAGAAAAAAATAAATATAAAAAAATTTTGTATTGAAATGAATCTTATACTAATTGATAAGTTGAATTCCAACATATTATTCATGCAGAAATTTTTTAGTACTCATTTCATTAATTTTATAAAATTTATTCCATTGTTTCATTATATTGGGATGTGATCATAAATAAGAAATTTTAATTTTAATTGATTTTCTAAAATGTTTAACAAATATTGAAAGTATTAATTTAAAATATGGCATACACAACCAATATGGAAAAAAATATATCACCAATAATAGATTGACAAATTATTTTAAGTTTATCTATACTTGTTGTATTAAAATAAGCATTATCAAATAAAATTAAAAATATTTTTATTAGTTAATATATATTCTTCTAAAATTAAATATAATAATTGAGAAACATTATGAGCAGTATGTAATTCATCAAAAACTCAATATGCTAATAAATATTTTTGATTGTCCATGAACTATCGATTCAATGACAATCACACTCATATATAAATGAGTTTGTCATATTTGAACAAAAAGATATTTTATTATTTAATTTATTAAATTCTTCAATCAATTCTTTTTTCCTTGTTTAATTATTTTTTTAACTATATAAGTAAATGTAGTTTAAAAATACGTTTAGCATTTAGATTAAAAGATTCTTGATGAAAATCTATGAATGTATATTTAGATCCAAAACTAAATGAAGATATTCTAAAAAAAATCTACTAATAATTCTCTTAATTTAATATCAAAATATTTAAATAAAGTTGTATTCATACCTTCGATGAAAAAGAAAATATAAAAAATTGTATTTGAAAACGATCGATCTCAAATTTTATTGGGTGTTTTGTTTCAACATATCACTTTAATAACCTATAACTGTCATCCGATTGGAATTTATATGAGACATTGTAATATTTACATTTAATTTGCTCGTATTTCTTTAGAGAAAAGAACGATTTTCTCAAAATATTTAACAAAAATTGACAATTTTAAGGGTAAATAATCTCATACCTTAGAAGTTCTAGTACTTCTTTATGTATCGGTTGTTGAAAATTTATCTGGTTCATCATTGGTGAATTGAACCTCCTCGGACTCGGGATCAACATTCAGAATAAAAGACCTCTTATTCCTTCTAAGATTGAGATGAACTATATTCCATTGAAATCGGAGTTGAAAAATAGAAACCAATTGAAATCGAAGATTTGAAGCACTTGAAATAATGAAATTGAGAGAAAAGAGTAAAGAAGATGCGATGAAAATGATGAAATGAGACTCCTATATATAGTGTTTGAAGCATAATGAATATTAAATCATAGTCATTAATTAAATAAATGATCAAATTATTTCGATCATTGAAAAAAATCATTTACTAGCTAGTTGGAACTGTCGATTCCAACGGCAAAAAAAAATACCACTAATGACAAATTTAAAAAAATGTTGAACTAGCGGTTTGAGTTCAAATGGTTATGGGTTGACAAAATTGGAACTAATTCAATCCTTGATGGATCGATTCCGACTTCGACAAAGTAATCCGAGTGAATGGATAACTCGCTCATTGACTTACAAGACAAATTATAATTTCTTTTATGATAATGAAAAGGATGAAAAAACTTTGTATCATTTGTAATCATCATCATAAATTATTAAAATCCGCTTCGCTATTTATTTCACTAAAATCAAAAAATATATTATATAATAATTCTCAAATTTTTAATTCTCATGACCGTTTTATCCATTCTTTTAATAAAAATTATATTTTTTGTAAATTTTAAACTATTGTTAGTAAAGTTTAGATACATTAGTTTATATATATATATATATATATATATATATATATATATATATATATATATATATATATATATATATATAATGTTACTGATTATAATCTTGATAATCAACATATAACTGATTCGTTGATTCAGTTACTAGTCTCGGATCCAGACCGAATCCAATCCGGAGTCGGATCTAATTCGCATCAACTTAAGTTGATGTCCATTGCAGCACTAGTGCCCCTGTTTACTCCCACGGACGACCAACAAAGAAAGGAAAGTAATTAACAGTGAAAAAAGAAAAAGAAAAAAAAATTCATCAACCAATTAACAGAAATACATCGATCTTTTTTCATTGTCGTGCATAAAAATTGAAATCGTCAATCTAACGATTCCCTTACTCTGATTCTGTAAATATAAGAAAGAGTAAATTATGAATAATCATTAACCTTGATACGTTAACAAATACAATAGAGAACATGGCTCGACGTGAGATCTTCCTTCACTAATGCCTTTGGTGTCCATCGTTACATAGTTATTTTTCGTTATCAAGCGACACGACGAAGGAAGTGACGATGGCGAAGAAAATGACTAGTAAGCAAAGAGAGAGAGGTTCAAGTCCAGAAAGAGCTCTTAGTCAGTTTTCTCTCCACCAACTAGAGAGAGAAGCTCTCCCTTCTCTCTAGGATTTCCCTGGAGAGAGGGTGATTGGCGGTTGGTCAGAAAGCGATCCTGAGGGTTTAGGACTGCTTCAGGGCTCTTTCCTGGGGGAGTGTTCTCACGTGGTGGCAAGGCGATGGTGGGGCGCTTGCTCCGGCGAAGGTGGACAGGCTGTGCGGAGGTTGTGCATTGGTTGTGCGCTGAGGCGTGGTGTGTGCGCGGTGGACAGGGCGTTAGGTTGCGCGTGGGGCAATGGTGCAGGTGCTCAGTGGCCTGTGGCTTGCGGCTTGTGCATGGGGCAAGGGCAGGGGTGAGCGGTGGTGCGGTGGCATGTGTCTGCGGTGTGGCGCGGTGGGCAGAGGCTCAGGCAGGCGACGTTTTCTGTGGTGTGGCGTGAGGAACAGAGAAGCTGGGTGTGCCGCTGCGGTGGTTCAGGTGAAGGTCTGCTGACAATCTTCCTTTTTCGGTGATAGTGTGGGGATTCCGGCAACCATAATAGGGATCTCCGGTGAAGCTAGGCACAAGAAAGATTGGGCGGGCAGATTTCGAATTTTTCCAGATAAGGGAATCTGCAGCAGTACTTATTGCATTAATTGCTATTTTAATACTTGCTTCATTTGGTGGCTTTGCTTCCTAGTTTGGAGATTGGTTTCCACGCTTGGGAGGCAAGGATTTCGAATTCGAATTTCTTCATAAAAGGGAAATCTGCAGCAACATTTATTACTTTAATTACTGGATTAATACCTGCTTCAATTGGTAGCTTTGTTTCCTAGTTTTGGAGATTGGTTTCCACGTTTTGGAGTGCTTACTAAATGGCTAAACATAAGAAGCGGAGGGCTGAGATTGAAGGAGTTGATCAGCCTATCCAAGGTGGCAAGCACGTGGCAAATGAGGACATAGAAAAGTTTCAATCGGTGCAAGGAAAAAAACATGTGGCAGCTGATGATAGGGTGCAAGTCCAGCCGGTGCATGTTGGCAAAGACGTGGCAGCTAGTGGCAAAGGGAAGGAGGTTGCAATTGGTGATGTGGCAGATGCTAATGTGGCATGTGCGGAGGTGGCAAAGGATATGGCTGGGGGCGTTGCATCGGAGAAGACAGTAATGAATGAGGCGGTGCAAATGGCTAGAGCTACTGAGGAGGTCCCACCCAAACAATGGGTAAACCTCTTCCGTGAAAATCTACACGCTGGATTGTCAATACCTCTGGAGCAGCATATGGCGACGGGCAAAGCAGTGAAGATAGATTTCAGAGACATTGACATGGTAGAGCAAGCCATGGGTTTCTGTCTGGTAGGATGCTTCATGGGGCGACATCCGGGGCGTAAAGGAGTGGAGGCTGTCATCAAGAATTGGAAAGCGGCATGTACCTTTCATTTGCATAAAAGTGGATGGGTCATCTTCAAATTTGATACGGCAAAGGATCGTGACTCCATTCTGCACAGAGGTTTGAACTTTGTTTTTGGCATTCCGCTTTTTTTCAAAAAGATGCCTCCGTGTTTCTTGTTTGAAGAGGATGGGCGTTTCGCTCCGGTATGGGTGAATATCCACGGACTCCCCCCTGATTGTTGGACGGTAAAGATGCTCAACCGCATCGGTTCAGAAATTGGACGACCGCTCTACACGGATAGGCTCACACGTACACGTGAGCGCATTGCTTATGCACGGATGCTAGTGGAGGTTGATATGATGAAGGACCGAGTTGTACGGGTTCCGGTGGAATTGCCGACAGGGGTGAGTGTTGATCTTGTAATTGGATATGAGGTTATACCACCTTTCTGCAGGATATGTCAGCGTTTGGGCCATCGAGAGGATTTGTGCAAGGTGGTAGCCCAAATAAAGAAGCATACACCCGGGGGAGAAGGTGACATGCAACAAGATGCGACATCTGGAGGGGCTGATGGTACACGGCAGATCCCTGGGGACAATGCACAGAAATCGCAACCTGAAGCTCTGAAGGAGGGTCAGGTGAAGAAGAGAGCTGGTCGTTCACACAGCAGGCAACAACGACGTACTAGACAACGTATGCGTGTGGTCAGTGCACCGACGGAGCAACTGGTGAAAGCTAGTGCACCGGTGAGTAGGGCAGGCAATGGTGCGGACGGTGTACAGGTGCAGGTTGCTGGAAATGCAATAAGGCAGGGCCTGGCGCATGATGGTCAGCGGTGAGTCGAGGCAGATAAAGCTGTGCAGGAGCAATCGGCTATGCAAGGTGCAGAACGGGTGAGCAGCCCCCCACGTGAGGTTGTGAGCAGTGCGCAGGTTAAGCCGCAGAGGATTTCGGGTAGCTCAGATTTTGCGGAGCAAAGCGTGACTTTAGGCTCTACGGACACGAGGACAGTGGATGGCGGTGCAAGTTGCAGCAAGATAGGGCCCCATGTCACTAATGGTGGGGGGGGAGGATGATTGGCAGCCAGCTGGGAGACGACGGGTGCGAGCAGCCCGCGAGCAAAGTTCATGAAGATAGCAAGTTAGAATATAAGGGGTTTTCCATAAGCCCCTTAAGCAAGGGGGGGGGGTTCAACACCTCCTCACAAGTAAGAGGATACAAGTAATGACACTTCTTGAGACCAAGCTAACGGTGGAGCAACTCCCTTCTATGCTTCACCGACGTTTCAATGGTATGGGTTTTGAGCACAACTTTGGAACTTCTAACCGTGGTCGTATTTTGATCTTATGGGACATGCAACGGGTAACACTGGACGTCCTGGAGGTGGCGAAGCAATATATTCACTGTCGGCTTCTTTGCGCCGTCACCAAAAGTGTTGGAGATTTGACGCCGCTAGAGGGGGGGTGAATAGCGTTGTGCCCGTAGGAAGATGGAATTCGTTCGCGATCGTCTCTACAAAACTCGTTATGCGCAGCGGAATAGAAATAATAAAAGCAATAACGAAAAGATACAATCACGAACACAAGGATATAACGTGGTTCGGAACCGAACGGTTCCTACTCCACGGATTGAGCTCTAACGAGCTCTAGCGATGCCAATGCAATCACTAATCAATAAACTCCTTCTCGACAACAAGTCGGAGACGGAGAAACCTCGTACAAACATTTACAACAATAAACGAAAGAAATACAAGCAAATACAAAGAAAATGTAAAGAACATTTTACAAACTAGGGTTTTGAGCGCTTGCTTGTTGGTTGCTTGGATGAGCTTGAAGGACCCTGAAATGCACCTGCAAATCACCTTCAAATCGCCTCACCAAAGCTCCCAAAAATCTGATGCTTGAGCCTTCCACGAACAGCTACTTTTATCCTTCATCGGGCTGGATTTCCGCCTAGCGGTCATTCTATAAGTCCCGATCATTATCGACCGCCGCAGTAGTGAGACAACGGCTCAATCCACGTTGGACAAGTTCCAACGGGACTCTTGCGATCGATCGCCAACATTGGCGCCGATCGCCGGTAGCGTAATCGATCGCTCGATCGGCTCACGGAGCATTTGTGCGCTCGCGGTGTGAACTAGCGATCCGGCGGTCGAACTCAAGTCGACTCACACGGTCAATGAACCGCCATAATGCGGTCTAACCTCAAAGATGAGGTTTTAACCCAAAGTATGGTGCCCCCATACTTGCTAGACCACCCTTGGTCTAGACCTAAGCCTTCTAGCCACCTCCATCAGCCTCACGCCTCTCGGATCCCTCCAAGTCATCCATGACTTGTTCATCCATCGCGCTAGCCTCCAGGTGCTTCCCTCGGCTATGTCATGCTAACGGTGTCTACACCGCCAAGGCACATTGGACTTACGCCGCCAAGACTCCGCTTGGACTTTACGCCGCCAACTATTGGTCTTATGCTGCCAAGACTCCCGCTTAGACTTTACGCTGTTGGACTTTCCATGCCAAGACCCATGCTTGGACTTTCCATTTGCCAAGACTCATGCTTGGACTTCTCATTTGCCAAGACCCATGCTTGGACTTCTCATGCCAAGTACTCAAGACTTGGACTTTCCCAAATGCCAAGTACCCATGACTTGGACTTTCCATGCGCCAAGTGTCCCACTTGGACTTTTCATGCCAAATACTCAAGACTTGGACTTTACCTTGCCAAGACCCATGCTTGGACTTTTCATGTGCCAAGTGTCCCACTTAGACTTTTCATGTCAAGTACTCAAGACTTGGACTTTACCAAATGCCAAGTGTTCCACTTGGACTTTCCCATGACAATTACATTGTCATATGTTTTTGTCGAAACATCAAAACATCACTCGAGTCAAACTCGAGTCCTGGTCAATCGTGACCTGGGCCGATTGCACCAACAATCTCCCCCTTTTTGATGTTTGACAAAAACCAAACAAATCATTTGAGTTAGACCACTAACTCAAATCCCTTACCAATTATCCCAAATTGGTAAACACTCTCCAAATGTTCTCCCCCAAACATTCTCCCCCTTTTTGACTAACATCAAAAAGGTTATCTCTCCAAGGAGGTCAATGTCTCATGTCCCAATGAGATCTTACAATCTCCCCCTTTTTGACCTAAAAATATCTAGGATGTCTACCATCGTCCTAGTGATAAGTCTCATATCACTCAAGAGAGGCAATCCTATAATCTCTCCCAATTTCCAAATTGGGTATCAAAAACTCATCAATTTTCCCAATTGATGATACTTTCCCAATAACTTCTCCTCTTCAAGGAGAAAAACACATCCATCATCCCAAGATGGATAACTCCCCCTAAAGGCTTACTCCACCTTGATCATTGCACCAACAATGTCCTTGGGAAGCCCCTAAGCTAATAGGAACTCTAAACCATCAAAATTAAGGTTCTAAGTTCAACATAGAACTTTCACTCACCCTAAATTTGATACTTTGACCTAACATAGCTCCTAATCCATATCCAATGGATTTTCACCCTTTATAATGCTTCCCAAAGCATATCCTAGGGTTAGAAGTGGTTAGGGACCTTTACCATGGCTGAAAATGAGCTAAACAAACCTTGTTAACCCTGGGACTCAGACTTTACAATGACTCTGACGATCGATCGATCAACATTCTATCGATCGGATCGATAAATCTCGATTTTCAACTATCAGAAATGAATTTTGGAAATTCATAAATAATTATCCGTAATTCGAAAAATCGTGAAAATTCATACGTATAATACTTATGACACACACAATGGGTGAAAAATATTTGAAAATTATTTTACCCATAAAATAGTGAGTTTGATACAAAACTCAAAACCATTGAAATTTTCAATGTTTTGGCCCTATTTTGTATCAACTTCATCAATGGTGATTGCTATCAAAAGATAGACTTCACCAAGGTTTTTCAAAATGATTTTAAAATATTTTCAAAACCTTATTTTGGATCATATTCCTTGGGCTCTATGTACATGACTTGTACACATGCTTTCCCAATGATCCACAAATAAAATTAGATGAGTTTTAGTTCATCTAGATGCAAATACTATGCACCTTGAACTTAACTCATATCCTAGCATCTCACATGTATCTAAGGTGTATAAATACACATACATGTCAATTGGATGTGAGATGTGGGTTTTGTTCTCCCTAATCTAGGGTTTCATGCATTCTCTAAGGCAACCCTACTTGATTCCCTTATAAATAGGACTTCAAGTCATGTCATAGTCCTTAATTCAATTTCAATCAAATTGTCTTAAATGCATGAATGATTATGGCATTAGAAATGTTATAAATAAGCATATGCTCATAATCATGATGTCATGGCATAATATGAAATCTAAAAGCACATGACATTAAATCCTTAATCCTAAACATGTACATGACATATAGAATGATTAAAAATAAGCATGATGTCATGACATGTTATATGGCAAACAAAGCATGACATATAAAATACATAGGTATAGTAATACCTAAATTTTAATATTAATTGTCATTTGATATAATTAAGTATATTTTGCCATATTAACCTAAATTTTCCCAAGTGTGCCAAAAACCCAAAATGACACACTACGACCTCTAAACCTAAATTGTGTCAATTTGACCATTTTATCAAGCTTCTCAAATAATATTGGCACACCCTAAAATCTTTTAGGATGATAATTCAAATCTATTTCCAAGGTATCCATAACCTTGAAAATAACCTAAAGTGCCACCTTTGCCATGATTGAGTTAACTACCCATCCATTTAAGGTTGGCACACCCTAACCCATCTAGCGTGAATCAATCACGCTCTTAGGAACCCAAAACCGATTTGAGCTCCTAGGGTTAATTAGGTATTCCTTAGGAATAACCTCCCTAGATACCTTCCTAATGACCCTCCTAAGCTTATTAGCCTTGGTCATTTGGGTCTTACCTAGGTTGACTCTAGGGGTAACTCCCCTTGCAACCTTCTTAGTGGCCACCCTAGGTTTCCTTGAAACCCTAGCCACTAGGCACACCCTTTGGTCAATTCTAGGGATGACTTCCCTATTGACCTTGGTCTTCCTAGACCTAGTTTGTGTTCCATAATCAAATGGAACACTATGGTAAGCCACCTTAGGCTTAGGTTTGTGACCCAAACCTTGCTTGCCCTTGGTTGACTTTTGACTCTTAGGTCCTAGGTGTTGACTTTGACTTTTGGACCTAGAAGTTTGACTAATTGACCCTTGCATTTGATTTTGCATAACCTTAAGGGTCTTTTCAAGTTTTTCAAGCCTTGACCTCAAGACTTGATTTTCCTTTTCTAATTGCCCGATTTTAGAATTTTGATTTAAATCTTGGGCATTGGACTTCCTAGGCATATGCCTAGTCCATTTAGGGTTTAGACCTAGGTGCTCTTGCACCTTTCTAATTGTCTCCCTAGGTAACAAATTTCTAGAGTTATTTGACCTAGGTTTGTCCTTAGATAAGTTGTTTTTAGGGACATTAGTCCCAAATTTCTCCCTATTATCTAAGTGAATATTTTTAGCTCCTAAACAAAAGTATTTATTTCTATTAGCATGCTTTTCATGGCAAATTGCTAGGGAATTGAAATTTCTAGCATGCTTTTGTCTATTAACTAAAGAAAGAGCATTATTAACTTGATATACCTTAGGGTTAGCCTTAGTAGCTCCCCCTACTTGTGATGCTCCCCTTTGCCCCTTCTTCTCCCCCTTCGGGCATTGACTCCGGTAATGACCCGGTAGTCGGCATTTGAAGCAAATCACTTGCTCCTTGCTCTTTTTCATTGAGGCACCGGTCTCCTTGACTTTTGGCACGGGTGGAGTCTTCTTAACCCGTTTAGGACACTTACTCTTGTAGTGTCCTTTCTCCCTACACTCAAAGCATATAATATTCATTTTATTATTAATTGACATGCTTGAGTTACCTAGGGTGGTTGTGGTGGTCGGAGTGGATTCTTGAGCTTGCTCTTCCTCTCTACCGAATGTAGATGGTTCTTCTTGTTGCTCTAGTGTTGAGGTTCTCTCCTCCCCCTCAATCCTTGAGGTGAATGCTTCTTCCACTTCCTCTACCTCTTCCGATCCGGATGTTGATTCCCTATCAACCTCTGAATCCTCACTTCCTTGTGAGGATGATCTCTCATCTTCACCCTCCTTATCTTCTTGAATTGATGGTGAACTTTCTTGAGCTTGAGAGGGTGAGCACTCTTCTTCTTCTTCTTCTTCTTCTTGGACCGATGATGAGTTTTCATGGAGCTTTGCCACTTGGCTCCATAACTCTTTAGCATCTACATAATTACCTAACATACACAAGATATTGTTAGGCATTAAATCAATTAAAATTTTTATCACCTTATCATTTTTCTCGGATGCTTGAACTTGCTCTTCGGTCCATCTTTTCTTTTTGAGGAATCCACCTCTTGGTCCTCTTGGATATTCAAATCCATCCATCAAAATAGACCATTCCTCAAAGTCTCTCATCATAATAAAATCCTCAATTCTTTCCTTCCAAGAATTGAATCCTTCTCGTCCGTATAGAGTGTAGGGCACCGGTGTGTTGATGTCCCAACCTAATTGATCTTGGACTTCCATCTTTTACCCTCTAGCGTCTTGCTCCCGGTTGTTAATCCGTTGAAGAGCAACCTTGCTTTGATACCAATTGTTGGAGATTTGACGCCGCTAGAGGGGGGTGAATAGCGTTGTGCCCGTAGGAAGATGGAATTCGTTCGCGATCGTCTCTACAAAACTCGTTATGCGCAGCGGAATAGAAATAATAAAAGCAATAACGAAAAGATACAATCACGAACACAAGGATATAACGTGGTTCGGAACCGAACGGTTCCTACTCCACGGATTGAGCTCTAATGAGCTCTAGCGATGCTAATGCAATCACTAATCAATAAACTCCTTCTCGACAACAAGTCGGAGGCGGAGAAACCTCGTACAAACGTTTACAACAATAAACGAAAGAAATACAAGCAAATACAAAGAAAATGTAAAGAACACTTTACAAACTAGGGTTTTGAGCGCTTGCTTGTTGGTTGCTTGGATTTGCTTGAAGGACCCTGAAATGCACCTGCAAATCGCCTTCAAATCGCCTCACCAAAGCTCCCAAAAATCTGATGCTTGAGCCTTCCACGAACAACTGCTTTTATCCTCCATCGGGCTGGATTTCCGCCTAGCAATCGACTGCCATAAGTCCCCAGTCGACTGCCAGCACTGTAGCTGTGAGACAACGGCTCAATCCACGTTGGACAAGTTCCAATGGGACTCTTGGCGATCGGCGCCAACATTAGCGATCGGCCCCGGTAGCGTAATCGGCGCCCGATCGGCTACGAAGCGATGTCTAATGCTCGCGGTGAACTAGCGATCATTCCGCGATCGGGTAGTCGAACTCAAGTCGACTCACGGCAGTCGAACCGGCCATAATGTCAGTCGACTGTCAACCTCAAAGATGAGGTTTTAAGCCAAAGTATGGTGCCCTCATACTTGCTAGACCACCCTTAGCCTAGACCTAAGCCTTCTAGCCACCTCCATCAGCCTCACGCCTCTCGGATCCCTCCAAGTCATCCATGACTTGTTCATCCATCGCGCTAGCCTCCAGGTGCTTCCCTCGGCTATGTCATGCTAACGGTGTCTACACCGCCAAGGCACATTGGACTTACGCCGCCAAGACTCCGCTTGAACTTTACGCCGCCAACCATTGGTCTTATGCTGCCAAGACTCCCGCTTGGACTTTACGCTGTTGGACTTTCCATGCCAAGACCCATGCTTGGACTTTCCATTTGCCAAGACCCATGCTTGGACTTCTCATTTGCCAAGACCCATGCTTGGACTTCTCATGCCAAGTACTCAAGACTTGGACTTTCCCAAATGCCAAGTACCCATGACTTGGACTTTCCATGCACCAAGTGTCCCACTTGGACTTTTCATGTCAAGTACTCAAGACTTGGACTTTACCTTGCCAAGACTCATGCTTGGACTTTTCATGTGCCAAGTGTCCCACTTGGACTTTTCATGCCAAGTACTCAAGACTTGGACTTTACCAAATGCCAAGTGTTCCACTTGGACTTTCCCATGACAATTACATTATCATATGTTTTTGTCGAAACATCAAAACATCACTCGAGTCAAACTCGAGTCCTGGTCAATCGTGATCTGGGTCGATTGCACCAACAAAAAGGACTTTCTTGGCTACATTTGTATACGGGCTTCACTCCGTCGTTGAGCGGCGGCCACTATGGAACTCCCTTTTGTGGCTTGGAGAAAATATTATGGAGCCTTAGATCCTTTTGGGCGATTTCAATTCTATCTTATCCATTGAAGATAAGGAAGGAGGCTTACCGGTGACTAATTATGAAATAAGGGACTTTGGGGCATGTGTGCAAGCATGTGGGTTGGAGGATCTCCGTTCCATTGGATGTCGCTTGACTTGGACAAATGGTATCACATCCTCTAAACTCGATCGTGCTTTGGTTAATAATTTTTGGTTAACTGATGACTATGATAGCATTGCGGAGTTCACACCCCCGGGGTGTCTTTCGGATCATTCAAGTTGCATAGTTTCGATTATGGCATGATAGAATGGTCCTAAATGGTCGTTCAAATTCTACAACATGTGGACTCTTCACAAGGATTTCCATGATTTAGTGGTGAACACTTGGATGGAATCAGTTGAGGGGTATGCACAATTTAGCCTCAAAGCTAAGCTCACAAGGCTTAAGGGGCGGTTGAGGGCCCTTGATCGGGAACATTTTAGCCACATTTCAGAGCGGGCGCGGCAAGCAAAGGAGTTGTTGGAGGCTGAACAGTGTGCTTTGATGGGCGAGGGCAATGGGTTGAGCGGTGCACATGGCGCAGACATGGCTCGAGCAGTCATCGCACCAGACATGATAGATTTTACACCGCTGAGGGATGCAGGCAGAACACTTGACGGAGCTTCTGGCACATGCGTGGCTTGGACATAATCTGCACCGCGCATAGCAGAGCGGTTACCGCAGGAGGAAGAAGACAGGACACTTGACGGCGTCTGTGGCATGAGCATGGCTCAGGGAGACGGTGCACCACACAGTGCAGAATGTGCATCGTCAGACAGAACATTTGACGACGCTCATGGAACCTGCGTGGCTCGAGGAAATAATACACCATACATAGCAGATGTTGAGCACCAAGACAGGCGGAGCAGAACAATTAGCGGAAGTCTTGGCATGCATATGGCTTAAGTGTGGCGCGCACCATGCACTGATTGCACCGTGGCCGCAAAGCCAGAACACACGGCGGTGGTGGCACATGCGCGGCTCGGACAGACTGTGCACCACGCGTGGTGGGCAGTGCACCGCAGGACATGGATAGGACTACAGACTATGCAACTTTGCGACGGCGTGCTACATTGCTTACAAATGCGAAGAGGCTTTTCTACCAACAAAGGGCTCATGGGGCGTATCTCCAAGGGAGTGATCGCTGCACGCGGTTTTTTCATGATTTAGTGAAGCGGAATAACAAGAGAAATATCATACTTAGCATCGCCAAAGCATCTGGGGAGTTGACGGAAAGCATAGATGAGGTTGCAGAGGAGTTTTTGGACCACTTTCGTGTAGGGGATCGATACGGCCGGCTAGAGGGGGGTGAATAGCCCTCATACGATGGATGTCGTAATTCGTTCGTTCGTCGTACGTGCTCGTCTACAATTGTCGTTAATGCGCAGCGGAAACAATAAAACAATAATAATACTAACAACAAATAAGCACACGCAAACACACACGATATACGTGGTTCGGAACCGAATGGTTCCTACTCCACGGGCGAGCTCCTCGAGCTCTAGTTATGCGCACGACACTAACTATAACACTCCTTCTCGACAACACGTCGGAGGTGGAGAAACCTCTCACAAGCAATTACAATGTAATATAGAAATACAAGCAAATACACAAATACAATACAAAAGAAAACTTTCACCGATTGCTTTGATCGCTTTGCTTGTTGCTTGCTTTGATTGGCTCTTGAAGGACTGGAATGCAGCAGCAATTCCCCTCCAATAGCTTCACATAAGGCTTGGCGAAATCCTCCAACTCGTGCTCCATTTATAACCTGCATCAATATGTTTCGCGCTTAGCCGATCCGCCAAAAGGCCCGGTCGGCCGATCGCTCGTAGCCGTTGTCTCACAACGGCCGGATCCACATCGGACAAGTTCCAGCGGATCACCTACCGGTCGGACCGATGATGCCCATCACGATCGGTGACCCGAGTCGACCGCCCACGGCTCACGGAGCGCTCGATGCTCGCGACACTCCCATCACGATCATTGCCATCCTCGCCGTGATCGCTATCGACGCCGGGCCGATCGCATGTCCATGGCATCGATCGGCCAAGCACAAAACCCTAGCCTTACACCAGTCGAACTCTAGTCAACTTGGATCAGTCGAACCGGCACCTATGTCAGTCGACTGATGTCGAGCAAGACCTCAAACATAACGATGTTTGAGCCTCCGACACTCAGTCTTAGCCACTTGGCCAAGTCCACCTTATCCCTCATGGAGTTCCCCACCAAAGCTCTCTTCCCTCGGCCTACGTCCCTCGGATGCGCCAAGCGCACGGCTTCGCAACGCCATCCTTCGCATCTCATGCCCTAGAAGTATGCTTCCCTTTGGGCTCACTCCATTCGCTCCCCGTCCGGTGGTCCCTCGGATGCACCAAACGCACGGCTTCGCAATGTCATCCTTCACCGACTCAAGGACCCCGAGCCTAGTGAACTTACCAAGTCCTCAAGACTTCCCAAATGCACCAAGCGCACGGCTTCGCAATGCATTTCTCACCAAGCACCAAGCGCACGGCTTCGCAATGCTTTGGACTTTCCCATGCCAAGCACCAAGCGCACGGCTTCGCAATGCTTTGGATTTTCCCATGCCAAGCACCAAGCGCACGACTTCACAATGCTTTGGACTTTCCCATGCCAAGGCTTCCCCCTTGGACTTCCACACCAAGCTCCATGCTTGGATTTTCCATGCCAACCCATGTTGGACTTTCCCATGACAATCTCATGTCATGAGTTTTGTCTATCATCAAAATACCATCAAGGTACTGCTGGGCCGATTGCACCAACATTTCGCACCTTACTAGGCACCACAGGGGGCTGTAGTGCGCTGGACAGCGCTGCCATGCCTGGACAGTGCCTCAGTTTAGCCCAATCTACAGCCTTAGAGGAGCTTGTCACTGCTGAGGAGGTGCGAGCTGCCTTTTTTGACATTGGAGGAGACAAGGCGCCGGGGCCAGATGGATATAGCTCCAAATTCTTCACCTCGACATGAGACACAGTAAAAACGGATTTCATTGATGCAGTGCAGGAATTCTTTCGCACAGGACGATTTCTCAAGCAATGGAATCACACACTTATAGCGTTGGTTCCGAAGGCCGATCATGCCCCGACGGTTAATGATTATCGGTCTATCTCTTGTTGCACGGTCTTTTACAAGGTCATCTCCAAGATTATGGCGGAGCGCCTATCGGGAGTGATGGACGATTTATTGGATCCGGCACAAGCGGCTTTTGTTAAAGGGCGCTTGATTGGTGAAAGCATACATTTGGCACAAGAGCTACTTCGAAAATATGCACGGAAGCGGATATCCCCTTGGTGTATGCTCAAGGTAGATCTTCGGAAGGCTTTTGATACGGTCGATTGGGGTTTCTTGATGTCGACACTTGTTGGTTTTGGTTTTCCCCAATAATTTCGGCAATGGATATATACATGTGTCTCTATAGTCTCCTACTTCGTTAGTATTAATGGAGCAATGTATGGTCATTTTAATGGACGGTGGGGACTTCGGCAAGGCGATCCTCTATCTCCTTTACTTTTTGGCTTATGCTTGGAAGTTTTCTCCCAGAATTTGAAGGCGATAGCGCAACGACCCGGCTTTCACTACCATCCCATGTGTGGGGAGGTAGGGGTCACCCATTTGGCATATGCGGATGACCTATTATTATTTGCTCGGGCGGATACTACCTCACTTATGGAGATCTCTCGGTGCTTGGGGGAATTTGGAGATATGGCGGGCCTACGGGCAAATCCTTTGAAGTCCAACATCTATATAGCCGGGGTGGATGATTGAGTAAAGGAGGACCTCCTCCGTATTACGGACTTCCAAGAAGGAACTTTTCCTTTTCGATATCTTGGTGTACCATTGGCGGCGGAGAAGCTTAGGATTTCTAGCTATGATCCCTTACTTGATGCGGTGCGGCGGAAGATAGTTGGATGGCCGAAGCACACTTTATCTTATGCGGGGTGGCTTGAGCTTGTATAATCGGTGCTTCAAGGAGTGGAGTGTTATTGGCTTTCTATCCTACCAGTTCCGAGTGGCGTGGTGGATAAGGTGTATAGTATTTGCCGCTCTTTTGTGTGGTCTACCAAGCATCCCATGGTGTCATGGGAGACTTTGTGTCTTTCAAAGGAGGAAGGGGGCTATGACCTCCGAGACTTGCGAGCATGGAATTCGGCTCTACTTTGCCAAGTATTATGGAACCTACAACGGAATGCGGAGTCTCTTTGGGTGAGATGGATTCATCATCAATATCTCAAACGCATGGATGTTTGGCATTGGCAAGGGAGGACTTCGGACTCACCTTTGATGAAGAAGAGACCATGGGGCTTTGGCGATGATCGACATAAGCAGCAGCGGTGGCCGTAGTGCGGCTGACGAGCACCATGGGGTTCTGGGTTGGCGGCGAGCAAAAAGTGGGGTTAGCGATGGAATTGCACGGCAACGGCAAGCGGTATTACCGTGCATGCGAAGGCGTCGGCCCGAGCATACGGCGAACACCTTAGCGGTGGCATGGCACATCGTGGCTTTCGAGCGGACGGATGCACCATACTGCTGGATGGGCAGGAAGACTGGTGCCCCCTGTTGACGGTGATCGTGGCATGTGCGTGGCTCGGACAGACAGCGCACCATGCACTGGGTGGACAGGCAGCCTGTTATGGGTCGTCGACGGTGATCATGGCACATGCGTGCTCAGACGGGACGGCGCGCACCACGCTGGTGAGACGAGCGGAATCGGCGATCTGCGATGGTGATCGGGGCACATCGTGACTCGAAGGCGACGCACCATATCGCGGCTGGTTGAATGACGACCTGCTACGGGTTGCTGACGGTGATCGTAGCACATGCATGGCTCGAGCGGATTGGGTGCAGCTGGATGATTCTCTGTGGGGGGCTGCGGTGTGGTTGTTCAGTGCACCGTAGCGCGCATGCCACTAGGCGGATAGGCGAGTCTCCATCGGAGGCTAGTGGAGCCCTGTGGTGTGGACCGCCAGCGCATCACGGGGCACATGGCACTGGACGGATTGACGAATCTCTATCTTGCAGTAGGCGGGCGTCAGCTACTATGGCGTACAGATTTTTTCAGTCGCAAGGTACTGCGGTACCCTGGGCAACGGCGGAGTGGTGGCCAGGCATTATGCCTAAGCATCGCTTCATATATTGGTTAGCGACACATGGGAGACTGCGCACGGCGGATCGCATGGCGTATGAGCCAAGGAAGGAGTGTGCACTATGTCATTCGACGGAGGAATCTAATTCTCACATTTTCTTCCGATGCTCCTTCACTAGGCGACTATGGGATATGGTGCGGAGATGACTACACATATGACCCCAGATATATACGATGCCTCACCTCTTCCAGGCCTTCCGACGTGAGATTCGTGGGAAAGGATGGGTGAGGAAGACGCGCAATTTGGCTATATCCTGTATGATTTTTATTATATGACAGACTCGTAATAGGAGTCGGTTTGAGGACCATGAGTCTAGTATTGAGAGGTTGTTCCTTAAAATATAGACACATATTTATCGCTTTGTAGAAGCATAGCTTCTGTACTTCTCCATTTTTTCATATATACATATTTACCATTCCCAAAAAAAAAAAAAAAAAAAAAAAAAAGAGAGAGAGAGAAAGGTTCAAGTCCAACTTTGGAATTCCTTATGTAGAATTCGATCTATATATTTTTAATAAATTTTAATATCTTATATTTTCTTTCCCTTATCATTATCATTAAATATTTATAAATTACAAAATTTCCATAACACAAACCATAAAAACAAAGAAAATATTTTCTTACTGACGACGAACTCAAATCATTAATACATTATAATCAGCAAATTAACATCCCACAAACAACAAAACAAAACAAAAAAGGAAAAGGTTCTCTCATTTTCGACGTACACATTAAATAGAAGAAGAAGCAGAAAAAAAAACATTTTATAGGAAAAAACGAACTCTAACTAAAGAACATGAGATACAAAGTCCCATCGACCATTACATTATTATTAATCATACATCAAATAAACATAATAATAATAATTATTATTAGTTTTCTTGTTTGCTGCATCAGCACGCTGACTTAACTATGTTTTCACTGAAGTCCCAGAGCTTTCTTCCCAATGCTTCGTCCCTTGCCAATTTACTCGGCAACTCCTCATTGCAATCATAGAAATACTTCCCTGTTACTCCTTCAAGGCTCGGATGCAATGCCACAAGGCATGTTGTTGCTGCCCCCTGCAGGAAACCGAGTTAAAAACTTCAACCTCGCTCGACCGTCGGCCGGTTCGATTAGTAACCGGTCGAGTCGAGTCGAGTCGATAACTGACCGAAGGTTAAACCGAGTGTAGTTAATTAGTTGTGGTTTAGTTAACTAACTAGTCAGTTCTAGGCTCTCTTTAAATTGATAAAATGGGAGAAAATTGGCATTTAATAGATACCTGCGGGATATTCTTCCAAAAGATGTAGCTGAACACTTTCAAAATCCCTGCATGAACATATACAATTTCCAAGTAATTCCCTCCCTTTTTTTTTATTCTTTTCTATCATTTTCTAATTATTTTTGGAGGATTAATTGAGTAAGAACATACTGATGAGTCCAAATGAATGCCTCATCAAATTCGTCATGATCAACCCTGGATGTACTGAATTTACAGTGATATTTGCACCATCTTCCTGAAAATTATTTAATTTGTTTTTTCATCAAACAATTAGTATATTTTATTTTTTTCATTATTATAATGATAGATTTATTTTAAAAAAGAAAGTATACCTTTAACCTTCTAGCGAGCTCATTTGCATGTAGCAAATTGGCTAACTTGGACTGTCCATAGGCCTTCTTGTCTGAGTAGCTGATGAGGCAACAAGGAGATAGGAAACTTATTGAGTGGATCAATAGGTTCGGCTAATCGACTTAGGTGACCAAGAATCGTTGCCACGGACTCACGCGTTCTTATTGTTGAGCTTGTCGAACCGGATGCCGGTCGGGTAGGTATACAAGTGAGCAACGGAGGATAGATTCACAATTCGACCCTCAATCCCTGTTTCTTTTGTTGTGCTCTTCATCTTCTCAAGAAGAAGGTTTGTCAATAGAAAATGACCTGAAAAATTATAATATATATATATTTTTAAAAAACTATTAAAGAAATTCCTTTTTTTAATGAGAATTAAATTGAAAAGTCGATACCTAAATGATTTGTAGCAAATTGGAGCTCAATTCCGTCCTCTGAAAGTTGAAAAGGGCAAAACATAACACCCGCATTGTTTCTGAAAATAAATTTAAAGACAAAATTTAATATTGTCAGGTTAGTGATTTCATTTAGCATATTATTATAGAGAGATAAATTAGGCTTAGTTGAGTCAAATAAAGCAATGAACATTTATTTGTTTTAATCGAAATTTTAAGTATAATTAATGGGATGACTTTGTGTAAAGCTAAATGACAAGCTAAGTAGTTCGGAGTATTTAAAGGTCATGGACTTGAATTCCTCCTATATATAAAAAAAAATTAATAAAATTTAGACCTTTTTATTTGTGATATTTTAAGGAATAATTTTTGAGGCTTTGATTTGAGCGGACACTCCATCTGTCTAGCTAAGGGTCAGTCCTGATGAAAAGATAAGAGTGCATTTGGTACGTAAAAAAATAAAACATTTTTTTTTATTTTTTTTTGAAAAAATAAGAACAACGTAATTTTCATCTCTGTTTTTTTAGAAAATGAGAAAGCGTTATCTAAAAATGAAAAATACAGGAAAAAATATTTCTGAAAATGAAAAAAATGAAAATTGAAAAAATTTAAACGAAACGCTCTTTAAGTTTCACTTAGTCGATTGAAATTAGCTGTAATAAACATCTTGACAGTAAGAAAAAATTTTGAAAAAAAAAAAAAACTTTTTTGTGCATACATTAGTATATTGAGAGGGACGTCCATGGAAAGGAACTCATCTGCAAACTCTCTGACGGACTTCAGTGAACTCAGATCCAGCTTCAAGATGTCAACTCTCGCCGATGGCGACGACTGCAGAATGAGACTCTTCGCCTCGCTCGCAGCCTCCATGTTTCTCGCCGCGATGATGACACGAGCTCCTCGGAGCGCAAGCACTCGCGCAGTCTCTGTTCCTATCCCGCTGGATCCTCCTGAAGCGGAAAGAACAGATCTAAATAGATGAGATTTTTTTCTTCTCTTTTTTTTTTTTTTTTTTTTAGAAGTAAAGATTCAAACTTTGAGATTAAAGATTGAATTTTGGATGGAAAAGGCGTGAGAGTTGGATCACCGGTGACGATGGCGGTGAGGTGGGAGGCGTCGACGCCGGCGGTGACCTGCTCGGCTGTGGACGCGGATCCGAACCCGCTAGGACCGGGAATGCCCGTTGCCAGCCGGAAGAGTCCCATGGTCGCCCACGGCGAGAGGGCGGACGGGGATGGGAAGGCGAGGCGGTATTTATGCTGAAAAGTGGAGATTGTGTGGTGGCGCTGCCGCGGTCGGGTGGGCGTGGACCCATTGCGGTATTAATGGGGGCGGCAAACTGTGGGGTAAGAGTAAATTTTACCTCCGCTTCTCCGGGAGATGTTTCGGCTACTCGATTATCGATTACGCGAAACAAACCCCGCGTCGTGATTGGCCCGCTTCAGGTACCGGACGGAGGGACCCGATTTTAGGAAATATCAGCATGAAATCTCATTTTTATATCAAATAATAGATTAACATTGTTAAACTTTTGTAAGAATGTTAATTTACAATTACATGACATTTTTATAAAAATATTAATATATTCATTTTAGCTTAATATATATCGATTTTGATATCTGTGTTAGGACTTCGTATGTACTCATGCGCAACATAGATTCCATCGTTTGTTGCACCACATGCGATGTCCAATTCGTCATCCAATTGCGCCAAATATGAGAATGCATGTTCGACATCATCGTAATTCGATCAAATGGTGGCCACGGTCCGATCAAAATTCAACGGCGATCCAATCAAAATTCAACCGCAATACGAGTGACATCGAAATCTGATCAAATTTCGATTGGATTGTCGTCGAAATTTGACCCAATTGAAGTCTCCAACATTGCAGTCGTTGGATGCCGCAATCATATCGAATTTTAGCCGCGATTCAATCGGAATCGGAATCCGACTAGAATTCAATTGGATTCCGACCATCCCGAACATTTTCCTCATGATACTCGATTGATGCTCGGGTGTGAAGAAGAAATCTCAGTTACTATATATATACACACTTGCACATTCGGTCACTGTGCGCCTGCGCACGCGCAGTGATCGCAAATAGTGATTTCACTGTTCACGACAATTGTGTGAACAGTGAATTCACTATTCACGGTCACTGCGCACGCACAGACGTGCAATGACTAGGCACACAGATGATCATTTATATATATATAGGGAGGGTTTTATTCACTTGGGCGATCACTGTGCATGCCCAGGTGAGCGTGCTATGCGCTTATACGCGTAATCGACTGTGTTGTGCAAAGGCGCTCATCCGTGCGCATACGTGATGGTCGCCCAGTGATCAACTTCTTATTTATATATATATCGACCGTCGATCCAATCCAATACGATTGAGAAATGTACAGTTCTCCGCCCCCCGCGCATATCTCTTCTCCCCAGACCACTACAACCTAGAATCCGTCGGTGGACGGTCGAAATTCGGCCGTCGTTAGGCCGTCATCGACTTTCGGGTATACGTCGCCCGATATCCGACCGATTCCCAACCGGAATCAAGTGTCATCGCGGTCACCACTGGCCACGACACTAGCGACCGTGATGACACCTAATTCCGCCCCGAGAATTGGGCAGATTCCGATTGCAATCTGGTCGGAATTCGATGATGGCCTGACGGCGACCAAATTACGGTCGGAATCCGACTGCATCGCGAGTGCCAATGTCGTGGGTACTAGTGGGTGTGATCGTACTGGATTCCGACCGAGAATCGATCGGATTTCAGTCGTCGTTTGACTGGAATCTGGTGCCGGCCTGACGGCGATCGGATTCCGACAGGGATCTGATCGTCCGTCGACGATTCCAAGCTGCAATGGTCGACCTAGAAGAGATGTGCACGCGGGCGGGGAACTGTACATTTCTCAATCCCATTAGATCAACATCGAGATCACGTCGTGCACGGGCACAGACGAATGAAGCGCACTGAAATCAATTCTATATATATAAAAAATAGGATAATTATAGAAAATCTAATATGAATTTTTAATATCTTGATAAAATGTAGCATAGATTTGTGTTAGATTTTAAAGAATTTATTAAAATATACTTTCCTAATAAGTAACTATTAATTTATTATTTTTATTAAAATTTAAATATTATGTTGCATCTGATTAAAATGTTAAAAATTCATGCTAGATTTGCTTTAAAAAAAATCTATTATAAATTATAATGTGTAACTCAAATTAAGAAAACTCCATGCCGATTTTGTCACAATCTTATCTAAAATATTAATTTTGACATTTTTTTATTAAAAAGATCATTTAACCAACCGTTCAATGAAACTATTAAATGCTGTAAAGGAAAGAAACCATGGATTGGAAGTCAAATATCATAAATTTTCAAATAAAAAGTTCATTATCCGGATTTTGAATTATAAAAAAAATAATGAAACAATTTCATTTAAAATAAAATATAAAATATATTTGAAAATGATATCATAGCTAGAGACAAAAGATGGTTGATAAAAATAAAATATAAAATATATTTTAAATAAAGTTATTTTATTAAAGTAGTGGAATATAAAATTGTATACTCGCAGAGATCGTTGTCATAATTTTGTATAATTATAATTTATTTAATTTTTATTTTAAATTTATTTATAATATCTTCGCCTTTCTCCTGTACAGTAAACATTAATAACCCTAAATTTTTTATTTGTCATTCAATATTTTTTTTCATCATCGATAAAGATACCATGAACATCGAACGTTCAAAAAGTAATCGACAGGATAATGAACAATAATCACTCATAAAATATTATCTCATCAGATGATGAATAATCTAAATTTTTTTATTTTTTATTCGATATAAAAAATTTTATTACCGATAAAGAAATAATATAGATCGATAATTAAAAAGATGATCAACAAAATAACAAGAGACGGTCAATCTTGAGACAGATATTATTTCATTATATAATGAACAATTATTTTATATAATATCATTTGGTAAACACGACTCTAAATAATTGACGGTCAACTTTGAATAATTTTAAATTCTCATTACGTCCCTGTTTATACCTATATCTTGAATAAAATTATTTGATTTGATTAAAGTAGTTGAATATAAAATTTTATACTCGCAAAAATCGTTGTCATAATTCTTTATAAGCAATATATATGATATTTGGGGGGTTTTGAAGGAGGAATGAAGATTAGATTGTGCGAGTTTCAAGAACGGTTGACCCAATGGGGTGGGGCTTGCCCATTAAATTCTAATAAATAAGGGGAGGGTGTTGAAAGAATTAAGATAAACGTGAGGATTAATAGTTAATTTTAATTTTATGGGACCCATCATTAAAGGATTATTCAAGGACTAATTGAATGTGTTCATGGAATTTGGTTTTGGCATTAATTATCAACACCAATAATGTAGAGCAATTAATTTGGTGATATTGAAAGAATATAAGGAAAATAAAAAAGGTGCCACCTATTCTGAAAATTAAAAGAAAACGCCTCTATTCTAAAAAAAAAAAATACTTTATTCCAACATTTAAAGAATTTTAATAAAACTATTTTAATATTAGTTTAAAAAGTTAAAGTTATCTATTTGATCCAAATTAATTCAATTTAGTTACAATTAGCCAAAAATTATTAGAGTATTTGATGTCATAAAACTGTTGTAACATAAACTAATTTTGTTCAAAACTATTATAATATAAAGTAATTAAGCAGTTTAAATGAAATTATTTTTAAACAAAATATATTTTTTATTTTTATTTTTTCAAAATGAGACACTCTTTTAATTTTCACACAAAAATATATTTCTAAATTTGAGCTTATTGTTTAAAAATATGTAAATCATGGGCATATTATTGAATTACCCTATACAATTTTTCCAAAGTAATTTGCATTAGAAAGTAAATATCCATTTTTTATTTTTAAAAATAAATAGTCGCATTATCTATCAATCTTGTTGGTTGGGATAAAATTACTATCAAATTTTGAAATACAATTCAATATTAAATGTTGGTTGGCACAAAATTATTATCAATTTTTTTTAAAAAAATAATTCAATATTAAATATTTCAACTGTATTGTTGGTGGGGGTAAAATTTATTATCATTCTATTAAATAACTCAATATTAAATAATCCAACGACATTGTTGGTTATTCAAGTGTATTTAGAAATAAAAAATGAATAAACTTTCCCCGATGAAATGAAATTCTCCAATTTTTTAAGATTTATTTGGTTTAATTTGAATTAAAATGTTTAAAAAGTATATATATCCATTTGAGTTTGGATGCCCACCCCAACTAATTCACTGTTTGAAATAATAATTATTCCATAACTACAATACAATGTTCTTTTTTTCTCTCGAATGAGAATAAAGAAGAATTACATGATCATTAATTAATGAATAAAGTGCAAAACACTTGATGTTGAATGAGTGGCTCCATTGGTTCATGTTCTTTCGTATGGAGTGTAGTTAAAATTTGATTACGGTGAAATGGACACGACGAAGATGAAGCTTTGGTTCCATCGAGCGATTGATGAAAAATAAAAGAATGATGAAAGAAGTTATTGCATTGTCAAACGGGAGGTTGGATATAGAGTTGGTGTTATTAATGTCATATAGGGGTGAATGGACAAACTAAATTGAGAAGAAAAAAGAAAAAAAAAAAATCTATCAGTTTGCCATTTCGTTCTCAATTTATAAAATAATCAAAATCATTTCATTTTACTTTGGCTGATGTGTGTGTGTATCCGATTCTAATATTTGCATTGTGTCGGTGCTCGGGCTTTTTCATTGAACAAGTCCGTTCTGTGATCATCGGTATAAAATAATTTGTTCTTTTTTTTTTGTTTGTTAGAGTTGTAAATGGATAAAATATTCATGAATAAACTGAATAATTTATTAAACTAAATAAATAAATTTAAATATATATGTATTCTCTAATGAAATTTATAAATTATATTGATGGACTAAACAAACTTCAAAATATAAATACTTCAAATAATCAAGTAAATTGGAATTGAAAGCTCGATCGATATGGTAAGACCCCATGGTCAAAATAGGCCAACAAGTCAAGACAACAATTGTGACAAATTGGAAGTCAATTTAAGGGCAACTCCGTCCTCATGCCAGCTCGGTAGGTACACCTCAAGTTAATTAGCTCGATAGATACGCCTCAGGTTAGTTCGGTAGGTACATCTCAGTCAACTTAATAGGTACACCTCAGGTCAGCTCGATAGGTACATCTCAGGTCAACTCAATAAGTACACATCAGTTCAGCTCGACAGGTACACCTCAGGTTTGCTCGATAGGTACACCTTAGATCAGTTTGGCAAGTACATCGCAGGTTAGCTCAGTAGGTATGTTGCAGGTCAGCTCGTACGCCTCGCAACATCAAAGTTCCTAAGGTCATGACATCAACTCCACGTCTATACAATGACAGGAACACGTTCACACGTGATTTCAGTTACAATCCCAAGACTCCGGAGTGACACGAACACATTCCTACGTGTCTCCAGCTACGATGCCACGTCTCCAAGGCATCAAGGACACACTCCCATATGATTCTATTTGCATGCTCCATCTTCAGGTATAAGTATACAGAGAAGGTGGATGGTAAAAAGGTTCATATTTTCATCTAAAAAATTCCGTTTTATCTTTTATTCTTTTCGTCTCCACTTTATGACTTGAGCATCGGAATGATTTCGTCGAGAGAAATTCCAACTCCCTTCTAACTTGTTTCAAATTCTTATAGGCTTTGGACTATCGTCGATAGTCAATGAGATTGACCCTCTTAAAACTAAACTGTCGAGATCTAATTTGCTAGCTTGCTCATCCACATCAGACATTACACGGGACACAAGAGGCATTAATGATTTGTCCACTCCTCGATCTCGAATCGGAACATAGATATAACATCAAAACAAACAAAGCTAAAGTTTGTAAAAATAAAACCAAACTAAGTTTGAGCAATCGTTTCAATAACTCTCGATCATCTAGTTGAGTTCGATTACCTAATCAAACAACTTTAAACGGCATAAAACTTGATTAGTTTATAGCCTTATTTTTAGTCGAGCATAATTAATTAACATTTCATTGTTATTTTTTACAATTTTATTGTCTTAATAACAGTAATACACCATTTCTACCAACCCATTTAAAAAGCTCGGGCTCGAGCTCTAGCCCGGTTCAAACCAAATAAAAAGTAGCACCCGTCGCTACTGACCTTGTTAGTGAAAGCCCTAGAGCCAATCATGTGATGATTGTTGTATAGACTTTATTGTATCATATTCCTATTTATAAAGGCATGGTTATTATATTTACTTGTATTAATGTCAAATAACTAAATATAAAAATGTCCTTGAGTAGTAGGTTTAGGGTTTAGGGTTCTTATCTATATCAATCGATTGGTTGAATCGATAATGAGATGATATAGAGAACACTACTCTTAATCATTCCTAGTCAAGTATTAACATTCAGGGACAATGTTAATGCGTAGAGACTAGCATGTAAGTCAACATGATGACTTGATCTCACAAGTCATGGATATGAGATATCGAGTTGACACATGGGTATACATTAGAGAATGTATACTGAATGACCCGCCATGAGAAAGCATCGTGGATCGTTATATGAGTGTCATATACTTTCTCATGTGGCTATTAGTATGACTATTAGTCCTTAGACCTGAAGTCACCATGGTTCCCTACATAAGGCGTTGCATACTTTGGCTTCGTCAAACGTCACCCGTAAATGGGTGGACTATAAAGGCGATTACTAGGTATGTAATAAATTATGCCGAGGGATGTGAGTGATGTAGATGAGATCTATCTCTCCTATATGACGGAAGAGACATCGATATTCTTGATAGAGTGAGACCACGAAATGCATGACTATGCCCAAATGAATCAATATGAGATATTGAGCTCATTTGATTAGAGTGAGTCTACTTGGAGTTCAAGATTTAGATTGTACCGAGGATGACACGGTCTATGCCTCAATTGGTCAATCTAGATGTCAAGGATAGAGGGACATTGTCACATATTGTGAGAGTCACAATTAGTAGTCACAAAGGTGATGTTGGAGCTCAACATTCTTGTAACTTGGGTAGCAATGATGTGTTGCTAGATATCGCTCATTGCTTATGTTCCTAAATCGGTTTAGGGACATTGCCAACGTTACAAGAACCTATAGGGTCACACACATAAGAGCAATTAGATGGAGATTAGGTTCATATGATGAACCATGAGGATTAGGTTCACGGGATGAACCAAATTGGATTAAGAGTAATCCAAATTAGACTAATTGAGTTAGACTCAAGTTGATTCAAGTGTTGAATGAGTCTAATTTAGATTTGATTCATCAAATCAATTTAAATTAATGAATAGAGATTCATTAAATTAAAATTGACTTGAATCAAATGGTTGGATTTGATCAACCATGGGAGATAAGAGGTCAAGTTTAACTTGACTTGAGAGGGAAGATGAAAGGTCAAGTTTGACTTGACCAAATGTCATGTCATGATGATGACTTGGCATGGCCGGCCAATGATGATGCTCTACATCATCTTTGACTTTGTCATGTGGTGCCACCTCATGAGGGAGACCAAGGGTCATGGGAGTTACATGCATGCATGTAACCCCCTCTCCATGAAGTGGCCGGCCACTTGATGGTTATTCATGTGGCAATTCATTTTGTGTGGGTTACACAACTTCATCTTCAACCTTGGATCAACTTCCCTCAAGCTCTCTCCCTCTCCCAACCTCCTTAGCCGAACCATCCATAGAGTGCTAGCACACTCAAGGGTGTGTTTTCTCCACCTATTGCTTGTGTGGATACCAATAGAGGAGTGTGCACTTGACACTCTTGAGTTCCGGTGAACCTTTTGGACGAGCGGAATTTGCGAAGGGCATCGCATCGAGGGTAACGTCCTTATCATGTAGATCTAAAGTAGATCTAGGGTTTTATATAAACACATACATGTTTTTGTTTTAATACATCTTCGCACGGATCCGTGGCCGGGGCTTCCGAGGTTTCCGCAATGCAAAAAGCGGTTTTTGCGGCTCGGAAAAAACCCAACAGTGGTATCAGAGCCACGTGCGAAGCATGTATGTATTTCATTTTTGTAATTTTTATATTAGATATAAAAATTACAGATTTATATGTTTCTGTAAATTTCTTATTTTATAGAATTTTTGGGTATTTTTCTCGAAGAATCGAAGCAACGAGTGTTGGGACACTTGTAGGCTTCAACCGCCGAGAAAAACTCTCCGAAACGGCGAGTTCTTGCTTTAGGTTTTTGGGACAGCGACTTAAGTTGCTGTAAGATCATTGTAGGAACACTCGCAAAGTTTATTTTGCGAGTAGGGGCGCTGCCCCTATCCCCGAAAGGGACCTTGTCCCGCGATCGCGCTTGGAAACCGCTTAGCGAGACCGTTACGGGGAGGTGACTTATAAAATTGAAAAAAATAGAAAAAATTATAAAAATTTTCTGTAAAATACATAATTTAGAATTATGTATAATTCTGTGATTGTCATGGCCCAATAACCCCAATTTGATTGGATGATGTGTTGTAATTCATAATACGGCCTGCGTGTCGTTTTTGTGGTTGTGCATGTTGTATAGTGTATGCGACCTGCGCGTCGTACCTCTTCTTTTGATATTCTAATTGTAAATAATTTTAGACTCGAATGTAACTCGAGTTTCATATTTGTAATGTACAAAATGGAGCGGTGGAAAGTCCACTTGAAGACGAGATTACGAGAAGGGTGACGACGACACATGGCGGTCAAAGGAAGCGCTTGGAGAAGCCGCTAGCCTTAGGTTGACCGTCCGATCTTCTCATTGGCTTGAGAAGATCGTAGTAGGGTCATGACTACATCACATTTAATTATATATATATATATATATATATATATATATATATATATTTATTTATTTATTTATTTATTTGATTTTGCTTGTATGTATGTGATGCATGCTAGTAGAATAATGCTTGTATGTATATGATGCATGCTGGGATAATTTTCTTGTATGTATATGATGCATGCTAGAATAATGATTGTATGTATGTGATGCATGCTAATATAGGATAATAAAGGCCTAAATGCGTATAAGATACACATTACGATTAGATTAAATCATAATCGAATCAACTCGAAAATGCCTACCGAGCCTTGATACCCATCACTACCTCGATCATTTGTTGTTGTTGAATCTGCCAAAACAGAGCAACGCATATTATCTTGGTAGGGTGCGGAGGGACAATCTTGGTCCCGCCTATCACGCTTGGGTTAGAGTAAGCTCAATAAGATTGAGCAAAACTAGTTAACTCAATTGGATCGAGTAGAACTATAGGCATATTCCAATCGTTGGAAAGATAGGGTAAGATCGCATTTACACTAAATCTTGGGCGATTTAGCCAAAGCTAACTCAAGGTCTTTTGTAAATGTGGGTCTTGATCCTATAAACAAGAGTTGCATAGAGATGTAATCGGTAATGTGTTACCCACCGATCGTACTAAGTCTTGGGCGATTTAGCCAAAGCTAACTCAAGGCTTAGTATGATGTGGATCTTGTCCTACAAGAATTATAGCTAGTTTATATGAATCTAGTAATGTGGTTTGACCACATCCATAACTCGATTCTACAAAATTTCTATAATTAAGTGGGAGCATCATTTAATTAAAGGCCTAATTAAATGATAAAAGGAATATGATATTAATTCTCTGCATTGTATGTTGTAGATAACTATGTCGACAAACACGAACACTCTCTCTCTGCGTTCTGTCCTTGAGAAGGACAAGCTCAATGGAGCAAATTTTCTGGACTGGTACAGGAACCTGAGAATTGTTCTCACCCAAGAAAGGAAGTTGTACGTCCTGGAGCAGCCCATTCCGAAGGCACCTCCTGCCGTTGCCTCGCGAGCTGACAAAGATGCTTACAAGAAGCATCAAGATGATGCATTAGATGTGTCATGTCTAATGCTCGCGACCATGAACTCTGAGCTTCAGAAGCAACATGAGTTCATGAATGCTTATGATATGGTTGGACATCTTTGTCAACTATATCAAGGACAAGCAAGACATGAGAGTTATGAAGTCTCTAAGGCATTGTTTGGGTCCAAAATGCAAGATGAGACTCCCGTAGGTCCATATGTACTCAAGATGATTGGGTACGTAGAAAACCTACAAAGGCTGGGATTCCCACTTGGCCAAGAGTTGGCCACTGACATGATCTTGCAATCTTTGCCACAAGCCTTCAATCAATTTGTCATAAATTATAATATGAATGAAATTGATAAGCCATTGCCTGAAATGCTCAGCATGTTGAGAACTGCTGAGCTTAACCTTAAGAAAGGAAAATCTGACACCATTTTGATGGTGCAGAAGAAGAAAGGCAAGGGCAAGCCTAAAGGTAAGGGAAAGTCCCAAGCCAAGGACAAAGGCAAAGAACTTAAACCCAAAGAAGGGGTAGCCAAGGAAGGGGCTTGCTTCTACTGCAAGGAAGCAAGACACTGGAAGCGTAACTGCAAAGCATACCTGGAAGATCTTAAGAAGAAGAGAAGTGAGACTTCTACTTCAGGTATAAATATTATAGAAGTCAATCTATCTATTTCTTCATCATGGGTATTAGATACCAGATGTGCATCTCACATTTGTACCAATGTGCAGGCGCTGAGAAATAGCAGGGCATTGACAAAGGGCGAGGTGGACCTACGAGTAGGCAATGGAGCAAGAGTTGCTAGTGTTGCTGTAGGAACTTATGATCTATCTTTGCCCTCTGGGCTTGTACTAGAATTAGATGAATGTTGTTATGTGTCTGCCTTAACTAAGAACATCATTTCAGTTTCTTGTTTGGACAAGAAAGGATTTTCATTTATAATAAAGAACAAATGTTGTTCAGTTTATTTAAATGATATGTTCTATTGTAGTGCACCTCTAATGAACGAACTCTATTTTCTAGACTTAGAGAGCCCTATCTATAACATAAGTACCAAAAGGTTCAAGTCAAATGAATTGAACCAAACCTATCTCTGGCACTGTCGCTTAGGTCACATAAATGAGAGTCGCTTATCTCAGCTCTATAAGGATGGGCTGCTAGACTCATTTTATTTTTAATAATATTAGACAAGCGAGTCTTGTCTTTTTGGCAAGATGACCAAGACACCCATTAGTGGACAAAGCGAAGAGCAACAGATTTGTTAGGACTTATACATAGTGATGTATGTGACCCTTTCAATGTTGCAGCTAGAGGTGGTTACAGGTACTTCATTACATTTACTGATGACTTCAGTAGATATAGTTATGTGTATCTCATGACACATAAATCAGAATCCTTTGAAAAGTTCAAAGAATTCAAGAATGAAGTACAAAACCAGCTTGGCAAGAGTATTAAGATACTTCGATCAGATCGAGGTGGAGAATACCTTAGCCATGAGTTTCGTGACTATCTAGCTGAGTGTGAGATTCTATCCCAACTCACTCCTCCTGGAGCACCACAGTGGAATGGTGTATCCGAAAGGAGGAATCGTACCCTATTGGATATGGTACGATCTATGATGAGTCACACAGATCTTCCTATATCTTTTTGGGGATATGCTCTAGATACAACAACCTTTACCCTTAACCGTGTACCATCCAAGGCTGTGATAAAGACACCATATACGATATGGACAGGGAGAAATCCCAAGATGTCTTTTATGAGGATTTGGGGTTGTGAGGCTTACTTTCGACGTCAAGTCTCAGACAAACTAGGACCCAAATCCGATAGGTGCTATTTTGTTGGATATCCCAAGGATACAAAGGGATACTACTTCTATATTCCCAGTCAGCACAAAGTGTTTGTGGCAAAGACTGGGGTTTTTCTAGAAAGGGATTTTGTTTCTAGAAAAACTAGTGGGAGTACCTTCGATCTTGAAGAAATTCAAGATAAGGACCATAACACTGATGCCTTGATGGAGGCTGAACAGGAACCCCAAAGTGTTGTGGGTGATGAGGTTGTTGCACAAAGAGTTGTGGAACAACCACCTGTTCAGGTAGACCTACCTCTTGCGGTCGATAGGATCGTCGTCGACTGAGAGATACTCATTTCTCTTGTCGACCATGATGACGTTATGCTCGTTGAGAATGAGCCTACCTCCTATCGAGGAAGGCTGTGATGAGCCAGTACGAGAAATGGCTAGAGGCCATGAGATCTGAGATGGAATCCATGTACACCAACCAAGTATGGAATTTGGTTGATCCACCTGAAGGGGTCAAACCCATTGGGTGTAAGTGGGTCTTTAGGAGAAAGACTGACATGGATGGACTTACACATACCTATAAGGGCCGATTGATAGCTAAAGGTTTCAAGCAAATTCATGGTATTAACTATGACGAAACCTTTTCTCCAGTGGCGATGTTTAAGTCCATTAGGATCTTGCTTGCTATTGCAACATACCACGATTATGAGATCTGGCAGATGGATGTCAAAACCGCATTTTTGAATGGAAACTTACTCGAGGATGTGTACATGACATAACTTGAGGGGTTTGAAGATCCACAGCATACTGGGAAAGTATGCAAGCTGCAAAGGTCCATTTATGGGCTAAAGCAAGCCTCTCGGAGCTGGAATCTTTGATTCGATGATGCGATCAAACAGTTTGGTTTCATCAAGAATGAAGATGAACCCTGTGTCTACAAGAGGGTTAATGAGAACACAGTTGTCTTCCTTATATTGTATGTGGATGACATACTACTCATTGAGAATGGCATCCCTTCGCTACAGTCTGTGAAAATTTGGCTGGAGACGTGCTTCTCAATGAAAGACTTAGGTGAAGCAGTCTGTATTCTAGGCATCAAGATCTATAAAGATAGATCTAAGAGATTGCTTGGCCTAAGTCAGAGTGCATACATTGACACGATATTACTACGATTTGCCATGCAGAATTCCAAGAAGGGACTTTTGCCAATGTCACATGGTGTGAGTCTTTCGAAGACTCAAAGTCCCTCTTCTAGAGAGGAGAGAGACCGCATGGATAAGATCCCTTACACATCAGCTATAGGATCTATCATGTACGTCATGTTGTGTACTCGTCCTGATGTCTCGTATGCTTTGAGCATGACGAGTAGGTACCAGTCAGATCCAGGTGAGCGTCACTGGATAACAGTCAAGAATATTCTTAAGTATTTGAGAAGAACTAAAGAATATTTCTTGATATTTGGAGGTGATGAGGAGCTAGCTGTAAAGGAATTCTGGCGATGTCGACTTCAACCCGACCGGGATGATTATAGATCGCGGATCGGGGTTCGTGTTTTGCTTGAATGGTGGCGTGGTGGAAGAGTTGACGAGACACGATTCTTGATTCTACGAGCCGAGTATATCGCTGCATCTGAGGCAGCAAAGGAGGCAGTTTGGATCCGCAAGTTCATTACTGAGCTTGGGGTGGTTCCTAGCATAACAGATCCCATAGAGCTCTATTGTGACAATAATGGAGCGATTGCACAGGCTAAGGAACCTCGCTCACACCAGCGGACCAAACACATACTACGACGCTTCCATCTCATTCGAGAGATCATCGATAGAGGAGATGTGAATATTTGCATAGTACCCACAGAAGCTAACATTGCAGATCCCTTGACCAAGGCTTTGGCACAGAAAAAGCATGATGGTCACACTAGGTCATTGGGTATTAGATACTATGGTGATTGACACTAGTGTTAATGGGAGATTGTTAGTGAAAGCCCTATAGTCAATCATGTGATGATTGTTGTATGGACTTTATTGTATCATATTCCTATTTATAAAGGCATGGTTATTATATTTATTTGTATTGGTGCAAAATAACTAAATATAATAATGTCCTTGAGTAGTAGGTTCTTATCTATATCAATCGATTGGTTGAATCGATAATAAGATGATATAGAGAATACTACTTTTAATCATTCCTAGTCAAGTATTAACATTCAGGGACAATGTTAATGCGTAGAGACTAGCATGTAGGTCAACATGATGACTTGATCTCACAAATCATGGATATGAGATATCGAGTTGACACATGGGTATACATTAGAGAATGTATACTGAATGACCCGCCATGAGAAAGTATCGTAGATCGTTATATGAGTGTCATATACTTTCTCATGTGACTATTAATATGACTATTAGTCCTTAGACCTGAAGTCACCATGGTTCCCTACATAAGGCGTTGCATACTTTGGCTTCGTCAAACGTCACCCGTAAATGGGTGGACTATAAAGGCGATTACTGGGTATGTAACAAATTATGCGGAGGGATGTGAGCGATGTAGATGAGATCTATCCCTCCTATATGACGGGAGAGACATCGATATTCTTGATAGAGTGAGACCACGAAATACATGACCATGCCCAAATGAATCAATATGAGATATTGAGCTCATTTGATTAGAGTGAGTCTACTTGGAGTTCAAGATTTAGATTGTACCGAGGATGACATGGTCTATGCCTCGATTAGTCAATCTAGATGTCAAGGATAGAGGGACATTGTCACATATTGTGAGAGTCACAATTAGTAGTCACAAAGGTGATGTTGGAGCTCAACATTCTTGTAACTTGGGTAGCAATGATGTGTTGCTAGATACCGCTCATTGCTTATGTTCCTAAATCGGTTTAGGGATATTGCCAACGTTACAAGAACCTATAGGGTCACACACATAAGGGCAATTAGATGGAGATTAGGTTCATATGATGAACCATGAGAATTAGGTTCATGGGATGAACCAAATTGGATTAAGAGTAATCTAAATTAGACTAATTGAGTTAGACTCAAGTTGATTCAAGTGTTGAATGAGTCTAATTTAGATTTGATTCATCAAATCAATTTAAATTAATGAATAGAGATTCATTAAATTAAAATTGACTTGAATCAAATGGTTGGATTTGATCAACCATGGGAGATAAGAGGTCAAGTTTGACTTGACTTGAGAGGGAAGATGAAAGGTCAAGTTTGACTTGACCAAATGTCATGTCATGATGATGACTTGGCATGGTCGACCATCATCATTAACTTTGTCATGTGGTGCCACCTCATGAGGGAGACCAAGGGTCATGGGAGTTACATGCATGCATGTAACCCCCTCTCCATGAAGTGGCCGACCACTTGATGGTTATTCATGTGGTAATTCATTTTGTGTGGGTTACACAACTTCATCTTCAACCTTGGATCAACTTCCCTCAAGCTCTCTCCCTCTCCCAACCTCCTTGGCCGAACCATCCATAGAGTGCTAGCACACTCAAGGGTGTATTTTCTCCACCTATTGCTTGTGTGGATACCAATAGAGGAGTGTGCACTTGACACTCTTGAGTTCCGACGAATCGTTTGGACGAGCGGGATTTGCGAAGGACATCGCATCGAGGGTAACGTCCTTATCATGTAGATCTAAAGTAGATCTAGGGTTTTATATAAACACATACATGTTTTTGTTTTAATACATCTTCGCACGGATCCGTGGCCGGGGTTTCCGAAGTTTCCGCAACGCAAAAAATGATTTTTGTGGCTCGAAAAAAATCCAACAGACCCAACCTATAAACTAGGCAGGATTGAACCAACTCCAACTGATTTGACACCTTCAGCCCTTATTTTATTTACTCCTAATTTAATTTTGAAACAACAACTTGACAAATATCATTAGCAGGGAGATTTTGTCTCCAATGACATGTTGACTGGGACAGTATGAAAATCGCAGAATGGATACGGATCGATTTTGAAAAAATATCTAAAATTTCTCTCTGAACTTAGATGATTCTCTACTGTCTTTGACCAACACATCAAGGCTCAAAGGATCTTTATGATTTATCTCCCTCACAATGACCGTACCAATAGAAGATTAGTGGTTTCAACTTTTTGCAGGATTACAAAACAAGGAGATTTCTACTTTTTTTTAAAAAAAAAGTAGAATAATTCAAATGAAATGAATCATTCCACCATCATCTAAACATTAGAATGGAAATCACGAGAAATAAATAATTTTTACCATTTCATTATGCCAATCACACCACTGAGACTTCAAACCTTTGTAGCAAAAATGAAAGAGATGAAAGCTCATAACTGAATTGGTAGAACAAGTCATGAAAACTGACTGAAATATTTCCAAGAACTTTGTCAATCCGAGGAGAGAACCGATGCAACCCTCCATAAAAATCGAGGATGAGAACTTTGCATCATCAGATTGATCTCCTCATCTCATAAGTAATCGCAACCTTAACTTATGTATCAGTGGTCGAAGCTGATGAAGAAGCTGTATCCCTTAACAAGTCCCCGAGTGTCTTAGACCGCGCTCTAGCTTCGGCCTCAGCTAAAGCTTGCACCTCCTTCTGCTGCTCCGTAAACCAACTCATTCGCTCGAGCAATTGTGCGGCCTTCCTCTTGCCTCGGTCGGTACCGTTTTCTAGCATTTCCTGCAAAGGTACCATCATCTCTTGCTCCTGCAACTCAGCCAAATGTTGCTGCTGCTGCTCCCCATTGCAGAGGTTCACCAAAACTGTAGCCGCATTCTCCTTGTTCTGCGCTGACCCACTTCTTATCATCTTTATCAGTAATGCAAGTGCTTCAGCTGCAGTGATTGCTGCTTTCCCCTCGGTATGACTTGAGAGGATTGCCATGATAGCGAGTGCCTCATCCATCATAGCTCCTTCAGGATCTAACAAGAGTGTCATTAGTGTTTGAATTGCCCCGGCCCGAATTGCTCTCCCCTTGTTACCCGGGTAAAAGCACAGTTTGAAGAGTGCTGTAGCAGCATCCTTTTTGCCCCTTTGGCCACCCTCACTTAGTAGCAATACAAGAGGGGGAATTGCCCCTGACTCACCAATTATGACTTTGTTCCGATCCACGACTGAGAGGCTGAAAAGCGTCGCGGCAGCATTTTCTCGCGCTTCCATACTGCCTGTCTTGAGGATGTGCACTATCCCAGGAACAATACCACAGATGATTATCTTCCCCTTATTTTCTTCGCAAATAGAGAGATTCAGAATTGCAGTAACAGCATGCTCCTGCATGCGTAAGTCGTTTGTGCAGAGCAAACTCCCAAGCAGAGGTATGGCACCTGCCTCAGCTATGCAGATCCTGTTATCAGCATTTTGCTTAGCAAGAAGGCGCAGTTCGCCAGCTGCGGACCGTTGCTCCTCAAGGTTCTGTGAAGATAGCTTGCGAAGAAGATCTGTGACTTTAGCATGTTCACCTGCAGAGCAGACTGACTGAGGCTTGCTAGGGCGCTCAGGTGGATCCACACCATTTGCCACACACCATTGCACAATGAGGCTGCGCAGAACATAATTAGGAGTCAACGATGTGTTGGATAGTTTCTGTTGTGTCTTTGGACAAGTATCATGCCCTGCTTCCAACCATTTTTCAATGTATCCACGTTCATAAGTCTGTAAAACACAGAAACAGAAAAAGTTACAGTTATATTCATAGGTGAGAATGAATCATCGGACCAAGATAACAAAAGCAACAAGATATTTCAGGACCTGTCCGGTGGACACGATAACTGGATCTCCCATTAGCTCCCAGGATATAGGACAGCGGAAGTCATTGGGAATAACAGGAGTTTCACAAACGTCTCCGCTTGTGAATGAGACTAACTCTGATTCATGTGTCTGCACAAAATCCTTTATCCGTTTTAGCAGCATTGACATCTTTTCGATGACTTCTCCAGGTTCACCATCGTTGGCAACCATCTCAAGCAATATAATGGACTCTTGTTTGATATCTGATACAATCACCAGCTCTAACCTTTCTGCCAATCTCTGTAGAATGGAACAGTCCACATCGGCATCCGCACTCATATGGTAAACCATTAAAAGTTCCCTGTATAGCTCAGTATCAGGACTATCAATCCTTTCTTTGGCTCTTTTGAATTGAGAATGCACAAACTCAACCTGCATAAGATGCTAATTGATAAGCGCATCATGACTAGAAATAGTCGCCGCAATTACCATATTTAAAGACGAGCAATAGATTTTTGCAATTGAACTAGTCACCGCAATTAAAACAACTCAAGGGATCAAAGAAGGGGCATGCTTTCGTGAATTGAGAAGACTTATGATCATGATGGTGGCCTACCTGTTCTTTTACTTCATCTGATATATCAATCTCATCAAGAGAAATTTCATCCAGAACTTGTTCTAGTTGGTATGTAACTTTCTGGAATCTTTCCATTATTCTATCACGTTCAAGGACCTGAAAACAGAATTGAAAATTTTCATGAGCAGTAAGTAAATCCATACAACACAATGCTAGGATTCAACACATGCAGCAGATCAGTTACGAAGTTGTGGGCATGGGGTGCAATATCATATCAGATACAAGGAGAAAAGTATGCTTCTATAAAATTAACCTTGACTTCTATTGTACGAATTCTCTCATATATCAACACTCTCGGACAAACACTCAATAGAGAATTACATTTCAGTATAGATGCGTTCCAGAGCTGAGATTGCAAACTATAACACCTTGATCATGATAAAGCTACTATCAATCAGCCATTCCTTGACTACGAAATCCTACGATTATGAAGTTAAAAGTCAGATAAAATGATGCAGGTTTAGACAAATGAAATTATGAACTTATAATTATAGACAGTTTGAAGGAACTGTTTCTCGATAGCTTGTAGTATCTGTTCGATTAATTTTATTGTAAATCTGAATCTTCCTACACAATGTGTTGGAGATGAGATTGGAACCTTTCTAACACCATTTATTAGAACACACCACCTCAAACCACGATTTATCGATTCAAATCCAGTACCTCTAGAATGCAAGATAATTTCCACCACAAGAAAACATGGTGAAAATGTTGTTTTCCCTAGTAGAATAACACATGCACATAAGGAAAACAAAACTACAATGCAAGTCAACATTCACGAATAAAATCCAAGTCTATATGTTATGAGATTAAACATAGAATGAGAATCAAATAAATAGATTTTCACTCTAGTACAAGAGATTTTTCAATCCTCCCTAAACTCTTGTCGAGCAAATATGACAAAAGTAAAAAATCTCACCTCGAATGCTTTAAAAAAATAAAAAAAATAATAATCAAACAACACTCCCCAAGTAGAAAACTTTCCTCTACAAATCTTTTAGGTGATCACAATCTCCAAATGCACCTCACATCGTCTTCTAAACTCTCCACCCATAAGAAATTCAGTCTATTTGTCGCCATCAAAAAATCATCCAAAAAACAAAAGATAAAATAGGATTAGTTTGACAATCTACATGAATCTAAATAGAAATCAGCAATGCATAGATCAGATGCAGATACATGAAAATATTCCTTTTAAGGAGGATACGATACTGAATTAGGGCGAGAACAGGAAAAAAAAAAAGGTAGACTATTTCCATGAAAGAAGTAACTTCGTATACAGGAAATTGGAAGGAAAAAATCAGCATTCATCACCACAACAAAAGAGACCAAGAATCGAAATAGTTACCAGGAAGATCTTGCTCCCACTGCTCCCCAGAAGGAGTAGGTCCTTGGCCGAATCAAGAGCCGTAACAAGCCTCTCCATGGTGGATAGCACCTGCTCGCTGATTGTCTCCTTGATCTCTTTGAGCTCCTCGAACATCGGCGCCAGCAACTTGATCCGCCGCGAGAGGTTGCAGAACTGTTTCCTGTAGGGTTTCCTGAAGTCAGAAATCCTCGCAATATTCTCCACCGCCTCCGCCAGTCTCTCCACAACCGATCGCGCTAGAGGCACCGGCGCCGGCGGAAGCACTACGGCAGCTTCCTTTTTTGCTTCCTCCATCGCTCTTCCAGGCAATTACTCGACCAATCGGCCTCGACTGCTGCAATCGAACGGCGTATAACTCGATTCCGTGATCAATTGAACAAAATGTGGATCGATTGCTCAGCGATTGGTTCAGGGAACGAGGAGGAAGGAGGAGGCGAAAAGGAGCTCCTTTTTCTTCGCCCCTAGTCGGAGATGGAGCGCAACCAGCAGTAGCCCTTCCCTGTGTCTAAAGATTTCTCCAAATCATACACTCCAAACATGGATGCAATACTTTAGTCTACCGTCCATCATCACATTAAGAAATTTCCATCCATCGGATCAGGTCCTGCTGGGGGTTAAAATTTGAAATAATTGGAGGGTCTCAACTAGTTAATTTCCACTTGTTTAATATTTTTTGTAATTGTTACTTTGTAGGCGCGGGCGCGGCTTCCAGCCAGCGCCTGCATTTAATAGGAGTTTTATGAGTGCATCCTCAACAAATTTGAAATTATACAAAGATCCTTATGTTTTCTTTAGAAGATAATTAACAAAAGAGAAGAGGTTTAAAAGAGAAATAAAAATTATTTACTTAAGCAAAGAAAAGAGAAAGGAGGTTGGAATGAAACAAAATAATTAAATTCTCCTTTAGCATTTTCTTTTGCATCCTTTAGTATTAATTGTTATTTTTTTGCATATCTAATATATATGTGTATCCTTAAAATCTAAAGTGATAAAGAAATTCTAGATGTGGAATACATCATCTTTTCCAATTTAATTGGAGTTTTTTTTTTGTTAAAAAAAAGACAAATAGGGATTCAGTTGGAAAAAAATTATTATATATTAATTAACAATTATCGACTAATTATAAATTGACAATACTTATTTTAATCTGGTAAATTAATGAATCCTAATAATGGTGGGGCTAAAAAGAAACTTTTACGAGCCACTAGTATATCCGCTTGGCTTGGATCGAAGCCGAAGCCGAAGCCGATTAGACGAGGTTGGGCACACCGCGAAGGATAGACCACATGGGTCGACGTGGTTTGACGAGGCAGCGGGACCCACAAGGCAACCAAAGAGGATCTGCTGCAAAACCAAATCCTGCCTTACACTACCACAGGGTTTTTATTAAAAACAAACTCCTTATTTTTATTATTTATTATTTTTTATTTGTAAATGTTTTAAACTAAATAATCAAAATTATAAATTCTTGAGATGCACAAAGAAAAAAATATGTATATTAGTGTTCCCCTTGCTCCATTTATCCATATATCCTAGTAGCTAAGTATCAAGTCTTTTGAGATGGTTCATTCGTTAGAACAGTATAAATATTATTAGAATGGATAAAGATTAATTTTCGATATAGAATCTAAAATTTTATTCGAACTCAAAAAATTTTCATCTTTTTTATCAACGGATTAAAGGGTATAATTCTTCTGTGATTTATTTTTTTCATCATCATTAAAAAATTAATCGTAAAAAATACTAAGATAAACGTAATCGTTTTTTTATTACAGCGATAGCTACTTATCAAATTTTATAAAAACTTAGCATCCAACGTTTGCATAATTTTTGAATGTCTAGTACAATGCAAATAAAATTCTAAAAATTATTATCTTAATTTTATAAATAATTTGCTTCGACGATGCGTTCGATGACTTTTGAAGGTAGCTAGATTTCAAAATCTCTAAATTTGTTATTGTTGAGAATCGAATGTCGCTAGGGGGTAAATGACGCGTTCGCTTATTCGATAAGAATTCGATCATGTTTGTTTCTATAATTCGTTAGTTTGCGCAATATAAATAATAAAACATAAACTAAAACAAAAAGCAAACACACAATCACATGCAAGCACAATAACACACGATGTAAAATGGTTTGGAACCCTAGTTCCTACTTCACGGAATGAGCTTAATATTGAGCTCTAGTGATGTACACCATCATTAATCAAAACACTCTTTAGAATAATCCGGAGGTAGAGAAGTCTCCTACAAGTGATTACAAAAGTAATATAATGAAATACGATAAGTAAACTAAGCAATACACAAATACAAGTAAAGAAAACTTTATACTAAGAACTTTGAATTGCTTTGGTTTACTCTCAAATGTCTGAAATACAACATCAATTCCCCTTCAAATCATCCCAAGAATCATGGTCAAAATCCTCCTCTTCGAGCTCCTTATAAAGCTACAACTCGGATTGATTTTTGCTTAGCAGTTGACTGTCCATACATAACAGTCGACTGCTCCTGTAGTCGTTGTGAGATAATGACTTAATCCACGTTAGCATTCCAACCAACATATACACTAGCAGTCGACTGCCATTACTAGTAGTTGATTGCCAAGCTCGTAGTCGACTGCTTAGTTGTCTACCGAGCTTTTTGTGCTCGTAACCTTGACCAATGACAGTCGACTGTTGAAGGCCAGTCGACTGCCAAGGCCACTTGGCCTCATTCGAACGTCATTTGACTACTGACCAATCGACTGGTCATAATCCCAGTCGACTGCTCAGAGTCGACTTGACTGTTAAGTGTCAAAACACTTAACCAGTCGACTGTTAAACCTCAACCATGAAGTTTACCCAAAATATGATCCCCTCATACTTGCTAGACCACCCTTAGCTTAGACTTAAGTCTTCTAGCCACCTCCATCAGCCTCACGCTTATCGGATCCTTCTAAGTCATCCATGACTTATTCATCCATACGCTAGCCTTCAGATGTTTTCATCGGCTATTGTCATACTAACCGGATCTACACTGCCAAGGTACATTTGGACTTATATTGCCAAGACACATGCTTGGATTTTACACCACCAAACATTAGACTTATACTGCCAAGACTATCGCTTGGACTTTATGCTACCAATATCACACTCTTGGACTTTCCTTGTCAACTCTATGTTGGACTTTCCAAATGCCAAGATTCATGCTTGGACATTCCAATTGCCAAGACTCATGTTTGGACTTTCCATGACAAGTGTCTCACTCGGACTTTCCATACAAGTACTCAAGACTTGGACTTTACCATTGCCAAGACTCATGCTTGGACTTTCCATGCCAAGTACTCAAGACTTGGATTTTCCATGCCAAATACTTAAGACTTGGACCTGGGTCAATTGCACCAACAATGACATGTCATATGTTTGTCAAACATCAATGACAATTACATTGTGATACATTTTATCGAACATCAAAATACTGCTCGAGTCTGGTTAATCGTGACCTGGGCCAATTGCACCAACAATCTCCCCCTTTTTGATATTTGATAAAAACCACAAAAACCTTTGAGTTAAGCCACCTAACTCAACACTTCAAATTCTCTCAATTCTCTCAATTGGGTAATTCTCAAATTCTCCCCCTTTTTGACATACATCAAAAAGGCTCTCCCCAAATGTATCAATGTCTTATATCCCAATGAGATCTTACATTCTCCCCCTTAGTCTAAGCACATCTAGGATGTCTTCACTCTTCCTAGTGATAAGTCTCATATCACTAAATGAGAGACAATCATCATTCTCCAATTTTCCCCCTTTGGTGAGCACAATGAAGGTTTCCAAAAACCTTTCATGTCTCCCTCTTTGAGGAATACACATCCATTATTCCATGATGAATAACTTTCTTCTAAAAGCTTGCTTCCCCTTTACCATTGCAGCAATAATGTCCTTGGAGAGTCCCTAAGCCTATAAAAACACTAAACTATCAAAATTAAGGACAAAAGTTCAAACTTGAACTTTCACACACCTTAAAATTTGATTCTCACCCTAAACAACATCCTAATCCATATTCAATGGATTTCCACCCTTTCAATATTTTCCAAAGCATATCATAGGGTTAAGAAATGTTAGGGTAGCATAAAATGACTGAAACATGGGCTAAACAACCTTGTTTACCTGAAATCAGCATTAACAGTCGTCTCGGTCAACAACCAGTCGATTGCACTTAATGCCAATCGACTGCCCAAGGCAGCAGTCGATTGATTTCTGCAAGTGCAAACTTCCATAAATCAAAAATAAAATTTGAAAAACCATAAGTAATTATACATAATTCGAAAAATCATATAAATTCATATGTATAATACTTAGGTCAATCATTATGGATGAAAAATATTTGAAAAATAAAATACTCATAAAATATTGAGATTGATACAAAATTCAAAAACAAAGATAATTTTAATGTTTTGAGCCTACTTTGTATTAACTTCATCAATGGTGACTTCTATTAAAGGATAGACTACACCAAGGTTTTTCAAAATGGTTTTGAAATGATTTTAAAATCTTATATTGGACCAAGATCTATGAGCTCAATGCACATGACTTGCACATTAGCTTTCCCCATAATCCATCATTAGATTGAAATGAGTTTGAGTTCATCTAGATGCAAAATCTATGCACCTTGAACCTAACTCACTTTCCTAACATCTCACATGTGTCTAGATTGTATCAATACACACACATGTCAATTTGACATAAGATGTGAGTTTTGTTCTTCCTAATCTAAGGTCTCATGCAATTTTCTAGACAACTCTATTTGATTCCCTTATACACGTGACATTAAATCATGTCATAGTCCTTAAATCAATTTTAATTAACCTAAATGTATGAGTGATGATTATGACATATAAAATGATAACATAAATAAAGCATGTATTAATAATCATGATGTCATGACATATAAATAAACCTAAACATACATGACATAGAAAGATAGACCTAAGCAATATCGTGACATTTTAAATAATAAAAAGAAATATAACGTCATGACATGACATATGATAAAAAAATCATGACAAATGAAATATAAAGGTATAAGAATACCTAAGTTTTAATATTAATTGTTATTTTGTTAGTATTAGATCCATATTTGCCATAATACTACTCATCTCTCAAATATCCCAAAAATTTAAAATGACACATCACGACTCTAAAATCTAACTCATGACAATTTGATCAATTTTTTAAATTTCTCAAATTTAATCCTAAAATGTTTTAGGATATAAATCCAACCTTATTTCCAAAGTATCTAATAACTTTGGAAATAACCTAAAGTGTCAACTTTGCTATGATTAGGTTAACTACCCATTCATTCAAAGATTGACACAACCTAATCCATCTAGCATGAATCGATCACGCTCCTAGGAACTCAATACCTATTGGAGTTCCTTAGGTTTACAAGGTTTCACTAGGGATAACTTCCCTTAATACCTTCCTAATGACCCTTATAGGCTTTGAAACCTTGGTCATTTGGGTCTTACCTAGGTTAAAGGTAACTCCCCTTGTAACCTTTTTAGTGGCTTCTCTAGGTTTCCTTGAAACCTTATCCATTAGGCATCTACCATGGTTAACCTTAGGGATGACCTCCCTATTAACCTTGGTCTTACTAGACCTATGGATGGTTCCATAATCGAATAGAATGCTATGGTAGGTCTCCTTGGGCTTAGGTTTGTGATACAAATCTTTCTTGCCCCTAGATGCATGGTTCTTGTCTTCTAGACCCTAATTTTTGATCATTTGACCCTTGAATTGGATTTTGCATCTTCCTAAGGGTCTTTTCTAATTTCTCAAGCCTTGACTTCAAGGCTTGGTTCTCTAACTCTAATTTTCCCAATTTTGATTTTTCATTAACCCTTTGGGAAAGATTCTTCTTAGGCATATGTATATCCTGTTGGAAAAGTGAATGGAAACAAAGAAATGGAAGGATGGAGAAACCCTCTTGTGGAGGAGTTTAGTCCCACATTGGAAGTTGAGGGACAACTTGGTTGGTCATAATGTATCACAAGCATTATAGTTGTGAACATATGCAAGAGAAGAGGCTCTCTCTCATGCGTGGGTGCGCAGGGGGGGTGCGAATCCAGGGCCCGGATTGCACTACCGCAAGGCGACTCGTGTACGAGCGCGACCTGCGCGCGTCGAATGTACGACCGGTCAAGGCATAATTTGCCCAAATGGATCCAACCAACTTTTTGCTAATCCGTTCCATTTTTTGTAACGTATGCATTGATACTTGGCGTTGAAACGGTCGAGTTTATTTGTAGACGTTTCAAAAGCGAGTCATTAATCCATTAATTACGTAATTAATTAGAGATATGCTACGAAGTTATAAAAGAGGAAGCGTTGGAGATATGCGTTAAGTTTTTTCCCAGTCTCTCCTCCTTTTCTCCCCCTGCTTTGGTGATAGCTTTCTGTGTGCGCTCAGTTAGCCGGAGAGATAATCTATGCTTGGTCGCCTCCCGATTCTGTCGTTGTATCATGGGAAACAGTCGTCCATCACCCTCGAAAGCACGTAAGAGGGGACGAATCTGTTTTAAGGACACTGTGGAAACCACAGGCCTCGACACCAAGTGGTGCTGCGGAACAACCGAGCACCTCTCCGCTCTGCTCAACTAGTTACGCTAGCAGGTTACGCCACTTCGCTCTGCTGCTCGCTGCGGTCTGTCGAACCGTTCGCCGCCCGCTCTGCCCAGGGTTACATCGAACCCGCTCACTTTCTGCTTCTGCACAACCTGTAGGGAGCGATTACATCGTTTCGATTACGCCACTCCGCTCGCTTAGGTTACTGAACCGCTCTGCTACAGTTATCTCTGGAACCAGTTCTACCACTCGTTACGCCCGCGGTTACAGCCGAACAGTTACGCTGGTTACGGGAAGAAGGAGTTTTTCCACAACAAAACTTAAAACAGATTCGACTCTGTTGTGATGGCGGCGGACCATGTTGCGATGCCGACGGACCAAGTTGAGATGACGGTAGCACAACCTACTACTCAACAGGTGCAGGTAACTACTCCTAATGTAACGATTGGGACAGTCCCAATCAATCATGCCGAGAAGCCAGAAAAATTCATTGGCTTGAATTTCAAGAGGTGGCAGCAGAAAATGCTTTTCTACCTGACCACCCTTAACCTGGCTAGGTTCTTGACAGAAGAACCACCCAAGGTACCTGAGGGTACTTTGGATACTCAAACCTTCAATGCCGTTGAGGCTTGGAAACACTCGGAGTTTCTTTGTAGAAACTATATCCTCAACTGTTTGGCAGATGCATTATATAATGTATATTGCACAAAGAAAACGGCTAAGGAATTATGGGAATCCTTAGACCAGAAATACAGAACAGAGGATGCGGGGGCCAAGAAATTTGTTGTTGGCCGATTCCTGGACTTCAAAATGGTGGACTCCAAGACGGTGATTAGCCAAGTCTAGGACCTTCAAGTGATCCTGTATGAGATCCACTCTGAAGGCATGATGCTGAGTGAGACCTTTCAGGTGGCGGCAATCATAGAAAAGCTCCCTCCCGGCTGGAAGGACTTCAAGAATTACTTGAAGCACAAAAGAAAGGAGATGAATATCGAGGAGCTCATCGTCCGACTCAGGATTGAGGAAGACAACAGCAGCTCAGATAGGCGATCATTCACTCAAGCAGTGGTCAAAGCCAATGTGGTTGAACATGGCGAGGGCTCACAACGGAAGAAGTCAAAAGCTTCCAAACTGGAGCCTAAAGGAGGCATTAGCAAGAAGAAATTCACAGGAAAATGCTTCAATTGTGACCGTGTTGGTCACAAATCTTCAGACTGTAGAAAGTCAAAGAAGAAGCAGGAGGCTAATGTGAGCGAAGGGACGGACATAGATCTGTGCGCCGTCATTTCTGAAGTGAACCTCATTGGTTCAAATCCGCGACAGTGGTGGATTGATACAGGAGCCACCAAACATGTGTCTTTATGAACAAGGAGCTGCTCCATAACTTTGAAGAAGTTAAAGATGGAGACAAACTGTATATGGGGAATTCAGCAACCTCGGAAATCAAAGGTCGTGGAAAAGTGGTGCTGAAGATGACTTCAGGCAAAGATTTAACTCTAAACAATGTGTTGTATGTTCTGGAGATCCGAAAGAATTTGGTGTTCGGATCACTTTTAAGCAAGCATGGCTTTCGCATTGTATTTGAGTCGGACAGGGTAGTGCTGTCTAAGAGTGGAATGTTTGTAGGCAAGAGGTATGAGAATGATGGGCTTTTTAAGCTCAATGTAATGGCCATTAGGCCTAAAATGAATAAAATTGAAAGTTCTTCCTCTTATATGCTTGAGTCATCTGTGTTGTGGCATAGTAGACTAGGACATATTAATTATAATTCATTGCGAAGATTAATTAATATGCAAAGCATTCCGACATTCCTCCTAGACCCGAAACACAAGTGTAAAATTTGTGTTGAAGCAAAGATGACAAGGTCATCTTTCCAACATGTTGAAAGGAATACAGAACCACTCGGCCTAATCCACACGGACGTATGCGACCTAAAAGGGGTTTCGACGCATGGTGGAAATAAATATTTCATTACTTTTATAGATGATAACACAAAATTTTGTTATGTGTATCTTCTAAAAGGTAAAGATGAGGCTATAGAGAAATTTATTCTCTATAAAAATGAAGTTGAAAATCATCTTAATAAGAAGATTAAGGTGATTCGAAGTGATCGAGGAGGTGAATATGTTTCACCGTTCGCTGAGTTGTGTGCTGAACATGGAATCAAACACGAAACAACAGTTCCATATACTCCTCAGCAAAATGGTGTTGCTGAGAGAAAAAATCGTACTTTAAAAGAGATGATGAATGGTCTTTTATTAAGTTCTAGGCTACCAGAAAATTTATGGGGAGAGGCTGTTTTGACAGCGAATTACCTACTAAATAAGGTACCCCGAAAAGATATAAACAAGAGCCTTTATGAATTATGGAATGGTAGAAAGTCATCCTATAAATACTTACGAGTGTGGGGGTGTCTTACTAAAGTATTGGTACATAATCCAAAAAGGATTAAAATAGGACCAAAAACTGTTGATTGCATATTCCTAGGATATGCACAAAATAGCAGTGCCTATCGATTCATAGTGAATGAGTCGCTAATTCCAGAAATACATAAGAACTCGATAATTGAATCAAGAAATGCTTCATTCTTCGAAGATGTGTTTCCGTATAAGTCAAGAGAGGAAGTAAATTCCTCAAAAAGGACCTTTGAAACACAAGACGAAGAGCATAAGGGTGAACCAGGAGAGGTAGAGCCTAGACGGAGTAAAAGAGCTTGTACAGAAAAATCCTTTGGATCAGATTTTATCACTTTCATGTTGGAAAGTGAACCACAAAGCTATCCAGAAGCTTTAAGATCTTCTGAGGGACCTCACTGGAAAGAAGCGATTGCATCTGAGATCACTTCTATCTTACAAAATCATACTTGGGATCTTGTGGATCTTCCTCCGGGAAGTAAGCCATTAGGCTGTAAGTGGATTTTTAAGAGAAAGAAGAAATCAGATGGTACAATAGATAGATACAAGGCTAGATTGGTAATTAAGGGTTATCGACAGTGTGAAGGCCTTGATTATTTTGATACATATGCTCCGGTATCAAGAATAACCTCTATTAGAGTGTTATTAGCAATTGCCACATTGTGGAATTTAAAAATACATCAAATGGATGTGAAGACAGCTTTTCTAAATGGAAATTTAGAAGAGGAAATCTATATGGAACAACCTGAAGGTTTTTCCGCTCCTGGGCAGGAAAATAAGGTATGTAGATTGGTCAAGTCACTGTACGACTTGAAACAAGCCCCAAAGCAGTGGCATGAGAAATTTGACAATGTCATGCTAAATAATGGATTTAGAATCAATGAGTGTGATAAATGTATCTACAGTAAAAACATGGAAGATGATTTTGTCATCTTATGTCTTTATGTAGATGACATACTTATCATTGAAAATAATGATAAGATAATTAAATTCACTAAGGAAATGTTGAATTCAAGATTTGACATAAAGGACATTGGCCTAGCTGATATGATTCTAGGAATTAAAATTCTTAGAACAGCTGAAGGACTTGTTCTCAGTCAGTCCCACTATGTGGATAAGATTCTTGAGAAGTTCAACAAGAATGATGCTACGTTGACACGAACTCCGATAGATATGAGTCAACATCTATCGAAAAATCGAGGAGAGAGTAGCTGTCAGCTAGAGTACTCCAGAGTGATTGGAAGTCTGATGTACCTAATGAATTGTACACGACCAGACTTAGCCTACGTAGTAAGCAAACTGAGTAGATACACGAGTAATCCCGGTGTTGAGCACTGGAAAGGGATAACAAGAGTACTGAGATACTTGAGATATACTCGTGATTATGGGTTGCACTATATAAGATATCCTGCTGTGATCGAGGGATACAGTGATGCTAATTGGATATCTGAAGTGAAAGACTCTAAGTCTACAAGTGGATATTTGTTCACTTTAGGGGGTGCAGCTGTGTCATGGAAATCTTCTAAACAAACCATAATAACTAGATCCACGATGGAATCTGAGTTTGTGGCTCTTGACAAATGTGGTGAAGAGGCTGAATGGTTACGACAATTTTTAGAAGATATTCCTAGATGGCCAAAACCCGTGCCCGCGACATGCATACACTGTGACAGTCAGTCAACAATTGGATAGGCACAGAGTCATTTGTATAATGGAAAGTCTAGACATATGCGTCGTAGACATAACACTATTAGACAACTGCTCTCAACGGGAGTTATCACTATTGACTATATAAAGTCAAAGGATAACCTTGCGGATCCGCTAACCAAAGGGTTAAATAGAGAGTTAGTTGCGACCTCATCTCGAAGGATGGGTTTGATGCCGAAAACGAATGTTGGTGCAAAGGAAACCCAACCTATGGAGATTGGAGATCCCAAGAACTAGGTTCAAAGGGACAACCTAACTGCATCGACTAAGAAGGATCACTGTGGGGGTTATGAGATAATGAAACAGTGATAAGATGGAGGATAAACAAATGACTTTTAATGATCCAATAGAGCAGTATAGAATACTCTTAAAGGGGTCACCTATGCGAGAAAGAAGTGGGGCCGCTTCAAAGGGATTTGGAAGGCACAAATCTTAAATCTTCTCGCAGAACTAGGCGTGTTCATGGCCAAGAACGAACACACTCATGAGAACTGAAGGACATCTGGGAAAGTCCTGTGTGAAATGTGTCAATGCTTATATGAAGGGTCGAATAGTTCAAAGACATCGCGTCTACTAAATCAACCAGTAAGCAAACATATTATCATAAGGGAAGGTTCAAAGGATAAAACCTACCTATCCTATGTCGGACTTTACTGCTGAGAGCTATCACATATCAGTTTCCATTCATGTGGGGGATTGTTGGAAAAGTGAATGGAAACAAAGAAATGGAAGGATGGAGAAACCCTCTTGTGGAGGAGTTTAGTCCCACATTGGAAGTTGAGGGACAACTTGGTTAGTCATAATGTATCACAAGAATTATAGTTGTGAACATATGCAAGAGAAGAGGCTCTCTCTCACGCGTGGGTGCGCAGGGGGGGTGCAAATTCAGGGCCCGGATTGCACTACCGCAAGGCGACTCGTGTGCGAACGCGACCTGCGCGCGTCGAATGTACGACCGGTCAAGGCATAATTTGCCCAAATGGATCCAACCAACTTTTTGCTAATCCGTTCCATTTTTTGTAACGTATGCATTGATACTTGGCATTGAAACGGTCGAGTTTATTTGTAGACGTTTCAAAAGCGAGTCATTAATCCATTAATTACGTAATTAATTAGAGATATGCTACGAAGTTATAAAAGAGGAAGCGTTGGAGATATGCGTTAAGTTTTTTCCCAGTCTCTCCTCCTTTTCTCCCCCTGCTTTGGTGATAGCTTTCTGTGTGCGCTCAGTTCGTCGGAGAGACGATCTGTGCTTGGTCGCCTCCCGATTCTGTCGTTGTATCTCGAAGCGATGCGTCCATCACCTCGAAGCACGTAAGAGGAGGACGTAATTGCTTGGCGACACAGGGAAACCATGTGCTCGACACCAAGTGGTGCTGAACAACCGAGCACCTCTCCGCCTCGCCAATCGTTCCGCTTAACCGCTTCGCCACTTCGCTCGCCGCTCGCTACATCGGCCATGCCGAACCGGGCCGCCACTTCACCGCCTAATCGTTCTCGCGAACCCGGCTCGCATCGTTCGCCAACCGCCGCACTCCGCCGCTTCAATCTGTTCTCGCTTAATTTGCTCGCTTACTTCGCTCGCCGCTTCGCCGCATCGTTCTCGCTGAATCCGCCGCTTACTCCGCTCGCTTAATCGTTCTCGCCAACCCGTCGCTACATCGTTCTCGCCAACTCGCTCGCCAACCTGCTTCGCACATCGTTCTCACAACCAGCTTACCACAAGTTCTCGCTCAATCTGTTCACGAATGTTCGCCACACCGGCCCCATCAACTACTTACAGAATCGGCTCGCAAAATCGCCTTCCAGCATCGGGCTCGCCAAATTAGCTATGTCAATTGACTCACGACAAAGGATCGTCCGGGCCATCTAGCAGCTTCTCTATCAAGAAGGAGTTTTTCCACAACATATCCTTCTTAGGATTAATACCTAGGTGATCTTCCACCTTCCTAATTATTTTTTTAGGTAGAATTATTCTAGGGTTATTGTTTCTAGATTTGTCCTTAACTCTAACATCGTAAGATTTGACACCTAAACAATAAACTCTATTTCTAACATGTTTTTCATGATAATGCACAATTGCAAGAGTATTAAAAGCATGTTTTTCATTATGAAACAAGGAAGATGCATTACTAAATTTTACCTTAGGGTTTTCTTTAGAAGTTCTCCCTACATATGATGTTTCTTCTTGGCCCTTGGTTTGTTTCCTCCCCCTCGAGCATTGAGTCCTATAATGCCCTTTTTTATTACATTTGAAGCACATCACGTGCTCATTGCTCTTATGTGTTGGGGCACCGGGTTCCTTGATGGCACAATTTGTGCAATCTTCTTGACCCGTTTCGGACACTTACTCTTGTAGCGTCCGACTTCCCTATACTCAAAGCATACAATATGATTTTTATTTTTAATTAAAATGTTTGAGTTATCTAGGTTAGTAGTAGGAATCGGAGTTGGTTCTTCATCTCTTCTGAAGGTAGATGGTTCTTCTTACTCTTGTTCTTGCTATGACATTAAAAATCCCTCCTCCCCCTCAATCCTAGAGGTAGAGGCTTCTTCTACCAATTCTTTCTCGAATGTTGATGACCTTTCAAACTCCGAATTCTCACTCTTGTGAGAATGAGCTTGCTTCTTCGGTCTCCTTCTCCAAATGAGTCGATGAGCATTCTTGTCCATTGGGCTCCTCTATTTCTTGAGTCGTTGAGGGTTCTTCATGGAACTTTGCCAATTTACTTCATAACTCCTTGACATCCTTATAATCTCCTAAGTTACATAATATATCATTAGGAATCACACTAACTAATATACCCATTACCTTATTGTTTATGTTGAAGTATTGGAATTCCTCTTTGCTCCACTTCTTCTTCTTCTTGAGTATCCTTCCATTCTCATCCTTTGGAGCGTCGAACCCTACTATCACACTAATTCAATCATCATAATCGCACATAAGAAAAATATTTCATTCTTCCCACCCATTGCTAAAATTCCTTGGCTCCATAGAGTTCATATGGAGGAGGCACATTGATATCATCCTCAATATTTCTTCAACCACCATTTTCTTCACTTCTAGTGTACTCTTTTGGTCGTTAAGCTTTGAAGAGTAACCTCGCTTTGATACCACTTGTTGAGAATCGGACGTTACTAGAACCGGGGTGAATGGTGCGTTCACTTGTTCGATAATAATTCGATCGTGCTTATTTCTACAATTCGTTAGTTTGCGCGGCGAAAATAATAAAACATAAACTAAAACAAAAGACAAACACATAATCACATGCAAGCACAATGACACACGATGTAACGTGGTTAGGAACTCTAGTTCCTACTCTACGAGTTGAGCTCAATATCGAGATCTAGTGATGCACACCACCACTAATCAAAATACTCATTCTCAGAACAATCCAGAGGTGGAGAAACCTCGTACAAGTGATTACAAAAGTAATACAATGAAATACAACAAATAAACTAAGCAATACATAAATACAAGTAAAGAAAACTTTACACTAAAAACTTTGGGTTGTTTGCTGTTGATGGTTTTGGTTTGCTTTTGAATGTTTGGAATGTAACATCAATTCCCCTTAAAATTGCCCCAAGAACCATGGTCAAAATCCTCCTCTTCGAGCTCCTTATAAGCTGCAACTCGGGCTGATTTTCGCCTAGCAATCGACTGCCCATATCTAGCAATCGATTGCTCATGTAGTCGTTGTGAGACAATGACTTAATCCATATTGATATTCCAGCCAACAAATACACTGACAATTGATTGCCATTATCAGCAGTCGACTGCCAAGCCCATAACCGACTGCTCAGTCATTAACTAAGCTTTCTATGCTCGTGACCTCGATCAGTAGTCGACTGCCCTCCATGGCGATCGGCCGATTGAAGGTCGATCCGTCAAAGCTAGCGATCATTGCGCTAAAGCCACTTGATGCAAATCGAACATCACGACTCGACATCAACTAGTCCTAATCCTAGTCGACTGCTCAGAGTTGACTCGGCTGTTAAGTGTCAAAACACTTGACCAGTCGACTGGTCCATAACCTCAATCGACTACTAAATCTCAACCATGAGGTTTATTCCAAGTATGATCCTTTCATACTTACTAGACCACCTTTAGCCTAGACCTAAGCTTTCTAGTCACCTCCATCAGCTTTACGCCTATCGGATCCCTCCAAGTCATCCATCATTTGTTTATCCATACGCTAGCCTTCAAGTGCTTCCATCGACTATTGTCATGCTAACTGGATCCACACCGTCAAGGCACATTTGGACTTATGTTGCCAAGATACATGCTTGCATGGATTTCACACCGCCAAACATTGAACTTATGCTTTCAAGACTACCGTTTGAACTTTACACCGTCAATATTACACCCTTAGACTTTCCTTGCCAACTCTATATTAGATTTTCCAAATGTCAAGACTCATGTTTAGACTTTCCAATTACTAAGACTCATACTTGGACTTTCCATATCAAGCGTCTCACTCGGACTTTCTATGTCGAGTACTTAAGACTTGGACTTTATCATTGCTCAGATCTATGCTTGGACTTTCCATGCCAAGTACTTAAGACTTGAATTTTCCATGACAATCACATGTCATACGTTTATCGAACATCAATGATAATTATATTATCATATGTTTCGTCGAATATCAAAATAATATTCGAGTCAAACTTGAGTCACTAACAGGTATTCCAGGTAAGCGAAACCCATCCTTTTAGCCCATTTTCGATAAGAAAATTTACAGATTTTTTTATTATGCATTTATTTATAAGCTCGTGAGTATAGTAATATTATTATTTATGATGCTCAACCGATAAATGCTCATATTTTATTATTGTAATTGTAAGTGAAAAATAAATGAGTCTGATTTTTTGTATAGTCATCACATAAATCGCAACGACTATTTTTAAATAGTGTATTTGATCTGTTTTTTTTTTTTCGCAACTAATTAAAGTGCGAATGAGGATTTCACATGTGTTTTATATTCCTAAATTATCTTATAAAGTAGCTGAATATATAAATTTATTTGACATTAAAAATCACATTTTATATTCAACCGTCAAACATCCCAATTGACATTATGGCATTGTCTTTCCTTTCAATTAACTAGTCTTTAATATCATGATTTATTAGTAATGCAGAGTTTTCATAAAATCTTTCTTTTTTTTTTGTTTTTTTTAGTTTTAGCTCTTGAAATATATCGATGACCTAAGTGGCTAAGTTTCTCTCTTCTTTAGCCATGCACAGCTTTTGCACGTGCAACTAATGATTGTTTAAACCTTTAGAGGAAGGTACGATATAATTTAATAATATTAACAATAATTATCATTGATAACTAATAACATTTCACACCTTAGACGAGGAACAAATAAACAATGTTATTTTGTTTTGTTTTATTTTATTAATTAAGAATCAGGATAGTATAATACATAACTTTCAGTTTAATTGCTATCAAAGACATCCTCAAATATCGAAATAACACATGTTGTGTCATCCTCTTAATCATCTTCTCATTTAGATCTACAATACTTATTGTAAATATAACTGCTGCAGCATGCACACGTTGCCTTTTGGCAACGTGAGCACACGCTGCACGAAGTGCAGTTTGTGCACTTTGTCTAGCGCAGCAGCGATACACCCGCTTTATAAGGGGGTGTGCGTCCAAAGATAAAGGTTATTGTGAGAGAGGAGATCAGAGGAGCACTGTGTGTGTGGAAGTTCTGTCGGAGAGAACAACGAGAGTAAATAACACCAAGGCACGACTGCGATCTTGGCTCGTGAAGGAGGAGGATCTTTCCGATGTGATTGACCCTCAGACAACAAACAAATCCTTTTTCCTAACACCCCTACAGCACTAATGCGATCAATGTAAGTTTTATTTTATCTTCATTTCGTTTCTTTTGTTTTATCGCTTAAATTAGGTTAAATATATGCTTTAAACGACCATCAATGGTATCAAAGCCAGAGTTGGTAAAACGTCTGTTCATTTTTTCTTTTGTTTTTTTGCAAAATCACTGTTCATCGCGAAAGAAAATCGCGAGAACGAAGAACAGTGATTTTGCCGAGCAATTTCCGAAAATAGCCCTGGTGAAACTACTCTGCTTTGAACGGTTGCATCGGCTCGAGAATCGACGGCTTGCAAGTGGTGCAGGAGGGAACAGCTTTGGGAAATCGCTCACGCCGGCGCTGCACGGTTTGAGGATCGACGGTCTTGATGGGGAACAATTCCTATGAAATCGCTTATGCTTCCCGAGTAGTTTTGACCGGTATGGTAATCGATCGTTGAGATGGGAACAGTCATTGGGAAAATTACTGGGAAAGAAGTCTCGAGGACAATCGCTTCTCGAAAGCAGCTTCCATGGTGGGAATAGCTCTGGCGAATAGCCTTTGGAAACTGCCGAAAGCTCTCGATGAGAATAGTTCTCTAGTGGGAACAGTTCCCTAGGGACAATTATGGAAACTGTTTCCCGAGTAATTTTAGATCGATCTGGTTTACAAATCGATTTAGTTTCCCGAATAATTCCCTGAGGGAAAGTTCCAGAAACTATTCCCGAGCAGTTCCGATCTGGAGGACAGACTGGTCTGGATTGAAAACATCTCGGGATTACAAACTGGTCTAGAGATTAAAGACTGGTATGATTTCTTAAATCGGTTTGAAATCGCCTCGTTTCAACCGTCCGAAATCCGGTCTGCTTCGAATCGGGCCGAAACTAGCCTGGTTTCCTAAACCAATATGGAAACTGGTCTGGTTTCGTAAACCAGTTTGGAAAACGGGTCTGGGTCACGTCAAACCAATTTGGTGTTGGAATGTATACTGAAAGCCTAGCTCTTTTTGTATGAATATTTTTATTTTGAAATAAGAATCACATGATCATTGTTTGCAATTTATATTTATTATATGTGTGCATATTGTCTAATACTCTACATTGTAGATAACATGGTGCTTGGTGTGACACAGAAGATCATGTTATCAGTCCCTTGTAGAATATAAGTAGAGGCTCGCAACCAAGATGATTTTGGACAAACCATTGGCATGGTTGTAGCGTAGCTTGGTATTGTTTTGTCTTGAACATAGAGTTACACTAGTACACTTAGGTGTATTGAGCAGGACCGACATAGAGGTGATTCAATTTATTGCTGACTACATAATTGAATCGGACCTCGGATATTATGTTGTACATGCTCTTAATCCCGATATAATAACGGGCACATGTACTTAGTATTTATTTCTTTGATTTACCAAAGGGTGAGATTTAGATGGATTAAATCAATATGCCTGGTAAGTTGGGAAATGATATTATTTACATGATGTGCCGTTGATTATAGGAGGAAACCGTGTCTTATATATTAGGTTGATGATGTCCCCTTGAGGAGCTCATAAGGTTCATCATGTAAACCCTGCAGGTTGACTTAGCCAACATGATGATAAGGTTGAGTGGTACTACTTGAAGAGTTAGATGTTAATTGATTGATGATCAGTAAATCAATCAATTGACGGACATTCGATATCTTAAACACGGGGAGATGAATGTACAAATAATATATGGAGCCCATATTAATTTATGGGGGTTGGTGAGGTAATTCAATGATGATCCTCTAGTGGAATGGATCATCATTGATGGATCAAGTTTGTGTGGTTCCGATCCATCGGGTGGCCAAGATCCAACTTCTCCTCATGGTCCCTATCGTAGCCTAATATAATTCTCATGAAGCTTTAGATCCAAGGATGTAAAACAAAACTCTAGAACCGATGGTTAAAATTAAATCTCTAGATCCGACGGTGGAGATTAAATCTCTAGAATCGACGGTTGAGATTAAATCCCTAGATCCGACGGTTGGGATGAAACCCTAGATCCGACGGTTGGGATGAAACCCTAGATCCGACGGTTGGGATGAAATCCTAGATCCGACGGTTGGGATGAAAACCCTAGATCTGACGGTGGAGATTGAAAGGAGGCCTAAGCCTAACTCTATAAAAGGAAGGCTAAGGGTTTGGGCGTGGGACATCAAGAAGGAAATTAGGGTTTTGGCTTGGGCGGCTAGGGTTTGGGAAAAGGGTTGGGCGGCAATTCTTGGAAGGGTTGGCCGGCGCCCATCTTCTTCCACCTTGCTTTGGCCGGCGCCCATCCACATTATTCCTTCTCCTATTCCTTGGTCGGCGGCAACCTTTCTCCAAGGTTGGTCGGCGTTCATTCTTCCCTCACTTTGGTGGCCGGCGGCAACTTTCCTTCAAGGTTGGCCGGCGCCCAACCATCCTCTCCTTGGCCGGCGGCAACCTTTCTTCAAGGTTGGCCAACGCTCAACCATCTACTCCTTGGCCGGCGGCTATATCAAGCTCCTTGACTTGGTGGTCGGTTCTAGATAGGAGAAGGAGTTTTTGTTTGGTTCTTCTCTTTGTTCGGAGCGAGCAAGGAAGGGAAGAACGTGATCTAGGAGGCTTCAACTCATGGAGGATCTTCGCCCACACGACGTCCACGAGGAGGATAGGACATACGATAGAAGATCGAGAGGTATAAAAGTTTTACAACTTTTATTATTGATCTTTGCATGTTCTTATCTTTATGTTAGTATGTGTTGATTATACTAGTTTGCATTTGTATGTATTTGTATAATCATGGACCCCGAAGATAAAACACAAAACCAACGATCCGTCTGTCTGCTCTTCCGCGGCTAACCGACTAGAAGAGTTGTATTGCTTGAACAACTAGTTTGTTCAAGCGATCTCTCAAGTTGTTAGCATGACGATGAATTAGTTGTGCTTAGGAAACTCATCCCATCCGGATTAGTTTTCATTAGTGAAAATTTTAATCCGGGGACATGGGAGCCGACGAGCCTCCGAAGCAATTCCCAACAAATGGTATCAGAGCCACGATTTCCGGTTTTGTGTGTTTTGGATTCAGTTACTTTCATGCACATATCATATATTGAGTATGCCGGATAATAGTAGGATGTGCGTAGGCTAACTTTTTTGGTTGCAGGCATAAGATCCGACTATTATGGCTATATGTGTGTATGTGATTGTTTGTGTGTGATTGTATGTATATCATTTGAATCCTCGGGGTTGACGAGGCTAGATTAGTATTTAATTTTTGTAATTAAATACGACATTGTTTAGCCGATCATTTTAGTTTACTTTCGATCTAGATAGTTTGTACACTCCTTCGTGGAGTATAGGATCGATGGATGTAAATTAAAATGATATATCTCTCGATCTCTTTGTGGCTCATGCATTTAAAAGGTGGAGCGGACGAGGTGGCGACACGACGGGACGCATATTGGAGAACAATGCCATAATAGTTGGAAAAATTCTGATTTTTTCCATATTTATTGCTGATTTGTTTTATATGCATGTTGTGTGTGCTTGAAAATTCCTCATTTTCAATTTACTAAGTGGGAGAGGGACATTTTAATTAATTCCCACGACCTCCATTACAATTTGACGTGTGATGCAACAAACTTGCGTGTCAGCTCTGAGTGCCTTCCTCCCTGCGGATGGGTTTGTTTGCGGATCACTAGGTCAAATAATGGTTATAGGAAATTATCTAGGAGCGTGCGTACTTCCATAGCGATAAGGCACATAATCCGAAATAATTCCCTTAGTATCGTGTAATGGTGCACACTTAGATGCAAATAAAAGTATCCTCCCCATCGGAGTCACTGCTTTTATTTGTAGGGCCAAAGAGGAACCAACTATTAATTTTATTTGTCAAAAAGTAAGGTTGACAAGATAATAAAATTAATGGGTAAAACCTCCTCTTGCAAATGTAGAATTCGTATACATCCACACTAGCGTGGCATGCGATATTCTCGGTGTTTTGAGGTGTTGGTTGATTTCGGAATTTTATTGTTTTGAGGAATCAATAATATTTGAAATCTAATATTTTGATCATTATGATTTTTAGGATTTTCAAATGGCTTTCAACCCACTTGCTGTGATATTAAAAGAAATAAACTTACTGTACCCAAATAATATTGATTGGAAAAGAAATTTGGATAGTGTCTTAACTGTCGATGAGTGTCCTCCTAGGCCTGCGGATGATTCTGGGGAAAAGGAACTTTTCGGATACCAGAATCGGGCTGCTAGGCAGGAAGCCATGGTTGCTCAGAAGGTTTCTACTTCTAAGCCGAAAGACAAGAAGAAGAAGAAACAAGGTGGAGCAAAAGTGGTGGGTGGACCTCAGAGAGGAGTGAAGAAGCCGAAAGACAAGTGCTTCACTTGTAAGCAGACTGGACATGGGAAGAAAGACTTCCCCAACCTAAAGCAGAACAAAGGCATATCTTTTGTTTTGGTCGTTGAAACATGTTTAGTGGTGTTATCTACCAGTACCTGGTGTGTAGATACGGGAGCCACTGATCATGTCTGCAATTCTTTGCAGGGGTTCCAGGAAACCCGACGACTAGCTGAAGGAGAAATTACCGTCTTCATGGGCAATGCTACAAAGGTGGCAACTATTGCAGTGGGAAACGTTCATTTATCGTTTGATAGAAATAAAGTTTTGGTTTTGAGAAATTGTCTTTATGTACCTACATTTAGAAAGAATTTGATTTCGGTTTCTAAATTGTTTATGGATGAATATTATGTTTCTTTTAATGACAGAGTTGTTATAAAAAGAAATAGAGAGATTATCTGTTCAGGTACATTGGTTGACAATTTGTATACTCTTGAACCAAAAGCTCCCACGATGCATATAGAAGTAAATAACTCATCTTCTAATTCCAATAAGAGAAAAGAACATTCGAAGATGAACCAGACATATCTTTGGCATCTAAGGCTTGGTCATATTAACCTGAGTAGAATTCAAAGGTTGATAGCTGATGGACCTTTGGGTTCATTAGTGGTGGAGGATCTCCCAACCTGCGAATCTTGCTTGGAAGGTAAAATGACCAAGAGGCCTTTCAAGGCCAAGGGGTATAGAGCCAAAGATGTGTTAGAGTTGGTTCATATTGATTTGTGCGGTCCTATGTCTATCCAGGCTAGAGGTGGTTTTGAATATTTCGTCTCTTTTATAGACGATTATTCAAGATATGGATTCATTTACTTGATGCGCCGCAAGTCTGAATGCTTTGACAGGTTCAAAGAATTCAAGGCTGATGTGGAGAACCGTCAAGGTAAAAGTATCAAGACCCTACGATCTGATCATGGTGGTGAGTACCTCTTGGGAGAGTTTAGGAATTACTTATCAGAGGCTGGGATTCAATCCCAATTGTTTGCACCTGGCACACCCCAGCAGAATGGTGTAGCGGAGCGAAGGAATATGACTCTTATGGAGATGGTTAGATCGATGATGAGTTATTCTGAGTTGCCAGATTCGTTCTGGGGGTATGCGCTGGATACGACAATGTATATTCTGAACTTGGTTCCATCTAAATCAGTGCCTTCTACCCCCGTAGAATTGTGGACTGGGCGAAAGCCTAGTCTGAGACATATTCAGATATGGGGGAGTCCAGCACATGTGCTGAAGGCTGATACTGGTAAGTTGGAACCTCGTACAGAAGTATGCATGTTCGTGGGCTACCCTAAAGGAACGAAAGGTGGTTTGTTTTATAATCCTAGAGATCAGAGGGTGATCGTTAGCACGAACGCCCGATTTCTAGAGGAAGACTATGTGATGAACCACAAGCCCAAGAGTAGGATTATTCTAGAGGAATTAAGAGGGGAAGTCGCTACTTCAGTACCACCGGTACAAGAGGATATACCACAAGTCACTGCACCGCGTGTCACAGAGCATACACAGGAGGCACCTCGTCATAGTGGGAGGGTTGTTAGACAACCCGAGAGATTCATGTTCTTGGGAGAGTCTTCGGACTTAGTCCCTGGTGAACATGAACCTGATCCCTGGACATATGACGAGGCACTCCAAGATAGAGATGCGGTATCTTGGCAAAGAGCGATGAATTCAGAGATAGAATCTATGGATTCTAATCATGTCTGGGAGCTAGTAGAACCACCCGATGGTGTGAAAGCCATTGGATGCAAGTGGATCTACAAGAGAAAGAGAGGAGTAGACGGGAAGGTTGAGACCTTCAAAGCTAGGCTTGTTGCGAAAGGGTATACTCAGAAAGAGGGTATCGATTATGAGGAGACTTTTTCGCCGGTAGCCATGCTTAAGTCTATCCGGATTCTCTTATCTATAGCTGCTCATATGAATTATGAGATTTGACAGATGGATGTCAAGACAGCTTTCCTTAACGGAAGTCTTGAGGAAAACATCTATATGAAGCAACCAGAGGGATTCATTGCAAAGGGCAAAGAGCATCTTGTGTGTAAGCTTAATCGGTCCATTTATGGATTGAAGCAAGCTTCTAGATCTTGGAACATCCACTTTGATGAGGTAATCCAGTCATATGGATTTATTCAAAGTCCGGATGAGCCTTGTGTATACAAGAGATGTGACAGAAACGTAGTGATATTTCTTGTACTATACATAGATGACATTTTATTAGTTGGCAACAATATCAGAGTGTTATCAGACGTAAGGGTTTGGTTGTCCAAACAGTTTGATATGAAGGACTTGGGAGAAGTGGAACACATCCTTGGGATCAAGGTGATAAGGGATCGCAAGAAAAGGATGTTATGCTTATCTCAAGCTTCATACATTGACACTATCCTTGCTCGTTTTAGCATGCAAAACTCCAAGAAAGGTTTTCTACCTTTTAGGCATGGAGTACCTTTATCTAAAGAGATGTGTCCCAAAACATCAAAAGAGATAGAGGAGATGAAGGCGGTTCCTTATGCTTCAGCAGTAGGAAGCCTCATGTATGCTATGCTATGTATGAGACCAGATATCTGCTTTGTCGTGGGAATGGTTAGTAGATATCAGAGTAATCCTGGACAGGGACATTGGACTGCGGTAAAGCATATATTGAAGTATCTGAGAAGGACTAGGGATTATATGCTGGTTTACCGAGCAGATCAATTAGTCCCTGTGGGTTACACGGATTCTGATTTCCAATCAGATAGGGACAACAGTAAGTCTACCTCTGGGTTTGTGTTTACTTTTGAAGGTGGAGCCATAGTATGAAGGAGTGTCAAGCAGAAATGTGTGGCGGACTCTACCATGGAAGCTGAGTATGTGGCAGCCTCTGAGGCAGCCAAGGAAGCTATATGGCTCAGGAACTTCTTGATGGACTTGGATGTGATTCCTGGTTTGCCCCGAATTATCAAAATTTATTGTGATAACAGTGGTGCAGTTGCAAACTCGAAGGAACCATGAGCCCATAAGGCGAGTAAACACATAGAGCGCAAGTACCACATGATACGAGAGATCGTAAAGCGAGGAGAAGTAGCTGTCGCCAAGATTGCATCAGAGGATAACCTGGCGGATCCATTCACTAAGGCCCTTCCAGCAAAAGCGTTTGATAGACATGTGGAGGACATGGGGATCAGATGTATGACATTGTGATGACAGCATAGTCTTTTAGTATAAGTGGGAGATTGTTGGAATGTATACTGAAAGCCTAGCTCTTTTTGTATGAACATTTTTATTTTGAAATAAGAATCACATGATCATTGTTTGCACTTTATATTTATTATATGTGTGCATATTGTCTAATACTCTACATTGTAGATAACATGGTGCTTGGTGTGACACAGAAGATCATGTTATCAGTCCCTTGTAAATATAAGTAGAGGTTCGCAACCAAGATGGTTTTGGACAAACCATTGGCATGGTTGTAGCGTAACTTGGTATTGTTTTGTCTTGAACATAGAGTTACACTAGTACACTTAGGTGTATTGAGGAGGACCGACATAGAGGTCATTCAATTTATTGCTGACTACATAATTGAATCGGACCTCGGATATTATGTTGTACATGCTCTTAATCCCGATATAATAACGAGCACATGTACTTAGTATTTATTTCTTTAATTTACCAAAGGGTGAGATTTAGATGGATTAAATCAATATGCCCGGTAAGTTAGGAAATGATATTATTTACATGGTGTGTCGTTGATTATAGGAGGAAACCGTGTCCTATATATTAGGTTGATGATGTCCCCTTGAGGAGCTCATAAGGTTCATCATGTAAACCCTGCAGGTTGACTTAGTCAACATGATGATAAGGTTGAGTGGTACTACTCGAGGAGTTAGATGTTAATTGATTGATGGTCAGTAAATCAATCAATTGACGGACATTCGATATCTTAAACACGGGAAGATGAATGTACAAATAATATATGGAGCCCATATTAATTTATGGGGGTTGGTGAGGTAATTCAATGATGATCCTCTAGTGGAATGGAACATCATTGATGGATCAAGTTTGTGTGGTTCCGATCCATCGGGTGGCCAAGATCCAACTCCTCCTCATGGTCCCTATCGTAGCCTAATATAATCCTCATGAAGCTCTAGATCCAAGGATGTAAAACAAAACTCTAGAACAGACGGTTAAGATTAAATCTCTAGATCCGACGGTGGAGATTAAATCTCTAGAATCGACGGTTGAGATTAAATCCCTAGATCCGATGGTTGGGATGAAACCCTAGATCCGATGGTTGGGATGAAACCCTAGATCCGACGGTTGGGATGAAACCCTAGATCCGACGGTTGGGATGAAAACCCTAGATCCGACGGTGGAGATTGAAAGAAGGCCTAAGCCTAACTCTATAAAAGGAAGGCTAAGGGTTTGGGCATGGGACATCAAGAAGGAAATTAGGTTTTGGCTTGGGCGGCTAGGGTTTAGGAAAAGGGTTGGGCGGCAATTCTTGGAAGGGTTGGCCGACGCCCATCTTCTTCCACCTTGCTTTGGCTGGCGCCCATCTTCTTCCACCTTGCTTTGGCCGGCGCCCATCCACATTATTCCTTCTCCTATTCCTTGGCCGGCGGAAACCTTTCTCCAAGGTTGGCCGACGTTCATTCTTCCCTCACTTTGGTGGCCGGCGGAAACTTTCCTTTAAGGTTGGCCGGCGCCCAACCATCCTCTCCTTGGCCGACGGCAACCTTTCTTCAAGGTTGGCCGACGCTCAACCATCTACTCCTTGGCCGACGGCTATATCAAGCTTCTTGGCTTGGTGGTAGGTTCTAGATAGGAGAAGGAGTTTTTGTTTGGTTCTTCTCTTTGTTCGGAGCGAGCAAGGAAGGGAAGAACGTGATCTAGGAGGCTTCAACTCGTGGAGGATCTTCGCCCACACGACGTCCACGAGGAGGATAGGACATACGATAGAAGATCGAGAGGTATACAAGTTTTACAACTTTTATTATTGATCTTTGCATGTTCTTATCTTTATGTTAGTATGTGTTGATTATACTAGTTTGCATTTGTATGTATTTGTATAATCATGGACCCCGAAGATAAACACAAAAACCGGCGATCCGTCCGTCGTCTCTTCCGCGGCTAACCGACTAGAAGAGTTGTATTGCTTGAACAACTAGTTTGTTCAAGCGATCGCTCAAGTTGTTAGCACGATGACAAATTGGTTGTACTTAGGAAACTCATCCCATCCGGATTAGTTTTCATTAGTGAAAATTTTAATCCGGGGACATGGGAGCCGACGAGCCTCCGAAGCAATTCCCAACATTTGGAACTGGTCTGGACGTGAAACCAGTCTAGAGACCAGTCTGGAATTTTAAAAACTAGTCTGAAATTCATCAAATCGGTCTAGATTGACATCGAACCGATCTGGATTGACGTCAAACTAGTCTAGAATTTCAGAAATCGATCTGAAATTCATCTGACCGATCTGAATTAATGACAAAATAGTCTGGCCAGAGGGCTAAGCCTACTATCAGTCAACATCAGTTTACTAAGTTGACTTTAGTTAATTTAACTCATAACTAGATCATCGAGTATTTGTTTGGAACAAATAGAACTCGAATAAAACAACTTATAGATAGGTTAATAAGAACTAGAGTTGATGGCTAGGGACGATGTGAAAATAAATTACCATTTGTTAGGGCAATCTCTTGCCATGATATGGTTTTGATGGTGTGGCAAAGGGTTTAAGTTAGTTTGATATGTTTATTTGATATGTGCGTTGAAGTCGTGCAGGACTTAGTAATTCGCACATGGAGCCATGGCGAGTTTCACATCTCATGACTCGTGCCTTGAGTCGGTGAAGGATAGCTTTGCGGAAGCCGTGCGCTTGGAGCATCCGAGGGACCGCCGGACGAGAAGCTTGGAGTGAAGCCGGAGGAAGTAGACTTCGAGGCAAGAGACGCGAAGGAGCATTGCAGAGCCGTGCGCCTGATGCTGCCGAGGGACGTGGCCGAGAACGAAGAGAACTTCGAAGGCGAAGGACTCCGAGAAATGAGAGTGAGCGATTGTAACCCGGGGAGGGGTAGCTCTTAGGTGAAACTTGGCCATTTGGCCAAGTGTCGGATGGTTTTCGACACCGATCGCCATGGAATGGCATGATCGCTCGAGTCGAGTGCACCGATCGTATACGATCGATCGGGTTTGTGGCAACACGATCGCTATGCGCTGGGCCGATCAAGAAGATTAGCGATCGATCGGCAAGGCGCAATGATCGTCAATAGGGTTTTGGCCACAGAACCGCTGAGCCGATCGGCGATCGATTACGGGGTCGAATGATCGGTGAGGTCCAGCGATCGCTAAGAGTTCCGTTGGACAACAATCCGACGTGTTCGGAGGCCCGCCATGGGCGGCAATGATCGATGGCGGCCAACGGGAAGAAGTTAGCCCTCTCTATAAAAAGAGAGGGTGTGAGCCTTTGAGAGGCTAATGCTTAAGTTCCAAACAATCTTCCTAGTGCCCCACAAGCTCTAAACTCTTCTTACTCGCTTTTAATCCATTCTATTTGTAAGAAGAGTGATCTTGGTTGTAAAGGTTACCTCCACCTAGCTTTGTGCAAAGGAGAGACCGATAGTGATTGGTTTTGGCGGAGTGATTCACCGTGGACGAATCGGACCGTGGATTAGCGGCGTAGCCTACATCTTGTGTTAGCATTGTCTATTTCCTTTGCTTTGTTTTTATTTGTTTAATTTGCTTGTATTGTTGTTTCGCTATGCTTAATCTAATTGTAGACGAGCAAATTCCGATAACCAACGAACGAGGGCTATTCACCCCCCTCTAGCCGGCCATCCGATCCCTTACAAGTGGTATCAGAGCCGAGGTTGCTTGTCACCGGACTAACCGCCGCAACAAGCCCTACATCAAAAATGGCCGGCTCCAACATCCATCCTCCGAAGTTTGAAGGAGAATTCGCTTGGTGGAAGAAGCGAATGGAGGTATTTTTCGAAACGGATTTTGATATAATGATTACAATGGAATCCGGTTTCATTTTGCCTAGGGATGAAGAGGGGAAGCCAATAGAGAAATCTAGGTGGACCAAGAAGCAAAGAGAGGAGCACCTTGCAAACTCCAAAGCCAAGCACCATCTCTACAATGTGCTTCCTCAACAAGAGATCAACCGGATCGGAGAATGTGCTAGCGCCAAGGAGATGTGGGAGAAGCTTATAGAACTCCATGAAGGCACATCCGAGGCCAAGCTAGCAAGGAGAGATCTCCTCCGCTCCCAACTATCTAATATAAAACTAGAAAAGGGAGAAAAGGTAACCTCACTACATTCTAGGTTTAAGGAAATTTTAATTGGGCTAACAAGTGTAGGAGAAAGGCTTTCAAACCGGGACATGCTCATGAAAGCCATAGATGCTTTTCCCCGATCCTCAAAATGGAGTTCAATGGTGGACTCCTTCTATATGTCCAAGAACTTGGAAGTAAGTACCTTGGAGGAGTTCTTCTCGACAATGGAGCTCCACGAAACGAGGCTTGAAGGAATTCAAGAAGAGCCAAGAATTCAACCCTCAAGAGGAGTAGCATTGTTGGCAAACAAGGGGAAGAAGAAGATGGAAGTCTCCTCCTCCTCCGATGATGAAGCCTCCTCCTCCTCCATGGATAGCACCGAGAAGCCTACATGGTAAGGAAGGTGAGGCGTGTATTTAAGAATTTTAGATTTGATAAATCAAATGATAGGAATAGAAGACCAAGGGGAAGGTGATATGCTACAATTGCCAAGGAGAGGGACACATAAGGGACAATTGTCCTCTCCTAAACAAAAGCAAGGAAGAGGAAAAAGAAAGAAGAAAAGAAGAAGAAAAAGGGGAGCAAGAAAAGAAGGAAGAGGAGAAGAAGGCAAAGAAAAGGAAGGCCAAAGCATTCAAGGCCAAGACATGGGATGATCCTTCCTCATCCTCCTCCTCATCATCGGATGAGGAGAATGCCTTTGTCGCCAATTTGGCCTTGATGGCCTTTGATGATTTGGATTGCTCCTCCTCCAAAATGAAGGATCAAGCACAAGAGGAGAGAGCTCAAGTGAAGGGAGCCTCCTCCATCATCATCATCCTCCTCATCATCCAAGAAGAAGAAGAGGACATGGAAACTATGGTAACAAAGCTTCTCCTAGTAAAATAGTTTCTATGATTTCTAGTTTAACTAGGGATTTGTTTAGAGCAAAGAAGAAAAATAAATGCATGCTAGATCAAATTAAGGCATTAGAAAATAAGCTAGAAAATGCATGCTTAAATAATAATGATACTTCTTCTTGCCATGATGATGCATGCTCACATGATAATTATGTGCCTTTAGATGTTAGTGATGCATGCATAGAAGAAAATAGGGCATTAAGGGAAAAGGTAGATTATTTAACCAAAGCCCTAGGAAAATTCACAATTGGCTCCAACACTTTGAATATGATCATAGGGAGCCAAAGGGCAAGTTTTAACAAGAAAGGCCTAGGATATAAAGAGAAGAAAAATGAGAAGGCCTATAGATGCCGAATAGCTAGGACAAGACAAAAACAATTTAATAGCTATGAAATGGATCCCATAGGAATTTCTAGTGAACCCAATAGGTAAAAATCTATTTTGGGTTCCAAAATCCATCCTTAAGGGTTAGAAAACCCCTAGGGTAGTCAACCATATGAACTTGACCTATATCATATTTTGGTTGACTTAGGATGACGGGACAACATTTTTAGATAGTGTTGGGTGATGATAACGTGCCCATAAAAAAGGTAATAATGCTTTAAATCATGATGATTAATGTAATTTCTATGCATATGTGTAATCATGATCTATGATTTTGATTTTGGGCACATCATCATGAGAAATAGGTTTAAATCATGCTTTAGGTGATAACTTATTTATTATCATCATATAATGCCTAATGCATGGTTATAATTTAATGAAAACATGTATTTCATGGTCATAATGTGAAATTAAATCATATATATAATTATGATCATGTAGGTTGTTAGATTGATACTTAACCTTGATAGAATTGCATGAATATATTGGTTAAGTATATACAAATACCCCCTAGGATGCATCTCACACTCACTATAGGCTAACTTGATTGCAAACTTAGCATGGGTGAGATGTTAGGATGATACAAATGTCCACTAATGCCTATGGCATTTAGATGGTCATTTAAAGTATCAAAATATCAATAATAGACCAATCATGGGGAAGGCTTATGTTTAATTAATAGACATATTGCCCAAAGATCATGGTTGGATATTTCTAATGTTTTCAAAACAATTTCTTACCTTAAAATACATGTATTCATGTTTTGAAACAATTGGATGCAAAACTAGGTGTTAAAATGGATACTAACATGCTCAAAAACTAGTGGTTTTTCAAGTGTTTGGATTTTTGGCAAATCTTGTAAAATATAATGATTTTTCATGAAAAACTATTTTTCCTTGATAGATATACTTAAGAGAAATATGTTCCTCGAATTTCATGATTTTTAGAATTTTCTGGAATTTTTAATGCATTTCTGAATTTCATCCGAAAATCGAAATTCTTCCATTGTGCCACCGATCGCATATCGATAGCAATGATGGTGGCCTGTAAATCAGAACATTGAAGGCCGATTTCAGTTTGTAAACCTCCTACAAGTGGTAGAAATATACTTAATGCCATCAACAAGTGGTACCCAATTTTAAATCAACTTGTCATATTTTTCCTCTATTATACTTGATGCCATGAGCTTATAACTTAGGGTTAATCTTTTTGATGGTGTCAAAGGGGGAGAAATAAGTATGTTTAAGTTAATCATATTAGGGGGAGAAATATATTGTAGGGGGAGAAATATATGATAGGGGGAGAAAATTTACATGGAGAGTTTCATGGATTAAGGGGGAGTTGCATGTTGCTATATGATGTTTATCTTTACATGCTTTCTTACCTTAGAATTTATATCAAATGCTTTTACCTAACTTAAACGGATTGCCACACATCAAAAAGGGGGAGATTGTTAGGGCAATCTCTTGCCGTGATATGGTTTTGATGGTGTGGCAAAGGGTTTAAGTTAGTTTGATATGTTTATTTGATATGTGCGTTGAAGTCGTGCAGGACTTAGTAATTCGCACATGGAGCCATGGCGAGTTTCACATCTCATGACTCGTGCCTTGAGTCGGTGAAGGATAGCTTTGCGGAAGCCGTGCGCTTGGAGCATCCGAGGGACCGCCGGACTAGAAGCTTGGAGTGAAGCCGGAGGAAGTAGACTTCGAGGCAAGAGACGCGAAGGAGCATTGCAGAGCCGTGCGCCTGATGCTGCCGAGGGACGTGGCCGAGAACGAAGAGAACTTCGAAGGCGAAGGACTCCGAGAAATGAGAGTGAGCGATTGTAACCCGGGGAGGGGTAGCTCTTAGGTGAAACTTGGCCATTTGGCCAAGTGTCGGATGGGTTTTCCCGACACCAGTCGACTGCCATGGAATGATCGCTTCGAGTCGAAATGACCGTATACGATCGATCGGTATCATTGCGGCGTTGTGGCGATCGCTAAGCCGATCGCAGCCAAGACCATCGATCGGCTAGGCGATCGGTAGTCAATAGGGTTTGGCCACAGATCGCCGTAGTGGTCGGGCGATCGACTACGGGTCGCATGATCGGTGAGGTCCATGATCGGCCGCCAAGAGTTCCGTTGGACAACAACGGTCGGCATCCGACGTGTTCGGAGGCCGTTGTAGTGACGGCAGTCGACTGATGGCGGCCAACGGGAAGAAGTTAGCCCTCTCTATAAAAAGAGAGGGTGTGAGCCTTTGAGAGGCTAATGCTTAAGTTCCAAACAATCTTCCTAGTGCCCCACAAGCTCTAAACTCTTCTTACTCGCTTTTAATCCATTCTATTTGTAAGAAGAGTGATCTTGGTTGTAAAGGTTACCTCCACCTAGCTTTGTGCAAAGGAGAGACCGATAGTGATTGGTTTTGGCGGAGTGATTCACCGTGGACGAATCGGACCGTGGATTAGCGGCGTAGCCGTGAACCACGTTACATCTTGTGTTAGCATTGTCTATTTCCTTTGCTTTGTTTTTATTTGTTTAATTTGCTTGTATTGTTGTTTCCGCTTGCGCTAATCTAATTGTAGACGAGCAAATTCCGATAACCAACGAACGAGGGCTATTCACCCCCCTCTAGCCGGCCATCCGATCCCTTACACCATTCATGTTACTCGAGTGCCTGGGGTACTCATAGAAAAATAGAAGGTGTTTAAGTTTTCACATTAATGGTCATGTCAAGTCAAAACAGTTTAAAATGATTGGACTTAGATGATAGTTGATTGGTAAAAGTATCAGTCGACTGGTCTAAGCATTTCAGTCGACTGTTCTCCAGATAATCAAGGAAATTTATCCTTGGTTGAATGTGTTCGTTCTATGCCAATAAATAAATTGAATTAAGTCGATATCTGTACTAGTTTGTCAATTTTGTACTGACTTAATTAATTTCAATTTTTTCAGATGGCACGGATGATTACCACGATGACTAGACGTGATGTGTTACGTAACCGACTGAGGGAGGCTATCCAGGGGATAGAATATGACTCAACACATGAGTCAGGTGGCACATAGAGAGATTGGACAGACTGTTTTGGAGACTTGAGATGCAGGAGTTTCCAATTCTGGATAACTATAGGATTTGAGGTCTGGTCCGTTCGCTGCCTCAGCACCTTAGTGATATCGTGCATCAGATTTGGGGGTGTTATGAGGGGCACATTTCCTATACCCAATTGTGCGCTGAGTTACTTCACTATGAGGATTGTGAAGTGCACTGTGAAGAGGATCCAGAGGAAGATTCGGAAGAAGATCCGGAAGAGATTTTTCCTATGGGATCTCTTTAAAGGTGTCCTTCAGAGGATTCTACGTCCTGGCATCATCTGGAGAGCATTTTAGCTGAAGGTGTTCCAGTTCAACCCAAGAAAAGTGGGCTTATTTGGATTATTGTTGTGCTAGTGCTTGTACTAGTGGGAGTAATTTTTGGATCGAAGCGGATCGCTAGAGGGGGGGGGTGAATAGCGATAAAAACTTTTCTTTTAAAACGTTCGATAGACAATTAAACGTAGCGGAAATGTAAATAAAACCTAAATGAGACAAATAGTTTTTTTACTTGGTTCGTAGCCTTCGGCTACTACTCCAAGGCTCTAACGGTCCTAGACCGTGTACGGAGGGCAATTCACTAAAACACTCCTCCTCGTTGGAGGTAGGAGTTTTACGATTATAAAAGCCTTCGAAGCAAAAAGATAGAGAGACAAACCCTCTCTTCTATTAAAGTAAAATGCAACGAAAAACCTCGATTGAAAATAATTACAATATTGAAAGCAATAACAAATTAAGATTATACCAACAACTAAACAAAAGAAACTTTAAGCTAGGGTTGTTGGCAGCACTTCGTTATTGTAGAGTCGTCGGAGAGTTGTAGCGTAACAGAGGCTTTTGAGCACTTAGAATTCTTATTAAAACCCTAGGTTAGGACCTCCTTTTATAGCCTTTGAGCCCCTTTTCGAGAGGAACCCTAGCCAATCATATTTGAGCACCACTCCCCTTGAAATTTGGTGATAAACCTTGACTCCTCAAGCCTGATCCTTTGACAATGATCGTGATGGCCATCACCCGATCTGGCGATCGATCGAGTGCTAGCCGTAGTCACCCCCGTGATGGGCGCGATCGAGTCCTTGAGTTGGCGATCGTGATCTTGGTGCAAGACAATGTTAGCTTAAAGAAAATATTATTTCGACGGTCGTCGACCGTCTGATCTCGACCTAGACCACCTATGAGATATCTTGGGTCGGATCTACGCTTAAGTCTTTTCCCGTAACGAGGATACGACCTTACTTACACTCGCACACACGAGCTTACCTCGATACTTACGTGTTGCTTTTGCTTCCGGCCTTCCACTCAATTCCTTCGGCTCTCTCCGAAGTCACTTGAGTGTCGCCCGACCACCGCGGCTTCCTCCGAGTGTCGCTAGCCTTCAGCTCCAGCTATAGCAATTTTCTGCACACTCGATTCAGCTCGTGAGATAACAACATGAGTTTAACTTTGTATCGTTTGCTATAATCAAAACTCAGGTTCGACTTAGGTGCCTACTGCACTAACAATCTCCCCCTTTTTGATTTATGGCAAACCCACATACAAAGTTAAGAAAAAAAACAAATTAAGTGCATTAAGTAAAATGAGCAAGAGATATGCATGAATGTGTAGGAGTATAAAAACTCTTTTTCAAGTGCTCCCCCTTGAGGAATCCTCCCCCTTGACCGAGGGTGAGTACCTGAGAAAGAGTTTTAACTTTCCCCCTTGATATTTGCTACTAAAAAAAGAATTAAGTAACCGAAATTACTTAATATTGGCCATAGTATTTAAAATAAGTAAATTATTTGTTAACAAAAACAAGTTAACTAAATATGTTTAAGTTAAGAATTCCCTTAAAACTAGTTAACTAGATATGTTTAAGTTAAGAATTCCCTTAACTTGTAAGTTAAGAATTCCCTTAACTTGTTTTGTTAACTTAAAGTTAAGTAAGCCTTGGCCAAAAAAAAAAAAAATCGATCCCTTAACTTTGGCCTTTTTCTCCCCCTTTTGCCATATATCGAAAAAAGTGAGGGTGTGTGTGGAATAAGTATTAATTTTAAAGTCCAAGCATGTTCCACATTATTTCGAAAATAATATACTGAAAATAATTTCATCTATAAAATGTTCGACTCATATTTGGCTTGATTGATATGAAAGATCAACCAGTCCTGGTCAGAGTCGGTTAGTATGTATGATTATACTCCGTGGTTCATAGCGATGCACTAGCTCTACATCTGGAACCAGGAGTAGGGTCCTAACATCTCACGCCCATCTACGTGGCTAAGTACACAAACACATTAGTCCTATGTGTTGTGAGATGTACTGGCTCCTTAAATCTATAGGTGCATGATATCTAAGGTATGTCCTATGCTAGTTCCATCAAAATAAAAATTAAGAAATAGTAGTAAGAAAATATAGTTTGCAAGTTCCTATTCTATTACGCACATGCCCAATTTTCGTCTTAATAGACTAAATTCGACTTCGGGTAGAGGTTTAGTAAATAGGTCTGCTAGGTTAGACTTCGATTCGACGTACTCGAGTTGTATGGCTCCGTTGGCCACATGTTCTCGAATGAAATGGTGTTTGACTTCTATATGTTTGGTCCTAGAGTGACATATTGGATTCTTTGTAAGATTAATTGAACTAATGTTATCTACGTGAAGTTTAGTATTCGTAAAGTCTAACTTAAAGTCGCGGAGGGTGTGCTTCATCCAAAGAAGCTGAGTGACACACTCACCCATCGCGATGTATTCGGCTTCGGTGGTAGATAAGGCAACACAATGTTGCTTCCTACTGCACCAACTCACTAGACTTGAGCCGAGTAGTTGACAACAACCACTCGTTCTCTTTCTGTCGAGTTTACTACCGGCATAATCCGAATCAGAGTAGCCGATTAGTTCGAACTCGGTAGATCTAGGATACCAAATACCGACATTAAGTGTACCCTTTAGATATCTAAGGATACACTTAACTAGGGTTAGGTGAGACTCCTTGGCACAGGTTTGAAACCTGGCGCACATACTTACTGCAAATAAGATATCAGGTCGGCTTGCAGTTAAGTAAAGGAGACTCCCTATTACGCTCCTATAGTATTTTAAGTCAATGGACTTACTTTCTAGGTCTTCTCCTATGTTAACATTAATCGCCATTAGGGTGTTTATTATCTTGGCGTCTTGCATTCCAAATCTTTTAATTAACTCCTTAGTGTATTTTTGTTGATATAGGTATATACCATCCTTAGTTTGTTTAATTTGTAGACCTAAAAAGAAACTTAACTCGCCTACCAAGTTCATTTCGAACTCACTTTCCATGAGTGAAACGAACTCGTTTAGTAAGGCTGAGTTAGAGGTTCCAAAAATTATATCGTCTACGTAAATTTGAGCTATGAATATTTCTTTACCTAAAGTTTTTACGAAGAGAGTTGGGTCAACTAAGCCTTGGTTAAACCCTTTTGACTTAAGATGGATTGAAAGTCTCTCGTACCAAGCTCGAGGAGCTTGTTTAAGTCCATAGAGAGCTTTCTTAAGTTTTAGAACATGGTCGGGTTTATCTAGATTTTCGGGGTTGGCTAACATAAACTTCTTCTTTAATGTATCCATTTAGGAATGCCGACTTAACATCCATTTGAAACAGCTTAAATCCTCGATGTGCGGCATAAGCTAGCAACATTCGAATGGATTCGAGTCTAGCTACTGGGGCATAGGTTTCGTCGTAATCTAAGCCTTCGACTTGGCTAAACCCTTTGGCGACTAACCTAGCCTTGTTTCTAACTACTTTGCCTTTATCATCAAGCTTATTTCGAAACACCCACCTTGTTCCAATTATCGTTTTGTCTTTAGGTGGTGGTACTAATTCCCACACTTCATTCCTAGTAAATTGAGCTAGCTCTTCTTGCATTGCAATAATCCAATCGGGATCAAGAAGAGCTTGTTCAATTGATTTGGGTTCTATCTTTGAAATTAAAGAAATTTGACTAAGGTTCCTATAGGATGCTCTAGTTCGAACTCCTAGATTAGGATCTCCTATCACTTGATCGATAGGGTGGTTAGTCTGAATCCTAGATTGGGTTGGGTTTGTGTCACCTAATGCTTGATCAATTGAGTGACTTGGTTGAACACTAGTTTGACTCGGATCACTTGTCACTTGGTCGACAAGAGAGGTTGGTTGATGTGGATTAGACTCGATCTCAGGGTCGGAGACGAGTTTGGTATCAGTGGGCTCAACACTTGGGGTCATTAAGGGTTTTGTAGGTTCGGGTACTTCATCGAACACTACATTAATAGTCTCTTCGACTTTAAGGATATCGTGGTTATATACCCTATAGGCCCTACTCGTGGTTGAGTATCCTAAAAAGATTCCGGTGGAGGTTTTGGATTCGAATTTCCCTAGGTGGTTCTTAGTGTTTAAGATATGTACTTTACATCCAAATACCCTAAAGTACATGATGTTGGGTACTTTATTGTGATAAATCTCGTACGAGGTCTTAAGGTGCCTCTTTACCATAAGGATCCTATTATGGACATAGCAAGCCGTGCTAACGGCTTCTGCCCAAAACCTATCAGGTAGGTCGTATTCGTTCAACATGGTCCTAGCGGCTTCTTGTAGAGTTCGGTTTTTCCGCTCCACTAGACCATTTTGTTAAGGGGTCCTAGGGCAAGAGAATTCATGGTGGTATCCGTTTAGGTTACAGAAGTCGGTGAACCTTTGATTTTCGAATTCACCACCATGATCGCTTCTAAGTCTTTTAACCTTAAGGTCTTTTTGATTCTCGATTAATTTGAATAGATTGATTAATTGATCTAGGGTATCATTTTTATGTTTGATGAACCTAACCCAGGTAAACCTGGAGTAGTCGTCAATTATGACTAAGCAATACTGACTTTTATTGAGTGACTTGCCTCCATGTGAATCGAATAGATCCATATGCAGGAGCTCAAGTACACTTGAGGTTCGTTCTTGGTTAGTTAACTTGTGTTGTGTCCTAGGTTGTTTTCCTTGTTGACAAGCATTACAGATTTTATTAACCAAATTGTTGAGGTTGGGTAAGCCTCTGACTAAGCCACTCTGACTCATCTTGTGGACGAGTCTTGGGTGCGAGTGATCGAGTCGTCGGTGCCACAACCATGATTCCTCTTCCTGTGTCATAAGACATTTGGCTGAGGATTTGATTAAGTTAATTGTATAAATGTTATTTGTCCTAGTTCCTTTGAGTATTGTTTTAGCTGTTTTATTTATTTTAATTACACATTTATTTTCTAAAAATATGACCTTATAGTTATTGTCACATAATTGGCTTACGCTAAGCAGGTTATATTCAAAATTCTCTACAAGTAATACATTTTTAATAACAAAATTCGAGTTAAGCTCGATATCACCTGATCCGATGATTTTGAGCTTGCCGTTATTCCCAAAGGCTACCGATCCTTGTCGTTTGAATCAAAGCTTTGTGAATTTGAGTTGATCCCCGGTCATGTGTTGGGAGCAACCGCTGTCCAACATCCATTGATCCTACACACAAGGTGGTTGGATTGGATGTTAGATTTTTTATAATTTTTTTAAAAAAAAGGTTGTAAGTTTTTAAACCTGTCATCACACCTGTGTCTATATGATCAAGCATGTTATACTTATGTGGTTTTTGTGAGATGACTTCCAATTAAGTTGATTAAGTGGATTTAGGTTCAAGTAATTTTATGTTAGATTTGGATTTGACCCTAGGCTTGTCAAGTTTACCTTTTCAAGATCATGACTTCCAGGTCATGGCGAGGCGCAGAGGCCTTCTTTTATCGGATCATCGACCACTTCCTTAGACAAAGCCATTTTCAAGAAAATGATAACTTGACTCACCTAAGACTATTTCCTAGTCTAACTGGTTATTTTTGAAAAGAGGCTCCCCGAGGCTCAATCTTTTCGAAGAATTTTAATTGGTTATGTTTTTGAAAAGAGGCTCCCCGAGGCTCAATCTTTTCGAAGGATTTTAGTTGGTTATGTTCGTGTTCTAAGTGAGTTCACAAGTTTTAAAGCACAAACTTTCTAAGTTAAAGCATGCAATTTCTAAGTTAAAGCACAAACTTTCTAAGTTAAAACATGCAATTTCTAAGTTAAAGCACAAACTTTCTAAGTTAAAACATGCAATTTCTAAGTTAAAGCACAAACATGTTTTGTACTGGCTCCCCCTAGACCGTTGAATCGGTTCGGTCTATCCACATAGTGGATTTGGTCCTTGGGAATCCAGTACGGGTTGGATCCTAGAGTTGAAATCAAAAGGTTCTTAGGGACCCATGCTTGGACATGTTTCCTATGTCGACTTACAATTGACATATACGACCTATTAGTCGTGTTTGAGTTAAACCCTAGTCCAGCCTTGTTGTACACGACCCTTTGAGATCCAAGTAGGAGGTCAAGTCCTTTGGATCCCGAAGTGAACCTTTCCAACGTGTTCCTAAGATCTTCGACTTGACTTTTCAAGAGTGAGTTCTCAACTTCGAGTTTTTCAACCCGAGTTGAGTCCTTCTCTTGAACTCGACTAGTCGAAGAGGTTAGGGAGACCTTGTGTTTGAGGAGTTTGACCTCCTCAACCAGGGTCTCGACCTTGGCCTCGGATTTAACTAATTTCCTAGACAAAAACCTAACCGTATTTTGTAAAGTATTAAATAAAGTTCGACTTACTTTAAGGGTATCTTTTGAACCGGATGCGTATCCGTGGCTTGACTTGAAGGTAGCTTCGTAGTCCGAGTCATCCTCAGGTTCTGACTCAAGTTCAGGTTCGGTCTCGATGTCTGACTCAATCGATTTCGCCATGAAGACGTGGTCTTCATCTTCTTCGGATGACGCCTCTTCCCATGTCGCGTTGAGGGCCTTCTTGTGCTTAGGTGCTTGGTGGTTGAGCTTGGGGCACTCGGACTTGATATGTCCAAACCTGTTACACTCATAACACCTAATATTAGAACTTTTAGGCTTACCTTGGTTGGGTCGAGTCGTGGTTCGCTTTCGTCCCTTGGCTATCCTTTGAGCTAGGTTCATTAGTTCGGCAGTCAATTCCGGGTCAACTTCTTCTTCGGACTCGTCTTCCTCCTCGGTTGGTGGTGGCTTGCTTGCGATTTTCTTCTTCTTTGAACCTGCAAACAAGGCTATACCCCTCTCGGGTTCCGAGTTGGACTACTCATGTAATTCGAAATCGGAAAAGAGTTCATCTAACCTAATTTTAGAAAGATCCTTGGAGACCTTGTAGGCATCGACCATGGATGCCCACAAGGTAGTCCTCGGAAACGAGTTTAGAACATACCTTATAAGGTCACGGTTTTCGACCTTTTGCCCGATTGCGTGTAGGTTGTTGACTATATCTTGGACACGGGCGTGGAGTTGCGTCGCTGACTCATGTTCCTGCATTTTTAGTGTGTACAATTTATTGAACAACAAATCATGTTTTCAAACCTTAGCTTGATCCGATCCTTAGTGTAGCTCGATTAGTTTTGTCCAAAGATCCTTTGCGCTTATGAAGGGGCCGACGCGATTTAGCTCCTCCTTGGATAGGCCGCATTGGAGGATTTGTGTTGCCTTGGCGTCGGCTTCGACTTGTCATTTTGTCGCAATGGTCCATTGATCATAATCCAAGGAGTCACCCACTTCATTAGTCGGAAGTGTGAAACCCGTTTGGATTATGATCCACATCTCGATTTGGGTTTTGAGAAAGCATTCCATCCGACCCTTCCAATAACGGAAGTCATCTCCGTTGTAAAACGGAGGTCGGACGGTGCTAAAACCCTCGAGATGGGCCATTAGAACAAATGACACAAGGAGACGAAGACGAAGAAACTAGCAACGACAAAAACACGAAAACAAGTACCAAGACTCGCGTCTTGGATTAGTAGTGCGGGAGAAAAACTTAACAAAGCGAAATAAATAAAAAAACAGAATTAAAAGAAAAATAAATCTGTAAAAAAGGCTAGATTGGTGGTTTCACCAAATCTTAGCAACCCCCGGCCCTGATACCAATTGTTGGATCGAAGCGGATCGCTAGAGGGGGGTGAATAGCGATAAAAACTTTTCTTTTAAAATGTTTGATAGACAATTAAACGCAGTGGAAATGTAAATAAAACCTAAATGAGACAAATAGTTTTTTTACTTGGTTCATAGCCTTCGGCTACTACTCCAAGGCCCTAACGGTCCTAGACCGTGTACGGAGGGCAATTCACTAAAACACTCCTCCTCGTTGGAGGTAGGAGTTTTACGATTACAAAAGCCTTCGAAGCAAAAAGATAGAGAGACAAACCCTCTCTTCTATTAAAGTAAAATGCAACGAAAAACCTCGATTGAAAATAATTGCAATATTGAAAGCAATAACAAATTAAGATTATACCAACAACTAAACAAAAGAAACTTTAAGCTAGGGTTGTTGGCAGCACTTCGTTGTTGTAGAGTCGTCGGAGAGTTGCAGTGTAACGGAGGCTTTTGAGCACTTAGAATTCTTATTAAAACCCTAGGTTAGGACCTCCTTTTATAGCCTTTGAGCCCCTTTTCGAGAGGAACCCTAGCCAATCATATTTGAGCACCACTCCCCTTGAAATTTGGTGATAAACCTTGACTCCTCGAGGTGATCCTTTGACTGATGACCGATGGCCATCACCGATGATCAGCAAAGATCACCGAGTGCTAGTTGTAGTCACCCGACTGATGGACGACAGTCGAGTCCTTCAGGTTGGCAGTCGACTGATGCTGGCTGCAAGGCAATGTTAGCTTAAAGAAAACATTATTTCGACGGTCGTCGACCATCCGATCTCGACCTAGACCACCTATGAGATGTCTTGGGTCGGATCTACGCTTAAGTCTTTCCCCGTAACGAGGATACGACCTTACTTACACTCGCACACACGAGCTTACCTCGATACTTACGTGTTGCTTTTGCTTCCGACCTTCCACTCAATTCCTTCGGCTCCCTCCGAAGTCACTTGAGTGTCGCCCGACCACCGCGGCTTCCTCCGGGTGTCGCTAGCCTTCAGCTCCAGCTATAGCAATTTTTTGCACACTCGATTCAGTTCGTGAGATAACAACATGAGCTTAACTTTGTATCGTTTTCTATAATCAAAACTCAAGTTCGACTTAGGTGCCTACTGCACCAACAGTAATAATCACCTATCTAGTTTGTTAAAGTTGTTTTTCTTTTCATCAGTTATGAGTCAGAAGAATGTTATGTGTAACATTCTTAGTAGAGTCTTCTTTATTATATATTAACAATGTACAATATGTTTAATTTAAATGAAATGTTTCATTTTAATGTTGTTTACTCTACATGATGCATGATATTTCATTACTCTTTGATTTGTTCATAATGAGTATAATTTAAATGATATATTCATTTAATGTGTAATATCATGTTTATATGGGATGTATGTAATATAATTGATCAAAGTCGATTAGATTGGATGAGTGAGAATTTGATTGTCACTTGATTTTATAAACCAAATCAAATTTACATTGAGTCAATTTAGAGATTACATACATAAATGCATACACTGAATAATTAAATAATGTATTTATTTATGTTAGGTTATGACAACTAAAAACATCATAGCTGAACTCAATAAGGGTAAGAAACTGAATGAGGATAATTACAAGATATGACACCTCAGGATACAGTATGTCCTAGAGGAATAAAGAAGTTCTTGAGGCTGTAAATCAGGTCTTGATAGAACTTGTAGATGGTCCCATTGCACAAAACAGGCGAGATCTTGATGCATATAAGGCATGGAAGAAAAAGGACTCCACTGCTAAGGGCATTTTGATTAGTTCAATGGTGGACGATCTAGCATTTGAGTATGAGTCATATTCTTTGGCTCATGCTATCTAGGTAGCTCTTAAGGATAAGTACAATGGAGTTAGTCTGAGCAAGCTTTGACAACTGACAATCAAGTTCGACAGCTATAAGAAGTGTCCGAATGCCACGATGGCTCAACATCTCAGGGAGATGTCGAACATAATTTGGGAACTTAAAATTGCAGGTCATGAGTTGACTGACGAACAACAGGTTCAGGTAGTTATTCGATCCCTTCCAGAGTCTTGGGAGACCATGAAACAAACCCTTACTCACAATGAGAGTATTAAGACTTTCACTGACGTCTCGCGCCATGTTGAACTGGAGGCAGAGAGATCGAGTAGAATCCGCAAGGATTTCTGGCCAAGCCTATTTGGTTGCTGATTCTGCTGGATCATCTGGATCCAAGAAAAAGAGATAATTTAAGAAAGGGAAGGGAAAGAAGAAAGAAGTTGCTGCTGCAGGTGGGATAGGCTCAATCAAGAAGAAGAAGAACAAGAAGATAGGGAAGAAACTTAAAAGTAAGGTGACATGGCATGTACATTAAAATTCTAAGTGTTTCAATATTGATAACGGGAAAAACTAACCTATGACTAGGTAAACAGATTGGATCTACCATGTCATCTATCATGCCAGATGCCCGGCATCTCGGCCCAGACTTCTATCATGCCAGACGCCCCGCGTCTCGGCTCGGACTTCTATCATGTCAGACGCCCCACATCTCGGCCCGGACTTCTAGCATGTCAGACACCCCGCGTCTCGGCCCGGACTTCTATCATGCCAGATGCCCCGCGTCTCGGCTCGGACTCCTATTATGCTGAAGGCTTTTTGTTTCATTCACTTTACATCTCGACAAAGACACGTCAATTCTGACATATAACTTCTCCATATAAGTTATCTTATTCAAACAAAGGAGAAGGCAACTATTTCATATCCACAAGCTGACCTGACAATCCTCATCATCATCTCTCTTCGACAAAAAGGCAAACCCCTCTGTCAAGGTTTAGATGGATGTCTACAGCATTAATTAGGATTTGCCTCCTATCAACTGCGTGATGTGTATTAATTGCAACCCACGCACAAAAGCAGATGTCTCCGTCGGGTTTCAGAGGGATGGCTGCGGCATTAATTAGGATTTGCCTCCTATCAACCGTGTGATGTGCATTAATTGCAGCCCACGCGCCTGCTACAGTTGCGAGGATAATGATCGTGGTGTACATCTCTCTGAGGTCATATCACCTTCGCTGGCAGTATCCATTAGCGGGAGAGCTTCTCCCTCTATATATATGGCTTTCCCTGGGAAGAGGAGGGAAGGTTCTCACACTCTCAACTCCACTTCTTCATTTTCTTCCCACTCTTCATACTAATTTCCCGCCTTGAGCGTCGGAGGGGCCTTGCCGAGATCTCTCTTGGCGCCCTTGATCATTTGTTGTCTTGTAGAGCTTCCATTCGGCTCGGTTTCTGTCATTCGGCTCGGCCTTCTGGGAAGGCGACGCTCCGGTCGTTCTCAACCTCTTCTCCACGTCACCCCTTCTTACGACAGTTGTCGGCTCCTACCGTTTTTGTTGGGTTTTCGGCACCGCGGCGAGTGTGTGTTCGAACATGTTTCGTAAACATGTGCACAATGGAAGGAATAAAATAATAAATCTAATTTATTACAACACACACATCACACGCATGCATAGTACAACATGTGTAGACATAACCATAAATTCAAATTTTGCAATAAAAGGAAATTTATACTACGTATACCTGACGTATCACGTGTAGCGGGAAAGGCATCAACCGCAATGATTCTCGCTAGAATCGTCTCTATCCGTATCCACGCCGAGTATCTTCGGGATGACTTCACAAAGTCATGAGCCTCGTCTTCGTACGGCTTACTAGCCTCGTGTTGAAGACGATGTGATCGAGAGAAGATCACGATCCGAATCAAAATTCGGATCCAAAATGAGTCCTCAAAAACTCGCTTCTCCGGAGAGGTATTCGTCAACCATTTGACGAATCCTTCGTCCTTCACCTATGAGGATTACCGGAGATCGAATCCCAGGCAAGGCTACTGCTGTTGGAGCTCCAAACGTCGTCCAAACAATGCTCCGACGAGAAGGAAACAAGCTGTCCAGAAAACTGGACAGCTTTGGTGGAGGAATAGGGGTCGGCCACCGAACCCAAAGGAGATCACCGGAGCTCTTCCGGCAGCAGCTCGACGCCGGCAAGGGGAGAGGACGACAGCTGCTGGACGCCGATAAGGAGCTTGGGTGGTGGTGGGCAGCGGCAAGAAGGTTGGCGCCGACTTCACAAGGAGAAGGAGGGGCGGCAACTTAGGATTGCAAGGATTTAGATTAGGGCTTAACAAAACCCTTAAGCCCTATTTTATAGAGAACAAATTCTCTTAATGGTTATCGGATCATAACCAAAAGCCCGTTAACCCGCTCCATTAATTTAAGTTAAAATAAACCAAACCATGATGGTTTATTTTAAGTTAAAACGAACCGAACCAACTTTGGTTCATTCGTTTAAAACAAACCAAACCCTTTGGTTTATTCTCCTCCATTGGATTAGAACCAAACCAATTTGGTTCATCCATCATGTCTTCATAAGACACGGCTCATCCACGCTTCCATTGCGACTGAAATGATTTCATGCTCGCTCCATGTTTGGTCCAACTAAACCTAGTTTCTCTCGGTCTGAGAATCTCATTATCAAGCTCATTTTAAATCCTTCGTATTACGCTCATTGTGCGTGTGACCAAATAGGTTCTCGTTTATGTTGGCCATCTATAATTAACCATTAATTATAGAACGATCATGAGTGGCACCTAATAGTACATCATGATCCCCAATTAACCGAAAAGATCAACTGTTGATCCAAAACTACTTCTGAAACCCTTCAGCAGCTCGAATGAATCGTGCCCCATTCCCTTCACTCATCTTATACCCACTTAGTTCAGGACATGGTCTATAGTGTCAGTCCCCACTAGGCTGACTACGTCACACCTAGCCCAAGTATCATTTCCTCGTCCTACGAATTCTAGTTACTGCACATGTATCGAAGAGTACCTTACTCTAAACATGTAATGCTTTGGCCAAAGACTTTAGTAACAATCCAACGAGAGGCCATGGGTATACATCTCCTCGCAAGGAGTGGTGAATACTTTATAGGCTATTCAAACACCTTCGATCACTTCGACTTATACCCAATCATCCCGGGTCCACATCTCCTTAGAGATGCTTGCTTAAGATGTCAAAGCATAAGTCTTTATGATCAAGATGACTTGAATACCGCAAGTCAAAGGAACATTGCACCTAAGCTGCAGTAAGAACTTCATTGACATATCTATATATGCAGAGAACCATATGAAGTCTTACGGCTGATCACTCCAATGAACTAGTTACCAAAACTAGAATCCACGATTAACTCCGGACATCACAATGTCTCCAGCCAGTGAGAATCAGCTGCTTGGATACACCAAGGAGTATACCTCATGCTAGTCTCGACATAATCAATGGTGTCCAAATCCATCAATTCATCGACTAGGGATAATTCCGATACAGCACAATTACACATGTAGAGATACTCACTAGTTGTGATCCAATCACAAATTCTCTCATGCTATGAATCGTATCGAGGACATTCAGTAAATGAGTTTAAGATCTAATCAAATACATGACAACATGTATACTCAAATAGTGAATCTTCATTTATCATATAAATGGTTCAATCATAAGGCGATTGCCTTAGGACATCTCTCATATATCACTAACAAACTCCCACTTGCCCTAATGCCAATCGCTACGGTATCCAATACCATAAGCTCTAACATGACCCTCAAACTTACGTTGAGGTAATGCCTTAGTCAAAGGATCCGCTAAGTTCCTTTCAGTGGGGATTTTCTCAATTTGTATTTCCTTCCTACTGATGATCTCTCTGATAAGATGATAGCGGCGAAGCACATGTTTGGATCGTTGATGAGACCTTGGCTCTTTCGCCTGTGCAATTGCTCTATTATTGTCGCAGTAGACCAGTATTGCTTCAACAATGGATGGAATCACACCAAGTTCATAAATGAACTTCTTGATCCAAACTGCTTCCTTTCGCTTGCCGCAATGTAGTCCGCCCTCGGTGGTAGAATCGCTCTGATGTCTTGTTTGGAACTTTTCCAACTCACTGCGCCCCCATTCAAGGTGAACACGTATCCAGACTGAGACCTGGAATCATCCTTGTCTCCATGTCCCCTTCTCCATATATTAGGAACACATCCTTAGTTCTTCTTAAGTACTTAAGGATCGTCTTAACAGCCACCCAATGATCCATTCCTAGATCAGTCTGGTATCTACTCGTGACACTCAGAGCATACGATATATCGGGCCTCGTACATAACATAGCATACATGATAGATCCTATTGCGGATGCATAGGGAATCTTACTCATGCAAATCCTCTCGTCTTCTGTGCGCGGACACATAGACTTCGAAAGGTGTATCCCATGCCTGATGGATAGGAAACCTTTCTTGGATTCTGACATGCTAAACCTCTTTAGCACTCGGTCTATATATGTAGACTGTGAAAGACCAAGCAACCATTTCAATCTATCTCTATAGATCTTAATCCCGAGGATGTAGGTTGCTTCTCCCAGGTCTTTCATGGAGAATGTCTTGGATAACCAAATCTTAACTGACTGTAAGACTGAAATATCGTCTCCTATAAGTAATATGTCATCGACATACAATACTAGGAACATGACTGCACTCCCACTGACCTTCTTGTACACACAAGGTTCGTCTGGATTTTGTGAGAAATCAAACTTTTTGATTGTCTCATCAAAATGGATATTCTAGCTCCTGGATGCTTGGTTCAATCCATATACGGACCGTCGCAATTTGCATACCTTGGTTTTATCAACCGATGTAAAACCCTCAGGTTGTATCATATACACGTCCTCGAGCAGGTTTCCATTAAGGAAAGCTGATTTCACATCCATCTGCCATATCTCATAATCATAATGAGCCGCTATGTCCAGGAGCATCCGAATGGATTTAAGCATAGCTACAGGTGAATAGGTTTCGTCATAATCAACACCTTATTTTTGACGATATCCTTTCGCCACTAATCTAGCCTTATAGGTAATCACATTACCATCCATGTCAGTTTTCTTCTTGAAAACCCACTTGCACCCTATAGGCTTGATGCCTTCAGGTGGGTCAACCAAGTTCCAAACTTAGTTTTCATACATGGAATCCATTTCCGACTTCATGGCATCAAGCCACTTATCCCTTTCTGAACTTGTCAGTACTTCTTCATAACTGGTAGGCTCCTCATCATCAATGAGTAACACGTCGTTCGATTCACTTACGAGAAATCCATATCTCTCAGGAATATTGCGTGTTCTACCAGATCTACGAAGATGTGGTGTTTCAATAGGTCCAGCCGATTGCTCATCACTATGAGTTATCGGCTGTTGTGCTTCACCAGGTATCTCATCAATGTCTATTTGAGTCTCTCGAGCCTCCTCAAGCTCGACGACACTCCCTTTTGTTTCAGAGAAACTCTTTCTCTAGAAACACAGATGCCTTGAAACAAACACCTTTTGTTCCACAGGATGATAGAATTGGTAACCCCTTGTTTCCTTAGGGTATCCAATAAATAGACATTTATCAGACTTAGCATCCAATTTGTCTGATACAGTCCGCTTCACATAAGCAGGACAATCCCATATCTTCAAGTAAGATACATGAGGTTTCTTACTATTCCATATCTCATATGGAGTAGTAGAGACTACCTTGGTTGGCATTCTGTTTAACAAGTAAACAACTGTCTGAAGTGCATAGCCCCAAAAGGACTTGGGAAGATTCGCATGATTCATCATTGACCTGACCATGTCCAACAAGGTCTGGTTACGCCTCTCAGATACACCATTATGCTGTGGTGTATATGGCGGAGTCCATTGAGACAATATACCATTGTCTCTTAGATAATCAAGAAACTCTTGACTTAAGTATTCACCACCTCAATCCGATCGAAGTATTTTAATACTCTTGTCATGTTGTTTCTCTACTTCATTTCTGAATTCTTTGAACCTTTCAAAGGCTTCAGACTTGTGTTTCATCAAGAACACATACCCAAACCGTGAGTGATCATCGGTGAAGGTAATGAAGTAACTATAGCCTCCTAAAGCTTGAGTTGACATAGGTCCACATACATCAGTATGTATTCGACCTAGCAACTCTCTCACTCGTTCACCTTTTCCTGTAAAAGGTAACTTAGTCATCTTGCCTTTTAAGCATGATTCGCATGTATCGTATGTTAGTGAAAGCCCTAGAGCCAATCATATGATGATTGTTTATGGACTTTATTGTATCATATTCCTATTTATAAAGGCATGGTTATTATATTTACTTGTATTGGTGCCAAATAACTAAATATAATAATGTCCTTGAGTAGTAGGTTCTTATCTATATCAATCGATTGGTTGAATCGATAATGAGATGATATAGAGAACACTACTCTTAATCATTCCTAGTCAAGTATTAACATTCAGGGACAATGTTAATGCGTAGAGACTAGCATGTAGGTCAACATAAAGACTTGATCTCACAAGTCATGGATATGAGATATCAAGTTGACACATGGGTATACATTAGAGAATGTATACTGAATGACCCGCCATGAGAAAATATCGTGGATCGTTATATGAGTGCCATATACTTTCTCATGTGGCTATTAGTATGACTATTAGTCCTTAGACCTGAAGTCACCATGGTTCCCTACATAAGGCGTTGCATACTTTGGCTTCGTCAAACGTCACCCATAAATGGGTGGACTATAAAGGCGACATCGGTATGTAACAAATTATGAGGGATGTGAGTGATGTAGATGGGATCTATCCCTCCTATATGACGGGAGTGACATCGATATTCTTGATAGAGTGAGACCACAAGTGCATGGTTATGCCCAAATGAGTCAATATGAGATATTGAGCTCATTTGATTAGAGTGAGTCTACTTGGAGTTCAAGATTTAGATTGTACCGAGGATGACACGGTCTATGCCTCGATTGGTCAATCTAGATGTCAAGGATAGAGGGACATTGTCACATATTGTGAGAGTCACAATTAGTAGTCACAAAGGTGATGTTGAGCTCAACATTCTTGTAACTTGGGTAGCAATGATGTGTTGCTAGATACCGCCATTGCTTATGTTCCTAAATCGGTTTAGGGACATTGCCAACGCTATACAAGAACCTATAGGGTCACACACATAAGAGCAATTAGATGGAGATTAGGTTCATATGATGAACCATGAGGATTAGGTTCATGGATGAACCAAATTGGATTAAGAGTAATCCAAATTAGACTAATTGAGTTAGACTCAAGTTGATTCAAGTGTTGAATGAGTCTAATTTAGATTTGATTCATCAAATCAATTTAAATTAATGAATAGAGATTCATTAAATTAAAATTGACTTGAATCAAATGGTTGGATTTGATCAACCATGGGAGATAAGAGGTCAAGTTTGACTTGACTTGAGAGGGAAGATGAAAGGTCAAGTCATTGACTTTGTCATGTGGTGCCACCTCATGAGGGAGACTAAGGGTCATGGGAGTTACATGCATGCATGTAACCCCCTCTCCATGAAGTGGCCGACCAACCCCATTAGATGTGGGAATTCATTTTTGGAAGTTACACAACTTCATCTTCAACCTTGGATCAACTTCCCTCAAGCTCTCTCCCTCTCCCAACCTCCTTGGCCGAACCATCCAAAGAGTGCTAGCACACTCAAGGGTGTGTTTTCTCCATCTATTACTTGTGTGGATACCAATAGAGGGGTGTGCACTTGACACTCTCGAGTTCCGACGAACCTTTTGGACGAGCGGGATTTGCGAAGGGCGTCGCTACGAGAGTAACATCCTTATCATGTAGATCTAAGGTAGATCTAGGGTTTTATATAAACACATACATGTTTTGTTTTTAATACATCTTCGCACGGATCCGTGGCCGGGGCTTCCGAGGTTTCCGCAACGCAAAAAGTGATTTTTGCGGCTCGGAAAACCCAACAGTGGTATCAGAGCCACGTGCGAAGCATGTATGTGTTTCGTTTTTGTAATTTTTTGTATTAGATATAAAAATTACATATTTATATGTTTCTGTAAATTTCCTATTTTTATATAATTTTTGAGTATTTTTCTCAAAGAATCGAAGCAACGAGTGTTGGGACACTTGTAGGCTTCAACCGTCGAGAAAAACTCTCCGAAACGGCGAGTTCTCGCTTTAGGTTTTTGGGACAGCGACTTAAGTTGTTGTAAGATCATTGTAGGGACACTCACAAAGTTTATTTTGCGAGTAGGGGCGCTGCCTCTATCCCCGAAAAGGGCATTGTCCCGCGATCGCGCCCGGAAACTGCTTAGCGGGACCGTTACGGGGAGGTGACTCATAAAATTGAAAAAAAATAGAAAAAATTATAGAAATTTTATTTAAAAATACATAATTTATAATTATGTATAATTCTGTGATTGTCATGATCTAATAATCCCAATTTGATTGGATGATGTGTTGTAATTCATAATACGCGCTGGCCGCTTTGTGGTCATATGTGTTGTATAGTAAGGCCGACTCTTCTTTTGATATTCTAGTTGTAAATAGTTTTAGACTCAAATATAACTTGAGTTTCATATTTATAATGTACAAAATGGAGCGGTGGAAAGTCCACTTGAAGACGAGATTACGAGAAGGGTGACGATGACACATGGCGGTCAAAGGAAGCGCTTGGAGAAGCCGCTAGCCTTAGGTTGGCCGTCCGATCTTCTCATTGGCTTGAGAAGATCGTAGTAGGGTCATGACTATATCACATTTAATTATATATATATATATATATATATTTATTTATTTATTTGATTTTGCTTGTATGTATGTGATGCATGCTAGTAGAATAATGCTTGTATGTATATGATGCATGCTAGGATAATTTTCTTGTATGTATATGATGCATGCTAGAATAATGATTGTATGTATGTGATGCATGCTAATATAGGATAATAAAGGCCTAAATGCGTATAAGATACACATTACGATTAGATTAGATCATAATCGAATCAACTCGAAAATGCCTACTGAGCCTTGATACCCATCACTACCTCAATCATTTGTTGTTGTTGAATCTGCTAAAGCAGAGCAACGCATATTATCTTGGTAGGGTGCGGAGGGACAATCTTGGTCCCGCCTATCACGCTTGGGTTAGAGTAAGCTCAATTAGATTGAGCAAAACTAGTTAGTTCAATTGGATCGAGTAGAACTATAGGCATATTCCAGTCGTTGGAAAGATAGGGTAAGATCACATTTACACTAAATCTTGGGCGATTTAGCCAAAGCTAACTCAAGGTCTTTTGTAAATGTGGGTCTTGATCCTATAAACAAGAGTTGCATAGAGATGTAATCGGTAATGTGTTACCCACCGATCGTACTAAGTCTTGGGCGATTTAGCCAAAGCTAACTCAAGGCTTAGTATGATGTGGATCTTGTCCCGCAAGAATTATAGCTAGTTTGTATGAATCTAGTGATGTGGTTTGACCACATCCATAACTCGATTTTACAAAATTCCTATAATTCAGTGGGAGCATCATTTGATTAAAGGCCTAATTAAATGATAAAAGGAATATGATATTAATTCTCTACATTGTATGTTGTAGATAACTATGTCGACAAACACGAACACTCTCTCTCTGCGTTCTGTCCTTGAGAATGACAAGCTTAATGGAGCAAATTTCCTGGACTGGTACAGGAACCTGAGAATTGTTCTCACCCAAGAAAGGAAGCTATACGTCCTGGAGCAGCCCATTCCGGAGGCACCTCCTGCCACTGCCTCGTGAGCTAACAAAGATTCTTACAAGAAGCATCAAGATGATGCATTAGATGTGTCATGTCTAATGCTCGCGACCATGAACTCTGAGCTTCAGAAGCAACATGAGTTCATGAATGCTTATGATATGGTTGGACATATTCGTCAACTATATCAAGGACAAGTAAGGCATGAGAGATATGAAGTCTCTAAGGCATTGTTTGGGTCTAAAATGCAAGAAGGGACTCCCATAGGTCAATATGTACTCAAGATGATTGGGTACGTAGAAAACCTACAAAGGCTGGGATTCCCACTTGGCCAAGAGCTGGCCACCGACCTGATCTTGCAATCTTTGCCACAAGCCTTCAATCAATTTGTCATGAATTATAACATGAATGAAATTGATAAGCCATTGCCTGAAATGCTCAGCATGTTGAGAACTGTTGAGCTTAACCTTAAGAAAAAAAAATCTGACACCATTTTGATGGTACAGAAGAAGAAAGGCAAGGGCAAGCCTAAAGGTAAGGGAAAGTCCCAAGCCAAGGGCAAAAGCAAAGAACTTAAATCCAAAGGAGGGGTAGCCAAGGAAGGGACTTGCTTATACTGCAAGGAAGCAGGACACTTGAAGCGTAACTGCAAGGCATACCTGGAAGATCTTAAGAAGAAGAGAAGTGAGACTTCTACTTCAGGTATAAATGTTATAGAAGTCAATCTATCTATTTATTCATCATGGGTATTAGATACCGGATGTGCATCTCACATTTGTACCAATGTGCAGGCACTGAGAAATAGTAAGGCATTGACAAAGGGCGAGGTGGACCTACGAGTAGGCAATGGAGCAAGAGTTGCTGCTATTGCTGTAGGAACTTATGATCTATCTTTGCCCTCTGGGCTTGTACTAGAATTAGATGAATATTGTTATGTGTCTGCCTTAACTAAGAACATCATTTCAGTTTCTTGTTTGGACAAGAAAGGATTTTCATTTATAATAAAGAACAAATGTTGTTCAGTTTATTTAAATGATATGTTCTATTGTAGTGCACCTCTAATGAACAGACTCTATTTTCTAGACTTAGAGAGCCCTATCTATAACATAAGTACCAAAAGGTTCAAGTCAAATGAATTGAACTAAACATATCTCTGGCACTGTCGCTTAGGTCACATAAATGAGAGTCGCTTATCTCAGCTCCATAAGGATGGGCTGCTAGACTCATTTGATTTTGAATCATATGAGACATGCGAGTCTTGCCTTTTAGGCAAGATGACCAAGACTCCCTTTAGTGGACACAGCGAAAGAGCAACAGATTTGTTAGGACTTATACATAGTGATGTATGTGGCCCTTTCAATGTTGCAGCTAGAGGTGGTTACAGGTACTTCATTACATTTACTGATGACTTCAGTAGATATGATTATGTGTATCTCATGACACATAAATCAGAATCCTTTGAAAAGTTCAAAGAATTCAAGAATGAAGTACAAAACCAGCTTGGCAAGAGTATTAAGATACTTCGATCAAATCGAGGTGGAGAATACCTTAGCCATGAGTTTCGTGACTATCTAGCTGAGTGTGGGATTCTATCCCAACTCACTCCTCCTGGAACACCACAGTGGAATGGTGTATCCGAAAGGAGGAATCGTACCCTATTGGATATGGTACGATCTATGATGAGTCACACAGATCTTCCTATATCCTTTTGAGGATATGCTCTAGATACAACAGCCTTTACCCTTAACCGTGTACCATCCAAGGCTGCGATAAAGACACCATATATGATATGGATAGGGAGAAATCCCAAGATGTCTTTTATGAGGATTTGGGGTTGTGAGGCTTACGTTCGACGTCAAGTCTTAGACAAACTAGGACCCAAATCCGATAGGTGCTATTTTGTTGGATATCCCAAGGATACAAAGGGATACTACTTCTACATTCCCAGTCAACACAAAGTGTTTGTGGCAAAGACTGGGGTTTTTCTAGAAAGGGATTTTGTTTCTAGAAAAACTAGTGGGAGTACCTTCAATCTTGAAGAAATTCAAGATAAGGATCATAGCACTGAGGCCTTGATGGAGGCTGAACATGAACCAGAAAGTGTTGTGGGCGATGAGGTTGTTGCACAAAGAGTTGTGGAACAACCACCTGTTCAGGTAGACCTACCTCTTCGCAGATCTAATAGGATACGTCGTCAGCCTGAGAGATACTCATTTCTCTTGTCTGACCATGATGACGTTATGCTCATTGAGAATGAGCCTACCTCCTATCAGGAAGCTGTGATGAGGCCAGATTCTGAGAAATGGCTAGAGGCCATGAGATCTGAGATGGAATCCATGTACACCAACCAAGTATGGACTTTGGTTGATCCACCTGAAGGGGTCAAACCCATTGGGTGTAAGTGGGTCTTTAGGAGAAAGACTGACATGGATGGACTTACACATACCTATAAGGGCCGATTGGTAGCTAAAGGTTTCAAGAAAATTCATGGTATTGACTATGACGAAACCTTTTCTCCAGTGGCGATGTTTAAGTTCATTAGGATCTTGCTTGCTATTGCAGCATACCACGATTATGAGATCTGGCAGATGGATGTCAAAACCGCATTTCTGAATGGAAACTTACTCGAGGATGTGTACATGACACAACCTGAGGGTTTTGAAGATCCATAACATACTGAGAAAGTATGCAAGCTGCAAATGTCCATTTATGGGCTAAAGCAAGCCTCTCGGAGCTGGAATCTTCGATTCGATGATGCGATCAAACAGTTTGGTTTCATCGAGAATGAAGATGAACCCTGTGTCTACAAGAGGGTTAATGGGAACACAGTTGTCTTCCTTATATTGTATGTGGATGACATACTACTCATTGGGAATGACATCCCTTCGCTACTTTCTGTGAAGACTTGGCTGGGGACGTGCTTCTCAATGAAAGACTTAGGTGAAGCAGCTTGTATTCTAGGCATCAAGATCTATAGAGATAGATCTAAGAGATTGCTTAGCCTAAGTCAGAGTACATACATTGACACGGTATTACTACGGTTTGCCATGCAGAATTTCAAGAAGGGACTTCTGCCAATGTCACATGGCGTGAGTCTTTCGAAGACTCAAAGTCCCTCTTCTAGAGAGGAGAGAGACCGCATGGATAAGATCCCTTACGCATCTGTTATAGGATCTATCATGTACGCCATGTTGTGTACTCGTCCTGATGTCTCGTATGCTTTGAGCATGACGAGTAGATACCAGTCAGATCCAGGTGAGCGTCACTGGATAGCAGTCAAGAATATTCTTAAGTACTTGAGAAGCACTAAAGAATATTTCTTGATATTTGGAGGCGATGAGGAGCTATCTGTAAAGGGTTACAGTGATGCCAGCTTCCAAACTAACCAAGATGATTATAGATCGCAGTCAGGGTTCGTGTTTTGCTTGAATGGTGGCGCTGTGAGCTGAAAGAGTTCCAAGCAAAACACAGTTGCTGATTCTACAACAGAGGCCGAATATATCGGTGCTTCCATCTCATTCGAGAGATTATCGATAGAGGAGATGTGAAGATTTGCAGAGTACCCACAGAGGCTAACATCGTAGATCCCTTGACCAAGGCTTTGGCACAGAAAAAGCATGATGGTCACACTAGGTCATTGGGTATTAGATACTACGGTGATTGGCACTAGTGCTAGTGGGAGATTGTTAGTGAAAGCCCTAGAGCCAATCATATGATGATTGTTGTATGGACTTTATTGTATCATATTCCTATTTGTAAAGGCATGGTTATTATATTTATTTGTATTGGTGCCAAATAACTAAATATAATAATATCCTTGAGTAGTAGGTTCTTATCTATATCAATCGATTGGTTGAATCGATAATGAGATGATATAGAGATCATTACTCTTAATCATTCCTAGTTAAGTATTAACATTCAGGGACAATGTTAATGCGTAGAGACTAGCATGTAGGTCAACATGAAGACTTGATCTCATAAGTCATGGATATGAGATATCGAGTTGACACATGGATATACATTAGAGAATGTATACTGAATGACCCGCAATGAGAAAGTATCGTGGATCGTTATATGAGTGTCATATACTTTCTCATGTGGCTATTAGTATGACTATTATTCCTTAGACCTGAAGTCACCATGGTTCCCTACATAAGGCGTTGCATACTTTGGCTTCGTCAAACGTCACCCATAAATGGGTGGACTATAAAGGCGATTACTGGATATGTAACAAATTATGCGGAGGGATGTGAGTGATGTAGATGAGATCTATCCCTCCTATATGACGGGAGAGACATCGATATTCTTGATAGAGTGAGACCACGAAGTGCATGGCCATGCCCAAATTAATCAATATGAGATATTGAGCTCATTTGATTAGAGTGAGTCTACTTGGAGTTCAAGATTTAGATTGTACCGAGGATGACACGGTCTATGCCTCGATTGGTCAATCTAGATGTCAAGGATAGAGGGACATTGGCACATATTGTGAGAGTCACAATTAGTAGTCACAAAGGCGATGTTGGAACTCAACATTCTTGTAACTTGGGTAGCAATGATGTGTTGCTAGATACCGCTCATTGCTTATGTTCCTAAATCGATTTAGGGATATTGCCAACGTTACAAGAACCTATAGGGTCACACACATAAGGGCAATTAGATAGAGATTAGGTTCATATGATGAACCATGAGGATTAGGTTGATGGGATGAACCAAATTGGATTAAGAGTAATCCAAATTAGACTAATTGAGTTAGACTCAAGTTGATTCAAGTGTTGAATGAGTCTAATTTAGATTTGATTCATCAAATCAATTTAAATTAATGAATAGAGATTCATTAAATTAAAATTGACTTGAATCAAATGGTTGGATTTGATCAACCATGGGAGATAAGAGGTCAAGTTTGACTTGACTTGAGAGGGAAGATGAAAGGTCAAGTTTGACTTGACCAAATGCCATGTCATGATGATGACTTGGCATGGCCGGCACATCATCATTGACTTTGTCATGTGGTGCCACCTCATGAGGGAGACCAAGGGTCATGGAAGTTACAAGTTGGAGATATTTGGAACGGCTAGAGGGGGGGGTGAATAGCGTCAATGGAATTCGATCTCGTTCGTGTCTACAATTTCGTTAGCGCAGCGGAATATAGAAATGAAAGCAATAACGAAATACAACAATCACGAACACAAAGATATAACGTGGTTCGGAACCGAACGGTTCCTACTCCACAGATCGAGCTCTAAAGAGCCCTAGTGATGCACACGCACTCACTAATCACAAATACTCCTTCTCGACACAAGTCGAAGGTGGAGAAACCTCTTACAATAAGATTACAATAATAATCTAAATACAACAAGCAAATATAAGAAGAAATACAACAAGAGAAGTAAAGAACACTTTACAAAAACTCTTTAGAAGCTTGCTTGTTGATTGCCTTGGACTAACACTTGAAAGCCCTGATTTGCAGTAGCAAATCGCTTCAAAACGTCTAAGAAAATCGGTTGCAAAAACCCTCCCGTCGAGCTCCTTTTATCCTTGCGCGCGACCTGGATTTCCGCCCATCAGTCGACTGCCATAAGTCCCCAGTCGACTGATGCCACTGTTGTCATGAGACAACGGCTCGATCCATACTGAAAAAACTCCAACGGATCTCTTGGCAGTCGATTGCCAACATTGGCAGTCGACTGTCAGCCGCGTAGTCGACTGCCCAGTCGGCTACGGAGCATTCTGTGCTCGTGGCTGAACTAGCGATCGCTAACCCTTGCCGACCGTAGACATCGCTTCTATGCTCCATTGAGCGCCGATCGCTCCAATGAGCGATCGCCAGAGCAGCCCACTCTTAAGCGGTAACGGTCGACGGCAATGAACCGGCCATAATGCCAGTCGACCGCCAACCTCAAAGATGAGGTTTTAACCCAAAGTATGGTGCCCCCATACTTGCTAGACCACCCTTAGCCTAGACCTAAGCCTTCTAGCCACCTCCATCAGCCTCACGCCTCTCGGATCCCTCCAAGTCATCCATGACTTGTTCATCCATCGCGCTAGCCTCTAGGTGCTTCCCTCGGCTATGTCATGCTAACGGTGTCTACACCACCAAGGCACATTGGACTTACGCCGCCAAGACTCCGCTTGGACTTTACGCTACCAACCATTGGTCTTATGCTGTCAAGACTTCCGCTTGGACTTTACGCTGTCAATATCAAAACCCTTGGACTTCTTAAATGCCAAGACTCAAGCTTGGACTTTCCCTTGCCAACCCATGTTGGACTTTCCATGCCAAGACCATGCTTGGACTTTCCTTGCCAACCTATGTTGGACTTTTCATGCCAAGACCATGCTTGGACTTTCCTTGCCAACCCATGTTGGACTTTACATTGCCAAGACCCATGCTTGGACTTTTACATTGCCAAGACCCATGCTTGGACTTTTCATGTGCCAAGTGTCCCACTTGGACTTTTCATGCCAAGTACTCAAGACTTGGACTTTACCAAATGCCAAGTGTTCCACTTGGACTTTCCCATGACAATTACATTGTCATATGTTTTTGTCGAAACATTAAAACATCACTCGAGTCAAACTCGAGTCCTGGTCAATCGTGACCTGGGCCGATTGCACCAACAATCTCCCCCTTTTTGATGTTTGACAAAAACCAAACAAATCATTTGAGTTAGACCACTAACTCAAATCCCTTACCAATTATCCCAAATTGGTAAACACTCTCTAAATGTTCTCCCCCAAACATTCTCCCCCTTTTTGACTAACATCAAAAAGGTTTTCTCTCCAAGGAAGTCAATGTCTCATATCCCAATGAGATCTTACAATCTCCCCTTTGATCCAAAAATAAATACCTAGGATGCCTACAATCTTCCTTGTGATAAGTCACATATCACTCAAGAGAGGCAATCCTATAATCTCTCCCAATTTCCAAATTGGGTATCAAAAACCCATCAATTTTCCCAATTGATGATACTCTCCCAATAACTTCTCCTCTTCAAGGAGAAAAACACATCCATCATCCCAAGATGGATACCTCCCCCTAAAGGCTTGCTCCCCCTTGATCATTGCACCAACAATGTCCTTGGGAAGCCCCTAAGCCAATAGGAACTCTAAACCATCAAAATTAAGGTTCTAAGTTCAACATAGAACTTTCACTCACCCTAAATTTGATACTTTGACCTAACACAGCTCCTAATCCATATCCAATGAATTTTCACCCTTTATAATGCTTCCTAAAGCATATCCTAGGGTTAGGAGTGATTAGGAACCTTTTCCATAGCTGAACACGGGCTAAACAAACCTTGTTAACCCGAAATCAGACTACAATGACTCTGACAAGAATCAATCGATCGCTACACATCAATGAATCGCCACCTGAGGCCGATCGATAATCTAAAATCTCGATTTTCAGCTATCAAAAATGAATTTTGGAAATTCATAAATAATTATACGTAATTCGAAAAATCATGAAAATTCATACGTATAATACTTATGACACACACAATGGGTGAAAAATATTTAAAAATTATTTTACCCATAAAATAGTGAGTTTGATACAAAACTCAAAACCATTGAAATTTTCAATGTTTTGGCCCTATTTTGTATCAACTTCATCAATGGTGATTGCTATCAAAAGATAGACTTCACCAAGGTTTTTCAAAATGATTTTAAAATATTTTCAAAACCTTATTTTGGATCATATTCCTTGGGCTCTATGTACATGACTTGTACACATACTTTCCTAATGATCCACAAATAAAATTAGATGAGTTTTAGTTCATCTAGATGCAAACACTATGCACCTTGAACTTAACTCATATCCTAGCATCTCACATGTATCTAGGGTGTATAAATACACATACATGTCAATTAGATGTGAGATGTGGGTTTTAGTTCATCCTAATCTAGGGTTTCATGCATTCTCTAAGGCAACCCTACTTGATTCCCTTATAAATGGGACTTCAAGTCATGCCATAGTCCTTAATTCAATTTCAACCAAATTGTCTTAAATGCATGAATGATTATGGCATTAGAAATGTTATAAATAAACATATGCTCATAATCATGATGTCATGGCATAAGATGAAATCTAAGCATACATGATATTAACCTAAAACCTAAGCATACTCATGACATATAAAATCATAGAAATAGGCATGATGTCATGACATGACATATAACAATCAAGGCATGACATATAAAATATATAGGTATAGTAATACCCAAATTTTAATATTAATTGACATTTCATATAATTAATTATATTTTGCCATATTTCTATTTTTCTCCCAAGTGTGCCAAAAACCCAAAATGGCACACTAACCTCTAAACCTAAATTGTGCCAATTTTGATCATTTTATCAAACTTCTCAAGTAATATTGGCACATCCTAAAACTTTTAGGATTATAATTCAACCTTATTTCCAAGGTATCCATAACCTTGAAAATAACCTAAAGTGCCACCTTTGCCATGGTTGAGTTAACTACCCATCCATTTAAGGTTGGCACACCCTAACCCATCTAGCGTGAATCAATCACGCACTTAGGAACCCAAAACTGATTTGAGCTCCTAGGGTTAATTAGGTATTCCTTAGGGATAACCTCCCTAGATACCTTCCTAATGACCCTCCTAGGCTTATTAGCCTTGGTCATTTGGGTCTTACCTAGGTTGACTCTAGGGGTAACTCCCCTTGCAACCTTCTTAGTGGCTACCCTAGGTTTCCTAGAAACCCTAGCCACTAGGCATACCCTTTGGTCAACCTTAGGGATGACTTCCCTATTGCCCTTAGTCTTCCTAGACGTAGTTTGTGTTCCATAATCAAATGGAACACTATGGTAAGCTACCTTAGGCTTAGGTTTGTGACCCAAACCTTGCTTGCCCTTGGTTGACTTTTGACTCTTAGGTCCTTGGTGTTGACTTTGACTTTTGGACCTTTGACTTTGACCATTTGACCCTTTAAATTGGTTTTGTATATTCCTAAGGGTCTTTTCAAGTTTTTCAAGCCTTGACCTCAAGACTTGATTTTCCTTTTCTAATTGCCCGATTTTAGAATTTTGATTTAAATCTTGGGCATTGGACTTCCTAGGCATATGCCTAGTCCATTTAGGGTTTAGACCTAGGTGCTCTTGCACATTTCTAATTGTCCCCCTAGGTAAAATTGATCTTGAGTTATTTGACCTAGGTTTGCCCTTAGGTAAAATATTTTTAGGGACATTAGTCCCAAATTTCTCCTTACTCCTAAGGTAAATATTTTTAGCACCTAAGCAAAATTCCTTACTTCTAGCATACTCTTTATGAATTGCAAGAGAATTAAAATTTCTAGCATGCTTTTGACTTTTAAATTTAGAAGGTCCATTATTTAAATATACCTTAGGGTTAGTTATAGAAGCTCCCCCTACTTGTGATGCTCCTTCTTGGGTCTTTTTGCTCCCCCTAGGACATTGATTTCGGTAATGCCCCGGTTGCCGGCACTTGAAGCAAATGACTTGCTCCTTGCTTTTCTTGGCATTGGGAACACCGACTTCATTGACTTTTGGTGCCGGTGGAGCTTTCCTAATCTTCTTTGGGCACTTGCTCTTATAGTGCCCAAATTCCCTACACTCAAAACACATAATATTATTTTTATTTGAAATTAGAGTGTTTGAGTTACCTAGGTTAGTGGTGGAGTTCGGAATTGACACTTCTTCATCTTGACTGGATGTAGAAGCTTCTTCTTGATGCTCCGGTGTTGAGGAAACTCTAATCTCCTCCTCAATCCTAGAAGTGGATGCTTCTTCCACTTCCTCCACCAACCCGGAAATTGACTCCCTATCAACTTCCAATTATACTTCCTCTTCCTCTTTGGATGTTGATGATCTCTCAACCTCCAAGTCCTCACTTCCTTGTGAGGGTGATGCATTAGCCTCTTCGGTCTCTTCCTCTTGGACCATTGATGGGCTTTCATGGAGCTTGGCCACTTGGCTCCATAGCTCGTTTGCATCTACATAATTACCTAACATACACAAGATATTGTTAGGTATTAAATCAATTAACAACTTCATTACCTTCTCATTCTTTTAGAAGGCTTGGACTTGCTCTTCGGTCCATCTCTTTTTCTTGAGGAATCCACCTTTTGGTCCTCTTGGATAGCTATATCCTTCCATTAAGATAGACCATTCTTCGAAGTCCCTCATCATTAGGAAGTCTTCAATTCTTAACTTCCATTGCTTAAACCCTTCTTGTCCATAGAAGGAGTAAAGGATCGGTGTGTTAATATTCCATCCCAATTGTTCTTCCATCTTCACCCTCTAGCTTCTTTGTCCTAGCTCCCGGCGGTTAGTCCGTAGAAGAGCCCCGGGCTCTGATACCACTTGTTGGAGATATTTGGAACGGCTAGAGGGGGGGTGAATAGCGTCAATGGAATTCGATCTCGTTCGTGTCTACAATTTTGTTAGCGCAGCGGAATATAGAAATGAAAGCAATAACGAAATACAACAATCACGAACACAAAGATATAACGTGGTTCGGAACCGAACGGTTCCTACTCCACAGATCGAGCTCTAAAGAGCCCTAGTGATGCACACGCACTCACTAATCATAAATACTCCTTCTCGACACAAGTCAGAGGTGGAGAAACCTCTTACAATAAGATTACAACAATAATCTAAATACAACAAGCAAATATAAGAAGAAATACAACAAGAGAAGTAAAGAACACTTTACAAAAACTCTTTAGAAGCTTGCTTGTTGATTGCCTTGGACTAGCACTTGAAAGCCCTGATTTGCAGCAGCAAATCGCTTCAAAACGTCCAAGAAAATTGGTTACAAAAACCCTCCCGTCGAGCTCCTTTTATCCTTGCAAGACGACCTGATTTCCGCCATCACCGACCGCCATAAGTCCTCGACCGATCGATGCCATTGTCGTGAGACAACGGCTCGATCCACCCTGGAAAAACTCCAACGGATCTCTTGGCGCGATCGCCAACATTGCGGGCCGATCGCACACCGCGTAGAGTCGACGCCTACGGCTACGGCATTCTGTGCTCGCGGGTGAACTAGCAATGATCACGACTTGGTAGTCGATCGCGTGAGATATCGGGCCTCGATCGCTCCAATGAGCGCCGATCGCGCAGAGCGCCCAGCTCTTAAACGGCAGTTGAACTCAAGTCGACTCATGGCAATCGAACCGGCCATAATGCCAGTCGACTGCCAACCTCAAAGATGAGGTTTTAACCCAAAGTATGGTGCCCCCATACTTGCTAGACCACCCTTAGCCTAGACCTAAGCCTTCTAGCCACCTCCATCAGCCTCATGCCTCTCGGATCCCTCCAAGTCATCCATGACTTGTTCATCCATCGCGCTAGCCTCCAGGTGCTTCCCTCGGCTATGTCATGCTAACGGTGTCTACACCGCCAAGGCACATTGGACTTACGCCGCCAAGACTCCGCTTGGACTTTATGCTGCCAACCATTGGTCTTATGCTGTCAAGACTCCCGCTTGGACTTTACGCTGCCAATATCAAAACCCTTAGACTTCTCAAATGCCAAGACTCAAGCTTGGACTTTCCCTTGCCAACCCATGTTGGACTTTCCATGCCAAGACCATGCTTGGACTTTCCTTGCCAACCCATGTTGGACTTTTTATGCCAAGACCATGCTTGGACTTTCCTTGCCAACCCATGTTGGACTTTACATTGCCAAGACCCATGCTTGGACTTTTACATTGCCAAGACCCATGCTTGGACTTTTCATGTGCCAAGTGTCCCACTTGGACTTTTCATGCCAAGTACTCAAGACTTGGACTTTACCAAATGCCAAGTGTTCCACTTGGACTTTCCCATGACAATTACATTGTCATATGTTTTTGTCGAAACATCAAAACATCACTCGAGTCAAACTCGAGTCCTGGTCAATCGTGACCTGGGCCGATTGCACCAATATTACATGCATGCATGTAACCCCCTCTCCATGAAGTGGCCGGCCAACCCCATTAGATGTGGGAATTCATTTTGGGAAGTTACACAACTTCATCTTCAACCTTGGATCAACTTCCCTCAAGCTCTCTCCCTCTCCCAACCTCCTTGGCCTAACCATCCAAAGAGTGCTAGCACACTCAAGGGTGTGTTTTCTCCACCTATTGCTTGTGTGGATACCAATAGAGGGGTGTGCACTTGACACTCTCGAGTTCCGGTGAACCTTTTGGACGAGCGGGATTTGCGAAGGGCATCGCTACGAGGGTAATATCCTTATCATGTAGATCTAAGGTAGATCTAGGGTTTTATATAAACACATACATGTTTTGTTTTTAATACATCTTCGCACGGATCCGTGGCCGGGGCTTCCGAGGTTTCCGTAACGCAAAAAGCGGTTTTTGCGGGTCGAAAAACCCAACATCGTATGAATCCAATTCAAACGATTCCAGAATTCCACATCGGTGTAATTCGGACATGTGTTTCTTGCTTACATGGCCAAGACGACAATGCCACATGTAGGAGTCTAATTGATTATCCTTTCGAGCACACTTGTTGCTCGCTTCGATATTGAAAATGTCACTGGATACATCCAACATATAAATGTCATTGCTCAAAGTTCCAGTTCCATAAAGTACGTCATTCAAAGTTATATAACAACAATTGTTACTAAACGTCAAATGGTAACCATTTCTATTTAAACAGGAAATAGAAATAATGTTCTTTATTAGAGAAGAAACATAATAGCAATTGTCCAGTTCCAAGACTAGTCCGCTAGGGAGCTTCAGCAAATAAGTTCCGATGGCGACCGCAGCAACCTTTGCTCCATTGCCAACTCGTAAATTTGACTCCCCTCTGACGAGTCTTCTTCTATTCCTTAGCCCCTGTATGTCATTACATATATGTGAGCCACACCCAGTATCCAATACCCAAGTGTCTAAGGAAATAAAATGACAATCAATAACGAAGATACCTGAAGAAGATGGGGCATCGGATGCCTTCTTCTTCTTCATGGACTCAAGATAAATCTTGCAGTTTCTTCGCTAGTGGCCTTCCTTGCCACAATGATGGCAAGTGCCCTTTTGTGCTGGTTCTGCCTTCTTAGCCTTCTTGTTCTTCCCTTTCTTCTGTTCTTTTACCTTCCTCTTAGAACCTTTCTTTGAGGAATCAACTAACAAAACCGTCTTCTCCTCATGCTTCACAGAAGGCTCCACAATCTTCAGCATATTGAGGAGCTCATGAATAGTGGATTCTAATTTATTCATTCGATAGTTCATCACAAATTATGAGAAACTCTTCGGCAAACAATGCAGAATTAAGTCAATACTTAATTCATGATCCATCACAAACCCGAGGGTGGCTAGCCGCTCGATGTACCCGTTCATCTTTAGCACAAACTGCACTATAGATGAACCTTCTTGCATCTTCGTGGTGAAGAGGAGTCTGGAGACTTCAAACCTTTCAGATCTCGCTTGCTCATCAAACAACTCATGAAGATGGAAGACCATGGTATTAGCATCCATATGCTCATGCTGCTTTTGCAGCTCAGGTACCATCGCAGCTAGCATGATGCAACTCGCCAGTTCAGAATCTTCCACATGCTTCTGATAGACCAACATTTGGTCTAGAGTTGCATCGTCCCTAGGACGGTTGGGAAGAGGCTCTTCAAGAACATATGCTAGCTTTTCCGCCTTGAGAACAATTCTCAAGTTTCTAAGCCAGTCCAAGAAGTTAGGCCCAGTCAATTTGTTTGAATCCAAAATAGTACACAAATTCAAAGACGTCATGATCAATCGATTAACCTAGAAATACAAAATGAGCATATATGAGAAAATGATTTTAAAATGCATCAATATACATTCATAAATCCCATTCATTTTGCGAATTTCAAAAACCTCAAAATCACTTCGGGAGATCGTAGGTCCATCTCCGAATGGGCTGATATCCATCATAGATATGAACAACCTTGGAGAGAGTCCAACAAGCCATTCATAACTACGATGGTAGGTATCAACTATACCGATTGCATATCACGTATATGCAACTATCACAATGTGCTATCAACTAATTGAATGTTCACACATACATCGGGTTGTTAACACATTAACAAGTATGCATCATATGCATAGCACCCAACTTCACCTCCCTTTACATCGACCTTGGAGAGAGTCCAACAAGCCGATGCTCCAGGTTAAAGCCAACCCATTAATCGAAAAATAGTTTTAATATGGTTAGAGTGCATTCAACCAATTAGCCCGGCTTGGAGAGAGTCCAACAACCAAAGCTAACGATTGACCTCTGACTCTTACCATATTAGTATTAAACTATTCCATGGTTTGAAACTTCGTTCAATTTACGTATTGCTGGAGTTGTAGATTGTGAGCAAGCCCAAATAAAGCGGATGGGAACATATTAATGAAGTGTAGGATGTGATAGAGTTTTATGTCTCATCCTCTTTGCGTGCAAATAACTATTATCTACATGGCATGCGACATTGTCTAACATCACGTACGTTGGCAATGATATAATGCATTACATGTATCTTGATTATGCATTAATTTCCTATATGTACAACTACTTATGGAAATAAAATATTTTAAGATTTGATTTCCCAAATCAAATCATGATTAAATTAGGAAACAAATTTCCAGAATCTAATCAAATATTTTTATTTGTATGTTGATTAAGGAAAATCTATTTAGGAAATCAATTTCCTAAATCATCAAAACTACTTATGGAAATAAAATATTTTAAGATTTGATTTCCCAAATCAAATCAAGATTAAATTAGGAAACAAATTTCCAAAATCTAATCTAATATTTTATTTATGAAAATATTAATTTCCATAAATACTTCCAACTTTCCAAAAGTGGAAGATTTCCATAAATACTTCTAGACTTTCCAAAATTAAAAAAATTTCCATAAATACTTCTAACTTTCCAAAAGTAGAAAATTTCCAGAAATCATTATGAATATCGCAAAATAATTTTACGATTATATCGAAACACAACCTGGGCTCTGATACCACTATTGGGTTTCCGGCACCGCGGCGAGTGTGTGTTCGAACATGTTTCGTAAACATGTGCACAGCGGAAGAAATAAAAATAATAAATCTACATTTATTACAACACACACATCACACGCATGCATAGTACAACATGTGTATACATAACCGTAAATTTAAATTTGCAATAAAAGGAAATTTAACTACGTATACCTTTCGTATCACGTGTAGCGGGAACGGCATCAACCGGAACGATCCTCGCTAGAATCGTCTCTATCCGTATCCACGCCGAGTATCCTCGGGATGACTTCGCTAAGTCACGAGCCTCGTCTTCGTACGGGTTACTAGCCTCGTGTTGAAGACGATGTGATCGAGAGATGATCACAATCCGAATCCAAATTCGGATCCAAAAATGAGTCCTCAAAACTCGCTTCTCCGGAGAGGTATTCGTCAACCGTTTGACGAATCCTTCGTCCTCAACCTCAGAGGATTACCGGAGATCAAATCTCTTAGTTATAGCCCTAGAACCAATCATGTGATGGTTGAATAGGGAACATTTTGTATCATATTCTATAAAGGCAAAGGATTGGTTATTATATTTACGTCTTGCTTGTGCCAGCTAAATTAAATATAATAATGCCCTAGAAAAGTAGGTTCTTATCTACAGCACATCAATTGGCAGAATTGATTATGAGAGATTGTAGAGAACACTTTCCTAAATGTTCCTAGTCAAGTATTAATATGCAAGGGCAATATTAATACATAAAGACTAGCATGTAGGTCAATTGATGACTTGATCTCACAAGTCATGGATATATGATATCAAGTTGACACATGGGTATATATTAGAGAATATATACTGAACTGACCCACCATGAGAAAGTTTCATGGATCGTCATATGAGTGTCATAAACTTTCTCATGTGACTATTGGTATGAATAGTCCTCAAACCTGAAGTCACTACGGTTCCCTACATAAGGAGTTATGTACTTTGGTATCGTCAAACGTCACCCGTAATAGGGTGGACCATAAAGGCGATTACTGGGTATATAACAAATTATGCGGAGGGATGTGAGTGATGTAGATGAGATCTATCCCTCCCATATGACGGGAGTGATATCTGTGGGCCCCTTGATTGAGTAGAACTACTAAAACGCATGGCCATGCTCGAATGAGTCAATATGAGATATTGAGCTCATTTGTTTGAGTTAGTTTACTCAGGGATCAAGAAACACATAGATTGATCGAGGATGACACGGTCTATGCCTCATTGGTCAATCTGATATCAAGGATAGAAGGACACGGTCATACATTATAGTAGTCACGGAAAGGTTAGTCGGATCTTGACTTATTTCGTAACTTGGGTAGCAATGATGTATTGCTAGATGTCGCTTATTGCTTGTGTATCTAAAAGAGTTTAGATCCACTGCCAACGTTATGAGAGCCTATAGGGTCACACACAAAGAGCATGATGATTAGAAGAATTAGTGCATTCTAGTTTGACTAGAATAATTTGGGAATAAGCTTAAGTACAAAATTGTTTTTGGATTTTAAGCTTAAAGAGAATTTTAGCTTATTGATTTAATGAGATTAATTCAATATGCTAAGCTTATTAATTTAATAAGATTAAATAAATATGTTATCATGATATCCTAAGCTAAATTGATTTAATAAGATTAATTCAATATGTTACCTTATTGATTTAATGAGATTAATTCAATATGATAACATAAGCTTATTGAATTAATAAGATTAATTCAACATGCATGAATGCCACATAAGCATGCCACCTAAGCTTGATGAGGTGGAAGGAGACAAAGGGTTTTGACCTTTGGATTTCCTCCACATGTGGCCGGCAATGCAATTGATTGCATTGAATGTGATAGGAGGTGTAAGGTTTTTTCAATCATATAAAACACTCCATGGGGTGGGCGGCCAACTTGGTGGAAGCTTGAGGCTTGGAGAGAGCTTGGTGGTGAGAGGCTTTGGTTGTGTGGCTTTTGTGAGTGTAGGCTAGCAAGAAGAGTGGTCTTCTTCTTCCTTTCTCTTTTTCCCTACCTTCCTCTCCTTTAGGGACTTCTCTAGCAAGAAGTAAAGGAGAGCTCTTCTAGTTTCTTTTGTGAGACAAGAGCTTGCTCGTGTGGATACATATAGAGGCACGGACATTTGAACGTGCTAAAAGATCCAACAAACCCAAGGAGAAGCAGGATTAAAAAGGGCACGCAACAAAGGTAATATTCTCCTATAAGATAGGTTTTGAGAAATTTATTTTTGTACGAGGTTTTCTTTCGCAAGGATCACTTGGAAGGGATCCTATTTTTCCGTTGCGCATATGCTATTTTGCATAAAAATCCCTACAAAGGGTATCAGAGCCACTTGCGAAAGATCATATAAAAAATAGGTTTTCTCTATTTTATATATGATATAGAAGTAGGATAAATTTTATTATGAATTGATAATTGCATTAGCAATTTTTCAAACATAATAAAATATCCGATGTCTTTTAAAAGTTAAAATTGACATGGTGCATGGTTATGGCCTAGTCCCAAAAAGTTTGTGAATGTGTGTGTTGTAATTTAATACGCTCATGTGTCGGCCTTTCTCCTAAAATTCTTGTTGTAAAATTAGTTTTAGACTGAATGTAACTCAGTATTTCTCCTTTGTAATATACAAAATAAAGATGGAGGGTCCATTGGAAGATGACAAAGGAGGAAGTCAACAACACAAGACAACCAAAAGGAAGCACTTGGGAGAAGATGTTATCCCTAGGTTGACCAATCAATCTTTTCATTGGCTTGAGAAGATTGTAGAATAAGGGTCATAACCATGATACGCTTAGTTTAATATGTATGTGATGCATGTTAATTTAGCTTATATGTGATGTATGCTAATATGTATGTGATGCATGTTTAAGTTTATTTCTTAATAAGTCAAAAACGATATGCCTATCAAAGTTTGGTACTCACTACTTCCTCGATCATTTGTTGTTGGGTTTGCCAAAGCAAAGCAATGCATTTTATCTTGGAAGAGTGCGAGTGGACAATCGTGATGTCCCGCTATCAAACTTGGTTAAGACTTAATTAAGTTTTTCTTAATTAATTAAGAAAGTAGAGGCATATATTAGCTTTGAACATAAGTTTTAAAAATTAGTTTTGTGTGATTTCCGAACATCAGCTTTGTCTTAGAAAGTGGTCGTTGCTCTGATATCAAAGAAGGCCTCTGTACCTCGCCACGACCTGGAAGCTGGTTTAGGAATAAGCACTAAACTAATCTAAACTTAACCAAAGCTATTAAAGAGTTACATCAGATGTAATTGGCAAAAGATTGCCTACCTAATCATACTACGTCTTGAGCGATTAGCCAAAGCTAACTCAAGACGAAGTATGATGTGGATCTTTATCCCATATAAATTTATAGCTAAATAGAAGATAATGATGAAAGCAAAATGTGTTTACCTACATCAATGATTAGCTCATATCAAAGCTATGAGAATTCAATGGGAGCCTCATTTAATTAAAGGCCTAATTAAATGACTTAGGTATGATACTTAATTTTGCATTTTAATGTTGTAGATCACCATGTCATCTAATACGACACACCCCCTCAACTTGCGATCTGTCCTTGAGAAAGACAAGCTCAATGGAGCTAACTTTCTAGACTGGTATAGGAACTTGAGGATTATCCTCAAGCAAGAACATAAAGTGTATGTCCTAGAGCAGTCTACCCCTGAAACACCCGCCCCTGCGGCCACTCGTGCTGAAAAGGATGCTTATAAGAAGCATCAAGATGACGCATTAGATGTGTCATGTTTTATGCTTGCCACCATGAACTCTGAGCTTCAGAAGCAACATGAGAACATGGATGCCTATGGTATGGTTGAGCATTTGAAACAACTATATCAAGGACAAGCTAGGCACGAGCGTTTTGAAGTGTCTAAGGCTCTTTTTGCATGCAAGATGCAAGAAGGAACACCTGTAGGAACTCACGTACTTAAAATGATAAGGTACGCTGAGAACCTCAAAGACTAGGTTTTCCACTGAGCCAAGAATTGGCAATCGATGTTATCTCGCAATCATTGGGAAGCATATAATCAATTCGTCATGAATTATAACATGAATGAAATTGATAAGTTTGCTCGAGATTCTCAAAGATGTTAAGAATCACGAACCAAATCTCAAGAAGAAAGTTAGTAACATACTAATGGTCAAGAAGGGCAAAGGTAAGTGCAAAGGCAAGGGTAATACCCAAGCCAAAGGCAAAGCCAATTCATCCACTTTAAAGGGTAAAGGTAAAGTACCTAAGGAAGGAGACTGTTTCCATTGTGGTGAGACTGGACACTGGAAGCGGAACTGCAAAGTCTACCTTGAGGAAGTAAAGAAGAAAAGAAGTGGGACTTCTGCCTCAGGTATACATGTTAGAGAAGTTAATCTATCTATTTCTTCAACATGGGTATTAGATACCGGATGTGCATCTCACATTTGTACTAATGTGCAGAGACTGAGAAATAGTAGACTAATGGCAAAGGGCGAAGTGGACCTACGAGTAGGCAATGGCGCAAAAGTTGCTGCTGTAGATGTAGGAACATATTCTTTGTCTTTGCCCACTAGGCTTATCTTAGAACTAGAGGAGTGCTTTTATGTACCTGCATTAACGAAGAACATAATTTCTGTATCTTGTTTAGACAAGAAAAACTTTTCTTTTATAATAAAGGACAAATGTTGTTCCATTTATTTGAATGAAATGTTCTATTGTAATGCACCACTTATGAATGGTCTCTATGTTCTAGATTTAGAAAACCCAATTTATAACGTAAATACCAAACGGTTCAAATCGAATAATTTGAACCAAACATATCTCTGGCACTGTCGCCTAGGTCACATAAATGAAAAACGCATATCCCAACTCCATAAAGATGGATTATTGGACTCATTTGATTTTGAATCATATGAGGTATGCAAATCTTGTCTTTTAGGAAAGATGACTAAAACTCCATTTAGTGGACATGGCGAGAGAGCGACGGACTTGTTAGGACTCATACATACTGATGTATGTGGCCCTTTCAATGTCGAAGCCAGAGGAGGCTATAAGTACTTTATTACTTTCACTGATGATATGAGTAGATTTGACTACTTATATTTGATGAGACATAAGTCAGAATCCTTTGAAAAGTTCAAAGAATTCAAGAATGAAGTACAAAACCAACTTGGTAAGCGTATTAAGCTACTTCGATCAGATCGAGGTGGTGAATACCTTAGTCAAGAGTTTCGTGATCACCTGGCTGAGTGTGGGATAATATCCCAACTCACTCCACCTGGAACACCACAATGGAATGGTGTATCTGAGAGGAGAAATCGTACTCTATTAGATATGGTACGATCAATGATGAGCCAGACTGTGTTAGTGAAAGCCCTAGAGCCAATCATGTGATGATTGTTGTATGGACTTTATTGTATCATATTCCTATTTATAAAGGTATGGTTATTATATTTACTTGTATTGGTGCCAAATAACTAAATATAATAATGTCCTTGAGTAGTAGGTTCTTATCTATATCAATCGATTGGTTGAATCGATAATGAGATGATATAGAGAACACTACTCTTAATCATTCCTAGTCGAGTATTAACATTCAGGGACAATGTTAATGCGTAGAGACTAGCATGTAGGTCAACAAGATGACTTGATCTCACAAGTCATGGATATGAGATATCAAGTTGACACATGGGTATGCATTGGAGAATGTATACTGAATGACCCGCCATGAGAAAGTATCATGGATCGTTATATGAGTGTCATATACTTTCTCATGTGGCTATTAGTATGACTATTAGTCCTTAGACCTGAAGTCACCATGGTTCCCTACATAATGAGTTGCATACTTTGGCTTCGTCAAACGTCACCCGTAAATGGGTGGACTATAAAGGCGATTACTGGGTATGTAACAAATTATGCGGAGGGATGTGAGTGATGTAGATGGGATCTATCCCTCCTATATGACGGGGGTGACATCGATATTCTTGATAGAGTGAGACCACGAAGTGCATGACCATGCCCAAATGAGTCAATATGAGATATTGAGCTCATTTGATTAGAGTGAGTCTACTTGGAGTTCAAGATTTAGATTGTACCGAGGATGACACGGTCTATGCCTCGATTGGTCAATCTAGATGTCAAGGATAGAGGGATATTGTCACATATTGTGAGAGTCACAATTAGTAGTCACAAAGGTGATGTTGGAGCTCAACATTCTTGTAACTTGGGTGGCAATGATGTGTTGCTAGATACCGCTCATTGCTTATGTTCCTAAATCGGTTTAGGGACATTGCCAACGTTACAAGAACCTATAGGGTCACACACATAAGAGCAATTAGATGGAGATTAGGTTCATATGATGAACCATGAGGATTAGGTTCATTGGATGAACCAAATTGGATTAAGAGTAATCCAAATTAGACTAATTGAGTTAGACTCAAGTTGATTCAAGTGTTGAATGAGTCTAATTGAGATTTGATTCATCAAATCAATTTAAATTAATGAATAGAGATTCATTATATTAAATTGACTTGAGTCAAGTGGTTAGATTTGATCAACCATGGGAGATTAGAGGTCAAGTTTGACTTGACTTGAGAGGGAAGATGAAAGGTCAAGTTTGACTTGACCAAATGCCATGTCATGATGATGACTAGGCATGGCTGGCCAATGATGATGCTCCACATCATCATTGACTTTGTCAATTGGTGCCACCTCATGAGGGAGACCAAGGGACATGGGAGTTACATGCATGCATGTAACTCCCTCTCCTTGAAGTGGCCGGCCACTTTAGGGGTTTCATTAGATGAAATTCATTTGGGTGAGTTAATTCCAACTTCATCTTCTTCCTTGGAACCTTTTCTCTCAAGCTCTCCCTCTCCCATCCCTCTCTTTGGCCGAACCAACCAAGGAGTGCTAGCACACTCAAGGTTGAGTTTTCTCCACCTATTGCTTGTGTGGATACCATAGAGGAGTGTGCACTTGACACTCTCGAGTTCCGGCGAACTTTTGGACGAGCGGGATAAGCGAAGGGCGTCGCTACGAGGGTAACGTTCTAACCTCTTAGATCTAAGGTAGATCTAGGATTTCTGTAAGCACATACATGTAATTATAATTTTATACTTCGCACGGATCCGTGGCCGGGGCTTCCGAGGTTTCCGCAACGCAAAAAGCGGTTTTTGCGGCTCGGAAAAACCCAACAGTGGTATCAGAGCCACGTGCGAAGCATGTATGTGTTTCATCTTTGTAGTTTTTATATTAGATATAAAAATTACAGATTTATATGTTTCTGTAAATTTTCTTATTTTATATAATTTTTGGGTATTTTTCTCAGTGTTGGGACACTCTGAACTCGCCGTCGAGAAAAACTCTCCGAATCGGCGAGTTCTCGCTTTAGGTTTTTGGGACAGCGACTTAAGTCGCTGTAAGATCATTGTAGGGACACTCGCAAAGTTTATTTTGCGAGTAGGGGCGCTGCCCCTATCCCCGAAAGGGGCCATGTCCCGCGATCGCGCCCGGAAACCGCTTAGCGGGACCGTTACGGAGAGTTGACTCATAAATTCGAAATAAATTAGGAAAAATTATAGAAATTTCTGTAAAAATACATAATTTAGAATTATGTATAATTCTGTGATTGTCATGGCCCAATGACCCCAATTTGATTGAATAAGTGTGTTGGTTTGTATGTGCGTGTTGTATAGTGTATGCGACCTGCGCGTCGTACCTCTTATTTTGAAATTCTAGTTGTAATTAGTTTTTAGACTCGAATGTAACTCGAGTTTCATATTTGTAATGTACAAAATGGAGCGGTGGAAAGTCCACTCGAAGACGAGATTACGAGAAGGGTGACGACGACACATGGCGGTGAAGGAAGCGCTTGGAGAAGCCGCTAGCCTTAGGTTGATGTCCGATCTTCTCATTGGCTTGAGAAGATCGTAGTAGGGCCATGACTATATCACATTTAATGATATATATATATGTTGATATATATATATGTATATTTAATTGATTTTGCTTGTATGTATGTGATGCATGCTAGTAGAATAGTGCTTGTATGTATATGATGCATGCTAGAATAATTTTCTTGTATGTATATGATGCATGCTAGAATAATGAATGTATGTATATGATGCATGCTAATATAGGATAATAAAGGCCTAAATGCGTATAAGATACACATTACGATTAGATTAGATCATAATCGAATCAACTCGAAAATGCCTACCGAGCCTTGATACCCATCACTACCTCGATCATTTGTTGTTGTTGAATCTGCCAAAGCAGAGCAACGCATATTATCTTGGTAGGGTGCGGAGGGACAATCTTGGTCCCGCCTATCACGACTCGGGTTAGAGTAAGCTCAATTAGATTGAGCAAAACTAGTTAACTCAATTGGATCGAGTAGAACTATAGGCATATTCCAATCGTTGGAAAGATAGGTTAAGATCGCATTTACACTAAATCTTGGGCGATTTAGCCAAAGCTAACTCAAGGTCTTTTGTAAATGTGGGTCTTAATCCTATAAACAAGAGTTGCATAGAGATGTAATCGGTAATGTGTTACCACCGATCGCATTACTAAGTCTTGGGCGATTTAGCCAAAGCTAACTCAAGGCTTAGTATGATGTGGATCTTGTCATAAGAATTATAGCTAGTTTGTATGAATCTAGTAATGTGGTTTGACCACATCCATAACTCGATTCTGCAAAATTCCTATAATTCAGTGGGAGCATCATTTGATTAAAGGCCTAATTAAATGATAAAAGGAATATGATATTAATTCTCTGCATTGTATGTTGTAGATAACTATGTCGACAAACATGAACACTCTCTCTCTGCGATCTGTCGAGAAGGACAAGCTCAATGGAGCAAATTTCACTGGGTGATAAAACACGAGAATTGTTCTCACCCAAGAAAGGAAGGCATGCGTCCCGAGCGGCCCATTGGAGGCACCTCCCGCCAATGCCTCATGGTGACAAAGATGCTTACAAGAAGCATCAAGATGATGCATTAGATGCATGTCTAATGTTACACCATGAACTCGAGAGCTTGAAGCAACACGAGTTCATGAATGCTTATGATATGGTTGGACATCTTCGAACTATATCAAGGACAAGCTAGGCATGAGAGATATGAAGTCTCTAAGGCATTATTTGGGTCCAAAATGCAAGAAGGGACTCCCGTAGGTACATATGTACTCAAGATGATTGGGTACGTAGAAAACCTACAAAGGCTGGGATTCCCACTTGGCCAAGAGCTGGCCACTGACCTAATCTTGCAATCTTTGCCACAAGCCTTCAATCAATTTGTCATGAATTATAACATGAATGAAATTGATAAACCATTGCCTGAAATGCTCAGCATGTTGAGAACTGCTGAGCTTAACCTTAAGAAGGGTAAATCTGACACCATTTTGATGGTGCAGAAGAAGAAAGGCAAGGGCAAGCCTAAAGGTAAGGGAAAGTCCCAAGCCAAGGGCAAAGGCAAAGAACTTAAACCCAAAGGAGGGGTAGCCAAGGAAGGGGCTTGCTTCCACTGCAAGGAAGCAGGACACTGGAAGCATAACTGCAAGGCATACCTGGAAGATCTTAAGAAGAAGAGAAGTGAGACTTCTACTTCAGGTATAAATGTTATAGAAGTCAATCTATCTATTTATTCATCATGGGTATTAGATACCGGATGTGCATCTCACATTTGTACCAATGTGCAGGCGCTGAGAAATAGCAGGGCATTGACAAAGGGCGAGGTGGACCTACGAGTAGGCAATGGAGCAAGGGTTGCTGCTGTTGCTGTAGGAACTTATGATCTATCTCTGCCCTCTGGGCTTGTATTAGAATTAGATGAATGTTGTTATGTGCCTGCCTTAACCAAGAACATCATTTCAGTTTCTTGTTTGGACAAGAAAGGATTTTCATTTATAATAAAGAAAAAATGTTGTTCAATTTATTTAAATGATATGTTCTATTGTAGTTCACCTCTAATGAACGGACTCTACTTTCTAGACTTAGAGAGCCCTATCTATAACATAAGTACCAAGAGGTTCAAGTCAAATGAGTTGAACCAAACTTATCTTTGGCATTGTCGCTTAGGTCACATAAATGAGAGTCGCTTATCTCAGCTCCATAAGGATGGGCTGCTAGACTCATTTGATTTTGAATCATATGAGACATGCGAGTCTTGCCTTTTAGGCAAGATGACCAAGACTCCCTTTAGTGGACATAGCGAAAGAGCAATAGATTTGTTAGGACTTATACATAGTGATGTATGTGGTCCTTTCAATGTTGCTGCTAGAGGTGGTTACAGGTACTTCATTACATTTACTGATGACTTCAGTAGATATGGTTATGTGTATCTTATGACACATAAATCTGAATCCTTTGAAAAGTTCAAAGAATTCAAGAATGAAGTACAAAACCAGCTTGGCAAGAGTATTAAAATACTTCGATCAGATCGAGGTGGTGAATACCTTAGCCATGAGTTTCGTGACTATCTAGCTGAGTGTGGGATTCTATCCCAACTCACTCCTTCTGGAACACCACAGTGGAATGGTGTATCCGAAAGGAGGAATCGTACCCTATTGGATATGGTACGATCTATGATGAGTCACACAGATCTTCCTATATCCTTTTGGGGATATACTCGACACTGACCTTTACCCTTAACCGTGTACCATCCAAGGCTGTGGTAAAGACACCATATACGATATGGACAGGGAAAAATCCCAAGATGTCTTTTATGAGGATTTGGGGTTGTGAGGCTTACGTTCGACGTCAAGTCTCAGACAAACTGGGACCCAAATCCGATAGGTGCTATTTTGTTGGATATCCCAAGGATACTAAGGGATATTACTTCTACATTCCCAGTCAGCACAAAGTGTTTGTGGCAAAGACTGGGGTTTTTCTAGAAAGGGATTTTGTTTCTAGAAAAACTAGTGGGAGTACCTTCGATCTTGAAGAAATTCAAGATAAGGACCATAGCACTGAGGCCTTGATGGAGGTTGAACAGGAACCACAAAGTGTTGTGAGTGATGAGGTTGTTGCACAAAGAGTTGTGGAACAACCACCTGTTCAAGTAGACCTACCTCTTCGCAGGTCTGATAGGGTACGTCGTCAGCCTGAGAGATACTCATTTCTCTTGTCTGACCATGATGACGTTACGCTATCGAGAATGAGCCTACCTCTATCGCAGCGATGAGCCTGTATTCGAGAAATGGCCAGACGCCATGAGATCCGAGATGGAATCCATGTACACTAACCAAGTATGGACTTTGGTCGATCCACCAAGGGGTCAAACCCATTGGGTGTAAGTGGGTCTTTAGGAGAAAGACTATTGGATGGACTTACGATACCTATAAGGGCCGACAGGCTAAAGGTTTCAAGCAAATTCATGGTATTGACTATGATGAAACCTTTTCTCCAAAGGGCGATGTTTAAGTCCATTCGATCTTGCTTGCTATCGCAAAGATACCACGATTATGAGATCCGCAGATGGATGTCAAAACCGCGCTTCAATGGAAACTTACTCGAGGATGTGTACATGACACAACCCGAGGGTTTTGTAGATCCACAAAGATATCGAAGGTATGCAAGCCGCAAAGGTCCATTTATGGGCTAAAGCAAGCTTCGAGCCGAATCTTCGATTCGATGATGCGATCAAACAGCTTTGGTTTCATCAAGAATGAAGATGAACCCCGGTGTCTACAAGAGGGTTAATGGGAACACAACTTGTGTTCCTTGTATTGTATGTGGATGACATACTACTCATTGGGAATGACATCCTTCGCTACACCGTGAAGACTTGGTCGGGACGTGCTTCAATGAAGGACTTAGGTGAAGCAAACAGATTCTAGGCATAAAGATCTATAGAGATAGATCTAAGAGATTGCTCGCCTAAGTCGAGTACATACATCGACACGTATTACTTCGGTTTGCCATGCAGTAATTCCAAGAAAGGACTTCGCCGATGTCACATGGTGTGAGTCTTTCAAGACTCAAAGTCCTCTTCTAGAGAGGAGAGAGACCACATGGATAAGATCCCTTACGATCCGCTATAGGATCTATCATGTACGCCATGCCGTACTGCTCCGATGTCTCGTGATGCTTTGAGCATGACGAGTAGATACTACTGATCCGTGAGCGCCATCGATAGCAAGAATATTCTTAAGTACTTGAGAAGGACTAAAGAATATTTCTTGATATTTGGAGGCGATGAGGAGCTAGTCAGAAGGGTTACAGGATGCAAGCTTCCAAACCACTGTGATGATTATAGATCGCAGTCAGGGTTCGTGTTTTGCTTGAATGGTGGCGCTGTGAGCTAGAATAGTTCCAAGCAGAACACAGTTGCTGATTCTACAACAGAGGTCGAATATATCGGTGCTTCCATCTTATTCGAGAGATTATCGATAGAGGAGATGTGAAGATTTGCAGAGTACCCACAGAGGCTAACATCGCAGATCCTCGACCAAGGCTTCGCAGTAAAAAGCATGATGGTCACACTAGGTCATTGGGTATTAGATACTACGGTGATTGGCACTAGTGCTAGTGGGAGATTGTTAGTGAAAGCCCTATTGTCAATCATGTGATGATTGTTGTATGGACTTTATTGTATCATATTCCTATTTATAAAGGCATGGTTATTATATTTACTTGTATTGGTGCCAAATAACTAAATATAATAATGTCCTTGAGTAGTAGGTTCTTATCTATATCAATCGATTGGTTGAATCGATAATGAGATGATATAGAGAACACTACTCTTAATCATTCCTAGTCAAGTATTAACATTCAGGGACAATGTTAATGCATAGAGACTAGCATGTAGGTCAACAAGATGACTTGATCTCACAAGTCATGGATATGAGATATCAAGTTGACACATGGGTATGCATTGGAGAATGTATACTGAATGACCCGCCATGAGAAAGTATCATGGATCGTTATATGGGTGTCATATACTTTCTCATGTGGCTATTAGTATGACTATTAGTCCTTAGACCTAAAGTCACCATGGTTCCCTACATAATGAGTTGCATACTTTGGCTTCGTCAAATGTCACCCGTAAATGGGTGGACTATAAAGGCGATTACTGGGTATGTAACAAATTATGCGGAGGGATGTGAGTGATGTAGATGAGATCTATCCCTCCTATATGACGGGGGTGACATCGATATTCTTGATAGAGTGAGACCACGAAGTGCATGGCCATGCCCAAATGAGTCAATATGAGATATTGAGCTCATTTGATTAGAGTGAGTCTACTTGGAGTTCAAGATTTAGATTGTATCGAGGATGACACGGTCTATGCCTCGATTGGTCAATCTAGATGTCAAGGATAGAGGGACATTGGCACATATTGTGAGAGTCACAATTAGTAGTCACAAAGGTGATGTTGGAGCTCAACATTCTTGTAACTTGGGTAGCAATGATGTGTTGCTAGATACCGCTCATTGCTTATGTTCCTAAATCGGTTTAGGGACATTGCCAACGTTACAAGAACCTATAGGGTCACACACATAAGAGCAATTAGATGGAGATTAGGTTCATATGATGAACCATGAGGATTAGGTTCATGGGATGAACCAAATTGGATTAAGAGTAATCCAAATTAGACTAATTGAGTTAGACTCAAGTTGATTCAAGTGTTGAATGAGTCTAATTGAGATTTGATTCATCAAATCAATTTAAATTAATGAATAGAGATTCATTATATTAAATTGACTTGAGTCAAGTGGTTAGATTTGATCAACCATGGGAGATTAGAGGTCAAGTTTGACTTGACTTGAGAGGGAAGATGAAAGGTCAAGTTTGACTTGACCAAATACCATGTCATGATGATGACTAGGCATGGCCAGCCAATGATGATGCTCCACATCATCATTGACTTTGTCAATTGGTGCCACCTCATGAGGGAGACCAAGGGACATAGGAGTTACATGCATGCATGTAACTCCCTCTCCTTGAAGTGGCCGGCCACTTTAGGGGTTTCATTAGATGAAATTCATTTGGGTGAGTTAATTCCAACTTCATCTTCTTCCTTGGAACCTTTTCTCTCAAGCTCTCCCTCTCCCATCCCTCTCTTTGGCCGAACCAACCAAGGAGTGCTAGCACACTCAAGGTTGAGTTTTCTCCACCTATTGCTTGTGTGGATACCATAGAGGAGTGTGCACTTGACACTCTCGAGTTCCGGCGAACTTTTGGACGAGCGGGATAAGCGAAGGGCGTCGCTACGAGGGTAACGTTCTAACCTCTTAGATCTAAGGTAGATCTAGGATTTCTGTAAGCACATACATGTAATTATAATTTTATACTTCGCACGAATCCGTGGCCGGGGCTTCCGAGGTTTCCGCAACGCAAAAAGCGGTTTTTGTGGCTCGGAAAACCCAACAGACTGATCTACCTACTTCCTTTTGGGGTTTAGCTCTAGAGACAACCGCTTTCACACTTAATCGCGTCCCATCAAAAGCCGTAGAAAAGACACCATATACGTTATAGACTGGGAAGAGTCCCAAAATGTCTTTTTAAAGATTTGGGGTTGTGAAGCTTATGTTAGACGTCAAGTATCAGATAAACTAGGACCCAAATCAGATAAGTGTTATTTTGTAGGATATCCCAAGGAAACTAAGGGATATTACTTTTATAATCCCACACTTGGCAAGGTGTTTGTTGCCAGAAATGCTGTCTTTCTAGAAAGAGAATTTATTTCTAGAAAAACTAGTGGGAGTAAAATTCATCTTGAAGAAATTCAAGATGAAGATAACACTAAGGCTTCGATGGAAAATGAACAGGCACCACAAAGTGTTGTGGATGAGGAAATTGTTGCCCAAAGAGTTGTGGAGCAAACACCTGTTCAAGTAGACCAACCTCTTCGTAGATCTGATAGGATCCGTCGTCAACCCGAGAGATATTCTTTTCTCTTGACTGACAACGGTGATGTATTGCTTGTCGATCTTAACGAGCCTACATCCTATCAAGAAGCTATGATGAGCCCAGATTCCGAGAAATGGCTAGAGGCCATGAGATCCGAAATGGAATTCATGTACACTAACCAAGTATGGACTTTGGTTGATCCACCTGAAGGGGTAAAACTCATTGGGTGTAAGTGGATCTTTAAAGTAAAGACTGACATGGATGGTAATAAGCATACCTATAAAGGTAGATTGGTGGCTAAAGGATTCAAACAAATTCATGGTATTGACTATGATGAAACCTTTTCATCAGTTGCGATGCTTAAATCCATTCGGATCATACTTGCTATTGCAGCCTTCCACGATTATGAGATCTGGCAGATGGATGTCAAAACTTCTTTTCTGAATGGAAAGCTACTCGAGGATGTGTACATGACACAGCCTGAGGGTTTTGAAGATCCAAAGCATCCTGGAAAGGTATGCAAACTGCAAAGGTCCATTTATGGACTAAAGCAAGCCTCTCGAAGCTGGAATCTTCGATTCGATGATGCAATCAAGGAGTTTGGTTTCATCAAGAATGAAGATGAACCTTGTGTCTACAAGAGAAATAGTGGGAGCACAGTTGTATTTCTTATCTTGTATGTAGATGACATACTTCTCATCGGAAATGATATTCCCTCACTCTAGTCTGTGAAGATGTGGTTAGGGAATTGTTTCTCGATGAAAGACTTAGGTGAAGCTGCCTATATTCTAGGCATCAAGATCTATAGAGATAGATCTAAAAGATTACTTGGCCTAAGTCAGAGTACATACATTGATAAAGTGCTAGATCGTTTTACTATGCAAAATTCCAAGAAAGGATTTCTGCCTTTATCACATGGTGTGAGTCTTTCGAAGACTCAATGTCCCTCTTCTAAGGAGGAGAGAGATCGCATGGATAAGATCCCTTATGCATCTGCTATAGGGTCTATCATGTACGCCATGCTTTATACTCGTCCTGACATCTCGTATGCTTTGAGCATGACGAGTAGATACCAGTCGGATCCAGGTGAAAGTCACTGGATAACAGTCAAAAATATTCTTAAATACTTACGAAGAACGAAAGAATATTTCCTGATATTTGGAGGCAATGAGGAGATAATTGTAAAGGGTTATAGTGATGCAAGCTTCCAAACAGACAAGGATGACTAAAAGTTCCAGTCCCATAAAGAACTCCATTTAAAGTTATGTAACAACAATTGTTACTAAAAGTCAAATGGTACCCATTTCTATTTAAACAAGAAATAGAAATGATGTTCTTTATCAACGAAGGAATATAAAAGCAATTGTCCAGTTCTAAGACAAGTCCTGTAGGGAGTTTCAACAAATGCGTTCCAATGGCGACTGCAGCAACCTTTGCTCCATTCCCAACACGCAAATTTGACTCTCCCTTGACGAGTCTTCTTCTATTCCTTAGCCCATGTATGTCATTACATATATATGAGCCACACCCAGTATCAAATACCCAAGTGTCTGAGGAAATAGAATGACAATCAATAAAGAAGATTTCTGAAGAAGATGGGGCATCCGATGCCTTATCCTTCTTCACGGACTCAAGATAAATCTTGCACTTTCTTCTCAAATGGCCCTACTTTCCATAATGATGGCAAGTGCCCTTTTGAGCTGGTTCTGCCTTTTTAGCCCTTTTCTTCTTCCCCTTCTGTTGTTCCTTTGACTCCCTCTTAGAACCTTTCTTCGAGGAATCAACTAGCAACACCGTCCCCTGCTCATGCTTCTCAGAAGGTTCCACAGTCTTCAGCATGTTGAGCAGTACCACAGATGAACCTTCTTACATCTCAGAGGTGAAGAGGAGTTTGAAGACTTCGAACCTTTCGAATCTCACTTGCTCATCAACCAACTCATAAAGATGAAGGACTACGATATGAGCATCCATATGCTCATTCTATTTTCGTAGCTTGGGTTCCATCATGGCTAGCATGATGCAACTCATTTGTTCAAAATCACTCATATGTTTCTGATAGGACAACAATTGGTCCAGAGTTGCATTGTCACTAGGATGGGCGGGAAGAGGCGCTTCGAGGACATACGCAAGCTTTTCCACCTTGAGAATAATTCTCAAGTTTCTAAGCCAGTCTAAGAAGTTTGGCCCAGTCAATTTATTTGAATCCAAAATGGAATGCAAATTCAAACACATCATGATTAATATATTAACTTAGAAATACAAAACGAGCATATATGAGAAAGATGATTTTAAAATGCATCAATATACATTAACTACGATGGTAGGTATCAACTATACCGATTGCATATCACGTATATGCAACTATCACAATGTGCTATCAACTAATTGAATGTTCACACATACATCGGGTTGTTAACACATTAACAAGTATGCATCATATGCATAGCACCCAACTTCACCTCCCTTTACATCGACCTTGGAGAGAGTCCAACAAGCCGATGCTCCAGGTTAAAGCCAACCCATTAATCGGGACATAGTTTTAATATGGTTAGAGCGCATTCAACCAATTAGCCCAGCTTGGAGAGAGTCCAACAACCAAAGCTAACGATTGACCTCTGACTCTTACCATATTAGTATTAAACTATTCCATGGTTTGAACATATTCGGGTTCGAGCCGGGCTTGGAGAGAGTCCAACAACCCAAACAAGAAATGGAACTCTGGTTCTAACCATATTAATGGAAGGTGTAGGCTTTAATATTGTTTAAGGGTTTTTATGTCTCATCCTCTTTGCATGCAAATAACTATTATCTACATGACATACATCTACATGTCACGACACGCATGGCATAATGTTATGCATCTAATGCAATTACATGGCATACAATTATGTCATGTATATATTTCCTTATATGTCATAACTATTTATGGAAATAAAATATGTTTAAGATTTGATTCTCCAAATCAAATCATAATTAAATTAGGAAACAAATTTCCAAATCTAATCACATATTTTATTCATGGAATTATTTGATTAAGGAAAATCTATTTAGGAAACCAATTTCCTAAATCATTAAAACTACTTATGGAAATAAAATATTTTAAGATTTGATTTCCCAAATCAAATCATGATTAAATTAGGAAACAAATTTCCAGAATCTAATTAAATATTTTATTTATGGAAAATATCAATTTCCATAAATACTTCCAACTTTCCAAAAGTGGAAGATTTCCATAAATACTTCTAGACTTTCCAAAATTGAAAAATTTTCATAAATACTTCTAAATTTCCAAAATTAGAAAATTTCCAGAAATACATTATGACTATCGCAAAACCATTTTTACGATTATGTCGAAACACAACCCGGGCTCTGATACCACTGTTGGGTTTCCGGCACCGCGACGTGTGTGTGTTCGATCATGTTTCGTAAACATGAACACAGCGGAAGCAATAAAAATAATAAATACTCCTATTTATTACAACACACACAACACACGCATGCATATTACAACAAGTGTAGACATAACCATAAATTTAAATTTGCAATAAAAAGGAAATTTATCTACGTTATACCTTTCGTATGACGTGTAGCGGGAACGGCATCAACCGGAACGATTCTCGCTAGAATCGTCTCTATCCGTATCCACGCCGAGTTCCTCGGGATGACTTCGCTAAGCCACGAGCTTCGTCTTCGTACGGGTTACTAGCCTCGTGTTGAAGACGACGTGATCGAGAGATGATCACGATCCGAATCCAAATTCGGATCCTAAGACGAGTCCTCAAAACTCGCTTCTCCGGAGAGGTATTCGTCAACCGATTGACGAATCCTTCGTCCTCCACCTCAGAGGATTACCGGATATCGAATCCCGTAATTTAGCCACTGCCGAGCTCTAACCATCGCCCAAACGACGCCCGACGAGAGAAGAAGCTATCCAGAAACTGGACAGCTTGGTGGAGGAGTAGGCGCCGGCCAAAACAAGGAAGCCAAGTGCTCACCTTTTCACCGAGGCCTAGGAAGATCGAGGGTCGCCGAGGCTGAAGCATGGACGCCGGCAAGGAGATGGACAAAGACACAAAGTGGCGGCGAATGGAGTTGACACCAACAAGAGGAAGGGGATTGGGCGGCCAAGCTTGATTAGGGCTTTGGATTAGGGTTTAAGCCCTATTTTATAGAGAACTAATTCTCTTAATGGTTAATGGATCATATCCATAAAGCCCGTTAACCCGCTCCATTAAGATAAGTTAAAATAAACCAAACCATGATGGTTTATTTTAAGTTAAACGAACCGAACCATATTTTGTTTCATTAGTTTAAAATAAACCAAAGCCTTTGGTTTATTCTCCTACATTGGATTAGAACCAAACCATTTTGGTTCATCCATTACGTCTTCATAAGACTCGGCCCATCCACGCTTCCATTGCGACTGAAACGATTTCATGCTCGCTTTATGTTTGGTCCAACCAAACCGAGTTTCTCTCGGTCTGAGAATCCCATTCTCAAGCTCGTTTTAAATCCTTTGGATTACGCTCGTTGTGCGTGTGACCAAATAGGTTCTCGGTTTATGTTGGCCGTCTATAATTAACCATTAATTATAGAATGATCATGAGTGGCACCTAGTAGTACATCATGATCCCCAATTAACCGAAAAGATCAGCTGATCCGTAACTATTTCAAACCCTTCAAAGGCTCGAATGATTCATGCCCCATTCCCTTCACTCATCTTATACCCACTTGGTTCAGGACATGGTCTATAGTGTCAGTCCCCACTAGGCTGACTACGTCACACCTAGCCCAAGTATCATTTCCTCGTCCTACGGATTCTAGTTACTCCATATGTATCGAAGAGTACCTTACTCTAAACATGTAATGCTTTGGCCAAAGACTTTAGTAACAATCCGACGAGAGGCCATGGGTATACATCTCCTCGCAAGGAGTGGTGAATCCTTTATAGGCTATTCAAACACCTTCGATCACTTCGACTTATACCCAATCATCCCGGGTCCACATCTCCTTAGAGATGTTTGCTTAAGATGTCAAAGCATAAGTCTCCATGATCAAGATGACTTGAATACCGCAAGTCAAAGGAACATCGCACTTAAGCCACAGTAAGAACTTCATTGACATATCTATATATGCAGAGAACCATATGAAGTCTTACGGCTGGTCACTCCAATGAACTAGTTACCATAACTAGCATCCATGATTAACTCCAGACATCACTATGTCTCCAGCCAGTGAGAATCAGCTGCTTGGATACACCAAGGAGTATACCTCGTGCTAGTCTCGACAGAATTGATGGTGTCCAAATCCATCAATTCATCGACTAGGGATAATTCCGATACATCACAATTACACATGTAGAGATACTCACTAGTTGTGATCCAATCACAAATTCTCTCATGCTGTGAATCGTATCGTGGACATTCAGTAAATGAGTTTAAGATCCAATCAAATACATAAAACATGTATACTCAAATAGTGAATCTTCATTTATCATATAAATGGTTCATACATAAGGCGATTGCCTTAGGACATCCCTCATATATTACTAACAGACTCCCACTTGGCCTAATGCCAATCGCTACGGTATCCAATACCATAAGCTCGAACATGACCCTCAAACTTACTTTGAGGTAATGCCTTAGTCAAAGGATCCGCTAAGTTCCTTTCAGTGGGAATTTTCTCGATTTGTATTTTGTTCCTACTGATGATCTCTCTGATAAGATGATAGCGGCGAAGCACATGTTTGGATCATTGATGAGACCACATCAAGTTCAGAGATGAACTTCTTGATCCAAACCGCTCTCACGCTTTCCAAAGTCGCAATGTATTCTCGCCTTAGTGGCGTAATCCGCTATAGTGTCAAGCTTGGAACCTTTCCAACTTATTGCGCCTCCATTCGGTGAATACATACCTGCACAAAGACATGGAATCATCCTTGTCATTCGAGTCGCATCCGTATACCCACGTATCACCATGTACCCTTCTCCATATATTAGGAACACATCCTTAGTTCTTCTCAAGTACTTAAGGATCGCCTTAACGCCCCAATGATCCATTCTCGATCGGATCGTATCCGCCGTGACACTCGAGCATACGATACATCGGGCCTCGTACATAACATAGCATACATGATAGATCCTATTGCGGATGCATAGGGAATCTTACTCATGCAAATCCTCTCGTCTTCTGTGCGCGGACACATAGACTTCGAAAGGTGTACCCCATGCCTGATGGGTAGGAAATGTTTCTTGGATTCCGACATGCTAAACCTCTTTAGCACTCGGTCTATATATGTAGACTGCGAAAGACCAAACAACCGTTTTGATCTATCTCTATAGATCTTAATCCCGAGGATGTAGGTTGCTTCTCCCAGGTCTTTCATGGAGAATGTCTTGGATAACCAAACTTTCACTGACTGTAAGATTGAAACATCGTTTCCTATAAGTAGTATGTCATCGACATACAATACTAGGAACACGACTGCACTCCCACTAACCTTCTTGTACACACAAGGTTCGTCTAGATTTTGTGAGAAATCAAACTTTTTGATTGTCTCATCAAAATGGATATTCCAGCTCCTGGATGCTTGCTTCAATCCATAAATGGACCGTCGCAATTTGCATACCTTGGTTTTATCAACCGATGTGAAACCCTCAGGTTGTATCATATACACGTCCTCGAGCAGGTTTCCATTAAGGAAAACTGTTTTCACATCCATCTGCCATATCTCATTATCATAATGAGCCGCTATGGCCAGGAGCATCCGAATGGATTTAAGCATAGCTACAGGCGAATAGGTTTGGTCATAATCAACACCTTGTTTTTAACGATATCCTTTTGCAATCAATCTAGCCTTATAGGTAATCACATTACCATCCATGTCGGTTTTCTTCTTGAAAACCCACTTGCACCCTATAGGCTTTATCCCTTCAGGTGGGTCAACCAAGTTCCAAACTTGGTTTTCATACATGGAATCCATTTCCGACTTCATGGCACCAAGCTACTTATCCCTTTCTGAACTTGTCAGTACTTCTTCATAACTGGTAGGCTCCTCATCATCAATGAGTAACAAGTCGTTCGATTCACTTACGAGAAATCCATATCTCTCAGGAATATTGCGTGTTCTACCAGATCTACAAAGATGTGGTGTTACAATAGGTCCAGCCGATTGCTCATCACTATGAGTTGTCGGCAGTTGTGCTTCACCAGGTATCTCATCAATGTCTATTTGAGTCTCTCGAGCCTCCTCAAGCTCGACGACACTCCCACTGTTTTCTTGCAAGAGAAACTCTTTCTCTAGAAACACAAAGATGCCTTGAAACAAACACCTTTTGTTCCACAGATGATAGAATTGGTAACCCCTTGTTTCCTTAGGGTATCCAATAAATAGACATTTATCGACTTAGCATCCAATTTGTCCGACATACCCGCTTCACATAAGCAGACAACCCCATATCTTCAAGTAAGATACATGAGGTTTCTTACTATTCCATATCTCATATGGAGTAGACTACCTGTAGGCATTCTGCTTAACAAGTAAACAGCTGTCTGAAGTGCATAGCCCCAAAAGGACTTGGGAAGAGTCGCATGATTCATCATTGACCTGACCATGTCCAACAAGGTCCGGTTACGCCTCTCAGATACACCATTATGCTGTGGTATATATGGCGGAGTCCATTGAGACAATATGACATTGTCTCTTAGATAATCAAGAAACTTTTGACTTAAGTATTCACCACCTCGATCCGATCGAAGTATTTTAATACTCTTGTCATGTTGTCTCTCTACTTCATTTCTGAATTCTTTGAACCTTTCAAAGGCTTCAGACTTGTGTTTCATCAAGAACACATACCCAAACCGTGAGTGATCATCGGTGAAGGTAATGAAGTAGCTATAGCCTCCTAAAGCTTGAGTTGACATAGGTCCACATACATCATGTATTAGACCTAGTAACTCTCCCACTGCTCACCTTTCCAAGAAAGGTAACTTAGTCATCTTGCCTTTTAAGCATGATTCGCATGTTTCGTATGAATCCAATTCAAACGATTCCAGAATTCCACATCGGTGTAATTCGGACATGCGTTTCTTGCTTATATGGCCAAGATGACAATGCCACATATGGAAGTCTATTTGATTATCCTTTCGAGCACACTTGTTGCTCGCTTCGATATTGCAAATGTCACTGGATACGTCCAACGTATAAAAACCATTGCTTAAAGTTCCAGTCCCATAAAGAACTCCATTTAAAGTTATGTAACAACAATTGTTACTAAAAGTCAAATGGTACCCATTTCTATTTAAACAAGAAATAGAAATGATGTTCTTTATCAACGAAGGAATATAAAAGCAATTGTCCAGTTCTAAGACAAGTCCTGTAGGGAGTTTCAACAAATGCGTTCCAATGGCGATCGCGCAAAGAACCTTTGCTCCATTCCCAACACGCAAATTTGACTCTCCCTTGACGAGTCTTCTTCTATTCCTTAGCCCATGTATGTCATTACATATATGTGAGCCACACCCAGTATCAAATACCCAAGTGTCTGAGGAAATAGAATGACAATCAATAAAGAAGATTTCTGAAGAAGATGGGGCATCCGATGCCTTATCCTTCTTCACGGACTCAAGATAAATCTTGCACTTTCTTCTCAAATGGCCCTACTTTCCATAATGATGGCAAGTGCCCTTTTGAGCTGGTTCTTCCTTTTTAGCCCTTTTCTTCTTCCCCTTCTGTTGTTCCTTTGACTCCCTCTTAGAACCTTTCTTCGAGGAATCAACTAGCAACACCGCCCCTCGCTCATGCTTCTCGAAGGTTCTACAGCTCTTGAAGATGTTGAGCAAGACCACGATGAACCTTCTTACATCTCAGAGGTGAAGAGGAGCTTGAAGACTTCGAACCTTTCGAATCTCACTTGCTCATCAACCAACTCATAAAGATGAAGGACTACGAATGAGCATCCATATGCTCATTCTGTTTTCGTAGCTTGGGTTCCATCATGGCTAGCATGATGCAACTCATTTGTTCAAAATCACTCATATGTTTCTGATAGGACAACAATTGGTCCAGAGTTGCATTGTCACTAGGATGGGCGGGAAGAGGCGCTTCGAGGACATACGCAAGCTTTTCCACCTTGAGAACAATTCTCAAGTTTCTAAGCTAGTCCAAGAAGTTCGGCCCAGTCAATTTATTTGAATCCAAAATGGAACGCAAATTCAAACACATCATGATCAATATATTAACTTAGAAATACAAAACGAGCATATATGAGAAAGATGATTTTAAAATGCATCAATATACATTTATAAATCCCATTCATTTTTCGAATTTCAAAAACCCCAAAATCACTTCGGGAGATCGTAGGTCCATCTCCGAATGGGCTGATATCCATCATAGTTATGAACAACCTTGGAGAGAGTCCAACAAGCCATTCATAACTACGACGGTAGGTATCAACTATACCGATTGCATATCACGTATATGCAACTATCACAATGTGCTATCAACTAATTGAATGTTCACACATACATCGGGTTGTTAACACATTAACAAGTATGCATCATATGCATAGCACCCAACTTCACCTCCCTTTACATCGACCTTGGAGAGAGTCCAACAAGCCGATGCTCCAGGTTAAAGCCAACCCATTAATCGGGACATAGTTTTAATATGGTTAGAGCGCATTCAACCAATTAGCCCAGCTTGGAGAGAGTCCAACAACCAAAGCTAATGATTGACCTCTGACTCTTACCATATTAGTATTAAACTATTCCATGGTTTGAACATATTCGGTTGGCCGGGCTCGAGAGAGTCCAACAACCCAAACAAGAAACGGAACTCTGGTTCTAACCATATTAATGGAAGGTGTAGGCTTTAATATTGTTTAAGGGTTTTATGTCTCATCCTCTTTGCATGCAAATAACTATTATCTACATGGCATACATCTACATGTCACGACACGCATGGCATAATGTTATGCATCTAATGCAATTACATGGCATACAATTATGTCATGTATATATTTCCTTATATGTCATAACTATTTATGGAAATAAAATATGTTTAAGATTTGATTCTCCAAATCAAATCATAATTAAATTAGGAAACAAATTTCCAAATCTAATCACATATTTTATTCATGGAATTATTTGATTAAGGAAAATCTATTTAGGAAACCAATTTCCTAAATCATTAAAACTACTTATGGAAATAAAATATTTTAAGATTTGATTTCCCAAATCAAATCATGATTAAATTAGGAAACAAATTTCCAGAATCTAATCAAATATTTTATTTATGGAAAATATCAATTTCCATAAATACTTCCAACTTTCCAAAAGTGGAAGATTTCCATAAATACTTCTAGACTTTCCAAAATTGAAAAATTTCCATAAATACTTCTAAATTTCCAAAATTAGAAAATTTCCAGAAATACATTATGACTATCGCAAAACCATTTTTACGATTATGTCGAAACACAACCTGGGCTCTGATACCATTGTTGGGTTTCCGGCACCGCGGCGTGTGTGTGTTCGATCATGTTTCGTAAACATGAACACAACGGAAGCAATAAAAATAATAAATACTCCTATTTATTACAACACACACAACACACGCATGCATATTACAACAAGTGTAGACATAACCATAAATTTAAATTTGCAATAAAAGGAAATTTATTTACGTTATACCTTTCGTATGACGTGTAGCGGGAACGGCATCAACCGGAACGATTCTCGCTAGAATCGTCTCTATCCGTATCCACGCCGAGTTCCTCGGGATGACTTCGCTAAGCCACGAGCTTCGTCTTCGTACGGGTTACTAGCCTCGTGTTGAAGACGACGTGATCGAGAGATGATCACGATCCGAATCCAAATTCGGATCCTAAGACGAGTCCTCAAAACTCGCTTCTCCGGAGAGGTATTCGTCAACCGATTGACGAATCCTTCGTCCTCCACCTCAGAGGATTACCGGAGATCGAATCCCCGGTAATTTAGCCGCTGTCGGAGCTCTAACCGTCGTCCAAACGACGCTCCGACGAGAGGAGAAGAAGCTGTCCAGAAAACTGGACAGCTTGGTGGAGGAGTAGGCGCCGGCCAAAACAAGGAAGCCAAGTGCTCACCTTTTCACCGAGGCCTAGGAAGATCACCGAAGGGTCGCCGGAGGATTCACCGGCTGAAGCTTGGACGCCGGCAAGGAGATGGACGGCAGCACACAAGCTGGGCGGCGGCAATGGAGTTGACGCCAACAAGAGGAAGGGGTTTGGGCGGCCAAGCTTGATTAGGGCTTTGGATTAGGGTTTAAGCCCTATTTTATAGAGAACTAATTCTCTTAATGGTTAATGGATCATATCCATAAAGCCCGTTAACCCGCTCCATTAAGATAAGTTAAAATAAACCAAACCATGATGGTTTATTTTAAGTTAAAACGAACCGAACTAACTTTTGGTTCATTCGTTTAAAATAAACCAAACCCTTTGGTTTATTCTCCTCCATTGGATTAGAACCAAACCATTTTGGTTCATCCATTATGTCTTCATAAGACACGGCCCATCCACACTTCCATTGCGACTGAAACGATTTCATGCTCGCTTTATGTTTGGTCCAACCAAACCTAGTTTCTCTCGGTCTGAGAATCCCATTCTCAAGCTCGTTTTAAATCCTTCGGATTACGCTCGTTGTGCGTGTGACCAAATAGGTTCTCGGTTTATGTTGTTCGTCTATAATTAACCATTAATTATAGAACGATCATGAGTGGCACCTAGTAGTACATCATGATCCCCAATTTACCGAAAAGATCAACGGTTGATCCAGAACTATTTCTGAAACCCTTCAGTAGCTCGAATGAATCGTGCCCCATTTCCTTCACTCATCTTATACCCACTTGGTTCAGGACATGGTCTATTGTGTCAGTCTCCACTAGGCTGACTACGTCACACCTAGCCCAAGTATCATTTCCTCGTCCTACGGATTCTAGTTACTCCACATGTATCGAAGAGTACCTTACTCTAAACATGTAATGCTTTGGCCAAAGACTTTAGTAACAATCCGACGAGAGGCCATGGGTATACATCTCCTCGCAAGGAGTGGTGAATCCTTTATAGGCTATTCAAATACCTTCGATCACTTCGACTTATACCCAATCATCCCGGGTCCACATCTCCTTAGAGATGTTTGCTTAAGATGTCAAAGCATAAGTCTCCATGATCAAGATGACTTGAATACCGCAAGTCAAAGGAACATCGCACTTAAGCCACAGTAAGAACTTCATTGACATATCTATATATGCAGAGAACCATATGAAGTCTTACGGCTGGTCACTCTAATGAACTAGTTACCATAACTAGCATCCACGATTAACTCCAGACATCACTATGTCTCCAGCCAGTGAGAATCAGCTGCTTGGATACACCAAGGAGTATACCTCGTGCTAGTCTCGACAGAATTGATGGTGTCCAAATCCATCAATTCATCGACTAGGGATAATTCCGATATATCACAATTACACATGTAGAGATACTCACTAGTTGTGATCCAATCACAAATTCTCTCATGCTGTGAATCGTATCGTGGACATTCAGTAAATGAGTTTAAGATCCAATCAAATACATAAAACATGTATACTCAAATAGTGAATCTTCATTTATCATATAAATGGTTCATACATAAGGCGATTGCCTTAGGACATCTCTCATATATTACTAATAGAGCTGAGTCTTTAGGCCTGCCACTTAAGCCCGCATTTTCTGGAAGGTGGCGGTCAAGGGAGACAGGCGAGCCATCAGCTCTAGGTGGTATCCCCAAAACTGCAAGGAAGAGAAAAGGATAGGGTGATGCAACTTAATCACAAAAAACAAGAAGGGCAATTAGGAGATGACTTACCTTGACCAGATGAGTGTTCATCTCGTCGTTGATCGCCGAGATGGATTTCTCCTTTGCCGAGTCGCCAATGGCATCCCGAATTTCTTGAAGAAAACCCCGGGACGGTCACTCTCAGCTTGGTCATGATCGGCCTGATACCTCTGGTAGAGGACTTGGACTGCGAGGATGGGAGGAGGAAGGTTCTTTTGGGGGCGAAGGGGCCCTCGGATACTCCTCCAGCACGGGCTCTGGGACGTCTGACCCTGTACCGCTGGGTCCTTCGCCGCTAGGTCCTTCGCCACTCGGCCCGGATGAATGCCGAGGACTTGGGTGAGGGGAGGAGTGCTGAGATGGGCTCCCTTCTGTAGAGGAGAGCACCATGCGACTTTTCTTGCACCGTCTCTGCTGCTCCTCCGAGTCCCCCGAGCTTATCACCTCGGCCACCATGGAGGGCCGAGGTGGAGGGGGAACGTCTGAGTTGGCCTCCTCAGGCATCTCGAAAGAAGCGCCCTCAGGAGGGATCACCTGGGCCCGCTTCCACTTCAGTTTCTTGCTAATTGAAGCTCGAAACATGACTTCAGCTGTCATAAAAAAGGAAGCAGGTTAGAAAATAGAAATAATATGAAAAGGGGAAACAAGACAAAAGTTCTTTTTACCTAGTGAGCCACTCAGCTCAGCCTCTATCGGACTTATGTCAAAATGATGTAGAAGTCCCTCCTCCAGCAGGGCATTCACATCGAATCTCAAGCTGTGTAGAACCGCATCTATCTCTCGGTAGGAAGCAGATTTTCGGAAATGCTGAATGGAGGAGAGGGTGGCAGCTCAAGCTGCCATCCGGTCGGCCAGGTGAAGGGAGACTCGGGACGGAGATACAGAAATTTAGACTTCCAATGCTTGTGGGAGGTAATCAGGTTCGACAAGAACTTTACTTCTTGCCGAGCCAAGAAGAAAAAGACGCCGACCTCTTTCTTCTTGGGGATGAAGCAAGAGTGGAAGGCTTCGGCCGAAAGGGGGAGATGATAAAATAAAAAGATAATAATAAAACCATCAATAATGCTAAAGGCGTTAGGAGCTAATTGATTAAGGGGGATCCTAAAGTAGGAAGACAGTTCAACAAAGAAAAGATGAAGAGGGAAGCGAAGACCAGCAAGTAGCTGGTAAAAAAAAAAGACGATAAATTTGGGAGGCGGCTTGTGAGGTTGCTGGTCCCTTTGAAGAGACTGTAGCCTGTGCGAGTTAGGGATATGGAAGGTAGCCCGTGCCTCGGAGCGAACCTCCGGGTTGACGGTGTTACGGGTTTTCAAATACCAGAGATCGGTATTTGAAGCCATGTTAAAGGAAGGGAAATAACAGGAAAAGGAAAGAAGGTATGGAGCAGAGGACTTACAAACTGGACGACGGTGGAGAAGAAGAGGAAGATCGGCGAAAAGGGAGGCAAGAGGAGTGGCGTACATAAAAATGGCAAAATGAGAGGAGCGGAAGACCACTTATAGGGGCGTCGCAGCGGTTCCCCTTCCGAGGTTTTTCTTTCGGGACACATGGCATAGCCAGGTGAACCCTAGAAAAATGAGACAATCATAATTGAATCGTCACATTAATGAGCATTAATGAATACGTCCAAAGGCGAGATTTTCTCTATTCCCGAGGAACCCATACTAAGCGCCACCTCCCATGCCTCATTAAGAGGACAGAGAGGAAAGTCATGGCTTAACCAGACTAGTCTAGTCAGTCAAGTTGCGTCTATCCTTCGACTAGACTCAGAGGGGGATGCTTATGATACCGGGAAAAACTAACCTATGACTAGGCAAACATATTGGATCTACCATGTCATCTATCATGTCAGACGCCCCGTGTCTCGGCCCGAACTTCTATCATGTCAGACGCCCCGCGTCTCGGCCCGGACTTCTATCATGCTAGATGCCCCGCGTCTCGGCCCAGACTTCTATCATGTCAGATGCCCCGCATCTCGGCCCAGACTTCTATCATGCCAGACGCCCCGTGTCTCGGCGCAGACTCCTATTATGCTGAAGGCTTTTCTTTTCATTCACTTTACATCTCGACAAAGACACGTCATTTCTGACATACAGCTTCTCCATATAAGTTATCTTATTCAAACAAAGGAGAAGACGACTATTTCATATCAACAAGCTGACCTGACAATCCTCATCATCACCTCTCTCCGACAAAAAGGCAACCTCCTCTGTCAAGATTCAGATGGATGTCTGCAGCATTAATTAGGATTTTCCTCCTATCAACCGCGCGATGTGTATTAATTGCAACTCATGCGCAAAAGTAGATGTCTCCATCGGGTTTCAGAGGGATGGTTGCGGCATTAATTAGGATTTGCTGTTGGTGCAGGGGCACTAGATAATCGAACCTGTGTTTTGATTATGGCAAAGACACAAAGTTAAGTTTATATTGTTATCTCACGTGCTAAATCAAGTGTGCAGAAAAGTACTAAAGCTGGAGCTGAAGGCTAGCGACACCCGGAGGAAGCCGTGGTGGTCGGGCGACACTTGAGTGAATTCGGAGGGAGCCGAAGGAATCGAGTGGAAGGCCGGAAGCGAGAGCTACTATCGAGGTAAGCTCGTGTGAGTGAGAGATTGTAAGGTCGTTTCCTCTTTACGGGGACGACCGTAGGCGACGATTCGACTAAGACTTCCTGTGGAAGGTCTAGGTCGAGATCGGACGGTTAGAAACCGTCGTATTTATCATTTTCCGAGCTAATCTCTTACTGCAGGAAGTGGCGGTGGCGGTCATTCTTGGACATTAGGCGATCGTTATCGATTGGTGATGAGATGCATCGATCGTATCGTCGATCGGCCCGATCGATGAGGCATCGACGGTGATGGCGGCGACTCGACTTTTGCGCTATGTCAAAAGCGGATAACGTTTGTGCGAGCGATAAAATTTGGAAAAATCCATGATCCGTTCCAAAGAAATAGGAGACAATTTCAGAGGCCAAAGTCTATAAAAGGAGGAGGATTCCACTCCAAATTACATCAATTATTCATCAAGTGCTCCTACAACGCCCAACGCTTCAACACCGCCATAACGCGACGCGGCGACAACCTCGATCTTCTTCGCAGAAATATTTTGATATTATATTCTGTGTTTTGTATCTTCATAACGTGGTGAGGTAGGCTTGTTGCCTCATCCTCGTGGATTCGGTTTGTGGAATCGTTGTCTCCTACCTCCAACGAGGAGGAGACGTTTTAGTGCTTTGCCCTCCGTACGCGGTCTAGGACCGATAGGGCCTTGGAGTAGCAACCGCTGGGTTGTGAACCAAGTAAAATAAACGTGTTCATTTATTTTCCGCTGTGCTTACTTTGCGTATCGAACGAACGAAAAAGAAAAGTTTTACGGTCGCTATTCACCCCCCCCCTCTAGCGACGCTTCTCGATCCAACAATTGGTATCAGAGCGGGGGCGCTAAGATTTGGTGAAACCACCAATCTAGCACGTTTTGGTTTTCTTTTCGTATTTTTCGATTCGTATATTTCTTAGGTTTTGTTTCCCGCACTACTAATCCAAGACCAAGTCTTGGTACATAGTTTTTGGTTGTGTTTTTGCTAGTACTAATCTCCTTCGGAGTACCTCACGATCAAACGAGCATAACTTTTGCTACGAGTGGACTCACGAAACGATCTACCCACCAAATCGAAGCTCTCTGAAAGATCTACACTTTTTACAGGGGGTTTACCCCTGTAACAAGCTATTTCCAGCCCCAAAATCCAGCGTTTAGTACCCTTTCGGGGACATCGAAGGTCGTAAGTTTCAAATTTTTTTTAGTTTTTTATCCTCCTTATTTATTTCTGTTTTTTTTCTATTATTTCCCGCATTACTAATCCAAGACCAAGTCTTGGAATTCTCTTTGGTTTTTATTTGTGTTTTTGTAAGATACTTAATGGCTCACATTGAGGGATATAGCACCACCCGACCTCCGTTCTTTAACGGAGATGATTTCCGTTATTGGAAAGGTCGGATGGAGTGTTTCTTGAAAACACAAGTCGAGACTTGGATAATAATCCAAACCGGCTTTGCTTTACCCACCAATGATCAAGGAGAGCCCTTGGATTTCAACAAGTGGACAAATGCAACCAAGAGGCAAATCGAAGCCGATGCAAGAGCAACCCAAATATTGCAATGCGGCTTGTCCAAGGAGGAACTCAACCGCATCGGACCATTCATTAGCGCCAAGGACCTATGGAATAAATTAATTGAGCTACACGAAGGAACACCCGATGCTAAGGTATGTAAACGTGACCTTCTTTTCAATAAGTTGTATAACCTCAAGATGCAGGAACACGAGGCGGCAACACAACTACACGCGCCAGCGTCCAGGACATTGTCAATGGCCTACACACCATCGGACACAAGGTCGAAAACCGTGACCTATTAAGGTACGTTCTTAATTCATTTCCTAGGACTACCTTGTGGGCATCCATGGTCGATGCCTACAAGGTCTCTAAGGACCTATCGAAGCTTAGGTTAGATGAATTATTTTCCGAGTTTGAACTTCATGAGCAAACTAACGTGATCCGGGCCGAGAGAGGTATTGCTCTACTTGCAGGACAAAGAAGCAAGCCACCTACTAGGCAAGTAGATGAACTCGAACCCGAAGACGAATCCGAATCCGAAGAGGAGGCCATAATAGTCAATATTGTGCGGAGAATAGTTCGACAAGAAAGAAGGAAATTGAAGAATGAGAACCAAAAGAAAAAGGGAGCAAGGAAAGCCTTCCATGCAACTTGGGACAACAGAGAAGACATAGCTTACATGGCAAGAACGGAGGAGTCCGAGTCGAATCCGCCGAGTCCAACTACAACTCGACTCACTCAAGATTATTTGAGAAAACTCAAAGCCTGACCAAAAGGTAATGTTAAGGTTGATTTCTCTTTTATGAGTTAAATTTACAGTACAATTAATCTGCTTAATATTAATTTTTCTAAGTGCTAGTCTAGGGTTGAGTGTTTACTTGAGTAGGTTGAAACCATCAAGCAAGAGGCTACTCTAACCTCTTCAACTAGTCAAGTTCAAGAGAAACTCAACCCAAATTGAAAAACTTGAGAAGGAGAATTCTCTCTTGAAAGACCAAGTTCAAGAGGTCGAGGCTAGGTTGGAAAAGTTCACGTTGGGATCTAAGAACCTTAACTACTTGGAACCCAAAGAGTGTACAACAAAGCCGGACTCGGATTTAAGTCAAAGACTACGAATAGGTCTTATATGTCTATAAATCGTAGTCATCAAAGAGTTCAAGCATGGGTCCCAAAGGTTTTATTAAATTCACATATTAGGACTAATAAGTATTGGATTCCTCAGGATCAAGTTCATTATTTGAATAGACCTTATTGGTTCAATGGTCTAGGGGGAGCTAACACTAAAATAGTATACCCACTTACTTAGCAAAACCATTGCATGCTTAGAATTTCTGTTAACTTGTGAACTTACTTAGAATACGTACATAACCAACTAAAATCCTTCGAAAAGATTGAGCCTCGGGGAGCCTCTTTTCATAAATAACTAGTTAGTCAACTCTTGATAATATAGTATCAGGACGCCAGAGATGATAGTACGTTAGGAGACAAAGTCTCGTGTATTCGAGCTAGATAAGGCGTATCTAGCTTGGTGCACTTGACCGAGTGGAACTAGCTGAAGCTACCTCGCCGTATCCTAAACTAGTTAGACCAGGAAGTAACCCTAAGTGACTTAAGTAATATTTTCTTGAATTTGGCTTTGTCTAAGGAAGTGGTCGTTATTCCGATCAAAGAAGGCCCCTGTGCCTCGCCACGACCTGGAAGCCAGTTTCTCGAAAAGTTACTTAACGATCTAAAGGTTAAATCTGAATCTAACCCAAGGTTGATTATCTTTAATCAATTTAAAATCATCTCACAAAACATATAAGGTGAACAAATTATGAGACACATAGAATGGGTGAGATGTTAAGGATAATTGAAATATACTTGAAACAATCCCTTCAAAATACTACTTATTTTCTCAACTATTGTACTTAACAACTCTGAGGCCAAAGTTTAGCGCCCCCTACATCTCTTATACTTCATATATTTGACTAAGGGGGAGAGCAAACTAATCTTAAGGGTTATATTATAAATCTTTAGATTATTGGTGCAGAGGGACACACCTCGAACCAATCCATCTAACTATTGCTAGACGCATGCTTGGACTTATATTTGATTTATCTAGATGCATTCATAAACGACATTGTTTTAAACCCCTATTTTATACAAAAACCCCAACACTCTTTTTTGATTTATGGCAAAAGGGGGAGAAGAGCGAAAGTTAAGGGGGAGTAACACAAAAAGTTAAGGGGGAGTAACACAAAATTTGTTTTTGAAAACTAAAGTATCTCTTTCAAAACTCACCTAGGGTTAAGGGGGAGTTTTGGTTAAGGGAGAGTTTTTGGGAATGGCATTCATCATCTACTATATGTGTTTTATGCTTTAATTTCCCTTAACTTTGTGTTGGTTTGCCATAGATCAAAAAGGGGGAGATTGTTGGTGCAGGGGCACTAGATAATCGAACCTGTGTTTTGATTATGGCAAAGACACAAAGTTAAGTTTATATTGTTATCTCACGTGCTAAATCAAGTGTGCAGAAAAGTACTAAAGCTGGAGCTGAAGGCTAGCGACACCCGGAGGAAGCCGTGGTGGTCGGGCGACACTTGAGTGAATTCGGAGGGAGCCGAAGGAATCGAGTGGAAGGCCGGAAGCGAGAGCTACTATCGAGGTAAGCTCGTGTGAGTGAGAGATTGTAAGGTCGTGTCCTCTTTACGGGGACGACCGTAGGCGACGATTCGACTAAGACTTCCTGTGGAAGGTCTAGGTCGAGATCGGACGGTTAGAAACCGTCGTATTTATCATTTTCCGAGCTAATCTCTTCTTTGCAGGAAGTGGCCGGTGCCGGCATGATCTTGGACATTAGGCGATCGTTATCAGTTGACTGATGAGATGCATCAGTCGACTGTCATCAGTCGACTGATGAGAGGCATCAGTCGACTGATGGCGACGACTCAGCTTTTGCGCTATGTCAAAACGGATAACGTTTGACGCGGCCACTTCGCGATAAAATTTGGAAAAATCCATGATCCGTTCCAAAGAAATAGGAGACAATTTCAGAGGCCAAAGTCTATAAAAGGAGGGGAGGATTCCACTCCAAATTACATCAATTATTCATCAAGTGCTCCTACAACGCCAACGCTTCAACACCGTCATAACGCCGACGCGACGACAACCTCAGATCTTCTTCGTCGGCAGCAGATTCAAGTAATATTTTTGATATTATATTCTGTGTTTTTTATCTTCATAACGAGGTGAGGTAGGCTTGTTGCCTCATCCTCGTGTATTCGGTTTTTGTAATCGTTGTCTCCTACCTCCAACGAGGAGGAGACGTTTTAGTGCTTTGCCCTCCGTACGCGGTCTAGGACCGATAGGGCCTTGGAGTAGCAACCGCTGGGTTGTGAACCAAGTAAAATAAACGTGTTCATTTATTTTCCGCTGTGCTTACTTTGCGTATCGAACGAACGAAAAAGAAAAGTTTTACGGTCGCTATTCACCCCCCCCTCTAGCGACGCTTCTCGATCCAACATTTGCCTCCTATCAACCACACGATGTGCATTAATTACAGCCCACGCGCCTGATACAGTTGTGAGGGTAATGATCGTGGTGTACATCTCTCTAAGGTCATATCACCTTCGCTGGCAGTATCCATTAGCGGGGGAGCTTCCCCCTCTATATATATGGCTTTCCCTGGGAAGAAGAGGGAAGGTTCTCACACTCTCAACTCCACTTCTTCATTTTCTTCCCACTCTTCATACTAATTTCCTTCCTTGAGCGTCGGAGGGGCCTTGCCGAGATCTCTCTCGGCGCCCTTGATCGTTTGTTGTCTTGCAGATCTTCCATTCGGCTCGGTTCCTGTCATTCGACTCGGCCATCCGGGAAGGCGACGCTCCAGCCGTTCTCAACCTCTTCTCCACGTCACCCCTTCTTACGACAGTTGTCGGCTCCTACCGTTTTCGTCACCGGGACACCTCACCATCATCGTCTCGACAGGAAACAAATATGATATACCATATGACATATAGTCATTAAAATCGTGAATTGATGCCCCTAGGGCATAGCGTGATGGTAAGAGGTAGGATCGATTTTTTTGTTATGAAGATTTCGATTCTTTCCGGGAATGTTCTTTGGAATTTTTGAGTTTGAGCTTCTGAGGAGCTCGAATCCTGCACTATTGGATCATCCGTCAAGATTCTTATGTACTTTAAGAATTTATTTTGATAATTGATAAAAAATTTCAATGGAATTAGATTGTCCATCTTAGAATTAATCGGGTCACATATCAAATGGTTGAAGTTTGCACTATTTTTTTTTCCTGGACTAAAGTTCTCTACCAGTCAACTAGATTTATATCTGGACTGATAATCGTAATCCAATCAAGTAGATTCTGTAATGCAGTTTCAAATTTAAAATACATAAAAATGTAGAAAAGTTTAAAATGATAAAAATTTACAGGCATATACGTAGAAAAGATAATTTCTAGCATAAAAACATAACATATCATGATTTTGGTGGGACTTTGGAATGTTTAAAAAGGTTTGGCACTTGCAGCTCTATATCCAGTTTTATATGACCATCCTATGATGAATTGCTGTAAGAAATTACTTATCCAAAATAATGCAGAAGTATATCACAAAATAGATATAAATTTTTTAGTATTGTTCTGCTCAAAAATTTTTGCTGCGAACTTTGATCATCAGTGAAGACTCACAGTTGGAATGCAAGTCACGAGATGTTAATCCGAACGTTCACTACAGGTTCACAACGTCATAATCCAAAGTTCGATGATTGTGACAATTCTCTTGTTCTACTCAACAAGAGATAAGTATATAGATCACAAGTACAATCTGCTCGCAAACTTGCAATCTCTTCTATGCACAACCCGTGCACTCTCCTCCTCTATGAGACCTTCTTGTCTCCTTCTCTTGCGAGACCTACTCATCTCAATCTCTCTCTTCTCACACAAACAACTCTCCTCCACGAGACTTGCTCCACACTTTTTATCCTTTTATCTCAAATGTACTTCACTAAGTATGTTTATATATACAAGAAGATATGAGAGGTTACTAACATGCATTCATATTAGTGGAGAAGTTACTAACACTTATCATATTAATAGGGAGGTTACTTACACATGTAAATAGTGGAATATCCCTTAATGGGCATGTGTTACCTATATCTCCCACTTGCATACGAGGGCATATAACTTTCATCATAAGATCACAACTCCTGTGACTCATCACCATACTAAACTTTCATACAAAATTGGACATCGGACTATTTGTGAGTACACCTGTATATAAAAACTCTGTTAGAATGATAGAGTAGTTATCATTGTATCATAAGATACAATCTCGCTGTACTCCAGATCCAAGACTAATTAAATCCATCGAGCTACTTTCCTCATCGAAAGTATCTCCAGAATATGCTTGATATCATATTTACTAATATGTTTAATCCCTACACGGATAAACATAAAAGATCGATCGGTGAATATCATGATAATGATATATTGCCTATTGGTCTTTCTTTTCCCAAACACAAATCCATCAGCCACGACTCAGCTGCTTTCCTAGACCTATCTTTCATACCTCAATTTATCTTTCGGGTCATCGGTAAATAGACTAAAATAGAAAACACTAAATCAAGACATCAAGAAATGGCCGAAAGTAATAAGGGTACAAGAGATTACACTTAGGGGATATCGGATCTCACACAGTGGAGCTCTAGGATATTTAATTTACTGTCTCAAGTAATATGACTCTCACTTTCCCTAGTCGTTTTATCACACGTGGTATGAAATATGTGTCATAGTATTATTCCCCATTTCTCATAAGGGCATATATCAGATTTCTCTAACACTGTGCAGGTATGAGACTCATTCTATACATAAGACTCTACCTAGAGATCTCAAAGAGAGCCTCTCAAAAATAGTATCACAAACCGCAAGTGATATATGAGATTTCAAACCTGGCTACTTACAGGCTACATGGATGTGACTACTTCCATGTCGATCATGTCGCACATGATCTCATCCTGAACACATATCAGGACGATTTAAGTTCTAGTAGGGTTACTCTCAAAATCACTTGCAATAAGAAATCGTCTTATCTCCACTCTTGGAGGTGGTTACTCATGTGAGAGAGTGAACCTACCTGTCTGATATATCTATTATCATAGAACACATATATAACGAGTGCAATATATATTATAATTGGAGCATTAATGCACATAAAGTTATATATTTCATTAAGCATCAGATTACAATACAAGTTGAGAAATTTCATAAAATATCCAAACTCAATGAATCTCTTGTTGGAAATTTGACGCCCGCTAGAGGGGGGGTGAATAGCGTAGATGACGTACGATGATGGAATTCTTTCGCGTTTGATCGTCTACAATCTTGTTAGCACAGCGGAATAGTAATAACAAATAAATATAACAAGATATAATCACAACACGCACGATATAACGTGGTTCGGAACCGAACCGGTTCCTACTCCACGGATCGGGCTCAAATGAGCCCTAGCGATGCCAATCACACACCACTATCAAATAACTCCTTCTCGGAACAATCCGGAGGTGGAGAAACCTCGTACAATAGTGATTACAACAATAATCAAAAGCTACAAGCTAAGACAATGAAATACAAAGCAATACAAGTAAAGAAAACACTTTACAAATGCTCTTGGATGCTTGATCGCTTGGTTGCTTGATGTCAACTTGGAGACCCTGATTTGCAGCAGCAAATCGCCCCAAAAGCCTCAAGAAACCGATGCCAAAATCCTTCCCGTCGAGCTCCTTTTATCCTTGCGCGCGACTGATTTCCGCCTATCACGATCGCCATAAGCCACCGGGCCGATCGATGTCATCGCTGTCGTGAGACAACGGCTCGATCCACGCCGAAAAACTCCAGCGGATCTCTTGGCACGATCGCCAACATTGGCCGATCGCTAACGCCTGTAGTCGACCGCCCTACGGCCACGGAGCGCTTCGCGGCTCGACACTCGATCGGGCACGATCGCCATCCCTTGCGGCCGATCGCCAGAGCTACCGATCGTCGAATGAGCAATGACCGCTGTGGCATTTTCACAACTGGCAATAACTCGTCGACTCACGGCAATGAACCGGTCATAATGTCACGATCGCCAACCTCAAGAATGAGGTTTTAACCAAGTATGGTGCCCCATACTTGCTAGACCACCCTTAGCCTAGACCTAAACCTTCTAGCCACCTTCACGCCTCACGCCTCTCAGATCCCTCCAAGTCATCCATGACTTGTTCATCCATCGCGCTAGCTTCCAGGTGCTTCCATCGGCTATGTCATGCTAACGGTGTCTACACCGCCAAGGCACATTGGACTTACGCCGCCAAGACTCCGCTTGGACTTTACGCCGCCAATATCAATCCCCTTGGACTTCAAGTGCCAAGACTCAAGCTTGGACTTTCCCTTGCCAACACATGTTGGACTTCTCAATTGCCAAGACCCATGCTTGGACTTTCCCTTGCCAACTCATGTTGGACTTTCCATGCCAAGACTCAAGCTTGGACTTTCCATTGCCAACCCATGTTGGACTTTCCCAAATGCCAAGTGTCCCACTTAGACTTTCAATGCCAAGTACCCATGACTTGGACTTTCCATTGCCAAGTACCCATGACTTGGACTTTCCATTGCCAACCCATGTTGGACTTTCCCAAATGCCAAGTGTCCCACTTGGACTTTCAATGCCAAGTACCCATGACTTGGACTTTCCATTGCCAAGTACCCATGACTTGGACTTTACCTTGCCAAGACTCATGCTTGGACTTTCCCATAATCACATGGTCAACCCTGGTCAACCATCAAGTCAATTATAACCTGGGTCGATTGTATAAACAATCTCCCCAACATATTAACCGACATCAATGTCAATCCTATGTTAAACATACTTTGTCAAACATCAAAACATCACTCGAGTCAAACTCGAGTTCTGGTCAATCGTGACCTGGGCCGATTGCACCAACAATCTCCCCCTTTTTGATGTTTGACAAAAACCAAATCAAATCATGAGTTAGAACACTAACTCAAATCCCTTACCAATTATCCCAAATTGGTAGACACTCACTAAATGTTCTCCCCCAAACATTCAAGTGAAAATGTAAATCAAATGTTCTCCCCCAAACATTCTCCCCCTTTTTGACTAACATCAAAAAGATTATCTCTCCAAGGAGGTCAATGTCTCATATCCCAATGAGATCTTACAATCTCCCCCTTGATCAAAAATACCTAGGATGCCTACCATCTTCCTAGTGATAAGTCCCATATCACTCAAGAGAGGCAATCCTATCTCACTCTCCCAATTTCCAAATTGGGTATCAAACACCCATCAATTTTCAATTGATAACATTCTCCCCATATAAAAAACATCCATCATCCCAAGATGGATACCTCCCCCTAAAGGCTTGCTCCCCCTTGACCATTGCACCAACAATGTCCTTGGGAAGTCCCTAAGCCAATAGGAACTCTAAAACATCAAAATTAAGGTTCTAAGTTCAACATAGAACTTTTACTCACCCTAAATTTGATACTTTGACCTAACATAACTCCTAATCCATATCCAATGGATTTTCACCCTTCATAATGCTTCCCAAAGCATATCCTAGGGTTAGGAGTGGTTAGGGACCTTTACCATGGCTGAACACGGGCTAAACAAACCTTGTTAACCCGAAATCAGACCTGGCAGTCGACTTCTGACGATGTCGATCGATTGCCACTCTCATCGATCGCCACCAAGTGGCGATCGGTAATAAACTAATTCGATTTTGAAAATGCATAAGTAATTACACGTATATCGAAAAATCATGAAATTTGATACGTATAATACTTAAGACCAAAACAATGGGTGAAAAATGTTTGAAAAATAATTTACCCATAAAATAGTGAGTTTGATACAAAACTCAAAACCATTGAAATTTTTCAATGTTTTGGCCCTATTTTGTATCAACTTCATCAATGGTGATTGCTATCAAAAGATAGACTTCACCAAGGTTTTCTAAATTGATTTTAAAATGATTTCAAAACCTTATTTTGGATCATATTCCTTGGGCTCTAAGTACATGACTTGTACACAAGCTTTCCCAATGATCCACGCTGGAAAATTAGATGAGTTTTAGTTCATCTAGATGCAAAAACTATGCACCTTGAACTCAACTCATATCCTAGCATCTCACATGTATCTAGGGTGTATAAATACACATACATGTCAATTGGATGTGAGATGTGGGTTTTGTTCTCCCTAAACTAGGGTTTCATGCATTTTTCTAAGGCAACTCTACTTGATTCCCTTATAAATGGGACTCCAAGTCATGCCATAGTCCTTAAATCAATTTTAATCAATTTAGATGCATGAAAATGATCATGGCATAATGATAGAAAAATAAATCATGGCCAATGATCATGATGTCATGGCATATGATGAAATCTAAAAACACATGACATTTAATACCTTAATCCTAAGCATGATCATGACATTTAGATGATAAAAGTAAACATGATGTCATGTCATGGCATATGGCAAACAAATCATGGCATATAAAATATATAGGTATAATAACACCTAAATTTTAATATTAATTGCCATTTGTTGGGATTAAACATATTTTGTCATATTAACCTAATCTTCCTAGTGTGCAAAACCCAAAATGGCACACCAACCTCTAAACCTAAATTGTGCCAAAATGATCATTTTATCAAACTTCATAACTAATATTGGCACATCCTAAAATCTTTTAGGATTAAAATCAAACCACATTCCCAAGGTAACTATAACCTTGAAAATGACCCAAAATGCCACCTTTGCCATGGTTGAGTTAACTACCCATCCAATCAAGGTTGGCACACCCTAAACCCATCTTAGCGTGAATCAATCACGCTCTTAGGAACCCAAAAACGATTTGAACTCCTAGGGTTACTTAGGTATTCCTTAGGATAACTTCCTAGATACCTTCCTAATGACCTTCCTAGGCTTATTAGCCTTGGTCATTTGGGTCTTGCCTAGGTTAACCTTAGGGATTGCCTCCCTAACAACCTTCTTAGTGGCCACCTTAGGTTTCCTAGAAACCCTAGCCACTAGGCACACCCTTTGGTCAACTCTAGGGATGACTTCCCTATTGACCTTGGTCTTCCTAGACCTAGTTTGTGTTCCATAGTCAAATGGAACACTATGGTAAGCCACCTCGAGCTTAGGTTTGTGACCCAAACCTGTTTGCCTTTGGTTGACTTTTGACTCTTAGGTCCTAAATCTTGACTTTGAGATTTTGACCTAGGAGTTTGACCAATAGACCCTTGCATTTGATTTTGCATAATTTTGAGGTCTTTACTAATTTCTCGAGCCTTGACCTCAAGGCTTGGTTTTCTAATTCTAATTGCCCAATTTTAGAATTTTGATTTAAATCATGGGCATGGGACTTTCTAGGCATATGCCTAGTCCACTTAGGATTGAACCCTAGGTGCTCTTGCACCTTTCTAATGGTCTCCTAGGTAACATTGGTCTAGTGTTATTTGACCTAGGTTTATCCTTAGATAAATTGTTTTTAGGACATTAGTCCCAAATTTCTCCCTATTATCTAAGTAGACATTCTTAGCTCCTAAGCAAAAATACTTGTTCCTATTAGCATGCTTTTCATAAATTGCAAGTGAATTGAAATCCCTAGCATGCTTTTGCTTATAAATTGAAGAAGGAGCAAAATTAGAAGTTACCCTAGGGTTTGCCTTAGCTCCCCCTACATGTGATGCTCCATTTTGGGCCTTTTCTCCCCTTTCTTGCATTGACTCGGTAGTGTCCCGGTTGTGCACTTGAAGCATATGATATGCTCCTTGCTCTTGATATTTGGGGAACCGGCATCCTTAACTTTTGGAGCCGGTGGAGCTTTCCTAATCTTCTTTAGGCATTTGCTCTTGTAATGTCCAAATTCCCTACACTCAAAACACATAATATTATTTTTATTTGAGTTTGATGTGTTTGAGTTACCTAGTTCGGTGGTAGGTGCCGGAGTTGTATTTTGAGCTTCCTCATCTTGATTGGATGTTGAAGCTTCTTCTTGTTGCTCGGTATGGAAGTTCTCTCCTCCCCCTCAATCCTTGAGGTGGATGCTTCTTCCACTTCCTCCACATCTTCCGATCCGGATGTTGATTCCCTATCAACCTCCGAATCCTCACTTCCTTGTGAGGATGATCTCTCTTCTTCACCCTCCTTATCTTCTTGAATTGATGGTGAAAACTCCTCTTCTTCTTCTTCTTGAACCGATGATGAATTTTCATGGAGCTTTGCCACTTGGCTCCATAACTCTTTAGCATCTACATAATTACCTAACATACACAAGATATTGTTAGGTATTAAATCAATTAAAAATTTTATCACCTTATCATTTTTCTCGGATGCTTGAATTTGCTCTTCGGTCCACCTCTTCTTTTTGAGGAATCCACCTCTTGGTCCTCTTGGATATTCAAATCCATCCATCAAAATGGACCATTCCTCAAAATCTCTCATCATAATAAAATCCTCAATTCTTCCCTTCCAAGAATTGAATCCTTCTCGTCCGTATAGGGTGTAGGGCACCGGTGTGTTAATGTCCCATCCAAGCTTGTCTTGGAATTCCATCTTCCCTCTAGCCTTTTAGCTCCCGGCGGTTAGTCCGTAGAAGAGCCCCTGGCTCTGATACCACTTGTTGGAAATTTGACGCCCGCTAGAGGGGGGGTGAATAGCGTAGATGACGTACGATGATGGAATTCTTTCGCGTTTGATCGTCTACAATCTTGTTAGCACAGCGGAATAGTAATAACAAATAAATATAACAAGATATAATCACAACACGCACGATATAACGTGGTTCGGAACCGAACCGGTTCCTACTCCACGGATCGGGCTCAAATGAGCCCTAGCGATGCCAATCACACACCACTATCAAATAACTCCTTCTCGGAACAATCCGGAGGTGGAGAAACCTCGTACAATAGTGATTACAACAATAATCAAAAGCTACAAGCTAAGACAATGAAATACAAAGCAATACAAGTAAAGAAAACACTTTACAAATGCTCTTGGATGCTTGATCGCTTGGTTGCTTGATGTCAACTTGGAGACCCTGATTTGCAGCAGCAAATCGCCCCAAAAGCCTCAAGAAACCGATGCCAAAATCCTTCCCTGCCGAAAGCTCCTTTATCCTTGGCGCACTGATTTCCGCTTATCACCGATCGCTATAAGCCACCGGGGCCGATCGATGTCACATCATTGTCGAGACAACGGCCGATCCACGCTGGAAAAACTCAACGGATCTCGGCCGATCGCTAACATTGGCGCCGATCGCTAACGCCTCGTAGTCGATCGCCTACGGCCACGGAGCGCTTCGCGGCTCGACACTGACCGGGCAATGATCACATCCTCGCCGATCGCAGAGCTACTCACGATCGCTAATGAGCAATGACCGCTGTGGCATTTTCAGCTTAACTGGCAAATAACTCGTCGACTACGGCAATGAACCGCCATAATGCTGGGCCGACCGCCAACCTCAAGAATGAGGTTTTAACCCAAGTATGGTGCCCCATACTTGCTAGACCACCCTTAGCCTAGACCTAAACCTTCTAGCCACCTTCCATCACCTCACGCCTCGAGATCCTCCAAGTCATCCATGACTTGTTCATCCATCGCGCTAGCTTCCGTGCTTCCATCGGCTATGTCATGCTAATCGGTGTCTACACCGCCAAGGCACATTGACTTACGCCGCCAAGACTCCGCTTGACTTTACGCCAATATCAATCCCTTGACTTCAAGTGCCAAGACTCAAGCTTGGACTTTCCCTTGCCAACACATGTTGACTTCTCAATTGCCAAGACCCATGCTTGACTTTCCCTTGCCAACTCATGTTGACTTTCCATGCCAAGACTCAAGCTTGACTTTCCATTGCCAACCCATGTTGGACTTTCCCAAATGCCAAGTGTCCCACTTAGACTTTCAATGCCAAGTACCCATGACTTGGACTTTCCATTGCCAAGTACCCATGACTTGGACTTTCCATTGCCAACCCATGTTGGACTTTCCCAAATGCCAAGTGTCCCACTTGGACTTTCAATGCCAAGTACCCATGACTTGGACTTTCCATTGCCAAGTACCCATGACTTGGACTTTACCTTGCCAAGACTCATGCTTGGACTTTCCCATAATCACATGGTCAACCCTGGTCAACCATCAAGTCAATTATAACCTGGGTCGATTGTATAAACAATCTCCCCAACATATTAACCGACATCAATGTCAATCCTATGTTAAACATACTTTGTCAAACATCAAAACATCACTCGAGTCAAACTCGAGTTCTGGTCAATCGTGACCTGGGCCGATTGCACCAACATCTCTATGTCCCACAAAGGAGTCTCTAGTAATAGGTTTGGTAAAGGGTTCAACCATTATATTGTGTGTTGAAATGTACTTGACAGTCTATTCATTCTTCTCAATAATGTCTCTTACATAATGATATCTGATATCTATGTGTTTAGTTCTACTATGAAATTTAGGGTCTCATGTGTAAGCGATGGTGATTTGATTATCACAATAAATCATCACTGACCTCCCACTATTCTCTATAACCTCTAAGTCATCCAATAGTCTTCTGAGTCAAACACTCTCTTGAACTGCTACTAAGCATGTCACGAACTTAGCCTCTATCGTAGATAGAGCAACATGATTTATCCTAATGTGTTCTTACTTACATGATTGATAGTCGATCAAAGTTAGTGTGCAGATGAAGATATCAAATACAACACAAAATAAGTCCAAACAATGCTTCAAAACCTTGATTCTTATTCCATGACTTGTTAATGAGTCACTCTCACAATCCCTTTATAATTTTTGCATCTTAATTGCCTTTCAAAGGTGGAGAAATTCATTAGAATCTTGCTTACTGTTGGTATACATTAAAAAGATAAACTTTGCTGAATAATAAATGTATACCTCGTAGTTTCTCGCACATAACTCTAGGGCTTTTCTATCTTGCACTGTAAATTCATAATTGAAATGAAAGTCACAAATCAAACTTTTACCACAGCAGCATCACAACGGCTCAATCCTAAAGTCTGATGATGTGGCAAGAATCCTCTTCTTCTCACCAAGAAGAGAAATCGAGTGTTCTCTGCTTCTCACCAAGCAAACTCCCAAAAAGGTTATGAATCCTTTTCCTCAACTCACATTCACCTGCCTCTCACAAGTAGTTATATATATATAGCATGTTGCACGATGTCCAATCTTGTATGAAAACCTAGTAGGATGATGTGATGGATTGCATGAGTTGTGATCAAATAACAAAAGTCATATGTCCATGTGTGCAAGTGGGAGATGTTGGTTATGCCCATGTTGGGGCATAGGTTATGATGTGGTTATAATTGAGATGATGAGATTAGCCATTATCCCATGCCCCAACGTGGGCATAACCAACATCTCCTACTTGCACACATGGACATATGACTTCTGTTATTCAATAACAACTTATGCGATCCATCATATTCACCCTACTAGGTTTTCATATAAGATTGGACATCGTACAACATGCAAGTACACATGTAAATAAAAACTGCTCTATATATATGTTAGAATGATAAAGTAGCCACCCTTGTATCATAAGATATAAAATCTTATAGTACCCAGATCTAAGACTAATTATATCCAATCGAGTTACTTCCCTTATCGAAAGTAATCCCTAGAATTCTGTCAATATTATGTTCACTAATATATTTAATCACTGCCTAGATAAAAATAAAAGACTAGTTGGTGAATATAAGATAATGATGTATTATCAATTGGTCTTCCTTCTCTCAAACTCGAATCTATCAGCCTCAATTAAGTTGTTTTCCTAGACTTATACCTCAGACCCCAATTTATCTTCTGGGTCATTGGTAAATAGATTAAAGTAGTAAACACTAAATCAGGGCCTTAAGAAATAGCTGAAAGTAATAAGGGAACAAGAAATTCCACCTAGAGAATTTTTGGATCTTACACAGTGGGCTTGGGGATATCATTTATTGTCTCAAATAATCTAACTCCCACTTTCCTTGTCGTCTTTTCACATGCCATATGAAACACGTGTCACAATGTTATTCCTCATCTCTTAAAAGGACATATGTCAGATTTCTCTAACATTGTTTAGGTATGAAACTCTGTCTACACATAAGATTCTACCTAGAGTTCTCAGAGAAAATATCTCAAAGATAATATCACAAATCACAGGTGATATCTGAGATCTCAAACCTGACTACTTACAGGTATCATGGATGTGACTATGTCCATGTCAATCATGTCGTGCATGACCTCATCCTGAACACATATCCAGGCAACCTAAATTTTAGTAGGGTTACTCTCGAAACCTTACACAAGTACGACAAGTTAGGCTGCGAGGAAAGAATTGTATCTTTATTAGATACTCTGAGCACTCCAAGATATATGTGTTCCTAGGAGAAAATATGGACGAGACTATAATTAAGATTAAGTCGCGTGATGTCATATTTCTCGAAAATGATTTTTTTAAGAGAGGAGAAATTGATCGAGACTATACCTTCTATGAGATGAATGAGCCTAGTGGCTCAGTCGAGCACAACGGTGGGATTTAAGACTAGGTTACAGATCTTGGTCCTAGTGAGAGTGGTCGATTTGAAGGTCTGGATGCTCTCTCTCCTCGTAGGAGTGGTCGACAAAATGTACCTCATCATCGTTTCCCATTGTTGTTTCCCGATTGAGAATCAAATTCTCATTGTAACTCCAGAAGACGAGGAAGATCTAAGGAATCTGAGAGAGGTCCTCGAGGGCTCCGCAAAAGACCAATGGTTTAAAATAATGAAGGAAGAAATGGAATCAATAAAAATTAACGAGGTTTGGGACCTAGTCGACTTACCTAAGGGTAGAAAGGTCATTGGAAACAAATGGTTTCTCAAAATCAAGAGGAAGATTGATGGATCAATTGAGAGGTATAAGGCTCGTATGGTAGCCAAGAGTAACACTTAGGCAAAGGGCATTGACTACACAATTGGAGTTACATATAGAAATCGACCTTACCTACCTAGTGATAAATTTGGTAAAGGGGTCAATCACCATGCTGTGTGTTGAAATATACTTGACAGTCACTTCATTCTTCTCAATGATATCTCTTACATAATGGTATCTAGTATTTATGTGTTTAATTCTACTATAAAACTTAGGGTCTTGTGTGTAAGCGACAGTGGTTTGATTATCACAATAAATCATTACTGATTTCCCACTATCCACTATAATTCCTAAGTCATTTAATAGTCTTTGGAGTTAAACACTCTCTTAAACTGCTACTGAGCATGCCACGAACTAAGCCTTCATCGTAGATAGAGCAACACAAGTTTGCTTCTTACTGCTCTAAGAGATGACCCCACCATTGAGTAAAAAAGTAAAACATAATGTTGATTTGTGCTTAACTAGATCCCCTCCCCAATCGGTATCTAAATATCCCACAGGCCACAAAACGCCTCCTCCATAACACAGAGAGAAATTTGTAGTTCCTTTGAGATATTGAAAAATTCTTTTCATTGCTCTCCAGTGACCCCTTCAAGGATTTTCTTGATATCTACATACCAGACTGACTGCATAACTTATATCCGATTGTGTACACATCATTACGTACATCAGATTCCCAATTGCACTGGAATAAAGTACTTTACTCATTTCCCTTATTTCTTCCTGCAATTTAGGACACATTTTCAAGCTCAAGCATTCACCTTTAGTGATCAAAGTATCTATGGAATTATAATTACTCATCCAAAATGCTCGAGAATCTTCTTAATATAGGCCTCTTGTGAAAGAGCTAGTATTCTTCTTGAGTGATCCCTCTGGATTTGCACTTCAAGGATGAACTCATCTTCACCCATGTTTTTCATATCGAAGGTAGATGATAACCATGTTTTAATCATTATTAAAAACTTAATATTGTTCCTAGCCAACATTATGTCCTCCACATATAATGACAGAATCAAGAAAGAGTTATTGAACCTCATCAAATAGACACAATGATCCTCCTCAATCATTGTAAAATCTTAAGATATCACCTCCTCATGAAATCTTAGATACCACTGCCTGGATGATTGCTTTATGCCATATATCGACTTCCAAAATTGACGAACCTTTTCTTCTTAACCTACTAGAATGAACCCAGAAGGTTGTTCCATGTAGATCTCCGCATCCAAACTTCCATTAAGGAAGATGATCTTTACATCCATATGATGTAACTCTAGATTCAAAATTGTGACAATCGCTAAAAGTAAACGGATCGATGTAAACTTGACTATAGGGGAAAAAGTCTCCTAGTAGTCAATGCCCTTTGCCTGAGTGTAACTCTTGGCTACCATACAAGCCTTATATCTCTCAATCGATCCATTAACCTTCCTCTTGATTTTGAGAATCCACTTGTTCCCAATGGCCTTTCTACCCTTAGGTAAGTCGACTAGGTCTCAAACCTTGTTAACTTTTATTGATTCCATTTCTTTCTTCATGGCTTTAAACCATTGGTCTTTTGCGGAACCCTTGAGGGCCTCTCTCAGATTTCTTGGATCTTCCTCGTCTTCTAAAGTTATAATGAGAATCTCATTCTCAATCGGGAAACAATGATGGGAAACAATGACGAGGTACATTTCTCCAACCACTCCTATAAGGAGAGAGAGCCTTCCCACCTTCAGATGAACCACTCCCACTAGGACCAAAATTCGTAACCAAGTCTTAAATCCCATCATTGTGCTCGACTGAGACACTAGGCTCATCCATCTCATAGAAGGTACAGTCTTGATCAATTTCTCCTCTCTTAGAAAAATCATTTTCAAGAAATATGATATCACGAGACTCAATCTCAGTTATAGTCCCGTTCGTATGTTCTCCTAGGAACACATATCCCTTGGAGTGGTCAGAGTATCTAATAAAGATACACTTCTTTCCTCACGGGCTTAACTTGTCGTACTTGTGTGAGGAATCATTAATATACGTAGCATAATCCCATGGCTTGAAATGACTAAAGACAGGTTGCCTCCTTACCCAAAGTTCATATGGGGTACTTACTACGGACTTCGTTGGAACACGATTAAGGACATAAGCTGCAGTCAATAACGTATCCCCCTAATGGGAGATTAGTAAATTGGCATGTGCCATCATAAACCTCATCATCTCCAATAGTACTATTCCTTCTCTCGACGACTCTATTCTGCTGAAGAGTAACATGAATAGTCAGTTGTCTTATAATTTATTTCTCGAAACAGAATTCTTTGAACTGCTCAGATAGATACTCGTGCCCTCGATTGGTTCCAAGAGTTTTCACCCTCAAGTCTAGCTGATTTTCTACCTCGCTGATAAACCTTCTGAGACATTCTAATGCTTCAAACTTGTGCAAGATCAGGCAGACATAATCAAAATGCATGTAATTGTCTATAAATGTAATAAAATACATGGCTCTATTTTGGGCTCTCACATTCGTAGGTCCGCAAATGTCGAAGTGAACCAACTGCAATGGTATCCAAACTCTCACTTCTTTCTCAAATGGTTTTCTTGTAGATTTTCCTTCTAGGTAAAACTCACACAATGGCAACTTGACCTTAGTTAGCTAGCCTAATATGCCACATGCTGCTAACCGTCCCATCCTCTCTTGCCCTATGTGGCCAAGTCTGCTATGTCAAATATTCACATCATCCACTACACTATCAGATGCAAATACAATAGGAGACGTAGGATAAGATTCATGAAACAAGATCAAGTTCAGTACATAAAGTCCCTCATTGACTATACCGGAATATATAAAAGAATTGTCATGCGAGATGGAAACTTTAGAGTTTCCAATTAGAACACAATATCCTAACTGATCTAGACATCGGACAGAGATGAGATTTTGCCTAATTTCGGAGCATATAATACGTCGTGGAGATACATAACTTGATTACTTTGCAGCAACAGCTTACAAGTATCAGTCCCTCTCACCTCCACATGTGTTTCATTTCCCACATATAACCTTCTCACATGTGGGCTTATACAATGAAATTCCACATATGCACTCCTATTTCGAGCTACATGAACTGTGACTCTTGAGTATACAATCTACAAAGGATAAGAGTTAGCGAATATCACACTAGATAACATATAACTCAAACCATGTAAAGAAGAAGGATGTACCTTTCGCTCGCGACACTCGCGTGCGAAATACTCAAGCTTACCACATATGTAGCATCTGACATTGCTTTTTATGATATCCTTCTTCTTGCTTTTCGGTTCTTACTCTATTGTCTTTGGATTCTTCTTGCCATGACATTTGGTCTTCTTCTCATACTTGTGCCACTTGTGCTTGGTACCCTGGAGCCCTTATTCAACTCTGTAAAGTAAGCATGACCTGAAGCAGATTTGGTCACCTCCTGGCGCTCCTTCTCGAGTTTGCAATGCCTAGTCAAATCCATGAAAGTACGAATACTCTCCGTGTGTGTGAGATAAGTCTTAATTACATCCCAGGAGTTAGGCAAGGACTTTATCACTCCTAGAACTTGAAGCTCATTCGACATTGTATCCCCCATATTCTTCAAATGGGTAATCATACTTGACATATGTTGGATCGAAGCGGATCGCTAGAGGGGGGGGGGGTGAATAGCAATAAAACTTTTTCGTACGAATTCGTTTCAAAACACTTATATGCAGCGGAAAGATAAATAAAAAATAAAAGAGACAAGTAGATTTTTTACTTGGTTCGTAGCCTTCGGCTACTACTCCAAGGCCCTAGTGATCCTTGATCACGCACGGAGGGTAAATCACTAATGAACTCCTCCTCGTTGGAGGTAGGAGTTAATCGGATACAAAAACCAAGAAAGAGACTCGAGATAGAGGGACACTCCCCCTCTTCTCGTTATGATAAAACCAAAATAAAATACAGAATTGAATTAAACTTAGATTATACCGACGACTCATAGATGGAAAGATGAAACCCTAGTCGTCGTGTCTGCAGAGCTTCGTCGTAGGAATGTCGGAGACTCGTAGCGTACCGGAAGCACTTGGAAGCTTTTTAATTGATGAAAAACCCTAAGACAAGCCCTCCTTTTATAGCCTTTGAGCCCCTCATCGAATGGGTCTTCAACCAATCATAAATGGACACAAAACCTCCTTGAAATGGGGTGATAAGCCTTGACTCCTCGAAGCTGATCATTGACCATCGATCGGTGATGGTCATCATCGATCGTGATGGTAGCATCGATCGGTGATGGTCATCGATCGAGTCTTGAACTCCGTGATCGGTGATTGACGGCGATCGAGTCCTCAGTCGGCGAAATGATCGATGCTTGCTGCAAGTCAAAGTTAGCTCAACAAAAATATAATTTCGACGGTCGTCGATCGTCCGATCTTGACCTAGACCATCGATGGGATGTCTTTGGTCGGATCTATGCTTAAGACCATCCCCGTAAGGAGGATACGACCTCACTTACGCTCACACACACGAGCTTACCTCGATACTTACTGCGTTGCTTTCGCTTTTGGCCTTCCACTCGATTCCTTCGGCTCCCTCCGAAGTCACTCGAGTGTCGCCCGACCACCGCGGCTTCCTCCGGGTGTCGCTAGCCTTCAGCTTCAGCTTTAGCACTTTTCTGCACACTCGATTCAGCTCGTGAGATAATGATATATCCTTGACTTTGCGTCTTTTGCCATAATCAAAATATAGGTTCGACTTAGGTGCCCCTGCACCAACAACATATGCATTAAATATTGCTTCATCGTACAATCGGGCCTCTTCTTATAAGTAATAAATTTATAGGTCAACATCCTCAACTTAGAAGCTGAAGAGGTGTCATAATGCTCTTTAAAAGCATGCCAGACCGACATCGCAGTAGAATATTATTCATAAATTGGGATCAGCTCATCATGCATACTGCTAAGAAGAATTACCTTAGCTTGACCATCCTTCTTCCAAGCATGATATGCCTTCTGATCTCGTCTCTCTTGTTCTGTGGTACCCTCCTCGGGGTCCACCATCTCATGCTTAAGAACCTCCCCAAGTTCTTGTTCCTCAAAAACTAACTAAACCTTCCAGTGTCAAATCTCATAATTGTCACTGTTCAACTTGTCTCCCTTCACAAGATTTAATATGATAGTCTTTGTCACAATCATATCTCTCATAGCACAGAATAAAGAAATATTAGTGACATTTGATGCTTAATATCTTAACTTTATGTACCCTACAAACATCAAGACTCAAATGATTTGAATACAAATTTCAAGATGAGAGTATGAGTCAATGGACACCATACACCATAATCTAGAATTTCATCTTATCATTTGAATTAAGATGCGGTACACAAAGCAGTCACATTAGACAATCTACACACTATCACATTATTCCCTCATGGCTAACCTATGCGCTACCATGAGAGTCCACACACTACCCAATACAAGCAGCGTTTCATGACATGTCTCAGAGTTAGACCTTTTTGTCTTCCTCACGAGCCTTAGCTCAAGCCAAGTTCGAGTGTGATTCCAATCGAGGAAGCTATTCTTGACTTTCTTAGCTAGATGTGTCGAATCTGAACTGGTGGACTCCCACTCAGCCTGACAATTTCTCATTCGACATGCCCTTTCTTCTTGAGAACCCAAGAACCTCTGCGTCGCGAGCTCCTACATGTGGGCTTATACAATAAAATTCAATATATGCACTCCTATTACGAGCTACATGGTTCGTGGCTCTCAAGTCTACAATCTATAAAGGATAAGAGTTAGCGAACATCACACTAGATAATATATAACTCAAACCATGTAAAGAAAAAGGATATACCTATCACTTGCGACACTCACGTGTGAAATGCTCAAGCTTACCACATACGTAGCATTGGACATTGCTTTTTATGAGATCCTTCTTCTTGCTTTTAGATCCTTACTCTACTGTCTTTGGCTTCTCCTTGGCATGACATTTGGTCTTCTTCTCATACTTGCGCCACTTGCGCTTGGTACCCCGGGAGCCCTTATTCGACTCCGCAAAGTAAGCATAACCTGAAGCAGATTTGGTCACCTCCTGGCACTCCTCCTCGAGCTCGCAATGCTTACTCACATCCATGAAAGTATCTCTACGATAAAAATACGAAAAGACAACACCACAAAGACAACGATTTTTAGAGAAACCATTGTAATTTTGATAAACGACAATGGTTTTTGACAAAACCGTTGTCTTTGAGCGTTCATATAACATAAAAGACAACGGTTTAACACTATCCGTTGTCGTTGAGTATAGTTTTTTTTTAATCAACAACACAATTTACAATGATTTTTCAAAACTATTGTAAATTATTAAATTTTATTTTTATCTTAACAATAGTCGGGACAACGGTGCAATGAACTATTGTCAATGAGAAGGTTTCATAATGTTTGGTACAACGATAAAACATCATTGTCGTTGTAATACTAATACAACGGTTATAAACCGTTGTCAATGAAATACTATTTTAAAACAAATAAAAATTATTTTATTATTAATACTATTTTTTTTAATTATTGGAAATAATTTTTAAAAAAAAATATATAAATATATAAGATTTCAAAAATAAAATAAATTTATTTAACCAATAATAAATTAAATAATTAATATATATATATATATATATATATATATATATATATATATATATATATATATATATATATATATATATATATATATACCTCAGCTTCACTGCTTTTCTCGAGCTTCTCGCCTGATAGGGCTTCCGCTTTTCAGAGCTTCTCTCCGATAGCGCTTCCGTCATTTCCCCTTCATCCTTGATAAGAACAATCTCAGCCAGTTCCCTTCCCCCTATTCCTCGCCTACGGAATCCTCCTCTATGGATTGCTCGAACCCTAGCCCTGACATCTCCACCTACTACTAGACTTGCGTGGAGCACGACGTCACTAGCGATTGGCTCGCCCAGGCCCATGCTGCGCTTCGTCCGGAGGAGGAGGATCTAAATAAATAAATAAAATAAAATTTATTTATTTATTAAAAGGAAATTTAGTTATTTATTAGTATTTTAGTTGATAATTTCGGGATAAAATTTTATTAGATTTGGTTAAGTTTAATTATTTTATCTAAAACATTGATTAAATCAATTAATATAAGATTATATTGTTAGTAATATATGAGAGATGTCCTAAGGCAATCGCCTTATGTATGAACCATTTATATGATAAATGAAGATTCACTATTTGAGTATACATATTTTATGTATTTGATTGGATCTTAAACTCATTTACTGAATGTCCACGATACGATTCACAGCATGAGAGAATTTGTGATTGGATCACAACTAGTGAGTATCTCTACATGTGTAATTGTGATGTATCGGAATTATCCCTAGTCGATGAATTGATGGATTTGGACACCATCAATTCTGTCGAGACTAGCACGAGGTATACTCCTTGGTGTATCCAAGCAGCTGATTCTCACTGGCTGGAGACATAGTGATGTCCGGAGTTAATCGTGGATGCTAGTTATGGTAACTAGTTCATTGGAGTGACCAGCCGTAAGACTTCATATGGTTCTCTGCATATATAGATATGTCAATGAAGTTCTTACTGTGGCTTAAGTGCGATGTTCCTTAGACTTGCGGTATTCAAGTCATCTTGATCATGGAGACTTATGCTTTGACATCTTAAGCAAACATCTCTAAGGAGATGTGGACCCGGGATGATTGGGTATAAGTCGAAGTGATCGAAGGTGTTTGAATAGCCTATAAAGGATTCACCACTCCTTGCGAGGAGATGTATACCCATGGCCTCTCGTTGGATTGTTACTAAAGTCTTTGGCCAAAGCATTACATGTTTAGAGTAAGGTACTCTTCGATACATGTGGAGTAACTAGAATCCGTAGGACGAGGAAATGATACTTGGGCTAGGTGTGACGTAGTCAGCCTAGTGGGGACTGACACTATAGATCATGTCCTGAACCAAGTGGGTATAAGATGAGTGAAGGGAATGGGGCACGAATCATTCGAGCTGCTGAAAGGTTTCAGAAATAGTTCTGGATCAACCGTTGATCTTTTCGGTTAATTGGGGATCATGATGTACTACTAGGTGTGACTCATGATCGTTCTATAATTAATGGTTAATTATAGATTACCAACATAAACCGAGAACCTATTTGGTCACACGCACAATGAGCGTAATCCAAAGGATTTAAAACGAGCTTGAGAATGGGATTCTCAGACCGAGAGAAACTAGGTTTGGTTGGACCAAACATAAAGCGAGCATGAAATTGTTTCAGTCGCAATGGAAGCGTGGATGGGCCGAGTCTTATGAAGACGTAATGGATGAACCAAAATGGTTTGGTTCTAATCCAATGGAGGAGAATAAACCAAAGGATTTGGTTTATTTTAAACGAATGAACCAAAAGTTGGTTCGGTTCGTTTTAACTTAAAATAAACCATCATGGTTTGGTTTATTTTAACTTATCTTAATGGAGCGGGTTAACGGGCCTAATGGTTATGATCCAATAACCATTAAGAGAATTAGTTCTCTATAAAAGAGGGCTTAAGGGATAATTAAGCCCAAATCCAAAAACCCCTTGCCCTAAGGTTGCCGCCCACCCCATTGAGGGAGCTCTCGGCGCCAACCCTAAACCGCCGCCCATTGCTCCTCCAACCGGCATCCAGAAGGCTGCTTCCTTCCCCCTCGCCGGCATCAAGCTGCTGTCGGTTAGTGCTCCGGAGATCTCCTTCAGGTTTGGCATCAAGGTGAGCTCTATCTTCCTTGGTTGGTCGGCGCCTATCACCTCCACCAAAGCTGTCCAGTTTTCTGGACAGCTTGTTCTCCTCTCGTCGGAGCGTCGTTTGGACGACGGTTAGAGCTCCGACAGCGGCTAACTTACTGGGGATTTGATCTCCGGTAATCCTCTGAGGTGGAGGACGAAGGATTCGTCAATTGGTTGACGAATACCTCTCCGGAGAAGCGAGTTTTGAGAACTCGTATTAGGATCCGAATTTGGATTCGGATCGTGATCATCTCTCGATCACGTCGTCTTCAACACGAGGCTAGTAACCCGTACGAAGACGAAGCTCGTGGCTTAGCGAAGTCATCCCGAGGAACTCGGCGTGGATACGGATAGAGACGATTCTAGCGAGGATCGTTCCGGTTGATGCCGTTCCCGCTACACGTCATACGACAGGTATAACGTAGATAAATTTCCTTTTATTGCAAATTTAAATTTACGGTTATGTCTACACTTGTTGTAATATGCATGCGTGTGTTGTGTGTGTTGTAATAAATGTAGATTTATTATTTTTAATTGCTTCCGCTGTGCTCATGTTTACTGAAACGTGATCGAACACACACGCCTTGTGATCTAAAACCCAACAAAGGTATCGAGGAGCCCAGGTTGTGTTTCGACATAATCGTAAAAATGGTTTTGCGATAGTCATAATGTATTTCTTGAAATTTTCTAATTTTGGAAATTTAGAAGTATTTATGGAAATTTTTCAATTGTGGAAAGTCTAGAAGTATTTATGGAAATCTTCCACTTTTGGAAAGTTGGAAGTATTTATGGAAATTGATATTTTCCATAAATAAAATATTTGATTAGATTCTGGAAATTTGTTTCCTAATTTAATCATGATTTGATTTGGGAAATCAAATCTTAAAATATTTTATTTCCATAAGTAGTTTTAATGATTTAGGAAATTGGTTTCCTAAATAGATTTTCCTTAATCAAATAATTCCATGAATAAAATATGTGATTAGATTTGGAAATTTGTTTCCTAATTTAATTATGATTTTTTTTGGAGAATCAAATCTTAAACATATTTTATTTCCATAAATAGTTATGACATATAAGGAAATTATATACATGACATAATTATATGTCATGTAATTGCATTAGATGCATAACATTATGTCATGCGTGTCGTGACATGTAGATGTATGTCATGTATGCCATGCTATGTAGATAATAGTTATTTGCATGCAAAGAGGATGAGACATAAAACCCTTAAACAATATTAAAGCCTACACCTTCCATTGATATGGTTAGAACTGTTGGATCGAAATGAGCGCTAGAGGGGGGGGGTGAATAGCGATAGAAAATTTTTCTTTTTCGATGTTCGTGTTAAAAACTCAAGAGATAATTAATCGCAGCGGAATGTAAATGTAAAAACAAGAGAGACAAAGGTTTTACTTGGTTCGTAGCCGTAGGCTACTACTCCAAGGCCCTAGTGGTCCTTGACCACGCACGGAGGGCAAATTACTAAACAAACTCCTCCTCGTTGGAGGTAGGAGTTAATCGATACAAAAAAACTTGAGGTAGAGGGACACTCCCCCTCTCCTCGTTACGATAAAAAAAAAGCTTCGAAGAATGTAAATGAGCAACGACACTAAAATTAAAGCCGACGTACAAAAATAAAGGAAATGAAACCTAGACGTCGGAGAAGAAGAAGCACGTTGTTGTCGGTAGCTTTGCGGAGACTTTTTGGAAGCTTAGAATTGTTGTTAAAACCCTAGGTTTGGCCCTCCTTTTATAGCTTTTGAGCCCCTTTTCGAGTGGGTCTTCAACCAATCACAAATGGACACCAAACCGCTTTGAGGTGGAGTGATAAGCCTTGACTCCTCGAATCTGATCATTGACCATCGATCGATGGCCATCATCGATCGACTAATGGCGACATCGATCGATTGATGACCTTCGGCGATCGACCGATACGGCGGTCGAGTCCTCCAGTAGCGATCGGATCGATGCTTGCTGCAAGTCAAAGTTAGCTCAACAAAAACATAATTCCGACGGTCTTCGACCGTCCGATCTCGACCTAGACCACCTATGAGATGTCTTGGGTCGGATCTACGCTTAAGATCATCCCCGTAAAGAGGATACGACCTCACTTACGCTCACACACACGAGCTTACCTCGATACTTACGTGTTGCTTTAGCTTCCGGCCTTCCACTCGATTCCATCAGCTCCCTCCGAAATCACTCGAGTGTCGCCCGACCACCGTGGCTTCCTTCGGGTGTCGCTAGCCTTCAGCTCCAGCTATAGCAATCTTCTGCACACTTGATTCAGCTCGTGAGATAACGACATGAGCTTAACTTTGTATCATTTGCTATAATCAAAACTCAGGTTCGACTTAGGTGCCTACTGCACCAACAATCTCCCCCTTTTTGATTTATGGCAAACCCACATACAAAGTTAAGTAAATAGCAAGCATAAAGAATAATGTGCATTAGAAACGAACGAAGATTAAGTTGGAGTAGTAAGGATTTTCTTCAAGTACTCCCCCTTGAGGAAACCTCCCCCTTGACCGAGGGTGAGTACTTGAAAAAGACTTTTAGTTCTCCAAACACAAAAGGTAATGAGTTAAGTAAATGGCATTACTTAACTCAGACCTTTAAGGTTTTCAATTCCGAAGAGTTGAAACCTAAACCTTACTCCCCCTTAACTTAGGCCAGAATCAAAGTTAAAATTTGAAATTGAACCCTAACTTTGGCCCTTAACCCCTAACTTTGGCCCTTAACTTTGGCTCTTTCTCCCCCTTTTGACATAAATCAGGAAAAAGTTGGGGGGGGGGGGGGGGGGGGTTTAATAGAACCTTAAGTCCAAGCATGATGATTTTAAAAATAGTATGTGAAAATAATTCATCTAAATGTTCAACTCTAGTTTGACTTGATTGAAATCATATTATCAACAAGTCCTGATTAGAGTTGGTTAATATTAGTTGCATATTTATACTCCGAGGTTCATATTGACGCACTTGATCTACATCTTGGAACCTGGAGTAGGGTCCTAACATCTCACGCCCATCTACGTGGCTAAGTACACAAACACATTAGTCCAATGTGTTGTGAGATGTACTGGCTCCTTAAATCTATAGGTGCATGATATCTAAGGTATGTCCTATGCTAGTTCCATCAAAATGAAAAATAAGAAATAGTAGTAAGAAAATATAGTTTGCAAGTTCTTATTCTATTACGCACATGCCCAATTTTCGTCTTAATAGACTAAATTCGGCTTCGGGTAGGGGTTTAGTAAATAGGTCTGCTAGGTTAGATTTCGATTCGACGTACTCGAGTTGTATGGCTCCGTTGGCCACATGTTCTCGAATGAAATGGTGTTTGACTTCTATATGTTTGGTCCTAGAGTGACATATTGGATTCTTGGTAAGATTAATTGAACTAATGTTATCTACGTGAAGTTTAGTATTCGTAAAGTCTAACTTAAAGTCGCGGAGAGTGTGCTTCATCCAAAGAAGTTGAGTGACACACTCACCCATCGCGATGTATTCAGCTTCGGTGGTAGATAAGGCAACACAATATTGCTTCCTACTGCACCAACTCACTAGACTCGAGCTGAGTAGTTGACAACAACCACTCGTGCTCTTTCTATCGAGTTTACTACCGGCATAATCCGAATCGGAGTAGCCGATTAGTTCGAACTCGGTAGATCTAGGATACCAAATACCGACATTAAGTGTACCCTTTAGATATCTAAGGATACGCTTAACTAGGGTTAGGTGAGACTCCTTAGCACAGGTTTGAAACCTGGCGCACATACTTACTGCGAATAGGATGTCGGGTCGACTCGCAGTTAAGTATAGAAGACTTCCTATTGCGCTCCTATAGTACTTTAAGTCAATGGACTTACTTTCTAGGTCTTCTCCTATGTTAACATTTATCGCCATTGGGGTGTTTATTACCTTAGTGTCTTGCATTCCAAATCTTTTAATTAACTCCTTAGTGTATTTTTGTTGATGTAGGTATATACCATCCTTAGTTTGTTTAATTTGTAGACCTAAAAAGAAACTTAACTCGCCTACCAAGTTCATTTCGAACTCACTTTCCATGAGCGAAACGAAGTCGTTTAGTAAGGCTGAGTTAGAGGTTCCAAAAATTATATCGTCTACGTAAATTTGAGCTATGAATATTTCTTTACCTAAGATTTTTACAAAGAGAGTTGGGTCAACTAAGCCTTGGTTAAACCCTTTTGACTTAAGATGGATTGAAAGTCTCTCGTACCAAGCTCGAGGAGCTTGTTTAAGTCCATAGAGAGCTTTCTTAAGTTTTAGAACATGGTCGGGTTTATCTAGATTTTGAATCCGGGGTTGGCTAACATAAACTTCTTCTTTAATGTATCCATTTAGGAATGCCGACTTAACATCCATTTGAAACGACTTAAATCCTCGATGTGCGGCATAAGCTAGCAACATTCGAATGGATTCGAGTCTAGCTCTTGGGCATAGGTTTCATTGTAATCTAAGCCTTCGACTTGGCTAAATCCTTTGGCAACCTAACCGAGCCTTGTTTAACTACTTCACCTTTATCATCAAGCTTATTTCGAAACACCCACCTTGTTCCAATTATCATTTTGTCTTTAGGTGGTGGTACTAATTCCCACACTTCATTCCTAGTAAATTGAGCTAGCTCTTCTTGCATTGCAATAATCCAATCGGGATCAAGAAGAGCTTGTTCAATTGATTTGGGTTCTATCTTTGAAATTAAGGAAATTTGACTAAAGTTCCTATAGGATGCTCTAGTTCGAACTCCTAGATTAGGATCTCCTATCACTTGATCGATAGGGTGGTTAGTCTGAGTCCTAGATTGGGTTGGGTTTGTGTCACCTAATGCTTGATCAATGGGGTGACTTGGTTGAACACTAGTTTGGTTGGAGTCATCTATCACTTGATCAATAGAGTGACTAGGTTGACTTAGGTTAGGATTAACACTAGACCTGATCTCTGATCGAGTAAGGTCTAGTATGAATCGGCTCGCTAATTGGGGTTGCCGGGGGTTTTGTAGGTTCATGTCCTTCATCGAATACTACATTGATAGTCTCCTCGACTCTAAGGGTGTCGTGGTTATATACTCTATAAGCTCTACTTGTAGTCGAGTACCCTAGAAAGATTCCGGTCGTGGTTTTGGATGTAAATTTCCCTAGGTAATCCTTAGTGTTTAGGATATGTACCTTACACCCAAATACCCTAAAGTACTTGATGTTAGGTATTTTATCGTGATAAATATCGTACGAGGTCTTAAGGTGCCTCTTTACCATAAGGATCCTATTTTGTGCTAGTATCTACCGCCCAAAACCTATCGGGTAGGTCGTATTCGTTCAACATGGTCCTATCGGCTTCTTGTAGAGTTCGGTTTTTCCGCTCCACTAGGCCATTTTGTTGAGGGGTCCTAGGGCAAGAGAATTCATGGTGGTATCCGTTTAGGTTACAGAAGTCGGTGAACCTTTGATTTTCGAATTCACCACCATGATCGCTTCTAAGTCTTTTAACCTTAAGGTCTTTTTGATTCTCGATTAATTTGAATAGATTAGTTAATTGATCTAGGGTATCATTTTTATGTTTGATGAACCTAACCGTAAACACAGGTAGTAGTCGTCAATTATGACTAAGCAATATTGACTTCTATTGAGTGACTTGGCTCCATGTGAATCGAATAGATCCATATGCAGGAGCTCAAGTACTCTTGAGGTTCGTTCTTGGTTGGTTAACTTGTGTTGTGTTCTAGGTTGTTTTCCTTGTTGACAAGCATTACAGATTTTATTAACTGAGGTTGTTGAGGTTGGGTAAGCCTCGATTAAGCCACTCGACTCATCTTGTGGATGAGTCTCGGGTGTGAGTGACCGAGTCGTCGGTGCCACAACCATGATTCCTCTTGCCGTGTCATAAGACACTTAGTTGAGGAGTTGGTTAAGTTGATCGTATAAATGTTGTTATTTCTAGTTCCTTTAAGAATTGTTTTAGAGGTTTCGTTGGTATTAATTATGCATTCATTTTCTAGAAATATAACCTTATAGTTATTATCACACAATTGGCTTACACTAAGTAAGTTATATTCAAAATTCTCTACAAGTAATACATTTTTAATAACAAAATTCGTGTTAAGCTCGATATCACCTGATCCGATGATTTTGAGCTTGCCGTTATTCCCAAAGGCTACCGATCCTTGTCGTTTGAATTGAAGCTTTGCGAATTTGAGTTGATCCCCGGTCATGTGTCGGGAGCAACCGCTGTCCAACATCCATTGATCCTACACACAAGGTGGTTGGATTGGATGTTAGATTTGTGTTAAGAAAATTGGTTGTAAGTTGTTAACCCTAGGTCATCTCACCGGAGTCTATATGATCAAGCATGTTATACTTATGTGTTTTTGAGATGACTTCCAATTAAGTTGATTAAGTGGATTTAGGTTCAAGTAATTTTATGTTGAGATGATTTCCAATTAAATTGATTAAGTGAATTTAGGTTCAAGTAGATTTAGGTTCAAGTGATTTTATGTTAGATTTGGATTTAACCCAAGGCTTGTCAAGTTTACCTTTTCAAGATCATGGCTTCGTGTGTGCAAGCAAGGGCCTTCTTTTATCGGATCATCGACCACTTCCTTAGACAAAGCCATTTTCAGGAAAATGATGACTTGACTCACCTAAAATTATTTCCTCGTCTAACTAGTTATTTTTTGAAAAGAGGCTCCCCGAGGCTCAATCTTTTCGAAGGATTTTAGTTGATTATTTGAAAAGAGGCTCCCTGAGGCTCAATCTTTTCAAAGGATTTTAGTTGATTATTTACGTGTTCTAAGTGAGTTCACGAAAAAAAACAACAAAAAAAATCTAAGCATGCAATTTATAAGTTAAAACACAAACATGTTTTGTACTGGCTCCCCTTAGACCGTTGAATCGGTTCGGTCTATCCACATAGTGGATTTGGTCCTTGGGAACCCAGTACAAGTTGGATCCTAGAGTTGAAATCAAAGTGGTCTTAGGGACCCATGCTTGGACACATTTTTTATGTCTACTTACGATTGACATATATGACTTATTGGTCGTGTTTGAGTTAAACCCTAGTCCGGCCTTGTTGTACACGGCCCTTTGCAATCCAAGTAGGAGGTCAAGTCCTTTGGATCCCAAAGTAAACATTTCCAATGTATTCCTAAGATCTTCGACTTGACTCTTCAAGAGTGAGTTCTCAACTTCGAGTTTTTCAACCCGAGTTGAGTCCTTCTCTTGAACTCGACTAGTCGAAGAGGTTAGGGAGACCTTGTGTTTGAGGAGTTTAACCTCCTCAACCAGGGTCTCGACCTTGGACTCGGATTTAACTAATTTCCTAGACAAAAACCTAACCGTATTATGTAAGGTATTAAATAAAGCTCGACTTACTTTAAGGGTATCTTTTGAACCGGATGCATATCCGTGGCTTGACTTGAAGGTAGCTTCGTAGTCCGAGTCATCCTCAGGTTCTGACTCAAGTTCAGGCTCGGTCTTCGTGTCCGACTCAATTGATTTCGCCATGAAGACGTGGTCTTCGTCTTCTTCGGATGACGCTTCTTCCCATGTCGCGTTGAGGGCCTTCTTGTGCTTAGGTGCTTGGTGGTTGAGCTTAGGGCACTCGAACTTGATATGTCCAAACCTGTTACACTCATAACACCTAATATTAGAACTTTTAGGCTTACCTTGGTTGGGTCGAGTCGTAGTTCGCTTTCGTCCCTTGGCTATCCTTCGAGCTAGGTTCATTAGTTCGGCAGTCAACTCCGGGTCAACTTCTTCTTCGGACTCATCTTTCTCCTCGAGTGGTGGTGGCTTGCTTGCGATTTTCTTCTTCTTTGAACCTGCAAACAAGGCTATACCCCTCTCAGGTTCCGAGTTGGATTGTTCATGTAATTCGAAATCCGAAAAGAGTTCATCTAACCTAATTTTAGAAAGGTCCTTGGAGACCTTATAGGCATCAACCATGGATGCCCATAAGGTAGTCCTCGGAAAAGAGTTTAGGACATACCTAATAAGGTCGCAGTTTTCGACCTTTTGCCCGATTGCGTGTAGGTTGTTGACTATGTCTTGGACACGGGTGTGGAGTTGCGTCGCGGACTCGTGTTCCTGCATTTTTAGTGTGTACAATTTATTGAATAACAAATCACGTTTGCAAACCTTAGCTTGATCCGATCCTTCGTGTAACTCGATTAGCTTTGTCCAAAGATCCTTTGCGCTTATGAAGGGGCCGACGCGATTTAGCTCCTCCTTGGACAAGCCGCATTGGAGGATTTGTGTTGCCTTGGCATCGGCTTCGACTTGTCGTTTTGTTGCAACGGTCCATTGATCATAATCCAAGGAGTCACCCACTTCATTAGTCAGAAGTGTGAAACCCGTTTGGATTATGATCCACATCTCGATTTGGGTTTTGAGAAAGCATTCCATCCGACCTTTCCGATGCGAACTCATCTCCGTTGTAAAACGGAGGTCGGACGGTGCTAAAACCCTCGAGATGGGCCATTAGAACAAAAAGACAAGGAGACTAAATTGAAAACCTAGCAACAACAAAAACACACGAAAGTACCAAGACTTGCGTCTTGGATTAGTAGTGCGGGAAATAAAAAGAAATAAACGAAAAGTAGAAAGTTAAGCAAAGAAATAAGAAACTAAATAAAAAGTAAGTACTCACAACCTTCGATGTCCCCGAAAGTCTACTAAACATCGATTTTTGAGGATGAAAACAGCTTGTTACGGGGGTATACCCCCATAAGAAGTGTAGATCTCTGCGAGAGCTTCGATTTGGTAGGTAGACTGTATCGTGGGTCAACTTGTACGAAAAGTTATGCCCGTTTGACCGTCGGCTACTCCAAAAGCGAATACTTGCAAAACAAAATCAAACGAAGAGTACCAAGACTTCGTCTTGGATTAGTAGTGCGGGAGAAAAATTTAAACGAAAAACAAATCTGGAAAAAAATGTTAGATTGGTGGTTTCACCAAATCTAAGCGTCCCCGGCTCTGATACCAATTGTTGGATCGAAATGAGCGCTAGAGGGGGGGGTGAATAGCGATAGAAAATTTTTCTTTTTCGATGTTCGTGTTAAAAACTCAAGAGATAATTAATCGCAGCGGAATGTAAATGTAAAAACAAGAGAGACAAAGGTTTTACTTGGTTCAGAGTGAGGCTACTACTCCAAGGCCCTAGTGGTCCTTGACCACGCGGAGGGCAAATTACTAAACAAACTCCTCCTCGGAGGTAGGAGTTAATCGATACAAACAACTTGAGGTAGAGGGACACTCCCCCTCTCCTCGTTACGATAAAAAAAAAGCTTCGAAGAATGTAAATGAGCAACGACACTAAAATTAAAGCCGACGTACAAAAATAAAGGAAATGAAACCTAGACGTCGGAGAAGAAGAAGCATGTTGTTGTCGGTAGCTTTGCGGAGACTTTTTGGAAGCTTAGAATTGTTGTTAAAACCCTAGGTTTGGCCCTCCTTTTATAGCTTTTGAGCCCCTTTTCGAGTGGGTCTTCAACCAATCACAAATGGACACCAAACCGCTTTGAGGTGGAGTGATAAGCCTTGACTCCTCGAATCTGATCATTGACCATCGATCGTGATGGCCATCATCGATCGATGATGGCGACATCGATCGATTGATGACCTTCTAACCCGATCGATCGATACACGGCAGTCGAGTCCTCCAAGCTGGCAGTCGACTGATGCTTGCTGCAAGTCAAAGTTAGCTCAACAAAAACATAATTCCGACGGTCTTCGACCGTCCGATCTCGACCTAGACCACCTATGAGATGTCTTGGGTCGGATCTACGCTTAAGATCATCCCCGTAAAGAGGATACGACCTCACTTACGCTCACACACACGAGCTTACCTCGATACTTACGTGTTGCTTTAGCTTCCGGCCTTCCACTCGATTCCATCGGCTCCCTCCGAAATCACTCGAGTGTCGCCCGACCACCGCGGCTTCCTCCGGGTGTCGCTAGCCTTCAGCTCCAGCTATAGCAATCTTCTGCACACTTGATTCAGCTCGTGAGATAACGACATGAGCTTAACTTTGTATCATTTGCTATAATCAAAACTCAGGTTCGACTTAGGTGCCTGCTGCACCAACAAGAACCAGAGTTCCGTTTCTTGTTTGGGTTGTTGGACTCTCTCCAAGCCCGGCTCGAACCCGAACATGTTCAAACCATGGAATAGTTTAATACTAATATGGTAAGAGTCAGAGGTCAATCGTTAGCTTTGGTTGTTGGACTCTCTCCAAGCTGGGCTAATTGGTTGAATGCGCTCTAACCATATTAAAATTATTTCTCGATTAATGGGTTGGCTTTAACCTGGAGCATCGGCTTATTGGACTCTCTCCAAGGTCGATGTAAAGGGAGGTGAAGTTGGGTGCTATGCATATGATGCATACTTGTTAATGTGTTAACAACCCAACGTATGTGTGAACATTCAATTAGTTGATAGCACATTGTGATAGTTGCATATACGTGATATGCAATCGGTATAGATGATACCTACCGTCGTAGTTATGAATGGCTTGTTGGACTCTCTCCAAGGTTATTCATAACTATGATGGATATCAGCCTATTCGGAGATGGACCTACGATCTCCCAAAGTGATTTTGGGGTTTTTGAAAGTCAAAAAATGAATGGGATTTATAAATGTATATTGATGCATTTTAAAATCATTTTCTCATATATGCTCGTTTTGTATTTCTAGGTCAATAAATTGATCATGACATCTTTGAATTTGCGCACTATTTTGGATTCGAACAAACTGACTGGGCCGAACTTCTTGGACTGGCTTAGAAACTTGAGAATTGTTCTCAAGGTGAAAAGCTTGTGTATGTCCTCGAAGCGCCTCTTCCCGCCTATCCTAGTGACGATGCAACTCCGAACCAATTGTTGGTCTATCAGAAACATGTGACTGATTCTGAACTGACAAGTTGCATCATGCTAGCCACGATGGAACCCAAGCTACGAAAGCAGCATGAGCATATGGATGCTCATATCGTAGTCCTTCATCTTTATGAGTTGTTTGATAAGCAAGTGAGATTCGAAAGGTTCGAAGTCTCCAAGCTCCTCTTCACCTCTGAGATGCAAGAAGGTTCATCTGTGGTACTGCTCAACATGCTGAAGACTGTGGAGCCTTCTGAGAAGCATGAGCAGGGGACGGTGTTGTTAGTTGATTCCTCGAAGAAAGGTTCTAAGAGGGAGTCAAAGGAACAACAGAAGGGGAAGAAGAAAAAGGCTAAAAAGGCAGAACCAGCTCAAAAGGGCACTTGCCATCATTATGGCAAGTAGGGCCATTTGCGAAGAAAGTGCAAGATTTATCTTGAGTCCGTGAAGAAGGATAAGGCATCGGATGTCCCATCTTCTTCAGAAATCTTCTTTATTGATTGTCATTCTATTTCCTCAAACACTTGGGTATTTGATACTGGGTGTGACTCACATATATGTAATGACATACATGGGCTAAGGAATAGAAGAAGACTCATCAAGGGAGAGTCAAATTTACGTGTTGGGAATGGAGCAATGGTTGCTGCACTCGCCATCGGAACGTATTTGTTGGAACTCCCTGTAGGACTTGTCTTAGAACTAGATAATTGCTTTTATGTTCCTTCGTTGATAAAGAACATCATTTCTATTTCTTGTTTAAATAGAAATGGGTACCATTTAACTTTTAGTAACAATTGTTGTTACATAACTTTGAATGGAGTTCTTTAAGGGACTGGAACTTTAAGCAATAGTGTTTATACGTTGAACGTATCCAGTGATATTTTCAATATCGAAGCGAGCAACAAGCGTGCTCGAAAAGATAATCAATTAGACTCCTACATATGGTATTGTCGTCTTGGCCATGTAAGCAAGAAACGCATGTCTGAATTACACCGATGTGGAATTCTGGAATCGTTTGAATAGGATTCATACGATACATGCGAATCATACTTAAAAGGAAAGATGACTAAGTTACCTTTTACTGGAAAAGGTGAACGAGTGAGAGAGTTACTAGGTCTAATACATACTGATGTATGTGGACCTATGTCAACTCAAGCTTTAGGAGGCTATAGCTACTTCATTACCTTCACCAATGATCACTCACGGTTTGGGTATGTGTTCTTGATGAAACACAAGTCTGAAGCCTTTGAAAGGTTCAAAGAATTCAGAAATGAAGTAGAGAAACAACATGACAAGAGTATTAAAATACTTCGATCGGATCGAGGTAGTGAATACTTAAGTCAAGAGTTTCTTGATTATATAAGAGACGATGGCATATTGTCTCAATGGACTCCGCCATATACACCACAGCATAATGGTGTATCTGAGAGGCGTAACCGGACCTTGTTGGACATGGTCAGGTCAATGATGAATCATGCGACTCTTTCCAAGTCCTTTTGGGGCTATGCACTTCAGACAGCTGTTTACTTGTTAAACAGAATGCCTGTCAAGGTAGTCTCAACTACTCCATATGAGATATGGAATGGTAAGAAACCTCATGTATCTTACTTGAAGATATGGGGTTGTCCTGCTTATGTGAAGCAGACTGTATCAGACAAATTGGATGCTAAGTCTGATAAATGTCTATTTGTTGGATACCCTAAGGAAACAAGGGGTTACCAATTCTATCATCCTGTGGAACAAAAGGTGTTTGTTTCAAGGCATGCTGTGTTTCTAGAGAAAGAGTTTCTCTTGCAAGAAAACAGTGGGAGTGTCATCGAGCTTGAGGAGGCTCGAGAGACTCAAATAGACATTGATGAGATACCTGGTGAAGCACAACAGCCGACAACTCATAGTGATGAGCAATCGGCTGGACCTATTGTAACACCACATCTTCGTAGATCTGGTAAAACACGTAATATTCCTGAGAGATATGGATTTCTCGTAAGTGAATCGAACGACGTGTTACTCATTGATGATGAGGAGCCTACCAGTTATGAAGAAGTGCTGACAAGTTCTGTTAGGGATAAGTGGCTTGGTGCCATGAAGTCAGAAATGGATTCCATGTATGAAAACCAAGTTTGGAACTTGGTTGACCCACCTGAAGAGATAAAGCCTATAGGGTGCAAGTGGGTTTTCAAGAAGAAAACCGACATGGATGGTAATGTGATTACCTATAAGGCTAGATTGGTGGCGAAAGGATATCGTCAAAAACAAGGTATTGATTATGACGAAACCTATTCGCCTGTAGCTATGCTTAAATCCATTCGGATGCTCCTGGCCATAGCGGCTCATTATGATTATGAGATATGGCAGATGGATGTGAAAACAGCTTTCCTTAATGGAAACCTGCTCGAGGACGTGTATATGATACAGCCTGAGGGTTTCACATCGGTTGATAAAACCAAGGTATGCAAATTACGACGGTCCATATATGGATTGAAGCAAGCATCCAGGAGCTGGAATATCCGTTTTGATGAGACTATCAAAAAGTTTGATTTCTCACAAAATTCAGACGAACCTTGTGTGTACAAGAAGGTTAGTGGGAGTGCAGTCGTGTTCCTAATATTGTATGTCGATGACATACTACTTATAGGAAACGATGTTTCAATCTTACAGTCAGTGAAGGTTTGGTTATCCAAGACATTCTCCATGAAAGACCTGGGAGAAGCAACCTACATCCTCGGGATTAAGATCTATAGAGATAGATCGAAATGGTTGCTTGGTCTTTTGCAGTCTACATATATAGACCGAGTGCTAAAGAGGTTTAGCATGTCGGAATCCAAGAAAGGTTTCTTACCCATCAAGCATGGGGTACACCTTTCGAAGTCTATGTGTCCGCGCACAGAAGACAAGAGGATTTTCATGAGTAAGATTCCCTATGCATCCGCAATAGGATCTATCATGTATGCTATGTTATGTACAAGGCCCGACGTATCGTATGCTCTGAGTGTCACGAGCAGATACCAGTCTGATCCAGGAATGGATCAATGGGTGGCTGTTAAGACGATCCTTAAGTACTTAAGAAGAACTAAGGATGTGTTCCTAATATATGGAAAAGGGTACATGGTGATACGTGGGTATACGGATGCCAGCTCCAGACAGACAAGGATGATTCCATGTCTTTGTCTGGGTATGTATTCACCTGGAATGGAGGCGCAATAAATTGGAAAGGTTCCAAGCTTGACACTATAGCAGATTATGCCACTAAGGCAGAATACATTGCAGCTTTGGAAGCAGCAAAGGAAGCGGTTTGGATCAAGAAGTTCATCTCTGAACTTGATGTGGTCTCATCAATGATCCAAACATGTGCTTCGCCGCTATCATCTTATCAGAGAGATCATTAGTAGGAACGAAATACAAATCGAGAAAATTCCCACTGAAAGGAACTTAGCGGATCCATTGACTAAGGCATTACCTCAAAATAAGTTTGAGGGTCATGTTCGAGCTTATGGTATTGGATACCGTAGCGATTGGCATTAGGCCAAGTGGGAGTCTGTTAGTAATATATGAGAGATGTCCTAAGGCAATCACCTTATGTATGAACCATTTATATGATAAATGAAGATTCACTATTTGAGTATACATATTTTATGTATTTGATTGGATCTTAAACTCATTTACTGAATGTCCACGATACGATTCACAGCATGAGAGAATTTGTGATTGGATCACAACTAGTGAGTATCTCTACATGTGTAATTGTGATGTATCGGAATTATCCCTAGTCGATGAATTGATGGATTTGGACACCATCAATTCTGTCGAGACTAGCATGAGGTATACTCCTTGGTGTATCCAAGCAGCTGATTCTCACTGGCTGGAGACATTGTGATATCCGGAGTTAATCGTGGATGCTAGTTATGGTAACTAGTTCATTGGAGTGACCAGCCGTAAGACTTCATATGGTTCTCTGCATATATAGATATGTCAATGAAGTTCTTACTGTGGCTTAAGTGCGATGTTCCTTAGACTTGCGGTATTCAAGTCATCTTGATCATGGAGACTTATGCTTTGACATCTTAAGCAAACATCTCTAAGGAGATGTGGACCCGGGATGATTGGGTATAAGTCGAAGTGATCGAAGGTGTTTGAATAGCCTATAAAGGATTCACCACTCCTTGCGAAGAGATGTATACCCATGGCCTCTCGTCGGATTTTTACTAAAGTCTTTAGCCAAAGCATTACATGTTTAGAGTAAAGTACTCTTCGATACATGTGCAGTAACTAGAATCTGTAGGACGAGGAAATGATACTTGGGCTAGGTGTGACGTAGTCGATTTAGTGGGGATCGCCACTATTAGACCATGTATCTGAACCAAGTGGGTATAAGATGAGTGAAGGAATGGGGCCGATTCATTCATCTTTGAAGGGTTTGAGAAATAGTTGGATCAATAGTTGATCTTTTGGTTAATTGGGGATCATGATGTACTACTAGGTGCCACTCATGATCGTTCTATAATTAATGGTTAATTATAGGCGGACCAGCATAAACCGAGAACCTATTTGGTCACGCTGAGTGTAATCGAAGGATTTAAAGCGAGCTTGAGAATGGGATTCTCGGGCCAAGGAGAAACTAGGTTTGGTTGGACCGAACATAAGCGAGCATGAAATCGTTTGATCGCTTGATGGGCGTGGATGGGCGAGTCTTATGAAGGCGTAATGGATGAACCAAAATGGTTTGGTTCTAATCCAATGGAGAGAATAAACCAAAGGGTTTGGTTTATTTTAAGCGAATGAATCAAAAGTTGGTTGGTTCGTTTTAACTTAAAATAAACCATCATGGTTTGGTTTATTTTAACTTATCTTAATGGAGCGGGTTAACGGGCCTAATGGTTATGATCCAATAACCATTAAGAGAATTAGTTCTCTATAAAAGAGGGCTTAAGAGATAATTAAGCTCAAATCCAAAAACCCCTTGCCCTAAGGTTGCCGCCCACCCCATTGAGGGAGCTCTCGGCGCCAACCCTAAACCGCCGCCCATTGCTCCTCCAATCGGCGTCTAGAAGGCTGATTCCTTCCCCCTCGCCGGCTTCAAGCTGCTGCCGGTTAGTGCTCCGGAGATCTCCTTCAGGTTTGGCATCAAGGTGAGCTCTATCTTCCTTGGTTGGCCGGCGCCTATCACCTCCACCAAAGCTGTCCAGTTTTCTGGACAGCTTGTTCTCCTCTCATCGGAGCGTCGTTTGGACGACAGTTAGAGCTCCGACAGCAGCTAACTTACCGGGGATTCGATCTCCGATAATCCTCTGAGGTGGAGGACGAAGGATTTGTCAATTGGTTGACGAATACCTCTCCGAAGAAGCGAGTTTTGAGAACTCGTATTAGGATCTGAATTTGGATTCGGATCGTGATCATCTCTCGATCATGTCGTCTTCAATACGAGGCTAGTAACCCGTACGAAGACGAAGCTCGTGGCTTAGCGAATTCATCCCGAGGAACTCGGCATGGATACGGATAGAGACGATTCTAGCGAGGATCGTTCCGCTTGATGTCGTTCCCGCTACACGTCATACGAAAGGTATAATGTAGATAAATTTCCTTTTATTGCAAATTTAAATTTACGGTTATGTCTACACTTGTTGTAATATGCATGCGTGTGTTGTGTGTGTTGTAATAAATGTAGATTTATTATTTTTATTGCTTCATTGTGTTCGTATTTCAGCGTGATCGACACATGTAGCTTGTGATCTTAGGAAACCCAACATATATAAATCAAAATCTAAGTTATGGTTTAATAAAAAGCCTAAGTTGAATTAGGGATTGAAGCGATTTCTCTTTTCCCTCTCTCATCTTCTCTTCTCGTGAGCCCAATCCATCGCTGCCGCCGTCTTCTTCTATGCGCAGCACCAGCCACCTCCCCTTCTCATCCCATCATCATGGCCTCCTTCCAGCCTCTCAGCGGGACCTCCCGCTCCGACCAGGTCCTTGGCCCCGCCCTTGACAAGATCATCAAGAACGTTGCCTGGCGCAAGCACGCCAACCTCGTCGCCGCCTGCAAGTCTGCCCTCGATCGCCTTGATGCCCTCTACGACTCCCCCAACCCTCCCCTCTCCTCGGCATCCCTCCTCCCGACGCCGACTCCATCCTCCACCCCCTCATACTCACCATTGACTCTGCCTACCCTAAGGTCGTCGAGACCGCCCTCGAGTGCGCCTAGAAGATCTTCTCGCAAGGCCTCCTCCGTGGTGACATCAACCTTCCAGTCGACGGCGACGATGCCCCAAGCTCCTCAATTGCTCGACTCCTCGCTTCCGTCTGCAGCTGTGGAGGGATCAGTGACGAGGCCCTCGAACTTGCCATGTTCAGGGTCCTTATTGCTTCCGTCCGCTCACCCTTCATGCTGATCTGCGACGAATGCTTGGCCCAGATCATCCGAAGTTGTTTGGTTGCAACGTGTACCTTGGCAGCCAGAGCGGGGCCAATCAGTTGTGTGCTAAGTTGGTACTGGCTCAGATCGTCGTCATCGTTTTTACTAGGATGGAGGCTGATTCCACGAATGTTTGGGTCTGAATAATCTCCATTGGCGACATGATGGATCTCTCAAATAGGAACTTAATGATTCAACTCTGGTACATGTTGAAAAAGTTTCCGAAATAATCAGGGAGACAACAATCTGATATGATCTCGTCGAGGCTAGTGTTCGACACTATCTCCGTAAAACGATATTGCTCGGCTTAGGTGCTTACGGATAGTAGCAATTCGTTTCCAAGATACAACGACGATGTCTCAGAATAGTAGCACTACAAAATCCGAGACCGGCGAACCTACTCGTAGGCTTTTTGGACTCTGGATGCAGAGGATGGATGGATGAGATGAGAGATTGAGGGAATGAGTTTGAGTTGAGTGCTCTATTCCATTCTCTAGGGATCTATTTATACTAGGTGAAGAGATGAGGTGCCCTTTGGTGAGTTTAATCTGAGTCATTGGATGTAGAGGGTTGTAACCCTTCATCAAACCCTTTGATCTCAGCCATTAGATCTGAATGATTGTAACCTTTCATATCATCCTTTGATCTTAGCCGCCAGATCTGGATCCAGCGATCCAGTCAATCCGACGCTCCAGATCAATCGTAATCACCAGTGGTCCGATCGTGATTCTTCGCGATCAACGCTCCAGATCGCGCTACTCACTCTCTTCGTTCCAACGTGTCCATCCGATTGCCCAGTCAGTAGCCAGTCGCGAAGTGCAAAGTGCGCCAACAAAGCGCCCATTGTGCGCGTGCGCGCGTGGCGGGTGGCGGGTGGCGGGTGGCGGGTGGCGGGCTTGCAGGTGCGAGCACCTGCTCGCCCATTGGATGAGAGTATATGTGCTTATTTGAGTTAACTCAATTAACTCATCAACACATATAAGGAAGTAATTCCTCTATGGAATTTCCAATGTGGGACTATTGTTCTCCTTACTTCCTTTAATAACTTTTAGGCCGACTTTAATAATTAATTTCTCATTCACCCATAATCGGTTTTGAGCAAATTAATAGTCTATATTCATCTACTCGAAACGTAGATTTCGATTTTGAAGTCAATTTAGACTTTCAATGATTGATGGCACATCGATTTTTCTTTTCAAAACCGTATATTGGTCTTTATAACTGGTCAACCCATTTCTATTGTGTATAGAAATGATTGTGAATATGGAACATGCTCTTGGCATGATGGTCATTATGAGGGATTAGAGATGTTCATATTGATGTAAATAAGATTATTTAATCTGGATAAATAGCAAAGCATGAATGTATCCAAGGAAATAGTTGTGTACCACCAGGATAATTATTTTGTACCACCTGGAAGTAGGGACTGATTTAGCATAGGATTTGGGGGGGCATTACTATTTATTTATTTATTTTCTTTAATTAATGTGATTATATTTTAGTATGTGACCCCTCCCCCCCCCCCCCAAACCCCCCAAATATAAAATCTTGGATTCTCCCCTGCCTGGAAGAATGATTATGTGTCATTCAAAGAATGGTTATGTACCATTTGGGGAGCAACTAAGTTAGGTGTAACAACTTTTCTTAGCATTGATCACTCTATGAGTAGCTATGTAAGGTATAACAACTTTTTTAGCAATAAATGCTCAGTGTGCTTGCTATTGCACGAACCATTTTCCTATGGTCTTTGTGACTATTAATCTCTGTTCTATTAGTCTTTTGAGACTATGAACTCCGGCTCTATTTTAGTCTATGTGACTATGAACTCCGGCTCTATTCAGTTTAAGTGACTAAATACCTCTTATTGGTTTATGTTGCATAACTTAGACGAGTGAGAGATGTAGGCAGTTTCTTAACTGCTGCAACGTGCACACGTTGTCATTGGCAACGTGTGCACGCACTACACTTTGTGCAGTGATGCAGCAACAGAACACCCCTTTTAAAAAGGGGTGTGTGTCCAAGTTATGTGAGGAAGTGATGCACTAGAAAGAGGTGTGAGTGCAAGTGCTAGAGAAGAAGAGAGTGTGAGGATCGCCGTTAGGTTGTCGGACTCTGTGTGTGATCTGTGGATCGCTACAGAAGCTCTGCCGAACAGAATGGAGAGATCTTGAGAACACCAAAGTGCGATCGGATCTTGGTTCGTGGATCAAAGGAGACTTTTCGCACGTAATTATCTTTCAGACGGTAAGCAAACGATTGAGAGATCGTCATCCCTACATATACGGAAGCGCAAAGATTCTAACGAAACGTTGTAGGTTCCGTATTTACAGTTTTATTTACAATATTTAAATTCATGCAATAGATGCAATAAAACCAATATCCATTATCCCATGCCCCAACGTGGGCATAACCAACACTTACAATCAAGAATAAGAAGATAATCAATGAGTAATATAATGAAAATATAACAATGAAAAAAATAAAAGATTGAAGCTCTTCTTTTAGCCTTGCTTTTCACTCGATTTCATTGTTTTTATTTATAATCATTCATTTGTGTTGGCTATTTAATTAATTGACTCTTGAATAGAAAAACTATTTTTGCTAACAAATCAACCCGAGTCAACCACTTAGGCGACTTGTTCAGAGTCTAAATCCAAATCTTTAGTCAATTGAATTATTAACTTTGGTTGACTCTAAAGATTGAATTCTCATCTAAGTCAAATCTATCCAAAAGACAATCTACAAGTCACTTGTAGACTTTCATCCCATCTAAACTTCCCTTCCAAGAAACCATATATTTAGGGCTTTCTTTGCCAAGAAGTCTTGCCTCGAGGACCATTATTTGCCTAGTATCGATTTACCTTGACTTAACAAGATTTTCATTTGCTAAACATTTGACCGATCTTTATTTGCTAAGACTTTCATTCGTCAAGTTAACATTGACTCATTAAAACTTTCACTTATTAACATCAATTGAAATTTTCCTTTGCCAACATTGGTTAAACTTTTTGTTTGCTAACACCTATTTGACTTCATCATTGGCAACACATGTTGGATTTTTTAATCTTTGCTAACAACTGTTACCAACACCTATTGATTTTCATCCATTGTTAACATTTGTTGAAATTTATCCATTGTCAATACGTTATGAACTTCAACCGCTGCTAATACTTATTGGACTTTATCCATTGTTAACACTCGTTAAACTTCTTCAATTGCAGTGTCCAATCATCTTCAATCCACTTGAACTTCTCTACTATTAAGTATCCAATTAATCTTGATTTATTTAATACATCATATTGACCTAAACACTTAAGCATATACCTTTGACTAAATATCATAATACCTTAATATAACAAGACCAATCCAAAGCATGATTGCACCACCAATACCAAGTCAATGTGCCAACATGTGCTTAAAATGCGACATGCATGTTGTAGGAACATTGATGACCACTAGAGGGGGTGAATAGCGTGTTCGTTGCGTCGATGGAATTCGATCGCGTTTGATAGTCTACACTCTTGTTAGCACAGTAGAATCATAATGACAAATACAAATAACAAGATACACAATCATAATGTACAAATACGCAAGATATAACGTGGTTCGGAACCTCAAGGTTCCTACTCTACGGATTGAGCTTGAATGAGCTCTAGCGATGCCAAACACCATTAATAATCAAATACTCCTTCTCGACAACAAGTCGGAGGCGGAGAAACCTCGTACAAAGGTTTTTAGTTCTTACAACAATAAGAAACAAATACAAGAAAATACAAATAAACTACACAAATACAAGTAAATAAAACTATACACAATGTAAACTTGAATGCTTGCTTTTGGTTGCTTGCGAAGAGCCTTGAAGGTCTGGATTGCAGCAGTAAATCCCCTCCAAATCGCCTCAAATAACCATTGTCAAATCCTCCTCCACGAGCTACTTTTATAACCTGCATTCGAGTTGGATTCCGCCTAGTAGTCGACTGATCGAGACCATCAGGTGACTGCTCCTGTAGCTGTTGTCTCACAACGACTCTAGCCATGTTGGATAAGTTCCAATGACTAGACCATCAGTCGACTGCTCATGCCTCCACTCGACTATCAAACCCTAACAATCGACTCTGGAACCTTCTGTATCCACAACATCGACCATCACGATCGCCATCCATAGCTAGCCGATCGATCAAAGCATCACCGATTGTCCATTGCTAGCAATGATCGTCAAGGTCATTTGCGTGAGCCGAACGCCGGCCGACTATCACGATCGGTCATAGTCTCACGATCGATATAAGTCGACTCGGTACCGCAAGTGTCAAAATACTTGACCAGTCGATGACAAACCTCAAACATAAGATTTAACCCTAAGTATGATGCCCTCATACTTGCTAGACCACCCTTAGCCTAGACCTAAGCCTTCTAGTCACCTCCGTCAGCCTCATGCCTATCGGATCCCTCCAAGTTATCCATGACTTGTTCATCCATACGCTAGCCTTCAGGTGCTTCCATCGGCTAGTGTCATTCTAAGCTGGTCTATTCCGCCAAGGCACATTTGGGCTTACGCTGTCAAGACTACTGCTTGGATTTTACGCCGCCAAACCATTAGACTTATGCTACCAAGACTCCCGCTTGGACTTTACACCGTCAATATCAACCCCTTGGACTTTCCTTGCCAACCCATGTTGGACTTTCCAATTGCCAAGACTCAAGCTTGGACTTTCCCTTGCCAAGACCCATGCTTGGACTTTCCATTTGCCAAGTACCCAAGACTTGGACTTTCCATGACAATCACATTGTCATACGTTTTGTCGAATATCAAAATATCGCTTGAGTCAAACTCGAGTCTGGTCAATCGTGATCTAGGCCAATTGCACCAATAATCTCTCCCTTTTTGATGTTTAACAAAAATCAAAGACCTTTGAGTTAGGCCACCTAATTCAAATCTCTTTACCAATTTTCCCAAATTGATAATCCAAACATTCTCCCCCTTTTTAATATACATCAAAAAGGTTCTCTCCAAGGGTGTCAATGTCTCATATCCCATGAGATCTTACAATCTCCCCCTTGGTCCAAAAACACTTAGGATGCATTCACTCTTCCTAGTGATAAGTCTCGTATAACTCAAGAGAGGCAATCCTACAAACTCTCACAATTTTCAAATTGGCATGTCACATTCTCAAAACTCTCCCCCTCATGAGGAAGAACATATCCATCATCCCATGATGGATACCTCCCCCTAAATGCTTGCTCCCCCTTGACCATTGCACCAACAATGTCCTTGGAGAGTCCCTAAGCCTATAGGAACACTAAACCATCAAAATTAAGGTCAAAAGTTCAACCTTGAACTTTCACACACCTTAAATTTATACACACCCTAAGAAACTCTCCTAATCCATATCCAATGGGTTTTTACCCTTTCCAATATTTTCCAAAGCATATCCTAGGGTTATGAGCAGTTAGAGTAATCTAACATAGTTGAAATCAGGCTAAACAAACCTTGTTTATCCGAAATTAGGCTCTGACAGTCGACTCTCTCAGTCATTAGTCGACTGCCATTGACGCCAATCGACTGTTATAAGCGACAGTCGATTGATTTCTACAAATGCAGAAATTCAGTTTCAAAAACTGGATTTTCGAAAAACATAAGTAATTATACATAGTTTGAAAAATCTTGAAACTTCATACGTATAATACTTAAGTCAAACATTATGGGTGAAAAATATTTGAAAAATAAAATACCCATAAAATAATGAGATTGACACAAAGATCAAAACCATTGAAAAGTTCAATATTTTGGCCCTACTTTGTATCAACTCTCTCAATGGTAATTGCTATCAAAAGATAGACTTCACCAAGATTTTCTAAAATGATTTTAAAATATTTTTGAAAATCTATATTGGATCACCAAGGCCCTACTTGATTCCCTTATACATGGGAATCAAGTCATGTCATAGTCCTTAAATCAATTTTAATTACCTTAAATGCATGAATGATCATGACATAAATGATAACATAAATAAGCATGATCAATGTGTAACGCCCGCAAAATTCTAAACTATGTAAAGTAATTATATAGGTTTTAAGGCCATAAAAGGTTTAAAATAAAATAAAATAAAATAATGGTTATAGGTAGGATTTGAACCCTGAACCTCCTAATAGGGAGGTAGCCTTGACACCCCTAGACCCTAGGATAATTTATGGATAAGATATATAAAGAATGTACAAGACCATAGGATGATTCATGGATAAGATATATAAAGAATATACAAAGAATATAGATGGGAAGGATGAAGAGTGTTCATTCCCTAGGTATTAAAGAGGAGAATTAAGAAAAGAGAGGAAGTAAAACTCCACTTTCCTTCTTCATTCTCCTTCTTCCTCATCCTTGGCCGAATTCCCCATTTCCCTTCCTTCCTTTTTCATCCCAAGCTCTAGAAATTTTATAAGAAATTTTGTATGATTATAGGGACTTTATGTGGGCTCTTTCAAAAAATAAAAGAAAATGAGCCAAAAAGGGATGCAAGGCCTAGGAATTGAACCCCAAACCTCTAGAGATAGCCAAGCCCTATAGATGCACCCACTAACCAGAAGCCCAATAGGATTTTATTATTAGAAGGATATGAGTAATTATAGTTAGGTGTGAGGAAGATTAAGGGACTCTTTAAGTGAATAAATAGGGGGGGATGAGGGGGCATGAGTTAGCAAATTTGTTTTCTCCTTCTCTTCTTCTTCCTCACCGAATCCTAGAGCTCTCCCTCTCCATTTTCATCCCTTGGCCGAAACTCATCCAAGCAAGAAGCAAGGGCTAGGTTTGGTTTCCTTAGGTCATCTTCCCACTCAAAGCAAAGCGAAGGATGTAAGTATCCCTCACCTGCATACGAGTAGCTTCGATTGAAGTTTTGTAAAAGAAATCCATATGTTATATTCGGCCAAGCTATGTTTTTGGTGTATCAATGAAGTTCTATGCTATGTTTGTAAGTATATGATGATGTTAAGAGGTAAAAGGGATTAGGTTAAAAGTTAACCCTAAAAGCCTCCAAGATCCATTCGGCCAAGCCATGTTTTTAAGGTTTCGATGAAGTTCTATGCTATGTTTTGTAACTATATGATGATGTTAGGACTTAAAATGGATTAGGTCAAAAGTTAACCCTAAAAGCCTCCAAGATCCATTCGGCCAAGCCATGTTTTTAAGGTTTCAATGAAGTTCTATGCTAAGTTTTGTAACTATATGATGATGTTAGGATTTAAAATGGATTAGGACAAAAGTTAACCCTAATAGCCACCAAGATCCATTCGGCCAAGCCATGTTTTTAAGGTTTCTATGCTATGTTTTGTAACTATATGATGATGTTAGGATTTAAAATGGATTAGGACAAAAGTTAACCCTAATAGCCACCAAGATCCATTCGGCCAAGCCATGTTTTTAAGGTTTCTATGCTATGTTTTGTAACTATATGATGATGTTAGGATTTAAAATGGATTAGGTTAAAAGTTAACCCTAAAAGCCAACAAGGACCATTCGGCCACCCCTATATTTTGATGATTCAATGAAGCTTTATTCCATGTTTTGTATGCTTATGATGTTGTTAGTAGGTTAATTGAATTAGGGTAAAGGACTAGCCCTAAAAACCTATAAGGACATTCGGCCACCCCTATATTGTGGTGATTCAATGAAGCTTTATTCCATGTTTTGTATGCTTATGATGTGGTTAGTATGTTAAATGAAATAGGTTAAAAGAGATAACCCTAGAAACCCCTATGGACCATTCGGCCATCATGTATTTTTGGGTGATTAAATGAAGTTTAATTCATGTTCTATATGCAAATGAAGTTGTTGTTGTGTTAAATGAATTAGGTTAAAAGATAACCCTAGAAACCCCTATGGACCATTCGTCCATCATGTATTTTTGGGTGATTAAATTAAGTTTTAATTCAAGTTTTATATGCATATGAAGTTGTTGTTATGTTAAATGAATTAGGTTAACATGTGTTTTATGTTGGGTGAATTCATGTTGACTTGTGATATTAAATGATGCTAGATGAAGATAACATGCCTTAGGTTAGTGTTTACTTACTCTTGATGCCTTGCCTTATGCCATGCTTATGTGTATGTGATATTTAAGATATGTTATGAAATGGAATACGATAAGATTATGAAATGAAACAAAACGATACGTTCACGAAATGAATATGATATGATGATGAAATGAAGTATGATATGTTACGAAATAAAGTATGGTATGTTTATGAAATGAAAGATGATATGTTCATGAAGTGAAGCATGATATGTTATGAAATGAAGTATGCTATGTTGCAAAATGAAATAAGCTATGTTATAAAATAAGCATATAAGTATTTTACCTTCTGCATGGCTTGTACCAAGACCTTAACAAGGTCCAAGAAGGGATGGGCTCCTAAGATGCCCTAGGTCGATGGAATAAGACTCGGGCCTAGGATGGGCCTCTATGTATGATTGCCCCTAGGTCGATGGAATAAGACTCGGGCCTAGTACGGGATGGGCTCCAAGATGCCCTAGGTCGATGGAGTAAGACTCGGGCCTAGGATGGGCTTCTACGCTATGACGATTGCCCTAGGTCGACGGACTAAGATCGGGCCTAGTAACCTAGTAGGTTCGAGACTTGCTACCTCGGGCCTATTTAGGGATGCGCGCTATGATAATGAAGAAGTGGTACAATGTCAGGCCCAAATATGTTGAGATTTATGTTTACGTACCTATAATATATGTTTTCAAAAGCATCCTGCATATGTTACATGATTAGATTGTTATGTTCATATGCTATGTTGATATGTTACATATAATGTAGGTTATGTTTGATATGTCATGTTTATGCCACTATGTTACATATGATGTAGGTTATGTTTGATATGCCATGTTTATGCCACTATGTTACATATGATGTAGGTTATGTTTGATATGCCATATTTATGCCACTATGTTACATATGATGTATGTTATGTTTGATATGTCATACATATATGTTGTATGTTATGTTGATTTGATATGTTACGTATGTTATATGTTATGTTTGATTAAGTCATATATTTGCATGATATGCTGCTATGTTATAGATGATACATGTTATGCTGCCATGTTATGGATGATACATGTTATGTTTACTCACGTTACTTATGCTACATGTTAAGTTGATTACGCCATGTATGTTACATGTTATATTGCTTATATGTTATGAATGTTACATGTCATGATTAATGTCGATGTATGGTTTTTGTGAGTAGGACAGGATCTTACTAAGCCTATGTGCTTATAGTTTATCTTTCCCTCGTATTGCAGATAAGGGTAAGGGATGGATAAACTAAAGGGAGCAGCAGGAGGGGCCAAATGTGTGTGGTAGTGGCATGGTGGAAAAGATCCGTTAGGTTTATATATATATGTTTACCTATGATGATGATGTCTATGGATGTCCTTACTTATGTCTCCTTATGATGATGATGTTTAAGAACTTGAACTAAGCACTAAGTATCTATATATGTTATGATGCATGCTTCATGTTAATAAGAAGAAGTAAAGAAGAAGTAAGAAGAAGTATCTATATATGTCAATGCATGTTTATGTTTAAAAGAAAAAAAATATGTCTAAAGTCTTCTGCTGTAAGAAGTACGAAATATGTATAAAGTCTTCCGCTGTAAGTAATGTATGTATGTACGGTCGCGTCACGCGCCGCCCCTCCGGATTCTAGGTCCGAAAAGGGCGGGCGTGACACAATGATTATAATGTCATGACATATGATATGACCTAAGCATACATGACATAAAAACTTAAACTAAACATGATCATAACATATAAATGATAAACATAAATATGATATCATGACATGACATATTGTTGGGTTTCCGGCACCGCGGCGAGTGTGTGTTCGAACATGTTTCGTAAACATGTGCACAGCGGAAGAAATAAAATAATAAATTTAATTTATTACAACACACACACCACACGCATGCATAGTACAACATGTGTAGACATAACCGCAATTTCAAATTTTGCAATAAAAGGAAATTTATACTACGTATATCTGACGTATCACGTGTAGCGGGAAAGACATCAACCGGAATGATCCTCGCTAGAATCGTCTCTATCCGTATCCACGTAGAGTATCTTCGGGATGACTTCACAAAGTCACGAGCCTCGTCTTTGTACGAGTTACTAGCCTCGTGTTGAAGACGATGTGATCGAGAGAAGATCACGATCCGAATCAAAATTCGGATCCAAAATGAGTCCTCAAAAACTCGCTTCTCCAGAGAGGTATTCGTCAACCGTTTGACGAATCCTTCGTCCTCCACCTATGAGGATTACCGAAGATCGAATCCCCGGCAAGACTACCGCTGTCAGAGCTCCAAATGTCGTCCAAACGATGCTCCGACAAGAAGAAAACAAACTGTCCAGAAAATTGGACAGCTTTGGTGGAGACCTTGCGCCGGCCAAATAAGGAAAGCAATATGCTCACCTTGTCGCCGGAGCCAAGGAAGATAACCGGAGATCCTCCGGCAACAGCTAGACGCCGGCAAGTGGGGAGGACGGCAGCTGCTGGATGCCGGTTGGAGAAGCTTGGGCGGCGGCTTGGAGTTGGGCGCCGACAAGACTTGGAGAAGAGAGGGAGGTGGGCGGCAACTTTAGGGTTGTAAGGATTAGGGCTTAACAAAACTCTTAAGCCCTATTTTATAGAGAACAAATTCTCTTAATGGTTATCGGATCATAACCAAAAGCACGTTAACCTGCTCCATTAATTTAAGTTAAAATAAACCAAACCATGTTGGTCTATTTTAAGTTAAAACGAACCGAATCAACTTTTGGTTCATTCGTTTAAAACAAACCAAACCCCTTTGGTTTATTCTCCTCCATTGGATTAAAACCAAACCAATTTGGTTCATCCATCATGTCTTCATAAGACATGGCCCATCCACGCTTCCATTGCGACTGAAACAATTTCATGCTCGCTCCTTGTTTGGTCCAACCAAACATAGTTTCTCTCGGTCTGAGAATCTCATTCTCAAGCTTGTTTTAAATCCTTCGGATTACGCTCGTTGTGCGTGTGATCAAATAGGTTCTCGGTTTATGTTGGTCGTCTATAATTAACCATTAATTATAGAACGATCATGAGTGGCACCTAGTAGTACATCATGATTCCCAATTAACCGAAAAGATCAACGGTTGATCCAGAACTATTTCTGAAACCCTTCAACAGCTCGAATGAATCGTGTCTCATTTCCTTCACTCATCTTATACCCACTTGGTTCAGGACATGGTCTATAGTGTCAATCCCCACTAGGTTGACTACGTCACACCTAGCCCAAGTATCATTTCCTCGTCCTACGGATTCTAGTTACTGCACATGTATCGAAGAGTACCTTACTCTAAACATGTAATGCTTTGGCCAAAGACTTTAGTAACAATCCGACGAGAGGTCATGGGTATACATCTCCTCACAAAGAGTGGTGAATCCTTTATAGGTTATTCAAATACCTTCGATCACTTCGACTTATACCCAATCATCCCGGGTCTACATCTCCTTAGAGATGTTTGCTTAAGATGTCAAAGCATAAGTCTTTATGATCAAGATGACTTGAATACCGCAAGTCAAAGGAACATCGCACTTAAGCTGCAGTAAGAACTTCATTGACATATCTATATATGTAGAGAACCATATGAAGTCTTACGGCTGGTCACTCCAATGAACTAGTTACCATAACTAGCATTCACGATTAACTCCGGACATCACAATGTCTCTAACCAGTGAGAATCAACTGCTTGGATACACCAAGGAGTATACCTCGTGCTAGTCTCGACAGAATCGATGGTGTCCAAATCCATCAATTCATCGACTAGGGATAATTCCGATACATCACAATTACACATGTAGAGATACTCACTAGTTGTGATCCAATCACAAATTCTCTCATGCTGTGAATCGTAGTAGCGTGGACATTCAGTAAATGAGTTTAAGATCTAATCAAATACATAAAAATATGTATCCTCAAATAGTGAATCTTCATTTATCATATAAATGGTTCAGACATAAGGCGATTGCCTTAGGACATCTCTCATATATTACTAATACATATGACAAATCAATCATGACAAATAAGATATAAAGGTATATAATACCTAAATTTTAATATTAATTTCTATTTGTTAAGGTTAAATCTATTTTGTCATATTACCAATTTTCTCCCAAGTGTGTCAAAACCCAAAAATAGCACACTATAACTTCTAAACCTAAGTTGTGCCAATTTGATTGATTTTTCAAACTTTTCAGATAATATTGGCACATCCTAAAATCCTTTAGGATATAAATTCAAACAACATTTCCAAGGTGCCCATAACCTTGAAAATGACCTAAAGTGTCACCCTTACCATGGTTAGGTTAACTACCCATCCATTTAATGTTGGCACAACCTAACCCATTTAGCGTGAATCGATCACGCTCCTAAGAACCCAAAACCTATTTGAGCTCCTTAGATTTACTAGATATTCCTTAGGGATAACTTTCCTAGATACCCTCCTAATGATCCTTCTAGGCTTGGTAGCCTTGGTCATTTGGGTTTCGTCGTGGTTAACCATAGGGATTACCTCCCTAGTAACCTTCTTAGTGGTCTTCCTAGATTTCATGGAAACCTTGGCCACTAGACACTTGTCTTGGTTAACCTTAGGGATGACTTCCCTTTTAATCTTGGCTTTCCTAGACCTAGTACTAGTTCCATAATCGAATGAAACATTATGATAGGTCTTCTTGGGCTTAGGTTTGTGACCCAAACATTTCTTGCCCTTGGATGGTTCTTGCTTCCTATGACCTAGATTTTGACCATTTGACCCCTTAATTGAATTTTGCATCCTTGCAAGAGTCTTTTCGAGTTTTTCAAGCCTTGACCTCAAGACTTGGTTTTCTAACTCTAATCTTTCTAATTTAGAATTTTCGTTAACCCTTTAGTAAAGATTCTTCCTAGGCATATGTCTAGAATTATTGGGGTTAAAACTTAGATGGTCTTCTATTTTCCTAATGCTTGCCTTAGGTAATATTGTTTTAGGGACATTAGTCCCAAATTTCTCCTTATTTCTAAAATGGAAAGACTTTGCACCTAAGCAATAAAGCCTATTTCTAGCATATTCTTTATGAACAATATCAAGATTGCTAAAATTATTTCTAGCATTCTTTTGTCTATAACTTAAAGAATGAGCATTATTGAAATTTACCTTAGGGTTTACTTTAGAAGCTCCCCCTACTTGTGATGCTCCTTCTTGACCATTGCTAGGCTTCCTTCCCTTAGGGCATTGACTTCTATAGTGCCCTCTTTGTTGGTACTTGAAACACACCATATGCTCCTTGCTCTTGCTAGTGGGAACTCCGGCATCCTTTGAATTTTTGTTGACTTTTGTTGCCGACGGAGTCTTCTTGACCTTCTTAGGACACTTGCTCTTATAATGCCCATATTCTCTACACTCAAAACACATAATATGTTTTTTATTATTAATTGAAGTGTTTGAGTTACTTAGGTTAATGGTGGTGGCCGGAGTGAGTTCTTCATCTCTCCCGGAGATAGATGACTCTTCTTGCTCTTGCCCTTGCTCTGGTGATCTAATATCCTCCCTCTCAATCTTAGAGGTGGAGACTTCTACCTCTTCTTCCATCGATCCTAATCCGGATGTTGATTCTCTATCAACTTTCGAATCCACACTTTCTTGTGAGGAAGAGCTTATTTCTTCAGCCTCTTCCTCTTCTTGAGCCGATGAACATTCTTTGGCTTATTGTGATTGTTCTTCACTTAAAGCCGGTGATGGTCTTTCATGGAACTTTGTCAATTTGCTCCAAAGTTCCTTGGCATCTTGATATTCACCTAGTCTAGACAAAATATCATTAGGTATCAAATTTTCTAAAAATTTTGTTACCTTAATTTCGGTCTTGAACCTTAGGCGTTGCTCTTGGGTCCACTTCTTCAATTTTAGGACATCTCCCTTCTTATCCCTAGGGGGTTCCAAACCTTCCATGATGATGAACCAATCTTCTATGTCCATCATCAAGAATGTCTCCATTCTTGCCCTCCATGCCGAAAAATATTCTTGGTCGTATGGTGGTGTATTGATGTCGCATCCTAATTTTTCTTCACCCTCTAGCGATGCTCCCTTAGTTGTTAAACCTTGAAGAGTGGTCTCGCTCTAATACCAATTGTAGGAACGATGATGACCATTAGAGGAGGGTGAATAGCTTGTTCGTTGCGTCGATGGAATTCGATCGCGTTTGATCGTCTACACTCTTGTTAGCACAGCGAAATAATAATAACAAATACAAATAACAAGATACACAATCACAATGCACAAATACGCAAGATATAATATGGTTTGGAACCTCAAGGTTCCTACTCCACGGATTGAGCTCGAATGAGCTCTAACGATGTCAAACACCACTAATAATCAAATACTCCTTCTAGACAACAAGTCGGAGGCGAAGAAATCTCGTACAAAGATTCTTATAATAATAAGAAACAAATACAAGCAAATGTAAGTGAACTACACAAATACAAGTAAAGAAAACTTTACACAATGTGAACTTGAACGCTTGCTTTTGGTTGCTTGAGAAGAGCCTTGAAGGTCTGGATTGCAGCAGTAAATCCCCTCCAAATCGTCTCAAAGAACCATTGTCAAATCCTCCTCCACAAGCTGTTTTTATAACCTGCATTCGGGCTGAATTCCGCCTAGCAGTCGATTGATCGAGACCATCAGTCGACTGCTCCTGTAGTCATTGTCTCACAACGACTCAAGCCACGTTGGATAAGTTCCAATAGCTAGACCATCAGTCGACTGATCATACCCATCAGTCGACTGCTCATGCCTTCACTCGACTGTCAAACTCTAACAATCGACTCTGGAACCTTCTGTATCTGCGACATCGACCATCAGTCGACTGCCATCCATAGCAATCGACTGATCAAGCATCGATCAATCGCCTTCTTTGGCGGTCGACTACCAAAGCCATTTGCGGCGGCTCGAGCGTCGTCGACTCATCAATCGATCGTTCATAATCCCAATCGGCGATACAAGTCGACTCAATCACAATCAAAAACATTTGACCACCAATCGTCCATAACCCAACATAAGGTTTAATCCCAAGTATGATGCCCTCATACTTACTAGACCACCCTTAGCCTAGACTTAAGCCTTCTAGCCACCTTTGTCAGCCTCATGCCTATCGGATCCCTCCAAGTCATCCATGACTCGTTCATCCATACGCTAGCCTTCAGGTGCTTCCATCGGCTATTGTCATGCTAAGTTGGTCTATTCCGCCAAGGCATTTGGGCTTACGCTGCCAAGACTACCACTTGGACTTTACGTCGTCAAACCATTAGACTTATGCTGCCAAGACTCCCGCTTGAACTTTACGTCGCCAATATCAACCCCTTGGACTTTCCTTGCCAACCCATGTTGGACTTTTCAATTGTCAAGACTCAAGCTTGCATTTTCCCTTGCCAAAATATATGCTTAGACTTTCCATTTGTCAAGTACCCAAGACTTGGACTTTTCCATGACAATTACATTGTCATACGTTTTGTCGAACATCAAAATATCGTTCGAGTCAAATTCGAGTCTGATTAATTATGATCAGAGTCGATTGCACCAACACATGTAACATGAGTGTGTCTGCTATGCAAGTTATCATCTTTTCAATACAAATAGACATATAAATCATATAACCAATATTTACGATGTGTGTACATGACATATTAAGCATCAATCAATCAATATTACATGAACGACATGTAGATTCTTATTTGACCGTTCCAAGTAATTGTGAATGAATATTAATATATTCTAGTACAAGGAGACCCTAACTGATGTGTCAATTCACAAGGAATGAACTAACCATCCTTCCCTTATCCAAGGACTCCTGTTTTTTCATCTTAGAAAGAGGATGTATCATATGGCCCTTAGTAATATCTCCTTTCTTTTTTTTCTTTTTTTCTTTTTTTACTTGGGGCAATCACTCCTGATATTACCATCTTTATTACAATTGAAGTACCTTACTACTCTTTCTTCTTTCCTTCTTTATTTTTCTATCCCCAAACAACTTCTTAAGATCACTTGTGATTAATTTATCACTTATGATCAATTCCTTGTTCTTCTTCCTCGCTTTCTTCACTATGTGTACTACATGAGTTTCTTCACCGCTATTAGAGGAAGAGGATGGTGTTGATGTTGGTGGTGATGACGAAGGACTATCCTTATAGTCTTCCTATTAAGTGAAAAATGTTATTCCTTTGTTCTTCTCTCCATCTATGTATTTTTTCTTCGTAAATCTCGGTAGTGGTAAACATATCCTTAAATGCTCTTGTTTCTTTTAGAGCATTTTTTTTATATGTTTATTTTTGTTCCAATTGCCATGAGTTCTTTGACCACTTTCTTGAATCATTCAAGCTAGAGTATCTCTATCTTACATTGAAATCTTTAATGTAGTTATTTGAGTTCTTTCAAGAGATTCCTCTTTACAAATCTTGAATTTGAGGTGCCCTTGTGCAATTCTATAAGCTTGCTTGCTTAACGAATCCTTAGCACTCTACTTTCCAAGCTTGTTCAATACTTGAGTTGGAAGTTTAGACATCAAAGCATAAGTTCCTTTTTCATTGGCCATGGACTCATCATTTTGCTCCTTAGTTCAACGGCTCAACTCAATCAACCCCTCCTCCATCTTTGTCCTTTAGAGCTTCATACCCTTCTTCCATTGCAAATGTCATTTCAAACTCAATCCGAAAGTAGGTTTGCAATTTTCATTTTCTAAATAGCAAAGTTCCTATCGAATGTAGAGTTGAATTGAAAAAAAAAAAAAAAAGTGTGGAACCGCCATATTAGCGGCCTCCCATCGCTGTCCCTACGTATGGAGGGGAGTAAATCAGGTCTCAAGTGGCTAGCGCAGAAATGCGGAGTCATCGGTAGTCTGGTCGTCACCTCCAGAAATCGACCCCTTGCCCTTTCAAGCCTTAATACGGCTGCGCTAGCCATCTAGATTTGTCCTGGGGGCTAATATAGAGTTAAATTGAAGATGAGAGGGTGGGGTGCATACGATGAGTACGAATCATTAATTGTCTGCAAACAAGCAAAAATAAATGCAAGGTTAGTAATACGAATGTGTTTGTGTGTAATTAATTTTTATCGAGTTATAATTGCAATAGAAGATAAAATAAAAGACACAATATTGTTAATATGTTGATATATATAGCATGATTTGAATACCTTGTTTCTACTCTATGACCTACAAATGCATCAAGTGCACCGCCCACAAATCCACTACAAAGCGCCTCTTTACATAAGACAATTAGGCAAATACAATAATACCCAATCGATGGATTCACACTCAAATAATCCTCACTCTTCCAAGGATGTAAATGAATTCACAGGAAAGAGAAAATTATTAAGCGCTTGATTAGAAGTCTTTCATATATCATTTGTACAATCTTAAGATTTCGATCGACCACTCGAATATATTTAAAAACAATTAGGATATAACTAATAAATCTTGGGTGCCTCGAATCTTTCTAAGAGTTACAAACATATTTATATTGATCGAAGCAAGCTTTTCGAAATTATTTTGAAATTTTTTGCCTTTGTAGCCAAACATTATGTCTTCAAATTAAACTATTAAAGTTTAACTACATGCTCTCTCTGTAGCGTGTTGAACTACATGCTCTCGTATGCACAAGGCGATGTAAATATTGTCATCAAAGCTTATATTAAGGGGGTAGAGAATCTTTATACGTACACGAGAGTCATTGTGATATCGATCGATCTAAAGAAACAGTTGAAATAGAGAATCTTATCGACTTTATTATTGCCTATTATTATGACTCAGACTAAATGAGTTATCTATTAATTTGACGTTCTTTGTCATACTTCTTTATATACTTCTTTATTACTTATTGCGATCACTTTATGTTGCTTTGCAAAAAGAAAATATAGGTCGATATATAATATAGCGACGTCAACATATTAATCAGCTACTATGAATTAAAGTTTATTATTCACTTAAGAGCACAACCATCCACCATCAAGATTTGTACTTATTGTGATCACTTTATAATAGAACACACTCCATTTGTGAGGATATCGATAAATCACAACTCAATCGATCAAGTACTAATAATAAGATGATATCTTTATTGATACGGTTAGAATGTAACCTAAGTTAAATAATAAGATTTCTGAGTAAAAATTCATGATTTTTCCGATCGAATACTATAGTCTAATTCTATCAAATCATAAGATTTTTTCTAAACATATGATTGATTTATCCGAGTGCTATTAGCTCCACTCGAGTATTATTATTTTCCCTAGAGCACTACCATCTTTTTTGAATGCATGCATGCGATCTCTCCTGAAGGCATACATGTAAATGACTCTTTATGAGTGCATGTTTACAGGTCTTCCTGAATGTATGCATGCAAGTGGTTCTTTTCGAATGCATATATACAATCCTTTTTGAATATATATATACGACTCTTTCCGAATGTATGTATGCAGATGACTCTTTTGCAATAGGAATTGACCCAATGATATACATTGTATGCCCTTGCTTCCCTCACGGATTTATGATATCGCCCATTCGTGTCCTAGCTATGCGACGAATTTGACGGTTCATGGAGCTCTCGATATTGACTGACTTCTTGCATCTACTTTGAAATGGACGATGGAGATCTCATCCTGCGTCTACAATTATTATTATTGGAGTAACCAAATTTCATCCTATTAATTCTAGAAGCTTTTCATGGGTACATAAAAAAAATAGTAGATTGATTATTATTATTAATTAGTTTCGAATATTTAATTTTGAAAATGATGATTTTATTAAAAAAAAATGATCATCAAAATAAATCCAGATCAATATTTCAAAAAAAAATTATTATAATACAATGCAATTAAAAATTAATTCAAATTCAAAATATCGTTATATACTGCTGCACCCCGGAACATATAAATCGAGTATACTATAAATGGACCTTGAAATCATGCTTCTTCTTCTTCTTCTTCTTCTTGGTTCGTTGCTGCAACCGATGCTACTTCGAAGCGCCTCATTGCCGCTGTTGAACTCATCCTAGGTGGCCGCGCGCAGGGAAAGTGACAACGCAGTCCACGAGGCCTATCTCGATCTTCCTCTTCGGTCGCCCAGTGCTTCTTCTTCTCCTCCTCCTTCGGTTCCTCGCCGTCTGTCTCCGCACCCTCCGGCAGCGTGGTCTGCCATTCCTTGCTTTCGTTTCTGATCTCACTGAAACAGGCAAGTTTTTAATCTATTAATTGTTCGATCAATGAAGAAAGAAATGCATATGCCTAACCAAAGGTTTTACTGAGATCTTGATATATGTTCGGTGTTATTGGCTGGAGCCGCTCAAACAAAAAAAGATATGAATGAATGGCGAACACTCGAATGTTTTTAATAATTTGTTTTCTTTGCAAATAAAGCTACGTACACACTGACCAACTATGCGCATCGATCGAACAGATGGAAGACAATTCACTGCTTTTGCAAGCAACAATATCTTCATATAATCTTTCATCAGAATATGCATTATCTCGGACAAGAATGGTTGTATGAATGTGATCCGATCCCAGAATGCTATTTTGTTCTCTATCTTGATTGTTAAGAGTAGTTATAAGAGCATATATAGGTTAATTATACGAGCTAGTACCAATTGCATTGACTATCAGCTGTACTTGCATTGCTATCGAGACATATCATTATATTTAACATCTTCCAAGAAAGAATGATATTGGATCATGATAATTAGAGCGTTCGCTCTTTTGTTTTTTGTTTTTCTTCGACTTAATTCCCATCTGTTTCATAACCATGTTTGCTTTACTCTCTTCTATCATTTACTGTGTAATTGTCGCTTGAGATTTGCCCTTTTGCTGGAAAATAGCCCCATGGCCATGTGTAAGAGTAAGAGAAATCCATTCTTGAAATTATAACGTAACTGCAGTTGGATTTGCTTTCATTTGGAATGCATGGTGGCGGTTAATTAGTTATATGCCCCCACATCATTAGAATTAATTAGTTCTTACTCTATTTAATTTTCCTGTGCAGATAATACATTTTGGTGACGAGGTTATTATTCTAGAGGATCCAGCGGATCGGAGAGGTATACGTATGATGCATAAATTTAACCGAAAATTTAGTTTATTAGATCCATAAATTGCCAAGCTGTAACTTTTAATTAATGTCTGGTTATGCTTAACTTTTGTTAAGGGACAACATATATATATTTCTGATTGTTTTTTTCCTAATTTTGGCCGATTAATTTGTGATTGCTTAATTGTGTTTTCTACTCCTCTAGCTATCTGAGACTTCTTTTTGGATTGCTATTTGCATATACTAAGTTCATACGTGAATACTAATTGATATTGTAGAAGAAATGCATGCCTAAGACAGAACACAAACAGGTGGTCATCCCAGATGACTTTACCAAAAGATTTTTCATGATCGACTTTAACCATTGCAACTTCTATTTGTTTTTTTATAGCAAACAACGTTGTTGAATTCTTTTTATAGTAGTCTATATTATTATTGTTTATCTTTTCACAAATTTGATGAGATAGAGTGGGACAATGGTGAAGGAAATTATCTTAATGTTAATGTATCGTCGTCGGATAGAGGCATTAGCGGTGTTGATCCAACAACTAGGTCCAATTAGTTGCCTCAATAATGAGTACTCAATGGTTCTATTTATATTCTAGACACACTCTTTTGGTTATTGAGGTGCCCCTTAATTCGGATAATAAGCATAACCTTCTTGGTGCCGTCATTATAGACTTAATTTCATTGGTTGTTGAGTTATCTTTTCATATATTGACACGCCCTTTCGGGTACACACTCTTTCAAGTACGCACCTTTTGGATAATCTTATTCATACGAATAAGAGTTTTAAGGTCGAGACGAAAATTAGTCTTCTTTTCTTAAGATGATATTGTATGTTTATAATTTATTAACAATCATCTTTCAAGATACAACGTCCTGTATCTCAAAATAGGAGCATTTTAAATTTCTAGTCTTGACGAACTTTTGAAACTTTGGAACTCTTAGAAGAGGAGAGAGCTTAAGAGGGCATTTTACAACTCAAGGATTGTAAGTTGAGGAGAAGTGGAGTTTCTTTCGGGGTTCTTCCAACATATAAAAAATATAGTGTCTTTTAATTAATACAATCACATATCAATTAATTGATTAATTATTCATATTCCTTTGCAAAAGATTGGAACCATCAACCTAACGGTTCCCATCAATCTGTTTCATAGTCATTGTGAGGAAGGTAAATCACAATAGGAGTCATCTGAATTCAAAATAGACCTCATTCGAAATCGACCCGTCACTTTTGCAGGCACCGCCATGTCTTAGCCACCACGTCATCCCCGTAGGGATAATTATTCATATTCAATCAATATTGCAGTAGCATATTTTTAATTTATCAATTGATTAATTATTTAATCAATTAATTAATCTGTCCAGAGATATTAACTGATTAATTAATCATTCGATTAACTGCAGCATATAATTAATTGATTAATTTTAATCATTCAGTTAATTAATCCTCTTAATTTGCAGCCAAATCTCATAAATTAATTCTGATTTCACACTCCTAAATATCCATGTAACAACATCCATGAAACCAGCTTCTTTGCCACTCATCAACTTTGTTGAGTCACCTGACGTTCATCTTCGTGAGGTTGTTGCTATCCATCAGTTCGCTTGAGCTTCATATACAGTTACATTGCCAAAAATAACACCATGGTATGACTCATTTTTTGTTTGAACTCCATTTGATTTGTCGGTTGTTGGTTGGAACTTGATAGGTGATCTGAGATGCATAGGGCCAAAGGCAATGGCGTCGTCATGCAATAACGCCGTGAAATGGGCTACTTAATCCCGAGAGCATTTGCCAGCCTCTACGGTGCCTCAGAGGTAATTAATGTACTTTTCCGATCTAATTTGTCTAATTTGTGTGCATGCATAGTTCAAATTTCTAATAGAGGACTGAAAGTGTGCTTCTGGTGACAGGATCTTATCCGTCGTTTTAGCATTCATAATAAATTAGCCAAACACGCGCGATGTGAACATTGTGAGATACAATGCAGGCGGTGATATTCTCATCTCCGGGGCTGACGATTTAAAAATAATTCTATGGGATTGGGATGCAAATCAGGTTAAAGTGTCATTTCATTCCGGACACAAGGGCTATATTTTAGATGCATGTTTTATACAATTTACAGATGATTGTACGATAGTCACTATGGGTTATGATGGTCAAGTATTATACCTTTCTTCCCATATGTAATATCTCGTTGTATTTAACATGTACATGTCTTTGTGTATGTCATTAAGTTAGACGAGCTTTAATTTTAGAAGACGGAAATGTTATCACAACTCCTTTAGCTGACCACGGCAATATAGTTACTAGGTTGGCAGTAGAGCCCAGAAATCCACATGTATTTTATTGTTGTGGCTGTGAAGGACTTGTTTAGTGTGTAAGCATGCAGTTTATATCTTTACATTTTCGTATTCCATGTTTTAATTATTGGCAAACATGCATGACTACGTTTTGCTCTGTGCAGATTGATTTGAGAATACAAAATGCGAATGACTTATTCATATGCAGCAACATGTTGGGGTTTGTTCCTCTAAATAGCATCGCCATTAATCCACAGAATGAGCATCAATTTGCCATCGGTGGAGAAGACAAATACATTAGGGTTTATGATATTCGCACGCTTCAATGCGATCGTAATTATCCCATCAATTACTTTTGTCCTGCTCATCTCATCGATTATAAAAATTGTGAAATTAGAGACTTAGCATTCTCATATGGGAGTGAGTTACTGGCTTCCTATAGCAAAGAAATATACTTATTCTCTAGAGATCAAGGATTGGGATAAAATTCAATGAATGAGTCCATCAACGGTTTCTTTGAAAGTAATTCTTCATATCCACGGCCAAACAATTTCTTTGAAAGTGATTCTTTATATCCATGGCCAGACGATGAAGACCAAATGATTGGTGATCCACAGGCATACAAGGGATATTCTAGAGTAGAAGAAATCACTAGTGTGAGCTTCATTGGTCCAAATTGTGAATACGTCAGCGTCAGTTCAGACAAAGGTCAAATTTTTATTTGGAGAAAAAGGGACAGCAAACTTTTGCATAAGCTGAAAGGAGATCAATCTTTTTATTAGACGCATTGCATATCATCCTTATGTTGTTGCTATTGCTAGTTGCGGTGGAGACAATGACATAGAGATCTGGACACCAAATGCAACTGAACCAACTTCAGACTGAACCAACTCCAACTCGGATTGCAGTATAGAGAGAGAGGTAAAGATACACACTGCACATTGACATCCTTTTTTTGCTTTAATTAAAGTGTGTGCACTGTTAACCTTTGAAACAGAATCTCTACTTGTGTATTTCTCAAGCCACAATTGATAACTCCTGCTACTATTGATTCAATATCTTTACACTTCTTTGTACGAGATAAAAGGAGTTACCAATCGCCTTCACTTCCTGTTAAATAGTATGCTCTGAGCCGATATGATTTTTTGCTTGGATTTTGGTATTATTGTGTAACATTTTCTTATAGAGTAGGACCTTGACATTTAGAACTGATCATCAAAGTTGTTGTAATGCTTTGAATTTTGGTGTTCTTGTGTGACATTTTCTTATTGAGTTGGACTTTGGCATTTAGAACTGGTCATCATAGTTTTTGTAAAGCTCTGGATTTTGGTGTTCTTGTGTAACATTTTCTTATAGAGTTAGACCTTGGCATTTAGAACTGGTTATCAAAGTTTATGCAAGGCTCGTGTAACATTTTTTTATTGAGTTGGACCTTGGCATTAGTTACTATACACTTAGCAGACTATTAAGAACTTCAATACTCACTGAAGACCAAGTTTGAAGTAGCAAAAAAGTCATGAGCATAGCAACAAAGTAAATAAACATGAAGAAGCACTATACAAGGTTTCAAAATCACAAAAGAGGCTCAGAAGTAAACTATAATCTCAGGGATAATCATCTTAGTTCCTATATGAGAGTTGGTTGAATTTGATGAGTAATAGACATTGCTATGGAATTTATGACTATGTTCTTAGGTAGCCTGAAAATACATAACATTTACATAACAATTCTATATAAAATTATTTCTGTTCAAATTATTAAGATATATGGTATTTTACACGTTTTCATATTTATACTTATTCTTTGCTTATTCTAATATAACATTAAAAAAATGACAGTGATAAAATAAAAAAATGTCTGAACATAAGTACAAGAATAGAAGTATACAACTTCCTAGACAATTACTATAGTGGAACTTAGAGGATTAACAAGCAAGTACATTGATAAGATAACAGATGATAATGTAGTAACTGGCGTTGGAGGTATTAAGAATGTCATAAAGGATTTTCTTAAAATTACAACAAAGATAAGCTTTAAGTCCTTATTTCATTATTTAACTATTTAGATGAACTTACTAGTCATATTCAAGATAAACCTCTATATTATCTGAATCTGTAAATAAAATGATGCTATTAGTTAACATAAAGAAAACTGGAAATCGTTCAAATTAAGTAGAACTAAATCTAAAATTGAACAGGTGAGAGCAATTTCAATACAAAAACAAATAAGGGAATAGTTAATACAAATGTAACAGTTTAAATATATCAGATCTAACATCTAACAAGGAATTATTGATAAACACAACTTTAATAGAATCAAAAATAGGTTGAAATAAGAATGAGTTGTTGGAGAGTTGTGAGATCAGTATGTGCCTCATATGAGATTATGGTATGGCCTGTCATATTTTATGGATCATGAGCAGTTAGAAAACAATGCATGCAAAAGCGAAAAATACTAAAATGAATGTGTGATGGCACTAAAACAGATTATATATAAGATATATTGCTGTACAAGAATAGGGGTGTGGCGTCATGAGATGACAAAATGAGATAAAATGAAATAAAATTATATACACATGCACAGAAAAAGCATTTAATGGACTCTATGGCTAGATAAGTTAATAAGAATAACAAATGCAAGAGATTCAGAGAAACCAAAAAAAAAACTCTAATTAATGTAATAAATAATGATTAAGAGATCTAAATATTAATAGTGGTGTAGTTATGCATAGAGAGTTCAATGGCATAATAAAATCTGAACTCCTTGAATTATGTCATTTCCAACAAAATATTTTTCTTATTAAATTCAGTATTTAATTGTCATCTACTTCATTCATCTCATATATAAAAAAACTTCATGGAAACTAAATTTGGAAGTAAAGAAACAAATATACGCAAACAAAAATTATGTTGCCCCTTTAGAATAATGTTTCAGAGTTCAAAGTAGAGAAAAAAAAAAGAGAGCACTTACAACCAATGAATTATAAATGAAGCGCTCTCTTATATCTGCTATTGTTGGCCTAACAAGTTCGCATATGTACCCAATTACCTGCAGCAAAAGGACACTCATTTGTACGAGATAAACTAACCAATAAAATCCAGAGAATCAATCAACGGAAGCCATGAAGCTTACTATATCTCCAGCCTTATGTGAAAGCCTTGCAAAAACACCAAACCCATGAATTTTTTATTTTCCTATCAGAGAAAACACCATGTTTGACAATGCAGAACATAAAAAACTATGGATTAAAATAACTCAATGGTTAAAAGGATTCAATATCTAGGTATTGGACTCAAGTTACTTAGTCGAAAATACTGAACTTATCAAATGCAAGATGCTTTCCGAATGTTGTATTCATGTTTCTGTACTTCTCGGCCATTGAACAAACACTACTATGCTTCTCAGACTCAGAGGTACTCTGATTAGAATCATCCATTCTGCACTGAGCTTGTGAGGAAATGCTGCTTGATAAACCACTGTCACTTTCATTTTGACAATAACCAGTGACTAGATATGGCTCGTTCTCTACATATGATCATTTCCGGGATGCAGTGACAAGAACCTGAGGTTGCTTCTGACCTCGCCTTCCCAAGAAATTATATGGCTTTATTCATTGGAAACAAAATGCTCAGCGGTCAAAAGCTTAAAGAAGCATAAAATGCAGATAATGAGAAAGCATTTTGCAGCCAAAGATCAAAAAGAAAAGGTTCTGCACTGTTTATTACAGTATGGGAATGATAGTAACGCAATTGATGCAAATAGTATAACATATAGCACTTATATCCCTACCCCTCCTTGCACAGCCAGAAGAATTGAAAGCAGGAACAAAACTTGAATCTAGCTCTGGGGGCAAACTTAAGTTGTTATCTGCAGGTGGCCTTTCCTTCGATGGCTGTATATGTTTCTTGCAGAAAGAAAGTAGGCAGATGCATTGATCATCATCCTCATCAAGTGACATGAGATGAATTTTTTCCTCCTCCTCTAACTTTATACAAAAAGATAAATATTGCAATAAATAAACAAATAAGTGCACAGCAATATAATTAACAAGAGCATCAAACTAAAGATCTTGAATGAAGAGATGTCAGACAATAGCAAGTACCTCAACACAAAGACCAGCAGCACAAGCACAGAGAGGATGAAATGTCACTCGACAAGTTTTATGAGAGCACTGTTAAGATACAATTTTATTAAGCTATAATATATTGTTTATTGAACAACCAGATGCATTGCATGCATGCAATTGATAGGCATTGATTTAACAGGAAAAGAAATTTGACTATTCATAAAAACAATAAATTTTACAGGTTAAAACCTATGTGCAGGCTCCATAAGCTACCCCACAGATGCTGCACAGGAGTTTCCACCTATCCTGGAATACATTTCAAAGAAAATAATATCAATATAGAAGATTTACATGAGAAAAGGAATGGCAAAAATTATAGTTCCAGAATACAGAAAAAAGAAACAAAACAGAATAAAACACATTCATATAAACTGAAATTTGTACTTTGTGAATTCTGCTTATTCCATCGATAGACTCCATTCTCTTCACATTTACAAGGCATGTTTCTGTGGATAATTCATTGAGTTAATCAAGATCAGTTTATCAATTACCATTCAAACTTGTGGCTTGTCAAGTATCAGGTCTCCACATTGCACAGCTGAGGTGAGCCCAATCACAATCTGTAGTAGGTTTGATTGCACCACCTATAACAATTAAGAGTTTAAGTAAAATCAACAACATCAATGCCTAAGATCTCAGAGATAAATATACAACTTTACCAATAACAACAGGACAGAGACAACATTTTGGAGGAACCTTTGGTGCCCCAGGTCGACATAGATTGCAAAGCCAAAGGGTTTCGTCTATTAGTTCCAATTCACCGTAGCACTTGGCATGAACCTTAAAAATGTGTAAGTATTATAAAACTATGATCGAACCTATATGTAATTGGGCAAAAAAGTTACACTGTACTTGAAATAAAAGGTGTACCATAATTCTGCATTTTGTCACACTGCAGAAATAAATTGTCCTCATACTCCTGCTAGAAACCAACCATTTAATGTAGGACTCATAAGAAAAGAAATTCATTCAAACTTTAATACATGACAAATAACAAAGCATATGCTGGCAAATGCAAGAAGCAAGAGACCAACATTTGTAGCTGCAGTGAAGGAAATACTAGGACAAAACATTATACCCCATCCATATCACAAACACCACATCTGTCAAGATCTTTCCAATCAACACGAATAGCTCTGTAACCCATGAACAAATTGCTGTTTCTAGTTTGGCTACTTTGTTCCCAAAGTAGCTTGTTCATCCTACTAGTCCAAGTTTAAATACGTACTGCTCTTGAAGTTTATAAACAGTTTCCAAATTAGTCATGATTTTCCATGGGATGGCAAAGATGCAATGCTACATTCATAATTCAGCTGATTCGTTAATCTTATCTCAGACAGATAATGAAAATTTCTTCCTAACCAAAAGGATCGGAGAAGAAACTAAATATGTTATGTTGAGTTGTAAATGAAGCAGCAGAGATCAAGAGGAGACATCGAGCCTCGGCTCAAAGCAGAAGCCGTGGTACAATACGGACCTGAGCTGCCCAGGCTCGTAGGGGCACACGCACGGGGCTGCCGTGACCATTTCCACACCTTCTGCCTCATGTCGAAGTTCAGTAGGTCTGGCCACTTTAAGAAGTGCATGAAGAGGAAGTCGCCGGCGCCGCAGCAGATGAACTTGCAGGTGCTTAAGTACCTATTCAACGGCATTAGAGCCACCTCCTGCCATGTCTTATCCTCGAGTTCCAAAATCACCAGTACGTTGTGCCGGAAGGAACGCGATATTGTTCTGCCGACCATGACCAATTTGTTTGACAGGTTGATCAATCCAACACATTCAAGACGGTCTGATGGCGCACGAATCGATTCTTGAATCAGAGACTGAAAGCTAGAGGGCGGCTTGGTGAGGTCGAACGCCATTATGTAACGGACCGCCGTCGGCGAGATGATGAAGCAGTAGAGCAAGCCGTCGCATATGACGGCCTCCTGTCTGCCCATCCAGAAGTCGATGTCTTGGGCGAAGGGCGTGGCCCACGACTGCGTTGTCGATTCGTAGATGTGAACTGACAAGTGCAGTTGGCGAGAGTTCTTCGGCAGATGGGAGCACTTGGCGACGACCACGGTGTAGCCGCGCGTGCGGCGGTCGAACGACAAGGCGAGCACGTTGTAGTCGGGGGAGCAACCGCCGGGAACTTGAGGAAGCAGCTTCCAGTCGCTTTTGATGGGATTGCCGACCAATAAGCGTCTCCCGTCTTTGGTGTTCATTAAGCAGACCAGGCCGCAAGAGGAGGATGTGAGCCAGAAGCTCTTTTCGAAGAGGGGGAAGCCGAAGTTGTACCACCGGAGGAAGCAAGGATCGTATACGCGGCCCGAGAAGGCGCAGTCTTTGATGCAGGACGTCAAGAACAACGGCTTCTGTGGCGCCATCATCGTCCACAACGGGCAGGAGTGAATCACCTCGTACCACCGTTTGCACACTATGCCCAATTTGATGATGTTGGCGATTGGCAATGAGGAAAGCACCTTCTGCAGGAGTTCGTCCGGCAGAATGCCGTCCCACGACAGCAATAAGCCCTTATCTTTCTCCTCCTCGCCGTCACCGTCTCCAGGCATCATCCTGATCTCTGCAACCTCGTGGTGGATGGGATCTCTCTCCTTCCCCGACTCCTCCACGAAGAAGATGAGATCGCCAACAAGTACCCGGTGAAAAAGAAAAAAACCCTAAAAAGTTTCTGAATCAATAACAGGAAAAAAAAACTCAAATTTCTGCGTCGCAATGATACGTACAGACACAACCTAATAGTTGCGACCTTTTATCTGTCGATCTCTTCTTCTTCTTCTTCTTCTAAAAAATTGGAACCGCCACGATCCGTTTGAACAAGGCGTTCTTATCTTAAGAAATTTACTTTATTTAGATCATTATCTAGGGTTTAAGGACATAATCCTCTTTTTTTTAAAAAAAATTAATAAATAAAAAAGTTAATATATAATTACTATAGGAAAACAGAAAAGATTGATACCAGATATTTTTTTTATATTTTAATTTTCTTTCTTTTATTCTATAGTAATAAAATTTAATAAGAAACATAGAAATTATATTAGAAAGCGATCAATTTCTTTCTAAAAAATTAATATAAACAAGGTATAAATATATATATATATATATATATATATATATATATATATATAATTCCACTTTCGTAAGAAACACATTAACATAAAAAAAATAACAATAAAATAAATAAATAATTATTCTTCCTTCGCATTGACAAAATCAAATGCTCTTTTGGTTAAAAAAAAAAAATTAAGTCATCAATTTTTTAAATTTGCTAGACCTTTTATAAAAGGTATTTTATTTTATTTTTTAATAAAATCATATTTTTTAAAAAAAAATAGATTTTATAAGAATTTTTTTTATTTTACTATAAAAAATTAGAATGAAATATAATAGACAAATTTTGATGTATATAATTTGTACATTTATTTCCTTTCTAGATAAGTAATCGATATTTTACTTAATTGTGCATGATTTTTATTTTAAAAAATCTCCAATTAAATTAAAAATATATAATTAAAATCAGGAACTAAGCCTAAAATTTATGGTAAGAAAAAGACAAGCAATATATCTCAGGCAAAATTTTCATATTTCATGTTAAATACAACATCCTACGTAGCAAATTGTTGTGTAGTTATCCTAACTGATGTCACATTTTTTTTACTTGAAAAAAGTTGGTTCAAAATGCTAAAAGTCAAACCTCGCATATTGAGAACTTACAAGAGTACGCCGGAAAGAAAAGACTATTTATTTTTCTTCTAAATAATTAAGGTAGTATTTGGTAGAGAGAACATTTTTTTATTTTTTAATTTTTAATTTTTTTAGAAAATAAAAAATAATTTTTTAATGTTTTCTAATTTTCTAAAAAATGTATTTTTATTTTTTGGAAAATAAAAATAGAAAAAGAAAATGAGTTTTGGAGTTTTTCAATTTTTCAAAAAACGCTCGAAAAAGAAGATGAAAAATCTCAATCAAACATGTTTTTTCATTTTCTTAGAAAATAAAAAAAATGAAAAAAAAAAATCTCTGCCAAACAGCCCTTGGATTTTACTCTCATTTTTGCTATCACTGATCACAAGAACCTTGCTCCTTGTCAAGTTGATGAATATAGATCAAAAGAGACTCGAGTTAAACTTCTTAAGCTTATGACACCCCCTATGATTTTTAATATCACCGTGGTTTTCCTTGAGTATATGCAAAAGTGCACTTTCATAATTTCTTTTCTATTAATTAATTGTCCCTACAGGTTTCTCCTCGTCAAATGATATCCACTGCATTTCCTAAGATTTGTTGATGTATGACCCATTATTACTTCTTTTTTTTTTGCCATCACCCAGCCTCATTATCCACAAATTTGTCGTTGATTACCATTGTAAGACGTGAAGGGAGTTACCATATGTATCGTGCGATAATTGCACACGCAATTGAAGAAGTGCGTGCATAACTCCACGGTTTCCGTTGCATCCAAATCCCTATAAGGAGGATGCATCCATGAACTTGGAGTTTGGAAGTTGGGTGAGAGATATTAAGAGTTCTTCTGCAAGAGCGCTGTCAGTGTCAGAAGTGAGTGTGAGACACGACTCATTGTTGTCGGAGTGAACGAAGAGTTCTTAGAATGCTGAGGCGCAGTTGGAATTTGGCTCGTGAAAGAGGAGGATCTTTTCGATTCAACAATCGTAATCGATTCTCAGATCGTGAGCAGAGATCGTCGTCCCACTAGTTTCAGGAAGCGCGAAGATTCTGACGATTCACTGTAAATTCTAATTTACAGTCATGCTTTAATTTTTCAGCATTTCAATTTGTACAAACAGATGCAATAAAACTGACAATGGTATCAGAGCTGGTTGGTTTGCATCTGTTCGAAAGAAATTTACTCGTAAATATCATAGTTCACCGTGAGAACGAAGGACAGTGATTTTGTCGAGTAATTCCCAAGCAATTTCGCATCAACTGCTTTCTGAGACCGATCGATTGGGATTTAAGACTGATCAGTTTTCGAATCGGTTGAGAATTTCCAAGCTTCCTTGGGGAATAGCTTCCCGGTGGGAAGCCGAGCAATTTCGCATCTAGTTTACAGATCGGTTGGGATTGTTGAACAGTTTCCTGGAGGGAAATTGCTTTCAAATAGTTCCCGAAACCGGTATGGATTTTAAATCAGTTTGGATTTCAAACTGGTATGGTTTTTTGAACCAGATTGGATTTTAACCAATTTGGATTTAAAACTGGTCTGGTTTTTAAACCAGTCTGGATTTCAAATTGGTATGGTTTTTTGAACCGGACTGGATTTTAAATCAATCTGGATTTCAAACTGGTCTGGTCTTTGAACCGATCTGGATTTTGAACCAGTCTGGAATTTAGACCGATCTAGATTTTGAATCGGTCTGGATTTTAAACCAGTCTAGATTTCAAACTGGTCTGGTTTTTTGAACCGGACTGGATTTTAAACCAGTCTGGATTTCAAACTGGTCTAGTTTTTGAATCGGTCTGGATTTTGAACTAGTCTGGAATTTAGCCAGTCTGGATTTTGAATCGGTCTGGATTTTAAACTATTCTGGATTTCAAACTGGTCTGATTTTTGAACTGGTCTGGATTTTATACTAGTCGACATTTCAAACTGGTTTGGATTTTGAACCGATCTGGATTTTAGACCAGTCTGGAATTCTAAAGGTTGCTAAGTTTGGACATTTGGAATTTTGGTGAATGAAGCCGAACCAAATAGTGCTCGGCTAGCAGACTAAGTTTTCGACCAGAGCAAAGAGTGCTTGGTCAACATTAATAGTGGTCGACTAGCATTTTAAGTACTCGGGATCTCCATATAGGGCTCGAGATTTCCATGAGTTTCTTGGGCTGGAAATGTGGAAGTCTAGAGAAAGAAACACTAAAAGTGGTCGAGGTCCATAGTGAGAGCTCGACCAGAGGGCTAGTTCTACTGTTGGTCAACATTGGTTGATAAAGTTGACTTTGGTCAACTTAATCATCGAGTAATTGTTTGGAACAAATAGAACTCGACATAAACAAATAATAGATTGGTTAATAAGAACTAGAGTTGATGGCTATAGACGATGAGAAGATGGAATACCATATATATTACTCGAGTGTCTGGGGTGTTCGGAGCAAATCGGATGGTGTTCGGATTCTCACGAATTCACGGCCAAGTAGAGTCTTCATCGTTCCAGTCGACTGGACTTAGATCATAGTTGATTGGTAAAAGTACCAGTCGACTGATCTAAGCAATTCAGTCAACTGTTCTCCAAAGAATCAAGAAAATTTGTTCTTGATTTTATTGTATTGGTTTTTGTTAGTAATATATGAGAGATGTCCTAAGACAATCGCCTTATGTATGAACCATTTATATGATAAATGAAGATTCACTATTTGAGTATACATGTTTAATGTATTTGATTGGATCTTAAACTCATTTACTGAATGTCCACGATACGATTCACAGCATGAGAGAATTTGTGATTGGATCACAACTAGTGAGTATCTCTACATGTGTAATTGTGATGTATCTAATTATCCTAGTCGATGAATTGATGGATTCGGACACCATCAATTCTCGAGACTAGCACGAGGTATACTCCTTGGTGTATCCAAGCACCGATTCTCACCGGCCGGAGACATAGTGATGTCCGAGTTAATCGTGGATGCTAGTTATGGTAATTAGTTCATTGGAGTGACCAGCCGTAAGACTTCATATGGTTCTCTGCATATATAGATATGTCAATGAAGTTCTTACTGTGGCTTAAGTGCGATGTTCCTTTAACTTGCGGTATTCAAGTCATCTTGATCATGGAGACTTATGCTTTGACATCTTAAGCAAACATCTCTAAGGAGATGTGGACCCGGGATGATTGGGTATAAGTCGAAGTGATCGAAGGTGTTTGAATAGCCTATAAAGGATTCACCACTCCTTGCGAGGAGATGTATACCCATGGCCTCTCGTCGGATTGTTACTAAAGTCTTTGGCCAAAGCATTACATGTTTAGAGTAAGGTACTCTTCTATACATGTGGAGTAAATGATACTTGGGCTAGGTGTGCGTGACGAGTCAACTAGTGGGGACCGGCATACACAGACCATGTCCCGAACCAAGTGGGTATAAGATGAGTGAAGGGAATGGGGCAATGATTCATTCGAGCTGAAGGGTTTCAAATAGTTCGATCAACTGCTTGATCTTTCGGTTAATTGGGGATCATGATGTACTACTAGGTGCCACTCATGATCGTTCTATAATTAATGGTTAATTATAGACGGCCAACATAAACCGAGAACCTATTTGGTCACACGCACAACGAGTGTAATCCAAAGGATTTAAAACGAGCTTGAGAATGGGATTCTCAGACCGAGAGAAACTATGTTTGGTTGGACCAAACATAAAGCGAGCATGAAATTGTTTCAGTCGTAATGGAAGCGTGGATGGGCAGTGTCTTATGAAGACGTAATGGATGGACCAAAATGGTTTGGTTCTAATCCAATGGATAAGAATAAACCAAAGAGTTTGGTTTATTTTAAACGAATGAACCAAAAGTTGGTTCGGTTCGTTTTAACTTAAAATAAACCATTATGGTTTGGTTTATTTTAACTTATCTTAATGGAGCGGGTTAACGGGCTTTATGGATATGATCCATTAACCATTAAGAGAATTAGTTCTCTATAAAAGTGGGCTTAAGGGATTGTTAAACCCTAACTAATCCAATCATCCAAACCCTAGCCGCCCAACACATTGTTGCCGCCCAGCCCATAGCTCCTCCAACCGGCGTCCAGAAGGCGGCTTCCTTCCTCCTCGCCGGCGTCGAGCTGCTGCCGGAAGAGTTCCGGCGATCCTCCTTAGGTTTGGCATCAAGGTGAGCACTTGGCTTCCTTTGTTGGCCGGCGCCTATCTCCTCCACCAAGCTGTCCAGTTTTTCTGGACAGCTTCTTCTCCTCTCGTCGGAGCATCGTTTGGACGACGGTTAGTGCTCCGACAGCGGCTAACATACCGGGGATTTGATCTCCGGTAATCCTCTGAGGTGGAGGACGAAGGATTCGTCAAACGGTTGACGAATACCTCTCCGGAGAAGCGAGTTTTGAGAACTCGTTTTGGATCCGAATTTGGATTCGGATCGTGATCATCTCTCGATCACGTCGTCTTCAACACGAGGCTAGTAAGACGGCGAAGCTCGTGACTTAGCGAAGTCATCCCGAGGAGCTCGGCGTGGATACGGATAGAGACGATTCTTACGAGGATCGTTCCGGTTGATGCCGTTCCCGCTACACGTCATACGGAAGGTATAACGTAGTTTAATTTCTTTTTATTGCAATTTTAATTTACGGTTATGTCTACACTTGTTGTAATAGCATGCGTGTGTTGTGTGTGTTGTAATAAATAGGAGTATTTATTATTTTTATTGCTTCCGCTGTGCTCATGTTTACGAAACATGATCGAACACACACACGCCGCGGTGCCGGAAACCCAACAGTGGTATCAGAGCCCAGGTTGTGTTTTGACATAATCGTAAAATGGTTTTGCGATAGTCATAATGTATTTCTGGAAATTTTCTAATTTTGGAAATTTAGAAGTATTTATGGAAATTTTTCAATTTTGGAAAGTCTAGAAGTATTTATGGAAATCTTCCACTTTTGGAAAGTTGGAAGTATTTATGGAAATTGATATTTTCCATAAATAAAATATTTGATTATATTCTGGAAATTTGTTTCCTAATTTAATCATGATTTGATTTGGGAAATCAAATCTTAAAATATTTTATTTCCATAAGTAGTTTTAATGATTTAGGAAATTGGTTTCCTAAATAGATTTTCCTTAATCAAATAATTCCATGAATAAAATATGTGATTAGATTTGGAAATTTGTTTCCTAATTTAATTATGATTTGATTTGAAGAATCAAATCTTAAACATATTTTATTTCCATAAATAGTTATGACATATAAGGAAATATATATACATGACATAATTGTATGCCATGTAATTGCATTAGATGCATAACATTATGTCATGCGTGTCGTGACATGTAGATGTATGCCATGTATGCCATGCCATGTAGATAATAGTTATTTGCATGCAAAGAGGATGAGACATAAAAACCCTTAATCAATATTAAAGCCTACACCTTCCATTAATATGGTTAGAACCAGAGTTCGCTTTGTTTGGGTTGTTGGACTCTCCAAGCCCTACTCGAACTCCGAATATGTTCAAACCATGGAATAGTTTAATACTAATATGGTAAGAGTCAGAGGTCAATCGTTAGCTTTGGTTGTTGGACTCTCTCCAAGCTGGGCTAATTGGTTGAATGCGCTCTAACCATATTAAAACTATGTCCCGATTAATGGGTTGGCTTTAACCTGGAGCATCGGTTTGTTGGACTCTCTCCAAGGTCGATGTAAAGGGAGGTGAAGTTGGGTGCTATGCATATGATGCATACTTGTTAATGTGTTAACAACCCGATGTATGTGTGAACATTCAATCAGTTGATAGCACATTGTGATAGTTGCATATACGGGATATGCAATCGGTATAGATGATACCTACCGTCGTAGTTATGAATGGCTTGTTGGACTCTCTCCAAGGTTGTTCATAACTATGATGGATATCAGCCCATTCGGAGATGGACCTACAATCTCCCGAAGTGATTTTGGGGTTTTGAAATTCAAAATGAATGGGATTTATAAATGTATATTGATGCATTTTAAAATCATCTTTCTCATATATGCTCGTTTTGTATTTCTAAGTTAATATATTGATCATGATGTGTTTGAATTTGCGTTCCATTTTGGATTCAAATAAATTGACTGGGCCGAGCTTCATGGACTAGCTTAGAAGCTTGAGAATTATTCTCAAGGTTGAAAAGCTTGCAAATGTCCTCGAAGCGCCTCTTCCCGCCCGTCCTAGTGACGATGCAACTTTGGACCAATTGTTGGCCTATCAGAAACATGTGAGTGATTCTGAACAAATGAGTTGCATCATGCTAGCCGCGATGGAACCCAAGCTACGAAAGCAGCATGAGCATATGGATGCTCATATCGTAGTCCTTCATCTCTGTGAGTTGGTTGATGAGCAAGTGAGATTCGAAAGGTTCGAAGTCTCAAAGCTCCTCTTCACCTCTGAGATGCTAGGAGGTTCATCTGTATCGCCAATATGTCAAGACTGTGGAGTCTTCCGAGAAGCATGGCGAGGGCGGTCTTGTCATAGTTGATTCCTCGAAGAAAGGTTCTAAGAGGAAGTCAAAGGAACAGCAGAAGGGAAAGAAGAGAAGGGCTAAGAAGGTAGAACTAGCACAAAAGGAAACTTGCCATCATTATGGCAAGGAGAGCCATTTGCGAAGAAAGTACAAGATTTATCTTGAGTCCGTGAAGAAGGATAAGGCATCGGATGCCCCATCTTCAGAAATCTTCTTTATTGATTGTCATTCTATTTCCTCAGACACTTGGGTATTCGATACTGGGTGTGGCTCACATATATGTAATGACATACATGGGCTAAGGAATAGAAGAAGACTCGTCAAGGGGAGAGTCAAATTTACGTGTTGGGAATGGAGCAACGGTTGCTGCACTCGCCATCGGAACGTATTTGTTGGAACTCCCTGTAGGACTTGTCTTAGAACTGGACGATTGCTTTTATGTTCCTTCGTTGATAAAGAACATCATATCTATTTCTTGTCTAAATAGAAATGGGTTCCATTTGACTTTTAGTAACAATTGTTGTTACATAACTTTGAATGGAGTTCTTTATGGGATTGGAACTTTAAGCAATGGTGTTTATACGTTGGACGTATCCAGTGACATTTACAATATCGAAGCGAGCAACAAGCGTGCTCGAAAGGATAATCAAATAGACTCCTATATGTGGCATTGTCGTCTTGGCCATATAAGCAAGAAATGCATGTCCGAATTACACCAATGTGTAATTCTGGAATCGTTTGAATTGGATTCATACGATACATGTGAATCATGCTTAAAAGGCAAGATGACTAAGTTACCTTTTACTGGAAAAGGTGAACGAGTGGGAGAGTTGCTAGGCCTAATACATAGTGATGTATATGGACCTATGTCAACTCAATCTTAAGGAGGCTATAGCTACTTCATTACCTTCACCGATGATCACTCACGGTTTGGGTATGTGTTCTTGATGAAACACAAGTCTGAAGCCTTTGAAAGGTTCAAAGAATTCAGAAATGAAGTAGAGAAACAACATGACAAGAGTATTAAAATACTTCGATCGGATCGAGGTGGTGAATACTTAAGTCAAGAGTTTCTTGATTATCTAAGAGACAATGACATATTGTCTCAATGGACTCCGCCCTATACACCACAGCATAATGGTGTATCTGAGAGGCGAATCGACCTTGTTGGACATGGTCAGTCAATGATGAATCATGCAACTCTTCCCAAGTCCTTTGGGGTTATGCACTGCATACTTTACTTGTTAAATGTAATGCCTACCAAGGTAGTCTCAACTACTCCATATGAGATATGGAATGGTAAGAAACCTCATGTATCTTACTTGAAGATATGGGGTTGTCTCGCTATGTGAAGCTGATCAGTATCGCATAAATCGGATGCTAAGTCTGATAAATGTCTATTTATTGGATACCCTAAGGAAACAAGGGGTTACCAATTCTATCATCCTGTGGAACAAAAGGTGTTTGTTTCAAGGCATGCTGTGTTTCTAGAGAAAGAGTTTCTCTTGCAAGAAAACAATGGGAGTGTCGTCGAGCTTGAGGAGGCTCGAGAGACTCAAATAGACATTAATGAGATACCTGACCGACAACTCATAGTGATGAGCAATCTGGACCTATTGTAACACCACATCTTCAGATCCGGTAGAACACGCAATATTCCCGAGAGATATGGATTTCGTAGTTTAATCGAACGACGTGTTACTCATTGATGATGAGGAGCCTACCAGTTATGAAGAAGTGCTGACAAGTTCAGAAAGGGATAAGTGGCTTGGTGCCATGAAGTCGGAAATGGATTCCATGTACGAAAACCAAGTTTGGAACTTGGTTGACCCACCAAGGCATAAAGCCTATAGGGTGCAAGTGGGTTTTCAAGAAGAAAACCGAGGATGGTAATGTGATTACCTATAAGGCTAGATTGGTGGCGAAAGGATATCGTCAAAAGCAAGGTGTTGATTATGACGAAACCTATTCGCCTGTAGCTATGCTTAAATCCATTCGGATGCTCCTGGCCATAGCAGCTCATTATGATTATGAGATATGGCAGATGGATGTGAAAACAGCTTTCCTTAATGGAAACCTGCTCGAGGACGTGTATATGATACAGCCTGAGGGTTTCACATCGGTTGATAAAACCAAGGTATGCAAATTGCGACGGTCCATTTATGGATTGAAGCAAGCATCCAGAGTCGAATATCCGCTTTGATGAGACAATCAAAAGGTTTGATTTCTCACAAAATCCGCATTTAACCTTGTGTGTACAAGAAGGTTAGTGGGAGTGCAGTCGTATTCCTAGTATTGTATGTCGATGACATATTACTTATAGGAAACGATGTGTCAATCTTACAGTCAGTTAAGGTTTGGTTATCCAAGACATTCTCTATGAAAGACCTGGGAGAAGCAACCTACATCCTTGGGATTAAGATCTATAGAGATAGATCGAAACGGTTGCTTGGTCTTTCGCAGTCTACATATATAGACCGAGTGCTAAAGAGGTTTAGCATGTCGGAATCCAAGAAAGGTTTCTTACCCATCAGGCATGGGGTACACCTTTCGAAGTCTATGTGTCCGCGCACAGAAGACGAGAGGATTTGCATGAGTAAGATTCCCTATGCATCCGCAATAGGATCTATCATGTATGCTATGTTATGTACAAGGCTCGATGTATCGTATGCTCTGAGTGTCACGAGCAGATACCACCCGATCCAGAATGGATCATTGGGCATCATCATAAGACGATCCTTAAGTACTTGAGAAGAACTAAGGATGTGTTCCTAATATATGGAGAAGGGTACATGGTGATACGTGGGTATACGGATGCCAGCTCCAGACAGACAAGGATGATTCCATGTCTCAGTCTGAGTATGTATTCACCGGGAATGGAGGCGCAATAAGTTGGAAAGGTTCCAAGCTTGACACTATAGCGGATTCTGCCACTAAGGCAGAATACGTTGCAGCTTTGGAAGCAGCAAAGGAAGCGGTTTGGATCAAGTAGTTCATCTATGAACTTGATGTGGTCTCATCAATGATCCAAACATGTGCTTCGCCGCTATCATCTTATCAGAGAGATCATCAGTAGGAACGAAATACAAATCGAGAAAATTCCCACTGAAAGGAACTTAGCGGATCCTTTGACTAAAGCATTACCTCAAAGTAAGTTTGAGGGTCATGTTAGAGCTTATGGTATTGGATACCGTAGCGATTGGCATTAGGCCAAGTGGGAGTCTGTTAGTAATATATGAGAGATGTCCTAAGACAATCGCCTTATGTATGAACCATTTATATGATAAATGAAGATTCACTATTTGAGTATACATGTTTAATGTATTTGATTGGATCTTAAACTCATTTACTGAATGTCCACGATACGATTCACAGCATGAGAGAATTTGTGATTGGATCACAACTAGTGAGTATCTCTACATGTGTAATTGTGATGTATCTAATTATCCCTAGTCGATGAATTGATGGATTTGGACACCATCAATTCTGTCGAGACTAGCACGAGGTATACTCCTTGGTGTATCCAAGCAGCTGATTCTCACTGGCTGGAGACATAGTGATGTCCTGAGTTAATCGTGGATGCTAGTTATGGTAACTAGTTCATTTTAGTGACCAGCCGTAAGACTTCATATGGTTCTCTGCATATATAGATATGTCAATGAAGTTCTTACTGTGGCTTAAGTGCGATGTTCCTTTGACTTGCGGTATTCAAGTCATCTTGATCATGGAGACTTATGCTTTGACATCTTAAACAAACATCTCTAAGGAGATGTGGACCCGGGATGATTGGGTATAAGTCGAAGTGATCGAAGGTGTTTGAATAGCCTATAAAGGATTCACCACTCCTTGCGAGGAGATGTATACCCATGGCCTCTCGTCGGATTGTTACTAAAGTCTTTGGCCAAAGCATTACATGTTTAGAGTAAGGTACTCTTCTATACATGTGGAGTAACTAGAATCCGTAGGACGAGGAAATGATACTTGGGCTAGGTGTGACGTAGTCAGCCTAGTGGGGACTGACACAATAGACCATGTCCTGAACCAAGTGGGTATAAGATGAGTGAAGGGAATGGGGCACGATTCATTCGATATTTGAAGGGTTTCGTAAATAGTTCGATCAACTGCTGATCTTTTCGGTTAATTGGGGATCATGATGTACTACTAGGTGTCACTCATGATCGCTCTATAATTAATGGTTAATTATAGACGGCCAACATAAACCGAGAACCTATTTGGTCACACGCACAACGAGTGTAATCCAAAGGATTTAAAACGAGCTTGAGAATGGGATTCTCAGACCGAGAGAAACTATGTTTGGTTGGACCAAACATAAAGCGAGCATGAAATTGTTTCAGTCGTAATGGAAGCGTGGATGGGCAGTGTCTTATGAAGACGTAATGGATGGACCAAAATGGTTTGGTTCTAATCCAATGGATAAGAATAAACCAAAGGGTTTGGTTTATTTTAAACGAATGAACCAAAAGTTGGTTCGGTTCGTTTTAACTTAAAATAAACCATTATGGTTTGGTTTATTTTAACTTATCTTAATGGAGCGGGTTAACGGGCTTTATGGATATGATCCATTAACCATTAAGAGTTAACTTATCTTAATGGAGGCGGGTTACTTGGGCTTTATGGATATGATCCATTAACCATTAAGAGAATTAGTTCTCTATAAAAGTGGGCTTAAGGGATTGTTAAATCCTAAACCTAATCCATCATCAAAACCCTAGCCTCATTGTTGCCGCCTTGGTTGCCGCCCGACCCTAGCTCCTCGGCGTCCCGGCTTCCTTCCTGCGTATCAAGGTGAGCACTTGGCTCTCCTTGTTGGCGGCGCCTATCTCCTCCACCAAGCTGTCCAGTTTTACGGACAGCTTCTCCTCTTCGGAGCGTCGTTTGGACGACGGTTAGTGCTCCGACAGCGGCTAACATACCGGGGATTTGATCTCCGGTAATCCTCTGAGGTGGAGGACGAAGGATTCGTCAAACGGTTGACGAATACCTCTCCGGAGAAGCGAGTTTTGAGAACTCATTTTGGATCCGAATTTGGATTCGGATCGTGATCATCTCTCGATCACGTCGTCTTCAACACGAGGCTAGTAACCCGTACGAAGACGAAGCTCGTGACTTAGCGAAGTCATCCCGAGGAGCTCGGCGTGGATACGGATAGAGACGATTCTTACGAGGATCGTTCCGGTTGATGCCGTTCCCGCTACACGTCATACGGAAGGTATAACGTAGTTTAATTTCCTTTTATTGCAATTTTAATTTATGGTTATGTCTACACTTGTTGTAATAGCATGCGTGTGTTGTGTGTGTTGTAATAAATAGGAGTATTTATTATTTTTATTGCCATGTGCTCGTTTTCTGAAACATAATCGAACACACACGATATATATAAATTGAATTAAACTGATATATGTACTGGTTTATCAGTTTTGTACTGACTTAATTAATTTTAATTTTTCCAGATGACACGGATGATTACCACTATGACTCGACGCGATGTGTTACGTAATCAGCTAAGGGAGGCTATTCAGGGGATAGAGTATGACTCAGCTCATGGAATCGGGTGGCACATCGGGAGACTTGATAAGCTGTTTTGGAGACTTGAAATGCAGGAGTTTTCAATTCTGGACAACTATAGGATTTGGGCTCTGATCCGTTCATTGCCTGAGCTCCTTAGTGATATCGCACATCAAATCTGGGGGCGCTATGAGGGGCGTGTATCCTACACCCAGTTGTGTGCTGAGTTACTTTGCTACGAGGCTTGTGAAGAGGATCTAGAAGAAGATCCTGAAGAGATTTTTCCTATCGGATCCCTTCGTAAGTGTCCTTCAAAGGATTCTGCGTCTTGACATCATCTTGAGAGCATCTCAGTGGAAAGTGTTCTAGTTCAGCCCAAAAAAAGTGGGCATGTTTGGATTATTACTGCGCTAGTGTTTGTACTAGTGGGAGTAATAATCACCTATCTAGTTTGTTAGGGTTGTTTTCTGTTAGTAAGTTATGAGTAGGAAGAATGTTATGTGTAACATTCTTAGTAGAGTCCTGTTATCTGTTAATATTGTACAACATATTTAGTTGACGATATGTTCATTCGAAATGAATAGTTCATTTATGTTGTTTACTCTACATGATGCATGATATTTGTTTATGCTCTTTGATTTGTTCATTGTGAGTATAATTTAAATAATAAGTTCATTTAATGTTAAATATCATGTTTGAATTATGATGGGATGTATGTAATAAAAATAGATCAATGTAAGTTAGATTAGGACATATAGATGATGAGTGGTAACATAGTTATCATTTAATTTTGTAAAGCAAATTAGATTTACATTGAGTAAATTTAGAGATTACATATATAAATACATACATTGAATTACTAAATAATTTATTTATTTATGATAGATTATGACAACAAACAACATCGTAGCTGAACTAAATAAGGGTGAAAAACTTAATGGTGAAAACTACAAGATCTGACACCTCAAGATTCATTATGTTCTTGAGGAACAAGAAGTTGTAGAAGCTTCACATCAGGTTATGAAAGAACCTATTGAGGGTCCCACGACACAACATAGACGTGATCTTGATGTCTATAAGGCAGACCTTGATGTCTATAAGGCATGGAAGAAAAAGGATTCCACTGCTAAGGGAATATTGATTAGTTCAATAGTTGATGACCTAGTTTTTGAGTATGAGTCGTATCCTTCGACTTATGCAGTCTGGGTTGCCCTTAGGGATAGATACAGTGGAATGAGTCTGAGTAAGCTTCGGCAGCTGACGATCAGGTTCAACAGCTACAAGAAATGCCCGAATGTTACAATGGTTCAACATCTCAGGAAGATGTCGAATATAATTTGGGAGCTTAAAACTGTTGGTCACGAGCTAACAGATGAACAATAGGTTCAGACAGTTAATTGTTCCCTTCCAGATTCTTGGGAAACCATGAAGCAGACCTTAACTCACAGTGAGAGTATTAAGACTTTCACTGACGTCTCACATCATGTTGAACTGGAGGCGAAAAGAGTAGAATCCGCAAAGATTTCTGGCCAAGCCTATTTAGCTGTCGGTTCTGCTGGATCATTTGGATCCAAGAAAAAGAGATGGTTTAAGAAGGGAAAGGGAAAGAAGAAGGAAGCTATTGTTGTAGGTAGGGGAGACCTAATCAAGAAGAAGAAGAACAAGAAGACTGGAAAGAAACTTAAAAGTAAGGTGACTTGTTTTAATTGTGACAAAAAGGGTCACTATGCTCGGGAGTGCACTGAGCCAAGAAAGGTAAATTCAAGTCTGTCTTCTGAGCATCTTGTTGCTAGTTCTGTGTTGTTGGCTGATTTTTATCCTTTGTGGATTATAGATTCGGGAGCAACCAACCATGTAGCTCGGAAGCAGGTTACATATGTGGAGTACCATAGGATACCAGCTGACAAAAATGGATCTATGTAGAAAACAATGCAAGAGTTGAAGTCAAAGGAATCGATACTTGCAAACTTAACCTTCGTGGTGGAAGTACTTTGTTTCTACATAATGTCTTATATGCTCCTGAAATTCGAAGGAATCTTATTTCTGTTACTTGTCTTCTTGATTTAGGGTACTGCATTAATTTTTACAGTCGATGTGTTGAACTTAAGATTGACTCCATGTCAATCAGATATGATTTTTTAACAAATGATTTTATGGTTCTTGATGTGGAACCGAATGTCAATTGTGTGATTAATAGTTATTTTTTGAACATTACTCTTACTAGTGATGCAGACATAACTGATGATGTTTGGCATGCTAGATTAGGACATATAGGACAAGATCGCATGAATCGATTAGCTAAAGAGGGTTACTTGGGTTCTCGTGCTAAGATTAGCTTGTCTTTGTGTGAGCATTGCATGGCTGGAAAAACAACTAGGAAACCATTTAGTAAGACTATTAGGGCTGAGTCACCATTGCAATTAATTCATTCGGATATTTGTGGTCCAATGAATGTGAAGGCTAGACATGGAGCTTCCTATTTCATTACATTTATTGATGATTTCTCTCGTTTCGGTTATGTGTATTTGATTTCTCATAAATCTGAAGCATTGGATTGCTTCATTCATTATATGAACGAAGTTGAGAATCAAACAGAACGTAAGGCTAAGACTTTGCGCATTGACCGTGGAAGAGAATATTTGTCTGATCTGTTCAAGAAAATATGTAATGATAAGAGGATTATTAAACAGTCGACAATCCCTAGAACTCCACAATAAAATGGGGTTGCTGAAAGAAGAAATAGGACTTTTCTCGAAATGGTTAGGTCTATGATGACGTAGACTAATTTGCCGATCTCCTATTGGGGAGATGCATTACTAGCTGCAGCATATATACTTAATAAAGTTCCTTCAAAGTCAATTCCATCTATCCCATATGAACGTTGGACAAGCAAAAAACCAGATTTGAAAAATCTAAGACCCTGGGGGTCAGCTGCCTATGTTCATGATAGTTCTCACAAGTATGGAAAACTGTGACCTAGAAGTAAGAAGTGTATCTTTATAAGATATTCTGATACCTCCAAAGGTTATGTTTTCATAGGTGAGCAATAAAATGGAACAATCTCCGAATTGGATTCGAGAGATGCTACTTTTCTCGAAACAGAGTTCCTAGCTAGAGGCGAAGTTGATAAGACAGTTCCTCTATTTGAGGAGGATGAGTATTGTCAACTAGACAGGTGTCTAGTGGGATATCTGGAACTAGTCAACCCAGTGGAAGTATTTTGCCTAGTCACGGGGTGACTTCTCATGAGCCCAACTTATGAAAAAGTGTTCGTAAGATCAAATCTAAGAAGAGGTTTGATATTGAGAATGAGGCAATGTTGACACTCTCTGTTGACGATGAAGAATCTCAATCAGTTAAGGAAACTCTGGGCTCTAGAGTTGGAGAGAAGTGGAGAGATGCAATGGTTGAAGAAATGAAGTCAATGATTAAGAATCATGTTTGGGAGTTAGCAGAGCTGGTCCATGTGATTTTGGGGCTCTGGGCGAAACCTCAATAAATGGGCCCTAATCCATGGTTAATTTTAACACAAATTTTTTTTGGGCCCTATATAACAATATTAATGGTGTTATAGAGTTTTGGGCCCTGGGCGAGCGCCCCACTTGCCCTGGCCCAGGGCCGGCCTTGGGAGTTAGTCGATCTTCCTCCTGGGCAAAGGGCTATTGGGAATAAATGGATTCTCAAAATAAAGAGGAAATCAGATGGATCGATTAACCGATACAAAGCTCGTTTGGTTGCAAAAGAATTTACCCAATTGAAGGGTATAGACTTTGAGGAGACATTTTCTCCCGTAGTGAAGTTTGTGTCAATCCGAGTTATTTTGGCTTTAGTGGCGCATTATGACTTGGAGTTATATCAGATGGATATAAAAAATTGCTTTCCTTAATGGTGAGCTTGATGAGGAAATCTATATGGTTCAACTAGAAGGTTTCATTGCTGAAGGCCAAGAAGATAAAATATGTAGATTTAAGAAATCTATATATGGGCTAAAGCAAGCATCAAGACAATGAAACATAAGATTTAACGATATGGTTTTATCTTATGATTTCGAAATGATCAATGAGGGTCATTGCGTTTTCCTGAAGAAGAACAAAGGAAAGTATGTCATTTTATCATTATATATTGATGATATGCTGATTGCAGGAAGTGGCATAGGTTTTGTGATTGAAGTCAAAAAGTAGCTTTCATCACAGTTTGACACAATAGATATAGAAGAAGTTGAATACATCTTAGGAGTAAAGATCATCAGGGATCGATCTAAGAGACTTTTGGGTTTGTCTCAAGAGTTTTATATAAATAAGATGTTACAATATTTCAGTATGTCTAATTGCAACAATGAATACACCTATTGTGAAAGGTACTGTTCTGAGCAAGAGTATGAGTCCTAAAACTCCTGAAGAAATAGCCGAGATGAATAAAAAACCATATGTTAGTGTTGTTGGTAGTTTGATATACACTATATTGTGTACTCATCCCAATATCAGCTATGTTGTTGGCTTAGTCAGCCGATTCCAGTCAAACCCAGGACCGAGACACTAGAAGACAGTGAAAAAGATATTCAGATATCTGAAAGCGACGACAGGTTACAGTCTCTGTTATCAAAGATTAGATATGAGCCTGAAGGGTTATTCAGATGCAGATTGGGCGGGGGGACCTGGATGATAGAAAATCCACATCAGACTATGCGTTCTTGTTGAATGGTGGCACCATCTCCTGGAACAGTAAGAAGCATGCATGTGTGGCATTATCAACCATGGAAGCTGAATATGTGGCACGTTCAACAGTTGTACAAGAAGCAGTCTGATTAAGGAGGTTCCTGAAGCATCTGAAAATTGCTGAAGACAGTGGGAGTCCAGTGACTGTCTACTGTGACAGTCAAGCTGCTATAGTTTTTTCCAACGATCCCAAATATCACAGCAAGGGCAAGCATATAGCTATAAAATATAACTTTATCAGGGATATTGTTGCTAAGGAGAAGGTGATTCTTGAGTATATCTGTCAAGTCTCGAAAAAAAAAATAATAATAATAATAACAATACTAAAATGATAAAAATACACGGGCGAATATCATCGGAAAAGGGGGATAAATTTCGGGGTCTATTTACACCCCAAATAATCACAGTTGAGGGGCATGAAGGGGAAAAACCCTAAAACCCATTTAACCGGCCGAACCCTATTTATTTTCCTTTTCTATTTTTTTTCTTTCTTTTTCCCTTCGCTCCATTCGCGCGACCCTCCTTCTGCCCGCGAGCCGCCGCAGACGACGAAAGAGGCGATCGCCGAATCCCTGCCGCCGGAGTCGACGCCAACCTGCCGGAGCTACACCGACCTTCCTCCTTCCTCTTCACGGTGAGTAGTCTTTGGCTAGGGTTGTCGAGGGCGGTGAATCCAGCAGATTCTCGTTGGGACGGTCGCGGCGAGTTGGAGTCGGGGTGTTAGGGATTGAAGCGTGCCGGTGAGTGGGATTCCCGATTAGGTTCTAGCAGGCTTCCGCGGTGGATTACCGGTGTTGTTGGGGATGGGTTGAGCTAGGGAGAACGGTGGAGTTGGCTATCCGACGACTAGATGGAGGTGACAGGCGGAGAGTCACGGGAAGGGGATTAGGGCCTTCAATCTTGGAGCTGAAGAAGGGGGTTCTCGATGGGGGGGATGGGAATTCGGTGGTTTTGGGGATTTCATCGTGCCGGTGGAATGGGTTGCCAGATGGTGTTCTAGCAGGGGCATAGGGGGAGTTTGGTGGGGAGCGATGGCAACCAGTGCCGTCGGCGAGGGAGGTGAGGAGCGAGAGATCTCGGAGGTGGCTAGGAATTTAATCATTGGGCTATAATGGGAATTCTAGATGGTGGTGATCGACCGTGGATTAGGGTTCTCGCAGTGAAGAAGAGCAGGGAAAGGGAAGGGGTAAACAGATTGTTGTCATTGGAAGGGAAGGGGATCGGTTTAGGATTTTAGGATCATTTTCGATGAATTTAAGCGTGGATTAGTATGGAGGGTTTCATCCGGTAGGGGGATAACAACGAAGTATACACATGTTGGGGTCCTAATGAATTGGGTGAGTCGAGCGATGTATATGAGGGTTAAATCTTCAATTAATAGCCAGATAAATGTTTAATAGAGGTAAGGAGTAGTTTGTTGGAAATGAATCGATGCTAGGATGGATAGAAAAGTTAGTATGTATATGAGTTTTATGTGCATAGATGATTCTGTTATATGTGTTCTCACAAGATGTTTAGTTAATCCTTTATAAGATTTTTAGTAATCTGTAAATGATTTATAATATGTGATAAATATAGTGTATGAGGTTAGATGCTATATGTATATGTGAGTAATTACCATCTACCTGTGTATGAGGTTAGATGCTATATGTATATGTGTGTAATTACCATCTACCTGTGTATGAGGTTAGATGCTATATATAGTTATATATATTTGTTCACCCATGATGTTTAATGTTATTATTTTTAGCTAAATGTTCATCAGATCTCTCTTGTGCTTCGATATTATGTGAATAAGTTATATTATCATCTACCTGTGTGTAAGGTTAGACACTATATGTACATGTGTGTAATTAACATCTACCTGTGTATGAGGTTAGATGCTATATATAGATATATATATATATATATACTCGTTCACTCATGATGTTCTATGTTATCCTTCTGTGACTGAGTATTATAAAAAATGACAGAAATTCTTTATTTAGCTAACTGTATGTACATGAGCATTAGTGGTGCCTGGACGAGTTGGGCTCCCTGGGTTGAGCTCCGGGGAGGGCCCACCCAAATCGGTGATTATTGACTGATGACTGATGACTGATTCCCTTAGTTTCTTTCTAGAGGTACCTCAGGATTGCACAAGAAAATAAGGTATTTGACTGGCTCAGCATTTTAAATGCATAATGTGAGGTACCACGAGGGTTTATGTTAGGTACAGTTAGCATAACAGAAAGACATGATTGGGTTCGCAGTACTGGTTATTATGACATGTTGTTAACTGTATTGGTTATGTTTCATATTGACTTACAGAACGTGTAACCGAAAATGCATGTTGAGCTACAGTAGTTTACATTTACAGTTGTAGAGATATATGTTTTCTGTTGAATTTTCCTCCCTGTGTATATCCCTATCATTGATCTACTTACTGATGTCACATAACAATTTCAGATAGGGATCCGGGTACTCAGATTGAGACGCAAGAAGCGGAGGTGGTGTGGCTGAGGAGATGATGATGAGCATGGCACACATTGTCCGGGGCATCTACGTAACAGTGTTTCCAGTTTGAGGGGAGATGATTTTGATGTTCTATTTTTCTTCAGTTGAGAGGGTATAGTGTGTGTAGTTAAGACTGCTAAACTGAATGGACTAAAATAAACTTGGAGCCGGGTGTTTCGGTCTTGAGTATAATTGGGTAATATTGATGTGTGATTTGGGATTAAGTATATGCATACTGGGTTAGGTCTTTTCAGTTGGTATCAGAGCAAACGATTCTAAAGGACAATGTGTGCATGCAATCTCATCAAGGACTCAGATACATCCATCTCCGCGTTTGTAAGCTTTAAATTTACTTTTCAAGTAGTAGTCTTAATGTAATCATGTTTAGGTTTATGTACAAATTGGAGATAACGATGCAGGTATTGGGTTTTATAGGAGAATGGCGGGCCGAAGAAACAATGGTGAAGTGGGGCAGAGTAGTCAGTTTCTCGCTGAGCTTGCCGCAATTATCAGAAGAGCAGTCGGATTCAGGGAGAACAAATCCAACAGCTGTTGAGAGCCAGGGAGCATGGAAACACCCACAGTGGTCCCACAGCCAGTGTGAACCCAGTTTACAAGCAGTTCAGGGATCTTGGACCGACAGAGTTTAAGAGAAGTACAGACCCGATTGTGGCAGAAGGATGGATTCGATCATTGGAGACGATATATGACTTCATGCAGCTTACGGATGCTGACAAGGTGAGGTGCGCCATATTCATGTTGCGGGGTGATGCTCGGATATGGTGGGAGGTGCGTTGTGGATTTAGCTACAGTTACTTGGGTTGAATTCAAGGAGGTATTTTATGGTAAATACTTCACTGCTGACACCAGAACCCAAATGGCCAGGGAATTCCTAGAGCTTCGCCAAGGGGACCGGACAGTGGCTGAGTATGTCAGGGAATTCGATAAGGGGCGGTATTTTGCACCTATGATTGCCAATCAACCAGTAGAGGAGCTGAAACATTTCACTGAGGGATTGAGGGCAGCCATTCGCCATGATGTCAGGGTGAGTCGAGTTACCACCTTCAGAGAGGCTGTGGATCAGGCTCTGATGACAGAGAGGGAGAGGAATGACATGATAAAGGAAGTACAGGCTAAGAGGTCTAGTTACCAAGGAAAGGAACCTCCTGCATTGAGTCAGAAGAAGTTTGCACCGAGCCAGTTTCGAGGCAAACAACCCGCGAGCAGCGGCCACGACAACGACCCAGAACCCGACGATCGATCATACTGTCTTCAAGGGCGAAAGCAAAACTCAGTGTCCCAAGTGCGATAAGACTCATGCAGGTCAGTGTTTGGTGGGTTCAGATGTGTGCTACAAGTGCAAGAAGTCTGGGCACTTTACTATGAACTGCCCTCAGCTCAAAGAGCCAACTAGAGGAAGGGTGTATGCTATGACACAGGAGCAGGTGGATCCGGATTCGGCCATCATCACGGGTAGAATTTCTATTGTCAACCTACCTGCACATGCCTTAATTGATTCTGGAGCTACACACTCTTTCATATTGGTGGCCTACATTGCAAAACTAGGTATTTCATGTGATTGGATGGCTACCGGCTATAACGTGTCCTTGTCTTCGGGGGAAGAACTGACCAGCAATAGAATAGGGAGGAACTGTCCGATAAGGATGCAGAATTATACAGTGTACGCCGAACTTATTGTATTAGAGATGGTGGACTTTGATGTAATTCTGGGTATGGATTGGTTGACGACCGATGAGGCCATTATTATGAAACAAAGGACAATGATGGGTTTGTCATCTTCAATGCAACCTCCACGTTGAGTCATCTACCTATTATATCAGCATGTAAAGCTCAGAAAATGTTAAGTAAGGGGTGTAACGGATTTCTAGTCAACATAATGGGTAGTTATGAGACTTTTAAACCAAGTCTGGAGGAAGTAGAGGTGGTCCGGGATTTCCCCGATGTATTTCCAGAAGATATTGCAGGATTACCCCCTGTCAGGGAGATTGAGTTTGGAATAGAATTAACATCGGGAACCACCCCTGTATCCAAAGCATCGTACCGCCTGGCACCCACCGAAATGAAGGAACTGAAGGAGTAACTATAAGAACTACTGGATAAGGGTTTCATCCGACCCAGTGTGTCACCCTGGGGAGCGCCAGTGTTGTTTGTCCATAAGAAGGACGGTTCAATGCGGTTGTGCATTGACTACCGGGAGTTGAACCGGGTTACAGTCAAGAACAAGTACCCATTACCTAGAATCGATGATCTGTTCGATCAACTACGAGAACACGGTGTTCTCAAAAATTGACTTGAGGTCGGGGTACCATCAATTGAGGGTGAAAGAAGAAGATGTTCATAAAACTGCATTCAGAACTCGATATGGTCATTATGAGTTTCTAGTTATGTCATTTGGGCTCACTAATGCCCCCGCAGCCTTTATGGATTTGATGAACCGGATTTTCCAGCCATACCTGGATCAGTTTGTGATTGTCTTCATCGATGATATACTAATTTACTCTCAGAGTCATGAAGAGCACCGACAACATCTGACGCTGGTGCTACAGACCCTGAAGGATAAGCGGTTATACGCTAAGTTCAGCAAATGCGATTTTTGGCTGAGACAAATAGCATTTTTGGGACATATAGTCTCGGAGAGGGGAATAAAGGTGGATCCAGTCAAAGTGGAGGCAATCCAGAGTTGGGCTACTCCGAGGAATGTTACAGAAATTCGAAGTTTCCTGGGACTAGCGGGGTATTATCGCAGATTCATTCAGAATTTTTCACGAATTGCGCTACCCCTGACTTCGTTGACCAAGAAGGGGGTGAGGTATGAATGGACTACTCAGTGCGAGAAGAGTTTTATGGAGCTAAAGGAAAGGCTGATAATGCTTTGTGCTTATTCAGCCCATACAGGTAGTTTGTGGTGTACACTGATGCCTCCAAAACTGGCCTAGGGGCTATATTGATGCAGAAGGGGAGGGTCATTGCCTATGCATCACGTCAGTTGAAGGTGCATGAGCAGAATTATCCTACACATGACACGGAACTAGCTGTCGTCTTCGCTTTGAAGATCTAGCGACACTCTTTACGAGAGAAACGTTGCGAGATCTACAGATCATAAAGTTTGAAATATTTCTTTACTCAAAAGGAACTGAATATCACGGCGAGAGGCGATGGTTGGAGTTGGTAAAGATTATGGTGCAATATTAACTATCACCGGGTAAGGCAAATGTGGTGGCGGATGCATTTGAGTCGGCAGCGGCGCTATAGATTGACCACCAGCAGATTGATATCAAATTTCAACAGATAAGAGTGGAGGTGATAGCACGGTGGCGAGTTAGGTTAGCGGCAGCGCGGTTACATCGAATTCTGAGATCGATTGAGGAGAACAAGCCTCGGATCAACAGTTAATGGAATGGAAACGCAAAGATGAAGTAAAGGGTAGCACCATCTACTCAGTGATTGATGGGATGGTGCGATACAAGGGTCGTATCTGGGTGCCTAAGGGTGGATCCCTGAGGGAGAATCTCATGAGGGAAGCTCACACTACCCCGTACTCTATCCACCCTGGCAGCACAAAGATGTATAAGGATATGCGGCTATTATATTGGTGGTCGGGCATGAAGAGAGACATAAGCAAGATGGTCCATGAGTGCCTTACCTGTCAACAGGTGAAAGCTGAGCACCAAAGGCCCGCGGGATTGCTCGAACCGCTTTCGATACCTGTCTGGAAGTGGGAAAATGTTGTCATGGATTTTGTGGTAGGCTTACCGATCTCGACTAAGGGATCCAATGCAGTGTGGGTTATTGTGGATCGACTGACGAAGTCAGCACACTTCTTGCCAGTGAAAACCACTTTCACTATGATACAATATGCAGAGTTGTATATACGAGAAATAGTAAGGTTACATGGAATTCCGGATCAGTTGTGTCGGATAGAGATCCAAAATTTACATCCGTGTTCTGGAAGAGTCTGCATCTAGTATTGGGTACAAAACTTGATTTCAGCACTGCTTTCCATCCCCAGACTGACGGTCAATCTGAGCGAGTAATTTAGATTTTGGAAGATATGCTACTGAGCTTGCATTATAGATTTGAAAGGGGTTGGGAGTCCAAACTGCCCTTGGTAGAGTTCACCTATAATAATAGTTATCAATCCACCATCGGTATGGCTCCCTATGAAGCGCTATACGAAAGAAGGTGTAGAACCCCACTACATTGGGAAGAGGTAGGAGAAAAGGCGATTCTAGGTCCGAATTGTGACTGGACCTTGTGGAACTAGTGGTAAAGATTCGGGAATGAGTACGATCGGCACAAAGTCGCCAAGAGTTATCTTGATTGTCGAAGGAGGGACCTAGAGTTCACAGTGGGAGACCATGTATTTCTCAAAGTGTCACCCATGAAGGAATGCGAGGTTGGAAGGAAGGGCAAACTCGGTCCAGGGTATATTGGGCCTTTTGAGATACTCGGCCGGATTGGAACACGAGCATACCGAGTTGCTCTACCACCAAACTGGCAGAGTTCAAATGTGTTTCACGATCCATGCTCAGGTACCTTTCCAACCCGCACATGTGATTGGGTATGAAGCCACATACAAAGGACACCGATCTATCCTACGAGGTAATACAACAAATATTGATCGCCAAGGCGCGAAGTTGAGAAATAAAGAAATTAGAATGGTGAAAGTTTTATGGGGAAATCAACAGATAGAGGAAGCTACTGGGAGACCGAGCGGATATGCGATCCGCTACTCGAACTATTTGGTAAGTCAAATTTCGAGGACGAAATTTTTTTTTTTAGGGGGAAAGAGTTGTCAAGTCTCGAAAAAAAAATAATAATAATAATAACAATACTAAAATGATAAAAATACACGGGCGAATATCATCGGAAAAGGGGGATAAATTTCAGGGTCTATTTACACCCCAAATAATCACGGTTGAGGGGCATGAAGGGGAAAAACCCTAAAACCCATTTAACCGGCCGAACCCTATTTATTTTCCTTTTCTGTTTTTTTCTTTCTTTTTCCCTTCGCTCCATTCGCGACCCTTCGCTGTGAGAGCCGCAGACGATTTAAAGAGGCGATCGCCAATCCTCGCCACCGAGTCGACGCCAACTCCTTTGGAGCTACACTGACCTTCCTCCTTCCTCTTCACGGTGAGTAGTCTTTGGCTAGGGTTGTCGAGGGCGGTGAATCCAGCAGATTCTCGTTGGGACGGTCGCGGCGAGTTGGAGTCGGGGTGTTAGGGATTGAAGCGTGTCGGTGAGTGGGATTCCCGATTAGGTTCTAGCAGGCTTCCGCGGTGGATTACCGGTGTTGTTGGGGATGGGTTGAGCTAGGGAGAACGGTGGAGTTGGCTATCCGACGACTAGATGGAGGTGACAAAGTGAGAGTCATGGAAGGGGATTAGGGACTTCAATCTTGGAGCTGAAGAAGGGGGTTCTCGATGGGGGGGGAGGATTGGAATTCGATGGTTTTGGGGATTTCATCGTGTCGGTGGAATGGGTTGCCAGATGGTGTTCTAGCAGGGGCATAGGGGGGGGGGGGAGTTCGGAAGTTTGGACTGGACGGAGCAATGGCAACCAGCGAAGATGTTTTCCGTCGGCTTGAGGGAGGTGAGGAGCAGAGAGATCTCGGGAGGTGGCTAGGAATTTAATCATTGGGCTATAATGGGAATTCTAGATGGTGGTGATCGAACCGGTGGATTAGGGTTCTCGGCAGGTGAAGAGCAGGGGAAAGGGAATGGGTAAACAGATTGTTGTCATTGGAAGGGAAGGGGATCGGTTTAGGATTTTAGGATCATTTTCGATGAATTTAAGCGTGGATTAGTATGGAGGGTTTCATCCGGTAGGGGGATAACAACGGAGTATACACATGTTGGGGTCCTAATGAATTGGGTGAGCCGAGCGATGTATATGAGGGTTAAATCTTCAATTAATAGCCAGATAAATGTTTAATAGAGGTAAGGAGTAGTTTGTTGGAAATGAATCAGCATGCTAGGATGGATAGAAAAGTTAGTATGTATATGAGCTTTATGTCTGTAGATGATTCCTGTTATATGTGTTCTCAGTCAGCATGTTTAGTTAATCCTTTATAAGATTTTTCATAATGTTGTAAATGATTTATAATATGTGATAAATATCGTCTACCTGTGTATGAGGTTAGATGCTATATGTATATGTGAGTAATTACCATCTACCTGTGTATGAGGTTAGATGTTATATGTATATGTGTGTAATTACCATCTACCTGTGTATGAGGTTAGATGCTATATATAGTTATATATATTTGTTCACCCATGATGTTTAATGTTATTATTTTTAGCTAAATGTTCATCAAATCTCTCTTGTGCTTCGATGTTATGTGAATAAGTTATATTATCATCTACCTGTGTGTAAGGTTAGACATTATATGTACATGTGTGTAATTAACATCTACCTGTGTATGAGGTTAGATGCTATATATAGATATATATATATATATACTCGTTCACTCATGATGTTCTATGTTATCCTTCTGTGACTGAGTATTATAGAAAATGACAGAAATTCTTTATTTAACTAACTATATGTACATGAGCATTAGTGGTGCCTGGACGGGTTGGGCTCCCTGGGTTGAGCTCCGGGGAGGGCCCACCCAAATCGATGATGTGATCGATGATCGATGACTGATTCCCTTAGTTTCTTTCTAGAGGTACCTCAGGATTGCACAAGAAAATAAGGTATTTGACTGGCTCAGCATTTTAAATGCATAATGTGAGGTACCACGAGGGTTTATGTTAGGTACAGTTAGCATAATAGAAAGACATGATTGGGTTCGCAGTACTGGTTATTATGACATGTTGTTAACTGTATTGGTTATGTTTCATGTTGACTTACAGAACGTGTAATCGAAAATGCATGTTGAGCTACAGTAGTTTACATTTACAGTTGTAGAGATATATGTTTTCTGTTGAATTTTCCTCCCTGTGTATATCCCTATCATTGATCTACTTACTGGGCTGTGAACTCATGATGTCACATAACAATTTCATGTAGGGATCCGGGTACTCAGATTGAGACGCAGGAAGCGGAGGTGGTGTGACTGAGGAGATGATGATGAGCATGACACACATTGTCCGGGGCATCTACGTAATAGTGTTTCCAGTTTGAGGGGAGATGATTTTGATGTTCTATTTTTCTTCGGTTGAGAGGGTATAGTGTGTGTAGTTGAGACTGCTAAACTGAATGGACTAAAATAAACTTGGAGCCGGGTGTTTTAGTCTTGAGTATAATTGGGTAATATTGATGTGTGATTTGGGATTAAGTATATGCATACTGGGTTAGATCTTTTCAATATCCCTACACAAGCTATGCTTGCAGATCCTTTTACTAAGCTGATGACTAGAGAGTCATTTAATGAGCATGTAAAGTCTATGGGACTTCGTAGAATATAACTATTTTGTAATAATGATCGGATATTGTAATTTGATTGTTTTAAATGCAAGTCATAATTTATTCAGTGTATGTGATGTTACATTCTGATAAGATCTTGGAGAGCATGTTGATAGGTAGTGATTGATCCTCTCACATGGACAATCATCTCTGTTTGTTATGTACGAATAGGGGTAAGACTATTACTTATAGGATAACTTTGAAAGCTATATGTATGAGATACATACCTATAAGCTGGGGTCGTCTTGATATGTGTATCAAGATAAGATCATTTAAGAAAAATGATCGAAGTAAATGTTTCTACCATTTACTATACCTATTTATGAGCCAGATTAGAATTCATATGTTGAATTCAAGATTAGACATTTGGAATATCTGGATCAAAATCTGTACGATGTTGAGGAAAAACATGTGCTCTTTATTGGTGAAGAGAATAACATTGTAGCATGTGATTCATACCACATGTGCTAAGGCGATAATAAGGGTAGTAGAAGAATGAATCTCTGCTTTTCTACTATGTGACTATTTAGGTGTATGCTTGAAGTTTTAATCAGGATCTGCTACTTTAGCATGTAAACCTATTGACTATGGATGATTCGGTCTATGGAATATGATTAGGAAAGTGACTGATTAATATGAATAGATTCACACTAAAAAGGAAGATTAAATATATTTACATGCTCTTGACTTTATGGTCATTATGAGATATTAGAGATGTTCATATTGATGTAAGTGGAGATTATTTAATCTGGGCAAATAGGAAGACATTATTGTTAGTTAAAGCCCTAGAACCAATCATGTGATGGTTGAATAGGGAACATTTTGTATCATATTTTATAAAGGCAAAGGATTGGTTATTATATTTACATCTTGCTTGTGCCAGCTAATTTAAATATAATAATGCCCTAGAAAAGTAGGTTCTTATCTACAGCACATCAATTGGCAGAATTGATTATGAGAGGCTGTAGAGAACACTTTCCTAAATGTTCCTAGTCGAGTATTAATATGCAAGGGCAATATTAATACATAAAGACTAGCATGTAGGTCAATTGATGACTTGATCTCACAAGTCATGGATATATGATATCAAGTTGACACATGGGTATATATTGGAGAATATATACTGAACTGACCCGCCATGAGAAAGTTTCATGGATCGTTATATGAGTGTCATAAACTTTCTCATGTGACTATTAGTATGAATAGTCCTTAGACCTGAAGTCACTATGGTTCCCTACATAAGGAGTTATGTACTTTGGTATCGTCAAACGTCACCCGTAACAGGGTGGACCATAAAGGCGATTACTGGGTATGTAACAAATTATGCGGAGGGATGTGAGTGATGTAGATGGGATCTATCCCTTCCATATGACGGGAGTGATATCGGTGGGCCCCTTGATTGAGTAGAACTACTAAAACGCATGGCCATGCTCGAATGAGTCAATATGAGATATTGAGCTCATTTGTTTGAGTTAGTTTACTCAGGGATCAAGAAACACATAGATTGATCGAGGATGACACGGTCTATGCCTCATTGATCAATCTGATATCAAGGATAGAAGGACACGGTCATATATTATAGTAGTCACGGAAAGGTTAGTCGGATCTTGACTTATCTCGTAACTTGGGTAGCAATGATGTATTGCTAGATGCCGCTCATTGCTTGTGTATCTAAAAGAGTTTAGATCCACTGCCAACGTTATGAGAGCCTATAGGGTCACACACAAAGAGCATGATAATTAGAGGAATTAGAGTATTCTAGTTTGACTAGAATAATTTGGGAATAAGCTTAAGTACAAAATGGTTTTTGGACTTTAAGCTTAATGAGAATTTTAGCTAATTGATTTAATGAGATTAATTCAATATGTTACCTTATTGATTTAATAAGATTAATTCAATATGATAACATAAGCTTAATTGAATTAATAAGATTAATTCAACATGCATGAATGCCACATAAGAATGCCACATAAGCATGCCACATAAGCATGCCACCTAAGCATCCACCAAAGCTAGTTAAGGTGGAAGGAAACAAAATGGTTTTGTCTCCTTAAGTGGCCGGCCAAACAAGGATATGTCTCAATGCAATGGATTGCATTGAATGTGTGGAGGTGAAAGGGTTTTTCCAACCCTATAAAAGACACCCTAAGTGGCCGGCCAAATGGAGCATTGGCTTTTGTTGTTGGTGGAAGCTTTGGTTGTGTTAGTGGTGAGAGAGCTTGGTGGAAGCTTTGGTTGTGTGGGTTTGTGAGTGTAGGCTAGCAAGAAGAGGAGTCTTCTTCTTCCTTTCTCCTTTTCCCTCTCTTCCTCTCCTTTAGGGACTTCTCTAGCAAGAAGTAAAGGAGAGCTCTTCTAGTTTTCCTTTTGTGAGACAAGAGCGTGCTCGTGTGGATACGTATAGAGGCACGGACACTTGAACGTGCTAAAGATCCAACAAACCGAAAGGAAAAGCGGGATTAAAAAGGGCACGCAACAAAGGTAATCCTCTCCTATAAGATAGGTTTGGTTTAGAGAAATTTATTTTATACGAGTTTGCTTTCGCATGGATCACTTGGAAGGGATCCTATTTTCCGTTGCGCATATGCCATTTGGCATACAAGAATTCCCTACAATTATATCCAGGAAAACGGTTAAGTACCACCAGGAAAATGATTCAATACCACCTGACAAACGACTGTGAGCCACCTGGAGGATGACAATGGGTCATTAGGTGAATGACTATGTGTCATTCAGAGAATGATTATGTATCATTTGAAGAGCGTATAAGTTAGGCGTAACAACTTTCTTAGCAATGATCGCTCTATGAGTAGCTATGTAAGGTGTAACAATTTTCTTAGCATTGGATTGCTCAGTGTGCTTGCTGTTGTTGGTGCAATAGGCACCTAAGTCGAACCTAAGTTTTGATTATAGCAAACGATACAAAGTTAAGCATATATTGTTATCTCATGAGCTAAATCAAGTGTGCAGAAAAGTCTCAACGCTGGAGCTGAAGGCTAGCGACACCCGGAGGAAGCCGTGGTAGTCGGGCGACACTCAAGAGACTTCGGAGGGAGCCGAAGGAATTGAGTGGAAGGCCAAAAGCAAAAGCAACACGTAAGTACTGAGGTAAGCTCGTGTGTGCGAGTGTAAGTAAGGTCGTATCCTCTTTACGGGTATGATCTTAAGCGTAGATCCGACCAAAGACTTCTTATAGATGGTCTAGGTCGAGATCGGATGGTCGACGACCATCGAAATTATGTTTTTGGGAGGACTCATTGCCCGTCAAAACAATGATCGGCCGAAGGTCGCAATCGATCGATCTTGCCATCACCGTGATGATGACCATCACGATCGTCAAAGGATCAGCCTCGAGTAGTCAAGAGTTATCACCATTTTTCAAGGGGTTTTGTGCCCATTTGTGATTGGCTAAAGACCCATTCGATGAGGGGCTCAAAGGCTATAAAAGGAGGGCCAAACCTAGGGTTTTCAATAAATTCAAAAGCTTCCAAGTGCTTCCGATACGCTCCGACTCTCCGACATCCCTACGACGAAGCGTTGTCGAGACGACGACTAGAGCTTCAACCTCCAACCTTTAAAGTCGTCGGTAACGAAAGTTCTAAATTGTATTTCAGTTCATTCCTTTTAGTAAAGCTTTCATTATAACGAGGAGAGGGGGAGTGTCCTTCTACCTCGGGCTTTTTGTATCCGTCTAACTCCTACCTCCAACGAGGAGGAGTTCTTTAGTAGTTTGCCCTCCGTACGTGGTCAAGGACCACTAGGGCCTTGGAGTAGTAGTCTTCGGCTACGAACCAAGTAAATCTCTTGTGTCTATTATCTCCTTTACTTTTTGTTTTGTTTATCTTTCCGCTGCATATAAGTTTTTTTAAAAAAACGAATTCGGACTAAAAAGTTTCTATCGCTATTCACGCCCCCCCCCCCTCTAGCGATCCGATCGATCCAACAATTGGTATCATAGCCGGGGGTTGCTAAGATTGGTGAAACCACCAATCTATCCTTTTTTACAGATTTATTTTTTCCTTTAATTCTGTTTTTTTTATTTTATTTCGCTTTGTTAAGTTTCTCTCCCGCACTACTAATCCAAGACGCGAGTCTTGGTACTTGCTTTCGTGTTTTTGTCATTGCTAGTTTCTTCGTCTTCGTCTCCTTTGGTCTTTTGTTCTAATGACCCATCTCGAGGGTTTTAGCACCGTCCGACCTCCGTTTTACAACGGAGATGACTTCCGTTATTGGAAGGGTCGGATGGAATGCTTTCTCAAAACCCAAATCGAGATATGGATCATAATCCAAACGGGTTTCACACTTCCGACTAATGAAGTGGGTGACTCCTTGGATTATGATCAATGGACCATTGCAACAAAACGACAAGTCGAAGCCGACACCAAGGCAACACAAATCCTCCAATGCGGCCTATCCAAGGAGGAGCTAAATCGCGTCGGCCCCTTCATAAGCGCAAAGGATCTTTGGACGAAACTAATCGAGTTACACGAAGGATCGGATCAAGCTAAGGTTTGCAAACGTGATTTGTTGTTCAATAAATTGTACACACTAAAAATGCAGGAACAGGAGTCCGCGACGCAACTCCACGCCCGTGTCCAAGATATAGTCAACAACCTACACGCAATCGGGCAAAAGGTCGAAAACCGCGACCTTATAAGGTATGTTCTAAACTCGTTTCCGAGGACTACCTTGTGGGCATCCATGGTCGATGCCTACAAGGTCTCCAAGGATCTTTCTAAAATTAGGTTAGATGAACTCTTTTCCGATTTCGAATTACATGATCAGTCCAACTCGGAACCCGAGAGGGGTATAGCCTTGTTTGCAGGTTCAAAGAAGAAGAAAATCGCAAGCAAGCCACCACCAACCGAGGAGGAAGACGAGTCCGAAGAAGAAGTTGACCCAGAATTGACTGCCGAACTAATGAATCTAGCTCGAAGGATAGCCAAGGGACGAAAGCGAACCACGACTCGACCCAACCAAGGTAAGCCTAAAAGTTCTAATATTAGGTGTTATGAGTGTAACAGGTTTGGATATATCAAGTCCGAGTGCCCCAAGCTCAACCACCGAGCACCTAAGCACAAGAAGGCCCTCAACGAGACATGGGAAGAAGCGTCATCCGAAGAAGACGAAGACCACGTCTTCATGGCAAGATCGATTGAGTCAGACACGGAGACCGAACCTGAACTTGAGTCGGAACCTGAGGATGACTCGGACTACGAAGCTACCTTCAAGTCAAGCCACGGATACACATCCGGTTCAAAAGATACCCTTAAAGTAAGTCGGACTTTATTTAATACTTTACATAATACAGTTAGGTTTTTGTCTAGGAAGTTAGCTAAGTCCGAGTCCAAGGTCGAGACCCTGGTTGAGGAGGTCAAACTCCTCAAACACAAGGTCTCCCTAACCTCTTCGACTAGTCGAGTTCAAGAGAAGGACTCAACTCGGGTTGAAAAACTCGAAGTTGAGAACTCACTCTTGAAAAGTCAAGTCGAAGATCTTAGGAATACGTTGGAAAGGTTCACTTCGGGATCCAAAGGACTTGACCTCCTACTTGGATCTCAAAGGGCCGTGTACAACAAGGCTGGACTAGGGTTTAACTCAAACACGACTAATAGGTCGTATATGTCGATTGTAAGTCGACATAGGAAACATGTCCAAGCATGGGTCCCTAAGAACCTTTTGATTTCAACTCTAGGATCCAACCCGTACTGGATTCCCAAGGACCAAATCCACTATGTGGATAGACCGAACCGATTCAACGGTCTAGGGGGAGTCAGTACAAAACATGTTTGTGCTTTAACTTAGAAATTGCATGTTTTAACTTAGAAAGTTTGTGCTTTAAATTAGAAATTGCATGTTTTAACTTAGAAAGTTTGTGCTTTAACTTAGAAATTGCATGCTTTAACTTAGAAAGTTTGCGCTTTAAAACTTGTGAACTCACTTAGAACACGAACATAACCAACTAAAATTCTTTGAAAAGATTGAGCCTCGGGGAGCCTCTTTTCAAAAACATAACCAACTTCGAAAAGATTGAGCCTCGGGGAGCCTCTTTTCAAAAATAATCAGTTAGGCTAGGAATAGTCTTAGGTGAGTCAAGTCATCTTTTTCTTGAAAATGGCTTTGTCTAAGGAAGTGGTCGATGATCCGATAAAAAAAGGCCCCTGTGCCTCGCCACGACCTGGAAGCCATGATCTTGAAAAGGTAAACTTGACAAGCCTAGGGTTAAATCCAAATCTAACATAAAATTACTTGAACCTAAATCCACTTAATCAACTTAATTGGAAGTCATCTCACAAAAAACACATAAGTATAACATGCTTGATCATATAGACACAGGTGAAATGACCTAGGTTTAACAACTTACAACCAATTTTTTTTTTAAAAAAAAAAAATCTAACATCCAATCCAACCACCTTGTGTGTAGGATCAATGGATGTTGGACAGCGGTTGCTCCCGACACATGACTGGGGATCAACTCAAATTCACAAAGCTTCGATTCAAACGACAAGGATCGGTAGCCTTTGGGAATAACGGCAAGCTCAAAATCATCGGATCAGGTGATATCGAGCTTAACTCGAATTTTGTTATTAAAAATGTATTACTTGTAGAGAATTTTGAATATAACCTGCTTAGCGTAAGTCGATTATGTGACAATAACTATAAGGTCATATTTTTAGAAAATGAATGTGTAATTAAAACAAATAAAACAGCTAAAACAATACTCAAAGGAACTAGGACAAATAACATTTACACAATTAACTTAATCAAATCCTCAGCCAAATGTCTTATGACACAGGAAGAGGAATCATGGTTGTGGCACCGACGACTCGGTCACTCGCACCCAAGACTCATCCACAAGATGAGTCAGAGTGGCTTAGTCAGAGGCTTACCCAACCTCAACAACTTGGTTAATAAAATCTGTAATGCTTGTCAACAAGGAAAACAACCTAGGACACAACACAAGTTAACTAACCAAGAACGAACCTCAAGTGTACTTGAGCTCCTGCATATGGATCTATTCGATTCACATGGAGCCAAGTCACTCAATAGAAGTCAATATTGCTTAGTCATAATTGACGACTACTCCAGGTTTACCTGGGTTAGGTTCATCAAACATAAAAATGATACCCTAGACCAATTAATCAATCTATTCAAATTAATCGAGAATCAAAAAGACCTTAAGGTTAAAAGACTTAGAAGCGATCATGGTGGTGAATTCGAAAATCAAAGGTTCACCGACTTCTGTAACCTAAACGGATACCACCATGAATTCTCTTGCCCTAGGACCCCTCAGCAAAATGGCCTAGTGGAGCGGAAAAACCGAACTCTACAAGAAGCCGCTAGGACCATGTTGAACGAATACGACCTACCCGATAGGTTTTGGGCATAAGCCGTGAGTACGGCATGCTATGTCCAAAATAGGATCCTTATGGTAAAAAGGCACCTTAAGACCTCGTACGAGATTTATCACGATAAAATACTTAACATCAAGTACTTTAGGGTATTTGGGTGTAAGGTACATATCCTAAACACTAAGGATTACCTAGGGAAATTTACATCCAAAACCACGACCAGAATCTTTCTAGGATACTCGACTACAAGTCGAGCTTATAGAGTATATAACCACGACAATCAATGTAGTATTTGATGAAGTACCCGAACCTACAAAACCCTTATTGACCCCAAGTGTTGAGCCCACTGATACCAAACTCGTCTCCGACCCTGAGATCGAGTCTAATCCACATCAACCAACTTCTCTTGTCGACCAAGTGACAAGTGATCCGAGTCAAACTAGTGTTCAACCAAGTCACCCCATTGATCAAGCATTAGGTGATACAAACCCAACCCAATCTAGGATTCAGACTAATCACCCTATCGATTAAGTGATAGGAGATCCTAATCTAGGAGTTCGAACTAGAGCATCCTATAGGAACCTTAGTCAAATTTCCTTAATTTCAAAGATAGAACCCAAATCAATTGAACAAGCTCTTCTTGATCCCGATTGGATTATTGCAATGCAAGAAGAGCTAGCTCAATTTACTAGGAATGAAGTGTGGGAATTAGTACCACCACCTAAAGACAAAACGATAATTGGAACAAGGTGGGTGTTTCGAAATAAGCTTGATGATAAAGGTGAAGTAGTTAGAAATAAGGCTAGGTTAGTCGCCAAAGGGTTTAGCCAAGTCGAAGGCTTAGATTACGACGAAACCTATGCCCCAGTAGCTAGACTCGAATCCATTCGAATGTTGCTAGCTTATGCCGCACATCGAGGATTTAAGCTATTTCAAATGGATGTTAAGTCGGCATTCCTAAATGGATACATTAAAGAAGAAGTTTATGTTAGCCAACCCCCCGGATTCGAAAATCTAGATAAATCCGACCATGTTCTAAAACTTAAGAAAGCTCTCTATGGACTTAAACAAGCTCCTCGAGCTTGGTACGAGAGACTTTCAATCCATCTTAAGTCAAAAGGGTTTAACCAAGGCTTAGTTGACCCAACTCTCTTCGTAAAAACCTTAGGTAAAGAAATATTCATAGCTCAAATTTACGTAGACGATATAATTTTTGGAACCTCTAACTCAGCCTTACTAAACGAGTTCGTTTCACTCATGGAAAGTGAGTTCGAAATGAACTTGGTAGGCGAGTTAAGTTTCTTTTTAGGTCTACAAATTAAACAAACTAAGGATGGTATATACCTGTATCAACAGAAATACACTAAGGAGTTAATTAAAAGATTTGGAATGCAAGACGCTAAGGTAATAAACACCCCAATGGCGATTAATGTTAACATAGGAGAATACCCTGAAAGTAAGTCCATTGACTTAAAGTACTATAGGAGCGCGATAGGAAGTCTCCTATACTTAACTGTGAGTCGACCCGACATCCTATTCGCAGTAAGTATGTGCGCCAGGTTTCAAACTTGTGCTAAGGAGTCTCACCTAACCCTAGTTAAGCGTATCCTTAGATATCTTAAGGGTACACTTAACGTTGGTATTTGGTACCCTAGATCTACGGAGTTCGAACTAATCGGCTACTCCGATTCGGATTATGCCGGTAGTAAGCTCGATAGAAAAAGTATGAGTGATTGTTGTCAACTTCTCGGCTCAAGTCTAGTGAGTTGGTGCAGTAGGAAGCAACACTGTGTTGCTTTATCTACCACCGAAGCCGAATACATCGCGATGGGTGAGTGTGTCACGCAGCTTCTTTGGATGAAGCACACCCTCTGCGACTTTAAGTTAGACTTTACGAATACTAAACTTCATGTAGATAACATTAGTTCAATTAATCTTACAAAGAATCCGATATGTCACTCTAGGACCAAACATATAGAGGTCAAACACCATTTCATTCGAGAACATGTGGCCAACGGAGCAATACAACTCGAATACGTCGAATCAAAGTCTAACTTAGCAGACCTATTTACTAAACCCCTACCCGAAGCCAAATTTAGTCTATTAAGACGAAAATTGGGCATGTGCGTAATAAAATAGGTACATGCAAATTATATGTTCTTACTACTATTTCTTTAATTTCATTTTTATGGAACTAGCATAGGACATACCTTAGATATCATGCACCTATAGATTTAAGGAGTCAATACATCTCACAACACATAGGACTAATGTGTTTATGTACTTAGCCACGTAGATGGGCGTGAGATGTTAGGACCTTACTCCTGGTTCCAGATGTAGAGCTAGTGCATCGCTATGAACCACAGAGTATAATCATACATACTAACCGACTCTGACCATGACTGGTTGATCTTACATATCAATCAAGCCAAATATGAGTCGAACATTTTATAGATGAGCTTATTTTCAGTATATTATTTTTTTTATAAAAAATGGGGAACATGCTTGGACTTTAAATTTAACACTTATTTTGTTTTCTACACACCCCTTACTCTTTTCGATATACGGCAAAAGGGGGAGAAAAAGACCAAAGTTAAGGGGTCAAATTTTTTTTTTAACTTAACTCTTACTTCATATTTAAAGCAAAAGTTAAAACTTAGTTAACTTTTACCAAAAGGCCAAAGAATTCTTAACTTAAACTTATTTGTGTCGTCTACGTTTTACTTAAACTTATTTTTTAAAACTTTATGTCGTTAATGTTTTACTTAAGGGGGAGAAAGGGCTTAACTAAAACATTTTACTAAGGCCAACTTTAAGTAATGTTAATTACTTAAAGCAACCCTCAAGGGGGAGGATTAAGGTCTTTCTTCAAGACTCACCCTCGGTCAAGGGGGAGGTTTCCTCAAGGAGGAGTACTTGAAGAAAATCCTTACTACTCCAACTTAATCTTCATATTTTTGTTTCTCATGCACATTATTTCTCTTCATGCTTGCTGTTTACTTAACTTTGTATGTAGGTTTGCCATAAATCAAAAAGGGGGAGATTGTTGGTGCAGTAGGCACCTAAGTCGAACCTAAGTTTTGATTATAGCAAACGATACAAAGTTAAGCATATATTGTTATCTCATGAGATAAATCAAGTGTGCAGAAAAGTCTCAACGCTGGAGCTGAAGGCTAGCGACACCCGGAGGAAGCCGTGGTGGTCGGGCGACACTCAAGAGACTTCGGAGGGAGCCGAAGGAATTGAGTGGAAGGCCAAAAGCAAAAGCAACACGTAAGTACTGAGGTATGCTCGTGTGTGCGAGCGTAAGTAAGGTCGTATCCTCTTTACGGGGATGATCTTAAGCGTAGATCCGACCAAAGACTTCTTATAGATGGTCTAGGTCGAGATCGGATGGTCGACGACCATCGAAATTATGTTTTTGTTGAGCTAACCTTGCCTTGCAGCTAGCATCGATCGCCACTTGGAGGACTCATCACAAATAGTCGAAGGTCAATGAATCGATCGATCCGCCATCACCGGTCGATGATGGCCATCATCGGTCACGGTCAAAGGATCAGCCTCGAGTAGTCAAGAGTTATCACCATTTTTCAAGGGGTTTTGTGCCCATTTGTGATTGGCTAAAGACCCATTCGATGGGGGGCTCAAAGGCTATAAAAGGAGGGCCAAACCTAGGGTTTTCAATAAATTCAAAAGCTTCCAAGTCCTTCTGATATGCTCCGACTCTCCGACATCCCTACGACGAAGCGCTGCCGAGACGACGACTAGAGCTTCAACCTCCAACCTTTAAAGTCATCGGTAACGAAAGTTCTAAATTGTATTTCAGTTCATTCCTTTTAGTAAAGCTTTCATTATAACGAGGAGAGGGGGAGTGTCCTTCTACCTCGGGCTTTTTGTATCCGTCTAACTCCTACCTCCAACGAGGAGGAGTTCTTTAGTAGTTTGCCCTCCGTACGTGGTCAAGGACCACTAGGGCCTTGGAGTAGTAGCCTTCGGCTACGAACCAAGTAAATCTCTTGTGTCTATTGTCTCCTTTACTTTTTGTTTTGTTTATCTTTCCGCTGCATATAAGTTTTTTTTTAAAAACGAATTCGGACTAAAAAGTTTCTATCGCTATTCACCCCCCCCCTCTAGCGATCCGATCGATCCAACAGCTGTCGCACGAGCCATTTTTCTAAGTATGAATTGGTTGTTCTAATGGTCTTTGTGACTATTAATCTTTGTTCTATTAGTTTTTTGGGACTATGATCTCCGACTCGATTCTGGTCTATGTGACTGGATAGTTCTATTAGTCATTTGGGACTATTGACTCCGGCTCTATTTAATTTATGTGACTAAATACCTCTTTTTTTTGGGGGGGGGGGGGGAGGGGAATGGTAAAAGTGTGTATAGATGTATGTAACTGTGTACAATCTAGATGCCTACAAAACGGTAGACATGAGTCTGGATCTTGAGGAAGATCCTCTCGATTGATGGCTCACAACCCTCAAACCGACACCTATTTCGAGCTTGCCACAACAAAAATACCATACATGATATCGCTAAGTCTCTCTTCTTCCTCACCCACCCTTTTCCACGCATCTCTTTGCCAAAGGCATGGAAGAGTCGCCCAACAGTGAAGATTTGTGGGCGGATTTAAAGCCAATCCCGCACTAGATCCCAAAGGCGCCTCACCCAAGTGCAGCAAAAGAACAGGTGCTCGTTAGACTCCTGTGCCACCTTGCAAAGGCAGTAGGTCTTCTCCTCCTTGTACGGGACTGAGTCCTCCGTCCGGAGCTTGCCCCTAACCATGAGCCAAAATGTAAACCGATGCTTTGGCAGGATGTCCGGCCTCCATACGGCTGCTGCCCACCGCACCATCTCTGCGCGTGGCATGAAGAAGCGATAAGCTGCAGCTGCTCCCATCCGCTTGGCCTACTGCATATGCCAAGAACTGATTAAAGAGGTTGTTGAAGATGCTCCGCCAGTTTGTTGCACAACCTGATCTCCAATGTGAGCGATCCGCTTCAGCATTGGCGAGTCACCCGGCTTAGGTGCCCAATGCCAAATGTCTTGATGTTGCAGATACTTATGATGAACCCAACGTACCCACAGCGAATCTATCTTGGCATGGATATTCCATAAGGTGCGACATAGCAAAGACGAATTCCACGCCTTCAAGTCCTGAAGACCGTAGCCTCCCTCCTCCTTGGCCAAGCAAAGCGATGTCCAAGAAGCTACCGATTGCTTGGTGGTCCATACGAAAGCTCTTCAGATGCTATATAACTTATCTATCACCCCGCACGGGATCGGTAGAATAGAAAGCCAATAGCACTCGATGCCCTGTAATACTGATCTCATGAGCTCCAATCGCCCAACATAGGATAGCGTGTGCTTGGGCCATGTGCCTATCCGTCTACCAACTGCCTCCAGGAGGGTGCTATAATCCGTAATCCGTAACTTCTCAACAGCCAATGGAATGCCCAGGTACTGGAAAGGAAACGATCCCTGTTGAAAGCCCGTGATCTGCAGCAACTCCGCACAAGTCATCTGATCAACCCCTGTGATGTACATGCTAGACTTCAGTGGATTGTCCCGTAATCCAGCCATATCCCCAAAATCCCGCAGGCAGTCCGAAATGATCCTGAGTGAGGAAGCATCCGCCCTGGCGAACATAAGTAGATCATCTGCATATGCTAGGTGTGTCAGCTGCACCGCCTCGCACATAGGATGGAAGTGAAATGCAGTCTGCTGTGTTGCATCCCTCATAGATCTCGAGAAAGCCTCCAAGCATAATCCAAAAAGCAGGGGGAAAGAGGATCCCCCTGTCTTAGACCATGTTGTCCTCTGAAGAAGCCATACATACCCCCATTGATACTGACTGAGTAGGTGACCATCGATATGCACTCCGTGATCCTTGCACAGAACTGTCGGGGAAAACCATAACCGACAAGTACCGCACTGAGGAATGTCCAGTCCACCGTGTCAAATGCTTTCCGGAGGTCAACCTTAATCATGCAATGGGGAGAAATCCTTTTCCTTGCATATTTCCTGAGTAGCTCCTGGGCCAAGTTGATGTTGTCTCCAATGTTTCGGCCTGGAATGAACGCCGCTTGTGCTGGATCCAGAAGCTTGTCCATTACCTTTGCTAACCTCCCGGCAAGGATTTTTGCAATGACTTTATAGAACACCATGCAACAGGATATCAGCCTATAGTCCGTGACTTCCGGTGCATGATCCGCCTTCGGTATCAACACAATCATCGTATGGTTCCACTCCTTGAGCAGTTTACCGATTTTGAAGAATTCCTGTACTGCTGCTACAAAATCTGCTTGAACTGTATCCCAAGTTGTCCTATAGAAAGTTGCGTTGAAGCCATCAGGTCCCGGCGATTTCTCCTTTCCAATGTTGAACAGGGCATCTCGGATGTCTTTGGCACTGATCGGTTGCTCTAATTTTATTGCTTGTGCACCGTCCGATCGCGCGCCAGGAAGTGTTGCTCCATCCAGTGCACGTCACTGCTCAGCTTCGCCCAGCAATCCCTGGTAATAGTGAAGAAATTCTGCAGCAACTTCATCCAGCCCTGAGGTTTGTTCACCTGATCTTGTCGCTATGGTGATGATTGCGTTGCGCTTGTTGTTCTGCTTTACTAGATCATGGAAAAACTTTATCGACCGATCACTTCCTTTAATATATGCCGCCTTTGCCCGCTGTTGATAGAACATTTTCTCAGCCTCAGCAAGTAGTGTGGCTCGACGGCGAAGTTCTGCATAGGCACTGTCCTCCCTGCGCACAGCAGCCACATCCCCTGCAGAACCCAGGATATGTTGCTGTGCAGCCTCCAGTTCTTCGTTTGCCCTCCTCGCTTTCTCTGCGATATGTTGAAAGTGTTGTCGGTCTCATGCCCGTAGTTGTCCTTTAAGCCTGCTCAGTTTGGCTTTCAAGACGAAATGCGCATAGCCCTCAATCAGTTCCTTCCATGTCGCATCCACCGTAGCTTGGTAATCACTGTGCAGAGTCCACATGTTATAGAACTTGAACGGCTTTTTCCCTCCACATTCCTTAGCCTCGGTAGTGAGAATTGCACAAGAATGGTCTGACAAACACCCCAGCGGCGTGAACTCCGCAAAAACTTTCATAATCCTGCATAAGCCATTGTGAATTCACCAAGACTCGATCGAGTTTACTAGAGACGATACCATTAGTCCACGTGTGTTGGCATCCGACCGAATGTAAGTCCACCAGCCCCGTTGCATGCAATAGCTGGTCGAGGTCATTCATTTCATAATTCGTCACCGGCTGCCCTCCCAAACGATCCCCGATGGTTAACACCGAGTTGAGATCACCCATAACAACCCAAGGCTCCACCGTGCGTTCGGCAAGATGCTGGATTGCAGTCCACAGTGGCCTCCGCGCGACCACCGAGTGCAATCCATACACAAAGGTGATCAAGAATCTCCTATGCGTGATGTTGCATGTGGAACGACAATGGATGAGTTGTTCCTCCGTCTCTAGTATCTCTAGTGTGGCCCACTGCGTGTCCCATAATACCAAAATGCGCCCACAGTTAGAAGTATTGAAATTGTGAGCCATTTGCATACCGTTAAAATATCGTTGCTCAATGCCCGCTAGCCGCTCCGCCGAGATTTTGGTCTCAAGGAGGGCCATCACCCGAATCCGTCTACTCCGGAGAAGATGTTGAAGACCCCCTTTGTTTAGGGGCTTATGAAAGCCCCTGATATTCCAAGCTACAATCTTCATTAGCGTCTCGGTCGGGCTGCTCCAACCCGTCGATTGCCCACTTTCCGCTGCACCACCAGGATCCATGTCGCTTCAGCCAGCTGCTCCGCCGCTGTGAGTCGCGCACCTTGACTGCTGCTTTCCCCCTCGTGCCGCTCATCAGTGTCCACTGACCCTAATGTCTGGCTCGCAGCTGTGCTCTCCTACTCTAAGCCGCTCGAGGAATGTTGTGCACACACTCCACTGTTCCGTGCGCCATCTACGCGCACATGGCCCGCCTGCACGCCATCTGCTCGCGCCTGGCGCGATGTTGTCTGCGTTGGATCTGTGCCCACCTGGCGTAATGTTTCCTGCCTTGCATCTGCACGCACCTGGCACGGTGGCGTCTGGTCTTCTGCCCGTGCCTGGCGCGGTGATGTCTGATCGTCGACACGCACCTGATGCGCAACTGCTCGTGCCACCCCGGACTATTCTGCCTCCAATTGTCCTACTGTCTCCATCTCCACATTGGTTCGCTGTCTTGAGCGTGTTCGATACCTTTGCCTCGACCGCGACCTCCCTCCTCGTGCTTGCGCAGGGCCTGGCGCATTAGCAGTTGCCTCACCCTGCGCAATCTGAGCAAGGGTTGTTCGCTGTTGCGCTTCTTGCACCGGTTGATCACCTTTTACTGGCTGCTCATGTCCAATAGGTGCAGATGGGGTGACCGGTTTACATTTCACCATTTTGTGGCCCAAACGCCTACATGTGTCACAGAAATCCAGAATCACTTCATAATACACCCGTAACTCAACTTTGGCACCCGTTGGAAGCTCTACCGGGATCTTCTGAACTCTTGGTCCTTGGACATCTACCTCCACAAGGATGCGTGCAAAAGAGATGCGCTCCCTAGTCCTCGTTAGTTTGTCCGTATAGAGTGGCTTTCCAATTTCCGATCCAATCCAACTAAGTACTCTATGCATCCAGCAATTCGGGGGGAGCCCATGTATTTGTACCCAAGCCGGCACATGCCTCCCATCTTCCGCGAAGAGGAAACATTTCGGCATTATCTTTAAGAACAATGGAGTCCCAAAGATGAAGTACGGGCCCCCTAGCAGCACTTTCTCTCGGTCCTCCTCGCCGTCAAACTTGAACACCACCCACCCGCTGGAATGAAGATGAAAACTGCAGGGGACTCCCCAACGTTTTATCGCCAGCTCCACTCCCTGTCTACCCTGATGCTTACCCATAAAACAACCCATCAAGCACGACCCCAACACCGTTTCCACCGCATCTATATCGCCATACCCAATCTGAATTGTCGAGCCTGTGCGTTCAAACTGATCCATCTTCATGGCCGTAGTTGCATTGCGATTGTCCTGGAATAAGTTCGTCCACGGTCCTGCCTGAGTATGAGCAGCATTCTTCGCCCTGTGTGCAGAAGCGCCCGTTTGGCCAGTCTTCTGTGCACAGCTTCCCTGTCCGCCTGCCACGTCATCCTCCTTGTCACCATCCACGTCAGCAACCTCTTGCACCTCAGCTGCTGCTTCAGCAGTCCTTTCCACGTCATCCTGAGGCTCAACATCAGCACTTACATCTCCCATCACCCCTTTGCCTTGTCACCTCTGCTACCAGCTGTCCTTGCACGGTCCTGACCGTTTGAACCTTCCAAAGCCTAGTTGTTCTCTCCTGATTGGTCACCGTGAGTGTTTCTTGTGTGTTGCTGTCGGCTTTTTGCCATTTTAGTGAAATGTCAATCCTGGCGCAGGTTGCACCCAGTTTGCCCCACCCAGAAATGGCAAATCTTTGACCTTGAGCCCTGAGCTTTTCCAGTTGTCCCAAAAAGCCTGCAACAACCACCTAATAGTTTGTCTTCTAGTGGGTTCTTCCTCCTCCAGCCACCGATGGAGTGTAGCTTCGTTGATCACCGGAGAAAGGTCAGAAGGCTGATTAACCACTGCACGCACCTTCCTTGCTCCTCTTGCACCCCGAATACGCCTTGCGCCGCACCAGAGAACCAGGAGACACAACGTGTTCCACGCCGTATACCACAGATGCTCCACACCCACCGCACACACAGTGACTGCAAAGACGCTCCGTCGTATGCCGCAGATGGACCACCCTAAGGACGCACCGCCTAGCGCAGGAGCACCGCGCGGGGCTTGCACCAAGCACCCACTCTGCACCAACCACTCGCGCCGCTCCGCTGCAGCATGGACCACGGCACGCAGCACACCTTTGCCTCCGTCGCTCACCGCCGGAGGCCTCACGAGCTGGCCTACCCTCCTTATCGACCTCCAACCGCCCCCTCCCTAGAAGTTCTAGAGAGAAGGGAGAGCCTCTCTCTCTCTAAGATGGAGGGGAGGAAAGATTGACTGAGAGCCCTTTGACTAAATACCTCTTATTGATCTATGTGACCATTTGTCTATGTGACATGCTTTGGATGAGTGAGAGATGTAACCGCTACCGCGTGCACACGTTGTCTTTTGGCAACGTGAGCACGCGCTGCACGAAGTGCAGTTTGCGCATCTTCGTGCAACGCAGCAAAGATACACCCTCTTTATAAGGGGGTGTGCATCCAAAGACAAAGGCTGCTGTGAGAGAGATCAGAGGAGCAATGTATGTGCGGAAGTTCTGTCGGAGAGAATAACGAGAGTAAAGAACACCAAGGCGCGACTGTGATCTTGACTCGTGAAGGAGGAGGATCTTTCCGGTGTGATTGACCCTCATACAACAAATAAATCTTTCTTCTCGACACCCATACAGCGCTAACGCGATCACTGTAAGTTTTATTTTATTTCATTTCGTTTCTTTTGTTTTATCGCTTAAATTAGGTTAAACAGATGTTTTAAACGACCAACAGGAAATATAGTAGATTTCAAAAGATTAACTAAAAGCTCATATATTGCTCTTAAATTCTATAAGTACCTTAGGAGATCATTATCCATTAAGAGGGAAGGAGATCTTCATGTTGTAGACTAGGTTGATCTTGAAAATATTGATATGTTTTAAAATATTCAAAGATGCTCCATGTTAATTTTTCATAAAATTATTATTATTTTTAATTATTCCAATAATATTATAATAAATTTAGCTAAAATTATGCAATATCTGCCACAATTACTTTAATATTAATAAAAAATTGTCAAATGTTGATTAATGCAACCTTCATCATCAAATTATTTTAATATTATTAATTCTGCTTCGACATTTACTTAATATAATTTTAGACAAAATTAATATAACAACGTCGAACTATCCTATTAAAAAAATAATAATTTGAGAACAAAATTTAAAATGGAGTACAAAATTAATATAACAATGTCGATTTATTAACATTATATAACATAACAATGTTCATGGACAATATTCATGAACGAAACTCATGAATCATTTTTATAATAGTATCTATTTATGAAAGTTTGTTTATATTCATTTGAATGGTTTATATTAACTAATTGAACCAAGATTAAAATTTTAAAATTTTAAATAACTAAATAAATTTGATAATATTTAAATAAATCAAACTTAAATAAATTTGAATTTAATTGGATTAAAATTTAAATTGAACTTATTAGAAACTCGATACTAATTAAATAAATTTAATTTAATTTAAACTCAAACTATAAAAAAAACTAAACTTGATCAGTTGTTTCACTTGATTAATTTTAGATTTAACTTGACTCTGATTGATTGTCGTATTAAATAATTCCAAATATTGTAAATTTTAGTTTGACTTAATTCGTTTATAATTTTGATGATAGATGGAGATTTCATAAGAAATTCATGGGGTTTAATTGGTTATTCCCATGATTAATGGGACTGAAAATTAAAAATTTGATTCTAATAAAAAAAATATAATTTGTTAATTAAAACTAATGGAGGTAACATAAATTTCTGGCTTGCGATAACTTAATTAATTTAATCTAAAGTGAGTTATAAAATTTCGTTTTGCCCTTTACAAGTCATTATGCATTGTAGAAACGCCCACGGACTTTTAAAATCATCAAATTCCCCCTAATCGACGAGAATGTGACCTGACATACTCAAAATTGCCGCAAGGCGCAAAATGTAAATAAAAACCTTGCCGGGGTTTTAAATAGGAAAAATTACAGTGGGCAATTTGATTAATTTTCAATGATTTTTCATCGACTTAAATAATGTTTAATTTAACGTAAAATAATATTAGTTTTTATTAAATAAATTGACTTCCGTGAGCATCCTCGATGCGCACAGTTTGGGCCTTGTGTATGGCCCAATAAGGGCCGCCGATTTAGCCCGGACCGAACCGAACCGCACCGCACCGCACCGCATCATCCGTTATCTCTCGCGTCGATCATGGAAGCCGCCGTCCGCTTCCTCCACTTCCCTTCCACCGTCGCCGGCGCTGCCGCTCCCCCTCGCCTGAAACCTCGAACCCTCCCGTCCCTCCGCCGTCGCCTAAATCCGGAGTTTCCCTCCTCCTCCCTATCCGTCTCTTGCCCACTCCCCTTCCACCTTTCTCTCAGGCCTAAACACAAACACCTTGCGCCCGCTCCGAAAGCCCTCACTCCCCCTCTTCCTCTTCCCCCACTCGATCTCGACCGAATCACCCCTCTCGCCGTGTGCAAGTGGTCCGCCTTCTTCGCCCTAGCTCTCGTCGTGAGCAAGAAGGCCGTTGCTCTCCTCCTGGATCCTTTCTTCTGGACCTACTTCAGTTGGTCCTGGATCTTCTGGCCCTGGATCTCCGCGGTAGTCCTCGGCTTCTACGGCCTTCACTGTGCTCGGCTTCACTCTCTCGGCCTCGCCTCGCCCTTTCAGCAGATCGTCGTCGTTACCGCTGCCGTTACCTGGCTCACCGTCGTGCCCCCGGCTCACTTCAATGGCTTCCTCGAGGGCTGGCCTTTTCTGCTTTTCTTTGTCTACCACTATTTCTTCTTCTTCGAGTCGTCCGTTCGCCGGCGCCTCTATGGGGATCTCTACCCTCGCCCTCACGACTCCAAGTGGGACGTCCGCCTCCCCCGCCCCTTCCAGGTTGGCTTCTCCGTTCTCGTCTTGGTTGGGCACTGGCTTGCTGCGTATGAGGGTCCGGAGCTTCACTTAATCCCCGGTGCGTGGGTCAATGCCGGGGTCTGGGTTCTCATCCTGATGGCTTTATTCATGCGCTACCATTCTGTTCTTTATCTGGCCAAGTACTCGGAGAAGGTGGCTGTGCCAATGGAGGTGGTGCAGTTCGGCCCTTACAGGTGGGTGAGGCATCCCATATACGCTTCTACAATGCTTCTGTTCGCGGTGCATTGCATTACTTTGAGAGCACCGCTCAGCTTGTTGTTACTTTGTGCTGTTTGTGTGGTTTACTATGGGCGGAAGGCGGATTTGGAGGAAGAGCTTATGATAGAGTCCTTCGGGGAGAGGTATGAAAACTACATGAGCAAGGTCAGATATAGGCTAATTCCATTTGTGTACTGAGTTCTTATGATCCTTGTTCGATATACTACAAAGTTGAGATTTTTCCAACTTTTTGGTGAATTTTGGTGTGTACTAGATGAAAGAGAGAATGTTTAACTCTTCGGATGATCATTATGTACTACAAAAATAGAACCTTTGTCCTTCCTCTGTGCTTGGGAACATGAAATCACCTTCAAAAAGCTACGGGATTTACAACCTTGTGTAAATAGTTATCATTTATCAATTCTTGTCCTTTTTTTTTTTTTTTTTGAGGATTTGTAATTTCTAAACATAAACATATCTGAGCTTTAGCAATCCAGCCATTTTCTTGTTCCCACTTACTTAGGTCCCTTTCCTAGGAGGGTTAGTGAATCTTTATTCCTTATCTGCCATGCACACCTATTGAAATTTGAAAGTGTTTGGATAACTAAATTGTTTGATTATTTTTAAAATTAAGAAAATTTCTGAGAAATGAAGATATTTCTTAATGATCCTTTATAAGAATAAAAGTGGCATGAGTGGCATCATAAAAGTTTGAGAAAGTTTGATTGGGAGGAGGGTAAGCATTGAAACAGATTCATTTGAAAAACTAAATTAAGTTAATGCCCAAAAGAACAATCAGAATTGCCATTTATTTAACAAGATTTTCATGGCTAAACATCGGTAACAAGGATGATTGGGAGGAAAAAGAGGAAGGATTCAAATATCATATTTACTGACAAAAAACTTTTATCATAGAGCTCCTAGAAAATTATCACGGTGAATTTAAAAGAAGAAGACAGTGGAGTAGCAGAGTCGAGGATAATAAGATGAATGCATGGAGTGGCAATGGAAAAATAAAAATAAAATAAAATACAAATTGCTATAAGGGAATATGATTAACTGAATGTATCATTAAATGGTATAATTATTCAAATGATGTATATTGTAATCCACAAAACAATATTATACATTTACTGATTTTCATCAAAGTTATATCACATTCTGACATATCTGATACCCATTTTGCGATATATATTTGTCTATTTTGTAACTGACAGAACGCTAGAAAGTATACCTTAATCAATGTTAGAAGAATTATGTCTCTCACTCACAGAATGCATGAAAACATATCTAAATCAAGATAGGAAGAGTTGTCTTCGTGTTTAGGTTGAATATTGGGAATATTCTTCTGATGAAAGATTGTACTGCTATGGATAATTGGTCGGATTGCATGGCTTCCTCACCAGCAAGGGTGCAACATTCTCTAGCAGCCCTTCAGATGTATGTATGACATCCTCCAAGAATGTCTGCATACTGTCATCTACAATGTGAGTACTCTTATCTGGCAGTTTCCTTCCTGTTTCATCTGCTTCAGGCCAATGTTGTTGTGCCACCAAGATCAGGGGTATTAGCACTGTAGATTCCTTTGAAGCATAATCTGGACTGTTAGCAAGAATATCTACCAATTTGGAGTTTTGGCTTCTTCACAATACAACTACCCACACAAAATATATTTGGGCCCTAGGTAGGAGGTAATGTGAGGTATAATCCTGGTGGAGACCTTCATAACATCTCTGGATCTTCCAACGACCTCTCTACTTGCTTCTTGGCATTTCAATGTGGGTCGGTGCATCTATAGTAACTCCTGTAAGCCATCAAGAAAGGAAATTATTTTTTTTTTCTTTTTTGCTTTCTCTTTAATATGAAGTTAATTTCCCTATTATCATGTTATCGAACTTAAGGTTGGATGAGCTTTTAATAGTGATCATACCATGTTTGTCATAGGACCCAACTCTTTGATGTTGGCTATAGTAATATTCAAATTGCATGAGTTTTCTTTGTGTCTCCTTTCCTGTGCACATTTAACTCTAATCGATTTAATTTATCTAACACTGGAATTTATTTGTTGTTCACAAACAATGTCTATATCATGCCATTATTTTCTCTTGTTTAATATTTATGAAGCTACGCCTAACTACTAGCAGTTTCTTATAGTATGCTTGTAAAAAGTTTGTTTCAATTATTTGTTTTCTTACTAGTAGAATAGAAACTCCGCCCATGATAAGTTAACCTTATCGTGGTCGGTCCCAAGCCCGGATAAAGGAGGAGGGTTGCGTTAGGTTGCCAGCCAACGTTAAACTAAAGTAAATGTTCAATGAATGGATCAATCAAACTATTGTGCTAATGCTAGGTCCTTCTCCGGAAGGAACGCGATACAGAGTTCGACTGTAACGTCTCAGCAAGGACCGCTACATTTTCAGAATTCGAGTGTAGTAAAAAATATGCAAGAGTTCGCATTGCAGGGTCCGACTGTAATGTATCGGTAAGGACCGCTACATCTCCATGAGAACTTTAGTGTAGTGTTAAATAAGCAAGAGTTCTCACACCATAGGTTGGGTAAAAACAAATATTATAGAGAAACTAATAGTTTAAAATTGGGTACATGGAACATACAAGGCCGGATCTAGGGGCTATGTATATAAGCTATTTTTATTAAAAATTTATTATTTATTTATTTTTTTAATTAATATTATTATAATTTAGTATGACGGTCTCCCCAATATAAAATCCTGGATCCGCGTCTGGGAACATAGGAACCCTCACTGGTAAAATAATGGAGATTGTAGATACGATGATTAGGAGAAAAATTAATATTGTGTGTACAAGAGACAAAATGGGTAGGTGAGAAGGCAAAAATGATAGAGAACTCATGTTTTAAGTTATGGTATACAGGAATGAGTAAAACAAGAAATGGAGTGGGTATTATTGTAGATAGTTTGTTAAAGAATGAAGTTGTAAGAGTAATTAGAAAGGGGGATAGAATTATAACTCTCAAAATAGTAATAAAGAAAGAAACTATGAACGTAATTAGTGTATATATAACTCAAATAGAATTAGATGAAAATATCAAATTAAAGTTTTGGGATGACTTAGATGAAGTATTACAAAATATTCCATCAAATGAGATGATTTTAATAGGAGGTGATTTAAATGGACATATCGGAGTGAAAAATGATGAATATGAGAGGGTAGATAAGAGTTATGAGTTTGGAATAAGAAATGAAAAAGGTAAAACTATATTGGATTTTGCAATAGCATATGATCTTATACTAGCTAATTCATTTTTTAAGAAAAGAGAAGAACACTTGGTCACGTTCAAAAGTGGAAATAATAAATCACAAATTGACTTTCTTATGGTTAGGAAGAGAGATAGATTTGTAAAGATTGTAAGGTCATCTCTAGAGAAAGTTTAACTACTCAACATAGGTTAGTAGTATTGGATATACACTTCAAACATAATATTAATAGAAGAAAAATATACACGACTTCTAGAATTAAGTGGTGAAAGTTAAAGGATGAGAAACTAAATACATTCAAAGAGAAGATAGGAGTACAAATATTAGATAAAATATACAGTGACCCTAATACGACATAGGATAAGATGGTATCAAAGTTGAAAATAGTAGTCAAGAGTATACTCGGTGAGTCAAAGAGAACATGCACCACCAAGTAAAGAATCTTGGTGGTGGAATGAGAAAGTGCAAGAGAAAGTTAAGAAAAAACGAATAGCATATAAGGAATTATATATTTGTAAAAATGAGGAAAATTTGAAAAAATATACAATAGTCAAGAAAGAAGCTAAAAAAGTAATGAATGAAGCTAAGACTGGAACTTTTGAACGGTTATAACGAAAATTAGATACAAAAGAAGGGGAAAGAGACATTTATAGAATAACTAAAGTGAGAGAGAGGAAGACAAACGATTTTAATCAAATAAGATATATTAAAGATAAATGCAATAGGGTACTAATAAATAATGAAGAAATAAAAGAGCGGTGAAAGAGATATTTTCATCAACTTTTTAATGAAGGTTTAGGATACCAACTTAATTTAGGTAATTTAAATAATAAAATGAGTATAGAAATTTAAATTTTTATCGTAGAATTCAAATTTCAGAAGTAGAACAAGCTCTAAATGGAATGCAAAATAGAAAAGTCGTTGGACCAGATGATATTCCGATAGAGTCTAGGGAAATAAGATATTGAATGACTTACAAAATTATTTAACATGATATTGAAAACAAAAAGGATCTCTGATCATTAGAGGATAAGCATTCTAATTCCCTTATATAAGAATAAGGGAGACATACAAACTTGTGAAAACTATAGGGGTATTAAACTAATGAGTCATACTATGAAACTTTGGGAAAGAGTAATAGAAAAAAGATTAAGGAAGGAGACCACGATTTTCGAAAATCAATTTGGATTCATGCCAGGAAGGTCTACAATGTAAGCTATACATCTTCTCAGACAACTAATTGAAAAGTATAGAGAGCAAAAACAAGATCTGTACATGATATTTATTGATTTAGAAAAAACTTATGATAGAGTTCCAAGAGAAATTATATGGAGAATTTTAGAAAAAAAAAGTATTTGTGTAACATATATTGAACTAATTAAGGATATGTATAAGGAAGTAACGAATAGAGTGAAGACTTCAAGTGGATTAACTGAAGCATTTTCAATAAAGATAGGGTTACATCAAGGATTAGCTTTTAAGTCCCTATCTTTTTACACTAATTATGGACGAACTCACTGGACATATTTAAGACATAGTACCGTGGTGCATGTTGTTTGCAAATGATATTGTTTTGGTAGATGAGATACGTGAAGGAGTAAATGTTAAACTAGAATCTTGACGGGAAACACTAGAAGCGAAAGGTTTTAGACTTAGTAGAGTAAAGACAGAATATATCGAATATATCGAATTTAAGTTTAGCAATATTAGACGTATTGAGACAAGTGTTAAGATAGAAGATGGCGAGTTGTCTGGAACTGAGAGCTTTAAATATTTAGGATCATTTTTGCAAGATGATGGAGGATTGAGAGAGATGTCTTACATAGAATACAAGCAGGATGGTTGGAATGGAGGAAAATATCGGGTGTTTTATGTGATCGTAAAGTCTCTAAAACTTAAAGGGAAGTTCTACAAAATGGCGATTAGACCTGCTATGTTATATGATGTTGAATGTTAGGTTATGACTCGAGCACATGAGCAAAAGATGAGAGGTGCAGAGATGAGGATGTTAAGGTAGATGTGCGGACATACGAGGATAGATAGAATAAGAAATGAAAGCATTAGAGAAAAAGTCAGTGTTGTATCTATTGAAGGAAAATTCCGAGAGACACGTTTAAGGTGATATGGACATGTACTTAGACCACCAATAAATGCTCTAGTTAGGTGATGTGAAACGATGACAAATATACACATCAAACGAGGAAGGTGAAGACCAAAAAAGACTTGGTTAGCAACAATAAAACTAGATAAAATTTATTTAAATATAGATGATGATATAGTAGGGGATAAAGTCCAATGATGTATAAGGATCCATATAGTCGACCCCACTAGTGGGATAAGACTTTGTTATTATTATTGTTGTACTGGTAGAATAGAAACTTGCCTTTGTTTTGAAATGGAGTGGAATTAGTGATTTTGTTTAAATGGTCATGTGAAGTTCGTGCAAAATCTAGGTGAAAGGAAACGAAACATCCTGATGAGGGTGGAGGGTTTCTTGTTATAGTTGACATAAGATCATTTAATAACTGAAGAAGACTTGTATCATTTGGAAACTCAAATGAGTTTTGGCAATGGGGACAAATTTGCCGATACATTAATGTTAAGGCTTCTAGGCTAAGCTCAGTATAATTTTGGAAAATTAGTAAGTTTATTGTAGAGGCATGTCTGTCAATATGTCATTCATGAGTTAAGGCTTGTAAGCACCATAGAAGTGTTTAGGGCAGTTGGAGAACAAGCATGCTCTTCAGATGAAGATTTGCAGAATAGCTGATGATGGTTATAAGTGGAGAAAATACGACCGGAAGTCCATCAAGAACATGCCCAATCCAAGGTGTGCTTCATGCGTTGTAATAACTCATTCCTAATAACTTTAGATCTTTCATTAGGGTGTCGAAAGCCGCGTTGTCTCGTTACGTATTGTTGTCCAGGTTTTGCCATTTACCTCATCCAAATTTTTGAAAAACAAAAAAAACTAGTTAGTAACTAGAATACACAAGAGCAAGGATCTATAGGATTAAATTACATTGCAAAAGAGAAGCAAATTATTTGTTAACTCTAAAAAGAAAAATAAATGGTCACTTACCCTTGCATTTACATGTGGAAGGAGAGTAAAAATATAAATATTCTTATTTCTTTCGGTAAAAAAGTTCATTAAAGAGAGAAGTCATAAGCCTACATTTATTCAGAGAAAAATCTATGAAAATACACTGCCACCGTATTGATTGCGCCTTTCAATTAAATATAGAATGTAATCTGAATACAACGTCTTATTCCATTAGGTGAGGTCAAATATCATTAGATTCTATCATCTATTATATTATTATCTATATTTAAATATATCTGTCATATTGTTACTAACCAAGACTTTTGTGTCTTCATGAGAAAGATTAACACTTGAATAAAATCTAAAAATCTGGCATATAATTTAACAATTGAAATTTTAAAACTTTATATAGCATATTATAATATTTCTCTAATTTATAAACCAGGATCAAGTGGTCAGTTCTTATAGCTTAATGCACATGCAACCATAAAGAAAGAACCTTAAACTATGCTCCAGTTTTATGACTTAATTACAAGCTAGAAAAGGCATCTAATAGTATTTAAAGATCAATGTTTTTTTAGCAATTTTCACAGAATCAATTCAGATAGCCTTTCCTCACTGCTGCCACGTTTACAAAGAGGACCCTATCATAAACTCCCTAATTCTCAAAAACTATACAAGGTTAAGAATATTTATATTTATTCTCTCCTTCCTCATGTAAATGCAAGGGTAAGTGAGCATTTATTTTCCTTCTTAGGGCCTGTTTGGGAGGAGGTGAGGAGAGTGTAAGTAATGGAAGGGGAATGAAGGGGAGGGTAAAGGAGATTTACACCCCAAATTGGGGTGTAAGAAATGTCCAGTTTTTGTGAGGGGAGGGGTATAAATTCACCCTCATTCCCCTCCCTTTCCCTTCCCTTTCCCCTTCTCTCACTTCTTCCCAAACAAGGGTAGTCTTTTTTTCTTCCTTATTTACCCTTACCCTTCCATTACTTACACCTCCTTCACCTCCTCCCAAACAAGCCCTTAGAGTTAACAAATAATTTGTTTCTCTTTTGCAATGTAATTTAATTCTATAGATCCTTACTCTTGTGTAGTCTTGTTACTGATGACTAGTCTTTTTTGTTTTTCAAAAATTTGGATGAGGTAAATGGCAAAACCTGGACAACAATATGTATCGAGTCAACACTGCTTTCAACACCCTAATGAAAGATATAAAGCTATTGGGAACGAGTTGTTGCAACGCATGAAGCACACCTTGGATTAGGCCTGTTCTTGATGGACTTCTGGCCGTATTTTCTCCACTTGTAATCATCATCAGCTATTCTGCAAATCTTCATCTGAAGAGCATGCTTGTTCTCCAACTGCCCTAAGCTCTTCTGTGATGCAGACAACCTGCAGAGTATTAATTTTTCTAGCACACAGATGTATCTCAAAGTGGAAACACATCAAGTTCAAGAGATCTTCAGTGAGGTGGAGTCGAAGAATACTTGGTCTCAAAGGCCGTTGACGAACGCACTTTCTATGTCTAGAATTGTCGATCCAGAGTAAATTGCAGATATGAGCTTGTCGATGACTGATTCACGAGTGGTCGGGGTTTGAATCTACAGCGTCTTTGACGAGTAGAGGATGACTCTCATTGTTTGGAAGCTCTGATTCATGTGTGCCTGGTTCAGATACCTCAGCGATGAAAGGGGAATTCTTGTCATCTAGAAGCTCTCTCACGACTAACTTTGCTGAAGAGTGGAGTCAATCTGTCTCTGTTTTATCCGCCTCCTCCATGAGAGTATTCAGAAAGGAAATAAGAAAGAAACCTAGAAGCTTTCCCTAGGCACGAGAATTGACAGTATCAACTCTCTTCCTTCACCGTTCGAATAGTGATCTTTTACAGAAGTGATGAGCATCGATCGATGAATGCTTGCACATCAAAGAGTAGTAATTCGATAATGCACTGGTGAGCCTCTCAAACATTGCTTTATCGATCCAAACCAAGACTAGAAGTCGATCATGGAGGTGATTGATTGAGAGATCAATGAACTTTTGTAGGTTTGTGAGTCCCTTCAGTTCCTTGGAAGTGACCTTAAATGTCACTTGAGCTCGCGCTAGCAGGGTCAGGGTTTAGTGACTCTTCTCTTCCACCAGTCGACCACTACTGGCGAGAGTGAATCAGGTGATTAACTCACACCTAATTAGCTTTATCCAAATTAATCGATTCTCTTGCTCTTCAATTTAATGAGTAATCAAGCTTAACTAGCATCTCAATCATCAATATCTAAATGAATTAGTTTTCTTTGTCTTTCTCCAAAGAGTAATCAGGCTCAATTAGCATCTCAATCATCTAGACAAAAAAAAAGAGTACTAATTGTGTCATAAACATAATGAATTGTACCATTCGAGTTAAATTATAGATATAAGTTACTAATATATTTTTTTTAAAAAAGATGAATTAATAAATGGATCGATCTGTGTCAATCCTAATGTGCCTTTTTTTTGATGAACCGTCTTGGTTCACATTTTCAAGACATTGGTGTTGTAGTTTGCAGCAATGTGGTATCTGAATATAGGGGACTAAGCATATGCTACGATAATGTCGCGGGCAAATTTTGATGGTTAAAATGAACCAATTCTATAGCAGCAAAAAGGTGATAACGTGCCACGGTGCTTTTCACCGTCAGTTCTTTGGTGACGATGAAGAGAGAGAAATCATAATGAGTTATATCTCTTGATCTATTGATCAAAACAACAAAGGACTTTTGAATTCAAGTGAGAATTTTAGATTTCATGTTGAGATTCGATTTCTGTTCATTTATAATAATATTTATGTTGTTTTAGTCAATGGATTGTCCCGAAGAGATTAAAATGAATGGATTCAAATGGATCGGAGGCAAGTTTAGCGTTGGAATTTATGGCAAAGAATGTGGAATCAAACAAGGGGCAGCCAAGCTACCTGGGGTGTGCCAAACTGCCAAAATATTTGTTGCAAGCTTCTGAAATGTCAAGATAAGTCGTTGGCCCGACCATTTTGGTAGACTATAGAGTGCGTCTAGGCAAGCGATATTGCTTCGAGTAGGATCTTTGCAAGTGGCTTATTCATAGCCGACGACTCGAGTACTCCTGTTGTGCCCTGATAGGCTGCGATCGCTATCTGATCGAACCATGCGACAAATTAGATTGTCTGGCCATAGACGGGATAGTTAAAGCATGCTTGTGTCACTATATATAAAAGGAGGATAATGAACTCAAGCCACAAGAACCTTGCAATTTGATCATACTTCCATCATCAACAATTTAAGTTTTAAAATAATATATGCAATACTTAAATCTCTATATTATAGATTTTTTAAATAAAAATAAAAATTTGTACCAGCTAAATCGGAAGCATATCAAATTGATATTTTTACCTCAATGCAAATTCGAATGAGATTGATAATTGAATATTTTCGGTTTAAATTTCTTCAATGATATTCTTTTTCTTTCTTTGATGGAATAAAAAGAATGGAAAAATCATTTTTCATTAATTATTGACACTGTAAACCTCGTATAATTCAATATGATAATATAATTCCATTTTTAAAATTATTAACACCTAATTCATATAAATCGACATGACGATCATTCAAGATTGGAGGTATTTTGCTGATTTTAAAATGAGATTAAGAAAATATTTTGATGAGACGGTACACTTCAAGGTGAAAAGAAATTCTCCGGAAAGAAATCATTAGTTATTGTAAAAGATGGTTACGTTCATTCTAAATATTTTTCAACATAATTGATTTTCAATCGTATCAAGGAAGAGTAAGTATATTTTCATCCAGTAAAAATTAACTCTTGTCAAATTTGCACAGCCCTAATCACAAGTTTAAAACATGAAAATGGATTTTCCAATCTTTTTATTCCATCAAAGAAAGAAAAAGAATATCATTGAAGAAATTTAAACCTAAAATAGTCAATTATCAATCTCGTATGATTCAATATAATATAATTTCATTTTTTAATTATTAACATCTAATTCATATAACTTGGCATGTGGATCAGTCATATAATTGAGAAAGATAGGAAATAGTAGCTTTGTGTAGATTTGTATCGATGAATAAGGATCAATTTTCGTTGTTGAATGGAAATATCAATTGAGATATTTATTTTTTACTCTATCTGACACGATCAAAATCTTTTTATTCCATCAAAGAAAGAAAAAGAATATCATTGAAGAAATTTAAATCTAAAATATTCAATTATCAATCTCGTATAATTCAATATAATATAATTTCATTTTTAATTATTAACATCTAATTCATGTAACTTCACAAAATTAGATAGGAAGCAGTAGCTTCACAAAATTAGATGGTTAGCATTATGTAGATTTATATATATATGTCTTTCACTGTTATCAAATGTTGATACGGTCAAAGTTATCTTATTTTATATTGTTGTGAGGTTGCTATTGAAGAGCATTTGAAGTCAATGGTGGAGTCGACTCCGGGCTAAATCTAAATTAATCATTGGATTAATTTTTTTTCTCCGGACTAAACAAAAAAAGAAAATTTAAAGGTGCAAAAGTGAAAAAAAAAAAAAAAAATGTAGCCCGGGTAATACAAAATCGGACTCCGCTCTTATTTGAAGGGAACGTTATCGTCTTTTTGCACCGGAGAAAGATAGGAGGTATTTTGCTGATTTTAAAACGAGACTAAGAGGCAGTACACTTCATGGTGAAATGAAATTCTTCTTGAAAGGGAAAGAAACCACCAGTGACTAGACTGCATTCGGTTTGATATCATATAAATTTCAAAGTTTTAAATTATTTATAAAATATCAAATGAATAATAATATAAGTTCTAATCAATAGTTTAAAACATGAACAATCAAAGATTGATAAGGTCGAATAGCAAGCTCTGCATGGCCAGTTTGTAATCCTATCAAATGAATTTTTAGGAGCATCTAGGTACACTAATGTCCATATAAATGTAGAAAATATTATGGTTAGACATTTTCATATAAATCATAATTATATTCCCCTCTAATATTCTTACCGTCGGTCTTTCATTAATGATGAATCATAAAAAAAATTATATCCCTTAATCCGATAATTCATAAAAAAATTATATTCCTTAATCCGATAGTTAAATATCAAAGGACTTTTAAATTCAAATGATAATTATAAATCTCCCACGCCAAGTTCATGTGTATTAATGCCCGAGGTTCTTCACATATGCATTCCTCCCTAGAACAAGGAAAATGGTTCAATGCCTCTAATTTCTAGATAGAAAAAAGGAAGTCCATGTTACATGAAAAATAATATTATTATATACTAAAAAGCAATCAAAACGGTGGAGAGCCTTATTGATCATCAAAACACGTATTAAGTGGCAAACCAGCAAATATTCCATGCCAAGATTGTGCAGATCTGAAAAATACAACCAAGGCAAAGCTAGCTGGCTTAATTTGGCCTTGGAGTGGCCCATTCAACTCGCAGGATAAGGTTGTCATAGCCATAGCCATTAAGCTTGTTGATAGCTCTCTCGGCGTCTTCCCGGTTGACAAAGTTGACGAAGCCAAATCCTCGACTGACCCCAGTCTTCTGGTCCACGGCAACATAGACTCGAGTCACGGGGCCGAAAGTTCTGAATAGTTCCAGCAAGTCGGGTTCACGGGTGTCTTCTGAGAGATTGGTTACACGAACTGAGTTCTCATCGTTACGGCGCCTCATCTCTGTCCCGCGATTCTCTGCGCCAGCTCTCAAGCTAGGTGGCACATATGTGCTCTTGCCAGTGCCAGCAGCTGAGGCTGCAGCTTCAGCACCAGGGGGCTTGTCGATGAAAGTATCAGTAGATGGAGCCAGGTCCTTGTATGGACACTTGGATGTCCAGTGGTCACCCTTCTTGCCACAAGTTCTGCAAACCATGAGGACAGCACCAGCTTTGCCCATGGCAGCAAATGGATCGCCTGCAGCCTTTGGTTCCTCTACTTTGCTGCCTATTGACGATGAAGATAAACATAGAAACAAAGAGGATTATAAAGAAGGGACATGTAAAATAGAATCTGTTTAAAACCATAATTTTCAATCTATCCTAATACTGGTGACATGGAAAAAAAAACTAGCAAAAGTGATGTTCATATTATTCTACAGGCACAGGGATGAGATCATAGAGTAGCATGTTCAGTTGATCACAACACACCACATTGTGCTAGGTTATATATGCCAACACTACTTCCCTGTAGAAATTTCAAAAAAGAAGAAAACACTGAATCAAATAAATGTGGAGTCACAAGATACTTGTAATCATATTTTAAGTTATGCTGCTTTACTAGATTAAGTGCAAAATTCAGGTAGTAATGTTCTTTCTGAATTAATGAATGTCCATCTCTCCAATGTAACACAAATTGCTAATTGATAATCACATAAGTTGCTTTCTATTGTGATTCCTTTGGAACAAACATGATAAGTAGCACACCGGAGTCTAAAAGCTTTCACAAGTAAACGAGAAAGAAAAATTAGGATGTTCTTGTGATCTAGACTATATTTGCAAGTACTATAGAGTTAGAAATTTTCATCAAGAAAATGGAGATTTAACATTTGACACTTTTTGATCATAGTGCATCACATATCAACCTTTGATCGCCAAGTAGATTATCATTAGCAAGACGATAGGGCTGTGAATAAAAAAGGGTAGCTTTCTCATGACCACAATGCTTGCGAATCTAAGATTTTTTTTACCACCAACTTTACTAATCTATGTGCATGCTTCTGATGACATCAAACAAAAACATTTGAATCCTAATATAATATTTTCTAGAACACATTTCTTTACTTGCTTGTACTGAAAAAAGCAAAATTTACAAAGAAAATATGCTTCTAGGTCCTTGATTCAAAGGCAGTTGCCATTACTTTAATATGAAAGAGTCATCGCAAATGATAAGCCTCCTATCAAAATGTCAAAAAAAAAAAAACTTAATATGATCAAGAATACACCATTCATAAACCGACACAACGACAACTAGAAAGTATATTACATAAGTGGAGCATTTCTCTAGGTTTTAGACTCTGCTCATTACTTTTTCAAATTTATTTTTCCTATTTTTCATTTGTGGAGATTTCCTAAAGATGCAAACTTGCATTGCAGATCCAGAAAATCGGTAGGATCCTGCACAACAATGATCAATGTACACAAAGGATCGAACTTTACCATAAAAGAGAATGAAAACAAGCATATAGCATATCACCGATAGGAATATAATTCAAGCCACAAATGGCCTCCATGTCTTCAGAAAAAAAAAGAGAGGAATAATTAGGGTTTCCTACAGCGTAAGTGTGGTTAAACTTACAAATACGACAAGTCTACATCTACAGCGATTAAAAATAAAGACGAGGAAGAGAAGAGAGCGGATCGAACCAGGAGCGCGGGGCCGCTCGAGGAGGATCTCCTCGGTGGAAACCATGGTGAGTCGAGCACCGGCGTCCTCGTGGGCGGCGTCTCCGAACTTGGGCCACGACCGGCGCTCGAGCGCGCGCTTGCTGAGGCGGGCGCGGGTAAGCTTGCGGACGCGCGTCGTCGTCGTGACCTTGACCTTGTTGCCTGTGTCGTCGAACCGGTACTCGATCACCTTCTTCACCCCGTTCTCGTCCGGCCCGATCACCACCAGCGGCGGCAGCAGGAAATCGAGGTCCTCAGCGTCGTCCTCGAGCTCCCCCCAGCGCAGCTTCCCCATGTCCACCGCCATTCTCCTCTCTCTCTCGCTCGCTCGCCCGTCTGCCCTAAACTCCCAAGATCCCCAACTCTTATATCGTGTTGACGTGGTCAAGTATCTTTATCTTTAACGGGCCGAACCACTGAAATTAGATTGGGCCGACAAGAACCTTGTATTGGGCCTTTAATATCTGTCCCCGTCTCCAATGACTGCATTCAGTCCGACCCGGTCCAGTTAAACTGTTTAATCGCGGGCAAAATTAAAATACCAGCAATTAATCAAGATTTATATTTTAGATTAAAAACACCTCCTCTTCATCCGCGAATAAGTGATTTAGAGTTCTACAGGTAAAGTCGAATGACTAACACAGTATAAATTTATATCAAATGAGTAAGGATCAATTTTTGTATTCACGGGGTGTCGGTACAACCAAATTAAGGTCGACTATGATTTACCTTCTTTCATTTAGTTGTGGATCCGACGATGAGAGTTGTCTACGTGAGCGCATCGACTTTTGCAACAAGCGAATAGGTGATTTAGGTGATGATTTATAAGGCGAAAACAAATATTTTAACATTAGATAAGGGCCTTTTTTATAATATAGAAATTTAGAGCATTTTAACATCAATCAAATATCAAATGACAATTTACTAAATCGCATTCTCTAAGTTGGAAAATACCAAAAATATGTACATAAGTTTCAAAATGACCTAATCACGTATCTCTTTTCGGATTTACCCTCCGCTCCTCTGCGTGCGTGTCCCATGCTTGTCCGAATCGAAATTCCGCTCCGAGCCACGTCATCGCAGAGTCCGAGCCACGTTACCGCGAAGAAAATCGCTGCTCTGTCCGAGGCACGTCATCGTAAAACGGCAAAAGGCGAAGGGCGAAGGTGCATTTGTCGATTGTGTTCCGTCGATGTGTACCACTCCGCTTCGCGTCATTTTCCGACCATTGTCTACGATGAAAGAGAAAATACGAACGATGCACCTTCTTCTTGAAAAGATAACCCTAAAATTACTTTAAATCTCCTAACCTTTCGTTTCTTTGTTTCCAGCGGTCTACACCATCCCTTTGGTAGCTCCTCCCTATACACAAAGCTTTAGCGACTCTATAATTTCAAAACCCGACATTAAGATATAAAGTACTGTTCCGAGATGGGATCAATTTATTTTTAATTTTCCCATTCACAGTTTGCCGATATCTAAAATTTTATCGAGGATAAAACTTTAAGTTCTAATCAACTCAACATTTATGTTTACTTATACCAAATTGTAAATGTAAATGTATTTTTCTTATCTATAGATTAACATGACTAATTGTTTTAACTCGTTTTGCAGTTGGACTTTCGTGGTTTCTATTATTGTTTAGGTATTTTTAAATTTGTTACCTATATTAACAATTTAAATAGTAATATAAAGTGCAGTTATGATGTAGAAGTTGTTTGTTGTTATAATGATAAAGTCTAAAATGCTAGAAAGATACACATATTATGAGATATTGATCTCCTCCACCCATGCAAAGTGATTTATAAATATTCATAAACTTAACCAAATTCTTCTCACAATATTGTTAATTGTTGAATGTATCAACGCAGGGATGATGAAATTTATGATGACATGCTATCAGTTATGATGGAATCTATTGATTCAGAAATAGAGAACTGACACTGATGCTTTTGTGATAATCCAAATATAAATATGAGTACTATCAATATGATATCTTCAATTCCCTCTAGTGGTGCGGTGAATATCGAAGAGACCACCCATTACATATTCAATTTGAATGAACAAGCGTCGCTTAGTATTGAGGAAGACTCAAGTTATACTACTACATGTTTGCAAGATTTATTTGAGGATACGTGGTATGAACAAGAATTTAATGACAATAGAATGGAAGTCGAAATTCAAAGGGATGTATCTGAGAATGATTACTTAGCAAATGATATGCAATATTCGTTAAGTGAGCCAGTAAATACTAACGAATATAGCGATCTTGAAGAGGAATTTTTAATAGCTAAAGATCCATATATAATGAACTCACTTCTTCCATTGCAAATACTTGAACCAGTTGACTATAGTGAATTTTTTGTTGGTCATATAATGCATTTTTAACTTTCTCAATATTAATTTAATTCAACTACAATGTGCTAATATAAATATTTATTGTAAGTTTATACAACATAAAAATATTTTAAAATCGCACTTGCTGAGTATGCTATGAAAAGACGATTCGGATACAAGATTAAGGACACAAGAAAAACTAGAGTTAAAGCAATTTGTCAGGGAGAAAATTGCACATGGACGATAATTGCAAGGGGAGATATTGAGTTCACGGTTACAAAATATTTACAATATCACCAGTGCGGTCTTTCCTTGAATATGACTGATCATCCTGCATGCACATCTTCTTTTATAGCTTCTCAGATTGAAAATCAGTTTGTATCATCGGATAAGTATAGACATATAAACATACAAAGAGAGATGCAATCACAATATGGAGTGCATATATCATATAGAAAGATCTATTATGCACATTAAAAAGCTCTAAATAAGGTGGTAGGTGATTTTGATAAGGATTATAGTGATCTCCCTAGGTTTTTATGGGAGCTAAAATATAGAGACACAGAAACATATGTTGCATTGAAATCAAATGGTTATCATAATTTCCAATGATATTTTTGGCCATTTGGTGAATGTGGAAGAGTTTTTAGAACATATATTCGGAAACTAATTGGAATTGATGCAACACACTTAAGAGGCAAGTATCCTGGTGTTTTATTGATGGCCACATCAGTAGATGACAATGGAAATCTACTTCCAGTTGCCTTTGCAATTGCTGAGGCAGAGTGTGGCCTAACTTGGGAGTGGTTTTTAAACCATCTAAAGATATTTCTTGCAGTTGATCCATCAAGTATGAAAATTATATCTGATAAACATCATGAAATATTATCTGTAATGAGTAAAGTGTATCCTACTGCTCACCATGGATTTTGTTGTTATCACATGTCTTGTAATATGGTTACAGATACACGTGATAGACCTACACTAGGATTGTTTTGGGCAATAGCAAGAGCAAATACAATTATACAATATGATCAAATAATGCAGACTATGTCAGAGAGACATGCAGATGCTTATAGATGGTTGCAAAATATATAATCTAACAAATGGGCCAATGCACATTTCCCTGGTAGAAGGTATTTAATGCTGACAATGAATTGTTCTGAAAGCCTGAATGCATTATTCAAGGACACTCGAGAACTCCCAATTACAAAATTAATAAACAATACACACAGGAAGGTTGCACAATGGTTTTATAATCGTAGGGAGGAAGTGTCTAATTTTACTGGAGTATTGACACCATTTGGTATGAAGGAAATTGACACTATAAGACAAAAAACTGGATCTTATGCAGTATTTCCACATAGCAGAATAGAAATGGAGGTACAAAGTTTAGGATCCTCCTATATAGTTGACATGGAAAGTCATAAATGTGATTGCGGTGATTTTCAAATTTCAAGATTCCCTTGCTCACATGCTATTGCGGTGTGTTCTTATAGGAATATGAACCCATATCACTATTGTGAGCATTATTTCTTATTTAAAACTTGGAAAAGTACTTACACTGATCAAATTTATCCTTGTAGAAGCAAACAATATTGGCCAATGGTTGAACATGATTATATTGTTTTACTGCCTCGTAGCCTTGTGTAACCTGGAAGAAGAAAGAAGGTGAGGATCGAGTCGAAGCACACGGGAAAGGTTAAAAATAAGTGTAGTAGATGCAAATAATTGGGTCACAATAAAAGATCTTGTAAAATGGCTCCACCAAATTAAAACATATATTAGTTTGTTAATTTTGGTAGTAATGAAATTTTGTATATATTTTACCCACCAGAAAATTGTTGGGATAAATATCATTGTGTCATATGTTCTTTAATATATATCTATAAACTAATTTGTGTCGATTTGTTCTTCATATTTTTGCCACTCGTGCCCGACGTGTGAAGTATGCTTGAAAGAACATTTTGAATGTTATGACGTCAATACCCGCTGGACGAAGACACCAATGAATTCATGAGACTCAATCACTCATTCCGATATAAAACTTCGATTTTTTTTAATTGAATATGACCATCAGCCGGTTTCGGATCTAGAGAGCACGGAACCACATTCTCCGAAGACCTATATGCTCCGCTAGCACTCAATGATACGTTCGTGACCTCGAAAGTTATTGTGATACACCGTGTCGGGAGCAACGATTTTTGTCACTCGTGCCCGACGTGTGAAGTGTGCTCGAAAGAACATTTTGAATGCTACGATAACATTACCCGCTGGACGAAGACACCAATGAGTTCCTAAAACTCAATCACTCATTCCGATATAAAACTTCGATTTTTTTGAATTGAATATGCCCATCATCCAGTTTCGGCCGAAACCGACTATAGACCTAGAGAGCATGGAACCACATTCTCCGAAGACCTATGTGCTCCGCTAGCACTTAATAATACGTTCGTGACCTCGGAAATCATTGCGATACACCATGTCGGGAGCAGCAATTTTTGCCACTCGTGCCCGACGTGTGAAGTGTGCTCGAAAGAACATTTTGAATGTTACGACGTCGATACCCGCTGGACGAAGACACCAAAGACTTCCTAGGACTCAATCACTCATTACGATATAAAACTTTGATTTTTTTGAATTAAATATGCCCATCAATCAGTTTCGGCCGAAACCCATTGATGGACCTAGAGAGCACAACCACATTCTCTGAAGACCTATGTGCTCCGCTAGCACTCAATAATAGGTTCGTGACCTCGAAAATCATTGCAATACAACGTGTCGGGAGCATCGATTTTTGCCACTCATGCCCAACGTGTGAAGTGTGCTCGAAAAAACATTTTGAATACTACGACGACGATACCTGTTGGACGAAGACACCAATGAGTTTCTAGGACTCAATCACTCATTCCAATATAAAACTTCGATTTTTTTTAATCCGAAACCGGCTGATGGGCCTAGAGAGCACGGAACCACATTCTTCGAAGACCTATGTGCTCCGCTAGCACTCAATAATATGTTTGTGCCCTCAGAAATCATTGAGATACACCGTGTTAGGAGCAGCAATTTTTGTCACTCGTGCCCGACGTGTGAAGTGTGCTCGAAAGAACATTTTGAATGCTACAACGACAATACCCGCTGGACGAAGACATCAATGAGTTACTAAAACTCAATCACTCATTCCGATATAAAACTTCAATTTTTTTGAATTGAATATGCCCATCAGTCAGTTTTGATCGAAATCGACTAATGGACCTAGAGAGCATGAAACCATATTCTCCGAAGACCTATGTGCTCCGCTAGCACTCAATAATACGTTTGTGACCTCAGAAATCATTACGATACACCGTGTGGGGAGCAACGATTTTTTCCACTCGTGCCCGACATGTAAAGTGTGCTCGAAAGACCACTTTGAATGCTACGACGTCAATACCCGTTGGACAGAGACACCAATGAGTTCCTGAGACTCAATCACTCATTCTGATATAAAACTTTAATTTTTTTGAATTGAATATGCCCATCAGCCGATTTCGATCGAAACCGACTGATGGACTTAGAGAGCACGGAACCATATTCTCCGAAGACCTATGTGCTCCACTAGCACTCAATAATAGGTTCGTGACCTCGAAAATCATTATGATACACCGTGTCGGGAGCAGCAATTTTTGTCACTCATGCCCGACGTGTGAAGTGTGTTCGAAAGAACATTTTGAATGCTACGACGACGATACCCGCTGGACGAAGGCATCAATGAGTTACTAAAACTCAATCACTCATTCCGATATAAAACTTTGATTTTTTTTGAATTGAATATGCCCATCAGCCGGTTTCGACCGAAACCGACTGATGGACCTAGAGAGCATGGAACTACATTCTTCGAAGACCTATGTGCTCCGCTAGCACTCAATAATATGTTCGTGACCTCGGAAATCATTGCGATACACCATGTCGAGAGCAGCGATTTTCGTCACTCGTGCTCGACGTGTGAAGTGTGCTCGAAAGAACATTTTGAATGCTACGACAACTAAAAAAGAATTTTAGAATTTGATCGAGCAATTTATAGGGTCCTCCCCCTGGATCCTTACACCTCGTTATCTAATACCCCAATAATGTATCGATCTTGATTTTTGAATGAACCATATAAAACTCCACTAGATAGACAAAAAAAAATTGACAAAATTTTCCCTTAAAGCAGTGGTGACAAAACCTACTAACAACATATAAACACATAGATAATAACAACAACAAAACCAAACTCATATTCGTAAGTTAGAGAAGACCGTAAAAATTTATATGCAAAATTCACTAAACTCTATTAAAGATGTTCATTTCACAAAATTCCTAAACTTGCTACATGTTTTCAGAATTCTAAAGTTATGTATAGCCAACTTTTCTGTAGAAAAAAAAACAAAAGCTACATGTCTGGTGAAGGACCCGAAGAATCAGCCGCAAAGGAGCATAGGAGACTTAGAATTTCTATTTGTTGGTCCAAAATCTGCATCTATCTGGAAGATACTTCTGATAGACGTGAATCTATGGTTGTATGAAGCCCCTCAAACCTGGTGTCGATGGTCATCTGGAGCTCCACGAATCGAGTATCCACTATCTCTTTGAACTTGACATAGTCTCTGCGTAAGCTATCTAGCTGCTTGAAAACAGAAGAATATGGTTCGTCAGCTAAATCTAGTGGTTCTTCTTCTTCTTGTGCACCCATATCCCATCGCTCACCGGCCTGGTGTCCATCCGCCCACCCAATGCTCCTATGGACTTGGGACATGCCGACCAAGGAAAAATTGCGCCACTTTATGATGTCAAAGTCAAACATTTGCTTGACTTTGCCTCTGCTCGTGTTAGTGCCTATAGACTTTAACCAAAATGTAATGAAATGCCAAAATGACATGTAGATTTTCTTTTGGACAAAGACTGTGAAGTGGACGATGTATAGGAAAATGTTTATGCGACATTGAAATCTAGATGATTTTTTATAAGATAGAGGGTGAGTAAATGATGGGGTCTTACTTTAGCTTGCCCCCGTGTGACAATGGGTAATATGCAATTTACAATGACCTTGTACAGAACATTATCGGGGGAAGCTAATGCCATGGCAGGAAATAAATTTAGACCGGGTTGACGTGGTCTTCTAAAAAAGTTTTCATGAATGATATTTATGGAATAACCATCAATAGGTTCTTGAATACTCGGATAGCATTCAAGGGATGACTGTGACTCTCTACATTCTAAAAATGCCCTAAGAATGTCAGGAGTAAATAAGATATCTCTTTTGGCTACCCTACTTTTATATAAAGTCTATCTCCTGTAGGTTATAGATTATTATAGAACTCAGAAATTAAGTCTATATTTATGTCATGTTCACAATAGACTAGTTTACTAAGCCTATAAAAATCGATTACCCCTATTACATTTTGAGCATGCCTGGTGAAGAACTCTCTATCTAAGTAGTGAGTATGCATCAACTGGAATTTATGATTTATGAATGTATGTTGATGAAATTCGGAAGGAAATCAGGAGTGAGTAGATGGTTTCTCCCTAGAAGTTTCCTTCTGACTATTCTCCGTTTCTTTACTCTTTTGCCTAAATATGCAAGATTATGCCCAAAAATGTAAGATGAATGCAGTATGATGTGGTATGATGAATGACATAGACAAAAGATGATTAGTGATTAACACCTAAGTAAGAAATGTGACAACAAAAGGAAAAAAGCAAAAGGGTTTATACTTAGGTGTCATTGGTCTCGTTCGAAGCTATTCAAGAGGATTATGCTTGAAGAGGCCTTCGTCGGCGACGAGTGAAGGACCGGCTAGCAAAGAGTGAAGGATCAACGACCCTAATGGTGGAGAAACGACAGTTTAGAGTTGAGATTTTAACCTAGCAAGGTAGGAAGGCAAGAAGACTTACCCTAGGTTAGATTGGATCCAAAAAAAGTCATCTAGGGTTAGGCGTCGACGAATGTTGGCCGGAGAGACAGACGGCGACGGCGTAGGAGAAGAAAACGGGATTTCCTTATATAGTCCCACGTCCAACAGTCGAGGTGATAAGTAGAACGCCTCGACTGATGATTCAGTCAAGGCATTGGTCGAGGCAGACTCGATTTTGTGCCTCCATCAGAAACACCCAATCGAGGTGTTAGTCGAGACAGAATCGATCTATGCTTCCATTAGAATGACTAATCGAGGCATTGGTTGAGGCAGACTTGATTCTGTTCGCTGGTGGCTAAAATTGTTAGGTGTCAGTCGAGGCGCTAGTCGAGTGCGCCTCGATTCTATTTGCCTGCAACAATTATCAGTCGAGGTGCTAGTCGAAGCCTCCTCAATTTTGTTCGCCTGGTGCTGTTATCAGTCGAGGCAATTACTGAAGTACCTCGACTGATACTCTGATATTTCATTTTCCTAGGTATTTTAAGTCCTAAATTCGTTGCACTCAAGTCTCTAAACTCGCTGGACAAAGATACCAATGAGTTCCTGAGACTCAATCACTCATTCCGATATAAAACTTCGATTTTTTTTAATTGAATATGCCCATTAGTCGGTTTCACCCGAAACAAGCTGATGGACCTAGAGAGCACGGAACCATATTCTCTAAAGACCTATGTGCTCCTTAAGCACTCAATAAGACGTTCGTGACCTCGGAAATCATTGTGATACACTGTGTCGGAGCAGTGATTTTTGTCACTCGTGCCCGACGTGTGAAGTGTGTTCGAAAGAACATTTTGAATGCTATGACGACGATACCCGTTGGACGAAGACACCAATGAGTTCCTGGGACTCAATCACTCATTCCGATATAAAACTTCTATTTTTTTGAATTGAATATGCCCATCAGCCGATTTCAATCGAAATCGGCTGGTGGACCTAGAGAGCACGAAACCACATTCTTCGAAGACTTATGTGCTCCGCTAGCACTCAATAATACGTTTGTGACCTCGGAAATCATTGTGATACACTGTGTCGGGAGCAGCGATTTTTGTCACTCGTGCCCGACATGTAAAGTGTGCTCGAAAGAATATTTTGAATGTTACGACGTCGATACCTGCTGGACGAAGACACCAATGAATTCCTGGGACTCAATCACTCATTCCGATATAAAATTTCGATTTGTTTGAATTGAATATACCCATCAGTCGGTTCCGACTGAAATCGGCGGATGGACTTAGAGAGCACGGAATCACATTCTCCAAAGACCTATGTGTTTCGCTAGTACTCAATAATACGTTCGTGACCTTAGAAATCATTGCGATACACGTGTCGAGAGCAGCGATTTTTGTCACTCGTGCCCGACGTGTAAAGTGTGCTCGAAAGAACATTTTGAATGCTACAACGACGATACCCGTTGGATGAAGACACCAATGAGTTCCTAAAACTCAATCACTCATTCTGATATAAAACTTTGATTTTTTTGAATTGAATATGCCCATCAGTCGGTTTCAACCAAAACCGACTGATGAACCTACCCTAGCTAGCTCGGCATCATTCCGACTCATGATAATTTTATAACATAACATGTGCCCATTTACAACAACGTATGCATACACAATATTTTAACAATAATATTCATCTTTTATAATTACAAATGTAACACTTAACTAATGACAACACTTATGTAACAACAAGATTACTGAATCATTCAAATTTATATTTCGAAAATGGCTTATCCCTAAGAATTGATACTGCAACTTCTACTCTAAATCTATGAATGTCTTTTTGTCTGAATTCCATCTTAATATTCAACATTTGATGTCTTATATATTGCATGATGAAGAAGTCGCAGTCATTCCTGTAATTTCACAAAAATAAAATAGTCATTAAAATAATCATAATGACACTGTTGAAATTTATTTATAATGTAGTAAATTTACTTACGATAGTATTTGTTGGGGACAATCTACTTTAACAGAGGTCCATTCATCTAAAGAATGGTAATCTTGTAATCCATCGTGCATTTCTTTAAGTTTATCATCAGGAAAGCTTTTCAATGTAGATACCTGGAATCATTGGATGGACAAATAATATTCATAAAAATAGATAATCATGCGTCATAATTCTGGAATGTAATTTTTAAATGAATATTATTAACCAAGAATGTAAAAGTTGCATCATATTTGGAGTTGTAGGACAACGAATTAAAAATGGTAGAAAGTTTTTGTGTTGACGTCCATGACCTTTAAATGATAGTGTAAACTATCGATATTTATAGGTATAAAAATATACCTTATTTCCCGATCAACCGGATCTGTTTTTATAATTTGACGTAAAGTTGTTTCCCATAAATGTTCATATGATGACTGCAAGATTATAGATATAATTGTAAATTTGTGTAATAATGTAAAAAAATATTATAAAAAGTTAAAGGAAGCAAAAACTTTTACCGTGAATCCAGTTGAACAATATATCGACTTATTATATGGTCTACCAGAAAAGGACACTTCCCTGAAGAGTAATGAAACATAAGCGTCGATTACTTCTTCATCAGTGAAGATGTTGCCTAAAACACATGATAGGAAGCCATGTATTGTCAATGAGTAGTAGTCTTCCTCTCATATAAACTCAGAAATAGGCAATGTCCAATGTTGAAGTATTGATATGAGATAGGCCACATATTTATCTCGCTTTTTCTATTTTGTCACTTTAAAATTTCCTTTCAAATACTGCAAATATATATAACACAATGTATTTAACAAAACAATTGTGAAAGCAATAAAAATGTGTAAACATTGAATATTATTGCATAAATGTATACTTACTTTAATAACGTTCAATCTCACAGTGTTAATTTGTTTTTCCTTTCCTCTTGTTTTATCAACCTCTTCATCAATCTCGTCGGAGACTAAAATAGGTGGAAGCTCTTCTTGCATATCTTTTATTTTAAATTTCAGCTTCATAGACTTTATTCCCAGTTTACCCCTCTCAATATCTTTTTATATCTTGGGTGTCTTCCTACCTGGGACCATTGCTAGCCATTTCGGTGTATCTTTAGGAGTGTACCTGAGGTTATAACGACTTCTATCACGTCCTCTCCTCATTACTTTGGCCGAAAAATCTTCAGGAATAGGATCTTCTGCATAGTGGCTAGTTGGATAATAAAAACCTTCCATTTCCAAAATGGCTAGGATAATAAAAACCTTTCCTTTCCAAAATGACTATTAATTCTTCATTTAATTTAACAATTAAGCATTTCATTCTGGTGGGTAAGGCTTTGGATTTGTTTATCCTTTTCAATACAATATAAGCATGTAGTTGCAGAGTCTCTATTTGATTGTGCAGTTGATGTCTCAACCCTTTATAGCCTAGACTGAGATTCAATATGGAGGGGGATCCCAAGTAAATGTGCTTCTTCAAGGGTAGGGATAATATCAACAATAATCTACAAAATGAATAAAGATTGATCATTAATTAAAAAAAAAACCTATAACTATATAACATGAATTGAGTATTAGTTGAAATACACATATGTTTACCTGGGAAGATGAGATTCCTTCAAATTTGACTCTCACTTTATTTATATGAGAATAAGTAGACCTCCACTTACTTATTCTCGGTGTTATAATGCTGCTTGGCAGTTGAATAGGGACATGCCCAAGAAACCAAGTCTATGTCATAATTAAACAATTATAAACTATTGATTATTTTTAAATGTATTAAGTAGATAATCAAAACTTACAACTAGTAGATCAGCAAATCCCTTCATATAAGGCAATGAGATGATAGTGGTAGGAGTGTTGGATGCAAAAATATCTCCAAATATTTGAAGTTGAGGTATCATATAATTATATATTGTCTCAACCCAATTATACCTTCCTAGACTATATATCAAAATCATCTACCATATCTATAATACCTAAAGGTAATTTATATGTAGAAGAAGCAAATAAAACAGAAAGAAAAAGATACAAAACATAAAATTTATAAAAAAACATCTGTATCAGACTTCACATGGAGATAATACTTCCTTAGCAGGTATTCCAATCTTGATCGATTGAGTTCTTTACTCGCAAAAAATCTTTCAAATAATTCACCAGAAGCAACATTGGAATCCATCTGTACATGTATGTCTCTATCTTGGATTCCAAGTAATAACGCAACATCTTTGGTTGTGAAGGACACAACCACATTAGAGAATCTAAATGTCTTTACTTCGGAATCCCAATTTCTAAATATATTGATCAATAATCCTCTGAGATGTGGAATTTCTTGTATGGTAAGGAATGATACAAAGGAATAAGTGCTTAATACTTTGATGTGTTTTTCATGCAAATGTATATGCCTCTTGCCTTTTCTCTTGGTTGAAATTTGTGAAAAAATATCTTTAAAATGTCCAAACTTGCTCATCCAGCGTAACTTTTGCCCAAACTAGATAATTGGACCACCCTTACAGAATATGATCCAATTTGTTTCATTTCCTACATGATAACAAAATAACATTTTAACTTTCAAATGTTTAAACTATACTAATTAAAACGACAATCACAATATAAATAATATTCAATCTAACCTTTAGAGATGATGACAAGTTGGAATCTTGCATCTTCATCATTTGCCGAAGGATGTGAATTTCCAGTCGGATGAAATTTGCACGGAGAGAGAAAGGCACGAGAATTTGGTCGGAGAGGTGGCCTGCGGAAGAAGAGTTTTACCGGAAAAGGGAGGAGGATTACAAGGGTTACGATATTTCTAGCAGAATATAGAAAATTGCTTGACTGAAAATGGTAGTGAACAGAAAATGTCCAAGAAAATAAGAAAATATCGGAAGAAGAGCTTTACCAGAATTATTGATGTCGGAGAAAGAAAATGTCAGAGAAAAGATTTTCATCGGAGAAAATGATGGATGAAAGAGTTTTGTCGGAGAAAATGTCACAGGACGAAAGTTAAGAGAAAATAGCAATTTTAGGGTTACCTTTTGAAGAAGAAAATGAATTGTTCGTCGGTCATCAATGGTCAAAAGCTGACGCGTCGTGGTCCTCTCCATCGGAAATACAATCGGCGTCGGAAATGCACCTCGTTCGTTCGGATTTTCTTCGTCGTCGCCCTCACCACAGTCGGAAATGCACCTCTTCGTTTCGATTTTAATTTTCGTAGCGATTTCCTTCACGGTAACGTGGCTTGGACTCTGCGATGACGCGACTCAGAGCGGGATTTCGGTTCGGACGAGCACGAGACGTGCACACGGATGAGCGGAGGGCAAATCCGGAAAGAGATACGTGATTAGGTCATTTAATTATACTACAAGAATAATAGACTATCATGACATTTTCTTAACGATATTTATTTTATAATGTAGTTATAAATATCTTATAATGACACTTATTAAAAATAATTTTTATTTTTTTTTAAGTATCTAATTAGATATCTTTTAACGACATATATTATAAATGTCATTATACTTATAAGTTTAGGTTTACTAATGTTATTAACTTTTTCTCCCGTATGCGCACAACCCTTTCCATCTCCACGGACTTCACCTTTTCGTCGCCGACATCACCACCATTGACGCCGCTGTCGACGTCCATCTCCTCGACGGCGGCGCGTTGGTCCGGGGAGAGGAGGCAGTGGCCGAGCAAGAGGCTGAAGGCGAGGGAGGGCTTCCAGCCGGCGACCCAGAGGAAGATTCATTCGAAGGGGGTGAGCCAGGGGTGGGTGAGGGTGCGGAGGTGATTCTGATGGCGGAGGAGGCAGATGCTCAGGAAGTTCCGGTGGAGGAGAAGCCCCATGTCAATGGGGCCGACGGCGGAGCTGCTGATGCTGAGAAACGGGCTAGTGGCGAACTTGCGCCGGTGGAAGCGGCGAAGGGAGGAGCCATTGGAACCGAGGCGAAGGCTGTCGTCGATGAGAGATCATTTTCGCAGCTCCTGGCAGGTGCCATGGCTTCGCCGATGGCAGGGAGCTCCCGCCCACCGACAATTTTGACTATCCCTGTGGTCGTCGTCCCTTGCTTGTTGACCCCTGCCGCGTTGATCAAGTCACTTACATTTACGGTTCATGGCCCTAATCTCTCACACAGTCTATTTCGAAGCTGATTATTGGAATATGCTAATCGAAGCAAGCGAGATTTTTTCCCTTCCATATGGGGAAAGGATTCTTATACATTTTATGATTTGTGATCGATAGAGCCAAGTGATCCATCTGATCACTGAGCTACTTTCTAATTTAGCTTAGATGAATTTGTAGGAGTAAGGTGATATGCTCAGTAATCATCCACTTTTTATCCTTTATCAATCTACAACACGGCTACAACAAGTCATTGATAAATACATCATTTGTAGCTTTTTTATGTTCATTGCTTAATGAATGATTTTTTGTCACTGCTCTCATTTTGTGTTTGTACTTTATGCGCTTAGATGAATTTGTAAGAGTAAGGTGATATGCTCAGTAATCATCCACTTTTTATCCTTTATCAATCTACAACACGACTACAACAAGTCATTGATAAATACATCATTTGTAGCTTTTTTATGTTCACTACTTAATGAATGATTTTTTTGTCACTGCTCTCATTTTGTGTTTGTACTTTATGTCATGTTTCTGCAGGTTCTTAGTAATTGTCGATCAATAGCAAAACATGGTGTTCCATTTAGATCGGTCATTGCAACAAGTGGTTTCCGATAGAGAACTCAGTTAGAGAACCTTAATAAAGGATCTAATGTTCTTATAGCAACACCTGGCCGATTTATTTATTTACTTCAAGAAGGCTTTCTGCAGCTAACCAACCTTAGATGGTAATGCATGTTTGGAGCTATTAATATTTTGAAACACTTAGGCAAGAGTTGTTTATTATTCAAATTTGAATTTCTTTTGTCAGCTTAATTTGTATAAACAATTCTAGCTTTCCTTCTTAAACGAACTGAGATCCATCTATTATTCTGGAAAGGTTCACATAGTTTCTGGAAGTGAGAAATAAAGATAGAAAGTCATAATCTTGGAGATTGTTTTAGAACTGTACCCAAAGAATGGAGATCATTGATTTATTTTATGGATATTGGTTTAGCAAAATTAAGTAGTTTTTGTACTAATTTTCATAATCCATGCAGTGTTGTGTTGGATGTAGTGGATATCCTATTTAAGGATGATGGATTCGAACAAGTTCTCGAGAGCTTGATTAGTTCTACACCAGTGGCAACACAATATCTTTTTGTCATTGCAACTCTTCCTGTTGATATCTACAACAAACTTATTGAAATGTTCCCAGACTGTGAAGTGATCATGGGACCTGCACCGGATGAGCTTTGGGCTTGAAGAGGCTTGTTGTATGTTATATTCTGAATTCTATATTTGATTGGTAAGCACCTCGTTTGTTCTTATTGTGGTCCTGTTAGTGTTGAAAAAAGAATACAATTCTTGACACTTGGAAGGTGTGTTTGATAGATCATGACATGATTTATTTAAGGTGAGGTGGCGAGTGTCCTAGTTAATTTCCATAATATCCTAAGAACCTATTTCCTATTTGATAACTAATGAGCTACAAATTTTTTCTCTTTTTAATTAGTACTTTTCTGAGAATATTCAGTCGGCAACTGATGTTTTAATATAATTATTTCAGAAATTTTGATGATGGGTTCCCTAACTTTCTCATCGATAATGCACACGATATAAGAGGGCAGCATGTAGCCTCTTTTAGCTCACCAGGAGTCATCTTTGAGCAAATATCTGCAATATTTGTATTACGAAAGCTCTTTATTGCTTCTTTCACCTTGGTATTACCATTCTTCCCAACTGGTACCTTTGAGAGGATGGAAGAAGAAGGTAATGTTGCTGCAGCTAGCTTTTACAATGACACGCATTTTATCTATGATTCCCAAGTCTAGAGGCGGTCCAACTAGTATTGTCATCTATGATATACATGCTTTGTAGGTTGGTAGAACTTATATCCCATATTTATACTAGTAATGTTTTTTTTAATGAACCTCATCCTGTTTTATTATATATTTTAAACTCATTTTCTCACTTTGCAGAATCTTTGCCCTATCACTCATTTGTTTATAATTTTATTGTCATTATGAAATGTGAGATATCTTTCAATTAATATGATGGAAATATATTTCTTTTGATATTTATTTAGTATATTAGAATTTTCATAGGACTTTGGAGTTTGTTATGGGAAGGAAGAAAATTATAGTTTCTTTACATGTACACTTTTATTCTGCTTTTGCTACTGTTATTCTTTGTTTTTAACCTTTCTCGTGTCCATTGAATGCTTGTTTTTAACGACATTTTTTTTTAATCTGTGAAAGAGTCCAAGATAGATGATTTGGTCTCGATATCTTAGGAATTAAGCATCTATATCTTCCCAAAAATTTGTCATCATTTTGCAATACAGATCATGCTTTAGTAATTTCTATGTTCAAACTATTCATTTCTGACACGCATGTAGAAGAATAATAGAAATGTGGTAAAATCATTTCAGTTATAAGGTATGACCATTTTTTCATAGTGAAATGATGATTTCATACTCTTATTGCATACGACAATTTAGTGCTAGTTCATTATGCTCTCGCTTTCTTGATATTTGATCACGGTTTGCACCAAAGAGTATCAATTTGTGTTCTTTGGATTTCTTTTTGCCGTGTCTCAAAACTCCCCAGGAAAGATTCTATTTTGGAGATGATGTCTTGAACCATGCTTTGAGACTCGGATTCCACTACTGCTGAAACGGCTTCAGGAAATTCCCAATGCGAACAATGTAAATATATTATCATGTTTTTTTTTTTTGAAGAATCTATAATGGAGATTATGCCTCTGTATGCTTGGCTAGGTCAACTGAAACTTCTTTAATTTACCTACAAACAGATTGTGATTGTTTAGCTAATTTTGTATTATCTATAATTTATAACTAACTATTGTTTGTAGTAGGTATGGCTCCTAAGCGTCAAACTAATAGGAAATCTCATTTTAAATTACAATCTGAGAGAGATATGTAGCTATCATATATGAGTACAAATCACACAGATCGATATTCTACTGAACGAGGTATTATCTAATTTTATGCATCATAAATTTATTATTTGTTGGAAAGAAAAGTAAACTTTTAATTTATTTTGAGTATTACCATCATTTCTATTAACTTTGGTTCCAGTACTAATACAAATATATTCATTGTATTTGTAGGCGACGGGTACTTGGATTTTTATGCATCAATATTATGATTGAAGATAGTCTGTCTAGTTGAGTTTTTTTATAAGATTTTGTTAGTTCTAAAATTTAATATTTTGAGTATAGTGTGTAGTTAGTTTTGGATGTAAAAGACTCATTAAGACATTTGTAACTTTGACTCAATGATTATGGAATGAATTTAGATTTTCTATTGTCACTTTAAATTGTATTTTATAATTTTTTATATTCTGAACATGGGATGAATTGTGATGATGTATAAATATTGGATTCATGCTTACATTAGAGATCATTTTAATGTATTTATATATTATTATAATGACATTAATAAATGTCATTATAGATTAACTAAGATGACATTTTAAAATGATCTTATAAATTATCTTTACTAACAATTTTTATTGTCCTTATAAAAAATATAAGATATTTATAAATGTCAAAATAAATAAGTTTAGGTGACATTTAGTTTTGTCCTTATTACAATGATAATAAAACACACGTAGATGTCCTTATTACGATGAAAATAAGACAGATATAGATGTCCTTAAAATATAACTTCTCCTGACATTTTAGTGTGTCATTATATATCTATATTAAGACACTTTTTATGTTAGTATTTATATTGTATAATGACATTATAAAATGTCAGGAAAGTGAATCGGGTCTAAGACGACATCATTTTATAGGGCATTTTTTAGTGATGTCACTAAAATGTTAGTGTCACTAAAAATATACTATAAGGACATTTATGATCGAGTGTCCTTAAAGACCATTATTCTTGTAGTTGAAACTTATGTATATATTTTCGGTATTTTCCAACTTAGAGAACACGATTTAATATGGATCCGACAATGAGAGATGCCTAAGTGAGTGCATCGACTTTTGCACCGAGCGAATAAGTGATTTAGGTGATGATTTATAAGGGGAAGACAATTATTTTAACATTAGATAAGGGCCTTTTTTATAATATAGAAATTTAGAGCATTTTAACATAAATCAAATATCAAAAGATATTTTTAAAAAACTAGCAAATGTTGCAAGCGAGAGAGGAATTGACAAAGATGTCTTATATATAATACAAGTAGGATAGTTAAAATGAAGAAGAGTATCAAATATTTTATATGATCATAAAATATCTTTAAAATTTAAAGATAAATTTTACAAAATAACGATTAGATCGATAAGTTATATGACATTGAATATTAGACTATGACTCGAGCATATGTAGAAGATGAGAGTTATAGATATGAGGATGTTAAATTAATGTATGGACATACGAGGGTGGATAAAATAAAAAATGAAGGCATTAGAGAGAAAATCAAAATTGTATCTATTAAGAAAAAAACTCCGAAAGACACATTTAAAATAGCATGGATATGTACTTAGACGATCAATAAATTCTCCAGTCAGGCGATGTGAAATGATGACAAATACACATATTGAACGAGAAAAAAGAAGATTAAAAAAGACTTATTTAATAATAATAGAACAAGATAAACTTTATTTAAATATAGATGATAATATAATACAAGATAAAGTCCAATAATATAAAAGAATTTAGATAGTTGATCCTATTTAGTGGAATAAAATTTAATTGATAGTGTGGTTAGCAAATGTCAAATGAGATTTTGAAAATTATCTTTTACAAGGTGCTCATGACTTAGAAGCTCGAATTCAAACAAAAACATAATAAAAAAATTGGCAAATGGACAAAAGCGATTAATTTTTTTTTAAAGCTTGTGGGTTTAAAAATTAAATTAAATTATTTTTTTACCCGTCGAGTGGGGGTAGGGTGGGGTTACCCTACAAACATAGAGTGTACCCCACCCTAGGCGTAATAATAGAGGATGGGCATTGGGCACACTAAGTAAAATATGTAGCCAGTCATGGTCAAGGTGGGTCAATAATGGAATCTTATACTTTTTAAGATGCCTGAGTTTGTTCCTCGTTAAAAAAAAAAAAAAAAAAAAAAAAAGGTTTGTACACATTTATGAATTAAAAGGAGCAAACGAAAATTCCTCTAGTTTAGAAATAGTGATGAATAATTAATTATTCATCGAATCCATTAAATTGAAATTGAAAAAAAAAAAATTTAATTAATCGAATTGATTAAATTTTTAACAAAAATCGATAAAAAAATTAATTAATTCGATTAAAAAAAAAATCAAACAATTGATGTTTACTATATCAATCAATCCATTGTAATTTTATAAATTGATGGTACAGTGTATTTGACTGATAATTTATAATTCGATTTTATCAGTTAAATCCATTTTTTTAATTGAAAATTCAAAATTAAACCAAATTAATTAAAAATTTAATATTTTTAAAAATAAAAACTAAATTTCTAAATAAATCAATTTAACCGAGCTTTTGCATCCCTCTATTTAGAAATGGCGTTATAACTTTAGGAGCATTTGGAATCGAGGAGCGATTTGAATAAATGTAAAATAAAAATTTAATGAACAAATCAAATTGTACTTCTCTCCCAACTTAATGGAGCAATTTGCATATCTAAGCTGGGTTTGGATTTTCCAAAGATTCTTTCCTTTTATGGAAATCATGGCCCACTCCTCGTGGCGCGATGCAGGAACTTAATAATTGGACCTTCATATGAAACCCTAAAAAAAATAAAAATAAAAACGAAATGGACAAATTCCTCGGTTCCCCTGTTCTCAAGTTGTCTCTTTGAATCGCCTGCCCCAAAATTCAATCTTTCACTGTTCCGGATCAAGAACACACGGACGACATGGACAAATAGGCTGCTCTCGTAGATCGAGGACCAGAAGTGAAGCCAAACAGGGAGAAATTTGAGCTCAGTTCGTGTGTAAACGAGGGAGGAACAGTGATTGGTTGGTTTGCTGAACAAAAGACAAGAACAATTAGGTCAGATCATTATTGTATTTGGTGTCATCGTTGGCTTCTGGGATCGATTGATATGCGCAAATGGCAGAGGCGATGGGGAGCGATGGAAGGGTAGAAGGTTTGTTCATCTTCTTTATAAAGCAACGAGGGGAGGCCAATCGGAGCGGCAGGGTTTGCCTCTTTGTCTGCCTTCTTCCTCGATCGCAAAAGGGATGGAAAGCGATGGATTCGTAGATGCGCCACTTGGTTGCTGTTTTATGCTCGTAAAGGTCGAATCTTTGGCCTCCGCCTCTTTATTTGCGTCGATCTTCTTCCATCGTTTTCGATCTTGTTTCTTCTACTTGTTCATCGATTCGAATCGCTCGTTTCCGACGAGTTGTTGCTGTGGTGGTTTAGGAAGGTTATCCCTCGCGAGCTGGGAGTTTCCGCTAGGATTTCGGGAGATGATGAGCAGATCGTGGGTGGATGTGCTTCCGAGTTGGATCGTCGGTGGGGACGGCGGTGGTGCAAGCGGGAGCTGGACGCTGGAGGAGAACAAACTGTTCGAGGACGCCCTAGCTGAGTTCGACGCCGACGTCCCGGACCGGTGGGAAAAGGTGGCGGCTTCGATCCCCGGGAAGACCGTGGGCGATGTGGTGAGCCATTACCGGGAGTTGGTCGACGACGTGAGCGACATCGAGGCCGGCCGCTTCCCCTGTCCTCCCTACTCCGGCGGTGCTTCTTCGTCGTTTACCTTGAATTGGGAGAACAATCATGAACCAAACTGCCTCTCCGGCAAGCGATCCGGCGTGAGAGGATCCGACCACGAGAGGAAGAAAGGAGTTCCCTGGACCGAAGAGGAGCACAGGTAACCTCTTCTTCAACCACTTTCCATCGTCTCCATGGTTCTTCAATCTGCTGCCTACAAGCTGTTTGAATCAATGCTTTAACCAACCCTTTCGACCAAACTTTGTGCGAAATCTTTCAGGTTGTTTTTGCTTGGCCTAAAGAAGTATGGCAAAGGCGATTGGAGGAACATCTCGCGCAATTTCGTGATCACCAGGACCCCTACGCAAGTGGCCAGCCACGCACAAAAGTACTTCATCAGGCTCAACTCTGGCAGCAAAGACAAGAGGAGGTCCAGCATACATGACATTACTACCGTAGATTTGCCCGATAACCCTAGGTTTCCCTCACCTTCATCTCAGCCATCTACTATCACAGCGCCTACATTGTCGAGCCAGTACTCTGCGGTTGTCGATTCAGATCAGCTCGGTGAAGTAGCAAGTAGTCCACCGGGGAATCAATTTGTGCAGAATCAGCTCGGAGCAGCTTCATATGGCATGAAACTACAACACCAAAATTCACAGAAGAGATATTGTTGAGGATGACATCCTCTAACTAGATGCCTTGCCAGTGCAGGATCTACAATGAGCGAATTCACGGAATTAACGATATGAATTCTTGAGATTGAATGAAATCAGGATTTCCAAAAATGCTAGCAAAGGTGGATGAGAACATGTATCCAACTATTGTGTCTTGTCCCGTAGCTGAAGATTATGATTCTTTTTATATCCATGGACCTATGCTGAGACTGCAACCTAAAATTCACAGCTCATGGATGAGAGATTGTTGAGGATGACATCCGAGGATTTATGGATTTTTCAGAAGTAGTCATATGAATGCTTTGAGTTTGAATGAAATATTGAGATTTTCAGCCCATATATCCAACTTTCAGAAGATTATAATTCTTACAAATGCTGATCTATATTGAATTTGAGCAACTCAATAGCTTGGGGAGTGGTGACAGATTCATAAACATCAATGGACACCTCTGTTTGGTGATTTCTTTGTGCCTTGAGATGAAGGGAGAAATGCTATAAGCACATTAAAGTCTGGTGAATTTATGTTTTTGCCTGAATTATATACAAGATTTGCTCTGCAATGATCATTGCCCAATGACCAACCTTTGCTTCTTGTCTTCTTTTTCTCTTTTTTGTGTCGTCCTCTCTTTGATAAAGAGGAGATAACTTCAGTTCATGGCTATTTGGATTTCAATGGTTTGAGTTTTTGAATCATGCATTTCATTTTTCATTGTGTCTTGAGAAATGATTGCGTCGATCATGAATTGTAGATTTCATGACAGCAAGATGCTCTGATTGTGATTTGATAAATGAAACTGATGGTAAAATCCAGCTCATTCTTTTGGTGAAATCTGTTGTGAGGCATGGTTGCTTCTGGTGTTCTACAGATATCTTTATCAAAATGCTCATCATCATTGTGTAGATGAGACTTGGGAGTTCAACATCACTTGTTTTATTTAAATAAAAAGTGTCGTTTATTCTTCTTTCATCTTCTCTTCTTTTTTTTCTTTTTCTTTTTTCTTTTTAAAAAGAGCTTGTTGTTTCTTGTCTCTAAGAAAATCTACTGCCATTGCCCACTAATATTTTGGTAATTTTCAAAATGGCTCCTACATTTATTAGCTTTTTCATGTTTTAGTTTCAGATAGGGATATTTTGATAATAAAATGAAAAATGTTAAAGATTTATTGACACTAATAAAATTTTAAGGTATTTTGCAAAAACTAATAAAGGTTGAAAAATATTTGGAAGATGCTTTTTAAACATGAGGGCGTTTTAAAAATCACTGTTATTATTTTATTATTAGTTTCAAGAAAGAAGTATATTTATTTAACCTTTTGGATTTAGAATAATTTGAATACTTCAAATATATGAAATTTATTAAAATATAATATATTATCAAATTCATTAAAACATATTTTCGAAATTAATTAAAATCTTCTTGAAAAGTAAATTATGTAACATAAGATATTATTAAAATTAATTTAATTTGATAAAGGAATGAATTTGTATTATATGTAAAAGATTAGAACCGTTAATCTAGCGGTCTCTACTGGTCTGTCCTGCGGTCATTGTGAGGAAGATAAATCATGAAGGGCCCTATGGATCTTGACATGATGGCCAAAACATATAGAGATCATCTGAATCAAGAAAAAAAATTTAGACCTCCTTTGGAATTGATCCATGCTACATCTGTAAGCACCGTCATATCTTAGCCGCCACACCATCCCCGTGGGGACAATAAATTTGTATTATCAATTTATATTATCTCAGTCATATGTTTTAGGTTGATTTGTATCATTATTGTTCACTGTTCTAGTGAAAATATAATACACGGGCCCAAAGTAGACCAATGAGAAGGGCTTTATTGAAACATGAAAACCCATTAATACAAAGCCCAAACCCACTTCCCTAGCCCCGAACCATGCTCCGAGCCCGACCGCTTCGACCACTTTTTCCACCCGTCACCATCTCATTGCCTTCGTCATCGCCGCCACCGCCGCCACCGCCGCCGCCGCCTCATGGCGACCGCTCTCTGAACAGTGACATCCACGCTGCTCGATATCTGCTTGACGAAATGCGCGAGAGGAACGCCGACACATGGAATGCCATTATCCGCGGGCTCGCCCACTTTGATGCGATGGAGAAAGACGCTGGTGCCGGACCTTTTGGTCTCCAAATTCACACCTTTTGAGTGCGTTTCCAGCACGATGAGCACTTACTGATTGACATGCGCCAGTGGCAGAGGCGATGAGGGCGATGGAAGGGTAAGCTTTGTTCACTTTCTTTGTAAAGCAACAAGGGGAAGACGCCAATCGTACAATCTTCATATGCGACGTGATGGAGAAAGACGCTGCCCGCGTTGGACCCTTTTGGTCTCCAAATCCACGCCTTTTGTGATTTCAAGTGCGTTTCCCAGCACGATGAGCACTTGTCGATTGATATTTGCCAATGGCAGAGGCGACGAGGGCGATGGAAGGGTATACACTGTTCATTTTCTTTATAAAGCAACAAGGGGGAGGCCAATCGCAGCAGCAGGGCTCGCCTCTTCATCCTCTCCTCGATCGCAGAAGGGATGGAAACCCAGGGCGGCGGCGGGAACGGGAGCAGCAGGACGCCGGCGGAGAAGAAGCTGTTCGACGATTCGCTGGCTGGCAAGCGATCCGGTCTGGTAGGGCCCGATCGCGAGAGGAAGAAAGGAATTCCCTGGACCGAAGAGGAGCACAGGTAAACTCTTCTTCAACCTCCTTCCATCTTCTCCATGGTTCTTCAATTTATTGCCCACGAGCTGTTTGAATGAATGCCTCAACCAAACTCTTGGGGCAACCTCTCAGGTTGTTTTTGCTTGGCCTAAAGAAGTACGGCAAAGGCGATTGGAGGAACATCTCGGCAAATTTCGTGATCACCAGGACCCTTACGCAAGTGGCCTGCCACGCACAAAAGTAGAGAATATAGTTACATTGTCAAGATAATATTCGATGATGAATTTTATATTGGAGCGACCTTCTAAGTATAAATTTATTTAATGGATAGAATAAAATTTTGACATTGGACGATCTTTTAAAAATATTATAATTGTAAAGTTCGAACTGAACTGTCAAACTGTGAGTGCTTCTCTGATATACCAGATGATTGATGGAGATCTATAAGAGTTCTGACTTTTTTCAACTTAGATATCGAAGAGACGTCCTATAGAATTGTAGAGTTAGATTGATCATTCGAGAGATTAATCGGACTGAAAATTCAGATATGTTGACATCAATAAAAAAACAAAAGTAAGTTTGCCCTCAAGAAGAAGAAGAAGGTGATAGAAATCCACGATCCTAAGCATGTATACAAAAATAGGATATATACAATAAGATTCGCGGAGTAAATCTAGTCTTATCGAATTTCTTTGGCGGCAAACATTAGAAAACAAAACAATAGCATAATTAACGAAATCTGATTGCAACGGAATAACCATCGTTCATAGTCGGCGAGATCTGGTCCGAAGTTCTTACAAAGATGCAAAGGATGATCTTCCGTAGAGTTTTGGAGTGACGGCATCGTAAACTTCTCGTCGATAGGATGCGAGGAGTCTGTTAGAATCCTAGCCCCTACGGGGACCATGCCCTTTATATAGAAAATGGGTCGGATTCGTTATCGATCAATCATCAATAACGGATTTGTTCTATAACGGATTATACACATTAAATCACATATCAAATAATCGAACCCCGCAAACTAATAAGTAGATCACTTAATCGGATTCGAATCAATATGGCACAATCGGATGGTTACGATAATCACATATAAGTCCACCACCAACAATCTCTCACTTGGGCTACATGATATTCTGAATGTAACATATGTCCGAAATTCTTTAGTTGAGCTCACTATGTCATATTGAACTAAATCAATCTGGTCTATCAACTTCATATATATATATATATATATATAGTAATCACAACACTAATGTCATCAATGACATAGATCAGATGTGGATATATAGCATGAGAATTGAATGAATGCGATCTGCACATGTCAATTCCTAAATGATCCTCCTTATGACCCAAGATAGGGTCATGATCATGTCTGCAAACACCATATGCTAAACCGTATTAGCAAACCATGATCTAGACCTCATGACTCAAAGTAGAATCTTATATCACATTTACAATTATCATATGCTAACCGCATTAGTAAATCATGATGTCTTTATACAGAATGTCAAAGATAAATTACACATGTATTTTCCTATCTTAGTGTGCATATCAAAAATAAAGATATATATATGTCTTGATTATAGAGCATTCTAGATAATAAAGTAATACAGACTCTCACTTAATGAGTGTTTCATCCTTATGAAGAATCCTCATTTTCAACCCACGCTGCTAATGGATATAAAGTCTGTCCTAATATGCTCTATCAAAGCTTTGACCACTCTGAACTCTTTCTTTTAACTGTTTGACACTTTATGTCGATATACAATGAAGTCGACATACCATGGTTGTTCTTAACCTAAAGTTTTGTAGCTTTATTATTACAGTTGATCCCAAATAGCCATCAAGGCTCCAAATGATCTTTACCTTGTGATAAAAAAAAATTGCAACCATATTGGATCTTCTGTAACAGTTTGCTAATTCATTTTTTATTGTTGAGGTAGCTATTAGCGTCCGCTTGATGCTTTTCCAAATAATAGTTCTTCCTAACAACATAAAAATATTTCCTAATGTAAACCTCTCAGTCTCTCACCATCCAGACACTCATCAAAATGTGAAGTCTTAATATCTAATCACCTCTAGATAATCAAATCTTTGTTATGTGAGCATTCAAATAATTTATTAAAAAAAATACTACATACCTTTTTTTTCAATGTTTTATTCAATTGTTTGCCCAACATTCCTACAATGTATACTAAATTAAATGTGTACATTTCTGTGCATATATGAGACTCATTATATTTGAAGTCTAATGATAACTCCCACTAAACTTGACATATTTTAACTGATCGATAGGTTTCCCTCCACTCCTGAATGAGGTAATCTCCTTATTAAAAATTTATAGCACTAATAATGAAGTGTCAAATTTTAAATCATAAATGGACTTATTTAGATTGTATACAAGGCGTTTTGAATCATAAGATTCAAAGTTCTATGGATGTACTGTATACATTGATTCCTTAATGCTACCATTAAAGAACATAGTCTTAATGTCCATTTAATGTAGCTCAAATTGCAGTAAGTTATCAGTACCATGATTACTCTTATGAAGTCTTTTACTGACACAGATGAGAAAGTTTCCTTTGTAATCTATATTCACTTACTGAGTGAATCCTTTGGTTACAAGGCATGCTTTTGACATTGTCCTATGAATCTTGTTTGGTTCTAAATATCCACTCACTATCAACAGATTTCACTCTCTCAGACAATTCGACTAGCTTCTATATGTCATTCATTACCATAGACTTCAGCTCAACCTTTATGACTTTAGTGCATTTTCTAGGGTTAGAATACTATTTAACCTTTTAAAAAGATGAAGAATCATCTTTTAACCCAATGTCAAACTCATATACATATTCTTGGAGATAAATCTGATCGTGCAAAAACGTAGATCTCCTTTCCCTAGTAGATTTACTTAGTGACATTTTTTTTTATTTAAAGTGGTTGGATGTCATAGTATATTATTCCTACTAGATGTGTAACTTCTATATAGGATATCAAACTCCTACTAGTTACAACTATAGTATCCTTAATAGGATCGCTAATGCTCTCCTCTTTAAATGACACGTCCATGAGCTTAATGCTCCCAGTTTTTAAGTAAATTTAACATTTCCTATACAGAAGAAAAATCTCAAGGGGTGGATTAAATATAATACTAAATGATAGCTCATAATTCTTTAAGTTCAGTTTCATAATGTTTAACAACTGAACAATCCTAGATGTATAGGATTTAGATTACTGCCTTTATTAATAGGTAATTGTAACCGTGAGTGTTTCATCTCATAAGGTATTTGGTAAAGAAGTGTAAATCATCTGCTATACACCATAACCTATAGGATTTAGATCCTTTGCTTAGCCACATCATTCTGATAATTAATATCATGCATGGTGCACTAAACCATAATCTCACACTCATAAAAGTAATTTGTTAATTGATTTTCCTTTGACATACTCTATGCAGACATTATGGTCTGCAATGTTAAGGAAATCAAGAATTCTTCTCAGAGTTATTTAGATAAGTATTTTAACCACCGAATGAATTTCTTGTTAATCAAGCTTCGTACTTTCAATATGCATTTATTTATTGCTAATAGACATATAAGTGTTTTAAATACTTTATAGTTTATCAATTAAGGAACTATTGAATTCAAAAAATATTGAAAATTTTATTTCTAAATGAACAAGAAAAACTTTATTTGTTCAAACAAAAAATAGAAATAAATATTCGTCTAAAAGACGATACATTATTTTCCAAATCCAAATTGACATAGTTTCTTAAACTAAACATAAAATAAAAAAACACTTAATGCTACTACTTCAGCTTGCTTCTTACCTTCAGTAATGATGTGTCGTTCATCATTAAGCAATAGTCGATTATAGAGGAGGCAATCCTGTATAGAGACACTAATGTGAATAGATGTATCGACATCTATCCACCAAGTGTCTATATGTATGGAAGCTGAAATTGACTTACAACTTTAACAAATTACCTTTCTTAATACAGCAATTAATGTACATAGGACATCCTTTTTTGACATGACAATTCTTTTTGCAAAAGTAACATGTAGTCACCTTATCTTGTTCCTTTTGCCCACTTTGATCGAATATCCCTGTGTTTGCAGTTTACTTTGCTTTCTCCTTGAGATTGTTCCTCTTTCTTTTATTGTTGGTACCTTAAGTATTGGATGTCATATTAGAACTCTCCAATGTCTCCCTCTTCAGTCTCTCCTCTTCTTGCACACATTGAGCTATAACCTCATTTAATGTCCATTGCTCCTTTTGAGTGATGTAACTTTTTTTGAAGGGTGTGAATTGTACAGGCAGAGACAACAAGATAAAATGCACCAACATGCTTTCAGACACTTTTAGCTTCAATGCTTTAAGTCTTGTGGCAATATTTGATATCTCCATAATGTTCTCTCTGACGTTTTCCTTTCCTTTATATCTCATAGTAATTAGCTTTGATAAGAGTGTGCTTGTTTTGACCTTTTCACTTGAAGTGAATCAATCTACTAATTGACTCAAGAAAACCTTGGCATCCACTTGTTCAGTTATAAAGCCTCTAATAGCTTCTGGGATGGATAACTTCATAATGCTCATACTCATATGATTAGAGTGCTTCCACCGTTCAAACTGAGTCCTCTCCTTTGTCGTGCTTGAACTAGTCAGAGGTGCAGGACGATTATATCTTAATGCATAGTCTAAGATCATGCATCCCAAGACCACTATATATTATATATTCTTTCCACTGGTTAAAGTTAGTATCAGTGAGTATAGGAATGTTTGCTATGTAGACAGTTAATGAGTTCACTGAATAAGAAAGGAAAAAACATAAGAATATCATATAATGCCAAGAACATAAAGAGATAATAATCATTAATAATGTGTATAATACACATGTGTAATCATCCCTTATATAAGTTATATCTGTCTGAGTCTATGGTTTTCAAACTCTTGATCTACCACACAAAATATCTTCCTTTGGGTCGACACCCTGTGTGTATGATCTATACTAGAGTTTATTAACATATTGATCTATCACACAAAATATATTCCTTTGGGTTAATATTTTATGCATATGATCAACAGAATTGATTAAGCTATTGATCTGTCACACAAAGTGTCTTCCTTTGGGCCGACATCTTGTGTGTATGATCAATAAAATTTATCAATAAAATATATTCTTTATATGTAAACCATTCCTAATATATGTCTGACATAAACATAACTTTCCTTTGCGTCAATTATATTTAGCATAGACATACATCTATCAACACAGTATGTCCTAAACCTTACTAATAGTTCTTACTTTGGTGATAATTATTAGTTTGAAATAGAATCATATATGTAAATAGATACTTTAGAAAATCTAGTAAACTCAACTGTATTTTAGTAATCTTATGATATAGAAAAGGACCATAACATCGGACTAAAAACTTCGGAGCCTCCAAAAAGACACTAAACGATGTTTTTTAAGGCCCGAAACAAGCTATTAGGGGGGGGGGGGGTAAACTCACAGTAAGACATGTAGAGCTCTAAACGAGCTTCGAAACGCAATCGAGAACACCTCAAACTCATCCTGAGCAAAAAGTTATGGCCTCCGAAAGTTTCCTATATCAAAACGTGCTAAAACTCATCCACACTCCTCAACAGTCGACTGACATGTATTAGTTGACTATCTCACTTGACTAAAATACCTTCTGTGGATGATTTCATGAGCACCAGTAAACTGATCAAGTCAGTCGATTGCTCCATTGCCCTAGTCGACTAAAATACCTTCTGTACGCAAACTCATCCTCCCTAGTCGACTGGTGACTTATGACAGTCGACTGATGTTCATCAATCGACTGCCCAGTCGATTAAGAAAGGTTATGTGCTCGAGTTTGAGCACATCAGTCGACTGTCATTTATGGCAGTCGACTGTTATGTGTAGTCAAGCTCAATTTTAGATGCAACAATCGACTGATGATTGCTATCAGTCGACTAGTAGACCCTTCAGTCGACTGATCAACAACTCAGTGCGATTTTCCTAGGGCAAACACGACGGTTTCACCACGAACGACAACGATTACGCTGTCGTTCTTCATGTTCTTCGTTGGAAAATGCAAAATCAAAGATCTAGCGCCTAAATCTAGATTTCCTACTTACGTTTTCGTTAAATAATCATCATTTTGTGACAAAAGATCCAAATCTTACGCAAAATCTATGAAAAATGACAAAAACAACAATCTAACGCCAAAGAAATCAATAAAATGACCAAAGCTCTTATACCAATTGATAGAAATCCACGATCCTAAACATGTATACAAAAATCAAATATATACAACAAGATTTGCGGAGTAGATCTAGTCTTATTGAATTTCTTTGATGACAAACATTAGAAAATGAAACGATAGCATAATTAACGGAACCTGATTGCAGCGGAATAACCATCGTTCGTAGTCGGCGAGATCCTATCCGGAGTTCCTGTAAAGACGCAAAGGATGATCTTCCGTAAGGTTCTAGAGTGACGGCGCCGTAAACTTCTCGACGATAGGATGCGAGGAGTCTGTCAGAATCCCAACCCCTACGAGGACCATGCCCTTTATATAGAAAACGGATTGGATTCGTTATCCGCCTATCATCAATAATGGATCCGTTCTATAATGGATTCTATACATTAAATCTCACATCAAATAATCGAAACCTACAAACTAATAAGTATATCACTTAATCGGATTCGAATCAATATGATATAATCGGACAGTTATGATAATTATATGTAAGCTCACCACCAACAGAAGAACCTAAATGTAATAACGCGATCAACACTTTAATTTTATTACAAATTATCTCCTGTAATTAATAAATTTTAAGCTAATATTATTTTTTTAATTTTAGAATGGCCATATCAAATACTCAATGGCATGTTATAATCTACTAATTATATATATATATTTTTTTTAATAGTTAATAAAATCTACTAATTATATTATATATAAGATAATAAGTAAAAAAATGATTTTATTTTATTTTTGAAAATATAATTATATTTATAATAATTTTTACAATTAAATATTTTTAAAACATTATCACTAACTCAGATAATTTTATTATCCCACCTATATTATGAAGCAAGTGCTCTATGGATGTCTTTTGGACAATAATAGAGAATATTCATTTAATTTCTTATTTGATTTTCAATTTCAATATATTTATAGAGATTTTTTTTCATATGTAGATGGATCTTAGAATGTTATCGTGTGTGAATATTTTTTAATTTATTTTAATAGTTAATAAAAAAATTATAGGATCGAACTTGATTATTTTTTAAATTACTTAAGTCATAATTAAAAATAATTGCTCAGTAATTGTCATTGCAATTAGGCATGTTTAATGGCCCGATTCGATTCGGAATCAAGTCGGAATCAATCCATTAGATTCGGAATTGGAACCGATTCAAATGAATCGGTTCTGAAATTGAATCGGAATCATTCCAGCTTCGATTCGATTCGATTCTAATCGATTTCGGAACCGGTTCAGAATTATTTCGGAACTATTTCGTAATCGATTCAGAATCGATTCTTATTTCGATTTGGATCTGATTCCGGTTGTTAATTTAATTGTGGAAACTCTTACCATGTTAATATGTCTTCAAGATATTTTGCGACGGAAAAAAATAATATTATCACTGACGTGATAAATGAATTTGAAAGTTCAAGTTTGAGGAATTAAGATGATTCGGAGTCATTTCGGAATTGATCCGAAACCGTTTCAAAATCAGTTCGGAATCGATTCGAAACCGGTTCGGATTGAATTAGTTTCAAAGTTAAAACTTTGAAACTGGAACTAATTCAGAATCATTTTTGAACCGAGTCCAATCAATTTCAACGTCGATGTATTCAAAATCGATTAGAACTAAATCAAAATCGAAATCGAACATAAACATACCTAATGACAACTGAAGTGGATTTGAATAAACTCGAGATTCGCTCCGCCACGGAAAAAATCATATTCGGACCCAAAAAATAATAAAATAAAAGTATATATATAATTTTATTTTATCATTTTTTTTTTTTGCTCCCGATCCCATCTCGTCCTGCTCCAAAATTGGATGGGTCATTAATAAACATTTTTCAATTCTAAAACTGATATACAATAAAAAAAAATCTAAAAATTAATAATTCCTCAAAATTATATCTTAACCGCGTTAAATCTGAATAATAAATTAGTAACTACTTGCTAATAATAAATACAGTAAATTAATATATTCATGATATTATTATTTATATTTCATATGATAATAAATTTAAATATATTATTAATTTAATATATATACAAGACAGTCCGAGATGGATCCAAAACAAATTTATTAAAATTCATTATTCGTCCTGGATCATTTTTCAAATTCTTTGATCGAGTCTTAATAATCTGCCTCGTGATCCATTTGATCGGATTTAAATTCGTCCTGAATGAGACGAATTTAATGAGGAGTCTAATTTAAATCTGATTCAGTGTCGAGGATTGTCATCTCCGTTAATGTAATACGATAAAATATTAAAAGGAACAAAAAATTCAACCTTTTTTAAGGATGAATTCTAAATGTTGATTTTTTTTAAACGTGCATAAATCGTACTTTCAATTTTATTTAATAAATAAATCAGAAAAATAAAACTTGGACGTTTGAATTATCAACAAAAAAAAAAAACTCTTATCTTTGTTTGGTTAAGCAGCTTAGCAGGGACTGTCAATTTGTGCAGAATCACTTTTTTTTTATAGTTTAAATATGATCATTTTTGTTTTGTTTTATTTTATTTTTAAGACAAGCTGCTGCCTGTCTTTATGAATATTATCCATGAATATTGGATAACTTTTAAAATACCTTCAAATTTGAATTGTCCTGCAAAGTTTATGGCTTTTTTTTTGTCAAAATATTTGCTATCCATTAATTAATAAATGCGTGTTCTATGTTGTGACGAGACATGCAGAGAGTATTTCTATAGCAAATTGAAAATCTTATAAGTATTAGGGTATTTTTAAAAGTAATTAAACATCAAGGAGGTATTTTTAAAACACTATTAAACATTTGGAGGGGCTCTTTTAAAAATCACCCTTAATTTTTTGCCATTTGTTTTAAGAAATTATATATAATGTAAAATTAAATTGGTTGAAAAAATATTTCTGTATAATCCAAGACTAATTAAATCTTCTAAAATTTAAAATAATTTATGCAGCATAGAACATATTGAAATTAATTTAATTTAACAAATAAGTCAATTATGTCACCTATATATATATATATATATATTTTTTTTGCTGGGATCATGTCATGTCATGCATATCGCTTTCAAAATTTTGTCTCTTTATCAGTTATATTTTATGTCGAATTGTATCGTACTCTTGGAACCTGTCGAACACCATAAACCATTAAATGCATGACTGTCATCATCGAACCATTATCAACAATATGATTGATCCAGTTCAAAAATGGAGAGATTCAACGAAATATTTATGACCCAACTCTTTCATTTGGTAGAGTACAAATCAAATTCGTCTTTGAGATGTTGAACTAGTCAAATCGATCTTCTTCATAGCTCAATCAGATCTGGCGTATGCATGACTTCGGGAGCTCACATATCCGTAGTTCAATCTTCCTCAAATTGATCGTCGGAATCGAAAGTACTTAGGATATGAGAGGACTCAATAACAGATGAGAAGAGGGTCGAGATGTATTTGATGAAGCTCATCCGATGATCAAGTCAAAGACTAAAGAAAAGTGAAGAAAATACATAAAGTAGAGAGTAAAAATAAAAAATTATAGATTACTTAATCCATATGTTTTCCTGTTTTAAACTTTATATATAAAGAAAAGACCGTGTCTTCTTTGAGAGAGATATGACACGGAGATATGACGTGATTTCCTTGAGAAGATTATAGAAACATGACTTTCTGAATAATATTATGAAGAAGTGGCTCCGTGGAGGAGATCACGAAGGCATGACTTCATAAATGAGATCATAAAGGTGTACTGATTTAATTATCAAATTGCTCTCGAATGGTTATATGTCAAACTGAGTTAGAGTGATCATCTGAGCTTAGGAGATCAAACGACAGAACTGAATTTGAAAAATTTGAGATTTGGAGATTGAATTGATCTAATTATTGAACTGGACTCGCATGTGCTTAGGATGAACTTGAATTTATTCTCACTTTTAATTCCTTGATTGAAATATTCAAATTTGAATTTCACTTCAGTTTGATTGTTGATCTAATTTTATCATTCGTATGGGAGATAGTTATTCCATATATGACAATTAATTATTAAGGCCTTCATTATCATAATCAAATTTTAAAAAAATAATCCTTGAATGTTTACCATCACACATTGATGAATTGTGTTTAGGTTTTATGCTCGAGTCTCAGTTGTATCCTTGTAAAGGGTGCGAAGCTCCTCTTATCTCTTCGTCGTCGATATTCCTTAGTAGTTTTGCAAGGAAAGAAGAGACGTAAACGAATTTGTAACTATCCTTTTGCGGTTTTTAAATGTTCTAAGAGTCATCGACAATAAAACAGTCTCCTAGTGAACTTATAGAGCTTGCATAGAGAATTTCACTTCTTTTGTAGAGCCGATTGATGGTTGCAAAACCCTCGATATGCAGCCTCTAAACTTCCACCTTGCACGAGCTACATTCATCGCAAAGTATAGGCGCCGCTCGTGTTCTAGAGCATCACGAGCACGGTACCGAAAGCTAGCGTAGATGCTCGCCGACTCGATATTTTATTCGACAAATAGTTAATTCCAGTTGTAAGCATGGGCTCTCATGTTGCTCGTGGAAGTCAGAAAACAGGCTTTCTTTAGCTGGTGTGTTGCAGTATATGATTGATCACATACCCTTTATCTGAAGTGCACAAGGCTTCTTTCTTTCCAATTGTCACAATTAACTTTAGAACATGCTTCTCTTTTCTTTAAGGCTTTCACATGGCTGTTCTAGCTGTTGTCCATCACTAATTAGTCATTTATTTTCACCTCAAATTCCTCCTATAAACTTAATTTTGAGACACTAGCCGGTGTGTCGTCGGTATCGATTAACACGGGTGAAATTTAATACGCGGTGAAAATCCACAGGAGCTAAGATTTTGTTGTTTGACGATATGTTGTCGTTCGATCGGTGAAAATCATTTGGTGTGGATGCCTTCGACATTGGCTCGTCCACATGCCATCTTATTTGTTTCTTAGGCATGCTAAATTTTCGAAGAAAAATTAGGTTTTGTTTGTATAAGATTCACTTGGCTCTAGCTCTTAAAATAATCTCAATTTAACTTTTTTATAAAATCATTTTCTATCCAAAACAAATATCCATCCAATCGTACGTTGAGTTTGGAATTTCACATATTTAATGATGATTTTCAATATGATTTTTACATGGCGAGGCTATAAAGTTCAATAAAATACTCATCAATTAATCTCTTCTTTTTGTTTTTTGTTTTTTGTTTTTGTTTTTTTGTTTTTTACTTTTGTTAATAGTGTTAGAAATATGCCATATGTGGATATCGATTTTTATAGAGTTGAATCCTTTTTATTGATTTTCCTTAAATATTATTAAATTACTTTTATCTTTCTTCGTGTTTATATTAAAGACGAAGATTCCACCACAAAGCGGGTGGATTATACAGTGACGAATAAAACTCTCTCTCTTCATATATATTTTTTTTCTTTTCGTATATTTTAGATGCCGCTCATAATTTATTTTCATTCACAGACAAACGTTCCAAAGAACTATATCTCTAAAAATTTAAATTTAAATTTAAATTTTATAAGAAGAGAGATTCGAATCCAAATGCTCTAAAAATTTATCAAATATTTTATTATTATATCATACTTGCGATTCATATGTTAAAAATTTTGATTTAATTAGTTATTCTCAAAATGGACGATTCGATCCGTAAAATTTTCACCAATTACAGAACTCTCTTTTTTTAAAAAAAATAAAAATATATAATCGTTATTAACTTTTCCTCCGATTATCCTTATTGATGGAGGAGAAACTTTCTCTCTTTTCGCCTTGATGGTGCATTGCATCGTCTTGTAATATGTCATTTCTAAAATATTTTATTCGATTTACAATGCTTTGCATCTAATAAACTAATATGTTGACGAGGCGAACGATTTGATTTCACCGAGGGCACATTTGATGAAGAGCAATCAATTTTATAATATAATTTTATTTAGCATAGATTAATTTTTTTGATAAAATTTTAAAATTATAATGTTATATAATCGGATTACAAAAGAGGGGGAAAAAATTTATAATTTGAATTATAAAGAAAATACTATGTAATCCGATTAAATTACGGACTCAATATTTTTCATAATAAATATATCATTCTTTTATTTTTCTCATTGTTTTTTTATGACCATCGACGATGGTTGTCGACGACCATCGACAACGATCGAGGGTCAGTCAACGATCAACGGTCGACGACTGATGATCGGTCGCCCATCGACGACCGATAACGGTTGCCTACCAACGACTATCAGTCGATGGCTATCAACTGACTAGTTTGTGGCCTGTTGACAATCGACCCCCGACTGATGGTTGACCGACGATCAACAATCGAAGATCGACGACCGATGATCAACGATCAATCACCACTGTCGGTAATCGATCGACGATCGACCAACAACCATTAACCGACGATTGACAGCGCGCGACCGGTCCGATTAATGTCGATCGCGCGATCGACCGATCGATCGACGACAATTGAGACGATCGTCGATCGATGCGACCGATCGATGCGTCGATTAGATCGTGGATCGCGACGGCATTCATCGGTGGCCGAGGACCACCGATCGATCGTCGATCGTTAACTGGTTGTCAGTTGTCGGTCGATGATTGATAGTTGTTGTAGGCGGTCGTCGACTGTCGCTCGTCGAAGGCCGACGAAAAACAATTGAGTATCAACGATGACGATGACGATCACAGAGAAACAATTAAAATTTTGATTACGTATAAAGATATTTTTATTATTTTATAATAATATAAATTGTATTCTTAATAAATAATAGATAATAAAATATAATAATTTTAATAATCATCGATCACTAATAAATATAATAATATAATATACATTACATTATATTACATTTACCTGTACTTTTCAAAAGTCATCCAACTTTCTTTTCACTTTGACCGTACATTGCAATATTTCCCCGTTATCCGTCATTTCTAAGATATATTTTGTCCGATTTACATGCTTTTGTCTAATCAATTTTTGGATGTTTTGTCCGATTTTTTGATGTTTTGCATCCACACTTGTCTCAATGACGAGTTGATTGGGATAAAACGGTAATATTTATGAGATAAATATGGATCAATTTAAAAAAAAAAATTAAATTTTTTTTTTAAACTTAAATATTTTTTTTCTCTCTTAATTAATCATATCAAAATCAAAAACTCTTCATAATTTATATTTTTTATAATGATTATGAAATAAATCAATTAATCATCGTAGATTGACTACGAAATGTTTCGCATCCACACTTCAATAATGTGTTTTTTTTAAAAAAAAAATCTTATCTGAGTACTGGCTGTGACTAAATCTAGCTCCTGCACCCACCACTTGGTTGGCACATAATGATTATGCGGCATGATAGATTGTCTCCCACATTTGCTGGTCAAGGTCACTCCATGCCCAGATGCCACTGAATTTCAGGCACTTTTTTATTTTAAATCTTTTTATTTTATATATTTTTTTTAAAAGAAGGATGCCATTGTGGATTGTGAGTCGGAGGTCGTTACGTCGTTAGTGACTCGGTGCGCGGAAGGCCTAATCGAGCTGGCTAGCGCTTTAACAATTTTCTCTTACAAACACGAGGCTCTATATCTCGATCCACAACAACAAGCTAATTAAGCGACATAATTAAGCTTTCGATAGCCAATTAAGTTAATTAGTCCGAGATAATGGATTTGGATCGAGGTATTAAGTATTTCGAGCAGTCGAGTTCGGTCGAATCAATTAGCAAGCGAAGCCGAAGCAATTGGCAATTTCATTTATATATATTTAGTCTAGTCGGCGAAATAGATAATCTTTTTCCTAATTCGACTACCAATTAAATCCTGAATATTTATTCTATTTGAAATTTAAAGTCCTCTCCTTTTATATTACTCCTCTGAATACTTCCTCTAAAAGATAGTAATTAAAGATTCCATAGGCTAGCTAGATTCTTAAATGACTCCTCTTTTATACCATTTATAGGTGAGCATTCTTCGAAGACTTACACACTAAACTCATCCGATAATATCGATCCTAAACTTATCGAGTTACGGGTTGTATTCCATGCCTAACAACGAAATCTTTTTAGTTTTGCGGTCTCTCTTCTTTCTTTTTTTATTTTTTCATAAAAAAAAAAAAAAAAAAAAAAAAGGAATATCGTTCCTTTTTCCGTCTGCGCGCAAAGTCAATGTATTTTGATTGAAAAAGGAAGTCGAGATATATCATTATCTCACGAATTTGAATCGAGTGCGAAAAAGTCTCAAAATTGGGTGAAAAGGCTAGCGACACCCGGAGGAAGCCGCGATAGTCGGGCGACACTCGAGTGACTTCGGAGGGAGCCGAAGGAATCGAGTGGAAGGCCGAAAGCGAAAGCGACACAGTAAGTATCGAGGTAAGGTCGTGTGTGCGAGCGTAAGTGAGGTCGTATCCTCTTTACGGGGATGATCTTAAGCGTAGATCCGACCAAAGACATCCTATAGATGGTCTATGTCGAGATCGGACGGTCGACGACCGTCGGAATTATGTTTTTGTTGAGCTAACTTTGACTTGCAACGATCGATCGCCCGGCGGAGGACTCATTGTCGTCAATCGATCCGATCGCCGGAGGTCGACTCGATCGATGCTACCATCGATCGTGATGATGGCCATCAGTCGACTGATGGTCAAGGATCAGCCTCGAGAAGTCAAGCTCTATCACCATTTTTCAAGGAGGTTTTGTGTCCAATTCCTATTGGTTGAAGACTCATTAGATGAGGGGCTTAAAGGCTATAAAAGGAGGGCTTGTCCTAGGGTTTTTCATCAATTAAAAAGCTTCCAAGTGCTTCCGATACGCTACGAGTCTCCGACATCCCTACGACGAAGCGCTGCCGAGACGACGACTCAAGCTCCAAGATTCAAGTCTTCAAAAGTCGTCGGTATAATCTTTAATTTGTATAAGTTGTTCTTATTTCGAGCTTTAAATCTAATCAAGGAGAGGGGGAGTGTCCCTCTACCTTGAGTCTTTCTTGAGTTTTTGTATTCGTTTAACTCCTATCTCCTACGAGAAGGAGTTCGTTTAGTGTTTTGCCCTCCGTGCGTGGTCAAGGACCACTAGGGCCTTGGAGTAGTAGCCTTCGACTACGAACCAAATAAAAAACCCATTGTCTCTTCTATTTTAGATTTATCTTCCGCTGTGTCTACTCGTGATTTACCAAACGAATTCAAAGAAAAATTTCTATCGCTATTCACCCCCCTCTAGCGATCCGCTTCGATCCAACATCCCCTCTATCAAAATAAAGAATTAATTTGATAACTAAGTGGATAGGTTTATGTTGGATACCTTATCTGGTTGGAAGAGTCCGTAGATTGCAATCTAAGTGGGACCCGGATTTATCCTGGTGCAATTTGCTTTTTCTGTTGTCTTGCTATTGGAAGAAGGCTTAATAGGACACCTGACGATTACTGAATAATCATAGATTCTTTGTTGCTTCATCATTGTTTTTTTCGTATGCACCCCAATCTGTAGGATCTCTGCGCTTAAGAGGGGATAAATAGTGCAATCGCTTTTTCTGAAAATATAAAGTAACGTACAGTGAAAAAGTAAAACATGTAAACTACGAGAGATTTTTATTTGATTCACAGTGAAAAGACTGTTAATTCAATATCTGCAATTCTGAGATCACTGTTATAAATACTAAGACAGTGGTCGGCAGCAGCCACATTTTCTGTTTTTCAGAAAAACGAAAATATTTTTTTTTTTCAGTTTTTCAAAATATAATTTTTCAAAAAATATTGATAAAAAATATCAATCAAATATTATTTTCTTAACAAAAATAAAAAAATAAAAAATTTACTGCGAACCAAACACTACCTAATTATCTCTTACTCCGAGGAAAAAGAATCTATTTTTTTTTAAAGATATGTTACTTAGAGATGGTGTGTAAAAAGAAACAAGTAATTATAAAATTATAATGTATTGATTGAAGATGTAGCTCATGGTAGTGTTGCAGTTGGAAGTCTTTTCAAGTGCCTTCAGTCGAGTCTCAATTTGATCTGTCATAGCTGGATCTTTTACCGATCTAGGCGCCTAGAGATTGATATTATTGTCTCCGATGAAAATTTGATTCTAGCCAATTCAAACTCTCATTATTCGATTTCAGTTGCTTGGGACCCATCTAGGCAGTTGCCACATCACTCCATACTTGATATGGATCTCAACATCGCCTGTATCTGGCTCCAGTCGTCTAAAGGTCCGATCGACTGAATCCCATTCGGTCGCTTAAATTAGATCCAATCACAATTCAAAATCGACGATTCTTAGCCATTGATAAATGACGAGAGATACATGCAAAGAAGATGTAATGAAAATAATAAAATAAGTCTTCTTTATATGGAGTTTGGAATATAACATATATTAAATCGTAGCCATTGATATAAAATAATCAAATAATTTCGATCATAACAAAAACCATTTACCTATTGGAACCAACAATTCCAATGAAAAAAAAAACCCTTGCAAACAACAAAATTAAAAAAAAAAAAACTATTGAACCAACGATTTGCACTCCTTGTTTAGTGATTCTGGGCTAGCAGAATCAAAATTGGCCCCTATCTTGATGGGTTGGTTCTGATTTTAACCTGGTAATCTAAGTCGACGGATAACTAACTCATTGACTCGGTTACGAGCCTAGGCTAAGTTTGGGTCGTACGCGACCCATGGCCTAGCTTGGACAATATATCTATTTCAAAATTAGTACAACACAAATAATATATCATGTATAGTAATGATAGTCTTCCAATTGTCATATCTCGATTTCGGCATTCCTTTAGAATTCTTAATCGGTTCGACACCTAGGGTTTATAATCTCGACGTCGTCTGTACCTAGCTTCAGTCGCATGAATTACATGCAGGCACCTAAAGGTTTATTTGACTGGATTCCATCCTGTCAGATAGTACCTGCATCACAAAGTTACGATAACACAAATAATATATCATGGGTAGTAATGATAGTCCTCTAACTGTCCGTTTTCGATTTCAACATTTCTTTGAAATTCTTATTCAGATCGACGTATAAGATTATTCCCATATCGAGGACACAACCTTATTAATTTTTCCTCACATAAGAACCACTCCACGTGAAGTTGTTATCTTATTTATCTTTGTCAAATTAACACAGGCGAGGTAGCAGAGTGACGTTAAAAACCTTCTATGTATGAGGTTAGGATAAAGAGGTCAGAAAGAATCGAAGGAGAAGAGAAAATTCATAAACAAAAGAGGATCACCTCTTTATTTAAATGAAAAAAAATAATATTATCAATCAAAATTGAATATCTTATGAGGACCTACATCTATGTTTAAATAGCTTAAAAAGAGAAGGTTTTTTAATGCTAAAAAAAATAAACTAACTTTAACATAAATTTCTTAATAAGTAAGAAAGCTAAAAAAAATAAACAAATTAAAATAAAATTTTCTTAACGAAATAGAAATAGAAATGTAAATGTAAATATAAAAATTTTAAAACTAAAAAAAATAAATTAAATAGAAATTTTGAACCAAATAAAATTAATAATAAAATATCAATGAAATCCTAAATAGCGGCGACAACACACCATGGTCGTAGTTTGATTCATGGTTAGGTCGTGATGAAGTGTTGTTCCATAGTTAGGCTGTGGTGAGGACTACGACTGTAGTAGAGAATACGGGCAGGTCGTGGCCCATACTGGAAGTCTCATATCAAGCCATATGATCTATGCTCGTGGTACTGACCACGAGTAGGTCGTGATAGTCTTTAGAAACTCCTTTACACCTCGTCCTGATCCAAAATGAAGGATATCCATGTCAAGGAGTCATGGAAGCGTTAAAAATTTTATTTTAGAGCTCAATTTCTCCTTATCATGATTTAGAGGAAGGTGAAATCACATCTTATGATAAAAGTTGATCAAGATGCTGGATGTATCTGCATCACAAATCCTTGATCCTCTGATCTGTTTGGACTTTTCCACTTAGCGTTCGATCTTTTGATCACTTCGACTCTCTTTGATGTCTAGACTTTATTAACTCATAAAGACTTTGCATGACGTCCTTGATTAGCTAAGACTTTTTTTTATATAGTCAAGTCCAATCGACTTACTAGGATTTTAACATGTTAAGTCCTACAAATTTAACATACATACAATATCAAATTACAAAAATGACTTAACTTTGAATCTCTGTCGATATCAAAATCTAAATTTGATTATTTGGTATCTTGCACCATCACAATCTACTAATCCTACTTGAGATTTTTTTACCTCTGCAGAAGATTGGAACCGTCAATCTAGTAACTCCCACCGGCTTGTCCCATGACCATTATGAGAGAGGTAAATCACGAAAGATTCTATGTGTCTTGACGTAGTGACCAAAATACGTAAGAGTCATCTGAATCCAAAAAAAAATTTTAGATCTCCTTCGAAATCGATCCATACTATTTTTGTAAATACCGTCGTGCTTTAACATTGTCGTCACCAGAGTGCGGAGAGATGATGGAATGAGTAATTAAGATGGGGGGTACGACCGTGGAATGTGAATGGCGTGTTGTTTAGTATCTTTGTTGGAAGGTGGCGGCATTTGGGTGTATAACATATGTTGGTAATTCACAATGTGGTCAAATTAAAGCGAATGCCTTTGACGACTATCTTAACTTTGCCCTTAATTAGCATGCAACTTCGATATGACCTTGTTGGCTTGTTATATATCGTATTGGCAATGGTAGATTGGTAGGATGTGTTTTCATCGTGTCTTTGTCGATGATGTCTCCCACTTCCCACCGACGATGATATGTCTCATTAGTGTGACCTTGAGTCTCTTCCAAATTGATAGGTGCAAAGTGTCATTATAATTCATTAATGTTAATGTTACGAGTGACCCTTCTCCTTCAAACTTCTATCTATCTACTTTTATTTTTATTTTTCTTTTTTAATGGATGTTTTTGCTCAATACAAGTTGACAAGAATACCTTCATCCATCCTACTTTGATTTTTTTTTTCTCTTCACCAACTTCTAAATTCAACTTCAATTCATCGTCTCCTATCTCTTTCTTAGAGTCTAAACTAGCTAGTTCGACTGAGTTGAACTTACGCACCACCCGATCAATTTCCTCTCGACTTAGGCTCCTCTAGCCCCATAATTTTATAACCTATTGTAAATTTACTATAATAAAAAGTTTAGAGTTAACTCCAATCAATAAGAACAACTTGCATTGCCGTCCAACAAATTCTTAGTATCTCACGTTTGATTCCTTGGGGAGGTTGGCACATAACACGTGCTTTGTGAGGTGGACATTTTTTTTTTTTTTTCATTTTTAAGAAAAACACGTTGACTTCTACATGTTCTTAATTCTCATCATTAGTCTTTGTTTATTTAGCTGCCGATTGAATAGATTATTACAGCTCCGAGTGTGTTGTAACTTTAGATTTTTCTATAGCCGTCCCATTTGATCATTTTGCATTGGAATCAATCACTAAAAGAAAGGCCCCGAGTCGTGCCTTTTGGGGCATCTTAAGAACTAGGAAGGAACCAAAAATACAATAAACTTATTTAGAATTTAGAATTCGAACATTCAGTGAGTTACAAGTGCCGAGGCCCTTTCGTTCTTACTGATTTCTTCTGAAATTGTATAGATATATTCAGTGGTTAAGAGAGAAGAATTTAAGTTGAATGGTCGATCGATCCACTGATAATTAAGTATTTTCCCAGAATGATTCATAGGATTTAGTCCTGTTCTCTGTAGCAGAATTGAAATATTTTATAGAAATCATTTGGTGTTCATCAATGAATTAATTCCCCAATTTGCTGCTGTCTTTTTCGTCAACTGGAATCAATGAATTTATCCGCCAAATTACCAGCAGATGCCGATGAGGACGATGAGTGTGTCAGCCAAATGCATGCACCACCACCTTCTCTTCCCCCTTTATAAACCTCCCCCCTGCTTCCACTTCCTCTCACCGGAGCAGAGCAGAGCAGAGTAGAGAAGAGCAGCAGCATTTTCCGGTGAACTCGTTGATCGCCATGTCTCCCATTACCCTCGCGATTACCCCGAATCTTACTTCTCCTTCTTCTTCTTCTTCTTCATCTTCTTCTTCCTCGTCAGTGGTTGGTGTAGCTTCCGCCGGTGCGGGAGCTGTTGAGATCGTGTCGAAGGGCACGGTGTCGCCGGACCGGGCGTCGGAGCTCAGCGAGCTCCGGCTCTCGGTGTCGGACCTCCCGATGCTGTCTTGCCATTACATCCAAAAAGGCCTCTTTTTTACGCCTCCGCCGATGCCCATTCCGGCTCTCGTCTCGCTCCTAGTCTCATCTCTTGGGCACGCGCTCTCCCTCTTCCCCGCCCTCGCCGGCCGCCTCGACACCCTCGCCGACGGAAGCGTCGTTATCGTCTGCAACGACGCGGGGGCTGAGTTTTCCTACGCAGTTGCTCCGTCTCTATTGACGTCCGACCTCCTTCCGCCCAACGCAGACGTGCCTCAAGCCGTCAAGGCTCTGTTCCCCCTCGACGGCGCCGTGAGCTTCCACGGCCACTTCCGCCCGCTAGCTGCTTTCCAGCTCACGGAGTTTGGTGACGGCGCGGTCTTCCTCGGCGCAGCCGTCAACCATTCCATCGTCGATGGGACCTCGTTCTGGAACTTCTTTAATGCTTGGGCGGAGCTCTGCCGCGGGGGCCACCCCGCGCCGCCGGACTTCCGGAGGAACTACTTCGGCGAGTCCAAGGCGGTGCTGCGGTTCCCCGGTGGCCGTGGCCCCGAGGTGACGTTCCCAGTGGGAGCGTCGCTTCGGGAGCGCGTCTTCCGGTTCAGCCGCCACGCGATTCTTGCTCTCAAATCGAGGGCCAATGGAGGCGGCGGTGATTCGACGGCCGAGATTTGCGGGAAGCAAGTCCACGACAAGACGGCGGCCTCGGCGGAGGTTAAAAAGGAGGAAATTTCGGCGTTCCAATCGCTCTGCGCGCTGATGTGGCGGTCGGTCACGCGGGCGCGGAAGCGGCTAGCACCGGAGGCGACGACGACGTTTCGCATGGCGGTCAACTGCCGGCACCGGGTGGTGCCGTCGGTGACGGCGAACTACTTCGGGAACGCGATACAGAGCATCCCGACGCAAGCGGCGGTGTGGGAAGTGGCCACGCGGGATCTCCGGTGCGCGGCGGTGTTGCTGCACCGTGGCGTGGTGGCGCACGGCGATGAGGTGGTGCGGCGCGGGGTGGCCGAGTGGGAGGCGGCACCGCGGTGCTTTCCGCTGGGGAATCCTGACGGCGCGGGTCTGACCATGGGGAGCTCCAACCGCTTCCCCATGTACGAAGGGAACGACTTCGGGTGGGGGCTGCCGGTGGCGGTGAGGAGCGGGAAAGCGAACAAGTTCGACGGGAAAATGTCGGCTTTCCCCGGAAGGGAGGGAGGGGGAAGCGTGGAACTGGAGGTGTGCCTGGCGCCGGATACCATGGCGACCCTGCTGCGCGACGACGAGTTCATGAGGTACGTGGATGAAGGGTAAAGTAGTGCGGCGGCGGCCGCCACTCGCTCCGCGACGAGGCAGTTAATATTAAAAAAATCTGCAATTAAGTGCTAAAAGTTATCACTTTTTTGCTAGCTCTAGATTTTGTTGCTATCTAATAACGCATCATGTGGTGTGCTCAAGGTTGATCTAGATTTTTTTTCCCCTTTTTTCTTGTGATTTAATTTCTATATATATATATATTTGGAAATTTCACTGTAGATTTATCAAACTGTTTCTAGATTGTCATTCACTCACGTTCTTATACGGTCTTTTCTAAAATTATATATTTATTAGAAATCTGATTTTGAACTGAGCTTCTCATGTGATAGTAACATAAATGATTTATTTAAAATATTAATCTAACGAATAATACACATATAATATTTAAGAAAAATAAAATTATGGAATATTATATCTTTATGTATCCAAATAAGAAATTTAAAAATCAATATTTATAATTATGAATTAAATTTTATTTATTTATGTAGTTTGAGCTATTAAATAAATATGATGAATGTTTTATTTATTTACGGAGCTTATGGAAAATAATACTCTAACCGAGGAACGTTTTGGATGAATGCCTTTTATTTTATTCTTATGTGAAGTGTCGTACCTATTCCTTAAATATTTTTATTTTAAATAGTATAAAAGATAAGACTAAAGCTTAATTTCAAAGAAAAAAGAAAAAATTTTGGAAAAAATAAATTTCATAGTAGTCTAATAAAAAGAAAGAAAACAAAAAAAATATATTTAAGATTAGAATTAAAGTTCAACGGTTTTATTTCGATACTAATTATCTTTTTTTATGGTACTCGACCTTAAGTAGTAATAAAATTTTAAAAATATTTAGTTATACTTTTGCATATTAATTGTTTAAAAAAATTATTTTACTTAAATTTAATTAAAAAAATAGATTGAGTATCTTTATTCATTGATCTAATTTAAAACTTGGACTACTTTAACAATTTTTTTATTATTATCTTATTCAATAAAAATAAATAATACATACCAATTTAATTTAGTAATCATTTATTAAATAAATTATTTTATTAAAAAAATAATTTAATATGTTAATCATTTACCATATATTTTTCTATCCATCACATATTTTTATTTTATAATTATTATCATTTGTCAATTAAGAAAAAATTGAGAAATGTCAATTAACAATAATCCTTATTGCATGCCTCATGTAATATCAATGTTTAAGGAAGAATTATCTCTGGACAAATATTATTATAGGTGACACGGATCAGATCAAATTTTGAGGTGAAATTTAAAATTTTTATCTAAATTTAAAAGTTTTTTATTACTTTAGATCAAAGAATATAATTTTCTAAAGATTGACGATGTCAATCCCTCGTAAATACAAAGGTATCATCCCTCTATATTAAAAGTCTATCGTGATTTATCTCCTTTATGATGATCCGAAAACGAATTAGTAGAAACTGTTAAATTGATGAATTTCAATTTTTACATCATAAAGATCGATGATGAATAATATTAAGACAAATATAATCGTCTTTTCCTCTATAGATGTTCAAGTAAGAATTGATGAACGAAGAATTGATGCCAAGTTCGCATAAACCCGCAATTACTTCCAATAACAATACGGTCAGAACGTGGGTAGGTTTCTAGCGGATAATGACATTAGAGAATTACTGAAATTGCGGCATGCCACCTCCGCAAAGACCCGCATAAGCCATCCAACTAAGGATGGGTAAAAAAAGCGGTAGCTTGATTTAGTGGAACATAATATGTTGGAAATATTGTGAGGTAAGTAGCAGAGATCTGCCACGTGGACAGAGACTCTGTCAAAAATTGTTCATCGACCTTCCCGTCCTCCCTCTCCCTTTCCATCGTCTCTGCGGCGAACGATTAATGCCATCGCCCTTTCGTTCCCAAATCATTGATTGATCGATCGATTCCTTCTTCTTCTTTGATCACGAGAGAAGAGGAGGAAGAGCTGGTTTTTCGTAGCGACAGAGGAGGAGGAGGAGGAGGAGGGGGCGCGATTTGTCGTTGACATCGAAAAGAGGAATGGCGTATAGGGCGGACGAGGATTACGATTACCTGTTCAAGGTGGTGGTGATAGGGGACTCCGGGGTGGGGAAGACGAACCTTCTCTCTCGATTCTCACGCAACGAGTTCAGCACCGAGTCGAAGTCCACCATCGGCGTCGAGTTCGCCACCCGCACCATCCGCGTCGACGACAAGCTCGTCAAGGCACAGATCTGGGATACCGCCGGACAGGAAAGGTGCGTGTAAACCATGGCATTCAGGTTCAAGCATGCATGCATTTTTTCCCTTTAATTCCGTAATCAACAGAACAATGCAGCTTCTAGAAAAACTAGCGATTTTCACAATTTGTACCATTTTTTTTTTTATTTTAGACTATACTTTAAAAATGAATGGGTTTCCTAATCCAGATTGATCCGAGTAAATTAATATTATTAATCATACCCTTCTTTTTAAATCCGATTCATGTAAAAAATATATATTAAAAAGGAATTCCAAAGAATTCTGATTCCTCATGTTTGAATTTAACGAGAGTTAGAATTTTGTTGTTTGCGCAAGAAACCTTAGATTATGGATACATCGACATAACAATACCCAATACTGCCATTTGTTTTTTTTAATGCAATATTCCCATTTATTTGAAGTCAACTACGTATCAGTATATTTGAAATTTCTTTCATCTGGACATTTTTAGATTTTCAATTTTTTTTTTTTATAGTAGAATACTGATTCTCAGTTTCCTGCAGTTGTGCACCAAACACATAAATGCAATGGAATATTCCAATTCCTAAGGTTTTGATGGTTTCAAAACAACTATTAGTTTTTTTATTCCCTTGCCTTGTATTGACTTGATTAGTCTCTCCCGTTACTTGTCCAACCAAAACTTGCATTTGTTGGTGCATGCGATTTGGTTTTGTTTATTGATTTCTGAAACCCTTTTCTTTCTCTCTTTTCTGCCCAAAACTTTGATATACAGAACATAATATAGCTTGACTGGATTAATATAGCAGTTTCAGAATTTTTGTTAGTTGTCTCCTATTTATAAACCTAATTTCAATATTTTTTTTTTGGATCAAATGGATTTTCATGAAGAAGATCAACTGATTTTTCTGTTCATCCTTGTATATTATGTCATCTCTAAAACTATCATAATCAGTATTTCTTATTTTGTTTGAAGATTCAATTAGTAGCAAAAGTTATTCTCACATAAATATGATATACTCAAATATTTGCTTAATAGACCTGCAGAATGCAATAATGTAAATTCCTATGTATAGTTCGACCAACAACAAAAGTATGAAAATGGTAATAATCAGACAATTTCTTGGAAAGGCAGATTGTTCAGCATTATGGATAAGGGAAGAGGTCGGATGCATAAACATTTGAAAAATGCCTTTTGATTATGACAAGCAATGACAAGTTATTGCTATTCAATCATTGTCTATCAAGTCTTTGGATGTGACCTAAATGTGCCATAATGCATGTTTAATTGACTTTGGGGTCAATATATCTACTTGAAGCAAAACAAAGGTAGAATTGGCTTAATGCATGCATGAGAAATGTACTAACAAAAAACGATTACGGCACCAACATGGTTCGACCTGAGATTTGAAGGAGGATTTTTTTTTTTTCAAGTAAGATATAAAAGATGACATAAAATCTCCAATGTTGATTCCAGACCCAAAAGAAAAGGTTGAGGATTATGTTAGGCCTAGACAACCATTGTTAAAATTGTCTAACAATGATCTTGAGATAATGGAATTACTGATGAGGTACTATTCTATCAGCATTTTGTCCGCATCAGACCAATAATTTGATGAATTTAATTCCTTGGTAGTCCTCTAACTTTGGAATAAGTTGGTAGCCAATCATTCTTTAATGTAGTATTAGTGTTGCATCATGCACAAACCCCTTCCATTTAGTTCCTTTTTGTGGGTTGTTTCCTAACATCTTGAGAAGATGGCTCACCTTGACTACAACTCGTGCCCTGACTTGTACATTGACTCGCTCCTAAATCAGTAGAGCACTTGGTTCAAAATTTCCTTTGTTCGTGTAGGTATCGTGCAATTACTAGTGCTTATTATCGAGGAGCTGCTGGTGCTCTTATCGTCTACGACGTGACTCGTCATATCACCTTTGAGAATGTGGAGAGATGGCTGAAGGAACTAAAGAATCACACAGATCAAAACATAGTCATCATGCTCGTGGGCAACAAGGCAGACTTGCGCCACATTAGGTCCGTCCCTCTCGAAGATGCACAGGCTTTTGCTCAAAGAGAGAAGGCTTTCTTCGTAGAGACCTCAGCCCTCGAGTCCATGAACGTGGATAATGCCTTCACTGAAGTGCTCACTCAGATCTACCATGTGGTCAGCAAGAAGATACTTGACGCCAGTGACGATACTTCAACCGTGCCCAAAGGGCAGAATATTAAGATAGGAGAGGGTGATGATGCACAAGCCTTAAAGAATACGGGCTGCTGCTCGGCTGGCTGATCCGTTTCTTACTGTTTTCGCGATCTTTATCAATATGCTGCTTGGCATTTTTGGTGAGACTCAAGGTAGTAGAATTTTTAAATGCATGATTCAGAAAACATGAAGCACCACATGAATTTTTGTTGATGACTTGAAAAGAGGATGAACACCTACATTCTGGTTACAAACATGTTTTCTCGTCTCACTTGACTACAGATATGTTTTCTTAAATTTGTTTGTTGCTTTGGTCGAGTATTAAACATCAACAACTGGAATTTGTAAACTTTGGTTGATTCTTTGCTTATAAATTACCTCATTTTTTTTCCTTTCCTTGTAAACTTTGATAGTCGAGGTTTCTGTGCAATCCATGTTTACTTTGTTTCTTTGATATATAGCATCATCTTGATTTTTATTATTTATTATTTATACTTCTTAAACAACAGAACTTCCTTGTCTTTGCTAATTTACATGTGATAATATTGCCTTTTGGTTATCATCTTGTAGCGCTGTTAAGTGAGTGGGGGCGAAAAAAAAAAAAAAAAAAAAAACTGTTCTGCAAAGGTTGATGGGAAAATGAAAACTTTTATCTGGAGATTAAAATAATCACTTTTTTTTCCCAATTAAATAATGTTATTTTTAAAATTCCCTTTTTTAAAATAAAAAAAAATATAATAACGGTTAAGTTGTAATCGTTATTCAATATTTTTTTATTTTTTATTTTTTATTAAATAAAATTTATCTATAAATATAGCTTCGCTTTATTTTTTTTAATTCCTCGTATAACTTTCTACCTTCTTTCTTAAGATTCTTCATTTTCTATTTATTTTTTATTCTTTAAAATGGACAAAAATTTTAGTTTTTTTTTACAAATTTTTTAATTCTTCAAATGAGAAAGAGGTCATATCTTCTCAAAATATTCGTATTCATTCAAATATTCAATATTCTCAATTCTCCTTCTATACAATACCCTCGACATTTCCAAATAATTCATATGTTCCATAATATCCTCTAAATTTTCTAATTTTTTCGATGAATTCGAGTAACACCGCTCCAACTTCGTTTTGTATGTATCCACCCTAAGCTTGATTGGTTATGGATAGTCAATTTGGGATGTCAACTTTGTCGTATGTATTTTCTTCTTCTTAACCATCAGTGATATCTTCGAACAAATCAAGAAGAGCTAATATTGGTGCAGTTGTCAATGACAAAGAATTTATAACATCATCATTTGTTCTAGAAATTTAGTGGTCATTGCATTCATCACAAATAGAGCACGAATACGAACTAGAGATAGATGACTTGAAGCGAATAGTTTGGTCTCCGAATGAAGATATGGTCCTTGCGAAGTCATAAGCTACTATCAACACCGACACAGTCATTGGTAATGACTGGAAGGATTAAGTTTTTTGAAAATGTATTGTTGGTTACTACTGTTGGAAAAAATCACCTGGTACATTGCGGAATCTCATAGGATCGGAAAGAAAGCTACTAAAGTCTTCTTTGTAGTTCCTCGCTCCAAACACCCTCGGGATCTGATGGTGATTTCCCATGGAGAAGTCTTGCACTCGTAATCGAGAGAGAAAATGGAGTATCTTAATTGGGTAATCTCTTTGAGAAGCCAAGACCCCTTTCCCTTATAAAGGGACCAAAAAGTTGCTTTGGCAACCTTTCCCAAAAGGTGTCATCTTTGGGCAACCATTGGTAATATCTCCCACTTGCCTACTGAGGGCACAATAAAATGTCAGTTGCTCACTAAGAGCAATTCATCTCTCGTCACTTGCTTCTCAATCTAACATACGTCGAATGGAATGAGCGACCTTACGAGAGTCGGCACAACATATGAGTAGTGATCTATTAAGTTATCACCAAAACTAACATATCACAATGCTCTAAAAGAATCTCGTGGTACCCTAGATATCTTCAATATTCACCAGTTTTGACATCCCGAATCTCTTAAAAACTAGCGATGTCAGAACTCGAACATTTTGTGCTCACGACTTTATTGCCACTAAGTCAACATAGTCCCTCGAGGTATGAGCCACAAAATACGATGCAATATATAGATGTCTTTCTTGAGTTCTCATATCAATTCAATTAGTCTTGACCGCTTTCCTAGTCATGTCCCACTGGACTATATCAACCATAGCCCTAAGGTGCACACTAAAGTAGCGACATCAAGCTTCCTTTTCATGACATAGATCTCAAGTCCTAAGGGTACAGATGAATCAACAAATTATGATCCAAGAGCTCACACAATGATGAAACAGAGATCTCATACATCATTCTCTTTAATGATCATTTTACTCACATGCGGTATGGTCACATGCTACGGTATTCTTCCATCATTATGGGCGTATCACATACAACATAATCAAACACCATACAGTTCTTAGTCTAGCCACTCCCACTTCGGCTAACCCAAGTCTCATGACGTCTTATCATAAAACTCGCAACCGGCTTAAAGAAGGCTTTACGGATTTGATTCTCATATCCTATGATCGATCCAGAGGGATCTCATCTTAATTCAATTTAAGGCGACAATAAATAATAAAAATTATCTTGCTCGCTCTCATAGAACCATAGATAAAAAATTGTCTCATCTTGCTCGCTTTCTTAGCGCCAAGGCGAATGACCCATGTGAGGGAGTCCATTCAGAGCTTAGTGACACTTTTCTTGATGTGTAAAGTATTCCAACCATAGACACACATAAGGAAGGAAAACATAATAAAAAAAAATATTGTGCATATTACAATTTACACAATCCCATATTTCTAATATGGGTTACAAATGCCTCCCTCGGGATTTGTTTAGTTAGTGGATCGGTCAACATATGACTTGTTGAAATGTATCGAAGAACCACCAACTCCTTTGCAACTAAATCCCGAATGTAGTGATAACGAATGTCGATGTGTTTGGTTTGTCCATAGTATTTAGGGTCCTTAGCATATGCCAAGGTTGATGTGCTATCAACATACATCACCTATGCTTCCTTTGACAATGGTGTCATGGCCAATCTCTATATGAAATTATGCAACCAAACAACCTCTTGACATGCAGCAGAACAAGCCACATAATCTGATTCCATGGTGGATAAAGCAATGCATGTTTGTTTCTTGCTATTCCAAGAAATAACCCCTCCACCTAACATAAACACATAGCCTGAGGTGGATTTGCGTTCATCTTTATCATCGGCCCAATCAGCATCGTTGTAATCTCTCAATCTTAAGTCACCTCCTTTGTAACATAAGACAAGGTCCGAAGTACCGCGGAGATATCGAAAAATCCTCTTAATTGCTTTCCAATGAGCGAGACCAGGATTGCTTTGATAACAACTAACAAGGCCCACAGCAAAACTAATGTCTGGTCGTGTACATAACATGACATACATTAGACTTCCAATTGCTGCAGCATATGACACTTTAGACATTTCATTCTTTTCCTGATCAGTTTATGGATATTTACTGATACTTAAAACACAACTCTTATCAACTGGAGTATCGATGAGTTTGGAATAATGCATCCGAAATCGTTCAAGAATGTTATTAATAGAAGTCTCCTGTGACAAATACAGAAGTTTATTCGAGTGATCTCTGGTAATTTTTATTCCCAGCACATAACTGCTTCACCCATGTCTTTTATCTCAAAGACAGAAGACAACCATTTTCTAGTAGCTTCGATAGATTCCATGTCATTTCCAGCCAATAAAATGTCATCAACATATAATGATAAAATAAGAATCTTTTCCGTCGTACATTTAACATATGCACAGTGGTCTTCTTCAATCATCTCAAAACCAAATGAGATAATAGATTTATGAAATCTAAAATACCACTGTCTAGACGATTGTTTGAGGTCATAAATAAAATGTTTGAGATGTCAAACTTTACGCTCTTGTCCCTTTGTCTTAAATCCTTCTGGTTGAACCATATAAATTTCTTCGTCTAGTTCTCCATTGAGAAATGTTGTTTTAACGTCCATCTAAAAAAGTTCTAAGTCTAAATGTGCAACAATGGCTAGAATAAGGCGAACCGATGTGATTCTCACCACTGGGGAGAATGTCTCATCAAAATCTATACTCTCCTTTTGAGTATATCCTTTCGCTACAAGTCGTGCTTTATACTTGTCGATTGATCCATCTGCCTTGCGTTTGACTTTGAAAATCCATTTATTTCCAATAGCCTTATGCCCTGGAGGGAGGTCGACAAGTTCCCAAACCCGATTCTTATTCATAGAATCCATCTCATCTTGCATTGCTTCCTTCCACTCTTTACTAGTAGATGAAGTTAACACTTCTTTAACAGAAGTCGACTGATCATTATCAGCAAGCTAGCACACAAGGACTTCCTCTTCAATCTCAAATCGACGACAAGGTATGTGTCCACATTGACTACGACGTATCTGATCGTATTGTGCTTCTATAGGTGTGCTCCCACTGGGCACAAAGCTTCCACTATCATGATCATCTCTACTATCTCCGGCGGCTTCTTGGATAGGAACAAATTCCCTCCCTCCGCTAGAAGATGGTAGAATATCATTAGGGTCATCCAACTCATGGAGATCAAGACTCTTTCCAGTGTCGCCGATACTAGGAAATTCTGTTTCTAAGAAAACAACATCTCGGATGTCTTTTTTTGTCATTCCTCCATTCGGATGTTGTCCGTACATGACATAACCCTTAGAACCTTCAGGATATCTTATAAAGATAAATTTTCTAGCTTTAGAGCTAAGTTTTCCAAACTTGTGAGAAATGTCATGGACATATCCCGTAGTACCCCATGAGCGTAGATTATCTAAATTTGGTTTTTCACCACGCCATAATTCATAAGGGGTGGAAGGAACTGACTGTGAAGGTACGCAGTTAAGGATATATGTCGCAGTCATTATAGCATCCCCCAAAAAGATATTGGAAGGTTGGCATGTGTCATCATCGACCTAACCATATCTAACAGTGTTCTATTCCATCTCTCAGCAACACCATTTTGTTGCGGTGTATACGGAATAGTTAATTGTCTACGTATTTCTTTTTCTTCACGTAAAGTTCGGAACTCATCCGAAAGATATTCACATCCTCGATCTGTTCAAAAAACTTTTATAGTTTTTTTTAATTGATTCTCAACCTCTGCCAAGAAGTGTTTGAAGCAATCTAACGCTTCATAGCAGTGAGCAATTAAATAGATATATCCATATCGTGAATAATCATCTATAAATGTGAGAAAATAGGAAGCCCCTTGACGGGTCTTCACATTCATAGGTTCACAAATGTTGGAGTGGATCAATTGTAAGAGTTCAGTGGCTCTCTTAGCCTTTCTGAAAGGTTTGTGACATGCCTTACCGGCTAAACACGATTCACTCACAGGAAGATTGACTTTAGCGAGTGAGCCTAGTAAGTCTTCTCGAGCTAACCTTGTCATTCTATTGTGTCCTATGTGTCCTAGTCGAGCATGCCAAATTTGTGAATCAAGGTTATTATCAATATTCACCACATAAGATATAGGAAGATTATGATAATCCAAATCTAATTTAAACAAACCATCCATGAATAAAGCATGACTATATATAACATTATTCAAATAAATGTCAACTTGGTTGCTAGCAAAATAAAAGGAGAAGTCTAATGCTAATAATGATGAGACAGATAGTAGATTATGCTGAATTCTAGGCGCATAGAGCACGTCATAGAGAGTTAAGACTTGTCCAGTCTTTAACTTGAGTTGATACACTCCAATTCCAAGGACTTTCTCGCTGGAACCATTTCCCATGTATACTCTTTGCGATCCCGCTGAGATTCGGCGATAATCCACGAATCCTGCTCGATCCCTTGTTATGTGCTTGGTTGCTCCTGAATCCACTATCCATTCAGGATTTGTTCGAGCAACTAAGATATGCGAACAAACATGCATAGTTGGAGAGCGAAGAGATGGAAATACCTTTTTTGGCTCAGTGCATTCATGAGCGAAATGTCCCAATTGTCTACAATTATAGCATTTGACCTTTAACTTGTCTCTCTTTCCATCGCGCTTGCCTCTTTGGCGCTTCGGTGTATGTCCCGCCTTAGAAGTGGAAGCATCATTTTGCCTCTTCCTTTTAAAGTTCTTCTTTGGACCCTTCTTGCTCTGTTGTCTGCCTCCCTAGGCGACAAGGGTAGTAGCGCGCATAGCTTCCTCGTGCTCAGCCTCTAACTCCACATGATGAGAGATGCCAGAAAAATTCTTAATGCTCTTATTGTGAGTGAGGATTTGTTTTATGTGAGTCCAAGAATCTGACAAAGATCTTATTACAGCTTGCACCCGTTGCTCATCGGTGAGATCATGACCTGCAAACTTCAAGTCGCGAATCATGCTTGACATCATCCTAAAATGCTCAGTCATGTTCTGACGGGGATCCTTTCGAAGAGTCTCAAATTTCAAAATAAGACCCCTTAACCTCGTGATAGAGGTTCCTCCAAAAGCAATCTTCAAGTTATCCCACATATTCTTGGCAGTTTTACACTTTTCAAACTGGCCAATCAAATCATCTTGCATGTTGATTAACAATGCAAAGCGCGTGCTGCGATCTTTATTGAACCAAGAGTTGTAAGTCTCTTGATCTCTTTTGTATTGAGCAGTGTTGCCTTCTATAGGCGGGGTCATGGATGTTGTAATGTGATCAAACAATTCTTGCTTGTTCAAGAGATATTGGATTTTTCGATGTCATATGTCATAGTTAATGTCATTTAATTTATCCCCTTTCGTTAAGTCAGCAATAACATTCTTTGAGACCATCGAAGTATCACTACATTAAATTGACAATTTTATACATCAGTCTATTTGATCCAAAATCTATACTATAATATTAAATATTCGCTATATAATAAGATCGAAAAGTAGACTTAGAGTACTACAGTCATCTCCCATTTATATAAGAATATGTAATATTACTAGGATAATTTCGATCAAATAATATAAATATAGAGGAACTAACATCTCTTATTTAATAATTAAGCATGCATATACTGAACATGAATATTCAAATAAAGGACGAACAACAGTTAATCATGTTCAAAAATTATTCGAATAATGTTGAACAATAAATAAGCATGCATGTGCAAATCATAATCAATTTATTGCATGGATTTTAATAAGACAATCTCTTAATTAAGAAGCTAATATAGTACTAATTTAAAAAAATATGTCTAAAATTGCGATAACATCATAAGAACTAAAGCAATCGTCTGGAGGCAAGTGGGAGTCATAGTCCGGCTCCGGGGAACATGCCATATGTGACGTCAGACTCGTCGCACCGCCAAATTTGTATTTTGGTGACGGCGAGAGGCCGGGTCAATAATTCCTGCCTGGCCACGGCTTCTCGTGAGGCCACGTACGCGACACCAGTCTGCGTTCTGACTTGCATTCGTGTCTATAGGACGACGAGCGACAAAGAAGCCTTCATGGCCTTGGAAAGTGTGCACACCACCGCTTCAACGCACTATCGAGGCGCCTCGCCAAAGCGCCAACTTGCGCTTGTTTCAGTAAAGAAAATCATCTCGACACAGATCGAGCATCGCCACGCCTCGAACAAAGCTGCACTGCAGATGTCGTCGTAGGCGGCAAGGCCGCCTCGGGCAACGCATCGGAGCATGCTGCCGCGGACAGCAATTCTGCCTCGGGCGATGTGCATGTGCGTGATGTTGCCAATGTTGCGGGCGGCCATACCTCCGTCCAATTCGCGTGAAGCGTCGCTATGAGTCGAGGGAGAAGCGCGCAATGCGGCAACATAATCTCTTGCAATCATCAGTCGCTGATATCTAAATGACACCACAGAAAACTCCGTAGGAGGACTACTATCATCATCGACAGAGATCTCCATTGGTTCAAAATCACTTCTTTCCATTGCAACAAGTTCTTGCGCATAGAGATCATCTAACGACATTGTAGAGGGAGGAACCTGACTCTGATACCAATGCTGAAAAAAATCACCTCGTGCGTTGCGGAATCTCATAGGATCGGAAAGAAGGCTATTAGAGTCTTTTTTGTAGTTCCTCGCTACAAATGCCCTCGAGATCTGATGGTGATTTTCCGTAGAGAAGTCTTACACTTGTAATTGAGAGAAAAAATGAAGTATCTTAATTGGGTAATCTCTTTGAGAAGCCAAGACTCCTTTCCCTTATAAAGGGGCCAAAAAGTTGCTTTGGCAACCTTTCTCAAAAGGTGCCATCTTTGGGCAACCATTGGTAACAACTACAAGTATCACCCCATTAGAATTACGTCGAGAATTTAGAAGCGATTAAAATTATATTACTATAAGTTAGTGACTTAGCGTCAATGATAAATAAATTTTTTGATATTATATTAATTTTTATTCTCATCGTCAAAGTGGTTGGAGCGACGAGAATGTATTGGAGAACATACTAAATATGCAGAAAGGCAACAATAATAATAAGATTTCAAGAATAAACATGTACGGAGGGTTCTTAAAAAAATAAAAAATATGCTCCACAATCAAGAGCACACTTCTAACTTAAATTTAGATATGAGTATTGATGTGAACTACTATGAAATCCACATTCGTCCAATAGAACAAAAGGCGATGAAGAGATGAAAGAGTAATTCAAAATAAAAAAAGTGATAAAACTAAACAAAACATCGATACAAATTAATAAAAAATTAAAGAATATCAAATGCAAAAAAAAAAATGTGAGAAATTGAGATCATTTACAAGGATTATGATATTTATATGAAGCATACTAATAATATGACACCGGAACAACTTCGTATACAAGAAAAAATAATTAAAAAATTATTAATGTAATTTATATATTGTTATAATTTGTATAATAAATGTACTTTTTAAATTATTAATGTTATTTGATATTAGTAATTATATGGGTTTAATAATTAATTATTACATTATAGATAAAGAGAAAGATATATAGATAAATAATTTCTATGTCGGTCTTCCTCTTCAAATGCCTTCGACGACATCGTTATATATGAATACAATGAATCGATTTCCTTCTCTCCCCCTTCGCTCCTTTTGGGTTGTGCCTTTTTCTGGGGGACTTGATGTGAAAGTGAGATCGAGTGGGGAGGAGAATGGTGAAGATAAGAAATTAAACCTAATAAAGTCAGCTTTGGAATCGTCAACCTAGCGCTCCATTAGCTTGTCTTAGGATCATTATAAAAGAGATAAATCACGAAGGGTCTTTTGGATCTTGATGCGATTGGCAAGGCCGTAGAGGGATGTTCTCAGCCCGGAGAGGGTTTTAGACCTTTCTCTGAGATTCGACTCGTGCCTCATCCGTAAGCTATCACATGATCTTACTAACGCGTCATTCCTATGGGAACTATCTTGTTCATCTTCCAATGCTATATATATGTCATCTTTTTTTAGTAATATCATATATCTAAACTTTATATCCGACTAATTATGACGATGACAGATTTTGTCTTATAAAAGTTTTCTATTAGTCATTAGAATACAATTGAAAAATGTTTGTGCAGGCTTAGCAGTTGCAATGTCTTTATTTTATCATTTCATTTAGAGAAAAAAATTTACAAATACGTTATGGCTAGGAATCGAAGTGAGGGACAGATCTAGCATAGGGCTTGGGGGTCATAGCCCCCCACACTCCTAAGTGATTATTATTATAATTTTTTAATTAAGATGATTATATTTTGGTATGCAACCTCCAATATAAAATCTTAAATTTGTTCCTCATCAAACCATAAATATTTAAGAGCCGAACTGAAAGCCCTACTGTTACACCATAGTCACACTATTTTTATCTTTCTCTTTCATTTTGTGCATGGAAGTATTTTAAACACAGTGGGAATTGACAATGATAAAGAATGAAATTGACGATGAATAGAATATGAATTAAGCAACTATTCTCCTATATTTACTTCGTAAAAATGTTACGAGGAATTGTCCAACCCTTTTTGATCAAATTTGATTTTCTATCAGTTGTTCGGTCCTCCCGACTCAACTAGATTTTCTGTTTGATATCTGATTCTCTTAATCTGAATATAGAAGTTCTACTTTCTTTTTTCTAGGTGTATAATTTGACATGAACCTTGACTATGATACCAATTATTGGTGTAAATAAAATTCATATATCTCCACAATAATATAATATTATCCACTTTAGATCTAAATCTTTATGATTTTATTTTTATATTTTATTCAAAAGATTTTATATTAATAGAAATATCTTTTCATCTTTTAAATTCATAATTTTTTTCATGTGAAATTTTGAATTCCCCGTACTCTCAAATATGCTGTCTAGCAATGGAGGACAACATCGAACGATTATTTTTTCAAGTATAATAGTTTAGATACCTCCACCTGTATCACCCCTCCTGTTGATTTACCTATTTAGGCTCCACCTCCAAAGCCAACCCCTTGCTTTCTGAATGCATGATCGATCAAACGTCAAGGGAAAGAAAATGACCAACATTTGTTTCTCGGAGCCAACCGTGCTCACGCTCTCTGACAGAGTTCGAGACTTCGAGTTCGATGGACGACGACACCATTGTGATCAGGAGATAGGTGGCCACGAGGAGGGCCGAGATAAAGGCCTCGATGAAAGACAAGACTACGTAGGAGAAGAAGGCATGGATTGGGGGTCATGGTTAAAGCTCGACATGACCAACACTCTTTTGGTTTCTTACTGTTCAGCATAACTGCAGTCTCCTCTTTCAGATCGTCTGCAACTGGAAAAATAAATGTGCTTCCAGACTCTCCGCCGACAGGGTATAGTTACTTGTCCTGTTCTTAATGGCGAGTAGTTCAGAAAACAACCATTGCTGTTCTAGAAAACTAAATTATATTGAGCCTAGTCTACTAGTTCCAGTCAAAGATATTCAATCCTTGCAGGATAATTCAATGCGAAGTTCTTCTGAGCTTCGTGCAGCATTAAAGGGAGCAACACTGTAATTCTTTCCTTCTTTGCACTTTGCAGAGGTCTGCTTCCTCTCCCCATGAATCCAACTGACGGCAAACACTCGAGCTAATTCCCACATTCCCAGTTGTTACCGTTCTTTTGGTCAGATGCAATTCTTGTTACTAACACCATGGAAGCTACCACAGGAAAAAAAAAAAAAAAAGGTCTGAGCACAAGGAGAATTCATTCTTTAGCAGTTCTTGCTCCGAACCACCATGGATCTGAAACAATTCCTTCACTGCTCAGATTATGCCGCCATGATCGGCAGCATACTCGTAGTAGTAAGGTGAAAGCTTGCCATCGTCGTTATCTGCCTTGCCGTTGTTCCGTGGTCGAACTTCTTGCAGCATCTTTGCCACCCTCCTCATCGACGGACGATTGATTGGGATGGAGCTGGCACAAAGTAAGCCTATGTTTAGTACCTTCGATATCTCCTGCTTGTAGCACATATCGAGCTTCGGATCAATCACATGCTCAATGCCCTTCTGTTCTATCATACTGCACGCCCACTTCACGAGATCTTTCTCGCCGTACTCTGGATCGACAGGCAGTTTCCCAGTGACCAGCTCGAGAATTACCACTCCAAAGCTGTAGATGTCGCTCTTCTCGTTCACTCGGAGTGTATAAGCATACTCTGCGGCGGTAAGCATTGAATCTTTAGTTATGGATCGTGAAGTTTTTCAGGCGATGAACAGAGTTTGGAAAGTGACAGACCTGGAGCGATGTATCCACAAGAGCCAGCAATGACAGACATGGATTTAGGCCCCTTCTCGACAGCTTTGGCCACTCCGAAATCAGCTACCTTGGCTCCGAATTCTCCATCCAGCAAGATGTTGTTAGACTTGACATCCCGGTGCACGATCGGCGGCACACAGTCATGGTGCAGGTAGGAGAGCCCCTCCGCAGCGTCTAGCGCAATCTTGTACCTCGTCGGCCAATCGAGAACACTCCCTTTGCTGCCGTGCAACAGATCCCCCAAGCTTCCATTGATCATGTACTCGTACACCAGCAGCTTATTATCCTTGTGAGTGCAGCAGCACCAAAGCTTCACAATGTTCTTGTGCCTTATGTTGCCTAGAGTTGCTACTTCTGCTTCGAAGGCATCATCCAGGGAAGCCCCGTTCATGTTCGCGATCTGCGTCTTCGATGCATCCCACAGCTTCTTGACTGCGACGGTCTCTCCGTTGCTCAGCACGACCTTGTAGACCTTCCCAGATGCGCCGCTGCCGATGAGGTTGACCTCGTGGAGGGAGCCCAAGATGTCGTGCTCACTGAATCCTAGTTTGTGGAACGACTTCAGCGTCCACTTGGACTTGTCCATGGATTTCTTGTACTTGCGGCACCTGCAGGTGAACCAAGCAACGCCGGCGACAAGGCCTAAACCGGCGAGGATAAAGACGAACCACAGAAGCCAGTAGAATCCATTGCGGTGGGCGGTGGTTCTCCCTGAGGCAGGGCAGAGCCCTGCAATGTCCCCGCACAAAGCCGGGTTGCCCAAGAAACTGCTCCGGAAGGCCTTGTTGGCAAACATGGGCGGAATTGCGCCGGAGAGCTCGTTGTTGGAGAAGTTGAACCGGCTCAGCTTCAGGTTCTGTAGTTGGCCAGGGATTTGGCCGGTGAGATCGTTGTTGGAGAGGTCGAGGTAGTTGAGCACCGGCAGGCTGCCAAGCTCAGGGGGTACTCCGCCCGTGAAGCCATTGTATGCGAGATTGAGGTCGCTGAGCTTATTCCACGATTGGATTTCTCGGAGAAGCTCGCCGGAGAGAGAGTTGTTGTGGAGGTCGAGCCGGCTGAGATTGGCCAAGCTGCCAAGTGTGGCAGGGAGCGGTCCGGCAAGCTGGTTGTTCCCAGCGGCGATCTCTTGCAAGTTCACTGCAGCTCCTATGTCTGGGGGGATGATGCCGGAGAACTGGTTGTCTTCGATGAGGAGCGACGAGAGGTTGGCAGCTCTGGAGATCACCGGAGAGATGGCGCCAGACAAAGCGTTGTCTCTCAAATCAAGCAGAGAGAGATGCGGCAGCCCCCAAAGCCCGCTGGGAACCGGTCCTCTCAGGGCGTTGCTCTGAAGCCGAAGACGGTTCAGCGTCCGGCACCGTCCGAGGCCGTCGGGAACTCTGCCGGAGAAGGAGTTTTGTATCAAGTTCAGCTGCACCAGTACGCCACGGTCGCATATGCTCGCAGGGATCTCGCCGGAGAGAGAGTTCGTCGACAGATCCACTGTCACCAGCGGTGTCGTCTTTCCCAAATCCCCCGGGAGGGAGCCATTGAGCTGGTTCTTGTAGAGGCGGAGATCGGACAAGCTCTTGGACCGCGCGACGCCGGCAGGGATCCCGCCGGTCAGCTGATTCGTGTGTAGGTGTAAACTCTCAAGCAAAGGCGCGTCAAAGATGTCGTCGGGGAGCGGGCCCTCGAGCTGGTTCAGGGACGCGTCGAAGCAACGCAGCTCGGCGAGCTTACCGAGCCCGGCCGGGATGCGACCGGAGAGAGAGTTATCGTACAGCTCGACCTGGGTTAAGCCGGATAGAGCTGAAAGGAAATCCGGGACGCCGCCGCGGAGGCGATTGGAGGTGAGGTCTAGGTAGGCGAGCCGTGAAAGTCGGCCGAGCGACTGTGGGATCTCCCCGTCGAGGTTACAATGTCCGAGGGAGAGCGTCTCGAGATCACGGAGGTTTCCGAGCGACGCCGGTATGTGACCGGCGTTGAATGGGTTGTACCGGAGGTTGAGCTCCCGGAGCGTGAAGACACCGCCGAGGAAATCCGGGACGGTGGAGGTGAGCAGGTTGTAGACGAGGAACAGCGTCTCGAGGCGGGGGAACCGGCCGAAGGCCTGCGGGATGCCGCCGGAGAAGTTATTCGAGGAGAGATCCAGGTAGGTGAGGTTAGGCAGCGCCGCAAGCGCGTCGGGAAGCGGGCCGACGAGGTTGTTGAACGACAAATCGAGGAATGAGAGGGCGTCGCATCCGGCGAGGGCGGCGTCGGCGAGGGAGGCGTTGATGTAATTATCGGAGAGGTCGATGGAGGCGAGGTGGGGGAGGCGGCAGAGGGCGGAAGGGAAGGGTCCGGAGAGGTAGGTGCCGGTGAGATTAACGCCGGTCACAACGCCGGAGGTGCAGCTGACGCCCTTCCACGCACAGGGCGCGTCGTCACTGGTGTTCCAAGAGGAAAGAGCGTCGGGCGGCGCCACCAGGCCGCGCTTCGCCTCCAGCAAAATGCGGCCTTCTTGGTTGAGCGAGGAGGCGCCATGGAAGAAGAAGAAGAAGAAGAAAGAGACGAGGAGGAGAAGAAGTTGGCGAGGCGCGATCATGGCGTCTGTGTTTATTAATTCCTCTGTTTTCATGGTGGAGAAGCAGAGGAAGAAGACGACATGGCGAGGAGCTCGTGCTTGAGTGAGTGTGAAGAATGATGGCGATAATTAAGGCAGCAGGTCGTAAGAGAAGCCAAGCTTTGCTTTCTGCGACGAGCAACACAATTAAATATTCATATTTATTTTCTAGATTTGTGATCCAGAAGCTGAGCAGCTGGCCTTATTCGTTGCCTTTTCCTAAAAACAAAATATAATCAGATACGCAACGTGGCCAATTTCTATTGTCTTTCCGTGCTGTTCACTTGGGAGTCCAATTAATGTTGAAACCTTGGGGACGTAGTGGTCATTCAATCGTATAAAATGGTCTCATTTTTTATTTTATTACAATATGCATCCATTTTAATATTTTGTAATTTTCATCTTCTAAAATATATTCGATATTAAATTTTATATAATATAATAAATTTTATTTTATTTATTTATTTATTTTTTTAATTTTAAGAATACTTAACCATCACAAAAATATTCAATATTCCTATTTTCTTATCTCTACTGAAAAAAATCATATAACTAATAGAATTATATCAATAGATAATGATCAAATCGTATCAAATACGAAGTGTACGTCGTGGATCCTTCATCATATTTAAGTATTGATAAAAAAAAAAAATTATTATGATTAGTTTTTTTTATATTGATTACAAAATCGATTGATCAAGATAAATTTCTTTCGTATTAATCATTGCATTTGTAGTATTTGATATAAGATCATTTTTTAAAATTGTTTTATTCTTTTACAAAATTGATAATGAAAGTGGTCAACGGTCTAAACGACGGACCAATAGATGTTGGAGGGGGTAGATGGATGTCATGTCTCTTTCCTTCCACGTGCCGCCGTAGAATGGAAGGGATAAAATGGCCTAATAATTAAAGATGTGCATGTGTTAGAAAACTATTAATCAGATTATGTTTCCATGCATTTGTTTAATAAATATAACCTTAATTGATCATTTTAAATTAAAATTACTCAATCTATATGTGCACGTTCTTAGCAAATCGAATGAATATGGACCGCCTTTAGACTAAACTGACCATTAATTAAAAAACTTAATCAAACTTTGGAGGGGTTAGTCAACGAGCTGTACCAAAATTTCAAACTTGGCAGCTGTTTAAATTAATTGGGTCCATCTATTTTTAATTTCATCTATAAATAATTATTTATGATTGGATGGATGTTCAATTTTCTTTAGCCTCTCGAGTCTCGATTATATTAATATTACATAAAAGAGCTTAATTAATTGGTTTCTTGTCGACATTTTGGTTCGTTCTGACGATTAATTTTAGTCCGCCATTCATGCTTAATTATTTTTGTAGCCTTCTGGAGCGGCTCAATAATCATTTGGTAAATAAACTTATTATAAAAATAAATTTTCTTTGGAGGAAGAAATTATTGACAAAGATGTCAAAGGGAGGGATCTTGATAGCTAATTAAGCGGATATCATCCGGTATGGTATGGGAGTTGTTCCTATATGAATATATATATAGCGTGGTAGTTAAAATATAATGGTGTTTACAAAAGTGACATTGATCGATTCTGAAGGAGGTCTAAAACTCTTTTTTGAATTTAGATGACTTTCGCATGTTTTGACTACTACGTCAAAATTTATAGGGTCCTCCGTTATTTACCTCCCTCATAATGGTTGTAGGACAGACCGATGAAGACCACTAGATTGACAATTCCAATCTTTTACAGAGATATGATATGAGAGTTGATATATGGTAAAATATAATATTGGTTGGGCCAAATGTTTTTCATGATTAGTCCTCTAATTTAATCAAGAATAATAAATTATGAAGGGATTTTATCCCAGCATAGTAATCCTTTTGCACAGTGAATATTAGGAATCTATTGAGAATTGATCTCAAAATTTCGTACGACAAGCATCAATATAGTTATCAACTATATTAATCGTGATAGTCGTAAGTCAACAAAGAAAGTTCAGAAGAAGAGAGAGAGAGAGAGAGTTGTTAGGGTGATGATGAATAGAATTGAATGTGATAGGTGTTGATCGATGAATAGTGAAGTTGAGAGACTTACTTGCAAGGGCAAAGACAACGACTAGACAAAGGAGGTCTAATGAAAATAATTAGTTGTGATTTGCATGGTCAATGTGACAAATGAGGATTGTTTAGTTATAAAACATGTCATCACCGTGCATAAAAGAATTGTCCAATTTTTTTTTTATATTTTTAATAAAAAATTTATTTTAAAATTTAGATAGGGTTTTAGGGTTACCCACTTAATATCCTTGTTAAAAAATCTATTATTAGAGTAGGAAAACAAGACAGATAAATATTTCTTTCTTAGTATGATTTTTGAAATAAAATATTTCCTATAATACTAAAATATGACTAGATCAGAGATATATCGCTTTTAGAATCAATCTTAACTCACTAAGCCCGCACAATATTTCTATTTTACCTCATTTTTCTTGCTTAGCTTGTTTGATCACTTAACTTGCTTGATCTATCTAACTCGTTCTTTTTCTTCCTTTTGGTACAATTTAATTGCTTAATTTATCATGTTTATCAAGTCCAATACAATTGCATACATAATCCAACTTATCAAATATATGGAAGCTTGATCTACCTTGTCTCCCATCATCTTATCTAATCAACACAATTCGATTAGCTCGCCCAATCTACGATACATCTATGATCTATTCAATTGTTCACACACATAAAAATTAAAAAAAAAATAGAGTGTTGCTAGGATGCTTTGTTTGTAAGTTTGGTTAGATGCATGCTTCAAGAAATTAAAGAGAATAAAGGATGCAAGTTAAACAAAAAGAAATTAAAAGGAATATTCTACCTAATATTTGATCTCCCCAATATCGCATCTAATAAAGAGTTGTAAAAACAACTAGTCTACAATTATATTTGTCTCTATCCATGCCACTAAATAATACAAATTATTTAATGGGCCACTTCTTGAACTTAAACTACACTAATTTGCACACTTGCCTTAATTATAACTATAGTGTGTGTTGACATATATCGCCAACCATATTCCATGAGAATTATTGTTGTGGAAAGTTAGTAAGGAAAGAAAGTCGATTGCATTAGTGCAATAAAGCAATACAAAAATATTCTCACTTTTATTACCACAGAATAATCAAGGAAAGAATTAAGCTAACTTTGTAATTAAACATGATGTTCATTTCATTATCAACTTCATATTATTTAGTTTCTCTCCCCTAAAAAACAATAAAAGGTATTCTAATTTATAACGACTTTATAAGAGCTTCGAAGGACATATTAGTAAAAATAAAATTTTTAATAACTCGTGATATATATTAAAAAATATAGAAGAGAATTCTAAAACATGCTTCTAGATGCGAAGTGGCTTTTGTTCTCTATCATAAACATAACAAGGCATGTGAACTTTGCAATTATTCAACAAGCGAATAGGAACAATGCACGAATAGCCACACAAAAAAGAAAGAAAGAAAAAACTTCCAATTGTTTGGTTTATAGCGATGAGGTTCCAATCTCCCCACATTTGAAGTAATATCATGTGATTATATTTTGACCATGTTAATGAAACATCACTATATTAACACCAAGTGGAATTTTAGCAGCCCATGCAATATAAATTAAAAGAATTATATGATTTATTATTCTCATTATCAAATATATTTGATTTTAATCACATGGAGAAGGCTTGCAGACTAGGCCCACTTACATTTGATTAAAATAGGCCCATTAGTATCTCTAGGTTTATGGGCCTGGATTTGATAAAATAGGCCCACTAATTTTAACATTGCTATCTCAGACTATCTAAAAGAATATAGCAAATGGCCTTTGTCTAAAGTGTAATTAAATGGAGCTCGGGGGCACAGTGTGATGGTCAGAAATAGGGTAATTTTTTCAAGTATCTAAGGATAGAGACTCATGATGCGGTGTAAATTAGATGTCGACGATGCTCGAACTACTAAGTAATGTTGGGCTATCCGTCAAAATCCATTTGTATTTTTCAGATTTACTTTAATGATCGGTAAAATTTTCAATGGGGTCAAATCCTTCATTTTCAAAATTTAGTTAGATAATAATTAAGACTTAATACCTAGATTAGTAAATGCCCTTTTTGTTTAAAGTGTAATCAAATAGAGCTCTTGGGCAAGGTGCAATAGTAAAACAGTAGAATGATTTCTCAAGTAATTAGAGATTGAAACTCACACAACACATTAGATATATGTGATACTTGGAACTATTAACGATGTTCAAATTTGCCATGATGATCGATGGAAACTTTCCATAGGGTCGGATGTGTTCGTCTTTACAATTTAGTCCGATTGTAAGATATGAATATACTTGAATTATAAAAAAAAAAAAATTTAAATGGACTCAAACTCTTGCACTTACTTCCCTTACCACTAGACTAAGCAATGGTCGATACCATTCCTACTATTCACTCATGAGAGAAGGAACTAGATGGATGAAAGCTCCGGTGCACTTGCCATCTCGGTTCAACAAGAGATAAGCCATGCATATTTCATCACTCTTCTCTATCGAAATCCCTACACTTGCTATGTGACAATGCCAATTGTGACTCCTTACGAACAATATCCATATCGATGATTTTAAAATCTTGTTTCATTGCTCGTGAGCACCAACCCTTCTCTCATCCTTCAACTCAAACTCGTTAGCATCAAAATTACAAAAACCATTAGGATCGATTAAGTCGCACGAGACAACGATTAGATAGACCCTAATTAAGTAGGTTGGACAAGCAAATTTGTCAGATTGAATGTGTTGGATGAGTTGAACGAGTAGGTATGACTCACCGAGGCAAGTGATCAAGAAAGACAAACAAATCGAATGGGTCAAATGAGTTGATCGCTCGAGTAGGTTGGATGAGCCTATCTTACCCTGTTTGCCAAGAAGCCACTCTAACCTATATTGAGTAGAGTAGAAAAGTGCAAGCGAATGAATTAGTTCGACCAAACAAACAAAGTCGGTTAAGCCATCGAATGAGTCAGCTAAGTCAATGACCAACATAGGTGATACTAGTCAAATTGCTTTAATTGGATGAGTCAATTCAAGCGGTCATGCAAAATGAGTAGTCTAATTTAGCAAAATGAGTTGAATAATTAAGCTAATCAAACGAGCTAAGCAGTGCAAATGGATTGATAGCCAAGATCTATCATGATCATTAAACACCACACGAGGGATCATCTAATTAATTAGGATTGTAATTGAACAAAATCTTTATCAAGAAATTTGATGTTTTATTTAGCAAGAATTTATGTATATTTATTCAATATGCATCAAATTAATTAAACGAATTAATAAACTTGGTAGACTTATTAAATTAAATGAGTTCGAATAGGCAAGTGCTTAGCTCATTAATATTTATGAATAAAAAAATTTCACTCCTTTAGAACCCTACATCACATAATTTCATCAAACATATCCACATAATTATTTTGACGCAAGGTTAAGCCATTAATGCCATATTTAACATTTATTTTAGTATTTATAAGTCAAATAATTATATGGTTCATGCGATGCATGCCTTTTACTTTTTCAATATCTCCATTTATTGAGATCCAACTAAACTTCTTTATCATGAATCACATGTATAACTTTTATTATTTCCATTTCAATCCATTTAGGATATTATGAAATATTTTTTTTGAAAAAAAAATAAAAATATTCGGTAATATTAGTGTTTGGCAATTGCTTGCCCTCCACGGGGGTTATTAATTATTTAGCTTTATAATTATCCTTAATGTTTCATTAAAATTTTCTTCAGTTATAATTAACTATATATCTCATATTTCATTTTTCTCTCGGGGTCGCACACTACATCATATATCTTCCAGTTAATAATTCAATATTAATGGCAACGCACCAAGCGGCGGCGGCCGCCGGCGGCGGCGAGCACCGACATTGCATGTTAGCGGACAACGACGGCGGCCGATACGATCCGCCGCTGACAGCCCTGGAGCAGGTGTACAAGAACACGGCCCACCTGGCCAACTTCCTCCCCACCGGCACCGCCCTCGCCTTCAACGTCCTCGCCCCTGTGCTCACCAACGGCGGCCGCTGCCCTGCCCTGGCCGACCGCGCCATGACCGCCGCCCTCCTCCTCGCCTGCGCCCTCTCCTCCGTCCTCCTCACCTTCACCGACAGCTTCCACGACCCCGCGACCGGCCACGTCCGCTACGGCCTCGCCACCCCGCGCGGCCTCCTCGTCATCGACGGCCACGGTCCGCCACCTCCCGGCCTCGCCTCCCGCCACCGTCTCGCGCCGGTCGACTTCGTGCACGCCATCGTGACGCTGCTCGTCTTCGTGGCCGTCGCCGTATCCGACCCCCATATCGTTTCCTGCTTCAGCCCGATTCAGTCTGCCGAAGTGGACCGCGCCGTGGCGGCGGTGCCGGTGGTGGTCGGATTCGTGGCCAGCGTGGTGTTCGTCGCCTTCCCCACCACCCGGCACGGCATCGGATACCCTGTCACGCACAAAAATTGTTGCAATGTCTAATTAGTTGCCGTTATCAGATCGACATATATATTATCTTACGAACTTGATTCGCCAGATTAATGTTTGTGCGCGCGCAATGTTTCTGGTTCATTCTCCATTCAAAAGTCAATGCACGCAGTAAGAATCTTCGTCCTCACTGGTCGTCGTGTCGTTGACCTCATAAGATCGATTCAAGTTTCGTGGATTGTCTTGATAATTCATTGGAGATATTCACATTTCACTCCCTAGAGTTTACAGATCGAGTTTCTTCGATCGTTCTTTTAATTTGCCGTACGTGGCAAAACTAGAAAACGATTCATTCAGGAAAAAAGAAAAGAAAAAAAAAAAATCCAGATCGGGTTTGATTTAATTGTGCTATGTTCATAATGATTATAGTATGTTGCATGGAAAGATTTTATTCTGCGAGGCAAATATATTTTATGTACTTGTTATGACGACAAAAAAACCCACAAAAAAAAGGATGCGTTTGCCGGGAGTCGAACCCGGGTCTATTGCTTGGAAGGCAATTATCCTTACCGTTGGACTACAAACGCCTTACGTTTCATGCTAAATTAGTAACTTAATTTTTATGTATTGAAGAAGCAATGTTCCTCTTACATTGACACCAATTGCACAGATAACACAGTAATAGATGGAAGATTTAATGTAACAGGTAAAAATATATATAATAATCGAGTAATAATAATATTTTAAAAAATATATGCTCGCTTTATTTTAGAGTCGACTGAGAGAACAAATATGTCAAATTATATTAAACGGGGGTCAACTGTACTGAGACGAGTGAAAAATAGAAGTCAGGTTGAGAAGAGAAGTTTCCTAACCCACAAGCTCGGCGGTTAGCATTGAAATAAATCTAATCAATGCTTTTCCTACTCAATTTATCATCTTTACATATATACCTTGATTATTTAAAAAACCATTCTATTTTTGTATTGTCCTCTTCTACATATGGACGTTATTAGTAGATTAGATTACAACAACAAGTATAAGTCTATAAAACTGTAAACACTTACAGATTTCATGCTTACTCAAAGTTTGTGGAAGAAGATCTTCGAAACTCTGTTTGTTGTCGAAAGAGCAATCACAGTACACAAATCAGAAAGTTTTTCTTGATTCACAAACCAAAATCCAACAAAGCCATGGACATCCCCTCATTTGGACCTGTCTCTGATCTCTTTTCTTGTAGCTTAGACAGAGAATTTTTATTTTCAAGCATTAACACATTGACTGCGTAACTCATGCCAATGTTTAATGTTGTGGCTGCTTTTGCTGCATTGATTGCTCAACTCATGCACAACCATAACTTATGAGCACTCGTTACTAACATCTCTCATTCGTCCAAGCTTTGTCACAAAGACAAATGGTCACATAGACCAATAGAATAATGATCAACAGTTTACAGAGATTCTTAGTCACTAAGACTAAATGGTCACAAAGACTAAATCAGAATATCCAATTCATACTTAGAGAAAATGGTTCGTGCGACAGCAAGATGTTGAGCAATCAGTGCTAAGAAAGTTATTACACTTTACATAGTTGCTCGCTGAGCGATTAATGTTAAGAAAGTTGTTATATTTTACTTAGTCGCTCACTAAATTGTACACAACCATTTTACAAGTGACACACAAGCATTATATCAATGCTTTGCTATTTATCTAGATTAAGTCATTTACATCAATATAAATATCTCTAATCCCTCAATATGATCATTATGTCAAGAGCATGTCTCATATTTCATATATTCACAATTCATTTCTGTACTTAAAAAAAATGGATCAACCAGTGAATAATTTTTAAAGATGTAAATTCTTTTAACCTTCCTTTTTAACAAGAATCTATTCATTTTAATTAGTCATTTTTCTGGTCATGTTCCATAGACCAAATACTCCATAGTCAATAGGTTTAAATGCTAATGTAGTAGACTTTGATCAAAACTTCAAGTAGATAGCTAAATAGTCACTTAAGATAAATACCGAGATTAACATATAATCTCAAGGGCTCACATAGTAGAGAAGCAGGAATCTTTTCTCTTACTATCCTTATTGTCGCTATAACACATGTTGTATGAATTACATGTTATGATGTTATTCTCTTTACTTAAAAGAGAGTATATTTTTCTCTCATCAACATTATACAGATTTCGATCTACATATTCTCAATGTCTAATGTTGAATTCAACTCATGAATTCTAATATGACTTTAAACATATTTAGTAAATGGTAGATTTATTTTCTTCAATCATTATTCTACTAATGATCATATCTTGACACAATTATCAAGGTGATCCTAATTTACAAGTATGTTTTTCTTTACATATAGCTATATAAGCTATCCCAAAAGCATCAGTCTTACCCCTATTCATACTCAACAAATAGAGATGATTGTCCATACGAAAGGAACAAACTTAAATGTAACATGAATATTTACACTGAATAGATTATGGTATTCCTTAATCAAATTATCTCATTAAATTCTGATTGTTATTATAATTTTGTTATATTCTTCGAAGTCCCAAAGACTTCACATATTCATACAATGACTATTTAGTCATTGACTTAGTAAAAGGATATGCAAGCATAGTATGGGTAGAGATATACTAAAAAATAATCTTTTTCTTAGCAACAATATGTTTGCCCTTGATGTGATATTTGAGATCCTTTGAAAATACTATTGTAGCTTAGCTATCACAATAGACAGTAACCGAACTCTCACTGTTCTCAGCAATCTTCAGATGCTTTAGGAACCTTCTTAACCAGACAGTTTCTTGCCCAGCTGCTGAACATGCCACATATTCATCTTCCATAGTCAACAAGGTTATATAAGCCTGTTTCTTATTGTTCCATGAGACGACGCCATCATTCAACAAGAATGCATAGTATGATGTGAATTTTTTATCATCCAGGTCTCCAACACATAACTGATATCGGGATGAGTACACAACATAATGTACATCAAACTATCAATAGCACTACATATGATTTGTTTTTCTTTATATCGACTATTTCTGTGGGAGTCTTGTGACACATGCTCTTGCTCAAAATAGTTTATTTTTTAATGTGTCTGTTCAATGTTACAATCAAACATGTTGAATTGTTGTAATATTTTATATATATGTCTCTTGGGACAAATTCAAAAGTTTTTTTTGATCAATCTCTCATGATCTTAACATCTAAGATGCATTCATCTTCTCTCATATCCAAAAGACACTCTTTGACTTTTATCACAAATCCTATGTCATTTCGTGCTATTAACGGATCATCAACATATAATGATATACTTTTCTTTTTTCTTTCTCAAGAAAACACAATGATTATCATTGATCATTTCAAAACCATAAGATAAAACAACTTCGTTAAATCTTATATTTCATTGTCTTGATGTTTGCTTCAGCCCATAAATAGACTTTCTAAGTCTAGCTACATGTTTTACATTCTTGGCCTTCAGCAACGAAACCTTCTGGCTGAACCATGTAGATTTCTTCGTCAAACTCACCATTAAGGAAAGCTATTTTTACATCCATTTGATGTAATTCCAACTCATAATGTATTACAAAAGCCAAAATGACTCGAATTGATACAAATTTCACTACAGAAGAAAATGTCTCTTCATAGTCAATATCTTCCAATAAGGTATATCCTATTGCAACTAAGCGAGCTTTGTATTAATTAATCGATCCGTCAATTTTCCTCTTAATTTTGAGAATCCATCTATTCCCAATAGCTCTTTAGATAGGAGGAAGATTGACTAAATTTTGAACTTAATTCTTCATCATCGATTCCATCTCTTCTTAACGGATTGAGGTTCATCATCGTCAATTGGGAGTGTCATCATTGTCTCATTCTGAATATCAAATCTCTTCTTAGGTTTGATCTTATGAACACTTCTTCGTAAATTGGGCTATTGAGAAGTCAACTCATGACTTGACAAATTACTCTCACTCGATTGACTAGACTCGGGCATTCCTTGTGACACTTCTTTTGTTGATAATATCTCATCCTCCTCAAATAGAGGAACTATTTTAGCAACATCACCTCTAGCTAGGAACTCTGTTTCGAGAAAAGTTGCATCTCTCGACTCTATTTCGGAGATGATTTCATCTTGTTTCTCACCAATGAAAACATAATATTTAGAGATCTCAGAATATCTTATAAAGATACATTTCTTACTTTTAGGTTATAGTTTTTTTTTTTGGAATGGTAAATATGTATATATGGAAAATGTGGAAAAATACAGAAGTTATGCTTCTACAAAGCGATAAACATGTGTCTATATTTTGAGGAACAATCTCTCAATACTAGACTCATGGTCCTCAAAACGGCTCCGATTATGAGCCTGCCATACAAGAAAAATCATACAAGATATAGCCAGGTCGCGCGCCTTCTTCACCCATCCTTTCCCACGAATCTCACGTCGGAAAGCCCGGAAGAGTCGAGGCATCGTGTATATCTGGGGCCATATGTGTAGCCACCTCCGCACCATATCCCATAGCCACCTAGTTAAGGAGCATCGGAAGAAGATGTGAGCATTGGATTCCTCTGCCGAGTGACATAGTGCACAATCCTTCCTTGCCTCGTACGACATGCGATCCGTCGTACGCAGTCTCCCATGCGCCGCTAACCAATAGGTGAAGCGGTGCTTAGGCATAATGCATGGCCGCCACACCGCCGCTGCCCATGGCCGCAGTACCTCACAGCTGAAAAAATCTGTATGTCATAGTAGCTGCTGCCCGCCTACCGCGAGGTAGAGGTCCGTCAATCTGCCCAGTGCCATGTGCCCCGTGATGCGCTGGCGGCCCACACCACGGGGCTCTGCTAGCTTCCCATGGAGGCTTGCCTATCCGCCCAGTGCCACGTGTGTTGCGGTGCACTAAACAATCGCACTGCAACCCTCCGTCTGCCATGCATGATGCGTTGTCTGCCCGAGCCACACATGTGCCATGATCTCCGTCAGCAGCCCGTAGCAGGCTGCCTGTCCAACCAGTGCATGGTGCGCTGTCTGTCCGAGCCACGCATGTGCCTCGGTCACCGTCAGTAGGCCGCAACATTCTGTCTGTCCGCCCAGTTCGTGGTGCGCCGTCTATTTGAGTCACGCATGTGCCATGATCACCGCCGTCGGTAGTAGGTTGCTGTCCGGCCAACGTGATGCCATGCGCCCGAGCCACGCATGTGCGGGATCATCGCTGCGGTCGCAACATCGCTGTCCACCCGGATTGCATGGTGAGTCGTCTGTCTGAGCCATGCATGTGCCACAATCACCGTCAATAGGTCGCAGCAGTCTGCCTGGCCGCCCAGTGCGTGGTGTGCTGTCTGTCCGAACCATGCATGTGCTAGAATCATCGTCAAAGTGTCGCACAGTCGCGATACACCCGCGCCATGCGGTCGGCATATTGCTCGCCGAGCCGCGCTGCGCCATTTGCTCGCCCACCTCACTTTACGCTGATGCTGATGTCTGCAGCCCCATGGTGCTCTGCCAGGCCGCACCACGGGCCACCGTGTAGGCTGTCTGCATGCTACTCGTCACCAACCCCACTGTGCATCATCCAGCGACACCACGGGCCTACACATGGACTGTCTTCCTCAGAATACCAGCCATCCAACATTGTTTTGGCCTCTTGCACACCACTTGCTCGCTGTAATATGATGTCCCGAAGTTTCCCTATCTTCTTCATCAATGGTGAGTCCGAAGTCCTCCCTTGCCAATGCCAAATATCCATGCGTTTGAGATATTGATGATGAATCCATCTCACCCAAAGAGACTCCGCATTCCATTGTAGATACCATAATACTCGACAAAGTAAAGCCGAATTACATGCTCGCAAGTCCCGGAGGCCATAGCCCCCTTCCTCCTTTGGAAGGCACAAGGTCTCCCATGACACCATGGGGTGCTTGGTAGACCACACAAAGGATCAGCAAATGCTATACACCTTGTCCACCACGCCACTCGGAACCGGAAGGATGGAAAGCCAATAACACTTCACTCCTTGGAGCACCGATTGCACAAGCTCAAGCCGCCCCGCATAAGATAAAGTGTGCTTTGACCATCCAACTATCTTGCGCCGCACCGCATCAAGTAAGGGCTCATAGTTAGAAATCCAAAGTTTCACTGTCGCCAAAGACACACCAAGATATCGAAAAGGGAATGTGCCTTCTTGGAAGCCTATAATACGGAGGAACTCCTCCTTTACTCGATCATCCACCCCATCCATATATATGTTGGACTTCAAGGGATTTGCCTGTAGGCCTGCCATATCTACAAATTCCCCTAAGCACCGAGAGATCTCCATAAGTGAGGTAGTATCCGCCCGAGCAAACAATAATAGGTCATCCGCATATGCCAAATGAGTGACCCCTACCTCCCCACACATGGGATGGAAGTGAAACCCAGGTCGTTGTGCTATCACCTTCAAATTCCGGGAGAAAACTTCCAAGCATAACTCAAAAAGTAAAGGAGATAAAGGATCACCTTGCCGAAGTCCCCGCCATCCACTAAAATGACCATACATTGCTCCATTAATGTTAACGGAGTATGAGACGGTAGAGACACATGTATATATCCATTGGCGGAATTGTTGGGGAAAACCAAAACCAACAAGCGTCGACATCAAGAAACTCCAATCGACCGTATCAAAAGCCTTCCGAAGGTCGATCTTGAGCATGCACCGAGGGGATATCCGCTTCCGTGCATATTTTCGAAGTAGCTCTTGTGCCAAATGTATGTTTTCACCAATCGAGTGACTTTTAACAAAAGTCGCTTGCGCCGAATCCAATAAATCATCCATCACTTCCGATAGCCGCGCCACCATAATCTTGGAGATGACCTTGTAGAAGACCGTGCAACAAGAGATAGGCCGGCAGTCATTAACCACCGGGGTATGATCAGCCCTTGGAACCAACGCTATAAGGGTGTGATTCCATTGCTTGAGAAGTCGTCCTGTGCGAAAAATTTCTGTACTGCATTGATGAAATCCTTCTTTACCGTGTCCCATGCCTAGGTGAAGAATTTGGAGCTATATCCATCCGACCCAGGCGCTTTGTCCCCTCCGATATCAAACAGGGCAGCCCGCACCTCCTCAGCCCGATGTGAGCTCCTCGAGGTTGCGGTGGGCTGCGTGGTATTGTCGGTGAGGCGGCCCGAAGTGCGGAAATGGTCCACAAACTCCTCCACAACCTCATCCATGCTTTCCGTCAGCTCCCCAGATGTTTTGGCAATGCTAAGTATGACATTTCTCTTGTTATTCCGCTTCACCAAATCATGAAAAAACCGCGTGCAACGATCACTCCCTCGGAGATAAGCCCCATGAGTCCGCTGCTGGTAGAAAAGTCTCTTCGCATTTGCAAGCAATGTGGTGCGCCATCATAAATCTGCATAGTTAGCAGTCCCATTCATATCCTGCGGTGTACTATCCACCATGCGTGGTGCGCAGTCTGTCCAAGCCGCGCATGTGCCATGAGCTCCGCCAGATATTTTGCCTTGCCTGTCCTGCGGTGCAGAATCTGCTATTCGTGGTGCACCACCAGCCTGAGCCACGTATGTGCCAAGGATTCCGCTAACTGTTCTGCTCCGCCTGTCCTGCTGCACAGCTTCTGCCGTGCATGGTGCATCATTTTCTCGAGCCACGCACGTGTCATGAGTGCCATCAGATGTTCTGTCTGACGATGCATAATCTGCACTGCACGGTGCACCACCTGCCTGAGCCATGCTCATGCCACAAATATCGTCAAGTGGCCTGCCTGGTTCCTCCTGCGACAACTGATCTGCCCTGCGTGGTGCAGAGTCCGTCCGAGCCACACATGTGCCAGAAGCTCCGCCAAGTGTTTCGCCTGCACCACCCAACGACGCAAAATCTGCTATATCTGGTGCGATGACTGCTCGAGCCATGCCCACGCCATGAGTGCCATCAAATGTTTTGTCTGGCGACGCACATTCTGCACTGTGTGTTACACCGCCTGCCTGAGCCATGCTCATGCCATAAACGCCGTCAAGTGGCCTGCCTGCTTCCTCCTACGATGATCGCCATGCGGCGGTCGCAGTCTGTTCGAGCCATGCATGTGCGGAAGCTCGCCAAGTGTTCTGCACCTCCGGCGGCGAATCGCCATGTCAGTGCGATATTTGCTCGAGCCACGTTTGTGCCATGTGCTGCGCTCAACCCATTGTCACCGCCAAGCAATGTACGTTGTTCAGCCTCCAACAACTCCTTTGCTCGCCGCACCCGCTCAGAAATATGGCTAAAATGTTCCCGATCAAGGGCCCTCAACCACCTCTTAAGCCTTGTGAGTTTAGCTTTGAGGCTAAATTGCGCATACCCCTCAACCGATTCCATCCAAGTATCCGCCACTAAATCATGAAAATCCTTGTGAAGAGTCCACATGTTGTAGAATTTGAATGGCCGCTTGGAACCATTCTCTCGTGCCATAATCGAAACTATGCAACATGAGTGATCCGAAAGACACCCCGGGGGTGTAAACTCCGCAATGCTATCATAGTCATCAGTTAACCAAAAATTATTAACCAAAGCATGATCAAGCTTAGAGGATGTGATACCATTTGTCCAAGTCAAGTGACATCCAATGGAACGGAGGTCCTCCAACCCACACGCTTGCACACGTGCCCTAAAATCCCTGATTTCATAATTAGTCACCGGTAATCCACCTTCCTTATCCTCAATAGATAGGATAGAATTGAAATCACCCAAGAGGATCCAAGGCTCCATAATACTATCTCCAAGCCGCAAGAGGGAGTCCCATAGTGGGCACCGTCCAAAGACAGAGTGAAGCCCATATACAAATGTAGCCAAGAAAGTCCTTTTGGTGACGACACAAAGAAGCCGACAGTGAATATATTGCTTCGTCACCTCCAGGACGTCCAGTGTTACCCGTTGCATGTCCCATAAGATCAATATACAACCACGGTTAGAAGTTCCAAAATTATGCTCAAAACTCATACCATTGAAACGCTGGTGAAGTATAGAAGGGAGTTGCTCCACCGTTAGTTTGGTCTCGAGAAGTGTCATTACTTGTATCCTCTTACTTGTGAGGAGGTGTTGAACCTCGCAAGGGGCTTGTGGAAACCTCTAATATTCCAACTTGCTATCTTCATGAACATTGCTCGCGGGCTACTCGCACCCGTCGTCTCCCAGCTGGCTGCCAATCATCCTCCCCCCCCCCCACCATCAGTGACAAGGGGGCCTATCTTGCTGCAACTCGCACCGTCATCCATTGTCCTCGTGTCAGTAGAGCCTAAAGTCACACTTTGCTCTGCAGATCTTTGCCGAAACACTCGTGGTTCAACTGCCACCGCCAGCCTCACGCGGGGTTGCTCACATCTGCGCCTTGCATAGCCAGGTTGTTTTGCATAGCTTTATCGGACCGGCTACTGACCATCCTGCGGTACTGCCTTCTGATTTTCAGCGACTGTGCTCAGACACCATCCGCACCCTTGCCTACCCTGCTCACCGGTGCACCAACTTTTCTCGCCTGCTCCACCGGTGCACTGACCGCGCGCATACGTTGTCTGATACGTCGTCATTGCCTGCTGCGTGAGCGACCAACCCTCTCCTTCACCTGACCCTCCTGTAGAGCATCAGGTTGCAATTGCTGCACATTGTCCCCAGGGATCTGTCGTGCACCATCAGCCCCTTCAGATGCCACACCTTGTTGCACATTACCATCTCCACCAGGTGTATGCTTCTTTATTTGGGCTGCCACCTTGCACAAGTCCTCGCGATGGCCTAAACGCTGACATATCCTGCAGAAAGGTGGTATAACCTCTTATCCAATTACAAGATCAACACTCACCCCCATCGGCAATTCCACTGGAACCCGTACAACTCGATCCTTCATCATATCAACCTCCACTAGCATCCAAGCATAAGCAATGCGCTCACGCGTACGAGTGAGCCTATCCATGTAGAGCGGCCATCCAATTTCTGAACCGATGCGGCTGAGCACCTTTGCCGTCCAACAAACAGGCGGGAGTCCATGAATATTCATCCATACCGGAGCGAAACGCGCATCCTCCTCAAACAAGAAACACGGAGGCATCTTTTTGAGAAAAAGTGGTATGCCAAAAATAAAGTTCAAGCCTCCGAGCAGAATGGAGTCACGATCCTCTGTCGTATCAAATTTGAAAATGACTCTCCACTTTTATGTAAATGAAAGGTACATGTCGCTTTCCAATTCTTGATGACAGCCTCCACACCTTTACGGCCCGGATGCCGCCCCATGAAGCATCCTACTAGACAGAAACCCATAGCATGCTCCACAGTGTTAATGTCTCTGAAATCTATCTTCACTGCTTTTCTCGTCGCCACATGCTGCTCCAGAGGTATTGCCAAGCCAGCGTGCTGATTTTCACGGAAGAGGTTAACCCATTGTTTGGGCAGGACCTCCTCAGTAGCTCCAACCATTTGCACCGACTCATCCACTACTGTCTTCTTCGCTTCAACGACCCCAGCCATTTCCTTTGCCACCTCCACACATGCCACATCAACATCTGCCACATCATCAATTGCATCCTCCTTCCATTTTCCACTAGCCGCCACATCTTTGCCAACCTGCACCGGTTGGTCTTACACCCTATTATCAGTTGCCACATGTTTATTTCCTTGCACCGATTGAACCTTTCCTATGTCGTCATTCACCACATGCTTTCCACCTTGGACCGTTTGATCAACTCCTTCAATTTCAGCCCTTCGCTTCTTATGTTTAGCCATTTAGTAAGAACCCCAAGTGTGGAAACCAATCTCCAAACTAGGAAGCAAAGCCACCAATTGAAGCAAGTATTAACACAACAATTAATGTAATAAAGACTTCACTTTTCTGAAGAAATTTGAAATCCTTGCCCGCCCAATCTTCCTTGCGTCTGGCTTCGCCAGAGATCCCACCTATGATTGCCGGAAACCCCTCAACTTCACCGGAAAAGGGAGATTTTCAGCAAACCTTCGCCTAAACCACAACATCGGCACACCCAGCGCCTCTGCCCCTCACGCCACACCGCAGAACCTAACCAAGCTAGTGTCGCATGCCTGTGTTTCTGCTCCACGCGCCACACCACAGAATAGGCCACCGCACTCTCCACCCACCTGTGTCCCTGCCCCACGCGCACGCCACAAGCTACAGGCCACCGCAGCACTTGCACCACTGCTCCACGCGCACAAAAACACCCTAACACCCTACCCCTTGCGCAGACACCACAGCTTCGGAGCACAACCTGCACACAACCTGCGCATAGCCTGTCCACCTTCGCCGGAGTAAGCGCTCACCACCACCTTGCCACCACATGAGAACACTCCACCAGGGAAGAGCCCTGGAGCAGTCCTAAACCCTCATGATCGCTTTCTGACCAACCGCCAACCACCCTCCCTCCAGGGAAATCCTAGAGAGAAGGGAGAGCTTCTCTCTCTAGTTGGTGGGGAGAAAACTTGCACTACTGAGAGCTCTTTCACGATTCTACTGAGAGCTCTTTCACTGAAAAGGTACATATATATAAAAAGGCCTCTTCATGGGGAAAATACCCCACTCCACGCATCAAAACTACAAGACTCAGAGACATGTCCCCAAAACCTTTCTCACACAGTCCACACCACCCCATGCAGGAGGTTATTCCCATACATCATGACCTTCACATCAGTTCCATGACCAAATACAACCACACAAAAGATCCACCCCATGCCAAAAGCCGTCCAATACAGCCAACAACATCCCCCCACACACCACCACCTGTTACAAATACATTCTATGATAAAACATATCCAAAACCACAATCCACAATCAAAACCAACCATGAGACCAAACCCTCACAAGCATTACCCAATAATTCCATCATCTTCCACATCCCAATAGGTCTACAAACCTATGAACATGGATTTTCACCTTCCGGAAAGCTCCTTCAATGCTATACGACACCCCCTCATATTTGCTCTTGTTCCGGGCTGCCCATATAAGATATATGCCACATGAGATAGCTAGAAATCTTGCTTTGGCCTTCTTCCCCGCCCCTTTGTATCTTGTTCTTGCACCGGCCAGCAGCTCCTCTATCTTTTCAAATCTGAACTTTATGGCTAACCACTCCTTTACATGCTCCCATAGCCCCCAAGCAAAAGGGCATTTGAAGAATAGGTGATCTGTTGGGTTTCCGGCACCGCGGCGTGTGTGTGTTCGATCATGTTTCGTAAACATGAGCACAGCGGAAGCAATTAAAAATAATAAATCTATATTTATTACAACACACACAACACACGCATGCTATTACAACAAGTGTAGACATAACCGTAAATTAAAATTTGCAATAAAGGAAATTAAACTACGTTATACCTTCCGTATGACGTGTAGCGGAAACGGCATCAACCGGAACGATCCTCGTAAGAATCGTCTCTATCCGTATCCACGCCGAGCTCCTCGGGATGACTTCGCTAAGTCACGAGCTTCGTCTTCGTACGGGTTACTAGCCTCGTGTTGAAGACGACATGATCGAGAGATGATCACGATCCGAATCCAAATTCGGATCCTAAAACGAGTTCTCAAAACTCGCTTCTCCGGAGAGGTATTCGTCAACCGATTGACGAATCCTTCGTCCTCCACCTCAGAGGATTACCGGAGATCAAATCCCCGGTAAGTTAGCCGCTGTCGGAGCACTAACCGTCGTCCAAACGACGCTCCGACGAGAGGAGAAGAAGCTGTCCAGAAAACTGGACAGCTTAGTGGAGGAGTAGGCGCCGGCCAAAACAAGGAGAGAAAAAGCTCACCTTGATGCCGAACCTATAGGAGATCACCGGAGGGTCGCCGGAGGTTCACCGGCTAGAGCTTGGACGCCGGCAATGGTCTTGGACGGTGGCACAAAGCTGGGCGGCGGCAGCTTTAGGGTTGGCGCCGATTAGCTCCTCCAAGGAGTGGGCGGCAACTCAAGGGGGGGGGCTAGGGTTTTGATTAGTTAGGGTTTAACAATCCCTTAAGCCCACTTTTATAGAGAACTAATTCTCTTAATGGTTAATGGATCATATCCATAAAGCCCGTTAACCCGCTCCATTAAGATAAGTTAAAATAAACCAAACCATGATGGTTTATTTTAAGTTAAAACGAACCGAACCAACCTTTGGTTCATTCGTTTAATATAAACCAAACCCTTTGGTTTATTCTTATCCATTGGATTAGAACCAAACCATTTTGGTCCATCCATTATGTCTTCATAAGACACGGCCCATCCATGCTTCCATTGCGACTGAAACAATTTCATGTTCGCTTTATGTTTGGTCCAACCAAACATAGTTTCTCTCGGTCTGAGAATCCCATTCTCAAACTCGTTTTAAATCCTTTGGATTACACTCGTTGTGCGTGTGACCAAATAGGTTCTCGGTTTATGTTGGCCGTCTATAATTAACCATTAATTATAGAACGATCATGAGTGGCACCTAGTAGTACATCATGATCCCCAATTAGCAAAAGATCAACGGTTGATCCAGAACTATTTCTGAAACCCTTCAGTAGCTCGAATGAATCGTGCCCCATTCCCTTCACTCATCTTATACCCACTTGGTTCGGGACATGGTCTATTGTGTCACCCCACTAAGGTTACACGTCACACCTAGCCCAGTATCATTTCCTCGTCCTCACGATTCTAGTTACTCCACATGTATCGAAGAGTACCTTACTCTAAACATGTAATGCTTTGGCCAAAGACTTTAGTAACAATCCGACGAGAGGCCATGGGTATACATCTCCTCGCAAGGAGTGGTGAATCCTTTATAGGCTATTCAAACACTTCGATCACTTCGACTTATACCCAATCATCCCGGGTCCACATCTCCTCGGAGATGTTTGCTTAAGATGTCAAAGCATAAGTCTCCATGATCAAGATGACTTGAATACCGCAAGTCAAAGGAACATCGCACTTAATCCACAGTTAGAACTTCATTGACATATCTATATATGCAGAGAACCATATGAAGTCTTACGGCTGGTCACTCCAATGAACTAGTTACCATAACTAGCATCCACGATTAACTCCGGACATCACTATGTCTCCAGCCAGTGAGAATCAGCTGCTTGGATACACCAAGGAGTATACCTCGTGCTAGTCTCGACAGAATTGATGGTGTCCAAATCCATCAATTCATCGACTAGGGATAATTCCGATATATCACAATTACACATGTAGAGATACTCACTAGTTGTGATCCAATCACAAATTCTCTCATGCTGTGAATCGTATCGTGGACATTCAGTAAATGAGTTTAAGATCCAATCAAATACATAAAACATGTATACTCAAATAGTGAATCTTCATTTATCATATAAATGGTTCATACATAAGGCGATTGCCTTAGGACATCTCTCATATATTACTAACATGATCCATGGTCTCCTCTTCATGCCTACACACCGGATACCCCTTGTTCTCCTCATAGGTCATTCTATCCGCCGTGCGAAGCTTCCTTTGTATCAAAAGCCACATGATGAATCGATGCTTCGGCATGATTTCCGGCCTCCATAACTCCGGGACCCATGGAGGTTTTTGGTGAGCACCTTGAAAGAACTCATATGCCTTAGCCACACCTTTCTTTTCCATAACGAACCAATCCATGAAGTTCATTTTTGCTTCTCCCACCCCATTTGATTGTTGCTTGATCTCCTCCTTGATCTCCACCAACCTTTTGATCAATGGAGAATCCGAGGCCTTTGCTTTCCACTCCCAAAATTCTGCTCCTCCCACATAATGATGGCTCACCCATTCCACCCAAAGCGTATTAGCACCGGATTTTACATCCCATAACCCTTTAGCAAGCAAAGCTTTGTTCCACACCGTCAAGTTCCTAAGGCCATATCCCCCACTCTCCTTTGGCATACAAATAGTGTCCCATGCTATAGGCAAATACTTCGAGTCCCAAACAAACTCCCGACATATGACTTTTATCTTATCAATCACCCCAACCGGTATTGAAAGCAACGAAAACCAAAAACATTCCATACCTTGGAGGACCGTCTTGACAAGCTCCAACCTTCCTGCATAAGACAAAGACCTCTTCGGCCATTCACTCATCCTTCTTGTGATTGCGTCCAATAGAGGGCCATAATTAGCAATTCGTAGCTTCTCCGCCGCCATTGGAATACCCAAGTATCTAAAAGGAAACTCCCCTTCTTGGAAACCCAAAATCCTCAACAACTCCCCTTTTGCATTGCCATCCACTCCCGCCATATATAGCTGCAATTTTATAGGATTGGCCCTTAAACCTGCTTCATTTCCAAACCGTTCCAAACAGCCCGCAAGCATTCTCAATGAAGTCTCATCCGCCCTTGCAAATAACCTGAGATCATCCGCATATATAAGATGGGTGATGCCTACCTCCTTACACCTCGGATGAAAATGAAAAGATGGAAGCCCCGACATGTCCTTGATTCTTCTTGATAACACCTCAACACATAACCCAAAGAGAAGTGGGGATAGCGGGTCACCTTGCCTCAACCCCCTCCGTCCACCAAAAAACCCATAAACTCCTCCATTAAGAGATATCAAATACGTCGTTGTGATCACACATTGCTTTATCCAAGCACAATATTGTTGGGGAAAACCAAGACCAACAAGTGTTTCCATTAGGAAATCCCAATTTAGCATATCAAACGCATTCTTTAGATCCACCTTTGCCATACACCTCGGGGAAACCCTCTTGTGAGCATACCTCCTTAGAAGATCCTGGATAAGAAAAATGTTATCCCCAATACTCCTCCTTGCACAAATACCGCTTGAGTCGGATCTATCAAGAAATCCATAACTTTAGAAAGCCTCCCTACCAATATCTTAGCAATTACCTTATAAAAGACGGTACAACATGAAATAGGTTGATAGTTCAAGACACCTTCCGCATGATCACTCTTGGGCACAAGATATATAAGTGAATGATTTCATTGCATTACCAGCTTGCCCGTTCCAAAGAACTCCTGTATTGCAGCAACAAAGTCATCACCCACAATATCCCACACCGATGTAAAGAACTTAGCTCCATAGCCATCCGGTCCTGGTGTTTTTTCACTCCCAACGTCATGTAGCGCCACCTTGATCTCCTCCACGCCCACCGGCCTCACAAGACCACCCGCTTGCCCAGCATTAAGCTTCCTCCCCGTGAGGGCAGCACCATCCAAGGGTTCGCACCCCTTCAGTTGCCCAAGCACCCCATGAAAATAATCCACAAACTCCTCCGCCACTTGCTTGATGGTTGTAGTTCTCTCCCCATTCCTTTTTGTAAGCATAATTATTGCGTGCCTCTTGTTGTTTCTTTTGACTACATCATGAAAAAACTTTGTACATTTGTCCGCGCTTTGCAAATATGTATGCTTTGCCCTTTGTTGATAAAACATCTTTTCCGCCTCCGATAAAAGAATTGCCCGCCTCCTCTTTTCACCATAATCTGAAGGGATAGGGCCACCCGCCAACACCAACCTTTGTGCCTCCTCTAACTCACTATTTTCCCTTTTTGCCTTTTCCGATATGTGCCCAAACTCTCTCTTGTTCAGCTCCCTCAAAACTGCCTTTAATCTCCCTAGCTTGTTTTTTAACCGAAATTGGGCATTGCCTTGAACCGGTGCCTCCCATGATTCTTATACTAATCTTTTGTAGTCTTGATGCAAAGTCCACATGTTCAAGAACTTAAATGGCCTTGTCGCTGCCCTTTCCTTGTCAAGAATGCACACCATAACACATGAGTGATCCGATAAACACCCCGGAGGTAAAAATTCTGCATACGCATCAAACTCCTCCATCAACCAAGCCGGATTCACCATTGCTCTATCCAACTTGCAAACCACCTCCCCATTGGACCAAGTGAATCTGCACCCTATGGATCGCAAATCCACCATTCCACATACATGAATAAACCTTTGCAAATCTCTCAACTCATAGTTTGTGACCGGATTGCCTCCTTGCCTTTCATGGATATCCCTTATAGCATTGAAGTCTCCCATAATCATCCAAGGCCCTGAAATATCTTCACCCATTTCCAAAAGTCTCTCCCATAGCATCCTTCTCGTACTTACATAATGAAGCCCATATATGAAAGTGACATAGAAAACCCTCCCCGAGACCTGGCATCTGATATAATTATGGATGAATTGCTCCGTAGAATCAAGAACCTCCAGATCAATTCGCTGCTCATCCCACAAAAGTAATATCCGTCCATGGTTAGAAGTATGAAAATTATGCACATATTTCATACCTGAAAACCTTTTCCCCATGATTGGCCCAATAGATTGCTCATCAAGATTTATCTCCAATAGCGCTAGCATTTGTATATCCTTGCTCCTCAAGAGGTGCTGCATACCCCCTTGCTTTAGGAACTTGTGAAAGCCCCTAACATTCCAAGCAGCGATCTTCATTGGCCACCTCCCCGGACTGCTCGCGTCCATAGTTGGCGTCCACTCCGATCAGCCCCCGCCACTTCATTCCCTGCCCTACCGCCCGCTTCATTACTTGAGCTTGCCACCGAGGTAGAGCTCGACATCGATGCTGCCGAAGATGAAGTCCCCGGCACCGAAGAGGAGGTAGAAGACCCCCTAGCTGTCGGCGCCCCTTGAGCAGGCCTGGATGACGTTCTACCCGCTGCCCCTTGCCCCCCTTGGATGTGACCAGCCCTTGGAGTCACTCCCCCTTGCTGCACCGGCTCCTTTCCTCGAGCTACTTGCCGCCCCCCTCGCATCACCCCTTGCCGATCACCTTCTAGCACCCCATCCGGCCTCACTACCTCAACTTGCCTCAACACCGGTTGCCTCTCTTCTTGCTCCCCATCCTGTCGTCTCCCCCCCCTCCCCTTCCTCCGAGCCACCATCCTCCCTACCCCCATCCTCCTCTCCCTCTTCCGTGTCAGCTTCCCGCGACAAGGAGGGCTCAACCGCAATCAAAATTAGGCTAGAAGCTACCACCATTGTCAACCGATTCTGCTCTCCTCCATTCTCAGCGCTAACCTCCTGATTGGGCTGATTTGTCTCCCTTCCTTGCTGCCTTGGCCTTGGTCTATACTGCCTCCTTGGCCCTCCTCGCCTATTGACCGATTGCGAGCGACATCGGGGTGACCGTCGACCATTTCCAGCCCCCCATCCACCCCTTCACCAACCTGTCCCTGCGATTCTGCACCTTCAGTCCTCCCTTGACAAAGATCCGTTCCATGCCCAATCCGATGACATTTCTCGCAGAATTCCGGCAATGCCTCATATACATACAATACGAAGGTTCACCTGTGCTCCAGTTGACAAGGTAATTTTAACCTCCAATACCCGCTGCCCAAACATCGGAACCTCCACCATCGTACGCGCATAAACCAGCCTTTCTCGTGTCCGCGTCAACTTGTCCGTATACAACGGTTTGCCAATCTCCGAACCCACCATACTCAGGACTTTTTGTGACCAACAATCCGACGGAAGACCGTGAATCTGAACCCATGCTGGAACATGCCTCCCGTCCTCATCAAACAAGAAGCACCTCGGCATAATCTTCAAGAAAATCGACACTCCGAATGCAAAATATAGCCCCCCCTGCAGCACGCTGTCCATATCCTCTTGCGTATCAAACCGATATACCACCCATCCACTCTTGTGCATGAAAAACTTGTACACCATGTTCCATTGCTCCGCCACAGCGATTACCCCCCTGCGCCCCGGATGCAGCCCCATGAAGCAACCCACCAAGCAGAATCCCATGGTATCTTCGATGTTGTCCAGATCTTCGTATGAGAACGCTAGCCTTTCCCCCTTCACCTCGTACTGATCGAGCTTCATTGCTTGCTTTATCTTGCGGTTATACTTGAACAATCCAGCCCACGAAGTTGGCCCCCAAGCTCCAACTTCTTCCCCTCCACCAGCCTCCTTTTCCGACAGCACATCCTCAGCCCGCTGCTCCACCACCGGTGGTTCCTGCTCCTCCGACGTGATTCCATCCCCTCCAACCCCTTGAGAGCTTGCTGGAGCTTCCTCACGAGCTGCACCTCCATCTCCAACCCTCCTTTCCACACCAACAACAGCTTTCTCAGCCCCCTCCTCCAGACTGTCCACGTCATTCTGCTCGTCCAACTCATCATTCACCGATTGATCCACCTGTCCAGCCCCCCTTGCCACTTGTCCCTCTTCATATTCCACCTCAGCTTGACTAGCCACATCCCTAGGGCTTTTTTGACCTGATTGGCTCTTCTCCTTCCCCCTTTTCCTAGCCATCACCGATCAAGAAGACAGCTAAGCTTTGAAACCTTCCCTGCCGCCCAAATCAACCAATGGATGGCCAACCCTCATTTACTTTAAACTAGCCCCCAAGCTAGTGGATTGCCGCCCACCCAACCATATGCCACTTGTCCACCACCCAATGGCCGGTGTGGCCGGCCCTTGGCCGGAGCAGATCGTCGGACTCCGCCCAACTTCTTCGGAAAACACCAAAGCCCACCGAAACCTCCTTTCACCACCTCCAACCTGCCCAAAGAGAAATACCAAGCAAAGAAAACCCTCTTACCTTCCTATTGCCCCCGAAGACCACCACCACCAGCTCCCCCTCTCCAGCCAAGACCCCAAAACCAGCCCCAACCAGCCTCCTTCTTCCTCCAAGGTGGAAGAAGCAGCCTTCCAGCAAGCCAAGGTCCTGTCCGCAACCCCTTCTAGCCACCGAAACACCAAGAATCCTAGAGAGAAGTTGGAGCTTCTCTCACTAACCTCCCGTCCCTCGACTCTACTGAGAGTTCTTTCACTGAAAAGGTACATGTATAGAATAAAGCTGCTTCATGAGGGGAATGCCCCAATCCACGCATCACAATACATGACTCAAGACCACATCCTCTACACCTTCCTTCTCACAAACCAAGTCCAACAAACCCCACGCAGGAGGTTTCCCCTTCATCATGACCCATCAAAAAAAATTAGTCCATAACCTGCCCACATCATCAACCCTCACACCACAACCCATCCTTTATACAATCACAAGCAATACAATCACAAGCAATACATATTCAAGACCCACAATCAAACAAGTAAGAGCAAAATAAAACCAAAACAGCTCCAAGCTTTACCGCTAGCCACCCTTATCCTCTTTTCTCCAATAGGTCTACAAACCTATGAACATGAATTTTCACCTTCCAAAATGCTCCTTCAATGCTATACGGCACCCCCTCATATTTTCTTTTGTTCCGGGTTGCCCATATATGATAAATACCACATGAGATGCCAAGAAATCTTGCTTTAACCTTCTTTCCAGCCCCTTTGTATCTTCTCTTTGCACTAGCCAGCAAGTCCTCCATCTTCTCAAACCTAAACTTTATAGCCAACCATTCCTTTATACGCTCCCATAGACCATAAGCAAAAGGGCATTTGAAAAAAAGATGATCCATGGTCTCCTCCTCATGCCTACACACCGGACACCCCTTGTTCTCTTCATAAGTCATTCTATCCACCGTGCGAAGTTTTCTTTGTATTAGAAGCCACATAATAAAGCGATGCTTTGACATGATTTCCGACCTCCAAAGCTCCAGAACCCATGGGGATTTTTGATAAGCACCTTGAAAGAAACCATAAGCCTTAGCCACCCCTTTCTTTTCCATAACAACCCAATCCATGAACGTCATGTTTGCTTCACCCACTCCATTTGATTGTTGCTTTATTTCCTCCTTAATTTCCACCAACCTCTTGATCAAAGGCGAGTCCGAGGCTTTCACGCTCCATTCCCAAAAATCTTCCCTACCTACATAGTGATGCCGCAACCATTTGACCCAAAGCGTGTTTGCACCGGTTTTAATGTCCCATAATACTTTAGCAAGCAAAGCTTTGTTCCACACAAGCAAGTTCCGAAGGCCATATCCCCCACTCTCCTCTGGCATGCAAATGGTGTCCCATGCTATTGGCGGATACTTTGAGTCCCAAACAAACTCCCGACATATGACTTTTATCTTATCAATCACTCCAACCGGTATTGAAAGCAAAGAAAACCAAAAGCATTCCATACATTGGAGGACCGTCTTGACAAGCTCCAACCTTCCCGCATAAGACAAAGCCTTCTTTGGCCATACACTCATCCTTCTTGTGATTGCATCCAATAGAGGGTCATAGTTAGCAATTCGTAGCTTCTCCGCCGCCATAGGAATACCCAAGTATCTAAAGGGAAATACCCCTTCTTGAAAACCCAAAATCTTCAACAACTCCCCTTTTGTATTGCCATCTACTCCCACCATGTATAGCTGTGACTTTATAGGATTGGCCCTTAAACCCGTTTCATTTCCAAACCGTTCCAAACAGCCCGCAAGCATCCTTAATGAAGTCTCATCCGCATATATAAGATGAGTGATGCCCACCTCCTTACACCTTGGATGATAATGAAAAGATGGAAGCACCGAAATGTCCTTGATTCTTCTTGATAGCACCTCAACACATAGCCCAAAGAGAAGTGAGGATAGCGGGTCACTTTGCCACAACCCCCTCCTACCACCGAAAATCCCATAAACTCCTCCATTAAGAGATATAGAATACATTGTTGTAGTCACGCATTGCTTTATCCAAGCACAAAATTGTTGGGGAAACCCAAAACCAACAAGTGCTTCCATTAAGAAATCTCAATTTAGCATATCAAACGCCTTCTTTAAGTCCACCTTTGCCATACACCTCGGGGAGACCCTCTTGCGAGCATACCTCCTTAGAAGATCCTGAGTAAGAAATATATTATCCCCAATACTCCTTCCTTGCACGAAAGTCGCTTGAGCCAGATCTATCAAGAAATCCATTACTTTAGAAAGCCTCCCTGCCAATATGTCACGCCCCGATGGAGACCCCGCCAGACGAAAATCCGGCAGCATCTCCCCTGTACGGGTGACAATACCAATTTCCATACAAGGCCTACACGACCACTATACATCGGTCAACACGACCGGAATCTAAACAATCCATGCAGATAATAAAATAGGCCTCAGGCCAACAATCAAATGATATAACCAAAAGTATATCAGAACTAAACCTACCCCTTCTGCCATCTTGGCAGGAATACTCAATCAAAATCCAATCCAGAACAAAACTCCGAATAGAGGTCCATAAGGACACCAAAAATCCATGAATACATAAATCCAATTCTAGTCCTAAATATATCTTCTAAACAAGATATCCAAAACCAAAAACAAATAACCAAATACACTTCCACGACGAGGGGGTTTGGCAGCTGGACTCTCCTGACAGCTTCATCCTGAAATAGATATAAATCAACGGGGTATGTTCAAAGAACTTAGCGGATATAGTTGATATGCAAAGTAAGATATAGCTAACAATAGAAATCATGTCAGTACAGTCTCACATATAGGGTATGCAAGAAATAAATATAACAGGACTGTACTAACCTGAATCTCCTACCCTGATATAGGAGCATGTGCCTGACTAGAAGTAATAAAGTCCTCACTATATATATAAATATGTATCCTGTATGCATGACAATCATATGCATATCCAAGGCAGCAATAAAAATGCATGTCGTGACAATGACATGGTCACCCCTGACGCCAGTCAACCGCCTCACACGCAATGGTGAAGCCGAGTGGGTAGGGCTATGACAACTGTGCACTCTGCTATCACTGCTCCTGAGTGACCGAGTGGACAGGATGCTGTCGGAGTACACCTATCCTCCTACCCCAAACATAGTGGGGGAGCTAAGCTCTCATCTCCCGGTGTCATAGACCAGAGGAGGGATCCCTGCCCGCTACCACGCTGCCTCATCGCTACCCATGAGCGGACCAGCGGAGCCTGACAGAGCAACTGCACACACCCTCCTGATGTACCACTAACCCATGAGTGGCAGTGTGTGCAGGCCATGTAACTGGCTGCGGGCTCAACAATAATGGAACCCCGTCCAGCCAGCATGCAATCATGCAAAAATGGTGCATGATACTAAAGCATGTAAATCCTACTCAAAATACCTATCCGAATAATATGTACAATCAATATGTACATATCCATAATCCAAATAACTATGATCCAAGTCAAACAGGGAGATATAATCATATCCTATCACATGCATGTATCAAGTAGGCACCAAAAGCATACTAGGCATATAAACATAAAAAATTATTATAAGCTATCCTAACTAGCATATCAACAATGACTATATCTAAAAGATAAGTCAAAATACCCGCCTGATAATATATCCGCAAAAGAACCAGATCGTCACGACCGGGGACCTGCCTCGTGACCAAAACCTGCATAATGCATAACTATTGTTAAGCACAAAATACCATTCACCGACAAATTGAATACTTAATCAATTCCTTCCCTAACCAAATAATCCAAAGTAAATCCATCAAATCCAAGCACACGACAATGTGCTAAATTACTACTAGGTATCCCAAGTAGACCCTCAACCCCTAGGTCACAAATTGTGATTAACTCCTCAATCCAAGAACATATCCTTGCAATTAATCAAATCGAATCCTACATCGACCTCATATCCGATCCACTAGATTGATTTAATTATCCTCTTCAACCTAATCAATCCTTCATACATAATTACAGAACATCTCACCGATCAGAAGTATAAATCCAACCTAACCCTAGGTGACATATGTCACCGCTCAACCAAACCTTACCTCAAACTCGATCCAACACTTGGACGCAATAACACGGCACTCCATAATCCACTTACGGTATTAACAACTCACCTAACGATAAACTCGCAGCCCCCTTCGTGGCCAAGAACAACCTCACAGCCAACAACTATGGGTTAATTTAGGACTCACCTTAAGCCCAACAGCCTCTACAACCTAATCGTTGCCCAAAATCCTGTACAACATATCCCAAATCCTCAACCTTCAATTTCACAGTCACACTAACTGTATTTACAGCCACATCGACACCCAATAAAACCTCACAACCCTCTCCACCTGTCAAAACCCCAAATCACATCCATCACTACCCTCTTCATTCCTCCACAGCCGAACTAGCTTCATCCACTCATCACAGATCACAACCTAAATTAACAATTTAGAGCTATAGGAGAGGGAATAGAACAAGCTTATCCGCCCTGCACTCCATCGGTAGGGATTTCCCAATGCTGCCCTGTTCACCAACACCATACCACTGCCCTAGAAACTCCACCAATATCCCTAAATCAACGGATCAAGCTGAGTGAAGGAAAATCTCACCTTAAACCTAAATCTCGTCCAAAACAAGGGAGAGGAGTAGAGCTTACCAGCCGTTGGAAATCCCTCGGCAGTATCCTTCCCAAATCTCTGTTCACCGGAATTCCTGCTGCTGCCCTAGCACCCCACACGAAGCCACCGTGACCCCCCCTAAATCCGGCGGTGGAAAGCACTGTAGCGGCGACAGTGGCAGAGGAGCCGACGGAGGATGGTCACGGATGGGGGCGGCGTGTGCATCTCGGCGAGCAGAGGCAGCCTGGTCATCGACGCAAAGCGCGAGAAGAGGCTTGCGGCAGCGGTCCTGTGGCAGAGGATGGCTGGCGTGTGCGGCTGTGAACGGCGAGGAAGAGAAGTCAGCGTCCTGCGGGGGGAAGAAGAGGCAGTGGTGGCGGGTGCGGACTGGCTGTCGGCGAGTGCAGCTTGAGCGGCAACAATGACCGAAGGCGAAGTGGCGGAGAAGAGCGGCGTCTGGTCATCGGCGGAGAAGCGGGGAGTCGCACGAGAGAAGAAACCGCAAGAGGGAATCGGGCGCACGGGAAAGAAAAGGAAATAAAAGAAAAACTTAGGGTTTTTTTTCTATTTAACTATAGGTTAATAAAATTTATTAACCCCTCAATACAGATAAACCAAACAGACCCTTTTAAAAGCCTGTTTTTCTTATCCTCGTAAATACCTTGTACGGATTCCGTTTAAATCCAGAAAAATTTCAAAAATTTCCTAAAAATCTCGAAAAATTTCCAGGATTATTTTCCTTAATTCTTTGGCCATTTCATTTACTATTTTAAATTTTCAGTATTTAACACAATATCTTAGCAATTACCTTATGAAAGACGGTGCAACATGAGATAGGCCGATAGTCAAAGACACCCTCCGCATGATCACTTTTGGGCACAAGGTATATAAGTGAATGATTCCATTGCTTCAAAAGATTACCCATCCTAAAGAACTCCTTTATTGCAGCAACAAAATCATCACCCACAATATCTCATGCCGATGTAAAGAACTTAGCTCCATAGCCATCCGGTCCCGATGCTTTTTCACTCCCAATGTCATGTAGCGCCACCTTGATCTCCTCCACTCCCAACGACCTCACAAGACCACCCGCTTGCCCACTATTAAGCTTCCTCCCCATGAGGGCAACACCATCCATGGGGTCACACCCCTCCGGTTGCCCAAGCACCCCATGAAAATAATCCATAAACTCCTCCGCCACTTGCTTGATGGTTGTTGTTCTTTCTCTATTCCTTTTCTTAAGCATAATTATCGCATGCCTCTTGTTGTTCCTTTTGACCACATCATGAAAAAACTTTGTACATTTGTCCGCGCTTTGCAAATATGTATGCTTCGCCCTTTGTTGATAAAACAACTTTTCCGCCTCCGATAAAAGAATTGCCCGCCTTCTCTTCTCACCATAATCCGGTGGAATGGAGTCACCCGCCAACACCAACCTTTGCACCTCCTCCAACTCACTATTTGCCTTCTTTGCCTTCTCCGATATGTGCCCAAACTCCTTCTTGTTCAGCTCCCTCAAAACTGCCTTCAGTCTCCCTAGCTTGCTCTTTAACCGAAATTGGGCATTGCCTTGAACCGATGCCTCCCATGATTCTTTCACTAATCTTTTGTAATCCTGATGCAACGTCCACATGTTCAAGAACTTAAATGGCCTTGTCGCTGCCCTTTCCTTGTCAAGAATGCATACCATAATACATGAGTGATTCGATAAGCACCCCGGAGGCAAAAATTCTGCATACGCATCAAACTCTTCCATTAACCAAGCTGGGTTCACCATTGCTCTATCCAATTTACAAGCCACCTCCCCATTGGCCCAAGTGAATCTACACCCTATGGATCGCAAATCCACCATTCCACATACATGAATAAACCTTTGCAAATCCCTCAACTCATAATTTGTTACCGGATTGCCTCCTTGCCTTTCGTGTATATCCCTTATAGCATTGAAGTCTCCCATAATCATCCAAGGCCCCGCCACATCTTCACCCATTTCCAAAAGCTTCTCCCATAGCATCCTTCTAGTAGTCACAGAATGAAGCTCATATATGAAAGTGATATAGAAACCCCGCCCAGAGACCTGACATCTAATATGAGTATGAATGAATTGCTCCGTAGAATCATGAACCTCTAAATCAGCCCGCTGCTCATCCCACAAAAGCAATATCTATCCATGGTTAGAAGTATCAAAGTTATGCACATACTTTATACCTGAAAATCTTTTCCCCATGATTGGCCCAATAGAATACACATCAAGCTTTGTCTCCAATAGCGCTAGCACTTATATCTCCTTGCTCCTCAAGAGGTGCTGCACACCCCCTTTGTTTAGGGACTTGTGAAAGCCCCTAACGTTCCATGCTGCGATCCTCATTGGCCACCTCCCCGGACTGCTCGCGTTCGTAGTTGGCGTCCACTCCGATCAATCCCCACCACTTCATTCCCTGCCCTACCACCCGCTTCATTGCTTGAGCTTGCCACCGAGGTAGAGCCCGACGTCAATGCTACCGAAGATGAAGCCCCCAACACCGAAGAGGAGGTAGAAGACCCCCTAGCTGTCGGCGCCCCATGAGCAGGCCTGGATGATGTTCTACCCACTGCCCCTTGCCCACTTTGGACGTGACCAACCCTTGGATTCGCTCCCCCTTGCTGCACCGACTCCTTTCCTCGAGCTACTTGTTGCCCCCCATGGACCACCCCTTGCCGATCACCGTTTAGCACCCCATCCGGCCTCACCACCTCAACTTGCCTCAACATCGGCTGCCGCTCTTCTTGCTCCCCATCCTGCCGACTCCCCCCTTCCCCTTCCTCTGAACCTCCGTTCTCCCTACCCCCATCCTCCTCCCCCTCTTCCATACCAGCTTCCCACGATAAGGGGGGCTCAATCGTAACCGAAATTGGGCTAGAAGCTGCCACCATTGCCAACCGATTCTGCTCTCCTCCATTCCCAGCGCTAACCTCCTGATTGGGCTGATTTGTCTCCCTTCCTTGCTGCCTTGGCCTTGGTCTGTACTGCCTCTTAGGCCCTCCTCGCCTATTGACCGATTGTGAGCGACGTCAGGGTGGTCATCGACCATTTCCAGCCCCCTCATCCACCCCTTCACCAAACTGTCCCTGCGATTCTGCCCCTTCAGTCCTCCCTTGACAAAGATCCGTTCCATGCCCAATCCGATGATATTTCTCGCAGAATTCCAGCAATGCCTCATATACAATGTGAAGGTTCACCTGTGCTCCAGTTGGCAAGGTAATTGGAACCTCCAGTACCCGCTGTCCAAACACCGAAACCTCCACCACCATACGCGCATAAACCAGCCTTTCCCGTGTTGGCATCAACTTGTCCGTGTACAACGGTTTGCCAATCTCTGAACCCACCATACTTAGGACTTTTTGTGACCAGCAATCCGGCGAAAGACCGTGAATCTGAACCCATGCCGGAACATGCCTCCCGTCCTCATCAAACAAGAAGCACCTCGGCATAATCTTCAAGAAAACCGACACTCCGAATGCAAAATATGGCCCCCCCTGCAGCACGCTGTCCATATCCGCTTGCGTATCAAACCGATATACCACTCATCCACTCTTGTGCATGAAAAACTTGTACACCACTTTCCATTTCTCCGCCACAGCAATTACCCACTGCACCCTGGATGCAGCCCCATGAAACAACCCACCAAGCAGAATCCCATTGTGTCTTCAATGTTGTCCAGATCTTCGTATGAGAATGCTAGCCTCTCCCCCTTCGCCTCGTATTGATCAAGCTTCATTGCTTACTTTATCTTGCGGTTATCCTTGAACAATCCAGCCCACGAAGTTGACCCCCAAGCTCCAGCTTCCGCCTCTCCACCAGCCTCCTTTTCCGGCGGCACATCTTCATTCTGCTGCACCACCACCGGTGGTTCCTGTTCCTCCGGCGATCTTCCATCCTCTCCAGCCCCTTGAGACAATGGTGAGGCCTCCTCACTAGCTTCTCCTCCTTCCCTAGCCCTTTCTTCCACGCCAACAGTAGCTCCCACAACCCCCTCCTCCAGACTGTCCACATCATTCTGTTCGTCCAGCTCAACATCCACCGGTTGGTCCAGCTGTCCAGCCCCCCTTGCCACTTGTCCCTCCTCATGTTCCACATCACCTTGACTTGCCACATCCCTAGGACCTTTTTGACCTGAATGACTCTTCTCCTTCCACCTTTTCCTAGCCATCACCGAATGGGAAGACAGCTAAGCCTTGGAAAGTCCTCAATCGCCCAAATCAGCCAATGGATGCCCAACCCTCATTTACTTTGAACTAGCCCCCAAGATAGTGGATTGTCGCCCACCCAGCCACCTGCCACTTGTCCACCACCCACGGCCAGAGTGCCCGGCCCTTGACTGGAGTAGATCGTCGGACCTCCCCCAAGTTCGTCGGAAAACACCCAAAACCACCGAAGCCTCCTTTCACCACCTCCAACCTTCCCAAAGAGAAAACCAAGCAAAGAAAGCCCTCTTACCTCCCTATTTCCCTTGGAGACCACCACCTCCAGCTCCCCTTTTCCGGCCAAGACCCCAAAACCAGCCTACCCCAACCTCCTCCTTCCTCCAAGGTGGAAGAAGCAGCCTTCACTGAGGGCTCTTTCACTGAAAAGGTACATATAAAAAATAAAGCCACTTCATGGGGGGAATGCCCCAATCCATGCATCACAAAATAGGACTCGATACCCCATCTTTCATACCTTCCACACCACAACATCCAATCCAACCAACCCCACGCAGGAGGTTTCCATCATGATCTACCAAAATTCATCCTCTAACCTGCCCACATCGTTCACCCTTACAACATACCCCATCCTTTATACAATCACAAGCAAACCAATCACAAGCAATACATATTCAAGACCCATGCTCAAACAAATAAAAGCAAAATAAAACACTCAAAACAGCTCCAAGCTTTGTCGTTAGCCCCCTATCCTCTTTGCTCCAATAGGTCTACAAACCTATGGACATGGATTTGCACCTTCCGAAATGCTCCTTCAATGTTGTAACGCACCCCCTCATATTTGCTTTTGTTCCGAGCTGCCCATATATGATAAATCCCACATGAGATGCCAAGATATCTTGCTTTAACTTTCTTTCCAACCCCCTTGTATCTTCTCTTTGCACCGGCCAACAAGTCCTCCATCTTCTCAAACCTAAACTTGATAGACAACCATTCCTTTATACGCTCCCATAGACCATAAGCAAACGGGCATTCAAAGAATAGATGATCCATGGTCTCCTCCGCACGCCTACACACCGGGCACACTTTGTTTGCTTCATAAACCATTCTATCCGCCGTACGAAGTTTCCTATGTGCAAGAAGCCACATAATAAAGCGATGCTTTGGCATAATTTCTGACCTCCATAGCTCCGGAACCCATGGAGGTTTTTTAGTAGCCCCTTGGAAGAACTCATACGCCTTAGCCACCCCTTTCTTCTCCATAACAAACCAATCCATAAACATCATGTTTGCTTCACCCACTCCACTTGATTGTTGCTTTATTTCCCCTTTTATTTTCAACAACCTCTTGATCAAAGGTGGATCCGAAGCCTTTGCTCTCCATTCCCAAAATTTTGCCCTCCCTTCGTAGTGATGCTTCACCCATTTGACCTAAAGCGTGTCCGCACCGACTTTAATGTCCCATAATACCTTAGCAAGCAAAGCCTTGTTCCATACAAGCAAATTCCGGAGCCCATACCCTCCACTCTCCTTTGGCGTGCATATAGTTTCCCATGCTATTGGCGGGTACTTTGAATCCCAAACAAACTCCCGACATATGCCTTTTATCTTATCAATCACACCAACCGGTATTGAAAGCAATGACAACAAAAAACATTCTATACCTTGAAGAACCGTCTTCACAAGCTCCAACCTTCCCGCATAAGACAAGGATTTCTTTGGCCATACACTCATTCTCCTCGTTATTGCATCCAAAAGAGGCCCATAGTTAGCAATTCGCAGCTTCTCTGCCGCCATAGGAATACCCAAATATCTAAAAGGAAACACCCCTTCTTGAAAGCCCAAAATATTTAACAAGTCCCCTTTTGTTCGGTCATCTACCCCTGCCATGTACAGCTGTGATTTTATAGGATTGACTCTTAAACCCCGCTTCCTTTCCAAACCGCTCCAAGCAGCCCGCAAGCATCCTCAACGAAGTCTCATCCGCCCTTGCAAAAAGCATTAGATCATCCGCATATATAAGATGGGTGATGCCCACCTCCTTGCACCGTGGATGATGATGATAAGATGGGAGCGCCGAAATATCCTTGAGCCTTCTTGACAACACCTCAACACATAGCCCAAAAAGAAGCAGTGATAAAGGGTCTCCTTGCCTCAACCCCCTTCTTCCACCGAAAAACCCATAGACACCCCCATTGAGCGATATAGAATATGTCGTTGTAGTCACACATTGCTTTATCCAAACACAATATTGTTGGGGAAAATCAAAACCAACAAGTGCTTCCATTAAGAAATCCCAATTTAACATATCAAACGCCTTCTTTAAATCCACCTTTGCCATGCACCTTGGAGAGACCCTCTTGCGAGCATACCTCCTTAGAAGATCCTGAGTGAAAAAGATGTTGTCCCCAATACTCCTTCCTTGCACGAAAGTCACTTGAGCCGGGTCTATCAAGAAGTCCATTACTTTAGAAAGCCTTCCCACCAATATCTTAGCAATTACCTTATAGAAGACGTTGCAACATGCAATAGGTCGATAGTCCGTGACACCCTCCGCATGATCACTTTTGGGCACAAGATATATAAGTGAGTGATTCCATTGCTTCAATAGGTTACCCGTCCCAAAGAACTCCTTTATTGCAGCAACAAAGTCCTCCCCCACAATATCCCATGCCGAAGTAAAGAACTTAGCTCCATAGCCATCCGGTCCCGGTGCTTTCTCACTCCCAATGTCATGTAGCGCCACCTTGATCTCCTCCACTCCCACCGGCCTCTCAAGACCCCCTGCTTGCCCACTATTAAGCTTCCTTCCTGTAAGTGCAACACCATCCAAGGGGTCACACCCCTCCGGTTGCCCAAACACCCCATGAAAATAATCCAGAAACTCCTCCGCCACTTGCTTGATGGATGTCGTTCTTTCCCCATTCCTCTTGGTAAGCACCACTATCGCATGCCTCTTGTTGTTCCTCTTAACCACATCATGGAAAAACTTTGTACATTTGTCCGCACTTTGCAAATATGTGTGCTTTGCTCTTTGTTGGTAAAACAACTTCTCCGCCTCCTCTTCTCCCCATAATCCGGTGGAATGGATTGGCCGGCCAATACCACCCTTTGTGCCTCCTCTAACTCACCATTTGCCCTCTTTGCCTTTTCCGATATGTGCCCAAACTCCTTCTTGTTCAGATCTTTCAATACCGCCTTTAATCTCCCTAGCTTGCTCTTCAAATGAAATTGTGCATTGCCTTGTACCGGTGCCTCCCATGATTTCTGCACTACTCTTTTGTAATCTTGATGCAATGTCCACATGTTCAAGAATTTAAATGGCTTCGTCGCTGCCCTTTCCTTGTCAAGAATGCGAACCATAACACATGAATGATCCGATAAGCACCCCGGGGGCAAGAATTCAGCATACGCATCAAACTCCTCCATTAGCCAAGTCGGGTTCACCATTACTCTATCCAATTTGCAAGCCACCTCCCCGTTGGTCCACGTGAATCTACACCCTATGGATCTCAAGTCCACCATTCCACATACATGAGTAAACCTTTGCAAGTCCCACAACTCATAATTTGTGACTGGATTGCCTCCTTGCCTTTCGTGCACATCCCTTACGGCATTGAAGTCTCCCATAATCATCCACGACCCCATCATCCCTTCACCCATTTCCATTAGCTTCTCCCATAGTACCCTTCTAGTCGTCACCGAATGAAGGCCATATATAAAAGAAACATAGAAGCTCTGCCCAGAGGCTCGACATCTAATCTGAGTATGAATAAACTGCTCCGTAGTATCAAGAACCTCCAATTCAGCCCGCTGCTCATCTCACAAAAGAAGAATCTGACCATGATTAGACATATCAAAGTTATTCACATACTTCATACCTGAAAACCTTTTCCCCATGATCGACCCATAAGTTTGCTCATCAAGCTTCGTCTCCAATAGCGCCAGCCCTTGTATATCCTTGCTTCGTAAGAGGTGTTGCACCCCCTTGCTTTAGGGCCTTGTGAAAGCCCCTTACATTCCATGCAGCGATCTTCATTGGCCACCTCCCCAGACTGCTCACGTCCATAGTTGGCGTCCACTTCGATCAGCCCCTACCCCTTCATTTCCTTCCCTACCACCTGCTTCGTTACTTGAGCTTGCCATCGAGGTGGAGCCCGATGTTGACGCTGCCAATGATAAAGTCCCCGCCATCGAAGCGGAGGAAGATGACCCCCTAGCTGCCGGCGGCCTTTGGGCAGGCCTAGATGTTGCTCTTGCCGCTATCCCTTGCCCACCTTGGCCGTGAGGAGCCCTTGGAGCCACTCCCCCTTGCTGCATTGGTTCCTTTCCTCGAGCTACCTGCTGCCCCCCTGGCACCACCCCTTGTCGATCGTCGTCTAGCACACCATCCGGCCTTACCACCTCAACTCGCCTCAAGACCGACTGGCTCGCCTCTTGCTCCCCATCCTGATGCCTCTCCTCATCCCCTTCCTCCGAGCCTCCATCCTCCCCACCCCCATCTTCCTTCCCCTCTTCCGTATCAGCTCCCCGGGACAAAGGGGGCTCAACCGCAACCATAATTGGGCTAGAAGTTGCCACCATCGCCAACGGATTTTGCTCTCCTCCATTCTCCGCAGTAACCTTCTGATTGGGATGATTTGCCTCTCTCCCTTGCTGCCTTGGCCTTGGTCTATACTGCCTCCTAGGCCCCCCTTGCCTATTGACCGATTGTGAGCGACGACGGGGTGGCCGTCGTCCATTCCCAGCCCCCCCCCCATTCGCACCTTCACCAACCTATCCGCCCAATTCTGCTCCTTCCGTTGTTCCTTGACAAAGTTCCGTTCCATGCCCAATCTGACGACACTTCTCGCAGAATTCCGGCAATGCCTCATATACAATCTGCAAATTCACCTGCGCTCCAGTTGGCAGTGTAATTGGAACCTCCAGTACCCGCTGTCCAAAGACCGGAACCTCCACCATCATACGTGCATAAACCAGCCTTTCCCGTGTCCGTGTCAATTTGTCTGTATACAATGGCTTGCCAATCTCTGAACCCACCATACTCAGCACTTTTTGCGACCAACAATCCAGCGGAAGACCGTGAATCTGAACCCACGCTGGCACATGTCTCCCGTCTTCATCAAACAAGAAACACCTCGGCATAATCTTTAAGAAGACCGGCACTCCAAATGCGAAATATGGCCCCCCTTGCAACACGTTGTTCATATCCTCTTGCGTATCAAACCTATATACCACCCATCCGCTCTTGTGCATGAAGAATTTGTACACCACTTTCCATTGCTCCGCCACGGCAATCACCCCCCTGCGCCCCGAATGCAGCCCCATGAAGCAACCCACCAAGCAGAATCCCATGGTGTCTTCGATGTTGTCCAAATCTTCGTATGAGAACGCGATCCTTTCCCCCTTTGCCTCGTACTGATCCAGCTTCATGGCTTGCTTTATCTTGCCATTATCCTTGAACAAACTAGCCCACGAAGTTGGCCCCCAAGCTCCTACTCCCGCCTCTCCACCAGCCTCCCTTTCCGGCAGCACCTCTTCATCCCCCTGCCCAACTTCCGGCGAACTACCATCCCCTCCAGCCCCTTGAGAGTGTGTTTGAGCTTCCTCACGAATAGGAGCTTCATCCCCAACCCTCCCTTCCATGCCAACTGCAGCCTCTTCCTTAGCCCCCTCCTCCAAACTCTCCACGTTATTCTGTTTGTCTAGCTCAACGTCCACCGTTTGGTCCAGCTGTCCAGCCCCCCTTGCCACTTGTCCCTCTTCATTTGTCACCTCAGCTTGACTTGCCACATCCCTAGGGCCCTTCTCTTTCCCCCTTCTCCTAGCCATCACTGATAAAGACTCCAGCTAAGCCTTGAAAAACTTACCTGCCGCCCAATCAACCAATGGATGGTCAGCCCACATTTATTTTGAAACATCCCCCAAGTCAGTGGATTGTCGCCCACCCAGCCACCTGCCACTTGTCCACCACCCACTGGCCGATGTGGCCGGCCCTTGGCTGGAGCAGGTCGCCGAAAATCGCCCAACCTCGTCGGAAACCACCAAAGCTTACCGAACCCTCCCTCCAACTCCTCCTCCTGCCCAACGAGAACCAACAAAACAAAGAACACCCTCTTACCTCCTTATTCTCCCCGGAAACCACCACCTCCAGCCCCCTCTTGCTAGCCGAGACCCCAAACACCGCCCACCCCAGCCTCCTCCACCTTCAGGATGGAAGAAGAAGTCCTCCAGCTGGCCAAGGTCTTGTCCGCAGCTCCATCCAGCCACCGAAACGCCAAGAATCCTAGAAAGAAGTTGGAGCTTCTCTCACTAACCTCCCGGCCCTCGACGACTGACTGAGAGCTCTTTCACGATCACTGAGAGCTCTTTCACTGAAAAGGTACATATATAAGATAGAATCGCTTCATGGGGGGGAATGCCCCAATCCACATTTCACTGAGAGCTCTTTCACTGAAAAGGTACATATATAAAATAAACCGCTTCATGGGGGGAATGCCCCAATCCACGCATCACAAAACAAACAAACAACAACCCATCAACCACATCGTTCCCATCCTCCAAACAAACAACAACCCATCAACCAACCCCACGCAGGAGGTTTACATCAAGATCCAACATCATCCATCCCCTAATCTGGTCCCAACATCCACGTCCTTTACAATCATAATCCAACCAATTACACACATTACATATTCAAGACTATGCTTACCCAATACAAGCAAAGTAGATCACCCCAAACCATCATCCAGCTTTACCGCTAGCCCCTATCCTCTTTGCTCCAATAGGTCTACAAATCTATGGACATGGATTTGCACCTTTCGAAAAGCTCCTTCAATGTTGTAACGTACCCCTTCATACTTGCTTTTGTTCCGAGCTGTCCATATGTGATAAATCCCACATGAGATGCCAAGATATCTTGCTTTATTTTTGTTTCCAGCTCCTTTGTACCTTCTCTTTGCACCGGCCAACAAGTCCTCCATCTTCTCAAACCTAAACTTGATAGCCAACCATTCTTTGATACGCTTCCATAGTCCATAGGCAAATGGGCATTCAAAGAATAGATGATCCATGGTCTCCTCCACATTCCCACATACCGGGCACATTTTGTTTGCTTCATAATCCATCCCATCCGCCGTACGAAGTTTCCTATGTGCAAGAAGCCACATAAAAAAGCGATGCTTTGGCATTATTTCCTTCCTCCATACCTCCGGAACCCATGGAGGTTTTTGAGCAGCCCCTTGGAAGAACTCATACGCCTTAGCCACCCCTTTCTTCCCCATGACAAACCAGTCCATAAACCTCATGTTTGCTTCACCCACTCCACTTGATTGATGCTCTATTTCCCCTTTTATTTCCAGCAATCTCTTGATCAAAGGTGGATCCGAAGCTTTTGCTCTCCAATCCCAAAATTCCGCCCTCCCTTCATAGTGTTGCTTCACCCATTTGACCCAAAGCGTATCCGTACCGGCTTTAATGTCCCATAAAACCTTAGCGAGCAAAGCCTTGTTCCATACAAGCAAATTCCAAAGCCCATACCCTCCATTTTCTTTTGCCATGTATATGGTGTCCCAAGCTATTGGCGGATACTTTGAATCCCAAACAAACTCCCGACATATCCCTTTTATCTTATCAATCACACCAACCGGTATCGAAAGCATTGACAACCAAAAACATTCCATACCTTGAAGAACCGTCTTCACAAGCTCCAACCTTCCCGCATAAGACAAAGATTTCTTCGGCCATACGCTCATTCTCCTCATTATTGCATCCAAAAGAGGCCCATAATTAGCAATTCACAGCTTCTCCGCCGCCATAGGAATACCCAAATATCTAAAGGGAAACACCCCTTCTTGGAAGCCCAGAATCCTCAACAAATCCCCTTTTGTTTGGCCATCTACCCCCGCCATATAGAGCTGTGATTTTATAGGATTAGCTCTCAAACCAACCTCCTTTCCAAACCGCTCCAAGCAGCCCGCTAGCATCTTCAACGAAGTCTCATCCGCCCTTGCAAATAGCATTAGATCATCCGCATATATAAGGTGGGTGATGCCCACTTCCTTGCACCGTGGATGATGATGATACGATGGGAGTGCCGAAATGTCCTTTAACCTTCTTGACAGCACCTCAACACATAGCCCAAATAGAAGCGGCAATAAAGGGTCTTCTTGCCTCAACCCTCTTCTTCCACCGAAAAACCCATAGACACCCCCATTAAGCGATATGGAATATGTCGTTGTAGTCACACATTGCTTTATCCAAGCACAATATTGTTGGGGAAATCCATAACCAACAAGTGCTTCCATTAAGAAATCCCAATTTAACATATCGAATGCCTTCTTTAAATCCACCTTTGCCATACACCTTGGGGAAACCCTCTTTCAAGCATATCTCCGGAGAAGGTCCTGGGTGAGGAAGATGTTGTCCCCAATGCTCCTTCCTTGTACAAAAGCCACCTGAGCCAGGTCTATCAAGAAGTTCATTACTTTAGAAAGCCTTGCCGCCAATATCTTTGCAATCACCTTATAGAAAACATTGCAACATGCAATAGGTCGATAGTCCATAACCCCCTTCGCATGATCACTCTTGGGCACCAGATATATAAGCGAGTGGTTCCACTGTTTCAATAATTTACCTATGTCAAAGAATTCCGTTATTGCAGCAACAAAATCATCCCCCACAATATCCCATGCCGAAGTAAAGAACCTAGCTCCATAGCCATCCAGTCCCGGTGCTTTCTCACTCCCAATGTCATGTAGTGCCTTCTTGACCTCCTCCACTCCTACCGTCCTCACAAGACCCCCCGCTTGCCCACTATTAAGCTTCCTTCCCGTAAGGGCAGCGCCATCCAAGGGGTCACACCCCTCCGGTTGCCCAAGCACCCCATGGAAGTAATCCAAGAACTCCTCCGCCACTTGCTTGATGGATGTCGTTCTTTCCCCATTCCTTTTGGTAAGCACCACTATCGCATGCCTCTTGTTGTTTCTCTTGACTACATCATGGAAAAACTTTGTACACTTGTCCGCACTTTGCAAATATGTATGCTTTGCTCGTTGTTGGTAATACAACTTCTCTGCCTCCGATAGAAGAATTGCCCTCCTCCTCTTTTCCCCATAGTCCGGTGGAATGCTTTGGTCGGCCAATACCCCCCTTTGCACCTCCTCTAAATCACTATTTGCCCTCTTTGCCTTCTCTGATATGTGCCCAAACTCCTTCTTATTCAGATCTTTCAATACCACCTTTAATCTCCTTAGCTTGCTTTTCAACCGAAATTGTACATTGCCTTGCACCGGTGCCTCCCATGATTCTTGCACAACTCTTTTGTAGTCTTGATGCAATGCCCACATATTCAAGAATTTGAATGGCTTTGTCGCTGCCCTTTCCTTGTCAAGAATGCACGCCATAACGCATGAATGATCCGATAAGCACCCCAGGGGCAAGAACTTCGCATATGCATCAAACTCTTCCATCAACCAAGCAGGGTTCACCATTGCTCTATCCAATTTGCTAGCCACCTCTCCATTGGTCCATGTGAGTTCGCACCCTACAGATCTCAAGTCCACCATTCCACCTACATGAATAAATCTTTGCAAGTCCCGCAGCTCATAATTCGTGACCGGATTGCCTCCTTGCCTTTCGTGTATGTCCCTGATCGCATTGAAGTCCCCCATAATCATCCAGGGGCCCATTGTCCCTTCACCCATCTCTATTAGCTTCTCCCATAGCACCCTTATAGCCGTCACCGAATGAAGTCCATATATAAAAGACACATAGAAGCTCCGTCCAGAGACCCGGCATCTAATTTGAGTATGAATGAACTGCTCCGTAGTATCAAGAACCTCCAAATCAGCCCGCTGCTCATCCCATAAAAGCAGAATCCGACCATGATTAGACATATCAAAGTTATTCACATACTTCATACCTGAAAACCTTTTTCCCATGATCGGCCCAATATTTCCCTCATCAAGCTTTGTCTCCAATAGCGCCAGTACCTGTATATCCTTGCTTCGCAAGAGGTGTTGCACCCCCCCTTGCTTTAGGGCCTTGTGTAAGCCCCTTACATTCCATGAAGCAATCTTCATTGGCCACCTCCCCGGACTGCTCGCGTCCGTAGTTGGCGCCCGCTTCGATCAGGCCCTCCCCTTTCATTCCCTGCCCCAGCACCTCCGTCATTACTTGATCTTGCCACCGAGTTGGAGCCCGATGTCGATGCTGCCGATGATGAAGTCCCCGCCACCGAAGCAGAGGAAGATGATCCCCTAGCTGTCGGCGGCCTTTGGGCAGGCCTTGATGTTGGTCTTGTCTCTGTCCCTTGCCCCCCTTGGCCTTGAGGAGTCGTTGAAACCTCTCCCCTTTGCTGTGTCGGCTCCTTTCCCCTTGCTACATGCTGCCCCCCTCGCTCCACCCCTTGCCGATCATCATTTATCACCCCCTCCGGCCTTACCACCTCATCTTGCCATGAGCCCGATTGCCCCACCTCTTGCTCCCCATCCGAACGTCCCTCTTCTTCCCCCTCCTCCGAGCCTCCATCCTCCCCCTCCCCATCCTCCTCCTCCGTAGCTTCCTCCCGGGGCGGAGGTGGCACCACCGCAATCGGAATCGGGCTAGATGTTGTTACCATTGCCAATGAAATCTGCGCTCCTCCATTCTCCGCATTGCCCTGCTGATTGGACTGATTTGCTTCCCTCGCTTGCTGCCTTGGCCTTGGCCTATACTGTCTCCTTGGCTCCCCTGCCTATTGACCGATTGTGAACGACGCTGGCCCGATCGTCGCCCATTCCCAGCTCCCCCATTCGCAGCTACACCATTCTGTCCTCCAGATTCTGCCCCTTCCGTCGTTCCTTGACAAAATTCTGTTCCATGCCCAATCCGATGACACTTCTCGCAGAATTCCGGTAGTGCCTCATACACAATCCGTAAATTCACCTGCGCTCCAGTTGTCAACGCGATTGGAACCTCCAGTACCCGCTTCCCAAAGACCGAAACCTCCACCATCATACGCGCATAAATCTACATTTCTCGTGTCCGCGTCAATTTGTCCGTGTACAATGGCTTGCCAATCTCCGAACCTATCATACTCAAGACTTTTTGCGACCAACAATCCGGCGGAAGACCATGAATCTGAACCCACGCCGGCACATGTCTCCCATCCTCATCGAACAAGAAGCATCTCGGCATAATCTTCAAGAAGACCGGCACTCCGAAAGCAAAATACGGCCCCCCTTGCAACACGTTGTCCATGCCCTCTTGCGTATCAAATCGGTACACCACCCATCTGCTCTTGTGCATGAAGAACTTGTACACCACCTTCCATTGCTCCGCCACCGCAATGACCCCCCTTCGACCCGGGTGCAGCCCCATAAAACAGCCCACCAAGCAGAATCCCATTGTGTCTTCGACGCTGTCCAAATCGTCGTATGAGAACGCTAACCTCTCCCCCTTCGCCTCGTACTGATCGAGCTTCATCGCTTGCTTAATCTTACGGTTGTCCTTGAACAAACCAGCCCAATAAGTTGGCCCCCAAGCTCCTTCTTGCGCCTCCCCACCAGTCTATTTTTCCGACAGATTCTGTCCAGCCCCTTGCTCCGTTTTCGGCGAACTATGCTCCTCCTCCGACGAGCCACCATCCCCTCCAGCCCCTTGAGAGCTTGCTGGAGCTTCTACATCAGCTGGATCTTCTTCCCCAAGCCTTCCTTCCACGCCAACACCAGCATCCTCAGCCCCTCCCTCCTGCCTGTCCAACGCGTTCTGCCCCTCCAGCTCATCAATCGCCGGTTGGTCCACCTGTCCAGGGCCCCTTGCCCCCTCCTCCACGTCATTTGCCACCTCAGCCTGACTTGCTACGTCCCTAGCCTCCTTTTGAGTTGAATGCCCCTTCTCGTTCCCTCTTTTCCTTGCCATCAGCGTTGAAAATGCCAGGTCAGACTTGGAAACTTCCTTGCCGCCCAATTCAGCCTATAGATGTACAACCTTCATTAATCTTGCCACAGCCCCCAAGTGAGTGGTTTGCCGCCCCCCCCCCCCTCCACCTGTCGCTTGTCACCCACCTACTGGCCGGTGTGGCCGGCCCTTGGCCGGAGCAGACCACCGAAAATCGCCGGAAACCTCCAATCCTCACCGCAATCTTCTTTCACCCCTCCAAACTGTCCACAACAAGAGTTCCAAACAAAATGAAAAACCCTTACCTTCTTATCACCCCCGAAGTCACCACCAGCAGCTCCCTTTTGCCAGCCAAAGCCCCTACCACCAGCCACAACAACCTCCTTCTTCCTTCTAGATGGAAGAAACAGTCCTCCCGCCGACGAAGACCTTCCCGCAGCCCCTTGCAACCACCAAAACGCCAAGAATCCTAGAGAGAAGTTGGAGCTTCTCTCTCTAATCTCCTAGCACTGAGAGCTCTTTCACTGAAAAGGTACATATATAAATAACGGCGCTTCATGGGGGGAATGCCCCAATCCACGTATCCCAAAAACAGGACTCATACCACCTTTCATATGTCTTCCACGCCTCACATCCTAACCAGCCAACCCCACGCAGGAGGTTCACATCATGACCTACCAAAGTGCCTCTACTAATCAAAAAAACCCCCCCATCCTTCGTACAATCACAAACACCACTATCAAAGTATTACATATTCAAAAACCAAACTAAGTCAATCAAACAAGACATTCCACCGCCCAAGCCAGCTCCTAGCTTTGCCGATGTCCCTCTCCTCTTTGCTCCAATAGGTCTACAAACCTATGGACATGAATTTGAACCTTCCGGAATGCTCCTTCAACATTGTACCGCACCCCATCATGCTTGCATTTGTTCCGTGCTGCCCATATATGATAAATCCCACATGAAATGCCAAGGTATCTCGCCTTCACCTTCCTTCCCATCCCTTTGTATCTTCTCTTTGCACCGGCCAATAAGTCTTCCACCTTCTCAAATCTGAATTTGATAGCCAACCATTCCTTTATACGCTCCCATAAACCATATGCAAACGGACATTTAAAGAATAAGTGATCCATGGATTCCTCCTCACTTTTGCACACCGGGCACATCTTGTTTGCTTCATACTCCATTCTATCCGCCGTGCGAAGTTTCCTTTGTGCAAGAAGCCACATAATAAAACGGTGCTTTGGCATAATTTCCTTTCTCCATATCTCTGGCGCCCACGTAGGCTTTTGAGCAGGCCCTTGGAAGAAGTCATACGCCTTAGCCACCCCTTTCTTTTCCATAACGAACCAGTCCATGAACATCATGTTTGCTTCCCCCACTCCTCTTGATTTTTGCTTTATTTCTTCTTTTATTTCCAGCAACCTCTTGATCAATGGTGGATCCGAAGCTTTTGCCTTCCATTCCCAAAATTCAGTCCGCCCCCCATAATGGTGTTTAACCCATTTGACCCATAGTGTATCCGCACCGGCTTTAATTTCCCACAAAACTTTAGCAAGCAAAGCCTTGTTCCATACAAGCAAATTCCGAATCCCATAACCTCCCTTCTCCTTTGGCGTGCATATTGTATCCCATGCAATTGGCGGATACTTTGAATCCCAAACAAACTCCCGACATAGACTTTTTATCTTATCAATCACCCCAACCGGTATTGAGAGCATTGATAACCAAAAACATTCCATACCTTGAAGCACCGTCTTCACTAGCTCCAACCTTCCCGCATAAGACAACGATTTCTTTGGCCATACACTCATTCTCCTTGCTATTGAGTTCAAAAGAGGCCCATAATTAGCAATTCGCAGCTTCTCCGCCGCCATAGGAATGCCCAAATATCTAAAGGGAAACACCCCTTCTTGAAAGCCCATTATTCTCAACAAGTCCCCTTTTTTTCCGTCATCAACCCCTGCCATATATAGTTGTGATTTTATCGGATTGGCTCTTAAACCCGCTTCCTTCCCAAACCTCTCCAAGCAGCCCGCAAGCATCCTCAACGAAGTCTCATCCGCCCTTGCAAATAGCATAAGATCATCCGCATATATAAGATGTGTGATGCCCACCTCCTTGCACCGCGGATGATGATGATATGATGGGAGCACCGAGATGTCCTTGAGCCTTCTTGATAGCACCTCCACACATAACCCAAAAAGGAGTGGCGATAAAGGGTCTCCTTGCCTCAATCCCCTTTGTCCACCAAAAAAACCATAGACTCCCCCATTGAGCGATATAGAATATGTCGTTGTCGTCACACATTGCTTTATCCATGCACAATATTGTTGGGGAAAACCAAAACCAACAAGTGCTTCCATTAAGAATTCCCAATTTAACATATCGAAAGCCTTCTTTAGATCCACCTTTGCCATACACCTTGGAGAAACCCTCTTGCGAGCATACCTTCTTAAAAGATCCTGGGTGAGGAAGATGTTGTCTCCGATACTCCTACCTTGCACGAAAGCCGCTTGAGCCGGGTCTATCAAGAAATCCATTACTTTAGAGAGCCTTCCCGCCAATATCTTAGCAATTACCTTATAGAAGACGTTGCAACATGCAATAGGCCGGTAGTCCGTGACTCCTTCCGCATGATCCCCTTTGGGCACAAGATATATAAGTGAGTGATTCCACTGTTTCAATAGCTTTCCCGTCCCAAAGAACTCCTTTATCGCAGCAATAAAGTCCTCCCCCACAATCTCCCACGCCGAAGTAAAGAACCTAGCTCCATATCCATCCGGTCCCGGTGCTTTCTCACTCCCAATGTCGTGTAGTGCCCCCTTGATCTCTTCCACCCCCACCGGCCTCTCAAGACCCCCCGCTTGTCCACTATTAAGCTTCCTTCCTGTAAGGGCAGCACCATCCAAGGGATCACACCCCTCCGGTTGGCCAAGCACCCCATGAAAGTAGTCAAGAAACTCCTCCGCCACTTGCTTGATCGATGTCGTTCTTTCCCCATTCCTCTTTGTGAGCACCACTATCGCATGCCGCTTGTTATTCCTCTTGACCACATCATGAAAGAACTTTGTACACTTGTCCGCACTTTGCAAATATGTGTGCTTTGCTCTTTGTTGATAATACATCTTTTCCGCTTCCGATAATAGTATTGCCCTTCTCCTCTTTTCCCCATAGTCCAATGGAATGCCTTGGCCGGCCAATACCTCCTTTTGTGCCTCCTCTAACTCGTAGTTTGCTCTCTTTGCCTTCTCCGATATGTGATCAAACTCCTTTTTGTTCAGATCCTTTAATGCCACCTTTAGTCTTCCCAATTTGGTCTTCAATCGAAACTGTGCATTACCTTGCACCGGTGCCTCCCATGATTTCTTCACTACACTTTTGTAATCTTGATGCAACGTCCACATGTTCAAGAATTTAAAAGGCTTTGCCGCTGCCCTTTCCTTCCCAAGAATATTAACCATAATACACGAATGATCCGATAAGCATCCCGGGGGCAAAAATTCAGCATATGTATCAAACTCCTCCATTAGCCAATTCTGGTTCACCATTGCCCTATCCAATTTGCAAGCCACCTCTCCATTTGTCCATGTGAATCTACACCCTATGGATCGCAAGTCCACCATACCACATACATGAACAAATCTTTGCAAGTCTCGCAACTCATAATTTGTGACTTGATTGCCTCCTTGCCTTTCATGTACATCCCTTATGGCGTTGAAGTCTCCCATGATCATCCAAGGCCCCGTCATTCCTTCCCCCATCTCCGTTAGCCTCTCCCATAGCACCCTTCGAGTTGTGACCGAATGAAGCCCATATATAAAAGAGACATAGAAGACCCTCCCAGAAGCCCGGCATGTAATCTGAGTGTGAATATACTGCTCAGTAGTATCCAGAACCTCCAAATCCGCCCGCTGCTCATCCCACAAAAGGAGTATCCGACCATGATTAGCCATATCAAAATTATTCACATACTTCATACCTGAGAACCTCCTTTCCATGATCTTGCCAACATTTTGACCATCCAGCTTTGTCTCCAGTAGCGCCATTACTTGTATTTCCTTGCTTCGCAAGAGGTGTTGCACCCCCCCTTGCTTTAGGGCCCTGTGGAAGCCCCTCACGTTCCATGCAGCAATCTTCATTGTCCACCTCCCCGGACTGCTCGCGTCCGTAGTTGTCGCCCACTTTGATCAGGCCCTCCCCTTTCATTCCCTGCCCCAGCTCCTCCGCCATTGCTTGAGCTTGCCACCGAGTTGGAGCCCGATGTCGACGCTGCCAATGATGAAGTCCCCGGCACCGAAATGGTGGCTGATGCTCCCCTAGCTGCCGCCGGCCTTTGGACAGGCCTTGATGTTGTTCTTGCCGCTGCCCCTTGCACCCCTTGGCCTTGTGCCGTCATTGAAACCTCCCCCCTTTGTCATGGCTCCTTTCCCCCGCACTCACCGCTGCCCCCTCGCTCCCCCCCTTGCCGATCATCACTTATCACCCCCTCCGGCCTTACCCCCTCCTTTTGCCGTGAACCAGTTAGCCCCCCCACTTGTTCCCCACCCGGACTTCCCTCCTCTTCCTCCTCCTCCGAGCCTCCATTCTCCCCTTCCCCCTCTTCCTCCTCCTCCTCCGTACCTTCCTCCCGGGGCGAAGGAGGCACCACCGCAACCGGAATCGGACTAGCTGCTGCTACCATTGCCATTGAGTTCTGCGCTCCTCCATTGTCTGCACTACCCTCCTGATTGGACTGATCTGCTTCTCTCGCTTGCTGCGTTGGCCTTGGTCTATATTGTCTCCTTGGCCCCCCCTGCCTATTGACCGATTGTGAACGACGCCGGGGCGGCCGCCGCCCATTCCCAGCTCCCCCATTCGCAGCTACACCATTCTGTCCTCCAGATTCTGCCCCTCCCGTCGTTCCTTGACAAAATTCTGTTCCATGCCCAATCCGACGACACTTTTCACAAAATTCCGGCAATGCCTCATATACAATTCTCAGGTTCACCTGTGCACCAGTTGGCAACGTGATCGGAACCTCCAATACCCGCTGTCCAAAGACCGGAACCTCCACCATCATTCGTGCATAAACCAGCCTTTCTCTTGTCCGCGTCAATTTGTCCGTGTACAATGGCTTGCCAATCTCCGAACCTATCATACTCAAGACTTTTTGCGACCAACAATCTGGAGGTAGACCGTGAATCTGAACCCACGCCGGCACATGCCTCCCATCCTCATCAAATAAGAAGCATCTCGGCATAATCTTCAAGAAGACCGGCACTCCGAACGCAAAATACGGCCCCCCTTGCAACACGCTGTCCATGTCCTCTTGTGTATCAAATCGGTACACCACCCATCCGCTCTTGTGCATGAAGAACTTGTACACCACCTTCCATTGCTCCGCCACCGCAATGACCCCCCTTCGACCCGGGTGCAACCCCATAAAACAGCCCACCAAACAGAAACCCATTGTGTCTTCAACGCTGTCCAAATCGTCGTATGAAAAAGCTAACCTCTCCCCCTTCGCCTCGTACTGATCGAGCTTCATCGCTTGCTTAATCTTACGGTTGTCCTTGAACAAACCAGCCCACGAAGCTGGCCCCCAAGCTCCTTCTTGCGCCTCACCCCCAGCCTGTTTCCCCGGCAGATTCTGTCCAGCCCCTTGCTCCATCTCCGGCGAACCCTGCTCCTTCTCCGGCGAACCACCATCACCTCCGGCCACTTGAGGTCCTTCTTCATCCTCTCCACCAGTAGGAGCTTCTTCCCCCTCCCTCCCATCCACGCCAACAGCCATCTCTTCCCCTGCTTCTTCCTCCAAGCTTTCCACGTCAACCTGTTTTTCCAGCTCAGCATCCGTCCGTTGGTCCACCTGTCCTTCTTCCCTTGCCACTTGGTCTTCCTCACTTGCCACATCAGCTTGACTTGCCACGTCCTTGGGCCCCTTTTGACCTGATTGGCCCTTGTCTTTCCCTCTTCTTCTAGCCATTACCGTTCAATCTTCCAGCTAAGCCTTGGAAATGTAATCTGCCGCCCAATCAGCCAATGGTTGCCAAGCCCACATTGACTTTGAACAGCCCCCAAGTTAGTGGTTTGCCGCCCACCCCTTCACGTGCCACGTGTGCTCCACCCTTTGGCCGGCGTGGCCGGCCCTTGGCCGGAGCTGGTCGCCGGAAACCGCCCAAACTCGCCGGAAACCTCCAAAGCTTGCCGAAAGCTCCTCCCACCTTCTACTCCTACCTAATGAGAGAAACCCAACAACAAACAACCCTCTTACCTCCTTGTTCTCCCCGGAAACCACCCTCTCCAGCCCTCCCTTGGCCGCCAAGACCCCGAACTCCGGCCACCCAAGGCTTCTCCTCCCTCGGAATGGATGAAGGAGTCCTCCAGCCGGCCTTGCTCTTGTTCGCAGCCCCTTGCAGCACCCAAAATGCCAAGAATCCTAGAGAGAAGTTGGAGCTTCTCTCTCTAACCTCCCGGCCCTCACGACTGACTGACTGAGAGCTCTTTTACTGAGAGCTCTTTCACAATTCTATGGGTGGTGGTGCATGGCCCAGTTATAGTTTATCATACTTGTAAGACTTGTCATGAACGTAGACAGTTGACCTCTAAGGTCTCAGATTACTTAAATATGATTTTTTACCTGTTCAGCGCTCATATGGGGTAGATGGAATTGATTTAGAAGGTACTCTGTTAAGTATATAGGTTGCTGCTAATAATGCATCTCTCCAATAGGAAATCAATAAATTAGCCTGAGTCGATCATCATAGACTTAACTATTTTAAGAAGAGTTCTATTTCTTCTTTCAATAACTCCATTTTGTTATGGAGTTTCTGGGATTGTTAGTTGTTTAATAATTCCTTTATCATTATAAATTGTCTTGAATAAATCAGACAAATTCACCTCCATGGTCAGTGCGTAAAGTCTTAACCTTGTAATTCAATTGATTATCAGCTTCGTTCATATAACGAATGAAGCAATCCAATGCTTCATATTTATAAAAAATCAAATACATATGACCGAAACGAGTAAAATCATCAATGAACGTAATGAAATAGGAAGCTCTATGTCTAGCCTTCACATTCATTGGACCGTAAATATCTGAATGAATTAATTGCAATGGAGAATCAACCTTAATAGCCTTACTAAATGGTTTCATAGTTACCTTTCCAGCAAGATAATGCTCACATACAGATAAGTCAATCTTAGCACAAATACCCAGTAGACCCTCTCTTGCTAACTGATTCATTCATTCTTGTTCTATATGTCCTAACCTAGCATATCAAACATCATCAGATATATCTGCATCACTAGTTAGAACAATGTTTTTAAAAACAACCATCATTTCCATTGATATCTGGTTCCACATCAAGAACCATGAAGCCATTAGTTAAAAAATCATATCCAATTAGCACAGAGTTAATTTTAAGTTCTACACATCAGTTGTAAAAATTCATACAATAATTCAAATCAAGAAGATATGTCATGGAAACTAAATTCCATCGAATCTCGAGAGCATACAAGATATCATGTAGAAACAAGATTCGTCCACCACGAAGGTTGAGTTTTCACGTGCCAACTCCTTTGACTTCAACCCTTGTATTATTCTCTACATATATCCATTTGTTGTCGACTGATACTCCATGAATGAACTCGCTCCTGAGCTACATGATTGGTTGCTCCTGAATCAATAATCCACAAAGGATAAGAATCAGCTAACAATACAAAACTGACAACGTAATGCTTAGGAAAAGAATATAGACTTGAATTTACCTTTTTTGTCTTGATATATTCCCGAGCGAAGTGACCCTTCTTGCCACAATTAAAGCAAGACAACTTGCTTTTAGATTTATTTTCGATCTTCTTTTACTTCTTCTTACTTGGGCCTACCCTTGCAACAACATTATCTTCTTTTCTCTTTTCTTTTCCTTTCTCGAACCATTTCTTTTTCTTGAATCCTGATGATCCAGCAAAACCGACAGCTACATAAGCTTGTTCAATATGGCGTGAGACATCAGTGAAAGTCTTGATACTCTCACTATGAGTCAGGTTCTATTTCATAATTTCCCAAGAATCAGGAAGGGAACGTATAACTGCTTGAACCTATTGTTCATCGGTCAACTAATGATCAACAGTCTTAAGCTTCCGAATCATATTTGACATCTCTCTTAGATGTTGAGCCATGGAAACATTCGAGCACTTCTGTCACACCCCAAGAGTATTCCTAGCCTGATAAACGGACAACATCTCCCCTGTATGACAATGCAATGCCCTGTTGATACAAAGCCTTTCGACCATAACCACACAACATATAGATGTATATAACCAAAGTCACCGTGGAAATCATCACAATAGAGTTAAAAACTCGACATCACTATATACCGGTATGACTGACCACAACATAAAGAAAATACTGCAACAAATCCGAAAAGACATGTGTGAATACCAACAAATGTCCAACCATACAATATACCATATGAATCCAAGTTCATAATAAGAAACATCCGAAACTAAAGGAAAAATAAATCAAAAGTCAGGACCCTCGGAAGTGAGATGAGATGATATCAGCTAGCGATGCTTCAAGCCCATCACGAAGTCGGCTATCTGTTACCTGAGCGACAAGAAAAACCTAGGGTTTGTGGTGGTGAGTATAAAACTCAACGGTAATAAGGAAAATAGTGCATGCATATCATATATCATAGGAGAGTCAATAATATACAATCGAAAAGTACAATAGATATACACTTGTATCAACTGGACAATATAAGGTACTGACATACCTAAAGATTTGCAACGATACAACTCATATAACCTGAGCATATAGACCATAATATAACACGTATGACGTAATGAGTAATCCTGTCTCCGCAATTCACAAACCACCTACTAATATCCTATAACCAATATATCAACGAACCTAGTTCATCCCATATCACATCACGAAATTGGTCAAAGGTATACAACAGTCCAATCAACTCATACACTGGTATCCCACACACACACATATAGAATATGCAGGTAGCATGCAAGATGATGTACAATCAAATACAGCAAACATAACTCGAACAAATACAACATCACAATGTGTGTGTGTGTGTGTGTGTGTGTGTGTATATATATATATATATATATATATATATATATATATATATATATATATATATATATATATATATACATGCAAACACCATCAACCACGGCAATGCAGATGTATAGTCAAGCATGCACGCCCCACTCGCTACCACGACTCCAGTGTGGCTTAGATGGCTCGACATGATAACTATCCAAACTCAACAACAATCACTACTCTCGAGTGTCTAAGTGGGCAGTATGAATAAGTAGTGATAAGCTAAAGAGCTATAAGCTACACAACGAGGGTCTATGTTGCTGGCCACTCCGACTATCACTATCCATAAGTGGTCGAGTGCCTCACACACAGGACAACTACACGCAACTCTAACTACCACCATCAATAGTGGCTGAGTGCGGCACAACATTTGCTCTACCCTCACAACAGTTACTATTACCATGAGTAACCGTGGAGGCAAGATGACTGACAACTCTCTCAACCACGAGGGAGACCAAGTCGTTAGCATGCATATAAATGGAATGAATGCACAACCACACATACATACGTCCACAACACACTCTCTATCCTACAGAGAGGCATACACAACTGACAACAACCAAGCTGGGACCTCCAGTCCGTAATGACACGCTATCGACAAACCACACGACCATACACAAATACATGATCCGTAATAGATATATACAATATAAGGATACGATATAAAAATCAACTCTACATCTAGGACATCATCCACCCCTAGATGATTTATCTAAATTGTACGATTCAGATCTGCAACCGAACTTAGCTACATACACATAGGTAAACCACTATAGATCGACATACCATAACGTCTATAATTCATAACAATGATGAAGGAAATGTAACAACAACGACAGAGCATTATAAAAGCAAAGACAAGTATCAAACAATAGAAAAACTAGAGTGGAGTCAAGATATAACTGACATCAATGTGAAATCACATGCATCAGGATTTAACTACTACCTGACCAGGGTAGAAAATTACACACCTGATACGAAGCTCATAACAATAATCCTCACACCAGTGAACTTGTCTCATATCCCAAACCTGCACAAATTAGCAAGCACAGTTAAGTTTAAGCACCCAACAAATATACAAATCAACTACTACATCATTTCTACATTCATATCCTTTTATTGAATACGAGTTAGAAACCCCGATCACCCAAGGCCAATTCTCAACAACCAAACTCTCCATTGAACCCTCAGCTTTTACATTCATCCCTCTACCATCAATTCACATTTAACACATTCACAGTCCATACACAAAGCATAACAGAGTATCATAGACACAACATCATAGATCATAGCAACACCACAACCATCCACCGCACCAACCTCACCACAAACATCCACACTGCAGCATAGCAACACAACAATATCATAGATCAAAAGATGAAGAGTCTTACCCTTTAATCGCTTGGTCACTCACAGATCAAATCACGCCACAAGAACCAAGGTTGGAGATCCAGACTACTATTGGAACGTCCAGGCCTTGTTGCAAACAAAGTTATCCAAGCTCAATGTTGTTGTGAACCACAATAAATAATCCTCACCAACTGTTGTGAACGAAGATACACCAAGACTTACCTCACGGCACAACCCTCACCAACCTTCGACGCAAATCGGTGAAAACAACTCCCTTCCACGAGCTGCTCTGTCCACTGGTACTGCCCTACGATCAAACGTCGCTGCCCTATCCCCATAGGACCGAGCTAATGATAGTGAAGAACACGATTGAGGATGGATCTCATCCAAAATCGAGGAAAGAGATCGACCACTTACCTAACTACGACAGAGATCGTGAAGCACATCTCACGATTGGAAATCAGATAAAATCACCATCGATCCTTAGCTCCCAGCAAAGCCACTTTGTCAGAATCTCGCTCGAGAAACTGCGTTCGAAGGTCTTCCAGTGAGGCAAACCCCCACCGCGAACGCATCGGCAACAGTTGCGTCCGGAAGAGGAGAGATCAACGATACGGAGAGGAGAAATCGCGATGAGGAAGAGAAAGGGGAAGAGTAGTGAGTGAGGAATCTGATCGGGGTTTTGGGTCCTTTTATAAGCCGTTCGGGATTTGGGGTTGAGCCAACTTTAGGTAGGTCTAACCTAGGTTAAGCCCAAACTCAATTAAACCCCAAATCTGCATACCTAATTTTTTTTTCACCGTATCTCACAACTTTTTATAGTTGTCAAACTTAATTGTCAGCTATCGAAGTTTGTTCAGACTTACTCCATTGTATCTCTTCTTAAGGGATACCAGGACTACATGAGCCGATGGATACGACATATACTTAAAAACTAGGTCATCCACCATTGAACTAATCAATATGCCCTGAGCAGTAGAGTCCTTTTTCTTTCATATCTTATAGTTATCAAGATCTAGTTTGTATTGCGCAGTTGTACCATCAACAGGTTCCATCATGACCTGATGAATAGCCTCAAGAACCTATTGCTCCTCAAGAACATATTGTATTTTGAGATGTTAGATTTTGTAGTTTTTCTCGTTCAATTTCTCACCCTTGTTGAGTTCAGCTATAATGTTCTTAATTGCCATAATCTACATAAATAAATGAATTATTTGGTTATTCAATGTAAATACAATGTATGCAATTTCTGATTGACTCAATATAAGTCTGAATTGGTTCACAAAATTAAGTGGAAACTATGTTTCCACTCATCATTCATATGTTCCAATCAGATTGACATTGATTATCTAAATCACATAGATCTCATTTAATGAACTAATCATTAATTTATTAAATGAACTAATCATGATTCAAAAGAAAATGAACCAATCATTTCTTATTCAAAAGTTTATTAACATATAACATACTTTCAAAAAAACTATTAACAAATAAGAATTTTTATTCACAACCTAAACATACTGGACAAGATAGGTTATTACTACTCCCACTAGGATAAATATTGGTGCAGTAGTCATAATTTCAAATCCTATCTTCCATGACTCCACTAGGGTAGACTCAGGCTGACTGACTTTAGAATTCTCTCCAATCTTCTCGGGATCCTTCTGATCCTTGTGTTGAAGTAGTTCTTAGCACAATTTAGCATATGTTATCCGCCTTTCATAGCGACCCCATATGTGATGTGCAACTATTATGAGATTGTTTAGCAGAAATCGCATCAAGGCCCAAATTCGATAGTTGTCGAATATCGAAAACTTCTACTGCTCGAGTCTCTAGAAATGACCATCGAACCTCGCTATGTGAACAATGACCCCTTCTACAGAATTAAAAACTATCCCCGGATAACTTCCCTTAACTTGTTTCGTAACACATCACGATGGATCATCGTAGTAATCATTCGTGTCATCTGAAAATTGAAATTAATTAAGTTAGTACAAAACTGACTAACCAGTTTAATTCAATTTATACAAATAATCAAGAAAACTAATCTTCTTGCTTTTAGGAGTTTTCAATCGATAAGTCCTACTAACCAATCAACTCCATTGACAACTGTAAACTTTGGAAATTAAATTTCGAGTTTTCACGGATTTTACTCGAGCTTCCTCAGTTAATCTTGAATCAGCCTCAAGCAAAATCAATTTGGCAAGCACCTTCGGTGCCCCTAGCTTGAGTTGTTTATTTCGGGTTCAACTGCTCGACACTTTGGTTATGAGACTAGTTGACTTTCGTCAACTTTGCTAGTCAACCTATGTTGACTTAGCTACAATACTCCTTGCGACTTCCAAATACCGCAAAATTTCACCATTTTTCCCATGCCGAGTATTGCAAGTTTGTGCCGAGCACTATGCTTCGAGAACAAATTTCTCAATCACCGTGGTGCTCGAGCACCATGCACCCGAGCACCTTGTGCTTGGGCACCATACATCCGAGCACCTCGTGCTCTTTCCGAGCACCACGTGCAGTGTTGAGCACCGTGGTTTCTTTCCGCGCCGAGCACCGTAGCCGAACTCGTAGTTTCTTCAACACCTGAGCCCCAACAGTGCTCCGCACCGTGGTTTCTCGCCTTGCCGAACACCTTGAGCATGAAGCTATGGTTTCTTTTGCGGCGAGCACAACGTGTTGTGCCTGAGTCGGCCCCGCGTGCTGAGCATCGTGGGTCGAGAATGACTTGCCGAGCTCTGCGGGCGAGCACCGTGGTTGATCATCGCTTGCCGAGCTCCGCGGTCGATCTCTTCTTTTGCGATTCCTTTCCACGCTGAGCACCAACAGTGCTTCATGCTGCAATTTCTCGGATCGAGCAATTCGCGGCTTGGGTGCGCCGCGCCGCTCGCGCACGCACTTAAGGTGCTCGACCGAGGCAGTCGTCGAGTTAGAAATCGTGATTTTTCACTCACACTGTTCCTGTCACTATTTATCATCTTCATAGCGATGAACAACGGGAACAACAACTCATGCATAAAGTAATCTAATCTAACCACGCTCTGATATAATTGTTAATAGATTAGAATACAGCAATAAGCATGAGTCTATAAAACTGTAAATACTTATAGATTTCAAGCCTGCTCAAAGGTTATGGAAGAAGACCTTTGGACCTCTGCTTATTGTTGGAAGAGCAATCATAGTACACAAACCAGAGAGTTTTTTTCGATTTACAAATTAAAATCCAACAGAGCTGTGGACATTCCTTCATTTGGACCTTTCTCTAATCTCTTCTCTTATAATTTAGATAGAGACTTTTCATTTCCAAACATTAACACATTGATTGCATAACTCATATCGATGTTCAATATTGTGGCTACTTTGGCTGTGCAACGTATACGGAGTCATAATTTATGAGCAGTCGTTACTAGTAGACACAAGTGCTTATCATTCGAAATCTGAAGATTAATTTTCAACGAATACAAAATACTTTGTTAGATCATGAACTCTCCAATGCAAAAGAATTATTGTGTCGTGGTAAAATCTTTCCTAATTTATCATCTTTTGATCACGAAAAATATTTGATAGTGAATATTATTACGTTTTGCCAAGTGATGATTGATTTAATTCGAACGGTTACAATTCAGAGGGTTTTATTTTTTCATCGGTTCAAACTACATAGACAATTGTTTAATAAATAGATTATTTTCATACACCAATTTTGCCCTAAATCTCAATATACACACATCCAAACAAGAGGACGTTTCTAACCTTCACAAATGAGCCACGATGATCAAAAGATAAATTTGTATCAAAATAATAAAAATTAATTTTACGGATACAATTTCTGACCATATTATAAATTGATCTTATAATTCCACAGTGATGACGTGGTGGCTAAAATACATTAATATTTATAGAAGTGATATGGTTCCGTATCGATTTTAAAAGAAGTTTAAAAAAAAAATTTTAATTCAAATAATTCTCACGTATTTTAATCATCATATTAAGATTTGTAAAATCTTGTATGATTTATCTTCAATGGATAATTAAATTGACAGTTATATTTTTGTTTTTCAGAAATTGATCCTATCATTTAGATTAAAGGGCGGTCGGCTGAGCGGTATTACTCGTCACCTTATAAAAGTAAATAACTGTATCAAGGAAGTATCGTTTCTGTAAGCTGCAGGACAATGGGACATGACAAGTCAAATACGTCACGCGTCATTTCATCAAATCAATCGCATGCAGAAAATACTCATTTCTCATGAACAACTCAAACTGCTGTAAATGAATTAAACATCTCGAAAAAATTTTACAATCTTTAAAAATTAACTCTTCAATTTTATCATTTTATCATATTAGCCACTTCATCCTCCTCCTCCCATAGCAGTCGATGGACAATTGTAGAACCTATTAATTGATGGGTATCGGTACTCTACCAACGGTTCATTTGATGGACCGGGTTTATTTGGTGACCGGCTGCAGGGTCTATATATAGCCGGTTCAGTCGGTTCACCAGCAGTCTATGGGATGCATCTAGTTTACGTGATTCATGCAGATTCGAGTCCCTCCATTCACCCTGCTACGATCTCAAACTGCGAGCTTCTCCTTCCTCTTCGATCTGTCAAGGCCACACAATGAACATCTAATCGTCATCTCTCGACTCGACGGATTGATCGACGTATGCATGCAACGCCATGCACCGCAAAGGATTCCAGCCGCCATGATAGTCCTCTCCTTGTTGTTCTTCATGACTTGTGCATGCGAGATTCATAATGTCGATGTGATGGAATCCGCCTCATGATTTAATGGATCCTGTACTCTTCCTCTTCTCTGACGGATTGAGATTTGGTAGCAGCTTTTATCTCTTGCGAGATCATCTCAAATCCCCTCCCCTGTATATGCTTTCTGTTCCCCCCACTCTGACACAGAAAATGCCTGCACACTTCCTCAAGTTCTCCTTCTCCATCTCCGCCATGGCTGAGCTCATGAGGAGCTCTGTTCCGTAGCAGAGCGGGACAGAGCAGAGAGAGTTCGCTTTCTGTTTGCGCTCTGTTCTACTTCTGACACGCCTTGATTCGTCGAATCCCTATTAAATCTTTTGTTTTCCTCCTTTATAAGGAGAGGAAGAGAGCTTGGGTAGTGTTCTTGGAGGAGAGAGAGCTCGAGTTCTTTCCGAAGGTGATCTTTTGTGTGTTTATTTCCAGCCTTTTTGGTGTCTGATTCCAGTCGTGCATGGAATGATCTTTGACAGTGTTGAAATGGAGAGCTACGACGACGCGTGCGAGGCTCAGCTGCCGCCGGGCTTCCGATTTCACCCCACCGACGAAGAGCTCATCGTGCATTACCTCCTCAAGAAAGTGCTCGACGGCAACTTCGCCGGCCGCGCCATCGCCGAGATCGACCTCAACAAATGCGAGCCATGGGAGCTCCCTGGTTCGATCTTTTTGCTCTCTTCTTTGAATCGATCGGCAAGAATCGTGATTGAGTTGGGGAATAAATTAATTGCAGAGAAGGCGAAGATGGGGGAGAAGGAATGGTACTTCTTTAGCCTTCGCGACCGCAAGTACCCCACCGGACTGCGGACCAACCGGGCCACAGACGCCGGCTACTGGAAGGCGACGGGGAAGGACCGTGAAATATACAGCTCGAAGACGATGTCGCTGGTGGGGATGAAGAAGACGCTGGTGTTCTACAGAGGGAGAGCTCCAAAGGGGGAGAAGAGCAACTGGGTCATGCACGAGTACAGGCTCGAAGGCAAGTTCGCCTACCATTTCTTGTCCGGATCTTCCAAGGTGAGAACGAAAGATGCGATTATGATTTTATTTTAACCTCGATTTGTGGATGTTCTGACGATATTTTTGTGGAAAGAATGGATTTTGATCAGAATTGAGTGGCATTGCAGGACGAGTGGGTGGTTTCCCGCGTGTTTCAGAAGTGCGGCGGCGGCGGAAGCGGCGGGAAGAAGACCCGCCTCGCGCATATCGACAGGACATGTGGAACGAAGGGCCCTGACGGCGAGAGCCGCGGCTCCTATGACATCGCCGCTGAGAGAGAGGCGGCGCCCGTGACCTGCTTCTCCACCTCCATCGCCGCCGCTACTGGCATGGGCCTCCACTGCCCACCGCCTCCGGGAATTCCTCCGGCAGGCTTCCCAACCCTCAGATCGCTGCAGAAGAATCTTTACCTGCCGGTCTTCTTCTCTGGTGTGACCGCACCGGCGGCGGCCGAGGCGCCGCAGTCAGCAATCGCAGGGATCGCGGGCTGGCCGCCCGAGTTCGATCGGGCGTCGCAGCAGACTGGCGCGGCGGTGCGCAGCCACCAGATGCCGGTAGGGTCCACGGAACTGGATTGCATTTGGAGTTTCTAAAGTCACCCTGTTACAAGTAGTTGCTACGAAATCCATTCCGCTTTGTACTCCGAAACGCTCGCTTTGTTATGTGAAATTAACGTGATTGTTACGTCTGACTGTCGTTTAAAATGGCGCAGCTTGAAAACGTTACGGCGGGCCGTTTCTTTCGGCCGATTGCGTAACAGTGGTTGACACCGAGTTCACTGTGACCGTTTTGTTGTTTTATTATGATAATTTATCGTTTCTCTTCTCTCTTAGTTCCGGTATAAAACAACATCCAAAAAAGGATTTTGGAAGACATTGTTAAAGAGTTTAATTTAATTTTTTCTTTTCCATTTAAAATCATTCAAATTTGCCTTCTTTCGTTCATTTTATTTATCCGGTAAATAGCTTCTACACAAATGTCTGTATCATTGTAACATAAAATATTTTTTAATGGAGCTTCTAAGCACTGCTTCGTCCCATGTTTATAAACTCATCCAACATTTTTTTAATACCCAAAATTAAACGCAAGCACGCAATTAAACCAGTCCACTTTTAGCGTCGACCATTATGAATGAGATATTAGATTATAAAATAATAATTCTATTAAGTTTCATTGAGACTTAATGTAGAGGACATATTAGAAGTGGAGCACCAATTTATTATATAGTAGCATTTTTTGCATCAATTTTCACATAATTAACAAAAATTCATACATTTTTTTTTTCAACCATAGAAATTAATAGTCCAAGGGAAAAGGCGTATTTTGATAAAAACAAAGACCAATATATATTCATTTTTTGAATAAAAAGGTCTAAACTCAAATATCTTAAAAATTGTGCAGCTGATGACTATCCTCACTTATTCCAATAAAATCCTGATAGCTATCATCTGCTTAAAGTTTAATCAAAAATTTGCATATAGCAAACAATAAATAAGAAGTTGAAATAATGGTTGCGGAGACATTCCTTAATTTCTAGCGAATGGCTTTTGATATATTAAATTAGCAGGCAGCATATATCGTGTGGATTTACTGTGCAGTCTTGTTTATACTGTGTTGATTGACTAGTTGTGTTTGTACCTCTTGTGAGACAGGAGAGTGTTCCAAGTATTCCATGGTGAACTCGCCTTTGCCCTACCGAAACAATTGTTCGTAAAAACCATTTTTACGAGATAGCAAACTTGTACGACATCATTTCTTCATAAAGATGTGTGAAGAAAAGGAATGGCTAGTTAGTTACCTGTGTCATGGAGCGAAGGGATGTTGAATATCCAAACATGTTGTTTAGGGGTACCTGAAACTCCAAAAAGGGGTTTCCATCAGCACAGATTTTCTGCAAATCTTTTGTTCAGGTAATTTATGGTTGGTAGGCAAGCATTGTATTCATATGGCATGCAAGTAAACGTGCAAGAAAACAACGATAAAAAGAGAGCAGTATAATCAAAAGCATAATTTTATGGTTATGCTGACAAGTTTAGGGGTGGGTTCTGTCGTAGACTTAAGGTCAGAGTTCTGTGGTGCATGTTGACCATTATCAGACTTTGGTACAAGTATCAGGGATAGGTATGAATACAAGTCCACTTGCAGAGTCAATATCTGATTGTCATTATTGGAAATCTACATAGGTGTGTTAGATTGGAGGATAACACACACACACACACACACCCACCCACCCACACACCCACACCCACCCACCCACCCACCCACCCACACACACACGCACGCACGCACGCACGCACGCACGCACGATATTTAAGGTTATTGGGTTATTGTATCAATATTTAAACATAAACCTTAAGCTACAGCAATTTTATGGTTGTTTCAACAGAAAATTGGCTTAGAAAATAGTTTCTAGTTGCTTTTTGATTGAAATATACTTATTTTTTCAAAATTTCAGTTCCAATTAAAATGGAAGATTTAAATTGGTTTTTTTTTTCAAACCGGAATATTTCAGTTTGGTTTAGGTCTTCATTATCAAACCCATAAATCGAAACATGTCTACTGCTTTGTTCATTGGCTTTAACATAATTATGCACGTATGGGTTTCATCACAGTTAGTGCAAGTATGATAGAGAGCCAATGGGATCGAAGCAAAACATTATCACTATGTTATCTGATCATTTAGAGGAAAGGTTGGATTGTACATACATGAGCAACCACCACAGTATCATCGCCATCCTGGTCATTTCCAACTATCAAACCTTTCCGCCTGTCATTCATACAACGAGAACATATACAGACGTAAACCATTTAGAGACATCAATCCATGCAAAACATAAAGTAGCTAAAATATAGTTCCAGAATTAGAAACCCACTTGTTAACATCACCAGTAACAGTGCCCTGAAATTCTGTCGGAAATTTCAACTCCACCTTCATCACTGGTTCCAATATGATAGGTCTAGCTGCAGAATAACACTATCGAGTAAATACTGTCAGAATTTTTTTGGATAAGACAGTTCTTCCTTGTGGGAAAACATAAAAGGAAAGTAAAACATCTAACCTTTCTAAATGCATATATAGCTGCCAGCTTAAATGCAAGCTCGCTCGAATCAACGGCATGTGATGCCCCGTCTGTCAAAGCTATTCGGACGAATTCAACAGGGTGTCCAATCAAAGAACCACTGTGGAAAGAAAGATTCATGATCAGGCTAATTATCTTTTTACATGACCATGGAATAAGGAAAATCTGGAGTTACTCACGAGTTGCAAGCTTCTCGGAAACCTTTCTCAATAGCTGGGATGAAGTTGGAGGGTATTGCTTGTCCTATAATATTGTTCTCAAATTCAAATTTTACAGGAGAATCCATTGGAAGAGGTTCAATGTACCTAAATAGACAAAGAAAGAATATTATTTCTCAAGGCATTATATTGTCCTATATTATTTCTTTTTAAGAAAATAACAGAATTAACAAAGCAAAAACAGCTACTAATTGTGTATTCCTCAAGGCTAAAATTTGACAATTCCTATGCAAATAATCCAGTATATGTGAAACACTTATGGCGTGCAGTTCACAAAATGGACCAGACGAATAAGAGAATGGAATTATCCTAGCTTAACTGTTCATATGTTTGATTCCTATGAATATTAGTATTTTATCAATGATAAAATATTCCTTCATAAAATATTTTGATTGATTCTAGCTCAGACAATATATTCCATGCAGTTTACCTGGTCTGCCTAGCCAAGACCAGCCAATCTGTTGATCCGCCTTCCAAATCTGATAAGTCCATTTGGCCTGACCAACAAGCTTGGCTCACTCAGGTGGGTCAATGGACATGTTTGACCTGATCAGCCCAACTGATCTGTTCAGCCTAACAGTCTGACCATTCTACATGGCACAATTAACTTGTCAGCCTGTCCAACCTTATGGGTTTGTCAGCGTGACCAACTAGTCTAACATGTAGACCAACCAGCTCTCCTAATCGAACCCAACCCACTTTGCTCGTTAATATTTTTGGAAGGGTTAAATAGTGTAAGAAGATGAACTGTTTCGAATTGGAATAGAAAAGAAATAGCTATTTCTAGATGAGAGTAAGGATTCCTTACGAACAGAGAATGATACTCTCATGAAAATTGGTATTCTGGATGAATTTTTGAAACCAAAAAAAGAATGATCATTCCACAGAAATTGACAGGAATTGAGATATAGTTTAGCTAGATTTATGAATCTACTAAATGAGGCACCTAAGCTGCTGATAATGCACAGACTAAGACAACCATGATTATCTCACTTGATAATGTTCTATCTAATTATTTCATGAATCAAACTCATACAGTAATGAAGTGCTATTTGACAGGTGCAATACTGTTTTATACAAATTAAAGCATCAAATCTACAGAACAACCAAAAGTGGATACTGAATGCCCAAAAATAATGATTATGCAACTATGCTTACCCAGACACACGTCCATATTGACCTTGACCTCCACTTTGCTTTTTGTGAAGATAATCAAAATCAGAACGTTGAGTAACAGTCTCCCTGAAGTTAACACGAGGCTTTCCAACTGTTGCATCCACCTTCATTCCCAGATACAAGTGAAACTTGGTTAAACAATTTTCTTTCAAGAACCAGAAGGTATTTTATAAATTACAAAAAACTATCTCCAGAAGTTGGTTACCCATGCATAGTAAAGAGAGATATGTTCTAACATAAGTTAAATATTCTTACTTTGTATTCCCTTCGTATGCGTTCAACATAAATGTCCAAATGCAACTCTCCCATCCCAGAAATAATTGTCTGCAATGGAATGGCAATAGTGTTAAGTTTTTATCCCTAAAGAGAGAAGATGCAATCAGGTGAAGTTAAACTAACTTGGCCGCTCTCAGTGTCCAATCCAACACGAAATGTAGGATCCTCTTTCTGGAATCGGTTTAAAGCTTTTGAAAACTGAAAGGAGAAGAAAATCAGAAATTTTAAAATGAAAACTTAAGTAACTAAAATCGATAGCATTCAATTCATTACTTGTCCTCCAGAATCTTTTGATACAGGTGAGACAGCCAAAGACATGACTGGCTCAGGAACATTCATGGAAGTCATAGTATACCTAACTGAACCATCTGTAAAAGTATCACCTGAGGGAAAGCACAAGAATGTTTTAAACTCAATAAACAAGAACAAGCAATCATTCAATAAGGAAATTGGATAGGTAGACCAGTCAAACACATTACCTGATGCACAATCTACACCAAAGACTGCAACAATCTGCCCAGCATGGGCTTCTTGAATATCCTGCAAAGTGAAGGCCACAGATTTTGTTAAGAATGATTGAATCAAAGAGCATAGTATGATTATATGCATTGATAATGCAAACATTATATACATGAATGATACTCATTTTACATACTAAGTAAATATGAGAAAAGCTTGTTAACCAACCTCCATCTCATCAGCATGCATTCTAACCAGACGAGGAACCTAAACACGGATGATTTCTCATATTAGAGTAGGTATATATGAGTAAAGAGACAACTAAATTAATGGTCAAATGCTGAAGACAGAACAGCAGCACGTATATACAAGCACGGGCAGGAAGTTCCATGCTCAAAAAACCTTCAAACAAAACATTGGCATACAACTAAAAGTACCAAATATATATGGACTTAACTATACATTTATGATGAGATACTACATTGTAAAAAGGACAGATCTGCTACTTATAATTTCAAGCAAACCAAAAAAAAGATGAATGTTTGATAACTAATCTAGCATTTATACAGTAAAACTCAAAATTGAAACAATTATCATTCACTAATCCATCATACACTTCTACTGAAATGCAAAAACTAGGTTTCCCCCTCTAAAAAAGACTAATCCAAGAAACGAAATATCAATATGTTAAACAGCTAAAGATACCATGCATTTCCTATCCCTAGCGAAATAATAACAATGGAAAAAAAAACTAACAACCACTACTAATAGCAAAAATAGGCCTAAGTTGAGATATTTTAGTCGAGTCTAATTCACAAAGAGGTTTAATTCCTCAAAAGAAATTATATATCAAAATTCTTGATTACTAGTGTACATAAGTTGATAGGCAAATATTTTTATGTAACAAGAAAAAAAAAAACCCAAAACCAAGCAAATGTAAAGAGACAAGAACATCAAAACAAGATCCAAGGAATTATTTGATAACTAAAAATAGACAGAAATAAAAATGATGATCAAAACTCACTTTAATCTTTTTCCCTGTGTTTACATTAATCATAAAATCACCTCTGCGAATGACACCTTCATAGATTCTGTTAAGACAAATGAACCATATTACTAATGCTCTTTGATAGACCATTTGTGTACAAAACAGATTAAGCAAACTGGATGGCACAGAACAATAAACCACACAGAATGGAGTAGTACCTCAGATAAGTCAATTGACCAAAACGGCCTTCTTCCAATTTAAAAGCTAAAGCAACCAGTGGCCCAGATGGAGTCCCGGATAATAAAATCTTTAAAAAAGTCCAAGAGAAACATGACTTTCTATAACTGATACTGGAATACTGAAACAAATAATGATGCATATCATAAAAAAAAAAAGCTTACCTTTTCTTCATCCTTGTTTTGATCAAGGGCAAAGTTTTCGACTTCAGTTGGACAAGGCAAATAATTGAGAACTCCATTTAAAAGTGGTTGTACCCCCTACAAATTGCAATCCAGAAGTTTTCTCAAATTCAAATGCCCACACAAACAAGATGAAACATTGTTATTTAGATAAGAATTGCCTATAAAATTACAGAAAGCAGATCATGAACTAATAGGAACTTGGCGTCAGGTTATACTCTGAAACACATACTTCTGGCAAATTGCTATCACAACCCAAACATCATTGTTCGATCCATCATGTTATATTGTCATTAGAAGTACAAGAAAGATATTCAACAAACATTATCACTATAGATATTCATAAAATTAAAAAAAAAATAAGGTGGAAAATGGAAAACGAATGAAATGAAAAAAATGACTTTATGCACCTTATTCTTGAAAGCACTTCCCATGAAGACGGGAACAAATTTGCGTGCAATTGTAGCTCTCCGAATTGCCATCTGGTCAAAATAACAAAGACAAAGGATAATAGCATGAGAAAATCATAATACAATTTGGTAGCTACTTCAGTTACTAGTGCCTTTCATCTCAACCAAATAGAAATGAGAAGGGTATGAAAATAAAACATGAACATATTTGTGTTAAACCTTGAGTTCCGTGGGAGAAATTGGTTCATCATTGAGAAAAGCTTCGGCAAGTTTATCATCTACTTCAGAAACAACTTCAATAAGTTCATGCCGCTTTTCTGCAACAAGAGACTCCAAATTCTGCGGGATATCAGCTGTTTCAATCTTCTCACTGAGATAGTTAGCAAGTGTATAAGTAAACAATCAATAAAAAAATCCTCTTCAAATATTTAAAATTAAGAAAGCAAGAATATTGGAATACCCATTTGATCCATGAAAGTAATACGCTTTCAGTTCCACAAGATCCACAAGACCCTGAAAATTTTCTTCTAATCCAATGGGAAATTGTACAGCTGCACTGTGATGGCGTAGCTTATGCCGTGCCTAGAAGGTTTTAGTACATAAGACATCACTAAAAACAAAATGAGCCTTATGTGGGGAAAATAAATATTTTTTTTGAATCAATATGATATATAAAATGGCAAGGCCATAGCAAATTTAGGGAAAAAAATGTATTGTAACTCAAATTTAAAACTTCAACAATTGCGACAGTTTTTTCATCCTGCATAGGGTCCAAGATGATGAAACACAAAATGGAAAAATCAAAACGTATAAGATGGCTAGGGAACAAATAAGAGAAAACATGAGTTTGTTGGTAATGCATTGGCAAAACAAAATTTTACTTAGAATGATAACTAAAAAAGAACAAATAACAAAGGGAAGGCAAAAAATTGCTGAAAAGTATCACAATTATAGATGACTAAAAAGTTGAATTTTAGATGACTAATTCATTAATTGTATATGTTCCAGGGTCCTGATTTTAACTCTAGGATGCTGGTGTCAGGGGCATCAAACACAAGCAGTCACATCAGCTACGCTTGTTTCCATTGGGTCAGACTCAGAACCATTAGATCATGAGAAACAATACAAGCAGACTAGACAGCAAACTCACAGTTTTTGATAAAACATGTGCAACCATCAAATGATAGTAGAGCATAAGAATGACATACACTTTACCTGATTAAGAACCTTCCATGGATCTGCTCCCATACGGTCCAACTTGTTGATAAATGCAACCCTTGGGACTTCATACCTTCTCATCTGACGATCAACAGTAATTGACTGACTTTGTACACCCCCGACACTACAGAGCACCAAAATAGCACCATCAAGAACACGCAAAGCTCTTTCAACTTCAATGGTGAAATCAACATGGCCTGGTGTATCGATGATATTAACCTGCATTGTAATTCAAAGTTCTATCAAAAATAATTTTTTAGGTTACTTATATCAATGACTGACTTTGGATTTTTGTGAAGCTCCTATAAGCGACAAAAATATGAAGATAAATTGATTTGTCAAATTATGACCCTTGGAGAAATATATGGAGGATAATACTTAGTAGAGTACCAAACCGAGGCTAGCACATGCCAGGAGAGGCGCCTAAGAAGGTAATTCCCAAATCAACAAGTCAAAACGGTTATGCTATCCAAAATAAGCAGATACAACATTAAACTCTAAAGGAGAAATGAGATAAGGTATAAACAGAATTTATCTAATCCACGAGTATATTAATGAGTAAAGCATGTAATCCATGAAATTATTTCCAATGAATCAAGGAAATTCAAGAAACCTCTTAGGATTAAATCTCAAGTCAACTAAGACTTAGAACAGCAATTAAGTATACATCATGGATAGAATAGCATACTCTTGGCAAGATAGCAACGCAATGGAAAATTTGATTAATATAAGGAAACAAATCTGAACTGAACCATAACACGCGCACAAACAAACAAAAAAAAACAGTCGGATAGAGAGATTGAATGGTGATGAATAAAGTAATTCCCAGAAGTAAAATAAAAAAAATAAAAACATATAATCAGTCGTCGGAAATTCATTTCTGTAGATGCTACTTCACGTAAACAGTAGAAAATCTTCCAACTTTATAAATAGAGTAGAACTAAAGTAAAGAAGCATAGAGTACTAAATTCATCCCATTTTCACAATGGAACAGCTATTTTCGCCAAAAAAAGAACAACAAAGATGCAATTATAAGCGAAGAAATGCTACCTGATATCCGTTCCATGTGCAGTAGGTCGCGGCCGATTGGATCGTAATTCCCTTCTCCCTCTCGAGGTCCATCGAGTCCATTTTCGCACCCACTCCGTCCCTGCCACGGACCTCATGGATCTCGTGAATTCTCCCCGTGTAGAAGAGCACCCGCTCCGTGAGGGTGGTTTTTCCGGAGTCGATGTGGGCCGAGATTCCGATGTTGCGCATGCGGTCCATCGCCTCCCTCCACCAGGGATCCTTTTCCTCCTTGGCACGCGCCGCGGTCGACATCGCCCGCCGCTCGACGCCATTCGCCACGCCGTCGAAGACGAGGATGGACAGCGGTTGGAGCCGGTTGCTCTGCGCGCGGCGGAGGGACGCGAGGAGTCGGGTGGCGCATGGTCTCGTCATGGCAAGCGGCAGCGGAGAACAGCGGCGGAGCGGAGCCGGTTCAGCTAAACCCTAACTACTCGCTGTAAACCCCGCACCGCCTCCGCTTTCTGCCGGCCTATATCCATTTCGATCCCCTGAATCTATAGGTGCTAATTATAAAATAGAAAAAAATTCATTTTCCCCATTACTTTAACCACATTCTTAATTTGCTCCTTCCATTGCCCTATTATCGTTTTCCAGTTTCCACCCGTTTACTAGGGGAGAATCCCTTATTTACCCTGGTGGGTATAAATTTTATAACATATTAAACAATAGACACACTGAATCTTAATTTTTCTTACCATACCTTAGAACAATTTGAAAAAAATAAATAAATAAATCAGATTATAAGTTTTATATTTATTCAAATTCGAGTTCGACCAGGATTATCAGAGTTAGCATAAAAATTTGAGGGGAAAAAAGAATATCTAACACGAATCAAATTAAGTATTTTTTTTTGTTAAAAAAAATAGTGAGAGGCTTATTCAAGTTTCACAGAATCAAATCAATAGCATTACATAATAATTAGACAGACCGAATTGATAGCTTTGGAGTTATGTCCACTATCACAGTGAATTAACGAGATGAAGTGAAACTATTCCACCCATCTCGGTTCCATAGCCAAATTAATACTCGGATGATAGAATTGAGTAATGATCAATCTTCAATAGAATTAATTCTCTTGCAAAATAAATATCCTTCTACTTAGAAAATCACTCGGTCACTGTGATTTATCATTCTCCGATGTTGGATCTAAAAAAACATTCGGAATGAACATTATCATCTTTTGTTGCAATCGATTCCATTTAACGGAGCAAAGCCATTTTGAACTGAAAGCAAAATTGGTACTAAAACATGTATCATGCAGCACCCTTTGGAAACCCAACTACAAAGAACTAAGACGCCATTTGTAACAAATGAAATTTTTGCCCTAGTGTACAAGAAAAGGGTGTCATTGCACGCATCACAAACAAGTTTGGTTTCACATCACTAGTTGCATCCGCCATCAAACTCCCTAATGAGAAAATAAAATTTCCTGTTATGTGAAAATCTGCTGCTGAGCATCAAAATAATATTGTAAAGTGCTCAGAAAATGATAATGGAAACCCCCATTGCAAAACAACCCAAGGAAACCCAGGGGCTTAGGCGTTCACCTGAGGCAAAAATAAGATGGATGCTAGTCATTATCAACTAATAAAAAAAAAAACATGATGATAAAGTTGCCACATCGGATCCTAGTAAGTCTTAAGAGTAAAGGCATGAATGGAAAAAAAAAAAAAAAGAGAGAGAAATAAAACTTGAAGAAAGTAAACGAGGAAGTTTACTGAAAATGAGATTATTGTATAAAATACAACAAAGACAAACTGGGATCCTCAATGATGATTATATATTTTCTGAGAAAAAATTTATTAGGATTATATATTTTAGTTGTGGGTGTAACCAATCTCCTAGTGACAATGTAGTAGAGTGAAGAAATACAAATATGAAAGGTCTCCAATTCTATACCAACATTGACAAATATTGGAAAAATCCGAAGCTATGGGACCGGTAGCACCTCCACGAGTAAAAAAAAAATTTGAAATCGTCATGTTAATGGTCCCCCTCAGCTGTCTCTAACCGAAGAGAGAAATAAATCGAACGAATGCAAGCGAAGATTACCTCAATAGACTTGAACGTCCCAAAAGACCGACTCCCATTTGAAAAAAGTCCATAAATATACCATAATTAGGGATCGACTTAGAAATTCCTAATTATCTACAAGGATGTCTTACCACTGTACCATAGTCCAGGGACGGGGACTGCACCTCCACGAGTAAAAGCTTCTACAACTGATTGACTATAATGGCATACCTATGGCCCAAAACTTGGTTGTCAAACTACATCGATAAGATTGTGACTCCATAGAAAAGGTATTACTAACTCCGTGAAGTGAGAAGCAAAAATGTTCAAATAAAGCCGCTCCCGAAGCCACGTAGAGCAGTAGTAAACCACATACAACAAGCAGTGGGGTCCTAGCCTTTGTTTTATTCGTAATATAATAAATTACAAGAGACTATTGAAAAGGTCTATACAATTGACCTAGAGTCCAAATTTTTCCGCAAGTTAAATCCAAATTTGTATCTGATAATGAAAATTTGGTATTCTTTTCCAAGATCTAGTCAAGAAGATACAAGATACGATATTTGAGTTATAGACCAATGGTAGAGCTGCATAAATATGGCCATTTTATTTCTTAGCTTGTCCCCTTTTTTCTATTTAGTATCAGGCTTACTAGCAAATCCATACCCAATCCCACCCCCCCCCCCCCCCCTCCCTTTTTTTCCTCATATTTTTTTTTCCGTTCCTAATTCCATAGTAATCCCTGACAAAAAAACTTCACATGCCACACTTTTTTCTGTTCCTAATTCCATAGTAATCACTGACAAAAACTTCACATGCTGCACTGGTGAAGAAAAGTAGCGAGGCATTGATCCGAAATGCAATTCGTTCATAGCAGTCCAGTACATGAAGCTCCGGTCATACGGATTCTCACAGAAGGATTCATTGTACGCAGTCTTATCTTGCTTTGCAAGAGACTATTTTCAGAATTCGAATCCGTAATCTCTATGTCACAAGGTAACAATTTTACCATTGCACCAAGACTCCCTTTTTGCATTGATGAACTTCCTAAAAAAAATATGGAAGTAAATAAGATGGTATCAACCGATCAGGTGAACGAAACAAAACAAAGTGATCCTTAAGAATAAAAAATAAGGCTACTGGCTGTTTGCTTTAGAAATAGTCCTCCAACTCCTTGTGAACTACCTTTAACTATTCCTACATTGGTTCCCCATTTCACAAGGAATAGTTATTGTTTACTCAATCTATTCCAGGAATACCTAGTACTTGTGCATCTCAATCATGAATAATACAAATTCTTATTATATTCAACACTTGAAAAAAAAAAACACATTATGAATGCGCAAATCAAGTGAGTCACACAAGCCGATCAGACCACGCAATTTGGCAGGCAGAAGAGTCAGTTGAGCTGCTCGTGCCGATCAATTGGCTTGATCAGATTGGACAGGCTGGTTGAGAATATTTCATATAGAGACAATTTTATCATTGTAAAAAGTATTACTTCTCTATTCTTTCTATTTGTCATAATAATTGTATAAATCGAACATAAGAATAGTTATTCCATATTTTATAAATCCCATGAACCGAATACCAAATATTTATTCCTTATCTATTAAATTTTCTAGGAATATTTATTGCATTACTCATTTTAATTCCGTAAATTAAACACATGATAAGAAACAGAGAAAATAGTTGTGTTGATTTGAAAGTATATTTTCAAGGATAGCTTTCATTAGACTTGGACAAAAACAACCAAAGCAGAGGAATTAACAGAATAAGAGATTATGTTGTCACTGGGATATTTCATTTATCAAATCAATCAGAAGAGAGGAATTGGCAGAATAGGAGATCCGGTTGCTATTGGGATATTGAATTCAGGATGAAAGAGGGAACCACCAGTTCAAGATAATTTCCCAGTTTCAAGCAACTTCAGCATAGCATTAAATTCCTTTTAATCTTTCATATAGCAGTAGCATTGGAGGTGAACTATGAATAAAAGGCTTCAAGTAGGTGGACTATAGCCCTGGCTTCTACAATTATTTTCAGATTTATACAGACTAATTGAATGTCAAGTATTAAAACAAAAGTGCAAACTAAGACTGCATAAAAAAAATAAAAAGACGCAAGATACTCCAAAATTCCTTGAGATAAATAACAAATATTGGAAGAAACAATGTTAAGAGGATGGGAATTGGGAAATGTTTAGAAACCAGGCTGACCTCCTCAAAATGAGTCAAGGCTTAGAGTGAAGTGCAGCAGTCAGGAGCAATTTCATATTAAGATGTTTATAATTATCTTTGGCCATCACCAGCCATATTTCTATTTTTTCACCAAACTAATAAAAAATGAATACTTAGTTATCTTCAAGATCCCTTTATTTTGAGTGATGAAGATTAGGAATTACAATCCAATCTTTTTTTGTAAAAGATAAATACTTCAAATCACACACAAACCATAGGAAGACCAATAAAATCTTTATTTTATATTGCATATAAATTTTTATTCAATCACATACTTTAGCTTTCATAGACAACCAAAAAATCTCTGTATAAATAAATTGGATCAATTAGATTAAAAGTCTAAGAGGTAGAGCAGCCCACGATAAATAATAGTTTCATGGATCTATTCATAGAAAATTTGCTTGTGTCAAACGTCTAAGAGGTAGAGGAGCCTGCAATAAACAATAGTTTGATGGATCCATTCATATAAAGTTTGTTTGTGTATGACACAGACTGACAACCTAACACAACCCCCAACCTATTTCATCTGAACTCAGGACCGACATTGGTATAACATAGATTACTATTGGTATAGCATTATATAGAGTTCAATGGAGGATAAAATCTATGAAGCTAATCCCAAGTAGTTGAGACTAACAGAAAAAGATGATGATTAAAAGACACATCCATGGGGGCAAAGTTTAAAATTTCAAGTCGTGCCAGAGTTTCGATTTATGACTAGAATGATACAGTTTCGATACTATATCATATCATGCCAATGTAGTTTTGGTATTTTTTTAAAAATATACAACAAGAACAACAACTTGATGGATCTATTCATTGAAATTTGCCAAAGTTCATGATATTTTTTAAATATAAAATATATTAATTAAAAAATATGTTTATTAAATTTTCTATTGTATAATAAAAGGATAAAGGGATGACAATTGACATATTGAGTATATTATATATATATATATATATATATATATATATATTTTTTTTTTTTTTTTTTTTTTTTTTATTAACCTGAGGTGTCGGGCTTACGCCCACTAATCCTTAGGGCCGACCGGCCCTGCCCCACGGCCTTCAACGAGAGTCCCCACCGGTCGACGAGGGTAAATCAGGGTGACGGGTGGCCCATCGCGAGAGGGCCCATGGGCCGCCTGATGGGCCAACCACGCTGGGACGAGGGGGCATCATGCACCGCCACTCGCCCAGCGTGCGCTGCCAGGGCGGAATCGACCCCAGGCCATTTCAGAGGAGCGCTCCGCTTGTAACCACCACGTCGTTGCCCTAGGGGCGAGTATATTATATATAAATACATATATGTGTGTGTGTGATAATCCTTAGCCAATGATTTTAATTCTCAATATTTGTTAACATCACAAAAGTTAGAATATACAAAATCTTTTAAATACTAGATTTTTATCTTATTTAAAAATTTTAGAATCAAATAGGTTTAAATTGAATTAAATTTAATTTATTTTAAAATTATATATAAATTAATTTAGTTTAATGGTAATAGTATTTAGGAATTATATCATATTTAATTTTCTTTTCTATCAATGTGTCCCTTCTATCCTTAAAGAGGTAATTTCTTCCCTATCTTTAAAGAGGTATTTTTTTCTCATGTAGCTTTTGTGATTGCCCATGTGAAGGAAAGAATTTAACATGAAAAGAGAAACACTATTCCTAAAGTTTTTTTTTTATGTTTTTAAGGAAAAAAAATAAGAAAAGAAATTGATAGAAGAGAAAGGGAAAAAAAAGGAAGCAATTATAATTAAAATTTAAATAAATAACAATTCAAGAAAATAAATATAAAATAAGCCATGCATGGCCTTGCGACAGCCTCACTGGCCATGGGACCTCATGCGACCATGGGTGTTGCGATAACCCCATGTAAAGCTTTAGTGTCAGTATGGGTACCGTGTTGATTGACAGGCAAAATGGTACCACACGGTATTTTAAAAAATGAATGGAGGTATGAGTTAGAAATGAGAAGTACACAATCCACCTTGTCATTCCAATATTGCTACCTCTTTAATCCAATATTGCTAAGTGAATCTTCTTAATTGAATATCAAAAAAATATCCTACTTAATAATATCTTGGTCATCAAAGTAGACTGAGATTCTACTTTGGCTTTAAAAAGGCATAAAAGCTGGTCCCACAACTCTTACAATGTCAAGAGTGATAGGGTGTGTTAAACTACATGTCAAAGGAGAGAGAGGAAGGCTTGAGAGTAGACCTGACCACGGATCAAGTCCGACCCAGGCCTGTAACTGGGTCAATAGGCCGGTTACCTATTGAACTCAGGTTAACCGGTCGGAACCGTAAAAAGCACATCAAGAGACGAGCCAATTAAGGTTAACTGACCCATCTTCTGGCAACTTAGAACCGGCAAACCAACGATTTGAACTGCAGTTCAACAATTTTATTTTAAAAAAATTATAAAAGGTCATCTCTGGCAACGCCTGCTCCTCCTCATTGCATTTGTCGGCGGACAACAAAGCGAAGACAAGTCGATCCGCATTGACCCGATCGATCCACGACTGGATCTCAGTGCCAATGGATCTGACCACCCTTGATATCTCATCGCTCTTGCTAGATTGCCGACGGAGGATCAATCTCAAAATCCCACCTTTACCCATCTGGCACGAGCCAAACTTAAGGGAAGAAACTAGCAACTTAAAGCGGGAAAGGAGGTCAGAGAGTGTGGAGAGATGGGGATCATCGGAGCCAGTAGAAAGCTCGAGGACAACTTTCATAGAAGGAGAATCAAAACCACTACCGCCTTCGCCACCTCGCCAGGGTTGGCCTCAATGTCCTTGGAAGCCTTCTTGAGGGCCTCGAGCACCTCAATCATCTACACCTTCTCTTTCATTTCAAGAAGAGAGGAGGAGCCACTCCTACCTCTTCTCAATCACCAAACTCCAAATCGAAAAATTGTGGAGGAATCCAAAGCTCGATCGATGACTCCCAAAAGAAAAAAAAGGATTTTTTTTTCTTCTTTGTGCCTTCTGCTCGGTGTGAAAGACGTGTTGTTGAGCACTTCACTCAACTACAAGTCCACAGCCATCACCACATTGATAATTTCTGAATATTTAAATTTGATAAAGGAATATATAGTCATTTAATCACTAATTAATCTGATTAAAAATCAAAACAGTACTTTTAATTATTATTTTTTGAGAGGCGAGGTTTTAAAAAACAATCAATGCACCAAGGTTTAAACCCGTATCGAGGTTTCGATCCGCGATCAGAATGATACGGGTTTGATATCGTATAGTGTTATATCGATAAATTTCGATAATTTTTAAATATAAAATACATAAATTAAAAATGAAAATTTTAACTTAAATATTAAAAATAAACAAAATAATTATGGAAAGAAAAAAAATCAAAAATTTAATTATAATAGTAAAATTAATTTAAATAGGATTTAAAAAATAAATTTTAATACTAATAAAATTATTATTCATAATCTATAAATTAATAAAATAAATTTTAAAATAATTTTAATTAATTTTATTTATTTTATCCTTACTATAGTTTGGGAAGTTGATTATTAATGGAGGTCGCGGCCATGCGCCATGGATCGTCGCGATCTTGCGCGGAGGCGATCTGGCGTCGCCACCGCCCTGCGAAGGTCGCCGAGCCGATGCCACCGAAGGCCACGTCGCGCCGCCCCTGCGAAGGGCGCTGGCGCCGTTGCGGCCAGGCTGCCGGCGTTGTCGTTGCCCTCGGGGAGGTTGCGCAACGTCGTCGCGGCCCTCGCAGAGGCCATGCGTCGCTGTCGTAACCAACGCGGAGGTCGCGTGACGCCGCTACGACCCCTGTAAAAGCCATTGTGACCCCGTGCGAGCCCACGAATGTCGCGCGAGACCTCGCGGCCATCAGTACCACTTGTACCGGTGCGGAACTACAGATGGAACGATAAATTCCGTCTGTATTGCCCGACACAAATCGAGATTTTAAAACTTGCAATGCACTTTTATTTTTTATCCAAAAAATATCATTATTTCATATTATTATGGCGATATAAAAAATAATTTAATCAAAATATAGATATATAAAGCATTTTTATATTAATTTATTTTACTGACTTAATCCAAATTTTAATTAAAATAACTTCAATGTTGTCAAAATTAGCATCAAACTATTGTAACAAAAATATAATAGTTTATAACAATGATATAAATAATTGATATAATATATAGCGCTTATTTTATAGTTGTTACAATTATAGTAACCATTAACATTTATTAATTAATTAATAGTTACTATAATATTAATATTATTATATTTATTTTTTAGCTAGTATAAGATTATAGTAGTCATTTAACGGTTGCTAGAATAATTTTACAGTTATTCTAACTATTTTGATTAAGTTTAAGTATTTTTTTGACAATTTGATAAAAAAAAATTATATAATTTTTTGACCAAATTAAATTAATTTATTTTTATACATTGTAGCAGCTACTCCATAGCTATTGAAATAAAAATATTTTTGATACGAAAAATATGATGAGATGACCTTTTGATCTGTTTCAAAAATAAATATTATTCCCTTATACAAGCTCAAAGGGTAGAAAGGTAAAAGAACTACATGGCCTTTGATTCCCCTGTATCCTAAGAGAATACACAGACAACTTAAATAAATACAAGTCTTTTTTTACTATATTTAAATTTTTTAATAAATAATAATAATTTCAAATTGTATTGAACCATGAACCAGTGATTCCGAATCGTAAGTCTTGGACAGTTATGGTTAAGAGCCAACCTTTTACGAATTGTCAGTTCTGAACAGAACTGTAGTTGGATCTACTTGAGAGGTAGAGATTCCACCGCTATCGTTCCACATTGCTATGTTAGGCTAACTATACTTAGATACCAAGTGGTCCTCCATCTAAGTGCCTTATCATTTAGAGTTGGATCCAGCTCCCTCTTGGGTTTAACAAGATGCTTGTATAAACTTTTCGAAGTATAAAATTTACAAGTTGTGAAACTAAATCAATGGAGAGTGGCAAAAAAATTGATTAAGATACACAGAGCTGTTTTTAAGTCAAAATACATATTATTTAGTAATCGTCTTTGCTAGCAACAAGCTGGAAAAATATGATAACAATCTTTAATTTAATTAGTTTTATAATTGTTTGAGCATTATAATAGAACATATACATTAACATGATAATGATAAAACAATAAACATAAGTCTGAAAAAATTATTTATAAACTGATCCATCCATAAACTATAAAGTGAAACGCTTGAAAGACATACCTATTCTAGCAGCCTTCCAGAAGAAGCCACGGAACCTGCCAAAAGTTAAATCTACAAACTCAAACACCAAGTTTTTCCTACTTAAGATTAATAGTACAGAAATTGACATCTTAATATTGCTTGAAACCTTCCACCCATGAGAAACACATAAGGCAGTTGGCAGAAGAGAGTGATAATCAACTGCATAATAGCTTATGCTACACCGATCTGACAAATTCTTTGTGGAACACTTGAGCTAAGAGCACAGTAAACATTAACAATTCAAAGAAGATAATACTAGTGAAGTAAGTGTAATAACTAGCTGAGAGGATCAATAATAGTATAATACTTCCTAGCACCTACTACCAGAATTTGGAAATGTTTTCCAACATAGTAGAATTTCCTTGAATCATGATAATATTTTACCAACATTACTAGAGATTTGCAGAGTCTTGGTCAATTTTCAAGGTTCATTAGACAGCCTAGCACTTTCACAATCTTTGCAGAGTCTCAGTCAATTTCATGGTTCACTAAATGACCTAGTACTTTGACAATGTTCTGGAAAATTCCAACAGAGTTGGTCATCCGCAGTGAAAGTTTCAAGAAACATCTTAAATATAGTTTCCCAGGATTCTATCTATAAATGGAGCGTTCCAAAGCTATCATAATGATCACTACACGTCGATTGCAGCCCACTCTACATAAATTGATTCTTGGATCTCTTCACATCCAACCTAATTAAATCATACATTTAGATTTCCTTTCAATGGTTCTACATAATTATTCAATAAACTTCTGAGTCCCCAAAAATACCTGCTTCCATATTTTACATCGTTCTCTTACATTAGACTCGCCTATATGACAGTTTCTCGTGAAACAAGCCCTAGAAATCGACACAGGAAATATAACCGCACAGACTATAGTGAAGAATCCACGACAAATGATACAAATCTGAAATTATGAGACATTACCCGGTCCTTTGCTCGAGGATGGCGGGGAATTGCATCTTGATGTAAGTGCAGGTGCAGATCACCAACAGCACCACCGACAGGAAAGCGTGGAAATTGAACAGCGCCGACTTCGGAAGAGCAACCAAGCATCGGCGTCAATGTTAACCTAAATCGTAATGCAACGGAGAAGGAAACAGAAGCAAAAGAATCAAAAAAGGATTCGGATGCTGCTCTTTACCATTTTAATGCGATTCGTCACTCGATCGTGAAGATCTGACCCGTAGCGCACTGGTTTTGAGCGTCGCCCCGTCGTTCTTCACCTTCTGAGTTTGCCACTGCGCCGTCGCGTCGCAAAATGGCGGAGCAGGTTCCACTCAATTGAGCAAAAGGGCAAAATCCCTTCCCTGCCCCCTCTCGTCGGCTCCACAGCAAAGAAAAGATCACGATAAATCTTTGGCCTTATCGACGTCCGACGTCCGACGTCCGATGTAGTGGAGAATTGAAACGGAGCAGGTTCCACTCAAGCCACTCCCTCCGGAATTCTTTCATTCTAAAAAAAGCAATAAACACTGCGCGTCGCGTGCTCAACTCGATCATAGTCGTTCGATCCTTATAGTCATCACCTGAACCTCAATTGACGCATGCACTGTCTGATCCCCGTCGTCATCATCGCGATGTTGAGACAGCGATCGGAGCATATTTCAATAGTAATTCGATCAGAATTAAAATTCAGTCAGATCATGTTCAAATTTCAGGCACAATTAAATCGAATTTCGATCGATCGAATTTAGATGTCAATCTAATTGCGATTAGAATTAAGTCCGATCGAGGTGAAAATTCAGCTCAATACGACTAAATCACAATCGAAATTCGACTGTCAAATTCCGACCGTGATATAGTCAGAATCCGACTGTTCGACGACGATCCCGAACAACAGTGTGATTGAAGATGGGCGCTCGAGTTCGGATGCTCGGACGAAATTATTATATATTCTTTATTACTGTATTCAATCGTGTACGGACACACAAGAATCGATCATCCAACATATTAAACTCGAAACATTAAAATAGTATATCCTTTTATTTCAAATATATTATAATAATTTTAATTAAAATTACTAAAACATATTTAAAATTATTTTATAAATTATTGTTTTAATATTAATTTAAATTACTCACACTTAATTAAAATCTATAGAACTTAAATAAAATATATTGGACTCCGATTCTAATTGAATCGTGATAGAATTTCGATAAGATCACAGTCGAAATCTGATCGATTTGCGGCCGCTAGTGTCGCGGGTACTATTGGTCATAATCGTGGCTGATTTTGACCAAATTGCGATCGAAATCCAGTCGCTTGGCGACGATGCCCAGCGGCAAATGGCTCTGCGGTGCTCGCGGGTCTCACATCGTGTATCGTGCGTGGCGCACCGCGCGTCGCGCACCATAAAAAATATATGTAGAGAGATGTTATCCTACACAACTCATCCGTGAGCACATCTATTATCTACCGTCCAATTGCTTGCGCATTATAATTCAATCCTTGAACCGTAAGAGATCATACGGTGGATAATGGAGGAGCTCACCGATGATCACGGATGAGTTATATAGAATAATATTATATATATATATAGAGAGAGAGAGATAGAGAGAGAGAGAGAGAGAGAGAGAGTTTTATGCTAGGCGACAATCCGTGCGCGACTCGTACGCGACAGTTTCTCTATCGTTCAATCAAATGGGATTGCACGGTAATGAAAAATGCACAGTACTTTCATCGTCCGTCTTCTTCTCTGATGAGCAATAAAGTCCAACCCCATAAATTCGCCAGGGTTGTCGTCGTCGTCCGACCGATCGATGGACAGATCAAACCGCAGTCGAAATCCGACTGTGATCTAATCGGGACAGGAGTCCAGCCGTGATCGTGGTCACCAACAACTACGGTGCTGGCGACCGCAATTCCGATCGCAATCTGATTGAAATTCGGTCGCTCAATTGTGATGCTGAGCAGCTAAGGCGAAGAGAGACTCTGATGGGGAAGTTATTGTGTATTTCCCAATCGGGCATGAGAAATGAGTGCTCTAGTGTGTATATATAGATATGTTGCACGATGATCGTTGCACACCCGTGGGCAGTGATCGCTGTGAGTTGTCCGATCTCCGTTCAATTCACGGGATTGTACAGTATCTGAGAAATGCACATAAACTCCCACCCCCCGAGGTTCCTCTACGATGAGCACTATAGCACAACCATTGAATCAGTCAAGGTCGTTGTCGTCGTCCGCCCGATCGAACTGCGACCGAGTTTTGGTCAAAATCTGACCGAATTGTGTTGGGAATCGATACGTCGCTAGAGGGAGGTGAATAGCGTGTCATTGACAAAGATGGAATTCGTTCGCGCTTGATCGTCTACACTCTTGTTAGCATAGCGGAATAATAATAACAAATATAAATAACAAGATGTACAAGCACAAACACACGCGGTATAATGTGGTTCGGAACCTTAGAATTCATATTCCACGGATTGGGCTCGAATAAGCCCTAGCGATGCAAATGCAACTACTAATCAATAATACTCCTTATCGACAACAAATCGGAGGCGGAGAAATCTCTTACAATAATTACAACAGTAATACAAAGAAATTACAACAAGTAAACTAAGCAATGTATAAAAACAAGTAAAGAACACTTTATACAAGATCTTTGGATTGCTTGCTTGTTGCTTGCTTTGGATTGATCTTAGAGGTCTGGAATACAGCAGCAATTCCCCTCCAAAATCGCCCAAAGATCGTCGTTAAATCCTTCTCCACGAGCTTCTTTTATAACCTGTATTCGGGCTGGATTCCACCTAACAGTCGACTGATCAAGACCATCAGTCGATTGCTCTTGTAGTCATTGTCTCACAATAACTCAAGCCACATTGGATAAGTTTTAATGGATAGACCATCAGTCGACTGATCATGCCTCCACTGGACTGTCGAACTCTAACAGTCGACTCGGAAACATTCAGTGTCCACGACCTCGACCATCAGTCGACTGCCCTCTATGGCGGTGCCGGTCGATCGCATCGATCGACGGCTCAAGATCGCCAATCGATCGCAAGGCCTTTTGCGCGATCGAATGCGATCGACTCGGCCGATCGTTATAAGTCGACTTCGGTACCGCCAAGTGCCAAAACCTTGACGGTCGGTGATCCATAACCCCAGTCGACTGATATACCTCAAACATGAGATTTACCCCAAGTATGATGTTCTCATACTTGTTAGACCACCCTTAGTCTAAACCTAAGCCTTCTAGCCACCTCCATTAGCCTCATGTCTATCAGATCTCTCTAAGTCATTCATAACTTGTTCATCCATACGCTAGCCTTCAGGTGCTTCCATCGGTTATTGTCATGCTAAGCTGGTATATACCGCCAAGGCACATGAAGCTTACGCCGCCAAGACACACGCTTGGACTTTACGCTGTCAACCATTGGACTTATGCTGCCAAGACTCCCGCTTGGACTTTACGCTGCCAATATCAACCCTTGGACTTCCTAATTACCAAGTACCCATGATTTGGACTTTCCTTGTCAATCCATGCTGGACTTTCCAATTGCTAAGACTCAAGCTTGGACTTTCTCTTGTCAAGACCCATGCTTGGACTTTTCATGTCAACCCATGTTGGGCTTTCCCATTGCCAAGTGTCTCACTTGGACTTTCCATGCCAAGTACCAATGACTTGAACTTTCCATTGACAATCACATTGTCATATATTTTGTCGAACATCAAAATATTGCTCGAGTCAAACGAGTCTGGTCAATCGTGACATGGGTCAATTGCACCAACAATCTCTCCCCTTTTGATGTTTGACAAAAAACACAAACACTTTTGAGTTAGGCAACTTAACTCAAATCTTCTTACCAATTCTTTCAATTTTGTAATTCACATTCTCCCATCAATTCTCTCTCTTTTTGACATACATCAAAAAGGCTCTCCCCAAGAGTGTCAATGTCTCATATCCCAATGAGATCTTATAATCTCCCCCTTGGTCCAAAAACACTTAGGATGTCTTCACTCTTCATAGTGATAAGTCTCATATCACTCAAGAGAGACAATCCTACAAACTCTCTAACTCTCCAAATTCTCTCCCTCATGAGGAAGAATACATCCATCATCCCATGATGGATAACCTCCCCCTAAAGGTTTGCTCTCCCTTAACCATTGTATCAATAATGTCCTTGGAGAGAGTCCCTAAGCCTATAATTTGATACACTAAACCATCAAAATTAAGGTTAAAAGTTCAACCTTAAACTTTTACACACCTTAAAATTTGATACACACTCAAACAACTCTCCTAATCCATATCCAATGGATTTTCACTTTTTCTAATGCTTTCCAAAGCATAATCTAGGGTTAAGAACAGTTAAGGTAGCCTAACACAGCTGAAATCAAGCTAAATAAATCTTATTTACCCGAAATCAGGTCTGACAGTCAGCAGTCGATTGCCTTTGACGCCAATCGACTGATTTCTGCAAATGCAAAAATTCAATTTTTAGAAATGGAATTCGAAAAATCATAAATAATTATACATAACTTGAAAAATCACAAAAATTCATATATATAATACTAATGTCAAATATTATGGGTGAAAAATATTTGAAAAATAAAATACCCATAAAATAATGAGTTTGACACAAAGTTCAAAACCATTGAAAAGTTCAATATTTTAGCCCTACTTTGTATCAATTTCATCAATGGTGATTGTTATCAAAAGATAGACTTCACAAAAGTTTTTCAAAATAATTTTAAAATATTTTTAAAAACCTATATTAGATCATGATCAATGAGCTCAATGCACATGACTTGCACATTGGCTTTCCCCATGATCCACCCATGGTTTAAGATGAGTTTGAGTTAATCTAGATGCAAAAACTATGCACCTTGAACTCAACTCATCTCTTAGCATCTCACATGTGTCTAGGGTGTTTAAAAACACACACATGTCAATTTGATGTGAGATGTGAATTTTGTTCATCCTAATCTAAGTCCGTTACTGGACAATTATCGGATATGGGCCTTGGTACACTCTCTGCCAAATGATTTCATGGTAGTTGCACATCACGTATGGGGCCGCTATGAAGGGCGGATAACATATGCTGAGTTGTGCTGGGAACTACTGGAGCACAAGGTTCAAGAGGATCCTGTGGTAGCTGGCCTCGAAAAGAATGAAAAGAGTTCTATAAACGGTCAACTTATTGGCCAGCCTGAGACTACCCTAGTGAGGCCAAGGAAGATAGGACTAAAAATAATTACAACTGCACTAGGGTTTGTCCTAGTGGGAGTCGTAATGAACTATCTGCTCAAGTAGTTTTTCTTCTTTTCTGAAAGTATGAATAAGAAATGATAAGTTCGTTTCTTTTGAAATTAATGATTAGTTCATTGCATGGGATGTATATGGTATAGTTAATCAATGTCGGTTAGATTGAAACATACGAATGATGAGTGGAAACAAAGTTGTCACTTGATTTTGTAAACCAATTCAAATTTACATTGAGTCAATCAGAAACTGCATGTGACCTATCCGTCAGCGAAGCCGTGAAGAGATTCAACCGACTCGCACGCCTATGCCCGAGTTGGTCAGTACGGAAAGAGAAAGGGTCAGACTCATGCTGAAGATGCTCCGACCAGAAATAGCTCTGAATGTGGCCGGCGGAGTTCATAGACCGCAGACCGCAGAGGAGCTGTTCAGTAGTGCCCTGATTACCGAGCATTACCTGAACATGAGACAACGCAGATGGCTCAAGCTCGTCAAGGATTATGACTGCGAGATCTTCTACCATCCGAGGAAAGCAAACAAGGTGGCGGATGCACTCAGCAGGAAGTCCTGCGCCACCTTGATGTCTCTATCAGTGTTATCTCGGCCCTTAGAAAAGGAGATTATGTGTTACGGGATTGAAATCATTTCCGGACAGCTCTCGACCATGACGATAACACCGACGTTGTTCGATGATATACTGGAAAAGCAAGCCCGTGACCCAAGCATTCAGAGGATCAAGCAAGAGGTCTTGGAAGGAAAGGACGACGGGTTTCGTATCTCTGATAGTGGAGTACTCTACCTCAGGGATCGCCTGTGTATTCCCAACGATCAAGAATTACGGAAGAAGATATTTGAGGAAGCTCACGGAACTCCTTATGCGATGCATCCTGGAACCACCAAGATGTACCAAGACCTGAAAAGAAAGTTCTGGTGGTTCGGAATGAAAAGAGATGTGGCTCGATGTCGATGCACTGTCCGACTGCCGCCAGAGGGTTAAAGCGAGAACACGAGACCGGGAGGAACAACTGCGGTAGATCGATTCGAATGGAAATGGGAAGACATTTCTATGGATTTCATCTCAGGATTTCCCAAGACGACAAACGATTATGATGTTATATGGGTAATTGTGGACAGATTGACGAAGTCCGCCCACTTCTTAGCAATCAAGATGACCTATTCGACGGAGCAACTGACTCAGTTATATGCTAGGAAAATTATCAGACTACATGGAATTCCTAAGACCATCATTTCTGACAGAGATGGTCGCTTTATTTCCCATTTCTGGGAATGTGTTTAGAAGGCCCTAAACACAAGCTATTATTGATCTTGTCTTCCATCCCAGACAGACGAAAGACCGAAAGAGTAAATCAAGTAATCGGAGGATATGTTACGAGCATACGCTCGATTTCAAAGGTGGCTAGTGCCGATACTTATGTTTCGCGACTACTACAATAATAGCTACCAAGCTACTATTGGAATGACACCCTACGAGGCTCTATACGGGAGGAAATGTAGATCTCCCATATGCTGGTACGAGGGTGGTGAAAAGAAGAGGATGGGACTCCAGACGGACTTCATCGACGATACCACCCGAGCTATACGGAACATCCGTCAGAGAATTGAAACTGCTCAGAGCCGACAAAAGAGCTATGCGAATATGCGGCGTAGACCGTTAGAATTCGAAGTCGGGGACCTAGTATTCCTCAAAGTGGCCCCTGTGAAGGGAGTGATGAGGTTTGGAAGGAAGGGTAAGTTGAATCCGCGCTACGTGGGACCGTATCCGATATTGCAGAGGGTTGGCAAGGTAGCTTACACGCTGGAGCTGCCTCAAGAGATGTCGGTTATTCACAACGTGTTCCATGTCTCTGTGCTCAAGAAATGCATTTCCAGTGCGGACCAAGTGATCGAGCCACAAACAGTACAAGTTCAAGAGGACCTGAGTATTGAAAGTCGGCCTATCCAGATACTAGACCGAGAAGTCAAGAGGCTAAGGAACAAAGAGGTGCCCTTAGTAAAGGTCCTGTGGTAGAATCAACGATACGAGGAAGCTACCTGGGAACGCGAGGAGGACATGAAGCAGAAGTACCCAGAATTGTTCTAAGTTTCGAGGATGAAACTTTTAAAAGGTATGAAGGATTGTAACGCCCGTAAAATTTCTAGCAATTTTACAAGAATTTTTGGCTTGACGATAATGGGCTTTATGTGGGTCTTTTCAAAAATGAAAGAAAATAAGCCAAAAAGGGATGCAAGGCCTAGGAATTGAACCTCAAACCTCTAAAGATAGCCAAGCCCTATAAATGCACCCACTAACCAGAAGCCCAATAGGATTTTATCATTAGAGGAATAGGGGAAATTATGGTTAAGTGTAAGGGAGATCAAGGGACTCTTCAAGTGAATAAATAGGGGGAATGAGGGGGCATGAGTTACACAATTCATTTTCTCCTCTTCTCTTCTTCTTCCTCACCGAAATCTATTCCTCTCCCTCTCCACTTTCACCCTTTGGCCGAACCCCATCCAAGCAAGGAGAAGGCTAGGTTTTGTTTTTCCTTAGGTCATCTTCCCACTAAAAGCAAAGCGAAGGATGTAAGTATCCCTCACCTGCACATAGTAGCGATTGATGTTTTGTAAAAGAAATCCATATGATATATTCGGCCAACATGGGTTTTAATGTTTTGTTGAAGTTCTTTATCTTGTTTTACATGCAAATAATGATGTTAGGAAGTAGAATGAATTAGATTAAAAGTTAACCCTAGGAACTCCCATGAACCATTCGGTCAACTTGGATTTTTGGTATTTTATTGAAGTTCTATATCTTGTTTTACATGTAAATGATGATGTTAGGATGTAGAATGAATTAGGTTAAAAGTTAACCCTAGGAATCCCTATGATATATTCGGCCAACATGGATTTTTAGTGTTTTATTGAAGTTCTATATCTTGTTTTACATGCAAATGATGATGTTAGGATGTAGAATGAATTAGGTTAAAAGTTAACCCTAAACACCTCTATGAACCATTCGACCATCATGTATTTTTGGTGATTAATTGAAGTTCTATACTATGTATGGTATGCATATGATGATGTTAGTATGTTAGAGGGATTAGTTTAAAAGTCTAACCCTAAAAGCCTACATGGACCATTCGGCCACCCTTGGTTTTATGTTTCAATGAAGTTTTATACAATGATTTGTATGCATATGATGATGTTAGTATGTTAGATGGATTAAGTTAAATGTTTAACCCTAAAAGCCCCTTGAACCATTCGGCCACCCCTCTATTTTGATGACTCCATGAAGCTTTAATCCATGTTTTATATGCATATGATGTTGTTAGTGTGTTAATTGGATTAGGTTAAAAAACTAGCCCTAAAAACCTACAAGGACCATTCGGCCACCCCTCTTGTATGGATGCTCCAATGAAGTTTTATTTCATGTTTGTATGCATATGATGTTGTTAGTATGTTAATTGAATTAGGTTAAAAGACTAGCCCTAAAAACCTACATGGACCATTCGGCCAACCATTGTCCTTTAACATGCTCTAGGTTAGGTTAACATGTGTTTTATGTTGGGTGAATTCATGTTGACTTGTGATATTAAATGATGCTAGATGAAGATAACATGCTTTAGGTTAGTGTTTACTTACTCTTGATGTTTATGCCTTATGTCATGCCCTATGTGTATGTGATATTTAAGATATGTTATGAAATGAAATACGATATGATTATAAAATGAAAAACGATATGTTCATGAAATGAATATGATATGATTATGAAATAAAGTATGATGTGTTTATGAAATGAAATATGATATGTTCATGAAGTGAAACATGACATGTTATGAAATGAAGTATGATGTGTTTATGAAATGAAAGATGATATGTTCATGAAGTGAAATATGATATGTTATGAAATGAAGTATGCTATATTTGCAAAATGAAATAAGCTATGTTATAATAAAAGTATATAAGTATTTTACCTTCTGCATGGCTTGTACCAAGACCTTAACAAGGTCCAAAGGGATGAGCTCCTAAGATGCTCTAGGTCGATGGAGTAAGACTCAGGCCTAGGATGGGCCTCTATGTATGATTGCCCCTAGGTCGATGGACTAAGATCGGGCCTAGTACAGGATGGGTCAAATGTGTGTGGTAGTGGCATGGTGGAGAAGATCCGTTATGTCCTTATATATATGTTTCCCCATGATGATGACGTTTATGGATGCCCTTATTTATGTCTCCTTATGATGATGATGTTTATGAACTTGAACTAAGCACTAAGTATCTATATATGTTATGATGCATGCTCTATGTTAATAAGAAGAAGTAAGGAAGAAGTAAGAAGAAGTATCTATATATATTATGATGCATGCTCTATGTTAAGAAGAAGAAGTATCTATATATGTCAATGCATGTTTATGTTTTAAAAGAAGAAAAAAAAATAAGTCTAAAGTCTTCCGCTGTAAGAAGTACGAAATATGTATAAAGTCTTCCGTTGTAAATAATGTATGTATGTACGGTCGCGTCACGCGCCGCCCCTCCGAATTCCGGACCCTTGGAAAGCGCGGGTGTGACAGTCTCACAACGACTCGAGCCACGTTGGATAAGTTCCAACGGATAGACCATCAATCGACTGATCATACCCATCAGTCGACTGATCATGCATCCACTCGACTGTCAAATCCTAATAGTCGACTCAGAAATATTTTGTGTCCGCAACCTCGACCATCGATCATTGTCATGGCGGATCGATCGATCTCATCGATCATCGCCTAAGGTCATCAATTGGATCGACAAGGCCTTTTGCGATCGAACATCAATCGACTCTCGTGATCGATCATAATCTTAGTCGATCACATAAGTCGACTACCGCCTGTCATGACTTGACCAGTCGATTGGTCCATAACCCCAGTCGACTGCTACACCTCAAAATATGAGATTTACCTCAAGTATGATGCCCTCATACTTGCTAGACCACCCTTAGCCTACACCTAAGCCTTCTAGCCACCTCTATCAGCCTCACGTCTATTCGATCCCTCCAAGTCATCCATGACTTGTTCATCTATACACTAACCTTCATGTGCTTCCATCGGCTATTGTTATGTAAAGCTGGTTTATACCGCTAAGGCACATTGGGCTTACGCCGCCAAGACATACGCTTGGACTTTACGCCACCAATATCAACCCTTGGACTTTACGCCACCAATATCAATCCTTGGACTTCTCAATTGTTAAGTACCCATGACTTGGACTTTCTTTGCCAATCCATGTTGGATTTTCCAATTACCAAGACTCAAGCTTGGACTTTTCCTTGTCAAGACCTATGCTTGGACTTTCCATGTCAATCCATGTTAGATTTTCCCATTGTCAAGTGTCCCACTTGGACTTTCCATGCCAAGTATTCATGACTTGGACTTTTCATTGACAATCACATTGTCATACATTTTATCGAACATCAAAATACCGCTCGAGTTAAACTCGAGTATGGTCAATCGTGACTTGACCCGATTGCACCAACAAATTATTGCCGCTAATGCCATTTCCACTGGTCGCCTCAATCTGGTTAGACTCCGATGCTAGTTGGACTGCGGGGCGAATTTATGGCTGATTTGTGGCCACCAGTTGTGGTCGTTGGCGACCGCAATCGCGATCGATTATGGTTGTAATTCGATAGGAATCCGATTAAGATTCGATTGGACTTCGATGTCAATCAAATCGTGACCAGAATCTAGTCTCTCGGCAACGATGACGAGTGGCCAGGGTGGTGAGAATGTCCAATAGGTTGGAAACTCTGTACATATTCCATTACTATACATACTCGGGCGACGACGGAGTTACTATGCATTATATATATGGACCGTCAGTCGACTGGTGAAGTGACCAGTCGACTGGTAATACTGTAGCAATTCACAGAATGATTTTTAGTCGACTGATCAGTCATTGCATGCATTGCCAATCGATTGCTAGTCCAGATTTTGTAACGAAAATATAATTCGTCGCTAAATTACTTAAATCTTACACAACCATGTTTACCTAATTTGGCGACGAAAATTGATTTTCGTCGCAAATATTATTTTCATCGCATATTTTTGTGACGAAAACTTATTTTCATCGCGGATTTGGCGACAAAATTAATTTTTCGTTGTAAATTTTTGAGACGAAAAAATAATTTTATCGCAAAAGTTTACAATGTATATTTTTCTGTCGCAAATTTTGTCTCTAATTTACAATAAATTTTGCAACGAAATATTTTTTCTTCGCAAAATTTGCAACGATTTTTTTTATCATAAAATTTGCGACGATTTATTTGCAACGATATAATTTTTGGTGTAAAATTTATTGCAAAATATTTTTGCAATGGATTTTGAGAGCAAAAGCTAATGTTTTTGTAGTGTCAGGCTGCGATCCCCTCGGAATCTAGCCGCGATTTGGTCAGATAGCAATCGGAATCCGAAGAATTGCGACGACTAGCATCGCGGTAATGGCGATCATAATCCGGTCAGATTTCGACTGCAATCCGATCGGACTCAATCTGGTCAGTATTCAATTGTGATCCGTCAAACATCGAGTTCAATCAGATCACAATCGGATTGCAGTCGAAATCTAACCGAATTGTTATCGTCAGTAGCGATGCCCTGGCAATCATATTTTAGTAGGAATTCGACTGTAATTCGATCGGAGAGATGTCGACGATGATCCTGACAAATTCAAAAGTTGAACTACATACAGTGCAGTGCATATGTCAATCGGCGGCGAAAAAATCAATCAGAGTCGCAGGGAAAAAAAAATATATATTTTTTATTTATTGTATAATTATGATAGATGAAAAATTTATCCCATACGTACACTGACGAGTCGCACGGGATAACATTTTATATATTCAAAATAAGCGCACGAGAAGTATCAAATGCATGTACATTGCATATTGCACACATTGTCATTCCTCAGGCGCATCCTGAGTGTACACAGGATAACACGCATACATATTTATATATTAAAATGATATGTGCGTCTGTATATATAATCTATTTTTTTTTTAAATAAACATAGATTCCCATGTCATGCAATAATTTTAATTGGATTTAATCCGTCATGGTCATTTGTGAGTACAATAAACAAGACATGTATTATAGTTTATTATGTAAATGTTGAAATCCGTTTAATCTAACCATCTCTATAATTTATTTCATGATTATTATGAAAAAAATAAATCATAAAAAATTATATGGGTTTGATGATCATTAAAATTTATTGAATCATGCATTTTAAGTTTTTTGCACATTCAAATCATGCACTTTAATTTTTTAATTAATTAATCGCACATTGATTTTTTTTTTAATATTCACAAGTCATTCTTCTTGGCCTCCATTGTTTAATTAATGATCATTAAATAGGCGGTTGAAATGACTTTAAGATTATCATGGGATGATCAAATTGGCTACGAAGATAGACGAGTTAGCTTTGAAAACGATCTATTCAATTATGTTATTGTGATTTCACGATCAAACAGCTACGAAGAACTAGTTGTGAAATCTAATTGAGCAACTACCTAACTATAATTTTATAGCTAATTTAATCACAATTTCATGTGTGATTTAATCGAGCAACCACCCATTCCAATTCTAATGGCTATTTTGATAATCCGAAAATAGTATTTTGCGCAAAAAAAAAAAAAAGAAGTGTGATTTAGATATTTGAAAATATACGCTAAAAGTTGGGAATCTATCCAACTAACAACCCTCGTCATCCGTCTGCACGCAGCGAGAGGAGGTAAATCATGAGAGACTATACGCCTCGACACTGCAAAAGACAATGGTGCATCTCAACCTGTGGAAATTTTAGACTATTCCGGAATCGATCCCACTCATACATGTTAAGAACTACATCTGTCTTACCATCGCTATTATCCTAAAAAGAGAATTAATTAAATAGACTTTGTCAAATTAGAATTAATCATATAGGCTTGGTCAATAAACTTTGTCAAAGTAGACCGGATAGAATTTTTTATCTAGAATATTTATTTGAATATGTTAATTGATTTAGTCTTATAATATATCTTGTCTATGTACGAAATAAATCAATAAAAAAATATTTATTTATTTGTACAATCAAATTATTTGAACATGACATCAGAGCCCTCTTTCCGACAGATATTTAAAAATATAGATGCCATGCAAATCGCATTAATTAATTAAATAATTAAATCACCGTCCACGATGAGCACGCATTTTCATGTGTTTTCATGACATCATAATTCTTTTATGTTTATATATTCCACGAATTTTCAGGATTATAATCATTATATTAAAATTCAAGTCAAACATCCACGAACCTAAATATAGAAAATAAATGACGTGATGAATTTATTATAAATTAAATCGACACGTAAAGAATTTATCAATTTTCAAAGTTCATTTAGCAAAGATTCAATCACATTAATTAGTTTCCGCATTTAATTTTTCGCTATTTTTTCTTAGAAATTAGGCCCTTGTAATTTTTAATATACAATGTGCGTTTTTTTTTCTTTTTCTTTTTTTTTTTTCTTTTGGTGCAAAAGTGAGCCTCACACCCCCTGGCATTAAATTATCATAATCCCATTCACGTGTTCCGCTCACGTGCATCGCATGATCGACCACGAGCACCACGTGTCGATCTGCGATTATTTCTCGGTCGGATGACGTCGTCTCCCACACGCGGGACTCGCTCAATGGCGCAGCATGTGAACCGTCCGATCTACCGAATCGATGACATGAATGGACGAGATGGAGGAACGTTTAGGACGACCGGCTTTGGTGGCTTCGGATTGAGCCGCCGAGAACTCCCTCCTTTATTATTTATGATTATAAAAAAGCATTATACATTTAAAAAATGTGGTTTATTACAAATAATTAACCTCATTTAATTTGACTTTGCCATTTTGACATGGGTGTTTATCTTACACCCACTGGGCATGCTTATCAGTTTCCAGTTCGATTCTAATTGATTTCGGATCTATTGATATTAGAATTGATTAGAACCGATTTAAAATCGATTCCGAATCGATTGTTTTAATTTTGAAATCAATTTAATCCGGACCGATTCCAAATCGATTCCGAAACAGTTCTGAAACATATCTTCCTCAAGCTTTGAACTTCCAAATTCACCTATTGCGTCAGTAATCTTATTTTTTTGTCTGTCGCAAAATAATTTTATAGATATATTAGCATGTTAAGAGTTTCCATATTTAAATTAGTAACTAGAACTAAATCCAAATCGGAACAATAACCGATTTCAAAATGATTCCGAACCAGTTACGAAATCGATTGAAATCGAATCGAACCAGAACTGGAACAGCTCCGATTCGGTTCCAGAATCGATTCATCCGAATCAATTTAGGTTCCGAATTTAACAGATTGATTCCGATTCGATTCCGAATCGAATCGGTCCGTTAAACATGCCTACACCCCACTTTGGAAAATATATTTTAATTAATATTAAAATAATTTGAAGCAATACTTTTACCATATAATTTTTGGACCGGTCTTTTACAAACGTTAAAATAGTTTGGATGAAAATTAAATTAGTTTAGTAAAATATTAAAGTAATTTTGACTAAAATTTAAGTAATTTTATTTATTATTAGAGCAGTTTTAGTAAAAAAAGTGCCATGATATATAGAAATTTTAGCCAATTATTAAAATAATTTTTAGTTAATATTGGAGCATAGAATTGAAATGATTTTAATATTTTTTTTTAAATTAATAATAAAGCGACTTTAATATTTTGCACTGAAACAATTTACTAGGTTTAAATATTTGACTAAAATTAAAATTAAACTAATAAAAGAACTATTTTTACATAAAAATTAAAAATAGAACGTCTTTTCAATATTTTTTTTAAATACAGATTATAATTAAATAGAGTCATTTTTTTAATTCATGACCTTTAATATTTATACCGTCATCCATTGAACACAGGCCCACTCGACTCAGCTCGGCTCAATCCGGAGCCGGCTTCAAGGTACAATTAGAAACTGGGAATCATCGTACCGTCAATTAATGGTCATCATCGTCATCCTACGCGTTGTCCAATTTTGGATCACACATGAAACCAAGTGCCTGGATCCTCTCCAACGTGACATTGTAAAAGTTGCATCCTAATACTTACGGGCCGTTATATCAGTTAAATTTGACACGTGTTTCCCTTCTGACGGATAGTTTGAAAATTGATCTGTGGAATAGTTGGATAGGATCCCGTAACGCTGAAATAGATCCCCAAATGCCCGAACCCTACTGTTCTCACTTCCCCACCTCAAATCGACTATCTGTCGATCGACGAATTGAGTTCGTGCCCCCAAATTCCACTGTGTTCGTTCCAAAGTTTCCAAATTTGGGAACTCCCATGGCGGAATCGACGTGGAGCGAGGAGGAGAAGGCCATGGCAGCGGCCGTCCTCGGCCCGGAGGCGTTCGACTACCTCGCCGCCAGCCACGCTGGCTCGGACGGTCTCACCGCCGATGCGGAGGCCGACCTCCAGAGCCGCCTTCTCGACCTCGTCGAGGGCCCCCCTGAGTGCCCTGGAGTCGGTTGGAACTACGCCATCTTTTGGCAGATCTCCCGCGCGAAGACTGGCGACCTTGTTCTCGGCTGGGGCGATGGGTCCTGCCGCGAGCCCCGAGAGGGGGAAACCGCTGCCGTGTCGGCGAGATCCTCCGGCGAGGACGAATTGTGCCGGCACAAGATGAGGAGGTCCGTCCTCCAGAAGCTCCACGTGTTCTTCGGCGGATCGGACGAGGACAACTACGCCATCCGTCTCGATCAGGTCACTGAAGCCGAGATGTTCTTCCTCGCGTCGATGTATTTCTCTTTTCCGCCGGGGAAGGGCGCGCCTGGTAAAGCTCTGGCGGCAGGTAAGCACTTCTGGATACTATCCCCTTCCGATTACTGCTACAGGGGCTTCTTAGCGGCGTCGGCAGGGTTTCGTACCATCGTTGTTGTTCCATTTGAGACGGGTGTCCTCGAATTGGGGTCTGTTAGATCGCTAGCTGAAAGCCCGGATGCCTTGCAGATGATAAAGTCGGTGTTTTTGGGCAAGATTCCTGCAGACATGCCACCACCGAGTGAGAAGATCGAAAAGAATGGATCAGATACATGCACGAAGATCTTCGGAAAGGATCTCAACCTTGGAACTTCTAGTGTCACTGGAAAGGTTTTGCATGCAAAAGTAGAAGACAATTCTTGGGATACAAACTTGAAGAGTGGCAGCAACGACAATTGGTTGTTATTTCCTAATGTTCACAAGGGAATGCAGAGTTTCAGTTGGAACCAAGTCCGAAGTGTGAATTCTGGCCAGAAGCAATTCGGAAATGGCGTCTTGATCTCTAGTAACGAAGTTAGTAACCATAGTAATGTCATAAGGGGAGATCATCTGCTTGGCCAATTGCCGATCCAGAAGAAGCCACAACAGTTGCTGCAGCCGTCACCAAGACAGATCAATTTTAGTGGGGGTGGGACTTTGAGAGCTGCAGCAATGATTGGCAATGTCGGAACATTGGAAGTGGAACAAGCAAACATGGAGGCTTCTTGCAAAGACGAGAGAGTTGGTCCACTTGATGAGCGACGACCAAGGAAGAGAGGAAGGAAGCCTGCAAATGGGAGAGAGGAACCTCTCAATCACGTTGAGGCAGAGCGGCAGAGAAGGGAAAAGCTTAACCAGAGGTTCTATGCTTTGCGGGCAGTGGTGCCTAACATTTCCAAGATGGACAAAGCCTCTTTGCTAGGCGATGCCATTTCGTATATCACTGAACTCCAAGACAGGTTGAAGGAGATGGAGACAGAGAAGGAAAGGTTCTTGGAATCAGGGGTGGTGAATTATGAGGCTCCAGTGCAGCATCCCAAGGTCGATGTGCAAACACTGCAAGATGAGGTGATCGTGCAAGTTAGCTCCCCTTTTAACACTCATCCCGTTTCCAAAGTTTTTCAAGCTTTAAAAGATGCACAGATTGATGTAGCAGAGTCCAAGGTATCTGATGGTAGAGACAGTATACAGCATACTCTCATCATCAAATCGCCAGGTTCTGAACAGCAAATGAAGGATAAGATCGTTGCTGCATTATCCAATGAAGGAAACTCAACCTAGCAACAACACATGCATTAAATTAACAATGAAGTCTAGTATTAATTTAGGAGGTAGATAGTGCCATCTGACCTTATCACTGGGGATTTTGTTGCCAATTGAGACACAGCAGGGATATATATATACCCACAGCAAAAGTCTTAATCTGACACTAGAAGGATTTCACTAACTGGATAATTCAATTAACCCCAATCACTCTTTTATGTTCCCTGGTAAGAAAAACATTCAGATAATGTTATACTGATGTATCTAATGTACAATTATCTTTCAAAGTGCTATGGGTTTAATACACATCTCTGTTTATACCCATTGTCTTGGAGTAGACAATGTTTCTTATCATTTGATAGTTACAATGCTGTACCTGTATGGCTAAGAATTTGAACAATTTGCAAGTTACATCAAAATATATGATAAACTGTGATTATAGGGAATCAAATGGGTGATGTTGTTTCACATTATTATGTTGCCCTGCCCAAGATATAAATTTCTGGCGTTGCTAATTCCTTTTTGGTATGCTGCTATGTGTTTGTTACATGCATTTTTATGAACTAGCAGTAGTTTTTACTCTTATTGATTATATTTGTCTACCAATTAGTAAATAATTTGAAAACAAGAATCATTGTATTGACAGAGACCAATTACTGTAGTGTTTAGCTTTGTAGAGAATGAAATAGAACATAATTTCTAAGAACATATGGAGATATTTAAATAAGTTCAGAAGAATTAGTCAAAGTAAAGAAGCTGGGGCATTGATCAACTCTACTAGAAAAATTAAAAATACATCTACTGTTAGCGAGATCCATTTCTTCAACCCCACATTAGCCAGGGCATTTAAAGTTAGTTGTTGCCACGCTTTTGACAAGGTATTTGTCTTTTCGTATATGTTTTTTTTTTTTGTCTTCTGGTTCCTGCATATTTGAGTTGGTATTGTGTTGTTGGTCAATAGGAAGCTCAAGGCAACCCAAATCATCTTACTGTTTAAAAGAAACTTTAGGACATCTACTTTTTCCAAATTCGTTGTTGATGTTTTACACTATCTGTTTAGATTTTGTATTAAGAAGTCATCCATGACCACCTGTTACTTTTACTAGAATTCTTTGGCCCAAGCAAGGTATTGATTCTCAACTCTTCTAGAATGAGAAAAAACAACAGTTTGAGCTATTGGTCACACATTTTATAAAGTTGTCCTGCTCCTAATTAAGATAAAGAAATACTATTCTGGTGGGTGGTGGCATATTTTGATGTTTGCATGCCAATCAACATATCATATGGGAATAAGTTGGTGCAATTCTTCACAAGTCATTAGGAGGTTAGGACTTAAAGATGGGGAAAATATTGAAGTATAAGAAGAGGAGCAAGACATTAACTTGCTGCCATCAGCTATTATCACCATTAAGTTTCGACTCATGCCTTGTCGACATAAAGAACTCCACTCGATCACCTTCTTCTCTGTTGAGCTTGCATGCTAAACCTTCCTTGACATTCCCCTGCCATGATTGTTGTTGTAGCTGTTGTCTTAAAAAGTGTGGCTAATTCACAGTGGAAATTACATTGTAACCTTCATTTTCTCTTAATGTTATGCTTTGAAATATCAACTGAATAGCAATGTAATGTACAACTGGTTGTGGCAACATTCTGGTAGAATCAATATTTTCCTCTCATATAACACTTAAAGTTCTCGCCTAAGAACATGGTAGATTAGGAGAGGAAAAAAACATTGGTAGCCCCTAATTTCTACTTGTTTTCATTATCTTGTTGGGCAAATGATTAAGAGGGCTACATCCTTGTGCTTACAGTTTACGCTATAGTGTTTAAATTTTTGAATTAAATAGGGAGATACATACAGCAAGGTGAAAACCAAGAGGCAAAGTGAACTTGGTTAGAGATGTTTTTAGTTTTAACCCTTTGCTTCTGAAGTCACTTAAACCTTGTGTTGTCGGTTGTTCTTTCTCTCACCCTCTTGTTTGAAGCATACTTTATTTTCTGTTACTGTATCATCTCTCTCTTGTTGTTGCTCACAAGTTTCCTGACTTTGATATTACATTGACCTTTTGTTTGCTAGAGTGTCACGCTTTAAATCATTGAATGGGATTAAATGTATCTTGTGACTTGGCAAACAATGGAGTTTAAAAATGCATGTGGTTGATTGTAATAACTGACATGTTATTTGCTAAACTTAACTCGGGAAAGGATGATACAAACCTTATGCAAAGCAGCCATTCAGCCATTCCTCACTGGTCATTAGTTGTGCAACATCATCATTCATTGTTTCTTGTGTGTTTTGTGTAAAATGTGTATTGTTGGAAGGATAAAATGCATGTCAGTGAAGAGTTTTGTGATGAAAATTTCACTCGCTTTCTGAGCTCTCCAATTTCCGTACTAGCTATGTTTGGCCTTTTATTTTTATCCAGAATAAGAGGACAAGGAGCGAGCTCAAAGGCAGGGAGATAAGTTGGATTTGCTCCTTTCCTTCCTGTGTGAAAGGCGAGGCTAAGTTGAGATTAAATTGTTAAGATTGAAACTGTCAATCTAATGGTTCTCTTATTTTGGAAACAATTGATAAGGTAACAGTGACTGCAAAGTGAGGTGAAGTCGAACAAACGTTGGACTGTCAGCATCGACAAAGAAGAAACAAACAAGGTCCAGGTCCTAGGGCCAAAGTGCGGATGTCACTGAGATGAACACGGCAAATAAAATATGGTAGGTCTTCAAGAGGACACTCTGAAGGGGCTATCATGTCACTGAGATGTTTTTTTTTAATAATTCAATTGTTGAGATTTGGATCCGATTATTTTTGAAAATGTATCGATTTTGTGAATATCATCTACTAAAGTAAATTAGAGGAGTCCACTCGAATAAATCAGAAAATATCCACCATTGAAGATTTACACTTAAGACACCGAGATGCAATTTTTGACTATGCTATTCATGGTATATCTCATATAGTAAGATAGGAACCGATGTAATGTTACCTACGATGTGTCAAATATTGATAGAATGTTTGTAATGATCCCAAGGCATAAATTTCGATTTTTGCACACCTTGTACAAAAAAAAAAAAAAAATACAAACTCAATTTTCTAATTGTCTCCCTTACTCTCATCTCCCATTGGGAAAATAAGCTGTCAATCCATCCCAAACATGATTTTTATGGCTCTCATCTCCCGTTGTTGTCTCAAGTTTGATCAAACTTAACACATCTTAATACCTCTAATATTGAACACACTTCTCATAGCCGTTTCATTAGAATTATTCCGAAAATATCAAGTCATGGTTACATGTGATCCTACAACAATCATTTGATTGTACAGCAACGAGAGATTATTTCTTTGGCTTCCAGCCAAATGAGAGTGCTATAGTGAAGTTCATGTACACAGACTGTATTGTACAAAGAAAGAAACGTCATGGTTCAAGCATGAGTTGTTCATGAATTAGTATGCATAGGCATGGTTTGATTCGCAACCAGGCGCTTCAGCTCCAATATTGACCCAAACCTCATTGGTGCGACCGACAAAATGAAATGGCGAATCATATTGTGCGATGGAGTAAGCGTCTGTATCCGCAGAAGTGAACTCACCCCAAGAGGTTTGGCTCAAGCTGATGGCAAGGTTCTCTGCTTCCTTGATGACATTGCTATCGCGAGCAAAGCCAGCGAATTTTCGCACAGCGATGCAATGACTGTCCCATTCATCGGAATGAAGGTTTAACTCAGGCAAGGGAACTGGGGGGGATCCCTGGAATTTTAGCGGGAGGTAGAAGCGAACATAGTAGGCAGAAGAATGAAGAGGACCAGCATATGGAACAATGCTAGTGATTACAGGAACAGTCATTCTGATCCTTGAGAAATTGAGATTTGCTCCTTGAATGTATTGAAATAATCTGACAAAACGAATAGGATGACTTAGAGATCTTTCCAGGAGTTGAAGAATGAAAAAGTGTAGCAGAAATTTTCAACAGGATGATGTAGCTAAAAATAAATAAACATTTAAAATAAATCATCTGTAAAAATCTTGGCTGTGAATATTGAAGATCACCCTGCTTAATGTGATAAAACTTCTGCTTTGAAAGTAAAGATCCAGGATGACAGAACAAGATCCAAAACAGGTGTGAATATGTAAAGGTATATTTGGTTAGGTTGAATGAAGCCTAAAATGGAATAATCATTCACAGGTGGACAACTGGAACTGAAATGTTCCATTCCTGTGGATGAATGCCTTCATTTCGTTCATCATTCATTGTATAATCCAACACACGGAATAAGGTGATCCAACTTTATAATTTTTCACATATTCACCCATAACAGGATTCATTGAACAGAAAGATATTTTGAACTTTGATAAGAGTCATATATTCATTCAATTTCATATACCTTATTCCAATTAAGCGAACCTAAGAATTGAAACAATCATCCTACTTATGCTGTTATATTGTATTCCAGTCTTGATACCAGTCCAATTCCAAAGGCTTACTATTATCACGTTGCTTTAGAGCAGATAGATTTATACTTCATTCCATAAATTATCTGAACAAGGTTTGGCAACTGAACAACAGTAGGTTTAATCTTGCATCACTAGTTTTAAGGAAAAATTCCGCCGGTTGTCAATTCATCATGTTAATGCCAAGTTCAAAAAAATGCCTCAGTACTGTGGTTATATCTCTTAACTGAATATCAAGGGCCTGAGACATAAAATAAGCATTTCCCCTTCAAACTTATTTCCTTCACTCACATGAATCTTCTATTTGTGTCATGTTGAGCTCTGATTCTCATCAGTGTTTATTTCTTAACTCCTGTATCAAAACTACTTCACTGCGAGATTGAGGAAGTGAATCGATAAATTTTATGCTCCACAATGAACATACTCTTCTTATTTCCCATTACACCTCAGCAAATCTTGACATTTGGGTCATCTTTAGCTTCGATCCCTCATCAGTATCAGTCTTTATTTCTTAGCGATTATATCAAAACTACCTCACTGCGAGACCCTAAACTGAAGAATTGCCTCAACAGATTTTGTACTCTATAATCTCATTGCCGCTTATCGCTCTCTATATCCAGTCCAATTTTCGTCATGAAAATTCTACTCTGCACATTGCTGTTACATATCTAGTAGTCCACTGACTATCCCATTTATTTATTCTCTCAAAAGAACATACTTTGATCAACACAATATACAAGACAAATAATATGGATTAGAAAAAATAAAGTTCCATACCGTCTACCAAAATTTGCAAACCGGGGTACCAGCTTTTGTATAGCGTTGATTCATCAAATCGAAGCTATAGATATCAAGGAGTGGATTAACACAAACTATTTCTATAAAACCAGATATAGGCCTCTCTATAACTGACGATAGTGAATTCTACTCCGATGATGGAAGTTAGGGTTTCTAACAGATAATAAACACACTCCGCGAAAGAGTAGAAATATCGAATTATATGGCAGAAAGATCATCCAAGTTCTCATGGTTCAAAAATCGAATGCTACCATACGGACAAGGATGAGAGAGAGAACGATTAGCATGGATCGCCTCACCTGTGGAATCCAACCCTTGTAGCCTTCTCGAAGGAAATCTGATCGGTGGGAGCAGACATCCACACCGATTTCCTGTACAGACGTACCTCGAAGTCGGACTCCGAGTGTACGACGGTGTACTGAGGCGATTCGATTGCGCCGGCGACGACGAGGAGGAAGGCAAAGGCGGAGAAGGCGAGTGAGAGAAGGTGATGCATCGTGTAGATACCTCTCGACCTCGATCGCGACGGGTCGGTTTGGCTGGACTTTATATATGATTGGACCGTTTGTAGGTCGGGCGGGACCGAGCCAGGCCGTGACTATCGGTTTGAATGGGCCATTACCATGTACTGGGCCTATTGGATAACAATGGCAAAATTGTACTTTACCCCCCCTGCACTTTCCGTCAATTTAATAACAATGGCAATTTAAAATCATTAAAATGCACACTAAAATTTGGACACGTTTGATAGGGCAAATTAATGAGGTTGATAATGTAATTGAGTTCGTAGTAAAATAATATAATCTTAATTATATTATTATATTTAATAAAAATTATATATAATCTTATATTACAAAGATAATTATATTCTTTTATTTGATATGTATTATAAGTACCATAGATATCGATCGACGATGACGATGTTGAACAATCGATCGATCGGTCGCGGTGAGGGCGATCAATTGATGACGACGACGGTTGATCGGTTGGTTGATGACGATGGTGATCAATCGATCGGTCGACGATGACAGCGATTGATCGATCGGCGACGACGGGGCCAATTGGGCGATCGGTCGGCTGGCGACGATGGGGTCGATCGGGCGTCGAGGTCGATCGGGCAACGATGCCCAATCAGGCGATGGCGACGACAGTTGGTCGATCGATCAACGACGATGGTGGTCGGCCAACGATGGCGATTGGTCGATCGGTGGCGGTCAGTCGATCGAGCGATGGCGGTGGTCGAGTGCCAGTAGCGACAGCGACAACAGTCGACCGACGACTGATCGTCGCTCGGTCGGTCGGGCGACGATGGTCGAGTGATGGCAACGACGATAACGATCGATCGACAATCGATCGATCAATGATGGTAATGGACGGTGACGATTGACTTCGATTGTTGAGTATCCGACATTTTTTAGATTACGATTTGGAACGTAATCAGATTATATAGATTTTACTTTGTAATTTAGATTATAAAATTTTAATATCTTTTATAATTCAGATTATATTATATTACAATTTTAAAACGGTAATAAACAAAATAATCATTCTTGTTACAATATAGATTACTTTGTACCAAATAGAGCCTAGGTAGTTAGGGACTTAGAGGCTAAGCAATGACAATTTTAAAACTTTGGCGGTGTTGATCCTTAAAATGCATTAATATTAATTAAGAGTATTTGCTTCGCTGTTCATATTCTTTTTTACTTAAAGTCATGAAATTTACTATAAAACTAATTCAACTACCTATCCAATCAAACGGGCCAAATTGAACACCGAGAGAAAATCTATGGCTTGGATTTCGAAGTGACGTGGCAGAATCTTACCGACAGAGACTTTTCGAAGGCGATCTAAGTTGATTTTTTGTCTATCTCTTATAATTAAGCTGTTGACCGTTTGCTGCCCGATGAATCTAACGGCAAAAATGACGTCATAGATGAGGTCAACTTGGTTTTATATCACAAAATGTGACATTTTAATCTTTTTCCTTTGAAAATAAAATGATATTTTTGAAATGGCTGAATCCTATTACAGCTGTTAAGAAAGATAATAGAGTTTGTCAGCAGCACATGGTAAAAAATAGAACGATTGTCCATAGTTCAATTTTTATATAGAGTGTTCAAATCCATTTGCGACGTAGATCGTCCGTTCAAATTTGTCCATATTTTTTTGAATTTATTTTGACAATTAATAAAATTTATTTATAGAATCGAATCTATTATTTGAATCAAAAATTTGAATATCTAATATTAATTTTTAAAAATAATAATAATAAATCTGAACGGCATAGGCTGTTAGAGTGAGAGAGAGAGTGAATAGTTATTCGAACTTAATCGTCGATTGTTCTCGCATCGTGCTTGACTACAAAAATTATACACAAGTATAAACAAAAATAAATATAAACACAACTCACGATTTTATATGGTTCAGAATCTTCGATTCCTGCTCAACGACTTAGCTAACTCCTACAATAGTGTTGGATCAAGAAGCGTCGCTAGAGGGGGGTGAATAGCGAGCGTAAATCTTTTCTTAATTTCGTTCGAGTAGACAATTAAACGCAACGAGAAATAAAGAGACACATTTATTTTACTTGGTTCACAACCCAGCGATTGCTACTCCAAGGCCTTATCTGTCCTAGACCGCGTACGGAGAGCAAAGCACTATAACGTCTCCTCCTCGTTAGAGGTAGGAGACAACGATCACAAAACTGAAATTACGAGGATGAGGCAACAAGTCTACCTCACCTCGTTACGAATAAAAACAACGAATATAAAAAAAACAATTACTTGCTACTGCTGTCGATGAAAGAGATTTGAACTTGTCGTCGCGTCGGCGTTATGACGATGTTGGAGCTTTGGCATTGTAAGAGCACTTGAGAATAAAATTGATGATATTTGGAGTTGGAATCCTCCCCTCCTTTTATAGATTTTGGCCTTTGAATACGTCTCCTCTATTTTCGGAACAGATCACGAAGTTGTATAAATTTTATCGCGAAGTGGCCGCGTCAAATCTTATCCGTTTTGACCTAGCGCAAAGGCTGATTCGTCACGCCATCACCGATCGATGTTCCCATCACCAACTCGATGAGCATCGGACGCCTAACGCCCAACAATGATCACTGTCACCGCCACTTCCCTGCAATAAAAGGTTAGCTCGAAAAATAATAAATGCGACGGTTTCTAACTGTCCGATCTCAACCTAGACCTTCCACAGGAAGTCTTAGTCGAATCGTCGCCTATGGTCGTTCTCGTACAGAGGACACGACCTTACCATCTCTCACTCACACGAGCTTACCTCGATACTTACTGTGTCGCTTTCGCTTCTGGCCTTCCACTCGATTCCTTCGGCTCTCTCCGAAGTCACTCGAGTGTCGCCCGACCACCGCAGTTTCCTCTGGATGTCGCTAGCCTTCAGCTCCAGCTTTAGTACTTTTCTGCATACTCGATTTAGCTCGTGAGATAACGATGTAAACTTAACTTTGTGTCTTTGTCATAATCAAAACACAGGTTCGATTATCTAGTGCCTCTGCACCAACAGATAGTTCCACTATCATTTTTTCTTTCTCGAAAATTTTCCATTGGTAGAGAAACCTCTTACAATCTAGAGCTTATACAAAGAATACAACCAAATGAAAAATATACAAGTGAAATGAAAAATAAAAATCAAAATATTTTACATGATTGTGATCTTGTTTGCTTGTAACTTGGTTGTTTTAGAATGTCTTGGAAGGTCTGGAATGTATCAATAAATTTCTTTCAAAGTTTTCAAGAACTGATACCTCGAAATCTCTACAAAACCCTCTTTTATAAGATCTTTATCGGGTTGATTTTGCCTACCAATCGATTGTTCTTACCCCCAGTTGACCGATCAATGGATCGTTGCACGATCTGATGCTCCAACGACATGATCCACATCGGATTTTGTTCCATCAAACGACTGTCATAATCCATCAATTGACTATCAAGTCACCAGTCAACTAGTTAGTTGAGTTGCTAACCTTCTGTGTCTAGTCATAGTAGCACCAGTCAATTGCTACTTGACTAGTCATCGACTACCATCCTTTTTGTGCCTTGCTATAATGTCATCAATCCACTGACCTTAGCCAATCGAATTGCTAGTTGAGTTCTGAACTCCATAGTTGTTCAAACAGTGATACTAGTCGATTGCTCAATTTTATCAATCGACTTATCAACCCTATCAGTTGACTGCTCAACTAGTTAAGTTGGCAGTTGAGTTCCAAACTCGACATTTGCTCGAGCTTTGTTACTAATCGACTGGTAAATCCTACCAATCGACTGATGTCTCAGTTTTAGCCTAGTTTCAAGCCAACTCTCGCTTTATCTAGAATCCGATTGACTTCAACCTATCAAGACTTTTCTTATCTAACATCTGATCACTCTTGATCTGTTAGAATTTTCCTTGTCTAGTATCCTATCAACCGCAATCCACTAGGACTTCTCTTGTCAAGTTCGGTCTCATTGATAGGTCGGATCTTCTTTTCCTAAACACGGTTTTCCAGACCTGTCAAGACTTCACTTGTCAAGCACGGTCATCTTTGATCTATCAGGATTTCATTTGCCAAGCACAATCTCCTCGATCTATCGAGACTTCACTTGTCAAGTACGATCTTCTCGATCTGTCGAAACTTCACTTGCCAAATTCAATCTCCTCGATTTGTCGAAACTTCACTTGTCAAGTCTCTATACTTGGGCTTTCTCCGTCAAGTTCCTTGTCAATCTTAACTCCTTAGTCAACAATTTCATACAACTACAGATGTCTCATACATTCAGTCATATTATCAAATATCAAAATTCTATTCGAGTTCCATTAGAGCTAAGTCAACTTTAACCTAGATTGATTATACCAACAATCTTCCCAAGGGTATTTCGGCTTTTTCGAGAGAATATAAATTAAGAGTGAAGAAAACATCTTCCATACAAGGAAAAAAAAAAGAATAAAAATTAAAGCGAAATTAATCTCCTGTTTAGTAGTGGTTTACCAAAAAAGGTAGATGAAATTTAAAGGGCAATTGTTAGAATCTAACATTTAATTTCGACATTAATGAAACCTTAGGCTGCATTTTGAAAAAAATAAAAATGAATATTAGCCAAATGGGAATGGAGCGTACCCTTCGTGTCTTCCAAGTAATAATAACTGAAAAATCAGGGCCTTAAATGTCAATTTGAGTCTTCCGTCTCCTTCCAGGAAGCCACCTGCGACCGCTCCACTTAACGCCGTTACTTCTCTTCCACGTCGTCAACGCTCGGTCCGATCGCCTCGTCCCCCAAATCTCCGCCCTCTCGAGCCTCGACGATGAACAGCTGGATTCAAAGAAGCTAAATTTAGCATTCGGATCGCGAGCGAGCAAGCAAGGAGACGCATCAAAAAGCGAGGTTTCCCTGGGCACATCCCCCTCCTCGCGATTTGATTCCGTCTGTCTTCGGTTCTTCACCCTCCGGTAAGAATCGTCGATCTCTGCGGATCAATCGTCGTGCTTGTTTTTTTTTCTCTGCAAATCAGCATGTTGATCGGATAGTTCGTTCCGGGTTGATGCTCCTGCGGCGTCTTTGTTCAGGCGGATTTCGGAAGGTTTTCTGGAATTTTCCTTGGCATTTTTCTTCCGCTTTTAGGGTTTCAGCCGATTCTAGATCTTTTAGGCCTTTCTCCTTCTGTGGAGGGAATATGGAGATAGTTGAGATTGGGCGGTAGATTTTGAAGGGAAAAATCTCGCCTTTCTTCTTCCTCCTTCCCTAGTAGACGCAAAAGGGGGTTCTCTGATTCTTTTCTGTCGCGGTCAGAAAATGTCGTCGTCTGGAATTCTTGCTCTCAGCCCCATTCGGGAGGACTCGCCCATGTCCCCTGTACGTTTTGACGGCAGCCGAACTCCGCATTGTTCGCAGGAGTCCATCCTTATTTTTCTCCAGGTCCCTGGGTCGTCCGTGATTCCATTGCGAGTATTGGAGTTCGAATCGATTGCCTCTGTGAAGCTTCGGATCCAGAAATTTGCAGTGAAGACGCCGAAGCTGGTGTTTGGCGGCAGGGAACTGGCACGGAATAATAGCCTAGTCCGCGACTATGGGGTGGGCGATGGAAATGTTTTGCACCTTGTGGTTAGACTCTCCGATCTCCAATATATCACTGTGAGAACTATCTCTGGTGAAACATATAATTTCCATGTTGATCGGAACCGCAATGTTGGGTACATCAAGCAGCAGCTTGCAAAGAGGGGTAAGGGCCTTGACGATGTTGACAATCATAAGCTCATATGTGAAGGCGAGGAGCTTGATGATCACAGGTTGATTGATGATATCAGTAGGAAAAATGATGCTGTTATTCATTTGCTTATCCGTAAATGTGCAAAAGTTAGGACTAAACCTTTTGAAAAGGACTTTGAGCTGTCAATTGATGCCCCCACTGTGACGGAAAAGGATGGAACCCATGATCTTCAAATAGTTGCTAGGAACCTTCTGTACAAGGATTTGTGGATTGAGCCGGTTATAGATCCAAAAGTTGAATTGTCTCCGTTAATTACAAAACTGATCAATTCTGCTTCCTTAGGGTTGGAGAGGGGTAATTTACCAATAATGTCTTCAGATGGCACGGGGGGAGCATACTTTATGCAAGATGATTCGGGTCAAGAGTATGTAGCTGTCTTCAAGCCAATTGATGAGGAACCAATGGCTGAAAATAATCCTCGAGGGCTTCCTTTGTCAACTGATGGTGAAGGGTTGAAGAAAGGGACACGTGTTGGAGAAGGAGCGATAAGGGAGGTCGCGGCATACATCCTTGATCACCCTGTCAGCGGGAAGCGTTTAGCTGATGAAGCAGGGTTCGCTGGTGTTCCTCCGACAGCCATGGTGCGGTGCTCTGATACTGGTTTCCATCATTCTGCGGCATACAACTGTGCGCGCAAGAATTTCAAGATTGGATCCTTACAAGCATTTGTTGAAAACTGTGGAAGCTGTGAGGATGTGGGGCCTCGAGCATTTCCTGTGCAGGAGGTTCATAAGATATCTGTTCTGGATATTCGGTTGGCAAATGCTGATCGCCATGCCGGAAACATATTAATGTGCAAGAATGAAGAAGGATATACGGTGCTGGTTCCCATTGATCATGGATATTGCTTGCCTGAGAATGTGAGTTCAGCATTTATTTTTGTTGCAGTAAAATTTTAATATTCTCTTTCTCTCTCTTTTTCAGTCCTCTATGTTTGTTCTCTATTTATCTTGATATTTGTAATCTTTTCCAAATTCATAAGCAGTTTATTTATTGATATATTGATAATGTATATAATCTGCATTTGAGGCCTTATGTTTGTTCTGATTTTTGTCAATATAGCTATAAGCCCTCTTGTACATTTCTCCTAAAGTTGATAAAAAAAGCTTATCTGATTTGATCTTGTCAATTTCAAGATATGTTTGCATGCTTACCAAGGATTATCAAGAATTCGAGAAGACTCAACCACCTCACTGGATACTTTCTCAACCATTCGTCAAGTTTTCTCACAAAAATATCATGCATCTTGATTTCAAATCATCTTTCTAAGCATGGCCACTTCTCTCAAATTTCATTACCCTTGGGCCAAAAGAATGTTTCAAAAATTCCGCTCAATTTTCCTGTTGGAGTTGTGATTGCAATTTTTTTCCTTACATTTAGTTCACCATTAAGTTTAACACACACACACACACACACACACACACTCATTTTATGTGTCCACATGCTCACATATGTTATTATCAATAATTAGTCACATTTTCGATTGTTACATAACAAACAAGCTAACTACAATATATCTGAGCTCCGCTGCATGTGCATTACGTGCCTTATTATTGAGTTTGGTGCAATGCTATATAGGATAATATCTTTTGTTTTTAGCATGGCCTTCATGATCTTTATTATCCTCTTTCGATCCGAGCCGTGCCGTGCCTTGTTATCAATGTTTTAAACATATCTTTTAAATATAAGTGGCATATTTTCTTTTCAGCAAGTCCTTTCTGATAAGTATTCATTGTCTATTTTGGATTGGAGACGATCATTTAATTTCTCTATTCATGTTTGGTATGCTACATTGTTAAGTATCTAAGCCACTGTTTCAGTTCGAAGATTGTACCTTTGAGTGGCTTTATTGGCCTCAAGCCCGTCAGCAATTCAATGATGCGACCATTAATTACATAAAAGCACTGGACGCTGAAGAAGACATCAAACTTCTTAAGTTCTACGGGTGGAATCTCTCAACAGAATGTGTTCGTACTCTTCGAGTCTCAACCATGCTCTTAAAGAAAGGAGCAGAAAGGGGGCTCACTCCGTATCATATCGGAAGCATTATGTGCAGGGAAAGAATCAACAAGGAATCAACAATCGAGAAGATGATGCACGAAGCCAATGATGCTGTTCTTCCAGGCACTCACGAGGCCGTGTTCTTGGAGATACTTTCTGAGATCATGGATCGTCACCTGGACAAAGTGAAAAATATAGAATAACTGGATATTGTTTACAATCAGATGTCTGGTTGCGAACATATATGATCTAAACTCTCTAAGGTGGTTGTAAGTATGAAGGCTCCCTAACTGAATGTGTTCATCCTTTGTGTCTTTGTGGATTTGAATTCCCTGTAAGTCTTAGCACTGGCTTACCTTGACTTTGAAGTTTGACTTTTGAAGTTTGATTTTCCAAGTTTGATTGTGTCAATTGTATCAATTTTTGTTCCTTTGAAAGCCTTGCATTTACTCAATTTTTGCATGCATCTGATGCACATCAACAAGGACTAGATGGTTATTTTCTTCATAAAGAGTTGAATTTTGTTTTTCAGAACTATTTGCTTATTTGTTAGGATGTTTATTTACCTTTCTTTTTTTTTTCTTGGCAACTAAGTTAATTGATTACCTTGGTATGAAAACTATTTTCTAGCAGCATCGTTGTTAAATTTTTTTTACTTATTTATCTACTATTAAAAAATCTTTCAACGATTTTTTTTCATCCTTTATTTTACATTATATATAGATAATATAATAATTAATTTATTATAATAATGTTTTAATGATTAATTATTAAATCCATATAATTATTAATGTCAAATGATATTAATAATTTAAAAGTAAATATTATAATATATTAAATAAAAGACGAAAAGTATAATAATATATAAATTAAAATTACATTAGATCATATTTCTCTGTTTAATTTTTTCAATTATTTTCTCAAGTATACAAAACTGTTTCGGTGTCATCTTATTGATATCCATCATAAGAATTTTATAATCTTTGTGAAGGATCTCAATTTGTCACAAAATTATTTTTGTATTTGATATTCTTATTTTTTATCCGTTTGTGTTGATGTTTTGTTTTGTTTTATCACTTTCTTTGACTTTGAATTTGTTCTTCCTCTTCGTCGCCTTTTGCTCCATTAGACGAATGCAGATTTCATAATCGTCTATATCAATACTCATATATGGATTTGAGCTGGAAGTATGCTCTCCTGATTTGGATGTCCATATCTTTTTGTCGGAGTTGCGATTAGCTGATTGTGAAACATATTTTTCATACTCTCTAAGAACTTTTCATACATATATATATTTGAAGATCTTGTTATTATTGTTGGCTTTCCACGTATTGAGTGTATTTTCCAACACATTCTTGTTACTCCAATCGCTTTGATGATGAGAATAAAAATTAGTATAATATACAGAAAATTCATTTATCATTGGTGCGAACTTATAGTAATATGATTTAGTCGCTTCCAAATTTCCAATACAGTTCCAACTGACCGATGATTGTTGTAGTAATCAATGATACGTTTCTAAAAACTTTGATCATTTTGATCATTACCAATAACTGTGTTGGTGTTGATAGTGGCCTATGAATTCGTAAGGACTACGTCTTCATCGGGAGACTAAATTGCTTGCTTCAAGTTATCTATCTCCGGTTTGTATTTTGGATAGGATTGTAAATGAGTCAAGCTAAACCAAACTTTATAATGTTCAGAATTGTTCGATATGATAATTAAGTCGAGCCAAACTAAATCAAATATAAAATTAATCAAGTTATTGAAATAACTATTCAAGCTTAGCTCAACTTTTTTTTTTTAGCTTAAGCTTGGTTCGAGTTTGAATTGAACTTAACTTATTTAATTGATATCGAACTTGCTCAAATTAAGCTTGTTTAAATTTGACTTATTTAAACGTTATTAAACTCTTAAGTCAAATTTGTTTAAAGTTTTGATATTTTAATTTTTATTTGATTGATTACTATAAATAATTAAAATGAGTATGAACAATTTTATAAATAAATTCGTAAATGAGTTTGATTATAAATATAGTATAATTTTCATAAATACTATTTACGAATACGGTCCGTGAACAGTAACAAGTCAAACACATGTATTAATGTTTGTTTATTTAATTTATTAAGTTGTTCAAGCTTGTTTATTTAATTGACTTTGATGTATATTGAACGAACATAAACGAACTCTTACCAAGTCGAACACCAAACTTGTTCACGAATATTTAGTTCATTTACAGTCCTAATTTTGGATCTATATGTGATGAGCATGGTAGACACTGACTTCTCAGAATAAATGATGGTGTTAAGAGTTTTTTGTCGCTGATAATTACATCAATACTAACCCTTCTTGAATCATTCAAAGACATCATCGATGATTAAAGACGAGAAAATACATACAACGAAACTCACATCTCAAATTAACTATCTATGGTTGATCAATCTTGGAATGGATATATACAAAACAGAATTGACGCGGTGTTACTTGGATTCATTAAAATATTTTAAAAACTTGGAAAATTAGAGAAATTTAAAGGATATTTTGGAACATATGAAATATTTAGAGGGTATTATAGGTGCAAGAAAATTTGAGAATTTTAGATTTCTTAATAATACTAGTATTTTGAGAAGATATAATTTCTTTCACATTTAAAGAATTTAAAAGATTTATAAAAGAACGAACTAAAATTTTGATCAATTTATAATAAAGAAGAAGCATGGCATAAGTTCAACTGTGAAGAAATAGAATATTATAGGATGAAAGAAAAAGATAAAGAAGTGAAAATATATTTATAGATAATTTTTATTTTTTAAAAATAAAAATTAATCGTTAAAACAACGATTATAAACTAATCCTCATTCAATGACTCAAATTAGGCGCTGTTAAACGACTTTTTTTTAACCATTCAATAATATATTTTTTGGTTAATTATTTTTTTTAACAAATAAAAATATATATTATATAAAAAATATAAAAGAAAGAGTGGCTCTCCATTAATTTTTTTCTCTCTCTCAAATTTTTAAAAATATCTTTTAAAAACGGAGAAATCTACTTATAATAATCTTCTTATAAATTTCACATAAAATTGAGAGATCTCTTAAAATAATCCTGAACTTTACTGTCTCAATTATGAATTACTTTTCAACTTTCATTTTGAGGCTTAATTAGTTTTCATTATTAATCGACTGAACTTGTGGAGTTGACTAATTAATTATTTCCTCTAAAAAGAATTATTTTATTTTATTTTGTTTATGAGCCGTTAAACTTGAGTCAATTGTCTAATTGACTGGGCTCACCGATCTACTGAAGCCACAGTTAGAATCAATAAAATCTTATTCAAGGCAAATCTTATGATACAAAATTACGGTAGACTTTTGACCCTTGAGACTAATAACTAACGCATAGAGGAACGACATCCTTACATCTGTGTAGGATTAATTCGTTATCCTATGATATAATTGCATGCGCTAGCCATTAAATCCTTTTCACATGAGTAGACCCTAAAACACAAACGGCATGATTCTTACAACTCACTCATCAATTTACTTTCTACCGAATTCGATGTTTAAAGACTCTGGGAACAATAAAAATTGAATCATTTTATATGTAAAAAATTTATTTTTAATAAAAATTAAATTTTTTTATATGCAATATTTTGAAAAATAATTTTTAAACCCCGAGCTAGAACCGAATAATCCTATCCTAAGGCCGACTCTGCTCCAACATCACCTTCCCTGAGTTGCATTAAACTTGTAAATCATTGAGTGTGCTACCCTAGTTATATCATATCATCATCAACGTGAGATTTCGTTAGGTCACAAACTCTACAAATCTTATGCATGTCTTGTCCAATATTTACACATCTTAATATACATATTGAATAAGCATCCAATTTTCTAACTTAAACCCTTTATCTCAATTTCAACTCATAATCAAGTTCAATTATGGTTGTATTATACTTTTCGATTAAGCATTTTTCAAATATAGCATGAAATTTTTGTTGAAAATCGATAGAAATAATCATATTTTACCTTCTAAAGTTTCTCATTTTACATTTTAAAAGAATACTCCCGAATATTTTAAAATCATCAATATATCTTTATCCTCTCACCTCTTAATCACAGATGTTGAACAAAATAATGATTTCATTTTTTCCAGTCTGAAGAATCTAACATTCTAAATATTATACAAATTTGGTTGTGTTTAACTACAAACAGAAATGAGAAAGCAGACAATACTTTTTTTTTTAAAAAAAAGCCACAGGAATACTCATGCATAAAATAAACTATTTGAATGATTCATGTTTGGTCTGGAAAGAGAGCATGACCTTCAGTTCTCTTCAGAGAGGTTTCTGACTGCTACAACATTGTCAATTTTGAGAGGTGAGTTGACTTTATGTGCTCTGCCTTGGCCTGAAGGGTGTTGACTACGGTGGTTGGTTGGTATTTGGGACGAAGCGCCAGAGATCTACTGCAATATCCACCTCTTTCTTTTTGTGAAATTTGTAAAGTTGTGGCACATCATACCGCAGCTACAAAACCAGCAAACAGAATTACTTGTCCCTAAATAAGTATATTAATTTGTAGGATAGAAGCATGCAGAAAGGTCCATCTCCATTACTTGGATGGAAGATGCGAGGAGAGGAGGGAAAGATCACAAAATTATAGTATTAGCTCAATCATTTGTGTACATCTTTTAGTTACTTTCCCCATTTTTCCTCATATTTTCCATCCAAGTAATCAGACCAACCATTAAAGAACTGAAAACCTTTGGTAATGAACATAGCAAAGGTTATATGTCACAGAATGTTCACAAATCAGAATACCTCACATAAAACTTCTGCAGTTCTGGCGTTCAAATCTCGAAGGGCAATTTTCTTTACATACTGTTCACCACACATAAATGAGACCATAGTTAGGGGGATAGCCGAAGCAACTATATAATGCATAGGAATAGTTATTTTATTCTAGACAGAAGTATTCCTGTATTTGTTTGTAAAGATGAATACCGAAATTTATGGAATTGATTTCTCATATTCCTCAGGATTATTTTTTTTCCCCAATCTTATTCTATGAATAATTTTGCCTTATTTTTCAAGAATACATGTTCTAACTCTCTCTATATATATCTTATGAATTAATAGGGAAGAGAGCTTGATTGGATTGATTAGCACAAAAACAGTCAATTGAGCTTATTGGAATGAAAGCCAGATGAGCAGCGGTGCCTGTTGGACTAAGTGACTGGTCATTTTGTTGCCCTATTGCAGGAATAGTTTTGCCTTATTTTTCGAGAATATATACTCTTGCTTTTTTAATTCTCTAAAAAAACATATAAATATGAAAGAGTGAGGTAGAGTGCATGGTTGGATCAAGTTGGCAAATTGGTGAATTAGGCTTATTGAACCGATGAGACCAAATAGGATGGCCAATTAAGCTGGCTTGGCAGGTGAGCTAGGCAAAATGGGTCTCAATTGAATTGGACGGCTCAGACCGAAGGGTAGCACCTACAAGCAAAATATATCAGTTGAACTAGGTCGTGTGACCTAAACGAGTGAACAAAATATTTCATATAGAAATTTTATCATTGTGAAATTATTATAACATTCCCACAAGCCAAACACAGGTTATTCAAGTCTATTCCATTTCATAAATGAAACCAAGGATAACTCATTCCTAATATATCCATTGTCTATTTCATTCCCTAGGAATAGTTATTCCATTCCTTATTCATTCAATTATCCAAACACACCGTCATAGTAAAAGCTTTTGTTACTCAGCATCAGATGATAATGTGTATACCAATTTTGGATCCATAAAAGGAATCTCTCCACTAGGAGAGGAGAAAGTATTGCTGACACAAGAAGCAGCACATTTAATTTTAGCAAGCCCAAAAGAATGCAAAAGAAAGCAACTTACATCTCTGGTGGTAGTTTTATGCAAAGAGTAGACTGCACAGGAAGCAACCTGTGGAGAATCAGCAAGGAACTTGAGGAACCAAATCAATGCCAACTAAACCATGCGTGCAAGAACAAACAATCTTTACCTTCAAAGCTTTTGCAAGAAACTCGATGTCAGATCCTTTCCTTCGAGTTCCAAAAGGAGGATTCATGACAACAGTGTCCACCAAATGATCTGCAACAGTAATTTAAGATGTCTATTAAGTCTATTTATCCAATAAAAAGGACAGTCCGATTTACGAAGCTCCCATCATATGGGGTCCTGGAGAAGGATCTATTGTACACATTCTTACCTTGCCTTACAAGAGTATTTCCAAAATTCGAACCGACATCTAGGTCATAAGGCAACAACTTTACCGCTGCGCCAAGGCTCTCTTTTTCCAATATGTTTATTTCTCCAATAAGGAAAAATAATAATTTCAACAAACAAACTTTTCTTCACACTGTTTCATGTAGCAATTTATCAAAAGATCCAGGCTATGTTTCAGCATGGTTTTAAATGGGAGACTTCTGACTAAGTCATGGCTTTCTGCTGAATTTGGCCTGAAGCGGATTGTAGCATGGCAGGGGATCAATTCCACCTGCCAATTGCTTTACTTACTTTGCTTCCACCTAAGGAAGCAGAGGAAAGAGTCTCACATTTTTTATATGTGGGCTAATTTATAAATTTAGATGAGAGAGCTACTATAAATTTGGACTTAAGCCTTTTGGATCAATGGTTGAGTCTTAGGAGTTGATGGATCAATTCTCTCATCCAAGCGAACCATTTCAATTGTTATTAGAATGGACCAAGGCATGTTGAGGTGTTGGAAAGGGCGTATGTGACAGTGTAACCTCACCACTAGCCTTCAAAAGCATTTTGTTAAAATAGGTCCACAAAACCTAGTGGCGAGCTAATGAAGAAAGTTTATAAGCATAGATGAAAGGCTAATATGGACATCGATTTATGCATTCTAGGAAAATAATTGGTTGGCTGATAAGTTAATGAATTGATTCTCTCATCTAAGTGAATCTTCAGATGTATCTGACAATTTCAAATATTTACATCATAGTAAAATTCCACAAATATACACTTGAACAAAAGATCCATTAGGCAAGGTTTAAAATCTCGATCCATTTCGAATGGTACTAGAAAAATTTACTATTCCACCCCTGCCCGACACCTGTACGAGGTCACCATGAACATGCAGACGCTGTCACGATCATGCGGCGACCTTTGCAGGGTTCACAGCGAGATCGTGACTCCTCTGCGACACCCTTCGGCCTTTTCCTTTTTTTATATTTTTTTTGAATTTTGAATTTTTTAATATTTAAGTTGTGATTTTTATTTTTAATTAATATATTTAAATTTAAAAAGTACTGAAATGTATCGGCATAACATGATACGATCTTGAAATCATATCGTTCTGGTCGCAGATTGAAACTTCGACATAGGTCGAGATTTTAAACCTTGCTATTAGGTGTCTTGATATTGAAAAAAAAAATGCATTTTTGCATATAGAAAAATGATATCTTGGGTCAGGATTACCTCTCCATCTCAAGTTGTTAATGTCACACTGCATGAAATCCATTTCCAGCTGCATCAACATATATTAACCAAAATGTTCAATTAGCCTTTTTCTGCACATGTGATGTATAAAACCATGAAAAACAAAAATGGGAATAAGGAATTGATAGTGGCAATTAGAAACGAAAAAAATTCATATGATGAATAGAAGGTATTATGAATCAATTAGTACAGAATATCCCAAATAAGTCTATTCTCCAACATTGAAAATTTAGAACTTATATCACATTTAATACACTTTGGCTAGTCACCTCTAAAATGAGTAGCATTCTTTTATTGTTTAGAATTCAGACAGCACAAACCATGAAACCAAGTATCAAAATGTCATTGCGAAAAGAGATGACATATTACAACTTTAGAATGCAAATAACGTTACCTCCAGATCTACAGCATTTTCTGAAGCAATATCCAGAGATTGAGGATCAATGTCAATGCCAATGACCTGCCTGTGCATATGTAACAGAAGTCATATGGGTTATCAAATAGACATATCAATCAGAACCACCAAACTATATTCTATGAACATATTTCAATATGTAATGAAAAGAATATTTAACCATGCAAGTCATTAAAAGTTTGCACCAAATTAAAAGGTTGAATTCAATGTGAGAGATTAGAAAAATATGAGAAGTGATGCTTACTCTGCATCCAAAAGTGCACTCGCTAATCCTAACGTACCGCAACCACAACCAAAATCAGCTACAATCTTGCCACTTATATCTCCATATGTATTTTCTGCCTGTTAAAATTCATGAAAAAAAGGATAATCTAGAAATATTGTCTTTAGAAGTAGTTTTGGATAATTTGATTATTAAGGAATTGAAGTAATAGGTCGTAAGGGGATTTAATGAAATTCACCATCAACAAAATATAACAAGAAAAAAGTAATCCAAAAGCAAGATATATTAACAAAACTTGCGTGGACTGAACTTCTTAGGGATCAAGTGCTTCAAAATATTAAAACTATCATCTTAACACGGAAAAGGAACCTCTCAAATTAACACACATTACTTAGAAATTAAATAAAACACTTAGCTTATGAAAGAAAGTTATTCAATCTCTATTTTGAATCAATGAGCCAGTCATAATGAATTATAGAAGCTAACCACCAAACTCTCTCCTCATTACCCATATCCATCCATCCTAACATCTAAAGAATATGTTTGCTTGAGTGTAGAAAATAGAACAGAGGATAAGGACATAAAGTAGGGGGAAAAATTTAAAGTAAAGAAAAATGAAATTTCTGTGTTGTGTTGGGTTTGACGGAAGTAAGAAGGAAAAACTAAAGTAGCATTTGGTTCGTAGAAAATTTTCCATTTTCCGTTTTCATTTTCCCTTTTTTAGAAAACAGAAAACGATTTTTTTGCGTTTTCCAGTTTTCTAGAAAACACTCCTTTATTTTCTGGAAAATGAAGGTGGAAAAAGCCAACCAAACGTCATTTCCCACATTTTCTCGTTTTCTCAGAAAATAAAAACGGGAAATGGAAAATTTTCTACGAACCAAATACTCCCTAATTTTCTATAAGAGCCTCATCTTCTTCCAAAGGTGGACATGGGTGCAAAAGACTAGAGGACAGAGGCGATGGGAAGCAAACACAGGGAGTTGCAAGGATAATTCTGACAGATCTGGATGGATCAATTTGGAGAGAAAGAAAAACATTTTTCCCATGACTTTCTGCTACCCAGCTTTCTAGTTTCTCCAAGGTAATAATCAAATTTCTCACTCTTCATTGTTTACTTCCTGCTATTGTTTCTTTCTCTTACAGAGACACAATCTAAGGGATTTTCAGAGACAGTATTCTAAAATTTTAAAGAGCAAACCAACATTCAAACTGTAGGTATCACAATTAAGTTTAAGAAATCAGAGTATTGGAAATAAAAACAGAGAAACTTTATTATTTTGATGCTGGAATTGCCAAGCGCCTGTTTTCCAAAGCCTACATTTAACAAAACTGCACCAAAATGGAATATTGAGGGAGCAAACTCTACTGCAAAGATAAAAGGCAAAATAATGACGGAATTTCTAGAGGATCACTGTTCCAACTTCCTTGTCAGACTGAAATACATTAGAAGAATTTTAAAAAGCAATCCTTTTTAATTGAACAAACTAAATGACATGGCAAGTTGAAACAGAAGCAATAAATTTGTGAGTGATAAGCTCTATTTTCTAAGTAGATTCGAAAAATAAACTGAGCTGTAAAATGTACTGCCATAACGGGCAAGGTACACAACCAAATAGAGCAAGAAGACTATGATAGATAAAGAAGAAAAAAAAGAACAAATGAATTTCAAACACTTTTTCGCAATAAACTGATTCGGAAACCAACAGGAACAAATGAATACCGTATACAGCAACCGAGACGCAATATGTGGTCCTGTGGGATACTGTTCCAATTCTATCTGCGCAACCAGAAACAAAGATTATCTCCAAATAAATCAACAAGGAAAGGTAATATCTTTCCCATTTCTATTCCAAAGAAATCCATCAAAGGAGCACAAATAAGTATGCAAGTGATGGAATCACTCATTTGCCAGGAATAAAGTAGAGGGGGAGAGAAAAGAGAACATATTCGACGACAAGAGGAACAAAATCGAACCTTTGGGTGGGAGAACTGCTGAAGAGTGCCAAGGAGGCCCTCGAGCTGCTTCAGCTTCATCTCGAAGCGGATCCAAGGAACCCTAATGCGATGCGACAGTACATTAAAGCCGCTAGAAAACGTTATAATGTGGAAAAACGGAATCGGGGTTCAGGGACGATATATTTCCAATATAACTAAATAAAGAATAATTCAACAATAATAAAATTAATTTTAAAATAATGCTATTACTTATAAATAACTTTTTATATTTTGAATTGTGAAAAAAAAAAGGAACCAAAATGTGGTTCCTATCTAGAGATTTGTTAACTTGAATAAAAAAATAAGAAAAATAAAATATTCCCTTTATTTTATACGATTTAAAATGTAGCTAAAGAAAAAATATTTTTTCCTTTCAATTTTCTTTCCTTTAATTATGATTTTTGACTCATATGGACAATTTCGTTATTTTGGTAAAAAGTCCTCCTTTGTTTTCTTTTATTTTAAAAAGTTACCATATTTTTATTATGTTGAAACGGTAAGATTTTTTTTTATAAAAACTTGAGGGTATTATTATCGACTGGAAAAACTATGAAGGTGCATTTCGAAAAGCCAATAAAAGGCAACTAACCTTTAAATGAAAATTTCCTTTTGAGGACGACGTAAAGTCTGAGGGGGTGAACTGAAAGTTTCCCATCGAAGAAGCTACACCATCTCCAACTTCGCTGCTCCGAAGTGAGAAAGAGAGAGAGATGGCTCCGATCGCCGTCGGCGATGCCCTCCCGGACGTAGAGCTGTCGACGAGAACGACCAGTCACAGAGGATCCCCGTACACTCTCTCGTCGCCAGCAAGAAGGCCGTACTCCTCGGAGCCCCCGACGCCTTCACACCCACCTGCAGGTAAACCTCTCTCTCTCTCTCCTCTCTCTCTCCTCAACCCACCCAAATCAATGGCATTAGTCCCCTTTGCCTCTCTCTCTTTCTGGCCTTTTGGATCGCTTACTTTTGGGTTCTGATTGAAACACCAAATTTTTCTAGTTTTTTTTCGAATCTCGCGATCCGATCGGTCACAAACATAGTCAATACTGCTTTTGGGTCGCACTTTTTTCTTTAGTTTTATTCGAGCCCCTTTTTCTCTCTATCCGGCAATTTTGGTGTTCTACTTGAATAATACCAAGACTTTTATAGTTTTTTTTTTGTTTCGAATCTAGTTCTCAAATCGTTCGCAGACAAGGAATGAAGGAAAGATCCCTTGAGATCAATAACGCTGCTTTGTATCGTACTCCTTTTCTTTTTGTTTTATGCGAATATAGAACTTCTTTTGACATTTTTGAATCTACTTGTCAGATCATTGAAAGTAGTGTCGGCCAAACAAGATCTTATTAGATTATCTTCTTGTTGAAGATTATTAGTTGAGTAATCTGAATTTAAATATTCACTGCAAATAAATTCAGATTTATCTACTAAAATAGTGCTCTTTTTAATTTAGTGATCTAGTTATTGATTGTTAAACTGATCGAGTTATTGAGTGCTGACTGAGTGGTTGAACTGATTGAGTATTAAATACCTGAGTTGATTGAATGACAAAATTAACTGAGTATTCATGACTGAATATACGAGCAAGTGATCAGAAAAATACATAGCATTTAGGAGATGAGTCAAGTTGCGAGGTGGTCGGAGCGAGTCCTAGAGTCGAGTGCTCCAGAAGCAAAGTCGAGTATTGAAAAAGGCACCCATGCTTGGTAGCATAGTTCGTCGGAATGGGCGTGGAACGGATGTTCCGGAACTGGAACGGCATCGCCGTGTTAATTTTTCGGTGAGGAACAGTGGCTGTCGTGGAACGCCGTATTGCCGAATTACTTTAGATTCTTAGCTTTTCACTGTTTTAATTATTCGGTTGAGGACACTGTTTTGGACAGATTTGAAGGAGGTTTCAATTACAACGCAAAAGTTGTCAATTACAACGTAAAAGATGTCAATCACAACGGGAAAAATAGCAAACATATTTGATTTAATCAATATTTTTTTTTTTCAAAAGTTGATGAATCCTTTGATTATATAGGAATACCTCATTTGTTTCATTTCGCCGAACGAGCTCTCTTCTTATCGATTAATCTGTCCGTCTATCTGATTAATTTTTTCAATTAATTAAAATTCCAGTGGACTTTTATCAGCTAACAAGAGTTTTTATTTTTCATTTACAACATTTAATTTGATATGATTCATGCATACTTTGATTAAATTTTGAGATTGACATGTAATTTGCTTGAAGTTGATGCTAGTAGCACTTGTTATTAAGTTCATCTTCATCGTGTCTCATAATTGTTTGTTTTTCGAGTTTGTTTCATTGTTTAGCTGAGTGCTTTGCCACTATAACGGTGAGAGTTCAATGAATCAAATACTTTTGGTTTTAGATGAATTTGGTATTTTTCTCCTTCTATTTGGAGAGCAGATTCTTTGTTAAACTAAGGTCATCAAAATACATATTGATTCTTTCTGTCAAGATTTTCAAGGTTTCTTATAATTAATCCATCTATCTTATCTTCCAATTCAACTTTAACTGCATGTTTACTGCCCTACTGACTATAAGGAATGCAATAAAATTAACCCTTTCAAAATAAATTGCCCGAATAAAATGAATTTGATGATAGTCTAGTTTCAAGTTTCTTTAGGTTTTTTACTAAAAAATAGTTTTATTATCCAACCTTTATTCTAACAAAGTTGGTATTTGTTGTGTTACGAAATCGAAGTTTTTTTTTAATCCAATAGAAGAGATTGCTTTAAGTGTTTTCGTAACTTGAATAATCATATAATGTGTCCTAGTTTACGACCATTGGGATAGCTGGGTAAAGCACACATGTCTTGCTCGTTCTCTGTCTATTTAGAAACTACATATTTGTGTTGTCAATGTTCCTCAGAGTTTAATATTCTATTATTCTTTTCCAATTGTTCAATTCTTTTCTAAGTACTTATTTTTGTTCCTCTTGTTGTAATGAATAAGCATTTCAATCCATATTTAAGTAAGGGTCGACGAATTTGGAGTTGGAACTCATATATAGTTTTTACGATGCATTTTTTATTTTTGGAATGATGAATTTACAATATATATATATTCTATTGGTAAATGTGGGAATATATTCCAATACTTTAGCTTACCTGTTGAGTCAGTTTTAATATATTCTAATGCACTATAACAGTATAGCTTGCAATACTATTAATTTTTTTTATCTTCATACTATGTATTTTTTTTTACAATTCTTTCTTTACCAATTACTTAGAGGGCTAAAATATATGCACTCAACAAATTAGATTTTAGAAAATCCAAATCCACACCCACATTTTAGATAAAAAAAATATATTTTTTGATAATTTAAGTTAGAATTAATTGATTTAGATTCTTAATCAAAATTATAAATATCTACTATTTTTTTATATATAATTTATGTCTATCCTATATATAACAATAAAAGTCTTTAAATGTGCAATATGTATTCTCATTTGTTCTCATTATTATGATTCTTGAATTATTAGTGCTCTACACATCAAGTATAAGCTTAACGATTTTAATTATGAATAGATAATAGCTTATTATGTGAATTTTTTAAAAGCTCGAGTTAAAATTATGTATCAATATTTATTTGTTTAGAATGACACCAAACTCTGATATTAGTTGGCAATTTGGTCAAATGGTGGGTGATAACCGTAAAATAATATGATATAAATTTTATGGTAAAATTATAACGGAAGAAATTACGAGATTAAAATAGCATATTACACATGTTATTGGAAATGTCGAAGCATGTCACAAAGCTTCTAAGGAAATATCATCAATGTTACAAAAACATCTTCAAGACTCTAAGACAAGAAGAAATTTAATACAAAAAAAAAAGCAAATAGCTTTAGAGTAATTACATAAAATATACTGTATCAAAAAGTGATAGTAGTGATGAAGATGACATCGAAGATATTGAAAATTGAGAATTACAAAAAGTCATCAAAGAAAGTCATAAAACAAAGATCATTGAAGAGGAAATACATTATCGCTATGGTCAAGGTAAGCAATATAAATAATATTTTAAATTCATATGTATATATCTTATCAATTTAATGTACTTAACTATTCTAAATTTTATAATCGTTGGATTTTCTGGTGTCGGCTTTTCCTCTGGCTTAGATCCTAGTCTGAGAAAAAGAATGTCTCGAAGCTTTAGTGTAAGAGAGGATTCTCAATTACCATCAAAAGAAGTTGACACTTTTATATTTTTCACGAAACGTAAGAGCATAAAAAATTTGTTTAGTGCTGAAAAAGTAAAAGATGTTGGTAAGGCAATATCAAAATGGTTCATATATAATGTTATTCCATTTAATGCGGTAGATAGTGGTCCATATTATCAATCAATGATCAATACTATTGCTGGGGTTGGAATAGGAATAAAAGGTCCCATAGGACACCAAATTGGTGGTGTTTATTTACATGAGGAGGTAGATGAAATAAATGAATATTTAAGCACTTTAAAATCAAAATGGCTAAAGTATGGATGTACAATAATGTGCGATGATTGGAGCACACACACTAAACATCCAATCATAAATTTTATGATATATTATGACCACAATATGGTATTTCATAGTACTATTGAGTGCACCAACAAATCAAAGACAACGGATTTTATTTTATCTTTGTCAAATAAAGTTATTGAAGAAATTAGAGAGGAAAATGTTGTGCATGCAGTCACAGACAGTAAAGGTGCAAATAAGGTTGTTGGTGCTAGATTGATGATAGAAAAATCACATTTATTTTGGTCTCTTTGTACAATACATTGTATTGATCTCATGTTAGGAGATATTGACAAGACGAAGAAAGTAAAAAGTTATGTTGAGAAAGCCAAGCAAATAATAAACTTCATATATAATAGCAATAAAGTTGTGAATTTAATGAAAATATTTTCAAATGACCATGAATTATTGAGACCAGGAATAACTCGATTTGCAACAGAATTTATTTTAATTGAAAGTCTTGTTCGACATTCTTCAGATTTAAAAAGAATGTGTATTTTTGGTGATTGGGAAGTATACAATAACACAAGCAAACGAAGGAAAGATGCAGAAAAAATTACGAACATCATAATGGATGAAAGATTTTGGAAAAGAGCTTGTGATATTTGTGCTGCAGTTGAGCCATTGGTAAGAGTTTTAAAATTAGTTGATCAAGATCAAAAACCAACAATGTTAATTATCTATGAAGCAAGAGCAAAGATGACAATAAAAGATAATGATGGAGATTGACAATCATATTGGGAAATTATTGATAATCGATGGTACAATCAATTACATCAACATCTACATGCGGTAGGTAATCATATAATTTATATAAATTTGTAAAATGTTACATGCGACAATATAAATTATTTGTTTAAATTAGACTACAAAGTATGTTATCAAAATCATTTACAAATTCTCCATTTCTAATTTCTTATCTTTTGATATTTCAGTGTATTTTCTAAATCCGTTGCTTCAATATTCTGGAACATGTGTTTATAATGATGAAGTTAAACCAGAATTAAAGATTGTAATTAAGAGACTAGAGCCAGACTTAAATGTACAAGCTTCAACAATCAGTGAGGTAATTTTTTTTATTCTTATATTTTTTTTCCAAACATAAACAATAATTATTTATTTTTTTTCTCCTCTTTTTTAGATTAAATTATTCACGGACCAGATAGATGAATTTGGATCTCCGTAAGCAAAAATGGCAGTTAAAAAAAGTCTTCTAGGTTTTGAATTTAAATTTTACAATTATTTATAATTACAAAAATATGATATTGATTTGTTTATATCAGTTGAATGGTGGAACAATTATAGTGAAGATGCACCACACGTTCAAAAAATTGTAATAAAAGTTCTAAGTCAAACATGCTCATCTTCGGGATGTGAAAGAAATTGGAGCACATGATCTCTTATACACACAAAGCTTCGTAATCGCTTAGCTATTGAAAAATTACATAAATTAATTTATGTTCACTACAATATGCAGCTTAGGGTACGAAACATGATGTGTAGAAATGAAGATGATAATTTTTACAATCCGATAAACCTCAATCATATTTTTCATGACGATGACATCTTAAATGAATGGACAAGAGATAATGAACCATCAGTTTTAGAAGATGATGACTTAACATAGTTAGATTAAGCATTTCAAGCATCATATGTTAAAGAACACAATACAACTACAAGAGTTCAAAGACATTCAAGAAAGAGTAATTTAGAAAAGTCAATACAATTGAAAGGAAAAAGAGTTTTATCAAATGATGAGAGTGAAGATACTGATGATTCAAATGATGGAAATAATCAACAAAGTTACGATGAACATCATAGTCATTAAAGTCATTAAGATGATCAGCATGACACGAGTATGACATGGGCACAAGATCGTGAAAATTATTATGCAACACAAAATACTGATCATGGGTATGACCTTGGGATTGAGGAACAATGCAACTTTTTGACAAGTTTATCAAAATCTCTTGATGCCGATGGTAAAAAAATATTCGATTGGATCTTCACAATAACATATAAGTGTTGAAGAACATATGAAATATTTGATTTTGAGAGAGAACCAAAGGATTCCAATGAGAGATGATTATAGATTAAAAAGTTATAATTGGGAGTCTCAAAATATTGGACAAAGTCCAATTGGATATCAATTAAGTGAATATGGATACTATGGTAATAATCAACCCATATACGATTCATTTGATGGATCATCTAATTATTCACCATATTATACAAGTGAAAGTAAACATCATGAATTTCAAGATTATTTTGATAATGCACAGAATATAATTCCTGATTATTCGACATCTCTTTGGGGAAATATTGGACATTACGATGATGATCGTGAATCGTCGAGTGCTACTGGTAGTTCTGTTCGGCATCAAAGTTTTGGATATTATAATCGTCATGATGAAACATTATTAGAAAGTCAATCATCTAATTCTGAAAATCTTTCATCAATTCAATCAAATGAATATCTATATGGTCAATTTAATACAAATTTATATCGACATGTTGAAGATCAAGTTAATCAACGTGAGACTCAAGGAGAATATCATCAATATTTGATTCCTCCCTATCATTCTTCATGGTATGGTATTAGAGGTATAATATTCATTGTATTTTTTTATTATATTATTAATTTTGTGTTGATTTTTTACGACTTTATGTGTTTTTTTTATTGTTAACGCAATTTATGTATTTATTTTAAAAATTTTACTCTATTTTTTATTTTATATTTATAAATTTGCACCGTGATCATTCCGCAAAATAATTTTGGAATTGGAACGATAGAGTTTGCGACAGCGACCGTGACTGTTCCGATGAACCATGCTTGGTAGAGTCGGCCCTGGTCAGGGCTATTAGGTTTAAGGTTTAGGATTTCGAGTTTAAATTGTACCATGAAAATAGAATTCAATTTTCAAGTTTCATCAAAAATTTTAAATAATAAGGATCGACTCTCGGGGAGTTCTAAAAAAGAAGTGCGACGAATTAAACAATCATTATTTGGAGAAGAAGAAGGGAAAAAGTAAGGGGGCGTTTGGCAGCATTCTCATTTTCTGTTTTCTGGAAAACAGAAAATAATTTTTTTCTGTTTTCCAGTTTTCCAAAAAATTCTCTCTCAGAAAACAGAGATGAAAAATGCCAACCAAACGCATTTTCTCGTTTTCTCAGAAAATGAAAATAGAAAATAGAAAATTTTCTTTCTACCAAACGCCCTCTAAAGATCTTTAGGATCTCTTACCTAACTTATGAATTCAGAAATTAATTAATGTGTTTATTAAGTAATTGAGTATACAAGAAAAAAGAAATTCAATTTGGCAAACCTTATATGAATCACTCGAATTCAGTTCAGATTTTAAATTTGCACAGCGCACGTATAAAAAAAGAGCCTCTTACTTCTGTATGTTCACAATCATAATCCTGAGATTCAATAAAAATCAATCAAATTACCCCCTTTAACTATGAGACTAAACTCTTTCATCTATTCATCTCTTCGTCATTCAAATTTTCAACGGATCTGACAATAACATTTGCGTTTACGACACTTGATGCTCAGTTATGCTTTAGCTCCTTTTTGTTCTGTTCATTTGTGCTTCGTCTTTCGATCTGAGATGATTTTACCCTCTTTTTGCTGTTGGCAGCATGAAACACGTCCCTGGCTTCATTGGAAGTGCAGAGGAACTCAAATCCAAAGGCGTCGACGAGATCCTCCTCTTCAGAGGTAATTTCCCCCTTTTTGCGTGTTTTTGTAAAAATATGAAACTGGTATATTAGTAACTTCCTTTGGTTGTTCCTATCGATAAGGGAGATAAATCAGGAGTACAATTGACAAGTATACAGAAAAATGACATTGAGAGTTTAGACAGTAAAACTCTGAGATTGATCTCTGTCCACTACGGATATACTCCTACCGTCTTAGGATCGGTCTGTCTTTTTGTGTGTTTTTTGTTCTCCTAGTCTTTGACTTTTAAAATATCTTCTTATTTGAGATTAAATTAGTCTTTTTTTTATTCGTCAAATTGCTTCCATCTTTTTTTTTTTGTTTTTTTTAAATCTCTCACATTGTTTTAGTTTTTGTTAGAAATGCGAATGGAAATAAAGAAATGGAAGGATGAAGAACCCTCATAGGGAGGAGTTTAGTTCCACATTGATAATTGAGAGATAATTTAATCGGTTTATAATGTATCACAAGTATTGATGTTATGAACATATGTATAAGAAGAGACTCTCTTTCACACACAAATTCAGAGCTTGGAATGCACTAAATAAATTTAAAACCAAAACAACAATTTTTTTATATACTTGAATATTTTAAAATAACCCACGCTATATCTGAAATTGCAAAACTATGATGAAGGCATACGTGGAATCGTATCCAGGAACAGGTAGGAGTGTTGTTTTTTTTTTATGGTGATAATTTAAGTATCTATCTGATTAAATTTTCATCATTTAATAGTCTGATAAATAGTTCAACATTACTAATAATTTGAGTATAATATATGTCTAATTTATGCTGATTGAGTTTCAAATTTTGATTGTTTGAAAAAATCATTTTTATTTTTTATCATCATACTGGAACTCCAAGCGGTTTTTTTCTCGAGTTTTTACATAATGCATTGAAACTCGAAAATTTTTGTATTTAGATTTTAAAATTATATAAAAAAAAGCACTGTCACTTATCTTTCTTATCGTGTTTTATGAAGATTTTAACTGGGACAAAATCAGACGATTAATACCGTACAGTACATATTTATATTGAGTGAGTAAAAATAAATTATTCTCCCACCGAATCTAGTGATTAATATATACAGATGTTACATCAATGGATCAATTCCTCATAAATATAAAAGTGTCATCTTTCCATGTATTAGTTACTAGTCTCAAGGATTAAAAATCTACCATAATTTACCTCTTTTATGATGATCCATAAATGAATTGATAAAAATAATTAGATTGATAAATTCTAATTTTGTAGGTCAGAGTAAAAATAAATTATTCATAAAGGCAACCATTTAGCATTGGTTTTAAAAATTCTTAAAGAGAGCTACCTTTTGGTTTTTTTTTTTTTTTCATTAGAGTTACGATAGTCATTTTTTCCCTTGATTTTTTTATTGGTTTGTTTACGAGACATTAGAATTTAGACGGTATTTTTAAAAAGAGAATAATTTTCAAGGTGTGGAACCAAATTTCCCTTGTAACAATAATTCATTTATAGTTAAATATTATTTGAATATTTATATTTATAAATCTGTTTTAAGAATCTTATCCTTCCGTTTTGAAGTCTCTCCGTCGCTGCATGGAATTCTGCACTCGCTTCTTCTCCATGAAATTCTGCACTCCGCCATCTCGGTTCCCTCTCAAAGCTCGTTTTTTTCCTCGCTTCCTCGTCCTCCGCTTGTCCCCCTTCACCCCCACCGTCGTCCATGCCTTCTCCAATCTCTCTTCCAGCGCCGCAGCTCATGGAGCCCACACCGAACATCGAGCGCTTCCCAGAGAACGGCTGCCCCAGGAGAAGAAGATTCTTGTGAAGCATGCAATCCCTAAAACTAGGAAGGGTAATTTGTGGCCGAGAGGCGAAAAGGAGGAACCTTTGGCGAGAAGAGTGAGTGGAAATGGAGTCGACAGGTGGACGAAGAAGGGCGGCAAGATATCCGAGGCTAGGGTTTCTGGAAAGGAGATCAAGACTAAGCTGGATTCCTGCTCCAAAACTGGTGATGTCATGGAAGCCATTGCCGTCTACGACTCCGCGGTCAGCCAAGGCATCAAATTGCAGCAGTACCACTACAATGTGCTGCTTTACCTGTGTTCTTCTGCGGCAATTGGGATCATTCACCCTGCTAAAAGTGGCAGTGTTAATTCCAAATCTGATCCAGATTGCCATATTGATGGAGCTGTGGTTGAAGATGCAGGCCATGGAAGTAGAAGAGCTGCTGTTCCGATTCGAGTGAGCGAGGATATCAGAGACTATGCTCGAACCAGAGGACTTGAGATTTATGAAAAGATGTGCGCGGAGAAGATTGGCATGAACGAAGCAGCTCTAACATCTGTGGCTCGAATAGCAATGTCCATGGATAATGGTGACATGGCCTTTGATTGTGTTAAGCGAATGAAGCTTTTGGGTATAACCGCAAGGGTGCGGTCATATGGCCCTGCATTGTTCACCTTTTGCAACAAAGGTGACATTGATAAGGCATTCAAAGTTGAAGCTCACATGTCAGAGAATGGCATCCAACCTGAAGAATCAGAGTTGGAAGCACTTCTAAGAATTAGCATTGCGGCTTGCAGTGGCGACAAGGTGTATTATCTACTACACAAGCTTAGAACTAATGTGAGACAGGTCTCCACATCCATAGCAGAGCTGATTGAGGCTTGGTTCAAGAGTTTGACTGCATCAAGACTGGGGAAAAGGAAATGGGATGCGAAAGAATTAGCAGAGGCTATTGAGAATGGTGGAGGGGGGTGGCATGGGCTTGGTTGGCTCGGTAAAGGGAAATGGAACGTGGCACACGCATCAATAGATCCAGATGGCTTCTGCATGGCTTGTGGTCACAAATTGGCCACCATCGATCTTGATCCAGTTGAGACAGAAAACTTTGCCAAGTCTGTTGCATCTCTGGTCAACAAGAGGGAAAGGAATTCAAATTTTCAGAAGTTTCAAGTATGATCTCCCTCCTGAAATCATTGTCCAGTAATGTGGAGAGAGTATTTAGGTCATGCATTTCAAACATGCAAAATGTTGACTATAAAGATCAGTCACTTGTGGTTTTCGAAATAATGTCTAATCGTTTTCACCAGAAATTTACAAAGATTTTGTTTTGTTACTAACAACTTGATTTCCGATTACAGAAATGGTTGGACTACTATGGCCCTTTTGAAGCTGTTGTAGATGCAGCAAATGTTGCTATCTATAGTCAGAAGCGGTTCTCAGTTAATAAGGTGTGCATCAAGAAAATGTTGATAAATATACTTCGAAATTTTGCTTTTGTTTAGTGTTCCTGTTGTATTAACCTTCCTCTTGAGTTTTTTCCTTTAGATCAGTGCTGTTGTTAATGCCATAAGGCAGAAACTACCTATGAAGAGATGCCCACTTATTATTGTACATAATAAACGCCTCATTGGAAACAAGATGAAAGATCCTATGAACATGAAGTATTTGGAGAAATGGAAGAATGCAGATGCACTTTATGAAACTCCTACTGGATCTAATGACGATTGGTGAGGGCTTTACCCTTTTCTTGTTTTTTTTTAAAGTTCGCTGTTAAAAAAACATGGAATTCTATCCGATTAATAGAAAATACAAATTGTTTCTGATGGACTTAATCTATCAATGGATCATGCTATCGCATATGACTTGTACAGAAAATCCGAAATGCAATGTAAACATAATAAACACTGTAAATCCGCACCTGAATCCAGGGACTTCGTTGTTGTTTTTTTTGCCACCAGAAAACATGAAGATCAGAAAAGAAATCAGTTGTGGGGACTAGTCTTCAATAGGTGCGAGGACAATGACTCCAATATATATATATATATATATATATATATATATATATATATGAGTCAAACTTGTTAACAACTCATCAATGCTAACGGAAATGGACTAATGGGTGTCATACATATAATTCCACATCCGATAATATAAATCCGTGATTTAAATACCAAATTAGATCACTTTGATGGGTTTGTTTGTAATAACAAATCTGTGTCATAAATTAACATGTTATCCTATCAAATGGAGATATAATTTAACAATCTCCTACGTGGGCTATATGTGATACCGTATATAACACATAATGTCTTAGTTGACGTCGATAATGCCAAATTTTTATGAGTTAAATACCTCCTTTAGAACAATTTGATCCATCAACTTTATTGGTATAGTACTAAAGAGGTCATAACTATTTGACTCGTAACAAGTCCTCCATCAACTTTATTGGTATAATACTAAAGAGGTCATATCTATTTAACTCGTAACAAGTCCCAATTGGAAGCACAATACCAATGTCATTAATAATATAGATTTTATGTAGATATGTAGCATGAGAATTGCGTGAAATGTGATTTGTACGTATTTATTCTCAACTGATCCTCCTTATGACCTATAAGGATCTGAACCATATTTACAAACACTTTATGTTAAACCACAATAGTAAACCTTGACTATAATTTTATAACTTAAGCCAGAGTCTTATATCACATTTACAAACACTGTATATAATATTGCATTAGTAAATCATGATGTCTTTATTCAAAATGTTAAAATAAAATACACATATATCTTTAAACTTTAATGTATACAATAATCAAAATATATATGTGTTTATTAATATAGAATATCAAATACTAAATATAAACTCCCACTAAATGAGTATTTCATCGAAAAGAAGAATCCAATATTCATTGCATGTTAATAAAATACCTTGAGCAATAATTCCTTGGTGAGCGAATCCACCAATATGGAATCTGAGCTGATATGCTCTATAGCCACTTGACCCCTATAAGCTCTTTCTTTAATCATCAGTACTTGATGTTGATGTGCTTTGACTTCAATGAGGTACAATTATTCTTGGAATATATTTCTATAGCTTTATTATCATAGTTGATCTTTAATGACCTATCAATACCATTAATGATCTGCAATATTCTGATAAAGTTCCACAGTCATATCTCGTGATTTAATGCTTCATCGCATACTATCAACTTTTCCTCCATTGTGGAAGTCACTATAAGCGTCCGTTTGATACTTTTCCATAAGATAGCTTCTCCAGCAAGCATGAAGATAAAATTTGAGGTGGACCTCTTGCTGTCCAAGCATGCAACAAAGTCGGAGTTTGAATATTCAATCACCTCCAGCTGATTAGATCTTCGACATGTGAGCATATACTCCTTGGTTCTCCAAAGATAATTCTCTCACGATTTTTCAATACACTGGTCCAGGGATACTCAAATATTTGTCTAACATTCCTACTATGTAAGTAATATCCAGACACATATAAACCTGAGCATACATGATACTCTCTACTGTCGATGCATAAGAGAGTTTCTCCATTTCCTTGATTTCAAATTCATATTGTGGACATTGTTGCAAGCTACCTCTAGACATAAATGTGTCGCCTAGTGCACAGTTTTACATGTCATACAGTATAAACTCCTTTTCAATATAGGTCTTTCGTGAAAGTTCAAGAATACCCCTTGAACGATCATAATAAATCTGTATGCTTAATATAAAGAATATTTTACTAAAATCTTTTATTTCAAATTTTCTTGATAGAAATGATTTGCTTTCATGCAGTAAATCTTTATTATTTCTTGTAAATAAGTATCGTCCATATATAGGACAAGTAATATAAACTTGCTTCCACACTGAACTTGATATATATTCATTGAGTAACTGGGTTTTCCTTAAAATTAAATGAACTAATCACTTGAACAATTTTTTTATACCATTGATGAGATTCCTGTTTTAAGCTATAAATAGATTTTTTTAGCTTACATACTAGGTGTTTTGAATTCTCACATGTAAAATTTTTTGTTGCACCATGTATATAGTTTCCTCAATGATGATACAATCTTAATGTCTATTTGATATAGTTTCAAATCATAATAAGCTACAAGTGCCATGATTAACTTTAGGATGTCTTTCGTTGATGTAAGTGAGAAAGTCTCCTTGTAATCAATGTCTCCTTTTGAGTGAATCCCTTGGCAACAAAATGAACCATATACTTCTTGATATTGCTCTTCGAATCTCGTTTGGTCTTAAATATTCATTTATAACCAGTGAGTTTTGTTCCTTTTGGCAATTTGACAAGTTCCCAAATGCCAATGTCTGCCATAGATTTTATCTCTTCCTTTATTCTTTTAATCTATCTTTTAGAGTTAGAACATTATTTGACTTCTTGGAAAAATGTAGGATCACTTCCCAATCTTATATCAAACACATGTTTCTGGCGATAAACATAATCACGTGAAAGTGTGAATCTTTTTTTCCTAATCAATCTCCATAGTGACATTTATTTGAGGTGGTTGAGACACCTGCTCAACTGTAAGAGGGAATCCCTCCATTTGAACAGATGATTCCTTCACTTATATTAGAAAGGACATAGCGACATTGTGATATACTACTATCATTGGATGTGCAAGATCAATAATATAGGGTATAAATATCATCACTATTGGTTGCACTTTTAGTAACTGGAGTAGGATGACCAATGCTATCCTTCTCAAAAGACATGTCTTTTATTTTAATGCTCTCACTATCATCTATGAATTTAACATTTGTCATATGGAAAAAAGATTTATTTAAGAGGCTATAAAACTTAAAGCCCTTTAACTTTTTTAGGGTATTTCATACAATGACAACTTATAATCCTTGAGTCTAGTTTCCTTTTATAAGGTCTAGCCTCAATTAGACAATTCTAGACATGTAAATGCCTAATAATAGGCTTCTTGTTCGTCCACAACTCGTATGAAATTTTATTTACTATCTTACTGGGTACTCCTAATTCCCTTATATAAGAATAAGGGAGACATACAAATTTATGTAAATTATAGAGGTATTAAACTAATGAGTCATATCATAAAACTTTGGGAAAGAATAATAGAAAAAAGATTAAGGAAGGAGACCACAGTTCTCGAAAATCAATTTGGATTTATACCAGGAAGGTCGACAATAAAAGTTATACATCTTCTTGGGCAGCTAATTGAAAAGTATCAGGAGCAAAAATATGATCTACATATGATATTCATTGACTTAGAAAAAGCTTATGATAGAGTTTCAAGAGAAATTATATGGAGAATTTTAGAAAAAAAAGGTGTTAATGTAACATATATTGAACTAATTAAGGATATGTATGAGAAAGTAATGACTAGAGCAAAAACTTCAGGTGGATTAACTGAAACATTTCCAATAAAGATAGGGTTACATCAAGGATCAATTTTAAGTCTCTATCTTTCTATACTAATTATGGACAAACACATTGGACACATTCAAGATACAGTACCGTGGTGCATATTCTTTGCAGATGATATTATTTTAGTAGATAAGATACGTGAAGGAGTAAATGCTAAATTAGAATCTTGGTGAGAAATATTAGAAGTGAAACGTTTTAGACTTGGTAGAGTAAAGACAGAATATATGGAATTCAAATTTAGCAATATTAGACGTAATGAGATAAGTGTTAAAATAGGAGGTGACGAGTTATCTGGAACCGAGAGCTTTAAATATTTAGGATCATTTTTGCAAAATGATGGAGAGATTGAGAGAGATGTCTTACATAGAATACAAGCAGGATGGTTGAAATGAAGGAAAACGTCAGATGTTTTATGTGATCGTAAAGTGCCTCTAAAACTTAAAGGGAAGTTCTACAAAACGACGATTAGACTTGTTATGTTATATGACGTTGAATGTTGGGCTACGACTCGAGCACATGAGCAAAAGATGAGAGTTGCAGAGATGAGGATGTTAAAGTGGATGTGCGGACATATGAAAATGGAGTGACAAAATTACCTAAACACACCTATAGTTGTTACTTTAGTCTTCTTGTCATTACCTGTATAGATGTACCTTTCGCCATTACTAGACAACTGACTTCTTAGACAACCATGCATAATGACGTTGATATGAGTGGTGACACCAGTATCTGTTCACTAAGTATCGATAGATACAGTGACAAAATTGACTTCTGAACTAATAAAGTCGAGAAGTTCACTTGCAAAAACTACGATTTTACTATTTTTACATCTAGTGATTCTAAATCTAGAAGCATTGGAAACATGCTTTTTTTTGAGTCGACATATCATGCTCATGATCTACACATTAACATGTTTATAGTGAGCCACCAATCGACTTGTAAGGCTACTATACTCAACTTATCCTGATCGATCGACTTAGTCAATTGTTAAACTTTATGTGCTCGACTCTTCCACATCAGTCGATTGTTAAACTTTTTGTGCTCAACTCTTCCACATCAGTCGATTGATCCCTAATAGCAGTCGATTGATGTACATTAGTCGAATGCTTCAATTGAATTAAAAACTTTATGTGGACAATTTTGTGCACACTAGTTGATTGGGACCTGATGACAATCGACTGATCATACTAGTTGAGTGCTCCAGTTGAATCGAAAATCTTATGTGCATAATTTCAAGCACAACAATTGATTGACCTCAAATTAGATCACTTAATGAGTTTGGTGATTCCCAATGACAAATCCGTGTGTTATTAATTAACATGTTAGCCCACTCAATGGAGACTAAATCTAACATTTTCAATATATTTAAAAGTTGTGTCTGTCACGCATTAAAATAACGAATTAGAGAAAGAACAAGAACTACTGCCCGAAATAACTCCGTATTGTTGGAGAAACACAAACTATTTAAGCATATTTACTAGGATTGTCATGGAGAAGATGGAGTAGAAAAGTTTTCTTTCTCATTGTTTCTATCTTCTTTTAAGACATTTTCCCTTCTTAAGATGTTATCTGATATTCCTTGAAAGTATGTTATCATGGATAATAACATATGGTTCAGGTACTGGTTATATGCAGCTATAAAATTTAAATGCTTTATTGTGACAAACGACGAGATGAGAGACCACACATTCCAGGTCTTAGGCAATAGCTTCATTCCAAAATGGAAAGAAAGACATCAGGTAACTATCAATACTCCTGAATTATTTGAACTCTGATATTCTTTAATAAACTGTTATTGACATATCATGAAAACTTAAAAGGATAAGAAACGCAAATACATGGTTTGCATGTTGTTCCTAGTTGTACATTTGCAATCGGCGTTGCATAATTTTGTGGATGTGCAATCTTATATATTGTGAAATTTTCATGCATACATTCTTTTAGCCTTATCTTTTCACTTTTCCACTCTTGTAATATGACAAGACAGGGTCTACTATTTCTTATTCTAATATCTGGTACATCTTCAAGATAACCTAGCACAATTAGGGAACTATATTATTGATAGTAGAAACTGAAGCCAATCTGAAATCTCATTGTAAAGTTGTCACTCATGACTTTCCCCTATGACAGGTGCATTTCACTTTCCACGATGGAAGTTTTGAATTTCATATGCCACCTCCATATTCTATTATTATTCAGGTATGCTTCAGTAACTGAGTTAATAGTTAGAAATTTTCAAGAAAAGGTAATAAGAGTTAAAGAAACTTTAGCTAACATGTTTTATTGGTTAATTACATGTGAAGCTGTAGGTGCATTTATGTGCAATGATGAACATTACTGAAACACAATGACCTGGTAGTATTTTCCACATCATTTGTAGGATCCGTCTTCTAGTATGCCACCTATGCATACATGATAATGGAAGGTAAAAATGATCTTAATATGCAAGCATCATGTGATGAAACTAAAGACTAGGATAAGAATTCAAAAATTGAGATGTGATTGGAGTACACTTGCCTAGCAATTAAGTCAACTATTTACTATGATTACGATAAAATATAAACATTCCTAAAGATATGTAGCCATAATAGGCAAGGTTGCATTTCTGGAACTATCAGGAAAATGAGAGAGGTCATTGGCATATTCCAATCTCAATAAAAGAAGAGCAAGAGAGGAAACACTCCTGGCTGTGTGTGACACGCGACAAACTACACAGTGTAAAAGAAGCAGCATCAAGTACTCTTAGAGGTAATATGGATTTTTTTTTATTCTTCTTGACACTCGGTTTTATTCTGGTCTTTGTTGCACATAGCATTAGTATTCTATTTGTTATTGTGTAATAACTACTACAACTATTACATGAAAGAAGCCCTATTTATATACAAGATTATGACCTATTCAAAAGAAAAAATCAAACCCTATCCTAGGAATAAATCAAATTCTATCCTAAGAAATAATTATTCCTAATGATATTTAGGGATAATAAATTATCCCTAATCACATCTACAATATTCTAACACTCCCCCTCAAGCTGAAGAATATAAATTATATGCACCCAGCTTGTTACATATGTAGTCAATTCGGGGACCTCTCAGTGACTTAGTAAATATATCTGCTAGCTGATCATATGAGTTAACAAAACTAGTAGATATTTCTCCAGATATGACTTTCTCTCTGACAAAGTGACAGTCGACTTCAATATGCTTTGTCCTCTCATGAAAAACTAGATTTGAGGCGATATGCATGGCAGTCTGGTTATCACATATAAGTGACATTTGTGTAACGTCTCCAAACCTTAGCTCTTGAAGCAACTGTTTGAGCCATATAAGTTCTTGACTGACTATGGTCATAGCTTGATACTCTGCCTCTGCACTGGATCTTGCTACAACATTCTGTTTTTTGCTTTTCCAAGAAACAAAGTTATCTCCGATAAATATACAAAACAAGTAGATCTCTATCATAGGGAGATCGTCCATCATGTCGAATATCCTATGACTCGAGTATGTCCTTTGTCTTCATACAAAAGACCCTTTCCTGGAGCGCCTCTGATATATCGAACAATGCGAATCACAGCATCCCAATGTTCTTTACATGGAGAGTTGAGAAACTGACTTACTACACTTACTGCAAATGAGATATCTGGACGAGTAACAGTAAGGTAACTTAGTCTTCCTACTAATCGCCTGTATCGTTCAGGATCTAGTAGAGGCTCCCCCTGATTTGGTAGGAGTTTGACATTGGGATCCATAAGGTTGTCATCTGTCTTTGAGTTTAACATTCCTGTTTCTTCTAGAATATCTATTGCATACTTTCTTTGAGATATAATGATCCCATTTCTGAACTGTGTTACTTCTATCCCTAAGAAGTATTTAAGTCTTCCGAGATCCTTTGTCTGAAAATGTTTGAAAAGATGTTGTTTCACCTGTGAGATCCCGAGATGATCACTACCTGTGATGACAATATCATCAACATAAACCACTAGGTAGATGCAACCAGTAGATGAGTGGCGATAAAAGACAGAATGATCAGCCTCGCTCCGAGTCATGCCGAACTGTTGTATTACAATACTGAATCTACCGAACCATGCTTTGGGTGACTGCTTGAGGCCATATAAAGATTTTCGCAAGCGACACACAAGACCAGAAGACTCCCCCTGAGCAACAAAACACAGAGGTTGCTCCATGTAGACTTCCTCGAGTAGATCACCATGTAAGAACGCATTCTTAATATCTAACTGGTATCAGAGCCCTAATTTTTCACCGTTCGCAATCTTCCGCCGCGTTCTTCTCCCGAGCGTGCGTCGCTACGGTCTTCTCCCGAGCGCGCGTCTCTACGCTCTTCCGCCACGTTCTTCTCCCGACGCGTCTTTCGCTGCGTTCTTCTTCCTCACGCGCGGCGATCGACAGCTTCCTCACGCGCGGCGATCGGCGACTAGGGTTCGATCTCACGAACCAGCAGCAGCTTCGCCTGCCGCAGCGTTCTTCTCCCGAGGGTTTCTTCGCGAAGTCACCATCAGCAGCGGCGAAGGAGCCCTATTTATATACAAGATTATGACATATTCAAAAGAATAAATCAAACCCTATCCTAGGAATAAATCAAATTCTATCATAAGAAATAATTATTCCTAATGATATTTAGGGATAATAAATTATCCCTAATCATATCTACAATATTCTAACACTATTCAATGCCTAAACTTTGTCAGCTTGGGTATATATATTACTGCACCATGATATGCATGCGTACTTGTAGCTTGTTTATGATTCTTAGTTATTTATTTACTTATCAATGACAATTGACAGATTCAAACTTTTAGCCAATGCTTTTTTAGAAATTTGTAGTGTAGCTTATGCTCAAGTGTTGAACTACAATAACCAACAACAATCAAGTCTTATCCCACTAGGTGGGGTCAGCTAATGCTTAGTGTTGAACTATCAACAAAGAATTGAGCCTCAAAACTATCAAGGAAAATATTGATCAGAAGGTTGTAACTTGCCAAGGAGTTAAAAAACTGAGTTAATAATGATTATAAAAAGGGCAGCGTAGTGCACGAAGCTCCCACCAATGTGGAATCTCGGGAAGAGTCGGATCACATTAAATCAGTAAGGATGATGTGCTGAAAAAAAATATATAATGTTAATGGTTCATTGTCTGGAGGAGTTAAGCAATTTAGCAAAGTGAGAAACAGGAATCTGGATATTGAAAGATCATGAACAAAGTAAGATCCTATCTCTACGGCGGAAGTGAAGGAACAACCCCACCCAAGCCATTAAGGGGGAACTTGATCCCAAAACCCTAAGCAGCAGTAACAATATCATTAGCTAGTTGGGTTTGTGAGCAAGAAATGGTTGAAATGTGTGTTTTTTATTTATTTGTGGTTCTAACGCATCAGTTGCAATGGTTCAATCTTCATTGGTAGAATTTATGCAAAGAAGGCAAATAAGATGTAACCAAAAGGCCTGCTACTCTGCATGGAAGATTCTGCTTTGGTCTATGAAATTCTCATGAATTCTAGTTATACTTTAAGGGAAATTAGTTTTCAGCAACTAATGTTTATTTTACAAATTCATATCCAACCTAATCATCTATTGTCCTCTCAAACAGGTTTGACTAGCAGTCCTGTGCCATGTGTTGTGGCAAAGAATCATGCCCCACACAGAGGAATCTTGAAGGAGAATACCCTTACAAAATCTCACAAACGTTTAACTAATGGCAAAACTAAAGAACCATACAGTATATTATGCGCCATTGAAGCTGCTGAGAAGCTCTATGATTGTGTGATTGATTTCCAAATATAAGAAGGAAGGTTCTAGGCTTAATATTGAATGCCAGATGCAAGTCACCCTACAAAGGTATAGCCAAGTGTTTTCCATTGGTTATATTAATTGGCTCCAAAGTCAAGTTTTTTCCATTGGCAATATTATTTGGCTCTTGATAGCGTCTGACCCTCACTTAAATCCATGAATCCTAAATATTCGGGTCAGGTTAGTTCTGATTTCAGTTCTTATTTCTTCAGGGTTTATGAATCTTCTTTGGGGTTTTAATCTTGCCAAGTTTTGCAAAAACTTAGCCATTTCATAATGTGGGGAAAATACAATCAATTACACGAAGATATCCTTTTGTAGCTTTACTGTGTTTTGTGTTCAAACACTAATTTCTTGCAAACTCTTTTTCTATATTCTACTTTGTCTCATGTGTTTACTCGGATATGAGTATGAGTATCCAATATCGACCACTCCAGTACAGAGGAGCTAGATGAAGAGTCTAAGTATTAAAGCTTGTCTCTGGTTATTATACTCTAAAGAAAATACGTATCAAGTTAGAGATGTTAGTATTCTTCATACAAATATCGATATCATGCTTGCAAGCAAATTTCCTGTAACTTGTGCTGATGGTTTGAGTTTCTTCTCTGTTGACTAAATTTTCAGAAACACAAGCATCGACGTGCAACTCTCCCCATGGATCGCATCCTCTTCCCTTTCTCCAATACCACCAGCTCATCGTTTCTCTTCCTTTCCTCTGCAATGGCTTTTGCTTCCCCAGCAATTTTGTCGATCCTCAGTTCCTCGTTGCGGTATGCACCCAATGCTCTTGCTCGTCTGCGTTCCAGATCCCCCTACAAAATTCAGATCAAGAAGCCAACTGATGACACGGCCTGATGACAACAACAACGATGATAAAGAAAAGTAAGTAATTGCTAACCTGTTTTTGCTCCAAATGGCTTTTGGCTTTCAACTTCTTATTGCTCTCCCATTCAAGAATGGCAGTCTTCATTTTTTTACACCCGCAAAGCAGTTCTAATAACCTTTTTTTTACTGAGATTTGCCTCCTGCTGCCTGCATGCAATCATTTAGTTACTTCTTGGACAAAGTTGGTAACATTGCTGTTCAAAATGAGAGATAGGACTTATTTTAAAATTTGTTGGCTTTAAATTTTTACAAGTTTGTTAAATTTTTAGAAGTTGTGAGAAAATCACAAATCAAACCAAGCCAACATTCCAAAAACCATATGAATACAACAGATTCATACACATGGGATCGTAATATCATCAATGTTTACAACCAATGATATAAAAACAGTAAATTATAGCAAAATTTAAATTGAACTTGTGTCCAGAGACATTGCCATCAAAATTTGATGTTGCCTGAGGGGAAGATCCATAGAGGATGCAACGGAGTCTGTCTTTCTTAGGTGCGAAAGTGACAGCATTAAAACCTTGGTCCGATGGAGAAATTAAGATAGTTGTTTTCAGTGCCTTCTTGTAACCTGGGTTTTCTCTCTGTTCTTCCAAATTCATCCACCTATCAAGTGGCGAATTTCACTAATTAACCCTTCTACCTTTTTCACGCTTTGTTTAAGTTCTTCCGTAAGCTTTAGAGCTTCTTCCTCAACTAATTTTGGCTGCTGGGCTATCTCCTTTACTAGAGACCTAACTTCAGCCTTTGTTAATGGCTTTTGGCTAACAACTTCTTTTTCTAGGCTGCTCACAGCCTTTCTAAGAGAGATTATTTTCTATCTTCTTCTTTCAACAAGTAAAAATGTTTTAAAGAAACTTTTGACAGGAGGGATATTCTGTCGGAAACAACCCCTAAATTATGTGCTAAGTCAGATGTTTTTTGGTTTAACTATTTCAGCTAAATCAAGGTATTCAAGACTTACGGTTCGGGTCATTAAGTCATCTCTCTTACCGGGATCATAATCCATCAAATGGAGAATAAAATCCAATAGTTGTTTCAAGTTTTTCTTTAAAAAATTAGTATAATTTTATGCAGAATTGGTCTTTATAATTATCATTATTTGATAATCCATGTCTGACTAATCTTGGAGGTGATCGATTCGATCCCACTAAATTTTTTACCGACGACCAAAAGTAAATTTAGAAAGCACAGACGGGTCATGATAGATGGCCTAGTTCAAGCACCATGAACATATAATATGTTTGACGTGAGTCTCAAGTTATGATTGTACAGAAAGTCATCTCTCACCTCTTACCATAGCACCGTCCTAATGACCGTGGAATAGATCGACTAGATCGATGAATTTCCTACCTACGTGGATTGAGGAGCTAGAGCTTCTCCAATAGATATAGATCTGTGGAATATTAACTCTCTTCGCGGGTAAGCAAAGGCTCTATAAGATCCACACCTGCTTTTGTCGGCAACAAGTCAAATTATTTAAAGAGGCGAATTGATCTTTATTTTTGATCCATAAGAAGGTTTGAATCCTCCATATAACACAAGGATATTCTTTGATTTCATAAATTTTGTTTGCTTTGTGAGTTCCTCCGTGGGGGATTATTTTGAGTAGTTATTTTCCTCACCAGATAGCCAATCATAGCGCTCTTTAACGAAGAATTTAGAGGTCTAAGCTATCTTCTAGTAATGCACTCATACAAGGAGGACGAACTGGTAAAAAAATGTGAAACTCATCTTATGCCACCAATTAGTTGCTAAATAGCATTCTGTAACAAAATTGCATGTATTGGTGTGAATTTTTGCATAATTTCTATACAAGTTACCAAATTGTTCTTGTGAAATAGCTCGTGAAAAAGAACTACCCGGTTGTGATCTTTCATCTGTTGCCTCCTTCCCGCAAAGCCATCTGGATATTTTGCTATAGCTAGTCTCCATGCTCATGCTATCTCCTCCTCTTTTGCTTTTGTTTACAGATACTGGTCGAGTCATTGTTTGGTTATCCAGCTCATTTTTGTTCAGTAACTCTTCTTCTTCTAACATTCTAATAGCATATGCAGACGCTACGACTGCCGTCACGAACACGACGTCCGCTTCTGCCTCCTCGTTCATTTGTTCTCTAGATCGTTGCATTTGCTATTAAGCTTACTACTCTGTTCTACAAAAGAAGGTTACTGTTTGACAATTAAGCTCGTCACGAATGATGCACCACCGTTCGAAGACAAATGACGACGAGACGAGGGCGAGGATGACGACGATATCAATGTGAAGAAAACACCGAAACAAAAGAGAAGGCGAGAGCAATCGATAGATACCTTACTTGGTCGGATAGATTGTACATTATGCTTTCAATTGTTGAATCTCCATTCGTATTGGTAATGGAGGATGAGCTTCAAAATGAAGTTTGGAGCGACCTATTCATCCAAGGGCTTGTTTCCTACGATGGAAAGGAAAGCATTTGGCGAAAAACTTCTCGAGGGGTTACTTTTGCTAAGAAAAAGTGCACTTTTATGCTTTTTTTTTCTCTCCCAATTTATTAAAATATTTTTAACTTTCGATTTTAGAAATTCAAAATTTTATCTTCTTTCTTTCCTCTCGTGGAATCATGTCCAGAAAATTTTTTGGGTGTTTTTGAAAAATGCTCGAGGGTTAGTTTTCCAGAAATTTTTTAAAAAGGATCCTTCTCTTTGAAATTACAAATTACTTCTTTTTTTTCTCTCTCTCTGCTCGTTCTTAAAATTACGCATGCGAATATTTAATTAATTTTGGATAATGAATATTTAATCGAAGAATTTAGAGACAAGAAAGGTATTGGCTACGGATGCAAGTTTTGAAAAGTATCTATAAATTATTCAACGAAGAAAAGTATCAATTTATTTGTGGTATAAATGGAAAAAGGTTTACTCTTACATAAAAATCCACTCGATATCATGAATTTCAATTAAACTCAAGGTGTTAATTTGTATTTTCTTATTAATATTGTATATATTATGGTTTATGTTTAGCTCGAGTTTTTTGAAGTCCATTGTGTTATAATATTTTATTTATTTATTGTTTTTTTATCTGATATTTATTTATTGTTGATAATTGTGTAATAATAATAATAATAGAATTAAAATATTAAAGCTAATATATTAGTTGCTATGCCTTATACAGAGGTTCAATTATTATACTTTTGGTAATTTTTATTCAATATATCTTATTTATTTGATACTTGAAATATTACTATAATCTTTTAAAATTATTATCGTTATATATAAATACAAGTTGCGTGATGTTGATTTTTTTTTAAAAAATAATTATGTAATATTAAAATTTGTGACAATAACATTAATAAAATGAGTATTTAATTTTTGACCAATTAGTTTTCCACAGTATGAAGTCTTCTAAATGGGCCGAGGCCCAACCAAATCCAAAGCCAAATCTGTGTTCGAAGCCGAGGAATACCACCACCCATCACTTCACCTGCTCCGCCCGACGACCGCGTCGACTCATCGCCGGACTCCCCCGCCAATCTCGCCGCCCGCGGCCTCCGCGATGGCCCCGTCCGTCTCTGATCGAACACGTTGCAAAGATTCTCCTCCTTTCTTTAACTCAGCGCACTCCCTCGCTGCCAGCGTCCTCTCCCTCCTACCCTTCTCCCCTTTCAACGCTACCCCGGCAGCGAAGGCAGCGGCGGCCCCCGTTTCCTCGCGGACGAACGGATCTTACTCCATGAACTTGCCCTTTCTCCTGCCGAGTTCCGGATCTTCTTCACACCGCACCATGAACCAAGGGGCGACGTCGCCGTCGCCCTCGGCTATTAGGAGCTTTGCTTCCGGGGTGAGGATTGAGGGGCTGGTGTCGAGCTCCAAGGGCGGGGGCGGCCCGGCTTTCGTGGGACAGGTCTTCAGTATGCTTGATCCCTCCGGCAATGGCCTCATGGCGGTCACCACTCGGTTCGACGTCCCTTTCCTCACAAAGAGGTTAAACACTATTTCCCTTTGTTCTATCACTGCTGTAGGGTTTATGGGCAGGAAGTAAGTTTGGTCCTAGAAGTCATTTTACTAATTATCGTTGAACAATTCTACTCTTTTGGTGATAAAATAAGAGTATATATTTAATTCATGAATGAACAATTCTACACTTCGCACTATCATGAAGGAAAAACGTGTCGTAATTTCGTAGATTTTAATCATCATGTCAATTATTCTTTTCTGGGCAGGGCTCCTGCGTGGATCAAAAAAATGCTGGAGTCAATTACCGGATCAGATAAAAAAGGTCCCGTTTTCCGATTTTTCATGGATTTAGGTGATGCAGGTAAGGGAAGAAACTGGAACAAGTGACTAGAAGTATGCACATGTTGATGTGATACTCCACCGTTTGAAGGACCATCTGACGTACTTTTCTCTTCTTTCTAGTTTCATATGTTAAACACCTGAATGTTCCAACTGGTATGGTGGGTGCTTGCCGCCTTGATGTAGCATATGAACATTTCAAGGTATGTTAAGCTAAATCAAAATACATATACTGAATTTTCTCTTTATGATTTCATTCTAGAGTAGGCTAATGCTGTCCCATGACTGATCATTGAGCCAGGAGATTAATCGTGCTGTAAGTGTTATTGAAAGAAAAGCTACTTTTAAGATTGTATTACAAATCAAAATTATTGCATTTTAATGAAAAGAGACAAATTCTGTGACTCGACTGATTTAAAATTTTAACCTTGGTTTTTGAAGGTTAGCATTTCAATTAATTTATGAAATCAACTTCACACTTGTGCCTCTGTGATGAACAAGTCTAAACCTTTATTAGTTCTTGTTATTTTCATTGTGTTCTGAATTGGTTCAAATGTACCTTTTTACATAATTCCACTGATACAAATGTTGTCTACATAACTTACTTGCTTGGTGACATTTGAATTTAAGTCCATGTTTATATACAGTAGACATGATTCACATTCTGCTAAATCTGAATTTGCTATACTGAATCTGAATCCAGATCTATTCATTTTCAGAACTCGATTAACTGGTGCTACTTATTTCTCATTTAATGCAATAGTTACTATATTCTAAGCTCATAAGTGCTGTTGGTTGTATTTAGTAGAGTTGATATTCCTAGTGGAACCCTAAATTTGATTGGATGTGATATTATTAGAGCTTTAATCCGCCTCAGAACTCTGGCCTAAATTGTTTATATATTCTTCAGTCTTATGTTAACCATTGAGTGTTTAGTATTATGATTAGAGCTTTAACCCTAGTATGTCAACTAGCTGCTATTTGATGAAATTTGGAGCTGCATTGATGTGAAATTCATTTTTAATTGTCTATAAAATCCACATCATGCCTTTACTCTGACCTACTTCAGAACCAATTCTTTGTCATATATTCTAATTTTGTTCTCCTATGCCACTATATGAGATTTTTTTTGAATTTTTTTATTTGTATTTGAGGTTTTAGCACCTATTTGCAGGAAAAACCACATATGTTCCAGTTTGTTCCCAACCAGAAACAGGTAATGGATATATTTATTTATTTTTCGTAAAGATTATGCATATGCAGTTAACAATTGCATTCTTCTCAGGTTAAGGCTGCTAATAATCTGCTTAAGCAAATCCCTAGAAAACATGGCAGAAGAAAGGTTGATGGTGTTCCTGTTTTTACAGCCCAGAATTTAAATATTGCCATAGCGACAAATGATGGGCTAAAGTGGTAAGGAGCACATAGAGCTTGTTGAGTATGAGATTATTCATATTTTCAAACTGCATCGTTTTTGCTTATTTTAGCTTGATTCTATTAGTGAATTGCTGTATAAGCTTACAACAGCATAATCTGCTTCCTTTTTTTTCTTCGAGCATGTACAGATATTTTTTTAATATTCTAGTTTCAGATATTCCAATATGCTTAAATCTGATTCTAGCTCAGTAATCCTCTCGATGATTAGCTATTAGGGAAACAAAGTAAGGGCCTTAATACCTATTGGTTAATAATTGTTTTTTTACCAAATATATCCTCTCTATTTTATTGAAGCAATAAATGTATTCAATCATAATCATTCTTGTCCTATTCTATTGAGAATAATGACACCGAGTAACATAGATTGGCAGTTGTTTTTTATAACATGTAATCATACTTTGAGTCAGGCTAGTGCAATTGTAGCTTTACATAACCTATGTTTACTGAATGCACTTAAATACCTTACTTTTGTTAAGATTTGTGAGGTTCTCCTTTCTGCAGATGATAACTGTGTCTTTCGTGACTGCTATTACACCATAAGCTATAGCCTTAGACATGGATTAGAATATTACATAATTGAAATAGTAAACAGTCCTTGGTTTTTGGAGCTCCGCTAAGTTATAGCTCATCTGGTCTTATTCTAGTTGGCTTAGCTGGATATGTTCATGGGAACTTCTCTGAAAGGGAAAAGGAAATGGTTGGTTAGGAATTTATAATAAAAGGTAACTCTTGAACTTGTTCAATTTATGGTGCTGCTTCACAAACTCTGATGACAGATCTATGAACCATATGTGACAATGTTAATTTCTTTCAGGTGTCACCTAGGCTAATTGACTTGCGAACTGTAACCGTCTTGAATACCTATGCACTACTTTTGGTTCAACTGCTTTCCACAATGATCTTTTTGTTCTTCAAGTGCCTTTTTGATGGAAAATAAAGCTTCACATATTTTTCTTACTATTAACATTTTCTTTTTCATGGATTCAATATCTGATTTGACTTTGCATGCCCTTAATTCCAGGTACACCCCATATTTTTTTGACAAAAATTTACTAGATAATATCCTTGAAGCTTCAATTGATCAACACTTCCACACTATGATCCAAAATCGCCACATGAGACGACGTCGAGATGCCATTGATGATAATTTGGCAGCAGATGCAATTGAGGAATACAGTGATAGCTTATTTGAGCCTCCAGAGGTGATTCCGTTGTTGATTAATTTGTATTTATTTAAATAAGTAACTCTTGAATTGATGCTCGAAGATTTGGAATCTGTACCTTCCAAATTCACCTTTCCTTTTATAGGTTCAAGAAATGATGGATGAAATGGGGCAATATGGAATACCACTCAGTGTCATATCAAAAGCCGCTGAGATTCAACTTCTTGATGTTGTCGACAAAGTGCTTTTGGGAAACAGGTGGTTGAGGAAAGCCACTGGGATTCAGCCAAAGTTCCCTTACCTGGTGGACTCATTTGAAGAAAGGTTTGTAGATTTGGTATTTAGTATTTAAACAGCAAATAAGGCATCAATGCTTGAAAATTTAAGGCATGACTATTTTCATGTGAAATGGTCATTTATGTACTTACCATAATAAGTTCTACCAAATGAAGACAACAGATATTAAACCATCTTCCTATCCTTTTTTTCTAGCTTGGTCACAGTTTTTGTTTCTATTTTCCCTCATCAATTGTTTTAGTCATTTGTGAATGAAACAGTAAATTCATTATGCTTTTTTGTACAGATAGCTAGTGGATTACTTTTTGAGACAATTTATTGTTTAAATTGAAGGACAAGAAATATGTTTATGCCGATTTAAGACAAAATTTTACAGCTACCAATTTTCCCGAGATTTCCCATCTGACTTGACCATGTTTGCCGGGAGTTGACTCTTTTTCATATCATTAGTTTTTTATTATTTGATTGTAGTTGTAAGGTTGAGATTTTCCAACTCATCAGGTGATGGATGAAGATTACTGGGTCAATTGTTAATGAGCATTAGTTTTTGAGTTCCAACAAGGATTGGTTTTAGTTGTCAAGCATTGACTATGGTTGTGTCAAATTGTTCAGGCATACTTGACTATTCTTATGTTGTGCCCTAAATGGGAGTTGTTTTTATTACTTTGTCAAATTTTTTTTATGCAATAGGGGGATTTTTTTTTTTTTACTTCTGTCAGTTTTCTATTTTTAGGTATGCTTAATGATGATGTTGATAGAGAAATGAAGTACCCTCTGGTGTTCGTGTTTTAACAGTGATTATGTGGTTTTTTGTATCTATATTAGTGTTGCAATGTGAATTTATGTGATTATTTTAGTCGCCTGAAAACTCTCATGCCGATTCATGAGATTTTTGTGGATTTTAATTGTCTTGTTTTAGGACTAATTAACTTGGAGAAACAAGTCGCTGAGTTGAAACTGTGATTAATTACGCCTTAGGTTACCTGCAAACTCTTCTTTGTTGCATTCATCTGATCTTGGTAATGTTCATATTTAAATCAAGAATTTTTGGTGACCTTAACTACTATATCGCGGCATATATTGATTTTAATCTTTATGACTTTTTATATTTTCAGGAGTGCCGCTTCATCCGCTAGGTCCGCTTTGCTGACTGAAGGTTCTGATAAGAAGCAACCTGATCAGCAGTTTGGTGCTCCAGATCCTGGTTCACATAATGACCTACAAGGAGGAACGCATGATCAATCATCAAATCAAAGTGATCTTAAATTTCCATTCCATGGATTGTTTCGAAATCCCTGGACAAGACAACATCAGGAACCGAAAACTCTCGACGAGAATATGAACTCAAATCCAAGGTAAGACATTGTTCTTGTTTCTTCTCTGCCTCATTTCGTCCCCATCTTTGTCATAATTTGTGGATTTGATCATGAATTCAACTCCGCCTAGATCGCAAACGGATGCTACGAGTAAAGCCCCACACAATCCCCTTCTTCCAAAGATCACAATGGTTGGCATATCGATGTCCGAGGGGCACATGGACAGAGCACACTTGAAGAAGATGATGGAAGGCCTGACAAATGAGCTAGAGCAAGCGAGCAATCAGTCCAAACCCCCCGACGACATGGACCCCCTTTTCATTGCTAATGTGGGCGATTACTCTAGCCTTACAAGGCTGAATTCATCCTGATCCACCAACAAAAGCAACCATCTTCGCTCCTCGCACCGGTTCATCTTTCGAATATACAATTTCATCGAGGGGACCCTTTCATATGGCACATCCATATTGCGAGGCATGATTCTAAACCCGGATATCATATGGCACATTGGCATCGACCAGCTTCGATTGCTTTGAAGTATTCCGTCGAAGATTCGATGTCGATGCCAATGGATCTACGATCACCTATCTCAGGAATCACTATACCTTTTGCCCATCAGTGCCATTCTTCCAGAATCTGAGCCTTTGGATGCAATCTTTTTTCTTACTTCACACCCATAAATTGTGTTGTAATGTTTTTGTTGCCAAGGTTCACTCACAGTTCTTCACAATAGGGTTGTGCTCTTCCTTGTATGCAATTATTCAGCAAACATTCTTTCAGGTGAATATTTTCATAAAAAGAGTTTATTATAATTTACTGTATGCTTGTATATATTGTCTTTTATTGTTTTGTTTATTATTATTATTATTATTTTTTGCCTTGGAACTTCTCTAACCTTTAGACAATAGACTGGGAATTCACATTATGTACTCGAGTTCTATCAAGACATGGGCAGATGGGCTGAGTAAATGGGCTAGTTCCGGCCCAAATCTAACCTGCGAACGGGTTCGGTGTCAAATCGACCTGAGCCGACCGCGGACCAGACCCGGCGGTTCAAATCATCTACTTGGTACTTACTCTTCTTTGCTTTCGTTTTGATTTGCCACGCACCCCGACGCCGCTTGCCGGCATCCGCCACGCGTCGCCATTCGGCGGCCCTGATCCCCCTGCCGCCCCATCTGGCATTTCGAACGCTAAACCCGCGGGTTCTTCTCGAAGGAGTACAAAGAGATGGAGTGGAGAGAGAGAGAGAGAGAGAGGAAAAGGAACTCATCGTTCATGGCGGAGCACGATGAGGCGAGTGAGGCGGAGCAAATCGAGGTGAAGCCTCGAGGTTCGCCTTCCTCCTTCGAGTCCCATTCCAAGACGGAGAAGGAGAAGCCGGATCCATCGGCGTCCGCTGTGAAAGCCAAGGTCTTCCGCCTCTTCGGCAGGGAGAATCCCGTTCGCCACGTTTTCGGCGCTGGCCAAGGTACCTTTCGATCCAACTCATTTTGGTATTCCCGTCGTACTTTTCCTCCGAAAAGCTTGTTTCTCTGTGTTCTTTTTTGGCGAGAATTCGTTGATGTTTGAATTTTTTTGCCGGAAATTTTGTCTGAAATCGTGTAGATCGGATCTGAGCTCGATGCTTTGTTATTGTTTATTTGCTTCGAGGGGCAGCGCTATAGTCGTTGCGATTATAACGATGGTTGGGCTTCGACTTGCGGCAAGTTGTTTGAGTGGGCACGACGCCATGCCAATTGGAGTACTTGTGTGCCTTCTTCTTCGGCTGTGAATTCTCGATTGGGTTTTGCTTCGTTCGAGGCAAAGTCGTTTAAAATGTTCGTTTATAGTGTAAAAATTAGGGCATTTCCTTGTCCTGAGTAAACAATTGTTTCTTTTCTTCAACAATTTGATTCATAGTTAACGTTAATGGATAACCTTGAGCCAAAAAAAATTGCCTTTTGTGTTCCATTTTAGCTGCTAATTTGATTCTATGGAGGGACAAGAAGATCTCAGCTGGAATACTCGTTGGTGCCACTGCTATTTGGGTTCTGTTCGAGTTTGTCGGCTACCATCTACTTCCTTTAATGTCCCATGGCCTCATCATCTCTTTGGTCATACTCTTCCTGTGGTCGAAGGCCTTGACGTTTATCAACAAGTAGAAGAACTCTTTTGCTGCATTTGGAGCTCTCCTCTGCCCTCAGTTCACCAATGAATTGTTTGCTGATTTCCTTTTTATTTTCAGATCTCCACCGCACATTCCAGAGGCGAGGATTCCTGAGGACCAAACTGTGAGAGTCGCGCTTACCGTGATGAACGAGATCAACAGAGCTTTTGCTGTTCTCAGGGAGATTGCGCTTGGGCGGGATCTAAAGAAGTTTCTCATTGTGAGTTCTCGTCATTGATGATGCTTTCTACTACGGTTATGTTTTGATACGGTGAACTGAAATGCTACGAGAATGGCTCATTCCCTCTGTCCTTTCATCCACGTTTAGATGAATACTTATTTAGAGTGGAATGATTTTGCCCAAGAAACAAGTCTCCATTCCAATCATACTGGAGGTCAAACATAGAACGGTAAATGAACAAGTTAAAAGTCAAATTTTATAGCGTTCAGATTTACCTGATAAAATAATCAAATCGAGTTAAGTCAAACTTAAAATTAATCAAGTTATTGCAATAGCTATTAAGTTTGGTTTGGTTTCTTCTTTTTTAGATTGAGCTTGGTTCGAACTTAAATTGTGCTTGATTTATTTAATTGATATCAAACTTCAAAATCAAGTTCAGTTCAAATTCGAATCAAGTTTGATTCAAATTTATTTAAGTTTAATTTGTTTAAATGTTATCAAACTCTTAAGTCAAATTTATTCCTTTGTTTGAAGTTTTAATATTTTAACATTTGTTTGATTGATTATGAATATAGTTTATGAGTTATTAATGAAAATAATTTACAAACATGTTCACATTATTCATTTAATTGACATTTTTGTTCATTTACGACCCTAGTAAAACTGGTCAAATCGCCCAAAAGAACTGAATGGATCATACAAGCGGAGCAGAGAATGAATCCGGACAGCAAACGGCAGTCCTTAATTTCCCAATGCATTTTGCAGTGACAAAAAACCGTTTACTGCAGGTGATCGCTGGGCTGTACTTGCTGTCGATCGTTGGCAGCTCGTTCAACTTCTTGACATTCCTCTACATACGTAAGTGTTCCATGTTCAATTTGTTTCGTCTACAAGTACTCTACATCTGATCCTTCAATTCTTCTGTGAATCATCGATCAGTTTTCTTGGCACTCCACACGGTGCCAGTACTCTACGAGAAACACGAAGACAAGCTCGACGCGTACGCCGAAAAAGCCATGGTCGAACTAAAGAAGCAGTATGCTTTGTTCGATGCCAAGGTCATGAGCAAGATCCCTAGACTTCCACTGAAGGAGAAGAAGATGCACTAGACTTGCTAGGTATACGCAGTTACTTATTAGGTGTTCTTCTCTGTTGTTGATTTCAGTTAGTGTTCGTGCATGTATAAGTCAGGAACTCTTCTGACATGTTAATGAGGAACTAGAAAGTGTTTACGTTTTGTTAATTGGATGGTGTCTAGTTTGTCCTACTAGTTGTTGGTCAGTGTCTCTTTAGATTTTTACATGAAATTCTACCGTCCTGCTTGCATGCAGGAAAGATATGTAAAGTTTATTAATTAATTAAAGACCTTTCTTAAAGTTTATTATATTAATTTTGTGTGTGCGGTTTGGTGCACTTGTGATTAATAAAATGCCACAGGTATTTATCATGCATTATGATTTTATCAAACTGGAGTGTCTGTTTATCAGATTTGGTTTTTAATTTTGACTATCTAGTTGTGGATGATCATGAGTTTTTATATGAATGATTTATTTGTCTGAGCTATGGACAAATTCTTTTTATATATATATTTTTTAATTGGAATCTTGATTTATTTTTTTCACTGTGAAAAATTGAAATCGTTAATCTAGCGATTTCTATCGATCTGTTCCACGGTTATTACGAGGGAGATAAATTACAGAGAGTCTTATGAATTTTAATGTAATAATCAAAATACGTAGAGGTCATCTAAATCTAGAAAAAGATTTTAGATCTTCTTCCGAATCGATTCACGTCATATTTATAAGTATCATTATATTTTAGTCATCACGTCATCCCCATGAAAATTTGATTTGTCTTTTTTTTCACGATAGGGGCAATGGTGGGTCATTAACATGACAATTTCACCTTTTTTTTTTATAAAAGCAAAACTTGAAAGAGAGAAAAAAAACTCCTTGAGGGCATTTTATAATATTTTTATTTTAAAATATTGTTTGCTTTAACGTTATTGTTGAAATACATTGCAATTTTTGTCAAAATTACTATATTTTACAGTAAAACTATTTAAATTTAATAAAAAAAAATTTGGTGTGTAAATCAACTTGGCAGTTTTGATTATAATTATGGTTTTTTTCCAATGTATTTGCAGTGGTTATGATTATAATTATTGTAACAATGCTTAGTAATTATTATTTTTTTTTAAAATATGGGGTTGAATAAATATTTTTTTAAAAACAGTTAGGATGGTAGTTAGTTATAATAGTGCTGAATAAAATATTGTCAAAATAAATATATTTTTAGAAAAATAAAATGAGAATAATTTTAAAAATAAAATTGTTGTTTTATGGTCATGAAAATAAGGGATCTCCTTTGATTTGTAGCCATCTTAGTTCCTGCAATAAAAGAGTGAAAAAAAATTGGTCGATCGCAGTTTGAATTCTAAATGGAATAGTGTTGATAAAAAAATTTGGTATATTATATATTTTTTTCTAACAAGTTTTTGATTTTCTCAAAATGAAATATCAAAAAGTACTCAAAATTATACGAAATCAAAATATGCATACTCGTGTGTGACATAAATTCATCTGTTAAATGCATGATTCATCATTCGATCGTACATACGAGATGAAAATGCATAGTAATTATCCATCCAATTCGAGAGCACTGTGTGTCTGAGCTCTTTGTCATCGCGATTGTCGCGAATGGGAAGATCGACATCAACATTGATTGGTTAAATTTTTTATCATGATATGATCAAAATGAGAGTTTGATCGGATTCAATCGAATTACAATCAGAATTGAATAGATTCAGACAGATTTTAAATTTTGGTGTTCTAAGTTCGGAATTTTGAATTTCTATAATGATTTTATAAATTTTATATAATTCCATAAAATTTGAACCGGACATAATTCTAATTTGGGATTTGCAAGGGCAGATATGTAAAAGTGTCATTTTTTTTTTATTTCATTATAAAAGGGCATTTTCTCACGGCCTTTTCATTCCTCGTTGCCTTCCGTCGGCGTTGAAATCCCTCGATTTCTCCGCTCTCCCTCGATCTCTCTCGCCTCTTCCTCCGCTGCCCTTCTCGCTGTCGCCGCCGCCGCTGTATAATCTTCCTGAAGCAGGCAGCGGGGTATATCGAGTTGGGATCGGCGTCGAGGCGTCTCTGATGCTGAGGCGAGGCGTCGAATGAGAGAATCGAGAGGCTTCGCGGATATCTTTGACCATCGAGCGGCGGAGACAGCGACTTCAACGGGATTAATGGATGCCGAACCTTCTCACTCCTCCGCCGACCACAACTTTGAGTTCGCTTTCAATTCTAGCAACTTCTCCGACCGAGTGCTCCGGATCGAGGTGATGGCGGAGCCGCCTGATGCCGGGTCCAGCCATCGCAAGCGAAGAAGAGATGACGGACCCAAGGAAAAAGGTGGGGGAAACCTTTCTTCAGGCTCGATTGATTCGATTCCCTCAGGGGGGTCCTATTCGCTTTTATTTTTAACTTTCCCCCTTGCCGATTTGTTGGGTATGGTACTTTTTTTTTTTTTCTGTAATCTCCTCCGATTGAATTGCAAGTTTTAATAAAGTTACTTTCTTTTTCTTTGATGCCGACTATTTGTAGGAATTTTGGGCATGGTCGTAACAGTCTTTGGATAAGTTTTGGATCTTTTTTTTTTTTTTTAATAAATGAAGGGATTTGCTTGCTGGCAACCTCGTTGGACTGTGAATTACTCTGACTTTGGTTCAATATATTTTTTCCATATGCTTATGTTTCGCTGGAAACTACTGACGAAGATTGAAATTTGGCCGTGTTGAATGTTGAATTCAAATGATCTTTGTTCCTACAACTTTCTAGGTATTGCATTACATTTATACTTCTGACCTTTCTTCTCTGCCAATTGAAGCATTTATGACATGCATAACTCGTTGGCTGTAACTATACGTGCCACGAAAAATTGTTTTGTTAGATTCGTCAGGAATAGCAGAAGCTTCATTTTCTAGTACTGCGTTACTTCTAACCTTATTGTAGAGGATGCATTTTTTTTTTACCGTAATGGCAATATTATCATCAATCTCTATTGGCCAGCATAATTAACTGAATGCTTAGCAAGAAGGATTTTTTTTTTTTGCCCGAATTTTCAATTGTCTTGTTTAGCAATCAAATCCTTTTTTTTCCGGAGTTGCAAATGATTTGTGGTTGCTTCTATCAATTGTTTGTTCGTCAATTAAATTCTGTTTTCCCCTTTTTTGGTCCCAGAGTTTGCAAAGTACTGTTTGGAATTTGTATCAAGTTACCAACCTGACACTCACGAATGTGAAGAATATGAGAACCACGATGAAGATGATGAACCAATCTTTGAGGAATCTATACAAGGTAAGATTCTAGCTGCTTTAGTGTGATATCTCCAATCCTGTTCAGCATCAGGCTAACCTAATAATTACGGTTGCTTCTGTACATTAAACCTTCTTATATTGTGCCTGAACCAATTTTGCACAAATAAGCTTGTTTTAGTTTTAATTATAATTGCCCTTAGCTTGAAAATTAATTCCGATCAAATTGATTTATGATTTAGCCAATTCCTTTTGAAGAACTAACTAACAACTTGCCTTATCTAAACTTCAGGGTTTCAATTTCCTATCCCTAGCCCATCATCAGGTTGTGTTTGGTTGAGCACAGGTTGGATAATTCTGACATGGAATCTATCTGTTGAAATTCTTGCTTACAACTGCTGGAAGGCACAAAAAAATGAAAAAAAAAAAAAAAGTAAATGCAGTGGCTGAACAGAACTTCATTTTCAGACATGCTATGAATTCTAGCATGTGAAATTCAGCTATAAATTGAACAAGTCTTTGTGTTGTCACTGTTGTCAGGATATTTCTTTTTTGATGCAACATCTTTCAGGCTATATGCAGCCCAAATCCTTCAATCTAATTTTGATCCAATTCTTACCACCTTAATCCATATAATTCATTATCTTGGATGCCATCCATTGCCATCTTAAGCCATACAAATTGTTGTCTTTAGATAGCCATCCACATTGCTTTACATTTTAAATATAACTCTTACTATTCATGATATGAGTTGGTATATGGCCCTACTAAAACATTTGCTTAATTCTTGAGAAATCATAAAACCTTCAAATGCTTGGTTTTATTTTTTTTTCCAAGGAAAAAAGTCCATGTAACAAAAACCACTAAAGTTGTCACTTTAATGCTTGTCCCATAAATGAAAAGCACCTAAATTATGTCCTTATGTATAATTTGTTGACAACATCATCATCCTCAATTCCTATTACTCTTGACCATTTGGAGTCGCTTACTTGATCTTATCGCTCCATGGAACTGTGCCATATTACTCTTGAGGGGAGCTTTGATGCAATGATAAAGTTGTTGTCTTGTGATCTAGAGGTCATGAGTTCAAATCTTAGAAACAACCTCTTGCAAAGGAAGGTAAGGTTGCGTACAATGGATCCTTTCCCGTGGCCCCGCATGAGAGGAGCTTTTTGCACCGGGCTGCCCTTTCTTTTATATCTACAAGAGTTTTCTGTAGCTCTCTACTCCTTACACCTTCAAATCCAATCAATTGAACTTGTCTAACTATGGAATCACATAGTTGCCTTTCAATATGTCCATTCTATCTAAACTTATTTATTTTCACTTTATATTAATTTTTCCCTTTTAGTAGTTTTTTCCTTAATAACCTTGCATATCTATCTTAACATTCTCATTTTGTTATATTATATATATTTTTTGTTTAGCTTGTAGACCAATACTCTGATCCATGTTATTCATAAAGTATGGCTGGTCTTACTATAGAATCCTCCATTTCAATTATCAATTGTTTACTATAAATTTTTTTGTTAGTTTGGATGGAACATAATGATCACGAAAGACTTAGAGAATCCTCCATTTCAATTATCAATTGTTTATTCTATTAATAATATCTCAATCAATATCTCCTTTTTATTGAATACTATATCTAAGCTATATATAATACTTAAAAGAATTTATGTCCATTCATTAACTATTCAAGTTTTTTTATTATTAGAGTTTCATTTCATATATTCACTTTTGGTTTTACTTAATCAAAATTGAAATCTCTAGTGTCTAAAGCTTTTATCTATAATTCAGGTTTGGGAATTTATTCCACTTACATTTTCATTAATTACCTGATATTCTATGCAAATAACATGCATGATGCCAAGGAGGTTTATCTTCAAAATGATTGGTGAGTTCATCTAGTGTCTAATATATGCACAATCTATTTGCACATGAAATATAAGTGCATTTTCCAAGTGATTCATATGTTATTGTGGTACTGAATTCTGGTTATCAAACATCTAGTGTGAATATGATTGCTTAATCTTGTATGTCTATGAAAAAAGTATATTGTAATTCTCGTGTTTAAAATTTTTCTTAAAATCCTACCTTTTGATGACAAGGTTTTCATTGTTCTTATTATGATATTCTTATTTGTGTTTTGATCATCTTTAAGGTGACGATTCAGAAAATAATGATTCCTCGAGCATGGGTTCTCCACGAATTCTCAGAGTTAAATCCATTTATATTAGTTCTGCTATACTAGCCGCCAAAAGCCCATTCTTCTACAAGGTTAGTAGTGCCTGATACTGTCATACTTGATATTTCTTGCTGATGTTTACTGATGTGGAATTTATTTCCATATCTTTGATATTAGCTATTTTCAAATGGCATGAAAGAATCAGATCTGCGACATGCGACATTAAGAATCAATGAATCAGGTAATTTCAAAGCATATCTAAGTTTTGTTTGATGCGACCACATATGCATCCAAAACTATTTAATTGTGGTTACTTGTCAATTTGGTGCTGTAATAGTTAAAATATAAACTCTAATATTTGAATAGTAGACCCTTAACTTTCCCGTAGTCAAGTGTACAAACAATTCTTTATTTGACGTAATGAAGCTGCAAGCATGCAAATGCATTAATGATAAAAGGGTAAAATGCATTTATGATAAAAAAATGATAAATGGGAAATACAAATATGGAGTGAAGGGGAGCTCCGGTATGACCAGAGTTTAAATACAGGAGAACATACAAAGGACAAGGAGATTTATCGTGCCACATCTACATCTCTTTCATATGGAGTTGCTACACCATTCGGTAGAAGAGAAATTTTGCACCAGGACTGCAATTCTTAACTGATTAGAAGCAAATTTGGATTAAAATTGATTATCACAGGAAAATCTAATGGAGTGGACCACGAAGGTCTTAATGTATGATGCAAGTTGGGCAAGGGTCTAATTGTTGCACCGATTCTGACCAAGTAGTTTATGATATTTAATCTTGAGACTGCTTATCATCACCAATTTATTTCTATGTTTAAAACTTTTAAATGAAAGATAAAATTTGGCATTGTTTTCAATTTCTCAACCAATTCATGATCACTGTCCCTGCATTTATTCACATGCCTTGGTATGGGTACCAGCGCAGTGTCAAATATCTATCAGTTGCAGACCAACTAATAAGTTCTTTCAAGAAACTTTGATGGTGAAACTTGTGTGTTATGATTTTAATATCTAGAGAAAGTAAGCGGATAATAGGGCTATATCTATATATTATCAATGCATCTCCCTTTGTGAGACGAGCTAATTTCTATCATGAGTTTTTGTGCATTATAGGCAAAATAAAGTAACAACAGGTAGGGACTACTACATCGTTAAAAAAACTACTGTAGGAACACAATTTAGCTCAACCTTATTCTTTTACTAGGTATTCCTAAAAGTGAAAGTTTGAATTATCACATTATCAATCACATTAGTCCCCCGTTGAAGTTTGTTGGGCCCTAAAGCATCTGTATCCAATCCAAACTCACCAGTTAAATATACATAAGTGCGCACACAAGAATGTGGTAATGTGGGACTGTCTCAATTCTCAACATTCCCCCTCATGTCATAGTCTGTTAAAGCCTATGACAACCAAATATCTAATACCATGCCAAGAAATGATAAGCAAATATAGATGATTCTTTTTGTTGTAAACATGTAAATTTTTTATTCTCTATCTCATCAAAATTGATATGTTTGCTCATTGAACCTGCTTGAATCATCATTCTTGTCCCATGTTTCATTCAATTCTCTTGTGTATTTTATTTTTTCTAGTTGGGTTGTTGGTTGGTTAGATTTGCTTCTGGATGCCACTTGTACTTGTTGCAGAACATAAAATTTCATTCTCTTTTTGGCTTTTAATTTTAAACAGAGGAAGCTGCTCTCATGGAGCTCTTGAGTTTTATGTACAGTGGAAAGCTGTCAACTACATCTCCAACGCTTCTTTTGGATGTGCTGATGGCTGCTGATAAATTCGAGGTTGTTTCATGCATGCGATACTGCAGTCAGTTACTTAGAAGCTTGCCGATGACAACAGAGTCTGCACTGTTGTATTTGGATCTACCTTGCAGCGTTTCAATGGCTTCTGCAGTCCAACCTTTGACTGATGCTGCTAAAGATTTCCTTGCCAATAGTTATAAGGACATAAACAAGTGAGTTGACATATACAACATTTAGTGGTCTTCAACGTGTGCTACACATATTTTCTAAACTTGGAGTTTGAAATTATCTATTTCAGGTTCCAAGATGAAATGATGAGTCTTCCCCTTTCTGGAATCGAGGCTATTCTGTCTAGCCATGACCTCCAGGTTGCATCAGAAGATGCTATATATGACTTTGTTCTCAAGTGGGCACGAGCACAATATACAGTGTTGGAAGAACGACGTGAGATCTTGAGTTCTCGTTTACTTCATCATATCCGTTTTTCACATATGACTTGCAGGAAACTCAGAAAAGTCCTCACATGCAACGACCTGGATCATGACCTTGCTTCCAAACTAGTAACTGAAGCACTCTTCTTCAAGGCTGAGGCTCCCCACAGGCAGCGGGCTCTTGCTGCTGATGAGTTAACCCATAAGCGTTTTGTGGAGCGGGCTTACAAGTATCGTCCTCTGAAGGTGGTGGAGTTCGATAAGCCACACCCACAATGCATTGTCTACCTGGATCTCAAAAGGGAGGAGTGTGCCAAACTGTTCCCATCTGGAAGGGTCTACTCACAGGCATTCCATTTGGGTGGCCAGGGCTTCTTCCTCTCAGCTCATTGCAATTTGGATCAGCAGAGTTCATTCCATTGCTTTGGGCTTTTCCTAGGGATGCAAGAGAAAGGTTCCATAAGCTTCACCGTAGAATACGAGTTTGCTGCAAGAACTAATCCATCTGGAGGATTTGTTAGCAAGTATAAAGGCTTCTACACTTTTACCGGTGGGAAGGCAGTAGGCTACCGCAATTTGTTTGGCATCCAGTGGAGTTCTTTCATAGCTGAAGATAGCCCCTATTTCATCAATGGCATCCTTCATTTGAGAGCTGAGTTAACCATCAAACCGCCTCAACCACCTCTGCAATAATCAATAGTCTTGAGTGCTAGATCATGTATATCCGTCAATGTTATTGTAGTCTTGTGCAATATTGTTCCTGCGAAGTTGCAAAAGCTTTGAGGAATGATCTTCTTGACGTGTTAGAGAATTCTTGAAATTCCTCTACTCCTATTGTCTCACCACCTTAAGAGCTCTTGCACGATGGATCATGAATTTCCGATTTCAATCCGCATGACCGACACTTTGACAATCTGTTTGGTTCTTATTCAATGTTTAATTCCCAGACAATGCTTTTGCCAAGGATTTCCTTGCAGGAACTTTGAGAAACTTGGAAATTACTTGCAGATATCTCTTTCTATCGAAACTTTCTTTTGAATTGTTAATTATTTGCAGATCTTTTGTACATATGATCCTCATCAATTACAAAGCAATGCGTAGGAGACATTTCCTAGGCACCCTGAGAGGACATGAGAAGAAATAGGAAGTTAACAGCACATCACAAAAAGGTAAGAGCCCTCAAGCGTTTGAAGTGATATATATATATATATAAACACTTTTGTCTCCTTTTCATGATTTTATCCCTTCGTGAGAGTGATAACCTATACCTGTTCTTTGGCTCATCTTTTAGGAGGCAATGGAATGCATCTGTTCCCTATCAAACCGATCAGCAATTTGTGTGATAGTACAAATCTTGTTCTCCTTAGGTAGCAATAGCATGCAAGAGTAATTTTTAAAATGTTTCTAGTGTTTAACAGGGTTTTTAAAATATCCCAAGGTTTTATTGATTTTATAAACGTTTTTTTTTTATTTCTATTTTGTTGTTCAAATTTCAAACCTCAAATCTCCCTTGACATCTTGAGTTATTTATGTGATAGTTTAGAATGGTAAAATGTGTTTTTTAGTTGGTATTTTGAGAACAATACGAGAACCTTGGGAGCATTTAACATAATTAAAATACGGTTGCATTTTAAAAATTGTTAAACATTTTGCGACATTTTGAGAAATTAAATTTTCAAGAAGCATCCAATATTTAATATTTTTTTAAAAAGACCCCTTTTAAAGGTTTATTAATGTCAAAATGTTTCTTAGGAATAGGGTTGGAAATAAGTCCGGGAATCAAGTTTTGTGGTGTTTAAATTTATTTGATAAGCAAATAAGTATTTTCATCTTGTTCGGGGCACTGATAACAATATAGAAACATTGTCAGAGTTTTAATATTAACAAATCCAGGTTATTTTTTTTAAATAAACATTAAGAAATATTTTAAAAATATATATATATATATATTTTTTAATTTTTGTTATGTTTTATTTTCATTATGTGTTAAAAAAAAATATCAAGAGTATTTTATACCTCAAAAATACCTTTGTCTAATGTGGATACAGCAATTTAACCAAAACTGTTTAAGGTGAAGTAGGAGCAACTTTCGAAGAAAATTCAATAATTTTAGTTAATTGCTCTATAGTGCCCTTTTAATACAGGTTAAAATCTAAAAATATTTGATGATATTAGACAAATTTTAATTAAATGGAAATTGTTTTAATTAATAATTCTTAAAATAATTTTGATTATATTTTTTGAATTTTGAGTATGCTTTGGCTAAAGCAATTGGGACAGGAGTTTTTTTTTTGGAACATAAGATGCTCTTTTAATATATATGTTTTTTAAAGATAAGATACTTCTCGGATGATGATAAAAATAAAATGTCATATTTTTCCTCAAACATTTGAAGATACTTTGAAGATTGCCCATTTATTCGTTATAGTAAATTAATTCAGACAAAATAATTATAATTCTTTTTAGGTTGTTAACCATTTCGATGATTATTTTTAAGAGTATCTTCAATGATAGAAATCATTAGAGTCCATAATGTCGAATCAAAAATAAAAAAATTTATTCAATCTTTTGATTATTCAAAAAAATCTATCAACAATTTGATATGAGTTTCATTCTTTTACAAAATATTCATTTAATATAACACAAGATAATTAAATATATCATAAATAATAAATTATTTTTCATTGAAGCTGATAATACAATTGACTATCACCTATCTTGTAACGAAGAATCTCCTTACTGTATCTTTTCGTTTTTAATAATCATGTTGTACAAAATAATATATGTATACATGATTTTTTTGAATTATTCTTATATTAAAATCGTCCTAAATCTCTGATCATTATTTATCGAGATTGAAGCATTCAAATGTCCACTCAACATTCTTTCTCGTAGTCTTTTGTCATTTTTAAATATCTTTCTCTTGGGATCTTGGGAACACAAAAAACTCTTGACGAAAGTAACCTATTCTGAATAGATTCCATATGTTAAATAGGTATTCGTTTGTATATTGTGTATTGTTCATCATAAAATTAATCTCTAGTGGATTTCCTTGTAAACATTGTTGAATAAAAGTAATTCGTTAAGCACGTTGATATCAACGTGACCCTGCAATCTCAAAAACATGTGGCAGATTTACAAGTCCGCAAATGTAATTGCTTTAAGCACAATTGATAGGACGCAATAATCTCCCCGAGTAAACTAATCTTTCTAAGTGATGGAATAATTTTTTCATCGTCAATGCATACAATCAATACCACTCAACATATAAGAAAAGTCATGTCTTTGCTCATGCATTCATAGCAGATATTGAATGTGAGCAACATTGAATATTTTCAAGTATCGAGCCTCAAACATTTGAATCACACGTTAACAAAAGTTGAACCAACATTCAATGATGTACAATTGTTTTAGCAATCCATAGATTCTCAAAATAATGGTTGACAGAGATTCCATATGTCAATTGATGGATAATCATCGTACATTTTTTAAGTAGTGAAAAATCTGTTTTTCTTGTGGCATCGATTCTTCATTGAAAATAATTAGAATGATTTTTCAAACATCAACTATGCGAAAGAATAATTCTCTTTGCATATGCAATTAATGTCAAAATATATCATTGGAATATATCGACTCATCAAAGAACTAATCATCGAAAAGATGAGCATCTTCGATTTCACGATTCCGATTCAAATATCTATTCTATTAGAAAAACTTCGAACTTTTTTTATTTTTGATATATAGGAAATCACTCTTAGCTGGTTAATTAAAAAGTGTGGTTCCTGCATAATACATAGAATCTTTTTTTTTTTAAAAAAATATTTATCGGTTGTATTTAGAGTATAATTTATATATAGTACTTACGGATCGATTCGTTAATTTGAATTCTGATTTATTTTTATTGATTTTTACAAGAAGAGATACTATACCTCATATTTCCAAAATCGAATCGCCTAACTAATACCCCCCATTATCTCGGCCCTGCTCGAGAGGAAGTAAATCGGGGGACTATGTCCCTTTACACGCTGGCGAAGCGTGTGGTCATCCGAGCCTGGGGATTTTAGACTCCTCCGAATCACACCAGATCCAAAACAACCACACTACTTTACCACCGCGCCATCCCCGTGGGGACAAATTAATTCGAATGATAAACATGTATAACATTTATCTAAAAAAATAAAAATCAATATAATTTATCGACGAATTTTTAGATTAAAAATTCTCCGAGATGATATCCGAAAGCAGCAGTAGGTACGATGGACACAAGTGCCGCAGTGCTGACGAGTGGTTATTTTGAAGTCAAAGCCCAGCGGTCCAATCAAACGCAGCACACAACACTAAAATCTTCTCCTGCACGGCTGCACTCTATCTATCTTATAATAATAGTTTTTTTTTTTTTTTTGTGGGTATGCATTTGACTTCGATGATTTTTCTCTCTTTCCATATCAGTGACAAATAAATTTTTTTATGATTTATCTTTTTCATAATAATTATAAAACAGATAATTTTAATTTTTTACGAAGAATATAACACAAACAATGAGATGTTCTCCAACAAACACGAAGAACTCGCTCTCTCCTAAAAAAAGAAAGATATTTCTCCCATATATCATATATATTTATGAGCCTCACATTTATATCTTTTTTGTTTTTAATATCTCATTTTTTAATAAAATATCATATATATTTATGGATTCCATCATCAAATTTTTTTAAAAATAATAATAAAAAATATATAGAATCGCCCATGTTATTAGTTACCTTTAATTGCTCCACCAATGAATAAGATAAAAAAAAATATTATAACGTGCATGTGATTTTGCTGTATATGTATGCTGTCCATTCAAATTATTTTTTATAAATTTAAAAAGAATAATGACTGGGCAAAATTTTTTGTTCGATGATCCTTTCAACAGGGAATACCGTGATGATTAAAATACGATAATATTTGTAAAAGTAATATGGATCAATTTCGAAGAATGTCTAAAGTCATTTTCTGAATTCAAATGACCTTCACGTATTTTGATCACCACGTCAAAATTCATAAGACTCTCCGTGATTTACTTCTCTCACAATAAATATAAAATAGATCGATAAAAATTATTAGATTGATAATTTCAATTAAGAAATTCGAAAGTAACAGATGCTGTTTAACATATCTCCTCAAAGTTTTAAAAATATAATAAATATATATATATAATCTAAACTGTCGATTTCACCGAGCTTGTAAATGTAGGACCCGACGACAACCCACAGATAAACTATTATTATTATTATTTTGAAAAATCTATTGGTAAAATTTGATAAGAAAACAAAAATATCACAACTTAGGGGAGCAAAGTGAATTCTTGTCAAAATTATTGCGGTGGAGTGGAAATGGCGATGGGGACGAAACGAAGGACAGGGGCAAGGAATTTGGCAGCTGAAATGACGGTGCATCGTGCATGCATAAATTAAACAAATATATTTTATTATTTCTTTTTTTTTAAAAAAAAATGTTAATATTTGTTACTGTTGGAGACGTGGAAATCTTGCAATTTTTTTTTAAAAAAAAAATAAATTACATTCGATCGGAAATAATAGAAATGATTATATACAAATTAAGTAAAATAATATTTCTCTGTATATAATATATAAAAGTGATATATTGAATGCCCACACATGTGAGGACATACATTCACATGGCAATCGCGGTTAACATCTGCCACTTGAAGGTTTGCTCTCACACACTGGCGGAGCCAGTCCCGGGCTGAGCCCCGGGCTCCTCCTAAATTAATAAAAAAAAAAAAATTCTCTCCTAATTAGATATCAAAAAAAAAATTCTTAAAAGTGTAAAAGTGAAAAAAAAAAAATTTACCCAGGCTAAAGCCCGAGTAACTCAATACCTAACTTCGCCCTTGCTCTCACATATACACATCGGCGTGCAAGGATAATCGCCCATTAAATTATATATATATATACAAAGAAAAAAAATTATATATATATATATATAACATTGACCGCCACATCAATAGGTGCCCCTTACATGCTCAACGCTCAATGTAATAAAATATTATATATATATATTCGAATACTATAATAAAATTTAAGTTGTTTGATAGAAAATTTGACGCTACCGAATTTAAAATTCTCATTTTAAATTTAAGTTAGCCGATAGATATTTGCATCTTACTTAAGTTAAATTTATGCTTGTTACTTATGGATAATCAAATTTATGCTGTTTTTTAGATTTTTAATAATCAAATCAAAATGCAGGTATTATTAAATCAATGTACTAAACCCACAAGTAAACACATAATCCAACAACATAATTTAATTAATCATCCCCCATCGACTTATTATAATCCAAAATAGAATTAGTCAAAATTCCACCGTCCATTCCATTCGATGGCACATGATGATAGCACGTTCCAATCATGATCTATTTATTTGAAATCATGATGCATTATTCGAGATCAATTAATTAAGAAAAAAAAATTATTTCGCCCTTAAAATTTATCAATTTTCCCAAATGCCCACTTCTGAAAGCTTATTAGCATCGTTAGGTTTTGCCTTCTTCACGTCGACCCTTTTACATAACAATATTAATGGTTCTATGGTAAAATGAAAAAAGAATTTTGAAATTTCAAGAGGTATTTTGAAAAATGGCTAATTACTTAAGGACATTTAATTTCATTCCCATTTTCCATTTCTATCATATTTTTCTATTTCTTAAAAAAAAATAACTTTTAGGTATTTTTTATTTTTCAACCAAATGAGATCTTATTTTTTAGAAAACGAACATAAAATATGCCAACTAAATAATATTTTTTTATTTTTTAAAAAATAAAAATGGAAAATACTCAAACTAAATGCTATCTTAATTTCTTTTTAACGATCATCGAGATGCGTGCAAATTAGACAATGATAATAAAAAAAAGTTGTATCCACGAACAATTAAAGTAAAAAAAAGAAAATAAAAAAGGGGAAAATTTTAATTTTAATTTTTTAAAAAGAAAAAGTGCTGCAGCCAAAGTCATTTTCAACCTCACTTTTTGACTTTTTTTTTCAGTCCTTTTTTAATTTTAATTTTAATTTTTCAAATTCAATCGCCTTTTAAAATTTTACATACAATAAATTTTTCTTTGAAACTTCATTATGTATTGAAGTATTTTTTTTTCCTTTTTCAAATTAAAAAATCTGTCAATTTCATGAACCTAATTTTTCTAAATGGGCTTTATCACTTTTTTCTATCGCTCTGGAATCGTCATATTAATAATTACAAATAATATGATGCAATTGACTAAATTGTACTTGTTTTTGTTGTTACTAAATTAAATTTGTCTCGACTCATATGATATCAATAGAATTTAATGCTTTAATTCTTTTTTACTCTTTTAAATTTTTTCTCCTTTTTTTTTTTTAAAATATTATTCCTCAAAATATTTATCCTTTAACCATTAAAATTAATATTTTACTCCTTAAAAATATAATAAATCCATATTTTGTTTTCTCTCTATCCTTCTTATTCTCTTTTCAATTTCTTACGTGTTGATCACTTGTTTATCTTTGGGATTATTATTTTTAATTCCATTTGCAATGTTAATGATTTTGCTAACTTTGAAAGAGATGAGTAAATAAAAAAAAAATCATTTATGTGATTTTAGAATTAAATGATGTTTCTAAGACAAAAATACCCTTGTTGACGTTTCAACATACTAAAACTTATTTTGATATTTTTCAAATTTAGAGTCCCAAAATGGATCTTTTTCCCCCTTGTTATTGACCTCCTGGCTGGGTCGCTGAAGGGTAATACTGTAAATTAAACTATTCGAAGGGTTCAAATAAAAGAAAGAAGAGGCTCGTAGATTTTATTTAGTACGGTTTTGTTACTACCTAAGACATACCTCCCTTTCTATTAGTCCGATTCGTCGGTGGGGTCCAAGGAGTTGAATTCCTGCATTTGAGTTTTTTTTTTCCCTTTTTTTCTTTTTGTTTTTTGCGTTTTAGCCCTCCTTTAGTTTAAGTTAGCCGCCATCTTGAGGTCGATAAAAGGGCGAGGCGGCGATCGCTCTCGATGTGGTGCGTATCCCCAAATCTCTCTTGGAGCTCGGCAATGTCGATTTCGAAAGGTATGCTTTGCTTCGCCTTCTTTTCCTCTTCCCCTCTTTCGCGTCTCGCTCTGCTCTCTCACATGGCGTCTGGTGAAGACCGCATTTTTACTCCTTTTTTTATGAGCAATAATAATGCTCGACGCTAACGCTTGCTTCTTTCTCGCTCTCTCTTCGCTGGTGCTTGCAGTTGACGCGAGTGAGTGAATAATTGCATTCAGTGCCTCCCGCGGTGGGCGCGGACGCTGCGCAAAGCTTCTCAACGGCTACATCTTGTCTTCCCCCGTTTTTGCTCTCTTGTGAGATCTCGGAGTCTGAATCTCGGAGTTTTGGGGGTTTCGGAGGGCGAAAGGACGGAATTTTCGATTTTTTTTTGTGTGGCTTGTTCGGCAGAAACACTGCCAGGAATAGGAAAAAGTTGGCGTTTTTGGATGTTTTTTCTAATCGGAAAAGTAGGGTTTTAGAGGTAAAGTTGAGATTGTTGTGGTGCTTGAGAAGAGATTTATGAATCTCGGGCTGGAAATGTGTTCGAGACGAGCGTTTTCAGTGGTTTTGGTTCTCTGGTTGGCGATTTCCGCCGCGGGCGTCGGCGCTGGCAGCCTGGAGGAGGACAGGAAGGCGTTGCTCGACTTTCTGAGCGCTGCATCCCACGGCCGCAGCCTTAATTGGAGCCCTGCCACCGCGGTGTGCGATCAGTGGACCGGCGTCAACTGCAGTGCTGACGGTTCCCGAGTCGTCTCCCTCCACCTCCCGGGGATTGGATTCCGCGGTCCGATCCCACCTAACACCCTCAGCCGCCTCTCCGCCCTCCAGATCCTGAGCCTCCGGTCAAATAGCTTTTCCGGCTCGTTCCCGCCGGACTTCGCGAACCTTACCGCTCTCACTGGGCTCCATCTCCAGTTCAACCGCTTCTCTGGTCCACTTCCCTTCGATTTCTCGCCTTGGAGGAACCTCACCGTGCTCGATCTATCCTTCAATCATTTCAACGGGAGTATCCCCTCTTCCATCTCCAATTTAACTCTGCTCACCATTCTAAACCTCTCCAACAACTCGTTGTCAGGCCAAATTCCAGATCTTGAACTCCCCAGCTTACAGTTTATTAACGTATCCAATAACCACCTTAATGGCACACTTCCTAAATTCCTCCGAAGTTATCCAAATTCATCATATTCTGGGGATGACTTTACACCAATATTTCCACCCACTCCATCTCCAGAACCACTTCCGCGCGCTCCTTTCCCATCCCCAGGCCCCGGAACCAAGAAGAAATTGAGTGAATCTGCAATTCTTGGCATTGTAGTAGGTGGATGTGCTTCACTCTTTGCGATGCTCGCTTTGTTTCTCTATCTTTGCTGCTCGAGGGGCGATGCAGAGAATTATGTCTCAGGAAAAGGGTCAAAGGGTGACCATTCACCAGAAAAGGCTGTCACTCGAAAAGAAGACGAAAACAACCGACTGGTGTTCTTTGAAGGTTGTACCTTGGCTTTTGATCTAGAGGATCTGCTGAGGGCTTCTGCTGAGGTTTTAGGTAAGGGGACATTTGGAACTGCCTATAAAGCTGTGCTGGAGGATGCAACGATGGTGGTAGTGAAGCGGTTGAAGGATGTTAGTGTTGGCAAGAGAGATTTCGAGCAGCTGATGGAGGTGGTAGGGAGGATAAAACATGAGAATGTGGTGGAGCTGAAAGGATACTACTATTCCAAGGATGAGAAGCTCATGGTGTATGACTACTATAGCCAGGGGAGTGTCTCTTCGTTGTTACATGGTATACTTTCTCAAAGCTTGCTGCTAATGTTCTTAGTTCATTATTATTTTTTCTCATGCTACATATATTTCTCATGCATAGCTCGGTATCTGCTGGATCTTTGAAGGCTACATTGTTGCAATTCTGGATCATTAGGCTTCAATTTCAACTACTGTAAAGCATTAGATATTTAGTCGCCTTCCCAACTTCAGTTTCATGTGTTCTTTTGGCTCGAACGGTTGCTCAGCTTGTTTGTTTAGATAGCTAGTACTCAAATTAACTTCCTAGCTTTATTCAAATTTGACTCATGAAAATAATCAACCTAGAGGCACTCAAGGCACCATTATCTGTGCCTCTTCTCAAATTGGTTCTAGTCATTTTTTGGGGGCACCTTAGAAGGCTAGTTTGTTAACCAATATCTTAAACATGTACTTTGCTATCGCTTCAATAATTCACCGTGCTCGATAACTTGGAATGTGTAGAAACTATCTGCCATTGGCACACAGTTGATGCCGATGAACAAATTTTACCTGTCCAAACATTTTTGAAAGATTTGTAGCTGAACAATAGGAATATTTTGTATGTAGTGTATTGAATCCTTATAGATAATTCTGTACGAAGCAAGTTTTTATTACATCAGGCCTTTCAGTAATGTTGTTACTGTGATACATTTCTGTTGCAGGGAAGAGGGGACAGGACAGAATACCCCTTGACTGGGAAACCAGGCTTAGAATAGCACTCGGCGCTGCGAGAGGAATAGCATGCATTCATAACGAAAACAACGGCAAGCTTGTCCACGGAAACATAAAGTCTTCTAATGTTTTCCTCAACAACCAGCAATACGGTTGTGTCTCTGACATGGGTTTGCCATCCATCATCAATCCGATGGTTCCGCCCGTCTCTCGCACTGCAGGTTACCGTGCACCCGAGGTGGTTGATACTAGGAAAGCATCACAGGCATCTGATGTCTACAGCTATGGTGTCCTACTGCTTGAGCTGCTCACAGGCAAATCTCCCATTCAAATAGTAGGAGGCAGTGATGAGGTCATCCACCTAGTTCGCTGGGTTCAATCTGTTGTCCGCGAGGAATGGACTGCGGAAGTTTTCGATGTGGAGCTGATGAGGTATCCGAACATAGAAGAAGAGATGGTGGAGACGCTCCAAATTGCAATGAGCTGCACGGCGAGAACACCAGAGAGGAGGCCCAAGATGCTAGAAGTGGTGGAAATGATCGAAGGACTGAGAAGGTTTAACAGCGGTAACCGGACTTTGGCAGAAGCCTCGACGTCGACACCACCGGCACATGATACATCAGCCACCTCAACCTCACAGTGAGATTCAGTTACTTCGCGCTCAGTTACGCTATCGATTCTAATGTTCTGTTCGTCGACTTAGTGCGGTTAAATTCTTGAAGCATCCATCTGTCCAGATTCTTTGGCTTTGTCCCTGATATTCCAACTCTTTTAGGTTAAAAATAGTGCAGGAGACGTTTTCTTAGGTTTTCCAAGTTCTATATGGTCATCGAGTATCGCCATTGCAATTGTCACTGCTATGAGTATTTAGAATTTATCCACTTCGATGTTCTATCCATTTGTTGTTTCTTAATCTTCAATTGTGAAATATAACTATCGTAATGTCTACTGCAGATCTCTTTTATGTTTTAATGTGCGTGTTTCGATTGTTTTTCGTATACATGTTTTGAACTTGGACAAGATAAACTTTGCTCTAAAATGAATTTGTAGGCGTAAACACTCTTATTGTTTTGTTGATCACAATGATGATATTTATTGAACCCTTCACCATCTTTGCCATTGTCGAACTCTCTATCTCTTTTACATACCTACAATTGTGAGAGTCATCCATTTCACTTTCTCGTCGACGACGAATGTATCGTCATTGGCGGCGATAAGGCGATAACTGCCTTCATCGTCTCGTGTACTAGATGGATGTTTTTTTCGCCTTTCACTTTCATCAATACCTTTACTAAGAAGCTAACTAGCTCTAAGAGGACTAAGTATTCAAAGTCACCTTGTAATAAAATTTGCTCATCATCTTATATATCAACTAAGTTTTTTTTTATATCTAAGAAATGCATATCGTAACGATGACTAAAATTATCTATTGCTTCTAGCAAAACGGTCATACAAATTGTACAAGTAAAAAATGTTTTATAAAATTCGTGTTGCTATATTTTTTATTTTTATTTTTTGCATTGTAAGAACTATTTCTTGTGAGTTGAATATACGATTTCTATGAATCAAATATAAGGATAGGTTTCTTTTTTGTTGATATTTTATTTACTTGCTTATTCTAAATCATGCATTATATTTTTTAATCTAATTATGTTAATTAAGGTTTCCAAATCAAAACTTGTATAAAAATATATCTAGGTTAGAATAATAATATGACAATTTATCAAAATGTGCACCTCAAATTTAAAATTACCAAACACAGTTTCATAGTTTCATATTTATTAAAGAGTGCACCTCATTTCTTTTTTATCCTTCCCGTCAAATATGGATTTAATATTTAGATATTGCATGTATCTAGGCTACAATTGAAAATTTCAAATCATCCAAATGTGATACTGAAAATTCAAATCCAAGGACTACTGTGTTTCTGAAAATATAATTTTCAACACCATATTTTTTTCGATCTGATTTCTGATTTATATCATCTTGATTTCTGAAATATAGCTATGGATGCTTAATAAAATTTTAAATATCAGAAATTTTGTATACGGATATACAGAGGAGTACTTTTCAAATCCAATAGACTTAGATTGAATCGAAGAATATGTAAATAGAATCATCAATGTATTTTGATCCTAAAAAAATTACTTTGCAATTTTTAATTTTGGAAAAGTGGACTTTTTTAGAATGTTGTTGTTTGAGAATTATACAACGATGCGATGAGGTTGTAATTCTTGGACGACAAGATTAATTTAGTTAAGGCAAGTAGAGTAAATGCATGTATTATTTTTCCTTTTTTTATATATATAAAAAAGAAATCTTTATTCTGAATACAAATTTATTTTTAACACCATAAATAATTTACTGACGAAATAAAAATATCATAATCTAAAATAATAATAATAATAATAATAATAATAATAATAAATCAGTAATTGCTAAAAATTAATTTTCCCAATTTGACAAAATGGATTCTATAAAATTTGTATCGTTCTCTCTGCATCTCTCAGTGGTCTTCCTCTGCTTTTGATGCTCTGCTTCTGCAGCTTGTTCTTGGATTCGAGTATCGATTTATTTTTGTTTTTGTTTTTTTTACATTTTTATTAAAAATTAATCTGATTTGGTGTTGTTCGTTGTTAATCTGCGTGCGATTTGGATTTTGGGGAAGAAATTAGAGGTTTTGAGTGGGAAAAGATTTGGTTTTGATTTGTTGGATGCAGGAGAGCAGCGGCCAATGTGAGGATGGATGCTTCGTTTTTTATTCCGGTGAAGCGGACTGAGAACGTGGCGGTGACGGCGAAGGCTCTTCCGGCGCCGGCGAACCGACTGCCTGCGCCGCGGCCGTGGACGGTGCGCGTCTTCTGCGAGGATAATGACGCCACAGACTCGTCCGGCGATGAGACGCCTTGCCGGCGAGTGCGCCGGTACGTGCAGGAGATCCGGATCCGGCCAGAGCGACAAATTGGAAAGGCCAGGGCGGCGAAGGGAGCCTGCGTCGGTCGAGAGGCGAGGGGGAAGAAGGGTGTGGCGGCCGGAGAAGGCTGCGGGACGAGGTTTCGCGGCGTGCGGCGACGGGCATGGGGGAAGTTTGCGGCGGAGATCCGTGACCCGTGGCGGCGAGTCCGCGTGTGGCTCGGCACGTTCGACACCGCCGAGGAGGCGGCGCGGGCATACGATACGGCTGCCTTCAAGCTCCGTGGAACTCAGGCGATCACCAATTTCCCGCTGCCATCGACGCCGACCGCCGCGCTCACTCCTAACGTTCTCGCCGTCCTTTCCTGCTTCGCTCCGCCGCCGGAGAAGGAGAAGAAAAAAAACTACCGGCCCAACTCGTCCGGCAGTAACTCGCACGACCTCTGCTCCCCGAGCACCGTCCTCCGGCCCCCGTCTCCCTCCACATCCTCCTCCTCCTTGTCCTTGAAGCCGACCGAGGAGCCGCAACCGACAGAAGCACACGACGGCCGGTTCTTGCTCCCGGACGAAGACGAAACGCTGTACGACGAGTTGCTTGCTTTCTGCAACGACGACGGGTTGCCGACCGGCTACTTGCCCGGCGACTTGGACGACAGGTTGCTACTCCGCGACCTCGACCTCTGTACTGCCTTCGCCGCTGGCGACGATCTATTCTCCGATATCGGCGACTGAAGTGAACCTCCACAATTTTAAAATCTTTGATATCAGTGGAGAATCAAATCTAAGTTCTCTTCGTGATAAATGCCTCGAAGCATGTGTTAATTTTAAAAATTATGAAATTCATATCTAAAAGCATAATTATATTTAAGATAATACAAAAAAATAAAATTAATTTAATTTAAAATATTTTTGAATTATTTAATCCCATCAATGAAAATTCGTTGTGTTGATAAGTTATAATCTTCCAAATTATATTAATTATTTTATTTATTATCGTTTTAAAATTGTAATGGAATGTAATCTAGATTACAAAAAATAATAAAGTTTTATAATCTGAATTACGAAGTAAAACTTATATAATCTGATTATATTCCACATCGTAATATGAAAAGTATCGAATTATATTCCACGTCGTCGTCGTCGTCGCCGTTGCTGCCTGTCGATCGATCGTCGTTGTCGTCGCGGCCGCCACCGCCGACTGATCGTTGTCGACCGACCATCATCGTTGCCACGGTCGCTCTTGTCGACCGATCGACCGCTGATCAATCGATCGATCGATTAGTCGCTGACCCGCCGCCGACTGACCTATCAGCCATTGCTGCCACGATCACGATCGTCGCCGCCGAGGCCATGACCATTGCCATTGTCGTGGCCACGATCGCGACTATCGTCGTCGTCGCTGTCACCTGTCAACCGCTCCCTTCTCCTATACCGGTCGTTTCCTATTGTCCTTGTAATGAATATCAAATAAAAAAAATATAATTATCTTTATAATCTAAAATTATATATAATTTTTATTCAAACTTAATAATACAATTAAAATTATATTATTTTATATTATAAATATAATTATATTATATTTGGTAAACGTAGCCTAAGATCAACTCAGAAATACACTTTAGTATGGATATCTTTTCCACAGTATTATATTTTTAGAGTCGTAGAAATACTTTAAATTAAATTTATTATATATTTTTTTAATGTAACTATATCTTCAAATATAAATTTCACTTTCTAGATAGATTGAGAGTTATGTTCTGAAATTGATATAATTTTGAGATGTTTTATCGTAATTTTATTAAAAAAATTTAAATTTATCATACTCACTCATCAATATCATTAAAACATCAATATCATTAAAAAAAATTTATACATGACTTGATGTACATAACAAATAATTAAGAGCATTGCATTTTTTGCTTCATAAATCGTACTTTTTCAATATGAATTATGATATTAAATTTATGACAGCCGACGATTGTTAATATAAATTTGTAACAGTTATATAGAAATTTATAATAGGGCGATGACTAACGTTCACAAATAATAAATTTAGAAATTAATTAGAATGATTAATTGAATACGTACCAATCAATTACTAATAAATAATAAAGAAAGAAAAATATAATGGAGCCTCATGACTAAGATAGCATTTAATTTGTCTTTCAAATATCCACAATTCGATTCTTAATCATAACGTATTTCATTTGTAAAAAAAATTTTCAAATAAAATGATAAATCAAGAGTGTTGTATCTATTGAGATTATTCACACGAACACTTTTTTATTTATCTTAGTAGTTAATGGAACATATTTCGTCTAAGAGTCACTTAGCATTTCATTAGAAATCCGTGGAGCAAAGTCGACCATTCTTAGGATTAATCGAGTCGAAAGTTTGGATACTTGGTACTAGAAAAGAAATATATAATAAAGAAGCCCACGTGGATACGGTACAATGATAAAATAAGGTGGCATCTCATATGATAGTGCGGTTCGATCCTTTATTAGAATAAGTTCGATTTTGAATTTCGAAAAAACTTGAATAGGTTTGCCCTGAGTTGAATGCGGATCGAGAGTTAATCTTCTTAAACGAAGTACATTTTTGATGTTGGATATGCTTTACAAAGTCGACGTGACTGTGTCACTGGACTTACCCGTTGAGTCGCAAATACTTTTCTGATTTATTCTAGTGGTCAGTGGAGCATATTTTATTTTGGAGTTATTTAGCACCCGTCAAAGATCCATAAAATCGAGCCGACAATTTCTAAATTTAATCAAATCGAAAACATGAATATATTATGCTAGTAAAAAAATATAATAAAAAGGGGATGATCCCTTGTACGCCCCTATGTGCACGACCACATGCATGACTGAGGGGCATTGCCACATGGGGCATGCCTCTCCGATGAACACATGAGCGCATGTCCACGGGCACACGAGGATCGTCCCTCTAATAAAGAGTCAGAGTCGACTCTAGGTCAGGGTTACCCAGAGCCGCCCCTGGGCCAAGCCTATTGGGGCGACCAACCAGGATCTAATTTTTTTTAATATTATTAGAGCTTTTATATATGACCCAAAAAAAAATTTTATATCAAAATTAACCATGAATAGGACCCAATTATCAAGATATTGTCCAAGACCTTAGGATAAGTTGAGCCGGCTTTGGAGCTACCCGGACTCTGGACAAGATTCAAAAATTATCCTTCCAAATATTACATACAAAAGGACTCAATTTTTTTCAAAAATAAATTTATGAAAGAACTCAATTTTTATTATTTTATCGGACCGATTCCATAAAGAACATATACTTATTTTTATAATTTTCATGGGATAGTGTGGTGATAAATGTGATGTAAAATTTCCATAAGGAGTAAGATTCGATTCTTCGTATCAAAGACAGGGCCTTACTTGATGTAAGGCCAAAAAGACGATTGCTTAGGTCCATTTTTTAAATAATTCAAATTCCTCTTAAAAAGGATCCAAAAAAATAATGTGGAAGGTTCAAAAATTAATTTATTAATATATTTTTAAAAAATTCGATTCAGATCTTTTAAATTTTTGATACGGCTTTGATCAGTGAATTATTTAATATTCACATCTGATTATATCTTTTATTGTAATTGCTATCACATCAGTATCAATGATCACTCATAATTTATTCCCTTTCATATTTCTGGAATTGAGATGAGAGAATCGTTTAAGTTGGTCGTTCCAAATTTTTGCAAAAAGATATTTATTTTTATAAGTACCAGATTTGGATGAGTAGTACATGTATCATGGAAAGTGTCTCGGAAATTGCCAAAAAAAAAAATCATGACACGTGGATTTGTGTCGCTGTTGGATTTGGTGGAATTTGGCGTATTATGGTCGAACGCGTGGTTGCCAGATTCTGTGACTAGATCATGTCGGATCAAAGGGTGGAATTAAATTGCCCCGCGCAACGACGTCGCAGTAGAAATGCGTCCTGAGCAGTGCCTACTGCTCGATCTCGCTACCGCACCATGGAGGGAATTTCGTCGCTTTCCACTCGCCATGGCCATGGAGGCGGGCGGTTCCCGCTATCAACGGCCAGCGTGCGACTCGATCGGCACAGTAAACCCCTCACGGCGACTAAAAAAAAGGTGGAATTAAATTGAACCGGTATCTAATTATTGATTTGGTCGGACCGAACCGTCGCGTACCATTTAACAGCTGTCGATGCAATAAAATTTATTTAATACGATTGAATTCACAACTGTAAAAAAAAAAACAGTTCACTCGATTGCTAATTTTGTTCATGCATTCATAGGGTTTTCTGTTACATTTAGAATTTTATTTATGACAAGAAAATGTCTTTTTTTAAAATAAAATAAAATAAAATCGAGTCAATTATTTAGATCAATTTATAAAACTCATCTAGTTCATTTGTTGCATCCGCCATCTAATTCTTGAATATATGACAATGCATAAGAAATATGAGAGAATCTAACGAAGCATAATAGAGGGTGCTTTTCAAAATATCCCTAACTCATTTACATATAAAGTATTTTGACTATAAAATAGATGGTTTAAAAGACGGAAAAAAACAAATGTCGAAGGGTACTTTGAAGTTTGAATTTATAGAATTAAAATTAGTAATGAGCATCATAGGCAAAGAAATAAAATGAGAAAGAGTGAGACGTGAATTCAAAATCCTTTTATAAAAAGTTAGAATTGAGGGAAATAAATTATGGGAGCTGTTTAGATTTTGACACGTTAGTCGAAGGTGAAAGTGAAAGATCACTGAGCGCAGAGAGAAATTTTAGATCCTTTAGAATCGCCATCGCACTATTTCAATTAACTTGTCATTCTCTGCAAAAGTTAAAAATCTACCCAATTAACAATCCTCTGTCATCCGTCCCAAGGCATTGATGAGAGAGAGGTAAATCAAGTAAACAAAGTCCTCGCGCGATAACAAAGACAGAGGAGTCCATTTGAAATCGTGGAGGAGATTTTGCATTCATCCTAATCAAACTCCGATTCTACAAGAACATTCTATTTTACCATCATTCCAACATTCCCATGTGAAGCAGGAAGGAGAGAGCACTATAGATCATTGAATGCTGTAGATTCACGTGGGTCTTTCTTTCTTTTTCTTTATTTATTTATTTATTTATTTATTATGGGACAAGCTCAAGGGGTTAAAGGATGGATGGTGACGAGAGAGACAAAAAAAAAAAAAAAAAATCACATGGAGCACGGAAAAAATGTTCCAATGTCTTGTGAGTAACATCCAAGGCGAGAGGTGGGAGCCCACGAAAACAAAGAAAGGGACACAGGACAAGGGGTAGGTGCAAACAGACAAGTGGACAACACATACGTCAGAGATGAGCTTCGGTAATTATAATGAAAGAAAGGGGGAGGGACAAGGAGATCTTTATCTATTTTTCCAACAAAGAGAAAACACATATGTAAATTTGGGCTTTAATAATGTACAAACAATAGTATACTTCCTTGTTGAAATATAAAATCCTCCAATTTAAAGAACAAATCGATCCTTGAACATCACCTTTCCTCTCCTTCCCTCTTTAAAATGGAAGAAACATAAGGTGGGAAAACAAAAACATTAAAGCACTATTATAAATAATCAAGACCCAAGCAACTGAGCAAGGGAGACCATGTTTACTCCAAAGGCAAGTTATTTATTTATTTATTGGCCAACGAGTGGAAGAAAAGCCATGCATGCCTCACTTGGCATGCATTTTCTCGTGTAATAATTGACGCCACTTTACTCACCCCTAACTCATTGGAAAAAAAAAACAATCAAAATTACGATGGAGTGTACTATTTATTTTTCCAAGAAATAGTCAACGTGGTCAACATTTATCATTATATACTGATACGAGAGAGAGAGAGAGTACTACTAGTTAGTACATGTGATTCAAAAGGAGATTTGCTATTACAATCTCTCTTCTGTAAAGGTTGAAATTGTCAATCTAACGGTTCTCATCGATTTATTTCACGATCATTGTGAATGAGATAAATCACAGGTCTTATAGATTTTAACGTGGTGGTTAAGACATGTGAAGATCATCTGAATCTAAAAAAAACTTTAAACTTCCTCTAGAATTGATTCATGTCACTTCTACAAGCACCATCGTACCTTAGCACCTATACCATCCCCATAGGGACTACAATCTCCCTCGAATCTATGGAATAGAGCAAAACATTAATTTTCAATGTGATCGATTATGTTTATTACATAATTGACTCCTTTGAAAAGTATGGGTGCATGTCTAAATCAGAGCTACAACCCTTCTTAACATATAGATTTATATGGAAGTTCATTACATATAGATGCTAGTCAATTGATCAACTTTAATTATTTTATTAAAAAAAAAGAGAGAGTGAGATTAGACACGTTCAATCAAATCAAAATAATAGACAAAAATTTGATCCATACAATTGACTTTTTATAAATATTCAGTTAGGTTGAATGATCTCTTTGGACAAATATCTAATTATTGTTGACTTTGATATTCAGTGGTATGAATCATAATAATATTGGAATAATAAACAAATATATATTCCGTAGCAATAATATTTAAAACAATAAGTAGGTTGAATTATGCCTTTGAATAGATATCTAATTATAGTTGATTCCATGGCATGAATCATAATAATTTTGACACATTTTGGTACGGAATATCATTTACCAGACTATTTGGTAAATAATTTCTTTTTTTGTTAGACCAAAATGGCAAAGTTAAAGTTCTCTGAATGTCTGTATACTGATACAAACCATTAAATTTTAGTCGAAAGCCTTTCAATTCTAACTGGCTTACTATTAGACAAAGCTGCGACTATCGGTTAGTGAAATCTAAACATAATCAGAAACTTTATCAGTAAAACTAGAACTACACCTACAAAGAATGCAATGGCTTGGAAAAACTAACCATGAAGCCTCTAATTGTTACTCATCTTGTGCACAACTTGGAAACACTAATCAAACAAGCTGAAACCCATGTCATCATCAAACTCTTCAGCAGGCTCCTTGTCCTGTCTTCAGCAGCCACGGCAAACTTGCTTGGGTCCTGCACAATTTGAAATGATTTAGAGAACCCTCAATCATCATTTAGCTGGTAGGATTAGCAAGGCAGGTCTGACGTTGAGGTATTCCTTAACCTTCTCCGCGTGTGGGAGAACAATATACTAGTATTACTTGTGCATTTTGAAGATTTTTCAGGAAAACGAGGAATGATAGTGGAAATTCCAATCCTGTATAACCTGAACTCAGCACTAAAAACAGTAGGAACAAAACATAGCTTACTTGCAAGTTCCACTCTGATTGATATTCTTACAGACTAGTAAAAGGTAATAGAATCAGGCAGCATAGTTCTAGCGTTCCATATCTGGTTGTTTTGGGGCTGGAATTCACATGTATGCACAGTGTATTGAACTGACAGCAAGGAATTGAAAAGATGCTTCGTTGTATTTGTATACAATCTAGAATACGAATAATCTAACAACTTCTAAACTGGAAAACATCGACCAAAAAATTTTGGTCACATCACCCAAAACTATGACCATTGTAATAACCGACATAAAAAAACAAGAAGAAAAACACATTTTTAGATGATCAAGAGGCATAGTTTCAGAGTTGCATGTTTGGTCCCTTTGGAGTGGGAATTCAAATGTATGCATACCGTATTGAACTAAAGATGCTATGGAGTTGAAAAGGTGTTTCATTGTATTTGTATACAATCTATCAAAAAAGTTATCTAACAACTTGCAAAAATTGGACAACCTCAATCGAAAATATTAATCCCTTGACCAAAAACTATGATAAATGTAACCATCAAAAATCACCTCTTTAAACTGAAGAAAGATTTTGAGAAGGCATCGTATTCAATACCTTGTACTTGGCAGTTGGCAATCTCCTTGCTGATTTCTCTAAGATCCCCCTTGTGAACAGAAATCCCACATTCCCCCGAACCAGACGAGGCTAAATCACTAAATACCTAATGCCCCGTTCCTAGATCCTATGCGGATCAAAAAGATGAGGAAATGCAAATCAGATAAGAGGGCGTACGATGAGAAGGGGGAGGAGGTTGAGGAAGTCCTTGTTTTCTGTCTTCTCGGAGTGGAACCTGATGCAGCGACGTATGAGGGGTATTCTTGCCCATGAGAACGAAGGAGTCGCCTCGAAGGCCCTTGAGAATGTTCTGGATCTGATTGAAACCGACATTGTCGGCTGTACTCGTCCAGCATCGAGCACAGCTCCTTGTCGTAGCGGATCTTCTTCTCGGCCATCTTGCGATCGAACGGTAGGAGAGGAGGAAGAGATCGAAGAGCCGAAGAGGCCGAGTGCAGGGTGGTTGCGGCATTTTTATAGGGAGAGAAGAGAAGAGGGAAGAAAGCAAACCAGAGAGGCGGGGCGCATGGACGGCTGAGATCGAAGCGAACGAGAAGAGTGATCTGCTTTGATTTCGCCATCGGGTGCGTTTGGTTGAGAGTTTTTGTTGATAATTTTGTTAGGTTATCAATAAAAATCTTGTTTGGTTTAGGTTATAAATAATTACCTGATAATTGTTCATTACCTGGTTATGAACAAAAACCTTTTTGGGGGGAATCGGAAAACCTTTGAGAACCAAGGTTCTTGTTGATTCCCGGGGTTAAGAAAACTTGTTTCCAATATTACCCCTAGCAATATATTAAATGTCAATTTGTCAAAACTCAATCGATTTGTCGTCCGTCGTCCGTCGCCGCCTGTCGCCGACCGCCATCGCCCGTCGCCGCCGCATCCCATCGCCGCCCATCGCTAGCCGCCACCGCCCGTCGCCAGCCGCCGCTGTAAAATACCGCAAAAAAAAAGAAAAAAAAAATATATATATATATATATATATATAAAATAAAATGTTGGATAATTGGGAGAATACCTTATGGAATTTTTCAGGAATTTTTAGATATTTTTCTGGATTTAAATGGAGGTTCTATAGATATTTTATAGAGATAAAGTAAATGTGCTTTGTAAAGCTGTTTAGACTATAATGAGGTTAAATTTCTCAATAAATCTGATGTCCTTCCGCGACTTCTCATTCCCGACGGTTTCTTCTTCTCACCGTCGCGCTCCCTCTTCTCGCCGAACGCCAACCCTAACGCTCACGACCTCTCCTCTTTGCCTCCGAGGCGATCTGTTACCGCCGCCACTTGATCTCGCTACGCCGACGCCGGAGCACGAAGAAGCGGCGACTACGGCTAGACGGCGGCTGGGAGCAGGGGATCGCATCCTCCCGTTGCGCCCCGCTCGGTTTCCGACTCCGGAGTTATTTCCCTGATGGAGTTTTGTCGATCGTCGCCTTCTTCCACCCGAATAGTGTCGGCTAGTTTTCTCCTTCGTATGCATCGCCGGCCGATCCTCTTCTCCTTCCATCAGAGGTGCCATCGCGACGGTGACGGTGGCGCCGCGTGCCGATGCGTCCTTCTCGGTGAACAGGACCGAATTAGGGATTTAATGTCGGGGAGTTTTCAAGGGATGGTGAGCGTGATCTACCTTTCCCTTCAATTGTTGTTGTTTGATGTTGTTTATCTGTCGGGGAGTCTCGGCTGTGATTGGAGTTCGGGTTTTTTTTATCCGATCATGAAAAACAGTGGTTACCTTCTTCTTACTTGCATCGCGTGAACTCCCATTTGGTTCCGGTGATTTGAAGCGTCCAGATGTGGAGAAATCCAGATGTGGGTAGGCTGTGAGAGGTAAATGCCGATTGGGATGTTTGTGAAGGGGAGGAATAATTTGAACGAGTCTGTGGAAGCCTGAGAAATAGGTAAGCGTTTGATCCATTTCTTGATACGAGAAGTTGATTGGGAGTTTTGTTATTAGCTGTGTAATTTAGATAAATTAGTTGACAGGTTGTTGCTATAAGGGAGGAGGCTCTATAGAAGCTGGAGATTTGTCTGGCTTCAATGAAATTGAAGATCATATCTCTTCATCGTCGTGAGCAACCAAATTTTGGCAGTTTGCATTTAATAAGTCTCCTAGCTCAGGTAATCTCTTAAGTCTTGTTGTGTTTCATGAACTGTGGATGCAAGGGGAGATTTCGGTGTGGGTTTGTGATGGATCTTGTTGATGAAGATACAATGAGTAAGGATTCAACTTATCTATCTAATTGTTATAGATTGCTACTTCAAAGGTGGAACAAGACACGGTGGTTAATTGCAACAATTGTAAGGTAAGCTTTGATTTTGGTATTGTTATGAAGTAGGATGTGATACCTTTATAGTTGATGCTAGAATTGACTCATGAATGATACGGTGAATTTAATCTGATTAAGGTTGGAGAATGTTGAATTAGTTGGATATAATGATCGATGTAGGAATTGATGATTCGATGTATGATAGAACTTAAGTATGTTCTATGTTGTGTACAGGATGTTGATACAAGACGGAATCTCGGATGTAAAGACGGATAATGTAGTCTACATAACAGGTGGGTAATTTCCTACCTGGTCCGGGTAGTTATATTTCATTCAGATTTAGTCATTGATATGAGCATGTTAGGTGTTCATATTACTGACCTATGTTCTTTTGATCGCATGCTTGATCTTCTACCGTCGGCTATTAACTCCATTGCTGATATCATGTTTATTTTATCTTGATTATGAGTTATACATATAGATGATATAAATAACTTAGAATTTGTTTAAGTTAAGTGCAAATAGTTAAGACCTGGATGACAACTGATTGTACTTTGGGTAAAAGGTCATCCGTAGGTAGATAATGTCTTTAAACTAGGATTAGTTCTAGTACCCTTAGGTTGTATGTTACCACGGAACTTGTATTGTATAAATGGTCGAGGAATGATATTTAGGGTATCGCTAGACCGATGGTCCTAGCTTGTTATAATCGAGATAAGTACGACTCTCATAGGATAGAGAGTGTGTCCATTGGTTGAGTACAACTCTACGGTGATAGAGAGTGTGTCGCTTAGATTGGTATGACTCTACTGGGATAGAGAGTATTATGATCGATTGAGTCACGACTCTACGTGATGTAGAGTGCGAGATCCGTTAGTATGATTCTCAGAGAAATGAGAGTCTATGGTGGATGTCGGTATGTGAGACATTGCATTCATGCATTTACATGCACGGGCGACGAGGTCTCCCTTGTGGTTGAGAGTGTCGCAACATCCCGCCTCCACTGCTACTCATAGGAGGAGTCACCCGTGTGAGGGCAGAGCATCGAGTGCCGCACTCTATCACTATAGACGGTGGTAGTTGGATTTGCGTGTCGTAGTCCTCGCGTGTGTGGTACTCGACCACTCATGGGTAGTGAGTTGAGTGACCAACAGAGGGACCCCCATCGTAGCTTGCTCTTTACGCTTATACGCTACTCGATCACATCGCCCACTCTACCACTCGAGAGTGGTTGGTGTTGAGTTGGGACAGTTGTCATGCTCGAGCCACCGAGGCCACACTGGGGTCGTGGTAGCTTTAGGGTGAGCCGACATGACCATGCATGCTGCATTGCCGTATCTGATGGCGTTTTTGCATATTACCATATATATATACATATATGCATGTATATATATATATATATGGATGGTTGAGATTAATATATATATGGATACACCTATATATATATATATATCCGATTATTGTGATGTTGCATTTGTTTGTACTATGCTTCTTGCATTTGGGGTGGACATCATATTCATGCATGTTTCTTGCATATGTTATACAATTGTGTGGATATTGGTATGTGTTGGATAGACCATAGATACCTTGACACTGTAGATAGAGTTTATTTTGAGTTGATCTACTCTTCTGTATATATATATGTATGTTGGGTATATGTTCAGTTGGATCGAGTAGCATGGCAGACTTCGTATGTCTGCATGTTTTATGTATTCCTTAGACGGTATAGGCTTGTATTTATATACTACCGATATACCTTGTACTTTAGATTATGTTGTCGAAATACATGTGATATGACATATATACATGTTTTACTCGCCGAGTTTTACTCACCACCTCGCGGACTCGGTTTTCGTTGCCCGAATGTAGCAGTGTGACCGTGATGGACTTGGAGCACCGCTGGCTGGCATCGTCTCATCTCAACTCCGAGAGTCCGAGTTTTTGAGTCTTCCGTATGTTTTGGTTATGTATTCTGAGTTATGTGATGTACGCACATGTTGGTGCGGGTTTTGACGAGGTTTCTTTATATTCTGGTGTTAGTCATGCGGTATGCACTTTGTGGGATTGTATTGTGGTCCTGTTGTTTCCGCTGTGTTTTTTTTCGTTATGTTGATATGTTCTTATATGTATATGTTGTTATTATTGTGGGCCTACGGGCCTTGTATTAACCCGAAATGTTGCCACGTACAGGGGAGGTGCCGTCCGTTTGATTTTCGGTTCGGCATGCTCTCGGGGCGTGACAACTTTAGTGGTATCAGAGCCCAAGGTTCTGCGATGCCGTATTATGTTATTTTGAGTCGAGTGTTGGATTCTCGGGAGTCGATTTATTCGGTTTTGGTTTTCTGAGATGAGATGGACAGCGGCCTGAGCTCCAAGCAGCACGAGGTAAGAATTCCTGAAAAACTTATGGTTTAGTAGATATTTATCTAAACTTGATCAGTAGGTGTATACAATAGAGTTATGACACCTGTGTAGACTTTTAGTAGAGGTCGTCCACCGAGACGACCAACCGAGAGTTACCTTAGTGTTTATACTAGCTTTATTGCTTATGCATTTAGATGCTTATAACAGGAATAACCTATAGTTTGTTGGTTATTGTTCAGAATCGCGTGGTATGTGTTGACCACGGAAACGACCGCTGAGGTGTGAGTTTTGAACTCGTGTCGAGAAGGTAATTTACCTCGAGAGCCGATCGATACCGAGCCTGGAAAACACGGGCCAAGTCGTCACATTTATTATGGAAATCAGAGACTACAGTCTTAGAGATTTCCACTAACTGTGCTAGTCGGATCATTACCTGTGGGTAATGAATAGACTTGTAGATTATTTGTTGATGCAGATAGCGGAAGGCTAGGTTACGGTGTTTCATAGGGATTTTATCCCTGAGTTGTTAGTAATGAGTTGTATAACTTTGAGAGTACTTTTAAGTACTTAACTCATGTTATACCGATAAAGAAGAGTTGTTTGCATTCTATTATCGGGATTAAGCCGATATTTGGTGGAAAATGCAGAAAAAATGACATTCGGGAAATAATATATATATCCCTTGATCATGGTTTAGTGATGTTGAAAGAGAGTATTTCCCCGTGTCACTTTTAGTGACGCATTGTAAGAATTCTTGAGCTTTAAGAAAGAGTGATCAGTAAGTAACAGTATACGGTGCAGAGTCGTGAGACTTGCGGAGGTTACGACCACCTAATAGCTCAAGGAGATGGATGGATGATTTAAGCCACCCAGAGTTTGACTTATAGTTGGATTAGGATGTCGAAATCTTCTACCAGATCCTGCTGGAAGACATTGGATTGAGACAGGAGTTTAGGAATGACTCTGTATAAGTGTTTAGGAGATGAAGATCGATAAACAGATATTGCAAGTCAGATATTGGAGTAAGAAGCCTCCGAATGTTGGACAAAAGGAGAAATATCAGGGTCACAGGCTTTGAGCTACTTTCCAATTATAGAAGACCAATCGCAGATCATCAGAAGGTTCTTGTGGATATCAGCAAAATCAGAACAAAGACTCCGAAGGGATTGTGTGCGTGCAGTGCAGATCACGAAGACACGTGAAGCCAGAATATCTGTTGGAGCAGTTCAGCTGTTGCTATTGTTGAGCAACCAGTACAGTGGAGGAGGTGTACTTTGAAGACTCAGTTGAAGACTATCCGGGATATTCCGGGAAGATGATGCACCGTCTCGACAGCAGAGATCAGCACAGAAGATTGGGTTATCTCAACAACAACAACCTACTACCTCAGACGTGGTTGGAGTTCCTTGATACTCCCCTTCAGCAGAGATCGATGTAAAAGATCGTGAAGACATCGTAGAAGATACATGCGCATAAACGGCGGTTACCTCGGATGTGATTTGATTGGTACAGAGGAGAGAGTATACGACGATGGTCGTATTTATTCAGTATTATATAGTTGCAGCTCGTAGGATTAAGGGATAGATTAGACAATCTAGGGGAAAAAAAAAAAAAAAAAAAAAAATCCCCGAGGCATTCGTCGCAGAAATGCGACCGTTTTGTCGCGGACTGTTGAATCTGATCTTTTCTCTTCGGAGAAAGGCCGAGACCTGTGTGGAGCCTTTGGATCGGATCGACAGATATTTCATTGTTCGTATTATTACTCTAGTTTTACCCTCTGGGTTAATATATTGAGAGATACTTGTAGTTACAGGTATCTTTGTCTAGAACATTCTTAGTTGGATTAGAAGGGTCCTTTACATCGACTTGTAGGTCGGGGGTATCTCTACCATCAGGTGAGAAATGGACTAACAATTAAGAAGTCAAGGGAGGCCCTTAGACTTTGATAGACATACTTTTATCAGAGACATATCCTTACGGATGGTTAAATTGTTGGAAGTATGGTATGATATGTCTCTTGGATACGCGTATAATCCGAGAGAGTATTGGATGTAATTCGAATGAACTCCAAGGCTTGCCGCTTGCATGGGCAAGTGGAGTAAGCGATCGGAATGATTGTGGAAAATAGTTTTGTGAAGAATATCCTTCGTGGATAGATGATCTATTGAGATCGACCAAAGACACTGTGTATACTCTAGGATTGGTTTACGATCGAGCATCGATATTGTAGTGACGCGATGTCATACAATTATCATTGTCGTTGTGATGATTGATATATCATCAATGTAGAGTAAAGGGAATGCAGGTGTGTAAAGACGACAATTTCATACTTGGTCTGAATTGTATGAGTTTTGATTAAGTTGTTAGACTAATTAACGATTTAGTCGTCCATGAATTTGAGGATCGTGTACCGGACACGATTTGATCGAGTCTGGTCGCCGAGTTGCGTAACTTGGCCACTATTGATGGTGGTAGTTGAGTTGCGCAATGACCACCGTAGTTGTCGCTTCCTTGTATTGATTGGTTATTCTACGAATGTGGATAGAATGTCTTAGCATTACTATACCACGGACTTGTTTGACTTAGGTGATGTTGTAAATCATTTAGTCGGAAGCTGGTGAAACCAGTTTACAAGATCTAGATGGCGGTTAACTTTTACACGAGTAGTAGTTAATCCTTTCGGGGTGGATAAAAAGGATGTTCGCAAATGCATCATTTCAGGGATCGGAGCGATTCCGATACAGTTGCATGAGACGTAACTTATGCTTACTTCGCTTAAGGAACTACGAGATAAGCGGTCATACTTACGACGTGGCTTAGTAGTTATTATCCCGATTTGTAGATGTATAGCAGAGTGCTCATGGGATTTTGGATTAGCTCCGGGTAGCTACTATATAGAGTTGTTGGAACTCGAACAATTGCAACTTGAGAAATTGGTCGCTATAGTCTCCCATGCACTTACAGCGTGTGGGGAGTGTATCTTGGATGGTTGATGGATTTCTCTTTTGAGAAGATAATTCTCCGTCTCTGATAAGGATAGTGTGTTCGACACGCATCCGCTAAGGAAGAGTTGCTATAGGAAGCACATCGTTCGGGATTTGCTATGCACCTTGGCGGTACTCAGGTGTACCGAGATTGGAGACGTTTATACTGGTGGAACGGTATGAAGAGGGTTATCGCAGATGTTGCTGCTCGATGTTTAGTATGCCAGCAGGTGAAAGCTAAACATCAGAAACCCGCTGGATTGCTCTAGAAAATTCCGGTTCCAGAATGGAAGTGGGAGCATATCACTATTGGTGACGTTATAGGATTGCCTAGAATCCGTGAAAGACATGATGCGATTTGGGTGATAGTGGATCGACTACCCAAATCAGCTCACTCTCTGCCTATGCGTGGATTATGGAGTTGTAGCTAGTCGGTTGGCTTTACCTCCGACACTTGCGGGTGTTTATAACGTATTTCATATTCTATGCTGAGGAAATACGCACCGCGATCTGACCATGTTCTGAAAGAAGTTCCGATACCACTCCAGGCGAATGCGACTTATGAGGAGACTCCTGTGTGGATTCTTGGTCGCAAGGAGCGTAATCAAAACAAAACCATCCGACTCGTAAAGGTTGGATGACAACATCATACCGATGATGAGGCTATGTGGGAGCTGGAAGATACTATCCGAGCTCGATAGTCTCATCTGGTCACTGGAGGAAGGTAGGTGGTCCCTTCGGAAACTTGCTTGAAGTAAATTTGTGCTTGTTAGTACGAAATTTGGGGACCAAATTTTTATAAGTGGGGGAGAATGTAAAATACCGTAAAAAAAAAGAAAAAATATATATATATATATATATATATATAAAATAAAATGTTGGATAATTGGGAGAATACCTTATGGAATTTTTCAGGAATTTTTAGATATTTTTCTGGATTTAAATGGAGGTTCTATAGATATTTTATAGAGATAAAGTAAACAGGCTTTTGTAAAGCCTGTTTAGACTATAATGAGGGGTTAAATTTCTCAATAAATCTGATTTCCTTCCGCGACTTCTCATTCCCGACGGTTTCTTCTTCTCACCGTCGCGCTCCCTCTTCTCGCCGAACGCCAACCCTAACGCTCACGACCTCTCCTCTTTGCCTCCAAGGCGATCTGTTACCGCCGCCACTTGATCTCGCTACGCCGACGCCGGAGCACGAAGAAGCGGCGACTACGGCTAGACGGGTGGGAGCAGGATCGATCCTCCCTGCGCCCGCGCCGGTTTCCGACTCCGGAGTTATGTCCCTGATGGAGTTTTGTCGATCGTCGCCCCTTCTTCCACCCGAATAGTGTCGGCTAGTTTTCTCCCCTTCTGTATGCATCGCCGGCCGGTCGATCCCTCTTCTCCCTTCCACCGTAGGTGCCATCGCACGCGACGGTGAGCGCCATACGGCCGATGCGTCCTTCTCGGTGAACAGGACCGAATTAGGGATTTAATGTCGGGGAGTTTTCAAGGGATGGTGAGCGTGATCTACCTTTCCCTTCAATTGTTGTTGTTTGATGTTGTTTATCTGTCGGGGAGTCTCGGCTGTGATTGGAGTTCGGGTTTTTTTTTATCCGATCATGAAAAACAGTGGTTACCTTCTTCTTACTTGCATTGGCAGGAACTCCCATTTGGTTCCGGTGATTCAAGCGTCGGATGTGGAGAAATCCGGATGTGGGTAGGTCGTGAGAGGTAAATGCCGATTGGGATGTTTGTGAAGGGGAGGAATAATTTGAACGAGTCTGTGGAAGCCTGAGAAATAGGTAAGCGTTTGATCCATTTCTTGATACGAGAAGTTGATTGGGAGTTTTGTTATTAGCTGTGTAATTTAGATAAATTAGTTGACAGGTTGTTGCTATAAGGGAGGAGGCTCTATAGAAGCTGGAGATTTGTCTGGCTTCAATGAAATTGAAGATCATATCTCTTCATCGTCGTGAGCAACCAAATTTTGGCAGTTTGCATTTAATAAGTCTCCTAGCTCAGGTAATCTCTTAAGTCTTGTTGTGTTTCATGAACTGTGGATGCAAGGGGAGATTTCGGTGTGGGTTTGTGATGGATCTTGTTGATGAAGATACAATGAGTAAGGATTCAACTTATCTATCTAATTGTTATAGATTGCTACTTCAAAGGTGGAACAAGACACGGTGGTTAATTGCAACAATTGTAAGGTAAGCTTTGATTTTGGTATTGTTATGAAGTAGGATGTGATACCTTTATAGTTGATGCTAGAATTGACTCATGAATGATACGGTGAATTTAATCTGATTAAGGTTGGAGAATGTTGAATTAGTTGGATATAATGATCGATGTAGGAATTGATGATTCGATGTATGATAGAACTTAAGTATGTTCTATGTCAGGTATGTGATGTTGATACAAGACGGAATCTCGGATGTAAAGACGGATAATGTAGTCTACATAACAGGTGGGTAATTTCCTACCTGGTCCGGGTAGTTATATTTCATTCAGATTTAGTCATTGATATGAGCATGTTAGGTGTTCATATTACCTTGACCCTGTTCTTTTTATCGCATGCTTGATCTTCTATCATTTGGCTATTAACTCCATTGCTGATATCATGTTTATTTTATCATGATTAGGAGTTATACATATAGATGATATAAATAACTTAGAATTTGTTTAAGTTAAGTGCAAATAGTAAAGACCGGATGACAACCTGATTGTACTTTGGGTAAAAAGGTCATCCGTAGGTAGATAATGTCTTTAAACTAGGATTAGTTCTAGTACCCTTAGGTTGTATGTTACCACGGAACTTGTATTGTATAAATGGTCAGAGGAATGATACTTAGGGTATCGCTACGGACCGATGGTCTTAGCTTGTTATAATCAGATATACGACTCTATAGGATAGAGTGTGTCCATTGGTTGAGTACAACTCTACAGTGATAGAGAGTGTGTCGCTTAGATTGGTATGACTTCTACGTGATGTAGAGTATTATGATCGATTGAGTACGACTCTGCAGGATAGAGTGAGATCCGTAGACTGTTAGTATGATTCTCTAGAGCAGGAGTCTATGGTGGATGTCGGTATGTGAGACATTGCATTCATGCATTTACATGCACGCTGGCGACGAGGTCTCCCTTGTGGTTGAGAGTGTCGCCAGTCATCCTGCCTCCACGGTTACTCATAGGAGGAGTCACCCGTGTGAGGGCAGAGCATTGAGGTGCCGCACTCTATCACTATAGACGGTGGTAGTTGGAGTTGCGTCGTAGAGTCCTCGCGGTGTGGTACTCGACCACTCATGGGTAGTATGTCGGAGTGACCAGCCAGGGACCCCAGCGTGTAGCTTGCACTTTACGCTTATATGCTACTCGATCATACTGCCCACTCGGCCACTCGAGAGTAGTGGTTGGTGTTGAGTTGGGACAGTTGTCATGCTCGAGCCACCGAGGCCACACTGGGGTCGTGGTAGCTTTAGGGTGAGCCGACATGACCATGCATCTTTGCATTGCCGTATCGATGGCGTTTGCATATTACCATATATATATACATATATGCATGTATATATATATATGGATGGTTGAGATTAATATATATATGGATCTGATATATATATATATATATATCTGATTATTGTGATGTTGCATTTGTTTGTACTATGCTTGCTGCATTTGGGTGGACATCATATTCATGCATGTTTCTTGCATATGTTATACAATTGTGTCAGATATTGGTATGTGTTGGATAGACCATAGATACCTTGACCTGTAGATAGAGTTTATTTTGAGTTGATCTACTCTTCCTGTTATATATATGTATGTTGGGTATATGTTCAGGTTGGATCAGAGTAGCATGGCAGACTTCAGGTATGTCTGCATGTTTTATGTTGTTCATTCAGTTAGACGGTATAGGCTTGTATTTATATACTATGCTGATATACCTGTTGTACTTCTAGATTATGTTGTCGAAATACATGTGATATGACATATATACATGTTTTCTATTACCTGCTGAGTTTTACTCACCACCACTCGCGGACTCGGTTTTCGCTGCCTGTAATGTAGCCGTGATGGACTTGAGCAATCACTGGTGGCATCGTCTCATCTCAACCCGAGAGTCCGAGTTTTTGAGTCTTCCGTATGTTTTGGTTATGTATTCGAGTTATGTGATGTACGCATACATGTTGTGGGTTTTGACGAGGTTTCTTTATATTCGTGTTAGTCATACCGTATGCACTTTGTCAGGATTGTATTGTGGTCCTGTTTCCTACTGTGTTTTTCGTATGTTGATATGTTCTTATATGTATATGTTGCCGTCATCGTCGGCCACCGCGCCACCGTCGCCGACCACCGCCGTCGTCGTCGCCATCGCCGGGCCATCCGCCATTACTTGCCGTCGTCGCCGCCGCCGTCGGCCACCGCTTCGCATCGCCGTCGGCGCCGCTTCGTCGCCGCCGCCGCCGCCGTCGCCGCCCGGCCGGTGGTGGGCCAGCGGATGGATCGTCGCCGCCGACTAGTCGCCGCCAATCAGTCGCCCATCGTTGTCGCCGTCGGTCGACCGATCGTCGTTGCCGCCGCCAATCGGTCGACCACCATCGTCGCCACTGATCAATCGACCGTCGTTGTCGACGGCCGGTCACCACTGTCGTCGGTCGGTCGCTGGTCGGTCACCACCATCGTCGGTCGGCCGGGCACTGTTGACGGCAGATCGCTGTCGTCGTCATTAATATTTCTGTCGTCGTCATCGAATTGATTGAGCAAAGACAAAGGATAATTTAGTAAAATGTTAAACTAAGTTATATATTAAAACCTTCAACCAAACAAAGTTTTTATCTAAGGTTATATTTTATTCTAAGGTTATATTTTATTCCCTGGTAATCACATAACCAAGGTGATGTATGATTAATTGAACCAAACGCACCTTAGAATTTATTTCTTTAAACCAAAACACTTTTTTATGAAATTAATAAATAAATCATTTTAATAATTTAAAATTTTTCATAAGGAGATGAAATTTCAAGGGCAAAATATTATTTTGAGGAAAATTATAATGGTTTAATAGGACTTTTCAAGAGCGGGATGAATAACATTAACAAAAAAAAAAGGTTTATCTGCGCTAATGATTTTAGCATTTTTGTCCAAATTTCATATTTGTCAATTATGCCTCAACCAAGTCAGTTGCAAAAAAAAAAAACTGATAATTATTTTTGTACTAAAATTGCATCAAAATTAATTAACAAAAGTTAAATATTGTTTATCAAACAATATGGTACAATAACAATCAAATAAATAAAATCTATCTTCTTTTCATTTGTGCAATCAACCTATACTTAAGATTGGTCAAGCCTGAATTGAATTGGAATTGAGTTTTGATATTTGAGTAATATATGATAATGATCGAGAAATACTCTCTAGAGGATAATTATATATTGACCAAAGATAATCAAGCTCAGTGTAAAAGAAAAAAAAATTATTGGAGAAGAAAATTATTGATGAAATCGGCCTCGAAATAGATTGTCAAAACGGACAAGGATTTTTATGTTGATTGGTTGAGTGGATTATAGAGAATTGAACACTTAGTAAGTGACGAAAATTTTAATAGGTCACGAAAAAACTAGATGTTAAGTATGTGGTTGGAAGTTTTATCAAATTAGAAAGAATTGAATATTAGGCGTGAGATGAGAAACTTAAATAAATTAAGGAGGAATAGATGTTTGATAAGTGAAGTCATGACAAGTTAAGATTTATTGGATGTTTGACATGAGAAATAAAGTCTAAATGGATTAAGAAAGACTAGATATTTGGTAAAAGTGAAGTTCTAACAGGGTCTTGACGTGTTAAGGATGATCAGATGCTAAATGAAAGAAGTCCCGAAAGATCTCGATTTGAAGTGGTTTACGAGGGTTTTGGGCAGGATAAATTGATTGTTGAAATTAGCAATCAACTAATGTTATTGATCAAGTGAACAGAGAGTTTGAAACTCAGCTATTCAACTTGACTGTTGTTACGGTTAGAGTGAATGAATAGTTTGAAGCTCAATTGTTCAGCTAAATTGATAATGATTAATTGATTGATGGAAAAAACAATTGACTTATAATATTGTAATAGCATATAGAAGGTTTAACAATTGATTGAAACTCAACTATTTAGATATCAGTCAACTAATGATAATAAACAGTCGAATGATATAGTTAAATTTAAACTAGACGAGTCATTCTACAAATGTAATATTTTAATCTACAACTCAGTAATTGATTGATATGTTCTATCAGTTAACTATTAGATAGAAATCAACCTCAATCTAGAGCTTACAAAAAAGGGCTTCGAAGATATTTAAAGGCACCGATTCTTGAGGTTCTTGGAAGAGAGTGTTGTTGTATTTCCAAACCTCAAGAGTCATTTCAAAAACAAAGATCTCTTGTGTAAATAATTTATTTGCATTGTATACATTTTCATATTTATCTCTGCATTTAATTTGTATTGCTTGTAAGATCAGGTGTCGTAAGATGTTTCTCCTCCTCTGAAGATATTTGAAAAGGAGAAATCATAGTAAACTCTTACTAGGATGCTAGACTATAGAATAAGAACCATATGTTTCGAACCACATAAAATCGATTTGAATTTGTGCCTATATTTGTTTTCGTCGTATATATTAACTTTGTAGACAAGTACATGATTGATAAGCGACAAATCAAGAATGACTATTTGCTCGTTTAATGACACAACCATCCTAATAGTTTTATCATTGTTAATCAAGTCTTCTTTGATATTCGTTTTCCTCATTTAATGTATATATTTATTATAATTTTACATTGTCTAACTAAAGTATTTATTAGTTGTCTAAATATATATTTATACTATTTCAAATGTGTTTCTCGGAGTTATACATCAACAAATGTAATTTCTACTTTCACTCTAATATTCTTAGTTCTTATCTTGTGTATCATCGTACATTCACTTTAACATCCTCATCTCTACGACTATCATCTTCTACTCACGTTCTTGAATTATAATCCAACATTCAGTTCCATATAACATAGTATATCTAGTTATCATTTTATAGAATTTCTCTTTAAATTTTAAAGATATTTTATGATTAGAAATAATACTTGACGTTCTTCTCCATTTCAAATATCCTACTTATATTCACATTTCTTTCAACTCTTTCGTCATTTTGTAAAAATAATCCTAAATAATTAAAATTCTTAGTTACAGACAACTTGACATCTCCTATCATTAACATTTCTTTATTATGTCTAATATATTTAAATTTAAATTTTATATATTATATTTTTACTTTACTAAGTCTACAACTTTTTATTTTAATATTTCTCATCAAGATTCGAGTTTAGTATTACTCATTCATCTGTCTCATGTATTAAAATAATATTATAGGCAAACAACATGCACTGTAATAACATGCCTGGAATGTGTCCAAAAAATTCATACATAATTAGTGTAAAAAAAAAACTCGAAGTTAATCTTTAATATATTTATAAGAAATTTACTTATTATTATATCCTCATATATATTTTTAATTATTTCATTATACATCATGCTCACACTTTTTTCTTCTTCTAAAATTCTCCATTTAATTTACTTTCAAATTATGTCATAAATTTTTTTCTAAATCAATAAATATCTGGTATAAATTTTATTTCTCAGAATATAACCTCTATTATTGACCTAATCCAAATTAAATTTTTGTCGCCGTAGTTTCCTTCTTTATTTTTTTTTTTCTATTCTTCTTTTTCAAAGTTTTATGGTAATCAAATAATAAGAAAAAAAATTTAAAAAAAAAGCACACAATAAAAAACTAACAAGGTGTTGTTTGGTAAGTGATTTTTTTTTCATTTTTCGTTTAATTTTTTAGAAAAATGAGAAAACATGTTTGATTATTATTTTCCATCTCCGTTTTCCAAAAAAATAAAAGAGTATTTTCTGATAAATTTAAAAACACAAAAAAAAATCATTTTCTATTTCCAAAAAATAAAAAAATATTTTCTGAAAAATTAAAAAACACACAAAAATCATTTTTTATTTTCTAAAAAAAGAAAAATAAAAAATTCTCCACGAACCAAACGCTCAACAAGTGAGGTATTGTGAGCAAATACACATACACACACAAAAAGGTTAAAAAAAAAAGGATTCTGAACATATATTTCATTTAAGTTCTCCAGCTAAAAAACATAATTATCAAACCCAATAATCATTCATAAATGTTTTAAAAAGACCAGAAAAAAAGTTGGTGACATCTTCAATCTGTTAGCAAAATGGATAGCCAAAATTTTTACAGAATACAAATTACACCAACATTCCAATGTTTTGGGACATAGGCTTGGTTTAAATGCAGTAACATTTTCAACTCAACAAAGTACCAGCAAATTCTTCCGCATTGCTTATTTGCTTAGCACTATAAAATTGAGCAAGTAGAATGAATCACATGATAACATGAACTAGGAATAATGGTATCGGTATCAGATGTGTCAACGAGACAGACGTGACTCTCGTAAATATGAATTCCATGCCAAATTGGTTACTGATCAAGCAGACAACCGAAACACAGGCAAAGGAAACTAGTAGTGAATTGAATCAAAAACTTCGATGATCTAAGTTGTAGATCTCCCCATCTCTATAGGTCCATGGGCTTTATTGGATCTTGAACTGCCAATCTCTCTGATATCACGGCCAATGATTTAAGGTTGCACTTGATAAGAGCCTCAACAAAAAAGCAAGTGTCATCCTTGGTGTTTCCTTCAGGCACGTCAACCACAAATGATTCGATCACCAATGTTGCTGGTCTACCATCAACAATCTCAGGGTGTGCAGTCAAAACAGATGAGTAGTTCTGAAGAAAAAAAATTAAGATTTCTATGAGCTAACATGCAGCTGGAGCAAATATGATCAGCAATACAAGCAAAAACTACATTCATCAAATTACTCATAATGGGTAACATTTAGCATAGTTAACATTTATATCATCAAGTAGATCAACAAAGACAACAGCCACTGAAATTAAGCAAACCAGTGCAATTATAATGCAGTCTATTGGCGAAAATAGGCAGTAGCACCGAGATGCAATACAATTGGATACATCCAACCTTTGATTCAAAACAGATACATAGTTGAAAGAGACAACACCATCCAGTAGACTAAATGAATTGTGTCTATACTTAGGAAGATTATGCCAATTATTGTGCATCCTACTTGCAGCAACCGATATTGATGCATAAGTTTCACTAAATTGCCTAAACAATGGAATCTTAGTGATAGCTTCATCGTATATGCTGATGAAAGCCGAGGGTAATTGATCGAAGAAGAGACAATGATGCCCAGTAAACTTTTAGATTGCTTTTGTTAGTTTAAGGCTAACTGTTTCTGTGTATGCTTAGGATGTAAAAATACTTATTCACTTCAAATGTAAAAGATTGAAGTAAAGTTAGATAAGTTCCTAAAGGACAAAAAGGAAGAAATATTTGAAACTTGAAAAAAATCAATTCTCATAATTCTGAAGAATAAGACACTGTCTATGAACATAATCAAAGAAATCATAGGATACTTCAAGGATGATTTACCCATTGGAAGATTCATGATCAAATTTGTCTGAAACAATTCTCATTTTCCATAACAAGAATATTAGGCAGTTGGTCTACCTAATCTCAATCTTACAACAGGGCAGAAGAAAAGAAAGAACCAATCTCTTAGCAGATAATGGTTGAGAAGAACAAAATACCTGAAGCCTGTGGTCTCCTCCAACAATCTTGATGCTCAGGATGCGCTCATCGTCATCGAGCTGTTCCAGCCTTTCAGTGCTGGTAGTAGCAGGCAGACCAGACTTGATGTTAACTTCTCTCAAGCACCCCACTGCAAAATCCCCTTGCATGATGCATCTGCTCACGAACGGCTTGTACCGCTGCGGCTGGTCGAATCGCCTCACGAAAGACCACACCTGCCACGGGACCCATTCTTCCATCACAAATTTTGATCTAGAAGTCCAAATCAAAGATCTCAAAAAAAAAAAAAAAAAAAAAAAACATTATCCATCTCGAATCAGATCGATACTTTGCTATAAAAAAAAAAACAATCTTTGCGCAAAAACTAGGGAAGAACTTCCAATTTTCTAAAATTGAGTTGGTAACAAATCGCATCCGTAATCCAACTTATGAATAGAAAAAGAACTCCATTTGTTGGGATGGCCGGGCACAAGTCCGAAAACAGCGTACTCGAACATTAAGCGCTAACAAAATTAAAACAGAATCCCTAGCAAAACATCTAGCTCGTACGAGATGGACGGGGGCTTTGATGTGCTTGAGCACGCACGAGCTGCACTGGTTCTCCTGCGACTCATGGAGGTGGAATCTCCGGACGCACTCCGACTCCATGGCCCTGCACCCTATCCCCGGCGAGTTCATCTCGTCAGCGAGTCGCCAGTACCCCGGCATGGCACCGTCGCTCCTCCCCACCATGTTTCTCCTTACGAATCCACGAAGAGTCGAGGTAGCAGGTAGCTCAATCGCCTCTACAGAGCTCTCCCAACGCTCGATCGGTGGCTCCAGAATGGATTGACGAGAACCCTTTCCGCTCCAAAATATTCTGCTCGCTTCGCCACAGCGTATTAATAATATTATTCGGTACATTTTCATCTTGGCCCACCAAAATTTACCTTTCCTAAACACCCCTTAAAATTACAAAACTAAGGTAGTATTTTCAAGTTAGGATACTCACGAGATTAACAAACTTCTGAGGATCAATTTGACAGCTGATAAACTTTTGCGAGTCAAATGAAATTATTTTTTAATTCTCCATATATTTTATTTGTTCATCGTGGATAAAATACGACCATATTTACAGATAAAATTTATAAGATTCTTTATAATTTTTTTCTTTCAAAATGACGGTAAAATCGATTGACAGTTACTTAGCATTTATATGAAATACGCTCTCTACGAGTAACCGTCGAGGTACGGCCGGCGCACTGCTCTGGGCCCATGTCGGAGGACCAATAACGGACTTGACTGCTCAGTTCTTGTGGCACCGAACCCCACCCGCTCTAGCAAGGGCGTAACCGTAACTATGTGACGTGGTCGTGTCCTCTTGTCCTACAGATTTTTTTATCCTTACGCATTCGTCGGCCATGGCGTACGTAAGGCAATACAGCCAAAGCGGGTCCCAGGTGTCGTCCAATCACTGACCAGGTAGAGCAGCCAACTGCCATCGCTTTCATTGCTTTTTTATTATCCGGCATTTGGCCTCGCGGCGAGTCCAAGAACTATGGCCGGCGACGAACCGTAGGATCCGCCGTTCCATGGCCACGGACGGCGAATTAGATGCCCACGCGTCGTAAGTCAACCGGACCGGCCGATGGTTGACGTCGAATGGAGTGGACCGTAGTAATTATTTTCCGGTTGGTGGTGACGAGACCTCGTCTCAGTGGGCCCCACCCTAAATCTCGTGGCGACGCGTGCCAAAAAAAAGCATTTCGGCCCTGTTTACCTGGACGGAATCAAGCGGAAAGATGAGAGCTCATATTCGAAGATGCATTCATGGAAAACCAAGTAGACATGATATTGTACGGTGGAAAATAAGGGCAAATTCTCTTCTTTCTTATTTTTTATGTTCTTTAATTTAGCTTTTATAATCGATGAAAACAATTTAGATATCGAAAGAAAAAAACAATTTGAGATAAATATTTGATCAGTCGATATATAAGATGATGAATCAAGAGTTAATGGAACCTCAGACCCCGACTAGTAAACATGAAATTCAGTTTAACAAAACTCACATGCAACATCTTTGTAACTGTTAAATTTTAGTCTTAATAAATATTAGAATATAATATTTTACCCCTTATTATACAATAATTAATAAAAATTAACTAATGCAAAAAAAGTACTCAGTGCCCAATATTTTTTTATTTATGGGCACATGGACGATTAGCAACCGCATTAGGCAAGCACTATGGTAAAAAGAATTAATTAGAAGAGTGATTATCCAAATAATTGATAGTGAGAAATAACAAAATAGGGACCTTATATTTCAAATTCGCAATCAAGCCCTTATTTTTCTTTCCGACCAGATAAGTTTTGATAATTCTCTTCTTTGTCGTATTGGGGAACTAGCAATCTCGAGGGCCGAAACCTTTGCTTCAAGTGACTTCTTAGAGGGCCCAATGTTGGCTCGATATATATATATATATTGTTTATTATAAGAGTGTTCTATAAATATGTAGAGGTGGGATCTGCCGCGCACCTCTCCTGCGCGTGTAAGGGAACAGCTGATGTGGCAGTTTACTGTCCCTCAAGCGCTGATCTGCCACACGCAGGAGAGGCACGCGGCGGATCAGACACCAAATATGTAAATCATCGATGTATTTCACCTTCCTTGCTTTCATTTTCTACATTGAATATGTATGCCTATTATTTAGATACGGATGCAGAGGTTTCCATGGGCGAGTACGACTTACTACTTGGTGAATCGGATGGTCCGTTGATTCGACTGGGTCAACAACTCTTCTCGGGGCGATGCCGAATGACGTGTCTCGGACGGACGAGAGAGGGAGACCTGAAAGAGAAACACCGTTAAGGGCACCAAGAAAAATCTCAGCTACGCTCCTCCGAAGCTCAAGTCATGGATCGACAGGAAAAGGGGCTAGAGAAGCAAGCAAAGCAATGTAAGGAGAAATGGATTAGAGAAACTCGAACCTCTTCTGATGTCTTCAAATTACCTTTATATAGGCGAATCCATTCCCGTTGAATGGTACGGAAGGTATGGAGGCATGGGCTTTGTAAGGAGGTGACGGTTTGCCATGTTTAAAAATGATAGAGAACATTACTTTCATAAATGCAACAGGCATATGAGACGTAATTAATATCGCTCACATAGTTAATGGGAGACAACACTTCATTAATGCATCAGATGTGTCCCCCGTAATATAGGCATAGAGACATATTTTCTTATCGCGTGAGGCCCACAACAAATAATGTCTCATTGAACATCTTGACTTTATTGACTGCTATGTCAATTGACTTGTCAGGATATAAGCTTGTCGAGATATATGTCCGCCAAAATATAAGTTTGTCAAGATGTAATATTGTGGAGACATAATTCTGCCAAGATATAAGTTTGTCAAGATGTAATATTGTCGAGACATAATTCTACTGAGATATATGTCTGTCGAAATATAATCCTATTGAGATATAAACTTACTGAGATGTAATACTACTAAGATATAATCCCGCTGAAATATATATCTATTTAATTATAATTATAGATTAGTTCTAATCGATATCACCTATATAATTTGTACAAGGTGTGCTCGTACGATAATTTAGAGAAGTATTTTTACAAAGTGGCATCGAAATATTGATAGAGAAGGATTTTTTTTTTTTAAATGTTGGGTCAAACAAAATAAGACTAGAAAATCAACTTGAGGGTATTATTGGTATTTCAAAATAATTTTATATTATTTATTTTAGAAATTAAAAAAAATGTATTTTCGATAGATTGACCAAGAATTTTATATTAATTGTTATCGAGTCCCCCACGTAGTTTGTTAGTTTTGATTCCTTGGAATTTTGTAAAACGGTCCACGTCGTCCAGTGGTGGAGCCGCCGTGCCTTCCCGATCCCCAGCGGCGATGGCTGATCGCCGGCGGTGGGCCAGGCGGCGATGCCAACGCGGCGCTAGAGACCACCTCCTCCGCTTCCTCTTCTCTGGCACTCATTTGTCGCGGACTCTAACTTGTTATCATTTCCCCAAACCGAAGCGCCTGGATGTGAGCCTTTTATGAACCCTAAAACTGTAGATAAAGTATTGCGTCTCTAACAATCTTTGTTTGCTTCTTGATGTTTGCAGATTTCACGGAATCAAGCGAGGCCCAATACTTGATCTATCGGTCGCTCTAATCCTGTCAGGTCACGTCGGTTATGGTCCAGTCCAGGTTCTCTCTCTCTCTCTCTATTGCTTTGTTTCATTTCCTGTGGTCCAATGGCTCCGATCCCAGTAGGGGTTAGAATCTAATGTGAATATGAGTGTGGATTCACAAGGTCCATGCGTTTGCTTTCATGGCTTGTCATCCATCGAGCAGAGGGATGTCACAAGATATTTGATAGGTTATTCATGTGTCATTGGAGCTCTGCTCTGGATGGCCACAAGTTGACCGCCCAAAACCAAAAGTCGTCCTTTTCATGAGCTAAAAAGGGTGATAACTCAAAGTAGGTACCTACTTTAGTAAAAGCAGTGATGCTTTCGCTTGTAGGGATTATAAGTGCCAATGAAACCAGTAGATGGTTAAGGGCGGAAGAGTGCTCCCATGCTTCCACAGTTTGATTTATTGTTTTTTATATTATTCTTTGAGAATCCTATATCGCCTCCGTGGGAAGGCGCAGTGGGTGCGTGCAGACGCGTTGCGTCATGTAACAATGGATCAATCATCGTAAATCGAGGATCTTGCGTCCTCTATCGCATTGATTCTTACTCGATTTATAGACTGCGATTTTACCTCATGATGATGATGGTCAGGGGCTAGTAGGAAGCCGTAGGTTGGCGGATTCCAATTTTTTTGCATCATCAGAGAATCCTATATCGAATTATCCATTGACAGACTAAGTGAGTCACTGCTGGTGAGTTTGGGCTGAACCGTAAGAATCTATTGATTCCATTGTGCCGATCTCTTGATTTGCTCGTTGTGCGACAATCAAGGAACAAGACCGTCACCTCAGGACTAGTCGAGCCACAAGGCCTGGACACCTGGTTCATGAAAAAAAAAAGGATTGAGATTGCTCCACAAAGCGATCCCACTTGATTTAGTTAAGCCTACATTTAAGAGGAGAATCCAAGCCTATATAACGTGAGAATAAAAGTACAATAAAAATAGCATTTAAGATTTCTCTTAATCCTCCCTAAACTTGATTGAGGAAAGTGAAAAACCTCAACTTTAGCACTCTCTTAATGCAAAAATCACTTTTTTAGTGGCAAACTCTCTTCTTTTCAAGTATTTTGGTCTCCTAGATCTCTAAATGCATCATACAACATCTCTAACTTGGAATGCTCCATTGATAAGAAATCTGCAGTCATTGCCATCAGTATGTAAACCATATTGAAAGATATTTAAAAATAAGGGTTATTTGATACTTGTATCATAGCGAAGCCATTTAAGTCTAATATGTTGTTGAATGCAACATTAATGCCTCCCAAGTTTTTTATTATCTTTTCACTATTCTTGTAGTTAGGAATAACTATATTTGGCTTTTGGTGTCCAATTTCGTAGTTTTAAGTTGGTCGCAAATGTTGACTTACAAAATTGCATCGAAGCCTATATTTTGTAGATTCTTTAAAAATTTTTTGTAAAATTTCCATTTTAGAAATTGAGACACGAGACCTTAATTTTAATAACAAAAAATGAAATGAAAATTCAATCTAATAATATACTTGTAAGTGTTGATGCAAACAGACACCAAGTAATTAAAGCAATGTTTTAATGTATGACAAAAGGTTTAAAGCTAATTATTGTGTAATTTTGTATGTCAGGTATGTAAGCATGATGCTCCACAGTTTCACTCGAAAGTGTTGCCCAACTTCCTGCAACATCTATTAAAACTTGACAACGGATTGATGTTTACTTCTGTGTTTTCAAAATTTAAATACCATCAATTAGATCTCACAAGATCATATTCTCTGTTATATATCTTCTGAAAAAGCCAGGATTAATCTTGTTAGCACAAACTAAGCCGATCCTAAAACATACAAATGAAACTTTAATTATAACATGGGTTAATGTGTCAATGGTGAATGTTACATAGAAATAGAAGTAGGAGAAAAGTCATTATCTGTCCCTAGCCCTTTGGAATGTTGTGTTGTATTTAGAACATCTCAGAAATACCACCATACAATTATTTACACTCAATAGTCTTCACTTTTCTCAATAATATCTCATGTGCGTCCCATATGCTAAAGAGGGATTACCACATTGTGTTCGACAAGCACAAAAACATCCTCTTCTGAAAGCTTAGTGCTTGGCAGTTTCATACTTTCTCAGGAACCCGTATTTCATGCTAACTAGGGTCTACAAGGATACCGCAAAGTTTATCATCTTTGTTCTTTAGTTGTAGGTGGGAGTGTGGGGATCATCCTTGTGCATAAAATTTTTCTGCTTTTTATATATCAGTACATGTGAAGCATGGAGTGAGTTTGGCATCACCATCAGAAATTCTGATGGAGATGGTCTCTTCCATGATTAACACGAACTACCTGTAAATCCTTTTTTTGGAAGAATAAGTGTAGCATTCATTGCATGGATTTCCTAGAGCAAGGACCCAAAATTACAAAGAAATTAAACAACCCCTGTTTCTTCTCATCGATTCTACCGTTGGAAATTATTTCATCAATTCTACTATTGGAAATTGGAACTCAAGTATTTCACAGACTGAGTTATTTTGTTGGTTGATTAACTGTGTGGCGTTGCTCATTTTTGCGCTTCGCTGTGTGTGCGACTCGTAAACGTCCGAGCATGTACAGTGATAGAGAATGCACAGTATTTTCAGTCAGAGTTTTTGTCATTCGGCATTGCCATCGAACAGTGGATTTCGATCGCAGTCCGATCGACATCGGAGTTCGGTCGGATCGCGGCCGCGATTGTAGCCGCTAGCAGTTGTGGCATTGGCAGCTACAATTCAATCGGATTTCGGGCACAATTTGATCAGAATTCGATCACAGTTTGATCGGAGGGATGCTGGCGACGACTTCGATGAGTTTAGGAGTTGAGCTATAATGTAGATGATGATCGATAGTGAAAAATTTAATCGGAGATCATCGAAAGAGAAATACTGTCATTTCTCATTTATTGTGCATTTCTGTGAAATGAACGATCGAGATCAAGTCACACACGTGATGCGCATTGCGGATCACGCAACATAAAAAAATCTCTCTCAAATTATATTAGTCGACTAATTTTTATAGAAACATCAGTCGATTGATATGTAATATTGATTGACTAATTTTAAAAAATATTTTTTTTATTTTTTGACCGAATTAATTAGTTTTTTATCTTTTGTTTAAAAATTTGATCAATTCGATCAATTAAAAATAATAATTTATTCAATTTTGATTGAATCAGTCCAATCAATTCGATTAATATTTAGCATTCAACTGTTCTTTCAATTATCAACCCTTCGCTGCTTCATCTCTCAGTCTTTCTTTGGGGTAATTAATGTGTTTATAAATAATAATAACAATACGGATTGGTACTTTTCTTAATCTTCCAAGTACCTTCTCTTCTCTTTCAGGACTTCATTCACACTTTAAGTCTTGTGGTTATCACTATTTTCCTGGACCATAAATGTAATTATCTTTTTGTTTAAAAGTATCCTTTACTTTTCTTAATCTTTCAAGAACTTTAGAGAGTGTTTGGTTGGTGGAGAATTTTTCATTTTCTATTTTTTATTTTTATTTTTTAAAAAATAAAAAATATTTTTTTTTATATTTTTCAGTTTCCAAATAGAAAATAATTTTTTTTTTGTATTTTTCAATTTTTTTAAAAAATATTTTTTTATTTTTTGAAAAAAAAGATGGAAAATGTTAATCAAATATGTTTTCTCTTCTTTTTTTTTTTCAAAAAATAAAAAAAATTCTATTTATCAAATATCCCCTAACTCTCTGGGGATTTCATTCACCCTTGTCACTATTTTCCTGGACCATTAATATCATTATCTTTTGTTTAAAAGTGCCCTTTCGCAATTTTTATTTATTTTTATTGTTTTAACCCCTTTGTCATTAGGGATTGCCACATTTGGTTCATGTCGCTTAGATCAGCAGGTCGACTCCATGATGGTAGCCAACCCGTCATAAACTCAATATTTAGCGAAGAGAGTGGCCGCGTCTCGGTAGTCGAGAAATTTCAACCCAAATATATTTAAAATTACTAAGGTGTTGAGGGCTTGAGGTAATAATTTGTAAGACAGATAAAGTACCATGATTAAAAAAATAAATATTTGAAGTAACTAAAATCTTATAATTGAGATTCAATTATCGACTTACAAAATTGAGTACCGATGTTTTTGATTCTTTTCCAATGTTCTAAAATATTTAAATTTTGATAATATATAAATATAATTTTTTCTCTTTCAAATAGAGATTCAATAGAGATTTTTTAGCTTGGGTAATTATTTGATTTTGATATGTTATTATTTACTATATTGATTAGAATAGTAGTGACAAGATAATAAAAAATAATTAGAGTATAAAAAATATTCTTTTGTTCTTTACTCTTAACTTCTTTTATACTTTGTTGAGGTGTATGTGTGATAGAAGAAGATTGTAATGGTGAAAAACTTATCTTTTGACATTTCTCAACCCGACGGCCAGATCCCGTCCCACTACGGCCAACCCGTCTGAACCCAAGAACCATGTAGTCGCTCCGTTAAACCGTGGAAATGGCGGGTTGATAAAAGTTCAACCCAACCCGCTTAAATTGTTTAAATCGATGTTAATGATTAGGTGGAATGACATGAGTTTAAAAACTTTGATGTTCTAATAATTTTAAAATTATAAGAGGCATTTTAGAATAATAATAATATTCTAAAACTTTGAAATTATTTGGACGATTTAGAAATTTTTTACAAAATTGAAAAAGAAAAAAAAAAACCTGCTAATTGCGTTCATGACGTCATCGACCATGAGGATCTCATGGGTGACTCAGCTCCCGTGAAAGCGTCTCATCGGTGACTACTTCATGATGGGTCCTATACGGTGCCCAGGGCACATGCGCTGTATAACTACGAAGCTGTGAGCGGCGGCGACTCCACCATTGAAGTATTTTTTTTGTTCTTAAATTTACTCGTCTCCCTCGCACTCCATCTCCTCCGTCTCTTTCCAATTTTTCCTCCTCGGTCCTCGAGAAAGAGGGAGAAAAAAACCTGAAAATCTCGCCTTTTTCATCTCTTTCGTCAAGCGTTTTGCATATTGGTGAGCTTCCGATCGAGTTGCAGTGTTTTTCAGTCCGACCCTCTCGAGTTGCGAATGAAAAATGTTTTTTTTTTTTTTTGTTTTGATTTTCTCTGACTCGCGTGTTGCATAAATCGACAAAAACCATGTTAATGTATTGTTTTAGTTCCCCTTCTTTCTCTTAAAGTTTTAGTATCTTGCTGTATGAATTTTGAGAACTTAATTTTGGGATTGGCTCTATATCGCGTCATATTTCCTCTAAGGGGAAGAGTTCCAGGAGACTTTGAGATACTCTGGACCAAGTAATTGCTAACCACATGTTATCCATGGATAAGAAGCCTTCGAAATAGTTGTTCGTATGGGAGTATCTGTATAAGTCTCTGCCTACGTCATCAAGCTTCCACAGTACTTGTCCTTCAGATCAAACTTATTTTTTTTTCCCTTTTTTGTCTCCATGTCATATTTGATAAAATTATTCTGACTTTTTGGTCGGAAAAATTGCTTGTTTGTGGCTGGTTTTCTTATCCTCGTCTCTTTGGGAGTTCACTGTGAGAAAGATTCTCTGCTAAAACGTGTAATTTTTTTGCTTGATAATTAACATATCATATTTTCATTTGTTGCAGTGGCAAGGATTTGAGAAACTTTACAAATATTTCTATCTTTTCCCCTTTATTTTGCTGCAGTCTTAAACCTATTTTGTTCATATAGTCCTCGTTTTAATCTTGTGCCAAATGCAGAGAGTGTTCTATTAGCATTGATACTTGACTCTTTTTTTTCTTTTTTTTTAATTTCCTGATTAGAATGATTACGTCTGCAACCTCGGATATGGGTGTTATAAAGCTTTATATACTTAACAACTAGAAAGTTTGCACAAGTTTCCCCATGGTATAAATGTCTACTTAACAAACTAGAAAGTTTGCCACTTTTTGAACACCTAAGATTACTTACTATGCATCAAACCTATAGGCTTCATAACCAAGGTTAATTTGTGATTAGAATATTATAAATTTCAATCATCATGCAGCAAAATATATATGGAACTCGATTAACATACTTTTAATCGTAATGGCCAAAATTCCTGCATACATTGACAATTTTCTTTATCAACAGGCTTGATTTCTGAGAATTCCAGAAACATTTGGCATTTAGAAACTCAATTTTAGACAAATTTATGCTTCCATTGGTTCGGTTCAAATCATAAAACTAGAAAGAAAAACAGTTTTATCAATGAGATTTTCACTTTCCCTCCTGTTGGGGGCGCCTTTGGATTCTTCGGTGCAAAATTCTTACGCTTCCATTTCGGCTAAGTGTGCTAGAATATATCTTTTTTTAACCTGTTTACCCTTGTAGGCTGTAGTGACAAATTTGATTGCGGGAGTCAACCACAATGTCTATGGAGCATGATAAAGTCCTGAAAATATAAAAGGTGATAGACGTTGCCCTCTGTAAGCCCACCCTCACAAATCAAATGAGTTTTGCTGTATTAACACACTGAGACAGTTGAATGAAGACCTCACAGGTGAAAGCTTAACAAGTTCTAATTTTGATAATATCTCTGACTTGCTCAATTAAATTGCCTATGTTTCATTTAAATTTATCTTCATGTAAGTGGATGCCATGATCCTAATATCTGACTTGCTCCTTTTATCTTATTTTTCTCTGGGATTTCTTGAAAGGATCCTCAGTGTGCAGAAGTACAACCATCCTCAGAAGCTTCACATGATTTTCATGGTGACTCTCAAAGTACTCCAGTTGTTGAAGCTCCTAAAGCAGATTCAGGTTCAGCATCCAATGCAAGCAGTTATAGCAGAAAGGTTTCTCGGGCAGACATTGAACTGGTGAGGCTTTCCATTGCTGGTTCAATTCAGTTTTATCATTCAAGAACGTTTTGTGAAGATAGCATCTGTGTCCATGGATGATTAGTTTCCCATCTCCTTCACAATGTGTTTCAGGTGCAAAACTTGATAGAACGATGTCTACAACTGTACATGAATAGAAGCGAGGTGGTTCAAACGCTGTCCAGCCGTGCTAGGATAGAACCTGGTTTTACAACACTAGGTAGGCATTCTCATTTCGAACCTTAAGCTTTGTAATTGATATCATTTTCATATGTTGACAATACTTGCAACATGAATTGGACCACCATTCCACCAATGCCATTCCATACTTGGCTGAACATAAGAGTGCTGTTTAAACTATTAATTTTTTTTAAAACTTAACGGTGCATTGCAGATTCTTTTTTTGCCTGAATTATTGTGTTTTCCCCAGTATGGCAGAAATTGGAAGAAGAAAATGCAGAATTTTTCAGAGCTTATTATATAAGACTAAAGCTGAAGAAGCAAATCATTTTGTTCAATCACTTGCTTGAGCACCAGTATCATCTGATGAAGTATCCTGTTCAGCCTAAGGTCCCATTGGCTCCGATTCAAAATGGGATTCACACAATGCCTGGTAATTGATTCCTATGAAATTTCGTTGTACAAAAATGAACTATATATACCCAACAGTTTATCTTTATTTCTAACTGACCAAATTGCTTCTAGAGAACATAAAGCTTAATTAACACTCATTTGCAGCGCAGTCAATTTACCCATGGGCTATCCTATTCTTCCTCAGCATCCGATGCCAGTTACAGGTCAGCCTCATGTTGACTCGATCGCTTGTGGGCTCTCCAGCTGTCATGTAGTCAATGGTATTCCTGCTCTAGGCGGTTTTCATCCCATTCGCATCAACTCTGCAACCAAGTAAGAAATTGTTCGTTATGCTTACAATTTTTTCCCCGTCCAGTATAAAATAGTGAAAGAGGCTTTAGAACATTAAGCATTTCAATGTTGGGAGCCAAATCAATTACATAGCTTGGGAGGCATGTCATAGCAGTACTCATGATTGTTATTATTGTAGCATACTTGCTGGTTCTTTTTGTTTCAAGAAATACCAAACTTCACCTCCCTTCATGTGGGAATATCTGGATTAAATCTTTTTGTTTTTGTAGTCAACGTCTGTGTGTTATCATTTTCGTTATTCTATACATACTGAAACACCTGTTGCCTGGGGTGTATACTTCAAGCTAATCAGAACATGCAACGTTCATCCTTTACCTTTCCATTATTCCTTATTTGACAAAAACTTCTTTTGCTTTGGAATTATGATTTGACAGCGGCATGCCTGAAGTGGCTCATGCCACCCCTCCGTGTGGCACCATTTCTTCCATGTCAGAGATGGCTATGAGCCCTGCATCAGCAGCATCAAGCAATCATTTTCCTTTCACTCCGGAGATGTCTGGGATTGGCATGGATACATCAGCTCTGGAATCAACCTTCCCATCTGATGCAACACACACGGGAGGGCTGCAACTAGGATCAGATGGTGTCAGCCACCCAAGAGATGGAACGAGATCATTGGGACAACTCTGGAATTTCAGCTTGTCAGATCTAACAGCAGATTTTTCAAATTTAGGAGGTAATGTTGCTACTCTTTTGAAACAAATCGTTTATCAATCTGTGATTCTCAACCTAGCACATAATCGATGTGAATAATTTCGACCAAAGAAAACAAAAACCCTTGGAAATACACAATCTGATTCCCCTGCCATCATTCAAAATCCAGTGGATTTCCATGTTTATTACTTTGAAACATACAACTCAGTCGGGCTTATAACTATATTTTCTTCCTTGGTGATCTTTTCTCAAGCAAATAATTAATTGACACCACTTTCTTGTTTGTTTCACCAAAGACCTTGGACTTTTGGGAGATTACGATGGGTCACCTTTCTTGCCATCAGACTCTGACATCTTGCTGGGCTCCCCAGAACAGGATGATATAGGTAACCTCAGAAGCCTCTTTTTTTTTTTTTTTCCTTCCTTGCATTCGCTCTTCTTATGCGATGCAAAGATTATAACCTGCTGTGAATGTGATTTCCTTGTTTACTACTTTTATGTTGTCTAGTTATCAATCAACAAAATAAATGATCCTTCTTTGGTACTTATTTCAGTGGAAGAATATTTTGCTGATGTTGCTAATGGATCATGCTCGCACCAATCGGACGAAGAGAAACCTTAGAGCAAGTTTGATCTTTTCTTTTTCGCCTTCCATGATGGTAAATAGTACGAGCGCCATGCTCTGGTTTCTCCTACATGATAAACTGATGAAGCTTAATGCCATTGAACAGCTGCTGTGTCTCATCAAAGGTGGAAAGTTCATTAAAGTCGTCGATGGTTTGTGTATTAAACTTAGTCATTGAGCAGCATCATCGTTGATTTAGCTTCTACAATTAGGATTTCGTCGGCCAAAAGCTTTCGCTCGGCTCGACTATCGCGACCCAAACCTTGTCGAATCCGATTGGTAAGTTTTGATGTGCATTGATCTTTAGAAAATGTTGCAGTCGTAACTATTGTGTTTGGAGTAGCTTATGTGTTCTTGCTTGGTGATGAACTATCATCACGGTCAAACTCTTTTATTTATCACATCGTTATTTGGTTCTGTTCTTAGTTTTTTTTCCTCTGTTCTTTTTTTTTTTCACACGATGAAGGGAAGTTTTGATGTATCGATAAAATTATTGTTTGTGTGATATAGATCACGGATTCGAATTATAAAAATAATTTCTTACAAATAGGATAAAATTGTAAATTATAGGTTCAATTAGCAATAGTCTTTTAGAATCTTTCCGTTTATTTATTAAGTAGTGAATGATGTCAAAAGTTAAGGATGATTTTTTTTTTCTTTTCAATTTTATGGTTGAAAATTTAAATTGAAATAGAAAATTTTCATGGATAAAAAAAATTAGAAAAAGCAAATCATTAGGAAATAGCTGAACGATGAAAACTATTGCAGAAATGCTTTATTTATAATTTTGCCAATTTTATTTCCATTTAAATCGAGTAGAAATGTCATTCTTAATTTCTTTTTTGGTCAAAGTTGGAATCCAGTTTCATTGAAAAAAAGTATATTCTCAAACATATTTGTTATATTTTTAAGCAATTTATTTTTAAAAGAAACATTAAAGCGTTATTTTTTTGTTTTAAGAATCGTAAAGTAGAGAAATTTTTTGATGAATGTCTACAAAACTAGATCAAAAATTTCTGAAGTTTACTTTATAAAAATTCACTTTATTCGTTGGGGAGCTTAAATCGTTCTCGACTTCTCCATTTATGTTTGTCTATTTGAATGACGTAAATAGTAATAATAATAATAATAATAATAATTCGGTGCTTGAAATTTCACCGTATGGAATTTTGTAAAAAAATTTATTATACGCGGTCTGAAGAAAAATTAAACTGATTAAATCAAAATTGAATAAATCTATTTTTTTTTTAATAAATGGAATCGGTCGAATGTTTTAACAAAATCGAATCGATAAAAAATCGATTAATTAAGTTTAAAATCGAACAAATCGAATAAATCAAATTTTTCATTATCAATTAATTAATATTTTCATATCAATTGACTGATTATGTTCAGTCAACTGATATAATCAATCGATTGATGATGATGAAAATCGTAGAATTCGAGATAATCAATCGACTGATATAGCAAATCAGTCGACTAATAATCTATAATTAAATTTAATCGATTATTTTTATTTCAAAATTGAAACTAAATCGATTAAATCGATATTTTTTTTAAAAAAAAATAAATTTCTGAATAAACCGAATCGAAAAATTTGATTAAATCAATTTATTCAATTTAATTGAATTTTTACTCATCGCTAATCAGAAGTTATTTTAAGGACTTAAACTCAAGATTTTTAGATCAAAGACAATAATTTTACAATTTACTTCTATTTGAATTAAGTACATAAGTAAACAAATTTCATTAAGATCGAATATAAGAGTTTTCCATAGAAATTCTACAACATGTGTGTAGCATAATCATAAAAAGAAACATAGTAAAAAAAAAATAAAGAGGAAAATGTCCAGGAATATCATAAACCACAATTACTTTAATTAATATACAATTCGACAAATGTTATTTTCATTTCCGTATAAATCGAGGGGGAAAACCATCACACCTATCATGACACTGAAAAAGAATAGGAAAATCCTACTTCCCTCTGTGGAAAAATGGAAAATAAGCTCTCTTTTTTTTTTTTAAATATATACAAAAAGAAACGGGATCTTGCTCCCGTAACACCTACCATCACACACTCATTCTGATATACTTTGGTCCCTTCTCTGTTTTCTCGTGTAACTTCAGCTGGTTGGCTGCTGTCGACGAATCGAATGGTTTCAAGAGACCACCATTTTGACGCCTCGAGACACTCTCAACCCAAGGGCTTGACTGGTCGATTGATGAAGTTGGATTAGATCTCTAATGCTTCAGTTTCTCCATTCCAGTATTGTTCATTGCAGTTCTTCGTGCAGCAGAGAGTAATGGTTAATGAGATTAGCTAGTTCATAAATCCCCTACAGTTTGGCGCATTGCAGAGGCAGGGAACTTTACATTCCTCAGTTTCATCAGGATCGAACAAATAATCATATCTGCCAAATGAAATAGAAAGTATTGGTCATCTTCATTTTTCTTTGAAGGGCCGTACGAAAATGATAATGAATATAAGAATAATAACTGGAAGTAAACTCAAACTAAATTGCAGCTTGTATTGTATGAGAAGAAGCTTTTGAACTATTAAACTCAAACTAAATTGAAGTGCAGTTAAAAAAAAAATTGTATTTGGTCTATTAGAACTAATTTTAACTCGAACTAAATTTACTTGAACACCTTGAGCCACTCTATCTAGTAGTTTATAACTTGTAATTTTAACTTACATAGTGGTTTTGCAAGTTATAATTATTTTAGATGTTAATATAATATTTTTTCAATAGTTGTTTCACAGATACACTGCATGGGCGAACTGCATATCATTTGTATGTACTTTTCGATACTTTGTTAACAATAAATCATTAGAATATTTCACAAGAATGACTGTAATCGATTACAAGCTAAGACATCAGGTGATTGTCAATATATGAAGCAATTGTGCTTGGTAATCCCAAAATGTGGATGGCCTTATTAATAATAATTGATGTTAAACATTATTGCATATCACACAAGAAATGTAACTCGATTTACAAAGATGACGGAAAAGAAATATGTAGTGAAATGTGATTGGTTCTTTATTTGTACATAACCATTATCTAGAAACTAATGGCTATCAGGCACCCAAAACAGTAAAATGTGTCAATCATGTAATGAAAAATTCTAACCATAATGTGTGTGTGTCAATCATGTTCATAAAGTGATAAAAGGGATAAGATTTAGAGTCAACTTCAAATAGTTGAAAGGAAAATGATGATATGTGTATATTATGCACATAGTCACTATTTAAATAATTATAACTTGAAGGGTTCAAAAATTAACACCCAGGTACTCTTTAAATAATTATAACTAGGAATGTTTAATCCAACACTCAAGGTTATAAGCTCCTAAATAGAGTAGCTTAGAATTTTAAGTAAATTGGATTTAATCTAGAATAGTTCATGAGGACAAAGGAGAGTTTTTTTTTTTCTCTTTTTTTGACTACACATGAAAGTGTAATTGGCCGTATGTGGTCACTATATAGTCCCCTTCTGAAATCAACTTAAGCAGCCACGTAAGAGGTTCAAGTAGGAGTTTAAAACGATTAAGGCACAGAAATAAGCAAAAAAAGTTTCAATCTGAATGAACGATGTGTTGAGGGCAAGAAAAATAAACTGGTGGATTAAAAAGAAGAAACCATATTAAGATGGACATTATGAGTGAAAGAAAGTACGTTAGCTCCTCTCCTGCAGAAACATTCCTCTTAGCTATAAGAACGACACGGCTCTGATCCTCACCAACATTCATGATCCGAGCATAGCAGCTTGGCATGCACTGCATCAAGTAAAATTTTTAAGGGGAACTAATCTACCATGAGTCCATGATCCAAAATAAAAAAGATAACAATGAATTACAGAGTGGTTTATTAGGCGAGCTATATTTCCTTTATTTGTGGCATCGACTACCACCTCTTCACTTATTTTGAATAGCTGCAAACAAAGAATAAATAGATCAACAAAAATCAAATTCTAAATAAACGAATAAAATTTATCTTTCATGCATTAATCCTTTATAATGAAACTTGAATATTGTATACTGCAAAAGGTAATATTTCACTCTGATAGGGAACATGTTCCGCTCATGGACTGAAACAGAAACAGTAGCACAAAGATCCTTGTTTTATCTGCATGACTCAATACCATGTTTCATTTGTATTGTGCAATATAAGCCTTTATCTCAGCAAGTATCAGATAAAACCATCTATATTCTAAGATTACAACATATGTGAAAAACTAAAATATCTATAAAGTTTTAAAATTTGAGTTGGATACTGGTTTCAATATCAGCTTAGAATGACATAGCTTCAAATGTCAAACAATGTCAGTACTGGGGAGCACATCTAGTTTAGGTATAAATTTGAATATACTCAGCTATAATTGAAGTGTCATGTGGTGCTTAGGACTATCTAGGTTTGATTTGGGGTGAATCAACTATATATAAGACTTGAACAGGGTTATCACATACTTATCCTTAATCATGAATAAAATTAAGTTTAAAAAATTAAAATAGCTAAAGCAGATTATTTCATGAAAAATACTTTTTTTTCTTGTCTTATTTCCAATTATCTTAATGGGAATTTGGTTTTCTTTGTCATCAAGAATAAACAAATACAAACTAAACAGATACTTTATCTATGTAGATAAATATTGTATCATATGGCCAATAAACTTATTATATCACATAACTCTCACATGTCCAAGATATTTTCATTTTATCATCAAATTCAAAATTGAACCTATATTTATTTGCTAGTATATTATTAGCTAACAGCTAACAGCCAACAACAACAATCAAATTTTATTAGGTCGAGTTGGCTATATGAATCCTCCTATGTCATTGGAGTCTATCCCATATTATATGATCATCAATATTTAAATAAATTTTATTTTGTTTTATCATTGCTAAGCAAGTCTTTTTTTTTTCTCGTTTGATTTATATATTTGCAATAGTTTCACATCGCTTAACTAAAACATTTAGCGGTCGTCTAAATACATATTCATACCAACTTAAACTTGTCTCCCGGAGTTTTTCCTCAATAGGTGCAACCACAACTTTCACTCTAATATTCTCAATTCCTATTTTATTCATCCTCGTATATTCACACATCCACTTTAACATCATCATCTCTACAACTCTCATCTTCTGCTCATATACTCGAGTCATAGTCCAACATTTAGCTCCACAATATACTCTAAGATCACAAAGAACACTTGATGCTCTCCTCCATTTCAACCATCTTGTTGTATTATCGGTAAGTCAATCCCTCCATCCCTTTGCAAATATGATCCTAAATTTAAAGCTTTCAGTTACAGACAATTTATTATCTCCTAACTTAACAATTGTCTCATTGTATCTAACATTGTTAAATTTAAATTCTATATATTCTATTTTTACTCTACTAAGTTTAAGACCTTTCACTTCTAACATTTCTCTTCAAGATTCAAGTTAGCATTTACTCTTTTACGTGTCTCATCTATCAAAATAATATATTTGCAAATGAAATGCATCATGGTACCATATCTTGAATGTGTACAGTGAATTCATTCATGATTAGTATAAAAAAAATAGGAACTTAAAGTTAATTTGTGATGTAACTCTATCTTTATAGAAAACGTTTTGATTAATGCTCCTGACATTTTCATTCTTATCATTGCATCGTCATACATATCCTTAATTATTTCAAGATACATACACTAACACCTTTCTTTTTTTTGAAAACTCTGATAAGTTTTTTCAATAAATATCATATGCAAGTCTTGTTTTTGTTCCCGATACTTTTCAATTAGTTGTTTGAAAAGAAGTATAGCTTCTATTATCAACGTTTCCGACATAAATCCAAATTGATTTTCGATCATCGTGGTCTCCTTCTTTAGTCTTTTTTTCTATTACTTTTTTCCATAGTTTCATAGTATGCACATTAATTTAATAACCCTATAATTTGCACAGTTTTATAAGTCTCATTTGTTTTTATATAAAGGAACTACGATACTTATCCTCCACTAATCAGATATTTTTTTCGTTTTCAATATCAAATTGAATAATTTTATAAGTCATTCAATACCTTATTTGTCTAGGCACTTTCATTTCTCTATCAGAATATCAATTGAACCCTAACAATTTAGTTGAAATAAAACACAATGGCCTGTTTGCTAGTTTTTAATCTTTGTAAATATATTCACAATTAAAGGATTTCCAAGGGAGTATGTGAAAATGGATATAGACATCACAATGGCCTTTCCATAAAGGCATTTCATGTTTAATCACATATCAAATTATTAACATGTCTCAAAAGGATACGAAAGGATAATGAATTTTTTAGTCATTTCTGAATTATCATCTCCTAATGTCAATCCTACCAGTCGAGTGTTGGTAAATCTATGATTCCGTGCATTGCTAGCTTCTGTTTTCAGTTAACAAATCTTAGTAAAAACTTTGGGCAAATTAGCTAATATCTCGATTCAAAATCTTATCAAATTGTCATGGCGTACACTTAAGTCTCCAAGTAGTATAAAAGTCGTATCTTTGGTAAAGCAGCATTTCCCAGCTGAGTATCATAAACTGAACACAAGCTGTCGTCAGACTGCAAAAAAGGTTTGACTCTAACATGTGACTATGTGCACCCTTATGTGAATATGCAAATTCCAAATGATCTGACCCCAAATATGCTACCACTTGTTCAGCATATCATAGCTTATAAACAAATGTTCCCATAATTGCATGTGCATAACAAAATACCACAGCAACTATATCACTAAATAATATTCACTTTATGCCACATTGAAAAACAAGGGAAGGATTGTAGGACTTACATAACAGTCTTTTTTTTCCGCTTTATATCGTGCTTCTCGCAAATCTGCAATGCTGCATCTGACCTGCTCGCCTCGATACTCAATGACCTGAAGATAAATTAGTGAGGCTCAGTACAGATTAATATGCACAGGAAAAAAAAAATTATTGCACAAGGATCAAAGTTTTTAAATGCATAGAAATTTTCATCATATAAACAAAAAATTGAGTGACATGAGTGGCCAAATTTATAGATGTTGATGTAACTTAGTTAAGCTTAAAAAAACTTTTTGCAAGTTCAAATAAAAGGTACTTCCAAAATATCAAACCAAGATCTAATAGAAAGCTCAAAACTATGCTAATATGTACGATGGCATATATGTCAGAAAGCACAAAAACTGTAATGTAAACTAAAAAATATAATAAAACATAAGAAAATTAATTAATAGTTTGGAGAACCACTAGCAGGAATAAAAGAAATCATCGGAATTAAACCGAACTGAAACTGGACAATGTAACCTGTAATTAATGAATCCTTACAATTAGCTCTTTTTGGAGAAACTGCAATAAAACAATACAAGAGCCAACAACAATTACAGTTTTATGTACAATCGTATCAACAGAAAATATGCAAAATAAACTGTATAATTAACTCAGATGAGACATCACAATAATCCATTCCACAAGATGTAGCAAAAAGTAATACCATTTCTCCTTCTTGAAGGCTTCTACGAGCAAATAGGCCCCATCCATGAATCCTGGATTTTCCAAAGCAGACCCTAGTCTGTTCAGTTGACTGGGGACAGAAAATGTAAGTGTTGGGCACACAGGAGAAGCAAAAAATAAGGTGAGAGCAAAAGACATTAAATTACCTGCAAATAGTGAAGGCGTTCTTTAAATGAAGAAAATGATTTCTGAGTTTTATCATCCTGTTGTAGAAGAATACAATGACCTAAACATCTTTTGGTGCAAGGATTGAATTGAGTAATGAAATACACAATTTGGAAAAGATAATTACCATAGCTGCATTTAAACTTTCAATAGAGGCCCAAGAATGATAACAAGGTCCCATAACTCTATGTGGAATTCCACTTTCTGGTATATTCTACAAAAGAAAGTTACGAATTTAGGCATGGCAGGAAAATTAAAGATGGTTCAGCAATCAGGAGAACAAATTGATCAAGAACTCCAAAAATCGCAATATGAGACTCAAAAATTTTCTTTCACACAAATTAAAATGCACCAAAAATGAGAAATTTAGAATGTCTTAGGAACACGCTACAATATTCATATTGAGACACTATCTCATACAAAACAAGTATCTAAAGCATGCGCCTCATCTACCTTAGTTTCCGTTCTCTGGTAAATTGAGCTTCTCATAGACGATGGCGCTTCAGAAGATAGAGATGTTGAGGTTATGTTTTCCTGTGGCATCCCCACCATAATTGGTTTTGAACCACTTTGCCTTTTAATGTTCTTCAACAATTTGTTAGTGGAGATAACCCCTGATGGAGTCTGTAGAATTAGCACATTATCTGGATTTGGAGACCTAAAAATGCCAAGATTAATTATTTCTGGAACCCAAATAATACACCAATTGAAAAACCCAGTCAAATAAGCAAGTCATCAGGCAAGAGAAAAAACATTGTTCAACAGCAAAAAAAATATTTAAGCATTCAAAATCTTCCTGAGAAAAATGTGTCAAATCACTTAGCATACCAAATAGGTGGTTGCAGCTTTGCAACCAACATACCAAAAAATTCAGAATAATCCAAAGTTTTAGGTGATAATAAGGACCACTGAATTTACCTGTGATGTGCGCAATAGGAGAGCAGCTTTACCGTTTGTTTCCCATTTTTTTCCAGACAATGCAACTGCATTTGTATAAGTGTAATTAGGTAAGGTACCATGTCTCCAATTTAGGACAAGAAGGAAACAAGTATAGATATATAAGAAGATACATTCAGATAGACAATTACAATACTAGTCTTCCAAATTATGTAGGATAGAAAGAAAATGTTGCAATTTTCAGCGGATGAGGAATGCAACTGTAAAACACGTTTTTCTGAATTGAATATTTGTCAAGTCCATGACAAATGCAACCATACAATCTTTTCACCATATTAAACAAATTTGTCAAGAAGAACAAATACATTCTCTGCAGCTTGTAAAACAACAACTGCGATAGAAAAGCTTAATTGTGTGGTGATGATGCCAAGGCTTTTTCAATTCATCAACAAAGAAGTGAAAATACAAAGACTACTGCAAAGAATAAATCAGGGCCTATGAAATGCCTGATTGGAGAAAAAAGTAGCACTCATTGTTCATGACTTGAGAATAAATCCAGATGAAATAAATTCACAATTTGTATTTTGTATGATTATCAAGGAAACATAATCAATTTAAACTATGCCCTCTGACTTTTCTAGTCAAATACAGTTCGACTGTCAAATTATAGAGTTTCTAGCTTAGAGTCGCTTACCTCCATCCTATAACCTGCTCGTGATGCACACATAGCATGGTAATAAGTGGAACATGTGTAGCAGTGTGTGCAAGAACCATGTTTCTGCTTGCATATAACACAGACCTGATGGCAAAATGAATGACAGGTTAGAATTTAAAGTCAGAGTATAACATACAGATACTATATTTTATAACAAATAACTCAATTAAAAAATTATTCATAATTCACCTTCCTAAACAGCAGAGATGGTATATCTAATATGCCAATAGCAGGCTCCATTGTTTCACCACTGGAAAAGGATACTTTTGGTTGAAACCATGCACATGTAACATGAACCCATAACTTATCAACATTTGTTGGCTTCAGTGCACCACCTGAGCAAAACTTGAGAAGTTAGCATTCATGACTTGTAACAGTTAAAAGCTAGAAAAACCAATAGAGAAATGATATGATTAAGTCCAAATTTCAATTAGCAAATCCTTGCATTGCAAAAAAAGGCATACAACAGCGCGATACGTGCAAATGACAGTTCTATATGTACCTTTGATGGGGCAAAGACAACATTCCCTTTTATAAAAGGGCGTTTCACAAGCTCTGCAAACCCAGGAGGCCAAATTTTGTTCATTTACCGCTCCATAGCATTCCTGATGAACAGCTATTTGACATCTGCAGAATAAGACAACTTAGGTTCTGTAAACTATATGTAAGAATCTCAGTTACCCTCCATGGATATTTGTAACAGTGGATTTCATTTAGAATTTAGATAACAAAAAACTGGAGGATAAGGACCAGATTGTATGACCTGTTGCATATAATGATCTTGTTGTAATCCCAATCTTCTATCCATCTGCAAATTGCACACCTTTCTGTTGTCCACTTGGCAAGTATTGGTTCATATGGTTCTGTTCAAGAAAGAAAATGAATTATTTCCATTATTTTGGAAGAGCAGTGGCTTAAAGAAAAAGCATGAAGAGATTGCCAAATAAAATGATAAATAAGAAAATTAGTCTACCTTGAAGCAAAGTAAGGAGCTTCTCTTTTCTATTAGCAAGTGATGGGTGCTTAGCTTGGTTATTAAAAGATGGATTGCACTCTTCTACCTGTATTTTACACAAACAAAATTTCAAAAAAAAAAAAAATCTTAATATGTTGCACTTTATAGACATACAAGTTTAGTTAATTAGAACTAACAATGTAGGGCATAGAACTCTAGTTAACCTAATAAAAAGTAATCTAATTTACTTGAATATTAATAGTGATGTAGTCTTCCATAAGTTCAAGGGATGGATAAGATTTGTGTAGGCAAACCCAAATAGCTGGGATTTACATGGTTTGTGATGATGTGCACTAACAATTATGGATCAAACCATAGGTTTCATCAAAAGAAAATCAGGTTTTTTAGGAAGAAGGCTGACACCACAGGATTCATTTCAAAAGAGTTGAATGGTACATGATGGATAAGAACCTTAAGAAGGGTGAATAGGAGAGGCAAACAAAGAAATAAAATTTGAAAAAGAAAATAAGGAAAAAAAATCCAGTTTTGCAACCATAAAGGTCAAGGAGGATCCATAATCAGCAAAGATCACTCTATTCCAAGTATGCCATATATACTGATCAAGACAATGACAGTTAGATACTCTGGTATAGGTTTTCAGCGCTTAGAGAAATCAGTTGGGAATGCATGAAAGCATTAAAGTGAAAAATAGCAAATCCTTTTCAATAGTTCTACATAGTAATGATTACTATGTTAGAGAAAGAAAAACAATATAACCCTGCAGATTTTTAGAAGATAAAGGCTACAAACCCATTTTCCCAGTTGCTGCCCAGTACTCTTGATTTTGACGCTAACCTTCCAATACTTCTTTCTTGAACCTGTATGTCGTTCCCACTCATTAAGAGTTAGTTTCTTTGACTTACAGGAGCTACATTGACATAAAACCCTGCATGATATAAAGAGGAAATGAGTTTAATTAAAGCATTAAAATTAACACGCCCTAAGACCGATTCACAGCTCAACATTTAGAAGAAAAAAAGAAAAAAAAAGAAGAGAATATAACATTCAACTAGTACCATTAATCTACTTTGGCTACAATAACCTGTATCACATGACAAATCAATGAACAGACACAAAGCAAGGTCAATATCAGCCATACATATCTTACTGGCTCAGGACTTACGAGAAAAAGTTCAATTCTGGCACAGGCATTGGGTAATCACACATGACAGAAAGCAGGCAGCTTAACTTTCCAAGTTATACCAACTAGAAGCAAACAAAATGGCGCAATCACAAGCATACACCAATAAACCAAGCAAGCAAAGGTGTACAATTGCAACCAAGCTTCCACTATGTCATTCCTATGCAAAGATATAGTGATCTGATTAAAAATGGGAGACAGAATGCTGAACCTACAACAAAACTAGGTGCGCAGGAAAATGGAAACAGACAAACCCCAGAAGCTTCTCAGTGGGCTCCATCAATATAAGCATTAGAAAAGAAATAGTAAAGGTCACATGGCACCTCAAGGTATTGAAAGCAAAACATCTACTGAAAGCCAGATCCACTTTTGGATCCAAAAGAGAGACTAAGCAGGAGACACTTAAAAATCAACATGGCATGTCACTTATGCAATCAAAAGAAGAGAATAACAAAGCATCTATTGAACATCTAATTGTCATAGAGAAATGCACATAGCATTCAGCAATATATTTAGTTTCCTTTGATAGAAAATTTTGAGTGGTGACAAGCAAAGTGTGAAAATGCTAAATGATTCATGTTCTTTGGCCATCGCCTGGACAATCTGGATCACTAGATTTTAGTGTAGCCTTCCAAGTCTAACTGAGATACAAAGTGACAGCACAAAAAATTCAACACTTTGCCAGTGACTTTTTTTTTTTAAAAAAAAAAGGAAAGTGAACCAAGTTAGGCACCAGTAATGGCACATTTCTTTTGTTTTCGTTTTGTAATTTCTAATATATTTGAAATTGTTTTCCTAATTGATCATGAGCAAAAACAGTTACCAAAAGAGTGTTAAAGCTTAAAAATACATACATGTGTTCTTTTGGCAAATATATTCCTTCCATATTGCAGCAGATGACAGTGATCCTGTCAGACAACTTTTCCCCAAAAGTCTCATCAATAGATCTGTAAAAGGTGGCATATTATCAAACATTCCAAGCAAGCCAAATCTACAGTCTCTACAAACAAGTTTAAGTATATATGAAAAGCTGAGAAAACACTGATTGTTACAGACTTTCTATCTGAATCTGACATTTCAAATTTTTGTGTAGCCTTGCAATTAGGGCAGAAATAATCATTGTTCTCCAGATCCTTGTATAAAAAGAAAGTCAGCAAGGATTAGATTATATATTTATACAAATATTCAAGTTACAACCAGAATAATACGCAAGCAAAAAATTGTGAAAACAATCCCATACCTTTAAGTTACCACATGTGTTGTCGCATTCTACATGTACCCACACTTGGCACTCATCGCAACAAACCTATTTGGAAATAATGTTACTTGTAAGACATTATTTCTCCTACGACAAAAAACTGAAATCAAACTCTCCAATTTATGGTGTAAAATTGTCCTACCCAATTTCCCCCATCCGTGTGGTGCCAAATCTTCTTGCAAATGCCACAGTACTGCTTTGAACTTACAAGCTGTGAAAGACCAGTGCATCTCTCATAAACCACTTTTGCCCATCAAAGGAAAAAAAAAAGAAGAAGAAATGACAACTCAGAAAAGGCTAGTACTTTGCATACGACATCAGCTGCTCATGAAGCAAGAATACAAACCTTAGCGCAATGTTCACACAGTAACAGCTGTGAATTCCCTTTCATCTTCTTTGCACTGCCATATGGAAGATTCATTCCACAGCTTTCACAAAGCATCCCTGATTTGTCTACAACCTAAAGTTCAAATAAAAACTTTAGATCCTAAAAGTATGAGGTTGAACCCTTAACACTACACACGTTAAGTGCTGAAGGAAGGAAAAGTTACTAGAGGGAAAATGTAGAGGATGTATGCGAACAAAGGATTGAGTCATTATTAAGCATGTACCGCCATGACAAGTCATTAGACTTGGGCCTAAAACTACATGGGCATATTAATTAACATAAACCAAGTTTCTTTCAGTGACATGCTTCTAAGACATACTAAATAGATCAGTATAACTACAAATTTAAAATGAATTAATGACAAACTTAGAAATAACTTTAAACTGGCCTGGAATTTTGATTGGCATTCTTGTTCACGATTTGAATCAGCAACCTCCTCGTATGTACAAGCAACAGATTTGTCAGAAGCTAAGTGACCCCTACTATCCACAGGAGAAAAACCATGCTGAGCTAAGAAAGCCTCCTCAATAGCCATTCGAAAATTGCTAGACTTGTACTTAAATAATTGAGTTTGCCCTTGAAATCTGGAGAAAGATAGTATTGCATCAACACATGGTAAACAACAGAAAAAATGTTTCTAAATCATAAATCCGAAGGGGAAATCATCAAACTAAACCTTTCTAGGTAATGTAAGAAGGGAAAAATCATCCCTTGTTTCACCCATGAATATGCCTGCCAAATTAAACTTCATCAATACTCAACCAGTTGCCACAAAAATATACACAATATATATATATATAAATCATTTACCCTTCCATTTCTAGACTGCCCAAAAAACATAACACAAAGAGCTCCAGCGACACATGGATTTAAAACATTTTCAGGAGCTTGCAGCAAAGGATCAATCACCATTGCTGGCCACGCAGGGTTTTTGTTTCCGCATTTTGCCCAAACTATATCACCCAGAACAAAATCCTCTGGGCAGTAAAAATCCTCCTTTCTGTCTGAACCTTCGCTTGCTAGCTTTGCCTCCATAATTAAATTAGAATAACAATGCGGCTCGTCCTGTGCATTAGGAACAGGCCGCAGGAACTTCTTTTCCAGACCTACCAGGCTGTCCTCGATGGATGTAAGGGTGCTTCGAGAAGTAGAACACTTTTTCGTACTGATGTTTCTGCAAGCTCTATAGAACTCCACTTCCCTTACCAATGTGCAGGAATTCCTCGATCCCAAGGTAAATTCGAACCCATTGTAGCCAAATTTATCATCTTTGCAGGATTGGAGGTTAGCTTGGACAGATGAACCAGTACCTGTGGCCTTCGGTTTGTGTTTTTCTTTCTTCCAGGGATCGGTGAGAACCGAATCCTTAAAACGAGAAGGAAGCACCTGCAAGCGCCCCCTGAACGTCCGCACGACTGGTGCGGAAGCAGCCGCGGGCTCCACCGACCCGTCCCTGCCTAGTTCGTCAGCCTCCACCGCGATGGAAGTGGATACGGACAGCTCGCCGGAACAAGAGGAATCCAGGCAACCTGCGTCGAGATCCCCGCAGACACTCCCCATCCGTAAGCCATCCGAAGGGTAGGGAATTCCAGCGGCGGAGACATCCCCCATCATCTCGGACGGGATCGATCCATACCTACGCAGCTTCCTGCGGCCTTCCGCAGCCTCGTCGCCGTCCTCATTATCGCAGAACACCAGCACCTCGGCCTTACATCGCTTCAAGCTCGGCATTTGCCCTCTCAAACTGCGGTTGACGATCATCCTCCGACCTAAAAACCGCCGAATTTCCTCGACCAAACAGAACCAAAAATTCTCCGAATTCCTGAAAGAGGCCCTAATCCTCGAGATTCCAATGCAAATATCCCCCGAAAAAAAAAAGAATCAAACAAAAAGCCGAAATAATTGGATAATAACCGGATCACGATAACTTCGCAAACGCCTTCTTGTGATCTCCTGCCCCCGTCCCCCTCCCACAATTCTTTCTTCCGTTGGATTCGCCGAGGGCTCTTCGTCGGTTCGAAACCAATCCGAGTGGGAGAGACGAAGGAAACTCGAAAGCTCTCCAACGGCATGGCGCAGTAACATATATAGACGCTATGGAAACGTAACGGAGGCCGTGCCGTTACGTTGTTTGGGTTCCGAGATTGTCGCAATTCGGTATTTTGGATTATACCGCCACGGGGCGTTATGAGCAGGAAACCGGGAATTGAGATGGAGGGAAAGGGAAAGGAAATATGGAGTGAAAGGGGAAGGAGAAGGTGAAATAGATTCGATATGGAGTGAAAGGGGAAGGAGAAGGTGAAATAGATTCGTATTTAATGTTCACAAAATGCACTATTGTATTTGTGTTTTTCTATTTATTTTTAAAATTGTGTATTGCAATACGGGAAAAGCTAAAGGGTCATGATGTTTGTGTGTTCGATTAATTAAATAGATTTGGCGAATCCAATTTTCTATAAGCTAAGTTTATTTGTTTACTAAAATATCGATTTAATTTCTATTTGTTCAAACTTAATTGGCTAAATTCTTGCATTAGTTAGAATATTTTTTCCCTTATATGCACTCAAAAACATCTCAATGTCATATTTTGTTTTTTTTTTAATTTTATTCATTTTGTTTATTTATAAGGTTTATGGGATTCATAATTGATGCCTGTCGAGACCGTGATGGCGAGGTGTCCAGGTAGCGTAAACCGGTAACTGTCGATGCTTCGGCGGAGAGATGCGCAACCCGTAATCGTTGAGCTGGTTACGGAAGATCAATGTCGCCAGATAGCCGAGCAGAATGATGTGGACCGAGCCGAATGGAGAGCCTGCGCAGTAGTAATCGGTTAAGGGCGCCGAGAGAGATCTCGGCACGGCCCCTCCGACGCTCAAGACAGAACTTAGTTGGAAGAGGAAAAAGGAACTTAGAACAACTAGTATCAATGTTTGGAAAAACCTTCTTTCCTCCTTTCCCAGGAGGGTCCTATATATAGGAGGGAAGCTCTGTTCTCGAGGAGCTCTGTCCACAGAAGTGACAGAGCCTAATGGACCGTACAGTATAATAATTGTTACTTGGACTGCATTCCATGCGTGGGCTGCCATTACTACACGTCGTGCGGTTGATAGGAGACAAGTCTCAATTAATGTTGCGGCTAATCCCTTGAGATCTTGGCAGGGAAATCTGCCCTTGGACGAGAGCAGTAATTAATACACGGTGCGTGGCTGATAGGAGACCATTCTCTATTAATGTCGCAGACATTCCTCTGAACCTTGTCAGTGATTTATCCTTTCAAAGGGGAATATGCTCCTTCAACTTGATGACATGGCCTTCCTCCTTTAGCTTACAATAAAATGGATCCTTTTTTATACGATTCTTATATTTCAGAGGCGGGGAGCCTGATATAAAGGAAATCCGAGTCGAGACGCGGGGCGTCTGGTATATGTGAGAGAAGTCCGAGCCGAGACGCAGGGCGTCTGGTATATGTGAGAGAAGTCCGAGCCGAGACACAGGGCGTCTAATATATGTGAGAGAAGTCCGAGCCGAGACGCAGGGCGTCCGGTATATATAAAGATAGGGCATTCGCAGCGGGTTCATCCTGTTTGTTTAAACCCTGCCTTTCAGTCTTACCTGGGTATCATTAGGTATCACCTGAGTATCACTAGGTATCATGGGTCCCCCCCTTGAGTCTAGTCGAAGGATAGGCTAGCGACTGACCCGACTTGATTTTCCCTCCTATAGCTCTTTTAATGAGGCATGGTAAAAGCTCATCGGGAAACGGAGAGGGTCTGCTTTTGGACACATTCATCAATGTCCATTAATGCGACGATCCGATGACGATCCTCCTGTTCTCCCTAGGGTTTCCCCGGTTGCACCACGTGACTTTCCCGAAGAAACCTTGGAAAAGGAGGCCGCCGGGGTTGCCGCTATAAATAGATCCCCATCCTTGCTTCTTCATCGTTTTCTTGCTCGCTGCTTTCCTCCCTCGTTCCTCAACTATTCCTTTCTCCTTCCTCGGCGCTGCTCTACTAGTAAGTTCTTCATTCCTTCTCTCTGTGATTTTGGTTTTCGTTTCATGGCTCCAAAAACCGACCTCTGGTTTTTGAGAACCCGCAGCACCGTTGACTCGGAGATTCGCTCCGAGGCGCGGGTTGCTTTTCACATTCCCCACTCCTACCGGCTTCGAGCCCCTCAACCGGACCAACGCCCTCATGAACCTCCCCCTGAATTCACCGCCTTTTTTCTTGATCAATTGCCCGCCGGCCTTCGGTTCCCTCTTCATCCTTTCTTTACAGAATTATCTATATACTTTGGGATACCTATTAATCAACTGGCTCCTAATGCCTTTAGTATTATCAACGGCTTTATTATTATCTTCCTATTTTATCACCTCCCACTTTCTGTCGAAGCCTTTTATTCCTGTTTTTTCCCAAAGAAGAAAGAAGCCAGCGTCTTCTTCTTCTCGGCTCGACAAGAAGTGAAATTCTTGTCGAACTTGATCACTTCTCACAAATATTGGAAGTCCAAATTCATTTTTGTCCGTCCCGAATCCCCTTTCCTGTGGCCCACCGGATGGCAACTCGAGTTGCCCCATTCTCCTTCCATTCGGTCATTCCGAAAGTCCAAAACTTATCAAGAGATGGCCTCAGTTCTACTCGGCCTGAGGTTCGATGTAAACGTCTTGCTGGAGGAAGGACTTTTACATCATTTTGATATAAGCCCAATAGAAGCCGAGCTGAGTGGCTCCTTAGGTAAAGAATTTCTCTGGCTTCCTTCTTTTCTTTTATTTATTATTAATTTTTCTAACTTGTTTCTTTCCCTCTCAACAGCTGCAGTCATGATTCAGGCTTCTATCAGTAAGAAGTTGAAGTGGCGAAGGGCGCAGGTTATTCCCCCGGAGGATGCCCCTTCCGGCGCCGAGGAAGACTCGTTCCCCCTCCACCTCGACCTTCTATGGTGGCTGAGGTGATTAGCTCGGATTGGAAGGGCAACAAAGGCAGCGCAAGAGGAGCCGACTAGTGCTCTCTTCTGCCGAGGGGAGCTCCTCCCAGCGGTCGTCTCCCCATCCTTCTCCCTCTCCAAGCCCTCGTCATCCGGCGGGTCCGAGTGGCGAAGGACCTAGTGGCACAGGGTCAGACCCCCCAGAGCCCCCACAGGAACAGCCGAATGACACCTCGGTGCCAGAGGGACCTTCCCCTCAGCGGGATCCCAGTCCCCTTCCGGAAGTGTCCGGCAGGCCGCAGCCGAAGCAGGGACAACCATCCGGGAGCTTTCTCCGAGAGATCCGGGAGGTGGTGACTCATTAAAGGGAAATCCATCGCGGCGATTAGTGACGAGATGAATATCTATCTCACCAAGGTAATTTATTCCCTGCTATTCTTCTGATTTTCTTTATTCCCTGCTATTCTTCTGATTTTCTTGCTGGTAAGTCTTGTTAATTCGACTCATCTTTTTCGCAGTTCTGGGGGTATCATCTGGAGCTGATGGCTCGGATACCTCCCATGTGGACCTTCCATCAAATGCGGGCTCGGATGGTGGCTGAAGACCCAACTTCGAGACAAAGAAACGGAGCTTGGCTTAGCTCAGTCCGAGGCGGCCATCTTTCAAGCCCGGGCTGCTCGTTTTGAAGATGATCTCCGGCTGAAGGCACAGGAGATGAGACTTCAAGGGGCCCAACTAGAGGCGAGGGCCGCAGAAACGGCGGAGTACAAGGCCAGAGCCCAAGAGGCAGAGGCTCGAGTCTTGCAAGCAGAGGCTCGAGTTTTGCAAGCCGAACAGGCTCGGGCCGCCCAGGCGGAACAAGAGGCCAAACGACGGGACGAGCTGTCGGATCGAGCCGAGAAGGCCAGAGAGGAGCTCGTCTCTTACCGGTCGGGCGAGGAAGGTCGGTGGGAGAAGCGGAAGAAAACCTTCCTCGCTTCGGAAGAATTTGCGGACATCCTAGGAGGTCGTACTCTAGACCTCCTAGAGATAGGCTACGAGGGGGCTATCCGGCACTTCAAGGAGGCCGGGTACCCACCCGAGGGAGTCTCCGCCGACTTCTTGGACTTGCAACGTCTTGTCGACGAGACGCCAGATTCGGCTTTAGGGGGTCCTCCTCAGTAGTGTAGGTCTAGTCTAGTTGGTCACTTTTTGTAGTTTTTTGTAACTAAGAAATTTTGTAGCCCTAGCGGTCTTTTTTAAGCAGAAATGTCCATCTTTTTGATATAAAATCTATTACCCTCTATAGCATCGAGTGTACTTCGTATAATAAGAAACTAACCGAAACGAGTTACTAACCGGATGACTTGGGAGTCTCGTGTACTACCTTTAACGATATGGGGGACAACTGAATATTCGAAACCTCGGTTACCATTGATAGTCAGCTCTACGGAAGTATCCGTGACACCCATAGAGAATAGCCGTATCGAAGACATTTGGGGCCAGCCGAGAAGCGATACCCGAGGATGGCCGCATGGAAAATACTTGGGACCAGCTGAGAAGCGATACCCGAGGAGAATGGCCGTATAGAATATACTTGAAACCAGCTGAGAAGCGATACCCAAGGAGAATGGCCGTATAGAATATACTTGGGACCAGCTGAGAAGCGATACCCAAAGAGAATGACCGTATAGAATATACTTGGGACCAGCTGAGAAGCGATACCCAAGGAGAATGGCCGTATTGAAAATACTTGGGACCAGCTGAGAAGCGATACCCAAGGAGAATGGCCGTATAGAACATACTTGGGACCCAAGGAGAATGACTGTATTGAACATACTTGGGACCAGCTGAGAAGCGATACCCAAGGAGAATGACTGTATTGAACATACTTGGGACCAGCTGAGAAGCGATACCCAAGGAGAATGACTGTATTGAACATACTTGGGACCAGCTGAGAAGCGATACCCAAGGAGAATGACTGTATTGAACATACTTGGGACCAGCTGAGAAGCGATACCCAAGGAGAATGACCGTATAGAACATACTTGGGACCAGCTGAGAAGCGATACCCAAGGAGAATGACTGTATTGAACATACTTGGGACCAGCTGAGAAGCGATACCCAAGGAGAATGACTGTATTGAACATACTTGGGACCAGCTGAGAAGCGATACCCAAGGAGAATGGCCGTATAGAATATACTTGGGACCAGCTGAGAAGCGATACCCAAGGAGAATGGCCGTATAAAACATACTTGGGACTAGCTGAGAAGCGATACCCAAGGAGAATGACCGTATTGAATATACTTGGGACTAGCTGAGAAGCGATACCCAAGGAGAATGACCGTATAGAACATACTTGGGACCAGCTGAGAAGCGATACCTAAGGAGAATGGTCGTATAGAATATACTTGGGACCAACTGAGAAGCGATACCCAAGGAGAATGACCGTATTGAAAATACTTGGGACCAGCTGAGAAGCGATACCCAAAGAGAATGGCCCCAAATTTTTCCGGAAAAGAGATCAGGTGGGACTTTGATTATAAAGGCACCTTGTTACACAAGAGTCTATCAAGCATAATAAGGCCGCAGATGGAAAGCATTCCAAGGTTGGCTGAGTTCCTTTCCTTCCCTATCTTGGAGGTAATAAGCGCCTGAGCTGAGTTTCTTGATGACCTTATACGGGCCTTCCCATCGGGGTGATAGTTTACGGACCTCCCCGGCTGGTTGGACTTTTTTCCATACAAAATCTCCTGGCTGGAAAGAGCGAGGTACTATTTTTTTGTTGTAAGCTTGGGCCATTTTCCTTCGGAAGGCTTGCATTCGACTGGCTGCCTGTTCTCTGGCTTCAGATACCAAGTCCAGCTCGACTAATCTCTGTTCGGGGTTGACTTCCTCGGAGTGTGTGTAAGCAGATACTCGGGGAGATCTCTCGCCAATTTCTCTGGGCAGTGCCTCAGCCCCATAGACTAGATGGAACGGAGTGAGGCCAGTACCATCCTTGGGGGTAGTCCTGTAGGCCCACAAGATACCAGGTAGCTCATCCACCCAGCTTCCTTCCGTGTGATCAAGTTTGGTCTTCAGTCCTCGAATCAGCTCTCGGTTGGTGACTTCGGCTTGCCCGTTACTCTGCGGATAAGCTACCGAGGTGTAGACTTGTTGGATCTCCAACTGTTGACACCAATCTTTCAACTTTCAGCCTTGAAAGCATGGCCTTGGTTATCGAGACCGGCTTCACGGGATGCCAATCGACATACTATATTCTTCAAAGAAATTTTAATACGGCTTCTTAGTTATTTTAAGCTCTGCCTCTACCCATTTTGAGAAATAGTCCACTGCTACTAACAAGAATTTCTTCTGATTTGGCCCTGTAGGTAGCGGCCCCACTATGTCCATCCCCCACTGGTCGAACGGACAAGAGACAACAGAGGCCTTCAATAGTTCGGCCGGTTTCTGGGAGAAATTTTGATGCTTCTGACAGCTAAGGCATACTTGTACCCAACGTGAGGCATCTTTCTGCAGAGTGGGCCAAAAGTAGCCGGCCAATAATATTTTCCTCGCGAGGGAGACCCCCCCCACGTGATTTCCACAGCAGCCTTCATGTATTTCCCGCATAACATACTCTGCTTCCTCCTGGCCGAGGCATTTGAGCAGGGGCCGAGCAAAAGATCGTCTGTACAGCGTGTCCCCTATTAAGACGAAATGAGTGCTTCTTCTTTTAACTACTCGGGCCTCTGCCAGGTCCTCAGGTAGTACCCGGCTGAGTGTCGATCAAGGGCTTCCTCCAATCTGCAGAGCTATGAGATACCAGTGGCTCTTGATTTATGCTGGAGATGAGTTGCACCTCGGCTACGGAGTCTTCCAGGCTCCATGCGGCGAGGGTACTAGCCATACGGGCCAATTCATCGGCTTTCTGGTTGTCTGCTCTGGGTATTTTGTGTAGAACTACCTCTTGAAACCCCGCGGCTAACCTCTGATAAGCTTGTTTGTACCGTTTCAGTCTTGGGTTATGGATGTCGAACGATCCCCTAAGCTGTTCAACAGCTAGCTGAGAGTCGGAATGCAAGGAGATCCGGGCAGCACCTAGATGGCGGGCGGCTTGCATCCCTGCTAGCAAGGCCTCATATTCGGCTTCATTGTTAGAAGCCCGGAAGTTGAGCTGCACTGCTACCCGTATAGCATCCCCTTGGAGGGATATTAGTAGTAACCCTACCCCACTGCCTTGTTTGGTTGCCGAGTCATCCACATATATTTTCCATTCTTCATTCTTCTCTACTCCGGAAGTTTCCGCCAAGAAATCTGCCAATACTTGTGCTTTAAGAGCTGGGCGGGGTTGATACTGGATATCATACTCAGCTAATTCGATGATCCACTTGACCAGCCGGGTGGATGCCTCCGGATTATTTATTATCCTTCCGATGCCACTGTTGGTTAAGACTGTGACCGGATGAGATAGGAAATAGGACCGGAGCTTTCGAGCCGTTATAAGCAGGGCCAAAGCTAACTTCTCCAGAGTTGTGTACCTACTTTTAGCGCCCTTTAATAAATGACTGACAAAGTAAATGGGCAGTTGTTTACCTTCTTCTTGGCGAAGCAATATGGAAGCTACGGCCTCCTCCGAGGAAGCCAGGTATAACTGAAGCTCTTCTCTGGGGACCGGCTTGGCCAATATGGGCAAACCGGCTATATATTGCTTTAATTCTGCCAGGGCCTGCTCGCATTTATCATCCCATGAAAACCGAGTCGACTTGCGAAGTATCTTGAAGAAAGGGAGGGTTCGCTCTGCCGACTTAGGGATGAATCTTGAGAGGGCTGTTATTCGGCCCAACAATCTTTGTAGTTCCTTGATACTGTGAGGGGAGGCTATGTTCTGTAAGGCTTGGACCTTTTCGGGGTTGACTTCAATGCCCCGCTCGGTAACGATGTATCCGAGGAATTTGCCTCCGCGGACTCCGAATATGCACTTGCTTGGGTTAAGCCGAATCCCATAATGCCGCAAGGTGCCAAATGTTTCCTTCATGTCAGAGATGATGTCTTCAGCTTTGACAGTTTTGATAAGGACGTCATCTACGTACACCTCCAGGTTTCGGCCTATTTGTGGCCGGAACACTTTATTCATCATCCTTTGATAGGTGGCTCCGGCATTCTTTAAACCAAACGACATGACCTTATAACAGAAGGTCCCATCAGCAGTGATGAAACTAACCTTTTCTTGATCCTCTAAGGCGAGCGGAATCTGATGGTATCCCTGGTGGGCATCTAGCATGCAAATTAATTCACATCCAGCAGTGGAGTCTACTACTTGGTCTATTCGAGGCAGAGGGTAGCAATCTTTAGGGCATGCTTTATTGAGATCCCTAAAATCTATACAGATCCTCCATTTTCCTCTCGGCTTTGGTACCAGTACTATATTAGCCAGCCATTCCGGGAACTGTACTTCTCGGATGTATCCGACTTGCAGGAGCTTCTGCACCTCGGCTCGGATGATTTGGTCTTTTTCTGATCCAAAATGCCTTCTTTTTTGCCGAATGGGCCGAGACCCAGGAAAGATATTCAGCTTATGCTCCATGACTGTCCGGGGGATGCCCTGGTGTTGTTCATCTGGCCACGAAAAGACATCTATGTTGCTGGTCAGGCAATCTTTGATCTTCTGCTTCAACTTTTCCGGAAGATCTGCAGCTATTCGAAGGATCCTTTCGGGCTGATTCGGCCATACTTGTACCTCTTCTTCCTCAGCGTTCGCAGAAGGGACTTCCCTCAGGGTATATATGCTGGCGCTCTCTGTCTTTTGGCTTTTCCTGGGTCCTGTACGAACCTCCTCCACATAGCACTTTCGGGCAGCCATTTGATCTCCGGCTACTTCCCCTATCTGGTTGCCCACGGGAAATTTGATTTTCTGGTGATAGGTGGAGACAGCCGCTTCAAAGGCATGCAGGGCAGGCCTTCCTAAAATGATGTTGTAGGCTGAAACTGCGTTCACCACGGTAAAAGCGTATCGTCCGTCCGTGAGATGACTCTTCTCCTAAGGAAAGAGGGAGGTTGATTCGGCCGAGCGGAGTGACCTCGTGCCCCGAGAAGCCATACAGCGCGGTATTCATTGGTTGGAGCCATGTGACTTCCTGCTGCATACGGTCAAAGGTATCTTTAAACAATATGTTAGCTGAACTACCTGTGTCAATGAAGATCCGTGCTACGTTGTAATTGGCCACTGTAGCTCTTATCACCAAGGCGTCGTCATGAGGAGTAACTATTCCCTGCAAATCTTCAGGGCCAAACCTGATTGATGGTTTATCTGTGAGGGCCGGGTTGATGCTTACTTGCATGTTTTCTAATTGCCGGCCGTGAGCTTTCCTGGCCCGATTCGAGTCCCCATCAGTAGCTCCTCCGACGATCATGTTAATCGTCCCCCAATGCGGAGTGTTGAGCGCTTGAGGTGAGTGGGGGGAGGGGAGGTTCTCCCCAGGAGTGTCCTGCGACCTTCGGGGGACCTGAGCCGGTCTCTGCTGTTCGGGCATTGGCCGAGGGGCTCTTCTAGCCGGATTTCGTTGGGCGAACTCTCGTGATTCTGATCGCCCGTTGCAAGAGGCCTCGCCCTGCTGTTCCCTTATTACTTGCCTGATCTCATTAGCTAGAACGCGACACTCCCGGGTTGAGTGACCGTATACTTGGTGAAAGGCGCAGAAAGGACCTCGTTCCTGCGGTGTGGCTGGCAGTTCTCGAACGGTATGGATGGTCCTATCCTTCATAAGCCGTGGAGGGTAGACAGGAGCCCCAGATGATTGGAGAGGCGGAGGGCCTTTCTGGATGCTTTTCTGGGGTCTGGGTCGTTCCAACCGATGTTGTCCATCAGCTGCTTTCTCGGCTTCTTCTAAATTGATGTATGCTTCCGCTCTGGCCAGCAAGACTTCAAAGTGAGGAGGAGGCCTCTTCATTAGGGATTTGGAGAAATCCCCCCGTACGAGGCCATGAGAGAAGGCGTCCACCACTGTATTTGGCGAGGCGTCCGGTACGTCCACGGCTATTCGGTTGAAACGGTGCAAATAGCCCCTTAAAGATTCTCCCCGTTCCTGTTTCATGGTCATGAGTCTTGGGTGTCACGATACCGTTTACTACTAGCAAATCTTTGTAGGAATAGTAAGGACAGCTCTTGGAAAGAATGAATGGACCCCGCCGGCAGTCGATCAAACCACCTTTGTGCGGGGCCAATTAGATTAAGGGAGAAGACCTTACATTTTGCTCCATCCGAGTAATTATGGATTAATGCCGCCTTCCTAAACCTTCCCAAATATTCTTCTGGATCAGCCGAGCCATTATACTCCCCTATGCAGACTGGCCTAAAGGACTTGGGCATTCTGTCCGCTATCATGCTGGGGGCGAGGGGGGATTCGGTGCCGATAGCAGGAGCCTTACCCTTTTTGGGATCCCTCTCAGATGGTGCATATGAAGGCATCTCCTTAGAGGATCGTGAGGACGAAGCGGTAGAGGAGGACTCGGATGATGGTCAAACGGTGGGAGTCGATCCGGGAGTAGTTGGAGTAGGCGGCACAGAGGCCGGAGTAGGGCCCTGGACTGGGCTAGAAGGGGTTGCCAGTGAGGGATTTCCCCGAGGGATGAGGTCACGTAGGACGTCTTCCATGGTTGTCTTGACCAGCGTCATGATGCTTTCTCTCGTTAAGCCTTCGCCCGCGAGATTGTGATTACCTGAATTCGCTCCTTGGTCTGCCATATTTGCCTCAGGCGTTGTGTTTTTAAGTTTCCCACAGACGGCGCCAATTATGATGCCTGTCGAGACCGTGATGGCGAGGTGTCCAGGTAGCATAAACCGGTAACTGTCGATGCTTCGGCGGAGAGATGCGCAACCCGTGTCGTTGGAAAGTTACGGAAGATCAATGCCGCCAGATAGCTGAGCAGAATGATGTGGACCGAGCCGAATGGAGAGCCTGCGCAGTAGCAATCGGTTAAGGGCGCCGAGAGAGATCTCGGCACGGCCCCTTCGACGCTCAAGACAGAACTTAGTTGGAAGAGGAAAAAGGAACTTAGAACAACTAGTATCAATGTTTGGAAAAGCCTTCTTTCCTCCTTTCCCAGGAGGGTCCTATATATAGGAGGGAAGCTCTGTTCTCGAGGAGCTCTGTCCACAGAAGTGACGGAGCCTAATGGACCATACAGTATAATCATTGTTACTTGGACTGCATTCCACGCGTGGGCTGCCATTACTACACGTCGTGCGGTTGATAGGAGACAAGTCTCAATTAATGTTGCGGCTAATCCCTTGAGATCTTGGCAGGGAAATCTGCCCTTGGACGAGAGCAGTAATTAATACACGGTGCGTGGCTGATAGGAGACCATTCTCTATTAATGTCGCAGACATTCCTCTGAACCTTGTCAGTGATTTATCCTTTCAAAGGGGAATATGCTCCTTCAACTTGATGACATGGCCTTCCTCCTTTAGCTTACAATAAAATGGATCCTTTTTTATACGATTCTTATATTTCAGAGGCGGGGAGCCTGATATAAAGGAAATCCGAGTCGAGACGCGGGGCGTCTGGTATATGTGAGAGAAATCCGAGCCGAGACGCAGGGCGTCTGGTATATGTGAGAGAAGTCCGAGCCGAGACGCAGGGCGTCTGGTATATGTGAGAGAAGTCCGAGCCGAGACGCAGGGCGTCCGGTATATATAAAGATGGGGCATTCGCAGCGGGTTCATCCTGTTTGTTTAAACCCTGCCTTTCAGTCTTACCTGAGTATCATTAGGTATCACCTGAGTATCACTAGGTATCAATAATTAAGTTAAATTTAGAGATAAATGGAAAATTAATTGTCGGGGATCTTACGGAATTATTCAATGGGTTGAGCATCAACAGAATGGAAAGTGAACTAGAGATTGAATGAGACTAGATCATGAAAATATTCTTGAATATTGGTTAAGGAGTCAATAGGAAGGATGGTTGACGATGGAGCTATAGATAGATAAATACTATCTGTTGTCTATCAAGACGGGGATGGTGAGGTGTCCCGGTGACGAAGGCGACAAGGACCGACAACTCGGACGGGCGGGCCTAACGCGGAGGGAGAAGGGTGGCAGCCGAAATGTCATCTCGGCTGTGGGTCGAGCCGAATGAAGAGAGACGAGCCGAATGGAGAGTCCTGCAAGACAACAAGCAGTTAAGGGCGTCGAGAAAGATCTCGGCAAGACCCCTCCGACACTCAAGACAGGAAATTAACAGGAAGATAGAGAAAAGAATGGACAAGTAAAGTTGAGAATGTGTGAACCTCTTTTCTCCTCCTCTGGGGAGGTTATATATAGAAGAGAAATCCTCCTGCCAAATGGTACTGTCGGTGTGGGCGGTATGACTTCATGATATATTTATTCCTGCTCCAAGAAGTAATAGAGGTCATTATCCTCATAAATATCGTAGGCGCATGAGTCATAATTAATATTCGTCGTGTGATTGATAGAAGATAATTCATCATTAATGCGATAAACATTCCTCTGAAAATCAGTATGAGCATCTGTTTCTTGGTCGGAGAGAAATACTGACAAGGACTGTCTGGTGGACCCCCTGAATAAGAAATATCTACCACGTCCTCTGACTAAATAAGATAAATTATGTATTAAGAAGGCATACATCTGAGATAATGTGTCTTTGCCGAGATATGAGATGATGACTGAGATGCAGGGCGTCTGGTATAAAATATGGCTAGCCGAGATACGGGGTGTCTGGAATAATAGATGACCGAGCCGAGACTTAGGGCGTCTGGAATAATAGATGACCAAGCTGAGATGCGGGGTGTTTGGAATAATGTATGGTCGAGCCGAGACGCGGGGTGTCTAGAATAATAGATGACTGAGCCCAGACGCGGGGCATCTGGAATAATAGATGACCGAGCCCAGATGCGGGACGTCTAGAATAATGTATGGTCGAGCTAGACGCGGGGCGTCTAGAATAATAGATGACATGATGTTGATAGTTATGTGCCTAGTCATAGGTTAGTTTTTTCCGGTATCACAAGCATCCCTCCTCAAGTCTAGTCGAAGGATAGACGTAGCTTGACTGACTAGACTGATCTTATTACGTTATGATTTTTCTCTATCATTTTAATGAGGCGTGGGAGGTGGCACCTAGTATGTGCTCCTCGAGAACGGAGAAAATCTCGCTTTTGGAGATGACCCATTAATGCGGGGATATTGTTATGATTGTCTCGCATCTCTAGGATTTCTTTTGTTATGTCGCGTGTCTCAAAAAGAAGTCCTCGAAAGGAGAGTCGACGTAGCTTATCTATAAGTGCCCCTTCGCCACTTGATCCTCGCTGTTTCGCACGCAACGCCTTCTCAAATCTTTCTCTTCGGCGATTCCTTCCTTATTCTCCGACAACGTTTCTCTTGTAAGTTCTCTGCCCTTCGTCCTCCTTTTCCTTTCACAATGACCTCAAATACCGACATCTGGTATTTGAGAGTCCACAGTACCGTCGATCCGGAGGTTCCACCGAGGTCAGGTCTACTTTCCACATCCCTAACTCATATAAGCTTAGGTTTCCTCAACGGGACCAGTGGCCTCACAAGCCCCCTCCCAAATTCACGGCCTTCTTTATCGACCAATTGGTTGCTGGTCTTCGCTTTCCCTTGCACCCTTTCTTTGTCGAGTTGTCCTCTTATTTTCTCATTCCTTTGAATCAATTCGCCCCTAATGCTTTTAGCATTATTAACGACTTTATTATTAGTTTTCTTTTCTACCATCTTCCTCTTTCGGCTACCGCCTTTCATTCTTGCTTTATCCCGAAAAAAAAAGAGGTGGGAGTCTTCTTCTTCTCAGCTTGGCAAGAAGTGAAATTCTTGTCGAACCTCGCCACTTCACACAAACACTGGAAGGTCAAGTGCTTGTTTGTTAAGCCCGAATCCCCTTTTACTTGGCCAACCGGGTGGCAACTCGAGCTGCCACCTTCTCCTTCTATTCGAAGCTTCAAAAAATCTCCTGCCTACCGAGAGATTTCCGGAGTCCTCATCGACTTAAGCTTTGACGTCAACGTCTTCCTGGAAGAAGGACTTCTATACCACTTTGGTAGAAGTCCCATATAGGCCGAGCTAAGTGGCTCCTTAGGTAAAAAAACTTCCTCTTGTTATATTTCTCTATTTTATTTCTATCTATTTAACCTCCTTATTTATGTCAGCTGAAGACATGTTCCACGCTTCCCTCAACAAAAAGTTGAAGTGGAAGAGGGCACAGATGATCCCTCCAGCAAATGCTCCGGGCGAGACACCTGAAGGAGTCGAATCAGATGAACTTTCACCACCTCGGGCTTCTATGGTGGCCGAGGTGATAAGTTCTGGGGATTCGGAGGAGCAGCAACGATAGCACAAGAGGAGTTGTGTGGTGCTTTCTTCCGCAGAGAGGAGCCCCTCTCAGCAATCCTCCCCCCACAAGTTCTCGTTATCTGGTCGGGTCGAGTGGTGAAGGGACGAGCGGCGAGGGGCCGAGCGGCGAGGGGCCAAGCGGCGAGGGGCTGGGTAGCACGGGGCCAGACATCCTAGCGCCTCCTTCGGAGGAGTATCCGAGGGCTCCTCCTCCTCTTGATGAGCCGTCATCCTCTCATCAATGCAGTCCAAGTCCCCTCCCGAAAGTTTCGGGCCGTCCTCGATCGAGACAAGAGCAGTCGACTAGAGGATTTCTCCGCGCCATTCAGGATGCCATAGGGGAGTCGACCAAGGGGAAATCCATTCCAACGCTTAGCGACGAGATGAACACCCGCCTGGGCAAGGTAAGTATCTGTTTAGTTTTGCTGTTTCATTTTTGTCACCAAGTTTTACTACCTCGGCTAACTTAATTGACTCTGCTCTTTTTGTAGTTCTAGGGCTACCACTTGAAGTTGATGTCCCATTTGCCTCCCTTGACCGCGACCTTCCAACAGATGCAAGCTCAGGTGGCAGGCCTCTCAACTTAGCTTCGGGACAAGGAAGCGGAGCTCGGCTTAGCTCAGTCTGAGGCAGCCATGTTCCGATCCAAGGTCCTCCGCTACGAGGATGATCTCCGGAGTCAGGCGCGGGAGCTAGAGCGCCTAAAGGTTCAGGCTGCAGAGATTGAGGAGTTGCAGGCCAAAGCTATAGAGGCAGATGAGCTCAAGGCCCGAGCCGAAGAAGTTGAGGGCAAACTGTTGCAGGTTGAGCAGATCATAGCTACTCAAGCAGAGTTTGAGGTCAAACGACGGGACGAGCTAGTAGACCGAGCTGAGAAGGCTAAGGTTGAACTAGTCTTGTACCGTTCGGGCGAGGAAGGTCGATGGGAGAATCACAAAAAGGCCTTCCTCGCCTCTGAGGAGTTTTCTGACATCCTAGGAGGTCGCACTATTGACCTCCTAGAGATAGGATATGAGGGGGTCATCCGACACTTCAAGGAAGCCGAATACCCACCTGAAGGGACTTCTACCGAGTTCCTGGATCTACAACGTCTCATTAATGAGACCCCAGATTCGATGCTTGGTGGCCTTCCCCACTAGCTTAGTCTTTAATTTCTAGTTTAATAGTACATTTTGTAGTCGTGACGACATTTCTGCATTTGTAATACCTTGAATCTTAATGCAAACTTTTTGAACTAAGTGTTGTCATTCGACTTTTTAGGAATTTAACGCTACTGACTATGTTAATTGTAACACCCCCTAGTCTTTTCACTCTCTACCAGGGGAGATGTCACTACTTTATTGTCTCTATCTTTAATTCATGCAATATACTAACGCAATATGCTAACAATTAGAAACTAAAAATCTAGTTTAGACATCTGCATTTAGGATCTTTTACTTCCACTGTTCCGTCGCCACACACACTCAGCACTTCATCCGCCATGCCACCTTACTGAAGCTTTTCTTTACCTTTATCTGCAGTATAAGGAAATGCAAACTATAAGCAATAACGCTTAGTAAGTACTTTCTATGCTCACAAAAACATGCACTTTATGAAATCATGCAACTAGTTCTCTTGTCCTGGATACACATGCAAACATAACTGGAAATCATAACTCTGATTACTTGTCTCTTATATAAATCATGCTTTTAAGTATATTAAAACTTGTAAACAGTGTATCTGAACTGAAATGATTAACTTTGAAAACTTTTACTTATACTTATATTGATACTTCAAAATAATAATCATCCTGGATATGGGCCCGACATAGTACCAATGCGTGCATTCCTAATAGGTCGGGGTGGTCAACCACCGAACCTACTAGGGTAACTGAAATTGAGGGTCTCGACCCGTGGGCGAAACTGATGCCCGGTACATGCCCTGTCAAAAAGTAAAATACTTCCTTTATACTTATATTCTTATACATACTGAAGGAAATGTTCTTAATCCCCTAAATCATGAATGAGGAGCACCATAAAGATCATTATACTCTTGACCCCCAAAACTGAAATGGGGAGCATATTGAAGATCGTTGTGCTCTTAATCCCCAATTCGAACGGGGAGCATTTTTAAATTTTCTTTATAAAGGAAATATTTTTACATCTTACTCTATATCATGCATATAATTGTAAGCTACAACTCATCTACAACATGCATGATCATGAATCACATTCTTATCATGGATCTAAACATGATGTTGAATTATCCATAACATAACGGTAAAATCACATAACTGAAAACATCATGCATAACTGAAAATAACATGCGCATAAAAACATATCAATAATATACGATAACTACTTATACTGTAGGTGAGCAATACTTACCTACTACGTTTTTCACCAATTTATATTGTTAGATTTCGTAAAGAGAAGACCTCCTACGTGTTTCCTTGCTTTAGCGTGATCCTCTACCAAGTCCCTCTTGAAAATCCCCAAAGATCCGAACGCGAGGAGAGGCAAGATTGCTCATAAAAGCGAAATAGAAGAAACAACTCGAAATGCACCAGAAGAAGATCGAGATCGCCAGCAACTACATGGCTATTTCCCGAAGAATACCACGTCGAAGCTGCAGATCTGCCAACGCCCCCGGCAGCGGAAAACTTCTTTCTTTCGGCGGCGGAGCAAAACGAGAGAGAGAGAGAGAGGTAGAGAGGTGGGCTTCGGCGTTGGAAATAAAACGAGAGGAGAGAGAGAGAGATTGGCGTGAGATTTATAGAGAGATAGAAATAAAATATATATAAATTAGGGTTTTTCCTTAACCTAATTATCCCCTTTAAATAATTAGTCAAATTAATCAATCTCTTTTTTTTTCTACTAATAGATATATTCTGTTATATCCTACTCATTGGTAATCTTATGATTTAGTGGTGGGAAGTCTATTCTCCCAAACTAACGGTTCATGGTTCAAGCCTCGGCTAATGAACCCATTATTTCTATTTTTTATTATTATTATTATTATTATTATTATTATTCTATTCCTATTTTTATTATTTCTATTCTTATTTCTATTTTCCACTAATAAAATATAGGAATTAAAATTTGGGATGTTACATTAATAACGAATAATAACAAGCGACTCAAAGTACCTTCACCGCGGTTCAATAATAGGAGACTTGGCCAAGAAGAGATACCCGAAGAAGAAAATCGAAGGCCGAATAGCAATCACTTGGAATTAGCTATGATAAATGATATCTAGAGAAGAGCCGAATCAAAGATACTTGGAATCAATCGTGATACGTGATATCCAAGGAAGAGAGCCGAATAGGCTATACTTGGGAGAGCCGAATAGGCTACAAGGAAGAGTCGAATCAGAGATAATACTTGGGACCAGCTGTGATAAGCGATACCCAAAGAGAAAACTGAATGACTGTACTTGGGACCAGCTGTGATAAGCGATACCCAAGGGGAATAGCCGAATAGATAATATTTAGGATCAGCTGTGATAAGCGATACTCAAGGAGAAAATCGAATGACTATACTTGGGACCAACTATGATAAGCGATACACAAGGGGAATAGTCGAATAGATAATACTTGGGACCAGTTGTGATAAGCGATACCCAAAGAGAAAACTGAATGACTATACTTGGGAACAGCTGTGATAAGCGATACCCAAGGAGAATAGCTGAATAAATAATACTTGGGACCAGCTGTGATAAGAGATACCCATGGAGAAAATTGAATGGTTGTACTTGAGACCAGCTGTGATAAGCGATACCAAAGGAGAATAGCCGAATATATAATACATGGGACCAGCTGTGATAAGCGATACCCAAGGAGAAAATCGAATGATTGTACTTATGACCAATTGTGATAAGCAATACCCAAGGGGAATAGCCAAATAGATAATACTTGGGACCAACTGTGATAAACGATACCCAAGGAGAAAATTAAATGATTGTACTTGGGACCAACTAACTGTGATAAGAGATACCCAAGGGGAATAGCCGAATAGATAATACTTGAGACCAACTGTGATAAGCGATACCCAAGGAGAAAACTGAATGATTGTACTTGGGACCAACTAACTATGATAAGCGATACTCAAGGGGAATATGCGAATAGATAATACTTGGGACCAGCTGTGATAAGCGATACTCAAGGAAAAAACCGAATGGATGTACTTGAGACCAGCTGTGATAAGCGATACCCAAGGGGAATAGACGAATAGATAATAAGGTCGAATGGGCAATACTTGTATAGAAAAGCATGTCTGGGGCTATGAAGAAGAATTTTCATTGTGAGGAGACTTCATTACATATCACCGAGCTCTCTAAACATGATAAGACCATAAATGGAAAACATTCCAAGGCCGAGTAAGCTCCTTTCCTTCGCTATCCTAAAGGTAGTAAGCGCCAAAACTGAACTTCTTGATGACTTTGTACGGACCTTCCCATCGGGGTGCCAATTTGTGAACTTCCCCCGCCGGCTGGATTTTCTTCCATACAAAATCGTTGGGCTGAAAGGATCAAGGTACCACCTTCTTGTTGTAGGCTTGGACGATTTTCCTCCGAAAGGCATTCATCCGACTGGCCGCTTGATCTCGAGTCTCTGATACTAAATCCAGCTTGGCCAGTCTTCTTTCCTTGTTGGTATCATCATCGGGAGTGTAAGCAGAAACTCGACGTGATCTCATGCCAATCTCCACGGGGACGAGGGCTTTAGTACCGTAGACCAAATGGAATGGAGTGAGACTCATGTTGTCTTTAGAGGTAGTTCTGTATGCTCATAAGATACTGGGTAATTCTTCGACCCAACTTCCACCCATGTGATCTAACTTGATTTTAATTTCCCGAATCAGCTCTCGGTTATTGACTTCAGTTTTCCCATTGCTTTGAGGAAAAGCTACTGAGGTGAAAGCTTGTTGAATCTCCAACTGTTGACACCATTCTTTCACTTTGTGGCCTTGAAATAGTTGTCCATTATCCGAGACCAGCTTCCTTGGAATGTCGAATCGACACACTATATTTTTCCAGAGGAATTTTAATACGACATCTTCAGTTATCTTGGCCAGTGGCTTGACTTCTACCCACTTTGAAAAATAATCCACCGCTACTAGCAAAAACTTCTTCTGATTCGGCCCCATTGGCAGTGGTCCCACTATGTCCATTCCCCACTGATCGAAGGGGTAGGATATTACTGAGGCTTTCAGCAGCTCGGCGGATTGTTAAGAAAAATTTTGATGCTTTTGACAACTAAGGCATACCCGCACATAGTGGGAGACATCTTGTTGGAGTGTAGGCCAAAAATACCCGGCTAATAAGACTTTCCGAGCGAGGGATGCTCCTCCATAATGATTTCCACAGCAACCCTCGTGTACTTCGCGCATAACATAATCTGCTTCTTCTCGGGCGAGGCATTTGAGTAGGGGTCGGGCGAAAGCTCGCTTATATAGTGTGTCGCCTATTAGGACGAAACGAGTGCTCCTTTTCTTGATTGCCTGTGCCTCGGCTCGTTCATTTGACAATACTCCTTTCTTGAGGTAATCAGTTAGAGGAGTCCTTTAGTCCGTGAGCCATGAGACACCATTGGCTCTTGATCTATATTAGCGATGAGCTGCGTCTCGACTATTGAGTCATCCAAGCTCCAAGTAGCGAGTACGCTAGTCATGCGAGTCATCTCGTCGGCTTTTTGATTGTCTGCTCGAGGAATTTTGTGAAGAGTAACCTCTTGAAATTCCGAGGATAACTTGCGATAAGCTTGCATATAACGCCGCAGTCTTTGATTGTTGATGTCGAATGACCCTTTAAGTTGTTTCACGGCTAATTGTGAGTCTGAATATAGAGAAATCCGAGTGGCTCGAATGTGACAGGCTGCCCGCATTCCAGCTAGTAAGGCTTCATACTCTACTTCATCGTTGGAAGCTTGGAAGTTAAGATGTATAACTATCCAGATTGTATCTCTTTGAGGGGATATCAATAATACTTCTACTCCACTTCCCTGTTTAGTTGTTGAGTCATCCACATATACCTTTCATTCCTCATTTTTCTCGAGCCCTGACGTCTCGGCTAAGAAGTCCACCAATACTTGCACCTTAAGGGCCATACGGGGTTGATATTGGATGTCATACTCGGCTAGCTCAGTGACCCACTTTATTAAGCAGGTAGATGCTTCCGGATTGGTTAATATTCTTCCGAGGCCATTGTTAGTTAATATCGTGACCAATGAGATAAGAAATAAGGATAGAGCTTTCGGGTTGTTATAAGTAGAGCTAGAGCCAGCTTTTTTAGCGTCATGTACCTGCTCTCGGCAGCTTTTAATAAATGACTGACGAAATAAATAAGTAATTGTTTATCTTCTTCCTGCCGGAGTAGTACTGATGCCACGACCTCCTCAGAGGAGGCTAGATATAGCTGTAAATTCTCCCCCGACACAGGTTTAGCAAGTGTGGGCAGCTCGGTTATATACTGCTTTAGTTCAGAGAAAGCTTGTTCACATTTTTCATCCCATGAAAACCGAACCGACTTACAGAGTACCTTAAAGAAAGGGAGACTCTGCTCAACCGACTTAGGGATGAATCAAGAGAGTGTCGTTGAAAGAGCTCTCGGTAGTTTTCTCCCCACCAACTAGAGAGAGAAGCTCTCCCTTCTCTCTAGGATTTCCCTGGAGAGAGGGTGGTTGGCGGTTGGTCAGAAAGCGATCCTGAGGGTTTAGGACTGCTCCGGGGCTCTTTCCTGGGGGAGTGTTCTCACGTGGTGGCAAGGCGGTGGTGGGTGTTTGCTCCGACGAAGGTGGACAGGCTGTGCGCAGGTTGTGCACCGGCTGTGCGCTGAGGCGTGGTGAGTGCGCGGTGGGCAGGGCATTAGGTTGTGCGTGGGGCAGTGGTGCAGGTGTTGCGGTGGCTTGTGGCTTGTGGCTTGTGGCTTGCGGCTTGTGCGTGGGGCAAGGGCAGGGGTGAGCGGTGGTGCGGTGGCTTGTGTCTGTGGTGTGGCACGGTGGGCAGAGGGGTGTGTCGCTGCGGTGGTTTAGGTGAAGGTCTGTTGACAAACTCCCTTTTCCGGTGAAATTGTGGGGTTTCCGGCGACCATAGCAGGGATCTCCGGTGAAGCTAGGCACAAGGAAGATTGGGCTGGCAGATTTCGAATTTTTCCAGATAAGGAAAATCTGCAGCAACACATATTACATTAATTGTTGTTTTAATACTTGCTTCATTTGGTGGCTTTTCTTTCTAGTTTGGAGATTGGTTTCCATACTTGGGAGGAAAGGATTTCAAATTCGAATTTCTTCATAAAAGGGAAATCTGCAGCAACTTTTATTACATTAATTGCTGGATTAATACCTGCTTCAATTGGTGGCTTTGTTTCCTAGTTTTGGAGTGCTTACTAAATGGCTAAACATAAGAAGCGAAGGGCTGAGATTGAAGGAGTTGATCAACCTGTCCAAGGTGGCAAGCACGTGGCAAATGAGGACATAGAAAAGTTTCAATCGATGCAAGGGAAAAAACATGTGGCAACTGATGATATGGTGCAAGTCCAGCCGGTGCATGTTGGCAAAGATGTGGCAACTAGTGGCAAAGGGAAGGAGGTTGCAATTGGTGATGTGGCAGATGCTAATGTGGCAAGTGCGGAGGTGGCAAAGGATATGGCTGGGAGCGTTGAATCGGAGAAGATAGTAATGAATGAGGCGATGCAAATGGCTGGAGCTACTGAGGAGGTCCCGCCCAAACAATGGGTAAACCTCTTCCATGAAAATCGGCATGCTGGATTGGCAATACCTCTGGAGCAGCATGTGGCGACGGGCAAAGCAGTGAAGATAGATTTCAGAGACATTGATACTGTGGAGCACGCTATGGGTTTCTGTCTAGTAGGAGGCTTCATGGGGCGGCATCCAGGGCGTAAAGGAGTGGAGACTGTCATCAAGAACTGGAAACCGGCATGTACCTTTCATTTACATAAAAGTGGATGGGTCATCTTCAAATTTGACACGGCAGAGGATCGTGACTCCATTCTGCACGGAGGTTTGAATTTTGTTTTTGGCATTCCGCTTTTTCTCAAAAAGATGCCTCCGTGTTTCTTGTTTGAAGAGGATGGGTGTTTTGCTCATGTATGGGTGAATATCCACGGACTCCCCCCTGATTGTTGGACGACAAAGGTGCTTAGCCGCATCGGTTCGGAAATTGGATGATCGCTCTACACGGATAGGCTCACACGTACGTGTGAGCGCATTGCTTATGCACGGATGCTAGTGGAGGTTGATATGATGAAGGACCGAGTTGTACGGGTTCTGGTGGAATTGCCGACAGGGGTGAGTGTTGATCTTATAATTGGATATGAGGTTATACCACCTTTCTGCAGGATATGTCAGCGTTTGGGCCATCGAGAGGACTTGTGCAAGGTGGTAGCCCAAATAAAGAAGCATACACCCGGGGGAGAAGGTAACATGCAGAAAGATGCGACATCTGGAGGGGCTGATGGTACACAGCAGATCCCTGGGGACAATGTACAGAAATCGCAACCTGAAGCTCTGAAGGAGGGTCAGGTAAAGGAGAGGCTTGGTCGTTCACACAGCAGGCAGCGGCGACGTACTAGGCAACGTATGTGTGTGGTCAGTGCACCGGCGGAGCAATTAGTGAAAGCTGGTGCGGACGGTGTACAGGTGAAGGCTACTGGAAATGCAAGAAGGCAGGCCCTGCCGCAGGATGGTCAGCGGTGAGCCGGGGCAGAGAAAGCTGTGTAGGAGCAACCAACCATGCAAGGTGCTGAACAGGTGAGCAGCCCCCCACGTGAGGCTGTGAGCACTGCGCAGGTTGAGTCGCAGAGCATTTCGGAGCAAAGCGTGACTTTAGGCTCTACGGACATGAGGACAGTAGATGGCGGTCACGATAGGCCCCGTATCAGCGATGGTGGGGAGAGGATGATTAGCGGCCAGGTTGGGAGCAGCAGTGCGAGTAGCCCGTGAGCAAGGTTCATGAAGATAGCAAGTTGGAATATAAGGGGTTTCCATAAGCCCCTTAAACAAGGGGGGGGCGTTCAACACCTCCTCACAAGTAAGAAGATACAAGTAATGACACTTCTTGAGACAAAACTAAAGGTGGAGCAACTCCCTTCTATACTTCACCGGCGTTTCAATGGTATGAACTTCGAGCACAATTTTGGAACTTCTAACCGTGGTCGAATTTTGATATTATGGGACATGCAACGGGTAACACTGGATGTCCTGGAGGTGGCGGAGCAATATATTCACTGTCGGCTTCTTTGCGCTGTCACCAAAAGGACTTTCTTGGCTACATTTGTATATGGGCTTCACTCCGTCATTGAGCGGCGACCACTATGGGACTCTCTTCTGCGGCTTGGAGATAGTATTATGGAGTCTTGGATCCTCTTGGGCGATTTCAATTCTATCCTATCCATTGAAGATAAGGAAGGTGGTTCACCGGTGACTAACTATGAAATAAGGGACTTTGGGGCGTGTGTGCAAGGGTGTGGGTTGGAGGACCTACGTTCCATTGGATGTCGCTTGACTTAGACAAATGATATCACATCCTCTAAACTCGATTGTGCTTTGGTTAATAATTTTTGATTAACTAATGACTATGATAGCATTGTGGAGTTCACACCCCCGGGGTGTCTTTCGGATCACTCAAGTTGCATAGTTTCGGTTATGGCACAGGGGAATGGTCCTAAGCGACCGTTCAAATTCTACAACATGTGGACTCTTCACAAGGATTTTCATGATTTAGTGGCGGACACTTGGATGGAATCGGTTGAGGGGTATGCACAATTTAGCCTCAAAGCTAAGCTCACAAGGCTTAAGGGGTGGTTGAGGGCCCTTGATCGGGAATATTTTGGCCACATTTCAGAGCGGGCGCAGCGAACAAAGGAGTTGTTGGAGGCTGAACAGTGTGCTTTGCTAGGCGAGAGCAATCGGCTAAGTAGTGCACATGGCGCAGACGTGGCTCGAGCAGTCACCGCACCAGACATAACAAATTTTGCACCGCTGAGGGATGCAGGCAGAACACTTGATGGAGCTTCTGGCACATGTGTGGCGCAGACAGAATCTGCACTGTACACAGCAGAGCGGTTACCACAGGAAGAAGCAGACAGGACACTTGACGACGTCTGTGGCATGAGCATGGCTCAGGGCGACGGTGTGCCACACAGTGCAGAATGTGCATCGTCAGATAGAACATTTGACGACGCTCATGGCACGTGCGTAGCTCGAGGAAATAATACACCATACATAGCAGATGTTAAGCACCAAGACAGGCAGAGCAGAACAGTTAGCGGAGGTTGTTAGGGCAATCTCTTGCCATGATAAGGTTTTGATGTGTGTGGCAAAGGGTTTAAGTTAGTTGGTTATGTTGATTTGATATGTGCGTTGAAGTCATGCAGGACTTAGTAATTCGCACATGGAGCCGTGGCGAGTTTCACATCTCATGACTCGTGCCTTGAGTCGGTGAAGGATAGCTTTGCGGAAGCCGTGCGCTTGGAGCATCCGAGGGACCGCCGGACGAGAAGCTTGGAGTGAAGCCGGAGGAAGTAGACTTCGAGGCAAGAGACGCGAAGGAGCATTGCAGAGCCGTGCGCCTGATGCTGCCGAGGGACGTGGCCGAGAACGAAGAGAACTTCAAAGGCGAGGGACTCCGAGAAATGAGAGTGAGCGATTGTAACCCAGGGAAGGGTAGCTCTTAGGTGAAACTTGGCCATTTGGCCAAGTGTCGGATGGGTTTCGACACACGATCGCCATGTCATCGGCAATGACCGCCTCGAGTCGATGGGTTGATCGGCGGTATAAGACCAGATTTAGGGCTTGATCGCCATGGCCGTGGGTAGCGATCGATATGTCGGCAATGATCGATCGCCAGGGGAAGGCGATCGGATCGATGGAATCTGCAGAGCCGAATAGAGTCGACTCAACTGAGCACTCGACTGATCGAACATCAGTCGACTGATGGTCCCATCAGTCGACTGATGCCAATACCGTTGGATGGAATCCAACGTGGAAAGCAGCCGTTATTGGGCAACGGCTACGAGATCAGTCGACTGATCCTGTGTCAACGGGAAGAAACCCTCTTCCTCTATAAAAAGGAAGGGGGTAAGGGTTTGGGAGCCTAATGCTTATGCTCTAATACTCTCCCAAAGATCCCTAAAGCTTTCCATCCTCTTACTCAAGCTTATTTCCATTCTATTTGTAAGAGGAGTGTTTGTAAAGGTTACCTCCACCTAGCTTGGTGCAAAGGAGAGACCAATAGTGATTGGGTTTCGGAGTGATTCACCGTGGACGAATCGGACCGTGGATTAGCGGCGTAGCCGTGAACCACGTTATATCTCCGTGTTTGTATTGTCTTTGTTTTACTTATATTTTGCTTGTCTTAGTTTATTGCTTCCGCTTGCGCTAACGTTTTCGTAGACGAGCAAAATACGACATCCGACGAACAAGGGCTATTCACCCCCCTCTAGCCGGCCAACCGATCTCCCAACAAGTGGTATCAGAGCAAGGTTGTTTGTCAAGGACTAACCGCCATGACAAACACTTCATTAAAAGATGGCCGGCTCCAACATCTACCCGCCGAAGTTCGAATTCGCAGTGGAAGAAGCGAATGGAGGTATTCTTCGAGACCGATTTTGATGTTATGCTTATAATGGAAAATGGTTTCGAGTTGCCTAGGGATGAAAGGGGTGAACCAATAGAGAAGACAAGGTGGACTAAGAAGCAAAGAGAGGAACACATTGCAAATTCAAGGGCTAAGCATCATCTCCTCAATGTACTTCCCCAACAAGAGATAAACCGAATTGGGGAGTGCTCTAGTGCCAAGGAGATGTGGGAGAAGCTAGTAGAGCTTCATGAAGGTACCTCGGAGGCAAAGCTAGCAAGAAGAGACCTCCTCCGCTCCCAACTATCAAACATCAAATTAGAAAAAGGAGAAAAGGTAACTTCATTGCATTCTAGGTTTAAAGAGATTTTGCATGGACTAACAAGTGTAGGAGAGAAGTTATCCAAGGGATATGGTAATGAAGGCCATAGGCGCCTTTCCCCGGTCCTCAAGATGGAGCTCCATGGTGGATTCATTCTACATCTCCAAGAACTTGGAAGTAAGTACCTTGGAGGAGTTCTTCTCAACAATGGAGCTCCATGAAACAAGACTTGAAGGAATACAAGAAGAACCAAGAATTCAACCTTCAGAGGAGTGGCCTTGATAGCAAATAAGGGAAAGAAGAAGATGGAAATTCCCTCCTCCTCGATGAAGCCTCATCCTCCTCCATGGATAGCACCGAAGAGGCCTATATGGTAAGGAGGGTAAGGCGTGCATTTAAGAATGTTAGATTTCATAAATCTAATGATAGGGGAAGGAGACCAAGGGGGAAGGTCATATGCTACAATTGCCAAGGAGAGGGGCACATAAGGGACAATTGTCCCCTCCTAAACAAGAGCAAGGAAGAGAAAGAAAAGAAGGAAGAAAAGAAGAAGAAGAAGGGAGCAAGAAGAAAGAGGAGAAGAAGGCCAAGGAAAAAGGAAAGTCCATGGCTCTCAAAGCCAAGACATGGGATGACCTTGCCTCCTCCTCCTCATCCGATGAAGAAGAGCATGTTTACTCCAACCTAGCATTAATGGCTCTTCATGACTCGGATAGCTCCTCCTCCTCCTCAAATGAAGAATCAAGCCTGGCGAGGAGGCTCAAATGAAGGGGAGCTTCATCTACCTCCTCATCCAGAAGAAAAGAAGAGGATATGGAAACTATGGTAAGCAGCCTCTCCTAAGAAAATAGTTTCCATAATTTCTAGTTTAACTAAGGACTTATTTGGCATGAAAAAGAAAAACAAAAGCATGCTTAATCAAATTAAGGAATTAGAGCAAAAATTAGAAAAAGCATGCTTAAGTGAAAATATTTCTTCTTGCCATGATGATGCATGCTCACATGATGAATATATGCCTTTAGATGTTAGTGATGCATGTATAAATGAAAATAGGGCATTAAGGGAAAAGGTAGATTATTTAACCAAAGCCCTAGAGAAATTCACAATAGGCTCCAATACCCTTAACATGATAATTGGGAGCCAAAGGGCAAGTTTTAACAAGAAGGGCCTAGGATATAAAGAGAAGAAAAATGAGAAGGCCTATAAATGCCTAATTGCTAGGGGACAAGACAAAAACAAAGAAATAGCTAAGAAATGGATCCCCAAGGAATTTCTAGTGAACCCCATAGGCAAAAATCTATTTTGGGTTCCAAAATCCATCCTGAAGGGTTAGGATAACCCTAGGGTAGTCAACCATATGAACTTGACCTATATCATATTTTGGTTGACTTAGGATGACGGGACAATATTTTTTAGATAGTGTTGGGTGATGATAACGTACCCATAAATAGGTAATAATGCTTAAATCATGATGATTGATGTAATTCCTATGTATGTTTTAAATCATGATTTATAATTTTGAAATTTGGCACGTTATCACTAGAAATTAAATCATGCTTTAGGTGATAATTTGCTTATTATCATCATATAATACCTAATGCATGATTATTATTTGTTGAAAACATGTATTTAATGATCATAATATGAAATTAATTCATATATGTCATTATGATCATGCAGGATGTTAGGTTGATACTTAACCATGATAGAATTGCATGAATATATTGGTTAAGTATGCACAAATACCCCCTAGGATGCATCTCACACTCACTATAGGCTAACTTGATTGCAAACTTAGCATGGGTGAGATGTTAGGATGATACAAATGTCCACTAATGCTTATGGCATTTAGATGGTCATTTAATGTATCAATTTAGCAATAATAGACCAATCATGGGGAAGACTTATGTTTAATTCATAGACATATTGCCCAAAGATCATGGTTGGATATTTCATATGTTTTCAAAACAATTTCTCACTTTAAAATACATGCATTCATGTTTTGAAACAATTGGAACCAAAACTAGGTGTCAAACTTGATACTTTCATGATCAAAAACCTAGTAGTTTTAAAGTTTTGGATTTTTGGTAAAAAACAGAAAATATAATGACTTTTCATGAAAACATATTTTTCACTGATAGAAATACTTAAAAGAAATGTGTTCCCCAAATTTTATGATTTTTCAAATTTTCTGGAATTTTTAACGCATTTCTGAAATTCGGCCAGAAAAATCAAAAATCCGAAAATCATGTGCCGGTCAGTATCTGAAGGATCGATGGCCTCAAAATCGTAATGCTAGAAGGCCGAATTCAGTTTTGATTCAATTTGTGGTATTTCAATTCTATACTTGATGCCATGGGTTTTATAACTTAGTGTTCATATTTTTGATGGTGTCAAAGGGGGAGAAATGAATATGTTTAAGTTATTTATGATAGGGGGAGAGATTAAGGGGGAGTTTCATTGATTAAGGGGGAGTTGCATGTTGCTATGTCATGTTTATACTTACATGCTTTTCTTACCTTAGAAATTTTTATCAAATGTTTACCTAACTTAAACGGATTGCCACACATCAAAAATGGGGAGATTGTTAGGGCAATCTCTTGCCATGATAAGGTTTTGATGTGTGTGGCAAAGGGTTTAAGTTAGTTGGTTATGTTGATTTGATATGTGCGTTGAAGTCATGCAGGACTTAGTAATTCGCACATGGAGCCGTGGCGAGTTTCACATCTCATGACTCGTGCCTTGAGTCGGTGAAGGATAGCTTTGCGGAAGCCGTGCGCTTGGAGCATCCGAGGGACCGGACGAAGCTTGGAGTGAGGAAGTAGACTGAGGCAAGAGACGCGAAGGAGCATTGCAGAGCCGCGCTGATGTCGCCGAGGGACGGGCCGAGAACGAAGAGAACTTCAAAGGCGAGGGACTCAGAAATGAGAGCGGCGATTGTAACCCGAGGAAGGGTAGTTTAGGTGAAACGCCAAGTGTCGGATGGGTTTTCGACACGCCGACCGCCATGTCATGGATCGCTCCGAGTCGATGGGTTGATCGACCGTATAAGACCGCCAGGCTTTGGCAATGATCGCCATGGATCGGCAATGATCGATAGCCGATAGCAATGATCGCCAGTGAAGGCAGCCGATCGATGGATGGAACGCGGCACGAGCCTGAGAATAGAGTCGACTCAACCGCGAGCACTCGATCGATCGAACATCCCGATCGATGGTCCCATCACCGATCGATGCAATACCGCTGGATGGAATCCAGCGTGGAAAGCGGCCGTTATTGGGCAGCGGCTACGAGATCGATCACCGATCGATCGAGGCATCACCGATCGATCTGTGTCAACGGGAAGAAACCCTCTTCCTCTATAAAAAGGAAGGGGGTAAGGGTTTGGGAGCCTAATGCTTATGCTCTAATACTCTCCCAAAGATCCCTAAAGCTTTCCATCCTCTTACTCAAGCTTATTTCCATTCTATTTGTAAGAGGAGTGTTTGTAAAGGTTACCTCCACCTAGCTTGGTGCAAAGGAGAGACCAATAGTGATTGGGTTTCGGAGTGATTCACCGTGGACGAATCGGACCGTGGATTAGCGGCGTAGCCGTGAACCACGTTATATCTCCGTGTTTGTATTGTCTTTGTTTTACTTATATTTTGCTTGTCTTAGTTTATTGCTTCCGCTTGCGCTAACGTTTTCGTAGACGAGCAAAATACGACATCCGACGAACAAGGGCTATTCACCCCCCTCTAGCCGGCCAACCGATCTCCCAACAGAGGTCTTGACATGCATATGGCTCAGGCTGACGGCGCACCACGCACAGCAGATTCTGCACCGCAGGACAGGCAAGACAGAACACCTGACGGAGCTGGTGGCACATGCGAGGCTCGGACAGTTTGTGCACCACGTGTGGTGGGCAGTGCACCGCAGGACATGGATGGGACTGCAAACTATGCAGCTTTGGGACGGCACGCCACATTGCTTGCAAATGCGGAGAGACTTTTCTACCAGCAAAGGGCGTATCTCCGAGGGAGTTATCGCTGCATGCAATTTTTTCATGATTTGGTGAAGCGGAATAACAAGAGAAATGTCATACTTAGCATCGCCAAAGCATCTGGGAAGTTGACGGAAAGCATAGATGAGGTTGCATAGGAGTTTGTGGACCACTTTCGCACTTTACTGGGCACCACAGGGGGTTGTAGTTAGACCTGGCAAATCTGGACGCGACACGAAAACACGATACGAATACGATCCGCTTTTTTCGTATATGGATCGTGCATTTTCGAATTCGTGTCTATTTCGTGTCTATCTGTTAGACACGTAAAAATTTCGTGTCGGATCAGTGTCTTGTCTTCTGAATCTGTTAGATCCGTTAGACCCGTTTACTTTTCTTTTACTTAAAAAAATCTAGACATGAAAAGGAAAGAAGATGAATGACATTTGCATAATCTCTATAAGTTGCAATCTTTGAAATTCATTTTATATTTTTATGATAATTCTAGGATGTATATTTTATGGTCATGCACTTATAATCATAATTGGGTAGCGTGGATTGTGAGAATTGTTAATTTTTTATAAGCTCATTGGTTTAATTTATTACATTATCGTGTATTTACGAGTCTTTTTGCATCTATTAGTGTGGATCATGTCTAGTAATCTATTTTATACTTTGTTTAAGTTATTGCATTTTCGTATAATTATGGGTTGTTTTGTGTCTATTGGTTCAGATCGTATCTTGCAATCCGTTTTACACGTCTTTTTTCGTGTCTAATGGATCGTATCATGTCTACCCGAAATTAAGCGGTTCGTGTTCGGATTGAACCCATTGACACGAAAAATTAAACGGATTGGATATGGATTAACGTTTTCGGATCGTGTCTAGATCGTGTCAAGACACGAATCCGATCCATTATCCGATTTGCCAGGTCTAGTTGTAGTGCGTTGGACAGCGCTGCCATGCCTGGACAACACCTCAGTTTGGCCCAATCTGCAACTTTGGAGGAGCCGGTCACTGCTGAGGAGGTGCGGGCTACCCTTTTTGACATTGGAGGAGACAAGGCGCCGGGGCCGGATGGATATAGCTCCAAATTCTTCACCTCGGCATGGGACACAGTAAAAAAGGATTTCATTGATGCAGTGCAAGAATTCTTTCGCATAGGACGACTTCTCAAGCAATGGAATCACACCCTTATAGCGTTGGTTCCGAAGGTTGATCATGCACCGACGGTTAATGATTATCAGCCTATCTCTTATTGCACGGTCTTTTACAAGGTTATCTCCAAGATTATGGCGGAGCGGCTATCGGGAGTGATGGACGATTTATTGGATCCGACACAAGCGACTTTTGTTAAAGGGTGCTCGATTGGTGAAAACATACATTTGGCACAAGATCTACTTCGGAAATATGCACGGAAGTGGATATCCCCTCGGTGTATGCTCAAGGTGGATCTTCGGAAGGTTTTTGATACGGCCGATTGTGGTTTCTTGATGTCGGCACTTGTTGATTTTGGTTTTCCCCAACAATTTCGACAATGAATATATACATGTGTCTTTACAGTCTCCTACTCCATTAGCATTAATGGAGCAATGTATGGTCATTTTAATGGAAGACGGGGACTTCGGCAAGGTGATCCTTTATCTCCTCTACTTTTTGGCTTATGCTTGGAAGTTTTCTCCCGGAATTTGAAGGTGATAGCGTAACGACCCGACTTTCACTACCATCCCATGTGTGGCGAGGTAGGGGTCACCTATTCGGCATATGCGGATGACCTATTATTATTTGCTCGGGCGGATACTACCTCACTTATGGAGATCTCTCGGTGCTTGGGGAAATTTAGAGATATGGCGGGCCTACGAGCAAATCCTTTGAAGTCCAACATCTATATGGCCGGGGTGGATGATCGAGTAAAGGAGGACCTCCTCCGTATTACGGGCTTCCAAGAAGACACTTTTCCTTTTCGGTATCTTGGTGTACCATTGGCGGCGGAGAAGTTTAGGATTTCTAGCTATGATCCCTTACTTGATGCGGTGCGACGGGAGATAGTTGGATGTCCGAAGCACACTTTATCTTATGCGGGATGGCTTGAGCTTGTACAATCGGTGCTCCAAGGAGTGGAGTGCTATTGGCTTTCTATCCTACCGGTTCCGAGTGGCGTGGTGGATAAGGTGTATAGTATTTGCCGCTCTTTTGTGTGGTCTACCAAGCATCCCATGGTGTCATGGGAGACTTTGTGCCTTTCGAAGGAGGAAGGGGGCTATGGCCTCCGGGACTTGCGAGCATGGAATTCGGCTCTACTTTGCCGAGTATTATGGAACCTACAACGGAATGCGGAGTCTCTTTGAGTGAGATGGATTCATCATCAATATCTCAAACGCATGGATGTTTGGCATTGACAAGGGAGGACTTCGGACTCACCTTTGATGAAGAAGATAGGGCAACTTCGGGACATCATATTGTAGCGAGCAGGTGGTGTGTTGGAGGCCAAAACACTATTGAATGGCTGGTATCAGGAGGAAGACAGACCATGTGCAGGCCCGGGGTGTCGCTAGACGGTGCACAGTGGGGCTGGCGATGATCAGCATGCAAACAGCTTGGACGGTGGCCCGTGGTGCGGCCTGGCAGAGCACCATGGGGCTGCAGACTGGCAGCAGGCAGAAAGTGGGGCTGGCGGTGGAATTGGCACAGGCGCGGCTCGAGCAGACTGTGCACCGTGCATGGCAGAAGGGGCGTCGCTGAGCAGACCAGGCAGACACCTTGACGGTGACTGTGGCACATGCGTGGCTCGGGCGGACAGTGCACCACGCACTGGATGGCCAGGAAGACTGGTGCACCCTGTTGACGGTGATCGTGGCATGTGCGTGGCTCGAACAGACAGCGCACCATGCACTGGGCGGACAGGAAGCCTGCTATGGGTCATCGACGGTGATCATGGCACATGCGTGGCTCGGACAGACGGTGCACCACGACCTGACAGTATAATGCGATAATCACGGCCGATGGTGATCGGGCACATCGTGGATCGGATGTGCAGCGCACCATGTGGTTGACAGCGACTGCCACGCGGGCAGCGATGATCGTGGCACATTTATGACTCGAGCGAATTGGGTGCAGCTGGATGATTCTCTGTGGGGGCTGACGGAGGGTTGTGGTGCGGTTGTTTAGTGCACCATAGCGCACGTGACACTGGACGGATAGGCGAGCCTCCATCGGAGGCTAGTGGAGCCCTATGGTGTGGACCGCCAACGCATCACAGGGCACATGGCACATGACATCGGGTGCGGACCTCTATCTTTGCGGCGAGGCGTGCTCGCTACTATAGCGTCTGATTTTTCAATCGCGAGGTATCCTGCGGTACCACAGGCAATGGCGGTGTAAACATCGCTTCACATATTGGTTAGCAACACATGGGAGACTGCGCATGGCGGATCGCATGGCGTATGAGCCAAGGAAGGAGTGTGCACTATGTCATTCGGCGGAGGAATCCAATGCTCACATTTTCTTCCGATGCTCCTTCACTAGGCGACTATGGGATATGGTGCGGAGATAGCTACACATATGGCCCCAGATATATACGATGTCTCACCTCTTCCGGGCCTTCCGACGTGAGATTTGTGGGAAAGGATGGGTGAGGAAGGCGCGTGATTTGGCTATATCCTGTATGATTTTTCTTGTATGGCAGGCTCGTAATCGGAGTCGGTTTGAGGACCGTGAGTCTAGTATTGAGAGGTTGTTCCTCAAAATACAGACATATGTTTATCACTTTGTAGAAACATAGCTTATGTACTTTTCCACATTTTCATATATACATATTTACCATTCCCAAAAAAAAAAAAAAGAGTGTCGTTATTCAGCCCAGCAACTTTTGTACTTCTCTGACATTTCGGGGAGAAGTCATGTTCTGTAAAGCCTGAGCCTTCTCGGGATTGACTTCAATATCTCGCTCACAATGTAGCCCAGTAACTTACCTCCTCGAACCCCGAATATGCATTTGCTGCGGTTGAGCCGAATTCCATATTGGCGTAATGTATTGAATGTTTCCGCCATATCTCTGACCATATCTTCAGCTTTGGTGGACTTGATGAGGATGTCGTCCATATATACTTCTATGTTTCGACCTATTTGTGACCGAAATACCTTGCCCATTATCCTTTGATAAGTGACACCAGCATTCTTCAGTCCGAATGACATAATCTTGTAGCAAAAAGTATCATCCGTTGTGACAAAGCTGACCTTTTCTTGATCTTCTAAGGCTAATGGAATTTGAGGATACTCCTGGTGAGCTTCCAACATGCAGATTAGCTCACATCCTGCCGTGGAATCTACTAATTAATCTATCCGAGACAAGGGGTAACAATCTTTAGGACATGCTTTATTGAGATCTCTGAAGTTTATACATACCCTTCACTTTCCTCCCAGTTTCAGCAGTAATACAATATTAGATAACCACTCGGGAAATTATACCTCCCGGATGTATCCGGCTTGCATGAGTTTTTGCACTTCGGCGCGGATAATTTGGTCATTTTCTGGTCCGAAGTGTCTTCTTTTCTGCTTGACGGGCCGAGTCCCGGGAAAGATATTCAGCCTATGCTCCATTATGACTCGAGAGATGCTCTGATTTTGTTCCTCCAACCAAGTGAAGACGTCTCGGTTGTTGACCAGGCAGTCCATTACTTCTTGCTTCAACTCGGTCGGCAAGTCTGCAACAACTTGGATGACTCGTTCGGGCTGATTTTGCCATACTTGTATGTTTTCTTCGTCAACGGCCTCTTCCAAAGGTGCTTCATGCAGGGCATAAACTTCAACCATTTCTATCTTTCGGCTTTTTCTGGGGTCGGTTCAGACTTCTTCCACGTAGCATTTCTGAGCTGCCTTCTGATCTCCAGTGGCTTCCCCTATTTGATTGTTCACAGGGAACTTAATCTTCTGATGATAAATGGATACCGCCGCTTCAAAAGAATACAGTGTTGGTCTTCCCAAAATGACATTGTAGGCCGAGGTGACGTCTACAACGGTGAAAGTGGTCATCCACGTCCGACGGAAGGGCTCTTCTCCCAGAGATAGGGGAGATCAATTCGGTCGAGTGGTGCTACTTCATGGCCCGAGAAGTCAAATAAGGCAGTGTTCATCGGCTGGAGCGTTGCCGAATCGAGCTGCATATGGTCAAAAGCATCTTTAAATAAAATATTAGCCGAGCTATCTGTGTCCACAAAGATTTTGGTCACGTCATAGTTGATGATAATGGCTCCGATCATCAAAGCATCACCATGCGGGATAGAAACTCCTCGCAGGTCCTCAGGGCCAAAACTTAGTGCAGGTCCATCCGCAAGCTTTCGACTGGTGTTTACTTTCATATTCTCTAATCATCTTCCATGAGTCTTTTCTAACTCTATTCGAATCTCTATCAGTAGCTCCACCGGTGATCATGTTAATTGTCCTGCGGTGTGGAGTGTTGAGTTCCTGCAGCCATCCTGGCTGAGAAGCAGGCCTGCTTGGAGAAGCTTCTCGAGATCTCCGTGGGATTTGAACCGTTCTAATTTGCTGCTCGGGTGCAGGTCGAGGAGCCCTTTCTGGCCGGATTGCGTTAAACATGACCCCGTGGTTCGGGCCTTATATCTCGGGGTGGAGCGTTGAAGTTCTGTTGCTTCTCTCTCATAACTTGCCTGATTTCATCAGCCAAGGTACGACACTCCCGAGTTGAGTGACCGTACATCTGATGAAAGGCGCAGAAGGGCCCGCGCTGGCCAAGATGCAAGGACGGTTGGGGGCTTCTTGTACTGCATAAATTGCTCAGTCTTTCAGCAGTCGAGGAGGATAGACAGGAGGGACTTTGGGAGGTCGGTTGTGTATTGGGGGAGGAGCCTTCTGACTCGACTTTTGAGGCTTAGGCCGATCAGTCCTTCGTTGCTCATCTGCCGCCTTCTCGGCCTCCTCCAAATTGATGTATGCTTCGGCCCTAGCAAGTAAGGTTTCAAAGTGAGGTGGGGTCTCTTCATTAATGACTTCGAGAAATCCCCCCTTATCAAGTTCTGAGAGAAAGCGTTGACCACTGTCTTGAGCGAAGCATCCGAGACATCAACAGCTACTCGGTTGAAGCGGTGTATGTAGTCCCTCAGAGATTCATTATTCTTCTACTTCATGGTCATGAGATACTGAGTCGTTCGGCGATACCTTTTGCTGCTGGTGAAGCACTGAAGGAACAACATGAACAACTCTTTGAAGGAGTTAATGGATCCAGTCGAGAGTCGGTCGAACCACCTTTAGGCGGAGCCAATTAAATTGAGAGAGAAGACCTTGCATTTGGCTCCGTCCAAGTAATCGTGTATCAAGGCGACCTTCTTGAATCTCCTAAGAAATTCCTCTGGATCAGCCGAGTCGCTATATTCTCCTATAGATATTTGCTTGAAGGACTTGGACATCTTGTCAGCTATAATGCCATGAGCAAGAGGAGATTCTGTGCTGCTCCACGGAGCCTTGCCCTTTTTGGGATCTCTTTCAATCGATGTATAGGAAGGCACATCCTCTGAGAATTATTGCAAAGATGCGGTCGACGATGACTCGGCCGGTATTGAGGCCGCAAGAGTTGTCCACAGAGGCGGCCGGAATGGAGAGGCAATCGACGCAGACCACTGAACAGTAGGAGAAGCTTGCGAGGCGATTCCTCGGCAGAAGGTCGTGCAGAATGTCTTCCATGGTGATCTTGACAAGGGTTATGATGCTTTCCCTGGTCAGATTCCCTTCGGTGGAGTTGTGGTTGTTGGAGTTCACTCCTTGGTCTCCCATCTTTGTCTCAAGCATTGTTTGTTTTGAGTTCCCATAGACGGCGCCAATTTTGTTGTCTGTCGAGACGGGGATGGTGAGGTGTCCTGGTGACGAAGGTGACAAGGACCGACAACTCGGACGGGTGAGACGGATGTGGAGGGAGAGGGGTGGCAGCCGGAACGTCGTCTCGGTTGTGGGCCGAGCCGGATAGAGAGTCTTGCAAGACAACAAGCGATTAAGGGTGCCGAGAGAGATCTCAGCAAGGCCCCTCCGACGCTCAAGGTAGGAAATTAGCAGGAAGATGGAGAAGAGAATGGACAAGTGAAGTTGAGAATGCGCGAATTTCTTTTCTCCTCCTATGGGGAGGCTATATATAGAAGAGAAATTCTCCTGCCAAATGATATTGTCAGTATGGGCGGTATGACTTTATGATATATTTACACATGCTTCAAGAAGTAATAGGGGTCATTACTCTCATAAATATCGCAGACGCGTGGGTCGTAATTAATACTCATCGTGTGGTTGATAGGAGACAACTCCTTATTAATGCGATAGATATTCCTCTGAAAATCAGTATGAGCATCTGTTTCTTGGTTGGAGAGAAATGCCGATAAGGACTGCCAGGTGGACCCCCTGAACAGGAAATATCCGCCACGTCCTCTGACTAAATAAGATAAATTATATGTTTAGAAGTCATACATATGAGATAATGTACCTTTATCGAGAGATGAAATGATGACCGAGACGCGGAGCGTTTGGTATAAGATATGGCCGAACCGAGATGCAAAGCGTCTAGAATAATAGATGACCGAGCCGAAATGCGAGGCATCTGGAATAATAGATGATCGAGCCGAGACGCGAAGTGTCTGAAATAATGAATGATCGAGCCGAGATGTGAGACGTCTGGAATAATAGATGACTGAGTCGAGACGAGGGACATCTAGAATAATAGATGATAGAGCCGAGATGCGGAGCGTCTGAAATAATGTATGATCGAGCCGAAACACAAAGCGTCTGGAATAACAGATGATATGGTACTGATAATTATGTGTCTAATCATACGTCTAGTCATAAATTAGTTTTTTTCGATATCACTATCGAAGACTATGGATGACAAGCTAGGAGGTTCTTGGATGGTTAAGTGGATTCCGGAGATTTGGAGCGAGCGAGGGATGAAGGATCAAGTCGAAGGAGCAATGGAGCAAGCTAACTTGTTTCTATAGGGAAGGGAAACCAAGTCAAGAGCCCTTGGATCCTCAGCCTGATTGAATGTCAAAGCTCCCACCCTCTCGGTTCCTCGATCTCTCGACTTGATTTCTTTCGATCCGATATCCACAATAATTTGCAATCCACTATTCGCTAACCCAATTTACGAACATGAGACTATAAATAGCATAGTTACACTTCTTCATTTTTATTTTTTTTCAATTCTTCATGGATCCCGTAATGACTTAGACATCGATCCGAGGAGGAGCCTCGGTGGGATGACTTCCGGCGAGCCACCGTGTTACTTATGCAGGAAGCTTCGTCGACGAGGATGATACGATGAGCCCACAAATTGGATCGTGACAATAAGCGACAATAATAATCTACACACAACTCCAACTAAGTAATCGATCGAGACGAGGAGTAAAGTTCGGCCGTCCGTGAACGGAAGCAAACGACTCGATCCTCTCGAAGATTTGTGTTCATTTTTTTAGCTGCTGGCAGGGGAGCTCAAAATCGGAGGGTTGATGTAGGGGCCAGTGAGCCACCCTCGGGCGATGATGCGGTGCGCGGTCTCGGTCATGTGGATCCCGTCCCAGCTCACATGGGCCGAGATATCGGAGCACACCGTCGAGGTATTCTGGTCGCACTTGGCTTGCAGATTGAAGTTGTATTTCCCCATTCCCGGAGCTCCACAGCAGGTTCTCAGGGCTCCAGCTTTAAATCCTGTTGAGTTCCATACAGAATCGAGGCATCTCGTGCTAATCATGTATCATCGTTCGCATCGAAATCAAATTCATCATTTTTTTTTTTTTAGATGAGGAGAGAGGAAGGCTCGGGAACCCACCGTATTTGAGAGGATTGGTGACAAAATCGAAGAGCTGGGCGTAGAAGTCGGCGTAACGGATCGACACGGCCGGGTACTTCTGCCGGAGCTGGTCGAGCTGCCGCCGAAGAGCGGCGTTGTGGTACCAGGATAGGGCATTGAATTTTGTCAGGCAGCCAGTCCGGCGGCCGTAGTCGGCCGGATCGGAGGACTCGAAGAGCGTGAGGTAGAGGGGGAAGCAGCCGACTGGCAGCACCGAAGGCACAATGAGATCCACCGCGCCGAGGCCGATCAATCTCTGTCCGTCAATGATAAACTTCAATTTCACATTCTGGAACTTTCGATGTCTGCACATTTCGGTTTTGAAAAAAAAAGAAAATGAAAAAGAGTTTGATTACTTCGATGCCTTCGCCGACGACTCGCGTGACATGGGGCACGAAGGAGGTCACTTTTGTGATCGACCATCCGCCGAAGATGCCGGTGTTGTAGTCGTTACCCCCGAACTCGCCGACGACCAGAAGCGATTTGCCCAAGAAATCCTTGCAATCTGAAAAAGGAATCCTACAGGAATGAGGAAGACAGTTCGTCGCTGGGGGGAGAGAGAGAGAGAGAGAGAGAGAGAGAGAGAATGGCGGGACCTTGGGGAGAGCCGCAAATGGAAGGGAGCAACTCCTGGAACCGATCGATCTGCTCGTGGACGGAGGAATTCACATAGAGCCCCTTGCTGAGGCCGCGCTGGCGGAAGAAGTCGAAGGGCAAGGCCGGGGCGGCGATGAAGGCGAAGTTGGCGCCGCGGAGGAAGCTCGTGTTGCTGGCGGTGCTGGGCGGCAGGTGCGGCAGCCCGATCCCTTCGGCTACAGGAAGCAGATCGAGAAGGGAGAGCCATCAGAAGGGGGGAAAGAGTAAAAATGGGAAAGGTTGGGGATTCACCGATGAAATCAATGACGAGGCGACCGTCGGAGCAGCGGCCGGTATGGTGACCGAAGTAGGTCATGCCGTAGGGTAGGCCTGCGAGGACGACGTTGCCGGTGTCAGAGAGAGAGTCACCGAAGTTGAAGAGCGCGTTGTAGCGCTGGGCAGAAGCAGAATGGGAGCAGAAGAAGCAGCAGAGGAGAAAGAGAGAGTGGAGGAAGAAGCGCTGCTTCCCCATGGCTGCCGCTGCTCTCGCTTGCTTCTCTTTATCTTTTACAAATTTTTTTTAATACCGCATCGAGACTTTAAATAGACAGTAGTACTTTTCAAAATGCTCTAAGTCATTAAACTTTTTTCCAAATGTCCCTAAACACTTTTAAAAATTTTATTTGTGTTATTAAACTCTTAAATATTTACCCTTTAAATAAATGTAAAGCAGTTTAGTCTGGAGTGCAATGAAGATGGACTTTTGCCTAACAATGGAGACTTTCTTTTTTTCCTTTTCTTTTCTTTTATCCTCGTGTCGGAGATTGTCTTTTTATTTATTTTATTTTGTGTGTGTGTTTTTAATTACCAAGCCTTGTGGAGTTGAAATGAAAAAAAATGCACAGTGAGAGATAACCAATAAGTGGACTGAAAACAAATATATTTATCACGTTAATTTACAAAATAAAAAATAAAAATGGTTGACGTAGAACTTCAATCATGTATAAAGTACAAGTAATTTGGTCAATTGTTGCCTAACTCGATTGACTCACGAGTCATAATTAGCTGCTCGACTCCGATGGAAGCCAGCCTCGCGTGGACTGGGCAGATGTCAAACTTGTCAGGTTTATAATAGCTTGACAATAGAAACAAAAGGAATCTCAACTTCATTGACTCGACGCCCCTTTAAGCGTCGGCAAAATGAAAAAGAATGAAAGTAGTATACTTATTTATTTATAATCATTTAAATTGTTCAAATTTAATCGAATTAATTTTAACCTTTCGGATAAATTCAAATTAGGACTTATGGACGTTCAAAGATCGATCTTTAATTTTTTTTAATAATTGACTAATTCTGAAATGATTGATTTTATCTTATGAATCTTTAATCGATACTAAATAATAATTATTTAAACGAAATATATTTCATCAATCATTAAAAATAAATCAGAAAATATTTATTCGGACAATTTCAAGAATTGCAATATATTTAATTTACCATTTGATTTGGAAAAAAATCTTATCAATTTAAATATGAATATTTAAGAGTTATTCTAACTGTGGAGGCATATTTTCATGTTCAAAATGAATTTACAATAAAAATATTTTTTAAAAAAAGTTTGGTAAGAGAATTAAATCGAATTCTTAATTTTTAAAATTATTAAATATTTTTAAAAATTTGGTCCGATCCTATTCCTAATTGGATTGCGGTTGCCCCCGATGGCCTATTTATACCGCCCCTCGATCGCCGACCCTTCCTCCGTGCATGTATTCCGTCGCCGTTCCACCGCAGCGGCGGACGGAGATTCCTTTGCCGTCGAGTTCTTTCTCGCTAGCTTTCGACCTCCGCAGTGGCGTCTGCGGCTGTCCCGCTCGCACACGAGCGATTTTGTTGCGGGTACTTTTCGCCGGAAACCGTGTGATCGAATCGTTTCTTTTGCTTCGGGGGTTTCTTCGTTCCAGAAAGTCTGGGGTCGGTCTTTGGCCAATTGTTCGTGTCATCGATCGAATGCGTGCCGGATTTTTTTTTTCCTACTTTCCATCTTCCGTTCTGTTGTTCTTACGTTTGTTTCGGGTGGGGAAGAATACGAAACGAAGGTGTTTGCTCTTTTTTCTGTCTTAAGAATGATGGCATTGGGAAAGGAACCTTTTTCCGTGGGGGTTGTGAATTCTTATTTTATATAAATTTCCCAATTAATTCCATGCTTATTGTTTTGTTAATCTTCTGCGTTTGGTCGGACGCGAGGGAATCGTTGATGTTTTTTAGTTGTTAAGATAAAATTAGGGGTAAAGATTTTTCGTTCCGTATGTTTTCGTCGATCATATCTCTGTTTCTTCTTCTCGACTCCTTTTTCTTAATATAGATCGCATGACAGTGGAGTGTTTTTATTGTCTGCCCGATTTCTTCTTTTTGGTATCTCCCGTTTGCTGTTTTATTCCTAAACATTGAAAATGGCAAAGGAGTCTCACCAAAGTTAGTTTATTTCTTTGTTTTATTGGAATTTCTACGAGATCTCACCTATTTTTTTCGTTCGCAGGGCACGAATTGATATTTCAGGAGTTGTCATCAATCTGGCCGTCCCTGGGGTTCCATGCCCTTGCACCTCGAGGAAGGTGTGGGATCTAAAGAATGCTCAGTTGCCTCCCCGTTGCATTGAGATTTCCATTCTTGTTGTTTGGACTTTCCATTGCATGGTGAAAGGATCTCCTCTTGACAACGGCTAACTCCTGCAACGGTAGAGACCCCTTCATACAGGAAGGTTTTTGTTGATCGCTAGAGATTTTGGTAGCTGATTTTTTACTGCAAAAGAACAACTTGTCAGGATTTCACTATAGATTGCATTACTCAGATCGATTACTGTCCTTGAAGATGGCAATAACCAGTTGTTTCTCAGCTCTTTTTGCTAGAAAGAACTCCAAGGTAAGAACCAATCGTTGTGGATTTTGTTCTTAGTGTCTTTTTTGACATGATTCTGTTTATGAGTATTTGTATATTCTTCTATAGGAAAAGAAAAGATCCAAAATTGCCCATACATGTGGAGGAGATTTAAGAGTTAACCCTGAAGAACAAGTTCATCAACATGTCCAGAATTCTGTAGTAGGAATTGCTTTTGATGAACTCAATCATGCTGATCAACTGGCCCATAGTTCTGTAGAGGTGGCAAATCTCAGAGAGCCTATGCTGTCGATAACTCTGGGAAAGAGCCCTGTGGAGAAAGCACAAACCAAAATGTGTGAGCCAACTGAACCTGTTGCTGAAGCAGCTTATGAGGGTGGTGATCAGCACGAGCATAGTTTATCTCTGAGGAAAGATTTCTCTAACTTTGATCTTCAAGCATTAGAGGTAGACAAGCCTGAACTCAATTCAGGAAGTGTCAACGATGAGCTGAATATTGATGGTTCAGATAGCAGTTTGCTTAAAGAAACTGCTTCTGAAATGATTACCTGCAATGGCCATGCTAGTGATCCTGGCATTGGACGAACAGAAATATTGTGTAGATCTCTGTGTCTTAAACGTTCATGCTCCTACATTGAGACAAAGAGATTTGTTAGATCCCCTACCACGACCAATTTTTCAGATGATGTTCTCAACATATGTGAGACTGTTGGTGGTGAAGCAATAAAAACTATCCCTGGAAGTCCAAAATCAGTAATGACATCTTTCAGTGCAGATAGGGCAATTCTAAAGAAGAGCTATTCATCCCAGGTGCTCCCATCGAGGAGTGCAAAACTTTGGTCAAGTCTTTTCCTGTGGAGCCAGAATAATTTTCACAACCCTAGGAGGACAGCATCACAGGGGATTTCCATCAACGATACCTCTAAAATTGGTGATGGTTATTGTTCCGATGTACTTGAGTCAAGGTCATGTTTTGAAATGGATAACAAGCCAAAACTGAAGCAATCAGAAATTCCAACTGCAGATGACTTGTGGTCTCAGAATAGTTGGGTTGCTTGTCATTCAGAGTGTTCTACCTTGGATAGAGTTGATGCTTGGGTTCAGAGTCTTGGAGATGGGTCATCGTATTCAATAGACTGCTATCAGAATGATGAACCAGCAGAAGAGTCAACCTCATATACAAATATTTTTGAGGCCGAAGAAATCTCTGGAAAGAAACGAACTCATATCGGCAGGCCCACAGTAAAGGATATAATGGAGGGCAGCTACATCTTCCAACCTTCATGTTCTTTTCCCCATGTGGCTCACATTTCTGGTATGAGTTTGAAAGCTATTCCAGTAATTTCAGCCTTCAGTAGTCTTCGATCAGTTAACTTATCTGGCAATATGATAGGTATGAACAAACAACTCATTTCAAACTGTTAAATTATAAATCTTATTTGTTGTTATGATCTAGAACATTTGTTAGACATTCATATATTGATCTATTTCCTATTTTTGCAGCTCATATTCCCTCAGGAAGCCTTCCAAAGAGTCTCCTTACACTTGACTTGTCCAAGAACAAAATTACAACAATTGAGGGACTGAAAGAGCTTATAAGGCTGCGGGTTCTTAATCTCAGCTACAATAGAATCTCACGGATTGGTCATGGTAAGCAATATGAAGTCTTGCCTTTTAAATTTTTAGATCCAATCCCTTCATTTTAATACTAAAAATAGTGCTAGAGAATTTTTCACTTGGTATTCTGCTCGCTAAATTTAAATTACTTCCACTAACTTGATTATGTTGATTGCCAGTTAGATGCATTCTTAAATTCTCAGCTTTCCCTTTTTGGTATTGGGGTAAGGATTTCTAAATGCCGGATTTAGCTTAGGAGAATTTGAACATTGGCTAGTGCAAGAAACAATCATGGTTCTTTCAAGGAGAATGTCCATTAGTGATTGGAGCCATTATGGTAATGAATGCTGATTGATTCATCGCAATGATGTCCTTCAGAAGACAGTGATGTTTTTGTACTTCTACTAAAATTCACTTATTCAGATAGCTTCTTGGGGAGTAAAATCCTTCTCTAGAAAAGTTGAAACTTGAATTACTGATTTATGTTTAATAAAACCTAGATCTATAGTGTCAAACTTATTTTCTCGTATAATCATGGTTCTTCAATTATTTCAACTACTTTTTAGTAGTATGCCTTTATGATTTAACTAGGATACGAATATAATCGAATGTCTAAATTTCAGGATTTCCAAACGGCACACTGATAAAAGAGCTCTATTTAGCTGGGAATGAGATCAGCTGCATTGAGGGACTCCACCGACTCCTGAAGCTAAAAGTTCTGGACTTGAGCTTCAACAAGATAACCACAGCAAAGGCCTTGGCTCAACTCGTTGCTAATGACAGCTCTCTCTTGGCTCTCAACCTGATTGGCAATCCAGTTCTGAGCAATTTTGGTGAAGAAAGGCTTCGTAAAACCATTTGCAGCATCCTACCTAAGATAGCCTACCTGAATAAGAACCCCATTGATCCTTGGAAGGGACGGGAGGTGGCCTTGCACAACATCTCAAAGGCTGCACTCAGGAGCAATGATCGGTTCTCACAGAAACAATTGACAAGGCGAGCGAGCCAGAATGCCAGTTCTTCGAGCAAGGGCTGTGGAAGAGAAAGGAACACCTGCAGGAGAGCAAACAGCAGCCTTGGAGAGAGGAGCAGAAGGAAATAAGATCAAAGGGCAGGCATCAACAGTCCGTCACTTGAAGGAAATAAGATGATGATTCAATTTTAGATGCGATTTGATTAGGTTTCAGTAATAAATTAGAAAGCATTGTACTTCCTTCAGTCAAATTTGGAAACTTACTACATTGCACTTGGTTCACGAGCTGAGACAGTCGATAGAATTAAATTTACGCAGTCTTTTCTTTCCTTTGTTCAATTGATGTGGAATCTGTTTCTTCTGATTTAAGCCATGCATTCCATGCTTATCCAATCTGTTTATTATCATCTCCCCTTTTGAATTTGATGTTTTTCCATTTGCTTATCGGCTTACCTTTTAGTAGTTTTGTTGCCACCAAGTCGAAGAACGAGAATTGCTTGTTCAGATCAAGAGACACAGGTATTATATTTGCTTTCTCCATGTTCTTTTCTTGCTTTGTTGCCCGGAAATATAAGGGGTTGTCATTGTTTTTGATGTTTTTTTTTATAATTTAGGTGTTTAAATTTTGCCCGATTAATTTCGAATTAGATGGTCTTTTTCTCTGATTTATTTATCGGATAAATTCAAATTACAATTTTATGCATGCTTTGGATATTTTTGTTTGTTTGTTATCGGGAGATATAAAAGCAACATTCGTAAAAGTTAGAATTTGTCAATCTAACGATCTCCGATTTGTTCCATAGTCATGATGAAGGAGGTACATTATGGAGGGTCTTATAAGTTTTAACATGGTGACATTTAAATTCAAAAAAAAAATTCAAAAATTGACTTTTATTTTATCCGTAAATTTCATCGTGTCTTAACATGTTATCTCGATAGGGATAGAGAACGATAGATATACAATCAAAAGGAGCACGAAAAGAAAATTAAAATGAAAACCTTTTTCATGATTGAGATTAAAAAAAATGTTATTTATTATTTGTTTTTCACCTTTTAAACTTTACTTTTCCCCTTTTCATCTTCCTAGTGATTGAGGCGAGGATGAAAATCCAAAGTAGAGAGTTTTCGTGTGATGTTTGTTAGTTTGATTTTTTTATTACTCTAATTTTTTTTATTATGAAAATTTATTATTGTGAGACAAGGTCTGGTCTTAATGAACTAAATAATTGTTATTTTGATTACCTCCATTATTTATTAATTCTTTGTCTGATGAAAATTTCTAAATCCCGTGACTTGTAATTTAGAATTTTATTACTCTTTTTGTATATTTAAATGTTTTGCTAAATCAATTCAAAACTTAATTAACCAATATTTGAATTTAAATTTGGATGGCAATCAATATTAAAATTCTATAATTTACACGCTTGTAACAATTTATTGATTTTAACCCCAAATTTAACCGTTATTTAATCAACTTATTATTTTCCTGATGACTATATAATAAAGAAACTTAAAAATCATATGATCCAAACAAAAATTAAAGAATTAAGCAAAAAATTTATATTAATATAAATGAAATTTTTATTACAAAAATTATATAAATAGAAAATCGATGGAATAAAATAAAATACATCAAAATAGAAATCAAATCAAAGAAATAGTAAGTCGAAATCTCTGAGTCATTCCATATATAATAAAATTAATTATAATATCAAAATGATATATGTGCCTACAAATTGAAGATTAAGGAAAGTATAAATTGTCAAATGAATGATAAAAAAATATATACATAAATATAATCTTATCCAGGTCAAAAGAGTCAATAAATTACGATTCCTTCGTACATTTTTGAAGTCCTTTCTTTACAAAGAAGAGAGAAGGAAAAGGAAGAAGGAAAGAAAAGAGATTTAGGGGGTATTTGGTTTGTAGAAAATTTTTTATTTTTTATTTTTTATTTTTTTTTAGAAAATAAAAAATGAGTTTTTTTTTTTAATTTTTCAGAAAATACTCTTTTATTTTTTGAAAAATAAAAATAAAAATAAAAAATGATTATTTTTCGTTTTCCAATTTTCCAAAAAATATTTATTTATTTTCTGAAAAATAAAATTGAAAAACACGAACCAAATATATTTTCTCATTTTCACATAAAATAAAAATGAAAAATATCTATCAAAAGTTCCCTTAGCAATGTAGCTCGTGCGCATGATGCTGTGTATGTGGGAGAGAAAGGAGGTTTTATTTTTTTTTATAAAATTCCTAATACTTAACATTTGATCAGTCAAATGTTCCCTTAGCAATGTAGCTCGTGCGCATGAAATAGTTATAAATATGCAAGCAGACAAGTCATCAAATCCTATAGCTATTGTTGTATGGAAAAAGATGGATTAACTAACACTATATTTTTTTATAATTTTTTTAATATATATTTGCAATTCTTTATTTTGTGCAATCCACTACTAAACTTTTATTTTATTACACAAGCGTGGTAGAAGAAAAATTCTCACAATTTTTGCACTATTTTCTTTTAAACAAAAATCAGTAAGATAGTTCTATTTATTTATTTATTTATTTATTTTAACAAAGATTTAGACGGCACTTTTGTATAACTAATTTGCCTCACACACTCCTAATTAATTTAATTGTGAGAATTTCTGCCAAGCTTTTGAATTCCCTCCTCGGATTTTGATAAATTGCATTTCGCTCTCTAAAATTGTATCATTTGGGCCCTTGAGTTAGCATCTTTATTCTAAGATGATGATTCCGTGGCTAATTATATGATTTTTTTTTACCTAGATCCTCGTAGTTTGTCTTCGTTTTACACTCTTACCATTAATTTCACATGGTGAAGGGGTAAAATAATAAGCGTTTGATATTCTACGATGAAATATTTGAATGATTTTAACATTTTGAAGAAGAAGAAGAAGATAAAAAAGAGGTCCATTTTTGCAAAGAATTGAGCAAGGAATAATTTATCAAATTCTGAAAGGTAATTGAAAATCTAGTAAACTCTAGGGCTAAAGTGATAAATTTGGAGGTAAAGTCTCATTTGGCACCCATTTTTTCATGAAATATCACTCTAAGGTTAATCTCTGGCGTAATGGAGCGATGCGATTTTATAAAAAATAATTTAACAAATTCTTAAAGATGAAATGAAAATGCCAATGAGAAATTTCTTTTTAATAAAAAACTTAAAACACTTACTAGAAAGAGTAAAAGAAAAGTTAAAAAAATAACAAATTCCTCTAACAATTTCATTGAATTTAACATATGTTTTTATTTCTTTAAGTTCTTCTTCATTTTACATTTTATTTTTTTTTATCACATTAGAAATGATCCCAAGGGACAAAAAGATGATTTAAAAAATAATCCAATATCAATAGATGATCAAATTCAAAGGCTTTTTTTTACTACTATTTGTATGTAAAAGAGGTAACTTCTAATGAATATATGAATATATTATTATTTTGCTTATTAAAATCTTCAATAAATGAAATTCGAATTTCTCTATTTCTTAAAATAATATGAAAACTATCTTTGCCTTATCTTTCAAACATACCCTTTCAATTTTATCTTTCATTAATATTCACATTTAAATGTGGAAAGTAAATAAAATAAAAACGTAAAATGAGGAAAATATTAAAAAAAATAAATCATAGGAATAATGTTCTTGGTTTGCAATCTTAATTAATGATATTTATGAAAGATTTGTATTATTAAATTTGTTAATGATGAATATATATATTTAGAACTGTCAAGTTGGGTTAGGTCCGTCGGGTTGGCCCGTCCCGCCAAACAATTTAAGCGGGTTGGGTTGAATTTTTATCAACCCGCCATTTTTGGCGAACCTAAGCGAGCGACGCCATGAGTTCTTGAGTCTAAACAGGTAGCCGCCATGGGGCCAGGTTGGCCATGAGTTGAGAAATATCAAAAGATAAAATTTTCACCATTACAATCGTCTTCTATCACACATACACCTCAACAAAGTATAAAAGAAGTTAAGAGTAAAGAACAAAAGAATATTTTTTATACTCTAATTGTTTTTTATTATCTTGTCACTACTATTCTAATCAATATAGAAAATAATAACATATCAAAATCAAATAATTATCCAAGTTAAAAAATCTCAATTGAATCTCTATTTAAAAGAGAAAAAATTTACATTTACATATTATCAAGATTTGAATATTTTAGAATATTGGAAAGGAATCAAAAACATCGATACTCAATTTTGTAAGTCGATAATTGAATCTCAATTATAAGATTTTAGTTACTACAAATACTTATTTTTTTAATCGTGGTACTCTATCTGTCTTACAAATCATTATCTCAAGCCCTCAACACCTTAGTAATTTTAGATATATTTTTTAAATTTGTGTGGCCCGCGGGTTGGCCCGCCTAACCCGCAAACCGCCTTGGATTGGGTTGGGTTGGAAATTTCTCAACCCGCCGAGATGGCGGGTCGACCCGCCCCTCTCCGCTAAATATTGGGTTTATGATGGGTTGGCCCGCCCCGCCATGGGTCGGCCCGTTTGACAGCTCTATGAGTGCGTTTGGTTGGGGGTTTTTGTTGATAACCTTGTTAAGTTATCAACAAAAACCTTGTTTGGTTTAGGTTATAAACAATTACCTGGTAATTGTTCATTACCTGGTTATGAATAAAAACCTTTTTAGGGGGAATCGGAAAACCTTGGAGAACCAAGGTTTTTGTTGATTCCTGGGGTTAAGGAAACTTTTTTCCAATATTACCCCTAGCAATATATTAAATCTCAATTTGTCAAAACTCAATCGATTTGTCGTCCGTCGTCGGTCGCCGCCCATCGCCTGCCGCCGCCGTCGCCCGTCGTCGGTCATCGTCGCCCGTCGTCGGCCGCCTCCGCCGCCCATTGTTGGTCGCCGCCGTCGCCGACCATCGCTCGCCACCGTCCTGCCGCCGCCCATTCGCTGCCGTCGTCGCCGCCACCTCGTCGCTAGCCGTCGCCGCGCATATCACCGATCGCCATCGTCGCTTCGTCGCCGACCGGCGACCAATCGATCGTCGCCCGGCTTAATCGTCGTCGTCGTCTCGATCGGTCGACCATCGTTTATCGCCGCGTCGACCGATCGTTATTGCCATTGCCGTCACGGTTGACCACCCATCGCCGCCCTCGATCGGTCGGCCGTCGTCGTCGGCGGCCGTCACCATTGTCGTCGATCGATCGTTGGTCGGTCCCACCGCCACCGATCGGTCGGAACTCTCGATGGCGGATCGGTCGTCATTAATATTTACGCTGCCGATCGAATTGATTGAGCAAAGACAAAGGATAATTTAGTAAAATGTTAAACTAAGTTATATATTAAAACCTCTAATCAAACAAGGTTTTTATCTAAGGTTATACTTTATTCCAAGGTTATGTTTTATTCCCTGGTAATCACATAACCAAGGTTATGTATGATTACTTGAACCAAACGCACCCTATATATATTGAAAGGGAAAATATATATTTATCCCTTTTACTAATTCTCATTCTAAAAAATTCATGTGTATTAATTTACTAACTTTATATTTTACCACCTAAATTTTTATATTTATTATTACGCTTAACCTTTTGCAAACCTACGCTGTTATACTCTTTCGACTTAACGCAATTAGTTACATCGAAAGGTTGCTATTGCAACGAGCTAAAATTGGTGCGATTTTACCGTAGTTTATCATTTTGACTTGATGATGTTAAGGAATGAAATGGCATGATTTTGCAAAGCTTAGGGGTTTAAAAGTGTATAAATGATGAAATGGTAGAAGAGGGGGTGAAATATAAAAAGCTAGAAACGTTTATGGAGGAGAGGGGGCAAAGTGAATATTCCCCAAATTTATATCATATTTATAAACCACACCCCAAGGCTACAGTAATGTCACTTTTTTGGCGCATCCCAAAGTTCTCCCACCTTCCTGATTTTGCCATCGAAGCCCACAAGAACAAGCGAGGGCGCAGTTGAAGCCCATGTCAATGGCAATCAAGATCGCTTTTTGCTGAGATTTTCTGCACCGTCTCCTAGTTTCATCCGCTCTCCGGATCGAAATTTGTTTCCTTTGATCGGATATTGAGGTGCTATTGTGCTCTTTTGGGGTGATCTTTTTGTTTCTTTGAGAGGAACCGAATGGCGGCCGTGGCCGAGAACGTGATCGGGTCCGACGAGCAATTGCTCCATCGCAAGTCGCCGCCACCGGCAGCGCCGGTGGAGGAAACGGATAGGGATTACAAGAGGGACGTGAAGAGGCTGGTTGATTTGCTCTCCAAATTAAACCCCTTCGCCAAGGAGTTCGTCCCTTCGTCTCATGCTTCTGCCGCCGTCGATGGCCACTGGAAATCTGTCAACCAGCTCTCCGCCGATGCTCCGGTTTTCGTGGCGTCCAGTGATTACTATTACAATTATGGACCGATTAGTAATACTGGTAGTAGAAAGGATTCCAGCAGTGATGGATCATCGAATAATCAACCTAATCGTAGAGTAATTTCTTTGATTCTTTCTTTTTGGCTAGATTACATTACCTTAACCTTGTTAGGAATATAATTTAGTATTGGAATATATATGTCTAGTACCTTATAGGCCTTTGGTCTTGTTCTGGTTGAAAAGATAACTTGGATTTGGAGTATAAATGTGATCCTTGCATCATCTTTGTGTGAAAAAAAAAACATGGAGACTACTTTGGCATGCGAATTTGATTTCTTTTATTTGACAGAGGAGAAATGGCTTTAGCCAGGGCAAGAAGAGGCTGAACAATAGGCTTCGAGGGGCTAAAAGGGAGGATAGCATTAAGCGAACAGTATATGTATCTGACATTGATCACCTTGTGAGTAAAATATTGTTGGTTTGATCTTCCAATTTCCTGTTACATTAATCTAGAAGACATCTCAATTCTTCTACAATTAATCGTGTGATACTTTATCTGTGTTGGCCACGCTAATAAGATTATCTATTGATATGTATCAGGTAACTGAGGAGAAGCTTGCCGAAATATTTTCTACTTTTGGACCAGTAAGTTATTTGATCTGCAATGTTTAGAAAGTAATTGAAATGATATTAGAAGTTTTTTATTGATGACTTCACACTTTGCAATATTAATAATTTTGATGGATATTGGCTTAACTATCTCTATATCCTGGTTCATATTTCGTTATCTAAGTATGGTATGGCTGCTTAGTATAATAGAATGGTCTTAACTTGTGACAAGCATGCTTCTGTTGTCTCCGTCTTATGCAAGTTCTTGTCAAATCATTTTTCCTTTAGATTAATTAATATTATCATTTTATTGTTGTGCATCCCTTCAAATCCATCGAGGTTTGTAAAATTTAAAGTTTGCTCGTTTAACTTGGTTCCTCAATTGTCTAAAATTACATTTGGATCTTATTTCAAACTCATCAATGTCAAACCTTTTATTCTCAGTTAACCATTCTCTTATTAAGATTCTTCTCTATTTCCTTTTTGTGTCATAAAACATGATTTACCATACTTATATGTTAAATACTTGAATGTCTTAAATGGGTGGCTTTTATTAAACTCCCAGTATCCCTCCTTATTTCAGATCATGACTTCATGAGTACTTTAAGCTAATAACACATTGAGTAAAAGGCTCCCTTTTGTGTTCTTATGTTAGTTTCTCACTTAATGGATACTTCAACTCAATCTCTTTTCATGCCATTTTCTCATGATATATACATTTTTCTCCATTGAAGGTAGTTGATTGCAGAATTTGTGGCGATCCCAATTCAATTCTTCGCTTTGCATTTATAGAGTTCTATAGTGAGGGTAAGTTCAGATATTATTCATTGCCTTCTTGGGTATTCATGTGTTAGACGTCTAATGTCCTCAAGTTCCATTTTTCTCGCATAGATGGTGCAAGAACAGCACTAAACCTCGGCGGAACTGTGCTAGGTTACTACCCTGTCAGAGTATTACCTTCAAAGACTGCAATTCTGCCAGTGAATCCAAAATTTCTTCCTAGAGTACGCATAAACTACACTTTTATTGTCTACTTAAAAAGCCTGCTTGGAATATCTCGACAAAGAAATGAAACTAAACCTATGCTCCTTCACTTTATTACTTTTATTTTACTCTAGCAGTTCTAACTATGAGGCTTTTTCACAGTCTGATAATGAAAAGGAAATGGTTGTGAGGACAGTCTATTGTACAAACATTGATAAGAAGGTAGACAGATTTTTAATATGGGAAAACAAATTGAATGCAAATAGTTATGTTATTCTTATTAGTGGATCATTAATAATCGTGTCGATCAACTTTAACACTTTAATTTCTTATCCTTTTTCAGGTTACTGAAACAGATGTCAAAAGTTTCTTTCAACGACTCTGTGGCGAGGTACATACTACTCCCTAAATGACCAACTTGTGAGTAAATTGGGAAAATGGTGTGTTCAGTAGTATCTAACTGTGTGAATTTTGTTATGTGCAGGTTTCTCGATTGAGATTTCTTGGTGACAGTGTACACTCAACATGTATTGCATTCGTAGAGTTTGCTTGGGTAATTGTCATCAACCTTTTTTTTTTTTCAATCTGTGTAATACTTGGATGATGGTACAACTGAGCTAGCTTTCACCAATAATTGATTTATTAGATATCCAGAAATTTAGACAGGTACCATAAAATAGTCAATTTTCTATCCTTAGCACCTTAGCTGAGTTTTGTTCAGGAATGATAACCGAAACAAGATCGACCTTTGTTTCTAGTTTTCAAAACAACATTGCCATTACTAAAAGTATTGGTTGCACAATTTGGTATTAAGTCTACATGTTTCTATTTGTATAATTTTTTCACCCACAGATCAAATGTATCAAAATTCACTGCTTCCTCTTAACTGTGATTTGATACTTGATGAAACCTCAAAGGGAGCCCTTTCGATCTCAAGTAGAAACCATAATATTCTGTGTTACTACATGATTCAATCTGCCTTCCTGCACAAAGTTGAATCCAAAACAAAACTGAGGAATTTGTGAATTGCAGGCGGAAAGTGCCATTCTTGCTCTGAGCTGCAGCGGCATGATTTTAGGAGATCTTCCTGTCAGGCAAGATCATCCCTATCTCAAAACTAACACATCTAAACTTAGTAGGCAAAACCTAACCCTTTTTTTTTGTGTGTATGTGTGTGCGCGCACGCAGGGTGAGTCCTTCAAAGACGCCAGTAAGGCCGCACGCTGTGCAAGCTGCTTCAAACTGATTCACCATCCATAACTGCTGAGAAACACAACTCTGGTCCTTTTTTTTTTTTTTCATTTCTTCGTTCTACTCAAAAGTACCTGAGCAAACTTTGAGAAGCTCAGATGCTTGAATTACATCTTATTGCTGTTGCTCTGCAACTGCTAAGCTTTGATTTATTTGTTTATTTGGATCGAGGGGAGGGTCGATGAACCTCTCAGTAGCTGACCTTATTTCTCTGATAGGTGCAGAAATTTTAGCTGAATCTAGCAAGATACTTATGCTGCTAGATTACTTCCACCCCAATTTGGTCTCGAAGTCAATTTCTAGCATCAGGTGATGGATTATGAATGTTGTTTGTTTCTTTTAGGATCAAATCGTTTCATAGAATCCTCACAAAAAGTGTGTGGCAGAGCTTTAGGCATAGGTAATTAAGGTTGTTAGGGTTGATGCAACTAGGGTTGGGGTTGTTGTGTGTGTGTGTGTGTGTTCTTGAAGCAAATGATCTTTACTGAATTTTCACAGTGAAGGAGGACAAACATGGGGTTGGGTTAAGTTGGTCCTCTACTGAAATTGGACTCGATCAGAATTTTTTGACTCAAAATTGTAACACCATAATAAATAATCCAGGGAAAAAAATATGGAAAGAAAAGTGCAAACCTGTTCTTTAGTATCTAGTCGAATCACTCACAGTGGAAGTTGTATGAACAAACAGCCAAAAGATTGTAAAAGAAACAGAATTTTGGATCATATCAAATGCTTCTTTATTCGTAAAATTAACAAGATCCTTCCGTTCATCCAAAATATTTTGTCTTTTCGCTTTGAATTGGTTCGAGTTTTTGATCTCATTCAACATTTGCGTTTGCATCAGTTGCAGTTGCGATGTTGCTGGTGCTCCTCTCGAGCTTCTTCCAGCATTGATGCTTCCAGCACTGGCATTGCCCTGCTCTCTTCATGCTCCCTGTTCTCGCAAGCGCTTCCTCGCTTCCTCCTTCCCTTCTCACCATACTCATCGCCGGCGACATCGCCCCCGGCGCCGCCGACGACGACTCTTTGTTCCTCAACCATAAATCTCTCATCTTCCTCCGCACTTCGCAGTCTCTCTCCTCATGTCCACCGTCGCAAAATCCGCACTTTACGAACCCAGCGGCGCCGCTGGCGCCGTCGTTCCCCTTCCTCGCCTCCCGCACACTCCGGGCCTGCTCCCAGCTCAGCGCCAACTTCACTGCGTCCGCCAACGTCGCCGGCCGCTGCGGCAAAATCCAATCTTGGTAGTCCTCCTTCAACCCGTCGACGAAAATGCCCTTGAGAAGCGCGTCGGGGAAGCCGTGGTCGGGCCACTTGCGGAGGATCCACTGCAGGCGGAGGTGGTAGGTGTTGACGCCCTCCCCATCCCTCTGCTCCAGACCCATGAGCTCGTTGCGCGCTCGGTCGGCGAAGTCGGGCCGAGTGAATGCCCGGAGGAATGCGGCTCGGATTTCCGGCCATTGCAGAGGCGGCCGGCAGGGCTCCACCGCGAGGTCGTACCACAGGGCGGCGTCGCCGTCGAGAGTAACGGGGAAGATGCGAACGAGGGTGCCGACGTCGGTGGCGTTGTTGGCGCGGCAAACGCGGTCGAAGCGCGCGAGGTGGGCAACCGGGCACTCCGAGGCCTCGCCGCAGAAGACGGGTAGCGGCGCCACGTTGACGTAGGCGGAGGAGGTTTGGGTACAGGAGGATCCAGAGAAGGAGTAGGATTCGAGTTGGGAGCGGGAGGCGGCGCCGTTTTCGCGCTCGTCCTCGTCGGAAGCAGAGTCAGACGGTGCGGAGTAAGGAGGGGAGGAGTCTTCTTGCGGCCCACGGGAGGTGGAAGATGAGACGGGAAGGGCACGGCGTCGGTGCTTCTTGCGGCGAGGAGTTCCGGTGGCGGGCAAGTCGGATGAGAACTTCATGGCGAAGAAGTAGTCGTCGGAAAACAGAGCAGTGGAACGGAAGAAGTAGAAGCGAGCGACAGTTCACAATAACAAAACAGAGGAGGGGAGAGAGAGAGAAAAGTCGCGTCTTAGGGAATCAAAAGGCGCGTTTTTTTTTCAATCTGAAAACTACGATAAAATTTCAAAATGCAATTAATTTAAAAAATATTATGGGAATAGTCGAAATTTATAATAATATTTCTTTCTCTCCTTTTTGTTTTTTCCTTCTAAATTTAACTTTGAAAATAACATCATTTATTAATGTATATATTCTTACTATCGCGGAGAAAATCAGATGACTATCTCAATATAAATTTATACCAAATGAATAAGATCGATCCTTCACGTTCATAAGGATGATTGTCCTTCATTGTATCAGACATCGATACGGTCAAAGATCGACTATGATTTATCTCTCTTCATTTAATGGTGAGATCGAAGATGGAATATTTGAGGTGAATGTATCACTTTTGCATCAAGTATATATTCTTGTCTCCTAGTTTGATGTAATTGTTAACTATATTTTATCATATGAGATCTTGGAATCAATTTCCAGTGGTTATAAAATAACTCGTTGGGTTTTGATAACCTCTATGCAAAGAGATCATTGTGTGATAGCAAAGTATCTCATGAGTCAAAGAATCGACCATGAGAGATATTTGACATGAGCATTATTTCTGATGCAAAAAAGGTTGAAATTAAATCGGCCTAGTGGATTCTATCACTGCTTCCTCGGACCATCGTGAAAGAGAGGTAAATTCTGTTGGATCTTTGGCTGGGGTAATAACTAACATATAGAGTGATTTACACATCACATTCTGAGGACATAAGCATTATCATATTTTGCTGCGTTAACTGTATTTTTTTTATTAAGTAGATATTTTAATATAATTATCATTCATCCAGTTGTGCGGCTAAAATGGATATTTTTTTTTAATAATTAAAAAATGTTTTATTTTTTCATGTAACTCTCTAGTTTACAATGTCCAAACAGCAATTTAATATAAAATTGCACAACAGAAGATTGAATTAATATCATTTGGGCTTGCCTGTTTATCTCCTGAAGATTGAATCAAAATTCAATCTTTTTTTGATTTCAAAATCGTGGCTTCTCCATCTGCTTTAAATTGTCACAATAATCTCTGGAAACAAAGAAGAAAAGTTTTGATGAAGAACAAAGCATAATATTTACATTATCAAAATACCATCTTGGAAGACAATTTTTTTTTTCTTTTTTTGGAGAAAAAGGAGAGAAATCTGCATTGCTTGCTTACGAAAGTTGCGATGAACATTTTCCCATCCAACGGCGTAGCAATGGATAAAAAAAACGATTTTTTTAAACAAAAAAGAGAAATGCATCAAAAGATTACTTTCGAAAAAAATTAATTTTGCTCACGGATGAACAGTGCGTTCAGGAAGATCCTGAAGGTCGTTCGCTCGATGCAGTCGATCGAGCTTTCTGCAATTGGCGATCGTGGAGGAAGGTCCCGAATCAATCGCACTGGTTGCGCGCGGTTTGTGACCTCCGAACTCCGACCGGAAGTAAGCCACGGCGTCGAGCATGTCCTCGAATAGGGCCGCGACCTCGAAGAACTTCATCACTTTAGAGAGCTCACGGTCGCCGAGGTCGTTGGAGAAGGGCGTTACCCGGAGCACGTTCTCCGGCTGCAGGACGTAGGCGTTTGGGCTGTCGTCGACCAGCACCGCCCGGTTGAGGGCCCGCCCGACCCCGGCGAGGTCCTTCACCAGCTTCCCATCCATCTCCCTGCACGAATCGCGGTAGAGGCGGTCGAGCACGAGGGAGGCGTACTCCCTCAACCCAGCGGTGAACACCACTACCTCGAACACCACGGCGGCGGCGCGGAGCAGTTCGTCGGCTCCCGGCCGCTTGAGGACGTAGAAGGGCACGACGCGGCCGTCGATCGAGGGGTGGACGGTGAAGTCGTAGCGATCGGGCGGGGGGTCGGTGCGGGAGTGAACCAGGGTCTCGTCGAGGTCCAAAAAGATGTTTTTTTCTCAGGGAAAGAAGGGGGCGGAAGGCTCGCCGCCTCCGTGGCTGTCGGAGTCGAGGGCAGGAGGAGGGGCTTGGTGGGGGTGGAACTAAGGCGGCGAAATCCGCGCTTGTGGTGGCTGGGTGAGGTGCGGCCGAAGACTGCGAGACTGGAGAAGAACTTGGCGAGGCGGAGGCAGGAGAGGACGGGGCGAGCGATGACTACCTTGACCGGCGAAGGGGAGGACCGCGGGGTATTCCTCTTGCCTCCGGAGGGGTAGTGCCGGACGGGGCTCCGGTTGCGGCGGGAGGAGGACACCATCGCTTCGAGCTCGAAGAGGGAGGAGGAAGAAGAGATGGAGTAATATAATAATAAGAAAGCGAGGGGAGTGGGAGAGGCGCTAGAAACCTTTGTGTTAGGATAGGGCGATAGGCGAATGAGAGATGGAATTCGACAACAAAATAGAATTATTTTTTTATTTAAATGAAAAAGAATAATATTTTATCAGAATCTAATTCTAAGCTTAAATAAATTTAGAAAGAGAAGATTTATTAATGTTAATTTGTAATGTCTAATGGTTAATTGATAATCGTTAATTGTAACAATTAATTTTCAATGGCTAATTTACAATGATTATTTTACAAAATTATAATAATTAAAAATCACATTAATCGAAATGAAAAATATAATAATTAAAAATTAAAATCACTCGAAAATACAATAATACTAGAAAATGAACGTTGAGTAAATAATTTAGATATTCCATCTCGACCTAATATCCTGACATAGACATATAGGATCGTTGGTGGCGTGCTAGAGGGGGAGAGTGAATAGCGTTTCTTGTTCGTTTGATGGAAATTGATCGTGCTTATCTACAATTAGATTAGTACGCAGCGGAAATAGAAAGTACAATACGAATACAAGCACGAATACACAAGAACACAATCGACACAAGAGGCACACGATGTAACGTGGTTCAGAACTCTAGTTCTTACTCGACGGAGCGAGCTCAATATCAAGCTCTAGTGATACACACCACCACTAATTAAAAACACTCTTTTTCGATGACACATTGGAGATGGAGAAACCTCGTACAAGTGTATCACAATAGTAATGAAAAGATGCAAGCAAATACAAAGTAAATACAACAAATTATGTAAAGAACACTTTACAAATGTGAGCTTTGATTGTTTTGCTTGTTGGTTACTTGGACTACACTTGAAGATCCTAACTTGCACCAGCAAATCGCTTCAAATCATCAAAGAACCGCTGCAAAAAATCTCTCCTTCGAACTACTTTTAAAGTTGCAACTCAGGTTGATTTTTGCCTAGCAGTCGACTGCTCTTATAGCCATTATCTCACAATGACTCGATCCACACTGAAAAAACTCCAACGGATAGCCCATCAGTTGACTGCTAAACCCTAGCAGTCGACTGATGCACAAGCAGTCGATTGCTCAGTCATCTACCAGACCTTCTGTGCTTGTTTCCACTTAGAGCAGTCGACTGCTATGGTATAGCTGCAGTCGACTGATGGACCACAGAATAACAGTCGAGCATTAGTCGACTCATGCTAGTCGACTGATCGTAACCTCAATCGACTGATCAGTGTCGACTAGATTGTCAAGTGTCAAAATACTCGACTAGTCAACTAGTTCATAACCCTAGTCGATTGATACACCTCAAACATGAGGTTTTAACCCAAGTATGATGCCCTCATACTTGCTAGACACCTTTAGCCTATATCTAAGCCTTCTAGTCACCTCCATCAGCCTTATGTCTATCAAATCCCTCTAAGTCATCCATGACTTATTCATTCATACGTTAGCTTTCAGGTGTTTTCATCGGCTATTGTCATGCTAACAGTGTCTAGACTGTCAAGGTACATTTGGACTTACACTGCCAAGACACACGCTTGGACTTTACGTCGTCAAACATTGGACTTATGCTGCCAAGACATAAGCTTAGACTTTACGCCGCCAATATCACACCCTTGGACTTTCCCAAATGCCAAGACTCATGCTTGAACTTTCCAAATGTCAAGACTCATGCTTGGACTTTCCATGCCAAGTACTCACGACTTGGACTTTCCTTGCTAAGTACCCATGACTTGGACTTTCTATTGCCAAGTACCCTTGACTTGGACTTTCTATCATATGGTCAACCCTATGTCAACAATATAGTTAATCCATTGTCAAACAATGGTGAACTCATTATCAAACATCAAAATACTACTCGAGTTAAACTCTAGTTCGGTCAATCGTGACCTAGGCTGATTGCATCAACAAGACATTCATGTATGATAAGCTACTCCTTTGTCATCTGCGAGGTGTTTTTATTCAATATTTTGTACTCCAACTTTAAGTGACGATTCATAACTTCAAATTTAGACAAGACAGTTTTTGCTTTAATCTCCTCTACTTTGAGTTGTTTTTGCTTCATATCGACTCGGACTTCTTCACATTTATGTACTCAGTGAACTTTGCGAAAATATTATTATAATTTATTATCAGGGTCGATTTTACTTTGTCTTTTCTCTTTCTTTTTATTGCCTTCTATCTCATTGGACGAGTATCTTCATCATCCAAGTCTATACTCACATCTTGGTTGGAGGAGGTGTTGTTTGCTCTCGACTCTGAGGTCCTCGTCTTCTTTGTGGTCACAAAGTGATCAGTGGACTGTGGAGTAAACATTGGATGGTCTTTGACAATTCTCCACACATGCCGAGATTGAATGCAACGCTATTATTTTCGGATTGATATTTTTCGTTATCTTCGTCACTGTGACCACTTTAATATAAACTATAAATACTATTGTAATTCGCGTTGAATCGATATACCTTCTTTAGGATTGTATTGTGTCAATGTGACCGTATAACATTTGCACTTTTAGTGTTTGAACCTAGGGGATGATTCTCATTGTAGTAGCATGCAACACATCCCTAAAAAGCATTCGCCTTTTGATCATTGTTGATTATTGGATCATCGCTGATAGTGACAAAACTTCTCGCTAAGACCTTGTCTTCAACCTTTATTTAACTTGAATGTTTTCATGTACCCTCAGCATTTGAAACCGTTTTTTCAAAATTGACCACTTGACAATTCTCCACACATGTCGAGATTGAATGCAACGCTATTGTTTTGGGATTGATATTTTTCGTACGTAAACCTCGATATATCTTCGTCACTGTGACCATTTCAATATGAGCTGTAAATACTATTATAATTCACGTTGAATCGATATACCTTCTTTTGGAATGTATTGTGTCAATGTGATCGTATAACATTTGCACTCATGGTGTTTGAACCTAGGGGATGATTCTCATTGTAGTAGCATACAACACGTCCCCAAAAAGCATCCGCATTTTGATCATTGTTGATTATTGGATCATCGTCGACAGTGACAAAACGTCTCGCTAAGACCTTGTCTTTAACCTTTGTCCAACTTGAATGTTTTCTTGTACCCTCAGCATTTGAAATTGCTTTTTTAAAATTGATCACCTCGATTGGGGATTCATGATCAGAAAGTTGAGTCTCCCGGACAAAAGTCGAAGTTGTAGGTTCATTCGACATCAGAAAAGTGAAAGACATACCGGTTGTGTGTGGGGTACCATAAACATGAACGATCGACGGCGTGAAATACGAATGACTCATATTTTGCCAATATTGATTAGAAGCGGTTGATATATACCTCGAGGGGCATAATTCGGATGATTCATAGAATTTCCAAAATCTTGGAAATTTTTAAGATTTTGGGGAGGAAATGACATATTTGAAAATGGATGTGGGCATTGATAATTTGGTGGATTTTATGGATTTTGAGAAGATCAATATTTATGTGGATTGTTTGTAGAATTTAAGAAATTTATAAAAAATGTCTTATTATTTTCATCCATTTGAGATAGAAATAAGATTGGAGGAACTAAAAAAAATAGATGGGGAGAACATTTAGAGAGTAGAATTAGAGAGTATAGTAAGTTGGAATGAAAATATGTATACACATTGATGGATATTTATTATAGATGAAATTTCGAACTAACCATTAAAAAACTAACCATTTTATTCAATTTTTAATTTTTAATTTTTTAATAAATATAATTTAAAAAAAAATACACCCATGGAGTGAGCCAGCCCCTGGCTGGCTCACCCCACGTTTGTTTTAACGTGTTCAAGTGAAAACACCAAGGGAAAGTTATAATACCCCCATTAATACATCCATTGTGGATGTTCTAATAATATTTCTTTCTTTTTTTTCTCTGCTTCCATACTAAATTTAACTTTGAAAATAACAATACACTAAAGTATCATTCATTAACGTATATATTTTTGCCTCCACAAATAAAATCGGATGACTAGTACAATATAAATTTATACCAAAAGGATAAGGATCAATCCTTCACATTTACGAGAGTGTCTGTCCTCCACTATGTCAGACGTCGGTACGATCAAAGGTCAACTGTGATTTAACTTTCTTCATTTAGCTGTGGGATCGATGATGGAACATCTGTGATGAATGCATCACCTTTTCACTAAGTATATATTCTTGCCTCCTAATTTGACGTAGTTGTTAATAATTTATCATATGAGATCTTGGAATCAATTTTCAGCGGCCACAAAATATTTCGCTAGGTTTCTGATCTCTTCCATACAAAGGGATCATTGGGTGATAGCAAAATACATTACCACTTTTTTGAGATATATTTGACACGAGCATTATCATATTTTGCTACATTAACTATATTTTTTTTATTAAGTGGATATTTTAATATAATTATCATTCATCCAGTTGTCTGGCTAAAATGGATATTTTTTTAATAATTAAAAAATGTTTGATCTTTTTATGTAACTCTCTGGTTTACAATGTCCAAACAGCAATTTAATATAAAATTGCAAGAAGATTGAATTAAATTTTCTCTGAATGATATCATTTGGGCTTGAAGATTGAATCAAAATTCAATCTTTTCTTGATTTCAAAATTCTGGCTTCTCCATCTGCTTTAAATTGTCACAGTAGTCTCTGGATACAAAGAAGACAAGTTTTGATGAAGAACAAAGCTAATCTTTACTTTATCAAAATATCATCTTGGAAGACAATTTTTTTTTTAATTGGAGAAAAAGGAGAGAAATCTGCATTGCTTGCATTTTCCCATCCAACAGCGTAGAAATGGATCAAAAAAAAAAAAAAAAGGAAATAGAAATGCATCAAAAGATTACTTTAAAAAAAATATAATTTTGCTCACGGATGAACAGTGCGTTCAGGAAGATCCTGAAGGTCGTTCGCTCGATGCAGTCAATCGAGCTTTCTGCAATTGGCGATCGTGGAGGAAGGTTCCGAATCGATCACACTGGTTGCGCGCGGTTTGTGACCTCCGAACTCCGACCGGTAGTAAGCCACGGCGTCGCGCATGTCCTCGAATAGAGCCGCGACCTCGAAGAACTTCATCACTTTAAAGAGCTCACGGTCGCCGAGGTCGTTGGAGAAGGGCGTTACCCGGAGCGCGTTCTGCGGCTGCAGGACGTAGGCGTTTGGGTTGTCGTCGACCAGCACCGCCCGGTTGAGGGCCCGCCCGACCCCGGCGAGGTCCTTCACCAGCTTCCCATCCATCTCCCTGCACGAATCGCGGTAGAGACGGTGAGCGATGAGTTCGCCGGCAGGGTCGAGGCGGTCGAGCACGAGGGAGGCGTACTCCCTCAACCCAGCGGTGAACACCACTACCTCGAACACCGCGGCGGCGGCGCGGAGCAGTTCGTCGGCTCCCGGCCGCTTGAGGACGTAGAAGGGCACGACGCGGCCGTCGATCGAGGGGTGGACGGTGAAGTCGTAGCGATCGGGCGGGGGGTCGTTGCGGGAGTGAACCAGGGTCTCGTCGAGGTCCAAAAAGACGGTTTTTTTCTCGGGGAAAGAGGGGGGTGGAAGGCTCGCCGCCTCCGTGACTGTCGGAGTCGAGGGCAGGCGGAGGGGTTTGGTGGGGGTGGAACTAAGGCGGCGAAACCGGCGCTTGTGGGGGATGGGTGAGGCGCGGCCGAAGACTGCGAGACTGGAGAAGAGCTTGGCGAGGCGGCGGCGGAAGGAGAGGACGGAGCGAGCGATGGCTACCTTGACCGGCGAATGGGAGGACCGCGGGGTACTCCTCTTGCCTCCGGAGGGGTAGTGCCGGACGGGGCTCCGGTTGCGGCGGGAGGAGGACACCATCGCTTCGAGAGTAATATAATAATAAGAAAGCGAGGGGATTGGGAGAGGCGCTGGAAACCTCTTAGGTTATAATAGAAGAGGACTGAGAGAATCGAAAAGAGAGGAAGAATTCGTTTAACAAAAAAAAAAAAAGGATTATCTTTTTATTTAATTGAAAAAGAATATTATTAATTAAAATTAAATATTTTAATAAAATAAATAAATAAATTTTAATAGAAATTTCTTTAACAAGTCAAAAAGCTAAATAAATAAATTAATTAAAATAAAAATTTCTTAACACTTTCTACTTCATTAAAAATACAGGATCCATTGTAACATATTAATTATAAAAATATATCTCATTCATTTACGTTTCTTTTAAAATTAATACTTATTATTTATTATTTATGGTCTCACGTTCTACTCAATCTTTTTTTAAATTATATCATATTAAATAAATACATTTTAAAATATTAAAATTATTATTATTATTATATTATTATTAATCATTCTTGTATCCTCAGGATTTGAAATTACTTTTTCAAAATTTACCCCCTCAATTGGGGATTCATAGTCGAAAAATTGAGTCTCCGAGATAAAAGTCAGAGTTTTAGGTTCATTCGACATCGGTAAAGTGAAAAACATACCAGTTGTATGTGGAGTATTATATTCATAAACAATCGACAACGTGAAATACGGATGACTCATATTTTATCAATATTCGAATGAAAGCGATTGATATGGACCTCGAGAGACATAATTCGAATGATTCATAGAATTTCTAAAATCTTAGAAATTTTGAAGATTTTATGGGAGAAATGCTATATTTGAAAATGGATGTAGATATTAATAATTTGATAAATTTGTAGATTTTGGGAAGATGAATATTCTTATAGTTTTTTTTTTAGAATTCAAAAAATTTGTGAAAAATATCTTATTATTTTCATTCATTTCGGATAGAAATAAGATTATAAAAACTTAAAAAAATATATGGAGAGAATATTTAGAGTAGAATTGGAGAGTATAGTGAGTTAGAATAAAAATATATGTACATATTGATGGGTATTTATTATAGATAAAATTTCGAACTAGCTATTAAAAAATAGCCGTTAAAAAACCAACCATTTTATTCAATTTTTAATTTTAAATTTTTTAACTTTTTAATAAATATAATTAAAAAATATAAAAAAAAAATACACTCATGGAGTGAGCCCACCCACGTTTGCTTGAACTTGTTTAATACTTTAAACGCGTTCAAGTGAAAACATCAAGGGGATGTTAACACCCCATCAACGCATTCATTGTGGATGTTCTAATAATATTTCTTTTTTATTCTTCTACTTCCCTGCTAAATTTAACTTTGAAAATAACAATACACTAAAGTATCATCCATTAACGTATATATTATTGCCCTCGAATGACTAGCACAATATAAATTTGTACCAAATGGATAAAAGATTAATCCTTCGTATTCACGGGGAGTGTCTGTCCTCCACTATGTCAAACGTCGATACAATCAAAGGTCAATTGTGATTTAACTTTTTTTAATTTAGCTATGGGATCGACAATGGAATATCCGGAGTGAATGCATCACCAAGTATATATTCTTGCCTCTTGATTTGACGTAGTTGTTAACTATATTTTATTATATGAGATCTTGGAATCAATTTTCAACGGCTATAAAATATTTCGTTAGGTTCTGAATCTCCTCCATACAAAGAGATCACTGTGTGCTAGCAAAATACCTCATAATTTACCACCTTTTATTAAATCGGAGAATCGACCCTGAAATATATTTGGCACGAGCATTATCATATTTTGCTACATTAACTATATTTTTTTTATTAAGTGGATATTTTAATATAATTATCATTCATCCAGTCGGGCTAAAATGAATATTTTTTTTATAATTAAAAATTGTTCGATCTTTTCACGTAACTCTCTGGTTTACAATGTCCAAACAGCAATTTAATATAAAATTGCACAACAGAATATTGAATTAAATTTTCTCTGGATGATATATTTAGACTTGTCATTATCTCCTAAAGATTGAATCAAAATTCAATCCGGATGGTACGGTAATTAAGATATGATAAAATTTACGGATAAAATAAAAATCAATTTCAAATGAGATCCATAATTCCTTTTTGAATTTAAATAATCTCATATATTTTAATCATCACATTAAAATTCATAGATTCTTTCATGATTTATTTTTCTTATAATGATCATAAAACAAGTCGATAGAAATCATTAGATTGTCGAATTCCAATTTTTACGGAAAAATTCAATTTTTTTCTTGATTTCAAAATTTTAGCATCTTTAAATTGTCACAATAATCTCTGGAAACAAAGAAGAAAAGTTTTGATGAAGAACAAAGCATTATCTTTACATTATCAAAATACCATCTTGGAAGACAATTTTTTTTATTGGAGAAAAAGGAGAGAAATCTGCATTGCTTGCTTATGAAAGTTGCGATCAGCATTTTCCCATCCAACGAGGGGGGTAAACGAATTGAGATGGCCCGTGAATTTTTTTGAACCGGTTCGAATAATATTCGATTCGAATTCGAAATTATCAAATTCGAGTCGAACTCAAATATGTATAAATATTTTTTGAATCGAGCTCGAGTCGAATCATATTATTTGATTGATCACGAATTATTCGTGAATCTTAATTTTTTATTTATTAAAATTTTTCAAATATTAAATCGAATATTAATTTTTGAATATCAAATCAAATATTATTTGAATATTAAATCGAGCCTAAATTTTAAATAGTAATCAAACCGTTTGAATTAATATTCGAAAATTTTAAATCGAATTCGAACTCGAACTTTGATTCGAATCGAATTCGAGTTCAAAATTATTAAACTTTCGAACTTCGAATCGAATTCGAATATGCTAATTCGAATTCGAACTCAATACTAATTTTTTTAAAATATACATCCCTACATCCAACAGCGTAGAAATGGATAAAAAAAGACAAAAAAAAATAGAACTGCATCAAAAGATTACTTAAAAAAAAATAATTTTGCTCACGGATGAACAGTGCGTTCAGGAAGATCCTGAAGGTCGTTCGTTCGATGCAGTCGATCGAGCTTTCTGCAATTGGCGATCGTGGAGGAAGGTTCCGAATCGATCACACTGGTTGCGCGCGGTTTGTGACCTCCGAACTCCGACCGGTAGTAAGCCACGGCGTCGCGCATGTCCTCGAATAGGACCGCGACCTCGAAGAACTTCATCACTTTAGAGAGCTCACGGTCGCCGAGGTCGTTGGAGAAGGGCGTTACCCGGAGCGCGTTCTCCGGCTGCAGGACGTAGGCGTTTGGGTTGTCGTCGACCAGCACCGCCCGGTTGAGGGCCCGCCCGACCCCGGCGAGGTCCTTCACCAGCTTCCCATCCATCTCCCTGCACGAATCGCGGTAGAGGCGGTGAGCGATGAGTTCGCCGGCAGGGTCGAGGCGGTCGAGCACGAGGGAGGCGTACTCCCTCAACCCAGCGGTGAACACCACTACCTCGAACACCGCGGCGGCGGCGCGGAGCAGTTCGTCGGCTCCCGGCCGCTTGAGGACGTAGAAGGGCACGACGCGGCCGTCGATCGAGGGGTGGATGGTGAAGTCGTAGCGATCGGGCGGGGGGTCGGTGCGGGAGTGAACCAGGGTCTCGTCGAGGTCCAAAAAGATGGTTTTTTTCTCGGGGAAAGAGGGGGGCGGAAGGCTCGCCGCCTCCGTGGCTGTCGGAGTCGAGGGCAGGCGGAGGGGCTTGGTGGGGGTGGAACTAAGGCGGCGAAATCCGCGCTTGTGGGAGCTGGGTGAGGTGCGGCCGAAGACTGCGAGACTGGAGAAGATCTTGGCGAGGCGGCGGCGGCAGGAGAGGACGGAGCGAGCGATGGCTACCTTGACCTGCGAAGGGGAGGATCGCGGGGTACACCTCTTGCCTCCGGAGGGGTAGTGCCGGATGGGGCTCCGGTTGCGGCGGGAAGAGGACACCATCGCTTCGAGCTCCAAGAGGGAGGAGGAAGAAGAGATGGAGTAATATAATAATAAGAAAGCGAGGGGGCTAGCTGCTAAATAGCTTAATTTAGATTGGGAAGGCGGGCGATGGTTACAACGGCCAAAAAATGATTTGAATTGGATTGGACACGACTCAACGGTCCGAACTCCGTGCCAGCTGGCATTATGGTCTACTAATTTAATACCTTCATTAAACGTATAAAAATTGAATTATATTATATAGTGAGGAAGGGGATGAGGACTAAAAAGAATATTATTTTTGTTTAGAATCTTTCTTATGTCAGATTAGAATAGAGAGATGGAGAGAATAGAAGAAAAGAAAGAATTCGTCGATAAAAAATGATCATCTTTTTATTTAAATGAAAAAAAATATTATTAAAAAAATTGAATATCTTATAAGAATCTGAACTTACATTTAAATATATTTAAAAAGAGAAAGTTTTTTAATGCGAAAAAAATAAATTAACTTTAACAGAAATTTCTTAACAGGTAAGAAAGCTAAAAATAAATAAATCTAAATAAAAAATTCGAACTGAATAAAAATAATAATAAAATATTAATAAAATCGTAAATAGCGACGGCATGACGCCATGGTCGTGGTCTAATAAACGGTTAAGTTATGGTGGGAACCATGATTGTGGATTAGTCCACAGTTAGGCCTTGGTGAAGACGACTGTAGTGGAAAACATGGACAGGTCGTGGTCCCTACTGAAGGTCTCGTGTCGAGTCATAAAATGATCCACGCTGTGGTAGTGACCACAGATAGATTGACCGTGATAGTCTCTAGGAACTCCTTTACATCTCGTTCTGATCCAAAATGAAAGATATCCATGTCAGAGAGGTCATGAAGGCGTTGAAAATTTTATTTTAGGGTTCAATTTCTCCTTGTCATGATTTAGAAGATGGTGGGATCGTATCTTATGATAAAAGTTGATTAAGCTATTGGATGCGTCTGCATCAGTCACTCGGGGTTGAAAAAAACTTAACCTCGAGTTCGAATCAGTGTCATCCTCTTTTTTGGAATAAAGACTTATGCTTTCTCTTTCGTCCATTAGCTCCATCATCGATCGCTTTGCTTTTAAATCCAAAATATTGCTCGGGCGAAGTAGTAGAATAGAGGTGGCTTTCTCTTGCGCAATTATCTCTAAATATCTGAACATATAAAGGAAATGAGAGATAGAAGTTATATACCAAAATAAAAGTGAGATCCTCTTGCTGGAGTACAATTTTTTGTCGTTCGATATAAGTGTTTTTCTGTCCATCGTGTATAGCTTCGTGATTAGGCGACCAAGGTAGTTCCAACAATATGCAACATGCAACCATTGCTCAACTTTAGGGAGGAGAAGATTTTTTGAACAGTTATCATATCATAGTTATCTCTGTAAAGTACCTCATCATCATTACTGATAAGGTCGACCAACTTCTCCAATCAATTGAATTTTGCTTTTGGTATTCTCATTCCATCTTCATATTTGACCTTATCGACATCATCCTCGTTATAGATGGAGTCTTCCATATTTTCTTTAATCACTCATCTTCATCATCGTAGATAGGATCCTCCATATCTTCAATTATCTTGTCAACATTATCATTGTCATAGCTGGGGTTTTCTATTACTTCATTAATATCATAGTCATCGTAGATGAGACCTTCTATTACCTCATCAATATCATAGTTATCGTGGATGGGGTCTTCTATTACCTCATCAATATCATAGTCGTCGTTGATGGGGTCTTCTAGATTTTCTTCAATCACCTCATCTTCATTGTCGTAGACGGGGTCTTCCATATCTTCAATTAACTCGTCAATGTTATCATTATTGTAAATGAGGTCTTTCATGTTTTCATCATCATCGTAGAGAGGGGCGTTTGTGTCTTCTTTAATTTTATCATCGTAGAAAAAAATCTTCAATGTCTTCTTGGAATTGGGTGTTATCAAGGTTATCCTCATCGTAGATGAGATCCTCCATATTTTCTTCAATGTCATCACCATTATCTTTATTGTAGATTGGATCATCTATGTCTTCTCTGAACTCGGTGCTCTCAAGGTTGTCTTCGTCGTAGATGAGATCTTCTACATTTTCTTCAATGTCGTCATTGTTATCTTCATCGTAGATGGGACTTTGCATGTCTTCTCTCAATTCAGTGCTCTCAAAATTGTCCTCGTCATAGATGGAATTATTGTAGATGGAGTCTCCTTTATCTTCTTCAATCAAATATTGCTCCTCCATCTTTTGCCCCATTTTGAAAAGAACTCGACCTCGAGTTTGAGTTGGCGTCATTATTTGAGACTGCTCCTTGATTGTTCGGGTGTTCTATCTCAAGGTAGGAACATAAAATAATGATTGTGTATAGCTAAGAGGAAGGAAATGACCTTTTATTTTTTTTCATCTTCTCCCAACCAGTAATCTTGGCCTTGCCTTGCCCTGTTTCTTGCGGGAGTGCCACAATAGTAACCATCAAGTGAAGGTTTCTCCCTTAAACGTCATAGTCACCAACTTTACTTTAGCACGATCTGGAATTTATTCGAAATAAAAAAACTGTTCAACTTCGTCAATCTAATCAATAATATTTTTTGCATGTAATGTGTTGAAAAACTCGGGAAGCTTGATGTGAAAACCAAGGTTTTCATACCATTCTTCACGATTACAATAATCTCGATGATATGGTTGTTCAAAATTCGAAGTAGTGTGCTGATTAAATACCTTATAATCTTAAGATATATACGTCGAGATAACTCTGTGACTTGTCTCTGTAGATCCCTGATTATTTTTTGGAAACATTGATCCTGGAGTGCGGCTTCTTCAATCGGAACCTGCGGATCACATTCATAATAATAACCATGATAACTATTAATGGATCGTTGAGATAACTCCGTGATTGGTCTTTGTAGATCAATGAGCTCATTAGTACTTTGATTCTGATATACAACTTCCTCAATCGAAATCTGTTGATCACAACTATAATGATATCCTCATCGACCTTCCATGGATCTAGAACTCTGAGACCAACTGCGATTCCTCCTAATTATAATTTCTGAAGGCATAATATTATTGTTGTCTGTCGAGATAGGGACGATGAGGTGTCCGGTGGTGAAGGCGATGAAGGACCGATGACTCGGACGGAAGGACGACTGATGCGGAGGGAAAGCAAAGACGGAAGAGTCGGCATATCAGGCGCGAGCTGAGCCGAGTAATGTGAGACGATCGAATGACATATCCTGCAGGAAAAATGCGATTAAGGGCGCCGAGAGAGATCTCGACAAGGCCCCTCCGACGCTCAAGGCAGGAATTAGTAGGAAAGGTGATGAAAGCAATGGAAAATATTTCTTTTTCCAACCTCCCTTTTCTCCTCCTCAAGGAGGGTTATATAGAAGCGGGTCTTTCCACCGAGCGATACAGTAAGTATTGGCAGTATGGCTTAGTGACGTGCTCACGCTTTCTCTTAGAGATAATAGGGGATCATTGCTCTCATAAATGCCACAGACGCATGGGTTGTGGTTAATGTTCATCGTGTGGTTGATGGGAGAATACCCACTTGGCATAGGTAAGCGTTCTTTAAGTAAGTTTTTAAGTTTTTCTACTTATGTTACTTTTACTAACTTTAACTTTTTCCTTATAGTTCTTGGGATACCACCTAGATATGATGACCCAACTGTCTCACATGACCACTACCTTCCAAGGTATGCGAGCTCAGGTGACGGCCACCACCACTCAACTCCATGCCAAGGAGGTGGAGCTTGGAATCGCTCAGTCCGAGGCGACGATGTCTCAGTCGAAAGTCCTCCACTTCGAGGATGACCTCTGGAACCAAGCGCAGGAGATTGAGAGTCTCCGTCTTCAAGCAGCCGAGGCGGAGGAGCTCCGAGCCCGAGCGGAAGAGGCAGAGGCCAAGCTGCTGGAAGCCGAGCGGGTTAGGGCCGCTGAGGTGTCTTCCGAGGCGAAGTGTCGTGAAGAGCTAGTAGCTCAAGCTGAGACGGCTAGGGTTGAACTAGTCTCTTATCAGTCAGGCGAGGAGGGCCGCTGGGAGCAGCGCAAGAAGACCTTCCTCGCCTCCGAAGAGTTCTTCGATATCTTAGGAGGTTGCACCGTCAACCTCCTAGAGATAGGCTATGAGGGGGTCATCCGACACTTCAAAGAAGTCGGATATCCTCCCGAGGGAGCCTCAGTCGAGTTCCTAGATCTACAACGTCTAATCGACGAGACTCCGGACTTGGCACTTGGAGGGCTTCCAAAATAACTTAGTTTTTATTTTCAGTAGGTTTTTGTAGTCGTGTACGACATTTTTTCTTCTATGTTTTCTCCTAGGCAACTTGTAATTTGTTTTGGATATTAATATAACAACTTTTTTGGCGGTATCTAAGTGTTGCCTCTCGGCTCCTTAAAAAAAAATGTTAACATACTAGAATGACTGACATAATAAGAGGCAATAATCAGCAATGCTAAAAATACCTTCACCATGCCCGATGATAGGGGACTTGGTTGAGACGTCCCTTAAGGGGCGACTTAGAAGTAATATGCTGAATCACACACTATTGACAGGTGGGGTTTATCATGATAGATCCTCTCGGCCGGGAGATAATGCGTGATAGGCGATATCCAAAGAAGAGTCAAAAGATAAATACTTGGAACCAACCATGATAGGTGATATCCAAAGATGAACTGAGAGGTAAATACTTGGAACCAAATGGGATAGACGATATCCAAGGATAAGTCGAAAGATAAATACTTAGAACTAGCCGTGATAGGTAATATCCAAGGAAGAGCCGAAAGATAAATACTTGGAACCAGCCATGATAGGTGATATCCAAAGATGAACCGAGAGGTAAATACTTGAAATCAGCCATGATAGACGATATCCAAAGATAACCCGAAAGATAAATAATTAGAATCAGTTGTGATAGGTGATATCCAAGGAAGAGCTAAAAGGTAAATACTTGGAACTAGCCATGATAGGCGATATCCAAGGATAAGCCGAAAGATAAATACTTGGAACCAGCCATGATAGGCGATATCCAAGGAAGAAATAAGATATAAATATTTGGAACCAGCCGTGATAGGCGATATCCAAGGGAGAACCGAGATATAAATACTTGGAACCAGCCGTGATAAGCAATATCCAAGGGAGAACCGAGATATACATACTTGGAACCAGCCGTGATAAGCGATATCCATAAAAGAGCCGAGAAATTATACTGGAACCAGCCGTAATAGGTGATATCCAAGGAAAAGTCATAAGGGGCGGCTTTATATGAATTACACCTTGATATGTGACTTTTATAAAAAGGCCTGCTTGCAATTACGAAGGAGAACTTTTATTATTCAAAATGAAAAACCTCATTATATACTGCCTGACCATTCAAACATGATAGAGCCACACATGAAAAACATTCCATAGTTGGGTAAGCTTCTTTCCCTCATTGTCCTGCAGATAATAAGCTCCCGAGCTGAGCTTCTTGATAATTCTATACGGGCCTTCCCATCGGGGTGCCAACTTGCGGACTTCTCCTGGCGACTAAATTTTCTTCCACACGAAATCGCCCGGTTGAAAGGAGTGAGGTACTACTCTTTTGTTGTAGGCCTGCGATATCTTCTTCCGGTAAGTGCCCATTCAACTGGTGGCGTTATCTCTCGTTTCCGTGACTAAGTCTAACTCTGCCAGCCTTGTATCATCATTATTGTTGTTGTCTAGAGCATAAGTCGAGACTCTAAGTGACCCCATGCCAATTTCCACCGGGACTAAGGCTTCGGATCCATATACCAAGTGAAACGAGGTGAGGCTAGTATTGTCATTGGGGGTTGTTCTGTATGCCCAAAGGATGCTTGGCAATTCTTCTACCTAGCTTCCCTTTGTATGATCCAACTTAACTTTGAGCCCCTGAATCAACTCTTGGTTGGTCACTTCCGCCTGTCCATTGCTTTGAGGGTACGCCACTGATGTGAAAGTCTGTTGAATCTCCAGGTGTTAGCACCATTCTTTTATTTTCCGCCCTTGGAACTGCCTCCCATTGTCCGAGACCAGTCTTCTCGGAATACCGAATCGATAGACTATATTTTTCCAGAGGAACTTCAGTACAACTTCCTCGGTTATCTTGGTCAGGGGTTCCACTTCCACCCATTTTGAAAATAGTCTACCGTGACCAGTAAGAACTTCTTCTGATTCGACTCGATTGGTAATGACCCCACAATATTCATTCCCCATTGGTCGAAAGGACAAGATATTACTGATGCCTTCAGCCATTCAGCACGTTGTTGGGAGAAATTTTGATGTTTTTGGCAGCTGAGGCATATATGGACATAGTGGACGGCGTCTTTCTGGAGGATTAGCCAAAAATATCCTGCTAGTATGACCTCGTGAGCTAAAGAAGTACTTACTGAATGGTTCCCGCAACATCCTTCATGCACTTCCCTCATAATGTACTCGGCCTCCTTAGGGCTAAGACACTTGAGCAAAGGCCGAGCGAACACCCTCTTATATAGGGTGTCCCCGATCAAGACAAATCAGGTCCCTCTTTTCTTAATGATTTGTGCCTCGGCTCGGTCAGCCGACAGTGTCCCCCTTTTCAGATAATCAACGAGGTGGGTCCTCCAATCCGGCAGACTTGGGGCGCAATCAGATTTTGATTTATATGAGCAACGAGTTGAGTCTCGGCTAGCGAATCTTCCAAGCTCTAAGTAGTGAGAGCACTAGCCATGCGAGCCAACTCGTCACCCTTCTGATTGTCTGCCCGAGGAATTTTATGGAGGACAACCTCTTGAAATTCTAAGGATAGTTTGCAGTAAGCATGTATATAGCGCTGAAGCCGCTGGTTCTTGGTGTCAAATGATCATTTGACTTGCTCCACAGTCAACTGCAAGTCGGAATATAAAGAAATCCGAAAAGATCCAACATGTCGTGTCGCCCGCAATCCAGCTAGTAAGGCTTCGTATTTAGCTTCATTATTGGAAACTCGAAAATTGAGTTGCACAACTATCCGGATCATGTCTCCTTGAAGAGATATTAATAACACCCCTACTCCACTCCCTTGCTTAGTTACTGAACCATCCATATATATTTTCCATTCTTCATTTCTCTCAACCCCCAGTGTCTCGGCTATGAAGCCTGTCAATACTTGTGCTTTGAGGGACATATGAGGCTAATAGTGGATATCATACTCAGCTAATTCAGTGATCCATTTAATCAGACGCCCAGATGCTTAGGGTTAGTTAATATTTTTCCGAGACAACTATTGGTTAAAACTATGACCGGATGAGACAAAAAATAGGGACGGAGCTTCCTGGTTGTTATAAGTAGGGCTAGCGCCAACTTTTACAATATTGTGTACCTGCTCTCGATAGTTTTTAATAAATGACTGACAAAATATATAGGTAATTGCTTACTATCCTCTTGCCAAAGCAGGACTGACGCCACAACCTCTTCTGAGGAGGTCAGATATAACTGCAGACTTCCTCCTAGCACCGGCTTCGCAAGTGTAGGCAGTTCAGATATATATTGTTTTAGTTCAGTAAAGGCTTGTTCACACTTTTCGTCCCATGAAAACTGAGCCGACTTGCGAAGTACCTTGAAGAAAGGAAGACTTCGCTCGGCCAACTTAGGGATGAAGCGGGAGAGTGTCATTATCCTACCCAGTAATCTTTGTACTTCTCTGATATTTCTGGGAGAGATCATGTTCTGCAAGACCCGAGTCTTCTCGGGATTAACTTCGATGTCTCGCTTGGTCATAATGTACCTGAGAAACTTACCTCCTCGAACGCCAAATATGTATTTGCTAGGATTGAGTTGAATTCTGTATCGGCGTAGTGTGCTGAATGTCTCCGCCATGTCTTTGATGATGTCTTTAGCTTTTGTGGACTTGATGAGAATATCATCCACGTATACTTCAATGTTTCGGCCTATTTGTGATCAAAACACTTTATTCATCAACCTTTGATAAGTGACGCCAGCATTCTTTAATTCGAATGACATGACCTTGCAGCAAAAAGTGTCATCTGTCGTGACAAAGTTGACTTTCTCTTAATCTTCCTGTGCCAACAGAATCTGATGATACCCCTGATGAGCGTCTAACATGCAGATTAATTCACATCTTGCCGTAGAATCAACTAGCTGATCTATCCGAGGTAAGAGATAGCAATCTTCAGGACATGCTTTATTAAGATCTCTGAAGTCTATACATACCCTCCATTTCCCTCTTTGTTTTGGTACTAATATAATATTGGACAACGATTCGGGGAACTGCCACCTGCATTAATTTCTGTACTTTGGCTCGGATAATCTAATCCTTCTTCGGGCCGAAATATCTTCTCTTTTGTTTTATGGGCCGAGATCCGGGAAGGACATTCAGCCGGTGCTCCATCACGGTCCGGGAGATACTCCAAGTTTGCTCTCCAGGCCAAGTAAAAACATCTCGATTTCTCACTAGGTAACTGATTATTTCTTGCTTCAGCTCGGTTGGCAAGTCAGCAGCAACTCGGACCACTCTGTCAGGTTAATCCACCCATATCTGTACAACTTCCTCGTCCAGCGACTCCTCCCGGAGAGTGTAAACTTCTTCTATTTCGAACTTCCGATTTTTCCTGGGGCCCGACCGAATTCCTTTCACATAACATCTCCGAACTACCTTTTGATCTCCAGTAACTTCCCCTATTTGATTATTCACAGGAAATTTGACCTTCTGGTGGTAGGTTGATACGACAGCTTCAAAGGAGTGTAACGCTGACCTTCCCAAGATGACGTTGTAAGTCGAGGTAGCATCTACTACCGTAAAGGTGGTAATTCTGGTTCGGCGGAGAGGCTCCTCCCCTAGAGATAGAGGCAAATCAATCTGGCCGAGTGGAGATACCTCGTGACCCGAGAAGCCGAATAGAGTCGTATTCATCGACTGGAGTTGAGCCGGGTCGAGCTGCACACGATCAAAGGTATCTTTAAATAAAATATTAACTGAGTTATCTGTATCTATGAAGATCCTAGCCATGTCATAATTGGCGACGGTGGCTCTAATTACCAAGGCATCATCATGCGAGATATAAACTCCTCGCAGGTCTTCGGGGCCGAAGTTCATTGAGGGTCCTTCGTTGCACCTTTGGCGCACCTTCGGCTGGTATTTACTTCCATGTTCTTCAGCCACCTCCCGTGAGCCTTCCTGGTTCGGTTCGAATCTCCATCTGTGACCCCGCCGGTGATCATGTTGATGGTGTCGTGATGTGTAGTGTTAGAGAGTTCTTGCGACGATTCTGGCTGGGGAGATGGTTCACTCGGAGAGGCTTCTCTGGCCCTTCGGGGAACTTGAGCTCGTCTCTGGTGCTCAGGTGAGGGTCGAGGGGCCCATATGGTTGGGTTTTGCCGAGCGTGGTTTCACGGTTCCAGTCTTGCTTCTATTTGCAGGAATCGGGGCGGGGCGTTGAAGTTTTGTTATTGCTCTCTCATAACCTGTCTGATTTCTTCGGTCAGAGTACGACACTCTCGGATCGAGTGATCATGCACTTGATGGAAGGCGCAAAAAAAGTCATGCTGGTTCGACAACATCAATGGTTGAGAAGCTTCCTGCACAGTGTGGATTGCCCTATCTTTGACCCAGCCACGGAGGGTAGACAGAAGGAATTCTAGGAGGGTTGTTCAATGCCGAGAGAAGGGCCTTCTTGCTTGGCTTTTGGGGCTGAGGTTGGCTAGATCTCCCCACTCCTTGTTGCTCATCCGTTGTCTTCTTGGCTTCTTCCAAGTTGATGTATGCCTCTGCTCTGGCTAGTAAGACTTCAAAGTGAGATGAGGTCTCTTCATCAGGGACGGTGAGAAATCCCCCCTTATTAATCCCTGGGAAAAAACATTGACTATCATCTCGGGCAAAACATTCAAGACGTCTACTGCCACTTGGTTAAATCGGTGTATGTAATTCCTCAAGAACTCATGACGCTTTTGCTTTATAGTTATAAGGTACTGGGCAGTTCGGCGATACCTCTTGCTGTTGGTGAAGTGTTGGAGAAAAAGAACAGAGAGCTCTTGGAAGGAATTGATGGATCCTTCGGGAAGCCGATTGAACCATCTTTGTGCGGAGCCTATTAAGTTGAGAGAGAAAATCTTGCATTTGGCTTCGTCAGAATAGTTATGTATCAGGGCAGCCTTCTTAAATTTTCCCAAATATTCTTCTGGGTTGGCCGAGCCGTTGTACTCTCCTATAGATATCTGCTTGAAGGATTGAGCATTCTCTCGGCTATGATGTTGGGGGCAAGGGGAGAATCTGTGCCGACTAGCGGAACCTTGCCCTTCTTGGGATCCCTTTCTTGTGGTGTGTAAGAGGGTGCTTCTTCGGAAGACTCCTGCAGAGATGTTGTTGAGGATGACTCAGTCGACATTGAGATTATAAGAACTGTCCTCGGTGGGACCGGAGTTAAAGGGATATATGTTGGTGCTGAACCTTGAACTGGGATGGGGGACGCCTGCATAGGAGTAGGACCTCGGGGGAAGTGGTCACGTAGGACATCCTCCATGGTAGTCTTGACGAGGGCGATGATACTTTCCCTGGTCATACTTCCTTCAGTAGAGTTACTGTTGCCGGAATTCACTCCTTGGTCTCACATCCTTGTCTCAGGCGTGTTTATTGATAGCTTCCCACAGACGACGCTAATTGTATTGCCTGTCGAGACAGGGATGATGAGGTGTTCGGTGGCAAAGGCATCGAAGGACCGGTGACTCAGACGGAAGGACGACTGATGCGGAGGGAAAGCCAAGATGAAAGAGTCGACGTATCGGGCGCGAGCCGAGCCGAGTGACATGAGACGACCAAATGGCCTATCCTGTAAGAAAAATGCGGCTAAGGCGCCGAGAGAGATCTCGGCAAGACCCCTCCGACGCTCAAGACAGGAATTAGTAGGAAATGTGATAAAAGCAATGGAAAGTGTTTCTTTTTCCAACCTCCCTTTTCTCCTCCTCAAGGAGAGTTATATAAAAGCGGGTCTTCCTGTCAAGCAGTACGGTAAATATTAGCGGTATGACTTAGTGACGTGCTCACGCCTGCTCTTAGAGGTAATAGGGGATCATTATCCTTATAAATGTCGCAGGCGCATGAGCTGTGATTAATGCTCATTGTGTGATTGATGAGAGACAACTCCTCATTAATACGGTGGACATACTTCTGGAGGTCAGTATGGGCATCTGTTCCCTGGTCGGAGAGAATCGCTGATAAGGATAACCTTGCTGGTCATCTGAACAAGAATACCCGTCACGTTACTTAACTAGCTGAAATAGAACATACTTTAGAAGACCATACAGCCGAAATAACACACAACTGTCGAGATGCGGGGTCGAGATGAAGAATACTGATAATAGTCGAGATGCGGGACGTCTGAAATATAATACGGTTGAGATGAAGAATACTGGCCGAGACGCGAGACGTCTGGAATGTAATACGACTGAGATAAAGAATACTGACCGAGACGCGGGGTGTCTGAAATGTAATATGACCGAGATGAAGAATACTAGCTGAGACGCGAGATGTCTGGAATATAATACGATTGAGATGAAGAATACTAACCGAGACGTGGGGCGTCTGGAATATAATACTGTCGAGATGACCTCTTCATATGGCTCGAATATATCGGACTGTCAGGTGTCCTCCTTTCCGTAGAGCCATGATACTATGACTTAGAATATTGATTGTCGTTTGTTATATGATTAGTAATAAGTTAGCGGGCGTTTGGTTCGTAGAGAATTTTCTATTTTCTGTTTTCATTCTCTCTTTTTTCAGAAAACAGAAAACGAGTTTTTTTTGTTTTCCAGTTTTCCAGAAAACGCTCTTTTATTTTTTGGAAAACGAAAATGAAAACAGAAAACGATTATTTCTTGTTTTCCAATTTTCCAGAAAACGCTCATTTATTTTCTGAAAAATGGAGATGAAAAATACGAACCAAACGTATTTTCTCGTTTTCATAGAAAATAAAAATGAAAAACGAAGATAAAAATACTTACCAAACACCCCCTTAATTTTTTTAGATATCAATTATTAATTTTGATAGAGTTGCAGTGTTTCGTCGTGTAATAATTACGATAATAGTTGTTATAATGATATCCAAAATAAAAAATATTTTTCAAAATAAAAATATGCTAGCACAGGATAAAATGCTATTTTAATAATAAATAATATTAGTTTGATGATTCCAATAAAAAAAAGACAGTCTTTTAACTTTTGTCCAATTATATAATTGAATTAATTAATTAATTTAATTAATAAGTAGATTAACGTTTGGAGATATTTCAAGATGTCATTGGAAACTTCTCTACTCCACACGCTTTGTAATAATAATATTATAATTAATATGACAAATAAATATAATTATTTGTGGTCTGCATTTTTAATCCTTTCGACAAATTAAATAATACAAACATATTAATTAATGCTTTCACCAAAAAGCTTACATAGCCACCAAACAAGCATCCCCATTCTCGTGTTTTATTCATCTTTAGGCCCGTGATTATTTCGCCTTTATATGCTACATATTTATTTGGATCAATTCATTCAATATAACACAAGCCATAGATGGATAGAGTATTTGGCTGCCCCATTGAAATGGAGCCTAAGACACTCAATGAAGGAGCCTTAACCATTGCCCGGGTATATTCATATATATATATATATATATATACACTCTTAAATCTATTTAATTACATAAATTTTTTCTCAAATTCTGTAATTTTTATTTTTATTTTTTACTTTTCAGGAAGCTGCAGTGGGAATAGTCCAAACCAAGCAAGCAAAGGAAGCATCAAGCATCTTCGATCAGGTTTAGCATAATAAAGTTATTAATATTAGTTATGTTAATTAATTTACTTAGATCGGAGTTAAGATAAGTTTTGAGTGGAATTTTGGTAGGGCAAGAAAGCGATTAAGACACAGGAGGAGATGAGGAAGGAGGTGGAGAAGAGGGACCAACTGAACAAGCTGCTGGTACAGGGATTAAGAGGAGTAGATGATCATGAGGATGATGATTAGCTTTAATTATGTTTTAGTTTAAGGTCACCAAATGGGCTCCAATAAATAAATATCAAATTAAATAATGAAACCGTGTCAAAAAAATTTGACTAATAATGATAAAATTTATTTAAATATAAATGATGATATAATAAAAATCAAGTGAGAAAAGACTAATTGTTATTGTTATATATATATATAACAACAACAACAACAATGGAAGTAGATTGATAGACCAAAGCAGAAAATGGATGGAGGGGCAACTCGATAGTGATGAACAAGCATGTGTTGTGTTGGTGTAGAACTATGAAGTATGAACATAGAAAATGATTATTGCTTGTTTCATATAAAAGGCATTTCCTTAAAAAACAAACATTTTACCATCGATTAAAAATATTTTTCAATCGACCGCAATATGGCCGTGCCAAATAATTTTTATTTTTTGAAAAACAAACCCATGATAAATTATCAATTTATACCCTGAGAGAGGACTAACAACCTTTTGGTATGTAACCACACTAAAATAAACATCCCAAAACCCATAAAAGACATTTCACTGCTAGGAAACTGAAAACTTTCTGTATTAACTGAACAATGGTAGTTAACTCAGCTGATGAATTAAGCAAGAACCTTATTGTGTGAGAACTTGGAATCAAATTCTGCATCCATATCTTTGCCGAAGATCTTCACGAATTTACCGGTAGCTGCGATATGTCGGCATGTACATGCAACTCTCTGAGTGTTCCAACAGGTTTTTGGGGCGAGGAAGGCGAGAAGCCAAACCTAAAAAGAACACATAATAGGATGATAGTAAGGAAATCTTGTTTTGAAGTATTCCCTTATCGCGTGAAGCATAGTATCCATTTAGAAAAAAGAACACACCGAGTTCATATACTTTCGCAGCCACATTAGCAGAAATATGTGCTGATATCTTTCGGATGTTCTTGAAGGGCGGATAGATTAATCCTTTATCGAAGTTCTCTTGCGTCACTTGTTGGGCTAGAGCTTCCGCTGTGAAATATTTCAAAATGAAGTTGAATTTTGTGAACTAAAGAAAAAATAAACATTTCCTGGGAACTAAAGGATCAAATTTTATCTAAAGCCAAGGAATATAAACTAACTTTTAAGTCTTAAAACCACATTTAACTAAGTAGTTGACTTTTCATATTAACATCTTTTAAAAATTATTATCAAGCTATGTTCGTCTCAACTATCTTTACATCATTAGCTGTTCTTAGCAGTAGTAAATTTTTGCAACCAGAGAACTAAAAAATTTCTAGCCAGTATTCAGGAAGAATAGTTAGATTGAAATTCTAATCTAAACCAAAAAATGTTAACCAACATTGGATCCTTAACCGTATCTAAAGCAATAAACCACTGAAATTTATCCTTAGTATTGTAGGAAGGATAGTTGTATTCATTGATTTCTACTCACATGCTGCAAGAAGCATTTCGTCATGCACACGTATTGCTCCTGAAATGATCAAACCAAGGCCAAAACCTGGAAATATGTAAGCATTGTTTGCCTGAAAAGGTACAGTGTCATTCAGCATGCTTCTTGAAGCTGATGGCCAATTAGTTTAATTGGCTAAATGTTATGGGAGGAACAAGTTCAGACCTGGCCAGATACAAAAGTTTTCCCCTCATATTCAACTGGATCGAATGGGCTTCCACTGGCAAAAATTGCACGGCCCTATGGACCAAAGATAATTTTGAGTTGTCTATTTTTGATATCTAGAATAGACATAAAAAACAGTTCTCACCTTACTCCAAGTGTAAGCTTCCTCAGCAGTACATTCAGATTGCGAGGTTGGATTTGACAGGGCAAGAATAAGAGGTTTCTGACATTTGTGAATTGCAACTTGACTATTATTCCCATCATCGAATCAAACGAGTAGAATGACAGACCCTAAAAAATGGCACTGTGGAGAACATGCTATACCTCATTAAATGAAGCCATGGCCTCAACTATTTCTTGTGTGAAAGTCTTTCCTACTCCAGAGGTTCCTATAAGTACAGTTGGTTTGATAGCCTGCAAGAATCAATGATATCGCTCATTTTCGAGTGAAAAGGTGTAACAATGTGTCGATGTCACCTAATTTTCGAGTGAGTTCATCGATGTCATCTCATTTTCAAGTGATTCATACCTTAACAGCATCAAGAAGGTTGCTAATTGGTTCATGTTCATGGGCCCATGGTTTCTTGAAATGTTGTAGAGATTCCATCCTCGAGTTAACAATCAGTCCCTGCATATTAAAATCATAGATAGTAGGCATGAAAGACAACTGAAGAAGATCAAGACTAAAGATAGTCATGTAATTTGCTATGCTACCTTTGAGTCAACAAGCCAAATCTTTCGACGATTCTCTTCAATCGGTGTACCGTTCTGTATAATAACACAAAGAACAGTGTAATGAGAAAAGAATATTTTTGCAAAATAAAGAGATACAGTTGTGAGTTTTAATCATAATACCTGTCTAGATATCTGGAGAGCAATGAGCTCTGCAATACCAGTACCGGCCTATCAAAAAATAAAAAAAACCAAAAATTTAACATTGGGAAGTGGCTCAAAAAATGAGGAAACATGATAAAGACCAAATTGCTATCATAGGTACTAGAGTAGGCCTTCAACCTGAAAGAATGAGATTAAGTCCATATTTGGGCGTGTATTATTACAGCAAACTCACACTTTGCTTAATCAATTATTGCAGCACTTCTCATAATTCATAAACATTTTAGCTACAATTCTTTGAGGAGACCAACTAGTTACAGATTCAATATGATACTGACATATTCAGTTCTTCCTGCAAGAAGGCTGTTTGTACTCTGCTCATTGAGTGGTCAATGGAAGTGCATATCATAATTTTATCAACCACTAAGAAACCTTGGTGCTAATGTCTTCTTTTGTTTCTGGCAATGGAAACATTGACATTCATTCCTCACAAATTCATTATTATTGGTTATGCACAGAACTCAAGGGAGGGATTAAGGTAATGGTAGCTAACCCTAAATAGTTAGGGCAAACACGACTTGATGATCATTAAAGTAAATCTAGAAAAGTGGGAGATAATTACCTCTCCAGCCCCAAGAAACAAATAGGTATGGTCTGCTAAGGTCTCTCCAACCAATTTTAATGATGCCATAAGTCCAGCAAGAACCACAGAAGCAGTTCCCTGTTGACATTGCAAATAATTAACTACCCATTATTTAACACAAAAACGATACACAAAAAGTTGACAGAAGGAGAACAACAATTTTATGCATAAGCTGCAGTATGAAGGTATAAATTCTTTAACCTGGATGTCATCGTTAAAGACGAGATGGGTCTTGCTATATTTTGCTAGCAAATCAAATGCATTATGATTGGCAAAGTCTTCAAACTGTAAACAGTAAAATATGAAATGTAACAATGATACAAAAACAAAAATAAAAAATGGTTCGCGTTAATTTTGAGCACCAATGGACTTGATAGATTCCCATACCTGAATTAGGACTTTCTCACCATATTGTTGCTTAACAGCACACATAAACTCATGGAGAAGGTCATCATATTCCTAAAACATCATAAATATTAACAGCATTGAGAATAAATGATCTTTAAAACTTTTGCAACAATCTCCAGGACGTATGACAACTAACCTGGCCTCTAGCTCGCATTTGTCTTAAACCAATGTAGAACTCATTGTTTAGTAACTCTTCATTATTTGTCCCCACATCAATTGTAATGGGTAAACACTGTAAATGGAGTGCCAATTATCAGAACCAATGCTCGTTACCAACAAGAAATACTAGCAGATAAGACAGGAACATTTGACAGTACGACCTCGAAATCAAATAAAAGTTGAGACTAGAAGCAAGACAACTGAAACTATAATTTGTCACAACATTGCTTACTTCAGATGGACGAAGTCCTCCTAAAGCTGTATAAAGAGCAAGTTTGCCCACAGGAATTCCCATACCCTAATCCGATGACAGTTATCAGGTCTAATAAACCAAAAAAATAGAGATGGATAACAATATAACAGGAATCCTATATAAATATAACTTTTACCTGACATCCAAGGTCTCCTAGTCCCAAAATACGTTCACCATCTGTAACTACAATAACTTTAATAGTCTTCTCAGGCCAGTTCTTCAGCACCTCAAGAATTTTTCCTCTGACACAGATGACAATTCTCAATTACAAAAAAGAAAAAAAAATATAACTAGAAACAGTGCAATGTGCAAGGACATACTTCTCTTTCAAGCTGATATAAAGACCTTGAGGATGTCGAAAGATGCTCCCATACTTCTGGCAAGCTTCACCTACTGTTGGTGTGTACACAACTGGAAGCAACTCCTCAACATTGTCAATCAGAAGTTTGTAAAAAAGCCTCTCATTTAGCTCCTGATGATCGGGAAAGCATTAGTATAAGATGCACAAGCATTGATGCATCAAAATTCATGTCCTTAGACAGAGTAAAAAACTTTTGGACTAAAGCACTAGCCTGAAGGTCCATCATCGCCATGTAACGCTGTAAGGGAACGGTGTATTGACGAAGGGTCTGCAAAAACTTTCTCTCCTGTGGAATGGTAATGAGTTTTAACATGAAACAAAATGAGCTTTTCAGACAGAGAATAATGCTTCAAGGAGAAAGAGAAACTGACCTGGAGCTCTTGAGTCTCAAGTACAGGAGGCAAAAGTCCACGCAAGTAGTGAGCATCCCTTTCCTTTTCTGTGAAGGCAAGTCCTTTGTTGTAGTGCGGATCTCTTAGTAGACTATATCCACTGAGAACAAACGATAATGTTGTCAGAATTTGATAGCATGTTCAATGTATCAAAACGCAGAGATAGGTAGGTAATAGAATCGGACCTTGCAACGGAGAAGGTCCAGGGAGTGACGAGCTGCTCCTCGGTAGCGCGATCTTCGCCGTACATGTCCTCGACCCCACCACCAACTGTTGCGTTTGAATATTCCTGCGCCATTTTCTCCACTCCTGCTCTCGCTACCACTCCTCTTCTCCCTCCACTCCCAACCGCTGCCACTGCCCTCCTCTGCGATCGACACAACCTATAGTAGTAAAGCTAATAGCAATGAATATTTTGAAGAAGTTCTTCTTCTAATCACTGCAACACTAGTAATCCCAGCTCCGGCGATGCAATGCAACGAACACCTCCCGGCATCGCCTTTTATACCCATTTCCTAGTACGTAAAGAACAATTTTCAAACCCCAAAAAAAAAACATTTTTTTTTAGATTTTCAAAGTCAAACACAATCGAGGACATCAATCCCCATATCCACCGATGCAATGCAACCGCCTCCTCGGTGTCCCCTTTTACACCTATTTTGTAGTAGGTAAAGAACACATTTTAAAGCCAAAATCATTACTTTTTAGATTTTTCAGAGTCAAAGGGCGATCAAGGAGAACTATGCAGCCACACGGCAATGAGCACAAGTGCGAATCAAATTACAAGAGAAAAAAAGAGTCAAAAAGGAGAAGCATTTGTGGAGATCTGATACGATCACAATTCACAAGAGGAAGGGAGGTCTGCTTACCAAGAAGCCGGTGTTGAAGAAGAAGACCATGGCCCTGAAGCGAAGAGTCGGAGTCAAATAAATTTAGTGGAAGAGAAAGCGAGGTAGTCGCGGATCGACGAGTCGAACGAATTCGGGGGAGGCGGAGGGAGGTAGCAGACGGCACGTACAACGTTAAAAGCTACTTAAAAGGGATGACAAGGCAGTGGTCAACAATGAACAATCCAACCAAAGTGAACCGGATAATTTTGAATTCGGTTCGGTCTAATCATAGCGAACCAAGGGTATAAGTGTAATCACACATGTATATTTAGTCTTTAATTTAAATATTTTCTATGTATTATAGTTTAAATTAATTTTCTTGAACCAACTTAAAGATGTTTTCGATTTGTTTTGCTATAAAATATGGATTTAATTGGGCATTTTGGAGGAAAGAAAGTTTTGGGGAGACTTTAATGAAAATTAAGATTTGTTAAAGAAATTTGGCCAAACCAATCTAATTTAATTTTATAAATAAATAATTAAATAAATCGTGGCAAAGCTGTAATTCTTCTCCAATTTGAGTAGTGCCTTGTAAATTCAGTTGGATCAGATCTCATCAAAATCATACGGCCAATATTGAATCAAAGAGAAAGTTCTTTCGATCAGAGGCGTCCAATATCTCAGAGGACGCGCTATATATAATGTCTTCCGCAGCAATCTAGGGTTTCAGAAGCTAAGCTCGGCGCCGTGCTCCACTTCTCCGGAGGTAGGCGTCCCCTTGCACTCCAATGATCTGTTCCTTCCCTTTATCTTTGTTTTGCTTCTCTTTGTGGCTAATATGTAGTTGGCAGCGTTTGTTTGAGTCCGAACTTCTTCTTTATGCCTGTTGATTTCGTGAAAATTGCTTCTTTTTTGTTTCTGATCTTATTTCATTTGCTTATGCATTAATTTTTTTTATTCCAATCTTTTTTTCTTCTGCGTCTCGCATCTTATATTTGATAAATTGTTTCTAGAAGGAATTTATCATATTTGACCTTGGTTATTCGCATCGGATTTTTATTGATTGTAAGATTACCATCTTCAAGTACACGATCGTAAAATATATAAAATACACACAATTTAAAAACTTCACAAAGAGATTTAACAATCATCATCGGCAGATTCATTATCAATCCGTGTAAGTGTCAACTACTTGGGGGCTATTACATGCATCTTATCCCGTCACTAAACTTCTCCATTAACTTGTATTTTATGCAACCAATTTCCTATTGCACATAGATGCAATGGGACGCTGAAAATCTGTCTGTGTGGCCTATTGATCTATCCTCACAAATAAGGGATCTTTATATTTGAGTCTCTTTACATCCTGAATTAAATATCTAACCTTGCTATTCCTTAATTGCTCAAGGTCACAGTGTCTAGTGTTCATTGGGGAGTGGGGGTGGGGAGGGATATGTCTTTTGCCTTGGATATCAGTGTCTTGAATCTTTATTAAAGCAATACAAGATTTTGCATTTTGTTGGACTTTCATTTGACCGGGTTTCATCAATCATTGGTTGGATTATTGTGGACCGTACATTAGAATAAATTGTAATAACTTATTTGCTTCATTCGACTACTTCTCAGAAGGGCCTACTATATTGTGTATAAGTTTGCATTTTGATTGGAGTTTCATTTGACAAGATTTCATCAATCATTTGTTGGATTACCGTGGACCGTACATTAGAATAAATTGTAATAACTTTTTTGCTTCATTCAACTACTTCTCAGAAGGGCCTACTATATTGTGTATAAGTTCACATTTTGATTGTTGCTGGATCACAACAACAAATATAGTTAAGTTTTGCAACTTCTTTAATTGTATACTGTAATTTCAGATTATGTTTGTATGACCAGTGATTAGGGTGTTCCCATCTTTTTGGTTCGTGTATTTATTTGCTGTCTTTCAGATCTTATCTTTTATTCCATGTGGGAATGACCATCTGTAGATACGTGTTTGATTCAAACTATATATATACTTTGGTTGTTGCTATTACGCATTACATAAAACAGTTGTTTGAATTATTCCTCAATTTTAATTGTGTTTTTTTTTTGTTTTTTTTGCTTTCAGCATTAGGGTTATATGCTAACAAATTCAGTTCATTTGCATGTTGCAGAACATACCATTTGTTGTCTGAACTTTAAGGACAGCCAAGATGGTGAAGTTCACAGTTGAAGAGCTCCGCAGGATTATGGACTTGAAGCATAATATTAGGAATATGTCTGTCATTGCCCATGTGGATCATGGTAAAAGAAATTGTTATCCTGCATGTATCATTGGGGTTTATTGCTCACTATTTTTGGATTATATGCTTCTGCTAGTCAATATTTTTGTGTTCTTCTCCTATTCATTGATTCATTTACTTGGCAGTTGTAATAAATCCATGTGTAACTGCTAGCTTGGTGCATTTTGGAGAATATACTACCTATTATCTCATAAATTATAGTTTTTGTTCCTTGGTTAATTTTTCCTGCCATGATGACAGTAATTTTTAACATATTCTTTTACTTTGACTGTTTGTGAACTCGCACTCATACTTGGAAAAATTTGCAGAGGCTGATGTACAGTTATATCATCTGTTTGTCGATTAATGCCATCTTCTGTAGGGAATTACTAGCTTGTTTAAGGTTACTTGATATTTTGTAATGCTTGTTTTTCCTCGGCCATGTGCTATCATTAGGTAAGTAATAATTATGAATATACATGTATCGGTTGCCTGCAACCAAATTCATCATATCACATTTTAAGAATAACTGTTGGCTGCAATTTGATGCTAAAAGGACCACACAAGCTGTATCATTTGAATTTATTTATTTTAGGAGTTGAGCACAACCTTTCAGTGAATATTTCATTGGTAAATTTTTCTTTGGATGGGCAGGTAAATCTACTTTGACAGATTCTCTAGTGGCAGCTGCTGGTATTATTGCGCAGGAAGTTGCCGGAGATGTTAGGATGACAGATACACGACAGGATGAAGCTGAACGTGGCATCACAATCAAGTCCACTGGAATCTCTCTTTATTATGAAATGACTGATGAATCTCTGAAGAACTTTAAGGGTGAAAGAACTGGAAATGAATACCTCATTAACTTGATAGATTCACCTGGGCATGTGGATTTTTCATCTGAGGTCACAGCTGCTTTGCGTATTACTGATGGTGCACTAGTTGTGGTTGACTGTGTTGAGGGAGTATGTGTTCAAACTGAAACAGTTCTTCGACAAGCCCTAGGAGAAAGAATCAGGCCTGTGTTGACTGTTAATAAGATGGACCGTTGCTTCCTTGAGCTTCAGGTTGATGGAGAAGATGCATATCAAACATTCTCTCGAGTTATTGAGAATGCAAATGTCATCATGGCTACATACGAGGATGCCCTTCTTGGTGATGTCCAAGTTTACCCAGAAAAGGGGACTGTTGCCTTTTCTGCTGGATTACATGGATGGGCTTTCACCTTGACCAACTTTGCGAAGATGTATGCAGCTAAGTTTGGAGTTGATGAGTCCAAGATGATGGAGAGGCTTTGGGGTGAGAACTTCTTTGACCCGGCAACAAGGAAATGGACTACTAAGAATACCGGCTCTCCTACATGTAAGCGTGGATTTGTTCAATTCTGCTATGAGCCAATTAAGCAGATTATTGCCACCTGCATGAATGATCAGAAGGATAAACTATGGCCGATGCTGCAGAAGCTTGGTGTCACCATGAAGTCTGATGAGAAAGAGTTGATGGGGAAGGCATTAATGAAGCGGGTCATGCAAACTTGGTTGCCTGCCAGCGATGCCCTTCTTGAAATGATGGTCTTCCACCTTCCTTCTCCTTCCAAGGCACAGAAGTATCGTGTGGAGAACTTGTATGAAGGTCCGCTTGATGATATTTATGCAAATGCAATCAGGAACTGTGATCCAGAGGGACCTCTGATGTTGTATGTCTCAAAGATGATTCCAGCTTCTGACAAGGGCAGATTCTTTGCTTTTGGCCGTGTTTTCTCTGGAAAGGTTTCAACGGGTATGAAGGTAAGGATTATGGGGCCCAACTATGTTCCAGGACAGAAGAAAGATTTGTATGTTAAGAGTGTCCAGCGAACTGTTATCTGGATGGGTAAGAAGCAAGAGTCTGTGGAGGATGTTCCTTGTGGAAACACAGTTGCTATGGTTGGCCTGGACCAGTTCATTACCAAGAATGCAACTTTGACCAATGAGAAAGAAGTGGATGCTCATCCTATCAGAGCAATGAAGTTTTCAGTTTCTCCTGTGGTTCGTGTTGCAGTGCAATGTAAGGTGGCTTCTGATCTTCCAAAACTTGTAGAAGGGCTGAAACGGTTAGCCAAATCAGATCCCATGGTGGTATGTACAATTGAGGAATCTGGCGAGCACATTGTTGCTGGTGCCGGGGAGCTACATCTTGAGATCTGCTTGAAAGATCTGCAGGAAGATTTCATGGGAGGAGCAGAGATCATTGTCTCAGATCCTGTGGTTTCTTTCCGTGAAACCGTGTTGGAGAAATCAAGCAGGACTGTTATGAGCAAATCACCAAACAAGCACAACAGGCTCTACATGGAAGCCCGGCCTATGGAGGAAGGCCTTGCTGAGGCAATTGATGACGGGCGTATTGGCCCTAGAGATGATCCTAAAGTGAGATCTAAGATTTTATCTGAGGAATTCGGCTGGGACAAGGATCTCGCCAAGAAGATCTGGTGCTTTGGGCCTGAGACCACTGGTCCGAACATGGTGGTCGATATGTGTAAAGGAGTTCAGTATCTTAATGAGATCAAGGATTCGGTTGTAGCTGGATTCCAGTGGGCCTCAAAGGAAGGAGCATTGTCCGAAGAAAATATGCGCGCTATTTGTTTCGAGGTGTGCGATGTGGTGCTTCATGCAGATGCTATTCACAGAGGCGGCGGGCAAATTATTCCAACAGCAAGAAGAGTCATATATGCAGCTCAATTGACTGCCAAACCAAGACTTCTTGAACCAGTATACTTGGTGGAAATTCAGGCTCCTGAGCAAGCTCTCGGGGGTATCTATGGTGTCCTTAATCAGAAGAGAGGTCATGTCTTCGAAGAGATGCAGAGGCCAGGGACTCCCTTATACAACATCAAGGCATATCTTCCAGTCATCGAGTCATTTGGTTTCTCTAGCACTCTAAGGGCTGCCACATCAGGGCAGGCCTTCCCACAGTGCGTGTTTGATCACTGGGACATGATGTCATCCGATCCTCTGGAGCCAGGTTCCCAGGCTGGGCAGCTGGTGGCAGATATCAGGAAGCGCAAGGGCCTCAAGGAACAGATGACTCCTCTCTCCGATTTCGAAGACAAGCTTTAAGTCAATGTGTCTCATCATAGAATTTTCATGTACTATCATTCTGCGTCGTCGTCGTCATCTTGTATCACTTATTGCCAAGTTACCTCCCTGTTTCATTTGCTGATTGCCTGCCTTTCTATTTATTGTCTTGAAAAAGTTTCAACATTATGCTATTGTGCTTCTGCTCTTAATAGACTTTCTGCAACGTGAAATAAAGTTAGGCTGAGTTTGTAGTTCTTGGACATCATACTTGCCGATTGTGGTCTGTTTCAACTTTGCTTATGGTTAAGTTTTTCTGTTTATTTTGATGCTGAGGTTTTTCCAAATACTTTGCTTATGGGATTTCATCGTAAGCAGTTTGTGGCTGTTGCATGGTTTTATAACTAGTTTACAGAGGTTGTACATTTTTTGTTCTTATAGGAAACAAACTGCCATGTGCACTGCAGCTTTACTGGTGAATGACAGGCTCAGCTATTAATAGAATTGAGGCGTTGCAGGAACAAGTCAACTTTACAGTAGACATTCAATTGAGCATAGATTGAGCTAGCTCTATTGTCATTGTCAGCCATTTTAAAAATTTTGTTGGCCTATTCTGATCTGCAGGCTCTGTCTGGTACGAACGCATTACGGTGGATTTTCCTTCACAGGAAACGAACTTGCATCTGGCGAGTAAAGACTGGTATGAGCATGTGAGTTTCTGAATTCTGATGCAAGGCGCAACACAAAGACTGGTATATTTCTGATTAAATAATTTGAAGTGTTGCGTATGAAAATTTTTGGATTTAGACATGGAGATGGACTTGGCAAAATTCTATCTATCTTAATATTCAATTAAATTACACGTTCTAATCTCCTGCGCGATGATTTTTTCATTGTGCGACCTATAGAATTGTATAGTAATTAAGAATATAGAGTACTTCCGTCTATATGTTATCGAAGCGTTGTACAATATAGTTCAACTACTGAATTTATTGAGATTACCATCGTCGTATCTTCGACCTTCGACTTCGATCGAATTACAATCGAATCGTGATTAGAATTCAACCGTTCAACAACGATGCCTAATGGATCGAATTACAGTCGAAGGTCGAAGACACAACGATGATAATCTTGATAAATTCAGTAGTTGAACTATAGGCCTTTTCACTTGCGCGCCCGTGCACACGCAGGTGAATGAACAGTGATTTCATTGTTCACTTAACATGCGTGAACAGTGAAATTACTGTTCAAGGTCACCGCGTGTGCATAGACGCGTAGTGACCGGCCGTGCAAGTGAACATCCTGCTATATATATATATAGGAAATTCTTCTCCTGTGCGATCGATTTGTCTGTGCCTGTCCGTGCCATGCCACGCCACCCCGTGCCCGTCCGCTCCTCACCGTCGCGACGTTCGGTCACCGTCGACTGCCAGACCGAGCGTGATCGACGCGCGACTCGTCGGTGGTCCGACGGAGCTCGGATTCCAACCGGTTAGCACCCGGAATCTGATGCAAATCGGCCGGAAACGATCGAATTGCACTGTTGGCAGTGGCACAGCCACTGCCGACCGTAATCGGGCCGAATTTCGGCCAGAATCTAACGGCGGAGGGACCGACAGCCGATCTGACCCGATCGCGGTTGAAATCGACCGCCCAATTCTGGCGGCCGATTTCGGCCGACCGGCGGTTGAATCCCGACCGGTCGAGTATACCGGACGGACCAACGTCGACTGTCAGTCCGTCCGGCGTCGGATTCCGGCCGCGCAATTCGATCGTTTCCGGTCGATTTGCGCCGGAGTTCGGGCGCTAATCGGCCGGAATCCGAGCCCCGTCGGACCGTCGGCGAGTCGCGCGTTGATCGTGCCTAGTCCGACAGCCGACAGTGACCGGACGGCGCAACGGCGACGACGACAACACGCGCGGCTCGTGCATGCCGCAATCGAGCCGGATTCCAACCGAATCGCAGTCGGAATCCGACGCCGGACGGACCGACAACCGACGTTGGTCCGTCCGGTATACTCAGTCGGCCAGGATTCGGTCGATGGTCGGCTAAATCGATGCCGAAATCGGTCGCCAGAATCGGGCGGCCAATTTCGACCGCGATCGGATCGGATTCCGACTGAATTGTGATCGAAATCCGACGCCGAACGGGCCGGATTCCGACCGAAATCCGACGCCGAACGAGCCGGCGTCGGCTACCGATCCGTCCGCCGTCGGATTCCAGCCGGTCGGGAATCCGCCGATCGCGTGGCGCGTGTACGCCACGCCGCGCCTGGTCGATCGTTTCGATCGGTTTGCGCCGATTCAGTGCTAACCTACGAAATCCGAGCCCGGGATGCCAAACGAGTCGCACGTCGATCGCGCCCGATCCGACGATCGACGGTGACCGGACGACACAGCGACAGGGAGCAAATGGACACAGGGTCAGCGTGGCATGGACGGGCACAGACAAATCGGTCGTGCAGGATATATATATATATATATATATATATATTATTTTTATTATTTCTTCTACTGTGTTTAATTTATTAATTTTTATTTTTAATTTTTTTATTGTTAAATATTCATAACTTCATTTGAATAATTTAAATTTGAAAAATATAATAGAATATGAATATGCAAGGTATAGAGATGTGTATAAAATTTGAATATTCGACTATGCTGAAAATAAAAAGATGAATATAATAAATGAAAATGGAAATAAAAATATAAAATCCGATGCAAATTCAAAATCCCTAAATGTGCATATCATTTTTAGACAAAATCCTTCATCGCTAGACTTCTGAAACAAGAGCCATGTGCAAGAACAACATATTATTCTGAATCTTTTCAATCTCTCTTGTCCTTCTTTCTGGAAAAAAAAAAACCAGAAAATTTCAAATAAATACCAAGATGCGACTCCGGAGAACAAAACTCATCGAGGCGACTGAGTGTCTGCTTTTTGCCTGACTTAACCCTGTGTGCCATTTGAGCCAGTTTCACCTTCAAGCCAACGAAGAAAAAGAACACCAAGACAATGCCTCCTCCATGGAATCAAACAGACCTTCTCCAGAAGGTATCGGCGAGTAACGACCCAAAGAGATCATTTACACTCGACAACGTAAGCAGCATCAGTTTAGAGGCATAGAGCAGCACCGCTCCTTCCCTTCAATTCTCCTTTATAAATAAGAGCAAATGAGTAAATTAATGAAGCAATTTATGTTCGTAATATTATTATATATGATTGTTGTTAGTTCTATAAGTTGGCATGTTCAATTAATGGAATTAAAACACTTGCTCCCTTAATTACATACCGAGTTTTTAAATCACTAAATGCATGTTAAATATAACCTTAAAGAATGCATTGATTAACTATAAAGAAGCAATTTGTCAAGAAATGCTTGGCCCGAAATCAATATGCATTCAAGTAAATTTACTACCCTTAATTTATCACCATCTAAAGGAGAGTGATCTGGCCCATCAAAGTTAATAGACACGAATAAATTTGCTGAACCAATGCTTTAAAGTCTGTTAATGTCAACTCTGTAATGTTTTTTTTTTGTTCATGGGATGTAGGTACCCGGTCTAGACCGGATCAATACGATGCATTGATATCAGACGACAGATACTTCTTTCAACTCAATAGATCCAATCCATATAGCATGAGCTCAATTCAGTTGTTGATGAGTTATATTAGATCAAAATCTTTATACCATCCACAACCTGCAATATTCTCATCTAATAATCTGTTAGGGTTTGAGGTATGTCTCTATAAATAGAAAGTTAAAGATGATGAAAAGAGAGATTTGACTTTTAACTATCTTCTTCTTCTTTGTTTATCTTTGTCTCGTCAGACAATGTCCGATGAGCCTTTTGACATATGTTCATCTGTGCAGATCTAATCGCGTTGTGAGAAGAATCCTCATTGACAATCTCAAATGATGCGGTAGATCTCTTATCGCATCAGGATCTATTCTCCAAGTGTGTCCTTTGACAAATACATCTCCAAGATTCCTATCGCATCGATGCACATATGCAACGATATCCATTAGATTTCCCCCTCCCTTTTGCTGCCTCGAGGAAGCAACATCAACTGACTACCATCCATTGCTGTCGAGTTTGTTTAGAGTTGGTCATCTTGAACTGAATCCAAATTTTTACATGACTCAACTACTAGCATGCTCATCCTTTTTTAAGTTCAGTTAAATCATCAGTTCATAAAAAAAGATCTTACTCTTAAATTTATAAGATATCACCAAAAAAAAAAAAAGTAGGATTAGGAATGCACCCACATATTGTGTTCTTTAATGTTTAAATTAAATACTAAAAAAATAAGACATGATCTAACCTATAGTCAATTTTTAAACAATTTCATTACAAAGTTTGTTCATAGCCATTGTTGTGCATCTTTTTCATTTTTAATCAATATATAAAAACTAAAATATTAATCTTATTACCATACATGCAGCCCTCCAAATAAACACTAGTGTTAAACAAGATCATTCAGGTGCTTGGCATCGGTTTGTGATGATGCTCAAGCTTCTTGATCTTTAGAGGTCACCTACTTGTTAGATTTGTAGGTTGAAGGGTAGAAAGAAAGGGGCAAAAGGAAGCTACTAACCTCTTCACATTACTTGGGCTCGAAGCACTTGATGTGTCAACTAACTCAGCTGATAAGAACTTTCGGGGCTATCGCTGAAGTCACACATTCGAAACCTGCCTTCAACTATCCACTGTCTAATAAACTATCAAGCAGAAGAACCTTTGCTCCATGTTTATTGTATCAACCTAACTGCAGCCTGTTTAAGACAGAAGTAATGACCATAAATGTCAAATACATATTTCTCAACCTAACAAATACCAGGAACAGTGTTGAATATTTCTGCTATCCCAATGCAAAATTTACACTGCAAGAACCAAATCATTTGGATAAACAACATAAATTTTCTTTTCTTTTTTTTTTTCTTTTCACAGTATTATTGCAGTTTCCGATAAAGATGCACTTATAATCTCCACTAAACCATCAATAGGAACCTCAAAATTATTCAAACGAGAGCTAAATAAGATTTTTTACAAGTAGTATCCCAATTCAAAATTTAAACACTGCAAGAGCCAAACCATTTGGACAAACAAGATAACTTTTTTTTTTGACCCCCAGCAATTTTAAAATATTCGAACAAGGCTTTAAGCTAAGTCAATTCATTGCAAACAAGCTCATTCAAGGGATTATTGCAAATACTGAAAAAAGAAGCTTTTGGAACAGCTAGTTGTAAATTTAATTCATAAACCTTGGGTCATTAAGATAATCGCCAAGTTTCTCTACAATCATGATGCATTGTCCACCAGTCATGATCTGATCGTATATCCCAAATATCCAAGCCAAGTTGGTTTTCTTGATGGTGACACCACTGCTGCCCTGAAAACCAAAACATTGTTGGACAAAAGCATTGGTTTAGTCAGTCGCAAAGAAAGCAACAGAATGGTAATAAAAATTCCTAAATCTCAAAATAAACCAAAACATATCTTATTTGACTTGACAATAAACGTGGTAAAACATAGCAACTATGACTCTCTGATAACCTGTATGATAATAAAGAGATGGCACTATTTCATCACAGATAACACTGTGTGTGAGATTTTGGCTTCCCTCTGATAAGATCAACTCCCCTCCAATCTTTCCTGCTTTACCTTCCACCATAAGTAGCAAGAAGACAATCAGTGTCTTTAATAGAAGACAATAACAAGTTGTAAGTCACTCTGATCATGGAACAAGACTAGTAGTGAACTGATTTTGGCATCAGTTTTGCCAATGAGTTGATGATCGAGACTTTTGCAGTATGCATTGTCATCTTCTTTCACCCTATGATGGAGGGGAGAGAGATCAGAGGTGTGTGTAAGAGAGATTGTTTGAAGGAAGTCAAGGCCTCACACATAATGTATATTTGTTGTGACCAAATTATGCCATCCCCTCTTTAGTGATGACTGAGGCAAAATTAATATCTTCTTCACCATCAAGCCATATATTTCCGAACTATTAGAGGTTGCCTACAAGAATCTTATTCCTCCATTTTCTCTATCGAAGCTACATCACTAGTAATATTGAAATCAATTAAATCATTTATTGCACTAGCTAAAATTTTGTTATGGTCACCCTCTATGCCTTGCACCCTCCACACAGATTGATTTGATGCTTCCTAATTATACAATATGTTAGTCATGTTTGAATACGATCACACTATCTCAGTCATTTTTCTCTTATTTTATCACCTATGACCAAGATAATGTATGGCCATTGATGTTTAATACAATGTCATAATCCGAAAGCATAGTTTCCCTTTTCTTAAAAGACTGCATCTTAATAACAAAGCACTAATTCGACCTGTTAGATACAGTGTCTTCTATGATCTAGTGAGATTAACCACACTATTAGAGTGGTTTCATTGTGCAGGGGTAGAATCATGCATATTATAAGGGTTGTAGTAAACAATACATATCACATAGTATGCAATCCCTACCATATGTAGATGATATCAAGTCTGTATCCGATACTATAGATTATACATATTATTGATAAAGAAAATAAGGTCAAGTTATTTTGCTGGTTTGGGGATAAACTCAAACTTAAAATCTGAACTGAAGTCCAAAAAACCAACATCAATCGGGTCAGTTTGGATGATTTTCTAGATTGGTTTAGGGTGATCAGGTTTAGCACCCATCCCTACTAAGATATAGATAACTTCACCAACACTTGTCCAATGATCTCATTCGAAGCATAAACTATACTCTTAAAAGTACCACTTATGTTATAATCTCTTTCAACACAGACTGGACACCCTTTTGCTTTGCAGATGTTTTGATGCAACAAAATCCAACCTTGTGACAACTGTGACACAGACTCACATTGTTCTATGCAATGAGTTCTTCATGAGTAACCTCCATGAAGCAGCTCTCTTATGCAGTGAAATCAAGTTTGACAACAATTGGAATTCATACTGAAGTAATATATATAATAATCAAGCTTTATCCCGCTAAGTGGGATCAGCATACTAAAGTAATATATTGAAAAAAAAAATCAATGTTTAAAAAAGAACCAATAGATCATAAATAAAACATTTACCTTTTTCCCTCGAATAACAGCACTTGGCTTGCCTTGGATAGTCATGTACTTTGTCCCACCAAGATATAACCCAGTTGGTGCAAGTGATCCAGGTTGATCAAAGTCATTCAAGATTGCGGTGAACTCTTCAGGTTCAATCAGTAGCATTGAGAAGTTCAAAATGAGTAAGCAGATGAGAGGTTCAAAGAAAACAACAAGAAAGTCAAAATTGTCCACAGAACAATGAATGTAGGAATTTTCATGTTTGTTCATTCTAGAAATTGAAAGAGAGCTAATAATCAACATTAAATTTTAGGAAAAAGAAAAAATGAAGGAATACCTAAGTCAAATGGTTCAAACCAACTGGCACAACCTGAAAGATAGAAAGAATAAGGGGAATAAATGAAGCTACCATTTTGCATTCAAGTAAATCTATTGTTACAAAGAAAAACAAACAAACAATGACTTGGAATTGATCTTTGATAGTCTTATTCTACTCTACAAGCATTGCTTCTCAATAATTATGAGTTGGCCACATGGAGTCCCCACGGGGATGACATGGTGGCTAAGGCACGGTGGAGCTCGCGGATAAAACAAGGGTCGATTCCGAAGGAGGTCGAAAGTCCTTTCCTAGATTTAGATGACCCCATGTGTCTTGGCCACCACATCAAGACCCATAAGACCCTCTGTGATTTACCTCCCTCATAATGGTTGTGGGACAGGCCGGTGGGGGCCGCTAGGTTGGCGGATTTCAACCTTTTACGGATGAGTTGGCCACATGAACCTTATCTCGCCATTGAGCTCTTTGCTATGCTATATTGCATACCATAATGATTTGACCTTACAACAATTACAGCTATTAGTGCCTAACCTTTCCTCTGAATAGCACTAAATTTTCTTTTCCAATCCATCTAAATGCAGCAACAAATTGAGGCTTCTTCCATGTACAGATTAAGAAGAAAGGAACACATAGCATGCCAATACAACTACTACATGCAGTTTTCAGGTTGCACAGTTTATTCTCACCATATTGATAAACGAGAACAAAAGGAGTAAAAGTTCACTAGTAACAGCTGAAAGAATCGAGATTTATTTTGGATCATCAATAGAAAAGATTAATTTAATGGAACATCTTGATCAGGGGCTATGGACAAGACAACTCAAACACTGGCATTCTAGAAAGAATTGTAATACGTAGAGTACATGCTATACCAACGTAACACCTAATTATTGACATTTGATGCAGCCATATCAACATAAGCAGAGGATTTCGTGCAATATAATGCAAGAAAAAACTAGTTTAGTTAATCTCCTATTCTTCTACTCTCTTCTCCAGCCCTGTACCGTGTAAATTTTGATTCGAAAAGAGAAAAAAAAAATACAGAAAAAACAATGGAAGAAGAGAGTTGAACTTATTTCTTCTAGCATTACATTGCGTGAAGTCCTCTCCTTAATAGAGATGGTTGCCTCTAATGCCAAAATTAGTGGTTAAATCAAATATCAACAATTGTTATCATAGATGCCGGCACAGGTCCAATATTTCCAACACATATTACAATTCTTACTAAGTACAATGCTAGTAATTTGTCGTCACTTAATTTGAGTGCATAATACAAGAAAGTTAGTGTTTTTGTTCATGCTGTTGACCGCCAATCCCAAAGGAGAAAATAGTAAAAAGGCAACAAACGATCATTAACGTTAACGCAAAGAAAAGAAACGACGCAAACCGACTAAAAGGTCCAGATTCCCAGTGGCCAGCCATCAAACCCACCAAATCCAGCAAAGACGTCAATCAATCAAAACCCCGATGCCATCTCTACGACCACACGATCTATAGAGAATATACGAAAGGAGCCGCGAAATAGCACAGACCTGATCTAAAACCAAGGGGAAACACGGAAAAAGGAATCGAGCGAAGTCGAGGAGACCTCGGGGAAGGAGTCGCTGCTCGCCCAGACGTTGCCGTTGTGCCCGATGATGGCGGTGGCGGAAAGACGCACGCCCGACCTTCAATCTCGCAGAGAAGATGCTCGTCCACGTACCATTGCCCACGCCCCACGCCATCCTCTCGCTCTCCCTCCATGCTCTTCCTTCCCTTCTCTCATCTCTTTCCCTCCTACTCCAAATTAATAGGAAGTCCAAAAAAAAAAAAAGTTTCCTTTAATATAAAATTAAAAAAATAACAAATCTGGTGTAAATTTCATAACCAAATTTAATATTTATCAACCTATTGCTCATTTATATTTTAATATGTATTCAATAACTTAATATTTCTAAGTTTGATAAAATAATTATCATGTATTATTTCTCATTTCTTTATTTTATATAGTTTTATGATTTTTTTTAAGCACTAGAATATTGGCATAAGATCCGATTAATTTTTAAAAGTAATCGATTCTGTCCTATGAATTTTTAAGATATCTCATCAATAACTGAATCAAATAAGATCGGAGTCGAAATGACTTCCACTAATCACTAAGGATAAATTAGAAAAATATTCATAATTTTTTCACGGTTCAATTCGGACTTCACAGTCGTATTATCCTTGAATAACGATCCAATATCGAAATCGTATTTCATCCCCAAATAAATTTCTAAATTTTAAAATCATCTGAATAATTTTTTTTTAAATTCATCGAACATAGTTTTTTTTTTATTTTATTGTTGTATGATATTCTAATATTTTTCTTAATTATTTATAATAAAAAATGTTATTCAAAACATCAAAAAGTTGACGACGCATATATATTTTTATTCCCAATTTTCACATCAAGAAAAAAAACCAAAAAAAATTAAAAAAAAAAAAAAAAAAAAACTGAACACGAGCCCTCATTTCTACTAGCTTATCCCCATAGACCCTACCTTCGGTTAGAGGACGGGGGAGCCCACCAACAAAGACTTTCTTCGTTTTTTACGTGGGAATGCAAGCGCCAAACATTTAAGAGGATTGATACGTTGGATGATTGATTCGTGTGCCAGTATGCAGCTGTTCGATTCCTTCGAAGAAGTTCTAATTTTTTTTTTTAAGATTACGATTATCATGTTAAAATTTATAAAAATTTTCATGATTTATCTTTTTCATAATAACAGTGAAATAAATCGATAAGAATCATTAGATTGATAAATTTCAACTTTTATAGAGTCCCTTTGTGCCTCATCTCCCTATCATCCGATTCTTCTACTGTTGAATTGTTGAATCATCGTGTATGTTATAATCCAACGCTTGAACCCCAAAGGTTCGCTTGCACCATCTGATTGCCCTGAATTACAATTAGATTGTGATAATTAGAATTTCTTTTCTATGTCCGAACACCACCTAAGCACCGCAAGGAAGGTGCTCAGCAACATCACATTTTACAATTGGATCGAATTTCGACTACGATCCGATCGAAATTAGATCACAACCCGATCAAATTCTAATTCTCACTGAATTGCGATTAAATTTCGATCGAATCACGATTGAAATTCGATTGAATTTGCATTCCTACATTCCGCACGATCAACAACAAATGTTGATCCTACATTCCATATGATCAGACAACGAATTGAACATCGCACATGACAAAATGAACTGACAAGATCACAATTGATGAAACTCGACTTCTGTATTAACTTCAAAGCTTATTGGAAGGAGGAGAATGATGAAACTTAGTTTTGGCATGAACTTCAAAGCTTTTTAAGGAGGAGAATACATGAATATTTTTCCTTAAGAATGAAAGCAAACATACAAAGAGGGATTTTATAGGATTACATGCTCTTAATGAGCTTTACATGAAAAAACCACCCGTTGCCTACTTTTGAGCTTGAAAACATTTTTACATGTTGCATTTAATGATCTTTTTGCATTGATTAATTTTATCTTCTTGCATAGTGACTTGGAATGAGCGAATTAATTTGTTTTGTCTTCTTGCATTGATTAATTTTATCTTCTTACATGATCGTTTAGTATTGATTATTGATTATTTAATACCTTGCCTTTCAACAACAATCACACGGGAACTATCGCCCATCATATCAAATTCACATAAACTGAAATCTTAAACTTATTTATTTTTTTAATAATTCAGATATTTACTTTGTTACGATCAACTAATTTTACAAATAACAAATAATTCAAAAAATATATCCTCCACTTAATCATGGCACGGTGTGCCCAGAGGACTTATTTATTTATGTATTTTTTGTTCAAGGCTCATGCTCCATAGATAAGACTGCCAAATGAAAATAAAATCCAAGACCGATCCGCAACACAACCAGATCTTTTGTAAAGAAATGTGAAAAAAGCGCTTTTGGTGGTTCCAATGAGCAAATTGCCTGGTTACTATTATAATGTGTGTCTTGTTTACATTAAATGCATAAAACAGGATGAACGTTGAGTTTTAGATCAATCGGTTCTAATTTTCCTGTTCATTACATCGTGATAGTATAAGAGAACACACATCGGTTGACCAAGAATGCTGAAAAAGATCCAAAAGATCATGTTGCCCACCTGCCCACTCAGCAGCACAAAACAAGTTAGATTCGGAAATCTCATGCTCAAGCAATTGAACCAGTAATCATTTCGGTTTGGTTTGAAATCGATAATGTGGAATTGCAAGGAATTGTTACCATGCTATTTCTAAATTTGTTCTGGAGGTATTTGGTTAGGAACACCAAGGGGATCTGCCACACGAAAATAAGCAAATGCAGAATTAGCCACAAGAAAAAGCACTTAAAGCGGTTAAGAATAAATTTTTAAATGAATGAAAGTTAAATCATCCACAATTATCGAACAAAACGTTATCTAATTGACACTCCGAGAATAATTTTTTTTTTATCATCTTACTTTCTACAGCTTGAATATTACAAAAACATGAATCCAAGATAGAAAAAAATTTTGAACTCAGAATCACACAGCCTGAGCAAGCACAATCACAATTTGTTTGATAAACTTTGGGAGTGATCCTTATATACCTGAAATAGTATTCCTAGAAATGCCCAAAACTTGAATATATGGCACGGTACTGCAACGCATAGCTACAGTTTCACATTGTTAAACCAAATGATAGAAGGATAACCTTTTGCAATATTGTAAACATGATATAAACATTGTTAAGGAAAGCAAGATACAATAAATACCTCATGGAATATGGCTGAAACCAGGAACGAAATTAAAATAGAAACACCCTGCAATCAAGTATTAAAAATAAAAGACCAGAAACTAAAACTAAAAAATTGATGATTTGAAGTATTTGTTAGCCACTCGGCAACTTATCTTTATGAACTTACAAGGTATAATTTGCAAACTGAAAGAAAGGAAAGAACAGTATTCTTTGACGGAGATCAAAAAGATATTCAAGGTATCCTGAAGACATGTCAGTGTCAACTATTTAAGGTCGACTCGCTCTGTTAAACTCTATGTGAGGTTATAATATTAGTATGATTCATATATCTTAAATCATTTTCAATTACGTTAACTACAGTTTTCTTTGGTGTCCCTCTATCTTTAATCGATTCAATTTGTCCAATTATAAAAACTATAGTTGTCATTCAAACTCTCTCTGAGTTTTGATATGAATACCAAAGTAATTTGCAACATCGTAAAAAATAGCATGAGCGAAAGAATATCATAAAGAGGAATATGTTAAGAAGAATGATGGAGAGAATGCAGAGCCAACTAAATAAACGAGTGACAGTGCACATAAATCATCTCAGAAACTTTACCTTTGGTAAACCTTTTAGTACGCAAGGAAAGTATAAATGACGAACCATCCATTTATGGACAGGCTGTGTAACCAAAAAAAAAAAAACAATGTTTAGAGGAACCACTTAAAGAAATCCTTGCATCATGTCTATGAAAGAAAAACACCGCATCACGAGAATATGCTTGTGAAGAAAGGGCATAAAAATATGAGATGATCTAAATTACCTTTCAGGCAACCAACATCATAATTTGAATAAACATTGAAATAATAGATTTTGTTCATATGGAAAATTATATATTGTCAAAATGAAGAAGAGTTCCATACTCTATTATTTTAAATTTTTGAGTTTCATTTATAGTCGACATAATGAAATAAAGGATTCCATGGCCATACAGAGTGCTGAATGACTACTTATATACCTCTATATTATTAGTAAATATGATGAATGAACCGAACCAAAGAAAATCAAAATGGTCTTGAGTGAATCAGGACAAAACAAGAAAACTTCTAAAACCAATAATCTTGAAGGGAAGGTATTTTCTTGAAGAAGAAACATATTCAAGAGTCGGAAACCATGTACTGAAGAGGCAAATTTTTTATGTTAAGTTTCTAGGTGCTCAATATAACTTGTAAGGGTGGATAATAGACGTACCATGTTCCACATTCTCCAATACTGGTCCAGTCCAAAAAAAAAAAGTACATGAAAATAACAGAGGGAGAAGGATTGAGGTTAGAAAAAATACTACATAAGTTGAAAACAGTTCACAGAACAACCTACCTCTTCAACTGTTTTTGCATTCCACCAATCTTTGTAGAACTCACGGTCACCAAAACAAAGGAGCTCAGCAAGAATATTAAGCCTACAATCAGAAGATGACATTGAATATGTACTTTTCATCCAATTATTTACAAACTGAAATCATTTTTAACATTTTACAGTATTAATTATAGGCATTCTTCACTAATTCTTGCAAAAGAAAAAGTAAGGATTCTTTGAACCTTCATTGAAAATTAAATGGTCGTGAAAAATTGGCATGCATTTTATGAACTGTATGATCACTATAATATTTCCAAAGCAGCTTATTAAAATAAAGAAATTGACATGCTGACAGTAGAACTATTTAGATGGATTATACATGACTTACCATAGATGAAAAAAGCAATAGAACATGCAAAGCCACACGTATAAAGTAGGAACTGACAGCTTTAAGATCCTTTCTATAGCATATAGAAGATTCCCTTTTAAAGGGTGTTGAGAATTCTTGACAATTGGGTTTATGTACTGTCAAAGGAAAAAAAATATAAAAATGTCAATTTAACTGACATAGTAGGAGGCTGAAGACTGAAGTAAGATTGTAAGAACTGCTTACTTGCTCGATTATGAAGCCCATCAAACCTGTACAAATCACGAACTTAATAAATTGACGGATCACCCAGCTCTTTCTAATGCACTTTGTATGAGGATATTTTTGCTACAACAAAGGAAGTCATAAAAATGTTTACACCAACTTGGGCAGCGAAGGATGTTTCCTAGTTAATTTCAAAATGAAAAGAAAACAAACAAGTGATTTTAGGGAAATGGAAATGAACAAAAATTAGGTTTATTGAAGTTTTTTCAAGTCCCACGTCCATATAATCAAAATAACTTTTCAAAATGAAATACCTGATAGCAAAGTGTGGGAGCCAACATGAAGTACACTGACTGTTTGAAGCTAACACCTTCCTCAGCATCAAAGCCTGATATGTTGGTAGATGTGTCCTCCTAAACATAAAATCATATTATTCCTTCAAAGATATATCACAGTTATGATAGAGAAATATAATGTTCGGTAGGAGAAATTACCTTATCAAATGATTTCATAAGTGTTCGTAAATCATAATTTGTATGTGCAAATGACACGAGCTTTAACCAAACTATGCTTGCAAAGAACATCAATGTGAATCCAGATAAAACTGCAGCATCACACCTGACAATTATCCTCATCAGAAGTTAACAAAAAACGTAGGAAAAGATAGAACAGTGACTAAGACCATGTTTACTTAGAGATAATTGGGAGAAAGAAAATTGGAAGGGTACAAAAATTGGTTATTTTCTGATTTATGCATATCAGAAAATAAAGTACTATAATTCCCTTATATAAGAATGGGGGGAACATACAAACTTGTGTAAACTATAGGGTATTAAACTAAGAGTCATACCATGAAACTTTGGGAAAAAGTAATAGAAAAAAAATTAAAGGAGACCAAGATTTCCAAAAATCTTGGGTTAATGTCTGGAAGTTCGACAATATAAGTTATACATCTTCTCAGACAACTAATTGAAAAGTATCGATAGCAAAAACAAGATCTATACATGATATTCATTGACTTAAACAAAGCTTATGATAGAGTTCCAAGAAAAATTATATGGAGAATTCTAGAAACGAGAGGTGTCAGCGTAGCATATATTGAACTAATTAAGAATATGTACGAGGAAGTAATGACCAGAGTGAAAATTTCAGACGAATTAACTGAAGCATTTACAATAAAGATAGAGTTATATCAAGGATCAACTTTCAGCCTCTATCTTTTCACACTAATCATGTACGAATTCACTAGACACATTCAAGACATAATACCATGATGCATGTTGTTTGCAGATGATATTGTTTTGGTAGATGAGACACATGAAAGAGTAAATGCTAAACTAGAATCTTAGTGGAAAATACTAGAAGTGAAATATTTTAGACTTAGTAGAGTAAAGACAGAATATATGAAATTTATATTTAGCAATATTAGACATAATGAGACAAATGTTAAGATAAGAGATGACGAGTTGTCTGGAACTGAGAGTTTAAGTATTTAGAATCATTTTTGCAAGACGATGAAGGGATTGAGAGAGATGTCTTACATAGAATACAAACAAGATCGTTGAAATGGAGGAGAGCGTCGGATGTTTTATACGATTATAAAATACCTCTAAAATTAAAGGAAAGTTCTACAAAAAAAAATGACGGTTAGACCTGCTATATTCAGAAGATGAGAGTTGCAAAGATGAGCATGTTAAGGTGGATGTGTGAACATACGAGGTTGAACATAATAAGAAATATGAACATTAGAGAGAAAGTCAGAGTTGTATCTATTGAGAAAAAATTCCGAGAGACACATTTAAGGTGGTATAGACATGTACTTAGACGACCAATAAATGCTCCAGTTAGGCGATGTGAAATGATAATAAATATGCACATCAAATGAGGAAGAGAAAGGTCAAAAAAAGACTTGGTTAGCAACAATAAAACAAGATAAAATATATTTAAGTATAGATGATGATATAATAGGGAATAGAGCTCAATGACATAGAAAGATTTATATAGCCAACCCCATATAGTGGGAGAAGGCTTGGTTGTTATTATTATTATATGCATATCAGAAAATAATAAATTGGCATCTACCAATACGAGGACGGTAAGTTCCTGACCATCAACAAAAAAATAAATTTGTTCCATGGAAGAAATTATCCGGATTGCTAACTAAATCATACATTTATAAGAAATATGAGGATTCACTCTTCTTTCTTCAGCAAATAGAGCTCTTAATCTATTTATAAGAGATATGAGAATTCATTCTTCAAAATATGCCATGGTAATTTTTCTTGATGCAAACTAACAAAAAAGTAAAAAAATCAGCATAGAAGGTAATTAACTCAGTGAGTCAATTCTTCACCATCTGTTATTATACCTCTTTTTATCTTTTCTGATCTGTATTATTTACCAAACTGAAACATTTCCTCTACACCATGATAAAATTACAAGGGCAAAAATCCTCACACGCAAAGATGGTTGGTGTAAAAGGCCAAGTACAACAAGAAAGACAATCCTCATCTAGGAAAACTATAGTACTTGAACACTTCAACCTTCTACAGCTTGCAGCATTAGAATTTAGAAATTTAATATATCATGTGTGGAAACTTAAAACTGGCTTCAGGAACACTCCAAGAATACAAAATTAGCTTCATGGCCTCTGGAAGTGATCTAGATTTAAAAAATTACACAGGAAAATAAAATGGATAATCATTACCTAAGAATCACATAAACTGGATAAACAATTTCAGCTGTTGTAAGCATCAGATGAAGAGAGATAACTATCTGTGGACAATCAAGACGGCTGTAATAAGTGAAAGCTAAACCCTCCAAGGTATATGAAGAACATCTGCAACACTCAAAGTCATTGGTCAAAAGTTAAACACGACAGAGAATGCAAGTATGGAGCACAAAAAAGAAGCCACCATCATTCTAGCAAAATAACAAAGGAAGAAATAAAGCACAATCAAGCATTATAATTATGGAACCTACCTTTCAAATACATGGTGAACACACAAATGATATATTGTGTGCACTTGCATACCTTGTCTCTTCTAATACAATCATATTATTCTTGGAATGTATTTAAAATACAGGATAGTTGTGTCATCACATGAACATAACATCATTTGTATGCAAACCATACAGGTTGTTCCATCAGTATAAAAAAACAATATAATAGGACGAGTATATTCATATCATGCCTCTGCTTTGACAGATAAAAATAATTTGATACAGAGGGGAAAAAAGAAAAGGAAATTGGGATACATGCGAAAATAAAATATAATTTTCTGAATGTCAAGGGAAGCGACTAAGCGACTAAACAACAGATACGAAAAACCTCTAATGTTCCAGTGCCTTAGAGATCCACAAAGTATAATCCAGCTAAATGGAAAACAAATAAGCTATAATATGTTGAAAAAGGATCAAGAACTGCAAGTGTGTTTTTGGTTGATCATAACAGCAAGGTATTGAGCCAAAAAGTTGTGCCACTATCACCATGATGACAATCAGACAGTATATATATATGGGCTACCATGCTTCCATTTCTGATTTTTCAAATTATCATTCATTCATTCAAAGAACATAGATTTTCTAAAGTCAAATTTGAGTTCTAACAAGAACTAAATATCAGAGAAAAGTTATGACATACACCAAAGTGCCAATTACACTGAAAATGGCACTTATCACTTTCGCCTTTAATTGTTTCCCCAACTAGATCAATGCCATTTTATTAAGATAACAAACTGTACTAATAGAATGCAAGAGGTTCCAACAAATCTACTAGAACCCTCTAATCATATAGCACATATGCCTATATGCTGTTCTCCAACAGTCAAAGATGACTTATGTCAAAGAAGACACTAGGCATCCAAGACATCTGGAAGAGCCTACAACCTAGCAGAAAATTCACAAATTTTTAAATCATTCCACAACTTAGTAGGAATGTTCGACTTGATAAACCATAGATTCAGTAGAAGTATGAATTATAACTTGGATACACTCACATTTTACCAAAATATCTTCCAAGAGGCCAACATAATATGAATTTCTATGTACAGAAAATCAGAATAGTATAAAAATAAGTTCCAACAACATGGTTTGCCCTGCATTTTTGACCTGCCTTTGTGTTAAAGTAGAAACTTTCCATCAACTCTCCTAACTGGCACTATTGATCGATGGCAAAGAACAAAATTAATATTTTGGAATTTGCCCTAGCATAAATTTTCCATGGATTCTCATCATCAAAAGCAACAGTGCTAGGCATAGTCATGGAAATTAGCAATGTGCGTACTTCAATTTCAAAAATCTAATTAGCTTATTGTGATAGAGCTTCATCAATGTTCAACTTCGATATGGAAAATTCAAAGCTTATCCAGATAGAGAGATTGAAAAAATAGATATAAAAAACTACTTACTGTTTCAGAAATAAACTTGCACCATGCTAGTTTCTCGATCAAGAAAGCAACAAGGGGGAATATTGGGAGTGTAAGGCTGGAAACTTTAACATGTCAGATAGAATCTACATTAGTTCTAGGAACAAAAGTATAGCTGCCAAAAGTATACCAACACATCAAAATTGGCCAATCTCTCAGTGACTTTGAGCTGAACCAAAACCCAGCTCTTATGAGCAGGCCATACTGCAAAAAATAAAAGAACATGAACTATGAAAAAATTCCATATTCCTGTATAAATTCAGAAATACAGTAGATTATACATTCAACATGAAGGCGCACAAAAAAGGATGAGGACCAAATAAATGTAGAAGCAACATGAAGGCGACTTGATTATAAATAAAGTCATCTCATGTATTGTATTGAAATGCAGACACTAGAAAATAAATGAAGAAGACACTTATATCCATGCAATCTAAGGGATAAAATTATTTTCTAAGAAAACAAGAGAAAGGAAGAAGAAGCAACCTTCATCAAATTCTCAATTATCAGCCTCCCATTAACTGCAATCAGCACTACTATGCAGAGGTTAAGAAGACCTGCATGGCTCTAATATCAAAGAGAGTCTTAGAAAGGATAAGGATCTAGCAAAACTAATTCAATAAGAAAATAAGCCCAGCAAACCAACAAATCAACAATTCCAAATCTTGACCCATAACAAGAACAACCTCTTTCAAATAATAGAAAATAATGTCAATACATCTGTTTGGAGATCTGAAATCCAATGGAATTCAGTTGAGTAATCGAGAAATAGAATATAAGATACATAGTAGAGACATGCCACTCCTCTATTAAGCACTTCAGTAGTGCATTCAGATATTATAAAAAGCGAACAAAATTTTCACTGGATAACAACTTCGGTCTACTTATTGTGTGGGTGCTTCCAAGTGATAGTCAAGTAATTTATTTGATTAATGATTTCTTTCCGTAGCGCACCATCAAGAAATGAGTTATTCGAAGGGAAAGGCAAACTAAAACGAATAAAAACTATTTAATAGTTCCTTGATAAAAGCAACATTTGCAATGTACACTGTTTGTCAAATGAGATTGCTGCCGTATAAAGTTGGATGAAGTCTCATTGCAGCGTAAAGTCAAATTGTAACAGTATGACTTAATCAAAATGAGGTTAAACCCAAAAACCAATTAACAGCATGACTCACTTGCTTAAAGATAGCATCCGAACTCAAAGGACTTTCCCTGATCCACCTATGTGCCGGCGCCGACGCTCGGTACTTGTACTTGGCCGAAATCCACCGTCCACTCCCCTGATCCTCGCTCCTCCAAACCCCATCCACATTCTCTTTGTCTTTCGGCGCCTTCAGGCTCCCCCTCGCTTCCTCCGAACCCTCTCGGTCCCCGCCAGCAATCGCGCGACGGAACACGACTGAGTCGGGACTGGTTCCGCAATCCGTTTGCTCCGCCGATTCGTTGTTCCTATGGGAGCTCGAGCCGGGGGAGGCGTCGGTAGTGCCGGGAGGGAAGTGCGAGGAGCGGCGGTGGAAGAGGGGATCGGAGGACGAAAGGTCGGGCTCCGACGGCCGGACTAGGGTTTGGATTTGTCCGTCGCCCGACATCGCCATGGTCTGGTCGCGTGTCCGTCGATTAGTTGCCGACGGTGAAGACTGTATTCTCTCTCTATATATAGAAATATAACGGGATGCGGAGTTGATACGCTGGGCCGCAGCATATCAAGGACAACCAGATCAATATTTAAAGATTTAATCCCGCGAATAAAATCGGATAATTAATGAAATATAAATTTATAATAAATAAACGTCCAAAATTAGAACTAATCGTCTCTGTCATCCGTCCCAAAACTGCGATGAAAAGGAGATAAATCACGAGGAAATTATGTCTCTGGACATGATGACAAGATAGGGAGGGCCATCTGATGCCAGAGGAATTTTAAATTCCTCATCCGGACTCGACTCCAGTTCTTTTTCAAAATGATCATTCTGTCCTACCATCGCATCATTCCCGTAGAAATATAATAAATAAGCATATTACTAGATAAAAATATCAATCAGAATATTAAATATCAACTGATTTCACCGTGATCTATTTCTTTTTATTTTACTATAAAATCAATATTAAAAGACACTTAAAAGATTACAATAACAGTTCCAAGAGTACGATGCAACGACAAAAATAGAGGCACATTCCACACCAGAGATTTTTTATTGTGTGATATTATTTGACGATGGATTTAAAAAAATTCATTCACACAACTCTAAGACTTAAGAATTTGCTTAGTGAATGAAGTACGATTTCAATATTGGATCGTTATTCAGGAATGATGCAATTGAGGAGTCCGAATTGAACAAAAAAAAATTATAAGCGCTTTTCCTGATTTAATCTTGGTAATTGATAGAGGTCATTTGGATTCCGATCTTATTCGATTCAATTATTGACGAGACATTTCGAAGATCCGTAAAACAAAATCGATCATCCTTAAAAATTAATTAGACCGAAGATCCAATCAAAAAAATAAAATAAAATAAAATATTGCAACAACTGATTTTGGTAAAGATTTATCTCTCCGGATTGATACAGTTGATAAATATATAAATATTTATCATTTAGAATTGTAAGATCTAAGTTTTAGTAAATATGAAATATCTCATTGAAATTTTTAATCTCTATGATAAATTAAATTTTTTATAATTTATCACTTTTCATTAAATTGGAGACCGATCAAGATGCTTTTCACACGCACAGATATGCTTTTTAGGAATGAGCTGGTCTCATTTAGAAAGTGAAAGTTGATATTTTGCATAAATTAAATCCACTCGACGTGAATATAAACACAGTCGAGATGCTTTGGCTTATGGAGCGAAGAAGAATATATGCCCATAGACTTCATTTGTGGCTCTCGCATTTTTCAAAAGCTATTTACTTTTGGACTTTAAAAAAAGTGGATAAGAAAGTAGGAATTGAATAAATTGTTAAAGAATCAAATTTAGTTCATAGTGTAGTAAAGTTTGGAGTTGTTGCAAATGTAGTTGTTAATATAAATTTTCTATATGGTTGAGATGATGAATTACCTTTTAGTAGTATACTCTTTCGATTAGTGCAGGTATTTTTTTTTCAGATAGTCTGAGTATCCCTTAACGCAGTTTAGTAATCCTTTCAATGTGGTTGTCATTGATTTCTATCGATCGAGGCAACAAACCCCTGGAATTTGTTAACTAAATCATCCATAAATCTCGACTCAAAACTACTGAAATGCATGAATTCATCGAGAGACCAGTGCAAATGCATTACTTGAACTGATCGCCAGGTCCACTTTTTCCTGTTTGATTATACATTATTCTTCAGATTAGTTTCTGGTGTTTAACAGTTCATATAAGATCAGTGCATATATATATGCATTTTGCTTTCGAGCTGTTGCAGAAAAACATCAAAAGGCTGTAACTTTACCGTTCTTCTATGAGGTCTGACTTGAGAAACAAATCCCTAACCTTCTGCAATTCCCTAACTACGTCGTGCATGTGGATCCTGTCTGTTGGCAATTCCTTCGTGCATGCAATGCCAATTCTAAGAACTGACACAATGCATTCCAGGTCGCCTAGTCCCCCGTTTGCTGATAATTGAGGATCCATGATCTCAACAGCTTGTCCTGGAAGTGCCATCTCAACATAGTGGTGAATGTTCAATCCTTTCTCAAAAATATCAGCTGTGGGTCTCTTCCCTGTAAACGTTTCCAGCAATAGTGTTCCATAGCTGTATACATCTCCTTCAGCAGATGATTTATTGCCTATTCCATACTCTGAAAAGCATTCATCAGTTAGCTTACAGGAAACTGGTAAGAAACCCAGTATAAGTCCAGTGCAACTACAGAAATGCCATGAGGATGATTTCACTAATGCAAACCTATGACAAAACCAAGCTTGAACAGTTGATATATGATCATAAATCTTTTTGATGGAGCATATGAGAAACACACCTGGAGCAACATATCCAATGGAGCCCTTCAAAATGGCTGAGCTCGTTGAACTCTGATATGCTTGGCTTTCAGTTCTCTCGAGAAACCTTGCCAGTCCAAAGTCGGACACATGCGCAACCAAATCATTATCGAGCAAAACGTTGCTTGGTTTTAGATCACAATGGACGATGGGAGTTGAGACATTCTGATGAAGGTAATCCAGTGCACAAGCCACATCGATGGATATATTCAATCTGTCGATGAGGCTCAGTGTTCTTAGTCTACTCGCATCATTTTCTTTAGGATGAAGCCACTCATCCAGACTACCATTTGGTAAGAAGTCAAAGACTAGAGCTTTGAAGTCATTCCCTTGGAAGTCAATACTTGAGCATGAGGTTAACAGCTTGACTAGGTTTCGATGCCGAAGATTTCTCAAAGCTTCACATTCGGCAAAAAAGCTCCTCGAAGCCCCTTCTTGTTGGAGGTTGAGGACCTTCACCGCGACATCCTTGTGGTTTTCCCAGTTTATGGTTCCCTTGAATACCGAACCAAAGCTTCCCATGCCTATCAAATTGGCGGTTGAAAACCCATCTGTTGCATTGAACAGTTCGGAAAATGAAACTTTCTGATGTTTCTCTTTGAACCCTTGTTCGGTAGAGGTCCGTTCAGTGGACCTTTTTAGCCAGCAACAGCCAACAAACAAACAGAAGACGATGAAACAAAGAGATACTCCGACAACCAAGATGATCACTATGATCTTTGCAGGAAAATGCTGCTTCTTTGATGTTGATTCTCGGCATGGGGGTAGTTTAACTTCTGGAACACCCCCACAAAGATCATTATTGCCGATTACAGAGAATAGGCTCACATTGCTGAAGACCCCATCTTTCGGCACTTCCCCATGCAAGCTGTTGTAAGAAAGATTAAGATAAGCCAAGTTAAGAAAGCTTCCGAGAAAGTCTGGTATAGTCCCAGATAAGTTGTTGCGCGAAAGGTCCAGCTTTTGAAGGCCTTTTAACTGGGCTAGATCAAGAGGAATTGGTCCCTCAAAAATGTTCCCTTGCATGTAAAGGTGTTGCAGAATCTGGCACTGTCCAATTGTACCAGGGATTTCGCCAGACAATCGGTTGTTTGAGACAAATAAGCCCTGTATATTTTTCAAGTTTCCGACTTCCTGAGGCAGAGTTCCTGTCAGTAAGTTGTCTGAAACATTGAAATGCTTGGTGAGCGTTGGGATGGACAGTATTTCTTTGGGCACAACACCAATTAACTTATTTGATTGAAGGTACAGAGCTTCCAAGGGGCATTTCCCAAGACTGGTCGGCAAGAATCCTTGCAGTTCATTGTTGGCCAGATCAAGAATGCTCAGTGAAGTAAGATTGCCAAAGGTCGTTGGGATTTCTCCACCGAAGAAGTTTCCGCGGAGGGACACCGTTACCAAGCGCGGAAGTCTCCCCAACACAAGCGGAATGCTTCCGTTGAGATTGTTGAAATCTATCCAGAGTCCTGCCAACTCAAGAAGGTTTCCTATAGCTGCAGGAATGTCTCCGCCTATTTGATTGTTTTCCATCGACAGTAGCTCCAAGGTTGTCGATAAGTTGGCTATCGACCGTGGCAAGCTTCCTGCAAGCTTGTTGTCAGACAAGACCAAAACTTTCAGGCTAGTACAATTTGCCAGAGCAGCTAAGAAACTCCAGTCGAGAGCATCTCTTGCTTCTAATTGATTATAACCGAGTTGCAGGAAGAACAAGCTTTGCAGAGATCCAAAACTGTTAGGAATCGTGCCGGTGAAGTCGTTGTGATCCAATTGGATTGCTTTTACGTCAGGAGCATTCGGCCATGAACTCGGAAGCCGTCCATAAAGCCGATTGTCATTCACGTACAAAAACTGCAGGCGCTTAAGATTGGCACCGAAATTGTGTGGTAGAGGCCCAAGAAGGCGGTTCCCCTGAACGTCAAGCATCACAAGAGAGGAATTCCAAAGTGGAAGAGGGATGACTCCTCCAAGACCGTTCCGCGCTAGTACAAGCTCAGTCAGCGTGGTTAGGTTTCCAACTGAAGTAGGAATATTGCCGGTGAGCAGGTTATCAGCCAAGTACAGTCCTGTTATGCTGGCGAGGCTCCCGATCACCGAGGAAATGCTTCCTGTGAGTCGGTTGTCTGTGAGAGAGAGCACCTTGAGCTTTGAAAGGGAGCCAATGTTACTGGGGATCTCTCCTCGAAGCGTATTTTGTTTGAAACTGATGGATTGTAGATGCAGGCAATTGTTAAGGTTGCTCGGAATCAACCCCAGCAAATTGTTTCCACTCAGACTCAACGTTTGAAGATTCGAACAATTCTGAAACAGAGTCATTGGGATCTCACCTCCCAGAGGGTTGGAACTCAGGTTGAGATGATGCAGGTCGGAGAGAGAGCCCAACTCTATGGGAATAGGACCATGAAGTTCATTCTCGGGGAGGTGAAGCCGCTGGAGGAAGGTGAGGTTGGCAAGAGATGGAGATATCTTGCCGACCAAATCAAGCGACTGGAGATCCAGAGCTATGACCCTTGGCTGATGACTCTGGTTGCTGCACGTGACGCCTCGCCACCGGCAGAAATGAAAGGACTCGTCGTCGCTCCACGAAGCAAGTGCTCCAAATGGATCGTCGGCGATCAGGGCCTTGAAGGAGAGAAGTGCCTGCAGGTCATGGACGGAGTGGTTGCTCGCCGCGAAGCACGTCGGAAACGAAGAGTTCAAGAGAAGAGCAAAGTTTAGGAATGATGAAGGCCAGAGGAGAGGCGCAGAGACGAAATACTTCAACTTCATGGCGATACTGAAAGCATGCATCCTTTTTTGCTTTGGAAAGGGTGAGAGCTGTTGATTCATAGGATGCAATCGCTAGCACTGGTTTGGCTAGCCCTTTTCCGCGAAGTTGCCGATTCGAAAAAGAGCTTGAAATACGATGATTAAAAAACGTGGAACTCGATCCTGTCTCTCATCGTGACTCCTAAACGCGGAAAGAGATAAATGAGGTGGTAGAAACTAACGTAGAAATGCGAACTCATAATTTATTCGTCATCTACTTTTTACTTTTTGTCTTTTCAAATTTTAATACGACTATATATATTAATCATCTAAGAAATACGATGATTAAATTGTCTATGTGATAAGACTTACAAAGATTCTAGAAAGTTCACTGATTATTTACTAAAGAGATATAGTAAAATTTAATTAAAAAAAATTACAATCGTCACGGCAACCATTGCTCCACGTCGTCTAAAAAGATAAATTGAAAAATATTTTTTGAACAGTCTTAATTTTTTAATTTATCACTCCATTTAAAATAAAATTTTATAAATTCATCTAGAAATCAAATTAGATGTTCTACTCTTACATCATAGTTTGATTAAATAATGTATATGTGCTATTGTGGCAATATCTTTTAGTCATGTTTAATTCAAAAGATGGATTTAGGAAGATAAAAATTTCAAATGGAAAAAAAAAATCTCTAAAGATAGGGAAGGAGAGGACGATAAAAAAACTATCCATAATCTTATTTTCATTAAATACGTCTCATTTTTTAAAAATATTCATCAATAATTTTTTTATCATAAATTTTTCTGAATACATTTAATAATAGTCTTATTTTACTATAAAAAAAAACAATTGCATGTCATTCGATCCGGGTCCACCAAACCTATTAAAATTGCAAAATGTATGATAGAGATGTGTTGAAAATTTTGAATTTCAATTGGGCATCGTTCCACCTTGGACTGTCGAATATATTATTACCTGTTTAATTATCATCCGTCAAATGCATTAAAATCTATTTGATTATCATCCACCAAATGTAATATAGTATATTCAATTTTTTATCCACCGAACAAAAAGAGAGAAAGGAAGAAAATGGAGAAATTTTTATCTTATAAATTTTATAAAAAGAATATTTTAGATTTTTTTTTTATTTTTTATTTAATAATTGATGGGACGTGGAGAGCATCACTAAAAAAATTCAAGAAGAAAGGAAATTTTTTTCATCCAATTTATAGAAAAAAAATACTAAAAAAAAATATAAAACAATCAACCCTCCAATTGCCCCTTGGTGAGAAAATAAATAAAAAATTTAAATAGTAAATATAAAAAAAAAAAGAATTGATCGATAATTTAGAATTATGATCTCTTTCAAAATTAATCCCTATCAATTTAAAAATTATTTTTTTATACTTACCAATTAAATTAATTATGAGAGCTCGTTCATTTTGTTTTACCAAAGAGAAAATTAATGAAGAAGTAACGGGTGGCCTCCTCTTCTATTTCATCTCCCCCAGCTAGAGCTACACTTCACGCTCTCTAGTCTAACTATTTCTTCGTAGCCTCTTTCCTCCAGCTGCACATCCCTGATATCGGTGGCTCGTGAAACATTTCTGATTTTAATTTTTATTTTAAACAATACGAAATTTAAAATTTATATTAATTTTTCAATATAAACAATACTTGCAAACCAAATAAGAACTAAGCTAGTGGGAACAAGCTTAAATAAGAACTCAGAAGTGCCTAGAGCTTTATTTTATAATTTTTAGCTTCAAAGTTAACTATCAATAAATCTCCTCTGTATTTATCAACTGAATTTTTGATTTATCTTCTTCACCGATAAAAGCAACCGAAGAAAATCGCTAATGCGATGGTTTTTTTTTTTTTTTTTTTCAGCAGTGTCTAAAGCAGTGTTCTCCAAGTGCATTTTCTTTGCTTCCATAGGAAGCTGAGTTCACACACCACCCGACCAAAAAACATAAAAATATAGCTCACCAAATTCTGTAAAATTTTACAACAACAGAGAAATCAGAAACCCATTTGGTCGGTCAGAACCAGATCGATACAACTGATTGCAATCCGTCAAGCCTCTCAAAGGACTGATGAACAAACAAAAGGAAAAAAGTTGCAAAGGAAATGTGATTTTACTCAGCTCGCCTCATTCGTTCGTTTTTTGCACACTCTTCCTGTAATATTTATCAACTCTTCAGGTTTACAGAAGTGAAAAGCAAATGCAAACTTGTGTCATTATCATTTTGATCGGATCATTATGACATGAATAAAATGCTCAATCTGAGAATTCTGTAATCTAGTTTATGCACACATCACTTTATGCTAAAACCAATTAATGGTATAGTAGAGAGCATGTATGTGGTTCAAAGGACAAATATGTATGTACATGCTTTCATTGTGGTTACACACCAAATATTCATATGCTTAGTTGTTGAATTTAGAGCTGACCTGGAGTTCCTTCAAAAGAGATGAAAAATGTCGTTGATCCGCTAAACTGGCTATTAACTTCTCCCTAAGAGACTCAGAATTCTTCTTTTCAGCCAGCAGGCTAAGTTCTACCTTTTCCAGCTTCTGAAGCATAAAATGTAGATTAGACTTATCTGGATGTACTTAAACTTTATCGGGTTGGTCGATATTTGTGCTTACTTGTCGAGCTCCCTTCACTAAAGTCTCCAAAGAATCTATGAGTTGAGTACGACCGATAGTGCTTGTTAAGGCATCTTGAAACTAGAAAACATGGAGAACAAAAACACTGAAGATTATCATCGCATTGGTAGAACAAGAAGATATTCATTATCTTTGTTCTTAATTAAATTGGCACAAATTCAAACAGAAAAGAAAATTCAAATGATTACTTGATCGTAGTGACATCTTGGACAAACCTGTGAATTTATCGAGTTCAGTATTGATGTTTCTTTTAGCATCAGTTCCTTTATTTCCAGTAGTGAATTGTAAGTGTCATATAATGAAGAAGTTTGTCTATGCTTGTCCTATAAGCAAAAAAAAATTCAGATAATCTGAGAATAAATTTCAGATAATTCACAAGTCATCTTTAAGAGAGAAAAAATGAATAGCAGTGTCAAATATCGGCAATAATTCCATACGACCATACCCTAATCTGGGAATAAAGTTCAGATAATCTCCGCTCATACCTGAATTAATTAAAAGCAGGCTACTAAGTTCAATAACAACATAAAGGATAATGTAGGAGATTAATTGCTAAACAAACAAACTTTATGAAAAAACCAACTTAACAGGCAGGTACTGGGCACAAAGACCAAATGCAATTGCTATTGGTAAAAGCACCTAAAAGGTTATAATCTTTAAGTTTTTCAGATATAAAATGAGGGAGAACCGACAAGAAACCGTTACCCCTACCTAGATTTCTCCTAGGTTGAATATATCAAGAAATTATTAAACTGAATTATGCTACTCTTCCTTATTTTCTCTAATTGCATATACCCTTTGATTATTTTCAATCGTCTCAGTTTGATCTGGATGGTACGTGTGCTTTAGCCCAAGATTGCTGAAAAACAATGACTATAAAACCTCCAAAAGATATGGTAAGAAGATCAATTGATTGATCATTTGAGCTAACATAAGCAAGTAACTATAAAATCCGGAGACTGCTACTTTAATTAGAAAAATCGAATTAAATATCTTTTTTATATTCATGGAATTCTGAATTAGAAACAGTGAAAGTGTTTGATTATCGTAGAGCTCATTAGTGAATGACCACAAATAAAGAAAGATTTAGGTGACAATGATGACTGCACAATAATCAAGAAATGACAATGCTATACAGCTCTTTTGCATTATTAAGATTTAGGTCCTATTTATCAGGGAAGGTAAGATAGATAGTTGTGAAAAACAGATATTGAGGGGAGATAGAAGATGAGGGAAGAAAGTAAAAGAAAAAGAAAAACACCAATCTACCACCTAGAACAATCATCCTCCAAATTTTCTTGTTCCTTTACTTTCTCTCCAAGCGAACTAAGGTTTGGAGATTAAACAAAGGACTAGTGAAAAAAAATTCCTTCAAAAAATGGATAAGATGGCAAGAGAGAATCCTGTCATGTTATTATTAGGTACAGTTAAGTAAGGTCTTACGCCATTATCTTACCTGCTGCTTCAGCTACCTAACTACCTGAGTCACCAACTATCTAAGTACTAAAGAAAAACTACCATCCTGATGCCACACCACTAAAAAACTCTCTGCTGGCAGCTACAAAAGCTATGTCGCTGAAACTTACTCTAAAAATGACAACAGAACACTTAGTAAAAATTCAGCCAAGCAGACCTTGTTTTGCATTCCAAACATCCCACCACTGCAACGACATAGTCATTACATCTTCAACAGATCCTTCTTTTCCCTCATCTGAAACATTAACTTTCTAATCCCTCCAGCAATGTCTAAGCTAATGACCTCATTCTGCTCAGCGCCTTGACCACCCAACTCCACAACAGAGATCTTCATTTTTCCCTTAAAAAAAAAACTTGTGCATTACTCTGAGTAGGTTGATTATATATATACATATATAGAGAATTTTAAATGAAATCCCCAACCTCTCCTTTCTTTAAATAATTATACAAATACACTGCTCTTATATATACATAATATTCGTAACAATGCTCACAATGCATTGATACTTGTCCACTCTCAAATTGCTACAGCTTGACTGTATACCAAGCCTTGCAGACTAAGAAGACATGTAAACTAGCTAGTGACTTGAATGGTTCTTCATGGGACTGGTACTAGAAGTATGCTATGAGATCTGAAACGACAAGAGCAACTATTACAAAAACATAAACATACTGAATCAGTTCTGCTTGTGTGGGCACATCATCGATCTTCCGTTTTACCGACAGTATCATCCTTAGTTTAGCTGCAAGTTCCTGAACAAACGCACACAGATACCATCAATTTCCTTTAAAGTAGATTTTGTATTATCAACAAAAATCTGTTCACAAGAGACAGATTTTGTGAGAAAGTAAGAAAGAAAGAAAGAAAAAGGGGGAAAAAGAGAACCAAGCAGTAAGGAAACTTGATTAGTGAAATAGAATCTTAACATTGCTTCCACATACACAAAACAACATCCAATTGATCAAGTATGAAAAGTTGAAATGCAACTAACGCCATCATAATTGAATTGCACTGATAATTGATTCTACCTGTTTAGAAGAAACCATTTTGTCCATAGCTTGACTTAGTGTTCGATCAAATTCATCCAACTCCAGCTGTTGTTGTTCATATGCAACAGAGCCTTCCACATCCATGTGCGCTTAACAAGAAGATGATAAAGATCGGACCTCTTCCTCCAAATTCCTGTAGAATTAATTGAAGTCCATGTGGCCAAAAGAGAGCAAGAGATGGGGAAAGGGCAGGCTGCAGTAGCTTACTACTATTTTGAGGCTGCAGCGCCGCGGGAGGAGGGGAATCCCTTGCGATTTTCTGGTTTTGAGAAGTCGGAGGAGAAAGGGCCTCGATCTGCAGTGGCGAGGAGAGTAGCAGCTGATCGGCGATCACGGCGAGGGCAAGGGTATCTATCATGTAGTCTCGGGGACGATCTCATACCGTCCCTACTGGACATCCTACGGTCAATATTAAATTATTTAAAAAAAAAAAAAGGCTCTTCGATCATATCTCATCGAATTAACAGAGACGTGTCAACTGGATTAAGGGCATTGATTATCACAATCACGGTATTTAGATCTGATCATTATCATCTTCTCTCTCGTTCCGGAGGATCCTCCTCTTCGATCCATATAATCGTCGATCTCAGGAGGCAGCTTCATCGTTTTCTTCACTTCTTCGGCCGATCGCAGAGTATCATGGGGCAGATTTTGGCGACTGTTCAGGATAAGCTCCACGGTAAGTCTCTTTTCCTTTCTCCTCCTCGATAAGAATCTCGTCGATCGTCGTCGGCAATGCTTGGAGATAACGCGAATGCCAATTTTAGGGAGGCAATGGAAGGAGAAACAGATTCGGAAGATTACAGATCGGGTGTTCGACCACATCAAAGACGACTCCGCCTCCAGGGATGCTCTGACCTTCGAGGAAGTCTACATCGCCGTCCTCTGCGTCTACAAGTAAATCAAACCCCCTTTCTTCTTCTTCTTCTTCTTCTTCTTAATCACTTTGGGGGGGAATCTCTCTTTACACTTTTGCACTTGTCGCGTTGCGGCTTTTCCTCAGCGACATCAACAAGCACTTGCCTGGACCCCACCATGATCCTCCCTCCAAGGAAAAGCTCAGATCTTTGATGAAGGTTCGTGTTCCCAGCTTCGATTAGATTTTTATAATGACAAAAAGAATACCTAGCTATTGATTCTCAAGATCTATCGAAGAAGCTCTGATAGATATTTGGTAGTTGCACTTTTATGCGCGAATCATGTAGATTATTTTTCCTCCTTCAACTGCTTGATTCTGAGGTTGTTTCATTGATTAACAAGAAATGGCTAACCGCGCAAACTCATTAGATTTCATGTTGAGCTAGGAAGAAGATCATTCATTTTTCTACAGAAAACTCTAAATCTGTCTTAAAGAAAGATTATCAGTATGTATTAAAGGAAGAATTTCATTCAAATTATATGTCAAAACAAAATTTCATATAATAGTTGGAACCTCTATTAGTGCCGGTTAGGAGTTGGACTCATCATGAACAAAGTTCTGAACTTTTTGCATCTTGTTTGCTTCATGAAGATCTTCCCTTACTTCCATTTGTCCCAAGGCAAACCCTTTCTGTGTCTTCTATGAGGATCCTACCTGACATGAATCTCACTTGAGGGTGCTTTCATCTTCACCATTTATAATTATACTATTTACTGGTAGCTCATGGCTTCTAACCCTGCTAAAAAATCGTTAAATTTAGACTGATTTTTTCAGGTAAACTAAAACAAAATGATAACAAAGGATATCAGGTGAGCAACAGCTCTGGACCTTTGCCCTCTTTGAGCTAATTGAAGTTGTTCCAAGCTTGTAGAAATAGAATCTAGTTAAATGATCCTACTATTTCTGGAAAATGTCATCTTACAAAGAGATCAATTGTAGATTAGATAGATGTGTGGAAAAGTTTAGTTTTTTATCACCTTGATAATGGTAATTGAACCAACATATTTCATTCTCTGATAGTCTGAGCAACCTTGTACGTTTAGTTCTGCAAGATCTAAAAATTTGTTTACACATTTTGATCTTTAAAGTTCACATCAATTCTCTATGAAGTAGATACTTGTTATGTTGTTATACTACACTGCCTAAGCTCTAATTCCTCACCTTGTAGGAGTACGATGTTAATCTCGATGGGCTTCTCGACCGCGAAGAGTTTACAAAGTTCATACGAAAATTAACAAATGACACCTTATCAACAGTTAGTCAGAATCTTATAATCGCACTCGTGCTGGCTCCGACAGTGGCACTGTTGACGAAGAGGGCGACCGAAGGGGTTCCCGGTGTCGGCAAAGTCGTGCAAAGACTTCCGAATTCCATCTACGCCACCGTAATCACCCTTGGTGTTATTTTGGTTCAAAAGGCCTCTGAGGGTTGTGAATAATCTATCACTTCTTCTGCTCAGGAACATTTATGCACTCCTCTTACAGCTTAGGGAATATTTTCTATAGAAGTGAAGTTACTATAATTTGTGTAATAATGTTGCATATTGTGCTTGAGAAAATCTTTACGAATTATGTATGGTTGTATTTTAAGGTCCTCCTTATTAATAAGCTTAAACCGGATATTGTTATTGATTAGCTGCTATTCTTCTACTATTTTCTAGATTATTATTATTATTATTATTTAACACTTCTTCAACTCATATTGAATATATGATTTGTAAAATTTAAAAGGGCATAAGTACACGTACTTAGAGGTTCTAAATTTCAATGGACAAGTCCTTTCGAGACTGTTCGATGGTTAGAACAGTATAAATATTATTACAGATGGATAGAGATCAGAATGATTTTCATTCGAATTCAAAAATTCTTTGATATTTTTAATCATTGAGTCAAGAGATATAATTTCTTTGTGATTTATCTCTCTTCATCATCGTTGAAGAACCGACGGTGAAGAGTGTAACACCCCCTAGTCTTTCCACTCTCTACCAGGGGAGATATTACTACTTTACTGTCTCTATCTTTAATTCATGTAATATACTAACGCAATATGCTAACAACTAAAATAATCATAAGGACCTTGACATCACTTAAACAATAACAATTTCAAGATCTTCACCTAACATGCAAGTATTAAGACTAACCCAATATGACTCTAGCATTCTTTGGTCTCAACCATAAGTAATCAAGTTGAACTTCAACAATATCAAAAGAAAACAATTAGAAACTAAAAATCTGGTTTAGACATCTGCACTTAAGATTTTTTACTTCCACTGTTTCGTCGCCACACACTCTAAGCACTTCGTCCGCCATGCCACCTCACTGTAACTTTTCTTTACCTTTATCTGCAGTATAAGGAAATGCAAACTATAAGCAATAACGCTTAGTAAGTACTTTCTATGCTCACAAAAACATGCACTGTATGAAATCATACAACTAGTTCTCTTGCCCTGGATACATTGATATACATACAAACATAACTGGAAATCATAACTCTGATTACATGTCTCTTGTATAAATCATGCTCTTAAGTATTTTAAAACTTGTAAACAGTGTATCTGATCTGGAATGATTAACTTTGAAAACTTTTACTTATACTTATACTGATACTTCAAAATAATAATCATCCTGGATATGGGCCCGACATAGTACCAATGTGTGATTTCCTAATAGGCCGGGGTGGCCAACCACCGAACCTACTAGGGTAACTGAGACTGAGGGCCTTGGCCCGTGGGCGAACTGATGCCCGGTACATGCCCTTTCAAAAGTAAAATACTTCCTTTATATTTATATTTTTATACATACTGATAGAATGCTCTTAATCCCCTAAATCACGAATAGGGAGCACCATAAAGATCATTATGCTCTTGACTCCCAAAACTGAAATGGGGAGCATACTGAAGATCGTTGTGCTCTTAATCCCTAATTTGAACGGGGAGCATCTTTAAATTTTCTTTATAAAGGAAATATTTTTACATCTTACTCTACATCATGTATATAATTGTAAGCTACAACTCATCTACAACATGCATGATCATAAATCACATTCTTATCACGGATCTAAACATGATGCTGAATTACCCATAACATAACGGTAAAATCACGTAACGAAAAACACCATGCATAACTGAAAATAACATGCACATAAAAATATATCAATGATATACGATAACTACTTATACTGCAGATGAGCAATACTTACGTCTTACGCTTTTTCACCAATTTATACCGTTAGATTTCGTAAAGAGAAGACCTCCTACGCGTTCCTTTGCTTTAGTGTGATCCTCTACCAAGTCCTTGAAGAGATCCCTCTTGAAAATCTTCTCTTGAATTATCTCATGGTGGAGAAATTATAGAGACTCTTTTTTTTTTTTTGTGATTCCGCGGAGGAAGAATGGGAGAGAGAGAGATGGAGTTCGACGACTGGAAGAAAACGAAGATCGAGAGAGAGAGAGGAATGAGATGGTGGTGTTTGGAGAGAAGAGGGAGAGAGAGAGGTGGGTGTTGGTCGGCGTTGGAGAGAAGAGGAGGTGTGTGGGTTGTTCGGCGGCGGGAGAAAACGAGAGGGGAAGAGGGAAAGGGTTGGTCGGCGTGAGAATGTTTAGGGAAAGGAAGGAAGAAAAGAATATATAAATTAAGATTTTTCTTAAGCTAATTATCTCTTTAAATGATTAGCCAAATTAATCAACTTCTTTCTTTTTCCTGTCTATAGATATATTCTGTTATATCCTATTCATTGGTAATCTTATGACTTAGTAGTAGGGAGCCTATTCTCCCAAACCGACGGTTCATGGTTCGAGCTCCGACTAACGAACCATTTATTCGATTTTTTTTTCTTTTTTTTTCTTCCTATTCTTATTTCTATTTTTTTCTAAATAAATAAATAAAAGTATAGGAACTAAAATTTGGGTTGTTACAATCCCTTATACTTTATAAAAGTTTCGTCCTCGAAATTTAGAATAGCTCAGGGTACTTTTGCTTTATGTCATCCTCACGTTCCCAAGTTGCTTCTTCAAACCTTTGACTTTACCATAAGACTTTTACTAACGATATTTCTTTATTTCTTAGTTTATTGACTACTCGATCTATAATCTGAATAGGTCGACTTTCATAACTTAGATATGTCTGAATCTGTTCCGTCTGTGGCTCAATCACTTGGTTGGTGTCTGGGACGTGCTTCTTAAGCATTGAAACATGAAATACATTGTGGACAACTGACATTTCCTGTGGTAGCTCTAGCTCATAAGCTACCTTATCAACTCTCTTGGTGATCAGGTAGGGGCCTACATATCTGGGCCTTAACTTGCCTTTCTTCCCAAACCTCATTACCCCTTTCATAGGAGCTACCTTAATGAACACTGAATCTCCGACTTGGAACTCTAGGGGTATGCGTCGGACATCAGCGTAACTCTTCTGCCCACTCTGGGCAGTCTCTATCCTTTGGCGTATGTTCTTTATAGTTTTGGTGGCATCATCTATAAAATCAGTCTTGAGTCTCATTTCTTTCTTCTCGCCACCCTCATACCAACAGATAGGTGATATGCATCTCCTTCCATACAAGGCTTCATAAGGTGTCATTCCAATTGTGGTTTGATAACTATTATTATAGGCAAACTCTGCCAAACACAAATATTTGCACCAGCTTCCTTTAAAATCTAAGGCACAAGCTCTGAGCATGTTCTCCAAAATCTGATTCACTCTTTCTGTTTGCCCATCTGTCTGAGGATGAAGTACAGTGCTGAATCATAGCTTAGTGCCAAGGGTTGTCTGAACACACTCCCAGAAGTGTGAAGTGAAGCGACTGTCTCTATCAGAGATAATGGTCTTAGGTACTCCATGCAATCTAATTACTTCCTTGACGTATATTCGATGTATACGATAGACATGAAGTGAGCAGACTTTGTCAATCTATCGACAACTACCCAAATAGAATCGTAGCCATTGGTTATTTTGGGCAGTCCTACTATGAAATCCATGGCTAGTTCCTCCCACTTCCATTCTGAAATCTGGATAGGCTGTAGAACTCCTCCTGGTCTCTGGTGTTCGGTTTTCACTCTCTGACATGTCAGACAAGTGCTAACATACTTAGCCACGTTCCTCTTCATACCAAGCCACCAGAATTTCCCTTTCAAATCTTGATACATCTTGGTGGATCTAGGATGCATCGAATATGGGGTCCCATGAGCTTCTTCTAGGATCTTCTTTCTTAAGTCTGGATCCTTGGGGATACATAGGCGTTCACCCAAATATAATACCTCACTGTCAGAGACACGGGATCCTTCATCCTTTCCTTCTTGGATCTCTTGCTTGATCCTTTGGATGCTAGGATATTTGTCCTGTCTCACTAATATATCCTCGAATAGTATAGGTACTATGGTTAAGGCGGAGAGATGTCTAGAAATGATCTCAACCCCAAAATTCATTATCTCTTTCTCCAGTGGTTGGGATAGTGTTGCTAGGGACATCAAAGTGGCGCATGATTTTCTACTTAGTGCGTCTGCTACTTTGTTTGCCTTTCTAGGATGGTAGTGGATTTCACAGTCATAGTCCTTTACTAGTTCAAGCCATCTGCGCTGTCGCATATTCAAATCCTTCTGAGTGAAGAAATACTTCAAACTCTGGTGATCTGTGTAAATCTTGCATTGGACTCCATATAAGTAATGTTTCCAAACTTTCAGAGCAAAGACCACTGTTGTCAACTCAAGGTCATGAGTGGGGTAATTCTTTTCGTAGTCCTTGAGTTGTCTAGATGTATAAGCAATGACTTCACCCTTCTTCATAAGTACTGCTCCGAGTCCCATCTTCACTATACAGGTCAAATCCCTCATTACTTTCTAGAAGGGTAAGCACTGTAACACTTATGAGTCTCCTCTTTAATTCAAGGAAGCTCTTTTCGCAATCTTCGGTCCATTCGAATTTCTTGTTCTTTCTGGTAAGAACCGTCAACGGTGAAGCTATCCTTGAGAAGTTTTCCATAAACTTCCGATAGTACCCTGCTAATCCGAGGAAACTTCTGACTTCACTGACATTCTTTGGTTGACCCCAATTATTGACTGCATCTATCTTTGTCGGGTCTACCATAACTCCATCTTTTGAAATAACATGTCCCAGAAACGACATTTGATCAAGTCAAAACTCACACTTGGAGAACTTTGCATATAACTGTCTTTGTTGAAGGGTCTGTAAGACTGTCTTCAAGTGTTCGGCATGTTCCTCCTGGATTCTCGAGAAGATAAGGATGTCGTCAATGAACTTGTCAAGGAACTCCTTAAATACCCGATTCATCAAGTCCATAAACATAGCGGCTGCATTCGTCACTCCGAAGGGCATGACCACGAACTCATAGTGTTCATACCTCGTTCAGAAGGTTGTTTTCGGTATATCATCCTCTTTAACTCTTACCTGATGATAACCGGACTGCAAATCAATCTTGGAGAAAACTGTGGCTCCCCTCAATTGATCAAATAAATCCTCTATCCTTGGCAGAGGATATCTGTTCTTGATTGTCACTTGATTCAAGGCTCGGTAGTCTATGCACATCCTCATAGACCCATCTTTCTTTTTCACGAACAACACTGGAGCTCCCCACGGGGAATGACTAGGGCGGATGAATCCCTTGTCTAATAACTCCCGTAATTGTTCCTGAAGCTCTTTCAATTCAGCTGGAGTCATACGATAGGGTGCTTTTGAGATTGGGTTGGTACCAGGAATAAGCTCAATCTCAAACTCAACTTCCCATCTAGGTGCTAGTCCTGGTAGCTCGTCAGGAAATGCTTCCGGGTAGTCTCATACAATTGGGACTTCTTCTAGCTTTTAGTTTCTTTCTTACTTAGTATCAACTATATGTGCTAAATACCCAGTGCATCCACTAGCTAGCATCTTCTGAGCTTCCATGGAAGACAAGAACTTCTTAGTCTTCTTCCTTGGTTCTCCAATAAACTCAAAGCTGGCCTCAGTCTCGGGTTGGAATACTACTCTTCGCTTATGGCGCTCAATGGAAGCACCATACTTGCTCAAAAAGTCCATTCCAAAGATGACATCATAGTCGTGCATGTCCAGCAAGATCAGATCACTATAAAGCTCTCTATCTAAAATTTTGACCGGCACGGCACACAACCAGTGTGTAGATGTCATTATTTCACCCGAAGGTAGGGTCATTAAAAATTGAATATCTAAGATATCCGGAGTTATATCTATCTTCTTAGCAAATGCCATAGACATGAAAGAATGGGTTGTCCCAGTATCAAACAGTACGGTAGCATGCTGACTAAGGATAGGTATCTGACCTGTGACTACCATAGAAGCATTTGCTACCTCTTCCCTGGTGAGAGAGAAGATTCGGGCATTAGGTGTAATTGATGGGGCCTCCAATCTTCCTTGGATGATGTAAGGACCCTCTAGTGCTCCCTGCATCTGATGTAACTGAGCTGGTCTACCTCCATACTGAGTAGACTGTGGTGGAGGTAGATTGGTCTTAGTGGGGCACTGTTTGACGAAGTGTCCCTCAACACCACATATATAACACCCACTCACGCTCTGGCGGCAAACTCTTGGATGCTTCCTCCCACACTTAGAACATGTAGGATATGTAGGTTGCTTATTAGCTGAACCTCCCTTTGCATTATTCCACTATCAGACTATTATCACTATTTTTTTTTTCATCTTCACATACATATCTAGGTATGCTCTATTACTTACTGTTTATCATCTTCATATATATATATGCAAACATGTTTAACTCAAAGAGAAACATTATAGGTGAGCATGTTTAACTTAAAAGAAGCATTCCTTACTACTCATAAAGTAAATAAAGCAGATAAATACTTGCTTACTTGGAGGTGGTAGGACTGATGCTCGATGTGTGTGTGACGGAAGGGCGGAAACTCGCTCTGATACCATCTTGTAACACCCCCTTAGTCTTTCCACTCTCTACCAGGGAAGATGTCACTACTTTACTGTCTCTATCTTTAATTCATGCAATATACTAACGCAATATGCTAACAACTAAAATAATCATAAGGACCTTGACATCACTTAAACAATAACCATTTCAAGATCTTCACCTAACATGCAAGTATTAAGATTAACCCAATATGACTTTAGCATTCTTTGGTCTCAACCATAAGTAATCAAGTTGAACTTCAACAATATCAAAAGAAAACAATTAGAAACTAAAAATCTGGTTTAGACATATGCACTTAGGATCTTTTACTTCCACTGTTCCGTCGCCACACACTCCAAGCACTTCGTCCGCCATGCCATCTCACTGTAACTTTTCTTTACCTTTATCTGCAGTATAAGGAAATGCAAACTATAAGCAATAACGCTTAGTAAGTACTTTCTATGCTCACAAAAATATGCATTGTATGAAATCATGCAACTAGTTCTCTTGCCCTGGATACATTGATACACATGCAAACATAACCGAAAATCATAACTCTGATTACATATCTCTTGTATAAATCATGCTCTTAAGTATTTTAAAACTTGTAAGCAGTGTATCTGATCTGGAATGATTAACTTTGAAAACTTACTTATACTTATACTGATACTTCAAAATAATAATCATCCTGGATATGGGCCTGACATAGTACCAATGCGTGCTTTCCTAATAGGGCGGGGTGGCCAACCACCGAACCTACTAGGGTAACTGAGACTGAGGGCCTTGGCCCGTGGGCGAACTGATGCCCGGTATATGCCCTTTCAAAAGTAAAATACTTCCTTTATACTTATATTCTTATACATACTGACAGAATGCTCTTAATCCCCTAAATCACGAATGGAGAACACCATAAAGATCATTATGCTCTTGACCCCCAAAATTGAAATGGGGAGCATACTTAAGATCGTTGTGCTCTTAATCCCCAATTCGAACGGAAGCATCTTTAAATTTTCTTTATAAAAGAAATATTTTTATATCTTACTTTACATCATGCATATAATGGTAAACTACAACTCATCTACAACATGCATGATCATAAATCACATTCTTATCACGGATCTAAACATGATGCTGAATTACCCATAACATAACGGTAAAATCACGTAATGGAAAACACCATGCATAACTGGAAATAACATGCACATAAAAATATATCAATGATATACGATAACTACTTATACTGCAGGTGAACAATACTTACGTCCCACGTTTTTTCACCAATTTATACCGTTAGATTTCGTAAAGAGAAGACCTCCTACGTATTCCTTTGCTTTAGCATGATCCTCTATCAAGTCCTTGAGGAGATCCCTCTTGAATTATCCTACGGTGGAGAAATTATAGACTCTTTTTTTTTTTTGATTCCGCGGAGGAAGAATGAGAGAGAGAGAGAGAGAGAGATGGAGTTCGACGGCCGGAAGAAAACAAAGATCGAGAGAGAGAGGAATGAGATGGGCGGCGTTTGGAGAGAAGGAGGAGAGGCGACTGGAGAAAACGGGAGGGGAAGAGGAAAAGGGTTGGTCGGCGTGAGAACGTTTAGGGAAAGAAAGGAAGAAAAGAATATCTAAATTTGGATTTTTCTTAATCTAATTACCCTTTTAAATGATTAGCTAAATTAATCAACTTCTTTCTTTTTCCTGCTTATAGATATATTTTGTTATATTCTACTCATTGGTAATCTTATGACTTAGTAATAGAGAGCCTATTCCCCCAAACCGACGGTTCATGGTTTGAGCCCCGACTAACGAACCATTTATTCGATTTTTTTTTTCTTTTTTTTTCCTATTCTTATTTCTATTTTTTTTCTAAATAAATAAAAATATATGAACTAAAATTTAAGCCGTTACAAAGAGAGTTGGGACGAATATAATCATCTTTTATTATAGATATTTCAATGGAAAAATTTGAAGGCCCAAGGACCAATCTAAAACGTTTTAGTTTAAAGAAAGATAAGAATAGAATTGCTTAGAGGTTATAATGATATTCATCCGACGTCAATTAGATTATAAACATTGTTTAATAAGGTAGGTTAAGATTAATATAATTACATATACAGTTTGTAATTAATTTCACTCAAATCTATTATTAAAAGTTATAATTTCAATCTCGGTATCATGCTTCTTCGAGCTAGATAGATCTCGATAAAATACAATATAATGATACATAGTCACTCAAATCTATTATTTAAAAAATAAAAAATAAATTACTGGAATCCAAGATCGGCTGATGTGATAATTTAGTTGTGAAGGGGGTCGAAACAAGCGAATAGCCAACGAGCTTATTAATTATTTTGGTTATCACAAACGGTGAAACATTAATTAAGTTAGGGATTTTTTAGTTCCTTATAAATTACTCTAGCCTGCCTGTGTTACATTAATAATGTTATGGTTCTCATTATCTCCGAAGAATAACGTGAAACTATTGGAATGTTTTTTTTTTTTAATTTTTAAAAGAAGGATGGGTAGTTTGGTGATGAATAATCACTCCCATCATTCTCTCTCTTTATCCTTGATCGAGCGACATATTGGCAGCGGAAGCCGCGGCCTTCCTACCAGATCTTGATCGCCTCGCGCAGTCGCAGCATGATAAATTATTGCCCCAGCGTCAGGTTTCAAGCTCATTCCTTCGCATTTGCTCGATCTTCATTTCTGTAGCTGCAGCTGCAGGCGATCGACATTACAACGTAATTCTAGCTCCCTTCTTTTTTCTTTTAATTTCTTCTGTATCCACCATTCTTTTTTTTTTTTGTTGTTGTTAATTTCTTTCCTCCTTAAATTGATTTTATTGTAGCAGATAAAAGATGGCAGAAGGTGAAGATATCCAGCCCCTTGTGTGTGACAATGGAACTGGCATGGTCAAGGTACAACTTCGATCGACCTCTCTCGTCGACGTATTTATCCTTTGATCGTTTCTTCTGCTTTCGCATGATGATCTTTCTCAGGCTGGTTTCGCCGGAGATGATGCTCCGAGGGCTGTTTTCCCTAGCATTGTCGGCCGACCACGCCACACCGGCGTGATGGTCGGCATGGGCCAGAAGGACGCGTACGTCGGAGATGAGGCTCAGTCCAAAAGAGGCATTTTAACGCTCAAGTACCCGATCGAGCACGGCATCGTCAACAACTGGGACGACATGGAGAAGATCTGGCACCACACTTTCTACAACGAGCTCCGCGTGGCGCCGGAGGAGCACCCGATTCTGCTCACCGAGGCACCGCTGAACCCCAAGGCCAACCGAGAGAAGATGACCCAGATCATGTTCGAGACCTTCAACGCTCCGGCGATGTACGTCGCGATCCAGGCCGTGCTGTCGCTTTACGCGAGTGGCCGAACGACAGGTCGCGTATATCGTCCGATCGACGACGACTAATCCATCGCGTTCGCCGATCGATACTTACTCCTTAATTTGGATGTCAATCCTCGTCGTGCAGGCATCGTGCTGGACTCCGGCGACGGCGTGAGCCACACTGTGCCCATCTACGAAGGCTACGCGCTCCCGCACGCAATCCTTCGCCTGGACCTCGCCGGCCGCGACCTGACGGACGCCCTCATGAAGATCTTGACGGAGCGCGGGTACTCCTTCACGACGTCGGCCGAGCGCGAGATTGTCCGGGACATCAAGGAAAAGCTTGCGTACATCGCCCTGGACTACGAGCAGGAGCTGGAGATGGGGAAGACCAGCTCGTCCCTGGAGAAGAACTACGAACTCCCCGATGGGCAAGTCATCACCATCGGGGCGGAGCGGTTCCGCTGCCCGGAGGTGCTTTTCCAGCCGTCCATGATCGGGATGGAGGCCGCAGGTATCCACGAGACCACCTACAACTCGATCATGAAGTGCGACGTGGACATCAGGAAGGATCTGTACGGCAACATCGTGCTGAGCGGTGGAACCACCATGTTCCCTGGGATCGCCGACAGGATGAGCAAGGAGATCACTGCGCTGGCGCCGAGCAGCATGAAGATCAAGGTGGTGGCGCCGCCGGAGAGGAAGTACAGTGTCTGGATCGGAGGATCCATCCTGGCATCTCTAAGCACTTTCCAACAGGTACTGCATGCATGCATGCGCGACTGCTATATATTTTTATTTAATTTTTACAATTCAGAAGTTTACTTAAGAGGATTTTTAGGGTTTAATGTCGATCGTCTTCATTCATCCATTGCAGATGTGGATTGCAAAGGCAGAGTACGATGAGTCTGGGCCTTCCATCGTTCACAGGAAATGCTTTTAAGTCTAGTTCTTCCCCAGCACGACTCGCTGGATCGGAGCCATTGCTCAGATCTCTTCGACTGATCGGATTAATTAATTATTGCATGCATGTCCAGTAGATGCTATTTTTTTTTAAAAAAAATTTCTGTTCCACGCTTACGTTTTAATTTGGAGGATGGCTAATAAATTTGTACCAGAACAATTGATCAGATCAGATGACGTACGTTACTTTATATATATTCTATTACTTTTGATATATATATGTTCGCTGAATATCATATTTACAATAATGCTTTATGTTATTTGTCTTGAATAATATTGGGCGGATTCGGATTGTGGATCGACCCGTTAGTAACTCGAATTCGTTCTATTTCTATTAAATAAGGATTTTAGGGTTGCTGTAAATGACTCTCAGTAAATTACTCTTCTTGCCCGTGGACGTAGGTCGTGTGACCGAACCACGTTAATTCGGTTTTTTCTCTTCTGCTTTCTTCCTCTTGTGCGCAACAATTGGTATCAGAGCCTTTCTACGCCGTAGGAGTCGGATTCCCAGCCTGATTCGCGTGAAGCCGGCTTGCCGATTCGTCACCGAGAGGAGTGCGTCGCCAAGAGGAGTTTGGCGCTGCCTTCGCTGACTCGTTCCGTTGATCTGCCACCGGAATCTACAAGCGCCACGACGCCGGGAGGAAGCCGCTTGAACGCCGGGAGGACGTCGGAATCTGCCTGGGTTGTTGATTCGCGTGAAGCAGGCGTTGTCGTCGAATCGCCGAGAGGAGCGACGCCGGAACAAACCGCCTCGGCCCGTCGCTACCGCCTCGGTTCGCTACCGCCGCCTCAGTCCGCCGCCACGCAGAAGGAGAAAGCCGCTTCAGCAGCGTCGTTGGTCTGCTTTGGTCCGCCGCAAGGAAGGAGAACACCGCCTTCGGTCCGCCGCGCAGGAGGAAGGGCTGGTGAGCGCACGCAGAAGAAGAAAAAAAATGGAGAGAAAAGAAAAAAAACGAAGGAAAAAAAACGAAGAGACAGAAGGGAAGAAAAAAAAACAACAAGAGACCGTTTGTTTTTTTTTTAAGGAAAGTTTTTTTTTAGGTCAAAGTTTGGGATTTTGTATTTCAGTCAAAGTTTGATCTGAAAAATATCTGGGATTGCATTTGCTGATCAAGATCTGGAAGATGTCATCTCACAAGTTTGATATTGAGAAGTTCAATGGATCAAACGATTTTACTTTGTGGAAGGTGAAGATGAAAGCTGTTCTGGTTCAGCAGGGATGTGCAGCAGCATTAGACGGAGAAGAAAACTTGTCTCAAAGTTTGAAGGCAGAGGAGAAGATTGAGATTCTGGCAAAAGCACATAGTGCGATTTTGTTGAGTCTGACTGATGAAGTCCTGAGAGAGGTGGTTGATGAAACCACTGCTGCGTCGTTATGGAAGAAACTGGAAAGCAAGTATCAGAAGAAATCCTTAACGAACCGTTTATATCAGAAGCAGCGTTTGTATACTTTGCGGATGTCAGAAAATACACAGGTAAAAGATCATGTTGATAATTTTAACCGAATCATCCTAGACTTGCAAGGTGTTGGGGTTAAAATTGATGATGAGGATCAAGCAATCATTCTTTTATGTTCCTTGCCTAATTCATATGAGAATTTTATTGACACTATGCTTTATGGAAGAGAGACTATTTTTGTGAGTGATGTGAAGGATGCTATGCAGTCTAAAGAATTGAAAAGAAAGGTCTCTAGTTCTAATGAAGGCGGAGCAGACTCTAGTCTGATTGTTAGCAGGGGCAGGAACAAGGAAAGGGATGGAGGCAACAAGAGTAAGTCACGTTCGAAATCGAAGTCAAATTATGGACCTCGATGTTATCACTGTAAAGAAAAGGGGCACATTAGAAGGGAATGCCCACAGCGAAAGAAGGGAAACGAAAAGAAGGAATCAAATGACAAAGCTAGTGCAAGTGTAGTGCACGATAGTTCTGATGAAGGTGAGGGTAGCGATGTTTTGACTGTCTATACTTCAGATTCTGCAAATACTTGGGTCATGGACACAGGTGCTTCTTATCACATGACTTTTTCAATGAATCTGTTTACTTCCTTTAAGGAATAGAATGACAGTGTGAAATTGGGTGATGATGAGGAGCTTAGTGTCAAGGGCAGTGGTTCTATGCAGATTAAGATGTATGATGGGATGGTTAGAACAATCGATGCTTGGCATGTACCTGATCTACGGAAAAATTTGATTTCCTTGGGTGCTCTTGATAAGCAAGGGTACAATTATTCCGGTGGAGATGGGCAAATTAAAGTTTCAAAGGGTGCTCTGACAGTAATGAAGGGTAAATTACAGCATGAAATTTACATCTTGGTAGAAAATTCAGTGATTGGAACAGTGGTAGTATCTCGTTCTTTAGAGCAGCATGATGATTGTACAGAGTTATGACATCGTAGATTGGGTCATATGAGTGAGAAAGGACTTGCAATATTGAGCAAACAAGGATTGTTAGATGGAGCAGAAACAGGGAAACTGAAGTTCTGTGAGACTTGTGTTATGGGCAAGCAGCGCAGGGTCAAGTTCAGTTCTGGCAGACACACTTCTACAGGTATCCTTGAGTATATTCATTCAGATTTGTGGGGTCCTTCTCAGGTTGAATCACATGTCAGATGCAAATACTTTGTTACCTTTATTGACGACTACTCTAGAAAAGTTTGGGTGTATTTTCTGAAGACAAAGGATGAAGTGTTTGGTCGGTTCAAGGAGTGGAAGACTATGGTGGAAAAACGTACTGGGAAACAAGTCAAGACACTCAGAACCGATAATGGGTTATAATTCTGCAATGTGTCGTTTGATGAGTTCTGTAAGAAAGAAGGTATAGTGAGGCATCGCACTGTACGACATACACCACAACAGAATGGAGTTGCAGAACGGATGAATCAAACACTGTTGCAGCGTGCTCGATGCATGCGATTAAACGCTGGACTTTCGAAACAATTTTGGGCTGAAGCAGTTAATACTGCTTGCTATCTGGTAAATAGATCTCCATCAACTGCAATTGATTTGAAGACTCCTCAAGAGGTATGGTACGGTACTTCCTCTGATTATTCTGGCCTGCGTATATTTGGTTGTCCTGCATATGCCCATGTTAATGATGGTAAACTTGAGGCTAGGGCAATGAAATGCATATTTCTAGGGTATGCTGTTGGAGTTAAAGGGTATAGATTATGGTGTATTGAAAATGATAGAACTCCAAAATTTATTATTAGCAGAGATGTCACATTTGATGAGTCTGCTATGTTTGGCCAGAAAGAGGAGCTTGGTGATCTTGCAGGTAAGAGATATAAGGGTGATGACCAGAAGGTGGAGTTTGAGATTGAAACTCCTAAAAGAATGACTACTAATCCTATAGAACAGTCCAGAGATGTGCAAGACGAAGAGTCAGAAAATATAGCAACAAGGAGGTCAAGGAGGGAAATCAGAAAGCCTTCAAGATATGCAGAATGTGTTGAGGGTATTGATACTAATACTGTTGCATTTGCTTTGACAGTTGCACAACATATTGATTCTGATGAACCGAAGTCATATAAGGAGGCAGTACAGAGTAAAGAAACAGTTGCATGGTTGATTGCCATGAATGAGGAGATGCAATCACTTTCAAAGAACAAAACATGGGATCTAGTACCATTACCAAAGGGGGTGAAACCAGTAGGATGCAAATGGGCATTCAAGCAGAAAAAAGGAATTCTTGGGGTTGAACCAGCTCGGTTCAAGGCAAGGCTTGTGGCGAAAGGTTTTTCACAAAAGGAGGGAATTGATTATCATGAAGTGTTCTCACCAGTTGTGAAGCATAAGACCATTCGAGTTCTTTTAGCCATGGTGAGTACATTTAACCTTGAGTTAGAACAACTTGATGTAAAAACTGCTTTCTTACATGGGAATCTAGAGGAGCAGATTTATATGTCACAGCTAGAGGGATTTCTTGATTCTGAAAAAGAAGACCATGTGTGTTTGCTGAATAAATCCTTATATGGGTTGAAACAGTCTCCTAGGCAGTGGTACAAGAGGTTTGATGCATTTATGATCTCCTAGAAGTTTGTTCGGAATTCCTTTGATAACTGTGTTTACTCTAGAAAATTGCCTGATGGTTCATTTATTTATTTGTTGCTATATGTGGATGACGTGTTAATTGCAGCGAAAAATAAGATTGATGTTAACAATCTGAAGAGTTTGTTGAGCAGTGAGTTTGAAATGAAGGATTTGGGTGCAGCCAAGAAAATTTTAGGCATGGAAATTTGGAGAGACAGGAAAGCAGGCCTACTGTATGTATCTCAGCAGAAATACATTGAGAAGGTACTACAGTTTTTCCAGATGGAACAATCTAAGCCGGTTAGTACTCCCTTGGCAGCACACTTTAAACTTGATGCTAGTGCATTACCTAGTACTGATGAAGAAAGGAATTACATGAGTAGAGTTCCTTATTCAAGTGTTGTTGGAAGCTTGATGTATGCCATGGTATGCACTAGACCAGATTTAGCTCATGCTGTTAGTGTGGTAAGCAGGTTTATGAGTAATCCTGGAAAAGCTCACTGGGAGGCAGTTAAGTGGATTATGCGATACTTGAAAGGCACGAGTGATATTTGTTTAGTTTATGATATTAATGGATATACCGGAAGTCTTATTGGCTATGCAGATTCTGACTATGGTGGAGATCTTATGAGAAGGAGATCTCTGACATGTTATATCTTTACTCTTTATGGATGTGCTATTAGTTGGAAAGCAACGCTTCAGTCTACAGTTGCTTTGTCTACTACAGAAGCGGAATACATGTCATTGACAGAAGGAGTAAAAGAAGGTATGTGGTTGCATGGTCTTATTGATAGCTTGGGTTTGGATGTGCAAAAACCTATCATTTATTGTGATAGTCAAAGTGCATTGAGCTTGGCGAAAAATCCAGTATATCATGAAAGATCAAAACATATTGATGTCAGGTTAAATTTCATTCGAGATGTCATAGAGGATCAATCATTCTCCATAGAGAAGATAGCCACAGTTGATAATCCAGCAGATATGTTGACAAAGCCCTTGCATGCAGGGAAGTTCAAGCATAGCTTGGACTTGGTGAATGTTCGCATAGCATAATGCCTTTCGGGGCATGGATGGCAGGAAGATTCAAGTCAAGGTGGAGAATTGTTATTTGTCTTGAATAATATTGGGCGGACTCGGATTGTGGGCCGACCCGTTAGTAACCCGAATCCGTTCTATTTCTATTAAATAGGGATTTTAGGGTTGCTGTAAATGACTCTCAGTAAATTACTCTTCTTGCCTGTGGACGTAGGTCGTGTGACCGAACCACGTTAATTCGATTTTTTCTCTTCTGCTTTCTTCCTCTTGTGCGCAACACTTTAATTCTGTTCCGATCCTCATCAACTGGGTGTCACTTAATCAATTAGCTTCCATGCAACTTGGTTCTTTAATTGATCAGATCAGCTAGTTGAATTTTCTTTAATTTCCTTCATAGTTCATGATGATTGTGAAATAGTAGAACACGTTGAGGTTCATCCGATGAATCTTCTAGGCTCTGTGTATCTCATGTTTGTGTTATCATAATCTTCTTTTTTTCTTTTCTTTTTGTCCTTCTTCTTCTTTTTCTTTTCCTAGCTCCTTCTTTAGATTTGGGCAATTCGGTTTGATGTGCCCCTTTTTATTACAATCATAGTAAGTAACATTAAGGGTGCATTTTGTTGGAGGTTTTTATTGATAATCTTGTTAGGTTATTAACAAAAATCTTATTTGGTTTAGATTATGAACAATTACCTGGTTATGAACAAAAATTTTTTTAGGGGGAATCGGAAAACATTAGAGAACCAAGGTTTTTGTTGATTCCCGAGGTTAAGGAAACTTTTTTTCAATATTACCCCTAGCAATATATTAAATGTTAATTTGTCAAAACTCAATCGATTTGTCGCCCGTCGTCGGTCGTCGGTCGCCAGCCGTTTGTTCTCGCCGCCACCGCCATCGCCTGCCGCCGGGCCGCTGTCGCGCCGCACCGCCGTCGCCGCCACGCTTCACCGCGGGCCATTGCAGCTGTTGCCGCCGCCACTCGCCGCCGCCTCGTAGTCGGCCGATCACATTATCACCCGTCGCCGACCGACGATCGGCGACGGTCGTCGCCCGACCAATCGTCGCCACTGCCGATCGGTCGCTCATCGTTGTTGTCGCCGGTCGATCGATCGCCGTTGTCGCCGTCGATCGGTCGACCACCATCGTCGCCGCCACCGCCGTCGTGATCACCACCGTCCGCCGATCAGTCGATCACCGCGTCGAATTGATTGAGCAAAGACAAAGGATAATTTAGTAAAATATTAAACTAAGTTATATATTAAAACCTCCAACCAAACAAGGTTTTTATCTAAGGTTATACTTTATTCGAAGGTTATGTTTTATTCCCTGGTAATCACATAACTAAGGTTATGTATGATTACTTTATCTAAGAGTTGAAATTGAACTGCTAGAGGGTTTACCTTTTGAGGATTGGAACATCCTCCTCACATCCTTCTTGGTGAGCTTCCTTGATCTTCCACCAAATCTCTTCATATAGTGAGTCACCTCACTAGCTAATAGCTCCTCATCGCCACTTGAAGACTCTTCCTCCGACTTGGATGATGAAGAGACTTCTTTCTTCTCCTCCTCCTTCTTCTTCTTCTCCTTCTTACCTACAACAAGAGTCATATCTTTTTTTTCCGAAGAAGTGTTAGTTTGCTTATGTAACTCAAATTCATAAAAAAGTTCATTTAACTTAACTAAAGAAAGACCCCTAGAAACCTTATAAGCATCTACCATTGATGCCTATAGAGTTATTCTAGGGAAAACTTAAAGCACATACCTTACAAGGTCTCGATTTTCGACCTTTTCACCTATTACATGTAGTCCGTTGACTACTTCCTTGAATCGATCGTGCATTTGGCTCATAGTCTCGTTGGTCTTCATGGCGAAACTTTGGAGTTGACCTATCAATAGGTCTCTTTTAGCTCTTCTTGTCTCCTTTGATCCTTCGTTGAGTTCGATGAGCTTCTTCTAAAGCTCTTTTGTGGATTTGAAGAGTTTGACTTTGGATAGTTGCTCCTTGGATAGACCACATTGAAGTGTGGTCATTGTTTTTCGTTGGTTTGCGCCTTCTTCGTCATTTCCCTTGTCCAATCCTTCGTTGGTATTGACGCTCTGTATTCGTCGACCGACTTCTCGAATTCATCTACAATACTAAACCAATTTTCAATATCGTTCATAAGGTAGTATTTCATCCTACCTTTTCAATAACCGAAATCATTGTCGTCGAAGAATGGAGGTCGCACCGTGTTATATTCCTCTTGAAATGTCATCGTGCTCCGGTTGATTATTGTTAGATCCTCCAATGCGATCCGAGCTCTGATACCACTTGTTGGGGATCTTTGGAAGGCTATAAGAGGTGAATAGTCTCTCTTGAATTCTACAATTATGATTAACGGAAGCAAATATAAAGACTAAAGAAAACAAGAGTTAAAAATGCAATCGCTAACAAGAAGAATTTTATGTGGTCCGGAGAATAAGCTCCTACTCCACGACGATCCTTAAGTCGGATCAATCCAAGCAAATCTCCACTAAGAAAGCTTCTTTACAACACACTCCTCTTCTTACAAATGATGAAGATGAAGATTAGAGAAGAGGAGGATTGAAAACACTTAGAAACCTTAAGAAAACGTGGGGAGCTTGAGAGTATATTTGGAAAATAAGCGTTAGTCTCCTCAAGTACCCCATGATCTCTTTTTATAGAGAAGAGGTTGATTTTTCCGTTGAGTCTCTATCAGTCGACTGCTGCTGTAGCTGACGCCATCCAACGGCTTTTGACGAGCCGAATCCACGATCGTCACTATCCAACGGGATTTTAATCAGTTGACTGATCATATCGTCAATTGACGACTGATTGAATAATCAGTCGAGTTCTCCAAGCGATCACTTGACTGGAAAAACCTTCTGTGTTGATGTCCACTATTAACAATCAACTGCTAGGGTATAACAGTCGACTAATGGTGGACCAGTCGACTGTCAAACCCTAGCAGTCGATTGTTGCCACGTAACTTCGATCGTCTTCGATTGACTAATCGATCGATGATCGAGACAAGGCTCGATCGATACTTCAAGTATGATCAAATCATATTTGAAATCAACTCCCTAGACTTAGACTCAATCTTCTAGCTCTTCCTTCAGCTTTGCACCTCCATGATCCTTCCGAGTTCGCAACTCCTTCATTCTTGCGCTTGTTTTCAAGAGCTTCTCTCGGTTTCGTCATGTCTTGGATTTCTCTTTTGCCAAATGACCACTTGGACTTTACGCCGCCAAGACTACATGTTTGGTCTTACGCTGCTAAAACCTTACCTTTGGTCTTCTTTTGTCAAGGTCCGCTTGAACTTTACGCCGTCAAAACTACATGCTTGGTCTTACACCGCCAAGACCTTCCCTTGGACTTCCCTTATCAAGATCATACTTGGACTTTCTTTTACCAAGTCTTTATACTTGGATTTTCCTATCACTTGATATATTCATAGTTAGATCACAAATTATTGTCTAACTATAAAATGATTATCTAAATATCAAAATATATAAATATTTGGAGCATTGTTTGAAGCATTGTTGTACCAAGAAAGAGGAGGAAGAGGCCGAAAGGCTCTCATTAATATTAATGAAGTAAGTTAAAAATGATGAAAGAGCGGAATGCTCGTGCATGAAAGAAAAAAAGCGTTGGAAAAGAAGAGAAAGATAAAAAGGAAGATAGAAGAAGGAAATTTTGGGTAGAACAATTGAAAGAGATGAGATGGGAAATGCAAAAGGAAAATTCTTATCGAATTCTCTTAATTATGGGCTTTTTGTTCCTCGAACGGGAGACGCATGGGAAATTCATTGCCGAATGCATGCTGTTGCTGCGTTGATCGCCCTTCCACTTATGATATTAAACGCTCTTTTTTATCTCTCTTTTTTTTTTTTGTTATTGCATCAAATATTTAATTGTTTGAGTGGATTTTACATAATTTTTTCATTGACTATTCAATTAAATTCGAAAATATAAGCAATTCAACTTTTTAAAATTTTTATTTTATTAAAGAAAAATATTCTACCGTATACTGTAATTGAAAATCAAAACTATAGAGGCTCTTACTTTTATTTGAGAAGTCTATAATTTACTACGTAGTTTGTCTTTTGAATATCAGGTGTGTTTTGCTATGTAGTTGTCCTATACGTATAAAATTGTCAAAAACTAAGTGGTATCAAGTCATTTTACATTGATCTCCTTCCGTTCCTTTGAAGAGGCATCCCACATTAATTCCCTCCCGTTGCATAAAAGGCGCAACTTTTCTACTCGTTTGTTGCAATAAGATTTGAGCAGAAGTGAGTGCTTTTTATTTTTATTATTATTAAAAGATAATATTTGATATTGCATGCTATAATATGACTTAATAGTTATAAAAAGAAATTATAATTGATAGGATGAAATAGAAAGGAGGAGATATATATTCTAATTCGATAAAATCCGGCTTAAGAAATAGACCGAGTTAATGAGTTGTCAACTTAGAAAAAAGAGGAAGTTCGATGATTAGAAAGAAACTAAATAATGACTCACTAACTCGGAAAATTGAGTCGGGTTGAGGGGAAACAATTCGGGAAATCAAGGTGGGGTATAAGAACATGTGTCCAATGGCAAAAATAAAGCCAAATAGTAATTCGGAAAGCGGAGTCGAATTATATGCATCTCTGCTTAAACGACTAAAATAGTATAGGGAAGTAAGTCGGAAAAGTAAGATAAGGACAACTCGGGAAACAAAACCGAGTTGAAGTAGGGACAAGAAGGAGTGACTAGGAAAGATAAGGGCCCATGGTAAGGTGAGAATAAAGAAGAGGGGAAGGTGCTCTTTATCATACTTTTTTATGAGAGTTTTTTACGCGGTATAACAAACTAAGACACCTAAAGGGCCCCGCAGAAGATTCTTAGTAGTCTTTACTCACTAATATCATAACAACATTATTCTTCAGGTGGGAAGGACTCTCTACGTGGATGATGATCCGGATGGTTTGTTATACAATAGTTGGCTCCAAGGGCAATAAGTATAAAAGGAGGAAAAGAAGGGAGAAGAGGGGGGCTTTTTCACTTTCTGGACACTTGAACTTTCTTATGGGCTCTCACTCTCTTGGGCGGAGGAGGAGCTTTCTGAACGGGGATTGATCACCGAAAGAAAGAGAACATATCCTGGGAGGAAGAAGGAAGCGGAGAGTCATACAAGTCTTATTTACTTTTATCTTGTATAAACTTCTATTTGTAAGAGATTTTCTCTATCTCCGAAAATACTCCCAAAAAAGAGGAATTATAATAGAGGTGTCTAGCATCGGAGATCACTCTAGAGCTCGCCCATGAAGTAAGAATTTAAATTCCGAACTACGTTAAATTTTTTTGCCATCATTTTCATTTGAATTACTCTTTGTATTTTTTACTATTGTGATCGAAAAAGACACTCGAACCTCCTGGATCTCTTCACTTCAAAAGAGATCGAATATTCGTACCGCATCAATATTTAAAGGTTGCCATTTATATTTTTATCCAAAAAGTAATGTTAGAATAATTTTGTATTCTGTCTATAAAGATTAAAATGCCATTTTTTTTAACATGGCCGGGCGATGATATAATAAAAATAAAATTTAATCAGATACAATGAGAATTAATTCTATCCATGCAGCTAAATTTCTAATGGATCCAGAATTTATATAGCCCAGAAGCAAATCCGTCCATCAAAAGTCAAAACCCATCCTGGGTCCTTGCAACTTCATTTAAACTAATCGCCTTCAATCTACTCCTCCGCCATAGCAAAAGATATAAATCGTAATGACTCTAACAACCTCAGATCATACTTCCGGAGAAATTCTCCAAAGATAGATTCCTACTTCAATGTGACAAAATAATCTCCTTCAAGAAAAACCAACACGACCACCACATAGCCGGTGAGTTTACTTTTCACAATAACAACAACAAAATCATTTCTGAATATGTTTCCCTTTCTCTTTCCTAAAACTATCATCAATAAAAAAAAATGCACTAACACACACAAGACTTATTATAGTTTACATTCGTGAGTCCTCCTTAGGCAAAAATAAAAAATAAAAATTGTAAATCCATTTATGAAGAATCTCATGAATAAAACGAGCATGGAGAGTTACAGATTGATCTCTTATGTCCTAACAGCCCTGGGTACATTTTTTGGCATCGAGGTCCATGACAGTAATGTCTCATGAGCAACGAGTTACAAAGTTGAGATCACTGACAGGCTTCTGTTTGATTTAGCTTGCTCAATGCTCAGGACACGATACTACAAGTAAATATCGTTTGGCTTGAAATGATCTCTACCATTTCAATGAAAAAAACCAAGAACTTGACCCCCGACATTTTGCTTTATAGCTTCCTCATGGTCCAAGACGCCATTTGGAGTTGTGATTACGACATATCCCCACTGCAAAAGGTTTAAAAAGGAAGAAAAATGGTTGAACAATTGATCCATTTAGACAGCAAAAGAGAATAATTTGCAACATCACATCCATAACTAAAATTATGGGCATGGAACCACTGAAGATGCATATTTGGACTTGTCGACAGGGTGTGCAACTTAAAAAGTATGCCTAATGATTCATGATATAAGTAATAAAAGGTTTAGTTGGGAAATCAATCATGACCCGAAATCAAATTTTGTTTTGAGGGAAGAGGAGCTTTAAGGTTGTTGAACATGTGATCACTGTTCGCTCTCAATGAACAGATCCTTTAAAAATACTCAAACATACAAGCAAAGGGTACATTGTCAGAGCAAACATCCATCACGGAAGATGGTGTGTTTTAACACCTACCCATTGTGGCTAGAAAAAGTTAGAAAATGAAATAGAAAGAAAAAAAGCACATGGGAACAGAAAAGGATAAAGAGAGAATTGAGTATGACTAAGGTCGGATTACGAAATCAAACAGTAATAGATGGCCAAGTTAGAATATCAAACTAAATAAATGGATCCTACAGAACTGGAGTTAAGTTACTTTTTCGAGCCATCCTATAAATCCATAGAGACAAAATTAGAGGACATCAATAGATGTTTTCCATTCCCTGACTCAGAATCTAGCCTTCTAACTTTAAGAATAATCACAAGAATCAATATTTATGAGAAAAAATAATTTGACCAAACAACTAATAAATTACCACTTCAAGGTTTCTTATTTTTTATCATCTTGATTAATCTGCTCATCTCCCAAATTACAATGCAAATAGAATAAACAACAATGAAACTATTAAAAATGAAAGATAATGCATCAGATTATATATGCTCACATCTGTTAAGTGGGGGATATATTAGAATGATACAGTAAACAGTTGTGGCAAACAACTGGCAAAAGAGTACGAGGTTAAGCAGGATATAAACAACAATACAACTATCAAAAAGTAAGGATAATGGACCAGATTATATATGCTCACATCTGCCAAGTGAAGGATGCATTATAATAATAATTTAATAGTAAACATTTGCTTATGGCAAACCACTGGCAAAAGAGACAGAGAGGTTCAAGTGGTTACAAATTTGTTCAAGAAAAAAAATTTATACATGTAAAGAAACTAACAGTTTCTATGTAAGAATTACAGAGATATGTAACAATAGAGGCAAAACGCTCTATAAGAGTAAATTGGCAGGAACAGGAAAAAAGTTAGTCGACAAATTATTTAAGAAGAACGTGCTAGTTTAAGGTAAAAAAAAAAAATACAACTCAATGCAATTGATTTGACTTTACACTAGGAAGATTCTTGAATAGAATATTGTTGGCAATGTGATGGGTCTTGGAAATTGGTAATTTCAATGGATATAGATTAGATGTGAGTGGAAAGGTTAATCATTAGAGTAAAACTAATATATTCCAAATATATAGGGTCTTCAGTCCTTATCAAGACAAAAGCCTCAACTATTTAGTGTTAGCTACATGGACCTGACAACTCTTGAGCTCTATACGTAAGAAACTATATTAAAAAACAAGTGTCCCCTCATCCATATTGTTTGATGTGAAGATTAGTCTCAATGAGGAGAATGCAAACTGAAAGGAAGTCTAAACTTTGGCTTTGTGAGGACAAAGATACCCCAAAAGGTTGAGACAATGCAAACTGGATTAAAGCAAAGCTTTGTAGAAGATAATGCAGTCTAAATGATGAGAAGTTTTAGCAATATATGAACAAAATAGACCAACTCCAAACAGATAATTAATTTGTTCTGAACTTTTATAGTTGAACTAGGGTCCAGTGTATGTATGCATCATACCTTGTTAGAAATGTGCATGGCAACAAGACAAGATAGTGAATACAATGCGAATTCTTCATGCATGGTAAATTTAATGCAAAAAAAAAAAAAAAACTGGAACACTGGACAGCAGACTAATATAACATTAGGCCTAAATCCAGTCATATCTAGTTCAGTAATTAAGTACCCAAGACTTTCTTCGCTTATTTGCTTCTTTGTGAAACACTTTCCTGATTCCTTTTTTATTTATATATATTATTGATCAAGAATGAATGCTAGAAAGAACTATAGCAGATCATATTGTATTCCCCTTTTGCAGATTGTATCATATAATAAGAAGCCAACAGCTAAAAATCCAAATAACAGCAAATGAATGGAACTGTGAAGTATGAAACTACTAATTTCGATACACACACACAGTAAGCACCGTTAGTTAAAAACAAACCTGCCGTGTTGGAAGCATTCGTAGTCTGTATTCTTCTATATCTTTAGCTTTGATGTCCTGTCTATATGAAAGAGCTTTGCAACCCTTTAACCTGCCAAATAGTTCTACAGAAATCCGCCCCACTCTATGTGGATCAAAGACTTCAAAGTCTTTAATATATCCTGCAAAAAGATATGACTCCTGTTAAAATTCTGAAAGACCAAATACTAAGGGTTGTGGAAGGACTTAGTATAGCTGGGATATCTTTCTGTATCTTATTTCTAGTTTTCTTCCCTCATAGAAAATGTGCCCTAGGAATCATCCAGAACTAAAGAAATTCTACCAAATGGTTTCCAGTATGTATATTTGATTGTCAAATGACAACATAAAACCAAAATGGAGTTAAAAAGTGGAGTGGTAAAATCCATGGAGCTAACCCAAATAGTTGGGAGAAGATGATTAAACTGTGTGCTCATTTTTCGCTCTATAGTACACTAGTTTCTCCAATTTAAGACATTAGAAATAAATTCAGTGTCAATAAAATAAATATAATTCATAGAAATAAAAATAATTGAAAAGTTTAAAGGAACAATTAAGCGATAGTTTACAGCAATAACAATAACAAAAAAAGTGACACTGGATCGATTGAATTTCTCTTCTTGGTCAGCCAACACGAGCCAAACACTTCGCTGCACCTACCAACCAACATGCAAAACAAGAAGACACAAATCCAGCCACAAATATTCCTCGAAAAAGTGACACAGCTAAAAGCTCCACCCAAGGCATCTAAGACTTCCAAAATGTCAAACGGGCCTTCTTCTAAGTGAGGCATTAATGAGGCTTCTGTGAGGCAAGTTTCTTGCTCTTCTCCACCCAAATTCCTTCCTCCTTTCCATCAGCATCTCCAGTACTGCATGTTGGCACTATTGGCATGACTGCCACCCCTCATTCTAGCCAGGGACCAAAATGAGATTTCAAACCTTGCATTACATAGAACTTAATAAAATCAAAGCTTTAAGAGCTCCAACTTCACTTATTCCTCACAAGAGACTAATAACTCTTGACTTAGAAGGAATGTGAATATAAAGAGGGATTAAGTGAAATTGTCTCTAATAAAAAAATATTTACACATTTCACTAGTTGCCTTGACAGTTGGTAAGTCTTTGAACCATGGAAAAGACACTATTTAGAATTTAGTTATCAATTGTTCACGGCATAGATTATGTGAATTTATAACAACCATTTAGATTATAATATTCTGGGGAAAAAAATTAAACTGCCTCCTGAAGTTCCACTATTGCTTTTTAGCTAGGGCATTTTGTTAGCATTGAAACTCTAACATAGAAGGCAGAAATTCTTTTTGCAATGACCCAACCCCCTGTCGTTTATATGCACTGCTCTGAATACGGTAACACCACCTTGCATGATGCATCAGTTAACACCATGATTACACAAGTTTGGTTGAGAAGCTTGAATTGAGTGACTGTACATGGTACACATAGTACTGTTTCATACTGTGCATAAAGTGGGTTTTAGATATGGCTGTCTTGGCGACGTAGAGGAGGCAAGTACAAATGATAAGTGTAAATTCAAAACAAGATTTGCATGCCAACTATGGGATTGGATTCTTGAATCATATCTGCCGTAAGGTTATATCAGTGGTAATACCAAGTCATTATGACTATTCTCACTTAAGTGAATTTTTTGTAAGATTTTATTACAGATCATGCCATTGATAATTTGGCTTGTATAATTGAAATATATATATATATATATATATATAGCCTGATTTTAACTTTTACGAGAAGTAGGTCATCTATTGTGCATCTAACTTCCAAAAGATCAGAGTAGCAGATCTTAATAATTATTTATTCAAGATTTTAGCACAATCATCCACATGCTAATATGCACTGATATAAGGAGGAAAAACATGCTCCAAAACAATGTGACATACACCCATAGGTGTAGAATATGTTCTTTTATAAATACAAAGCATCTTGATGAAAATTATAATTCTGTGCATAGATGTTAAAGGGCTTTGAAAACATAAAAAGTATATAAATATTAACACCTGAAACAATGCATATATCTCAAAAAAGACACTGAATTGAGTAGGTACAATAGCAAATCCAGAGAAAAAAAGGAAGCGCAAATATAAAAAATAGCTGAAGATGAAAACTAGACCTTGTCAATTGAAAGCATCCTGTAGGATAAAAGCCTAACTGTCTTTTGTAAGTTTAATAAATCCTGAAACTTATAAATCAGCTATGCCAGTTCCAGCAAGTTGCGGCTGAAAATTTGAAGCTCGATGAGTCCAAACATAACAGAGAGCATTTTATCTCCTTAATTATAATGATCAATATGTAACCAAGAGCCAAATTTCATAAAGAAGAAAATTTAAAAAAAAAATGTTAAAAGAGAATGTGATAAACCTCATTGGTTTCACCAAAGCGCACCAACATCCTCAATTTTCTTCAAGTTATCAAGTTATTATTATTGATAATTTGATATTCACAAACACAGTGAAGACAGTAATATAAGTGGATCGGAATGGATAAGGGAAATAAGCAAACGCAAATTCAAGCAGTGTCTCTCCAAGGCATAGCCTGAGTTCTTCAAGAATCGTCCAATCACCACTAGCAATTAGTTGCACTGTAAGGAAACTCTTGGGCAATTTTTTTTCATGCATCAAAAAACAAACAGCTCTCTTCTACCAGAACAATTAAGTACATTTAACAAAAAAAAAAAGGAGCGAGTGAGAACGCAAGCAACAAGAGAGAGAGGAAGCAAGAACCTCGATTTTTCATGACGTTGAGGAAAGCAATAATGGTGCCGGAGATGGGCTGGAGGGTGGTGGAGGCAGTGCCTCGCCTCTCCGCGTTCAGCATCTTTTGTAGCGCATCGTTCAGTATCCTGCGACCCATTGCTTCAAGTCGAAATCGGGGAGACGTTCGGTATGAGGCGGGGGCTGCGGCAAGCTGCGGCAAGACGATGCAGGAGGAGGATGCCCTAACGCTTATAAAAATAATAATAGATTTTTTTTTGGTAATTTTTAAATATTTTCAAAAATGTTTTTAAATTTTTTAAACTATTTTTAAAATTATTTAAAAAAATATCCATTTCATCCTTTGAAATTACCATCTAAGCCAAGCACTTCGCCTTCGCAGTTCCACCACGTTCGTCGGCGGTGGGTGGCACTTGGCGTAGATCCATCTGCAGATCTCGGTTCCTCATGTCTCTCCATCAACGGCAGCAGCCACTGCCGCCGGCGGCCAAACCCTACCCACTCTCCCCCCGCGCCTCTTTCAACGCTCAGACGCAACGCACCGTGTCCTCCTTCCTCCCAAGTCGATCCGGTCTTCTCTCCGTCCTCGCCCTTCTCCTCCTCCTTGGCGTCTTCCTCCCATTGTCCGGTCCCATGGTCGCCCTCTTCTCCTCCTCCTCCTCGGGCGTCGCAGGCCACCGATCCGTATCCCGGTGGAAGGACTACACGCTCGCTCGCGCTGCGGCCTTCGCTGCTCGCAACAGCACAGTCATCGTTTGCGCCGTCAGCCAACCCTATCTCCCCTTCTTGAATAACTGGCTCATTAGCGTCGCACGGCAGAAGCGTCAGGAGCAGGTGATCGTCATCGCCGAGGACTACGCCACCCTCTACGAGGTTAACCGCAGGTGGCCCGGCCACGCCGTCCTGGTCCCACCTGCTCCTGATGCCCAGACTGCCCACAAATTCGGATCTCAGGTGCTCTTCTGAATTTTGATTTTGTTGATGTTGCGGCGTTGTTACCGATGGTTGAGTTGCTATGCAGGGGTTCTTTAATTTTACATCGCGGAGGCCTCGCCATTTGCTGCACATTCTGGAACTGGGATATAGTGTCATGTACAACGATGTGGATATGGTGTGGTTGGCGGATCCATTCCGTTATCTGGAAGGCAATCACGACGTGTACTTCACCGATGATATGGCTGCTGTAAGTACTGTGGATGCTTTTAATGAAGTTTGGGGTGAGAATTTAAAGATAAGCGTAGAACTTGGTTACATTTGGTAGAATTCTACATCTCTTCTGGTGTTTTCTATGATTCTGTGTGCTATCCTTGTATCTTCTGAGAATAGCTATTCCGTCTATATGAACAGGTGAAGCCTCTAAATCACTCTCACGATTTGCCCCCTCCAGGGAAGAAGGGACGGACCTACATATGCAGTTGCATGATTTTTCTTCGTCCGACCAAAGGAGCAAAGAAGGTGATGAGCAGTTGGATTGATGAGCTACAAAATCAGCCTTGGTCCAAGAAAACAAAATCAAATGACCAGCCTGCTTTCAATTGGGCTTTGAACAAAACTGCAGGAGAGGTGCTTTATATGATTCCGTAACTTAATTAGAATTCAGTTTCATGAATTCATTTTTCTTTTTCTTTTTTTTTTGATATTTTTTATGCATCTATTATGCATGAAAATTTTGTGATTTATCTCATGAATCCAATATTAACACCAGAACATTAAATTTTTATTGTGATATAAAAACTAAATATACTGATGTGAATTTCTTTTAACTGAGCTTCATGGTTGCATGGCTGGGCCTAGATAATGTTCAATTGCATTAATTACTGAAAAGTTTAATTCATTCAACATTGATGTAGCAGATAAAACTAAGACAAATTTAGAGCTACAAGAATATATATCTACGCATGTTGAATCAATTAGCATGGAAACAATAAGAGATGGAGAAAGACAGAGAAAATTTCAGTTAATATATTAAAAATGTTTTAATAATGATGTAACTTGCATAATGTTAAATGGTAAGGTCAAAGTGTTGCTTATGAATTTGTAACATTCTACAAATTGTCATTTATTACAACTAAATAAAATTCTCATCACTTTGCCATCGTTTGGTAAGTGGAAAGGGTAGATGGTAGCAATGGTTTACCTTATAAATCTATTTCAATATGTTAAAAAAATCAACCCAATTAGAGATGTCTGAAAAACTTTAGTCAAAAGGAGGATCGTTGATCTTAGAAGGAAGGGACCTTCATACTTCATGCTCCAAATCTTGTCGAGAACTCAAAGGAACATATATATATGACAAGTAGATAAATTGTAGGAAATTTCCCATGTGTAATTTATAGGAAAATTCTCCTGAGCCTTCCAAAAGGTTCAATCCTTAATGTGATAAGCTTGCAACATGCACCAAAATGCATAAGCCAAAGTCTAAGGTTTTGCATTCATGAGTCATGAGACCTGAACCTAAAGAACTATCCTTGCATTTCCAATTAAGCTAGAGTATCATAATCTTCCTTCAGTTGCTGTACCTTAAGGTTTGTTATTTTTTGTTAATGCCCAACATCCAAACTACAGCCAAGAACCATCCGTGATCCATTGGTGGTCCAACATCCACATTCAGTCTTCAACTTGATTCCTTCACCATTCCAAGAATTAATCTATGCTAATACTAATGCAGAACTAAATCAAAATACTTAGTTTGATGTCAATGATAGCACACCCATCTTGGAACGTGTACCATGTTTCATCCATTTGACTCCTTATGTAGTACAGGGCAGTGTACTGCATAATTTAACTGTATTCAGTACAATCATTAGCATTACATTTTCAATGGTGCGAGGAGGAAACTGTATTATTATCATGTGAAATAGTTAAATGAAAATTAATGTTTGTTCTTTTGCATCTCATGTCTTGTAGAAGATTATAATGGACTTGGTTCATTACTCAGTTACTAAATTACTGTGAAACAAAAAAGTCACTGTATTCTCAATCTTCTCTCAAGAGTTTGGAAAATTGATCATAGATTAACATTACCAGAAGATCTCGAGGTTATTCCAATGAATGTAACATAAAAGAAAGTATTCATATACATGCTACATCTTCTAGAAGCTTAGTCTAGTTGGCCTACTATAACTATTCTCCTTTCACTACCGCAATAGTATTTTCAAGTTTCAACAGTTTCTACTTCCTGATGTCCCAAACATTTAAGCTGAACTACATGGATCTTTTTGTTTCTTTGCAAAATAAATTCTGTGGTCAAACAATGATTCTAGAATCATAATAACTTTGTAGCAGTAAAAATCATCTTAATTTTCCATAATTGCAGTAAAAATCATCTTAATTTTCCATAATTGCAGTAAAAATCATCTTAATTTTCCACAATAGAAGCAACTTATCTACCTTTTAACATTCATTTTTTTACTTTAAGGTAAGTTGCACAACTCCTGTACATTTTGTGAGATCATTCATGACACCCCTCCAAATTTTAAAATTGTTTATAGTATCCATGAATTAAGGTTATATAAACTCCTACATGGCACATAACAAAGCAGTTCTTTTATTGAGTTGATAATATATATTCAGTCCTATTTCTTTTTTGCAAAGTCAGCAATTTTTTATTCAATTTTTATCTTCATCGTTTGCAGTTATCTCCTATTTATTTTCTTCTTGGACAAATTCTTATTATAAGCTTAGTTGTACTCAATTCTGAAAAGGATTAGTCATGGTATTGGTACCGTAGTTTTGGCTCATACTATAACAAGGCTATCTACAGTCCACCAGTCAAATTTTCACTTGGTTCCCTTATTTCAGATTTGCATCTTATTAATTGAATGTTTGGTAGGAATGACCCATAATTATGTTGTTGCTCATAAGCTTTCCTAATTTCATCTCCTTGTTCGTTGGATTCAAACTCAATCTCTAATTATCTCTTATTGTTATATTTCTGTTACTATCCTCAGGAGAATTTGCAACCCAACCTTGGAGTATATTTTCCGAATATTCTTTTTTACCTCTTTTGTGAACTTCCAATCAAGTTTGATTTCCACTAAATATATATAGACAAGATAATCATTATATAATGATCATTGTTAGGCCATTTATTTGCTTTTAGAGATGTGTTCCAGAAGAACACCTTGCATAGTTGGAGCATTAATGTACTGAAGCACTCTTAAGTTCTGACTGTCTGGTTTCATTTCAAAGTCAAAATTTAATGTTTAAACAGTTGATTAATATGCTCTGTGATTTTAATAAACCTAGTATATCTACCAACATGAATTTGAATGATAACTAGGAACAATAGTTTCTGGAGATCAAATCTTTCTAAAACATATGCATAACTATATACATAAAGTGGAGACACTACAACACTCATTTTGGCTACAACATAGAAACAATTCAGGACATCTAATGGTAGATTTCTAATCAACTGGAGCGAACGAAATGCTATCATTGGAGAGCTCATTATAAAAGCTTTTAGGAAGCTTTGACCTAAAAAAAATGGATGTTACACAAAAACATTCTTAATACTACTTAGATCAAGTACTAACATTACTTTTTCCAAGGGCTTGGATCACGGTTGAAGGTTTAAATTCAAGCTTGGTAATCTTTTCTTCGTTAGCTTTATACTTCATTGTATTCGAGATGTGTGATCATTGTAAACATTTGACGGTTGGGATTATAAGAGGGTTGCTCTAATAACTCTTGTGAAGGGGTAGTTCCTAGTAGAGCATTTGGGAGGAACACATTGGATGCATGCGTTGTGGATCAGTAGCAGGATCTCTAAGTCACATAAATATTCATGTTAGTGTGTTCTGTATTTACATTTTTTATTTTCGTTGTAACATTCATATTAGCGTGTTCTATATTTACATTATATTCACGAAGGAGAGTTGACACAATGGTAAAATTGTTGGCTTGTGACCTAGAGATTACAAATTCAAATTTTGAAAATAACTTTTTACAAAGCAGGATAAGACTGCATATAATAGATCTTTCTCTAGAATCACATATGGCGGGACCTTCGTGCATTGGACTGTCTTTTTTTTATTTTCGTTGTAATATAATTGACGCAAACAGTATGGCTTCATTCCTCTTGGGTCCTTCATTTGCATTGTACCCTAAAACCCTAAAGTTCACTGTTCCATCTCTTTTATTGTGCACATCGATGTTTATTCCACAAGTTCATTCGGATTGTAGGCCTGATCTGTTCCTCAGTTATGCATATGGTTAATTAATTATATGTTTTAGTTCACTGCACAGTTCATCGATCTCTTTCATTTTTTACATTGATCTTTATTTCACAAGTTCAATGTTTAATCCTACTCGATGCTCATGTACGACGTTTAACTGCAGGTGGATCTTTATCTGTTACCTCAAGCTGCATTTCCATCGGGTGGATTATATTTCAAGAACGCGAGCTGGGCGAAGGAAACTCAAGGCATGCACGCCATCATTCATAACAACTACATTACAGGTTTTGATAAGAAGATAAAACGTTTCAAAGAATACGAATTTTGGTTGGTGGATGACCATCTGGATGAATCACCACTCGGTCAAACATAAGATAAGCCAACCCCTTCACTCGACTGCAGATGTACCTTGTAAGAAATTTACCTTCGAAACTAATCAAAACTGCATGCAATTTTCCATCGGTTATTTTCTCCGCAGTTAACTAACCCATCTGGAATTTTCAAGAGTAACTGTATGCGTTGAGTGGATTAGTTAGGATCTTATTTCATATATTTATATATATATATATATATATGTTTATGTTTTAGCCACATTGGCTGTCTCAAGTACCCTCTAATAATTTTGTAGACAACTCTTTGGTGCTTTATTCTCATAATTCTCGTAAAGAAAATGTGTTTGTATGTGTGTGTGTTAACAACTTAACACTAGTTGACATCTGATAATCAATGAACACAGGATAGTCTTACCTTTGATTAGGATAGATGTAACTATTTAATTATGTTAGATGTTGTCAGTTATTATCAGCAGCAGATAGGTATTTAATTTTTTTATTCCTAACATATATATGCTCGATAGGTAAGTGTTTTTAAGTTTGTATTCCCAACAAAAAGATGTTTTTGTTACCTTCAGAGTTCCGTTCTAGTTATATTAGATGCTACCCTACCCTTTGCTTAACGATTATTGCTCGAAAGGTCCCAGAGAATTAGAAAGTGATCGAACGAGCGACATTAGGAGGATTTTTTTTTTTTTACTTTTGAAATTTATAAAAAATGAATAAGAAGAAAAAAAATGTAAGCATTACAGATTGAAGAAATCAGAAAATAATTGTACAAGTATTATTGGTTTAAGCGAGGCATTTTTTAATATAATCATTGTTTATCATGATTTTTTTAATGGAATATATGATTAAAGATATTAATAAATAACTAATTGCGCTGAAAACGTGCTTTTAACTAATGAGAATATTCTAAATTTGTGTGTTAATTATAGCTTTTCGAAATCTGCAGGCTCAGATGGGCTGTAAAAAAAAACTAAACTAAACTAAACTAAGCCAGCGACACAGAAAATCCGTCTCTCGAGAAGAACTGCAAAGTCTATCGGCTGACCTCGTACGAACATGATGATGTACCGTCGAACGCCTTCGCTCGGGTAGTCTTTCTTTGGTTCTTCTGTTTGGATGGATTTTCAATCCGAGTCGTCCTCATGCTTAATTGCGTAGCAGGTGCATGTTGGTGCAATCGATCCAGATCATAATTAATTGGATTCGAGTTTGACTCAAATGATATTTTGATGTTTGACATGAAATTTGACATTGATGTCTGATAATGTTTTGGAGTGATTATTGGCACAATCGATCCGAGTCATGATTGATCGGACTCGGTTTGACTCGAGGGGAATTTTGATGGTTAACTAGGATTGATCATGTCATGGAAAGTCTAAGTCTTGAGTACTTGACATGTAAAGTTCAAGCAGGGATCTTGACAAGGAAAAGTCCAAGCTTGGGTCTTGACATAGAAAGTCCAACATGGGTTGGCAAGAAAAAATCCAAGCTTGAGTCTTTGCATTTGAGAAGTCTAAGGGATTTGATATTGGCGGCGTAAAGTCCAAACAGGAGTCTTGGCAACATAAGTCCAATGGTTGACGGCGTAAAGTCCAAGCGGAGTCTTGGCAGCGTAAGTCCAATGTCCCTTGGCGGTGTAGACACCGTTAGCATGATATAGTCGATGGAAGCACATGAAGGCTAGCGTATGAATAAACAAGTCATGGATGACTTGGAGGGATCCGATAGGCGCGAGGCTGACAGAGGTGGCTAGAATGCTTAGGTCTAAGTTACGGGTAGTCTAGCAAGTATGGGGGTACTATACTTGGGTTAAACTTCATGTTTGAGGTGTATCAGTCGACTGATGTCATGTGGCAATCGACTGGCGTGAGTCAACTAGGGTTTGACTACGAGTGCCCAATGATCGTATCGAGAGATGGACAATCTTTGGTTTCAACGATCGGTGATCAAGGTGGTCAGTCGACTGGTGCTCGATATTTTGGGCACAGAATGGAGTCGGACTCGACTGCTGGAGTTAGCAGTCGAGTGAAGGCTCCATCAGTCGACTGATGGGTATGATCAGTTGATTAATGATTGATTCGTTGGATTTTTCCAGCGTGGATCTAGCCGTTGTCTCACGACAACAGTGGCATCAGTCGACTGATGGTCCCGAGCAGTCAACTGATCGGCGATTTTCAGCCCAGGAAGCAGCTTTAAATGGAGCTCGTGGAGGAGGAAATCACAAGGGTTCTTTGAGGTGTTTTGGGGCGAGTTGCTGCTGCAATTCAGGGTCTCCAAGTGCTACTTGATCAACCTAGCAAGCAAACATTCAAAAGTTCGGTGTAAAGTTTTCTTTACTTACATTTTAGTGTAGTTGTTTGTATTCTTATTGTATTACTTTTGCAATCACTTGTAAGAGGTTTCTCCACATCCGGATTATTCCGAGAAGGAGTTATTTGTGATTAGTGGTTGTGTGTGCATCACTAGAGCTCTTTAGAGCTCGATCCGTGGAGTAGGAACCATTCGGTTTCGAACCACGTTAAATACTTGTGTATTGGTGTATTTGCGTTTGTCTATTTCGTTATTGCTTTATTATTATTCCGTTGTGCGTTGATGAAAATTGTAGAGACAAGTACGAACGAATTCCATCGAACGAGGAAATGAGTTATTCACTCCTCCCCCCTCTAACGGTCACCGTTTTCTCTACAACGCATTGATATATCAATTTTACAACGGTTGGACGATCAATCAATATCGATTCAGTAACCAGTCGAACGAAAAAGGCTTCTCTCGATGTGTAATTTCATATTGATCTTTGTTCCTCCTCCTGTATAAGGCGTAAGCGACGGCAACTAAAGAATGATTTTTTTTTCTCATGTTGAAGTTCTTATTTCTTTTTTTTCTTGGGATATTTAAATTTTCGATCCGACTAATCTCTAAGAGTAATTGATTTTATCCCACATATCTTCGAGATGCTTCGTCAATAGCTAAACTGAATAAAGTCAGAGATCCTATCTATTATAATTGGATCATCTAGGTGGAAGGGGGACAATTCGTAGTAGCTCAGAAGGTGGACATCTAATAAGAGGTCAAAGTTATACTGGTGTTCTTTCAACACTTTATCAACCTCAGCAAAAGGACATTAAAGTTGACACTCCTGAAAGGGAGGTAAGTCTGGAAGGACAGTCTTCCAAATATTAGAGTAGGGGAATAGGGTAGAGAGTTGGGCAAAGAAATATAGTTCCCTCCAATCTTTATCGGAAGAAGGAGTGACCTCCACGGGCCACCAAAAATAAATCGGGAAAGTATTCGTAATTTTTTCACAGTTCAATCTGGACTTTACAATTGTGTCATCCATAAATGATGGTCCAATGCTAGAGTCGTACTCCGTTTACCGATCAAATTTTTAAGCTTAAGGCCATCCGAATAGATTTTTTTAAATTCGTCATCGAACGATATCGCAATAGAGCATCGAACTGCATTCTCTTATGAAATACTTCTCCACTTTTATCGCTGCACCATGCCCCGGAGGGCTAAGTCCTTCTATCTTCTCTAGTTCCTCTGTTGACTAAATTGCGAGCCTCATCTTCAATTTAAAGCTCATTTGATGGTTAGAGGGTCGCACACATCGACTATGTTAATGTCATGTAGAGATCATCTGAATCAAAAAAAAAAAAATTTAGATCTTCTTCGAAATCAGTCTATATCATTTTTATAAATACCGTTATACCTTAATCATTACGTTATCCCCGTAGGGACGATTCAAGTGAAGTTAAGAAAAGGGGCGAGATGGTTCGTGGCATGGCTTTGGGTTATAGATTAAGAGTAGGGAGATAATGAGATTAATGTTAAAATAATTCATAATTAGAGATATTTTTCGTCTAGCTTTGAAATTTGTTTTTTCATAGTCATGTCGTGTTTATTATGTGATAAATAGGTTTCGGTCATTTTGGTCAATGATAAAAATATATAATAATACAAGAAATAATTTTATATTTTTATGTCAAAATTAAATAAACATTATAAAATTAATAATAATTAAAAAAATGATTTTCATGCCTCAATGATACAATGTAATAATAGTTTAGGATGTAATATCATCTTTTTAAGTATTTTTAATTTTAGATACGGTATATTTATAGATTTTTTTAATGAAGTAATAAATATTAGAACATTGAATTGTTGGATAATTATTAGATGAAAAAATTTTATGAATCGAATTGATCCTCAAATTATTCGAATCCAAAAAGTTGGGAATCTGTCCAACTAGCAGCCCCCTGTCACCCGTCCCATGGCTGCGGCGAGAGGGAGGTAAATCGCGGGGGACTATGTCCCTTGACACGGTGGCAAGACAGTGGGGGGGTCATTTGAGCCCAGGGGGAATTTTAGATCTCCTCCGGAATCGACCCCACTCCGTATCCAAAGCAACCACACTACCTTACCACCACACCATCCCCGTGGGGACCAAATTATTCGAATCGAATATATAGAAATTTGATGTCAATTAAAAATAAAAATAATAATATAATAGTTAATTGATAGATGGGATGATTTATCATGATGCGACTGTAAAAAAATGAATGACTTAAAAAATTAATTAAAAATTATATATTTATATATAAAAATGTTATTCTATATAATTTATCTGTGAGAATTCATAAGTATCTATATTATTCATCGTCCGATCGAATACGTATTATAGTTCAATTTTTGAATCATATAAATTGAACAATAATTAATGAATGTGCTAATTGTTAGTACCTATAAGAATCATATATCTCCACAATTATATGATATTGTCCATTTTAGATCTAAGCTTTCATAGTTTTGTTTTTGGGCTTTGCCTAAAAGGTCGCATAACAATGGAGATATCTTTTTATCTTATAAGGATATAATCTTTTTCATGTCTTACCAATGTGAGACTTTGATTGTATTTTCCATATTCCCAACAATTCCCCCTCAAACGAAGGACCACATTGAGCCCCCCCTCAAGTCTATCTCTCCTCGAAGGACTTTCTCTGCTCGATGTCCAATTTTCAACCCACCAGGACTTCCTGTCAACCATCTGATCCTCCTGATCCAGTTAGACTTCCTGTCAGTTGTCCAGCCATTCTGATCCAATTGGACTTCCTGCCTAATATTTGGGTCTCTTGATCTTGACAAGGGAGCTCCATTTCCTTCGTTCGAGGTGCATGACTTGACATGGACCATGACTCTGATACTAATAAAATTGTTACGCTTTGGGGTAGACTCTGTCCGGCCAACGGACGACACCCCCTTATGACAATTCCAATACATATCCAAATAGTCACAGCCAACATAGTACATATAGAAATAGATATCATCAATAGTGGAAGACAACACAATCAGAGATATAAACTCAACGATAAAAGCATACCGATATATCCGTCCACAAGTAAACGAAATCCCACAATGAAACCATAAAGGAAATCACAATCTCTACAAGTAACCAACAATACTATCTCTAATAGAAATAAATTTCATAATGAGATACATACAATATACGGAAAACAAGATTCTCGAAAAAGCGATGGGATGGGATCAAGTGGGGATGGTCCAAGTCCGTTCCGAAGTCTTCTATCTGTCACCTGGGCGACAAGAAACCCAGGATCTGTGGTGGTGAGTATAAAACTCAGCGGTAATATGTAGGAAGTACATGAATAACATATAGGATATGGAGATCTATAAGTATACATGTGGAGATCTACAGGTATACAGATGGAGTCCAACAGATATATAGTCTTAAATGCAATAACAACTAATCACCAATATAGTCATAATTAATGCATATACTAAACGGATCAACTGAATATAATGTAAAGTACCGACGTACCTAGAAGTATGCGGCAACACTACATTTATCATCCTGAACAAATATACAGTAACATAACCCGTATAACATATACAAGGTCAATACCACACCTGACCAATACTCAGTCATATGTGATACTGTTATTATCTCTTTTCGGTGAATAAGGTAAAAAGACTTGCATGTAGGACGTTGTCCGAACCAAGTAGCCGGTTCGGTGGGAGGAGTCTGAGAAGAACGGTTCGGGCACGTCAGTCTGAGGAAATTGGCTCGGGAAGATGGTTTGAGGGGGTTGACACGGCCGAGTGAATTTGAAGATTGATCTGATATGAGAAGGATGAGAATCGGCTCGGTCCAGCGGGCCTAGAGATGGTTCGGTGCGCGAAGAATAGAAGTTGGTCCGAGCTATCGGGAAAAGCCTAAAAGCTACGCTACACATGAACGGTAGGTCTAGACTAGCTTTACTGAAGGTAAGTGGTCGAAAAGACTGGGCTAAAATATTTTCCAAAATATATATAAGAAATTGTTACACAACAAACGAGGGCCCCCCACATAATATTCGGAGGAGCCTTCACTCCTCGTGTCTGTAACAGAATAATTCTTCAGATAAGCAAGGTGGTCACATGTACGATGAAGGAGGTTCGTGATGCAACAGCTGGCCAGAGGAAGGGGGATAAAAGGGAGAAGTAGGGCAAGAGAAAAGGGAACCGCATTATTCCAACAAGCGAGAGACAAAGGCACACTCGAAGGGGAGAGCAACCACATCGCCGGAGAAGGAGACAAGGAGAGTAGTGAGCGCCATCTTTCTGATACTTTCTGTGTATTAAGCTAATTGTAAGAGGTTTTCTCCTCCACCTCCGGAAGTTCTTTCCGTGAAGGAGGAAGTTTATAGTGAAAGTGCTTTGACATCGTAACTCGACCAAGAGCTCACCCCCGTGGAATAGGAATCCTTATTTCGAACCACGTTACATCTTGTATCTTTGTTCGTTGCTTGTGTTGAGTGCATTTCTCTTCTTCGTACATCATTACTGTGGCGCTCGGAGAGAACCCTCAAGCTTCTTGCACGATCCCCGACGTTGAAAGGAAGCCAAAAAACCCTTCTACGACCGCATCAGTTGGCACCGTCTGTGGGAAACTTCTGAGTAAGACGTAGAGATGCAGCCAGAGGAGATACATTATCCGACAACCTCCTCCGCGGAGGAAAATCTCATTACAATACTACCGTCGCAGCTGAGAGTCATGGTGGACACAGCCGTAGCTGAGGCCCTTGCTAAAGAGAGAAGGACTGAGTACCTTCATCCTCATTCTGATGAACCTTCCCCCCTAGACTGCCACAAGAGATGCCCCCTCCATTTCGTACAACCACCAATGTCGAAGTGTTGCCTGGGGAGGGGTTGGGGGGACGAGTGCATCAAACCACTATGCCAGTAACCCAGGCTCGATGAGAAGAGCAAGGCGAAAGTCATTCAACTAAGGCTCCATAGATTTACGAGCCCAGTCCTTTCACCATGGATATCCTTTCTGAAGTCCCGCCTTCATACTTCAGAAATCCCCAGGTGGACAAGTATGATGGCACGACAGATCCTGAGGAGCATCTATCATAGTTCGTAGGAGTCGCCTCGCTTCATTTCTATACCAACACCCTCAAGTGTCGAATCTTCCGTACCACTTTAACCGGCTCGGCGCAAAAATGATTTAATACTCTACCTCCGGGGTCTATTACTTATTTTGCTAATTTTCAGGGGATGTTCCGTCAAGAGTTCGTCAGTTGTAAGGCATACAAGCATGATGCTTTCGTCCTGCTGCACATTACGTAGGGGCCCTCGGAGTCACTCAGAGGGTATTTTCATTGATTCACTTCCACTGCTAGAAATATCCCCTCAGCAAGATTAGATGCCTTCAAAGTGGCCATTCCGCATGGGCTAAAGGAGGGTCCTTTCCTTAGCTCACTCTTGAGGAAGCCCGCGGCCAGCTACGAAGAACTGCTGAGTCGCGCAGAAAAATATATTAACGAGGAAGAAGGGTTGAAGGTTCGAAGAGTCGAACGAGCCTCCGCAATGATCCTTGCAGAAAGAAGTCACCCAGCTGCCCCTCGAGCACCTCCCCGACAGGAATATGTGTGACCCTTTCTACCAGAGGCTCCCAGGCCTTGATTATTGATACATGGAGCTCGCCCCACACCTCCATTGCAGATCATGGCCTCAGATGCAGTCCCTCCCCCAAGAACTTGGAAAGAGCGGGAGATAGAGTTCTATGACCAGCAGGGCCTTCTGCAACGGTCGATGGAGTATAGGGGAGTACCTCGCAACCCTCTCATCCCGTTCTTTTGCCAGTATCATATGGAATACGGTCACGCCAGTGGTCGATGTTTTAAATTACAAGAGGAACTGAAGCGTATCCGAGCCGCTTACCCACATGTGCGGCCTCAAACGGGAGAACCGGCACGGCGAGGCCAACGACCCAACCTGACTCATCTGGGGCCCTATAACCAACGACCGCAGGTTACTTTTCCTCCAGACCCTCAGATTCCAGCCCAGAAGGGTATCTCACAAGGAGGTCTATCATGTGAGGGTCCTTCATCTTATCTGAATGACGTCCCCACACAGGGGGTTATTCAATTTATCGTAGGAGGACCCACTGATGGGGATTTAGATCGCGCATGGAAATCTTATGCCCGTCTCATGGAGAACTTGGCTATAGTTACTGATCAGTCTATCCAGACCGCGCCACCAGTTTTGTTCGGGCCCGAAGATCTCCGAGGCGTTCTGCTGCCTCATACGGATGCTCTGGTAATCCGTATTTCCCTGGACAACTATGAAGTGACCCGGGTATTAGTCGACTTAGGAAGCTCTGTCAACATCTTCTTCCAAGAGGCCTTTGGACAGATGCAGCTGGGAAATACCTAGCTGGAGGATGTGACCACTCCTCTCTTCAGGTTTGCGGGACATGTGGTGCATCCCACATGGCAGATCTCGTTGCCCCTCACTCTGGGCACAAAGCCCAGCCAGAAAACCAACATTGTTTCTTTTCTTATCGTGGATGCTCCGTCCACTTATAATGCGATTCTGGGTCGTCCATTCTTTTCTATTTTTCAGGCGGTGGCTTCTCCTTACTACCAGAAGGTGAAATTTTCGATCGGGCAACTGATTAGAGAGGCCAGAGGCGAGCAAAAGGCTGTCTGGAGCTGCTACGAACAAATGGTCAGGGATGACCAAAAGAAGGCCAGAGCAGATGACTCTAAAGGAAAACTCGTCGTGATCTCCGACGTATGCATGCTGGAAGAGTCTCCCCCTAAAGCGGGGAAAATAGAAGAAAGAGAGCTGGTGGAGATAGCTTCCGGAAAAGTCACTCGGGTAGCTCAGTAGCTCGAGGCTAAAGAGGAGTTGGTGGCTTGCTTAAAGAAAAACGAAGCTATCTTTGTCAGGGATGTGCATGACCTTACGGGGATCAACCCTCGCGTTGCTGAACATCATCTCAACATTACCAGAGGAGTTCGACCCGTCCAGCAGAAGCGGCGATATTTTGGACTTGAAAAAGACAAAGTGATAGCTGAGGAAGTAGTTAAATTATTGCAAGCGGGTCATTTTAAAGAGATTCAATTCCATGAGTGGGTATCTAATGTAGTTCTGGTTCCCAAGCCTTCGGGGCAGTAGAGGATGTGTATTGACTTCCGTTATTTAAATAAAGTATGTCCTAAAGACTACTATCCCTTGCCTCGCATTGATCAGTTGGTGGACTCCACTATGGGATATGAGGTAGTGTCCTTAATGAATGCTTACCAGGGATATCATTAGATACCGTTGGCCAAAGAAGATCAGAAGAGGATTAGTTTTGTAACAGCGGGAGGGCTATATGCCTATGTAGTGATGTCTTTCGGCCTAAAAAATACGGGGGCCACGTACCAGCGGCTCATGGACAAAATCTTTGCATAACAGAAAGACAAGAATGTGGAGGTTTATGTTGACGACATCCTGGTTAAATCAAAAACCACTCGAGATTTGGTTACTGACCTGGACGAAACTTTTACTACTTTGAGGCAATATAACATGAAATTGAACCCCAAAAAATGTTTGTTCGGAGTGAAGAGCGGGAAATTCTTAGGGTATATTGTAACTGAGAAGGGACTGTAGGCCAATCCGGAGAAGGTGCATGCGTTATGCAATATGAAGTCGCCTACTAATCTACGAGAAACTCAAAAACTAGTAGAGAGAATTGTCTCCTTGCCCCGATTTATAGTCAGATCAGCAGACAAGGGGTTACCTTTCTTCAAGATTTTACGCAAGGCTACTAAATTTCAGTGGGATGATCAATGCGAACAGGCTTTCAGAGAGCTGAAGAAATATTTAGCCGAACTGCCTCTGTTAGCCAAACCAGTAGAAGGAGAGCCCTTGTGGATGTACTTAGCTATTTCAAAAGGAGCCATCAGTTCAGTATTATTAAAACAAGAAGGTTCTCAGCAACAGTCTATCTATTATACCAATCATATCTTAAAAGGAGCTGAATCACGATACACTGAGCTAGAGAAGTTGACATATATTCTAGTTTTGATATCTTGCAAGTTGACGTCATATTTTCTAGCTCATCCAATTAATGTCTTAACTCACAGTGAATTAGGCAAGGTGATTATTAAGCCTAATTTTTCTGGTAGATTGGCTAAGTGGGCAGTGAAGTTAAGTGAGTATGATATTCATTATCAACCCCGAACTGTCATCAAGGCTCAAGCTCTCGCTGATTTTCTAGCAGAAGTACCTGTTGGTTCAGAGGATGACTCATCGGCAAAAGAAGAGAGATCGGAGGTATAGAATGTATTTGTGGACGACTCTTTTGGGTCTGCAGACAGTGGGGTGGGAGTACTGTTAATATCCTCTAAGAAAGAGGAAACTCGTATAGCCATGCGCTTGAGATATTGAGCGTCCAACAATGAAGCAGAGTATGAAGCTATTCTAGTAGGGTTACAAGCCGCCAGAGTCGTAGGAGCAACTTTCGTCATAATCCATTCAGACTCCCAGTTGGCAGTGTCACAACTTCAGGGTTCTTTCACAGTTCAGGAAGAAAGATTACAAAAATATTTAAGGGCTTTCGAGAAAGAAAAGGCTCATTTTCGGCAAGTTCTCCAGAAACAAATTCCGAGAGAGAATAATTGGAAAGCGGATGAGTTGACTCGTCTAGCTAGTGCTCTGGAGGGGATAAAACAACCTGAGGCAGTCTGTGTGGAAGTCCCCGCTTATCTGGCGATAAATAATGTGGAGGAGGCCATGCCAGAACCAAGTTAGACCCCTGATTGGAGAATTGACATTATGACATATTTGCAACAAGGAAAGGTTCCAGAAGAAAGAGGAGCGATATCTGTTTTAATGAGCAAAGCAAAACAGTTCACCATCCTGAACGGAGACCTGTACAAGATGTCTTTTGGGCGACCCTTACTGAAGTGTTTGAGAAAGCAAGATGCTGAATGGATACTCCGGGAAATCCACGAAGGTTGTTGCAGCAATCATTTGAAAGGGAGAGCTTTGGCGAGGAAAGTCTTGTTAGTAGGATACTTTTGGCCCACTCTCCAACAAGATGCAGCTCATATAGTGCAAATCTGTTCGGCCTGTCATAAGCATAGCAACCGGTCCAAATGACCAGCTGAATTAATGAAAGATGTTGTTGCTGTTGGGTTTTTCCGAGCCGTAAAAACCGCTTTTTGCATTGCGGAAACCTCGGAAGCCCCGGCCACGGATCCGTGCGAAGATGTATTAAAACAAAAACATGTATGTGCTTACAAAAAAAACCCTAGATCTACCTTAGATCAAATAGGTTAGATCATTACCCTCGTAGTGACGCCCTTCGCTTATCCCGCTCCTCCAAAAGTTCGTCGGAACTCGAGAGTGTTAAGTGCACACTCCTCTATTGGTATCCACACAAGCAATAGGTGGAGAAAGAGAAAAACCTGAGTGTGCTAGCACTCCTAAAAGAAGGAGAGCTTGAGAGGAAAAACACCAAGGAAGAAGATGATGGAATTATGAGTAACTCACCAAATGAATTCCTTCACCATAATCCCTAAAGTGGCCGGCCACTTCATGGAAGGGGGGTTACATGCATGCATGTAACTCCCATGACCCTTGGTCTCCCTCATGATGTGGCACCAATTGACCAAGTCAATGATGATGTGGAGCATCATCATTGGTCGGCCATGCCAAGTCATCATCATGACATGACATTTGGTCAAGTCAAACTTGACCTTTCATCTTCCCTCTCAAGTCAAGTCAAACTTGACCTCTAATCTCCCATGGTTGATCAAATCTAACCATTTGACTCAAGTCAATTTAATTTAATGAATCTCTATTCATTTAATTTAAATTGATTTGATGAATCAAATCTAAATTAGACTCATTCAACACTTGAATCAACTTGAGTCTAACTCAATTAGTCTAATTTGGATTACTCTTAATCCAATTTGGTTCATCCCATGAACCTAATCCTCATGGTTCATCATACGAACCTAATCTCCATCTAATTGCTCTTATGTGTGTGACCCTATAGGTTCTTGTAATGTTGACAATATCCTTAAACCGATTTAGGAACATAAGCAATGAGCGGTATCTAGCAACACATCATTGCTACCCAAGTTACAAGAATGTTGAGCTCCAACATCACCTTTGTGACTACTAATTGTGACTCTCACAATATGTGACATTGTCCCTCTATCCTTGACATCTAGATTGACCAATCGAGGCATAGACCGTGTCATCCTCGGTACAATCTAAATCTTAAACTCCAAGTAGACTCACTATAATCAAATGAGCTCAATATCTCATATTGACTCATTTGGGCATGGGCATGCACTTCGTGGTCTCACTCTATCAAGAATATCGATGTCACTCTCGTCATATAGGAGGGATAGATCCCATCTACATCACTCACATCCCTCCGTATAATTTGTTACATACCCAGTAATCGCCTTTATAGTCCACTCATTTACGGGTGACGTTTGACGAAGCCAAAGTATGCAACTCCTTATGTAGGGAACCATGGTGACTTCAGGTCTAAGGACTAATAGTCATACTAATAGCCACATGAGAAAGTATATGACACTCATATAACGATCCATGATACTTTCTCATGGCGGGTCATTCAGTATACATTCTCCAACGCATACCCATGTGTCAACTTGATATCTCATATCCATGACTTGTGAGATCAAGTCATCATGTTGACCTACATGCTAGTCTCTACGCATTAACATTGTCCCTGAATGTTAATACTCGACTAGAAATGATTAAGAGTAGTGTTCTCTATATCATCTCATTATCGATTCAACCAATCGATTGATATAGATAAGAACCTACTACTCAAGGACATTATTATATTTAGTTATTTGGCACCAATACAAGTTAATATAATAACCATGCCTTTATAAATAGGAATATGATACAATAAAATCCATACAATAATCATCACATGATTGGCTCTAGGGCTTTCACTAACAATCTCCCACTAGCACTAGTGTCAATCACCGTAGTATCTAATACCCAATGACCTAGTGTGACCATCATGCTTTTTCTGTGCCAAATCCTTGGTCAAGGGATCTGCGATGTTAGCCTCTGTGGGTACTCTATAAATCTTCACATCTCCTCTATCGATAATCTCTCGAATGAGATGGAAGCGCCGTAGTATGTGTTTGGTCTGCTGGTGTGAGCGAGGTTTCTTAGCCTATGCAATCGCTCCATTGTTGTCACAATAGAGCTCTATGGGATCTGCTATGCTAGGAACCACCCCAAGCTCAGTAATGAACTTGTGGATCCAAACTGCCTCCTTTGCTACCTCAGACGCAGCGATATACTCGACTTCTGTTGTAGAATCAGCAACTGTGTCCTGCTTCGAACTCTTCCAGCTCACAACGCCACCATTCAAGCAAAACACGAACCCTGACTATGATCTATAATCATCCTGGTCAGTTTGGAAGCTGGCATCGTTGTAACCCTTTACAGCTAGCTCCTCATCGCTTCCAAATATCAAGAAATATTCTTTAGTCCTTCTCAAGTACTTAAGAATATTCTTGACTGTTATCCAGTGACGCTCACCTGGATCTGACTGGTATCTACTCGTCATGCTTAAAGCATACGAGACATCAGGATGAGTACACAACATGGCGTACATGATAGATCCTATAGCAGATGCGTAAGGGATCTTATCCATGCGGTCTCTCTCCTCTCTAGAAGAGGGACTTTGAGTCTTCGAAAGACTCACATCATGTGACATCGGCAGAGGTCCTTTCTTGGAATTATGCATGGCAAACCGAAGTAATACCGTGTCAATGTATGTACTCTGACTTAGGCCAAGCAATCTCTTAGATCTATCTCTATAGATCTTAATGCCTAGAATACAGGCTGCTTCACCTAAGTCCTTCATTGAGAAGCACGTCCCGAGCCAAGTCTTCACAGACTGTAGCGAAGGGATGTCATTCCCAATGAGCAGTATGTCATCCACATACAATACAGGGAAGACAACTGTGTTCCCATTAACCCTCTTGTAGACACGGGGTTCATCTTCATTCTTGATGAAACCAAACTGTTTGATCGCATCATCGAATCGAAGATTCCAGCTCCGAGAAGCTTGCTTTAGCCCATAAATGGACCTTTGCAGCTTGCATACCTTCCCAGTATGCTGTGGATCTTCAAAACCCTCAGGTTGTGTCATGTACACATCCTCGAGTAAGTTTTCATTCAAAAATGCGGTTTTGACATCCATCTGCCAGATCTCATAATCACGGTATACTGCAATAGCAAACAAGATCCGAATGGACTTAAACATCGCCACTGGAGAAAAGGTTTCATCATAGTCAATACCATGAATTTGCTTGAAACCTTTAGCCACCAATCGACCCTTATAGGTATGCGTAAGTCCATCCATGTCAGTCTTTCTCCTAAAGACCCACTTACACTCAATGGGTTTGACCCCTTCAGGTGGATCAACCAAAGTCCATACTTGGTTAGTGTACATGGATTCCATCTCGGATCTCATGGCCTCTAGTCATTTCTCAGAATCTGGGCTCATCACAGCTTCCTGATAGGAGGTAGGCTCATTCTCAATGAGCATAACGTCATCATGGTCAGACAAGAGAAATGAGTATCTCTCAGGCTGACGACGTACCCTATCAGACCTGCGAAGAGGTAGGTCTAACTGAACAGGTAGTTGTTCCACAACTCTTTGTGAAACAACCTCATCACCCACAACATTTTGTGGTTCATGTTCAACCTTCATCAAGGCCTCAGTGCTATGGTCCTTATCTTGAATTTCTTCAAGATCGAAAGTACTCCCACTAGTTTTTCTAGAAACAAAATCCCTTTCTAGAAAAACCCCAGTCTTTGCCACAAACACTTTGTGCTGACTAGGAATGTAGAAGTAATATCCCTTTGTATCCTTGGGATATCCAACAAAATAGCACCTATCGGATTTGGGTCCCAGTTTGTCTGAGACTTGACGTCGAACGTAAGCCTCACAATCCCAAATCCTCATAAAAGACATCTTGAGATTTCTCCCTGTCCATATCGTATATGGTGTCTTTATCACAGCCTTGGATGATACACGGTTAAGAGTAAAGGTTGTTGTATCTAGAGCATATCCCCAAAAGGATATAGGAAGATCTGTGTGACTCATCATAGATCGTACCATATCCAATAGGGTACGATTCCTCCTTTCGGATACACCATTCCACTGTGGTGTTCTAGGAGGAGTGAGTTGGGATAGAATCTCACACTCAGCTAGATAGTCATGAAATTCATGGCTAAGGTATTCACCACCTCGATCTGATTGAAGTATCTTAATACTCTTGCCAAGCTGGTTTTGTACTTCATTCTTGAATTCTTTGAACTTTTCAAAGGATTCTGATTTATGTGTCATAAGATACACATAACCATATCTGCTGAAGTCATCAGTAAATGTAATGAAGTACCTGTAACCACCTCTAGCAGCAATATTGAAAGGACCACATACATCACTATGTATAAGTCCTAACAAATCTATTGCTCTTTCGCTGTGTCCACTAAAGGGAGTCTTGGTCATCTTGCCTAAAAGGCAAGATTCGCATGTCTCATATGATTCAAAATCAAATGAGTCTAGCAGCCCATCCTTATGGAGCTGAGATAAGCGACTCTCATTTATGTGACCTAAGCGACAGTGCCAGAGATAGATTTGGTTCAACTCATTTGACTTGAACCTCTTGGTACTTATGTTATAGATAGGGCTCTAAGTCTAGAAAGTAGAGTCCGTTCATTAGAGGTGCACTACAATAGAACATATCATTTAAATAAACTGAACAACATTTGTTCTTTATTATAAATGAAAATCCTTTCTTGTCCAAACAAGAAACTGAAATGATGTTCTTAGTTAAGGCAGACACATAACAACATTCATCTAATTCTAGTACAAGCCCAGAGGGAAGAGATAGATCATAAGTTCCCACAGCAACAGCAGCAACCCTTGCTCCATTGCCTACTCGTAGGTCCACCTCGCCCTTTGTCAATGCCCTGCTATTTCTCAGCGCCTGCACATTGGTACAAATGTGAGATGCACATCCGGTATCTAATATCCATGATGAAGAAATAGATAGATTGACTTCTATAACATTTATACCTGAAGTAGAAGTCTCACTTCTTTTCTTCTTAAGATCTTCCAGGTAAGCTTTGCAGTTACGCTTCCAGTGTCCAGCTTCCTTGCAGTGGAAGCAAGCCCCTTCCTTAGCTATCCCTCCTTTGGGTTTAAGTTCTTTGCCTTTGCCCTTGGCTTGGGACTTTCCCTTACCTTTAGGCTTGCCCTTGCCTTTCTTCTTCTGCACCATCAAAATGGTGTCAGATTTTCCCTTCTTAAGGTTAAGCTCGTGATTCTCAACATCTTTGAGCATTTATAATGACTTATCAATTTCATTCATGTTATAATTCATGACAAATTGATTGAAGGCTTGTGGCAAAGATTGCAAGATCAGGTCGGCCACTCTTGGCTAAGTGAATCCCGGACCTTTGTAGGTTCTCTACGTACCCAATCATCTTGAGTACATATGTACCTACGGGAGTCCCTTCTTGCATTTTGGACCCAAATAATGCCTTAGAGACTTCATATCTCTCATGCCTAGCTTGTCCTTGATATAGTTGATGAAGATGTCCAACCATATCATAAGCATTCATGAACTCGTGTTGCTTCTGAAGCTCAGAGTTCATGGTCGCGAGCATAAGACATGACACATCTAATGCATCATCTTGATGCTTCTTGTAAGCATCTTTGTCAGCTCGCGAGGCAGTGACAGGAGGTGCCTCCGGAATGGGCTGCTCCAGGACGTACAACTTCTTTTCTTGGGTGAGAGCAATTCTCAGGTTCCTGTACCAGTCCAGGAAATTTACTCCATTGAGCTTGTCCTTCTCAAGGACAGAACGCAGAGAGAGAGTGTTCGTGTTTGTCGACATAGTTATCTACAACATACAATGTAGAGAATTAATATCATATTCCTTTTATCATTTAATTAGGCCTTTAATCAAATGATGCTCCCACTAAATTATAGGAATTTTGTAGAATCGAGTTATTGATGTGGTCAAACCATATTACTAGATTCATACAAACTAGCTATAATTCTTGTGGGACAAGATTCACATCATACTAAGCCTTGAGTTAGCTTTGGCTAAATCGCCTAAGACTTAGTACGATCGGTGGGTAACACATTACCGATTACATCTCTATGCAACTCTTGTTTATAGGATCAAGACCCACATTCACAAAAGACCTTGAGTTAGCTTTGGCTAAATCGCCCAAGATTTGGTGTAAATGCGATCTTAACCTATCTTTCCAACGATTGGAATATGCCTATAGTTCTACTCGATCCAATTGAGTTTAACTAGTTTTGCTCAATCTAATTGAGCTTACTCTAACCCAAGCGTGATAGGCGGGACCAAGATTGTCCCTCCGCACCCTACCAAGATAATATGCGTTGCTCTGCTTTGGCAGATTCAACAACAACAAATGATCGAGGTAGTGATGGGTATCAAGGCTCGGTAGGCATTTTCGAGTTGATTCGATTATGATCTAATCTAATCGTAATGTGTATCTTATACACATTTAGGCCTTTATTATCCTATATTAGCATGCATTCATTATTCTAGCATGCATCATATACATACAAGAAAATTATCCTAGTATGCATCATATACATACAAGCATTATTCTACTAGCATGCATCACATACATACAAGAAAAATCAATTAAATATATATATATATATATATATATATATATATCAACATATATATATATATATATATATATATATATATATATATATATATATAAAATTAAATGTGATATAGTCATGACCCTACTACGATCTTCTCAAGCCAATGAGAAGATCGGACGGTCAACCTAAGGCTAGCGGCTTCTCCAAGCGCTTCCTTTGACCGCCATGTGTCGTCGTCACCCTTTTCGTAATCTCGTCTTCAAGTGGACTTTCCACTGCTCCATTTTTGTACATCATAAATATGAAACTCGAGTTACATTCGAGTCTAAAACTAATTACAACTAGAATATCAAAAGAAGAGGTACGACGCGCAGGTCACATACACTATACAACACGCACAACCACAAAACGATATGCAGGCCGTATTATGAATTACAACACACATAATCCAATCAAATTGGGGTCATTGGGCCATGACAATCACAGAATTATACATAATTCTAAATTATGTATTTTTACAGAAAATTTCTATAATTTTTCCTAATTTTTTTTTTCAAATTAATGAGTCACCTCTCTGTAACGGTCCCGCTAAGCGGTTTCCGAGCGCGATCGCGGGATAAAGCCCCTTTCGGGGATAGGGGCAGCGCCCATACTCGCAAAATTAACTTTGCGAGTGTCCCTACTACGATCCTACAGCGACTTAAGTCGTTGTCCCAAAAACCTAAAGCGAGAACTCGCCATTTCGGAGAGTTTTTCTCGACGGTTGAAGCCTACAAGTGTCCCAACACTTGTTGCTTCGACTCTTTGAGAAAAATACCCAAAAATTCTATAAAATTAGGAAATTTACAGAAACATATAAATCTGTAATTTTTATATCTAATACAAAAATTACAAAAACGAAACACATACATGCTTCGCACGTGGCTCTGATACCACTGTTGGGTTTTTCCGAGCCGCAAAAACCGCTTTTTGCGTTGCGGAAACCTCGGAAGCCCCGGCCACGGATCCGTGTGAAGATGCATTAAAACAAAAACATGTATATGCTTACAAAAAAATCCTAGATCTACCTTAGATCCAAGAGGTTAGATCATTACCCTCGTAGCGACGCCCTTCGCTTATCCCGCTCGTCCAAAAGTTCGCCGGAACTCGAGAGTGTCAAGTGCACACTCCTCTATTGGTATCCACACAAGCAATAGGTGGAGAAAGAGACAAACTTGAGTGTGCTAGCACTCCTAGAAGAAGGAGAGCTTGAGAGGAAAAACACCAAGGAAGAAGATGATGGAATTATGAGTAACTCACCAAATGAATTCCTTCACCATAACCCCTAAAGTGGCCGGCCACTTCATGGAAGGGGGGTTACATGCATGCATGTAACTCCCATGACCCTTGGTCTCCCTCATGATGTGGCACCAAATGACCAAGTCGGAGCATCATCATTGGCCGGCCATGCCAAGTCATCATCATGACATGACATTTGGTCAAGTCAAACTTGACCTTTCATCTTCCCTCTCAAGTCAAGTCAAACTTGACCTCTAATCTCCCATGGTTGATCAAATCTAACCATTTGACTCAAGTCAATTTAATTTAATGAATCTCTATTCATTTAATTTAAATTGATTTGATGAATCAAATCTAAATTAGACTCATTCAACACTTGAATCAACTTGAGTCTAACTCAATTAGTCTAATTTGGATTACTCTTAATCCAATTTGGTTCATCCCATGAACCTAATCCTCATGGTTCATCATATGAACCTAATCTCCATCTAATTGCTCTTATGTGTGTGACCCTATAGGTTCTTGTAACATTGGCAATGTCCCTAAACCGATTTAGGAACATAAGCAATGAGCAGTATTTAGCAACACATCATTGCTACCCAAGTTACAAGAATGTTGAGCTCCAACATCACCTTTGTGACTACTAATTGTGACTCTCACAATATGTGACATTGTCCCTCTATCCTTGACATCTAGATTGACCAATCAAGGCATAGACCGTGTCATCCTCGGTACAATCTAAATCTTGAACTCCAAGTAGACTCACTATAATCAAATGAGCTCAATATCTCATATTGACTCATTTGGGCATGGTCATGCACTTCGTGGTCTCACTCTATCAAGAATATCGATGTCACTCCCGTCATATAGGAGGGATAGATCTCATCTACATCACTCACATCCCTCCGCTTAATTTGTTACATACCCAGTAATCGCCTTTATAGTCCACCCATTTACGGGTGACGTTTGACGAAGCCAAAGTATGCAACTCCTTATGTAGGGAACCATGGTGACTTCGGGTCTAAGGACTAATAGTCATACTAATAGTCACATGAGAAAGTATATGACACTCATATAATGATCCATGATACTTTCTCATGGCGGGTCATTCAGTATACATTCTCCAATGTATACCCATGTGTCAACTTGATATCTCATATCCATGACTTGTGAGATCAAGTCATCATGTTGACCTACATGCTAGTCTCTACGCATTAACATTGTCCCTGAATGTTAATACTCGACTAGAAATGATTAAGAGTAGTGTTTTCTATATCATCTCATTATCGATTCAACCAATCGATTGATATAGATAAGAACCTACTACTCAAGGACATTATTATATTTAGTTATTTGGCACTAATACAAGTAAATATAATAACCATGCCTTTATAAATAGGAATATGATACAATAAAATTCATACAACAATCATCACATGATTGGCTCTAGGGCTTTCACTAACAGTTGCTTCATGCCCCTTCAATCAGTGGGGAATGGATATACTGGGTCTCATGCATGTAGCACCTTTGCAGAAAGAATTCTTATTGGTGGTTGTGAATTACTTCTCCAAGTGGGTGAAAGCAGAGCCCCTTGCCAAAATCACTGAGAATGCAGTGATACAGTTCCTATGGAAGAATATTATCTGCCGATATAGAATTCCCAGAAGGTTATTTAGCGACAATGGACGACAATTCTAGGGTAAAAGGATCAAGGAATGATGTCAAAGTCTTAATATCCAGCAAGCTTTCACTTCTGTAACTCACCCTCAGGCTAACGGGCAGGTCGAAGTAACTAACGGAATCCTTATTCAAGGATTGAAAACTAAATTGGGTGCTCAGAGAGGAAACTGGGTGGATGAGCTGCCAGGGATCTTGTGGGCTTACCGAACCACTCCAAAAACTGCAACAGGAGAAACTCCTTTCAGCCTGGTATACGGAATGAAAGTCGTCATTCCGGTGGAGGCCCTTTTAAGTAGCGCTCGTGTGGAAGTTTATGAGCCAAAGCAAAATCAAATCATTCGTGACACTGAGCTGGATTTGTTGGAAGAAAAGAGGGAACAGGCGCGGAGGCGAGCAAAATTTTATAAGCAGAGAGTACAACAAGTCTTTAATAAAAAGGTAAAGCCCCAGAGGTTTCAAGAAGGAGATTTAGTTTTGCGCAAGGTCATTCCAGTCGGAGATCCAAGGAAGTTAGCTCCCAATTGAGAAGCACCCTATGTGGTAACACGCCGCGTGGCAGGGTCGACTTATTATTTGAAGGATGATCAGGGCAAGGAACTCCCTCGACCCTGGAATGCCACACACTTGAAGCATTTTCATACTGTGTAAGGGGTGATGGGCGAAGAAAAGAATTGAGGGGTTTCTTGGGAAATGTATGCGGCGACTCAACATGTCATTAGATGTATGACAAATATAAATACACTTGGTGAATCATTTGTATTAACCTTAATTTCTCTCTTGCGGGCTATAAAAAAGAAAGAAGACGAAAAAGGGAGCTATGTGTAATGATTCGAATCCCTTAATGATGACTATTCTAAAGCGATACATCAAGTTACAATTTAAAATGATCTGGAGGGTAACACCGAAATTCGGTTTCCCAATGCAAGTAAAGAGCGGGGTGGTTCGTAGGAGGTAATCCTTGGTCAGCATACTACCGAACCGCTTCATTAAATCCGTCCTGGAAGGTGGTCCGCATCAGAGCTATTAACCATTCTCGTCGGCTCGGGTCGTAAGGACTTCGATTTTGATGAAGCCTGCGGCAATTCTCTTGATACTCCCGGAGGGATCGACACATTTCGCTGTAGCACTAGAATATTTCCATAATAGCATCATCTAGGACCGATATGTCGTCCGCTCGGGAGGTTTGGTTATGTTACAGGAGTCTCGTCATATCCATCATATTCTGACATATGGAGGCTGAAATCCCCTCTACAGCTCCATATGGGATCTAGTGCGAACGAGCTCGCTACCCAGTCTCTGGAGGGACGCTTCCTGCCTGCGTATACGGGCGTGAGCATGCGCCCTAGAGGTTATTAAGGAGGAATTTTCTTATACCTCCTTACACAAGCGGGTGCGGAGATCCCCTATCTTGTCTTCCGCTCTCTAGTATTAAACCCGCAGATTCGCGATGATTTTCGAGTCCCTTTGTTTTTCACGGTGGAGTTCCGCTACCTACTCTTGAAGGTCCGCCAACTCTTGAGAATGGAGAGTTTCTCTGTCAATCTGTTCTTGCTGAACGCCTTGCGGGGTAGATAGCAGTTATGTATGAGCCCGTTATTGTGTCTGTAAGGTTGCTATGGACTCGGCATCTTTTTGCTGTTGGCGATGAGCTTCTGTCAGTTGCTCCTGACATTTCTCCAGTTGTTGCAATAAAAGGTGCTCTCGGCTCTGGGCGACAGTCTGGTCCTCCAGTCGTTGTTGCTCCCACTGTAGAAACTGAGCTTGGTATTGCTTGAAGAGCGATCCAGTTCTTGGTAGTTGGTTAAGGTCTGGAGATTATTAATCAGAAAGAGATCGTCAAGCGAAGGAAATCAGCAGAGTCAATTTGAGGAGCGTACCAATTCCAGAACATGGTGCAAACTCTCCATTCGTGGGGTTAATTCTTCTAAGTTTAAGATTCGAAGACCACAGGTGGAAGAAGAAGAAAGGATAGACGACACCAGAGGCGAAGACTCACTCATGATGGAGTGATGAAAGGTGAGAGCAATGGGTTGTGTCGGGGGTTCAAAAGGAGGAGAGGTGGTACCTAAAAGAACGGGGGACATCATAGGGGCAGCCAGATGGGCTGGGGAGGCTACGAAAAGAGCTCTTGTTAAGAGGCTTAAAGATATAGGAGAAGAAATAGAAGAAGCAGAAGTGGTGGGTGGAAGACCCGAAATTGCTTGCTGTGGGACAGGAACAGAAGAATTCGTGGGAGGGGATTGGTCCGGTGAGGAGTTTGGTGAAGAAGATATGAAGAGCACTAGGATTGAAAACTCTTCGCTAGAAGGGGGAAGAGTAGAGGGACTCTGGCTTGTATCCAAATGAGGGGAAAGACCTCCCAAATTTTGAGCATCGGGAGAAAGAGAAGATGGGAGAATCTCAACTATCATAGGTTCCGGTGCAGGAGAATGCTTCGGGGAAGGAGAAGGAGGGGAAGCAGAGATGTCTTATGCCTGTAGATGTTGTCGTGTAGCGCTTCTTTGCTCAGCCTCATGTCGTAGGAAGGGAGGGGGTGATTTGCGGATTCCCAAGAGGGAAGGCGAAGAGATGGGCGAGTTAGGGTTTTCTAGCGGTATCGAAGATGAGGGGGGGGGGGTAGGTTATGCCAAGTGTATCCGGCATGGCTGAGATAGAAATTTCAGATGAACCTAAAAGGAAGGGGGGCACTGGAATAGAAGCGGTGAGAATGGGCGAAGGTAAAGGAGAAGGTGAAGGTGAAGGCGTTGTTAGTTGTTGACCCTCACCCCGCCTTGACTCTTGGCGGCACTTTGCCACTTCCTATTGGGAAAAGGAATACATTCTGCCCTTCGAGAGAAGAAAAGAAGCACAAGAGTTAATGGCTGAAACACCGGAGGATGGTAGTGGAAGAAAAAGAGGACAAAGAAGCAGAAGAAGATGGGAAGTCAGATAGAGAAGATGAAAATGGAGAAGAGAAAAGATGAAAAGTCTTATATAGAAGGAGCATTAAATGGGCTTGCGATGTCAATTGGGCTACAAAACTGTGAGATGAGCCCTGGAAATGTGAGAAATAATAATTTATTTTTCCTATTGCTCGTTATTTGCCAGAAATGTTGTTTTCGTATGACAAAAGAACAAGAACATCCAACTTCAGGGCAAACATAGGACCCTCAAAGGTATCTTTCTCGTTTTTCTTTCAAGTTTGGCCCTAGCCAAGGCTGTTATCCCCGTTTTACGGATGAATGAAGAAATAATGACAGGGTAAAAAAAGTTCTTTTGGCCTGAGAGGGCAGCTCCTTGGGTCAAGTTATCATATTTTTTATGCGGCTCGGCATTGACCGAAGTCGTTATCCCCGTGTGGTGGCGGATCGGAAGAGCTGAGTTTTTCCTCAGCTATATATTATTTTATCCCCGTACGGTAGTGGATCGAAAGAGATGAGTATTTCCTCAGCTATATATATTATTTTATCCCCGTGTGGTGGTGGAACGGAAGAGCTGAGCATTTTCTCAGTTGTATATTATTTTATCCCCGTACGGTGGTGGAACGAAAGAGCTGAGTATTTCCTCAGCTACATATTATTTGATCCCCGTGTAGTGGTGGAACGGAAGAGCTGAGTATTCCCTCAGCTACGTATTATTTTATCCCCGTGTAGTGGTGGAACGGAAGAGTTGAGTATTTCCTCAACTATATATTATTTTATCCCCGTACGGTGGTGGAACGGAAGAGCTGAGTATTCTCTCAACTACATATTATTTTATCCCCATGCGGTGGTGGAACGGAAGAGCTGAGTATTCCCTCAACTACATATTATTTTATCCTCGTGCGGTGGTGGAACGGAAGAGCTGAGTATTCCCTCAGCTACATAATATTTTATCCCCGTGCGATAGTGGAACGGAAGAGCCGAGTATTCCCTCAGCTACATATTATTTTATCCCTGTGTAGTGGTGGAACGGAAGAGCTGAGTATTCCCTCAGCTACGTATTATTTTATCCCCGTGCGGTGGTGGAACGGAAGAGTTGAGTATTTCCTCAACTATATATTATTTTATCCCCGTGCGGTGGTGGAACGGAAGAGCTGAGTATTCCCTCAACTACATATTATTTTATCCTTGTGCGGTGGTGGAACGGAAGAGCTGAGTATTCCCTCAACTAAATATTATTTTATCCCCGTGCGATGGTGGAACGAAAGAGCTGAGTATTCCCTCAGCTACATATTATTTTATCCCCGTGCGATAGTAGAACGGAAGAGCTGAGTATTCCCTCAGCTACATATTATTTTATCCTCGTGCGGTGGTGGAATTGCCCAAGAGCGACATGAAGGAGCTGGATGCTCATCTAAGTGCATATGCGATTCTTGCGTAATGAAAGAATGAATAAGTCGTATGCTTATCTGATTCTGGTACTATACAAAGAAGTTGAGATTTCGCACAATAGGAGGAAGGCCAGAAAAGGGGGTAAGCAAAGAAGGATATGGGCGGAAGATCATAATAAAGAAGTCCATTAATTTAGAAGAACTACATACTACAACTTCCCTAAAGGAAGAGAATAACAAAAGAAGCCTCTGTTCACAGGGGATTACAGTTCTTTATGAGGAGGTACTGAAGGGGCCTCTTTGCGTGGCTTAGGTTGGCGTAGTAGCTACCAGAGGTAAGACTGTTGTATGGATATGTGCTTGGATAAGTTTTTCTGGGACACTGTCAGTTGCTGGCGCAGGGAGTAATTGAGGGTAGAAGACTCCCTCAAGCGTCGCTGCAGATCCCAAACTTATTTTTCCAGACTTGCAATGTAGCATTGTTCTTCAGTCTGTTCCTCGCGAGGAGGAGAGCTGCTGTCTTGTTCAGAGGTAGGTTCCATGACGAGGAGAGGAAGAGGTGGAGATGGATGCTAAGCAAATGGTGGTTTAGGGTTTTTATAGAGGTAAAAGAAGGATACTCATTGGCTCGCGAAGGAAGTGAAGGTAATAAATGCAAATAAAGAAGAGGAAGCGTAAAGACAGCGGTTGGGAGTTGTTGAATGCAGTAATTCTAAGAGGGATGGTTCAAATTCCACGGAAGCAGTAAGGGTGAAGTATGCTCAGATAAGATTGCAGTCTTTTCTAGTTGAGATCGCTATACATTTACAAGAAAATGACAAAAATAAGTATCAATACCCCTTTTCTTTTTATTAACATACCCAGCAGTAGTTACATTACTTAAGCAACTAATTATACAAGCTTTTTATGGTTATCGTTGATAGGGGAGCTATCAGAGGACTCCTCCGAAGGGGAAGGTGTCAAAATGACTCTGTAAATGTCGCCTTGAGCCGGAGGTACAGCTAGTGGGGCTTCATCAAAAGGGGACGGATGAACCCCCGTTGAAGGGACTAGAATGAAAGCTAGGGCCGACGGAAGCGGAGGGAGTTCGGTGGAGGCCCGAGGGTCTCCTACGGTATTCGGTGGAGGCCCGAGGATCTCCTACGGTATATTCCCATGTCATGGGAGGATTCCAAACCCGGTTGCGGAACGAAGGGAAAGGGACTCGAAAGGATCTCCCCCTGTTAAGGATTGGAGCGTCGGTTGATGAAAGAGGAGGAAAGGGACAAAAAGCTGAAGTCGCAGTTGATCGTGTAGCAGATTCTTCGACAGTTTCCGTGGCTAGGTCGTGTAACTCGAAGGAATCAGAGTCTGAAGAGGTCTCAATGGGATGTTTCGCGGAAGCCATGAAAGTGGGATAGAAGGCAGAAGACGCTCGTGGTGACAGTTTATAATCAAGGAAGGAGGAGCTGCATTCGTCCTCGGGAAGGAAGAGAAGATGGAAGGACGAACAGAATAGTGGCATCAACCTAGGAAATCATCGAGACATCATTTCCGAAGCAGCCAATTATTTTGAGAAGATCAAGGGGTAAAAGTAAATTGATTAGTGACCGAGCCAAAAATTGGTTCGGGCTGGAGGGAGATCACGCTTAGGATGTCCTGAATGGATTCCCGGGCAGAAAATGTCATCAATCAGTTAACATTATGGAAGGCAGAGAATAGGCGGTTATTTCGAAGAGAAGAAACCAATGACAGACTTAAAATTCCCGACCCATATCAACACATACATAAGAAGCAACACAAAGTCGTACCAGTTCAAGCATTCTTTAATGACAGAGAATCAGTTAATACAATGAAGAAAATATGATAAATTATAATTCAAAAAGTTGAGGGTGACATCTGGCCAAAGCTATCTCAGGGTCTAAATAGCTGGTGTCAGTACCGGGAGGAGGGTATCCTCGTTCGACATTTAAGGAAGAAGATCTGTCGAAGCCTAGCATGAACAAGTCTACCCCCTTCTGAACGTATCACCCTTTCAAATTCGCCTCCTGCTCCTTTAATTGGGATTGACAAGCAGCTAGTTGAGCCTGACATGCGGCTAATTGGGTCGCCAAAGCATCCCTCTCTTTTGCTGCCGTCACTTCCTGCTGACCCAGAGAAGATAGGGTTTCAGTATATTCCTTGCAAAGCTCCTACTGTTGTTGGGTCACCGAAGATAGGATTTCAGGGAAAGTAGTCACCATGGAAGAGAGTTTTCTACACTTCTTCAAGCAAGATTTCTGAGTAGCTTCCCATATTTGGCGCTCCCGCTGAAATTGACGGATAGTGGCTGAAGAGTCAGTGGCCTGAATATACGCCTCCGCAAGATGCCTTTTATACCCATCTAGCTCATGGGTAAGAAGGTCAATTTGCTGAAGTTGGCTGGATTGCAAAAATACTTGCTGCTGGAGGTCTTCGTTTTTTCTTTGAAGTTCCTCCTTTTCACTCTGGGCCAGAACAAGTTGAGTCATTGTATCTTCGCACCGAGCGATTAGATCAGTCTCCTTCTGCTCACCTTCCTTCAACTGGTGCGCGAGTTTCTTTTGGTGAGCTAGGGAAGCAAAATGGCGAGTCTCCACATTAGATTGATAATTGACCAAATGGGACGTCGTCTTATTATATGTGGCCAATAACTGAGAAAAAGAGGCAGACATTACAAATAGTAAACATTGGCATGTGTATACTAAAGACAAAGAAAGAAGGAGTTTACCTCGGCCAAAAGTTTGCCCATATGGTCATATGGGTCTTGCACACCCGATTGGTTGAAGAATTTTACTTCTCCCAAGTGGCAGATCTTGAGGGAGGCCCCCAGAGTAGCTAGTGAAGGACTTGAGAGGGGAAGATCTATCCCCTCCAGAGGGGCAGAGGGACCCATAGTCCGAGGAGGAGTGGGAGAAGGAGGTAGAGCAGTGGGAATATTCGCAGGAAGAGATTCAGTGGGGGAATGAGTTTGAGGGTTGAGTGGAACATGGGACGAAACGGGAGAGTGAGAAGAAGAAGCTTCCCCTTAGGGGGAAGAGGGTGGGATAACTAATGTGGTATCCCCCACCCTAGGTTCATATATAACTAAGCGTTGATGCTTGTCCAGTTTCGAGGGGGATGATAAAGGAGAAGAGTGGGAAGAAGAAGATACAGGAAGGGAAGAAGAGTTAGGGGCGCCTTCCTTGGCAGGGTGCAATCTCTTCCGAGGCGAAGAAGGACATGTTTCGGATTTGCCTTTACCTCGTTTCTTAGAGGTCTTCTTCTTGGCAGCAGCAATCTCCTCACCTTTTAAGAAGGCCTCCTACATTAAATTATCTGCAAAATCTGTTGTTAGAAGGTAAGCTGACACAGAAGATTGGTTGCACTAAAGTATGAACAATATCCTACCTATGGCATCCTGGTCGGTTAATGGAAAAGGGGGCAGTCTGTGGAGACTGAAAAGGGGAGGTTCGATCAAATGATCAGAGTTGTAATGAGATTCTTTCAACACTCTGTGAACTTCAGAAAAATTGCATTGAACCCTAACTTTACGAAAAGGGGGTAACTCCAAAAAATCTAGCTTCTAGGTATTTGAATAGGGGAGGGGCATCGGAAGTTGAGCAAAGAAGTAGAGTACTTCCCATCCTTTGTGAGAAGATGACATGTTCACTAAAAATTGGCAATTTGAGCGGCTAGAGAGATAGAAAAGACCCTCCTTAGAGGATTTCAATTGGAAGAAACAATGGAACAGTTGAGGGGATAACGGGAGATCCAAGTGTCGGAATATTATGATAGCGCCCAATAAAATGCAGAAGGAATTGGGGGTAAATTGGTTGAGGGACAGTTTATAAAAGTCCAAGATCTCTAGATAGGAAGAAGGCACGGGCAAGTATAAACCATTGAGTAGTTGTTCTAAAAAGAAGTAGGTTAGGCCCAGGGGAGGACGATGTGATCGATAAGAAGTGGTATTGAAATGACATGACACGGAAGGGTCTATAAATTGGTTCCTAAGGTTGAAGAAATAGTGTTTGCTATCTAACTAGGTGACGGTGTGCTCATACCAGGGAAGTGAAGGTGGGTCTTCGGAGCCATAGGTATGGAACGAGGAAGAACACTTACTTGAAGGTTGAAGAAGGAACGCTTGTAAGAGAAGGGGCTAGGGCACTGGAACACCGTCGAAAAAAACCGCTGGAAGGGAAAAGGGAAAAGGACTGGATTGTTAGGCACGTTAAGTTATGTATAAAAGGGGAGGATGGAGATTTATATAGGATTTTATGACTTTTCGACTACTTAAGAGAAAAAGAAAAGCGGAGCCCATGGGCCCATTAAGCCGCTCCGAGTATATGAGGTAAGACAACGGGAAAAGGTAAATTTGAATTGGTGAGGAAAAGGGTGAGTTAGAGGCCTTATACATTTAGAAAGTCAAGCTTATGACTTCGCTTGACTATTTTTAGGGGTTGGCTAATGATACTGTTGTTACCTCTTTTCTGTGAATAAGGTGAAAAGACCCGTGTGTAGGATGTTGTCCAAACCAAGTAGCTGAGAAGAACGGTTTGGGCACGTCAGTCTGGGGAAATTGGCTCGGGAAGACGGTTTGAGGGGGTTGGCAAGGGCGGGTGAATTTGAAGATTGATCCGATACGAGACGGATGAGAATCGGCTCGGTCCAACGGGCCTGGAGATGGTTCGGTGTGGGAAGAATAGAAGTTGATTCGGGCTACCGGGAAAAGCCTAAGAGCTATGCTACACGTGAACGGCAGGTCTAGGCTAGTTTTACTGAAGGTAAGTGGTCGAAAGGGATGGGCTAGAATATTTCCTGAAATATAAATAAGAAGTTGTTACACAACAAACGAGGGCCCCCCATATAATATTCGGAGGAGCCTTCACTCCTCGTATCTGTAACAGAATGATTCTCCAGATAAGTAAGGTGACCACGTGTATGATGAAGGAGGTTCGTGGTGCAACAGCTGGGCAGAGGAAGGGGGATAAAAGGAAGAAGTAGGGCAAGAGAAAGGGGATCCGCATTATTCCAACAAGCGAGAGACAAAGGCACACTCGAAGGGGAGAGCAACTACATCGCCGGAGAAGGAGACAAGGAGAGTAGTGAGCTCCATCTTTCCGATACTTTCTGTGTATTGAACTAATTGTAAGAGGTTTTCTCCTCCACCTCCGGAAGTTCTTTCCATGAAGGAGGAAGTTTATAGTGAAAGTGTTTTGGCACCGTAGCTCGTGGAAGAGCTCACCCCCGTGGAGTAGGAATCCTTATTCCGAACCACGTTATATCTTGTGTCTTTGTTCGTTGCTTATGTTGCATGCATTTCTCTTCTTCGTACATCATTACTGTGGCGGCCGGAGAGAACCTTCAAGCTTCCTACACGCTCCCCGACATTGAAAGGAAGCCAGAAAACCCTTCTACGACCGCATTAATATGCACAATATATAGTCATATGTAATAATAACTCAGTCCATCTATGTCATGACGTTAAACAAATGTATACAATAGTCTGAACCAACATGTACATCATGTTCAACACACAACAGTATAGAATATGCAAATGACATATAATATAATGTACAAGCATATGCAGTAATCATAGCTCAACCAAATGCAGCATCTCACAGACATATATATATATATATATATATATAACCCTACCACAACCATGACCCCAGTATGCTTGGGTGGCATGACATGACAACTATCCCAACTCTCGAGTGGCCGAATAGATAGTATGAATAAATAGCTAGCCGTCATAAAGTTATATGTTACACCATGGGGGTCTCTGTTGTTGGTCGCTTCATCACTACCCATAAGTGGTCGAGCACCACACACAGAACAACTGCACATCACACAATCACCGTCTATAATGGGCGAGTGCGCTACTCTAACTACCACCCTCCATGGTGGCCAAGTGCGTAACTCTAACTACCACCATCTATAGTGGTCGAGTACGACACAATCAATGATCTGCACTCAACCTTGCTACCACTACCCCGAGTGGCCGAGGAGGCAGGATGACTGATGACCCGTCCCAACCATAAGAGAGACCCAATGGACAGCATGCATGCAATGTAATGATGTGTAGCTCCACACACGTATCCCCGCAATACTCCCTATCTCACGGGGAGTCCTAGTCAACCAAAATTCAACTATGCAATGACTACAAATCCATAATCACAATCTACCTATCTATGTACAGATAACTAGATCCATCATATATGCACAACTAATATGTGTGCGATACAATAATTAACTTCATAATCTAATCTATCACCTAACTCTAGGGATGTGACATGGTAACCCAAACTAAGTTCACAACGGTGACCCTAACCACATGTATTTAATTGAATATCCATCAGTCAACAGACAATAGAATTTGTAATTCATATCCATGTTAAATGAACGATGAATTAACAACAATATATTTCAAATATCAAAGGTTAAGTGCAAACACATGATAAAATAAGAGTGGAGGCAAGATAAAAAGTATCAGTATAAATCTAAGTTCATGCACTATTCTTTATATTACCTCTTAGTTTATACTCACCATCACAGATTCTAAGTTTCTTGTCGCCCAGGTCACAGGTAGAAGATTCCTTAGATGTTCGGAGCTCCGCCCAGCTGATTATCTCACACTGAATGGTTGAATATTATTTTCATACTATTGTATTTTTGTGGATTGTTGTTTTGGAATTTTATCCTATATTGTAAGACGTGAGCAGTTCCACGAACTGCGATGGCAGTTCATGGAACCGCCATCATGCACGCACGGCGTAAGCCGTGCGTGATCTCCTTCCTTTAAGAAGGAGGTGCGTCCAAGGAGGAAGAGAGGGAGAGGCTGAAAGGTTGTCGATCAGAGGAACATCCGAACAGATTTGGTTTGTGGAATTCAGAGGAGTCTTCCATTTTGTGATCATTCCTTCGACACGAGCACAAGACTCAACTCCAACCGGGTAAATTCTTAAAGAACAGGTATCATTGGTATCAGAGCAATTAAATTCTGGAAGTTTTTTTCTCTCTACCTGTTCAATTTTTTCTTGCCGGAGAAGAGAACAGAACAGATACTCTGTTCTGGTTGCCTCCTCGCACGGCGCGGCCGCTGAAGCCTCGGCGACCCTCGGAGGCGCGCCCGCCGACGGCCGTGCGGCTCGCCGGAGGTGACCTCGCCGACGCCAGCGGTCGATGGCGAACCTTCGAGGCGGCGTATCGCCCAACGCCGAGGCGCTCGTTCGAGGCGACGGTCGCCATCGCCGACAGGCGGTCATTCAGAGGCGTCGCGGTCGCCTTCGCCTATGCGACCTCGACAGCGACGGCCTCGGAGGCGGCGCATCCGCTGATGCCCAACCGGCGCTGGCGGCCGGCCGACGCCAAATGGCCGCCGAGGCGTCACAATGCCAATGGCCGTTCGGAGGGTACGTCGCCGACGCCAGCGGCGACCGAGGTGGCGACCTCGATGGTGATTGCTCGGACTTAGGGCACAAACGAAAAAAAAGGAATTTGGGAGTGAAGCGGCGTAGGACTGGGTAGTTCATCCCCCTAAACCCGTCAACGTCTCGCTCGAGTTCGTTGTGTTCGGATTGGTGTTCTGCCCTACGTCTGCACCTAAACTAGACGCTGATGCCTTGATTCTCAAGAACAGTGGACGCCGTAGTGGCTGATGGGGGGGGGTCGCAGGCGGACCTTTGTCTTGGCACGCTGTGAATGCTGAATTCCATACGGCAGAAAAAAAAAAGGTTGCTTATGGTAAATCTGTTTTGTTCAGATTTTTAATCTGTTCGGTAAAGTTTAATTTGGCTTAATTTAATTGGGCCGAATTAAATGGGCTTAGAATTAAGATTTCTAATTGGGCATAGGTTTAATTAATTTGATTCCAACAAAACCCAAGTGCCCAATTAGTTCACCCAAGTGTTGTGCAAAGTTGACTTTGGTCAACTAAACTCATAACAATAGTCAGATTGGTTGTTTTGGAACAATTGAAACCTGACATGGATAACTTAAAGGTAGGACTAGTAATGAATGTCTATGGGTCAATTGTAAGTAGCCCCTAAAAATCAAGAAATTTTAGTTTTTTCTTGATTATTGTATATTTGTTCTGTGCCTTGATAAATTAAAATAAACCGGTATTTGTACTAGCTTTGTCAGTTATGTACTGACATAATACATTTCAATTTTACAGATGGCGCGAACATATACTACTATGACACGGCGCGATGTGATGCGCAACCGGTATAGAGAGACTATTGAAGAGTTAGACTATGATCCTTACCATGGAGTCATTGGACACATAGGGAAGCTGGACAGACTATTCTGGAAGCTCGAGATACAGGAGTTTCCAGTATTAGATAACTACAGGATTTGAGTGTTGATTCGTTCATTGCCCGATAATCTTGCTGACGTGGCACGACAATGTTGGGGGTTGCATGAAGGACGTGTTTCATATATCCAGTTGTGCACAGAGCTAATTAACTATGTTGAATGTGAAGAGGATCCTGAGGAAGACCCTGTGAAGGGATGTGATCCGTTACATGTGAGGTCTTATAAGGATTCTGCGTCAGGGCAGCATGGGTTGCCTGTGAGTGTCCCAGCTTAGAGTATTGTAGTTGAGTCCAGCCGGAAGGGACATATCATGATTACTATTGCACTAGTGTATGTCCTAGTTGTAATGGTAATCATTTATCTAGCCTATTAGAGTTATTTATGTTATGAGTTGTAAGAATGTAATCTGTTACATTCTTGTAGAGTCAGTTATTTGTTAACATTGTACAACTTGTTTAAGTTAATGATATGTTCATTTTATGCTGTTAACTCTACATGATGCATATTTTTTTTATACTCTTTGATTAGTTCATCATGAGTATATGGTTAAATGATGTATTCATTTATTGTTAAAAATCATGCTAATTAATTTCATTAAGTGAGATGTATGTAATAAAATAGATCAATATAAGTCAGATTGACACATACAAATGATGAGTGATAACGTAGTTATCACTTGATTTTGTAAACCATATCAGATTTATAAGATTACATACATAGATGACATACACTGAGTATATGAATGATGTGTTTATTTATGATAGATTATGACTACGAAGAATATAATAGCTGAACTGAATAAGGGAGAAAAACTCAATAGAGATAACTACAAGATTTAGCAACTCAGGATACAATATGTCCTAGAGGAACAGGAAGTTCTAGAAGTCGTATATCAGGTTATGGATGAACCTGTAGATGGTCCTTCAGCTCAGAACAGACGAGATCTTGATGCCTACAAGGCATGGAAGAAGAAAGACTCCACTGCTAAGGGCATATTGATAAGTTCAATGGTGGACGACCTAGCATTTGAGTATGCAACTTTTGCATTAGCTAATGCGGTCTGGTTGACCCTTAAGGAGAAGTACAGTGGGGTTAGTCTGTGCAAGCTTCGTCAGCTAACGATTAAGTTCGATAGCTATAAAAAACGCCCGAATATCACTATGGTTCAGCATCTCAGGGAGATGTCAAACATGATTCGGGATCTTAAAACTGCAGGTCATGAGTTGACCGATAAACAACAGATTCAAGCAGTAATCCGTTCCCTTCCAGATTCCTGAGAAACTATGAAGCAGACCTTGACACACAGTGGAAGTATTAAGACTTTTACAGATGTCTCGCGCCATATTGAACTAGAGGCGGAGAGAGTGGAATCCGCAAGGATTTCTGGTCAAGCCTATATGGTTGTAGGTGCTGCTGGATCATCTGGATCCAAAAAGAAGAAATGGTTTGGGAAAAGAAAGGGAAAGGAAAGAAGACAGAGGCTGTAGCTGGAGGACAAGGCCCTACTGAGAAAAAGAAGAAGAAGACAGGAAAGAAACCTAAAAACAAGTTGTCTTATTTTAATTGTGGCAAGAAAGGTCACTTCGCTCGAGAATGCACTGAGCCGAAAAAGGTATCTTTGAATCTGTCTTCTGAGCATTTTGTTGCTAGCTCTGTGTTGTTAGCTGATTCTTATCCTTTGTGGATTATAGATTCAGGAGTAACCAACCATGTAGCTCGGGAGCGAGTTACATTTGTGGAGTACCGTCGCGTACCAGCAGGCAACAAATGGATCTATGTTGGAAACAATGCAAGAGTTGAGGTCAAAGGAATCGACACTTGCAAACTTAACCTCCATGGTGGTAGTGTTTTGTTTCTACATGATGTCCTGTATGCTCCTGAGATTCGACGGAATCTTATTTCTGTAACTTCTCTTCTTGAGTTAGGGTACTATGTAAATTTTTACATGCGGTGTGTTGAACTTAAGATTGACTCAGTGTCAATCGGATATGGTTATTTAACAAATGGTTTTATGGTACTAGATGTGGTGCCTGATGTAAATTGTGAATTTGATAGTTGTTCTTCGAATATTGCTCTTACTAGCAATGCAGATATAACTGATGAGGTTTGACATGCTAGATTTGGACATATAGGACAAGATCGTATGAATAGGTTAGCTAAAGAGGGTTTATTGGGCTCTCGTGCTAAGATCAACTTGTCTATATGTGAGCATTGTCTTGTTGGAAAAACAACAAAGGAACCATTTGGAAAGGCTATTAGAGCAGAGTCACCATTGCAATTAATTCATTCGGATATTTATGGTCCAATGAGTGTGAAGGCTAGACATGGAGCTTCCTATTTCATTACATTTATTGATGATTTCTCTCGTTTCGGTTATGTGTATTTGATTTCTCATAAATCTGAAGCATTAAATTGCTTCTTTCATTATATGAACGAAGTTGAGAATCAAACGGAACGTAAGGTTAAGACTTTACGCACTGACCGTGGAAGAGAATATTTGTCTGATATGTTCAAGACAATATGTAATGAAAAAGGGATTATTAGACAGCTAACGATCCCAGGAACTCCACAACAAAATGGGGTTACTGAAAGAAGAAATATGACTCTTCTTGAAATGGTTAGGTCTATGATGGCGCAGGCTAATTTGTCGGTCTCCTATTGGGGAGATGCCTTACTAGCTGCGACCTATATACTTAACAAAGTGCCTTCAAAGTCAGTTCCATCTACCCCATATGAACGTTAGACAGGAAGAAAACCAAATTTGAGTAATCTGAGACTCTGGGGGTCAGCTGCCTACGTTCATGATAGTTCTCACAAGCATGGAAAACTCGGACCTAAAGGTAAAAAATGTATCTTTATAAGATATTCTGAGACCTCAAAAGGTTATGTTTTCATAGGTGAGCAACACGATGGAACAATCTCTGAGATTGAATCTAGAGATGCCACTTTTCTAGAAACTGAGTTCCCAACGAGGAGTGAAGTTGATAAGATAGTTCCTCTTTTTTAGGAGGAAGAGTCGTTATCAACAAAACAGGTGTCTAGTGGGATTCCTGGACCTAGTTAACTGAGTGAGAGTGAAGTGCCTGATCACGGGGTGACTTCTCAACAGTCCACCTTACGAAAAAGTGTTCGTAAGATCATACCTAAAAGGAGGTTTGATATTGAGAATGAGGCAATGATCACACTCCCAGTTGATGAAGATGAACTTCAATCAGTTGAGGAAGCGTTGGGATGTAGAGTTGGAGATAAGTGGAAAAGTGCAATGGAAGAAGAGATGGAGTCAATGATTGGGAATCAAGTTTGGGAGTTAGTCGATCTTCCTCCTGGTCGAAGGACTATTGGGAATAAATGGATTCTCAAAATAAAGAGGAAATCTGATGGATCGATTAACCGATACAAGGCTCGCCTAGTTGCAAAAGGGTTTACCCAAAGAGAGGGTATAGACTTTGAAGAGACATTTTCTCTCGTAGTGAAGTTTGTGTCTATCCGAGTTATTTTGGCTTTTGTGGCGCATTATGACTTGAAATTACATCAGATGGATGTCAAAATCGCTTTCCTTAACGGCGAACTTGACGAGGAAATCTATATGGTTCAACCAGAAGGTTTCCTTGCTTTAGGCCAAGAGAATAAAGTATGTAGATTAAAGAAATTTATATATGGGCTGAAGCAAGCGTCAAGACAATGGAACATAAGATTTAACAAAGTAGTTTTATCTTATGGTTTCGAAATGATCAATGAGGATCATTGCATTTTCCTTAAGAAGGAAAAAGGAAAGTATGTCATTTTATCATTATATGTTGATGATATGCTGATAGCAGGAAATGACATAGGTTTTGTGGTGGAAGTCAAAAAGTGGTTGTCTTCACAATTTGACACAATAGATATGGGAGAAGCTGAATATATCTTAGGAGTAAAGATCATCAGGGATCGATCAAAGAGACTTTTGGGTTTGTCACAATAGTCTTATATAACTAAGATGTTACAACATTTTAGCATGTCTGACTGCAACGGTGAACAGACACCTATTGCAAAAGGTACTGTTTTGAGCAAAAGTATGAATCCCAAGACTCCAGCTGAAATAGCCGAGATGAATAAAAAATCATATGCAAGTGCCATAGGTAGTTTAATGTATACTACTATCACGATGGGCTTAGTCGGTCGGTTCAGTCGAAACCCGGATCGAGACAACCGAAAGCGATAAAAGGATATTGGATATCCAAGGCGACGATAGATTATTGTCTCTGTTATCAAGGATCATACATGAGCCTAAAGGGCTATTCAGATGCAGATTGGGCAGGGGACCTGGATGATAGAAAATCAATATCAGGCTATGCATTCTTGTTGAATGGTGGCGCCATCTCAGCGGCAAAGAAGAACTGTGTGGCCTTATCTACAATGGAAGCGAATATGTGGCATGTTCAAGATGCTGCCTAAGCGATCTGGTTGAGGAGGTTCCTGAAGCATTTGAAGATTGCTGAGGACAGTGGGAGTCCAGTGATCGTCTATTATGACAGTCAAGCTGCTATAACTTTTTCCAAGGATCCCAAATATCACAGCAAGGGCAAGCATATAGCTATAAAGTACAACTTTATAAGGGATACTGTTGCTAAGAAGAAAGTGATTCTTGAGTATATCCCTACACGAGCTATGCTTGCAGATCCTTTTACTAAGTCGATGACTAGAGAGTCATTAAATGAGCATGTAAAGTCTATGGGACTTCGTAGAATGTAACAACGTTATAATTAACAATCAGATATGTTTTGATTGTAATCTTTTTTTATGAAATTCATAATTTATTTAGTGTATGTGTATGTGTATGTTACGTTCTAGTGATAAGATCTCGATAAGCATGTTGACAGGTAACGATTGGTCCTCTCGCATGGACAATCATCTCTATTTATTGCGTATGAATAGAGGTAAGACCGATGCTTGTAGGTCAGATTATGCGGCTGTTGGCTTTGGAAGCTGTAAAATTTATTACATTCCTATAAGTTAGGGTCGTCTTGATATTTGTATCAAGATAAGATCATTTTGTGGTAAACGATCAAAGTAAATGAACCCACCATTTACTATACCTGTTTTTGAGCCAGATTAGAGTTCATATGTTGAATTCTGGATTAGGCATTGAGAATGTCTAGATCGAAATCGATACGATGTTACTTTGATAATAACATGCACTCTTTATTGGTAAAAAAGGAAAGACATCGTAGCATGTGAATCATACCACATGTGCTAAGACGACAATAAGGGTAGTAGGAGAATGGATCCCTGCTTCTCTACTATGTGAGCCCTTTGAGATTATATGTTGATCTCAATATTTGCCCTTTGTGACTATTTAGGTGTCTACTTGAAGTTTTAATCAAGGTTTGCTACTTTCACATGTCTACCTATGACTATGTATGATTCGGTCTATGGAACATGGCTAGGAAAGCGATTGATTAAAATGAATAGATTCACACTAAAAAGGAAAATTAAATAGGTTTACATCTAATAAGTATTATTCACTAGTCGACTCTTTTCTGTTGTGTACAGAAATGTTTGTGAATATTTGGAATATGATACATGCTCTTGACATGATGATCATTTAGAGGGATTAGAGATGTTCATATTGATGTAAATAAGATTATTTAATCTGGGTAAATAGCAAGACATGGATGTTTCTAGGTAAACGATTATGTACCACCAGAAATATGATTTTGTATCATCTGAAAAATGACTATGTGTCACCTGGAAGGTGGTTGTGTGCCATAAAGATAATGGTTTTGTACCACCTGGAGATGACTTTGTGTCATCGGGAGAATGATTATGTATCATTCGGAGAGTGGCTAAGTTAGGCGTAACAACTTCTCTTAGAATACATCACTCTATGAGCAGCTATGTAAAGTGTAACAACTTTCTTAGCATTTGAATGCTCAATGTGCTTATTGTCACACGAATCATTTTCTAAATGTATGAATTGGGTGTTTTATTAGTCTATGTGACTGAATATCTATTCTAAATGGTATATGTGATCATTGTGTCTATATGACATACCTTGGACGAGTGGGAGATGTAAGACGTGAGCAATTCCACGAACTGCGATGGCGGTTCGTGGAACCGCCATCACACACGCACGGCGTAAGCCGTGCGTGATCTCCTTCCTTTAAGAAGGAGGTGCGTCCAAGGAGGAAGAGAGGGAGAGGCTGAAAGGTTGTCGATCAGAGGAACATCCGAACAGATTTGGTTTGTGGAATTCAGAGGAGTCTTCCATTTTGTGATCATTCCTTCGACATGAGCACAAGACTCAACTCCAACCAAGTAAATTCTTAAAGAACAGGTATCATATATCGTTTCCGTATTTATGGTATACGGATGTGTTGTATGTATTTGACCTTTGATGTGATTTCAGTTTAGATGTGGTTTCTATTATGATTTTTATTGTGAAAGTCACTCTGTATTACATAATTGAGTTATTGTATCTTTATTATTTGTTGGGATATTTTCGCTGTTATATATATATATATATATATATATATATATATATATATTCGATGAGATAATCGTAACTCCCTATGCAACCTTCAAAGTCGCAAGTACGAATTGGTAAATAGTACTGAAAGTTAAGGAATATAGAAAATTAGTAAACTTAATTAAGAGATAAAAACGCAAATAAATTATAAATTTTATTGCATTTTTTTTAATATTTAGTTTTAATATAAAGAGAATTCAGTCCCTCTTAGCTTTGGGCGAAGAGAAGAACAAACTTACGATTGATCGTCTTTTTGCTCCCGAAAGAACAAGTGCGACAACAAACAAAAGGAGAGCGAGTGATAGGGAGAGAGAGAGAGGGTGGTCGACGAAGAAGACTAAAGGTGAAGATATGGTGGCTCGCGTAAAGACATTGCAATCAATAATGACCCGTTGAAAGGAATGGAGAAAGGGCAAAGACTAAGGGACACAAGATACATATACATCGATAATACAAGGTGATTTTGTTCGCCTCTAATGTCCTTTTATTATCGGTCATTTGATAATGATGAAAAAAGATAAATCATGAAAAATTATGTCCCTTTATCCGTTGATCAAAACAGCGAAGGATTTTTGAATCTGAATGAAAATTTTAAATTTCACGTCGAAAATCAATTATTATTCATATGTAACAGCATCTACGTTGTACTAACTAATGGACTATCCCAAGGGGACTATACAAGACACGTAAAAAAGAGGGGAAGGACCTAGATAAAAATATATAAAAACACTTTGAGTGAGAATGTGAACCATTAACTATTTTTTCTTGATTAACGAAAAAAATTCCTTTTAATCTCCTTAAAAAAATCTAGTTCGACCCATTAACTAATTAATTAAGTAAAAGAAATACATATCCATCTTAGTTTAGGCTCATAAGAACCTATTAATCACGCCTACTCAATTAGTTTATTCCTAACCTAACTCGATAAACAAAATTATATTTGTTAATCAGTCGCGCGGTTCAATCCATTTCACCATCTAATTGTTTTAAAAGATTATTTTAAAACGCAAAAAAAAAAATTAAGTACTACAAGATTTTAAAAAAAACTCAATATCTAACAACAACAAAAAAAAAGTAGTTTATAATTATATTAATTCATACCATCATTTATTTACATTTTAAATTTTTATCTTATGTGAATTGCGTTTCGACGGTCAACCTAAATCGTTGACTTTTGAAGATACCCAGATCTGACCGGTGGAGAAACTGGTGTATCGTAAGGAGAACGAAAAGTGGTCGCGCAAGCTTCAACAACATGCCACCTTCAATGGCCTTCTCCTATTTCACTCCACAGTCTCCACTCGCCTGAGTTGACTTTCAACTTGAGGGACTTGTTGTGCGTAACATTTCGCCCTCATGCTTCTCAATCGACGGCAGCCGGCGGTGGCTAAACATGGCCTACTTTCTTCTTCCCGCGTCTCTTTCAGCGGCCAGCCACAAGGCATCATGTCTGCCTTCCTCCTCGGACGGTCCGGCCTTCTTTCCGTCCTCGTCCTTCTAGTCCTCCTCCTAGTCGTCTTCCTCCCGTTTCCCTGTCGTCGACCCATGTCCGCCTTCTTATTTTCCTCCTCCCCCGGCGACGACGGACCCGTATCCCGATGGAAGGACTACACGGTCGCTAGCGCTGTGGAATTCGCCGCCCGCAACGGCACTCTCATCGTCTCCGCCGTGAGCGAACCCTTTCTCCCCTTGCTGAACAACTGGCTGATCAGCGTCGCGCGGCAGAAGCGGCAGGACCAGGTGCTTATCTTCGCCGAGGACTACGCCACCCTCTACGAGATCAACCGCCGGTGGCCCGGCCACGCCGTCCTGGTCCAGCCCGCTCTCGATTCCCAAACTGCCCACAATTTCGGATCTCAGGTGCTCCTCCGATCGTACCTCTAAGCATTCGTCGATGCTGCTAGTTAGTTGATGGCCAGTAATGCATGCATGGAGTTGCTTAATTTGCAGGGGTTCTTCAACATCACGTCGCGGAGGCCTCGCCACTTGCTGCGCATTCTGGAGCTGGGATACAGCGTCATGTACAACGACGTGGACATGGTGTGGGTGGCGGATCCATTCCGTTTTCTCGAAGGCAATCACGAAGTCTACTTCGCCGACGACATGTTCGCTGTAAGCTCTCTGTAGATACGTTGTTTTCTACGGTTCTGTATGCTATATATATATCCTCTGATAATTAACGACGTACTCGATCGTCGTCGTTCCTTCCATGCATGCGAACGTACAGGTGAAGCCTCTAAATCACTCTCACGATCTGCCACCTCCAGAGAACAACGGCCAGACCAACATCTGCAGTTGCATGATTTTCCTCCGTCCGACGAGCGGCGCCAAGAAGGTAATCAGCAGCTGGATCGAGGAAATCCAAAACCAGCATTGGTCGGAGGCGGCAAAAACAAATGACCAGCCCGCTTTCAATTGCGCTCTGAGCAAAACTGCACAAGAGGTGCATGCACGCCTTCTTTCCTTCATTCCGAGAATCACAAGTCCAATATATACGTACAATCCACGTATATATATATATAGATCTTCGACTGACACAAGAGTACGTACGTACTGCAGGTGGATCTGTACTTGTTACCTCAGGCTGCATTCCCATCGGGAGGGTTATACTTCAAGGACGCAGAGTGGGCGAAGAGAACTCAAGGCATGCACGCCATCGTCCACGACAACTACATCGTCGGCCTTCAAAACAAGATAAGGCGTTTTAAAGATTACGGGCTTTGGCTGGCGGATGACCACGCTGATGAATCGCCCCTCGGCCAAATATAAGCCAACCGTACGTACGTATAGCCTCAGGGCTTTACCTGCTGGTACCGAGTTTAATTAATTACCTTTCGAAATAAATCAAAAATTGTACGCTGAAATTTCCCATTGGTTATTTTCGAGGACAATATATAAAAGTGCTATTATTTGGGCATCATTTTATCAATGGGTTTATTTAAATTTTCGTATTTTTTTCAAAAGGCTGAGATCGTTTGGTATTCACTCTCCAGGCAATCCCAAAGGTCGTAACCTGATAGCGCGCACGGCTAAGTGACCGTGACGATCGTAACTCGACCATTGTGCGATCAGGCGACCACCGTGCATGACCCAGTGGCTATCGTGGCCAGTACTCTTGATAGAGCGGTCGGGCTACGGTTAGAGCCGTCAATTTAAATTGAGATCGTCGGATTAGTTCGCTCCATCAAATGATTTAAATAGATTAAATTGAAATTTTATCAATTTAAATTTATCGCAGACCTGTAAACGAATCAATTTACACGCGTTATGAGTCAAAATTGGTTGGTCCGCAATGATCTTAGATTGATCCGTGAGTTGAGAAAGTATAAGATCCTTCTCTTTCGTAAAATATCTCTAGTTAAATTTTTATTTCTTTCAAATAAAATTATTTTGATAATGTGTAAGTAACTATTCAAGATAATATTTTTAGAGAGTAATAAAGTAATTTTAAAAATTAATATTTTTTTTAGTCCATGTGTTAGTTTGTCTAATCTATAATCATCTTGAATTGAAGATTTCTCAATCTATCAAAATAATAGTTCATACATCTCTTTTTACTAAATATTAATTTTACGACCTATTAACACCGCCATAGATTAACTCATTTGATAACTCTGCATACTATCACTTGGAAAAACGAGTTTATTTGTCATTCTAATTTAAATAATAAAATAAATAAATAGAATTTATTTTTAAAGTAATATATATATATATTTGTCATTTGAATTTATTTTGAATAAATTGATTTTTTTATATCAATTTGAGTAATTTCGACCCGATTAAAAAAAATATTTTATTTTTAAAATTTGCTATAATAAAAATATTTTCTGAATAAATTATAAGATTGAAAAAAAAAAACTTTCGTCGAGAACGAAAATACCGCGTTTTGATTTTTTTTAAAATTTGCTTTAAATGACTGCATCGTCATCAGTGTCAAATAAAATAAAAAATAAATCGAATACGAAAACGTGAGATCCAATCGTCCTATGCTTGACTTCCCGCACCGCGACAAAAGAAGTAATAAATATTTTTTTAAAAAAATCCAGATATTTAAATATTACAAATTGACTTCATGAACGATTTGATCCTACTAATTTTTTTATTAAATTTGAAAAAAATGAATTTTGATTTTGGAAGAATACTTCAATATTAATAATAATTCGACGGTATAAATTTAGAAGTTTTAATTGTAAATATTTTTAGTTGTCCCATGGAAAAAAGTCGAATGTGTTAAAAATATTAAAAATACAATTAAAATCTCAATATTAGTAAGACATAGAAAAGATGATCATATACTGATGAGATAAAAAGAAATTTACATTGGTATAAAATCTTTTGACTATAACTAAACTACAAAATTATGAGACTTTAGATTCAAAGTGGATAATATTATATTATTTTGGAGATATATGAATCTTATAAATACTAACAAATTAGTATTAAAGTCATGGTCCATGTCAAATTATGCACCTCGAATGAAGGAAATAGGACTCTCTTGTTCGGATCAAGAAAACCAGACATCAAACAAAAAATCCAATTCGGTGACGAACAACTGAATCAAGAGGACTAGACACTTGGCAGGAAAACTTGGTGAGTTGAGGATCGAATATCAAACAAAGAAAATCCTTTAAGAATGGATAGTGATACTGGGAAAAACTAACCTATGACTAGGTGTATGACTAGGCATATAACGGTCAGTACCACGTCATATATTATTCTAGACACCCCGCGTCTCGGCTCGATCATATATTATTCTAGACGCCCCCGCGTCTCAGCTCGGTCATACATTATTTCAGACGCCTCGTGTCTCGGCTCGACCATGCATTATTCCAGACGTCTCACGTCTCGGCTGGGTCATATCTTATTCCAGACGCCTCGCTTCTCGGTCATCATCTCATATCTCGGCAAATACACATTATCTCATATGTATGACTTCCCAATACATGATTTATCTTATTTAGTCAGAGGATGTAACGGATATTTCCTGTTCAGGGGGTCCACCAGGCAGTCCTTGTCAGTATTTCCCTCCGACTAAGAAACAGATGCTTATACTGGTTGTCAGAAGAATATGTTGGAGTATTGGGAATACAATCAAAGTCCCACATTGGTAAGACATGGAAAAGATCATGTGCTTATAAGATGAAAAGATATCTCCATTGGTATGAGGCCTTTTGGGTAAAGCCCAAAAACAAAACCATGAGGGCTTGGGCCCAAAGTGGACAATATCATACCATTGTGGAGATATGTGGATCTTATATGCACTAACAATTGGTATCAGAGCCATGGTCCATGTCAAGCCATGAACCTCGAACGAAGGAAGTTGAACTCCCACGTCCGGATCAAGAGAACTAGAAATCAGGCAGGAAGTCTAGTTGGGTCGGGAGGACCGAACAACTGACAGGAAGTCCTGGTGGGTTGAAGATCGGACATCAAGCAGAGAAAATCCTCCGAGGAGGGATAGGCTTGAGGGGGGGCCCAATGTGGTCCTTCGTTTGAGGGGGGGATTGTTGGAGTATTGGGAATACAATCAAAGTCCCACATTGGTAAGACATGGAAAAGATCATGTGCTTATAAGATGAAAAGATATCTCCATTGGTATGAGGCCTTTTGGGTAAAGCCCAAAAACAAAACCATGAGGGCTTGGGCCCAAAGTGGACAATATCATACCATTGTGGAGATATGTGGATCTTATATGCACTAACAGAATATCTATCGCATTAATGAGGAGTTGTCTCCCATCAACCATGCGATGAGTATTAATTACGGCTCACGTGCCTGCAACATTTATGAGGGTAATCACCCATATTACTCCTTGGATCATGTGTAAATACATCATGAAGTCATACCTCCCATACTGACTGTACTATTTAGCAGGAGGATTTCTCTTCTATATATAGCCTCTCCAGAGGAGGAAAAAAGGGGTTCGTGTATTTTCAACTTCACTTGTTTATTCCTTTCTCTACTTTCCTACTAATTCCTGCCTTGAACGTCGAAAGGGCCTTGTCGAGATCTCTCTCGACGCCCTTAACCGCTTACTGTCTTGCAGAACTCTCCATTCGGCTCGTCTTGCTTCATTCGGCTCAACCCGCAGCCGAGACAACGTTCCGGCCGCCATCCCTCTCCCTCCACGTTATTTCCTTTTGTCCGAATTGTTAGTCCTTGCCGCTTTCGCCACCGGGACACCTCACCATCCTCGTCTCGACAGGCAACATAATTGGCGTCATCTGTGGAAAACAAAGCAAACAACGCCTGAGACAAAGATGGGAGACCAAGGAGCGAACTCCGGCAATCACAACTCCACCGAAAGGAATCTAACCAGGGAAAGCATCATAGCCCTTGTTAAAACCACAATGGAAGATGTTCTGCACGACCTTCTTCCCCGAGGAACCACCCCCGTGCAGGCTTCTCCCAGCCCGGTTCAGGATCCCGCGTCGATTTTTGTCCCCTCCACTTCGGCTGCCCCAGGGGCAACTCCTGCGGTCTCAATACCGGCTGAGTCATCGTCGACTGCATCATTTCAACAATCCTTAGAGGAAGTGCCTTCCTATACACCGACGGAAAGAGAAACCAAAAAGGGTAAGGCTCCATTAATCAGCACAGAATCTCCTCTTGCTTCTAGCATTATAGCAGATGTCCAAGTCTTTCAAGCAAATCTCTATAGGAGAATACAACGACTCGACTGACCCAGAGGAATATCTTGGAAGATTCAAGAAGGCCGCCCTGATACACAATTATTCAGACGGAGCCAAATGCAAGGTCTTCTCTCTCAATTTAATTGGCTCCGTCCAAATGTGGTTTTACCGACTCCCGGCTGGATCCATTAACTCCTTCCAGGAGTTGTTCATGTTGTTCCTTTAGCGCTTCGCCAACAGCAAGAGATATCGTCGAACTGCTCAGTATCTTATGACCATGGAGCAGAAGAGTGATGAATCCCTAAGGGACTACATACATCGGTTCAACCAAGTAGCTGTCGACGTCTCGGATGCCTCACCAAAGACAATGGTCAACGCCTTTTCTCAGGGCCTGATAAGGGGGGATTTCTCAAAGTCATTGATGAAGAGACCCCCACCTCACTTTGAGGCCTTGCTGGTTAGAGCCGAAGCATACATCAATTTGGAGGAGGCCGAGAAAGCAGCAGATGAGCAACGAAGGATTGATCGGCCCAAGCCTCAAAAGTCAAGTCAGAAAGCTCCTCCCCCTGTACACAACCAACCGCCCAGAGCCCCTCCTGGCTACCCTCCTCGGTTGGTGAAAGACAATGCAATTCATGCAGTGCAGGAAGCCCCCCAACCGTCCATGCAGCCCAGTCAGTGCGGCCCCTTCTACGCCTTTCATCAAATGTACGACCATTCAACCCAGGAGTGATGACCTTGGCTGATGAAATCAGACAAGTTATGAGAGAACATCAACAGAACTTCAGCGCTCCATCCAGAGATGTAAGGCCCCAACCACAGGGTCATGTTCAGTGCAATCCCGCTAGAAGGGCTCCTCGACCTGCACCCGAGCAGCAAATACAAGCTCAAATCCCACGGATATCTCGAGAAGTTTCTCCAAGCAGGTTTTCTTCTCAGCCAGGATCGCCACAAGAACTCGACACTCCACACCGCGGAACAATTAACATGATCATCGGTGGAGCCACAGATGGGGATTCGAATCAAGCCTAAAAGGCTCATGGAAGACAGCTGGAGAACATGGAAGTAAACATCAGTCGAAGGTTTGTGGATGGACCTATAATAAGCTTCAGCCCTGAGGACCTGAGAGGAATTTCTGTCCCGCATGATGATGCCTTGGTGATCAGAGCCACTATCGCCAACTATGACGTGGCCCGGATCTTTGTGGACACAGGTAGCTCGGGCAATATTTTATTTAAAGATATTTTTGATCACATACAGCTTGATTCGACGCGACTCCAGCCGATGAACACCACTTTATTTGGTTTCTCGGGCCACGAAGTAGCACCACTCGGTCGAATTGATCTCCCCCTATCTCTGGGAGAAGAGCCCCTCCGTTGGACTCGGATGACCACTTTTATCGTTGTAGACACCACCTCGACCTACAATGTCATCTTGGGAAGACTGGCACTGCATTTTTTTTGAAGCAGTGATATCCACTTATCATCAAAAGACTAAGTTCTCTGTGAACAATCAAATAGGGGAAGTCGCTGGAGATCAAAAGGCAACTCGGAAGTGTTACGTGGAAGAAGTCCGAACTGACCCTAGAAAGAGCCGAAAGATAGAGATGGCATAAGTCTATGCCCTACATGAGATACCTCTAGAAGAGGTCGTTGACGAAGAAAACATACGAGTATGGCCAAATCAGCCCGAACGAGTCATCCGAGTTACTGCAGACTTGCCAGCCGAGTTGAAGCAAGAAGTAATGGACTGTCTGGTCAACAACCGAGATGTCTTCACTTGGCCAGAGGAACAAAATCAGAGCATCTCTCGAGCCACGATGGAACATAGATGGAACATAGATTGAACATCTTTTTCGGGACTCGACCCGTCAGCCAAAAAAGAAGACACTTCGGACCAGAAAAGACCAAATTATCCAAGCCGAAGTGCAGAAACTCATGCAAGCTGAATACATCTAGGAGGTACAATTTCCCGAGTGGCTGTCTAATATTGTATTAGTACCGAAACTGGGAGGAAAATTGAGGGTATGTATAGACTTCAGAGATTTCAATAAAGTATGCCTTAAAGATTGCTACCCCTTGCCTCGGATAGATCAACTAGTAGATTCCATGGCAGGATGTGAGCTGATTTGCATGCTAGACACTCACGAGGGGTATCATCAGATTCCATTAACCCTAGAAGATCAAGAAAATGTCAGCTTTGTCACAGCGGATGACACTTTCTGCTACAAGGTTAAGCCATTCGGATTGAAGAACGCTAGCGCCACTTATCAAAGGCTGATGGATAAAGTGTTCCGGTCACAGATAGGCCGAAACATAGAAGTATATGTGGATAACATCCTCATCAAGTCCACCAAAATTGAAGATATGGTCAAAGATATGGCGGAGACGTTCAACACATTACGCCAGTATGGAATTCGGCTTAACCCTAGCAAATATATATTCGGGATTCAAGGAGGCAAATTCCTGGGCTACATTGTCACTGAGTGAGACATTGAAGTTAATCCCAAGAAGGCTCAGACTTTGCAAAATATGACTTCTCCTCGAAATATCATAGAAGTGCAAAAGTTGCTGGGTCGGATAACGACACTTTTTTTATTCATCCCTAAGTCGGTTGAGCGGAGTCTCCCTTTCTTCAAGGTGTTCCGTAAGTCATCTCGATTTTTATAGGATGAAAAGTGTGAACAAGCTTTCTCTGAATTAAAGTAGTATATAGCCGAGCTGCCCACACTTGCTAAACTTGTGCATGAGGAAAGCCTGCAACTATACTTAGCCTCCTCTGAGAAAGTTGTGGCGTCAGTACTACTCCGGCAGGAAGGAGGTAAACAGTTATCTATTTATTTCGTTAGTCATTTATTAAAAACTGCTGAGAGCAGGTACATGCCACTGGAAAAGCTAGCCCTAACCCTACTTATAACAACCCAGAAGCTTCGTCCGTATTTCTTGTCTCATCCAGTCTCGATCTTAACTAACAGTGGCCTCGGAAGAATATTAACCAATCTGGAAGTATCTACCCGCTTAATCAAGTGGGTCACTGAGCTAACCAAGTATGACATCCAATATCAGCCCCGTACGACTCTTAAGGCGCAAGTATTGGCGGACTTCTTAACTGAGACGCCAAAGGTCGAGAAAAATGAGAAATAGAAGGTATATGTGGATGGCTCGGCAACTAAGAAGGGAAGTGGAGTAGGAGTATTATTGATATCCCCCCAAGGAGATACAATCCGGATAGCTATACAGCTCAACTTCCGAGCTTCCAATAATAAAGCAGAGTATGCAGCCTTACTAGCTGGGATGCAGGCAGCTCATCATATTGGAGCCACGTGGATTTCTCTATATTCAGACTCTCAGTTGGTCGTGGAACAACTTAACGGGTCATTCGACATCAACAATCAAAGGTTGTGGCGTTATATACAAGCTTATCGCAAGTGATCCTCGGAATTTCAAGGGATTACTCTTCACAAAATTCCTCGAGCAGACAATCAAAAAGCTGATGAGCTAGCTCGCATGGCTAGCGCACACGCTACTTGGAGCTTGGATGACTCAATAGTCGAGACATAGCTCATTGCTAACATAGATCAAGAGCCAATGGTGTCTCATGGCCCGCCGGACTGGAGGACTCTTCTAACTGACTACCTCAAGAAAGGAGTACAGCCGAATGACCAAGCCGAGGCACAGACAATTAAGAAAAGAATCACTCGTTTCGTTCTAATAGGCGACACGCTATACAAACGAGCTTTTGCTCGGCCCCTACTCAAATTCCTTGGCTCGGAAGAAGCAGATTATGTTATGAACGAAGTACACGAGGGTTGCTGCGGAAATCATTCTAGAGGAGCATCCCTTGCTCGGAAAATGTTATTAGCCGGGTATTTTTGTCTTACGCTCTAGCAAGATGCCTCCTACTATGTGTGGGTATGTCTTAGTTGTCAAAAGCATCAGAATTTTTCTCAACAACCCGCCGAGCTGCTGAATGTCTCAGTAATATCATGCCCCTTTGATCAGTGGGGAATGGGCATAGTGGGACCACTACTAATGGAGCCGAATGAGAAGAAGTTTCTATTGGTGGCGGTGGATTATTTCTCAAAGTGGGTAGAAGTCGAGCCGCTAGCCAAGATAACTGAAGAGGTCGTATTGAAATTCCTCTGGAAAAATATAGTGTGCCGATTCGGCATTCCAAGGAAGCTGGTCTCGGATAACGAGCGACAATTTCAAAGCCACAAAGTGAAAGAATGATGTCAGTAGTTGGAGATTCAACAAGCCTTCACCTCAGTAGCTTATTCTCAAATTAATAGACAAGCTGGAGTCACTAACCGAGAGCTGATTTGGGAAATTAAAATCAAGTTAGATCATACGGGGGGAAGCTGGGTCGAAGAATTACCCAGTATCTTATGGGCATATAGAACTACCCCTAAAGACAACACGAATCTCACTCCGTTCCATCTAGTTTACAGTGTTGAAGCCCTCGTTTTTGTGGAGATTGGCATGGAATCACTCCAAGTTTCTGCTTACACTCCCGACAATGATACCAACAAGGAAAGGAGACTGGCCGAGTTGGATTTAGTAATGGAGACCCGAGAGCAAGCGACCAGTCGGATGAATGCCTTTCGGAGGAAAATCACCCAAGCTTATAACAAGAAAGTGGTACCCTGATCCTTTCAGCCTAGCCATTTTGTGTGGAAGAAAATCTAGCCGACGGGGGAAGTTTGCAAATTGGCACCTCGATGGGAAGGCCCGTACAAAGTAATCAAGAAGCTTAGTTTTGACGCTTACTATCTTCATGATAGCGAAGGGAAGGAGCTTACTCGGCCTTGGAATGCTTTTCATTTGCGGCTTTATCATGTTTAAAAAGCCCGATGACATGTAATGAAGTCTCCTCATAATGAAAATTCTCCTTTATGGCCCCAGATAGGTTTTTCTATACAAGTATTTCTCATTCAGCCTTATTATCTATTCGACTATTCCCTTTTGGTATCACTTATCACAGCTGGTCCAAATTACAGTCATTCGGTCTTTTCCTTGTGTATCGCTTATCGCAGCTGGTCTCAAGTGTATGTTATCCGACCTCCGGCTTTCTCCTCGGGTATCATTTATCATAGCTAGTCCCAAATATTATCTATTCGGCTTTCCCCTTGGGTATTGCTTATCACAGTTGATTCCAAGTATTATCTATTAGGCTTTTCCCTTGGGTATCGCTTACCACAGCTGGTCTCAAGTACCGCCATTCGATTTTCCTCTTGGGTATCGCTTACCACAGCTAGTCCAAAGTACAACCATTCAGTTTTTTCCTTGGGTATCGCTTATCACAGTTGATCCCAAGTATTATCTATTCGACTTTCCCCTTGGGTATCGCTTTCTACAGCTGATCCCAAGTACAACCATTCGATTTTTCCCTTAGGTATCGCTTATCACAGCTAGTCCCAAGTATTATCTATTCGAGTTTTTCCTTGGATATCGATTATCACAACTGGTGTAATATATCGGGGAAAAAAATTAAATAAATTAAATAAAAATAAGTTTAATATAATATAATAATAATATAATGAAATCAAAATGGATAAAATAATTTATTTATTTGTTATCTGGACAAATATAGTTATTATTATTTATTCTAGATAAGATTTTTATTAAATTGGATGAGGTTTAATTAGTGTTAATTATTATGTTGATTAATTCTATTAAGTATAAGATTGTATAAGTTAAAACCTAAGTTCGGGTTTAATTAAGGGCTAAGATGGAAATTAGGGATTTGATTCCTAATTTTCTTCCTTTCCTTGCTGCATCCCCATTTTCCGCTTCACGCTTGAATCGCCGCCACGCCGCTAGCCACAACCACATCGCTGCCTCCCTCGAGCAAGTCATTGCCGCGAATGACCAACGACATCAGTGACCCACGATTCGCGATACCCAGCCCCGCGATCCCTGCTCTATCTCCGGATGTCGCTGCCTCGCGACCGATGCGAGTGTCACAGCCAGACATTCTTCGACCCTCCCTATCGGTGGCTAGCACACGAGCTGTCGCTGTCGCTGGGTGGCTACCTCTCACCGCCGCGAGCGTGGCACTACCGCATTTCGCTAAGCACGATGACGCCGCCGCCGCCGCTCTCCATCATCGCGGGTGTTCGTGGGTCACCGTCGCGACGCGACTAGCGACATCGCCTGCATGTGGTCGCGCCGTGCCGCCACTACCGTCGATCGATGCCAAGATCCGGCATCGCCCCTGTTTATGGTCAACCCGCATCGGTGAGTTAACTGCAACTAGGTTTTGGATTAATTAAGAGTTGATTAATCGGATTAATTAAATTAATTGAATGGATAGATTTCTGATTTAATTGATTAACTAGGGCTATTAATCTGGTTCATTAATCTAGTTTAATCATGCTGATTAATTTGGATTTAATCGAATAACTGGTCCGGATTAATTAACCTATTTAATAGATTAATTAGCATTAGATTGGTTAAATTAGCTTTAGGCTAATTAATCAAGAGTTAATTAACCTAAATTGATTTGATAATCAATTAAGAGATTAATTGAGTTATTAAATACTTGTCCACTAGTTAGTTAAAAATATTGATCGGGTTAAATAACAGATTCGAGAATGGAACTACGGAAGCAAATCCTCATATTGGAAGATAGCTCGAACATTCTACGTATCAGGTGGGTGGATTCTATAATTTCAGAATTTAGTGTATATTTGTATTGGTTATATTGGTTATGCTGTTTACATAGGTTGTATTATGTTTTCACTTGGGGATCTGACTAGTATTGCTTTAACCTTATAACTGTTGAACCTAGATTCTAGGTTGTTTGATATTCGTTAGCGTATAGTTATTGATTGTTATTACTGTTATATGCGCCTAGTTGTCGCTGTGATATAAATTGTTAGATGTTATTGGTAGATATTTACCTATTATTGGTTGGATTAGTATTAGGATTGGACTAGTAGGATAATATGACTAAGATGAGATAAATACTTAGAAGGTATATATTGGTTCTTGTTGGTGCAGTGGGCACCAAAGTCGAACCGGTATTTTGATTATGGCAAAAGGCTCAATAGTTAAGGGTATATTTGTTATCTTACGAGCTCAATTAAGTGTGCAGAAATGCTAAAGTTGAGCGGAAGGTCTGCGACACCCGGTGGGAACCGAGGTGGTCGGGCAACGCCAGAGGGATTTCGGAGGAAGCCGAGGTACTCGGGTGAAGACCGGAAGCGAGGCTACAAGGTAAGCTTGTGTGAAAGCGAAGCAAGGACGTTAAGCGTAGATCCGACCCAATACCTCCAATGGAAGGTCTAGGTCGAGATCAGTTGGTTAGAACCATCGTACTTTATATTTTAAGCTAACTTGTACTGCAGTCCAAAACCCTTTGACCAGTCGTCTACTACAGTCAACTGTTGGTCTAGTTCCAGCCTCGAGAAGAGCTCGAATTTCAAGGGGGTGAATTTGGACTTGACTCGTGTTTTGGTACAAAGGGTGATGTGGCATCAAGGTGGACATCCAAACCATCACCAAGCTTGGACCCACAAAATTAGGTGATGTGGCATCAAGGTGGACATCCAAAACCATCATCAAGTTGGACGCCTAAAATGAGGTGAGTTGGCACAAGATGGTTGGCAAACCACCATCAAGCTTGACGCCCAAAATGAGGAGAGTTGGCACAAGATGGTTGGCTCCCATGATGTGGCACAAGTTGGATGGCTCCAACAAGTTGGCGTGAAGGCCTCCTTGAGGTGGCACAAGGTGGTTGGATGAGCACCTCATCCTTGAGTTGTGGCACAAGGTGGTTGGATGAAGCACCTCATCCTTGAGTTGGCAAAGGATGTGGATGAGCAAGACTTGGGGATAAGAACCTCACCTTGGACACCGCCTATGTCTAAATTCATAGATCAATATCCATAAATAGACATGTTCACGCCAAGCAAAGATAAGAAATCAAGAGCTCTCAACACTGCCGTAACGCCGCTTACTACTACTCACATTTGCTCTGACGAAGTGCACACAACGAAAGCTACATCTTCTACTTATAAGAGTTGTCGGTATATTTATTTAAGTTCTACTTCTTTAAATTGTCTTTGTGCTTTAATCGTAACAAGGAAAGGGGAGTGTCCTTTGCCTTGATTTCTTTTGTGATCGTGTTCTCCTACTTCCAACGAGGAGGAGTGGTTTTAGTGAATTGCCCTCCGTACGTGATCAAGGATCACTAGGGCCGTGGATTAGCAATCGAAAGATTGTGAACCACGTAAAAATATCTTGTCTACTTTATATTTCCGCTGTGCACTCTCTACTTGCTTTTTACTTATTGCAAAAGTTTTTTTAACGACATCGTATCGCTATTCACCCCCCCCCTCTAGCGACACTTTCGATCCAACAATTGGTATCAGAGCCGGGGGCGCTAAGATTCGGTGAAACCACCAATCTAGCTTTGTTTTTCTTTTTTTTTACAGATTATTTATTTATTTATTTCTGTTTTCGTATAATTATTTCACTTGCTTATCTTCTCCTACATATAGAATTGCATTAGAGGCTTTAGGATCCGGATAAGGTTGTCCTTCGGGTTAGATCCCGAGTAAGGTTGTCCTACGGAACTTCAACGACATTCGCATTTGATTGTTTATTTCTTTTTGCAAGTTACATTTTATATATATTTTTTTTACTTCTCAAGACTACTAATCCAAGACGAAAGTCTTGGAATATTCTTTCGTGTGTGTTTTGCAAGATTCTTTTCACGTTCTTCTTCTTGTTTTTAAATGGCCCATCTCGAAGGGTTTAGCATCACACCCCGTTTTACAACGGTAATGACTTTCGTTATTGGAAGGGTCGGATGGAATGCTTTCTTAAAACCCAAATCGAGATGTGGATCGTAATCCAAACCGGTTTCACACTTCCTATTAATGAAGATGGTGAATCTTTGGGTTACGATCAATGGTCAAATTCCATGAAAAAACAAGTAGAAGCCGATGCCAAGGCAACTCAAATCTTGCAATGTGGGTTGTCCAAGGAAGAGCTCAACCGCGTCGGCCCCTTCATTAGTGCAAAGGACTTATGGACCAAGCTAGTGGAACTACACGAAGGCACCGACGACACGAAGGTATGTAAAAGAGATTTACTTTTAAATAAATTGTATAACTTGAAAATGCAGGAAAACGAGACCGCAAGGTATTCAACTACATGCTCGTATCCAAGACATCGTCAACCAACTCCATGCCATCGGACAAAAGGTCGAGAATCGCGACCTTATCAGGTATTCTCTTAACTCGTTTCCTAGGACCACCTTGTGGGCATCCATGGTCGATGCCTACAAGGTCTCCAAGGACCTTTCTAAAATTAGGTTAGACGAATTGTTTTCGGAACTTGAATTACATGAGCAAACTAACGGGTCCGTGCCGAGAAGAGTATTGCGTTAGCGGTGTTCCAAGAAGAAGAAGCCCGCAAGCAAGCCACCCCAAGGAAGAAGATTTAGTCCGACCTAAGTAGACTGAATAGAATCCGAACTAGTCAATCTAGTTCGGAAGATGATCAAGAGACGAAAACGACCAACAACTCAAGGTAAGCCTAAACCTAATTCAAATACTTCTAATTTTAGATGCTATGAGTGCAACAGGTTCGGTCACATCAAGTCCGAGTGCCCAAAGCTAAAGAATAACGCATCAAAGACCAAGAAAGCGCTAAACGCTACTTGGGAGGAGTTGTCGGAGGAAGAAGACGATATCCAAGCTCTAATGGCCAAGCCGATCGAGCACGACTCCGAAACCGAAGAAGAGTCCGAGTCCGAATCCGATGATGAGCTTCCATTCAAGACAAGCCACGGATCCGTATCCGGTTCAAAAGAATCATTAAGGGTAAGTCGGTCGTTACTTAATACTTTGTATGGTGCAATTAAATTTTTAAATAAGAAACTAGCTAAGTCCGAGTCCAAGGTCGAGACCTAATTGAGGAGGTTAACCTCCTCAAACATGAGGTCTCCTAACCTCTTCGACTACTGTATTCAAGAGGAGGACTCAACCTGCTTGAAAAGCTTGAAGTTGAGAACTCGCTTTTGAAAACACAAGTCAAGACCTTAGGAACACGTTGGAAAGGTTCACTTTGGGATCCAAGGGACTTGACCTCTTACTTGGATCACAAAGGGCCGTGTACAACAAGGCCGGACTCGGGTTTAACTCAAATACAACCAATAAGTCATATATGTCTATAGTAAACCAACATAAGAAAAATGTCCAAGCATGGGTCCCTAAGATCACTTTGATTTCAACTTTAGGATCTAACATGTATTGGGTTCCCAAGGACCAAATTCACTATGTGAATAGACCCACTCGATTCAATGGTCCAGGGGGAGCCAATACAAAATGTATTTTTGTTAAGTCTTAGAAATTGCATGCTTAGTTTTTCCTTTATTTTTAGAATGGTTAGATAGGACTCATAATCAACTAAAATCCTATTTAAAAGATTGAGCCTCGGGAGCCTCTTTTCAAAAATAACTAGTTAGACCAAGATGTAGTCTCAAGTAAGTCGAGTTATCAATTTCTTGAAATTAGCTTTGTCTAAGGAAGTGGTCGTTGTTCCGATCAAAGAAGGCCTCGTGCCTCGCCACGACACTGAAGCTAATCTCTTGAAAAGATTACTTGATGAGCTTAGACTAAATCCGAATCTAACCTAATGTTGGTTAATTTAAATTCATTAAAATTAATCAAGTAAATTGAAAGTCATCTCACAATAACACATAGGAATAACATGTTTTGATCATGTAGATATTGGTGAGATGATTTAGGTTTAAAAACTTACAAACAACCCTTTAGTAATTCCAATATCCGATCCAACTACCTTATATGTAGGATCAATGGATGTTGGACAGTGGTTGCTCCCGACACATGACCGGGGATCAACTCGATTTTCGGGTTACGATTCAAACGACAAGGATCTAGCCTTCGAATAACGCAAGCTCAAAATCATCTGATCAGTGATATTGAGCTCAACTCTAACTTTACAATTCAAAATGTCTTATTAGTAGAAAACTTTCAATATAATTTACTTAGTGTAAGCCAATTGTGTGATAACAATTATAAGGTCATATTTCTAGAAAATGAATGCGTAATCAAGATAAATGCAACATCTAAAATAATACTTAAAGGAACTAGGAATAGCAACATCTACACAATAAATTTACCCAACTCCTCAACCAAGTGTCTTATGACACAAAGAAGAGGAATCTTGGTTATGGCAATCAAGACTCGGACACTGCACTCCAAGACTCGGCCCACAAGATGAGTCGAGTGGCTTGGTTATAGGTTTGCCTAAACTAAACAACTTGGATAATAAAATATGTAATGCTTGTCAACAAGGTAAACAATCTAGGACACAACATCAATTAACTAATCAAGAACGAACCAAAAGTGTTCTTGAGCTCCTACACATGGATCTATTTGATTCACATGGAGCTAAGTCACTCAATGGTAGTCAATTAGTCATAATTGACGACTATTCTAGATTTACTTGGGTTAGGTTTATCAAACATAAAAATGATACCCTAGACCAACTAATCAATCTTTGTAGGTTAATCGAAAATCAAAAGAACCTTAAGATTAAAAGACTTAGAAGTTTATCATGGTGGTGAATTGAAAACCACAGTTTACTGATTGTGAATCAAACGGATACCACCATGAGTTTTCATGTCCTAGAACCCCACAACAAAATGGGTTAGTCGAACGGAAAAATAGAACCCTACAAGAAGCCGCTAGGACAATGTTAAACGAGTATAACCTACCCGATAGATTTTGGGGCGAGGCCGTTAGTACGACTTGCTATGTCCAAAATAGGATCCTTATGGTAAAGAGGCACCAAAAGTCCTCAGACGAGATTTATCACGATAAAATACCGAACATCAAATACTTTAGGTATTTGGATGCAAGGTACATATCTTAAACACTAAGGATTACCTAGGAAATTCAAATCCAAAACCTCTATCGAACCTTTCTAGGATACTCAACCACCAAGAGAGCTTATAGGTATACAATCACGACACTCTTAGAGTCGAAGAAACCATTAATATAGTTTTCGACGAAGGACATGAACCCGCTCAATCCTTAACAAAACCAACTAGCAAATCAACTTATAGCAAACCCGACTACGATCTTGAACTTGAATCTCGTCCCTAACCCAAGTCATCCTATCGACCAAGTGATAGATGACCCTAACCCAAGTCATCCTATCAATCAAGTTATAGGTGATCCAAATTTAGGGTTCGAACTAGAGCTTCATACAAACATTAGTCAAATCTCGTTAATTTCAAAATCGAACCCAAAACTATTGAACAAGCACTTCTTGATCCCGACCGATTATTGCTATGCAAGAAGAGCTAGCTCAATTCACTAGAAATGAAGTCCGGGAATTAGTACCACCACCTAAAGAAAAATCAATTATTGGAACAAGGTGGGTATTTCAAATAAACTTGATGATAAAGGTGAAGTAGTTAGAAATAAAGCTAGGTTAGTCGCAAAAAGGGTTTAGTCAAGTCGAAGGTTTAGATTACGATGAGACCTACGCCTCGTAGCAAGACTAGAGTCCATCCGAATGTTGTTAGCATATGCACATCGAGGTTTTAAATTGTTTCAAATGGATGTCAAGTCAGCATTTTTGAATGGATACATTAAGGAAGAAGTTTACGTCCAACCTCCGGATTCAAAATCTAGATAAACGACATGTCCTTAGACTTAAGAAAGCCCTATATGGACTCAAACAAGCCCCAAGAGCTTGGTACGAAGGCTTCGATCTATCTTAAGTCCAAAGGATTCAACCAAGGTTTAGTCGACCCAACCTTATTCGTGAAAAACCGTAGGAAAAGAAATCTTTATAGCCCAAATCTATGTAGATGATATAATTTTTGGAACTACCAACTCGATCCTCGCTAAACTAATTCATCTCACTTATGGAAAGTGAATTTGAAAAGAATTTAGTATGATAGTTAAGTTTCTTCTTAGGTTTACAAAATAAACAAACAAAAGAAGGAATAAATTTAAATCAACAAAAAAATACTAAGTACATAATAAATCGATTTGTAATGCAAGATGCTAAAATAATTAATACACCTATAGCAACTAATGTTAATATAAACGAAGATGTAGAAGGAAAACCCGTTGACCTAAAATACTATAGGAGCGCAATAGGAAGTCTCCTATACTTAACCGCGAGCCGACCCGACATTTTATTCGCGGTAAGTATGTGCGCAAGGTTACAAACCTGTGACAAGGAGTCTCACCTAACCCTAGTCAAGCGTATCCTTAGATATCTAAAGGGCACGCTAAACGTAGGTATTTGGTACCCTAGATCTACCGAGTTTAATCTAATCGCTATCTGACCGACTATGCCGGTAGTAAACTCGATAGAAAGAGCACGAGTGGTTGTGAGGCCCAGTGAGTTGGTGAGGAGAAGCGATTGCGTGCCTTATCTACCACCGAAGCCGAATACGTTGCGATGGGTGAGTGTGTCTCTCAGCTCCTGTGGATGAAGCACACTCTCCAAGACTTTAGCTTAATCTTTAACAACATTAAAACCTACATAGATAACATCAGTTCAATTAACTTAACTAAAAATCCAATATGTCATTCTAGGACAAAACATATAGAAGTTAAACACCACTTCATTAGGGAACATGTAACTAATGGAACTATACAACTAGAGTATGTTGAGTCCAAATCAAACCTAGCGGACATCTTCACCAAACCACTACCCGAATTTAGTTTATTAAGACGAAAGTTAGGTATGTGCGTAATAGAGTAGGATTTAAATTTTCTATATATGTACTCTATTTTGCTTCTTTTATGAAATTAGCCTAAGTCTCACCTTAGAAATCATATACCTATAGATTTAAGGAGCCAACACATCTCACAACACATAGGACTAATGTGTTTGTGTACTTAGCCAATGAGACGGCGTGAGATGTTAGGACCTTACTCGGTTCCAGATGTAGATTCGGGCATCGATATGAACCATGGAGTATAATTATTTAAAATTAATCAACTCCTTCAAGACTTATTGATCATTCTATATCAATCAAGTCCAACCGGAGTTGTACATTTTAGATGAACATATTTTCAAGCTTATTATTATTTTAAAAAAAATATATATATATATATATATATATATATATATTGGGAACTTGCTTGGACTTACAAACCCTAAAATATATTTACAAACTTTTTGAGTTAAGGCAAAAGGGGGAGAAAGTCACAAAAGTAACCAAAATTAAACAAAATTAAAGGGGAAGACAGTACACAAAATTATTACCTTTTATATTAAGTACTTCCGCTTACTTCAGCACCTAGTCAGGGGGAGTAAAAATTATTTTTCAAGAACTCACCGTCGGTCAAGGGGAGGTTACCTCAAAGGAGAACTTGAAACAATAATATTTCTCATTCATATTTAATCATTATGCTAGCTCATTCATATTTAATCTTTATGCTAGCTCATTCATGCTTAATCATTATGCTAGCTTAATTTTTCCTTAACTTTTGTGTCGGTTTGCCATGAATCAAAAAGGGGGAGATTGTTGGTGCAGTGGGCACCAAAGTCGAACCGGTATTTTGATTATGGCAAAAGGCTCAATAGTTAAGGGTATATTTGTTATCTTACGAGCTCAATTAAGTGTGCAGAAATGCTAAAGTTGAGCGGAAGGTCTGCGACACCCGGTGGGAACCGGGGTGGTCGGGCAACGCCAGGGGGATTTCGGAGGAAGCCGAGGTACTCGGGTGAAGACCGGAAGCGAGGCTACAAGGTAAGCTCGTGTGAAAGCGAAGCAAGGGCGTTAAGCGTAGATCCGACCCAATACCTCCAATGGAAGGTCTAGGTCGAGATCGGTTAGTTAGAACCATCGTACTTTATATTTTAAGCTAACTTGCTGCGTCAAAACCCTTTGACCATCGTCTACTACACCAATCAGCTGGTCTAGTTCGACCTCGAGAAGAGCTCGAATTTCAAGGGAGTGAATTTGGACTTGACTCGTGTTTTGGTACAAAGGGTGATGTGGCATCAAGGTGGACATCCAAACCATCACCAAGCTTGGACCCCCAAAATTAGGTGATGTGGCATCAAGGTGGACATCCAAACCATCATCAAGTTTGACGCCCAAAATGAGGTGAGTTGGCACAAGATGGGTGGCAAACCACCATCAAGCTTGACGCCCAAAATGAGGAGAGTTGGCACAAGATGGTTGGCTCCCATGATGTGGCACAAGTTGGATGGCTCCAACAAGTTGGCGTGAAGGCCTCCTTGAGGTGGCACAAGGTGGTTGGATGAGCACCTCATCCTTGAGTTGTGGCACAAGGTGGTTGGATGAAGCACCTCATCCTTGAGTTGGCGCAAAGGATGTGGATGAGCAAGACTTGGGGGATAAGAACCTCACCTTGGACACTGCCTATGTCTAAATTCATAGATCAATATCCATAAATAGACATGTTCACGCCAAGCAAAGATAAGAAATCAAGAGCTCTCAACACGCCGTCGTAACGCCGCTACTACTACTCACATTTGCTACGACGAAGTGCCGCCGACAACGAAAGCTACATCTTCTACTTATAAGAGTTGTCGGTATATTTATTTAAGTTCTACTTCTTTAAATTGTCTTTGTGCTTTAATCGTAACAAGGAAAGGGGGAGTGTCCCTTTGCCTTGATTTCTTTTTGTGATCGTTGCTCCTACTTCCAACGAGGAGGAGTGGTTTTAGTGAATTGCCCTCCGTACGTGATCAAGGATCACTAGGGCCGTGGATTAGCAATCGAAAGATTGTGAACCACGTAAAAATATCTTGTCTACTTTATATTTCCGCTGTGCACTCTCTACTTGCTTTTTACTTATTGCAAAAGTTTTTTTTTAACGACACCGTATCGCTATTCACCCCCCCCTCTAGCGACACTTTCGATCCAACAGTTCTTTGACTCTCAAGATTTTAGTGCATGATGATATGACTACGTTGCTTACGTAGTTTATAGTGTATTTGCACTTGATGCTCTATTTAGTATTGTCTTGACTTCGTATTGGCATGACCCCTTTAGTTATACCTTAATTAACTTCAGTCATTGATCTCCATTAGTATATTTTTGCTGTAATTATTAGACATCATGGTTAAATGCTTATTTGGTTATGTATTGTCGCGATTCATACCATGATTGGGACTAGTAGATAGTATAACTTAGATGAGGTCAGTCCGTAGGAGCGGATCTCAGGAATTAAATGACACCAATAGAACCCTAGGTGTTGGAACCCTAGGCGTAATAACTCGGACATGTTTATTGGTAGATGCTATTGGTATATGATTGATCTACTCATTGGTTCGGTGGATATTGTGATTGAACTGTCAGAGGTAGTATGATCCTTAGAGGGTATATACCGTTTCTCATATCTCGGCTGTCAAATAGGTCTCTCATTCGTAGTTGAGAAAGTGTACAGTAGAGTTTCCCTATGGTTGCTTTGTATATCTGTGGTCGATCATGACTCTCAGTCATGGTTGAGATGACCTACCGTAAAGTCATACTCTGGTATTATCCGTTCGGAGTTAGTGATAATTGGAATCATATATCGGTTGTAACTAAATGACTACCTTACATCTTAAGTACCCACGAGACCTGTTCGTGGTAGCATGTTGTAGCATACATGATTGAATTGGTAGAAATGGTATAATTTAGACTTGATTGTCTCGATGTGTTATGAGAAGGTTTATGATCTTATCGGTCGTGATAAGTGTTCATATTAGAAGGGTTGGAACCCTAGGTTTAACTACCTTGATGTACTTATTTGCAGATCGATGATCTTCATCGACTTTGATAGACGTTCTATGCTATATGTATTGGATAACCCTAGGCTTAACATCTTAGGATAATCGACTGCCCACGAGACCCATTCATGGTAGCATGCTGTTGCATGCAGTCGATAACTAAATAGATATATACTCTGACTCCCTACGAGACCCATTCGTGGTAGCATGATGTTACGTGTAGACAACGTTTTGTATATTGCTTGTCTTCATATGAGTCTCGTTCATGGTAGTTCGTAAATAGTTTCTTTTGTATTACCTCGAGAGCCACGAGGCTTTGTTGCGGTATCCTGATGTGTATTTGTAGATTTGAGTGAATAATGGATATACCTTACATACAAACTTATGTACTTAGGCTATTTGATATGGGCTCCTATTGGACATACCATAGGTAGCCATGGGTGATAGGTGTATCATGCATTAGTGACATGCACCATCTTGCATTATTGCATGACTGACGATCATCGGCTCCTCGATAGGAGGTGATACTACTTGGTAGTTGAGCCCATCGTCAGTTACATTATCTACACACACATCCACTCGTGGGCTATTGGTATTTCAGGTGTGTGTGTGTAATTGCTCTATCAGAGTTCCACGGTGGTCGCTCAGGTGATTTGTATTGCGACGTGGTAGCAGACAGGGATCCCTCCTTTGTCGAGAGACGAGGAGATGAGACGAGGAGATGTCCTCCATATACATACATGGGGTAGAAGGGTGATACTCCGCCAGCATCCTGTCCACTCGGTCACTTAGGTGTAGTGACGTCAGAGTGCACAGTTGTCACAATCCTACCCACTCGGCCGGCACACATGACATGTCGGTGGCTTGATTGCCATCAAGGGTGACACAGGTGATTGCATCATGTGCATACGTTTTTACTATATGCATTGCTTGTTGCACTTTTGGTTGTTGCATATAATTGCTAGGCACATACAGGAGGTATTATATTTGTTTATTTTTGATGATTCTATATATATTGGGTGGAGGTATTTTATGTCCGTTCAGGTGATTTTGGTATGTACCATTTTTAGGTATGTATTTAGTATTTGTAGATTTGCAGTTGGTTATATGTGTTATAGATGTATTTATTATATTGTTGTCCAAGTTAGTGGCGGACTGATATGGATACTCTGAGGTTTGAGTTACTCTAGTTTGTTCCTTCAACTTTCATTATGTTCATTATGTCCAGCCTATCCCTTATGTCCATTATGATTATGCACTTTATTCTATCCACCCACTGAGTGGTTGTACTCACCCCCTCTTCTCATATTCTCCAAGTTAGCTAATAGAGGACGAGTCCAGTTGACTTACCATTGCGTCGCGCAGAGAGTCCCTGGTCGTGCTGGTCCCACAACATTCGATCGAGATGTCGTTCGATTTTCCTTTATTGTTATCGGAGTCTGTTTACGCATTTTGGATTTTGTCGCAATTGGTTTCAGTGTAAAATAAAATGTATTTTACTTTTAATTGATTTATATTTAGTCGTGCATGCATGCAGTTAATAAAATACTTATATTTCTATTATTATTTCGGAGTTTTTACCAGATCTGGTTCCAGTATTGTGTTTATGAATATTGTTACTAAGGGACTCCTCTGTCATGTGAATGACGAATGTGCCCCCGGGGCGTGACAATTTTATTGATATCATAGCCTAGGTTTGTTATTTCGATTTGTGGATTTTGTGTTTCGAGATTTTCTTATCCTTTGATTTTTGGACTTTTGTGTTTTGGGACCAGGCAAGCTGAAGGAAATCTCTGAGCTATTGGAAAAGTAGTCATCTTTAGTGGTCACTGTACTTTCCTCATGTAATAGGAAGTTGTCATTATGTTTTGTTAGATACTTACATATTTGCTCATTGTAGGAAATGCTATCTAGTGAAATTTCCCCTACTCATGGTTGTGGACGAGGTCGACCTCGGAAGCGACCTATTAATGCTACGGGACCTACCCTTGAGGTTGGAAAACGTAGACTCTATAGAGGTGTCGACTGATGTCGAATTAAGAGGCTAGGGTTAGACTCGCTAGCCACCCATTTGGAGGTCAAAGGAGTAACCCCTCAGAGAGTATCAGTCCTTACTACTAGTGATTTGTTCATAGATAAGGCGTGTATATCTACACTGACCAAAACGATAAAGGGTTGTTTTACCGTATGTTAGGGGATATCGGTCCATGGATTGCTTATGCATAGATGGACAATCTAGAAGATTCGTTTGGATACATAACTTGCAGGGATGCAGAGAAGATGGAGCTTGCGGTGTATCACTTACAAGATCAGGCCAACACATGGTGGAAAATGCAGCTGACGATTTTCGAAGAGCAGAGTATCACTTGGATACTATGCCCAAAAATTTTTGAGAGATAGTATTTTCTGATCTCTTTCCATATAAGTTGTTGTCAGGAGTTTCTGAACCTTAAGCAAGGCGATCGAAGCGTCATGGATTACATTGGAGAAAAATTTGTAGAATTATGATACCTCGCCTTTGTAGGTTAGTTATAATACAAGAAGCCTTTAACGTCTTGTTACGAGGTAAATGTGTAATCTTTGGATTTTGATAGTCATACGTTGACTTGAGATTAAACTACTATGTATTTAGAGTTTGATATATAGAAACTCAACATAAATGCACTAGATCTCATACTTGTTGAAGATGAGAAGACTAGTAGTCGATTGGGATCTGGATCAAAGTTGCGTAATGGAAGTATGGTGGGCTCATAACCCACAGTGAAGTTTACAATATGACAATTGGAATGTTAAGATATTAGAATAAGTTGGAAGAGTGATAAGACACTTAGGGATTAACTAACCATGGAAGTACATAAGGACTTTCATATTTTGTTAATGTACTTAACTTATTTATGTTGTGAAGGATATAGTTGAAGTTCCAGATTATTCCAGGCGCGAAGAATTATTGAGATGAAACAAGGTCATATGCTGGATAGAGATTTTACGGTAATGAGATTCTGATGAAGAAACTACTTAGAGTAAAAGAACGACATGTAGATAGGATACCTTTATTAGGGTATATCTAGTAGGAAATTTGGATTAGTAGGGGAGAATGTAATATATCGGGGGGAAAAAAATAAATAAATTTAATAAAAATAAGTTTAATATAATAATAATATAATGAAATCAAAATGAATAAAATAATTTATTTATTTGTTATCCGGACAAATATAGTTATTAGTATTTATTCTGGATAAGATTTTTATTAAATTGGATGAGGTTTAATTAGTGTTAATTATTATGTTGATTAATTCTATTAAGTATAAGATTATATAAGTTAAAACCTAAGTTCGGGTTTAATTAAAAGCTAAGATGGAAATTAGGGATTTAATTCCTAATTTTCTTCCTTTCCTTGCTGCATCCCCATTTTCTTTCTTGCGTGCGTCGCGTTCTCTTCGCTTGCCCACGTGAATCGCGTGCGCATACACATGCGCCACGACCACATCGTTTGCCTCCCTCGAGCCTGTCGTTACCGCAAATGCCCAACGACATCAGTGACCCACGGTTCGCGATACCCAGCCCCGTGATCCCTGTTCTGTCTCCGAATGTCACTGCCTCGCGACCGATGCGAGTGTCACAGCCAGACGTTCTTCGACCCTCCCTATCATGGATAGCACTGTCACGTAGCCAGCATCATCTGCCGCCTGGGTGGCCAGCCTCCTCACTGCCGCGAGTAGTGGCACTGCTGTCGCATTTCCTTGTGCCAAGCACGGTGACGCCGTCGTCGCTCGTCTCCATCGTCGCGGGGTGTTCTGTGGTCACCGTCGCATGCGCACGACTAGCAGCCGTCGCCCTGCATGTGGTCAGCCCGCCGCTGCCAGCCACCGTCGATCGATGCCAAGATCCGGCATCGCCCCTGTTTACGGTCAACCTGCATCGGTGAGTTAACTGCAACTAGGTTTTGGATTAATTAAGAGTTTAATTAAGAGTTGATTAATCGGATTAATTAAATTAATTGAATGGATAGATTTCTGATTTAATTGATTAACTAGGGTTATTAATCTGGTTCATTAATCTAGTTTAATCATGCTGATTAATTTGGATTTAATCGAATAACTGGTCCGGATTAATTAACCTATTTAATAGATTAATTAACATTAGATTGGTTAAATTAGCTTTAGGCTAATTAATCAAGAGTTAATTAACCTAAATTGATTTGATAATCAATTAAGAGATTAATTGAGTTATTAAATACTTGTCCACTAGTTAGTTAAAAATATTGATCGGGTTAAATAACAGATTCGAGAACGGAAGCAAATCCTCATATTGGAAGATAGCTCGGACATTCTACGTATCAGGTGGGTGGATTCTATAATTTCAGAATTTAGTGCATATTTGTATTGGTTATATTGGTTATGCTATTTACATAGGTTGTATTATGTTTTCACTTGGAGATCTGACTAGTATTACTTTAACCTTATAACTGTTGAACCTAGATTCTAGGTTGTTTGATATTCGTTAGTGTATAGTTATTGATTGCTATTACTGTTATATGCGCCTAGTTGTCGCTGTGATATAAATTGTTAGATGTTATTGGTAGATGTTTACCTATTATTGGTTGGATTAGTATTAGGATTGGACTAGTAGGATAATATGACTAAGATGAAATAAATGCTTAGAAGGTATATATTGGTTCTTTGACTCTCTAGATTTTAGTGCATGGTGATATGATTACGTTGCTTACGTGGTTTATAGTGTATTTGCATTTGATGCTCTATTTAGTATTGTCTTGACTTCGTATTGGCATGACCCCTTTAGTTATACCTTAATTAACTTCAGTCATTGATCTCCATTAGTATGTTTTTGTTGTAATTATTAGACATCATGGTTAAATGCTTATTTGGTTATGTATTGTCGCGATTGATACCATGATTGGGACTAGTAGATAGTATAACTTAGATGAGGTCAGTCCGTAGGAGCGGATCTCATGAATGAAATGACACCAATAGAACCCTAGGTGTTGGAACCCTAGGCGTAATAACTCAGACGTGTTTATTGGTAGATGCTATTGGTATATGATTGATCTACTCATTGGTTCGATGGATATTGTGATTGAACTATCAGAGGTAGTATGATCCTTAGAGGGTATATACCGTTTCTCATATCTCGGTTGTCAACTAGGTCTCTCATTCGTAGTTGAGAAAGTGTACAGTAGAGTTTCTCTATGGTTACTTTGTATATCTATGGTCGATCATGACTCCCAGTCATGGTTGAGATGACCTACCGTAAAGTCATACTATGGTATTATCCGTTCAGAGTTAGTGATAATTAGAATCGTATATTGGTTGTAGCTAAATGACTACCTTACATCTTAAGTACCCACGAGACCTGTTCGTGGTAGCATATTGTAGCATGCATGATTGAATTGGTAGAAATGGTATAATTTAGACTTGATTGTCTCGATGTGTTATGAGAAGGTTTATGATCTTATCGGTCGTGATAAGTGTTCATATTAGAAGGGTTGGAACCCTAGGTTTAACTACCTTGATGTACTTATTTGCATATCGATGATCTTCATCGACTTTGATAGACGTTCTATGCTATATGTATTGGATAACCCTAGGCTTAACACCTTAGGATAATCGACTGCCCACGAGACCCATTCATGGTAGCATGCTGCTGCATGCAGTCGATAACTAGATAGATATATACTCTGACTCCCTACGAGACCCATTCGTGGTAGCATGATGTTGCGTGTAGACAACGTTTTGTATATTGCTTGTCTTCATATGAGTCTCGTTCATGGTAGTTCGTAAATAGTTTCTTTTGTATTACCTCGAGAGCCACGAGGCTTTGTTGCGGTATCCTGATGTGTATTTGTAGATTTGAGTGAATAATGGATATACCTTACATACAAACTTATGTACTTAGGCTATTTGATATGGGCTCCTATTGGACATACCATAGGTAGTCATGGGTGATAGGTGTATCGTGCATTAGTGACATGCACCATCTTGCATTATTGCATGACTGACGATCATCGACTCCTCGATAGGAGGTGATACTACTTGGTAGTTGAGCCCATCGTCAGTTATATTATCTACACACACATCCATCGTGGGCTAGTGGTATTTCAAGTGTGTGTAGTTGCTTTATCATAGTTCCACGGTGGTCGCTCAGGTGATTTGTATTGCGACGTGGTAGCAGACAGGGATCCCTCCTTTGTCGAGAGACGAGGAGATGAGATGAGGTGATTCCCCCCATATACATACATGGGATAGGAGGGTGATACTCCGCCAGCATTCTGTCCACTTGGTCACTTAGGTGTAGTGACGTCAGAGTGCACAGTTGTCACAGTCTTACCCACTTGGCCGACACATATGAAATGTCAGTGGCTTGACTGGCGTCAGAGGTGACACAGGTGATTGCATCATGTGCATACATTTTTACTATATGCATTGTTTGTTGCACTTTTGGTTGTTGCATATAATTGCTTGGCACATACAAGAGGTATTATGTTTGTTTATTTTTGGTGATTCTATATATATTGGGTGGAGGTATTTTATGTCCGTTCAGGTGATTTTGGTATGTACCGTTTTCAGGTATGTATTTAGTATTTGTAGATTTGCAGTTGGTTATATGTGTTATAGATGTATTTATTATATTGATGTCCAGGTTAGTGGCGGACTGATATGGATACTCTGAGATTTGAGTTACTCTAGTTTGTTTCTTTGACTTTCATTATGTTCATTATGTCCAGCCTATCCCTTATGTTCATTATGATTATACACTTTATTCTATCCACCCACTGAGTGGTTGTACTCACCCCCTCTTCTCATATTCTCTAGGTTAGTTGATAGAGGACGAGTCCAGTTGACTTACCATTGCGTCGCTCAGAGAGTCCCTGGCCATGTTAGTCCCACAGCATTCGATCGAGATGTCGTTCGATTTTCCTTTGTTGTTATCGAAGTCTGTTTACGCATTTTGAATTTTGTCGCAATTGGTTTCAGTGTAAAATAAAATGTATTTTACTTTTAATTGATTTATATTTAGTCGTGCATGCATTCAATTAATAAAATACTTATATTTCTATTATTATTTCGGATTTTTTACCAGATCTGGTTCTAGTATTGTGTTTATGAATTTGTCACTAAGGGGCTCCTTTGTCATGTGAATGACGAATGTGCCCCCGGGGCATGACAGCTGGTCCCAAGTATTATCTATTCGGCTTTTCCCTTGGGTATTGCTTACCACAGTTGGTCAAAAGTACAACCATTCGATTTTCTCCTTGGGTATCGCTTATCACAACTGGTCCCAAGTATTATCTATTCGGCTTTCCCCTTGGATATCGCTTACCACAGCTGGTCCAAAGTACAACCATTCGGTTTTCCCCGTGGATATCGCTTATCACAGTTGATCCCAAGTATTATCTATTCGGCTTTCCTCTTGGGTATCGCTTATTACATCTGGTCCCAAGTACAGTCATTCGGCTTTCCCCTTGGGTATCGCTTACCATAATTGGTCCCAAGTACAACCATTCAATTTTCCTCTTGGGTATCGCTTATCACAGCTGGTCTCAAGTATTATCTATTTAGCCTTCTTCCTTGGGTATCGCTTAGCACAGTCGGGCCCAAGTATTATCTCTAATTTGGCTCTTCTTTGGATTGCTATTCGGTTTCCGACTTTTTTCCTCAAGTATCTCTGCTCGGCCAAGTCTCCTATCATTGAACCATGTTGAAGGTACTTTGAAGATGTTTGTTATTATTCGTTATTAACGTAGTCGGTAGCGTTAAATTTTTAAGGAGCCGAATGAGAACACTTAGTTCAAAGAGTTGGCATTAAGATTCAAAGTATTCTGAATACAAAAATGTCGTCACGGCTACAAAATTTACTATTAAACTAGAAATTAAAGACTAAATTAATGGGGAAGGTCACTAAGCACCGAGTCTGGGGTCTCGTCAGTGAGACGCTGCATGTCCAGGAACTCGGTAGAGGTCCCCTTAAGCGGGTATCCGACTTTGAAGTGTCGGATAGACCCCTCATAACCTATCTCTAGGAGGTCAACGGTGCAACCTCCTAGGATATCAAAAAACTCCTTAGAGGCGAGGAAGGTTTTCTTGCGTTTCTCCCAGCGGCCTTCCTCGCCAACTCGGTAAGTAACCAGCTCGGCTCTGGTTGCCTCTGCCTGAGCTGCTAGTTCTTCCTGCTGCTTGGTCTCAAACTCTGCTTAAGCAGCTTTGATCTGCTCGGCCTGCAGCAGTTTGGCCTCAGCTTCTTTGGCTCGTGCCTTGAGTTTTTCTGCCTCTGCAGCTCTGGCCCGTAGCTCCCCATCTCGGCAGCCTGGACCTTTAGGTGCTCCAGCTCTCGCGCCTGGCTCCTGAGATCGTCCTCGTAGCGGAGGACATTGGATTGAGACATGGCTGCCTCGGACTGAGCTAAGTCGAGCTCCGCTTCCTTATCCCAGAGCTGAGTGGATAGGCCTACCACTTGGGCCCGCATCTACTGGAAAGTAGCGATTAAGGGAGGCAGGCGGGACATTAACTCCAAATGGTAACCCCAGAACTGCAAAATGAGCAGAGTTAATTTAACCGAGATAGTGAAACTTAGTGACGAAAGCAAAACATCAAAATGGTAAAACAGAATTCATCTCGTCACTTACTTTGGCTAGGTGGGTGTTCATCTCATCACTAAGCGTCGGGATGGATTTCCCCTTGGCCGACTCCCTTACGACGTCTCGGATTTCTCGGAGAAATCCCCTGGCAGGCTGCTCTTGTCCCGGTCGAGGATGACCCGAGACTCCGGGAGGGGGCATGGACTGGGTTGATGAGAGGACGACGGCTCGGTTGGAGGAGTAGGAGCCCTTGGATACCCCTTTGCGGGGGGCGTCGGACTATCGGGACCTGCGCCATTGGGCCCTTCACCACTCGGCCCAGCCGAGTCGAGGGAGACTTTGGCTGGGAAGTGAGTGGGAAGGACTCTCTTCTAAAGAAGACAGCATGACACAACTCCTCTTATGCTGCCGACGCTGCTCCTCCAAATCCCCAGAACTTATTACCTCGACCACAAGAGAAGGCAGAGGTGGTGGAGGCTCGTTGGATCTGACTCCTTCAGGTGTCTCGGCAGGAGCATCTGCTGGAGGGATCATCTGCGCTCTTTTCCACTTCAATTTTTTGTTAATTGAAGCGCGAAATATGACTTCAGTTGTCGTAAAGAGAGAAGAAAGTTAGCCATTAGGAATAAAACAAATAACAAAGTGAGGAAAGACCTTTTACCTAAGCTGCCGCTCAGCTCGGCTTCTATGGAACTTATATCATAATAGTGCAGAAGTCTTTCCTCCAGCAAGACGTTAACGTTAAAACTTAGGCTATTAAGGACTTCGGCTATCTCTCAGTAGGTGGAAGATTTTCTAAAGTTGCTGATAGATGGAGTAGGTGACAGCTCGAGCTGCCACCCGGTAGGCCAGAGGAAAGGAGAGTCAGGTTTCACAAATAAGTATCAGGTTTTCTAGTACTTATGAGAAGTAATGAGATTCAACAAGAATTTTACCTCTTGCCGAGCCGAGAAGAAGAAAACGCCTGCTTCTTTCTTTTTTGGAACGAAGCAGGAATGGAAAGCATCGCCCGAGAGGGGAAGATGATAAAAAATGAAGATTATGATGAAGCCATTAATAAGGCTAAAAGCGTTGGAGGCTAATTGGTGTAAAGGAATGAGAAAGTAATTCAACAGCTCAGTAAAGAAGGGATGAAGAGGGAATCAGAGACCATCCGCCAATTGGTCAAGGTAGAAGGCGGAGAAGCCGGGAGGTGGTTCGTGAGAGCGTTGGTCTCGTTGAGGTGCTCTAAGTCTAAAAGAAGGGGGGATTTGAAAAGCTTCCCTAATCTCACGGCGCACATCAATAGTGATGGCGCTGCGAGTCCTATGAAACCACAAATTGGTGGTTTCAGCCATCAGGAGAAAAAAAGGAGGCAAGGAAAGAGCACTTGCAGGAACGGAAAGCTCGCCGGAAAAGAAAAAAGGAGAGTAAAACCGTTGGAGAAGGAAAGGCTGGAGACGTCGCGCGTGAGATAGTAAAACTTAAGTTTTAAGGGATACTTATAGGCATGTCGTGTCGTTTCGCCTCTCGAGGGTCTTTCCTCGGATACGGTAGCCACGTGACACAGTAAGGAGAACCCTAGGGAAGCGGGGTAATCATAATATATCCTTGCATTAATGAGCATTAATGGGCCATCTCCAAAAGTGAGATTTTCTCCGTTCCTGAGGAGCACATACTAGGTGTCACCTCCCATGCCTCATTAAAATGAGAGAGAAAAATCATAACGCAATAAGATCAGTTTAGTCAGTCAAGCTACGTCTATCCTTCGACTAGACTTGAGGGGGGATGCTTATGATACCGAGAAAAACTAACCTATGACTGGGCGTATGACTAGGCATATAATCATCAGTACCACGTCATACATTATTCCAGGCACCCCGTGTCTCAACTCGGTCATACATTATTCCAGATGCCCCGTGGCTCGACTTGGTCATATATAATTTCAGATGCCCTGTGTCTCGACTCGACCATGCATTATTCCAGACACCCCGCATCTCGGCTCAGTCATATCTTATTCCAGACGCTCCGCATCTCAGTCATCATCTCATATATCGGCAAAGACACATTATCTCAGATGTATGACTTCTCAACACATGATTTATCTTATTTAGTCAGAGAACGTGACAGATATTTCCTGTTCAGGGGGTCCATTAGGTAGTCATTGTCAATATTTCCCTCCGACCAAGAAACAGATGCTCATACTAGTTGTCAGAAGAATGTCTACCACATTAACGAGGAGTTGTCTCCTATCAACACACGATGAGTATTAATTACGGTCCACGTGTCTGCGACATTTATGAGGGTAATGACCCCTATTACTTCTTGGAGCAAACGTAAATACATCATGAAGTCATATCACCCATACCGACTGTACTATTTGGCAGGAGGATTTCTCTTCTATATATAGCCTCCCCAGAGAATGATAAAAGAGGTTCGCGCATTCTCAACTCCACTTGTCTATTCCTTTCTCCACCTTCCTACTAATTCCTGCCTTGAGCGTCGGAGGGGCCTTGTCGAGATCTCTCTCGGCGCCTTTAACCACTTGTTGTCTTGCAGGACTCTCCATTCGGCTTGTCTTGCTTCATTCGGCTCGGCCCGCAGCCGAGACGACGTTCCGACCGCCATCCCTCTCCCTCCATGTCATTTCCTTTCGTCCGAATTGTTAGTCCTTGCTGCTTTCGCCACCGAGACACCTCACCATCCCCGTCTCGACATGCAACAGATAGACTTGAGGAGATAGAGCCGCTCCTGGACAGGGGCAGTTGGGGCCCGCCCAAGGCCCAATGAAGATTTTTAAAAAATTATATAGGAAAGGGGTCCATTTTATGGAAAATTATTTTTTTTTTTATCTATAAAAGAGCCTATTTTTTTTTTACTTCACCCAGGGTTCTAAAACCTTAAGGATTGGCTCTGTGAGGAGACTAATGTGATCTTTCATTTGAGGGAGAGTAGTTAAGAGTATTGAAAATATAATTAAAGTCTCACATTGATAAGACATAGAAAAAATCACGATGAAAAGATATCTTCATTGCTATGAGATTTTTAGAGTATAGTTCAAAAATAAAAAGGATAATATTATATCATTATGAAAATATATGAATTTTATAGACAGGTGATTAGCACAGTACGAATTTGTACCAAGTGAGTATTGTTGGGCGTAAAGCATCGTTTAGGCATTTTATACAAATTATAAGCGATTAAAAATAGCAATAATTAAACACTTACAGTGGGTTCGTCGAATTCGTCGGAAATTACAATTTCGTCGTCGGAATCTCACCGTCTGAGAAGTGATCACAGTGTGGAAAGCTTCTCCTCATTCACGAACCAAATTCACCGCGCCTTGGACGTTTCCTACGATCTCTACTCGCTTTGGCAGCCTCTTAGCGTCCTTTGCGTCTTCTCCGACAGAGCAGCCTCTCTCTCCCTCTTCTCAGTCTCTCAGATACCTCTTGCTCTGCCTCCTCTCGCTCTCTCTCGAAAGCCACCAACAAACCCTCCCTTGGACGCACTCCTTCCCTTTTAAAGGGAAGGAAATGCACGCACGACTTCAAGCCGTGCGTGCTTGAGGCGGTTCCACGAACTGCCTCTGTGCAGTTCGTGGAACTGCCCACATCTCCCACTCGTCCAAGGTATGTCACATAGACAAAATGATCACACAGACCATTTTAGAAGAGGTGTTTAGTCACATAGACTAAATGATCACACAGACCATTTTAGAAGAGGTGTTTAATCACATAGACTAAATGATCACACAGACCATTTTAGAAGAGGTGTTTAATCATATAGACTAAATGATCACACAGACCATTTTAGAAGAGGTGTTTAAGTCACATAGACTAAATGATCACATAGATCATTTCGGAGAAGTATTCAGTCACATAGACTAAATCGAAGCAACATCTATTGTCCCAAAAGACTAATAGAACAGAGATTAATAGTCACAAAGACTAAATGAAACATCCAATTCATACTTCAGAAAATGGACCGTGCGACAGCAAGCACATTGAGCATTCATATGCTAAGAAAGTTGTTACACTTTACATAGCTGCTCATAGAGCGATCAATGCTAAGAGAAGCTATTACGCCTAACTTAGCCGCTCTCCGATTAATACATAATCATTCTCCTAATGACACACAGTCATTCTCTAGGAGGTACAAAACCATTATTTAATGGCACATAGCCACTTTCCAGGTGACACATAGTCGTTCTCCAGGTGATACAAAATCATATTCCTGGTGGTACCTAACCGTTTACCTGGAAATATTCATGTCTTGCTTTTTACCCAGATTAAATAATCTCATTTACATCAATATGAACATCTCTAATCCCTTATATTGACCATCATGTCAAGAGTATGTTCCATATTCTAATTATTCACAATCATTTCCATATACAACAGAAATGAGTCGACTAGTGAATAATTCTCATAAGATGTAAATCTATTTAATCTTCCTTTTAGTGTGAATCTATTCATTTGAACCAGTCGCTTTCTTAGACATGTTCCATAGACCGAATCATCCATAGTCAATAGGTTTACATGCTAAAGTAGCAGACACTGATCAAAACTTCAAGTAGACACCTAAATAGTCACAAAGGGTAAAAACTGAGATTAACATATAATCTCAAAGGGCTCACATAGTAGAGAAACAGGGATCCATTCTCCTACTACCCTTATTGTCGTCTTAGCACATGTGGTATGAATCACATGTTACGATGTTGTCCTCTTTACCAATAAAGAGCGCATGTTTCCCTCAAATTAACATCGTACAGATTTCGATCTAGACATTCCCAATGTCTAATCCAGAATTCAACACATGAATCCATAATTCAACATATGAATTCTAATCTGGCTCAAAACAGGTATAGTAAATGGTGGGTTCATTAACTTATAGGAATGTAACAAATTTTATAGCTTCCAAAGCTAACAACCACATAGGCTGACCTATAAGCATCGATCTTACCTCTATTCATACACAACAAATAGAGATGATTGTCCATGTGAAAGGACCAATCACTACCTGTTAACATGCTTATCGAGATATTATCACTAGAACATAACAGAACATACACATACACTGAATAAATTATGGCTTTAAAAAAAATTTACAATCAAAACATATCTGATTGTCAATTACAACGTTGTTACATTCTACGAAGTCCCAAGGACTTTACATGCTCATTTAATGACTCTCTAGTCATCGGTTTAATAAAAGGATCTGCAAGCATAGCTCGTGTAGGGATATACTCTAGAATCACTTTCTTCTTAGCAACAATATCCCTTATAAAGTTGTACTTTATAGCTATATGCTTGCCCTTGTTGTGATATTTGGGATCCTTGAAAAAAGTTATAGCAGCTTGACTGTCACAATAGACGGTCACTGGACTCCCACTGTCCTCAGCAATCTTCAAATGCTTCAGGAACCTCCTCAACCAGACTGCTTCTTGTACCGCTGCTGAATATGTCATATATTCAGCTTCCATTGTAGATAAGGCCACACAGGCTTGTTTCTTGCTGTTCTAGGAGATGGCGCCACCATTTAACAAGAATGCATAGCCTGATGTTGATTTTCTATCATCCAGATCCCCAGCCCAATCTGCATCTGAATAACCCTTTAGGTTCATATCTGATCCTTGATAACAGAGACAATAATCTTTCGTTGCCTTCAGATATCTGAATATCCTTTTTACTGCTTTCCAGTGTCTCGATCCTGGGTTTGACTGGAATCGACTAACTAAGCCCACTGCATAGCTGATATCGGGATGAGTACACAACATAGTATACATTAAACTACCTATGACACTTGCATATGGTTTTTTTTCATCTCAGCTATTTCAGCTGGAGTCTTGGGATTCATACTTTTGCTCAAAACAGCACCTTTCGCAATAGGTGTCTGTTCACCGTTGCAGTCAGACATGCTAAAATGTTGTAACATCTTAGTTATATAAGACTCTTGTGACAAATCCAAAAGTCTCTTTGGTCGATCCCTAATGATCTTTACTCCTAAGATGTGTTAGGGCAATCTCTTGCCGTGATATGGTTTTGATGGTGTGGCAAAGGGTTTAAGTTAGTGTGTTATGTTTATTTGATATGTGCGTTGAAGTCGTGCAGGACTTAGTAATTCGCACATGGAGCCGTGGCGAGTTTCACATCTCATGACTCGTGCCTTGAGTCGGTGAAGGATAGCTTTGCGGAAGCCGTGCGCTTGGAGCATCCGAGGGACCGCCGGACGAGAAGCTTGGAGTGAAGCCGGAGGAAGTAGACTTCGAGGCAAGAGACGCGAAGGAGCATTGCAGAGCCGTGCGCCTGATGCTGCCGAGGGACGTGGCCGAGAACGAAGAGAACTTCGAAGGCGAAGGACTCCGAGAAATGAGAGTGAGCGATTGTAACCCGGGGAAGGGTAACTCTTAGGTGAAACTTGGCCATTTGGCCAAGTGTCGGATGGGTTTTCCCGACACCGATCGCCATGTCATAGCGCGGCGATAGTCAGTCGAGTGTAGCTCGGCGGTATCTGACCCGGGTTTTGTGGCGGCGAGCCGATCGCCATCGTTAGCGATCATTGCCAAGATTAGCGATCAGCTGGCAAGGCGATCGGTGATCGTCAATAGGGTTTTAGCCAGAACCGCTTCGTAGCCGGGCCAGGCGATCGACTACGAAGTCGTGATCGGCCCGGTGAGGTCGTGATCGCCAAGAGTTCCGTTGGACAACAGCGGTCGGATCCGACGTGTTCGGAGGCCGTTGTAGTAACGGCGATCGCCATGGGCGTGATCGGTGATGGCGCCAACGGAAGAAGTTAGCCCTCTATAAAAGAGAGGGTGTGAGCCTGAGAGGCTAATGCTTAAGTTCCAAACAATCTTCCTAGTGCCCCACAAGCTCTAAACTCTTCTTACACGCTTTTACTCCATTCTATTTGTAAGAAGAGTGATCTTGGTTGTAAAGGTTACCTCCACCTAGCTTTGTGCAAAGGAGAGACCGATAGTGATTGGTTTTGGCGGAGTGATTCACCGTGACGAATCGGACCGTGGATTAGCGGCGTAGCCGTGAACCACGTCTATATCTTGGTGTTTGTATTGCTTGTTTCTATTTTGCTTGTCTTTATTTATATTTGTATATTCGCTTGCGCTAACGTTTTGTAGGCGAGCAAAATACCGCCATCCAAACGAAAGGGCTATTCACCCCCTCTAGCCGGCCATCCGATCTCCAACAAGTGGTATCGAGGTTGCTTGTCACTTAGGACTAACGCGCAACAAGCCCTACATCAAAATGGCGGCTCCAACATCCATCCTCCAAAGTTTGAAGGAGAATTCGCTTGTGGAAGAAGCGAATGGAGGTATTTTTCAAACGGATTTTGATATAATGATTACAATGGAATCCGGTTGCTTTTGCCTAGGGATGAAGAGGGAAGCCAATAGAGAAATCTAGGTGGACCAAGAAGCAAAGAGAGGAGCACCTTGCAAACTCCAAAGCCAAGCACCATCTCTACAATGTGCTTCCTCAACAAGAAATCAACCGAATAGGAGAATGCCTAAGCGCCAAGGAGATGTGGGAGAAACTAATTGAGCTCCATGAAGGCACATCCGAGGCGAAGCTAGCTAGGAGAGATCTCCTCCGCTCTCAACTATCCAACATTAAATTAGAAAAGGGGGAAAAGGTAATCTCTTTACACTCTAGGTTTAAGGAAATTTTAATTGGGCTAACAAGTGTAGGTGAGAAGCTATCGAACCGGGACATGCTCATGAAGGCTATAGATGCCTTTCCCCGGTCCTCAAAGTGGAGCTCCATGGTGGACTCCTTCTACATGTCCAAGAACCTAGAAGTGAGTACCTTGGAGGAGTTCTTCTCAACGATGGAACTCCACGAAACGAGGCTTGAAGGAATTCAAGAAGAGCCAAGAATTCAACCCTCAAGAGGAGTAGCTTTGATGGCAAACAAGGGGAAGAAGAAGATAGAGATCCCTTCCTCCTCCGATGATGAAGCCTCATCCTCCTCCATGGATAGCACCGAAGAAGCCTATATGGTAAGGAGGGTAAGACGTGCATTTAAGAATTTTAGATTTGATAAATCTAATGATAGGATGAGAAGACCAAGGGGGAAGGTGATATGCTACAATTGCCAAGGAGAGGGACACATAAGGGACAATTGTCCTCTCCTAAACAAAAGCAAGGAAGAGAGGAAAAAGAAAGAAGAAAAGAAGAAGAAAAAGGGGAGCAAGAAAAAGAAGGAAGAGGAGAAGAAGACAAAAGAAAAGGGGAAGGCCAAAGCATTCAAGGCCAAGACATGGGATGATCCTTCCTCATCCTCCTCCTCATCATCGGATGAGGAGAATGCCTTTGTCGCCAATTTGGCCTTGATGGCCTTTGACGACTTGGATTGCTCCTCCTCCGAAAATGAAGGATCAAGCACAAGAGGAGAGAGCTCAAGTGAAGGGGGAGCCTCCTCCACATCATCATCCTCCTCATCATCCGAAGAAGAAGAAGAGGACATGGAAACTATGGTAACGAAAACCTCTCCTAGTAAAATAGTTTCTATGATTTCTAGTTTAACTAGGGATTTGTTTAGAGCAAAGAAGAAAAATAAATGCATGCTAGATCAAATTAAGGCATTAGAAAATAAGCTAGAAAATGCATGCTTAAATAATAATGATACTTCTTCTTGCCATGATGATGCATGCTCACATGATAATTATGTGCCTTTAGATGTTAGTGATGCATGCATAGAAGAAAATAGGGCATTAAGGGAAAAGGTAGATTATTTAACCAAAGCCCTAGGAAAATTCACAATTGGCTCCAACACCTTGAATATGATCATAGGGAGCCAAAGGGCAAGTTTTAACAAGAAAGGCCTAGGATATAAAGAGAAGAAAAATGAGAAGGCCTATAGATGCCTAATAGCTAGGGGACAAGACAAAAACAAAGTAATAGCTAAGAAATGGATCCCCAAGGAATTTCTAGTGAACCCCATAGGTAAAAATCTATTTTGGGTTCCAAAATCCATCCTTAAGGGTTAGAAAACCCCTAGGGTAGTCAACCATATGAACTTGACCTATATCATATTTTGGTTGACTTAGGATGACGGGACAACATTTTTAGATAGTGTTGGGTGATGATAACGTGCCCATAAAAAGGTAATAATGCTTAAATCATGATGATTAATGTAATTTCTATGCATATGTGTAATCATGGTTTATGATTTTGATATTGGGCACATCATCATGAGAAATAGGTTTAAATCATGCTTTAGGTGACACTTTATTTATTATCATCATATAATGCCTAATGCATGGTTATAATCTGATGAAAACATGTATTTCATGATCATAATGTGAAATTAATTGATATGTGTCATTATGATCATGTAGGTTGTTAGGTTGATACTTAACCATGATAGAATTGCTTGAATATATTGGTTAAGTATATATATACAAATACTCCCCTAGGATGCATCTCACACTCACTATAGGCTAACTTGATTGCAAACTTAGCATGGGTGAGATATTAGGATGATACAAATGTCCACTAATGCCTATGACATTTAGATGGTCATTTAAAGTATCAAAATATCAATAATAGACCAATCATGGGGAAGGCTTATGTTTAATAAATAGACATATTGCCCAAAGATCATGGTTGGATATTTCTAATGTTTTCAAAACAATTTCTTACCTTAAAATACATGTATTCATGTTTTGGAACAATTGGATGCAAAACTAGGTAGCTAACTTGATACTAGAATGATCAAAAACCTAGTAGTTTTTAGAACTTTTGGATTTTTGGAAAATCTTGTAAAATATAATGATTTTTCATGAAAAACTATTTTTCCTTGATAGATATACTTAAGAGAAATATGTTCCTCGAATTTCATGATTTTTAGAATTTTCTGAATTTTTAATGCATTTAATTTCATCCGTAAAATCGAAATTTGCTCATTGCCATACCGATAGAATCATTGGTGGCTATAAATCAGAACATTGAAGGCGAATTCAGTTTGTAAACCTACAACTAGTGATAGAAATATACTTGATGCCATCAACAAATGGTACCCAATTTTTAAATCAACTTGACATATTTTTCCTCCATTATAATTGATGCCATGAGCTTATAACTTAGTGTTAATCTTTTTGATGGTGTCAAAGGGGGAGAAATAAGTATGTTTAAGTTAATCACATTAGGGGGAGAAATATATGTAGGGGGAGAAATATATTGTAGGGGGAGAAATATATGATAGGGGGAGAAAATTTGCATGGAGAGTTTCATGGATTAAGGGGGAATTGCATTGTTATATCATGTTTATCTTTACATGCTTTCTTACCCTTAGAATTTACATCAAATGTTTTTACCTAACTTAAACGGATTGCCACACATCAAAAAGGGGGAGATTGTTAGGGCAATCTCTTGCCGTGATATGGTTTTGATGGTGTGGCAAAGGGTTTAAGTTAGTGTGTTATGTTTATTTGATATGTGCGTTGAAGTCGTGCAGGACTTAGTAATTCGCACATGGAGCCGTGGCGAGTTTCACATCTCATGACTCGTGCCTTGAGTCGGTGAAGGATAGCTTTGCGGAAGCCGTGCGCTTGGAGCATCCGAGGGACCGCCGGACGAGAAGCTTGGAGTGAAGCCGGAGGAAGTAGACTTCGAGGCAAGAGACGCGAAGGAGCATTGCAGAGCCGTGCGCCTGATGCTGCCGAGGGACGTGGCCGAGAACGAAGAGAACCGGCGCGAAGGACTCAGAAATGAGAGTGAGCGATTGTAACGGGAAGGGTAGCTCTTAGGTGAAACTTGCCATTTGGCCAAGTGTCGGATGGGTTTTCGACCCCGATCGCCATGTCATGGCGATCGCTTCTGAGTCGAGTGTAGCTCGATTGGTATACGACGATCCCGGTTTGGCAGCGTGATCGGCGCCATACGCTGGCGCCGATCGCCAAGACTAAATGATCGGCGCAATGATCGGGTCAATAGGGTTTTGCCAGCCGCTCGTGTCGGCCAGAGTCGATCGGGCAGTCGGCCGATGATCCGGTGAGGTCCAGCAATGATCGCCAAGAGTTCCATTGGACAACAACGGCCGGCATCCGACGTGTTCGAGGCAGAGGGGCCGCCATGGGCGCAATGATGGCGCCAACGGGAAGAAGTTAGCCCTCTCTATAAAAAGAGAGGGTGTGAGCCTTTGAGAGGCTAATGCTTAAGTTCCAAACAATCTTCCTAGTGCCCCACAAGCTCTAAACTCTTCTTACACGCTTTTACTCCATTCTATTTGTAAGAAGAGTGATCTTGATTGTAAAGGTTACCTCCACCTAGCTTTGTGCAAAGGAGAGACCGATAGTGATTGGTTTTGGCGGAGTGATTCACCGTGGACGAATCGGACCGTGGATTAGCGGCGTAGCCGTGAACCACGTTATATCTTGGTGTTTGTATTGCTTGTTTCTATTTTGCTTGTCTTTATTTATATTTGTATATTCCGCTTGCGCTAACGTTTTGTAGACGAGCAAAATACCGCCATCCAAACGAAAAGGGCTATTCACCCCCCTCTAGCCGGCCATCCGATCTCCAACAAGATGTATTCAGCTTCTCCCAAATCTAATGTGTCAAATTGTGAAGACAACCACTTTTTGACTTCCACCACAAAACCTATGTCATTTCCTGCTATCAGCATATCATCAACATATAACGATAAAATGACATACTTTCCTTTTTCCTTCTTAAGGAAAACGCAATGATCCTCATTGATCATTTCGAAACCATAAGATAAAACTACTTTGTTGAATCTTATGTTCCATTGTCTTGACGCTTGCTTCAGCCCATATATAGATTTCTTTAATCTACATACTTTATTCTCTTGGCCTAAAGCAACAAAACCTTCTGATTGAACCATATAGATTTCCTCGTCAAGTTCTCCGTTAAGGAAAGCGGTTTTGACATCCATCTGATGTAATTCCAAGTCATAATGCGCCACAAAAGCCAAAATAACTCGGATGGACACAAACTTCACTACGGGAGAAAATATCTCTTCAAAGTCTATACCCTCTCTTTGGGTAAACCCTTTTGCAACCAGTCGAGCCTTGTATCGGTTAATCTTTCCATCAGATTTCCTCTTTATTTTGAGAATCCATTTATTCCCAATGACCCTTCGACCAGGAGGAAGATCGACTAACTCCCAAACTTGATTCCCAATCATTGACTCCATCTCTTCTTCCATTGCACTTTTCCACTTATCTCCAACTCTACATCCCAACGCTTCCTCAACTGATTGAAGTTCATCTTCGTCAACTGGGAGTGTCATTATTGCCTCATTCTCAATATCAAACCTCCTTTTAGGTATGATCTTACGAACACTTTTTCGTAAGGTGGGTTGTTGAGAAGTCACCCCGTGATCAGGCACGTCACTCCCACTCAGTTGACTAGGTCCAGGTATCCCACTAGACTCCTGTTTTGTTGATAACGACTCTTCCTCCTCAAAAAGAGGAACTGTCTTATCAACTTCACCTCTTGTTGGGAACTCAGTTTCGAGAAAAGTGGCATCTCTCGAATCCAATTCAGAGATTGTTCCATCTGACGTCTCACCTATGAAAATATAACCTTTTGAGGTATTAGAATATCTTATAAAGATACACTTCTTACCTCGAGGTCCTAGTTTTCCATACTTGTGAGAACTGTCATGAACGTAGGCAGCCGACCCCCAGGGTCTCAGATTTCCCAAATATGGTTTTCTGCCTGTCCAACGTTCATATGGGGTAGTTGGAACTGACTTTGAAGGCACTTTGTTAAGTATATAGGCTGCAGCTAATAATGCATCTCCCTAAAAGGAGATCGGCAAATTAGCCTGCGCCATCATAGACCTAACCATTTCGAGAAGAGTCCTATTTCTTCTCTCAGCAACCCCATTTTGCTGTGGAGTTCCAGGGATCGTTAGTTGTCTAATAATCCCTTTATCATTACATATTATCTTGAACATGTCAGACAAATACTCTCTACCACGGTCAGTACGTAAAATCTTAACCTTACATTCCGTTTGATTCTCAACTTCGTTCATATAACGAATGAAGCAATCCAATGCTTCAGATTTGTGAGAAATCAAATACACATGACTAAAACGAGAGAAATCATCAATAAATGTAATGAAATAGGAAGCTTCATGTCTTGCCCTCACATTCATTGGACCACAAATATCCGAATGAATCAATTGCAATGGCGACTCTGCTCTAATAGCCTTACCGAATAGTTTCCTAATTGTTTTTCCAGCAAGACAATGCTCACATATAGACAAGCTAATCTTAGCTCGAGAGCCCAATAAGCCCTCTTTAGCTAATCGATTCATGCAATCTTATCCTATATGTCCTAATCTAGCATGTCAAACCTCATCAGTTATATCTGCATCGCTAGTAAGAGCAATATTCGAAAAACAACTATCAAATGCACAATTTACATTTGGCACCACATCTAGTACCATAAAACCATTTGTTAAATAACCATATCCGATTGACACTGAGTCAATCTTAAGTTCAACACACCACATGTAAAAATTTACACAGTACCCTAACTCAAGAAGAGAAGTTACAGAAACAAGATTCCGTCGAATCTCTGGAGCATACAGGACATCATGTAGAAACAAAACACTACCACCACGGAGGTTAAGTTTGCAAGTGTCGATTCCTATGACTTCAACTCTTGCATTGTTTCCAACATAGATCCATTTTTTTCCTGCTGGTACGCGACGGTACTCCACAAATGTAACTCGCTCCCGAGCTACATGGTTGGTTGCTCCCGAATCTATAATCCACAAAGGATAAGAATCAGCTAACAACACAAAGCTAGCAACAAAATGCTCAGAAGACAGATTCAAAGATACCTTTTTCGGCTCAGTGTATTCTCGAGCGAAGTGGCCTTTCTTGCCACAATTAAAACAAGACAACTTGTTTTTAGGTTTCTTTCCTGTCTTCTTCTTCTTTTTCTCAGTAGGGTCTTGTCCTCCAGCTACAGCCTCTGTCTTCTTTCCTTTCCCTTTCTTTTTTCCAAGCCATTTCTTCTTTTTGGATCCAGATGATCCAGCAGCACCTACAGCCACATAGGCTTGACCAGAAATCCTTGCGGATTCCACTCTCTCCGCCTCTAGTTCAACATGGCGCGAGACATCTGTAAAAGTCTTAATATTTCCACTGTGCGTCAAGGTCTGCTTCATAGTTTCCCAGGAATCTAGAAGGGAACGGATTACTGCTTGAACCTGTTATTCATCGGTCAACTCATGACCTGCAGTTTTCAGATCCCGAATCATGTTTGACATCTCCCTGAGATGCTGAACCATAGTGACATTTGGGCGCTTCTTGTAACTATCGAACTTGATCGTTAGCTGACGAAGCTTGCACAGACTAACCCCACTATACTTCTCCTTAAGGACCAACCAGACCGCATTAGCTGATGCAAAAGTTGCATACTCAAATGTCAGGTCGTCCACTATTGAACTTATCAATATGCCTTTTGCAGTGGAGTCTTTCTTCTTCCATATCTTATAGGCATCAAGGTCACGTCTGTACTGTGCTGCGATACTCTCAACAGGTTCCATCATAATCTGATTAACAGCCTCTAGAACTTCCTATTCCTCAATAACATACTGAATCTTGAGGTGTCATATCTTATAGTTATCCCCATTCAGTTTTTCACCTTTGTTCATTCAGCTATGATGTTTTTAGTTGTCATAACCTAACATAAATAAACACATTATTTAGTTACTCAGTATATGCTTTTATGTATGTAATCTCAAAAATAAACTCAAGATAAATCTGATCTGGTTTACAAAATCAAGTGACAACTGCGTTATCACTCATCATTTGTATATGTCAATCTGACTTATATTGATATATTTTATTACATACATCCCACTTAATGATATTAATCATTATTACAACATGATATTACACATTAAATGAACATATCATTATATACTCATTTGAACTAATCAAGAGTATATACAATAATCATGCATCATGTAGAGTCAACAGCATAAAATGAATTAATCATTTTAAATGAACAAATCATTAAAATAAACATGTTGTACAGTGTCAACAAATAACAAACTCTACTAAGAATGTAACAGATTACATTCTTCCTATTCATAAACTAAAAACAACTCCTAATAGACTAGATAAGCGATTACTGCTCCCACTAGGACAAGCCCTAGCACAGCAGTAATCATGACATGTCTCATCCGTCTGGACTCAACTACAGTACTCTCTGCTGGGACACTCACAGGCAACACATGCTGCCCTGATACAGAGTCCTTTAAAGACCTCACTAATCGATAACCAAAATCCTCCACAGGGTCTTCTTCAGGATCTTCTTCACACTCAACATAGTGAAGAAGCTCTGTGCACAACTGAGTATATGAAATTCGTCCTTCATATAACCCCCAACATTGTCGTGCCACGTCAGCAAGATTGTCGAGCAAAGAACGAATCAACGCCCAAATCCTGTAGTTGTCTAATACTGGAAACTCCTGCATCTCGAGCTTCCAGAATAGTCTGTCGAGCTTCCCTATGTGTCCAATGACTCCATGGTAAGAGTCACAGTCCAATTCTTCAATAGCCTCTCTATCTGGGTTGCCTGACACATCGTGGCAGTCATAGTGGTATACATCCGCGTCATCTGTAAAATTGAAATAAATCATGTCAGTACATAACCGACAAAACCAGTACAAATACCGGTATATTTCAATTAATCAAGGCACAGAACAAATACACAATTATCAAGAAGAACTAAACTTCTTGAATTTTAGGCTACATATAATTGACTCATTGATCAATCAATTTTGACTCATAGACAGTCATAAACTAGTTTTATCTTTGAGTTATTCAAAAATAAATTTTATAATCTATACAAAACAAAAAAAATTTATTTATTTATGAGTTTTTTTTTAAAATAATTTGCACGTAACAAATAAAAATTTATAACAAAAAAAATTTTAATCCGTACAAAACAGATTAATAAAAAAAACTTTTTTTATTATTTATATATATATATATATATATATATTTTGAAATCTGTACTAAACCGATTTGTAATAATAAATATATATAATGCACCGGAAAAAAAAACTTCGTTTTAAATCTGCCTGTGCAGATTTCATCAGTTTTTTTTTATATAGCAGTCGACTGCATTTTTGGGCCAGTCGACTGATGCCAATCGACTGACCTTTGGGTCAGTCCAACTGATCCTCGGTTTTTCAATAAAACGAGTTCCGTTTACGCCAGTCGACTGTCGGTTTCCCCCAGTCGACTGCTAGGGCACTGTTCATCTTCTCCGACGGGCCAAAACTCGATTTTCACTGTTTAAACCTATTCTAAACGATGCTAAACACTGCTCTGATACCAATGTTGGGCGTAAAGCATCGTTTAGACATTTTATACAAATTATAAGCGATTAAAAACAGCAATAATTAAACACTTGCAGTGGGTTCGTCGAATTCGCCGAAAATTACAATTTCGTCGCCAGAATCTCACCGTCTGAGAAGTGATCACAGTGTGGAAAGCTTCTCCTCGTTCACGAACCAAATTCACCACGCCTTGGACGTTTCCTACGATCTCTACTCGCTTTGGCAACCTCTTAGCGTCCTTGCATCTTCTCCGACAGAGCAACCTCTCTCTCTCTTCTCATTCTCTCAGATACCTCTTGCTCTGCCTCCTCTCGCTCTCTCTAGAAAGCCACCAGCAAACCCTCCCTTGGACGCACTCCTTCCCTTTTAAAGGGAAGGAAATGCACGCACGGCTTGAAGTCGTGCGTGCTTGAGGCGGTTCCACGAACTGCCTCTGTGCAGTTCGTGGAACTGCCCACAAGTATGGATAAATCGTCATGTTCGTAGGGGTGTCTATCCTCTACTTTGACAGATATATGGCGAAAAGTTGTTTATGATATATATTTTTTTCATTTAATCGTGAGATCGATGACGATGAAAAATATACGAAGGCGTATTTTGAAAAATCTTATATTTTACCCATGGCACTGAGGTGAGGTAAAATAATAAACACATTTGCTCTTAGCTATATTTTACTTTTCGTTTTAACATTTTATTTAGTTCGAAAACTTCAGTTAATTCGATTTAATTGAAAAGTTCGGTTTAATTTATTTGAGAATTTATTTATTTTTTAAATATCAAATTTTTTAATTTATTCAATTCGTTTTTAATTTTAAAATAAAAATAATTAATTAAACAGATTAAATCGAATTAGAGACTATCAATCAATTGATTTATTATATCAATCCATTGATTAATATAAATTAGTGGATTAATATTATTTCCACTATATATTATCAATCGTATTTTATATCAATTAATTGATAATAAAAAATTTAATCGATTTAATTTTTAATTTAATTAATTAATTTTTTATCCGTTCTATTTGTTATTTTCATTAAAAAAATTTATTTATTTAATTCGGATTTAATCAATCTTATCTACTCGAGCTCCTATAAAATAAAAATTAAGACAAGACAAGAGCATATTTGTTTCAAACGAAGTTTTACCATAATATTCCTATAATATGAAAATAAAATTCAATTAGTGTATTCGATTATTAACTGATCACTCCTAATTGCAACATCTCCTCTTTCTCTGTCAGCCAGCTGGTGAATCACGAAGGTCAACGAAGACTAATCGTTCACGCTTCCACAACCTGTCGCCTTAAATCCTTCGCCTATTTCTGTCCGCCGCCTGAGTTGACTTTAATCTGACGAACTTGCCGTGCATCACATTTCAACTTTTCTTCTAGCTCGATCCCTCATGTCCCTCAATCAACGGCAGCAGCCTCTGCCGGCGGTGGCTAAACACGGCCTACTCTCTTCTTCACGCGCCTCTTTCAGCTTTCAGCCACAAGGCATCGTGTCTTCCTTCCTCCTCAGCCGGTCCGGCCTTCTCTCCATCCTCGCTCTCCTCCTCCTCCTCCTCCTCCTCCTCCTCCTCGTCTTCCTCCCGTTGGGCGACCGTCGACCCATGTCCGCCCTCTTATCCTTCTCCTCCTCCCCCGGCGACGACGGACCCGTATCCCGATGGAAGGACTACACGGTCGCTCGGGCTGCGGCCTTCGCCGCCCGCAACGGCACTCTCATCGTCTCCGCCGTGAGCGAACCCTTTCTCCCCTTGCTGAACAACTGGCTCATCAGCGTCGCGCGGCAGAAGCGGCAGGACCAGGTGCTTATCTTCGCCGAGGACTACGCCACCCTCTACGAGATCAACCGCCGGTGGCCCGGCCACGCCGTCCTGGTCCAGCCCGCTCCCGATTCCCAAACTGCTCACAATTTCGGATCTCAGGTGCTCCTCCGATCGACCTATAATCATACGTCGACGCTGCTACTGCGGCCGCATACATCATCGCCAGCTGCTAGTCGATGGTAATGGAGTTGCTTAATTTGCAGGGGTTCTTCAACGTCACGTCGCGGAGGCCTCGCCACTTGCTGCGCATTCTGGAGCTGGGATACAGCGTCATGTACAACGACGTGGACATGGTGTGGGTGTCGGATCCATTCCGTCATCTCGAAGGCAATCACGACTTGTACTTCGCCGACGACGATGTTGCCGTAAGTCCTGTTGACGTACGCTTGCAACGTAGCTCGGGTGGGAAATCAATGACGACCCGCCTCGTCTGACCTTTTCTACGGTTCTGTGTGTTGTTGTATCCTCTAAGAACAGTCGTCCCATCCTCATGAACAGGTGAAGCCTCTAAATCACTCTCACGACTTGCCGCCGCCAGGGCGCAACGGTCAGACCTACGTCTGCAGCTGCATAATCTTCCTCCGTCCGACGAGGGCCGCCAAGAAGGCGATGAGCAGTTGGATTGAGGAAATCCAAAACCAGCCCTGGTCCAAGAACACACCGACAAACGACCAGCCTGCTTTCAATTCTGCTCTGAGCAAAACTGCAGGAGAGGTGCATGCATGCTCAATCTTACTCCATAATTAAGTTTCCTTTAGGTTTTACATGCATTGATCTTCATCGCCATTCCTTTAGTACAAATGCAGAGATGCTCAATCTCACGAACAATATAATCTCTTCGGCGGCGTGGTTTAATTTACTGCAGGTGGACCTCTACTTGTTACCTCAAGCAGCATTCCCACCGGGAGGGTTGTACTTCACGAATGTAGATTGGGCGAAGAGAACTCAAGGCATGCGCGCCATCGTCCACAACAACTACATCGTAGGCCTTCAAAACAAGATACAACGTTTCAAAGACCACGGACTCTGGCTGGCGCAGAACCACACCGATGAATCGCCGCTCGGCCACATATAATTAAGCCACCCTCCGCCATCGCTCGACTCTACTGCAGTTTTACTTACTTTATTTTTATTTTTATTTTTATTTTTTAAATTCAAAATTGGACGATGAAATTTCCCATTGGCTTTTTAGTGACCATACTGTTCTACAGTTTTTAAAAAGAATGCAGTTGTTTAGTTGATACCGTATTTTCTTTATTTGTTTATATTTTATGGAAAAAGAACGAAGCCTATATTTAATGAGGTCTCTTAATCGGTTGAGTTGATTTGATGTTGACCGAGAAAATTAGATGACCATACCGATTAAAATGGATCTAAGATTGAAAAATATTATATTTATAATTACGTCTTATTTAGTTCAGCTCGTGTTCTGAGGCATTATATTTCCGTCAGTTCGAATGACGAAAATCTTATATTTTGACATGACCAAATGATCGAAGGTATTATATTTCGACATGACAGTATGATATTCCCAAAGAACTATATCTCGGTAGGTCTCGCAGCGAGTTTCATAATATTATATGTATATCGACAAGTCAAGTAATGTGACAGTCATTAAAATCAAGCTATCTAACGAGACATCCCTTGTCAAATGCCCTACCTAATAAGGAAACATAGGCCCATGACTATCTCAGAAAAGCATGCCCACCGCATTAATGGAGTCTTGTCTCCCATCAATCACGCGCAGAATATTAAATATACTTTATACGTCTGCAACATTTATGAAGGTAATGATTCGTATTATTTCTAAAAGCGACGATCATCACTTCAAAGAGTCATGTCGCCCATGCCTATCGTACCACTCCATAGAGATGTATTTACTTATATAAAGGTAACTTAAGGAGGATGCGTCCGATTCGAAAGATCTTTTAACTCCTGCCCTTTGTATTTGTTGCCTCTGTTCTTCCTACTAATTCTTTACTTGAGCTTCAAAGGAGTTTGACCGAGATCTCTCTCGGCATCCTTAACTACTTTTTTCTTCACGGTGCTCTTCTCGGCCAGCCGTGACACACTATTCGACATCGCTCGAGACGACCTCGCATCCGGCCAAATCAACGAACCTCCCTCTGTGCCAGATCGTCAGCCGTATCAGTCAAACAAGCCATGCCATCAATCGAAAACCGCTTTCGCCATTGGACACCTCCGCATCTCATGCTCAATCGAAACAAATATTCACATTTATTGTCAGCTGCCATCGAATCTGCAACATGATCGATACCTCCCTCCGTATAAGTAGCAAAGGGTTTGTCTTCACGAGAATGATATAGTGACTAAGATACAGTGGTATTTACAGAAATGATATGAATCGATTTTGGAGGAGGTCTAAAATTTTTTTCTAGATTAAGATGACTCTCACGCGTCTTGGCCACCACGTCAAGTCTGATATGATTCTCCGTAATTTACCTCCCTCACAATAGCTGCAGAATATACCGGTGAGAGTTACTAGGTCGATGGATCAAATCTTTTACAGGAGTTGCAAAAGCAAAGGGGATTACGTTAGTTGTATCTTTTATCGTTAGTTGATGTATCTTTCGATAATAATGAAAAATGATAAATTATGAATAAATTATCCGTTGATCAAAACAATGGAAATTTTTTGAGTGGAAGAATCGACTCTTACTCATCTTTAATCGTCTCTGTATTGTTTTAGCCAACGCCCGTCCAAGGAAGACATGAAAAACACCTTCAAATTGCCGTGAAATCGAGAATATTTTTTTAATGTATTTGATGGTCAATGAAAATATCAGTTGGGATTATTCAGTGCATTGTTAAAAAATCATAGAATCATTCAAAAGCTCAGAGTAATATAAAAAAAATAATAATAAAAAATAAAATTAGCAAGGTTGTAAGTACAATTATATTTTCTCAGAATAAAATATAAAGTGGAATTCAACTGAATGTACATTTGACGCTATTTTTACTTGCGAAATGATTATTGAAGAATTTGTTAAATATGAGATGTCTTTTTAATTTTTATTTATTTATTTAATTAAATCCCTAAAAAATTGGGATGGTCGATCTAGCATTTCCTGCCTCAACTCCATAAAATTCAAGAGGGGATAAATCATACACGTGGAGATCATCTGACATCAGAAAAGAATTTTAGATATTCATCGGAATTGATCGTTATTTTATCAGTAAATTTCGTCATGTCTTAACCACCACGTCTTTCCGACGGAAGCTTTTTTTTTTTTATCAAATCGATTATACTATACAACATCAATTTAGCTATCTAATCATCTTGGAGGGACTAAATTGATAAACTGAATGAGAAAATAAACTTATACAAAAAAAATTCCTTTTTAAAAGATATTATAAGTATATTTTTTTATTTATTATTCAAATAGAAAAAAAAAATTTTACATGATATAAATTAAAATTTTAATTTATTTTGATCTTAAATATCTTCGAATTTATTTTCATTTATTATAATAAATGTGCTCGACGATGAATATTTTTATTTTTATTTTAATTTATGAATGAGAGAATTTATTTATTTTTTTCCTTTTATTATATTTATACGTTTATATTTAGCTAATACTAATCGAAACGTTTATTTCCATTTGTAATAATTAGCTTTAGTAATCAAAATTCAAAATCCTAATTGAAACTAATTAACCTGATTTCTCATTGTTAATTTTAAATCATAAATTAAATATTTAAAAGTTTTTAAAGTGAAATATATATTTGCCACTCGAAATTTATTTTGAATAAACTGTTCTTACAGAATTTTGATTAAAAATAAAAATAAAAATGTCATGATCTAATTTATCATTAATTGATAAAAATCAAATGAACCCCTTTATTTTAACTATTATTTGAAGCAATTTTAACAACCCTGTTAAAAACCGAGCATTTTTTATTTTTGGCATAATAGAAATTCTATTTTAAGAATTTTAGTTAAAATTGCTATAATAAAGATATTTTTGAAATTTAAAATAAGATTGGGAAAAATAAAATAAAATAAAATAAAATAATTGGTATTTGAAATTTTGCTAATTTGAATTAAATTACTGTGTCGTCGCGGTGTCACAGACAAATTAGGAAAACGTGAGATGGAATCGTCACCGCGTGAAAAGAAGCAATGAACACTTCGCTGTTCGTTATTATATTTTATTTATTTTAAAAGCTATCGCATTCCTCCGATCTCAAGCCGCCTTCTTCCAATCCGCTGCATCGCCCTCTTTCCTCCCTTCCGCCGCCGATCCGTCGGCTATGGACTTCTCCGCTTTCTCTGTCAGTAAAGAGCAGGCGAGGATCTACCGGGACTGGTTCTCCTTCGCCGATTCAGGTCTCGCTTCTTTACCCTTCCTCCTCGTTCGATTTGAGGCGATCCCTGCCGGGTCTTTGAGGATCTTCTCGCCATTGTGACAGATGGAGACGGCCGGATCACGGGTAACGATGCTATTAAGTTCTTCGCCATGTCCAACTTGTCTCGCCCGGATCTTAAGCAGGTGAATTGGGTCTGAATTCGTCGCTATTGAAAAAAAGTTTACTTCTCTTCGATGGCTCTTGCATTATTTTTAACCTCTAGGACGTCCAGTTTAATGATTGTCGAATGAGAAGATTGAGCCCCTGGTATTATTGACTGATGTAGGCCAGAGTCACAGGTGGGCGAGTACGGTCTATTTTTCTTACTGTCCGATAGAAGATAGGGAATTTCTTTGATGTTAAAAGTTTTTAAGTTTCCTATTTTAATGCAGTTGTTTATTGTTTGGTGTGGTAGTTGGTTTCCCATCGAAGTTTAGGATGGGTCTTAATAGGAGACAAGGAGAATCACCAAGCACATTGAGTCAATTAAATATATTCATGATTCTGTGGTTACTAAAGGGACAAGAATATGCGAGATTTCCATTTTATTGTGCCTGAAAGAATGTGGAGGTCAGGTATTAAGGTTGCTATATGATGATCAAGTTACTGAAAAATTCATAGCTGTCTTGATTTCAAAGTTTGAAGATAGAAAACTAAATTTCAGTATTTTGGTCCTGTTGCGATGGAGAACTTACTGCTACTATGTGTTATAGTATTTGTGATCTCAATTCTCAACTAAACTAAAGCTCACTTGAAGGTTTGCTAATTGGGGATAGTGGTGCTACTCTTTTATGATCGTGTTGTTTGATTATTTAACTATTTTGTAATTCATTTATTTGTACTTGCTAGTTATTTTCAGTTTCTAAATATGGACTGCTTTTATACAATAACACGAGCAATATTCTTTTTTCAAACCTGTGAAGATATAATCAGTAATCAAAGTTGCTACCAAACTTTTAATGAAGGTATGGGCAATTGCGGACTCTAAGCGCCAAGGTTATCTGGGATTTAGAGAGTTCATTACAGCCATGCAGGTTTCTTGTGACTTCTTTCCCCTTGCTTCAATATTGTTGATGTTGACAAGAATGCATAATTCTGTAAATTGCTGTCTTATTTTTTATTTTATCAGCTTGTGTCTTTAGCACAAGCAGGAGGCGAAATCACTCAAGATGCACTTGCTCATGCAGGTAAACTGTGGATTTTTAAATAAGCCTTCAGTTCTCATTTGAGCTTTGAATTAATAAGAACAATATTAAACTATATTCCCTCCTTTTGTAGATTTGGAAAAATTGAATCCTCCAATGATGGAAGGTTTGGATGTTTTGCTCTCTGTAAGTCAGGCCAAGGTTTCCTGAACTACTAAATTTAGTAGTCTGTAGATATTCTAACTCTCTCTTATTTGATAGAGAAATAAACAATCACAAAAGAAAGTTGATTCTGAGCTAGATGGTATAGAAATTTTTATGTATGCCAAATTTTCTACTCAAGTATTTTTCATCTTGGATAAGAACTTATTGTTAATCTTTCTTAGTGAACTCCGAGCCACAAAGTCCTCCACCAACATTCCAATGGTTCAGTTCAAAATCAGCCAAGAAGGTACTTCTTCCCTCTGTTTACTTCTGTTCAGGCTAATTCTTCAATCATTGTGGCAGTAGTTTGATTGCTAAAATCTAAATTCATTGAACCTGGCTACATGAACTTTACAAAATATGCTATTCAAACTCTCTATGTTATATTTGAGATCTTCGTCCATAAAGTTTCATGTATTTGTGATTATGAAATCAATAGTGTACATGCTAGAAGTAAGTACAAGAGTCAGGGCTTAAAACTGCTTGGACAAGACATAGAGACCAGGTTTTATACACTGAATTTTGCATGCCAATTTACTCAGAAACTGAGAAAGTGTAGTTTTCGGAATTAATCAATCTTGATATGGATTAGATGATCATTCTTAAATTAAGCAAAATAAACTAGAAATTATATGAAATTGTGAAAGTAGTATAAAAATCAGATGGAATTGGCTAACAAGGGTTGAGTAACTAATCAGAATTAGTCATGCCAACTAATTTCAACATGGTTTTGTTGATTCTGGTGAGGTCAAATAAAGAAACAACAAAAGGAGTAGAGAAGGGTTGTTGGCTTGAGAGTTTTTGTAGTCATGGTACTCTTTTCCCGCAGCTGAACTTTTGAATCAAGGCAGAACCACTTGTTCAAGTCTATTCTCATATTAATATCGAAAAGGGTATGGAAGAAAATTGATGCTTTTATTGGGTGGTCCAAGCAAGGCATTCTCTATGTGGAAATATATCCCAAATCCCCAATTGATATATGTAGTTTGTCGACCAAATTGGTTGATCAGCAGAAATAAGTCTCTGATAAGAGTTAGTTTGAGGTTGAGATCTACATACCCGAACATTTTGTTATCTTAGGTTGTTCATGTATTGACATGGAAATACCTTGCTAACCTTCAATTTTAATTCATAAATGACGTGTAATCAGCAATTTAATATATGACTTTAAACAACTCTACTATACTAGATATTCTACTCTTTGAAACTACATACCTCAGTCATTAAAAAAAAACCGAGAGTTGTGTGTTGGGTTTATATAAAAATTGAGTGTGATGGCCACTAAATTGCTCGCAGAAGTGTTTCACTGGAATCATTTGGTGTTAATTCAAACTCTAATGTTATTGAATTTGTGCTGTTTTTTTTCTTCTGATTGTCACCTATCTCTCTCAGTAGATCTCGCTCTATCATTATTAGCATTTAATAGTTATGAATAATTGCATTGTTCATAAGTGATTCAAAATATTGTATAGACAGCCCTCTTTCACCCTTTTAGTTATGCAATATGCCGATATTGTATATTCCTTTTGCTGTTAAGTAAACATATGAAAATGCTTTTGTTTATAACAGATACCATTGAGCTCAGTTACTTCAATTATTGATGGTTTGAAGAGATTATATATTCAAAAGCTGAAGCCTTTGGAAGTTACATACAAATTCAATGATTTTGCTTCACCCCTGTTGGTGTGTTTGAACTCAACTATTCTCCATTCTCAATGATTTTTCTTCCGCATTAGCGTGAGCTTTATGTATCGGGCTGCCCTTTATTAGTCACTCAATTATTTTTTGCCTGATTTACTCTAATGGCCTTTACTTGATTTGCTTTTTCAGACAAACAGTGATTTTGATGCTAAGCCTATGGTTATGCTCCTGGGTCAATATTCAACTGGAAAAACAACTTTTATTAAACATTTACTAAGATCTAGCTATCCAGGTTCTTGCTTATTAGTCTTTTTTGTTTGCTTATTTTCTTGTTTATTATCAAGCAACAAATTTTTAAATGTTATCATTCTCCATCCTCTATTTAGGTGCTCATATTGGACCAGAGCCTACAACTGATCGGTTTGTTGTTGTTATGGTATGTGTAAAACTTTTGGTTATCATGCTGTTTGTCTATTCTATAGTTGGTGCATTTTTTCAAGCAAGATAGTCATTCTAGTTTCTTGCAGTTGCTATTTTGTAGGATGCAAAATCTCCTATCGTAGAATATATTGTAGTTTCTATTGTTTAGAGTACCCAGACAACCAATATAAGGTTTTGACAATGTTTTCTAGCATTTTCATTGTCAAAATTGATGTTTGTATTGAAATTGGACCAAAATACATGGACAGGACAGACTGACTTGTGATTGTCGAGTCCATAATGAGTGTTGGTATGTGTGCCACAGTTCGTACTGGTCCTACAAATTGTCGAGGTTGGGGATGAAGCATTGTTCTAAATGTTGGGTCTGGATTTATATATCTCGTCCATAAATTTTATGGTATTATTTTCATATATTCCATGGAAAATTTGAGCCATTAAAGTGGATACTTGGATTACTATACAGTTCCAAAATCACAAATATTATGGCACAACTAGTCACATGAAGGACATGAAATCACAATATACAATTAAACACCTTTAACACATGCAATATGTTAATCATATAATTGTGCCTTGATGAAATTGTTTGCTATTTAAGTTTGGTTGTTTGCTTTTAATTATCTGTTGGTGACAGATGCTCTGTTTTATCCTAAACTGAAATGGGAAATCCTATTCTTTTAAGAAAATTTGGAGATATATTTTTCCTTCTGTTAGGATCATTATCAACATCACAACAACTAATATCACTGTTTCATGCCACTGGATGAAGATTTTTAAGTTTCTATTTCTTTTGTTTCTTTTGTTGATGCTTTTGCTGCTGTATCATGTAATATTGCCTTGAAGCGGCTTATTTTTGAATTTCTTCCAAGTGCTGAGGAGATCTCTTAAAAGTTTTTACCAGTTACCCTTGTGCAGTCAGGATCTGATGAAAGAACTATTCCTGGGAATACTATAGCGGTTCAAGCTGATATGCCTTTCAGTGGACTTACCACATTTGGAACTGCCTTTTTGTCAAAGTTTGAGTGCTCACAAATGCCAAATCCGGTATGATCTTATCTTAGCTCTTGGAAGGCAGGAATATAATCTAGAAGCTAACTGCTATGAATTTCTTAAGCTACTGGAACACGTCACATTTGTTGACACCCCTGGGGTCCTTTCTGGAGAAAAACAACGAACTCAACGTAGTTATGACTTCACTGGTGTTACGTCATGGTTTGCTGCCAAATGCGATCTTATTCTACTTCTATTTGATCCCCATAAGCTTGACATCAGTGATGAGTTCAAGCGTGTTATTGGCTCTCTGCGTGGTCATGATGACAAGATACGTGTGGTTCTTAACAAAGCTGACCAGGTTGACACTCAGCAGGTGAAGAAGTTTCAATTAAAATCCTCATCTTTTGACAGATCATATACTAGGAGTGATTATAAGATCTCTTGCTTCTGAACTTTCTATAACAAAGCGCATTTTTTTATATGGTTTTTGATATGCAGCTCATGAGAGTCTATGGTGCATTGATGTGGTCACTTGGAAAGGTTCTGAATACTCCTGAAGTTATGCGTGTGTATATTGGGTATGTTTTCAATGCAAAATTATTCATTATTTCCATGGTATCTGTTATTGTGTAATAATTGATCCTACTATTACACGAAAGAAGTCCTATTTATATACACGATTATGACCTATTCAAAAGAATAAATCAAACCCTATCCTAGGAATAAATCAAATTCTATCCTAATAAATAATTATTCCTAATGATATTTAGGGATAATAAATTATCCCTAATCATATCTACAATATTCTAACACTCCCCCTCAAGCTGAAGAATATAAATTATATACACCCAGTTTGTTACATATGTAGTCAATTCGGGGACCTCTCAGTGACTTAGTAAATATATCTGCTAGCTGATCATGTGAGTTAACAAAACTAGTAGATATTTCTCCAGATATGACTTTCTCTTTGACAAAGTGACAATCGACTTCAATAAGCTTATTCCTCTCTTAAAAAACCTGGATTTGAGGCGATATGACTGGCCCGGTTATCACATATAAGTGACATTTGAGGTAACGCCTCCAAACCTTAGCTCAAGCAACCTGTTTGAGCTATATAAGTTCTCGACCGCACACTATAGCTCGACATCGCGCCTCGTCTTGTCACAATATTCTGTTTTTTACTTTTCCAAGAAACAAAGTTATCTCCAATAAATATACACAAACCGTATAGATCTCCTATCAACGGGAGATCCCGCCAATCTGTGATCGTAATATCCTACGACTCAGTATGTCCTTTGTCTTCATACAAAAGACCCTTTCCTCGAGCACCTCGATATATCGAACTATGCTAATCACAAAGATCCCAACGTTCTTTATACGAGAGTCGAGAACCGACTTACTACACTTATCGCAAACGAGATATCCGGACGAGTAGCGAAGGTAACTTAGTCTTCCTACTAATCGCTCGTATCGCTCAGATCTAGAGAGGCTCCCGATTCGGGTAGAGTTTGACATTGGGATCCATAGGGTTGTCACAATGCCTCGAGTTTAACATTCCCGCTTTTCTGTAATATCCATCGTGATACTTCCTTCGAGATATAATGATCCCATTTCGATACTACTTCTATCCCTAAGAAGTATTTAAGTCTTCCGAGATCCTTTGTCTGAAATGTTCAAAAGAGTTGTTTCACCCGTGAGATCCCGAGATTACTACCCGTGATGATAATATCATCAACATAAACCAACCAAGTAGATGAGTGGCGATAAAGATGAATGGTCACCTCGCTCGAGTCATGCCGAATGTTGTATTACAACACCAATCTACAACCATGCTCGCGATCGCTGAGGCCATATAAAGATTTTCGCAAGCTTACATACAAGACCGTAAGACTCTCGAGCAACAAAACACGAGGTTGCTTCCACTGTAGACTTCCTCGCAGATCACCATGTAAGAACGCATTCTTAATGTCTAATCGATAAAGAGACCAATGTCAATCGCAAAGAATGGATACGAGTAAGCGATAGAGGACATCTCGCAACAGAGAAAACATGTCTCCATAATCCAATCCAAGATCCGAGTATAACCTTTAGCAACGACGAGCCTTAAGCCGATCAACCGCTCCGCTCTGGACTAACCTTCATCAGATATATCCATCGACAACCAACAACCGACTTTCCGGTGGTAGAGGAACGAGATCCCAAGTCCCACAAGTTCTCAGAAGGCACTCATTTCGCCTAACATACTGCTTCATCCCGGATGGGCAAATGCATCTCCCGCAGTCTTTGAAGAGAAAGCAGATTTACAAAAGAGGAAAGACAAGAATAATAGGAAGGAGAAAGACGATGGTAACTCAAAGAAACATAATGTGGAGAAGGATTACGAGTGAGCGATACCTTTTCAAGGGCAATGGAATATCGATTCGTAAGACCGGACTGAGGAGGGAGCGGAGGATCCGACTCGAGATGATCCACGGCGTCGGTGTTAGCAAGAAAGCGTAACGAGGACGACGCTAATAAACTCGCAACGGAGGAGGAATTGGGGTTGGGGTGATAGAGAAACTTCCGAGGATCAAAGATCTGATGCATGTAGAAGGATGAAACTCGACGATGACTAAAAGACCCAAAGAAAGGAATCAATCAAAGAACGCGACATCGGCAGAGATGAAATACCGAGAGTAGGGAATAACACTTATACCCTTTTCGGACCTGGATACCCAAGGAAAACACATTTACATGGAGAGAGTTTATCAATGTCGGGATCAAGAGTACGACGAGCAAAACGTAGAACCAAAGACCCTGGTGGTAAAGGATGAAGGACCGCTTTGGATAAAGTACATGATGAGGTATTTGACCTCAGAAAGTAGAGAGGAAGGTACGCGATTGATGAGATAACATGCGAAGTACGGATCACCCCAAAAACGAAGAGGAACGTGAGATGGAGGAGAAGAGTCCGGTGGTCTCGAGAAGACGACGATTCTGCGCTCGCGACTCCATTCTGTTGGGGTATGAGGACAAGACTTCATGTAATACGCGAGATGCCAAAAAGGTTCAAACGGAGTAGATAGATATTCACGTGCATTATCACTCTGCAAGGATCGAAGAGGGATACCAAATCGGTGTTTTGACTTCATTAAAAAGATTGAAAAATAAAACAATTGAGCGATCTTTCATCGATATAACCAAGTACAACGGAAAAATCGTCTACAAAAGTAATAAATATCGTGACCCCGATGTAGAGGTAACACGACTCGGACCCAAATATCGAATGAACCAAAGCAAAGGGAGACGTGACTTATAATGCGAGGAGAAAATGAACTAATGCGTCTTTGCTGGCAGCGTGACTCATGAAATGAGAAGACTACAAGTGGGGGCAGACTAGGATGTAATTGTTTTAACTTATCGAGGCGGGATGTCCCGATTGGCGTGGATAACAAGTGGAATCTTTGTCGTGCGTACCAAGAGAGTTTTGGTGAAGTTGATATAGACCGTAGGACTCGCATCCGACGATCATCCTCCTCCCGTACTCGGTCTATGATAAACGAAGATTTAGTGAATGAGATAGCCTGATCGAGAGGCAAGGTGGTGGCTTATTGATAATAAATTAAAGGGGCTCAGGAGCATAAAGAACATTACGAATGGGAAGAGATGGAGAAGAATGAGCAATACAACACCTTGGGGTGAGTCGAGAACCATTTGCCGTAGTGTCGAAAGGGTAAATAACGAAGTAGATAGTGAGGAAAAAGAGATCTATTACAGGTGATATGATCGGTGGCCCAGTCAGTACCCGAGGACAGAAGGCGAGATATATCGTGAAAGGAATTACCGACGTGTAGCAGCGTGAGAATTAGACTCTGTCGACCTCATCGTACCACTTGAGAAAGTCATCAGGAAGGCGGTGGAGTTGGGTGGTGTTGGTGAGGCGGTGGAGTTAGGTAGTGTCATTGTGTGAGCTGGAAGCGAGCGTGTGAACTCTGGCGATCTCGAAGCGATCTGAGGAGGTCGACCATGGAGACTCGACATTTATCAATCGTGTGTCTGATGCGGGTGACAATGATTACACAGGGCGTCCTTTGTCGTTCTTGCGGTGGAGGTTTGTTGTTATTTCGAGACCAATCTTTGAAGAGTCAGTGGAGCGGAGGATGGTAATGTCGAGACTTTGGTAGGGACACGAAGGAGAGTCGCCCGGTAGAGTCCGTGGTTGCTTATGGGGTGCCGAGGATCGATCACGAACATGAGAAGTAATCGTGGTACCGTATAACGCGAGACGTAAAAATTTCTTCCGATTTTCAGCTCTGCGATAGGAGTGGCGCGGTGGGAGGCGGTCGTTGAATTCACAGAAGGCTAGGCGATCCCGAATAAGTTGATATAGATTCCTTGATCGGCGGGCATTAAGAATGGTCGAGGTCATCACTGAGCTTGATAGAGGCGTCGAGAAGTGTTCGTAAAAAGTTGTTGAGCTTGTATCCAAACATCCTGCAGTCTTATGAGTTCGGAAGACATCCGAAGAGATGGATGGATCGTGGCTCGGATAATCTGCAACTGTTGAGCATCAACTTTTCTCCATGGACGATCTCGCCACTTGAATATCCTCTTGATTTGTGTGAGATGTTTTTCATAACCTGTCCAATGACAGCTCAATATAAGAAGCCCAAGAGGAGTAGTTCTTACCATCCAAGAACTCAGACGAGAGCGGTGCCGTCACATGGTTGGTAAAAATCGGAAACTCCGGCTTCGAAGTATTGGAGGTAGTCATGACGAATGACACAGGTATTGACTACTCGATCGGGTCTGACAGATATGGGGAATGAACTGCACAAATCAGGAAGAGATCGACAGACAGGGGATGCTTTTACTGTGTCGAAGTCGTCGAAGGACACAGGAAAAGATCCACCGTCGTAGAACTGTTGCAGCACGGTAGCTTCGCTTCAGAACCAGAGGAGGCAGCGCGAGACCAAGCTTGCGGCAAGACCGAGCTCGCGGCAGAGGCGGGCTGGCAAAAGGAGGAAGATGATGTTGTGGATTCGGCTGGAGTCGGGGATTCGGCTGGAGTAGCGGAACCAGATGGCCTGGGAGACGGAGGCAGGGAAGCCGTCCTCCTCTCCGCGACTGCGGTGGATGTAGGAAAACAAGGATCAGGAGAAGAAAGGGCGTGATGCGCGAAGGGCCGTGGCGGTCTTCGCTGCGATCGAGCGGCTGCGGGTCGGACTCGAGCCGATTCGTCGAGAAACTAGGAGAAGGGACTGACGAGGCGGCGAAGAGGACTATTGCTCGTGCTGGAGAGGAGCCAATGGCGATGGCCGATGCTTGCGACGGTCACCCAGGCAACGGTGAAGAAGCTGAGCGTCGGGCGTCGCGTGCGGAAGAAGCGACGGAGAAGAAGACGGAGAAAGGGGCGTCGGTGGTGTTTCCTTCGCCGCGTCCTTGAGCGAACGATGCCGATCGTCGCGTGAAGTTTGCCGCGTGAGGAAGCTGCCAGCGTGAGGAAGAAGAAGCTGGAGAAGAACAGCGTCGGGAGAAGCAGCAGCGTCTTCGGAGAAGAACGAAGCGGCGAGCAGGAAAAGCTGGGAAAAATTAGGGCTCTGATACCATGTTATTGTGTAATAATTGATCCTACTATTACACGAAAGAAGCCCTATTTATATACACGATTATGACCTATTCAAAAGAATAAATCAAACCCTATCTTAGGAATAAATCAAATTCTATCCTAATAAATAATTATTCCTAATGATATTTAGGGATAATAAATTATCCCTAATCATATCTACAATATTCTAACAGTATCCAAGAACTTTTGTTGCCTTTTCCCACAAATCATTTTTATTTTTGTTTTTTTTGCTTTTTAAATTACTTATTATTATGTTCTCGAATTATTTATGTCCTAGTTATTATTATTGATTCTTATTGGATTGCAATCACAAGCATTGCAATGTTATAGTTCAAAACTATTCTAATTATAATTTACAGTTCATTCAATGACAAACCGGTAAATGAAGCAGCTGTTGGTCCACTTGGAAAGGAACTTTTTGAGAGAGAACAAGATGACCTCCTGTCTGACTTAAAAGATGTTCCTAAAAAGGCTTGTGATCGCAGGGTATTCTTGTTGATTTGTGACCTCTTGATTTGTGACCTCTTTCAAAAATTTTTTTTTTGAACTGTTTATAATTTAGTTTACCTTCATGGATTGCAGATCAATGAATTTGTAAAAAGGGCTAGAGCAGCTAAAATTCATTCCTATATCATTAGCCACCTCAGAAATGAGATGCCGGCAATGATAGGTAAAGCAAAGGCTCAACAAAGACTAATTGATAACCTGGAGGATGAGTTTAGAAAGGTAATGTTCCTTTTCTTTTGTAGTACTGGAAAAACATTATTCACTAAATCTTTATTGTTTGTACAAGTTTGTTTACCTAGATATGTTTCATTGATTGTCCCTGCTCCGGCAATCATTTGCTAGTGAGGCTTATGTCATATATAATAAAGGACTCCTTGCTTTTCATTGAATGAAAACGAGTAATACCTTTGGAAGTGTAAGAAAAAGGGCATCTCGGTGCATGAAGCTCTCGTCATACGGAATCTCAGAGAAGAGTCTGTTGTATGGAGTTTACCCTGCTTTTTGCAAGAGGTTGTTTCCAAAATTTGAACTCGTGACCTCTAGGTCACAAGGCAAAAACTTTATTGTTGTGCCAAAGTTCTTCTAACTTTACCGTTGCGCCAAAACTCTCTAAACGAATAATACCTTTGGAAGTGTATGGGACTTAAAATGTATATATACTGAAATGAGAAATGACTGAAAGCATATTTGGTAAAATGAGATGGAAGTATAAGAATTTGTCCATATATCTATAATTATAGAGTTTTTCAATGTTTATATTCTGAGTTTCTACACAGGATATCTTATTAGAATCCATTGTTTTCTTATGATTGTTCATGGTTTTGCTCTTAAAAATTGAACTATTTCACATTTACTGCTAAAGAAATTGGATCCAAAACATGTGGATATGCTAAAGCAATTCATGAATCTATATTTCGTGTTGATTCTCACTATTTCCAACTCCTTATTCTTTTTCTTTTCTTTTTGCCTCACTATGCACACATATATTCCAAGCTTGAAAGGTTGGCTTATCTATTTACTGAATAATGCTTATATTCTTGGTTAACTTCATTGGATATGTATAAACGCCAAGTAGCGCACCAGTTTTTGTTATTTCCTTTGATTCTTCGTCATCATGCAGCAGTCAGTACACTGTTTTCATATTGTTATTCAATTATCTGCAACAAACCAAACATGCAATTTTCTTTTTTCCCTTGATGTATGTCAGTTTTCATCTGCCTGTGCACTGAAATCTTTCTGCAATAGGTTCAAAGGGAACATCATCTTCCAGCTGGGGATTTCCCCAATTTGGAGCATTTCAGAGAGACTTTGAATGGTTATAGCATCGATAAGTTCGAGAAGCTGAAACCAAAAATGATACAAGCTGTCGACGATATGCTAGGGTATGATATTCCAGAACTGCTAAAAAACTTCAAGAATCCATATGAGAGATGATTGCTCTCCCTGAGATACATATTTCTCAGCTGTACCATAAATTCTAGGAGGGTAGTGAGTTGGAGTTCAAGGGCAGTAGTCTAATTGCAAATAGAGCCTGATGCGGCATGAGGTATCGAGTTATACTCGAAAGTACTGATGTGAGATGTATGAATTGCAATGTATAGCTGCCCAATCAACTATGTATGATCACTACTTATTATTCAACGCTTATGTTCTGTTGGACAAGGTGTTCTTAGTTTCACCTCGTGCAACTCATTCTGTTTGATGTGTGCAGCTTGCTCTGTTTTTGATGAAAGTGAACTAGAAGCTTGGGCATTGCTTTGCTTCTAGACAAGTGAAAAGGACCACGCACAAGCTATTTATATAAGCTTTGGGAAAGCTGCTTGACCGTCCGTGGAGATATGCGTTGGTCTAATGATCATGAAATAAATCGATGGAAATCGTTAGATTAACTATTTCAATTTTTTACGGAAGAGAAAACTACTTGACCTATTATACTAGGGTGCTAATAATTATCTTTCGGCAAAATATATTATTACACTTTCTAATTTTTAAAACTAATATAAATGTGATGGATGAATTTTCATAATCTTTTATAGAAAACTGTAATTAAGGTTGATAAAGCCCAAAATTCTATATTTATTTATTTTAAGCAAACAAGATTTATTGCAAACAAAAATCTTGCAGTGCCACAGATCCCTCGTCGCGTGTCACTAAATTCATGGTCCCGATCCCCGTCTCCGCCATTGTATTGGCCTTAAAATTTTGATCCTCGTCAATTCTCCGCAAAGAATCCGACCCAAACTTCTTGACGAGATCACAGCACCGCCTGGCCGCGCTACCTCTTCGGCTTGTCGCATGGTATTGTTGGAGATCTGCAGCTCCATCGATCGCTATAAAACTACCAGACAAGGACGAGATCTCTGGTTCTTTTCCTTGGCTATTGACGAGCTCTTCTCGACGGGATTCCGAGTGTGGCTCCGATGATCTGAGATCTTGTTCTGCATCTCTGTTCCAATTCGAGATAGTCGGTATGACAAAACGCTTTCTTTTCATGGATTAGGTCACTTCTTCTTATTATTCTTTTCCGTTGTTTTGACAAGTAATTAGCTTTTGCATTTATATTTTCTTGGAAATAATTTTCCAGGGAGAGTAGATGTGCTCGCCGTCGCTGCAAGAATCGCATTTTTCTTATGATCTTTTAGAGCCCTTTAGCTTTGGTCGCTTTTGAGGGCCTCGTTTAGGCTTGAGGAATTCTGAAATTGAGGCTTTGAGTAATTTATACAAGAAATAAAGAATGGAGTTGTGCTCATTAGAAAATTTAAATAGCCGTTGCAATCGGGATAATCAGATTTCTCTCGCTTTGCTATGGCTATTCATCGATTGCGAAATTCTGAATTTGTGGCATTGAGTAACCTAGAGATGGGATTTCTTAAACATATAGAATTTGTAATGGTTAGTTGGACTTCCCTTGTTTGTATCAATGATGAGGGAAGTCTTCCCTATAAAATATAGAGGTTTATGGAAATACCATTCTGTGATTGCTCTAGAATTAGGGTACCTTTCTGTAATGCTAGCTGATTAGTATCTAGGTTGATGTTTTAGGTTGTTGCATTTCTTCAACAGAAAAAAAAAAAAGAAGAGGAATTGTCATCAAAAGGTTTCTATCAGTGACTGGTTTATGAAACTTTCTTTTGGAGATTGCATGCACTCCAAAAGGTGCTTTCATCTTTCATTGTTTTCTGATTTAGTTGATTTTCCATCTCTGGATATCCAAAACGTTAGTTTTTTCAGCATTATGTTACATCAAATCTTGCTTATTTACAATGTATCTTGTTTAGGTTCTATGGCTGTCAAAGGAAATGCTGCCGAGAATAGGTCCAAAAGTTCTGTTTCTATATTCATAATAATTAGTATGTGCTGCTTCTTCTATGTTTTGGGAGCATGGCAGAGAAGCGGTTTTGGGAAGGGTGATAGCATTGCTATCGAGATAACTAAACAAACTGATTGCACAATTTTACCAAATCTTAGTTTTGACACTCATCATAGTAGATCAGATATCGATGATGACGGCGGTGCAAAACCCAAAACTTTTAAACCATGCGATGAGCATTATATAGACTATACTCCTTGTCAAGATCAAAACCGAGCAATGTTGTTTCCTAGAGAAAATATGAACTATCGAGAACGGCATTGTCCCCCAGAAGAAGAAAAGCTTTACTGTCTGATACCAGCACCCAGAGGATATGTTGCTCCATTCCCATGGCCAAAAAGTAGGGACTTTGTCCCTTATGCAAATGTCCCCTATAAAAGTCTGACAGTTGAGAAAGCTGTCCAGAACTGGGTTCAATTTGAAGGCAATGTTTTTAGATTCCCTGGTGGTGGAACACAGTTTCCTCAAGGTGCAGACGCATATATCAACCAACTTGCATCAGTTATTGCTATCGATAATGGGACAGTGAGAACAGCATTGGATACTGGTTGTGGGGTATGTAAAGAATTTGTCGCATGCTTCTTGGATCATCATTGATTCTTATATCATTGAATTTATAAGATACTTCGAAGTTTGAAAAAAAATCCCTCCAAATTCATTCTAACTTGGCAAGTTTGGAAAATCCAGGTTGCAAGCTGGGGAGCTTACCTTCTTAAAAAGAATGTTCTAGCCATGTCATTTGCACCAAGGGACTCTCATGAGGCACAGGTGCAATTTGCTCTAGAAAGAGGTGTTCCTGCAATTATTGGTGTCTTTGGTACCATAAAACTTCCATACCCATCTAGATCCTTTGATATGGCTCACTGTTCAAGGTGCTTAATTCCTTGGGGAGCAAATGGTGAGTGTGGACAATTAGATGTTATTTCATTTTTGTAACCAACAAACACTCACCCTTAAGAATAGCAGTCCAAGATTGGGATCAGTCACTGTTTTACTTGTATTTTTTTCCCCAGAGGGAATGTATATGATGGAGGTTGATCGAGTTCTTAGACCAGGTGGATACTGGGTGCTTTCAGGCCCTCCAATAAATTGGAAGAATAACTACAAAGCATGGCTGCGAACACAGGAGGACCTTGAGGAAGAGCAGAAAAAGATAGAAGAGATTGCTGAGCTTCTTTGCTGGGAGAAGGTCTCTGAAAAAAATGAAATTGCAATATGGAGAAAGAGAAGAAATACTGATTCATGTCCTTTGAGGCAAGACGAACCTCGTACTAGAACTTGCGACTCTTCTTATGCAGATGATGTCTGGTATTGCAACTCATCCTGTCTTGCTACATGACTAAGTTAATATAAGTACATTTGTGATATAGAAGATATGTTAGCAGATTCCTCTCTTATTTTTATTATGACTGTACTAAAATTTCACAACCTTTGATTTGTTTAAACTGCAATTATGCAGATACCATGGATCAAACCCTTAACTGTTTGACATCTTCTATATTCTTGTTTTTTGTACCTTTTATGACACAATGGTGCCCTAGGTACAAGAAGATGGAAGCATGCATTGTGCCTTTCCCGGAAGTTGATAATCCTGGAGATGTTGCTGGTGGAGAATTGAAAGCATTTCCAGATAGACTGAATGCTTTGCCTCCTACTGTGGCTAGTGGTTCTATTCGTGGTTTCTCAACTGAGTCATTTCACGAAGACAACAGATTATGGAGGAAACATGTCAAAGCTTACAAAAGAATAAACAAGTATCTTGACACAGGTAGATATCGAAATATAATGGATATGAATGCAGGGTTCGGTAGTTTTGCAGCTGCAATTGAATCACCTAAAGTATGGGTAATGAATGTGGTACCCACAATTGCTGAAAAGTCTACACTTCGCGTCATATATGAAAGAGGGCTGATCGGCATCTATCATGACTGGTACTCTTGCGCTAAATTTTTGAGTTAGATTTTAGCTCTTTGTTTAATGTTGACATTAATGCACATATCATACTTTATGGGTTATATTGGAGATAGAACCAAAAAATATAAAAGAAAAAAGAAAGTTTAACAAAGATAAAAGATCTAAGATGCGTGGAAAAATAATTAAGAACACTATTCTCTAGCAACAATTATATGTAGCACTAATAGATGATAAACTTTAAAAAGAAAAAATTGTATGGAAATTTTTAAAGATGACCACTACATTCTCTAGATGAATAAGTTAAACATTTTAGGTTGGAGGTATGACTGCTATAGATTAATAAAAAAAATCTACTAAAGTAATTAAAAATGATTTAAATAATATTGAATTGCAAATGATAAATTCTTGCATAGAATTCATTTATGTGACCGACTATAAATAATTGGGATTCACGACTTGTTGTTGATTCAGTATATTATATTATATTTTCTGACATTAGCAATCTAATTTTAATGGTTAGTGATTCACAGACAAGTGCGAACCAATAATCTCGAAACAACTAGTATAAATCATTTTATAATTTTGTTTTGAATTCTATGTGAAGTTTAATGAATTCAGCATATTCTATTTGTCTCTGTGTTAACTTTTTTGATTGAATATCACATTATATATGGTGTTGTTAAGCTGCCATTATATGTTTTGCATTATGATGTTTGTGGTTTTAGTTGGTTTAAAATAGTAAAGAACAAAAGAGTTCAGGATGAAATATTTCTGTCGAATTCTTCATATGGTCGCAATTTGTTTGTGGTTTTAGTTGGTCTCAAATAGTAAAGAACGAAAGAGTTCAGGACAAAATATTTCTGTCGGATTCTTCATATGGTCGCAATTTGTTTGCGGTCTTAGTTGGTCTCAAATAGTAAAGAACGAAAGAGTTCAGGACAAAACATCTCGGTAGGATTCTTTGCAGTTCATTTCTTAGGTAACCAGATATTATTGATGACCTAGGGAATGCCACATTTGACAAACTTGTGGAAGGATCTAAACTATGACTCACAGACCGTTTTCTCATGTACAAATTCACTGGTCTTTTTCACGATCCATAAAATAAGGTGTATAGCATTGTTTTTGGTTTCTATTCTGAAACACCGTAATCCCCATTGTCTTGTAAACTAGGCATTACTGCCATTCTTTGTCCTGCCATGATCTTTACAGAATTTTGTCCAACCTATAATTTATATATAGCTTTTATTTCCTCATTCCACATGCAGAATGTTTAACTTCCGCAGTTAATTCCTTACTTTGTTGGCTTATATATATTTTTCCTCATCTTATCATATAAGCAACAGCCGCAAGTTTAGGAGTGTAGCAATTGGAAGATCAATTTGGTTTTATTTACACTTTTTACATTATATATACTCCCCAAGCCAGCGTGGATTTACATTATTTGCAAATCTACCATGTTAGAGGTGAATATTAATCCTCATTATAATCCGTGTTTGTTGGGTCAGCTTGTCAATGTGAATGTGTCATACATCATTCATATCCAAAATGTAATTACCGAGTAACCTACTTCCACCTTTTCAGTCTTTTATGCATGTGTTGTGCAGTTCTTCATTCGATATTTATGCAACCTTTTTGCTCCACTGTAGGTGTGAAGCCTTCTCGACTTACCCAAGGACATACGACCTTATCCATGCCCAAGGAGTTTTTAGCATGTACATGAACAAGTGAGTTTATTAGGATTATTATAGGACGATGATTAGTTAGTTGTCTTGGCTACAAACTTGGAACACTTCTTTGCTAAACATAGCCTGGTTCCGGTACCAGGTGCAAAATGGAAGATATTCTCTTAGAAATGGACCGAATACTGAGGCCCGAAGGCGCCATGATATTCCGAGATCAAGGTGATATCCTGGTGAAGGTGAAGAGGATGGTTACTGGAATGAGATGGAAGACGAAGATGTCAGATCACGAGGATGGCCCTCTTTTGCAGGAAAAGATTTTGGTTGCAGTTAAGCAGTACTGGGTCGTCGACAAACCGAAAAAACAGTGGGAGGGTGAGCCTGATCAATCACCAGCTATTGAAAATAGCAATCCAAGTCGAGAGGTTGACCAACCAATTGAAGAGCAAATGAGTTGAGGACAGCCATCAACTTGTTGCTTCATTGCTTGGAGATAATCAGACTCTCCCCCTTCTTCGGTGTCGTTTTTTTTTCCTTGACACTTTCGATTCTCTCACCTACTAAAGAGAGAGATTTACCTGAAACATGAGGTTCCTGTGAAATTCTACATATTCATTCTGTTGTATGGGGAGTTCTTCGCTGGGGGTGAATCAAGAGCGAGGCCTAATTCCTCATCCCAGGTATCTAGTGTCACTATATATATATATTAATATATATATTCTGTGTTTGTAGATCAAGTCAAGAAGGTGCGGAAGTGTTTCTAACTATTCAAATTACCAGTGATTCTTCTTTGGCACTTCTGATTCACTCTTCATCTAACCGTTGCATTTACTAGAACTCCCCTTCGGAGGGCGATGGAATTTGTTCCAAGGCTAAGTTGTAAGGCTTTGCAGGTGGATTTTAACACAGCATCGTCATGAGTTTTAGAGCTGCAAATGGGGCTTGGCTGGGTCACCTTGTATGGAACGACATGTAAAAAAAGAAAAATCAAATGTTTTTTTTAAATTTTGATTGCATCCAAAATTAGTGGAATTGGCTAGACGGCGCTTCTTTTTAAAATAAAAATAAAAAGGAGCTATGTAATTTGGATTACAAAAGAAATAAAATTTTATAATATGGATTATAAGATTAAAATTATGTAATTCGATAATATTTTAGTTTTATTCTCTCTCGAATTTTAATATTTTAGTTTTATTCTCTCTCGAATTTTAAAAGGTTAGAGCGAGGATATTTTAATTTTTTTTTCACAATTGATTGAGGTTTTTATTTTTCTTTTTTTTAAAAAAAAAAAGAAACCTCAGCCTGGATCAAGGGATAAGTAAGCTGATCAAACTTTGGGCGTTAAAATTATCGGGTTTTTTTTTTTTTTTTTAAGATTTAGTCAGATCCGATAACAATCGGGCAAGATCCGGTCAACCATATTCGATCCGAGTTAGACGATCTAGACTGACGATATCCGGCGGTGATGGACGGGCGATCTGTAGGTCGTAGAATCTTTCCTATGCGGAACAGCATCGTTCCACGCTCTTCCGGCGACTCTTTTATTTACCGACACTCCTCGGGGCAAAAAGAGGTAGGTTAGAGCGAAGAAGCCACCGCCCAGCGTAGTAGAAGAGAATGGGATCGGGATCTTTCCTCAAGGTAGTCGCAAAAAACTTCGATGTTCTTGCTGGGTAAGCATCTGCACTCACCATGTTCGTAGCACTTCTGTCGGAATACGTTTTGGTGTGCCATGTTTTTGGACGATTCGTCCATGTTCTGCCATGAACTTGGTCTAAATGTATTTCGACTCCTCGTAGCATTGTACATTTCAGAGATCTCCATCGTTGCACTGCCTTAGCTTTTCTGCAAATTGAATTTTTCTTCCATCATCGAGAAGACTTTGTCGATTGACATCTGCTAGTAATGTGCCTTTCCTTTTAGAGCTGGGAAATTAATGTTGCCCAATTCCTTGTTACTTTGGAAATTTCTTGATTCTTTTGTTATTTAGGGAATTATATGCTTCTTTGACCTAACTGTTTATGATATTGCCTTCATTCTTATTTGATGTGTGACTTATGTTCTGAAGTTTTTCATGATTTCCTGGTTTGACTGAAGTAGGAGAGGAAAGGAAGCAAAATAAATAAATAAATAAATAAAATTGTCAGCTTCTCTTGTTTTCTTGGAAGGCACGAATCGGATAGGAAGGAATTTAGTTTTATCCATATCTTTCATTTTATATCTGCCCAAATCAAGCAGAAGTTAAGGGAGAAAAGTTTGATTCTCTTATAAATCTAACACAAGTAACATGTGTGTTATTTCCTTTCAGTTCCATTGAAGAACAAAGAGGAGTGGAAGTGAGGAAATGGAAATAATATAATTTCATTCATTTTTTTTCCAGCTTACTGCTTCCTTTCTCCCCTATTTCCTCCTCTTCAAGTAAACACAACATTAAGAATTTCTTAATAACATTAGAAATTAATGGTATTAAGTTATTAGATTGTTTCTGATCCATTAATTCTTTTGTATATTCTAACCTAACCATAATAACTTTTTGTGAACCTCCTGTCCACAAATTTGGACTGAGCCTGAAAGTGAACATGTATATATTCGGGTATTAGCCCCTCTTATCTTTTACATTACTATAATGCATGAATGATCTATTAATGCAACCTATCAAACAATTGGTGATTATTATATTTCTTACAGTCACTAACAACACATCTTTCTTTTTCGTCTAACATACATCTCATATGATCCAGAGCAAGGTTTTTAGAATTGAGAGCCTATCTAGGAAAAAGGAGAGGTGAATAGGGACAGTGTAGGATCTTAAGATCCTACAATTTAGTCAAAATATTTTTAAAACTATATTTGATATTTATAATTTATCATGTGAACTAAATTTTAATGTACAACATTAATATGAACGCATTAAACTATATTATTCTGACATCAATACAAGAAGGATGCCAACAACAAAAAAAGAATTCTTTTAGTTAGAAGTTAAAAATCATATCATTGAAATTTTTTGTAGATGACATAAATGAAAAGGATTATTTAATTCCAGTATGCATCAAACTTTAAAATGTCTAAGCAAATGCAAATGAATTCCATCCAATCAAGGTTGTTGGGACCATAATCCTATAGGAACGGCAAGGCAGCTAGGATCAGATTGTTAGGTCCATAAGTTCCTAATTTATTTAGATCCTACTTGGGATCTATATTGATTAGTTCAGTTTAGGTCAGATTGGCTCATCCTAATCCCAATCCTGATTGCCTTTCTTAAGAGGACTGATTTGGTACATCATAGGTTAGCCTTTCTTAAGAGCACTGATTTACTATATGGTAGGCTAGTATTGCATGCACTATAAACAGTTTTTCTTTGAGCTGACATCAACAAGATTCCAAACTTGATCAGCAGTTTGTGTCAATGGCACCCAAAACCTCACATTCATTATGTTGGTGTTCACATTGTTATGATAATGTTTGGAATTCAATCCCTTGACTAAATAGTCTGAAGAAACATATCATTTCAAACATTGATTTAGAGGCCTATGTCTCTGGTATAAACGTGCCTAGTCACTTGAAAAAATTCTTATCGAAGTAGAGTTCAGATGTATTTTAAAAGCTTTCGCCTAATTACTTTGAACAAAAGATGAAATGCTTAAGGTTGTGTTATGTTTTCGTCAGCTTGCCTAAGAAGGCTTAGCTGGTCAGTAGTCAGTCACTCAGTCTTTAACTATATATATATATATATATATATATATATTGGTTAGTGCCAAGTCATGGGCATGAGGAATGGCCATGCTTTAAACTGGCCCTGTAAGATACATACAGCTGCATGTTTTTTTCTTTATTTTACTGTGTTTTTGTCAGATGAATCCAGTTCTTTTTCATTCCCCATTTAATAGTGAGGACTGGATATTGGCGACTCTAATTTACTCTAATATCTCGACGGTGCTGCACTAGGAGGTGCCCTATCATTTTTCCCTAGTGCATATCTGTTCTCTTGCCTGCGTACAAGGCATATATTTAAACCATATCTATCTAAAACTACTCCTACTTGACATGTAATTGCAGCCAATTTGAATCACTGTAACTTTTGGTCAGACGACAGCAAAGAGTGTCAAATTGGCTAATGCATAAGTTCCATGCACTCTTTATCGATGGAACAAATTGATAAAAGTGTCCCTTGAATAGCCTTGATAGAGCCACCCGCTACACAAGCATTGATAAGGTCAGGTGTACCCCTTTGCGAATTCCTCTTGGGACGGGGGGCCGGAGGCTGCTAGGTTGGCAGTTCCAATGCCGATTGATAAGGTCAGGTGGATCTTGTCAGGTTCAAGATTACCTTCATACAATCCTTAAATCACTGTTGGATATGTATAGCACATTATTCTCCATTTGTAATACATATTACCCATATAAGATTTTCCCCAAAAGGTGAGATATACAGCATCTGTGAATTTTAACTTCTTTGTAAGCAAATTGTCTGTATGATTTTTTTGCTCTGTTAGAATGACTTCTATTGTGTTTCCTGTGTAGCAACTTCATGCTAATTATTGGGCTGCCTAAATTTTGCAAGTAAAGCCTAACATGGTATCTTTTGTGGCTATGTATTATCTAAATTAGCTTCTTAGAATCAATGTCTCACTTCCCTTCCATGCCTCTTGTCTGTATCCTTGTTTTATGAATAGTAATACTTCAGGGTTTTTTTAAAAACAGATTTTCTAATGATTTAAAGAGAAATTCTTTGCTGTTGTAACTCTGCAATTTGTGGCTTATTGAGCCTTGCTTCTGCATGTTATTTTAGGGCACTAATCAGATAGTTGCTTTTTTTCTCATTCTGCTATATTGATTAGAATAAACAGTGTTGTATCAACAACAACAACAACAAAGCCTTATCCCACTAGGTGGGGTCGGCTATATGGATCCTTCTATGCCATTGGACTCTATCTCCTACTATATCATCATCTATATTTAAATAAATTTTATCTTGTTTTATTGTTGCTAACCAAGTCTTTTTTGGTCTTCCTCTTCCTCGTTTGATGTGTATATTTGGTATCGTTTCACATCGCCTAACTGGAACATTTATTGGCCGTCTAAGTACATGTCCGTACAACCTTAAACGTGTCTCTCGGAGCTTTCCTTCAATAGATGCAACACCAACTTTTTCTCTAATGCTCTCATTTCTTATTCTGTCCATCCTCGTATGTCCGCACATCCACCTTAACATCCTCATCTCTCGACTCTCATCTCTTTTGCTCGTATAAGTCGTAACATTCTCCATATAACATAACATGTCTAATTCTTTTGTAGAACTTCCTTTAAGTTTTAGAGGCACTTTACTAAAATACTCAATGCTTTCCTCCATTTCAACCATCCTACTTGTATTCTCATGTAAGACATCTCTCTCAATCCTCTCCATCATCTTGCAAAATGATCCTAAATATTTAAAGCTCTCAATTCCGACAACTCATCATCTCCTATCTTAACACTTGTCTCATTACGCCTAATATTGCTAAATTTAAATTCCATATATTCTGCTTTACTCTACTAAGCTTAAAACCTTTACTTACAGTGTTTCCGTCAAGATTCTAGTTTAGCATTTACTCCTTCACGTATCTCATCTACTAAAACAATATCATCTGCAAACAACACGTACTACAGAATGTGTCTTGAATGTGTCCATGAGTTCGCTCCATGATTAGTGTAAAAGATAGACTTAAAATCGATCCTTGATGTAACCCTATCTTTATTGGAAATGCTTGATTAATCCACCAAGTCTTCACTCCGTCATACTTCCTTATATATATCCTTAATTAGTTGATATATATTACACTAACACCTCTTTTTCTAAAATTCTCCATATTATTTCTCTTGGAACTCTATCATGTTTTTTCTAAATCAATGAATACCATGTAGATCCTCTTTTGCTCTCTATACTTTTCAATTAGTTATGCGAGAAGATGTATAACTCTATCATTTAATCTTCCCGGCATGAATCCAAATTGATTTTCAAAACCATGGTCTCCTTCCTTAATCTTTTTCTATTACTTTTCCCAAAGTTTCATGGTATGACTCATTAGTTTAATACCCTATAGTTTTCATGAGTTGTATGTCTCCCTTATTCTTATATAAGAGAATTATGATACTTACCCTCCGTTGATCGGCATCCTTTTGTTTTCAATATCATGTTAAATAATTTTGTAAGTCATTCAATACCTTATTTTCCTAAGCACTTCCATACCTCTATCGGAATATCATGTCTAACGACTTTTTCATTGTGTATTCCATTTAAAGTTTGTTGTACTTACAAATTTGAATTCTACGATAAAAATTTAAATTTCTATACTCATTGACCTACTTAAATTACCTAAATTAAGTTGGTCTCCTAAACCTTCATTAAAAAGTTGATAAAAATATCTCTTCCACCGCTCTTTTATTTCTTCATCATTTACTAATACCCTATCAGATTCATTTTAATACATCTTATTTGATTAAGATCTTTTGTCTTCCTCTCTCTCACTTTAGCTATTCTATAAATGTCCCTTTCCCTTCTTTGTATCTAATTTTGATATAACCTGCTCAAAAGTTTGATCTTAGCCGATTCACTTGCTTTCTTAGCTTCTTTCTTGACTATTGTATATTTTTCAAATTTTCCTCATTTTTACAAATATTTAATTTCTTATATGTTATTCGCTTTTCCTCGACTTTCTCTTGCACTTTTTCATTCCACCACCAAGATTCTTTACTTGGTAGTGCGTATCCTTGACTCACCGAGTACACTCTTAGCTATTATTTTTAATTTTGATACTATCTTATCTCACGTCAGTATTAGGGTCACTGTATATGTCATCTAATACTTGACTCTACCTTCTCTTTGAATATATTTAGTTTCTCTTCCTTTAACTTCCACCACTTAATTCTGGGAGTCGTGGATATTTTCCGTCTATTAATATTATGTTTGGCGTATATCCAATACTACTAACCTATGTTGAGTAGTTAAACTTTCTCCAGAATAACCTTACATTTTTTACAAATCTTTCTATCTCTCTTCCTAACCATAAGAAAGTCAATTTGTGATTTATTATTTCCACTTTTGAACGTGACTAAGTGTTCTTCTCTTTTCTTAAAAAATGTATTAGCTAGTATAAGATCATATGTTATTGCAAAATCCAATATAGTTTTACCTTCTTCATTTCTTGTTCCAAACCCATAACCCCCATGCACCCTCTCATATTCGTCATTTTTCACTCTGACATGCCCATTTAAATCACCTCCTATTAAAATCATCTCATTTGACGGAATATTTTGTAATACTTCATCCAAGTCCTCCCAAAACCTTAATTTGGTATTTTCATCTAATCCTATTTGAGGTGCATATACACTAATTACGTTTATAGTTTCTTTCTCCACTACTATTTTGAAAGCTATAATTCTATCCCCCTTTCTAATTACTCCTACAACTTCATCCTTTAACGAACTATCAACAATAATATCCACTCCATTTCTTGTTTTACTTTGCCTGTATACCATAACTTAAAACCCGAGTTCTCTATCATCTTTGCCTTCTCACCAACCCATTTTGTCTCTTGTACACAAACAATATTAATTTTTCTTCTAATCATCGTATCTACTATCTCCGTTGTTTTACCAGTAAGGGTTCCTATGTTCTATATACCAAATCTTAGACTACTAGTTTTTCTATAATATTTGTTCTTACCCAACCTATGGTGTGAGAACTCTTGCTTATTTAACACTACACCCAAGTTCTCATGGAGATGTAGCGGTCCTTGCCGATACGTTGCAGTCGGACCCTGCAACGTGAACTCTAGCATATTTTTTACTACACCCGAGTTCTGAAAATGTAGCGGTCCTTGCCGAGACATTACAGTCGGACCCTGTAACGCGTTCCTTCCGGGGAACAACCTAGCATTAGCACAATAGTTTGATTGATTTATTCATTGAACATTTGTCTTAGTTTAACGCTGGCTGGCAACCTAACGCAATCCTCCTCCTTTATCCGGGCTTGGGACCGGCCATGACAAGGTTAACTTATTATGGGCTGAAACGTAGTGTTGCATCAGATTTTGGAAAATGTGGTTGAACTTGTTTGATGCCAAATGCTGAAATCTCTTCGAAATTTAATGAGTATAGGATGTAATATCCACCCATGTTTTTTTTTTCCTATCCTGTTTATTTAGATAATATCTAGTTCAGACTTTGCCAACCAAGAGGCATTGTCAATTAGTATCTAAAGGTCCAAATCTTACTTAAATGTTAACTTCTTTGTTCTTGATTGGAGCACTATTATTCTTTTTCTTGTCATTTTTAGTTAATGATTATTTCTAATTAAAATCATCCTTTTCTAATTATGGTTTTCAGGCCAGTGGTTACTCTTGTGTATCCATTGTAAGTGGAACCTATAACCTGATACAAGTTTTTTTTCTTCTTTCTTCTTCCTCATTCATTTGAACATTCATCTGCTTAATCTTGACAGGTATGCATCTATCAAAGCAATAGAAACCAAATCATCTACTGATGACCAACAGTGGCTCACTTATTGGGTCTTGTACTCGTTTATTACACTGTTTGAACTTACTTTTGCAAAGGTTATAGAATGGTTAGTTATATATTCTTTTTTCCTGCTGAGTTTTTGCTGCTGATCATTCTCTGCTTTTGCTTGTCCACTTCTTCTACAGAATTATTACATCTCACTATCCATTGTTTTAAGTTGTATATCTTGCCACTTACAAATGTGCAATTGTTAACTGCATCAAGTGTGGTCATATATGCTATTTATATGCCCATATATTTACATATGGTGTTAATCTTTAATTGTCTTGCCCACCCCATGTTTATTGAGTAGTCTAGACTATATATAGACATGAAAAAGATAACTGATAGTGCGTGTATATATTTTAATAGAAGTATGATGGATCAGTAAAAGAAAAGATCAGGTGCCTGACTTGGGATCAAAACCATCAGTGTTGTGTTCTGAGAGGAGAACTTAGGAACGAATCTTTTGAAGGGTTGGGAGGATCAGTTGGCCTAATCCTATGTCCCTTGTGCTCCCTAATATTGTGGAAGCACAAAATTAGAACAAGAGCAAGAAGAAGGGAGAGAGACGGGGCTTGTGAGGGTGAATTTTAAATGGCACACCTCAATATTTTGTCAATTCAGAATAGATGTTTGTACTTCCTAATTGACAGCCTATTGATTCTGTATGCTTGTGACAGAGTAAACATGGTTTTTATTCTACATCTTTTCTCTCAAACTACCTTGATGAACTGGTTCACATGATCAATTGCATCCCTTAACAATTCCATGGTATTCGGTATGAGTTTACTTATCTCCATGGTTATAAACTTTGACTTCATCTTAAGGCTTCTCTTCCTTAAGGTGATCATTCACACTAGGAGGGGTGAGAAGAGAGGAGCAGTGTGGTTCTCCTGATTTGATTGTTATCTTGTTTTGTCTCCATTGCAAAGCCTTTTTTCTCTATTGGATCAGGCTAGCAGTCACGTTGCTACCCCTGTTGGTTCTGTGTATACATTTATGCACATGCATATGTCTGCATAGTTGTCCTCACGCCCCATATGCATCCTTATAGTAATCTGATTGCATGCTGCTTGGATAGAATTCTGGTAGTAACATTTCAATTACCGAAAGTTCAAATTGCCTAATGTGTTAATATTGATTTTTTTTTTCACTGAAACGTGCCCCTATAATTACTTTTTCCCAAAAGGTGCCTCAGATATATTTTCTCCATAATACCCCTCATTTCCCCTCCAAAAGGTGTTGTTAGCTAATTTGTAAATCAGCTTGCAATCTAAAAATCACAAATTGATCTCATTTTGAACTCTGAGATGGTCTCAAGCTGAGCATTTTAGACTTCCAAGTATTGAGAAATTTACTTTCTGACTCTAAATCTTGCTCTAAGATGTTAAGAAATTTACCTTTTGACTCAAAATTTTGTTCTAAGCAGATTGTCAAATTAGTTTGCAGCACCTTCTATCTCATTTAAATGGAAGTTGATTTGCAAGACAATTTGTATTATGAAAATCATAAATTTATCCCACATTTAGCTTTGATACCCTCCAAATTTAACATCTTAGACATTTCGTGTGTCAAAAATTGATATTTTTTATCCTATCTTTACTTGTGCACCTTTGCCCATTCTTTTTCAATTTCTACAATGGAAGTTGATTTGTAAATAACTTGTACTTTGAAAATTATGAATTTATCCAATATTTAGCTTTGGAACACTCCAAGTTGTACATTTCAAGATTTCAGGTGTCTAAAATTATTATTTTTACTCTAAATCTTGTCACATTTGCAAATTAGATTGTGCTACCTTTTTGAGAGAAAACGAGGAGTATTACAGGGAAAAATAGTCTAGCGTGCCATTTTGGGAAAAAACAGTTAGGGATGAGTAGGAAGAGTGTGTTTTGGGAAAGTACTCATATTGCTTTCCTGGTCCTAGTGCTCTTCAAGATTGGTTGACATTTAAAACTAGCAACAATAAAGCCAAGCAATTATGTCTGTAACAAAAGAAAATTGATGGAGCTTGGTCAGGATATTGTTTTTATGCACATTATGTGGGTTACTAGAGGAAATGCAGCTTCTTTTCTCTGTTCTTTTGTTGACTAACCTTTAAAAGGTAGCCTTGCTAGTTATAATTATTTAGGATCAGCTATATGTATCTTTCCATTTGTCCTTCTATTGAACTCTATGCAAGTATATAACAGTAGCAATATTCAAATTTCTTCAATGCATACCGTCTGCTGTAGGTTCCCCATTTGGTCATATGCAAAACTGTTCTTTAGCTGCTGGTTGGTCTTGCCGTACTTCAATGGTGCTGCGTATGTTTATCAACATTTTGTAAGGCCATTACTCATCAATCAGCAGACAGTAAACATCTGGTATATCCCAAGAAAGGAGGACATAATTCGTAAACCAGAAGATATATTATCAGCAGCAAAGAAATATATTGAAGAGAATGGACCAAAAGCATTTGAGACGCTAATAAGCAAGGTAAGCTCATGCTATAACATTATTATAGTCCTTCCCCACATGTTTTACTAGACATGCCATAGCTAACTCATATCTATAATCTCGTGGAGCAGTTCATCCTATGATGAGAGTTTGGTTGTAGTGTTTGTTAGACAATTTTAATTTCTAAGACTATTGTTGGAGTTACAAGCAATATTCTATTTTTTTTTAAATTATACAAAAATTCAAATCGGATATATCTATATTGAGATAGCCAACATACAGCTAGGAAGGCTGGAGGTTGTTGTTGGGAGGTTGAACACTGCTGGGAAGATTGAATCTTGAGCAACATGATGCCCGAGTGAGCAGAGTTCCTGTAGGGCCCGTATGCCCAAGTGGCCTGAGTGTCGAGCAAGACAAGTATCGAGTGGCCCGAGAGGTCTGAGGGCCGAGTGAGCCGAATGTCAAGTGGTCAGAGTGCTTGGATGCTCGAGTGGACCATGTGAATTGAGTTGTCAAGTGGTCCAAGAGGGCCAAGGCTGAGTGCTCAAGCGCTAAGATCAAGCCTGATTGTGGAACTCCTGAGGGTTGAGTTTGAGTGGCTGCGAGTTGAGGCTGAGTGCCGAGATGCCGAACATTGATTGTCGAGAGGTTCGGAGCTAAGGTTGAGTGCCAAATGCCGAGAGGTTGAGCATCGAGTGCTTGAGTTCAAGAGCTGAGCACTCTGACAAGTGAGTTCCCAAGTGTTGAGTGGGGAGATAGAGCACTGAGTGCCTGAGTGGGGAAGTCGAGCACCCCAAGAGTTGAGTTCTCGAGTACCAAGTGGGGAGGTCGAACACCGAGTACTCAAGTGGGGAAGCCAAGCACCCCGAGAGTTGAATTCCCAAGTGTTGAGTGGGGAGACTAAGTATCGAGTGCTTAAGTGGGAAAGCCGAGAGCCCCAAGAGCTAAGTTTTTGAGTGTTGAGTGTTGAACACAGTTTCCTTAAAATAGATTCGTCCCCCTCGGATGGTACTTAAGGTTACATTGGATGTTTGTTTCTCAGGATAGAACGACACTACCACGATCGCAATCAAGTAGTGGTTGTTCATGGCGAATTGAGCTTGTATTCGAATGGTATCACAACAAGCCAAGAAGAGTTAGAGAATGTGGGAGACAAAGTTGGATGGAGTCACTGTAGTTTCTGCTCGCTATTGTGTCTTTTTTTTACCAAGTAGGAGCTCCTTGTATAGGCTCCGATTCATGGCAGCGTTGAATGGTCGAGTAATGACCATTCACTGCCTCTAGCTGGCCCGCTTGGGTTGTAATGCTAGCAATTGGCATCCTTACCACTTGGCCAGTTATGGATTTGCCATTAATGCCCGACCATTTTAGCTCAATCATTAATGGGTTTGTTATGCAGTTGAGTGGGCAGGAAAAATTAACTCAAGTGGAAAAATGTTGGTTGGTCCAACCGGTCCGACTTCGACACACACAGGGAGTGCTCACACACACGAGTCACATGTGTTTAGCGCAATCCGGACCTTGGATTTGCATCCTTCCCTTGCGGGCATGGACGTGTTCACAACATCCACAATTGCGATTCAATTTAAAAGAGCCTTCATGCCACAAAACTCTCAATGCAGGACTAAAATCTCACACACATTGGAGTCCATTTTCCATCCATTTTGCATTCACATTTCCAATACTCTGTTTGTAGTAGGATAGATCCAGGAGTGATGTCTGCTGTATTTCACATGTTAAGAAAATCAATACATTGCGCTTCTTGAATAGATTTTACTTGTATTACTTTACTAACAAAGACAGTATGATTATCTATACTAAGTGATATCTTTTATACATGTGCTCTATTGTTTTGCATCCTAACATCAGCATCAGTAGGTTTATTACATCATTCATGTGCCAATTTTTGTTATGAAATTTCTCCAATGATTTCCTCTGGCTTCTAATGGCTTTTGGTAGATTTTCTGCTCTCTCTCTCTCTCTGTCTGTATGTTTTGATGCTTTGATGGCATTTCTGCAAATGCTTTGATTTGATGGCAGAAACAATTTCCCACCTTACTTTCTTGCATTTTTTCAAGAGCATTTCACTTGTGCAGCGGTTGGGTAATGCACAGATAAATTTGAAGAATGGAGCCTGCAACTTCATCCTATTTTCACCATATGGTTCCTTTGATTGATATATTTTACCTAACAATATATTGAGTTTTTCATCCGCAACTCAAAGTTACTAATGCCTTGAAACTGTCGTTTGCAGTATCAAAGGGAGCCTAAAACTCGCCGTACAATTTTGGAGGAGGTGCAAGCTCAGCAACAATCTCATGCAGAAACAGATTATAATCCATGGGGGGAAAATTCTACATCGTTGGATGATGGTCATAGATACTGAAACAAAATTGTCTCATCTTGTGAAGGTTCGATTGCATTTTTTATTGATCGATACAAATTATGTTTGGCTTTAATATATGATCCTCCTCTCAAGCAGTTTCTTCACACGTTCTTGGGACAAGAGAAGGCTACTGGATTAAACTAGAATTGTGGTGCAGTTATCAGGCTTTAGTGCAGAGATCCTTTTGTTGCATTCTCCAGTCCCAATCACACCAAACAAACCCCCTCCGCCCCACCCCCTAGTGCTTGTCAAAGTTTCGTATTGTTGGATACTGTATCTCTCTCTTAGTAAATGCTTGATGCTATTTGAACTTTAATGCAGATCTCTGCTTTTGCAGTTCAAATATGAAATCAACTCCTACATTATATGTCTACTTGCCTAATTTACTTTCCGATATGTTTTTGATTCGCTAAATTATCAAACATTTCACATCCTCTGACTGCAAAAATGTAAGGTCATGTTTTAAAAAGGAAATAGACTCGACTTCATCTGGAGGGACATTAAGACTCATCTTTTACCCTGGTTTAACCGTTTCTCTACATCAGGGTCGTGTAGGCCATGTGGTCAGCCATTTCAGAATGGTGAATCTGAATCTACCTCAGTTTTCCAAGAACTCAAACGGCATTACACGGTAACACAGGTATTGTGGCTGTCAGTTCTATGCTTTGGCTTTCTGGGTAATACATCAACTATCCTTTATTTTTTATATGAATATTTCTGATCGATGAAGATGGAGGTTGTGTATTGACGATACATCTTTTCGTTTAGAAGTATCATTTTTGCTTATGTTAGATCATTGAATATAAGAAACAGGTCTTTTTTTTTTATGTGAAGAAAATTTTAGATCAGTCAGTCTATCATAATCAAGAAGAGCCCTATGCTACCATCAGATGTAAATTGTTAAAATCCCACTTGCGTATTTGTCTTTTGTTAGTCCGGAGGCATAACCTCAGGAGCATAAGCTATTATTGCAAGTCGTTGGAATTTATCCGGCATTATTCTTTCAAAAAAGTTAATAGATAAATAAATAAATTTCAAATAAGGGAGACGACTTAAACAAGTTTGTAGTTTCGTTCGGTGTGCACTGCTAATTTAGCTACCGTAATGCCTGTATTTATCTATGTGATATTTTTATTTATTAGCTGCATGTTCCAGCGTTCTATTTTTCTAGTTTGAGTCGTAGAATATCATTTTATGCATTTCAAATTTGCCATGTTTTTGCCCTGTGAACTGCCCTGATAGAGAGAGGTTTAATTCTGATTTATTTATTTATTTCTCCCGTCCAAACTGGATGTAGGTTCGGACAACTATGATGAGTTTTCCCCATAGCTATCCGATCATCTTGCTTTTTCAAACAGTTGACCACATTCGGTTTATCAATGTTATCCATATGATAAATATGCTCTACCAATTTATTTTCCACATCTTTCTCTTTTATTGACCTCTCACCTTTTTTTTTTTAATCATTTTTTTTTATCGTATTGTGAGACAGTCTCCTCTAATTGTAACAAGGTTAAGATTGAGTTGCAATAATATCTACACGTGGATCACATTGCTCAGACGACATCATTGTTGACCACTAACAATTCATTATCATATAATTAAGAAGAGTCTTTGGGAACCATCCCATGGGGGTTGTAAAGGTCCTGTCGCAAGTTTAAAAGAGAATGGAAAGCTCAGCGCTCAATACACAGATCGAGCTCTGGCATGGCGTCCATCAATGGCCAGCAGCAGCAGCAGTCCAGTCCGAGTCCAAACTCTCACCCCGTCAACAATCCTCTGTTCGACGAACTCCGGTGGGTGATCCAGATTCGGCACTCGCTGGAGGACGTCGACGACAGCGACGACGTCGGCATCCCGGTGTCGGTGTTCAACGTCCCCAAGAGCCTGCAGGTGACGAAGCCGGAGGCATACATCCCCCAGCTCATCGCCCTCGGCCCCTACCACCACTGGCGACCCGAGCTGTACGAGATGGAGCGCTACAAGCTCGCCGCCGTCCGACGCGCCAAGAAGCACTTCCACACCATAAAGCTCCAACACCTCGTCCAGCAATTTACCAAGCTCGAGCACAAGATCCGCGCCCACTACCACCGCTATCTCGATCTCAGCGGCGAGACCTTGGCGTGGATGATGGCGGTGGACGCCTCGTTCTTGCTCGAATTCCTCCAAGTCTACGCCGTGGAGGAGGACGGCGGGGGTAAAGCTTTGAGAAGACTGTCGTCGAGGATGTCGCATTTGGTGGACTACACGGGGAGGAAGTCCGCCCACAACGTCATCCTTCGCGACATCATGATGCTGGAGAACCAGATCCCCCTCTTCCTCCTGCGGAGCATCTTGGAGTCGCAGTCGCCGTCCGCCGAGGCATCCGACGAGACGCTGGCCAAGATGCTCAGAGGCTTGCTCAAGGAGCTCTCCCCCTTCAAGCTGATGGATAACTTCCCCTGCGGCATCGACGTCCAGCAGCACTCCCACTTGCTGGAACTACTCTACTACGTAATCGTCCCGCAGTCCGACGACCGATCCGTAGAAAACGAGATCGAGGAAGCCAACGACGAGACGGCGGTGCCGCTGAAAGGGCAACCGCCAAAAGGGGGCAGCTCCGATGGCGGCTACATGAAGCAGCTGTTCAACGCTGCGGTGGGCATCGGATCAGGGCTCAGTGGAGCCCCGATTCAGTTCGTCCGAGGCGTCGTGACCTCGAGGCCGGTCAAGTTAGTGGCGATGGCTCCCTGGAAGATCCTCACCGGCCTTCCTGGCTTCTCCATCTTGAAGCAACCGTTTGAATTCTTTTGCAGCTCCGCACAAGGTAGGGATCAGATCCCTCAAGCATTGATCAATGGAAGCGACAGTTACAAGCCGCCTCTGGTGGAGGAGATCATGATCCCCTCCGTGACGGATCTGGTCAGCTCCGGCGTGAAGTTCTCGCCGACCACCGGCGACTTGTCGACTATCGCGTTCGACGCGAACACGGCGACATTCTCCCTCCCCGCCGTCTGCTTGGACGTGAACACCGAGGTCATCCTGCGGAACCTGGTGGCGTACGAGGCGTCGGCGGCGACGGGCCCGCTGGTATTCGCCAGGTACACCGAGCTAATGAACGGGATCATCGATACGGAGGAGGACGTGCGGATGCTGAGGGAACAGGGGGTGGTGGCGAACCGGATGAAGAGCGACGGGCAGGCGGCGTCACTGTGGAACGGGATGAGCCGTTCGGTGAGGCTGACGAGGGTGGCGTTCATGGACAAAGTCATCGAGGACGTGAACAAGTACCACAACAGCAGGTGGAGAGTGAAGACGGGAAGGTTCATGAAGAAGTACGTGTTCGGTTCGTGGCAGTTCTTGACGTTTGTGGCCGCCATTCTCCTGCTCCTCCTCAATGCTCTGCAGGCATTCTGTTCGGTGTACACTTGCTCCCGGTGGTTTGGGGTCGTCGACGTCCAGAAACATTAACATCGTTTACTTCTTATATCGTACACATGAATCGAACGTATTTCTTGGCATGCATTATTTTATGGTTTAGAATTATTGAATTGCGTGTATATCTGTACCTTTTTCTTTTTTTCTTTTCCGTCCGAAGATTGTTTTATTGTCTTTTCCACGAGAGAAGAAAGAAAAAACAAAGTGTTGTCGTGTCCTGTATTGGGTGGGCACTGGGCAGACTGTTATATATGGAATGGAATTTGAATAACTGAATTGTGTTTGGTGAATCTGTTAATTTGCTCGACAGCCTAATAATTATATAACTCGTTCATATTATCGGACTGATTTGTATATTCTTTGAACAGATGGATGATCAGAGAGATATTTGTCGGTGTCAATATTTTAAAAACCTCTCTTGATTTGATCATTTTGTATACGTACTGAAATGATTTACTTTGGTTTTGATAATTTTTAAGATTTTTGGCAATTTAAATGGTTTGTTTTTGTGCGTGTTGCGTCAAAATAATGGATGGAAGAGGACGTTGGGGGAAAAAAAAAAGGAATGGGAAATGGAGACAATAGCAGAGCCGTCTTAAGCTCTAATAAGATCCTAGATGGAAAAAAAAAAGATTTTTAATATTGTTTTAAAAAAAAAATTCTCTTTTTTTTTCATCATTCGGACTTGTATGTTTTCGATATCTTTCATCGTTGATTTTTCAATGATGATAAAAAAAAGATAAAACACGAGGGATTATATTCCTCGATTCGTTGATCAAAAACAACGAAAGACTTTTGAGCTCGGATAAAGATTTAAATTCCATGTTGATATTCGATTACTATCCACTTGTAACAAGATTTATGCTGTTCTAATCAACGGGTCATTCCAAGGGAATAAATTTTTTCATTCGGACTTGGGACATATGTTAGTGGGTTTAAATTTTTTTTTTAAAATAAAATATATATTTTTTAAAAATGATATAAAATTTAATTTTCTAATTTGTTGAGATGCAAACAATTTTTTTTAAAAAGATTTTCCATATTAAAAGTATGTAGTAATTCTTATAAAATAGTTCCCATGGGCAAGACGATAGAATTACATCAATTAATAATGATCAATTTTTAAGGATTACAAAATCTTTTGGGATGCTTGTTCTTGGTTGGGCAAAATTAATTAATAGTTACTATAGCGGTATTAATTTTAATCCCTTTGAAGCTATTTAAATTAAGTTTAAATAATTTTAACCAATTTAGTATAAAATTATTTTATGTATAAATTTAATGATCGAGTTAAATCGATTTTCTTTCATACTGTGGAATAATACCGCAATTATAACATTTTCGGTATGAGGAAATGCTAAAAAAAAAAAAAAAAAGAGTACCTTTTGATGATTCTAATAAATAGGATTCCCTTTTTTTTTTTTTTTTTTTGGCCTGTAAAATACTTTGTTAGACAAAAAGTTCTACTAGGCGAAAAAAACAAAGACAAAAGAAAAAGGGCAAAATCAGTTCTAGGTGACCATATCAAAGAATTCAATCACAGTCACAAGGAGGAACCACAAAACAATGTTTGCATAAATCAACAATTCATTATAAAGTCATATTAATCATGAGCTTGGATAATTATCTGATTATCATTTGATCCTAAGAATTCAACCTCTCCACCACCTTTAAAATTCTGTGGAGGAATCAATTAACCATGTAAAATGATTCACCAATGAATTCATTTTATTTATTTTATTTTATTTTATTTTTTTTTCTTTTGTGTGTAGGCCTAATTTCTGCTACATTTACATGTCGTATGAGATATGTACCACAACAACAAAAGTGACAAGCTCAGCAGGGGAAGAGGAAAAATGAAGGCTCCCTATAAACTTTTGCTTCCACAAACCAGATGTTGCTCAACTTTGCATGACACCACGCCAACTGTTGAGTCGTAATTTTCGACATCCGTAGAACTCTCGCAATCAGCTTCAAGTCAACTCGAGAGAAGAAGAGATCTTGATTCGATCTGTCTTCTTTAGGCTTCTTGAACTTCTTCACCAGGCAATTCCCGGTTCGTAAAATGTCTTTCAGTCTCCTTTCTTTCTGAGTCACAGAAAAATATATAGGATCAGAATTACGCAGAATCGAAAGCTTGAATTGCTTCGAGTTCAGCAATTCAACTACCTTTTCCAACTTCATTTGGATCTCTGACATGAGCTTGGAGTCTGCAGGGTCTTCGAGTTCAGCATGAGATCCAATTAACATCTTCAGAAACCCTGGAGCTTCATCCTTGTCTGCCTTCACAAATTCCCAAAAGATCCTGATGGACTCCTCCATTATGTCATCGAGGGTTTCAATTGTAACGATGAAATTCCCCTTGCTTTCATCCTCCATCTTCTCCTTCATGGTATCCTCTGCAGCATAACAAGTGGAAATAAGTTCCGGTGATCGATTTTTTCGATTCATTTTGCGAACAATCGGAATCGAAGTCGATCAGGAATGGAGTAGTAGTTAGTTAGTTCGCATTTACCTCTTACGACTGGAACTTGGAGGAGATTCTTAACGAGAGATCGACTCTTGAGATAGAAGGGTAATCTCGGTCCTTCGAAAGGCTCATCCTCTATGAACCGCTGCAGCAACGCTTGGAATTGTTGGAATTCATTGGCTACATGATTGTACTGATGTTCGAATTCCGGCAACTCTCTAGACTTCTCATACTGCCAACGCAAGAACTCCCATGAAAGGCATGTTTGGGCCACGACGACAAGCTCCAAATCATTCTTCACCTCCTTGATCAGTTTGTCAGCTGGATCTGCATCCATTTGAAAATTACAGGACCATAGATTCTGCAGGAGGACGGATTTGATGGCCGGAATGACCGACTTTTGAGGCCCCTTGGAATGAACATGATCCTTGAGATTGAGAAATCCTGGGAGAAGTAATCGTTATGGAACATTGTTGTTTTTGATCAAAAGCGAGGGAAAAACAAAAAAAAAAAAAAAAAAAAGAAAGAAAGAAAGTAACCTATGGTGTTCATCTTCTGGTAGCTCAAGATGTCGAGCTTCCACATCCTCTCTCGATAAGTTTTGTGGAACTTATGGAGCTCTTCTATAGGATCTTCGTGTGGTTTTTTGCCAATCTTCCATGGTTTCAGATCTTCGACTATTTTCGGGGCTACCGATTCCTCTGAGATCGAAGGCAGGCCGGCGGCCCTCACCTTTTTCAGTTCCATTTTGAGCTGCTCTATCAGATTCTCATTTTCCCAGAGGGACTCCAACTCATCGTAATCATCCTCATCCAAATCATCGACCAATTTAGTATTTTTCTCCTTGGGCACTTCCTTTTCCTTCTCTAGTTCTTTCTCTAGTTCTTTCTCTAGTCCATCCAGTTCTTCATCTGTGCTTGAAATTTTTTCCAAAAGAGGATGGGGAGAGAGATCCAATCCGCTCGACGCTTCAGAAACTGGGTCGCCGTGAATGTTTCGATTCACTTCGTTGACTTGAGGTTCCCCATTCAAATTTGGTGGCGTTGATTCTTCGAATTTCTGAACTTGTTTTGATTCGTCAGGGCCTTGATTCATAACCTTCTTCTCATCATAATCCAGTTTCCCATCCGTTTCATTCTCTTTTGACATGGTTTGATCAGAGGACTCCTCAATTGCAGCAACAGATTCTGTATCATAGCTATGAGCGAGTTGCGATTGCAGTTTTTCAAGTCTTTTGATTGCTTCCATGAATTTTCCACCGTATCTAGCTGAATTTGCTTTGTGTTCATGGTCATCGGAGTCGGTATCGGAGACGAGGCCATTACTGTCTGAATCCACAATCAGCTCCTTGACAGAATAACCATCACTCGCACTGAAGCTTTCGGTGTCCGAGTCCAATCCTGCAAACTCATTGAACAGAAACCTTCCCTGATAAACTCTTCCAAATTCAGCTGATAACTTTTGCCTGGTCTTCAGGAATCCCTCATCTTCAGCTGTGGGCACACTAGCGCGATTGCTAGCATACGGTTTTCGGGAACCTTTCGAAGACACAGAGCTCTCAGCCTTCACTGAATCAGCATCAGAAATGGCTTCGGCTTCCGAGTGGAAGCCAGAAAACTTGGGATGAATATAGATTGCTTCATCAACTTCATCTGATTTTTCCTGCTCCACTCCCTCGATGCTCTGAAAATTGTCTGCCTTAGCACTTGAACTCCGTTTGCCAAAGTATTTTGGCGATACTGAACTAGTTCTTCGCAAAGAATGGCCTTCGCTTGGCACGAGGGAACCAAATTTTCTGCTGTCTCCTGATAAATAAGCCTTCGACGACTTTGTCGAATTTTTGCTCAGAAACTTCTCGCCGGCGTCGATTTGTCCCCGCCGCGGGAAGTCTTTCGATGATAAGGGACTACTTCTCTCAACTGTACTAAAGTTCCTGTTCCTGTTCCTGTTCCTGTTATGGTAGGAAAAGGAAGCATCAGGATCGCGATAAGAATCCTGAAAAACTCGATAAGTTTTTGCTGCCGGCTCTTCGACGAACCCAGTGAAATCTTTCCCGGACAGGAAGCTGTAGTTGTGAATTCTAGCGTTTGGCGACGGCGTTGGCTCGCCGTCATCCTCTTCACCAAGTTGCTTCGGCTGTTGTCGATCAGAAAACTGAAACTGAAACTTGAAACAAAGCGTTGGTGGCTCTTCCTCTTCTTTATTAGACTCATCATCCTTTCTCCTCGAATCGATTGCAGTCTGAGAATCACTTCCTTTCTTAGGACTGAAGACAGAGCTCGGAAAGAAAGAAAGAAAGAAAGAAAAAAGAAAGAAAGGAGAATTGAAAATTGCATCCAAGAAAATTAGTAAAGTAAACCGCAAGTAGCAGAAACATCACGTCCATACCTCAAGAAACGCATGGCCGCGAAACTGATCGCCCAAATCAAGGAACTGGTGAAGATGTACCAGAAGAAATCAGTGAATATTTCCATGGCCTTGTCGGAGAGCTTCTGGAATTCCATGGCTTCACTTCAGCAGCTCTGCAACTAAAGCTGAATCCCAATTAGAATTGCACGTCGACGAGGCTTCCTTGATGGCGAATGAAACAGAGAAGAAGAAGAAGAAGAGGAGGAGGAGGAGAAATATCATGGCAGCTAAAATATTCTTGGGAAAGAAAAAGAATTGGAGAAAATTCAACGAGAAAAGACAAAAATAAAAGTTTTCGATCCCTGTGGAAAAAAGACAGCCAAATCGCGCCCTTCCACACCGTCGGAATTATTTCCGTTCGGTTCACACTATTTATTTCTTTATTCAAATTTTTTTTTTCTCACAATGTGCCTTTATTTTCCGGTCAAGATTGAGACTTTTAGTTTGCGCGTTTTTTTTATTGAAAATTTACAGAAATCTTCTACGGTGGCGTATAATAAGAAAAGTATAGGTTATTGCCGCCGTGGACACGGTGTATTCAGGAAGCGATACGTATATGCTCGTACAGTTTCATTTTTATTGGAAGTTCTAAATTTAAAAAAAAAAAATTTAGAAGACAATCTCAAATTAGTACATATCGAAAGTCTATTTTCGATATCAAATTTCCTTAACAAAGAGGATATGATCTTATTATCGGATTTAATTATGTACTTTGATGGTCGATAAAAATCTCGTTTAGGAGTTGCTTAATGTTCTATTTAATCTGATCGAAGATTCGGATATCCGATGTTAAAATTATTTATTTTTTTAAAAAAAAGTATAGTTTATTAGTTCATTGAAGAAGAAAAATGAAATCCGGAATTCTAATTAGTCCATCTAAAGTTTGTTCGGCCTTTGAGATAAACACTAAACTTTATTTTCCTCGATTTGACTTCTTTTATTTGAACTTCTAGCTTAATTCATCTCTTTTAAGCCCCCTTTTAATTTGTAATCAAAAGATTTTGTAAGATTACTACTAATGTTTAAATGTGTTCGAGTGGGTTAATGATAGTTAATCCTCTTATCATACATACTGATTGCTTTCTTTCTCAATGGATGCCAAATTTTAACTATAAGATATGTAATACATGTTGGACGAAGGATGCTAGAATATATGCAGCTGAAAAAGAAATAAAATAAATTTCATCCCAAACATCTTTTGGAGGAGGAATATTTATTTTGATATAATCACGTATAAAATCGAAAAGGAAAGAAGTTATACCTTCGAGATTTTTATCGAATCTGTCAAAACCGTGAGTAAGACCAATAGATCTTACCTCTATCAGTATCTACGTCGAAATCACCTGAGACAATTCTGTTGGTGCAATCGACCTAGGTCACGATTGACCATACTCGAGTTTGACTCGAGTAATGTTTTGATGTTTGACATAGGATGTTTGACAAAGTGGTTTGACATTGATGTTGGACATTGATGTCGATTAATATATTAGGGAGATTGTTGGAGCAATCGACCCAGGTTATAATTGACTAGACTCGAGTTTGACTCGAGGGAGACTTTGATGGTTGACTAGGGTTGACCATGTGATTAAGGGAAAGTCCAAGTCATGAGTACTTGGCATGGAAAGTCCAAGTGAAACACTTGGCATTTGGGAAAGTCCAAGTCATGGGTACTTGGCATGGAAAGTCCAAGTGGGACACTTGGCATTTGGGAAAGTCCAAGTCTTGAGTACTTGGCACAAGGAAAAGTCCAAGCATGGGTCTTGGCATGGAAAGTCCAACATGGGTTGGCAAAGGAAAGTCCAAGCTTGAGTCTTGACATTTGAGAAGTCCAAGGGGATGGATATTGGCGGCGTAAAGTCCAAGCGGAGTTTTGGCGGCGTAAGTCCAATGTGCCTTGGCGGTGTAGACACCGTTAGCATGACATAGCCGAGGGAAGCACCTGGAGGCTAGCGCGATGGATGAACAAGTCATGGATGACTTGGAGGGATTCGAGAGGCGTGAGGCTGATGGAGATGACTAGAAGGCTTAGGTCTAGGCTAAGAGTGGTCTAGCAAGTATAGGGGCACCATACTTGGGTTAAAATCTCATTTTTGAGGTTGGCGTCGATCGACAATACGGCTACTGACCCGGCCGTGAGTCGACTTGAGTTCGACCGCCAATTTAGAGGAAATGCTCTGACCGCCATCGAGCAGCGACCGTGTCGTGTCGGCGATACGATCGGTGTTGACGGCAATGATCGCCAAGGGCCGCAACGTGATCGCCACCCAATGTCGAGCACGAGACGCTCCGTAGCCGTGGGCCGATTACGAATCGGCGATCGCTAATGTTGGATCGATCGCTAAGAGATCCGTTGGAGTTTTTCCAGCGTGGATCGAGCCGTTGTCTCACGACAACAGTGGCATCAGTCGACTGGTGACTTATGGCAGTCGACTGATGGGCGGAAATCCAGGTCACGCGCAAGGATAAAAGGAGCTCGACGGGAGGGTTTTTGACAGCGATTTCTTGGATGTTTTTGAGGCGATTTGCTGCTGCAAATCAGAGTCTTCAACCACGGTTCAAGCGATCAACAAGTAAGTAATCCAAAGGCATTTGTAAAGTTGTTTTCTTTACTAGTTTTGCATTGTATTATTGTATTTGCTTGTATTCCTTTCGTTTATTGTTGTAAACGTTTGTACGAGGTTTCTCCGTCTCCGACTTGTTGTCGAGGAGTTTATTGATTAGTGATTGCATTGGCGTCACTAGAGCTCGTTAGAGCTCGATCCGTGGAATAGGAACTGTGTGGTTCCGAACCACGTTAAATCTTCGTGTTATTGTGTTTGTGATTGTGTTTCGTTATTATTATCATATATATATTCCGCTGTGCTAACGAAACTTGTAGATACGAACACGCGATCGAATTCTATCTACGAACGGTCAAACGCTATTCACCCCCCCTCTAGCGGCGTCAAATTTCCTACAATTGGTATCAGAGCCCGAGGCTCTTCAACGGATTAACAACCGGGAGCAAGATGCTAGAGGGTAAAAGATGGAAGTCCAAGATCAATTAGGTTGGGACATCAACACACCTGTGCCCTACACCCTATACGGACGAGAATGATTCAATTCTTGGAAGGGAAGAATTGAAGATTTTATTATGATGAGAGACTTTGAGGAATGGTCCATTTTGATGGATGGATTTGAATATCCAAGAGGACCAAGAGGTGAATTCCTCAAGAAGAAGAGATGGACCGAAGAGCAAGTTCAAGCATCCGAGAAAAATGATAAGGTGATAAATTTTTTAATTGATTTAATGCCTAACAATATCTTGTGTATATTAGGTAATTATGTAGATGCTAAAGAGTTATGGAGCCAAGTGACAAAGCTCCATGAAAACTCATCATCGGTCCAAGAAGAAGAAGAAGAAGAGGAGTGCTCACCCTCTCAAGCTTAAGAAAGTTCACCATCAATTCAAGAAGATAAGGAGGGTGAAGAAGAGAGATCATCCTCACAAGGAAGTGAGGATTCGGAGGTTGATAGGGAATCAACATCCGGATCGGAAGAGATGGAGGAAGTGGAAGAAGCATTCACCTCAAGGATTGAGGGGGAGGAGAGAACCTCCACACCGGAACATCAAGAAGAAGCTTCGACATCCGGTCAAGATGAAGAAGCCCAAAGTCCAATTCCGGTCCTCATTAACCTAGGTAACTCAAGCAATTTAAGTTTAAATAAAAATCATATAATTTGCTTTGAGTGTAGGGAAATCGGGCACTATAAGAGCAAGTGCCCAAAGAAGATCAGAAAAGCTCTTCCGGCACCAAAACCTCAAGAAAGATCAAAAGATGCCGGTGCTACCACTAGAAGAAGCAAAGAGCACGTCATTTGCTTCAAGTGTCAACAACCGGGGCATTTTAGGAATTCATGCCCTAGGGGGAGCAAGAAAGTCAAAGAGGGAGCTATACATGTAGGGGGAGCCTCGAAGGCAAACCCTAGGGTAACCTCTAATCTTGCACCTTCTAAATTTCAAAGTCAAAAGCATGCTAGGAGTTTTAATTCTCTTGCTATTGTACATGAAAAGCATGCTAGAAATAATAGATATATTTATTTAGGTGCTAAGAGTGTCCACTTAGGAAATAAGAAGAAATTTGAGACTAATGTCCCTAAAAATATTTTACCTAGGGAATCTATCAAGAAAATAGGAGAACACCTAGGTTTCAATCCCAAATGGATTAGGCATATGCCTAGGAAGTCAAATGTCCAAGATTTAAATCAAAATTCTAAAATTGGGCAATTAGAAAAGGAAAATCAAGTCTTGAGGTCAAAGCTTGAAAAACTTGAAAAGACCCTTAATAAGATACAAAATCAATTTAAAGGGTCTAGTGGTCAAAATCAAAGGTCCAAAAGTCAAAGTCAACACCTAGGACCTAAGAGTCAAAAGTCAACCAAGGGCAAGCAAGGTTTGGGTCACAAACCTAAGCATAAAGTGGCTTATCATAGTGTTCCATTTGATTATGGGACACAAACTAGGTCTAGAAAGACCAAGGTCAATAGGGAAGTCATCCCTAAGGTTGACCAAAGGTTGTGCCTAGTGGCTAGGGTTTCTAGAAAACCTAGGGTGGCCACCAAGAAGGTTGCAAAGGGAGTTACCCCTAGAGTCAACCTAGGCAAGACCTAAGTGACCAAGGCTAATAAGCCTAGAAGGGTCATTAGGAAGGTATCTAGGGAGGTTATCCCTAAGGAATATCTAATTAACCCTAGGAGCTCAAATCAGTTTTGGGTTCCTAAGAGCGTGATTGATTCACGCTAGATGGGTTTAGGGTGTGTCAACCTTGATTGGATGAGTAGTTAACTCAACTATAGTAAATGTGACACTTTAGGATATTTTCAAGGTTATGGTTACCTTGGAAATAGATTTGAATTAATATCCTAAAAGTTTTTAGGATGTGCCAATGCACTTTTTAAAATTAAGAAGAATCAATTAAATTGGCACAATTTAGATTTAGAGGTTAATGTGTCATTTTGGATTGTTGGCACACTAGGGAGATTAATGATAATATGGCAAAATATATCTAATTATATCAAATGACAATTAATATTAAAATTTAGGTATTACTATACCTATATATTTTATATGTCATCCTTTGTTTGCCATATAACATGCTATAACATCATGTTTATTTTAATCATTTTACATGTCATGTTCATGTTTAGGATTAAGGTTTCAAATGTCATGTGTTTTTAGATTTCATCTTATGTCATGACATCATGATTATGAGCATATGCTTATTTATATCATTTCTAATGTCATAATCATTCATGCATTTAAGACAATTGGTTGAAATTGATTTAAGGACTATGACATGACTTGAAGTCCCATTTATAAGGGAATCAAGTAGGGTTGCCTAGGAAATGCATGAAACCCTAGATAAAATGAATCAAAACTCATATCTCACATCCAATTGACATGTATGTGTATTTATACACCCTAGATACATGTGAGATGCTAGGATATGAGTTAAATTCAAGGTGCATAGTTTTTGCATCTAGATGAACTAAAATTCATCTAATTTCAATTAGTGGATCATTAGGAAAGCTCGTGTACAAGTCATGTGCATAGAGCCCAAGGAATAAGATCCAAGACATGGTTTTGAAATCATTTTAAAATCAATTTAGAAAACCTTGGTGAAGTCTATCTTTTGATAGCAATCACCATTGATGAAGTTGATACAAAATAGGGCCAAAACATTGAAAATTTCAATGGTTTTGAGTTTTGTATCAAACTCACTATTTTATGGGTAAAATAATTTTCAAATATTTTTCACCCATTGTAATGACTATAAGTAATATACGTATCAAATTTTATGATTTTTCAAATTACGTAGAATTACTTATGCTTTTCGAATCTCGATTCGATAGTGAAATTGAAATTTTAGATCGATGCCGCTACTGGTGTGATCGGCGATATGGGTGTGATCGTGATTCATCAGAGTCGACTGCCAGGTCTGATTTCGGGTTAACAAAGTTTGTTTAGCCCGTGTTCAGCTATGGAAAAGGTTCCTAATCACTCCTAACCCTAGGATATACTTTGGGAAGCATTATAAAAGGTGAAAATCCACTGGATATGGATTTGGAGAGGTGTTTAGGTTTTGTATCAAATTTAAGGTGTTGGAAATTTCAATGTTGAATTTCTAACCTTAATTTTGATAGTTTAGAGTTCCTATTGGCTTAGGGACTTCCCAAGGACATTGCTGGTGCAATGGTCAAGGGGGAGCAAGCCTTTAAGGGGAGGTATCCATCTTGGGATAATGGATGTGTGTTTCTCTTCTTGAAGGGGGAGAAGTTATTGGGAGAGTATCATCAATTGGGAAAATTGATGGGATTTTGAGAGACCCAATTTGGAAATTGGGAGAGAATATATGATTGTCTCTCTTGAGTGATATGAGACTTATCACTAGGAAGATGGTAGACATCCTAGGTATTTTTGGATCAAGGGGGAGATTGTAAGATCTCATTAGGACATGAGACATTGACCTCCTTGGAGAGATAACCTTTTTGATGTATGTCAAAAAGGGGGAGAAGATTAAATTACCAATTTAGAAAATTGGTAGGGGAATTTGAGTTAGGGGCCTAACTCAAGGTTTGTTTTTGTCAAACATCAAAAAGGGGGAGATTATTGGTGCAATCGGCCCAGGTCACGATTGACCATACTCGAGTTTGACTTGAGTGATGTTTTGATATTTGACATAAGATGTTTGACAAAGTGGTTTGACATTGATGTTGGACATTGATGTCGGTTAATATATTGGGGAGATTGTTGGAGTAATCGACCCAGGTTATAATTGACTAGACTCGAGTTTGACTCGAGAGAGACTTTGATAGTTGACTAGGGTTGACCATGTGATTAAGGGAAAGTCCAAGTCATGAGTACTTGGCATGGAAAGTCCAAGTGAGACACTTGGCATTTGGGAAAGTCCAAGTCATGGGTACTTGGCATGGAAAGTCCAAGTGGGACACTTGACATTTGGGAAAGTCCAAGTCTTGAGTACTTGGCACAAGGAAAAGTCCAAACATAGGTCTTGGCATGGAAAGTCCAACATGGGTTGGCAAGGGAAAGTCCAAGCTTGAGTCTTGACATTTGAGAAGTCCAAGGGGATGGATATTGGCGGCGTAAAGTCCAAGCGGAGTCTTGGCAGCGTAAGTCCAATGTGCCTTGGCGGTGTAGACACCGTTAGCATGACATAGCTGAGGGAAGCACCTGGAGGCTAGCGCGATGGATGAACAAGTCATGGATGACTTGGAGGGATCCGAGAGGCGTGAGACTGATGGAGGTGGCTAGAAGGCTTAGGTCTAGGCTAAGGGTGGTCTAGCAAATATGGGGGCACCATACTTGGGTTAAAACCTCATTTTTGAGGTTGGCAGTCGACTGACATTATGGCCGGTTCGACTGTCTTGAGTCGACTTGAGTTGCGGTTTAGAGCCGGAAATGCTCGCGCCGATCGCTCATTGGAAGCGATCGCTAAGGGTCAATGATCGCCACCAATGTCGAGCACGAACGCTCCGTAGCCAAGCGCGATCGACTACGAGCGTTAGCGATCGCCAATGTTGGCGATCGCCAAGAGATCCGTTGGAGTTTTGTCAGCGTGGATCGAGCCGTTGTCTCACGACAATGATGATGACATTAGTCGATCGTGACTTATGACGTATGACTAATGGCGAAAATCCGTTCTTGCGCAAGGATAAAAGGAGCTCGACGGGAGGGTTTTTGGCAGCGATTTCTTGGACTTTTTTGTGGTGATTTGCTGTTGCAAATCAGGGTCTTCAACCACGGTTCAAGCGATCAACAAGCAAGTAATCCAAAGGCATTTGTAAAGTTGTTTTCTTTATTAGTTTTGCATTGTATTATTGTATTTGCTTGTATTCCTTTCGTTTATTGTTGTAAACGTTTGTACGAGGTTTCTCCGCCTCCGACTTGTTGTCGAGAAGGAGTTTATTGATTAGTGATTGCATTGGCGTCGTTAGAGCTCGATCCGTGGAGTAGGAACCGTGTGGTTCCGAACCACGTTAAATCTTCGTGTTATTGTGTTTGTGATTGTGTTTCGTTATTGTTATCATATATATATTCCGCTGTGCTAACGAAACTTGTAGACACGAACACGCAATCGAATTCCATCTACGAACGGTCAAACGCTATTCACCCCCCTCTAGCGACGTCAAATTTCCTACAAATTCTTCGAACAACAAGCTTTCGTCTCCGATTGGTGCTAGCCAACCGGTGGAGTCAAGAGAGACAAAGAGAAGAAGAAAAAGACTACCAAGGAAGAAAACCTAAGATTGTATCCGAATATTATCAAGGGATCTATTTATATATCTCTTAATTAGGACATCTTAGGAGATTTAAACGAAACATATCTTATCATAATTATTTCATAATTAAGGTAAGAACAATCAAAAAATTTCCATAAGAGAATTCTTTAAAATTCAGCGGTCCACAACACGACCGTGTGTTTTACACATTGTCTGGTTGTGCCTAAAAGGCACGACGATGCTAACCGTGTGTCCTGCTAGGCATAGTCCTGGCTTTGGCCGTTTTCGACCAAAGCTAGGCACGGTCGTGTGAGGCTTTGTACAGTCCATTTAACTTTGTTTAAGTGCAATATGGTTGTGCTAAGCCTCGACATGGTCATAGGAGATTTCGTTGCCTCCGTTTTACACCCCCGTAGTCTGGTCCAATCAAATATATCCTCTCTCATTGAGAATCTCATTTTCAGACTTGTTTTACGTCTCAAGATCACCCGTATTGCATGTGACTCAATAGGTTTTTGGCTATGTTGGCTATTCATAATTAGCCCCTTAATTATGAATAGATCATGAGTGACACCTAACATTACATCATGACCCCTAATTGATCGGAAAGCCTAATTCGACTTTAAAATATTTCTGAACCCTTTAGCAGCTACAATTGTTTGTGCTTTGTTCCTTTCACTCATTTTATACCCACTTAGTTCAGGACATGATCTATGTGCTCATCCCCACTAGGCTGACTACATCACATCTAGCCCAAGTTATTTTTCTTGTCCTGCGAATTCAAATTACTCTTACATTTTCCCAAGAAAACTATCTTCTTAATATGCTTGTTCTGGCCAGAGACTTCTGAGTAATAATCCTGACAAGAGACCTAGGATATACATCTCTTTTATATAAGGAATACTAGTGAATCCTCTGGGGGTTATTCAAACACTTTCGATCACTTTGACTTATACCCAATCAACTCAGAGTTACACCTCCTATGAAGATGATTGCGAAGAAGTCAAAGTATAAGACGTCATGATCAAGATGACTTGAATATCTCAAGTCTAAGGAATCTCGCACACGAGTTGCAATGAGATCTTCAACGACATAAAGAACCATATGAAGTCTCATAGCAGGTCATTCCAATGAACTAGTAACCCTAACTAGTATCCATATGTTCACTTTCAACATTTCTATGCTTCTATTCAGTGAGTACCGAATGCTTAAATAAACAAAGGAACATAACATGTGCTAGTCTCACAAAATTAATGATGTATAATCTTATCAATTCATTGATTAGAAATAGTTTCAATACTTACATATAATTACAAATGATGAGATATTCCCTAATTGTGATCCAATCACAATTTCTCTCATGTTATGTATCATATTGTAGACTTCAATAGATGAGTTTAAGATCCTATAAAATACATAAATAATGTATACTCAAATAGTGAATTTTATTAATAACTTCTAAGGCGATTGCTTAATGACACCTCTCCATCAATACATTGTTCGTGTTTTGTTATTCCAGAGGAGGTCTAAAGTCTTTTCCTGGATTTAAATAACCCCTACGTATCTTGGCCACCACGTCAAGATCCATAGGGTCCTCTGTGATTTACCTCCCTCATAATAATCATGAGACAGACTGATGAGAATCGTTAGATTGGCGGTTCCGACCTTTTGCATAGGATTGTTCGTGTTTTGTTTTGTTTTTAAATTTCATTGGAAAAAATATAAAAAAGTAACCTTTATTATTATTATTAATCAAAAAAATATTCTTATTTTTGAAAAACATTAAAGTATCACCTTAATATATTTTTAAAGTTAAAATTAATATACAAGAAGCATCAAATTTATCAAAATCACTTCTTATAATAATTATATATATCGAAGTAGTTTTGGTCAAATTGAAATGATTTTAATTAAATTAATAAAGAGTATTTTATATAAAAGGATTTTAAACTCACTAATTTTGACCAAGTTAAATTAAAAAGAAAAATCTCGAACTAATTTAGTTGCAACCTACAATAATTTTTTTTTTAAGGACAAGAAATATGGTGAAGTATTATTTTATTTTATTTTTAAAAAACCTTTTGATGATTTTTTTTTTCTATTTTAACCCAAATTTGATTCTTAAAAAACTCTCTTATTGTTTAATCTCGAAGGAAACCAAAACAAATACTAGTCATTTAATTGAAATGGTACCCGACAGCTGATAACCTACTCTAACTGAACTAATGGACGTTCCCATTGACTATGGCTATTATAGTTTTTTCTATAATATATAAAAAGACTCTCTCCGGGTAAAAAAAAACACTGACCTAACTCTAATTTATGGTAATAAATTAATTATAACATCCTTTTCGCTGTTATAAAAACTCTATAGGAAATCGATCGACTGCAACAGCATTAAGTCATGCTGAATCAGTAATCATAAAAATTCAGATTTATCCGGACATAATTAATTTAGATAAGCTAGCAGCTAATTGTTCAGACACACCAATTGATTAATTAGATAAATATATGAAAAAGAACCTTGATTCATTCAGTTTTGTGAGATCGAACCGATGATCAGTTAAATTAATTGTAGTGGATTTTGTTTACACAGCCCTTAACCTCGTGAATTAACGAGGTGAGACAAAATTTGCAGCTAGCCATGGTCATTTTCACAGGAATTCATCATTCAAGTTCTGACGAAAACATCATCAGAAGTCTTCCCGGGTCACTGTCTCTTCCACCTAATAATGTATTTTAACTCTCTTTTTATTTATTTTTTATTTTTGTCTATATTCAACGAAGACATGCATACAAATTAAAAATTAAAGAATTTGATTAATTTAGTGTAGAGGGGAAGGAAAGGTGAGCCATTGGCCATATGTGTCATCTGATAATCAATTAAGACAGAGAAAGTCTTGACTTGATCATCAGATTATGAATACTTTTTTTGATTCATTTTTAGTGATCGATAAAGATCATTTGGACTTCGATTTAATTGTTGATATGTATTCTAAAAAATCATACAGAAATACAATCAATTATTTTTATAAATTAAACGGATGGAAGATTCATTAGTGTCAATAAAACAATAAAAAAACAGGGAAGCTAGCATTTTTGTTTATGCCATTGGCCATATATGCCATCTGATAATCAATTGAGACAGGGAAAGCTTGCATTTTTCATCTTACTTTTATTGATAAAAATTAAGACACGAGTTATATTTTAAATATATATATGGTCGGCTATCACACGCATGCATCAAATATTTTAAAGTCATTTGATGTCGAACTTAATTATATCTCTGAAATAATTATGTATTATGGGTTATAATATTAATTATATTCGATTAAATTTAATTAAAAATAATCAATTAATGTTTTGAATATTTAGATTCGATGCATTTGAAAAGGTATGCATTCCCCTTTGCATGCGTGCAGAGAGCTAAGAGATATAATTTTTATTTTTTTATAATGGATTAAAATAAAAATAAAAATATTAAAAGGGTAATCCTAAAGAGAATATTCTATAATTAAATAAAGAGTTATAGCTAGTCTTCGGGTCACATAATTTTGAGTCGCTACTTGTCATCTGACTCTTCTAAATTTCAAGAGAATATATACTAATTAAAGAGATTGTTGAAGGGGAATAGAGTTGATACTGAATTACGTGACTTCAAAACTATAAAACACCGTACGAGTAGCTTTTGATTATCGACGGATTTCTTTCTCTGTACTTACTAATTAAATTTCTGATTTAAATACTTCATCGATAAAGATAGTTGGAGGAGCTGTTAATATGATGATTTCAACTTTTTTTTTTATATATAAAAGATATTATGAAGTTTTCAGGACTCAGCTCAATTTATAAATATATAAGAATGGATCTTAAAAATTTAAGATTCGATTTTCTCACTCTTTATCCGTACACTTTCTTGGGATATTCCATAAGTAAAACAAAACAAAACAAAAAAAAAAAAGAAAAAAAATCTGACAGTATCATTGAATAATTTGTATGTGCATATAGCTTTACGTGACTATTAATTGTGTTTTTGTGTAAGGAGGAAGATATATCAATTGATAATTTGAGTATCCAAAATTTATTCGAATTCCAAGGGAGAGAAAGTGTGTTGCGTAAATAGTTATAAATAGTTATTTTTATGAATTTTAAAGAAAATAAAAGAATTGAAACGAATTAAGAATAATTATTAAAAAAATGGTAAAAAAAAAATGTATAAAAAATAATATCACTTTGAAACTACTTTATAAATAAAAAACAATATCGCGCTGCTCTAAGGAAATTTTTTTTTGACTAAAATTAGGTTAAAATATTGATTCTAATAAGGCAGTTCCATTTTGGAGCTATTTTGATTTAGTTTTGGTCAAGATAATATTTCTTTGTACAAAACAATTCTGAGATGGTGTTAATTATTTAACAAAGCAACTTTTTGTAATGTTTTGATAATTTTTTTTTTAAAGAATAATTAACTTCCTGTTATGAAATAGATGAATAATTAATTAGGGGCCGGCCTTTTGGATTTGCTTCTAAAAAATATTTGAGACTTGGTCTATATATTTAATTTGTAGTTTGATTTGGACAAACTAATTAAGTTTGTGCTAACCCAAGGGTCCGGAATAAAACCATATCTGATATAAGATCAAAGACACGATTGCTTTAGATCATTTTTAAAATAGTTCAAATTACTCTTAAAGAGGATTAATTTATCAGTATATTTTTTTTTTAAATTCGATTTAGATCCTTTAAATTTTAAGTATGACTCTGATTGAGCCCTTTGACATGGATTGCTAATTAATTATAATTAGTGGTTATTAATGTTAATTTTATTCTTCTAGGATATGATTGAATTTGAGCGGTGTTGCGTTCATGCACGTGAATTTAGTGGTGGTCCACACGATCCATTCAGCGAAACAATAATTGAACTTTTGTTAATTGCTATCGCATTCGACGGCAAAGTGAAAAGATGGCGTAGTATGGCCAAAGGAAGAGGAAACATAGGGCGATCGAGAGGGATCACCACTAGAAAATGGCAAATCCACGTTGGAAAGATTTGGTCGCCAAATTAATTAATTGGTCTTTAATTTCTTTTTTAGCAATCGCATATAATTGATTGATCGGCCAATTTTAATTCGGTCGTTAATTTTAGCAATCGAAATGTGAAATTTAATCGTTAATTTTGTAATTATTTTTAATATTAACAATGAAAATTTAATATATGATCTTTAAATTAACGATCACTTTTTAAATAGCAATTGAGAATTTTTACGACGGATGTTAAATTTACGACGAAAATTAATTATATCCGTCGCGGACTTGTAAATCCAATCCAGTTTAATTTTTTTTTGTTGAACTTTCACTCATTTGCAATATCTACACCAAATCAAAATAACATTCGCCAACAATATCTCGATCATCCATGTCTAAAATACAAATATTTATTCAAAAATATTTATAAATAGTTGTATTCCAAATTACATCAAAATGTCAAATAGTTATAATTACACCGTACCATTTAAAAAATTTAATTCCACCGCACACACTTTCAAAATATCTGAAATATTAAAACAGCTATATATATATATATATATATATATAATCATTATCCACTTATGGTAGAGTCTTAGGATAATCCGATGATTGAGATAATATCAAGTGTTCAATTTTGCATCTTTTGTCTCTAACTCTTGCACATCGTTCAATACATGAATAATTAAGATGACTCTTGACTTCGAGAGTATAAGCTGGTTCGGATTTTAAAATTTTAATTTAGGATCTCAAGCGAAATTTAAAAATTGAGTCTAATTTTTCATTGAAAATTTTGAAAATTGAGTCATTTTTATAAAAAAAATTTTTGGGTCCTGAACGAGGGCCTCAGTAGCTCTCTCCTAAGACCGGCTCTGAGAGTATAGACATCAAATAATGGAATACCACTTTGCTCGCTCGAGAGTAATTAAGGATGCAAATCCACAAACAATCTCAAAATACATGACATTCATGACATCAAGTGATGAAATCTATGGCTCCCCTCCGTCTCCGTCTACAACAGACTGAGATGTTTATGTAACTCTTGCAATTATATCGTACTATATAAAAGAAAATATTACTAATATTTAATGTACAAATAATAAAGTTAGTTATTGTTAAATCTGAGAGATAATAAAGTTTTGATATTTACGTTTGGAATGAGTCATTCTTAAAGCATGTGTTGGAAGGGTCCATCCAAAAAGGTCTAGTTTTAAAGCAAAGAAGATAACATTTTGATGTAGATGAGGAACCTTATAGCTTGTGGGTGGATGATGAATGGCTTTAACCTCAATTTTATCTCATTCCAATACCAAAGAAGGTAGCTTTCACATTTTTCTTTTAACATTATTTTGTTTAGACATGTCTAAATAGACATGTTACATTTGCATGAGAACTACATTTTCTTTTGTTTGTTTGTGCCAAAATAGTGGAAGATGAGTAGATAGTTTTTTTTTTTTTGTTTGTGCTAAAAATAGTGGAACATGAGCAGATAGTGTTTTTTTTTTTGTTAATTTGTTTGTGCTAATAAATAGTGGAAGATGTGTCCATGAAGTATATTAGCCTAAATGAATGATATTATATTTAATTATGTTTTTTTTACCTAGATAATGTTAATTCATTCTAATAATTATATAGTCTTTATCAATCGAGTCGTGTAAATACCCTAGATAAGATGGATTAGTCGATTGATCGCACCAAATTGGGTGGGCATGCAACTAAAGAAAGGATGAGTGGGGCAAAATATACAATAAGATTGAATTGAGTAAACGATTAAATGGATTTAACAAGACCAACAATTTGAACAAGTTAGACAATGCAATTGGACTAAAACATATATATGGAAAGGTGCATCCAATTGGATATAACAAATCGACCATATCGATAAGATAAATCATGTAAATTTGCAAGTCACACGACTCAAAACATGTAAATCTATCGAGTTAGGCAAAGGGCAAATGGCGGGGTTGTTCAAATTTGATCAATGTTCTAATTGGACGTGCAAAGTGGATAAATTAAGTTAGATATGAATGAGAAGATTAAACTTAAGGCATGATGGAATGTATATAATGAGCTATAAGATTGAACAAATTGTATGGCTCGCTAAATTTGCTTGCTCATTCATCTTATCTAGTTCGCGTTGCCAACGTAGAACTTGTTCGTTTGCCTCATCTAGTTCGTGCTTCCAACGCACGACTTATTTTGCCCATTAGCATATATTATCAACTCGTTTTACTATCTTAGTCAATCAACCGCTCTTGGTTCGATCGACTTGCTTAATTCATCCCTCCAACCTAGTCTACTCAACCTACACGGTATGATCTCCTCGCTCGATGCAATATAATTCATTTAGCCTACCCTACTCGATCGACAAGCTCATCTTGCATGATCAGCAATCCATCTCCTCTCCAGCATTTTTTGACTCTCTTGATCCACTCAACTTGTTATACACCTTAGTAGTACATATTCACTATGAATTAAGCAAATAATAATAATAAGTAGAAAAATTAATTTACCAAAATTTTATTTTGTAATTAAAGAAAACGCAAGCTAAGCCACCTGCATCTCTTTGATTTGCCTTTCTGTTAATTGGATGTATAAGCCACTGCTTCCAATTCATCCAATAAACACAGCCCTTTTAACCCACATAGCAATGCAACAACTGACAAATTATTTCTTTTAGCAAGGGAAATATGATATATCGCACATTGAATTAAATAGCTAAACTGAATGCCAAGATATGCCCAAACAAAACAAAGGAAGGAGCATCAAAGAGCTCTCTGGCAAAGGTGTGACAGTTTAGCTGCAAGTTAAATCTTCTAATTATGCACGGAACAGATTCAAAGAGTGGCACCATAGTGACTACAGCTAGTCTCGACTTGTGGCTCAAACCTGTCCCTAAAAATCTTCTAATTACACTCGGTAGCTATGGTTGCAGCTCTTGTTGGGGAGTGGATGGTGAATCCGGTGCTAAAACGACGGGCAAGCTGCGCCTTTGTCGACCGGACTGCAGTATGAATGCCACTGATCCACTTGCTGCTAAGCCAGCTACTTCCTGAGTATTTGGGTTGATGGGGCTGAATGTCAATAAAAATATAGACCCCCACAAAAGGATTAAAAATAAAACAAGTGGAGTCACATAATCCTCAATTTTTTAGTAGAAATACATATATTCCAAGCTAACATAGGTAAAATCTGTCACCTCTCTATGTCTTATGGATATGATTGGCACGAGAATGGCCCTCGGCTAACACCATCTGAATACACAGTAAAAAAAAGGGGGAGCCAACCAAGGCTGACATCAAGTGAAAAAACATTCTACGTTGCTCGCTACAATGGATTATGGACAGGCAGTGCTACAGTTGTAGAATCATCTTTGGCAAGCTCTCAAGACACTTAGAGAGCCATAGAGACTTTTGCTAGCTTCTATAGAGCTGATCAATGTGCCAGCTTGAACAAAGAGAGAAAAAAGTAGGCATACGCCCCTAAGTCTCTCCTCTTTGGAATTCCAAGCCCAACACCTCAGTTGAGCTACATCCACCTCGAGCAAGCTCACCTTCTACTCAACTCAATTTTCACATGAACCACAGAAGTACATTCCACCTTCGTGGAACTCAACATCCTCACAAGAATCTCAATAGACCTGCGGTCACCTTGAGCAAACCACCTAAATCCTGACTCAGCTTCAACTGAATCTCAATTGGTAATAAATATATGTGCCCATATTGCGATCCAGACCTAATTAATAATTTTGGCAGATTACTTTTAAATTGTTGTCACCCTCTACTATAAACACAAGCTTTGACTATATGGTGATATACAGCACCTTCATCTAACCTATTTGCAGTCACTTATTTTGTTTGGTCAGGAAGTGCCAACGTCATCTAGAAACTAGGAAGTGACATGCAGGAACCCGATTGATAGGTCGTTAACTTCGGCAAAATGGTTACCAAAGGAGGAATCTCAAGCATTTCAGCTTATAAGGAAATTCAGAAGAAAAGTCAAGTCTCACGTCAAATACACCAAAACTATGCAAGCATCGAAATAACAACAGCTTTTTACCTGCCTTTCCCTTTGGTGTTGCATGATGGTTATGATCCAAGCCATAAAGTAGCATGGTAACAGAAATCCAAGGGCACGTAGCAAAAAAAGCTGAAATAATTAATGTGTTTGACAAATGAACAAGCTAGTCCCAAAAATACTAAAGAGTTTGAATTTTCACTCACTGAAAAGTATGCAGAAGCATCTTCAACATCCTTGTCATCCTCATTGCCATCAGCATTATTAATGATCAATGCGTGCCTCAACAACAAGAGAGCCATTAACTACAGAAGTTTGTTAAGGAAAATTGCTTAGTATACATGCATACCATTTGAGTATCATTTTATTAAGTGAGACGCCATCTGATTGCAAGATGTATATGCTAAAGTTAAATTTTGAAGAACCTGCTAAATATACAAAAGAAAGGACTTAACTATTAAAGTAACAGAGCGGCAAAATACAGCAGCACTGTCATTTGAAGCATATCCATCATAGTCCGCTTCAAGAATGTGGTTGTGTGCCGCTGTCATTGTCAATCCACGATGATCATGCAAATCCAAAGTAGAACTTGAAATTAACCAACTGCCACAGAAAATGAAAAATATCTTAAAGAAAAAGGAATTAGTATTTGGGGCAAACAAAGTAAAATTTGTAAATTAACATACTTGATGTCAATTGCTGTCTCATCAAAATGGATTCGTGGAGTAGTGGTATAGCCAGGTTTATATTGCTGTAATCACAAATGAAGCAAAATTATAATACTTGTTTGATGTATAACATTATCATTTTTAAGGTGAAATATACAGGAGCACATTGTTCAAGTCAAAAGGATTAGAAGTTAGCAAAAGAAACTCAAGACAGACCAGCACATCCAAGATGAATAATAGAGTTATGTGCAGCTAAATAAATAACCATAAAAGAACTAAGTGCTAATTGAATACTTGGCATAGTCAATGAATCAGAAAATAAGGTATAAATGAACATGAAAAAGACAAATGGTAAGTTAAGCTAAATTTCCTACTGCACTAGAATATTGATGATAAATAAATCACAAGAACAATAAATCATCCAAACAACTAAACAGAACAAGTTTGTGCAACTATAATGCTAAATCCAGGTGATTTTCCTATTTTCAACTTCACCCTTTTCTCACTAGAGGTTTAGACAACCATTTGAACCAGATGAATGCCAAAAAAAAATATTCTTCTTCCTTGGAAGAACTAGCTTGCTGTTTGTATTGCATGAAGAAATGATATGCAAGCATATTCCTTATTACAAGGTTCAATGACTTCTTAATGGGCTTCCTCTTTTTGTCTTCGATACCTCATGGCAATGAACAACACAGCTTATGTTGCTTGTAAAATTGGAATCCGGACTTCCTGCATTTTCTTTAGAAATTGATATTTGTTCATGGGAGTGTGTAGATTATGAAGTTTGGAGACGGGATACCAAATTAAATGTTTGTTTTTAAAGAATAGTTTATCTTTGTTTAAATGTATTTTTTTAAAAGAATAGTTTATCTTTGTTTAAATGTCTTTTTTTAAAAGAATAGTTTATCTTTGTTTCCAAATAAAAATGAAAGCTACATGTTCTTTAGAAAGAAGGCACATGAATGACACAAATTTGAGAAGAATGTCCACACAATGCAACCAAGGCTGTAACTCACCTCATGACAGATTTCACAGGTTGTATCACCCTTCTCATTGCACCAACGTTGAATACATGCCCTATGAGCATACTGCAGCACATAGCAAAATTGTAACTGACTAGGCCAACTAAACAGCAGAAAAGTAAAGAAATACTATAACTGCAGAAAGAATTCATCATGCCATATTATCTACCTCATTAATGCTTAGCTTGTTCAAGTTAAGACTGATGAGACAGCTAATCAGATCATTACTGTTGGAAGTTTGTTTGCACCAATTGCTTTAAAAAAAAACAGATAACAAGATAGACTAAAAACTCATGAGATGCAGAAGTTTCAGTGAACAAATGTTAAAAAATTGGAAATTGTTTAATGAAATATCAAAGAAACAAGCATTTTTTTAGTCACTTTGAAGTTGTACAAACTTGAATATCCTGAGGTGAAAAATCAAAGTGCAAGAGTTAGAAAATAAATACAGACTCCATTTGCAGTGTCCCAAAATAATATAAAAGCAAGGAAATTGCATCGTCCCATAAGTAGACTGGCAGAAGGCATACTATATAATGTTATTGTTTTTATCATCTCACTTAGAAGAATTCTACATCTACCATCAGTGACTCTAACCCTACTTAATTATGTTTACATGCCCTCCACTCAAAAAAACTTTGTAAACTATACAATAATAAGGGTGTATACATACCGGAACACATATGAATCTACAATAATTGAATCATTCCTGAAGTAACGTATCAAACATAGACATCATGCCCCATTCTACTAAAGAAAATAATCCACATAGCAGAGCACAACAACAAATCCATGAGCCCAACTGTTCAAGCAGCTACATGGATCTTGTCCCACTGCTTAACTCATTATAAGTAACAAGGGCATATCATGAAATTCATCAGCATATTAATTGTTTGGTAGATCAGAAGGCAATCTATAACTTTATACATTGCAACCCATGCAGTAATGCGTGTCTATCAACTCTATCAGGAATATGACCGATAGAGATGCATGAAATAACAGATATTGGAATTCAATGACACTTCATTTGTTTCCAAAGTTCAGAAAACAACATATAATTGCAAAGGAAACAGATGAGCTACCAGTTTACATCGAATCAATAACCAAGTACTAAACTAGGTCAAGTTTATCAGAATGTTAATAGATCCTCCAGGCTACCAAAAAGACGGAAAGAGAAAAGAGACCTTCAGACTGCCATTGCAAGCGCAAGGGACCTCCAATTTCTCCACGTGATCCTCCTCTTGGCATATACGGCAGTCCACCAACTGAGTCAGTGGCTCCTCTTCATCACCAATCAAGTTTTCCCCTTCCTCGCCCGACTCACTCGCCAGGGCGGCAGAAAAATTAGGGGCAGAATCCTCTCCCCCTCTGATCGTGTTAGCCTTTCGAGGCTTCCTCAGCCGATCAAGGCTCAATACTACATGATCCTCCATCTTCTCGCATGGAATTCTCCTGCGACCAAGTTTCCAATTCACTTTAAAACTCCAGTAGGAATTCGATCGATTAAAGCAAAAACCCGGTGAAAAGATTCAAACTTTGTTCAAGAAAACAACTCGAGGTCTAACCACCCAAACTCTAAACGCACGAATTTTTAGTTTGACCAACACAAACTGCACCAAATCGAAGGGTTTCCCCGCGAGAATCCAGCTATTTTCGCGAGGAAAACAACTAGAATAACAAAATTGAGAAGGAGAAGGGAGAAAGAGATGGGCGTACCTAGAAGGAGACGGTGGAGGAAGAGGGTGTATCGTCGATTGGATTGGCGGGGGGCTTCTTCCGTTGTGCGTTCGGATGGAGGTGGACGATATAATTAGGAGTGTGTTCTAATGTTAGCAGTCATCTTCATCCGATAACAACGGTCGAGAATGTTTTCCCCGAGATGACGGGCGTTACAGTGTGCTATAACGGACGACTGATTTTCTTGAGAATTTAAACCCAGAAATTTTCATTTTGCCCCTTCCCCAAACTATGCTTTCCCTCTTTAAAATATCCTCTGCAAATTTTAAACTCTTATTATTGCTATTGGACTATCTAAACGTGAACACTGAACACTATTAATTTACTTAATGGAATAGTAGCATGATCCACTTACCTGTGACAACGAGGTGATTATGTTCACTTCCAGTGTTTTTTATCATCGATCCCTCGATGATAATAAAAAAAAATAAATTACAGAAGAACTATACCCATTGACTTGATAGTCAGAAATAAAGGACTTCTGAGTCCAAGGTAAAGATTCTAAATTTCACATCGAGATTTGGCTCCTACTCATCTGTAGCAGCATCTACACTGCTTTAGTCACCGGACTGTCTTGAGGAGACTAGCATGATCCATTTACGAGTGAGAAGAGGAATGTTAGAGTTATGATAAAGTCCTCTCTTTTTTTTCATAGATCAAATTGTGACTCATACTCAATTAATCTCATCAATCGTTTGTTTACTTCTCATGAGGATTGTTGGTCGTTTCTGCAAGTGCTAGTAAGGGTTACATCTCACCCTGGATCGATTGAATCTCAGTTTTAATTTAATCAATCTCTTTCGAATGCATTGATCACTTTAACTAGTATTAATAGAGATAAAATATGTCCACGAATATGGTGTAATGATAAAATACTCAAGAGAACAAGTTTGAATTTCATTATGGATAAATATTTTGAAGGTTGATATCTGAATATGCATAAATTATACTTCAAACTTATTTGATATATGAACCAGAAAGAAAGATCGTCTATCTTCGAGATTAATCAAGTGAAAATCGGATAACTGAATTATCAAAAAAAATATATAGACAAAATACTATACCAAATCTCAATGTCTCATCTTAAGGGTTGCTAATTGCTTCGGTAAATACCTATAAGCATGGATTTTCCCCCCAAATCATACCTTAAGTGAAAAAAGAAACAATTACAAAATCATATATAAAACTCTTCTTTTTTATATATACATTTTTTTATGACCATAATCAAATTTTTAATTAATTTTATAGTTATTATCATTAAAATAACTTTGAAAAATGAAGTATTATTATTAGTATGATATCTTCCCTTACATTCACATGGGTCCTCCATCGGTAGAGACTCAATTGATTAACATTGTGCTCTCGTCAACCATCGTTCCTTCTCGATTCCTACCATGTCGCATTGTTCTGAGTACTACATGGTAACACCCTTCAACAAGTGCCAATGATAATTGGTATAACCTTTTCGATGGTGAAGTTTGCATGATGTTGAAGATAAGACAGGAAGCTAAGGGCTCCTCAAAAGTTTATGAACTAAAGTGAAGTGTAATCATTTTTTAGAAGAAAACTTGCTTTCTCATCGATTTTATCTCCTCCTCTTATACTACTAAGGATCCTATCTATGTGGACTACCATGTGTTTCTAGATCAACAACCCTAACAAAACAATGTTGGGTGCCATCGGGACCATGCCAGGATCGTACCTCTATTGTCGTCGTCCACCTACCTAGCTCACGACATCTCTAGCATTAACTATCCTACGTCAGAATAGTCAAAGGTTATTGTCAGCAACCTTGCATCAAAGCATGGTTGTCGAGGTTGGTTTTGAGTTTGTCTTAGAGGAGTCTATCATAATGGAGATGTTCCGACTATGCGTGTATGGCTAAAGTTTTATACATGTCATAGCGGAGATAGTTGAGATTAGGGATGCTTCAAAAGTGTGCATACTATTAAAATCCTATGTATGTCATAATGAGATGTATTCTCAAAATATGTGCATGACTGAAATCCTATGTACATCGTAACAAGGATATTCCTAGTTGGGAATGTTCCTAGGGTATGTTTCTTAATGTCGACCATACTCTATCAGTCTTTCAGTTGGGTGATGTGTATAGTAACTTACTCGTCGGATATATTCTACCTACTCACACCCTCCATGCCTCCCACCTCCTAGTCGAGTTGAGGAAGAAGTGATGAAACTCAATAGTTAGCTAAGTCATTCTTGATCAGCTGAGCCACACCTTCTCGTTTACAATGCCTACTCTCACTTCCATGTGTCATATCTTGACTGTTATACATAATGAGGATAGCTAGTAGTAAATCTTGAGGAGCTAACATCATGACCTCATGACTAGCTTCTTCCTTCCTCCTCCAATTGTGCCTTTCACCTCTCGGTGCATCTTGGACATCCACTACTTCAGTTACTATTCATTAACTGCTTGCATCTCTGTCCGTGGGATCATGATCCCAAAAATGTGAGCAAAATCTCAACCATTCGCTTCTTGTGTGGTTCCCTATGCTAGTTCACCTTCGCCTATAAAATGGGACGACCTCCCCCACTCTAGCCTTGCATTTTTTTTTTGGGAATGGTAAATATGTATATATGAAAATGTGGAAAAGTACAGAAGCTATGCTTCTACAAAGCGATAAACATGTGTCTGTATTTTGAGGAACAACCTTTCAATACTAGACTCACGGTCCTCAAACCGACTCCGATTACGAGCCTGTCATACAAGAAAAATCATACAGGATATAGCCAAATCACGCGCCTTCCTCACCCATCCTTTCCCACGTATCTCACGTCGAAAAGCCCGGAAGAGGCGAGGCATCGTATATATCTGGGGTCATATGTGTAGTCATCTCCGCACCATACCCCATAGACGCCTAGTGAAGGAGCATCGGAAGAAGATGTGAACATTGGATTCCTCCGCCGAATGACATAGTGCACACTCCTTCCTTGGCTCATACACCATGCGATCCGCCATGCGCAGTCTCCCATGTGCCGCTAACCAATATGTGAAGCGATGCTTAGGCATAATGCCTGGCCGCCACACCGCCATTGCCCAGGGTACCGCAGTACCTCGCAGCTCAAAAAATCTGTACGCCATAGTAGCTGACGCCCGCCTACCGCAAGATAGAGGTCCGTCAGTCCGTCCAGTGTCATGTGCCTCGTGATGCACTGGCGGTCCACACCACAGGGCTCCACTAGCCTCCGAAGGAGGCTCGCCTATCCGTCCAGTGCCACGCGTGCTGCGGTGCACTGAACAACCGCACCGCAGCCCTCCGTCAGCCCCCCACAGCGAATCATCCAGCTGCACCCAATCCGCTCGAGCCATACATGTGCCACGATCACCGTCGAGTCGTGGCAGTCGCTCTCCAACTAGCATGGTGCGCGCTGCCCGAGCCACGATGTGCCCGATCACCGTCGTGATCGCTACATTCTCCCACTTCGCCCGGCGTGATGCGCCATCTGTCCGAGCCACGCATGTGCCATGATCACCGTCGACGACCCATAGCAGGTTGCCTGTCCGCCCAGTACATGGTGCGCTGTCTGTCGGAGCCACGCACATGCCACGATCACCGTCACAATGTGCACAGTCTTCGCCATCCGGCGTGGTGCCGAGCCACGCATGTGCCATACCGCCACCGCTAAGGTGGGCTGGCGCGCCGATGGCGCCTTCGCCATGCATGGTGCACGATCGCTCGAGCCGCCTGTACCAATTCCACCACTAACCCCACTTTCGCTCGCAATCTGCGGCCCATGGTGCTCGCCAGCCGCACCACGGGCCACCACCGTCAAGTTATGCGCATGTTGATCGCCGCCTCCATCGCACCGCCTAGCGACACCCCTGCTCGCACATGGTCCGCCTTCCTCCCGATACCGGAATTCAAGATTTTTGGCCTCCGTGACGCCACTTGCTTGCTGCAATATGATGTCCCGAAGTTGCCTTATCTTCTTCATCAAAGGTGAGTCCGAAGTCCTCCCTTGCCAATGCCAAACATCCATGCGTTTGAGATATTGATGATGAATCTATCTCACCCAAAGAGACTCCGCATTCCGTTGTAGGTTCCATAATACTCGGCAAAGTAGAGTCGAATTCCATGCTCGCAAGTCCCGTAGGCCATAGACCCCTTCCTCCTTTGAAAGGCACAAAGTCTCCCATGACACCATGGGATGCTTGGTAGACCACACAAAAGAGCGGCAAATACTATACACCTTATCCACCACGCCACTCGGAATCGGTAGGATAGAAAGTCAATAGCACTCCACTCCTTAGAGCACCGATTGTACAAGCTCAAGCCGCCCCGCATATGATAAAGTGTGCTTCAACCATCCAACTATCTTTCGTCGCACCGCATCAAGTAAGAGATCATAGTTAGAAACCCTAAGCTTCTCCGCCGCCAATGGTACACCAAGATACCGAAAAGGAAAAGTGCCTTCTTGGAAGCCCGTAATACGGAGGAGGTCCTCCTTTACTCGATCATCCACCCCGGCCATATAGATGTTGGACTTCAAAGGATTTGCTCGTAGGCCCGCCATATCTCCAAATTCCCCTAAGCACCGAGAGATCTCCATAAGTGAGGTAGTATCCGCCCGAGCAAATAATAATAGGTCATCTGCATATGCCAAATGGGTGACCCCTACCTCCCCACACATGGGATGGTAGTGAAAGCCGGGTCGTTGCGCTATTGACTTCAAATTTCGGGAGAAAACTTCCAAGCATAAGCCAAAAAGTAAAGGAGATAAAGGATCGCCTTGTTGAAGTCCCCGCCTTCCATTAAAATGACCATACATTGCTCCATTAATGCTAACGGAGTAGGAGACTGTAGAGACACATGTATATATTCATTGTCGGAATTGTTGGAGAAAACCAAAACCAACAAGTGTCGACATCAAGAAACCCCAATCGTCCATATCAAAAGCCTTCCGAAGATTCACCTTGAGCATACACCGAGGGGATATCCGCTTCCGTGCATATTTTTGAAGTAGCTCTTGTGCCAAATGTATGTTTTCACCAATCGAGCGCCCTTTAACAAAAGTTGCTTGTGTCGGATCCAATAAATCGTCCATCACTCCCGATAGCCGCTCCGCCATAATCTTGGAGATGACCTTGTAAAAGACCGTGCAACAAGAGATAGACCGATAATCATTAACCGTTGGGGCATGATCCGCCTTCGGAACCAATGCTATAAGGATGTGATTCCATTGCTTGAGAAGTCGTCCTGTGCAAAAGAATTCCTGCACTGCATCAATGAAATCCATTTTTACTGTATCCCATGCCGAGGTGAAGAATTTGGAGCTATATCCATCCGGGCCCGGTACCTTGTCTCCTCCAATGTCAAAAAGGGCAGCCCGCACCTCCTTAGCAGTGACCGGCTCCTCCAAAGCTGCAGATTGGGCCAAACTGAGGCACTGTCCAGGCATGGCAGCGCTGTCCAACACACTACAACCCCCTGTGTGCCTAGTAAAGTGCAAAAGTGGTTCACAAACTCCTCTGCAACCTCATCTATGCTTTCCGTCAACTCCCCAGATGCTTTGGCGATGCTAAGTATGACATTTCTCTTGTTATTTCGCTTCACCAAATCATGAAAAAACCGCATGCATCGATCACTCCCTCGGAGATACGCCCCATGAGCCCTTTGCTGGTAGAAAAGCCTCTCCACATTTGCAAGCAATGTGGCACGCCATCGCAAAGCTGCATAGTCTGTAGTCCTATCCATGTCCTGCGGTGCACTGCCCACCACGCGTGGTGCACAATCTTCCCGAGACGCGCATGTGCCACCAGCTCCGTCAGGTGTTCTGTCTTGCCTGTCCTGCGATGCAGAATCTGCTGTGCATGGTGCGCCGTCAGCCTGAGCCATATGCCTGTCAAGACCTCTGCTAACTGTTTTGCTCCGCCTGTCTTGGTGCTCAGCATCTGCTATGTATGGTGTATTATTTCCTCAAGCCACGCACGTGCCATGAGCGTCGTCAAATGTTTTGTCTGACGACGCATAGTCTACACTATGTGGCACACCGTTGCCCTGAGCCATGCTCATGCCACAGACGCCGTCAAGTGTCCTGTCTGCTTCTTCTTGTGTTAACCGCTCTGCTGTGCGCGGTGCAAATTCTGTCCGCGCCACGCATGTGCCAGAAGCTCCGTCAAGTGTTCTGCCTGCATCCCCCAAGCGGTGCAAAATCTGCCATGTTTGGTGCGGTGACTGCTCGAGCCACGTCTGCGCCATGTGCACTGCTCAGCCCATTGTCCTCGCCCAGCAAAGCACACTGTTCAGCCTCCAACAACTCCTTTGCTCGCCACGCCCGCTCTAAAATGTGGCTAAAATGTTCCCGATCAAGGGCCCTCAATCGCCCCTTAAGCCTTGTGAACTTAGCTTTGAAGCTAAATTGTGCATACCCCTCAACCGATTCCATCCAAGTGTCCACCACTAAATCATGAAAATCCTTGTGAAGAGTCCACATGTTGTAGAATTTGAACGGTCGCTTAGGACCATTCCCCCGTGCCATAACCGAAACTATGCAACTTGAGTGGTCCGAAAGACACCCCGGGGGTGTGAACTCCGCAATGCTATCATAGTCATCAGTTAACCAAAAATTATTAACCAAAGCACGATCGAGTTTAGAGGATGTGATACCATTTGTCCAAGTCAAGCGACATCCAATAGAACATAGGTCCTCCAACCCACACGCTTGCACACATGCCCCAAAGTCCCTTATTTCATAGTTAGTCACCGATGAACCACTTTCCTTATCTTCAATGGATATGATAGAATTGAAATCGCCCAAGAGGATCCAAGGCTCCATAATACTATCTCCAAGCCGCAGAAGAGAGTCCCATAGTGGCCGCCACTCAACGACGGAGTGAAGCCCATATACAAATGTAGCCAAGAAAGTCCTTTTGGTGATGGCGCAAAGAAGCCGACAGTGAATATATTGCTCCGCCACCTCTAGGACATCCAGTGTTACCCGTTGCATGTCCCATAATATCAAAATTCGACCATGGTTAGAAGTTCCAAAATTATGCTCAAAGTTCATACCATTGAAACGCCGGTGAAGTATAGAAGGGAGCTGCTCCACCTTTAGTTTTGTCTCAAGAAGTGTCATTACTTGTATTTTCTTACTTGTGAGGAGGTGTTGAACACCCCCCCCCTCTTGGCTAAGGGGTTTGTGGAAACCCCTTATATTCCAACTTGCTATCTTCATGAACCTTGCTCACGGGCTGCTCGCACCCGTCGTCTCCTAGCTGGCTACCAACCATCCACTGTCCTCGTGTCCGTAGAGCCCAAAGTCACGCTTTGCTCCGCAGAATCTGAGCTGCCCGAAATGCTCTGGGGCTCAACCTGCGCACTGCTCATAGCCTCACGTGGGGGGGATGCTCACCTGTTATGCACCTTGCATAGCCGGTTGCTCCTGCACAACTTTGTTTGCCCCGGCTCGCCGCTGACCATCCTGCGGTAGGGCCTGCCTTCTTGCATTTCCAATAGCCTGCACCTGTACACTATCTGTACTAGCTTTCACCAGTTGCTCCGCCAGTGCACTGACCGCACGCATACGTTGTCTAGTATGTCGCCGTTGCCTGCTGCGTGAACGACCAGTCCTCTCCTTCACCTGACCCTCCTTCAGAGCTTCAGGTTGCGGTTTCTGGACATTGTCCCCAGGGATCTGCTGTGTACCATCAGCCCCTCCAGATGCCGCATCTTGTTGCATGTTACCTTCTCCCCCGGGTGTATGCTTCTTTATTTGGGCTACCACCTTGCACAAGTCCTCTCGATGGCCCAAACGCTGACATATCCTGCAGAAAGGTGGTATAACCTCATATCCAATTACAAGATCAACACTCACCCCTGTCGGCAATTCCACCGGAACCCGTACAACTCGATCCTTCATCATATCAACCTCCACTAGCATCCGTGCATAAGCAATGCGCTCACGCGTACGTGTGAGCCTATCCGTGTAGAGCGGTCGTCCAATTTCCGAACCGATGTGGCTGAGCACCTTTGCCGTCCAACAATCAGGGGGGAGTCCATGAATATTCACCCATACCGGAGCGAAACACCCATCCTCTTCAAACAAGAAACACGGAGGCTTCTTTTTGAGAAAAAGCGAAATGCCAAAAACAAAGTTCAAACCTCCGTGCAGAATGGAGTCACGATCCTCTGCCGTGTCAAATTTGAAGATGACCCATCCACTTTTATGTAAATGAAAGGTACATGCCGCTTTCCAATTCTTGATGACAGCCTCCACTCCTTTACGCCCCGGATGCCGCCCCATGAAGCATCCTACTAGACAGAAACCCATAGCTTGCTCCACAGTGTCAATGTCTCTGAAATCTATCTTCACTGCTTTGTCCGTCGCCACATGCTGCTCCAGAGGTATTGCCAATCCAGCGTGCCAATTTTCACGGAAGAGGTTTACCCATTGTTTGGGCGGGACCTCCTCAGTAGCTCTAGCCATTTGCACCGCCTCATTCATTATTGTCTTCTCCGATTCAATGCCCCCAGCCATATCCTTTGCCACCTCCGCACATGCCACATTAGCATCTGCCACATCACCAATTGCAACCTCCTTTCCTTTGACACTAGCTGCCACGTCTTTGCCAATATGCACCGGCTGGACTTGCACCCTATCATCAACTGCCACATGTTTTTTCCTTGCACCGATTGAAACTTTTCTATGTCCTCATTTGCCACGTGTTTGCCACCTTGGATAGGTTGATCAACTCCTTCAATCTCAGCCTCCGCTTCTTATGTTTAGCCATTTAGTAAGCCCTCCAAAATGTGGAAACCAATCTCCAAAACTAGGAAACAAAGCCACCAATTGAAGCAGGTATTAATCCAGCAATTAATGTAATAAAAGTTGCTGCAGAATTCCCTTTTGTGAAGAAATTCGAATTCGAAATCCTTTCCTCCCAAGCGAGGAAACAAATCTCCAAACTAGGAAGCAAAGCCACCAAATGAAGCAAGTATTAAAACAGCAATTAATGTAATAAGTGCTGCTACAGATTTTCCTTATCTGGAAAAATTCGAAAAAATTCGAAATTTGCCCGCCCAATCTTCCTTGTGCCTAGCTTCGTCGGAGATCCCTGCTATGGTCGCCGAAAACCCCACAATTTCACTGGAAAATGGAGATTGTCAACAGACCTTCACCTGAACCACCGCAGCGGCACACCCAGTTTCTCTGTTCCTCACGCCACACCACAGAAAACGTCGCCTGCCTGAGCCTCTGCCCACCGCATCACACCACAGACCCAAGCCACCGCACCACCACTCACCCCTGCCCTTGCCCACGCACAAGCCGCAAGCCACAGGCCACCGCAGACCTGCATCACTGCCCCACGCGCAACCTAACGCCCTACCCACCGCGCACACCACGCCTTAGCGCACAACGAGTGCACAACCTGTGCACAGCCTATCCACCTTCGCTGGAGCAAGCGCCCACCACTGCCTTGCCACCACGTGAGAACACTCGCCCAGAAAAGAGCCCCGGAGCAATCCTAAACCCTCAGGATCGCTTTCTGACCAACCGTCATCCGCCCTCTCTCCAGGGAAATCCGAGAGAGAAGGGAGAGCTTCTCTCTCTAGTTGGTGGGGAGAAAACAACTACTGAGAGCTCTTTCACAATTCTATTGGTGGTGGTGCCACTCTAGCCTTGCATAATTCTTCATAGAGTTGTAGTCCCATTCTCCTCTCATTTTGATAAGTCTTCTTCTTTGCTCTCTTTCATTCTTGATTTTATTCATTTTTCCTTGTGTCAAGTAGGCCTCCATTTATACTCGACTAATCGTTTATCAGGTGACCATCTCAGATATTGTTTTTGTAGATTTTTTTCCCATCATATTTGCAACCATGGTTGTGCTTGCCTTGAAGAGGAAGCACGAGATCAACCCCACTGCTGCTCGTGCAGGTGCATTTTTTGTTGCTAGATCCTCCTCTTTGTAGGTTTATAATTCACCCTTGGCGTGGAAGGTTCATCCCACTCGAACAACACCAATACCACTCTTGCTAAGTAGGAAAGGACTCTGCAGTAGAGTTCTCTATTTTCCAAGCTTTAATCCCCTCCCCTACAACGAAACAACCTGTGTTACCCATGGCAGCCATGCACCCAACCTAAAATATATAAATGAGTTATATCTCCCCCCCCCCATTGGTAACTCCAAAATCTCCTTCCCCCACATCACCCACCAAGTCTCCCAAGCTACATACCCACCTCTTCGAAACATTCCTCACCCTTGCCATGACATTCCCCTACCAATTCCACTAAGCAATTTGCTTCAGATGATACCCCTCCTCCTACTATGAGCCCCCTTCAAGTGTCACCTATAGTTCATCGCCCGATCATAGGTCCCATCCCTACACTTATCGACCGAGTGAAGGATTGGCTCCTTACTTTCCTCCCCTTAACAATTGGGCTCTTGAGCTTAGGGAGCATATGTACATTCACTAGTTGAGTTGATCACAACTCTTGGACTATGTTACCCAAGGAGTAGCTTGGGCATGTTGTCCTCCTTTGCTTTCCATTCATTTGTTTTTTCTTTTGGCTACTAATTGTGGCCTCTATACATAGCCTGACAAGCATCCTAGAAATACTAGAATATCTTCGAGAAAGGCATGATGTCTGAGTGTCCAACTGGTCGAGAGTGAAGGAATTGAAGGGCCAAATTGCTAGCTTGAAATATCATCTAGTTGCCTCCTAGGAGGACAACGAAGCACACCAACATCAACTGGGGTTCCTTGTCTCAGAGAAGGAAGCAATTGAACGAGAATTAGAGATCGTCCACTCCCAAAAAAATGTAGCCCTCGAAGAGATCTCTATCATGCTCACTCAAGCAAGGAAAGAGGAGTCCGAGGCTCAAGCGACTACCTATGTCACTAAGGCTTTCAAGGCAGACCTTCAAGCGACGCAAAGTTCATTGCAAGCCTTTCACAGAGATCAGTGAATTGGAGCAGTCCAAAGCTACCTACAATCAAAAGCCACCGACCTAGAAAAAGAGGAAGCAACCAAGAAGGAATGAGAGACTGAGTTCTAGGCGGCCCTAGACTTGAACCTCAAGTCAAGGAAGTGCATGGTTATCTTCCTTTAGAAGAGGTTTGACATTTGCATCCAAAAATTCCAATGGGACGAGTTTCTCCCCTCCAGGAAGCCTCATCCTTTTTGGACTTATCTGAAACACTCACCAAATTGTCCAATCTAGAACTAGTACGATAGGAGGACAAACACTTCAAAAGACTTGTAATATCTGAGAATTGATCCTTTCTCATTAGTACAATTCTATTGTCGCACTAGTTACAAGGTCTCCCTATGGAGACAAGGACTTGCTCTCCTTGATTACATGAATGGGTTAAGTGATTTTGGACTTAAGGCAGTAGCCCGCCTCAAACGTATACTATTTTGTAAATCCTTTAAGGTCATTTAACATTCCAATCACATGTCTACTTTCCTCTCCAATGCATAATTGTTAACTCAACCTTTTGCTACAATTTGTATAAGTATGTACGTTAATAATAGATAAAGCCCAATGAGAGGAATGTTAGTAATATATGAGAGATGTCCTAAGGCAATCGCCTTATGTATGAACCATTTATATGATAAATGAAGATTCACTATTTGAGTATACATGTTTTATGTATTTGATTGGATCTTAAACTCATTTACTGAATGTCCACGATACGATTCACAGCATGAGAGAATTTGTGATTGGATCACAACTAGTGAGTATCTCTACATGTGTAATTGTGATGTATCGAAATTATCCCTAGTCGATGAATTGATGGATTTGGACACCATCAATTCTGTCGAGACTAGCACGAGGTATACTCCTTGGTGTATCCAAGCAGCTGATTCTCACTGGCTGGAGACATAGTGATGTCCGGAGTTAATCGTGGATGCTAGTTATGGTAACTAGTTCATTGGAGTGACCAGCCGTAAGACTTCATATGGTTCTTTGCATATATAGATATGTCAATGAAGTTCTTACTGTGGCTTAAGTGTGATGTTCCTTTGACTTGCGGTATTCAAGTCATCTTGATCATAGAGACTTATGCTTTGACATCTTAAGCAAGCATCTCTAAGGAGATGTGGACCCGGGATGATTGGGTATAAGTCAAAGTGATCGAAGGTGTTTGAATAGCCTATAAAGGATTCACCACTCCTTGCGAGGAGATGTATACCCATGGCCTCTCGTCGGATTGTTACTAAAGTCTTTGGCCAAAGCATTACATGTTTAGAGTAAGGTACTCTTCGATACATGTGGAGTAACTAGAATCCGTAGGACGAGGAAATGATACTTGAGCTAGGTGTGACGTAGTCAGCCTAGTGGGGACTGACACAATAGACCATGTCCTGAACCAAGTGGGTATAAGATGAGTGAAGGGAATGGGGCACGAATCATTCGAGCTGCTGAAGGGTTTCAGAAATAGTTCTGGATCAACCGTTGATCTTTTCGGTTAATTGGGGATCATGATGTACTACTAGGTGCCACTCATGATCATTCTATAATTAATGGTTAATTAGAGACGGCCAACATAAACCGAGAACCTATTTGGTCACACGCACAACGAGCGTAATCCAAAGGATTTAAAACGAGCTTGAGAATGGGATTCTCAGACCGAGAGAAACTAGGTTTGGTTGGACCAAACATAAAGCGAGCATGAAATCGTTTCAGGCGCAATGGAAGCGTGGATGAGCCATGTCTTATGAAGACATAATGGATGGACCAAAATGGTTTGGTTCTAATCCAATGGAGGAGAATAAACCAAAGGGTTTGGTTTATTTTAAATGAATGAACCAAAAGTTGGTTCGGTTCGTTTTAACTTAAAATAAACCATCATGGTTTGGTTTATTTTAACTTATCTTAATGGAGCGGGTTAACGGGCTTTATGGATATGATCCATTAACCATTAAGAGAATTAGTTCTCTATAAAAGAGGGCTTAAGGGATTGTTAAGCCCTAACTAATCCAAAAACCCTAGATTAAGTTGCCGCCCACCTCATCTTCTCTTTGAGTTGGCGCCAACCTCCTTTGCCGCCCAGCCCATTGTGCCGTCGATCAAGTTGTTGCTAGCGTCCAAGCTTCGGCCGGTGATCCTCCGGCGACCCTCCGGTGATCTTCCTAGGCCTCGGTGAAAAGGTGAGCACTTGGCTTCCTTGTTTTGGCCGGCGCCTACTCCTCCACCAAGCTGTCCAATTTTCTGGACAGCTTCTTCTCCTCTCGTCGGAGCGTCGTTTGGACGACGGTTAGAGCTCCGACAATGGATAACTTACTGGGGATTCGATCTCCGGTAATCCTCTGAGGTGGAGGACGAAGGATTCGTCAATCGGTTGACGAATACCTCTCCGGAGAAGTGAGTTTTGAGGACTCGTTTTGGATCCGAATTTGGATTCGGATCGTGATCATCTCTCGATCACGTCGTCTTCAACACGAGGCTAGTAACCCGTATGAAGACGAAGCTCGTGGCTTAGCGAAGTCATCCCGAGGAACTCGGTGTGGATACGGATAGAGACGATTCTAGCGAGGATCGTTCCGGTTGATGTCGTTCCCGCTACACGTCATACGAAAGGTATAACGTAGATAAATTTCCTTTTATTGCAAATTTAAATTTATGACTATGTCTACACTTGTTGTAATATGCATGCGTGTGTTGTGTGTGTTGTAATAAATAGAAGTATTTATTATTTTTATTGCTTCCGCTGTGTTCATGTTTACGAAACATAATCGAACACACACACGCCACGGTGCCGGAAACCCAACAAGGAAGACCCCCTATACATCCACTTAAGTGATTCTCACCCACGAATAGAAGACATTCCACGACTTAAGTAATAATTTAACTTTCACATCCTTCAAGTAATAAGCTCCTTGGCCCATGCGGCCAATCACTTGGAAGGAGCCTTCCCCTTTTGACTCTAACTTATCCTAACACCCTTGGTTGCACCTTTCGTTGTACTAAGTCACCCACTGGAAAGAGTGAGATTCACTCGCTTGTTATAAGCCCAATTGATCTTATTCTTATATCTCTCCATTTAGTAAGTTTCTCATGCATGTCGCTCCTCTACTAAGTCCAACTCCTTTTTTCGGATGGCCTCATTACCTCCTGAAGTGTAGGCTTATAGTTGAGATATTTCCATAGGCAGGATGGTATTGACACCATAGACCATGACAAATAGAGTTTCTTTGGTGGTCATGCGAGGGCGGGTGGTGGTCCCAAAAGACTATAGCACACTAAGTAACTCCTCCATCCAAGTATCACCCACATGCTCTAACTTACTCCCCAAGCCCTGCACTTGATCTCAATTAGTAATTTCTAATTGCCCAGTACATTGTGAGTAGGTTATAGATGTAAAAACTCATTGAATTTTCAACTTTGGACACTAGTTCCTTATCCTTCGACCTTGGAACTGATAGTAGTTGTCTAAGATGAGCCATCAAGGAACTCCAAACAAGCAAACTATATTCTACCAGAGGAATTTTATCACTGTTTGCTCTATGATACAAGTCATCGATTTGGCCTTTACCCATTTAGAGAATGATAGCTATGAACTGATATTTCTTCTGAAAGGACCCAATCAACAAGAACCCTACTATGCCAACATTCCATTGGTGAAAAGGACATAGCCGCTATTGACTTTAGAAGGTCAGCCAGCTTGGTCAACCAATTTTGATACTTCTGACAACTTTCGCACACTTGCATCAACCTCTAAGCTTCCTATTCTAGTGTGGGCCAGAAGTATCCAGCCAACAAAGCTTTCCTTGCTAGGGATCATCATACGATATGACTATCATGTTAGTGCAGGGGTACCAGATAATCGAACCTAGGTTTTGATAATAGCAAAAATTCAAAGTTAAGCTATTTTGTTATCTCATGTGCTATGTTGAGTATGTAGATAATGTGTTAGACTTTGCTAAGGTCAAAGATGTCAGGAGAATCTCAGGAAGTCGAGAAACCTCAGTGGTCGAGTAACCGGAAGCTAAGCAATAGATCAGAAAGACCAAAGGTAAGCAAGGTAAGAACCTTGTGTAGAGACGACAGATTGCGTCTTCAATACGGGGACAATCGTAGACAATGATCCGACTAAGGCTTCCGGAAGAAGGCCGAAGTCGAGATCAGACAATCTAGGATTGTCACACTGCATGTCATTATACATTTCTTATGCTAATCTTGTATTGTAGGTGTCAAGTTGGAACCTCAAGTATAATAGTCGACTAGAAGGTTCGACAGTCGACTGGGGCAAGTCGACTGCCAATAGGGGCAGTCGACTGGTGTGCACGTGAAGAGCCAAGTGTCACCTCAAGGATAAGATTTGTGGATAAACTTCTATCTAGATTTTGATCTAGGTCTATATCTCAATGTGGTAGGGTTTGAAAGGTTATAAAAGAAGGGGTGAGGCACACCCTATTCATGAATTAAAAGGCTCCCAAAGTGCTCCATCAATCTAAAGTTCTAATCACCATGCAACGACGCCATAACTTCGACCGAGCATCCTTCATCTCATCTTAGAAGTCGGTATTGTTTCTTTTTGTTTATTACTTGCTAAGAGGAGAGGTATGCATGTTACCTTATCCTCTACATTCATTGTAATTGCTTCATATCTCTTACCTCTAACGAGGAAAAGAGTTTTAGTGAATTGCCCTTCGTAGACGATCAAGGATCGCAAGGCATTGAACTAGCAATCATTTGACTATGAACCAAGTAAAAATAAAGTGTGTTTATGTTTTTATTTTTAATCGTGTTTTCCACTATGTTTAACTATTTTTACAAATGAAAAGAAAAATTTTAAATATGCTATTCACCCCCCCCCCCCTCTAGTGCCTTTCTCGATCCTACATACCACACGACCTTCATAGATTTCTTACATCACATAATTAGTCTCTTTGTTCCCTAGATGCCTCTGTAATAATTCTGCAAAGGAACACTATATAAGATCCTATCCAGTAAGAATCTACTTGTTCATTGGCACAATTACTTTGCCCACATGAGGTCTTCAACAGTTGTCACTTCGAAAATATGTCAACAACTGTTAGATATTGGGTCTTAAAAGACTAATATGGTTTACGGTTTTGAAAAGAAAAATCGAGGTGTCATCAATCGATGAAAGTCTAAATTGACTTCAAAATCGAAATCTACGTTTCGAGTAGATGAATATAGACTATTAATTTGCTCAAAACCGATTATGGGTGAATGAGAAATTAATTGTTAAAGTCAGCCTAAAATGTTATTAAAGGAAGTAGGGGGAGCAATAGTCCCACATTGGAAATTCCAGAGAGGATTTACTTCCTTATATGTGTTGTTGTGTTAATTGAGTTAACTCAAATAAGCACAGATACTCTCATCCAATGGGCGAGCAGGTGCTTAAATTTATGCTCCAGGTGACATGGCAATGTCTACGTGACACTCGGGTGATGTGTCATGTATACATGACACTCGGTTGGGCAGAGAGAGGTGACTGGCTGCTGATTGGGCAATCGGATGTCCACCGTTGGAACGAAGAGGGTGATGGATCGCAAGTAGCACAATCTGGAGCGTTGATCGCGAAGAATCACGATCGGACCATTGGTGATTAAGATTGATCTGGAGTATCGGATTAACTGGATCGCTGGATCCAGATCTGGCAACTGAGATCAAAGGATGATCTAAAAGGTTACAATCCTCCAGATCTAATGGCCGAGATTAAAAGGTTTGATGAAGGGTTACAACCCTCTACATCCTATGACTCAGATGAAACTCACCAAAGGACACTTCACCTCTTTACCTAGTATAAATAGGATCCCTAGATGATGGAATAGATCACTCAAAATTCACTCAATCTCACTCACCTTTGCATACATTCCATCCTCTGCATCCGGAGTCCAGAAAACCTACGAGAAGATTCGCCGGTCTCGGAATTTGTAGTGCTACTATTCCGAGACGTTGTCGTTGTATCTTGGAAATGAATTGTTGCTATCCGTAAGCACCTGAGCGGAGCAGTATCGTTTTACGGAGATAGTGTTGAACACTAGCCTCGATGAGCTCATATCAGTTTGCTTCCTCCCCGACAATATTCATCACCGACAACTTCAACAATCGTAAAATGATATTGCTCCAAACTAATATGGTCGTGATCAACGACGTTCCGACTACCATTTCACCCGGAGTCACAACCTCCGTTCCACCCGGAGAGAAGTCGGAGAAATTCAACGGAGCTGATTTCAAAAGATGGCAACAGAAGATGATGTTTTATCTGACGACGCTAAACCTCGTACGGTTTTTGCGTGAAGACCCACCAGCCGCTATGGAAGGAGATTCCAATAGTAAGGCTGCTTGCGATGCGTGGTCGTACGGAGATTTCCTGTGTCGTAATTACGTTCTCAATGCATTGGACAACACGTTGTATAACGTGTATAGTCTGATAGAAATGACGAAATCTCTGTCGGAATCACTAGAGAAGAAATACAAAACCGAAAATGCCAGTTTGAAGAAATTCATCGTCAGCCGATTTCTGGATTTCAAAATGGTGGATTCCAAGAGTGTAACATCTCAAGTCCAAGATATGCAATTGATATTGCATGATCTGGATGCCGAAGGCATGAAGCTGAACGAGTCATTCAAAGTAGCCGCGGTAATTGAGAAACTCCCCCCGTCGTGGAAGGATTTCAAAAATTACCTCAAGCATAAGCAAAAGGAGATGGGACTTGAAGACCTGATCCTGAGGCTACGAATAGAGGAGGATAATCGAAGATTCTCCGACTCTAAAGGAACGAAGCAGACTATCGACGAGATGTCTAACTTGGCTGAGGCAAACACTAAAAAGCCGAAGCAATTCAAAAAGAAGGCTCCAGGCAAGAAATTCAAGGGCTCGTGCTACAACTGCGAAAAGCTAGGACACATGTCCAAAGATTGCAGACGCCCAAAGAAACCAACCAAGGGTCAGAAAGAAGTTGTAAACTAGGTCGCAACTTTTGACGACATGGAGCTAGATCTCACTGCGGTCATGTTTAAAGCCAACACGGTGGTGGACAACCCGAAGCAGTGGTGGATCGATACTGGAGCAACACGTCATATCTGTTCTGATAAGGCGATGTTCTCCAAGTATACTCCGATAAGTAAAAGAAAGCTCTACATGGGCAATTCCACAACATCGCCGATTGTCCGACTTGGAAAAGTTGTTCTGAAAATGACATCAGGAAAGGAGCTAACGCTTATTGATATGCTCCATGTTCCCGACATCAGAAAGAACCTAGTTTCTGGATCGACACTTGTTAAAGTCGGGTTCAGACTAGTGTTCCAATCAAATAATTTTGTACTTACGAAGAATGGTGTATTCGTAGGTAAAGGGTACTTAGAACAGAGTCTGTTCAAGATGGTTGTAATGACTGTACACCGTGAATTTGATGGTAATAAAATAAAAGCTTCCAGCTATGTTGTCGAGCGTTTTAATTTATGGCATGATCGACTTGGACATGTTAATAATAATACTTTGAAACATCTCGTCAAATTAAATTTATTACCAAATGTCGATGTTGACAAAACACACAAATGTGAAGTGTGTGTGGAAGCAAAAATGACGAGACTATCTTTTCATTCAGTGGAAAGGTCAACGACTCCTCTAGAGTTAATACATAGTGATCTATGTGACTTAAAATTCGTGCAAACCAGAAGAGGTAAAAAGTATTTTATTACTTTTATCGATGACTGCACAAGGTTCTGTTATGTCTTTCTTTTAAGAAATAAAGACGAAGCCTTAGAGGCTTTTAGAACCTATAAAACAGAAGTTGAGAATTAACTTGATAAACGAATTAAAATAATTCATAGCGATCGAGGTGGAGAATATGGTGCACCGTTTGATGAATTTTGTTCAGAATCTGGCATTATCCATCAGACAACGATGCCTTACTCACCTTAATCAAATGGTGTTGCCGAACGTAAAAATCGGACAATCAAGGAAATGATGAATGCCTTGTTGATAAATTCAGGCTTACCCCAGAACTTGTGAGGGAAAGCCTTATTATCGGCAAATCACATTCTCAATAAAATCTCTCACAAGAAAAATGATAAAACACCATATGAACTATGGAAAAGTCGCAAGCCATCGTACAAATACTTGAAAGTGTGAGGGTGTCTGGCAAAGGTCAAAGTACCCAAGCCAAAGCAAATAAAGATCGGACCTAAAATGTTCGATGCAATATTTGTCGGATATGCCCAAAATAGTAGTGCATATCGTTTCATAGTTCACAAGTCAGACATTCCTGATATTCATGTGGGAACAACCATAGAATCTCGAAATGCGATATTTTTTGAAAATGTATTCCCAAATAAAAGGGGAAACATTCAAATTAATAGCAACGGAAGTTCTAACAACAATAACGTCTCTGAACTTAATTGTCGTAAAAGGACTATTGACTATCAAAACGAAGAGTCATGTCGGAGCAAACGGGCTAGAGTTGAGAAATCTTTCGGGCCGGACTTTATGACTTTTATATCAGAAATGGACCCAAGAACTTTGAGTGAAGCTCTCTCTAGTCCTGACATCCCATTATGGAAAGAAGCAGTCAATAGTGAAATCGAGTCCATAATGAATAATCATACTTAGGAATTAGTGGACCTTTCTTCTGGTTCTAAACCATTAGGCTATAAGTGGATACTAAAGCGCAAGTATAAAGCTAATGGATCGATTGACAAGTATAAGGCTAGACTTGTAGCCAAAGGGTACAAGCAAAAAGAAGGCCTTGATTACTTCGACACCTACTCACCAGTGACAAGGATTACGTCCATACGAGTGCTGATAGCCATCGCAACATTGTATGACCTTGAATTATATCAAATGGATGTTAAGATTGCATTCTTAAATGGTGAGTTGGAAGAAGAAATCTATATGGAGCAACCCGAGGAGTTCGTAGTTCCAGGAAAAGAGGAAAAAGTTTGCCGACTTGTTAAGTCGTTGTACGGACTAAAACAAGCGCCTAAACAATGACACGAGAAATTTGAAAAAATAATGTTGTCAAACGAATTCAAAATAAATGAATGTGACAAATGCATTTATGTCAAAAACACACCTAAAGGTTATGTAATCGTGTACTATCGTGAGCGATATGCTTATAATGGGTAGTAACCATGAGATAATCATGAGTACAAAGAAAATGTTGACCAAGAATTTTGATATGAAAGATATGGGTCAAGCATATGTTATATTGGGAATTAAAATTCTTAGAACATCTGAGAGGATAGTTTTGACACAATCTCACTATGTAGAATCGGTGTTGAAGAAGTTCAATGCGTACGATCTCTCTACAGTAAAAACACTTATGGATCTAAATCAACTTAGCGAAAAACTAAGGTGAGCCCATATCACAATTAGAATATTCTCGGATAATAGGCAGCTTGATGTATCTCACAAATTGCACACGTCCGGATATTGCCTGTGTGGTTAACAAACTAAGTCATTTTACATGTAATCCAAACGACACACATTGGAAAGCACTGATGCGAGTTCTTAGATATTTGAAATATACTATGAACTATGAATTACATTTTGGAAAATATCCTGCTGTCTTAGAGGGATATTGTGATACTAATTGGATATCAGATACAAAAGATTCCAAATCCACTAGTGGATATGTATTCACAATTGGTGGAGGAGCGGTATCTTGGAAATCCACTAAACAGATGTGCATTGCTCGGGCAGCTGAAGAAGTTGAATGGCTGCGGAATTTCTTGGAAGATATTTGAAATTTGGACAAAACACATGTATCATCGTACTTATACATTGTGATAGTCAATCGGCGATTGGAAGGACACAGAGTAGTATGTATAATGGTAAGTCATGACATATACGTCGTAGACATAATACCATTAGGCAGTTGATCTCAAATGGAGTGATTGCAATCGACTATGTCAAGTCTAAAGATAATTTAGCAGATCCTCTTACGAAGGGGCTAAATCGAGATCAAGTATACTGCTCATCGAGAGAAATGGGATTAAAAATCTATAACTAAAATGACTATGGCGGTAACCCAATCTTGTTGAATGGAGATCCCAAAATCTTGGTTCAATGGGACAACGAAGTTACAGAAGTTGTGTTACAGCACACGAGATATATTATCCCTATCCCAATCCTATGATGAATATGTGCTGTCCTACCACATGTAGTGAGGTTAAGCTTATGCTTTTAATGACTTATATACCTTTATAAGGTGGAGTATGATAGGATACTCTTGATAGAAGTGTCACCTATGTGAGTGTGAAGACAGACCGCTTCAATGAAACACTCATGAATCCAAGATGGTGTTCATGGCCAAAACGGAACCAACCATGAGAACCAAAGTAGGTGAGATAAGTCTTTGTGTGGGTGTTATTGTCTAAGTATACACAAACAGCTGAGCAGTTCAAGACATCACGTTCACTGCGCAGCCTAGTATGCTCGATAGCATTCCACTACGGAAGGTTCAAAGCCACAAGCTACCTCTCTCGATGCATTGACTTATCGATTGGACTCTCGTAAAGTGTCAGCATGCATACACGCATTAATTTCCATTCATGTGGGGGATGTTAGATATTGGGTCTTAAAAGACCAATATGGTTTACGGTTTTGAAAAGGAAAATCGAGGTGTCATCAGTCGATGAAAGTCTAAATTGACTTCAAAATTGAAATCTACATTTCGAGTAGATGAATCTAGACTATTAATTTGCTCAAAACCGATTATGGGTGAATGAGAAATTAATTGTTAAAGTCAGCCTAAAATGTTATTAAAGGAAGTAGGGGGAGCAATAGTCCCACATTGGAAATTCCAAAGAGGATTTACTTCCTTATATGTGTTGTTGTGTTAATTGAGTTAATTCAAATAAGCACAGATACTCTCATCCAATGGGCGAGCAGGTGCTCGCACCTGCAAGCCCGCGCGTGGCGCACCTGCAAGCCCGCCACCCGCCACGCGCGCACGCACACAATGGACGCTTTGTTGGCGCACTTTGCACTTCGCACGTATGCGTCGTCGCGAGGAGCATTGAAGAGCTTAAATTTATACTCCATGTGACGTGGCAATGCCTATGTACACTCGGGTGATGTGTCATGTATACATGACACTCGGTTGGGCAAAGAGAGGTGACTGGCTGCTGACTGGGCAATCAGATGGCCACCGTTGGAACGAAGAGGGTGATGGATCGCAACTAGCGCGATCTGGAGCGTTGATCGCGAAGAATCACGATCGGACCGTTGAAAATTAAGATTGATCTAGAGCGTCGGATTGACTGAATCGCTGGATCCAGATCTGGCGGCTGAGATCAAAGGATGATCTGAAAGGTTACAATCCTCCAGATCTAATGGCCGAGATTAAAAGGTTTGATGAAGGGTTACAACCCTTTACATCCAATGGCTCAGATGAAACTCACCAAAAGGCACTTCACCTCTTTACCTAGTATAAATAGGATCCCTAGATGATGGAATAGATCACTCAAAATTCACTCAATCTCACTCACCTTTGCATACATTCCATCCTCTGCATCCGGAGTCCAGAAAACCTACGAGAAGATTCGCCGATCTCGAAATTTGTAGTGCTATTATTCTGAGACGTCGTTGTTGTATCTTGGAAACGAATTGCTGCTATCCGTAAGCACTTAAGCGGAGCAATATCGTTTTACGGAGATAGTGTTAAACACTAGTTTCGACGAGCTCATATTAGTTTGCTTCCTCCTCAGCAATATTCATCACCGACAACTTCAACAACAACTCAATTCTCCGATCTTTGCCTTCTACCTTCGGTTCTATCTCTACCCAAGGTAGTAACTCTATTTGAATTATCACTTTCCTCGTTGACCAATCACCTAGAGAGCTAGCTATATAAGTGAGCTAATTCATCGGCCTTAGAGTTTTTGCCTCTCATAATCTACTTAATCTAAACTTTAACAAAATTCTCTTTCTACTCCATTGCTTCATAATACTTCTGCAGCTTCTCCTCCTTAACATCATGCACCTACTACACTACCATCTAGGAGTCTAAGTGTACTCAAACCTGAGTAGTTCCCACACTCTAAATTGCTTGTAGCCCTGACACGACGCTTTGTACTCAACTTCGTTGTTGGAAGCCTTGAAATGTAGTCGCATGTCTAACTTTGTCTCTTCACTACATGGGAAGATCAACACTATCACAACACCATTGACTTTGTTAGTTGAAAATTCTTTCACAAACAACCTCCATGGGTCAAGTTCCTCCTTATATATAGTCTCCAAAAAGAATTCTACCAAAGCATGAGCCTTAAAGGATGGTCAGGCCTAATATTCAATATCATACTCATTTAACTCCGTCACCCATTTGACTAGTATACTAGTCACCTTGGGAAGAATTAGGATATGCCCAAGCAAGGTATTAGTCAACACGATGATATAATAAGATGAGTAGGGGTGTAAGTGTCTAGCCATTAACAAAAGTCCCAACATCAAATTTTCAAATATAGTGTAATTAAACTCTAACCCCTTAAATATGACTTACATAATATATCGAGTGTTGATTGGATGCGTCCTGCTTTACTAATACTGCAATCACAACTGACTTAGACACAACTAAATATACCCTTAATTTATTGTTGGGGCAGGGCTTAAACAAAATTGACAATTATGCCAGGTACTCCTTTAACTCTTGAAAGGTCCCCTCACATCACTTGTCCCACCAAAAGTGAGACACTTTCTTTAGGGTCCACAGAAATGGCAAGCTCCGACCGACCAATCAAAAAAGGAAGTGAGATAACATCATGATCCACCCTACCAATCTCTGCACCTCTCGAATATTCTTGGAACTTGCATCTATTGTATCACATCTATCTTATTTTGGTTTGCCTCAATGGCCTACTCAGTCACCATATAACCTAGGAATCATCCTCGTTATACTCTGAATATGTATTTTTTTGAATTCAACTTCATATTGCACTTGCACAAGGTGGAAAAGGTCTCGTCTAAGTTCACCACCAAGTTCTTTGCCAATAAGGATCTAACTAAAATCCCATCTAAAATCCCGTCAAATGAGATGATTTTAATATGAGGTGATTTAAATGGACATGTCGGAGTGAAAAATGACGAATATGAGAGGGTGCATGGGGGTTATGGGTTTGGAACAAGAAATGAAGAAGGTAAAACTATATTGGATTTTGCAATAGCATATGATCTTATACTAGCTAATACATTTTTTAAGAAAAGAGAAGAACACTTAGTCACGTTCAAAAGTGGAAATAATAAATCACAAATTGACTTTCTTATGGTTAGGAAGAGAGATAGAAAGATTTGTAAAGATTGTAAGGTTATTCCTGGAGAAAGTTTAACTACTCAACATAGGTTAGTAGTATTGGATATACGCCTCAAACATAGTATTAATAGAAGGAAAATATACACGACCCCTAGAATTAAGTGGTGGAAGTTAAAGGATGAGAAACTAAATATATTCAAAGAGAAGGTAGGAGTACAAGTATTAGATGACATATACAGTGACCCTAATACGACGTGGGATAAGATGGTATCAAAATTGAAAATAGTAGTTAAGAGTGTACTCGGTGAGTCAAAGGGACATGCACCACCAAGTAAAGAATCTTGGTGGTGGAATGAAAAAGTGCAAGAGAAAGTCAAGGAAAAACGAATAGCATATAAGAAATTAAATATTTATAAAAATGAAGAAAATTTGAAAAAATATACAATAGCCAAGAAAGAAACTAAGAAAGCAGTGAATGAAGCTAAGACTGAAACTTTTGAACGGTTATATCGAAAATTAGATACAAAAGAAGGGGAAAGAGACATTTATAGAATAGCTAAAGTGAGAGAGAGGAAGACAAAAGATCTTAATCAAATAAGATGTATTAAAGATGAATGCAATAGGGTACTAGTAAATGATGAAGAAATAAAAGAGCGGTGGAAGAGATATTTTTATCAACTTTTTAATGAAGGTTTAGGAGACCAACTTAATTTAGGTAATTTAAGTAGGTCAAATGAGTATAGAAATTTAAATTTTTATCGTAGAATTCAAATTTCAGAAGTAGAACAAGCTTTAAATGGAATGCAAAATGGAAAAGCCGTTGGACCAGATGATATTCCGATAGAGGTATGGAAGTGTCTAGGGAAACAAGGTATTGAATGACTTACAAAATTATTTAACATGATATTGAAAACAAAAAGGATGTCTGATCAATGGAGGGTAAGTATCCTAATTCCCTTATATAAGAATAAGGGAGACATACAAACTTGTGAAAACTATAGGGGTATTAAACTAATGAGTCATACCATGAAACTTTGGGAAAAAGTAATAGAAAAAAGATTAAGGAAGGAGACCATGGTTCTCGAAAATCAATTTGGATTCATGCCAGGAAGGTCGACAATAGAAGTTATACATCTTCTCAGACAACTAATTGAAAAGTATAGAGAGCAAAAGCAGGATCTACACATGGTATTCATTGATTTAGAAAAAACTTATGATAGAGTTCCAAGAGAAATAATATGGAGAATTTTAGAAAAAAGAGGTGTTAGTGTAACATATATTGAACTAATTAAGGATATGTATAAGGAAGTAACAACCAGAGTGAAGACTTCAGGTGGATTAACTGAAGCATTTCCAATAAAGATAGGGTTACATCAAGGATCAGCTTTAAGTCCCTATCTTTTTACACTAATCATGGATGAACTCACTGGACACATTCAAGACACATTACCGTGGTGCATGTTGTTTGCAGATGATATTGTTTTAGTAGATGAGACACGTGAAGGAGTAAATGCTAAATTAGAATCTTGGCGGGAAACACTAGAAGTGAAAGGTTTTAAGCTTAGTAGAGTAAAGACAGAATATATGGAATTTAAATTTAGCAATATTAGACGTAATGAGACAAGTGTTAAGATGGAGATGATGAGTTGTCTGGAATTGAGAGCTTTAAATATTTAGGATCATTTTTGCAAGATGATAGAGGGATTGAGAGAGATGTCTTATATAGAATACAAGCAGGATGGTTGAAATGGAGGAAAGCATCGGGTATTTTATGTGATCGTAAGTGCCTCTAAAACTTAAAGGGAAGTTCTACAAAACGGCAATTAGACCTGCTATGTTATATGGAGCTGAATGTTGGGCTACGACTCGAGCATATGAGCAAAAGATGAGAGTTGCAGAGATGAGGATGTTAAGGTAGATGTGTGGACATACGAGGATGGACAGAATAAGAAATGAGAGCATTAGAGAAAAAGTTGGTGTTGCATCTATTGAAGGAAAGCTCCGAGAGACACGTTTAAGGTGGTACGGACATGTACTTAGACGGTCAATAAATGCTCCAGTTAGGCGATGTGAAACGATACCAAATATACACATCAAACGAGGAAGAGGAAGACCAAAAAAGACTTGGTTAGCAACAATAAAACAAGATAAAATTTATTTAAATATAGATGATGATATAGTAGGGGATAGAGTCCAATGGCATAGAAGGATCCATATAGCCGACCCCACCTAGTGGGATAAGGCTTTGTTGTTGTTGTATATATATTTATACTTTGTGCTCAAGCTATTCCACAAATATTTTATCCATCAATCTTTAGTACATCGCTCCTGTATTTTTTAACTAGAATGACATGATTACAAAGCAAAAAGTGTCATTCGTCATATTGAATCTCATTTTGTCTTGTTCCTCTGCAACTAATGGAATCTTGTTGTATCCTTGGTAAGCATCTATTATAGGGATGAGTTGATGCTGGTTCGTGGAGTCCACTAGCTAATCTATATGAGGTAAAGGGTAGCAGTCTTTTGGACAAATCTTGTTTAAATTTCAAAAATCTATGTACATTCGTCACTTTCCTATGGATTTAGGCACTAAAATATCATTGAGAGCTAAGACAAAGTATAACTCTTTGACATAACCAACCGCTAGTTCCCTCTAAACCTCCTCGTGAATGACTTTTGTCTGTATTGAGATCGAAATGTCTCCTTTTCTACTTGACTGGATAGGCTGCGAACAACACATGCAGGTGATGCTTTATTACTCCCAATGATATGCTAATCATGTTAATGGTAGACCAAGTGAATACATCTCCATTCCTTATCAAATAGTCAACCAACATATTCTTCAACTCAGGCAAAAGCTCCTTAGAGACCCAAGTAACTTTATCCAGATGTGCATGCACTACTACCACTACTCCGTCTCTTCTTGTGGTTCAAAGGTAGGCTCCTCCTCCTACACCACCTAAACTTTGCTAATTGATACTCCCTAATCTCTCGCAAGAGACCTAGGCTAAAGCCTCTTTTGGTCCATATGGACCATTTCGTGCATAGCAACTCTAGGTGGCCTATTGGTCTCCATGCACCTCCCCCCACTTCAACTCCCACTAGAAAAATTAATTTTTTGATGATATGGAGATGTTATAACTTGGAAAGCACTCAAGTCTGACTAACCCAAGATGATGTTATAAGATGAAGATGTATCCATAACCATGATGATGGTTAATATGGTCCATCATTTGACTCTTCTCCTATAGAAATGAACAATTTGATTTGCGTAAGTGGTTCTACAGCGTGCCCTAAAAATCCAAAGTTATCATCGGCTAGAGATCACTAATGACTATCCCCATCTGCTCCACCATAGCCCAAAAAAGGATATTCACTGAACTTCCTTCTTGTATCAACAAAAACCCGAGCGATATCAAAATTTGTCATTGTAACTCAGATGATCAAGGCATTATTGTGGGAAACAATCACCCCCTCTAAGTCTTAAGGACCAAAATCGAAGATGGATCCCATTTAGGGCATTGATTCTTCAATAGTCATGCACTCCTCGCAGCTAAATCTTTTTCAATCCTTATTAGAGTCTCCATCAGTGTTACCCTCAAAGATGATATGTATGGCTCCTTGCATAGCTTGCCTTCATATTGTTCATTGGGCCTTCTAACAATATGAGGAGCCCGAACCCATGTCACTCTTGCCTGCTCGAGTGTGGCTATGGGTGTGAAATGGGTGTTCTAGTTAGAGGGGGTTAGTAAACTATAGTTGCCACCATCATAGACCATACCTGAGGATTTCTATCGATAACCCTTTAAATCTCCAAGCTACTGACAATTCTGAATATCATACTCATATTCTTGCTGGAAGATACAATAAATAGTCGATCAGAGATTTTAGAGCCCCTGCTCCGCACATGGATCTTCTCAACAGTCGTTATTCTTCATAGATTTGCATGACTTTCTCTTTTAAATCTTTCATAGGCATAAGGTATGGTTGATATCGAGGTTGCATCGGTCTAGGAAGAGGCTTGTGCTCCGCACGACACTCCTAAAAATAATATTCTGTTCCGGCAAAATGTCAACATTATTAGCCTCTCACATAAAGTCAAAAAACTTCAGCAAAATGTTCTGTTCTACATTGGTCCGAGCGGAACTTGAGCATGCCTTATATACTGCTTCTGTATGACTGAAACTGACTCAGGCCGATGCAGCAGTGGCTGCTGTCCTGTGAACAAATGCCACGCCCTTCTCGATGCTAGCTTTCAGCTCAGGCTTCAGTGCTTCCAGTGCCTGCAACTCATACTGGGTCAGACCCTCCAGATCGGCAGATATAAAGGCTTCTATACCTTTCCGACCGAGCTTAACTCTCGAAGCAAAGAACTGCAGCTCAGTTAACTCAGATTGAACGAAGGTGCACTCGAAGACATCCCCATCGCCGTCAAGCGCTCGGAGAGAAGATTCAACAAATCGAGCAGCAGCGTAGGCCATCGACAAGGTTGCAGATCCAGCGCCAGCTTTTGCCTGTACGACCTCTGTGCCAGCATTCTGTATTCTAACAGTCAGCTCTTCGACTTCTTCATCTCTGAACGGCACCACTGGCCTCGTCTTTGATAGCAATGGTAGGATGGTAATGCCCGCATGGCCTCCGATGACCGGCACGTCCACATCGATAAGCTTTAGTCGCTTCTTTTGAGCAACAAGAGTGTTGGCCCTAACAACATCAAGGGTAGTCACACCGAAAAGCTTCTTGGGATCGTAGACACCCTGCTGCTTCAGCACCTCGGCAGCTATCGGAACAGTAGAGTTCAGTGGGTTGCTGATAATGTGAATGAAGGCATCAGGGCAATTGTCTGCAACAGCCTCAACCAGTGTCTTCACAATCCCGGCATTGATATCGAACAAGTCATCAAGGGTCATGCCTGGCTTCCTCGGAATTCCGGCAGGAATCACCACCAGATCTGCACCTTTCAGACAATTGGCCAATTCCGGCGGTCCAGTGAAATCTAAAACTTGAGTAGGAGTGTTGCAATGGTTGAGATCAGCAGCAACTCCTTTAACATTTGTGATATCATAGAGATGCAGTGCTGAGACAAGAGGAGACATCTTAATCAGAAGTCCCAGAGGTTGGCCAATCCCACCAGAAGCCCCCAGGATTGCCACCTTGTAAGACGCTTGGGGCTGACGTCGATTCGCGAAAACCTGCTTTTCTTCAAGTTTGGGAAGAACAGATGCCCGGAGAGAGGCTTTGCTAGCCTTGCCCAAAAAGGATGAATCAATTTCAACATTCGACGCAGCCTTCGGACCTCTGAAAGCACAGAAAAGCTTCGAGCAACTCAAATTCAAGCCAAGAGTTTTAGGCCTTGAGCTTGCCTGAATACCAATTAATCCACCAGACACTGTTGTAATTGCCGTCGATACCATCTTAAAAACAGCCTTTTATTATGAGATAAATGTAGAATCAAGAGTCAGTTAAAATCCAAGATTCCAACATGAGATTTGCTAAATTAAGAAGTTGTGTGGCTCACTTCAATATCACACAATAATAAGCATAAAAGATGTGGAACTTTATAAAGGGTCAAATTATGCATGAAAGAAATGTTTATAATAGGAGAAATAGGATGGAAAGAAAGAGAAATATTCTTGTAGCTGTGTAACAAGGGTTCCTAATTTCTTAAATAAAGAATATCCAAGCACCATCTTCCAAATGGAAGAAGGCGCTAGAAAACATGGTTTTAAACCCCCCCCCCCTTTTTTTTTTTTTTTTTTTTTTGCTTACAGTTACAGCTTAACAGTGTTGGCCAATAACCCATAGTCAATAAATATCGATATACTGTAATTTTACCAGCCAAATAAACAAGCAAATTTTTTAAAATAAAAGCCCCAACAAATATGTATTTAACTGAAAATTTAAAAAAATACTACATCAAAGGAAGCCTCTCATATGAAAAATTTCTCAATAATTTAATAATGTAATACAATATAAATCAACTCATTTATTTTAAATTATACAATATAGGACTATTTTACCTTTCTATAGAATTCATTTTCCGTTTATGAACCAACTCATTTAGCTAAATTTTATAAAATGAGATTATTCTACCTTTTCATTAGAGCAAAATATCATTTTTTTTAAAAAAAAAATATAATCTAATATAAAGAATAACCATAAATTTCATGAACTATGACATTTTTAAATTTTTTTTCTGACCAAAGTAAAAAAAAAATTAAAAGCATCCTCCAAAATTTACTTTGGCAGATAAATAATCATAATCACCAAGCAAAATTTATTTGGCCAATATTTTTTAATATTTTAGTAGTAAAGATTAAGCTTGACTAATAAACTCCTGATAAATTTTATTTTGATCCAAAAAATTTCGTTGATAATTCTCTCTTTTGTCAATAATTTTATTATAAATTTCTTTCTTTTTCTTGTAATGTTATTCGTACGGCTAAAAAACATGCTTAGCAACTCTACAACTGTATGGTCATCTAATCCTTCACGGGCTCTCATAATTATCATAAGAGAAATAAATTATGAAAAATATTTTATCATAAACAACGAGAGCATAAACAAAACACTCAAAAGTTTTGTAACTTTTGAAGATAAGATAATTGGTGAGGCAGTTATTTTCCCTTCTTACAAGTGAAAATCATGTCTAATAACAGTCCGTTACGAGTGCGGTGGTAAATTTTTAGCTAATATCCAATAGAAAAGTTGTCACAGTCGAAAAGATAGATTTTTGTTTGTGAAAAGGGACTCACAGACAAAGATTCAAAAGCTTAAATAAACCAAAAGAAAAACAAAGCCAATCAATGCCCCAAGGATGTGATACAACACTCCGGGAAAAAGTAAAATCAGGTTGTGTACCTTCACTCATTTAAATTATATATATATATAAAAAACCAATAAACTATCTAAAAGGATCTGACCATCTATCAGCCTACTCATCAAACAAGGTAACCAGTACCAGTCCCCGATTTAATAATAATAAATAAATCCGGACGAATTGCCTGTTCTTTGTTCTCAAAAGAAAAACAAGTTCTTATTTTCTTAGCTCGCAGCAAAATTCCAATCTCCAGGAAGCTCAAAACCTCAAATCTAAATAGAATAAACAGAAACGACCAAGATATCGGAATTGATGCCAACAAAAGAAATCAAAGTGAGAAAAAAAAAAAAGAAGAACATCCAAACAAGCACTCCTCTTATCATCCGTACAAAAAAAATCCGAAAACAGAATAGCCGGTATGTTCGACAGCAAAGAGATACTAAATAATCTAAATATTTGGGAGTAGCACCGTTGCAGATCTCTTCTCCCATTAATCTAATGGGGAAGAGCAATTCACCCCGTGGAAGATCCGGACGACAAAAGAAAAAAAACATCCACGATTATTTGCAAACCAACTTGAAACATCTACGATCTAGAGAAGCAAGGAATGGGACGAAATGGCACAGAAAACAGTAGGGGGAGAGCAAGGAGGAGCGCTCTTTACCTATCCTCCGGACACGAACTCTTCTCGCCTCTCGATTCGATGCGGCGGCGACGTAGACTGCGAGTGCGAGGCAGATGGGTGAGGAGTGAGGACCTTTTTCCTTTTTCCTTTTTCCTTTTTCCCTGCCAAGTTATGGAGATTTTTATAAATTAAATCTTGTCAAAAGAGGAAAATTAAGCAGGGATCCCTTTATGAACGTTATCTTTTTCGTCGTCATCGGATGAAGTATGAGGTGGACTTTGCGTTGTTGAAATTTTAACAATGATAAATAATAATATGAGAAGTGGAATTGTCTAAGACAAGAATTAGATGATTAATATGAACGATTAAATTATTGTGTATGAGTTTTTGAGATATTTATTTTTTTACTATGTTAATTCTTAATTAGATAAAAATATTTTTTCATAATTTATCTTTTTTTTATTTAACTGTGAGATCTAAAGAACGATAGAAGTAAATATATCATTTTTTATTTCAGGAATTAAAGTTTTGTTCTAATGTAAAACGGAATGATATTTTATATGTTAATACAATTTAATTTTTTATTGAGATAAATTCAATTCTAAATTTTAGATATATCATGGAATCAGACGTAGATCGAAAAATTATCTTTTTAGACAAAAACATCTTCAACGTCGGACTTATCTTTGAAAGACAATGTAATCGTATCATCGAATTTAATTGTCGAGTCATAAGTATTTTCTTGATTTATTCTGATGATCAATACAATACTTTCGTAGAGAAATTTCTTAGTATTCTGTCAAAGATCCGTATAATCAAATCAACTATCTTTAAGATCGAAATATCTCGTCCTGTCTTCACAGAAATTGTGTGTTGATAAGTGTGGTGTAAAATTTATACAAGGAGCAAAGTTTGATCCTCTGCGTCAACAAACTATTTTAATATCAGCATTGGATTACGTCCTCTATCGTATTTTTTAACACACTAAGATCAATGATCATTCGTGATTTATTCCCTATTATATTTATAAAGTCGGAGTGAGAAGACTGTTAGATCGACGATTTTAATTTTTTACATAAAAAATTCATAGTACTAATAAAAAAAATGGAATTTATAGACGATGGTAAATTTGAAAATAAATAAATTCAGGAGCGTTTATGTATAATTGGACCTCTTATGATTACTGACTTCTCCAGCGCAAGCGACGCTACGGCATCGCCGCCTTTTCTCTCTCCTCCAACATCGAAGCCATGGCACTTCGCCCTTTTCACCTCGCCGATCTCAAATGCCGGCGCCATCCTCCTTTCTCTGTCTCTTCCTCCGCCGCCTCGTGCTGCTCTAAGCTTCGGTGTAAAATGCCTTCCGCCATCGTCGATGGCGGAGATCTCGAGGAGAAAGGGGAAATCCGCCTCCGCCTAGCCACTCTTTCCCTCCATCCCCTTCCAGTAGACGCCGCCTCCGACGATTTTACCTGCGATCGCTCTTCCCTATCGGCCGCCGTCGGACCTCCGTTGCACTCTCCCATCTTCCAGTGGAATCTGGATCGAAGGCACATCCTTCTCCTCAATTTCACTGCTTGCGCTGTACGATTTGGACTTCCGTCGTGGTTTTTCAATTTTGTTAATAAAGATGGGGGAATGATACTTCTTGTTTGAATTTTGGTCTGTGTCGTGAAATTTCCTCCTTATCCTGTCTCCTTTCTTCATCTACCACGCTTATCATCTACCTGCAGGCTGCGGTTTCTGCGGCGTGGATATTCTTCTCTGCTATTCCGACTCTTTTGGTATGCCTCTTAGCTAGAAAATTTCTTTCGACAAATAGAGGCGCAAGGATTATGATCTGTTGACATTTGTTTTGGATGAAAGAGCAGGCTTTCAGAAAGGCTGCCGAGTCCATTGAAAAGTTGTTGGATGTCACAACGGAAGAGCTTCCTGATACGATGGCTGCGGTTAGATTGTCTGGCATGGAGATTAGTGATTTAACCATGGAGCTTAGCGACTTGGGGTTAGTTCTGTTCTCTCCCACGCTTTACAATTTATGAGACAAGTCAAAACGTACATTTGCAACAAGAAAGTTGATCTACCAATAAAAAATACTGTAAGCAATATATATATATATATATATATATATATAATTCATCCGTATATATTTTCATTATTTACCATCCGATCGCTTGTGCATTATAGTCCAATTCTTGAATTTTAAGAGATCGAACAGTGGATAATAGAAGTGTACACGGATGAATTATGTAAGATAATATTTTCGTATGCGTGTGTGTATATAAATATATAGAGAGAAATGTTCTCTTGTACAATTCATCCGTAAGTATCTCGATTATCCATCGTCTGATCGGGTGCATATTATAGTCCAATCTTTGAATCCTAGGGGATCGGACAGTAGTTAATTGATGCCCATGGGTGCTCACAAATGAGTGTGCATCTGTGATAAAACTCCTTTTTTGTGTGATAAAACTTGCCGGCAAAGGATTATAGATACAAGCATCTAAATCTCAATAGATATTGGTTAGGGATTTGTGAGTGCCTTCATTATTCATCGTTCGATCTCATAGGGTTCAAGGATTGAACTATAGTATTCACTCGATCGGATGGTGGATAATTGAAGTGCTCATGGGCGTTCATAGATGAGTTGTATAGGATAACATTTCTCTCTCTCTCTCTCTCTCTCTCTCTCTCTATATATATATATATATATATATATATATATATATCCTTTTTTGTGTGATAAAACTTGCCGGCAAAGGATTATAGATACATGCATCTAAATCTCAACAGATATTGGTTAGGGATTCGTAAGTACCTTCATTATCATCCATCGATCGATTTCTTAGAGTTCAAGGATTAAACTATAGTTTTCACCCGATCGGACAGTGAATAATTGAGGTGCTCATGGATACTCACGGATGAGTTGTGTAGGATAATATTCCTCTATATATATACTCCTTTTTTTGTGATAAAACTTGCCGGCAAAGGATTATAGATAAAAACATCTAAATCTCAACAGATATTGGTTAGGGATTCGTGAGCATTATCTGAATCTCTGATCTACATGCATCTGTTTGCGTTCATGTCGTTGGCATACAGCCAGGAGATAACACAAGGTGTCAAAAATTCAACCAGAGCAATTCGTGGAGCTGAGGACAGGTTGCGTCGCCTTACTACAATAAATCCAGCAGGTTAGATCACTGCCTTCCTTTTGTCTGAACGATTCAAGAAATGTGTGCGACTGCTTATGAAAATTGGACGATGTCATGTGTTTCACTTCCATCTTCACTTGTTTAGTGACGATGCAGGGAAAATCCCCCCATAGCGATCAAACTGTTCAGCCTGTGGTAGCTAGAACTGCAAGAAACATGCGAGAGGGAATCGTGAATGGGCGTGTGGCCTTCGGGCTAATCTTCAGCCTCACTCAAGTTTCTCGCTGGGCATTTAACTTTCTGACTTCAGGTGTAGGAAAGAAATCATCCGATAAGCAAAGTTAGGCCTGATCTGAAAACTTTCAAGGTTTGCACTAGCTACTACTTTTGTTCGACGTGATTACCAAATAGTTTTCCACTGCTAGATTGAGCTTTTAGTTCATCAAAGCCTCTCTTTGTTTCTTATATTTTTTTTATGGATTATCTATTTCCTTTTAAATAGCATGAGTAGTTTGATCAGATACAAATTCTTCGTTATTCTGTCTTTACACAGCTCAGTTGTAGTCATTCACAGCTTAATCGGACATGTATTCCGGTGAAGTTATTTCAGGTGAGGCTCTTTTGATTCTTCAATTCTAGGGGATAATAGAAAATGGCAAAGCAATAGATGCATTACCACTTTAATGAAATATGCAGCTGAATATTTCATTAAAGTGGTAATGCATCTATAAGCAATCAGGAATGGTTTAGTTGTCTCCGACTGTTTATTTTGACTTAACAACCATTTAATGATGGTGGCTTCTGTTATATAAATCGTTTGGTCGGTATTAGATAGGAATGATGATTGTGGAGGGACCATTATGAAGGGCATCACGGCTGATAATTGTATGGGTAGCAATTCTGTCCGGAGAAAATCTAGAGATGCGGCTTATTGAGCTCCAAGTAGAAAGCTCAAGAAACCGAACTAAGTGGAAAACTCAAAAACTTAGCTTAGAGTAGAGAGATCAAAATATTGAGAAGCCTCTTGTAGCCGCGAGGTTCTGCAAGGTGACCATGAGCCACTATGAAGGCGCTCAATCTCTCTTTTCCTCTTTTTTTTTTTTTTTCCTCCTCTCTTTTCTTTTCCTTTTCCTTGAAATTTTTTTTTCCTCTTCCCTTATCTTTTTTTCATCCCCACTCTGAGTAAACAGAGCAGAGGGGGCACGTCATGCCCGTGCATCGCTACCGCCGTAGAATCGCATATAAAGTCTCATTTGTTAGAAAATTTAATTTATTATAAAATTTTCATTATATAAAATTTCGGAAATTTTTTTTATTATATATAATCTTATTATTCATTTTTAAAATTCAAATTCGTAATTTCTAAATTACAAGGAAACAATTTTATCATTTTACCAAGATTCCCTTTTAGAAAATTTAATTTATCATATTTTATATAGATTTTATAAACACGATACTTATAATAAAATGTTTAAAGATCATTTTTTTTTACTCAATAAACACGATGAATAATTGAATAGAAAAAAAACTAAATCAAACTGTACTTTCTGCCATTGATTGATTGAATACTAAAGCTGGAATAAAATTCTAAGGGGATGATGTTTGATTTGTAGAGAATTTTTTATTTTTTATTTTTATTTTCTTTTTTTTTTAAATGAAAAACGAATTTTTTTTGTTTTTTAATTTTCAGAAAATAATTTTTTATTTTTTGAAAAACAAAAATAAAAATAGAAAATAATTATTTTTAATTTTTTAATTTTTCAGAAAATGTTCTTTTATTTTCTGAAAAATAGAGATGAAAAATACTAATCAAATATATTTTCTCATTTTTATAAGAAATAAAAATGAAAAACGAAGAAGAAAATAGATATCAAATGTCCTTTAAAATTTTTCAAAATTTTTAGGATTCTTTTTTAACACTCCAAATTTCACCATTGACGATGTAATAATTCTTGAAAGTGTATATTTATAGACTTCAAAATCATTATTTATAAGTAATTCAGTATGACTACCAAGTTCATTTAAAAATCATGATAAATAATCATAATAATATTTATTAAAATCACTGATGAATTTTTTCCCCTATATCAAGACAAATCATAAGAAAGCAAAATGATAAATATAAAAAGATAACTCTTAAATAAATAAAAAATAATTTTTAAAAGTTTTATCTGAGATTTTGATTTATCTTTTCTATTGATAAAAACAATCCGATAAGACCATTAATATGTCGATTTTATTTTATTTTTTTACTTGGTAAAATGTGGCCAACCTAACTTTCGCTTACGATTGACTTTTTAGTAGGTTGGAATATAAAGCTTGGACCAGCAGTTGCAGACTCGCAGCTGCAGACTACGTTTCCACTATAACTTCCACAAAACATCCACACAGAAACAGTACTTCATAGTTGCATCAAAGATCGATGGTATCGTTTAATTCTGCGTCCATCTTAAATTCGTTTCCCGTCTATTTAATTGGCGTGATTAATTTTATGATCATATTCATTTGCTGCAGTCTTTGACGCCGGTACTTGTGAAGTCCATCGGGAGGCTGATGGTGCTGTTGGTTCGTCGGCCGGCGGTGGCGGTGACGACAATGCTCTACTACAGTGACATACTCCCAAGGAATACGAGATTGCTTCGGTTGGTGCATGGCGAACTGGTGGAAGATGAGAACAATTTCCTCTTTTACTTCCTCGTCAACTTCTTGAAATGTTTTTGTTGATAATTAGACACTTCCCAATGCATGCTTCCGTTGATGTGTTTCATTAATCATGAACAAATCCCATTCGAAGAGGGGAAGAAAAAAAAACAGGTCTCTTGATTTAAGAAATGGAACACTTGAGCATAACCACTCGCCTTATGGCTTATAGCTCAGTACAATTTTTTTTTTTTTGTGTGTTTTTTTTGTTTTCTTATTCGTTATCCCTACGATGGATGTAATGAGTATGTTTCGATTGAGAATGAAAGTCAGGGTCTTTGCAATCAAGAATGCCCCGTGTCGAACTTGAAAGGATAATACTTGTCATTTCTTGTCAAAGAATCCAAGAAATCAATAGATCTATTTATTTTTGTTCCTATAGGATGTCCCATATAATCACATGGTAATGTGCTAGGTCAACTCTATATTTCTTTCTTAAATATAGGATCTTTTTTTTTTCTCTTAGTATTATGAAACTCATCATATACGAGATATTATCTTGCCCATCAACCTAGAATTAATTTGAAGTTGTATCTCTTTAGTTATTCAAAGTACATCCGTAAAAATATTAAATAAGAAGAAAACTATATAAAATTTTTATTTTTATTTAACACACATAATGGATTAAAAGTTTATTTTTCATTTCGATAAATAATAAATTTGCGATGCATAAAATTAAATAATATCTTATTTAATTGAATGTTGATATGTGTGATTTGTCCTCATAGCTGATAGTTGCATATCTATCTCAGGTTGAAGTTTAAAATGAAATTTTCTATTAGTTCGATGCTTAAGAGTCATTCCTACTACAAACAATAATTAGTTACAAATTATAAAAAATGCAAAATCATAAACCTTCTAATATCATATATATAATCCAAACCACTTTTCATGTTCATTGTAGTCTTCAAAATTACAATTATAACTTTGAAGATATGTATCAACATCTGCCATAAGTTACATTTTATACTTTGCTCATACATCAGTGGTCATAATGACATACTAATCACAATCAATTAGATCTTCCACGTAAAATATTTACATAGCTTGAGATGCTAAAATATAAAGTTTGTTATGGCACTTAATATTTTTAAAATTGACTAATACAAAATCATCCTCATTCAATTTTAGTCGTGTTTGCCTTTGAAGACCTACTTACATTTAAATAAAATAACTTTTTGACCTCCTTCATAGTCTAACTCAATCACATTTTGCAAAATCCCATAGTCTAACTTTAATGCGAATGTTGAGTCAATATTTATATCATCATTTTTTTACGATGGATTAAATCTTGTTTTTACATAATCTGATTAAATACAAAGAGCAGAATTTCTCAGTTAAATACCCTTCGCCAATAGATTCTTTTGGTCCCCACTTCTATTTCGAACATAAGATTTCAATAATTTAAAGTGTCTTATGTCAAAAACACATCAATTTGTATTATTTATCAAATAAAAAATAAAAAACATCAATATTTTCACAATAATGAACTGACCCAGCAAGTTGTACTTCAATTGTCAAATGAATAGTTAATGAATCATGTCAAAAAATAATAGAGGAAAAATCTTTTCCAATTCACATAGGGTCACTGCAATATCTTTGTTCAAACAAATCAAATCCGTAGGAGAAATTACTTTATAACATAACTCTCAAAAATATCTACTTGATCTAATCAAAGAAATCCGAACATGATCCAAAATTTGGAGCATTTTACAGTAAGAAAGCAATTTATAAAACAATCTCCAATGACAAAGAATACATACCTCTCTCAGTAGCACGCTTCTTGCCAATATTCAACATATTTTGGTTAATGTCACATATAAAGATTTGTGTTTGTCCTTTTGTAATTCAGCAAAATTGTCATGCATGGCTTTATGACTGACATCTCTTACGCTTCTTGCCAATATCCCCTGCGTAAGAAGCAATAAGCACATGTAAGAAGCAATAAACATACTGAGGTCACAAATTTTTCATGTCAACTTACATTAGTTAGGATGAAGAAATGACAATGTGAAATAACTGAAGAAAAGGATAGAAAAAAAGAACTCCTACTTAAAGAGGAGGTATGCATATTCTAAAATGAAGACAAATATGTAAAATACAATATATTTTACATAAATCTATATAAAAGATTACAGTCATTGTCAAACAATCTTTGCTTTAGTACTAGCATTGCCTCAGTGGTAGAAAAGGTCCAGGAGCTCATGGTGGTAGTGTTTGTTAGTTTTAAAGAATATGCATGTAGTTCCTTACTCTCTGCTCTAGTCGAGTGCATTATTTATATTGGTAAAATCAGCAATTATCTGTGCCCCACTACATCAAGATGATTCATCCTAGGAAAAGGACTCAGCTTTGAAATCAATCTTAATTTTCCTTGAAAGAATGCATCGCTCAGTTAAGAACAAACTAATTACAGAATCATACATCAAATTAAAAGTTGTCCAAAGACCCCAAACTATCTTTCCATAATCTGTGCAATCCCACACTCATCAAATGTTCATCAGATTATAGTTAGCAGCCACACTACTAAAGACATTACAGACCAATTTTCTTTTTTCTTCTTCGTCGACTTCTTTAAATCCTGCATTAGATACAATATCATTAACAAAAGAACACACACACACACACACACACAAAAGAGTTATTTGTGTTGACTAATATGAGAAGTGGGGAAATTACAAAATTATGTATCTTTGAAAAAAGCTAACTTCTGAAATGATTTCTTCCTGTTTCCATGGGCATGTCTCTTGGTAATTTTTGAGCTTTCCAAGAAATGAAGAAGATGCCCGAACTATTTATTTATTCCTTCCATCTTGAAAGAATAAATTCTTGCAAGTTTGACGAATTCAAACTTGGTGAAGTTAAAATCTCAAACAACTCTTAAACATGAAGAGGTGGACATTGAAGGAAGCTTTAATATCTTTTAAGCCTGAAAAATGAAGCACTGGTAGCATGCAAGAACATCGAAGGAAGTTTGGGGAAAGGAACAAGAGGAGAATACGGTATCAATTAAGCAACGTGATCTGAAGTTGAGAGCATACGAATATGAAATTCACGAGGGTTCTTCGCTTACACTTTCGACTTCTTCGACGACAACCACGAGATCGGGAGAGATCAAATTCTAGCAACCCTTTGGGCACACCCAGAGAGATAGGGGCGAGGGAAGCAGCGAGAAACCCGCGAGGGCTGAGAGAACGAACGAAATGTTGGTGCAGTGGGCACCAAAATCGAATCGGTATTTTGATTATGGCAAAAGGCTCAATAGTTAAGGGTATATTTGTTATCTTACGAGCTCAATTAAGTGTGCAGAAATGCTAAAGTTGAGCGGAAGGTCTGCGACACCCGGTGGGAACCGAGGTGGTCGGGCAACGCCAGAGGGATTTCGGAGGAAGCCGAGGTACTCGGGTGAAGACCGGAAGCGAGGCTACAAGGTAAGCTCGTGTGAAAGCGAAGCAAGGACGTTAAGCGTAGATCCGACCCAATACCTCCAATGGAAGGTCTAGGTCGAGATCAGTTGGTTAGAACCATCGTACTTTATATTTTAAGCTAACTTGTACTGCAGTCCAAAACCCTTTGACCAGTCGTCTACTACAGTCAACTGCTGGTCTAGTTCCAGCCTCGAGAAGAGTTCGAATTTCAAGGGGGTGAATTTGGACTTGACTCGTGTTTTGGTACAAAGGGTGATGTGGCATCAAGGTGGACATCCAAACCATCACCAAGCTTGGACCCCCAAAATTAGGTGATGTGGCATCAAGGTGGACATCCAAAACCATCATCAAGTTGGACGCCCAAAATGAGGTGAGTTGGCACAAGATGGTTGGCAAACCACCATCAAGCTTGGACTCCCAAAATGAGGAGAGTTGGCACAAGATGGTTGGCTCCCATGATGTGGCACAAGTTGGATGGCTCCAACAAGTTGGCGTGAAGGCCTCCTTGAGGTGGCACAAGGTGGTTGGATGAGCACCTCATCCTTGAGTTGTGGCACAAGGTGGTTGGATGAAGCACCTCATCCTTGAGTTGGCGCAAAGGATGTGGATGAGCAAGACTTGGGGATAAGAACCTCACCTTGGAAACTACCTATGTCTAAATTCATAGATCAATATCCATAAATAGACATGTTCACGCCAAGCAAAATATATAAGAATTCAAGAGCTCTCAACACGCCGTCGTAACGCCGCTACTACTACTCACATTTGCTACGACGAAGTGCCGCCGACAACGAAAGCTACATCTTCTACTTATAAGAGTTGTCGGTATATTTATTTAAGTTCTACTTCTTTAAATTGTCTTTGTGCTTTAATCGTAACAAGGAAAGGGGGAGTGTCCCTTTGCCTTGATTTCTTTTTGTGATCGTTGCTCCTACTTCCAACGAGGAGGAGTGGTTTTAGTGAATTGCCCTCCGTACGTGATCAAGGATCACTAGGGCCGTGGATTAGCAATCGAAAGATTGTGAACCACGTAAAAATATCTTGTCTACTTTATATTTCCGCTGTGCACGCTCTACTTGCTTTTTACTTATTGCAAAAGTTTTTTAACGACACCGTATCGCTATTCACCCCCCCCCCCCTCTAGCGACACTTTCGATCCAACAATTGGTATCAGAGCCGGGGGCGCTAAGATTCGGTGAAACCACCAATCTAGCTTTGTTTTTCTTTTTTTCACAGATTTTTTATTTATTTATTTCTGTTTTCGTATAATTATTTCACTTGCTTATCTTCTCCTACATATAGAATTGCATTAGAGGCTTTAGGATCCGGATAAGGTTGTCCTTCGGGTTAGATCCCGAGTAAGGTTGTCCTCCGGAACTTCAACGACATTCGCATTTGATTGTTTATTTCTTTTTGCAAGTTACATTTTATATATATTTTTTTTTTTACTTCACAGATTACTAATCCAAGGCGAAAGTCTTGGAATATTCTTCGTGTGTGTTTTGCAAGATTCTTTTAAAGTCGTTCTTCTTCTTGTTTTAAATGGCCCATCTCGAAGGGTTTAGCACGCCCGACCCCCGTTTTACAATCGGTAATGACTTTCGTTATTGGAAGGGTCGGATGGAATGCTTTCTTAAAACCCAAATCGAGATGTGGATCGTAATCAAACCGGTTTCACACTTCCTATTAATGAAGATGGTGAATCTTTGGGTTACGATCAATACAAGCTCGCAAATCGCATGTGAGCAATACGTGAAGAGAAATCACACGATGATTCACATGATACGAAAAAAATTAAGAAAGATGAGATTTAGGATTTCGGAGAAGAAGAAAATGAGAAAGTGAGGAAGGAGAGAGAAAATAAATATATAGTAATTATATTTTATATAATAATTAATTATATAGTATTTTTATAGAGAGAAAATAAGTATAGAATTTATGAAAAAAAAAATTTATATAATAATTATATTACTAAAAAAATATATATTACTATATAAAAAAATTTATAAAAGTATGTTTTTTTAAACGCTTGGACTGGGGTCATAGATCCGCCACCGATCGCTATAACATGTCAAAGTAAATTGAGTTAAAATTATCAATTCGATTAAAATTATTCAAGTTTGATCAAAAATTATTAGACTTAGTCAAAAATTATTTTAACATTGTTCCAATACTTATGACCACAATCATTATAATTTATAATAGCTAATTACTTGTCGCAAAGCTCAGTCTACCATGATTTACTTCTCTTATGATTGTTCAGAGACAAACTGATAGAGATCATTAGGTTAACGGATTTCAACCTTTTATACCATATAATAACTATATATGACTTAGGTGTCAATATAAAACACAACTAAGAATATAACAAAATTGTTCTAACTTAATAATCAAAATTACAATGGATGGAGTATTGTTATATGAAAATATTTTTTATCAACTTGATTAAAATTACTCTAATAATTATGATCATAATTACTACCATTGTTTTAAATCGATTTTAATCATATTTGAATGATTTTGATCAAATTTAAACAACTTTAACTAAATTGATAAAAAAAAATAATCTAATCAAATTAGAATAATTTTACATATGTAATAGCAATTATGATCATAACTACCATAATAATATTAGAATATAATATTTTTGAATGAAAAATATGTTGGAAGTTTTTTTTTTGTTTGGGAAAAGGAACATTCTTTTTAAAAAATAATGATAATGAATGATCTTTTGATTTTTCTCTAAAAATGATATCACATACGGAGGATCAAAATTGTTCATCATAGCTGTGCGCGTAGGGTCACACATTGATCCGGCGTGCAGTTGAACATGACTCTACATAGGATATTACCTTGTAGTTAATTGAAGTAGACGATTAAATGAAAACAATATCCATCTTTTTTTTAAATGATAATAATAATAATAAGCATAAAAAATATTAACATTATAAAAATATTTGAAAATGAAAGTATATTTTAATAATTTTCATTTTAAAAAACAATTTTATTTTTTATTTTTTCAAATATTATGTCCGACTTGTCTCACTTGCATGCATTCAGGACATGCCTAGCTCGGTCCATGGGCCGAGCTGCCCTCACTCGGGCCAACCTAAGGATTAGGGTTTGGTATAGGTTGGGATAGGTTTGTGCAAAAATGATTGGTTTGTTTTTGATATTTTTGTCAATTGATTTTATAGTTAATATGAAGAAGATAAATTATAGAGAAAATATTATCCAATTTAAAATTAATATAGTAAAAAAATAAACACTTCAAAATTTTTATAATTTTTAAAAACTAATCTTTATTCATTGATACAGTTTCATTGTCAGACTGATCCGAGACTAGCGATAGATCGGAGCAGATTATCTAAAAGATTTATTTGTATAATTTCGAAAAGGGTAAAAATGGGAAGGGGGCCAGTCAGCATTTCTTAATAATTAATTGGAGGGTTTTTTGGGCAAAAATAAACCAGAAGGTGGTGTCGTTGCCCCCCTTTTATTTCCCCCTTTTGTTGTCACGGTAGAACGAGAAGTGGACGATTAGGTTTCGCCATGGAGGACGATAGCTTCGACGCCCGAGTAAAGCGCCTCTTTGGCTCGCGTCTCTTCGATAGCGTCCCCGAGAACTCCTTCCCGACGTCTTCTTGGACTGTTGCTGGTGGCGATGTCGAGCGGCATCGCTGGATCCGGGAGAAACCCCCAGGCACCGACCGCGAGGATGACCCCTGCGCCTCCGAATTTGATGAAGGAGGTTGCTTCGCGCAGAAATCCAAGAGTGCCAAAAGGGACCGCAAGAGGAGGTCGAAAGACGACCTGGATGGATTCGATGAGGAGGAGGAGGAGGAGGAGGAGGACACCGAAGGCAGTGGCGAGGAAGATGATGAAGCCAATGATGGAGATCGAGAGGAGCAGCAGGTTAGGGCTTCTGTGGGGCTCGATCCAACCCTTGACTATGAGGTTCGTCGTCTTTAACTCGCTTTGATTCTTAGTTCGGTTTCCTATTTTCCCTCTATTTGATTCTGCTGAGAGCAATCGTTCTGACTCGACTGTGATAAATCCTAAATCAATATTTTTCTTGTTTTGTGCCAACTTTCATGACCCCTTCGAGCCTTGTTTTTGTACTCCTTTGAAATATAGCTGAACTGCTACAGGATGAGTTGAAGATGCTCTTGGTTATTCATGGCTTCAGATACAGAGGGATACAAATAGGATCATTATGAGTATATTTTACTTCATTTTGGCTTATCCACATTGTTGGGCTAAATTTAAAAGCAGTTGATGAACATAGCAACAGCACATTTATATCTGAACAAACGGCCCACTAGTAGAAATGCCCGTCAAATAATTGGCAAAGCAGTAAATGTCACCTTGTGCCATTGTCAATACAACAAATCAAAAATCTTAATTATAGAGCGTATGAATGAATGTTATCCCTGCATTAAATTGAATTCTGGTAATGCTATGACTAATAATATCTGGTTATTTGGAATCTTTTTTGATTATGCTAAATAAGTTTTCTTAGGTCTTTTTGTGCCCCTTGTGTCTTCAACTTTTATATGATCCACTTGTTCCGATTGTAGAATTATTATTCAACTTTGAACACATTGCTCCCATTTTAAATTTTTCCTATCATTTTATCTGATATAGATACACCTAATTGATCCTGGATAGTAATATCTTTATTTTCATCTTTATAGTAACCTACCGCATGCCTTTTGGCACCTTACTTTAACTCTTTTCTATATGTTGAGTTTGAATCATAATATATGTTGGTACTAGCGAGTTTTTTGCTCAATCTTGTTACTTCAATTTCCTTTTTCTTCCACTCAACAAAATTAGTCGCTTGTGTAATAACATATTGTTTGTAACCTCTAATAATATATTTATTTGCAGGAGGAGGAGGATGAATATGATATGGCAGCCGTGAACTGTAAAGTTACCAGGGATCGCATATACATGAAAGATGTCAATGACTATGGCCCTTACTTGAACTTTCACGCGGCAGTCCCTGATTCCCTTGATGATTTGTCTGAAGAGGTCCATGATTTTAGTAGAGATCCCCGTGCTGACCATTTTGCAGCTAGTGTAAGGCTTAGCGAAGATGTCAAGGCAGTGGGAAATAACCAAACTGCTGAAGATGGCATCAAATTGAAGTCTATTCTGAAGAGGAAAGCAAATCATATCGACTCCAATCCAAAAAAACGTGTTCATTTTGGTCTAGGATGCGACGACAGCAATTTTAAGGCTACTGAAAAACAAGTATCTCTTGTTGTCCCCCAGGTTATGGAGGCAATGGTAGATGGAGAAAACAATTCACAAATTCCTGAAGACCACCCTCAAATTCCTGATTACTTGAGGAACCCCACCAAGTATACTTGCTACAGTTTGGACTCGACAGATGATGTTGATAATGAAACTAATAAGAAGGCATTTGAAGATTTAAGAAATCCGCCGAACCATTCAAACCCTGCTGAGACGATGGCGCTTGAGAGTTCTGCAGCACTTCCAAAGTCCATCACGTTCACACCTCAGAAGAAATCACAAAGTAATATGTTGATCGACAGCGACTGCCAAACCCGTGCCCTTGGAATATCAGTAGACACATCTGAAGATGATACATGTGGAATGGATGAAGATGATACTCGGGTCGAAGCCAGCATTTGTGGAAGAAAAGCTGCTCGCAAGTATCGATCGAAGTCATCAGATGATTCATAACCTCCTTTTTTTGATGTTGTAATGTTATATGGTCATGCAGCCTCGCTACTTGGAACAGTTTTTATTCCTTGTGTGATTTTGCTACATGTAGTGTCTAGATGCACCATATGAAAGTCTTTATGATATCATGCTTTAGTAAAGTTCATTGGGTTAATAGTTTGCTTAAACACATGTTACTTTGCATCGCTAGAAGATTTTTTTCCTTGAAAAGCCCCTTCTAATAAAGCACGAAGGGAGAATCAGAGGTTTTGAAACTGTAATGGGTGACTTTGTTTATTTTCTTTCTTGGATGATAAGACATGAAATGAAATGAATCTAAAATTGTTTCTGTATTTTTTTTTTCCCTCCATATTGGTATAGGCATATATCTCTCTATAGTCGTAGTTGAAAGTTGAACTAGATTGTATCTTTGTTATTGTTATTCTCTTCTTGTTTGATCGTGTCTGTTACCTTGTGATGCCAGAGAGAGTCTCGATTGCACACGAGAAGTTGGATGTATTGTCGTTTCTCAAAGTGATGATTTGCGCATTAGCAATGCTTCTCGAGGTAATTGTGCAGAGACCCTTTAATATTGGATCAAAGTATTGAGAAGGAAAAAAAAAAAACACTATTTCAAGCGAGAATAATAAATAGAGAAGGCTTGGCTTCTATTGTAGAACTCAGACGAGATAGTTATTCCTTTTTGATTCATAATCTTTAAGATATACAGAACTAGTTAAAAGAAAAACACGATAATAAACAGTGGAAAGATTTCCTATAACCAACTAGCATGCGACACTGCCGCAATTTTGGCTAAATTGAGCTGCAATATTCTAAAAAGAAAGCCAACAGCTAACATGAATTCAGGCTTCCTCTTGCTCTTGCGGCTTCCATTTTCAACAACAGATCATTTATACCAACTTCCATCCGCATCTTCATATTGCAATACTCCCGGTGTTCCATTTCCACACTTTGTAATTCTTTAAGCTTCTCTCCGCGTCTTTCCTCCAATTCCACCAGTCTCAACTTCTCGATTTGACTTGCATAGTCTTCCTCCATTTTAGTGCTGTTCACCATGGCTATGTGCTTTAGGTCCAAGGCTTCTTTCCTTGCATTGTCTGCACGATCTTGGAACATTTTTGCCTCGGCTTGTTTGAACTTGATGACCCTCTCCAGTTCATCAAATACTGGCTTCTTTTCTGTATCCACTGCCGGAATGCACCTAGTTATCCTACCCTCCATCTCAAAGTCTCTGCATGAAATTAGATCCGTATTTCCAGGAATGCACGCCTTTTCTGAAGGGAAAGATTGCAAATGCTCTTGGTTTAACCAAGAGATTGCATTGCATTTGCTTTCGCTAGCATCTTTGTCGTGCAACTTCTTAGGTCGACAGAGTAAAGAAATGTCTTTGGTGTTCAATTCATCATCTGAAGAACAGGATACAGCAAATTAGAAAGTGCTGCAGCTTATCAGGTGAGTCTGGTTACTAAGGGCAAGCCATAATGGCCTTCTTACTAGATATAATTATTTCATAAACATAGAACATTTTTCTTAAACTAAAAGATCTCCGATCTCGATGAGAAATCTAACATTGGAATTTTGAAGCCATTAGCGCAATGAAAGCTATACTTCTACGAGTAGATTATAAAGGACCTTGAATGATGAGTGAAGGAGGACACATGAGATGCGTGCACATAATATACTGAAGCTAAAATTGTCGATGCAAAACAACTTACCCAAAAGAAATGCCAAAATCTGATCGATAACTTCGGAATGATCGACATTCTTCTCCAAATTCAGCAGCATCTGATCAGCCAAGTCATGTAGTCTTCTACCCCGTGCATCATTACTGGCAGAGAAGATCCTTCTGACATATTGAAGTTCCTTGGTAAGGGTCTCAGTTTTCCAGTCTTTGGCACATGTTGTGAAAACTTCTTTGACAAAACCAAACATCTCCGAAAGGTGGCCACAAGCAAAACAATGGAACTGCGTTTCAGTCAACCCTTCTTCTCCCAGAGGCACATGCCTGTTAATAATATGAGAACCGCGCAATCCACAATCGGTGTGGCACCAATGGAGGCACACGTCACAGCCAATCCAACTACAAGTATTCAATGCATGATCAAACTTAGAACACACAAGACACATGCAAGTGCTGCAGAATCCAACTTCCTCTGTACACACCTTGCAGTCACAATTGTCGACGGGCAATGAACTCATACAAGAAAGATTCCTGCACTTCAAATTCAGAAAGATCTCGACCAAATCGGAAGATGACAAGACTTTTTTTGTGCGCTGAATAAAATCAGGAAGACCAGTTTTTATGGCCACCAGGATCTCTAGCAGGACTTGTGGACACTTGCACACTGCATCCATTGTCATGTCAGACCTCTTGCTAAGTGCCTCCTGGAATCCATGCAACAGGCTGCTTTTATCCTTATTAGTCAGCATCTCACAAATAGTATCCTTCAAGTACATTAGGGAATGGTCTGTCATCTCCTGAAGCATTTTACTGTTCAGATGCAGAGGTTGTACCACAATCTTGTGGATGATCTTCTCTGTGACGCTTAATCCATTAAGCATGAACTGCACGCCATTCCATGGCTCAGTCGCACTGCTTCTCTCGCCAGCTAGGAAACTCATCTCCTTAGTATGTTGTGATCTAGGATCATGAGAACCATGGCTGTCAGCCGTGGAGGTTTGTCTTCGAAGGGTTGACTGTTGAAATAAGCTTTGGGGCTTAAAGCCGTGTTGATCATAGATCAGAGGAAGTGACGTCTGGGAAGAATTACCATTCAGAAGAACACTCTGAAAAGGTGGATCAGATCCATTCTTCATAGGGTTCTTTGAGCTGTGAGCTTGGCATACCAAATCCACACTTGCAAAAGTAAAACGGCTGTCAATCAAACGATCTTCAACTTTTGATGAATTCTGAGTAAGTGAACAACCAGGATCATGAACAGAGGATTGAGAGCTTGCAAATGAGACAAAAGTTCCAAATCCATCTGATCTTGTTGTCAATGAGGATGGTAATGGATTTATGCTCTCACCACAGCTTGACTTCTCAGGCTTTGGCTTCGCATATTTCAAGGAATGATTTGATAAGCCACCAGGCAGAGCAAGAGAGAGGTCCAGAGGCTCAATTTTGAGTTCCTTACCATCGGCATGACAAGCAACCTTCCCCTCTCCTCCAGGGCCTTCCAGGGACTCAGCATTTTCCAAAAGGCCACCTTTGGTTGATTGACAAATCGCAAGACTTTCACCTTTGTCCCTGTACTTCTCTGGGAGTTTATGATCCTCAATAAGCATCAGCGTCACTAAGTTGTCGTTAGTATAGCTTGCAGTTCGTTTATCATGATCAGGCAAACTAAGAGAACCACAGGGATCAGTCTCAAGCTCAAAACAATCCTGTTCTTTCTGTATAACCTCGAGTTCTCTGTCGCTCTTATACTTCCACGGTTCGTCAGCTTCAGCTTCCATACCTTCAACACCCGTCTCATGCTTCGGAGATTGTCGACCTTCAATTTCCATATCTAGTTCATTGCCTATCTCATCCACCATTTTGGTTTCAGCTTTACCAGCAATTACATCGATTCCTAGTGTACTTGTGTTGCATTGGGCTTCTTCCATGTTCTTTATCAATGTCTGATCCTGGAAAGTATAGTTGCAACATTCCGTCTCCTGCTTCTGTAAGACTCCAGCTTCAGTTTCATTGCAATCGCCTTCTTTCTTCGCGTTTTCTTCCTGACCATGGTGAATAGAAGTCGTCGAAGGCACATCTTCTTCCTCGGCTGCCTGCTCCTGATGATTGTGCAACAAATCCTCATCCCAGGCCACATGTTTTGCCCTGCACATTTCATTCTCCATTACCGTATCATCTTTGGCAGTTCCTTCTCCATCCCCTCTGTTCTCATCCAGCTCCTCGACCACATCAGATTGGACATGGTTTACCTCGCAGGAATCTGAATCCACTATAGCGGTTATCTTGGTATTCAAACAAGGTTGCTCTGCCTCAGTTTCTGGATCTGGTTCGAGCTCTCCTTCTTCCATCTCGCTACTGCTGCTAAGCATTTGTACGCTCCTCCTTTTTGATACCTTGGCAGACTTCGCCTCCAGATTCCTCGATTGATCGCCGCTCGAGGAGCCCCTAGACCTCATTTTCCCTCTTTGCTCGTCGTGAGAAGCAACCAGACTCCGTCGATCCGCTGAATCCGAATAGACCGACGGAGATTCATGCATTCCATCGCCGGCGAGATCCTTACTAGACCTCCACCACGACCAACTTCCTCCTCCCTCTCTCCTGGGCCGTTCCCTCTCCGACCGGAAACCCTTGGGAAAATCCGTCCTCAGCCCGGAGAAGCGATCCACCTGGTGTTTCTGATCGTAGCCCTTCCTTCTATCGAAATACTCAGGCTCGTGATCGTACCGCCTCCGGAGCGAGCGATGTTCGTCGTGCAGAGATCCCGATTTCCGCGCGCCACCCACCCTGGAGTAGGACCGCCGTCGGTGAGAGGACGACGAAGAGGAGCCGTCCTGGTCGCGATCCCTCCGCCGCGTCCACTCCTCGAAGCTCACCATCTCCCCAACGTCGTCCTCCGAGAGCCTTCCTGTGCGCCGCCGTCGTTGGCCGTTTCGCAGCGAAAAAAGCTGTCCGCTTTTCCCGATCGGCAGCCCTAATTGCTCCACTGCTTCAACAGAAGAAGAAGAAGTAGCGGAAGAAGGAAACTTGCACATATCCACCGGGAATCGCCGTCGCCGTCACCATTGCCATCGTTTTTCGTTTTCTGGATCTCTGAAAGGGAAGCGTGCGGTGGGGGGCTTCTCCGGCGTTAGTTATGATCCTCTTCGAGCTTTCTTTCCTTCACTTTTCTTTTCTCCTGTCGTCGACCTCAGTCAACGGAGCATTAATAAATGAGGAGTCGCTGGTTATAATGACTATAAAACCAATTAATTACTAACTTTATTTCGTGGCCGTAGGATGTCATCACGGCCCTCCATCGCGGTCCTAGGTGTCCAAGTAGATGTAATGCAGCGTTGACGGGACAACGGCGGGAGCTCTTACATGGCTACCTGAAACGTGGATGGATTGTTGGTGGCGGCGCCCGCACAAACAACGGGGGCCATAGAGGTCTCTGTAGCTTCGATTAGACTTCCCACCGACCGATTCTAATTCAGATCCGATTAGAGCGGTTAAATTGGATTGTCTATCCCATTGATCAGTCCATCAAATAATTTAAATAGATTAAATTGAAATTTTATTAATATGTTATTTTAATAAGTCTAAATGGATAGATCTACAAGGATTACAAATCTACTAGACATATTGACCCACCGTGGCACGGATTAACCCGTAGATTGAGAAATGTCAAAAAGATAAAATATATGAAAATAAAATTGTATAAATTTTTTATCAATATTTTAATATTAACGAGATAAGTTTTTTACCATCACAATCTTTTTTTATCACATATACACATCAAAAAAGTATAAAAAAAATTAAGAATAAAGAACAAAAGAATCAAATTATTTTTTATTATTTTGTCACTATTATTCTAATTAATATAGAAAATAATAATATATCAAAATTAAATAATTATCTAAGCTAAAAAATCTTAATTGAATCTCTATTATCAAGATTTGGATATTTTAAAATATTAAAAAAGGAATAAAAATTATCTGTACTAAACTTTATAGATCAATAATTGAATCTCAATTATAAGAGTTTAGTTACTTCAAATATTTATTTTTTTAATCATTGTATTCCATTTGTCTTACATATCATTTCCTCGAGCTCTCAACACCTCAGTAATTTTAAATATATTTTTTAAATTTATATAGCCCGCGAATTGACCCGCCTAACCAGCAACCTGCCTTGAGTTGAGTTGGGTTGAAAATTTTTCACCCCGCCAAGATGGCGAGTCGGCCCGCTTCTCTCCGTTAAATATTGGATTTACGACGGATTGACCTGTTCCACCATGAGTCGACCCGTTTGACAGCTCTAGATCAAATCATTAACACGAATTAGATCGACAGAATCAATCTGTCCAGACAAATCAATTATGAAAAAAAAATATAGAATCGTTATGTTATTCATCCTTTCCGAATTTTATATGACAAATATAAAGGATATGATCGATAGATAGCTCAACACCATAAAATTTTCAAATATTGATATATGTTCATTTAAGAATTGCAAAAAACTAAACAAATCAATTATGAATTGAGCTTTAAATGGATAAGTAAATTGATGTCCCACGGCCATGATTGATTGGTTAATACGATATTGATTTGTATTGATGAGTAAAAATTATTTTTTTTATTGAATAGAAATATCAATTGAAATATCTTATTCTTTATTATATTACAATAAAAATAAATATGGAATCGTCACATTAACAGTTCTCACGGCTACCCCTACGTGTAGAGGGGATAAATCATAAAATATGGAGTCATCGATAATCTAATTGTCATCTTCAGAAATTGATCTCTTACTCTTTTAAATCTTAACACGGTTGCTCGTACTGCAACCAAAGAACCGATGAGGAAAGGTTTTTGAATGTGAATCGATACCTTTTACACAAGTAAATTGACTATTTAAATCGTCCTTTCAATCAGTTTTAAATTTACTGTTTATTATTTTATTATTATTTTTTTATATTTTTAAATGAAATTTTTTTATTTAATAATATTTTAGTAATTTTAATGATACAGTTCAACATATATTAATTTGTTTACTCCGAATTTTGATGAGGCTATTCGATCATTTTATTAAAGTCAAAATTTTAATTGTGCATTTTGATTTTTTGTTTAAGTGAAAGATTATTCTATTTTTAATTTATTAAATTTAATATTCTTATTTTACTCATTTAATAACTGCTTGATTTTATTTTTTTTATTCATTTAGAACGTTAAATTTATAAAATTTACTAGACTTGTGTGATATATTTCAATAATAAAATTGTTAAATATATATATATGATTTATATAACAATAAAATTATATATACAATGTAATATATAAAATTAATCAAAAATATAATTTATATAAGATAGATATATATTATTATTATATTTCATCACATTGAAATATAACCATGTTAATATTAAAAAAATATCGATATATATATATATATTTTTAAAAAAAGATGATTTATAATTTAATATAATATTTATTTTGATTTATTTGAAGGACAAAATATAACATTTTGATTTTGATTTCGAAAGAATTAAGAAACTGACTTTAATTTTTTTTATATATATCTTAAGGGTATAAAATAAAATAGATAGGCAACTTCAATTTTTTTGTTTACTTATAAATTTTAAATATTTTTTAAAATATAAATAATAATTTTGAATAGTCGTGAATCATAAATCAAATTATAATTTTGATTCCGAATCCTGAATTATAATCGAATATTTTAAACTGCGATCAGATCTTAAACTTTCACGGTCACTTGGCTTGGGTTGAGTTTGCCCGCATTACGTCAAAATTTATCTTTAAAATAAGATAATAAATCATACTGAGACTCCACGTAAATATTTTACAATTTACTTTATTAATTGATGGAGTATATTTTTATTTAAAAATTATTTAACGATCATTGCCAAATATTAATCGGGTCAAAAATTTAAATATCTATATTAATAAAAAAAAATAAGAGAATTTTTTTTCTTTTTCTCTCTGTATCTATAAAAAATAAAATCGACAATCTAATGATCTTCATCGATCTATCCTATAATCATCTTTTCCTCTCCTAATTTCACAAAGTAATGTGATTGGAGACAATGGGTCTCAGACTGACAACAATGGATGATAAGAGATGAGGAATGATTGAGGCAGATTATAATGCTCAGTTTACTTCAGAGAATGGATAATAGTAAAGGAAGCTAAGGATCATCAAGATTTGAGAAAAAAAACAGTTTCATGACGATCATCACGTGATGATCGATAAGTTCATGGCCAGACAACCAATGGGCTTGCAAGCTAGTGGTCCCTATGTGCTCGCGATGAGTTCGACGACTAGTTGAAATTTTACTAGATGGGAGTAAAAAAATAAAAGAAGAAAGGAGAGTATATTCCGTCTCAATCAAAATCTAACTAAATTTTCATATATATGTATATATATATATGGTAGAAATATTCCTCATCATGTGACCGAGCCAAGTCAACGGTCTAGTTGAGGTATAACTCTAGGTCTATTATCTGAAATGTATTCAATTCAGCAAGAAGCTTTCAGCTCAAGTCAGATCGGTCAGATCCTCTGAGGCCTGAGCTTACTTCAACGATTTGCCTTGGCACAATTTGCCTCGATACAGTTTATCTCGGTCACCTTGGCCACAGTTTAAATTGACTTTATCTTAGTTCGATAGTAGCTCAACTCGACCTTAGCTCATCTCGACAATAACTCAGCTTAGGCAAATGTCTCGGCTTTGTCTATCACACCAGCTCCAGTCGACATGATTAAGTCAGACCCCCGTTATAATGAGATCCTGTCTCTCAAAACCCTCTCTGTACAGTCATATCTCCATCATAATAATGAGATCATATCTCTTTGGATTTTTGGTACGACTGCACCGTCCTCTTTAATGAGACCATATCTCCCAAGATCCCCTCCATACTATTACATTTTTATCAGGTCATGCTTTCCATGATTCCCCTAGGAATCCATACCGGTAGATTTGTTTATATAAAGGTAAAAGGGGGACCTCCCCTAACTCTCTAGCTTTAGCTATTTTCTTTCACATTTTTCTCTAGATTCTAACTTGAGCATTGGAGGGGTTTTGTCGGGTTCTTCCCACGACACCCCTTTTCTCACTCATTTGTGAGTCCCTCAGGTCAATGCCCTTGCTGCTCCGGTGGCTTCTGTAGCTCCGACGATTGTCGTTCAACGTCTTCTTCAAGTTCATCCACCACGATATGAGGTGAATCCTCGGAGGCAATTGGTCTAGCCACGATAGCTTGTGGTGGACCCCTCAGGATCTCTCAATCTGTGTTCAGGCGACCCTGACCACCTCAGTCGTGCACATCTCTCATCTCTCTGTCTCAGCCACAAATTATATATATATATATATATATATATATATATATATATCCATTTTTTTTATAGAAATTAGTCACGGGAGATGAACGTTTCCATCAAGAAATGAGGCTGTGTAGGCCCAGGTTCCATCCTTTGGAATTCGATCTACTTTTCACTCCAGAATCTGATAGATTTCATGTCAATTATGAGCTTGTCTATAACAATATGCATGTTGTTCTTTCAATTTTTTATTTATTACATATAAAATTTGTTTTGAATAAGTTTAGTGATTGCCAAATTCAAGTTTTAGAGACAAAAATGCTTAATTATGAAGTCTCTATACGAGTCCTACATCAACTCTATTCATCTCGAATCGAATCAGATCAATTCTATGTGTGTGGATATAGTATTGAAAATTTTATTCCACGATCAAATCGAAAATACACGGAGTAATCCGAATTTAAAATTACAAGAATACAACTCCGACTTATCTATCGAGATGATATCCGTCAGCCATGGAGAAATGAAGACGTCGATCCTGCAAAAAAGTAATCTCTTTAAGACAAATTTCGTATCCTCCGATGATGCTACGAGGTGACGTAGGACGTCTATCTTTTAGGATAAAACGATAGAACCACTAACATAATCTAGCACAGATTGTTATGACGACTTGACCAGTGTATCTGAATACTATCACAGGGTCTGTCGAGTGAAGGATGACTTAACAGAATGAAAGAACGACTGGTGAAGATTCACTCTTTTTCTTTCTTCTCGGATGAAGAAAATCCTTAAAGGAAAAAGAAAGTCTCTTTCTTCTCATTTCCTCTCTCTCTCTTTCTTTCCTCACTCTCTTCTTTCTTTTCTTCCACGATGAAGAAATTGCTTCCTTTACTTTTTCATTTTCTTCTCCTTATAAAGAGAATCCAATGAATATTGAGATTATCACATCGGCCTCCACATGACTTTTGGTGGTAAGTCTTCAAGGCATACAAGTCATGTGAGGCCTTACCATGTCACATGCAAAGACATGTGGAGCATGATATGACACAATTCAACATAGACTTTCTATCTTGAAAGCTCATGGGCTTTTATGATGGATTTTGGCCTTGAGCTTTGTAAGAGATTTAAGCCTTAATACATGAACCATGACTTAGGCCTAATCCATATGGACTTATACCTTAATTAATTGTAAACTTATATCTTAATGTACAAGCATCATGAGCTTGTAAGCGTTCATGCATATGAGTATTGTGACATATACTAGTTGCTGTAGTTGATTTATATAGTCCTATCATTCTTCGATCGGTCCGATACGTTCAATAGCATTCTGATAAGAATCATTTGGACTTGTGTGATCGATTCAGATCCTGAATTTATATTATTTTTAATATCATATACCAACTATCATATCATTTAAATATGAAATTAATTCTATCCATTGTATATATATTTTTACATTCACATCATCTAACCTATAGAACTCTAAACATTTTGAGCCTCTTCTAATGAATTCTTTAGAATCAAAATCTGCCTTAAATTTGATATGATAATCTAACGGATTCTCGTATCTACTATTATTGTACGTACGAACCCTTAACAGGGGACAATAACTAATCATGGTGGCCTAAATAGTACTGTTATCGACGTTAATGTGTAGGATAATCATGATGCCTCGTTTGTCAGACTCCACTCGTAACACACGTACGTACACGTCTGTAGCAAAAGTCAAGCTAGCAGTGTCATTTAATTTGTAGTGTACCATCCCCATCGTCAAAAGGTGCCCCAAATGATGAAATGGACACTGCCAGTTAATCCATGTTAGCTGCGGAATATTCCTTCCTAAACATCAAAAGGCTCAATGGAAGAATAAATTCACAGACGACAATATGCATTAATTTGCTGAATTCATGATAATATTAATTAATCAGGGCTAGCTAGTGATGCAATGTTACAAACACAAGCAGGGCATGGAAGTGAAAGAAATTAAACATCGTGTTCCTACACTACTACTCTACTAGCTATTGCTACTCCGAAGGAGCAAAAGTATAGGGACAGAGAGAAAGGGTTGACCTACGCAGAGATCTCGGACCATGCACCTCAATTCCCCTGCATTGCACATACGCTGCGGCAGCGAGAGTCTTAGTCAGAAACGGAGGTCTTGCATGACAAACACCATTTGGCGATGCCCAGGACCGTCGTCGCCGCCGCCGCCGCCGCTGCCGCCGCTGCCGCCGCAGCCACGGGGGAAGCCCGACTGCATCATGTCGATGGAGGCCGAGAGAAATAAAGCTCGAGCTGTCAAAGCTTTGAAGAAGAAGAAACAATTAAAAAAGGGAGAGTAGTACTACTAATTAAAAGCAACGATAGTAAAATGGGAGACGAGGAAATCAAAGATGAAAGAGGGGGGGGATGGACATTGTGGACTGCAAAGGAAGAAGCACGGTGATGGTGGTGTGGGAAATTTAAGGCGCACTTGCACGGACTTCAAAGTGACGTTTGCGTTGGGGACGAAAGGTTTCGTACGTACGTGGACAAGAAAGGAGGGCAATGGAGGTATTAGAAAATGGCAAAAGGAGAGGGACTCGGGACTTGTGTTGACTGGGATTAATGAAGGATCCCCATCATGTGCCTGAATAATAAAAATTAAAATTGCTCTTATACGGTGTAAATAAAAAGATATCCATACATAATTCAATTCTCTACTATAATATTATTTGATAATAAATTTTAAAAAAAATTCATTCGAGCGATTTTAAAATCTAAAAATTTATTTGATAGACGGAATACGATTTCGACGTTAGACCATCGTTCAAAGATAGCTAGTGCGATTATAAAATTCGAATTGAATCATAAAAAAATTACAAACACTTTTCTGATTTACTCTCGATGGACGATGGAGACTATTTGAGCTCGATCTTATGCAACTCAATTATTAGCGTGACATTTAAAAAGTCCGTGGAATAGGATTGGTCACTCTAAAAAATTAATCGGATTGAAAATTCGAATATCCTGATATCAATCAAAATAATAATATTTTTTTATAAATAAAAAATTTATTTTTAATAAAAATTAAATCTTTTTACCTATAATAGTTTAATTTGAAGAATAAATTTTGAACTCGAATGGAGGCTTCAACCGAGTCGGCCCCGTGCAAGAGCAACTGAGGTCTTATCCAGGATCCAAAGTTTTTTTTTTAATTTATAAAGGAAAGGATTCAATTTTTATTGATTTTTTTTATTTATAAAAAGACTTATTTTTATTATTTTGCTGAGAATTTTAAGATATCGAAGATCGACTCGAGCTACTAGTAGCTGGTTCAGAGTTGATTCACTGCGCCTTTTTAATCAGGAAAGTGGGAAGAGAGAAGAGGAGAGGAGTTTTAACTAGCCAACCCTGTCCAAGCTCACCTAGCTAGCTAAACCAACTGGCTCGCCAGATTTGCAATCGGCTGATTAAATCGATCGTACCGATTGGCCAATTAGGGCACAGTCCATGAGTTTAATTAATAGCCCATCTGATCCGTCAAATTGTTTCCGTGTGTGCCCACCATAATTAAATCGATGGAACATTTTATATAGATCGATATATTATTCTGCGGATATAATACAATAAAAAGTTTAAGGTTTAAATCTCAAATAAGACTAATATTTTGAATTATCAGTGTGATATATTTTGAATTTATTCGAAATTAATCAAATTCAAAAAAAGTATTTTTTATTCATACGTCACTATGCTAATCTAATTGCTTTAATTATTCATTCCTTTATATTATGGTTAAGGAGTACCCTTCCCCCCCGGATGTGATGCACCGATAACCACGTTCCTTTTCCAATGTCGATGCACGGTTCGATTCCTCTAGAGCGTGTTCTATTGGGTATTTTCGTCTGGAATATAACAGTCGATTGTGCTGGTAGAATACAGAGGGCCCACATTAATAGACTGAGTCGGAATGCAGGTATCGATGATGCATTCTCCTGATTTATCCTCGTTAATCGATGGAGACTCTAGTTAAAGATCGTGGAGCAGAGTCAGTCAGCCAAGGAAATTAATTGGTGTCGATTGCCCAGATACCTTTTGTAAATAAAAAAAAAATTATGGAGTACCTCCCATTTTAATAGAGATATAAACCTCCGGGTTCTAATAAAAGTTGTAAACAAGTTGAAAATTTAAAGTCAAATTTGAAAACGCCTCTTTGAAAATTGATTTTTCAATAGAACTCCCCTTAATGTAATGTAGATCAAAATTTTAATTTATATATTTTAGGAGTATAGGAGAAGAGCATAGTTAGAATTCAAAATTATCTGTAATTACTCATCGACTATTTGGGTTGCTTAACATTTGACGAGACAAATCCATTTTATGAACGAGTATTGCTCGTCACCTCGCAGTCACCTCTCGAGCGGTTATCACTCATTATCTTTTTGTCAGTGACAAATTTTTTTTATTGAATGATAAATAAAAAATTTAAGTTATTTTTTAATAGTAAATTCTTTATTTATCGTGGAAAAGAAAGAAAAAGATATCGACAAAGAGAAAGAAACAATGAATAAAAAATTTAAACAACTTAGAATTAATACCTTTATTAGCTTATAAAATAATGATATTTATAAAATTTGTTATTTTAATTTCATATTTTAATTTTAAATTTAATTAATTAAATCAAATTAACTCGAATTTCCATTCAACTCAAATAAATAATCAAATTGAATTAACTCGAAAGTTTATTTATATATATATATTTTAAATTATCAAGTATTTCTATTAAATCAGTTTGGTTTTGACTATAAATTTTAAAAATCGATTTTTATTAAAAAAAATAAAAATATTTTTTTTATTTTTTATTAAATCAATTAATTTTTTTTTTGAAAAAAGACGTAATATATTTTTAAAAATTTTAAAATAAAATAAATAAATAAATTTTTTAAAAAAATCAGTTTGTTCCATTTTGATGAGCTGACACTTTACCTTTCTCGTACGTGGTGAAAGATTGACTTTGACTCTTCACATGCAAAACCTAACTAAAAATAAAGCAAAGAGATTGCGAGTTGCCTCCAGCTAATGTGTCTTCTGACTAGAAAATAAAAAAAATAAAATTATCTCTTTTGATAAAGAGGTAAATAAAAAATTCAATTTAGTCAATAATCATAAAACTTTAAAAATTGATTTCTATCTATTTAAAAATTATTCTTTTATATTTATCAACTGAATTAACTCTGAAAATTCGACATATCTTGTAACACCCCCTAATCTTTCCACTCTCTACTAGGGGAGATGTCACTACTTTACTGTCTATTTCTTTAATTCTTTCTTATCTTATCCTGATACCAACTGTACCACCCCTTCCATAAGAGTGAGATCGTTACAGATTTTGTACTTTCTACTCTTACTCTACGCTATACTTTAATCATCACACTATGTTACTATCATTCCTCAATTCGAACAATATACTAACACAATATGCTAACAACTAAAATGATCATAAGAACCTTGACATCACTTAAACAATAATCATTTCTAGATCTTTACATAACATGCAAGTATTAAGACTAACCCAATATGACTCTAACATTCTTTGGTCTCAACCATAAGCAATCAAGTTGAACTTCAACAATATCAAAAAAATAATTAGAAACTTAAAATCTGGTTTAGACATATGCACTTAGGATCTTTTATTTCTACTGTTCAGTCACCACACACTCCAAGCACTTCATCCGCCATGCCACCTTACTGAAGCTTTTTTTACCTTTATCTGCAGTATAAGGAAATGTAAACTGTAAGCAATAACGCTTAGTAAGTACTTGCTACGCTCACAAAAATATACAACGTATGAAATCATGCAACCAGTTCTCTTACCCTTGATACATTGATACACATGCAAGCATAACTAGAAATCATAACTCTAAATATACGTCTCTTGTATAAACCATGCTCTTAAGTATTTCAAAACTTATAAACAGTGTATCTGAACTGGAATGATTAACTTTAAAAACTTTTACTTATACTTATACTGATACTTCAAATTAATAATCATTCTGAATATGGGTCAGGCATAGTACCAATGCGCGCTTTCCTAATAGGCCGGGTGGCCAACCACCGAACCTACTAGGATAACTGAAACTGAGGGCCTTGGCCCATGGGCGAAACTGATGCCTGGTGCATGCCCGGTCAAAAGTAAAATACTTCCTTTATACTTATATTCTTATACATACTGAAAAAAATACTCTTAATCCCCTAAACCACGAATGAGGAGCACCATAAAGATCATTATGCTCTTGACCCCCAAAACTGACATGGGAGCATACTGAAGATCGTTGTGCTCTTAATCCCCAATTCGAACGGGAAGCATCTTTAAATTTTCTTTATAAAGAAAATATTTTTACATCTTACTCTACATCATGCATATAATTGTAAGCTACAACTCATCTACAATATGCATGATCATAAATCACATTCTTATCATGGATCTAAACCTGATACTAAATCAAACATGGCATAACGGGTAAAAATCATGTAACTAAGAATACCATGCATAACTGGCTCATATACATGCGTATTAACTGCTCAACCATATAACTGGAAATAACAAGCACATAAAAATATATCAATGACATACGATAACTACTTATACTGCAGGTGAGCAATACTTACTTCCTATATTTTTTTTATCAATTTATACCGTTAGATTTCGTAAAGAGAAGATCTCCTACGTGTTCTTTTGCTTTAGCGTGATCATGTACCAAGTCCTTGAGGAGATCCCTCTTGAAAATCCCCCTCTTGAATTATCCAAATAGAAGACAATCTTCTTTCTTGCTTCGGCGATTGGAACATGAGAGATAGAGAGAGAGGGATGGCTGGAGAAAACAGAAGGTAGAGAGAGAGAGGGATGATTGGAAAAAAAACTGAAGGTAGAGAGAGAGGGATGGCTGGAAAAAAATGAGAGAGAGAGAAGAGGCGTGGGTGGGCGGTGCCAAGAGCTTAGGGAAGAGATAATATATATAATTAGGGTTTTTATTTAACCTAATTACCCCTTTTAAATGATTAGCCAAATTAACCAACTTCTTCCTTTTTCCTGCCTATAAATATATTCTATTATATCCTACTCATTGATAATCTTATGATTTAGTAGTAGGAAGCCTATTTCTCCAAACCAAAGGTTCATGGTTCGAGCCTCGACTAACGAACCATTTATTCGAATTCTTTTTTTTATTCCGATTCTTATTTCTATTCTTATTTTTTTTTCTCTAAATAAAAATATAGGAACTAAAATTTGGGTTGTTACAATCCCTTATACCTTATAAAAGTTTCGTCCTCGAAACTTAGAACAACTTGGGGTACTTTTACTTCATGTCATCCTCACGTTCCCAGGTTGCTTCTTCAAACCTTTGACTTTGCCATAAGACTTTTACTAACGGTACCTCTTTATTTCCTAGTTTCTTGACTGCTCGATCTATTATCTGAATAGGTCGACTTTCATAATTTAGATCTGTTTGAATCTGTACCGTCTGTGGCTCAATCACTTGGTTGGTATCTGGGACGTGCTTCTTAAGTATTGAAACATGAAATACATTGTGGATAGCTGACATCTCCTGTGGTAGCTCTAGGTCATAAGCTACTTTACCAACTCTCTTGGTGATTAGGTAAGGGTCTATATATCTGGGACTTAACTTGCCTTTCTTTCCAAACCTCATTACCCCTTTCATAGGAGTTACCTTAATGAACACTGAATCCCCGACTTTGAACTCTAGGGGTCTGCGTCGGACATCGACGTAACTCTTCCGACTGCGATCTATCCTTTGGCGTATGTTCTTTATAGCTTTGGTGGCGTCATCTATAAAATCAATCTTGAGTCCCATTTCTTTCTTCTCGCCACCCTCATACCAACAGATAGGTGATCTGCATCTCCTTCCATACAAGGCTTCATAAGGTGTCATTCCAATTATGGTTTGATAACTATTATTATAGGCAAACTCTGTCAAACACAAATATTTGCACCAACTTCCTTTAAAATGTAAGGCACAAGCTCTTAGCATATCCTCCAGAATCTGATTCACTCTTTCTGTTTGCCCATCTGTCTGAGGATGAAATGCAGTGCTGAATCGTAGCTTAGTGCCGAGGGTTGTCTGAACACACTCCCAGAAGTGTGAAGTGAAGCGACTGTCTCTATCAGAGATAATGGTCTTATGTACTCCATGCAGTCTAATCACTTCCTTGACATATAACTAGGCTAACTGTTCCATGGAGTATGATATTCTGATAGACATGAAGTGAGCGAACTTTGTCAATCTATCGACAACTACCCAAATAGAATCGTAGCCATTGGTTGTTTTGGGCAGTCCTATTATGAAATTCATGGCTATTTTCTCTCATTTCCATTCTGGAATCTGGATAGATTGTAGAACTCCTCCTGGTCTTTAGTGTTCTGCCTTCACTCTCTGACATGTCAGACAAGTGCTGACATACTTAGCCACGTCCCTCTTCATACCAAGCCACCAGAATTTTCCTTTCATATCTTGATACATCTTGGTGGATCCAGGATGCATCGAATATGGGGTCCCATGAGCTTTTTCTAGGATCTTCTTTCTTAAGTATGGGTCATTGAGGATGCATAGACGTTCACCCAAATATAATACCCCACTGTAAGAGACACGAAATCTTTCATAGTTTCATCCTTTTCTTCTTGGATCTCTCACCTGATCCTTTGGATGCTAGGATCTTTGTCCTGTCTTGCTAATATATCCCCAAACAGTGTAGGTACTATGGTCAAGGCAAAGAGCTGTCCAGAAATGATCTCAACCCTAAAATTCATTATCTCTTTCTCTAGTGGTTGGGATAGTGTTGCTAGGGATATCAAAGTGGCGCATGATTTTCTACTTAGCACGTCTGCTACTTTGTTTGCCTTTCCAGGATGGTAGTGACTTTCACAGTCATAGTCCTTTACTAGCTCAAGCCATCTGTGCTGTCGCATGTTCAGATCATTCTGAGTGAAGAAATACTTCAGATTCTGGTGATCTGTGTAAATCTTGCATTGGACTCTATATAGATAATGTCTCCAAACTTTCAGAGCAAAGACCACTGCTGCCAACTCAAGGTCATGAGCGGGGTAATTCTTTTTGTAGTCCTTGAGTTGTCTAGATGCATAAGCAATGACTTTACCCTTCTGCATAAATACTGCTCCGAGTCCCATCTTGGACGCATCACTATACATGTCAAATCTCTCATTACTTTCTGGAAGGGTAAGCACTAGATTACTTGTGAGTCTCTTCTTTAATTCAAGGAAGCTCTTTTCACAATGTTCGGTCCATTTGAACTTCTTGTTCTTTCTAGTAAGAACCGTCAACGGTAAAGCTATCCTTGAGAAGTTTTTCACAAACTTCCGGTAGTACCTCGCTAATCTGAGGAAACTTCTGAGTACTTCACTGGCATTTTTTGATTGACCCCAATTACTGACTGCTTCTATCTTTGTCGAGTCTACCATAACTCTATCTTTTGAAATAACATGACCCAGAAACGATATTCGATCGAGCCAAAACTCACACTTGGAGAACTTTGCATATAACTGTCTTTGCTGAAGGGTCTGCAAGACTGTCTTTAAGTGTTCGACATATTCCTCCTGGGTTCTAGAGTAGATAAGGATTTCGTCAATGAAGACGATCACAAACTTATCAAGGAACTCCTTAAATACCCGATTCATCAAATCCATAAATATAGCGGGTGCATTCGTCACTCCGAAGGGCATGACTACGAACTCATAGTGTCCATACCTCGTTCGGAAAGCTATTTTCGGTATATCCTTCTCTTTAACTCTTACTTGATGATAATCGGACCGCAAGTCAATCTTGGAGAAGACTGTGGCTCCCCTGAATTGATCAAATAAATCCTCTATCCTTAGCAGAGGATATCTGTTCTTGATCGTCACTTGATTCAAGGCTCGGTAGTCTATGCACATCCTCATAGACCCATCTTTCTTTTTCACGAACAACACCGGAGCTCCCCACGGGGAATGACTAGGACGGATGAATCCCTTGTCTAGTAACTCCCGTAATTGTTTTTGAAGCTCTTTCAATTCAGCTGGAGTCATACGATAGGGTGCTTTTGAGATTGGGTGGGTACCAGAAATAAGCTCAATCTCAAACTCAACTTCCCTTCTAGGTGCTAGTCTTGGTAGCTCGTCAGGAAATACTCCCGGGTAGTCACATACAATTGGGACGTCTTCCAGCTTTTGGCTTCTTTCTTGCTTAATATCAACTATATGTGCTAAATACCTAGTGCATCCACCAGCTAACATCTTCTGAGCTTCCATGGCAGACAAGAACTTCTTAGTCTTCTTCCTTGGTTCTCCCATAAACTCAAATTTGGCCTCGGTCTCGGGTTGGAATACTACTCTTTGCTTATGACACTCAATGGAAGCACCATACTTGCTCAAAAAATCCATTCCAAAGATGACATCATAGTCATGCATGTCCGACAAAACCAGATCACTATAAAGCTCTCTGTCTGAAATTCTGACCAGCACGACACGCAACCAGTGTGTAGAAGTCATTATTTCACCCGAAGGTAGGGTCGTTAAAAACTGAATGTCTAAGATATCCGAAGTTATATCTATCTTCTTAGCAATTGTCATAGAAATGAAAGAATGGGTTGCCCCAGTATCAAACAATACGGTAGCATGTTGACTAAGGATAGGTATTTGACCTGTGACCACCGTAGAAGCATTTGCTACCTCTTCCTTGGTGAGGGAGAAGATCCGGGCATTAGGTGTAACTGATGGAGCCTCCAATCTTCCTTGGTTGATGTAAGGACCCTCCAGTGCTCCTTACATCTGATGTAGCTGAGCTGGTCTACCTTCATACTGAGTAGACTGTAGCGGAGGTAGATTGGTCTTGGTGGGATACTGTTTGACAAGTGTCCCTCGACACCATATATGTAACACCCGCTCATGCCTTGGCGGAAAACTCCTGGATGCTTCCTCCCATACTTAGAACATGTAGGATACGTAGGCTGCTTACTTGCTGAAGCTCCCTTTGCATTATTCCACTGTTTCCTCTTGCCATTGTTGTTTCGCTTCCAGTTCGAATTACCGCTCTGAGGTTTCTGACCTCCTGAACTTCCCTGGCTTTTGCTTTCTGTCGAGGCTAGATTTTGGTGCTTGATACTATTCATGTAATGCTATGTGATTAGGGCACTACTGACTAGCTCTTCAGTGGTCTGTGGTCTATTAATTCCACCAGCCACATTCAAAGCTATCTCCGGTCTCAACATCTTTAGCATCAACCTAACTCTTTCCTTCTCACTAATGACCAGTTCCGGACATAGGCGAGACAACCTATTGAACTTCTTTACCGCTTCATCTATTGATAAATCCCCTTGTCAGAACTCCGTGAACTCATCATAATGCTTGTTGGTGACTCGCATATGGAAGAACTCCTCGAAGAACTCCGTCTCAAAGTCCGTCCATCACATTTGGTTCACCACCCTCTTGGCCTTTACTCGCTCCCACCACATTCTGGCATCTCCGGTCAGACAGAACGAGGCACACTTAACTTTCTCATTCTCAGGCCAGTCCAGCAGTTCCACTATGCTCTCTACTATCTTGAACCATGCCTGAGCATCCCATGGTTCACTGGCACCGACAAAACTCTCCGGCTTCAGCTTTTGCCATTGAATCAGATAGGCCTCTTGTCTCACCCCTCCCACTGGAGCTGTTGGTGGGTTTGGTGGGGCAGAAGATGCAGTTGGAATGACATTCTGAGTCCCTGGCTGAGTAACAGGATTTTCTCGCTGATTCGTCATCAAGGAATTGATGACCTGCTGTTGCTCTGCTACTTGCTGTTGAAGTTGAGTGACTATCTGCATCTAGACAGGTGGTAGTACTTCTTCATTCATTTCTTGTCCTCTACGGGGTCTTCCTCGAGACATTTCTTGCTCTTCCTAAGATGATAAAGTGAAACCACTATAAGGCTATTATCACTACTTTTTATCATCTTCACATACATATCTAGGTATGCTCTATTACTTACTGTCTATCATCTTTATATATATATATATATATATATATATATATATATATATGCAAGCATGTTTAACTCAAAGAGAACATTTTAGGTGAGCATGTTTAACTTAAAAAAAGCTCTTCTTACTACTCATAAAGTAAATAAAGTAGATAAATACTTGTTTACTTGGAGGCGGCAGGACTGATGCTCGATGTGTGTGCGACGAAAGGGCGGAACCCGCTCTGATACCATCTTGTAACATCCCCATAGTCTTTACACTCTCTACTAGGGAAGATGTCACTACTTTACTGTATATTTCTTTAATTCTTTCTTATCTTATCCTGATACCAACTGTACCACCCCTCCCATAAGGGTGAGATCGTTACAGATTTTGTACTTTCTACTCTTACTCTGACGCTATACTTTAATCATCACACCATGTTACTATCATTCCTCAATTTGAGCAATATACTAACGCAATATGCTAACAACTAAAATGATCATAAGGACCTTGACATCACTTAAACAATAACCATTTCAAGATCTTCACATAACATGCAAGTATTAAGACTAACCCAACATGACTCTAGCATTCTTTGGTCTCAACCATAAGCAATCAAGTTGAACTTCAACAATATCAAAAAAATAATTAGAAACTTAAAATCTGATTTAGACATCTGCACTTAGGATCTTTTATTTCCATTGTTCCGTCGCCACACACTCCAAGCACTTTATCCGCCATGCCACCTTACTGAAGCTTTTCTTTACCTTTATCTGCAGTATAAGGAAATGCAAACTGTAAGCAATAACGCTTAGTAAGTACTTGCTACGCTCACAAAAACATGCAACGTATGAAATCATGCAACTAGTTCTCTTACCCTTGATACATTGATATACATGCAAGCATAACTGAAAATCATAACTCTGAATACATGTCTCTTGTATAAACCATGCTCTTAAGTATTTCAAAACTTATAAATAGTGTATCTGAACTGGAATGATTAACTTTAAAAACTTTTACTTATACTTATACTGATACTTCAAATTAATATTCATTCTGAATATGGGCGCATAGAACTAATGTGCGCTTTCCTAATAGGCCGGGGTGGCCAACCACCGAACCTACTAACTGAAACTGAGGGCTTGGGCCCGTGGGCGAAACTGATGTCCGGTACATACCCTGTCAAAAGTAAAATACTTCCTTTATACTTATATTCTTATACATACTGAAAAAATACTCTTAATCCCCTAAACCACGAATGGGGAGCATCATAAAGATCATTATGCTCTTGACTCCCAAAACTGATATGGGGAGCATACTGAAGATCATTGTGCTCTTAATCTCCAATTCGAACGGGGTGCATCTTTAAATTTTCTTTATAAAGGAAATATTTTTACATCTTACTCTACATCATGCATATAATTGTAAGCTACAACTCATCTACAACATGCATGATCATAAATCATATTCTTATCATGGATCTAAACCTGATACTAAATCAAACATGACATAACGGGTAAAAATCATGTAACTAAGAATACCATACATAACTGGCTCATATACATGCGTATTAACTGCTCAACCATGTAACTAGAAATAACAAGCACAAAAAATATATCAATGACATACGATAACTACTTATATTGCAGGTGAGCAATACTTACTTCCTATACCTTTTCACCAATTTATATCGTTAGATTTCCTAAAGAGAAGACCTCCTACGTGTTCCTTTGCTTTAGCGTGATCCTCTACCAAGTCCTTGATAAGATCCCTCTTGAAAATCCCCCTCTTGAATTATCCAAAGAGAAGATAATCTTCTTCCTTACTTCGGTGGCTGAAACATGAGAGATAGAGAGAGAGGGATGGCTGGAGAAAATGGAAGGTAGAGAGAGAGGGATGGCTGGAAAAAAAATGGAAGGTAGAGAGAGAGGGATGGCTGGAAAAAAAAATGAGAGGGAGAGAAGAGGCGTGGGTGGGCGGCGTCAGGAGCTTAGGGAAGAGAAAATATATATAATTAGGGTTTTTCCTTAATTTAATTATCCCTTTTAAATGATTAGCCAAATTAACCAACTTCTCTCTTTTTCTTGCCTATAGATATATTATATTATATCCTACTTATTGGTAATCTTATGACTTAGTGGTAGGAAGCCTATTTCTCTAAACCAAAGGTCCATGGTTCGAGCCCCGGCTAACGAACCATTTATTCGAATTCTTTTTTTATTCCGATTCTTATTTCTATTATTTTTTTTTCTCTAAATAAAAATATAGGAACTAAAATTTGGGATGTTACATATCTATTGTTAAGATCATATCATATGCGTGTACAAAAATGATAACACTCAAGGACAGATCCATATAATGGACTACCCGGGCTATAGCCCGGGGTTTTTTTCCATGTCTAATTAATTTTTTTTACAGTCCGACCCAATTTTGACGGACAAAATTAAAAAAAAAGTGACCAAATAAAATCCCAAACACTCATTAATATTTTTCTCACATGCCGATTCTATTTCTTCCTCGGTTTCTCCTCAATTTCATCTCGTCATTCGCTCGATTCTTTCTTCCTCTCCATTCGTCGGATTTCTTCTTCCTCTTCACCCATCGCTCCCGTCGGATTTCTTCTTGCTCATCACGATTTCACCTATGGCCCGTCGACTCCTGCTATTACTACTAGGTGAAATTGTGGAGCTACTGTTATCTCGATATTAATCTTCACTCGTAGCCTTCCAACTCTTCACGATTTCTTCTTGCTATTACCGTAAGCAACTGTTATCTCCTTCAATTAAAATGTGTGGGTGCTTATTTTGAGAAGCTGCAGGATCAATGGCTTAAACTACAACTTTTTCAATGCTTCTCCTACAACTGCCTTAGTTGCTGGATCAATTCGGTTAGCACCCATAGCCTGCCAACTCTTCACGATTTCTTCTTGTTATTACCGTAAGCAATTGTTATCTCCTTCAATTAAAATGCGTGGGTGCTTATTTTGAGAAGCTGCAGGATCAATGACTTAAACTACAACTTCTTCAATGCTTCTCCTATAAGCGCGCCTTGAATTCTTTGGATCAATTCATTAGCTATTTGAGGTCCGGTGCCGGTCACACTAGGCCGAAGTCCTCCCTTTTTCTTGTCCCTACAGGCTAATCCCCAATATCCAGTAAGGTTTTATACTGCCATAGTCCTTAATTCCGAGATTAACTGTGGATTTTTTTTTTATCATAGTTAATTGAAATGCATACCTAACTAATATATTATTCGCCTACTTCTCTGATTAAAATGCTATCTAATCAAAGTTTTTAATATATTATTAGAGTTAATTGAAGATTTTTATTAAGATGTACTGTCCAATTTTAATTTTTAATATGTAGTTACGTTTCATTGCTTTGTATAAAGAAATAACAAATTTCTAATTATTTTTTTATTAATATTATTCTTACATAGAATTTAAACTAATCAATTTCTTAATTATTTTCCGCTCTTCTAAAATTTTGCTAATTGAAATTGTTTTTATGTGGAATATTGAAGAACACAATTATAAATATTTTTAGTACTTTTTTAATTCAATAAATAATGTTGAATTTTTAGCTATTACTATTGTTAAGATGAGATTTATACTAGAAATTGTATTAGAAATCGTTCTTTAAGATTTGTAAGATTTTAAATTGATCGTGTCAAAATTTGTTTGTGTTAGATTATTTTAATGTCAAATCAAGAGAGAAAAGGGGGAAAACTATTCTATCATTCTTTAAACCAAGAGTTGATAATCCTTCATTATTCGAGAGGACCGACATTGGTACATCCATTCCTAATGAGGAGTTCGAATCTCCTTCTAAATCTCAAAGAGTTGAATTTGATGAAACTTCACTCGAACGAGATTCTGGATTGCGTATTTCAATATGGCGACATCCTGCTAATTATTGTGATGAAATTGGATGAGTTTATATCAAAATGGGATCATATCAACCTGAATGGCAGGAGTACCCACGATATGAATTAGGAAAGCAATATCGTTGATTTCAATATACATGGTTTAAAAAAATTTCATAGTTAGAGTGCTCTCCTTCAAAGGATGCAATATTTTATTTTCCATGCTATCTTTTTGAATCAAATGAATCACAACAATCTGCATTTACAGTTAGAGTCGTCAAATTGGGTTAGACCCGTCGGGTTGGCCCGCCCCGCCAAGTAATTTAAGTGGGTTGGGTTTAAATTTTATCAACCCGTCATTTTGGCGGGTCTAAACAAATCAACCCACCCGAGTTGCGGGTTAGACGGGTTGGACCGCGGCAGGGTTGAGAAATATCAAAAGAAGATAAAATTTGTGAAAAAAAATTATTTAAGCTTTTTTTATCAATATTCTAATACTAACAAGTTCATAATCACATTCTTCTTCTATCACACATATAACTCGGCACAAAGTGTAGGAGAAGTTAAAGAAAATAAAAAAAATATATTTGATTTAGGTACTCTAATATATTTTTTTATATACTCTAATTAGTTTATAATTATTTTGTCACTACTATTTCAATTTCAATTAATATAGAAAATGATGATATATCGGAGTAATTACAAATGTCGAAAAATCTCAATTAAATCTTGGAGGAGCTAAAACTTGAATTTGTATACTATCAAGATTTGGATATTTTAGAGTGTTTAAAGAATAAAAAATATTGGTACCTAATATTATCGATTGATAATTGAGTCTAAATTACAAGATTTTAGTTGTTTTAAATGTATTTTTTTTACCATAATATTCTATCCTCCTTATCGGTTATCACCTCAAGTCTTCACCACCTTAATAATTTTGGATTTTTTTTATTTTTTTGGCCTGCAGGTTGGATCACCTAATCCGCAACCCACCTTGGGTTGGGTTCGAGATTTCTCAACCCGCCAAGATGGCGGGTTGGCCCGCCCCTCCCCGCTAAATGTTGGATTTGCGATGAGTTAACCCGCCCCGCCATAGATCGGTCCGTTTGATAGCTCTAATCACTACTATTCCAATCGATGTAGGAAATGATGACATATCAAAGTTAAATAATTACAAGAGCTAAAAAATCTCAATTGGATCTCTATTTGGAGGATTAAAAATTTAAATTTACATATTATCAAGTTTTGAATATTTTCGAGCATTAAAAGAATAAAAAATATCGATACTCAACTTTGTCGGTCAATGTCACGCCCCGAGAGTATGCCGTGCCGAAAAATAAACGGACGACATCTCCCCTGTGCGTGACAACATATCGGGTTAATACAAGGCCCGTAGGCCCACAATAACAATATAATATGAAGATATTAACATACCAAACACTGTGGAAACATACTACAGATAAAACAATATACAAAGACCCAACTGTGCACTCCGGAGTGACTTGACATAACAAGAATCATAATAGAAACCACAACAACGGCCAAATACATACAATACGTCAGTATATCACAAATACGGAAACAATACAGGCTAGAACCCAAAACAACAATACGGAATACATCAATCCACAAGAATACAATAAATCGTAAATAAACCTCCATCCGTTCGGTGTGAGATGGGATCACCAAGTGAGCTCAACATCCAAGAAATCTTCTACATTATCTAGGCGGACGAAGCCCGAGTCGGGTGGTGAGTATAAACTCAGGGGTAATATGTAGAGAGTGCATGAACATATAGGGTAAAGATATCTACAAGTATACATGTGAAGATCTACAGGTATACAACATGAGTCCAATAGACATACAGTCCTATCCAAATCTAATAGCAAGTAACCACAGTAAAGTCATACTCAATGTATATGCTAAACTGATCAACTGAACATGAAGTAATGTACCAACGTACTTGTCGGTCTGCAACACCATAAGCTATATCATCCTGAACAGATATACAATAACATAGCCCATATAACGTACAAAGTCAATCCCATACCTAACCAATACTCAGACATATGAATAGTATATAATCACATGTAATAACATCTCGGTCCATACCACACTATGACATGATGCTAATCAAGTGCATACATCAGTTTGGACCAACACATATATCATGCTCAACACATAGCAGTATATAAAATGCAAATGACATGTATCATGATGAACACGCATATACAACAAACAAATGCAGCATCTCACAGGCATATGTAAACATATATCGAATACATGCATACATATATATATATCAGCAATGCATATGCATGGTCATTGTTTGCGGACCCGTCCAACCACGACCCCAGAGTGGCCAGGGTGGCACGACAATGACAACTATCCCGACTCCAGCTACCACTACTCTCGAGTGGCCGAGTTGGGTAGTATGACTGGTAGCTAGCCGCCATAGAGCTATATGCTACCCTAGGGGCCCCTGCTGCAAGCGACTCTAGCTACCACTACCCATGAGTGGCCGAGTGCTGCACGTCAGGACAAACTGCACACCACTCTAGCTACCACTGTCTATAGTGGCCGAGCGCGGCACATCTAATGCTCTGCCCTCAACCCTGCTACCACTACCCCGAGTGGCCGGGGAGGCAGGATGACTGATGACCCGTCTCAACCACAAGGGAGACCCAGTCAACAGCATGCATGCAAATGTAATGATGCATAGCTCCATATAGGTATCCTCGCAACACTCCCTATCCCACAGGGAGTCTTGGTCAACCAATAGTCAACTATGCAAGGACTACACTCCACAAGACTCTATCGCACAAAGAGTCATACACATCTGACAGTCAATCACGCTAAGACCTCTAGTCAGCAGCGAGATACTATCGACCGTCCATATAACCATACACAGGCACACAATCCATAATGAATATACCATCACACTAGGACCTCTAGTCCATGGTCATATACTGACAATCACACATTCATCTAAGCACAGACAACACCGGTAGTCTATGCACATCCTCATAGACCCATCTTTCTTTTTCACGAACAACACCGGAGCTCCCCACGGGGAATGACTAGGGCGGATGAATCCCTTGTCTAGTAACTCCCGTAATTGTTTTTGAAGCTCTTTCAATTCAGCTGGAGTCATACGATAGGGTGCTTTTGAGATTGGGTGGGTACCAGAAATAAGCTCAATCTCAAACTCAACTTCCCTTCTAGGTGCTAGTCTTGGTAGCTCGTCAGGAAATACTCCCGGGTAGTCACATACAATTGGGACGTCTTCCAGCTTTTGACTTCTTTCTTGCTTAGTATCAACTATATGTGCTAAATACCTAGTGCATCCACCAGCTAACATCTTCTGAGCTTCCATGGCAGACAAGAACTTCTTAGTCTTCTTCCTTGGTTCTCCCATAAACTCAAATTTGGCCTCGGTCTCGGGTTGGAATACTACTCTTCGCTTATGACACTCAATGGAAGCACCATACTTGCTCAAAAAATCCATTCCAAAGATGACATCATAGTCATGCATGTCCGACAAAACCAGATCACTATAAAGCTCTCTGTCTGAAATTCTGACCAGCACGACACACAACTAGTGTGTAGAAGTCATTATTTCACCCGAAGGTAGGGTCGTTAAAAACTGAATATCTAAGATATCCGAAGTTATATTTATCTTCTTAGCAATTGTCATAGAAATGAAAGAATGAGTTGCCCCAGTATCAAACAATACGGTAGCATGTTGACTAAGGATAGGTATTTGACCTGTGACCACCGTAGAAGCATTTGCTACCTCTTCCTTGGTGAGGGAGAAGATCCGGGCATTAGGTGTAACTGATGGGGCCTCCAATCTTCCTTGGTTGATGTAAGGACCCTCTAGTGCTCCTTACATCTGATGTAGCTGAGCTGGTCTACCTTCATACTGAGTAGACTGTAGCGGAGGTAGATTGGTCTTGGTGGGGCACTGTTTGGCAAAGTGTCCCTCGACACCATATATGTAACACCCGCTCATGCCTTGGCGGCAAACTCCTGGATGCTTCCTCCCATACTTAGAACATGTAGGATACGTAGGTTGCTTACTTGCTGAAGCTCCCTTTGCATTATTCCACTGTTTCCTCTTGCCATTGTTGTTTCGCTTCCAGTTCGAATTACCGCTCTGAGGTTTCTGACCTCCTGAACTTCCCTGGCTTTTGCTTTCTGTCGAGGCTAGCTTTTGGTGCTTGATACTATTCATGTAATGCTCTGTGATTAGGGCACTACTGACTAGCTCTTCAGTGGTCTGTGGTCTATTAATTCCACTAGCCACATTCAAAGCTATCTCCGGTCTCAACATCTTTAGCATCAACCTAACTCTTTTCTTCTCAGTACTGACCAGTTCCGGACATAGGTGAGCCAACCTATTGAACTTCTTTACCGCTTCGTCTATTGATAAATCCCCTTGTCGGAACTCCGTGAACTCATCATAATGCTTGTAGGTGACTCGCATATGGAAGAATTCCTCGAAGAACTCCATCTCAAAGTCCGTCCATCACATTTGGTTCACCACCGTCTTGGCCTTTACTCGCTCCCACCACATTCTGGCATCTCCGGTCAGACAGAACGAGGCACACTTAACTTTCTCATTCTCAGGCCAGTCCAGCAGTTCCACTATGCTCTCTACTATCTTGAACCATGCAGGCATCCCATGGTTCAGCGCAGCAAAACTCTCCGGCTTCAGCTTTTGCCATTGAATCAGATAGGCCTCTTGTCTCACCCCTCCCACTGGAGCTGTTGGTGGGTTTGGTGGGGGCGTAAGATGCTGATTGGAATGACATTACGAGTCCCTGGTGATAATAGATTTTCGCTGATTCGTCATCAAGGAATTGATGACCTGCTGTTGCTCTGCTACTTGCTGTTGAAGTTGAGTGACTATCTGCATCTAGACAGGTGGTAGTACTTCTTCATTCATTTCTTGTCCTCTACGGGGTCTTCCTCGAGACATTTCTTGCTCTTCCTAAGATGATAAAGTGAAACCACTATAAGGCTATTATCACTACTTTTTATCATCTTCACATACATATCTAGGTATGCTTTATTACTTACTGTCTATCATCTTTATATATATATATATGCAAGCATGTTTAACTCAAAGAGAACTTTTTAGGAGAGCATGTTTAACTTAAAAAAAGCTCTCCTTACTACTCATAAAGTAAATAAAGCAGATAAATACTTGTTTACTTGGAGGCGGCAGGACTGATGCTCGATGTGTGTGTGACGAAAGGGCGGAACCCGCTCTGATACCATCTTGTAACATCCCCATAGTCTTTCCACTCTCTACTAGGGGAGATGTCACTACTTTACTGTATATTTCTTTAATTCTTTCTTATCTTATCCTAATACCAACTGTACCACCCCTCCCATAAGGGTGAGATCGTTACAGATTTTGTACTTTCTACTCTTACTCTGACGCTATACTTTAATCATCACACCATGTTACTATCATTCCTCAATTTGAGTAATATACTAATGCAATATGTTAACAACTAAAATGATCATAAGGACCTTGACATCACTTAAACAATAACCATTTCAAGATCTTCACATAACATGCAAGTATTAAGACTAACCCAACATGGCTCTAGCATTCTTTGGTCTCAACCATAAGAAATCAAGTTGAACTTCAACAATATCAAAAAAATAATTAGAAACTTAAAATCTGGTTTAGACATCTGCACTTAGGATCTTTTATTTCCACTGTTCCGTCGCCACACACTCCAAGCACTTTATCCGCCATGCCACTTTACTGAAGCTTTTCTTTACCTTTATCTGCAGTATAAGGAAATGCAAACTGTAAGCAATAACGCTTAGTAAGTACTTGCTACGCTCACAAAAACATGCAACGTATGAAATCATGCAACTAGTTCTCTTACCCTTGATACATTGATATACATGCAAGCATAACTGAAAATCATAACTCTGAATACATGTCTCTTGTATAAACTATGCTCTTAAGTATTTCAAAACTTATAAATAGTGTATCTGAACTGGAATGATTAACTTTAAAAACTTTTACTTATACTTATACTGATACTCCAAATTAATATTCATTCTGAATATGGGTCAGGCATAGAACTAATGTGCGCTTTCCTAATAGGCCGGGGTGGCCAACCACCGAACCTACTAACTGAAACTGAGGGCTTGGGCCCGTGGGCGAAACTGATGTCCGGTACATACCCTGTCAAAAGTAAAATACTTCCTTTATACTTATATTCTTATACATACTGAAAAAATACTCTTAATCTCCTAAACCACGAATGGGGAGCATCATAAAGATCATTATGCTCTTGACTCCCAAAACTGATATGGGGAGCATACTGAAGATCATTGTGCTCTTAATCTCCAATTCGAACGGGGTGCATCTTTAAATTTTCTTTATAAAGGAAATATTTTTACATCTTACTCTACATCATGCATATAATTGTAAGCTACAACTCATCTACAACATGCATGATCATAAATCATATTCTTATCATGGATCTAAACCTGATACTAAATCAAACATGACATAACGGGTAAAAATCATGTAACTAAGAATACCATACATAACTGGCTCATATACATGCGTATTAACTGCTCAACCATGTAACTAGAAATAACAAGCACAAAAAATATATCAATGACATACGATAACTACTTATATTGCAGGTGAGCAATACTTACTTCCTATGCCTTTTCATCAATTTATATCGTTAGATTTCCTAAAGAGAAGACCTCCTACGTGTTCCTTTGCTTTAGCGTGATCCTCTACCAAGTCCTTGATAAGATCCCTCTTGAAAATCCCCCTCTTGAATTATCCAAAGAGAAGATAATCTTCTTCCTTACTTCGGTGGCTGAAACATGAGAGATAGAGAGAGAGGGATGGCTGGAGAAAATGGAAGGTAGAGAGAGAGGGATGTCTGGAAAAAAAATGAAAGGTAGAGAGAGAGGGATGGCTGGAAAAAAAAAATGAGAGGGAGAGAAGAGGCGTGGGTGGTAGTGAGCTTAGGAAGAAAATATATATAATTAGGGTTTTTCCTTAATTTAATTATCCCTTTTAAATGATTAGACAAATTAACCAACTTCTCTCTTTTTCTTGCCCATAGATATATTATATTATATCCTACTTATTGGTAATCTTATGACTTAGTGTTAGGAAGCCTATTTCTCTAAACCAAAGGTCCATGGTTCGAGCCCCGGCTAACGAACCATTTATTCGAATTCTTTTTTTATTCCGATTCTTATTTCTATTATTTTTTTTTCTCTAAATAAAAATATAGGAACTAAAATTTGGGATGTTACATATCTACTGTTAAGATCATATCATATGCGTGTACAAAAATGATAACACTCAAGGACAGAGCCATATAATGGACTACCCGGGCTATAGCCCGGGGTTTTTTTCCATGTCTAATTAATTTTTTTTACAGTCCGACCCAATTTTGACGGACAAAATTAAAAAAAAGTGACCAAATAAAATCCCTAACACTCATTAATATTTTTTCTCACATGCCGATTCTATTTCTTCCTCGGTTTCTCCTCAATCTCATCTCGTCATTCGCTCGATTTTTTCTTTCTCTCCGTTCGTCGGATTTCTTCTTCCTCTTCACCCATCGCTCCCGTCAGATTTCTTCTTGCTCATCACGATTTCACCTATGGCCCGTCGACTCCTGCTATTACTACTAGGTGAAATTGTGGAGCTACTGTTATCTCGATATTAATCTTCACCCGTAGCCTGCCAACTCTTCACGATTTCTTCTTGCTATTACCGTAAGCAACTGTTATCTCCTTCAATTAAAATGTGTGGGTGCTTATTTTGAGAAGCTGCAGGATCAATGGCTTAAACTACAACTTTTTCAATGCTTCTCCTACAACTACCTTAGTTGCTGGATCAATTCGGTTAGCACCCATAGCCTGCCAACTCTTCACGATTTCTTCTTGTTATTACCGTAAGCAATTGTTATCTCCTTCAATTAAAATGTGTGGGTGCTTATTTTGAGAAGCTGCAGGATCAATGACTTAAACTACAACTTCTTCAATGCTTCTCCTATAACTGCCTTAGTTGCTGGATCAATTCAGTTAGCTATTTGAGGTCTGGCTGTCGGTCAGTCACAGCTAGGCCTGCAAGTCCTCCCTTTTTCTTGTCCCTACAGGCTAATCCCCAATATCCAGTAAGGTTTTATACGGCCATAGCCCTTAATTCCGAGATTAACTGTGGATTTTTTTTATCATAGTTAATTAAAATGCATACTTAACTAATATATTATTTGCCTACTTCTCTGATTAAAATGCTATCTAATCAAAGTTTTTAATATATTATTAGAGTTAATTGAAGATTTTTATTAAGATGTACTGTCCAATTTTAATTTTTAATATGTAGTTACGTTTCATTGCTTTGTATAAAGAAATAACAAATTTCTAATTATTTTTTTATTAATATTATTCTCACATAGAATTTAAACTAATCAATTTCTTAATTATTTTCCGCTCTTCTAAAATTTTGCTAATTGAAATTGTTTTTATGTGGAATATTGAAGAACACAATTATAAATATTTTTAGTATTTTTTTAATTCAATAAATAATGTTGAATTTTTAGCTATTACTATTGTTAAGATGAGATTTATACTAGAAATTGTATTAGAAATCGTTCTTTAAGATTTGTAAGATTTTAAATTGATCGTGTCAAAATTTGTTTGTGTTAGATTATTTTAATGTCAAATCAAGAGAGAAAAGGGGGAAAACTATTCTATCATTCTTTAAACCAAGAGTTGATAATCCTTCATTATTCGAGAGGACCGACATTGGTACATCCATTCCTAATGAGGAGTTCGAATCTCCTTCTAAATCTCAAATAGTTGAATTTGATGAAACTTCACTCGAACGAGATTCTGGATTGCGTATTTCAATATGGCGACATCCTGCTAATTATTGTGATGAAATTGGATGAGCTTATATCAAAATGGGACCATATCAACCTGAATGGCAGGAGTACCCACGATCTGAATTAGGAAAGCAATATCGTTGATTTCAATATACATGGTTTAAAAAATTTTCATAGTTAGAGTGCTCTCCTTCAAAGGATGCAACATTTTATTTTCCATGCTATCTTTTTGAATCAAATGAATCACAACAATCTGCATTTACAGTTAGAGTCGTCAAATTGGGTTAGACCCATCGGGTTGGCCCGCCCCACCAAGTAATTTAAGTGGGTTGAGTTTAAATTTTATCAACCCGCCATTTTGGCGGGCCTAAACAAATCAACCCGCCCGAGTTGCGGGTTAGACGGGTTGGCCCGCGGCGGGCTTAGGTTGGCCCGCGGGTTGAGAAATATCAAAAGAAGATAAAATTTGTGAAAAAAAAATTATTTAAGCTTTTTTTATCAATATTCTAATACTAACAAGTTCATAATCACATTCTTCTTCTATCACACATATAACTCGGCACAAAGTGTAGGAGAAGTTAAAGAAAATAAAAAAAATATATTTGATTTAGGTACTCTAATATATATTTTTATATACTCTAATTAGTTTATAATTATTTTGTCACTACTATTTCAATTTCAATTAATATAGAAAATGATGATATATCGGAGTAATTACAAATGTCGAAAAATATCAATTAAATCTTGGAGGAGCTAAAACTTGAATTTGTATACTATCAAGATTTGGATATTTTAGAGTGTTTAAAGAATAAAAAATATTGGTACCTAATATTATCGATTGATAATTGAGTCTAAATTACAAGATTTTATTTGTTTTAAATGTATTTTTTTTACCATAATATTCTATCCTCCTTATCGGTTATCACCTCAAGTCTTCACCACCTTAATAATTTTGGTTTTTTTTTATTTTTTTAGCCCGCAGGTTGGTTCACCTAATCCGCAACCCACCTTGGGTTGGGTTCGAGATTTCTCAATCCGCCAAGATGGCGGGTTGGCCCACCCCTCCCCGCTAAATGTTGGATTTGCGATGAGTTAACCCGCCCCGCCATAGATCGGTCCGTTTGATAGCTCTAATCACTACTATTCCAATCGATGTAGGAAATGATGACATATCAAAGTTAAATAATTACAAGAGCTAAAAAATCTCAATTAGATCTCTATTTGGAGGATTAAAAATTTAAATTTACATATTATCAAGTTTTGAATATTTTCGAGCATTAAAAGAATAAAAAATATCGGTACTCAACTTTGTCGGTCAATGTCACGCCCCGAGAGTATGCCGTGCCGAAAAATAAACGAACGACATCTCCCCTGTGCGTGGCAACATATCGGGTTAATACAAGGCTCGTAGGCCCACAATAACAATATAATATGAAGATATTAACATACCAAACACTGCGGAAACATACTACAGATAAAACAATATACAAAGACCCAACTGTGCACTCCGGAGTGACTTGACACAACAAGAATCATAATAGAAACCACAACAACGACCAAATACATACAATACATCTGTATATCACAAATACGGAAACAATACAGGCTAGAACCCAAAACAACAATACGGAATACATCAATCCACAAGAATACAATAAATCGTAAATAAACCTCCATCCGTTCGGTGTGAGATGGGATCAGCTGGCGGAGCTCCGAACGTCCAAGAAATCTTCTACCTGTTATCTGGGCGACAGGAAGCCCAGGGTCCCGGGGTGGTGAGTATAAACTCAGGGGTAATATGTAGAGAGTGCATGAACATATAGGGTAAAGATATCTACAAGTATACATGTGAAGATCTACAGGTATACAACATGAGTCCAATAGACATACAGTCCTATCCAAATCTAATAGCAAGCAACCACAGTAAAGTCATACTCAATGTATATGCTAAACTGATCAACTGAACATGAAGTAATGTACCAACGTACTTGTCGGTCTGCAACACCATAAGCTATATCATCCTGAACAGATATACAATAACATAGCCCATATAACGTACAAAGTCAATCCCATACCTGACCAATACTCAGACATATGAATAATATATAATCACATGTAATAACATCTCGGTCCATACCACACTATGACATGACGCTAATCAAGTGCATACATCAGTTTGGACCAACACATATATCATGCTCAACACATAGCAGTATATAAAATGCAAATGACATGTATCATGATGAACAAGCATATACAGCAAACAAATGCAGCATCTCACAGGCATATGTAAACATATATCGAATACATGCATACATATATATATATATATCAGCAATGCATATGCATGGTCATTGTTTGCGGACCCGTCCAACCACGACCCCAGAGTGGCCAGGGTGGCACGACAATGACAACTATCCCGACTCCAGCTACCACTCTCAGTGGTAGTTGGGTAGTATGGTAGTAGCTAAGCCATAGAGCTATATGCTACCCTAGGGGCCCCTTTCTGGCGACTCTAGCTACCACTACCCATGAGTGGTAGTCTTTGCGTCGGAGACAAATGCACACCACCCTCTGGCTACCACTTGTCTATAGTGGTAGGCGCGACACATCTAATGCTCGCCCTCAACCTGCTACCACTACCGAGTGGCGGGAGGCGGGATGGTGATGACCGTCTCAACCACAAGGGAGACCCAGTCAACAGCATGCATGCAAATGTAATGATGCATAGCTCCATATAGGTATCCTCGCAACACTGCTTATCCCACAGGGAGTCCTGGTCAACCAATAGTCAACTATGCAAGGACTACACTCCACAAGACTCTATCTCACAAAGAGTCATACACATCTGACAATCAATCACGCTAAGACCTCTAGTCAGCAGCGAGATACTATCGACCGTCCATATAACCATACACAGGCACACAATCCATAATGAATATACCATCACACTAGGACCTCTAGTCCATGGTCATATACTGACAATCACACATTCATCTAAGCACAGACAACACCGGTAGTCTATGCACATCCTCATAGACCCATCTTTCTTTTTCACGAACAACACCGGAGCTCCCCACGGGGAATGACTAGGGCGGATGAATCCCTTGTCTAGTAACTCCCGTAATTGTTTTTGAAGCTCTTTCAATTCAGCTGGAGTCATACGATAGGGTGCTTTTGAGATTGGGTGGGTACCAGAAATAAGCTCAATCTCAAATTCAACTTCCCTTCTAGGTGCTAGTCTTGGTAGCTCGTCAGGAAATACTCCCGGGTAGTCACATACAATTGGGACGTCTTCCAGCTTTTGACTTCTTTCTTGCTTAGTATCAACTATATGTGCTAAATACCTAGTGCATCCACCAGCTAACATCTTCTGAGCTTCCATGGCAGACAAGAACTTCTTAGTCTTCTTCCTTGGTTCTCCCATAAACTCAAATTTGGCCTCGGTCTCGGGTTAGAATACTACTCTTCGCTTATGACACTCAATGGAAGCACCATACTTGCTCAAAAAATCCATTCCAAAGATGACATCATAGTCATGCATGTCCGACAAAACCAGATCACTATAAAGCTCTTTGTCTGAAATTCTGACCAGCACAACACGCAACCAGTGTGTAGAAGTCATTATTTCACCCGAAGGTTGGGTCGTTAAAAACTGAATATCTAAGATATCCGAAGTTATATCTATCTTCTTAGCAATTGTCATAGAAATGAAAGAATGTGTTGCCCCAGTATCAAACAATACGGTAGCATGTTGACTAAGGATAGGTATTTGACCTGTGACCACCGTAGAAGCATTTTCTACCTCTTCCTTGGTGAGGGAGAAGATCCGGGCATTAGGTGTAACTGATGGGGCCTCCAATCTTCCTTGGTTGATGTAAGGACCCTCCAGTGCTCCTTACATCTGATGTAGCTGAGCTGGTCTACCTTCATGCTGAGTAGACTGTAGCGGAGGTAGATTGGTCTTGGTGGGGCACTGTTTGGCAAAGTGTCCCTCGACACCATATATGTAACACCCGCTCATGCCTTGGCGGAAAACTCCTGGATGCTTCCTCCCATACTTAGAACATGTAGGATACGTAGGCTGCTTACTTGCTGAAGCTCCCTTTGCATTATTCCACTGTTTCCTCTTGCCATTGTTGTTTCGCTTCTAGTTCGAATTACCGCTCTGAGGTTTCTGACCTCCTGAACTTCCCTGGCTTTTGCTTTCTGTCGAGGCTAGCTTTTGGTGCTTGACACTATTCATGTAATGCTCTGTGATTAGGGCACTACGGACTAGCTCTTCAGTGGTCTGTGGTCTATTAATTCCACCAGCCACATTCAAAGCTATCTCCGGTCTCAACATCTTTAGCATCAACCTAACTCTTTCCTTCTCACTAATGACCAGTTCCGGACATAGGCGAGACAACCTATTGAACTTCTTTACCGCTTCATCTATTGATAAATCCCCTTGTCAGAACTCCGTGAACTCATCATAATGCTTGTTGGTGACTCGCATATGGAAGAATTCCTCGAAGAACTCCATCTCAAAGTCCGTCCATCACATTTGGTTCACCACCCTCTTGGCCTTTACTCGCTCCCACCACATTCTGGCATCTCCGGTCAGACAGAACGAGGCACACTTAACTTTCTCATTCTTAGGCCAGTCCAGCAGTTCCACTATGCTCTCTACTATCTTGAACCATGCCTGAGCATCCCATGGTTCAGCAGCGCAAACAAAACTCTCGGCTTGCTTTTGCCATTGAATCGGATAGGCCTCTTGTCTCACCCCTCCCCTTTGGGTGTTGGTGGGTTTGGTGGGAAGCGAAGATCTGATTGGAATGGCATTCTGAGTCCCTAGCTGAGTAACAGGATTTTCTCGCTGATTCGTCATCAAGGAATTGATGACCTGCTGCTGCTCTACTACTTGCTGTTGGAGTTGAGTGACTATCTGCATCTAGACAGGTGGTAGTACTTCTTCATTCATTTCTTGTCCTCTACGGGGTCTTCCTCGAGACATTTCTTGCTCTTCCTAAGATGATAAAGTGAAACCACTATGAGGCTATTATCACTACTTTTTATCATCTTCACATACATATCTAGGTATGCTCTATTACTTACTGTCTATCATCTTTATATATATATATATGCAAGCATGTTTAACTCAAAGAGAACATTTTAGGTGAGTATGTTTAACTTAAAAAAAGCTCTCCTTACTACTCATAAAGTAAATAAAGCAGATAAATACTTGTTTACTTGGAGGCGGCAGGACTGATGCTCAATGTGTGTGTGACGAAAGGGCGGAACCCGCTCTGATACCATCTTGTAACATCCCCATAGTCTTTCCACTCTCTACTAGGGGAGATGTCACTACTTTACTATATATTTCTTTAATTCTTTCTTATCTTATCCTGATACCAACTGTACCACCCCTCCCATAAGGGTGAGATCGTTACAGATTTTGTACTTTCTACTCTTACTCTGACGCTATACTTTAATCATCACACCATGTTACTATCATTCCTCAATTTGAGCAATATACTAACGCAATATGCTAACAACTAAAATGATCATAAGGACCTTGACATCACTTAAACAATAACCATTTCAAGATCTTCACATAACATGCAAGTATTAAGACTAACCCAACATGACTCTAGCATTCTTTGGTCTCAACCATAAGCAATCAAGTTGAACTTCAACAATATCAAAAAAATAATTAGAAACTTAAAATCTGGTTTAGACATCTGCACTTAGGATCTTTTATTTCCACTGTTCCGTCGCCACACACTCTAAGCACTTTATCCGCCATGCCACTTTACTGAAGCTTTTCTTTACCTTTATCTGCAGTATAAGGAAATGCAAACTGTAAGCAATAACGCTTAGTAAGTACTTGCTACGCTCACAAAAACATGCAACGTATGAAATCATGCAACTAGTTCTCTTACCCTTGATACATTGATATACATGCAAGCATAACTGAAAATCATAACTCTGAATACATGTCTCTTGTATAAACTATGCTCTTAAGTATTTCAAAACTTATAAATAGTGTATCTGAACTGGAATGATTAACTTTAAAAACTTTTACTTATACTTATACTGATACTTCAAATTAATATTCATTCTGAATATGGGTCAGGCATAGAACTAATGTGCGCTTTCCTAATAGGCCGGGGTGGCCAACCACCGAACCTACTAACTGAAACTGAGGGCTTGGGCCCGTGGGCGAAACTGATGTCCGGTACATACCCTGTCAAAAGTAAAATACTTCCTTTATACTTATATTCTTATACATACTGAAAAAATACTCTTAATCTCCTAAACCACGAATGGGGAGCATCATAAAGATCATTATGCTCTTGACTCCCAAAACTGATATGGGGAGCATACTGAAGATCATTGTGCTCTTAATCTCCAATTCGAACGGGGTGCATCTTTAAATTTTCTTTATAAAGGAAATATTTTTACATCTTACTCTACATCATGCATATAATTGTAAGCTACAACTCATCTACAACATGCATGATCATAAATCATATTCTTATCATGGATCTAAACCTGATACTAAATCAAACATGACATAACGGGTAAAAATCATGTAACTAAGAATACCATACATAACTGGCTCATATACATGCGTATTAACTGCTCAACCATGTAACTAGAAATAACAAGCACAAAAAATATATCAATGACATACGATAACTACTTATATTGTAGGTGAGCAATACTTATTTCCTATGCTTTTTCACCAATTTATACCGTTAGATTTCGTAAAGAGAAGACCTCCTACGTGTTCCTTTGCTTTAGCGTGATCCTCTACCAAGTCCTTGATAAGATCCCTCTTGAAAATCCCCCTCTTGAATTATCCAAAGAGAAGATAATCTTCTTCCTTACTTCAGTGGCTGAAACATGAGAGATAGAGAGAGAGGGATGGCTGGAGAAAATGGATGGTAGAGAGAGAGGGATGGCTGAAAAAAAAATGGAAGGTAGAGAGAGAGGGATGGCTGGAAAAAAAATGAGAGAGAGAGAAGAGGCGTGGGTGGGCGGCGCCAGGAGCTTAGGGAAGAGAAAATATATATAATTAGGGTTTTTTTCTTAATTTAATTATCCCTTTTAAATGATTAGCCAAATTAACCAACTTCTCTCTTTTTCTTGCCTATAGATATATTATATTATATCCTACTTATTGGTAATCTTATGACTTAGTGGTAGGAAGCCTATTTCTCTAAACCAAAGGTCCATGGTTCGAGCCCCGGCTAACGAACCATTTATTCGAATTCTTTTTTTATTCCGATTCTTATTTCTATTATTTTTTTTTCTCTAAATAAAAATATAGGAACTAAAATTTGGGATGTTACATATCTACTGTTAAGATCATATCATATGCGTGTACAAAAATGATAACACTCAAGGACAGAGCCATATAATGGACTACCCGGGCTATAGCCCGGGGTTTTTTTCCATGTCTAATTAATTTTTTTTTACTGCCCGACCTAATTTTGACGAACAAAATTAAGAAAAAGTGAACAAATAAAATCCCTAACCCTCATTTAACTTTTTTCTCACGCGTCAATTCTATTTCTTCCTCGGTTTCTCCTCAATCTCATTCCGTCATCCGCCCAATTTTTCTTCCTCTTAATTCATCGGATTTCTTCTTCCTCTTCACCCGTAGCTCCCGTCGAATTTCTTCTTGTTCATCACGATTTCACCCACGGCTCGCCAACTCCTGCTATTACTACTAGGTGAAATCGTGGAGCTACTGTTATCTCGATTTTAATCTTCACCCATAGCCTGCCGGCTCTTCACGATTTCTTCTTGCTATTACTGTAAGCAACTGTTATCTCCTATTCTCCTTCAATTAAAATGTGTGGGTGCTTATTTTGAGAAGCTGCAGGATCAATGGCTTAAACTACAACTTTTTCAATGCTTCTCCTACAACTACCTTAGTTGCTGGATCAATTCGGTTAGCACCCATAGCCTGCCAACTCTTCACGATTTCTTCTTGTTATTACCGTAAGCAATTGTTATCTCCTTCAATTAAAATGTGTGGGTGCTTATTTTGAGAAGCTGTAGGATCAATGACTTAAACTACAACTTCTTCAATGCTTCTCCTATAACTGCCTTAGTTGCTGGATCAATTCGGTTAGCTATTTGAGGTCTGGCTGTCGGTCGGTCACAGCTAGGCCTGCAAGTCCTCCCTTTTTCTTGTCCCTTGTCACGCCCCGAGGTAGACTCTGTCCAGCCAACGGATGACACCCCCTTATGACAATTCCAATACGGTACAAAAGTTGCAGCCAGTATAACACATATCGAAAATGTATAACAACACAGCAAAAACGTATAACATCAATAGTGGAAGCCAAACACAATGGAAATACAAAACTCGACAACATAAGTACATCGGTATATATATCCGTCCATACTAGAACAAAATCCATACTGAATATCAAAAGAGAAACATACAACATGATCTCCAAAACAATAAGAGTCCATATGAAGATACATGCGATGGGAAGCAAAACCCTCGGAAAAACGGCAAGATGGGATCAGGTGGCAATGCTCCAAGTCCATGCCGAAATCTTCTATCTACTACCTAGGCGACAGGAAACCCAGGATCCAGGGTGGTGAGTATAAAACTCAGGGGTAATATATAGAAGTGCATGAACAACATACAGGGTAAAGAGATCTACAGGTATACATGTGAAGATCTACAGGTATTCAGCATGAGTCCAACAGACATACAGTACTAAGCATAGTAATCAGTAATCACAGATATGTCCTACTCATAGCATAAAACTGAAATGATCAACTGACATAAAGTAATGTACATACGGCGATTCATCCTCCATATGATCTATAACATCCTGAACAGGTATATCATGACATAATCCAAATAGTACTCACTCATGTTCAACACATGCACAGCGGTATATAAAATATGAAAAAAACATATGCAGCATGATGTACAATCATATGCAGCAATCAAATGCAGCATCTCACAGGCATATGTAAAACATATATCAAATACATGCATACATATATATATATATATATCGTGATACATATGCGGTCATGCACTGTGCACCCAACTCGCTTCTACGACCCGGTGTGGCCTAGGTGACCGCGACATGACAACTATCCAGACTCGGCCACCTCTCGGTGGCCGAGTTGGGTAGTATGAAACGATGGCTAGCCGTCATAGAGCTATATGCTACTCACGGGGTCCCTAACGCTGGCCGCTCGTCCCTACCCATGAGTAGTGAGCACGCACCTAGGACAATTGCACATCACCCGACCACCATCTATAGTGGGTGAGTGCACTAACTACCACTCCGCAGTGGCGAGTCGCATCTCCGACTACCACCATCCTAGTGGCGAGCGCACGCTCACAATGCTCTGCCCTCCCACTGGGTGGTGTAATGATGCATATCCCACACACAAATCCTCGCAACACTCCCTAACTCACGGGGAGACCTAGTCAACCAAAAGTCAACCATGTAAGGACGACAAATCCGTAATCACAACCTATTTACCTATGTACAGATAAATAGCTCCGTCAAACTAACACACTGATATATATACGATACAACGACCGACCTCATAATTTGGACTCATCACCTAACCTAGTGATGCAACCCAGTAACCCAGTCTGAGGTCATAAAAATAACCCTAACCACATGTACTTACTAAACATCTATCAGCTAACACATAATAGGGCTTTATAATTCCTATCTGTGCTAGATAATCAATGATGTAACAGATTACATTTCTCAAAGGTCAAAGGCAGTACAAGCATATGATTTAATAAGAGTGGATTTAAGGTAAACAGGTATAAACATATATACAATGTCACGCACTAGAATTGATCAAACTATCGGACCAGGTAGATATTACCCACTTGATACGAAGCTCGAATAATCCTCATGGCCGTGGACCTGCTTCGTATCCCAAACCTGCACAATAGTAGCAAATTACGATTAAGTACAAATCACCGATACTTATACGAACCAAATACTAACTCATTTATATTTGTATTCTTTTTTTTTCCCGGAGGCACTTTAACCACTCCGACTAACCCATTCTGACACACTACATAGATCAATTAAACTTTATATAGATTTGAACAATACTTCCAACAATATAGACTACCCTCATCACCTCTCCTTAACAAAGGATAACCAATAAAATCCAATACACTAAGAATCTCTAAATCCAAATAGGTCAAGCAACAACTAATATTAACCGAGCATACCCAATACCCGAAACCCTATAGACATCAAAAGAGACAATCGACAATACAAATTCCACCTCCTGATCACAGCTCACAATCTTCCCAAACAATTACCGTAATCACAGCAGAACACAATCAACCATTAACTCAACCAAACCATCCACAGAACCTACATCTAATCAAATCGATCTCCTACACAAATAACACAACGAAAAGCCTAATTAACAACTTTCCCCAGCTTGAATTTCTCCCTGTTGGTATTGCCCAGAAGCTCTGATACCAGTTGTTGGCAACCGTGCTATTTCTCGGAATGCTCATAGGCTCCCATGTCCCCGGATTAAAATTTTCACTAATGAAAACTAATCCGGATGGGATGAGTTTCCTAAGCACAACCAATTCATCGTCGTGCTAACGACTCGAGCGATCGCTTGAACAAACTAGTTGTTCAAGCAACACAACTCTTCTAGTCGGTTAGCCGCGGAAGAGATGACGGACGGATCGCCGGTTTTTGTGTTTCTTATTCGGGGTCCATGATTATACAAATACATGCAAATGCAAACTAGTATAATCAACATATACTAACCTAAAGAACTTAAGCTAGCATATCAATTAAGAATAGAAACATGCAAAGATCATAAATAAAAGTTATAAAACTTTTATACCTCTTGATCTTCTATCGTATGTCCTAACCTCCTTGTAGACTTCGTGTGGGCGAAGATCCTCCACAAGTTGAAGCTTCTTAGATCTTCTTCAATCCAAAGAATGAAGAACTCTCTTTCCCTTCTTGCTTGAGCCAACCACCAATCCACAAAGGATTGATGCCGCCGGCCCCAAGAATAGAGAGAGCATAATGGAAACAACCAAGCAACCGAACTAGGGACAAACCCTAGCTCCTAGTGCCGCCGGCCAAGAGGAAAACAAAGGGAAAAGAGGAATAGGTTGGGTACCACCAAAGGTATAGGAAAAAGGATAGGAACCGCCAACACCCTAGGAAGAAGAAGAACACTTCCCTATAGTTGCCACCTACCTTACCTTCCAAACCCTAGCCGCCCAACCAAGCTTCCTTTGGATTTCTTGCCGCCAAGGTAGAGGAAGAGAAGGTAGTGGCGGCCAACCCTTAGAAGGAAGAAGATGAGCCCTTCCCCTATAGTTGCCGCCCAACCATAACTTCCAAACCTAGCCGCCTAATCCAAAGAGCCAAACCCTAATCTAATTAGGGTTTCCTCCATAGGTTTCTTGCCGCCTAAGCATGGTGGAGAGGAGAGATCTAGGAGCTAGCCACCTCCAAGGAAGAAGACAAGCTCATCCATAGGTTGCCGCCCCCTCTAGCTCCACCACCTTGGCCGCCCAACCTAAGGAACCAAAACCCTAATTAGGGTTTCCTCCTTGAGGTTGCTTGCCGCCCAAGTAATGCTAGGCAAAACCCTAATTTCCTTAGCATCCATCATGAACCATTCAAAAAACTTAGTTGCCGCTAACCCATGCTCCTTATATAGACCTTAGGATAAAATTGGTTATTGATGAGGTAGCCAAAAATATAGGAACTAATTCCCAATTTTCTTGCCGCCCCCCCTTATACAACCTTTCCTCTCCCTTTTATATAGAGTTAGGTTTAGGCCTTGGTTTAATCTCCACCGTCGGTTCTAGGGTTTTAATCTCAACCGTAGGATTTAGAGATTTAATCTCAACCGTCGGTTCTAGGAAATAATCCCAACCGTCGGATCTAGAGATTTAATCTCAACCGTTGGTTCTAGGAAATTTAATCCCAACCGTCGGATCTAGAGATTTAATCTCCATCATTTGATCTAGACTTCATGAGGTTTATATTAGGCTACGATAGGGACCATGAGGAGGAGTTGGGTCTTGGCCACCCGATGGATCGGAACCACACAAACTTGATCCATCAATGATGTTCCATTCCACTAGAGGATCATCATCGAACTACCTCACCAACCCCCATAAATTAATATGGGCTCCATATATTATTTGTACATCCATCTCCCCATGTTTAAGATATCGAATGTCAGTCGATTAATTGATTTCGACCATCAATTAATTAACATCTAACTCCTCGAGTAGTACCACTCAACCTTATCATGATGTTGACTAAGTCAACCTGCATGTTTTACATGATGAACCTTATGAGCTCCTCAGTGGGACATCATCAACCTAATATTTAGGACACGGATTCCTCCTATAATCAACGACACACCATGTAAATAATATCACTTCCCAACTTACCGGGCATATTGATTTAATCCATAGAAATCTCACCCTCTGGTAAATCAAAGAAATAAATACTAAGTACATGTGCTCGTTATTATATAGGGATTAAGAGCATGTACAACATAATATCCGAGGTCCGATTCAATTATGTAGTCAGTAATAAATTGAATCACCTCTATGTCGGTCCTGCTCAATACACCGAGGTGTACTAGTGTAACTCTATGTTCAAGATAAAACAATACCAAGCTATACTACAACCATGCCAATGGTTTGTCCAAAACCATCTTGGTTGTGAGCCTCTACTTATATTCTACAAAGGACTGATAACATGATCTTCTGTGCCGCACCCAGGCACCATGTTATCTACAATGTAAAATATTAGACAATATGCACACATATAAATATAACGTGCAAACAATGATCATGTGATTCTTATTTCAAAATAAAGATGTTCATACAAAAGAGCAAGACTTTCAGTATACATTCCAACAATCTCCCACTTATACTAAAAGATTATACTGTCATTACACTGTCATACATCTGATTCCCCTTCCCTCCACATGCCTATCAAAGCTCTGCGGAAGGCCTTAGTGAAAGGGTCTACTGCAGTCATCCTCACGATGCAATCTTGGCGACAGCAACTTCTACCTCCTTAACGATTTCTCGTATCAGGTGGTACTTGCACTCTATGTGTTTACTAACCTTATGGGCTCGTGGTTCCTTCGAGTTTGCAACTGCACCATTATTATCACAATAAATTGTGATAGTTCTGGGCAAACCAGGAATCACATCCAAGTCCATTAGGAAATTCCTGAGCCACCCAGCTTCTTTGGCCGCCTTAGAGGTGCCCGTACAATCGACTTCCATGGTAGAGTCCACCACGCATTTCTGCTTGACACTCTTCCATACTATGGCTCCACCTCCCAAAGTAAACACAAACCCTGAGGTAGACTTACTATTATCCCTATCAGATTGGAAATCAGAATCCGTGTAACCCACAGGGAGTAATTGGTCTGTCCGGTAAACTAGCATATAATCCCTAGTCTTTCTCAGGCACTACAATATATGCTTTACCGTAGTCCAATATCCCTGTCCTGGATTACTTTGATATCTGCTGACCATGCCCACGGCAAAGTAGATATTTGGTCTCGTACAGAGCATCGCATACATGAGGCTTCCTACTGCCGAAGCATAAGGGACCACCTTCATCTCCTCTATCTCCTCAGATGATCTAGGATACATCTCCTTTGATAAAGGAACTCCATACCTGAAAGGTAGAAAACCCTTCTTGGAGTATTGCATGCTAAAACGATCCAAAACCATGTCTATGTATGAAGCTTGGGATAAGCACAACAACCTTGATCCCCAAGGTTGTGACCCACTTCTCCCAAGTCCTTCATATCATATTGTTTGGACAACCATACCCTTACGTCTGATAACACTTCGATGTTGTTGCCAACCACCAAAATGTCATCTACGTATAGTACAAAAATACCACTACGTTTCCGTCACATCTCTGATATACACAAGACCCATCCGAACTTTGAATAAATCCATAAGACTGGATTTTCTTCCTCAAAGCGGATGTCCCAAGACTTCAAAGCTTGCTTGATCCATCAGCGGACCGATTAAACATAAACAATACGCTCTTTGCCCTTAGCAATGAATCCCTCTCGTTGCTTCAAATAGATGTTTTCCTCAAGACTTCCATTAAGGAAAGGCCTTGACATCCATCTATCACACCTCATAATCCATATGAGGCAGATGCATAAGAGCTCCCAGACGACTTGAATCCATAGATTCAATCTCAGATTCATTGCACTTTGCAAAGATCTTTGTATTTATATCTTGGATTGCCTCGTCGATGTCTAGGGATCGGGTTCATGTTTGCAAGGGACCAAATCGGAAGATTTGTCCAAAAACATGAATCTAAGAGGTTGTAACAACCCTCCCACTGACGAGGTATCTTACGTATCCTCGTGACCTGCAGCGGTGCGATGACATGTGGTATGTCCTCTTATGCGGTGGTACTAAAGAAGTAACTTCCCTTTTTAATTCCTCCAGAACAATTTTACCCTTGGGCTTGTGGCTTATCACATAGTCTTCCTCTAGAAATCTGGCATTCGTGTTAACGATCACCCTCTGATCTCTAGGACTATAAAACAAGTCAGAATAACTCATCATCGATCTAACCATCTCCATAAGAGTCATATTCCTTACGTCTTTGCTACACATTACTGGGGTGTGTCAGGTGCAATCAATTGGGATTGAATCCCAACCTCTGATAAGTAGTTCCTAAACTCTCCCAAGAGGTTGTCACCACCACGATCAGATCGTAGTGTCATCCATATCTTGAATAATCGTCTATGAAAGAGACGAAATATTCAAGATTACCTCTTGCCTAGATAGTCATAGGACCTCACAAATCAGAATGAACCATTTCTAACAAATCATTGGCTCTATACCCCTTGGCCTTAAAAAGGCCTCTTGGTCATCTTACCCTCCAAGCAAGATTCGTAGGTTGGGAGATCCTCCACCACTAATGAACCCAAAGGTCCATCAGCTATCAACCTTTGAATTCTGCTTAGGTTAATGTGACCAAGCCTAAGAAGCCAAAGATATGTTTGGTTCATCTTCGAAGGTTCTTTTCTCTTATTGGAATTAGAAGATGAGTTATTAACTTCTATTTGCATCGTGGGAGCTTGTGGTTCAAGTTATAAATTTCCTATCTATGTACCTGAATAGATAATTTCCCTATTCCTTTTATAACAAATCTGTCATGAAAAGAAATAGATTATCCATCCAAAAACTATTTAGAAACCGAAATCAATTCTTTCTAAATAAGGGTACATAAAGGAAATTCTTAAGAACCAGAAAACTTTATTTTTCTCAAAAAATAAATAAAACATCTCCCACTGATAATTGCCATCTTCATGGCATTGCCCAGTAAATGGTAATATCCTTTAGCTAGTTGTCGGGTTTCCTGGAACCCCTGCAAAGTATTGCAGACATGATTAGTGGCTCTCGTATCTACACACCAGGTGCCGGTAGATAACACCGCTAACCATGTTACAACGACTAGACCAAAAGATATACTTTTGCTCTTGCTTCGGATTGGGACAATCCTTCTTCTTATGTCCAGTCTGCTAGTAAGTGAAGTACTTGCCTTTCGGCTTCTTTACTCCTCCCTGAGATCCTCCCACCACATTTGCTCCACCTTGTTTCTCCTTCCTCTTGCCTTTCGGCTTAGAAGTAGAAACCTTTTTGAGCAACCATGGCTTGAGGATACTCTTGGAAGAGTGCATACTAGTAGATAAGACAATATTTGGATTCATTTCCAATCAATATAATTTGGGTACAATAAGTTTATTTCCTTTAGTATCAAAATAAGTGGACTGAAAGTCAATTTTGAAAATCCTAAGAATCACATAGATCATTACTTTAGATTTCAAAAAATTATTGATTCCTCAAACAATAAAATTTCGAAATCAACCAACACCTCAAAACACCGAGAATATCGCATGCCACGCAGTGTGGACGTATACGAATTCTACATTTGTAAGAGGAGGTTTTACCCATTAATTTTATTATCTTGTCAACCTTACTTTTTGACAAATAAAATTAATAGTTGGTTCCTCTTTGGCCCTACAAATAAAAGCAGTGACTCCGATGGGGAGGATACTTTTTATTTGCATCTAAGTGTGCACCATTACACGATACTAAGGGAATTATTTCGGATTATGTGCCTTACCGCTGTGGAAGTACACATGCTCCTAGATAATTTCCTATAACCATTATTTGACCTAGTGATCCGCAAACAAACTCATCCGCAGGGAGGAAGGCACTCAGAGCCGACACGCAAGTTTGTTGCATCACACGTCAAATTGTAATAGAGGCCGCGGGAATTAATTAAAATATCCCTCTCCCACTTAGTAAATTGAAAATGAGGAATTTTCAAGCACACACAACATGCATATAAAACAAATCAGCAATAAATATGGAAAAAACAGATTTTTTCCAACTATTATGGCATTGTTCTCCAATATGCGTTCCGTCGTGTCGCCACCTCGTCCGCTCCATCTTTTCCCATGCGCAAGTCACCAAAGAGTTCCGAGCCGAGATAAAACATTTTAATTTACATCCATCGATCCTATACTCCACGAAGGAGTGTACAAATAATCTAGATCGAAAGTAAACTAAAATGAGCGGCTAAACAATGTCGTATTTAATTACAAAAATTTAAATACTAATCTAGCCTCGTCAACCCCGAGAACTCAATTAATATACAATCACACACACATGCAATCACATACTCACATATATAGCCATAATAGTTGGATCTTATGCCTGCAACCAAAAAGTTAGCCTACGCACATCCTACTATTATCCGGCATACACAATATATGATAAGTGCATGAAAGTAACCGAATCCAAAACACACAAAACCGGAAACCGTGGCTCTGATACCAATTGTTGGTATTGCCCAAGCATAGGCTCCCATGTCCCGGATTAAAATTTTCACTAATGAAAACTAATCCGGATGGGATGAGTTTCCTAAGCACAACCAATTTCGTCGTGCTAAGCGACTCGGCGATCGCTTGAACAAACTAGTTGTTCAAGCAACACAACTCTTCTAGTCGGTTAGCGCGGAAGAGACAGCAGACGGATCACGGTTTTGTGTTTCTTATTCGGGGTCCATGATTATACAAATACATGCAAATGCAAACTAGTATAATCAACATATACTAACCTAAAGAACTTAAGCTAGCATATCAATTAAGAATAGAAACATGCAAAGATCATAAATAAAAGTTATAAAACTTTTATACCTCTTGATCTTCTATCGTATGTCCTAACCTCCTTGTAGACTTCGTGTGGGCGAAGATCCTCCACAAGTTGAAGTTTCTTAGATCTTCTTCAATCCAAAGAATGAAGAACTCTCTTTCCCTTCTTGCTTGAGCCAACCACCAATCCACAAAGGATTGATGCCGCCGGCCCCAAGAATAGAGAGAACATAATGGAAACAACCAAACCAACTAGGGACAAACCCTAGCTCCTAGTGCCGCCAAGAGGAAAACAAAGGGAAAAGAGGAATAGGTTGGGTACCACCAAAGGTATAGGAAAAGGATAGGAACCGCCAACACCCTAGGATAAGAAGAACACTTCCCTATAGTTTCCACCTACCTTACCTTCCAAACCCTAGCCGCCCAACCAAGCTTCCTTTGGATTTCTTGCCCAAGGTAGAGGAAGAGAAGGTAGTGGCCGCCAACCCTTAGAAGGAAGAAGATGAGCCCTTCCCTATAGTTGCCGCCAACCATAACTTCCAAACCTAGCCGCCTAATCCAAAGAGCCAAACCCTAATCTAATTAGGGTTTCCTCCATAGGTTTCTTGCCGCCTAAGCATGGTGGAGAGGAGAGATCTAGGAGCTAGCCACCTCCAAGGAAGAAGACAAGCTCATCCATAGGTTGCCGCCTCTAGCTCCACCACCTTGGCCGCCCAACCTAAGGAACCAAAACCCTAATTAGGGTTTTTTCCTTGAGGTTGCTTACCGCCCAAGTAATGCTAGGCAAAACCCTAATTTCCTTAGCATCCATCATGAACCCCTCAAAAACTTAGTTGCCGCCCAACCCATGCTCCCTTATATAGAACTTAGGAGAAAATTGGTTATTGATGAGGTAGCCAAAAATATAGGAACTAATTCCCAATTTTCTTGCCGCCCACCTTATCCAACCTTTCCTCTCCCTTTTATATAGAGTTAGGTTTAGGCCTTGGTTTAATCTCCACCGTCGGTTCTAGGGTTTTAATCTCAACCGTCGGATTTAGAGATTTAATCTCAACCGTCGGTTCTAGGAAATAATCCCAACCGTCGGATCTAGAGATTTAATCTCAACCGTTGGTTCTAGGAAATTTAATCCCAACCGTCGGATCTAGAGATTTAATCTCCATCATTTGATCTAGACTTCATGAGGTTTATATTAGGCTACGATAGGGACCATGAGGAGGAGTTGGGTCTTGGCCACCCGATGGATCGGAACCACACAAACTTGATCCATCAATGATGTTCCATTCCACTAGAGGATCATCATCGAACTACCTCACCAACCCCCATAAATTAATATGGGCTCCATATATTATTTGTACATCCATCTCCCCGTGTTTAAGATATCGAATGTCCGTCAATTAATTAACATCTAACTCCTCGAGTAGTACCACTCAACCTTATCATCATGTTGACTAAGTCAACCTGCAGGGTTTACATGATGAACCTTATGAGCTCCTCAAGGGGACATCATCAACCTAATATATAGGACACGGTTTCCTCCTATAATCAACGACACACCATGTAAATAATATCACTTCCCAACTTACCGGGCATATTGATTTAATCCATAGAAATCTCACCCTCTGGTAAATCAAAGAAATAAATACTAAGTACATGTGCTCGTTATTATATAGGGATTAAGAGCATGTACAACATAATATCCGAGGTCCGATTCAATTATGTAGTCAGCAATAAATTGAATCACCTCTATGTCGGTCCTGCTCAATACACCGAGGTGTACTAGTGTAACTCTATGTTCAAGATAAAACAATACCAAGCTACACTACAACCATGCCAATGGTTTGTCCAAAACCATCTTGGTTGTGAGCCTCTACTTATATTCTACAAGGGACTGATAACATGATCTTCTGTGCCGCACCCAGGCACCATGTTATCTACAATGTAAAATATTAGACAATATGTACACATATAAATATAACGTGCAAACAATGATCATGTGATTCTTATTTCAAAATAAAGATGTCCATACAAAAGAGCTAGGCTTTCAGTATACATCCCAACACTCCCGACAGCAGCTCCTCACACTCGACACCAAACAAAATATCTCCGGTAGCACCCCTTGTTCAACCTCTGCTCACCGAAGAAAATCCCGATCAAACCATCAACAACATTTGCAATCACAGGATACCAACTACACCCTATCAATCGATTACCAAATCTATAGCATAAATCGACCAATTCATACCGCACAGAGAAAGAAGAATTGATCGACTTACCACACCGAAGATTCCTCCAACTCTGCTCCTCCTGCTCACCGCAACCGATCCAAGCTCACCACGAGCTCAACACTCCCGAAATCTGTCGACGGAAGGTAACCTCCGCAAGCACCGATCGACGGAAATCCCCAATCTGCCGGGGTAATGCCAACATCCGATCAAATACAGTAGATCTAAGAAGTCCTCGGTGGAAATCTAGCCCTAGATAGACTGATTAGCTCGATTGGCAGCTTGCTGCCGCGACAACGGCGCCGCCTGCCCGCTGGGTGTCGTCGCAATTGTTCCCCAGGCGAATACCCCTTGATCCCTGGCCGGAGATCAATCCAATGGTGGCGCCGTCGAGCAGCTTGCACCGGACGTCGAGGATCTGGAACCCGGTGGAGCGAGTGAGCAGAGCGACGGAATGAGGCGGAGAAGAAGAAATGGAAACAGGGATCGCGATCTGACGAAGTCAGTTCGTTCGGCAGCTTATAAACACCGTTCGACCTGATCTGGTTAGCTCAGCCCAATCCAAGCCCAAGTCTAATCCAACCCAAGCCCAATTTCAGCCCAGCTTGATAATTAACCCATTAGCCCACTAATTAAGCCCAATTTCATTTCAAGGCCCAATTTCAGCCCAGCTAAATAATTAACCCATTATCTCACTAATTAAGCCTAATTAATCCCCTAATTAATCCTAATTAATTAACGGGTTAATCTTTTTTTTTTCTTATACTACATTCTCCCCCACTTAATAAAATTTGGTCCCCAAATTTCCGTACTTATATGCAGAAATCAAACGTAAGAAATTTCTTGAATTACTACATACCTCACGTGAACAGGTGAGGGTATCGAGCTCGGATGATATCCTCCAGCTCCCATGTAGCCTCCTCATCAGAGTGATGCTGCCATCCAACCTTTACCAGGCGGATGGTTTTGTTCCGTAACTGACGCTCTTTGCGACTAAGAATTCGCACAAGAACCTCCTCATATGTCGCGTTAGGCTGGAGTGGAATCGGCACCTCCGTCAGAACATGATCCGGATGCGGTACGTATTTCCTCAGCATAGACACATGGAATACGTTATGGACGCTCGCAAGCGTCGGAGGTAGAGCCAATCGGTATGCTACACCTCCAATCCGCTCCAATATCTCGAATGGTCCAATGTAGCGTGGTGCTAACTTTCCTTTAATTCCGAATCTCTTAACTCCTTTTGTAGGTGATACTCGCAAAAATACATGATCTCCTATAACAAACTCCAGAGGTCTTCGCCTCGATCCGCATAACTTTTGCATGCATCCCGAGCCTCGACAATCGCGTCGATAACACGAACTAACTCGCATCGTCGAATACTCACGAGGGCCCATTAATCGCCGCTCCCAACATCCTCCCACAATCTGGAGATCTGCAGGTCGACCGCATAAAGCCTCAAAGGGAGCCATCCGAATGGAAGAGTGATAGCTATTTATACACGAACTCCACCAAGTGAACGTGATCCTCCGGTTGCCTCAGAAATCCATGACGCAAGATCTCAATAAGTCCTCCGTCAGAATAGTACGCTCCGATCGCCCATCCGCTGCGGGTGAAATGCGATCGAGACGGCTCGGTGCCCATAGCATGCTGAAGACTCTGCCAGAATCGTGAAGTAAAACGCGGATCTCTGTCAGATATGATACTCAAGGGTACTCCGTGCAGTTTGACAATCTCTCTACAGTATAGCTCAGCTAGTCGATCCAATGGATGTGTCTCACGAATCGGAAGGAAATGAGCGGATTTGGTTAACCTATCCACAATCACCCAAATCACATCATGTCCTTTACTGTTCGCAACCCGTAACAAAATCCATCGTAATATGTTCCCACTTCCATTCCGAATTGGGATTCTTCAGAGTGTAATCCGGCGGGTTTCGATGTTGTTTACTGCGGACAAACATCAAGCGACGAAATCCGCAATATCTCTCTTCATACCGTCCCACCAGTATGAACGCCTCAAATCCTGATACATCCGAGTACCGCCCGGATGTATAGCAAATCTCGAGTGATGTGCCTCTCATAATAATTCCTCCTTAATCGGATGTGTGTCTAGAACACATAATCATCCTCGCCGAGGACTCAGCCTCACACACGAGAAACTGCTCGCCCCGAGTCCAGTCCGCATAAGAACTGCAGATGCTGATCACTAGCTTGTGCCTCCTTGATCCTCTCAATAATAGCAGACTGGGCAACCATAGATACCAATATCCCCCGGGATGTTTGACCCTGTTCAGACAACCCCAACTCTGAGAACTGTCGAACAAGATCAGTCACTGCGGTCAAATGACTAGCCAGAATCCCACGGGACTTCCTGCTCAGTGCATCTGCTACAACGTTAGCTTTACCCGGATGATACTGAATGGTGCAATCATAATCCTTTAGGTATTCCATCCATCGTCTCTGTCTAAGGTTCAATTCTTTCTGAGTGAAAAGATATTTCAAACTCTTATGGTCCGTATATATCTCAAAAGTAATCCCATGGATAATGTCTCCATATCTTTAGCAAAAAATAATGGTTGCTAACTCCGGATCGTGCACGGATAATTCCTCTCATGGTCCTGCCGACGGAGGCATAAGCTACTACACGGTCGAACTGCATCAGAACTGCTCCTAATCCTTGGAAAGAAGCATCAGTATACAGAACCATCCCATCGCAAGAAGAAGGAATCACTAATACAGGTGCAGAAACTAGTCGCTGCTTAAGCTCCTGAAAACTGGACTCACACGCCTCTGACCAAGCAAACTTGACCCCTTTCGATTGGCGAGTAAGTGGTGTGGCTATACAGGAAAATCCTCCACAAATCTACAGTAATACCCCAATCCAAGAAAACTACGGACTTCTGAACTAACTTTGGTTTGCTCCCGGTGTAATCGCCGATTTTGAGGATCAATCAAATACCTCTGCTAGATACCACATGTCCAAGAAATCCCACTGAAGATAACGAAAAGCGCACTTACTAAATTTGGCATATAAATGCTCTCCGCAATGTCTCCAATACAATCCAAGATGGTGCTCATGCTCCTCCTCGTAACGAGAATATATCAAGATATCATCTATGAATACGATGACAAACTGATCTAAGTACCTCAAGAATACCCGGTTCATCAAATCCATAAATGCAGCTGGAGCATTAGTAAGACCAAATGGCATCACTAGAAACTCGTAATGTCCTTAACGCGCGTGCCCTTCTCGAACATCCTCGTCTCTTACCTCACCGATGATAACTCGATCGTAGATCAATCTTGGAATACACGCAAGTATCCTCGAGTGATCAAACAAATCCTCTATCCCCGGTGGATATTTGTTCTTAACCAGTTCTTTGCATTAAGTTGTGTAATCAATACATAACCACAGAGATCCATCTTTCTTTTAACGAACAAAGACCGAGCTCCCAGGGTGAAACACTAGGACGAAAAAGACCCCTATCCAATAATTCTTGCAGTTGTATCTTTAGCTCACTTAACTCTTTCGGTGCCATCCGGTATGGAGCTTTTGACACCGGTGCGATTCCTGGAATCACCTCTATCACGAATTCCACTTGCCTCGGAGGTGGCAAGCCCGGAAGTTCATCTGGAAATATATCCGGATACTCACGAACTACCCGCACGCTGGAAAGAGGTGGTATCTCCTCGCTCTCCACTTTGACCAAAGAGAATAAGTAACCCTGACAACCATGTGACAATAATCTCCGAGCCTGAAGTGTAGATATAACGGACACTCCATCATCCCGGGTACCCACGAATCTATGCAGCCGATCCGGTGGTCGGAAGGTCACTACTCTCGCTCTACAATCCACTGTAGCACAATATGTAGCCAACCAATCCATTCCGAGTATGATATCGAATTCCACCATCTCTAGCACCTGAAGGTTCACCATAAGTATATGTCCCTCGAAATCCAACGGACAACCCTTGATTACTTGATGACTGGTCAAAACCTCGCCCGATGGTAATGATACCGCTAATCCACAAGAACGAATCATAGGGATTCTTCCAATTTTACTCAGAAATATACTAGAAATAAAGGAATACGAGCTACGATCAATCAATGTATCGTGTATAGAATAAACCAAAATCATACCCCGACGATCGATCCTCTACTACCGAAAGGCCCTTCTTCGTAATGGTGATAAACTCGCCCAGCCTACATGCGATCGCGGCTTCCGTATATAATTAGTAGAATGCCTCCGGATGGATCTGGTCTGCGATGAATGCCGCTGAGGTCACTGCAGTGCATAATATATCCTCGAGAGCCGTCGCAGATATCACGAGTAGGTGGTCCTAATAATAACTCGAGCTGGGTGTATAATGAATCGCCGCATCCCTAAGAATCACTCCCATGTATATGATATATCCGAGTCAGAGGAGGTAGGTGGTCGCCTCGACCATGCATCCGCTGGCCCCAGGTGCCGACACGATGATGCCGACGAGATCTCTTTCCCTTGCTGGAATTGCCTGAACTTTCTAGCTGTGCCTTCAGAGTACACTCTCGACTAGTGTGCCCTGGATGCTTGCAAGAATAACAAAACACTCGATCCAAGGGACACTCAAATGTGGTGTTCTGACCACATCTATACATCTAGCCATGTATCCGCCTTACGGTTCTTCCGAGAACCTCCAGATCGCCCGTAAGCCGGTCGCTTCCTTCGTGCTCCTAGATGATCCTCTCCAAGTACCACGAGAAGCCCCTCTCGATCTCGCTTTCTCTCGAGTCTCGGAGTCGTGATCCCGATCCACGCTTCTCGGTTCATCCGTTTTCCAACTCTCTCTCCTTGCATTTGTTGAGAAGTCATCTCAATAGACAAAGGCCCTATCCAAAGGCCTCTGCACGAATTAATGGAAGATCCCGATAGTTTGGCCCGAATATACGCAGCCAAACCTCGTGATAAATTGAACATTCGTCCCATCCCGTGCTACCAAATGTGGACAAAATTCCGCGAGCGTGAACTCCGCATTATACTTCATGATCGACCCTGCCTCGCTTGTTGCTAAGAACTCCCGACGGTCAGAGAGAACGCAGAAGGAAAATACTGCCTCCAGAATATATCTCGGAAAACTGCCCAAGTGATGTTCTGCTCTTCCATCAAGGTCTTCTACATTTTCCACCACGTAACCGCCTTCTCCCGAAGGTGATAAGCTGCTAGACCCACCTTCTCCTCATCGGTGCAACTCATGAACTCAAACGTATCCTCCAAATTGTCTAACCAGGTCCGTGCAATCCAGTGGATCGACTCGGCCTCAAATAACGAATCGTCCTTGGTCGTCGTATAACATAGGTATACGTGCCTTGACTCTGACCCAACCGAACTGTGAGCTGGTATAGTCGGGTACATCGTGCTCTTGAGGTTCAACCTCCGGTAGGAGATGCCGTGGCTTCTCCCGATCAACCGGCCTCCGCAGTAGGTCGCTTAGAGAGTCGACTTCTTACGAGTCCAACAGTGCCATAATATCGTCTGCTCACACTGCTGAACGACTTCCATAAATATTTAACCGTAAAATACTAAGTGTTAAGATTTCTTACTGACAACTTGAGCTCATGCCTCGCTAATCCCATCTTACCAAAATCAAATCAAATCAAATCAAAACGATTTCGAGGTCCCAAAATCCGAAAAACATTATTGCATGACATTGCAACCTAGAGCTCGATACCAATAAAATTGTCACGCCGAGGTAGACTCGGCCAACCAACGACACTTCTTATGACAATTCCAATACGGTACAAAAGTCGCAGCCAGTATAACACATATCGAAAATGTATAACAACACAACAAAAACGTATAACATCAATAGCAGAAGCCAAACACAATGGAAATACAAAACTCGACAACATAAGTACATCGGTATATATCCGTCTCCATACTAGAACAAAATCCATCAATATCAAAAGAGAAAAATACAGCATGATCTCCAAAACAATAAGAGTCCATATGAAGATACATGCGATGGGAAGCAAAACCCTCGGAAAAACGGCGAGATGGGATCAGGTGGCAATGCTCCAAGTCCATGCCGAAATCTTCTATCTACTACCTGGCGACAGAAACCCAGTGGTTCGTGTGGTGGTGAGTATAAAACTCGTGGGTAATATATAGAAGTGCATGAACAACATACAGGTAAAGAGATCTACAGTATACATGTGAAGATCTACATGTATTCAAAGATGAGTCCAACATATACATACAAGACTAAGCATAGTAATCAGTAATCACAGATATGTCCTACTCATAGCATAAAACTGAACTGATCAACTGACATAAAGTAATGTACATACTTGACGGTCTGTCCTCCATATGATCTATAACATCTCAATGTATATCATGACATAATCCAAATAGTACTACTCATGCTGTATATAAAATATGAAAAATATATGCAAAGATGATGTACAATCATACGCAGCAGAATCAAACGCAAAGATCTCACTGCATATGTAAAACATATATCAAATACATGCATACATATATATATATATCAAGAATGCATATGCATGGTCATGCCTGCACCTAACTCGCTACTACAACCCCAAGCAGTGGCCTAGGTGACATGACATGACAACTATCCCGACTCCAGCTGCCACCACTCTCGAGTGACCGAGTTGGATAGTATGAAACAGTAGCTAGCCGCCATAGAGCTATATGCTACTTACACGGGGTCCTGCCGCTAGCCGCTCGTCCCCTACCCATGAGTAGACGAGCACCGCACCCAGATAATCGACATCACACGACCACCATCTATAGTGGGTGAGTGCACTAACTACCACTCCGCACAAAGGGCTGTGCGATCTCCAACTACCACCATCCCTAGTGGCCGAGAACGGCAGACGCTCACAATGCTCTCGCCTCAACCTCGCAACCACTACCCCGAGTGGCCGAGAGGCAGATGACCGACGACTCGTCTCAACCATAAAGGCACCATCGTCACAAGATGCATGAAATGTAATGATGCATAGCCCACACACAAATCCTCGCAACACTCCCTAACTCACGGGGAGACCTAGTCAACCAAAAGTCAACCATGTAAGGACGACAAATCCGTAATCACAACCTATTTACCTATGTACAGATAAATAGCTCCGTCAAACTAACACACTGATATGTATATTTATACAACGATCGACTCATAATTTGGACTCATCACCTAACCTAGTGATGCAACCCAGTAACCCAGTCTGAGGTCATAAAAATAACCCTAACCACATGTACTTACTAAACATCTATCAGCTAACACATAATAGGGTTTTATAATTCCTATCCGTGCTAGATAATCAATGATGTAATAGATTACATTTCTCAAAGGTCAAAGGCAGTACAAGCATATGATTTAATAAGAGTGGATTTAAGGTAAACAAGTATAAACATATATACAATGTCATGCACTAGAATTGATCAAACTACCGGACCAGGTAGATATTACCCACTTGATACGAAACTCGAATAATCCTCACGGCCGTGGACCTGCTTCGTATCCCAAACCTGCACAATAGTAGCAAATTACGATTAAGTACAAATCACCGATACTTATACGAACCAAATACTAACTCATTTATATTCGTATTCTTTTTTTTTCCCGGAGGCACTTTAACCACTCCGACTAACCCATTCCGACACACTACATAGATCAATTAAACTTTATATAGATTTGAACAATACTTCCAACAATATAGACTACCCTCATCACCTCTCCTTAACAAAGGATAACCAATAAAATCCAATACACTAAGAATCTCTAAATCCAAATAGGTCAAGCAACAACTAATATTAACCGAGCATACCCAATACCCGAAACCCTATAGACATCAAAAGAGACAATCGGCAATACAAATTCCACCTCCTGATCACAGCCCACAATCTTCCCAAACAATTACCGTAATCACAGCAGAACACAATCAACCATTAACTCAACCAAACCATCCACAGAACCTACATCTAATCAAATCGATCTCCTACACAAATAACACAACGGAAAGCCTAATTAACAACTTTCCCCAGCTTGAATTTCTCCCGACAGCAGCTCCTCACACTCGACACCAAACAAAATATCTCCGGTAGCACCCCCTGTTCAACCTCTGCTCACCGAAGAAAATCCCGATCAAACCATCAACAACATTTGCAATCACAGGATACCAACTACACCCTATCAATCGATTACCAAATCTATAGCATAAATCGACCAATTCATACCGCACAGAGAAAGAAGAATTGATCGACTTACCACACCGAAGATTCCTCCAACTCTGCTCCTCCTGCTCACCGCAACCGATCCAAGCTCACCACGAGCTCAGCACTCCCGAAATCTGCCGACGGAAGGTAACCTCCGCAAGCACCGATCGACGGAAATCCCCAATCTGCCGGGGTAATGCCAACATCCGATCAAATACATTAGATCTAAGTAGTCCTCGGTGGAAATCTAGCCCTAGATAGACTGATTACCTCGATTGGCAGCTCGCTGCCGCGACAACGGCACCGCCTGCCCGCTGGGTGTCGTCGCGATTGTTCCCCAGGTGAATACCCCTTGATCCCTGGTCTGAGATCAATCCAATGGTGGCGCCGTCGAGCAGCTTGCACCGGACGCCGAGGATCTGGAACCCGGCGGAGCGAGTGAGCGGAGCGACGGAATGAGGCGGAGAAGAAGAAATGGAAACAGGGATCGCGATCTGACGAAGTCAGTTCGTTCGACAGCTTATAAACGCCGTTCGACTTGATCTGGTTAGCTCAGCCCAATCCAAGCCCAAGTCTAATCCAACCCAAGCCCAATTTCAGCCCAGCTCGATAATTAACCCATTAGCCCACTAATTAAGCCCAATTTCATTTCAAGGCCCAATTTCAGCCCAGCTAAATAATTAACCCATTATCTCACTAATTAAGCCTAATTAATCCCCTAATTAATCCTAATTAATTAACGGGTTAATCTTTTTTTTTTTTCTTATACTACATTCTCCCCCACTTAATAAAATTTGGTCCCCAAATTTTCGTACTTATATGTAGAAATCAAACGTAAGAAATTTCTTGAATTACTACATACCTCACGTGAACAGGTGAGGGTATCGAGCTCGAATGATATCCTCCAGCTCCCATGTAGCCTCCTCATCAGAGTGATGCTGTCATCCAACCTTTACCAGGCGGATGGTTTTGTTCCGTAACTGACGCTCTTTGCGACCAAGAATCCGCACAGGAACCTCCTCATATGTCGCGTTAGGCTGGAGTGGAACCGACACCTCCGTCAGAACATGATCCGGATGCGGTACGTATTTCCTCAGCATAGACACATGGAATACATTATGGACGCTCGCAAGCATCGGAGGTAGAGCCAATCGGTATGCTACACCTCCAATCCACTCCAATATCTCGAATGGTCCAATGTAGCGTGGTGCTAACTTTCCTTTAATTCCGAATCTCTTAACTCCTTTTGTAGGTGATACTCGCAAAAATACATGATCTCCTATAACAAACTCCAGAGGTCTTCGCCTCCGATCCGCATAACTTTTCTGTCTGTCCTGAGCCTCTGACAATCGTCGTCTGATAACACGAACTAACTCGTGATCGCATACTCGAGGGCCCATTAATCGCCGCTCCCCAACATCCTCCCACAATACTGGAGATCTGCAGGGTCGACCGTACAAAGCCTCAAAGGGAGCCATCTGAATGGAAGAGTGATAGCTATTATTATACGCGAACTCCACCAAGTGAACGTGATCCTCCCAGCTGCCTCCGAAATCCATGACGCAAGATCTCAATAAGTCCTCCAGCGTCTGAATAGTATGCTCCGACTGTCCATCCGCTCGGGTGAAATGCAAGATCGAGACGGTCTGCCCATAGCATGTCAAGACTCGCAGAATCGTGAAGTAAAATGCGGAACTCTGTCAGATATGATACTCAAGGGTACTCCGTGCAGTCTGACAATCTCTCTACAGTATAGCTCAGCTAGTCGATCCAATGGATGTGTCTCACGAATCGGAAGGAAATGAGCGGATTTGGTTAACCTATCCACAATCACCCAAATCGCATCATGTCCTTTACGGGTTCTGGGCAACCCCGTAACAAAATCCATCGTGATATGTTCCCACTTCCATTCCGGAATTGGGATTCTCTGTAGCAATCCGTGAGTTTACGATGTTCACCTTTTACTGCCGATGCATCAAACATCGAGCGACGAAATCCGCAATATCTCTCTTCATACCGTCCCACCAGTATGAACGCCTCAAATCCTGATACATCCGAGTACCGTCCGGATGTATAGCAAATCTCGAGTGATGTGCCTCTCGTAATAATTCCTCCTTAATCGGATGTGTGTCTGGAACACATAATCTTCCTCGGAACCGGAGGACTCCAGTCTCGTCACACGAGAAATTTGTCTGTCGTCCTGAGTCCAGAGTGCTGCATAAGAACTGCAGATGCTGATCACTAGCTTGTGCCTCCTTGATACTCTCAATAATAGCAGACTGGGCAACCATAGATACCAATATCCCCCGGAATGTTTGACCCTGTTCAGACAACCCCAACTCTGAGAACTGTCGAACAAGATCAGTCACTGCGGTCAAATGACTAGCCAGAATCCCATGGGACTTCCTGCTCAGTGCATCTGCTACAATGTTAGCTATAGCCCGGGGTTTTTTTCCATGTCTAATTAATTTTTCTTACAGTCCGACCCAATTTTGACGGACAAAATTAAAAAAAAGTGACCAAATAAAATCCCTAACACTCATTAATATTTTTTCTCACATGCCGATTCTATTTCTTCCTCGGTTTCTCCTCAATCTCATCTCGTCATTCGCTCGATTTTTTCTTCCTCTTCGTTCGTCGGATTTCTTCTTCCTCTTCACCTGCTCCCGTCGGATTTCTTCTTGCTCATCACGATTTCACCTATGGCCCGTCGACTCCTGCTATCACTACTAGGTGAAATTGGGATCACTTGGTTACCAGGATTCATAAACTTTAGTACTTAGCCTGGAGGTCTAGAGTTCGAATCCTGGGGAAGGCAAAAACCCACTTCCAGGGGTGGGAAGACCAGGTGAGTAACGACGGGCCAACAGGGGCGACGGTCGTCGACCAATAGGAGTCGCCGAATTCCGCCAATAGGGACCAGATCGTTACAGAAATACACAGAATTGGAGCCTGTCTGAAATCAATTTGGCATCAATTCTCTTTCCTCAAATTTGAGCAAAATATAAAGAGTAAAAGGTGTTGGGTTTCCGGCACCGCGGCGTGTGTGTGTTCGATCACGTTTCGTAAACATGAACACAGCGAAAGCAATAAAATAATAAATCTACATTTATTACAACACACACAACACACGCATGCATATTACAATAAGTGTAGACATAACCGTAATTTTAAATTTGCAATAAAAGGAAATTTATCTACGTTATACCTTTCGTATGACGTGTAGCGGGAACGACATCAACCGGAACGATCCTCGCTAGAATCGTCTCTATCCGTATCCAATCCGAGTTCCTCGGGATGACTTCGCTAAGCCACGAGCTTCGTCTTCGTACGGGTTACTAGCCTCAATGTTGAAGACGACGTGATCGAGAGATGATCACGATCCGAATCCAAATTCGGATCCAAAACGAGTCCTCAAAACTCGCTTCTCCGGAGAGGTATTCGTCAACCGATTGACGAATCCTTCGTCCTCCACCTCAGAGGATTACCAGAGATCGAATCCCTGGTAAGTTAGCCACTGTCGGAGCTCTAACCGTCGTCCAAACGACGCTCCGACGAGAGGAGAATAAGCTGTCCAGAAAACTGGACAGCTTTGGTGGAGGAGTAGGCGCCGGCCAAAACAAGGAAGCTAAGTGCTCACCTTTTCACCGAAGCCTAGGAAGATCACCGGAGGGTCGCCGGAGGATCACTTGCTGAAGCTTGGACGCCGGCAAGGACTTGGACGGCGGCACAAAAGCTGGGCGGTAAAGGAGGTTGGGCGGCAACTCCCTCAATGGGGTGGGCGGCAACTCCTTGCTAGGGTTTTTGGATTAGGGCTTAATTATCCCTTAAGCCCTCTTTTATAGAGAACTAATTCTCTTAATGGTTATTGGATCATAACCATTAGGCCCGTTAACCCGCTCCATTAAGATAAGTTAAAATAAACCAAACCATGATGGTTTATTTTAAGTTAAAACGAACCGAACCAACTTTTGGTTCATTCGTTTAAAATAAACCAAACCCTTTGGTTTATTCTCCTCCAATGGATTAGAACCAAACCATTTTGGTTCATCCATTACGTCTTCATAAGACTCGGCCCATCCACGCTTCCATTGCGACTGAAACGATTTCATGCTCGCTTTATGTTTGGTCCAACCAAACCTTGTTTCTCTCGGTCTGAGAATCCCATTCTCAAGCTGCTTTTAAATCCTTTAGATTACGCCGCGTTGTGCGTGTGACCAAATAGGTTCTCGGTTTATGTTGGCCGCCTATAATTAACCATTAATTATAGAACGATCATGAGTGGCACCTAGTAGTACATCATGATCCCCAATTAACCAAAAGATCAACGTTGATCCGTAACTATTTCAAACCCTTCAAAGAACTCGAATGATTCGTGCCCCATTCCCTTCACTCATCTTATACCCACTTGGTTCAGGACATGGTCTATTGTGTCAGTCCCCACTAGGCTGACTACGTCACACCTAGCCCAAGTATCATTTCCTCGTCCTACAGATTCTAGTTACTCCACATGTATCGAAGAGTACCTTACTCTAAACATGTAATGCTTTGGCCAAAGACTTTAGTAACAATCCGACGAGAGACCATGGGTATATATCTCCTCGCAAGGAGTGGTGAATCATTTATAGGCTATTCAAACACCTTCGATCACTTCGACTTATACCTAATCATCTCGGGTCCACATCTCCTTAGAGATGCTTGCTTAAGATGTCAAAGCATAAGTCTCTATGATCAAGATGACTTGAATACCGCAAGTCAAAGGAACATCGCACTTAAGCCACAGTAAGAACTTCATTGACATATCTATATATGCAGAGAACCATATGAAGTCTTACGGCTGGTCACTCCAATGAACTAATTACCATAACTGGCATCCACGATTAACTCCGGACATCACTATGTCTCCAGCCAGTGAGAATCAACTGCTTGGATACACCAAGGAGTATACCTCGTGTTAGTCTCGACAGAATTGATGGTGTCCAAATCCATCAATTCATCGACTAGGGATAATTCCGATACATCACAATTACACATGTAGAGATACTCACTAGTTGTGATCCAATCACAAATTCTCTCATGCTGTGAATCGTATCGTGGACATTCAGTAAATGAGTTTAAGATCCAATCAAATACATAAAACATGTATACTTAAATAGTGAATCTTCATTTATCATATAAATGGTTCATACATAAGACGATTGTCTTAGGACATCTCTCATATATTACTTACAAAAGGGAATGTTGCTCCGGTCAAAATTTATCTTTAAAATAAAATAATAAACCATACTGAAACTCAACGTAAATATTTTACAATTTACTTTATTAATGGATGGAGTATATTTTATTTAAAAATTATTTAACATTTTATTATAAATTCATGAAGTTTGACCGATCATTGTCAAATATTAATTGGGTCAAAAATTTAAATATCTAATATTAATAATAATAATAAATTATTAGTACTGTTGAAATTATATCATATTCTTTTCCTCTTGCATCGAAATCATCAATCTAATAATATATAGAATTGGATCAATTTGGCATCATTTCTCTTTCCTCAAATTTGGACAAAATATAAAGAGTAAAGGGGAATGTTGCTCCGGTCAAAATTTATCTTTAAAATAAAATAATAAATCATATTTGAGACTCCACGTAAATATTTTACAATTTGTTTTATTAATTGATAGAGTATATTTTATTTAAAAATTATTTAATATTTCATTATAAATTCATGAAGTATGATCGATCATTGTCAAATATTAATTGGATCGAAAATTTAAATATCTAATATTAGTAAAAAAAGGGAAAAAATTATTAGTACTCTTAAAATTATATCCTATTCTTTTCTTCTCTGTATCTATAAAAGTTAGAACTGTCAATCTAATAATCTCAATTGGTTTATTCTATAATCATTATGAGAGAAATAAATTAGGAAGGATCGTATAAATTTTGACATGATTATTCTTTTCCTCTCCTAATTTCATAAAGCAGTGTGATTGGGGACAATGGGTCCCAGACCAGCAATGGATGATAAGAGACGAGGAATGATTGAGGCAGATTTTCGGAGAATGGATAATAAAGGAAGTTAAGGATCACCAAGATTTGAGAAAAAACAATTTCATGACGATCATCATGTGATGATCGACAAGTTCATGGCCAGACAACCAATGGGCTTGCAAGCTAGCGGTCCCTACGTGCTTGCGATGAGTTCGACGACTAGTTGAAATTTTACTAGATGGGAGTAAAAAAAAAAAAGAAGAAAGAAGAGTATATTCCATCTCAATCAAAATCCAACTAAATTTTAATATATATATATGGTAGAAATATTCCTCATCGTGTGACCGAGCCAAGTCAACGGTCTAGTTGAGGTATAACTCTAGGTCTATTATATGAAATGTATTCAATTCAGCGAGAAGCTTTCAGCTCAAGTCAGATCGGTCAGATCCTCTGAGGCTTGAGATTACTTCAATGATTTGCCTCGACACAATTTGCCTCGATACAGTTTACCTCGGTCACCTCGGCCACAGTTTAGATTGACTTTATCTCAGTTTGACAGTAGCTCAGTTCGACAGTAGCTCAGCTCGGCTTTAGCTCACCTCGACAATAGCTCAACTTAGGCAAATGTCTCGGCTTTGTCTATCACACCAGCTCCAGTCGACATCATTAAGTCAGACCCCCATTATAATGAGATCTTGTCTCTCAAACCCTCTCTGTACAGTCATATCTTCATTATAATAATGAGGTCATGTCTCTTTGGATTTTTGGTACGACTGCACCGTCCTCTTTAATGATACCATATCTCCCAAGATCCCCTTCGTACTATTACATCTTCATGATTGTAACACCCCCTTAGTCTTTTCACTCTCTACTAGGGGAGATGTCACTACTTTACTGTCTTATTCTTATTTTCTTCCTAATCTTACTTTGACACTATACTTTAATCATCACTCAAACAATAACCAATTCAAGATCTTCACATAACGTGCGAGTATTAAAACTAACCCAACATGACTCTAGCATTCTTTGGTCTCAACCATAAGCAATCCAATTGAACTCCAATAATATCAGAAAGAAAATAATTAAAAATTTAAAATCTAGTTTAGACATCTGCACTTAGGATCTTTTACTTCCACTGTTCCATCGCCACACACTCCAAACACTTCGTCCGCCATGCCACCTCACTGAAACTTTTCTTTACCTTTATCTGCAGTATAAGGAAATGCAAACTATAAGCAATAACGCTTAGTATGTATTTTCTATGCTCACAAAAATATGCACTGTATGAAATCATGCAACTAATTCTCTTGCCCTGGATACATTGATACACATGCAAACATAACTGGAAATCATAACTCTGATTACATGTCTCTTGTATAAATCATGCTCTTAAGTATTTTAAAACTTATATACAGTGTATCTGAACTGGAATGATTAACTTTGAAAACTTTTACTTATACTTATACTGATACTTCAAATTAATAATCATCCTGGATATGGGCCCGGTATAATACCAATGCGCGCTTTCCTAATAGGTCGGGGTGACCAACCACCGAACCTACTAGGGTAACTGAGACTGAGGGCCTTGGCCCGTGGGCAAACTGATGTCCGGTACATGCCCTTTCAAAAGTAAAATACTTCCTTTATACTTATATTCTTATACATACTGACAGACTACTCTTAATCCTCTAAATCACGAATGGGGAGCACCATAAAGATCATTATGCTCTTGACCCCTAAAACTGAAATGGGGAGCATACTGAAGATCATTGTGCTCTTAATCCCCAATTCGAACGGGGAGCATCTTTAAATTTTCTTTATAAAGGAAATATTTTTATATTTTACTCTACATTATGTATATAATTGTAAGCTACAACTCATCTACAACATGCATGATCATAAATCACATTCTTATCATGGATCTAAACATGATGCTGAATTACCCATAACATAACGGTAAAATCACGTAACTGAAAATACCATGCATAAGTAGAAATAACATGCACATACAAACATATCAATGATATACGATAACTATTTATACTGCAGGTGAACAATACTTACATCCTATATTTTTTTACCAATTTATACCGTTAGATTTCGTAAAGAGAAGATCTCCTATGTGTTCCTTTGCTTTAGCGTGATCCTCTACCAAGTCCTTGAGGAGATCCTTTTGAAAATCCCCTCTTGAATTATTCCACAGTGGAGAAATTATAGAGGCTCTCTTTTTTTTTCTCTCTTGTTTTTCTCGATAGAGAAAGTCTGCCCCTTTTTTTTCTGATTCAGCGACTGGAGAAAAAATGAGAGAGAGAGAGAGAGAGAGAGAGATGAGGAGAAGAGGTGGCTTGCTCGGTGGTGGAACACGAGAGATCAAGAGAGAGGGATGAGAGGCGTCGACGGCTAGAGAGAGGAGGGAGAGAGAGATGATAAAAAAATAATAAATCTATATATATATAAACTAGGGTTTTCTTCATTTAATTACTCCTTTAAATAATTAGTCAAATTAACCAACTTCTCCCTTTTTTTCGCCTATAGATATATTCTGTCATATCTTACTCATTGGTAATCTCATGACTTAGTGATATGAAGTCTATTCCCCCAAATCAACGATTCATAGTTCGAGCCCCGGCTAACGAACCATTTATTAGAATTTTTTTTTCTTATTTCTATTTTTCTCTAAATAGAAAGCATAGAAATTAAAATTTGAACTGTTACAATGATTCCCCTAGGAATCCATACCGGTACATTTGTTTATATAAAGGTAAAAGGGGGACCTCCCCTAACTCTCTAGCTTTAGCTATTTTCTTTCACATTTTTCTCCATATCCTGACTTGAGCGTCGGAGGGGTTTCGTCGGGGTCTTCCCACGACACCTCTTTTCTCACTCGTTTGTGAGTCCTTCAGATCAATGCCCCTACTGCTCCAGTGGCTTCTGCGGCTCCGACGATCATCGTTCAACGTCTTCTTCAAATTCATCCACCACGATACGAGGTGAATCCTCGGAGGCAATTGGTCCGGCCACGATAGCTCACGGTGGACCCCTCAGGATATCTCAATCTGTGTTCAAGCTACCCTGACCACCTCAGTCGTGCACATCTCTCATCTCACACACACGCACATGCACACACGCACACACATGCACGCGCCCACGTGCGCGCCCATGCATGCGCCCACACACACACACACATATATATATTCATTTTTTTATAGAAATTAGTCACGGGAGACGAACGTTTCCATCAAGAAATGAGGCTGCATAGGCCCAGTTTCCATCCTTTGGAATTTGATCTACTTTTCACTCCAGGATTTGATAGATTTCATGTCAATTATGAGCTTGTCTATAACAATATGCATGTTGTTCTTTCAATTTTTTATTTATTACATATAAAATTTGTTTTGAATAAGTTTAGTGATTACCAAATTCAAGTTTTAGAGACAAAACTGCTTAATTATGAAGTCTCTATACGAGTCCTACATCAACTCGATTCATCTCGAATCAGATCAATTCTATCTATGTGGATATAGTAGTGGAAATTTTATTCCACGATCAAATCGAAAATACAGGGAGTAATCCGAATTTAAAATTACAAGAATACAACTCCGACTTATCTGTCGAGATGGTATCCGTCAACCGTGGAGGAATGAAGACGTCAATCTTGCAAAAAAGCAATCTCTTTAAGATAAATTCGTCCCATCCGATGGTGCTACGAGATACCGTAGGACGTCTGTCTCATAGGATGAAACGATAGAACCACTAACATAACCTAACACGGGTTGTAGTGACGACTTGACCATTATATCTGAACACTATTACAGGGTCTGTCGAGTGAAGGATGACTCGACAGAATGAAAGAACGATTGGGGAGATTCACTTTTTTTCTTTCTTCTCGGATGAAGAAAGTCCTTAAAGGAAAAAGAAAGTCTTTTTCTTCCCCTTTCCTCTCTCTCTCTTTCTTTCCTCACTCTTTTCTTTCTTTTCTTCCACGACGAAGAAATTGCTTCCTTTACTTTTTCATTATCTTCTCCTTATAAAGAGAATCCAATGAATGTTGAGATTATCACATCCACCTCTACATGACTTGTGGTGGCAAGTTTTCAAGGCATACAAGCCATGTTGGGCCTTACCATGCCACATGCAAAGGCATGTGGAGCATGATGTGACACCATTCAACATAGACTTTCTATCTTGAAAGTTTATGGACTTTCATAATGGATTTTGACCGTGGACTTTATAAGGGCTTTAGGCCTTAATACATGAACCATGATTTAGACCTAATACATATGGACTTATACCTTGATTAATCGTAGACTTATACCCTAATGTACAAGCATCATGAGTTTGTAAGCGTTCATGCATATGAGTATTGTGGCATATACTAGTTGTTGTAGTTGATTTATATAGTCCTATCATTCTTCGATCGGTCCGATACGTCCAATAGCATTCTGATAAGAATCATTTGGACTTGTGTGATCGATTTAGACCCTGAATTTATATTATTTTTAATATCATATACCAACTATCATGTCATTTAAATATGAAATTAATTATATCAATTATATATTTTTTCATTCACATCATCTAACCTATAGAACTCCAAACATTTTGAGCCTCTTCTAATGAATTCTTTCGAATCAAAATCTGCCTTAAATTTGATATGACAATCTAACGGATTCTCGTATCTACTATTATTGTACGTACGTACCCTTAACAGAGGACAATAACTAATCATGTGGCCTAAATAGTACTGTTATCGACGTTAATGTGTAGGATAATCATGATGCCTCGTTTGTCAGACTCCACTCGTAACACACGTACGTACACGTCTGTAGCAAAAGTCAAGCTAGCAGTGCCATTTAATTTGTAGTGTACCATCCCCATCGTCAAAAGGTGCCCAAATGATGAAATGGACACTGCCAGTTAATCCATGTTAGCTGCGGAATATTCCTTCCTAAACATCAAAAGGCTCAATGTTCGAACACATGGCATTGTTACATTCCTTCAGCGATTTGGAAGAATAAATACACAGACGACAATATGCATTAATTTGCTGAATTCATGATAATATTTGTTGCTTGTCGAGACGGTGATGATGAAATATTTCGGTGGCGAAAATAGTAGGAGCCGATAACTATCGTGAGAAGGGGTGACGTGGAGAAAGATCGAGCACAGTCGAAACGTGGCCTTCCCGGATAACCGAGCCGAATGACATGAACCGAGCCGAATGGAGGCCCTGCAAGACAGCAAACGGTTAAGGGCGCCGAGAGAGATCTCGGCAAAGCCCCTCCGACGCTCAAGGCAGGAAATTAGCACTACAAAAATAATAATTTTTGACGACGAAATTTGCAACGAAAATTTTTTCGTTGCAAATAATTCACCGTTAAATTCTACAACGAAAAATAAAAATTCGTCGTCAAATTTCAACGAATAATTTTTTCGTTGCAAAAATCGTCGCCAAATTTGGCGACGAAACATTTATTCGTCGCCAATTTGGCGACGAAAAGAAGATTCGTCGCAAATTTTTGCGACAAATAATACTTTTCGTCGTCGAATTCGGCGACGAATAATACTTTCGACACCAAATTAGCGACGAATAAATTTTTTCGTCGCCGAATTTGCGACGAAATATTTATTCGTTGCAAAACTCTGGCATGCATATTCCACCAAATATAATGAAATTTGACGACGAATATTTTTTTCGTCGCAAATTTGTGACGAAAAAAATATTCGTCGCCAAAATCTGATTAACATAATTAACGAATAAAATTAAATTTGGCGACGAATTTATTTTTTGTTGTAAATTTGGCGACGAAAATAAAAATTCGTCCTAAAAATTTTCACCATCTGTCGATTGATGTATTCATCAGTCGACTGATTATCTAACCGATTGACTCACCGTCGGCTACGGGCGTTACGTGAATTGCTATAGTATGACAATGATCGATCATATCCATTAGTCGATTGCGGTTGAGTAGTCGGATTGATCGGCTCTGGCGTTACATAGCTTCTGATCAATGATCGATAATGTTTACCAGTTGACTGATGCCCAAAATAAAATTGGATTGCGCAGTTTCTCAAGTATCAGTCGACTGAATCTTTACATCAGTCGACTGATACATATATTTTTGCAACGAAAAATGTATTTTCGTTGCAAATCTGGAGAAAATTGAAAAAAAAAATATTTTAAATTATTCTTTTTTTCCTGTTTTACAACAAATACACAATAATATTAACAAAATTATACAAAAAAACATTAATATGGATATCAAACAAATTTATACATATAACAAATACATTCAAAGGTTTAAACTAGCTACCATTATCATCAGGTAACATTTAAATACAACAAACTTATAAAAACATAAATATCGTTTATGTCATAAGTCAAGTAGCTAACAATTAAACTTTCACAAATACAGTCAAAGATAACCACCATCATCACCATCGTCATCAAAAAATACATCATCATTGTCTCCATGACAGGGATCAGGCGGAGGAGGAGCAGAGCCAGAAGGAGGAAGTTGATTTGAGCTAGACGTTAACTGAAGTTTTTGCATAATAAACATTTGTTGCCTTGGAAATTCGTTCATCTTTTCATTTAAGTCTTGAACTTTCTGAGCGTTCTCTCTCGATTCAGTTTCCTTTTGCGCTAGTAACTCTCTCAAATGATTAACCTATTTGGTTAATTGAATTACTTGGGCTTTTGATGCTGGAGAGGATGAAGAAGAAGCACCAGGGACTCTATAGGATCGACTCAAAGAGCCGAGTCCAAGTATTCTTCCACTTTTCAGTCCTTTAGATGCTTCGAGCCATAAATTTATATTGCTAACAGATGGCTCCGATTCGACTCCATCATCGCTTGCGCCCGAATTTCTTTGTGAAAGTTCATCATATTTCTCCTATTGTGAAAGAAAAAAAATTAAATAGCAACATAGGAAATTAAATTTTTACAATTACACACCTTTATTGTTCTAGCTCTTTTCCCACTCCATGTTTTATCCTTCTTTTGGAATGTACGGGTGAAAGTGTCAATAAATAATGACTCAGTTCCCGTCTCCTTGGCCTAAACAAATTAAACAATTAATATTTATAAATTATTGAGTATTAGATTACAAAATTATAAATTGAAAACACTCACCAATCGAGCTCTATGCTCATCGATATTTATGGATCCTCCCACATACGTGGCACACATAACGTCGGAGTTACAATTATGATTTTGCTTATTCTGTTCACTCCTCCGTTTACTTTCCTCAGATCCCCAATGCGCAACAATTTTATTCCAATTCTCCTCGGTTATACAGTGTGGTTTCTTATTTCTAGTTTTGACATGATTTAGTATGTTTCTAATATGGTCACCACACTTTTTCTTAAAAATCCTCCTAATCTCTAGTGTTTGACTCTCCTCCCAAATAAATACCCGCTGTAGTAGAGAAAAATAAAAATTGATTATATTCACTGTAATTTCATATACTAAATGATTGAAATAAGTTACCTTGAACTCATTCCACCACAGAACTTTAATTTCTTTCAACGTGCTTGTATAAGTCATAGAAGCGCCGCCCCAATGGTTATTCACCTCGTGAATAACATGTACATAATTTGTAAATCTAACATAAACCAAAAACAAACCCCGTTATATACTTATAAAAAAACATATTGTATTAAAAATTAAATATAGATATTGTAAAACTTGAATACTTACGAATCTCTGCGCGGAGATATAAACTCTCTCATATCTTCCCTCTCCACGAGTGATTGTTGTACCGAAGAAGAGACATTAGCAGGTATGTGCTGAGAATCTGAGGATCCTATAACTGGGGAAGAGGTGGAGGGCACATTTCCTGCAAGAGCATTAGAATGTGCGGGGGCTGAAACAGAGGAAGACTATGATCTTCCATCACTACTACGTCTATGAGCGTCACGTCGAAACTAACAATCATGATTATTAGAAGAATATTACAGGAAAATAAAATACAGTTGCATATCGAATTATTAATAGGAAAAATATAAAAATATTACCATATTCATAGCAACTGGATGACCCTAAAAAAAAATCATTAGTATATCAAATATATGGAATTTCGAATAACACAATGAATTAAAACCAACGACACATAAATAAAATAACTCGCAAATCTGAGCCTAGATACGCTACCTCTAAAATTTCATCTAGTAAGCCGTAAAATTCATTCCTTGCACCCCCATCAATAGATGACTGAATACAAACTCCGCTATTCATTGTAGTTTTCCCAATTCCATAAGATTGAGTATGAAAATTATATCCGTTTATGAAATATGCCAGCCAAGTTTTAACCATTGAATTTGAATCCCATGACAGATGTTTTATTAGGTCTTGCTCAATGTGACCGTGATTATCAAGAACCTAAAGTAAAATAAATATGTGTCATCAGACAAGATTTATCAAATTTACTATCATATACTACTTACATAATTTTTGAACCATTATGCAAATTCTTCATCACAGAAATTATTAAACTCATGCTCCGGAAGCTCCGAATATAGAGTTTGAAAAATCCTATAGTAAAATTAAATAAAACATGAACAATATTTTATGATATACGAAATGTTTAATATAACTTTTATATACTTACTCAAATACTACAGCATTCTTCTTGTGATTCAATAAAATATATGTATGAGCCGTCATTACCCGACGATTAAGTATCTACTTGTACAAGATCCACTTGGTCGACCAAGGTAATTAAAATTGAGAATGCCCTCAAATTTGGATCAAGCGGGACCTCATCGTTTCTTCACCTTTGACTCTTGCATTGAACGTGAGGTTCAAAGTAATATGATGCAAAAGTTGTAACTTCCTCCACAGTATATACATTAACAATAGAAGCTTCAACATGAGCCTTATTTTTCACTTTTTTTTTCAAGTGATAGAGGAATCTAAGAGTAATACAATAAAATTTATTAGCAAATAAATTAGATTAAATTTGACCAAATGAAATAACAATGAGAAAAAAGTCAAAAAAAATTCACCTTTCAAACGGATACATCCATCGAAATTGAACAGGACCTCTAACTTTAGCCTCATATAGCAAGTGAACCAAAAGATGTTCCATTGAATCGAAAAACGCCAATGGAAATATCCTTTCTAAGTTACACATAATAATCGGAATGTCTCTCTCTAATGTCTCCATGTGTGAATGACTCAGTACTGTCGAGCAGATATCATGAAAGAAAATGTTTAATTCCGTAATTGCACCCCAGACAAAATTTGGTAATAGTTCTTTCAAAGCAATAGGAATTAATCTTTCCATGAATATATGACAGTCATGACTTTTAAAACCCATAAATTTACATTCCTTCAAATCAATGCATCAACCAAGATTTGAAACATAACCATCAAGAAATCTCAATGATTTCAACCATTCACAAACAATCCGTTTCTGATCCTTATTCAATGTATAAACTACTTTCGATTTTGGTCCCCTACTATTTGCATCAACATCAAGAGTGGGTCGTTTACATATGAGACGCAAATCTTTTCTTGCATTCAGATTGTCTTTTGTTTTTCCAGTTATATCCATCACCGTATTTATCAGATTTTCAAAAACATTCTTCTCAATATGCATTAAATCAAGATTGTGACGAATCAAATTACTCTGCCAATACGGTAAATCCCAAAAGATACTCTATTTTGTCCATTTATGCGTAATTTCATAGTCATATGTTGTAATATTTGAGTCTTCAATAACAGATGAAAAGTTAAACACTCTTTGCCATAAAATTTGACCGGTGAATCTCAATGGTGAAGGTGTTCTTTCAATTCTATTATTAGTAAATTCTTCTTTATTTCTTCTGAATTTATGATTTAGCGGTAAAAATTATCTATGACAATGAAAATAACTCGGTTTCTTTCCGTGTTTTAATCTGAATGACTTTGATCTCTCCATACATATTGGACATCCTAAAATCCTCGCAGATCCATAAGAAGGAAAATCATTTATGGTCCAAAGAAGTGTAGCTCTCATTGTGAACAGCTGATTAGTATGGATATCATATGTGGAAACACCCACATCCCATAGTTGGATCAACTCGGCAATCAACGGTTGCATGTAAACATCTATTAACTTCTTCGGATTATGAGGGCCAGACACAATCAATGTTAAAAACATATAAGGTGTTTTCATACACATACCAGGTGGAAGATTATACGGAGTTCGATAATTGACCAGCAAGAATACGTTCTTCCTGATTTGCCAAATGAAGCAAATCCATCAGCACATAGCCCCAACCTGATGTTTCGAGTCTCATTTGCAAACTCAGGATATGTTCGATCAAAATTTTTCCACGCCTCTACATCAGATGGATGACACATTAGCCCATTCTCTGTTTTATGATTTGCATGCCAAGTCATGTGTTCAGCAGTCACCTTCGAAGCATAAAGCCTTTGCAATCTAGGAGTTAAAGGCAAATAGAACATTTGTCTGAATGATTTTAATCGCTTATTACAATTTGATCTCGTGATACTCTTGTACCTACATTGACAACAGAATTTGCAAGTCTCTAAATCTGCATTATCTCCCCAATATAATATGCAACCATTTATGCAAACATCAATTCTTTGCACCGGAAGATCCAAATCTTTCACAAGTTTTTTCATACTGTAAAAATCATTCGGCATTATGTGATCATGCGACAATACTTCTCCAATAACTTGAACAAAATCATTAAAACATTATTCGGATACATTATGCTCAGCTTTAACATTCAACAATCTTGCAGTGAGAGATAATTTTGTGTGACTGTCACAACCGGACCACATGAGTTCATCTGCAGCTCTCAATACTTCTTGAAATTTTATATATGACTCATTGTACACATTTTCATTACCACCAGTAATTTCTACCTCTTCCAACGGTGTTGAATAATTATTATACATATGTTTAAATGCTTGAGGATAACTAGAACTTGCCGCGTTTGGTTCCTTATTCAAATTATGACCAACCGCATCAACTATCATCCTCTGGTACGGATTGAATTGATTGTAATATACTTGCTCTCTACTAACTATCCTTTGTATGTTTCATCCAACCTCTTCATCGGATATAAACGGTTCACCATGACAAATCCAATTATAATAATTTGGCGTAAAACCAAATCTACACAGATGTTCTCGAACTTTATCACATTGGAAAAATTTACCATTATGATATTTTTTACACGGACACCTTAATTTATTCTCATCCATAAACTCAACATTATTATTAGCAAATCTCAAAAATTGTTCCAACCCAATTATAAATTCATCGGTTAAACCACGATGTTCTGGTAAATTCTTTTTATATATCTAACTTCGTTCTCTCTCCATCGATCCTGTTTTCGAAATTATATCAACGATTAATTTTAATTTCTTCCAAACTTCATCCATATATATATCAATCTAACCATAAATTTATACTCAACATTAATTAAAATTTTCTAATACTAAATATGATTTTGTGTTATATTTAATTGCAAATTATAATATCATTTCGAACAATTATAATCTATTAACAGTAATTAAATTACTTAAAATCAAACATTAAGAATAAAAATTATAACAGAATTAATAATTTTGTAATTAATGTTATAAATAATATTTTTACTCGTACCTGTCCAAATGGAAACAACGTGCGACTAGATGAACACTTGACGAACACCTTCAAAGTAGGGGACAACCTATGAAAAAAAAATATTGTATTTAGATTACGACAAACTAGTAGTATATGTACGACGCGACGTAACCTTACGCGAGCGAGGTCACGCACGCGACGACCGTGAGTGCGAGGACACGCGCGCGCATCACGGGCCGCGAGGCAGCGTCGCGATGGTCGTGGCCAGCGAGGACACACGCGAGCATGCATGCGACGGCCGCGAGGGCATGCGGCGCGGCGCGGCGGCAGTGTCTGCCCGGCTACGTATAATCTCATCGCGAGGCTAGCGCAGCGCCGCGGCTACGCGCAAACACGCGCCCGGGCCGCCGCGACCACGTCTTGGCGGTGTCATCGCGACCACGTCTGGCGGCGGCATCGCGACCGCAGCGGCCAGCTGCCGCCGCGACCACATCGCGATGCGCCACCACGAAAGCGCTCGGCGGCTGCGCCGGCTGCGGTCGGCGGCGCTTCTTCTGCCCAGCGATCTCGCGGCGGCAACCTCACGCGTGTAGCGCAGCGGCTGCCACCTAAGCCCGGCGGCGGTGTTGCCATGAGCTTGCGGCGGCGAGGCCGAGCTCGCGGTGGCCGTATTGCCGAGCTCGCGGTCATCGCAAACACGCAGCAACGGCGGCCCGTGCCCGCTTGCTCGTGGCGGCGGCAGCGTGGCCTTTGCTCGGCGGCGGCGTCGGAAGGGAGGGAGAGAGAAGGAAGAGACATACGGCGGCGGGACGAGTGCGATCGAGCAGAGGAAATGGAGAGATTGGGTGCATCGGAGCGGGATAATTAGGGGAAATTTAGCGACGAATATATATTCGTCGCTAATTTGGCGACGAATCCTATATTCATTGCAAAATCTGCAACGAATTTTTAATTTGTTGCAGAATTCTACAACAAAAAAAATTCATTGCAGATTCTGCAACGAAAAAAAAAATTCATTGTAGATTCTGCAATGCAAAAAAAATTCGTTGCAGATTTTGCAACGAAAATAAAATTCTTTGCAAATATTTGCAATGAAAATATTATTTCGTTGCAAATTGGCAACGAAAAAAGATTTTCGTTGCCAATTTGCGACTAATTTTGCAACGAAAATTAAATGTTGGAAATTTTAAAATTTTTGTAACAATTTTTTTTTTGTTGAAAATTTCGTTACAAAATTGTGACGAAACATAAAATTCGTCGCAAATTTCGTTGCAGATTTGCAACGAACTATTTTCGTTGCTAAAGTTGGTCGCCAAATTCATGTTTTTTTATAGTGTAGTATGAAGAAAGAAGAAGGAAGAAAATGAAGAAAGCGGAGTTAAGAGCGTGAGAACTTACCCCCTCTTCTAAAAAAAGTCATATATATAGAGGGGGAGTTTCCCCGTCGATAGATACCATTAGCGAAAGTGATATGACCTCAGAGAGACGTACACCGCGATCATTACCCTTGTAATTGTAGCAGGTGCGTGGGCTGCAATTAATAATCATCGCATGGTTGATAGGAGACAAATCCTAATTAATGTCGCAGCCATCCCTCTGAAATCTGACGGAGACATTTGCTTTTGCGCGTGAGTCGCAATTAATACACGTCGCACGGTTGATAGGAGATAAATCCTAATTAATGCTGCAGACATCCATTTGAACCTTGACAGAGGGGTTTGCCTTTTTGTCGGAGAGAGGTGATGATGAGGATTGCCAGGTCAGCTTGTGGATATGAAATAATCGCCTTCTCTTTTGTTTGAATAAAATAACTTATATGGAGAAGTTGTATGTCTGAAATGACGTGTCCTTGCCGAGATATAAAATGGATGAAACAAAAAGCCTTCAGCATAATAGGAGTCCGAGCCAAGACGCGGGGCGGCTGGCATGATAAAAGTCTGGGCCGAGACGCGGGGCGTCTGGCATGATAGAAGTCCGGGCCGAGACGCGGGGCGTCTGGTATGATAAAAGTCCGGAGCGCCACCTACTACGTACTAAATGACATGGTAGATCCAATCTGTTTGCCTAGTTATAGGTTAGTTTTCTCTGGTATCATAAGCATCCCCCTCCGAGTCTAGTCGAAAGGATAGGCGCAGCTTGACTGATTAGACTGGTCTGGTTAAGCCATGATTTTCCTCTCTGTCCTCTTAATGAGGCATGGGAGGTGGCGTTTGGTATGGGTTCCTCGGGAATGGAGAAAATATCGCCTTTGGATGTATTCATTAATGCTCATTAATGCGACGATTCGATTATGATTGTCTCGCTTTTCTAGGGTTCCCCCGGCTACGCCAGGTGTCCCAAAAGAAAAACCTCGGAAGGGGAACCATCGTGACGCCCCTATAAGTGGCCTGCCGCTCCTCTCCTTTTGCCATTTTTACGTACGCCGCTCCTCTTGCCTCCCTTTTCGTCGATCTTCTTCTTCTTCTCCGGTGTCGTCCAGTTAGTAAGTCTTTTGCTCCATTTCTCCTTTCCTTTTCCTGTGATTTCCCTTCCTGTACCATGGCCTCAAATACTGATCTCTGGTATTTGAAAACCCGTAGCACCGTCGACTCGGAGGTTCGGTTCGAGACACGGGCTGCTTTCCATGTCCCTAACTCATACAGGCTACGGTCCCCTCAAAGGGACCAACGGCCTCATGAGCCGCCTCCCGAATTCACCACCTTTTTTCTTGACTAGTTACCGGCTGGTCTTCGCTTTCCCCTTCATCCTTTCTTTGCCGAATTGTCTTTCTACTTTAGGATCCCCCTTAACCAGTTAGCTCCTAATGCCTTTAACATCATCGATGGTTTTATTGTCATTTTTTATTTTATCATCTTCCCCTTTCTGCCGAAGCCTTTCACTCTTGCTTCATCCTCAAGAAGAAAGAGGCCGGTGTCTTTTTCTTCTTGGCTCGGCAAGAAGTAAAGTTCTTGTCGAACCTAATCACCTTCCACAAGCACTGGAAGTCTAAGTTCTTTTATGTCCGTCTCGAGTCCCCCTTCACCTGGCCGACCGGATGGCAGCTCGAGTTGCCACCCTCTCCCTCCGTTTAGTCTTTCCAAAAATCTTCTTCCTCCTGAGAGATAGCCGCAGTTCTACACGGCTTGAGATTCGATGTAAACATCCTGCTGGAGGAAGGACTTCTACATCATTTTGACATAAGTCCGATAGAGGCCGAGCTGAGTGGCACACTAGGTAAAAAGAATTTTTGTCTTGTTTCTCCTTTTTCGTCTTATTTATGTTCTTTAACCTGCTTCCTTTTTTATGACAGCTGAAGTCATGTTTCGATCTTCAATTAGAAAGAAACTAAAGTGGAAGCGGGCCCAAGTGATCCCTCCTGAGGGCGCTCCTTCCGAGCCGCCCGAGGAGGCCGGCTCGGACGTTCCCCCTCCACCTCGGCCCTCCATGGTGGCCGAGGTGATAAGCTTGGGGGATTCGGAGGAGCAGCAGAGACGCCGCACGGTGCTCTCCTCTGCAGAAGGGAGCCCTTCTCAACACTCCTCTCCTCATCCAAGTCCCCGGCATTCAGCCGGGCTGGGTGGCGAAGGACCCAGTGGCACAGGGCCGAACGTCCCGGAGCCCCCGCTGGAGGAGTATCCGAGGGCCCCTCCGCCCCCGGAAGAACCTTCCTCCTCCCGTCCTCGCAGTCCCAGCCCTATACCAGAGGTATCAGGCCGACCGCGACCAAGCCAAGGGCAACCGTCTCGGGGCTTTCTTCAAGAAATCCGAGATGCCATTGGCGACTTGGCCAAGGGGAAATTCATCCCGACAATCAGCGACGAGATGAACACCTATCTGGTCAAGGTAAGCCATCTCCTAACGGTGCTCTTCTTGTTTTTTGTTTTTAAGTTGCATCACATCGGCTAACCCTACTCTTCTCTTTTCCTTGCAGTTCTGGGGATACCACCTAGAGCTAATGGCTCGCCTGCCTCCCCTGGCCGCCGCCTTCGAGCAGATGTGGGCTCAAGTGGCAGGCCTAAAGACTCAGCTCCAAGACAAGGAAGTGGAGCTCGGCCTGGCCCAGTCTGAGACAACCATCTTCAAGGCCAAGGCCATCCGTTTTGAGGATGACCTCAGGCTGAAGGTGCAGGAGATGGACCTCCAGGAGGCCAGGATGGAGGCTATACGGGTTAAGGTCACGGAAGCGACAGAGTACAAAGCCCGGGCCGAAGAAGCTGAGGCCCGACTGCTGCAAGCTGAGCAATCAGAGCTGCTCAGGAAGAGTTCGAGGCCAAACGTTGGGACGAGCTAGCAGACCGAGCCGAGAAGGCCAAGGAGGAGTTGCTCTCGTACCGGGTGGGCGAGGAAGGATGGTGGGAGAACTGGAAGAAAGCGTTTTTGGCTTCCGAGGAGTTCTCCGATATCCTAGGAGGTCGTACCCTGGACCTCCTAGAGATAGGATACGAGGGGGCTATCCGGCACTTTAAGGAGGTCGGATATCCCCCTGAAGGGGCCTCTGCCGAATTCCTGGATCTGCAACGTCTCATTGACGAGATGCCAGATTCGGCACTAGGGGGGCCTCCTCAGTAGTTTTACTTTTTTACTATTTTTAGAAAAGAATTTTATAGCCACGATGACATCTTTTGTATGAATGCTTTTTATAATGCGAAGAATCTATTTTCCAAAATGAAATGTCTTTGTCTAGTTAGCCTAAAATTCTTCGGTATTTAATTATATTCGGAATATGACATTGAGCGCACCTTAAATAGTAAGAGGCTCGACCGAAAGGAGGATCAATAACAGAGACCAAAGGCCGAATGGAGATCACTTGGGATAGGTTGTCGTGAGTAATATTTGGAGAAAGGCCAAATTGTCGGACTTTAGATCATCCGCAGTAGATAGCTCCCAGGAGAATGAGTGATATATGAGGGGAGTAGCCACATGGAGAATACTTGGGACTAGCTGTGATAAGCGATACCTAAGGAGAAAACCAAATGGTTGTACTTGGGACCAACTGTGATGAGCGATACTCAAGGGGAATAGCCGAATAGAGAATACTTGGGACAAGCTGTGATAAGCGATACCCAAGGAGGAATACCGAATGACTGTACTTGAGATCAGCTGTGATAAGCGATACCCAAGGGGAATAGCCGAATAGAAAATACTTGGGACCAACTGTGGTAAGCGATACCCAAGGAGAAATACCGAATGGATGTACTTGGGACCAACTGTGATAAGCGATACTCAAGGGGAATAGCCGAATAGAGAATACTTGAGACCAGCTGTGATAAGCGATACCCAAAGAGGAATATCGAATGGTTGTACTTGGGACCAGCTGTGATAAGCGATACCCAAGGGGAATAGCCGAATAGAAAATACTTGGGACCAGCTGTGATAAGCGATACCCAAGGAGGAATACCGAATGACTGTACTTGAGACCAACTGTGATAAGCGATACCCAAGGGGAATAGCCGAATAGAGAATACTTGGGACTAGCTGTGATAAGCGATACTCAAGGAGGAATACCAAATGGTTGTACTTGGGACCAGCTGTGATAAGCGATACCCAAGGGGAATAGCCGAATAGAGAATACTTGGGACCAGCTGTGATAAGAAATACCCAAGGAGGAATACCGAATGGCTATACTTGGGACCAACTGTGATAAGCGATATCCAAGGGGAATAGCCGAATATAGAATACTTGGGACCAGCTGTGATAAGCGATACCCAAGGAGGAATACCGAATGGTTGTACTTGGGACCAGCTGTGATAAGCGATACCCAAGGAGAATAGCCGAATAGAAAATACTTGGGACTAGCTGTGATAAGCGATACCCAATGAGGAATACCGAATGACTGTACTTGAGACCACCTGTGATAAGCGATACCCAAGGGGAATAGCCGAATAGAGAATACTTGGGATCAGCTATGATAAGCGATACCCAAGAAGGAATATCGAATGGCTGTACTTGAGACCAGCTGTGATAAGCGATACTCAAGGGGAATAGCCGAATAGAGAATACTTGAGACCAGTTGTGATAAGCGATACCCAAGGAGGAATACCGAATGGTTGTACTTGGGGCCAGCTGTGATAAGCGATACCCAAGGAGAATAGCCGATTAGAGAATACTTGGGACCAGCTGTGATAAGTGATACCCAAGGAGGAATACCGAATGGTTGTACTTGGGACCAACTGTGATAAGCGATACCCAAGGGGAATAGCCGAATAGAGAATACTTGGGACCAGTTGTGATAAGCGATACCCAAGGAGAAAATCGAATGGTTTGCAGTCGAATCGCATGGACGATGTGGTCGAATGGGTCGAGCTTTTAGAAACCCATCTTTACTCATGAAGCGGAATTTTTATTATAGTGGGACATTATTATACGGTGTTAAACTTCTCAAACATAATAAGGTCGTAGGTGGAAAGAATTCTAGGGCCGAGTAAGTTCCTTTCCTTCACTATCCTAGAGGTAATAGGCACCGAAACTGAATTTTTTGATAACCTTGTATGGGCCTTCCCATCGAGATGCCAGTTTACGAACCTCCCCCGCTGGCTGAATCTTTTTCCATACGTTGCCAGGTTGAAAGGAGCGAGGCACCACCTTTCTGTTATAAGCTTAGGCGATTTTCTTTCGGAAAGCATTCATTCGACTGGCCGCCTAATCTTGGGCCTCAGATACCAGGTCCAATTCGGCTAGCCTTTTTCCCTTGTTGGCTTCATCATCGGGTGTGTAGGTAGATACCCGGGGTGATACCATACCGATTTCCACAGGGACGAGAGCTTCAACACCATAAACCAGATGAAATTGGGTGAGGCCAGTGTTGTTTTTGGGGGTAGTCCTGTAAGCCCATAAGATACCGGGTAGCTCCTCTACCCAGCTCCCTTCCGTATAATCCAGCTTGGTTTTGAGCCAATGGATCAGCTCTCGGTTAGTGACTTCGGCTTGCCCATTGCTCTGAGGGTAGGCCACCGAGGTGAAGACTTGTTGAATCTCCAATTGTTGGCACCACTCTTTCATTTTACAACCTTGGAATTGTCGCCCATTATCTGAGACCAGCCTCCTTGGAATGCCGAATCGGCACACTATGTTTTTTCAGAGGAACTTTAACATGACTTCTTCGGTTATTTTGGCCAGTGGCTCGGCTTCCACCCATTTTGAGAAATAATCAACAGCTACTAACAGAAATTTCTTTTGATTCGGCCCCATGGGTAGTGGCCCTACTATATCCATCCCTCACTGGTCAAAGGGACAGGATACTACAGAAGCCTTTAGCAGCTCGGTGGGCTGCCGAGAGAAATTCTGATGCTTCTGACAATTAAGACATACCCGTACACAATGAGAGGCATCTCGCTGTAATGTGGGTCAAAAATACCCGCCCAGTAAGACTTTTCTTGCCAGAGATATTCCTCCAGAATGATTTCCACAGCAGCCCTCGTGTATTTCGCACATAACATAGTCTGTTTCCTCTGGGCCGAGGCATTTGAGTAGAGGTCGAGTGAAAGCTCGCTTATATAATGTGTTGCCTATTAGGACAAAGTGGGTGCTTCTTTTCTTGATGGCTTAGGCCTCAGCTCTGTCATCGGGTAATACCCCATCCTTGAGATAATCGACTAAGGGGTTTCTCCAGTCTGGAGGGCTGTAAGACATCATTGGCTCTTGATCTATATTAGAGATGAGTTGCGTCTCGACCACCGAGTCTTCCAAGCTCTAAGCGGTGAGTGTACTAGCCATGCGGGCCAGTTCGTCAGCCTTTTGATTGTCTGCTCTGGGAATTTTGTGCAGGGTTATCTCCTGAAATTCCGAGGCCAACTTCTGATAAGCTTGCCTATAACGCCGCAACCTCTGATTGTTAATGTCAAACGACCCCTTGAGCTGTTCCACGACCAACTGCGAGTCGGAATGTAGGGAAATTCGAGCAGCTCCGAGATGATGGGCGGCCCGCATTCCTACCAATAAAGCTTCGTACTCTGCCTCATTGTTGGAAGCTCAAAAGTTGAGTTGTATGGCTATCCGGATGGCATCCCCTTGAGGGGATATCAATAGTATTCCCACCCCACTACCTTGCTTAGTTGCCGAGTCGTCCACATATATTTTCCACTCCTCATTCTTCTTTAGCCCGGGCGTTTCGGCTAAGAAGTCCACCAATACTTGAGCTTTGAGGGTTGTACGAGGTTGATACTGGATATCATATTCGGCCAACTCAGTGATCCATTTGATTAAGCGGGCAGATGCTTCCGGATTGTTTAATATCCTTTCGAGGCCATTATTAGTCAGGACCGTGACCGGATGGGACAGGAAATAAGGTCGGAGCTTTCGGGCTGTTATTAGTAGAGCGAGGGCCAACTTTTCCAGAGTCATGTACCTACCATCGGCATCTTTTAACAAATGACTGACGAAGTAAATAGGCAATTGTTTACCTGCTTCCTATCGGAGAAACACCGATGCCACGGCTTCCTCAGAAGAGGCCAAATACAGTTGCAGACTTTCCCCCGGGACTGGCTTGGCCAGTGTGGGCAGATTGGCGATATATTTCTTCAGCTCTGCAAAAGCCTGTTCACATTTTTCATCCCATGAAAACCGAGCCAACTTGCAGAGTACCTTGAAGAAAGGGAGACTTCGCTCAACCGACTTAGGGTGAATCTGAAGAGTGTTGTTATCTGGCCCAGCAGCTTTTGCACTTTCTCGACATTCCGAGGGGAAGCCATGTTCTATAAGACCTGACCCTTTTCGGGATTAACTTCAATACCACGCTCAGTGATGATGTAGCCTAGGAACTTGTATTCACGAACTCCGAATATGCACTTGTCAGGGTTGAGCCGAACTCCGCATTGACGTAAGGTGCCAAATGTTTCTGCCATGTCTCCAACCATATCTTCAGCCTTAGTGGACTTGATGAGGATGTCATCCACGTATACTTCTATGTTTCGGCCTATTTGCGACCGAACCTCTTAATCCATCATCCTTTGGTAGGTGGCTCTTGCATTCTTCAGTCCGAACGGCATGACCTTGTAGCAAAAGTTGTCATCCGCAGTGACAAAACTAACCTTTTTTTGATCTTCCAAGGCAAGCAAAATCTGATGATACCCCTGGTGGGCGTCTAGCATACAAATCAACTCACAGCCTGCAGTGGAGTCTACCACTTGATCTATCCGAGGCAAAGGGTAGCAATCTTTGGGGCATGCTTTATTGAGGTCTCTGAAATCTATACAGACCCTCCGCTTTCCCCTGGTTTCGGTACTAGTACAACATTAGATAATCACTCGGGGAACTGTACTTCTCGGATGTACCCAGCTTGTAAAAGTTTCTGCAGCTCGGCTCGGATGATTTGGTCTTTCTCTGGTCCGAAGTGTCTTCTTTTTTGCCGAATGGGCCAGGCCCTAACAGATATATTCAGTTTGTGCTCCATAATGGCCCATGAGATGCTCTGATGTTGTTCATCTGGCCAAGTGAAGATGTCTCGGTTGTTGATAAGACAATCTTTAACTTTTCGCTTCAACTCATCCGGCAAGTCTGCTGCCATTCGAATGACTCGCTCAGGCTGATCGGGTCATACTTGTATTCTTTCTTCGCCTATGACCTCTCCCAAGGGGGCTTCATGCAAAGTGTATACCTCAGCCCCTTCTGTCTTCCGGCTTTTTCTAGGACCGGTTCGAACTTCTTCCACATAACATCTTCGAGTGGCCTTTTGATCTCCGGCTACTTCCCCTATCCGATTATCTACGGGGAACTTGATCTTCTTATGATAAGTGGAAACAGTGGCTTCAAAAGAGTGTAGGGTCAGCCTTCCCAAAATAACGTTGTAGGCCGAGGTGGCATCCACAACGGTGAAAGTAGTCATTCGTGTTCAACGAAGGGGCCCTTCTCCCAGAGATAGGGGGAGATCGATTTGGCCGAGTGGTGTCACTTCATGGCCCGAGAAACTGAATAAGGTTGTGTTCATTGGTTGGAGCTGGGCTGTCTCAAGCTGTATGCGGTCAAAAGCATCTTTAAACAATATGTTAACTGAGCAACCTGTATTGTAAAATACCACAAATAAATTTCCTATAAAATAATATCTCTATTATTCTTTAAATAGAGATCATATTATTGAGGCAAATTAATTTAATGATGAATGGTTAGGAATTCATTTAAACCTAACCTAAGTTAATTTTTATGGATTAATTGGATGGATTTAGTGGTAAATTGCTTATAGGTTGAATCCGACTCGGTTGTTTTCCAAACCCGATATGCTTTTATAACCCGCTCGGTTTCCTACGCACGCGTTACTCATGTTTCTGCGCTGATCTTTCTCTCGAGCGTTAATCAGCCGCACTCCCCTTCATTTCCAGCTACGCCCTCTTCGCCGTCTCACCTTCTCATAGCCGATTCACTTGCTTCTTTCTCATTCTCCTTCTTCCCTGCAAGGGGCGCCAATCGAATCGTCCTAGATGACCTCTGCAGACGGGCTAGAAATAGAGAGGGTAGGAGTGGCTGGAAGCATGGATTTGGGGCTGGGATCTCTGCCGGAGCGGACGGTGGCCTGGTAGCGGCTGGATGGCGATAGCGAGCAGAGCCGTCGGTATGGGGGAGTTCACTGTCGGTGGTTGCCAGAGCTAGGGATCGTGAGCGCCGATCGTAGCCGGTGAACAGGGCTGCCGGTTTTGGGCATTACCGTCGGTGGTTGTCGGAGCTAGGTAGGAACCACTTACCTTCTTACCTTTTATGAAATCCATTCTTCTTTGGAAACCCATACTGTTAGGAATTTGACGCTGCTAGAGGGGGGTGAATAGCGTTTGCCCGTACGTGGATGGAATTCGATCTCGTTCGTGTCTACAATTTCGTTAGCGCAGCGGAATATAGATAATGATAACAATAACGAAATAGACAATTACACACGAACACAAGGAGATAACGTGGTTCGGAACTGCACGGTTCCTACTCCACGGATCGAGCTCTACGAGCTCTAGTGATGCACATGCAACCACTAATAAACACTCCTTCTCGGAACAATCCGGAGGCGGAGAAACCTCGTACAATAATGATTACAACAATAATCAAATGAATACAAGCAAATACAATGAAATACAAATGCAAGTAAAGGAAAAACACTTTACAAGAGCTTTGGATTGCTTGATCTTTGATTGCCTTGAACTAGCTTTGAAGGACTGGAAAGCACCAACTTCCCCCTTCAATTTCGCTCAAGAAAATCGCTATCTTTTCCTCCATCACGAGCTCCTTATATAGCTTCAACCTGTGCTGGAAAAGGTCGATCAGTCGACTGCTCGGGACCATCAGTCGGCCCGATCCCATTCGTGAGACAACGTGTAATCCTGGAAATATCCAATGGCTGGGACATCGATCGGTGATCATGACCATCGATCGGTGATGAGCCATCACTCATCGCTCGTCGGCCGATCAGTGAGACTCCATTCGTGGCCGAAAATCGAGCATCGGTCGGTGATCGCATGATCGATCATTGCTCGTCTATCGATCGGCCCGCCCAATAGTGGCGGATCATTGCTAAACTTCCCGCGATCAAACCCTAGTTGACTCGGGCGGTCGGCCATATGACCCCAGTCGACTGGCACACCTCAAACATGAGGTTTTAACCCAAGTATGGTATCCCCATACTTGCTAGACCACCCTTAGCCTAGACCTAAGCCTTCTAGCTACCTCCATTAGCCTCACGCCTCTCGGATCCTTCCAAGTCATCCATGACTTGTTCATCCATCGCGCTAGCCTTCAGGTGCTTCCATCGGCTATGTTATGCTAACGGTGTCTACACCGCCAAGGCACATTGGACTTACGCCGCCAAGACTCCGCTTGGACTTTATGCCACCAATATCAAACCCTTTGGACTTCTCAAATGCCAAGACTCAAGTTTGGACTTTCCCTTGCCAACACATGTTGGACTTTCCATGCCAAGACCCATGCTTGGACTTTCCCTTGCCAACCCATGTTGGACTTTTCATGCCAAGACCCATGCTTGGACTTTTCATGTGCCAAGTACTCAAGACTTGGACTTTACCAAATGCCAAGTGTTCAACTTGGACTTTCCATGCCAAGTACCCATGACTTAGACTTTACCTTGACAATTTCATTTGTCATATATTTTTGTCGAACATCAAAACATCATTCGAGTCAAACTCGAGTCCTGGTCAATCATGACCTGGGCCGATTGCACCAACACATACCACTTGAACAGGGGATTTCCGAAGCAAGGGCAGCAGTGATTGTTGGCATTGAACTGCCTCCAGCGAACAGAGCAGTTTAGGGAGGACATTTAGCTTGCGATTGTCGCCGGAAGCTGATGATGGCAGTGTCGTGAGGTTGGTTGTTTGGTTCATCTCGGTTCACAGTAGCAATTGGATTTGATTTATCCCTGTTCACAGCCGTGATTGGCTCTGGTGAGCACCTTGTTACTGTGAGATAAAAATTCCTTCATCTTTTTATTTGTTGGATAATTGATTTTTGGAGTAGGGTGTTGTATTGAGAGATTTGAGATATGCCGTGCTTACAGGTTTTGTTTAGTGGTGTTGATGAGCTGCGGTGGTGATCAGAAATTGGCTAGGGAAACTGGATATAAATTAACAGGGCAAGGTTAGATTGAAGGGTGAGTTTCATTATCTTTATGATACTTGTTGGATGATGCATAAATGAATATCGATCTGGCCGATGCTCTGTTTGTTCTTGTGAGGGAGCTGTGAATCATTGTGAGATAAGCTTTGATTTTGTATGTTGAAGTAGGGTGTGTTACCTTATAGTTGATGTTAGAGTTGATTCATGGATTATATAATGAATTTAATTTAATTAAGATTGGGAAATTGTTGGGTAGTTAATGAATGGTATGAGATTGTACCACTATGGGATTTGGTTGATCGATCAGGGATGAGGATTGGGTTAGATTCCTTTTTCCTACAGATTGTTTATGTTGGTATTTATGTATGTTGTATTTGCAGGACGTGGATACGAGACAGATCGGCGGACATGAGGACTCTATTATTACGAGCATTACAGTAGGTGGGTAATTTCTTACCCTGGTCAGGTAGATGTAATTGCATTCAGATTTAGTCATAGATATGAGCAAGTTAGGTGTTCATATTATCTTGACCCTGCTCTTATTATCTGTATGCTTGATACTTATCGTTGGCTACATATGCTCAAATATTGATATCACATTTTCCTTTATCATGATTAAGGAGTTACAGATGTGATGTAGGTAGATCTATAAATGTTTAGCAGGGTGTAGATGTTGGAGTACGGATGTTAACCTGATTTGTAAATTGGGTAAAAGTTCATCCGTGGGTAGGTAATGCCCTAAATGTAGGATTTATTTCAATACCCATATGTGTTGTGGATCGGATGGCCAGCTAGAGGGGGGTGAATAGCCCTCTTACGATGGATGTCGGAATTTACTCGTCTACAAAAGGTTAGCGCAAGCGGAATATGCAAATACAAATAAAACAAAGACAAGCAAATAAAACAAGCAATACAAACACGGAGATGTAACGTGGTTCACGGCTACGTCGCTAATCCACGGTCCGATTCGTCCTCGGTGAATCACTCCGCCAAAACCACTTCACTAATGGTCTCTCCTTTGCACCAAGCTAGGTGGAGGTAACCTTTACAATCAAGATCACTCTTCTTACAATAGAAATGAAGATTGGAGCAAGTAGAAGAGTGGAAAACGTTTAGGGCACTTTGGGAGTAGTTGGGCGTTCAAGCATTAACCCCCCAAAGCCCCATCCCCTTCCTTTTTATAGAGGAAGAGGGTTTCTTCCCGTTGACACAGGAGCAGTCGACTGATGGCACCCATCAGTCGACTGGTCCTGTAGTCGTTGCCCAATAACGGCTGCTTTCCACGTTGGATTCCATCCAACGGTATTGGCATCAGTCGACTGATGGCACCCATCAGTCGACTGATGTCAATCAGTCGAGTCCTCAACGAGGTCGACTCCACTGCGTCTGCGTACAGTGCCATCGATCGCCATCCCTTAGCGGTCGACTAATGTCGCTCATCGATCGATCAACTTGATTGGTGACTTAAACGATCGATCGACCCATCGACTCGGAAGCGATCATTGCCGCCATGACATGGCAGTCGACTGGTGTCGGGAAAACTCATCCGACACTTGGCCAAATGGCCAAGTTTCACCTAAGAGCTACCCCTTCCCGGGTTACAATCGCTCACTCTCATCCCTCGGAGTCCCTCGCCTTCGAAGTTCTCGCCGTCGGCCACGTCCTCGCGAAAGATCAGCGCACGACTCTGCAATGCTCCTTCGCGTCTCTTGCCTCGAAGTCTACTTCCTCCGGCTTCACTCCAAGCTCCTCGTCCAGCGGCCCCTCGGATGCTCCAAGCGCACGGCTTCCGCAAAGCTATCCTTCACCGACTCAAGGCACGAGTCATGAGATGTGAAACTCGCCATGGCTCCATGTGCGAATTACTAAGTCCTGCACGACTTCAACGCACATATCAAATCAACATTATAAACTAACTTAAACCCTTTGCCACACACATCAAAACCTTATCATGGCAAGAGATTGCCCTAACAATCTCCCCCTTTTTGATGTGTGGCAATCCGTTTAAGTTAGGTAAAAACATTTGATATAAATTTCTAAGGTAAGAAAGCATGTAAACATAAACATTTTATAGCAACATGCAACTCCCCCTTAATCCATGAAACTCCCAATATATTTCTCCCCCTAACATGATCATATCATTTCTCCCCCTAAATATATTCCCTTTTGCTTAAACATACATTTCTCCCCCTTTGACACCATCAAATAGATTAATACTAAGTTAAAAACACATGGCATCAAGTCTAATAGAAAGAAAATACCACAAGTTGATTCAAAAGCGGAATTCAGCCTTTACTGGTCTGATATTCAGGCCATCAGTCGACTGGTTCAGATACCAGTCGACTGGCACGTGATTTTCGGGATTTTCTGATTTTCGGACCGAATTTCAGAAATGCATTAAAAATTCCAAAAAATTCAAAAAATCATGAAATTTGGGGAACACATTTCTTTTAAGTATATCTATCAGTGAAAAATAGGTTTTCATGAAAAATCATTATATTTCCACATATTTGCCAAAAATCCAAAAGCTTTAAAATTCACTAGGTTTTTGATCATGAGAGTATCAAGTTTAGCACCTAGTTTTGGTTTTAATTGTTTCAAAACATGAATACATAGATTTTAGATTAAGAAATTGTTTTGAAAACATATGAAATATCCAACCATGATCTTTGGGCAATATGTCTATGAATTAAACATAAGTCTTCCCCATGATTGGTCTATTATTGTTATTTTGATACTTTAAATGACCATCTAAGTACCATAGGCACTAGTGGACATTTGTATCATCTTAACATCTCACTCATGCTAAGTTTTCAATCAAGGTAGCCTATGGTGAGTGTGAGATGCATCCTAGGGGGTATTTGTATATACTTAACCAATATATTCATGCAATTCTATCATGGTTAAGTATCAACCTAACAATCCTCATGATCATAAAGACATATATGAAATATTTTTACATTATGATCATGATATACATGTTTTCATCAAATTATAACCATGCATTAGGTATTGTATCATGATGATAAACAAAGTGTCACCTAAAGCATGATTTAAACCTATTTCTCATGATTATATGCCAACTATCAACAATGTAAATCATGATTGCTAACATGTGCAACAATTACATCAAACATCATGATTTGAACATTATTATCTAATTATGGGCACATTATCATCACCCAACACTACTTCAAAAATGTTGTCCCGCCATCCTAAGTCAACCAAAATATGATATAGGTCAAGTTCATATGGTTGACTACCCTAGGGTTATCCTAACCCTTAAGGATGGATTTTGGAACCCAAAATAAGTTCTTTCCTATTGGGTTCACTAAAAATTCCTTGGGGATCCATTTTCTAGCAATTATCTTCTTCTTATCTTGTCCCCTAGCTATTAGGCATTTGTAGGCCTTTTCATGTTTCTTTTCTTTATAACCTAGGCCCTTTTTGTTAAAACTAGCCCTTTGACTCCCAATTATCATGTTCAAGGTGTTGGAGCCTATTGTGAATTTTTCTAGGGCTTTTGTTAAATAATCTACCTTTTCCCTTAATGCCCTATTTTCATCCATACATGCATCACTAACATTAAATGGCATATATTCATGTGAGCATGCATCATTTAGGCTAGAAGAAATATCATCATTTAAGCATGCTTTTTCTAGTTTATTTTCTAGATCCTTAATTTGATCTAGCATGCTTTTGTTCTTCTTCTTAGCTCTAAATAAGTCCTTAGTTAAGCTAGAAATCATGGAAACTATCTTATGGGGTGAGAGATTTGTTACCATAGTTTCCATGTCCTCTTCTTCTTCGGATGAGGAGGATGATGATGTGGAGGAGGCTCCCCCTTCACTTGAGCTCTCTCCTCTTGAGCTTGATCCTTCATTTTCGGAGGAGGAGCAATCCAAGTCATCAAAAGCCATTAAGGCCAAATTGGTGACAAAGGCATTCTCCTCTTCCGATGATGATGAAGAGGATGAGGAAGGGTCATCCCATGTCTTGGCCTTGAATGCTTTGGCCTTCCCCTTTTCTTTTGCCTTCTTCTCCTCTTTCTTCTTGCTCCCCTTTTTCTTCTTCTTTTCTTCTTTCTTTTTCTTCTCTTCCTTGCTCTTGTTTAGGAGAGGACAATTGTCCCTTATATGTCCCTCCCCTTGGCAATTATAGCATATGACCTTCCCCCTTGGTCTTCTATTCCTATCATTTGATTTGTTAAATCGAAAACCCTTTAAGGCACGCCTTACCCTCCTTACCATGTATGCTTCTTCCGTGCTATCCATGGAGGAGGAGGAGGATGCTTCATCATCAGAGGAGGAAGGGATCTCTATCTTCTTCTTCCCCTTGTTTGCCAAGAAAGCTACTCCTCTTGAAGGTTGAATTCTTGGTTCTTCTTGTATACCTTCAAGCCTAGATTCATGTAATTCCATAGTGGAGAAAAATTCATCTAGAGTACTTACCTCTAGATTCTTTGAAATGTAAAATGAGTCCACCATTGAACTCCACTTGGATGATCGGGGGAAAGCATCTATGACCTTCATTATCATATCTCGATTGGAGAGCCTTTCACCTACACTTGTTAAACCGGTTAGTATTTCCTTAAACCTAGAATGTAGGGAAGTTACCTTTTCTCCCTTTTCAAGCTTGATATTTGAAAGTTGGGAGCGGAGGAGATCTCTCCTTGCTAGCTTCGCCTCGGATGTGCCTTCATGAAGCTCAATTAGCTTCTCCCACATCTCCTTGGCACTTAGGCATTCTCCTATTCGATTGATTTCTTGTTGGGGGAGCACATTGAAAAGATGATGCTTGGCTTTTGAATTTGCAAGGTGCTCTTCCCTTTGCCTTTTGGTCCACCTAGATTTCTCTATTGGCTTCCCCTCTTCATCCCTAGGCAAAACGAAACCGGATTCCAATGTAATCATAATATCAAAATTCGTTTCGAAAAATACCTCCATTCGCTTCTTCCACCAAGCGAATTCTCCTTCGAACTTTGGTGGGTGAATGTTGGAGTCGGCCATCTTGTTGTAGTGCTCTCACGGCGGTTAGTTCTTGAAGAGCGACCTTTGCTCTGATACCACTTGTTGTGGATCGGATGGCCGGCTAGAGGGGGGTGAATAGCCCTCTTACGATGGATGTCGAAATTTACTCGTCTACAAAAGGTTAGCGCAAGCGGAATATGCAAATACAAATAAAACAAAGACAAGCAAATAAAACAAGCAATACAAACACGGAGATGTAACGTGGTTCACGGCTACGCCGCTAATCCACGGTCCGATTCGTCCTCGGTGAATCACTCCGCCAAAACCACTTCACTAATGGTCTCTCCTTCGCACCAATCTAGGTGGAGGTAACCTTTACAATCAAGATCACTCTTCTTACAATAGAAATGAAGATTGGAGCAAGTAGAAGAGTGGAAAACGTTTAGGGCACTTTGGGAGTAGTTGGGCGTTCAAATATTAACCCCCCAAAGCCCCATCCCCTTCCTTTTTATAGAGGAAGATCGGCATCCACATGATCAACGTGCCGATGGATCAAATCCGGGCATCGTCCCCTTGGTCGATCGGCGTCGATCAAATCCTCGTCAGCTGCCGATCGAGTCGGTGATCATGCCGGCAATGACCGATCAACTTGATTCACTGACTTAAACCCGATCGATCGACCATCGAGAGCAGATCCGGTCATGACATGGCAGTCGACTAGTGTCGGGAAAACTCATCCGACACTTGGCCAAATGGCCAAGTTTCACCTAAGAGCTACTCCTTCCCGGGTTACAATCGCTCACTCTCATCCCTCGGAGTCCCTCGCCTTCGAAATTCTCTTCGTTCGCGGCCACGTCCCTCGGCAGCATCAGGCGCACGGCTCTGCAATGCTCCTTCGCGTCTCTTGCCTCGAAGTCTACTTCCTCCAACTTCACTCCAAGCTCCTCGTCCGGCGGTCCCTCGGATGCTCCAAGCGCACGGCTTCCGCAAAGCTATCCTTCACTGACTCAAGGCACGAGTCATGAGATGTGAAACTCGCCATGGCTCCATGTGCGAATTACTAAGTCCTGCACGACTTCAACGCACATATCAAATATTATAAACTAACTTAAACCCTTTGCCACACACATCAAAACCTTATCATGGCAAGAGATTGCCCTAACAATATGTTACATACTTATTACCAACCATGTGTTGTGTAATGGTTAAGTGAAGGGTGATTAGTGTGTCTCTACGGACCGGTGGTCCCAGCTTGATATGATTAGTTGAGTACGACTCTCTACAAGATAGAGAGTGCGTCGATCAGTTGAGTACGTCTCTCTACAAGATAGAGAATCCGTCGATCAGTTGAGTACGACTCTCTACAGGACAGAGAGTGTATTGATTAGATGGGTACGACTCTCTGCTGAATAGAGAGTCTGTGGTAGATGTCTGTACGTATGATAGTACATTCATGTCATTTGCATGCATTCTGACAACATAGTCTCCCTTGGGGTTGAGAGAGTCGTTAGTCATCTTGTCTCCCAGGTTACTCCCCGAGGAGTAACTGGTGCGAGGGCAGAACATTTGTTGTGTCGCACTCTACCACTATAGACGGTGGTAGTTGGAGTTGCGTGCAGTTGTCCTGGGTGTGTGGCACTCGACCACTCATTGGTAGTGTCAGTCAGAGTGGTCAGCAGCAGGGACCCCCATTGGGTAGCGAGCTTTTTACGCTCATATGCTACTTGATCATACTGCCCACTCAGCCACCCTAGAGCGGTGGTTGGTGTTGAGTTGGGACAGTTGTCATGTCGTGCCACCTAGGCCACACTGGGGTCGTGGTAGTGAGTAGGGGTACGCAGGCATGACCATGCATGCTGCATTGCCGTATCTTAAGGCGCTTTGCATATTACCATATATATATATATATATATATATATATATATATATATATATATTTGGATGGTTGTGAGTAATATATATATAGATGCAGTTTATATATATATGTTTATTGTGATGTTGCATTTGATTGTACTATGCTTGCTGCATTTGGTTGTACATCATATTCATGCATGCTTCTTGCATCTGTTATATGGTTGTGTCGAATACTTGTATACTTATTGGATAGACCATTAGATACCTTGACCTGTATCATGAGTACATTATGAGTTAGTATTATTCTTCCGGTTATATATGTTGGATATATGCTCAGGTTGGATCAGTGTAGCGTAGCAGACTTTCAGGTATGTCTGTGTTATACGTTATTTATTTGGTTAGACGGTATATGCATGTATTTATATACTGTGCTGGTATACCTGTTGTACCTTTAGGTCATGCTGTTGAATTACATGTGATATTTGATATATACATGTTTTTCCTATTACCTGCTGAGTTATACTCACCACCACATACCCTGGTTTTTCTGTCGCCCAGATAACAGGTAGAAGTCTTCGTGACGGCTTGGAGCACCGCTGGCTGACATCTCATCTCACCCCCGAGACTCTGGTGGTCGTTTTGGGCTTTCCGTACGTTGTGTTATGTATTTGGAGTTTTCGTAATGTACTGTGTTGTGGACTTGTGGATTTGGATTTTCTCGTTGTTCCATTATGTTGTGATGTGTCAGTCATACCGGTATGCACTATATGTAGTTGTGATGTGGTTGTTTTATGTTTCCGCTGTGTATTTGTTGTAGTTAGTTTATTATGTTGTTGTGGTTTGTTTACATATTTATATGTTGTTTGTTGTTGTGTCCTACGGGCCTTGTATTAACCCGAAATGTTGCAATGTACAGGGGAGATACCGTCCATTTGCTTTTCGACATGGCATACTCTCGAGGCATGACATGTATCCACGAAGATTCGGGCCACGTCATAGTTGGCGACAGTAGCTCTTATCACCAGGGCATCATTATGCGGGATATCGACCCCTTGCAGGTCCTCAGGGCCAAAATTTATTGCTAGTCCATCTACGAGCTTTCGACTGGTGTTTACTTGCATATTTTCCAGTCGTCTCCCGTGAGCCTTCCTGGCTCAGTTTGAGTCCCCATCGGTAGCTCCTCCGATGATCATGTTGATTGTTCCCTGATGTGGAGTGTTGAGTTCTTGCGGCGACCTGGGCGGAGAAGCAGGCCTGCCCGGAGAAACTTCTCGAGATCCCCATGGGACCTGAGCCAGCCTTTGCTGTTCGGGCGCTGGCTGAGGGGCCCTTCTAGCCGGATTGCGCTGGATATAACCCCGTGGTTCAGGTCTTACACTGCGGGGTGGAGTGTTGAGGGTATGTTGTTGCTCCCTCATTACTTGCCTGATCTTGTCAACTAAAGTGTGGCACTCCCGAGTCGAATGACCATACATCTAATGAAAAGCGTAGAAAGGGTTGCGCTGTTCAGGCTGCATTGCCACAACGGGTAGCTCCTGTATTGCACGAATGGTCCTGTCTTTCATGAGTCGAGGAGGGTAAACAAGAGGGACTCTGGGAGGTCGGTGGTGCAGTGGAGCCTTCTGACTCGGCTTTTGAGGTTTGGGTTGATCAGTTCGCCGTTGCCCGTCGGCTGCTTTCTCGGCTTTTTCTAAATTGATATACGCTTCGATTTTGCCCAGCAAAGCCTCGAAGTGAAGGGGAGGCCTCTTCATCAATGATTTAGAGAAATCTCCCTGTATTAGACCATGAGAAAAGGCATCCACCACGGTCTTCAGCGAGACATCTGAGACATCGATAGCTACTCGGTTGAAGCGATGTAGGTAATCTCTTAGGAATTCGCCCTTTTCTTGCTTCATGGTCATAAGGTACTGAGCTGTTCGACGATACCTCTTGCTACTAGCGAAGCGTTGTAGGAACAGTACGGACAGCTCCTAAAAGGAATGGATGGATCCGGTCGGAAGTCGGTCGAACCATCTTTGGGTGGAGCCAATTAAGTTGAGAGAGAAGACCTTACATTTGGCTCCGTCCGAGTAGTCGTGTATTAACGCGACCTTCTTAAACCTCCTCAGGTACTCTTCCGGGTCAGCCGAGCCGCTGTATTCTCCTATAGAAATTTGCTTGAAGGACTTGGGCATCTTGTCGTCTATAATGCTGGGAGCAAGAGGAGATTCTGTGTTGACTACTGGGGTCTTGCCCTTTTTGGGATCCCTTTCTGTCGGCGTGTAGGAAGGTGCCTCCTCTGAAGATTGCGATAATGAGGCGGTAGAGGATGACTCGGCCGGTATTGAGATAGCGGGAGTCGGCCCTGGTGCACCTGGAGTAGATGGAACAGAAATTGGCGTGGGGCCCTGAACCGGGCTAGGGGAAGTCTGCAATGGGGTATTTCCTCGGGGTAGGAGATCGCGTAGAACGTCTTCCATGGTGGTTTTGACGAGGGCTATGACGCTTTCCCTTGTCAGATTCCCTTTCGTGGAGTTATGGTTGCCAGAATTCGCTCCTTGGTCTCCCATCTTTGCCTCAGGCGTTAATTGTTTGGAGAGTTTCCCACAGACTGCGCCAATTATGTTGTCTGTCGAGACGGTGATGGTGAGGTGTCCCGGTGGCGAAAACAGTAGGAGCCGACAACTGTCATGAGAAGGGGTGACATGGAGAAAGGTCGAGCACAGCCGGAGCGTGGCCTTCCCGGATGGTTGAGCCGAATGACAGGAACCGAGCCGAATGGAGGCCCTGCAAGACAACAAACGGTTAAGGGCGCCGAGAGAGATCTCGTCAAAGCCTCTCCGACGCTCAAGGCAGGAAATTAGTATGAAAAAAGAAGAAGGAAGAAAATGAAGAAAGCGGAGTTAAGAGCGTGAGAACTTACCCCATTTTCTCAGGGAAAGCCATATATATAGAGGGGGAGTTCCCCCGTCGATAGATACTACCAGTGAAAGTGATATGACCTCAGAGAAATGTACACCGCGATCATTACCCTTGTAACTGTAGCAGGCGCGTGAGCTGCAATAAATACACGTCGCGCGGTTGATAGGAGGAAAATCCTAATTAATGCCGCAGTCATTCCTCTGAAATCCGACGGAGACGTCTGCTTTTGTGCGTGGGTCGCAATTAATACACATCGCGCGGTTGATAGAAGACAAATCCTAATTAATACTGCAGACATCCATTTGAACCTTGACAGAGGGGTTTGCCTTTTTGTCGAAGAGAGGTGATGATGAGGATTGTCAGGTCAGCTTGTGGATATGAAATAACCGCTTTTTCTTTTGTTTGAATAAAATAATTTATATGGAGAAGTTGTATGTCAGAAATGACATGTCTTTGTCGAGATGTAAAATTGATGAAACGAAAAGCCTTCAGCATAATAGGAGTCCGGCCGAAAGTCGGTCGAACCATCTTTGGGTGGAGCCAATTAAGTTGAGAGAGAAGACCATACATTTGGCTCCGTCCGAGTAGTCATGTATTAACGCGACCTTCTTAAACCTCCTCATGTACTCTTCCAGGTCAGCCGAGTCGCTGTATTCTCCTATAGAAATTTGCTTGAAGGACTTGGGCATTTTGTCATCTATAATGCTGGGAGCAAGAGGAGATCCTGTGTTGACTACTGGGGTCTTTCCCTTTTTGGGATCCCTTTCTGTCGGCGTGTAGGAAGGTGCCTCCTCTGAAGATTGCAATAATGAGGCGGTAGAGGATGACTCGGCCGGTATTGAGATAGCGGGAGTCGGCCCTGGTGCACCTGGAGTAGATGGAACAGAAATTGGCGTGGGGCCATGGACCGGGCTAGGGGAAGTCTGCAATGGGGTATTTCCTCGGGGTAGGATATCGCGTAGAACGTCTTCCATGGTGGTTTTGACGATGGCTATGACGCTTTCCCTTGTCAGATTCCCTTTCGTGGAGTTATGGTTGCCAGAATTCGCTCCTTGGTCTCCCATCTTTGCCTCAGGCGTTAATTGTTTGGAGAGTTTCCCACAGACTGCGCCAATTATGTTGTCTGTCGAGACGGTGATGGTGAGGTGTCCCGGTGGCGAAAACAGTAGGAGCCGACAACTGTCGTGAGAAGGGGTGACGTGGAGAAAGGTCGAGCACAGCCGGAGCGTGGCCTTCCCGGATGGCCGAGCCGAATGACAGGAACCGAGCCGAATGGAGGCCCTGCAAGACAGCAAACGGTTAAGGGCGCCGAGAGAGATCTCGTCAAAGCCTCTCCGACGCTCAAGGCAGGAAATTAGTATGAAAAAAGAAGAAGGAAGAAAATGAAGAAAGCGGAGTTAAGAGCGTGAGAACTTACCCCATTTTCTCAGGGAAAGCCATATATATAGAGGGGGAGTTCCCCCGTCGATAGATACTACCAGTGAAAGTGATATGACCTCAGAGAGATGTACACCGCGATCATTACCCTTGTAACTGTAGCAGGCGCGTGAGCTGCAATTAATACACGCCGCGCGGTTGATAGGAGGCAAATCCTAATTAATGCCGCAGTCATTCCTCTGAAATCCGACGGAGACGTCTGCTTTTGCGCGTGGGTCGCAATTAATACACATCGCTCGGTTGATAGGAGGCAAATCCTAATTAATACTGTAGACATCCATTTGAACCTTGACAGAGGGGTTTGCCTTTTTGTCGAAGAGAGGTGATGATGAGGATTGTCAGGTCAGCTTGTGGATATGAAATAACCGCTTTTTCTTTTGTTTGAATAAAATAATTTATATGGAGAAGTTATACGTCAGAAATGACATGTCTTTGTCGAGATGTAAAATTGATGAAACGAAAAGCCTTCAGCATAATAGGAGTCCGGCCGGAAGTCGGTCGAACCATCTTTGGGTGGAGCCAATTAAGTTGAGAGAGAAGACCTTACATTTGGCTCCGTCCGAGTAGTCATGTATTAACGCGACCTTCTTAAACGTCCTCATGTACTCTTCCGGGTCAGCCGAGTCGCTGTATTCTCCTATAGAAATTTGCTTGAAGGACTTGGGCATCTTGTCGTCTATAATGCTGGGAGCAAGAGGAGATCCTGTGTTGACTACTGGGGTCTTTCCCTTTTTGGGATCCCTTTCTATCGCCGTGTAGGAAGGTGCCTCCTCTGAAGATTGCGATAATGAGGCGGTAGAGGATGACTCGGCCGATATTGAGATAGCGGGAGTCGGCCCTGGTGCACCTGGAGTAGATGGAACAGAAATTGGCATGGGGCCCTGGACCGGGCTAGGGGAAGTCTGCAATGGGGTATTTCCTCGAGGTAGGAGATCGCGTAGAACGTCTTCCATGGTGGTTTTGACGAGGGATATGACGCTTTCCCTTGTCAGATTCCCTTTCATGGGGTTATGGTTGTCAGAATTCGCTCCTTGGTCTCCCATCTTTGCCTCAGGCATTAATTGTTTGGAGAGTTTCCCACAGACTGCGCCAATTATGTTGTCTGTCGTGACGGTGATGGTGAGGTGTCCCGGTGGCGAAAACAGTAGGAGCCGACAACTGTCGTGAGAAGGGGTGACGTGGAGAAAGGTCGAGCACAGTCGGAGTGTGGCCTTCCCGGATGGCCGAGCCGAATGACAGGAACCAAGCCGAATGGAGGCCCTGCAAGACAGCAAACGGTTAAGGGCGCCGAGAGAGATCTCGTCAAAGCCTCTCCGACGCTCAAGGCAGGAAATTAGTATGATAAAAGAAGAAGGAAGAAAATGAAGAAAGCGGAGTTAAGAGCGTGAGAACTTACCCCATTTTCTCAGGGAAAGCCATATATATAGAGGGGGAGTTCCCCCGTCGATAGATACTACCAGTGAAAGTGATATGACCTCAGAGAGATGTACACCGCGATCATTACCCTTGTAACTGTAGCAGGCGCGTGAGCTGCAATTAATACATGTCGCGCGGTTGATGGAAGGCAAATCCTAATTAATGCCGCAGTCATTCTTCTGAAATCCGACGGAGACGTCTGCTTTTGCGCGTGGGTCGCAATTAATACACATCGCTCGGTTGATAGGAGGCAAATCCTAATTAATACTGCAGACATTCATTTGAACCTTGACAGAGGGATTTGCCTTTTTGTCGAAGAGAGGTGATGATGAGGATTGTCAGGTCAGTTTGTGGATATGAAATAACCGCTTTTTCTTTTGTTTGAATAAAATAATTTATTTGGAGAAGTTGTACATCAGAAATGACATGTCTTTGTCGAGATGTAAAATTGATGAAACGAAAAGCCTTCAGCATAATAGGAGTCCGGCCGGAAGTCGGTCGAACCATCTTTGGGTGGAGCCAATTAAGTTGAGAGAGAAGACCTTACATTTGGCTCCGTCCGAGTAGTCATGTATTAACGCGACCTTCTTAAACCTCCTCATGTACTCTTCCGGGTCAGCCGAGCCGCTGTATTCTCCTATAGAAATTTGCTTGAAGGACTTGGGCATCTTGTCGTCTATAATGCTGGGAGCAAGAGGAGATTCTGTGTTGACTACTGGGGTCTTTCCCTTTTTGGGATCCCTTTCTGTCGGCATGTAGGAAGGTGCCTCCTCTGAAGATTGCGATAATGAGGCGGTAGAGGATGACTCGGTCGATATTGAGATAGCGGGAGTCGGCCATGGTGCACCTAGAGTAGATGGAACAGAAATTGGCGTGGGGCCCTGGACCGGGCTAGGGGAATTCTACAATGGGGTATTTCCTCGGGGTAGGAGATCGCGTAGAACGTCTTCCATGGTGGTTTTGACGAGGGCTATGACGCTTTCCCTTGTCAGATTCCCTTTCGTGGAGTTATGGTTGCCAGAATTCGCTCCTTGGTCTCCCATCTTTGCCTCAGGCGTTAATTGTTTGGAGAGTTTCCCACAGACTGCGACAATTATATTGTCTGTCGAGATGGTGATGGTGAGGTGTCCCGGTGGCGAAAACAGTAGGAGCCGACAACTGTCGTGAGAAGGGGTGACGTGGAGAAAGGTCGAGCACAGCCGGAGCGTGGCCTTCCCGGATGGCCGAGCCGAATGACAGGAACCGAGCCGAATGGAGGCCCTGCAAGACAACAAACGGTTAAGGGCGTCGAGAAAGATCTCGTCAAAGCCTCTCCGACCCTCAAGGCAGGAAATTAGTATGAAAAAAGAAGAAGGAAGAAAATGAAGAAAGCGGAGTTAAGAGCGTGAGAACTTACCCCATTTTCTCAAGGAAAGTCATATATATAGGGGGGAGTTCCCCCGTCGATAGATACTACCAGTGAAAGTGATATGACCTCAGAGAGATGTACACCGCGATCATTACTCTTGTAACTGTAGCAGGCGCGTGAGCTGCAATTAATACACGTCGCGCCGTTGATAGGAGGCAAATCCTAATTAATGCCGCAGTCATTCCTCTGAAATCCGACGGAGACATCTGCTTTTCCGCATGGGTCGCAATTAATACACATCGCGTGGTTGATAAGAGACAAATCCTAATTAATACTGCAGACATCCATTTGAACCTTGACAGAGGGGTTTGCCTTTTTGTCGAAGAGAGGTGATGATGAGGATTGTCAGGTCAGCTTGTGGATATGAAATAACCGCTTTTTCTTTTGTTTGAATAAAATAATTTATATGGAGAAGTTGTATGTCAGAAATGACATGTCTTTGTCGAGATGTAAAATTGATGAAACGAAAAGCCTTCAGCATAATAGGAGTCCGGCCGGAAGTCGGTCGAACCATCTTTGGGTGGAGCCAATTAAGTTGAGAGAGAAGACCTTACATTTGGCTCCGTCCGAGTAGTCATGTATTAACGCGACCTTCTTAAACCTCCTCATGTACTCTTCCGGGTCAGCCGAGCCGCTGTATTCTCCTATAGAAATTTGCTTGAAGGACTTGGGCATCTTGTCGTCTATAATGCTGGGAGCAAGAGGAGATTCTGTGTTGACTACTGGGGTCTTTCCCTTTTTGGGATCCCTTTCTGTCGGCGTGTAGGAAGGTGCCTCCTCTGAAGATTGCGATAATGAGGCGGTAGAGGATGACTCGGCCGGTATTGAGATAGCGGGAGTCGGCCCTGGTGCACCTGGAGTAGATGGAACAGAAATTGGCGTGGGGCCCTGGACCGGGCTAGGGGAAGTCTGCAATGGGGTATTTCCTCGGGGTAGGAGATCGCGTAGAACGTCTTCCATGGTGGTTTTGACAAGGGTTATGACGCTTTCCCTTGTCAGATTCTCTTTCGTGGAGTTATGGTTGCCAGAATTCGCTCATTGGTCTCCCATCTTTGCCTCAGGCATTAATTGTTTGGAGAGTTTCCCACAGACTGCGTCAATTATGTTGTCTGTCGAGACGGTGATGGTGAGGTGTCTGGTGGAGCAGGAGCCGACAAGTCGTGAGAAGGGGTGGCGTGGAGAAAGGTCGAGCACGGTCGGCGTGGCCTTCCGGATGGCGAGTCGTCGAATGATAGAACCGGCGAATGGAGGCCCCAAGCAAAGCGGTTAGGCAGAAAGATCTTGTCAAGCCTCTCGCCTTTCAAGGCAGGAAATTAGTATGAAAAAAGAAGAAGGAAGAAAATGAAGAAAGCGGAGTTAAGAGCGTGAGAACTTACCCCATTTTCTCAGGGAAAGCCATATATATAGAGGGGGAGTTCCCCCGTCGATAGATACTACCAGTGAAAGTGATATGACCTCAGAGAGATGTACACCGCGATCATTACCCTTGTAACTGTAGCAGGCGCGTGAGCTGCAATTAATACACGCCGCGCGGTTGATAGGAGGCAAATCCTAATTAATGTCACAGTCATTCCTCTGAAATCCGACAGAGACATCTGCTTTTGCGCGTGGGTCGCAATTAATACACATCGCGCGGTTGATAGAAGGCAAATCCTAATTAATGCTGTAGACATCCATTTGAACCTTGACAGAGGGGTTTGCCTTTTTGTCGAAGAGAGGTGATGATGAGGATTGTCAGATTAACTTGTGGATATGAAATAACCGCTTTCTCTTTTGTTTGAATAAAATAATTTATATGGAGAAGTTGTACGTCAGAAATGACATGTCTTTGTCGAGATGTAAAATTGATGAAACGAAAAGCCTTCAGCATAATAGGAGTCCGAGTCGAGACGCGGGGCGTCTGACATGATAGAAGTCCGGGCCGAGACGGGGGACATCTGACATGATAAAAATCCGGGTCGAAATGCGAGACGTCTGGCATGATAGAAGTCCGGAGCACCACCTACTACGTACTAGATAACGTGGTAGATCCAATCTGTATGTCTAATCATAGATTAATTTTTCCTGGTATCAATATTAATTAATCAGGGCGAGCTAGTGATGCAATGTTACAAACACAAGCAGGGCATGGAAGTGAAAGAAATTAAACATCGTGTTCCTACACTACTACTCTACTAGCTATTGCTACTCCGAAGGAGCAAAAGTATATGGACAGAGAGAAAGGGTTGACCTACGCAGAGATCTCGGACCATGCACCTCAATTCCCCTGCATTGCACATACGCTGCGGCAGCGAGAGTCTTAGTCAGAAACGGAGGTCTTGCATGACAAACACCATTTGGCGATGCCCAGGACCGTCGTCGCCGCCGCAGCCACGGGGGAAGCCCGACTGCAACATGTCGATGGAGGCCGAGAGAAATAAAGCTCGAGCTGTCAAAGCTTTGAAGAAGAAGAAACAATTAAAAAGGGAGAGTAGTACTACTAATTAAAAGCAACGATAGTAAAATGGGAAACGAGGAAATCAAAGATGAAAGAGGCGGCGTGGACTGCAAAGGAAGAAGCACGGGGATGGTGGTGTGGGAAATTTAAGGCGCACTTGCACGGACTTCCAAGTGACGTTTGCGTTGGGGACGAAAGGTTTCGTACGTACGTGGACAAGAAAGGAGGGCAATGGAGGTATTAGAAAATGGCAAAAGGAGAGGGACACGGGACTTGTGTTTGCCTGGGAATAATGAAGGATCCCCATCATGTGCCTGAAAAATTAAAATTGCTCTTATACGATGTAAATAAAAAGATATCCATGGAATATTATTATTCAATAATAAATTTAAAAAAAAATTCATTCGAGCGATTTTAAAATCTAAGAATTTATTTGACAGACGGAGTACGATTTCGATATTAGATCATCGTTCAGAGATATCTAGTGCGATTATAAAATTCGAATTTAACCATAAAAAAGTTACAAGCGTTTTTTTGATTTACTCTCGATGGACGATGGAGACTATTTGAGCTCGATCTTATCCGACTCAGTTGTTGACGTGACATTTCAAAAATCCATGGAACATGAATCGATCACTCCCAAAGATTGATTGGATCGAAGATTTGAATATCCTGATGTCAATCAAAATAATAATAGTAATAATTTTTTTTATAAATAAAAAAATTATTTTTAATACAAATTCAATATTTTTATTTAGGGTCTCGTTCGGGGTCTAATTTTTTTTTAAAAAAAATTATAAAACAATGGACCTAATTTTTATTAAAAAATATTTTTTTTATTTATAAAAAAAACTCATTTTTATTATTTCATATAAAATCCTAAAATATCAAAAATCGACTCTGAATTTCAATAGCGCTGATCCAGAGTTGATTCTATCTAGCACTGCCCCTGTTTAGTCAAGGAAAGTGGGAAGAGAGAAGAGGAGAGAAGGAGTTTTAACTAGCCAGCCCTGTCCAAGCTCACTTAGCTAGCTAAATCAACTAGCTCGCCAGATTTGCAATCGGCTGATTAAATCGATCGTACCGATTGGCCAATTAGGCCACAGAATTGCATGCCTAGTCCATGAGTTTAATTAATAGCCCATCTGATCCTTCAAATTGTTTCCGTGTGTGCCCGCCTAATTAAATCGATGGAACATTTTATAGATCGATATATTATTCTGCGGATATAATACAATAAAAAGTTTAAGGTTTAAATCTCAAATAAGACTAATATTTTGAATTATCAGTGTAATATATTTTGAATTTATTCGAAATTAATCAAATTTTAAAAAAAAGTATTTTGTATTCAAGAAACATGCACGCATAACATACGCATACGTTATTTATTTAATATTTTTTTATTCATACATCACTGTGCTAATCTTTATATAAAAGTAAATGAACTAAGCGTTCATGAATGAGTTTGGTGTTCGACTCAGTAAGAGCTCGTTTACGTTCATTCAATATGCATTGATGCGGTCGTAGAAAGATTTTCTGTCTTCCTTTCAATGCCGAGGAGTGTACGGGAAGCTTAGGAGGTTCTCTTCGGCCGCAACAGTAATGAAGTATGAATAAAAAAAAATACACGCAACACAAATAAAGAACAAAAACACAAGATATAACGTTGTTCGGAATGAGTATTCCTACTCCATGGGGGTGAGCTCTTCCACGAGCTACGGTGTCAAAGCACTTTCATTATGAACTTCCTCCTTGACAGAAAAAACTTCCAGAGGTGGAGGAGAAAACCTCTTACAATTAGCTCAATACACAAAAAATATCGAAAGGATGAAGCTCACTACTCTCCTTGCTTCCTTCTTCGGCGATGTGGTTGCTCTCCCATTCGAGTGTGCCTTTTTCTCTTGTCTGTTGGAAAAAATGCATATCCTCTTCCTCTTGCCCTCCTTCTCCCTTTTATCCCCCTTCCTCTGGCCAGCTGTTGCACCCCGAACCTCCTTCATCGTACACGTGGCCACCTTGTTTATCTGGAGAATCATTCTGTTACAGACACGATGAGTGAAGGCTCCTCCGAATATTATGTGGGGTCCTCTTTTGTTGTGTAACAACTTCTTATCTATATTTCGGGAAATATTCTAGCCCGTCCCTTTCAACCACTTACCTTTAGTAAAGCTAACCTAGACCTACCGTTCACGTGTAGCGTAGCTCTTAGGCTTTTTCTGATAACCCGGACCAACTTCTATTCTTCCCGTACCGAACCACCTCCAGGCCCACTGGATCGAGCCGATTCTCATTCGTCTCGTATTGGATCAATCTTCAAATTCGCCCCGCCATGCCAACCCCCTCGAACCGTCCTCCCGAGCCAATTTCCCAGACTGATGTGCCTGAACCATTCTTCTCAGACTCCTCCCACCGAACCTGCTACTTGGTTCGGACACCGTCCTATGCGCTGGTCTTTTTACCTTATTTATGGAAAAGAGGTAGTAGCAGTATCATTAGTCAATCCCTAAAAATAGTCAAGCGAAGTCATACGCTTGACTTTCTAAATGTATAAGGTCTCTAACTCACCCTTTCATCACCAATTCAAATTTACCTTTTCTCGTTGCCTTATCTCATATGCTCGGAGCGGCTTAATGGACCCATGGGCCCCGTTTTTCTTTTTCTCTTAGGTAGTCGAAAAGTTACAAAATCTTATATAAATCTCCGTCCTCCCCTTTTATGCATAACTTAACGTGCCCAACAATCCAGTCTTTTTCCCTTTTCCCTTCCAGCAGTTTTTTCCGACGATGTTCCAGCGCCCTAGCCCCTTCTCTTGCAAGCATTCCTTCTTCAACCTTTAAGTAAGTGTTCTTCCTCCTTCCATACTTATGACCCCAAAGAATCTAACCCGAGCCCCCTGGTATGAACACACCATCACCTAGCTAGATAGCAAACATTATTTCTTCAACCTTATGAACCAATTTATAGACCCTTCTGTGTCATGTCGTTTCAACACCACCTCTTATCGACCGCATCACCCTTCCCCAGGCCTAACTTGCTTCTTTTTAGAACAACTGCTCAACGGGTTATATTTTCCCGTGCCCTCTTCCTATCTAGAAATCTTAGATTTTTATAAACTGCCCATCCACCAATTTACCCCTAATTCCTTCCGTATTTTATCGGGCGCTATCATAGTATTCCGATACTTAGGTCTTCCTTTGTCTCCCCAACTATTTCATTGCTTCTTCCAATTGAAATCTTCTAAGAAGGGTCTTTTCTATCTTTCCAGCCGCTCGGATTGCCAATTTTTAGTGAATATGTCATCTTCTCATAAAGGATGGGAAGCACTCTATTTCTTTGCTTAACTTCCGACTCCCCTCCCCTATTCGGATACTTGGAAGCTAGATCTTCCGGAGTTACTCCCTTTTCGTAAAATTAGGACTCAATGTCACTTTTCTGAGGTTTACAGAGTGTTGAGAGAATCTCATTACAGCTCAGATCATCTGATAAAACCTCCCCTCTTCAGTTGCCATGGGTTGTCCCCTTTTCCATTAACTAATTTGGACGACATAGGTAGGATATTGTCCATATTTTAGTAGAACCAATTTTCCGGGATGACATGTCTTCTAACAACAGATTTTGCAGATAACCTAATGCAGAACACCATCTTAAAAGGCGAGGAGATTGCTGCCGCCAAGAAGAAGACCTCTAAGAAGCGAGGTAAAGGCAAATTCGAAGCAGCTCATTCTTCGCCTCGGAAGAAATTGCGCCTTGTTAGAGAAGGCGCCCCTAGCTCCTCTTCAATTCCTGTATCTTCTTCTTCCCATTCTTCTCCTTTATCATCCCCTTCAAAACTGAAGAAGCATCAGTGCTTGGTCATATATGAACCTAGGGTGGGGGATACTGTCTTAGCTATCCCACCCTCTTCTCCTCAAGAGGAGGCTTCTCCTTCCCATTCTCTCGTTTCCTCCCCTATTCAACTCAACCCTTAAACTCATTCTCCGACTAACTTCTTCCCCTGTGAATATTTCCACTGATATACCTTTTTCTCCCGCTCCTTCTCGGATTATGGGTCCCTCCCCTCCCGAATCCTTCATTGGCAACTCTGGGAGCCTCCCTCAGGATTCACCATCTGGGAGAAGTAAAATTCTTCAACCAGTCTGGCGTACAAGACCCTTACGATCATATGGGCAAATTTTTGGCCGAGGTAATTTTCTTCCTTCTTTATCTTCAGTACACACATATCAATGCTTATTATTTGTAACGTCTGCCCTTCTTCTCAGTTATCGGCTACCTATAATAAGACGACGTCCCATCTGGTCAAATACTAATCCAATGTAGAGACTCGTCATTTTGCTTCCCTGGCTCATCAAAAGAAGCTCGTGCACCAGCTGAAGGAGGGTGAGCAAAAGGAGACCGATCTGATCACCCGGTGCGAAGATTCAATGACTCAATTGGCCCTAGCCCAGAGTGAAAAGAGGAGCTTCAAAGAAAGAATGAGGACCTTCAACATCAGATATTCCTGCAATCCAGGCAACTCCAGCAAGTTGACCTTTGGCCCAGATAAAAGGCAGCTTGCGGAGGCATATATTCAGGCCACTGACTCCTCGGCAACTATCCTTCAACTTCAACAGGAGCGTCAAACATGGGAGGTCGCTCAGCAATCTTGCCTGGAGAAGTGCAAGAACCTCTCTTCAATGGTGGTCACTTTTCCTGAAATCCTGTCCTCGGTGACCCAGCAGCAGCAAGAGCTCCGCAAGGAGTATACTGACGCCCTATCTTCCTTGGGTCATCAGGCAATGACGGCAGCACAAGAGAGGGATGGCTTGGCCGCCCAATTAGCTGCATGTCAAGCTCAACTATCCGCTTGTCAATCCTAATCAAAAAAGCATGAGGCGGATTTGAAGGTGTGGTATGTCCAAAAGGGCATAGAATTGTTCGTGCTAGGCTTCGACGGGTCTTCTTCCTTAAACGCTGAACAGGGCTACCCTCCTCCAGGCACGGATACCAGCTATCTAGATCTTGAAATAGTTTTGGCCAAATGTCCTCCTGAACTTTTCGAGTTGTAATTTATCATATTTTTTTTATTGTACTTACTGATTTTCGGCTATTAAAGACTGCTTGAACTTGCACGACCTTGTATTGCTTCTTATGTACGTATTGACATGGGTCGGAAATTTTAAGTCTGTTCTTGGTCTCTTCTCTTCAAAATTATTGCCTATTCCTTGCCTTCCATAGCGTTAATTGAAGAACAACATCTCTCGCCCGGGAATCGACTCGGGACATCCGGGGCTTTATCCTCCCCTGGCCAGAACCAATTTTTGGTTCGACAAAAATTAACCTACGTTGCCCCTTGATCTCCTCGACATAAATAGTCGCTTCGGAAATGACGTCTCGATGGTTTCCCATGCTGACGCCATTATCCTGTTTGTCCTTCCACCTTCTCTTCCTTCCCGATGACAAACGCAGCTCCCCCTCTCCCGATTATAAATTGCCACCACGAATGTCTTCTACCTTCTATCTTACCTTCATGGCTTCCGCAGAACATCCCATTGAGATAACTTCATACTCAGATTCCTTTGAGTTATACGACTTGGCCACGGACACTGCCGAAGAATCCGCCACAAGATCAATTGCGACTTCGGCCTTTCGTCCCATTCTTCCTCTTTCATCAACTGACGCTCCAACCCCTAACATGGGGAGATCCTTCCGAGTCCCTTTCCCTTTTTTCCGCAATCGGGTTTGGAATCCCCCCATGACATGGGAATATACCATTGGAGATCCTCGGGTCTCCGCTGAACTCCCTCCTCTTCTATCGGCCCTAGCTCTCATTCCGGTCCCTACAGTTGGGACTCCTCCGCTCCCTTTTGATGAAGCTCCACCTGCCGTACCTCTGACCCAAGGTGACCTTTTCAGAGTCATTTTAGCGTCTCTCCCTCCAGAAGAGTCCTCTGCTAGCTCACCTATTAACGATAAAAAGCTTGTATAATAAGTAACTTAATTAGTGTAACTACTGTTGGACATGTTAATAAAAAGAAAGGGATACTGGTACTTATTTTTGTCATTTTCTTGTAAATGCCAAATAATCCTCATTAGAAAGGACAACAGTCTCATCTGAACATACTCTGTCCTTACCACTTTCGTGGAATTCGAACCATCCCTCTAGAATTATGACATTCAACAACTCCCAACTACTATCTTTACATCTTCTCTTCTTTATTTGCATTTATTATTTTCACCTTCTTCGCAAGCTAATGAATATCCTTCTTCCACCTCTATAAAAACTCTAAACTACCATTTTCTTGGCATCCATTTCTTCCTCTTTCCTCTTGCGCCATGGAGCATGTATCTGAACAGGATAGCAGCTCTCCTCCGGTGGAAGGGCAAACTGAAGAGTAACGTTATATTGCAGATATGGAAGAGTGAGTTCAGGATCTACAGCGGCGCTTGAGGGTGGCTTCCACCAATAATTATGCTCTGCGTCAACAACTGGCAGTGTCCCAGAAAAACTTGTCCAAACACATATTTCTACAGTAGTCTTACCTCCGACAGATGCTACGTCACCCCCAGCCACGCAAAGAGGCTCGTTCAGTACCTCCTCAGAAAGAACTGTAATCCCCTGTGAACAGGGGCTTCATTTGTTACTTTCTTCTTTTAGGGAAGTTGTATTATGTAGCTTTTCTTTGTCAAAGAACTTCTTCGTTACAAGCTTCCGCCAATATTTTTCCCCACTTAGCTCTCCTTCTAGCCCTCTCCCTGCTGTGTGAGACCTCGATTCTTCTAACTCCTTTACTTCACTCTGTGCGAGGATATTGAAAGAATGCATAGTTGATGTAAAACGGGGATAAAATAATATATAGCTGAGAGAAAAATTCAGCTCTTCCGATCCACCACCACACGGGGATAAAATAATATATAGCTGAGGGAAAAACTCAGCTCTTCCGTTCCACCATCGCACGGGGATAAAATAATATATAGCCGAGGAAAAACTCAGCTCTTCCGATTCACCACCACACAGGATAAAATAATATATACATATAGCTGAGGGAGAAACTCAGCTCTTCCGTTTCACCACTGTACGGGGATAAAATAATATATACATATAGCTGAGGGAGAAACTCAGCTCTTCCGTTCCACCACTGCACGGGGATAAAATAATATATAGCTGAGGGAGAAACTCAGCTCTTCCGATCCACCGTCGCACGGGGATAAAATAATATATAGCTGAGAAAAAACTCAGCTCTTCCGATCCACCACCGCACGGGGATAAAATAACATATAGCTGAGGAAAAATTCAACTCTTTCGATCCACCACTGCACGGGGATAAAATAATATATAGCTGAGAGAAAAACTCATCTCTTCCGTTCTACCACTGTACGGGGATAAAATAATATATAGCTGAGGGAAAAACTCAGCTCTTCCGTTCCACCATCGTACGGGGATAAAATAATATATAGCTGAGGGAAAAACTCAGCTCTTCCGTTCCACCACCGCACGGGGATAAAATAATATATAGCTGAGGGAAAAACTCAGCTCTTCCGTTCCACCACCGCACGGGGATAAAATAACATATAGCTGAGGGAAAATTCAACTCTTCCGATCCACCACCACACGGGGATAAAATAATATATATCTGAGGGAAAAACTCAGCTCTTCTGTTCCACCACCGCATGGGGATAAAATAATATATAACTGAGGAAAAACTCAGCTCTTCCGATCCACCACCACACGGGTATAAAATAATATATAGCTGAGGGAAAAACTCAGCTCTTCCGTTCCACCACTGCACGGGGATAAAATAACATATAGCCAAGGAAAAATTCATCTCTTCCGATCCACCACCACACGGGGATAAAATAATATATACATATAGATGAGGGAGAAACTCAGCACTTCCGTTCCACCACCGTACGGGGATAAAATAATATATACATATAGCTGAAGAAAAAACTCTACTCTTCCGTTTCACCACCGCACGGAGATAAAATAATATATAGCTGAGGGAGAAACTCAGCTCTTCCGATCCACCACCACACAGGGATAAAATAATATATAGCTGAGGGAAAAACTCAGCTCTTCTGTTTCACCACCGCACGAGGATAAAATAATATATAGCTGAGGAAGAACTCAACTCTCCCAATCCACCACCACACGGGGATAAAAATTTTGGCTAAGACCGGACTTAAAATAAAAATGAGAAGGATATCTCCGAGGGTCATATCTTCGCCCTGGAGTTGGATGTTTCTGTTCTTTTATTGCGCAAAGACAACGATTCTGGTAGAGAACGAGGAGCAAGAAGAATAAATTATTATCTCCCACATTTCCAGGGGCTCACTTCGCTGCTTTGAAGCCCAATTGACATTGTAAGCCCATTTAGTGTCCCATTTATATAAAACTTTTCGCCTTTTCTCTTCTCCACTTTCATCTTCTTTATCGGACTTTCAATCATCTTCTTCTCCTTTTCCTTCTTCTTCTTCCACAACTACTCCTTGGTGTTCTCACAACTAGCTCCTACACTTCTTCTCTTCCTCAAAGGGCAAGATGTATTCCCTTTTTCAACAAGCGGTGGCAAAGCACCGCCAAAGGTCCACGCTAAGCGAGGGCCAATAGCCCACAGCGCCTCCATCTTCATCCCCTCTTCTGCCTTCAACCATTTCTGCTACTCCTATTCCAGCGCCCTCCTTCCTTCCAGGTTCATCTGAAATTTTCATCTCGACCATGCTGGATACACTTGGCGTAACCTGTCCCCCCTCATCTTCGACACTGCTGGAAAACCCTAACTCGCTCATCTCTTCACCTTCCATCATGGGAATCCGTAAATCACCCTCTCCTTTCCTACGACATGAGGCTGAGCAAAGAGGCGCTACGTGACAATGTCAACAGGCAGAAGACATCTCGGCTTCCCCTCCTTCTCCTTCCCCGAAGCATTCTCCCACATCGGAACCCATGATGGTTGAGATTCCCCCATCTTCACTTTCCCCCGAAGCTCAAAATTTGGGAGGCATTTCCCCTCATTTGGATACGGACCAGGGTCCCTCTACTCTTCCTCTCATCAGTGAAGAACATTCAATCCCAGTGCTCTTCATATCTTCTTCACCAAACTCCTCACCGGACCAATCACTTCCCGCGGATTCTTCCATTTCTGTCACACAACAAGCAACTTCGGGTCTTCCACCCCCCCCCCCCACTTCCGCTTCCCCTCTTTCTTCTCCAATTTCTTTGAGCCTCTTAACAAGAGCTCTTTTCGTAGCCTCCCCAGGCCATCTGGCTGCCCCTATGCCGTCTCTCATTCCTTTAGGCACCACCTCTCCTCCTTCTGAACCCCCGGCACAACCCATTGCTCCCACCTTTAATCACCCCATCATAAGCGAATCTTCGCCTCTAGTGTCATCTATCCCTTATTCTTCCACCTGTGGTCTTCGAATCTTAAACTTGGAAGAATTGACTCCACAGATGGAGAGTTTGTGCCACGTTCTGGAATTAGTATGCTCCCCAAATTGACTTTGCTGATTTTCTTCGCTTAACGATCTCTTTTTGATTAATGATCTTCAGGCCTTAACCAACTATCAAGAACTGGACCGCTCCTTCAAGCAATACCAAGCTCAGTTTCTACAGTGGGAGCAACAACGACTGGAGGACCAAACTGCTGCCCAGAGCCAGGAGCACCTTCTATTACAACAACTGAAGCAATGTCAAGAGCAGCTGACAGAAGCCCATCGTCAGCAGCAAAAGGATGTCGAGTCTATAGCAGCCTTACAAGAACAACAATGGGCCCATATAGAACTGCTATCTACCCCGCAAGGCGTTCAGCAAGAATAGACTGACAGAGAAACTCCCCGTTCTCAAGAGTTGGCGAACCTTCAAGAGCAAATAGCTGAACTCCTCTGCAAAAAACAATGGGACTCAGAAATCATCGCGAACCTGCGGGTTCAACACCAGAGAGCGGAAGACAAGATAGGGGATCTCCGCACTCGCTTGTGCAAGGAGGTACAAGAAAACTCCTCCTTAATGACCTCTAGGGCGCATGCTCATGCCCATATACGCAGGCAGGAAGCATCCCTCCAGAGACTGGGTATCAAGCTTGTTCGCACTAGATCCCATACGGAGGCTGTAGAGGGGATTTCAGCTTCTATACGCCAGAATATGATGGATATGATGAGGCTCCTGCAACAGAACCAAACCTCCTGAGCGGACGACATATCGGTCCTGGCTGATGCCATCATGGAAATATCCCAGTGCTACAGTAAAATGCGTCAATCTCTCTGGGAGCATCAAGAGAATTACCACAGGCTTCATCAAAATTGAAGTCCTGACGACCCGAGCCGATGAGAATGGTTAATAGCTCTGATGTGGCCCACCTTTCAGGATGGATTTAATGAAGCGGTTCGGCAGTATGCTGACCACAGATTACCTCCTGCGAACCAACCTGCTCTCTACTTGCATTGGGAAACCGGCTTCCGGCGCTACCCTCTAGATCATTTTAAATTGTAACTTGATGTATCGCTTTAGAATAGTTGTCATTAAGGGATTCGGGTCATTAAACATAGCTCCCTTTTCGTCTTCTTTCTTTTCATAGCCCGCAAGAGAGAAATTAAGGTTAATGCAAATGATTCACCAAGTGTATTCATATTTTCCATACATTTAATAACATATTGAATCGTCGCATACATTTTCCAAGAAACCCTTCAATTCTTTTCTTTATCCATCACCCCTTACACAGTATGAAAATGCTTCAAGTGTACAGCATTCCAGGGTCGAGGGAGTTCCTTGCTTTGATCATCCTTCAAATAATAAGTCGATCCTGCCACACGGCATGTCATCACATAGGGTTCTTCCCAATCTGGAGCTAATTTCCCCAGATCTCCGGTAGGACTGACCTTGCGCAAAACTAAATCTCCTTCTTGAAACCTCCGGGGCATTACCTTTTTATTAAAGGCTTGTTGTACCCTTCGCTTATAAAACTCTGCTCACCTCCGCGCCTGGTCTCTTTTTTCTTCCAGCAAATCCAGCTCAGTACTACGGATGATTTGATTCTGCTCCGACTCATAAACTTCCACACGAGCACTACTAAAAAGGGCCTCCACCGGAATGACAGCTTTCGTTCTGTACACTAAGCTGAAAGGAGTCCCCCCTGTTGTAGATTTTGGAGTAGTTCGGTAAGTCCACAAAATCCCTGGCAGCTCATTCACCCAATTTCCTCTCTGAGCACCCAATTTAGTCTTCAATCCTTGAATGATGATTCTATTAGTTACTTCCACCTGCTCGTTAGTCTGAGGGTGAGCTACAGAAGTAAAAGCTTGCTGGATATTAAGACTCTGACATCATTCCCTGATCCTTTTACCCTGAAACTGCCGTCCATTGTCACTAACTAACCTCCTGGGAACTCCATATCGGTAGATAATATTCTTCCATAAGAACTGTATCACCGCAGTCTCAGTGATTTTGGCAAGGGGCTCTGCTTCCACCCACTTGGAGAAGTAATCCACAGCCACCAATAAGAATTTTTTCTGCAAAGGTGCCACAGACATGAGACCCACTATATCCATTCCCCACTGATCGAAGGGACATGAAGCAACAACAGCTTTCATCAATTTAGCTGGTTGTTCGAACCGATTGCTATGCTTCTGACAGGCCGAAGAAATTTGCACAATATGAGCTGCGTTTTGTTGGAGGGTAGGCCAAAAGTACCCTGCTAACAAGACTTTTCTCGCCAAGGCTCTTCCTCCCAAATGATTACTGCAGCAACCTTCGTGTATCTCCCGGAGTACCCATTCAGCATCTTCCTTTCCCAAACATTTCAGCAAGGGCCACCCGAAAAACATCTTGTATAAGACTCCATTCATGATAGTGAACCGCTTTGCTCTGCTCATTAAAACGGATGTCGCTCCTCTTTCTTCTGAAACCTTTCCTTGCTGCAAGTATGCCATGATGTCAGCCCTCCAATCAGGGATCTGACCCACTCCTGAGATGGCCTCCTCTACATTATATATTACCAGAGAGGTGGAGACTTCCACACAGACTACTTCAAGTTATTTTACCTCTTCCATAGCGCTAGCTAGCTGAGCCAACTCATCCGCCTTCCAATTATTCTCTCTTGGAATCTGTTTCAGGAGAACTTGTCGAAAATAAGCCTTTTCTTTTTCAAAAGCCCTTAAATATTTTTGTAATCTTTCTTCCTGCATCGTGAAAGAGCCCTGAAGTTGTGACACTGTCAACTGAGAATCTAAATGGATTATGACGAAAGTTGCTCCCACGGCTCTGGCGGCTTGTAACTCTGCTAGAATAGCTTCATATTCTGCTTCATTGTTGGACGCCCGATATCCCAGGCGCACGACTATGCGAGTTTCCTCTTTCTTAGGGGATATTAACAATACCCCCACCCCACTACTTGTAGACCCAGAAGAACCGTCCACAAAGACATTCCACGCCTCCGATCCCTCTTCTTTTTCTGCCAAGCCATCCTCTGGACCAACAGGTACCTCTGCTAGAAAATCAGCGAGAGCTTAAGCCTTGATGACGGTTTGGGGCTGATAATGAATGTCATACTCACTTAGCTCCACTGCCCACTTAACCAATCTACCAGAAAAATTAGGCTTAGTCACCACCTTGCCTAATTCACTGTGAGTTAAAACATTAATTGGGTGAGCTAGGAAATATGGCCTTAACTTGCAGGCCATCAAAACTAAAATATACACCAACTTCTCTAGCTCAGTGTATCGTGACTCAGCTTCTTTTAAGATATGGTTAGTATAATAAATAGACCGTTGATGAGAACCTTCTTGCTTTAATAGTACTGAACTGATGACTCATTTTGAAACAGCTAAGTACATCCATAAGGGCTCTCCTGCTACTGGTTTGGCTAACAGAGGCAGTTCGGCTAAATATTTCTTCAGCTCTCGAGAAGCCTGTTCGCATTGATCATCCCATTGAAATTTAGTGGTCTTATGCAAAATTCGAAAGAAAGGTAGTCTCTTGTCTGCTGATCTGGCTATAAATCGGGACAAGGAAACAATTCTCCCTACCAGCTTTTGAGTTTCTCGCAGATTAGTAGGCGACTTTATATTGCATAACGCCTGCACTTTCTCCGGATTGGCCTGCAGTCCCTTCTCAATTACAATATACCCTAAAAATTTCCCGCTCTTCACTCCGAACAAACATTTTTTAGGGTTCAATTTCATGTTATACTGCCTCCGAGTAGCAAAAGTCTCGTCCAGGTCAGTAACCATATCCCGAGTGGTTTTTGATTTAACCAAGATGTCGTCAACATAAACCTCCACATTCTTGCTTTTTTGTTCTGCAAAGATTTTGTCCATGAGGCACTGGTATGTGGCCCATGCATTTTTTAGACTGAAAGACATCACCACATAGGCATATAACCTTCCCGTTGTCACAAAACTGACTCTCTTCTGATCCTCTTTGGCCAGCAGTATTTGATGATACCCTTGGTAAGCGTCCATTAGGGACACCACTTCGTATCCCACAGTAGAATCCACAAACTGATCTATATGAGGCAATGGGTAGCAGTCTTTAGGGCATGCTTTATTTAAATCACGGAAGTCAATACACATCCTCCATTTCCCCGAAGGCTTGGGGACCATAACTACATTAGATACCCACTCAGGAAATTGAATCTCTTTAACATGACCCGCTCACAGTAATTTATCTACTTTCTCAGCTATCACTTTGTCTTTTTCGTGTCCAAAATATCGCTGCTTCTGCTAGACGGGTCAGACTCCTCTGGTAATGTTGAGATGATGCTCAGCAACGCGAGGGTCGATCCCCGTAAGGTCATGCACATCCCTGGCAAAGATATCTTCATTTTTCTTTAAGCATGACACCAGCTCCTCCTTAACCTCGAGCTGTTGAGCTACTCGAGTGACTTTTCCTGAAGTTATCTCCACCAGTTCTCCTTTTTCTATTTTTTCCGCTTTGGGGGGAGACTCTTCTAGCACGCATACGTCAGAGATCACGATGGCTTTTCCTTTAGGGTCGTCTGTTTTGGCTTTATTTTGGTCATCCTTGACAATTTGTACGTAGCAGCTCCGTGCAGCCTTCTGCTCACCTCTGGCCTCTCCAATTAGTTGCCCGATTGGAAATTTTATCTTCTGGTAGTAAGGAGAAGCCACCGTCTGAAAAATAGATAGGAAAGGACGACCCAAAATCGCATTATAGGTGGATGGAGTATCCACGATAAGAAAAGGAACAATGTTGATTTTTCTGGCTGGGCTTCGTGCCCATGGTGAGGGGCAATGAGATCTGCCCTGTGGGATGCACCACATGTCCTGCAAATCCAAAGAGAGGAGTGGTCACGTCCTTTAACTGTGCATTTCCCAGCTGCATCTGTCCAAAGGCCTCTTGGAATAAGATATTGACAGAGCTTCCTGAATCGACTAATACCCGGGCCACTTCACAGTTAGCCAGGGAAATATGGATTACCAGAGCATTCGTATGAGGCAGCAGAATGCCTCGGAGGTCTTCTGGCCCAAATGAAACTGGTGGCGCAGTCTGGACAACCTGATCAGTAACTATAGCCAAGCTCTTCATGAGACGAGCATAAGACTTCCACGCCCGATTGGAGTCCCCATCAATGGGTCCTCCTGCGATAATGTGAATAACTCCCCGTGTGGGGATGGTATGCATATCATATGAAGGGTTGTCACTTGACGGGCCTCCTTGAGAAATACCCTCCTGGGCGGGAGTCTGTGGATCTGGAGGGAAAGTAACTTGAGGTCGTTGGTTGTAGGGCCCCAGACGAGCCATGTTGGGTCATTGGCCTCGCCGTGTCGGCCCTCCCGTCTGAGGCCACACATGGGGGTAAGCGGCTCGGATGCATTCTAGTTCCTCCGACAACTTGAAACATCGGCCACTGGCGTGGCCATATTCCATATGATATTGACAGAAGAAAGGGGTGGGAGGGTTGCGAGGCACCCCTCTATACCCCATTGGCCGTTGCAAAAGGCCCTGTTGGCCATAAAACTTCATCTCCCTCTCTTTCCAAGTCCTTGGGGGAGGGATTGCATCGACAGCTATGATCTGCAACAGAGGCGTGGGGCGAACTCCTTGCACCAATAATCGAAGTTTGGGAGCCTCTGGCAAAAAAGGTCATACATATTCTCATCGAGGAGGCACTCGAGGGGCTACCTGGCGACTTCTTTTGGTAGGGGTCATCGCAGAGGCTCATTCGATCCTTCGAACCTTCAAGCATTCTTCCTCGTTAATGTATTTTTCTGCGCAGCTTTGCAATTCTTCGTAGCTTGCCGCGGGCTTCCTCAAGAGTGAGCTAAGGAAAGGACCCTCCCTTAGCCCGTGTGGAATGACCACTCTGAAGGCATCTGATCTTGCTGAGGGGATGTTTCTGACAGTGGAAGTGAATCGATGAAGATACCCTCTGAGAGACTCTGAGGGCCCCTGCGTAATATGCTGCAAGACGGAAGCATCATGCTTATACGTCTTACAACTGGCGAACTCTTGGCGAAACATCCCTTGGAAATCAGAAAAACAAGTAATAGACCCCGAGGGAAGGGTATTGAACCAATTTTGCACCGAGCCAGTTAAAGTGGTACGGAAGACCGGGCATTTGAGGGCATCAGTGTAGCAATGAAGCGAGGCAGCTCCTGCGAACTGCGATAGATGCTCCTCAGGGTCCATCATGCCATCATACTTGTTCACCTAGTGTTTTCTGAAGTATGAAGGCGGTACTTCAGAAAGAATGTCCATAGTGAAAGGACTGGGCTGGTAAATCTTCGGAGCCCTAGTTGAATGGCTTTCGCCCTGCTCTTCTCGTTGAGTCTGGGTTGTCGGTATAGTGGTATGATATGCTCGTCCCCCTAGCCCCTCCCCAGGCAACACCTCAACATTGGTGGTTGTATGAAGTGGAGGGGGCATCTCTTGTTGCGGTCCATGGGGGAAGGTTCCTCAGAAAGAGGATGAAGGTACCCAGTCCTTCTCCTTTGTTTAGCGAGAGCCTCAGCCACGACTGTGTCCACCATGACTCTTAATTGCGACGGTAGTATTGTGATGGGATTCTCCTCTGCAGAGGAGGTTGTCGGATAATGTATCTCCTCTAGCTGCATCTCCACGTCTTGCTCAGAATATTTCCACAGATGGCGCCAACTGATGCGATCGTAGAAGGATTTTCTGGCTTCCTTTCAACGCCGGGGAGCGTGCGGGAAGCTTAGGGGGTTCTCTTCGAGCGTAACAGTAATGAAGTATGAAGAAAAAAAAATACACGTAACACAAGCAAAGAACAAAGACACAAGATATAACGTGGTTCGGAATGAGAATTCCTACTCCACGGGGGTGAGCTCTCCCACGAGCTACGGTGCCAAAACACTTTCACTATAAACTTCCTCCTTGGTGGAAAAAACTTCCAGAGGTGGAGGAAAAAACCTCTTACAATTAGCTCAATACACAAAAAGTATTGCAAGGATGGAGCTCACTACTCTCCTTGCTTCCTTCTTCGGCGATGTGGTTGCTCTCCCCTTCGAGTGTGCCTTTTTCTCTTGTTTGTTGGAAAAAATGTGGATCTTCTTCCTCTTGCCCTCCTTCTCCCTTTTATCCCCCTTTCTCTGGCCAGCTGTTGCACCCCGAACCTGCTTTATCGTACACGTGGTCACCTTCCTTATCTGGAGAATCATTCTGTTACAGACACGAGGTGTGAAGGCTCCTCCAAATATTATGTGGGGTCCTCTTTTGTTGTGTAACAACTTCTTATCTATATTTCAAGAAATATTCTAGCCCGTCCCTTTCAACCACTTACCTTCAGTAAAGCTAGCCTAGACCTACCGTTCATGTGTAGTGTAGCTCTTAGGCTTTTTCCGGTAGCCCGGACCAACTTCTATTCTTCCCGTACCGAACCACCTCCAAGCCCACTGGACCGAGTCGATTCTCATCTGTCTCATATCGGATCAATCTTCGAATTCGCCCGGCCGTGCCAACCCCCTCGAACCATCCTCCCGAGCTAATTCCCCCAGACTGACGTGCCTAACCGTTCTTCTCAGACTCCTCCCACCGAATCGGCTACTTGGTTCGGACAGCGTCCTATGCACGGGTCTTTTCACCTTATTTACGGAAAAGAGGTAGCGGCAGTATCATGCATCAAAGTCAATTAATAAACAAGCTTGAACAGCTTTATAAATTAAATAAACAAGCTTGAACAGCTTGATAAATTAAATAAACAAGCTTGAACACATATGTGTTCGGCTTGTTAATGTTCGTGAACAATATTCATGAACGGTGTTCGTGAACAATGTTCATGAACGGTATTCGTGAACAATGTTCATGAACGGTGTTCGTGAACAATGTTCGTGAACAGTATTCGTGAATAGTGTTCGTGAACATTAACAAGCCGATTTATGATTATACTCTTTTAAAAATTATTTTTGAATTTATTTATACTCATTTATAAATCAGGATTAAATTAGTAAAATTTTAAATAAACAAACAAGTTTGACTTAAGAGCTTGATAGTGTTTAAATAAATCAAATTTAAACAAGCTTGATTAGAAGTTTGATACCCATTAAACAAGTCAAGCTCAATTCAAGCTCAAGTCAAGCTCAAGCTAAAAAAAAAATATCAAGCCAAGCTTGAACAGGTTTTTCAATAGCTTGGTTAATTTTAGACCTGGCTCGGCTTGGCTTGGTTATCTTATCAAAAAAGTTTGAACACTACAAAGCTTAACTTGACTTGGCTCGTTTACAATCCTAATTGCTTTAATTATTCATTCGCTTATATTGTGGCGCACCGATAACCACACTCTTTTTCCAATGTCGATGTCACGGTTCGATTCCTCCGGGGCGTGTCATGCTTGGTATTTTCGTTGAGACGTGACAGTCGACTGTACTGGTCGGATACAGTGCGCCCATGTTGGTAGACCGGGTAGGAGTGCAGATGCCGATAATGCGTCCTCCTGATTTACTCTCATTTACCGATAGAGACTCTAGTTGAAGGTCATGAGATAGGGTCGATTAGTCAAGGAGACTAGTTGGTATCAATTGCCCAGATACCCTTTACACTTTGTAAATAAATAAAAATAAAAAGTTAAGGAGTACCCTTCCATTTTAATAGATCTAAACCTCCGGATCATAATAAAAGTTGTAAACAAGTTGAAAATTTGAAGTCAAATTTGAAAACGCCTCTTAGAAAATTGATTTTTCAATAGAACTCCCCTTAATGTAATGCAGATCAAAATTTTAATTTATATATTTTAGGAGTCTAGGAGAAGAGCGTAGTTAGAATTTAAAATTATTTGTAATTGCTCATCAACTATTTGAGTTGCTTATCATTTGACAAGATAAATTCATTTTACGAGCGAGTGTTATTCGTCACCTCGCAGTCATCTCTCGAGTGGCTAGCACTCACTATCTTGTTGTCGGTGACAATTTTTTTTATTGAATAATAAATAAAAAATTTAAGTATTTTTAAATAGTAAATTCTTTGTTTATCATGGAAAAAAGACGAACGAAAATAAATAATGAATAAAAAATTTAAACAACTTAGAATTAATACCTTTATTAACTTATAAAATAATGATATTTATAAAATTTGTTATTTTAATTTGATATTTTATTTTTAAATTTAATTAATTAAATCAAATTAACTCGAATTTCCATTCAACTCAAATAATTAATCAAATTGAATTAACTCGAAAGTTTATTTATATATATATATATTTTAAAATATCAAGTATTTCTATTAAATCAGTTTGGTTTTGACTATAAATTTTAAAATTCGATTTTTATAAAAAAAATAAAAATATTTTTTTTTTATTTTTTATTAAATCAATTTTTTTTTTTTTGAAAAAAGTCGTAATATATTTTTAAAATTTTAAAAATAAATAAATTAATTAATTTTTTTAAAAAATCAGTTTGTTCCATTTTGATGAGCTAACACTTTACCTTTCTCGTACGTGATGAAAGATTGGCTTTGACTCTTCACATGTGAAACCTAACTAAAAATAAAGCAAAGAGATTGTGAGTTACCTCCAGCTAATGTGTCTTCTGATTAGAAATTAAAAAATAAAATTATCTCTATCGATAAAGAGGTAAATAAAAAATTCAATTGATAAATATAAAAAAAAAGTCAGTCAATAATCATAAAACTTTAAAAATGGATATCTATCCATTTAGAAATTATTCCGGTATATTTACCAAACTCTAAAAACTTGACGTATCTACTGTTAAGATCATATCATATGCATGTACAAAAATGATAACACTCAAGGGCGGAGCTAGGTAATGGGCTACTTGGGTTGTAGCCCGGGGGCTTTTTTCCAGTCCAATTAAATTTTTTTATCGCCCGACCCAATTTTGATGGACAAAATTAAGAAAAAGTGACCAAATGAAATCCCTAACCCTCATTAAATTTTTTTCTCACGTACCGATTTTATTTCTTCCTCGGTTTCTCCTCAATCTCATCCCGTCATTCGCTCGATTTTTTCTTCCTCTCCATTCGTCAGATTTCTTCTTCCTCTTCACTCGTCGCTCCCGCCGGATATCTTCTTGCTCATCACGATTTCACCCATGACCCGTCTACTCCTGCTATTACTGCTAAGTGAAATTGTGGTGCTACTACTATCTCGATTTTAATCTTCACCCGTAGCCTGCCAACTCTTCATGATTTCTTCTTGCTATTACCGTAAGCAACTGTTATCTCCTTCAATTAAAATGTGTGGGTGCTTATTTTGAGAAGCTACAGGATCAATGGCTTAAACTACAGCTTCTTCAATGCTTCTCCTACGACTGCCTTAGTTGTAGGGTCAATTCGGTTAGCTCTATGAGATTTGGTTGTCGGTCGATCACGGCTAGGCCTGCAAGTCCGCTCTTTTTTTTTGTCCCTACAGGTTGATCCCCAATATCCAGTAAGATTTTATACTGTCATAGCCCTTAATTTCGAGATTAACTGTGGATTTTTTTTATCATAGTTAATTGAAATGCATACCTAACTAATATATTATTCATCTAATTTTCTGATTAAAATACTATCTGATCAAAAAAATTAATATATTATTGGAGTTAATTGAAGATTTTTATTAAGATGTATTGTCCAATTTTAATTTTTAATATGTATTTACGCTTCATTGCTTTGTATAAAGAAATAACATATTTTTAATTATTTTTTTATTAATATTATTCTTACATAAAATTTAAACTAGGAAATTTCTTAATTATTTTATGCTCTTCTAAAATTTTGCTAATTGAAATTGTTCTTATGTGGAATATTGAAGAACACAATTATAAATATTTTTAGTACTTTTTTAATTCAATAAATAATATTAAATTTTTAGCTATTACTATTGTTAAGATGAGATTTATACTAGAAATTGTATTACAAATCGTTCTTTAAAATTTGTAAGATTTTAAATTGATAATGTCAAAATTTGTTTGTGTTAGATTCTTTTAATGTCAAATCAAGAGAGAAAAGGGGGAAAAACTATTCTATCATTCTTTAAACCAAGAGTTTATAATCCTTCGTCATTCGAGAGGACCGACACTAGTACATCCATTTCTAATGAGGAGTTCGAACCTCCTTCTAAATCTCAAAGAGTTGAATTTGATGAAACTTCACTTGAACGAGATCTTGAATTGCGTATTTCAATATGGCGATATCCTGCTAATTATCGTGATGAAATTAGACGAGCTTATATTAAAATGGGGTTATATCAACCTGAATGGTAGGAGTACCCACGATCTGAATTAGGAAAGCAATATCGTTGATTTCAATATACATGGTTTAAAAAATTTCCATGGTTAGAGTACTCTCCTTCAAAAGATGTAACATTTTGTTTTCCATGCTATCTTTTTGAGTCAAATGAATCACAACAATCTGCATTTACAGTGGAAGAGTATAAAAGTTAGAAATGTGTTAATACTGGAGCCAAATATGTCTTTTTATCTCACATGGAAAGTTCTAACTTGGTGCATAATAAATCTGTAAAATTTGTTGTTGATTTGATGAATGTAACTTGACATATAGAGAAAGTTATGAATTGAAAATTTCCTGAACAGATTCAAAAGAATCGATTAAGGCTTACAGCAACAATTGAGAGTGTTCGCTGGACAAGAAGCTAATCAAATTGGCACTTTGCATCGAGCAGGAACTACTCGTTAGAGCTCCCAATTTGATTCTATTTGTGGCTTAATAGATATGTATATGCAACTATTAATGTGCTTGAAAGCATTATCACTGATGATTCCTCTATTTCGATGCGTGGGAAAGCGGGTGGTTCCTTAATAGTGATGAAGTCTTTTGATTTCATTTTTATTTTGCATTTGATGCATAAAATTATAGGGATTACAAATTTACTTTGTCGTGTCTTGCAACAAAAATCTCTTGATATCATAAATGCAATGAATTTGGTCTCTACAACTAAAACACTTCTCCTAAAATTGAGAAATGATGGTTTTTATATTCTTCTTTCATATGTCAAATCATTTTGCACAAGATTGGATGTCGATATACCGAAGATGAGTGTTCGTTATAAGCATTCTAATCGTTCATGACAACAAAAGGATACCATCACAGTTGAGCATCACTTTCATTATGATATATTTAACGTTGCAAAAGATTTTCAGTTGGAAGAGTTAAACTCTAGATTCAGTGATGAGACAATAGAACTTCTTGTGCTTAGTTCTGCTTTGAATCCAAAAGATAATTTTAAATGGTTCAACGTTGATAAGATTTGTACTATCATTGAGAAATATTATCCCGAGGACTTTACTAAACAGGAAATGCATCATTTGAGGTGTCAGTTACAATATTATGAGCTTGATGTAATTTGTCATGAAAATTTTCAAAAAATGTTCATTATCTCATAATTGTGTCACGGATTATTTGAAACAAAAAAATTACAAAACTATAATTTGATCGATAAGTTGATCCGTCTAGTTTTAACTTTGCCTATTTCTACGGCAACTACAAAACGTGCATTTTCAGCTATGAAGTATGTTAAAATAGCTCTTCATAATAGAATATGAGAGGATTTTCTCACAGATTCTATGATTATTTACATTGAGAGATAGTTTGTTTTAAGTATTGATTCAGATTCTATAATCGATGAATATTATACTTTGAAGAATCATAAATCACAACTTCAATAGTATGTATATGTGTGTATGTGTATATATATATATATATATATTGATTCAGATTCTATATTCAAGTCTTCTAATCTCATCTTTTGAAGTTGACTGTTTCATATTGTTCAACTTTTAGTACCTTGTATACAATAATTACATGATCTGCGTCATCATTCTGGTTTTTTTACTTAATAGTTGAGTAGCTTTTAACTTTATTAAAAATTCAGTTTGTGTACCAGTTCAATTGCTTCTATATTTTTTTATATTTTCACTGGAACTTCATCTATTACACTAAAAGATCTATCGATCTTTATTTAAGCCTGTTTGAGAATCATGGTTGTTGGTTCTCAGGTGATGCTAGATCTGTCTATGTTGGAAATCTTCCTTCTTCTGTTTCGACTTCGGACCTTGAGCAAGTCTTTAAGAACTTCAGTAGATTGAGACCAGATTGTGTTTTTATTAGAAGACGAAAGGTTGAGTCCTTTTTAAAACTTGTTGTATTTTATCTTATTTCTATTTATCTAGATTTATTTTTAACTCACAAGTATTCTATATGAAATTTGCAGGAATATGATGTTTTTTATGCTTTCATTGAATATCAAGATGTCATTGGTGTACAAAATGCGCTTAAGGTATCTTGCTTTCCTCTAGTTTATTCTCACAGGGATCAAAATATCTGACTGTATTTAGTAATATTTGCATGGTCCTTGTCTATTGAAAGTCTAGTCTGACCAAATGTTGAATTTAGTGTAAACTGTATGCTTTTATCATTTCATCTTGTTTATAAAATCAATTTTCAGTTTTGACTATTTGACTGATAATACTAGCAGATAAATTTCCACCATAGTGTTTCAAATTTCCTTATCTTCCAGCTCTATAATCTCTACCATAATTTGTTTGATCTTCATTATTATTTTCTGGGTGATTTTACTTAGGTAAACTACTTCTAGATTCATGTTCTTGTATTTTGCTGACACTTTAACTTTTTTTTTTAATTTAAAATATTTTATATTTTGTACAACTAGATTTTGCTAAGATAATATTTAGATATTTTTTATGTTATCTCTAAAATTATATAATTTATATATTGGTTTTGCATTTGCAGGCATCTCCAATACAGTTGATTCACGTGGAGGGGAGAAGACCTAATGATGGTGATTTCATGTTGTACGCCTCTCTTTTGAAATCACTTGAATATTTAAATTTGAGAATGAATTAAACGTATACATCAGTTTTTTTTTAACTTATCAATATTGATGTTTTTATGGTCCCTAGATTTTAAGTTTTTGAATGATCTAAAGATAAAATAGAAGGATGTTTCCTTTTTAGATGTTCCAGGATTATAATAGTATGAGTCTCCTGTTATGTGATCCTCCCTATCCCCTAGCCCCTAGAGAGAGTATATATTTGTGTTGCTGTCTGATGTAGCTATTAAAATTAAAAAAAACTATTAAAAATTATAATGATAAGCAATATGTAGAGTATATTCATCATATCACTTTTTATATCCAGTGGGGCCTTGGTCATAATTTTCTAGTGTATTATTTGCTTGCTAAATCTATCCATAGAAGCAATAGAGTATGTCTTAATATCTAATATGTATGCCAACAAACTTATTCAATGTGTGTATCTTAATGTACAGAGAGTACAGAGTACTCTTGCATATGTTAACATCAAGTGCGGAGTCACGTTCATTATTACTCGAGTATTAGCCGGGGTAAAAAAAAATTCTTCTCACTGTAGCATCTAAAAAAAAAAAATCATGCTTAACCTGAATTAGTCCGGAGCTAGCTCCGTCAGTGATAACACTCACCTCCAACATCCAGTTCCACGGTTATTGCCCAAGGTCATAGCACACACACTTTACCTATATCGTGCTCTTGCAGTGCGCATGCACTACGCGAGTGAAAATATTAACACGAGATTGGTATGACGTAAAGAGAAAAAAAAACACTTGAGAATAATTGAAAGCCAAGAACAAGAAAGCATATTAAGTTTTCTACGCATACGGTATTATGACTAACTCCCCATCAATTAGATTAAACAAACTTATATATTCTGAATTAGTAAATTTATTTATATGACTCTCGATTCCCTTTTTTATTATATTATATTACTATTAAGTGGGGGTGTATTGAGATTACGACTGCCTTTCCATCCCCCCCCCCCCCCCAGTGGATGTGACTGCGAGGTCACGAGTACAACTTCAAATCCATGTTAAAGCCTACAACTTCAAAAGTCGAAGCACTTACAGGACCTCTTGGTATTCAATCACATTTTAGAAACCCTTATTTGAAGGTCAGGAACTAAGACAATGTTTTCTCCCCACCCTCCTCCTAAAGCCTAAGATGAAGCACAATCTAACCAAGAATGCCGACACTTTAGGTGAATGACCTCTTTCGACTATATTTTAGAAACTCTCGTCTTAAGATGTGAGACCATGAAGTGGAGTTTTAGCCACTTCTCGATTTATACTCTCTATAACAAAATGGAACACTTCCATATAATGCCACGAATTGGACAATCCGCTTGTATTGTTCACTTTGTTTAATAGGTCCCTAGACTTACATTTCAATTAACAAGTTTTGATATATTGCAAAATGGTCAAATTCATAAGACCACCCGAAACAAATTCATATCTATCTGTGTATTAGTACGAGGTTTTTTTACATAGGCAGTTTTTTTGTCAAGAGATGAATCCATCTGGATCACTTGTATATATATATATATATATATATATATATTAAAAAATGATCAAGAAACAATAGGAATTAGAGTGCCTACAAGAAATTACAGAAAATTGAACCCAAGCCAATTGGCAGACCCATATAAAAAACTTAGATTAAGACTCCTCCTAAGTACCTCCTTGGCCAGCCAATCGGCAAGTACACCCAGTGGTATGTGCAAATGTAATGTAATAAAAATACAAATATAGATTCTTGATAGTTGCAACATCTCCCTCGCAGAACGGTAGACAGTAGGTGCTGTCCCCAATAATGTATGCCGTGAGAGAGGGTTTCAACATATAAGTTGGATAGGTTAAAGCCAAGCATACTCCTTACGAGCAAGGAAAAAGTTGATGGGGATAAATACCTTGACTTGCTTGACATAAGGAACAGGAACAATAAATTCTCCAACATCCATATCCCCTATAGATCTGGATAGGCACAATCCTCCCGGCCAACAGCGAAGGGGACCAATCTGAAAAGAAGATATAAAATCTGAGAGAATTATTATGAAGCACTAGAGTAATTATGGTCTCGTAGACAATCCAAAAGGCTTTTTTCATAAAAATCAAATTAAAACACACCTCAGCACCACCAACAATGCTGAGCCTCCCTACTTCACCTCCACTAGCAGTAACACGTTCCCGCCTGTCCATAGCCAATTAATTGAATTAGTGAGATACAGGAAGAGCTAACTAATTGCTGTTCACAAACAGCAACAATACCCACTCTTCGACATTTTCTTCAAGCCTGTGATCAACGGTTAGTGAAGAAACTACCCCTCCCTGTGCATCTAAGATGCATCGAGAGTCTCCAACTGAAGCGACGGTAATTGTCCATCCATCAATTATTACAAATGTGACAGTGGTTCCAGATGTTTGTCCTGATAAATAACATGGAACAGGTAAAATCAAAATTTATATTTAGTCAGACCATTAAGAGAAAGGTCACCAGGAAGAGGGAAGTAAAAGTATGCCTTTTCTCTGGAACTCTTTATCAGTCTTGACAAATCCAGCCACCAAAGCACGAGGTAAAGCTTGAAGCCATTCTTCCCGCCCAAGTCCACTGGGAATTGCACTCATAACATGATTCAACAAGTTATCTCTAGTATATATTGCTGCAGCATTACCATTATGCCCATCAAGAACCTTGAAGAAAATGAAACATCAATCAGTTCACTCAAAGTACAATGCAACTAACCTTCATGACACATCACCTTATAAGCTAGCATTACAAGAAGCTCTATTGTAGAGACTTTTAAACGTATGGGATAAAGATTCTTATTTGAAATGCCTGATTCAAAATAATAAATCAGCAAAGATAGCAAACACTCAGTGACCTTCTCCACCCTCATTGAATGAGCAATGGACTGATTCACTACGCAGAAAAATGTGGCTTAACAAGTCAACAAACCCACAATATTATATATTATATAATCCATCAGATAGATTCAAAGCAAATTGGAAAAATAACACTCTCCAAAAAATACTAAAAAAAATGAAATATCCTTGGTAAAATAGATCAATAACCTTCATTCTATTAGGATCAAAATCACGGTTCTACTTCATGATATTATTCACCTTTCAAATCAACATTTAGTGAAATTCAAAAAAAAAAGATTATTAAAATTTCAAGACTGATCAGAACCTTACCATGTTAGTCAAATGCATTCACATTCTATCTGATCAATCACCTTATATCCTCAAGGTAATAAAATAATTCCTTTCCCACGGCATACTTTTTGGTGGGTTTTTTTTTTGTTTGTTTTATGCACAAGATGCCTTTTGGTGTTAAATTAGATTTCTTCATCAATTCTTCCTTCTATAAATGAATGTTTGAACATTTTGGGAAACTTGGCATATGCTTTGAGAGTGCTCCATACTTGACAATCGTTAAGTTTTAGCTTTGACCTTCCATTTGCTTTTCTCAAGTATACCTTTTTATGAGGAAATCCAAGTAGATTTCACCCTTATATTTAGTAAACATTTGCTTTTATGAGAATTTCCAGGTAGATTTTCTTGCACTTAATTGTGCATACACTCATGACTTGACTAGGTCAATGTATGTCACGCCCCGTGAGTATGCCGTGCCGAAAAACAAACGGACGGCATCTCCCCTGTACGTGGCAACATATCGGGTTAATACAAGGCCCGTAGGCCCACAACAACAATATGATATACACAGATATCATCATATCAAACATAATAAACACAGCGGAAACAATACAAACAGATCAACAAAATACAATGACCCAACTGTGCACTCCGGAGTGACTTGACACAACAAGAAACATAATAGAAGTCGAATCAAAGACCAAATACATACCACACATCCGTATATCACAGATACGAAAACAATACGGCGTAAAAACCCCAAAACAACAATCCATAGTAATACAACAATATGGAAAACATATCCATCCATCCGGTGTGAGATGGGATCAGCTGACAGAGCTCCGAACGTCCAAGGAAATCTTCTACATTATCAGGCGGCAGAAGCCCGAGTCGAGGTGGTGAGTATAAACTCAGGGGTAATATGAACAACATATAAGAATAGATCTACAAGTATACATGTGAAGATCTACAGGTATACAGCATGAGTCCAATAGACATACAGTCCTATCCAACTCTAATAACAAGTAACTACAGTAAAGTCATACTCAATGTATATACTAAACTAATCAACTGAACATGAAGTAATATACCAACGCATTCAAGGCTCAGAACGCCATATGCTAGATCATCCTGAACAGGTATACAATAACATAACCATATAACGTACCAGGCCAATCCCATACCTGACCAATACTCAGACATATGAACAGTATATGATCACCTATATAATAACTCGGTCCGTACTACACAATAACATGATGCTAATCAAATGCATATAACAGTCTGAATCAACGCATGTATCATGCTCAACCCATAGCAGTAAATAAAATGCAAATGGCATGTATCATGATGTACAAGCATGTGCAACAATCATAGCTCAATCAAATGCAGCATCTCACAGGCATATGTAAAACATATATCAAATACATGCATACATATATATCAGCAATGCATATGCATGGTCACTGTCTGCGGACCCGTCCAACCACGACCCCAGAGTGGCCAGGGTGGCACGACACATGACAACTAGCCCGACTCCAGCTGCCACCACTCTCGAGTGGCCGAGTTGGGTAGTATGACTGAGTAGCGTGTAAGCGTAAAAAGCTAACTACTCCTAGGGGCCCCTGCTGCAAGCCACGCTGTCCCTACCCATGAGTAGACAAACGCCGCACACAGGACAACTGCACCTCACACAACCACCGTCTATAGTGGGCGAGTGCTAACACCACTCTGCACAGTGGCCAGGTGCGCATCTCCAGCTACCACCATCCATAGTGGCCGAGCGCGGCACATCCAATGCTCTGCCCTCACCCTGCTACCACTACCCCGAGTGGCCGGGGAGGCAGGATGACTGACGACTCGTCTCAACCACAAGGCAGACCCAGTCATCAGCATGCATGAAATGTAATGATGCATAGCTCCATACATGTATCCTCGCCTCACTCCCTATCCCATGGGGAGTCCTGGTCAACCAAAGTCAACTATGCAAGGACTACAATCACAAGACTCTCTCTATCGCACGAAGAGTCATACTCATCTGACAGTCCACCACGCTAAGACCTCTAGTCAGTAGCGATATACAATTGACCGTCCATATAACCATACACAGGCACACAATCCATAATGGATATACCATCGCGCTAGGACCTCTAGTCCATGGTTACATACTAACAACCATACACTTATCTATGCACAGACAACTAGATCCACCATAAATGCACCACTAACACGGTTATGATATCACGATCGACTCCATAATCCAATCCATCACCTAACTCTAGTTAGGTAACACAGTAACCCTATCTGAGGTCACAAAGATAACCCTAACCACATGTACTTACTGAACATCTATCAGCTAATACATAATAGGGTTTATAGTTCCTATCCGTGCTAGATAATCAATGAGTAACAGAGTATATATCTCAAAGGTCAAGGCAGTACAAGCATATGATTAAATATGAGTGGATCTAAGGTAAACAGGTATATACATATATCCAAGATCATGCACTGGAATTGATCAAAACTACCGGACCTGTAGATATTACCCACCGACACGGCTCGAACTAATCCTCACTAGGGATCGCTTCAGATCCCAAACCTCGCATATAATAACAAATTATGGTTAAGTACAAGTCTCCGATAGATATACGAACTAAACTCTACTTTGTTTCTATGTTCACACTCCTTTCCTCGTCTACAAGTTAGAAACTCGAGCACACTTCTCGTATCCCCAGAACTACATTCATCCTTGGTCGATTTCCCTAACCAAACCTTAACCAACATCAACAAGATCAATTTAAGGAATACAGATCTCAGCCACAGCTCATCAATTCAATACAAACACCGAATACATCCAATCAACCAAACCCACAAACTCTAAGGAAAGATCTCACCCTTCAACGCAATCCACATCCCACCACACATAACTAGAACCTGCAATTGGACTGATCAACATCCCCATCGACAATAACCATCAAGTGTCGGCAGCACTACCCAAAATATAGCAGTTACATATGAAACAATAAGGATACCAAGCGTACCGATCAGCTCTTCACCGGCAGCACCCCCTGTTCTCCAAACACTTGCACAAGAAGATCCGATGATGTGATGGCGGCGAGCGGAGAGCGACTCCACGAAACCCATCACGCAAAGCGAGCTCATTGTGGACATAAGGCTGCGGCAGGCGGCAGGCGGTGAGCTCGGCGTCAGCGATGGCGGTCGTCGGAAAGAGTGAGATCCGGCTCGGAAAAGCCGACGATAAATGGTTCTTGCGGCGGGAAGCGAGCGAAGCGGAGTTGAAATCGAAGAGAACGACTTGGCGATGAAAGAAAGAGGCGGCGTCGAGTCTGATCGGGAGGGTTGCGTGGCGATCAAGCTCGTGCAAAGGTGAGATTCGCATACAAGGTGATTAGAGGCGGCCGGAGGATGGATGGCGGCGAGCGATGGTTGGAGGTCGGAGAAGTGGGGCGCGAGTGAGGGTAGGCGACTTGACCTCTAAGCTTCACCGGTGAAAACGCCGCCGAATTGACCTCTCGAATAAGCGGTCGGCAGCAGCTCGAACTCACGGCCAGCGACGATGGTGGCGACATCAAATGGAGCTCACATCGGTGACGATGACCTAGCCGAATCGACGGGTGGCTGAGTGCTGAGTGTGCGGCGGGGAAAAATGTCTACGAGCTGATCTCAAGTGGTAACGAAGAGCAGCGATCGCGATCACGCGGAGCAGAGCGATGACGCGGAGAAGAAGAAATGGGGATCACGATTTGTTCGGCGGATTTTTAATGTCGTTCGAGCGGTACGGTTCAGGTGAACCGGTCCAAACCTAACCAAACTCATTCCAATTGGTTTAGCTCAGCCGGTTCAAACCAATTAGCTCAAGCCCAATTTTAGCCCAAGCCCCAAATCCAGCCCAAGCCCAATACAGCCAAGCCCAATGGATTTAACCCAACTAGATAATTAACCCATTAGCCCACTAATTAAGCCCAATTAATCTCTTAATTAATCCCAATTAATTAAAGGGTTAATCCAATTTTTTTTTTTTCGTATTTTACAATGTATAAAAAGATGATGGATGAATGGACCAAACATCAACTAATATGTGGACAAACCTTGGCCCATCCCACTTTTGATTTTTGATATTTTTATAGCAAAGTGCTGTTACATAATTTTTATGATTCTAATAAATGCATCAATGTGTTTATATTTATATATTTGTAATGTTATTTATAGCTTTCATATTTATTTAAATATTATTTTTCAATATTTCATTATTTTACTGTATATATTAACAAAATATTTATGATCGTTAGGCCAAGTCAGAATCAAATATGCAATGGTCAAATAGTTCAAGCTTTGGACTTAAAAATATTGATGGTGAATGAAGCCTCGTGACTCGTGAAGTGAAGAGAAATTCATTATCCCATTAAACTTAGACCTGGAAACAGAAATCGAAGAAAAGCTTGACTGATGCAGGGGGCCAAAATAGACGTTTCTAACTGACAAATAAAAACCAGCAAGAATAAGATTAACAGTGAGACAATGTATTTTCTCATTTTCAGAAATCTGAAAGAAAAGACCTAAACAATTGAAATAATGGGGGAAAAAACTAATTAGGTGGATTCCAAAGGCAAAATCCCGATGCCTATCCCCATGACACTCCTTTTTTCACTCGTTTGTGAGTCCTTCAAGTCAATGGCCCTGCTGCTCCGGTGGCTACTGTGACTTCAACGATCGTTGTTCAACATCTTTTTCAAATTCATCCATCACGGTACGAGATGAATCCTCGGAGATAATTAATCTAGCCACGGTAGCTCGCGGTGGACCCCTCAAGATATCTCAATATGTGTTCAAGCGACCCAGACCACCTCAGTCGTGCACATCTCTCATCTCTCTAACCCAATCACAAATTATATATATATATATATATATATATATATATATATCCGCTCTCACAGGTCCATGCGCGACTCGCCATGCATTGATGAACAAAGTGATTTCATCGTTTCATCAATGCATGATGAAGTGAAATCACCGTTCATCATGCTTAGGCGCCGCAGGTCGCTGATATATATATATATATTTATTTATTTATTTATAAAAATTAGTCACCAGAGACGAACATTTCCATCAAGAAATTAGGCTGCGTAGGCCTAGTTTCCATCCTTTGGAATTTGATCTACTTTTCACTCCAAGATCTAATAGATTTCATGTCAATTATGAGCTTGTTTATAACAATATGCATGTTGTTCTTTCAATTCTTTATTTATTACATATAAAATTTGTTTTGAATAAGTTTAGTGATTGCCAAATTCAAGTTTTAGAGACTAAACTGCTTAATTATGAAGTCTCTATACGAGTCCTACATCAACTCGATTCATCTCGAATCAGGTCAATTCTATCTATGTGGATATAGTATTGGAAATTTTATTTCACAATCAAATCGAAAATACAAGGAGTAATCCGAATTTAAAATTACAAGAACACAACTCGGACTTATCTGTCGAGATGATATCCGTCAGCAGTGGAGGAATGAAGACGTCGATCCAGCAAAGAAGCAATCTCTTTAAGACAAATTTGTCTCCTTCGATGGTGCTACGAGGTGACGTAGGACGTCTGTCTCCTAGGATAAAATGATATAACCACTAACATAATCTAGTATGGATTGTAGTGACGACTTGACTAGTGTATCTGAACACTATCACAGGATCTATCGAGTGAAGGATGACTCGACAGAATGAAAGAATAACTGATGGGGATTCACTCTCTTTCTTTCTTTCTTCTCGGATGAAAAAAGTCCTTAAAAGAAGAAGAAAGTCTCTTTTTTCCCCTTTCCTCTCTCTCTCTTTCTTTCCTCACTCTCTTCTTTCTTTTCTTCCACGACGAAGAAATTGCTTCTTTTGCTCTTTCATTCCCTTCTCCTTATAAAGAGAATCCAATGAATGTTGAAATTATCACATCCAACTCCATACGACTTATGATGGCAAGTCTTTAAGGCATACAAGTCATGTGGGGTCTTACCATGCCACATGCAAAGGCACGTGGAGCATGATGTGGCACCATTCAATATAGGCTTTCTATCTTGAAAGTTTATGGGCTTTCATAATGGATTTTGACCTTGGGTTTTATAAGGGCTTTAGGCCTTAATACATGAACTATGATTTAGACCTAATCCATATGGACTTATGCCTTGATTAATTGTAGACTTATACCCTAATGTACAAGCATCGTGAGCTTGTAAATGTTCATGCATATGAGTGAGCAAGAAATGAGTATTGTGACATATATTAATTGATCTATATGGTCACATCATTCTTCGACCGGTCCGATATGTCCAATAACATTCTCATAATATAAGAACTATTTAGACATATGTGATTCAGGCATTGACTTGACATTATTTTTTTTTTATCATGTACCAACTATTATATCATTTAAATGCAAAACTAATTTTATTTATTATATATTTTTTCATTCCCATTCCGAGTCCCTTCTAATGAATTCCTTAGAATCAAAATCTGCCTTAAATTTGAAATGATAATCTAACGGATTCTCCTATCACCTGTTATTGTACGTACGTACCCTTAACAGGGGACAATTACTAATCATGGTGGCCTAAATAGTACTGTTATCGACGTTAATGTGTAGGATAATCATGATGCCTCGTTTGTCAGACTCCACTCGTAACACACGTACGTACACGTCTGTAGCAAAAGTCAAGCTAGCAGTGTCATTTAATTTGTAGTGTACCATCCCCATCGTCAAAAGGTGCCCCAAATGATGAAATGGACACTGCCAGTTAATCCATGTTAGCTGCGGAATATTCCTTCCTAAACATCAAAAGGCTCAATGGAAGAATAAATTCACAGACGACAATATGCATTAATTTGCTGAATTCATGATAATATTAATTAATCAGGGCTAGCTAGTGATGCAATGTTACAAACACAAGCAGGGCATGGAAGTGAAAGAAATTAAACATCGTGTTCCTACACTACTACTCTACTAGCTATTGCTACTCCGAAGGAGCAAAAGTATAGGGACAGAGAGAAAGGGTTGACCTACGCAGAGATCTCGGACCATGCACCTCAATTCCCCTGCATTGCACATACGCTGCGGCAGCGAGAGTCTTAGTCAGAAACGGAGGTCTTGCATGACAAACACCATTTGGCGATGCCCAGGACCGTCGTCGCCGCCGCCGCTGCCGCCGCAGCCACGGGGGAAGCCCGACTGCAACATGTCGATGGAGGCCGAGAGAAATAAAGCTCGAGCTGTCAAAGCTTTGAAGAAGAAGAAACAATTAAAAAAGGGAGAGTAGTACTACTAATTAAAAGCAACGATAGTAAAATGGGAGACGAGGAAATCAAAGATGAAAGAGGGGGGGATGGACATGGTGGACTGCAAAGGAAGAAGCACGGTGATGGTGGTGTGGGAAATTTAAGGCGCACTTGCACGGACTTCAAAGTGACGTTTGTTGACTGGGATTAATGAAGGATCGCCATCTTGTGCCTGAATAATAAAAATTAAAATTGCTCATATACGATATAACAATAAAAATAAAAAGATATTTATTGGAGAATATAATTCGATAATAAATTTTAAAAAAATTCATTCGAACGGTTTTGAAATTTAAGAATTTATTTGATAGACGGAGTACGACTTCAATATTAGATCATCGTTCAAAGATAGCTAGTGTGATTATAAAATCGGAATTGAATCGTAAAAAAACTACGAGCGCTTTTCTGATTTACTCTCGGTGTCCGATGGAAACTATTTGAGCTCGATTTTATCCGACTTAATTGTTGGCGTGATATCTCGAAAATCCATAGAATAGAATCGATCACTCTGATCCCAGAGATTAATCGAACCCAAGATTCGAATATCTTGATGTCATTCAAAATAATAATAATATTTTTTTTATAAATAAAAATTTATTTTTAATAAAAATTAAATCTTTTTATATATAATAATTTGAAGAATAATTTTTGAACTCGAACGGAGACTTCAGCAAAGTCGGCCATGGACAGGAGCAGTTATGACCTTTGTTCATGGTTTAAAAAATTTTTTACAAAATTTATAAAAAATTAATTTTTTATAATTTTTTTTTAATTTATTTATAAAAAGATTCATTTTTATTATTTCATTCGGATCCTAAAATATCAAGAATCGATCGTACTGATTGGCCAATTAGGCCACAGAATTGCATGCCTAATCCATGAGTTTAATTAATAGCCCATCTGATCCGTCAAATTGTTTCCGTGTGTGCCCGCCTAATTAAATCGATGGAACATTTTATAGATATATTATTCTGCGGATATAATACAATAAAAAGTTTAACGTTTAAATCTCAAATAACACTAATATTTTGAATTATCAGTGTGATATATTTTGAATTTATTCGAAATTAATCAAATTCAAAAAAAGTATTTTGTATTCAAGAAACATGCACGCATACGCATATATACGTTATTATTTAATATTTTTTTATTCATACATCACTATGCTAATCTAATTACTTTAATTATTCATTCGCTTATATTATATTATCGTTAAGGAGTACCCTTGCCTCGGGGCTGTGGCACACCGGTAATCACATTCTCTTTCCAACGTCGATACCATGGTTCGATTCCTCCGAGACATGTCCTGTTGGGTATTTTTGCTTGAGACATGACAGTCAACTGTGCTGGTCAAATACAGTGGGCCCACATTGGTAGACCAAGTAGGAGTGCAGATGCCGATGATGCATCCTCCTGATTTACTTTTGTTATTGATGGGGACTCTAATTGAAGACCGTAAGACAAAGTCCATCAACCAAAGGAACTAATTGATGTTAATTGCTCAAATACCCTTTACCCTTTGTAAATAAAAAAAAAATTATTGAGTACCCTTCCATTTTAATAGAGATCTAAACCTCCGGATCATAATAAAAGTTGTAAACAAGTTGAAAATTTGAAGTCAAATTTGAAAACGCCTCTTTGAAAATTGATTTTTCAATAGAACTCCCCTTAATGTAATGCAGATCAAAATTTTAATTTATATATTTTAGGAGTCTAGGAGAAGAGAGTAGTTAGAATTTAAAATTATGTGTAATTGCTCATCCACTATTTGGGTTGCTTATCATTTGACGAGACAAATCCATTTTATGAGCGAGTATTGCTCATCACCTCACAGTCACCTCTCGAGCGGCTAGCACTCATTATCTTTTTGTCGGTGATAATTTTTTTTTATTGAATAATAAATAAAAAAATATAAGTTATTTTTTAATAGTAAATTCTTTGTTTATCGTGGAAAAGAAAGAAAAAGATATTGACGAAGGAAAAGAAACAATGAATAAAAAATTTAAACAACTTAGAATTAATACTTTTATTAACTTATAAAATAATGATATTTATAAAATTTGTTATTTTAATTTGATATTTTATTTTTAAATTTAATTAATTAAATTAAATTAACTCGAATTTCCATTCAACTCAAATAATTAATCAAATTGAATTAACTCGAAAGTTTATTTATATATATATATATATATTAAATTATCAAGTATTTCTATTAAATCAGTTTGGTTTTGACTATAAATTTTAAAAATCGATTTTTATAAAAAAATAAAAATATTTTTTTTATTTTTTATTAAATCAATTACATTTTTATTGAAAAAGTCGTAATATATTTTTAAAATTTTAAAAATATATTAATTATTTTTTTTTTAAAATCAATTTGTTCCATTTTGATGAGCTGGGACTTTATCTTTCTGGTACGTGGTGAAAGATTGGCTTTGACTCTTCACATGTGAAACCTAACTAAAAATAAAGCAAAGAGATTGTGAGTTGCCTCCTGCTAATGTCAGTCAATAAAAAATTATCTCTTTTGATAAAGAGGTCAATAAAAAATTCAATTGATAAATATAAAAAAGTCAGTCAAAAATCATAAAATTTTAAAAATTAATGTCTATCTATTTAAAAATTATTTTGGTATATTTACTAATTGAATTAACTCTGAAAATTTGACATATCTACTGATCATATCATACGCGTGTACAAAAAGGATAACACTCAAGGACGGAGCAAGGTAATGGACTACTCGGGCCGTAGCCCAAGGTTTTTTTCCATGTCTAATTAATTTTTTTTACAGTCCGACCCAATTTTGCCGGACAAAATTAAGAAAAAGTGACCAAACAAAATCCCTAAACCTCATTAATTTTTTTTTCTTACATGCCGATTCTATTTCTTCCTCGGTTTCTCCTCAATCTCATCCCATCATTCGCTCGATTTTTTCTTCCTCTCCGTTCGTCGGATTTCTTCTTCCTCTTCACCCATCGCTCTCGTCGGATTTCTTCTTGCTCATCACGATTTCACCTATGACCCATCGACTCCTGCTATTACTGCTAGGTGAAATCGTGGAGCTACTGTTATCTCGATTTTAATCTTCACCCGTAGTTTGCCAAATCTTCACGATTTCTTCTTGCTATTACCATAAACAACTGTTATCTCCTTCAATTAAAATGTATGAGTGCTTATTTTGAGAAGCTGCAGGATCAATGGCTTAAACTACAGCTTCTTCAATACTTCTCTTGCGACTGCCTTAGCTGTCGAGTCAATTCGATTAGATATTTGAGGTTTGGTTGTCGGTCGGTCACGACTAGACCTGCAAGTCCTTTTTTTGGTCCCTGTAGGCTGATCCCCAATATCCAGTAAGATTTTATATTGTCATAGCCCTTAATTCCGAGATTAATTGTGGATTTTTTTATCATAGTTAATTGAAATGCATACCTAACTAATATATTATTCGCCTAATTTTATTATTAAAATATTATCTAATCAAAGTTTTTAATATATTATTAGAGTTAATTGAAGATTTTTATTAAAATGTACTTTCCAATTTTAATTTTTAACATGTAGTTACACTTCATTTCTTTGTATAAAAAAATAACATATTTCTAATTATTTTTTTTATTAATATTATTCTTGCATAGAATTTAAACTAGTCAATTTCTTAATTATTTTATGCTCTTCTAAAATTTTGCTAATTGAAATTGTTTTTATATAGAATATTGAAGAACACAATTATAAATATTTTTAGTACTTTTTAAATTCAATAAATAATATTGAATTTTTAGCTATTACTATTATTAAGATGAGATTTATACTAGAAATTGTATTAGAAATCGTTCTTTAAGATTTGTAAGATTTTAAATTGATCATGTTAAAATTTATTTGTGTTAGACGATTTTAATGTCAAATCAAGAGAGAAAAGGGGGGGAAACTATTCTATCATTCTTTAAACCAAGAGTTGATAATTCTTCGTCATTCGAGAGGACCGACACTAGTACATCCATTCCTAATGAGGAGTTCGAACCTCCTTCTAAATCTCAAAGAGTTGAATTTGATGAAACTTCACTCGAACGAGATCCTGGATTGCGTATTTCAATATGGCGACGTCCTGCTAATTATCATGATGAAATTAAACGAGTTTATATCAAAATGGGACCATATCAACCTGAATGGTAGGAGTACCCACGATCTGAATTAGGAAAGCAATATAGTTGATTTCAATATACATAGTTTAAAAAATTTCTATGGTTAGAGTACTCTCCTTCAAAGGATGCAACATTTTATTTTCCATGCTATCTTTTAGAATCAAATGAATCCCAACAATCTGCATTTACAGTGGAAGGGTTTAAAAGTTAGAAACGTGTTAATGCTGGAGCCAACTGTGCCTTTTTATCTCACATGAGAAGTTCTAACTGAAGAGTTTTGCTTATCGAGTCCGTGAGGGGAAACTTCGCTTCTCACTACACCTTGTGCTATTCGTTTAAAGAGGTCACTTGAACAAACTCGTTGTTCAAGCGACCAACCTCTATTCTACGAGTAGTCGCGGAATAGACGATGTACGGATCGCCGGTTTTTGTATTTATGTTCAGGATCCAAGTATTATTTAGCTACAAACAGATTTATATCATGCTCATAATTAGAAAAACAAATACAAGTAAGTAACAAAAGAGAATAGAGAATAGATATACCTCTCGATTTTCTAATGTATGACCTTCCTACTTTCGGACGTCGTGTGGACGACGATCTACCAAAAGTTGAAGCTCCTAGATCGCAAATCTTCCTTCCTTGCTCTACCAAAGCAAGAGGAAGAATAGAAACAAGGCTCTTCTCCTTCCTATAGCCAACCAACAAGCAACAAGAAGAATGCTTGCCGCCGGCCAACAAGGAGAAGGAGATTATGGTGGAAACCGTCCAAGACACCAAGGGAAAGCCCTATATCTTGTTTAGACCACCTAAGGAGAAGGAGAAGAGGATCTTTGGACGCCGACCAAGGGCTGGAAAGAAGGTTGTGGGTGCCGACCACCAAGGGAGAGGAAGAAGAAAGCAAACTACTTCCTTATTTGGTGCCGCCCAAGCCTCCTAATCCCTAAGCTTCCAAACACTAATCCTAGCTCTCTTAAATGTCGGCCATGGAAGAGGGGAAGAAGAATAGGATGAGCATCGGCCAAAGTCTAGGGGAGAAGTATATGTGTCGGCAACAACTTGGGAAGAAGAATAAAAGAGCTCTTCCTCATGTTGTCGCCCACCCCTATCTCCCAAACCCTAGCTGCTCAAACCTAATCCTAAACAAACTAGGATTCCTAGCCTCCAAAGGAAGCAAACCCTAATCCCCTAAGCCATCATCAAGTTGCCGCCCAAGCCAATAAGCCTTATTTATAGAGTTGGGTTTATGCCTTGGATTAATCTCCATTATTGGTTCTAGGGATTTAATCTCAATCGTCGAATCTAGAGATTTAATCTCAACCGTCGGATCTAGAGATTTAATCTCTACCATTGGATCTAGAGTTTTGTTTCTATCCATTGGATCTAAGCTTCATGAGGTGTTAATAGGCTACATTAGGGACCATGAGGAGGAGTTGGATCTTGGCCACCCATGGATCAAGCTCACATAAAATCCGATCCATTAATGATAATCCAATCCATTAAAGGATTATCATTGATCTACCTCACCAACCCCCATAAGATAATATGAGCTCCATATATTATTTGTATATTTTTTCCCCGTGTTTAAGATCTCAAATGTCCGTCGATTAATTAATTTACTGACCATTAATTAATCAACATCTAACTCCATGAGCAGTATCACTCAACCTTTTCATCATGTCGGACCAAGTCCACCTGCAGGGTTTACATGATGAACCTTATAAGCTCCTCAAGGGGACATCATCATCCTAATATATAGGACACGGTTTCCTCCTATAATCAACGACACACCATATAAATAATACCATTTCCCAACTTACCGAGCCTATCGATTTAATCTATAAATCTCGCCCATTGGTAAATCAAAGAAATGAATACTAAGTATATGTGCCCGTTATTATATCGGAATTAAAAGCATGTACAAAATAATATCTGAGGTTCGATTCGATTATGTAGTCAGCAATAAATCGAATCACCTCTAAGTCGGTCCTGCTCAATACACACAGTGCACTAGTGTGATTCTATGGTCAAGACAAACCAATACCAAATCACACTACAATCATTCCGATGGTTTGTCCAAAGTCATCTCGGTTGTGAGTCTTTACTTATACTTTACAAGGAGCCGATAACATGATCTCCCGTGTGACACCACACACCATGTTATCTACAATGTAATGTATTAGACAATATTGCATAACCATAAAAATGCAAACAATGATCATGTGATTCTTATTTCAAAATAAAAATGTTCATGCAAAAGATAAACTTTTCAGTATACATCTCTACAATCTCCCACTTATGCTAAAAGACTATGCTGTCCTAAAACTGTCATACATCTAATCCCCATTCCCTCCACATGCCTATCAAAAGCTCTCGTCGGACGGGCCTTAGTAAAAGGATCTGTCAGGTTATCCTCCGATGCAATCTTGGTCACAGCAACTTCTCCTCTCTTTACGATTTCTCGTATCAGGTGGTACTTGCGCTCTATGTGTTTACTAGCCTTATGAGCTCGTGGTTCCTTCGAGTTTGCAACTGCACCACTATTATCACAATAAATTGTGATAGTTCTGGGCAAACCAGGAATCACATCCAAGTCTATCAGGAAGTTCCTGAGCCACACAACTGTTGGGTTTCCGGCACCGCGGCGTGTGTGTGTTCGATCATGTTTCGTAAACATGAGCACAGCGGAAGCAATTAAAAATAATAAATCTATATTTATTACAACACACACAACACACGCATGCTATTACAACAAGTGTAGACATAACCGTAAATTAAAATTTGCAATAAAAGAAATTATCTACGTTATACCTTTCGTATGACGTGTAGCGGGAACGGCATCAACCGGAACGATCATCGTAAGAATCGTCTCTATCCGTATCCACGCCGAGCTCCTCGGGATGACTTCGCTAAGTCACGAGCTTCGTCTTCGTACGGGTTACTAGCCTCGTGTTGAAGACGACGTGATCGAGAGATGATCACGATCCGAATCCAAATTCGGATCCTAAACGAGTTCTCAAAACTCGCTTCTCCGAGAGGTATTCACAACCAATCGACGAATCCTTCGCCCTCCACTCAGAGGATTACCGGAGATCAAATCCCCGTAAGTTAGCGCTATCGGAGCACCAACCGCCGCCCAAACGACGCCCGACAACAAAGAAACAAGCTGTCCAGAAAACTCGACAGCTTGGTGGAGGAATAGAGGCCGCCAAGGAGAGATGGAAGCTCACCTTATCAAACCTAGGAGGAGCCGGGTTCACTCCAATTGGGAGGTCCAAGGCAATTAGGTTGGGCGCCAAAACTAATTAGGGTTTAGGATTAGGGTTTAACAATCCTATTTTTTATAGAGAACTAATTCTCTTAATGGTTAATGGATCATATCCATAAAGCCCTAACCCGCCTCCATTAAGATAAGTTAAAATAAACCAAACCATGATGGTTTATTTTAAGTTAAAACGAACCTAACCAACCTTTGGTTCATTCGCTTAATATAAACCAAACCCTTTGGTTTATTCTCATCCATTGGATTAGAACCAAACCATTTTGGTTCCATCCATTATGTCTTCATAAGACACGCCCATCCACGCTTCCATTGCGATCAAACAATTTCATGCTCGCTTTATGTTTGGTCCAACCAAACATAGTTTCTCTGGCCGAGAATCCCATTCTCAAGCTCGCTTTAAATCCTTTGGATTACACTCGTTGTGCGTGACCAAATAGGTTCTCGGTTTATGTTGGTCGCCTATAATTAACCATTAATTATAGAACGATCATGAGTGGCACCTAGTAGTACATCATGATCCCCAATTAACCAAAAGATCAACGGTTGATCCGTAACTATTTTCAAACCCTTCAAGAGCTCGAATGAATCGTGCCCCATTCCCTTCACTCATCTTATACCCACTTGGTTCAGACATGGTCTATTGTGTCGCCCTCCACTAGGTCGACTCACGCCACACCTAGCCCAAGTATCATTTCCTCGCCCTACGGATTCTAGTTACTCCACATGTATCAAGAGTACCTTACTCTAAACATGTAATGCTTTGGCCAAAGACTTTAGTAACAATCCGACGAGAGGCCATGGGTATACATCTCCTCGCAAGGAGTGGTGAATCCTTTATAGGCTATTCAAACACCTTCGATCACTTCGACTTATACCCAATCATCCCGGGTCCACATCTCCTTAGAGATGTTTGCTTAAGATGTCAAAGCATAAGTCTCCATGATCAAGATGACTTGAATACCGCAAGTCAAAGGAACATCACACTTAAGCCACAGTAAGAACTTCATTGACATATCTATATATGCAGAGAACCATATGAAGTCTTACGGCTGGTCACTCCAATGAACTAGTTACCATAACTAGCATCCACGATTAACTCCGGACATCACAATGTCTCCACTGAGAATCACCGCTGATACACCAAGGAGTATACCTGTGCTAGTCTCGGATGTAATCGATGGTGTCCAAATCCATCAATTCATCGACTAGGGATAATTCCGATACATCACAATTACACATGTAGAGATACTCACTAGTTGTGATCCAATCACAAATTCTCTCATGCTGTGAATCGTATCGTGGACATTCAGTAAATGAGTTTAAGATCCAATCAGATACATTAAACATGTATACTCAAATAGTGAATCTTCATTTATCATATAAATGGTTAATACATAAAACGATTGTCTTAGGACATCTCTCATATATTACTAACAGACTCCCACTTGGCCTAATACCAATCGCTACGGTATCCAATACCATAAGCTCTAACATGACCCTCAAACTTACTTTGAGGTAATGCTTTAGTCAAAGGATCCGCTAAGTTTCTTTCAGTGGGAATTTTCTCGATTTGTATTTCGTTCCTACTGATGATCTCTCTGATAAGATGATAGTGGCGAAGCCCATGTTTGGATCATTGATGAGACCACATCAAGTTCATAGATGAACTTCTTGATCCAAACCGCTTCCTTTGCTACTTCCAAAGCTGCAACGTATTCTGCCTTAGTGGCAGAATCCGCTATAGTGTCAAGTTTGGAACTTTTCCAACTTATTGCGCCTCCATTCTAGGTGAATACATACCCAGACTGAGACATGGAATCATCCTTGTCTATCTGGAGTTGGCATCCGTATACCACCGTATCACCATGTACCCTTCTCCATATATTAGGAACACATCCTTAGTTCTTCTCAAGTACTTAAGGATCGTCTTAATACACCGCCAATGATCCATTCCTCGATCGATCGGTATCCGCCGTGACACTCAGAGCATACAATACATCGGGCCTCGTACATAACATAGCATACATGATAGATCCTATTGCGGATGCATAGGGAATCTTACTCATGCAAATCCTCTCGTCTTCTGTACGCAGACACATAGACTTCAAAAGGTGTACCCCATGCCTGATGGGTAGGAAACCTTTCTTGGATTCCGACATGCTAAACCTCTTTAGCACTCGGTCTATATATGTAGACTGCGAAAGACCACAAACCGCTTCGATCTATCTCTATAGATCTTAATCCCGAGGATGTAGGTTGCTTCTCCTGTGTCTTCATGGAGAATGTCTTGATAACCAAACCTTCAATCGATCAGAAGATTGAAACATCGCTTTCCTATAAGTAGTATGTCATCGACATACAATACTAGGAATACGATCGCACTCTACTAACCTTCTTGTACACACAAGGTTCGCTCGATTTTGTGAGAAATCAAACTTTTGATCGCCTCATCAAACGGATATTCCAGCTCTCGATGCTTGCTTCAATCCATAAATGGATCGCCGCAATTTGCATACCTTGGTTTTATCAACCGATGTGAAACCTCAGTCAGATTATATACACGCCTCGAGCAGTTTCCATTAAGGAAAGTTGTTTTCACATCCATCCGCCATATCTCATAATCATAATGAGCCGCTATGGCCAGAGCATCCGAATGGATTTAAGCATAGCTACAAAGTAATAGGTTTCGCCATAATCAACACCTTGTTTGACGATATCCTTTCGCCACCAATCTAGCCTTATAGGTAATCACATTACCATCCATGTCGGTTTTCTTCTTGAAAACCCACTTGCACCCTATAGGCTTTATGCCTTCAGGTGGGTCAACCAAGTTCCAAACTTGGTTTTCATACATGGAATCCATTTCCGACTTCATGGCACCAAGCCACTTATCCCTTTCTCGAACTTGTCAAGACTTCTTTATAACCGTAGGCTCTCATCATCAATGAGTAACACGCTCGATTCACTACTTAGAAATCCATATCTCTCGTGAATATTATGTGTTCTACTAGATCTACGAAGATGTGGTGTTACAATAGGTCCAAATTGATTGCTCATCACTATGAGTTGTCCTACCGTCAGTGCTTCATGTGTATCTCATTAATGTCTATTTGAGTCCCTCGAGCCTCCTCAAGCTCGACGACACTCCCACTGTTTTCTTGCAAGAGAAACTCTTTATCTAGAAACACAACATGCCTTGAAACAAACACCTTTTGTTCCACAGGATGATAGAATTGGTAACCCCTTGTTTCCTTAGGGTATCCAATAAATAGACATTTATCGACTTAGCATCCAATTTGTCTCGATACATTGGCTTCACATAAGCGTGACAACCCCATATCTTCAAGTAAGATACATGAGGTTTCTTACTAGCCCATATCTCATATGGAGTAGTAGAGACTACCTGTCGGGACATTCTGCTTAACAAGTAAACAAATGCAAGTGCATAACCCCAAAAGGACTTGGGAAGAGTCGATGATTCATCATTGACTGACCATGTCCAACAAGGTCCTTACGCCTCTCGATACACCATTATGTCAGGGTGTATAGGGCGGAGTCCATTGAGACAATATGCCATTGTCTCTTAGATAATCAAGAAACTCTTGACTTAAGTATTCACCACCTCGATCCGATCGAAGTATTTTAATACTTTTGTCATGTTGTTTCTCTACTTCATTTCTGAATTCTTTGAACCTTTCAAAGGCTTCAGACTTGTGTTTCATCAAGAACACATACTCAAACCGTGAGTGATCATCGGTGAAGGTAATGAAGTAGCTATAGCCTCCTAAAGCTTGAATTGACATAGGTCCACATACATCAGTATGTACTAGACCTAGTAACTCTCCCACTCGTTCACCTTTTCCAGTAAAAGGTAACTTAGTCATCTTGCCTTTTAAGCATGATTCGCATGTATCGTATGAATCCAATTCAAACGATTCCTGATTCCACATCGGTGTAATTCGGACATGCGTTTCTTGCTTATATGGCCAAGACGACAATGCCACATATAGGAGTCTATGTGATTATCCTTTCGAGCACGTGTGTTGCTCGCTTCGATATTGAAAATGTCACTGGATACGTCCAACGTATAAATGTCATTACTCAAAGTTTCAGTTCCATAAAGTACACCATTCAAAGTTATATAACAACAATTGTTACTAAACGTTAAATGGAAACCATTTCTATTTAAGCAGGAAATAGAAACAATGTTCTTTATTAGAGAAGGAACATAATAGCAATTGTCCATTCCAAGACTAGTCCACTAGGAGCTTCAAGAAATAAGTTCCGATGGCGACCGCAAAGAACCTTTGCTCCATTGCCAACTCGCAAATTTGACTCTCCTCTGACAAGTCTTCTTCTATTCCTTAGCCCCTGTATGTCATTACATATATGTGAGCTACACCCAGTATCCAATACCCAAGTGTCTAAGGAAATAGAATGACAATCAATAACGAAGATACCTGAAGAGGATGGGGCATCGGATGCCTTCTTCTTCTTCATGGACTCAAGATAAATCTTAAGTGCCCTATACCGGGTTCCGCCTTTGCCTTTTTCTTTCCTTTCTTCTTCTCTTTCGCTTCCTCTTAGAACCTTTCTTTAAGAAATCAAAACCGCTTTCTCCTCATGCCGTAAGGCCCACAGCCTTCAAAGATATTAAGGAGCTCGGGAATGGTGGATTCCAATTTGTTCATCCGATAGTTCATCACAAATTGCGAGAAGCTCTTGGCAAACAATGCGAATTAAGTCAATACTTAACTCATGATCCATCACAAAATCGAGGGTAGCTAGCCGATGTACCTGCTCATCTTTAGCACAAACCGCACTACGATTTAACCTTCTTGCATCTTCGTGAGTGAAGAGGAGCCTAGAGACCTCGAACCTTTCGATCTCGCTTGCTCATCGAACAACTCATGAAGATGGAAGACCATAGTATTAGCATCCATATGCTCATGCCGCTTTTGCAGCCGTACCATCGCGCAGCATGATGCAACTCGCCACCAGACCGCTACATGTTTCGATAGACCAACATTTGTCCGGGAGTTGCATCGCCCTTAGACTCAGAAGAGGCTCTTCAAAGACATATGCAAGCTTTTCCGCTTGAGAACAATTCTCGTGTTTCTAAGCCACCCAGAAGAAGTTAGGTCAATTTGTTCAATCCAAAATAGTGCGCAAATTCAAAGACGCATGATCAATTTATGACCTAGAAATACAAAACGAGTATATATGAGAAAGATGATTTTAAAATGCATCAATATACATTTATAAATCTCATTCATTTTTCGAATTTCAAAAACCCCAAAATCACTTCGGGAGATCGTAGGTCCATCTCCGAATGGGTTGATATCCATCATAGTTATGAACAACCTTGGAGAGAGTCCAACAAGCCATTCATAACTACGACGGTAGGTATCAACTATACCGATTGCATATCACGTATATGCAACTATCACAATGTGCTATCAACTAATTGAATGTTCACACATACATCGGGTTGTTAACACATTAACAAGTATGCATCATATGCATAGCACCCAACTTCACCTCCCTTTACATCGACCTTGGAGAGAGTCCAACAAGCCGATGCTCCAGGTTAAAGCCAACCCATTAATCGCGAAATAGTTTTAATATGGTTAGAGCGCATTCAACCAATTAGCCAGGCTTGGAGTGAGTCCAACAACCCAAACTAACGATTGACCTCTGACTCTTACCATATTAGAGTTAAACTATTCCAATGATTTGAACATGTTCAAGTTCGAGCCGGGCTTGGAGGGAGTCCAACAACCCAAACAAGAAACAGAACTCTGGTTCTAACCATATTAATGGAAGGTGTAGGCTTTAATATTGGTTAAGGGTTTTTATGTCTCATCCTCTTTGCATGCAAATAACTATTATCTACATGGCATGGCATACATCTACATGTCACGACACACATGACATAATGTTATGCATCTAATGCAATTACATGGCATACAATTATGTCATGTATATAATTTCCTTATATGTCATAACTATTTATGGAAATAAAATATGTTTAAGATTTGATTCTCCAAATCAAATCATAATTAAATTAGAAAATAAATTTCTAAATCTAATCACATATTTTATTTATGGAATTATTTGATTAAGGAAAATCTATTTAGGAAACCAATTTCCTAAATCATTAAAACTACTTATGGAAATAAAATATTTTAAGATTTGATTTCCTAAATCAAATCATGATTAAATTAGGAAACAAATTTCCAGAATCTAATCAAATATTTTATTTATGGAAAATATCAATTTCCATAAATACTTTCAACTTTCCAAAAGTGGAATATTTCCATAAATACTTCTAGACTTTTCAAAATTGAAAAATTTCCATAAATATTTCTAAATTTCCAAAATTTAGAAAATTTCCAGAAATACATTATGACTATCGCAAAACCATTTTACGATTATGTCGAAACACAACCTGGGCTCTGATACCACTATTGGGTTTCCGGCACCGCGGCGTGTATGTGTTCGATCATGTTTCGTAAACATGAGCACAGCGGAAGCAATTAAAAATAATAAATCTATATTTATTACAACACACACAACACACACATGCTATTACAACAAGTGTAGACATAACCGTAAATTAAAATTTGCAATAAAAGAAATTATCTACGTTATACCTTTCGTATGACGTGTAGCGGGAACGACATCAACCGGAACGATCCTCGTAAGAATCGTCTCTATCCGTATCCACGCCGAGCTCCTCGGGATGACTTCGCTAAGTCACGAGCTTCGTCTTCGTACGGGTTACTAGCCTCGTGTTGAAGACGACGCGTGATCGAGAGATGATCACGATCCAATCCAAATTCGATCCTAAAACGAAGTTCTCAAAACTCGCTTCTCCGAGAGGTATTCGCCAACGAATTGACGAATCCTTCGTCCCTCCACTCAGAGGATTACCGAGATCAAATCCCCTAAGTTAGGCGCTATCGAGCACTCAACCGCCGCCCAAACGACGCCCGACAACAAGAAACAAGCTGTCCAGAAAAACTGGACAGCTTGGTGGAGGAATAGGCGGGCCGCCAAGGAGAGATGGAAGCTCACCTTATCACCAACCTAGAGGAGATCATCGGAGGGTCGCCGGAGGTTCACCGGCTGAAGCTTGGTCGCCGGCAATAAGTTGGACGGTGCTCAAAAGCTGGGCGGCGTAGGTTGGGCACCAAAACTCCAATGAGGTTGGCAATTAGGTTGGGCGCCAAAACTAATTAGGGTTTTGGATTAAGGTTTAAGCCCTATTTTATAGAGAACTAATTTTTAATGGTTAATGGATCATATCCATAAAGCCCGTTAACTCCGCCCATTAAGATAAGTTAAAATAAACCAAACCATGATGGTTTATTTTAAGTTAAAACGAACCTAACCAACCTTTTGGTTCATTCGCTTAATATAAACCAAACCCTTTGGTTTATTCTCATCCATTGATTAGAACCAAACCATTTTGGTCCATCCATTATGTCTTCATAAGACACGCCCATCCACGCTCATTGCGATCAAACAATTTCATGCTCGCTTATGTTTGGTCCAACCAAACATAGTTTCTCCTCGGCCCGAGAATCCCATTCTCAAGCTCGCTTTAAATCCTTGATTACACTCACAGCGTGGTGACCAAATAGGTTCTCGGCTTATGTTGGCCGCCTATAATTAACCATTAATTATAGAACGATCATGAGTGGCACCTAGTAGTACATCATGATCCCCAATTAACCAAAAGATCAACTTGATCCGTAACTATTTCAAACCCTTCAAGAGTCGAATGAATCGTGCCCCATTCCCTTCACTCATCTTATACCCACTTGGTTCCGGACATGGTCTATAGTGTCAGTCCCCACTAGGCTGACTACGTCACACCTAGCCCAAGTATCATTTCCTCGTCCTACGGATTCTAGTTACTGCACATGTATCGAAGAGTACCTTACTCTAAACATGTAATGCTTTGGCCAAAGACTTTAGTAACAATCCGACGAGAGGCCATGGGTATACATCTCCTCGCAAGGAGTGGTGAATCTTTTATAGGCTATTCAAACACCTTCGATCACTTCGACTTATACCCAATCATCCCGGGTCCACATCTCCTTAGAGATGTTTGCTTAAGATGTCAAAGCATAAGTCTCCATGATCAAGATGACTCAATACCGCAAGTCAAAGGAACATCGCACTTAAGCCACAAGAAGAACTTCATCGACATATCTATATATGCAGAGAACCATATGAAGTCTTACTACCGTCACTCCAATGAACTAGTTACCATAACTAGCATCCACGATTAACTCCGACATCACAATGTCTCCACCAAAGGAGAATCACCGCTTGATACACCAAGGAGTATACTCGTAAGAACTGACGTAATCGATGGTGTCCAAATCCATCAATTCATCGACTAGGATAATTCCGATACATCACAATTACACATGTAGAGATACTCACTAGTTGTGATCCAATCACAAATTCTCTCATGCCGTGAATCGTGGACATTCAAGAAATGAGTTTAAGATCCAATCAAATACATTAAACATGTATACTCAAATAGTGAATCTTCATTTATCATATAAATGGTTCAACATGACACTCCTCCATATAATGGCTCCACCTCCCAAAGTAAACACAAAACCCGAGGTAGACTCCATCGTTATCCCTATCGATTGAAGTCGGAATCTGTAACTACAGGAGTAATTGGTCCGCTCGTAAACCAACATATAATCCCTAGTCCTTCTCGTGTACTTCAATATATGCTTACAGTACCCAATGTCTCTACCTCGATTACTCGATATTCCGACCATGCCGACGACAGAGATATATCCGTCTCATAAGCATCGCATCGCATACATGAGGCTTCCTATCGCCAAGCATAAGGAACCGCCTTCATCTCCTATCTCCTCGCATTTATCTAGGACACATCTCTAGATAAAGGAACTCCATGCCTCGAAAGGTAGAAAACCCTTCTGGAGTTATGCATGCTAAAACGATCCATAATCGTGTCTATGTATGAAGCTCGATAAGCACAACATCCTTTTCATGATCCCTTATAACCTGATCCCAAGGATGTGTCCTACTTCTCCCAAGTCCTTCATATCAAACGCTTGACAATCATACCCTTACGTCCGATAACACTGACATATTGTCAATTAACAAAATGTCATCTACGATAATACAAGAAATACCACTACGCTTCACATCTCTTGTATACACAAGACTCATCCGGACTTTGAATAAATCCATAAGACTGGATTACCTCATCAAAGCGGATGTTCCAAGACCTCGAAGCTTGCTTCAATCCATAAATGGACCGATTAAGCTTACACACAAGATGTTCTTTGCCTTTAGCAATGAATCCCTCTGGTTGCTTCATATAGATGTTTTCCTCAAGACTTCCATTAAGGAAAGTTGTCTTGACATCCATCTGCCACACCTCATAATCCATATGAGCTGCTATGCATAAGAGAATTCGGATAGACTTAAGCATGGCTACCGGCGAAAAGGTCTCCTCATATTCAATACCCTCTTTCTGAGTATACCCCTTCGCAACAAGCCTCGCTTTGAATGTCTCAACCTTCCCATCTATTCCTCTCTTTCTCTTGTAGATCCACTTGCATCCAATGATTTTTACACCATCGGGTGGTTCTACTAGCTCCCATACCTGATTTGAATCCATAGATTCAATCTCAGCATTCATTGCACTTTGCCAAGATACTGCATCTTTATCTTGGATTGCCTCGTCATATGTCCAGGGATCAGGTTCATGTTCACCAGGGACCAAATCAGAAGATTCTTCTAAGAACATGAATCTATTAGGCTGTCTCACAACCCTCCCACTACGACGAGGTATCACCTGTGTATCCTCTGTGACACGCGGTGCAGTGACATGTGGTATATCCTCTTGTACCGGTGGTACTAAAGAAGTGACTTCCCCTTTTAATTCCTCCAGAATAATTTTACTCTTGGGCTTGTGGCTCATCATATAGTCTTCCTCTAGAAATCTGACGTTCGTGCTAACGATTACCCTCTGATCTCTATGACTATAAAACAAACCACCCTTCGTTCCTCTAGGATACCCAACGAACATGCGTACTTCTGTACGAGGTTCCAACTTACCACCATCTGCCTTCGACACATGTGCTGGACTCCCCCATATCCGAATATATCTTAGACTAGGCTTTTGCCCAGTCCACAACTCTGTGGGAGTAGAAGGCATTGATTTAGATGGAACCAAGTTCAGAATGTACACTGTCGTATCTAGAGCATATCCCCAGAACGAATCTGGAAATTCATAATAACTCATCATCGATCTAACCATCTCCATAAGAGTCTTATTCCTTCGCTCTGCTACACCATTCTGCTGGGGTGTGCCAAGTGCAGTCAATTGGGATTGAATCCCAGCCTCTGATGAGTAGTTCCTAAACTCTCCCAAGAGGTACTCTCCACTACGATCAGATCGTAGTGTCTTAATACTTTTACCTTGACGTTTCTCCACATCAGCCTTGAATTCTTTGAACTTGTCAAAGCATTCAGACTTGCGGCGCATCGGGTAAATGTATCCATATCTTGAGTAATCGTCTATAAAAGAGACGAAATACTCAAAACCACCTCTAGCCTGGATAGACATAGGACCACACAAATCAGAATGAACCAATTCTAACACATCTTTGGCTCTATACCCCTTGGCCTTAAAAGACATCTTGGTCATTTTATCCTCCAAGCAAGATTCGCAGGTTGGAAAATCTTCCATCACTAATGAACCCAGAGGTTCATCAGCTATCAACCTTTGAATTCTGCTTAGGTTAATATGACTAAGCCTAAGATGCCAAAGATATGTTTGGTTCATCTTCGAAGGTTCTTTTCTCTTATTGGAATTAGAAGATTATTAACTTTTATTTGCATCATGGGAGCTTTTGGTTCAAGTGTGTACAAATTTTCTATCAATGTACCTGAACAGATAATGTCCATATTCCTTTTTATAACAACTCTATCATTAAAAGAAATAGAATATCCATCCATAAACAATTTAGAAACTGAAATTAAATTCTTTCTAAATAAAGGTACATAAAGGAAATTTTCCAGAACCAAAATTTTATTTTTCTCAAAAGATAAATAAAACTTCTCCCACTGCAATAGCCGCCACCATTATGGCATTGTCCAAATAAACGGTAATCTCTCCCTCAGCTCGTCGCCGGGTTTCCTGGAACCCCTACAAAGAATTACAGACATGATCAGACTAGACCAAGTGCCGGTAGATAACACCGCTAACCATGTTTCAACGACTAGACCAAAGGATATACCTTTGTTCTGCTTCGGATTGGGGCAGTCCTTCTTCCAATGTCCATCCTACTTGCAAGTGAAGTACTTGCCTTTCGGCTTCTTCACTCCTCCCTGAGATCCTCCCACCACCTTTGCTTCACCTTGTTTCTTCTTCTTCTTGTCTTTCAGCTTAGAAGTAGAAACCTTCTGAGCAACGATGGCCTGAGCCTGAGCAAGCCTTTTTGTTGATTGGAGAATGATATCGACCTGGGTTTCGCCATCGATCTCAGCTCCAAGGACTTCCAGCTTATTCGCAGGCTTAGGAGGACCCTCTTCGAAGAGTACATATTTGTACTCCTCAGCAGTTAAGACAATATCTAGATTCTTTTCCCATCAATATTATTTGGGTACAGTAAGTTTATTTTCCTTTAGTATCATAACAAGTGGACTAAAAATCATTTTGAAAATCCTAAGAATCACATAAATCATTACTTTGGATTTCAAAAAATTATTGATTCCTCAAACAATAAAATTTTAAAATCAACCAACACCTCAAAACACCGAGAATATCGTATGCCACGATAGTGTGGACGTATACGAATTCTACATTTGTAAGAGGAGGTTTTACCCATTAATTTTACTATCTTGTCAACCTAACTTTTTGACAAGTAAAATTAATAGTTGGTTCCTCTTCGGCCCTACAAATAAAAGCAGTGATTCCGATGAGGAGGATACTTATATTTGTATCTAAGTGTTCACCATTACTTGGTACCAAGGTAATTATCTCGGGTTATGTGCCTTACGATGGGAAAGTACACACGCTCTTTAATAATTTCCTTTAACCATATTCGACCTTGTGATCCGCAAACAAACTCATTCGATGGGGAGGAAGGCACTCAGAGCCGACGCGCAAGTTTGTTTGCATCACTTGTCAAATCGTAATTGAGGTCGTGGGAATTTATAAAAATTTCCCTCTCCCACTTAGTAATTTGAAAATGAGGAATTTTCTAGCTTACGACATGCATATCAAACAATAAGCAATAAATATGAAAAATAAAAAATTTCTAACTATTATGGCTTTTATCTTCAATATGTCTTCCGTCGCATCGCCATCTCGTCCGCTCCTCCTACGCCATGTACAAGTCATCCGGAGATCCGAGCCGAGACTAAAACCTATTTTAATTTATATCCATCGATCCTATACTCCACGAGGGAGTGTACATGAAATCTAGATCGAAAGTAAAATAAAATAAAGAGTGGTTAAACAATGTCGTATCTAATTTACAAAAATTAAATACTAGCCTCGTCAACCCCGAGGATTCAACAAAATAAACATTTACACACATACAATCACATACACACATATGGTCATAATAGTCGGATCTTATGTCTGCAACCAAAGAGTTAAACTACGCATATCCTACTATTATCCGGCACATATGAAAAGTGCATAAAAATTAACCGAATCCTAAACACACAAAACTGGAAACCTTGGCTCTAATACCAATTGAAGGGTTTTGCTTATCGAGTCCGTGAGGGGAAACTTCGCTTCCCACTACACCTTGGTTGTTTGTTCATGGCGATCCCATCGATGTCCTCGGATTAAAAAATTTAATCCTAGACAAAAGGGATTGCTCAAACAACCAAGTCATCATCGTGCTATTCGTTTAGAGAGGTCACTTGAACAAACTCGTTGTTCAAGCGACCAACCTCTATTCTACGAGTAGCCGCAGAATAGACGATGTATGGATCGCCGATTTTTGTATTTATGTTCGGGATCCAAGTATTATTTAGCCACAAACAGATTTATATCATGCTCATAATTGGAAAAACAAATACAAGCAAGTAACAAAAGAGAATAGAGAATAGATATACCTCTCGATCTTCTAATGTATGACCTTCCTCCTTTCGGACGTCGTGTGGGCGACGATCTACCAAAAGTTGAAGCTCCTAGATCGCAAATCTTCCTTCCTTGCTCTAACAAAGCAAGAGGAAGAATAGAAACAAGGCTCTTCTCCTTCCTATAGCCAACCAACAAGCAACAAGAAGAATGCTTGCCGCCGACCAACAAGAAGGAGATTATGGTGGAAACCGGCCAAGACACCAAAGGAAAGCCCTATATCTTATTTCCACCACCTAAGGAGAAGGAGAAGAGGGTCTTTGGACGCCGGCCAAGGGCTGGAAAGAAGGTTGTGGGCACCGACCACCAAGGGAGAGGAAGAAGAAAGCAAACTACTTCCTTATTTGGTGTCACCCAAGCCTCCTAAACCCTAAGCTTCCAAACCCTAATCCTAGCTCTCCTAAATGTCGGCCATGGAAGAGGGGAAGAAGAATAGGATAAGCACCGGCCAAGGTCTAGGGGAGAAGTATATGTGCCGGCAACAACTTGGGAAGAAGAAGAAAAGAGCTCTTCCTCATGTTGCCACCCACCCCTATCTCCCAAACCCTAGCCGCCCAAACCTAATCCTAAACAAACTAGGATTCCTAGCCTCCAAAGGAAGCAAACCCTAATCCCCTAAGCCATCATCAAGTTGCCGCCCAAGCCAATAAGCGTTATTTATAGAGTTGGGTTTATGCCTTGGATTAATCTCCACCATTGGTTCTAGGGATTTAATCTCAATCGTCGGATCTAGAGATTTAATCTCAACTGTCGGATCTAGAGATTTAATATCTACCATTGGATCTAAAGTTTTGTTTCTATCCATTGGATCTAAGCTTCATGAGGTATTAATAGGCTAGATTAGGGACCATGAGGAGGAGTTGGATCTTAGCCACCCATGGATCAAGCCCACATAAAGTCCGATCCATTAATGATAATTCAATCCACTAAAGGATTATCATTGATCTACCTCACAAACCCCCATAAGATAATATGAGTTCCATATATTATTTGTACATTTTCTCCCCGTGTTTAAGATCTCGAATGTCCGTCGATTAATTAATTTACTGACCATTAATTAATCAACATCTAACATCATGAGTAGTATCACTCAACCTTTTCATCATGCCGGACCAAGTCCACCTGCAGGATTTACATGATGAACCTTATGAGCTCCTCAAGGGGACATCATCATCCTAATATATAGGACACGGTTTCCTCCTATAATCAATGGCACACCATATAAATAATATCATTTCCCAACTTACCGAGCCTATCGATTTAATCTATAAATCTCGCCCATTGGTAAATCAAAGAAATGAATACTAAGTATATGTGCCCGTTATTATATCGGGATTAAGAGCATGTACAAAATAATATCTGAGGTCCGATTCGATTATGTAGTCAGCAATAAATCGAATCACCTCTAAGTCGGTCCTGCTCAATACACACAAAGTGCACTAGTGTGATTCTATGGTCAAGACAAACCAATACCAAATCACACTACAACCATTCCGATGGTTTGTCCAAAGTCATCTCGGTTGTGAGCCTTTACTTATGCTTTACAAGGAGCCGATAACATGATCTCCCGTGTGACATCACACACCATGTTATCTACAATGTAATGTATTAGACAATATTGCATAACCATAAAAATGCAAACAATGATCATGTGATTCTTATTTCAAAATAAAAATATTCATACAAAAGATAGACTTTTCAGTATATATCCCTACACTAACTCGGTGCATAATAAATCTGTAAAATTTGTTGTTGATTTAATGAATGTAACTCGACATATAGATAAAGTTATGAATCGGAAATTTTCTGAACATATTCAAAAGAATCGATTAAGGCTTACCGCAACAATTAAGAGTGTTCACTGGTTTAGTTTGCAAGGGTGTGGATTGAGAGGTCATAATGAATCTTTAGATTCCCAAAATCGTAGTAATTTCATTGAGATGTTAAAACTTTTGGGAAAATGGAATGCTAGTATTGACGATGTTATCTTAGAAAAAGCTCCAGGAAATGCAAAGTATACTTCACCATAAGTTCAAAAAGAAATCTTGTACATTATTGGTAACAGAGTCAGAAATAAAATCCGTGATGAAATTGGAGATTCTAAGTTTTGTATTTTGGTGGATGAAGCGAAGGATGTATCTAACAAAGAACATATGACTATAATTTTGAGATTTGTAGATGTCTATGGTTTTTTACGGGAGTTTTTTTTCCAAATTGTGTATGTTCATGACACCACAGTTGCAACACTTAAGAAAGAAATATGTGATGCCCTCACTAGATATAATCTAGAAATTCATAATATGCGAGGTCAAGGGTATGATGGTGCTAGCAATATGTGTGGTTTAGGGTTGTTGATTTAATATGCGAGGTCAATAGATAGACTTCACCAAGGTTTTTCAAAATGATTTTAAAATGTTTTCAAAACCTTATTTTAGATCATATTCCTTGGGCTCTATGTACATGACTTGTACACATGCTCTCCCAATGATCCACAAATAAAATTAGATGAGTTTTAGTTCATCTAGATGCAAACACTATGCACCTTGAACTTAACTCATATCCTAGCATCTCACATGTATCTAAGGTGTATAAATACACATACATGTCAATTGGATGTGAGATGTGGGTTTTGTTCTCCCTAATCTAGGGTTTCATGCATTCTCTAAGGCAACCCTACTTGATTCCCTTATAAATGGGACTCCAAGTCATGTCATTGTCCTTAAATCAATTTCAATCAAATTATCTTAAATGCATGAGTGATTATGGCATGAGAAATGATATAAATAAGCACATGCTCATAATCATGATGTCATGGCATAATATGAAATCTAAAAACACATGACATTTAAAACCTTAATCCTAAACATGAACATGACATATAAAATCATAGAACTATGCATGATGTCATGACATGACATATGGCAAACAAGGCATGTCATATAAAATATATAGGTATAGTAATACCTAAATTTTAATATTAATTGTCATTTGATATAATTAGATATATTTTGCCATATTTCTATTTTTCTTCCAAGTGTGCCAAAAACCCAAAATGACACACTAACACTCTAAACCCTAATTGTGTCAATTCGACCATTTTATCAAGCTTCTCAAATAATATTGGCACACCCTAAACTCTTTTAGGATTCAAATCAAACCACATTCCCAAGGTAACCATAACCTTGAAAATGACCTAAAATGTCACCTTTATCTTGGTTGAGTTAGCTACCCATCCAATAAAGGTTGGCACACCCTAACCCCATCTAGCGTGAATCAATCACGCTCTTAGGAACCCAAAATCGATTTGAGCTCCTAGAGTTAATCAGGTATTCCTTAGGGATAACCTCCCTAGATACTTTCCTAATGACCCTCCTAGGCTTGTTAGCCTTGGTCATTTGGATCTTACCTAGGTTGACTCTAGGGGTAACTCCCCTTGCAACCTTCTTAGTGGCCACCCTAGGTTTCCTTGAAACCCTAGCCACTAGGCACACCCTTTGGTCAATTCTAGGGATGACTTCCCTATTGACCTTGGTCTTCCTAGACCTAGTTTGTGTTCCATAGTCAAATGGAACACTATGGTAAGCTACCTTAGGCTTAGGTTTGTGACCCAAACCTTGCTTGCCCTTGGTTGACTTTTGACTCTTAAGTCCTAGGTGTTGACTTTGACTTTTGGACCTAGAAGTTTGACTAATTGACCCTTGCATTTGATTTTGCATAACCTTAAGGGTCTTTTCAAGTTTTTCAAGCCTTGACCTCAAGGCTTAGTTTTCTAATTCTAATTGCCCAATTTTAGAATTTTGATTTAGACCATGGGCATGGTTCTTCCTAGGCATATGCCTAGTCCATTTAGGGTTAAGGCCTAGATGTTCTCCTATTTTCTTAATGCTTTCCTTAGGTAATATATTTTTAGGGACATTAGTCCCAAATTTCTTCTTATTTCCTAAGTGAACACTCTTAGCTCCTAGGCAAATATATATATTATTTCTAGCATGCTTTTCATGCACAATAGCAAGACTATTAAAATTATTCCTAGCATGCTTTTTCCTATTAACTAAAAAGGATGCATTATTAAAATATACCTTAGGGTTAGCCTTAGTAGCTCCCCCTACTTGTGATGCTCCCCTTTGCCCCTTCTTCTCCCCCTTCGGGCATTGACTCCGGTAATGACCCGGTAGTCGGCATTTGAAGCAAATCACTTGCTCCTTGCTCTTTTTCATTGAAGCACCGGTCTCCTTGACTTTTGGCATGGGTGGACTCTTCTTGACTCTTTTAGGACATTTACTCTTGTAATGTCCTTCTTCCCTACACTCAAAACATATTATATGCATTTTATTATTAATACATATGTTTGAGTTACCTAGGGTGGTTGTAGGTGCCGGAATCAAATTTTGAACTTCTTCATCTTGATCGGATGTCGAAGCTTCTTCTTGATGTTTCGGTGTGAAAGTTATCTCCTCCCCCTCAATCCTTGAGGTGGATGCTTCTTCCACTTCCTCCACCTCTTCTAATCCGGATGTTGATTCCCTATCAACCTCCGAATCCTCACTTCCTTGTGAGGATAATCACTCTTCTTCTTCTTCTTGGACCAATGATGAGTTTTCATGAAGCTTTGCCACTTGGCTCTACAACTCCTTAGCGTCCATATAGTCCCCTACCATACACACAATCTCATTAGGGACCAAATCAAGAATAAATTTTACTACCTTCATGTTCTTCTCGAAGGCTTGGAGTTGATCTTCACTCCACTTCTTCTTCTTGAGGAATCCTCCCTTTAGTCCTATTGGATAGCTAAAACCCTCCATCAAGATAGACCATTCTTCGAAGTCCCTCATCATTAGGAAGTCTTCAATTCTTGACTTCCATTGCTTAAACCCTTCTTGTCCATAGAAGGAATAGGGAATTGGGGTGTTGATGTCCCATCCCAATGGTTCTTCCATCTTCACCCTCTAGCCTTTTTTCTTAGCTCCCGGCGATTAGTCCGTAGAAGAGCCCCGGGCTCTGATACCACTTGTTGGAGATTTGACGCCGCTAGAAGGGGGGTGAATAGCGTTGAATTCGTACGTAGATGGAAATCGTTCGCGATCGTCTCTACAAATCTCGTTATGTGCAGTGGAATAGAAATAATAAAAGCAATAACGAAAAGATACAATAACGAACGCAAGCACAACACGAGGATATAACGTGGTTCGGAACCGTAACGGTTCCTACTCCACATTGGGTTAAATCTGAACCTAAGCGATGCCACAAACACCACTAAGCAATAAAGCTCCTTCTCGACAACAAGTCGGAGGTGGAGAAACCTCGTACAATGAATTACAATAAGTAATACAAAGTAAACAAGCAAATACAAGTGAAAATGTAAAGAACACTTTACAAACTAGGGTTTTGAGCGCTTGCTTGTCGGTTGCTTGGATGAGCTTGAAGGACCCTAAAATGCACCTGCAAATCGCCTTCAAATCGCCTCACCAAAGCCTCCAAAAATCTGATTGCTTGAGCCTTCCACGAACAGCTGCTTTTATCCTCCATCGGGCTGGATTTTCGCCTAGCAGTCGACTGTCATAAGTCCCCAGTCGACTGCCAGCACTGTAGCTGTGAGACAACGACTCAATCCACGTTAGACAAGTTCCAACGGGACTCTTGCGCGATCGGCCCGCCAACATTGGCGATCGATGCCCGGCCGCGTAAGTCGATTGCCCGATCGGCTACGCGAGCATTCTGTGTTGCGGTGAACTAGCGATCATCACAACCCTTCGGCGACCGTCAGTATACATCGGGCCGCTCCAATGGCGGTTCGGCTCTTAAACGGCAGTCGAACTTAAGTCGACTCACGGCAGTCGAACCGGCCATAATGTCAGTCGACTGCCAACCTCAAGAATGAGGTTTTAACCCAAGTATGGTGCCCCCATACTTGCTAGACCACCCTTAGCCTAGACCTAAGCCTTCTAGCCACCTCCATCAGCCTCACGCCTCTCGGATCCCTCCAAGTCATCCATGACTTGTTCATCCATCGCGCTAGCCTTCAGGTGCTTCCGTCGGCTATGTCATGCTAACGGTGTCTACACCGCCAAGGCACATTGGACTTACGCCGCCAAGACTCCGCTTGGACTTTACGCCGCCAACCATTGATCTTATGCTGCCAAGACTCCCGCTTGGACTTTACGTTGCCAATATCAAACCCTTGGACTTCTCAAATGCCAAGACTCAAGCTTGGACTTTCCCTTGCCAACCCATGTTGGACTTTCCATGCCAAGACTCATGCTTGGACTTTCCATTTGCCAAGACCCATGCTTGGACTTCTCATTTGCCAAGACCCATGCTTGGACTTCTCATGCCAAGTACTCAAGACTTGGACTTTCCTTGCCAACCCATGTTGGACTTTTCATGCCAAGACCCATGCTTGGACTTTCCATGTCAACCCATGTTGGACTTTTCATGTGCCAAGTGTCCCACTTGGACTTTACCAAATGTCAAGTGTTCCACTTGGACTTTCCATGACAATTACATTGTCATATGTTTTTGTCGAAACATCAAAACATCACTCGAGTCAAACTCGAGTCCTGGTCAATCGTGACCTGGGCCGATTGCACCAACAATCTCCCCCTTTTTGATGTTTGACAAAAACCAAACAAATCATTTGAGTTAGACCACTAACTCAAATCCCTTACCAATTATCCCAAATTGGTAAATACTCTCCAAATGTTCTCCCCCAAATATTCTCTCCCTTTTTGACTAACATCAAAAAGGTTATCTCTCCAAGGAGGTCAATGTCTCATGTCCCAATGAGATCTTACAATCTCCCCCTTTTTGACCTAAAAATATCTAGGATGCCTACTATCGTCCTAGTGATAAGTCCCATATCACTCAAGAGAGGCAATCCTATAATCTCTCCCAATTTCCAAATTGGGTATCAAAAACCCATCAATTTTCCCAATTGATGATACTTTCCCAATAACTTCTCCTCTCCAAGGAGAAAAACACATCCATCATCCCAAGATGGATAACTCCCCCTAAAGGCTTGCTCCCCCTTGACCATTGCACCAACAATGTCCTTGGGAAGCTCCTAAGCCAATAGGAACTTTAAACCATCAAAATTAAGGTTCTAAGTTCAACATAGAACTTTTACTCACCCTAAATTTGATACTTTGACCTAACACAACTCCTAATCCATATCCAATGGATTTTCACCCTTTATAATGCTTCTTAAAGCATATCCTAGAGTTAGGAGTGATTAGGAACCTTTTCCATAGCTGAACACGGGCTAAACAAACCTTGTTAACCCGAAATCGGACTGGCGATCGACTCTGACGATGTCGATCATTGCCATCACATCGATCATTGCCACGAGCGATCGAAAAATCTCGATTTTCAACTATCAGAAATGAATTTTGAAAATTCATAAATAATTATACGTAATTCGAAAAATCATGAAAATTCATACGTATAATACTTATGACACACACAATGGGTGAAAAATATTTGAAAATTATTTTACCCATAAAATAGTGAGTTTGGTACAAAACTCAAAACCATTGAAATTTTCAATGTTTTGGCCCTATTTTGTATCAACTTTATCAATGATGATTGCTATCAAAAGATAGACTTCACCAAGGTTTTTCAAAATGATTTTAAAATGTTTTCAAAACCTTATTTTGGATCATATTCCTTGGGCTCTATGTACATGACTTGTACACATGCTCTCCCAATGATCCACAAATAAAATTAGATGAGTTTTAGTTCATCTAGATGCAAACACTATGCACCTTGAACTTAACTCATATCCTAGCATCTCACATGTATCTAAGGTGTATAAATACACATACATGTCAATTGGATGTGAGATGTGGGTTTTGTTCTCCCTAATCTAGGGTTTCATGCATTCTCTAAGGCAACCCTACTTGATTCTCTTATAAATGGGACTCCAAGTCATGCCATTGTCCTTAAATCAATTTCAATCAAATTATCTTAAATGCATGAGTGATTATGGCATGAGAAATGATATAAATAAGCACATGCTCATAATCATGATGTCATGGCATAATATGAAATCTAAAAACACATGACATTTAAAACCTTAATCCTAAACATGAACATGACATATAAAATCATAGAACTAGGCATGATGTCATGACATGGCATATGGCAAACAAGGCATGGCATATAAAATATATAGGTATAGTAATACCCAAATTTTAATATTAATTGTCATTTGATATAATTAGATATATTTTGCCATATTTCTATTTTTCTTCCAAGTGTGCCAAAAACCCAAAATGGCACACTAACACTCTAAACCCTAATTGTGCCAATTCGACCATTTTATCAAGCTTCTCAAATAATATTGGCACACCCTAAACTCTTTTAGGATTTAAATCAAACCACATTCCCAAGGTAACCATAACCTTGAAAATGACCTAAAATGCCACCTTTATCATGGTTGAGTTAGCTACCCATCCAATCAAGGTTGGCACACCCTAACCCCATCTAGCGTGAATCAATCACGCTCTTAGGAACCCAAAATCGATTTGAGCTCCTAGAGTTAATCAGGTATTCCTTAGGGATAACCTCCCTAGATACCTTCTTAATGACCCTCCTAGGCTTGTTAGCCTTGGTCATTTGGGTCTTACCTAGGTTGACTCTAGGGGTAACTCCCCTTGCAACCTTCTTAGTGGTCACCCTAGGTTTCCTTGAAACCCTAGCCACTAGGCACACCCTTTGGTCAATTCTAGGGATGACTTCCCTATTGACCTTGGTCTTCCTAGACCTAGTTTGTGTTCCATAGTCAAATGGAACACTATGGTAAGCTACCTTAGGCTTAGGTTTGTGACCCAAACCTTGCTTGCCCTTGGTTGACTTTTGACTCTTAAGTCCTAGGTGTTGACTTTGACTTTTGGACCTAGAAGTTTGACTAATTGACCCTTGCATTTGATTTTGCATAACCTTAAGGGTCTTTTCAAGTTTTTCAAGCCTTGACCTCAAGGCTTAGTTTTCTAATTCTAATTGCCCAATTTTAGAATTTTGATTTAGACCATGGGCATGGTTCTTCCTAGGCATATGCTTAGTCCATTTAGGGTTAAGGCCTAGATGTTCTCCTATTTTCTTAATGCTTTCCTTAGGTAATATATTTTTAGGGACATTAGTCCCAAATTTCTTCTTATTTCCTAAGTGAACACTCTTAGCTCCTAGGCAAATATATCTATTATTTCTAGCATGCTTTTCATGCACAATAGCAAGACTATTAAAATTATTCCTAGCATGCTTTTGCCTATTAACTAAAAAGGATGCATTATTAAAATATACCTTAGGGTTAGCCTTAGTAGCTCCCCCTACTTGTGATGCTCCCCTTTGCCCCTTCTTCTCCCCCTTCGGGCATTGACTCCGGTAATGACCCGGTAGTCGGCATTTGAAGCAAATCACTTGCTCCTTGCTCTTTTTCATTGAAGCACCGGTCTCCTTGACTTTTGGCATGGGTGGACTCTTCTTGACTCTTTTAGGACATTTACTCTTGTAATGTCCTTCTTCCCTACACTCAAAACATATTATATGCATTTTATTATTAATACATATGTTTGAGTTACCTAGGGTGGTTGTAGGTGCCGAAATCAAATTTTGAACTTCTTCATCTTGACCGGATGTCGAAGCTTCTTCTTGATGTTTCGGTGTGAAAGTTATCTCCTCCCCCTCAATCCTTGAGGTGGATGCTTCTTCCACTTCCTCCACCTCTTCTAATCCGGATGTTGATTCCCTATCAACCTCCGAATCCTCACTTCCTTGTGAGGATGAGCACTCTTCTTCTTCTTCTTGGACCAATGATGAGTTTTCATGAAGCTTTGCCACTTGGCTCCACAACTCCTTAGCGTCCATATAGTCCCCTACCATACACACAATCTCATTAGGGACCAAATCAAGAATAAATTTTACTACCTTCATGTTCTTCTCAAAGGCTTGGAGTTGATCTTCACTCCACTTCTTCTTCTTGAGGAATCCTCCCTTTGGTCCTATTGGATAGCTAAAACCCTCCATCAAGATAGACCATTCTTCGAAGTCCCTCATCATTAGGAAGTCTTCAATTCTTGACTTCCATTGCTTAAACCCTTCTTGTCCATAGAAGGAATAGGGAATTGGGGTGTTGATGTCCCATCCCAATGGTTCTTCCATCTTCACCCTCTAGCCTTTTTTCTTAGCTCCCGGCGGTTAGTCCGTAGAAGAGCCCCGGGCTCTGATACCACTTGTTGGAGATTTGACGCCGCTAGAGGGGGGTGAATAGCGTTGAATTCGTACGTAGATGAAAATCGTTCGCGATCGTCTCTACAAATCTCGTTATGTGCAGCGGAATAAAAATAATAAAAGCAATAACGAAAAGATACAATAACGAACGCAAGCACAACACGAGGATATAACGTGGTTCGGAACCGTAACGGTTCCTACTCCACGGATTGGGTTCGTACGAACCCTAGCGATGCCACAAACACCACTAAGCAATAAAGCTCCTTCTCGACAACAAGTCGGAGGTGGAGAAACCTCGTACAATGAATTACAACAAGTAATACAAAGTAAACAAGCAAATACAAGTGAAAATGTAAAGAACACTTTACAAACTAGGGTTTTGAGCGCTTGCTTGTCGGTTGCTTGGATGAGCTTGAAGGACCTTGAAATGCACCTGCAAATCGCCTTCAAATCGCCTCACTAAAGCCTCCAAAAATCTGATTGCTTGAGCCTTCCACGAACAGCTGCTTTTATCCTCCATCGGGCTGGATTTCCGCCTAGCGATGACCGCCATAAGTCCTCGACCGCCAAAGATCAGCGTGAGACAACGGCTCAATCCACGTTAGACAAGTTCCAACGGGACTCTTGGCAGTCGACTGCCAACATTGATAGTCGACTGCCAGCCGCGTAGTCGATCGCCAATCGGCCACGGAGCATTCTGCTCGTGGTGAACTAGCGAGATCGCCCTTTGCGATCCGATCGTCAGATACATCGTGATCGCTCCAACGAGCGCCCATTTTAAACGGGCTCGAACTCAAGTCGACTCACGGCAGTGGAACCGGCCATAATGTCAGTCGACTGTCAACCTCAAGAATGAGGTTTTAACCCAAGTATGGTGCCCCTATACTTGCTAGACCACCCTTAGCCTAGACCTAAGCCTTCTAGCCACCTCCATCAGCCTCACGCCTCTCGAATCCCTCCAAGTCATCCATGACTTGTTCATCCATCGCGCTAGCCTTCAGGTGATTCGGTCGGCTATGTCATGCTAACGGTGTCTACACCGCCAAGGCACATTGGACTTACGCCGCCAAGACTCCGCTTGGACTTTACGCCGCCAACCATTGGTCTTATGCTGCCAAGACTCCCGCTTGGACTTTACGCTGCCAATATCAAACCGTTGGACTTCTCAAATGCCAAGACTCAAGCTTGGACTTTCCCTTGCTAACCCATGTTGGACTTTCCATGCCAAGACCCATGCTTGGACTTTCCATTTGCCAAGACCCATGCTTGGACTTCTCATTTGCCAAGACCCATGCTTGGACTTCTCATGCCAAGTACTCAAGACTTGGACTTTCCTTGCCAACCCATGTTGGACTTTTCATGCCAAGACCCATGCTTGGACTTTCCATGTCAACCCATGTTGAACTTTTCATGTGCCAAGTGTCCCACTTGGACTTTTCATGCCAAGTACTCAAGACTTGAACTTTACCAAATGTCAAGTGTTCCACTTGGACTTTCCATGATAATTACATTGTCATATGTTTTTGTCGAAACATCAAAACATCACTCGAGTCAAACTCGAGTCCTGGTCAATCGTGACCTGGGCCGATTGCACCAATAGATGTCTATGGTTTTTTACGGGAGCTTTTTTTCCAAATTGTGTATGTTCATGACACCACAGTTGCAACACTTAAGAAAGAAATATGTGATACCCTCACTAGATATAATCTAGAAATTCATAATATGCGAGGTCAAGGGTATGATGGTGCTAGCAATATGTGTGGTTTAGGGTTGTTGATTTAATATGCGAGGTCAAGGATATAATGGATTGCAAGTTTTATTTCTTAAAGACTGCTCCTATGCATATTATGTGCATTGCTTTGTCCACCCATTACAGCTAGCGTTAATTGCAACGGTTGAAAATGAGATCTCTATATGACTTTTCTTTTCGAATATGATGATTATTGTTAATCTTGTTACATCTTCTCTCAAACGTAATGCTGAGTTATAATCTGCTCAAGTTAATGAAATTGCACGTTCTATTGTTGTTGGTGAACGTGAGACTGGACAAGGAGCTAATCAAATTGACACTTTGCATCGAGCAGAACTACTCGTTGGAGCTCCCATTTTGATTATATTTGTGGCTTAATAGATATGTATATGCAACTATTAGTGTGCTTGAAAGCATTATCACTGATGGTTCCTCTATTTCGATGCGTGGAAAAGCGGGTGGTTCCTTAATAGTGATGAAGTCTTTTGATTTCATTTTTATTTTGCATTTGATGGATAAAATTATAGGGATTACAAATTTACTTTGTCGTGCCTTGCAATAAAAATCTCTTGATATCATAAAAGCAATGGATTTGGTCTCTATAACTAAAATCTTCTTTCATATGTCAAATCATTTTGCACAAGATTGGATGTCGATATACCGAAGATGAGTGTTCGTTATAAGCATTCTAATCGTTCATGACAACAAAAGGATACCATCACAGTTGAGCATCACTTTCATTATGATATATTTAATATTGCAAAAGATTTTCAGTTGGGAGAGTTAAACTCTAGATTCAGTGATGAGACAATAGAACTTCTTGTGTTTAGTTCTGCTTTGGATCTAAAAGATAATTTTAAATGGTTCAATATTGATAAGATTTGTACTATCGCTGAGAAATATTATCCCGAGGACTTTACTGAACAAGAAATGCATCATTTGAGGTGTCAGCTACAATATTATGAGCTTCATGTAATTTGTCATGAAAATTTTCAAAAAATGTCCACTATCTTAGAATTGTGTCACGGATTATTTGAAACAAAAAAATTACAAAACTATAATTTGATCAATAAGTTGATTCGTCTAGTTTTAACTTTGCCTATTTCTATGGCAACTACAGAACGTGCATTTTCAGTTATGAAGCATGTTAAAATAACTCTTCGTAATAGAATGGGAGCGAATTTTCTCATAGATTCTATGATTATTTACTTTGAGAGAGAGAGTTTGTTTTAAGTATTGATTCAGATTCTATAATCGATGAATATTATACTTTGAAGAATCGTAAATCACAACTTCAATAGTATGTATATATAGATCATTTTTATACTACATTGATTCTTTTTTAATAATTTTTAACTGTACATACTGCAGGAAAAAATACACATCCTGTAGTTGTTCCTGAGAATTTTGGCTTTGTGACAACTGATGAGACTCTGGTTGTTGAGGATGAAGGTTCCCCCCTCATTTTTGTATTTTCTTTCTGAAAGTTGTTTGAGTAATTCTCAATTTCTACTTTGCGCATAAAAAGTTACCCCCCTGTTTATATTCAGGCTTTCTAATCTCATCTTCAAAGTTGACTGCTTCATATTGTTCAACTTTTAGTACCTTATATACAATGATTATATGATCTGGGTCATCATTCTGATTTTTTTTACTTAATAGTTGAGTAACTTTTAGCTTTATTAAAAATTCAGTTTGTGTACTAGTTCAATAGCTTCTATATTTTTTTATATTTTCATTGGAACTTCATCTATTACACTAAAAGATCTATCGATCTTTATTTAAGTCTGTTTGAGAATCATGGTTGTTGGTTCTCAGGTGATGCCAAATATGTCTATGTTGGAAATCTTCCTTCTTCTATTTCGACTTCAAACCTTGAGCAAGTCTTTAAGAACTTCGGTAGATTGAGACCAGATTGTGTTTTTATTAGAAGCCGAAAGGTTGAGTCCTTTTTAAAATTTGTTGTATTTTATCTTATTTTTATTTATCTAGATTTATTTTTAACTCACAAGTATTCTATATGAAATTTGCAGGAATATGATGTTTTTTATGCTTTCATTAAATATCAAGATGCCATTGATGTACAAAATGCACTTAAGGTATCTTTCTTTCCTCTAGTTTATTCTCACAAGGATCAAAATATCCGACTGTATTTAGTAGTATTTGCACGGTCCTTGTCTATTGCAAGTCTAGTCTGACCAAATGTTGAATTCAATGTAAACGGTATGCTTTTATCATTTCATCTTGTTTATAAAATCAATTTTCAGTTTTGACTATTTGACTGATGATACTAGCAGATAAATTTCCATCGTAGTGTTTCAAATTTCCTTATCTTCCAGCTATGTAATCTCTACCTTAATTTGTTTGATCTTCATTATTATTTTCTGGGTGATTTTGCTTAGGTAAACTACTTCTAGATTCATGTCCTTGTATTTTGCTGGCACTTTAACTTTTTTTTTAAATTTAAATTTTTTATATTTTGTACAACTAGATTTTGCTAAGATAATATTTAGATATTTTTTATGTTATCTCTAAAATTACATAATTTACATATTGATTTTGCATTTGCAAGCATCTCCAATACAGTTGATTCACGTGGAGGGGAGAAGACCTAACGGCGGTGATTTCATGTTGTACGCCTCTCTTTTAAAATCACTTGAATATCCAAATTTGAGAATGAATTAAATATATACATCAGTTTTTTTTTTAACTTATCAATATTAATGTTTTTATGGTCCCTAGATTTTAAGTTTTTGAATGATCTAAGAATGTTCCAGGATTATGCAATAGTATAAGTCTCTTATTATGTGATCCTCCCTATCCCTTAGAGGGAGTATACATTTGTGTTGCTGCTTGATGTAGCTATTAAAATTTTAAAAAAAATATTAAAAATTATAATGACAAGCAATATGTGAAGTATATTCATCATATCACTTTTTATATCAAGTGGGGTCTTGGTCATAATTTCATGGTGTATTCATTGCTTGCTAAATCTGTCCATAGAAGGAATAGAGCATGTCTTAATATCCAATATGTTTGTCAACAAACTTGTTCAATGTGTGTATCTTAATGGGCAGAGTCAGAGTACTCTTGCATATGTTAACATCAAGGGCGGAGCCACGTTCACTGTTATTCAGGTATTAGCCGGGGTAAAAAAAAATTGTTCTCATTGTAGCATCTTAAAAAAAAAAAAAATTCATGCTTAGCCTGAATTAGCTCGGAGCTAGCTCCGCCAGTGATAACACTCACGTCCAACATCCAGTTCCACGGTTATTGCCCAAGGTCATAGCACACACACTTTACCTATATCGTGCTCTTGCAGTACGCATGGACTAGGCGAGTGAAAATATTAGCACGAGATTGGTATTGCGTAAAGAGAAAAAAAAACACTTGCGAATAATTGAAAGCCAAGAACAAGAAAGCATATTAAGTTTTCTACGCATACGGTATTATGACTAACTCCCCATCAATTAGATTAAACAAACTGATTATATATTCTGAATTAGTAAATTTATTTATATGACTCTCGATTCCCTTTTTTATTATATTATATTACTATTAAGTGGGGGTGTATTGAGATTACGATTGCCTTTACACCCCCCCCCCCCAGTTGTGGTCACGACTACAACTTCAAATCCATACCAATGCTAATCGACAGGCAAAATAATAAATTTTATCGGGGCCAGCCGACGAGGCATGGCATCTTTACATTCTTAATCCACGATTACAGTTCTATGGCATCCTGAAACTACAGTAAGAAAGCACAAAAACGAGAACGAGAAACCTTGAAAAAGAAAAAAAAAAAAAAACTAGAAATTCGGATGCCAAAACTCAGCTAGCTGATGTCTTGTTAATTTTTAACTTCAAAAATTATTGATACCATAACAATAGAAGTCCAGCTATATTCATTGCAAGTTAATAGGTAATAATTTGCAACCAGCAACAAGTAAACAAAGGGGGTAAAAGAAACGAAAGGCTCGACTTCATACCGCAAAACAACCCACCATATAGGTACATGCATTGATGCTGCTTCTCGAACCCCATAATAAAATAATGATGAAGCCAGCCAATAAGAAATGAATACACAATAACTAAAATATATATATATATATATCGAGGGTAGGGGGGAGGTTATAGCACCTTGACTCCACTAGGGCGTTTGCCTTCCATAGCATCCTTTTTGATGCGGCAATCGGCACAGAGGAAGGGACCTTCCCATGGCTTTGAGCTGGTGGAGAAGATGGAGCCAGCGTGAACAGATACCCCTTCGCTGGGGGCAAGCTGCGTCTGGCATATAGCGCATGTAAAAATATTCCATGTTTTTTCTGCGGATGAGTCGCTTCCAAGCCTGCAAAACAAGTGGAAAGAATGCCGACACTTTAGGTGAATGACCTTTTTCGACTATATTTTAGAAACTCTCGTCTTAAGATGTGAGGCCATGAAGTGGAGTTTTAGCCACTTCTCGATTTATACTCTCTATAACAAAATGGAACACTTCCATATAATGCCATGAATTGGACAATCCGCTTGTATTGTTCACTTTGTTTAATAGGTCCCTAGACTTACATTTCAATTAACAAGTTTTGATATATTGCAAAATGGTCAAATTCATAAGACCACCCGAAACAAATTCATGTCTATCTGTGTATTAGTACGAGGTTTTTTTACATAGGCAGTTTTTTTTTTGTCAAGAGATGAATCCATCTGGGTCACTTGTATATATATATATATATTAAAAAATGATCAAGAAACAATAGGAATTAGAGTGCCTACAAGAAATTACAGAAAATTGAACCCAAGCCAATTGGCAGACCCATATAAAAAAACTAGATTAAGACTCCTCCTAAGCACCTTCTTGGCCAGCCAATCGGCAAGTACACCCAGTGGTATGTGCAAATGTAATGTAATAAAAATACAAATATAGATTCTTGATAGTTGCAACATCTCCCTCGCAGAACGGTAGACAGTAGGTGCTGTCCCCAATAATGTATGCCATGAGAGAGGGTTTCAACGTATAAGTTGGATAGGTTAAAGCCAAGCATGACTTCCAATACTACTTTAATGCTGCTAATTTCCACTTCAAGGATGACAACCACCAGGATAAAATGCAAGGGTCGCTACTTAAATACCATTTAGTCATGAATTGCACCGCCAATCCCCGTTTGCCCTAAGCACGGATTAACGATGACATCTGAGTTTAATTTGTATGTTCCTTCTTGCTGGCAACCTAAGCAAGAGCCCTCTAAATAGTCAGTTGGCGATCTAATGTTTTAACCAACTCAAATAAAATTTTAGTTGGACATAGAGGACATCTGCTACCTGATAAAAAGCACAAGTGCAGGATAGGATACTACACCTTGATCCCGTTTAATTTACATATGCAGTTTGATCAACTAATTACCACAACCATCCACTAGATACTAAATTCTTAGAATCTTGAAGCCAGAAGTGATTAACTTGAGTATAGGATATGATAAATATGCCGTGTGCTAACTATGCTCCTTTGCTTATACATGTGTACTATAAGTGTTGATGGTTTGCTTCTGGCGTTGGAATAGAATGAGTAAAAATGAGTTGCTTTAGTATGAAAACTGTCTTGAAATTGTCTTCAGGAAAGGTTACCTTTCAGAAAGCATTGCGGAACCCTCTTCGAATATTTCTTCAACTATACCAACAGCAGATAGCTTCTTTGCTAGCTTATTAGCAGAATCCTTTGAACTTTTTCTGAAGATGAAAGATTTGAATTTGTTAACCTTTTTCGGTGTAGATTGAGGTGGTTCCGAATGATCAGATTGAGCAATGTCAACGACAATGCAAGTTGTATCATCTTTCAAACCCCTTGTCCTAAGTGCTTCCTGCTTGGTGAACAGCTAAGATTCAAAATTAGCTAGTTGTTTTAGATCACAATTGAATGATTGCTTACACGGACAAAAATTTTAAGCATGATGATGTATTAAATCTCTGAGACAAAATTGGGAAAATCATAATCACCTTAACAACTTGTCTAGCAGCAAGCTCTGCAGGCAAACCTCGGCAAGAGTTTGCAGCCATTTCAGAAGTCAAGGCATCCCAGATACCGTCTGAGGCAATTATAAGTCTTCCTCCAGTATTTGACAGCTGGAATAAAAATAAAGATCTTAGGACAAATAAGATATTCAAAAAGCCAAAGATTGAAATCCAATTCAACAAGAAAAAGGAGTGGAAGCAGAATGAATCAACAACAATGTAACGTGACTCAGTCCAGCTTGATCCTCTATTCGAGCATTTATATAAGCTAGCATCGATATCTTTAGAGCATGTATAGCATACTCCTTACGAGCAAGGAAAAAGTTGATGGGGATAAATACCTTGACTTGCTTGACATAAGGAACAGGAACAATAAATTCTCCAACATCCATATCCCCTATAGATCTGGATAGGCACAATCCTCCCGGCCAACAGCGAAGGGGACCAATCTGAAAGGAAGATATAAAATCTGAGAGAATTATTATGAAGCACTAGAGTAATTATGGTCTCGTAGACAATCCAAAAGACTTTTTTTCATCAAAATCAAATTAAAACACACCTCAGCACCACCAACAATGCTGAGCCTCCCTACTTCACCTCCACTAGCAGTAACACGTTCCCGCCTGTCCATAGCCAATTAATTGAATTAGTGAGATACAGGAAGAGCTAACTAATTGCTGTTCACAAACAGCAACAATACCCACTCTTCAACATTTTCTTCAAGCCTGTGATCAACGGTTAGTGAAGAAACTACCCCTCCCTGTGCATCTAAGATGCATCGAGAGTCTCCAACTGAAGCGACGGTAATTGTCCATCCATCAATTATTACAAATGTGACAGTGGTTCCAGATGTTTGTCCTGATAAATAACATGGAACAGGTAAAATCAAAATTTATATTTAGTCAGACCATTAAGAGAAAGGTCACCAGGAAGAGGGAAGTAAAAGTATGCCTTTTCTCTGGAACTCTTTATCAGTCTTGACAAATCCAGCCACCAAAGCACGAGGTAAAGCTTGAAGCCATTCTTCCCGCCCAAGTCCACTGGGAATTGCACTCATAACATGATTCAACAAGTTATCTCTAGTATATATTGCTGCAGCATTACCATTATGCCCATCAAGAACCTTGAAGAAAATGAAACATCAATCAGTTCACTCAAAGTACAATGCAACTAACCTTCATGACACATCACATTATAAGCTAGCATTGCACGAAGCTCTATTGTAGAGACTTTTAAACGTATGGGATAAAGATTCTTATTTGAAATGCCTGATTCAAAATAATAAATCAGAAAAGATAGAAAACACTCAGTGACCTTCTCCACCCTCATTGAATGAGCAATGGACTGATTCACTACGCAGAAAAATGTGGCTTAACAAGTCAACAAACCCACAATATTATATATTATATAATCCATCAGATAGATTCAAAGCAAATTGGAAAAATAACACTCTCCAAAAAATACTAAAAAAAATGAAATATCCTTGGTAAAATAGATCAATAACCTTCATTCTATTAGGATCAAAATCACGGTTCTACTTCATGATATTATTCACCTTTCAAATCAACATTTAGTGAAATTAAAAAAAAAAAGATTATTAAAATTTCAAGACTGATCAGAACCTTACCATGTTAGTCAAATGCATTCACATTCTATGTGATCAATCACCTTATATCCTCAAGGTAATAAAATAATTCCTTTCCCACGGCATACTTTTTGGTGGGTTTTTTTTTTTGTTTGTTTTATGCACAAGATGCCTTTTGGTGTTAAATTAGATTTCTTCATCAATTCTTCCTTCTATAAATGAATGTTTGAACATTTTTGGAAACTTGGCATATGCTTTGAGAGTGCTCCATATTTGACAATCGTTAAGTTTTAGCTTTGGCCTTCCATTTGCTTTTCTCAAGTATACCTTTTTATGAGGAAATCCAAGTAGATTTCACCCTTATATTTAGTAAACATACGCTGATGAGAATTTCCAGGTAGATTTTCTTGCACTTAATTGTGCATACACTCATGACTTGACTAGGTCAATGTATAAAAAGATGATGGATGAATGGACCAAACATCAACTAATATGTGGACAAACCTTGGCCCATCCCACTTTTGATTTTTGATATTTTTATAGCAAAGTGCTGTTACATAATTTTTATGATTCTAATAAATGCATCAATGTGTTTATATTTATATATTTGTAATGCTATTTATAGTATTCATATTTATTTAAATATTATTTTTCAATATTTCATTATTTTATTGTATATATTAACAAAATATTTATGATCGTTAGGCCAAGTCAGAATCAAATATGCAATGGTCAAATAGTTCAAGCTTTGGACTTAAAAATATTGATGGTGAATGAAGCCTCGTGACTCGTGAAGTGAAGAGAAATTCATTACCCCATTAAACCTAGACCTGGAAACAGAAACCGAAGAAAAGCTTGACTGATGCAGGGGCCAAAATAGACGTTTCTAACTGACAAATAAAAACCAGCAAGAATAAGATTAACAGTGAGACAATGTATTTTCTCATTTTCAGAAATCTGAAAGAAAAGACCTAAACAATTGAAATAATGGGAAAAAAAAACTAATTAGGTGGATTCCAAAGGCAGAATCCCGATGCCTATCTTATTTACTAAGACTTTTATTTTGTTCACACTTATCATTAATGTATCAACTTGAAAATATTTTATTATTATTATTATTATTATTTTGCAATTGGCATGGATTTGAGCACTTCTCGAAGTTCTAAAGCCTGCTAGGTACATTTGTAGATACCGAATAATTAAGTCAAAGAAAATCTAAATCCTATAGGTTTTCTCTTCCCCAAGCCCCTGTTTTAACTTGCCTCCTGACTGTTGAAAACAATTTGCCACTTTGATCGATGAATAGAGCACATCTACATCCTTCATTCCTTTAAAATATTGAGACACAGATCTATAGTTGACTTACGTATTCTCAATGAGTCAAGAAGCAGCTTAACCAAAGACCCCACTCGATAAGAGTATTCTACAGCTATTTATCTGGTAGAAGCCCCGCACGGAACTACATTATAATGATACAATGAGCAGTACCAGAATGAGAATGGAGCAAATTTCCCACCTCGGGAGTAAAACTACTAACTTACTTCTTCAATCATGTGATTCAACAAGTAAAACCCCTAAAAATAATATATATATAGAAAACAGGAGCCTACCGCGAAGACGGAGAAACAGGAGGAAGCGTCGCCGGCGACGCGCTGGCAATCGGTCCGGATGAGGAAGTAGTCCTCCCCTTTCTTGGACTGCGCGGCGAAGCCGTACCGCACTCGCGGCCTCTCCATCTTATCCATCCTCGCTTCCTCCCCGATCAGCAGCGCCAGGGGCACCATGCTGCTACTTTTCGCGTGGCGCCGCCGCGCTTCGCCGCCGCCGTCCTCCAATCTCGCGGTCGCCATCTCCGCCGCCCTAGGAATTCATCGAACAGCGCAGATCTGGCGGCCGCGGGCGGGGGGGGGCGGGGGGGGGGGGGCGACGAAGGGAAGAAGAATAAATAGGCGAAATGATGAAATAAACAGACCAAGACCACCACTCCACCCCACAACGCGCAAACGCTGACTCCCCCCTTCTCTAAAACAAATTCAGGAATAGAGAGATATATCACATATTATGCACTCCAACACTATATTTTTGTAAATACACCACCGGGTGCCTTAATTTTTTTTAAAATTACCAAAAGGGTGTTTATTTTTTAATTTTTTTTTAAGATGCATCTTCAACTTTAAAAATATCAGCTTTATCAGTATTGTTTGCCTGTGAGATTGTGAAAATGAAGGTCGTTTATTACTCGACAAAAGTGGAGCAATGATCGTCCATATCATTGATAATAAATTTATAAATTCTTCGGCATTTTATCCAACAACACATGTGAAATTTAAAATTATCTAAATAATACTTTATACTTTCATATTTATCAAATAGCACACTTAATTTCCTTTTTATCTCTCCCACCAAACAGATCTGCACCACAATAAAAATTTCGAATGTGGTGTTAAGAATTCAAATCTCAGTACCACAGTTGTATTGTAATTTCAACATCATCACTGTGGTACAGATCTATTTGATGGAAAAAATAAAAAAGAAATTAAGTACATTATTTGATAAATATGAAAATATAGAATATTATTTGAGCAATTTTAAATTTCACATGTACTGTTTGATAAATCATCGTAAGTTCTTAGCCACATAATCCACTCGATGCAAAAAAACAAGTGAGATCCACCTTCAACTTCTTATTTTTAAGTCGATTTGGTGGGCAGAATCAAAAGTATCTTAATATTTCAACTGGAGCATCCATTATGTTTTTATCTTCGAAAAAAGATCAAACTCTTATTATATAAAAAATCATATCACAGGAAAGCATGTTTTGGATGTATCCATTCAAGGGGTACCTTTTTAATATATTTTTTTTATAAAAAACACCCCCTTTAAAAATGTTAGGACATCCTTGTATATCTTGCACCATTTTGTATCATAAACTGATATTGATGACATAATTTATTTATGAAATGATTAAATCTTTGCTAGAACGGAATTACAATATGCATTACATTTTAAGATATTATTATTTTAAATTTTTTTTAAAAAAAAAATCAATTCCATAACTGATGAAATGAAGGTGGGCCATGATTCGGCACAAATCCACCATTACCGATGAGTTATGTCGATGGAGAGGAGAGTCGTGGAATAGATCACCAACTCCTCTCTCCGACCTTTTGAAAATGCGCAATCGAACATTGGATTATCACTTGATTGGGAGATTAATTATGCTAATGGAGAATGATACTTATCGTGTTGACTGACATAAAAGAGTTGGGCCCCAGCGATAATGATCTATCTCATTGCCCAACAGCTGGATCAAATACAGGGCAATTGCAAGGAAATTGCTGGAACTTTTCTTTTTTTCTTTTGAAAAAATAAACAAATAAATTGACGACGACGATGACGACCTCCTGTTTAGTTGAGGAATTGCCTTTTGCAGGCCAGGGAATTTCGAGAAAAATATTGGCTATCGATGTTAAAATATATGTGCATACTTCACCTATTGCACAGAGGGAGACAGATTCTGCAGTCTTACTGTTTCTGAACTTACTAAGCATAAAGAAGCGTCAGAAGGTAAAAGTTCTGGCAAATAAATCGAATTGAAAAGGTAGCAATTTGAAAATATGAATCCAGTTGAGAATTAATTTGGGAGGTAACAGTTCGAAAGGAGGAGTCGAATTGAGAAGGTATCAGTTCGAACGGAGGAGTTGAGTAACAAAAATAACAGTGCGAGAAGATAAATCGAATTGAGAATGTATTAACTCGGGAGGAGGAGCTCAGTCAAGAAGATAATAGTTAGGGAAGATACATCGAGTTGAGCAAATAGCAGTTCAGAAAAATGAACCGAGTCGAGAAGACAATGACTTAAGAAGAGAGTAAAGCCGAGTCAGACGGACAGTAGCTCAAGAAATTGACAAAAAGCGAAAATGAATATTAATTCTGTTAAGATGGACCCCTAAAATATATAGAAGACTGTTTGTTATAGTCTTGATATACAAATCCTTATCTTTTATAATAAATTGGAGATGTCTCATAGGTCATACAAAAGATTTTCGATAGCGAGAGTTCTCTAACGACATAATGACATGATTATCCAAATCCATGTGACATTCTACGTGGACAGCGAGGCTCGTAGTTTATTACGCGGCAGCTTGCTCTAATGTCAGAGGGAGATAAAAAGCGAAAATGGAGGAAGGAAGGTGGATCGACCTCATTCTACGTATACTGATTATTTTCTGCTACATTATCTTCTTCACTGTTACTATTTATTTCTCTTCCTCATATAAATTCTAATTTAAGTATCGAAGGATCTTCACGGAATAGAACAACAGTGATCTGATGTATATTAACTTTCACAGGAAGAAAATAAAATTTTTTTTTCTGTTGCCGTCGAAGATAATCATCTTCGACAGTTCCATCTCACGAAGAAAAATCTGTGCCCTATCATTTACATTTACAAGTGTACGCCTTCGTTGTTAATTATGGCTTTTGTAGCTGCCAAACTGTTCGTATTGACACGAACTGGATCCGTAAAGGAGTCGATGAGAGATACATAATGAGTCGGCGAAGATTTTTCATCTCATGGCTTCAGAAAAGGACTCATCATCCTGAAGATTTCATCTCAGTTTCTTCGGCTGCGCTCTCAAAATTTTCTATTTCCTAAAAGACATAATATGGTTTTAAAATTACCATTTATTTCTTATATTTTCTCCTTCGCTAAACTCTAAAATTAAACCATATTGATTTTAAAAAATCGACAGATTTTCAAAAATCAATATTAAATTGTACTTATTTTTCAAACTTTTGAATAACGTAAAAGATTCAAAAATAGAGTCACAGATCTTTACATTCTCAAAAATTTTCTCTTCCATTTCACATTTTCTAAATCAATTAATGAGTTTCGATCAATCTTAATAAGTTCTAATTGAATTCAATTTAAATCCAGTAGATAATGTCATATCTGAGATCTTGAACTAAAAAAAAACACTCTTACAACATCTTGCTGCTATTTTAGATTAAAAAAATCATCCATACTTTAAAATATGATCATTTTTTTTTACGTGCGATCAAAATTTTATAACGAACCTACAAAATATATAGTAAAATAAAGAATGGAGTAATACGAATATTTCGAAATGTACAGTAAAAAAAAATTGGCATCATGAGGGGGTGTGTTGTAGGGTATAAGAAGAGAAAAGAGAGAAAAAGTTACAAGATAAAGTTTTCTAAAAAATATACTAATTCATTTTAAACCGACTAAATCGATTTAACTCATAAGTTTGGCTCAACCACTTGACCAAATTAAATCCAAATCAAACTCGATTTGAACCAATGTAATCCTTATCTCCATACGCGATGGATTTAGATTAGATCCAATCCAATTAAATTCTACATTTTCATTTCGTATTTGACATTCAATTCGTTTATTTAATTTAAAATTTAATATTTAACAAAGTTTATAACAGATTGAGAATTCTAAACCTATCTGACTAATATAAATAATGAACTAATTTTTAGACCCTCTAGAAAGTGAATACGAGACAAGTGTCTTTTTACAATGACCTTGAATCCAATCCAATCGTACTTTAAAATCTGGATTTCAAGATCTTCCTAATCATACACGTATATATTTTTTTAAATTCAATCTTTCTACCAATTAATAGATATTCATAATTTAACATAAGAGATTCAAAACTAAGATTGCATATTATATTTGTCTTCTCTATACTTTCCTCTCAATGTACAGATTTTATAATTCAAATTCTCTAGATCGATCAATGAATTTTACCAAACTCATTGATGACCTTAGTGAATTCTAATTGGACTTAATCTAAATCTGATATATTTCTATAATACACCTTAATTCCTCTATGGCCAAAAATTCAACTTTAAAGATATCTTATTATTGCATAGTCATAATGATATTCAAAGAATGCATTAAAAGTTCTAAATTTTGAACAAGCTATCCACATATATAAATACCCTTAAAATTGAACTTTTAGTCACGGGACTAAGAGGCATCACAAAAGCATATCAAATTTAAATTAGATCCGATCAAAACTCACTAAGGCCATGCAATCTTGGTTTGAGTGTATAATTATAAATATGTGACAATTAGCAGAGAGACTAAATTTTAAAAAATATATTATATATGAGTAGAAAGACCTTGAAGCTAAGACTTTATGACACGATTGAACTTAGGATCACAGCAAAAATCTATCGAACTTGAATTAAATTCAATCGAAGTTAACTAAGACCATTAATGAATTTTGACTAAAACTCATTGATAGACTTACAGGATTTAAAAATCTAAATCAGAATATGAAGTGGAAGAGTAGAATATTGACAATGTAAAGAAGATGTGCAACTCTATTTTTGAATCTTTTATAATGTTCAAAAGTTTAAAAATCAACATGACAATGATAATTTTCCAAAATGAACACCACTTAGTGTTGATTTTAAAAAATAAATATTATTAGTGGTGCTAATTTTGAAAAATCAATCCTACAATGATGTTGATCGCAAAATTTTGAATTTTAGCCGAGAGATAATGTAAAAAATAAGTATGTCCTTTAATTAATTTTGAAACTATAATATGCCTTTTGAGAAATAGCAAACTTTACAAGCAAAGGAGGCATGGAATTTCAACTCACATGAAACATAATCAAATAATCGAAAGCAATGGGTTACTTTGGTACTTCCATACAAACTTCCCATGGGACAATCTCAAATCACATCCACATGCTATGTAATTGAAATCAAAGGTGCTCTTCAGTTCACAGAGCCAACCAACTAATTTATCAATATGTTAAATCCTTAGCCTAAAAAGAGAATCAACATTTGATTTGTTTTTCTTGATATCACTGAGTTCCTAACTGTGTCGATTTTGAAACAAAATTGAGTTGCAAGTCAATCCAAAATCAACACAAAACACTAGAATAAGAACTCAAACATGGTTAGTAAATAGGGTAACAGACGTGCCAACTTCAGCAACAAATGTATAACAATATCACTCAGCTGGAAAATGTATAACAATTTCAAACTCCTAAGTTGCTACTTGGAAACTGCTTCATTAAAGGCAAAGGACACAAAAAGTTCACCACATCCACATGTTTGTTTGATTGACACAACACAACTAAGCAAAAGAATCAGTCACTAAATCATTTCACATATTGAAGCAATAAAGAATACTTAAAACTTTCATAACATAGTGATTGTAACATATCTATCATTGAGAATGAGACGGATAAGGAACCTTCAATCACAGGATAATGAAAAACGAGCGCATTCCAGGCGCAGCCATTCAGGTACAAACCAATTGTATTTTACAGCGTAATAGAGAGAGTAATGAGAATCAAAATAGTCATCCAAGCGAACAAATAATGTAAAATGAAACTGCCTTGCATCCATTAGAACAATAGAAGCAAAGAAACACTTCTATAGCTCCTATGATCATAGTCTGCATTATTAATCCATTAAACACTAGTTAAAAATAAAGCAGAGAGTTTTGCCATACAGGCGTAGACTTTTTCTTGAGCACGAAGTTATCTGTAACCGAGATAGATCGCTGGAAGATGAGTCTTACTGCGGACTAAGTGCAGACGCAAGTAAGGAAGCAATTTGTGAAAACTAAGTAAAAAAAAAAAAAATTGATCCAACTACGAAATCATAGTAAGGAGCAATTTTTGAAGCTTGCCTTTTTTTACTCTGAGCGGCTAGCAAACCTCTCGACCTTGGGGTCACTGAGATTGATCCCGACCATGGCCTCCCCAAGGCCGCAGCTCACTTCAGCGAGGATCTCTGGATCGCTGTAATGGGTGACCGCCTGCACGATCGCCCTAGCCCTTTGTGCCGGATCACCGCTCTTAAAGATGCCAGATCCAACGAAGACGCCATCACAGCCGAGCTGCATCATGAGGGCAGCATCAGCAGGGGTGGCCACCCCGCCTGCAGCGAAGTGGACGACGGGGAGCCTACCGAGCTGCTTGGTCTGCATGACGAGGTCGTAAGGGGCAGCGATGCGCTTGGCGAAGGCGAAAACCTCATCATCGTCCATGTTGCGCAGGGCGCGGATGTCGCCCATAACGGAACGGACATGGCGGACGGCCTCGATGATGTTACCAGTGCCGGCCTCGCCCTTGGTGCGGATCATGGCGGCGCCCTCGCGGATGCGGCGCAGGGCCTCCCCGAGGTCGCGGCAGCCGCACACGAAGGGCACGCGGAAATTGTGCTTGTTGATGTGGTTCTGGTCGTCGGCAGGGGTGAGCACCTCGCTCTCGTCCACGTAGTCGACGCCGATGGCCTCCAGGATCTGCGCCTCCACGAAGTGGCCGATGCGTGCCTTGGCCATGACGGGGATGGTGACGGCGCGCTTAATCTCCTTGACGAGGCCCGGATCCGACATGCGCGCGACGCCGCCTTGGGCGCGGATGTCGGCGGGGACGCGCTCCAGCGCCATGACGGCGCAGGCCCCAGCCTCCTCGGCGATGCGGGCCTGCTCGGGGGTGACGACATCCATGATGACGCCGCCGCGCAGCATCTGGGCCAGCCCCACCTTGACGGAGAAGGTCGACGATTTCTTCGGCTCCAGGGCGGCGCCGCTGCCGTAGACCGTAACTACTCCGGCGTCCGACATGTTCGTCGAAATGCCCGAGTGAGACTCAGAGGACGAATCACACTTTGGAGCGGCGGAAACCCAAAATAAGCCCTAAAATTATATAGCGAGCAGTCGAAGCTTCTGGTGCTGCTACACCCTCGATGGGGCATGCGTCTTGTACCCGGCCCGGTTCCTACGGCATGGTCTGGTCGGTCAAAAGTAGACCGCTTGGTCTTTTTCATTTTTTCCCTTCCTAATTTTTATTATTGCAATTATTCAATCTCTCTTCGATATATTTTATGGAAATAGAGATAAAAATGCATTTATATCCCTATTTTATTCGTAAACTATAAGAAAATATATAAATAAAAAAAAAATGTCATTTATTTTTATTATGAATTCTCCATGTTCAAAACATATAAAAAGATATTCATCATACTTTTTTTATCTCTAAAATATTTTTATTATAATATTATTCTAATTATTTGGAGCAATTTTAACTAAAATTATTAAAATATAAAAAAAATACTTTTGATCATTTTAATTAAATTACTTTGACATTAACTAAAATTGATTTAGTATTAGTTAAAATTAATTTAACTCGACTAAAATTGATATAGTATTGCAGTAGTTTTAGTTAAAATTAATTTAACTCGACTAAAATTGATATAGTATTGCAGTAGTTTTAGTTAAAAATTAGTCTGGACAATGAATCAGTTGGGGAAAAAATAATTTAAGTATAAGATGAAATTTTGTTTTGATTTTTTTAAAATAAGGGATCCTTTTATGAAGATAAAAACAAAAATGCTTATTTTTCTTGTTATTTTTTCTAAAATGTTTCTGGTCTGTGAGTTTTTGCTATTATTTGCTTGGAAAAAAAGAGAAAATTATCTCAATCCTAATTAATTGTTGATTACGAGTTCCAGAAAAAAAAGGGAGATTTCTAGAAGGTCCTGGATAAAAACTCTGACGAGAGCTTAATGACTCTCGGGAATGATCCAGAAAACAAGATATTTTCATAAATTATTTTTTCATATATTTTTTTAAAGATAAATAATTTTATATCGGTAAAAAAAATATATAATGTTGTTATGATTAACAAGGTGTCCGGTCTAAATAAAATCTTCAAAATTTTATATACATGTATCTAAAATTTTTTTTTATAATTATTTTCTATATGCTTCCTCTTGCTTTCAAAAATAATTTTATTCTTAACTATTTATATATAATAAATCGTGTATATCATAGTCAAATTCTTATCCTCGTCAAAATTCAATTGCCTTGGTTTACTGCTTGAAAATTCTAAATATTTTCTTATAGATAGTTGCACTAAAACAGAAGGCAAATTCTTATTCTCTACAAACGACAAGTGATATTTGATAGACGTCTATCCAATGAGAATGAGTCAATGATTAAATTGAATATATGACTATTAACTCATGCTTTTATGGTTATCTGTTTCAATGCCTTTCTAAAATATTTATAAGCTCTATCAATCCTTTTATCCACTTGGGCGAATCAGAATCTAAATTTGTTGGACTGGACGATATTGTTATTAATCACTTTTTGTTCATTATTTTACTTCTGATGTGCAAAAAATATTTGAAGCTCAAAGATGTTACAAAACTGAAGAATAACAATATTCAAAATCATCAAATTTAGATTTTGATATAAATAGCATGCATTCTTTCTCTTCCAAAAATAACTTAATTCCTAACTATCTATATATATAATAAATCATATATGTCATAGTGAGCGTCTTGTCATGGTCAAAATTCAATTGTTTTTTGGTTTGTTGTTTAAAGACTCTAAAATTTGAATATGAAATCAACTTTTAAATTTTTTTTTCCATAATAAACGTGTAAGAGAGCAACTGAAGAATAGATAATTCGTCTCTTATATACTAACAAAAAATGACAATTTCTATTCTCTATAGTGATATTTGATAGACAATTGTCAATCGTCAAACTATGAAAATATGATTAGATTAAACATATGACTTTCATACAATATTGACTCATGGGTTTAATGGTGTTCTCTTTTTCGGCACTCTCGGACTCCTCCCTTTTCTCTGTCTCTCAACTAAGTAATTGCTCTTTAAGAAAGTTATTGTGGTCTTAAGTCTGTGTGCACAAAGAATATTAGAGGTGGATCGATTTTACTAGTGCGGCTTCTCTGACACTTAAGTCAATATCCTTCCGGGAGAAGAAAAGTAGAAGAACAAGAACAAGAACAATAAGTGAAGAAAGTTTAGGAAAGAAGAGTAGTCTTCTCATACCATAATAGATAAAGAATCATCCTCCTATTCCTTTACCTTTAGAGGCTTTATATAGTATTTCAAGTACCGACTTGTTGACCAAGTCTATCTACTTGTAATATATATTCCTTGGAGGGTTGTTAGAAGACAAATATTGCATGGAGCCCTTATATGCTCTGATATATTCCTTCTTTATTATATATTGAGAGGACCAAAATATTCCAAGTGAATCATCACGTGGACCAAATACATGCACTTGGGAAGACCAATAGTGCACGAGAAGACCAATAGTACTCGGGAAGAATAAAAGTGCTCGAGAAGGATAATAGTCCTCGAAAAAATCCATAGTACTTGGAAACATATTTATTTATGATCGTATCGATCGGGATGATCATTGTCGTCGCCCAGTGAAATGATAGTGGTCGCCCACCAACAACTATTATTAAATACGGAAATTTAAAATACTAAATTAAATGGCCAAAATTTAGGAAAATAATCCTAGGAAATATTTTCGAGATTTTTGGAGAATTTTAGAATTTTATTCAGAATTTTTCTAGAATTAAACGGGACTTGTACGAGATATTTACGGGGATAAGAAAAACAAACTTTTAGAGGGCCTATTTGAAATATCAATTTTTGAGGGGTTAATGTGTTAACTAAAACCTAGGGTTAACTCATTTTCCTCATTAACGCGAGCCGTCAGTTTCCAACCATTTTCTCACCTCCGCAGTGTTCCTCGAGTGACCGTTTCCGCGACTTTTAATTCTCCCCGACCATTTCTCTATCGCGACATTTCTTCTCTCGAACTCTTCTTCTTCTTCCTCTCCCGGCGATTTCTCCTCCTCCACCGCAGCGCCGAGTTTAGGTTCTTGAACGCCTCCTATTCGTCGATTGTGAGGATGCTGGAGTGAGGTATGTCGCCAGAGATCGAGCGCCAAATCTCCTCTGTTTCTTCTCCTTTTTCCTTCGCAGACACGCTGATTGCCTCCTCGTTTCTGCCCCCAAGCGCCGTCAGACCTCTCTTCCTTCTCCCGATCGAGCGACCTGCTAGCATTGTCGCCGCCCGAACTCGAGCCGACGCCCCACGCCACACGCCTTGTTGCCCTTCGCCGCTGTCCAACACCACCATGGGTCATCGCTGACCCGTCGGCTCGTCTTCCCCCGTGCTCCACCGCCGAATCTCCTCCTCTCCCGAGCACATAGCAAATCTCCGTCGCTGCCGGAGGTGGGGGCAATCGGTTGCTCCGGCGAACAGCGAGATAGGGGAATGGGAGTGCCGCCGGTGAAGATGCAGATTTAGGTATAGCTTCCGATTTCTTCTTCTTGTGTCTACCATTCAGTGTTTTGTCGATGATGGCGCTCGATTTTGGAGGTTAAACGACTGTTGGTGATCGGATGCAGGTTGTTGGTGGCCGGAAATGGGGTAAGTGGAGGTTGTTTTCTCCGATCTCATCTTATCCTTGTAGCTCCTAATTTCGTGGTAATAGGGCAGCAATAGTTTCCAGTGTTTGAGCTGTCCACGGCAAACAGAGGAGATTTGGGATAGGTTGTACAGGATTTTGGGCAACGATCAGGTTGTAGAGGTTGTTGGGCTTAAGGTGAGTCCTAAATTAACCTATAGTTGTGGAACTGTGAACAACCTAGGTGATACTCTAGGTTGGGTTGTAAGCAAGCTGTGAAGGTTTGTCCAGTGAGATTGGGGTTGGAAAGGGTTGTTAATCGGGATTTTAAATTTGTAGTTGGTAAATTGAGATGGTTACAAGAGTGATGCAGGATCTGATTTAATCGTTGTCATGTGTGCTAGAACTTAATGGTAATGATGTTATATGAAGGTTTCGGTCACGAGACAGGTCCACGGGTGTAAAGACAGTTGATATTCTTCATAGCAGGCGGGTATCTTTGACTTATCTTCTTTTAGATATTGTCATATTTGTTAGTATGAGCCCTTAGTGTCAATTATGAGATGATTGGTGAGGGAGACTTTTGTATTATATTCTTGCATTAATAAAGGCAAAGATTGATTATTATATTTCTTTATGCGTGTGCCAGCTAAATAAATATAATAATGCCCATGAATAGTAGGTTGTTATCTACAGTATATCAATTGGTAGAATTGATTATGAGAAGCTGTAGAGAACACTATTTTTAAATATTCCTAGTCGAGTATTATATTAATAGACAAGGGATATATTGATACATTGAGACTAACATGTAGGTCAATGGATGACTTGATCTCACAAGTCATGGATATGTGATATCACATTGATACATGGGTATATATATTGGAGACTATATATACTGAATTGACCCACCATGAGAAAGTATCATGGATCGTTATATGAGTGTCATATACTTTCTCATGTGACTATTGGTATGAATAGTCCTTAGACCTGAAGTCACTACGGTTCCCTACATAAGGAGTTATGTACTTTGGTATCGTCTAACGTCACACCGTAATTGGGTGACTATAACGGTGATCACTGAGTATGTAACGAATTATGCGGAGGGATGTGAGTGATGTAGATGAGATCTATCTCTCCCATATGACGGGAGTGATATCTTTGGCCTCTTGATAGAGTAGGACCACGAAATGCATGGTCATGCTCAAATGAGTCAATATGAGATATTGAGCTCATTTGTTTGAGTGAGTCTACTTGGGGATCAAGAAACATAAAGATTGATAAGAGGGTGACACGGTCTATGCCTCATTGATTGATCTGAGATATCAAGGATAGAAGGATACTGTCATATGATAATAGTCACGGAAGAGGTTGTCGGATCTCGACATTCTCATCACTTGGGTAGCAATGATATATTGCTAGATGCCGTTCATTGCTTATGTATCTAAAATGATTTTGGATACATTGCCAACGTTATGAGAGCCTATAGGGTCACACACAAAGAACATATTATTTTGGAGAGGAAATCATTTTGGTTTGACTAAAATGAATTATTAGTTAATTGGATTAACTAGAATGAGTAGGACTCATTACTTGGCAAATTTGAGTTAGACTCAAATTGGTTTATGTTGAGTTAGACTCAAGTCAAACCAAGAGAAGAAGGCTAAAATGAATAATACACGAATTAATAATATAATACACGAATTAATAAATGGGGTTTTAAATGGGATTTAAAACTCATTAATGTGCATTTAATGAGCATTAATTGACTTCCTTTCTTTTATCATGGAGAATAAGGAAGTGCATTTAATGTCTCATTAAGGTGTATTATGGTTGCTTCTTCTTCTTCAATGTGGACAATGAAAATAAAATCAGATTTTATTTTTTTCGTTCAAAACACAAGAGGGCCAAGTATAGAGTGGAAAAGTGAGACCTTGGAGTGGTTGCTAGCACAACCGAAAGGGCTTACCTCTTCCCTCCAAGATTGTGTGTGTGTGCGTAGAGAGGCGTGACATTCTCGACCACGCCGAGATCCGTAAGTGTCCGATCGAATTCGAAGGGCAGGCTTCGAAGGTAATCTCGATTCCTATAGGATAGAATCGATAATTGAAACGAGTTTATTTTTTTTTGCTTGGATCTCTGGAGGGATCCTAAGTTTTCCATTGCGAATTTTGTTTATCGCTCGAGATGTTGGGATGTATACTGAAAGTCTAGCTCTTTTGTATGAACATCTTTATTTTGAAATAAGAATCACATGATAATTTTTTGCACTTTATTTATATATGTGCATATTGTCTAATACTTTACATTGTAGATAACATGGTGCTTGGGTATGACACAGAAGATCATGTTATCAATCCCTTGTAGAGTATAAGTAGAGGCTCACAACCAAGATGGTTTTGGACAAACCATTGGCATGGTGGTAGTGTAGCTTGGTATTGTTTTATCTTGAACATAGAGTTACACTATTACACTTAGGTGTATTGAGCAGGACCGACATAGAGGTGATTCAATTTATTGCTAACTACATAATTGAATCGGACTTCGGATATTATGCTGTACATGCTCTTAATCCCGATATAATAACGGACACATGTACTTAGTATTTATTTGTTTGATTTACCAGAGGGTGAGATTTCTATGGATTAAATCAATATGCCCGGTAAGTTGGGAAATGATATTATTTACATGGTGTGCCGTTGATTATAGGAGGAATCTGTGTCCTATGTATTAGGTTGATGATGTCCCTTTGAGGAGCTCATAAGGTTCATCATGTAAACCCTGCAGGTTGACTTAGTCAACATGATGATAAGGTTGAGTGGTACTACTCGAGGAGTTAGATGTTGATTAATTGATGGTCAGTAAATTAATTAATTGACGGACATTCGATATCTTAAACACGGGGAGATGGATGTACAAATAATATATGGAGCCCATATTAATTTATGGGGGTTGGTGAGGTAATTCAATGATGATCCTCTAGTGGAATGGAACATCATTGATGGATCAAGTTTGTGTGGTTCCGATCCATCGGGTGGCCAAGATCCAACTCCTCCTCATGGTCCCTATCGTAGCCTAATATAAACCTCATGAAGTCTAGATCAAATGATGGAAAACAAATCTCTAGATCCGACGGTTGGGATTAAATCCCTAGAATCGACGGTGGAGATTAAATCTCTAGATCCGACGGTTGGGATTAAAACCCTAGAACCGACGGTTGAGATTAAATCTCTAGATCCGACGGTTGGGATTAAAACCCTAGAATCGACGGTTGAGATTAAATCTCTAGATCCGACGGTTGGGATTAAATCCCTAGAACCGACGGTTGAGATTAAAACCCTAGAACCGACGGTGGAGATTAAACCAAGGCCTAAACCTAACTCTATATATATGGGAGATTGGGTTGGGCAGCAACTAAGTTTTTTAGTTGGATGATGGATGCTAAGGAGATTAGGGTTTTGCCTAGCCTTGCTTGGGCGGCAAGAAACCCTAAGGAGGAAACCCTAATTAGGGTTTGGCTCCTTTGGTTGGGCGGCCAAGGGTTAGGAAAGAAGGGTGGGCGACAACTTATGGAAGATCTCTTCTTCTTCCTTGAAGGTGGCTAGCTCCTAGATCTCTTCTCTCCACCATGGTTGGGCGGCAAGAAATCCAAAGGAATAAAGGTTGGGCGGCTAGGGTTTGAAAGCTTGGTTGGGCGGCAACTATAGGGGAAGTGCTCTTCTTCTTCCTAGGGTGTTGCCGGCTACTTCTCTTTTCGCTATACCTTGGCCGGCACCCAACATGTTCCTTTTCTCCTCTTCACTCCATCTTGGCCGGCGGCACTAGAAGCTAGGGTTTGTCCCTAGTTCGATTCCTTGGTTGTTTCCATATTATTCTCTCTATTCTTGGGGCCGGCGGGATCAATCCTTTGTGGATTGATGGTTGGCTCAAGCAAGAAGGGAAAGAGAGTTCTTCATTCTTTGGATTGAAGAAGATCTAGGAAGCTTCAACTTGTGGAGGATCTTCGCCCACACGAAGTCTACAAGGAGGTTAGGACATACGATAGAAGATCAAGAGGTATAAAAGTTTTACAACTTTTATTATTGTTCTTTGCATGTTCTTATTGATATGCTAGCTTATGTTCTTTATGTTAGTATATGTTGATTATACTAGTTTACATTTGTATGTATTTGTATAATCATGGACCCCGAAGACAAACACAAAAACCGGCGATCCGTCCGTCGTCTCTTCCGCGGCTAACCGACTAGAAGAGTTGATTGTTTGAACAACAAGTTTGTTCAAGCGATCGCTCAAGTCGTTGGCACGACGACGAATTGGTTGTGCTTAGGAAACTCATCCCATCCGGATTAGTTTTCATTAGTGAAAATTTTAATCCGGGGACATGGGAGCCGATGAACATTCCGAGGAATAGCACGTTGCCAACAAATGTTATCAGAGCCACGATTTCCGGTTTTGTGTGTTTTGGATTCGGTTACTTTCATGCACATATCATATATTGAGTATGTCGGATAATAGTAGGATGTGCGTAGGCTAACTTTTTGGTTGCAGGCATAAGATCCAACTATTATGGCTATATATGTGTGTATGTGATTGCATGTGTGTGTGATTGTATATTATTTGAATCCTCGGGGTTGACGAGGCTAAATTAGTATTTAATTTTTGTAATTGAATACGGCATTGTTTAGCCACTCTTTGTTTTATTTTACTTTCGATCTAGATTTCATGTACACTCCCTCATGGAGTATAGGATCGATGAATGTAAAATAAAATAGGTTTTATTCTCGGCTCGGATCTCCGGATGGCTCGTACATGACGTAGGAGGAGCGGACGAGGTGGCGACACGACGGGACGCATATTAGAGAACAATGCCATAATAGTTGGAAAAATCAGCTTGAAAATTTCTCATTTTCAATTTACTAAGTGGGAGAGGAATATTTTAATTAATTCCCGCGGTCTCCATTACAATTTGACGTGTGATGCAACAAACTTGCTGTTAGTTATAGCCCTAGAACCAATCATGTGATGATTGAATAGAGAACATTTTGTATCATATTCTATAAAGGCAAAGGATTGGTTATTATATATTTACGTCTTGCTTGTGCCAGCTAAATTAAATATATAATAATGCCCTAGAAAAGTAGGTTCTTATCTACAGCACATCAATTGACAAAATTGATTATGAGAGGCTGTAGAGAACACTTTCCTAAATGTTCCTAGTCAAGTATTAATATGCAAGGGCAATATTAATACATAAAGACTAGCATGTAGGTCAATTGATGACTTGATCTCACAAGTCATGAATATATGATATCAAGTTGACACATGGGTATATATTAGAGAATATATACTGAACTGACCCGCCATGAGAAAGTTTCATGGATCGTCATATGAGTGTCATAAACTTTCTCATGTGACTATTGGTATGAATAGTCCTCAAACCTGAAGTCACTACGGTTCCCTACATAAGGAGTTATGTACTTTGGTATCGTCAAACGTCACATGTGAGGTGGACCATAAAGGCGACATCGGGTATATAACAAATTATGCGGAGGGATGTGAGTGATGTAGATGAGATCTATCCCTCCCATATGACGGGAGTGATATCTGTGGGCCCCTTGATTGAGTAGAACTACTAAAATGCATGGTCATGCTCGAATGAGTCAATATGAGATATTGAGCTCATTTGTTTGAGTTAGTTTACTCAGGGATCAAGAAACACATAGATTGATCGAGGATGACACGGTCTATGCCTCATTGGTCAATCTGATATCAAGGATAGAAGGACACGGATACATTATAGTAGTCACGGAAAGGTTAGTCGGATCTTGACTTATCTTGTAACTTGGGTAGCAATGATGTATTGCTAGATGCCGCTCATTGCTTGTGTATCTAAAAGAGTTTAGATCCACTGCCAACGTTATGAGAGTCTATAGGGTCACACACAAAGAGCATGATGATTAGAAGAATTGGTGCATTCTAGTTTAACTAGAATAATTTGGGAATAAGCTTAAGTACAAAATGGTTTTTGGACTTTAAGCTTAATGAGAATTTTAGCTTATTGATTTAATGAGATTAATTCAATATGCTAAGCTTAATTGATTTAATAAGATTAACTCAATATGTTACCTTATTGATTTAATGAGATTAATTCAATATGATAACATAAGCTTATTGAATTAATAAGATTAATTCAACATCCATGAATGCCACATAAGCATGCCACCTAAGCATGCCACATAAGCATGCCACCTAAGCTTGATGAGGTGGAAGGAGACAAAGGGTTTTGACCTTTGGATTTCCCCCACATGTGGCCGGCCAAACAAGGAGTATTGATTATCTTTCAATGTCATTGATTGCATTGAATGTGATAGGAGATGAAAGGTTTTTCCAATCCTATAAAACACCCCATGGGGTGGCCGGCCAAATGAGTTGAAGTGTGGAAGCTTGAGGCTTGGTGAGAGCTTGGTGGGAGAGGCTTTGGTTGTGTGGTTTTTGTGAGTGTTGTTGGGTTTCCGGCACCGCGGCGTGTGTGTGTTCGATCATGTTTCGTAAACATGAGCACAACGGAAGCAATTAAAATTAATAAATCTATATTTATTACAACACACACAACACACGCATGCATATTACAACAAGTGTAGACATAACCGTAAATTAAAATTTGCAATAAAAGAAAATTATCTACGTTATACCTTTCGTATGACGTGTAGCGGGAACGACATCAATCGGAACGATCCTCGTAAGAATCGTCTCTATCCGTATCCACGCCGAGCTCCTCGGGATGACTTCGCTAAGCCACGAGCTTCGTCTTCGTACGGGTTACTAGCCTCGTGTTGAAGACGACGTGATCGAGAGATGATCACGATCCGAATCCAAATTCGGATCCTAAAACGAGTTCTCAAAACTCGATTCTCCGGAGAGGTATTCGTCAACCGTTTGACGAATCCTTCGTCCTCCACCTCAGAGGATTACCGGAGATCAAATCCCGGTAAGTTAGCCGCTGTCGGGCACTAACCGTCGTCAAGCGGCGCTCCGACAACAGGAGAAACAAGCTGTCGAAAAACTGGACAGCTTTGGTGGGGAGAATAGAGGCGGCCCAAGGAGATGGAGCTCACCTTATGCCAAACCTATAGGAGATCACGGAGGGTCGCGGAGTTCCGGCTGAAGCTTGGATGTCGGCAGGAGGTTGGGCAGCTCCATGAAGTTGGCGGCGGCAACACCATGTTGGCGCAACTAATTCTCTTAATGGTTAATGGATCATATCCATAAAGCCCGTTAACCGCTCCATTAAGATAAGTTAAAATAAACCAAACCATGATGGTTTATTTTAAGTTAAAAGCGAACCGAACCAACTTTTGGTTCATTCGTTTAAAATAAACCAAACCCTTTGGTTTATTCTCATCCATTGGATTAGAACCAAACCATTTTGGTCCATCCATTATGTCTTCATAAGACCACGGCCCATCCACGCTTCCATTGCAGAAACAATTTCATGCTGCTTTATGTTTGGTCGACCAAACATAGTTTCTCTCGATGCGAGAATCCCATTCTCAAGCTCGTTTAAATCCTTTGGATTACACTCGTTGTGTGTGTGACCAAATAGGTTCTCGGTTTATGTTGGCCGTCTATAATTAACCATTAATTATAGAGCGATCATGAGTGGCACCTAGTAGTACATCATGATCCCCGATTAGCAAAAGATCAGCGGTTGATCGAACTATTTACGAAACCCTTGATGGCTCGAATGAATCGTGCCCCATTCCCTTCACTCATCTTATACCCACTTGGTTGGGACATGGTCTATTGTGTGATCCCCACTAAGTGACTCGTCACACCTAGCCCAAGTATCATTTCCTCGTCCTCACAGTTCTAGTTACTCCACATGTATCGAAGAGTACCTTACTCTAAACATGTAATGCTTTGGCAAGACTTTAGTAACAATCCGGCGAGAGGCCATGAGTATACATCTCCTGCAATGAGTGGTGAATCCTTTATAGGCTATTCAAACACCTTGATCACTTGACTTATACCCAATCATCCGGGTCCACATCTCCTCGAGATGTTTGCTTAAGATGTCAAAGCATAAGTCTCCATGATCAAGATGACTTGAATCGCAAGTCGAAGGAACATCGCACTTAAGCCCACGAGAGAACTTCATTGACATATCTATATATGCACGAGAACCATATGAAGTCTTACGGTGGTCACTCGATGAACTAGTTACCATAACTAGCATCCACGATTAACTCGGACATCACTATGTCTCGGCCCGGTGAGAATCGGTTGCTTGGATACACCAAGGTATACCTCGTGCTAGTCTCGGCGAATTGATGGTGTCGAATCCATCGATTCATCGACTAGGGATAATTAGATACATCACAATTACACATGTAGAGATACTCACTAGTTGTGATCCAATCACAAATTCTCTCATCTTTGTGAATCACATCGTGGACATTCGATAAATGAGTTTAAGATCAATCAAATACATAAAACATGTATACTCAAATAGTGAATCTTCATTTATCATATAAATGGTTCATACATAAGGCGATTGCCTTAGGACATCTCTCATATATTACTAACAGACTCCCACTTGGCCTAATGCCAATCGCTACGGTATCCTATGTTAGTTATAGCCCTAGAGTCAATCATGTGATGGTTGAAAAGGGAACAATTTGTATCATATTCAATAAAGACAAAAGATTGGTTATTATATTTACATCTTGCTTGTGCCAGCTAAATTAAATATAATAATGCCCTAGAAAAGTAGGTTCTTATCTCAATCGATTGGCGAATTGATTGAGGCTATGAGAATACTTTCCTAAATGTTCCTAGTCAAGTATTAATATGCAAGGGCAATATTAATACATAAAGACTAGCATGTAGGTTGATTGATGACTTGATCTCACAAGTCATGGATATATAATATCAAGTTGACACATGGGTATATATTAGAGAATATATACTGAACTGACCCGCCATGAGAAAGTTTCATGGATCGTTATATGAGTGTCATAAACTTTCTCATGTGACTATTGGTATGAATAGTCCTCGACACAAGTCACTACGGTTCCCTACATAAGGAATTATGTACTTTGGTATCGTCAGCGTCACGTAACGGGGTGGACCATAAAGCGATTCTTGGGTATATAACAAATTATGCGGAGGATGTGAGTGATGTAGATGGGATCTATCCCTCTCATATGGCGGAGTGATATCGGTGGGCCCCTTGATTGAGTAGAACTACTAAAGCGCATGGCCATGCTCAAATGAGTCAATGAGATATTGAGCTCATTTGTTTGAGTTAGTTTACTCGGGGATCAAGAAACACATAGATTGATCGAGGATGACCACGGTCTATGCCTCATTGGTCAATCGATATCAAGGATAGAAGGACACGGTCATACATTATAGTAGTCACGGAAAGGTTAGTCGGATCTTGACTTATTTCGTAACTTGGGTAGCAATGATGTATTGCTAGATCGCTCATTGCTTGTGTATCTAAAGAGTTTAGATCCACTTTAGCGTTATGAGAGCCTATAAGTCACACACAAAGAGCATGATAATTAGAAGAATTAGTGCATTCTAGTTTGACTAGAATAATTTGGGAATAAGCTTAAGTACAAAATGGTTTTGGACTTTAAGCTTAATAAGGAAAGCTAATTGATTTAATGAGATTAATTCAATATGTTACCTTATTGATTTAATAAGATTAATTCAATATGATAACATAAGCTTATTGAATTAATAAGATTAATTCAACATGCATAGATACCATACACAAGCATGCCATATCATGCCACCTAAGCTAGATAAGGTGGAAGGAGACAAAGTGGTTTTTGTCTCCTTAAAGTGGCCGCCAAACAAGGTGTCTCAATGCAATGGATTGCATTGAATGGTAGGAGGTGAAAGGGTTTTTCCAACCCTATAAAAGACTCCATGGAGTGGCCGCCAAAGTAAGATTGTGGTTGTGTGAGAGCTTGAGAGCTTGGTGGAAGCTTTGTTGTGTGGTTTTGTGAGTGTAGGCTAGCAAGAAGAGTAGTCTTCTTCTTCCTTTCTCTTTTCCTAGCTTCCTCTCCTTTAGGACTTCTAGCAAGAAGAAAGGAGAGCTCCTCTAGTTTTCTTTTGTGAGACAAGAGCTTGCTCGTGTGGATACATATAGAGGCACGGACACTTGAACGTGCTAAAGATCCAACAAACCAAAAGGAAAAGCGGATTAACAAGGGCACGCAACAAAGGTAATCCTCTCCTATAAGATAGGTTTGGTTTAGAGAAATTTATTTTGTACGAGGTTTTCTTTCGCAAGGATCACTAGGAAGGGATCCTAATTTTTCCAAGGCATATGCTATTTGGCATAAAGAATTCCCTACAAAGGGTATCGTGAGCCACTTATGAAAGATCGATATAAAATAGTTTTCTATTTTATATATGATATAGAAGTAGGATAAATTTTATTATGAGTTGATAATTGCATTAGCAATTTTCAAACATAATAAAATATCCGATGTCTTTTAAAAGTTAAAATTGACATGGTGCATGGTTATGGCCTAGTCCCAAAAAGTTTGTGATTGTGTGTTGTAATTTTAATACGCCCGCGGTCGTGCCCTTCTCCTAAAATTCTTGTTGTAAAATTAGTTTTAGACTAATGTAACTCGAGTATTTCTCCTTTGTAATATACAAAACAAAGATGGAGGGTCCATTGAAGATGAGGTTACAAGGAGGAAGTCAACACACAAGACAACCAAAAGGAAGCACTTGGGAGAAGATGCTATCCCTAGGTTGACCAATCAATCTTTTCATTGGCTTGAGAAGATTGTAGAATAAGGGCCATAACCATGACACGCTTAGTTTAATATGTATGTGATGCATGTTAGTTTAGCTTATATGTGATGTATGCTAATATGTATATGATGCATGTTTTTATATCTTAATAAGTCAAATACGATATGCCTACCAAAGTTTGGTACTACTACTTCTCGATCATTTGTTATTGGGTTTGCCAAAGCAAAGCAATGCATTTTATCTTAGAAGAGTGTGAGTGGACAATCGTGATGTCCCGCTATCAAACTTGGTTAAGACTTAATTAAGTTTTTCTTAATTAGTTAAGAAAGTAGAGGCATATATTAGCTTTGAACATAAGTTTTAAAATTAGTTTTGTGTGATTTCCGAACATCAGCTTTGTCTTAGAAGTGGTCGTTGCTCCGATATCCAAGAAGGCCTCGATGCCTCGCCACACCGGAAGTCGGTTTAGGAATAAGCACTAAACTAATCTAAACTTAACCAAAGCTATTAAAGAGTTACATCAGATGTAATTGGCAAAAGATTGCCTACCTAATCATACTACGTCTTGGGCGATTAGCCAAAGCTAACTCAAGACGAATTATGATGTGGATCTTTATCCCATATAAATTTATAGCTAAATAGTAGCTAATGATGTAAGCAAAAAGTGTTTGCCTACATCAATGATTAGCTCATATCAAAGCTATGAGAATTTAGTGGGAGCCTCATTTAATTAAAGGCCCAATTAAATGACTTAGGTATGATACTTAATTTTGCATTTTATTGTTGTAGATCACCATGTCATCTAACACGACACACCCTCAACTTGCGATCCGTCTCGAGAAGGACAAGCTCAATGGAGCGAACTTTCTTGATCGTATAGGAACTTGAGGATTATCCTCAAGCAAGAACGCAAACTGTATGTCCTAGAGCACTACCTGAAATACCCGCCTAAGCGGCCACTGTCTTGAAAAGATGCTTATAAGAAGCATCAAGATGACGATTAGATGTGTCATGCCTTATGCTTGCAACCATGAACTCACGAGCTCGTAAGCAACATGAGAACATGGATGCCTATGATATGGTTGAGCATTTGAAACAACTATATCAAGGACAAGCTGCACGAGCGCTTTGAAGTGTCTAAGGCTCTTTTGCATGCAAGATGCAAGAAGGAACACTGTAGGAACTCACGACTTAAAATGATTGGGTACGCTGAGAACCTCAAAGACTAGGTTTTCCATCGAGCCAAGAATTGGCAACCGATGTTATCCTCGCAATCGTTTTAAAGCATATAATCAATTTGTCATGAATTATAACATGAATGAAATTGATAAGCCTTTGCTCGAGATTCTCGATGTTAAGAATCACAACCAAATCTCAAGAAGAAAGTTAGTTAACGTACTAATGGTCAAGAAGGACAAAGGTAAGCGCAAAGGCAAGGGTAAGACCTAAGCCAAAGGCAAGGCCAATTCATCCACTTCAAAGGGTAAAGGTAAAGTACCTAAGGAAGGGACTGCTTCCATTACATGTGAGATCGACACCGGAAGCGGAATCGCAAAGTCTACCTTGAGGAAGTAAAGAAGAAAAGAAGTGGGACTTCCGCCTGTATACACGTTATAGAAGTTAATCTATCTATTTCTTCTACATGGGTATTAGATACCGGATGTGCATCTCACATTTGTACTAATGTGCAGGGACTGAGAAATAGTAGACTAATGGCAAAAGGCGAAGTGGACCTACGAGTAGGCAATGGCGCAAAGTTGTCACCAGAGTGTAGGAACATATTCTTTGTCTTTGCCCACTGGGCTTATCTTAGAACTAGAGGAGTGCTTATATGTACCTGCATTGACAAAGAACATAATTTCTGTATCTTGTTTAGACAAGAAAAACTTTTCTTTTATAATAAAGGACAAATGTTGTTCCATTTATTTGAATGAAATGTTCTATTGTAATGCACCACTTATGAATGGTCTCTATGTTCTAGATTTAGAAAACCCAATATATAACGTAAATACCAAACGGTTCAAATCGAATGATTTGAACCAAACATATCTCTGGCACTGTCGCCTAGGTCACATAAATGAAAAACGCATATCCCAACTCCATAAAGATGGATTATTGGACTCATTTGATTTTGAATCATATGAGGTATGCGAATCTTATCTTTTAGGAAAGATGACTAAAACTCCATTTAGTGGACATGGCGAGAGAGCGACGGACTTGTTAGGACTCATACATACTGATGTATGTGGCCCTTTCAATGTCGAAGCCAGAGGAGGCTATAAGTACTTTATTACTTTCACTGATGATATGAGTAGATTTGGCTACTTATATTTGATGAGACATAAGTCAGAATCCTTTGAAAAGTTCAAAGAATTCAAGAATGAAGTACAAAACCAACTTGGTAAGCGTATTAAGCTACTTCGATCAGATCGAGGTGGTGAATACCTTAGTCAAGAGTTTCGTGATCACCTGGCTGAGTGTGGGATAATATCCCAACTCACTCCACCGAACACCACAATGGAATGGTGTATCCGAAAGGAGAAATCGACTCTATTAGATATGGTACGATCAATGATGAGCGATCGATCTACCTACTTCCTTTTGGGGACTAGCTCTAGAGATACCGCTTACACTTAATCGCGTCCCATCAAAAGCCGTAGAAAAGACACCATATACGATATGGACTAGGAAGAGTCCCAAAATGTCTTTTATAAAGATTTGGGGTTGTGAAGCTTATGTTAGACGTCAAGTCTCAGATAAACTAGGACCCAAATCAGATAAGTGTTATTTTGTAGGATATCCCAAGGAAACTAAGGGATATTACTTTTACAATCCCACACTTGGCAAGGTGTTTGTTGCCAGAAATGCTGTCTTTCTAGAAAGAGAATTTATTTCTAGAAAACTAGGGAGTAAAATTCATCTTGAAGAAGTTCAAGATGACGATAACACTAAGGCTTCATGGAAAATGAACAGAACCACAAAGTGTTGTGGATGAGGAAATTGTTGCCCAAAGAGTTGTGGAGCAAACACCTGTTCAAGTAGACCAACCTCTTCGTAGATCTGATAGGATCCGTCGTCAACCCGAGAGATATTCTTTTCTCTTGACTGACAATGGTGAGGTATTGCTTGTCGATCTTGACGAGCCTACATCCTATCAAGAAGCTATGATGAGCCCAGATTCCGAGAAATGGCTAGAGGCCATGAGATCCGAAATGGAATCCATGTACACTAACCAAGTATGGACTTTGGTTGATCCACCTGAAGGGGTAAAACCCATTGGGTGTAAGTGGGTCTTTAAAGTAAAGACTGACATGGATGGTAATAAGCATACCTATAAAGGTAGATTGGTGGCTAAAGGATTCAAACAAATTCATGGTATTGACTATGATGAAACCTTTTCACCAGTTGCGATGCTTAAATCCATTCGGATCATACTTGGTATTGCAGGCTACGTCGATTTTGAGTTTGGGCAGATGGATGTCAAAACCGCTTTTCTGAATGGAAAGCTACTCGAGGATGTGTACATGACACAGCCTGAGGGTTTTGAAGATCCAAAGCATCCTGGAAAGGTATGCAAACTGCAAAGGTCCATTTATGGACTAAAGCAAGCCTCTCGCCGAATCTTCGATTCGATGATGCAATCAAGGAGTTTGGTTTCATCAAGAATGAAGATGAACCTTGTGTCTACAAGAGAAATAGTGGGAGCACAGCTTGTATTTCTTGTCTTGTATGTAGATGATATACTCATCGAAATGATATTCCTCACCCACCGCGTGAAGATGTGGTTAGGGAATTGTTTCGATGAAAGACTTAGGTGAAGTGCCTATATTCTAGGCATCAAGATCTATAGAGATAGATCTAAAAGATTACTTGGCCTAAGTCGAGTACATACATTGATAAAGTGCTAGATCGCTTTGCTATGCAAAATTCCAAGAAAGGATTTCGCTTTATCACATGGTGTGAGTCTTTCAAGACTCAATGTCCTCTTCTAAGGAGGAGAGAGATCACATGGATAAGATCCCTTATGCATCCGCCATAGGGTCTATCATGCACGCCATGCTTTGTACTGCCTCCGACGCCTCATGCTTTGAGCATGACGAGTAGATACTACTCGATCCAGTGAAAGTCATCGGATAGCAAATAAAAATATTCTTAAATACTTACGAAGAACGAAAGAATATTTCCTGATATTTGGAGGCAATGAGGAGCTAGCTGTAAAGGGTTACAGTGATCCAAGCATCCAAACAGAAAAGGATGACTATAGATCGCAATCTGGCTACATGTTTTGACTGAATGATGGAGCTGTGAGATGGAAGAGTTCAAAGAAGTACACACTTGCTGATTCTACAACAGTGGTCGAGTATATTGCGCGTCGATGCAGAAAGGAGGTCTGTTGGCCCGCAAGTTCATCGCTGAACTTGGGGTAGTTCCTAGCATTACAGATCCAATAGACCTCTATTGTGACAACAATGGGGCTATTGCATGTGCTAAGGAACCTCGATCACATCAGTGGACCAAACACATACTGCGGCGCTTCCATCTCATTCGAGAGATCATCGATAGAGGAGATGTGAGGATATGCAGAGTACCGACAGAAGCTAACATCGCAGATCCATTGACCAAGGCTTTGGCACAGAGGAAGCATGATGGTCACACTAGGTCACTAGGTATTAGATATCATAGTGATTGGTACTAGTGCTAGTGGGAGATTGTTAGTTATAGCCCTAGAGCCAATCATGTGATGGTTGAAAAGGGAACATTTTGTATCATATTCAATAAAGGCAAAAGATTGGTTATTATATTTATATCTTGCTTGTGCCAGCTAAATTAAATATAATAATGCCCTAGAAAAGTAGGTTCTTATCTACAGCACATCAATTGGCAGAATTGATTATGAGAGGCTGTAGAGAACACTTTCCTAAATGTTCCTAGTCAAGTATTAATATGCAAGGGCAATATTAATACATAAAGACTAGCATGTAGGTCGATTGATGACTTGATCTCATAAGTCATGGATATATGATATCAAGTTGACACATGGGTATATATTAGAGAATATATACTGAACTGACCCGCCATGAGAAAGTTTCATGGATCGTTATATGAGTGTCATAAACTTTCTCATGTGACTATTGGTATGAATAGTCCTCGAACACAAGTCACTATGGTTCCCTACATAAGGAGTTATGTACTTTGGTATCGTCAAACGTCACCCGTAACAGGGTGGACCATAAAGGCGATTACTGGGTATATAACAAATTATGCGGAGGGATGTGAGTGATGTAGAAGGGATCTATCCCTCTCATATGACGAGAGTGATATCTGTGGGCCCCTTGATTGAGTAGAACTACTAAAACGCATGGCCATGCTCGAATGAGTCAATATGAGATATTGAGCTCATTTGTTTGAGTTAGTTTACTCAGGGATCAAGAAACACATAGATTGATCGAGGATGACACGGTCTATGCCTCATTGGTCAATCTGATATCAAGGATAGAAGGACACATATACATTATAGTAGTCACGGAAATGTTAGTCGGATCTTGACTTATTTCGTAACTTGGGTAACAATGATGTATTGCTAGATGCCGCTCATTGCTTGTGTATCTAAAAGAGTTTAGATCCACTGCCAACGTTATGAGAGCCTATAGGGTCACACACAAAGAGCATGATGATTAGAAGAATTAGTGCATTCTAGTTTGACTAGAATAATTTGGGAATAAGCTTAAGTACAAAATGGTTTTTGGACTTTAAGCTTAATGAGAATTTTAGCTTATTGATTTAATGAGATTAATTCAATATGTTACCTTATTGATTTAATGAGATTAATTCAATATGATAACATAAGCTTATTGAATTAATAAGATTAATTCAACATGCATGAATGTCACACAAGCATGCCACATAAGCATGCCACCTAAGCTAGATGAGGTGGAAGGAGACAAAGTGGTTTTTGTCTCCTTAAGTGGCCGGCCAAACAAGGAAGCCAACTCCTTGTTTGATTGTGTCTCAATGCAATGGATTGCATTGAATGTTAGGAGGTGAAAGGGTTTTTCCAACCCTATAAAAGACTCCATGGAGTGGCCGGCCAAAGTAAGATTTTTGGTTGTTGTGTGAAGCTTGAGAGCTTGGTGGAAGCTTTGTTGTGTGGTTTTGTGAGTGTAGGCTAGCAAGAAGAATAGTCTTCTTCTTCCTTTCTCTTTTTCCCTAGCTTCCTCTCCTTTAGGGACTTCTCTAGCAAGAAGGAAAGGAGAACTCCTCTAGTTTCTTTTGTGAGACAAGAGCTTGCTCGTGTGGATACATATAGAGGCACGGACATTTGAACGTGCTAAAGATCCAACAAACCAAAAGGAAAAGCGGGATTAACAAGGGCACGCAACAAAGGTAATCCTCTACTATAAGATAGGTTTGGTTTTAGAGAAATTTATTTTGTACGAGGTTTTCTTTCGCAAGGATCACTAGGAAGGGATCCTAATTTTTCCGTTGCGCATATGCTATTTGGCATAAAGAATTCTACGGGTATCGTGAGCCGCTATAAAGATCGTATAAAAATAGTTTTTCTCTATTTTATATATGATATAGAAGTAGGATAAATTTTATTATGAGTTGATAATTGCATTAGCAATTTTTCAAACATAATAAAATATCCGATGTCTTTTAAAAGTTAAAATTGACATGGTGCATGGTTATGGCCTAGTCCCACAAGTTTGTGATTGTGTGTTGTAATTCTTAATACGGCCTGCGTGTCGTGCCTTTCTCCTAAAATTCTTGTTGTAAAAATTAGTTTTAGACTCAAATGTAACTCGAGTATTTCTCCTTTTGTAATATACAAAACAAAGATGGAGGGTCCATTGGATGATGAGGTTACAAGGAGAAAGTCAACACACAAGACAACCAAAAGGAAGCACTTGGGAGAAGATACTATCCCTAGGTTGACCAATCAATCTTTTCATTGGCTTGAGAAGATTGTAGAATAAGGGCCATAACCATGACACGCTTAGTTTAATATGTATGTGATGCATGTTAGTTTAGCTTATATGTGATGTATGCTAATATGTATATGATGCATGTTTTTATATCTTAATAAGTCAAATACGATATGCCTACCAAAGTTTGGTACTCACTACTTCCTCGATCATTTGTTATTGGGTTTGCCAAAGCAAAGCAATGCATTTTATCTTGGAAGAGTGCGAGTGGACAATCGTGACGTCCCACTATCAAACTTTGTTAAGACTTAATTAAGTTTTTCTTAATTAGTTAAGAAAGTAGAGGCATATATTAGCTTTGAACATAAGTTTTAAAATTAGTTTTGTGTGATTTCCGAACATCAGCTTTGTCTTAGAAGTGGTCGTTGCTCCGATATCCAAGAAGGCCTCGCGTACTCTCGCCACACCGAAGCTGGTTTAGGAATAAGCACTAAACTAATCTAAACTTAACCAAAGCTATTAAAGAGTTACATCAGATGTAATTGGCAAAAGATTGCCTACCTAATCATACTACGTCTTGGGCGATTAGCCAAAGCTAACTCAAGACGAATTATGATGTGGATCTTTATCCCATATAAATTTATAGCTAAATAGTAGCTATGAGAATTTAGTGGGAGCCTCATTTAATTAAAGGCCTAATTAAATGACTTAGGTATGATACTTAATTTTGCATTTTATTGTTGTAGATCACCATGTCATCTAACACGACACACCCCCTCAACTTGCGATCTGTCCTTGAGAAGGACAAGCTCAATGGAGCGAACTTTCTTGACTGGTATAGGAACTTGAGGATTATCCTCAAGCAAGAACGCAAACTGTATGTCCTAGAGCAGTCTACCCCTGAAATACCTGCCCCTGCGGCCACTCGTGCTGAAAAAGATGCTTATAAGAAGCATCAAGATGACGCATTAGATGTGTCATGCCTTATGCTTGCAACCATGAACTCGAGCTTCGTATAACATGAGAACATGGATGCCTATGATATGGTTGAGCATTTGAAACAACTATATCGCAGGCGTTTTGAAGTGTCTAAGGCTCTTTTTGCATGCAAGATGCAAGAAGGAACACTGTAGGAACTCACGACATTAAAATGATTGGGCACGTTGAGAACCTTGAAAGACTAGGTTTTCCATCGAGCCAAGAATTGGCAACCGATGTTATCTCGCAATCGCTGCGGAAACATATAATCAATTTGTCATGAATTATAACATGAATGAAATTGATAAGCCTTTACTGAGATTCTCAAAGATGTTAAGAATCACGAACCAAATCTCAAGAAGAAAGTTAGTAACGTACTAATGGTCAAAAGGACAAAGGTAAGCGCAAAGGCAAGGGTAAGACCAAGCCAAAGGCAAGGCCAATTCATCCACTTCAAAGGGTAAAGGTAAAGTACCTAAGGAAGGGGATCGTTCATTGCGTGAGATCGACACCGGAAGCGGAATCGCAAAGTCTACCTTTAGGAAGTAAAGAAGAAAAGAAGTGGGACTTCGCCGGTATACACGCTATAGAAGTTAATCTATCTATTTCTTCTACATGGGTATTAGATAGGATGTGCATCTCACATTTGTACTAATGTGCAGGACCGAGAAATAGTAGACTAATGGCAAAAGGTGGACCTACGAGTAGGCAATGGCGCAAAAGTTGTCCAGAAATGAGGAACATATTCTTTGTCTTTGCCCACCGGGCTTATCTTAGAACTAGAGGAGTGCTTATATGTACTGCATTGACAAAGAACATAATTTCTGTATCTTGTTTAGACAAGAAAAACTTTTCTTTTATAATAAAGGACAAATGTTGTTCCATTTATTTGAATGAAATGTTCTATTGTAATGCACCACTTATGAATGGTCTCTATGTTCTAGATTTAGAAAACCCAATATATAACGTAAATACCAAACGGATCAAATCGAATGATTTGAACCAAACATATCTCTGGCACTGTCGCCTAGGTCACATAAATGAAAAACGCATATCCCAACTCCATAAAGATGGATTATTGGACTCATTTGATTTTGAATCATATGAGGTATGCAAATCTTATCTTTTAGGAAAGATGACTAAAACTCCATTTAGTGGACATGGCGAGAGAGCGACGGACTTGTTAGGACTCATACATACTGATGTATGTGGCCCTTTCAATGTCGGGCCGAGGAGGCTATAAGTACTTTATTACTTTCACTGATGATATGAGTAGATTTGGCTACTTATATTTGATGAGACATAAGTCAGAATCCTTTGAAAAGTTCAAAGAATTCAAGAATGAAGTACAAAACCAACTTGGTAAGCATATTAAGCTACTTCGATCAGATCGAGGTGGTGAATACCTTAGTCAAGAGTTTCGTGATCACCTGGCTGAGTGTGGGATAATATCCCAACTCACTCCACCTGGAACACCACAATGGAATGGTGTATCCGAAAGGAGAAATCGACTCTATTAGATATGGTACGATCAATGATGAGTCGATCGATCTACCTACTTCCTTTTGGGGGACTAGCTCTAGAGATGTAGCTTACACTTAATCGCGTCCATCAAAAGCCGTAGAAAAGACACCATATACGATATGGATCGAAGAGTCCCAAAATGTCTTTTATAAAGATTTGGGGTTGTGAAGCTTATGTTAGCGCCAAGTCTCGGATAAACTAGGACCCAAATCGGATAAGTGTTATTTTGTAGGATATCCCAAGGAAACTAAGGGATATTACTTTTACAATCCCACACTTGGCAAGGTGTTTGTTGTTGAAATGCCGCTTTCTAGAAAGAGAATTTATTTCTAGAAAAACTAGTGGGAGTAAAATTCATCTTGAAGAAGTTCAAGATGACGATAACACTAAGGCTTCGATGGAAAATGAACAGGAACCACAAAGGGTTGTGGATGAGGAAATTGTTGCCCAAAGAGTTGTGGAGCAAACACTGCTCAAGTAGACCAACCTCTTCAGTAGATCCGATAGGATCCGCCAACCCGAGAGATATTCTTTTCTCGACCGACAACGTGACGTATTGCTTGTCGATCTTGACGAGCCTACATCCTATCAAGAAGCTATGAAGAGCCCAGATTCAGAAATGGCTAGAGGCCATGAGATCCAAATGGAATCCATGTACACTAACCAAGTATGGACTTTGGTTTGATCCACCAAGGGTAAAACCCATTGGGTGTAAGTGGGTCTTTAAAGTAAAGACTGACATGGATGGTAATAAGCATACCTATAAAGGTAGATTGGTGGCTAAAGGATTCAAACAAATTCATGGTATTGACTATGATGAAACCTTTTCACCAGTTGCGATGCTTAAATCCATTCGGATCATACTTGCTATTGCAGCCTACCACGACTATGAGATCTGGCAGATGGATGTCAAAACCGCTTTTCTGAATGGAAAGCTACTCGAGGATGTGTACATGACACAGCCTGAGGGTTTTGAAGATCCAAAGTATCCTGGAAAGGTATGCAAACTGCAAAGGTCCATTTATGGACTAAAGCAAGCCTCTCGAAGCTGGAATCTTCGATTCGATGATGCAATCAAGGAGTTTGGTTTTATCAAGAATGAAGATGAACCTTGTGTCTACAAGAGAAATAGTGGGAGCACAGTTGTATTTCTTGTCTTGTATGTAGATGACATACTTCTCATCAGAAATGATATTCCTCACTCCACTGTGAAGATGTGGTTAGGAATTGTTTCTCGATGAAAGACTTAGGTGAAGCCGCCTATATTCTAGGCATCAAGATCTATAGAGATAGATCTAAAAGATTACTTGCCTAAGTCAGTACATACATTGATAAAGTGCTAGATCGCTTTGCTATGCAAAATTCCAAGAAAGGATTTCGCGCTTTATCACATGGTGTGAGTCTTTCAAGACTCAATGTCCTCTTCTAAGGAGGAGAGAGATCGCATGGATAAGATCCCTTATGCATCCGCCATAGGGTCTATCATGACGCCATGCTTTGTACTCTCCGACGCCTCGTATGCTTTGAGCATGACGAGTAGATACAATAATCCGTGAAAGTCATCGGATAGCGATAAAAATATTCTTAAATACTTACGAAGAACGAAAGAATATTTCGATATTTGGAGGCAATGAGAGAGCTAGTCAGAAGGGTTATAGTGATGCAAGCTTCCAAAGCAGACATAAGGATGACTATAGATCGCAATCGGGTACGTGTTTTTTGCACGAATGGTGGAGCCGTGAGTGGAAGAGTTCAAAGCAGACACGCTTGCCGATTCTACAACAGGTATATATTGTCGTCGATGCAAAGAAAGGAGGTCATTTGGCCCGCAAGTTCATCGCTGAACTTGGGGTAGTTCCTAGCATTACAGATCCAATAGACCTCTATTGTGACAACAATGGGGCTATTGACAAAGCTAAGGAACCTCGATCACATCAGGACCAAACACATATCGGGCGCTCCATCTCATTCGAGAGATCATCGATAGAGGAGATGTGAGGATATGCAGAGTACCGATGAAGCTAACATCGCAGATCCATTGACCAAGGCTTTGCGAGGAAGCATGATGGTCACACTAGGTCACTAGGTATTAGATATCATAGTGATTGGTACTAGTGCTAGTGGGAGATTGTTAGTTATAGCCCTAGAGCCAATCATGTGATGGTTGAAAAGGGAACATTTTGTATCATATTCAATAAAGGCAAAAGATTGGTTATTATATTTACATCTTGCTTGTGCCAGCTAAATTAAATATAATAATGCCCTAGAAAAGTAGGTTCTTATCTACAGCACATCAATTGGCAGAATTGATTATGAGAGGCTGTAGAGAATACTTTCCTAAATGTTCCTAGTCAAGTATTAATATGCAAGGGCAATATTAATACATAAAGACTAGCATGTAGGTCGATTGATGACTTGATCTCACAAGTCATGGATATATAATATCAAGTTGACACATGGGTATATATTAGAGAATATATACTGAACTGACCCGCCATGAGAAAGTTTCATGGATCGTTATATGAGTGTCATAAACTTTCTCATGTGACTATTGGTATGAACTCAAGTCACTACGGTTCCCTACATAAGGAATTATGTACTTTGGTATCACAAACGCCACCCGTAATGGGTGGACCATAAAGGCGATTACTGGGTATATAACAAATTATGCGGAGGGATGTGAGTGATGTAGATGGGATCTATCCCTCTCATATGACGAGAGTGATATCGGTGGGCCCCTTGATTGAGTAGAACTACTAAAACGCATGACCATGCTCAAATGAGTCAATATGAGATATTGAGCTCATTTGTTTGAGTTAGTTTACTCAGGGATCAAGAAACACATAGATTGATCGAGGATGACACGGTCTATGCCTCATTGGTCAATCTGATATCAAGGATAGAAGGACACGGATACATTATAGTAGTCACGGAAATGTTAGTCGGATCTTGACTTATTTCGTAACTTGGGTAACAATGATGTATTGCTAGATGCCGCTCATTGCTTGTGTATCTAAAAGAGTTTAGATCCACTGCCAACGTTATGAGAGCCTATAGGGTCACACACAAAGAGCATGATGATTAGAAGAATTAGTGCATTCTAATTTGACTAGAATAATTTGGGAATAAGCTTAAGTACAAAATGGTTTTTGGACTTTAAGCTTAATGAGAATTTTAGCTTATTGATTTAATGAGATTAATTCAATATGTTACCTTATTGATTTAATGAGATTAATTCAATATGATAACATAAGCTTATTGAATTAATAAGATTAATTCAACATGCATGAATGCCACACAAGCATGCCACATAAGCATGCCACCTAAGCTAGATGAGGTGGAAGGAGACAAAGTGGTTTTTGTCTCCTTATTTGCCAAACAAGGAAGCCAACTCCTTGTTTGATTGTGTCTCAATGCAATGGATTGCATTGAATGTTAGGAGGTGAAAGGGTTTTTCCAACCCTATAAAAGACTCCATGGAGTGGCCGGCCAAAGTAAGATTTTTGGTTGTTGTGTGAAGCTTGAGAGCTTGGTGGAAGCTTTGTTGTGTGGTTTTGTGAGTGTAGGCTAGCAAGAAGAATAGTCTTCTTCTTCCTTTCTCTTTTTCCCTAGCTTCCTCTCCTTTAGGGACTTCTCTAGCAAGAAGGAAAGGAGAGCTCCTCTAGTTTCTTTTGTGAGACAAGAGCTTGCTCGTGTGGATACATATAGAGGCACGGACATTTGAACGTGCTAAAGATCCAACAAACCAAAAGGAAAAGCGGGATTAACAAGGGCACGCAACAAAGGTAATCCTCTACTATAAGATAGGTTTGGTTTTAGAGAAATTTATTTTGTACGAGGTTTTCTTTCGCAAGGATCACTAGGAAGGGATCCTAATTTTTCCGTTGCGCATATGCTATTTGGCATAAAGAATTCCCTACATCCTATACCATAAGCTCTAACATGACCCTCAAACTTACTTTAAGGTAATGCCTTAGTCAAGGGATCCGCTAAGTTTCTTTCAGTGGGAATTTTCTCGATTTGTATTTCGTTCCTACTGATGATCTCTCTGATAAGATGATAGCGGCGAAGCACATGTTTGGATCATTGATGAGACCACATCAAGTTCATAGATGAACTTATTGATCCAAACTGCTTCCTTTGCTGCTTCCAAAGCTGCAACGTATTCTGCCTTAGTGGCAGAATCCGCTATAGTGTCAAGCTTGGAACCTTTCCAACTTATTGCGCCTCCATTCTAGGTGAATACATACCCAGACTGAGACATGGAATCATCCTTGTCTGTCTGGAGCTGGCATCCGTATACCCACGTATCACCATGTACCCTTCTCCATATATTAGGAACGCATCCTTAGTTCTTCTCAAGCACTTAAGGATCGTCTTAACAGCCACCCAATGATCCAATCGTATCCGCCGTGACACTCAGAGCATACGATACATCGGGCCTCGTACATAACATAGCATACATGATAGATCCTATTGCAGATGCATAGGGAATCTTACTCATGCAAATCCTCTCGTCTTCTGTGCGCGGACACATAGACTTCGAAAGGTGTACCCCATGCCTGATGGGTAAGAAACCTTTCTTGGATTCCGACATGCTAAACCTCTTTAGCACTCGGTCTATATATGTAGACTGCGAAAGACCAAGCAACCGTTTCGATCTATCTCTATAGATCTTAATCCCGAGGATGTAGGTTGCTTCTCCCAGGTCTTTCATGGAGAATGTCTTGGATAACCAAACCTTCACTGACTGTAAGACTGAAACATCATTTCCTATAAGTAGTATGTCATCGACATACAATACTAGGAACACGACTGCACTCCCACTAACCTTCTTGTACACACAAGATTCGTCTGGATTTTGTGAGAAATCAAACTTTTTGATCGTCTCATCAAAACGGATATTCCAGCTCCTGGATGCTTGCTTTAATCCATAAATGGACCGTCGCAATTTGCATACCTTGGTTTTATCAACCGATGTGAAACCCTCAGGCTGTATCATATACACGTCCTCGAGCAAGTTTCCATTAAGGAAAGCTGGTTTCACATCCATCTGTCATATCTCATAATCATAATGAGCCGCTATGGCCAGGAGCATCCGAATGGATTTAAGCATAGCTACAGGCGAATAGGTTTCGTCATAATCAACACCTTGTTTTTGACGATATCCTTTCGCCACCAATCTAGCCTTCTAGGTAATCACATTACTATCCATGTCGGTTTTCTTCTTGAAAACCCACTTGCACCCTATAGGCTTTATGCCTTCAGGTGGGTCAACCAAGTTCCAAACTTGGTTTTCATACATGGAATCCATTTCCGACTTCATGGCACCAAGCCACTTATCCCTTTCTCGAACTTGTCAAGACTTCTTCATAATCGTAGGCTCCTCATCATCAATGAGTAACACGTCGTTCGATTCACTTACGAAATCCATATCTCTCAGAATATTGCGTGTTCGCCAGATCTACGAAGATGTGGTGTTACAATAGGTCCAGCGATTGCTCATCACTATGAGTTGTCTCGTTGTGCTTCACCGTGTATCTCATCAATGTCTATTTGAGTCTCTCGAGCCTCCTCAAGCTCGACGACACCCACTCCCAACGCTTTTCTTGCAAGAGAAACTCTTTCTCTAGAAACACAAAGATGCCTCAAACAAACACCTTTTGTTCCACAGATGATAGAATTGGTAACCCTTGTTTCTTAGGGTATCCAATAAATAGACATTTATCGACTTAGCATCCAATTTGTCCGATACTATCCGCTTCACATAAGCAGACAACCCCATATCTTCAAGTAAGATACATGAGGTTTCTTACTATTCCATATCTCATATGGAGTAGTTGAGACTACCTGTAGGCATTCTGCTTAACAAGTAACAATTTATACGAGTGCATAGCTAAAGGACTTGGGAAGATTGCATGATTCATCATTGGACGACCATGTCCAACAAAGGTCGATTCGCCTCTCGGATACACCATTATCTTTGTAGTGTATAGGCGAGTCCATTGAGACAATATACCATTGTCTCTTAGATAATCAGAAACTCTTGACTTAAGTATTCACCACCTCGATCCGATCAGTATTTTAATACTCTTGTCATGTTGTTTCTCTACTTCATTTCTGAATTCTTTGAACCTTTCAAAGGCTTGGACTTGTGTTTCATCAAGAACACATACCCAAACCGTAGTGATCATCGGTGAAGGTAATGAAGTAGCTATAGCCTCCTAATGCTTGAGTTGACATAGGTCCACATACATTAGTATGTATTAGACCTAGTAACTCTCCACTCGTTCACCTTTTCCAGTAAAAGGTAACTTAGTCATCTTGCCTTTTAAGTATGATTCGCATGTATCGTATGAATCCAATTCAAACGATTCCAGAATTCCACATCGGTGTAATTCGGACATGCGTTTCTTGCTTATATGGCCAAGACGACAATGCCACATATAGGAGTCTATTCGATTATCCTTTCGAGCACGCATGTTGCTCGCTTCGATATTGAAAATGTCCTTTGGATCGTCCAACGTATAAACACCATTGCTTAAAGTTCCAATCCCATAAAGAACTCCATTCAAAGTTATGTAACAACAATTGTTACTAAAAGTCAAATGGAACCCATTTCTATTTAGACAAGAAATAGAAATGATGTTCTTTATCAACGAAGGAACATAAAAGCAATTGTCCAGTTCTAAGACAAGTCCTACAGGGAGTTCCAACAAATACGTTCCGATGGCGAGTGCAGCAACCGTTGCTCCATTCCCAACACGTAAATTTGACTCTCCCTTGACAAGTCTTCTTCTATTCCTTAGCCCATGTATGCCATTACATATATGTGAGCCACACCCAGTATCAAATACCCAAGTGTCTGAGGAAATAGAATGACAATCAATAAAGAAGATTTCTGAAGAAGATGGGGCATCCAATGCCTTATCCTTCTTCACGGACTCAAGATAAATCTTGCACTTTCTTCGCAAATGGCTCTCCTTGCCATAATGATGGCAAGTTTCCTTTTGTGCTAGTTCTACCTTCTTAGCCCTTCTCTTCTTTCCCTTCTGCTGTTCCTTTGACTTCCTCTTAGAACCTTTCTTCGAGGAATCAACTAACATCACCGTCCCCTGCTCATGCTTCTCAGAAGACTCCACAGTCTTTAGCATATTGAGCAGTACCACAGATGAACCTGCTAGCAACTCAGAGGTGAAGAGGAGCTTTGAGACTTCGAACCTTTCGAATCTCACTTGCTCATCAACCAACTCACAAAGATGAAGGACTACGATATGAGCATCCATATGCTCATGCTGCTTTCGTAGCTTGGGTTCCATCGTGGCTAGCATGATGCAACTCATTTGTTCAGAATCACTCACATGTTTCTGATAGGCCAACAATTGGTCCAAAGTTACATCATCACTAGGACGGGCGGGAAGAGGCGCTTCGAGGACATACACAAGCTTTTCACCTTGAGAACAATTCTCAAGTTTCTAAGCCAGTCCAAGAAGTTCGGCCCAGTCAATTTATTTGAATCCAAAATGGAACGCAAATTCAAAGACATCAGGATCAATCTTAGAAATACAAAACGAGCATATATGAGAAAATGATTTTTAAAATGCATCAATATATATTTATAAATCCCATTCATTTTTCGAATTTCAAAAACCCCAAAATCACTTCGGGAGATCGTAGGTCCATCTCCGAATGGGCTGATATCCATCATAGTTATGAACAACCTTGGAGAGAGTCCAACAAGTCATTCATAACTACGACGGTAGGTATCAACTATATCGATTGCATATCACGTATATGCAACTATCACAATGTGCTATCAACTAATTGAATGTTCACACATACATCGGGTTGTTAACACATTAACAAGTATGCATCATATGCATAGCACCCAACTTCACCTCCCTTTACATCGACCTTGGAGAGAGTCCAACAAGCCGATGCTCCAGGTTAAAGCCAACCCATTAATCGGGACATAGTTTTAATATGGTTAGGCGCATTCAACCAATTAGCCCGGCTTGGAGAGAGTCCAACAACCAAAGCTAACGATTGACCTCGACTCTTACCATATTAGTATTAAACTATTCCATGGTTTGAACATATTGAGTTGAGTAGGGCTTGGAGAGAGTCCAACAACCCAAACAAAGCGAACTCTGGTTCTAACCATATTAATGGAAGGTGTAGGCTTTAATATTGATTAAGGGTTTTTATGTCTCATCCTCTTTGCATGCAAATAACTATTATCTACATGGCATGGCATACATGGCATACATCTACATGTCACGACACGCATGGCATAATGTTATGCATCTAATGCAATTACATGGCATACAATTATGTCATGTATATAATTTCCTTATATGTCATAACTATTTATGGAAATAAAATATGTTTAAGATTTGATTCTCCAAATCAAATCATAATTAAATTAGGAAACAAATTTTCAAATCTAATCACATATTTTATTCATGGAATTATTTGATTAAGGAAAATCTATTTAGGAAACCAATTTCCTAAATCATTAAAACTACTTATGGAAATAAAATATTTTAAGATTTGATTTCCCAAATCAAATCATGATTAAATTAGGAAACAAATTTCCAGAATCTAATCAAATATTTTATTTATGGAAAATATCAATTTCCATAAATACTTCCAACTTTCCAAAAGTGGAAGATTTCCATAAATACTTCTAGACTTTCCAAAATTGAAAAATTTCCATAAATACTTCTAAATTTCCAAAATTTAGAAAATTTCAAGAAATACATTATGACTATCGCAAAACCATTTTTACGATTATGTCGAAACACAACAGGCTCGATACCCTTTGTTGGGTTTTAGGCACTTGGCGCGTGTGTGTTCGATCATGTTTCGTAAACATGAGCACAGCGGAAGCAATTAAAAATAATAAATCTATATTTATTACAACACACACAACACACGCATGCATATTACAACAAGTGTAGACATAACCGTAAATTAAAATTTGCAATAAAAGAAAATTATCTACGTTATACCTTTCGTATGACATGTAGCGGGAACGGCATCAACCGGAACGATCCTTGTAAGAATCGTCTCTATCCGTATCCATGCCGAGCTCCTCGGGATGACTTCGCTAAGCCACGAGCTTCGTCTTCGTACGGGTTACTAGCCTCGTGTTGAAGACAACGTGATCGAGAGATGATCACGATCCGAATCCAAATTCGGATCCAAAATCGAGTCCTCAAAACTCGATTCTCCGGAGAGGTATTCGTCAACCGTTTGACGAATCCTTCGTCCTCCACCTCAAAGGATTACCGGAGATCAAATCCCCGGTAAGTTAGACGCTGTCGGAGCACTAACCGTCGTCCAAACGACGCTCCGACAACGAAGAAACAAGCTGTCCAGAAAAACTGGACAGCTTTTGGTGGAGGAATAGAGGCCGGCCAAAGGAGATGTGGAGCTCACCTTATCACCGAACCCACAAGAGATCACCGGAGGGTCGCCGGAGCATCGCCGGCTGAAGCTTGGATGCCGGCGGCAAGGAGGTGGCAGCGCTCCATGAAGTTGGCGGCAACACCATGTTGGCGGCAACAACAAAAGGAGGCTAGGGTTACCAAAACTTTAGGGTTTTTGGGTTAGGGTTTAACCCCTATTTTATAGAGAACTAATTCTCTTAATGGTTAATGGATCATATCCATAAATCCCGTTAACCCGCTCCATTAAGATAAGTTAAAATAAATCAAACCATGATGGTTTATTTTAAGTTAAAACGAACCGAACCAACTTTTGGTTCATTCGTTTAAAATAAACCAAACCCTTTGGTTTATTCTTATCCATTGGATTAGAACCAAACCATTTTGGTTCATCCATTACGTCTTCATAAGACTCGGCCCATCACGCTTCCATTGCGACTGAAACGATTTCATGCTCGCTTTATGTTTGGTCCAACCAAACCTAGTTTCTCTCGGTCTGAGAATCCCATTCTCAAGCTCGTTTTAAATCCTTTGGATTACACTCGTTGTGCGTGTGACCAAATAGGTTCTCGGTTTATGTTGGCCATCTATAATTAACCATTAATTATAGAACGATCATGAGTGGCACCTAGTAGTACATCATGATCCCCAATTAACCGAACGGTTGATCCAGAACTATTTCTGAAATCCTTCAGTAGCTCGAATGAATCGTGCCCCATTCCCTTCACTCATCTTATACCCACTTGGTTCAGGACATGGTCTATTGTGTCAGTCCCCACTAGGCTGACTACGTCACACCTAGCCCAAGTATCATTTCCTCGTCCTATGGATTCTAGTTACTCCACATGTATCGAAGAGTACCTTACTCTAAACATGTAATGCTTTGGCCAAAGACTTTAGTAACAATCCGACGAGAGGCCATGGGTATACATCTCCTCGCAAGGAGTGGTGAATCCTTTATAGGCTATTCAAACACCTTCGATCACTTCGACTTATACCCAATCATCTCGGGTCCACATCTCCTTAGAGATGTTTGCTTAAGATGTCAAAGCATAAGTCTCCATGATCAAGATGACTTGAATACCGCAAGTCAAAGGAACATCGCACTTAAGCCACAGTAAGAACTTCATTGACATATCTATATATGCAGAGAACCATATGAAGTCTTACGGCTGGTCACTCTAATGAACTAGTTACCATAACTAGCATCCACGATTAACTCCGGACATCACTATGTCTCCAGCCAGTGAGAATCAACTGCTTGGATACACCAAGGAGTATACCTCGTGCTAGTCTCGACAGAATTGATGGTGTCCAGATCCATCAATTCATCGACTAGGGATAATTCCGATACATCACAATTACACATGTAGAGATACTCACTAGTTGTGATCCAATCACAAATTCTCTCATGTTGTGAATCACATTGTGGACATTCAGTAAATGAGTTTAAGATCCAATCAAATACATGAAACATGTATACTCAAATAGTGAATCTTCATTTATCATATAAATGGTTCATACATAAGGCGATTGCCTTAGGACATCTCTCATATATTACTAACAAGTGTAGGCTAGCAAGAAGAGTGGTCTTCTTCTTCCTTTCTCTCTTTCCCTACTTTCCTCTCCTTTAGGGACTTCTCTAGCAAGAAGTAAATGAGAGCTCTTCTAGTTTCTTTTGTGAGACAAGAGCTTGCTCGTGTGGATACATATAGAGGCACGGACACTTGAACGTGCTAAAAGATCCAACACATCCAAGGAGAAGCGGAATTACAAAGGGCACGCAACAAAGGTAATATTCTCCTATAAGATAGGTTTAGAGAAATTTGTTTTGTACGAGGTTTTCTTTCGCAAGGATCACTTGGAAGGGATCCTATTTTTCCGTTGCGCATATGCTATTTTGCATACGAGATCCCAACACTTGCGTGTCGGCTCTGAGTGCCTTCCTCCCTACGGATGAGTTTGTTTGCGGATCACTAGGTCAAATAATGGTTATAGGAAATTATCTAGGAGCGTGTGTACTTCCACAGCGGTAAGGCACATAATCCGAAATAATTCCCTTAGTATCGTGTAATGGTGCACACTTAGATGCAAATATAAAGTATCCTCCCCATCGGAGTCACTGCTTTTATTTGTAGGGCCAAAGAGGAACCAACTATTAATTTTATTTGTCAAAAAGTAAGGTTGACAAGATAATAAAATTAATGGGTAAAACCTCCTCTTACAAATGTAGAATTCGTATACGTCCACACTGCGTGGCATACGATATTCTCGGTGTTTTGAGGTGTTGGTTGATTTTGGAATTTTATTTTTTTGAGGAATCAATAATATTTGAAATCTAAAATAATGATCCATGTGATTCTTAGGATTTTCAAAATGACTTTCAGTCCACTTATTGTGATACTAAAGGAAATAAACTTACTGTACCCAAATAATGATGATTGGAAAAGAATCCAAATATTGTCTTATCTGCAAGGAAGTACATGTATGCACTCTTCGAAGAGTATCCTCAAGCCATGGTTGCTCAAAAAGGTTTCTACTTCTAAGCCGAAAGGCAAGAAGAAGAAGAAACAAGGTGAAGCAAAGATGGTGGGAGGATCTCAGGGAAGAGTGAAGAAGTCGAAAGGCAAGTACTTCACTTGCAAGCAGGATGGACATTGGAAGAAGGATTGTCCCAATCCAAAACAGAACAAAGGTATATCTTTTGGACTAGTCATTGAAACATGATTAGCGGTGATATCTACCGACACCTGGTGAGTAGATACGGGAGTCACTAATCATGTCTGCAACAATTTGCAGGGGTTCCAGGAAACCCGATGACTAGCTAAAGGGGAGATTACCATTTACTTGGGCAATGTCATGATGGTGGCGGCTATTGCAGTGGGAGAAGTTTTATTTATCTCTTGAAAATAATAAAACTTTGATTCTGAAAAATTCCCTTTATGTATCTTTATTTAGAAAGAATTTAGTTTCAGTTTCTAAATGATTATGGATGGATATTCTATTTCTTTTAATGACAGAGTTGTTATAAAAAGGAATAGGGAGAATATCTATTCAGGTACATTGAAAGGAAATTTGAACCAAAACCTCCCACGATGCAAATTGAAGTTAATAACTCATCTTCTAATTCCAATAAGAGAAAAGAACCTTCGAAGATGAACCAAACATATCTTTGGCTTCTTAGGCTTGGTCACATTAACCTAAGCAGAATTCAAAGGTTGATAGATGATGGACCTTTGGGTTCATTAGTGGTGGAGGATCTCCCAACCTACGAATCTTGCTTGGAGGGTAAGATGACCAAGAGGCATTTTTAAGGCCAAGGGGTATAGAGCCAAAGATGTGTTAGAAATGGTTCATTCTGATTTGTGTGGTCCTATGACTATCTAGGCAAGAGGTGGTCTTGAATATTTCGTCTCTTTTATAGACAATTATTCAAGATATGGATGACACTACGATCTGATCGTGGTGGTGAGAACCTCTTGGGAGAGTTTAGGAACTACTTATCAGAGGTTGGGATTCAATCCCAATTGGTACTTTGGCACACCCGGTGAAGCGGTGTAGCGAGGCGAAGGAATATAACTCTTATGGAGATGATTAGATCGATGATGAGTTATTCTGACTTGTTTTATAGTCCTAGAGATCAGAGGGTGATCGTTAACACGAACACCAGATTTCTAGATGAAGACTATGTGATAAAGCCACAAGCCCAAGAGTAAAATTGTTCTGGAAGAGTTAAAAAGGGAAGTCACTTCTTTAGTACCATCGGTACAAGAGGATATACCACATGTCACTACACCGCGTGTCACAAAGGATACACAGATGATACCTCGTCATAGTGGGAGGGTTGTTAGACAGCCTCTTAGATTCATGTTTTTGGGTGAATCTTCTGATTTGGTCCCTAGCAAACATGAACCTGATCCCTAGACATACGACGAGACAATCCAAGATATAAATATGACATCTTGGCAAAGTGCAATGAATACTGAGATTGAATCTACGGATTCAAGTCAGGTCTGGGAGCTCTTATGCATTGCAGCTCATATGGATTATGAGGTGTGGCAGATGGATGTCAAGACAACTTTCCTTAATAGAAGTCTTGAGGAAAACATCTATATGAAGCAACCAGAGGGATTCATTGCTAAGGGCAAAGAGCGTATTGTATGTAAGCTTAATCGGTCCGTTTATGGACTGAAACAAGCTTTGAGGTCTTGGAACATCCGCTTTGATGAGGTAAATCAAGACTTATGGATTTATTCAAAGTCCGAATGAGTCTTGTGTATACAAGAGATGTGACGGAAACGTAGTAGTATTTCTTGTACTATACGTAGATAATATTTTGGTAGTTGGCAACAATATCAGAGTGTTATCAGACGTAAGAGTATGGTTGTCCAAACAGTTTTGAAGGACTTGGGAGAAGTGGGTCACAACCTTGGGATCAAGGTTGTTGTGCTTATCCCAAGCTTCATACATAGACATGATTTTGGATCGTTTTAGCATGCAGAACTCCAAGAAGGGTTTTCTACCTTTCAGGTATGGAGTTACTTTATCTAAGGAGATGTGTCCTAGATCATCTGAGGTGATAAAGGAGCTGAAGGCGATTCCTTATGCTTCGGCAGTAGGAAGCCTCATGTATGCTATGTACGAGACAAGATATCTGCTTTGCCGTGGGCATGGTTAGCAGATATCAGAGTAATCCAGGACAGAGACATTGGACTGCGGTAAAAGCATATATTGTAGTGCCTGAGAAGGACTAGGGATTATATGCAAGTTTACCGGGCAGACCAATTACTCCCTGTGGGTTGCATGGATTGTGATTTCCAATCAGATAGGGATAACAGTAAGTCTACCTCAGGGTTTGTGTTTACTTTTGGAGGTGGAGCCATAGTATAGAGGAGTGTCAAGTAGAAATGCGTGGCGAACTCCACCATGGAAGCTGAGTATGTGGCAGCCCCTGCGGCAGCCAAAGAAGCTGTGTGGTTCAGGAACTTCCTGATGGACTTGGATGTGATTTCTGGTTTGCCCAAAACTATCACAATTTATTGTGATAATAATGGTGCAGTTGCAAACTCGAAGGAACCACGAGCCCATAAGGCTAGTAAACACATAGAGTGCAAGTACCACCTGATACGAGAAATCGTAAAGGAGGTAGAAGTTGTTGTCGCCTAGATTGCATCAGAGGATGACCTGGTAGACCCTTTCACTAAGGCCCTTCTGGCGAGAGCTTTGATAGGCATGTGAAAGGAAGGGGAATCAGATGTATGACAGTATGAGGACAACATAGTCTTTTAGTATAAGTGGGAGATTGTTGGGATGTATACTGAAAGCCTAGCTCTTTTGTATGAACATCTTTATTTTGAAATAAGAATCACATGATCATTATTTGCACTTTATTTATATATGTGCATATTGTCTAATACTTTACATTGTAGATAACATGGTGCTTGGGTGTGGCACAGAAGATCATGTTATCAGTCCCTTGTAGAGTATAAGTAGAGGCTCACAACCAAGATGGTTTTGGACAAACCATTGGCATGGTGGTAGTGTAGCTTGATATTGTTTTATCTTGAACATAGAGTTATACTAGTACACTTAGGTGTATTGAGCAGGATCGACATAGAGGTGATTCAATTTATTGCTGACTACATAATTGATTCGGACTTCGGATATTATGCTGTACATGCTCTTAATCCCGATATAATAACGGACACATGTACTTAGTATTTATTTCTTTGATTTACCAGAGGGTGAGATTTCTATGGATTAAATCAATATGCCCGGTAAGTTGGGAAATGATATTATTTACATGGTGTGCCGTTGATTATAGGAGGAATCCGTGTCCTATGTATTAGGTTGATGATGTCCCTTTGAGGAGCTCATAAGGTTCATCATGTAAACCCTGCAGGTTGACTTAGTCAACATGATGATAAGGTTGAGTGGTACTACTCGAGGAGTTAGATGTTGATTAATTGATGGTCAGTAAATTAATTAATTGACGGACATTCGATATCTTAAACACGGGGAGATGGATGTACAAATAATATATGGAGCCCATATTAATTTATGGGGGTTGGTGAGGTAATTCAATGATGATCCTCTAGTGGAATGGAACATCATTGATGGATCAAGTTTGTGTGGTTCCGATCCATCGGGTGGCCAAGATCCAACTCCTCCTCATGGTCCCTATCGTAGCCTAATATAAACCTCATGAAGTCTAGATCAAATGATGGAAAATAAATCTCTAGATTCGACGGTTGGGATTAAATCCCTAGAACCGACGGTGGAGATTAAATCTCTAGATCCGACGGTTGGGATTAAAACTCTAGAACCGACGGTTGAGATTAAATCTCTAGATCCGACGGTTGGGATTAAATCCCTAGAACCGACGGTTGAGATTAAATCTCTAGATCCGACGGTTGAGATTAAAACCCTAGAACCGACGGTGGAGATTAAACCAAGGCCTAAACCTAACTCTATATATATGGGAGATTGGGTTGGGCGGCAACTAAGTTTTTTAGTTGGATGATGGATGCTAAGGAGATTAGGGTTTTGCCTAGCCTTGCTTGGGTGGCAAGAAACCCTAAGGAGGAAACCCTAATTAGGGTTTGGCTCCTTTGGTTGGGCGGCCAAGGGTTAGGAAAGAAGGGTGGGCGGCAACTTATGGAAGATATCTTCTTCTTCCTTGAAGGTGGCTAGCTCCTAGATCTCTTCTCTCCACCATGGTTGGGCGGCAAGAAATCCAAAGGAATAAAGGTTGGGCGGCTAGTGTTTGAAAGCTTGGTTGGGCGGCAACTATAGGGGAAGTGCTCTTCTTCTTCCTAGGGTGTTGCCGGCTACTTCTCTTTTCGCTATACCTTGGCCGGCACCCAACATGTTCCTTTTCTCCTCTTCACTCCATCTTGGCCGGCGGCACTAGAAGCTAGGGTTTGTCCCTAGTTCGATTCCTTGGTTGTTTCCATATTATTCTCTCTATTCTTGGGGTCGGCGGGATCAATCCTTTGTGGATTGGTGGTTGGCTCAAGCAAGAAGGGAAAGAGAGTTCTTCATTCTTTGGATTGAAGAAGATCTAGGAAGCTTCAACTTGTGGAGGATCTTCGCTCACACAAAGTCTACAAAGAGGTTAGGACATACGATAGAAGATCAAGAGGTATAAAAGTTTTACAACTTTTATTATTGTTCTTTGCATGTTCTTATTGATATGCTAGCTTATGTTCTTTATGTTAGTATATGTTGATTATACTAGTTTACATTTGTATGTATTTGTATAATCATGGACCCCGAAGACAAACACAAAAATCGGCGATCCGTCCGTCGTCTCTTCCGCGGCTAACCGACTAGAAGAGTTGATTGTGTTGGGAGTATGAGGAATACAATCAAAGTCCCACATTGGTAAGACATGGAAAAGATCATGTGCTTATAAGAAAAAAGATATCTCCATTGGTATGAGGCCTTTTGGGTAAAGCCCAAAAATAAAACCATGAGGGCTTAGACCCAAAGTGGACAATATCATGCCATTGTGGAGATATGTGGAGCTTATAAGCACTAACAATTGGTATCAGAGCCATGGTCCATGTCAAGCCATGAACCTCGAACGAAGGAAGTTGAGCTCCCACGTCCGGATCAAGAGAACCAGACATCAGGAAGGAAGTCTAGTTGGGTCGGGGGGACCGAACAACTGGCAGGAAGTCCTGGTGGGGTGAAGATCGGACATCAAGCAGAGAAAATCCTTCGAGGAGGGATAGGCTTGAGGGGGGGCCCAATGTGGTCCTTCGTTTGAGGGGGGGATTGTTGGGAGTATGAGGAATACAATCAAAGTCCCACATTGGTAAGACATGGAAAAGATCATGTGCTTATAAGAAAAAAGATATCTCCATTGGTATGAGGCCTTTTGGGTAAAGCCCAAAAACAAAACCATGAGGGCTTGGGCCCAAAGTGGACAATATCATACCATTGTGGAGATATGTGGATCTTATATGCACTAACAGATTGTTTGAACAACAAGTTTGTTCAAGCGATCGCTCGAGTCGTTGGCACGACGACGAATTGGTTGTGCTTAGGAAACTCATCCCATCCGGATTAGTTTTCATTAGTGAAAATTTTAATCCGGGGACATGGGAGCCGATGAGCATTCCGAGGAATAGCACGTTGCCAACACGGGATCCCTACAATATTACTGTGCATCGTTTACTATAGCTAGTAATAGTTTTCTATACTTTTAACTGCCCTGGTATGTCACTATCTAGTATGTGTTGTAGCCTGTTCATATGCTTATTATATTGGTGCCCTATCATTTTGATATTTGTCATTTGTTTATTTGACACTAAGGGTAGTGATATACCTTACATACTGGGCATTGAATGAATAATGGATATACCTTGCATGTGTACATAGACTTATGTACTTAGGTTATTTGATATGGGCTCCTATTGGTACATACCATAGGTAGCCATGGATTGACAGGTATATCATGCATTAGTGACATGCACCATCTTGTATTATTGCATGACTGACGATCATCGACTCCTCAGTAGGAGGTGATACTACTTGGTAGTTGAGTCCATCGTCAATTACATTATCCACACACACAACCACTCGTGAGTTAGTGGTATTTCAGGAGGGTGTGTGTAGTTACTCTGTCAGGGCTCCACGGTGATCGCTCAGGATATTGGTATTGTTGCGTGGTAGCAGACAAGGATCCCTCTTTCGTTGTGAGACGAGGAGATGAGATGAGGTGATGTCCCCCATATATATACATGGGGTAGGAGGGTGATACTCCGTCAGCATCCTGTCCAGTACTCGGTCACATAAGTGTAGTGATTGTAGAGTGCACAATTGTCATAGACCTACCTACTCGGCCGACACACATGACATATCGGTGCCTTGACTGACATCAGGGGTGACACATGTCATTGCATCATGTGCATACGCTTTTACTATATACATTGCTTGTTGCACTTTTGGTTGTTGCATATGATTGTCATGCACATACAAGAGGTATTATGTAGTTTATTTTGGTGATTCTACATATGCTTGTATAGATGTATCTTATGTCAGCTTAGATGATTCTGGTATGTACAGTTTCAGGTATGTATATGTATTTTTTTTGTTAATTGTCGAGAAACTATACCAGCATGATTATTATTGCTACTTATAATTTACTATGCATGACTATTAGATATCTGCTGAGTTTTACTCACTCCGTTGATATTTTATTTCAGGATGAAGCCTTCCGAAGGGTCCAGTTGTCAGTCCCCTGATCTGACGACTCTGTTATTTTGATTTCAATTTCTCGTATTTTTATCACTAGTACTATATGTTTTAAACTTGTAGTATTTTATACTCGTGGTTATTTTGGTGGTACTTGATTATGTTTTTATGGATTTTTTGTTCGATTTGTTTTGGTTATGTGTGTGGTTGTGTATTCCTGCTCAGATGGTAGAAGAGGTAAGTCTAGAGGCTTTAGGCTTCTTATTTACTTTGGTTGTTGGCCCGATGCCCATATATTATATGTATTGTGGTGTTTTATGTTCCGACCATATTGGCCGATGTATAGTGGGTCGTGTAGGTCTTGTATATAGGTTTCAATTGTCCGCAATATAGGAGAGGTGATGTCCGATTTTCGTCTGATAAGTACCCCTCTCGGGGCGTGACAATTTATTTGGTATCAGAGCCAAGTTCCGAGTTCTTAAGGGTTTTTAGAGTTCGCGACGTTTGGCAGGTCAACCTGTGCATTTTCGGATTTTTATGGATTTCCGTCGATTTAGCGTTTCGGACATTTTGGAGTCATATTTCGACAAGATCATATTGGGGACTTGGTGGCGATAGGACATCTCCAGATGGTTAATAGGTGAAATTATTGATTTTCTACCTGTAGTAATACTTAGGTAATAATTTAACAGATATGAAATGAGGTGGGTGTGCTCTCTCGCTGAGACGTGGTGCAGGGCACTAGGGCAGCCACACAAGAGGACATTGAGATCTCTGGCGATGGAGTTGCTAGAGAGGTCTACGGAGAATGAGCCTGTCGATCAGGGTCAGACTTCACATGGTGTCGCGGGTGTATTGGGCCCTTAGTCCCCGATGGTTCCTCCTCCAGAGATACTCACTTCTACGGTATTCACTGTACCACCAGTGGTACCCACTCCAACATATCCCAACACCGCCATCAGACACCAAGGTACCACCGATAGCCCCTGCTTCTACATACTAGGCACCTCCTCCAAAGAAGGTTTACGTGATATGCGACACCTCCGCCAAGGCCATCGCCATCGATACCCGACAACCCCACCAGCAATATCGGTCATCCCTTTCTCAGTACCTGCCCTTGCTTATGCAGCTGCACCAACTCCAATGGTTCCTCCAGCTTCTGTGGCGATCCCTACTCATCTTACTGATGTGACTGCGGCACGAGTTCGGATCCCAGCCTTGGCGGAGTCGGTGAAAGGCCGATTCACGCTCTTCCGCGGAGAGATAGATCCAAGGGCGGCTCAGTTCTGGATAGAGACTATGGAGCGGACATTTTTCTATATGGCTTGCTCCGAATGGGAGAAGGCAAAGCTTGCAGCCTACCATTTACGGGACGAGGCTGAAATCTCGTGGGACACGCAACGCGCGATTATATGCGAGTAGCATATAACATGGGCGAAATTCAGAGAGGTTTTCGAGAGCCAATATTTTCCACTATCTTATCAGATGACGCGTCGTTAGGATTTTCAGAATCTTTAACAGAACAATCGCATAGTGATGAAATATAATGCTAAATTTAATCGATTAGCCAAATCCTGTTCGGAGTTAGTCGCTGAGGACTGGTCTCGCATACTTCAGTTTGTTCAGGGTCTAGACGGACATCTTCAGGTGAAGCTAGCAGGTTTTGGAAATTCTTCTTACAGAGAGACATTGGATCGAGTTCTTCTGACTGAGTCGGCTCAGCAGAGAGCAAATGCGAAAAAGAAAAGGAAATAGTTAGCTGTGAAAGCGATCCGTGAGACGGATCAGAATGCTTTCGAGGCATCAGGCAAACCCCAGAAGACCGGATGATCTTCGTCAGGACGCTCCCAGTCTGACCAGCAGAATCGGAAGTGATCCTCTAATGATAATCACCATGTTAGATGCGGGTCCAGGGATCATATGATATCGGCGTTATCGACCGCGGTCGATTTGCTATTATCGCAAACTTCCTAGACACGGCCGAGATTATTGTGAAGGCTCATGTAGCCGTGGAATGCATGCGAGGAGGAGCGATTGAGATGAAGGGACCTCAGCGAGGCGGGCAGAAATCCCAATCTTCGCAACGCCAACAGAGGATGACTCCCCCGGCAGTTGCTGCATATACCATACATGGACAGGAGCACTCTAGTGCCCCTACGGAGTTGCAGAGTTCTATATTAGGACCTCAGATCACCGGCCGTTAGTGCGATGCTCGATCTCGGCTTGGTAGTTAGTGCGAATCGATCGCGGCTTCAACCGCTGGTTCAAGATTGATATTTATATCAACCTCGATAAGATGCTCAAGACCGCCAAGATTCCACCTTAGTGGCGATCTCTGCACGCCGCGATCTTTGGCAGCGCTACCACCTCCACTCCCGCCAGAGACTGGACATATTCATGCAGTTACCCGAGAGGATGCGCAACGAGCCGATGGATTTGTTTTCCATGGTACAGTTTTATTTTATGCATTTTCTGCTGATATGTTAATTGACACTGGTAGTTCATATTCATTTATTTCTCGGGCATTCGTGAGAGAGATTAGTAGACTACCCACCCTTAGGTCACAAAGATTGATGGTATCTCTGCCCTCTGGGGATAAATTAGAAGTCACCCAGGAGGTTAGAGGATGTCCATTAGATTTTGGCAATGTTATACTCCCGGTAGATTTGTTGGTTCTCGACATGATCGAATTCGACATCATACTTGGCATGGACTGACTAACAGCGTATCATGCCACTATGGATTGTCAGACGAGGGTAGTTACGTTCCATCCTCCTAACCAACCATCGTGGGATTTCACTGGCACCATAAACGATGGTATATCGATCGTTTCTGTGATTCAGGCTCAGAAGCTTTTATCACACGACTGTCAGGGATTTCTATTGTCATTGATCAATGTCGAGGACAGTGGTGACTCTCAGATCTCGGACATTCTTATCGTCCAAGAGTATCCGGATGTCTTTCCAGAGAAGTTACCAGGCCTTCCTCCCAGAAGGTAAGTGGAGTTCACAATTGAGTTAATTCTGGGGATGGCGTCAGCATCGAAAGCTCCTTATCGTATGACCCTGAAAGAGTTGGACGAGCTAAAGGTCCAGCTTCAGGAGCTTTTGGAAAGAGGTTTTATCCGCCCTAGCGTATCTCCCTGGGGTTCTCCGGTTCTTTTCGTAAAGAAGAAAGATGGTTCGATGAGATTATGCATCGACTATAGGCAGTTGAACGCCATCACCATCAAGAATAAATATCCCCTGCCACATATTGAGGACTTGTTTGATCAGCTCAGAGGTACATCAGTGTATTCTAAGATTGATCTATAGTTCGGATATCATCAGCTAAGGGTCAGAGATTCAGATGTTCATGAGACAACATTTCGTACCAGATATGGGCACTATGAGTTTTTGATAATGCCATTTGGGCTTACCAATGCTCCGGAAGTATTCATGGACTTGATGAACCGTGAATTTATGGATTTCCTAGATCGGTTCATCATTGTCTTTATTGACGACATTCTGGTCTATTCCCGTTCTGAAGAGGAACACGCGTAACATCTTTGCATTATCGTGGATAGGCTTCGACAGAAGCAACTATATGCGAAGTTCAGTAAAAGTGCGTTCTGGTTACCCTCAGTCGGTTTTTTGGGACACATGGTTTCTAGCAAAGGCATTTCAGTTGACCCCCCAGAAGATCGAGGTTGTCACTAGTTGGGAGCAACCGAAATCGGTTCAGGAGGTTCGCAGCTTCTTGGGCTTAGCCGGATATTACAGACGGTTCGTTGAGGGTTTCTCAAGCATTGTTATGTCGTTGACACGCCTTACCATGAAGGGCGTGAAGTTCACGTGGTCAGAGGCCTGCGAGACCATCTTTCAGGAGTTGAAGAAGAGACTGGTGTCAGCACCGATTCTGATATTGCCATCAGGGGACGATGGTTTCGTCCTTTACACTGATGCGTCTCTCCAGGGTTTAGGCGCAGTACTGATGCAGCACGACAGGGTGATCTCTTATGCTTCTCGCCAATTGAGGGAGCATGAGAAAAACTACCAAGTACATGATCTAGAGTTAGCTACTATTATCTTTGCCTTGAAGATTTGGAGGCATCATCTGTATGATATTACATTTGAGATTCTCACTGATCATAAGAGTCTCAAATATTTATTTATGCAGAAGGAACTCAATCTCTGACAGAGGAGATGGATAGAGTTCCTGAAGGATTATGACTGTACCATTAGCTACCACCCAGGGAAAGCCAATGTGGTTGCCGATGCACTTAGCCGGAAGTCCCGAGGGACTTATCTTGCTACCGAGTTTTAGTCACAGATTTGATTCAGGGTTTCTCCAAGTTGGGCCTTGAGAAGCAGGGACCGACAGAGCAGGACATTCTTGTTACCAGGTTGCTCAATCATCTATCAGGACGAGAGTCCGAGAGGCTCAGGCCGGTGATCAACACTTACAGTTCATTGACAACCAGATAACCTCTGGATAACAGACTGAGTTCACCCGAGATGACGAGGGTATTATTTATTTCCGGGGCAGATTATGCGTACCTCAGTCTCACCCGGTCATGGAGGAGTTACTTCAGGAGGCTAATTGCTCTCGATTTGCGATCCATTTAGGCGGAACCCGCATGTATCGAGATTTAAGACATTTGTATTGGTGGAACGACATGAAGAAAGACATCGCATATTTTGTATCTAGATGTCTAGTTTGTCAACAGGTGAAGGCTGAGCACCAGAGACCAGCCGGACTACTTCAGAGGATTCTTATTCCCGAGTGGAAGTGGGATCACATTACCATAGATTTTGTGGTGGGTCTGCCTTGGACACGATGAGGCCATGACGTGATTTGGGTAGTTGTTGGCCGATTAACCAAATCCACACACTTCTTAGCGATTCAAAAGACCGATTCTCTGGATCGTATGACAGAGTTATATTGTCGGGAGATTATCAGATTGCATGGTGTTCCTTTGAGCATTATATCAGATAGAGATCCCCAGTTCACGTCCCGGTTCTGACAGAGTCTACAGCAGACCTTGGGCACACAACTCCATTTTAGTACATCATTTCATCCGCAGACAGATGGACAGTCTGAGTGAACCATTTAGACTCTAGAGGACTTGCTGAGGTCCTGCATTATGGATTTCAGGGGCAGTTGGGAGGACCACTTGTCATTAGTGGAATTCGCCTACAACAACAACTATTATTCGGCTATCCAAATGACACCGTTTGAAGCATTATATGGTAGACAGTGTCGAACACCCACCCTTTGGGAGGAGGTTGGGGAGGCCCAGTTGTTAGGACCCCATAGAGCTCAGCATGAGGCAGAGTTGGTCTGTACTATCAGACGAAGGATGGCAGAGGCGCAGGATCGTCAGAAGAGTTATGTCGATCGGAGACGGAGACCTATGGAGTTCTCTATTGGTGTTCATGTATTCTTTCGAGTCTCACCCACGAAATGGGTGAAGAGATTTGACCTCCGTGGTAAGTTAGCTCCAAGGTATATTGGTCCTTTCGAGATTTTGGAGATGATCGAAGCAGTCGCTTATCGCCTAGCGCTACCACCGTCCTTGGCTGATATTCATGATGTGTTTCATGTGTTCATGCTCAGGAAGTATGTGTCAGACCCTGCACATATTCTGTCAGATGTGTTAGGTTCCATTCAACCTGATGCTACTTACAAAGAGGTTCCGGTACGGATTCTGGATCACAAAGAACAATAGTTGCGGAACAAGATTGTGCGACTTGTTAAAGTCGGGTGGAGTCACCACACCGATGAGGAGGCTACTTGGGAGTTTAAGGAAAAAATCAGAGCTCAATACCCCCACCTGTTTACTTAAGGTACGTGAAATATACTTTCAGTACTTGTGCTACTTGAGTGTGTTATCTCTTACTCATTATACATTTGAGTGGAAAATTTGGGGACCAAATTTTATTAGTGAGGGAGAATGTTAAATATGAAAATTTAAAATACTAAATTAAATTACTAAAATTTAGGAAAATAATCCTAGGAATTATTTTCGAGATTTTTAGAGAATTTTAGAATTTTTTCTAGATTTTTTCTGGAATTAAATGAGGCTTATACGAGATATTTACGGGGATAAGAAAAATAGGCTTTTGGAGGGCCTATTTGAAATATCAATTTTTGAGGGGTTAATGTGTTAACTAAAACCTAGGGTTAACTCGTTTTCCTCATTAACGTGAGTCGTCAGTTTCCAGCCGTTTTCTCACCTCCGCAGTTTTCCCCGAGTGACCGTTTCTGCGACTTTTAATTCTCCCCGGTCGTTTCTCTACCGCGGCATTTCTTCTCTCGAACTCTTCTTCTTCTTCCTCTCCCGGCGATTTCTCCTCCTCCACCGCAGCACCGAGTTTAGGTTCTTGAACGCCTCCTATTCGCCGATTATGAGGATGTTGGAGTGAGGTCTGTTGCCAGAGATCAAGCGCGCGAATCTCCTCTGTTTCTTCTCCTTTTTCCTCCACTGACACGCCGATTGCCTCCCTGTTTCTGCCCCCAAGCGCCGTCGGACCTCTCTTCCTTCTCCCGATCAAGCGACCTGCTAGCATCGTCGCCGCCTGAACTCGAGCCGACGCCCCACGCCACACGCCTTGCTACCCTTTGCCGCTGTCCAACACCACCACGGGTCGTCGCTGACCCGTCGCCTCGTCTTCCCCGTGCTCCACCGCCGGATCTCCTCCTCTCCCGAGCGAGTAGTAGATCTCCGTCGCTGCCAAAGGTGGGGGTAGTCGGTTGCTCCGACGAACAGTGAGATAGGGGAACGGGAGTGCCGCCGGTGAAGATGCAGATTTAGGTATAACTTCCGATTTCTTCTTCTTGTGTCTACCATTCAGTGTTTTGTCGATTATGGTGCTCGATTTTGAAGGTTGAACGACTGTTGGTGATCAGATGCAGGTTGTTGGTGCCCGGAAATGGGGTAAGTGGAGGTTGTTTTCTCCGATCACATCTTATCCTTGTAGCTCCTAATTTCGTGGTAATAGGGCAACAATAGTTTCCAGTGTTTGAGTTGTCCATGGGAAACAGAGAGGATTTGGGATAGGTTGTACAGGATTTTGGGCAACTATCAGGTTGTAGATGCTGTTGGGCTTAAGGTGAGTCCTAAATTAACCTATAGTTATGGAACTGTGAACAACCTAGGTGATACTCTAGGTTGGGTTATAAGCAAGCTGTGAAGGTTTGTCCAGTGAGATTGGGGTTGGAAAGTGCGGTTAATTGGGATTTTAAATTTGTAGTTGGTAAATTGAGATGGTTACAAGAGCGATGTAGGATTTAATTTAATCGTTGTCATGTGTGCTAGAACTTAATGGTAATGATGTTATATGCAGGTTTTTATCACGAGATAGGTCCACGGGCGTAAAGACAGTTGATATTCTTCATAGCAGGCGGGTATCTTTGACTTATCTTCATTTAGATATTGTCATATTGCTGTGCATCATTTATTATAGCTAGTAATAGTTTTCTATGCTTTTAACTGCCCTAGTATGTCACTACCTAGTATGTGTTGTAGCCTTTTCATATACTTATTATATTGGTGCTCTATCATTTTGATACTTGTCATTTGTTTATTTGTCACTAAGAGTAGTGACATATCTTACATATTGGGTATTGAATGAATAATGGATATACTTTGTATGTGTGAATAGACTTATGTACTTAGGTTATTTGATATGGGCTCCTATTGATACATACCATAGGTAGCCATGATTGACAGGTGTATCGTGCATTAGTGACATGCACCATCTTGCATTATTGCGTGACTGACGATCATCGGCTCCTCAATAGGAGGTGATACTACTTGGTAGTTGAGCTCATCGTCAGTTACATTATCCACACACACAAACCACTCGTGAGTTAGTAATATTTCAAGAGGGTGTGTGTAGTTGCTCTATCAGGGCTCCACGGTGGTCACTCAGGATATTGGTATTGCGGCGTAGTAGCAGACAGAGATCGCTCATTCGTTGTGAGACGAGAAGATAAGATGAGGTGATGTGTCGCCCATATATATACATGGGGTAGGAGGGTGATACTCCACCAACATCCTGTCCACTTGGTCATATAGGTGTAGTGACGGCAGAGTGCACAGTTGTTATAGCCCTACCCACTCAGCCGATACACATGACATGTCGGTGCCTTGACTGGCGTCAAGGGTGATACATGTCATTGCATCATGTGCATACGCTTTTACTATATGCATTGTTTGTTGCACTTTTGGTTGTTGCATATGATTGTCATGCACATACAGGAGGTATTATGTAGTTTGTTTTGGTGATTCTACATCTGCTTATATAGATGTATCTTATGTCAGCTTAGGTGATTCTGGTATGTATAGTTTCAGGTATGTATATGTATTTTTTTTGTTTATTGTCGAGAAACTGTACTAACATGATTATTATTGTTACTTATAGTTTACTATGCATAACTATTAGATATCCGTTGAGTTTTACTCACTCCATTGATATTTTATTTCAGGATGAAGCCTTCCGGAGGGTCCAGTTGCCAGTCCCATGATCTGACGACTCCGTTATTTTAATTTCAATTTTTCATATTTTTATCACTAGTACTCTATGTTTTAAACTTGTAGTATTTTATACTCGTAGTTGTTTTGGTGGTACTTGATTATGTCCTTATGGACTTTTTGTTCGATTTGTTTTGGTTATGTGTGTGGTTGTGTATTCCTGCTCAGACGGCAGAAGAGGTAAGTCTAGAGGTTTTAGGCTTCTTATTTACTTTGGTTGTTGGCCCGAGGCCTATATATTATATGTATTGTGGTGTTTTATGTTCCGGTCATATTGGTCGATGTATAGTGGGTTGTCTGGACCTTGTATACAAGTGTCAATTGTCCGCAGTACAAGAGAGGTGTTGTCCGATTTTCGTCAGACAAGTAACCCCTCTCGGGACGTGACAATTATGATAGCTGCATCGGAAATTGATGATGGCGACAGCGAACGATGATCAACGACGGTGGACAGCTATTAGCGTCGGTGACAGACGACGACGATGATCGGCCAATGATTGGCATTGGCGACAACCGACAACTGTGGAGAAATAAATGTCGCCGACGACCGACGATGACCATGACGAGCAACGACTTGCTTTGAGTGGAAATAAATGCACTCTATATTTATCTAGTGGTTAAATTGGGGAAAGACCGCTCATTTTCAAAATTAGTCGAGTGAAACCCAAAGGGTGCATTTGGTTCAAATTATTATGCGTAACCTTGATTATATGATTATTAAGAATGAAACATAACTTATATTGTTTTGTTCAATCCTAAGTAATATAAAAAAATAACTTATTTGTTTGGAGGTTTTAAAGTATAATATAGTTTAATATTTTACTATATTACTCTTGGTTCAATTATAAGACTGTTTATTCTAAAACATATTTGCTTATGGTCGGATCAATCGAGACGATCACCGTCTTTATCCAGTGAGATGATAACGGATGACCACCACCATCAATTTTTGACACAGTTATCATATTTGTCGGTGGCTGACTACTGCCATCTCATTGGGCTAGACGACATAAGCAAATATATTTCAGAATAAATGGAGTCTTTTAATTGAACCAATGATAATATAGTAAAATATTAAACTACATTATATTTTAAAAATCTCTAAACAAATAAATTTTTATTAAATTACTTAGTATCGAATCAAACAACATAAATTATATTTCATTCCCTATAATTCAATCATACAATTATCTAGACCAAATTATATATCATAATTTGAACCAAAGACACTTGAATTATTTAAAAAAATTCTTTTTAAATTCAAAGGCAAATTTGATCACCACTTTCACTTTCAACTCTTCACCTTGAATCGGAGATTCTAACTGGAGAGAAAAAATCGAGGAAAACAATAACAATTACAATAATAATATGCTTAGGGGAAAAAGAAAAGCTCCTTTCTCTCTTGTTTCTAAAAAATGTAGAACCGTTATACGATTGTTCTAAAAAATGGTCCTCCATCGTTGTCTCTACGTATGAAAGAAGATAAATTAGATGTCAGATGACTAACGTAGAAATACGAAATCATCGATAATCTGATCGTCACCTCCAAAAATTGATCCCTTACCCTTTTAAATTTTAATACGACTGTATTATCCATCTAAATTTATCCTAGAAATTAAAAGGAAGGAGCATCGACATACTATCTCCATCATCCTGTCACTGCTATATTCCACGTATATTATTTTCTCCTCTCCTAACTGCTGTTCATTTTCACTGTGTACTTATTGTCTAACCATGGACAGAGTCGCCCATTGAGGCTCCAGCCCCACTAAATTATTATTAATTTTTTAATAATGTTGGTTTTATTTTTATTTTTAAATTCATCACAAATTTATTAATTATTTTCATAAAATTTTAAAATAATTAATTTAAAAAAAATAAAATATAGAATAATAAATTATATAAATTTTATTATATTTATAAGTTAATAAACATATTACTTTTAATTAATTTATTTTTTTAATCTTAATTTATCTGTCGCACTCATGATACAATCACATATTTTCAAATGCCCCTCCAACTATATCTATACTTTTATATTTAATTTTATATTAGACTTTTTTTCTTTTTATGTTATGATAATTTGTGAGATTTATTAGTGTATATTTTTATTGAAAAGATATTTTTAAATGTATATATAAAGAGATTAGTCTTGGGGCAAAAGAAAAAATCTGACAGCCTCTGATTAATCTCACAATCATTATAAAGAAGATAAATTACGAGGGATATTTTTAAACTAAAAACTAGTACGATGAGAAAATAAATATCCTAAAAAACTTTATAATTCTTAAAAATTGATCTTTACTCCTTAGAACAATTCTATCGTCTCTAATCACTTGGTCTTATGAGACTAAAAAGATCACATCTAATCTTTATAATAGACAATAAATTGACTTTAATTAAATAATCAAATTATGTTGATTATTATACATTGATCCTCTCAAAGTAATGATCATATCCCCTTTCTTTCATTCTCTTTTCCATTTATCTATGAGATGAGACATGGTTCTTATCAATTTGATATTTCATTGTCTTTTCATAGTACCATCTCTTTTCCTCTCCGTAACACCGTATTCTTTCCCCTTTACAATAAACAAAGGAATTCATTGTTCAAAAGTAATTTAAATATTTTATTTCTTATCCAATAAAAAAATTTCATCGTCAATCGAATTTTTTTCCTCAAAATATAGATAAATGAGGTTTAAGAATTGTGCAACAACATGATCTTCCTACAAAATAAGAAAATAATTGTGAAATTCAAAAAATAATTCTGGGGATTATTTTTGAATTATTAGACTTTTCTATTTATGCAATTTCTACATTTATTCATTTTAATAGATAAAACTTAACGAATGAAGAAAAAAAATTATTAACTCATTTTTTTAACCAAATAAATAAACATTGACAAGTCAAAGGGCATGCTTCATCTAATAACGATATTTTAAATTCTATTGATCAACGACTAACAAATCTCAAATCTCCTATAATTGATGTTAATGTTTAATTTTTTTGAATCTGATTCAATTTTACACACTTCGATATGAAAATATTCTATTAATAAAATGGATTAAATTAGATGAGCTTATATTAAGATGAAGTTATATTAACTTATTAATTAAGAATGAGTATCTTTCCACCAAATTCAAAAGTCAAAATTGATAATTCCAAAATTATTGGTTAAAAAAAATTATTTAGTTAAATTACTCTTCTTTCAAAAATGTTGCATTTTGTACCTATAACACTTTAATAAAAAAATATATTTGACTAATTTACTTAAAATTAATTAAAAATTATATAATATTAATCTAATAATGATTAAATAGCCACTATAAAATGAGTGATAATCAATTAATAGTTGTTATAATATTGTGATAATTATTAATAGCTGTTAACATTTTATTTTTTTTTAAACATATTGAGCCGTTTTTTATTATATTTAAATATGATTAAGTTAATATTTTTTTTATATAAAATGCTTTATACATTAAATTTTTAAATGTTTTTGAATAAATTATAGTAACTATGCGCTATTTTTTTAATAAAAAATATAATAGGACATTATTTTATTTTATTTTTTAAAGTACAATTCAAGGGTGTCTTTTTTATTTTTATTTTTTTACTTTAATGGCTGGAAGCAAATTTTGATATATCCTTTTTTTTTTTGTTGTAAATATTCAACTACCAAAAGCCTATTTTATTTTATTTTTCTCTTTCAATTTTACCGTACCATGGAAATGGCATTAACCTCCCGACGACAGAAGCAAGTCGGCTAATAAAAACGCGGAACGAGAGAAGAAGCGAGTACGTGCTCGCATCGAAACCCTTTCGGGCCGAATCAGATCGAGCGCTGTTCTTCTCCGCCGATCTCGAAGGGCCGCCGCTGCAGCCCTCGGTCCTCTGCCGGAGCCAGATCCGACCCCCAACGACACGGACCGTCCTCGGCTTCTTCGTATCGAGACGATACGTCTTTCTCGGGCTAGGGTTTCCTAATCCTCCCCGAGGAACAACGAGTTGACTGTAGCAGCGAGGGGGCTTTGATTTGATCCGTACTCTATGGCCGGCGGAAGCACATCGAGCCGGCCGCGGTACGCTCCGGATGATCCGACTCTGCCCAAACCTTGGCGAGCGCTGGTGGATGGAAGCACCGGCTACCTTTACTATTGGAATCCGGAAACCAACGTCACCCAGTACGAACGCCCGTCCGATGAGCTACCTCCGCCTCCTCCACTCTTGCCCCCGCCCCCTCCGCTCCTTCCTCCCAAATCCGCTTCTGTGATCGCCGTCAGTTCTTCCACGATCCAAGCTGATCGAAGTCGTCATCATCAGGATGATCGCCGTCATCGTCACGACGACGATGATCGCCATGATCGTTCGAGGAACCACCAGGTTTGGCTTCTTCACTCTTTGCGTAATAATTGTTTCCTTATTTCCTTTAATAAAAGCTCAGACGAAACGTTATTTTGGATCCGTGGGAGAACACTGTTCAAATGGATTATTCCTTCCCACCTTCATTATCCTAAATCAAACTCAGTAAAATGACTGCGTTAACAAATTTTTTCCTTTTTTTTTTTTTGTGATTCAGGATGGGAATGCCAGAAGCAGGAACGACCATAACACAAAGGAAAAAAGAGAAGCAAAGATCTCAACTGGAGGCCAAGGATCATCTGTCAATGTTGGAAGGGCTGTTTCCTCATCTGTAGAAGCTTATCGTCGTCAGAATGAAATAATTGTGACGGTATGTTTGCCATGGCATCCAAGTGTGAATTACTATTCTTCCTAAGTATTTTGTCACTAACAAGTTATTATTGAGAGCGTTTTATTCATGTTCATTTATGTATCTGTCTCCAAACAACTAAGCTTTTGTATATCTAACACCTGCTCTAGATTTTATTCGCAAAGGGATAAGGTTTTTTGAGATTTCTCAGAACATGTGCTTATTCCAGAAGTTTATAGAGGGGAATTTTGCTGTTAAACTTTTTATCTTATGTTTATAACGTTATGGTACTGTGCTAATGGTGGCATTCATCTTACGGACCTAGATTTAGTTGGTTACTTTATTATCTGTAGAGAAGAAAGAGAAAAACTATTCTTGGATTGTTACTCATTGGAACGTGGCTTATTGAACAATATCAAGTTAAGCTACTATATTTGTAACTTTACTCATGACATTGGATTGTTGGTGACCATTAGAATATCATTTCAAATGAATCAACTATGTAATTATTTGTCATGGGTACTGCTTGGTCAGGCTCACGCCATAAATATAAGATGATTCTGTTATCTTCTCATAGTGCATCCTAGTTTATTTTGCAATCTAAACTCTCTTCTATCACTATAACAATGTTATCTTTTTGTTCATTGCTAATTCTATTTAGTGCTGGTAATTTGGCACAGGGAGAAGATGTGCCTGCACCATTCATGACATTTGAATCTGCAGGTTTTCCACCTGAGATTTTGGAAGAGGTAGTTGCCCTTTTCTTTATTATCTTATCTTGCACACGTTTGTACATGAAACATGTGTAAGTTTGTTGTTCTGTATTTCTTACTCGTGTTGAGCATGAAATTTGCAATTGCTGCTGATTTGGTTTATCTGGATGCTCATGCCTCTTCTGTCTTCTTTCCCTTCTGTACTTTGCCGCAGGTGCGATATTTGCTCCAGGGCGGAGCTAATGTCGTACGCTGTGCTACGTTGTGCCACCCTTTTAATGGGTAGCTGCTAGATAGCTGGAGGGCCCATTATGGAGGGCTGAATCTGGGAAGGGCCGACTCACTGATTCATGGGTGGGCCTGCCTATGGTGATACGGTTCAGGATGCCACTCAGGTCTTCAGAATTCAAGGCCCTTTCTGCTCCAGCTTCACATTTGCAAGCAGTTGCAGTGTTCGAATAGGCTCTCCGAGCAACTAGTTCATGACTCGAGCTGCCTGCCTTGATTTGTTTTGTGCTGCTACTTGAGTCCGATGAAAAAGAAGGCCTTTTGTTCAGTACAGCTTGCGTCTGTGAGCAGGTACCAACTGGAAAGGGACTTCTGAGTCTCTTGTACATCAGTTGGTTCTGCAGCGATTGTCTAAGCTTCTACCTTGGTGCAAAGGATATACATCCCTTTCTCTTGCTTCAGTTTGCATCTATCGAGCAACAGTTTGCATTTCAAGGATGCACTTCTGGCATAAGCTTAGTTCTCAATTTAACTTGCAACAATATGCTCAGTAAATTTTGTATTTAGTTAGTTGTGTGGCAATAATTCTCATGGGACTTGATGTTTTTTGTTTCCAGGTATACCATGCTGGTTTTTCTGCTCCAACTCCAATTCAGGCTCAGTCATGGCCGATTGCATTACAGAGTCGTGATATAGTGGCCATTGCGAAAACAGGATCTGGAAAAACATTAGGATATCTTTTCCCTGGGTTCATGCACCTCAAGCGCCTTCGAAACAACTGTAAACTGGGTCCTACAATGTTAATACTGGCACCGACAAGGGAACTGGCAACACAGATACAGGAAGAAGCTTTAAAGTTTGGCAGATCATCAAGAATTCTAAGCACGGTTTGTTCATATATCTTCCTCTTCTAGATGAACTAATATGATTATTCGAATACAATCTCCTGTCTTTAGATTTTTTTTTTGAATGTGCATTTTTCTTGTTGTTAAAGTGTCTGTATGGAGGAGCACCTAAAGGACCACAGTTGAGGGATCTTGATCGAGGAGTGGACATTATTGTTGCAACTCCAGGAAGATTAAATGACATTTTGGAGATGAAAAGAGTGAGTCTCCGTCAGGTTTCATATTTAGTTCTTGATGAGGCTGATAGAATGCTGGATATGGGTTTTGAGCCACAAATTCGAAAAATTGTGAAAGAAGTACCCCATCGTCGCCAAACACTTATGTTCACTGCCACCTGGCCCAAAGAAGTACGAAAAATTGCTGCAGATTTACTTGTTCATCCTGTTCAGGTCAACATTGGTGGTACAGATGAGCTTGTGGCAAACACTTCTATCACACAGGTATTGAATCTAGTAGAGGTTTTACTTAAAATACTGAAATCTGTATTTGTTTGTCACTAAAGGGATCATCTTGTGTTTCTAGAAGAAAATAAGTTTATTTTCAATTTCAGTGATTCTAGTATTTTCCTATATTGTGGTGTATTCAATCGAGTTAGTTAACCTATTGAATGAGAGGTGATAGCAAATGATGTCTTAATATTATAGAAGTGTAATCTGTTTATCCAGATGTCGCATTAAAAATGTATTCTGGTTTCTTCATACTTGCACTGCAGAAAAGAAAGAAATGTGCCAAAATAATATTTTAATCCTCATTAATTGGTTCTTAGCAATCTCTTATGCAGACATGGTATTTTTTTTGCACAAAAAGGTTCATGTTTGTAAGGATTACATGTATTGATTGTTTTTCTACACGTGTTTGGATTGATCATTCAAAAAATCATGATGGAAATATCCTTTCCACATCAAAGGATTGCTATTTACCAATAACTAATTGCACAGTACTCTCAAAAAGAAGACTAGTAAAATACAGATCCTTTAATTGACTGATGCTGGTGTTGTAATTTCCAATTTTGTTCTCATCTCCCCTCATAAATTTAACATGATCGAATTTTTTATGTTCACATATCTCTAGTGCACTGCATGCATTTTTTATCTCCATGTATTATTCTTGGGTATGCAGCCTTGTAGGAACCTCTCTATCATATTGTCCGATTTGATTTTACTAGCATGCTCATTGGGTTTACTTCAGTATGTAGAAGTAATTACTCCAGTGGAGAAACAACGCCGACTGGAACAAATTTTGCGCAATCAAGATGCAGGCTCTAAGGTTATCATATTTTGCACCACAAAGAGAATGTGTGACCAGCTAGCTCGAACACTTACACGTCAGTTTAAAGCAGCTGCTATTCATGGTGACAAGTCTCAGGCTGAGAGGGATCGGGTTTTAAGCCAATTTCGCACGGGTAGATCTCCCATACTAGTAGCCACAGATGTTGCTGCTCGTGGTCTAGACATTAAGGATATCAGGTTAGGGATGTTTAACTTTTGTTAGCAGTCAGTTAACCTGGTAGTTTTTCTGTTTCTTTAAAATTTTAATTTGTTTCTTATTAACCTGTCAAATTTGAATTTTCTCTAGGGTGGTGATAAACTATGACTTCCCCACAGGAGTTGAAGACTATGTTCACAGAATTGGTAGAACTGGCAGGGCAGGTGCAACTGGAGTCTCCTACACCTTTTTTTGTCAACAGGACTCCAAATATGCTTCAGATCTTGTTAAAATTCTCGAAGGTGCTAATCAGAAGGTTCCAAAGGAGCTAAAAGACATGGTTTCACGTGGTGGGCATGGTGGTAGGTCACGGCGCTGGGCTTCCCGTTCAGATGCCAGGGATAATGGCCGCTCAGTTAGTGGGCAAAACAATTCAGGGGGTTTGCTATCACTTCCAAGCAGATTAGATTCTTATCTGGGAAATCATGGCACCAATGACCGTGAGCCTCTTGACAGGTACTTTAGTGATACTACGTGGGACAACAATATATACTTCAAAGTTTGTTATCATGCACACTTTCTAAGCTTACATATGCAGAATTTTATGATATGATGTTTCATGCTGCAAGACCCAACTTTCTGAAGGATTGCTACTATCTCAACCTCTCAAGTGTTTACTTGCTAAAATAGATTGGGAACATGTTTGCAATCATAGGTGATGAATGTAGGCTATTGCGCTAGTAATAGCTGCCTTGACAAACTTAATATCATGTTGCAAAAATATTGTCAGCAATTATTTCATCAAGTAAATTAGACTTTGCTTCTGGAATCCCTATACAAACAGGTTATACTGTCTAAGCCACTTGGACTATACATCCACATCTGTGACATCGATGTGACAGGCTTACAGCATTGGTGCTGGAACCAACTTCTATTCCAGGCCAAAATGTTTATGAATTGTTCTTGACTTGTGCCAACACAGGATATATGTTAGCACAGGTCAATTGTTTCCGTTTACTATCAGTGATGGGGCGGGAGAACATGCAACCATGGAGCATGTGAAAAAGGCAAGAGGGTACAATACTGATTGCTGCCACCATGTTAGCTCACTAGAGCGTCGTCACTGATGTGAATGGAGCTGTTATTGTGTCATCACGTGTCACAGTCGAATCACATCCCCATGTGAGAGCACAATAGGATGTCTTGCTTAGTAAATGGCACCAAAATTTAAACCTTGATTTAGTTACACCGAGATGCATATCCCATCTTTGCTCAAAATGCAAGTAACAAAATGTTCTTGATGCTCATGTCTACTAGCTGGGCAAGAGCATGTGATGCTTATATTTCCATTATTCCCCGATTATTTGCTGCCTGTTCGTACCATACACACATTATTGTTTGTAAACATGGTTTCTATGAACTTTAATTTGTGTCATTTGATCTATATAGTTCCATCAAATGATTTCTAAATATATGTGTGCTACCTTGCAAGTTACTAAGATTCTTATTACGTGCAGATCTAGGGGTCGGGTTCGTAGCCGCAGCCGCAGCCGTAGCCATGATCGGAGGAACAATCCCAGCTTAAAGAGGGCTCGGCTTGCAAGCCCTCCTAGCAGGAGCCATGGTAGCAGGAGTCGCAGTCACAGTCCTAAACATGTCCCTGATCGATACAGTGGGGGCACAAAGGAGTCAACACGTGTGAGTTCACAACTCCTAAGGAGGATGCCATCACCAACTAGGCATGCAAGCCCTCCTAGTAGGAACCAAGGTCGCAGTCGAAGCAGGTCTTGCAGTCGCAGCCCTAACCGTGGATATGATCGTCACAGTGGGAGAACAAGGGAGGTGGCACATGTAAGTTCACTTCCGAGGAGAATGCCATCACCAACAGCTAAGCATGTAAATCCTTCCAGCAGGAACCATGACCGCAGTCCAACCAGGAGCTGCATTCCCAGTCCTAACCGTGGATATGGTCATTATGGTGGGGATACTAATGAGCTTGCACGCTCAAGTTCACCACCCCCAAAGATGATGTCATCTCCCACAATTGGACATGCAAACCCTCCTAGCAGGATCCTCCACAGTCCTGATCATGTCTTCGATTGTTACGATGAGGAAAATAGGGAGGCGGCGCATGGGAATTCAGCGCTCCCAAATCTGATGCCGTCACCAACCACTAGGCATGCAAGCCCTCCAGGTAAAAACTGTGGTCACAGTCAAAGCAGGAGCCTCAGCTGCCATTCTGATCATGGCTTTGATCGTAATAGTGAGGGAACAAGGGATGCAGCAAATGGGAGTTCACCACTCTCAAATCAGATGCCATCACCAACTGTTAGGCATGCAAGCCCTCCAGGCATGGGCTATGGCTGCAGTCCAAGCAGGAGTCGCAGTCACAGTCACAGTCCTAACCACGTCTACAGATCTAATGATGGCTATGATGCTCATGGTGAGGGATCTAAGGAGCTGGTACATGTGAGCTCGCCACTTCCCAAGAGGATGCCATCATCAGCAGCTGGGCTCGAAAACCCACCTTGTAGGAACCATGGCTGCAGTCGAAGCCGAAGTCACAGTCACAGTCCTAACCATGGCTCCCATGGTTTTCATGGGGCAGCTGGGCAGGTGGCAAGTGCAAGTCCACCACTCTCAGGGAGGCGCTTGTCACCAACAGATTCCCATGCAAGCCCCCCTACCAGCAACCATGACCAAAGTCGATGCAGGAGCCTTAGCCACAGTCCTAACCAAGTCTTTGTTCATTATGGTGAGGGAACTGAACAGGAGCCACAAGTCGATTTACCACTCCCAATAACAGTGCCAGTACTAGCATCTCATCGCACATCTGACCCAAACCTTTCAGCGATGCCATACGATGACCAACGATCACAGTCAAGTGATGGTGGAAACATAGCAGCGGTGGAACTTCACATATCACGCAGTCAGAATGAGAGAAGCAGAAAGCCACATGGATCTGATAGCCCATGTCAGTGGCATGAAAAGTCTCCACTTAAAAATGAAGATTTCGATCCACAGCAGTCGGTTTCAAGGTCTGCCCAGTTGCCAGTGTTGCCTCCCAAGAACCACGGCGAGGAGGAAGAAGGCATGATTCCCGCAGATGAGGATAGTTTAATTTTTCAGGAGGATGATAGGACTTCACCATAGCTCTCTCAGTCGGCCAGTGACCAAACTCAGATAACTAATTCACGATACTTTTCTTCTGAGTGGTTCGTCATTTCCTATTCCTATTTATTACGATGCAACTTACTATATAGTTTGGTGATTTGGGTATTGTTGTAATATTCACTATGACGATGATGATATCGGACCATTGATTGATATGTACTAGCTAGTTCGCTTTTTAGTTTCTTGCTAAGACTGGTATTAAAGTTGTACAATTGAAAACTGTAACTTTGTTTCCAATTGCTATTTCTCTAACAATTGCATGCATTTAGTAATTCTGGGACAGTTGCACTGTTTTGCATATCTTTAGTAACAGATTGCTGCAAATACTTGTGTGATGATCTGCGTTAAACATAGCTACTGATAGAGTTGACCTCTTTGTGAAGTTATTTTTTCAATAACTGGAGAAGTCTAGGGGTCTGACATTTTGTCGTTTGAGTTTTTGAATGTTTGCCATTATAGAAAATTAAGCTTTTGCCACCAATCGTTTTTTCTCTTCTCCATCAGTGGGCTTTTGCATTTCTCCGTGATCTTTCCTTCGCATCTGTCGTCCACGAGTTCCAAATTCTTCCTTGTGGTTCATGAGCTGTAAAAGTTTTATTTTTCTTTTCTGAGTCACTCCGTGCATCTAATACGTAATAAAGTATCCTAAAAGAATGACAGATTTTATTTTATTTTTCTTTTTGAGCCCCAGTTAGTTTCAAGCTCCAGATATAAAGGGGCAAACAACTGCTCCTGCCCAAAATCCATTCAAACATCACGAATACACAAAATGAATACTAGGATCCAACGATAACAATCAAATCTTTATATGAATTTTCTTCTATCTCCTCCAATCATATATTTATAATCATTTCATATCAAATTCACTAGTTACACAATTTTTAACTTGATTTTTTTCCTACAGAAATGACGCGGTGATTAAGACATAACAGTATTTGTAGAAGTGATATTGATCGATTTCGAAGGAGATCTAAAATCTTTTTTTGAATTCAGATGACCTTCATATGTCTTGACCACCATATTAAAACTCATAGAATCCTCTGTAATTTATCTTTATATCTTGACCACCATATTAAAGCCTATAGAATTCTTGTGATTTATATCGTGAGACAGATCATTCTTTTTGCTCGAGTAGAGAAAAAAATCCTGCCAGTGCAATGTCAGTACCTGAATCACAAACGTCGCTCATTTTTGGATAAAGGAACATAAACGAGCAAAAGATGAGGCGAATGGCCCATGTATCTATCTAGCTTGGATTGCTTGATTTATAACGAAGTCTTACCAACTGAATTCATGGGTGAAAACCGAGTCATGAACAAGAGGATCGAAAAGACAATGACCATGATCCGCTTCACAAAGTGATGCAGGGCAGATTACTAAAGTTAATAAATTAAAAAACTTAGAAATAGAAGTCAAAAATTGGGAAAAAGAAGATGAAGTAGGACAGATTACCAGGGCTAATGAACCACAACGTCTTGAAAATTAAAGGCAACGGCTAGGAATTGAAAAAATATACAGGAAGTGGTGCCTAGTTTATGGGAAAAGTAAAACCTTTTGTTACTGGATTTTCATCTTGTGAAGTTGAATTAGCAGATACCGTAAGCATCCTTCCATTTATGTGTTCGTCCAACTTTCCACCAGTTATGTTCCTCATCATCTAGTATTAGAGCTTGAATCTTCGCTTTGGGCCTTTGTTCTTTACGGCAATGGCAGCAAGACGAGGAAGAGGTGGACATGGCAGAGGCATAGACAATGTGGAAGATGAACGGGATGTTGAAATTCAAGCACTTCGAAGACAACTTGAGAAATTGATTTTACGCCTTGAGCAGCGGAGTAAAAGAGATTCAAGCCATGCGTATTCAAGTGATTACTTCGAGTATGTGAATCCTTTCGCTCGCAGACAAGCACAAGAATTTATACAGTCCAAAACTGTCAAAGTTGATCTCCGGGAGTTTCACGACCGTATTCAACCCGAGAAGTTTTTGGATTGGCTTAGTGTGGTAGAAAAGTTCTTTGAATATAAGGAGGTTTCAGAAAATCAGAAAGTCAAGTTAAGTACAGCACGACTTCGAGGATATGCCTCAACTTGGTGGGATAAAGTACAAGAGATGGGAGTGCGAAAAGGCAAAACTAAAATTGCGGTCCAAAAAAAAAATGAAGGCAAGGATGAGTGAAAATTTTCTTCCTCTAAATTTTGCTCAAATCATTTTTATGAAATTCAATAATTTGCATTAAAGCAATTAGAGTGTAACTGATTATACAGAATATTTCTACAAATTAATGGCTAGATGTGATATTCAAGAATCTAAAGACCAATGGGTTACAAGGTATACTAATGGACTCAAACTTCATATTAGAGATGAAGTTGAGGTACAATTGATATGGAGACTAAATGATGCTTTTCAATTGGCGTAAAGAGTTGAAACAAGACTTCTAAGACGGGGAGTAAAGAAGTTTGTAGATGTTCAGGCTTTGTATCCACAAAAGGTCGAATCTCCCAACAAGGGTGCTCCAATGAAAGGAGGAAGGGATGACAATGGTATGACCTCTAACAAAAATAAGGTCAAGGCGTGTTTCAAGTGCAAGGACCCCGATCCTTACATGAATGAGTGCCTAAGGCAAAGAAGTGATGTTCGTATAGCAAATATAAATGAAGGGGAGGGCTCCAAGAGTGAAGATGAAGCATCAAAATATGATGATTTTGGTAACCATGAAAAAGAAGAAATTGAACGAGGATGCTGAATGTTTGATTATTCAAAAAGTACTCATAGTTGCTAAGCAAGATAATGATCAAAATTGGCTTCGACACAATATTTTCAAAATAAGGTGCAAGTCAAATGAGAAGGTGTGTTCACTAGTCATTGATGGAGGCAATTTTGAGAATTTTATTTCTCAAGAAATAATGGACAAGTTCAAACTACCGGTGGTGCCACATCCTCACCCATATGCAGTCTCATGGATAAAGCGGGATAATGAGGTAAAACTTGACAAAAAATGTCTTGTTTCCTTTTCTATGAGAAAAAACTATCATGATACAATTTGGTGTGGCGTAACTCCTATGGATATTGGTCATATACTCTTGGGTATGCTTTGGCAATTTGATAAAAGGGCTATTAATGATGGACGAAAAAATACATACACATTTTTTATAGGAAAGATAGAAATCGTTCTTTTGCCTTGCAAAGATTTTTACAAACCCAAATCTTCATAAGAGGAGGGGAATGCAGTTCTTATTTTGTCACAATTTGAAAATGAAACTTAAAGAAATGGAATCATGTATGTCTTGGTTGCTAATGATAACACAGAGACTATGGAAGTACTTGGAAATGTCAAAGTTCTCTTGGAAGAATTACCTAATGATCTACCTCCTTTGCGAGAAATTCAACACCATATAGACTTGATTCCTGGAGTTGTACTTCCAAACAAATCCCATTATCGAATGAGCCCAAAGGAGCATGAGGAGTTAAATCGATAGGTACATGAATTATTGAATCAAGAGTTCATTTGAGAAAATTTAAGTCTTTGTGCAGTCCCTGCTCTATTAACTCCAAAGAAAGATGGCTCGTGGTGTATGTGTATTGATAGTCGAGCACTCAATCAGATCACTATCAAATATGGATTTCACATACCAAGAATTGATGATATGTTAGTTGGTGCACAATTGTTCTTTAAACTTGATTTGCGAAGTGGCTACCATCAAATTAGAATTAGACCAGGGGATGAATGAAAAACAACATTCAAAACAAGAGATGATTTGTATGAATGACTCGTCATACCTTTCGGGCTTTCTAATCCTCCAAGCACCTTCATGAGGATAATAACGTAGGTTCTTCACCCTTTCATTGGAAGTTTTATTGTTGTTTATTTTGATAATATCTTGTTTATAGCCAAACTATGCGTGATCATATGGAGCATCTAAGAACTATTTTGATGACCTTGAGGAAGGTGAACTCTAGGTGAACCTTAAAAAGTGTCATTTTGTGACTAGCCGCCTAGTTTTTCTAGGTTTTGTCTTGACTCCTTCAGGTGTGATGGTGAATGATGAAAAGATTAAAGTCATCCGAAAGTGGGTTGTTCCTAAGAATATACATGAAGCACATAGTTTCCATGGATTTGCATCATTTTATCATCGTTTCATGAGAAATTTTAGTACTATTGCAACACCATTAACAAATTGTTTAAAGAAGGGAGAGTTCATATGGACTTTAGAGGCAGACAAAGTTTCAATGTCATCAAAGAAAAGCTCTCCAGTGCCCCCATCCTAGTGTTGGTGCAATCGGCCCAAGTTACGTTTGATCGGACTTGAGTTTGACTCAAACTATATTTTGATGTTGACAAAACGTATGACATGAGATTGTCATGAGAAGTCCAACATGGGTTGGCCACGTAAATCCAAGTGTGTAGCCTTGGTTGTGAAAAGTCCAAGCATAAGACTTGGTGTTGGAAAAATTCAAGCATAGGGCTTGGTGTTGGAAAAGTCCAACATGGATTGACCACGTAAATCCAAGTGTGTAGCCTTGGTTGTGAAAAGTCCAAGTATGGAGTTTGGTGTTGGGAAAATCCAAGTATAGGACTTGGTGTTGGGAAAGTCCAACATGGGTTGGCCACGTAAATCCAAGTGTGTAGCCTTAGCGGTGAAAATCCAAGCGTGTAGCCTTGGCGGTGAAAATCCAAGCATAGAGCTTGACATAGAAAATCCAAGCATGAGACTTGGTGTGGGAAGTCTTGAGGACTTGGCAAGGTCACTAGTCTCGTAGTCTCGGGGTTCTTGAGTCAGTGAAGGATGACATTGTGAAGTCGTGCGCTTGATGCATCCGAGGGACCGTTGGACGGGGAGTGAATGGAGGTAGACCCAAGGAAACAGACTTCGAGAGCAAGAGACTGAAGGTAGGGAAAACTTCGCTTTCCACTTCAACTCGGTCGCTTGTTCATGACGATCCCTTCTACGTCCCCGGATAAAAAAAAAATTATCCTTGACAAGGAGGGATTACCCAAGCTACCGTTTCATCGTCGTGCTATTCGATTAGAGTAGTCACTTGAACAAACTTGTTGTTCAAGCGACCAACTTCTATTATTCGAATAGTTACAGAATAAACGATGTACAGATCGTCGGTTTTTGCATTTGTATTTGGGGTCCAAGTAAATTAGCCACATAACACAAACATACAACATACAAAGAAACAAAAGGAAAACAAAACAAAATTTATATCTATCGATCTTCTATTGTATGTCCTTCCTCTTTTTGGACGTCGTGTGGTCGACGATCTTCCAAAAGTCGAAGCCTTCTAGATCACGATCTTCCTTTCCTTGCTCGCTCTGAACAAGAGGAAATATATAATCAAAACTCTCCTCTATCTAGGACCAACCAACAAGTTCCAAACTTAAAGCTTGCCGCCGACCCAAAGAGAGGGGAAGGGGGGTGCCGGCCAAGAGCTCCAAGAAACCACCCTTACCCTTGTTTTCACCGGCCAAGGAGAAGAGGAAGAAGAGGTTGGACGCCGACCAAGGAGAGGAAGAAGCAAGTTGGGCGCCGACCAAGGAGAGGAAGAAGCAAGTTGGGCGCCGACCAAGAAGAAGAAGATAAAGGAAAAACTTTCCAAAATTGTGGCCGCCCAAGCCTCCAAGCCCTAGCCACCCAAACCCTAATCCCCTCTTCAATTGCTCTTGCCGCCCACCCCTAGCCTCCTTTTATAGAGTTAGGCCTAAGCCTTCTTTAATCTTCACTGTCGGTTCTAGGGATTTAATCTCAACCGTCGGATCTAGAGATTTAATCTCCACCGTCGGATCTAGAGTTTTATTTTCCACCATCGGATCTAGGCTCCATGAGATTTTAATGGGCTACAATAGGGACCATGAGGAGGAGTTGAATCTTGGCCACCCAATGGATCAAGCCCACATAAAGTCTGATCCATTAATGATAATCCATTCCACTAGAGGATTATCATTGATCTACCTCACCAACCCCCATAAGTTAATATGGGTTCCATATATTATTTGTACATTTATCTCCCCGTGTTTAAGATCTCGAATGTCCGTCAATTAATTAATTTACTGACAATTAATTAATCAACATCTAACTCCATGAGTAGTACCACTCAACCTTATCATCATGCCGGACCAAGTCCACATGCAGGGTTTACATGATGAACCTTACGAGCTCCTCAAGGGGACATCATCATTCTAATATACAGGACACGGTTTCTTCCTATAATCAACGACACACCATATAAATAATATCATTTCCCAACTTACCGAGTCTATCGATTTACTCTATAAATCTCGCCCATTGGTAAATCAAAGAAATGAATACCAAGTATATGTGCTCGTTATTATATCAGGATTAAGAGCATGTACAACATAATATATGAGGTCCGATTCGATTATGTAGTCAGCAATAAATTGAATCACTTCTAAGTCGGTCCTGCTCAATACACACAAAGTGTACTAGTGTAATTCTATGACCAAGACAAATCAATACCAAATAACACTACAACCATTCCAATGGATTGTCCATAATCATCTCGGTTGTGAGCCTTTACTTATACTTTACAAGAAATTGATAATATGATCTCCCGTGTGACACCACACACTATGTTATCTACAATGTAATGTATTAAATAATATGCATAGCCATAAATATGCAAACAATAATCATGTGATTCTTATTTCAAAACTAAAGATGTTCATACAAAAGATAGACTTTTCAGTATACATCCCAACAATCTCCCACTTATACTAAAAGACTATGCTGTCCTTAAACTGCCATACATCTGATTCTCATTCCCTCCACATGTCTATCAAAAGCTCTCGCTGAAAGGGCCTTAGTGAAAGGATATGTCAGGTTATCCTCTGATGCAATCTTGGCCACAACAACTTCTCCTCGCTTTACGATTTTTCCTATCAGGTGGTACTTGCGTTCTATGTGTTTACTTGCCTTATGGGCTCGTGGTTCCTTCGAGTTTGCAACTGCACTACCATTATCACAATAAATTGTGATAGTTCTGAACAAACCAGGAATCACATCCAAGTCCATCAAGAAGTTCCTGAGCCACACAACTTCTTTGGCCGCCTCAGAGGCTGCCACATACTCAGCTTCCATGGTAGAGTCCGCCACACATTTCTGCTTGACACTCTTCCATACAATGGCTCCACCTCCCAAAGTAAATACAAAACCTGAGGTAGACTTACTGTTATCCCTATCTGATTGGAAGTCGAAATCTGTGTAACCCATAGAGAGTAATTTGTTTGCCTGGTAAACTAGCATATAATCCCTAGTTCTTCTCATGTACTTCAATATATGTTTTACCGCAGTCCAATGTCCATGTTCTGGATTACTCTGATATCTGCTAATCATGCCCACGACAAAGCAGATATTCGGTCTCGTACATAGCATCGCATACATGAGGCTTCCTACTGCCGAAGCATAAGGAACTTCCTTCATCTCCTCTATCTCCTTAGATGTTCTAGGACACATCTCCTTAGATAAAGGAACTCCATGCCTGAAAGGTAGAAAACTTTTCTTGAAGTTTTGCATGCTAAAACGATCCATGATGGTGTCTATGTATGAAGCTTGAGATAAGCACAACATCCTTTTCCTGCGATCCCTTATAACCTTGATCCCAAGGATGTGTCCCACTTCTCCTAAGTCCTTTATATCAAACTGTTTGGACAACCATATCCTTACGTCCGATAACACTTTGACATTGTTACCAATTAATAAAATATCATCTACGTATAGAACAAGAAATACTACTACGTGTCTGTCACATCTCTTGTATACACAAGACTCATTCGGACTTTGAATAAATTCATAACACTGGATTACCTCATCAAAACGGATGTTCCAAGAACTCGAAGCTTACTTCAATTCATAAATGGATCGATTAAGCTTGCACACAAGATGCTCTTTACCCTTTGCAATGAATCTCTCTGGTTGCTTCATATAGATGTTTTCCTCAAGACTTCCATTAAGGAAAGCTGTCTTGACATCCATCTGTCATACCTCATAATCCATATGAGCAGCAATACATAAGAGAATCCGGATAGACTTAAGCATGGCTACCGGCGAAAAGGTCTCCTCATAATCGATACCCTCTTTCTGAGTATACCCCTTCGCAACAAGCCTCGCTTTGAAGGTCTCAACCTTCCTGTCTATTCCTCTCTTTCTTTTATAGATCCACTTGCATCCAATGATTTTTACACCATTGGGTGATTCTACTAGCTCCCAGGCCTGATTTGAATCCATAGATTCAATCTCAGTATTTATTGCACTTTGCCAAGATACCGCATCTTTATCTTGGATTGCCTCGTCATATGTCCAGGGATCAGGTTCATGTTTGCCAGGGACCAAATCAGAAGATTCTCTCAAGAACATGAATCTATCAGGTTGTCTAACAACTCTCCCACTACGACGAGGTATTACCTGTGTATCCTCTGTGATACGCGGTGCAGTGACTTGTGGTATATCCTCTTGTATCGGTGGTACTGAAGTAGTGACTTCCCCTTTCAATTCCTCCAGAACAATCTTACTCATGGGCTTGTGGTTCATTACATAGTCTTCCTCTAGAAATCTGGCGTTTGTGCTAACGATCACCCTCTGATCTCTAGGACTATAAAACAAACCACCTTTCGATCATCTAGGATAGCCAACGAACATGCGCACTTCTGTACGAGGTTCCAACTTACCAGCATCTGCCTTCAGCACATGTGCTGGACTCCCCCAAATCCGAATATGTCTCAGACTAGGCTTTCGCCCAGTCCACAATTCTGTGGGAGTAGAAGACACTGATTTAGATGGAACCAAGTTCAGAATATATACTGTCGTATCTAGAGCATATCCCCAAAACGAATCTGGCAACTCAGAGTAACTCATCATCGATCTAACCATCTCTATAAGAGTCCTATTTCTTCGCTCTGCTACACCATTTTGCTGGAGTATGTCAGGTGCAAACAATTGGGATTGGATCTCAGCCTCTGATAAGTAATTCCTAAACTCTCCTAAGAGGTACTCACCACCACGATCAGATCGTAGCGTCTTGATATTTTTACCTTGATGTTTCTCCACATCAGTCTTGAATTCTTTGAACTTGTCAAAGCATTCAGACTTGCGGCGCATCAAGTAAATATATCATTACCTTGAATAATCGTCTATAAAAGAGACGAAATATTCAAAGCCACCTCTTTCCTGGATAGACATAGGACCACACAAATCAGAATGAACCAATTCCAACACATCTTTGGCTATACCCCTTGGCCTTAAAAGACCTCTTGGTCATTTTACCTTCCAAGCAAGACTCGCAGGTTGGGAAGTCTTCCACCACTAATGAACTCAGAGGTCCATCAGCTATCTACCTTTGAATTCTGCTTAGGTTAATATGACCAAGTCTTAGATGCCAAAGATATGTTTGGTTCATCTTTGAAGGTTCTTTTCTCTTATTGGAATTAGAAGATAAGCTATTCACTTCTATTTGCATCGTGGGAGCTTTTGGTTCGAGTGTATACAAATTTCCTATCAATGCACCAGGACAGATAATCTCCTTATTCCTTTTTATAACAACTTTGTCATTAAAAGAAATAGAATATCCATCCATAAAAAATTTAGAAACCGAAATCAAATTCTTTCTAAATAAAGGTACATAAAGATAATTTTTAAGAACCAAAATTTTATTCCTCTCAAAAGACAAATAAACATCTCCCACTGCAACAGCCGCCACCTTCGTGGCATCACCCAAGTATACGGTAATCTCCCCCTTAGCCAGTCGTCTGATTTCCTGGAACCCCTGCAAAGTATTGCAGACATGATCAGTGACTCCCGTATCTACACACCAGGTGCCAATAGATAACACCGCTAAATATGTTTCAACGACTAGACCAAAAGATATACCTTTGTTCTGCTTCCGGTTGGGGCAGTCCTTCTTCCAGTGTTCAGTCTGCTTGCAAGTGAAGCACTTGCCTTTCGGCTTCTTCACTCCTCCCTGAGTTCCTCCTGCCACCTTTACCCCAGCTTGTTTCTTCTTCTTCTTGCCTTTCGGCTTAGAAGTAGAAACCTTTTGGACAACCATGGCCTGTGCCTGAGCACTCCGACGAAAAAGCCCCTCTATTGCCTGGAGTTCTGTCAAAAGCTCCGCTAACGAATACAACATCTTGTGTTAGGGCAATCTCTTGCCGTGATATGGTTTTGATGGTGTAGCAAAGGGTTTAAGTTAGTTTGATATGTTGATTTGATATGTGCGTTGAAGTCGTGCAGGACTTAGTAATTCGCACATGGAGCCATGGCGAGTTTCACATCTCATGACTCGTGCCTTGAGTCGGTGAAGGATAGCTTTGCGGAAGCCGTGCGCTTGGAGCATCCGAGGGACCGTCGGACGAGGAGCTTGGAGTGAAGCCGGAGGAAGTAGACTTTGAGGCAAGAGACGCGAAGGAGCATTGCAGAGCCATGTGCCTGATGCTGCCGAGGGACGTGGCCGCGAACGAAGAGAACTTCAAAGGCGAGGGACTCCGAGGGATGAGAGTGAGCGATTGTAACCCAGGAAGGGTAGCTCTTAGGTGAAACTTGGCCATTTGGCCAAGTGTCGGATGAGTTTTTTCCGACATCGATCCATGTCATGTCATGGCGATCGCTCGAAGTCGATGGGTCGATCGATCGGTATAAGACCGGTCAGGCTTGGATCGATAGTCGGCAGGATCGAATGAATGGCCGATCGATGGCATCGCATGGGGCACGAATAAAGTCGACTTGATCGGGCACTCGATTGATCGAGCACCGCCAATCGATGGTGCCATCGATCGACCGATGCGATTGGATAGTATCCAACGTGGAAAGCGGCCGTTATTGGTAACGGCTAGCAGAGATCGGTGATGGGTGCCATCACCGATCGATCCTGTGTCAACAGGAAGAAACCCTCTTCCTCTATAAAAAGGAAGGGGGTAAGGCTTTGGGAGGCTAATGCTTACACTCTAACACTCTCCCAAAGTTCCCTAAAGCTTTCCATCCTCTTACCCAAGCTTATTTTCATTATATTTGTAAGAGGAGTGTTGTTGTAAAGAGGTTACCTCCACCTAGCTTTGTGCAAAGGAGAGATCTAGTGGATAGATCATGAGTGATTCACCGTGGACGAATCGGACCGTGGATTAGCGGCGTAGCCGTGAACCACGTTACATCTCCGTGTTTGTATTGTCTTTGTTTTATGTCTATTTGCTTGTCTTAGTTTATTGCTTCCGCTTGCGCTAACATTTTGTAGACGAGCAAAATACGACGACCAACGAACGAGGGCTATTCACCCCCCTCTAGCCGGCCAATAGATCAACCGATCCGACCCAACAAGTGGTATCAGAGCCAAGGAAAGCTTGTCAAGGACTAACCGCCACAACAAGCAAATTTTCAAAATGGCCGGCTCAAACATCCATCCATCGAAGTTCGATGGCGAATTAAACAGTGGAAGAAGCGAATGGAGGTATTCTTCGAAACCGACTTTGAAATTCTATTAATAATGGAAAACGGTTTCGAGTTGCCTAGGAACGAGGATGGGGAGCCATTGGAGAAATCGAGGTGGAGCAAAAGGCAAAGAGAAGAATACTTGGCAAATTCAAAGGCCAAGCACCACCTATACAATGTCCTCCCCCAACAAGAAGTCAATAGGATAGGGGAATGTTCTAGTGCTAAGGAGATGTGGGAGAAGCTAGTGGAGCTTCATGAAGGTACCTCGGAGGCTAAGCTAGCAAGAAGAGACCTCCTCCGCTCCCAACTCTCGAACATCAAATTAGAAAAGGGAGAAAAGGTAACTTCCCTACATTCTAGAATTAAAGAAATATTAATTGGGCTAACGAGTGTAGGAGAGAAGCTCTCCAACCGGGATATGGTAATGAAGGCCATAGATGCTTTCCCCCGGTCCTCAAGATGGAGCTCCATGGTGGACTCATTTTACATCTCCAAGAACCTAGAAGTGAGCACCTTGGAGGAATTCTTTTCAACCATGGAGCTTCATGAGACAAGGCTTGAAGGTATACAAGAAGAGCCTAGAGTCCAAAATTCACGGGGAGTAGCCTTGATGGCAAACAAGGGGAAGAAGAAGATGGAAGTCCCTTCCTCCTCATCCGATGAAGCCTCTACCTCCTCCATGTTAGGACCTTTGTAACGCTAGAGGGGGGGTGATTAGCGTCAATGGAATTCAATCGCGGTTGTGTCTACAAATTCGTTAGCGCAGCGGAATATAGATAATACAATAACAATAATGAAAACACAACACGCTAACACGAGTATATAACGTGGTTCGGAACCGCACGGTTCCTACTCCACGGATCGGGCTCAAATGAGCCCTAGCGATGCCAATCACACACCACTATCAAATAACTCCTTCTCGGAACAATCCGGAGGTGGAGAAACCTCGTACAATATGATTACAACAATAATCAAATGAATACAAGCAATATAGTGAAATACAAAGCAATACAAGTAAAGGAAACACTTTACAAATGCTCTTTGAATGCTTGATCACTTGGTTGATCGAGTAGCACTTGGAGACCCTGAATTGCAGCAACAACTCGCCCCAAATCGCCTCAAAGAACCATGCCTTTTTCTTCCACCACGAGCTCCATATATAGCTTCAACCTGTGCTGGAAAAAGTCGATCAGTCGACTGATCGAGACCATCAGTCGACTGATGCCACGGTTGTCGTGAGACAACGGCTAGTTCCACGTTGGATAAGTCCAACGGAACTACCATCAGTCGACTGATTGTGACCATCAGTCGACTGATGGAGTCCTCACTCGACCAGTCGAGTCTCGACTCCATTCTCGGGTCGACTCGAGCACCACCGATCGATCGACGATCACGATCGCTGAGCCATCACCGATCGCCAACCTATGGCAATGATCGCTAGGTCATAACCCGCAATCAAACCCTAGTTGATTTGGTCCAATGACGCACATGGCACCGACCGCACACCTCAAACATGAGGTTTTAACTCAAGTATGGTTCCCCCATACTTGCTAGACCACCCTTAGCCTAGACCTAAGCCTTCTAGTCACCTCCATCAGCCTCACGCCTCTCGGATCCCTCCAAGTCATCCATGACTTGTTCATCCATCGCGCTAGCCTCCAGGTGCTTCCCTCATCTATGTCATGCTAACGGTGTCTACACCGCCAAGGCACATTGGACTTACGCCTCCAAGACTCTGCTTGGACTTTACGCAACCATTGGACTTATCGCCAAGACTTCGCTTGGACTTTACGCCGCCAATATCAATCCCCTTGGACTTCAAATGCCAACCCATGTTGGACTTTCCATGCCAAGACCATGCTTGGACTTCTCAAATGCCAAGACCATGCTTGGACTTTCCCTTGCCAACCCATGTTGGACTTTACATTGCCAAGACCCATGCTTGGACTTTTCCCAATGCCAAGTGTCCCACTTGGACTTTCCATGCCAAGTACTCAAGACTTGGACTTTACCAAATGACAATTACATTGTCATATGTTTTTGTCGAAACATCAAAACACATCAAAACATCACTCGAGCCAAACTCGAGTCACAGTGATCATCGTGACTGGGCCGATTGCACCAACAATCTCCCCCTTTTTGATGTTTGACAAAAACCAAACAGATAATTGAGTTAGAATACTAACTCAAATCCTTTACCAATTATCCCAAATGTTCTCCCCCAAACATTCTCCCCCTTTTTGACTAACATCAAAAAGGTTTTCTCTCCAAGGAGGTCAATGTCTCATGTCCCAATGAGATCTTACAATCTCCCCCTTGGTTCAAAAATACCTAGGATGCCTACCATCTTCCTAGTGATAAGTCTCATATCACTCAAGAGAGGCAATCCTAATCACTCTCCCAATTTCCAAATTGGGTTTCTAAAAATCCATCAGTTTCCCAAATTGATAACATTCCCATAACTTCTCCTTTTCAAGGAGAAAAACACATCCATCATCCCAAGATGGATACCTCCCCCTAAAGGCTTGCTCCCCCTTGACCATTGCACCAACAATGTCCTTGGGGAGTCCCTTAGCCAATAGGAACTCTAAATCATCAAAATTAAGGTTAGAAATTCAACATTGAACTTTCCACCACCTCAATTTGATACTTTGACCTAACACCTCTCCAAATCCATATCCAATGAATTTTCACCCTTCATAATGCTTCCCAAGGCATATCCTAGGGTTAGGAGTGGTTAGGGACCTTTACCGTAGCTGAATTCGGGTTAAACAAACCTTGGCAACCCAAAATCAGCCTTGGCGATGACTCATCGGATAACGATCATTGCCATACCCATCAGATCGCAATGACCCAAGGCGATCCGATAATCGAAAATCCGATTTTCAGTTATCAGAAATGAATTTCAAAAAATCATAAATAATTATACGTTTATCGAAAAATCATGAAATTTGGTACGTATAATTCCTATGACCAATACAATGGGTGAAAAATATTTGAAAAATAATTTACCCATAAAATAGAGAAATTGATACAAAATCCAAAAGTGACTAAAAACTTTAAAGTTTAAGCTCACTTTGTATCAATCTCATCAATGGTGATTGCTATCAAAAGATAGACTTCACCAAGGTTTTTCAAAATGTTTTCAAAACCTTATTTTGGATCATATTCCTTGGGCTCTATGTACATGACTTATACACAAGCTTTCCCAATGATTCACAAATAAAGTTAGATGAGTTTTGGTTCAACTAGATGCAAAAACTATGCACCTTGAACTCAACTCATATCCTAGCATCTCACATGTATCTAGGGTGTATAAATATACATGTCAATTAGATGTGAGATGTGGGTTTTGTTCTCCCTAAACTAAGGTTTCATGCATTTTTCTAAGGCAACTCTACTTGATTCCCTTATAAATGGGACTTCAAGTCATGCCATTGTCCTTAGTTCAATTTTAATCAATTTAATGCATGAAATGATCATGGCATAAAGATAGCAATAATTAAGCATGGCCAATGATCATGATGTCATGGCATATGATAAAATCTAAAAACACATGACATTTAAAAACTTAATCCTAAGCATGATCATGACATTTAAATGATAAAAGTAAACATGATGTCATGTTATGGCATATGGCAAACAAATCATGGCATATAAAATATATAGGTATAATAATACCTAAATTTTAATATTAATTGCCATTTGATATACTTAAATATATTTTGCCATATTTCTAGTTTTCTCCCAAGTGTGCCAAAAACCCAAAACGGCACACTAACCTCTAAACCTAAATTGTGCCAAAATGATCATTTTATCAAACTTCTCAAGTAATATTGGCACATCCTAAAAACCTTTAGAATTAAGACTCAAATGTATTTCCAAGGTAACCATAACCTTGAAAATATCCTAAAGTGCCACCTTTACCATGGTTGAGTTAACTACTCATCCAATCAAGGTTGGCACACCCTAAACCCATCTTAGCGTGAATCAATCACGCTCTTAGGAACCCAAAACCTATTTGAGCTCCTAGGGTTAATTAGGTATTCCTTAGGGATAACCTCCCTAGATACCTTCCTAATGACCCTCCTAGGCTTATTAGCCTTGGTCATTTGGGTCTTGCCATGGTTGACTCTAGGGGTGACTCCCCTTGCAACCTTCTTAGTGGCCTCCCTAGGTTTCCTAGAAACCCTAGCCACTAGGCACACACCATGGTCAACTCTAGGGATGACTTCCCTATTGACCTTGGTCTTCCTAGACCTAGTTAGTATTCCATAGTCAAATGGAACACTATGATAAGTCACCTTGGACTTAGGTTTGTGACCCAAACCATTCTTGCCCTTGGTTGACCTTTGACTCTTAGGTCCTTGGTGTTGACTTTGACTTTTGGACCTTGACGTTTGACTAATTGACCCTTGCATTTGATTTTGCATAACTTTAAGGGTATTTTCAAGTTTTTCAAGCCTTGACCTCAAGGCTTGATTCTCTAATTCTAATTGCCCAATTTTTGAATTTTGATTTAAATCATGGGCATGGGACTTTCTAGGCATATGCCTAGTCCATTTAGGGTTAAAACCTAGATGTTCTTGTATTTTCTTAATAGATTCCCTAGGTATGGTTTTTCTAGGGACATTAGTCCCAAATTTCTCCTTATTACTAAAATGGACACTTTTAGCTCCTAAGCAAATATGTTTGTTATTTTTAGCATGCTTTTCATGTACAATTGCAAGAGAATTAAAAGCATGCTTTTGTTTGTAAATTGAAGAAGGAGCAAAGTTAGAAGTTACCCTAGGGTTTGCCTTAGCTCCCCCTACTTGTGAAGCTCCCTTTTTCCCTTTCTTCTCCCCTTTTAGGCATTGACTCCGGTAATGTCCCGGTTGCCGACACTTGAAGCACACCACGTGCTCCTTGCTCTTCTTGGTGGAGACATCGGCATCCTTGACCTTTTCATTTACTTTTGGTGCCGGAGGAGTTTTCCTAATCTTCTTTGGGCATTTGCTCTTGTAATGCCCAAATTCCCTACACTCAAAACACATGATATTATTTTTATTTCGAATTATAGTGTTTGAGTTACCTAGGGTGGTGGAAGGTGCCGGAGTTAGATTTTGAGCTTCTTCATCTTGACCGGATGTCGAAGCTTCTTCTTGACTTGACTCTTGCTCCGAAGTGGATGGTCTAACTCCCTCCCCCTCAATTCTAGAGGTGGATACTTCTTCCACTTCCTTCACCGATCCGGAAGTTGATTTCTTCTCAACTTCCGATTCCTCACTTTCACTTGAGGATGACGAAGCTTCCTCTTCGGTCTCCTCCTCTTCCTTCTCCGATCCGGAAGTTGACTCCACCTCAACTTCCGATTCCTCACTCTCACTTGAGGATGAACTCCCCTCATGGAATCTTTCCAATCTTCTCCATAGCTCCTTGGCATACGTGTACTCCCCTAGCTTGCACAAAACATCATTAGGGATTAAATCTTCCAAAAGTTTTGTTACCTTAATTTCGGTCTTGAGCTTTTGGCATTGCTCTTTGGTCCACTTTTTCAATTTTAGGACATTTCCCTTCTTATCCCTAGGGGGTTCAAAGCTTTTAACGAGGATGAACCAATCCTCTATGTTTATCATCAAGAATTTTTCCATTCTTGATCTCCATGCCTAAAATCTTCTGGCCGTATGGCGGTGGAGTATTGATGTCCCCGCCCCATCTTTCTTGAAGATCCATCGTCTTCCCTCTAGCTTCTTGTCTTAGCTCCGGGAGGTTAGTCCGTAGAAGAGCCCCGGGCTCTGATACCACTTGTTAGGACCTTTGTAACGCTAGAGGGGGGGTGATTAGCGTCAATGGAATTCAATCGCGGTTGTGTCTACAAATTCGTTAGCGCAGCGGAATATAGATAATACAATAACAATAATGAAAACACAACACGCTAACACGTATATAACGTGGTTCGAACCGCACTGCCTACTCCACGGATCGGGCTCAAATGAGCCCTAGCGATGCCAATCACACACCACTATCAAATAACTCCTTCTCGGAACAATCCGGAGGTGGAGAAACCTCGTACAATATGATTACAACAATAATCAAATGAATACAAGCAATATAGTGAAATACAAAGCAATACAAGTAAAGGAAACACTTTACAAATGCTCTTTGAATGCTTGATCACTTGGTTGATCGAGTAGCACTTGGAGACCCTGAATTGCAGCAGCAACTCGCCCCAAATCGCCTCAAAGAACCATGCCTTTTTCTTCCACCACGAGCTCCATATATAGCTTCAACCTGTGCTGGAAAAAGTCGATCAGTCGACTGATCGAGACCATCAGTCGACTGATGCCACTGTTGTCGTGAGACAACGGCTAGTTCCACGTTGGATAAGTCCAACGGAACTACCATCACCGACCGACAGACCATCGATCGACGATCGATGGAGTCCTCACTCGACCACGGAGTCTCGACTCCATTCTCGGCCGATTCTCGAGCACCCGATCGATCGACGATCGATCGACGCTGAGCATCACCGATCGCTAACCTATGGCAATGATCCGCTAGGTCATAACCCGCAGTCAAACCCTAGTTGACTTGGTCCAGTCGACTGCCACATGGCACCAGTCGACTGGCACACCTCAAACATGAGGTTTTAACTCAAGTATGGTTCCCCCATACTTGCTAGACCACCCTTAGCCTAGACCTAAGCCTTCTAGTCACCTCCATCAGCCTCACGCCTCTCGGATCCCTCCAAGTCATCCATGACTTGTTCATCCATCGCGCTAGCCTTCAGGTGCTTCCGTCGGCTATGTCATGCTAACGGTGTCTACACCGCCAAAGCACATTGGACTTACGCCGCCAAGACTCCGCTTGGACTTTACGCCGCCAACCATTGGACTTATGCTGCCAAGACTACCGCTTGGACTTTACGCCGCCAATATCAATCCCCTTGGACTTCAAATGCCAACCCATGTTGGACTTTCCATGCCAAGACCATGCTTGGACTTCTCAAATGCCAAGACCATGCTTGGACTTCTCAAATGCCAAGACCATGCTTGGACTTTCCCTTGCCAACCCATGTTGGACTTTACATTGCCAAGACCCATGCTTGGACTTTTCCCAATGCCAAGTGTCCCACTTGGACTTTCCATGCCAAGTACTCAAGACTTGGACTTTACCAAATGACAATTACATTGTCATATGTTTTTGTCGAAACATCAAAACACATCAAAACATCACTCGAGCCAAACTCGAGTCCTGGTCAATCGTGACCTGGGCCGATTGCACCAACACTCCATGGATAGCATGGAAGAAGCCTACATGGTAAGGAAGGTAAGGCGTGCATTTAAGAATCTTAGATTTGATAAATCTCATGATAGGAATAGAAGACCAATGGGGAAGGTTATATGCTATAATTGCCAAGGAGAGGGGCACATAAGGGACAATTGTCCCCTCCTAAACAAGAGCAAGGAAGATACGAAAAAGAAGGAAGAAAAGAAGAAGAAAAAGGGGAGCAAGAGAAAGGAAGAAGATAAGAAGGCAAAAGGAAAAGGGAAGGCCATGACACTCAAAGCCAAGACATGGGATGACCTTGCCTCTTCATCCTCATCCGAAGAAGAAGAGCATGTCTACTCCAACCTAGCACTAATGGCTCTTCATGACTCGGATTGCTCCTCCTCCTCCTCAAATGAAGAATCAAGCTCAAGTGAGGAGAGCTCAAATGAAGGGGGAGCTTCCACATCCTCCTCATCCGAAGAAGAAGAGGACATGGAAACTATGGTAACAAATCTAACTCCTAAGAAAATAATTTCCATGATTTCTAGCTTAACTAGAGATTTATTTAGAGCTAAAAAGAAAAACAAAAGCATGCTAGATCAAATTAAGGACTTAGAAAATAAACTAGAAAAAGCATGCTTAAATGATAATGTCTCTTCTTGCCATGATGATGCATGCTCACATGACTATAGGCCTTTGGATGTTAATGATGCATGCATAGAGGAAAATAGGGCTTTAAGGGAAAAGGTAGATTATTTAACCAAAGCCCTAGAGAAATTCACAATTGGCTCCAACACATTAAATATGATCATAGGGAGCCAAAGAGCAAGTTTTAACAAAAAAGGCCTACAAATGCCTAATAGCTAGGGGACAAGATAAAAAGAAAGTAATTGCTAGAAAATGGATCTCCAAGGAATATCTAGTGAACCCAATAGGAAAAAACTTATTTTGAGTTCCAAAATCCATCCTTAAGGGTTAGAATAACCCTAGGGTAGTCAACCACATGGACCTAGCCTATATCATATTTTGGTTGACTTAGGATGACGGGACAACATTTTTTAGATAGTGTTGGGTGATGATAACGTACCCATAAATAGATAATGATGCTTAAATCATGATGATTGATGTAATTTCTATGTATATTTGCAATCATGATTTATGTTTTTGAAATTTGGCACGTTATCATAAGAAATAGGTTTGAATCATGCTTTAGGTAATACTTTGTTTGTTATCATCATATAATACCTAATGCATGACTATTATTTGATGAATACATGAGTTTCATGATCATAATGTGAAATTAATTTATATATGTCATTATGATCATGTAGGATGTTAGGTTGACACTTAACCATGATAGGATTGCATGAACATATTGGTTAAGTATATACAAATACCCCCTAGGATGCATCTCACACTCACCATAGGCTACCTTGATCGAAAACTTAGCATGAGTGAGATGTTAGGATGATACTAATGTTCACTAATGCCTATGACATTTAGATGGTCATTTAAAGTATCAAAATAGCAATAATAGACCAATCATGGGGAAGACTTATGTTTAATTCATAGACATATTGCCCAAAGATCATGATTGGATATTTCATATGTTTTCAAAACAATTTCTTACTTTAAAATATGTGTATTCATGTTTTGAAACAATTGGATGCAAGACTAGGTGTTAAAATGGATACTCTTATGATCAAAAACCTAGTAGTTTTTAAAGCTTTTGGATTTTTGGCAAATACGTGGAAATATAATGATTTTTCATGAAAACATATTTTTCACATATAGATATACTTAAAAGAAATGTGTTCCCCAAATTTCATGATTTTTTGAATTTTCTGGAATTTTTAATGCATTTCTGAAATTCGGTCTGAAAATCAGAAAATCTCGAATTATGTGCCGATCGAGTATCTCAACCACAATGATCGATGGCCTGAATATCGCATCAAAAGGCTGAACTCCGATTTTAAATCAACTTATGGTATTTTCCTTCTATTAGACTTGATGACATGTGTTTTTAACTTAGTAAGAATCTTTTTGATGGTGTCAAAGGGGGAGAAATGATTATGTTTAAGTTAATTATGATAGGGGGAGAAATTAAGTAAGGGAGAAATTAAGGGCAAATATTAAGGAGGAGTTGCATGTTGCTATATCATGATTATGTGTTTACATGTTTTCTTTCCTTTAAAATTTATATCAAATGTTTTACCTAACTTAAACGGATTGCCACACATCAAAAAGGGGGAGATTGTTAGGGCAATCTCTTGCCGTGATATGGTTTTGATGGTGTAGCAAAGGGTTTAAGTTAGTTTGATATGTTGATTTGATATGTGCGTTGAAGTCGTGCAGGACTTAGTAATTCGCACATGGAGCCATGGCGAGTTTCACATCTCATGACTCGTGCCTTGAGTCGGTGAAGGATAGCTTTGCGGAAGTCGTGCACTTGGAGCATCCGAGGGACCGCCGGACGAGGAGCTTGGAGTGAAGCCGGAGGAAGTAGACTTCGAGGCAAGAGACGCGAAGGAGCATTGCAGAGCCGTGCGCCTGATGCTGCCGAGGGACGTGGCCGCGAACGAAGAGAACTTCAAAGGCGAGGGACTCCGAGGGATGAGAGTGAGCGATTGTAACCCGGGAAGGGTAGCTCTTAGGTGAAACTTGGCCATTTGGCCAAGTGTCGGATGAGTTTTTCCGACACCAGTCGACTGCCATGTCATGGCAGTCGACTGCTCTGAGTCGATGGGTCGATCGACTGGTATAAGACCGATCAAGTGCTTGGCGATCGCCATGGACTAGCGATCGATGCCGATAGCAATGACCGCCTGAATGGGATCAATGACACGTGCACGGCACGTAATGGAGTCGACTGACCGGCACTCGATCGATCGAGCACCGGGCCGATCGATGGTGCCATCACGATCGATACAATACCGCTGGATAGTATCCAACGAGAAAGCGATCGTTATTGGGCAACGACTATCGATGGGTGCCATCACCGATCGATCCTGTCAACGGAAGAAACCCTCTTCCTCTATAAAAAGGAAGGGGGTAAGGCTTTGGGAGGTTAATGCTTACACTCTAACACTCTCCCAAAGTTCCCTAAAGCTTTCCATCCTCTTACCCAAGCTTATTTTCATTATATTTGTAAGAGGAGTGTTGTTGTAAAGAGGTTACCTCCACCTAGCTTTGTGCAAAGGAGAGATCTAGTGGATAGATTGCGGAGTGATTCACCGTGGACGAATCGGACCGTGGATTAGCGGCGTAGCCGTGAACCACGTTACATCTCCATGTTTGTATTGTCTTTGTTTTATGTCTATTTGCTTGTCTTAGTTTATTGCTTCCGCTTGCGCTAACGTTTTGTAGACGAGCAAAATACGACGACCAACGAACGAGGGCTATTCACCCCCTCTAGCCGGCCAATAGATCAACCGATCCGACCCAACATCTTGTTCATGTTATAGTTCAGGCGAAACTGCTCAAAACTCCTAGGTAGAGACTGGAGAATGATATCGACCTGGGTTTCCCCATCGATCTCAACTCCGAGAACTTCTAGCTCATTCAAATGAGTCATCATCTTGAGAACATGATCCCTCACGGGTGTTCCCTCGATCATGGTGGTCATCATCAAGTTCCTCATGGTTTCCTGCTTAGCAGCCCGATTCTGGTGTCCGAAAAGCTCTTTGAGATTGAGCATCATGTCATAAGCAGTGGACATGGCTTGATGCTGATGTTGTAGTACATTTGACATAGATGTCAAAATGTAACACCGCGTCATCTCATCGGCTTTAATCCACTTCTTATAACTCTCCTTCTCCTTTTCCCCAGAATCATCCACAGGCTTAGGAGGGCACTCTTCGAGGAGTACATATTTGTATTCCTCAGCAGTCAAGACAATGTCAAGATTCCTCTTCCAATTAACATAATTGGGTCCAGTAAGTTTATTTTCTTTCAATATCATAGCAAGCAGGTTGAAAGTCATTTTGAAAAAACCTAAGAATCACATATATCAAAACATTAGATTTCAAAAAATTATTGATTCCTCAAACAATAAAATTTTAAAATCAACCAACACCTCAAAACACCGAGAATATTATCGTATGCCACGATAGTGTGGACGTATACGAATTCTACATTTGTAAGAAGAGGTTTTACCCATTAATTTTACTATCTTATCAACCTAACTTTTTGACAAATAAAATTAATAGTTGGTTCCTCTTTGGCCCTACAAATAAAAGCAGTGACTCCGATGGAGAGGATACTCTTATTTGCATCTAAGTGTTCACCATTACTCGATACTAAGGTAATTATCTCGGGTTATGTGCCTTCCGATGGGGAAGTACAAACGCTCCTTAATAATTTCCTATAATCATATTCGACCTTGTGATCCGCAAATAAACTTATTCGATGGGGAGGAAGACACTCAGAGTCGACGCACAAGTTTGATTGCATCACATGTCAAATCGTAATGGAGGTCGTGAGAATTTATAAAAATATCCCTCTCCCACTTAGTAATTTAAAATTGAGAAATTTTCTAGCCTACGACATGCATATCAAACAATAAGCAATAAATATGAAAAAGAAATATTTTCCAACTATTATGACTTTTGTCTCCAATATGTCTCCCGTCGTATCGCCATCTTGTCCGCTCCTCCCTCTCGATCATGTACAAGCCATTCGGAGATCCGAGCCGAGAAAAAAAACTATTTTAATTTACATTCATCGATTCTAGACTCCACGAAGGAGTGTACATGAAATCTAGATCGAAAGTAAACTAAAATAAAAAGAGTGGCTAAACAATGTCGTATTTAAATACAAAATTAAATACTAGCCTCGTCAACCCCGAGGATTCAAATAATATACAATTACACACATACAATCACATACACACATATGACCATAATAGTTGGATCCTATGTCTGCAACCAAAAAGTTAACCTACACACATCCTACTATTATCCGATACATATAATATATGAAAAAGTGCATAAAAGTAACCGAATTCTAAACACACAAAATCGGAAACCGTGGCTCTGATACCAATTGAAGGTAGGGGAAACTTCACTTCCCACTTCAACTCGGTCGCTTGTTCATGGCGATCCCTTCTACGTCCCCGGATAAAAAAATTTATCCTTGACAAGGAGAGATTACCCAAGCTACCGTTTCATCGTCGTGCTATTCGATTAGAGTAGTCACTTGAACAAACTTGTTGTTCAAGCGACCAACTTCTATTATTCGAATAGTCGCGGAATAGACGATGTACGGATCGCCGGTTTTTGCGTTTGTATTCGGGGTCCAAGTAAATTAGCCACATAACACAAACATACAATATACAAAGGAACAAAAGGAAAACAAAACAAAATGTATACCTCTCGATCTTCTATTGCATGTCCTTCCTTCTTTTGGACGTCGTGTGGGCGACGATCTTCTAAAAATCGAAGCCTCCTAGATCACGATCTTCCTTTCCTTGCTCGCTCCGAACAAGAGGAAGTATATAGTCAAAACTCTCCTCTATCTAGGACCAACCAACAAGCTCCAAACTTGAAGCTTGTCGCTGGCCCAAAGAGAGGGGAAGGTGGGTGCCAGCCAAGAGCTCCAAGGAACCACCCTTACCCTTGTTTTCACCGGCCAAGGAGAAGAGGAAGAAGAGGTTGGACGCCGGCCATGGAGAGGAAGAAGCAAGTTGGCCCCCGGCCAAGAAGAAGAAGAGAAAGGAAAAACTTTCCAAAATTGTGGCCGCCCAAGCCTCCAAGCCCTAGCCACCCAAACCCTAATCCCCTCTTCAATTGCTCTTGCCGCCCACCCCTTGCCTCCTTTTATAGAGTTAGGCCTAAGCTTTTTTTAATCTCCACCGTCGATTTTAGGGATTTAATTCTCAACCGTCGGATCTAGAGATTTAATCTCAACCGTCGGATCTAGAGATTTAATCTTCACCGTCGGATATAGAGTTTTATTTTCCACCATCGGATCTAGGCTCCATGAGGTTTTAATAGGCTACAATAGGGACCATGAGGAGGAGTTGGATCTTGGCCACCCAATGGATCAAGCCCACATAAAGTCCGATCCATTAATGATAATCCATTCCACTAGAGGATTATCATTGATCTACCTCACCAACCCCTATAAGTTAATATGAGTTCCATATATTATTTGTACATTTATCTCCCCGTGTTTAAGATCTCGAATGTCCGTCTTGATTTACTGACAATTAATTAATCAACGTCTAACTCCATAAGTAGTACCACTCAACCTTATCATCATGTCGGACCAAGTCCACCTGCAGGGTTTATATGATGAACCTTATGAGCTCCTCAAGGGGACATCATCATCCTAATATATAGGACACGGTTTCCTCCTATAATCAACGACACACCATATAAATAATATCATTTCTCAACTTACCGAGCCTATCGATTTACTCTATAAATCTCGCCCATTGGTAAATCAAAGAAATGAATACTAAGTATATGTGTTCGTTATTATATCGGGATTAAGAGCATGTACAACATAATATCTGAGGTCCGATTCGATTATATAGTCAGCAATAAATCGAATCACCTCTAAGTCGGTCCTGCTCAATACACACAAAGTGTACTAGTGTAATTCTATGGCCAAGACAAACCAATACCAAATCACACTACAACAATTCCAATGGTTTGTCCATAATCATCTCGGTTGTGAGCTTTTATTTATACTTTACAAGGAACTAATAACATGATCTTCCGTGTGATACCACACACCATATTATCTACAATGTAATGCATTAGACAATATGCATAGCCATAAATATGCAAATAATGATCATGTGATTCTTATTTCAAAACTAAAGATGTGCATACAAAAGATAGATTTTTCAGTATACATCCCAACAGAGACGCGAAGGATGACATTGCAAAGTCGTGCGCTTAGTGCATCTGAGAGACGTAGGCCGAGGGAAGAGAGCTTCGGTGGGGAACTCCATGAGAGGATGAGGTGGACTTGGCCAAGTGGCTAAGACTGAATTCGGTTGCTCAAACAATAGGTACCAGTCGACTGCTATAAGTCGAATGAGTTCGATTGATCTGTTACGGTCGAGCGATCATTGCGAGCACCATCGATCATGTCGAGGATGACGATCGGTGATTAGGGTGAATTCGGGTACAGAATATTTTTCAGTTGAGTGATCGTGTCGAGCACTCGACTGATAGGTTCATCAGTCGACTGATAGGCATGATCAGTCGACTGATGATGAATCCATTGGAACTTGTCCAGTGTAGATCGAGTCATTGTGAGACAATGGCTATAGGATCAATCGACTGATGGTCACGATCAGTCGACTGATTGACACGAAATCAGCTCGATACAGGTTATAAATGGAGCTCAAGATGGAGGATTTTACAAGAGTTTTTGGGGAGATTTTAGAAAGTGTTCTTTATGTGTATTTTGTTTTTGTCTTTGTATTTGCGAAGGAGTTTTGTTAGTATCCTAATGTTCCGAACCACGTACATCGTATTGTATTTGTGTGTGTTTGCATTGTTGTTTAATATTTCTATTGTTTCCGCTGCGCTAACGATAATTGTAGACAAGCGACACGCACGAGCGATCGATTTCCATCATCGTATACGAAAAGGGTTATTCACCCCCCTCTAGCCGGCCACCGATCCTCCAACACCTAGCACTCCCTATTTTTTTTAGAAAAATCTTTGAAGTGGATTGTGATGCTTCCGCATGGAAATCGGAGGAGTACTTAGTCAAGAAGGACATCTGATAGCATACTTTAGCGAAAAACTAAATGAGACAAGGAAGAAATATTCTACTTATGATGTGGAACTTTATGCAATTGTTTAAGCACTTCAACATTGGCGACCTTATCTCATTCAAAGGGAATTTATTCTTAACTCAGATCATGAAGCCCTCAAACATATAAATTCACAAGCCAACTTAAATCGAAGACATGCTGGTTGGGTCTCCTTCCTACAAGAATATACTTTCATGTTGAGACACAAGAGTGGAAAGCTTAACAAAGTTGCCGATGCACTTAGCCGTAGGGTTGCATTGATTAATTCGATGACTATACTAGTGGAGGGAATTGATGTCATTCGAGATATGTATGAGGATGATACGGATTTCCAGAATATTTATCAAAGGTGCAAGGAAGGATTACACCAAGATTATTTATTACCGGATGACTTTCTTTTTAAGGGAGCACATTTATGTATTCCCAAATATTCATTTAGGGATCGTATCATTAAAGAACTTCATGGTGGAGGGTTTGGTGGATATTTTGGATGAGATAAAACTTGGTTGCTGATTAAAGAAAAATATTATTGGCCTACACTTTATCAGGATATTGCAAAATTTGTGAAAAGGTACTGAGTGTGCCAAACATGTAAAGGACAAAGCCAAAACTCTAGTGCTTATACTCCCCTACCTATTCCGGATACTCCCTGGGAAACAGCAAGCATGGATTTTGTTGTTGGGTTGCCATGAACACAACGAGGTATTTATTCTATCTTAGTGGTGGTGGATTGCTTTTCAAAAATGACCCATTTTATTCCTTGTAAAAAGACCATGGATGCCTCATGTATTACTTATTTGTATTTTAAAGTTGTCAAACTTCATGGACTCCCAAGACCATTATCTCATATCGCGATACAAAATTCCTTAGTCATTTTTGGAGAAGTTTATGGCAAAAAATGGATACTAAACTACTTTATAGTAGTGCATATCATCTAGAAACGGATGTACAAACTGAGTTGGTGAATCACACATTGGGAAACATCAAAGCTTTGCTCAAGCAAGGGCGGATCCACACATGTTTTTACCCGGGCTTTAGCCCAAGTAAATTTTTTTTACACTTTTTGACCATATAAAAATCTTTGACCTAGTTTATAATTTCATTATTAGCCGAGGTCATTTTTAAGTTTGGATATTAACCTGGGTCGTTTGAAATTTTTAGCTCCACTATTGGCTTCAAGAAGGCCAAAGCAATGGGATATTGTCCTTCCTAGAGTCGAGTTTTCTTATAATTCCGTTGTAAATCGCTCTAAAGGGAAAACTCCTTTTGAAGTAGTGTATGGTGTCACTATATGGACTTGGTTGACGTTCGTACACTTAGTAAAGTAGCAAAAGAATTTGCAACAACCATGGCAAGGGTCCAAGAGGAGGTTAAAAAGAAGCTCCAAGAAAATAATAAATCCCATGAAGAAACTGCAAACACCCATAGAAGAATTCAGATTTTCAATGAAAATGATTTTGTTTGGGTTTATTTGAAGAAAGAAAGATTTCATATTGATACATACAACAAACTCAAGGAAAAGAAGATTGGGCCATGTCAAATTTTGAAGAAAATCAATAATAATGCTTACAAGGCAGAACTCCCATCCCATACACATACTCATCTGACATTCAATGTTCGTGATTTGACTCCTGATTACGAAGAAGACAAGCTAAACTTAGAGTCGAGTTCTTTCTCACCCGGAGAGGATGATGCAGGGCAGATTACCAAGGTTAATAAATTAAAAAACTTGGAAATAGAAGTCAAAAGTTGGGAATCAAAAGAAGATGAAGTAGGACAGATTACCAAGGCTGATGAACCACAACGTCTTGAAAATTGAAGGCAACGGCTGGGAATTGAAAGAATATACAGGAAGTGGTGCCTAGTTTATGGGAAAAGTAAAGCTTTTTATTACTGTATTTAGTCTAATTCAAGTCTTTAAATAGTTTTCGTGCTAGAGAGTTGGAGGAGGAGGATTGATGACCATTTCTAAGAATAAATCTATCTACTTTCATGTGGATTTTCATCTCGTGAAGTCGAATTAGCAGATACTCTAAGCATCCTTCCATTTCTGTGTTTGTCCAACTTTCCACCAGTAATGTTCCTCATCACAAAGTCTATGAGCAGATATACCTGCTTCAGCGAGTATCATGTATGAAACCTGAGAAACCAAGTTCAGAATATCAGTGAACAGATTTATAATCCAACAAAACAAAAACAAAAAGTACATACAGGAAATCATACCTGCTGATGAGCATAAAGCACAATTCAGCAAGAAGAGATCTAAGGTATATCATCTATCTAAGATTCAAACCCTGAAACAATAATCCAAACAATAACCACAAACTTAGATGTTTATGAAAACTCATTCAACCACACATGGACTAGTAATATTCCACAAAAATACAGAATATGACTTTCAGTTTTCTTAATGGTAACCTGGGTTGAAAGATAGACAAATGATTCATGTTGGTAAGCAATTTTTCGAGTCCTTTCCTCTCTCTCCCTCTTCTTCTTATATTCCCATCGAGCAAACCTATTCAAAATCTATAAAAGTTTACATTTTCAAGAGGTGACCTCAATTCCCTTCACGAATAATATTGCAGAAGCAAGAAGGAAGAATGACATAATATTTATTATTGAGAAGAGATTTATCCGTCCAACGATTGCTGTAAAAAAAAAAATGAATTACCACAAGAAACACTCAAAATTAAGTAAAAACCTAATGTCATGTTGCATTTATCTGTCAAGATTGATGCTCTCTTTCTTGACCATGACTTGCTTGCTAAGCACATTGCCAAATTGAGGTCAGACTGGAAGCCATTGATGTCAAGGATCCAACACAATTGAGAAAATGACTAATTATATGTAATTTCTATAAAAGAGTTCATGTCAATGCAGAAAATATTCGATAAAAAAGGCAAGAAAAATGTTTTAACATAAAAGTTCCAAACAATGTCTACTTCAAGTTAAAAAATGTCGGATCTCAGAAAAGATCTAATTGTTTTACCCCATCTCAAGTACATCATGATTCAAGAAGTTACTAGACTCACCTCTCCTGAAAATAAGGCAGAAAGAAGGGGTGTCAAAAAGGGCTTCAGCAATCATGCTTAGACTCAGGCTTGTAAACAGGCTGCCCATTGTGTGGACTGCAGCCAGTTGTAAGGTGGCAGCAAGCTGAAGAAAACTCAATGAAACAAGAGAGTGCTAATTTATCAAATTTGCATCCGGCGATCACAAGATCATACCTGGGAAGCAGAAATCTTATGTAAATTAGGAGAGCTCATGAACAATACGAGCACATTTCCGACAGCAAATTGAACCATTCTGATCGCAAGTGGAAATGTAAACACTTTCAGAACCTGTGATATAGGGAAGTGACATACATGTTACTTATCTGACATTAGACGACGGTAAACAAAAAAGAACCATGTAAGGATGGACAAGAAATTTGAAATTAGGTAAACTAATTTTTAAAAGTCTTGAATTTATAAAATTTAATACAATCTGTTGTTATGACATTGTAATTTTCCAATCATCAAACTGTTTGATAACATCTTGACCAAAAAAAAGAAAGAGCAAGCAATGGTTTTTTTTTTTTTTCATTTTTTTTTGTTCTATGAAATTGATTCACTGTGTGATCAGTAACATAGTGAAAATTGTCACCACAAACAGAGAAAACAGGGTTTGCTCCGGTAAAAATCTCTATCGCGATGAACGGCAGTGCGCCGAGGTCACATGAGAGATGAAGAAAGCGAGCGTAGTGAGAAAGAGGCAAGAGGAAAGGAGAAATGGGAGAGAAATACCTGTTTGTTGCAGAGATTGAAGTAGATGTTGAAGAGATACCCGAGGCCGAACAGAGACCAAAGCTGCAGCACCTGAATCAGTCCTCCGTACTTGGAAGACGCGTCTTCCCCGGGAAGGCGCTCTCGTGGACAGAGGCTGGTGGCCGGAGGTCGACGGGCAGTCGCCTAGCGGCGATGGCGAAGAACGAGGAGGAGAAGAGGTCGCTTCGCTTCGCTTCTCTTCTCGTCGTCGGGCTTGCAGCGGAAAACCCTTTCCGGGTCGGATTCCTTCGGCCGGGTCGGGAAAATTTGATCCAAAAAAATCATGAATTAAGAAGATACCCTTACCGGGTCGGATTGCTTCCACCGACGGATCTCTGTCCCTACTCGAGTCCACTGCATTTGCACCTCCTCAACAAATCTATAGTGGTGGACCTAGAAGTACGACAGCGACGCAGTAGCAATCCGTGCCGGAGGAGGAAAAAGATGAGCGACGGCGGTGAAGATGCTGTTCGGCGGCGGAGCGCCGTGGCGGACTACCGGAAGAAGCTCCTCCAGCACAAGGAGCTCGATTCCAGGCTCAGGACGCGTTCGTATCTCGATCTGCTACTATCCCTCTTCATTTGAATTTATTTTGGATAGTTAATTCTGCGGTTCGATTCCGAGCATGTTTAGATTTTGTGCTTTTTTAGAAAAAAAAAATCTATCTTCTGTTCTTCCTTCTGGTTGGATACATCGGTCTTTTATAATTTTTTTGGGAGAAAAAAATTAAAGCTTTGTCGATTATTGCGTACATAAAAGAAATATGTTTTTTGTTCCCTTTCATTTTGCGTAATGATTTACCTTTTGCTTTGCACATCTAGAAATAATCATTCAAAACCCTTTTGATTGTATTCTAACGATTTATCAGAAACAAAATGTAGTGAGGGAGAATTTGAGAGCCTCAAAGAAGGAGTTCAATAAAACTGAGGATGATCTGAAGTCTCTCCAAAGTGTAGGGCAAATTATTGGAGAGGTACTTAGGCCACTCGATAAGGAGCGATGTAAGTATACATGTATCTGTACTTTCTCTATTATGACTTGAAAAGTCTTATATTTCAATTCTTTATTCATTTGATTTCTATATTTCCCTGCATATTCTATATTTGTATTCTGACCTTTGTATCACTTCATTCTTTTTATTATTTGGTAGCTTATGTAGATTAATGGATAGACTTAACTCTGGAAGGAAATTGAGGGTGACAAATTACAGTGTACGCGTGTGTGTACTCGAGTGTCTAAGCCTCTTGTTCAACATTTATGTTTATGGTTGTGCCTGGATCCTTGGACGCATATGCTATTTTTGTGCTGCCATGAAAAAGAATAAGAAAGGAAGGATAGAAGGGAACTGCAAAAGCATTGGAAATACCAATGCTTCCATCTCTTGATACACAATACAGAAATTCTTTCTTTTCATTTATGTAGTCACATTTGAATCTTAAATAACCCATTTCAGTGGAAGCATTATGATTTTGTCGAACCATTGTTTCTGGAATTGGTAGGCTTTATGTGAGTGAAAACATACACAAGTATTCGGTAGGCTTCAAGTGAGTGAAAAAATTGATTTTGCTTTGAAGTAAGAAATGAATATTCTTCTAAAACCAGCTCTGACCCTTTATATAAAACATACACAAGTAGTTGCAATTAGGTGGAGCCTGAGTTTGTCGAACCATTGTTTCTGTAATTGGTAGGCAGACTCCATTTCCTACTTCTAGATCTTGTTTACATATGCTATATTTTACTTGTAGATTTCTTAGTTTTCTTTAAACAAGTTTATATGTTTCCCTTTGATAATGGAATGCACGAATAATGTATCTTTTGTTTTCACAGTTCTTTTTCTTTTTTTCTCTATATTTATATTCATTCTTATTCTCTACTCTTCTTTTTTTGTCTTTAAACCTTGTCAAGTAATAAAAGATTGGCTGAAATTAGCTAAACTTAGTAATAAGTATATAGGTTTTACTCACTTTAAATGATAAGGTCCAGACATCAGCCAAGCTAGATTGACTTTTAGATGACACTGGTTTCCACCGTTGGTTTCGTATCTCAATTAGTCATCTAAATCAAATGTAATCACATGGTAGGTTTAAACTTAAAAGAGATTCAGCAAGGGAATTTTTTTATTTGCCTCAATAATAGAATTCTATTCTTGAAACATATAGACAACATGATTTCTCATTCTAATGTAATCAATGTGTGATAAAAGCACTTGGCTGATGCTTTTTCTCATCTATGTGGTTGTAAGCTAAACAAACTGAGCAAACATGTTTTATAGTGCCCAACTTGACAAATCATCACTGAGCTCGTTTTATTCAACTACAAAATTCATTTTGCTTGAATCTCTAATGTTACTCAGTTTGTGGTCAGCTTGAATGTAGCTTGTTTATGTAGTTAAATAATCTCCAGTCTGGCTAGTTGGCACAGACAAAGGAGCTCGAGCACTGAAGTTCATCGAAATTTGAACACATTTGAAACTGAATTTGTCTGGTTCACAAGCTCGATCTACAGCTATAATCAAATTCAAGCTTACTTTGTTGAAAAAGAATACTATAAGAATATGATCCATAAGTGTTACTTAGACATATTCTGTGGATCGATGGATGGACTTGTTCATAAATCTGGAAATGATGATGTCTATGCTGTTATGTAGATTATAAACTTCAAAATCTATGCTTATAGGTGAGCATGTATGGCTGTGGCAAACTGTTTACATGCATGTTTCTATGCAAGTCCGAAGATGAATTAGTCAATACTAGTATGTTCATGAGCTTGTAAACTAATCTTTTGATGGCATCAAAGGGTTTATTCATGAACTTAAAAGAACCAATCTTTGGCCTATTCAGGATGCAATTGAGAGATTGAGTTTATAAATCCCACGCTTGATTCACATAGGTGTTGAGCAGGTGTGCTTTTTATTGAATTGAGCTCCAAGTTGCTAATAAGCAGTTGAGGTTCTAATCCTCTATTAGCTCATGATTCTGTAATTCTGTATTTTAATTTCTTGCTTCAAGTGTACTCTTACCTTGTTTTTTGTGTTTAGATTTATTTGAATTTAAGTGACACCTTTGTGTTGTTTAGTTATTGTAAAGGCAAGCAGTGGACCAAGATACGTTGTTGGTTGTCGCAGCAAAGTGGACAAAGAGAAACTGACATCAGGAACACGGGTGGTTCTAGACATGACTACTCTTACAATAATGCGCTCACTTCCACGTGAGGTTGGTTGTATATTTTTTGTTTCATGTTCCAGTTAAGATAAATTGAGATAACTTCATGAGTTTGCGATATGGTACCTTTTCCTTTTCTTCATTGAAACTAGACAACAATGCCAATGAAACTGTATGCCTTGCCTCATCCATTAAATTTGTAGGTTGATCCTGTTGTCTATAACATGCTCCATGAAGATCCTGGAAACGTTAGTTACTCAGCTGTTGGTGGACTATCTGACCAGATAAGGGAACTGAGAGAGTCAATTGAACTGCCCCTTATGAATCCGGAACTCTTTCTCAGAGTAGGGATTAAACCTCCAAAGGTTGGTAAAGATATTTAAATTCAACCATTGTAAGAGATCTCTACTCTCGTTATTTCATACCCTTTTTGCACATTGTGGTCTTTTCATTGTTAAACTAACTTCTGTCTAGATAAGAGAGTTATTGGATTTTTTAATTGTTTTATCTATTTATTTGTTGTTACCTCTAGTTGTTTATGAAGCTCTCTATTATTGCAGGGTGTCCTCCTCTATGGTCCACCTGGTACTGGAAAGACGCTACTGGCCAGAGCAATTGCTAGCAACATAGATGCAAACTTTCTGAAGGTGGATACTGTAGTGGTTCTTATTAGGATACTGGACAGTCTAATGTATCATTTATTTCTTCAAATTTTTAACTATCTTGATCTTCATGAGTAGATCGTGTCAAGTGCTATAATTGACAAATATATAGGTGAAAGTGCACGGCTGATAAGGGAGATGTTTGGTTATGCACGTGACCACCAAGTAAAATTTCCCTTCTGCATTCCTTATTAACTATTTTTTCAACATTTGGTAGCTGAACCTTGTGCAATGAATGATTGATTCTTCACAAGATTTCTGCAACCTTCATTTTCACAAACTGCTATCCAATCCTTGACAGTGACATTTCTAAATCTTTGTATCCTCTCCAGCCTTGTATTATTTTCATGGATGAGATTGATGCCATTGGGGGGCGTCGTTTTAGTGAGGGAACCAGCGCTGATCGGGAGATTCAACGGACATTAATGGAGCTGCTCAATCAACTGGATGGATTTGATCAACTAGGAAAGGTAAATCCTAGTATCTCAATGTCTAAGTTATATAGTTTGCTATGACAATAGAGATTGGTGGTTCCTGTTTTTCGAGATTGTTGCTGAGTTAAGCATTCCAGTGGAAGCTATGACTAGTATAATTTCTGATAGAATACTCGGACCTAAAGGTACATTATCATTTCATGGTGGTTTTAGGTTAAGATGATTATGGCGACAAATCGACCAGATGTTCTGGATCCAGCTCTTCTTCGCCCTGGCCGGCTGGATAGAAAAATTGAGATTCCTTTACCGAATGAACAATCGAGGATGGAAATCCTTAAAATCCATGCTGCAGGTATAGCAAAACATGGTGACATTGATTACGAAGCGGTTGTAAAACTTGCCGAAGTAAGAATTCTTCATCCTTGAAAATCATATTGTGAATTTATGATCATAGTTTAGATACCCTGAATCCTTCCATTACAAGTTGCTTATGCGCTAATTGTATTTCAATTTCACTGGCGACTTCTGTCTTCTAGAGTTTTAACGGAGCAGATCTTCGGAATGTATGCACAGAAGCTGGTATGTCAGCAATCCGTGCCGAACGCGACTATGTGATTCATGAGGACTTTATGAAGGTAACTTTTCTTTACTGGTAGCAGCTATTCTGAGACTGGGTCCGGTTGCTCCCGACATACCGCATATTTGCTATCCGGTAGTCGAGCGGCGGGTCAAGTATGTACCATCTATATATTCTTTTCAAAACTGTGTCAATGCTTCAAGTAAAACAATGCTGAAGTTTGTGTATTGTGGATTAGGCTGTGAGGAAATTGAATGAAGCAAAGAAGCTAGAATCAAGTGCTCATTACAATGCTGATTTCGGCAAGGATTAAGGCACTTTTATAAGAGATGAAAACCTGGAACTTCGATGGCCAACTTCCTCTGCATCATCCCGTTTCCCCTATGAAATTCACTTCCTGCTTGATTGAGAACTGATTTGCTAAAAAAAAAATTGATCTTCAATGGTGCTTGCTCATGGATACCTCGGTCGTTCCTATATTTATTCTGTTGTCAATCTGCTTTTGTAAACATGACTGGTTGATCTCTCATCTGCTCTAGTCTGTAATTGTGTCACTGTCATTTGATGGAAAGCACGATAAAACTTTCTATGTCGATTTGGTCGATATGAGTATTTCGATACTTCCATCCCAAATAGGGAACCTTAAAATCTATCATCACCTTATGAAATCATTAATATATATCAGTATAAGGATGACAACTGTTCTAGTGTTTTTTTTAATTGACACTGGATATCCTTTTGGATTTGACTAATCTTGAGTGATGTATTATAACATTTTTTTATCAGTCATTAAAATAAATTTAAAAGTGTTCCGGATCAATAGTTTAACATTTTAATTTTTTTATTTCACTTAAAAATCGTAGTCCGGGATAATTTTGCTTATTTAGAGGGGTAAACAAGTATCGGAATTGGGTGGGGGTATACCAGGTTAAATTAATCTGATCAAATCGAAAAATTTAGTTAAGTTTATTTAAAATTTTGATTTTCGATTTAAATTTTGAAATGAAAACAATTGATTAAATTGAATTGGAGTACGTTTATTTATTAGTCGATTGATTTATTATATCAATCGATTGATAAATTCTAATCGATTAATTAATCTAGATCAATTGATTAGTATATCGATTGATATCTTCTCGAAGATCATTAATCGATTGATGTAAAATATCAGTCGATTAAACATAATCAATCGATTAATGATAAAAATTTTGATATTTTATCGATTCGATTTTTATTGAAAAGTTTAGTCAATTTAATTTGTTTAAAAAAATTTAGGATTTAATCGATTCGGTTATTAATCGGTTGCCCGAATCTCTGTTTCCATCGCTAGCATCAGTAAGAAATTCACATCCAAATTCTCTCTCTGTTTTTTTTTTAAGTAAAGGAGCCCACATCAAAGTTCTTTCTTTTTTTTTTTTTTTAAGAAAACTTGTTAGTGTTAATCAAATTATCTTATTTCCAACCGCAATTTATCAAACACAGCAGTCGAAGTTCGGATTTGCCCAAAACGCGCACTATAGTTTCATAATGACCAAATCGCGCGCGTAATTCCCAAAATACTCCTCCCGCCAAACAGCTTTGGAATTTAATGCAGAGAGAGGTTTGCATCCATCTGAGGCACATCTGAAAATCCCGAGCCATCCAAACGTCTCTTCTAGCCACGTGGGAGCGCCAGCCCCATGCTGTTGATGAGCACCACACGCAGCTTTCCTCCGCAAACCAACTGAGCAACACCATTTTTGATGAAACCCTAGTAGTTATCAACGACATCACTGCTCCCACGAATTTATCATCAGTTAATCCAGAAGTTGGCAGCGCACTCACTCACCGCCGCTTCACATAGTATTATCATGTATGTATGTGTTTTTATTCTCTCATGAAGTTAATAAATGCATTGTAGGTGGTTGTATAACCAAATTTGCCACACACCCATAAATACGATGTAGGCATATCATACCAAAGTAGACCAATGCACCCATAATTGCGATGCAGGAGATTCATAACCGAGTTTTGTCCCCACCTAAACAAATGCCACCTAACTTAAAAGGTGATGCTTCCAATTAAATTTCACGACATCGAAGTTCACGATTGATATTTCCGGCACTAGGAGATTCAATCTGTCTGAGAGAGTAGGTGGTGCTGGCAATGAAATTCCCAGCACCACCGTATCCCTAAAATTTAAAATCCCAGCACCATGGGAGAGTAGGTGGTCGTAATGAAAATTCCTACCGGTCCGGATAAAGTGATGGGAATTTAAATCCCAAGAATATCGTGGTATTTGGTGTAAATTCTCGACCATTAAGGTTCAACAAATTCGGGATAAAATATGGTGTTTGGGAATTTAAGTCTAAATCCACCAAGTAGTGAGTTTAATACTCCCGACACCATGGGAATGAACTTGTCGATATAAATTGTGGTCTTTGGTAATTTATATTCCAAAGACCACGATGGTAATGAGATTCAAACTTCAACACCTTGGTCTTTGGGAATCTAATTCACTAGACCAAGGAGATATAAGTGATCGACATTAAGGGTGGTGGGATTAGAAACCTCAAGAACACTATGGTCCTCTGCGAATAAGACTCGCACCATTGGCATTGGGAGTCGAGATAAATGGTGGTCCGGGAATTTATATCCCAAAGACCATGTGGTAATGGGATTAAAACCCCAAAGAACACCATGGTCGGGAATGTAATTTCGAGACCATGTACATATAAGTTGGCGGAAATGTTGGTGGTGGGAACTAAAACCCCAAAGAACACAAAGTGGTTCTGCGTTTAAATATCCCAGCACCAGGGAGATGGAACCAGTCCAGATAAATGGTGGTGCTAGGAGTTTATATCCCAGCACCACCGTGGTAATGAGATTAAAACCACCAGCAACACCATGGTGCTGGGAATGAAATTTCCAGCACCATGTACATAAAAATTGCCGGAATTATTGGTGGTATTAGGAACTAAAACCCCAAAGAACACACGCTGGTTCGTTTAAATATCCAAGACGAGGAGATGGAACCAGTCCAGATAAATGGTGGTGCTCGGAGTTTATATCCCAGCACCACCGTGGTAATGAGATTAAAACCACCAGCAACACCATGGTGCTGTGAATGTAATTTCCAGCACCATGTACATAAAAATTACCGGAATTGTTGGTGGTGCTGGGAACTAAAACCCCAGCAACACAGTGGTTCTGCGTTTAAAAATTCCAGCACCAGGGAGATGGAACTGGTCGAGATAAATGGTGGTCTGAAATTTATATCCCAAAGACTATCGTGGGCTGGGATATAAATTTCGACCATGGAGAGGGAACCTGGCTGAGAAAAAGAGTGGTGCTGTCAATTTATATTGGAGATAAATAAAGTCGTCTAGGCGGGTCGAGTCCAAGCGTGACCTATACTATCATTCTCCACCTTTCCTTATGCTTCCAAACAGTAGTTATGAAAATTAATGCTCTGTGTCAACATTCAGACTAGTGTGTCAATTGGCATCGCGTGCAAGTACGCACCTCAATCGTAGGAGTGTGGGAACTAAGTATCCCTCTGTGCATAAACCCGGTAAATGTCTTCCTCTTCCATTCCATATAAACCATTCATAATTTCAACATTGAAAGGTCCATCAATGGGTTTCGTTAAAAACCCATTAATGACCCTATCTATCAACATCAAATGTTATAATTAGTTAAGTGCATAATTGGGAAACCTAACCATAAACTCTCATCCTCCACTTGTCTTCAGACTTCTAAAGCCTAGTTAAAATAATTCAGCCTACTTTCATAGCACACTACATATAACAGTGTTGATTTTAAAAACATTTGCAGGGATGACCCCCTTCCTGACGAAGTGTTAACATTTTTGGAAACCATTGAATCAAATTTGAAGGATAGAGAGTTAGATGATCAAGATTCCATAAATCTGTGCCCAAGTAATATTCCATCTTCATCTCGCCATCGATGGGCAATAGAATTACCAAAGTGATCAACACCTTGATATAAATAGAGACGCTTCTTCCATACTCAAGAAGAGTTTATCATCCGCTACCACGAGATCATGAATATTTTGAACAAACTTGGAGTGAAGAGGAGGTAAGTGATTTTCATGGGATAGAAGAGTTAGAATATACAAATTCTTCGGAAGAATTCTTCGCTGATGATATCGAACATGAAGAAGGTGAGTTAAATCCAGATCAGTACAGTGACTTAGAGGAAGTGTTCTCAATTGCTGATGATCCCTATGTTTTAAATCCACAAATAAGACTATTGGCAGATGTCTGCTCATCGATCCAAATGATTTTTTCGGAGTTTTTTTCCTCTCGACAAGAGTTTAAAGATGCACTAGTAAGGCATGCGATCAAAAACTTCGATACAAGCGATTGACACCGGACTCAATAGAATTAAAGTTATTTGCTTTAGTCGGCCTTGTTCATGGAGTCTAGTTGCAAGTGGAGACGTGGAGTTCAACATCACAAAATATGTAGCGACAGATGAGTGAGCAGTTAGGGGAAACAGAGATCACCATGCTTGCACATCCACATTTGTAGCAAACAGTTATAGGGCGGTTAGCTACCTCGATGATTACAAACTAAGTTCAATTCAAGAGAAATGCAAGCTAGGTTTGGTGTTCACATTTCATACAAGAAAGCATACACAGCCAGACAGAAAGCATTAAAAAGAGTAGTAGGTGATTTTGATCAGGCCTATATTGATCTTCCAATGTACTTGCGTGAGTTAAGAGTTAGAGATCCTGATACATATGTTGCGATTAAGAAATGGTGAAAATCAATTCCAATGATGTTTTTGGGCATTTGGTGCTCATCGAAGAGTATTCAGTTGTATTTAAAACTAATTGGAATTGATGCTACACATATGACGATAAGTATCCCGTGTTTTGCTAATGGCTATTGCGCCGAATGCAAAAATTATCGCCATTGCATTTGGAATTGCCAAGTTGAATGTGGATCCGCTGGGGAGTGGTTTTGGATCATGTAAAGACATTCCTTGATGTCTGCCAGAGTCATTGAGCATTGTCTCGAGATAGACATCGGGGATTATATCGTGATTAACAAAGTGTATCCATCGCCCATATCATGGTTTTTGTTGCTATCACTTGTCTTGTAACATGGTGGAGATACGGATAGATCCTCATTAGGTTTATTTTGGGCAGCAAGAGCAAATACAAGAGTTGACTTTGATCGATTAATGCGTAACATGCATGACAAACACAAGGAAGCATATGCGCTACAAAAGATCGATCCAAAAGATGGGCCAATACACACTTTCTGGCAGGTACACAATGTTAACTACTAATTGTTCAGAGTTTAAATGCATTATTCAAGGAAGCACGTGAACTCCCATCACCAGCTTAATCGACAACACTAGAAGAAAGCTTGCTCAATGGTTCTATAACCGTAGGGAAGAATCTTCAAAAAGGTCGGGTTTTCTAACACCTTATGCCATTAAAGAGATTGATGAAAGGAGAGAAAGAACTTCGATTATATTCGGTATTCCCATATTCACAAACGAAAATGGAAGTCATAATAGCATCTTCAGATATTGTTGATTTGGATAGGCGAAGTTGCATCTGCGGTGAGTTTCAAATTTCAGAATTCCTTGCTCGCATGCTATCATAGCCATCATATATCGGAACATGGATCCATACCGTTACTGCGAGCATTATTTTCTAAGGGAAACTTGGGAGGCCACTTACATGGATCGTATTTACCCATGTCAAAGTAAGAAATTTTGGCCTAATGGTGACAAAATTTTCGGAGTTCTACCTCCTCGTAGCCTTATGCAAGCAAGAAGAAAAAGGCACGCATAGAGTCCAAACATACTGGGAGGGTGAAAAATAAATGCAGCAGATGCAAACATCTTGGGCATAATAGGAGGTCTTGTAGAATGCCACCGGCTACTAATTCCTAAGTATGTTTATTGTGGTTGTGTAAATATTTTTAAAGGAAACAATGTTAATGTTAATGTCAATGTCAATGTCAATGCTAATGTTAATGTTAAGCTATTTTGCAGAATTGTAATGGAAAATTTTGTTACGTTAGTTTGCAAAATTGTAATCTCAATATCTCTGTGTATCGTGTCCAAAATTTCCGATATTCAAGGCAGGATTAGGTTTACACAGCCAATTTTTGAAATCGTGCCCTGCAGTGGCGGCACGCTACGTAAACATGGAGGTAGGAGGATCAGAAGGAAGTTTCCTCGATGCAACAACATGTGAAGTCGTTAGGTCTTTCAGTCGATGCAAAGATTTGAATTTGACTTCTCAGAGGTCCATCAATGGGTTTTGGCCAAAAATCCATCGATGGCCCTACACAGACCACTGTGTTCCCGGAATTTAAATTGCCAAAGCACCACCTTATTTCCTACTGTTTGAAAGTGTACGTGGTAATCGAATTGAAATCCTGTGACCACGCGGTGTTCCCGGCCATTCTAAATCAGACGTGGTCCGAATTGAAATCTCGTGACCACCGTGTTCCCTACCACTTAACAGACGTGGTCCCGGAATCAAATCCCAAAGACCACCTTATTTCCTACTGTTTGAAAGTGTACGGTCGAATTGAAATCCCAGACCACCGTGTGTCTCTGCCATTTAATCAGACGTGGTCCTCGAATTGAAATCCCAGTGACCACCGTGTTCCCGACCACTTAACAGACGTGGTCCCGGGAATCAAATCCCAAAGACCACCTTATTTCCTACTGCTTGAAAGTGTATGTAATCGAAATTGAAATCTCGTGACCACCGTGTTCCCCATTCTAAATTAGACGCGGTCCTCGGAATTGAAATCCAGACCACGCAGGTTTTTACCACTTAAATTCATTAGTGCGGGAAATGAAATCCCAAAGACCACCTTATTCCTTAGTTATTTCGAATCAGATGCGTGGGGAAATAAATTCAGTGACCACTTTGTTTCGGGATTATAATTACCAAAGACCAAAGTATTCTAAATCCGTCCGACCGCACCCAGATTAATATAAAACTCCCTGGAAGTTCAAACATCTCAACACCACATTTCATTTCTATCGCTTGCGCTCGTCTGCCTCGTGGAATTCCGCCTGCTCCCTACGCCGCTCAAACTCTTCTGCCCAGCTCAAACTCCCGGTTACCAAAACCCCTGTCGGGCTTAAACCTCCCGGCGAGTTAAAACATCTCAACACCACCAACACCATCTCAACGCGATTTTCACCTAAGTAAGTTTTGTAGATTTCTTAAATTCGTCGCTATCGCTTCTTCCGATCTATCTAGGGTTTTTGCCTTTTCCGCTCACGATCTCGCTTAAACTCTGGCTTGATAGGGTTTAGGGTTTTAGGCTTTACCATTTAAGCAGAGGTAACGCTTTGTTTGTATCATCACACATGTTTCAATCCATTTCATCTATCGCTTTAAAATTCTGTATTACAATGCATTTGGTTGTTAACCTAGCGAAATTTTTTGATTAACGATGGCTTTAATGGTGAATCATCGCGATACTTCGCAAGAACTCGTGCGTTGATGCGAGGAAGAACTAAGAGAATGAACTGGAAAAGCAACGCTTCCAGCTTTAAAAATTTATCGCAAGTGTGCCGCCAAGTGTGGAAGAAGAAACGCTTATTCGAGCTCCCCTTTGCGTGGGTTTTGGACATTCCGGATATTACCCATGTCGGACCCCTCGCTCGTAATATGTTTGATAATTGGGACACGGAGAAATGTTTTATATTCCAAGAAAAAATTGCATTTCACAAAGACGGATGTCTCCTCATCCTCGTCTACCATACGATGGACTCAAGTTCCTATGAATAATGAAGTTCGGCTGACTATATATTCAATATTTCGTGGAAGCCGATTGCTCTAACAAGCATCCGAGGATTTATTGAAGACTTCAGATCTCCGTATAATTTAGGATCCGCAAAACTTTATTGTCAGTTGTTTATTTTATATTTTTCTCTTGTGTGTTTTTACTACCACCAGTAAGCCTAGAATAGCTATGCGATCACTTATAGATTGTGTAGAGGATTTTGATAACTTAGTACAATTGGTGCGAAGCACTTTATACGCATGGCTCCTCAAATGGAGTCAATTGGTATGGGAGTCACATGCGACCAAAAAAGCGACGTCGTAGGTGGATCCACCGCATCAATGCTTAAGGGTTTCGCAGCACTTATTGGGCGTGGGTGAATATATTTTATGTCTTCCGCAAATAGTATAGATAAATCTGTCTATTAACAACTAATCTTGTCATTCCGTATGGATGTGCGAGCATTTGTGTATCCTACCTCCACACGCCCTCATGCTTTACCAGGAATGCTGAGATGGAGGTGGAGTTCCACAAATGTAAGGGTCGTTAAGAAGATGGTAGATGGTCTCGCACTGACAAAATAATTGTCGATCTAATTCCAAAGACAAATGAGTGTGATCCGTACATACCGCTTCCCACCTAGATTTTCGATCAACTCTCAACCCAAACTCAGTCGACGAAGAGGAACGACCATTCCAAAGATGCCAGAGAATGCGTAAATTGTATCTACTCTAAGCACCAAGCTAGTCAAGCAAGGTGTGATTTTGAAAGCACCTCCTACTTAAGGAAGCGACCATCGAACAACAAGAAAAGACAATACAGAGCTTCTTCAAGAGTTAGAGGAGGTCGAAGAGGAAGGACAACGAGATAAGTGAAAGGGATGATATAATTCTTTGAAAAAAGCGAAGAATTTAAAAAAGACAATTTAATATCGGAACTTCAACTCAATTTACAATCCCGGGATGTAGAGGGGTTACAATCACATTTATACAAGTTGTAAACCCAACAAATTTCTTCCGCATACACTAGGCGGAAGGTTTGTGTGAGGAAGAAGGCTCTTGACGGTCTATCACCCCTAGCCTTAGAAGCCTCCCTCCTTCATGGTTTTCAAACATCCCTAAAAGAAGGAGAGTTGAAACCTAATTGTCCCCACCAAGGCTATCGAGTATCCTCAAGAGACCCTAATATCTCTCCGCAGAGCCAAACATCGAAAGGTGAGTCGTGCCAGATAAAAAGGGAAATCAATCACGAGGAGGGTGAACCCAAAATATCGACACGCACACAAGTCTCCACAGAAAAACAACCAACACTTGACGACGTCAAGCAGAGGATTTTGGAGGTGAGCATAAGTTATCCTGTCCAGTCCTATTTTTCAGACAAAATATTTCTGAAACTCAACAGTTTTATTTTGTATACAGCAAGCTTATAAAGAATTCGTCGGTAAGATGGATCCAAACGTCGGGGAGTCTTTATTGAAACTAAAAAAAATAGAGTAAGACAATCTTATATTCTTTGTATATACCTTTCATCTTATGTTTTGGGAGTTGCTAATAACCCTTTCCTTGTGTAGTGTGACAGTATCAGGACCAGTGTGGAAGAACGATGCTATTAACTTATACATGGACTCTTTCCTTACAATATTTGATTGGAATGTTTTGACACATGGGGATTGCATAAGCGCATATTTTTCAGTCTTAGCTGAGCAGTGCAAGGTGACTGATAAGCCGTACTATAACTCAATTTTCTGTGGGGCTGGATTCTTGGTAAGTTTTTGCCCCTTTTGCAAGGAATTGTAAACTTTACTACTGGTGTTTTGTGATTTTTTATACACAGTGATATGTTTAATATTATGTACGCCAAGCATTCGAGCAAACTTTAAAACCCTGTGCAATCCAATCGGATACATATTTTGATTTATCATCGCCACCTACTAGTGGCCGACTTGGAAATTTCAGAGTTCATCCACTACAACTCCTTGTCCGTCAGGAAGGCTTACACTACTCAATTCAAGAAACAGAAGCATTAGATTAGATTTCAAAATAAACCGCTTTGTGTATGGAGGATTCATAGCATTTATTTCGTCCCAAGTTGAATTCTTTAAAAGATGCACTCTTCAGATATGATAATCGCATCCTCGCCCGGCCGAAAAAATTTGTAATGCAAACTTTTCCGGCCGAGTCCAGTGGTCCTGCATAAAGCTCTTCGTAAGACATCTAATAATCTTTGTAAATACCATATTTTATAAGCTAGCATCGACTAATAATTTTTAATTTTTACTATGATGCGCATTTTTATAATACGATACATTGAGAGCCTACTATTTGGGTACCCAAAAAGATTCAGACAGTAGGATATTAGGAGCTTCAGATTCGTGGTGGGGAATAGAATAATGCGCAGCTCACAATTTTGTTTGCAATTATGACTGTGCTGTATAGTGGGAGATGTTGTAAGACTATACAGAGTTTTAGATATGTAACTACACCAAGGTGCCTGCCTGTAAAAGTCATTAGTCAGCTGCAAAGGTGTTTGCAATCTGTGTAGTATCTGTACAATTATGGAATATATATACTTTGTTAAATATTTCAACCACTTCGACTTTATGATGTTGTGATGTGATTTCTACGCGGGAATTAAATTTCAGACCACCGTGTTCCCGGATTAAGATTCTCAAAGACCACCTTATTTCTGGCCAGTTTACAAATGGACGTGGTCCTGAGAATTATATTTCCAGGACCACTGTGTTCCTGGGAGTTACATTCCCAGCACCACCGTATTTCTCGGCCAATTAATCAGCGTGGTGCCGAATTCACTTTCCAAAGACGCAACGTGTTCTGGGATTAAGATTCCCAAAGACCACCTTTTTCTCGGCCATTCGCGATGGTGCGTGCTGGGAATTAAATTTCCAGGACCACTGTGTTCCTAGGATTTAATTCCCAACACCACATTTTATCTCGTCCAGTTCGATACTGTACGTGGTGCTGGGAATTCACTTACCAGCACCACGGTGTTCCTGGGGTTTAGATGCCCAGCACCACCTTATTTCTCGGCCAAACGACGTGGTCCCGGGAATTAAATTTCAGTGACCACCGTGTTCGGATTTAATTCCCAAAGACCACATTTTGAATCGTGCCCTGCCAAGTGGCACGAGGCCGAAACTGGGAGGCAGGAGGATCACAACGAAGTTTGCTCGACGCAACAACATGTGAAGCCATTAGGTCTTTCAGTCGATGTAAAGAATTCGGAATTTGGACTCCTGTAGGTCCATCAATGGATTTCGGTCAAAACCCATTGATGGCCCTAGTCACCTCAACTCGGTCCAAACCAACTCTGGCTTTGGGACTTGCCCCTCCGTATCGTGGTCCAAAATTTCGATTTTCAAGGCGTGATTAGGCTTACACCCAATTTTGAATCGGGCCCTGCGCAACCGGCACGCTAAAATCGGGAGGTAGGAGGATCAGAAAGAAGTTTCCTCGACGCAACACCATGTGAAGTCGTTAGGTCTTTCAGTCGATGTAAAGATTTCAGAATTTGGACTCATGTAGGTCCATCAATGGGTTTTGGCCAAAATCCATCGATGGCCCTACACAGACCACCGTGTTCTCGGAATTTAAATTGTCGGCACCACCTTATTTCCTACTGTTTGAAAGTGTACGTGGTAATCGAATTGAAATCCCAGGACCACCGTGTGTCTCCAGCGATTCTAAATGACGTGGTCCCGAATTGAAATCCTGGAGACCACCGTGTGTTCCCGGCCATTTAAATTGACGTGGTCCCGAATTGAAATCCTATGACCACCTTATTCTCAACCATTTGAAATTACGTGGTCTGGGAAATAAATTCCCAGATGACCACCGAAGTTTCTGGGATTATAATTACAAGACCACCGTATTCCTCGGCCGATTGAAATTGTTCGTGGTCCCGGGAATTAGAATCCTAGGACTATTGTGTTCGGGAATTTAATTCAAAGACCACCTTATTTCGCCAGCTCAAATCAGACGTGGTGGTGGGACTTTTTCCCAAAGACTTGTGTTCCCGGGAGTTAAATTCCCAAAGACCACCGTATTCTGGACCGATTCGAACAGACGTGGTCCCGGAATTAAAATCCTGTGATCATTGAGTTCTCGGATTTTAATTCCAAGACCACCTTATTTCTCGCCACTGAATTGTATACTGGTTGGGACTTTAATTCCACCACCACCGTGTTCTCGGGAGTTAAATTCCAAAGACCACCGTATTTCTGAGTTCGAATTGTACGGTGCCGTTTGGAATTAAAATCCCGTAACCATCGTATGTGAAAATTTAATCCTGGGCCATTGTTCCCGGATTTCATTGTCGACAAAGAAGTATTGAACAATATATTATATAACATTTATTAAAGCTCAAACACAAACAATAAACATATTTACAACATCGCTGATCTATGGGAAGCAGACATTTACAAATTAGCAAATTTCATTAATTACAATAATGCATTGTCATACTCCCACCAACACTTCTAAAATTACATCGAAGAACTCATCCCTTAAAATTAAGACAGAGACATCTATTCAATTTGGTCATGTCGCTTGTTCAAGTCAATCTTCTCACCATAAAGTAGACATCTCATGTATCAGATCACAAAGAAGGCACAATCATTGTTGTAAACATGCAAAAAAATTTTATATTTCAATTCAAAAGTATAATTTTCACGCTCATTATTTTCTTTAGTACCTTGCCACTTGTTGGGACAATGATATAATGTAAACCCACCGTCGATGGGGTAATAGCCTTGTAAAACATGGATGAATTCGCAAGCTCCTTAGGTGAATATCCTTTAAATTGGGATACCTATAATTAAACGATGACTAAGTTAACATAACTATTCATTAACAGATAACAAAGTTAAATTGATGGAATATCTATATTTAAAATATTTAACTACTCACCACTGCTTCAAAATCACTTTGATCTTCCACCATATGAAATGGAGTTGTAATGATTGAAACTCATTGCTTTTGTGTCGATACACAACAGGTGAAAGTGAGTTTGGTCAGTATTTAGAGGTATAAAAATATATCTAACCTCTCCATCATTCATGTCTGTGTTTATGATTTGTCTTGTGGCAGTCTTCCACGATAATCTTAATGCTGACTGAAATTGTGTGTAGAGGAAAAAATATTTAAACAGTTAGTATAACATCAAATGTCATGAAAATACAAGATAATTTAACTCCCTTACAATGAACAGGGATGAGCAATACGCAGACTTGTTATATGACCTACATGAAGAGGAGGCCCCCCTAAAAAGAATTGAGCAAAATGTATCGATAACCTCCCATCTGCTGAAAATGCATCCATTAACTCCAGAGTATAAAGAATTCAGAGTTAATGAAAAAGGACCTTCCTCCCAAACATAACCTGTTATCGACCTACAAAAAAATTTAATCGTAAATAAATATTTGCACTTTATAATATTGTAATAAAATTTTTGAATGTAATGGTGGATGTAACTACCATACTTTATTTTTTCTAAACTTTTTAGCAAGTAGGTCACATCAGCATCTTGTTTCTGGTTCTTTGCTGTCTTACACTTCTTCTTGACATACTATAATACAAAAATAATATTAGTTATTTAAATAAAATAACACAAACTAATTTTGAGAAGTATTCTGACTAACCGCAATGACTTCCATTCTCATTTGGTTGAGTTTATCAATTATTGCTTCATCCCTGTCAAGATCTTTTTCATCTTCTTCCAAAATACGAGATAGTATCCTCGCTGCAATTCATCCATACCAATTTTTGTTTGCCTTTCTTGTCAAACACTTCTACTTCTTTACACTTTATCAGGTTGCCTTCTAATAACTCAACATCGTAATTTCATCTTTTTCTTTTGCTTTGAGGTACCAATTTTGCCCAGATGGACTATCAACGGAGTATCCCCTGTAATCATAGCGGTTCTATCTCGCCATCTTGCTCTGGCAATTGGTTCGGTTGAGGTTGAGTCAACTTCAGCTTATTTGGTTCAGGCTCCATACCTTCTCTTCCTATAATTTCCATTAGTTCTTTTACCCTTCGATTAGTGCCATGTTTTCCATTCTTTACTCTTTGAGTTGTCTCGATAAACTAAACACTCATGGCATTCACTAGTAGGGTATTTTTCTTGTATAGTTTGTGATGATGATGTCTCTATTGGATGAGGAGTATTTTCAATATAATAGTCAACCTTATCAAGCAATATATTTTCACTACGTACATACTAGATCAACAATGACCTATCAAAAATCAACAATTATTTAGATAACGAAAATGAAAAGCTGCTAAGTTGTGGTCTTCTATTTACATTGCTCAGGGAGACTTGCTCCAATAAATTCTGACCTTGCTAATATGTGAAGGAGTTGCCTCCACTTATTTATTCGTGGGCCTTCGTATTGCAGTCTCCTGGATTGAGACATGTTCGAAAACCAAGCTCGCTCATATCGAAAGTGTTACATACTTACGTAAATATAAAAGAAAAAATTATTTAGTAAGAAAGAACTTACCAAAAGGCGTGAAACCCCTTTAGATAAGGAATTGGCTCTTCACAAGAATCAGTATTATTAGATGAATATATATCTCCAATAGTAGGCAATTGTGGAGCCATAAATTGATGGATGGCTTCGACCCAATTGAAACTACCTATGTTGTCAAAATCATCTACAATATCTACAAGACCTATGGGGACCTTATATGTAGTAATGCAACACACAAGCAAATATATACAATACATACAACTTACAAAATACCAAAACATCTTCATCTACTTCTACTCTAGTAGCAAAGGTTTTAAGCAAAAACTCTAACCTCGATCTAGTTGGTTCTTTTTTGGAGAATTGAGAATTGAAAAGAGCACCTGATGCATTAGTTGAATTCATAGGAACATAAGCCCCTCTATCTGCAATACCGAGCAAAAGGGACACATCTCTTCATCTACTTCTACTCTAGTAGCAAAGGTTTTAAGCAAAAACTCTAACCTCGATCTAGTTGGTTCTTTTTTGGAGAATTGAGAATTGAAAAGAGCACCTGATGCATTAGTTGAATTCATAGGAACATAAGCCCCTCTATCTGCAATACCGAGCAAAAGGGACACATCTCTTCTGGTGAAAGCAACTGGCACAGTTGAAAACTTAAAGCTTTTACTTTTAATCCCAACTTTGAAATATATTAACCAATATTCCAATTTGTGGAATGTCTTGTATATTCAAAAAACAAAATGGGTTTGTTTAATTATCTCTCTGCCTTTCATGTAAACAAACTGACGGGCGTTGCTTCCCTTTAGCACTTGGACCTCCAAAAAATTCAATAAAGTGGCCTAAAACGCTGGTCCATTGCAGTTTCTTTGCACACTCATTATTTCCCTAACAATTACAAAATACATAATTTATTCCTTCATTTTGTAATTGTAAAAAACAAATTGAGATTCGACAATTCTTGCAATAATCCTGTAAAAAAATTGACATCACCACTCTTTTCTCGGCGTTCCTCTCCACGGTGCTCGAAATTTATATCCTGTGCCCACGGTGGTGTTTGGGATATAAATTCAAAGACTACCATTTATCTCGACTACCCATCTCCTGCCGGAATATTTAAACGCAGAACCACTTTGTGTTCTTTGGGGTTTTAGTTCCCAACACCACCAACAATTACTACTTTTATGTACATGGTCCGAAATTAGATTCCCAAAGACCATGGTGTTGCCGAGTTTTAATCCCATTACTACTTGCAGGTGTGGGATATAAATTCTCAAAGACCACCATTTATTTTGATCGGTTCATCTCCTCGTGCCGGGATTTTTAAACGCAGAACCACTATGTTGCTGGGGTTTTAATTCTCAGCACCACCAACAAATCCGACAACTTATATGTACATGGTGCCGAAATTACATTCCCAAAGACCATGGTGTTTCGGAGTTTTAATCCCATTACCACGGTGGCCGGATATAAATTTCCAAAGACCACCTTTTTTCTTGACTAGTTCATCTCCCTGGTGCTGAGATTTTTAAACGCAGAACACTGTGTTGCTGGGGTTTTAATTCTCAGCGCCACCAACAAATCCGACAACTTATATGTACATGGTGCCGAAATTACATTCCCAAAGACCATAGTGCCGAGTTTTAATCTCATTACCACGGTGCAGGCCTTTGGGATAGAAATTCAAAGACTACGATTTTTCTTGACTAGTTCATCTCCCTGGTGCTGGGAGTTTTAATCCCATTACCACGGTGCTGGAAATTTACGGCTCTATTTATCTAATTCATATACAGATTGAAGAGATCGTCCATTTGTATTTGAATGTTTGAAATCATTCCAAAATCATAACGGAGAAATCATTTTAAACATATGACATACTTCATATTGGACTAAAGCAAGGAATGCGACACATACCTTGGCCGGTGAAGGAGAGGTTGAACCGGATGCTTGACTCATTCTGCAACACAAAATGGTAGAAAAAAAACCAATGAGATGTACGCCTTTCAACGGAAACCCTAAAACCGAGTAAGAAATGGGTAAAACTCTAGTTAAATGAGAGGACGACACCATATTACCTCGAAGCGTCTCGACGAAATTCCAAGAACTCGGAAACTAACGTAATGAAGCAGGAGGAAAAATGGAGTCTAAGCTTTTCCAAGTTTTTGTGCGCTCGAAGATTTCTCGGAAGCTGAAGACACGAAGACGGTAATGTGGTGACTTGTTTGGACGGGACGTTTCGATGGCTCGGGATTTGGAAATGTGCCTCGGATGCATGCGAGATCTTTGTATTAAAAACGCTGTTTGGCGGGAGGGGTATTTTGGGAATTACGCGCGCGATTTGGTCATTCTGAAACTATAGTGCGCGATTTGGGCAAATCCGAACTTCGGCTGCTGTATTTGGTAAATTGCCATATTTCCAACGAGTACTTTTATCTTTAAAAAATATATCAATATTTCCGTTGTTGCAAAGTGTTAATTATAATACAATTTTAAATCTATTAAAATGTTAACACACTGTTAGTTATCTCATTGATTTTGTGCATATGGTCGACTTATTCACTTCATTGTAAGTTAAATTAACTAAGATTTATAAGCTTGAACAATGAGAATTGGAAAGGAAGCAGATAACCAAAAACAAAAAAAGAGCATAATCGTATTCAACTCTAATTTTGGATTACATTCAAAATGGTACAATTTTAACATTGTTTTTAAAAAAATAATAAAGTTATTTTAGCATGACAAAGGGATTGAGTGTGAGTATGACTCGGTGATTATCAATATAATTGTCACATCAAACTGGGATGCTCTGGATTTGTGAAAGTTTTACTTTGGAATACTTTGACTATCGCACTATGTCGAGGAAGAGGGGAGAGCAAAATGATATATTTTAATAATATTATTTGACATGGTATAATATTTTAAATCATAGTATAAGTCGATACCCTTTAAAATACTAATCATTATTTGATTCAAATTGTCACAGGTAAAGATGTCATTATTTATAATTCTCTTTGTTAAAGGCAATCTAATGAAACTCCTGTTATTATGAGATTTTGAAAAATGATTGGATCACGTTGAATTTATTATATATGATATTGTATTGTAAGAGATTATTTCTATCACTTAAATCTATAATTTTAAAATCACACGACACCAAAGCTCCTCTTCAATTATAATGAGTAGGCATGCTTACGGATTGGTTCAATCCTGAACCGAGTCAGAATCAATCTGTTAAATTCAGAATCGAAACCGATTCGGATGAAGCGGTTCCGAAATCGAAACGGTTCGGAATCGAATCGGAACCGTTTCGATTCCGATTTGATTCAGTTCCAATCGATTTGGAACCGGTTCGGAACCGATTCTGACTCCAATTTGGATCTAGTTCCGGTTACTAATTTAAAGGTGGAAATTCTTAGCATGCTAACATCTCTACAAGATTATTTTACGATAGAAAAAAGAATAGGATCATTAACACGTTATATGAATTTGAAAGCTCAAGTTCGAGGAAGGTGGACCGGAACCATTTCGGAACCGATTCGGAACCGGAACCGGTTTTGAACCGGTTCGGATCGGTTCCAACGTCGACAAATTCGGAATCAGTTAGAATCGAATTGGAATCGTAACTGTGGAACCGATAAGCATGCCTAATAATGAGTATATAATCTCTCTCCTTGGAGGACTTTCCAATTCTCCTTGTTTAGTTTTTAACCTTTGCAAAAGATGATATCGCTCATCTCAAATGCTCTTTAAGGTCAGTCCCATAACTATATAAAGAGAGGTAAATCATGATCGATCTATGATCGTACTAGCACAATGAAGGACAGACATCTCGCCTTCGGTGAGAATTGATCAATGTTCATCCTTTTTATATTTGCATTGCACTTGTCATCCAACTTTACTCCTTGTTTAGTTTTCAAGCTTATATAAGATCTTCTCGGAGCAACAATTCAAATCGAGTGTTGTTAGTTGCTTCTTTCACATGTTTGTAGGTTCTAGTATGTTCAGAGGTTTTATAATCGGCAATTTACCAAAGGGCGCACCTCAAGTTTGGAATTCCCAAACACACTCCCATAATTTCATATTTACCAAAGGGTGCATCTCATTCCCTTTTTACTTCTCCCGCCAAACATAGATTTAATGCTCAGATATTGCATGCATCTGAGCCATAAAAGGTGGTGCTGGTCTTAACTTTCCCTCACTCCATCCTCTTCGTCTCTCTCGTTTCTTCAGCTTAAAAATCCTTTCGATCCCTTTTCTTCTCACCGTCGCCTTCCCTTTCTTCTTCTCGCCCATTTTTCTCCCTTCTCAGCACCGGATCTCCTCGCACAATGCTAACACCACCTTCTGCAGCATATTGCTGGTGACCTTCCCAATCGAGCATCGTCGTCTCTCCGTTGTGAGCACCATCGCCAGCGGTGCTCGAAAATATACAAATTAGTGGACACCAATGAGTTCCTCAAATTCTCTCACTCATGCAGATATACATATTTTTTGAATTTTCTTGCAAGACTAGCACCAACACCACCATATCAAGAATTCTGAATTTCAATTCCGACTTAAAATTAACAATGCATTAAAATCAACATGTGGTGCTGGATTTGCAAGATCATGGTGGTGCTGGGAATTCAAATCCCAGCACTACTATGTTTCTGGTAATATAATTTCAGTACCATCTTTTGTCTCAGTCAGTTTGAAATTGTACAAGGTGCTGGGAATTTAAATCTCAGGACCACTGTATTCCTGGAAATATAATTCCCAACACGATTTTTTTTCTCGACCAACTTGATATTGTACGTGGTGCTGGAAATTTAAATCTCAGCACCACTATGTTCCTGGTAATATAATTTCCAACACCACTATATTCCTGGTAATATAATTCTTAACGCCATCTTTTTTCTCGGTTAGTTTGAAATTGAACTGTTGCTGGAAATTTAAATCCCGGACCACTGTGTTCCTAGGATTTAAACCCCAGGACTACTGTGTTTCTGGGAATATAATTTCCAGCACCATCTTTTTTCTCACCAAACTTGAATTTATACGTGGCACGCGAAAAAAATTGGGAGGTAGGAGGATCAGAACTAAATTTTCTTGACACATCAACAATTTATGCTATAAGATCTTTCAGTCCATGTTAAGATTTTGAAATTTAGACTTCTCTAGATTCATCAATGAGTTTCGGTCAAAACTCATTGATGGCCCTATTCACCTTTTCTTCGATCCAATCTAAGTCCATTGAGTTTGGAAAGTATCCCTCTATGTATCCATACTTAAATTTCTGATATTCAAAGTTTTATTAGGTATCCACAGCCATGTTTCAGAAATCAGGCCGAAAAAAAGTAGTGCTGGAAATTATATTCCCATGAACACAGTAGTCATGAGATTTGAATTTCCAGTACCACATTTGGATGGTTCAAAATTTTCAATTGTGACTCGGATGCATGCAGTATCTAAGCATTAAATTCACATTTGAAATGAGAGGTAAAAAGAGAATGAAGTGCGTTCTTTGGTAAATATGAAAGTATGAGATTGTGTTGGACAATTCCAAACTTAAAGTGCACCCTCTGATAAATTGTTGTTCTATAATCAGTGTGTGGATAAAATTATGTAAAATAATACAAAAATTTATTCTCAGGGAAACATAATTTTCACTTGTTTTCTAGGAAGAAAACAGGGTAGAGAAAAAAAATCAATGTAATCTATTTTTTATTTTATTTTCATCTAAATCAAATGAAAAATAGAAAGGTACCGTTTAAAGCCCAAATCTTTTACCTCCATCTTAAAAAAAAATGAAAATTTAAATAAGATACCTTGTTTTAATTACTTCTGTTTTTCACTTCACTTTCTTCCTGCTTCCTCTCTTCCAAGCTAACAGTGCAAGTCCATTTCATGAGGCTTATTTACAGCATCAAAATAGCATAAAACAATAAATTACTTGCTCAAAATCCTTTCAGAGTGGGTGTCCCTTTAGAACCGATCAGTAGAGTTGAATCAAACATGTTGACAAGAAAGAATTTTGAATGCAGCGAAACAAAAAGTTATGAGAAAAGAGAAGGCAGGAAGAAAATTCCTAGGAACATTGTAATGGCAATCATCTTGAAATTAAATGGGACTAAACCATACAAATCTTGTTGCCAAACTATTTGTATAGTATTGTATACTATTACTGTGGTAAATGATGCATTGGTTTCAAAAAGATCTCTACCTATTCTTCACGGCATGGTGCCACCACTTCCACTTGTGCCAATCTCAACACGAAGGCTGTTTTCTCTCCTATAAAGCGATTTAACGCCCTGATCAGAAACAAAGAGAGAAGAAAAATCGTCAATAATATTAGTCTTAGTTTTTAAATACAGACCAAAGTAATTGGAAAAAGAAATACTGAGTTGGACCAGAATGAAAATAGCGAAATTGTTTTCCAAAACTTTCACTTACTTGGAAAATTATTCCAAACTTCTTCAAACCTTTGGCTCTCAACTTCAACACATCCTTGGAAACGCTGTTGTCTTTGAGAACCTGTGTTTATTGGGAGCTAAAAGTTAGTTGGAAAAGTAAACAAATTTCTTTTTTTTTTAAAAAAAGAAAGAAATATTACAGATGATGCGTCAAGATTAGCTTATCATTCTGTATATCAATCCAATGTGGTTTTTTTTTAAAAAAAAATTACATGTGATCACTGGAGGGGCAAATGAAGAATTCAAGTATTGGAATTCCTTTTTACATGAACAAAGAAATAAAACGATGCATCTGCCTACCGCTTGGCAGACGTGTGAGAGGGTTAACTCTATGTCGAGCACATTTATTTTCCACAAGGAACTGAGCATCGCATCTTTTTTCCCTTCAAAAGTCTTGACAGGGTCTTCGTCTTCGCGGCCTTCAAGCTTTTTCATTCCTTCTTGAAGTTGTATCAATGAAACAGCACCTAATTTGCGAAAAAAGTTTGGACAATGTTGAAGGAAGGATATACTGTCTGGATAACGAAAATGGAGGATGAGTAAACCAGGGAAGAACCTGATGCAGCATTAACTTGTGATTTAATCTGATGACCCTTATCCCGAACCCATTCAGCTATGAAGGGCATGCCCATGTATCTTTTGCACTTTCCCATTTCTCTTGAAGCTTGCCTAGAATATATATATCCAATTGTGTGAAGCATTGCCTCTCCAAAAGCTGAAAAAAAAAATACTATTAGCTTTGCAGGTGAATTTAAGTTACCTGCTTAATTACTGATTTTACCTAAATATTTTGATTACTAATTCTACTTATGGACCATAAAATGTATTACCTTTTCATTTAACAATCTATACCTATGTAAAGGGATCAAATGAGTAATAAACAAATCAAAGGAATAGATTAAGAGTTGGAGAAAATTTGAAAAACTTAACCAGCTTGAGATAGCCGACAAGCTTCCCAGTTTGCCCAATTTACAAACTCATCTTTTAGTCCAGAAACATAAAGGTGAAGGTGCTGTTTCAGACTTTTTACTAGTTTCTTCTCCCTTTGTTTTTGCAAGTCCTGCATTGACAGATCAAACGGCCTTGAGATGGAGATTTGGAAAAAATTATTCCAGATTAGAAAAAATGTAAAATATATTTGAAAGACTTGTGACAGTGTCTAAATAACATAACACAGATGGAATGTTTCTGAACTGGGGAATACATTTTTTTTTCTTTCTATTCTTATTCCAATGATGGTGGACAATAAGCCGGCATAAATGAAGGACCAGATTTGTGTAAGATGTAGATTTGCAATGTTTGGCATTTCTTGTGTTAATTTTCAAACATAGAAGGAGATATATCAGTATCAAAATTGTATCAAAGCTTTGACAAAAGGCATGCAGAAGGGAAGTGAATCTGAAAAAATAGCTTCAGCAAAAAATAAAAAACAAAAAAAAAACCATTAAAGCGATATGTGAGAGAATTCCTATTTTCAAGTTTCCAAGGCCATGTCAATCCAAGAAAATGCTGGCACCATTTTTTTTTAATATTTTTAGTTCAATGGAAGAACAGGAGCCTCGTAGATGGGCACAAAATGGTTGGGACTCGCAGCTTGTTGTTGTTGATGTGATATTTTTGATGGATTGAAAATAATCCACCTGAATACACAATCTAGATTTAAAGACTGAGAACGCATCAGGGATTATAAACATCATCATCTTTTATATGATTTTAACGTTGTTGCTTAAAAGGTCATGATGATTGATGAGCAACAAAGGTATGTCTCATGCATCAATAAATCTTTACATTTTTGGCTGCCACATGATAGGCCTTGAAGTGGCTTGAACAAACAGTATGCCACAAAACAATCTTCATTTCAGAAAAATTATGTATAGAAGTTATTCCAAAATGCATCATACCCTAATTTTCTCTTGCACTCTTTGCCTCCGAGTTTCGGGAACAACTGATTCTTCTTCAGATTCAACTGTAGCTATGGTTGCTAAAGCTAGTTGTCCAACATAATCTTCAAAAAATTCACTGCCAAAAAGCATCCCAAAGACAGCAGCAGGATCTACCATTGAATCTCTGAAATAAATGAAAGATACTTTCATTTCTAGATGCATTTATGACGATATTGTAAACCAAGGTATTTGAATCTTTGCAATTGATTTATTTTGTTTTCGGTTATGAACTTACTGGGGAAGACCTTCTTTTCCATGCTTATCATATTCTTCACGTTTTGAAGGGTCACTCAGGACTTGATAAGCCTCACCAAGTACCTTCACATTAGAACTTGGACCATTGATAATACAACAATGACAAACATGCACCTTCTCGACAGCAATTTAGCTGTATTTAATTTTAACTTGCAAACAAATTTGGCTAATTTGTGATGGGCATAACATCGTGTTTGCAGTTTATTGCATAGCCTTGCACGTTTGTCTGGTTAAAGATATGCAATCTCATAGAGCAAACTGTACCAAATAACCTTCTAGAGTTTGTCAAATATATATATAAAAAAAGCTTTCTGCTCCATCTATTCACTTCACACTTTTCACATTTGATGCATTAGATTAGTATATGGTCGAGGGTGACATGTTGGTGGTGGATTTACATATGATTATCGTAACCATCCAATTGTACTGTATTGGTTCGAACCCGATTAAGCGATCTATTTATTGATTTGTGGATTTTGGTTATTTGATGTGGAGATTCAATGTGTAAAACCCATTAAATTATGGATCTGTTATTGATGATGGGCCGAAAACGGATCCGACCCGATATCTATATATAGAGCATGGTCCCCGCAGGGGCTAAACATTCTGACAGACTTCTCACATCCTATCGGCATGGAGTTTACGGTGTCATCACCCCTAGAACCCTACGGAAGACCTGTCTCTCTTTTGCAGGAATGATGGCTTGGATCTTATGGAAGAGGAACGATGGCCGCTCCACTGTAATCATGTTCTTTTATTCATGCTATCGTTTCATTTTCATGTATTTATTACCGTAGAAATTCGATAAGACTAGATCCTAATAATGAATCGTGTTGTATATATCTAGTTTCTTGTATACATGTTTAGATTCGCGAATTTCCATCAATTTGTATCAGAGCTAGTCGTTTTTTCGATTTTTATGGCATTAGGTTATAGTTTTCATTTTTTTTGTCGATTTTGCGCAAGATTTAAATCTTTTGTTGCAAAACGATGATTATTTGATGAAAACGTAAGTAGAAAACTTAGTTTTAGGCGTTAAATCTTAAGTTTCACATTTTTCCACGAAGAACACGAAGAACGGCGACGTAACTGCCATCGTTCGTGGTGAAACCCTCGTGTTTGACTTGGTAAAATCGCGCTGAGTCGCCTATTAGTCAATCGATGTCTTGCACCAATCGGCTGCTGGGTCTATCAGTCGACTAATGTTAATCACCAATCGACTGCTGCGCTTAAAATTGAGCTTGACTGCACATATCAGTCGACTGCCCTTGAGTTCAGTCAACTGTTGTGCTCAAACTTGGGTATAGAACTTTTCCGAGTCGACTGATATTGTTAAATACTGAAAATTTAAAATATTAAATTAAATGGACAAGGAATTAAGGAAAATAATCCTGGAAACTTTTCGGAATTTTTAGGGAATTTTAGAAATTTTTCTGAATTAAACAGGGCTTGTACAGGGTATTTATGTAGATAAGAAAAATTGGCTTTTAAAAGGCCTGTTTGGATTATCTGACCTAAGGTTGTAAATAGAAAACTTGGATTTTTCTAATTCAGATCGCGAGCTCCCTTCGCCGCCGCTGCTCATAAGGCTGTGTCACCGCTGGCATTTGGCTGAACCCACGCCGCCGCCTCTCGATTTCTCCTCACGCAGCCCACACCGCCGAGCCTCTCTTCCTCGCAAATCCGCAAAGACCTTTCCACCGCCACCCCGGCGCGTCGCGTGCTCGCCGTCCGACATCGAGGTTACGCCGACGTCGCTGCTGATAGCCAGCGCTCGCCTTCGCCGCAAACCGCCGCCTCTGTGCACTGGTCGCCCACGAGCATAGCTCTACGCGACGCGTCTGCAGCCACAGTGCCCGCCGGCCGCTTCTTCTTCCCTAAGCAGACTCGCAGCCACGGATCGCCCACGAGCCCTCTCGCCTCGTCGATGATCGTGGTATCTAGGTCAAAATCGGGATTTTCTACCGGTGAGATTCCAATCGGTGGTAAGCTCATTGTTTCTTCTATTCGCTTAAGCGTTGGTTAATTTTAATTAATTGCGATGTTAGGTTGAAGTGGTCACCAAACAAGGGTTGAGTCGCTGTAGAGGTTGGGAACAGAGTGTGAGGGTCGCGAGGGTCTAGTTGTGAGTCGACGTTAGGGTTGAGGTGGTCGGCAGTGGTATCATGGCAAGGTGCACGACCGCGAGCCGAGTCAGGTTGATTTATGGGCCGATTTTGGGTTTTTGGTTGCTTGCGATTGGGTTGATGTAGGTTGTCTGAGTAATTGGTATGTTAAGTGAGCTATGAATGGTTGAATGTGTATTGATCTGTGAGATAGCTATTTGGGTTTGGTTCCGTTACATGGATGGCGAATTGGGTGTATCAGTGTTGTGCTCGTATTGGTAGATTAAGTGAATCTGAGTTCGATGTAGAATTTATCTAATCGATGTCGTGTGTTTGGATTTGATGATAATTATATTATATGCGAGTTTTGATCACAGAGGCGAGTCCACGGACATGAAGGTTTCACATTTCGAGCAATTTATATAAAGCGGGTATTTTGACTTGTCTTTTTGATATAGTCGTTGATATGCTAGATAGTTATAGCTTGCAATAGTTTTCATGTTTATCTACCTTGCATGTTATTATGCCTATTTGACACATGCATTTGATCAGTTTATAGTTATACTTTCCTGTTTTACTTGGATCATGTATATGTACCTTTTTATTGTGCGTATTATTGGATCGTATATTAGTTGGTATTACATGCTTTAGTGTCATGCACCATCTTGCATGATTGCATCTTTTGGGACGAGTTCCATTATTGTTGAGCCATGACCATTACATAACACTGCTGCCACTCATGGGTTAGTGGTACATCGGGAGGTGTGTGCGTTGCTCTGTCGAGCTCATTGGTCGCTCATGGGTAGCGATGAGCGTGGTGTGAGCGAGGATCCCTCCTCAGTCTATGACAGGAGATGAGAGCTTAGCTCCCCACTATGTTTAGGCGGGAGGATAGGTGTACTCGAGCGTCCTGTCCACTCGGTCACTCGGGAAGCGATGATGGCGAGTGCGATTGTCATAGCCCTACCCGCTCGGCTTCACCATAGCGTGTGAGAAGCGGTATTGCGTCGGGGTGACCATGTCATATACACGATGCATTTTTGCATTGCATTTGTATTGTGTTTCTTTGCATTATTGTATTGATGCCTTGGATGTTGCATATGATTGCATGCATCTGAGATTCATATTCATATATGATGATGACTTTATCTCTTATAGTAGGGCACATGCTCCTATATCGAGTAGGAGATTCGGTGAAAGTCTGATCCTTTTGCATTTATTTCTTGCTTACCATATATATGAGGTATCTTGCATGATTAGTATTATTAGCTATATCTTGCTATTCATATCGATAAATATCCGCTAAGTTCTTTGAACTTATCCGTGTTTTATATTTATTTGAGGATGATCTTTGTCGGAGAGTCATTTGCCATATCCCCCTAAATCGAAATGAATAGGTTTTATTGTTTGATTGGTTTTGGATTTTTGTATAGAGGATATGTTTAGGTGATGTTGGATTTATGTACTTATGGAAGTTTGGGAATAATTGTGGTGTCCTTTGATGGATTTTATTGATTAGTTTGGTTGTATTCTGCTCGGATGGCGGAAGGGGTAAGTCTAGATGTTATAGACTTTTTATTTACTATGATGGTTGGCACTGAGGCCTTATGATCTGCGTGTGTAGATGTTTTGTTCGGTCGTGTTGGCCAGATGTATAGTGGCCGTGTAGGCCTTGTATAAAAATTGGTATTGTCACCCGTCTGAGAGATCTTTGCCGGATTTTTAAATCTGGGAGACTCCTCGAGCGTGACAATTTATTTGCTATCGAGCGTAGGTTCGAGTTCCTTAGGGTCTTTGGGTTTATGGAGTTCGCAGTTTGGTAGGTTAGCTGGGTATTTTCGAGTTGTATGGATTTCAAGCGATTTTTATGTTTGAAATTCGAGGTATTATTGTGAGTCAATATGGGGATTTATGACAGGACATCTCCAGACGACTAACAGGTAAATAAATTCTAGACAATTTTCTAGATTTAGTACATATTTGTATTAATTATATTTGGTTATGCGGTGATATCATGTTTTATCTAGTATTGTTTTAACCTGATATCTGTTGGACAATTAGATTTTAGGTTCTTTGGTTTATAGATAGCATTTGGTTATTAATTGCTATTCTTGCTATCGTAGCTTAGTTATCATTGTGATATAAATGATAAGATATTATTGGTAGATGTTTACCTCTTAGGATTTGACTAGTATTAGGATTATTAGACTAGTTGAATATATATGACTAAGATGGATAAATTCGTAGAAGGCATGATAGGACATGATTACATAGCTTATGTAGTTTAGAGTATATATAAGCATCGATGTTTTATTTAGTATTGCCTTGACTTTGATCCGCATGACTCTTTAGTTATACCCTAATTAATTTGACCATTGATTCCCATTAGTAGGACTATCTTTGTCGTTTATTAGACGACTTGTTATATGTTTATATGATTATGTGTTTTGCGGTGGACATGATTAAGACTAGTAGAGATAAAATAACTTAGATAAGGTTATTGGTAGGAGCGGATCTTAGGAATGAAACAATATTAGTAGAACCCTAGGTGTTGGAAACCTAGGTGTAATAACGGATGTGCGTATTGGTATATGTTTATCCATTTACTATTTTTGATGATATGGTGATCGGACTAGTAGAGTTTGTATGGTTAGGATCCGATTAATCCTTACTATATCTCTCAATCATGGTTGAGATGACCTCTTTGTAAGGTTATATTTTTGTGTTATTCGTTGGAGTTGGTGATAATCGGATTCGTATGGCCTTTATAGCTAGATAGCTACTTTACATCTTAAGTACCCACGAGATTTATTCGTGGTAGCATGTTATAGCATGCATGATTACCTTTAGTAGAGCGGTATAATTTAGGCTTAACCCTCTTGGCCGGGCTTGATAGTAGATTTGTGGTCTTTATTAGCCTTGAAAGGCGTTTCTGTTAGTTGGGATGAAACCACTATGATTACTCGTCTCGGCGAGTTTATTGTGGACATATGACTTTTATCGACCTTGATAAGCGTTTATAGGAGAAGGGTTAGAACCTTAGACTAACCATCGGAGGAATTTATTTATTAGTCGATGATCTTTACGACTTTGGTAAACATTTGGTATTAGAGGTGTTGAAACCCTCGCTGACGCCTCAATGGGCTTAATTGTAGATCGATGATCTTTATCGATTTTGATAGATGTTCTATGCTAGATATATTGGATAACCCTAGGTTTAACAACCTAGGATGATCGACTGCTCACGCGACCTATTGGTGATAGTATGCTAATGCCTGCAGTCGATAATTAGATATTTATATACAGCCTGTCTATCCACGAGTCTCATTCGTGGTAGCATATAGTTCTTGCGTGGAAGCCGTGCTATTGATTGTCGGCCCATGGGTTACGTTCGAGGTAGCTCATAGATAGTTTCCTTTTTGTGTGAGAGCCACGAGACTTTATCGTGGTATCTGGATGTGCACTGCTTGTTGCAGTGGTTGTGTATGTTGCAGGTATATTTATTATACTACTGATTAGGTTAGTTGCAGACTGATATTGGTACTCTGAGGGTTGGGTTACTCTAGCTTGTTCCCTGTGACTTCCATTATGTGCATTATGATTATGCACTATTGTCTATACATCCACAGAGTGGTTGTACTTACCCCCTCCTCACTTATCCTCTAGGTTAAGCGATGGAGGATGTGTCTTGACCTACCTTGGTGTCGCTCGGAGAGTTCTTTGCGTGCTTGTCTCCTGCATCGTCGGGATGCGCTTTGTTTACTTTTTATCGGTGTTGCATTTTGATTATGCACTTTGGATTTTTAGTCATGATTTGATTTGGTGTCATAAAACTATTTTACTTTGTTTGATATATGTTTAGTCGTGCATGCATTGAAATACTTATATTTCTATAATTATTTGAGGTTTTACGGATTTGGTCCATGGATTTGAATATTGTCACTAAGGGCTCTTTTGTCATTTGGATGTCGGATATGCCCCGGGGTGACAATTTTATTGGTTTCTATTTTGGTTTGTGGGTTTTGTGTTTGAGGATTTGATTTTCCTTGGATTTTTGGGAGTTCTCGGGTTTTGGGACAGGCAATTTGAAGGATATCTCTGAGCTATAGGAAAAATATTGTCTTTAGTAGTTCTTGTACTTTAATGGTTAGGAAAAGTATTGACTTAGTGAAATTGCCCCTACTAGTCGTGGGCGAGTTCGACGCGTATTGATCTTGAGAAATCTAATGATGATTTTGAGGTATGGATTCTTTAGAGTGTCGTGATGTGAATTAGGAAGCTAGGAATATACGCTAGTCATCCATTTGAAGGTCGAGGAGTAAACCCTCGGAGAATATCATCCTCGTAGTGATTTGGTTATGGATAAGGTGTGTATGCCTACCTTTGGTTAAGGCGATGAAAGATCGTTTTACTTTATTATAGGAGAGGGTTGGATGGGATATTTATCTGTCGATATTTCTTCCGAGAAGATCAAGACTCTTTGTTAAAAGAGATAGACCTTTTAGATTTATGTAGATTTTCGATGATAGAATCACGGTAGTTGTGGAAGGAAATGAATATCCTTCATTATGGATAGAGGATCTATTTAGATCAACTATAGGGCATGTATGCTCTAGGATTGATTTATGATTGATGGGTTGATATTGTAGTGACATGATATGTTATACAATTATGTCGTTGGATTGCGTACCTTGGCCTGCTGAGGTGGTATTTGGAGTTGCGCGCTCGATTAAATCGTTGATGGTAGTTTTCGGTATTGATTTGATTATTACCATAGACATGGATAGGATGCTCTAGCGGTACTACATTGTTGGTTAGATCGGGAAGGGATGAAATTTACTTGATGCGGCTTGTGAAACTAGTTTGAGGGCTCGGGCGATGGTTGACTTTACGCGGTGTTAATTAATTATTCGTGTGGATGGAAGGGTAGTGTATATGGATCACGACCTTTGAGGATCGGACAATTCGATCTTTATAGAATCTGACGTATCCTAAGCTTACGGCGATTAAAGAATCGAGATAAGTCATATATATAGCGTGGACTTAATGATTAGGTTGTATTGTAGAGGTGAAGGCGAGGGAATGCTCGTGGGATTTTGGCTAGCTACGGGATAACTACTATAGAGTAGGTTGAAACACGAATGGTTATGAGGAAGTGCAGTCACGATAGCCTCCCATGCACTACGAGTGTGTGGTGGAGTGGATTTTGGGATAGATGGATTAGTCTCGACTCAGGGAGGATAATGGTTTCGGAGTTGCTTTAGTTTAAGAGCAGATGCTTTGAAATTACGATTTGGAATGGAAGTGGAAGCGTATTATTATAGATGTTGTGGTGGGTTTGCCTAGGACACGTCAAGGTCATGGCACGATTTGAGTAGTTGTTGACCGACTAACGATCCAGCGCTTAGCGATTGAAGCGACTCTCTGGATCGTGGCGAGCTATATTGTCGGGAGATCATTGCATGGTGTTCCTTTGAGCATTATATCGAATAGAGATCCCGGTTCACGTCAGGTTACAGCGGAATCTGCGTGAGCCTTAGGCGCGCCGTTTAGTATTGCATTCCATCCGAGCGGATGGGCCGATGAGGCGGGCCATTTAGACACTCGAGGACCTTGCTAAGGTCTGTGTAATGGATTTCGAGCGGTGGGAGGACTAGTTCTTTGGGACCCATAGAGCTCAGTATGAGACAAGGTCGGTCCATACTATCAGATATAGGATGGCAGAGGCGCAGGATCGTCAGAAGAGTTATGCAGATCGGAGACGGAGACCTCGGGAGTTCTCTGTGTGTCGGTATTCTGCGAGTTCACCCAGAAAGGGGTGAAGAGATTAGACCTCCGTGGTAAGTTAGCTCCAAGTTACATTGGGCATTTCGAGATATTTGAGAGGATCGGGATGCTTCGTCTGCAGGGCTACCGTTTTTAGTATCCGGATGTGTTTCATGTGTTAAATGCGGAGGAAGTATGTGTCGGATTCTACATATTCTATCGGATGTCGAGTTACATTCGACTGATGTTACTTATCTGAGAGGTTAGTGCGGATTGGATCGGATTGAGCACAGGCAGAAATAAGATTTTGTGACATCTTGTCGGGTGGAGTCACCACACCGAGGAGGCTACTTGGGAGCTCGAGGAAAGATCGGCTCAATACCCTCCTTGTTTACTTAAGGTCGTGAGGTATATTTTGATGTTGTGGTATTTCTTACTCATTAGGCATTTGAGTAGGAAATTTGGGGACAAATTTATTAGTGGGAAGAATGTTAAATCTTGAAAATTTAAAATATTAAATTAAATGGACAGGAATTAAGGAAAATAATCACAGAAACTTTTGGATTTTTAGGGAATTTTAGAAATTTTTTAGATTTTTAATTAAAGCAGGGCTTATGCAGGTATTTACGTAGATAAGAAAAATCGGCTTTTAAAAGGCTGTTTGGATTATCGACCTAAGGTTGTAAATAGAAAACTTGGATTTTTCTAATTCCCGATTCCTTTTCACGCGCGCCTCCTCTCGCGAGCCCGACGCCTGCCGTAGCCGCCAGCGCCTGCGTCAGCTTCGCCGCCGCCGCCCGTCGCAGCTCCCGCCGCCATCGCCGCCGTTCATAGTGGCGAGTCACCGCCGTCGTTACGGTTGGCGGCCACGTCGCCGCCTCTCTCGATTTCTCCTCGCGCAACCGCGCCGTCGACCTCTCTTCCTCGTGCCATGGCGGCGCTTCGCCGCGCGTGCCGCCGTCGCGTGCTCGAGGTTCTGGCCGGCTGCTGACGGCAATCTTGATGCTCGCGCTTCGCCATCGCGCCTCTACGTGCCGTCGCCGCGACGCGATCCTCGCGTACAGCGTCTGCTGCTGTTTCATTCTTCCCTTCCCAGACTCAGGATCGCCGTAGTGAGCCCTCTGCCGTCGATGATCGTGGTATCTAGGTCGAAATTGGGGATTTTCTGGTGAGATTCGATCAGTGTAAGTGTTGTTTCTTCTATTAAATCAGCGTTGGTTAATTTAATTAATTGCGATGTTAGGTTGAAGTGGTCGACCTTGAAACAAGGGTTGAGTCGCTGTAGAGGTTAGGGAACGATGTGGTGATGTGAGGGTCTAGTTGTTGGAGTCGTCACGGTTAGGGTTGGAGGTGAGTCGTGCGAGGTCGGTTGTGTGGCGATTCTGCAGAGTTGTGGTTGATTTGGGATGATTTTGGGGTTTTGGTTGGGTTGCGATTAGGTTGATGTAGGTTGTCGTAGTAATTGGTATGTTAAGTGAGCTATGAATGGTTGAATGTGTATTGATCGTGAGATAGCTATTTGGGTTTTAGTTCCGTTACGTGGATGGCGAATTGGGTGTATCGAGGTGTTGTGCTCGTATTCGGTAGATTAAGTGAATCTGAGTTCGATGTAGAATTTATCTAATCGATGTCGTGTGTTTGGATTTGATGATAATTATGTTATATGCGAGGTTTTGATCACGAGGCAGTCCACGGACATGAAGGTTTCACATTTGAGCAATTTATATAAAGCGGGTATTTTGACTTGTCTTTTTGATATAGTCATGTTGATATGCTAGATAGTTATAGCTTGCGATAGTTTTCATGTTTATCTACCTTGCATGTTATTATGCCTATTTGACACATGCATTTGATCTGTTTACAGTTATACTTTTCCTATTTTACTTGGATCATGTATATGTACCTTTTTATTGTGCATATTATTCGGATCGTATGTTAGTTGGTATTACATGCTTTAGTGTCATGCACCATCTTGCATGATTGCATCTTTGGTGACGAGGTTCCATTATTGTTGAGCCGCGGCCGATTCATACGGCGCCCACTCATGGGTTAGTGGTACATCGGAGGTGTGCGGTTGCTCTGTCGAGCTCCATTGAGTCCTCGTGGGTAGCGATGAGGCGGCGTGGTAGCGACGAGGATCCCTCCTCCTACAGTCTATGACAGGAGATGAGAGCTTAGCTCCCCACTATGTTTAGAGGCGGGAGGATAGGTGTACTCCGGCTGACATCCTGTCCACTCGGTCGCTCGGGAAGCGATGATGGCGGAGTGCGATTGTCATATACTACTCACTCGGCTTCACCATCGCGTGTGGCGGTGGTAGCGTCGAGGGTGACCATGTCATATACACGACATGCATTTTTGCGGATTGCATTTGTATTGTGTTCTTTGCATTATTGTATTGATGTCTTGGATGTTGCATATGATTGTCATGCATCTGAGATTCATATTCATATATGATGATGACTTTATCTCTTATAGTAGGGCACATGCTCTATATCGAGTAGGAGATTGGTGAAATCTGATCCTTTTGCATTTATTTCTTGCTTACCATATATATGAGGTATCTTGGCATGATTAGTATTAGCTATATCTTGCTATTCATATCGATAAATATCCGCTAAGTTCTTTGAACTTATCCGTAGTTTTATATTTATTTCGGGATGATCTTTGTCGGGAGAGTCCAAGCCAACCCCCCTCGTCGAAATGAATAGGTTTTATTGGTCTATTGGTTTTGGATTTTTATATAGAGGATATGTATAGGTCCTGATGTTGTGGTTATGTACTTATGGAAGTTTGGGAATAATTATGGTGTCCTTATGGACTATTCAATTAGTTTGGTTGTATGTTCCTGCTCAGATGGAAGAAGGGGTAAGTCTAGATGTTATAGACTTCATTTATTTACTATGATGGTTGGCCTGAGGCCTTACGATCTGCGTGTGTAGATGTTTTTGTTCCGGTCGTGTTGACCGATGTATAGTGGCCGTGTAGGCCTTGTATAAAAATTGGTATTGTCGTCTGCGAGAGATCTTTGTCGGATTTTATGCAGCGGGACTCCTCGGCGTAATGATATACATCGATTGGATCGCCATAGGGTATCGATTGGTGATCATAGGGTATCGATCATTCGAGGCCGAATTTGTGCATAAAAGGTATTTTAGTCGACTGAAGCAATCAACTGATTGATCAGTCGACTGCTATCAAACACCAGTCGACTGATGTTAATGAAATCGTCCACAGAAAGTATTTTAGTTGACTGAGGCAGTCGACTGATGCATATCAGGCGATTGCCATAACTGTTAGTCGACTGGTAATGAGTATGGATGACTTCGAGCATATTTTGACGTAGAAAACTTCAGGACGCCATGACTTTTCACTCGGGATGAATTTTGAGACGTTCTCAGTTGCGTTTCGAAGCTCTTTCAAAACCCCCGTAACCTTGTCTCGGGCCTTAAAAATGTCGTTTAGGGCCTTTTCGGACGCTTCGAAGTTTTTTAGTCTGATGTTACAACCGTTTTCTACATCATTAGGCTACTAAAGTACATTTGAGTTTATTAGATTTTCTAAAGTATCTATCTACACATATGATTCTATTTCAAACTAATAATTATCATCAAAGTGAGAACTATTAGGGGAGGTTTAGGACATACTTTGTAGATAGATATATGTCTATGCTAAATATAATTGGTCCAAAGAAAAATTATGTTTATGCCAGACATATGTTAGGAATGGTTTACATATAAAGAATAGATTTTATTTATAAATTCTGTTGATCATACGCATAAGATGTTGGCCCAAAGAAAGACATTTTGTGTGGTGGATTAGTAATTTGATAAATTCTGTTATAGATCATGCGCATAGGGTGTCGGCCCAAATGAAGATATTTTGTGTGGTAGATCAAGGGTTTATAAACCATAGACTCAGATAGATATAACTCATATAAGGGATAATTTAGTTATGCATATTATGTGTCGGCCTAAAGGAAAACACGTGATGTGGCCAACGAAGATTATCATGAGCTATAATTTAGAGAGAGCTACTAATAAGTTACACTGCAGTCTAAAGACTAAGTGTAATATTATACTTGGTATCTCATTTTTGCCCATACATATTCATACATGCAATATGTGTGTTATTTATTTATTATTATCTCTTTGTATTCTTGGCAGTATGTGAGATTATGTTGTTATACTCTCTTTTATATTTAGTGCACATAAGGTATCTGCATATAACATCAACATTGCAATGACTTAAGATTTAAAAACCACTGAATTAAAAGGACCATCAATATGAGTAAGGGTATTAAAACTGCAGTGACTAGTATTAAACTTCTTAGTTAGGTTAGTTTAAAAGTCAACTTTGTCACTGTACCTATTGACACTTAGTGGATAGACACTGGAGCTACCACATACATTAGTGTCACCGAGCAAAGTTGTCTTAGTAGTTAATTATCTATTGATGGTGAAATATATATCTATACTGGTAATGACAAAAACACTACAGTGATTGCTATAGGTGTTTGCAGCTTTGTTTAGGGACCAATGTAATTTGAGTTTTAGAAAATATACTTGTTATTTCATCATTTAGGTGGAACTTAATTTCCATTTTCTATTTGGATGAATTATGATACTCTTGTCCATTTGAAAATGGAACATTTAATATTTTCTAAAATTTAATACTTATTGGAATATGTTCCCTAATTGATAAGCTATATAGATTAAACACCATAGCTCTCACGGACAACAAAATAATACGCAGTGTAGGTATGAAGAACAAATTTAACTGATGAGAATTCGTTCATGTTGTGGTATAGGCATTTAGAACGTATATCCAGACAATGCTCAGAAAGGTTAATGTCATAAGGAATTCTCCATTCCCTTGACATGTTAGACATTGATGTCTACATACAGTGTGTTAAAGAGAAAATAACTAATAAAAGAAATATAGGTGCAAATCGATGTAATGACACTTTGAAACTGATAAATACAGATATATGTAGACCATTCCCTAAGGTATTTTGGAATGAACAAACATATTTTATCAGTTTTATTGATGGTTATTTTCGATATACTTAATTATACCTTTCGGCTGAGAAATTAGAGTCCTAGGATATATTCAAGATCTTCAAAGCGAAAGTTGAAAATCGACTAGGCAAGAAGATCAAAGCTATCATATCCGACCGTGGAGGTAAATATTACAATCGTTATGATGGATCCGGTAAACATTATTCAGGACCTTTTGCTAAATGCCTTTCTGAGTGTGGGATTGTGACTCAATATATCATGTCTGATACTTTTCATCAGAATGGTATAGCTGAGTGAAAAAACCTGACCCTAAAAGACATGGTGAGAAGTATGATATCTTTACTTCTTTACTGGAGTCCTTATGGGGTGAAACAGTCAAGATTGCAGTTTACTAACTCAATAAAATGCCTAATTAGATAGTGAGTAAAACCCCATATGGTATTAAACATTTACATGTTTGGGATTGTCCAACTAAGGCTAGGCCTTATAGGCCTAATAAAGGGAAACTGGACTTAAGGACAATTAGCTGCCATTTAAATGTTATGCCCTTAAGATAGTTTTTTTTCAAAATGGAAAATGTCAGTTCATTGAGGACAATTAGAGCACTGAACTCAAGGACATACCTTTTAAGGAGGATAACACTCGCCATCCTACCTCAGTTACTGCAAGTCCAATTAGTAGTGGTATGATTACTATACCCTATATTATTGTGGTTGCACATCTGGTGGGAGTAGTACTTCATGATGTCCCTGTGTCCTCCCTATAGGGAATCCTATGCGATAAACAATAAAATCGCAGCGGAAAAGGATCCCTTGAGCGATCCATGCGAAAGAAAACTCATACAAAGTATAGATCAAAAGCCCTATCCTATAGGGTATACCTTTGATGCGTGCCCTTTATCTATCCCGCTCGTCCATATTTCGTCGGATCTCTTGCACGTTCAAGCGTACGTGCCTCTATGGTATCTACACGAACACTCTTTTGGAGAAAGGTTGTGCTAGCAACACCACAAAAGAGAGCTAGGCTAAGAAAGGATTTCGGCCAAGAAGAAGAAGAAGGGGAAAACAAAGGCAATCTCCACTGGCCCTCTTCATGATCCAAAGCCCCCTTTTTATATTCATCCCATGAATATGAAAGGTTTCATCCAACCCTTGATTTTCCCTTTCAATGCATGATTAATCCATATTAATCATGCATGAAAAGAGATTTCATTCATGCATGAAAAGAGGGTTCATCCAACCCTTGGTTTTCCCTCTTCAATGCATGATTAATCCACATTAATCATGCATGATGAATTCATACCATTCAAATTGATTTGAGTCCAACTCAAATCAAATCAATTTGAGTCAAACTCAATTCGTCCATTTAATTTGAGTCTAACTCAAATGCAACCCTTTCAATGAATCCAATTCAATGCCTAATGGTTCATTTAGTCAAACTAAAATGAACCCCATCTCCAAAATAACATATTCTTTGTGTGTGACCCTATAGGTTTTCGTAACGTTGACAATGTCTCTAAACCACTTTAGACACATAAGCAATGAGCGACATCTAGCAATGCATCATTGCTACCCAAGTTACGAAAATGTCAAGATCCGACAAAACCTTTCTGTGACTATTATCTTGTATGTCCTTGTCCTTCTATCCTCGATATCTAGATTGATCAATGAGGTATAGACTGTGTCATCCTCTTATTAATCTTTGTGTTTCTTGATCCCCAAGTAGACTCACTCAAACAAATGAGCTCAATGTCTCATATTGACTCATATTTGAGCATGACCATGCATTTCGTGGTCCTACTCTATCAAGAGGCCTAAAGATTTCACTCCCATTATATGGGAGGGATATATCCCATCTACATCACTCACATCTCTCCGCATAATTTGTTACATACCAAGTGATCACCTTTATAGTCCACCCTGTTACGGGGTGACGTTTGATGATGCCAAAGTACATAACTCCTTATGTAGGGAACCGTAGTGATTTCAGATCTAAGAACTATTCATACTAATAGTCACATGAGAAAGTTTATGACATTCATATAACAATCCATGAAACTTTCTCATGGCAAGTCAATTCAGTATATATTCTCTAATATATACCCATGTGTCAACGTGATATCACATATCCATGACCTGTGAGATTAAATCATCAATTGACCTACATGCTAGTCTCAATGCATTAATATTACCCTTAGTTATTAATACTTGACTAGGAATATTTAAGAATAGTGTTCTCTACAGCTTCTCACAATCAATTCTACTAATTGATATGTTGTAGATAAGAACCTACTTTTTAGGACATTATTATATTTATTCAGCTGGCACAAGTAAGAAGTGAATATAATAACCAAACTTTGTCTTTATTAATAAAGTATGATACATATGATCCCTAATCAATCATCCCATGATTGGCACTAAGGGCTGACACTAACACTCCCTTATGCAAGTAGAGAAACCATCTGCTCAAGTTGAGGTACACCCTCCTATGGTTGAGCAGATTCCTCAAGCACCTCAATTGTCTCAAGTACAAGTGTCACTAAGGCGATCCACTGAGAAAAAGAGATCCACGGTTTCACATAATTAAGTTTATCTCTAAGAACATGAGTTTGACATTGGGTTGAAAAACAATCCTTCATCTTTTCAGAAAGTCAAAAATTGTTCTAATCCTGAAAAGTGGATTGAAGTCATGAAAAATGAGATTAAGTCTATGACAGATAATGACGTATGAAAGCTTGTCGAATTACCTGAATAAGTAAAATATATTGGTTGTAAATGGATATTTAAAACCAAACAGGATTCATTGGGCAATATCGAAAAGTATAAGGTATGCCTTATAGCCAAGGATTCACTCAGAAGGAGGATAAAGATTACAAGGAGATTTTCTCACCTGTATTTACGAAAGACTCTCTAAGGGCAATCATGATACTTGTAGCTCATTATAATTTGGAGCTACATCAAAAGGACGTCAAGATTGTATTTTTTAATAGAGACATTGAGGAATCGATATATATGGTGCAATTGGAGAACTTTGAATCTAATGATTCAAAGCACCTAGTATGTAAGTTAAACAATTCCATTTATGGCTTAAAGTCGGCATCCCGTCAGTGGTATAAGAAATTTGATCGAGTGATTACTTCATTTAATTTTAAAAAGAATCTAGTTGATCAATCAATATATATATGTCAAGTTCAGTGGGAGCATATTTATAATATTTGTCCTATATGTGGATGATATTTTGTTGGCAAGCAATTATAAATAATTATTGCATGAGATCAAATTATTTCGATTAGGTAAATGTGAAATGAAAGATCTTGGTGACAAATTTAGCTTGCAATATTGTCCACAACGTGAACTTGAAATTAATGAGATGAAGAAACTTCCTTATGCATGGGCAGTAGAAAGTCTCATGAATACAAAGGTATGTACACATTTGTTATAGTGTACATAATAGGAATGTTAGGCAGATACATATATAAATGCACTATAAAGAGAGTCTTGCAGTATTTGCAATAAATTATTTAAATACTCACATAAAGAAGATCTGATTGTCTGGAGATGATTAGATACTAAAACTTTGCATTTTGATGGATGTCTGGACGGTGAGAAGTTTACATTAGGACATATCTTCATGTTGTTAGGAAGAGCTATCATTTGAAAAAGCGTCAAATATACGTTGATAGCTATCTCAATAATGAATGATGAATTAGTAAACTACTACAGAACATCTAATTATGGAATATGGTTGCAAAATTTGTCACAGGATAATGATCATTTGGGGCCTTAATGGCTATTTGGGATTAACTGTGATAATAAAGTTGCGAAACTTTAGGCCAAGAATAACCGTGGCATGTCAACTTCATTGTACATTGACATAAAGTATCAGGCGGTTAAAAGAAAGAGTTCAAAGTGGTCAAACATTGATAGAGCATATTAGGACAGACTTTATATCTATTATCAGCGTGGATTGAAAATGAGGATTCTTCATAAGGATGAAATACCCATAAATTGAGAGTCTATATTACTTTGTTATTCAGAATGCTCTATCTATAATTAGGGCACATGTATATTTTTTTTCATTGTGCACACTAAGATAGAAAGATGTATGTGTATTTTATTTTTGACACTCTGTATAAGGACATCACGATTTACTAATGCGGTTAGCATGGTGATTGTAAATGTGATGTAGGACTCAATTTTGAGTCATGAGGTTCAGATCATGGTTTGCTAATGCGGTTGTATATAGTGCTTTCAAATATGATCAAGGCCCTATTTTGAGTCATAAGGTGGACCATTTGGAAATTGGCATGTGCAGATCACATTTCATGTAATTCTCATGCTACACATCCACATTTGATCTATGTCATTGATGATATTGCTGTTGTGATTACTAATGGGTCTTACTACCAATTACATATATGGAGTAGCAACGATCACTTTAGTCCTATATCAATGAAGTTGATGGACCAAATTGATTTAGTTCAATACGATATAGTGAGCTTGACTAAAGAATTTTGGACATATATTCCATACAGAATCTCATGTAGCCCAAGTGGGAGATTGTTGGTGGTGGGCTTACATGTGATTATCGTAACCGTCCGATTATGTTGTATTGGTTCGAACCCGATTAAGTGATCTACTTATTGGTTTGCGGTTTCGGTTATTTGATGTAAGGGTTTAATGTGCAGAACCCATTAGATCACGGATCCGTTATTGATGACGGACCAATAATGGATCCGACCCGATATCTATATAGAGGGCATGGTCCCCACAGGGGCTAGGTATTCTGATAGACTCCTTGCATTCTATTGGCATGGAGTTTATGGCGCCATCACCCTAGAACTCTACGGAAGACCTGTCTCTTTTTTGCAGGAACGATGGCTTGGCTTTTATGGAAGAGAAACGATGGCCGCTCCACTACAATCAGATTCTTTTATTCATGCCATCATTTCGTTTTCATGTATTCATTGTTGTAGAAACTCAATAAAACTATATCCTAATTATGAATCGTGTTGTATATATCCGGTTTCTTGTATACATGTTTAGATTCGTGGATTTCCATTATGACAAGGTAAGAAGAAGAAGCAATGCGCCAAACACATGGAAGATACATAACATATGAGAGTGAACATCTCACAGAAATTAAATGACTTTGTTAGACACTAGGAAATCCTTCTAAGGGAATTGGTTGATAAATAGCACAAATCTTAATTGATGATTACAAGCTAGAGAAACCAATTTAAGGCTGTTATGTTCCCTACTTGGATGTATACTGTTCTAACTTCTAACCATGCGAAACGAAGAGACAATCAAAACAAACTGCAAACTGAAGTACCTGAAAATTATAAGCAGCTTTTGGATCTCCCAGATTCTTATCAGGATGCACAATTCGTGCCTACACAATGATTAAAAGAAAATGTCATCTGCCAGAGTATCCTTGCTAGAAAAGTAAAACAAAAAGGTAACTAAGATATGATTTTGGCTTAAAAGGTCGTGTCACAAATTATATGTATGAGAGGAAATTTGATGCCTACTATTCTGCACATGGGTGTGTAACTGGACATATAACCATGATGAATACTCGATCATGGGGATCCAATCAAGAATTTTTGTCACTTTAGTCATGATCCTGTCATTGTGTCTTTGACGATAACATTTCAATTCTACTAAATTTTGTAGAATGGAATCCTGTGCATGTGGCGGAGGTTTGTCATTTTTTAAAGGATGTAATTCTGATATCGTAAACATGTCTCATGCTAATTTCTTCAAATAAGACTTTGAACGTCATATGATAAGACAATTTAAATAGGAAAGCATCACTCCAATTATGGAACTTAAAGCTCGAGCAATCAAAGATTTAGAAGGTAGTAGTGAACGTTGCCTCTGTCACCTTGAGGTAATAGGCCTTCTTAATCTCTGCTGCAGATGCATCAACACTAACGCCTAAGATATCATAGTACTCGGTGTCTTTCACCATTATTATAAATCCACCTACCTGCAAGACAATGTGTTTAGGAGGGTTTATTGAAGCTACCAGTTCATCTTATCACAGATCAGCAATTTCATTCCCCACATAAAAAATCACAAAGATTTACGCGAGAGCAGGCACAACGCAATGCATCTCTTACATCACATTAGTAAAAGGTCAAATGTTTATTCAGCGCACAGATCTTTTTCTTTACTAAAAGCCAAAATACTACAAGAAGGTGAATCCAGTCCTATCAAAATATCATAAACCAATTTGTCCATTTTCTATTAGAAGAGACGAAAAATTGCATTCCTAATAGAAGAAATATTTATTTTTTTCAAGGGGAATAAAAAGGCAAATCTAGAAATAGGGCTTGTTCCGCAATTAATTTTGTTCTTCTCCTCCTCGATCTGAAGTCGTACCCAATCCAAAATTAAAGCCAGATAATCGAGACTAGGAAATCTTCCATTGCAACGAGCAAATACCAGAACACAAAAGGAAAGGTAAAAAAAAAAAAAATCGAAGCTCGATAATGAAGTTCTGATCTATAAATCGACGGCGTCATTGTTGCATACGAATTATTCTAAGGCATCATAGAGATACAGGTCCATGAACAAAGCTAAAGATTTGCCGACAAGGAACCAAGTGGTGGAACCTCCGCTCGGGAATGGGAAGTAGATCGGCGCAGCTCCCTCCGATAAATGGCGAGGCGACGGTGAACGAGGCTTCAACGGCACAAGGCACGCGCATCGGCATCAAATGCTGTAAATAACGAACGACCTGAGGCAAGCGCGGAACCTGCGGATGGACGTCGACCTCATCGCATCGGATGTTTTATACTCCGTAACGCTGTCAACCGTTACACAGGACTGTTGCATCGCTCCTTTGGTGCAGAAGCAGGTGATGCGCTCACTTCACCCCTCGTCGTCGAATGGTTCAAAATAATAATTTTTTATTGATTTAATAAAATTTATTTATAAATAATTTTGGAAAATAAAAATAAAAAGTACTCCGCGTTATCGTTAAATTCATTTCTTTTCTCAAGAAAAATCAAAAGGGTGTGCATCACATATTTTGTATCTAAAATATTCAATAGTTGCTATTAAAGGCTACTCTACAATAACATTCTAAAAAGTTGAGAATCTGTCCAATTAGAGCCTCCATCCGTCATCGGATCAGGGAGTGAGAGAGGAAAGTAAATCGTCTGAGGTATGTATGGCAAGGGTGAAGTCATCGAGCCAGGAGGGAATTTTACTCCGGAATCGAATCCAAAGAATACTCTACAATAACATTGAAATAAGAGATATTACCTTTCGTACCGTGCAATGAAAAAATAAAGAGATATTTTATAAGTGAATATAATTTGATCTTTTATTATAATATCATTTGACAATGAATTAAAAAAAAAGTATTTGGACGAATTTAAAGTCTAAAAATTTATCTGGTGGACGGAATATGATTTTGATATTGGATCGTCGTTTAGAGATGATACGACTCTAGGGTCTGAATTAAATCGTGAAAAAACTGTGAGTGCTTTCTTAATTTACTCTTGATGGTCGATGGAAACTATTTGGGCTTCGATCTTATTTGTTTCAACTGTTGATGAGGTGTCTCGAAAGTCTGTAAGACAGAGTCGATCACTCTTAGAGATTAGTCGGACCGAAGATTCAAATATTCTGATGCCAATAAAAAAAGAAATAAGAGATATTGTTTGCATGTGTAAGGTGCAAAAATTCGATTTTGAATTTTTAAAAAACGTAAACAGTTTTTGACATTGAATTTATCTCATAGAGATGACACAATCGCATCGTTGAACTTAATTGCTGAGCCAAAAAATACCTTTTTAATATACCCTAATAATCGATGGAGATCTCGTCAAAGAGTTATTTAGTATTCCATTGAGATATGGGAGATGGAATTAGCGGTTAGGATTAATCAAATTGAAAAATTAGACACACGATATCAATAAAAAAAAAATAAAAGATATTTTTAAAATAAAGTATTTTTAAATTTAGAACGCTCTTTTAATTTTCTTTATTTGAGTAATTATTTTTTAAAAAAAACTAATTCTCACCGATAAGACCGTTGAAGTCGCCGCTAGTCCAAGTAGGAAAACCAAGTTCTAGCCCACCTCTTGTAACTTGTAAGCCACTATAAAGTGGATAACTTGAGACCTGGAAATGGCATCTTTGCTTCTGCGATCGCTCGCTTCCTCCTCTGCCGTCGCCGGCGTCGTATCCCGCCGCCTCTCCCGCGTCTCTCCCCTGTCGCTGCTTCGAGGTTCTTAACCCGATCCATGGCGTCCGATTCCTTTCAGGTGGTCCAGATTCTGTGAGTGTCCTCCCCGTACTTTTGCATCCCTGTTTACTTCCATTCGCGTAGGGATTTTGATTCACCCTGCTGTGGAGGGTGATGGGAGTCTGTAGACTTATAATTTTCCTCGGTTGTATCTCCTTTACAGGGATTCTCCGAGGATATTATACCTTGTGTGATTATCTTGAACTATTTTATCGGTTTTCTGGATCGATGATCTAGCGTGGGCATCTTGATTTCGATTGTTATGTCGTGCTTTCTAGATTATAATTTGATTCTATTAGACCGTTGATTCAATATGTGGGATTGGAAAATAACTGCTATATGATAAACTCTTATGAGCTTATTGTGATCTTAGTTACTCATCAGCAACTTGATGTTCTTATTACTCACACTAATGACTAAATGGGATATCACCTTTTTCCCTAGAAAAAGGAAAGTTTTGCTTTATCTTAGGGTTTCGATAAGATTTAGCATGTCATTATCAGAGTCAGTTAGATAGTTATTCACTGGGATTGCACAGAATTCACTCTTTGTTGCTTTCTTACTTTTCATTGGTTTGTAGCTTAGGTTTGATTCGTTTCCTCAAACAATGATAGTATTTTTCTGTCTTCATATGTTGCTGGAAAAGAAAATGCTCCTGGAATAGTAGTTTTGCAAGAGCGATTGGGAATCGACTTTGAGGTTAAAAAACATGCTCTCCATATTGCACAGTTGAATCCTGGTTATAGAAGTCTTATTCCAGAGTATGGAATCTGTTCCATTTTTCTTCTCAGTTGATTACAGTCTGGTTTGGCATAGTGCAGTTAAAGATATAGAAGCTTCAGTTAATTGGCTTAAAGCAACAGGTTCATCAAAGGTGAGAATTGCATGAATTAGTGATCTTGAACTCCCAATTGTGATAATTGATAATATTTTATGTGATATATCATTTTTGCATTTCAAATCTGGAGATTTGTTGGTTGTTGCTTGCTTTTTTACTCGTCCTAAAAAAATGACGCACTTAGACTAAAACATACAATATTTGTGACTTGGTTGGTGTGACAAAATATATTTGTGATAAAGGCTTGGTGCTCGAAACCAAAACTAGAGATACGTCTTCATTTTGGTTTGTTGGCAACACACTTTTTTTACTAAAGCATCATAGAATTCTCAATATTAAAATTATTCAGATCATAGTCATCTGGTTGGTAAAGAATTTATATCAGTGAAAGAAAGAATCTTAGGATGATGATATTCAAGTTTCAGTGTTGGAAGAATTAGTTAGTTGGTCACAATGCTCATTGTTGGCTAAACATTAGAGAATTCCTAAGATTAAATAATATTCAGGTTACAGTCTTCAAACTATGCATCTTAACTAATTGATGTAAATTCATTTTGCAGTCACAGATTCTTTACAAAGTTCCATTATATTTCCACTGCATTAATGAACAAAACATTAAATTCTTCGCGTTTTGTTTTCTTGTTATGGTTATTTTACTGTACATGAGCAATGAAAGCGCCTTAATTTTATCAATCTCCCCTCTAGTATTTGCATAACAAGCTCCTTTTGGAGAATAGGAACTGTTGTTTAAATGATTCGCTTGAAAAATATCATTTTGCATCATGCTGAAGGCAAGTTACTTGCGGATGCTCTTTTTCTTCTTGTTGTGTGATGCAGTCGCATTTTCGGATACCTTTCGCCGAGCCTTGGGGAGAGATAGGGTTTTCACGTCCACAACTGTATCCATGTCAAAATTAACACACGTCAAGAGACCACCGCCGGAGTTCCCGGCTTACGACCCTCCAATGCCACAGTTAGACAAAGAAAAATGATAGAAGAAGAAGAAAGATAATAGAGTAAGCTCCTCCTTTGGAGTCCCCAAAGAAGTGGAGAGAGATTTCTTTTATCTTAATCTGTTTTTTTATAACATCTCCGAGGGTTGTTATACACCTAGGTCATCCACCCGTGACAGTGCCTGTTAAGCTGTTAAAAGACAGCCTCTGTCAGGAATCTCCACGTGGCGAGCCACGTATGGTTAAGAGTCATCATTAAGAAAAACAGTTAGGGGGCAAAGTATACTTCGCACGCGGAAGGAATCTCCTAAGTGGTCATCACTTCCTGAGTCGTTACACTCTCAAACTCGGCTTACTTATGCCTACTACTCTTCTCGAGTCGCACCACTCCTGACTCAGCTTACTTTCATCTCCGACTCTTCCAAAGTTGCCTCCTACGCTCGACTCGGCTTACTGCGGCCTTCGCCCCCTTTTCGAGTCGCCTCCACACCTGACTCGGTTTGCTTTGGTCTTCGTCTCTTCCCGAGTCACTCTCATGCCCGACTTGGCTCACTTCGGTCTTCACTCCTTTTTCGAGTCGCTCTCGTGCCCGACTCGGCTCACGTCGACCTTCGCCTCTTCCTGAGTTACACCTGCATCTGACTCGGCTTACTTTAACCTTCAACTCTTTCCGAGTCGCTCCCGTATCCGACCTCGTTCATTATACCTCTCCTTAGTCATTACACTCCGGATTCGTTATCCAATTTGGTGACTGGAATCCACTCCTATCTCTATTATATCTCTGGTCCCATAGACTGAATTATATCCACATCACTGTGTTTCCTGAAGAAAGAAATATAAGAACATAGTCTTCTGAATCACATCTGAAGTGGAGTTTTGACCCCTCAGGTTGATACTGTAGTAGTTTTCTATGGAGTGCCCCATCTCAACTTGCTGATCCTGCATCCACAAAGGCACCTATTCAAGTTCATTTTGGGGAGCTGGATAACTTGGTTGGATTTTGCGTATGTTTCTCTCACCCCCTAATTGTTCATCCTTCTATTTTCCTTTCTTTTCTCCCTTGCTTTTCATCCCTCGTAGAAAGATTCAGTTCGACAAAAGGGTATTTGGTTTCCAAGTTTCTTTAAATGTTTAGGAAACTAAGGTAGTGTTTAGTTTCATCGCATTTTTTTTATTTCTTTTTTTTGTATTTAGTGTTTTCTTCTTTTTTAGAAAATGATTTTTTCATATTTTTTTAATTTTTCATAAAACGTTCTCTTATTCTTTAGAAAACGAAAATGGAAAATGTACACCAAATACATTTTTCTATTTTTTCAAAAAATAAAAATAAAAAATACTCTATTTTTTACCTATGAAACGCAGCCTAAGAATATCATTTCGCACTTGCACCCCTTAATTCTCAGGCAGCAGAGGCACTGGAAGAGAAGCTAAAATCATCTGGAGTTGATCCCCATGAGGTATATATCTACCCTGACTGTGCTCATGCTTTCATGAATGAATCTTCAGAGGGCATCGAGAGGAGGAAGAAGAGACCACGGGGACCTCTCAGCTGTTAAGTTGGCTTGGTCTCGGTTTGCTTCCTGGATAGTAGGCAAGTACTTGCGTTCTCTCTTGAGTTCCCTTGTTTATGTGATCGTGCTTGGTTATTTTTTTTTATTGGGATTAGAGTATTTGAATTTTCGATCCGATTAATTTTTTAGAGTGATTGATTTTGCTTCATGGATCTTCGAGATGTTTCGTCAACAGTTAAGTCGAGTAAGATCAAAGCTCAAGTGATCTTTATCGGCCACCGAAAGTAAATCAGAAAAGTATTCAAGTTCAATTCGAATTTTAAAATCACATCATCTCTGAATAACAATCCAATGTTGAAGTCGTACTCCGTCCATCGAGCAAACTCTTAGATTCCAAGATCGTTGAAATAGATTTTTTTAAAATTCATTATCGAGCGATATTATAATAGAAGATTAAATTATAATTTTCTATGAAATATCTCTTCATTTTTACCGCGGTGTCTCAGCATCTGCTTGGCTATCCTTACTATTTGATAGTGTTACGGGAAGAATCAATTGATCGAGCATTTATTGCCTGCGTATAAAAAGATTCTCAATTTTGTAACAGTCCTCTAGGAATAATTCCTCTACGCCCCATTTGTACATTTCACTTTTCTGTGACTTCGTATATATGAATGATCCACGATATAGAAGGGAAAATGAACGATTGTGAATGAATTTTATGCAGAGAAGAATAGGGACCTTGCCTTCCGGGGCACGGTACAGTGACAAAGTGGAAAGGTATTTGGAATCACAATTTGATTTTTTGTTTGGATATGTTCGGGTATGAATTTTAGAAACTTGATGCAGGTGGCCTTGGTCAGTTTATTTTCGTAAATAAAATATAATTTCAATGTTGAATAATCTTACAAATACAATACAACTGTGAAAATTAAATTGGACTATTGAGCTACGAGCGATTTCATATTTATTCTGATAATAAATAGAAATTTTATTTAGAAAAATTATGAGCTCTCAAAAAAAAGTCTGTGAGATCGAACTCGAACTGATCGCTTTTATAATTAGCTGGACCGAAAACTCGGATATGTGTGAACCTCTCTAGATTTACATGTTAGGCTAGACAAAAACAATGGTATTAGCAATTATGTGTTGGAGCATCACACATTAGCTCTTGCCTTAATCTAATCGTGACTAGAGCAGTACAGATGTTGTTATAAATGAACATAGATCGAATCTCAATGTGAGATTTAAAATCCTCATCCAAATTCAAAAATCCTTCATTATTTTTAATCATCGAATCAAAGGATATATAGTCCTTTATAATTTCTCTCTTTTCATCGAAAAATTAAAGAACGGTAAAAGTGAACATAATCACCTTTTATTATAATTAATCATGGAAAAATTGAAGGACGCTAAGTGTAATTGATCTAATCGGGGCAACTCCCATATTGATTGACTGTGCAGATCAATGCTATTCATGGCAGGATGACATTGCATAAAATAGTTTTACATTATCTAGAATTAGTCATATATTTTAGAAAGTAATATAATGCATACAAAATTATTCATATTGTTAAAATGAATTTTAAGCTGGCAAATATGTATAGAAAATACATATACATATACGTGTATGTTACGATGACTAGCAGCCAGACTTCCCTTCAATTAAGATGTTAATGGCCCTGAGTCTCCATCAGTCGCAAATGAGACTATATGTATATATATTCATTCAATTAAGCAAAATATTATTGGTTAAGCATTGCAACATTGTAACACATGCAAACAATGCTAATAGTGCAGGGTAAATCAAATCCAACTTAAGCATAGTTCGACCGGGCAAACATTAAAAAATAAGGCATTCCTCATGAACACACACAAACATCCTAATATAAAAGCAAACAAGATAAGGAAGCACACAGTAAAACAAACTAGCTATGGTTCCAATGATCATTTCTTCTTCTTCGCAATGAAGAGGCCCCACCTCTGCTCACCAACCGAGCTCCTCTTCAACTTTGCCTTCCAACCATTTACTATCTCATCGTAGTCTTCCTGCTTGTCAACCAATAGTATACATATTAGCCTTATTTATATTGTCTAATGCGAGCATATCATTCTAATTCCCTTTCTACCTGTGAGAAATCCTGTACGAATGCTTCCTTTTCCTTCTCAATTGCATCCAATTCTCTCTGCAGAACCTCCAAAAACTGTAAAGATGGGACGGGAAAAATAGCTTTAAGTTGAATCCCGGATGTATTGATCACTAAACTAATTTTGGGGATCCATTTTCGAGAATAGAACCTGATTTGTCCTGTCGTTCGCAATAACTTCATCAAACCCAGCATCCTCTAGCATCTGGACACACATATTACACTGATTATCATTGACTTAATTACGCACAAAGCATGGAGCTGAGTATTGTCTTTGAAAATTAACCTTGCCATAAGCTTCTACATCATGGAGATCATATCCTCTTTGCTTAATATACTCTGCGAAATCCTCCGATGGAGTCCCTGATTTCTTGCAGTAGTCACTGATAAGGACCTTACCACCAGGTTTCAACCACTTGAAAAAGCTCTTGAACAATGATGGTTTGTCCTGAAGGAAACAACCGCCAATATGAGTAATGACGAGTAGGTGATATATGTTGAACACACAAGAATTATAGCAGCAAGTGATATAATCAAACAAAAAAAGTTGCTATGATAGAACATACCTGTATATGAAGGATAGTGTCACGGCTGTATATCACATTAAATGTGTTGTCTGGGTATGTTTTCTTTGTGCAGTCAGCCACCTCGAACTCTACCGGGCATTTTAGTCCAATTGCGCGTTCAAGAGCCAAGGATATCATATTTATTGAAAGATCTATCCCGACCACATCGACTTTAAAGTTCTCAGCCATATAGAAGTCACCTCCACCAATGCCACACCCAACATCAAGAACCTTTTGTCCAGGTTTAAGTTCAAGCTTCTCTACAAACTCCTTTGTAGTCTCTGATAGGATAGATAGAAAAAGCCAAGTTCTAAGGAATATCTATAAATCATACAAACAGTACCTACGACAGTAAATTACTTGAGATCCAAGATTGAACATTATTACTTAAAAGCCAACGATAAACAAACTACTCAAGATCCATCATGAGCAATTGTGATTCTTTGCCATCAGTCATCATCTAGGCAGATGTAAACTAGTGGCATGAATTGGGTGACGTTGCTCATGTTGAAACTGTCTCAGTGGGTGAAGAAGAAACCGAACACAAAGAAAAAACTAGTTTTCATTAAAAAAATAGAGGTAACACGCGATCTAAAAATCAAGACCAAACACATTATTATGGATGTCCCTTTAACAATATTTACAAAGTTGTTCAGAACATCAAACATTGTCTGAGCTATGTGATAGGTCTCTCGCCCAGAGTCAACTAGAACATTAAGTGAAGCATCTAGCCTATATTTTAGTATAAAACTTCCTAATGTTTTGTGAATGGAAACAAAGAAGGATGATAGGAGGGATAAAGCAAAATTCAAACTCAAAACCTAGCATTATAAACTGTAATTTGCTCTTACCAATTCCTCCAGTGCTTACAAAACCATCTCCAAAGACACGCTCGTAACGTAAAATTCCACTGTTTTTGTATTGCACATTGTCTAAGAAACGTTGGAAACCACGGTCATCATCTGACTTAACTTTTTGCCACATCCAACAGACCTACATTTTTGGAAAATTACACAATAACGTTGAAAAACAGTCCATCGTTTTATTTTCGGGAGAAAAAAAATGAAGAGTGAAAATGTAAGATTAAAGTCTACCTGGTTTTGATTTTTCTTGTTCTTCACATAAGCTGAAATGCACTTGCATGTAATAAGAGAGAGTTCAAAGGAGTTTCCTTGGTCATCGTATGTATGACATTCCTTAAAGACCTGCATTAAAATCTAAAATTTGAGATGCGACAATGTGAATATTTTTGTACGATACAAGATTATTGATACCGCAATCAATAGCCTAATTTTAGGTATCAGAGTAAAACAAAGAAATTTTATTGAGGCTGATAGAATAAAGGAACTTGGACAACCTCATAGTAAAAGAATTTGTAGCAGATGCATTACCTTTGTATAAAATCGTGGCTCCCGGTAATGCGTTGGATTGACTTTCCTTCTTGAGTCACCAGATTGATGGAAGCAAGATTCTCTAAAAAAAATATATCCACCAACCTTCACCCATTTTACCATCCGCTCAGCCAGTTCTTCCACCTTCGCGAAATGACAATTTTTTAGGTGTTGTGGTCAATGATTGTAATGGCAAACCTAACATGTAGATCTACAGATCCTTGATTCTTTAAAAATAAAAGGACTATCCCATATGATTTTTTTTTTCCAAAAAAATGGATATAAATAAACTGATTTCAAATTATTCATCAGTCAATAGAGATATTCACTAGAAGGGAACCTTGGCACAACGGTAAAGTTGTTGCCTTGTGACCAAGAGGTCACGGGTTCAAATCCTAGAAACAGTCTCTTGTAAAAAAGCAAGGTAAGACTGCGTACAATGGATTCCTTCTCTGGTACCCCGCGTGGCGGGAGCTTTGTGCACCGGGTTGTAGTTTTTTTTTTTTTTTTTCAATAGAGATATTCACTACATATGCTGATTCTGGTTGTCTTATTCTAAAGGTGTAGAAACTCAAAAAAAACTATTTTGGAAATGGAAATTGATTGGATAGTCTGGGAACAGAAGATCAGACAGTTCAATTTATCAACTGTTATGAGTGCAATGGCTAACAATCAGAAAATATGTACGCAAAATAGAGCCAGACATGTGGATGTATAGCTGAACATGTATACTTGTAGATAAACAACTAGCTTCTTATAACAAATTAGAGCAATTAGCAAAACAGAATAAGAAAATACGAACATCCATACAGGTTTCATTACCTCTTTATCAGAAAGATACATCAACAGCCAATTTGAGAATATCAGGTCTATAGAATCTGCTTTAATAGGTAAGTTTGGTGATGTCACATCAGCACACAGAAAGCTAGCATTCTTATGGTGCCCATTCAAACTCTCATTCTGCCAACGTAAGACAAAACGGAACAATGATGTTTAGATGAATAGTTCCATGAAGACAAACTAACATTAACAATCTGTATGACATTGAATCAATATTGTTTTGATGGGAGAAAATTGCCTAAAATACCTTCTTAATTACACTCTCAATGAAGTCCAAGGCCAGAACATGATCAACCTTTTTTGCTAGTTCACCAGTAAAACGACCAATACCAGCCCCAAGTTCCAAGACCGATTTTCCTTCATACGGTGGAAGCAATGACAGGACCTGCAGGATGAGAAGATATATGACTAGAAATACTTGAACTTATTGCAAAATCCTAAATAGCAAATAAAGATGATATTCAGCAGTATTATAAGTGAGGACTTAATGAAAAAGTAAGAAACTAAAGAAAATTGGTTGTCGTGGAGATCATATTGGCGTTAAGTTGATAGCTTAGGCTATAAAACTAAAATCACTTAAAAAGGAACTACAAGTTTCCGGTGCTAACAAAATATTCAAAAGTATATGAAATAAGTGGCTTTGTTATTTAGGGATTTTCACAGGTATCATTTAATATATACCAAAACAATTCTTGAAATTAGATTTATGCCACAAATGTAAGGATCCAAGCATTCTCAGTGAACGAACTCAGTGAATGACAGTTCAGCTGCAAGCCCTCACTGGAAGCGCTTGAGACATCCATTTAGGTAATCACCAGTTCCCGAAGTACTAGGGCAAAGTTTGAACACCTTGTTTAGTTCTGCTTGTGCAATTTTCAACATTTAATGAACCACTTCGAAGTTTTATTTAAAAACACTTCAACAAGGACAGAGACATTTTGTTCTTTTCTCCCCCTATTCTTCTCTGAGATATTTTTGTTCGCATCATTTTCTTTTGCCCTCCAACTTCCTATTATTTTTCTCTCTCTACTTCCTCTTTTTTCCACCACATTTCCTCATAGAGATGTGTCAATTCCGAGTAGCTTACAAAAATAAATTGATCATTTCCAACCATAACTGGTAATTGATAGCGATTGTTGAAAGATATGACAATTTAGAGGCAACTTGGTATGGACAATTTTTAGTTTTCCTCCTTTTGAATGCATTTAACAATGCAGGGTAAGACATACAATAGACTCTATGGTCCGGTGCTTGTTCCGTATTGATGGGAGTTTCATACATGACCTACTCTTGTAGTCCACCAATAACACTATCACCTTAGACATAAATCCTATAGAGGCACTAATAGGATTTCCATTGAAACGCCCCTCTACAATATCCAAAATCAAAACCGACCATTAATGATTAATTGATAAAATAGCAGTCATTAATAGTGGAAATTCGGATAAAACGCCTAAAAGGGGCTCTCAGATAAGAATTATGAAATCATATAGAAAAACCTTGGTCCACTTCTGCTTTACCCAGTCAACTTCACCATTTTTTCTCCTACCTTTGTTCTTCTGCTTCCCTCATATTTTCCTCATCATCCTGCCCTCTTACTAGCTTGTCCCCATATATATTATTTTCATAGGCATACGTTCTGGTGCAAGGATACAAGATTTCAAATGTTTTAACAAGGAATAGGAGAAATCAAGGATAAAAACAGAGGAAGTTCATGCTTGCCATTTAGCAGGTTCTGTTGGCTCCATGTTTATGCTTTAGTAGCTTTAAGATGAAGCATCTTCTTGTTCTATGTTCTATGTTCTATGTTCTATCCCTGGATAATTTTGGAAGTTCTGTTCATTGATAAGTTCAAACCTTAAAAAGAAGGCGGCTTCTTTTTGCCAGGTTAGTTCCATTTGAATCTGAAACAAACATACTGTATATTTGAAGCATTCAAAGTTCTCTCTTGTTTTTCCTCGTTCAAATTTATTCAAGTTCAGCGTTCGTTCTTGTGCAAATTCTGAGACTGTCAAAGGCGGTTCGGGTCCAAATCCAAAATTAATAGTGGGTATATATTATCAAATAGAAAAAAAAAACTGCATTATTATATTTTCAACTTGAGCAATGATCCATTTTTTGATGAATGAGTATCGAAACCCGAGGCCGCCAAAGCCATTTGACAAGTACTAAAGAACATCCGTTAACAGCGTAAGGAAGATAATGAATATACCTCAGGCCTCTCTTCCTGGTCGAGTTCAGAGGCATGGGAGTCGAGCATCATTGCCTCTACGGTAAGATCCTTTGAGTGCTCCATCCAGTAGCTTTTCTGTGCATCGCGCTCCATTTCCCCTATCACGGATCCAATTAACAACGTCGCAACAGTCAGATCGATACGTTTTATCAACAAAAATGAGGGTTTAGAAATAGGCAACTCGAATCTGCTTAAGCCAAAGACATATATACGATCTTACCATTGACGGCGACAACAGTGGTAATTGAACCCATAGATTTTCGATTCAAATCTCGATTTCCTCTAGTGGGTGGATGTAGGAGATGTCTAAGATCCCTCGATGGCGATGCGACACCTAGAGAAGCTTCGAGATCGGCGATCGCAAGCCCTTCCTCTCTGCTGCATGTGCAATAACAGCAGTCCCTCTCTTCCTCACTCGCTGATTCGATTTCTCCGGGCGATCTTTGCTCTCTGCCACGACTCAGTACTTATAGATAGTTAGGGTGGAAGCGGCAGAGGAGAGCCGACGGAGTGACGAGGCGGCAGGAGGGCGGAAGCAGCGCATAGAAATGAACTTGCTGATCGTGTCCGCACGGAAGAACGCGAGCGGGAGAACGGATGCCGTCCATCTTCATGGATACAGATCCCCAAAAATCAAAAGAGCTATTTATTTATATTATCATCAGAACAAACCTCACTTGTAAAATAAAATATTAAAATTATATTTTATCTTAAATTTTATTCTAAAATAACCTGTAATAATTTTAATCGATCTTTTTTATAACCTAGATGTCCAAACTATTTGTCCAGCTATTTTTAGGAATGTATTGTTATGATATAAAAAATTGAAATTCGTCAATCTAATGATTTCTACTAGTTCGTTTTTGAATCATTGTAAGAGAGATAAATCACGGTAGCCCTTTGATCTTTGAGACTAATAATTAATATATAGAGGGACGGTACTCTCGCATTGATAAAAAATTGATCCGTTATCTTATGATACAATAATTACATATGTTAATTACTAGGTCTTTTACGGGGCAAAAATATATCATGTGAACCATGAATATCAACTTCAATAAAGTACAATAGATTGACCTGTTATTCTGTCCAAATCCCTCCAATGGAGTTCAGAAGTCCAAAGAGTAAGATCAATTTCAAATTTCAAAGAGCAATGTACAAAGGAAGGATTAAACAATGATGACACTCTTTCATCCGGATCATCGAATCGAGTCCCTTAAAGAAAAAAAAAATTATTCTTTTCTTTGGGACAAAAGTTGATGTGTTCACTCTAAATATCTCTCTTTATAGGTTCTACAGTTAAATGAAGAAAGATAAATTATAAGGAGTATTTTTATCTAATTAATAATTAGCACGATAGGATCGGAGGATATACACTTCGAAAAATTTTACGGTCTTCGAAAATTGACTTTTACTTCTTGGAATAATTTTATCATTTGTGTTAACCAGACTAATTATTATTTTCTATTATTACTAAAAGTGCTTTAATTTTTGATTAAATTAATTTGATGTTGATCAAAATTACTTTAGTATATGTTAAAATTGTAATTTTAACCAATACAAAGCATCTTTATGATCTATTAGTATTATACTAACTTTAATTAAAAAAAACTTTAATATCAGTCAAAGTTTCTCTATTGATAAAAAATTGTTCTAATTATGATTTAAAATGTTTGTCAGGATTATTCTATTGTTAGTTAAAATTATAATTTTGATCAATATTAAAATAATTTTCACTGACATTAGAATAATTTTAACTAATCTCATAATAATTTTGACTAATATTAAAAGTTTAATACTGAAATAATTTTAACTAAATTTGAAAGTAGTTTTAATTAATGTTAAAATAACTTGAATTACTTATAATAATTTTGATTGAAACTACTGTACCTAAACAAATCGAGTAATAAAAGTAATTCAATAAAAAAAATCAAAAGAATAGCCAAATTTTTGAGAAAAATATATAAAAATTGAGTAATTTAGATATTTTTTTATAATTCAGGTTAAAACTGTGTTCGAGATAAAAGGAATGATATGAAAAAAAAAACTTTATAATAGAAAAATGAAATATGGACCGTGAAGGAGTGAAGGCCGAATTCATCGAAGTAGCGCATAATGAAATGTATGCGTTATATGCGCATTGTCACTCTGCAGTAGTCGACGAATTAGGTGAGTGCGGCCCTTTGGAATCCTTGCGACTATTGGACGGCTGGATGCGGGGGCATCTCTTGTGATCTCGTGTTTCCCTATTTCACAGTCCACGCCCTAGCGCCCTTCCTCGTGCGTCTGTTAGAGGCCAAATTCACACTTGGAATGGGGTGACGGGATTCACAAACGATCGAGTGGACGAAGCGCTTGTTGCGGATCCAGTTCTGGATGCGCTCCTCTATTATTGGATGATCAGAGATCCAATGGAGCCCAGTTGTCATATTTATTATCATTTAATTTAAATCTAATAATCAATCAAATCATAAAAAACGTTATTTACAATTAAATAAATTTGGGCGGACATCCCAAAGGACAAATGAACTAAACTCAAGGTGCCAAACGAGTAGCATACAGGGATTACCACGGTGATTCTAACTGTGAATCGAAGAGGCACCGATGCAGAGGTGATGACGGTTCCATTCGAATCCTGAATCGAATCGAAATTAATAATTTAAAAATTGAATTGAAATTATTTTTTCAATTTTGATTTATCGAATCGTAAATTGAACAAGAATCGATTGCTCAAAAACCGAATCAAAATCATTTTTTCAATTTGATTCCGAAATCAGAATTAGAATCGGAAACATATGATTCGATTTCGATTCTTAAATTTTTAGAATCAGAACTGAATTGAAACCGAACCGAATTTGGAACCGGAATGATACCCAAATGAGAACTAAATATTTTTTTTAATAAAATCAGAATTGAATTTTTAAAAATAATTTGATATTTACTTTTTTAAAAAATTAAACTTATTTAAAAATTTAAATTTTTATTAGTGTGTCACAGTTACAGTAATAAATACGTATAAAAATCAAAATTAAAATCATTTAAAATTTATATTTGATATTATAACAATCAATCGATAATAAAATTAAAATATTCAAAATTTAAAATTTTCATTATTTCATCACAATTATAATAAAAAATATTTATAAAAATCAAAGTCATTTAAATGATACGTGAACTAGGAGAACTTTGATTATTTTAAATTCAAAAGAATACACAGGTAATTTAATATATATAAATTAAGTTTAATTTTTTTTTTAACGTCAAATCAAAGGATATATATATATATATATATATATATATATATATATATATATATATATATATATATATATATATATATATATATATATATATATATATATATATATATATATATATATATATTCTTTTTAATTTATTAATGTGAATTTATTAATTAAATATGTTTCGATAATAATTTTTTTATGATAAATATTTGATTTAAAGAGTTATATAAAATAAATAAATCGTCATAAATTAAATTTCCACATATAAAATTTGAATTTAAATATAATTTAAATTAAAATAAATCGACCGAATTAATAAATTAAAAAATAATATACTTAAATCACCTGTTAAAGAAATGAGAGATTTAAAATTAAATAATTTAAATTTTAGTTCTAAACGATTCGAACTAAAATCGAATCGTAAGGAACTGAAATGGTCGGTTAATGGTTCAGTTTCGATTCTGATGGATGATGAATCGGAATCGGCGATTCCGAAATCAAAATCGATCGAACCGTAAAGAATCAAAATCAACGGTTCTGAAATCGAAATCGAAATTGTCGATGAGCGATTTGATTTTGATTTCATTGAATGATAAATCAGAATCGACGGTTCCAAAACTGAATCGACGATTTCGAAATCGTGGTCACCCCTACATCTATATCGATGTCTTAAAAAGGAAACGAAATCATTATTTTTATTTCAATTCAAAAATCAAAATTGGAGATATATGATTTGATTCTAATTTTTAAAAATTTTTGAATCAACGTTGAAATCGAACCATAATTAAAATGAAAAAAAATTATTTTTTAAAATCGTAATTGAATTTTTGAAAATAATTATTATTTTTACTTTTAAACCGGCATTAAAATTAAAAATTTTATTATTATATCATAATTATAATAATAAATATGTTTAAGTTATATATATAAAATGTTCTCCTACACAATTCATCCAGAGCACCCATAAACACCTCTATTAATCCACCTGATTCCCTAGGTTCAAAGATTGAACTATAGTACACATATGATCGGACGATAGATAAAGGAGATGTTCCCAGATGCTTATATATGAGTTGTGTATGAGAACATTTACCTATATATATATAAAGAATATTATTCTATATAATTCATCCGTGAGTATCCATGAGTACCTCTATTATTTATCGTCTGATCTTTTAGGATTTAAGGATTGACCAATAATATATATATATATAGGACGCAGATCAACTGAGCGCCGGATTTGCTGTATTATCGCGAACGAATGTGAATAAGTTGTTTTCACTGTTCACATCGATGTTAATATATGAATACTATATATATATATATATATATATATATATACCAGTTACGTATTACTTATGCCATGAAGTAATGTATACCCGACTCGTTGTTAGCCATCCGATATACATAATTGCATAGTAATTGAAAATGTAAGTGCTTCCATCGTGGATTGTTGAAGCGTCAGTGTATCATTGAAGCAATGATCATTATAGTTCAGCCTCTGAATCTATTGAGATAGTCGCCACCATTCGATCAATCGAATCATGATCAGACTTTGGTCAGATCCATCATTGCTCGTCACTAGCCATCGTCCCTTGCAATCATCGAGTTATGTCGTAAGCATGCCGCCATCAATCCTTTCCCATTGTTGCCCTCCTCCTCTATCCCTCCTCTATCTCATTGAAGCTCGTCTTGGACCTAGTACTACTCAAGGCCCGAGCACCATCCGTCAATTACCATTTTTTTTTTTAATTAGGCTGCAAGCTATTTCAATGAAACATTACTCGACAGAAAATGACGGTGATTATCAACTATATATTTTCCAAGTTACAGGTAATCTAAAACGAAAAATTGATATGAAATTCTTATCACTAAAGGAGACATTTTCGTTCTATAACCAATATGCACAAGAAATCGAATTTAGTGCAAGGATTAGCTATATCATAAAAAATAAGATTATAAATGAAGTTGTTCGGAAAATTTGTATACTTTAATAAAGAAGATTATACATATCAAATGTGGTGCAATAAATATGCAAAAGGTGATCAACATACAAGGGAAAGAGTGGTGAGGTTAGAACAGATTGTAAGTCAGATATTTTATTTGTCAAAGAATAAATCGGACTTAATTGGATTATCAATAACCTCATGGAAAGTCATAATCATCCACTCTCGACTCATTCAAAGATGTAGTTGCTATGGTCATATCTTAATGTTCCGACAGCAAAAAATAAAATAAAATAGACTCAATAGTTTTCAAAGGTCACTGTATCAACTTGTCAATAAATGCGATTTTTGAGATATGGAGAGCCTGAGCGGGTAGGTTGCATAGAAAGAAATATTAAAAACTTTCAGAAAGAGCTAAGAGATGAACAAATAGGCATCGATGTTGAAACACTAATCGAGTTTTTTTGTATCTGAGAAATAAAAGAATTCAATTTTTTCTTTAATTATGAGACTAATTCATATAGCAGATTTAGTAGGTGTGTTTGAGCAGATCATGTATCAAGGATGACATATATTGTATTTGATGATGTAGTTGTATTTGATATAATATATAACACCAATAAATATGGGTTGATTTTTGCACTATTTGTATGAGTTAATCATCTTCGTCAGATAATTATTTTTTGTTACGACTTTCTTAGTAATGAGAAAACTGAGTCTTTTGGTTGACTACTTAATAAGTTCATAGAAGTCATGCCTAAAGGAGCATCAAATGTGATCATCACTGATCAAGATCCTGCTATGACGGAAGTCATTGCATAAATTTTCCCTCAGACAATGCATCAGTATTGTTTGTGGTGCATACTAAATAAATTCCTAGATAAATTACACCCTCTAACACTTCGTGATTACTATCACAGCATAAAAAATATCATTGGAAATTCTACAACACCTGATAAATTTGAAAAGTTTTGGAAAAGAGTTATCAAGTGTGCTAACTTGGAAAAAAAAAGATTGTTGTCATTGATATATGAGTTGTGATACAAGTGGGTGCTAGCATATTTTAGCCATGTATTTTATGCTGAAATATTAAGTAGTCAAAGATTTGAAAACTCAAATATATATTTTTAAGAGGTATATGTAAGATATCGAAAAAAAAAAATTAAACAAATAAAATAATACTTGTTAATTAAGAAAATACCCATCGGAATTTTTCCAAATATTTCTTTTGAGATTTTTCTGGTATTAAATGGAATTTATATAATAATTGGTTGCGGAAAGATTTAATAGGCTTTAATAAAGTCTGTTTGGAATATTGATTAATGAGAGGTTAATAGGTTTCATCAACTTAAAATATATAAAGGAAACCTAAGTTAGGGTTCCTTAATATCCTATTTTTATTTCCCGATCCTTATTTTCTCGGTTTTTCATCCAGTCGACGCCGTCTTCTTCCCCGTGCATCGCTTATGCCGATTTCCCCACGTCGCTCGCCGCACCTCTGTCTTCCGGCCTCCGCGCGCTCGTCGCCCCGTCCGCGACCAATCTTCACACGAATCCGGTGCCCCTTCCTTTAGCAGCCAAGCTCGGCCGACGTAGCCGTTACACGAGCCACCGCAGTCCGTCGCCAGCGCACGCGACACCGCCAGGTTCAACAGTCTCTGCTTCGACTTGGCCTCACACCGCCGTCGCACGCACATCGCTGTGTGCCTCGCCCGACAACATCGACTCTGGTTGCCACCGTCGCCTCAGTCGATGGAGCTGTCGTTGCTTTCGTTTCGCCGCTTTTAGTCGGCCACGCCAGAGATCGAGCACTGTAATTGTCCGATCTCTCTTTTGTTGCTAGTGGTCATCGTCGTATCGCCGACAGAGCAGCTCGCTGAGCATCGCTGTGCCCTAATTCCAATTCTGACGAACCGAGCAATTGGGGAGGAAAAATTGTTGGGAGGAGGTTCCAACCATTGTGGACTGAGGAATTGGAGGAGGCTGCCGGTGGAGTATTCTAGGGCTGGTAAGCTTGATTACACTTCCTCTTATATGTAAATTTGTAGATTTTGGATGTGTGTCAAGGTTGTGTGATTCGGTGGTGAAGTTTGTTCGGCTGTGATGTTGTTACAATTGGGGGAGTGTCGTCGGTGGAGTTCCTAGGGTTGGTAACTGATCTATCTCCTTCTTTCCGATTGGCTATTGGTTGATTTGTGTTGTCTGCGGTTGGTATACATTTCTATGGCTGCTTTTCTGTCCATTGTGTCCTATGGATGGATTGTGTGGGGTTGTGTTGTGCGTGTTTCTGTGTATGGGCTGGTATGGGAGAGTTGAGCCGGCTGTGGAGATGGGTTAAGCAGAGGATTCTAAATAGGGCGGATTAGGCCCTTGGGTTGGGTAATCGGTGGATTGTGGAATACGCTGGGTGATGCTCTGTTCTTGATTGTGAATGGGCAAGGATCTTGTTAGAGATGGTTATATATTGTTATCTCTAGGTAAGGAAGGTGGTCCGAATAGAGATTGTTTGCAAAACAATCTAATTGGTCTAGATTTGATACCTATACTCGGATCAAAGGAGTTGTACTGGGTAAGTGGATCGGATTCACGGTATGAAATTGGAGGTCTAATTGTGATATCCTGTTGGTGAGTTGTTGTGGGGTTGTGGATGAGTGTGTTCATGTATCATCTGATTTAATCGTTGTCGTGTGCTTGGATTTGATGGTAATTATGTTATATGCAGGTTTTGATCCTGGTACACTTTTCGAACATTATATCAGGCGGGTACTTTGACTTATCTTTTAGATATAGTCAAGTTGATATGTTAGTTAGGATAGCATGCAATAATATTCATGTTTATATGCCTAGTATGTTTTTGTGCCTATTGATACATGCATTGGATAGAATATGATAATATCTCCCTGTTTTATTTGGATCATAGTACTTGGATTAGGGATATGTACATACTGATTGTACATATTATTCGGATATATATTTTGAGTAGGATTTACATGCTTTAGTATCATGCACCATCTTGCATGATTGCATGCTGGCTGGACGGGGTTCCATTATTGTTGAGCCCGCAGCCAGTTACATGGCCTGCACACACTGCCACTCATGGGTTAGTGGTACATCGAGGTGTGTGCGATTGCTCTGTCAGTTCACCGGCCCGGTCCGCTCATAGGTAGCGACGAGGCAACGTGGTAGCGGCGAGGATCCCTCCTCCGTCTATGACACCGGGAGATGAGAGCTTAGCTCCCCACTATGTTTGGGGAGGGGAGGATAGGTGTACTCCGGATCCCTCACTCGGTCACTCAGAGCGATGATGGCGAGTGCCCCTACCCACTCGGCTTCACCATCAGCGTGTGGCGCGGTGGTAGCGTCGGGGTGACCATGTCATTTACGACATGCATTTTCACGGATTGCATTTGTATTGTGTTTCTTTGCATTATTGTATTGATGCCTTGGATGTTGCATATGATTGACATGCATACTGATTCATATTCTTATATGGTGATGACTTTATCTCTTATAGTAGGGCACATGCTCCTATATCGAGGTAGGAGACTCGGTGAAGTCTGATCCTTTTGCATTTATTTCTTGCTTACCATATATATGAGGTATCTTGGCATGATTAGTATTGTTAGCTATTTCTTACTATTCATATCGACTAGTATCCGCTAAGTTCTTTGAACTTACCCCGTGGTTTTATTTTTATTTCGAGATGAAGGCGTCAGAGAGTCCAGTTGCCATATCCCCCACTCGTAGTGACAGTTTATTAGTTGTATGAGTTATGATTTGGATTTTTGTATAGAAGATATGTTTAGGCTTGGAATTGGATTTATATATACTGTGGATTTTTTTGGGGTCCTTGTGGACCATTGGTCGGATCTTATTTTGATTGGTTTGGTTGGATATTCTGGGATGGCGAGAAGGGTAAGTCTAGATGTTATAGACTTTTGTTATTTACCTAGATTTGTTGGCCTGAGGCCTTATTATTATCTGCGTGTGTTGTTTGGATTCCGGTCGTGTTGACCGATGTATAGTGGCCATGTAGGCCTTGTATAAAAATTGGTATTGTCACCCGTCTGAGTCTTTGCCGGATTTTAAATGCAGCGGAGACTCCCTCGGCGTGACAATTTATTTAATATCGAGCGTAGGTTTTAGTTCCTTAGGGTCTTTGGGTTTATGGAGTTAGCAAGTTTGACAGTTAACTGGGTATTTTGGAGTTATGCAATTTAAACGATTTTTATGTTTCGGAAATTCGAGGTATTATTGACAAGGTCAATATGGGGGATTTGGCGGCAACAGGACATCTCCAGACAGCTAACAGGTAAATACATTCTAGAAAATTTTCTAGATTTAGTACATATTTGTATTGGTTATATTTGGTTATGCGGTGATATCATGTTTTATCTAGTATTGTTTTAACCTGATATCTGTTGGACAATTAGATTTTTTTTGGTTGCTGGTTTATAGATAGCATTTGGTTATTAATTGCTATTACTACTATACGTAGCTGGTTATCATTGTGATAAAAAAATGATTAGATATTATTGGTAGATATTTACCTCTTAGGATTTGACTAGTATTAGGATTATTAGACTAGTTGAATAATATGACTAAGATGGATAAATTCGTAGAAGACAGGAGGACATGATTACATTGCTTACATAGTTTAGGGTATATATAGGCATCTGATGTTTTATTTAGTATTGCCGTGACTTTGATCTGGCATGACCCTTTAGTTATACCCTAATTAATTTCAGCCATTGATTCCCATTAGTAGGACTATCTTTATTATCGTTTATAAGGTTTATATAATTCTGTGTTTTTGCGGTGGATACCATGATTAAGAATAGTAGAAATAGAATAACTTAGATGAAGTTATTCTATAGGAGCGGATCTCAGGAATGAAACAACATTAGTGGAACCCTAGGTGTTGGAACCCTAGGTGTAATAAACCGGATGTGCATTTTGGTATATGTTTAGCTATTTACTGTTTCAGTGATATGGTGATCGGACTAGTAGAGTTCGTATGATTAGGATGCAATTAATCCTTACTATATCTCCCAATCATGGTTGAGATGACCTATTGTAAGGTTATATTTTTGTGTTATTCGTTCGGAGTTGGTGATAATCGGATTCGTATGACGCATGTAGCTAGATAGCTACTTTACATCTTAAGTACCCACGAGATTTGTTCGTGGTAGCATGTTGTAGCATGCATGATTGCATTGGTAGAATGGTATAATTTAGGCTTAACCCTCTTGAAGGGCTTGATAGTAGATTTGTGGCCTTTATTGGCTTTGATAGGCGTTTCCTGTTAGTTGGGACGAAACCCTATGATTAATCGTCTCGACGCGATTATTAGTGGACTTATGATTTTGATCGACCTTGATACCGATCATGTTAGAAGGGTTGGAAAGCTAGACTTAATCATCTCGACTTATTTATTTATAAGTTGATGATCTTTATCGTATTTGATAAACATTTTGTATTAGAGGTGTTGAAACCCTCGCTTGACCGCCTCAATGGGTTTAATTATAGATCGATGATCTTTGTCGACGTCAATGGTCATTTTATACTGGATGTATTGGATAACCCGAGGTTTAACAACCTAGGATGATCGACTGCTCACGCGACCTATTGGTGATAGTATGCTAATGCCTGCAGTCGATAATTAGATATTTATATACAGCCTGTCTATCCACGAGTCTCATTCGTGGTAGCATATAGTTGCGTGTAGACCGTGCTATTGCTTGTTGGCCCATGGGTTACGTTCGAGGTAGATAGTTTCTTTTTTGTATAGAGCCACGAGACTTTATCGTGGTATCTGGATGTGCCTTTGCTTTGTTGCGTGGTTGTGTATGTTGCGGTATATTTATTATCTGCTGATTAGGTTAATTCTTGATGATATTGGTACTCGAGGTTGGGTTACTCTAGCTTGTTCCTGTGACTTTCATTATGTGCATTATGATTATGCACTATTGTCTATATCCATCATCCGCAGTGGTTGTACTTATCCCCTCCTCATTTATCCTCTAGGTTAACTGATGGAGGACGTGTCATGTTGACCTACCTTTGTGTCGCTCAGAGAGTTCCTTGTCGTGCTTGTCTCCTTGCATCGTCGGGATGTCGCTTTATTTACTTTATCGGTATTGCATTTTGTTATGCACTTTGGATTTTATGCAATTGGATTTGGGGTCATAAAACTATTTTACTTTGATTGATATATGTTTAGTCGTGCATGCATGCGATTATTGAAATACTTATATTTCTATAATTATTTCGAGGTTTTTACCGATTTGGTCCATGGATTTCGGATATTGTCACTAAGGGCTCCTTGTCATTTGGATAGGATATGCCCCAGACGTGACCATTTTATTGGTTCTTGCGGTTTTGGTTTGGTTTTGGTGTATCGAGGATTTTCTTTTCCTTGGATTTTTGGGAGTTCGTGTTTTGAGACCAAGCAAGTGAAGGATATCTCTGAGCTATAGGAAAAGTATTGTCTTTAGTAGTTCTGGCACTTTTGTGGCTAGGAAAACTATTGACTTAGTGAAATTGTCCCTACTTATGGTCGGGGGAGGTCGATTGATCTTGAGGAATCTAATGATGATTTGAGAGGTGCCTTGGTGATGTCGAATTAGGAAGCTAGGGATTTGGCTGCTAGTCACCCATTTGAAGGTCGAGAGTAAACCCTCGAGAGTATCATCGATCCCTACTAATAGTGATTTGGTTATGGATAAGGCATGTATGCCTACCTTTGGTTAAGGCGATGAAAGATTGTTTTATCTTATTATAGAAGGTGTTGTATGGGATGTTTATCTGTCCCAATATTTTCTAGAGAAGATCCTAACTCTTTGTTAAAGAGAGATGAACCTTTGAGGTTATGCATCGATTATCGATGATAGAATGGTAGTAGAAGGAAATGAATATCTTTCATTGTGGATATATATGATCTATTTAGATCTATAGGATACCTATATATACTCTAGGATTGATTGGTGATTGGTGTGATGATATTGTAGTGACATGGTGTCCTACAATTATCATTGTCGTTATGATGATTTTTATATCATCGACTTAGAGTAAAGAGAATACATGTGTGTAGCGATGACAATTTCATACTTGGTATGAATTGTTTGAGCTTTGATTATCTTATTAGACTTATTGTGACTTAGTCGTCGAGGATTTGGGAAATCGTGTATTACGGACACGATTGGATCATTTGTGATGGTGGTAGTTGGAGTTGAGCACTTTCCACCGTAGATGATGATTTTTTTGGTATTGATTTGATTATTACCATAGATATGGATAGGATGTTCTAGTGGTACTATACCGCTGACTGGTGATGGAATTTATTTGGTCTAAAGCTTGTGAAATTAGTTTCACAGCTCAGACAATGATTGACTTTTACACCCGTGTTGTTTGATCATTCTCGGGTGGAAGGAAGGGTATTGTATGCGGATGCAATGTTTCAGAGAATGGAGCGTTTCTGATTTAGTTGATCAAGACGTATCCCGTGTGTTAGTGCTTATAAGCTCCACATATCTCCACAATGGCATGATATTGTCCACTTTGGGTCTAAGCCCTCATGGTTTTATTTTTGGGCTTTACCCAAAAGGCCTCATACCAATGGAGATATCTTTTTTCTTATAAGCACATGATCTTTTCCATGTCTTACCAATGTGGGACTTTGATTGTATTCCTCATACTCCCAACAATCCCCCCCTCAAACGAAGGACCACATTGGGCCCCCCCTCAAGCCTATCCCTCATCGAAGGATTTTCTCTGCTTGATGTCCGATCTTCAACCCACCAGGACTTCCTGCCAGTTGTTCGGTCCCCCCGACCCAACTAGACTTCCTTCCTGATGTCTGGTTCTCTTGATCCGGACGTGGGAGCTCAACTTCCTTCGTTCGAGGTTCATGGCTTGACATGGACCATGGCTCTGATACCAATTGTTAGTGCTTATAAGCTCCACATATCTCCACAATGGCATGATATTGTCCACTTTGGGTCTAAGCCCTCATGGTTTTATTTTTGGGCTTTACCCAAAAGGCCTCATACCAATGGAGATATCTTTTTTCTTATAAGCACATGATCTTTTCCATGTCTTACCAATGTGGGACTTTGATTGTATTCCTCATACTCCCAACACCGTGTTTACGTCAAATGAGGAACTACGAGATGGGTTGTCGTATATTTATGACGTGGACTTCGCAGTTATTATATTGTTTAGAAGAGGTGAGGAGCAGAAATGCTCATGGAGTTTTGGCTAGCTACTGGATAGCTACTATAGAGTAGCTGGAACACGAATGGTTGTAACAAGGAAGTTTGGTCGCGATAACCTCCCATGCACTTACAGAGTGTGTGGTGGAGTGGATGTTGGACGGTAGATGGACTACTATCTCTGACTCCGATGAGGATAATGGTTTTCGGAGTTACTTTAGTTTAAGGAACAGATGCTTCAGGAAATTCCGATTCCGGAATAGAAGTGGAAGCATATTATTATAGATTTTGTAGTGGGTTGCCTAGGACACATCAAGGTCATGATGCGATTTGGGAAGTCGTTGACCGACTAACCAAATCAGCGCATTTCTTAGCGATTCGGAAGACCGACTCTCTGGATCGTTTGGTAGAGTTATATGGTCGGGAGATCATCAGGTTTCATGGTGTTCCTTTAAGCATTATATCATATAAAGATTCCCGGTTCACGTCTCGGTTCTGGCAGAGTCTGCAGCAGACCGTAGGTACCTGGCTTTGTTTTAGTACTGCTTTCCATCCGCAGACAGATGGACAGTCTGAGCGGGTCATTTAGACACTAGAGGACTTGCTGAGGTCCTGTGTTATGGATTTCGGGGGCAACTGAGAGGACCATTTGCTAGGACCCATAGAGCTCAGTATGAGGCAGAGTTGGTCCGTACTATCAGACGAAGAATGACAGAGGCGCAGGATCGTCAGAAGAGTTATGCCGATCGGAGACGGAGACCTCTGGAGTTATAAATTAGTGACCGGGTATTCTTGCGAGTCTCACCCACGAAAGGGGTGAAGAGATTTGGCCTCCGTGGTAAGCTAGCTCCTAGGTACATTGGTCCGTTCGAGATTTTGGAGAGAATCGTAGCGTTAAACTATCGTATAGCGCTACCACCATCTTTGTGACGGTATTCATGATGTGTTTCATGTGTTCATACTGAGGAAGTATGTATCAGACTCTACATATATTCTATCAGATGTGTCAGGTTCCATTCAACCTGATGCTACTTACGAAGAGGTTCTGGCACAAATTCTGGATCACAAAGAACGACAATTACAGAACAAGACTGTGCAACTTGTTAAAGTCGGGTGGAGTCACCACACCGATGAGGAGGCTCCTTGGGAGCTTGAGGAAAAGATCAGGGCTCAGTACCCCCACCTAGTTGCTTGAAGAGTGTGATTTTCTTCAAATACTTGAGTTGAGCAGTGTGGTATTGCTTACTCATCATACTCAATAGGAAATTTGGGGACCAAATTTTTATTAGTGGGGGAGAATGTAAGATATCGAAAAAAAAAAATTAAACAAATAAAATAATACTTGTTAATTAAGAAAATACCCATCGGAATTTTTCCAAATATTTCTTTTGAGATTTTTCTGGTATTAAATGGAATTTATATAATAATTGGTTGCGGAAAGATTTAATAGGCTTTAATAAAGTCTGTTTGGAATATTGATTAATGAGAGGTTAATAGGTTTCATCAACTTAAAATATATAAAGGAAACCTAAGTTAGGGTTCCTTAATATCCTATTTTTATTTCCCGATCCTTATTTTCTCGGTTTTTCATCCAGTCGACGCCGTCTTCTTCCCCGTGCATCGCTTATGCCGATTTCCCCACGTCGCTCGCCGCACCTCTGTCTTCCGGCCTCCGCGCGCTCGTCGCCCCGTCCGCGACCAATCTTCACACGAATCCGGTGCCCCTTCCTTTAGCAGCCAAGCTCGGCCGACGTAGCCGTTACACGAGCCACCGCAGTCCGTCGCCAGCGCACGCGACACCGCCAGGTTCAACAGTCTCTGCTTCGACTTGGCCTCACACCGCCGTCGCACGCACATCGCTGTGTGCCTCGCCCGACAACATCGACTCTGGTTGCCACCGTCGCCTCAGTCGATGGAGCTGTCGTTGCTTTCGTTTCGCCGCTTTTAGTCGGCCACGCCAGATCGAGCAATCAGAATTGTCCGATCTCTCTTTTTTGCTAGTGGTCATCGTCGATCGCTGATGAGCACTCACGAGCATCAGTGCCCTAATTCCAATTCTGACGAACCGAGCAATTGGGGAGGAAAAATTGTTGGGAGGAGGTTCCAACCATTGTGGACTGAGGAATTGGAGGAGGCTGCCGGTGGAGTATTCTAGGGCTGGTAAGCTTGATTACACTTCCTCTTATATGTAAATTTGTAGATTTTGGATGTGTGTCAAGGTTGTGTGATTCGGTGGTGAAGTTTGTTCGGCTGTGATGTTGTTACAATTGGGGAGTCGTCGGTGGAGTTCCTAGGGTTAGTCCGATCTATCTCCTTCTTTCCGATTGGCTATTGGTTGATTTGTGTTGTCTGCGGTTGGTATACATTTCTATTTGCTCTCGTCATTGTGTCCTATGGATGGATTGTGTGGGGTTGTGTTGTGCGTGTTTTTACGTGTATGGGCCTGGTATGGGAGAGTTGAGCCGGTGTGGAGATGGGTTAAGCAGGATTCTAAATAGAGGCGGATTAGGCCCTTGGGTTGGATGTCGGTGGATTGTGGAATACTGTTGGTGATGCTCTGTTCTTGATTGTGAATGGGCAAGGATCTTGTTAGAGATGGTTATATATTGTTATCTCTAGGTAAGGAAGGTGGTCGAATAGAGATTGTTTGCAAAACAATCTAATTGGTCTAGATTTGATACCTATACTCGGATCAAAGGAGTTGTACTGGGTAAGTGGATCAGATTCACGGTATGAAATTGGAGGTCTAATTGTGATATCCTGTTGGTGAGTTGTTGTGGGGTTGTGGATGAGTGTGTTCATGTATCATCTGATTTAATCGTTGTCGTGTGCTGGATTTGATAGTAATTATGTTATATGCGAGGTTTTGATCACAGCGAGTCCACGGACATGAAGGTTCACATTTTGAACATTATATCGGTGGTACTTTGACTTATCTTTTAGATATAGTCAAGTTGATATATTAGTTAGGATAGCATGCAATAATATTCAGTTTTATATGCCAAGAATGTTTTTGTGCTTATTAATACATGCATAGGATAGAATATGATAATATCTCCTGTTTTATTTGGATCATAGTACTTGGATTAGGGATATGTACATATTGATACATATTATTGGATATATATTTTGAGTAGGATTTACATGCTTTAGTATCATGCACCATCTTGCATGATTGCATCTTTGGTAGACGGGGTTCCATTATTGTTGAGCCATGACGGTTACATAACTCTTGCCACTCATGGGTTAGTGGTACATCGAGGAGGTGTGTCACGATTGCTCTGTCGAGCTCATTGGAGTCGCTCATGGGTAGCGAGGCGGCGTGGTAGCGGCGAGGATCCCTCCTGAGTCTATGACAGGAGATGAGGCTTAGCTCCCCACTATGTTTGGGGCGGGAGGATAGGTGTACTCAAGCGGCATCACATCCACTCGGTCACTCGGGAAGCGATGATGGCGAGTGCCGCAGTTGTCATAGCCCTACCCACTCGGCTTCACCATCGCGTGTGAGGGTGGTAGCGTCGGGGTGACCATGTCATTTACGACATGCATTTTGCACGGATTGCATTTGTATTGTGTTTCTTTGCATTATTGTATTGATGCCTTGGATGTTGCATATGATTGACATGCATACAAGATTCATATTCTTATATGGTGATGACTTTATCTCTTATAGTAGGGCACATGCTCCTATATCAGGGTAGGAGACTCGTGTAGTCTGATCCTTTTGCATTTATTTCTTGCTTACCATATATATGAGGCTGTCTTGGCATGATTAGTATTGTTAGCTATTTCTTACTATTCATATCGACTAGTATCCGCTAAGTTCTTTGAACTTACCCCGTGGTTTTATTTTTATTTCAGGATGAAGGCTATCGGGAGAGTCCGGTTGCCATATCCCCCTCGTAGTGATGAGTTTATTAGTTGTATGAGTTATGATTTGGATTTTTGTATAGAAGATATGTTTAGGCTTGGAATTGGATTTATATATACTCGTGGATTTTTTTGGGGTCCTTGTGGACCATTGGTCGGATCTTATTTTGATTGGTTTGGTTGGATATTCCTGCCCAGATGGCAGAAGGGGTAAGTCTAGATGTTATAGACTTCATTTATTTACTAGATTTGTTGGCCTGAGGCCTTATTATTATCTGCGTGTGTTGTTTGGATTCCGGTCGTGTTGACCGATGTATAGTGGCCATGTAGGCCTTGTATAAAAATTGGTATTGTCACCCGTACAGGGGAGGTGCTGCCGGATTTTCGTCTGGCGGAGACTCCCTCGGGGCGTGACAGTATATCTCAAATAAAAAATCATTGATGGATTTTATCACCCGTTTCAATACGGCACTGAGATATCAAAGCCATAATGAGTTATGACCATGTTGATATGAATGAGCATCACATGATTAAGACAAATTGGTCAACTCAAATGATTAAGTTGTACACAAAAAAAGAAATGGGTGGAGTTTCAAAGTGAAATGAGTAAGAGTCATGATTATTATGTGCAATAAGAATCTATAGGAGTTGAGTTGTAATTTGCTAGGTGATGAAATTTTAAAGTTGATCTTCCTCGGAACAAAGGGTACTCATGCATGACAAACGGAGGGACTACATATCCTGTAGCTATAGAAAATTTGAGATTGAGGGCATTCCATGCAGGTATATGTTAGTTTTTTTTCGTATCAACCAAGTGTTTCATTTGCTAATAAGTATATACTCAAATAATGGACACGAGATAGAAAGGTTGGAGCAATATATACTTTGAGGGAGCAAAATTTCATCGATGACTAGAAATGTTTTCGATGTCAAAACACTCGAGGTTATCTTATAAAGCTTCAATATTAATTGATGATGCATCTTTGACTAATGAGGGGATAAACTTCTTGGATGAACAATTCAATTGTATTTACAATAAAATTCAAGAGATGAACATTAGTAGAACATGCGACAATGGATGTCAAAGGAAGAAATATATCAATGGAACCCCTAGTATTATTGATCCTTCTTCAGTAAGAATAAAAGGATGTGGGAGAAGAGATTGAAATCATCAAAAAAGCACAATTATCTAATTTTACGAGCATCGAAGTGTGTCACATGACAAGCGCAACTATCCAATTTTGCAAGGGTTTGTGTCGATAAATTATACATTTGTATGTTAATTTTATTTGCAAATCAATTAATTTAATTAAATTTTGTAAATATAACGATGTGTTGATTATCAGATCAATTATAAATAATCATCATAACAACGATAACAATACATATAAAGAAGATTTGACATCTATAGCTGGTTCTATAAAAACTTTATTGTATCAAATTATAGTGATTGATTAATTGAGAAATTGAAATTAATAATTATCTTTATTATTACAAAATCTAATAAGATGCATCAAGATAAATGAAAATTTAGCAAACATAAACAGCAAATCTCATTGTAAGCAATTTATCATACCCTGCCTTAGATGACCTTTTCCCCCAATTAGCAATCCAAGTTGAAATGTATGCTTGAATTATATAAGTCAAGGTCATCCTTTACATATGTGACTTGACTAATTCAATTGGAAATATTTTGTCCAAATTAGGTTTTTTGTTGTATTGCATATTGTATTGCTTTGGAAGAGTTTTTAGGTATTGAACTAGGCCAGCAAAGTTACGTTGTAGATAATTGCATGGTGTAATCATTCTTTGTATAGGTCCCTCTAGGTCTGGAGTTGCCACAGCATAAATCCAATAGTCTGTATGAGCTAGCTATGTGGCGCTGAAGAGCCTTTAACGGTTGATCTTTGGGGTCAGTCACATCCCTAATAATTTTATGATCATGATTTCATAACAAATAGTTGTCAATGGTGTTAGTTTGATGAAAGTTATACCTAAAATATTTGTGTGAATCTATAAACAAAAAATTATTGGACAAGTAAATGTTGCTCAATGGTTCAAAATGATGTTATTAATTAATTCCATTCAATGATACAATATTGTGTTTGTTATTTATGATTCTTACCAATGAATAAATGTTCTTGCATTTCCCCTTCAATTGTTGTTATTTTGATGAAGTGAATTAATGATATTTTGTCATATATAAGGAATCTAAGCTAAACAAGGGTGAAAACAATATTGCATTGATCGTTGTGTTTCAATATATTGATAGGCAAGATACTATAGTTATCATTATTGAATTTCATGCAATATTCTGTACTTAGATAACCATGCTGCATGTACATTCACTCCAGTGCGATTAATATAGTGCACTTTTATTAATACTGTGTTGCCGTTTCATTAGCTAATGATTAATGAATAACTATTTTCTTTAATCTTTTGCAGTGAAATCAAAGAGAGAATCAAGAAAACAAAATATGAGAAGAAGATAACAAAAAATAAAAAGATTGAACTGGTTGTTAATGCTAAAAAAAAAGTCGAACAAAAGGTGCTCCAAAGGGTGCGGCACCAAAAGACCCTAAGTTGGGCGGTGGTGGAGGAAAGCGTTGAAATTGCAGCAACTTACTGTTGTTTTGGTCATCCTTTCAATGCAAAACTAATAGACCATATTATAATGCATCCTATATATGTTGAACGACACTATTAATTCTTCTATCCAATGTGTTGCTTTCAAGACATTCTGGTATGATAGTATTAGTTTGGATTCAGTTTCTATTTTAGATTGGTGTTTTAACAAAGGCCTTGAATTTTAAAGTTGAATGTTTGTTTTGCTTTCATGTCTCAACAAATTAATTGAGATCGATTCAGTACTGCTATTGTGTTTGGTTTCTTATAGTGCAAATTAGCTGTTTTTTTTAACGCCCGAGGCACAATACAACGGTAAAAACAAACAGATATTCTATAGAAGAACGTAATTCGATTTTTTACTGTGATATTGTTCGACGATGAATTAAAAAAAAAAATCTATTTGAGTGCTTTTTGAGTCCAGGAGTTCATCCGGTAGAGATGATACGACTGTGGAGTCCGAATTGAATTGTGAAAAAATTGCGAGTGCTTTTCTAATTTATCTTTTGTTGAATATTGGGTCTTAAAAGACCAATATGATTTACGGTTTTGAAAGGAAAAATCGAGGTATCATCAATCGATGAAAGTCTAAATTGACTTCAAAATCGAAATCTACGTTTTGAGTAGATGAATTTAGACTATTAATTTGCTCAAAATCGATTATAGGTGAATGAGAAATTAATTATTAAAATCAGCCCAAAATATTATTAAAGGAAGTAGGGGGAGCAATAGTCCCACATTGGAAATTCTAGAGAGGATTTACTTTCTTATATGTGTTGCTATGTTAATTGAGTTAACTCAAATAACATAGATACTCTCATCCAATGGGCGAGCAGGTACTCGCACCTACGAGCCCGCCACGCGCGATAGGCGCTTTGTTAGTGCGCTTTGTTGGTGCACTTTGCACTTCGTATGCGTCCTCGCGAGGAGCTTAAATTTATGCTCCAGGTGATGTGTCATGCATATATGACACTCGGTTGGACAGAGAGAGGTGACTGGCTGCTGACTGGGCAATCGGATGGCCACCGTTGGAACGAAGAGAGTGATGGATCGCAAGTGACGCGATCTGAAGCGTTGATCGTGAAGAATTACAATTGGACCGTTGGTGATTAAGGTTGATTTGAAGCGTTAGATTGACTGGATCCAGATCTGGCGGCTGAGATCAAAGGAGGATATGAAAGGTTACAATCCTCCAAATCTAGTGGCCGAGATTAAAAGGTTTGCTGAAGGATTACAACCCTCTAGATCCTATGGCTCAGATGAAACTCACCAAAGAGTACTTCACCTCTTCACTTAGTATAAATATGATCCCTATATGATAGAATAAGATCACTAAAAATCACTCAAACCCACTCAATCTTTGCATACATTCTATCCTCTGCATCCAGAGTCCGAAAAACCTACGAAAAGGTTCGTCGGTCTTGAAATTTGTAATGCTACTATTTCGAGACATCGTCGTTGTATCTTGAAAATGAATTGCTGCTATCCGTAAACACCTGAGCGGAGCAATATCGTTTTACGGAGATAGTGTTGAATACTAGCATCGACGATATTATATCAGATTGCATCCTCCCGACGACAATACTCATCACCGAACAACATCTTTAGTAGTCGATGGAGGCTACTTGAGCTCCGACCTTACCTGATTCAGATGTTGACGAAGTGTTTCGAAGGTATGCGGGACAAGATCGATCACTCTTAAAAATTAATCGGACCGAAAGTTCGATACCCTAATATCAATAAAAAAAAATTGTGTTTTCTTTGTTTCGTAACTCAGCTACTATACTTCACTTGTTATATGGGTCAGTGCTCAAGAGAATAACTTTGGTGTGCTTGGGAAGATAATCTTGATGTTCTGATCGGGAGAGTAATCCTAGCGTTCGGACAAACTGGTGCTCAAGAGATAATCGCTCGGACAAATTGGTGCTTGGCTTGAGTATTCGAACATTCAGGTACTCGGGAAAAGCGGATGGTTATCGACAGATGGTGCTCGGGCTACAACTACATGGGAAAATTAAAAGAGAATTAATCAAATAAACTTTGTCTAATTAGATTGGATAAAAGAGAATTAATCAAATAAATGTTGTCAAATTAAATAGGATAAAATTTTCTTATCTGACAAAATCTATTTGATTAATTCTCTTTTATCCCATCTAATTAGACAAAGTCTATCTAGATAAGAAAGCTTTATCCTATTTAATTTGACAAAACCTATTTGATTAATTCTCTTTTATCCTATCTAATTAGACAAAGTGTATTTGATTAATCCTCTTTTATTCTCCTGCAAATTCAACGGGAGATCTTTTATGTTGAGTTTGATTGTCAATTCATTGAAACGATTTCTGGATAATGACTTAATAAATATATCAGCGATTTGAACCTCTACAGAAATATAGGAGACAAATAATTGTTTAGTTGTTACTCGCTCTCGAACAAAATGAAAATCAATTTTCACGTATTTTGTACAAGCATGAAAGATCGGATTCGCTGTAAGATATGTTGCTCCAATATTGTCATACCAAATTTTTGGTATGGTATTTGACACAAGATGCAATTCAGAAAGAAGGAATTGAAGCCAAATAATTTCAGATGTTGCATTGGCTATAACTTTATATTCAACTTCAGTACTTGAGCGAGAAACTGTAGGTTGTTTTTTCGAATTCCATGAGATAAGATTTCGCCTAAGAAATATTGCATATCCATTGGTAGAGCGTCTATCTTCAAGAGAAATTGCCCAATCTGCATCACTATAAGCGTGTAAATCTCGGGATGAATGACGATATAGTAGAAGACCGTATAATATAATGTCTTTGAGATAACGCAGAATTCTTTTTACACATTCTCAATTTTGTTCAGTGGGACCATGCATAAACTGGCAAGCACGATTTACAGCAAACGTAATATCAGGTCGTGTAATAGTAATATACTATAAGGCTCCAATAATACTTCGGTAAATCTAAGGATCAGACATAACAGGAGAGGATGAGAGTGCAATATTGTTATTTATAGTAATTGGTGTGGAAATCAGATGTGCTTCATTCATCTTAGCTCTTTGAAGAAGTCCTACAATGTATTTGCTTTGAGAGAGAAGACAATCTTCATCATGTGAGATAAGTTCAATACCAAGAAAAAAACAAGCATTGCCCAAATCTCGAATAGAAAATTATTGATTGAGAAGACTTAATAAATTTGTGATACCCTTTGGATCATTTTCGATTATTAAGATGTCATCTATGTAAATAAAAAAAAATATCATAGATCCATCCTTATATCTATAAAATAGAGAAGAGTCAGATTTTTATCCTTAAATTGGTGCTTGGCTTGAGTATTCGAACATGTAGGTACTCGGGAAAAGCGGATGGTTGTCGACAGATGGTGCTCGGGCCTGCGACTGCATGGGAAAACCAAATGATGGTCGGCAGATGATGCTCAAGCCTGCAAATGCTTGGGAAAACCGAATGATGGTCGACATATGGTGCTCGAGCCTATGATTGCACAGGAAAATCGGATGGTGGTCGGCAGATGGTGCTCGAGCTTGTGACTGCATGGGAAAACCAGATGGTGGTCGACAGATGGTGCTTGGGCTTGTGATTGCATGGAAAAATCAGATGGTGGTCGGCAGATGATGCTCGAGCCTGCGAATGCTTGGGAAAACCGAATAATGGTCGACATATGGTGCTCGAGCCTACGATTGCACAGGAAAATCGGATGGTGGTTGGCAGATGGTGCTCGAGCTTGTGACTGCATGGGAAAACTTGATGGTGGTCAGCAGATGGTGCTCGAGCTTGTGACTGCATGGAAAAATCAGATGGTGGTCGGTAGATGGTGCTTGGGCCTGCGACTGCATGGGAAGATCACATGGTGGTCGGCAGATGATGCTCGGGCCTGTGAATGCTTGGGAAAACTAAATAGTGGTTGAAAGATGGTGCTCGGGCCTGCGATTGGATGAGAAAATCGAATGGTGGTCAACAAATGGTGCTCGGTTCGGGAAGACACACGACGCCCAGGAAGAACTAATAGTGCTCAAACGGAGCAATAGAACTTGAAAAAATCCATCAATTGACTATAAGTACTTTCCTTGGAATTTCGAACATCATCAATAGTATATGCTTGTGATATTGAATTATGTATTAAAACTCAAATTATAATTCCAATAATTGTACCATAAATCATTGACTCAGATTCAACACAAATTTGTAGATAATTCAAATGTTATTTTATCTCTTCCGATACATCTTTTAACTTTGTTCATTTTCTAGACCGCAAAAGCTTTCTCTCTAAATTTGAATTTGATAATGAATCTGAAGCCACACATAAACTTTCGTTCTCCGTCGATGTAAAAGAAGTGGAGACAGAATTTTTATCCAGATGTGTCTGAAAATTTTTTTCTGCTCCCTCTCTGCTCTTGAAAGAATTGTGTATAGAGTCCTTAAAGTTATTAACTTGACTAGATGCTTCTATCCGGGTGTCATAAATATCCTATTGACATACAACAAAAATAATATATATTTTCTCCTATATTAAAAACAATATTCGTGGCACCTATATCAAATATATTTTGATAATAATTTTTTATGATAAATATTTGATTCAAAGAATTATATAAAATACATAAACCAACATAATTTAATTTTTCACATATCAAATTTGAACTTAAATTTAATTTAAATACAAGACAATTTAAATGAAAATAAATTGACCGAACTAATAAATTAAAAAATAATATGCTCAAGTTACTTATTAAAAAAAATAAGAAAGTTAAAATTAAATAATTTAAATTTCGATTTTAAACTATTCGAACAAGAACTAAATCATAAAGAACCAAAACCATTGTAAGCAATTTGATTCCGATGAATTTGAACAGTTGATTATGAAACCATCAAACTGTGAAGAACTAAAATCAAAATTATTGGTGAACGATTCAATTTTGATTTTATTGGATGATGAATCAAAACTGATGATTCTGAAATCGAAACTAACCGTTCTAGAACCATGATCACTCCTAACAACACAATTTGAGTTGCATAACATAAACGAGATTATCTTATGTGAGTTAACTTGTAAAAAAGATATAGTACTATTATATTAACAGCCCCACATTTTTAGGAGAAAGATAGATAAATAACAAATCCATATTGAAAAATTCTTGGACAAAAGGCTCCATTATTACAAATGAAATCTTAGATCTTTACGATCCACCCACTCCCATGCACTTACCGACTGAGCTAAAATCTCATACAATTAACTTCTAAGATATTACACATCGTCAGCTAATTAACTGATTAATCAATTAAGCTCTGTATGAACAAATAAGCCACCGAGTACGAGTGCCATCTGAATCCATCGTGAGACAGATGAGATTTGGTTTAATTCGACATGGGCAACAAATGGGTCGATCTGAAGCAAACTGAAGGTTTGGTCTCCTATGAAATAATCCGAATTGCGTCTTCAAGATCGTAAAGATTCATCAAACTCTGTATGAGTAACAGCCATGACTGAGTTAGGCATCATAGCCAACTCAAATTAAATTTGCAAACTCAATATTGGTGCTGTTTTCAAATGTGAAAAAATCTTCAACATAGGCGATTAAATTTATCTTCTCTAGTAGAAGAATGCAAACATTAAAGAAACAATCTATATGGTTAGAGGTAAGCTTGAGTCTATCAAAAAAGGGGAAAGGAAAATAAAGCGATGAAAAAAAAAAATGAAACTAAACCAATTGAATCCGTCGATCGATCCTGTCTCTCTAAGTGAATTTAGCTTCTTTCTGTACATCGATTCAGTCGCAAAAGCATTAACAATGATTAGCTAACAACAATTAGACAAGGGGGGAAGAGATCGCATCCGCACGCCTACGAGGTGTTCGATCAATTGGCTACGAGGGTGACGCCGAGGAACTCGGCGGCGGACTTGGCCATGACGGCTGCGAACTCCTGGAAGCTGATGACGCCGTCTCCGTCGGTGTCTGCCTGGCGTATCATATCGGTGAGCTCGACGAAGGTGAGGGGCTGGCCCATGCGTGCCATGGAGCGCGCGAGCTCAGCCGCGGAAATGAAGCCGTTGCCATCGCGGTCGAAGGAGCGGAAGACCTCGAGGAGCTGCTCCTGGTTGAGGAGGACCTGATCTGTCATGGCAGGGGCGAGCGCAGCGGCGAGCTCGTCGAACTCGACGGATCCGTTGCCGTTGGCGTCGATGTTGGCGAGGAGGGCGTGGATCTGGTCGCCGCTGGGCTTGAGGCCGAGCGAGCGGAGGAGGGCGGCGAGCTCCAGCAGCGTGAGGCTGCCGTCGCCGTCCATGTCGAAGCGGTCGAAGATGTCGCGCAGTTGCTTCAGCTGCTCGCCTTGAATCCGGAGGGCCATCGATCGGCGGCGACGGCGGACGCTTAGGAGGCGGTCAAGGTGTTCGATGGAGAGGCTGAGAGGGGTTCGGAACTGGGGGCCGAGCGGGGGCAGCCCTTTATTTATTTTTAGGTCAAAACGGAGAACGCGTCTTGGACTCGGACTTGGATGGGGACTGACTCAGCTTCAAGGGCAAATTACAGACCCAAAGCTTCAAAATTCGTGCAAACACGAATTGGTCGTCGCGTGTTTTTAAAATATTTTCTATAAATAAAAATATTTCTAAAAGACTTTTTATTATTTAATCATTCTACTCTTTCAAAAGGGCCGATGACGTATGAAAAAAAAAATGCACGAGAAAATAAAAGTCAAAACATTCTTTCAAAATGGGCATGACATGAAAAAAAGAAAAGAGGTAATGCATGAGAAAAGAAAGAGTCAAAACATTGACAACTCCCATAATTTTTTGAATTTTTATTGAATTATATTTTTTTAATTATTTTTTATCTTGCGGGATTGGCTGGTTTTTGTCTAATGCAATTTGTACTATGCAAAAGTGATAATATTCATCTTGAATATCTTTCAATATCAGGGATGTCGTGACGGTTACACAGTACGATGGTATTTATAGATAAAATATGAGTCGATTTCGAAGAAGATCTTAAATTTTTTTTTATTCAGATGACCTCCACGTGTCTTGTCCACCATGTTAAAATTTATATAACCCTTTATGATTTATCTCCCTCACAATGATCGTGAAACAGACCAATGAGAGCTACTAAATAGACGGTTCCATTCTTTTGTAGATTTAGAATATCTTTCAATATCAATTCCATAATAATATGAAAAGAAATAAATTATAAAATCAATTTATAGTTGATCATATCACGTGACTATTCAAATAGAAGGATATTTTTTTGTCTGTAGATATAAGTTCGTCTTATGTTCATCGTGTTCATCGGAAATTCAACTTTGCTCCTACTATCTTAGGTCATGTTTAATATGATAATATGGATGTATCCAAGTCCACCTCAATGAGAAAATTATATATATATTGTTGGATCAATGCGGTTCGCTAGAGGGGGGGGTGAATAGTGAAAGAAAAAAACTTTTTCGAATTCGTTTCAAGACAAATATGTGCAGCGGAAAGATAAGTAAAACAAAAAGTAAAGGAGACAATAGAAACAAGATATTTACTTGGTTCGTAGCCGAAGGCTACTACTCCAATGCCCTAGTGGTCCTTGACCACGCACGGAGGGCAAATCACTAAACAAACTCCTCCTCGTTGGAGGTAGGAGTTAATCGATACAAAAAAAACTTGAGGTAGAGGGATACTCCCCCTCTCCTCGTTACGATAGAAAAATAGCTTCGAAGAATGTAAATGAGCAACGACACTAAAATTAAAACCGACGTACAAAAATAAGGGAAATGAAACCTAGACGTCGGAGAAGAAGAAGCACGTTGTTGTCGGTAGCTTTGCGGAGACTTTTTGGAAGCTTAGAATTGTTGTGAAACCCTAGGTTTGGCCCTCCTTTTATAGCTTTTGAGCCCCTTTTCGAGTGGGTCTTCAACCAATCACAAATGGACACCAAACCGCTTTGAGGTGGAGTGATAAGCCTTGACTCGACCGATCATTGACCATCACGATCGATGGCCATCATCGATCGATCGATGGCAAGATCGACCGATTGATGACCTTCGGCAATGATCGATACACGGCAATGAGTCCTCCAAGTCGATCGGCGATGCTTGCTGCAAGTCAAAGTTAGCTCAATAAAAACATAATTTCGATGGTCGTCGACCATCCGATCTCGACCTAGACCATTTATAAGATATCTTTGGTCGGATCTACGCTTAAGATCATCCCCGTAAAGAGGATACGACCTTACTTACTCTCGCACACACGAGCTTACCTCGATACTTACGTGTCGCTTTTGCTTCCGGCCTTCCACTCGATTCCTTCGGCTCCCTCCGAAGTAACTCGAGTATCGCCCGACCACCGCGGCTTCCTCCGGGTGTCGCTAGCCTTCAGCTCCAGCTATAGCAATCTTCTGCACACTCGATTTAGCTCGTGAGAAAACAAAATAGACTTAACTTTGTGTCTTTGCTATAATCAAAACACAGGTTCGATTTCGGTGCCTCACTGCACCAACAATCTCCCCCTTTTTGATATATGGCAAAAACACACAAAGTTAAGGAAATTAAAAATAAGAAAGACAAGAAGCAAAAGTAGGAGTAGTAAAAATATTTCTCAAGTTCTCCCTTAGAGGAACCTCCCCCTTGACCGAGGTTGAGTACTTGAAAAAGACTTTTAGTTCTCCAAACACAAAAGTTAAGTTAGGCTTCTTAGAGTCAAAAATAAGTGCAAGTTAAGTAATCAAAAGTTAAGTCAAAGAGTTAATTATTCAAAAGGTTTAACTTTTGATTTCTTAACTTGGGCCTTTAAAGTTTTCAATTCCGAAGAGTTGAAACCTAAACCTTACTCCCCCTTAACTTAGGCCAGAATCAAAGTTTTAAGTTAAGTTATCAATTTCAAAAATTTGAAATTGAACTTTGGCCTTTTCTTGAACCTTAACTTTGGCCTTTTCTCCCCCTTTTGACATAAATCAAGGAAAAAGTGGGGGGGTTTTAAGAAAACCCTAAGTCCAAGCATGATGATTTTAAAAATAGTATGTGAAAATAATTTATTTAAATGTTCAACTCTAGTTTGACTTGATTGAAATGATATTATCAACAAGTCCTGATTAGAGTTGGTTAATATTAGTTGCATATTTATACTCCGAGGTTCATATTGACGCACTTGATCTACATCTTGGAACCTGGAGTAGGGTCCTAACATCTCACGCCCATCTACGTGGCTAAGTACACAAACACATTAGTCCTATGTGTTGTGAGATATACTGGCTCCTTAAATCTATAGGTGCATGATATCTAAGGTATGTCCTATGCTAGTTCCATCAAAATGAAAAATAAGAAATAGTAGTAAGAAAATATAGTTTGCAAGTTCTTATTCTATTAATCAAATGCCCAATTTTCGTCTTAATAGACTAAATTCGGCTTCGGGTAGGGGTTTAGTAAATAGGTCTGCTAGGTTAGATTTCGATTCGACGTACTCGAGTTGTATGGCTCCGTTGGCCACATGTTCTCGAATGAAATGGTGTTTGACTTCTATATGTTTGGTCCTAGAGTGACATATTGGATTCTTTGTAAGATTAATTGAACTAATGTTATCTACGTGAAGTTTAGTATTCGTAAAGTCTAACTTAAAGTCGCGGAGGGTGTGCTTCATCCAAAGAAGCTGAGTGACACACTCACCCATCGCGATGTATTCGGCTTCGGTGGTAGACAAGGCAACACAATGTTGCTTCCTACTGCACCAACTCACTAGACTCGAGCCGAGTAGTTGACAACAACCACTCGTGCTCTTTCTGTCGAGTTTACTACCGGCATAATCTGAATCGGAGTAGCCGATTAGTTCGAACTCGGTAGATCTAGGATACCAAATACCGACATTAAGTGTACCCTTTAGATATCTAAGGATACGCTTAACTAGGGTTAGGTGAGACTCCTTGGCACAGGTTTGAAATCTGGCGCACATACTTACTGCAAATAAGATATCAGGTCGGCTTGCAGTTAAGTACAGGAGACTTCCTATTGCGCTCCTATAGTACTTTAAGTCAATGGACTTACTTTCTAGGTCTTCTCCTATGTTAACATTTATCGTCATTGGGGTGTTTATTACCTTAGCGTCTTGCATTCCAAATCTTTTAATTAACTCCTTAGTGTATTTTTGTTGATATAGGTATATACCATCCTTAGTTTGTTTAATTTGTAGACCTAAAAAGAAACTTAACTCGCCTACCAAGTTCATTTCGAACTCACTTTCCATGAGTGAAACGAACTCGTTTAGTAAGGCTGAGTTAGAGGTTCCAAAAATTATATCATCTACGTAAATTTGAGCTATGAATATTTCTTTACCTAAGGTTTTTACAAAGAGAGTTGGGTCAACTAAGCCTTGGTTAAACCCTTTTGACTTAAGATGGATTGAAAGTCTCTCATACCAAGCTCGAGGAGCTTGTTTAAGTCCATAGAGAGCTTTCTTAAGTTTTAGAACATGGTCGGGTTTATCTAGATTTTCGAATCCGGGGGGTTGGCTAACATAAACTTCTTCTTTAATGTATCCATTTAGGAATGCCGACTTAACATCCATTTGAAGCGGCTTAAATCCTCGATGTGCGGCATAAGCTAGCAACATTCGAATGGATTCGAGTCTAGCTCGGGGCATAGGTTTCGTCGTAATCTAAGCCTTCGACTTGGCTAAAACCTTTGGCGACTAACCTAGCCTTGTTTCTAACTACTTCACCTTTATCATCAAGCTTATTTCGAAACACCCACCTTGTTCCAATTATCGTTTTGTCTTTAGGTGGTGGTACTAATTCCCACACCTCGTTCCTAGTAAATTGAGCTAGCTCTTCTTGCATTGCAATAATCCAATCGGGATCAAGAAGAGCTTGTTCAATTGATTTGGGTTATATCTTTGAAATTAAGGAAATTTGACTAAGGTTCCTATAGGATGCTCTAGTTCGAACTCCTAGATTAGGATCTCCTATCACTTGATCGATAGGGTGGTTAGTCTGAATCCTAGATTGGGTTGGGTTTGTGTCACCTAATGCTTGATCAATGGGGTGACTTGGTTGAACACTAGTTTGGTTGGAGTCATCTATCACTTGATCAATAGAGTGACTAGGTTGACTTAGGTTAGGATTAACACTAGACCTGATCTCCGGATCAGAGTAAGGTCTAGTATGAATCGGCTCGCTAATTGGGGTTGCCGGGGGTTTTGTAGGTTCATGTCCTTCATCGAATACTACATTGATAGTCTCCTCGACTCTAAGGGTGTCGTGGTTATATACTCTATAAGCTCTACTTGTAGTCGAGTATCCTAGAAAGATTCCGATCGTGGTTTTGGATGTAAATTTCCCTAGATAATCCTTAGTGTTTAGGATATGTACCTTACACCCAAATATCCTAAAGTACTTGATGTTAGGTATTTTATCGTGATAAATCTCGTACGAGGTCTTAAGGTGCCTCTTTACCATAAGGATCCTATTTTGGACATATCGCTAACGCTTCGCCCAAAACCTATCGGGTAGGTCGATTCGTTCAACATGGTCCTAGCGGCTTCTTGTAGAGTTCGGTTTTTCCGCTCCACTAGGCCATTTTTTCGAGGGTCCTAGGGCAAGAGAATTCATGGTGGTATCCGTTTAGGTTACAGAAGTCGGTGAACCTTTGATTTTCGAATTCACCACCATGATCGCTTCTAAGTCTTTTAACCTTAAGGTCTTTTTGATTCTCGATTAATTTGAATAGATTGATTAATTGATCTAGGTATCATTTTTATGTTGATGAACCTAACCTGTAAACTTGGAGTAGTCCGCCAATTATGACTAAGCAATATTGACTTCTATTGAGTGACTTGGCTCCATGTGAATCGAATAGATCCATATGCGGAGCTCAAGTACATTTGAGGTTCGTTCTCTGGTTAGTTAACTTGTGTTGTGTCCTAGGTTGTTTTCCTTGTTGACAAGCATTACTGATTTTATTAACCAAGTTGTTGAGGTTGGGTAAGCCTCGACTAATCCACTCGACTCATCTTGTGGATGAGTCTTGGGTGTGAGTGACCGAGTTATCTGTTGCCACAAACCATGATTCCTCTTGCCGTGTCATAAGACACTTAGTTGAGGAGTCAAGTGGTTAAATTGATCGTATAAATGTTGTTATTTCTAGTTCCTTTAAGAATTGTTTTAGAGGTTTCTTGGTATTAATTATGCATTCATTTTCTAGAAATATAACCTTATAGTTATTATCACACAATTGGCTTACACTAAGTAAGTTATATTCAAAATTCTCTACAAGTAATACATTTTTAATAACAAAATTGTGTTAAGCTCGATATCATCCGATCCGATGATTTTGAGCTTGCCGTTATTCCCAAAGGCTACCGATCCTTGTCGTTTGAATCGAAGCTTTGCGAATTTGAGTTGATCCTGCGTATGCTCGAGCAATCACATCAACATCCATTGATCCTACACACAAGGTGGTTGGATTGGATGTTAGATTTTTGTTAAGAAAATTGGTTGTAAGTTGTTAACCCTAGGTCATCTCACCGGAGTCTATATGATCAAGCATGTTATACTTATGTGTTTTTGAGATGACTTCCAATTAAGTTGATTAAGTGGATTTAGGTTCAAGTAATTTTATGTTGAGATGATTTCCAATTAAATTGATTAAGTGAATTTAGGTTCAAGTAGATTTAGGTTCAAGTGATTTTATGTTGAGATGATTTCCAATTAAATTGATTAAGTGAATTTAGGTTCAAGTAGATTTAGGTTCAAGTGATTTTATGTTGAGATGATTTCCAATTAAATTGATTAAGTGAATTTAGGTTCAAGTAGATTTAGGTTCAAGTAAATTTATGTTAGATTTGGATTTAACCCAAGGCTTGTCAAGTTTACCTTTTCAAGATCATGGCTTCCAGGTCGTGGCGAGGCACAGGGGCCTTCTTTTATCGGATCATCGACCACTTCCTTAGACAAAGCCATTTTCAAGAAAATGATGACTTGACTCACTCAAGATTATTTCTTAGTCTAACTGGTTATCTTTGAAAAGAGGCTCCCCGAGGCTCAATCTTTTCGAAGGCTTTTAGTTGGTTATGTTTTTGAAAAGAGGCTCCCCGAGGCTCAATCTTTTCGAAGGCTTTTAGTTGGTTATTTACGTGTTCTAAGTGAGTTCACGAAAAAAACAAAAAAAAATCTAAGCATGCAATTTCTAAGTTAAAACACAAACATGTTTTGTACTGGCTCCCCCTAGACCGTTGAATCGGTTCGGTCTATCCACATAGTGGATTTGGTCCTTGGGAACCCAGTACGAGTTGGATCCTAGAGTTGAAATCAAAGTGGTCTTAGGGACCCATGCTTGGACACATTTTTTATGTCTACTTACGATTGACATATACGACTTATTGGTCGTGTTTGAGCTAAAACCTAGTCCGGCCTTGTTGTACACGGCCCTTTGCGATCCAAGTAGGAGGTCAAGTCCTTTGGATCCCAAAGTAAACCTTTCCAACGTATTCCTAAGATCTTCGACTTGACTTTTCAAGAGTGAGTTCTCAACTTCGAGTTTTTCAACCCGAGTTGAGTCCTTCTCTTGAACTCGACTAGTCGAAGAGGTTAGGGAGACCTCGTGTTTGAGGAGTTTAACTTCCTCAACCAGGGTCTCGACCTTGGACTCGGACTTAGCTAACTTCCTAGACAAAACATAACCGTATTATGTAAAGTATTAAATAAGGTTCGACTCACCTTAAGGGTATCTTTTGAACCGGATGCGTATCCGTGGCTTGACTTGAAGGTAGCTTCGTAGTCCGAGTCATCCTCAGGTTCTGACTCAAGTTCGGTCTCCGTGTCTGACTCAATTGATTTTGCCATGAAGACGTGATCTTCGTCTTCTTCGGATGACGCTTCTTCCCATGTCGCGTTGAGGGCCTTCTTATGCTTAGGTGCTTGGTGGTTGAGCTTGGGGCACTCGGACTTGATATGTCCAAACCTGTTGCACTCATAACACCTAATGTTAGAACTTTTAGGTTTACCTTGGTTGGGTCGAGTCGTAGTTCGCTTTCGTCCCTTGGCTATCCTTCGAGCTAGGTTCATTAGTTCGGCAGTCAACTCCGGGTCAACTTCGGACTCATCTTCCTCCTCGGGTGATGGTGGCTTGCTTGCGATTTTCTTCTTCTTTGAACCTGCAAACAAGGCTATACCCCTCTCGGGTTCCGAGTTGGATTGTTCATGTAATTCGAAATCCGAAAAGAGTTCGTCTAACCTAATTTTAGAAAGGTCCTTAGAGACCTTATAGGCATCAACCATGGATGCCCATAAGGTAGTCCTCGGAAAAGAGTTTAGGACATACCTAATAAGGTCGCGGTTTTCGACCTTTTGCCCGATTGCGTGTAGGTTGTTGACTATGTCTTGGACACGGGCGTGGAGTTGCGCCGCGGACTCGTGTTCCTGCATTTTTAGTGTGTACAATTTATTGAATAACAAATCACGTTTGCAAACCTTAGCTTGATCCGATCCTTCGTGTAACTCGATTAGTTTTGTCCAAAGATCCTTTGCGCTTATGAAGGGGCCGACGCGATTTAGCTCCTCCTTGGACAAGCCGCATTGGAGGATTTGTGTTGCCTTGGCATCGGCTTCGACTTGTCGTTTTGTTGCAACGGTCCATTGATCATAATCCAAGGAGTCACCCACTTCATTGGTCGGAAGTGTGAAACCCGTTTGAATTATGATCCACATCTCAATTTGGGTTTTGAGAAAGCATTCCATCCGACCTTTCCAGTAACGGAAATCATCTCCGTTGTAAAACGGAGGTCGGACGGTGCTAAAACCCTCGAGATGGGCCATTAGAACAAAAAGACAAGGAGACTAAAATGAAAACCTAGCAACAACAAAAACACGAAAGTACCAAGACTTGCGTCTTTGGATTAGTAGTGCGGGAAATAAAAAGAAATAAACGAAAAATAGAAAGTTAAGCAAAGAAATAAGAAACTAAATAAAAAGTAAGTACTACAACCTTCGATGTCCCCAAAGGCTACTAAACGTCATTTTTGAGGATGAAAACAGCTTGTTACGGGGTAAACCCCGATAAGAAGTGTAGATCTGCGATGAGAGCTTCGATTTGGTAGGTAGACCGTGTCGTGGGTCAACTTGTACGAAAAGTTATGCCCGTTTAACCGTCGGCTACTCCAAAAGCGAATACTTGCAAAACAAAATCAAACGAAGAGTACCAAGACTTCGTCTTGGATTAGTAGTGCGGGAGAAAAATTTAAACGAATGAAAAACAGATCTGTAAAAAAAAATGTTAGATTGGTGGTTTCACCAAATCTAAGCGCCCCCGGCTCTGATACCAATTGTTGGATCAATGCGGTTCGCTAGAGGGGGAGGTGAATAGCGAAAGAAAAAAACTTTTTCGAATTCGTTTCAAGACAAATATGCGTAGCGGAAAGATAAGTAAAACAAAAAGTAAAGGAGACAATAGAAACAAGATATTTACTTGGTTCGTAGCCGAAGGTTACTACTCCAAGGCCCTAGTGGTCCTTGACCACGCACGGAGGACAAATCACTAAACAAACTCCTCCTCGTTGGAGGTAGGAGTTAATCGATACAAAAAAAACTTGAGGTAGAGGGACACTCCCCCTCTCCTCGTTACGATAGAAAAATAGCTTCGAAGAATGTAAATGAGCAACGACACTAAAATTAAAACCGACGTACAAAAATAAAGGAAATGAAACCTAGACGTCGGAGAAGAAGAAGCACGTTGTTGTCGGTAGCTTTGCGGAGACTTTTTGGAAGCTTAGAATTGTTGTGAAACCCTAGGTTTGGCCCTCCTTTTATAGCCTTTGAGCCCCTTTTCGAGTGGGTCTTCAACCAATCACAAATGGACACCAAACCGCTTTGAGGTGGAGTGATAAGCCTTGACTCCTCGAATCTGATCATTGACCATCAGTCGACTGATGGCCATCATCAGTCGACTGATGGCAGCATCAGTCGATTGATGACCTTCGACAGTCGACTGATACACGGCAGTCGAGTCCTCCAAGCTGGCAGTCGACTGATGCTTGCTGCAAGTCAAAGTTAGCTCAATAAAAACATAATTTCGATGGTCGTCGACCATCCGATCTCGACCTAGACCATCTATAAGATGTCTTTGGTCGGATCTACGCTTAAGATCATCCCCGTAAAGAGGATACGACCTTACTTACTCTCGCACACACGAGCTTACCTCGATACTTACGTGTCGCCACTACAAGAAAAAAGGTCATAAGATAACGCTTTTTATCCGTTGTCTATATAGCTGAAAAAGCGTTGTTAAAGGCACTGTTGTTAAAAGTCCGATCAATGACAACGGATAAAAAGCGTTGTCTTTTATAGCAAAGACAACGCTTTTGCAACGGATAAAAAACGTTGTCTTTTTTTGCAAAGACAACACTTTTACAACGGATTAAAAGTGTTGTCTTTTTAGCATAGACAACGTTTTTTGCAATGGATAAAAAACGTTGTCATTTTAAATGAAATATTACTTTTTATCAACAAATAAAAATCGTTGTCTTTTGTATTTACAAAATCGTTGTCTATTATATTACACGATGAACAACTTAATTAAACTCTTATAAATAATACCAATTACAATATCATTAAAGTACAACTAATCAATCTTTTTACAATTGAAATATAAATGTGTCATAATCAACAAATAATGAAAAATAGAAAGTGTGAAGGCATAATCCACAAACTTTGGATCCAAATTAAGTTTACAAAAGCAAAAAGACTACATACTAGACATACATATTAGTTTCAACCTATCTTGCTTCTTAGATTGAATCTTTCTGAACTGCATCTTTTTGAATATATGAGTATCCTTGGCAAAACAAAAACCCCACTTTTAATTTCTTTCCATATTCATCTGCGAGGAAGAAAATTATTACATTGTAATTAAAATGATCAATATAAATCTTGCATATATTCATAACAATTTATTCATAAGAGTTATAGTAAATACACAATGTCAATCTAAGCTAAAAGATTTTTAAAAAATTCAAGTAGGTTTTCCACGGGGGCAATTATACACCCTAAACCATATGTGGCTAAATTTGAAGATAAATAATGAATCTTTTAAGTCTTTTTATGGAACAGTACAAGACGAATACTCACGAATCTTTTAAATCTTAGAGAGCAAGTGTCAAAGTTAATGTATCACAAACTCAAAGCAGTCATATACTCACGAAATTCTAAAATAAGTCAAATAGTATAAGACAGAGGATACTTCAATTCTTCAAGATACTTCAAGTTTTCATAAAGTCATTGAGCTGTTTTTGTTGAAATAATGGGCAGAGTTATTTTATGCCCTATACACGATTTTCATTTAGGAGCACATTTAGTAATCCCTAGAGAAATACCAAGAAGGACGATCTTTAAAAATCTCTGCAACCTAAGGTCCCAAATGCAGATGATTCATGTTAAATGGATGCAAACTGACTGAATGAGAATTTGGTAAGGAATGACTCACCCTGGTGTGCTCTAGACTGACAAGGCCGCAGGCTCGAGCAGCAACTCCAATAGAATTGTGAGAAACAACAACAATTCCAATGGAATCCGGACCAGGCTATTATAGAGAATAAGAAGTATCATACAATTTTAATTAGGCTAAAAAAACCAGGTGGTCAAATAGTTCAAGAAAAAATCACCTACATCCCAACCATCTGAATCCAATTAACAGCAGTTCCAGTAGCTTTTGACAGGAACTCTGCCAAGGCCTCCTCGGCAATTGCAAGAAGACTAAACGTCCCCAAACACAACAAAATGTTAGACACTAAACTAGTCTTTATGACCAATACACTATTGTTGCCTGGTCGGGTTATTAGCATCTCTTTGAGGAGGCTAAGCTGTTATGTTTTGTTGGTGGTGAAACTGATCACTTGTAAACATACACTCACAACTGGTGTTTCTTGTTGTTGCAGATGCCTGAATGTTCAATAAAAAATAGTAAGTTCAATGCAAAACTTCAAATAACAACAGAGTTTACAGTGAGTTTTCAGAATTGAAATTGAACCATGACAAATGGTTATAAAATAGCACTATTATTCATAATGGATTGCCAAAATAACAGTAGCTGACAGGATGTATCTGTCCAAGTCAAAACAGATAACAAAGGTTACATAAGTTCTGGTACTAGATGGAGTGAAAAGACAGAAATTAAGTAAATACAAGAATGAGTATAAATAAGAAAATAATTCAAACAAGAACATTGCATGTTTTGTGATAGTCACTTCAGAAAGTATGATGAGCTTAGTTTAAGCATACATACATTATGCACTTGCTGGCGCATATAGCCATTCTGATAAACAAGTTCAGACACCTGCTTTTGCGGCCGATAGTTTTTCTCCCTTAACAGTTTATTCATGGCACTGAGTTTCTCTAGACTATTAATCAACAACCAATAATCAAATCCACAGCATTACCTCTCCTTCTCCGGCGGCAACAACAGAAATACAACCCTCCTCCTTCGATCTGATAACGAAGAGGCTACAAATAGTTGTGGTGGTCAATATATCATGGGCAGACACCGGTAAACAGCGAAACTACGACGAGGAGAACGGTGGTGACCTTGCGATTTCAAAGCTCAGAAATCAAGCCACCGCGGAGGGAACAGGAGACAGAGATGGCGGAAAGGCTGCTCCCGACACCGGAAAGAGAGATCGATAGTGAGGTTACTCGCGGCTGCAACTCATGCATCGACCACGCAACAAAATTTAGCACCTTAACGATATCGCACCCACGCATCGACCATAACTGCATACGTACCTGTTTCGGATCATAAACAACATACTCGTTGTACTCCACTGGGCTATCTCTTTGCTCCGACGCCACTAGCCATCCACAGGGCACCTTTATGTCGTCGCCCCACTGGAAGTGACCCAACTCCTCCGGTCGCTTCCTCCCGATAACTTTGACGCTCACCTTCTCCTCCTCCATCTTCCTCGCGTCCGTCGAGGACAAGGACAAGACAACAATGGCATCGTTAATGGAAGGAAATTCGAGGATATTATCTTTTTGATTCACTCCGATTAGCATCCCGATCGCACTCACTTCGGGCACGGTAGAGATCTCCGTGAATTTCTCTCTGAGCGAAACGATGCCTAAGAATAGGAAGCTGTCCGGTCGATCGACTGCTGTGAATCCGTATCTAGCAGCCTCTGCGAATGCGTCCGAGCACAAGATAGCTCTTCCGAACTGGCGAGTCAAAAAAACGATAGACGGCCGATATCGATATGTATCGAATCAAAATTGAAATTGGCTAGTTTATTACTTACCATGTAGCCGGGTACTGGAATCTGAAATACCGCAGGACAGTGACCGTCGCGTGCGGGTGGCTACAGCGGCCGGAGATGCTGGCATTGATGGCTGGCCGTGGGGTTTTTTCCGTGGTGGCCGGAGGTAAATCGTTAAGGTAAAGACCGGTTGGCGGCGAAGATCGAGAAGAAGAAAGAACAACCCCAAAGATACTGCTCAGGCGGAGAGGGATTGTCGTCGGCGAGCTCTTCGACGACAACGAGAACGGCTGCGGCGACGAAATGGAAATAGGGCAAGCGTGATTTGGGAGAAACGTGAGAGGAAGAAATATATAAAGGTTATAATATATATAACTTAGGTTTAATTAAACCTATTATATAAACCAAATAGATTTCCTCAAATCTATTAAATTTTTCCTCATATACTATCATGTAAATTCATTTTAATTCTAACTTTTTTTAATATTTTCTAAAAAATTTATAAGATAATTTCTTAATTAATCAATATTATTTTGTTATTATTTTAATATCGTATTTTAAAAAAAAAATAGTTTTTTTTATAAAAGAAAATGCTTTCCACAAAATATTTTTTTTAAAGAAGCATTGTCTATGATTTTTTTTTAAGACAATGCTTTCTTTAAAATGTTGTCGTATATACTAAAAAAATACGTTTATAGACAACGTTTTTTATAAAGCGTTGTCTATTACTAATAAAAAAAGAATAAAGACAACGCTGTTTAAAAATCGTTGTCTTTGACATAAAAAAAAATGTTAATACACAACGGTTTTGGAAAAAGCGTTGTCTATTATAACTTTTTAAAAAAAAAGACAACACTTTACACTAAAAGCGTTGTTAAATTAAAAACAACAACGCTTTTTATAAAAAGCGATGTCTTTTAAGTGTTGTGTATTATCTTTTTTGTTGTAGTGCGCTTTTGCTTCCGGCCTTCCACTCGATTCCTTCGGCTCCCTCCGAAGTAACTCGAGTATCGCCCGACCACCGCGGCTTCCTCCGGGTGTCGCTAGCTTCAACTCAAATTTATAAGAATCTTACTGCGCTCACTCGATTTTGTGAGAAACAAAATAGAAACAGCTTTGCTATGCTATAATCAAAACACAGGTTCAATTTCGGTGCCTCACTGCACCAACATATATATATATATATATATATATATTAGGCAAATCGATTTGGTCATGAAGCAAGCAAAAATCCTGAACTCTTTCTCGATTTTATGGTTCTTGCTCTTTATTGGGTTAGAATGAAGTTTTGAAGACGATATGGACTACTATGGGCCGCAAGATAAAGACGATGAAACTATATATAATCTTTTATTGATACGATCCAAATAAACATATTCAGATAACTCATTCAAAATATTCTTTAGAATAGAATATTACATTTATTATATATATATATATATATATATTATAACGTATATTAAGTCATTAGATTTATTATTATTTACCCATTCAAAATATTTAAATAAATTATTAAATTTATTAATAATCTTTATATTGATTTGACATTATATTATTGTATGACTATATATTGTCTATATTTAGAGTCATTATATAATCTTTTGAAATAGATAATAAAATGATTTAATTAAATAATCAAATTATTTTAATTATTGGAGATTGATACATATGATCATTAATGGAGGTAAATCCCTTCAAAGCGATCATCACATTTCCTTTCATTCATTTTTTTTCTTCTATTTCTCTATAAGTTATAAATAAGATCTTGTCAAGTTTGTACATGGATCTTGTCAAGTTTAAGAATTTGATGAAGCTTGTTTAATTACTATAAAATTTTCATAGTGAATGGATATAAACAATATCTTAACGAGTTGAATTCCAACTAATGGAATAAGCACACCTTTGGTTCAATTGGATGGTTGCTATATTGTTTCCACAAGGATGGCATGGTGGCTAAGTTACGTTGATATTTATGGATAAGATATGGATTGATTCCGAAGGAGATCTAAATTTTTTTTCTGAATTCAGATGATCTTTATGTATTTTGATCACCACGTCAAGATTCATAGAACTTTTCAAAATTTATCTATCTCATAATGATCATAAAACAAATCGATAAAAATTATTAGATTAACGATTTCAATCTTTATGGATGATTGCTATATTCCTAAGCTGGCAAGCACCCTGCTACTGCTTCCCTCCTCATTTAATTAACCGATACGTTCAGCCTCTTTTAGCATTTCTTTACCTTTAATTTAAACAATATATATAACATAAACAATATACATATGAAAGTCAATATAATATATAAAAAAGAAATTGGTGGAAAACTCCTCTCTGACCCTTTTTTTTTTTTTGAAAAAGATGATAAATCATACATTATGTTCTACATGCGTGGTGCGTACTTTGCCATAACAGTGTAGTAATTTCATGATCCAAATGCTAATGATCCTCTCTTGAAAGATGGTGATGTTTATGGAGATAATCCTAGCTTAGAGGAAGAAAAATGTCAACCCATAAAAAAGAACTCCACAAACTGTCAACACTATGACACTAATTGTATTCTGCAAACAATGTACGATTCAGGTTTTTTTTTTTTTTTTGTTTCTTTCTTTTGATTTGGCATTTTGTATTTTTTTTTCATTTTTTTTTGAACAGTATCCAGTTCCTCGAGCAAGCTTGATGCATCTGTCTTGAATGATAGATTGGCGTCTGTCCCCTCTGAAAGTGAGAATTGCACTTCTAAGTTCATGCACAGGAATAAATATGAAAAATGTTTATTTAGATGCGACGATGAGAGGTATGATACACATTCTTAGAATCAGGAACTCCACTTGCAGATTATTTGATAGCACTATAACTTGTAAAATAGTGAAAGCAATTTAACTATATAGGTTTGAGATGGATATTGAATCGTCAATCTAATAGCTTTTTCATTTCTGCTTTTTAAGATTCGAGAGAGAATAAATCACAGAAAGACTATATTCTAAATGCGATTGATAAGACAGTGAATGATCATTTGAATATAAAATATGATTTTAAATCATCTTCGGAATCGATCCTTGTCTATTATACGAGATTCTCCACTGACTTATCAATGCACCACACCCGCGGGGGCAGATTTGAGATGGATAGGATGCTATGTAAGGTGGCTTTAACTCCTCAGATGGTATTCGTATCTGCATGAAATGCCATTACTAAATCATGTGGAACTCAAAAAATGGAAAAGGATGGATATTAATATACTGTTCTCATTTTTAATGCTTCGGATCAAGACTTGGGATGTATTGAACAATCAAACGATGACAATTGGCTGGAAATTGTTGGTCTTCTATGTGCAAATGCAAGCAGTACTGTGTTGTCTGTGACTTCATCTCGTTTGAAGCAGAAGCAAGAGGAAGAATCGAGAAAGCGAGAAGAGCTCAATCAAGTCTGGAGTGATCGAAGCTCGTGGGAAGTGCTATGCAAGATCACTTGATCACCGCAGTTTTCAATTCAAGCAGCAAGATAGAACTCTTTACAACCTCACTGCATCATTCATGCTAGCTAACATCATCAGGTGTTTGTTGCATATGTGCAGCACCTGGGAAAGGTGATACATATTTCTTTCTCTCAACAAATAACTTGAATCTTTACATAGTCAATGCTATGTATCATCTGTTCAGATAAAGAATATCTGGTTGACTTGCGTTTTCCAGCTTTGTGGAATCATATTTTATACCGGTTGATACTAACCCATAATTGATGTTAGTTTATGTCTCCGCAGATATATATCTCGGTAGATGTATATCTCGACAAGTTTATATCTCGATAAATTTATATCTCAGTTGAAATACCGGTGTATATCTCGACAGATGTATATCTTGACAAGCTTAATTATATCTCGACAGGAGCATATCTCGACAAACTTATACCTCGGCAAGTCAATCGATGTGGCGGTTATTAAAATTAAGATGTCCAACGATGCGTCATTTACTGGGGTCTTACGCGACAAGAAAATATATTTTCATGCCTACGTTAAGGGGATACGTTCGCCGCATTAATGGAGTTTTGTCTCCCATCAACCACGCAGCGATATTAATTACGCCTCATGCGTCTACCGTATTTATGGAGATAATGTCCTCTATCATTCCTAAACATGGCAAACCGCCTCTTTACAGAGCCCATGTCTCCCATACCTTCCATACCGTTCCACAGAGATTAATTCGTCTATATAAAAGTAACTTGAAGAGATCAGAGGAGGTTCACACTCTCTACTCAATTTCTCTTTGCATTGCTTCTTTTGCCCTTTTTCCCGCCGACCCCTGACTTTCGGAAGGGTATCGTCGAGGTCTCCATCGACGTTATTTCTTTTTCAGATTTACCTTGCACCCATCTGAGGGACATCAATCGCCTCCACCCGAGATAAGTTGTTGCTCCAGCTGAGTCAGCAATTCTGTAGCATAGGCAGAGAGGAATTTTTTAGCAGCTCTGGTGCACAAATTAAAACAGCAGTACAATATCCATAAGGGTGTGTTTAGCTCAAGTTATAATATATAATTTTAATAATATGATTACTAGATAATCACATTATCAAGATTTTAGGAATGAAACATTATCAAATATTATTTGGTTCAATCCGAAATAATACAATCAAAATTTATTTATTTAGAGGTTTTAAAGTATTACCTAATTTAATATTTTACTATATTATTCATTTGATTATTTGACAACAGTCGACCGACCATCGGTCATCGACCGTTGGTCGGTCGTCGGTCGACCATTGGTCGTCGGTTGTTGGCCTCCGATCGGCCGTCGGTCATCGGTCGTTGGTCGCCGACCGTCGGTTGCGACGACGAGCGGCCGACGGCAACGGGCGATCGACGACGATGGGCGGGTAGCTGACGACGACGGGCAACGACGAGCGACCGACAACGATAGGCGGCCGGCGGTGATGGACAACCGACGATCGACGATGACGGTCGATCGCGCGACCGACGATTGACGATCGGCGGTCGATCGACGGCCATGGTCGATCGATCGGCGCGATCGACGATGGTCGGGATTGTTATTTGATAAATTGATTAGGATAATTTTTTTTTAAATGGTAAAAATCAAAGGATATTTTTGAGAAAAAAATTCATAACCAAGGGAATAAAAAAAAGTCAAGCTTCTTGGAGGTTTTTCAATTCTCTCGTACATAACTCTTTTGCTGACGTGACATGATGTGTCGGACATCCATCATGATTTGGTAATCATTCAGATCTTAAATCAAATAAATTTTTTATTGATAATTAATCAAGATTATAGAGAATAACTCCTAATCAAATGCACTATGAGAGTCTTTGGTTGGATTGGCATTTTACTGCTATGCAGTGTCGTGATGCACTGTGTAAATCAAGATGTTTATAGATTGGTCATTAGTCCACATTAATAAAAATATAATTTGCATTATAGAATTTTAGAGAGAGATCCATTATACAAGAGGTTATTTCCAAATCGTTAGCCCACATATTTGACACTAATTTGCCAGCAAACTGCCTTTTCATTTAAAATATAAGACAATAGAGAGCCACACACATAGATTAGTTATGAAATTGCTTGTGGATTCGTATACCGCCATCTACCAAGCAGTATGGCTGATACCAACTGTACTGCCAATAAAAAATATATATAAGTTGGCCATGCTGCCATAGTTCCATTCGTTTTTGTGATTAAATCGCTCAGTCCGAGGTTATTTCCAGTTTGAATACTTCAACCAAAGCTATGGAAAAACTATCTGTTTAGGAGAGAATATTGTGGTGAGAATCCATTAGAGTCATTAAATTGGGTTAATTCGTTGGATTGATTCGTTCCGTCAAATAATTTAAATAGATTTATTTGAAATTTTATTAATCTATCATTTTGATGAACTTAAACGAATAAATCCACGCAGATTACAGATTAGACGAGTTGACCTGTGATGGACTTAAGTTGATCAACGGATTGAGAAATATCAAAAGAAGATAAAATTTATACAAAATATTTGTTTAAAATTTTTTTATCAATATTCTAATATTAACAAGCTTATGATCATAATCTTCTATCACACATACAATTCGACACAAAATATAAAAGAAGTTAAAGAAAATAATAAAAAAATATTTGATTTAAGTATTCTAATAATTTTTTTTTTGGTATACTCTAATTAATTTATAATTATTTTATCAATATCATTTCAATTTCAATTAATATAGGAAATGATGATATATCAAACAGAGTCAACCAATTATAAATGCCGAAAAATCTCAATTAGATCTTGGAGGAGTCAAAATTTAAATTTATATATTATCAAGATTTGGATATTTTAGAGTGTTGAAAGAATAAAAAATATTAGTACCTAATATTGTCGATCGATAATTGGATCTCAATTACAAGATTTTAATTGTTTCAAATGCATATATATTTTTATCATGATATTCTATCCTCTCTGTCGGTTATCACCTCAAGTTTTCAACACCTCAATAATTTTGTTTTTTTATTTTTCTGACCCGCTGATTAGCACGCCTAATCCGCAAATCCGCCTTCGGTTGGATTAGATGGGAGATTTCTTAACCCGTCAAGATGATGGGTCGGCCCGTCTCTCCCCGCTAAATATTAGATTTGTGATGAATTAACTCGCTCCGTCATGAACCGACCCGTTTGACAGCTCTAAATCCACCCTTGCTTAGAAGAGCTATTTGGTAATTAATTAGTCCCTAGATTCACAAGATTAATTGGTTGTTCTTATTTATTTATGCAATTGCTAATTCAGTGACAGACTTATTCAGGAGTATCATGCGTAACTGCTACTCTATCGATCTTGACACGCGAAAACTTTAAATAGGCAAAGTAAATGTGTTGTTCATATACTTCTTTCTCAAGTGAAATACTAACACGGTTACTTTTGTTTGTTTTATTTTTCTCATTCTCTCTGTCGAGGAATCGGAACAGGAAAGCCTAAAACAGCACCCACCCACAACAGAATTCGACGAGACAACCACCGACAGCTAGAACCGTGAAGCCACGCACTTCAGCTCAATCCCATCCTCATTGTCCTTGAACAATTTGATCAACCTCACTCCTTGCTGCATAGCCCAAACAGTGTTGCTATTGACACGACAGAATCGGCCATCGAATCTTCTTCGGACAGACAGACAATAACAACAACGCCCTCTTATTCAGTTATCTCAAATTCACGAACTCTATCTTCTATTATATTATTATTTATATTAAAATAAATTTTATTTTATTTTATTATTTCGGATCAAATCTTTTTTTGATTTTCTCTTCCTCATTTAATATACATATTTATTATAATTTCACATCGTCTGATTAAAACATTTATTGATTATCTAAATATATATCCGTATCATCTTAAACGTATATATTAAAATTTTTCCTCAATATATACACCTCTACCCTTCCCTTTAATACTTTCATTTCTTATTCTATTCATCCTTATATATTCAGTCATTCGCCTTAACCTCATATTTCTGCAACTCTCATCTACTCGTATGCTCGAATCATAACTCAATATTCAACATTATATAATAGATCTAATCGTCGTTTTATAAAACTTCCTATTTCAACCATCTCCTATCTTAATATTTATCTCATTACATCTAATATTATTAAATTTAAATTCCATCTATTTTGTCTTCACTCTACTAAATAAAAAATTTCGTCGAAATTGAATAAAAAAACACATTGTGAACAATATTTCAACTTAAGCTGCGAGGTTAAAAATAAGGTAGATGGACAACGATTCGTACATTTGGAAAGCAAAAGTATAAGATCGGGTAAATGTAAATTTTTCTTCAATAAGAAAACCGGAAATCCATAACTAGAAGAAAATTTCTAGTTCAAAAGGAAAAATAGACGAATCCTTACCAACCTCAGCTTGGCTCACAATCGGCAAAGTGCCCAAATTCCGAAAGAAAATAAAGTTTATTCACCGCTGTTAATCGCCTTATTAGACTTTTTGCTCTCCTACTAGAAGTTTTCCTCAGTGCCTGAAATGTCGAACGTTCGTGAAGAGAAGTGAAACTCCATATTTGTTACAACAGTCTACAGCATCTCCATCTTTTATGCTCCCTCCAGGTTGTGCAATGACTCCAATGCCATTTTTGCATGCCTCTTCGACTGCGTCGTTCCAAGCTGCCAATGCAATAACTCCACATAAATAATAAACCTCTGACAGAAAGATTATCAAAATATAGACAACGGAAACTAAACAGTTATCATATACAATCTCAGAGCAATAAGCTCGTAGAAGTTATCTGCTGAAGTAACTGGAAGCAATCTCTGAGTCTTAAGTATTCTTACCAAATGGGAAGAAGGCATCACTGGCCAATGCAGCTCCTTTCGCCCCTTCTCCGGCTTTTCTAAAAGCAATCCTTAGGCTTTCCAGCCGATTCGGCTGGCCACTACCCATTCCCAACATGCAATTATCCTGCAAAAAGAGATCACTTGGCCCTTCAACTGAATGATCATGAACGGCAAGACAATAAATCATGAGATTTTGCAACATTGCACTACTATGAAGTTTAAATGCAAAAACAAACAGGTGCAAATCTCAGAAATGATATTTTGGTCAATTGTAAGTCTCCTGTTGTATTTTGCTTCAAATAAGAATTTGTAGATTGAATATTAATAATTTCTTCAAACAAAAAGATGTTTCAAAAAAAAAAAAGAAAGAGAGAAAGATGGCCACTATTATTGAACGTTTACACCCGCTATTATAAAGCAACTGTACTTGCCCACTCAAGAATCAGTTATTATAAATATACCAGATTATAAAGCAAATTGATTGTGGACAATCCGATGAAAATGAAATATTATCAAATTGCTTCAACACTGAAGGAATGGTGGTTGAAATACAAAAGCATAATTGCACAAACAAGTTTATAATTGAGAAATGAAAATCAATATTGTCGAAGTTCCACCGACCCAAAATGACTAAATTTAGCTTTATCTATAAAACTCATGGATTATTCCTCCAAGCCAACTTAGGCAACACACTACCTATGGTCTAAAATGCTGGGTGACAATTCACACAACTGGCATATAAAACCAATTGCAATAACACTTCAATGAGATTTTGTCAACTCATAGACTAGCTATTTCGTGAAGATTACCATTACATAAAAATGATAGGACCTTTGTACATTTCGAGTGTGAGCCAATTCATAACAAATTGGCACATGCCAAAAGTGTAAAAAAATCCAGGCACCTGTTGGCCTGCCAACAAATAATGACATGATGCAAAGAAAGTATCAACGAAACCAATATAATTTACTATTATTTCTTTTTGTCAACAATTATATCAGGAACTAAAGCTCATAATCATTGTTGACAACGATATAAACAATCTTGATGGAAATATTCTACAACAACTCTGATTGTGTTCTGGTAGTCAAATTAAATATTAGAACATGGCGAGATTTTAAGCTGAAACATACATTTTGCACGAGGCAGTCGAATCTTGCCTAGCATATGCACAAACCATTATGACACAAGCAAGGTACAAATCAAGAATGTATTAGGAGTGGAATTTATGTGATGTGAAGTGTCAATAGTAATCGCCGGTAAAGGAATTCATTGAGTTTGATATATGTGCTAGAGTGTATGCTGTGTGAATGGTATGAGAAGTCGCGTTTAGCGATTCATGTAGAGAGAGGAACTAGAACATGTAGCCTATATACTTACAAGCTTGACAATGAGGAGTTCGATGGAAAGCAATCTCTTCATTTTTATCATTTTTACAGAAGATCATGGGCTCTCTTATTCCCTTCTAAAAGTTCCCTTAAGGATCAACTGTGGCTTGATCAAGGAACATAGCATGCGATGTCATTACTAAATTTAGAAGCATGGTAAGAATGCTAGATGTTGTAGCTTGCTAAGAGGTCAAAAGAAGTTCAAATCCAAATCACTTAACATGCTAGATAAAAATAACAAGAAATACATAAAAAGGGAGGAAAACATACCTTAGCTATTACTATGGCGTTACTCTTTACATGTTTGACACAGAGCCATGCAAACTCTGCATCGTGAAGCTCAGCTTCCTCAGGAACTCTTTCAGACATGATTGAGAATTTGATATTTTCAGGGGTTAAGTCATCAGACTCCTGGGCCAACCATCCACCACTGACTTGTCGAAGTGACAATAGCCCTTGGCCAGTCTTATTTGCCTCGAGAATCCTCAAAGCCTTTGACTTCCCTCGAAGGATCTCAAGTCCTTTTTCAGTGTATCGAGGTGCAACTACAATCTCATAAAACATTCTATTACCATCTACTGGGCTTCGAAACTCTCTGAGTTCCTTTGCAAGGACCTAGAAATGTGAAGTTACAAGATGAATTGATAAGAATAATAGGAAAGTCAGTGATTTAACTATAGTATTCTTATTTTTCTATTGCAGACCATTAAAATATTGAGTAACCATGATTTTTATGTCTATGTTGCTTACCTCATCTATCGTCGTGTTGAAAGCAACAATGCCACCAAAAGCGCTGACAGGATCAGCCTTTACAGCCAATCTATATGCCTCAAGTATGTCTTGCCGTGATGCTACCCCACATGGATTTGTGTGCTTGACAATCACACATGTAGGGCTCTTGAATTCTGAAACACAATTCCAAGCAGCATCCGCATCCAAGTAATTATTATATGACATTTCCTAGACCAAAGGAGCCAACAAATGAAGCTAACAAAAGCATCAAGAACACAAACAAAAGATAAAGAACAAGACCTAAAAAACAAGGGGGTGTAAAATATGAGCTTACATATTGTGAAGAACTAGAGATAAGTCTTGTTTGCTATCAGCTATGAAATAGATACCCAACTATAAGATCACCCAGACCAATGATTTCATGAGAAAGAAATATAGAACTTTTGTGTTATAAAATTGTGTTTTTAGCTAAAAACAAGAAAATACATGAATTTTAACTGCTCTGGATGTACAAGCTTCCTTACAAGTCTACAAGGACTTCCTCTATAATCAAAATTGAAATAAATGATATTGCAAGTTTGCAACCATGACATAAAATCACCCTCAGCTACTATGTTGACGTAAAGCTTCTATGCAATCAATATATGTAGACAACTTAAAGCCACTGAATTCCAAAACAAGAATGGATTTACAATCAAATTTAAGCCCAATTAGCCTCAGTTAAGATCTAGTTAGATCTCTAATGGTTTTAATTTAAGATTAGATTGTGTAGGCTCCAGTTAAATCGAGCCAGAGCCAAATTCAAACTGAATTGGGTTATTACACAAGTATATTTGTGCAAAATTAAGTTACTAGGTTTTTTTTTCCATTGTGTAACCGGATTTTTCTAACGCACTACCATCATGTAACAGATTCTTATATATTGTCTAATCAAATTTAATTTCTTATATGTTGTTTACTTAATGATTAGGATAACTAGTTTTAATGGGTTATTTAATTTGAGATGTGTTTCTTTCTCCTTTAAGAATCATAAATAATAAGATTAATAGTGAATCAAAGTAAATCATCATGATTCTTTTTCTTTGATTCATACAAATAAGAAGTACTAAGGCACAAGTCATCCATTGGACACCATTATAACAACTATTCCCAAGAGGATAATCAACCAAAATTGTCAGCATAACCATTGTCCAAACCACTATAGCAATTATCTAATAGGTTGCAATAGCAAGGAAGTTCATTAATTAGTCCAATTCAGTTGTAAATAGTGAAAATAAATTACATTGGCAAAGAGCATAGTAGCAAACAAACAGATAGGTTTTACCATCTTTTACCCAGTAGAATATAAGAAAGTTGAATTCCAAACCAAACAAGGTCTTTTACCTTTCCATGATGTTGTATAGCAGTGGCAATGCCACCTGCATGAACAAGAGATATACTCTTGTCGCCATAAAATGCAGCTTTCTGATGGGGATTTTCCCCATATCTAAGTGTAGATTTTAGCGAAAGGGACACTGTTAAACTGGGAGGAAACTTTTCTCCTAAAAAAATTTGCAGAGAAAGGGGAAAAAAATCATATTATAAACATGTATATAAAGCATATAATCCATAGAAAATGATGAGCCATGCTTACCATCCTCTATTTGTTTCCATAACCACTCTGACACTGCTGAATCATAAGATGCAACATGTTGAAAAGCTTTCCATGCCAATTTCTTACGAAATTCCTGGTTGTCTTGTTTTCCTTTCAGAAAGTCTAAGACAGCAGGATAGTCATCATGGTCAACAACAACCAATACATCCTTGTGATTCTGCCAAAACAAAGTCATCCTTTTGATTCTACAAAAATAAATACTTATCAACAAAGAAATTTAAATGTCCATATGTTCAGTTCATTTTGGAACCTTAGCCGCAGCGCGTATCAATGTGGGGCCACCAATGTCAATATTTTCAACTCCATCTTCAAAAGCAATTGAAATAGTACCAGTAACTTTTTCATAGAAAGGGTACAAGTTCACCACCACTACATCAAATGTACCTGTGAAAATATCAACAAAGACTTATATTACAAATTTATTAGTATTTAAGTCATAAAAAATAATTCCATCCACACACTAAAATAAATTGAATAAAATAATTGTCTAAAAGAACTTATAGAAAAAAAGAGTCTAGAAGAGCAAAGTTAAGTATAGCATACCAATGTCATGGCTACTTAAAGCATCCATGTGATGACTATAATCTCTACGAGCAAGAATACCGCCATGTATACTGGGGTGTAAAGTTTTCACACGGCCATCAAGCTGGAGAAATTAAATTGCTTTAAGCGAGACATTATTGAGCTATACAAAGAAAAGTGACCATAGGATATTGAGCACTCCAAGAGGAGATAGAAATTAAGAGAAAGTCTTCTGAGAAAATGACCATACCACAGCCTATAGTTTTCTCACACACACTATTTATAATATAAAAGTTACTTCCTTCAGTAGATCTTTTATCATAAGATTCTTAGATTGACTATAATGTGCCAAGACAAAATAATCTCCAACACAAAAACAAAATTGAATGTTCGTAATTAGTAGTAGGGCTGCTCACCAAAGTGGTTGGCGAATGGGTGAAATTATTTAAGGATGAAACCTACAGAATATACCAAAAGGCTCTTATACTTGGATTCTGCAGCTATCCCCTCAATACCCGTGTTGGACACCAACCACTCATAAACACTGACATCACTATAGATCATGTTGAACACTTAAAACTACACACATCAAATACTTGTACATGGTTACAAGTAACATAGTGAAAAGCTTATTAATTTAAAACACATTTTGATGATTGCAGACACAACATCTATAAGAATGTAATAAAATAGACAATTGAGAACTAAGTCATCTATTATCTGACATAGGCACATCATGACATGGTCACGCATGATTATGTTAGTCAACTAGTCAACCCACATGTCTATAATTTATTGTACAATCATACTACTCATCATAAAAAATATATTGAAAATGCTTGCAATCTGGTTTAACTGAATAGAGCAACATGGAATTTTGAATAGAAATGAACTGGTGTCGTGTTCAAGTTTGAAGTATATGAAATTAATGACTGCCTGATGTTTAGTAGCTGACTCTCAATTAATCATTTGACAATAAGTCAAGTTTGAATTCTATGAAACTAATAGCTTTCTGCATAGATATCTAGTGACTGCTTAACCATAGTTGTTTACTTCCATACCCTCAAAAAGCATATTGTTAGTAGTTGGAGATTATTATATTCTAGTTAAGAAACAATCTAAGCACGCTCATTCACTTCAAACAAAAACTGTAACTAGGTCAGCAAGCATCTTTAAGAAATAAACACTGGTAAAGCCAAAGAATCAAATTACATTAACGAATGATAACTGAAAATGCAAGCCTGCAAAATTATATTAGCCAAGTTTAGGAAGAAGCTCAAGATAACTAACAAAAAAAATACCATTTCAGGGAAATGGGTTATCTCTTCAACTTTAGTCACAGGGATACCAGCTTCTTCTAAAGCAGATGCTGTTCCACCAGTTGAGACAATTGTGTATCTACATTACAAGTAATTATTTTAAAAAAAAAAACTAGACTATAAAATATGAAAAATGTTGATGGACATTGAGCTAGTATCCTAGCTTTCAGCAGTTTTAGGACAGTTTGCATGATAAAATTAGGGCTTATTCATCCAAAAAGAATTTACCATTAGATGCTTAACTGACTATCGTCTTATATGAAATTTCATTTTAAAAGGGGGCTTGCTCTAGTTGCTGTCTGCTATTAATCTAGCCTTTCTTGGAAAATCAATGGGCAAGAAATGGATTAATATATGACCGCTTAACAATCACTATCCAGGTTTCAAGGCAAGTAACAACATCCTAATTTATAATAGATTTTGTTTCATTTCCATTACTAGTTAACTAGCACATTATCAGCTAATCATGGTTTTTGATACCATGTATTAATTGAGTAATCAAACAGGCACTGAGAATAAGAATCTCTAAAAAAAGAAAAAAATCATCAAAGTCTATGGACAGTTCTAGGCAAAAAAAAAAATTGGCAGCAATTTATATCCATCAATTTTTATATTTTTCTTAACGTAAAGGGATGGGAATATTTACCATGCTCTACTAAACTGTAAATAGCTATATGGTTGCATAGAAGAACACATAGTAATTAAACTCTGATATCCAAGACAAACATGAAACTTCGATAAAATGTTACTCACCCTAATCCTTGAAGTCCATGTCCAAGAAAAGCTAAATCTCGCTTATTTGACAACGATATCAATGCTCGCTTTTGTCCTCCTAAAAAGCTAAGAAACATTAGTTCGCAGCAAGTAGTTCAATCAATAATAATTTTAAGCCAATGCATTGTCACTGCACCATAAGTAAAAGCAGAATTATATAATTGCCCTATTAACAGTATGCACAAGATGAGATGAAGATTGAACATGAGATCAGACTACATACTAGCAAATTTAAATGACATCACTAGGAAGGCTTAGTGTAAAGAAATCAAGAAAGAACCAGCCCAGCAAGACATGCCACTGAAATTTTGTCTTGTTAGGTGTCAATTATGTTAAGTAGAGCCGCTTTTAACCTACCTCTCACCCTTAACTCTACTCGATTCAACTTGTACAGCTAAAGAATTTGACATTCATCTTTGAACATGTCTCATATCATTTTAATATATTTCTCTCAATTTATCACTGGAATCGCACCTAATTGCTCTAAGATAGCAATTTTTTTATTCTCTTTTTTGGTATCTCAACTCATATATTTCAGCCCTCTCATTCCTACCACATTAACTCTTTGTTCATGTTGTTTGACTTTGACTTCACAACACTTTGATTCAAATCATGATTGGGCAGACCACATTTTTGAAACAAAAAAATCACTCATCCTAAGGGCACAAACAATAAATATAAACTCCAGAAACTACTTGACATTTCAGATAACTCACTCTTTATATCACTAACTATGTCTTCATCAAATTTCTTTTTATTGAATAATACAAATTTTTATTCAAAAATAAATTTCAGTTCAGTTATGCAACCATTAAATAGAAACTTTGCTTTATCATCTATAAATAGCATGCAATCTAGACGCTTATCTTAAATGACTAATATGATCATCTAGAAAAAAAAACAGGAGACTTAGAACTGACTCTTCATCTTTAAAATTGATACATAAATATACATATATATGTATATTGAAAGGCAACGAAAAAAAACAAATATTACATGGAAACGTTATCCCAGCACTACGGTCTCTCGCCCGATAAAGCACAGTTCAAAACTTGACACAACAAGAACCGTTTGCTATGGAGAATGAAAAGACAATAGAAAGTGATCGGTACCAGGGGATAAAGAAGAAGAAGGGATATCCGTTTCCAGTTGCGCCATTGACCTGATGATAGCGTGCGGTGTAGAAGACAATCGACGCACAACAAAAGAAGGGACTACGTGATTCTGTTGCCGGTAAACAAATAAAATAAAAAAGATGCCATTTTTGCCCTGACAGCTCGTGCGCAAACAGCGAAAAGAACACAAAGAAAGAAACTCACTAGTAGTACACGATCGAACCGCCGACGGTGAGTGTAGATGAAGCAGCGAGCGGCTACGGCGGTGACAGCAGCAGGAGAATGGGAAAGAGAGAGTTGCATATTTTAACTCTATTCCTCCGCCTGTTGCTGCAGTTGCTGGCAACAGGAAAGGTAAACGTCTTGGTGGAGATGGCGACAACGAAGATTGCAAGAACGCGGGGAGTCGAGGAATATAAAACCCTAACAAAGAACCAGGACGAATAAGGGCCTGTTTGGAAGGAGATGAGGCAGGGGTAAGCGTAAGTAATGGAAGGGATAAGTGTAAATAGGAAAGAAAAAAAAAAAAAAAGACTATTTTTATTTGGGAAGAAATAAGGGAAGAAAAGGAAGGAAAAAAATGAGAGGAATAAGAGTGAATTTATTATATCCCTTTCTCTCAAAAAAATGGAATTTTTTTTACCTTCCAAATTGGAATGTAACCTCCTTTCTCTTTCCCTCTATTTTATACTTCCTTTACTTCCTATCAAATAAGCTCTAACGGGTATAAGTTCATCTCATTCCCTTTTCTTTTCTCTTTTTTTTTTCCTTCCCTCACTTCTTTCCGAATAGAGATAGTCTTTTTTTCTTCCTTATTTATCTTTATCCTTCCATTACTTACACCTCTCTCATCTCCTCTCAAACAAACTCTAAAAATGAAGATATGATAATTCTTAACCCGGACCATCTTAGACATCTACTTTGTCACGGCGCAAAAAAAAAAATGAATATTTTTAAATGGAATGAAAAACAAAGATGTTCAAAAATTATCTGATATTAATAAAAAAATAATAAACAAGGTCCCCTAGGGCACGATGATCTCTATTAGGATACGTTCAAAGATAAATTTTGAGAAAATTACGTAGACATCTTTGGTCACAAAAGTGTCTTTCCAAATAGAGTATAACTTCAATATTAGATCGTGTCATAGGGATAATGCAACTGTAGTAGTCGGGATGGACTATTGAAATGTGAACGTTTTCGAATTTACTCTGATAGATAATGGAGTCTTCTTTAGGAGAATTGTGAGCTCTCTAAAAGAGATCTTGAGGTTGAATTGATCATTCTTAAAATTAGTGGGGTCGAAGACTTGAATATATAGGGTTACTAAAAAAATCAATAGGTTGATAGGATGTCCTAAGGGTACGGTGCAATAGTAAATCGGGACAACAACTCATAAGTTAACACAATTCGATTCTCTACTATGATAAATTCTACTCTAAATTTCAAAAAAATTTGGACAGATAATCCTGAATCGGATGTAGGTCAGAAATTTATCTTTTTAAGCGGATTACATTTTCGATGTCGGATTTATCTTATAGGAACGATATGATTATATCGTTGGACTTAACTATTGAGTCGTGAGTAATTTTTTAATTTATTCTAATAAGTGATGAAATATTAAAATCAATAGGCTAGCAGGATGCTCGAAACTACAACGCAATGATAAAATTTTTCTCTCTCCTAGATGACATTTCCAATACAATTTTTATAGTTTCACAAACTCAATTTTTACAGTGCTTGCGAACTCAATTTTTACGGTGCTTGCAAACCTTATCAAGCCTTTGTTATGGGTCATAAGGAAAGGAAGATCATTTAAAAATTGACGTGTAAATTATATTTCATGTGATTTTCATATTACACATCCACATTTGATCTATATCATTGATGATATTGGTATTGTGATTACTGATGGATGCTGCTACCGATTACATATATGAAATAACAACGATCACTTTAGTTCTATACCAATGAAGTTGATGGACCATATTCATTTAATTTAATATGGTATAATGAGCTCAAGTAAAGAATTTTGAACATATATTACATACAAAATCTCATATAATCTAAATGGATAATTATTGAATATGGACTCACATGATTATCGTGATCATCCGATTATATTTTATTAGTTCAAACCCGAATAAATAATCTACTTATTAGTTTATAAATTTCAGTTGGGATTTAATATGTAGAACCCATTAGAATACGAATCCATTATTAATGATAGATCGATAACGAATCTGACTCGATATCTATATATATTACATGATCCCTACAAAGGCTAACTATTCTGTCAAACTCTTCACTTCCTATCAACTAAGAGTTTACGATGTCGTTACCTTATAATCCTACAAAAAATTTATCCCTCTTTTGCAAGAAGAATTGCTTGGATCTTAAAAAGAACGATAGTTACTCCGCTGCAGTCAAATTCTTTATAAATATACTACTGTTCTTAATTATATTTATTTGTTACTGTATAATTCGATAAGACTAGATTTTATTCATGAATCATATTATATTCATTATATTCTTTTCGATTTATTGAATAGATTAGTAAATTTCAATCACGCGACGAGCTTGGAAATAGATAAAACAGTTTACATACTTAGTTGGGCTTTTTATTTTGCATTCATCGATGATCAAAATAATTCACTTGGCATATTTTCTCCGATCAAGAAAGATCATCTCGGCAGCGCCCGTGGAGATTCGGAATGTCAGAACAGCATGTGGTCTACAGTTTGGATGGAGACTGATACCATCCCCATGGATCATCCGACACGTATTCAGTAACTTGCTTGATGCTCAAGTAGTTGTCCAGCCCCCTGAAAGGTAATACGAATGAGCAAGAGCAGAAACTTTTGTGAGAAACGGGAGATCGCTATGAACAGAGAAATTTAATGAACACTCAACCATTCGCCGAGTTCACGACCAAAACCACTGCGCTTGTTTCCTCCCCATGGAGCTTGACAGAAGCATGGTTGTGAGCAGTTTATCCATACAATTCCAGCTTGAATCTCCTGCAAAAGGCAAGCCAAATTAACCTTACTGAAATGCAACTGTCTACCCTTAATCTGATTTTTCTACTGAATGCAAGATCGTTTGCATGGTTATAGATGAGGAAGTTTGTTAGCTAATACAAAAACATTGAGTGCACGTAACTATTATTCGGAGTTGTCAATGCGAGCTTACAGGTGAGGCTATCCATGAGTTTATTCATGAAAGAAATAAAAATCTTGTTCACATGGTAAAATAAGTTTGACCTTCAATATATGAGCATGCCTTAATTTAGATATCAGACATAAAACTAAAGAAACTTGACTTGTTAAAAAGCAAAGTCAACCTTAATCCTTGAGCTGCTGCAGTGCAGCTGGCTCATGTTCGAGTCATAAATTTGTAATTATAATGGTCCAGATAGTTCCTGTAAAATATCGAGAAAAAAAAAATAATACCCTTGTCAATTAATAAATTGTCTTATAGAATTTTTCCAGAAATTTTTAGAAATTTTTCTGGATTTAAACAGAGATTTTATAGACATTTCATGGGGATAAAACGAATAGGTTTTTGTAAAGCCTGTTTAGACTATCTGCTAGGAATTAATAGGTTTAATTAAAAACCTATTATATTTCTTCCGTTTTTCCGATCGGCCGTTTCTTCTCCTCATTTCCCCGATACGCCGATTCATTCCCCGATCTCGAGCTCGACGGCAGCGACCTTCCTTCCACTCGCCGCTGCCGCGCCACTCGCTGCTGCCGCCCCATCGCCACCGCGAGAGAGAGAGAGCGGCCGCCGCCGGTGCTGATCTCCGCCCCGGGCTTGTCGTCGCCACGGTTCCCCTCTCTCGATTTCACTCGAGTGTCGACGGTCCCCTTCTCTGCTCGTTGGCCACACCCCGTTCCGGTGGGAGATCTGGCTGGAGGGTAGGACGCCTAGTTTCCGTCGATTTCTCTGCTCGAGTGGGTTGGCGACGTTGCCGCCACAGCCGAGCGCTCCGCCAGTTGGTCGCAGGAGGTCACCTCGAGCAGAGGAACCACCGATGGTCGGCCATCAGCGAGCTCCTGTAATTGTCAAGGTTGCTTCGGTGCATGGGATGACTTCCGCTGCCACCGAGCCAACTTGTTGTCGATCTCCTCTACCGCTATCCTTCATCCCTCCATCGGCGACTTGTGAGCTCCAGCAGGTGAGTTATCTATTCTGTTGATTTGGGTCACCGATGAGGGCAAGTTCAAGATCTCTAGGTTTGTTGTTGCCAGTTGCAGTGGACGAATTTGATCTTCCTGATGGTGTTACCGATCGAGAGGGCAGTCACCTTCCAAGTTGACCGTGAGTTCGGGGTAAGATCTGTGATTTCTGTCTACTCCTTTTAGTATGTTGTTTGTTTTGTTCGATTGAGGCAGATGTGGGTGGATTTTTGTTGGTTGACTGTGAGGTGAGGAGTTTGGATGGTTGTGACATCCTTCGTCGAGCATGGATCAGTGGTTTTGGGCTGCATCATTGTTGTGACGAGGAATAGTGGCTTCCCTTCAGTGATTTGAGAGCTGTGATCTATGAATTGGACAGTGGAGTGGAGCTATGAACCGGCTATTGGGTTGGTTGTGAGAGGTAAGGTTTGTAAATGTTGATTAAGTTAACTGATATCTATAGGTTGAGCAGATTTAATTATTGGAGTGATAATCAATTGTGGGTGAACAGATCGGGTTATGGGGTTGCTTCCAATTGGGCTATTTGAACTTTAACCCGATACCTTGATGTAGATCAAGAAGTTGTTGGTGATTGCAACGATTAAAAGGTAAGCGTTAATTTGGTATGTTATGAAGTAGGATGTGTTACCTTTATTGTCGATGTTGTAGCTGATTGTGGATTATTAGTTGTGATTTAGGTTCATCCATAGCTAGCCTCTTATTGGTTTGTTGATTAAGAGCTAATGAAGGAAGTTGTTTAGTTAGTTGATCGAGATATAAAATTGATATAGGATTAGGAATTGATCCTAATATTAGAATTGGTAATATAATTGGATCGTATATGTGTTGTTTGCAGGATTTTGGTTCGAGATATTCACGGACGTGAAGACGATTGGTGCCTACAAAGCAGGTGGGTAATTCCTACCCTGGTCAGGTAGTTTTAATGCATACAGATTTAGATGCATGATCATCTTATATGATCATGTTACCTTGACCTTGCTCTTATTATCTTATGCTTGAACTTATCGTTAGATGTATTTATGTTCAATTGTTGATATCACATATTCCCTATTATGATTTAGGAGTTATAGATGTGATATAAATTGGCCTAGATATTTAGTAGAGTGTAAATGTTAGTACGGGTGATGACCCAATTTATAAATTGGCAAAAAAGTCATCTGTGGGTAGGTAATGCCCTAAATGTAAGATTTATTTTCAATACCCGTATGTTGCATATTTGTTATCAACCATGTGTTGTGTAATAGTTAAGTGAAGGGTGATTAGTGTGTCGCTACGGACCGGTGGTCCCAGCTTGATATGATTAGTCGAGTACGACTCTCTATAGGATAGAGAGTGCATCGATCAGTTGAGTACGACTCTCTATTGAATAGAGAGTTATGATCAGTTGAGTACGACTCTCTACAGGATAGAGAGTTCGTTGATCAGTCGAGTACGACTCTCTACAGGATAGAGAGTGCGTCGATCAGTTGAGTACGACTCTCTATTGGATAGAGAGTTCGTTGATCAATTGAGTACGACTCTCTGCAGGATAGAGAGTGCATTGATCTGATTAGTATGACTTTCTGTAGAATAGAGAGTCTATGGTGGATGTCTGTATGTGAGACATTGCATTCATGTCATTTGCATGACGGCCGAGCGTGGTCTCCCTTGTGGTTGAGAGTCATCTATCTCGCCTCCTCGGTTACTCATGGGAGAATGAGTAAGATGTGGCAGAGCATCTGTTGGCCGCACTCTACTACTATAGGCGGTAGTAGTTGGAGTTGCGTTGATTGTCACAGGTGCGTGGTACTCGACCACTCATTAGTAGTGTTAGTCGAAGTGACCAGAGGACCCCGTGTATGCGAGCTCTTTACGCTCATACACTTGATCATCACCTGCCACTCCACTCTAGAAGCGATGGTTGGTGTGAGTTGAACGATTGTCGTCGTGTCACCCAGGTCACACTAGGTCGTAGTAGCAGTAGGGTGGTGAAGCATGACACGCGTTAATCGTCAGATCGATGGCGCTTTGCATATTACCATATATATATATATATATATATGGATGGTTGAGATTAATATATATATAGATGGAGTCTATATATATATGTTTATTGTGATGTTGCATTTGATTGTACTATGCTTGCTGCATTTGGGTGTACATCATATTCATGCATGCTTCTTGCATTTGTTATACGGTTGTGTCGGTTACTTGTATATGTGTTGGACAGACCATTAGATACCTTGACCCGTAGCATGAGTAGATTATAAGTTGGTATTACTCTTCCTGTTATATATATGTTGGATATATGCTCAGGTTGGATCAGAGTAGCGTAGCAGACTTTCAGATATGTCTGCATTTTATGTTGTTCATTTGGTTAGACGGTATATGCTTGTATTTATATACTATGCTGATATACCTGTTGTACCTCTAGATTATGTTGTTGAATTATATGTGATATTACATATATACATGTTTTTCTATTACCTGCTGAGTTTTACTCACCACCACCACGGACCTTGAGTTTTTTTGTCGCCCAGGTAATAGGTAGAAGTCTTCGTGACGACTTGGAGCACCGCTAGCTGACATCTCATCTCATCTCCGAGACTCTGGTGGTTGTGTTGGGCTTTCCGTATGAGTGTATTGTATTTGGAGTTTTCGTGATGTACTATGTTATGGATTCGGATTTTGTCGAGGGTTCGTTATGTTGTGATGAGTTAGTTATACCGGTATGCATGTGTGTAGTTTGAGATATTGTATTATGTTTCCGCTGTGTTTTGTGTAGTTGTTGTTTTCATATATATATGTATATTGTTGTTGTTGTGGCCTACGGGCCTTGTATTAACCCGAAATATTGTCACGTACAGGGGAGATGTCGTCCGTTTGATTTTCGGACCGACATACTCTCGGGGCGTGACAACTTTAGTGGTATCAGAGCCCTAGGTTCTGCGATGTCATACAATGTTGTTTTTGAGTCGAGTTTTGGATTCTCGAGAGTCGATTTGTTCGGTTTTGATTTTTCGAGATGAGACGGACAGCGGCCTGAGCTCCAAGCAGCACGAGGTAAGAATTCCTGATAACTTATGGTTTAGTAGATATTTATCTAAACTTGATGAGTAGGTGTATACAATAGAGTTATGACACCTGTGCATACTTGTAGTAGGGGTCGTCCACCGAGGCGACCAACCGGAGTGGCCTTTAGGGTTTATACTCCCGGTTTTAGTTGACTATGCTTTTAATGTATATAACAGGGAATAACCTGTAGTGTGTTGGTTATTGTTCGTAGTCGTGGTATGAGTTGACCCCGGAAATGACCTGTTGAGTCTGTGAGTCTTGAACCCGTGTCGAAAAGGTGATTTACCTTTGAAAGCCGACTGATACCGAGTCGGAAAACAAGGGTCAAGTCGTCACATTTTTGGTTGAAATCAGAGATTTCAGTCTTAGAGATTTTCACTAACGGTGCTAGTCAGATAATTACCTGTTGGGTAATAGACAAGACAAGTAGACTATTGTTGATGTAGATAGCGGAAGGCTAGTTTACGGTGTTTCATAGGGATTTTGATCCCTGAGTTTGTTCGTACTGGGTTGTATAACTTTGAGGGTACTTTTGAGTACTTAACTTGTGTTATACAGAGAAGGTAGAGTTATTTGCATACCATTATCGGGATCAAGCCGGTATTTGGTGGTAAATGCAGAAAATAACATTCGGGGAATAAAACATCACTTGATCATGATTTAGTGATGTTGAGAGAGAGTATTTTCCCGCGTCACTTTCAGTGACACCTTGTAGGAAATTCTTGAGCGTCGAGTAGGGTGATCGTCGGTAACGAAAATATCATGCAGAGTCGTTAGACTTGCAGAGTTTATGCTCACCTAATAGCTCAAGAAGGAGAAGGAATGTTTTAAGCCACCTACGATTATTGGCTTACTTTTGGAGTAAGATCACTGGATTTTCTATCAGATCCTGCTGGAAGACATTGGATTGAGTCAGGAGTTTAGAAATGACTCCGTACAAGTGTTTAAGAGTTGGAGACCGATAAGCAAATATTGTAGGTAAACTTAATAGAGTCAGAAGTCTCCGACTGTTGGATAAAGGAGCAAGATCGGAGTCATAGACTTTGAGCTATTTTCCGATTATAGAAGACCAACCGCAGATCATCAGGATGTTCTCGTGGATATCAGTAAAATCAGAACAAAGACTCCGAAGAGATTATAAGCATGCGGTCACGGATCGAAGACACGCGGTCGATTATCCGTTGGATCGATTCAGCCGATTGCTATTGTAAGCGCACCATGCGATTGAGGAGGTATACTTTGAAGACTCAGTTGAAGACTATCAATGGTGTTCCGAGAGGATGATGCACCGTCTCAACAGCAGAGATCAGCACAGAAGATTGGGTTATCTCATCAGCAGTGATCTACCACCTCAGGTGTGGTTGGAGTTTCGTGATACTTCCCTTCAAGGGAAGTGACTTATGCAGCAGTATCAGTAGAAGACATCGTGGAAGACTCATGCAGACAACAACAGTTACCCCCAGATATGATTTGTTTAGTACAGAGGAGAGAGTATACAACGATGGTTGTATCTATTCGATATTCTACAGTTGCAACTGGTAGGGTTAGGTGATGGGATGGGATGGGATGATCTAGGAAAAATCCTCGGATCATTCATCGCAGAAATGCGACCGTTTTGTTGCGGACTGTTAGATTTGATCTTGTTCTCTTTGGAGAAAGGCTGAGACCTGCGGGGAGTCTTTGGATTGGATCGACAGATAATGGATTGTTCAGGGTATTACTTTAGTTTACCCTCAAGGTTAATATATTGAGAGATGCTTGTAGTTTATGGGTATCTTAGTCTAGAACATTCTTTGTTTGGATTAGAAGGGTCCTTTACATTGACTTGTAGGTCGGTGGTATCTCTACCGTCAGATGAGAAGTGGACCAACAATTAAGAAGTCAAGGTAGATCCTTAGACTTTGATAGACATACTTTTACTGTAGACATATCCTTACGGATGGTCAAATTGTTGAAAGTATGGTATGATATGTCTCTCGGATGTGCGTATAATCCAAGAGTCTTCGGATATAGTTTCGGATGAACTCCAAGGCTTACCGTTGCATAGACAAGTGGAGTAAGCGATCGAAATGATTGCGGAAAATAGTTCTGGTATCGAATATCACATACCGAGTGATAGTGTTGTTGGTATCAGTATTGCTAAATACTATAGAAATTGGAACAAAATGTGAGTTGCAATTATAGGAAATGTTGGAAGGGATATTTATCTATCCCAGTATTCCTCCTTGAGAAGATCCGGAACTCTTTGTTGAAAGAGAGATGGACCTTTGAGATTATGCATCGATTATCGACGATGGAATACAGTAGTGTTGTGAACGAATACCCTTCGTTGTGGATAGATGATCTGTCTAGATCAGTTAAGGATACCTGTGTATACTTTAGGGTTGATTTACGACTAGAGTATTAATATTGTAGTGACAGGATGTCATACAATTATAAAGGTCGTTGTGATGATTGATATATCATCAGTGAAGAATAAAGAGGATGCAGGTGTGTAAAGACGACAATTTCATACTTAGTATGAATTTTTTTTTGAGTTGTGATTAAGTTGTTAGACTAATTAACAATTTTGGATTTGAGAATTATCGACACGATTGGATCCTTGTGGTTGATGGAGTTCGTAACTGACGTACATTGATTGTGGTAGTTGGAGTTGCGCACTCGACCACCGTAGATGGTGGTTTGCCTTGTATGAATTGGTTATTCCTACGAATATGGATAGGATGCTTTTGAGCGTTAGCATATCACTGACTTGTTTGACAAAGGTGATGATGGAAATCATTTAGTCGGAAGTTGGTGAAACCAGTTTACAAGACCTAGACGGCGGTTAACTTTTACATGAGTATGAGTTAATCCTTCCGAAGTGGATAAAAGGATGTTGTACGCAAATTTAGCGTTTCAGAGATCGGAGCGAATCTGATACAGTTGCATGAGACGTATCTTATGCCTACGACAGTTAAGAAACTACGAGACAAGTTGTCATATACATGACGTGACTTTAGTAGTTATTATCTGGATTTATGGATGTATGGAGCAAAAAAAAAAATGCTCATTGAATTTAACTAGCTACAGAGTAGCTACTATAGATTTGCTGGAACACGAACAGTTACAACAAGGGAGAGTGGTCGCTATAGTCTCCCAGACACTTATAGAGTGTGTCGTGGAGTGGATTTGGACGGCTCATCTTGTGAGAAGATAATTTCCCATCTCTAATATGGATATGTGTTCTGGACATGCATCCACTTAAGGAAGAGTTGCTACAGGAAGCACATCAGTCGAGAAAGTGTTGTACATCCGGGTGGTACTCAGATGTATCGAGATTTGAAACGTTTATACTGGTAGGAACGGTATAAGGAGTGATATTGCAGACTGCGTTGCACGATGTTTAGTTTGCCAACAGGTGAAGGTCGAACATCAGGAATCCGCTTGATTGCTCCAGGAAATTTCGATTCCGAAATGGAAATGGGAGCAAATCCCGATGGATTTTCGTTACGGGGTTGCTTAGAACCCGTGAAGGACATGATGCGATTTGGGTGATCGTGGATCGACTAACCAAATCAGCTCACTTTTTGCCTATTCGTGGAACGAACTCGTTGGATTGTCTGGCAGAGTTGTATTGCCGGAAGATTATCAGATTGCGGGGGTACTTTTAAGTACCATATCGGATAGAGATCCGCGAATTACTTCACGATTTTGGTAAAGTCTGCATCAGACTATGGGCACAGGATTGACAAAAGAGTTACACAGACCGGAGGAGAACGCCTTTGGAATTCTCAATTGGGAGAATCACTTTCCTTTAGTGGAATTTGACTATAAGAACAATTACCACTCATTCATTCATATGACTCCTTCTGAGGCCCTATACGGTAGACCTTGTAGATCTCCCGTGTAGTGGGAGGACGTTGGGGGAACGACGGCTATTGGAGCCACATAGTGTATTATTCAGACTATAGAAGGTATGTTGGGAGTATAGGTAATTGATGTTAGAGACTTGTATGAGAGCTGAAAAATAATATTCGAGCTCAATACTCTCACAGGGTTACTGGAGGTGCTTTACTTTTCTCGAAGTACTTAAGTTGATTAGTATGATAGTGCTTACTCATGGTGCTTAAGTACGAAATTTGGAGACCAAATTTTTATAAGTGGGGGAGAATGTAAAATACTGAAAAAAAATTTAATACCCTTGTTAATTAATAAATTGTCTTATAGAATTTTTCTAGAAATTTTTAGAAATTTTTCTGAATTTAAACGGAGATTTTATAGACATTTCATGGGGATAAAGCGGATAGGCTTTTGTAAAGTCTGTTTAGACTATCTGCTAGGAATTAATAGGTTTAATTAAAAACCTATTATATTTCTTCCGTTTTCCCGATCGGCCGTTTCTTCTCCTCATTTCCCCGATACGTCGATTCATTCCCCGATCTCGAGCTCGACGACAACGACCTTCCTTCCACTCGCCGCCGCCATGCCACTCGCCGCCGCCGCGCCACTCACCGCTACCGCCCCATCGCCGCCACGAGAGAGAGAGAGAGCGACCGCCGTCGGTGCTGATCTCCGCCCCGGGTTTGTCGCTGCCACGGTTCCCCTCTCTCGATTTCACTCGAGCGTCGACGGTCCCCTTCTCTGCTCGCTGGCCACACCCCGTTCCGGTGGGAGATCTGGCTGGAGGGTAGGACGCCTAGTTTCCGTCGATTTCTCTGCTCGAGTGGGTTAGCGACGTTGCCGCCACAGCCGAGCGCTCCGCCAGTTGGTCGCCGAAGGTCACCTCGAACAGAGGAACCACCGATGGTCGGCCATCAGTGAACTCCTCTAATTGTCAAGGTTGCTTCGGTGCATGGGATGACTTCCGCTGCCACCGAGCCAACTTGTTGTCGATCTCCTCTACCGCTGCCCTTCATCCCTCCATCGGCGACTTGTGAGCTCCAGCAGGTGAGTTATCTATTCTGTTGATTTGGGTCACTGATGAGGGCAAGTTCATGATCTCTAGGTTTGCTGTTGCCAGTTGTAGTGGACGAATTTGATCTTCCCGGTGGGGTTACCGATCGAGGGGGCAGTCACCTTCCAAGTTGACCATGAGTTCGGGGTAAGATCTGTGATTTCTGTCTACTCCTTTTAGTATGTTGTTTGTTTTGTTTGATTGAGGCAGATGTGGGTGGATTTTTGTTGGTTGACTGTGAGGTGATGAGTTTGGACGGTTGTGACATCCTTCGTCGAGCATGGATCGGTGGTTTTGGGTTGCATCATTGTTGTGACGAGGAATAGTGGCTTCCTTGATGATTTGAGGTTGTGATCTATTGAATCGACAAATGGAGGAGCTGCTATTGGGTTGGTTGTGAGAGGTAAGGTTTTTAAATGTTGATTAAGTTAACTGATATCTATAGGTTGAGCAGATTTAATTATTGGAGTGATAATCAATTATGGGTGAACAGATCGGGTTATGGGGTTGCTTCCAATTGGGCTATTTGAACTTTAATCTGATACCTTGATGTAGATCAAGGAGTTGTTGGTTATTGCAACGATTGAAAGGTAAGCGTTAATTTGGTATGTTATGAAGTAGGATGTGTTACCTTTATTGTCGATGTTGTAGCTGATTGTGGATTATTAGTTGTGATTTAGGTTCATCCATAGCTAGCCTCTTATTGGTTTGTTGATTAAGAGCTAATGAAGGAAGTTGTTTAGTTAGTTGATCGAGATATAAAATTGATGTAGGATTAGGAATTGATCCTAATATTAGAATTGGTAAAATATAATTGGATCGTATATGTGTTGTTTGCAAGATTTTGGTTCGAGATATTCACGGACGTGAAGAAGATTAGTGTCTACAAAGCAGGTGGGTAATTCCTACCCTGGTCAGGTAGTTTTAATGCATACAGATTTAGATGCATGATCATCTTATATGATCATGTTACCTTGATCCTGCTCTTATTATCTTATGCTTGAACTTATCGTTGGATTCTTATTATCTTACGCCAACTTATCGGATGTATTTACGCCAATCGCTGATATCACATATTCCCTATCATGATTTAGAGTTATGATGTGATGTAAATCGGCCTAAATGTTTAGTAGGTGTGAAATGTTAGTACGTGATGACCCAATTTATAAATCGCAAAAAGATCATCCGTGGGTAGGTAATGCCCTAAATATAAGATTTATTTTCACGACGTGGTCCCAAATTGATATGATTAGTCGAAAGATTTACTCTATAGGATAGAGGCACGATCATGAGTACGACTTCTATCGATAGAGAGTTACGATCACCGAGTACGACTCTATCGATAGAGAGTTACGATCACTGAGTACGACTTCTACAGATGTAGAGTCTGGCTGATCCCGAGCACGACTCGTGATGTAGAGTGCGCCGATCGAGTACGACTCTCTATCGATAGAGTCTGGCTGATCAATCCGAGTACGACTCTACGCAGATAGAGAGAGCATCGATCCGATTAGTACGACTTTCAGAGAATGTAGAGTCCATGGTGAATGTCAGATGCTGAGACATCAGATTCATGTCATTCAGCATGACGTCAGCGACGTGGTCTCTCTCGTGGTCGAGAGAGTCGTCAATATCTGCTTCCACTGCTACTCAGAGGAGTAACCGCGCGCAGGGCAAAGCATCCGTCAGGTCGCCTACCACTATGGGGTGGTAGCCGAGTCATGCGCAATGTTCTAGGTGTGCGCAGTACTGACCACTCATCGATAGTATCACCGGAGCGACCAAAGAAGAAGGACCCCAGTAGCGAGCTCTTTACGCTATACTTTGATCACATCGCCATTTACCAGCCACTCAGAGCAAAGGGTCGCGAGTCGATCGGTCATGTCGCACACCTAGGTCACACCGATTGGTCGAGTGGTGACGCAGGTACGATCACGCACGACGAGTCAGATCAGTCGGCCAGATATTACCATATATATATATATATATATATATATATATATATATATATATATATATATATATATATATATATATATATATATATATATATATATATATATATATATATATATATATATAGATATTGAGATTAATATATATATAATGGAGTCTATATATATATACGCTTATCATGTCAGATTCGATCAGATTTACGCCACGATTCGGGTGTACATCATATTCATGCACGCTTCTGCATTTGTTATAGCGTCGGGCCATCAGTATATGTGTCGATGCACCATTATATACCTCGACTGCAGCAACGAGTAGATTATGAGTCGGTATTACTCTTCCCGTTATATATACGCTGATATACGCCAGTCGATTAGAGTAGCGAGGATTTTCGTATGTCCGCATTTTACGTTGTTTCATTCGTTAGACCAGATATGCTTGTATTTATATACTACGATATACCCGCTGTACTCTAGATTATGTTGTTGAATTATACGTGATATTACATATATACATGTTTTTCTATTACCACGAGTTTTACTCACCACCACCACTGACCGGTTTTTCTCACGCCTGCAATGTAGAAGTTCGCGACGGCCAAGCATCGCCACGACATCTCATCTCATCTCCGAGACTCTGGTGGTTGTGTTGGGCTTTCCGTATGAGTGTATTGTATTTGGAATTTTCGTGATGTACTATGTTGTGGATTCGAATTTTGTCGAGGGTTCGTTATGTTGTGATGAGTTAGTTATACCGGTATGCATGTGTGTAGTTTGAGATATTGTATTATGTTTCCGCTGTGTTTTGTATAGTTGTTGTTTTCATATATATATGTATATTGTCGTTGTTGTGGCCTACAGGCCTTGTATTTATCCGAAATGTTACCACGTACAGGGGAGATGTCGTCTGTTTAATTTTCGGACCAGTATACTCTCGGGGCGTTCCAAAGAAAGGGATCAACTAATGTCTAAAGCTTTGTTGGCTATGAAATGAATCCAGATTCTACATTCGAATAAATTGGCAAAATATGCATATATTGGGAAGGAGAGGTTATTGCAGTCAGTTAAGTCATAGGTTCGTAACTCATGAGATGCATAAAAATCTGTTACTGACAAAATACAAAATAGTGAGTAAAGTCAGGGCAAGGCTCTACCTCCGATATTCGTCTGCAGCGCTCAGGATCTTTAGATATCACAGCACCACCCAAGCCATAACTGATGCAGAGTAGAAAGTTATCAGAGGCTATGCTACTAATTTCACTGGAGGATATTCTCAACTATGATGCAGTTCAAAAAGTCTGAGCTGCTTACTGAGTATCATTTGCAAGTTCAATTGCTTCTTCCTCAGTCTTAAATGTCTTGACACAAAGAACAGGCCCAAAAATTTCCTCTCTCCAAATTTGCATGGATGTTTCGACATCTGTTATAATTGTTGGCTCAATAAAGAATCCTTTTTCTAGATGCTGGCATTGGATGATAAATATCAGTTAATTAGCCACTTCTGTATTTCAAAACGAGCAGATAAATAAGGAGAATATTTACCTGTGGCCGTCCACCACCACATAGGATAGTAGCACCTTGACTTTTTGCTGTTGAAATGAACCTTTTTATTTTTTCATACTGAAATAACAAGAATATAATTAGATGGCTGTTATATCGTCCCTTGAGATATTTAAGCAACAATTAAACAGCAATCTAACAAATCAAATAGTGTAATCCTAAGAAACCAAGATGGTATATGTTTGAAGGAAAGAGATCCACCAGTTATTATTTGCTAGATATGGAAGGGAGGATTATAGCTATGTTCTAATGTCAACTTAGAACTTACACTTATTTCAGTTTTTACAGGTACATCATTCTACCGAGCTCTAGTTCGCCACTGCAAATGCCTGCTGTTCATATATACAATTGGGCAGTCCCACCCAACCTAATATCGCTAGAAGTAAAATACATGTAATTCATCTATAACTTAATCAACATAAATATTTAAAAGAAAAAAAATGATCAAGTGAGAAGGGTGACTCCTTTGGAACTCAATCGGACCCAAGTGTTTATTTCATTTTAATATACAAGAAGGCTATACTGGGAAATTAGGGGGAACGGCATCAGACCCAACTTGGTTCATTTCCAGCACACTGGCTGAACCAACCTGATAGGGTTGTTTCCAACACAGCCCAGGCACATGTTATGCTGAGCATGACCCGAGTGCTGATCATGCAGAGCACAGCACCCAGGATGACATGCTACTGCCTAACAAAGGTGTGGTCTGGCTTCGTGTTGGGCATGAGCCAACCTATTTGACACCCCTAGAAATGAACAACATATGTCAAGATAATTCAGAGGTAAAAAGAGAATAAGAAGGAAAGATAATCATGAGTTCATGACAATCTTGTTCTAGAAATCAAACTAGGCAGTTTGTACAGGCTGCCTAAGGCATCATTGGTGGTGATGGTTATTTATTGTCCATTCAATAAGCAAACTTAAAAGTGCACAAGAATTGCAAAACCATTCGAGTCTATTCAAAGTTAACTTTGCACTATGAAATGAGAGCCCGGTGCATGAAGCTCCCGCCATGCGGGATTTCGGAGAAGGATCCATTATACACAGTCTTACCTTGTTTTGCAAGAGACTATTTTCAAGATTCGAACCCGTGAACTCTAGATCACAAAACAACAATTTTACCGTTGCACCAAAGCAATAACTTTGCGCTATCAAATAAATAAATGATAGCACAAAGAACATATGCCTTCTAAGTACCATATGCCCACCATGTTTAACACATGAATCTAGGTGACTGACATGGTTGTTACAAGAAAAATACATGTGATTAATTGCAATATCAGAATGCAACTCGAGTTGTCAGTATTTGAGTGTCAAGCATTTGACATGGTGTAGAAGTTTACAACAGATAAAGAATGCAATATTACAGAAGAAAGATACAAAGAATGACACTTCAACTACTATGAATCAGGTAGATAAACTTTATCCTATTAATACACTTAACCAATGGAAATATTAATAGTTAAAGGAAGAGCTGTTATACTTCATTTGATATTTCATACAAGGTCTTCTTTCATGGACATCCACCTCTCAGACCACCAAGTCACCTCATTGATCATGTACGTTTATAATTTTATTCTAGATATATGTATAACTCCTTAGCATCGCAATGTTGAGGCACACAGCCACCTCCATCAAAAAACGAATATAGACCAACAAATTTCTCCTAGTAGTTCCCTAGTGTACCAGTTTACCATACAATGCAGTTTAGCAACAAGAATGGATTTTGTTAAATATTAATTTTTATTTTAAAAAAAATTATTAAATTTATATTTTTATTAAAAATTAGAATCGACAAAAAGTGACGAATCGAATCATCAAACACGAAGTGAGGGCATTGAATTAAAATAGGATTGGTTCGAACTAAATTAATCGGATAGGCGCCGAAATAAGAATTACATGGGTTCAAACCAAGGTCAATTGCAACTTGATTTGGCCAAGTTATGATCGAACTAAGTTTTAATAAGGTAAACTGGTTCAATCGGTAAATTTTCTAGGAAACTTTTCTTTCCTTTCTTTTCTCTCCCCTTTCTTTTCCTTTTTCTATCCATGTACGCAGCAGCAGCCTACCACCTCACTCCGACTCCTCTCTTCTTCTTTCCCCTCTTTATTTTCCTCCTTATTTCTTCTTCTCTTCACAGCAGGTTTTTTTTTCTTCTTCCTTTTTCTTCTCTTCTCCAACAACTTCCAGCCACCAATAACAGCAACTCCTTCCCCATTTCCTTGCTCTATCTGCATCGCTGCAGCAGTCGCCAAAGCTCACCAGAACTCCTTTCCCCTTTCTTTCTCTTCTCCTTCTCTTCTCTTCTAAAAAGCGGCAGCCTTTTTCCTTTTCTTTTTCCCAGCAGCAACACCAAACCACAGCAGCAACCCCTTAGGCGCTGTTTGGTTCACGGGCGTGTTTTCTCTTTTTTGAAAAACGGAAAACGATTTTAAATTATTTTCTATTTTCCAATCAAATATAAGCTGTGTTTTTCAGAAAACAGAAACGGAAAATGCCCAACCAAACATGTTTTCCGCCTTTTCTTATTTTCCACGGAAAATGAAAACAGAAAATGCATCTACCAAACGCCCTCTTATTTTCTCCTCCATTCTCTGTTTTCCAGCACCAAATTCAACCATTCCTCCCTTCTTTTTCCTCTTGTCCAGCAACAGTAGCAGCGCCTCTATTTCATTTTCTAGCAAACAACAGCAATAGTCACGAGCGCTACCTTCTTCCAGCCACCTCCCAGCCGACTATTTACCATCTCTTTCCTTCTTGGTTTTCTAACAACAGGCCAGCATCAATAATTTGACTGAACTGACTGCCTCCCCCAGCTTTCTTGTTGCCCAAACCAAGGAAGATTGTAGGTTTGCTTTGTTTGTGAACCTTCCAGTACCCTTGTTCAAGGAGGTTGTTGTTCATAGAACAACCAATTAAAGTTCAATTGACTCGAGCGTCTCATATCAACAAAACCCTTCTGTTGTTTTGTCAATCGAAGAAAAGTTGTAAGGTATATATTTTATTTTATTAGAATTCTATTTAGGTTGGTTAATAAATTATTATTTGATCGTAATAGAGGTCTCGTGTACCAATTGAGATTTTGTGTGGAAAAAGATCAAGGTAGTGGGGTCAAGATCGATAATTTCAAATTTTAGTAAATGTTTAGATTTTATGTTATTATCATTATTTGATATTTAGCTGAAGTTCCAAGTTATTTTTATATTGTACATATAGATATGATTTCCAATGGAGCACGGTGATTTGTTGACACTCAAATCTTTTTGTTGTTTATAGAGGTGAGTAAATCTATCCCTTGACCTTTTTATATCTTTCCTTGTGTATGAATAAATAGATAAAAATGATTATATATGCTTGTATAGTTGTTTTAAAAAAAGGATTAAAATAATATCTAAAAAATAGTGAAATGAGTTGTAAAATAATTAAATTATTGGAGGGTAAATAATTGATGTTGCTTCATGTTTACATATGAGTTTATATGAGTACTAAGGCAGGAAGGGTTGTTTTAAAATTTTAAAATGAATATTCTAATTACTCTTTAGTCGATACTTATTTTTTATATTACCTAACCTTCCATAATATTAATATTTGTAGTTTCTTATTGTATAATTTTTATTTGTAGGCTGCCTAAATGACTTAACAAGAATCATATTAAAAGTTGATTTAGATTGATCATTCAGACTGATCAACAAGATATAAACTTAAAATTGAATAATTATGGTAAAAAGAGTTTAAAATAAAATGAGAAATGCTAAAAAATGAAATATTTAAGTTTAACCTTATGTCAGAGTACCTAACTGCCCACAGTGTTGGTGCGGTAGTGAACGATCGTCCGTGGTCAGGATTTACTTGCACGCTAACACTATATCATTGTATTCCACCAATGAAGGCTTTTACCCCATATGTCAGATGACTTATGATATTATTACACTCTGAGGATACTGGCTCAAATAATTCACTTATTAGTGGATTGACTGATAAATGATTTACCAGACTAGTACTATTGGTGATATCTATACATGTTATTTATTCCATTAATGTCAGTTATACATGATGATTAAACAATAATAATTGGGAATTATCTTAATTGATAATAAAAGAGGAAGATAAGTAAGAAATGGTAAAATAACTCTAAATATTAATAAACAACCAATAAAGTAAAAAAGATTATTATGGCTATATTTATCTATCTAGGTATGTATAAACCAAAGAACTTAAAGAACAATTTAAAGCTATAATATGAAATTGTGACTTACTTTAGTTTGTTGATCTCCTAAACAAGGTTAAATTCTTACACATGTTTCTTGATTACTCACTTAACAATTTGTGCTTACCGCCTGCTTTTTTTTTTTTACATCCAGTTTTGCAGGCATTGGCACCATTTTGATATTATAGTTGGTCACATAGAGTTTCTTGGAGATCTCGACTTGTTGATTCCCGGTTTGATTTTTATTTTGTTGCATTTTCATTCTGTTCACTGGATTTTCTATTTATATGTTTTTGTGATACATATAGTAACGGATGCATAAATACATATATATGAAATTTGTTGAATTTTCTTGGTTATCATTTTCATATAGTTTTTAGTACTCTTTTATCACACTGTCACCAAATAAGGTACCTCTTGGTAAGTGGGAATTACTCCTTCAGGGCATGACAAATTTTCGATTAGAATATGCATGTTAAGTATGACATTCCTGAAAACTGACAGAAGTATTTCTTCTGCATTCTAAAGATGGACAAAACCATACAGTATACTTCATGTGTATGGTTGTAGAAGTTCAGTTTTAGAGAAAACTATAAACTCAATAAAGAATAAACATCATAAATTGCATCATATTTGAAATTGGAACTTTCATACCTGTCCTTCACTGACAACAGGACCAAGTCTGCATCCTTCTTCTAATGGATCCGAGACCTTGATGTTTTGAGCCCATATTACAAGCTTTCTAAGAAATTCTTCTGCAATACTTTCCTATTCATTGGCACAAATATGCAGACATAAGATTAAATCTCAATATAATAGGAACAACTAGATATTCAATGACTTATATGAAATATATCATATTACACAAAGAATAATTAGGTGAATAGCTGGTAGATTGGGAGGATTATCTAAAAACGTTGAGATATGAACCAAACATTCAAAAGTAAATTAAACTTTATAGGGAATATTTGTTACAAATTTAGAGCATCGTCTCCAACTAGGATTAACCATCAGATGGTTGCAAACCATCCAAGCCTGATTTCATGTCGATTTAATGACTTGTCTGGTACAGTTAGTATCAACAGTAGATACAGTTATGCCAATTAAAAATTCATTTAATCAAAAAATAAAAATAATGCAATAGATCAGTAAAGAAATTCCTTAATAACTTGAGATAATTTATTATATCAATATGAGAAATCATGAATTTCATATGATTGTCATAAGAGGCTTGGAAACTACAATATAGTGTGTGTGTGCGCGCGCGCACACGTGTGTGTATGACAATAATTTCACATGGCACACCTAGGAAAATATAATGAATGAAAGAAGGCTTCTTCAACTGGGACAATGAGAGAAAGATGAAGAAAATTTACAGGAAAATCAAATCATCTTACCATGAGAATCACACACGTCTATTCTAGCAAGTATAAGCAATTGATTTCTACATTCTCCTCGTTGTTGACATTGGAACAATTAAATATATTGAAGGAGCACCTAATTTTCTAAATGTTGCTTATTGAGTGGGATAAGCGTAACAGAAAAGTTGCAAGATGTCATGATGCTTATTGCAAGTTCTTTCTCAAATAAATTATCTAATTGTAGGTATCACCCGTTCTTTAGTATGAATCTGAAATAATGTTTTAGTGCACAGGCAGAGCAATGGTTAGAGCATTGACAGGATACATATTGAATCTGATATAATGTTCTAGGGCACAGTCAGAGCAATGGTCAGGGCATTGACAGGACATGTATCGGAGTAGTTGAAGCGTGAATGCAACAAATAAATTGCTTGAACCCTATTGAATTTGCTTGTTAATTCATGATAATCAGACAGCATTCTACATTACTGTGTCTAATCTATTATTGATCAAACAATGAACTAAAATATCTTTTTGTTGTTAAGAAAAACTTGAGGAGATTCTTTAGCTTTATTTGGTGGGTACCACAATCATTTAGCAAATGATTTGTTATTTTAAGTTCTAAAGTTTTACAAAGAAGGGGGCCTCCCTAACCTCCCCAGTATCTGAATCCTTTATTGGGTCTTGGAAAGGTCTTGGCATGTAAAGTTTCAGGCGACATGCACCAATACTGCAATAATGTTATACCTAAGGAAGGAGCTAATTCTAGAATGGGATGAGGTGTTTGAGCCGATGATTTGATGAATAGGAAGATAAAAAGAATTAGATGCAAAAGGTTACCAACACAAATGTTTTCAAAATTAGAGTTGCATACAAGTAAACTATGAGAATTGAGAACCTTTATGAAAAAGTACTACTAATAATCTAATATAACCATAGTATAGTAATTCCAAAGATAAAAATTTGTACCGCATACTTACATGCACCACAAGGCGAGATGTTGCACTGCAGATCTGGCCATTTGTCCAAAAGCATCCAAAAAGTGCCCATTCAACAGCTTTTTGTTCAAGATAGTCAAGCAATCACCGTTAAGCCAGAAAATATTGACAAATGCTCTTATAAAACTAAAGTTAATGCTTTGAGATAGACTATGGAGTATCAAACATGCAGAGAGCAATAACAGGTTATGAGTATCCAATTTCTATGAGATGCTCTTCCCATAGGAGCATCTCATATTACGGGAATAATGTTATTATGATTAAGCTATATAAAAAATGATACAGACCTTTATCAATTTCAACATCATCGAAGACAATAATAGGACTTTTACCCCCAAGCTCCAGTGTTATAGGCTGATGAAGCCAACAAACAAATAAATTAGTTTATGAAAACTTCTTAAGTATTATGGATTATGTAAAGCACAATCTCATATATATACTAACAAAAGTAACAAGTTTGACTTGACTATTTGGTATAAGCTGCTTGGACCTTATCATAAGTGGTAAATTACTTGAATCTCATTTCATCAGAGCACAAGATCAGGTATGACATTGAAAAAGCATGTATTTATCAGAAAGGATATAAATAACTAGAAAAGAAACCTAATGAAAGGAACCTAACAAACCTTGACCACTTGAGCAGCAGCTGTCATAATTTTTCTACCAGTGTCAGTGCTTCCAGTAAATGCAATCTGCAACAGAAATAGGGAGGATAAATTGATAAACAACTGCACATCAGTTTTATTGGACACATGGAAATATTGATGTGGAATATTTCCTAAAAGCTTCAATTAGCAACTAATTAGTCAGACCTTATCAACATTAGGATGAGATGCTAAAGGAGCACCAGCTTCAGGACCTAAGCCAGTCAAAATATTCAGAACACCAGCAGGAACTCCTACTTCTTCGCAAACTGCAGCAAGCTCCAGACAGGTTCTGATGATAAAAGAAAATCATTCTAACATAACTATTTATATTTAACTCATAAAATATGCATATAGCCAACTTCTTACGTGGAAGATAGTTCAGATGGCTTGAGAATCGCAGTGCAACCAGCAGCTAGAGCAGGAGCAACCTTCCATGCAGCCATTAATAGAGGATAGTTCCTGAAATGGAATGACAAGCATGAAAAAGTTTGTAGATTATGGCTAACAATTATTAATGCTGTTTAGCAAGCAGTCATTGTGGAGTGTGGACCATAGGCATACCAACTAGCAAATGCAACACCAAGTTTATGACTAAATATCTATGATTCCATCAAAGAATGAAGCAGCAATTTAAAGAGATGGATACATAATACATCGGCTTTCTAATACAAAGTATAAAGAAATAGAAATTTTGATACTGAGTCTTTTACCAAATCTAGTTTTGGGATAAATAATCTTCCAATCAAACTTAGCATGGTACAGGGGAATGAGATGCTAGATTAGAATTCTGTTACTAATAGATGAAAAATATATATCTCAATGAAAGTTGAGAAAATATACGTGTTGGCTAGGTTGATTGTTCATGTTAGTATGTTATTGAAGGCATCAAAGAAGAATAAAGTCAATATGATCTTTTCATAACATCCAATGTAAATGATCATCCAACCAAACTAAATCTAAAGAACATATGAATACCACCCAAAGGAGGTCAATACCCCATTAAAAATGGGAAGAATAGTCAAGACCAGAAAGAGTAATACCCAAGCCCAAAAATAAGTTTACTCAGTTTGAGTTAAACCAAGAATGTTTTAAGATTATGCTTTCTTCTGCATTTTTGTAAGATCATATGGATATTTTAGTTATTTTTCGGTGGCTGAGAAAGTTACATATGTGCATAATATAAATAGGAATGCAAGTAAAATAACTTAATACATTAGAAATGACAAGGGATTCCTTTTGTGGTATGTTTCAATTGGTGAAGGAAATAGGTTGTCAAGTAAAAGAACCAGAATGCCTACGTTCCTTTGCAAGAAAACAAGATCAGTCCAGAATCATAATATATTTAAATTCAGAATAAGACTGAAGAATTCTATCTCACAAAACCAATGCACATGGTTCAAACAAATGAAATCCATATAAATACTTCTGTGTCAAACTTCAATTCATAAGACAACAACCAGTAAGACAGAACAACATCAGCATAAAAAAGAATTCCAACAGGTTGATGCAATGCCCAAAGTCATCGACCATGCATGAGAGTCAAAGAATAAGGAAAAAGTATCCAGGAGTTCAGAAAGATACCAAGGAGTAATCAGTCCAACGACACCTATAGGTTCTCTCAGAATGTGGCACTTGAAAGTTTGCATCGGTAGAGAAACTTGAGATTTTTGTTTTCCATCCAAGGCTTCAGCAAGATCTGCATAATACTCGAAACAACCAGCAACATCATCCTGGAAAACAGGAAAATGAAGTTTCTGTCAGACTCATTGAAGCTAAACAATGTTTTAATCTTAGCAAATATACCATGTCCCATGCTGCTTCATCCAGAGGTTTTCCACAATCAAGAGACTCCAGTTTAGCCAGCTCAGATTTCTTCTCAGTTATCTGAATTGCATTAGATCAAAAAAGCTCAAAAGTGAGACAACAAGATAAAATGACCAATTTACTATAATTAAATCTGATATTGAAAATATTCAGTGAAGCAAATCCAGTGACAAAAAATTTAAAAAAGTGTCTGTCAAACTTATGTAGTAATAGGAAAGTTTTAAACAGGCAAAAAAATTTGTCTTTGGCTTTACTAACTATTCTAATATACCAATGGATGACGTTAAGGTGGCTTCAGCATACTTATGTTGTAGAGAAATCAAGTTGTGCAGAAGGAACGGAAAAGAAAAAGTAGAAAGTTAGACTAGATCAAAGTGGACATACAGTAACAAATATTAACATAATTTAATTCTTAAGTGATTTGTTTTAGTGGTTCTGAATCCCTTTTATACAAAACACTCATTGTATGCTATGGTTTTCAGGTTAGCTTTATGTTATCCAACAAAAAAAAAAGAAAAAAAAAATGTAATTAGACACATCAAAGTTTGTATGACGTGCAATTCACCATTCTATAGGACAAGAATGTTAATCTCCAATGAGGTTTACATAGAACAAAAATTCATGATAGATTGTGAGAAAGATATCATTGAGAAGAGCTAGGTACAAGGTAAGCAATTTATCCTAAAAAAAGCTGGGACAAAAACCACCAATTATCCAAACTCAAAAATAACGCCCTCATTGAATTCCTTAACCTGGAAACCAGTAGGGAAGGAAGAAGAAGAAAAAAAAAAACAGAACCAATTAGCCCAAAGGAAGAGAAGGATACCTTGGCAGCTATGGCGCGGAGGTACTTGGCACGTACGGCGCCTGGAGCTCGGCTCCAGTCCTTACCCTTGTTCCGGGTGAGCGCTCGCCGGGCGGCCTCCACCGCCAGTTCCACGTCCTCCGCAGTAGCCGCTGGAATATCTCCTGTTTACAAGACCAATCCTGGTCGGCGTCAACGGCACCAAACCACCAAATGCGAAAGGGAAAAGGAGGGAGCCATACCGATGGATTCCTCGGTCGCGGGGTTGATCACGGGGATGCGCTTGCCTAAGATCGGCTTCCTCCACTCGCCGTCAATAAAGAGTTGCCGATTGGGGATCACCGCCGCCGCCATCTCTCCTGACGATGACACTCCGGCACTATCCCCGTCCTACTTTGATCATAAAGCCGGAGAAAGCAGATCAGAAGAACAAAAAAAAACTTTAATAAGTAGCCTAAATAACTCGCACTCGCGAATGCTACCGTTTCGAGTACAGTCTTAGGGTCCCACTTTTCGTTCGAGTGAGGAGGCGAGTGCGTCGACCTGGGAGTGTCGCGATCGATTCGTTGTGGCATGACGGGCTGTAAAAAAAATAAAGTGTAACACCGGCTGAGATATTGAGCTGTTGTACCCATTTTTGGATTCTACTCCAGCGAACACTACCTTAATTTATTTATTTTTAAAGATCTTTTTATTATTAAAAATAATAAGGACATATAAATATTTCAATTAAACGAGATAAAATTATTATAAATATACTAATACAATTTTTAAAAAAATCTAATAATTAAAGGATTCATATAGTGATCAGTAAAGTCTAATAAAATTTGATTGTTATTATTATATTATATCACTGTTTAAACTACAAAGTCAACAAATAAGTCAATTAAAAATGATATTTGGCACCATTTTATATATTATATTTTAAAAACAAATAAATAAAAATGACCTGAATTTGAATCGTATATATTTTCTAAAAATCAATATGTGAGTATGTATAAATTACGTATCTTATATATTCTGGTAGACAATAGTAGATAACCGACGCGAGAGCGTTAAATATGACATCCGTATTGTATTTCGTTTGCAATTTTAGAAATAGATCGTTAAATATTAATAGGACACCCATTAAAATTCAAATTCTTATATTTAGATCTATGATATTCTAATTAGTAATATATATCTTCTGAGAAATTAATATATTTTATTGTATAAAAAAATAATAGTTATTAGTTAGTATAAATATTTTCCATCCATCGCTCCTAAATTTAGAGCCAACATTTCCAATATATATATAATTTATACGTTGGACGTTCAATGTGCATGCCCAGTGTGCGCGTAGAGATGATTTGAATAGTGTTTTTCCTATTCACATAAACAGTAAAAATAATATATATATATATATAGTGCATCAATAATCAAATTTGAATTTTGATAATAATAAAAATTCAAAGTTAAAGCATATTATGTCTTATGTTTTTTTGTCAAACTTATAATCTTAGTAAGTTTGCAAGATTATAAGCTAAGCAGAGAAGTCCAATAAGTCAGAGAACCAGGGGTTTGGCAAAGGTAAACTTCGTGTGAGGAGCAATGGTAAAATCATGTCTTCGGTATAGGGACAATTTTAGGTGTCAATCCGACTAAAACTTCTAGAGGAATGTTGAAATCGAGATCGGACAATTAAAGACGGTCACTATTAATATTTTGTGTATAAATTGTGTTAACTTTGTGTTGCAAGCTTTGTACCACCTATCACAAGCTTTGCCCGAGCACTCTATGGTATGGTCGAGCACCCTGTGCTCTGACCGAGCACCCAGTGTATTTATCGAGCACTCAAGGTGTGTTTGGTTCGGGGTTATTCTCCATAACTGTGGTTATCTATCCAAGATTATCAATACAAATCTTATTTGGTTTAGGATTTGAACGATTACCAAGTCATGATGGATGTCCGACACATCATATCACGTCAGCAAAAGGGTTATGTATGGGGGAATTGAAAAACCTCCAAGAAGCTTGGTTTTTCTTGATTCCCTTGGTTATGAATTTTTTTTCTCAAAAATATCCTCTGATTTTTACCATTTAGAAAAAAACTATCCTTATCAATTTATCAAATAACAATCTAGCCGGTTGTCGGTCGACCACCGTCTATCACGGGTCTACCATGGCCGCCGATCACTGGCCACCCGATCGATCGTCGATCGTCGGTCGATCGTCGTGTCGCCGACATCGGCCGTCTCCGTAAATCGAATGAATAATATAGTAAAATGTTAAATTATGTGATATTTTAAAACCTTCAAACAAATAAGTTTTGATTGCATTACTTCGGATTGAACAAAACAATATTTGATAATGTTTCATTCCCTATAATCTTGGTAATATAATTACCTAATAATCACATTGTCAAGATTATATATTATAACTTGAACCAGACACACCCTCAGTGCAAATGTGCTCTGCCCAAGTACCTTGTGCTTTGACCGAGCACCCAGTGTATTTGTCGAGCATCCAGTGTATTTGTCGAGCACTCAGTGCAAATGTCGAGCACCCAATATAAATGTTGAGCACCCGGCCAATACAAATGTCGAACACCCAGTGTCATTACCAAGCACCCTTATACAAAGACCAAGCACCCTATACAAAACCCGAGCACCTTATACAAAAACCGAGCATACTCCAACTAACTACGAAGGATCTACGGTTCAGCAACAGTTGACTACATGCGAATCATTCAAAACACCAAAATTTTTGGATCGGTCAAAGAGCAAGGTGTCACCTCAAGATAAGATCCAATTAAGTAGGATCCAGATCTGGACTTTTGTCAAAGTTGTTGGTACATAAAAGAAGGGTTGAACACAACACAAACTCTAGTATCAATTATTTGAATTATGCTCAAGTGCTCTTTCTCTCAAAACTTCGTGCTACAACGCCACAACTCCCACCAGGCTTCATCTTTAAGTTATTTTGTCGATATATCTTAGCTCTTATTATTCCATGTAATTAATTAATCTTTAAAAGGAGTGGTAAAGTTGTTATCGACTCCTTTACCTTTTGTAAGTGTCATGTCTCTTTCCTCCAATGAGGAAGAGATCATCTAGTAAATTGTTTACTGAAAATGGTCAAGGAACGTGGGCCTTGGACTAGCAGTCATTTGGTTGCATGTGAACCAAGTAAAACCAATTATGTCCTTTTGTGTTTTGAGATTTGTGTTTTTCCATTGCAAGTGATTTAGTTTTACAAAAGAAAGAAAAGTTTTAAACACGTTGTTCACTCCCCTCTCTAGCGTGTTTTTCGATCCTATAATTTGTATCAAAACGGGGGCGCTCAAATTCGATGCAACCACCGGTTGAGCAACTTTATTTTTTTCTTTTGTTTGTTTTATATTTTTTTTTCCTTTCGTGTGTTTTATTTCTTTCTTTTCTCCCGCACTACTAATTCAAAACTAAGTCTTGAGATATTTTTGTGTTCATATATGCTAGTATCGGAAGATCCTCGACCGAACTAACCGTGGAGCAACATCCCACAAGGCCTAGAATTGAGTAGGAGAAATGTAATAATGTAAATTTAAATTTTAAATTTCATATTATTTGTTTCAAGTGCAGGAAGAGATAACACTACAAAAATAAGTATCCTACTCATAAGACTCGAACGACACATCCGGCGACAAAGGAGGCACCAATGTCAGAAGTCAGGAGGAACAAAGAGCACATCATGTGTTTCGAGGTGTCCGGAGAGAGAAAAAGTACACCGAATTAGGGGATGCGGCTAAGGTTACTAAAGATTTTAAGAATTTAAGTTTTAAAATACATGATAATTTAGATAAATTATGTGTTAATTCTAGTATTACTGGTCATAATAAATTTAGCAAATTAGTTGATTTTAGTTCAAACAATATTGTTCATTTAATTAACTCAATTAATAATTCAATTAATAAAAATTAAATAATTCACATTTAATTACTTTAAATAATAAAAATATTTTTGAAGAAAATAATCAAATTAATCTAATCTTTGATAAAATTAATCGAGAACTATATCAAATTTTTAGTTAGTCATTATAGATTTAGATCAAATCAAGACTAAAATCAATCTAGAAGTTAATCAGATTAATCAAATCCTAGATCAAAACCATCAGAATTGAAGTCAGAATTATCAAACTCTATATCTGATTAATTAAGATAATTCTGAATTAAAAAAATTTTGTTTTGAAAAATTCAACTTCTATTTTGAAAAATTTAAATCCTAATTTAAAAAAAATGTTTTGGAAGATTTTAAATCTAATTTGAAAAATTCAAATCCTTATTTGAAAATTTTAAATCTTAATTTGAAAATTCAAATCCTAATTTGAAAAACTCTAATCCCGTGTGAAAAAGTCTAAATCTAACTTAATTAATCAAACTAATAAAATTAATCATAATAGAGTATCATTTGATTATACATAAATTAATCATTTAAAGGTTAAACCTTCAACTCTTAACAAATCAATTACTAAATATATAGACTTGGATTACAGACCTAAGTTAACCAAAAATCAAGATCCTAAAGTTTGTAAACATAATTATCATAGAATACCCTTTAACTATTGAACAAATAAAATTCTACCTAAGAAACCAACTACTTTTTTTGAATTGATTGAATATGGCATGTTCATTCATTCATTCATATTATGTTTAATTAAGTATTAATTATATCATGTCATACATGCTAGCCTTACAATTATCATAGAATGGTTAGATAAGAAATGATTAATTAACCTTGACAATATAGTATCAAGATGCGGTGAGATGATAATATATTAGGGAAATGAAGTCAAGCGTGTATTTAGATTGGATAAGGAGTATTTGATTTGCTGTACTTAGCTAAGTGGAACTAACTGAAACTACCTCAACACATCTTAACTAGTTAGACCAGGATTTGACTCAAAGTAAATTAAGTGTGTAATTTCTTATAGTTGATTTTGTCTAAAGAAGTGGTCGTTGTTCCGATCAAATAAGGTCTTTGTATCTCGCCACAATCTGAAAGTCTTCTTTCGAAATATTCAATTAACTAATTAAAGGTTAAATCTGAATCTAAATAAAAATTAATTAATTTCTAAGACATTGAATTTAACGAAATAAAATTGAAAGTAATCTCACAACACATATAGAATAACCTGATTGATCATGTTTATTAGGTGAAATGTTAAGAACAATCAAATTGAAAATATTTTTGAAAATGATTTCAAAATTTACATATAAATAGTTTCTTAAAATTACTTTTTCTATGTCATGTTTGTGTGTGTAGTTATACTTAGTTTTTGAAATCTATATTTTCTTAAAATGTTGATTAATTGAAGTCATGCATGACTTAGTAATTCGCACATGGATAGAATTGACAAGATTCACCATCTCATGACTCGGTCCTTGAGTCGGTGAAAGATGCATTGCGGAAGTTGTGTCCTTGGTGCATCCGAGGGACCGCCGGACGAGGAGCATTGGAGTGAAGCCAAAGGAAGTAAACTTTAGGGCGAGATGCGAAGGATGGCGTTGCGAAGCCGTGCGCTTGGCGCATCCGAGGGACGTGGCCTGATGAAGAGAACTTCAAGGCGAGGGACTCCAAGGGAAGATGAGAGTGAGTGATTGTAACCCGGGACAGGGTAGCTCATAGGTGAACTTGGTCAAATGGCTAAGTGTCGGATGGGTGTTTTCGATATCACCGATGTCATGATATATAATGATCGCTTCAAGTCAACCGAGACTCGACCGTGTTCGAGTCGGTTCGCCGAATAGTCGATCATCGCATCATCGATCAAGGGATGACAATGATCGATGAAGATGGGGCACGTATTAAACCTCCCGTAGCCGACTAATTAGTCGACTACGCAGGCATCAGTCGACTGATGGAGACCATCAGTCGACTGATAGGGTTACCGTTGGACGATGATGACAGTATTCAGAAGTTGTTAGAGTCGGCTATTAGAGGGCAGTCAACTGATGACATGCATCAGTCGATTGTCACCTGACCAAAGGGAAGAATACCATTCTCTCTATCAAAAGAGAGGGTGAGGACCTTGGGGGAGCTAATGCTTCAACTCTAAACTACCCCAAGTGCCCTAAACATTTCCTACTCTTCTTACTTGCATTTATTTCAATTCTATTGTAAGAAGAGAGATCTTGTGTAAGAAAGGTTACCTCCACCTAACTTTGTGCAAAGGAGAGACTAGTGAAGCTTTAGGCGTGATTCACCTGGAACGAATCGGTTCGTGGATTAGTGACAAGGTCGTGAACCACGTTACATCAATATGCGCTCAAGAACGATTGAATTCCATCGTCTACACGAAGAGGGCTATTCACCCCCTCTAGCCGACCACCGATCATCCAACAAGTGGTATCAGAGCCAAGGTTGATTGTCAACGAACTCACTGCTGCAACAAGCATGACAATGACAATGGTTGGCTCCAACATCCATCCGCCCAAGTTCGAGAGGGAATTCGATTGGTGGAAAAAGCAAATAGAGGTATTTTTCGAAATCGACTTTGAAATTATGTTGATTATGGAAAATGGTTTCGAGTTGCCTAAGGATGAGGAAGGGGAGCCACTAGAAAAATCGAGATGGACAAAGAAATAAAGAGAGGAGTACTTGGCAAATTCAAAGGCCAAGCACCATTTATACAACATGCTCCCCCAACAAGAGATCAACCGAATTGGGGAGTGCTCAAGTGTCAAGGAGATGTGGGAGAGATTGATTGAACTTCATGAAGGCACCTCCGAGGCAAAATTAGCAAGATGGGATCTCCTCCGCTCACAATTGAACAACATTAAGCTAGATAAAGGGGAGAAGATAATATCTCTTCATTCTCGCTTTAAAGAGATAATTAACAGTTTGACAAGTGTAGGGGAGAAGCTTACAAACCGCGATATGATCATGAAAGCCATAGGCGCCTTCCCCCGATCCTCAAAATGGAGTTCCATGGTAGATTCATTCTACATCTCCAAGAATCTAGAGGTGAGTACTCTAGAAGAATTCTTTTCAACTATGGAACTTCATGAGACTAGGCTTGAAGGTACAATTGAAGAACCAAGCATAAAACCAAGGGGAGTTGCACTAATAACAAATAAAGGAAAGAAGAAGATGCCTTCACCCTCCTCATCCGATGAAGATTCATCCTCCTCATCAATGGATAGCAATAAGGAAACATATATGGTAAGGAAGGTAAGGCGTGCATTAAAAATTTTTAAGTTTAATAAATCTCATGATAGGGGAAGAAGGCCAAGAAGGAAAATTATATGCTATAATTGCCAAGGAGAGGGACACATAAGAGATGAGTGTCCTTTATTGAACAAGAGCAAAGAAGAAAGGAAGAAGCATGACAAGAAGAAAGAAGGGAAGAAGAAAGAAGAAAAGAAGAAGGAAAAGAAGACAAAATCTCACAACCTTAAAGCGGTGACGTGGGATGATCCACCATCATCATCAGAGGGAGAACAAGCTTTCACAACCCTTGTACTAATGGGGATTGATGATGTAGAGTCCACCTCCTCCGAAAGAGAAAATGCAAGCACTAGCGAGGAGGAGAACTCGAGTGAAGGGGGAGCGTCATCATCTTCATCCTCATCATCAGAAGGGGATTGGGTAAGTAAGATAACGAAATTACCCTCCCATAAAGTTGTTTCCATGATTTTAAGTTTAACTAGGGACTTATTTAAAATGAAAAATAAAAATAAATGCATGCAAAATGAAAGTAAGACCCTAGAAGAGAAACTAGACAATGCATGCTCACATGATGAATATATTCCTCTTAATGTTAATGATGCATGTATTGAAGAAAATAAGGCCTTAAGAGAAAAGATAGATCAGTTGACTAAGGCCTTAGAAAAATTCACAATTGGCTCCAACACTTTGAACATGATTATAGGGAGTCAAAGAGCAAGTTTCAATAAGAAGAGATTAGGCTATAAGGGATCTAAAAATGAGAAAGCATATCATTGTTTAATTGCTAGGGGTCAATCTAAAACAACAATGATAACTAGAAAATGGATTCCTAAGGAGTATTTGGTGAACCTTATTGGAAAGTGTTGGAAGATCGGTGGCCGGCTAGAGGGGGGTGAATAGCCCTCTTCGTGTAGATGATGGAATTCAATCGTTCTTGAGCATCTACGATTAGGGTTAGCGCAACAGAATAACAAAAACCAAAGAAAATTAAGAATGACAAAGAATACGAACACTAACACGTTGATGTAACGTGGTTTACGACTTTGTCGCTAATTCACGGACTGATTCATTCCAGGTGAATCACGCCTAAAGCTCCACTAGTCTCTCCTTTTCATAAAGCTAGGTGGAGGTAACCTTTCTTACACAAGATCTCTCTTCTTACAATAGAATTGAAATAAATGCAAGTAAGAAGAGTAGGAAACGTTTAGGGCACTTGGGCGTAGTTTAGAGTTGAAGCATTAGCTCCCCCAAGACCCTCACCCTCTCTTTTTATAGAGAGAATGGTATTCTTTCCGTTCGTCAGGCGATAGTCGACTGATGCATGTCATCGCGCCCTCTAACGATTGACTCAGCGGCTTACGAATACTATTGTCATCGTCAGCGGTAACCCTATCGATCGATGGTCTCCATCGATCGTGATCGCTAATCGATCGATCGGCTACGAGAGGTTCTATGCCCACGTCCCATCTTTATCAGTCGACTGTCGTCCCTTGGCAGTCGACTTTTAGGCCAGAATTTCGACTTGAACACTAGTCGAGTCTCCAGTTGACTTGGAGCAGTCGACTGTCATATCATGGCAGTCGACTGATGTCGGGAACCACCCATCCAACACAGCCATTTGGCCAAGTTCACCTACGAGCTACCCCATCCCGGGTTACAATCGCTCACTCTCATCTCCCTTGGAGTCCCTCGCCTTAAAGTTCTCTTCGTCCGGCCACATCCCTCGAATGCGCCAAGCGCACGGCTTCATAGCGTCATCCTTCGCATCTCGCCCTGAAGTCTACTTCCTTTGACTTCACTCCAATGTTCCTTGTCCGACGGTCCCTCGGATGCACCAAACGCACGACTTCCGCAATGCATCTTTCACTGACCCAAGGACCGAGTCATGAGATGGTGAATCTTGCCAATGCTATCCATGTGCGAATTACTAAGTCATGCATGACTTCAATGCACATATCAAATCCATAACAACCTAATTTAAACCCTTTGCCACACACATCAAAACCACATCACATGAGTTGATTGCCCTAACAATCTCCCCCTTTTTGATGTGTGACAATCGGTTTAAGTTAGGTAAAACAATTACAAAAATACATAAGGTAAGAAAGCATGTAAATAAACATGAGTATCAAAACTCCCCCTTAAGACATGCTAATTCACCACCTAGCATGATTAACTTAAACTCATCATTTCTCCCCCTTTAACACTATCAAAAACATTATACAAATGTTATACAAGCATGACATCAAGTCTAAGGAAGAAAATTACCCAAAACCAACTTTAAAACCTGATAAAGCATGTTATTGTGCTTGTACACAGTACATTAGTCGATTGTATCAGAGCATCAGTCGACTGTCACCTAAATTTCAGAATTTCTGATTTTCAAAGTCTAATTTCAGAAATGCATTAGAAATTCTAGGAAATTCGAAAAATCATGAAATTTAGAGAACATGTTTCTAATGAGTTTCTTTATCAGTGAAAAATGATTTTTTCATGAAAATTCATTCCATTTTTGAAAATTTGGCAAAAGCTCAAAAGTTGTAAAAAGTCTCAATTTTGTATCAACTTGAAAACTAGTTTTGCCTTGGAAACTTTTCAAAACATGAACTCACTGTTTATGAAACATGAAATATTTTTAAATCATTTAAAATATCCAACTATGATCTATGGGCAATATGTCCATTGATTAAACATTTGGTTTCCCCATAGTTGATCTATGATTGCTCTATTGATACACTTAATGACCCATCTAAATGTCATAAACATTAGTGGATCATTTGTATCATCCTATCATCTCACCCATTGATATGTTCTCAATCAAGTTAGCCTTATAGTGGGATATGAGATGTTCCTAAAGGTATCTGCACTTAACCAAAATTTCATGCATTTCTACCCATGGTTAAGTGTCTATATCCTAAAACACCCAATGTGATCATAAAAACATGTATTATCAATCATGATCAAATGTTATCAATAATTGCATATCATGATAAAAAATAAAATATTATTATGATTCCATATTATGATCACATTATCATCACCCAACACTCAATTCAAAAACTATCACCCTCATCATCCTAAGTCAATCATATGATATGATATAAAATAAGTCCACTATAGTTGACCAACCTAGGGTTTTCCTAACCTTAGGGATGGATTTGGGAACCCAATATAAATTCTTACCAATAGGGTTCACCAAATATTCCTTAGGGATCCATTTCCTAGCTATCATGGAGGTTTTGGCTTGACCCCTAGCAACCTTCTCATTTTTAGATCCCTTATAGCCTAATCCCTTCTTATTGAAACTTGCCCTTTGGCTCCCTATAATCATGTTCAAAGTGTTGGAGCCAATGGTAAATTTTTCTAAGGCCTTAGTCAAATGATCTACCTTTTCTCTTAAAGTCTTATTTTCCTCAATACATGCATCATTAACATTAAAAGGCATGTAATCATCATGTGAGCATGTATTATCAAAACTAGAAGAAAAAAATATTATCATTAACATTTAAACATACTTTTTTTAGCTTTTCTTCTAGGGTCTTAATTTCATTTTGCATGCTTTTGTTTTTCTTTTTAGCCATAAATAGTTCCTTAGTTAAACTCGAAATCATAGACATAATTTTCTTGGGAGGAAGATTTGTTACCTCACTTACCAAATCCTCTTCCGATAATGAGGATTGAGATGAAGCTCCCCCTTCACTTGTGCTCTCCTCCTCACTTGTGCTTGCTTCTTGTTCGGAGGATGAGGTGGAGTCCACATCATCAATCCCCATTAGTGCAAGGGTTATGAAAGCTTGTTCTCCCTCTGATAAGGATGATGGATCATCCCATGTCGCCTTGTGTGCCTTGGCCTTTCCTTTTTTCTTGGTTTTCTTTTCATCCTCCTTCTTCTTGTTCCCCTTCTTCTTTTCTTCTCTCTTCTTTCTCTCTTCCTTGCTTTTGTTCAAGAGGGGACACTCATCTCTTATATGTCTCTCTCCTTGGCAATTGTATCATATAATTTTTCTTCTTGGTCTTCTCCTTCTATCATTAGATTTGTTAAATTTAAAAAATTTCAAAGCACGTCTTACCTTCCTTACCATATATGCTTCCTCATTGCTATCCATTGATAAGGAAGATGAATCTTCATTGGATGAGGAGGGTGGCGTCACCTTCTTCTTCTTTCCCTTGTTGGCTATGAGCGCTACTCCCCTTGATGGCTTGATTGGATCTTCTACTATTCCTTCAAGCCTAGACTCATGTAATTCTATAGTGGAGAAAAATTCATCTAGAGTACTTACTTATAGATTCTTTGAGATATAAAATGAGTCGACCATGGAACTCCACTTCGATGATCGGGGGAAAACATCTATAGCCTTCATTATCATGTCTCGGTTTGATAGCTTCTCACCTACACTTGACAAACCAGTTATGATTTCCTTAAATCGAGAATGTAAAGAAAGTACTTTTTCTCAATTTTCTAATTTGATGTTGCTTAATTGTGATCGAAGGAGGTCCCTTCTTGCAAGTTTTGCCTCAGAGGTGCCTTCATGAAGCTCAATCAACCTTTCCCACATCTCCTTGGCATTTGCACATTCTCCTATTCGGTTGATCTCTTATTGGGGGAGCACATTGAAGAGGTGGTATTTAGCTTTTGAGTTTGCAAGGTGCTCCTCCCTTTGCTTTTTGGTCAATCGTTATTTCTCAATTGGTTCACCCTCTTCGTCCCTAGGTATATCGAAACCGGATTCCATGATTAACATAATATCAAAATCCGTTTTGAAAAATACCTCCATACGCTTCTTCCACCACGCGAATTCGCCCTCGAACTTAGGTGGATCAATGTTTGAGCCGACCATCTTTGTTGTCATGCTTGTTGCGGCGGTGAGTCCGGTGACAAGCAACCTTGGCTCTGATACCACTTGTTGGAAGATCGATGGCCGACTAGAGGGGGGTGAATAGCCCTCTTCATGTAGACGATGGAATTCAATCGTTCTTGAGCATCTACGATTAGGGTTAGCGCAACAGAATAACAAAAATTAAAGACAATTAAGAATGACAAAGAATACAAACGCTAACACGTTGATGTAACGTGGTTCACGACCTTGCCGCTAATCCACGACCCGATTCGTTCCAGGTGAATCACACCTAAAGCTCCACTAGTCTCTCCTTTGCACAAAGCTAGGTGGAGGTAACTTTTCTTACACAAGATCTCTCTTCTTACAATAGAATTGAAATAAATGCAGTAAGAAAGAGTAGGAAACGTTTAGGGCACTTGGGTGTAGTTTAGAGTTGAAGCATTAGATCCCCCAAGGCCCTCACCCTCTCTTTTTATAGAGAGAATGGTATTCTTCCCGTTAGTCAGGCGACAGTCGACTGATGCATGTCATCAGTCGACTGCCCCTCTAATGGTTGACTCTAACGACTTCAGAATATTGTCGTCACCGGCCCAACCAGAACCTATCAATCGATTGATGCTGTAGCCAATCGATCGGCTATGGGAGGTTACGTGCCCCGCCATCTTCATCAGATCATTGCCATCCCTTGCAATGATCGGAGAGTGCCGGCCGATCGTTAGGCGAACCGACTCGAATACCAGTCGACTTGGAGCAGTCGACTGTCATATCATGGCAATCGACTGATGTCGGGAAACACCCATCCGACACTTAGTCATTTGGCCAAGTTCACCTACGAGCTATCCTATCCCGAGTTACAATCGCTCACTCTCATCTCCCTTGGAGTCCCTCGCCTTGAAGTTCTCTTCGTCCAGCCACGTCCCTCGGATGCGCCAAGCGCACGGCTTCACAGCGTCATCCTTTGCGTCTCGCCCTGAAGTTTACTTCCTTTGACTTCACTCCAATGCTCCTCGTCCGACGGTCCCTCGAATGCACCAAACGCATGGCTTCCACAATGCATCTTTCACCGACTCAAGGACTGAGTCATGAGATGGTGAATCTTGCCAATGCTATCCATGTGCGAATTTCTAAGTCCTGCATGACTTCAACGCACATATCAAATCCATAACAACCTAACTTAAACTCTTTATCATACACATCAAAACCACATCACATGGGTTGATTGCCCTAACAGAAAGAACTTATATTGGGTTCCCAAATCCATCCTCAAGGATTAGGAAAACCCTAGGTTAGTCAACCATACTTGGACTTAACTTATATCATGTTAATTGGTTGACATACGATGATGTGGGTTATAACTTTTTGATTTATAGTGTTGGGTGATGATAATGTGATCATAACATGAAATTATGTATAATCTTTGTTTTATGATCATGATATGTAATTAGTGATTTATAATCATGATATGCAATAATTGATTATTTATAATCATGATTGATAATTCTTGATGCATGTTCATGATTGGATTTTTAGGATGATACTTAACCTTGATAGATTTGCATGAAAATTATGGTTAAGTATAAATACCTTAGTCACATCTCACACTCACTATAAGGCTAACTTGATTGAGAACATAGCAATGAGTGAGATGATAGGATGATACAAATGATCCACTAATGCTTATGACATTTAGATGGGTCATTAAGTATATCAATAGAGCAATCATAGACCAACTATGGGGAAAATAAATATTTAATCAATGGACATATTGCCCATAGATCATAGTTCGATATTTTAAATGATTTAAAAATATTTCATGTTTCATAAATAGTGAGTTCATTCATGTTTTGAAAAGTTTCCAAGGCAAAACTAGTTTTCAAGTTGATATAAAATTGAAACTTTTTGTAACTTTTGAGTTTTGCCAAATTTTCAAAAATAAAATGAATTTTTATGAAAAACATTTTTCAAAGATAAAGAAACTCATTAGAAATATGTTCTCCAAATTTCATGATTTTTTGAATTTCCTAAAATTTTTAATGCATTTCTAAAATTGAACTTCGAAAATTAAAAATTCTGAAATTTAGGTGCTAGTCGATTGATGCTCTGATTCAGTCGATTGATGTACTATGCACGTGCACAGTAACCTGTTCTATTAGGTTTTGAGTTAGTTTTTGGTATTTTTCTTCCCTTGGACTTGATGTCATGCTTGTATAACATTTGTATAATATTTTTGATGGTGTCAAAGGGGGAGAAATGATGAGTTTAAGTTAATCATGCTAGGGGGAGAACTAGCATGTCTTAAGGGTAAGTTGTGATATTCATGTTTACTTACATGCTTTCTTACCTTATGTATTTTTGTTAAATGTTTTACCTAACTTAAATGGATTGTCACACATCAAAAAGGAGGAGATTGTTAGGGCAATCAATCCATGTGATGTGGTTTTGATGTGTGTGTGGAAAAGGGTTTAAGTTAGGTTTGTTATGGATTTGATATGTGCATTGAAGTCATACAGGACTTAGTAATTCGCACATGGATGGCTTGACGATAGCATTGGCAAGATTCACCATCTCATGACTCGGTCCTTGAGTTGGTGAAAGATGCATTGTGGAAGCCGTGCGCTTGATACATCCGAGGGACCACCGGACGAGGAGCAATGAAGTGAAGCCAAAGGAAGTAGACTTCAGGGCGAGATGCAAAGGATGACACTGCGAAGTCGTGCGCTTGGCGCATCCGAGGGACATGGTCGGATGAAGAGAACTTCAAGGCGAGGGACTCCAAGGGAAGATGAGAGTGAGCGATTGTAACCCGGGACAGGGTAGCTCGTAGGTGAACTTGGTCAAATGGTTAAGTGTCAGATGTGTGTTTCCCGACATCAGTCGACTGCCATGATATGACAATCGACTACTCCAAGTCGATTGGAGGCTCGACTGGTGTTCGAGTCGAAGTTCTGGCCGAATAGTCGATTGCCAAGGGATGACAGTTGACTGATGAAGATGGGGTGCGGGCACAGAATCTCTCGTAGCCGACTGATCAATCGGCTAAGAAGGCATCAGTCGATTGATGGAGACCATCAGTCGACTGATAGGGTTACCATTGGATGGTGACGATAATATTCAAAAGTCGTTGGAGTCGGCCGTTAGAGGGGCAGTCGTCTGATGACATGCATCATTCAACTACCGCCTGACCAACGAGAAGAATACCATTCTCTCTATAAAAAGAGAGGGTGAGGGCCTTGGGGGAGCTAATGCTTCAACTCTAAACTACACCCAAGTGCCCTAAACATTTCCTAATCTTCTTACTCGCATTTATTTCAATTCTATTGTAAGAAGAGAGATCTTGTGTAAGAAAGGTTACCTCCACCTAGCTTTGTGCAAAAGAGAGACTAGTGAAGCTTTAGGCATGATTCACCTGGAACGAATCGGTCTGTGGATTAGCATCAAGGTTGTGAACCACGTTACATCAACGTACGCTCAAGAACGATTGAATTCTATTGTCTACATGAAGAGGGCTATTCACCCCCCTCTTGCCAGCCACCGATCATCCAACAATGTCGAGCACCTAATGTCATTACCGAGCACCCCTATACAAAAATCGAGCACCCTATACAAAATCCAAGCACCTTATACGAAAACCGAGCACCCTATACTCCAGCCGACTATGAAGGATCTACGGTTCAACAACAGTCGACTGATCAGGACAGCAGTCGACTATATGCGAGTCATTCAAAATGCCAAGATTTTTGGATCGGTCAAAGAGCAAGGTGTCACCTCAAGATAAGATCCAATTAAGTAGAATCCATATTTGGACTTTGTCAAAGCTATTGATCTATATAAGAAGGGTTGGGCACAAACCCTAGAATCAATGATTTAAATTATGCTCAAGTGTTCTTGCTCTCAAAACTTCGTGCTACAATGCCACAACTCCAATTGGGCTTCATCTTTAAGTTATTTTGTTGGTATATCTTAGATCCTATTATTCCATGTATTTAATCTCTAAAAGGAGTGATAAGGTTGTTACCGACTTCTTATCTTTTGTAAGTGGCGTGTCTCTTACCTCTAACGAGGAAGAGATCATCTAGTGAATTGTCCATCGAAAACAGTCAAGGATCGCGAGCCTTGAACTATATATATATATATATATATATATATATATAGAGAGAGAGAGAGAGAGAGAGAGAGAGAGAGAGAGAGAGAGATGTTGAGTGACATTTTATGCGCGCCTGTGAGCGCCTGTCGACATGGTGCTGCCACCTCGTTTCGTCGTCGAGACCCACATCTTGCCTCGCGTTTCTTTTTTCCTTCAGTTTTTATTTTTTGATTTTTTGCTTTGTCACTGCGATGTGTGCCTACTCTCTTTCTTCTTCCTGTGCTAGATCTTTTGTCCGTCTCTCCTCTTTCTTTAAAATTTTCTTCCTATGCTAGGTTTTCTTCCCACCTCTCCTCTTCTTTTTTTTGCGCTATGTTTTCTTTCGTCATTGGGTTTTCCTTGCCTCCCCTTGCAGAACTCTTGCCGTCGCAGATCCAATCTCTCGCCACGCATTGCATGTGGTCACGAGTAGCTCCTCGCCGCGTCGGTCTCGCCGTAGGTCGGAATTCTCATCACCCTCGAGTTCGCCTTGTTGGTGCAATCGACCCAGGTCATGATTGACTAGACTTGAGTTGAACTCGAGTAGTGTTTTGATGTTTGACAATGTTTTGGAAAGATTGTTGATGCAATAGACCCGGGTTATGATTGACCGGACTCGAGTTTGAATCGAAGGGTATTTTGATGTTTGACGATGGTTTGACCATTGTTTGACTATATGGTTGACATGAGATTGACCATATGATGGAGAAGTCCAAGTCTTGTATACTTGACATGGAAAGTTCAAGTCTTGAGTACTTGACATAGAAAGTCCATGCATGAGTCTTGGCAAAGGAAAGTCCAAGCTTGAGTCTTGGTATTTGGAAAGTCCAACATTGGGTTGGCATGGAAAGTCTAAGGGTGTAGTCTTGGCCACGTAAGTCCAAGGGTGTAGTCTTGACAGTGAACGTCCAAGTCATGGGTAGTTGGCATTTGGGAAGTCCAAGGGGTAATATTGGCAGCGTAAAGTCCAAGGGTGGAGTCTTGCAGCATGAGTCCAATGGTTGACGGCGTAAAGTCCAAGCGGGAGTCTTGACAACGTAAACCCAATGTGCCTTGGCAGTGTAGATCACATTAGCATGACAATAGCTAATGGAAACACCTGAAGGCTAGCATATGAATGAACAAGTCATGGATGACTTGGAGGGATCCGATAGACGTGAGGCTGACGGAGATGATTAGAAGGCTTAGGTCTAGACTAAGGGTGGTCTAACAAGTATGAGGGCATCATATTTGGTGTTAAAATCTCATGGATGAGGTTATCAGTCGACTGATATAAGTCGACTAGTGTTCGACTGTAGGAAATGACCTAGCAGTCGACTTTCAACATTGGACAGTCGATTGATGGCCTGAGCAGTCGACTGATATGGTGATCAGTCGACTGTTGGTCGAGTTTTCAGGGATAGAAAGTTTCCGAGTCGACTGTTAGGGTTTGACAGTCGAGTGATGACTCGATCAGTCGATTGATGAATATGATCAGTAGACTGATGCCTTATCCATTGGAACTTATCCAATGTGGCTCGGGCCGTTGTGAGACAACGGTTACAGGAGCAGTCGATTGATGGTCTCGATCAGTCGACTGCTAAGCGAAATCCAGCCCGAGTTGCAGGTTTAAAAGGAGCACGAAGGGAGAGATTTGACAGTGATTTCTTGAGCATCTTTGAGGTGATTTTCTGGTGCAAATCAGGATCTTCAAGCACGGTTCAAGCAATCAACAAGCAAGCATTCCAAAGCAATAGTTGTAAAGTTTTCTTTACGTTGTTTTGTATATTCATCTTGTATTTGCTTATTTTACTTTATATTACTTAGTGTAATCACTTGTACAAGATTTCTCTGCCTTCGACTTGTTGTCGAGAAGGAGTATTTGATTAGTAGTGTGTGTTTGCATCGCTAGGGCTCTTTCAAGCCCAATCCGTGAAGTATGAACCTTGAGGTTCTGAACCATGTTATATTTGTACATTGTGATTATGTATCTTGTTATTTGTCTTTGTTATTATTATTCCGCTGTGCTAACAAGATTGTAGACGATCAAACGCGAATAAATTCCATCGACAACTGAAACGCTATTCACCCCCCTCTAGTGGACGCATAGTTCCTAACACGCCTCCCCGCGCTCCACCCCTCACCGTGTCGGTCTCACCGCAACCCATTGTCCCCCTTGCCTTGCCCTCGAGCTTCATATCCATACGTTATGCCCCTCACCACACCGTCTCGAGCAACCCCTCATCGCGTTGGTCTCGCCCTAGGTCACTTTCCCCTTCGTCGGTCTCGTCGCAGACTTCCATCCCATCGCTGCAAATGTGCTAAACTTTTTATGGATAAACAGGTACAATGTTACAAATCTGTCATGTAAAAATCTTTTGCAGTCTATCTATTAAGAGATTTGTAATTTTATAGGTACTTTGAGGTTTAATGGAGAACATGCAATATGCAGAAGAACTTCTAAGGGAATTTTTTTATCTTTAGAGATTTTATTAGTACACTATAAACTTTTGATAGGGAGGTATCTACTGATATTGGCAGAAACTTTCAAGTAGATAAAATCACCCTTCAAAATTTTAACAATAGAAATTATCATGTAACTATTCCATATCTGTAGCGGTGCGAAGTCTGGATACTCAGTTTCGAGTGTATTTTGCAAAAGAATGGTTTGACGTCTTGCATTTAATCTTTTCGGAATTTTTTAAATGAGGTGTTCAATGACAGTCGTATTCTAGAAGTTGTGCTTGTTTGTTATCATTTTTTAAAAATGGGGTGGCCTTTTATCAAGATCCAAGTTATGTATCTTGATTAAAAAAAATTGAAACCTACCATATATAGTGCTAGTGTTGATCTTTTGAGACCAACACCAACGTGGTGCCAGTCTCAAAAAGACTAGCACCACAACATCACCAACATTTAATGTTGGTCCTAAACTATAGGTCGTTCATTTTTTTATCGTTGATCGTCGCACTACCATCTAATTCCTCATTGTTGATTGACATCCGAACTATAGTTCAATCCTCGAATTCAAGCGGACATTGTCTGATCGCAGACAGAATCCGATCAAATCGAATGAATGGCGATCGTGATATCGCGTCGGATGTGTCACAATCGTGATTCGACCAGATTTTGATTTTGAATCCTTTTCCTTTGTGTTAATTTTTAATTTGGAGCTGATCTTGATCGACACTAAAGCTTGGTGCTGATTTTTACAAGATCAACACCAAAGTGGTGTTGATCTTTCCATATCAACACCAAGTCTTGCCTTGCCTTGGTGTTGATTTGTAAAGATCAACACCAAGGCAAGACTAGCACTAAGTCTTTGGCTTGCCTTGGTGCTGATTTTAAAGATCAACACCAAGGCAAGACTAGCACCAAGTCTTGGCTTGCCTTGGTGCTAATTTGTAAATATCAGCACCAAGGCAAGACCAATACCAAGGAAAGACCTATGATCTTATATTAATATTGCAATTATGTTAGTGGTTATGAATGATATTAATAATTATTTGAAACTATGAAAAATTATTGCATTTTTTTTTCCAGATGCAAGACTAGCACCAAGTTCAATATCTTGTATTAACACCCTAAGATACTGAACTTGGTGCCAACACTAATACCATGGTGTTGGTCTTGCAAATCCAGCACCACCATGCTGGTGTTGGTGCAACATCAATATCTTTGGATGTTGGTCTTGCAAGATCATTACCACTTTGTGATTGATTTTGTAAGACTAGCACCATATATAGTGTTGGTGCAAAATCAATATCACATTGTTGTTAATGATTTTGAGTTGATATTTTTGGGTACATATAAATTTTGGAGTACTTCAGAAACCTATAGCATTTTGAATAATCGAAGCTCTTTAGGTCCATCAATGAGTTTTGATCAAAACCCATTGATGAGCCCAGGGGATTTGGATTTTTGAAAAATTGACATGTAATGTAAGAGGATAGTACAATGATGAAGTTTATGTCTAGTTTTGACATCCCTATAATAAGTTATATGTCACGCCCCGAAGGAGACCCCGCCAAACGAAAATCCGACAGCATCTCCCTTGTACGGGTGACAATGCCAATTTACATACAAGACCTACACGACCACTATACATCGGTCAACACGACCAGAATCCAAACACACACGCAGGTAATAAAATAGGCCTCTGGCCATCAACCAAAATAAATGAGTAACATCTATCACAACTAGACTTACCCCTTCTGCCATCTGAGCAGGAATACTCAACCAAAACTAATTCAAACAAAACCGAATAAAGGTCCATAAGGACACCAAAAATCCACGAATACAAATATCAATCTCTAAACCTAAACATGTCCTCTAATCAAAATGTCCAAACCATAGAAACAAATAACAAATAAAAACTTTCACGAGTAGGGTTTGACAGTTGCACTCTCCTGACAGTTTCATCCTGAAATAGATATAAATCAACGGGGTAAGTTCAAAGAACTCAGCGGGTATAGTAGATATGCAAAGTAAGGTATAACTAACAATAAAAATCATGTCAGTACAGTCTCACATATAGGGTAAGCAAGAAATAAATGCAAAAGGATTGTACTCACCTGAATCTCCTACCCTGATATAGGAGCATGTGCCCTACTATAAGAGTCATCACCATATACAAATATGTATCATGTATGCATGACAATCATATGCAACATCCAAGGCATCAATAAAATAATGCAGCAAACACAATACAAATGCGATCCATGCAAAGTGCATGCCATGCAAATGACATGGTTACCCCTGACGCAGTCAGCCGCCTCACACGCGACGGTGAAGCCGAGTGGGTAGGGTTATGACAACTGTGCACTCTGCCATCACTGCTCCTGAGTGACCGAGTGGACAGGATGCTGTCGGAGTACACCCTCCTGCCCCAAACAGAGTGGGGGAACTAAGCTCTCATCTCCCGGTGTCATAGACCAGAGGAGGGATCCCTGCCCGCTATCACGCTGCCTCATCGCTACCCATGAGCAGACCAGTGGAGCTTGACAGAGCAACTGCACACACCCTGTTGATGTACCACTAACCCATGAGTGGCAGTGTATGCAGGCCATGTAACTGGTTGCGGACTCAACAATAATGGAACCCCGTCCAGCCAGCATGCAATCATGCAAGATGGTACATGATGCTAAAGCATGTAAATCCTACTCAAAATACATATCCGAATAATATGTACAATCAATATGTACATATCCATAATCCAAGTAACTATGATCCAAATAAAAACAGGGAAGATATAATCATAATCTATCACATGCATGTATCAAGTAGGCACCGACAATATACTAGGCATATAAACATGAAAATTATTGCATGCTATCCTAACTAGCATATCAACAATGACTATATCTAAAAGATAAGTCAAAATACCCGCCTAAATAAATATCCGCAAAAAGAACCAAATCGTCACGACTGGGGACCTGCCTCGTGACCGAAACCTACATATAACATAACTATAGTTAAGCACAAAAATACAAATCACCGACAAATCGAATACTTAATCGATTTCCTTCATAACCCAATTAACCCAAATAAATTTTCAATTTTCACTAATTTTTCAACCATCTTATTAGTCTTTTCCTGCCACAAATATCCATACAATTAATTTAGCCCACTAAATCAATTGATAAAAATTTTGATTAATTAATGATAAGCTAATTAATCAATTAAACCTGGATTAACCCGTATTTTAACAACCTAAGACAAATAAATAAAATTTAATGACTTTTAATTTATCCAATAATTGTACCAATCAATTTACCCAATTAATTCCTAATCAACTAACCTAATTCATCACCTACAAAAATCATCAAGATCAAACAATATCACCCAACCATCCCATATCCTCCGAATATAATACGATCAACCGAATAACATCAAAATCAGCCCAAATCGACCAATCAAGCTCACCCGCCCTAGGAATTCCACCGGCAGCCAATATCCCCAACTCGCAGCCCACTACGTGGTCAAGAACCCCACAAATGACTCCTTCAACAGTAACCTCCCAATTTTTATAGCCCCCTAATCGACCCTCACAGCTCGCTCACACCAAAACACAATCAGCCGAACAAAATCCCTAACTCAAATCGTCCGAAATGGGAAAAAGGGGCATCTCTTACCTGCTCCGACGACCTCCGGCCAGAAATCACAGCGAAGGGGAAAAAGGAGGCTCGGGTGGTCCGGTGGCAGAGGAGTCGGCGAGCACGCCGAGGGCTGGTCGGCGCGTCGGCGGAAGAACGCGATGGTTCTTTGGCGGCAGCGTGACCGATGACTGGCCGTCGTGTGTGGGGCTCGGCGATGGAGAAACGATCGAACGCACGGAAATGCACGGACATCGAGTTTCTGACGCGCTTGCGAGGAGGGCGTTGGCGTGATCTGTTGTCGCCGGCGCGGCGATTCCGTGGTCGTGGAGGCCGACGCGTGCGGAGGAGGGGCATCGGGCGCGGTGGGGGAGAGAAGGCTCGGCAGAAGAAACTGCTGAAAGAAGGTGTCGCGGCGGGGAAGGAAAAAGAAAATAGAAATTTAGGTTTTCATCGCGTATTAAACCCCTTAAATAGGCCCCCACCTAAAACCTATTTATTTTATCCCCGTAATTATCTCGTACGGACTCCGTTTAAATCCAGAAAAATTCCGAAAAAAATCCTAAAATTCTCTAAAATTCTCGAAAAATTTCCAGGATTATTTTCTTAATTCTTTGGCCATTTAATTTAATATTTTAAATTTTCAGTATTTAACATTATACGTATGTGTCAATTGTCTTAAAGTCATAAACTTTAAAACCCTTCTTATCACTACTGTTAATGATTTCAAGTTGATATTTTTTTGTGCATATAAACTCTGGGCCGCTTCAGAAACCTGTAGCACTTGGAATGAGTCCAATCGAAGCTCTCTACAAATTTCTGAAGTGCCCCAGAGTTTATATGTGCCAAAAATATTAGTTCAAAAACATCAATAGTAGTGATAAGAAGGTTTTCAAAGTTTATGACTTTAAGACAGTTGACACATATGCATAACTTATCGTATGGATATCAAAACTAGACATAAATATCATAAACACCTTTCATTGCACTATCCTCTTTCATTACATGTCAATTTTTCAAAAATCTAAATCCCTTAGGCTCATCAATGAGTTTCGATTAAATCTCATTGATGGACTTAGAGAGCTCCAATTGGATTATATTCATTCGAAGTGCTACAGGTTTCTGAAGTGTTCTGAAGTTTATATGTACATGAAAATATTAGGTCAAAATTATTAACAACATTATGGTGTTGATTGTGAAAAAGCAAAATTATTAACACCATTATATGTGTTGATTTTGTAAGACCAACACCACATATAAGGATGATTTTACAAAATCAACACTACGATGTTGTTAATGATTTTGAGCTGATATTTTTGAGTACATATAAACTTTGGAGTACTTCAGAAACCTATAACACTTTGAATGAATCCAATCCGAGCTCTCTAAGTCCATCAATGAATTTTGATCGAAACGCATTGATGGATCTAAAGAGCTCCGATCGGATCTATTCGAAGTGTTATAGGGTTCTAAAGTATCATAGAGTTTATATGTGTCCAAAAATATTAGTTCGAAGTCTTTAACAATAGTGATCAAAAGGTTTCCAAAGTGTATGATTTAAGACAATTGACACATACTCATAACTTAATTATCGTAAGGAAGTCAAAACTAGATATAAACACCATAAACACTTTCATTGCACTATCCTCTTCTATTACACTTAAAATTTTCAAAAATCCAAATCCCTTAGAGTCATCAATAAAGGTGTTTATGGTATTTATACTTAGTTTTGATATTCCTATGATAAGTTATGCGTATGTGTCAATTGTCTTAAAGTCATAAACTTTGAAAACCTTTTTATCACTATTATTGATGATTCTGAACTAATATTTTTTGGCACATATAAACTCTGGGGCACTTCAGAAATCTGTAGCACTTAGAATGTGTCCAATCAGAGCTCTCTAGGTCTATCAATGAATTTTAATCAAAATCCATTAATGAGCCTAGGGGATTTGGATTTTTGAAAAATTGACATGCAATGTAAGAGGATAGTATAATGATGATGTTTATGGTGTTTATGTCTAATTTTGACATCCTTATAATAAGTTATGTGTATTTGTCAATTGTCTTAAAGTCATAAACTTTGAAAACCTTCTTATCACTACTATTAATAATTTCAAGTTGATATTTTTTGGTACATATAAACTCTGAGCCACTTTAAAAACCTGTAGCACTTAGAATGAGTTCAATTGGAGCTCTCTAGGTTCATCAATAGATTTTGATCGAAACTCATTGATAGACTTACAGAGCTCTGATTGGACTCATTCAAAATGCTATAGGTTTCTAAAATGCTCCAAAGTTTATATGTGCCCAAAATTATCAACTTGAAATCATTAACAACAGCGAGGTGTTGATTTTGCACCAACACTATATATGGTGTTGGTCTTACAAAATCAATCCCAAAGTGGTGTTGACCTTGCAAGACTAGCATCCAAAGATACTGATGTTGCACCAACACTAGCATGGTGGTATTGGATTTACAAGACCAACACCATGGTATTAGTGTTGGTGCCAAGTTCAGTATCTTAGGGTGTTGATACAAGATACTAAACTTGATGCTAGTCTTACATCTAGAAAAAGAATTGCAATAATTTTTCATGGTTTCAAACAATTATTAATATCATTCATAACCGCTAACATAATTGCAATGTTAATATAGATTATAGGTCTTTCATTGGTATTTGTCTTGCCTTAGTGTTGATCTTTACAAATCAGCACCAAGGCAAGCCAAAACTTGGTGCTAGTCTTGCCTTGGTGTTGATCTTTATAAATCAGCACCAAGGCAAGCCAAGATTTGGTGTTAATATGCAAAGATCAACACCACTTTAGTGATGATCTTGTAAAGATCAACATCAAGTCTTAGTGTCGATTAAGATCATCTCTAGAGTAAAAATCAACACAAAGGAAAGGGATTCGAAGTCGAAATTCGATCGAATCGCAACTGCGACACATCCGACGCGACATCGCAATCGCCATTCGTTCGATTTGATCGAATTCCGACCACGATCGGACGATGCATGATTGAATTCAAGAATTGAACTATAGTTCGGATGATAATCTACAATGAGAAAGCAGATGATGGTGTGACAATCAACGATAAAAAAGGAACGAACTATAGTTTAGGATCAATATCAAATGTTGGTGATGTTGTGGTGCTGGTCTTTTTGAGGCCAGCACCACGTTGGCGTTGGTCTCAAAAGACCAACACTATCACTATATATGGTATGTTTCCTTTTTTTAATCAAGATACATAACTTGGATCTTGATAAAAGGTTACCTCATTTTTTAAAAATTGTAACAAACAAGCACAACTTCTAAGGTACGACTGTCATTGAACATCTCACTTAAAAAGTTCCAAAAAATTAAATGCAAGGCGTCAAATCATTTTTTTGAAAAATACACTTGAAATTGAGGATCCAGACTTGACACCGCTACATATGGAATAGCTACATGATAATTTCTATTGTTAAATTTTTAAAGGGTGATTTTATCCACTTGAAATTTTTTGTTAATATCAGTAGATAACTCTCTATCAAAAGTTTATAATGTACTAATAAAATCTCTAAAGATAAGAAACTCTCTCAGAAGTTATGCTGCATATTGCATGTTCCCCATTAAATCTCAAAGTATTTATAAAATTATAAATCTCTTGATAGATAGACTATAAAAGATTTTTTTTGTAACATTGCATTTGTTTATCCATAAAAAAATAGCACATTTACAACAATGGGATGGAATTCTTCGACGAGACCAGCGAAGGGGAAAGTGGCCTAGGGCGAGATCGGCGCAACAAGGGGCTACTCGAGACGGTGCGATGAGGGGCAGAATGCGGGGACACGAAGCTTAAGGGCAAGAGGGACAACGAGATGCGGTGAGATCGACGCGGTGAGGGGGGAACGCGGGGAGGCGAACTCGAGGGTGATGGAAATTCTGACCTACGGTGAGACTGACGTGGCGAGGGGCTACTCGCGATCGCAGCGCGTGGCGAGAGATTGGATCTGCGATGGCAGGAGCTTTGCAAGGGGAGGCAAGGAAAATCCAACGACGGAAGAAAACCTAGAGTAGGAAAAAAAAAGAGGAGAGGTGGGAAGAAAACCTTGCATAGGAAGAATATTATAAAGAAAGAGAAGAGGCAAGCAGAAAATCCAATGCAGGAAGAAGAAAGAGGGGAGATGTGCATCGCGGTGGCAGAGCAAAAATCAAAAACCAAAACCGAAGGAAAAAAAGAAACACAAGACGAGGCGTGGATCACGACGACAAAAAGAGGTGGCAACGCCACATTGACAGGCGCTCACAAGCGCGCATAAAATGTCGCTCAGTATATCATCTATATATATAATTACAATTGTGACTATTTAGCAATAATTTGAGAACTATAAATTAATTAAATACTTTTGATATAAAAAAAATTCAATAATTTATTATAGTTTAAATTTTAGAAAAAAAATAATTTTTTTTAAAAATTAAATGGGTGCAATAATGTTAATTTTGACACCAAATCAAAAGCATTCATAGGTCAAACGCTTTTACTAAAAGTGTTCAAAAATAACTGACCAGACAATTTACGTTACCTCCAATCAATTGATGATTAATTACGCTATAACGGATTCAAAAGAACGATTTGCGAGAGGGCATTTTGGGAAGCCAACCAAAGTTATTGTGTCATTTTAGGTGCACCTTTTTGTAAAACTCTGTAAAGTTATGGAGGGTAAAATGATAAATTTATTGTCATTTTTCTATTCTAATAAATTTACCATAAACTTAATTAAAAAACCAATCATTTGTCCACGTTAAATTTCTTATATATCGTTATCATATTTATTGTCTGTCGAGACGGTGATGGTGAAGTGTCCTGGTGGCGAAGACCGCAAAGGTCGATAACTCGGACAAGAAGGGTTGACGTGGAGGGAAGGCGAGAACAATGGGAGTATTGCTTCAACAAAGAGCCGAGCCGAATGAGAGGAACCAAGCCAAATGGTAATCCTGCAAGACAACAAGCGGTTAAGGGTGCCGAGAGAGATCTCAGCAAGACTCCTCCGATGCTCAAGGTAGAAAATTCACAAGAAGATAGAGAAGAAAATGAAGAGGGGAAGTTGAGAATGCGTGAACATCTTTTTTCCTCCCCAGGGGAGACTATATATAGAGGGGGAACTCCTCTGCCAACGGGTACTGTCAGTAAAGACGATATGACCTCAGAGAGACGTACGTCTGCCCAAAGGGTAATAAGATCATTACCCTCATAGATGTGGCGGGCGCGTGAGCTGCAATTAATACACGTCGCGCGATTGATAGGAGACAAATCTTAATTAATGTCATAGTCATTCCTCTGAAATCCGACGGGGGCATCTGCCTTTGCGCGTGGGCTGCAATTAATATACGTCACGCGGTTGATAGGAGGCAAATCCTAATTAATGCCGCAGCCATCCCTCTGAAATCTGGTGGAGGTGTCTGCCTTTTTGTCGAAGGGATATGATGATGGGGATTTCCAGGTAGGCTCCTGAACATAAAATAATCGCCTTGTCTTGTGATTAGATAAGATAGCTCATATTGATAGGTTATATGTCAGAGGTGGCGTGCCTTTGCCGAGACGTGAGGTGGATGGACCGAGAAGTACTCAGCATAATAGAAATCCGAGCCGAGACGCGGGACATCTGGCGTGATAGAAGTCCGAGTCGAGACACGGGGCGTCTGACATAAGAAATCCGGGCCGAGACGCGGAGCGTCTGGCGTGATAGAAGTCCGAGCTGAGACGCGGAGCGTCTGGTGTGACAGAAGTCCGAGACGAGACGCGGGGCGTCTGGCGTAATAGATGACGGGGCATATCCTGGGATTTGAATTTTCAGTACCACGTACAATTTCGAACTGGCCGAGAAATAAGGTAGTGCTGAGAATTATATTACCAGGAACATAGTAGTACTGGAAATTAAATTTCCAGCACCACGTACAATTTCTAACTGCTCGAGAAATAAGGTGGTGCTGGGAAATATAATCCCAGGAACACAGTGGTCATGAGATTTGAATTCCCAACACAATGTACAATTTCGAACTAGCTGAGAAATAAGGTGGTGTTGAGAATTATAATCTCAGGAACACAGTGGTCCTGAGATTTGAATTTCCAACACCACGTACAATTTCAAACTGACCGAGAAAAAAGGGTGGTGTTGAGATTTATATTCCCAGGAACACAGTGGTCTTGGGATTTGAATTTCCAGTACCAGATTTAAATCCCATCACAAAATCATAAAGTCAAAGTGGTTCACATATTTAACAACGTATATATATTTTATAGTTGTACAAATACTACACAAATTGGATTTATACTTTGCATATGGAGAATGACTTTTACAGGCAGGCACCTTGGTGCAGTAAAAAATTTACAACTTTGTATACTCTTACAACATATCCCAAATTGCAGCACAGTCATAATTGCAAACAAAAGTGTGAGCTGCGCATTATTCTATTCCCCACCACGAATCTAAAGCTCCTCATATCTTGCTGTCTGAATCTTTTAGGGTACCCAAATAATAGGCTCTCAATGTATCGTATTATAAAAAATGCACAATCATAGCTGTAAAAAATATAAATGATTAGTCCATTGCTAACTTATAAAATATGGTATTTACAAAGAATATTAAATGTCTTACGAAGAGCTTTGTCTGAGACCCTGGACTTGACGTACGAAAAATTTTGCATTACAAAATTTATCAGCCAGGCTAGGATGCCAATTATCATAATACGAAGGGTGGATCTTTTTAAAGAATTCAATCTGGGACCCAAAAAAATGCTATGAATCCTCCATACACAAACGATTTATTTAAGTAACATATAAAAAAATACTGCTTACTGTTTCTTCAAATTGAGTAGTGTAAGCTTTCCTGATGGACAATGAGTTGTAGTGGATAAACTCTGCATTTTCCAAGTCCACCACTAGTAGGTGGCAGTGCTCGTCACGGATTATTGGACAAAATATGTATCTGATTGGATCTCCTGGGGTTTTAAAAGTTTGCTCGAATGCTTGGGCGTACATCATATTAAACATATCATGTGTATAAAAAAATCTGTCAAAACACTGAAGCTTTAAAGTTGATAATTCCATGAAAAAGGGGTAAAAACTTATCGGGAATCCAGCCCCACAGAATATTGAGTTATAGTACACTTTATCAGTCTCCTTGCACTCATCAGCTAAGACTGAAAAATAAGCACTTATGCAATCCCCATGTGTCAAAACATTCCAATCAAATATTACAAGAAAAGAGTCCATGTATAAGTTAATAGTATCCGTTGTTAAATACGAAAAATTTAAAATACCAAAATAAATGGCCAAAAATTAAGAGAAATACTCCTGAAATTTTTTTGGGATTTTTCGAGAATTTTAGGAATTTTTTGGATTTAAACGGAGCTCGTACGAGATAATTACGGGGATAATTAATTTACTAAGGGATTAATAAAAATAAAACCTAGGTTTTTATTTTATTTATAAAGGGGTAGTCGGATGATTAGGGGTCGATCCCAGTTCTCCCCGTGCGCTGGTTTTCTCCCTCGCGACTTTCTCTTCGCAATTCTTTTTCCCCTCGCGACGGTTTTCTTCATGAAACCTCCTTCTCGTCGCAGCGCCTTTTTCCCGAGTGGCTTCTCTTCCTCACGCCCAAAGCCACTGTTTCTTCCTCCCTCCGCGCCCGCATCTCCGCCGACTTCTCTTCCTCGTCGTCCACAGCCGCGCGCGTCAGCCTCCTCTGCCACAAGCGACACGCGCCGGCCTCCACGGCCACAGGATCGCCGCTGGCCTCCTCGACGCAACCCTTTCGTCCGCAGTCGCCCGGGTCTTGCGATCGGTCGTCCCTCCGCCAGTGTCGGCGCACATCTTCGCCCGTTGCTTCCGCCGCTATCTCTGCACGCTGGTTGCCCACGAGCACAGACCCGTCGCGACGCATCTGCAGCCACAGGGTCGCCGCCGCGAGCTTCTTCTTCCTCGCGTATGCAACCACAGGACCGCTGCCGCGAGCCCTCTGTGTCGCCGGTGAGGGTGGAGCTTCCGGTAAATACCTAGTTTTTCCTCTGGTTTCCTTTCGGTTCAGTGATTGTATGGGTTGTGGTGGTCAAGGGTGGGCGTTGGTGTTGGGTGGTAAGACATGGGCAGTGATTTAGGGCAGCAAGGGGGGTTGTCGGCTGAGAGGGTTGTGAGGGTCTAATTGGGGGTGTCGTGTGGTTAGGGTTGGAGGTGGTCGTGCAAGGTCGGCTGTGAAAAATGTTTGAGCCGCTATAAATTGAATTGGGGATTTGATTTGGGAAAAGGATTGGTTGCCGAGAGATTTCCAAGGCTGGTAAGTTTGATCTAGTCTCTCTTTTAGCTGTAAAATTGTTAGATTTTTGAGTGGTTGTGTTGTGGTAATGGTGGATGGATCTGGGAGTGGCTTGTTTATGGGCTGCGAATAGAGTGGGTTGTTCCGATGAATAAAATGGGTTGTGTTGGTTGTTAACGGCTGTAAGTGGATTGTGGGTGCCAAGTTGTGGGATCCAAGGGTTGGATCGAGTTTGAGGTAAGGTTTGGTTGAGCTGCTGTATGTCACCGAGGGTTAGGTTGGATTTATACTTCTGATCGATGATATGTTCTGTATATTGTTGTGGAGTTGTGAATTAGGCTTGAGGAAAATGAAGGATTTATTTAAGATATTGTTAAATTCCATTGCTGCAATGGGGATGACTATGATTGATTGGTTGGATTACATATAGGATGAATTTTAATTTAATTACAGGTTATTGACAGTGGTTGTCTGTACTTTGGTTATATGATTTGAGTGTGTGTTAGTTCTTAGTGAACTATGGTTGGTTGGGTTGTTGATTTCGGTGTGATGTTGATCGGTTCGGTAATTATATATGGAGGATTGATTAGGTTAAATAGGATAACTAAATCAATCTAGTGGATCGGATACGAGGTCGATGTAGGATTCGATTCGATCATTTGTTATGTGCTTGGATTTGATGGTAATTATATTTTATGCAAGTTTCGGTCACGAGATAGGTTTACGGGTGTAAAGAGTTCATGATTACGAACATTATAGTAGGCGGGTATTTTGACTTATCTCTTAGATATAGTCATGTTGATATGCTAGTTAGGATAGTTTGCAATAATTTTCATGTTTATATGCCTAGTATATTTTTTATGCCTACTTGATACATGCATTTGATCGGGTATGATTATATCTTCCCTATTTTACTTGGATAATAGATATGTACTTATTGGTTGTGCATATTATTCGGATATGTATTTTAGTTAGATTTACATGCTTTAGTATCATGCACCATCTTGCATGATTGCATGCTGGTTGGACGGGGTTCCTTTATAGTTGAGCCCGCATCCAGTTACATGGTCTGCACACACTGCCACTCATGGGTTAGTGGTACATCAGGAGGGTGTGTCTGATTGCTCTGTCGAGCTCATTGGTCCGCTCATGGTAGGTAGCGATGGCGTGGTAGCGGCAGGATCCCTCCTCCGTCTCACGACACCGGGAGATGAGAGCTTTGCTCCCCCACTCTGTTTGGGGCAGGAGGATAGGTGTACTCCGACAGCATCCTGTCCACTCGGTCACTCAGGAGCAGTGATGACAGAGTGCACAGTTGTCATAGCCCTACCCACTCGGCTTCACCATCGCGTGTGAGGCGGCTGACTGACGTCAGGGGTGACCATGTCATTTGCACCGCATGCATTTTGCATGGATAGCATTTGTATTGTGTTTGCTGCATTATTTTATTGATGCCTTGGATGTTGCATATTATTGTCATGCATACAAGATACATATTTGTATATGGTGATGACTTTATTTCTTCTTGTATGACACATGCTCCTATACCAGGGTAGGAGATTCAGGTAAGTACAATCATTTTGTATTTCTTTCTTGTATACCCTATTTATATGAGACTGTACTGACATGGTTGTTATTGTTAGCTATATCTTACTTTGCATATCGACTATATCCGCTGAGTTCTTTGAACTTATCCCGTTGATTTATATCTATTTCAGGATGAAGCTGTCAGGAGAGTCCAGCTGCCAATCCCCCTCGTTGGGATAGTTTTATTTGGTTATTTCATTTTTTTTTGTTTTGGGTATTTTGATTAGAAGATATGTTTAGGACTGAGTTGGATTTATGTTCTTGTGGATGTTTTGGTATGTCTTTATGGACCTCGGTCCGGAGTTTTATTTTGGATTGGATTTGGATGAGTATTCCTGCCCAGATGGCAGAAGGGGTAGGTCAAGAGGTGATAGATTTTGTTTATTTACTTTGATTGATGGCCTGAGGCCTAATTATTACTTGCGTGGGTTGTTTGGATTCCGATCGTGTTGACCGATGTATAGTGGCCGTGTAGGCCTTGTATGAAAATTGGTATTGTCACCCGTACAGGGGAGATGTTGTCAGATTTTCGTTTGGCGAAGACTCCCTCGGGGCGTGACATCCGTCATCCACACTGGTCCTGATATTGTCACACTACACAAGAAAGGGTTATTAGCAACTCTTAAAACATAAGATTACTATTATAAAGACTCCATTTTTTTTTACTATCTTACTCCATTTTTTTAGTTTTAATAAACACTCTCCGACTGTTGGATCCATCTTATTGGTGAATTCTTTATAAGCTTGCTGTATACAAAAAAAATCTGTGGGGATAGAAATATTTTGTCTGAAAAATAGGATTGAACAAGATAACTTATGCTCACCTCCAATATCCTCGTCTTGACTTCGTCAAGTGTTTGTTGTTTGTCCGTGGAGACTTGTGTGGCAGTATCTAATATTTCAGGTTCACACTCCTCGGCAATTGATTTCCCTTTTTTATCCTGGCTTGACTCATGCTCAAAATTTGGCTCTTCAGGAGCGATATTAGGATCTGTTGAGGGATACTCAATAGCCTTGCTGGGGACTATTTGAGTTTCAACTCTCCTTCTTTTAGAAATGTTATCAAACCATGCAGGAGGGACGCTTGTACGTGTCGGGGGTGATACACCATGAAGAGCCCTCTTCTGCACACAAACCTTCCGCCTAGTGTATGCAGGAGAAGGTTGTTGGGTCTGTATAGCTTGTATGGGCTGTGATTGTAACCCCTCTACATCCCGGGATTGTAAATTCAGTTGAAGCTCCAATATTAAACTGTCTTTTTCAACGATTAATGCTTCTTTTCAGAAATTATATTATCCCTTTCACTTATCTCATTGTCCTTCCTGCTTCTGACCTCCTCCAACTGTGGAAGAAACTCCTGTATTTTCTTTTCTTTTTCTTCGATGGTCGCATCCTTAAGTAGGGAGGTGCTTTCAAAGTTAGACATTGCCTCAACTAGCTTGGTGCTTAGAGTTGAAACTAGTTCTGCATTCTCCTGGCATACTGGACACGCCATTTCTCTTGCGTCGAGCTGAGTTTCGGGTTGAGGAGTTAATGCACAAATTCTCGGTGGAGAAGTGTTATGTATCAGATGCAACTCTGACTGTGCTGGCATTAGATCAACAATGATTTTATCTGGTAGGAGATCATCTACCATCTTCTTAACGACCCTTACATTTGTGGAACTCCACCTCCATCTCAGCATTCTTGGCAAAGCATGAAGGACGTGTGGAGGTAGGATACACAAATGCTCACACATCCATACCTGGAATGACAAAATTAGTTGTTGATAGACAGATTGATCTATACTCTTTGTGGAAAACATAAAATATATTCGCATACAGCCAATAAGTGTGTGAAACCCTTAAGCATTGGTCTCGTAGATCCACCACCGACCTCTGCTTTTGGTCGTAATATCACTCTCATACCAATTTACTCCATTTGAGGAGTCATATAGGTATAAAGTGCTTCGCACTAATTGTACTTGCCTAAGTTATTAAAATCGTCTACATAATCTATAAGTGATCGCATAGGTATTCTAGGCTTACTGTTGGTGGTAGTAAAAAACACACAAGAGAAAAAATATAAAATAAACAACTGACAATAAAATTTTTCAGATCCTAAATTATCTAGAGATCTGGAACTCTTCATTAATTCCTCCAGATGCTTGTTAGAGCAATCAGCTTCCACGAAATATTGCAAATATAGCTGACCAGAGGGAGCTTCATTATTCATAGGAACTACGAGTCCATCATCTGGTAGACCAAGGATGAGGGAGACATCCGTCTTTGTGAAATGTAATTTCTTGTCGTGGAATATAAAACATTTCTCCTCGCAGTCCCAATTATCAAACATATTTTGAACGAGGGGTCTGACATGGGTAATATCTGGAATGTCCAAAACCCACGCAAAGGGGGAGCTCCGAATCAGGGTTTCTTCTTCCATAGTCGGCGGAACACTTGCAGTAAATTTTTTAAAATGCGAAACATTGCTTTTCCAGTTCATTCTCTTTGTTCTTCCTCGCATCAACGCAAGGATTCTTCTAGAAGTATCGCTTGATGATTCACCAGTTGAAGCCATCGTGAACTGAAAAGACTATGTTAGATTACGAACTAAATGCATTGTAATACGGCAATTTGAAACTAATAGATGAAATGGATTGAAACATGTGTGCTGATAGAAACAAATGTTACCTCTGCTCAAATGGTTTATTAAAACCCTAAACCCTATCAGGCCCGACTTAAAACGATATCGCTGACGAAAATGGAAAAATCCTAGATAGATCGGAAGGAGCGATAAGGACAGATTATAGTCAACGAAAGAAGTTAAGTAATCTACAAAACTTACGAACGTCGAAAATCGAAACGTCAGGCAATTCCACGAGAGATAGATCGGAAGGAGCGATAGAGAAATGAAATTTCTCTCGTTTGAACTGCCAACGGGGGGTTTTATATTAATGGATCGGGTGGGGTGATCCGGATTTATATTACAGTTTTGTAAAATAGCTTAACATTCAATTACTTAGGCCATAAGTTTCAGGCAGACCACGATAATGCAAAATAGATCAACATTCATTTAGTTAGGCCAACCAAAACATATTTAGATATATATGACATAGACATTTAAGATGATCTAGGTACAGATCTAAGAGAATCCAGGCTCGTAAGTATTTGATACAACTACCACACATAAATTAATTGCATGATAAGTATTTGATAAATAAGTCATCTAATATAAACATTGTTTCCTTTACAAATATTTACACAACCACTATTTACAATTAGGAATTAGTAGGCGGTAGCATTCTACAAGACCTCCAATTATGCCCAAACTGTTTGCATCTGCTACATTTATTTTTCACCCTGCCAGTATGTTTAGACTCAATGCGTGCTTTTTTCTTCGCCCCGACTGCACAAGGCTACGAGGAGGTAGAACTCCAAAAATTTTGTCACTATTAGGCCAAAATTTCTTACTTCGACATGGGTAAATACGATCCATGTAAGTGACCTCCCAAGTTTCCTTTAGAAAATAATGCTCACAATAACGGTATGGATCCATGTTCTGATATATGATGATTGCAATAACATGCGAGCAAGGAATTCCTGAAATTTGAAACTCACCGCAAATGCAACTGCGCCTCTCTAAATCAACAATATACGAAGAAGTTATTGTCTGTACTTCCATTTCCGATTGTGAGTATGGGAATACTGAATATAATCGAGTTCTTTCTCTCCTTTCATCAATCTCTTTAATAGCATAAGGTATTAGAAAACCTGACCTTTTTGAAGATTCTTCCCTACGGTTAAAGAACCATTGAGCAATCTTTCTTCTAGTGTTATCAATTAAACTGATGATGGGGAGTTCACGTGTTTCCTTGAATAATATATTTAAACTCTCAGAACAATTAGTGGTTAACATTGTGTATCTCCTCCCAGGAAAGTGTGCATTGGCCTATCTTTTTGGATCGATCTTTTGTAGCCACGCATATGCATCCTTGTGTTTGTCATGCATGTTCTACATTAATCGATCAAACTCAACTATTGTATTGTCTCTTGCTGCTGCCCAAAATAAGCCTAATGAGGATCTATCCCGGATATCTGTTACCATGTTACAAGACAAGTGATAGCAATAAAAAACATGATGGGCAGATGGATACACTTTGTTAACTGCTGATATAATCTCCTGATGTCTATCCGATACAATGCTCAACGACTCTGGCAGGACAACAAGGAATGTCTTTACATGATCCAAAAACCACTCCCAGGCAGATCCACATTCAACTTCGGCAATTCCAAATGCAACTAGCATAATTTTTGCATTACCGTCAACGACAGTAGCCATTAGCAACACACCAAGATACTTGTCAGTGATATGTGTAGCATCAATTCCAATTAGTTTTCGCAAATAAGACCTGAATACTCTTCCGCAAGCACCAAATGCTCAAAAACATCGCTGGAATTGATTTTCACCATTTCTTAGTACTGTAACATAGGTATTAGGATTTCTAACTCTTAACTCACGCAAGTACATTGGAAGATCAATATAGGCCTAATCAAAATCACCAACTACTCTTTTTAATGCTTTCTGTCTGGCGGTGTATGTTTTCTTGTATGAAATGTGAACACCAAACCTAGCTTGCATTTCTCTTCGAATTGAACTTGGTTTGTAATCATCAGAAGTAGCTAATCGTCCTATAATCTGGTTTGCTACAAATGTGGATGTGCAAGCATGGTGATCTGTTATTTCCCTAACTGTGTCACATTCATGCTGCTTTACATATTTTGTGACAGTGAACTCCACGTCTCCACTTGCAACTAATCTCCATGAACATGGTTGATTGAAGCAAATAACTTTAATTCTATTAAGTTTGGTGTCAACTGGCTTGTATTTAAAGTTTTTTATCATCACATGCCTTACTAGTGCATCCTTAAACTCTTGTCAGGAGGAAAAAACTTGTCCAGTGAAAAATTCATTTGGATATGATGAACTGACATCTGCCAATTGTGTTATTCGTGGATTTAAAACATATGGATCATCAGCAATTGGGAACACTTCCTCTAAGTCACTGTACTGATCTGGGTTTAACTCACCTTCTTCATGTTGGATATCATCAGCTAATAATTCTTCCGAAGGATTTGTATATTCTAACTGTTCTATCACTTGTATATCACTTACCTCCTCTTTACTCCAAGTTTTTTCAAAATATTCATCAACTACTATAGTAGCAGTGACAAACTCTTCTTCGAGTATCGAAGAAGCTTCTCTATTTATATCAAGGTGTTGATCACTGGTAATTCTATTCCCCACATCAGTAAACTGAGATAAAGATGAAATATTACTTGGGGACGGATTTATGGAATCTTGATCATCTAACTCTCTATCCTTCAAATTTGATTCAATTGTTTTCAAAATGTGAATACTTTATCAGGAAGGGGGTCGTCCTTGCAAAGGTTTTTAAAATCAAAACAATTATATGTAGTGTGGTAGGCAAGTAGACTGAATTTTTTTAACTAGGGTTTAGAAGTCTGAGGACAAGTGGAGGATGAGAGTTTAGGGTTAGATTTCCCAATTATGCACTTCACTAACCTACAAATTTGAGGTAGATAGGGTTATCAATGGATTTTGACCGAAACTCATTGATGAACCTATCAATGTTGAAATTAGGAAAAGTTGATATGGAATGGAAGAGAAAGATATTTAGAAGGTTTATGCGCAGAGGGATACTTAGTTCCAGCACTCCTGCCAGCAGTTATGGGTGCATGCCAATTGGCACGGAGCATGCCAATTGACACACTCGTCTGAATGTTGGCACAGAGCATTGCTTTTTAGAACTACTGTTTGGGAGTCTAAGGAAAGGTGGAGGATAATAGTTTAGGTCACGCTTGCACTCCACTCGTCTAGAGGACTTTATTTATCTTCGATATAAATTGTCAGCACCACCATTTATCTCAGTCAGGTTCCCTCTCCATAGTGCTGGAAATTTATATCCCAAGACCACGGTGGTGCTGAGATATAAATTTCCAGCACTACCATTTATCTCACGCCAATCTCCATGGTGTCGAGTTTTAATCGAGGACCACAGTGTTCTTTGGGGTTTCAGCCTCAAAGACCACCTTTGATCTCGGCAACTTATATCTCCCTGGTGCTGGGAATTATATTCCCAGCACCATGGCGTTGCTGGGAATTATATTCCCAGCACCATGGCGTTGTTGGGAGTTTGAATCTCATTACCACGGTGGTGCTGGGATATAAATTCCCAGTACCACCATTTATCTCGACCAGTTCAATCGCCATAGTGCTGGAAGTTTTATCATAAGACCATAGTGTTGCTGGGGTTTCAGTTCTCAGCACCACCTTTCATCTTGGGAACTTATATCTCCCTGGTGCTGGGAATTACATTCCCAGCACCATGGTGTTCCTGGGAGTTTGAATCCCAAGATCACGGGGGTGCTGAGATATAATTTTCCAGCCCCACCATTTCTCTCGACCAGCTCTCCATGGTGTTGGGAGTTTTAATCTCAGGACCACGGTAGTGACGAGATTTCAATTTCCAACACCACCTTTTATCCCGAACTGTTGAACCTCCATGGTGCTGGGAGTTTTAATCCGAGGACCACGGTGGTGACGAGATTTCAATTCCCAGCACTACCTTTTATCCCAAATTGCTTGAACCTCAATGGTGCTGGAAATTTGAAGCCTAGGACCACGATGTTGCTGGGATTTAAATTCCCAGCATTACTTTTTATCCAGGTCAGCTTCAATCTCCCATGGTGTTGGGATTTTTAATTTGAGGGACACGGTAGTGCTGGAAATTTCATTCCCAGCACCACCTACTCTAATCTCCTATATCAATTAGGAACTTGATTTAATTCAAAGCATCACCTTTTAAGTTAGGTAGAATTTGTTTAGGTAGCGACAAAACTTGGTTATAAACCTCCTGCATTGCAATTATGGGTGCGTGCCAAACTTTGATATGATATTCGTACCTCGTATTTATGGATGCGTGACAAACTTGGTTATACAATCACCTACAATGCATTTATTAACCTCATAGCAATCTCAAGAATAAAAACACATACATACATGATAATACTATGTGAAGCAGGCGGTGATTGAGCTGCGCTAACTTCTGAAAATCCTACTCGGATATTTGTTGGAACAGTGATGTCGTTGATAATATCTAAAGTTTCAAAGTTTCTACTAGTGTTTCATCAAAAATGATTTTGCTCAAGTGATGTTTGGAATTTGATGACTCAGATTTTGAATACAAATTCTCTCTCGAAATATGAAATTATAACTTTGGTTGGTCGTGTCGTGTCTACTTTGAGAAACACAATCAAATCTAATTGGTTGCTCGTTCTTCGTTGAACTTGAATACTACCGAGGTCCGGATTTAAGGTGAGGTGAGACGTTCTGCTAATGTCCACTCTTTAATCGTTTTAAATTTATTTTCTAAAGGATTCTCAAATTAATTTATCGTTTTTAGAGAGGTCTACAAATTAATCTAATAATAATAATAATAATATAAGGATTTTTTTTTAAAAAAAAGGTTAATTCAGATCATCAAAATCTTAAGTATGATCGGAAGAGAAGAAAAAAAAATACCTATTCAAAAAAATCCTCCGACAAATTTCAATAGAATTTCTACTATTTTAACAATTTTGATGGAGAGAAATGGATCGTAATCACGTAGCCTTGGTTCCTTTGGAGCTGAAATTACGTCCCATAATTTCTAAATATATATGAAATATATATGGTTCAATTTTTAAGTGTGACGAATTTATATAATTTTTTTTTTTCAAATGAGATTAATAAATCTGAGATTGAAAAGTGTGAGATAGTTGAGAGCCGTTAATACTAGAGCGCTCAAGTTACGTTTGAAATTTCAGCACTTGCTTGGCTATTAATTTTAGTATCTAGCACTGCAAGAAAAAATATTACCGGCCAAAGAAAATAACTGTTAATCCCTTTATTTTTATTTTTATTTTTTACCGGTAATATAGAGTATCTCGAATAATCTTCAACCATGCGAGGCAAGTTAAACCTTAATGAAGCCATCATAGCCAAGCTATATCTACCGTGGCTGAATGCATCTAGCCTTGGTCTATTTCAGTTAACCTACGTCCACATCGAGTGAATTTACTCAATTGGCTCTCGATTGGTAGGAGAACGGCGAACTCCGGTCCGAACGAAGCAGCGTTATTAGTAACGGGGAGAGAACCATGGTGAGTCAAATTGTCGGATTGATAGTTGAATCTAATCAACCAAGTTAGAACTCAGGTTCCAACCCATCTTCATGTCTCGACGAATAAGATTATATTATTAAGCATATCTCGGCTAGAGTATGCACTTATGTCTCGATGAGCGAGACTATGTTGTTAAGCATATCTTGACAGGAGTATACACTTATATCGTGGTCTTCATGTCTTGGCGAGTAGGAGTATTCAGGCTGAACTATGCATTTATGTTCCGATCGAAGTACTTTTATTCATCGCTCCATACACTCTTCTTGATCAGATCAATTTATGACAATTATCCTGAGCGTTGAATGATAAACACTACTGATTAAGATAAAACCTCGTTAATGAAGCCATGTCATTCTGGAAAGAGCTCACAATCGTCATATTAATAGAGTCTGATCTTCTATCAACTACGCACGATGCATTAATAGAGTTTTGGACGTCCATCATATTTAATAGGAGTTGTCTCTTATCATTTCCTATTATGTCATATCGCTATGATAGAAAACTCATGTCGACGATGAGAGTTTACGCCAATGCTCTCGCTTATAAGAAGGTAACCCAGGGAAGAGAGAGGGCTAACTCCGACCTCCCATCGTTTGACCTTAACTTGCATTAGAGAGGTATTGCCAAAATCCTTTTCGACATCCTCTTTCATTCTTGCATTTCTTTTCAGGTCCATATTCATCGTAATGTCAATGATTATATTCGTCATGGTCGTCGGAACATCTCTCGCCGTGATTGTGGTTGGTATTTTTGGTCTTTAATGGAACACTATCTGTCCCATCAAAATTCCTGATTGAGTCTGTATTCTATCGAGTCATCAGAACTGATTAAATCACTCGAATTCCAATCAAGTCTCAATCCCAACAACGGGCGAAGAGGCTGCGCCTGCTGAACGCAGAGCGCTCAGCGGATTATGCTTCGGGGCCGTTTGGGCCGAGCGTCTCCATTGGACCCATTGGCGCAACCTCTCATCGGCTAATTAATTACTTAGCAGCTAGCGCAGCGAGTAGCTGGGCAAACGGTGCGTGGACTTGGATGCTTCGATGGGTTCGAGGGAGTCCGTTCATTATTATTTCCAAGTTCCGAGGCGAGAAAGACGTAGGAAATCGAAGCGCAAAGGCCCAATCTGTTTAAGCGGCACCGGCGTCATTGATCATCGTCCGATTCCAAAGTCCAAGGAACATCCGAACTTAAGCAGCGGATGATGCAGGCGCCGATTGAGTTGCCCGTGACTTGCGCTGTCGCGCACCGCAGCGCTTCTCGGCTTTCCCTTTTACTGCCTCGTTCTGTGCTCCCTTTACGGCTCCCCATACGTACGCACCTCGGTATCTGCCTCTGCCGCGGCAACCAAACGCAAGAGAGCCGAGGCAGCAGCAGCAGCGGCAACGTAACGACGACGTACCCTCGGTTTGCATGTTCCATGCGTCTCGCGAGACGCAGAGCGTGCATGCGGTGTCGTCGTGCCTGGGCAGGGATTGGGCGTTGGATGGGTTGGGGCCGCTTGGTTTCTGTCCTGTCTGACTGTCTCGGTATATGGTTCGTTAGCTTTGGCAGAAAGTAAAGTTTTCTTTTCGTTTTTTTTTCTCTTTCCCCCTTTTTACCCCCAATAAATCTAGAGCAGCATAAAGCGTAGACAGTAAGCTTCAACTTGGTTTTGCCGGAGGAAAACTCTGTCACCTTCGCACTGGGGCTGGGCCACAGCGAAACGTCTCCTGTCCCAACTACCTTTGCATCATCCCGTTCATGCTCTGTCATTATCCAACTCAGCGTCCATTTTCAGGTACATCGACACCAGTAATAGGACGATGAAAAATGGCTTCAATAATAATAATAAACAAAATTGATAAAAAATTACTTTAGTAAAAGATTGTAATTTATCAATCCAATAATCTTTATCGATTTATTCTATTATTATTATAAAAAAAGATAAATTATAAAAAATAAATTTGAAAAAAAACTTTAAATTTTCATCAAAATCTATAAGGATAATTGATACGGGGAAAAACTAATCTACGACTAGACACATAACTATCTATATCATGTCATCTCTTACTACAGACGTTCTGCGTTTCAGCTCGGTTATCTGTTAAGCCAGACGCCCTGCGTCTCGGCTCGGTCGTCTCTTACTCCAGACGCCTCGCGTCTCGGCTCGGACATCTATTATGTCAGATGTCCTGCGTCTCAATCCGATATTAAACCAGACGCCCCGCGTCTCAACTCGGCCATCTCACTTCTCGACAAATACATTATCTCATATGTATAACTTCTCAGCAGATGATTCATCTTATTTAGTCAGAGGATGTGGCAGACATTTCCTGCTCAGGGGACCACCAAACAGTTCTTGTCGGCATCTCTCTCCGACCAAGAAGCAGATGTCCATGATGATTTTCAGAGAAATGTCTATTGCATTAATAAGGAGTTGTCTCCTATCAATCACACGATTCATATTAATTGTGGCTCACACGCCTGTAGTATTTATGAGGGTAATGACCTCTATTACTCCTTGGAGCCGACGTACACATCTCATGAAGTCATACCGCCCTTATCGACAATACCATTTGGCAGGAGAATTTCTCTTTCATATATAACCTTCCTAGAGGAGGAGAAAGGAGGTTCGCGCATTCTCTACTCTACTTGTCTATTCTCTGCTTTCTCATTTCCTACTAATCCCTGTCTTAAGCATCGGAGGGGTCTTGTCGAGATCTTTCTTGGCGCCCTTAACTGAATGCTATCTTGCAGGACTCTCTACTTAGCTCGATTCGCTTCATTCGGCTCGGCCCACTGTCGAGACGGCGTTCCTGCTGTTCTCACTCTCCTTCCGTGTCAGCCCTGCTTATCCGAGTTGTCGGCCCTTGTCATCTTCGCCACCGGTACACCTCACCGTCTCTGTCTTGACAAACAACATAATTGACGTCGTCTGTGGGAAACAAAACAAACAACGCCTGAGGCAAAGATGAGAGACCAAAGAGCGAATTTGGGCAACCACAACTCCACTGAAGGGAATCTGACGAGGGAAAATATCATAGCCCTTGTCAAACCCACCATTGAAGATGTTTTGCACGATCTTCTGCCTCGGGGAACCACCCCATTGTAGGCTTCTCCCAGCTTGATTCAAGGCTCAATGTCGATTTCTGCCCCATCAACTCCTGCTGCCACGGGAGCAGCTCCTGCGTCCCTAACACCAACTGAGTCATCATCATCTACCTCCTCAATGTCGCGATCCACAGAGGAAGAGCCTTCCTGTACACCGATGGAAAGAGATCCTAAAAAGGGTAAGGCTCCGGTAATAGGTAAGGAATCTCCTCTTGCCCCCATCATTATAGCAGACAAGGTGCCGAAGTCCTTCAAGCAAGTTTCTATAGGAGAATATAGCGGCTCGGTCGATCCGGAAGAGTATCTGGGGAGGTTCAAGAAGGCTGCTCTGATATATGACTACTCAGACGAGGCCAAATGCAAGGTCTTCTCCCTCAATTTAATTGGCTCCGCTCAAAGGTAGTTCGACCGACTTCCGGTCGGGTCTATTAATTCCTTCCAAGAATTGTCCGTGTTATTTCATCAGCGTTTCGCCAATAGCAAGAGGTATCGCCGAACGACTCAATATCTCATGGCCATGAAGCAGAAGAATGATGAATCTCTAATGGATTATATACATCGCTTCAACCGAGTAGCTGTTGATGTTTCGGATGTCTCGTCGAAGACCGTGGTAGACGTCTTTTCTCATAGCCTGATAAGGGAGGATTTCTCAAAGTCATTAATGAAAAGACCCCCTCCTAACTTTGAGGCCTTGCTGACTAGAGCTGAAGCATACATCAACCTAGAAGAGTCTGAGAGAGCAATCGATGAGCAGCAAAGGATTGATCGACCCAAGCCTCAAAAATCGAGTCAAAAGGTCCCTCTCCTCGTACATAATCGACCTCCCAGAGCCCCTCCTGTTTACTGTCCCCGACTGATTAAAGACAGAGCTATCCATGCAGTGTAAGAAAAATCCACCTTGACCATGCCTCCCGACTAGCGCGGCCCTTTCTGTGCCTTTCATCAAGTATACGGTCACTCAATCCGGGAATGTTGCACCTTAGCTGAGGAAATTAGACAAGTAATGAGGGAGCAACAACATACCTTTGACGCTCCACCTCGACATATAAGCCCCGAACCGCGAGGTCATGCTCAACGCCATCCGACCAAAAGGGCCCTAGACCAACACCCGAGCAGCAGAGACCATGTAAGATATCGAAAAAAAAAAAAAAAAAAATATTGCTGGGTTAATTTGGAAAATGCCCATTGGAATTTTCTAGATAGTTTTAAAAATTTAAATGTGATGTCTTATGATATTTTAAGGGGTAATAGATTTTATTTACCTAGGGTTAATTAGATATTAAACCTTAGGTTTATATTTTCCTATTTTCCGCCCGATCTCTTCCGCCGCAAACTCCTCGACGCGCAGCCTTCTCCCTTCTCGCGACTTTGTTTCTCGCGCAATTGGCCCGATTTCGCTCGAACGCCGCCTTTCTCTCCTTCGAGCTCGATTCCTTCACTCTCGGCAGCACCATCGCCGCCTCCTTCCACGGGCGATCGCCGCCACCGCCGCTCGCGGCGTCGCAGTACACGGCCAAAGAATCGCGCCTCGGCGCTCGCCCCATCCACGGCCATCACCGCCACTCCTCAGAAGCGACGCCAACACAAAGGCCTTTCTCCTATGCATCACCAATCTCTCTCGATCTTTTCCCCATTCCGGTTCTTCGACACCGCGCTAATCTAGGGCTTGGATTTCTCCGAGCGCATGGCGCTGGCAGCGGGTTTTGACGAGCCGTGATCACGAGCTAGCTCAAAATCGAGATTTAGGGCAACGACGGATCTTGCTCCTGAATGTGGTCGAGGGAAATTCGTCGAAGAATTTTAATTGCTGGTATATATCTTAATTTACCTTTTTCTTTGCTGTCAATTTCGACTCTGGGGGGGGGGGGGTTCTGCCGTGGGATTGGGTGAGGCTGTGAAGGAGCTGTGACATGCTGTGTTGGCTATGAGAGAGGAGAGGACTCGTTTGGGTTGCTCCGGCGAATAGAACGGGAGGTGCGCTTTTGTTTGAATATGGTACACATGATAATAGGGGTTGTGGGATGGATTTCCTGTGAGGTTCGGCTGTGAGGGCTAAGATGTTTTATTTGAAATGGTTGTGAGGTTCTGATTGGGTTGATGTCAGTTGTACGACCGTAATTGGTATGTTAAGTGAGCTATGAATGGTTCAGAATGTGTATTGATCTGTGAGATAGCTATTTGGGTTTTGGTTCCATCCTGTGGATGGCGAATTGGGTGTATTGAGGTGTTGTGCTCGTATTTGGTAGATTAAGTGAATACAGGTTCGATGTAGAATTTATCTGATCGATGTCGTGTATTTGGATTTGATGATAATTATGTTATATGCAGGTTTTGATCACGAGGCAGGTCCACGGACGTGAAGGTTTCACATTTCGAGCAATTTATATATATGTACTTTGACTTATCTTTTAGATATAGTCAAGTTGATATGTTAGTTAGGATAGCATGCAATAATATTCATGTTTATATGCCTAGTATATTTTTGTGCCTATTGATACATGCATTGGATAGGATATGATTATATCTCCCTGTTTTATTTGGATCATAGTACTTGGATTAGGGATATGTACATACTGATTGTACATATTATTCGGATAGATATTTTGAGTAGGATTTACATGCTTTAGTATCATGCACCATCTTGCATGATTGCATCCGTGGACGGGTTCCATTATTGTTGAGCCCGCAGCCTGATACGGCTCGCACACACCGCCACTCATGGGTTAGTGGTACATCGAGGGTGTGTGCACTGATTGCTCTCAGTTCGCCGACCGCTCATGGGTAGCGACAGGGCAGCGTGGTGGGCGGATCCCTCCTCCGGTCTATGACACCGGAGATGAGAGCTTAGCTCCCCACTGCTTGGGGCAGAGGATAGGTGTACTCGACAAAGATCCCGTCCACTTGGCCACTCAGAGCAGTGATGGCGAGTGCATTGTCATAGCTACCCACCCACTTGGCTTCACCATCGTGGCGGCAGGCTACGACCCGCCGGTGACCATGTCATTGCATGGATCGCATTTGTATTGTGTTTGCTGCATTTTATTGATGCCTTGGATGTTGCATATGATTGTCATGCATACAGGATTCATATTCTTTTATGGTGATGACTTTATCTCTTATAGTAGGGCACATGCTCCTATATCAGGGTAGGAGACTCAGGTGAGTACAGTCCTTTTGCATTTATTTCTTGCTTACATATATATGAGACTGTACTAGCATGATTAGTATTGTTAGCTATTTCTTACTATTCATATCGACTAGTATTCGCTAAGTTCTTTGAACTTACCCCGTGGTTTTATTTTTATTTCAGGATGAAGCTGTCAGGAGAGTCCAGTTGCCATATCCCCCCCCTCGTAGTGACAGTTTATTAGTTGTATGAGTTATGATTTGGATTTTTGTATAGAAGATATGTTTAGGCTTGGAATTGGATTTATATATACTCGTGGATTTTTTTGGGGTCCTTGTGGACCATTGGTCGGATCTTATTTTGATTGGTTTGGTTGGGTATTCCTGCCCAGATGGCAGAAGGGGTAAGTCTAGTTAGTGTAGACTTTTATTTACCTAGATTTGTTGGCCTGAGGCCTTATTATTATCTGCGTGTGTTGTGGTATGATTCCGGTCGTGTTGACCGATGTATAGTGGCCGTGTAGGCCTTGTATAAAAATTGATATTGTCACCCGCTGCATGTGAGATGTCACGATTTTTGTTCAAGTGACTCTCGACTCCTCTGGGGCGTGATGCATCACCAGATCCCGCAAGATCTCAAGAGGCCTCTCCGAAAGGTGCCCGCTTCGCCAATCACCGCAGGAGCTCAACACTCCACACCGCAGGACTATTAATATGATAACCGATGAAGTTACTGATGGAGATTCAAATCGAGCCAGAAAGGCTCACGGTAGGCGACTGGAGAACATGGAAGTAAGCACCAGCCGGAAGCCTGCAGAGGGACCTACACTAAGTTTCAGCCCCGAGAACCTCCAAGGAATTTCTGTCCTGCACGATGACGCCTTGGTGATCAAAGTTACTATCGCGCCAACTATGACGTGGTCAGAATCTTTGTGGACACAGGTACCTCAGTCAATATTTTGTTTAAAGATGCTTTGGACCGTATGCAGCTTAATTCGGCGCGGCTTCAGCCAATGAACATCGCCCTATTTGGCTTCTCGGGCTATGAAGTAGCACCACTTGGCCGAATTGATCTCCCCTTATCACTAGGAGAGGAGCCCCTCCGACGGACGTGGATGGCCACCTTCACCGTTGTAGACGTCACCTCAGCCTACAACTTCATTTTGGGAAGGCCAACGCTACATTCTTTTGACGCGGTGGTATCTATTTATCATCAGAAAATTAAGTTGCCCGTGGGCACTCAGACAGGGGAGGTAGCTGGAGATCAAAAGACATCTCGAAAATGCTATGAGAAGAAGTTTGTACCGGCCCCAGAAAAAATCGGAAGATAGAAATGGCTGAAGTATATGCTTTGCGTGAAGCACCCTTGGAAGAGGTCGTCGACAAGGAGATTATACAAGTATGGTCAAATCAGCCCGAACGAGTCATCCAAATTACTGCAGATCTGTCGGCCGAATTGAAACAAGAAGTGAAGGATTGCTTGGTCAACAATCGAGACATCTTCACTTGGCCAGAGGAACAAAACTCGAGCATCTCTCGGACCGTAATGGAGCATAGGCTGAATATTTTTCATGGAACTCGGCCCATCAAACAGAAAAGAAGACACTTCATACCAGAAAAGGATCAAATTATCCAAGTTGAAGTGCAGAAACCCATGCAAGCCGGATACATCCGGGAGGTCCAATTTCCCGAGTGGTTATCTAACATTGTATTAGTACCAAAACCGGGAGGAAAGTGAAGGGTAAGTATAGATTTCAGAGATCTCAATAAAGCATGCCCTAAAGATTGTTACCCTTTACCTCGGATAGATCAACTAGTAAATTCCACAGCAGACTGTGAGCTGATTTGCATGTTGGATGCTCACCAGGGGTATCATCAGATTCCATTAGCTTTAGAGGATCAAGAAAAGGTCAGCTTTGTCACAACATATAACACCTTTTGCTACAAGGTTATGTCATTCGGACTGAAGAACGTCGATGCCACTTATCAGAGGCTAATGGATAAGGTGTTTCGGTCACTAAGAAGCCGAAACATAGAAGTATATGTGGACGACATCCTCATCAAGTCCACCAAAGCCAAAGACATGGTCAGAGATTGTAACATCCCAAATTTTAGTTACTATATTTTTATTTTTATATATATATATATATATATGTCAATGTTTTTCGACCGATTCCCTCCCACGAATTTCAGGTAGATCTGGGTTCTTAGTTCATTGTGGAGTTCGATTGGTTTGACATTTACCTGGCAGAAATTGTGGCATAACTCGTTGATTAGAAAGGAGTAATTTTTAGGCTTCTTTATCTCGGGTTTCTGATCCGATTCGTTGGTAAGTATCCCCTCACCTGTAGTATAAGTGCTTATGATGTAATGTTGTATGCTTGATTTTGAATGAAAGAATCTAGAACTATGTGTAGAAGGTTCGGCTAATAGGATTAGAGAAATTAGTCTTGAACAATCTTATGAAACTCTTTTTTTAGCTTAAGGGGCACCAAATTTCAGAAGCTGTCTTAGTAATAATTAACCAAAATAATAGTAGTTGATGTTTTTTCATCTCACATCAAATTGGTCAAACCAAAATATATATTGAGTTGGTTTGGCTTGATTCCAAGTGCTATGCCAGTTTGTTGTGTCAAAAATTAGCCAAGGAAATGTGTATATTGATTCAACATAAGTTTTATTTAGCTCCAACAAATTGTAAATCCCAGCAGTCTTATTAGGAGTACTGGAGGATCTTACTAGGAATAGTAAGTGGGTGTGCTAGCATTGGTAAAGTCATCTTATTATTATAAGAACGAAACATCTGTCTATTTATATTTTTGGGGAAATGCTAATTTGTGTTAATCCATTGTACTTAGTTAATATTTTCTAAGATTTGTATATATTTCTTAAATTGTTTTCATATTTTATTGTAAAGGATGTGTCAGTTTGGTAGGCTTGCATGAATCTTCTTGTGCTTGTAACAAGGTTTTGATTTGATGATTTCTATTTATGTTAGCTTAATTTTCCTTATGTCACTACCTTATGCCATGTTAAATTGTACTCATGTCGATTTATGCTATGCTACATGCTTATGTTTTCACCCATGTTAGGCATGACTCACGTATATGAAATGTCTAAGAAATGTTTCCCTAAGAGTGGAGACAAGAACACTCTTTAGGACGAAGAACATATATGTTATTTTACTTTATGCATGACTTATACCGGACCCTAACAAGGTCCACGGGATGGGCTCCAAGGTTGCCCTTAGGTCGACGGACATAGTACGGACCTAGTAACCTAGTAGGTTCGGGATTAGCTACCTCGGATCTATTTAGGATGCACGCGAATGATGTATGTGGTACAATGTCGGGCCCAATATGTTGAGATTATGTTTAAGTATATAAACTATACGTTTTCAAAGAGCATCCTGCATATATCATTTTATGTTCATCGAATTATTATGTTTAGAGACAATGTACTATTGCGATGAAAATGCTAAGTTTATGTTCTTTTCCTAAATTTATCATGTCTCTACTTTAAATAAATGTTGTGCTCATATGTTGTTTAAACGAACATGTCATTACTTTACGTTTAATTCATGATGTATGTTTTTGTGAGTAGGAAAGAACCTTACTAAGCCTATGTGCTTACAGTTTACTTTCCTTGTACTGCAGAAAAGGGCAAGGAATGGATAAATTAAAGGGAGCAGCAGGAGGGGCAAAGATGTGTGTGGCAATGGCATGGTGGGCGAGATCATTTTTCATATACGGACTTATGCATGATTTTCAGTTTAGGTGTAAACTATTAGGAGACGTTAATGCTTTCTATGGTGGTTACTCATGTTTATTTTTATGAACCTTGAAATGGTTGATACATGTTTAGTTAAATAAATTTCTAAGACCTTTTGCCATGATTAAATTGTTAGGTTGATTGGGTTAATGTAATTAGAGTTAAAAGTTGTAAAGTTTTTAAATGCTTCTGCTGTTATATGCATGAATGTATGATCGCGTAGCGCCGCCGCCCGTCTATAGGATGTGTGTTAGGAGGACGGGAAGGGCGGACGTTACAGGTGGTATCAGAGCCCAGTTCTGCCTTTCCACTACACACACATCAAGCTCCAAATCCTGTCGCTCCAAGTAAGAAATTCTATGGCTACTCTATTTCTTTCATGTAAGATAAGAAATGTTTTTAGCTTAAATATGCATGAATATATGTATGATAACCTTATGCTAGCCTTTAGTTTAAATATGCATAAATAAATATGAATGATAACCTTATGCTAGCCTTATTATAATATATGAAGATAAGCATGGCTAGAAGACGTAGTCATAGAGTCGATGAGACAAGTAATATATGGAAGATGTAGTAATAGAGTCGATGAGATGAATATATGCATAATAATCTTATGTTAGCCTTATTATAATATATGAAGATAAGTATGGTTGGAAGACGTAGTAATAGAGTCGATGAGACAGTAATATATGGAAGACGTGATAATAGAGTCGATGAGACAGTAATATATGGAAGACATAGTAATAGAGTCGATGAGACAGTATTTTGCTCTCCATAGGGAGCTCCAGTACTGTTGGTAAAGAAGAAAGATGGGTCTATGCGAATGTGCATAAGACTACCGAGCACTAAATAATATGACGATCAAGAATAGGTACCCTTTACCACGGATTGACGATCTGTTCGACCAGTTAAAAGGTGCCACCGTCTTTTCAAAGATTGACCTCAAATCTGGCTATCATCAAGTGAAAGTGAAACCAAATGATATACCGAAGACAACTTTCCGAACAAGATACGAACATTATGAGTTTGTAGTCATGCCTTTCGGAGTGACGAATGCTCCTACTATGTTCATGGACCTGATGAATCGGGTATTCTCGGTGTTTCTTGACAAGTTCATGATCGTCTTCATTGACGATATCCTCGTCTATTCGAGAAATCAAGAAGAGCATGCCGAACATCTGAAGATGGTATTACAGATTCTTCGAGAAAAGCAACTATATGCCAAGTTCTCCAAATGTGAATTTTGGCTCGATCAAGTATCTTTTCTGGGTCATATTATATCCAAAGACGGAGTTATGGTAGACCCAAGAAATATTGAAGCTGTGAGTAGAGCAGGCCAAAGAATGCTAGTGAAGTGAGGAGTTTTCTTGAATTAGCGGGCTATTACCGGAAATTCATAGAAGATTTCACCAGAATAGCAGCACCTATGACAGTTCTCACCCGGAAGAACAAGAAGTATGTATGGACGGAGGAATGTGAGAAGAGTTTCTTGGAACTAAAAAGGAGACTTACAAGTGCTCCAATTCTTACTCTCCCAGAGAACGACAAGAGCTTCGACATGTACAGCGATGCCTCCGGATTGAGACTCGGAGTTGTACTTATGCAGAGGGGTAAAGTTATTGTCTATGCCTCTAGGCAACTCAAGGAACATGAAAAGAACTATCCCACTCACGATTTAGAGCTAGCAGCTGTGGTCTTCGCTCTCAAGGTATAGAGGCACTATCTATATGGAGCACAGTGCAAGATTTATACGGATCACTGTAGTCTGCGGTATTTCTTTACTCAGAAGGACCTCAATATGAGACAACGCAGATGGTTGGAGCTCGTGAAGGACTATGATTGTGAGATCTTTTACCATCCTGGCAAGGCAAACAAAGTGGCAGATGCACTCAGCAGGAAGTCCAGTGCCACCCTGATGTCCTTATCGGTATTGTCTCGATCGCTGGAGAAGGAAATTATGCACTATGGAATTGAGGTTATTTCTGGGCAGCTTTCGACCATGGCAATAATACCAGCACTATTCGATGACATATTAGCAAAACAAAGTGATGATCCGAGTCTCCAGAGGATCAAGCAGGAGATCCTAGAAGGAAAAGGCGAGGGTTTCCGTATCGCCAATAGCGAAGTATTATACCTTAGGGATCGGTTATGTATCCCTAACGATCCAGAACTACACAAAAAGATATTAGAGGAGGCTCACGGAACCCCCTATTCTATGCATTCGGGATCTAACAAAATGTATCAAGACCTGAAAGAGAAGTTCTGGTGGTCCGGTATGAAGAGGGACGTAGCTCAAAGACGATGCAAGACTGGCCGACCGCCAAAGAAGTTAAAGCAGAACACCAGAGGCCTGGAGCAGTTCTACAACCGATCCAAATTCCGGAGTGGAAATGGGAAGACATCTCTATGGATTTCATTTCAGGTCTTCCCAGGACTACGAACGGATATGACGCTATATGGGTTATCATTGACAGATTGACAAAGTCAGCTCATTTCTTAGCGATCAAGATAACATATTCGATTGAGCAACTGACTCAATTATATGCTAAGGAAATCATCAGACTGCATGGTATTCCCAAGACCATCATTTCAGATAGGGATGGTCGCTTCACTTCACAATTTTGGGGATGCGTTCATAAGACACTTGGCACGAAGCTGCGTTTTAGTACCGCCTTTCATCCTCAGACAGATGGGCAAACAGAAAGGGTGAACCAAGTACTGGAAGACATGTTACAAGCTTGTGCCTTGGATTTCAAAGGGAGTTGGTGCCGCTACTTATGTTTAGCTGAATTCGCTTACAATAATAGCTACCAAACTACCATCGGAATGACACCTTATGAAGCATTATATGGGAGAAGATGTAGGTCTCCGATCTGTTGGTACGAAGGTGGTGAGAAGAAAGAGATGGGACTTCAGACGAATTTCATCGACGACGCCACCCGAGCGATACAGAATATCCGCCAAGAATAGAGACTGCTCAGAGCCGACAGAAGAACTATGCGGATCAACGACGTAGACCTTTGGAATTCAATGTCGGAGATTTGGTATTTCTCCGGGTAGCTCCTATGAAAGGAATAATGAGATTCGGGAAGAAAGGAAAGCTAAGTTCGCGATACGTAGGACCGTACAAGATCCTGAAAAGAGTTGGCAAGGTAGCTTACGAGCTAGGACTGCCTCAAGAGATGTCTGCTATTCACAACGTGTTCCATGTCTCGATGCTTAAGAAGTGCATTTTCAGTACCGATCAAGTGGTCGAGCCACAGATAGTGCAAATTCAAGAGGACCTGAGCTATGAAAGTCGACCTATCCGAATACTAGACCGAGAAGTCAAAAGACTAAGGAATAAAGAAGTACCCTTAGTGAAGGTCCTATGGCAAAGTCAACGATAAGAAGGAGCCACCTGAGAACGTGAGGATGACATGAAGCAAAAGTACCCCGAGTTGTTCTAAGTTTCGAGGACGAAACTTTTATAAGATATAAGGGATTGTAACATCCCAAATTTTAGTTATTATATTTTTATTTTTTCTTTTATATATATATATATATATATATATATATATATATCTATCTATATATATATATATATATATATATATATATATATATATATAAAAGAAAAAAAAAAATGAATAAATAGTTCGTAGTCGAGGCTTAAACCATGAACCGTTGATTTGGGGGAATAGGTTTCCCACCACTAAGTCATAAAATTACCAATGAGTAGGATATAATATAAAATATCTATTGGTAGAAAAAAAAGAAAGAAGTTGATTAATCTAGCTGATCATTTAAAGGGATAATTAGGTTAAGAAAAATCTTAATTTATATATATATCATCCCTTCTCTCTTTTCTCCGAAATTCCCACGCCGCCCCTCTCTCTCTCCCTCCTCTCTCCAACGTCGATGCCCTCTCTCTCTCTCTCGCTCATTTTTCTCCAGCCGTCGAGAACTCCAAACGCCGATCCAAGGAAAGGAGTTTCCCTATCGTGTTTTTCGACCGATCATGTCAACGTTTTTCGACCGATTCCCTCCCACGAATTTCAGGTAGATCTGGGTTCTTAGTTCATTGTGGAGTTCGATGGGTTTGACATTTACCTGCACTACAAAAAAACTGCTTTTTGCTGACGAACTTTGGCAACGAATTATTTTCGTTGCAAATCTGCAACAAAAATAGCGACGAATTTTATGTTTCGTCGCAAATTTGTAATGAATTTTCCGACGGACAAAAATTTGTTGAAAAAATTAAAAAATTTCCAACATTCAAATTTTGTTTAAAAATAAATTGTCAGTGTCTAATTCAAAATTAATTATTTAATTTATTTTCGCGCAAATCGCGCATTTTAAAAATTATTTTCCGTCGAAATATTTATGACAGATTATTTTTCGTCGTAAATCATGCATTTTAAATAATTTTCGTCAGATATTTAGCGACGAATTCAGAATTCGTCGTAGATATTTATTTTATTAAAAAAAAATAGAAAACAAGTTCTCGTGAACGAGTTTATTTTTAAATATTTTGCAACGAATTCGTGGATTCGTTGCTATTTTGCAACGAATCCGAGAATTCGTTGCTGATTTTGCAACAAATCCGAGGATTCGTTGCAAACTCTTATTTTTAGAAAAAAAATTAAAAATTCGTTGAACCCGATTAAGTGACTTAGAGAGTTTGGAATTAGATGAAATAAGTTCTATGTGTTCGTCTAATTCCCTTAATTATATATATATTTTTAAAAATAAATTTTACTGAAAATATTGCGATATGTGATTTTTTTAACGTGAATTAGATTTCTTAGACAGACCGATATTCGAAAATTCGTGGATTAAAACATTTTTGACGATGTTTATATAATGAGGAGAACTAGACGAACATATTAGCATTGATTTTATCTCATTCGGAGATCTGTAAGTTAGTTAACGAGTTTCGAATAATTTATTTAATTTAAAATAAAAAATTATTTAAAACGAATCCATAGATTCGTTAAAAACTCTTAATTTTATAAAAAAAATTTAAAAAATTTATTTAACGATTTTAAAGTTTTTAAATTTTTTTTTTCAAAAATGATTTGCAACGTTCAAAAATGATTTAAAAATTTAATATTTTTAATATTTTTTTAATTTAAAAAATTGCAATGAATCCAGGATTCGTTGCAATTTTTTAAATTTAAAAAAAATATTAAAAAAATTATTTAGCGTTTTCAAATGTTTAATTTTTTTTTTAAGTTTGCAACGAATCACAGATTCGTTGCAAACTTTTAAAAATTTTCTATTTTTTTTTAAAAAATTTCCAACGAATCCGGGATTCGTTGCAATTTTTTAAATTAAAAAAAATATTAAAAAAATAAGTTAACGTTTTCAAATGTTTAAATTTGTTTTTTTATTAAATTTGCAACGAATCACAGATTCATCGCAAACTTTTAAAATTTTTCTATTTTTTTTTAAAAAATTTGCAACGAATCTTTGGATTCGTTGCAAATTTGCAACGAATCCAAAGATTCGTTGCAATTTTTTTTTAACTTACCCGAAACCCTAATTCCCGATGCCCTAATTCCCTTCGTTTCTTCCCCTCGCGTCGCGCCCGACACGATCCGCCGCCGCTCTTCCCTTCGCGTCGCGCTGCCGCAGCCGTCACCGCCACCGAGGTCGCCGCGCCACCGACTCCAGCGCCCGCTTAAGAACCCGCCCGGCTTCGTCGGCCAAGCGCCGCCCGCCTCAGTCGGCCCGCCGCCGCTGCCATGACGCCCGTGAGGCCGGCTGCAGCCCTCTCGTCCGTGGCGTGCCCCAGTGGCCGCGGCGACCGGCCGCACCCCGGCCCGCCCGCCTGCGGGCCGCGGCCCGTGAGCCGGCCGGCCTGGACTCCTGCGCCGCCCCCTCGTCCGGTCGCGTGCCCCCCAATGACCGCCGAGCCGCTCTCCGGCCGCCTCGCCGCCGCCGCCTCCTGCCCGCGCCGCGACTCACCGTCAATTTTTTTAAATCAGTGTTATTTTTTATATTGAAATTTATATGATTATTAATTTTCTGTGTTGATCTAGAGTGGTATTAGAGTGGTATGGTATAGGTTACGCCCGATGCATTCTATTCAAAATCATACTGGGACTCCATGATATTACCATAATCTTGCAGATTTTTATGCCTTGGCCCAATTCATTGACACATTAATGCCATAGTGGTTAGCATAAGATTGTGAGATGCCTTTTTATAACAAAGGATAATGTATACTAAATGCAGTATTACATGGAAACATATTATATGTTTTTTGAAACATTTTGCAAACATGCAACTCATGTAACATATATAATATAAGTTTTCAAGCATGATAAAATTCAAGGATATGACACATAATCATTTCATAAACATTAACATACACCATCAGAATCTGCAATCCATTACAACTATTTTATATTTTTGCCAAACGTTATGCATTCTCGAAATGCAAAATACCTTAATTACATTCAAACTGTGCTATTGATTTGTTGACGTCTATGGTCCTATGCTTCTGCAAAATCTGTTGACAATGACATTCAATAACATGGTTTTGTGTGTGTCCTCTCATCCCCATGAACAAAAAATTCTCTTTCCATATCAATTACGTGTTAGTTATCCTAAATGTTGTTAGTTTGCCAAGGAGGCCACACTATGTTCTGAACTGTTGTCTTTCTTCGTTTCTGTTTAAAGATAGTTAAACATAGTGAATTCATATGTGAACTAACTGTATATTCGTATTATTGTATTTTCTAGGAGTTTATATTAATATAATTGATTGAAAATAGACATAATGCAGCGTGAAAGGAGTTGGATGTATAATAGGAATTTACCTGAACGTCGGGGTTTAACTGATGAATTTATGAGTGGGTTGAAAGAGTTTTTAAATTTCGCAGCTAGTAATGTTGAGTTTATGGATGGTAATCAGATAAGGTGTCCGTGCAGAAAGTGTCACAATGGTAGATTTTTACCGTCTAGTAAAGTTTCAGAGCATCTTTGTAGATTTGGATTCGTTGCAAATTACTATAACTGGACATGTCATGGTGAACCATTTATATCTGATGAAGATTATCATAGACACAACACACAAGTCTCTAGGGATCAAAGTGATTATAATCAATTAAATCCATATCAGAGGATGATATATGATGTAGCGGGCCCGAATTTGATTCCCCAATCACAAGGTGCAACTTCAAGTTGTCCTCCAACAGTTGAGCAAATGTTTACTAATGCATCGCCCTTGGAAGAGGTACAAGTAACAGATATCGGTCAGAATATGAATAATGAAGCATATCTCAAATTTCAGGAGGTGTTGAGTGCTGCAGATGAACCTTTATGGGCTAGTTGTGAGACTCACACTAAACTTGTTAGTGAAAGCCCTAGAGCCAATCATGTGATGATTGTTGTATGGACTTTATTGTATCATATTCCTATTTATAAAGGCATGGTTATTATATTTACTTGTATTGGTGCCAAATAACTAAATATAATAATGTCCTTGAGTAGTAGGTTCTTATCTATATCAATCGATTGGTTGAATCGATAATGAGATGATATAGAGAACACTACTCTTAATCATTCCTAGTTGAGTATTAACATTCAGGGACAATGTTAATGCGTAGAGACTAGCATGTAGGTCAACAAGATGACTTGATCTCACAAGTCATGGATATGAGATATCAAGTTGACACATGGATATGCATTGGAGAATGTATACTGAATGACCCGCCATGAGAAAGTATCATGGATCGTTATATGAGTGTCATATACTTTCTCATGTGACTATTAGTATGACTATTAGTCCTTAGACCTGAAGTCACCATGGTTCCCTACATAAGGAGTTACATACTTTGACTTCGTCAAACGTCACCCGTAAATGGGTGAACTATAAAGGCAATTACTGGGTATGTAACCAATTATGCGGAGGGATGTGAGTGATGTAGATGGGATCTATCCCTCCTATATGACGGGAGTGATATCGATATTCTTGATAGAGTGAGACCACGAAGTGCATGGCCATGCCCAAATGAGTCAATATGAGATATTGAGCTCATTTGATTAGAGTGAGTCTACTTGGAGTTCAAGATTTAGATTGTACCGAGGATGACACGGTCTATGCCTCGATTGGTCAATCTAGATGTCAAGGATAGAGGGACATTGTCACATATTGTGAGAGTCATAATTAGTAGTCACAAAGGTGATGTTGGAGCTCAACATTCTTGTAACTTGGGTAGCAATGATGTATTGCTAGATACCGCTCATTGCTTATGTTCTTAAATCGGTTTAGGGACATTGCCAACGTTATAAGAACCTATAGGGTCACACACATAAGAGCAATTAGATAGAGATTAGGTTCATATGATGAACCATGAGGACTAGGTTCATGGGATGAACCAAATTGGATTAAGAGTAATCAAAATTAGACTAATTGAGTTAGACTCAAGTTGATTCAAGTGTTGAATGAGTCTAATTTATATTTGATTCATCAAATCAATTTAAATTAATGAATAGAGATTCATTAAATTAAATTGACTTGAGTCAAGTGGTTAGATTTGATCAACCATGGGAGATTAGAGGTCAAGTTTGACTTGACTTGAGAGGGAAGATGAAAGGTCAAGTTTGACTTGACCAAATGTCATGTCATGATGATGACTTGGCATGGCCGACGACTTTGTCAATTGGTGACACATCATGAGGAAGACCAAGAGGCATGGGAGTTACATGCATGCATGTAACCTCCCAAGCCATAATGTGGCCGGCCAACACCATTAGGGGTTATGATGGTGAAATTTATTTTGTGAGTTATTCCAACTTCATCTTCTTCCTTGAAATTTTTCTCTCAAGCTCTCTACCTCTCCCAACCTCATCTTACCGAGATCTTCTAGGAGTGCTAGCACACTCAAGTTTGTCTCTTTCTCCACCTATTGCTTGTGTGGATACCATAGAGGAGTGTGCACTTGACACTCTCGAGTTCCGGCGAACTTTTGGACGAGCGAGATAAGCGAAGGGCATCGCTACGAGGGTAATGTTCTAACCTCTTAGATCTAAGGTAGATCTAGGGTTTTTGTAAGCACATACATGTTTTTATATTTTATACTTCGCACGGATCTGTGGCCGGGGCTTCCGAGGTTTCCGCAACGCAAAAAACGGTTTTTGCGGCTCGGAAAAACCCAACAGTGGTATCAGAGCCACGTGCGAAGCATGTATGTGTTTCATCTTAGTAATTTTTGTATTAGATATAAAAATTACAAATTTATATGTTTCTATAAATTTCCTAATTTTATAGAATTTTTGGGTATTTTTCTCAAAGAGTCGAAGCAACAAGTGTTGGGACACTTGTAGGCTTCAACCATCGAGAAAAACTCTCCGAAACGGCGAGTTCTCGCTTTAGGTTTTTGGGACAGCGACTTAAGTCGCTGTAGGATCGTAGTAGGGACACTCGCAAAGTTAATTTTGCGAGTATGGGCGCTGCCCTATCCCCGAAAGGGGCTTTGTCCCGTGATCGCGCCCGGAAACCGCTTAGCGGGACCGTTACGGAGAGGTGACTCATTAATTTGAAAAAAAAAATTAGGAAAAATTATAGAAATTTCTGTAAAAATACATAATTTAGAATTATGTATAATTCTGTGATTGTCATGGCCCAATGACCCCAATTTGATTGGATTATATGTGTTGTAATTCATAATACGGCCTGCGTGCCGTTTTGTGGTTGTGCGTTTTGTATAGTGTATGCGACCTGCGCGTCGTACCTCTTCTTTTGATATTCTAGTTGTAATTAGTTTTTAGACTCGAATGTAACTCGAGTTTCATATTTGTAATGTACAAAATGGAGCGGTGGAAAGTCCACTCGAAGACGAGATTACGAGAAGGGTGACGACGACACATGGCGGTCAAAGGAAGCGCTTGGAGAAGCCGCTAGCCTTAGGTTGACCGTCCGATCTTCTCATTGGCTTGAGAAGATCATAGTAGGGCCATGACTATATCACATTTAATTATATATATATATATATGTTGATATATATATATATTTAATTGATTTTGCTTGTATGTATGTGATGCATGCTAGTAGAATTTTGCTTGTATGTATATGATGCATGCTAGGATAATTTTCTTGTATGTATATGATGCATGCTAGAATAATGAATGTATGTATATGATGCATGCTAATATAGGATAATAAAGGCCTAAATGCATATAAGATACACATTACGATTAGATTAGATCATAATCGAATCAACTCGAAAATGCCTACCGAGCCTTGATACCCATCACTACCTCGATCATTTGTTGTTGTTGAATCTGCCAAAGCAGAGCAACGCATATTATCTTGGTAGGGTGCGGAGGGACAATCTTGGTCCCGCCTATCACGCTTGGGTTAGAGTAAGCTCAATTAGATTGAGCAAAACTAGTTAAACTCAATTGGATCGAGTAGAACTATAGGCATATTCCAATCGTTGGAACGATAGGTCAAGATCGCATTTACACTAAATCTTGGGCGATTTAGCCAAAGCTAACTCAAGGTCTTTTGTAAATGTGGGTCTTGATCCTATAAACAAGAGTTGCATAGAGATGTAATCGGTAATGTGTTACCCACCGATCATACTAAGTCTTGGGCAATTTAGCCAAAGCTAACTCAAGGCTTAGTATGATGTGGATCTTGTCCCGCAAGAATTATAGCTAGTTTGTATGAATCTAGTAATGTGGTTTGACCACATCCATAACTCGATTCTACAAAAAATTCCTATAATTCAGTGGGAGCATCATTTGATTAAAGGCCTAATTAAATGATAAAAGGAATATGATATTAATTCTCTGCATTGTATGTTGTAGATAACTATGTCGACAAACACGAACACTCTCTCTCTGTGATCTGTCCTTGAGAAGGACAAGCTCAATGGAGCAAATTTCCTGGACTGGTACAGGAACTTGAGAATTGTTCTCACCCAAGAAAGGAAGCTGTACGTCCTGGAGCAGCCCATTCCGGAGGCACCTCCTGCCACTGCCTCGCGAGCTGACAAAGATGCTTACAAGAAGCATCAAGATGATGCATTAGATGTGTCATGTCTTATGCTCGCGACCATGAACTCTGAGCTTCAGAAGCAACACGAGTTCATGAATGCTTATGATATGGTTGGACATCTTCGTCAACTATATCAAGGACAAGCTAGGCATGAGAGATATGAAGTCTCTAAGGCATTATTTGGGTCCAAAATGCAAGAAGGGACTCCTGTAGGTACATATGTACTCAAGATGATTAGGTACGTAGAAAACCTACAAAGGTTGGGATTCCCACTTGGCCAAGAGCTGGCCACTGACCTGATCTTGCAATCTTTGCCACAAGCCTTCAATCAATTTGTCATGAATTATAACATGAATGAAATTGATAAGCCACTGCCTGAAATGCTCAGCATGTTGAGAACCGCTGAGTTTAACCTTAAGAAGAGTAAATCTGACACCATTTTGATGGTGCAGAAGAAGAAAGGCAAGGGCAAGCCTAAAGGTAAGGGAAAGTCTCAAGCCAAGGGCAAAGGCAAAAAACTTAAACCCAAAGGAGGGGTAGCCAAGGAAGGGGCTTGCTTCCACTGCAAGGAAGCAGGACACTGGAAGCGTAACTGCAAGGTATACCTGGAAGATCTTAAGAAGAAGAGAAGTGAGACTTCTACTTCAGGTATAAATGTTATAGAAGTCAATCTATCTATTTCTTCATCATGGGTATTAGATACCGGATGTGCATCTCACATTTGTACCAATGTGCAGGGGCTGAGAAATAGCAGGGCATTGACAAAGGGCGAGGTGGACCTACGAGTAGGCAATGGAGCAAGAGTTGCTGCTGTTGCTGTAGGAACTTATGATCTATCTCTGCCCTCTGGGCTTGTACTAGAATTAGATGAATGTTGTTATGTGCCTGCCTTAACTAAGAACATCATTTCAGTTTCTTGTTTGGACAAGAAAGGTTTTTCATTTATAATAAAGAACAAATGTTGTTCAGTTTATTTAAATGATATGTTCTATTGTAGTGCACCTCTAATGAACGGACTCTACTTTCTAGACTTAGAGAGCCCTATCTATAACATAAGTACCAAGAGGTTTAAGTCAAATGAGTTGAACCAAACCTATCTCTGACATTGTCGCTTAGGTCACATAAATGAGAGTCGCTTATCTCAGCTCCATAAGGATGGGCTGCTAGACTCATTTGATTTTGAATCATATGAGACATGCGAGTCTTGCCTTTTAGGCAAGATGACCAAGACTCCCTTTAGTGGACACAGCGAAAGAGCAACAGATTTGTTAGGACTTATACATAGTGATGTATGTGGTCATTTCAATGTTGCTGCTAGAGGTGGTTACAGGTACTTCATTACATTTAATGATGACTTCAGTAGATATGGTTATGTGTATCTTATGACACATAAATCAGAATCCTTTGAAAAGTTCAAAGAATTCAAGAATGAAGTACAAAACCAGCTTGGCAAGAGTATTAAGATACTTCGATCAGATCGAGGTGGAGAATACCTTAGCCATGAGTTTCGTGACTATCTAGCTGAGTGTGGGATTCTATCCCAACTCACTCCTCCTGGAACACCACAGTGGAATGGTGTATCTGAAAGGAGGAATCGTACCCTATTAGATATAGTACGATCTATGATGAGTCACACAGATCTTCCTATATCCTTTTGGGGATATGCTCTAGACACAGCAGCCTTTACCCTTAACCGTGTACCATCTAAGGCTGTCATAAAGACACCATATACGATATGGACAGGGAGAAATCCCAAGATGTCTTTTATGAGAATTTGGGGTTGTGAGGCTTACGTTCGACGTCAAGTCTCAGACAAACTGGGACCCAAATCCGATAGGTGCTATTTTGTTGGATATCCCAAGGATACAAAGGGATATTACTTCTACATTCCCAGTCAGCACAAAGTGTTTGTGGCAAAGACTGGAGTTTTTCTAGAAAGGGATCTTGTTTCTAGAAAAACTAGTGGGAGTACCTTCGATCTTGAAGAAATTCAAGATAAGGACCATAACACTGAGGCCTTGATGGAGGTTGAACAGGAACCACAAAGTGTTGTGGGTGATGAGGTTATTGCACAAAGAGTTGTGGAACAACCACCTGTTCATGTAGACCTACCTCTTCGCAGATCCGAGATAGGCGTCGTCGGCTGAGAGATATTTATTTCTCTTGTCTGACCATGATGACGTAATGCTCATTGAGAATGAGCCTACCTCCTATCAGGAAGCTGTGATGAGCCCAGATTCTGAGAAATGGCTAGAGGCTATGAGATCCGAGATGGAATCCATGTACACCAACCAAGTATGGACTTTGGTTGATCCACCTGAAGGGGTCAAACCCATTGGGTGTAAGTGGGTCTTTAGGAGAAAGACTGACATGGATGGACTTACGCATACCTATAAGGGCCGATTGGTGGCTAAAGGTTTCAAGCAAATTCATGGTATTGACTATGATGAAACCTTTTCTCCAGTGGCGATGTTTAAGTCCATTCGGATCTTGCTTGCTATTGCAGCATACCACGATTATGAGATCTGGCAGATGGATGTCAAAACCGTATTTTTGAATGGAAACTTGCTCGAGGATGTGTACATGACACAACCTGATGGTTTTGTAGATCCACAGCATACTGGGAAGGTATGCAAGCTGCAAAGGTCCATTTATGGGCTAAAGCAAACTTCTCAGAGCTGGAATCTTCGATTCGATGATGCGATCAAACAATTTAGTTTCATTAAGAATGAAGATGAACCCTGTGTCTACAAGAGGGTTGATGGGAACACAGTTGTCTTCCTTGTATTGTATGTGGATGACATACTGCTCATTGGGAGTGACATCCCTTCGCTACAGTCTGTGAAGACTTGGCTCGGGATGTGCTTCTCAATGAAAGACTTAGGTGAAGCAGCCTGTATTCTAGGCATCAAGATCTATAGAGATAGATCTAAGAGATTGCTTGACCTAAGTCAGAGTACATACATTGACACGGTATTACTTCGGTTTGCCATGCAAAATTCTAAGAAAGGACTTCTGTCGATGTCACATGGTGTGAGTCTTTCGAAGACTCAAAGTCCCTCTTCTAGAGAGGAGAGAGACCGCATGGATAAGATCCCTTACGCATCTGCTATAGGATCTATCATGTACGACATGCTATGTACTCGTCCTGATGTCTCGTATGCTTTGAGCATGACGAGTAGATACCAGTCAGATCCAGGTGAGCCTCACTGGATAGTAGTCAAGAATATTCTTAAGTACTTGAGAAGGACTAAAGAATATTTCTTGATATTTGGAGGCGATGAGGAGCTAGCTGTAAAGGGTTACAGCGATGCCAGCTTCCAAACTGACCAGGATGATTATAGATTGCAGTCAGGGTTCGTGTTTTAATAGTGGCGCTGTGAGCTGGAATAGTTCCAAGCAGGACACAGTTGCTGATTCTACAACAGAGGTCGAATATATCGGTGCTTCCATCTCATTCGAGAGATTATCGATAGAGGAGATGTGAATATTTGCAGAGTACCCACAGAGGCTAACATCGCAGATCCCTTGACCAAGGCTTTGGCACAGAAAAAGCATGATTGTCACACTAGGTCATTGGGTATTAGATACTACGGTGATTGGCACTAGTGCTAGTGGGAGATTGTTAGTGAAAGCCCTAGAGTCAATCATGTGATGATTGTTGTATGGACTTTATTGTATCATATTCCTATTTATAAAGGCATGGTTATTATATTTACTTGTATTGGTGTCAAATAACTAAGTATAATAGCGTCCTTGAGTAGTAGATTCTTATCTATATCAATTAATTGGTTGAATGAAGGCTGCTCTTCTTTGGACCATAAATGACTTTCCGGCTTATGGTATGCTATCAGGTTGGAGTACTGCAGGGATCTTAGGATGCCCAATATGTATGGAGAGATCAAAGTCGATTAGATTGAAGCATGGTAAGAAGCCGAGTTATTTTGATTGTCATAGACAATTTTTACCACTAAATCATAATTTCAGAAGGAATAAAGATGAATTCACTAGGAATCGAATTGAAAGAACACCTCCGCCATTGAGATTGATAGGTCAAGATATTTGGTACAGAGTTCTTCACTTTTCATCTGTTATTGAAGAGCCACATGGTACAACTTATGAATATGGAAGCAACCATAAATGGACCAAACGAAGTATATTTTGGGAGTTACCGTATTGGTTTAGTAATTTGATTCATCATAATCTCGATGTTATGCATATTGAGAAGAATATTTTTGATAATCTGATAAATACGTTGATGGATATCAGGAAAAACAAAAGATAATCTGAATGCAAGAAAAGATATCGACTCATTTGTAAACGACCCACCCTTGATGTTGATGAAAATAGTAGGGGACCAAAACCAAAGGCAGTTTATACATTGAATAAGGAACAGAGACGTGTTGTTTGTGAATGGTTGAAGTCATTGAGATTTCCTGATGGGTATGTTTCTAATCTTGGGAGATGTGTCGATATGAAGGAATGCAAATTGATGGGTTTGAAAAGTCATGATTGTCATATATTCATGGAAAGACTAATTCCTATTGCCTTTAAAGAACTCTTACCGAATTTTGTATGGGGTGTCATTACAGAGTTAAGTATTTTTCTTCATGATATATGCTCAACAGTTTTGGGATATTCACACATGGAGAAGTTAGAGAGAGACATTCCAATAATTTTGTGCAATTTAGAAAGGATTTTTCCGCCAGCATTTTTTGATTCAATGGAACATCTTTTGGTTCACTTGTCATATGAGGCAAAAGTTGGAGGACCAGTTCATTATCAATGGATGTATCCTTTTGAAAGGTATAATTCGCATATTCTATACTTCGTTATTATTGCATAAAAATGTATAATTTTTTTATATATTCATTTCTAATACAATTTGTTATATTACAATCAGATTCTTATATCATTTGAAGAAAAAAGTGAAAAATAAGGCACATGTTGAAGCCTCTATTGTGAATGCATATATTGTGGAGGAAGTAACAACTTTTGCATCATATTATTTTGAGCCTCACGTTCAGACCAAAAGACGGAAATCCGGAAGGAATGATGAAGGTCTTGTTGATCCCAATTTGAATTCATTCTCAATTTTTAATTATCTTGGTCGACCAAGTGGACCGTGTAAGCAACGATACTTAACTGATCAAGAATGGCGGGCAGGCTAGACATATGTTTTACTTAATTATCCAGAAGTATCGCCATATTTCGAGTTAGTATATATTTCCTATTTCTTCATTAAGTGTTAATTTTTTTATGTTATAATTCAATTTTTTATTATAGGATTTTCCAAAACTTATATTCTGAAATCCCGACACGTGAGTTTGATCACTTCTGCGATCAAGAATTTGCACCATGGTTCAAATCATATGTAAGCAGTTTTAATTACCTCATTTTTGTTTACACATATCTTAGCTTTTAAATAAATATCATTTTCATTTGAGTATAGGTTTATGCTAATCAAACTCACGTTCAGCAAGAATTGCTAATCCATCTATCATGGGGTTCAAAAGCAATGGTACGCACTTGGCCAGCATATTTCATAAACGACTATAATTTCCATACTCAAGAATATGGAAATGGAAAGAGTACAATGAATAGTGGAGTATGTGTTCAGTCTTCCAATGATGGAGTGCAAGCAATGAATTTTATGGTTTGCTGGATGAAATTATAGAGATTGAATATCCTGGTCCAGAAATGCGAGTTATCTTATTTATGTGTCGCTGGTTTGACCCCGTCAGAGGGATGAAGGTGCATCCACAGTATAATTTGGTTGAAATAAATCATAAAAGATTGTATAAGAGATATGAACCATTTATTTTGACATAACAAGCGATTCAAGTTTTCTATGCTCCATATCCTAGTTTGAGGCGTGACAAAAATGAATGGTGGGCTGTTTGTAAAACAAAAGCACGGAAAAAAATTGAAGAGCTGAAGACATCATATCAACAAGACAAAGTTACAAATATGTTTCATACCGAGGAATATATTATTCCAAGCGTTACGAGATCCCAATGAGTAGTGATAAAGCGTGGATGCAATCAAATTGATGATAATGATGAGGAGGAGGAGGGAGGAGGGGAGGAGGAGGAGGAGGCAGGGATGAGGAGGTGAGGATGAGGAAGATGATAATGAGGACTTTGAATTTTGACATCTAGGGTAAGTTTTTTTATATATAATTTTAGTTTTAAACTATAATTTTACCAAATTTCTTAGCTCAATTATTTGTTTATATAATGTCTCATTGTTAAATTTATATCTTTTGTCTCTGTATGTTGTGTATATTTTATTCATATAGGTTATCAGAGGTGACATCATCGTAGCTTCTCGCAGTCTCTCATATCTTCATTATGAATATTGTAAGTTTTTCATGTTCTTCATTAAGCATAAAAGTTTTATTTGCTTTATTCTAATTTTGATTTTGGTTGATAGTTTCGACGTGGTGGCCAGAGGCAATGAGTACTAATCTTGGCGGGCCGATTCACCGCCAAAGACTATACCTACATGCCCCACGATCATCTTGGACCTTCACATGATCGGTCGACAGATCATCTCATTCGCCGTACGACCTTCCCATTACGATTCACTGTACACTTGGACACTCCTCTACTGAGAACATCGAAAGTCGACCGTATATATTTCCGATTGGAGATTCGTAAGTAATATAAATATTATAAGTTTTAAACTATCTTAATTATTTATTCAATTTTTTTCACTTTATCGTAGGTTTGAAAATTTTGTACCTGTTATTCGCGAGATCAATAAAATCATGAATAACTATTGGAGAGGAGACTCTTTGTCATACTCAAGTACGCCATGACCTACAAAAGAACTATGGTGGTGCGAGTTTAAGGTATAATTGAATCATTTTATATATTAAATAAGTGATTATATAATCAATTGTTTTTTTTCCATCTCAGCGGACATTTATTTGGGACCCTACTCAAGACTTGGAAGTTAAAAGAATTTTTAAAAAAAATGTGGCGATCATATCCGGCATGTATTGAGTCATGCCAAAAGTACTGGAAAAAAACCAGCCTGTGTCACGTCGGAAAATTGGAGTAAAATCTCCAATTATTGGCAATCTAATGAGAGCAAAAAAAGGAGTCAACAAAATAAATTAAATCAAGCACGTAATTCTGGAGACTTATCTGCAACATATGCGGGAGGATCTATAAATATCGAGGAGCATTCACGTAGATTGGTAATTTTTTAATTCTACAATTAGTTTTTAAATTTATTTCAGATTATTATTTTATTTCTAATATTCTTATATTTAGTCTAAGGAATTGGGAAAGGAGCCGGAATTTATAGATACTTTCGTTCGCACTTTCCAAAAAAAAGATAAGACTTGGAGTGGAGATAGAGCTAGAGCAATTAAGGTTTGAATTATTCTTTAAACTTACTTTATAACTTTAATTCTGTTAGTTATGTAAATGCTCTGATTAAAATTTTAATTTTGTGTAGGAGAGATATGATCAGTTATCCTCATCTCAGAGAATCTCGGAGATATGCCGGTGATCTTGTGGTATCTGAGTCATCTGTTAGTAATAATTTGGATTTATGGCTTGAGGCGAGTGGAGGATCAAAAGGGGGAAGGATATTAGGTATGAGTTCTCTGAGCAGAATGCATAATGCTCCTCGTAGATCTATTTCTTCTACTCCACCAGCAGTAGCGGCACAGATACATAACTTAACTGAGGAGGTTAGCAATTTGAAGGGCATAATACATGAAAGAGATCAGCAAATTCTAGAAATACAATAACAAAACTCACAAAGGGATCAAGAAATGATAGAAATGCGACGACAACAAGCCTTTCTTATCGGATTCAATTTAGTTCTGGTCCAAGTCATATTCCTCCGAGTAATGACGATGATGGTGGCGACGATGATGATATTGTATGCATGTTTATAATTAGTACTTTTAAAATTTATTAGTTTATTGAGTTTGTTAATCCTTCATTTTTTTTAATTTTTTATTAGTACTTTTTATTTTGCTTTAAACAGGAATGATCGATGAAGTCAATCCTTATGGCGGTTGAAAATGCACATCATTGTAAGTCTTTGCATATTTATTTTCGTGTTAGTATATAGTTTTTTTTTAATGTATGATACTTTTTGTTTGTTTCTTTTCTAATGCAGGTAGAAGAATGTCGAGATTGCTTACCAAATTCTCTTTTCTTTTTTCTTTCGCATGTGTTGAGATCTTTTGTGTGGACATTGTTATTTGGATATCAGAACTATATTGATGTTTGAAATATTGTAGGATATAACTTTTTATTTGGAATGTTGTATTGTTCTTAACTTATTGTGTTACTTTGTATTTATTTGGATATGAAATATTTTTGGATATTTTTGAATATTATTTTGTTGTATTGAATGTGTATGTGTTTTGTTTGTATTGAATGTATTTATTTGGATATTAGTACTTATTGTATTTTGTTTTGTGTGTGTTAAAATTTGTATATACGATAGAATATCGAAACGGATGAAATCTGTTAAAAAAAATTTTATTTAGCGACAAAAATACAAATTCGTTGCTAAATTCTGAGAATTTTGCGACGACTTCTGCGAAGAATTTAATTTTCGTCGCAAATTAGCGACGAATTTAGCAACGAAACCAACCTGCGACAAATTCTGCGACGAAATTTGCGACGAATTTGTATCAGTCGCAAATTTACCAACGAAATCATTATTTCGTTGCGAATTTTCTGCGATGAATTTATTTTTTGTCGTAAAGTTTTGTAACGAATTTCATATTTCGTCGCGAAAATTAGCTACGAAAAAATTAATTCGTCGTAAATTTTTGCGACAAAAATTGCAACGAATTTTTGAATTCTTCGTAACTTCTGCAACAAAATTAGCGACGAAATTTTAAATTCATCCCTAATTTTCGTCGCTAAAATTCGTCGCAAAAATTCGTCGCTATTTTTGTCCCTAATATTTGCGACGCTTTATCCGCAACAAAAATATTTTTGTCGCTAAATTCGTCGCTAATTTATTTTGCAACAAATTTTTTTTAAAATTCGTCGCTAAATTCGTCGCCAATGACTATTTTTTTTATAGTGCTGGCAGAAATTGTGGCATAACTCGTTGATTGGAAAGGAGTAATTTTTAGGCTTCTTTATCTCAGGTTTAATTCTGATCCGATTCGTTGGTAAGTATCCCCTCACCTACAGTATAAGTGCTTACGATGTAATGTTGTATGCTTGATTTTAAACGAAAGAATCTAGAACTATGTGTAGAAGGTTCGGCTAATAGGATTAGAGAAATTAGTCTTGAACAATCTTATGAAACTCTTTTTTTAGCTTAAGGGGCACCAAATTTCAGAAGCTGTCTTAGTAATAATTAACCAAAATAATAGTAGTTGATGTTTTTTCATCTCACATCAAATTGGTCAAATCAAAATATATATTGAGTTGGTTTGGCTTGATTCCAAGTGCTATGACAGTTTGTTGTGTCAAAAATTAGCCAAGGAAATGTGTCTATTGATTCAACATAAGTTTTATTTAGCTCCAACAAATTGTAAATCCCAGCAGTCTTATTAGGAGTACTGAAGGATCTTACTAGGAATAGTAAGTGGGTGTGCTGGCATTGATAAAGTCATCTTATTATTATAAGAACGAAACATCTGTCTATTTATATTTTTGAGGAAATGCTAATTTGTGTTAATCCATTGTACTTAGTTAATATTTTCTAAGATTTGTATATATTTCTTAAATTTTCTGCATATTTTATTGTAAAGGATGTGTCAGTTTGGTAAGCTTGCATGAATCTTCTTGTGCTTGTAACAAGGTTTTGATTTGATGATTTCTATTTATGTTAGCTTAATTTTCCTTATGTCACTACCTTATGTCATGTTAAATTGTACTCATGCCGATTTATGCTATGTTATATGCTTATATTTTCACCCATGTTAGGCATGACTCACGTATATGAAATGTCTAAGAAATATTTTCCTAAGAGTGGGGACAAGAACACTCTTTAGGACAAAGAACATGTATATTATTTTACTTTATGCATGGCTTGTACCGGACCCTAACAAGGTCCACGAGATAGGCTCCAAGGTTGCCCCTAGGTCGACGGACATAGTACGGACCTAGTAACCTAGTAGGTTCGGGATTAGCTACCTCAGATCTATTTAGGATGCGCGCGAATGATGTATGTGGTACAATGTCGGACCCAATATGTTGAGATTATGTTTAAGTATATAAACTATACGTTTTCAAAGAGCATCCTGCATATACCATTTTATGTTCATCGAATTATTATGTTTAGAGACAATGTACTGTTGCGATGAAAATGCTAAGTTTATGTTTTTTTCCTAAATTGATCATGTCTCTACTTTAAATAAATGATGTGCTCATATGTTGTTTAAACGAACATGTCATTACTTTACGTTTAATTCATGATGTATGTTTTTGTGAGTAGGAAATGACCTTACTAAGCCTATGTGCTTACTGTTTACTTTTCTTGTACTGCAGAAAAGGGCAAGAAATGGATAAATTAAAGGGAGCAACAGGAGGGGCAAAGATGTGTGTGGCAGTGGCATGGTGGGTGAGATCATTTTTCATATACGGATTTATGCATGATTTTCAATTTAGGTGTAAACTGTTAGGAGACGTTAATGCTTTCTATGGTGGTTACTCATGTTTATTTTTATGAACCTTGAAATGGTTGATACATGTTTAGTTAAATAAATTGCTAAGACCTTTTGCCATGATTAAATTGTTAGGTCGATTGGGTTAATGTAATTAGAGTTAAAAGTTGTAAAGTTTTTAAATGCTTTCGCTGTTATATGCATGAATGTATGATCGCGTAGCGCCGCCGCCTGTCTATAGGATGTGTGTTAGGAGGACGGGAAGGGCGGGCGTTACAGAGACATGGCAGAAACATTCATCACTTTGCGCCAGTATGGAATTCGGCTTAACCCCAGCAAGTGCATATTTGGGGTTCAAGGAGGCAAGTTCCTGGGCTACATAGTCACTGAGCGAGGTATCGAAGTTAATCTCGAAAAAGTGCAGGCTTTGCAAAACATGACTTCTCCCCGAAACGTTAAAGAAGTGCAAAAGTTGTTGGGCCGAATAATAGCACTCTCCTGATTCATCCCTAAGTCGACGGAGCGGAGTCTCCCTTTCTTTAAGGTACTTCGCAGGTCGGCTCGGTTTTCATGGGACGGGAAGTGTGAGCAAGCTTTTTCTGAACTAAAGCAATATATAGCCGAGCTACCCACACTCGCTAAACCAACGCCAGGGGAGAACTTGTAGCTGTATTTAGCCTTTTTTGAGAAAGTTGTGGCATCAGTATTACTCGGCAGGAAGAAGATAAACACCTATTTACTTCATCAGTCATTTATTAAAAGCTGCCGAGAGCAGGTACACAACTCTGAAGAAGTTGACCCTAGCCCTACTTATAATAGCTCGGAAGCCCCGATCATATTTCTTATCTCACCCGGTCACGGTCCTAACTAACAGTGGCCTCGGGAGAATATTAAATAACCCGGAAGCATCTGCCCGCTTAATCAAGTAGATCACTGAGCTAGCCGAATACGACATCCAGTATCAACCTCATACAACCCTTAAGGCACAAGCCTTAGAAGACTTCTTGCCGAGATACCCAGGCTTGAGAAAAATGAGGAATGGAAAATATATGTGGATGACTCATCAACCAAACAAGGAAGTGGGGTGGGAATATTGTTGATATCCCCCAAGGAGACATGATCCGGATAGTCATATAGCTCAACTTCTGAGCCTCCAATAATGAAGCAGAATATGAAGCCTTATTGGTCGGAATGCGGGTAGCCCATTATATTGGAGCCACGCGGATTTCTCTATATTCGGACTCTCAGTTGGTCGTGGAGCAACTCAAGGAATCGTTCGACATTAACAATCAGAGGCTGCGACGTTATATGCAAGCTTACCAAAAGCTATCCTTGGAATTTCAAGAGGTCACCCTTCACAAAATCCCCCGGACAGATAATGAAAAAGCCGATGAGCTAGCTCGTATGGCTAGTGCACTCACTGCTTGGAGTTTGGATGATTCAATAGCCGAGACACAGCTCATCTTCAACATAGATCAAGAGTCAATGGTGTCTTACGACCCGCTGGACTGGAGGACTCCCCTAACTAATTACCTTAAGAGCGGAGTGTTGCTGAATGACCGAGTCGAGGCCAAAACCGTCAAGAAAAGAAGCACTCGCTTTGTCCTGATAGGCGACACATTATACAAGCAAGATTTCGCTCGACCTCTACTAAAGTGTCTCGGTCCAAAAGAAGTCGATTATGTTATGCGTGAGGTACACGAGGGCTGCTGCGGAAACCATTCTGGAGGAGTATCCCTTGCTCAAAAAATCTTGCTAGCCGGGTATTTTTGGCCGACACTCCAGCAAGACACCTCCCATTGTATGCGGGTCTGCCTTAGTTGTCAAAATCATCAAAAAATTTCTCAAGAACCCGCCGAGCTACTGAAAGCCTCCGCGGTATCATGCCCCTTCAATCAGTGGGGGATGGACATAGTAAGACCACTACCCATGGGACCGAATTAGAAAAAGTTCCTGCTGGTAGCGGTGGATTATTTCTCAAAGTGGGTGGAAGCCGAACCATTGGCCAGGATAACTGAAGATGTCGTATTGAAATTCTTATGGAAGAATATAGTGTGTCGATTTGGCATTCCAAGGAGGCTGATCTCGAATAATGGGCGACAATTTCAAGGGCACAAAGTGAGAGAGTGGTGTCAGCTGTTGGAAATTCAACAAGCCTTCACCTCAGTAGTCTATCCTCAGAGCAATGGGCAAACTGAAGTTATTAACCGAGAGCTGATTCGAGGGATTAAAACCAAGTTAGATCACACGGGAGGAAGCTAGGTCGAAGAGATACTCAGTATCTTATGGGCATACAAGACTACCCCTAAAGACAGCACGAGCCTCACCCCATTCTATCTGGTCTATGGTGCTGAAGCCCTTGTCCCCATGGAGATTAGTATGGGATCACCCCGGATTTCTGCTTACACTTCCGACGATGACACCAACAAGGAAAGAAGACTGACCGAGCTGGATTTAGTATCGGAAACTCGAGATCACGCGGGTAGTCAGATGAATGCCTTTCGGAGAAAAATTGCCCAGACTTACAACAAGAAAGTAGTTCCTTGATCCTTTCAGCCCAGCGATTTTGTATGGAAGAAAGTCCAGGCAGCAGGGGATGTTCGCAAATTGGCACTCCGATGGGAGGACCCATACAAAGTCATTAAGAAGCTCAGCTCTGGTGCTTACTACCTTCAAGATAGCGAAGGGAAAGAGCTTACTCGGCCTTGGAGCATTTTCCATTTACGACCTTACCATGTTTAAAGAGTTCGATAATATGTAATGAAGTCTCCTTATAATAAAAATCCCTCTTTATGGATTCAGACGGGCTTTCCCATGCAAGTATGGCACACTCGACCTTATCGTCTATTCGACTATTCTTCTTAGGTATCGCTTATCACAGCTAGTCCCAAGTATAACCATTTGGTCTTCTCCTTGGGTATCGCTTATCACAGCTAGTCCCAAGTGTTATCTATTCGGCTATTCTCCTTGGATATCGCTTATCACAGCTGGTCCCAAGTACAACCATTCGGTCTTCTCCTTGGGTATCCCTTATCACAGTTGGTTCCAAGTGTTATCTATTCAACTATTCCCCTTGGGTATCGCTTATCACAGCTGGTCCCAAGTACATCCATTCGGTCTTCTCCTTGGGTATCGCTTATCACAGCTAGTCCTAAGTACAGTCATTCGGTCTTCTCCTTGGGTATCGCTTATCATAGCTGGTCCCAAGTACATCCATTCAGTCTTCTCCTTGGGTATCGCTTATCACAGATGATCCCAAGTGATTATTTATTTGGCTATTCCCCTTGGATATCGCTTATCACAGCTGGTCCCAAGTACAGTCATTCGGTCTTCTCCTTGGATATTGTTTATCACAGCTAGTCCCAAGTGATTATCTCTCCGGCTATTCCCCTTGGATATCGCTTATCACAGATGATCCCAAGTACAACCATTCCGTCTTCTCCTGGGGTATCGCTTATCACAGCTGGTCCCAAGTGTTATCTATTCGGCTATCCCTCTCTGGGTATCGCTTATCACAGCTGGTCTCATACACGGCCCTTCGACTCTTCTCTGGATGTCACTCATCGTAGCTAAATCCAAGTAATTATTATTCGGCCTTCGGTTTTCTCGCTTAGACATCTCTTCTCGTCCAAGTATCCTGCTATTTAACCGCGGTGAAGGTACTTAGCTTGTTATTAGTCGTTATTAACATAGTCAGTAGCCTAAAATTCTTGAGAAGCCGAATAAGAATACTTGGTACAAAAAAGGTTTGCATTAACATTCTGAAAGTAGTACGGATACAAAAATGCCACTACGGCTACAAGAAGTACTAAAACTAGAAACTAAAAACTAGGCTAGTGGGAAAGGCCGCCAAGCGTCGGGTCCGGGGTCTCATCGATGAGACACTGAAGGTCGAGAAACTCAACAGAAGCCCCTGCAGGCGGATATCTGATTTCTTTGAAGTGTCGGATGACCCCCTCATACCCTATCTCTAGGAGGTCAACAATGCGACATCCTAGGATGTCAGAAAACTCTTCGGAGGCGAGAAAGACCTTCTTACGGTTCTCCCACCGGCCTTCCTCGCTCGCCCGGTACGAGGCTAGGTCAGCCTTAGCCTTCTCGGCTCGGTCTGCTAGCTCGTCCCTCCGTTTGGCTTCAAACTCTGCTTGAGCAGCCCTGATCTGCTCAGTCTGCAGTAGTTTGGCCTCGGCTTCCTGGGCTCGGGCTTTGAGCCTCTTCGCTTCCGCAACTTTGGCCCGCAGCTCCTCCATCTCCGCTGCCTGGGCTCTTAGACACTCTAGCTCCCGCGCCTAGATCCAGAGATCATCCTCGTAGCGGAGTGCCTTGGCTTGGAAGATGGTTGTCTCGGACTAGGCCAAGCCGAACTCCGCTTCCTTGTCCCATAGCTAAGTTGAGAGGTCTACCACCTGGGCCCGTATTTGTTGAAAGGTAGCAGTCAGAGGGGGCAGCCGGGCCATTATCTCTAGATGGTATCCCCATAACTACAAAAAAGGGCAGAATCAATTAAATTAGCTGAGACAGTAAGACTTATGATAAGAACGAAAAATGGAAAAATTAACAAACATTTACCTTCGCCATGTGAGTATTCATCTCGTCGCTGAGCGTCAGGATAGTTTTCCCCTTGGTCGACTCGTCGATGGCGTCCCGGATGTCCCGGAGGAATCCTCTGGGCGGCCGCTCTTGGCCCGGATGAGGACGCCCCGACACCTCCGGGAGGGGACTTGGGCTGCGTTTGTGAGAAGAGGAGGGTTCGTTATGCGGAGGAGGAACCCTTAGATATTCCTCCAAAGGGGGCGCTGGGATGCTCGACCCTTCGCCGCTTGGTCTTTCGCCACTTGCCTTGGTCAAATGACGAGGACTTGTGCGAGGGGAGGACTGCTGGGAGGGACTCCCCTCTGCGGAAGAGAGCACCTCCCGACTTCTCTTGCGTCGTCGTTGCTGCTCCTCCAAATCCTCAGAGCTTATCACCTCGACCATCAGAGAAGGCCGAGGTGGGGGAAGTTCTTCTGATTTGGCTCCTTCAGGCGTCTCTGCTGAGACGTCCGAGGGAGGGACCATTTGCGCCCTTTTCCATTTCAACTTCTTATTGAGAGAGGCACGGAACATGACTTTAGCTGTTACAAGGAGAGAAGAATTAGCCATTAGAGATAAAATAAGTAATACAATAAAGAAAAGGCTTTTTACTTAAAATGTCACTCAGCTCGACCTCTATAGGACTTATGTCGTAATGATGCAGAAGTCCTTCCTCCAGTAAGATGTTAACATCAAAGCTTAGGTCGTTAAGGACTTCAACTATCTCTCGGTATGTGGAGGACTTCCTAAAGCTACAAATGGAAGGAGTGGGTGGCAGCTCGAGCTGCCATCCGGTAGGCCAAAGGAAGGGGGAATCAGGCTTCACGAAGAAGTACCGAGTCTTCTAGTACTTATGGGAGGTAATAAGATTGTATAAAAATTTTACCTCTTGCCAAGCCGAGAAGAAGAAGACGCCCGCTTCTTTATTCTTCGGAATGAAGCAAGAGTGAAAGACAGCGGTCGAGAGAGGGAGGTGATAAAAAAGAAAAATTATGATGAAATCGTTGATAATACTAAAGGCGTTGGGGGATAACTGGTGTAAAGGAATGAGACAGTAGTTTAACAACTCGGTGAAAAAAGGGTGAAGGGAAAATCGGAGACCAGCTGCCAGTTGGTCATGGTAGAAGGCATGGAAGCGGGGAGGCGGCTCATGACGGCGTTGGTCTCGCTGAGGTGCCCTAAGTCTAAAAGAGGAGGGAATTTGAAATGCCTCCCTAATCTCGCGGCGCACATCAACAGTGATGGTGCTGCGAGTATTGTGAAACCACATATTGCTGGTTTCTGCCATTGGAGAAAAGAGAGAATGCAAAGAGAGGGCACTTACAGAGACGGAGAGCTCGATGGAAAAGGAAAAGTGAAAGTGGAGCTGCTAGAGAAGAAGAAGTTGTGAACGTCGCAAGGATGAGGTAATGCAACTTAGGGTACTTATAGACGCATTGGGTCGGTTCGTCTCTTGAGGGCACGCCGCTTCGTCTCTTGAGGATCCTTCCTCGGATCCGACGGCCACATGACATAGTCAAGGAAACCCTAGGGAAGCGAGACAATCATAATAGTATCCCCACATTAATGCGCATTAATGGGTCATTTCCAAAAGCGAGATTTTCTCTGCTCTCGAGAGGCACATACTAGGTGTCACCTCCCATGCCTCATTAAGATGAAAGAGGAAAATTATAACGCAATAAGATTAGTCTAGTCAGTCAAGCTCGCCTCTCCTTCGACTAGACTTGAGGGGGAATGCTTATGATATCGGAAAAAACTAACCTATGACTAGACACATAACTATCTATTGTTAGTGTCAACCCTTAGTGTCAATCATGAGATGATTGATTAGAGATCATGTGTATCATATTTCATTAATAAAAAACAAAGATTGTTTATTATATTTACTTTATGCATGTGTCAGCTAAAATAAATATAATAATATCCTTGAATAGTAGGTTTTAATCTACAGTATATTAATTGGTAGAATTGATTATGAGAAGCTGTAGAGAACACTATTTTTAATATTCCTAGTCAAGTATTAATAGACAAGGGCAATATTAATACATTGAGACTAGCATGTAGGTCAATGGATGACTTGATCTCACAAGTCATGGATATGTGATATCACATTGACACATGAGTATATATATTAGAGAATATATATACTGAATTGACCCGCCATAAGAAAGTATCATGGATCGTTATATGAGTGTCATATACTTTCTCATGTGACTATTGGTATGAATAGTCCTTAGATCTGAAGTCACTACGGTTCCTTACATAAGGAGTTATGTACTTTGGTATCGTCTAACGTCACACCGTAACAGGGTACACTATAACAGCGATCACTGGGTATGTAACGAATTATACGGAGGAATGTGAGTGATGTAGATGAGATCTATCCCTCCCATATGACGGGAGTGATATCTTTAGCCTCTTGATAGAGTAGACCACGAAATGCATAGTCATGCTCAAATGAGTCAATATGAGATATTGAGCTCATTTGTTTGAGTGAGTCTACTTGGGGATCAAGAAACATAAAGATCGATAAGGGGATGACACAGTCTATGCCTCATTGATCGATCTAAAATATCAGAGATAGAAAGACACCGTCATACATGATAATAGTCACGGAAAGATTATCGGATCTCGATGATCTTGTAACTTGGGTAGCAATGATGTATTGCTAGATGTCGCTCATTGCTTATGTATCTAAAATGGGTTTAGATACATTGTCAATGTTACAAGAGCCTATAGGGTCACACACAAAAGATATTCTGTTTTGGAGATGGTTTCTTTTAGTCAGACTAAAAGGACAATTGAGCATATGACCAAGACTTGAATTAGACTCAAACTGGTTAAACTTGAGTTAAACTCAAGTTGAACCATGGAAGATGATTCATCATCATGCATGATTAATTTGATTAATCACGTATGACCTTGGTATTCATGATGAGAATTCATGAAGGAGAATACCAAGGGTCTTGGTATTAAGAGTCTTCTTAATGGGGATTTAATGGAATTGATGACTTGAGCATAAAAGGGGTTTTGTGCTCAACGTGGAGAGCCTAAGTGTGTGGCTTTTGGTGTTTTGGGCGTGCAAGCCAAAAGGGAGCCAAGAGAAGTGTTCTCTCATCCATCTCCCTCCTCTCCTTCTACTTTCAAAGAGTTCTTGGCATTTTGCTAGGGGTTACTTACACAACGTGACTTCAAATCGGGTGGGTGTCAGTGTGGATACCATAGTGATACAATTATCCTTACTCTATTGAGATCCGACAACATTTGGAAAAGTGGGATTGCGAAGGACACGCATCAAAGGTATATTCCTCGTCTAAATAAGATCTAGACTAGATTAAATAAAATGACTTATATAGTTTTGCATGGATCTCTGGTGGGATCCAGTATAATTATTGTTTTCACTGCGGTTGTGCGAAGTATTCGTCCGTGATGTTGTGAATATCAGATCCGGAATTTTCCCAACATCTACACCACGTCATCTTTTACTTCAGACGCCTCGCGTCTCGGCTCGATTATCTATTAGGCCAGAGACCCCGCATCTCGGCTCGGTCGTCTCTTACTCTAGATGCCTCGCGTCTCGGCTCTGACATCTATTATGGCAGACGCTCTGCGTCTCGGCTCGACCATCTCACTTCTCAGCAGACACATTATTTAAGATGTATGACTTCTCAGCAGATGATTCATCTTATTTAGTCAGAGGACGTGGTGAACATTTCCTGCTCAGGGGACCACCAAATAGTCCTTGTCAACATCTCTCTCTCCGATCAAGAAGCGGATGCTCATGCTGATTTTCAGAGAAATGTCTATTGTATTAACGAGGAGTTGTTTCCTATCAACCACACGACGCATATTAATTGCGGTCCACGCGCTTGCAACATTTATGAGGGTAATGACCCCTATTACTCCTTGGAGTCGACGTACACATCTCATGGAGTCATACCGCCCTTACCGACAGTATCATTTGGTAGGAGGATTTCTCTTTTATATATAGCCTCTCTAGAGGAGGAGAAAGGAGGTTCGCGTATTCTTTACTCCACTTGTCCATTCTCTACTTTCTTATTTCCTACTAATCCCTGTCTTGAGCGTCGAAGGAACCTTGCTGAGTTCTCTCTCGACGCTCTTAACTAATTGCTATTTTGCAACACTCTCCACTCAGCTCGATTTATTTCATTCGGCTCGATCCACTATCGAGACGATGTTTCTGTTGTTCTCGCTCTCCTTCCGTGTCAGGCCTGCTTGTTCGAGTTATCGACTTTTGTCATCTTCGTCATCGGTACATCTCACTATCTCCGTCTCGACAGACAACAACGATAAAAATTGCTTCGATACAGATCAGTTCAACTCACTCACGTGAGTACATGCCACATCATATTGTTAAGGGTCGAAAAATAAATAAATTAATCGTTGCGTCATATACAAATGATTTAAATTTTTTTAAAAAAAAAGTGAAGATAGATGCGTTGGGAAAGGCGAAGGGCAAACGCCGAGAAGGCAGTGCGTTTCCCCAAGGCCAATGCCCCCCACTTGCCGTCACATCCACAAATTTGTAAAAGATCAGGACATCGAAACGGTGGCGACACCTCACCCTTTCCTATGCACATCCACGCTGCCGCTCGCACACTTTACGTAACACTTGTCTAGTCTCCTCCTATTCTGCTTCTCCTGAACTCCTCACCTTCTCTCTGGGCACCTTGTGTGCAATCTGTTGTGCCCTTCGCTTGACTGCACGATGTGCAGCTCTCTCCCCGAGTCCCATGATATTACATCGCTTGCGGCTGCTTGCGTTTTGGCCTTCCCATATCGCCCTTTCTTTTCCTCCCTACAGTATGCACTCCCTCGCTTATTCCCGTGTGCTGAGAGCTAGTTAATTGGTTGGGACTGTAGGTTTGGATGGGAAGCCGCCCGTCTTTTCTTGTCTTTCTTTCTTTCTCTCTTTCAGTCACTCATCTTTGATGCCTCGCTTGACTTGTTACCCGTCTGGTCTTGACCTTTGCCGTCCCTTGTACTCGCTTCCTCATACCGCCTTATCACTAGCTGCTAGCAGGGGAGGTCGTGCATCTCCGAGTCCAGTGCGCTTTACAGGGAAGGGAAGAAGAGAGCGTGGGAGAGATCGAAGGGATAGCGGGGGGGATGGAGGTGGTGAAGAGGAGGAAGGCTACGTGGTTCTACCCAAAGCTCGCCGGGTATAGCCCTCCTGAGAGATGGGGGCACTCTGCTTGCTTCTTTTATGGAGTTGTCTACGTCTTCGGAGTAAGCACATATAGCTCTAGTTTTACATTAGAAAAAGCTCTGCTTTTGGTTCTGTATCTATCTCCTTCTACATGCATTTCTGATATGCTTTTATAACCCTATCTATCCTTCATTTTTAAGTTTAAGCTATGAATTCGGACTTTACTTGCACAAGTACTGGTGAGAATGCTGTCAGACCATGTGTTTTTGGGATCAGATATAGCAAATATGACATTGTAGCGACAATTGCACACAGAGAAATGGTTGTTTTGTTCTTCTGGTGAATGAAAATGGTCGCGCGCTTAACAAGAGAAACTTATAGCTCAGAGGCCTAGTCGATCTTGATTGCATAGAAATTAGTCTTGATTTCTTTCATTTGGTACATCCTGAAAAGTTTGAAAATAAAAATGCTAAATCGCAATACAATCCATGTTTAACACACTAAGTTTTTGATTAGTGTGTGATAACTACTTATCATATACTTTGTCCTCTATTCTAAAGGGTTTACCTGAGATGATGTAGCCAGGTTGTTTAGACTTTGGCAAAATTGAATCCCACCCACCGTTGAAATCACCACTTCCTGCCACCGGCATTCATTCTGAGTCAGGATCCAACTCTTTATGCGATCAATTGTTGCATTACTTGGAACTTCCATTTTAGTGGATAAAGTGGGTCTGGAAATCCCTTTCCTTAGAGGCATAACTCAATTATTGTGACAGAACCATTGTGCTGTTTGATTATCACCTCAAATACCAGTGTAAGGGAAGAACTGTGAAGAAAACAGTTTCTGAACTAATATTCAAATTTTTTGTTAGAAAGAATGGCTGATGAGCTTTTCTTGAAGGTAGATATGGCTGGTGATTGTATAGATTTAATCAAAAGCTTCTGTATATATTTCACAGGGATGCTGTGGAGGAATGCACTTCAGCGATGTCCTTGCTCTGAATCTCGAAACAATGTCCTGGAGCTCCGTTGCTACCACAGGCCAGAAGCCTGGAAGTCGAGACAGTCACAGTGTTGCGCTTGTAGGGCACAAGATGGTTGTATTAGGGGGTACCAATGGGACGAAGAAGGTCAATGATCTGCATATGCTAGATCTGAGGAGTAAAGAGTGGAGTAAACCGACTTGCCATGGTACTCCGCCATCGCCACGCGAAAGCCACACGGCCACTGTCATAGGAGATGAGAAACTTTTGATATTTGGTGGCAGTGGTGAAGGAGAAGCAAATTACTTAAATGATGTTTTCATGCTTGATCTAAAGAACATGACATGGTCTTCTCCAGCAGTCAAAGGAGAACCACCCGCACCAAGAGATAGCCACACTGCAACTTTCATCGGAAATAAGATTCTTGTATACGGAGGTGATTGTGGCGATCATTTTCACGGGGAAGTTGATGTGCTTGACATAGATATGATGGCTTGGTCGAGGGTATGGTTAAACTTTTATCCTTGTATGGAATATATGCTCATTTCAAACTAGTATTTGTCCAGGTTCTTCTTGAAGATGAATAAATTAGCACTGAAGTTCAATTGTCACTTTGTTGTGTGGCAGTTGGAAGTTAAAGGATCATCTCCTGGAGTCAGAGCTGGTCATGCTGCTGTTAGTATTGGGACCAAGGTTAGTTCTGACGAATCATGCAAAACAATTATTTACATATAAAATTGAGAAGTAGATACTTTATAGCTTATAATCGGTTTATATAGGCATACATCATTGGTGGAGTCGGCGACAAACAATACTATAGCGATGTTTGGGTTCTTGATACGGTGTCATGCTCATGGGCTCAGCTTGACATCCTTGGTCAGCAACCACAAGGAAGGTTTTCTCATGCTGCTGTAGGCATCAATGCTGACATTGCGATATTCGGAGGGTAGGTTTCCCAATTTATGTAATGTGGTTGGAAATTCTTGCATTTCGGTACACATAGATATCGATCATTGGGTATAATACCTGTTCCCACAGTTGCGGGGAGGATGAACGGCCACTGAATGAACTGATCATTTTGCAATCTGGATCTGAACATCCGAATGGCCGTTGCAATGTTTCTATGTGCAAAATCTTTGGCAATCAGTGGATTCAAGAAAAGCGCAAGTTCCTAAGAACCAATCATATGGTAACCAATCACTTTCTTTAATTGTAAGCAGTGTTTCTTCAAAATGTTAAAGATCCTGTACTGATCATCCAAGTTGAACAAATAGCAAAGCAATCTGGTTTCGAAGAATGGGCTATCGAGTCATAGATCAACTGAAGTAGAGCCAAGAAATTCGCTAATTTGTGGCTTGGGTAGGGCTTGTTTCCTATATGTTGTTATAATTTGATTAGGGAATATTCTCACAATTTACATCAATGTAGAGAATATGGATGCCAAAAGGAGGAAAGCTACGGATGCCAAGGTACTTGAGGTCGAACTAGAGCAGGAAGAACACTCTCTCTCTCTCTCACAACATTCTTCACCATCGCAATCTGATCAAGAACAGAACATCCAGAAACTACCAAGTTCTGCCACCGATGCTTTGCCTCCTCGTTTGGTCACTCACCTGAACCCATACAATCCAACTGAGGCTGCAAAGATCATTCACACACGCAGCTTGGCGGGCGATGAGGCTCGGAGGCAGCCAAAGACAAAACAGTTCCTCCGAACAGCTTTGCTGCCAAGGCAAGAGGCTCCGATGGTAGGAGCACAACAACCACCTCAACTAAGGCCTCTTTTTGTACCCCTGGTAGGATGCAGACATGGCCCCTATGTTGGGTATTGAGTTAGCTTATTAGCTGTTCATGTTGCTAATGCTGATGCAGAGCCTACAGATTGGGGCTGAAGTTCGTGGAACTGTCGATGGAGCTTTCGATTCTGGGTACCTCATGACTGCAAATGTCAATGGCCAACTTTTCCGAGGCGTATTGTTCGCTCCGGTAATGAAAGAATTGGAAGCAAAAAGACAGTACCCTTCAGTATAACTTGACAATCTTTTCCACTGCATTCTCAGGTTTCAGTTGTTGCAGCAGCCCCCAGACCTGCAATGAACTCACAAGGAATGGCTTGCTCCCCCACTGTGTTCCAGCATCCTTCAACTCCACATGCCATTCCCATTCACACGAGGCCACCAAGACAAGCATCGGCCTGCGGCTTGTCGGATTACGGTGTCGCACTCGCAGCGAAGCAAGCTCAGCAAGTGAAGGCGGCTAGAGCTCAACCGGTTAAGATGACAAATGATTTGCAAGATGTAGTCCTCACGCTGGGAGGACCTGGGGGGAGTGTCTCGTGAAGGCTAATCAATGTAGTAGGAAGTGTGTGCTATCTCCTTCTTTGCATTTGCCTTTTGTCTTTGTCTTTGTTTTTGCTTTTTTACTGTTCATGTAAATTGTAGAAATAAGAGTTGCCTGCAAGTTTTGACACGATCCAAACAGTACATGCGTTGGGTTCTGACGGATTGCTGAGAAAAATTCATAAATTCTGATCCAGATCGAATCGAATGAAATGAATGTACAAAATGCCCCTGAATGTAGTTGAGTCTATGAGAATTGGTAAGAAAAATAAAATTTAAATCATGGATCTTTTTTTGGTAATTTCAGAGTACATTTGATACGCATTTAAATTAAGCTTTGTTAATCGTACTTTTAGATACTTTACTATTGTATTATTGCATGGGGCTTTTTTTTTTCTTCTCATTTCGTTAGAAAAATGTTGAGTAAAAATGTTCAAATTAGATAAGTAGTTACTATAATAGTTCGTTACATTGTAGTTATTATAAAATAATAATAATAATAATCAAGTCTTATAGTAGGCTATATGGATTGCTATTAGATTGTATCTTTATTATATCAGTATCTATATTTAAATAAATTTTATTGTTATTAATTAAGTTTTTTAAATCTTTCTTTTCTATGTTTAATGTGTATTTGTCATAGTTTTACATTAATTAATTAGAATATTTATTTATAGTCTAAGTATATTTTCATTCCTCCTTAAACGTATTATTTGCTCGTAAAAAGAACACTAGAGGAGGAGGAGGAGGAGGGGAGTGGTGAATAGCGCACGAGAATTTTTTTTGTCGATACAATTGAAACAATAGTAAATAGTAAAAGGCACAACGGAAAGCAAATGGACAAGGCTTGGTTTTACTTGGTTCACAGTCTACCCGTTGCTAATCCAAGGCTCTGGCGGTCTGTGACCGCGTACGGAGGGCAATTCACTAAAACTTTTTCTCCTCGTTGAAGGTAGGAGACGACGATTATAAAATTATGAGAAATCTCGAGGTAGAGAGACAACCCCCCTCTCCTCTTAAAGGAAAATGCAACGATGAAAGTCTCGATTAAGAAATGAAGTACAAGTATTAAAAGTGACAATTATAAATACTGATACCGACGACTAAGAAGATGAAGGTTGAGCTCGTGTCATTGGCGTTTCGAGATAGCGCTTCGCCGTCATAGAGTCGTCATAGAGTAGCGGCGTTGCGGAGGCATTTTGAGAGCTTAAATGATGACCTAAAGGGGTGAAACCCCCCTTCTTTTATAGTCTTCCAACCTCCTAGACGTTGAGATCGTTCTATTCAAAAAGACCACCTCACCCTAAAATGAGGGGATAAAGTTTGACTCTGATCGAAGCTGGAATTTGAATAGCAGTCGACTGATCAACCATATCAGTCGACTGATATCACCAGTAGTCGACTGCCAACAACCAGTAGTAGTCGGGTTTCCAACTGCAACAATAAGTTAGCAAGAAAATGAAAGCAATATAAGTGAATTTGATGATCACTTACCATCCGATCTCGACCTAGACCTTCCACGGAAAATCTTGGTCGGATGGTCGCCTAAAGACGTCCCCGTACGGAGGCCCCGACCTTGCATTCACTCACACACACGAGCTTACCTTAGGTCCTTGTGACTTGAAGCTTTGCTTCAGGTTTCCACCTAAGTTCTTCGGCTCCCTTCGAAGTTCTGCCGGTGTCGCTCGACCACCACGGTTTCTCCGAGTGTCGTCGACCTTCAGCTCAGCTTAACATTTCTGCACACTTGGTTCAGCTCATGAAATAACGATATAACCTTAACTTTTGCGTCTTTGTCATAATCAAAACTTAGATTCGATTATCTGGTGCCTACTGCACCAACACTTATCTCTCAGAATTTTCTCCCAATAGATATAACTCTAATTTGTTGTTTAATACTTTCATTTCTTATTTTGTTCATACATTAACCATAATATTTTTATCTCTGTAACTCTTATAGTCCAAAAATTCAATGTCATATAATATAATAGGTCTAACCATTGTTTTGTAGAATTTTCTTTAAATTTTAGAAGTATTTTACGATTACATAAAACACTCACAGTTTTTTTTTTCATTTCAACTATTTTGTTTGTATTCGATAAATCCTAAACCCTAAACTAAAAATATTTTCGAAATAAAACATCGTTGTCCCTTTTTTATAAAAGGATATCCATTCAACGAATCACAAAATTTGGAATGTTTTTTTTTGTCAAAAAAAAAAATTATAGAAAACAATGGAAAAAAGAGCGAAAATAATTGTCTTGAAAAAAAAGCAAAAAGATTTAAATATTTTAAATTGTATTTGTTAAAATCTCTAATGTTTGATTGAAAGTTCTTTAACCGTTGCTTACGACTTCACTAAACCATTGAAACAGTTTGCTTCTAAATATGCACACGGTGGAAAATGAAAAACCGTTTTGCGATTACTATTTCAGGATTTCCGAAACACTGCTCTTCTCTGCGACGATATGTGCAGCGTCTGTATCTCGCCCTCGCGCCCCCTTTGCATCTCACTGCCCCTTCGTCTCCATGGTCGGAACCGAAGAAGCCCTAGATTCCGAGTTCCATGTTCCTCAGTTCCTTCTCAGGAGGTTCGCTGGTTGATTCCTTCTTTGATTTCCTTGCCAACTTTGTAATCATTGTTTTTTTTTCCCCTTTGGTTCCAGATCGCGGCGCCCAAGTCCGATTATAAGCCAGGACCCCTCGACGATATGCTTCTCATGTTCTTTAGGAAGAAAATGGTGGAGGTCAGGTTTAGAATTTCCGGATTATTTTTGTTATGTGGTGGTCATTGCCTTTTTTTTTTTTTTTTTTTTTGTGCACTATGAAGTAATATATAATTGATTAAATGCCTTGCTGTGCATTAATGATTACGTTTTGTGCAAAATGATTCCCCAACTGTATGCTATGGGTGTGTCGTTGTATTCATGTATAGTTTCTGTTAACTCCTTTTCCCTGTAAGATACTGGTGGTGCTGTCCAATAAAAATTGGAGGCAGTCTGAGGACGTATATTGAAATTGTTGCACACGCTTAACTTTCCCTTAGGATATATTCTTGTTGACGCTTCGAGAGAAGCTAACTGTTGTTGTTGAATGAACTGGTGAAGTTTTTAAGTTGCCGCAATATGTAGTAGAAATCATCTCGCTATGATTGATATCGAGTATTTGGTTTGCCCATCTGATTTAATATTGTAAATTTTCTATTCCTTAGCTTTGCATAATTTTGAATTTTGTGTTTGTGAAAAGGATCTCTTTCATGCCTTCAAACTTTTCTGTCAATTCTTTAATGGTATAGGAGGTTGGATGGGATTCCAAGAAGGCTGGATATGATGGACTAATTGAAGTTGCAAATCATCTTATGTTGAAGAGTAAAAGCATTTCAGAGACTGAACAATCTGCGGTAGTAAAAGAACCTCAGAGACTTCCTTCTTTCCTCGTGTTTTAAGTAGTTTGGACATAATTTTGATGAAAAACTTAATTGAATCTGAGGAAATGAGTAGATCAAATACTTGTGAAAGTGACAAAACACCAACATATTGATATATGTTCCATAAGTAGGTTAACCATAATCCATCTATAGTATATACAAGTTGAAGTTAGATGTCACTTTTGTTCATCTAAACCTTTGGATACCTATGGTATGGCATAGTTCATTTATGAAAAACCCCATTTACCATGAAAAATTGGTATAACTTCATTCAGTTTGATGCTCTCATGCAAGATTGTGTTTAAAGTACTGTGATAGAGTCCTGGATGTGATAATATAATGGTATAAGATCTATTTGGTTGTTTTTTAACTCAACTATAAGTCAAACCAAATTAATTGCAAAATGACCAATGCCATTGCGATATAAATCCTTAGCACTGACCTGGCAACCATATTTTGCTTCTTTCATTCTCATGTAACTAAATTCCATTTGGCAATCAATGATATGCTGAGCTGGACCATCCATCAAATGGGGATGCTGACCAATTTGTATTAGAAGATTCAATGACTAGTAAGTAACTTCAGTCCTAGTAAGATAGTCCTTTCTTCTAACAATCTACTCCTCTATCCGACTTAATAATAGGATTTTCAATAAGTTTGTTTTATTAATCTTTTATATTACAATCATAATTCTAATTGGACTCAAATTCCTCATGGATGTTTCTACACATTCTGAATTACCTCCTCATGAATTCCACCTATTTTCACTAGTAATTTAATTGCTTGAAACAAGACAAGCAGGCAAATAAATAAGCTGGAGTTTAAAATGTTCATATAAAGAATTCTGAAAATGTGCTTTGATGACTGATTATGGTAATCAGTCGGCATATATGCTTGCTGATTAGTTGACCGTCATTTGAATTTGACACAGAATGTGCCGGTTTTGACACCAAAACTTCTAGGCTAAGTTCGAAGGCACAACCTTCTGATAATTTGTACATGGTAATTATAGTGCTTAGGTAACTAGAGGAGCTTGTCAAGATTTACCACCTTCAATCAAGCACATGCATTTATCTTACCACATTACTTGATACCATGTCATCGTAATTCTACTATTTCATCTTTTCAGATTTGTTCCTTATGGTCCAAGAAAGCTTCTATAAACATTTCAGAGTTACTTTTTTACTAGCCCCATTTTTGTGACTTTAATTTAAGAAAGATGAATCCTGCAGGCATAGCTCAAATCGAAATGTTAATGTCATCTAATTTGATTGTGTGATCTAGACATGAATCTTAGGCCAATACATATATTACAAAGTTGAAGTGAATAGAAAATCTTGTGCAGAAATGTTTTGGCAATCATCATCGCTCTAGCATTATTGCTTCCTTCCCGTTCACTTTTTCACATCGATTGCAATCACCTCGAGGTTTCTATTTGACTTCTTTGATTTTCTATCGCTTCTATTTATTTCATCTATTTTATAGTTGTTTTGGTCAATATTGTGATTATGATTGTATCTTATTCTGGAAAAGATCAAAAAAGAAGAGATTAATCAATCAACTTGGCCATTTTCAGACCAAGATGAACTGATTTAAATATTATTGAGATTAGATAAATCATTCGACTTGGCCAATTTCACATCAAGATCATCTGAATTTTTTTCCCAAAAAAAAAAATGATTGAAGTTAATTTGATAAAAAAAAAGATGGTAACCATAGAGGTATATCTAATGCCTCTTACTAGGGAGGTAGAATGAATGACAATATCAAGTTTAAGAGTTGTATTCCTAATGCCTCATACCTGGGAGGTAGATCCATCAGCTCAAAGTTACATGAAAAAAAAGATTTCTGAACATGAGTAAAACCTGAAAAAGTATGTTTCTCATATACATTAGCCAGCTGTTGTGAAAGAAGAGGTGTAGGACAACCAAGTTAAACTCTATATCTGGCATTGCTAGGTTGTTGCAGTGGCTACATCTTAAATGATCTTCATGTCCTACATGTCCTCTACCTCCCTAATCACCTCCACTACTACGGCAAAGAACGCTGGGAGTAGTGTGATGCTAACTCGGATCATTTGGTAGACTACTACTAGTGGGAAGTTTTCGAGTTTCTATGATTTAGCATATTCAGTGAAGATAAATCACAATGTATATTTAATTCATTGCCATCTAATGGTATCATTCACTTGAATGCTATATCTTATATAGTTTATTGACTACCTAATCAACCGAAAAGCTTGGTCTGTCAAGAAAAGCCAAATCTATAAATTGATATCATCAATATTCTCCCTGAAGTGTGGAGAAACTAAACTCGACTGCAAGCTCAAAATCACGGACTGAACTAATTTGGGTATATACACTGACACTAGTGGAATTTTAACATGTGTAGGCAAGGAACCAGTTTATATTTACCATAACGTCTTTTAGATACTGGCAGTAGTGGAATTTAAGCATGTGATGGAACGCTGAGATCTCCTGCTCTGATAGCATGGTAAGGTGATTTTCAAAACACTTATATCAGGAGTCTATGCATTTAGTCTCCTGCTCTGGGTATATATACATCTATCTTGTTGGCGTGCATCTGTCGTTCCCTTCTTGTCCTCCAGGTGGGCCTCCTCTTTGTTTGCTATATCCATCCTGTTGTCTGATGTCTGCATGGCTTTACTTGTAAGTAGAAGGAAAAAACTTCTTGTGGCATTTTCTGACTCTGAGTCTTGTGCACGCCAACACCTCTCATAGAAAGTGAAAATTGGTGAAATAGGCATAAGAGTAGCGTCAATAGACTTCCAAACATGTGCAAACAACTCAATCTCTTCCATACTGGTCAACCGAATATCTATTATGGCTAAATCTGATCACATATTAAGCTTGGCTTACTTGGAGAAGAACAAGGGAATAACTGCCCCATTTTTTATTTTGAATGATTTTGTTTAAATTTCAATTTAAAATTCATGAAAATAATCGTTTGCTACATAATTCAAAATAATATTTCAAATCTTATATTGGTTCCCTAATTATCAGTTGTGTTTTTGGAGGTTCCTTCACTTTTAAGTAGGCGTAGTGCCCTTTTTACCTGACTTTGGATAGTTTTTTTTTTTTTAAACATGTAGTTGTAAGAAATCTGCAGAATATGCTGGATTATTTCATTACTGGACGACTAGTCTGCAAATATGTTCTCTTTATAACTGACAATGATTGACAGGTTCGTGTTCTACAATCTTTATTTCCTCCACTCTTGCTTGTTCTTTTTAAGATGCTTATAGCACCAGTTAATGAAGGGAAAGTAGCGTCTATGATGCTTGGTAGGTTATGATTTTATCCATGATTATCATTTTGCTTATGCATATGTTATTTGAAATTCATTAATTTGTTTGCCATCTGAAAATAAATTATTTTTGCTGTGCTCGATATGATTTATTGTGCATTCTGAAGCGCGAGCAACTGCAGTCTTATGCCAATGGCTGATGGGCCCATGTTCAGTTAATTCTATTGATCTTGCTGATGGGTCATCCTGCTCCAGTGGGGTAATATTTGTTCTTAACTTTAAGTCCCAATCTTGCTGATTTTTGCTATGCAACTGCTGTGATAATTAGAGTTGACTTGTTAATTGTGTTATTTCTTGACTATTTTTGTGTAGGTCTGTATCGAGAGATGCAAGTATCTTGAGGAAAGTAAATGTCTGGGGGTTTGCGTTAATACATGCAAGTTACCGACACAGGTTTGTATATTTGCATATTATCATTATGTGATATCAGGTGTGGTATTGTTCAGTGACGAGGGCGCAAAAATGGTGCTTGATTGGGGAAAAGAACTAGTTTTCATTGGCCTCCTAAAGTTTTTTACCTAGTTTTTCATATGGCAAAACAAATGGAATTTGACTCACACACCTGACACACAAGCATTTTCAACTAATTTTTTAAATTGAGCGTTCCTGACAATCAAACATATCGAACAAATTACATTATTTGGGAAAGTTTAGGTTTTATCATCGTGAAGACAATTTCTTATCTATTAGTTATAGCATTCCGACAAATCTGACATAAGAATGAAAATGAAACATCTATTTCATTGCATGAACAAAACCGAGTATACTCCTATTTCTTATATATATATATATATATAATCATTCTTATTCCTTATAAATTTCATTAGATAAATCATGTTTTATCGAACCATCCTTTCTCATGATTCGGAGAATGGAGCCATTGACTTGAGATACAATGGCAGCCTATCAGCTAAGAAGGTTTGTGCTTTTTGAGGGAAGGGATGGAGAGAGTGGAAAGTCAATAGTTGCGTGTAAAAGATGCTTCTTTTTGAACTAGAAAAGTGTCTAATACCTCTGAAGATTGTGGTAGTAACTAACGAATTTTCTTCTTGTCCAACCTCTTGCATTGTGCTTGTAATGATGTAAATAGTAATACACAATTTACATACCTTTTCAACACAGATCTGTAGTCTGCATAGACATCTGATTGCCTCTGATCTTAGTTTGTTTGATCCTTTCCAGAGATTTTTCAAAGATTACATGGGTGTTCCTTTATACATGGAGCCGAATTTTAGTGACTATAGCTGTCAGGTAATTTTCTCAATACGTTGCCAACCTCCACCTTTAGGTTATCATAAGAACTCCAATCGCTTGTATGCAGTTTCTGTGAGATAATCAAGACTCTTTCATATGCCCACAGTTTTTCCATATTTTGGGAAGCAAATTAGAATACTGTTTCTGATCCCATTCTCTTTGCAGTTCAACTTTGGGCTTCTTCCTCCACCGTCAGCCAGTGACAAAGCCCTCACAGAACCTTGCTTGTCAATATGCCCGAGTGCCAGCCGCCGCAGAGTTCCTGGTACCAACAAGTCCAAACAATGTCCTACAGTTTAAATGAAGATATTTAAATTGCAACCAATATGGTTCTCCTTAAATTTTGATTCACTTAGAATTTTGGTAGCTGGTTCTTCAGCCAATTCTGTACTGTCGAAGTGATTTCTTAAAAATGATTGGTACCAAAAACTCACCAAATTCTAAGCATAAAATTGTAATTTAGCATGAAAAGTTGATATATAACTTTTTGCATTTTATTTATTTTTTATTTTTATTTTGAGTAGTATCATGTATCCATTTAGATGAAATATACTCTACTGATCATTAGAATAAATCAAGAAAATATTCACGCTCAACAGTTAATCTCAGCGATGCAATCACATTAGACTCGTCGTCGTCTCTATAAGACAGATTCGATGTCGAAAATATATTCCGTTTGAGAAAATAAATTTTTAATCCGCATTCGGTTCAGAGATGTCTAATTAAATTTTTCTGTAATTCAAAGTTATGAGATATCATCTCGTCATTTTACCGTGCTTTTGAGGGCAACTTTTTGCAATTTACTTGCTTCAAACAGTGAGTTGATGGAGTTTTGAGTCACTAGCCCAACTATAAGATTAATTAGATTGCATATCATATCATCGTCAAATATCTTTTCCAGTATATTAATAGAAACACCCGAATCAATTTATTTAATATATTATTTCTTGATTCCTAATTTAACTTGTCTCATCCTTTGGAAGATTTACTTGCCTTCGCACATTTCCATATTATCGCAGTCTATTATTTTTCATATCATCACATTTAACTCGAATCGATTTACTTTTTGATATTATTGCCTAGGTACGATCCAAAGGTCATGCATAATATACCACAAAGGAATTAATTTGCATATCAATCCGTTGCTCAAAAAATGTTCTCGCTTGGGGGTGAATATTGGCATAATACAACACAGGTGGAGCAGTACGTTCCAAAAGAAAAGCATAATACACCATTAATAAATATTGGTCAGATGCTGCAGCAGTGCTGTTCTAGTCGACAACATAAATGGCTACTGCAACTACCTCATCACAAATTCACTTGGGACGATGGTCCATGCAGATGTATGGAAGTTGCAGCTCCATGAGAGGTTGGATACATGCCCCCATAGTGCGAAACGTTCCAATTCAATCTGCACCACGTCAATGCAATCAGAGATTTAAAAAAAACAAAAATGTACAGTGTGATTTATTGAACAACTTCGCATGATCTGATGTCATTAACTCGATGCCAACGTTAGTAGAAAAACCATCGGCATGGGTAACAAGTCTGGCACTGTTTTCCACAGCTAGCAAAAGTTAAACAACTGCGTTTTACAGGACCTGAACCTGTAGCTTTCTAAGTAACTCAACGACTACATTTATGCAGATAGCTATGAGTGCCTGATCATCTATTTACCAACATGATAATCGAGTTAAAGACCCGGAGGAAAACTTGATAATGAAATAGAAAGTAGAGAGGAATACCACAAAAGAGACCTTGGTGCATGATGAAATCCATCCTCGTTCAGACTTTCACTATCAGGCACGCTGCCAGTTGCTGAAAGAGCACTCTTTCTGGAAGAATTCTTAGATTCATCATCTTTGGCGTAATGATCTGTAGATTCGTCGGAATTGTTTATGCAGTACTTCTGCAGCCATGTGTCGGTCTCCCACAAGACGTGCATAATACTCTCCCTGGCAGCATAACCATGGCTTTCCAAGGGAAGAATAACCAAACGACAGAGTGCTCCATGTCCTTTCAAAGCATTGAAAAATCGATCCGACTGCGTACGACATCGATCATGTATTAGATTAAATTTAGGGTAGAAGACAAGTTTATATATATCATATAAATGATGATATAGAAACGAAGTGTTTGGAAGCAAACGACGAATATCAGGAATAGCAGGGTTTCTGAAAAAGTAAAAACTAAGTGAATACTGATCGTCTGATCGACATAAGAAAAATAGACGGGTCGTTAACCTGCATTGTCAATGTTCCTGAGTTGTTGTCTTCTTCTCCATGTACTAATAGAATTGGTTTCGTTATTTTACTTGCAGACATAAAAGGGCTCATCTCGATATAAGTACTGGTTGCCTCCCAAAGTGTTCTATCTTCATTCTGCACCGTATGGAATCAGACATTAGATGCATTTCTTGGAAAAACTAGCTTCATGGACAATCTGTTAGAAAGTTGGTGAACCCCAAAAAGAATTTTTTTTTTTTGAAGAAATTCAAACCTGAAAGCCAAAAGGAGTAAGAGTTCTGTTGTAGGCTCCGGAACGAGCAATGCCACAGCAAAAAAGATGCGGAGCATGTGCTAATAGATTAGCCGTCATGAATGCTCCGTAAGAGTGACCACCAAGAGCAATTTTATCTGGATGAGCTACCTATTTTTTTTTTTAAACAAATATTCAATCGCATATTCACAAGTGAGAATAATCAAGAAAAACCATAACATTTTTACCCCTCTTCGAATGACTTCCTCTGCTGCAGCCTCTGCACTGGCGACCAACTGTTCCACATACCTGGTTACCATTAGAGAATAACTAAGATTCTGAAAGGAAAGTGCTCGGCTAAATGGCGCATAACTTAAATGCTGGTAAGACTTGTACAAAGTAAGACTCTGTGAATTAATTGATACACAATTGCATAGAACCTTCCAATTTAGTATACAGCCCCACCCAGCCTAGATCCAAGCTGGGTTGAGCCCACATGCCGGGTCTAGACTGGCTAGGGCCAAGCTTGAGCCTGGCATGCACGCCGACAACTATCGCCTGGCCCAGGCCCATTTCAATTATGTGCCTGGCAATCAAGGATGTGATTCTCTAAGGAATAAGCTCATATGCTTGTTCTGTAGTTTTATATGGTCAGAGGATGACTATTGCACCACTTTACATCCATGATGACAAGTGATAAACATCAATAGTAAATTTACAAGACATCATCAACCATAATTGAATTATGAATATGGGAATGTAGAAGTAACGGTAGAGTTGAAAAGCATGTCACAATTTACCTATCATTTGCCTCTTCATCTCCCTCCCCAATAATTGGGATTGTTGGGCCAGACAGAATTGCAAAACTGCAAGATCGGTAATTCAAATGATACGAATTTGAGAAATAATACAAGAAATAACCTACTTTGAACAATATTCAAAATTGAGAATGTATGTGTCCCAGTACAATTTCAGTGCTGCGAATGCTGCATGTATGTATATCGTCTCAAAGTGAGATGGAACAAGAGATTTACCCAATAATTACAAGTTATGTTGTCGGAATATTGGTTTGGAAAGACAGAATTAATGCTTGTTTGATGAGCTATGTTAACTACAACATCCAAATATAGCTCATTCACCAAGAAAACTACTTTCCAGACTTACAGAAGCTGTAAAATGAGTTGGAATGACAGGAATACCAAATAATTCAGGTTACATTGACAAAGTATTGCTTTTATAAAGACAAACATATGCTTGCTTGATGACCTATGATAAAACCAAATTCAAATAGTCAATTCACCAAGAAAGCTTGATCCCCATCTTTACACTACAAGGTATAACACAAGCTGGAGAAGGCCAAGTCTGTCCTCATTGCTATAAATGAAAAAACAGTCGACAGTATTTAGTGTAGCTACTGTTTTTAGACAGAAATTTCTATACTTATGTTCCACTGAGTTCCTAGTCTAGCCGTACTGAAAAAAACAGCTAACCATCCCGTACAGTCATGCCAAGGAGTAATTCCCAGGACACCTACTAACAGGGGAGCACAGATACCCAGAAACAAACCTCATTTTGCATGTAAGTTGTAATAGAAGCAAAGATCACAATCAACCACCACAAGCTTGGAAAAGAAACAACGCAGCTAAATTATTGCAAACATTTAGAACATAGTCCCATGCAGGACAAGAGCACAGTGAAGGGATCATGCAAGATACTTGCATAATCAAATTAGTGGTGATATATATGCCTATAGACAGCAGCCAACACAATAACAATAACTTAAAGGAAATATAAATTTAATACCCTCTAGCCAACCAAAGAAGTGGTGATGTAGGGCCTATTCCTGCAAACTCATTCGGAGAGCCACGAACTTGTCCAGCAGCATCTTTGCTTTTAAATTCTCCAGGATATGACCAGAAAAGGCATGGTAGAGGTCCATCTTTTGATGGACTGTAACCAGGAGGCAAGTAAAGGGTTGCAGTCAGTTGGACACCGTCCTTCCTCTGGTATCTGATCATCTCTTTCTGTAAGGATGCTAATTGAGGATAAGGATGGGGGAAATTTGTGATTTGAAAAGATTTTTTATCTGGCCAAGTTTGTAGAAAATATTGAGTATTTTCTGTCTTTGACTCCTTTGAAGTAAGAATTTTTAGTTGATCAAGGAACAATTCACCATCAGTGTAATCTGACATTAGCGCAACAACAGTTTCATAATATTTTTCCTTGTCACTTTCCCAAATCCTCTCTTTAACTCCCGTATTTCTGTAAACATATAGCATTTCCATTTGATGTTAGTAGCCTAAGAAGCCTATTCAAATATGGGAAAAAGAAGGCATTGCTGCACAGGAACTCACACATCAAACAAATCAAGAAATGGAACATTTCCTTCTGGTGTCGCACCTCTTCCATTCAGCAAAATGTATGTTCCTTCATCATCGTGCTTCTTGATTTTTGCAATGACATAAGTACCGGCTTGAGTTCTCCTCATCATTGGAGAACCAGGATCAGAATATACATCTTCTGAGGATCTATCAAACAGAATTCGTGGCTCGACATTCTTAATGTCTGGAGATATAACCCATGTTCTTGTTCTGCGAGTCTTATACCATGATTCATACACCAAAGCAAAGGAATCATCACACCAGGAAATACCTCTGTAGAACAGGGTCATGGACTAAATAAGATCATGAAATACAGAGCATGAAAGCAATCATATACAATCGTATCATGTTAGATAAACAGTTTTAGATGGAAGGTTTCATAAAAAACGTAGTAATTAGAACCTTCATTTACCATCTAAATTACAGGAAAGATGGCATGCGGTCAGAACTCATTAGAAAAGGTATTCTTCTAACATGAAAAGTTAAAACTAGTCAGTGACAGGAACTTATAATATCAACTAGATAACAAGCACACATATCTAAGGATCTTAACACATTGCTTAGAAATTAACTTATTTCTTTGCAAGTTTATTAGCACAACCAAAAAACACCATCTGGATAAAAGTATTCATAAACACAACTGATTACTATCAAGAAAATCTGCTTATTCATGGGAAGCTTTGATTTTTAAGAAATGTTTCCAAGCGTATAGAAAACCATAGATTATGGTCATAAGAAATGAAAAAAAAAAAATCCATATTTTAAGGAACAGGCAACAGTGCTAATTGGTGCCACTGTGCTTCTGCTATGTATGCTTGCCACTACAATCATTGCTTCCATGCCACCACACGACCTCCAATGTCACAACCGTCCCATTTTATCAATGATAACCACCATCACTGCCATTGCAAGCATTAGCACAGAGCACTGACCACCAGAGCCACAACAACATAGCGCCATTTTGAATCTTAACCGTAACTCCAATGCATGCACAATCACTACCATCATCAGAATTGCAGTACTGCCACCTAGACTGTAAACTATTGCCTCTGTAACTTTAGCAAATCACTAATGTTACCAACATTGCCCTACCTACAGTACCACTAATGTTATGCTGTTATGCCACCCCAATCATTGTAGCACCATAACACTGCCTCTATTCTACCATGTAAGTGCCATGACTGAAATTCCAAATACCACCAGCACTAAAATCAGTGTCAGCTTGCTACCACTGTCATTGCCATTGATGTTATTACTCATTTGCACAACAATGCTTGCTTAGCAACTAAAACCACTCAATCCTCATCCCCATCAACTGTGTTTTTACCAACTATTTTGGGCTAGCTATATGAATGTGATCCCTCCATCGAACACTACAAGCATGTATTATTAGTAACACTCAAGTTAATTAAATGTTTTTTTTATTACATTGACTAATGTTTCCTTTGGTCTCCCTCTGCCCATTAGCCATCAAAATTACCACAAAATTAGGATCGCCAAAAACAATTAAGAAAATCAAGTAACACAAAGTAAACTTTTGTTTTTGCATTCTCCCACACAGATACAAACTATAAAAGATAGAAAGAGAAAAACCATATATTTATACTTCTAACAGCAAATAAATTGACTTATTTATTCACAAAAACTAACAAAAACAGGGCATACCCATAACGAAGATCAAGTTTATGCAAAACCTCTGGTTGTTCACTATTAATAGGTTCAACCAACTCCGTATAAACAATGTCTCTTGGGGAAACTTCTATCTTTGCATCTCCTCCATCTTGTGTCTCCGCCCTGATATATCAAGACATTGCAAGATATAAAGACCCCAAATAACACAAAGTTACTCAAAATGAACTTAGCATGATAACTGAAGAATGTGCATTCTTGTTGTTTGATATATATGTTAAAAAAAAATTATATCGACTATTATTGTAACACCTTTTTTTGATGCCAATCATTTGAAATTGCCTTTTAAAACCATGAGTTTAAGAAAACTTGCTTCCAAATTTTACTTGTTTGTAATCCAACTCTTTCTTTTGTCTGAGTAAGAAAAAAATCTCCAGAATAATCTTCTTCTCATGTCTATTCATGCTTTCAAACCCATTCTATCCCAAATTCTATATGTATTTCAGAATAAATAATAAAATGCATAAGATCTTCAATTACCAATATAGTGTGGAAGGCTTGTCTGGTCTCCAATTGATTGATCGCTTTCCTTTTCGTACACTGTTAAATGCAATAGGAATATCTTCAGCCAAAGGTAAATTGCATATCTCTCTAATGAACTTGCCATCCGTGGTCCATAGCTCAACTTTCTTCGGAAATCTTCCACAGGGAACAATGTAAGAATATGGTCGATGAATAGAAGAAACCAACATATACTTCTCATCAGGTGAAGGATCAATGGATGTATATACAGCAAGAGGTCCAATAGGCCTCATTGTCCCATCCAAGGAGGCAAGAACTAGTTGTGAGGTTGAATAGTAGTCAAACAAATCTTCATCATGTTCATCCTTGAGTAGATCCTGGAAGGTTCTAACCTGAACAACAGTTTTCTGCTCATTTGATTGAATTTTTGGGCCTGACGGAACCAATGGTTTTTTTGGAGGGGCTTCACGAGATACGGGGATAGTACAGACCAACAATGTAGAATCATTCACCCAGACAAAGCTACACAGAAATGATAACAGCATGTAAGAACAATAAACGATGTAAAACAATAAAAGAACAAAATAATGACTAGACTTTACTTGTCAAAAACTGCATTCAAGAAAATATCAGGTGATGCAAATAGTGGCCTAGCCTTCCCAGATTCTACATCTGCAATCCAAACTCTAAGCTTGCTACTATTGTTGTCCTCCTACTTGAACACCAAGAATCAACAGAAGGATGAGACATAATCAATTTTGTTGAAAAATATCAGCAGTTTTACCTCATCAACTCGAATGCTGAAGGACAAATGCTGACCATCCCGAGACCTAACATAAGTGGGGTAAAGATTGGATATATTAGAAGATGACAGTACAACTGATTGTAGCATTAATTTCTTTCTTGCTTGCTGAGAACAACCATAAATCAAAATTAAATAACTAGGAGCAGAAATAATAACTCATGTTACATTCCACAAACAGCAAAAAGAAATGATTACTTTGTACTAGATTCATCAGAAAAACAGATAGTTAACTAGCTCTAAAATGCAAAGAGCTTCCGGAGGAATTACCAGCTAACAAAATTAATCTTAGCTCCATCAGGGAAGCCATGCACCTCTTTTTCAGGTCCGAGCTTGCCATCATCAGTCAACAAATGGATTCCTATCCCAGTATAGAAGGACCTAGGTGACATTTCACATGATAACTTATCGAACAATATAAATTAGCATTCTTCTATTACTTATACAATGGGCTTAGAGTCTAAAAAAAAATAGAGAAAAAAACCTATGGATTGCTCACATTCGACTCCGGGCATTGTAGTCACCATCAATTCGTATACCAGCAAGTTTTTCCTCTGGACGGGCAAGTTCTGCTAAAGGAGGCAGAGATCTCCGTTTTAAAAATAGTATCTTGTCCCTTTGTGGTGAAAATGACAGCACAGGAAGTGGTGGTGCATCAACAATATCTCGGATTTCCTTTGGAGGAAGTCTATACCCTCCAAGTGAAGAACTCTCTGTTCAACATGAAAAAAAATTCAAAAAGTGTGACAATCTAGAATTCCTTAACAATTTGGATTGACTGCAAGGTAAATATATTGTCGAATGAAACAAAATTTAGAAAGCAAAAAGAAGAAAATCACTAAAATATTATGGACTATATCATCTACCATAATGACCCTAAAAGCTCAAATCTCAGTCTTTTATAATGACAACCAACCAAAGAAACAGTAGTATACTGCATAAGCTGATCAAGATAGTAGTCTATCCATTTCAGAGAAGAATAGCATATTATAATGCTTCAGCAACAATCACCAGAATGTACTCGTTGCTTAATATGCATTGACTTAAAAAAAAATGCCAACTTTAAGTTCAGACTCCAGAGCATTTTACCTGCATTGGGGCCACTCTTTGAAGAAACTAAACCCAGAAAAGGAAAAGTGAGATAAAAAAATTGATATAAGACAGATTTCATTGTCAAAAAAAAAAAAAAAAAGGAGTAAAACGTTTGTTCGCAGACTCCTCAGCTCGGTCAATCTCTAGCCTAAACATGTCATAACATTTTTCAATCCCACTTAACCTTCCCCATTTCAACTTACAAAGATAAAGTCACTTAATCCATGCTTCCTCATCCTAGAACTGAAGTCAACCAACTCAATTGACCCTCCAAACAACTTGGGCAAGTTCACGTTCACTTCATCCTTCCCTTTTCAGACTAACCACATTTGGCCTATCCTAAGTTCGAACAAACTCCACTTAACTTAACCTCCTCTGGCCTGATTCCCGATTGAGGTCTCAGCCGACTTCTAACAACTGACAGATTGTGATCTACTACTACACATTAGAAGAAGAAAACAGCACTTAGGAAGAAAGAAAAAACAAAACATCTTCAATGATTTTTTTTTTTTAAAATGAAAACAAAATCCGCAGATTTCAACGCTATCATATGAAAAGAATTTTTTTGCATCGATCAATTCATGCGATAGAACAAGAAACCAAGAGAAATGTCCAATTCTGACATCTAACAAGATGAACAACAACTCTGTTGAGAATCAACAATCCCTGCGTAAGCAAACGACAATCGGGCCTTCCTAGAACGTAAAGCACGACCAAAAAAGGCGACTTTTTTCTGCGATCGAAGGATCCGAGAGCCAAAAGATGATTCCTTTTCGCGAACCTTCATCCTGGCGCGTCGGCGCAGCGGTGGAAGGGAACGAAGCCGGATCCGCAGCCCCGTTCGCATCCCCGGTGCCGCTCTCAGCGGCCGAGGCGGAGCGCGCAAGGCAGGCAAGCCGGAAGGAGGCGGCGGACGCCGAGTGGGAGCTCATGTGCTTAGCGCGACGAAACCTAAGGGCACGCAGAGGGGCACGAGAAGGAGGCGGCGGCGGCGGAGAAGACGAGGGGAGGCGGGCGCCAAGCTGAAGCGTCTGGTAAAAGAGAGGAGGGCAGAGCGAGGGAATTGGAACGGGGCAGAGTCCGGGGGAGATTGAGAAGCGGTGGTAGACTTTGTCAAGCAACATAATAGAAAGATATGGGAACTTTTCGAGGGGCAAACAAGAAATCAAGAAACAGTAGGGGGTGACGACCATTGCTGCTCGCTTCGTACTCCAACCGTTGCTTTTTCCAGTCAAAAAGAATTTACAAAAAAAAAACTATTTTCATGATTTATTCTGATTCTTTCTTTCTCGCTGTCAGGAAATATCTGGACGCTATATTTTCCAAACACTCCACAAGAACTGGTGCTGATTAATACATCTATCACAATTACAATCGGCCATGACGTCCTAAATTTACCTGTGTCCAGACTTAGAGAACGAGCAAGCACAATTTCGATGAATGCACAATAATTTTGTTCAACACCCGGGCTCGAGCCATCAATATCATGGATCCGATCGAAATCAAATTTCAATTAGATGACGGTTAAAATCTAATTAAATTGTAATCATCAACGTTATGATCCAATCAAAATTCAACTGCGATTCAATCGAACGATCAAATTAAATTTTGATCGCAATTCAATCGAAATTCGATTGCAATCCGATCAGAAAAGCGACAACAATCATACCAATGGATTCATAAATTGAACTATAATATCCATCATCTATTATCAAAGTGAAAATACTGTCCATTCTCAATAATTATACAATTCCATAAATAGAGTAACTATGAACGAGTCACACAAGAGTGCATATGAAACTGTCATGTTTTGTGCGTGATATATATATATATATGATTGATCCCCTGTACAATTCATCCGTGAATATCAATAAATACTTTCATTATCCATCGTCCGATCAAGTGAACACTATAACCCAATTCTCGAATCCTAAAAAATCGAATGGTGAATAATAAAGATGTAACAATCCATCCGCGAATACTTCATTATTTACCGTTCGATCGGATAAATACTATGGTTCAATCTTTAACTCTAAGAGATAAGACGATAAATAATGAAAGTGCTCACGAATGAATTATGTAAGATTATATATATCCGTCAAACAACATAGTCAAATGGTTTAATTGGTTCTGATCACCTTGATGATTGAGGGAGAAATTAGTTGATGGCCTGGAAGAATTTCATTTGCTAATTGCATGAGGGATTTCATCAGTGGCAGTTAAAAAAAGTAATCTCCCTGAGAGCCCAAAAACTGAAAAGGAATTGTTGCAACACCACCAGTAATCTTACAGCAATACAGATATTTGATTCCACTTCATTTACAAACTAGGCTTGTATTCCTCAAAAAAAAACATGACAGAGAAATTTCAATTTCTACAAACATTCTCACTGCCATAAAAGCTCCACTAGCAGGCATAGAATTCATATGTAATACTAATGAAATTGAATCACACAACTATCTTTTCACTTGTGAATGAAAACCAAGGTAGTTGATGGGTACGCTTCCCAGCAGGAAGGTGACAGAATGGCCCGACTCAATTTGTTTTCGATCGGCAGTATTGACTGCCAGTGGCCGGATCAGCAAAAGTACCCATCAAAGGTTTTCGGTCGGTGCTCCTCATCGTTAATCTTGATGATCTCGCGGAGGAGCAAACCTTGCATTTCCTGGCTGGGCCACGACGACGGTCTCATCTGCGAATAATGCTTTGATAAACGAAGGAGTTTTTAGGGGGCGACGTCCTGTCATTTGTGGATAAACATCCTCCAGGAAGTAATAGGCATGACCAGCAATCATACCCTACAGTTGAGGCAACAGAATCAGGTAAAAAACAATGAGTGATTTAAGAAATTAAAAATGTCCATAAAATCAAACATCATCGGAGTCATCAACCATTTAGGTTAGTTGATTAACGTATGTTTTTAGAATTATGCAATGATTTATACTCCTTTTGTCTATTCCAAGCAAATTAAGACAGGCAAAAAAGAGAAGTCTGCATTAACATACACCTTAAATTTTATTCTACTGTTACGTTGCATACATACAGTGAATCCGAATCTTTGTTATGCTGAAATCTCGTGGCACTTAGAAAGAGCTTCGACTAGATGCTAAAAAGCAATAAAAATTTGATGTTACGACTAGAATTAATAAAGCTTCGAGATAAGAAAATGTTTTCTTTTTAAGTCCGCACGTTGGCCAAATAACTTAACTATCCACATTATGTGGGCATACTGCTAGCAAAAGCATGGATCAACATAACTTGCCCGCCATATAGAAAATCATATTGGAGCACTTGATCAAAGCATAATATTATACGTGCGCGCGAGCATGGCTATGATGGATAATAAGTTCGGTAAATTTCAAACCACATTAACAGCCCCCAAATCTGCTAGACTTCTAATAAAAAACAATCAAACAATAGGAATTCATTTATCTTTTTCCACCAGGTTACTAATTTATATCATTCATCAAGCAACTAATTTTTTATTTTTATTTTTATTTTTTTGCATATAAGCAACTAATTAATATTTTTTCAAGGTTTTGCTAAAAATTCCATATTTGTCATGCCCAGCAAAATTACCCAGTAGTATTCACTTAAAGGATGGACAAAGAACAATCACTAATCAATTATCTAGAAGAAGCTAAGTGTACATGATTTACTCGATAAAAAATCATTCATAGTTGTCTATTGTGTTTTCAACTTCTTGAATGACTTTCTGCCAAAGATATTAGCAATGTCAGCTGTGTTTATGTTTTAAAAGTTTAATTAAATAACTTAGCATTACCAGGATATCACCCCACGTACTGCTGCCAACAAGAATAGAGAAGCCAAGTAAAACCTGTCGTATAAAATGGCAATTGTTATATTAAACCAATAAGTAATATGATGAACGATTAGCACCATAAACACAAATATATTAATAAACCAATATGAAGATTTAAGAGGTGCATGTGGGCGGCCCTATCACAAACATAGAGCTTATGCAATATGCGGAGGCATTATTGTCAACTGTATCAATAAAAAAAAAAATTTATTAGTGATTCTTTAACAATTTAAAAGAAAAATAACCTACACCAACCCCATAATGAATATAAAGTGCAAATAAGACCTATGTTTGTAATCCTTTCCAATGGGCACATGTGTCATAAAACTTAGTACTGGAAACCTTAAACATCTTTAAGAGACATAATCCTCATTTATCAGCATATTACTCATTCTCTCCCCATAAAAAACCAAGTATGACTCATTAGCTTCAGTTATTGTTCTGTGACAATTATTAAAAATCATTTCTAATTATTAGATCGGATGTACCAAAAACTCCAAAGCAAGTTGTTATTCTGTGACAACTATTTCTAGAGGTTTTTCATAGTTAGACTTAAATGATACCAGCTGTAATTCAAGAGTAATGGAGAACAGCAGCTTTCATAATCAGACAGAACAATGAATCAATCCTACTGAAAAATAATCAAACTCCAAATAACCATTATATACTCACTTTCCTCATTGATCTGGTGTAACTTGTAAGTTCTATAACAGTTGTGCTACTCAATTCAAGGCTGCCTAATTTCTCTACGTTTCCTCCAAAGTATCAGTTAACCTGATCAACTATCGTTTGTCATTACTAAATGATTCATTTTGCAAAAGAGGTCCTTGTTTGAACTTGTAGAGAGCATAAATCATAGATAAAATTACGATAGTGTACCTTTAAAATTTTGACCCGTGTCGAATTTTTTATCCGCAAATGGAACGATATAGTTTCGATACTGTATTGTGCCGTATCAATATGATTTTGATATTTTTTTATTTTTTTATTATAAATTCGAATTCAAAATTTTATTTAAAATATCTTTTTATTCTTTATATTTTAAAATTAAAAATATAAATTTATATATTATAATTATATTAGTTAATTAATATTTTATTTAATTAAATGATTATATATACACACATCAATCCTCCGATCGCGGATCATCCACGATCGAGGCGGAATCAATCGCGGGTGATCTGCGATTGCAGCGGAATCGATCGCGGATCATTCATGATCACAACGGAATTGATCGCGGATCATCAACGATCACAGCGGAATCAATCGTGGATCATTCACGATTGCGGTAGAATTGCGATCGTGATTGTGATTCCACCGTCGATTGTGATTCCGCCGCCGTTCACGATCGCCACCACTTGCCGCTTGGAGATTCTTGCGTGCCAATGCCAGTGTCGGTCTCGCGTTGGAATGGTAAAAATTGTCCATTTCAAATGGCACGGTTCGACATTTCAAACCTTGGTACTAGTAATTAGTTATCATAGTGTGTAGATGAAAGCCATGGAAAATCTTGACAATGATGATGACTAATGCCAAACTCAAAAGAAACTAATAAATTAAATGAATTTAAAAATGTGAAACGCATTCATATTTCAGGCTAATGGATGAATTCTGAAATTGTAAAGAGTACAAATAACTAAACAGTGCGTATAATATCTACAATCACACAGATCAGATGGCAGAACTGATAGTTACTCACCCATGGTAAATAAGCGGCTGTGAACGTGAAGAGACCCAAGAAACTCATGTGAATAAAAGGATTGTGCTTGCTCCAAATATAAACCTAGATATGCATGTCATTAAGCATTTAAAGCAAGAAAAGTACAAAAAATACCATAAAAAACAAAAGATTAACATTCATCTTAGATCTAGACAAAAACAGTAAATTAGTACTAACCATCATGAATGTTAATGAATTACTGAGAAATAAAATATTTGCAAAGGTCTCAGACAAATATGGTATCATCCCTCCGATGAAAACTATCCCAGTTAAAACAGTTGCTCCAAACAGCAGCATGTAGAAGAAATCTGCTGTCTTGCCTCTGAAGGAGTTCTCCTCAAGAAGTTTGCAGTACCGAGCAAGAAAGAACATGTGGAATAGAAAATCCAAATCTACCAACATAAATAAGTTAGCATCGATAAAGACTCTTTACAATCACAGACAAGATAAACTTTTAGATAAGGAAAACAACTGGTATGGAAATTTGAAGTATCACTTACATGAAAACAGATATACTAAAAGTAGATGGCTAACCCATCATTACCCCCCTTAAGTGCATGTTTGATAAATCAAGACTAAAATGGAAGAGTAGAAATAGATATATAGATGTCATCCACTTCTGTTGTTCCAGAATCTGTTCACTAGCACCCTATGGCCACAAATCATTGTTGTGAAAATATTCAAAAACCTTAATGTACAAGCAACATTGTGATGCTTAGACTACTGCATTGTGAAAATATTCAGGGTGGAATACCTAGCGCTTGGTTGTGAAGCTTTCAACTAGAAGATTGAAATCCAATAGTAGTTTGGCAACAGATACAGAGTCATGACTCAGTATTAGGTCTTTGCCTATGCTTATAGTGATTGCGAACTAAGGTGAGATTATCTAGATTCATATCAAACCATTGGGTGGTCAATTTAATGCATGCTGGTTCTGAATGAATAAAATGCTTCTATTTGAGGAATAATCTACTAAATGGCATTCTAGTCGAGTGGAGGCTAGTAAATTATTGGCCTCCAACAACCATACTCCACACTCCAGTTGAGTAGACGACTTTTATTAGTTGAATAAAGTTGGTTGGAATGTATCCATTAAATCCTTTTTTTATATAATCTATTGGAGAGATTTTGGACAAAAAACTTATAAATTTTTTTTGATATATTGTCCTCAAGTGCTCAAAAGACACCAAAAGTTTAGACAAAGTTTAAAGGCTTTGACTCAAGCTCTTGATAATTTACTCTTTTCATTTTTCATCCTTAGGAAGAGTGAGGATATTGTTTGAGTGGAAATCCCATTAGATGGATATTATGGAGCGTTGCCTCATTGTCTCTTGCAAAAGAGTAGTTTATAGTGCATTTGTAGAGGGGTGACATATCAAACAAGTTATAGAATGTGGAGTAGAAGTGGAATCTTTGAAACACATTATATTTGTGTCTTTATTATTTTAATTTCAATTATTCCATTGCGGTCATATACATGACACAATCAACACACACAAGACAATCATATTACTAATCTTATATTTGTTGTGTTTGTATGTGAGAAACAAGCAAATTGTGTTCACCATCCATTCACGCTGCCTCTAATTGACATTGAAGAGAGGTTCTCTAAATTTGAAGGATTAGAATCTAAAAAATGATGAATGACCACCACTATCATCAACCCACTTATGATGGAATCAATTTTAAATATTGGAAAGTAAGAATGGTATGGATGTTAATTGGAAAAGGATACAAGGATCCAACAAACAATAATGAAAAACCTATTAAAAAGGAGAAAAATAGACAAAGGAGCAAAATAAAAGTATAAAATAAATTAAAGAGCCCAAGATGGTTTATTCTGATGTTAGCAAGCCATCTCTATTTTATTATTTTCATTGTGATTATAAACTAATGCAAATGAAATACAAAAATGAATACTTGTGCTATTGACATCGTCTTTATGTTGTGCAAGGAAATGACGAATTAGGCCATCTGAGTATCCTAACACTATATACCAAAGATCATTTGGAAATATTTTCCACAAAAGATGATGCATGCTTTTTTTTTAAATAAGGTTATGTAAGCTTAATTATTTTTACGAACTCATATAACTTAGCAATATTATCGATCAGGTCCCCTCATGGATTTCTGTTTTAAAACATCATCGACTGCCTATGATTTAAGTTCCCAAAAAACTCCTTGAACTTGGATTGGTTGAAGCTTAAGTTTCTTCAAGTTTTCCAGCTCATTTGGTAACCATGATTTCTTTCTTATGCTCATTTACATTCTCTAGGGAGAGACGTGAGGTTTGTCAACTCTATTGTGTTTATTTCATTTATCTAATTAGAGAGCTTGAGCTTAGTTCCTAGGGTTCTAGGAACTCATTTCTTCTAAAGAGCGAGGCTGTTCTAGTTCTCTCTTGGGCAATTGTTAGAATTTGCTCTATTACCCTATTTTATGGAGTTTATTGTCCTATTTCAGAAGCTTTATAGTGGATTTTCATTTTAGGATAGGTCTTCAAATCACATTAAATCCTGTCGTTAGTACTGTTTGATTTTGCTTCCACAGTTGTTTTGTTCACTTCAGTTATTGCGCACACTCTTATTTGTCATCTATTCACACATCCCTCGCTAGGCCTGCATGACCCTATATTATGGAATTGTGATAAAATTTAAATAAGGGAAAACTATTTTGAAATTTTATAACAATGTAACATAGAAAATATATGACAAAATGGCTACTAATGCATAGCCACTAATAGTGTAACAAATGATTACTACATCTCTTGGTTCACATCAAGAGTTAGCTCTAAGTTTCTATCTTTTTTTTCATTAGAGCTAGCTGAATTTGTGAATTATATTTAGGATAAACCTCTTTTAGTATAGATTCTCACATATAATAGTATGCTAACCAATGAAAGTGCAAATAGCTTAAACTCAAAGCACAAATTGTAGACAAAAAACAACAGAAACCAAGAAATTAGTTGCTAAAAGCTCCAATTTTTGAAGTTATTTTATTCAAATCTTTTTCTCACTTAATTAGTTTAACCATACAATCGAAGGGTCTTTCTGGATAGTGCTCAAAAAAATTTAAAAAAAAACAAATCAAAATGAATTTTATAATACCAATCATGTCGAAAGTATGTCCATTCATCCAATCTGACGGAACTAGTTAACTCAACTTGTAAACCGGAAAAGGTAAAGGGAAGAAAAACAAAGCAGGGACGATAAACAGATATTGCAATAGAACTATTCATGCAAGGAAACAAAATCCAAGATTCAAATTAGATGAAACATCATTCCTACCCATATTCCGGAAGTACAGGAAGTTTGTGACGAGACGCCATATCTCATACTTCTGAACTATGCGAATAGGATGCAGATATAATTTATGAGGCGATATGATCTGAGAAAGACATAAGCTTATTAGGAACGCAAACAAACAATAAAAGAAAACATTTCCTAGGGAAAAAAACCAATGACAGCTGAACGCGCGGGCGAAAGATTGAAACCCTAATTGGGGGTCATAATGACCATTGACATTCAAACGAGCTAACCAATAATCAAATTCGAATGATCACAAAAAAAAAAGGAATAAGAGAGAGAAAGCGTTAAATTCACACCTCAAGGGTACACCCGATGGTGGTGACTACTGCGGCGGTAAGGTACGACCGCGTGATGATGGGCATCTGCTTATACCAATCCTCCACTGCTTGTGCCATTTTGCTGGTCGCCGGCTCTCGCCCGCCTAATCGAAGAACTCCGAGGAAAGGAAACCCTAATCTTTCAACGAATAGAAAGAATCGAAGAGGAGAAGAACAGGGGAACTCTCCAGCTAGGCGATGATGACTAGATTCGTTTGCCGCAGGAGCTTTCCTCCCCGATTCAACGCGAACCACAAGCATTACGCGGGTCACCGTGGACCCGATGAGGTGTTCCAACCAACCGTCAAATGACACGTATGAATTTAAGGGACCATCGATTGGGTAAGTCTAATTCTTACGACGCTGGCTTTGATTACTTGCGTTTTTTTTTAAATATATTAGTAGACTTTTTTTCCTTAGATTTTATAAATCTAGAATATAATTTATGCACATTTAAAATAAAAAAAAAATATACACACATATTGAATAAAATATCATTTCAAAATTAAAATATAAATAAAAAATAAGTGAATTGGATAATTAATTTACTTAGATTTTATTTATTTTATAATAAATTAATGTAATTAAATATAACTTAATCAATAAGATGATTAAGTAGACCAATTATATGTAGTGAATTAGGGAATCATATAGTAGCACTTAAGAATTATAATTATAAAGACGTATCGAAATCAAAATAATGAATATTATTAAGTAAAATTGAAAAGGGACTAGTAGTAGAATTGCTCTAATTCTTAGGGTATGTTTATTCTGGGAAAATTTTTTGGAAGGATAGATAAACACGAGTGGATGAGTAATAATTAGGTGGAAAAATTTTGCTTCTTCCTTCGACCTTAAAATGTTACGCTCCCGAGGTATCAAGACAAAACGACATATTATAAGGAATCACCGTTAGATTTTTCTATTGTGACATAAGAAATGAAACATAAGGAATCATAGTTCAATTTTCTATGGAAATATATTCGATGATGAAATTTAAAAAATTTATAGTGACGACTTTAATCGTAAAAATTTACCTTCACAAATAAAATACAATTTCAATGTTAAATAATTTTACCAAGATGATACAATTGCAGATATAAACACTTTCAAATTTACTTTGATGGTCAATAAAAAACTTCACTCTTTGAAAAAGATTTGTGAGATTGAACTCAACTTCAAAATTAATTAAGCTTTAATACCAAATGATAGTTTAAAAAAAATGTTATGTTAGAGAGAGGAATACTTTGCCTGCCCAACTTTCCTTCTCTAGTTGGATAAGCCTGAACCAATTCAACTGAATCAGCTGTCCCGATAGATTCAACGAACCTGAATGACCCAATCTATCCCACCCACCTGTGATTGGTTCACTCGGTCTGCCAAACCCACTACACCTCCCTCCCGCATTCGATCACTCAGCCCGCTCAGATTGCTGTGGAAGGGCTCAGCACCTGTTTTCCTACAGCTACATATTCACCCCTCTGATCGGTTCCACAGCGGAAGCAAATTCAATTTATTTTTCTTTCCCTTTCTGATAAGTAACAATGCACTAATCATGTCCAAAACTAGTTGACCGCTATAAAAAAGAATTGCAGGATAAATCACTCGCATGCATAACACTGACTTCTTTGTTCAAAACATAATCCTACTTTTCAAATGACAATATATTGTAGACAGCTATACAACACATTCAAAAGACAATTAACACACTGAGATCCTTTCTCAATTTCTACGACGTTCATTCATTCTTTACAGGCAATGTCTAAGATTAGCTCCAAGACTCCACTTGCGAGATTAGTCCTTTCTCAAAACATATTTGATGTGTTCTCTATCTATGCAGTGCTGAAAGGGGCGTACAACAATTGGATACTCAAAAACTGTAGTAGCCACAAACTGCCTCATGACAAACAAAAGAAAAACAAAACAAAAAACAACTAGCCAGCAGCAGCAGGGTATTCTCCATCTGCCGCATGACCAACAAAATATTGTGGCTGATGTTGGGAGTAGAGCGGTATTCGTGAGTCGCTGTGATCTCTTATTCTCCAGTGTGGTTTTGACCATGTTGCACTACCCGCATCAAAGTCTAGGCCTTTAGGAAGCTGGGAATTATGTACAAGTTCTAAATCCACCTTGCAAAGATTATGGTTGACATCAGGCAAATGGTCTGTGCTTACACTCTTCATGAACTCCTCTTTCAACCAATCAATGTCTATTGTCTCCCCATCAGGCGACAAGCCCCAATAGAATACAACATTAGGCTCCACTACAACATGATCGACAAATTCAGTTGGATTTGGATCACAATATTTGATTACCATTTCCAGCTGCATAAATCAAAAACAAAGTTTCAAGTCAAGGAAAAAATTTAACAATGAATTCAAACGATAAAAAGTAATCTCTATAACGAGGGAACAAGGAAGTGATAGCGCATAAAGCCAGCAAGAACCTTCAGCAGGAGACCACGGATCCGTGACTTCACCCAGCCTGCCCAGTCTTGTAGATTCCCATCTCGAGCAGCAAGAAAAATTCTCATAAAGTGAGAGTACTCAGTTTTATATGGATATGCTTCAAACAAACTTTCCCATTTAAACTTCAATCCTTCTGGATCTTGCAACTGAAACCAAAATATAATAATAAAAAAAATAAATTAATGAATTGTTTATGGGACAAGCAACAATTTTGCCACATCCATTCTTCAATCTGAAACCAGCAAGGAGTTGAACAACTAATGAAAAATGCACATTTAAAGCATCATATCTGTGAATATTTCAATGATTTCAAAAATCAAGATAATGGAAATCCAATACTTAAGTATTATCTTTTGAAATTGGAAGAAAAGCATGCAAGCATAAGAAAGTCCAAAACAAACATGCATGTGTATACAATTCATGGGCACGTAAAATACAAAATTAAGGATAAATATTTACGCCTAAAATAAATGAGAATCTGAAAACTATAAATATTGACGCTACAAATTCAAAAACTATAAATTATATGATGTGAAATTATAAATATTAGAGTAAATTGTGCTAAGCACCGTGAAAATCTATAATTGTGCCGATACTAGATAATAAGCAGAGTGGGTAGTCCAATTATAGGTTAGATCCAAAAACTTCATGTGAAATATATGTGAAGAATCAATTACTGTTTACAAATGAATAGGAATCTCAAGAGAAATCAAGAAGCTTGTGAAAATAGATTAAAAAAAAAACAATCTGGTATAGGAAATTCCCGCCATGTAAGATTCCGAAAAGGATCTATTGTATATAATCTTCTCCTGCTTTGCAAGAGACTATTTTCAAAACTTGAACCCGTGATCTCTAGATCACAAGACAACAATTTTAGAATATTTTCTCCTTTGAATATTCTAAAAAAAAAAAAAAAAAAAATGTGGAACCGCCACATTAGCGGCCCCCTCCGGCTGCCCCTACCGGTGGAGGAGGTAAATCAGGACCCAGGTGGCAAGTGCAAAGGAGAGGGTCCGTCGATGGCCCAGAGTCATGACCTCCCCGGGAATTGACCCCTGCCCACTTAAGAATTGTCCCTTTGCACTTACCAACTGGGCTAGCCCTGGGGGCTCTCCTTTGAATATTCTAAGCATACAAGTAATGTGGCTATCTACTTTCTCCTTTGAATATTGGAAAGTGATATTCACAGATTAGAGAAAAGATAGCAGTTATCAACCCTCAACAAACCAACAATGATCAGATGCAAAACGCACGTTTGCATGAATCTATAAACTCAAGAAATTCATAAATGTTTTCATGGATTTTGAGCAACTCAATAACATAAACAAATAGGTGCAAGACATGATGTTACTAGCATGTTGCATTCCCATTATTATTGTCAAAAATACACATTGCAAAAGTAATTCAGAAATATTAAGTTGTATGTTGAAAATTATCTTACCCTAGTCAAGGAATATCCACGCTGAAACTCAGAAACAATTTTTGTATAAGTGCTTCTTGTGATATTAGAGTTGCACCAGTCAAATGGACTACAAGGCATCATGATAGGCATAAATGACGGCATATCAGGATGTCCAAACTGGATTAATGGATCTCTTAGAATTACTGGTTCAGGCCAAGGCCATTTAGAGAAGGTTTCAAAGAAAAGGCATAAGAGAGCACTAATACTTGCACGCGGATATTTCTGACATACATAGGCTGCAAGGATGGCCAAGTGAATTCCTCCAAAGAATCCAAATAACTGAAATGTAATTGCCTCAGAGATGTTACTTTACGAAGAAAAATTGTATATAAAAGCTTCAGGGAAAGAATGAAGCGGAAGAGATCATACATGTGAATAAACTCCACGCCTTTTTGCCCACAATTTAACACACCGCAACAAAGATTGAAAATTCTGCAAATCAAACTCACAAGAAATTAATAAAGAATGAAGCTGCAAAACAAAATTCTATATAGAATATATAAACAAGTTCATGACACTGCATTAAGAATTACTTGAAGCCAACTATTTCCTTTTCCCATTATTATCTAGCCTTCTGCATAGATATTATAGTGATCAATCCATGTATTGAGTTACTACTTAAGTAACACAAATTCTATACAAATTTCTCCTTTTTTTTTCTTTTTTATTAAACAATACATATGTTCATATGTTTCACCCAGATACTTATGGATCTACGTAATCAATAAACAACTTAATGATTGTGATCACTGAATAAACTTCAACATGGTTACTAGCTTCAGGATTGGATTGGTTTTGTCCATTTGCAAACAAGGGGGAAAAAAACTAGATTCTATGGAAAAAAAAAGGAACTGTGAGACTTTAGCTCATCACAACTTTATATAACGTCTAGCTTCAGCATTGCTATTTGGTTTTTGCCAAAACGCCAAACCTTTCACCAAACCAACACAGCCACCCTTTTCTAGAGGTTACAGCAAGGGACACCATATGAATATTTCAAATTGTGGATAGAAGTCACTTCTGCTATCATATCCAAATAACTAACTAAAACATAGGCATAATAATAACTTGAAATTAGGTAATAAATTAGATCATTATCTATAATGCTTCCTCAAGCTACAGCAAAGATACTATCTATGCCAAGCTTGTGACATAAACTAGAAAAAAAATCTGGATGAAAACAATTCTTGAAATTCAATTGAGAAAACTTCATACTCAATCAATAAACAACATAGAAAGTATAAAATGCTATGACAATAAATTTATGTGTAAGTTAATATGAATTAAAAAACCTAGATAAACCTAAAAATCCCATATTAACAATTCCTAGCCATCACATGGTAGCACTTTCTAGCTATATAGATAACCACGAATACCCAGATTTGAAAGCACAAAAATGTTAGCCCAGATAAATTGTGCTCCTCACAAGATGTTACTGGTAAGGACCTATGCCTAAAAGTTTTGTATTGCAGAATGAAGAAGTTGAAAAAAAAACTGCCATAAATATGAAATGTAAAAATCAAGGAATTGCATAACATAAAATACCATGCAAGAAGTAACATTATGCAGAAAAAAAATGAACTTAATATTGCAAACATAAGAATTTACTAAAATAAAGATTTTTTTTAAAGAAACATATAAATGGATTATGAAGAGGAAAAAAATGACAACAAAAGTACCTTCAAATTTGGTACTAGTTGAAGGATGCGGTTATTAGCACGAACACCAGACAAACTCCTCCAGCTAGTCTCATCAATTTTTGCCAACAAGGACGGGTCAAAAATGTTCAGACACTGTAATACAAGTAATTGCCATCGATTACTTAAGAGTTTAATCAAATACGTAAAAGCTCAGACTTTGAATTCATGCACTAAATAATTATTAATATACAATAAAAAAGGCCAATTCCACCAATATACTTCAGACAGATCTTAAGGAAACTAAACGCTGAACATAAACTCAAGGTGAAAGCACCTGATATGCATGGGAATGGATAATCAGGGCATTTAAGAAAATTTGTCTAATGTGGCATGAGCCTAAATATATAAGTTAATCGAACACTACAAAACATGATCTGCAAAAAATAGCTAAACAAACAAAGTAGAATATGCAAGGAGAATAATCATTCATAAACAAATGAATGCACATGGCATTATTATTTAAAATATTCTTATGTGGATACCTCAGGAGCAGAAACAACAGAAAGGCGCGCATAAGGAAAATCGATTGAAATCCCATTAAACTTAAAACGCATCAATGGGACTTTCGCACTCTTGACACACTGAAGTTCTGTAACTTCTACTCGTCTTTCTAACATTGATCTCAGAACAATGAAAAAGTCCTCCTGTAACAAGATGCATTATGATTTGTCATTAACAAAGAAAAGCAACAAGTAGCATATACAGACTTACCTCCATGGTGGCAAAATACGGACCAACACACAATGCATCAATGTCAGATTCAGGTCCATGAACCTATAAAGTCGTCATGTTGTTAAACAATTGTAAACAAACAGTAGCAACAAGAAAAAATAACTTTTTGCAAAGAACAAAATACCAAAATTTAACTTTCCATGACAAGTTAGAAATCAAGATTTAGCACATGTCAACAGCAAAACCTTAGGGAAATAAACATATAAAACTCATAAAATGGTGCACCTTTTTCTTTCTTGCATGGGCCAGGAAATTTGATTCTTAAGGATAACTGATGATAACTGAAAGCTAAAGTAAATCTTTGCCATGTTATTCATTGCTAATAGAATTTCTCCAAAGTATTAACACCAATTTATTAAATTATTATGATAATACAAAAACAAAATAAAGCAAAAGAAGCAAATTTTCAGCAGCAATGACTTAGTTGGAAAGCATCATACAATTATTATAGAACAAAAAGTTTGTCGAGGACCCAATTCCAAATGCACACACACATGCACAAACATACACATGCGTCATAAGCCCACACATGCTGGCACCTATATGGCAATGTCCATAAATACAAAATGTTGACTGGGCCACATATTTAATACAATCCAGTATCTTCTTTTAGATCATAAAAGTCAACAAAAAACATAGATGAGGATGGTTTTCTCACAAGAGGAATATGAAGCTTAATGGAAGCAATTACTAAATCAATTAGACCCATGGAAAAAATAATCATCATTTCAGAAATAAAAAAATAAGGTCATGTAAGCATATCTTCACGTGCTACTTGAGGTTATGGATTAAAGCAGCATAGTACAAATACCGTTTGTTAGTCATGTTACATCAATCAAACACATTAATAAAGGGAGAAAAAATTTCATAACATTTTCATTGTAAAAAATTCTTAATGAAAACATGTGTATGGCATCTGTCTTAATAATAGACTAAAGATCAAGATAACTTACCCCTAAACCATATGAACCATATGTAAGAACAGTGGCACTTGTTTGATAAATCACAGTCTTAGGTAGACGACGTTGCCAAGCGATCTTCTTTATCCATTCCTGGACTATCTATTAGGAATAAACATGTTACACTTATAGCAGTGCGTTTACGACAAGTTGATTTCAGAAATAAGTACTTCATATACAGAAAACAAAATAATTCCAAAACTGAAGAACAAACTTACTTTGTAACAACAAAGAAAAGAAACAACACAATATTTTTATTATTAGCTAATGGGATCGCTATTTCTAGGGGGAAAAGGAGAGAGAAAAAAAAGCTGGAAATTGGATCCCTTAATCTGAAACTAACTGTTGGAGATATATAGTAAGGTGCAAAGGCATATCCATCACCACAACGACCAAAAGAAAAGGACAAGAAAAAGAACAAGCGAGCAAACAACTTCAAATTTATCAACTTGGACAACAGATTTGGCCACTAATTTTCATATACACAAACCTGTTTAAGCCGACTAATCACATTTTTCCTGCTCAGTTCCTCATCTGGGGACGGATACAGACTCTCATCTCCCATAAACTACAAGAACAGAACCGACAATAAACTCGTTAGAATACAATCTTTAAAATAAGGGCAAACTCTAGGTTGAAAAAAAGGAGCGAAGCAAAAAAATAAAAAAAAAAGAAGGAAAATATAAATAAATAAATGTAGACCTTCAGAAGTGATCCCGTTCTTTTCTCATCCATCTGCGCCAAGAACGCAGGATTCAAGTGCAGTACCACAGGAGGAGGTACGACCTTGGGATTCACGGGGACCAAGGTCGGCTTGCGAAGAAAGATGGCGTCGTCAGGGGCAGCGCGCAGCGAAGGACCGAGGGCGATCAAGTATCCCACTGGCGGATGCACTGGAGGCGGAAGGCCTAGGGTTCGGGTGTCGATGAGATGAGCGAGCGACGGGGGGTTAGAACGCAGCACGACGATCTTTCTATCGTCCGAGGAGGCATAAGCCATAAAATAGGAGGCAGAATCAGGGAGAGCGGCGGCGACGGGCGGCGAGGGTACAGCAAAGCGAGGTCGAGTCGGAGAGGAAGAGAGAGAGAGAGAGAGAGAGAGGGAGAGAGAAAAAAGGAACGGAACGGTGGAAAGTTTAGTCGAACGCTCGGTGGTGGCCTTTTATAGAACGCGACAGCTCATCAAGATTTTGAATTCGGGGTTTGTGGGGTCTGCCTCCAAATCGACGAACCTTCTGGAGATTTCTGGTAGCCCGGTTCGGCCCAATAACTCGAGCCTCCGACAACAAGTTTGTGGTCATCGCGATTGCGTCTCCAACAAGATGAACACGTCACGTCGCATCGCATCGCAATTCCCCGAATAGCCCCACACGTTATGCAGCATAAGCTAACCTTCCAAAATTGTCCATTATCAAACAACCTCGCGTACCTAATGATGTTAATTGTGTGAATTAGTTTTGTTCTACAATTTAGAGAGATTTGTTACCCACAAGAACAATTTTTGGGATGAATATTCTTTATATATATATTTGCTATTTGATTATCTAACTTAATACGCAGAGCCACAGTTGCTGCCTCTCCACTAATTATTTGTATTTTGTTAAATATTTTATTGATTAAATAGTGCTCGACTGGGCGAAGATGGTTAGCCATGTGGCCCAGTGGGCTTAGAATTACGGCCTGAGTGATCCAATGATATCCTACCTTATTAGAAATTCATAAAAATAAATAAAGCTTTTATTTCGAAGCCACAATGTCTCTTTTCTTTAAAAGAAAAAATATTCTTCAGGACAACCAATTTATTTGAAATAAAATGGAAGCACTTTCTTTGATGAAGCACGAGCAAACAGAGGAAAGAGAGATGCAAAGGCTAGCAGAGAGTAGTTATCTTCGATTTCTTGACAGTGCTCGAGAACAACCTGTTAAGTAAAAGCCTTAAAGGCGCTTGGGAAACAAGAGAGTCTGGTAAAAATGTTCAGTAAAATTTGTAAGGCTGATCATATTGCATAACAGCGCAAGATTGCATCAGTTCTTACACGCGATCGTCGTAACCATCTTGCGGAAGCAAGTCGAGTAAGAAGGATGTGAGACATGAACAAGAGGAGAAAGATGACGAGCAAGGAGAAACACATGCAGTGGCTTCTTTAGATGCTAATTCTTTTCTCTCCGAGAGTTGTGTTGTAAGGAGAATGAAGAGAGACTAAGGCCAGAGTTAAACTCTCTTCTTTGCTTAAAGATGGAAGGTGTGCTTAGATCAGGGTCAATCACAGCTGATGTCTATGGAAGAAGAAGGGGAATATAATTATTGTCTCCTCCCATGGGAGTGATCACAAAAGATGGATAGACGTGGTGAAACAAAATAGGTAGAGCACACTGTTAAGTTTCAGTGTTTCACTAGCTTACTAAATGAATAAATGTGTCTATATTGTTTGTCTCACAGGAAAATGTGTCGAAAGGTATAGCAGAAGGTCAAACCAAATTAAATGAAGAAGGTTTCATTGTGGTGAAGAGACAGCCCACCACCATCTTCCTGGCTCTTTCTTTGCCCAAGATTAGCAGTAAAAGCATATTCCCATGCAATGGGTAGACAAGCCACCCTCAGCCTTCTCCTTCAGATTTCATCCTTCCTCATTAAAACTCACGTCTGTTTGTTTGGGTTTCAATGATCATATATATAAACGCGCATTGGATGACCAATGGAGGCAAGTTTTTAAAGTCGACCAGTGCAATCCAGGATTCAGTAGAAGCAAAAGTCCAAGAGTTTGACAAGCACACAGTCCACCAATTCCTTCCTGGCTTCTGCTCTTTTATTTATTTATTTTTCTACTTGTGTAATCAGATCCAAAATGAAATGTTGCATTTATATGTCAATGAATATAGATACGAAATTTTGGTGAACAATAGAGTAGATAAACCACTAAATATAATTTTGTAGCCAAGTGGTTTGAGTGGGTAGATGATGTGCACACTTTGGTCATATGTTCATTCTAATCTGATAGCGAGAAATGGAGATCAAGCAATTGTTGGTGGTGCTTACATGTCGTTATCATAATCGTCTGATTGTGTCGCATTAGTTCGAACTCAATTAAGTGATCTACTTATTGATTCACATATTTCAATTATTAGATGTGGGAGTTTAATGTGTAGAGCATGTTAGAACATAGATCCGTTATTGATGATCGACTGATAACGGATCCGATCCGATATCTATATATAGAGCATGGTCTCCATAGGAGCTGGAACCTTGACAACCTTCTTGAATCCTATCAACAAGAAGGATTTACGACGTCGTCACGTCACAACCCTACGGAAGACTTTCCTTTCTCTTTTGCAAGAACTACGACTTGGGCTTTATAGACGAGGAATGATGGACGCTCAACTGCATTCAGGTTCTGTTTATGTTTACATGCCATCGTTTAATTTATATTTTATTTGTTTCCATATAAATTTAATAAGACTATATCTACTTTAGGAATCGTGTTGTATATATTTAGCTTCTTATATATATATTTAGATTCGTAATTTCCATCAATTGATATTAAAGCTAGTCGTTTTATCAATTTTATGACATTAGATTGCAGTTTTCGTCACTTCACATCAATTTTGTGCGAGATTCAGATCTTTTGTTATAAAACGATGATTATTTGATGAAAACGTAGGTAGAAAACTTAGTTTTAGATGTTAGATCTAAGTATTCCGAGTTTTCTGTGAAGAATACAAAGAACAGTTCGTGACGAGACCCTCGTGTTTGACTTGGTAAAATTGAACTAAATCGCCGATCAATCGACTGATTCATTGAATCAGTCGACTATTGCACTTATCAGTCAATTGATACATTTCATCAATCAGCTGATGCATTTTAAAAGTTGATCAAAATCATTTTCAGTTGACTATTGGACTCGACTAGATAATACCAGTCGACTGACCTTTGAGGTTAGCCAACTGATATGCTCAAACTCAAACATATAACTTTTTTGAGTTGACTGAGATAGTCGACTGATATACATCAGTTGACTACCATATATAATGTATCAATCGACTGATGAGGCCGAGTTTGCACATAGAAGGGTTGCAAATCGACTGATTTGATCAGTAGACTGCTATCAGACACCAATTGATCAATGCTCATAAAATCGCTCACATAAGGTTTCCTAGTCGACAAAAACAATCGACTGATGTATATCAGTTAACTGTCATTAGTACTAGTCGACTGGTATTGTTGTGGATGAATTCGAGTACATTTTGACGTATGAAATTTTTAGATATCATAACTTTCGCTCAGAATGAGTTTTGAGGCATTTTCAATTGCATTTCGAAGCTCATTCAGAGCTCTATGTTTGTTATTGTGGGATAAACCTCCTCCATAACACTATTTCATGCATGAAAAATATCGTTTAGGACCTTTTCGGAGGCTCCAAAATTTTGTTATTTGATGTTAAGGTCATTTTCCGCATTATTAGGCTGCAAAAGTAAGGTTGAGTTTACTAGATTTTCTAAAATATTTATCTATACATATGATTATATTTCAAGCTAATATTATCATCAAAGTGATAACTATTAAGGAGGTTTATGATATATTATATAGATAGATGTATGTCTATGTTAAACATAATTGAGGCAAAGAAAAATTATGTTTAGGCCAAACATATGTTTGGAATGGTTTACATATAAAGAATAGATTCTATTAATAAATTTTATTGATCAAGCGTATACGGTGTCAACCCAAATGAAGATATTTTGTATGGTAGATTAAATGGTTTGTAAACCATAGACTCATAAAAATATATATCTATGCTAAACATAATTGGCCTAGAGAAAAATTATATTTATGTCAGACATATATTTGGAATGATTTACAAATAAAGAATATATTCTATTAATAAATTTTATTGATCATGCGCACAAGGTGTCGACCCAAAGTAAAATATTTTGTATAGTAGATTAAAGGATTTGTAAATCATAGACTCCGACAGATATAGCTTATATAAAGGGTAATTTAGTTATGTACATTACGTGTCTCCCCAAAGGAAGGCATGTGATGTGACCAACATAGATTATCACGAGTTATAATTTAGAAAGTACTACTAATAAGTCACATTATAGTCCAAAGACTAAGTGTGATGTTGTACATGATATCTCATTTTATACATACATACGCAATGTTGTGTACACGATTGGACATATGTTATGCAATCGGTCTGGTATGTAGATATCAAGCAAATCCTGGAAGGGGTCACTAGAGAGTAGGAAAAAAGATTTTTCGATATCTTAAAGAAACTTTGAACTTCTCTCTATGTTATAGGGGAGGTGATTTGCATCTCGTGGAATATTCAGATGCCGACTAGGGAGGCGATCTAGATAAATACAAATCAACATCAGGTTTCGCTTTTTTGCTCAATAGCGGAGCCATCTCTTGGAGTAGCAAGAAGCAAACATGTGTTGGGATATAAAGGAGTATACCTTTCCTGATGGAAAAATCAAGGGAAAGTCCGAAAAATTAATCGGACTTGTCTGTTGAGTCGACCACTTCCTTTTACGTCCTCAATCAAGAAGATTTCTTCCTTTTTGGGCCGGATTAAAAGTCTCCTGCCAGTTGTAGAGCTGATTGCTAAGCCAATTGCCAAGCTGGTTGTTGCAGAGCCAATTATTGCAGAGTCAATTGTTGCAGAGCCAATTGATGCAGAGCAAATTACAGATTTGATTGCAGAACCAATTGCAGAGTCAATTGCATAGCAGGTTGCAGAGCCAATTGCAAAGCAGGTTGCAGAGCGGGTTGCAGAACCAATTGCAGAATTGGTTTGCAAAACCAATTGCAGTTGCAGATTGCAGAACAGGTTGCAGAGCCAATTGCTGCAGAGCCAATTGCAGAACCAATTGCAGAGCCGGTTGCAGAGCAGATTGCAGAGTCAATTGCTGCAGAGCCAATTGCAGAGCCGATTGCAGAACTGGTTGCAGAGCCGGTTGTTGCAGAACCAATTGCAGTTGCAGAGCCGGCGGTTGCAGAACCAATTGCAGAGCTGGTTTGCAGAACCAATTGCAGAATTGGTTACAGAGCCAATTAAAAGCTGTCGAGGCCTGTGTATACACAGTTTCCTTAAAACAGATTTGTCCTCCTCCGACGGGGTGCTTGCGAGGTTTAGTAGGACGTCTATTTCCCAGGATACAACGACAAAACCGCGGACTCCAACAAGCACAAGCAATCCTCGGCGAACTGAACAAACACTCGAACGCTATCACTGTGGGGTTGGAAATAGAGAGTTCCTTCTTATGTCGAGTTCGCAATCCTGTCTCCTTTTATAGAGGAGACCTATTAATGGTTGAATCGAAAGGTCAACCATAATGTCGCCTTGATTCGTTTAATCTACGTGAATCGAAAGGTCAACCATAATGCTGCCTTGATTCAATTAATCTACCATTAATTCATCAATCTCTGACCATTTATGTCAGAGTTTTAATGCGAACTTCCCATGGTTCGACGCGAAAGATGGCGGAACGTCTTCCCCATCTTTCCGTTTTACCGATCAACAAGTATAAAAGGATGACAGAACGTCTTCTTCATCCTTTCTTCACATTTCCATAATTTCCATTCAAATTCCAACAATCCCCCACATGAATGGAAATTGATGCATGATAGCCTTCAGCGGTTAAGTCCAGCATAGGATAGGTAGGTTTGACCCTTCAACCTTCCTCAGGCAAGTATGTTTGTATACTGGTAGATTAGTAGACGCGATGTCCTTGAACTATTCGACCGTTTATGTAAGCATGGACGTACTTCACACTGGACTCTCCCTAATGTAGTTCAGTTCTCATGAGTGTGTTCGTTAGGCCATGAACACGCCTGGTTCTGCGAGAAGGTCTAAGAATTGTGCCTTCAATTCTCTTCGAAGCGGCCCCACTTCTTTCTCGCATAGGTGATCTCTTGAGAGTATTCTCCACTACTCTTCTGGATCATTAAAAGTCGTATGCTTAACCTTCATCCTTTCCCATCTCATACCTCTCACGGTGAGCTTACTTAGTCAAGGCAGCTTAGGTTGTCCCTTTGAACCTAGTTCTTGGGATCTCCAACATAGGTAGGTTTTTTCGCACCAACGTTTCTTATCGGCATCGTCATTAACCCCATCCTCAATGATGAGCTTGCAACTAACTCTCGATTTAACCCTTTGGTTAGCGGATCCGCCAAGTTATCTTTTGACTTTACATAGTCAACAGTGATAACACCCGATGAGAGTAGTTGTCTAATGGTATTATGTCTACGACGTATATGTCTAGACTTACCATTATATAGATGGCTCTGTGCTTGGCCAATTGCCGATTGACTATCGCAATGTATGCATATTGCCGGCACAGGTTTCGGTCATCTAGGAACATCTTCTAAGAATTGTCGTAGTCATTCAGCCTCTTCACCACATTTGTCAAGAGCTACAAATTTAGATTCCATCGTGGATCTGGTTATAACAGTTTGCTTAGAAGATTTCCAAGAAATGGCTGCACCTCCCAAGGTGAATACATATCCACTTGTAGACTTTGAGTCTTTTATGTCGGATATCCAACTTGCATCACTGTATCCTTCGATTACAGCAGGATATCTTGTATAGTGCAGTCCATGATTATGAGTGTAACGTAGATACCGTAGTACTCTAGTTATCCCTTTCGGCTCAACACCTGGATTACTTGTAAATCTGCTCAATTTACTTACTGCATAGGCCAAGTCTGGTCGTGTACAACTCATTAAGTACATCAGACTTCCAATTATCCTGGAGTACTCTACTTGAGAGATGCTCTCTCCTTGATTTTTCGATAGATGTTGACTCATATCTATCGAAGTCCGTGCCAGTGCAGTATCACTCTTAGTGAATCTTTTAAGAATCTTATCCACATAATGGGACTGACTTAAGACAAGTCCTTCTGACGTTCTAAGAATTTTAATTCCAAGAATCACATCAACAAGACCCATGTCTCTCATGTCAAATCTTGAGTTCAACATAACTTTAGTGGATTTAATTATCTTATCATTGCTCCCAATGATAAGTATGTCATCTACATAAAGACATAAAATGACTATGTCATCTTTCGTGTCTTTACTGTAAATGCATTTATCACTCTCATTGATTTTAAATCCACTGTCCAGCATGATACTATCAAATTTCTCATGCCATTGCTTTGGAGCTTGTTTCGGCCGCATAACGACTGATCAATCTACATATCTTGGTTTCATGCCCCGGAGCAGAGAACCCTTCAGGTTGTTCCATGTAGATTTCCTCTTCTAAATCTCCATTTAGAAAGACAGTTTTTACATCCATTTGATGTACTTCTAGATTCCACAGAGTGGCAATCGCTAATAACACCCTAATGGACGTTATTCTTGATACCGGAGCATAGGTATCAAAATAGTCCAATCTTGCCTCAACCTTTCTATCGCCTTCGATTTCATTTTGAAAATCCACTTGCAACCTAGTGCCTTACTTCCGTAAGGAAGATCCACAAGTATGATTTTGCAAGATTATGAAATCTCGGATGTAATTGCCTCTTTCCATTCGACGAGTTTATCGCTTCTCGAGTAACTCGGGATCACTTTCCATCATGAAGGTGAGAAGTCCGATCCAAAGGATTTCTCCACCCGAGCTCTCTTACTGGCCTCGAGCTCACCTCAATCGTTCATCCATTTCTTCGCTCTTGTCTTCGTGGTACCCGCTAGAAGAGCTAGCATCCTCTCGGGCCTTAAACGGAAGCACGTGCTCAAAGAATGAGGCATTTCTCGATTCAATAATATAGTTCTTGTGTATCTCAGGAATTTGAGATCCAATCACAAGAAATCTATAGGCACTGCTATTACGTGCATATCCAATAAATACGCAAATCAGCTTTTGGTCCGATCTTGATCCTTTTGGATTTGACACCAAAACTTTAGCCGATACACCCCACACTCGCAAGTATTTGTAGGATGACTGTCTACCATTCCACAACTCATAAAGGCTCTTTTCTATTTTCTTTCGGGCACCTTATTTAAAAGGTAATTAGCTGTTAACACAGCTTCCCCCCACAAGTACTCTAGTAGGCCAGAACTTAATAGTAGAGCATTCATCATCTCTTTCAGAGAACGATTCTTCGCCAAAGAATCCCATTTTGTCGAGGCGAGTAGAGCCGTTGTTTAGGTCCGATACCATGTTCAAGACACAAATCAATGAACGGTGATACATATTCACCGCCTTCTCACTTCAACCACCTTAATCTTCCTATTAAGTTGGTTTTCAACCTCATTCTTATAGAGAATAAATTTATCTATAGCTTCATCCTTACTTTTGAGAAGATACACAATACAATATTTTGTGTTATCATCAACAAAAGTGATGAAGTATTTATTCCCACCTCGTGTCGGTGTCCCTTTTAGGTCACACACGTCGGTGTGGATTAGGCCGAGTGGCTCAGTGCTTCTTTCAACTTGTTGAAAGGATGACCATGTCAATTTTGCTTCAACACAAATCTCACACTTATGTTTTGGGTCAAGGTGGAATGTAGGTATGCTTTGCATGTTAATCAATCTACGCAACACATCGTAGTTAACATGTCCTAGTCTACCATGCCATAAACAATAAGACTCAAGCATATAAGTGGAAGAGTTTTCAACTTTATTAACTTTGGGCGTAATGGCCATTACACTTAGTTTAAACCATCGCCATACATAACCTTTCCTATAAACATTCCATTTTGGACAAGATACAACTCTGTCCGACTCTAAGACAATGCGGAAGCCATGCTTGCTTAGCAATGATCCAGATACCAGATTCTTTCGAACTTCCGGAACGTATAACACATTGTTCAGAGTGAGCTCCTTGCCCGAGGTCATCTTCAGCATTACTTTTCCTTGGCCCATAATGTTCGAGGTTGCCGAGTTCCCCATATACAGCTTCTCTCCATTAACTTCTTCAAAGTTGTGGAGTAGCTCCTTATTGCAGCACACATGTCTGGTGGCACCAGTATCCAACCACCATTGTCGAGGGTTGGAACCCACTAGGTTCAGCTCGGAGATCACCGCACAGAGATCATCCTCCTCTAGCCCCTCGTTCAGGTTGGCCTCCGGATTCTTCTTCTGCACTCCGAAGATTTGTGACCGACTTTGTCACAGTTGAAGCACTTTCCAGTAAACTTCTTTTATTGACCCCTCCTTTGGGTTTCATCTGGAAGACTTGAAATTCTTCCGCTTCGAGCCAGTGCGCTCGACAACGTTGGCTTTCACAGTAGCCTGAGAGAACATATTTCTCTCCGAACTTTTGTTGTCCTCCTCGATTCGAAGACGAACAATAAGTTCTTCCACGTTCATCTCTTTCCGCTTGTGCTTCAGATAGTTCTTGAAGTCTTTCCAGCCGGGCGGTAGCTTCTCTATGATCGCAGCCACCTGGAAAGTTTCACTCAGAATCATACCTTCCGAGTGAATCTCATGCAGAATCACCTGAAGCTCCTGAACTTGGTTGATCACCGTCTTGGAGTCAACCATCTTGTAGTCCAGGAATCGGCCTACGATGAACTTCTTGGCACCAGCATCCTCCGTCTTGTACTTCTTGTCCAAGGATTCCCACAACTCCTTAGTCGTTTTCTTCATGTTATACACAACAGACAATGAGCCTAAGAAGCTTGAGAATGTAGTTTCTACGTAAACTCGAGTGATTCCATGCCTCCACAATGTTGAAGGTTTGTGCATCACTGCACTCTGTACATTGGGAGGATCCTCAGTCAAGAACCGAGCCAGATTTAGCGTGGTCAGGTAGAAGAGCATCTTCTGCTGCCACCGCTTGAAGTTCAACCCCGTGAACTTTTCTGGTTTTTCCCCATGATTGATTGGAACGCTACCAATCGGGGCGGAGGGAGCCATCACACGTTGAGTCTGTTGCACCTCAACTTCTTGTGCTGTGGCCATCTCAACAGACCGAATCTGTTTTAAGTTTGTTGGGATATAAAGGAGTATACCTTTCCTGATAAAAAAAATCAAGGGAAAGTCCGAAAAATTAATCGGACTTGTCTGTTGAGTCGACCACTTCCTTTTACGTCCTCAATCAAGAAGATTTCTTCCTTTTTGGGTCGGATTAAAAGTCTCCTGCCAGTTGTAGAGCTGATTGCTAAGCCAATTGCCAAGCTGGTTGTTGCATAGCCAATTATTGCAGAGTCAATTGTTGCAGAGCCAATTGATGCAGAGCAAATTGCAGATTTGGTTGCAGAACCAATTGCAGAGTCAATTGCAGAGCAGGTTGCAGAGCCAATTGCAAAGCAGGTTGCAGAACCAATTGCAGAGTCAATTGCAGAACCAATTGCAGTTGCAGATTGCAGAACAGGTTGCAGAGCCAATTGCTGCAGAGCCAATTGCAGAACCAATTGCAGAGCCGGTTGCAGAGCAGATTGCAGAGTCAATTGTTGTAGAGCCAATTGCAGAGCCGATTGCAGAACTGGTTGCAGAGTCGGTTGTTGCAGAACCAATTGCAGTTGCAGAGCCGGCGGTTGCAGAACCAATTGCAGAGATGGTTTGCAGAACCAATTGCAGAATTGGTTGCATAGCCAATTAAAAGCTGTCGAGGCCTGTGTATACACAGTTTCCTTAAAACAAATTCGTCCTCCTCCGACGGGGTGCTTGCGAGGTTTAGTAGGACGTCTATTTCCCAGGATACAACGACAAAACCGCGGACTCCAACAAGCACAAGCAGTCCTCGGCGAACTGAACAAACACTCGAACGCTATCACTGTGGGGTTGGAAATAGAGAGTTCCTTCTTATGTCGAGTTCGCAATCCTGTCTCCTTTTATAGAGGAGACCTATTAATGGTGGAATCGAAAGGTCAACCATAATGTCGCCTTGATTCGTTTAATCTACGTGAATCGAAAGGTCAACCATAATGCTGCCTTGATTCAATTAATCTACCATTAATTCATCAATCTCTGACCATTTATGTCAGAGTTTTAATGCGAACTTCCCATGGTTCGACGCGAAAGATGGCGGAACGTCTTCCCCATCTTTCCGTTTTACCGATCAACAAGTATAAAAGGATGACAGAACGTCTTCTTCATCCTTTCTTCACATTTCCATAATTTCCATTCAAATTCCAACAATATGTATTACTCTATCTACAATAGAAGTTGGGTTCGTGGCATGCTCAGTAACAATTCAGGAATATGTTTAACTCAGAAGACTAATGGATAACTTAGGGGTTGTAGCAAATAATGGGAGACCAGTAATGATTTATTATGATAATCAAACTGTCATCGCTTATACTCGAGACCTTAAGTTTCATAGTATAACCAAACACATAGATATCAGACATTATTATGTAAAAGACATCATTCAGAAGAATGAAATGATTGTCAAGTATATTTCAACGCACAACATAGTAGTTGACCCCTTTACCAAACCTTTCACCAGAGACTCCTTTGTGGGACATAGAGAGTCATTGATTTCGGATGTTTTATGAAATTTCTCAACTTGTACTGGAATGACAATAGTGATTCTTAATGAAATATATATATAACTCTATGTGCATTCATGGTCCAATTATAGTTTTAAATATTACACTTGTTATATGTGTATGTTCTGTGAAATAATAGATATGTTAGACAGGCAGGTTCACTCTCTCACACGAGTGACCAACTCCAAGAGTAGAGGTTAGGCGGTTTCTAGTTGTAAGAGGTTTTGAGAGTAATCCTATTAGAACTTAAAGTCACCCTAATATGTATCCAAGATGAGATTATATGTGACATGATCGACATGAAAGTAGTCACATCCATGTTGCCCATAAGTAGTCAGGTTTGAAATCTCAAATATCACCTGTGATTCGTGATACTGTCTTTGAGAGACTCTCTGAGATCTTTGGATCGAGTCTTTATGTGTAGATTGAGTCTCATACCTGTACAGTTTTAAAGAAATTTGACATATGATTTTATGAGAAATGAGGAATAATACTGTGATACGTGTTTTATACAACGTGTGATAAAATGACTAGGGAAAGTGGGAGCTAGATTACTTGAGACAATAAATATATATCCCCGTGCCCCACTATGTGAGATCCGAGATCCTCTGGGAGGGATCTCTTGTACCCTTATTACTTTCGACTATTTCTTGAGGTCGTGATTCAATATTGCTACTTTAGTCTGTTTACCAATGACCCGAAAGATAAATTGGAGTCTAAGGGACAAGTCTAGGAAAGCAGTTAAGTTATGACTATTAGATTCTAGTTTGAGAAAAGGAAGACCAATTGACGTTGTATCAGGATTTAATATTCATTGACTAGTCTTTTATGTTTATCCGAGGAAAAATTAAACATATTAGCGAATATAATATTGAACAATATTTAGGGATACTTTTGATGAGGAAAATAATTCGATTGGATGTAATTAGTCTTGGATCTAGAGTGCAGCAAGATTTTATCTTTTGATACAAATATGGCTACTCTATCATCCTAACAGGTGAATAGAGTGTTAGAATTATTGTATCTATTGCATGAATTTAAATGTCAATAAATAAAATTATAAATACAAAACTTACAGTGATTCGTTAGAATCTTCGCGCTTTCGAGAATATACTATAAGGATGACGATCTCTCAATCATTTGCTCACCATCTGAAGACAATTACGAATGAAAAATCTCCTTTAATCCACGAACCAATATCCGACCGTACCTTGATGTTCTCAAGATCTCTCCATTAAAACTGTGCACTCACAGTTTCTTCTTTGGCAACCTCTCGGTGTCTCACACACAACACTCTACCTCTTGCACTTGCACATCACTTAGCACTCTTACTTCACTTGGATGTCAAGCCTTTTATAGGCTAGATGCACACGATGTGCTTTCATAGTGTTGTATTTATATGCAGATGTACTCGTAAGTCGCACGATGTTCAATTATGTGTGAAAGCTCAGTAGGGTGAAGGATCGTATGAGATGTGATCTAATGACGATTGATGTTATATATCCACGTGTGCAAGTGAGAGATGTTAGTGCCCACGTTGGAGCACGTGTGGGATTGTGCCCACATTGGACATGCGTGAGATATTGCCCACGTTGGGGCATCCCACCATCTCTTCCACTCTCCTCACCTTCTCTCATTCTTCTATATATATGCTTCCTTAGGATGAAGGGCTTGCTAATGGTTGGCTAAGTGTTGAAATATAAAGAGCTGGTGGTGACTGAGTTGCTACCGGTGAGGAACTGCTAGTGTTGTGAGTTCCTTTTATATGAGAATTTTCTAGTACAAGTGTTGTGTGAGAAGGTACGACTTGCAAAGGCATATAGCTCTCGAAGGACTTGTGTCTTTGTTGAGTAGAACAAGGAACAATCATTCCGTCGTCATCGAGCTTAGGGTTACGACGTACGTTGTGATATTGTGATGAAAGTTCGAATTAATTATTGTAACTTGCATTTTGACTGCGAGCCTTCCGATAGGATCAGAATTTGCAGTAGAGTTCCATATATAGCAGAGGAGTGCCGGAGAATTTTCTACGCTTTATACAGATCTAAAATATATAACTTTATGTTTCCGTAATTTCATAAAGGTTGTGGTATAATATTTCTAATAAAGTTATTTACCCTTCAATGATTAGTTAAGATTGACAACTTCTACACCGAGCACAGACAAACATCACATTATAATTCAATTATCAACAAAGAAGTGCTTTAAAAAAGATATGAACATCTCCAAGAATATCATGATTCAACAGCAAAAAGTGCCACTTGAAACCACAAAGCCAATGATACATATTTTACGTAGATGAGCTGATAATGGGCAACCTTATGCAGTTCACAACCTCCCCTTTGTTTTGCGTAGGTTCATAAGAACTTTCCAAAATATTAGCTTCCAATAAACATGTACACTAGGGACTGACAGATTATAAGATATACAACATATATGCAAAAGGGAAACAACCAATAGAACCAACCATGTTGCTAATGCAATCAACTTGTTCATAAAAAAATCTTCACCTACTTAGCTATTGTTTCATCAATTCCTTCAGGTGCCATAGTTTTTGAACTTGGTGATTTACCAATTAATGCCTTCTCCACCTTGACAATTGACTGCTTCACTTTTGAGATTATGGTTTTAGGTTTCTTACCGGGTAGTTCAGCTTTAGTAACCTCTTCATCTGCTTTGGTTTCAGTTATTGTATGGTTTCTTGCTCCTTATCTTCTGTGTTTTCATTTTCAAATTTGTCCAGAAGAGTTTTCTTATTTGGCTTTAATTTTGTTTCCAACTCCTTGGATTCACATTGCTTATCGTCGATAGGTACATTACATTCAGCTTCAACCATTTTAATATCTCGAGATAGTTCGACCAAGTCTGAATTTTGTACTTCCAAATTGTCATTTCGATGCCTAAATTCTTTTCAGGATTCTCCTTTTAGCATCAAGCTCTGGCCTGGTGAGATGTTCAGCAACTTCGCCAGTCGAAGTGTAATATGAAGACACAATGATAGTTTTGTCCTCGGATTCTGAAATTATCTTGGCGTCGGCATCAACATTGCGATCTTCAACATTCTTTTCAGCGACAAATGTTTCTACTTGAACTTCTTTAGGTTCAGAAGGAACAAGATCTGAAGCTCCATTGAGAGGAAGCTCCTTTTTTGGTATCTGACTGACATCGACTGCATTAGTCGAAACCTCTTCATCTGCTGGTTTTTCTTCCACAGAAGTCAGTTCTGAAGGCTTCTGAGCAATGCTTTCAGAAACCGGTTCGACGGGATTGTCATATTGTACTATGTTGGAACTATCTGCACTAGAAACCTCTTCAGCAACAGTTTCTGAAATTGCTGGTTCTTTTGTTGCTTCAACTGGAGGTTTTATGCCATGAGTATCGACGGTAGCATCGGCAAGCTCTCGAGCAATGCTCTCGGAGATTGGTTCAGGGGTGTAAGATGTGGTGCAGTTATTGCGTAGAGATTGGTTCAGGGGTGTAAGACGTAGAGAGGTTACTGTGCAGTGCGCGATAACCGTACCACACGCAGGCGCACGCACTTAAAAGAGTGTTGCACGCTGCGTCGCTGCAGCGGTGACACCCCCTTTATAAGAGGGTGTGCGTCCAAAGCTTGAGGGTTGGACGAACAACTAAGACTATGCTACTGTGAGGTCTGCCGGAGAGAAGGTTATCGCGTGAGTCGCTGTGAGATCTGTCGGAGAGAACTGAGAGTTATAAGAACACCGAGGAGCAGCAGTAACTTGGTTCGTGGAAGAGCAGGATCCTTCCGAAGTGATCGGTCCTCAGACAGCGAGCAGAGGTCATCTTCCCTACAAACCTAGGAAGCGAGAAGAATCTGACGATCGCTGCAAATCTCATTTCCTGTAATATAATTCTGTTCTTTCTATTTAAATTAGTTCAAAAAGATGCTTCAACCACCAACAATGGTATCACGGCCTAGTTGGTGAAGCATTTGTTATAATTTTTTTTTTGTAAAATCACTGTTCATCGTAAAAGCAAGTCGCGAGAACGAAGAATAATGGCTTTAATGAGCAATTTTCGATAATAGCCCTGACAAAACTGCTCTGTTACGAGAAATTTCAGACCGGTCTGAGAATCAGACCGGTTGCGAAGGGAGAACGGTTCTTGGGAAACTGCTTTGCTTCCCGAGTAGTTTTTCAGACCGGTCTGGTTATCAGACCGATTGCGATGGGAACAGTTCCCTAAAAAACCACTCGGGAAAGAAGTCCCCTGATGGGAACAGTTCCCTGAGGACAATTGTTTCCCGAGTAGTTCTATGGTGGGAACAATTCCCTGGGAAAGCTGTCGGAAAAGCAGTTCCTTGATGGGAACAGATTCCACAGGGGCGATTATGAAATCAAGCTTTCTCGGCGATTTCGATTCAGTTTCTGAGACTAGTTTAGTTTCTCGAACAGTTCTCTGGGGGACAATTGCGGAAACAGTTCCCGAGCAGTTCCAAAGAGTGTTCGGGATTTCAGACCGGTCTAGAGGACAGACCGATCTGGATTGAAAACTGCCCGAGATATAAGACTGGTTTGCAGTACAGACCGGTTGAAATTTTAGACCGGTTTGACTTACAAACCGGTAGAAATTTCAGACCGGTCTGGATTACATACCGATTTAGAAGTTCCAAGACTATGCTCGGGATTAAAGACCGGCCTGAAAATCAAACCGGTCTGGTTTCATAAAACCAGTCTGACAAATTGGTTTGGTTCACATAAAACCACCGAAATCGGTTCGGACATAAACCGACCTGAAATCGGTCGATTGATGTCAAAGCGTACGGATTGATGTCAAATCGATCTGGAATTTCATAAATCAGTCTGAAATTCGTCTGACCAGTCTAAATTAATGACAAAGTGGTTTGGACAGAGGGCTAAGCCTACTGTCGGTCAACGTCAGTTGACTTTGGTCAACTTAACTCATAACTAGATCGTCGAGTATTTATTTAGGACAAATAGAATTTGACTCAAACAACTTATAGATAGGTAAATAAGAACTAGAGTTGATGGCTAGGGAGATGTGAAAATAAACTTTCGTTCATCATACTCGAGTGTCTAGGATATTCGGAGTAAAATAGACGGTGTTTAAGTTTTCATGTCAAGTCAAAACAGTTTAAAACGATTGGACTTAGATGATAGTTGATTGGTAAAAGTATCAGTCAACTGATCTAAGCATTTCAGTCGACTGTTCTCCAAAGAATCAAGGAAATTTATCGTTGATTGAATGTGTCCGTTCTATGCCAATATATAAATTGAATTAAGTCTGTATATGTACTGGTTTATCAATTTTGTACTGACTTAATTAATTTCAATTCTTCCAGATGGCACAGATGATTACCACGATGACTAGACGCGATGTGTTGTGTAACCAGCTGAGGGAGACTATCTAAGGGATAGAGTATGACTCAGCACATGGAGTCGGGTGGCACATAGGGAGACTGGACAGACTGTTTTGGAGACTCGAGATGCAGGAGTTTTCAATTCTGGATAACTATAGGATCTGGGCTCTGGTTCGTTTGTTGCCTCAGCACCTTAGTGATATCGTGCATCAGATCTGGGGACGCTATGAGGGGCGCGTTTCTTATACCCAGTTGTGCGCTGAGTTACTTCACTACGAGGATTGTGAAGTGCATTGTGAAGAGGATCCAGAGGAAGATCCGGAAGAAGACCTTGAAGAGATTTTTCCTATAGGATCTCTTCAAAAGTGTCCTTCCAAGGATTCTGCGTCCTGGCATCATCTGGAGAGCATCTCGGCAGAAGGTGTTCCAGTTCAGCCCAAGAAACTGAATGGGGTTGTTTGGATTATTGCTGCGCTAGTACTTATGTTAGCGGGAGTAATAATCACCTATCTAGTTTGTTAGAGTTGTTTTTCTTTTTATCAGTTATGAGTCCGAAGAATGTTAAGTGTAACATTTTTAGTAGAGTCTTCTTTGTTATATGTTAATAATGTACAACATGTTTAGTTTAAATGAAATGTTTCATTTTAATGTTGTTTACTCTACATGATGCATGATATTTCATTACTCTTTGATTTGTTCATAATGAGTATAATTTTAAATGATATGTTCATTTAATATGTAATATCATGTTTGGATAATGATTAAGTTTATTAGATGAGATGTATGTAATATAATTGATCAAAGTCAATTAGATTGGAACATACAAATGATGAGTGAGAATTTGATTGTCACTTGATTTTGTAAACCAAATCAAATTCACTTTGAGTAAATTTATAGATTACATACATAAAGACATACACTGAATAATTAAATAATGTGTTTATTTATGTTAGATTACGACAATCAAAAACATCATAGCTGAACTCAATAAGAGTGAGAAACTGAATGAAGTTCTTGAGGCTGTAAATCAGGTTATGGTGGAACCTGTAGATGGTCCCACTGCACAAAACAGATGAGATCTTAATGCCTATAAGGCATGGAAGAAAAAGGACTCCACTGCTAAGGGCATTTTGATTAGTTCAATGGTGGATGACTTGACATTTGAGTATGAGTTGTATTCTTCGGCTCATGCTGTCTGGGTAGCCCTTAAAGATAAGTGCAGTGGAGTCAGTCTAAGCAAGCTTCGAAAGCTGACGATCAAGTTTGACATCTATAAGAAGCGCCTGAATGTTACGATGGCTCAACATCTCAGGGAGATGTCAAACATGATTCGAGAGCTTAAAACTGCAGGTCATGAGTTGACTGACGAACAATAGGTTCAGGCAGTTATCCGATCCCTTCTAGATTCTTAGGAGACCAGAAACAGACCCTTACTCACAGTGAGAGTATTAAGATTTTCACTGACGTCTCACGACATGTTGAACTGGAGGCAGAAAGAGTAGAATCCATAAGGATTTCTGGCCAAGCCTATTTGGCTGCCGGTTCTGCTGGATCATTTGGATCCAAGAAAAAGAGATGATTTAAGAAGGGGAAGGGAAAGAAGAAAGAAGTTGTTGCTGCAGGTGGGACAAGCCTAATCATGAAGAAGAAGAACAAGAAGATAGGGAAGAAATCTAAAAGCAATGTGACTTGCTTTAATTGTGACAAAAAAAGGTCACTATACTCGAAAGTGCACCGAGCCAAGAAAGGTAACTTCAAGTCTGCCTTCTGAGTATTTTGTTGCTAGTTCTGTGTTGTTAGCTGATTCTTATCCTTTGTGGATTATAGATTTGGGAGCATCCAACCATGTAGCCTAGGAGCGGGTTACATATGTGGAGTACCGCAGGGTACCAATTGGCAACAAATGGATAGGAAGCAATGCAAGAGTCGAAGTCAAAGGAGTCGGCACTTGCAAACTTAACCTTCGGGGTGAAAGTACTTTGTTTCTACATGATGTCTTATACGCTCCTGAGATTCGAAGGAATCTTATTTTTGTTACTTGTCTTCTTGATTTGGGGTATTGTATTAACTTTTACAGTCGATGTGTGGAACTTAAGATTGACTCAGTGTCAATCAGATATGGTTTTTTAATGAATGATTTTATGGTTCTTGATGTGGAACCAAATTTCAATTATGCGATTGATAATTATTTTTCAAACATTGCTCTTACTAGTGATGCAGATATAACTGATGAAGTTTGGCATGCTAGATTAGGACATATAGGACAAGATCGCATGAATCGGTTAGCTAAGGAGGGCTTATTGGGCTCTCGTGCTAAGATTAGCTTGTCTATATGTAAGCATTGTCTTGCAGGAAAAGAAACTAGAAAACCATTCGGTAAGACTATTAGGGAAAAGTCATCATTGCAATTGATTCATTCGGATATTTGTGGTCCAATGAATATGAAGGCTAGATATGGAGCTTCCTATTTCATTATATTTATTGATGATTTCTTTCGTTTCGGTCATATGTATTTGATTTCTCAAAAATCTGAAGCATTGGATTGCTTTATTCGTTATATGAACGAAGTAGAGAATCAAATGGAACGTAAGGTTAAAACTTTATGCACTGATCGTGAAAGAGAATATTTATCTGATATGTTCAAGATAATATGTAATGATAAGGAGATTATTAGACAGTTGACAATCCCTGAAACTCCACAGCAAAATGGGATTCCTGAGAAAAGAAAAAGAACTCTTCTCGAAATGGTTGGGTCTATGATAGCGCAGGTTAATTTGTCGATCTCCTATTGGGAAGATGTATTACTAGCTGCAACCTATATACTTAACAAAGTGTCTTCAAAGTCAGTTCCATCTACCCAATATGAACGTTGGACAGACAAAAAACTAGATTTGGGAAATCTGAGACCCTGGGGGTCAGCTGCCTATGTTCAGCTAGTAATGCATAGTTCTCACAAGTATGGAAAACTGAGACCTAGAGGTAAGAAATGTATCTTTATAAGATATTTTGATACCTCCAAAGGTTATGTTTTCATAGGTGAGCAACAAGATGGAACAATCTCCGAATTGGATTCGAAAGACGCTACTTTTCTCGAAACTGAGTTCCCAGCTAGAGGTGAGGTTGATAAAATAGTTCCTCTATTTGAGGAGGATGAGTCGTTGTCAACTAGACATGTGTCTAGTGGGATACCTAGAACTAGTCAACTTAGTGGGAGTATTTTGCCTAGTCACGGGGTGACTTCTCATGAGCTCAATATACGGAAAAGTGTTCGTAAGATCAAACCTAAGAAGATGTTTGATATTGAAAATGAGGCAATGATGACACTTCCTGTTGACGATGAAGAACCTCAATCAGTTAAGGAAGCTCTGGGCTCTAGAGTTGGAGAAAAGTAGAAAGATGCAATGATTGAAGAAATGGAGTCAATGATTAAGAATCATGTTTGGGAGTTAATCGATCTTCCTCCTGGCCGAAGGGCTATTGGGAATAATGAATTCTCAAAATAAATAAGAGAGCAGATGGATCGATTAACTGATACAAAGCTCATTTAGTTGCAAAAGGATTTACCCAATTGGAGGGTATAGACTTTGAGGAGACAATTTCTCCTGTAGTGAAGTTTGTGTCAATCCGAGTTATTTTGGCTCTAGTGGCGCATTATGACTTGGAATTATATCAGATGGATGTTAAAACCGCTTTCCTTAACGGTGAGCTTGATGAGAAAATCTATATGGTTCAACCAGAAGGTTTCATTGCCGAAGGCCAAGAAGATAAAGTATGTAGATTGAAGAAATCTATATATGGGCTAAAGCAAGCATCAAGACAGTGGAACATAAGATTTAACGAAGAGGTTTTATCTTATGGTTTCGAAATGATTAATGAAAATCATTGCATTTTCTAGAAGAAGGATAAAGGAAAGTATGTCATTTTATCATTATATATTGATGATATGCTGATTGCAGGAAATGACATAGGTTTCGTGATAGAAGTCAAAAAGTGGCTTTCATCACAGTTTGACACAATAGATATGGGAGAAACTGAATACATCTTAGGAGTAAAGATTATCAGGGATCGATCTAAGAGTCTTTTGGGTTTGTCTCAAGAGTCTTATATAAATAAGATGTTACAATATTTCAGCATGTCTAATTGCAACAGTGAACATACACCTATTGTGAAAGATACTGTTCTGAGCAAGAGTATGAGTCCCAAAACTCCTGAAGAAATAATCGAGATGAATAAAAAACCATATGCCAATGTTGTTGGTAGTTTGATGTACACTATGTTATGTACTCGTCCCGATATCAGCTATGATGCTGGCTTAGTCAGTCGGTTCCAGTCAAACCCAGGACCGAGACACTAGAAGACAGTGAAAAGGATATTCAGATATATGAAAGCGATGACAGGTTACAGTCTCTGTTATCAAGGATCAGATATGAGCCTGAATGGCTATTCAGATGCAGATTGGGCGGGGGACCTGGATGATAGAAAATCCACATCAGACTATGTGTTCTTGTGGAATGGTGGCGCCATCTCTTGGAACAACATAAAACAAGCCTGTGTGGCTTTATCAACTATGGAAGTTGAATTTGTGTTCGGTGATTGTATAAGAAGCGATGCAGTTAAAGAGGTTCTGAAGCATCTCAAGATTCAAGACAATGGGAGTCCAAATGGATCTCGTGACTAAGTCAGCTATAGTTTTTTCCAATGATCTCAAATATCACAACAAGAGCAAGCAGATCCTTTTACTAAGCCGATAACTAGAGAGTCATTTAATGAGCATGTAAAGTCTATGGGACTTCGTAGAATGTAACAGTTTTGTAATGACAATCGGATATTGTAATTTGATTATTTTAAATGCAAGTCATAATTTATTTAGTGTATGTGATGTTACATTCTGATAAGATCTCGGTGAGCATGTTGATAGGTAGTGATTGGTCCTCTCACATGGATAATCATCTCTGTTTGTTATGTACGAATAGGGGTAAGATTATTGCTTATAGGATAGCTTTGGAAGCTATATGTATTGGATACATACCTATAAGCTAAGGGATCGTCTTGATATGTGTATCAAGATAAGATCATTTAAGATAAGTGATCGAAGTAAATGTTTCCACCATTTACTATACCTGTTTATGAGCCAGATTAGAATTCATATGTTGAATTCAGGATTAGACATTTGGAATGTCTGAATCAAAATTTGTACGATGTTGAGGTAAACATGCGCTCTTTATTAATGAAGAGAATAACATCGTAGCATGTGATTCATACCACGTGTGTTAGGCAACAATAAGGGTAGTAGGAGAATAGATCCCTGCTTCTCTACTATGTGAGTCCTTTGAGATTATATGCTAATCTCAGCATTTGTCCTATGTGACTATTTAGATGTCTGCTTGAAGTTTTAATCAGGGTCTGCTACTTTAGCATGTAAACCTATTGACTGTGGATGATTCGGTCTATGGAACATGACTAGGAAAGCGACTGATTAATATGAATGAATTCACACTAAAAAGGAAGATTAAATATGTTTACATCCTTTGAGAATTATTCGCTGATCGACCCATTTCTGTTATATATGGAAATATTTGTGAATATTGAGAATATGAAACATGCTCTTGACTTGATGATCATTATGAGGGATTAGAGATGTTCATATTGATGTAAGTGGAGATTATTTAATCTGGGCAAATAGCAAGACATTATATCCAGGAAAACAGTTAAGTACCACCAAGAAAATGGTTTAGTACCACTTGGAAAATGACTGTGAGCCACTTAGAGGATGGTAATGGGCCATCAAGTGAATGACTATATGTCATTCAGAGAATGATTATGTACCATTTGAAGAACGGCTAAGTTAAGCGTAACAACTTTTCTTAGCATTGATCGCTCTATGAGCAGCTATGTAAGGTGTAACAATTTTCTTAGCAATATTGGATTGCTTAGTGTGCTTGCTATCGCACGAGTTATTTTTCTAAATATGAATTGGTTGTTCTAATGATCTTTATGACTATTAATCTCTGTTCTACTGGTCTTTTTGGACTATGGTCTCCGACTCGATTCTGGTCTATGTGACTGGATACTTCTATTAGTCATTTGAAACTATTGACTCCGACTCTATTTAGTTTATGTGATTAAATACATTTTATTGGTCTATGTGACCATTTGTCTATGTGGCATACTTTGGACGAATGGAAGATGTAAGACGTGGAGCGGTTACTGCGCAGTGCACAGTAACCACACCACACGCACGCTGTGTCGCTGCTGCGGTGACACCCCTTTATAAGGGGGTGTGCGTCCATAGCTTGAGGGTTGGACGAACAACTAAGACTATGCTACTGTGAGGTCTGCCGGAGAGAAGGTTATCGCGTGAGTCGCTGTGAGATCTGTCGGAGAGAACTGAGAGTTATAAGAACACCGAGGAGCAGCAGGAACTTGGTTCGTGGAAGAGCAGGATCCTTCCGAAGTGATCGGTCCTCAGACAACGAGCAGAGGTCATCTTCCCTACAAACCTAGGAAGCGAGAAGAATCTGACGATCGCTATAAGTTTCATTTCCTGTAATATAATTCTGTTCTTCCTATTTAAATTAGTTCGAAAAGATACTTCAACCACCAACCATGAGTTTTGTCATCAGTTTCCAAAGTAGAACTTGGTACATTAGAAACATCTTTTATCGATTCTTGCACAGTTTTTGCCTCTTCAGTAAGACTTTCTGAACGACCAAGTTCTTTTGGTGTTCCAAAAACTGGATCTTCCGATTTGCTCCCGGAGGGCAGTTCGATGTGCTCCGTCATTTCCTAGTAAGGTGGAACTGCCTATTCCAAACGATTCTCGAGCAATTTCTTTTGCTGTTTCAACTGGATCTTCTGCGATTGATGCTTCTGAATCCTTAGCTGGTCGAGGAGTCATCTGAAACAATCTTCTCCATCTTCTGCAGACGTATCAAAGGACTGCTAAACAGGAAAATACAGTAGCAGAATCAAATCAGTTGACTCTTTTTTTTTTTCTTCTTTATTTCGTGCGTGTCGTGGATTCGAATTGAAGAAAACACCTCGAAAAGAAAACATCGATAATGAGGAAGATTCTCTGAACCACCCACTGATTCAGTGTCTATAGCACCTCAAAGATCATACAACTATTAAAACAGGAGCTGCCATGCAAGATTCAACGACCCATCATGAGGAAAATCAAAGTAGAACGCACTGTCCATTGGACGAAAGGGAAGAGTTTCCATTAGTGCATTTAAAATGTAAAAAAATAAGACACCTAAAATTGCTCTCTCACCTCGATAATGGATCGATCTGCCTCAGAAGCTTCAGAATTGCTTGAGACTAGCTTCTCTGGCTGGAGGAGCAGCAGCAGCTGGGAATGGGAGGGTAAGGAGAGACAGCAGAGTATGGTGCGAGTGACGCATGCAGACACCAGTGGCTCAATTGGGAAGCATTTTCTTCAAGCATGAGCTGGCGTATGTGGTTCCACAAGCCGGCACAGAGACAAAGACAGCATGAAAACCCCAAATTTTAACAGTGGTCAAAACCCTCGCCGTAGATCAACAGTTCGTCACCACCCCCGAGCACTTCTCCTCTGCCGCTGCACCTTTGCGAGGAGGATTTGGCTGCCTTGGAACAGTAAAATCACTGTTCATTTGAACTGCACACGCAGGCGCAGCTGACCGACGCGCAGCAGATAAAGGTTATATATATCCGGCCGCGTGATGTGGTATTTTTCGACGATTTTGCGGCTAATCGGCTTGAATTCGTTCTCCACCGGTGAGTCACGCGTCGATCGCGCTCGGTCCGGTGACCGACCGACGCAGCGGCGTTGAGTGGACGGGCGCAGGGTCGATGTGGAGCGGACGGGCACGGATAATTTCGTCGCAAAGTAGAAAATTTCTCTTTCTCTATATATATATATTATTTTATTAAAAAATCCAATTGAGTCTGGCCTGGGAGACGGAGCGCCTCATCGATCCGGTCAGGCACGAGCTAAATGTTGAGTCTATGTTTTTTTTTTATTTTTTATAATTTATTTTAAAAGGTTTAAATTCAACATATTTGTGTTGGAGGCGGAAGGAAAGAAATTGGAGGAAACAGAATTTTGATTGAAACTAGAGTTGCTACAACACCCTCTTTTACAAGTTTTCTCTCAATACTTTTAACCTTTCCCCCTTATCATCTCAAGTGCTTGTTACGTTTCTATTTATAATGCAAAATGAAACATTATTCATTAACGCTAGTCCACCGTATTAACTATTAGTAAGTTTCCAACATCGTTCTTCTTTTCCCATACTTTGACCATGCAATTGCCACTTCAAACTTTGATCATGCAGTTCCAGATTTCTAAAGATTACAAATTAATATCATTCAATATCCCCTCTTAATTTGTGATCTTCAGTTGCTTCTTGAATTTGTTAAACTTATCAATTGTGATAGCTTTGGTCATGATATCTGGTTGATTTTCAGTCTTGATAAACTCCATGCATATTTCTCCTTGATCAACTAAATCTCGAATGAAATGATGTCGCAGTTCAATATGCTTGGATCGTGCATGGAAGACTGGATTCTTGGTCATTGCAATTGCAGACATATTATCACAATAGAATATTGTTGGATCTTCTTGCTTGAATTTTAAATCTTTCAAAACTCGTTTAATCCAAACCGCTTCACACGCAGCATCGGTTGTAGCTATATATTCTGCTTCTGCTGAAGATAAAGCCATTGATTTTTGCTTCTTTGAACTCCAAGATATTACATTTGATCCCAGACAAAAAATATATCCAGAAGTGCTTTTCCGATCATCAATCGATCCTGCCCAATCACTATCTGTGTATCCAATAAGTTTGCAGTTGTCTTCTTTTTTGAACTCAATTCCATGACTTTTTGTACCTTTAAGGTATCTTAAGATCCTTTTAGTTGCCGTCAAGTGAATTTTGCTAGGTTCATTTAAGAATCTAGAGAGCAAACTTACTGAATGTGTGATATCTGGCCTTGTGTTGAGATAAATTAAGGAACCAATTAATTTTCTGTAGAGAGTGGAGTCGACCTTTTCACTATCATCATTGACTTGATATTTTTCATTTAATGCCATAGGAGTAGAGACTGGCTTACATTGACTCATGTTAAATTTTTTGAGCAAATCTTCAATATATCTTTCTTGAGATAGAAAAATACTCCCAGGTCTTTGCTTGACTTGAATTCCAAGAAAATACTTCATGAGTCCCAAATCTGTCATATCAAAGTCTTTCATCATTTTATTTTTGAATTCTTCCACCATAGCTGTATTGGTCCCAAAATATATAAGATCATCAACATAAAGACATACAACCAAGAAGTCTTTTTCAATTGTCTTCACATAGAGAGATGATTCACTTGCACTTCGATTGAAGCCATGTTTGATAAAGTAATTATTGATTTTGCTATTCCATGCTCGGGGTGCTTGTCTTAACCCATACAATGCCTTGTTAAGTCGGAAGACCTTGCCTTCATTTCCTTTTATCTCAAAACCCTCAGGTTGTTCAACATAAACTTCTTCTTGAATTTCTCCATTCAGGAATGCTGATTTTACATCAAGTTGGAAAACTTTCTCCTCTAATTGAGCTGCCAAGGCTAGAGCGATACGAATTGTTTCTATCCTTGCGACTGGAGCAAATATTTCTGTGAAGTCAATTCCTGGTTGCTGAGCATACCCTTTTGCGACGAGTCGAGCTTTGTATTTATGAATTGATCCATCTTCAGTGTATTTAATTTTGAAAACTCATTTTAGACCAATAGTCTTTTTCCCTTGTGGCAAGTCAATGAGCTCCCATGTTTTATTTTTCTCAATTGTTGATAGTTCATCATGCATGGCTTTTATCCAGCATTCTTGCTTTGATGCTTCATCAAAGGATTGAGGTTCACAAGAGAAAAATCCAACCTCTGTAGAGTCATAAATTTCACTTAGCAATCTGATTTTTCTTGGGGGACTTTCCATGTCACTTTCTTCGTTATTTGTAGAAAACTCAAGTGCAGGACTTTGATCAATATTGCGGACTTGAGATGGACCAGGTTGAGATGACGCTGGATAGTCAAATTGAGATGATCCTGAATCAATAACTCCTTTTCCTTTCCAATCCCAAGTAGCTTTTTCATCAAAGATAACATCGCGAGATATAATGAGTTTATTTGTTGATGGATCTATCAACCGATATCCTTTTGATTCTTCACTGTAACCAATGAAAAGGAGTTTCTGTCCTTTCTTATCAAATTTCTCACGATGTTGCGATGGTATAAGTGCATATGCAATACTGTCAAATATTTTGAAATGATCAACCTTGGGCTTTTTCTTATACCAAGCTTCATATGGAGTTTTATTTCTGACGGCTTTTGTTGGCGATCGATTGAGAATATATATAGCCGTATGTGCAGCTTCTGCCCAATATAAATTTGGAATTCCATTGTCATTCAGCATGCTTCTTGTCATTTCCACAATCGTGCGATTTTTTCTTTCGGCCACGCCATTTTGTTGAGGACATCGACTAACCGTCAATTGTCTTTTGATGCCATTATCTTTACAATATTTCATGAAAGGACTATAGAGAAATTCTCCGCCTCGATCCGTTCTTAAAGTCTTCATAAGAAAACCACTTTGCCTCTCTACAAGAGCTTTAAATTGCAGAAAAATAGAGAATGCTTCAGATTTTTGATTGAGGAAGTATATCCATATCATTCTGGTGAAATCGTCGATGAAGATAATAAAATATTTCTTATTTCCAGGAGTAGGAGTTTGCATAGGCCCACAAATGTCAGAATGAACAAGTTCTAATGGCTCTTTGGCTCGCCATGATGTCTTTGGAAATGGAAGCTTATGCAACTTCCCGTAGACACATCCTTCACAAACGTTTTTCGCTATTTGAATATTGGGAAGACCAATCACCATATTTTTCTTTCTTAGCAAATGAAGACCCTTTTGATTAAGATGACCAAATCGCAAATGCCATAGATGAGATAAACTTGCATCTTCAACTTTAAGTGCATAATTATTGGTTAGCGGCAACATAATAGAAAAAGTCTTATTCTTCATTTCAACATTTGCCATAATAATATTCTTCTTTTTATCAAGAATTTGGCATTTTCCATCATCAAAATGAACCGAGAAATCTTTTTGAATAAGTTGTCCGATACTTAAGAGATTGTACGAAAGACTTGGAACATAAAGAACATCGGTAATGAGATTTTTGTTACCTCCCGTGGTTTGGACAACAATTGTGCCTTTTCCTTTTGCACTTATGTAAGTTCCATCACCAAGAATAATGTTTGAGATAATATTTGGATTGAGCTCCACAAATATATCTTTGTTTCCTGTCATGTGATTGCTAGCACCGCTATCCAAATACCATTGATATTTTGATGCACAACCATGTTGAGAATAAAAAAGAATCTCTTGTCTATTTCTTTTGTGAACTTTGCAGCATCTTTTTTTTTTCTCATTTTTTTGAAACCAACAATCCCTCTGAGTGATTAGGAACTTTGCATCTCTTGCATTTATAATAACAATCTTTTGACTCATGATTTGACTGCAAGATTGTGTGTTACCTGATTTTTGTGATGTCTTCGCTTTCCAATTTGTCTTCTTTTCATTCTTCCTCCATTGATTGGATTTTCCTTTGTTGTATTTTGAGCCTTCATTAGCAGAGTCTCCATTTCTTATTGAAACCTCTGATGATTGCTTCGACTTCAAGGCTTGTTCGGTTGATTGAGCATTTGAGCGATTGATTCTTTGCTCATGTGCCATAAGTGAACTAGTCAACTCATATATTGTCATGTTTGACAAATCTTTTGATTCTTCGATTGCGGCCGCAGCATAATCAAACTTTGGAGGAAGAGATCGAAGTACCTTTTCAATAATTTTTTTCTCTTGAATCGTGTCTCCACAACCTTTTATTTGATTGATAATATTTGAGACCCTTGAAGAAAAATCTTGTATGGTCTCTTGCTCCTCCATTCTTAAATTATCAAAATCTCTCCATAAAGATTGAAGTTTTAATGCTATTGTCTTCTCCGTTCCTTGAAATTCTTGCTTCAATATTTGCCAAGCCCCTTTTGCGTTCATGACATCGAAAATACGAGGAAAAATAGTTTTACCAACTCCTTGTTGAATGTAACGCAATGCCATTGCATCTTGCTTTTTGTATTCTTTTAGCAATTTTTCATAATCTTTATCGTCGGGGTTTGGGATTGGATACTCATCTTCATCAATAATATCCCAAAGATCTAGAGAGATGAAAAATGTCTGCATTTGGCTGCTCCAAAACTCAAAATATTCACCTTCAAAGATAGGTACTTGGCTTGGAGAATAAGAGAATAAAGTAGATGTCATTTAATTAAGAACGAGAGAAATCTTACTGCACAATTGTAAGTTACCCAAAAACCTCTATTCTAACTTCTAGAAAACCAGGCCTCGATGCTCTGATACCAAACTGTTGGAGGCGGAAGGAAAGAAATTGGAGGAAACAGAATTTTGATTGAAACTAGAGTTGCTACAGCACCCTCTTTTACAAGTTTTCTCTCAATACTTTTAACCTTTCCCCCTTATCATCTCAAGTGCTTGTTACGTTTCTATTTATAATGCAAAATGAAACATTATTCATTAACGCTAGTCCACCGTATTAACTATTAATAAGTTTCCAACACCGTTCTTCTTTTCCCATACTTTGACCATGCAATTGCCACTTCAAACTTTGATCATGCAGTCCTAGATTTCTAAAGATTACAAATTAATATCATTCAATAATTTGAGTAGTCAACCAAGCACCGGATCATTGCTAATGTCAAAATGTTTGCACGTAAATGGTCTGATATGCAGATGCGCTGGGCCTATTTTGTCATACAGCTCCGATGCAAATGTATATTATCATATAAAAATTAGAATCATCAATTTAACGATTCTATCAATCCGTACCATCATAAATCTCGACGTGTATAATAGACACAGTGGAGGATATTAATTATCCGCGGAGATAAGTATTTCCATCTTATTGAACACAGAATTCGATTCATATTCATTGTGCAAGTATCGTATTGTGTTTATCATCGCGCCATTTAAGTTTATGATACAGTGATAAAATATTCAATTTAATTTTAAAATATTTATGATTCAACTTTCAACGAATAGAATGTGTCATTACATATGTAATCAAAGGACGATGCAAATTCTTCGAGAGAGAGTGAGCTAGCTCTTCAACTCTACGTGCATATTGATCATACTGAGAAACAACGAGAAACTGATGGGAAAGAAAATAAACATGCGAAAAAGCTGACTGAACCAAACATATATATGTATATATATTACCACGATCGAAACGATTAATGGTCCCAATGTATTTGTATACTTGTGCAATAAAAGAAATTAACCTCTCCAAAAAAACACCTACGTACGACAGCTAAGCGTACGTCATTCTCATCCTCACTGTGATTATCGAGTTACATTAACGTAAACGTACGTAACCTATTACAGGCCTTACTTTGCATGCATGCCTTGGTGGTTGCGCAGCGGCGTGGCCGACGTCCCTTTCACAAACATCACGAGCAATTGCGCGAAGGTTCTTATCGACTGTAACCGTTGACGTGCAGACTGCTCGTCCACATGCCTCCGCTCTTCTCCTTCCTCGCCTCGCAGCTACGTTCCAATTCCCACAGCTTGCAATTTAGCATTATGCGATGCGAAGTGCACAGTAAATACTATATATGTCCTTAATTTACGTCCGAATGCGTGTTATGGCGACTGCCTCCTCCTTGTACATGTCCTGGTACTACATAGTATTCCTCATGGGGCTGCTGCTGCAGGTGCAGGTCCATGCAAGGCGGCACAACTGCTTCTCTGCCATATTCAGCTTCGGCGACTCGCTGCAGGACACCGGCAACTTCGCGCACGCCTTCTTCAACACCACCGTGAGCCGGCCGCCGTGGGGGAAGACCTACTTCCACCGCCCCACCGGCCGCTTCTCTGACGGCCGGCTCATCGTAGACTTTATCGGTGAGTCACTGGTTATTAATTTGGCATCGACGACCACGTGAATCCCAATTTGCATGATTAGTACGTAGGTCGATATATATATATGTTGCAGCGCAACGCGTCGGGCTGCCGTTGGTGCCGCCCTACCTCGCCGGAGGAGACTTTTCCAAAGGAGCAAACTTCGCCTTCGCCGGAGCGACGGCGTTGAGCCTGAACGAGTTGGGCAGGTTCGGGGTGGATACGACTGGCTGTTTGAAGAAGAACACCCTGCACGCCCAAATTAGCTGGTTCCAGAAACTCCTCCAGTCCAATTCCTCGTTTCGAGGTAATACTCAATTTAAATCTTTACATGCATCTCTAAAAAATTAAAAATCTGTCCAACTAATAATCTCTGTCATCCATACTAATAATCTCTGCAATCCATCCTAAAATACGGACGAAAAAGAAATAAATCATGGAAATCTTTGCATGCATCTCGATGCATGCAGCATGTTGAGATTCTTAATTAATTAAATCATTGATATCATCATTTTCTGTATTTCATTTCTCTTGACCTTTGACGAGTGAAATGCTTTAGAACTACGTACTTCTTCTACGGCAACTCAAAATAGCTTCGATCCCCACAATCTGCATGTAAACAATTTCAGTGTAACATGTCTCATGAACAAGTCTGTGAGAATCACACAATTTATGATACAGTACTTCTGCGTGAGTTTTAATTGACCAAACTAGATTAGTTATTGAAAGTTTTAATCGATTAAGAGATAAAAGTTGTTTGCAGCAATTAAATCAGGTGATTCAAGAATAAATTATTTAGACGCCATGTCACGCTTGAATGTTAGTTAATAAAACAAACAGTCTATATTAATTTAGACGAAAGGACTAAATAAGTGCGGAAGATATGTGACAAACGTAGACGCTAGAAGAGAGAGAGAGAGTATCGAAAAAGACAAATATATATAACTAATGCACTAAAGTTTACTCCCTCTCACTGTTTACATTTTATCTTTTTTATTTATCCCATTAATTTAATTAACACCTCATCCCTTAAAAAAAAACATTTCACCAAAAATATTCTTTTGCGGAAATTCCCAATCACGAACAATTCCACGTAAATGAATGATTAATTGTATCTAAAATATGATTATACTTAACATTGGCACTTATTCGATCTTGTTTTACAACAACATCAATGTAATAATAATTTGCAGATCCCAACTTCTTGGAGAGCTCGTTGTTCATGGTGGGGGAGATCGGAGGGAATGACTACAACGCAGCTCTCCATCAGGATCTGCCATATGACAAACTCATAAGCATCGTCCCCCGTGTCATTCACGCCATCTCCTCCACTGTCACTGTAACTCCACTCTCTCACCGTCTTACGTATAATAATGATAATTAGTTTATGCACTAATCAGTTAGATTTGCCATTAATAATCTGATATTGGAAGCATGTTTTGCAGAGGCTGATCGAGATGGGCGCAAAAACGTTGGTGGTCCCCGGAAACCTGCCCATTGGCTGTGTCCCAGCGTGGCTCTGGCAGTATCGCCGGGACGACCCCGGCGACTACGACGGCAACGGGTGTCTGCTGTGGTTGAACAGGTTCTCCGAGTACCACAACGGCCGCTTGACGGCTCAGTTGAGCCGGCTCAGGAGGGTATACCCCAACGTTACCATCGCGTACGGCGATTATTTCGGTGCCGGGATGCGGATGTTCTCCGACCAACCCCGGTTCGGTATGTAAGTGTACGCGTATGGTTATAATTAAAGCGAGCCGAACCGAGGTTCGACCGGATCGAGTCGGTTCACGTAAATGCGTATCTATGGTTTGTCCATGCAGGCATCAGCGAACCTTTCGCCGCTTGTTGCGGAGGCAATGGCCACGGGTGCGAGTCGACTGGACCGGTTTGCAGAAACCCACGGAAGTACGCTTCGTGGGAGGGATTCCACCCGACGGAGGCAACTTACAAGGCCATTTACGACGGTTTGATCGAGGGGCCATTTGCGATTCCTTTGCTGACGAAAAAATGCTGATACCACGCGATATTTCGAGTGTATTAATTATCATATATACTTGCGAATGATTTAAAACATTGCATGCGGGGAGAGTAATAATTATTCTGCTTGACCATTTTGTTGTAACGTTAAATGGTCGAGAGAGAAAAGAAAAAAAAAGGAAAATCGAAGGGAAGAAAAGAACAAGCAGTATCAATCGGCCGTGGAGAGCCCATGCACGTACGTCCACAGGCGAAGGGCCCACATCGTTCTGGTGCACGCGCGGCATGGGCTACGGCGACTGGTACTGGTACAAGCTCCTCCGCCTGCTGCGCTAGACCGCCGACGCGGCCGCAGCGTTCGACCTCGCTGCTAGCGGCGTTCAATAACAGCGACGTCGACGGCGGAAATTGTTCATTGAAACGGACGTGAAACCAACAGAACCTGTCGTTGTCTACTTTGCCCAACTTTGGCCACCTGCGCTATTCGTATTGTCGCTTGCTCAGCAGAGGACCGGCGATGAGACTTGGCGTTGGACTGGAATGACCATCTGTTGGTCATGACGGGCAGTCATTATTGGAGCTAGCTGTAGATGGAAATAAAAAAGAATTAACTAAATAGATTTTTTCAAATTATAATTAATCAAATATATTTAATCAATAAATTTTGTCAAATTAAATAGGATTGAATTTTTTTATCTAGAATATTTATTTGAATACGTCATTTGATTTAGTCTTATAATATATTTATAAATACCTTATTTATATGCAAAATAAATCAATGAAAAATACATTGTTTTAATATGGTATCAGAGCTGCATTGAGACGTTTCTTTTCTTCTTCTCCTAATCTCTTTTCCTAAATCTCCTCTGTGCCGTCCCTGCTCCTGTGCGTTCTCCTATTTTCTCTCTTCCGCTTGGCAGCAGAGGTTGGAAATCTACGTTGGAGCAGCTAGAGGATTGCACTATTTCCATACAGGTCAAGTGAAAGCCATAATCCATGGCAACTTCTTCATTAACAGGCTTCGAGTTCATCAATGTCCAGCACCGTACAGTGGTACTGCAGAAGCCTTATCCAACATAAATTCCTCTAGGTTCCCTGGTTACTGTTAAAATCAAACGTCGAAATCTTCTTCATCTATGGAAACAAATCAAGCGATGCAACTCTCCTCTTTATCAATAAATATCACATCTTATCTTCCTATTAAATTTAATAATGATAATTATTTACTTTGAAAGATACATTTTCAATCATTACTTTGTGCTCATGATCTATTTGAAATTGTAGATGATACCTCTCATAAGCTCCAAGAAGACGATCTTAATTATACAGTTTGGAGCAAGAAAGATCAACTAATTATGACATGGATAATTTCGTCGCTTAGTCAACCTATATTTCTTATTATTGTAGGCTTGATAACTCTCAATAAATATGGAAAACTCTTGCTCGAATTTTTGCATTCCACTCTCAAGCATGAGTGCTTCAACTTCGTATGCAACTACAATCGGTGCAACAATGAGACAAATCTATCAATGAATATATTCAATCAATCAAAAACATTGCTAATAATCTAAGAGCAATTGGGCATCTAATTTTCGAACCAGATTTACTGATTCATATTCTTACAGGTTTAGGGTTTCAATATGGCAATTTTATTCATAGTGTGACTATACGTATGGAGCAAGTGTCACTTGATACTCTTCATGACATGTTGTCCTCTCATGAAATACTCTTGCAATTACAATCTCAGAGGATGTCAGGTTCTATTGTTCTCTCTACGCACACAACCAACAAATCAGATATGACTATCCATCAACAACACAATCAAGGTGAAAGAAACGCAGGACAAGGACGAGGGCGAGGCCGAGGACATTGTCAAATTTGTTTTCGCAATGGTCACTTTGCCAATCAATGTTATAAGAGATTTCACTACAAAAAAACAGTTTTATTGCGACGAAATTTAGCAACGAATTATTTTTGCTGCAAATCTGCAACAAATATAGCAACGAATTTTAGGTTTCGTCACAGATTTGTAACGAAATAAATTTTCGTCGAAAATTTTGCAACGAAAAAATAAAATTCGTTGCAAAATTGCAACGAATCCTGGATTTGTTGCAAATTTTTGCAACGAATCCACGGATTCGTTGGAATTTTTTGCAACGAATCCTGGATTCGTTGCAATTTTTTGCAACGAATCCAGGATTCGTTGCAAAATAAAAAATTAAAATTAAAATTAGAATTTTTTAAAACGGTAAGTTTATTTTTTTTTATTTTGCAACGAATACTAGATTCGTTGCAAATTTGCAACGAATCCAGTATTCGTTGCAAAATAAAAAAACAATTAAACGATGTTTTTTTTAATTTGCAACGAATCCACGGATTCGTTGCAAATTTGTGCAAAATAAAAAAAAAATTAAACGATGTTTTTTTTAAAATTTGCAACGAATCCTTCACGGATTCGTTGCAAATTTGCAACGAATCCCGAATCGTTGCAAAAGTTAATTCATTTATCTGCCCTAACTTTCCTCGCGCGCGATTGAAGCTTCTTCTCCTCGCGTCGTCTTCCCTTATCCGTCTTAGATCCGCCCGCGCTGGCGTTCGACCGCGTCCGGCTTCTGCCGCGTCCCGTAAACATGACCCGACCCGTGGCGTGCCACCGGTAGCCGCGAGCTCGTCGGCCAAGCGCCGCCGCCTCACCCAATGCGCGCCGCGGCTGGCGCCCTCGTCCGCGTGCTCCCCGCCGCCCGCAACGACCGGTCGCGCCCCTAGACCGCTGGCCGTGATGACGGCTGCGGTCGGTACCTTGCCGGCGCCCTGGTCGTGCGTGCCGCCCGGCGGCCGTGCCGGCCGCGCCGGCCGTTCTTTATCCGACGCCGCTACCTTACCGCCACCTCGTCGTCGCGTGCCCCGGGCGAGCCCGCCTTCGGCCGCCTCGGCCTGCGCCCCGCCTCCACCTTAGCCATGACGGTAGCCTCCTGGCGGCCGTAGCGCCCTGCCGGTTCCGTCGTCGCCTGCCACACGTCGCCTTCGATTAATCAATCGCGGGCTCGAGTCGCCGTAGGGACGATTAGTATAAATTTATTTTTTCTTATATTTAACTCGATAATTAACTCTGAAGTTTTATCTTTGTTATCCTATTTATTACTGTAACTATATATAGTTAACTGTAAAACTACAGAAGCTTATAAGCTGCTAATTTGCCATTTGGGTTCACATACCAAATAATGCTAAGTACTAAGTTGGAATATTTTATGATTTTGTTTAGTCACATATAGGAAGTTATGGGATAAAACAAGCAGTTTATAAGGCTTAGATGAACAAATCATGCACATCTACCTGAGAAATTACAAGCATCTTAAAGTCAGTGGTGGTGGGGGAGCTAGTGTTTAAGGCTTATTAGATTAGTATTAACTTGTGGTGATACATTTTGATCTGTCTCATTTGCGACGATTGTTATACATCTACAACAATAATTTGACCTAAATGACAAAATTGTAATGAGTATATTTCATTTTCAATAAATTTGATTAGTTTGTTGTCACTGCTTGCTTAGATGAGAGAATTGGCCGATTAATAAAACTTCTAGACCTATGTTAATAATAACTCTCTCATCTAAGCTTATAAAGCTTCTCTATATATATTATTAGCCCACAATTCACAATTTGACACTAAATTTGGGTTTTCACAATCACCCCCATTTTAAGTCCTAATGTCCTCGTTAAGGCGAAACTAACACATTACCTTTCAATGTGTTCATTTGTGATATTAATTGTCACAATCAACTTAAGTTGTTTAACATTTCAGGTTTAAACATCCCAAAATGTTTAAACCTAAATTAACAGTAAGCTTTCTATACAACTGTAGTCCTTTTTCGATTATGTTTAAAGATTGTTAAACATAGTGAATTCATATGTGAACTAACTGTATATGCGTATTATTGTAATTTCTAGGAGTTGATATTAATATAATTGATTGAAAATAGACAAAATGCAGCGTGAAAGGAGTTAGATGTATAATAGGAATTTACCTGAACGTTGGGGTTTGACTGATGAATTTATGAGTGGGTTGCAAGAGTTTTTAAATTTCGCAGCTAGTAATGTTGAGTTTATGGATGGTAATCAGATAAGGTGTCCGTGCAGAAAGTGTCACAATGGTAGATTTTTACCGTCTAGCAAAGTTTCAGAGCATCTTTGTAGATTTGGATTCGTTGCAAATTACTATAACTGGACATGTCATGGTGAACCATTTATATCTGATGAAGTTTATGATAGACACAACACACAAGTCTCTAGGGATCAAAGTGATTATAATCAATTAAATCCATATCAGAGGATGATATATGATGTAGCGGGGCCGAATTTGATTCCCCAATCACAAGGTGCAACTTCAAGTTGTCCTCCAACAGTTGAGCAAATGTTTGCTAATGCATCACCCTTGGAAGAGGTGCACGTAACAGATATCAGGCAGAATATGAATAATGAAGCATATCTCAAATTTCAGGAGGTGTTGAGTGCTGCAGATGCACCTTTATGGCCTGGTTGTGAGACTCACACTAAACTATCGTTCACCGCAAGAATGTTGAATGTCAAGGCAGAGCACAATGTGTCTGAAGAGTGTTTTAATAATTTTGTTCAAGCTTTTGAAGAGGCATTGCCGCGTGATAATATACTGCCCAATGATTTGTATAGTATGAAAAAACTGATGAAAGAATTAGGTCTCCCAGTGGAAAGAATTGATGTGTGCAGAGATGGTTGTATGTTATATTGGGGAGATGATGCAGATGTGGATGTTTGTAAATTCTGTAATCAAGATAGGTACAAGAGCACTAGTAGGAGGCAGCAACGACGTAAATCATATAGTCAGTTGTTTTATTTGCCTTTAACTCCTAGGTTACAAAGGTTTATGCATCAAAGACAACTGCTGAACACATGACTTGGCATGCAAATCATCGAACAGAAGAGGGACTAATGTGTCATCCATCAGATGCAGAGGCGTGGAAAAATTTTGATAGAACATATCCTGATTTTGCGAAGGAGACTCGAAATATTAGGTTAGGTCTCTGTGCTGATGGATTTGCTCCATTTGGTAAATCAGGAAGACACTATTCTTGTTAGCCAGTTATATTAACTCCGTATAATCTTCCGCCTGGGATGTGCATGAAAACACCGTATATGTTTTTAACATTGGTTGTGCCTGGCCCAAAAAATCCGAAGAAGTTAATAGATGTTTATATGCAACCATTGATTGCAGAGCTAAAACAACTATGGGATGAAGGTTTTCCTACATACGACGTTCATACTAATCAGATGTTTGTAATGAAGGCTGCTCTTCTTTGGACCATAAACGACGTTCATACTAATCAGATGTTTGTAATGAAGCCGCCAGTACCATCTCATTCGCCGGCACGACCGTCCCATTCTGATTCACCTATACCCGCCAGACACTCCTCTACTGAGAACATCGAAAGTCGACCATATATATTTCCTATGGGAGATTCATAAGTAATATAAGTATTATAATTTTTAAACTATCTTAATTATTTATTCAATTTTTTTTCACTTGATCGTAGGTTTGAAAATTATGTACCTGTTATTCGCGAGATCAATAAAATCGTGAATAACTATTGGAGAGGAGATTCTTTGTCATACTCGAGCACGCTAGGACCTACAAAAGAATTATGGTGGTGCGAGTTTCAGGTATAATTGATTCATTTTATATATTAAATAAGTGATTATATAATCAATTGTTTTATTTCCATCTCAGCGGAGATTTATTTGGGACCCTAGTCAAGACTTGGAAGTTAAAAGAATTTTAAAAAAAAAATGTGGCGATCATATCCGGCATGTATTGAGTCATGCCAAATCTACTGGAAAAAAACCCGCCTGTGTCACGTCAGAAAATTGGAGTAAAATCTCCAATTATTGGCAATCGGATGAGAGCAAAAAAAGAAGTCAAAATAAATTAAATCAAGCGTAATTCGGAGACTTATCTCGTAACATATGCGCGGATCTATAAATATCGAGGAGCATTCACGTAGATTGGTAATTTTTAAATTCTACAATTAGTTTTTAAATTTATTTCAGATTATTATTTTATTTCTAACATTCTTATATTTAGTCTAAGGAATTGGGAAAGGAGCCGGAATTTATAGATACTTTCGTTCGCACTTTCCAAAAAAAAGATAAGACTTGGAGTGGAGATAGAGCTCGAGCTATTAAGGTTTGAAATAATCTTTAAACTTACTTTATAACTTTAATTAGTTATATAAATGCTCTGATTAAATTTTTAATTTTGTGTAGGAGAGATATGATCAGTTATCCTCATCTCAGAGAATTTCAGGAGATGACGGTGATACTGAGGGATCTGAGCCATCTGTTAGTAATGATATGGATTTATGGCTTGAGGCGACTGGAGGATCCAAAGGGGGAAGGATACTAAGTATGAGTTCTCTGAGCAGAATGCATAATGCTCCTCGTAGATCTATTTCTTCTACTCCACCAGCAGTAGCGGCACAGATACACAACTTGACTGAGGAGGTTAGCAATTTGAAGGGCATAATACATGAAAGAGATCACAAATTTTAGCAATACAACATCAAAAAAGGGATCGAGAAATGATAGAGATGCGACGACAACAAGCCTTTCTTATCGCGATTTCAAAGAATTTACTGGTCCAAGTCATATTCCTCCGAGTCAAGACGATGATGGTGGCGACGATGATGATATTGTATGCATGTTTTTAATTAGTACCTTTAAAATTGTTTAGTTTATTTAGTTTGTTACTCCTTCATTTTTTACATTTTTTATTAGTACTTTTTATTTTGCATTAAACAGGAATGATCTATGAAGTCAATCCTTATGGCGGTTGAAAATGCACATCATTGTAAATCTTTGCATATTTATTTTCGTGTTAGTATATAGTTTTTTTTAATGTATGATACTTTTTGCTGTTTGTTTGTTTTCTAATGCAGGTAGAAGAATGTGTGTATGCGATTACTTACCAGATTCTCTTTTTTCCCCCATGTGTTGTGATCTTTTGTAGACATTGTTATTTGGATATCATAACTATGTTGATGTTTGAAATGTTGTAGGATATAACTTTTTATTTGGAATGTTGTTTTGTTCTTAACTTATTGATTTTCTTTGTATTTATTTAGATATCAAATATTTTTGGATATTATTGAATATTATTTTGTTGTATTGAATGTGTGTGTGTTTTGTTTGTATTGAATGTATTTATTTGGATATTAGAACTTATTATATTTTGTTGTGTGTGTGTGATTATTTGTATATAGAATATCGAAACAGTAATAAATCATTAATTTTTTTAATTTTGTGACAAATTTAGCGACAAATATCCCAATTCGTTGCTAAATCCCGATAAATCTGCGACGACCTTTGCGACGAATTTAAATTTCGTCGCAAATTTGCGATGAATTTAGCAACGAATCCAATCTGCGACAAATTTTGCAACGAAAAATATTTCGTCGCATATATTTGCAACGAAAAAAGAATTCGTCGCAAATTTCAGCGACGAAATTTGCGACGAATTTGGAAACATCGCAAATTTACCAACGAATTACTTTTTCATCGTGAAAATTACCAACGAAAAAATTTATTCGTCGCAGAAAATTGTTTTTTGCGACGAATTTGTATCAGTCGCAAATTTACCAACGAATTCCTTATTTCGTTGCGAAAATTTCCGACGAAAAAATTAATTCGTCGCAAAATTTTGCAACGAATTAAAAATTCGTCGCAAATTTGCGACGAATTTGTAATTCGTTGCAAAATTTTGCGACGAATTCTGCGACGAATTTTGGAAATCGGGGTAACTTTTGCAACAAAATTAGCGACGAAATTTAAAATTCGTCCCTAATTTTCGTCGCAAAAATTCGTCGCTATTTTTGTCGCTAATATTTGCGACGCTTAATTCCCAACAAAAAAATTTTTGTCGCTAAATTCGTCGCAAATTTTTTTTGCAACGAATTTTTTTTTAAAATTCGTCCCAAATTTCTGTTTTTTTTGTAGTGTTTGATTCAAACTTTCCTGGAGGTTTTGCATTATCAAATCAAAATCAATCTTCATCCTCAACTTCATCATCTCATCCAGGAGCATTTTCTCTTACAAGCAATCCTTATATAACTGTGACAAATTTTTCAGTCTCAGGATGACATTCATATTCTGGGACAATTCATCATGTTACACCGGATTTTGACATTCTCACAGATGCCTCCTCCTATCATGAACCTGACATGGTACAAGTAGGCAACGACTCAGGTTTGAAAATTGCTAACCTTGGAAACACATTTTTTCATTCATCCAGTCGAACCTTTCGCATGTGCAATACTCTTCATGTTCTTTCAGTCACTAAAAATTTATTTTCAGTTCGTCAATTTGCTATTGACAATAATGTATTTTTTGAATTTCTCCCTCATCATTGTCTTGTGAAGGATCCTGCAACCGGAACGACTCTACTCAAAGGAGAAATTAAAGATAGTCTTTATTACCTTCAACCCTCATCCACCATGACCTTCATTGGAGAACGCACAAGTAAATCCTCTTGGCATGCACGACTTGGTCATCCATCTCTTCATCTAGTTCAAGAAATCATTAATAAGTTTAACTTACCAACTTCTTTGGCATCTCCTTATTATTCTTGTGAAGCGTGCATGAAAGTAAAGAGTCATAAATTATCGTTTTCTACTTCCTCTCATAAATTACGTCTAGTTTTTCTCTAGAAATAATAGGGACCTCCTCCTATTTTATCAAATCCGGTTTTCTTTATTATGTGATTTTTATTGATGATTTTAGTAAATTTACTTGGGTTTTTCATATGAAAAGGAAATCTGATCTTCTTGATATTTTTTGTCGATTTCAAAGGCATGTCGAACAATACTTTGCCCATAAAATACTTTCTCTCCACTCTGATTGGGGTGGAGAATATTAGGCATTTCATCGCTATCTAGACTCCTCAGGCATTCTCCATCCAGTATCATATCTTCACATTGCTGAACAAAATAGTTATGCAAAAAGGAAACATCGTCATGTAATTGAAACTGCCTTAGCGCTTCTCAATCTTACATCGATTCCACTTAAATTTTGGGATGAAGCTATCCACAATGCAATTTATCTTATCAACCGTCTACCCACTCCATTACTTCAACACAAATGCCCTATGGAGAAACTCTTTAATCAACCTCCCACCTTCATGTTCTTACGTATCTTTGGTTGCGCATGTTATCCATGGTTATGACCCTACTCTAAACACAAACTTAATCCTCGTTCTCAACAATGTGTTTTCCTTGGTTATAGTAATTTGCATCATGGGTATCGTTGTCTACATATACCGACAGGACGCATATATATATCCCGACATGTTATCTTTGATAAATCTCTATTTCCATTTGCAGCCTTACCAAAAGCCTTAGGAAATGGTGGTACCTTTATAATGTTGGGTTTCCTCGGCACCGACGTGGGTGTACGTTCGAACATGTTTCGTAAACATGCACAGCGGAAGCAAATAAAATAAGTAATAACTAACTTATTACAATACACACACCACACGCATGCAAGGATACATCAAGTGTAGACATAATCATTATTTCAAATTTTACAATAAAAGGAAATTTATTCTAGTTATACCTGATGAATCACGTGTAGCGGGAATGATATCAATCGTAGCGACTCTCTATAGAATCGCCTCTATCCGTATCCACGCTGAGTATCGTCGGGATAGCTTCACAAAACTACGAGCCCCGTCTTCGCAAGAGTCACTAGTCTCGTGTCAAAATCGTTGTGATCCAAGAGACTATCACAATCCAAATCAAATTCAAATCCCAAAAATGAGTTTTGCAAACACGCTTCTCGGAAGCTGTTTTCGTCAACCAATTGACGAAAACTTAACCCTCCACCTATGAGGATTGCCGGAAATCCAATCCCTGACAAGTAGGTCACTGTCGAAGTACAAAATATCGACCAAACGACCTCTCCAATAAGAGGAGAACAAGTTGTCCAGAAACTGGACAGCTTGTTTGGTGGAAGAGATGATCGACTAATCAATTGGTCGGTTGCTCCTTGGTCGTCGGTGGCCAAAGGAGGATGGTCGAAGGTGTTGTCGGTGGCTGGTGGGTGGCGAGCGGCAAGGAGGAAGAGGCGGCAGCAACTTGGGCAGCAGCTCTTGGTTGGGCGACAATTCCTCTTGGGCGACAAGAAGCAAGGAGGAAGAGAAGGCTTGGGCGGCTAGGGTTTCCGACACGAAAGTTGATTCTTTTTCACAAAACCCTTAAGCCATGTTTTTATAGAGAACACATTCTCCTAACGATTATTGGTTCATAACTAAAATCTATTAACCCGCTCCATTAACTTAAGTTAAAATAAATCAAACTGTGTTAGTCTATTTTAAGTTAAAAAGAACCCAACCAATTTCGGTTCATTCGTTTAAAACAAACCAAACCCCTTTGGGTTATTTTTCACCATTGGATTAGAACCAAACCGATTTGGTTTATCCATCGTGTCTTCATAAGACTCGGCCCATCCATGCTTCCAATGCGACTGAAATAATTTCATACTCGCTCTTTATTTGGTCCAACCAAACCATGTCTCTCTTGATATGAGAATTCTATTCTCAAGCTCGTTTTAAATTCTTTGGATTACGCTCGTTGTGCGTGTGACCAAATAGGTTCCCGATTTATGTTGGTCGTCTATAATTAACCATTAATTATAGAACGATTATGAGTGACACCTAGTAATACATCATGATCCCCAATTAATCGAAAAATTAATGGTTGATCCCAGAACGCTTTTGAAACCCTTCAACAACTACAGTAAATCGTGCCCTATTCTCTTCACTCATCTTATACCCACTTAGTTCAGGACATGATCTATGTGTCAGTCCCCACTAGGCTGACCACATCACACCTAGCCCAAGTATTACTTCCTCATCCTCTGGATTCTAGTTACTGCACATGTATTCAAGAGTATCATACTCTAAACATGTAATATTTTGGCCAAAGACTTTAGTATCAATCCGAAGAGAGGCTATAGGGTATACATCTCCTCCTAAGAAGTAGTGAATCCTCTGTAGGCTATTTAAACACCTTCAGCTACTTTGACTTATACCCAATCATCCCGGGTTCACATCTCCTCGGAGATGTTTGCTTAAGATGTCAAAGTATAAGTCTACATGACCAAGATGACTTGAATGCCACAAGTCGAAGGAACATCGCATTTAAGTTACAGTAAAAACTTCATTGACATATCCATATATGCAGAGAACCATATGAAATCTTATAACTAGTCACTTCAATGAACTAGTTACCATAACTAGCATCCACGATTAACTCCGGACATCCCAATATCTCCAACCAGTGAGGAACAATTGCTTGGATAAATCAAGGAGTATAACTCGTGCTAGTCTCAACATAATTGATGGTGTCCAAATACATCAATTTATCGACTAGGAATAATTTCAATACATCACAATTACACATGTAGAGATACTCACTAGTTGTGATCCAATTGCAAATTCTCTCATGCTATGAATTGTATTGCGAACATTCAGTAAATGAGTTTAAGATCCAATTAAATATATGAAAACATGTATACTTAAATAGTTAATCTTCATTTATCAAATAAATTATACAACTATAAGGCGATTATCTTATGACATCTGTCATATATCACTAACATATAATACCGCCCAATATAACATCAAAGTTTTCGCAGGTCATTCTTCCAACGAGACATGTTGAATCTACAAGAAGAGATGAAATTTTTGGTTATGCTCCGGAACTCTCTGAAAACTCTTCTATACCATCGGAGTCACACCAAGGGTCTACTCCCATAGGAAATACGTGCAATGACGATATTAGAAGGAACAACAATCAAAAACCTATTCTGTGTCCAATCTCGGAATCCTCGTCAGTCAAAGATAATATGTCTTCTAGCTTTGGATCCTCAGATAATGTAAGTCCATTATCAAAATTAACATATCAATCTACTTCTTCAACCTCAACAAAGAGTGATTCAGAAGATGATGCACCTCGTTGCATACTTTCCTTGAGTGATATCCATGTATGATGTCCACCAAAGACAACCCAACATCCTCTTCCTCGTGCTCTCGTGCTCTCCTCAAAATCTATCGAGCCAACTTGTTTTTCACAAGCAAACAAGGATTCAAATTTGCGTAATGCAATGACTACAGAATTTGATGTTCTACTTCACAATGGAACATGAAGTCTAGTTCCAGGCACTCCCTCCATGAATGTAGTGGACTCTAAATGAATATTTCGCCTTAAACATAGAGCCGATGGTTCTCTTGAACGATAGAAATCACGACTAGTAGCGAAAGGATTTAGTCAACAACCAAGTATTGACTTTAATGAACCTTTAGCCCAATTATCAAAATCACATCTGTTTGATTATTATTATCAATAGTTGTAAGTTCGAACTGGTCTATTTGACAACTAGATATTTCTAATGCATTTCTTCATGGTCATATTGATGAAACTATATTTATGGAGCAACGGTCTGGGTTTATTCATCCACAATTTTCAACTCATGTTTGTCAACTTAAGAAATCTATATATGGTATTCGGCAAACTCCTCGTGCATGGTTTCATCACTTGTCTAATTGGTTACAAGTACAAGGATTCTCTATATCAAAAATCGACTCTTCTCTATTTTATAAATATAAGGATGGATCTATGATATTTTTTCTTATTTATGTGGATGACATCTTAATAACTGGGAATGATCAAAAGGGTATTACAACTTTATTAAATTTTCTCAGTCAAGAATTTCCTATTCGAGATTTGGACAATGCTCATTTTTTCCTTGGTATTGAACTCATCCCACATGATGAAGATTGTCTTCTCTCTCAAAATAAATACATTGTTGGACTTTTTCTAAGAGTTAAGATGGATGGAACACGTCCGATATCCACCCCGATTGCTATAAATACCAACATTGTACTCTCATCCTCTCCTGCTATGTTTGATCCTCAGATTTATCGAAGTATTATTGGAGCTTTACAATATGTTACTATCACACGATCAAATATTATATTTGCTATAAATCGTGCTTGTCAGTTTATGAATGCTCAAACTGAACAAAATTGGGAATGTGTGAAAAGAATTTTACGCTATCTCAAATGCACTATACTGCACGGTCTTCTAATATATCGTCATTCATCGCGATATTTACATGTCTATAGTGATGCGGATTGGGCAAGTTCTCCTGAAGATAGGTGCTCTACCAGTGAATATGAAATATTTCTTGGACGAAATCTTATCTCATGGAATTCGAAAAAGTAACCTATGATTTCTCACTCAAGTACTGAGACTGAATATAAAGCTATAGTCAATACAACATCTGAAATTATTTGACTTCAATCACTTCTTTCTGAATTACATCTTGTGTCAAATACCACACCGAAAATTTGGTGTGACAATATTGGAGCAACATATATTATAGCAAATCTGATTTTTCATGCTCGTACAAAACACGTGGAAATTGATTTTCATTTTGCTCGAGAGCGAGTTGCAACTAAACAATTATTTGTTTCGTATATTTCTGCAGAGGATCAAATCGTTGATATCTTTACCAAGTCATTATCTAGATATCGTTTAAATAAGTTAGCAATCAAACTCAATGTAAAAGATCTCCCATTGAATTTGCAGGGGATAAAAGAGAATTAATCAAATAGACTTTATCAAATTAGAATTAATAAAAAATGCTTGGTCAATAGGTTTTGTCAAATTAGATAGAATAGAATTTTTTTATCTAGAATATTTATTTGAATACTTCAATTAATTTAGCCTTGTAATATATCTATAAATATTTTATTTATGTACCAAATAAATCAATAAAAAATACATTGTTTTAACAGAAGGGGCATGCCACCTGACACTTGTGGATCCTGGACCGCACATCCTAGCCTGAGCTAATAATACGAATTTAAAAGCCCTTTTAGCTCCTCTGTGACTCAGTTCTATCTCTAGTCATTAGATTGCTAAAAATAGATATAAAAACTCTAATTACCACCTCCAATATACGGGTGCAAATATAAATGATTAAGGTATTTCATTGTCATGTCTTATCAATTTATTTATATGTAAATATGCACCCAAAAAATATCCTCGTATGTAAATGACATTAGCAATATCATGCATTACCTCTCTTATAAACTTGATTTTTTTCTTCTTATTTTCTTCTTTGCATGTAATAATTAATTTTTTTCTTCTTCTCTTTCATTTTAAATTAAATTAACCTTCTCCCTCCTTTTGCATGCTTGTAAAGCTCGCACCATCTTTAAAATTAATACCACGTCCAAAATCAACACTATGGTAAAAAAAATCAAAATCACCTCTAAAACTAATAACAAACTAGTACTGATGTTGTAAAAATAACATCAAAGTGGTGCTGATGACCAGCACCACGACGGTGCTGATCATGCAAGATTAGCACTACATGTGGTGCTAGTGCAAGGTTAGCACCATATATAGTGCAAGTGCAAAATCAACATCATAATATTGTTAATAACTTTGAGCTGATATTTTTAAGTACATATAAACTTTGGGGTACTTCAGAAATCTGTAGCATTTGGAATGAGTCCAATTGAAGCTCTTTAAGTTTATTAATGAATTTTGAGCCTAGAGAATTTGAATTTTTGAAAAGTTGACATGTAATGGAAGAGGATAATACAATGAACATATTTACAGTGTTTATGTCTAGTTTTGACATCCCTACGATAAGTTATATGTATGTGTCAATTGTCTTAAAGTCATGAACTTTGAAAATCTTCTTGTCACTATTTTAATGACTTTAAACTGATATTTTTATATACATATAAACTATGAGACACTTCAGAAATCTATGACACATGAAATGTGTCTGATCAAAACTCTTTAGGTCAATCAATAGATTTTGATTGAAACCCATTGATGAACCTAGGGACTTTGAATTTTTGAAAAGTTGATATGTAATGGAAGACGATAGTGCAATGAAGATGTTTATGTCTAGTTTTAATATCCTACGATAAATTATGCATATGTGTCAATTATCTTAAAGTCGTAAATTTTGAAAACTTTTTTATCATGCATACAAAACCTGCACGCACCACCTTTAAAATTAATACCACATTCAAAATCAACACCATGATAAAAAAATCAACATCACCTTCAAAATTAGCACTCGACCAATCGACTGCTTAATACCACAAGTCGACTGGTAAACCTCAAAACTGAGGTTTAACTCTTAAGTATTATCCCTCATACTTGACACTCATGCTTAGGCTAGATCTAAGCCTTCAAGACACTTCCATCAGCCTTATGCCCTCAGGGTCTATCCGAGTCTTCCACGACTCATTCACCCTTTGCACTAGCCTTCAAGTACTTCCATCGGCTTTGTCATGCCATCGGGTACCCTTAGCCTAGACCTAAGCCTTCAAAGCCACTTCTATCAACCTTGCGCCTTCGGTTTGAGTCCACGACTCCTCACCCTTGCACTAGCCTTCAAATGCTTTCATCGGCTTCGTTATGTTACTAGGTCTATCTTTGCCAAGAGGACACGCCTCCAAGACTTATATTGTCATGTCACACTTGGACTTTCGCCGTCAAGATTACACCCTTCGACTTATGCAGTCAAAACTATATACTTGGACTTTTCCATTGTCAAGTATACATACTTGGACTTTCGCTGCCAAGACTACACACTTGGACTTACATGACCAAGACTATACACTTGGACTTTCCCTCGCTAAGAATCCATCCTTGGACTTCTATATTGTCAGGTATTCATACTTGGACTTTTTACTACCAAGACTTCACCCTTGGACTTTCCCTTTTCCAAATATCCATATTTTGACTTTCCATTACCAAGAATCCATTCTTAGATTTCTTTATTGTCAAGTATCCATACTTAGACTTTCACTCAAGCTTGGTCAACCTTGACCTGAGATTGATTGCTCCAATAATCTCCCTCATATGACTTTGGATGTCTGAAACCATCAACTAGTCATATTGTCAAACGTTAAAATACTACTTGAGTCCCACCAACATTGATCTGAGGTCGATTGCACCAATAATCTCCCCTTTTTGATGTTTGATAATATCTTTAAGTTAGACTAACTCATAAGCCCAACTTGACTCTTCTTATGTCAAGGCACAATGAAGGTTTCCTAACTTAAACCCTTATTTTCTCCCCCTTTGGCATACATCAAAAAGTCTTTCATCTTCCAATAAGATTCTTCATTCTCTCCCTTTATCCAAAATCATCTTACATGCTTTCATTCTCTTTAGTGATACAACCCTTATCACTAAATGAAAAATAATTTTTCACTCTCCTCCTTTTCAACCTTCATCCATCATGTCTTGATGGACAAACTTCCCCTAAAGGTTTGCTCCCCCTTAACTATTGCACCAACAATGTCCTTGGAGAGTTCTTAAGCCTATAGAAAATCTAAATAATAAAAAAATAAAGGTAAAAGTTCAAACTTGAACTTTAACATCCCTTAAAATTCGATTATCACCTTAATTAACTCTTCAATTCATTTTCAATGGAAATGTTACCTTTCAATGCTTCTCTAAGTATATCATAGGATTAGGAGTGATTAGGGTACTTAGGGGTGCTGATAATTAGCTAAACAAATCTTATTCAGTCAAAAATCAGACCATCAATCGACTCAGTCAGTGACCAATCGACTGAAACCACCACTAGTCGATTGGTTACACTAGCAGTCAACTGGTTTCTATATTTACAGAAAGCAAAAATTTTCAGATGAGATTTGAAAATTCATAAGTAATTCTACGATTTTCTAAAAGTCATGAAACTTCATACATACATTACTTATGTCAAGTAGTATGGGTGAAAAATAATTTTATATGAAAATATCCATTAATTTATAAAAATAATACAAAGTTCAAAACCATTAAAAACTTTAATGTTTTTATCTAATTTGTATCAATATTCTCAATGATGATTGCTATCAAAAGATAGATTTCACCAAGATTTTCTAAAATGATTTTAAAATTATTTTAAAGTGTCATTTTCAATCATAATTTATAGGCTAAGTATACATGACTTGTATACTAGCTTTCCTCATGATTTATGCATATGATTGAAAGAGTTTGAGTTCATTTTGATGTATAATATAAGCACATTGAATTTAACTCAATTTCCTAGCATCTCGCATGCATCTAAGGTATATCAATACATACACATATCATCCTATAGTCTTTCTGAGATGTAAATTTGATTTTTTCCTAATCTAAAAGTTCATGCATTATTATCTAGGACATCAAATAATATCATTTGTCCTTAATTTCGAATCGATAACTTTAATGCATGAATTATGATCATGACATAAATGATTTCTATAAATTAAAAGCATTTGTTAATGATGCATGATGTCATGACATAATGAGAATAATCTAGGTATTAGTCATGACATTAATAAATTTAAGTACTATCATGACTTTTTAAATATTCATATGAAATATGATGTCATGACATAAATTATGGCAAACATAGCATGATAAATTTTATAATATAAAGATATAGAAATACCTAAGTCTTAAATCAAATTATCATTTTCTAGAAGATACCAACGTTAGCATAATGACCCAACTCCCTCAAGTGTGCCAAAATCTAAACTTGGCACATTTTTTATTCTAACTTAATTGTGTCAATTATGATCGATTTTTCAAACTTCATAACTTCTATTGGCACATCCTAAAATCTTTTAGGATCACATTCTAACTTTTATTTCCAAAGTATCTATACCTTAAAAATGCTCTAGAGTGTCAACTTCACTATGGTTAAGTTAACTACCTTTCCATTTTAAGTTGACACACCCATACCCATTTAATGTGAAGGAATCACACTCCTAGGAATCCAATATCTATTGGAGCTCCTTGGGTACTCTAGGTATTCACTAAGGACGACTTCCCTAGATACCTTCCTAATGACTCTCTTAGGCTTCTTGGAAGCCTTAGCCATTTTGGTCTCTTTAAGGTTAACCCTAAGGATATCATCCCTTGTAACTATTTTAGTGACTTTTTTAGACTTCTTCGAAGCCTTAGTCACTTAACTCTTATCAAGGTCACTTCTAAGGATAACTTCCCTTATAACCTTGATACTCTTGGACTTAGGGCTAGTTCCATAACTATATGGTACACTATAGTAAGAGGGCTTGATTTCTTTCGACTTAGACTTGTAGCTCAAACCTTTCTTGTCCTTAGATATTTCTTACCTCCTAAACTTAACTTTTGCCCATTTGACCATTTAATCGAATTTTTTATTTTTCCAAGGGTCTTTTCCAATTTATCAAATCTTGACCTCGAGACTTGATTTTCTAACTCTAATAACTCAAATTTTGAATTTCCGTTATTTCTTTGGACTTTTATTTTTTTAGTCATGTGTCTATCTTTCTTAGGGTTAATGTCTAAATTTTTGTTAACCTTAGATAGAGTTGTTCTTGAAGTAATAACTCTAGAATTGTCCTTAGGCATATATTCATGATGTTTAGCACCTAAATAATAATCCTTACTACTAGCATGCTTTTTATGATGAACAATTGCAAGTAAATTTTTAAATAATATCTTAGGCTTTGCTATGGAAGCTCCCCCTACATATGAGCTCTTTTCTTTGTCCTTCCTAGGGTGACTCTCTTTTGAGCATTGGCTCCGATAGTGACTCTTTTGGTTGCACCAAAATCATATTATATGCTCCTTGCCTTTTTATATCGGAGCTCTGACTTCCTTTGACTTGTCCTTTCTTGATACATTTTGGGTACTTGCTCTTATAATGTCCTTGTTCCCTACACTCAAAACAAATGATATGATTTTTATTTTTAATGATTGCATATGAGTTAGATGAATCTTGAGCTCGTTCTTCATTTTGTTTGGATGTAGAGGTCTTCTCTTCTTGTTCCGACATTGAAGATCTAATCTCTCATTCAATCCTTGAGGTGGAGACTTCTTCCATTTCTTCTATTTCAGACTTGGATGTTGAACATCTTTCAACCACTAAATCTACAAGCTTTTGAGTGTAGGGACCGTGATGTGCACTAGAGGGGGTGAATAGCGATTTTCCAACTTCTTCGATTCATTTGTGTTCGTCTACAAAATGATTAGTGCGCAGCGGAATACAAAAGCATAAGTACAAATAAATACCAAGACAAACACACACAAACACAAGATATTTTATGTAGTTCGAAACTAGGGTTCTTACTCCACGAGCCGAGCTCTAGTAATGCACACCACCACTATATCTTCTCTTTCTCGAAAATAATCCGGAGGTGGAGAAACCTCTTATAATGTCTTACAACAATAAGAATACAAGACACAACCAAATACAAGAAAATACAATAAGGATGAAAACACAAATGTAAAGACCACTTTACAAAGAGAACTTTTGAGTGCTTATTGATGTGGTTGCTTTGAACGCCTTGGAAGGTCTGGAATGCAACAACAAAATCCCTCCCAAATGCTCAAGAACCAGCTTCTTCCAATCTTCCTGTTGAGTTCCTTTTAAATCACACATCAGATTGATTTTCGCTTGGCAATCGACTGCCCCCTCATCTGTTATCTCACAATAGACTAATCCACGTTGAATTCTGTCCAATGTACACTTGAGCAGTCGACTACCCTTACCAACAGTTGACTGTTGCATCACTATTCGACTTTCCAATTGACTACCAAAGCTTCTGTGCTCGTGTCCACTATCACTAGTTGACTGCCCATAATTGACAACCAACTACCATGGACCAGTCGACTGCCAAGACACAACAAGCAGTCGAGCCTCAGTTGACTACTCTGTCAATCGACTGAGTCATAATCCCAGTTGACTAATCGAGTTAACTAGGCCTCTCGAGTACTAAACACTCGACCAGTCAACTGACCCAAAGTCTCAGTCGATTGGTAAACCTCAAAAGTGAGGTATAACCCAAGTATGATCAACCACCTTTGGTCTAGACCTAAACCTTCTAGCCACCTTCATTAGCCTTACGCCCTCAGGGTCCGTCCGAGTTCTCCACGACTCATTCACCCTTTGCACTAGCCTTCAAGTGCTTCAATCATCTATGTCATGCCTTCAGATACCCTTAGCCTGGACCTAAGCCTTCTAGCCACCTCTATCAGCCTCATGCCCTCGTGGTCCATCCGAGTCCTCCACGACTCCTTCACCCTTCACGTTAACCTTTAGATGCTTCCATTGGTTATATCATGCCAACGGGGTCTCCTTTGCTAAGAGATCGTGCCTCTAGAATTTCTTCATTGACAAGCCTTAATGCTTGGACTTTCACCGCCAAAACTATATATTTGGACTTACGTAGCCAAGACTATACCCTTGGACTTTCCATTTGCCAAGTATTCAAACTTGGACTTCTCCATGTCAAGACCATTCTTGGACATTCCTTGCCAAATCTCCAAACTTGGACTTCTCCATTGCCGAGAATCCATACTTGGACTTTCCATATCAAGTATCTAAACTTAGACTTTCCCTCGAGTCTTACTCGAGTCTAGTCAACCTTTATCTGAGGTTTGATTGCTCCAACAATCTCTCCCATATGACTTTAGATATCCTAATTATCTACTAGTCGTATGGTCAAATCATATCCAACCGTATTGACAAACATCAAAATACTACTCGAGTCTCACAGATTCCTCCTCACGTTGTGCCGGTGAGAAATTCTCATGGAGTTCGACTAACTTGCTCCACAACTCCTTTGCGTCCTTAAATTCTCCTATCTTGCACAAAATATCATTAGGTAGCAAATTGATTAACATTTTGGTTACCTTATTGTTTCTTTTGGATTTTTGGACTTGTTTCTCGATCCATTTCTTCTTCTTGAGAATTCTCTCCTTATCTATGGGAGCTTCACATCCTTCAATGACGACAATCTAATCCTCTATGTCGTTCATCAAGAAGTAGTTCATTCTTCTTTCCAATAAGCAAAGTCTTCACTGTTGAAAGAAGATGAAATTTGTATGTTGTAGCTCAATCCGTTTATCTCTAGCTTTTGCTCTTTTGGCGATTAATTCTTGAAGAGCGGTCTCGCTTTGATACTAATTGTTAAGACCTTAATGACACACTAGAGGGGGGTGAATAGTATTTTTCATTTTCATGGTTTGTCATTTTTACTTGTCTAAGAGTTGTTGGTGCGCAGTGGAAATAAAGATAATCAAAAGCAAAAAATAACACAAGCATACGACATCGTTGTTTAACATGGTTCGAAAATAAAACTCCTACTCCACGACGATCCTTAAGGTAGATCACTCCTCTTCAATGGTGCCATTAGTTTCCTCCTTTAGGTAAGCACCAAGGTGGAGTAAACCTCTTACAACCTGATCTTTACAACAAAATACAACAAATATATAATGTAATAAGCAAATACAAGTAAAGAAATATTTTACACAATAAATTTGTACTTGAGCACTCTTTTGGTTGCTTTGAATGATTAGGAAGGTATGGAAATCATCAATTTATCCCCTTCAAGATCATCAAGAATCAGCTTCCAAAAACCTCCTCCGCATTCTCCTTTTAAAGCTTTACTCGGGCTGATTTTTCACCTAATAGTCGACTGCTCACCTGATCGTTATCTCATAATTGACTAATCGACGTCGAAAACTCTAAATCAATTAATTGCTCATATCCATTAGTCGACTGCTAGAGCCATCAGTCGACTACGAAATATTATGTGCTCTTGTCCACTAAAATCAGTTAACTACAATGTCCAGCCGATTGATCTAAGCCACTAGTCTACTGTTAGAACCACAATCAACAATCGAGCTGAAATCGACTGCTTGACCAGTTGATTGGGTCATAACTCTAGTCGACTACTCAAGTCTTCTGAGCTCTCCGAGTGTCGAACACTCGACCAATCGACTGGTCAATACCACCAGTTGACTAGTAAACCTCAAAATTGAGATTTAACTCCAAGTATGATCCCCTCATACTTGACACTCACGCTTAGCCTAGACCTAAGCCTTCAAGACACTTCTATTAGTCTCACGCCCTCAGGGTTCATCCGAGTCCTCCACGACTCCTTCACCCTTCACGCTAGCTTTCAAATGCTTTAATCGATTTCGTCATGTCATTGGATACCCTTAGCATAAACCTAATCCTTCAAGCCACTTCCATCAACCTCGCGCCTTTGGTTTGAGTCCACGACTCCTCACCCTTGCGATAGCCTTCAAGTGTTTTCATCACCTTCATCATGCTACCGGGTCTACCTTTGTTAAGAGGTCGCACCTCCGAAACTTACATTGGCAAGTTACACTTAGACTTTCGTCAAAGACTACACCCAAGGACTTATGCGACCAAGGTTATACACTTGGATTTTTCCATTGTCAAGTATTCATACTTGGACTTTCGTCGCCAAGACTGTATACTTGGACTTACACGACCAAGACTACACATTTGGACTTTCCCTTTGTCAAGAATTCATTCTTGGACTTCTCTATTGTCAAGTATCCATACTTGGACTTTTCATTGCCAATACTACATCCTTGCACTTTTTATTTGTCAAATATCCATAATTGAACTTTCCATTACCAAGAATTCATTCTTAGACTTCTCTATTGCCAAGTATCCATACTTGGATTTCCATTCGAGTTTCACTTGAGCTTGATCAACTTTGACATGAGATTGATTGCTTCAACAATCTCCCTCATATGACTTTGGATGTCCCAAACCATCCGCTAATCATATTATTAAGTGTATTATCAAACGACAAAATACTACTCGAGTTCCACTTGAATCTGGTCAACATTGATCTGAGGCCAATTGCACCAACAATCACTACTGTTAATGACTTTGAGTTGATATTTTTGAGCATATATAGACTCTAAAGCATTTCAAAAATCTATAGCATTTGGAATGCATCTGATCGAAACTCTCTAGGTTCATCAATGGATTTTGATTGAAATCCATTGATGAGCTCAGGAGATTTGTATTTTTGAAAAGATATGTAATGGAAGAGGATAATGCAATGAAAGTATTTATGTTTAGTTTTGACATCTCTACGATAAATTATGTGTATGTATCAATTGTCTTAAAGTCATAAATTTTAAAAATCTTTTTATCATGCATGCAAAATATGCACCACTTTTAAAATTAATACCATGATAAAAATTCAATATCACCTTCAAAATCAACACCACCTCTAAAATCAATAATAAATTGATGTTGATATTGTAAAAATCAATACCACGACAGTGTTGATCATGAAAGACCATCACCACACACGATAAATGCAATGAAAGTATTTATGTTTAGTTTTGACATCTCTACGATAAATCAATTGTCTTAAAGTCATAAATTTTAAAAACCTTTTTATCATGCATGCAAAATATGCACCACTTTTAAAATTAATACCATGATAAAAAAATCAATATCACCTTCAAAATCAACACCACCTCTAAAATCAATAATAAATTGATGCTGATATTGTAAAAATCAACACCACGACAGTGTTGATCATGAAAGACCAGCACCACACACGTGGTGCTGATCTTGCAAGACCAACACCACAAAACCAACACCAAGGTGTTAGTGCAAGACCAACATAACATATAGTACTAGTACAAAATCAACATCATAATATTTTTAATGACTTCGAACTAATATTTTTGAGCACATATAGACTTTGGAGCACTTCATAAATCTATAGCATTTGGAATTAGTTCGATCGTAGTTCTTTAGGTCCATCAATGAGTTTTGATTGAAACCTATTGATGAGTCTAAGGAATTTGAATTTTTGAAAAGTTGACATGTAAAAGGAAGAGGATAGTGCAATGAAGTCATTTATGATGTTTATGTCTAGTTTTGACATCCCTACGATAAGTTATATCTATGTGTTATCTTAAAATCATAAACTTTGAAAATCTTTTTATCACTATTGTTAATGACTTTGAGCTAATATTTTTGGACACGTATAGACTCTGGGGTATTTTAGAAACCTATAACACTTGTCTTAAAGTTATGAGCAGTGATAAGAAAGTTTTCAAAGTTTATGACTTTTTGACAATTGACACATACACATAATTTATCGTAAAGATGTCACAACTACACATAAACACCATAAACACCATAATCACCTTCATTGCACTATTCTCTTCCGTCTCATGTCAACTTTTCAAAAATTCAAATCTCCTAGGCTCATCAATAAGTTTCGATCAAAATCCATCGATGAACCTAGAGAGCTCCGATTGGATTCATTTCAAGTACTACATATTTCTAAAGTGTCTCAAAATTTATATCCAAAAATATCAGCTCACAGTTATTAATAACTTTATAATATTGATTTTGCACCAGCACTATATGTGGTGTTGGTCTTACAAGATCAGCACCACTTTGGTGTTGATGTTTCAAGACCAACACTCCAAGATGTTGATCTTATACCAACACCATGGTTGGTTTGACAAAAGACCAACACCATGGTGGTGTTGGTGGTTGGTGCTGGTCTTGCACTTGTGGTGTTGGTTTTACATAAAAAAAAAGAAATAAAACTGTCACATTAGCAGTCTCATGCGATTGTCCCTATTGGTGAAGGAGGTAAATCAGGAACCTATGTGACACGTACAAAGGAGTCATGACCTCTCCGAGAATTGATCTCTGTCCATTTAAGAGTTATCTCTTTATACTTACCAACTATGTTAGCCCTAGGGGCTATGATGTTGATCTTACATGATTAGCATCGTCGTGGTGCTGATCATGCAAGATCAATACTATTTTTTGTATTGATTTTTACAACACCAATATCATTTTGTTATTGGTTTTAAAAATGCTACTATTTTTTATTATGTTATTGATTTTAGATATGATATTGATTTGAAAGATGGTGCGAATTTTACATGTATACAAAAAGAGAGAAAAGATTAATTTAATTTAAAAAGAAAAAGAAGAAAACAAAATTATTAAATGCAAAGGAGAGAAAAAAAAATCAAATTTGTCATAGAAATAACGTGGGAAATTAATGTATCTTTTAGTCCTTTTGAAACCTTTGTACACTTTTTAAGCATACCATATTTTAGATGCACCCTTGATAAATTATCGTTCAAAATTTTTATTAAGCTCCGTACTATATCATTTTTTTTAAAAAAAATTATTAATTTATTCGATTTAAATTTAATCGATACAATTATTAACAGATTGCTATATATATGTTCCTGAAATATGCAAACAACCCAATTATATTATAATGCATCACACACTAGCACTAAAACTGAGAGGATATTCAAAAGGCATTTCCATACCAAACAGAAAAATTGAAGACATCGATCAAGAATCCATAAAACTCAAAAGTTCAGCAACATTACAATTCTTCCAGAATAAATTTATGAGCCACCACCATCCAGAGGAAACCAGAAACATGGTCAAATGTAAACAGATGTAGAGACTACTGCAATAGTGCAGTTCTGCTCATTCCTCCTCATCTTCATCTCCATCACCTCCAGCGGCCTTCTTCGCTGCAGCCTTCTGATTTTTTCTCTTCACCCTTCCAGGGCGCCCACCACCGAACGGACTGGTGAGGGAGAAGTCAATGTGCTTAGCTGAATCCACCCTCACCATGAAGGATGGGATGTTCACTACTTGCCTTCCTACACTGCAAGATGGTTGGCACGTAGGAAACCAGGGTTAGTAAGTTGAGGCAACGAATGTTATATGAAATTTGAACAGAATAAAACACATGAAGCCCATATACAAAAAAACAGCAAAAGCATAACACCACCACTTATACTAATGATGTCTCTACTATGAACGATTCGATTTGAAAGAAAAAAACAAATGATTATGCTATAAATTGCAGAAACTTCTGCTGGCACATTGTTGTTAGAGGCGTTTAACCAAGCTATGTAACTAAGAAAGTTTTTTAAAACAGTCCTTTTTTGCCATCATGAATATAAAAGCATAAAACAATGTATAAAACAAATCAAATGAAGAATTTTCATGCAAAATGAAGTAGGACTAACAACCAAAGAAAGAAACAATATGCAAAGGTATTATTCAGTTTCACTTTCATTACTGATTCCCGGAACTCCATTTCTTTAGTCTAGATAACATTGCACACTGCTTTCAGATTGTTTCGAAGTCGACTACTACATCTGGACAAGGTTTGAAGATTGCTATTAAAACACCAAAAGATTATTATCCAATAGGCTCCTGAGCAGCGACTCTCAAATAATTAGAATCAACTGCAAACAATTAGGTAATAGTGTTTCCAGTGGATAATAATAGACAATAATAATGTACCAATAATCAACGACAGGTGTTGGAGAGGATGACAGAAACATTAAATTACCTAAATAATGCAGTTTGATAGCTCAATTCAGCAGAGTATGCAAGTCAAAAAAAAAAAATGAAAGTTGCTGATCAGAGGAACAACAGGGCACAGTGTATAGGTTTTTTTTTTTTTGGCATTCATTCTTCAGGGGGGGGGGAAATCATGTATAACATACGGACTATATATTGAAATTATACCGTATGTGGCGCTGTCTGATGAGAACCCTAGCGTGGTGGATGGACTTAGCCATTCCAGACTTGAAGACGAGTGTCTGCAAACGCCGCTCCAAGAAGTTCTCGACGGTGAGAGCCAGCACATAATCGAGCTTGTTCTGCCCTTCCTCGAGGAGCCCATACCGATTCATCCGGCGGAGCAGGGCTTCTCCCTCAAAGATTCTACGAGGGTTCTTCTCATCGAGCGTGAGAAGCTCCCTAGCCGCATTACGGATCCGGCTCAGCGCATACTGGACCCTCCAGAGCTCCCGCTTGCATCGGAGCCCATACTCTCCCACCAGCTTCAGTTCGGCATCGAGCCGCTCTTTCTCGTAAGGACGACGGGGCTTCTTGAAAGTCTTGCCATCTGCAAACACCTCAAGTTAGCGGGCAGATCCACACCAAAAACAAAAAAAAGAGAAGATCTTTGAAAGAATACAGGATCAAAACTAAGAAAACGAGGAATGCTAGCATGCAATAGATCGATTTGGAAGATTGAAGGACGAAAAAACGGCAGAGATAGGCTCACAATTCCTGTAGAAACTGACGTGCACCATGGCCGGTTCTTCTTCGCCGACGCCTCGCTAAACGGGAAGAACGAGGATAGTTTTTATACACGTTCTCGGAACCTGGGTACCAAAACCCTAACCGCAAATCCACACAAAACCGGGCCGGACCAGGCCGACCATAAACGAAGCCTTAAATCCGGCCTTTTAGCGGTTCAAAACTCTGAAAAATTCCATTTCAACTAAATATTTAATTTTTAAAAAAAAAATCTGGAGGGGCAAGCTAACATTACTCAAACCCTGGAAGGTATTTCACAAAATCCAATAAAATCTGGGTCATTCTAAAAATTCCCTTTATCTTCGAGAAAGGCAAATCAACGCATGCTTCGCAGTCAGACACGGCAGCACTCTTTTTCAAAAAGGTACCAGGAATATATCTCTTTTTCACAATCTTCCATCTCAAGCTCATCAATAAAACCCAACTCTTATTATAATCGTCGAGATTATACAAAGACACACACAAAAACAAAACAAACAAAAAAAAAATACATTCCTTAAGTTCTAAGCTTTAAAAAGACGTCTGGAGCGAACCATTCAGAAACAGATGGATATAAATATAATTGTTTAGTTGCACATTATAATACTGCAAAATACTTTCTCCTGCTTTCATAATTATACCGGGAACTGATTCCTTCGTAAGAAAAATGTTTTTAAAGAAAAAGGCGCGAATGCTGAACAGCACTGATATACGTACAGTAGTTTAGAATTGATAAATCAAAGACAGTCTTCCACCGAATTGAAGTTAAGCTGAGAAATTAAACTATCTCTAACACCACCAAACCTGATTAATTAACACACTTATATATTGTATTAAGCTTGTAATTTCTAACTAACTCAACCCTAAATATGTGTTTTATCCTCTAGTTTAGTGTTTGGAATATATATAACTCAAAAGTTCCCCTCTTAGGCTACAAGTCTTTCATCTATATATATACGTTGCAAACCGCTCTATTCGAGTATCAATGAGCTTAAGTTGCACTAATTCCCTCTTCCTTTATCTTCTTCTCTCCGCTAGCAAAACAATCGGCAAGAAGAAGAAAAAGTAGCTTCCATCTCGATCGAGCTATGTCGGGGGTTTGGGTCTTCAAGAATGGAGTGGTTCGACTGATCGAGAACCCGGCCAACGAGCAATCATCGACTATTCGACGAAAGGTTTTGCTCCACATACCTTCCAATGAAGTCATTACCTCCTACGAAGCCCTCGAGCGCAGGCTGATGAGTCTAGGGTGGGAGCGGTACTACGACGACCCTGACCTTCTCCAATTCCATAAGCATTCTTCTCTCGACTTGATCTCTCTTCCCAAGGAGTTCAACCGGTTCAAGTCGATGCACATGTACGACATCGTCGTGAAGAATCGGGAGACATTCAGAGTCATCGACATGTAGTTCGAGCCAACAAATTAGGTGCACATGTTCTTCCTTCACCTCGATCGATCGATCGATCGACTGAACTGTTTGTCCATGTGATGTGTGAAATTGTTGTGAAATAACTATTAGTAGTAATTTGCACGTTTCCTTTTGCAACCTCAATCTCTCGTGGCAAGTCATATATATTGTAATATGTGTAATATTGGTCATGTTGATAATTAAACTTCTGTTTTTGCTAGTTTAGCTCATTATTATTATTTTCATCAAAAATATCGCAATCTCTATCATGTTCTATCAAATATCACAATACTCGAGTCGAGATTGCTTCGACGTTATCGACAATAACTCCTATATATATCCATCGATCGACTTCGAGCAAATAGATTTTGAAAATACACGATCGAGTGTTATCGAGATTAAAAGTGGTTAAACTTATTTGCCACTTGTTATCTCGAATAATATAAAGTTGGCATCTTTGTTACTAAATCATAAAGAATATATAAACTCTCCGAGTGTAGTTACTAATTTTAATTTGAACTCTCAAAATATACAAGTCCAACAATAACATGTCATATATGCGATTGTTATTTTAAAATTAGCCTTCTTCGATCTCTCTTAAATTAGTAAAATAATAATAACGACAATAATAATAATAATAATAATATAAAAAGTGTACGTCGTTATGAAATGAGCATCAAATGCAAGATGCTTAGTAAGAATAGAAAAAAACATTAAACACTACATCCGTCCGTAACATTCTTTGTTAGTTATGAAAGCATTTGTGTTACGGAACACAAAGAAGGTACAAGTTCCTTTGGTACAATTAAAGTAGTAACTTTTCAGTGGGATGCTCGTTAAAGTAGTTGGGGATTACAATTCGATTAGAACCTTCTAACCTTTATTAGAGGCTAATAATGATGATTAACTTTATTCTTCAATTCACTACTTATGTTAATGAAGAATCTATCCTATCGTATTTATATATGGTGTTCCCTTGCCTCTTTTGGGACTTGTCTAATTAATTAATTAGTTAATTAACAAGTGCTTTGCACCACGAACAGAAGTTTGATAATTAATTATCAAACAAATTCATTTATACACGCACGGGCAAGCTTAGTGACTTTGATACCTTCTTCATTTTATAGTCTTAAGTCATACGCTTGTAAATATAAATTTAATATTTTTAAATAGTGGAATAGCATCCCTTATTAGTTAATGGTCGTAATAGAACTTTTTTTTTTTTCTCTCTTCTTTTTGTTAGAATAACACAAGCACTTTGACGTGAGGGAAGTGCCTAAGGCCACGTAGCAAGCTAAGTAACCTCGCTCAATTAGGATGTTAGCATTACTGAACGTGGATACGGTTATTATTTCATGGCATAATTGCACTCACGTATTTAAGATAATGCACGTAAGTAGTGCATTATGGTAATGATGAGAAGAGTATATATCTCTCCGTCCAAGTTAAAGAAGGAGAGAGAATCTAGACACGTTGCGGAAGCACGGTCGAAGAATAGAATGACGAGACAATACTATGTTGTGTACATAGAGAGGATAACATCCAAGGAGTGATACAGGAACTTAGTTTGTGGAATCGTAAGGGTGGTTGATATTCGTGATCATCCTTTACACATCGAACACAAGCTCGAAAGATCTATTTTTCTGTAGATCGGTAAAGTTTTGAAGGAATTGAGAAATTCACTATAAATTCTTTACAGTTTTATTAATTCATGGAGAGTTTTAGTTATTTATAATTCCTACATTGGTTTCAGAGCGTGATTCAAAATGAAAATCGAAAATAAAACTCGCATCGTTGCCTGGATTATTTTTTGAGTTTTGTTAATTCCTCATGTTTTCGTAAGGAACATGAAGAACAATGTTGTAAACCTAGTTTCTGGCACAAACTATCGAGTGGTTGCCCGAGTGAAAAATCATAACTCTTAAGTGAGAAACGACACTGTTTGATTGGGAATAGTGTTGTTGTAAGTGGGAAAAGTGGAGCCCAAGAACTTTAGGTGCTCGGGATTGAGGAGTGTGAGACGCTAATTTTTTTTTCTCACGGAACTGTCGAGTGAGACTTGGCAAAAAGAATTGTCTTGGTCAAGCACTTTGAGTGCTTGACACTGAGGATTGGATAGAGTAGTGTCGGTTGTCCAAGCCCGAGTACAAAAGTACTCGGGAAAGATGAAGAGGTGCTCGGGCTTCGTGTTCGAGAAGGCTCAATGCTTGGGCGACAAGGGACAATGCTCAACACTTGGCTGCTCGGGCGTGATGCTCAGTGGTGCTTGGGCACAGGGTGCTCGGGCGTGATGCACAGTGGTGCTTGGGCATAGGGTGCTCGGGCAATTCACGCTATCGTGCCCGAGTAGATCGTGTTGTCCTTTGATGAACCATGTGCCTCGTCGAGTAGCGCGGGCTCGGTGCTCGTGCTTGGGATGCTCGAGCAATGCATTGCTCGGGTTGTGCACTCAGTGCTTGGGCTCAGGAGCCCGACGTATAGAGTGGTGCTCGAGCGTTGTGCTTGGGAGTACAGAGCACATAGTACTCAGACATAGAGCATGCAGTGCATGGGCACAGTGCAAGCAGTGCTCGGGCACGCTTGTTGTGTGTACTCTGAGTGGCGCTCAAGCAATGTGGTGCTCGAGTAGGGCTCTCGGTGTTCGGGCTCATAAGCTCAATAGACTGAGTGGTACTTTGGTTATGAGACACACAGTAAGGTGCTCCTCACTCAGTTGGGAAAGATTGTGCAAGCACAGGTTGCTCGGGGTGTTCACTTTGTACTTAGGTTGTGTGCTCAGTGCTCAGGCAATGGGATGCTAGGCTGAGAATAGCACGAAGCCACAGTGCTCGCCAGAGCACATGGCACTCGGCTGAGGAATGCTTGAAGAAATGGTGCTCAGGTATGCAGGTGCTCGGGCGACAAGGCGTTGTTCTCGGCATAGTGCTTGGGTTCTAAGCTGCTCGGGCGAGTTGCGTGGTGCTTGAGTATGCAAGTACTTGGGTGACAGAGGTGTGTGATGCTTGGCTCAATGAGGAAAGCGCGGTCCTCGGGATTGTGTGGTGCTCGGGCATACGTTACTCGACACAAGGCACAATAATGTGGTCATCGGCTTAGAGAAGAACCGAGGAGCTTATACGACAGAGCAAGGTGCTCAGCACAGTGCTCATAGTGCTCAAAAGAGGTTGTGCTCAGTACTTGACCGAGTAAGCACAATGCTCGATACTCAAAGTGCTTGGGAGGGTATTAGGAATTTGCCTAAGTACTCGAACAATGCATGAGGTGCTCGAGATGTCATGTAGTGGTGCTCGGGACATCAGCGCAGTGCCCGAGATGTTGTGAGAAGTTCTCGGCCAGCGATCTTAGTGCTCGGGACTGTGGTTGGTCGAGTGAACAAGATCATAATTGGTAAAGTGGTAGAGTGCTATGGTCGAGAAACTAAGTCGGCATTGGATGACTGGTATAGTTGACAATTGTCAACTAATCTCAAAACTGAAATGACGAGTAGTTGTTAGAACAACTTAGACTCAGAATAAACAACTCAAAATAGATTTTGTAAACTAGGGTTGACTCTCGGGATGTTCAGAAGATAAGATACCACTGTCGGTGCTCGAGTGCTTGGGGTGCTCAGAGTAGAGCGTGCGACGTTCGGGTTCTCGCAAAACATTGTTGAGTCAAGTTTCCAAGGTACCAATTGGTTGGTCCAAAATAATAGTTGACTAATAGACTGAGAATGGTGCTAATCGACTGGTAAATGGGTCAATCAACTAAAACTCTTAAAAATCAAGAAGATTTAGTTTTTTCTTGATTATTTGTGTAAGGTTTATGCTCGTATAAATTGAATTAAGTCGGTTTTGTAATAGTCAGTTTTGTATTGACTTGATTAATCTCAATTTTAGATGGTACAAATGATTACTATAATGATCCGTCGTGATGTGTTACAAAATAAGTTGAAAGAAGCTATCCAAGGGATAGTTTCTAATCCTGCTGATGGGTCATCGGACACATAGGAAGGCTCGATGGTCTTTTCTGAAGACTCATGATGCAGGAGTTTTCCATACTCAACAACTATCGAATTTAGGCTTTGGTGCGATCTCTACCAAACAATCTCAGTGTAGTTGCACATCACGTATAAGAGTGTTATGAAGGGCGCATAACATATGTTGAGTTGTGATGGGAACTACTTCAACTCAAGGATTAGGTGGATCCTGAGGAGATTAGAGAGAATTCTAAAGTCAGTCAACCTGAGAATACTCTAGTGGAGCCTTGGAAGATAGGATTTGAAATTATTACTACTGCTCTAGTATTTGTTCTAGTGGGAGTAATAATAACCTATATAATCTATTAGAGTTGTTTAGATTATGAATAAAGAATGATATATGGTAATAGTCTTTTCCTTTCTTAAAATATGTTATATGTTAACACACTTTTGAATAAATAATGATTAGTTCATTTATGTTAAAATCATGATAATTTAATGATTAGTTTATTAGATGAGATGTATGCGATTTAGTTAATCAATGTCGATCAGATTGGAACATTCGAATGATAAGTAGAAACATAGTTGTCACTTGATTTTGTAAACTAATTTAGACTTATATTGAGTCAATCAGAAATCACATACATAAAATTTACACTGAATAGTTGAATAATGTGTTTATTTATGGTAGATTATGATAACTAAAAATATCATAGTTGAACCCAACAAGAGTGAGAAATTGAATGGGGGCAACTATAAAATCTAATACCTTAAGATACAATATGTTCTTGAGAAATAAGAAGTTCTAGAGATTGTTCATCAGGTCATGATAGAACATGTTGATGGTACAACTGCACAGTACAAACTAGATCTTGATGACTTTAAAGTATGGAAGAAAAAGAACTCCACTTCTAAGGGTATATCGATTAGTTCGATGATAGATGACCTGATTTTTTAGTATGAATCATATCCATTGGCTCATGTTGTCTTTGTAGCCCTTAGAGAGAAATACAATGGAATGAGTCTGAGCAAACTTTGACAACCGACAATCAAGTTTGACAGCTACAAAAAGCGTCCAAATATTTTCATGGTTCAACATCTAAGAGAGATGTCAAACATGATTCGGAAACTTAAAACTGCTGGTCATATTGATCAATGAATAACAGATTCAAGCAGTTATATGTTCCCTTCTTGATTCTTGGGAAACCATGACACAAAACCTAACTCACAGTGAGAGTATCAAGACTTTCACTGATATCTCATGTCATGTAGAATTGGAGACAAAGAGAGTGGAATCCGCGAGGATTTCTGGACTAGCTTATGTATCTATCGATTCTACTGAATCATCTGGATCAAAAAAGAATAAATGGTTTAAGAAGGGAAAGAAAAAGAAAAAGAAAGTTGTTACTGTTGTTGGGAAAGACCCAAACAAGAAGAAGGGGAAGAAGACCGAAAGAAATTTAAAAGCAAATGGACTTACTTTAACTGTGGCAAGAAGGGTTACTTCGTTCGGGGGTGTATTGAGTCGAAAAAGATAAATCTGAGTCTGTCTTCTTTTCATGAGCATTTTATTGCTAGTTCAGTGTTGTTAGCTGATTATTATCCTTTGTAGATTATAGATTCGGGAGCAACCAATCATGTAGCTCGGAAGCGAGTTATATTTGTGGAGTATCATTGGGTACCAACTAGCAACAAGTGGATATATATAAGAAATAATGCAAGAGTTGAAGTCAAAGGGATTAACACTTGCAAATACAACCTTCGTAGTAGAAGTACTCTGATTCTACAAGATGTCTTGTATGCTGCTGAAATTCGACAGAATATTGCTTTCGTTATGTGTCTTCTTCATTTAGGATATTGTATTAATTTTTATAATTGATGTGTTGAACTTAAAATTGACTCTGTGTCAATTGAATATGATTTTTTAACAAATAATTTTATGGTTCTTGATGTAAAATCATATGTCAATTGTGTTATTGATAGTTATTTTTCAAATATTACTCTTACTAGTGATGCAGATATAACTGATGAGATTTGACATGCCAAATTATGACATATAGGACAAGAACGTATGAATCGGTTAGCTAGAGAGGGCCTATTAAACACTTGTGCTAAGATTAATTTGTCTATATGTGAGCATTATCTTGCTAGAAAAGCAATTAGAAAACCATTTGGTAAGACTATTAGGGATGATTCTCCAGTGCAATTAATTCATTCGAATATTTATGGTCCAATGAATGTGAAAGTTAGACATGAAGGTTCCTATTTTATTGCATTTATTGATGATTTCACTCGTTTTGATCGTGTGTATTTGTTTTTTTTATAAATTTAAAGCATTAAATTGTTTCATTCGTTAAGTAAACGAAGTTGAGAATCAATTGGAATGTAAGGTTACGACTTTATGCACTGACTGTGGAGGTGAATATTTGTGTGATATATTCAAGACAATGTGCAATGATAAACAAATTATTAGGCAACTAACTATCCCAGAAATTCCACAGTAAAATGGGGTTGCTGAAAGAAGAAATAAGACTCTTCTTGAAACAGTTATGTCTATAATGGCTCAGGCTAATTTACTAATCTCCTATTGGAGAGATACATTATTAGCAGCGACCTATATACTTAATAAAATGTCTTCAAAATCAGTTCCATCTATCCCGTATGGATAGGCAGGAAATCAGATTTGAGTATATGAAATTATGGGGTATAGTTGTCTATGTTCATGAAAGTTCTCACAAATATGAAAAATTAGGACATAGGTAAGAAATATATTTTCATTAGATATTATAAGACCTCTAAAGGTTATGTTTTCATCGGTGAGCAACTAAATAGAATCATCTCTAAATAGAGTCGAGAAATATTACTTTTCTTAAAATAGAATTCTAACTAGAAATGATGTTGATAAGACAGTTCCTCTCTTTGAGAAGAGTGAGATATTATCAATAAAAGAGGTGTCACAAGGGAGGCATGAGTCTAGTCAATCGAGTGGGAGTAATTTGCCTAGTTATGAGTTGACTTCTCAACAACCCAACTTACAAAGAAGTGTTTGTAAGATCAAATCCAAGAAAAGGTTTAATATTGAGAATGAGATAATGATGATATTCTCAGTTGATGATGATGAACCTCAATCTGTTGAGAAATCATTGGGATGTAGTGTTAGAGAAAAGTGAAAAGTTGCAATAGTAGAAGAGATGAAGTCAATGATAAAAAATCATATTTGAGATTTAGTTGATCTTTCTCCGAGGCGAAGGCCTATTGGGAATAAATGGATTCTTAAAATAAAGAGAAAAATAGATGGATTGATTAATTAATACAAAACTCGTTTGGTTGCAAAAGGGTATACCCAACCCGAGGATATAGACTATGGAGAGACATTTTCTTCTGTAGAGAAGTTTGTGTCAATATGAGTTATTTTGACTTTAATAGCACATTATGACTAGGAATTATATCAAATGGATATAAAAATCACTTTCCTTAATGATAAATTTGACGAGAAAATCTATATGGTTCAGCCAGAAGGTTTCATTGCTGAAGGCCTAGAGGAGAAGTATGTAAACTTAAAAAGTCTATATATAGATTGAAGCAAGCGTCAAAATAATAGAACATAAGATTTAACGAAGTTGTTTTATCTTGTGATTTCGAAATGATCAATAAAGATTAATATTGTATTTTCCTGAGAAAGAAAAAAAAAAGTATATCATTTTATCACTATATGTATAAAAGAATTAGATATGGAGGAACGAGGGAATGTAAAAAGAGATATGAGGAAACAATGAAATTTAGGAAAATATTCTTTTCACTTAAATTTTGTCTAAAACCTCTTACATATATACAAGTTGGCTAAAAAGAAAAAAAAGACAATAAATATTTGACATTTATTACATTGAGAGAAATAAGGTAAATAATGAGCTAACCAAATCAAGGAAAATAGAAAAAAAAAATTGTAATGAGAATCAACGGAGCATATTCCAATGTTGTTGAAATAACATATTTCAACACTCCCTCTCAAGTTGAAACATAAATATTTAAAATGCTCAACTTGCACAAATGAGATTGAAAGAGTGATTTTCCAAATGATTTAGTAAATATATATGCAATTCCTCTATCTACTCGTTTTAACTTTTCTATTAAATTGAGTTTCAACAAACGTAAAAAAAGATTTTAGTAAAGATTGTGTCTCAAACTTATAACGCATAAGAAAAATCCATATATATCTAGAAAAAGTCATCCACAGCAGTTAAGAAATAATAAGCTCCCAAATGAGAGGTGACTTAAAAAGCTCTCCAAATATCATAATATATTAATTCAAAAGGTTCACTGGTGGAAATGGAACTCATACCAAAAGGTCGGTAGTCTTGTTTGTTTGACTAATGGACAAATATTATAAATTTTATTCGAACAAATAGCAATTTTGCTAACTGACACATTTTCTCATTTTCCACAAAACGAAAATACCTTAACCAAACGCTCTCTTGAAGATTTGGTCATCTTACTAACAGATAATAAGTTGACACAAAAAGATGGCACACAAAGAACATCTGTTATAGTTAAATTTGGACTAAGCAGATCCAATCGAAGTAATTTGTGCTTTATTTCCATTGGGTAATCCAATAGATGAATATGAAGGTATTTTTGTGTTTAATGATAACTTAGATGATGAAACCATTTGATCAATGGCACCACTATCAATAATCCAATTTCTGGATGTTTTAGAATTGATATAGCATGAAGAGCAAAAGGGAGTGATTAAACCTGTAACATTTCCCTTTGATTGAGTTTCACCATTGTTTCAAGAGAGCCAAGAGTTGTTGATATTGTTCATGCATGAAACTTGGAGTCTCTGATCGAGAATTATTTGCAAAAGACTCTTTCTTCCCTTTATTCTTCTTATGCCGAGGAGGGAAACTGTGCAAGTGGTAGCATCTATCAATTGTATGATTATTCCCATTGCAGTTGCTACAATGTAACTTTGTTTTACCTTTATTTGAAAAATTATTTCCATAATGAGTCTTACGTGTGTCTACCAGCATGACCTCCTTGGAGACAATCTGATGATAAATATTTTTCGAAATAATCGGGGAGACAACAATCTGATATGATCTCGTCAAGGCTAGTGTTCGACACTATCTCCGTAAAACGATATTGCTTCGCTCAGGTGCTTACGGATAACAGCAATTCGTTTCCAAGATACAACGACGATGTCTCGGAATAGTAACACTACAAATTCCGAGACCGGCGAACCTACTCGTAGGCTTTTTGGACTCTGGATGCAGAAGATAGGATGAATGAGATGAGAACTTGAGTGAATGAGTTTGAGTTGAGTTCTCTATTCCATTCTCTAGGGATCTATTTATACTAGGTGAAGAGATGAGGTGCCTTTTGGTGAGTTTAATCTGAGCCATTGGATGTAGAGGGTTGTAATCCTTCATCAAATCCTTTGATCTCAGCCATTAGATCTGAATGATTGTAACCTTTCAGATCATCCTTTGATCTTAGCCACCAGATCTGGATCCATCGATCCAGTCAATCCGACGCTCCAGATCAATCGTAATCACCAGTGGTCCTATCGTGATTCTTCGCGATCAACACTCCAGATCGCGCTACTCAATCTCTTTGTTCCAACGTGTCCATCTGATTGCCCAGTCGACATCCAGTCACCTCTCCAGTCCCAATCGAGTGCCATGTATGCATGACACATCACCCGAGTGCCACGTAGGCACTGCCATATCACCCGGAGCATAAATTTAAGCTCCTCAATGCTCCTCGCGACGAGGCGAAGTGCAAAGTGCGTCAACAAAGCGCCCATTGTGCGCGTGGCGGGTGGCGGGCTTGCAGGTGCGAGCACCTGCTCGCCCATTGGATGAGAGTATATGTGCTTATTTGAGTTAACTCAATTAACTCATCAACACATATAAGGAAGTAATTCCTCTATGGAATTTCCAATGTGGGACTATTGTTCCCCTTACTTCCTTTAATAACTTTTAGGCTGATTTTAACAATTAATTTCTCATTCACCCATAATCGGTTTTGAACAAATTAATAGTCTAGATTCATCTACTCGAAACGTAGATTTCAATTTTGAAGTCAATTTAGACTTTCAATGATTGATGGCACATCGATTTTCCTTTTCAAAACCGTATATTGGTCTTTATAAGACCCAATATCTAACACAATCAAGTCTATTTGCTTTTTTTCATTTAGAACCATGGAATAAACTCTTCCGATATAAGGAAGAGGTTGCATAAGAAGTATTTGACCACGAATAGAAGAATAAGATTCATTTAGGCCCATACGAAATTGTATTACCTTTCCTCTTTGTTCTCGCTCCTCTACTTTCTTCATGGCACCACAAGTACCAATTGGAAGATCATTATAAGAAGAAAGTTCATCCCACGAGCCCTTTAACTTGGTAAAATAGACTGCAATAGACATAGAACGTATTGTAGTCAAGGACGGATCTAGGGGTATTTAGAGGGGGGCATGTCCCCCCCTAATTTTAATTGATTATTATTTTTTTACTATAATACTATGATACATGCTGCCAAAATTTTATTTATTTTCACTTTTTTTTAATTAACGACATCAAGCCTAAACTTCGGAGATCTTCTAGTCGGTAGCTTTCATTTCAAGTTTTACTATTCTTGTAATTGTGCTTTTATATCGCAAAGAGGAGAGGTACGTAGACTTGTTGTCTCTTCCTCTATCCTTTGAGTTTTTGTAATCGTCGTCTCTTATCTTCAACGAGGAGGAGACTTTTAGTAGATTGCCCCATCGTATGCGGTCCAGGATCGCGGGGTCTTGGATTAGCAATCTTTTGATTGTAAACTGAGTAAAAAGAAATTGTATTAACTTCTTTTATTATTTTGCTTTCTGTTGTGTCTACTCGAGTTCTTTATTGACGAAAAGAAACAATTTTAGATACGCTATTCACCCCCCTTTAGCGTGTCTCTTGATCCAACAATCCCTACACATGTTATACTTACAGATCCTTTCACTAAGCCGATGACTAGAGAATTATTTTATGAACATGTAAAGTCTATGGGACTTTAAAGAATGTAATGATATTGTAATGACAATCAAATATTGTAATTTGATTGTGTGAATGTCATAATATATTCAGTGTATTTATTCATGTTACATTTAAATAAGATCTCGGTGAACATCTTGACAGGTTGAGATTGGTCCTCTGACATGGACAATCATCTCTATTTGTTAAGTATGAATAGAGATAAGACTATTGCTTATAAAATAACTTGTGAAACTATATGTATATAAAGACATACCTGGAGTCGCCTGGATAATTGTATTAAGATAAGATCATTTGAGATTAATGATTGAAATAAATGAACCCACCATTTACTATGTCTGTTTAAAGTCAGATTAGAATTGATGTGTTGAATTCTGAATTAGCCATTGAAAATATCTAGATCGAAATCTGTACAATGTTAATTTAAGGAAAACATGCACTCTTTATTAGTAAAGAGAATAATATTGTAGTATTTGGTTCATACCACATGTGTTATGACGATAATAAAGGTAGTAGGAGAATGAATCTCTGCTTCTCTACTATGTGAACCCTTTGAGATTATATATTAATCTCAGCATTTGCCCTAGGTGATTATTTAGTAGATTGCTTAAAGTTTTAATCAAGGTATGTTACTTTAGCATGTAAACCTATTGACTATGTATGATTCGGTCTATGTAACATGACTAAGAAAATGACTGATTAAAATGAAAGGATTCGAGCTAAAAATAAAGATTAAATATATTTACATCTTTTATAGGTTATTCACTTGTCGATCCATTTTGTTTAGTACGGAAATATAATTGTGAATATAAAAGATATGGAATATGCTCTTAACATAATAGTCATTATAAGGGATTAGAGATGTTCATATTGATATAAATATTTTAATTTGGATAAATATCAAGACATGCATGTCTTCAAGAGAACGGTTGTGTGTCACCTGTAGAATGATTGTATGTCACTTGGATAATGGTTGTGTGCCACTTGGAGAGTGGTTATGTACCATTTGATGATCGACTAAGTAAGGTGTAATAACTTTTTTAGCAATGATCACTCAATGAGCAGATATGTAAGTTGTAATAACTTTCTTAGCATTGATTGCTCATAGTGTTTGTTGTCACATGAACCATTTTTCTAAGTATGAATTAAATGTACTATTAATCTTTGTGATTATCTAGTCTATGTGACTGTTAATCTTTGTTCTATTAGTTTTTATAACTATTTAATCTCCATGACTAGTGACTTCTATTCTTAATGGTTTGTGTGACTATTTGTCTTTGTGGCATAACTTGGATGAGTGAGAGATGTTAGCATTATCGAATGTGGATGCACTTATTGCTTCATGCCGTAACTGCACCCACGTATTTAAGATAATGCACGTAGTGCATTATGGTAATAGTGAGAGGAGTATATATCTCTCCACCCAAGTTAAAGAATGAGAGAGAATCTGGAAACACTGCAGAAGAGTTGTCAAAGAATAGAGTGACGAGACAATACTGTATTGTGTACACAGAGAGGGTAACATCCAAAGAGTAACAGAAACTTGATTTGTGAAATTGTAAGAGTGGTTCATATTCGTGCTCATCCTTCAGACATCAAGTACAAGATCGAAAGATCAATTTCTCTGTAGATCGGTAAAGTTTTAAAGGAATCAACGAACTCACTATAAGTTCTTTACCGTTTTATTAATTCATGCAAAGTTTTAGTAGTTTATAATTCCTAAATAGGGTAGGTCAAGTTGAATTTACCTAGCCAAGGAATAAGCCTTGTTGGACTAGTCCAGTAGAAATCCAAGTCGGCCCCTTTTGATCTCCTAACTTGGGTTAGTCTGAGCGGGCCCAGGTGAGTGGAGCGAACTCAAGTGGATGGACCCTAAGTTGCACGAGAAGGCCTACGAATGTGGAGTAGCACGTGAGTGAGTGGAATAACATTCCTTGTTAGTTAGTCGTCTTAATAGAATTTTTATCTTTTTTTTTGTGTGTGTGAATAACACAAGCACTTTGATGTGAGGAAAGTGCATGGGATCATGTAACAAGCAATCTCGATAAGGAGTAGATTACGTTAGATCGATCTAGTAGGAGTTAGGTTGTGTTGGACTAGCCTTGTATATACCTAGATCAACCCCTTTTGATCTTCAAGCTTGGATTGATCTGAGTAGGCCGAGGTGAGTGAAAGGAACTCAGGTGGACGGAACCCAAATTGCCTCCCGGACGTGGAGTAGCATGTGAGGTGAGTGGGGAAGTCACATCTGACTAGCAAGTAGGAGAGTTGACATTAAAGCTCCCTCCTTACTCTCCTCTTTGGTTATACAAGGCAATGATAAGTATTATCGAAGGGGGTATGTAATTTTTTACTCTCTCGATCGCTTTATCCCTTTCACTTCTAAGTCTGACTTGAACATTAAAAAAAAAAAAAAAAAATTGCCTTCTCAATCTCCTTCTAACTCTTTATTCTTTGAGTGCTACCACGACATTGCTTCAAGGTTAGTGATGCAAGTGTATTTAACAGTCTAATCAATTTTTATCTTATAATGTGATTTTATTTTCTTCTAAGTCATATGTTTAAATAGATCTAGAAAGAAGAGACTTTTTAATTCTAAAAAAAATAAATCAACTTTAATAGAAATTTCTTAACAAGTAAGAAAGCTAAAAAAAATATTCTCTGCTCCCCTCTATCTTAATATCATATATGAAATTTTTTTAACGTCGTTCTATAATTCTACCTGCGTCAGTTAGATCGCTTGCCAACACAATCCACGAGAGAGTTAACCTATGTCTCATAAATCAATGCATCACGTGCCTCATGGACCTACTATGAGGCCGACTTGCGAGGAGTGACCTCGACAAGAACCGACTCAAAAAAAAAAGCCAATATAACTCATACTCGGCTTATGATTAGGGTTGTAAATGAACTAAGCATTCATGAACAAGCTTGGTGTTCGACTTAGTAAGAGCTCGTTTGCGTTTGTTCAATATACATCAAAGTTAATTAATAAACAAGCTTGAACAACTTGATAAATTAAATAAATAAGCTTGAATACATGTGTTCAATTTGTTAATATTTATGAACAGTATTCGTGAACAATGTTCATGAATATTAACAAGCCGATTTATGATTAGACTCTTTTAAAAATTATTTTTAAACTTATTTATACTCATTTATAAATCAGAATTAAATTAGTAAAATTTAAATAAACAGACAAATTTGACTTAAGAACTTGATAACATTTAAATAAACTATATTTAAACAAGCTTGAAACTTGATTCAAGCTTGAATAAAATTTGATTAGAAGTTCGATACCCATTAAAAAAGTCAAGTTCAATTCAAACTCAAGCTAAACTCAAGCTTAAAAAAAAAAAATATCAAGCAAAGCTTGAACAGATTTTTTAATAACTTAGTTAATTTTAAGCTTGGCTCGATTCGATTTGATTATCTTATTAAATAAATCTAAACATTATAATATTTGACGTTTATAACTCTACTTGTGCCTCCGCGCTGCCCAAGTACATTGTGAGCGTGTAGCGGCTAAGTTTACCGCAATTTCTATACAAAAATTCTATTACCTCTGTAAATGAGATAAGTTAATTTTATATATTGCCCAAAATAATTCTATACCATTTAAACATTAATTTTATAGATGTAAGATTAACTAATTATTTAAAAAATTAAATTACATGATGAACATTTTATAGTAATTTTAAAATTTGAAGTATGTTTATACAAATATATATACGATATCATGAGCCACATGTTCTCGTGCACGATTACAATTTATCATTCATTATGTCGTGTGTCTCTCATCCAATCTTGTAGATATGAATTGGAATCTGATCGGATTGTAGTCGTGATCGGATCAAATTTTGATTGGAATTTGACTACGATTTGATCAGAATCTGAATTCGATCGAATCGTCGTCGGATTTTGACCAGATCACGATCGAAATTCGGTCATATCACGACAGCTAATGGTTGTGATATTAGCGGCTGTGATCAAGTCAGATTTTCAGTCGTGATCTGATCAGACTTTGAATACGATCAAATCAAGATTGAATTCTGATTCAATTGTAATCGGATTTCGACAATATTGAGCACCATCCTCGTGGTGCTCGAGCGCGAAGTAAAAATTTCAATTCGATCAAAATTCGAGGATGTACAAGCGAATCCTTAGTGTTCAGGCATGGAGCAATATCAACGATGAAGGAATTAGATGAGCGACAGTGGGCGTGGAGTCACATTGTCAGTGTGCATTTCTACTGTTCGATCGGATGACAACCAACATACAAAATGGATAACCAATTTCTATTGCATCGCACACGAATACGCATAGAAAAGTCGTGGAATAGACCACTCGTATTTATAAACAAGTAAATTTGTGTCGATCATTTATAAGTGGATTGTGTCGTCCCATTTTCATATTTTATTTTATTTTATTTTTGAGTTGAGAAATCGTTTTTTTTTTGTTTTTACCGATGAACAGTGGCCGCTCCCTCTTTCCTCATTGCCAGTTATTTATCCCACTCCATTTGTTCGGCCGATAATGAGTTTAACTCTCGGTTCTTCCCTCTCATGGCGAACGGCGGAGATCGCGAAATGTTTCTTCACCAATGCCCCCGCCGGGGAGATTCGATTCGTCGCGGAAGGTGCTGTTCCTTTTATCCGCTTCCTTGCTGCCGAGGGCTTAGATCCGCCTGGGGTTTGCAGACGTGAGGTCGAACCTTGGGGACGACAAAATATACGAGCTGGCTGCTGTAGAGGCTTTTCCTGTCTACAACAAAACGCATTCAATCGCTCTGCTGATGCCCGATCGAAGTGGCGATATGAGTCTTCTCGCTTAATCCGCGCCCTCGCTCACATTTAAGAAATTACGGTGAAATTTTGTGCTTTCTTGCTCTCTAGAGTTGGTAGAGAGATGCTTAATCTTAGGGTTCTTGTTTCGTGATGTTTAGGGTGGATGGATAAAAGCTGAAGGAATGTTTATAATGTCACAGTCTTTCCAAGGCATATGGTAATCTTTGAACATGAACTCGAGCCTTCTGAATTAGTTTGATTATTTGTCGCCATTGCATTGTGTTGAATCTGCTTGTTAACGAGTATGGTTGTTGATGTTTTGACCATTGTTAACTTTGTGATCGGACTGATAGATGCATATTTACGTTGCTAAGGTAACTTTACATTCACGTCCGATGGAATTGTATCCTGCACTCGCATAAATGTTCTGTATGGGGTTATCAATGATGTGCTCCAATGTTTGGATAGATTAGTCAGGGAAACAGGAGTAGGTTATTCTTGTAAGTTACCTTTTTTTGTTTAGTATTCCTACCTTCACCCATATTCATGCTTACTGTTTTTGTTTTTTGCAGAAATATAACTCGTGATTGCGAATGGAAGTATGAATAACTCATTTTTATTGTTTTTAGAAAATGGAAATTCAAGAAGTAGACTGCTATGCGCAAAAGTTGCGATATGACATTGTTCATCTCATTAGTCCCTGTAAATGTCTGTTACAAAATTGAATACTTGCCAACTAAAGTAGAGACCCAACTTTTTTTCTTCTTAACTTGCCCTTGTTTTAAGGTGCATAGAACAATCATCAACTGATTCTACAATGTAATTTTTCTTTCTTGTTTTGTACGTATTTTAATCTTACAAAATCAAACTAAATATACCAGGTAAATATTGATCTTGGTTTCACGTACCCATGTATGTTTGAATATGCGAATAATTTCATATGCTGTTGGTTTTAGTGTATTATTATCTCAGTACTCAACTGCCATGGTCTAATCCTAGTGAAGTTCAATTCTGTCATGCTTCTGAAATTTTATCTCTCTCTTGCGTTGATGAAGAAAAGCATTATTTTTTTGGAAGACATAAATTATCTTTATTTTTTTTGCCTTTTTTATTTAGAATACCTGTATTTATGTGTTCAAATGTTTGATACTTGCTTTAGGTGCTTGTCACCACATATGGAGAAATTGATAAAAACAACTATTTTGATCCTAGGACTGCTCAAGTTGCCACAGTGGACCATGTCAAACAGGTAAGCTCATTTTTCTCCTGTACTTTTCTTTGCCAAAATTTTCAAACAATTTCCTAATTTTTTTAGAAAGAACAAATTAGAAATAATTTCTGTTATTACTTGAGATGTTAGTCATGACCTGTAAATTAAGATAAACAGTAACCATTGGACATTTTGATGTTCACAAACTAGAGATGAACTAGATACAACTCTTTTTATCCAATATTTTGTGTGATGTTCTGGTTATTTAATAGAGCTACTTTTTTTTTCAGCATTCATTGCGTAAGAAATCAGACTGTTAAGAACTAAGCTTCCAACTCCAGCTTTATGTTGGTAGATTTTAATGAAACATAAAAAATAAAAAATGTTAGATTAATGGATAAAGAACTTCTAGTATCATTGATAAGAATGAAGGAAATACTAACATTTCCATAACCACAAGATTAACGATCAAGAGAGACAAGTTTTTCCCATATGCTAGAATCCATCTGCGCTTCTGAATTTACCTGGTAGCCAATAGGAGCTTTCCATAGGGCTGGGTCATCCATCTCTAGGATTTAGTAGGATCGTAGGATCTAGATACCTGGATTATTAAAAAAAAAAGACACTAGTTTCTCCAAACCAATGAAGATGGTAGAACACATTAATATATAAGGAGCATCACTGTGCTTTGCTGTATTTGAGATGAACTGGTATTCCTGTGCTACTGAATCAACCTGCAACAATATATCCTAAATGTGGTCGATGTGAGTTTATTGCTAGGGTGATCCCTTTGCTAGTCCCACAGCTTGATGCTTAAGGAGCATGACTCTAAAAAACTCTTTAGGTTATTACAAATCTTACCCCTAAATTACAGCAACATATTCAAATTTAATTTACGCAAGTTACAACAGATAAACAACTTGTATCTTCAAGGTCTGTCTCTATGCTAATGTCGCCCCTTCGAGGTGCAAAGCTCTCCACAGCTTTACACTCAATTAATCACGATCATCATTTTATCTTGATGTATCAGACCCAAGATAGTTTGTACGCTCAAACAACTTGATAATTACAAATCACTTAAATTTCACTTAGTCAAAACATAAACACCCAAGGGGCTAACAATTTATTCCTTTGTTCATTGTTTCCTTCTGTTCTCCTTGCCTTTTCTTTGCCTTCTCACTTCCTCTTTTCATCTATTTTTTTTCTCACTCCTCCAATGCAAACCTTTTGCTATCCATCACCATCAACCTGCTGCCCTTGCCGAGTGTCACTCTTGTCAAGACTCCACCATCAACTCCCCACCATTTCCTCCTTTGCCTCTACAGCTGATCTCCTAGTTTCACCTACATTCTCCAAATTGCCAGCACTCTCTGCTAAGAATTGATCCATCTCATTCACACTTCAACCTATGCAAATATCTCATCTCACAACACCAATTTATTCCTCCCTGATAAGGAACTAACCACATTTGTGACTCTGTCATCATCCACCGCCCCTTTTCTTTACCTCCAGTTCTCTCACTCCATAATGGCCACTACAGAAACGTACATAGAATGGCGGAGAAAGCCAAACATTGAATTAATTGATCTTGTGTAACACCCTGCTAGTGATTGGATATGACCAGTCAATATTCCTTAAGCTAAACTCTCTTTGGTACTTTGTGCATAGACTTTGTTGATCTTTAACGGCCAATATGATCATCCAGTACATCTTTGATTGTGCCTCTACCTTTGCGTTCATAATAATTTGACTAATTCTTGTTTGCATTTGTGTAGTTGATCTCTCGAAGTAAGTTTTTATTTGTTTTGCTTGTCCTCTGATTTGAACAGTAAAGATTTCTACTCTCTATAGTCATTAATGTTTCTTCTTCAGTATGGTCATTAATTTTTTCTTTTTAATCACAGTAAATTTCTTCAGGTTTGTACTACTTTAAGACCTGTTAAGGATGAGGAACTTCCATCCCCGTATGTTGAGGAATTCAGGTACGCCATATGCTTCCTAGGAATGAGCTCCTTATCTTCAGTGGACGTCTAAAACTTTCTGTTGATAAACCCATAATGAATCATCATTTTTTCCCATCAATCTACCGGTTGAGAGACACCAAAGTATATATATATCTCCTATCCAATTCATTCGGGAGTAGTCATTAGCATAATAGCATCTCCGTTATTCATTGTTCAATCGGGTGAACACTATAGTTCAATCCTCAATTCTTAAATCCTAGGGGATCAGACGATGGATAATGAAGATGATTATGAGTGTTCACGGATGAGTTGTGTAGCATTATATATATATATATATATATACAATTCATCCGTGAGTACCTCTATTATCCATCTTCCAATCCTTGAACCCTAGAAGATCGGACAGTAGATAATCGAGGTGTGTATATATATATATATTATGCCACACAATTCATCCATGAGTACCTCTATTATCCATCATCCAATCCTTGAACCCTAAAAGATCGGATAGTAGATAATCGAGGTGTTTATATATATATATATATATATATATATATATATATATATATATATATATATATATATATATATATATATATATATATATATATATATATACACGCGCGCGAACGATTTTGATATCTTGAGCATCTATTTTTGTGCACCCGTTTGCGATGCACAGTGAAAGAAAAATGCATAGTATTTTTTCTCGTGCGACCCTGTTGTTATTGCTTACTTCGCTCGTCATTTTGTCGGATTCCTGTCACAATCTGACCAGACACCAACGGTCGTGGCATTAACAGTCACAATTCCGTCGGATTTCTATCGCAATTCGATCGCGGTCAGACCAACACAGAGTCCGGTCAGATTTTGGTCGCGACACTAGCGATTGTAATTCGGTCGAACTTCAATCGCAATCCAATTGGGATTCAATTGGTCAGACAGCGATGGCGACCCTGACGGGTTTAGGGGTTAGACTATAGTACTCATCAGAGAAGGAAGTCGTGGGTGAAAGCACTGTACATTTTCCATTCATTGTGTAGTCGAAATGGATCAACCGTGGAGAACTTATTGTACATGGATGCATTGCGTGCGCGTGTGTGTATATATATATATATAGAGAGAGAGAGAGAGAGAGAGAGAGATTTTTGATATGTTAGGTGTTTGTTCCTACACGAATCCACGTGATTGCACAGTAATAGAGAATGCAAAATATTTTCGTCGAGTGTATTCTAGTCAATTCATGAACCTGTCGGGGTCGCCAGCGTTGTCTCGTCGTCGGCAATACTCGCAACCGTGATTGGACTGTAGCCATCCATGATCGGATTGAAATTCAACCTGATTGCGGCTGCGACATCGCAGCCAATTGCAGTCACGATCGGGTCAGAATCCGACTGCGATCCGGTCAAAATTCGATCGCGATCCGGTCGGAATCCGACTGCGATTCGATTGGAATCCGATTGTGGTTCAATCGAATCGTGATTGGATTCCGATCGGATTGTGGTCGGAATCAGGCTACCAAAGGCGATGTCGAGCGTGTGCGAGAGCGAAGAGTCGAGCGGAATTACTGTGCATTCTCTATTACTGTACTTGCTCGTGCACGGACTGTAATCACGATCGATTCTGATCGCAATTGGGTCGGGTTCAAAGTTCAATTGGATCGCAGTCGAATTCCAATTGGATTGCTATCGGAATCTGATCGATTTGCAGCCGCTAACATCACAACTGCGATTTAGTCGAAATTTGACTGGACATTAGTACCGGTTGGACCACGGTCGAAATTCAATCGAGCAGTGGCGATGCCCAACGATGCTGAGCTCAATTCTTCTTCGATGGAAACATTATATATTTTCATTTACTTTGCTTATTCGGGCGCTGTGCATTTTCGTTTCGTTTTCCACGCTATGTATCTCTTTTATCGATGTCATGTGTATCATATTATAACACTTGCAGTTGCATTTTGCAGATGTATGCTTTGTTTTCCTATTCCGCTTCTTCCTCTCCCTGTCATGCGTATCGTATTATCACACTTGCATTTGCATTTTGCAGATGCATGCTTTGTTTTCCTATTCTTCTTCCTCTCCCTTTGTGTTGCTGTTACTCTCCCAACTTGGTTGACACACAAGTCGACATCAGTGGAAAACCATTTTGAAATTGATTATCCAAAATATTAATCACTGAATTTGAATAAAATTTGAGCTATTTTCTGCTTGTGTTACGTTGGGAAATACTGAAAAAAAAATGGTATCAAATCATTCTAAGCCCTCTTTAGATAGGTTTACCTACGTGTACATGCTTAATCTTTTCCAAACAATGCGTACGGTATCAAAACCGCATCACGCTCCTGTAAATACTGTTTAGTATCAAATGGCAGCTGCAGTATTTCTTTCCCACGATTCAACGTATCTGCAGTCATTTGAAGCAGTAAGGGTGTGGTTGATACAAGTTATAATAGTTATAATGCATAATTTTGATTATGTGATATTACTGAGGTTATAAGGAATGAAATATAATTTATATTGTTTGATTTTATTCGAAATAATGCAGTCAAAATTTGTTTGTTTGGAGATTTTAAAATATTATATAATTTAACATTTTATTATATTACTCATTCAATTATAAGACTTTGTTTACTACTAAATATATTTGTTTATAGTTGTGTTGATCGAGACGATCGCCTTGTCATCTAGTGAGATGGCAGCGAGTGATCATTGATAATTACGACAACTGCGTTGACAATTGATGGTGGTGGCCGCGATCGATAATTGATGATAGTGGTTGGCACTTGACGACGACGATTGGTGATCGACGATCGACGATGGTCGATCGACAATCAATGATCGACTGACGACCGATCAACGATCGACTGATGACCGACGATCGATGATGGTGGGCGACGGGCGGTGATCGGTCGGTGGACGATGACGGGCAACGGCGGGCGATGACGGCGACCGTAGTTGATCAATTAGGATTTTAATTATATTATTAATTTATATATAGTTGGATTGCTATTTAATAAATTGATAAGGATATTTTTGTCTCAAATGGTAAAAAAACGAAGGATATTTTTCGAAAAAAAAATCCTTAATCTAGGAAATCAACAAAAATCAAGCTTCTCGGAGGTTTTCGGATTCCCCTATGCATAACCCTTTTGTAGATATGACATGACGTGTCGAGCATCCATCATGACTTAATAATCATTCAAATCTTGAACCAAATAGGGTTTTTCTTGATAATATAAGCAGTTTTTTTAACTGCTGCAGTGTGCACACGTTGTGCGCACACATTGCACTTCGTGCAGTGCAGCAGCAGCAGAACACCCCCTTTAAAAGAGGGTGTGTGTCCAAATTGATTAAGGGGTCAAGTGCAAGAGAGGTGGAAGAGGAGAGTCATTGTGCTTGTGCGAGAGTTCTATCGGAGTGTGAAGTGAAGGTGCGTGAGACGCCGTCAGGTTGTCGGAGAGAATAGAGAGTTTCGAGAACGTCGAGGTGCTGCTGGAACTTGGTTCGTAGAAGAGTAGGATTCTTCCGATTTGATAATCGTGATCGTTCTTCAGACGGTGAGTAGAGATCGTCTTCCCTACAGATCCAGGAAGCGTGAAGATTATGACACCTCGCTGTAAGGTTTTATTTACAGTCTACGTTTAATTTTCAGCATTATAAATTCATGCAATAGATTCAGTAATACCAACAATGGTATCAGAGCAATCGTTGGTTTACATATGTTTGTAAGAATTTACTTGTAAAAAACATAGTTCATTGTGAGAACGATGAATAGTGATCTTGTCGAATAGTTCTCGAGCAATTCCCGAGTGGGAAACTGTTTGTAGAGTGGTTTCTGAGCAGTTCCCCAGTGGGAAACTGATTCCCGAGCAGTTATAGGCATTCCCGAGCAATTAAAGGCAAAATCGAGCGGTTCTCGAAAGGGAAACTATTTTGTCAAGCAATGCTCGGGATTACTATATAGTGCTCGAGATTACTATATTGTGCTCGGGATTACTATATAGTGCTCGGTATTACTATATAGTGCTCAGGATTACCTTGTGATGCTCAATATTACCATATAGTGCACGGGATATCTAGTTGAGAGTTCTCGAGCGGCAAACCGAGTAGGAAATCTTACTGTCGACTCACCCTAATTGGCTCGGGATTTCCATAGGGTGCTCGGGCCGACTCAACCTGTGTGGCTCGGTATTTCTATGAGTCGCTCGGGTTGAACCTGTGGAAGTCTAGCAACAGTGGTAGGTTAGCGCTAATATTGACCGACTAGCACGAATATTGCTCAGCTAGTACTACTGTAGGTCGGCATTCACAGTGAGTGCTCGGCCAGAGCACAAAGTGCTATGTTAGCACTACTGTTAATCAACATTGATTGACATAGTTGACTATGGTCAACTCAACTCAACTCATAACTTAATTGTTGAGTAGTTGTTTGGAACAACTAGGATTCGATATAAACAACTTATAGATAAGCCAAATGAACTAGAGTTAGTGACTAGTAACAACGAGAAGACAGAATACCATACATGTTGCTCGGGTATCTAGGGTGCTCGGAGCAAATTAGATGGTGTTTGGGTTCTCATGAATTCACTGTTGAGTCTTCATAGTTCTAGTCAACGGAGCTTAGATGACAGTTGACTGGTAAAAGTACCAGTCGAATGGTCTAAGTGGATCGGTTGACTCTTCTCCAGTAAATCAAGAAAATTTGTTCTTGATTTTTTGTGTTGGTTTTATGCTTGTGTAAATTGAATTAAGTTGGAATTTGTATTGGTTTGCCGGTTTTGTACTGACTTAATTAATTTCAAATTTTTTTCAGATGACACAGACGATCACTTCTATGACTCGATGTGATGTATTGCGTAATCAGTTGAGGGAGACTATCCAGGGGATAGAGTATGACTCAGTTCATGAAGTCGAGTGACACATCGGGAGACTTGATAGACTATTCTGGAAACTCGAGATGCAGGAGTTTCCAATTCTAGATAACTACAGGATTTGAACTTTGGTCTGTTCATTTCCTGAAAACCCAAGTGATGTCGTACATCATATATGGGGGCGCTATGAGGGGTGCATTACCTATACCTAGTTGTGTGCAGAGTTGTTTCACTATAAAGATTGTGAAGCTGATCCAAATGAAGACACTGAAGAAAACCCTGAAGAGTATTTTTCTATGGGCTCCTTAAGGGTGGACACTTTAGAGGAGACAATGGCTTGACATCATCTTGATAGTGTCCCAGCTGAGTGTGTCTTAGTTCAACCCAAAATGATTGGGCATGTTTGGATTATTACTGCGCTAGTGTTGGTCTTAATGAGAGTAATAATCATCTATCTAGCTTATTAGAAGTTGTTTGTTAATTATGAGTAGGAAAAATATTGTGTAATATTCTTAGTAGAGTTTTGCTATTTGTTAACAATGTACAACATGTTTAGTTAATGATATGTTCATTCGAAGTGATTAGTTCATTTTATGTCAGTTACTCTACATGAATACATGATATTTGTTTATGCTCTTTGATTTATTCATTATGAGTATAATTTTAAATGATAAGTTCATTTAATGTTTAATATCATGTTTAGATAATGATTAAGTTCATTAGATGAGGTGTATGTAAAAGGATAGATCAATCTAAGTCAGATTGACACATACAGATGATGAGTGAAAACGTTGTTGTCACTTGATTTTGTAAACCAAATCAAATTTATATTGAGTCAATTTATAGATTACATACATAAATACATACACTGAATATTTGAATAATTTATTTATTTATGATAGATTATGATAATAAAGAACATTCTAGTTGAACTCAACAAGGGTGAGAAACTTAACGGGGAAGACTATAAAATCTGGCATTATAAGATTCAGTATGTTCTTGAGGAATAATAAATTCTAGAGGTTGTACATCATGTTATGGTAGAATCTGTTGAGGGTCCCACGACACAACACAGACGTGATCTTGATGCCTATGAGGCATGGAAAAAGAAAGATTCCACTGCTAAGGGTATATTGATAAGTTCAATGGTTGATGATCTAGTTTTTGAGTATGAGTCTTATCCTTCAGTTCATCCAGTCTGGTAGCCCTTAAGGATAGATACAGTGGAATAAGTCTGAGCAAGCTTCGACAGTTGACGATTAGGTTCGACAGCTACAAGAAACGCCCGAATGTTTCGATGGTTCCACATCTCAGGGAGATGTCGAACATGATTTGGGAGCTTAAAACTGTTGATCATGAGCTGACAGATAAACAACAGGTTCAGGCAGTTATTCGTTCCCTTCCAAATTATTAGGAAATCATGAAGCATCTCTTAACTCACAGTGAGAGTATTGAGATTTTCACTGACGTCTCACGTCATATTGAACTGGAGGCAGAAAGAGTAGAATCTGTAAGGATTTCTGGCCAAGCCTATTTAGCTATCGGTTCTGCTAGATCTTCTGGATCCAAGAAAAAGAAATGGTTCAAGAAGGGAAAGGAAAAGAAGAAGGAAGCTATTGTTGTTGCTGGGGAAGGCTCGATCAAGAAGAAGAGCAAGAAGATTGGGAAGAAACCTAAAAGCAAGATGTCTTGCTTTAATTGTGGCAAAAAGGATCACTACGCTTGGGAATGTACTGAGCCGAAAAAGATAATTTCAAATCTGTCTTCTGAGCATTTTGTTGCTAGTTCTATGTTATCGACTGATTCTTATCCTTTGTGGATTATAGATTCGGGAGCAACCAACCATATAGCTCAGGAGCGGATTACATATGTGGAGTACCGCAGGGTATCAACTGACAACAAATGGATCTATATAAGAAACAATGCAAGAGTTGAAGTCAAAGGAGTCGACACTTGCAAACTCAACTTTTGTGGCGATAGTATTTTTTTCTACATGATGTCATGTATGCTCCTAAAATTCGACGAAATCTTATTTTCGTCACGTGTCTTCTTTATTTTGGGTATTGTATTAATTTTTACAGTCGGTGTGTAAAACTTAAGATTGACTCTGTGTCAATCGAATATGATTTTTTAACGAATTATTTTATGGTTATTGATGTGGAACCAAATGTCAATTGTGCGAATGATAGTTGTTTTTCAAATATTGCTCTTATTAGTGATGCAGATATAACTGATGATATTTGACATGCTAGATCATGACATACAAGATAAGATTGCATGAATCGGTTAGCTAAAGAGGACTTCTTGAGCTCTCGTGCTAAGATTAACTTGTCTATATGTGAGCATTGTCTTGCTAGAAAAGCAACTAGGAAATCATTCCGTAAGGCTATTAGGGTTGAGTCGTCATTGCAATTAATTCATTCGAATATTTATGATCCAATGAATGTGAAAGCTAGACATGGAGTTTCCTATTTCATTATATTTATTGTTGATTTCTCTTGTTTCAATCATGTGTATTTGATTTCTCATAAATCTGAAGCATTGGATTGCTTCATTTGTTATATAAACGAAGTTGAGAATTAAAAAAAATATAAGGTAAAGACTTTACGCACTAACTATGGAAGGGAATATTTGTCTGATTTGTTTAATACAATATGTAATGATAAGTGGATTATTAGACAGCTGACAATCTCTGAAACTCCACAGCAAAATGAGATTGCGGAGAGAAAAAATATGACTCTTCTTGAAATTGTTAGGTCTATGATGGCGCAGACTAATTTTGTCTGATTTGTTCAAAATAATATGTAATGATAAGGGGATTATTAGATAACTGACAATCCCTGGAACTCCATGGCAAAATGGAGTTGCTTAGAGAAGAAATATGACTCTTCTTGAAATTGTTAGGTCTATGATGGCGCATGCTAATTAGCCGATCTTCTATTGGGGAGATGCATTACTAACTGCGACCTATATACTTAACAAAGTGCTTTCAAAGTTAGTTTCATCTATCTCATATGAACGTTAGATAAGTAGAAAATCATATTTAAGCAATCTGAGACCCTGGGGGTCAGCTGTCTATGTTCATGATAATTCTCACAAGTATGAAAAACTAGGACCTAGAGATAAGAAATGTATCTTTATAAGATATTCTGAAACCTCCAAAAGTTATGTTTTCATAGGTGAGCAACAAGATAGAATTATCTCTGAATTTGATTCGAGAGATGCTACTTTTCTTGACACTGAGTTCCCAACTAGAGGTGAGGTTGATAAGACAGTTCCTCTTTTTGAGGATGAGTCATTATCAACAAGACAAGTGTCAAGTGAGATACATAAACCTAGTCAACCAAATGAGAGTAATTTGTCTAGTCATGGGGTGACTTCTCATGAGCCTAACTTACGAAGAAGTATTCGTAAAATCAAACCTAAGAAGAGGTTTAATATTGAGAATGAGGCAATGATGACACTCCCGGTTGACGATGATGAACCTCAATCAGTTAAGGAAGCTCTGGGATGTAGAGTTAGAGAAAAGTGGGAAAATGCAATGGTTGAAGAGATGTAGTTAATAATTCAGAATTATATTTGGAAGCTAGTCGATCTTCCTCCTGACCGAAGGACTATTGAGAATAAATGGATTCTCAAAATAAAGAGGGAATTATATGGATCGATTAACCGATACAAAGTTCGTTTAGTTACAAAAGGATTTATCCAATTGGAGGGTATATACTTTGAAGAGACATTTTCTCCCATAGTAAAGTTTGTGTCAATCCGAGTTATTTTGGTTTTTTTAGCACATTATAACTTGGAGTTACATTAGATGGATGTAAAAATCGTTTTCCTTAACGATGAGCTTAATGAGGAAATCTATATGGTTCGGTCATAAGCTTAAAGAAGAAAAAGTATTTAGATTGAATAAATTTATATATGGGCTAAAACAAACATCAAGATAGTAAAACATAAGATTTAACGAAGTCGTTTTATCTTATGGTTTCGAAATGATCAATGAGGATCATTGTATTTTTCTAAAAAAGGAAAAAGGAAAATATGTCATTTTATCGTTATATGTTAATGATATGTTGATAGCAGGAAATGACATATATTTTGTGATAGAAGTCAAAGAGTAATTTTCATCACAGTTTGATACAACATATATGAGAGAAGCTAAATACATTTTGGGAGTTAAGATCATCAGGAATCGATCTAAGAGACTTTTGGGTTTGTCTCAATAGTCTTTTATAAATAAGATGTTACAACATTTCAGCATGTCTGATTGCAACGATGAATAGACACCTATTGTGAAAGGTACTGTTCTGAACAAGAGTATAAGTCCCAAGACTCCTGAAGAAATAGCCGAGATGAATAAAAAATCATATGTCAGTGTTGTAGGTAGTTTGATGTACACTATATTATGTACTCATCTCGATATCAGCTATATTGTTGGCTTAATCACCGGGCCCAAATAAACCTGTGACCGAGACAATCGGAAGGCAAAGAAAAGATATTCAGATATCCGTCTATGTTATCAAGGATTATATATGAGCCTGAAGAATTATTCAGATGCAGATTGGGATGAGGACATAGATGATAGAAAATCCACATCAGGCTATGCGTTCTTGTTGAATGGTGATGTCATCTCCTGGAATAGCAAGAAACAAGCCTGTATGACCTTGTCAACTATAGAAGTTGAATATGTGACATGTTTAGCAGTTGTACAAGAAGTAGTCTGGTTAAGGAGGTTCTTGAAGCATCTGAAGATTATTGAGGACAGTGAGAGTCCAGTGGTCGTCTACTGTGATAGTCAAGCTGCCATAACTTTTTTCAAGGGTCTCAAATATCACAGTAAGGCCAAACATATAGCAATAAAATATAACTTTATAAGAGATATTATTGCTAAGAAGAATGTGATTCTTGAATATATCCCTACACGTGTTATGCTTGCAAATCCTTTTCCTAAGCCGATGACTAGAGAGTCATTTTATGAGTATATAAAGTCTATGTGACTTCGTAGAATGTAACGATTTTGTAATAACAATCGGATATTGTAATTTGATTGTTTGAAATGCTAGCTATAATTTATTCAGTGTATGTGATGTTACATTCTAATAAGATCTCGGTGAGCATGTTGACAGGTAGTGATTGGTCTTCTCACATGGACAATCATCTCTATTTGTTAAGTACGAATAGGGGTAAGATCATTACTTATAGGATAGCTTTGAAAGCTATATGTATAAAATACATACCTATAAGTTGGGGTCTGATCGAACGATTTTTAACTGTCGCAATACCGTTCCAAAATTATTTACCGAACCCCCTAACTACACTAATGCAGTATAGGACTGACTCGGGTCATCTCCCAACGAACCTAATGGCTGGACGTTTATTTTTAAACAGAAGTAAACACTGGGGTTTTTCACAATTTATCAAAACAATTAAAATGCAAAATCAAAAGCAAACATGAGAATTAAACATGCAAGAAGTAAATCTAACTACCAAATAACATGTAACAAGCAACTATCCTAATGCGCAAAAGTAAGTGATCACGCACCACACTGTCACTATACGGTACAATGATCAAACAAATGTGAGCAATTCAACCATGCACCGCACTGTCACTATACGACACAGTGATCAAACAGTCACTGAAAAACTAAACTAACAGACAGAAAAGAAATCGACCAAGCACCGCACTGTCACTATATGATACACTGATCAAATAAATGTGAATCATTCAACCATGCACCGCACTGTCACTATACGGCTCAGTAGTCAAACAGTCACTAAAAACTGCAATAAACGAAATACAATAAGCGAAAGCAATTCAACCAAGCACCGTGATCATTACTATACTGTACATCGTCGAATGTAAATGAAACTAGCCTAACAACTAAAGCATAACACAAATAAAACTCTAACTACGACTCGAATTAAATACAAGTTAGAATACAGAATAAAATACGAGGCAAACCGCAGATTAAAATACAAAGTAAAATACTAGTGAAAACACAGGTTACGAACACTAGTAAAAACACAATTAAAGACCACTGGTGAAACCACATATTAAAAACACTAGCGAAAACACAATTGAAAACACTAATGCAAACACAATGTAATAACACCAGTGACAACACAAATGAAAACACAAGTGCAAATACGAAGGAAAACACAAGTGCAAATACAAATGAAAACATAACATGAACCATAAATTGAAATCACACAAAGTAACAAGGTAACACAGTAAAACAATAACAAACACAATACTGAATCAACAATAAATCACTGAAGTAAAAATTAAACACGGTCATCCACAAACACTGAAAAGGTACCACCCTCTCCGATGACCTACGACAATACCGAACAGCTCCAAAGGTCTCAGGTTACGGATCTCTCGTCGGCCGTGACCACGAGCAATCAATGTGGATGGAATCGGATCCGAATCGAGATAATCGCCGCCACCACCGCTATCAAGACCGCCTGGATTGGAAGAAGCACCGCCGAGCTGGGAAAAGATCTGCGGGATCCCGACGGTAGCAAGTCACCCTAACCGGCGTGACCACGTCCCACTAGGGTAGCTCCGCCACGGTGAGAGCTCGAGGATCGTGTGAAGAAGACGACATCCCACCGCTCGATCAGTATGCCGCCGCCAAATGCATTGCGAGCTCCGCTGCATCGAAGGAAGGAGAGGGCCTTGGCGAAATGGAATCAAGGAAGACCATGGATTATCGAATCCGTCGTCGAAGTCTTTGTTATGGAAGAAGCTCTGAAGAAAGTCGTCGCCGCCGCAGGTGAAGGGAAGAAGGCGAGCTGCTTGCGTGGAGAAGAGGAGGGAATGTCACTGTCGGTCTTGGTGGAGGAAGGGACCGACCGGCGGTGCTTCGGGCGGTGGCATGGAGAAGAAACGCCGGCGGCGTGCGATTGGGGAGGAAGCTGATGTCGCGATTTGGGAAGAAAGAACTGCGGCTTCTGTTTCTTTGCGTGAAGCGTGAAGAAGATAGGTTGATTAAAGGATTTTTCTGAGCAGTCCGATTGGAGCCTCCTCTGATCCTAGCCGTCCAAACAAGCTAGGGTTTGATTGATATATTAATTGCTTAATTAAGCTGCTCCATCCAATGGTTGAAATCAGTCTGATTTGAAATGGACGAATCTGATCCATCTGAAAGGATAATCACGATCCAACGGTCCGGATGAACAACCAAGACGTGTAGATCTTAATGTATGAGTCGGATCGCTCCAGATCCAGATGGATGGCTCAGAATCGATCAGATCTCATCGGACGGTCAAGATTGACTAGATCTGAACCCTTTGATTAAACTGCTTCTGATCTTGATGAAAGGTCTGGATTAATCATGTTTGAAATAATCCTTCTAGCTCTAGATGAAGTCATATTTGATCCACTGTGAGTCTAATCCGGTGGCTCATCTCGATCTCCTACAAACAAAGATAAAATTTGCATATAAGTCCAAAAATTAAGAGAATTTACAATAAGATCCAAAAATATATCCAACTCATAAAACATGATAATAATCAATAATAAATCACTCGAGAGGATAAAAACAATGATATTAAGGACCGAAATAATATAACAAAATGACAGTTATCAACTCCCCTACACTTATTCTTGCGCGTCCCGAGCAATAATAAAAATAAAGAAAGTCTGACTCAATCACTCATTCCCTAAACAATACTCAGATCAATAATTCAGAGACAGGAAAAATAAGTTACTTAGGATCACCAAATCGATCCGGATCCTAGGTAGTCAAAAGATCCGACTTCTACAACAGTCAACATGTATGATGATTTACAGTCAAATCAAATAGACTAAGCCTGATACAAAACCTCCCAAAATGAATAAATGCACTGATGCTCATATAATAATGTAGGAGTGGGGCGCCCTCAAAACATCATGTAATCCTGTACTATCATATGCTTGCTTATCATCTACTTCTCTACTGCTATCAATACATCTCATACATGAATCAAAAGGATTTATCAAGAATCAGAATGAGATCAAAAGTAGATTGCAGATAAAGCATACAAAGAGAAGTACAAGACAAAGGTACAATGAATAGGGAACAATAGAAGAATTGGAGAAATAAACCTGATGAGTTGCTCTGTGAAATGCCCAGTAACCAGCAATACGGGAAGAGGCTAAGATAATTGGAAACTTTAGAATTGGATTCAGGATCAAATGACTCTATCCAATACATTGCAATTCCATTCGCCTGCATTACAATTGCACATTTTCTCTCTCTTTTTTTTTATTTTATTTTTAACAAAAGAAACATCAATGGCGCCATTTTTTTTTTTGTGTGCAGAAACTCAAGTACTAATCACAGACAAATATATCTCAGGACCAATGACCTCTGAAAATCATGCCTTCCATATCATATTTCCAACACAAATAATATAACTCCTCCCCCACACTTAAAAATTTTGTCTGTCTCGGACAATACAACCCATCAAACTATTCCTCCAACATGGAAAACAATAGATATACAAAAGATAATCCACAAAGATACAAAAACAATGGATAACAAATGAAGAGATGAGACAAGTAAGACATGGAAGATGGAAGTATCAAGTGGATTAGACAATCAAACTAAGTCAGAAAAAGAATCCAAGAATGAAATCCTTCATCATATTCATGCAAGTAAATGTTACTATAGTTTTGAAAAGACTTAAAACAAGTTCTAGAGTAACAAGAATCACATGTGTTATCACACAAAAGTCGGTAGATGATAAGAATGGCTTGCAACCTCACTAGGTGAATCAAAATCAAGCTTAGTCTATCAATAAAAAGTTCACCATCATAACAAGTGACTGTATGCAGGTGAAGTCTCCTATCATACACAAAAATCCACAATTTGATGATCAAACTTAACTAATTTTTACCACCTCTGAAATGATACTAAGGCATGCATAGGGAATATTATTTGACTCAACAACAACACTAAACCTAGGTAAACAGGCAAACAAGCAATCAACCACACAAATTATTCCTAACATGAAAGGAGGAAAATAAATGCAGTAAATAAAAGAACACACTCCCCTTTCATGTTGGAGAAAAAGCATCATCATGTCTAGCCCCACCGTATTCTCCAGTATAGACTTGATCTCTTTGCTCGACACTTCATGAGTCTGTTATAAAAGTGAGACCCTTGATCGCTAATGATCGCCCTGGGAACTCCAAATCTGCAAAATATGTGAGACCTAACAAAATCCACAACTAGAGAATCATCAGTCCTGGTGGGGATGACCTCCACCCATTTAGAAACATAATCATATGCCAAAAGAATATATGAAAATCCAAAAGATACATGACACAGACCCAAAATCAATACCCCAAATATCGAAAATCTCACATAATAACAAAAGTTTTTGAGGCATTTCATTTCTACGTCCTATGTTCCCTGTTCATTGACATCGCTAACAAGACTTGTAGAATTCAGAGGCATCATGAGATAAGGTGGGCCAATACAAACTAGACTATAAAACTTTCCTAGTAGTTCTTTTGGGGTCCAAAGTGCCCCCCACAAACCAGAGAATAACAAAAGTAAGTACGTATAGAATGAAACTCATAATCAAGTCCACATCATCTAATAATCTGATCACTACAAAATTTTCAAAGATAAAGATCATCCCATATATAATACTTAGCATCACTTTTCAATTTTTGGACTTGTGCATGAGTAAAATGTGAAGGTACAACACGGCAACTAAATAAATAGCAAGATCTGCATACCATGGTGTCTTACCCTACAGGTGAAAAAGTTGCTCATTTGGAAAAGAATCTGCTATGGGGGTGGGCTCGATCTCCATCACAATCCTAGTCAAGCTGAAATATCACCTCCTTCTGCAACAATTTGGTCAAGGGTAGGGCAATCTGACTGAAGTCTATGATAAAATGTCTATAGAAACCTGCATGACCTAGAAAAGCACAACTTCCCGCACAGAAGCGGGGCAAGATAAAAAAGATATAACATGAATTTTAGCAGGATCTACTTCAATACCATACACAGAGAAGATATGACCTAAGACTATCTCATACTCGACCATGAAATGACATTTCTTACAAACATCTGATGGAAGTGATCCTTGGGGTAGTCCCTACACATTCCATATCCCTGTCTACATAAAAGAGGGCCCACATATAGGTCCTAATGACAAATCATTATCAACATAAAAAATCAACAGAATCAATAAAATCACAACAAAATGTAGAAGGTGCAGAGATATCCAAATGAAAAACAGACTAAGAAATAAAGTTCATGCAGTCCAACTCATCAGCTATAACCACGCTAAGAATATAATGATCCTCCATCAGGTACCTCATAGCGTCAAAATCTGACGAACTACTATGATCTCCTACCTCCATAGAAAGAGTACAACTTCTCGTGAACACACAGATCTTTAAAAAAAACACTTGGCATACTTGGGAATCTGCTAGCTCTTGGAATTTCCTAGCCTTTTCTTCAACAACCCCCTTCCTAGGCTGGGCCTATGAGGGAAGAGAAAAATTGTTGCATAAAACTCAAGTAGATTATCGCCTGAAGACCTAGTCATCCACACAAACAAATACAATGAGAAACAAATATAGATAAAAAGAAAGACAATAATAACAAAAGAAAAAGAAAATAAACAAACTACAGTTTAAAGACAAACGAACCCATTAAAGTTCCCCGGCAACGGCGTCAAAATTTGATAGAACGTAATTTTTAATTGTCGCAATACCGTTCCAAAATTATTTACCGAATCTCCTAACTACACTAATGTAGTATAGGACTGACTCGGGTCATCTCCCAACGAACCTAATGGCTGGACGTTTGTTTTTAAACAGAAGTAAACACCGGGGGTTTTCACAATTTATCAAAACAATTAAAATGCAAAATCAAAAGCAAACATGAGAATTAAACATGCAAGAAGTAAATCTAACTACCAAATAACATGTAACAAGCAACTATCATAATGCGCAAAAGTAAGTGATCACGCACCGCACTGTCACTATACGATACAATGATCAAACAAATGTGAGCAATTCAACCATGCACCGCACTGTCACTATACGACACAGTGATCAAACAGTCACTGAAAAACTAAACTAACAGACAAAAAAGAAATCGACCAAGCACCGCACTGTCACTATATGGTACAATGATCAAATAAATGTGAACCATTCAACCATGCATTGCACTGTCACTAAAAACTGCAATAAACGAAATACAATAAACGAAAGCAATTCAACCAAGCACCGCACTGTCACTATACGGTACATTGGTCGAATGTAAATGAAACTAGCCTAACAACTAAAGCATAACACAAATAAAACTCTAACTACGACTCGAATTAAATACAAGTTAGAATACAGAATAAAATACGAGGTAAACCGTAGATTAAAATACAAAGTAAAATACTAGTGAAAACACAGGTTACGAACACTAGTAAAAACACAATTCAAGGCCACTGGTGAAACCACATATTAAAAACACTAGCGAAAACACAATTGAAAACACTAATGCAAACACAATGTAATAACACCAGTGACAACACAAATGAAAACACAAGTGCAAATACGAAGGAAAACATAACATGAACCATAAACTGAAATCACACAAAGTAACAAGGTAACACAGTAAAACAATAACAAACACAATACTGAATCAACAGTAAATCACTGAAGTAAAAATTAAACACAGTCATCCACAAACACCAAAAAGGTACCACCCTCTCCGATGACCTACGACAATACCGAATAGCTCCAAAGGTCTCAGGTTACGGATCTCTCGTCGGATTTTGACGAGAGTTGGATCGATGCGGTAGTTCACAGCTCCGATGATGGATGCGGGACTGCCGTGACCACGAGCAGTCAATGTGGATGGAATCGGATCTGGGAACTGATAATCGTCGTCACCAGCTGCTGTTGAAGACCGCCCTGGATTGGAAGAAGTGTTGCCGCCGGAGCTGGGAAAAGATTCTGTGGGATCCCGACAATAGCAAGTCACCCCTAGCTTCGCGTGACCACGTCCCACTAGGGTAGCTTAGTTCCGCTGGTGAGAGCTCTGAGGATCGCCGGTGAAGACAGACGACATTCCACCGCTCGATCAACGGACTGCCGCCGCCCAAATGCAGCTGCGAGCTCCGCCAGACCGAAGGAAGGAGAGGACGCCCGATGAAATGGAATCAGGGAAGACCATGGATTGCCGGAATCCGTCGCCGGAGTGTTGTTGTGGAAGAACTGTTGAAGAAGTCATCGCCGCCGCGCGTGAAGGGAAGAAGGCGAGCTGCTTGCGTGGAGAAGAGGAGGGAGGAGGGAATGCCACCGTCGGCCTTGGTGGAGGAAGGGATCGGCCGCCGGTGCTTCGGGTGGTGGCGTGGAGAAGAAACGTCGGCGGCGTGCGATTGGGGAGGAAGCTGATGTCGCGATTTGGGAAGAAAGAACTGCGACTTCTGTTTCTTTGCGTGAAGCGTGAAGAAGATAGGTTGATTAAAGGATTTTTCTGAGCCGTTCGATTGGAGCCTCCTCTGATCCCAATCGTCCAAACAAGCTAGGGTTTGATTGATATATTAATTGCTTAATTAAGCTGCTCCATCCAATGGCTGAAATCAGTCTGATTTGAAATGGACGGATCTGATCCATCTGAAGGGATAATCACGATTCAACGGTCCGGATGAACGACCAAGACATGTAGATCTTAATGTACGGGTCGAATCGCTCCAGATCAGATGGATGGCTCAGAATTGATCAGATCTCATCGGACGGTCAAGATTGACTAGATCTGAACCCTTTGATTAAACTGCTTCTGATCTTGATGAAAGGTCCGGATTAATCACGTTTGAAATAATCCTTCTAGCTCTAGATGAAGCCATATTTGATCCACTGTGAGTCTAGTCTGGTGGCTCATCTCGATCTCCTACAAACAAAGATAAAATTTGCATATAAGTCCAAAAATTAGGAGAATTTACAATAAGATTCAAAAAATATATCTAACTCATAAAACATGATAATAATCAATAATAAATCACTCGAGAGGATAAAAACAGTAATATTAAGGACCGAAATAATACAATAAAATGACAGTTATCATGGTTGTTTTGATATTTGTATCAAGATAAAATCATTTGGGAAAAGTGATCGAAGTAAATGCTCCCACCATTTACTATACTTGTTTAGAGCTAGATTAGAATTCATATGTTGAACTCAGGATTAGATATTGAGAATGTCTAGATCGAAATCTGTACGATATTGATTTGAGAAAAACATGCACTCTTTATTAGTAAACAGAATAACATCGTAATATGTGATTCATATCACATGTGCTAAAGTGACAATAAGAGTAGTCAGAGAATGGATTCATGCTTCTCTACTATATGAACCCTTTGAGATTATATATTAATCTCAGCATTTGTGACTATTTAACTGTATACTTGAAGTTTTAATCAGGGTTTGCTACTTTAGCATGTAAACTTATTGACTATGGATGATTCGGTCTATGAAACATGACTAAAAAAGCGACTGATTAAAATGAATAGATTCACGTTAAAAAAGAAGATTAAATAGATTTACATCTTTTGAGAATTATTCACTGGTCGATCCATTTCTGTTGTGTATAGAAATGATTGTGAATATTAAACATGCTCTTGACTTGATGGTCATTATGAGGGATTAGAGATGTTCATATTGATGTAAATGAAGATCATTTAATTTTGGTAAATAGTAAGACATTGATGTATCCAGAAAAATGGTTGTGTACCATTAGGAGAATGATTTTGTACCACCTGGAAAATGATTGTGTGTCACCTGGAGGATGATTGTGTACCATCAGGTGAATGACTATGTGTCATTCAGATAATGATTATGTATCATTTGAAGAGCAGCTAAGTTAGGCGTAACAACTTTTCTTAGCATTGTTCGTTTTATGAACAGCTACGTAAGGTGTAACAACTTTCTTAGCATTGGATTACTCAGTGTGTTTGCTGTCGTATAAATTATTTTTCTATGTATGAATTGGTTGTTCTAATGATCTTTGTGACTATTTATCTCTGTTCTATTAGTCTTTTGGGACTATGAATATCGACTCTATTTAGTCTATGTGACTAAATACTTCTATTAGTCTATATGACTGATGGGGTCGGGGTTTTTTAGAACAAGTACAAAGATTCTCAAGCAATCAGTATAATTCCTTCTGGAAGTTTCGTATCTTTCCAGGGTAGTACGTTGAGTTCCAGGGTAGTTTGGTAGCTGCCCAAAGTTGTATGTTGAGTTCCAGGGCAGTGTAGCATATTTCTAGGGTAGTATGTTAAGTTCCAGGGCAGTTTGATAATGTTCTAGAGCAGTATGTTGAGTTCCAGGGTAGTTTGGCAGTGTTCAGAGTCGTATGTTAAGTTTCAGGGCAGTGTAGCATCTTTCCAGAGCAGTTGGTGAAGTTGCAGGGTAGTTTGGGCAGTTTAGCTTCTTTGCAGAATAGTATGTCTATTTCCAGGGTGGTTGGACACTGGTCCAGAGCGGTATGTTTATTTCAGGGAGGGTTCACATGTTTTCAGAGTAGTATATTTATTTCCAGGGCAGTTCAGCACTATTCTAGGTAGTTTGCTTAATTCTATGGCAGTTTGACATGATTCCAGGGTAGTATGTTAAAATCCAAGGCGGTATAAGGAGTTCTAGGGCGATATAAGTAGTTCCAGGGCGGTATAAGCAATTCCAGGGCGGGATAAGTAGTTCCAGGGCGGTATAAGCGTTTAGCTTCTCGCGATTCGAGAGCAATATAAGGAGTTCAGCGGTATATAGCGATTATAGGGCCGGTATAAGAGTTCGAGCGATATAAGCGATTTGTGGTATAAGCAACTCTAGAGTTGTTTATGTAATTCCAAAGCAGTCTATATAATTCCAAAGCAGTCTATATAATTCTAGGGATGTTTATATAATTTCCAACTGAGATGTGTATTTCTTGACTGACCTCAGTACATACCTCGTACTCAGACTTTCTCAATCACCCGATTACCAGTTTCTTCCTCATTATGTATAACAATTATTTCTTAATATCTCAAGGGGTATTATAGTCAATTAAGCTAGAGGGAAAGACGGTGGCCACTCCTATATAAATGGGTGGAAATGAGGAAGCGGAGGAGGGCGTTCCTGGATCTGGTATGTAGAGATGACTCTTCTTCATTCTTAAGTTTCTTCCTTCGTTCTCTTTTACTGCATCTTCTTCTTTTTTCGATGGATACTGACTTGAGCGTCGGAGAGATCGCGCCGGGAAGTCGGTCCATCCCTAATCGATCAATTCTATCGCAGATCAAGAGTCTTGGCAGCAGCTTCGTAAAGCTTACAGATCTCACCTCTTCTTAGCGAAGGAGGAGGAATTCGAGCGTGCCAGAAAAAGGAACACCATCAATGACTATTGACTCCGACTCTATTTAGTCTAAGTGACTAAATACCTCTTATTGATATATATGGTCGTTTGCATATGTAGCATAACTTGGACGAGTGAGAGATGCAAGCGGTTTTCTTAGCTGCTACAGCGTGCATACATTACCATTGGCAACGAGTGCACGCACTGCACTTCAGTGCTGCAGCAACAGAACACCCCCTTTAAAAGGGGGTGTGCGTCCAAGTTGATAAAGGGGGGCCAAGTGCAAGAGAGGTGGAAGAGGAGAGTCGTGTGTTTGTGCGAGAGCGCTGTCGGAATGTTAAGTGAAGGTGCGTGAGACGTCGTCAGACTGTTAGAGAGAACAGAGAGTTTCGAGAATGTCGAGACGCGGTTGGAACTTGATTCGTGGAAGAGTAGGATCCTTCTGATTTGATAATCGTGATCATTTCTCAGATGATAAGCAGAAATCGTCTTCCCTACAAATCGAGGAAATGCGAAAATTCTAACGTCTTGCTATAAGGTTTTATTTATAGTTTACGTTTAATTTTCAGTATTATAAATTCATGCAATATATATAGCAAAATCAACTGATAACTTTGAATGAATAATCAAGGTTATCAATAATTACCATAAAAGTCAACTTTGATACTTTTCTCAAGAGGAAACTTACTCGTACTCTTTTCCCATGATAGAACACCATCTAATTCAGTCTCACCGAGGGCATAACTAAATAACTTGAAATTGGAAAGTGAAGAACATGAGTAAATAAATCTCATCCTAAACTTCCTTCGACTGGCCTCCGCGGAAAGAGTCTAGTGGCTAACGCATGTGATGTTGTATTATAGGACAACGGATCAATCTTTCGTAAATGTGAGAGTGTCGTCTCTTCATGCGCTAGTTACTAGTTTCAAGGATCAAAGATCTATTGTGATTTACCTCTCTTACGATAGTCCGGAGACGAACTGATAGAGATCGTTAGATTGACGAATTCCAACTTCTTTTTATCATAAACTTCCTTCGACCATTGTTTACGTAAAAGGCCACCTGTCTTATACTTTCTCCTCTTCTTTTTGTTTTTGTGTTATTTCCTTTATATACAATCCCTGTAAAACATTTAACTAACTATTTACATGCTTGAGTTCGCTCATCGTATAAATCACATGATTTAAAAGGGAATCGCATTTTTTGCTCGTTGTAGGATTATTTCACACGATCGCCCCGTGACTAACATTCTAATACTGATCGTAAAATAGAACCTCATGGAACTGTAAAAAACTCACTAACGTCTTGTTCGAGAGGAGTGCAAGTAACAAGAAGAGAAAGAGAGAGGGAAGGAGAGAAGGAAAGCTTTCCATCCAAATTAGAACGTAAACAAATTATACTTTTTGTGAGTTAAAAAAAAAAATACAAATTACTCTCCCTCCCTCTTCCCTCGTCTCTTTCCCAACAAGATTTTTTTTTTCCTTCTTTATTTTTTTTCCCTTTCCCCCTCTCAAACAGAGCCTAAGATCCTCATTTAATTGGAAAAGTACACTCTTTTAACTATTGAACAGTATCAACTTTTGCATTCATCGTCCTTGACAATCTCAGTAAAATTGTCCTATGTTGCCCTCTGTACTCATCTAGGCGATGCCGGCGTACCAACGTCGTTAAATTTTCAGCGAGCAAAAACAAAGGCACATAATAATTCACTATGTATTTAATTTAATACATCCACAGGGGGGGGGCAATAACGTAACTTAGCACTCCACAATGAGTCAACATCGAAATCACATCCCAAATCTACTCCCGCTTACTTTACTCGTCGTCGTCGCCTCCGCCACCGCCGAAGATGGAGAAGCGGTAGTAGAGGAGGCAGAGGATGAGGAGGAGCAAGAGGCCGATGCCGACGGGGGACCCGCCGACGCGGTGGACGGACTCGGGGGAGCCCGCGGAGAAGATCTCAGAGAGGCTGGCGCCGCGGTCGGAGGATAAGAAGCGGATGAGGAGGATGAGGAGGACGGGGAGGAGTAGGAGGCCGGTGGGGCTGAGGACGTCGGAGATCGCGCCGGTGATGGCCTCACCCCCTCCGCCGAAGAGGAAGGGGGCGGCCACCACCAGGCCGACGACGACCGCGAGCAGGATCCCGTGGGGCGGCGCGGCTTCTTGATCCACCATGACCGCTCCTCCTCTCAGGCTCATGGGAAGGGGTAGGAAGGGATCCGAGGCTGTAGGATGGCGAGCGGACCGGGATACTTATGTTGGCAAATAGGCCATCGCCCCCACAAAACGGCGACCCAATCCAACCGGACCGGTTCGGCCTGCCCTATTTTTTTCTCGACTTCCATGAACGACATTTGAAATTATGAACGAAAGACGAACCGACAAGTGGGTCGGGTCAGTTTGGTTGGGCCGGCCAACGGCTCAAAGACATCCTCAGAAGAAAACCAGAGCGCCCTTTGACGAGTCGATGCGGGCGGAGCCCACCAGGACGGCACACGTGATCTCACGAGGCGATCACATGACAAGGAGATCGCGACATGTACGACGGCAGGGTGGCACGTGATGGAGAAAATATCTTGCACCTTGTTTTAACAATTTCATCTAGATCCCCAAAATATCCTAAATTAAATTGCAACTTTAATATATATATATATATATATATATAGGTCACACTTATTTAGGATATTAGTTCGAAGCCACAAATTTAATAGATGCTTAAGAACATACATAATTAAAAATAATAATAATTTAATAAAATAATATTTATGTGTAGATTTAATTTTTATAAAAAAAAAATAGTTAAAATTGTATAATTAAGTTTAATATTATTTATTGCAAATACAAATAGAATTGTAATTTTTTTTTACTTATAATTTAAAAAAAGTCGGAACAATTTTAAGAAAATTATTCTTTTTCACATAAGTGTTATCGCATTAAAAATAATAAATAAAATTGAGCAAGGACATAAAATTATTTTCTTGAATGATCAACCACTCCAAATAATAAAGAAGATTAAGTAATTCTAATTCTATGTGAATTTCTTTCCTTTTCCATTTATCATTCTCCCCCCATTTTACTTTTAAAATAAATAGAAAAAGATAATCGGGCGAATTTTAAACATTTAATTCCGATGCCAACAGCGCCTTCCGAGTGGCTTCGTCCAAGTCGTCCCGAGCTTGCAAGTTGCAAATACCAACCAGGAAATTCTTCTCTCTTTCTCGGACACGCCATGGGCTCTGAGCTCATATACCGCGGCCACGACACCTCGCCGGCGGCGGATGCCGGTGCGTACTCGCCCAAGCCGGAAAAGAGACTCCTTTGCTTCTCCCGCCCTTTCCGCTACCTCCTCCGCGAGCAGCGCCTACTCTTTATCTTCGTAGGCATGGCCCTAGCTACCGCCTTCTTCGTGCTCGCCCCCCGCTCCGATTTGCCCTCCGCCACCCGCTCCTTCCTCAGGGAGGACCCCATGTGGCTGTCTTCGGTGCAGCGGGAGGCGATCGAGAGAGGGTCCTCTGTCGGCGAGGTGCCGCCGGGGCTGAAGCGGAAGGTGCTCCGGATCATGGTCACCGGCGGCGCCGGGTTCGTCGGGAGCCATCTGGTGGACCGCTTGATTGAGCGAGGGGACAGCGTCATCGTGGTGGACAATTTCTTCACTGGGCGGAAGGAGAATGTGGCTCGCCACTTTGGGAATCCCAGCTTCGAGCTCATCCGCCACGATGTCGTGGAGCCGCTCCTCCTGGAAGTCGACCAGATCTACCACCTCGCCTGCCCGGCCTCTCCCGTCCACTACAAGTTCAACCCTGTGAAGACGATCATATCCTTTTCTTCGCTCCTCTGATTCAATTCCAACTTATCCCGCTGCTAGTTCGCTTTCACGGATTTCACAAAACTACTGATTTCCCCCCTTTCGCGAGCTTTCCCCGATCAAAAGTTCGATCATTATGAATTATTATCGATAATATATAATCTTCGTGCTCCCGGTTGCAACTTTAATTCTCCAAAAAATGATCATCTTGTTTATTGTCTTCACTAAATCTTGCTTCTTTCCAGTTCATCTCCAGAGTAGGGGGTTTGATTCCTTGTGCTTGCTTTCTTCATTTGACGTAGCTTGCTTGCTTGCTTGCTTAGATCACAAGTTTAATTAATTGGTCGCTGGTGGTTAGCGATTGTGTCAGACGTCCTCATCTGCCTCCATTCATGGTTTCTCAGTGAAGTCAGCAGCTAAAGGGAAAGTAAGCAATAAATAAAGCTTGTTGGCTGCCTTAATTCATTTAGTCCTGGTTCTGTTGGTGTTGCACAAGACCAACGTGGTGGGGACTCTGAACATGTTGGGCCTCGCCAAGAGAGTCGGAGCCAGATTCCTCCTCACCAGCACCAGCGAGGTTTACGGCGATCCCTTGCAGCATCCACAAGTCGAGACCTACTGGGGAAACGTGAATCCCATTGGTAAGTTTGACTCCTTCCGAGTTCCAGCCATCTCCTTCATGTTTCTGTCACGTCTCCACTTGTCTGCTGCCTTTGACATGTCTTCCATTTGAAAATAATGCATTCATTAGATTGCTTGTCGAAATGTTAAATTTCATTGGCATGGCTCGTTCCGACCGTCTCTTTCATGTTTCATCGTGTACTCCACTAGGAACGATACCTTCTCGAGTAGGCAACTTCACATTTAGATTTCATTCTGCAAGTAGAGGGACCTGGCCCAGTTTCAATTCAATGATCTGATTTCACAATCATTTCTGTCATTGTGTGATAAAAGAATTGAGGATTTGCTCGTCTGACTATAGCTTACTGCTTCATTTTTGTGTGTGTTTTTCAACCGCACAGGCGTAAGAAGCTGCTACGACGAGGGCAAGCGCACGGCGGAGACTCTAACCATGGATTACTATCGAGGGGCTCAAGTCGAGGTCGGTAACTCGGTTGGATCAGTTGTTTTTTGGGTGCATTGTCGAAGGAGCAGTGTGCCAAAAGTAAATGTTGGTTGCAGGTGAGAATTGCTCGGATTTTCAACACATACGGGCCTCGGATGTGCATAGACGATGGACGGGTCGTGAGCAATTTTGTTGCCCAGGTGACTGAAACTGCATATCTACTGTGTCATTGTAAAACTAGATGCTCCAGTATGCTACATGAAACAGAACAATGTGATCTGAATCTTTATGTGATGTCTTAGGCGCTGAGGAAGGAACCTTTGACTGTCTATGGCGATGGAAAACAAACCAGGAGCTTTCAGTATGTCTCTGATTTGGTAGGGCCTTCTTAATACGTTTCCAACTATACTCGTTATCAGTAGTAACGCATTTGCTAGAGCTGATTGTGATTAGTCTGTCGGTTCGTAGAAAAGATGAATGTTTTGACATTCTGTTGCGAATCAGGTGGAAGGCCTCATTAGGCTGATGGATAGTGAGCATATTGGTCCGTTCAACTTAGGAAACCCTGGAGAATTCACCATGTTAGAGCTTGCCAAAGTAGTACAGGATTCGATAGATCCCGACGCAAAGATAGAGTTCCGACCGAACACAGAAGATGATCCCCACAAGCGTAAACCCGACATCGCAAGGGCCAAAGAGCTTCTCGGCTGGGAACCAAAGGTCACACTTCATGAGGGCCTTCCTCTCATGGTTTCAGACTTCCGCAAGCGTATATTTGGCGATCATACTGAATTCGATACCAAGGCCACCACTACAGCCTAAGGGATGCATTGCTTAATTATGCTGCCAGTAGTCAGGATTCCGAGTTTTGTATACACCGCAGAATGCTATAAAGATTATGCTCGGACCTAGAGATTAAACACATCGAATGAGGGAAAAAAGTAGTTTTTTTTGTTATTACTATTTGTAATCTTTGCCCTCGATCATTTCATGAATCGATTAGGAGTTCCGACGAAGTGGAGACAGTTTTCGTTACACCTTTTCTAAATGGATCATATGATAACAATGTACCGGTGTAAATTATTACCGCTTTGCTAGTGACTACAGCATTATTCTAATAGATTAGCCCACAGCGTGTCTCCGTCCTAATCGATACTCAACTACTATTTCATGGATCATCATCGTCGATCCCACGCCGACGCCGCCGGCCGACCTCACATAGCCGAGTGGTGCTGCGTCCGCCCCTTCCACCCGCACAGGAACCTCCGCCGCCCTGCGGCCACCGGCGAAACCGGGCTGCCGCCGTCCGACCCCACCTCTTTCGCGTTCTCCGCCCACTCGCGAGCCCGGCAGAAGCTCCGCCGGTCGAGCCATCCGACGATGTCGGCGAAGACGGCCTCCACGTTGTCGTCGGGCTCGCCGGAGGTCAGCCCGTGCCACATCCCCGGGTAGAGCTTCATGGTCTTGTCGGCACTTCCGGCGCGCTCGTACAGCACCCGGCTCACCTCCGGGTCCGTCACCGTGTCGGCCTCGCCGTGGAGCACGAAGAACGGCAGCTTCACCTGCCATTCTCAGATTATTATTATTTTCTTCATTTTACCCCCACGAAGTTTCACTTGATCATCTTCTCAACGGTGGTAAAAAAAAAAAAAAAAAAAAAGCGTTTGAAAATAATTTCGATGCGCAAGATTAAAATCGAATACCGTGGACAAGTTGTTCTCGAGTTCCATGCTAGTCCTAAGAAGTTCCAACGCAGTCTTCAACCGAGGCTTCTCTTGGTAGATCAATCTGTTGCTCCTGATCTGACCACATTTCCACAAATTATTTCGAAACAAAATCAAGAGAGACTATCATTCCAGATCAAAATTGACTCTTTTTTTAAAAAAAAAAAAAATAGATTTCTTCTAACCTGTTCACGCTTGATTGGATCTTTGAATGCAGAATCGATGACATCTTTTGACGGAACAATCTTCCATTTGGGAATGATCTCCTCCACGCGAGTCAAGAGATTCACCACCAATGGATGTGGCTTCACCTTCTCAGATATCTACTTCATCATCGAAAAGAAAAGACAAAAAAGGGGGAGAAATCAAATATTTTGTGCATATTGAGAATACAAGACATCGTCGTATCGATCGACTACTTTACACATGGGTGCGACAAGGACAGCCCCATCCCAAAATGTTGGATTCCTCCGGTGGAGTAGAAGTGCCACTGCACCGCCCATAGATTCTCCGTACAAGAAACGACACTTATCTCGATACTCTTCTGCTTCTGCAAGGAATCAATCGCTCAAGTAAAAGCCGATAGATCATACAAAATGAAAAAATAAAAAAATAAAAAAAAAGAGGCGAGGATTCTCGTTATATGCATGATATAATAAAAGCACCGTAATGGAAAAAAGGAAATTTGGAATTGTACCAGTGATGGATTTGAAAAACTGATAGCAATCTGTGACGATGTGTTCAAACTTTTTGATGTAGGCTCGGGAGCCCATAGACTTCCCGTGTCCCTCGTAGTCAATGCCAAACACGCCGAATCCAGCAGCCGCGAGCCTAATCCCGCACCCTAAGCCGCCACCACCAAATAATAATCATTGTCATTAGAGAAAAGTTGATGAACACCAAACATCCAAATTCTTAGGTCCTTCTTAAGGAAAAACCGAATTATGTTCTTTGTGTGGAAGTGTATAGAATTTATATTTCATGGAACAGATTCAACAACCAATTACTCGTGCACCCTCGGTGAGCCTAGCTATATATCAATCTCCAAGCAAGAATCATGATACCTGAGTAAAACTAAAGACAGGATTAGACAAACAGGTTGAACTTACTGTACCTTTCCGACTCATGACAAATGGTTACATTTCTTTTATATATATATATATCGGACGCCCCACGTCTTGGCTCAGATTCCTCTTATACCGAACGCCTCGCGTCCCGGCTTGAATTTCTCTTATACCGGACCCCCGTGTCTCGGCTCGGATCTCTCTTATACCGGACGTCCCGCGTCTCGGCTCGGATTTCTCTTATACCGGACGCCCCGCGTCTCGGCTCAGACTCCTCTTATACCGGACGCCTCGCGTCTCGGCTCGGATTTCTCTTATATCAGGCACCCCGCATCTAAGGGTAGAGTTATCACAGGCGGAAGGATCCATTTTATTATAAGCTAAGGAGGCAGTCATTTCATCAAGTTAAAGGGGCAAATTCCCATCAAAAGGATAAGTCACTGACAAGGTTCAGAGGAATATCTGCGGCGTTAATAGAGAATTGTCTCCTATCAACCGCGCGGCGTGTATTAATTGCTGCTTACGCCTAAAGGCAGATTTCTCTGCCAAAATCTCAGGAGATTAGCCGCAACATTAATTGAGATTTATCTCCTATCAACCGCACGACGTATATTAATTATAGCCCATGGAATGCGATCCAGGTTAACAATGATCATAATGCGATCTGAGCTATGTCACTTATTGGCGAGTTCCTAGAATAGAGTTTCCCTTCTATATATATGACCTTCCTTGGGAAGAAGAAGTAAGTTTTTTTGGAACACCGAAACTAGTTTCCCTCAATTTCTTCTCCTCTTCCAACTAAGTTCCTGTCTTGAGCGTCGGAGGGGCTTTGTCGAGATCTCTCTCGGCGTCCTTGATCGGTTGCTACTGTGCAGATTCACTATTCGGCTCGGCTTATATCACTTTGCTCAGCCATCTGTCAGCGCCGGCTTCCTATTACTGTCAAAGCGATTGCGTGTTGCCTCTCTCCTCATCAAAGCATCGACATTTACCGGTTTTACTGCCTGGACACCTCGCCATCACAGTCCCGACAGACATCAAACCATGAGCACCGTTGCTTCGTGGCCACGAGCAACTAAATTATTCAAAGCCGCACGATCAGCCAAACGATAATTGCGCATACGATTCCAGGGACAATACCACAAACAGATCACAGACCACATACTAAACCACGGGAGATGTTGAGAGCTGTCTTACTGTGTGTGTACTTTGCGTGCATTGGGAGATGTGGAGAGGTGCTTTCTTTAATTCCTTCACCACAAAATACCTAAAAAGAGTTCAAAGACAGAGACAAAACTAGCCATGGCCCATAGGACGGAAGCAATCCTAATTAGCTCACCTAACCCACCAAGTCAAATCTGAAAGAACAGAAATTTGAAAGCACATCTGATTCTTAAATCGAACAATGAGATGAGTTTTCTAGAACGAGATGATCGCGGACTAAAGGTAATAAAGAAAAAAGTGATTTGCTTTTTACAAAGCAGACCATGCAATTAATGTCCACCTTCCATAGATGCCACAGCCATTAACATTAATTCTTCAGTAAAAAGGTTACTGTTGCAGTAAAGGATGCGCGAGGGAAAGGCAAGCATTTAGTAAACAAGAAGCTTTTCTCAGATTAAAGGGATATGAGCATACCTTTCATGAACCCACTGCATTCCACACCATATCCTGCAAAAAAAAAAACATCAAAGAATGAGGAGAAAACGCATAAATCGAGATGAGAACGAAGATTAATCAGACGAGAACCGTGACAGAGGAAGACGAGGGCTTTTGGCGAGGAAGAGAGGGGAAGCCATCTGCACGTGAACAGCTGCAAACCTCTCGAGTTCTTGATGTATTCCTGCAAACCATCGATCGGCACGAGAGAAATCGGTGAAGCGGCGCTCAATGGAACAAGCTAGATCCTATAGATTATTAGCATAGATCACAGATGGAACAGCTATATCGATCGATCACCTCTTGGTAATCCACCTCCATGCCAACAACTCGAGCTAAGGTATCAGATCGTAAGCATGCAGATCGGAAAAGATCTGGAACTGGAGCGAGGGGGGCAGAACGAGATGAGGAATGGGAGAGCGGAATGGATGCAGCAGAGGGAGATGGAGAGAGAGAAGAGAGCAATGGAGGTGAAAATAAATAATGTCGATTGAATTCGAAACGCACGTGGCGAGTGCTGAGGACGCCACGTCATTTCATTTCCCCAATCGACGCCCGATTTTGAATTACAAGATGCTTTGATTTGACTACTGTTCTTTGTTTGAACCCCTATTATTTTTTTCCCCTCGAGGGCGGCGTGCAGCGATAAAAGCTGAACACAGTTTAATATGATATTACTTTGAATTTAAAAAATATATATTTAAATATTTTAAATATACATATAATTTTAACATTTAATTATTATTTAAAAATAATACTATTATAAAATTCGAACCGAATCGTATAAAAAAATATTTATTTTTGATGATCAATAAAAACTATTTGAATTTCAATTTTATTTAGATGAGATATTTTGAAGGATCGTGAAATAAAATCAATTGTCCCTGCGAGAATGATGAGTTGATTAAGACAGAGGGCGCTTACAGATGAGAGCGGGGTTCAATCTCTGAGATGACGAGATTAAATCCTCTCCTCAATCGTAGCAGGGCTCCCCCTCTGTTGGTACCAGCCCGTCAAAAGCTATAGGCTCGGTCCATGGGGGTATCATCCTCCGTGGATCTGCCCCGTGTTGCGATTTTTTCTTGGGACGAGAGCCGGAGGCTGCTAGGTTAGCAATTCTAACCTTTTACAAGTGAAACAAAATCAATCATTTGCAGATATAACAAAAAAACATCCATTTTTTTCCTCTGCATTCCTTATTAAAATAATTTTAAAAAAACACTCATTTTATTTAATTTTTCATCTGCATAAAATAGTTTTAATTTGACTAAACATTTTACAATAGAATTAGGCTAATTAAATAAAAAAAGATATTTTTTAAAAATCTTTTTTACTATAAATTTATTTATTTTTCCTTTTTAACAATAATTTGTATTATATTTAATATGTCATGGACAGGGATTGATCATTTAAATAAGGGGTAATAATTATGTTTGCGCAAAAAAAGGAAATTTATGTTCCATTAATTAAAAGAAATCTGAAAGAGTGGATAGGAAACTCAACTACTCGAGAGTTATGCAAAAATATTGTTTTAATTCAAAATATTATTTAAAACTTTTCTTTTAAATAGTGAAAAGATAAAAAATAAATCAGGGTAGATTTTTAGACACAATAAAAAAAACTTTTCTTTTAAAACCATAGCAGTTGGTGCTGCGGAGCACGAATATCATTAAATATTATTTTCTAAATTTGATTATTTTTTTATCATACAAAAATAAGATTGGCAGATTTTTTCTAATTAATTAAGCTACTTAAACAGTTTACTTCTCTCGAAGCTTTATAATCACTTTCAATAAAATATTTTATTAAAAAGTAATTTTAAATTTTTTTTCTCCAATATTTTAAGATACTTTATGTGTATTTTTTTTATTAACATCGAGATGTCGATATGATTAATCTTTAAAAAAAAGATCAATTTAATCTTATAATTCTATAAAAATATTTTTTGGACAATTGAATCATAAAAGATCGAAACTCTTTTGAATCTTCATTAATCATTTAAGTATATTAAAAAAATACTCATAAAAATTATTCAATATTAAAATTTTATTTTATTCAACGAACAAACTAATCTCTCTATAAATTTTTTAAAAATTCATAACCGAACCTAATCAAATTCTATTTGATTTTGCCGCTGTACCATGCAGGGCTACTTTATTACGTGCATTTTCGTTATATTTCGAGGCGTACTCTGTCGATATTTAATGCACTTATTGAGCTCTTCCAGCTCCGCTCTGTGTCTTATTTGATCGAATCATGTAGTAGGTGAGAAGCCATAATTCCAAATCGAAAATTAAATCGCATTAATTGATTTAAATCGAAAAAGTATATTTTTATTTTTAATTTTTTTTTTAAAAAATAATTAAAATCTCGATATTGGGATGAAGAATTAAATTGCCGAAGAATAATCGAGAGTGCAAAAGCAAATTTACGAATTTTTTTAATCGTAAAAATGAATTCTCTTCTTTTTTTTTCTCACGTTAAATTCTACACCGACATCGAGCCGTCCAACGAGGAAGCAGCCGAAGTGGTCAGCCCAAATGGCAGAGCAGAGCAAGGGCAGCGTCGCTGGGGCGGCTCACGCGACGCCGTCGCCCAAAATCGTCGTCAAGAGCATCGACATGGGCGAGAAGATGCGTGTCGACGCCATCGATTGCGCCCGGGCTGTAAGCCTCCCTGTCTGATCTAATGCATTCTCATTCACTGTTCTCGACTCGGCGACATTTTCGCTCGATCTTTTTTTTTTTTTTTTTTGCCATTCTGTCCCTTGATCTCTGATGGGAGTAGGCGTTCGAGGAAAACGCTGTTTTTTTTTCTCGCATTCTCTTCATTGATTTTGGCTTTTTCTCGTGTTTGTGGAAATAGGGATTTGAGAAGAACACGGTAGCTAAGGAAGTTGCCGAGTACATCAAGAAGGAATTTGATAAGAAGTACGGCCAAACTTGGCATTGCATTGTTGGTCGCGACTTCGGTATTCTCTCCCTCTCTCTTTTTTTTTTCTAAAAAAAAGAACCTCGATCAATTTATTAAGCTTGATCTTTTATACTCTTTGAGTACTTTTTTTTGGGTGTTCTTCTTTTGCATAGAGATGATTTCATTGAAATTCGTATTCAAAGCTAATTGATTGGTCAACCAAACTGGGGGGAAAAAAATCCTGGTGGCAGATGTTCAATGGCTTTCGTGCTAAGAAGTGATTTAGAGATTGGGTTGTAAATATTTCAGGATTCAGGAATCAGGAGTGCTGGTTATGTCAATGTGTTCTAGTCGTGTTACTTTAGCAGTATGATGTCATTTTTTTTAATATGGATATTGTGCACCTATAGACGCGAATAAGCTTCTGAACAAGCAAGATAATGCTTCTTAATATTTAAGATTGGTAGCAAATTGACCTGTGGAATTGTTCGTACATGGTATGGAGCACTGGTTCTAGTTTGCGTGTAAATGATTCTAAAACATATCTTGTTCCTAATTGACTTGAACGTCTGCTGTGAATACTGAATCATTCATTGAGTGAATTTGTTCAACACGTGTTTTTTTTTTTATTTTTCCAATCTTAATGTCAATATGAACGCTGTATTGATGTTATGTATAAGTGTTGTCAAATAATCTTGGTTGTTAGATGGCACATCCATGATCTTCCAGATAAAGAAAAACAATAAACAGATTGGTAGAAATGTATGTGGTTCAGAACAGGCTATAAGAGGATCTACAGAATAATCTCTTCCATCTCTAGTGATTGTGAATCATTGGACTTCTTATTATTGTTTCTTAACATAGTTACTTACTGCTCTATTGTTTTGTATCATAGTAACTTATGTGAACATGGAACTTTTTCTTAATTGTTAGCTTGCACCAAAATTATACCCACCCAACATTCATTTTTTAATCTTCATGGAACAAAGTTTTACCATACATTTTTGAATCGTTGTTAAGTTTATTGTACCTCGTCGTTGATTGATTAACTAAGTTCATGTCCATCAAAAAAAAAATTTTTTTTTCTTATTTATAGTTAGTTTGTTTAGGTTATATAAAGTGCCTACAAACTCTTGTTCAATTACATGAAAAATCTCTTGACTCTTGCATGATATTTGGAGTAAGCATTCAAAAATGCTTTCTTGGTTTTATTGGTTGACTTTCTTGATAACTGATTTTCACAAAAATTAATGTGAGAATTTAGGATTTTTATGTCACTAGAATAGCCTTGCACATATACCTTTATACGAGTTTAAGAAAAGCACATAAAAACTTCGATCAATCTACACTTCTTTTTTTAAATTCCTTTTCCACTCCCTCCACTCTTCTCTAATATTTATTCATCCAAGTATACAAGCAAGTAGTGCTCTCTTTGATTATACACATATCTTATCCCCAATTATACATGTGTCTTATTTAATCAATTTTGCTCTCTCTTGCTTTATCTTATACTCAGTTATACATGTATCTTGGACATCTAATTTAATATTCTTTTCTTTCCAAGGAGGTTACATGTCATATTAATTTTGCTTGTGGGTATGCAGGATCCTATGTTACACATGAGACGAACCACTTCATTTATTTTTATGTGGATAAGGTAGCTGTCTTGTTATTCAAATCTGGATGAGAGAGTGCCTTCCTGTAATTTGACACTTGTATTTTATTCTGAATCTTTATATTGTCTATTTAATTTGCGAAGTTGTTGCACTGATGTGAATTGACCATCTAAAATTTTAGTTGAGCTGGATTTAGAACGTAATCATTGCTCATAAGTCTATACAAGAAATAACTCATGTTTGATTCATGTTTATACATAATAGAACCTATAATCGGAAAACTGTTAAATTATAAGCAGTAGAGATATTATGAGCAGATTTATGATTATTCTATTAGATTGTCATGGACTTTTTTGTGGCTATAGTAAATCATCCAATACCTTGTACCTTTGATATTTGAATTTTTTATCTCTCTTTCATATCCATGTTGCATATCAATGCTAAGATATCAATATTCCAAGTGGACATTTGATATTTCTACTAATCATATTTATTTTTTTTTAAATATTGATGTTAGATATTTGGATCCATACCCATGTTGAATATTCACACCCAAATCTGAGTAACATAACTTTCTACATGTTTGAGCACGAGTTTTATAAATATTGTGTCCTGTTAAGACTTGCATAATAATACAAACTAGGACTGCTCGTGGGCTTGTTCCTGTTGAGATTTGGTCCAAATCTGGCCTCACATAAATGGCCAAATCACCGTATGTTACCCTTTTTTTCCCCATCTAACTATTAGGTTATGTTGGATTCTCAACTTTACACTTTTGAAGTCCTTAGAGTACCTTCAGAATAGTCTTACAAACATTGATCTTTTTTTGGAGCTCCTATATTATATTTGACCGGAACAATTATCATTAATAGCTCGGCAATCATTTCTTGTTTAGTGATTTACACAGGAGATAATTTTGGAAAATAATGTGTTTGCTCCTGGCGTTTTAAAAATAAAGCATGCTGGTTTGATAAGAGATGATTATTTTATGTTGTGTTGTGTTATTATGGAATGATAAAAAGTTGGGCTCTTATAATGCCTCTTTGGATAAAAATTATATTATAGGCATCTGCTAGTTAGCAGGGGGTAAAATTCATTTAAATACACATGAGGATACAGTAGGGAATTGAGTCCAATGGCATTGGAGGTTCCATATAATTGATCCCACTTAGTGGAGCAAAGGCTTGGTTGTTATTGTATATCTACTAGTTAGTATGATAAACAACAGAATTATAACTATTTCCATGCTTGTAAATTGCTACATACAGAGATCAGAGATCACCTGTAATGGCTATGTTTGTTAGGATGGAATAGAATTGTTCATTTTTGGAATATTGGGTTCAATCATTAAGGAATCCAATTCTGGAGCTGATGAAACTTTTGTGCCCAAACCTATTTCATCTACTAGTTAGTATGATAAACAACAGAATTAGAACTATTTACATGCTTGTAAATTGCTTCATAAAGAGATCACCTGTGATGGCTATGTTTGTTAGGATGGAATAGAATTGGTCATTTTTGGAATATTGGTTCAATCATTAAGGAATCCAATTCTGGAGCTGATGGAACTTTTGTGCCAAACCTATTTTTTAAGTTCCTTTAGGGGATATGAGAATTCCTATTGCGCACACAAGTGATTCTAATAGACCAATTTAAGGCGGATGGTTATTATGGTGGACTAAATGCTTCCATAGCTTAAGCTGGAATGAGGCAGCTTTTGAACTGTACAAACAAAATATCTTCATTTGAAAGACTGAGCTAGTTATGATGGACAAGCTGATCGAGTTGCACTAATCAAGTAAGTATATCTAGTTGAGCAAGCCAACCAATTAAGATGAGCCTATAAATCAGACTGGTTGGCAGGGGGGCCATCAGGGCCGAATAACCAGTCAGGCTGACTGTTGTTTGCAGATCAAGTGTGCCATGAGTTGATCGAATATATGTAGATCGGCTTGACTGTTTGTGCTAGATTTATTGAATGAAATTAGCAAGGCTATAGGGTCAATCAGCTCCATCAAATTGAGGCAGTCAAATTGATCGCATTGGACAAATTGAGCGAGGTTGTTGGGCTAGTCAAACTGGAGTAGCCAAGGGAAGCAAACGAGTCAAGTGAGATGGACGACAAGGTCTGTCAGATGTGTTGACTGTGTTGCCAGTGCTGAGTGATGCAGAATGGATTAGGATGTTGGTGCAGGGGCACCAGATAATCGAACATGTGTTTTGATTATGGCAAAGACATAAAGTTAAGTTTACATCGTTGTCTCACGAGCTAAATCAAGTGTGTAGAAAGGCTAAGCTAAGCCGAAGGTCAGTGACATCCAGAGGGAGTTGTGGTGGTCGGGCAACACCGAGGGAACTTTGTGGGAGTCGAAGAACCTAGGTGGAAGACCGGAAGCAAAGCGACAGATCTTAAAGAACTAGAGGTAAGCTCGTGTGAGTGAGAGATGATAAGGTCGTGTTCTTTGTACGAGGACGACCGTAGGCGACGATCCAATTAAGACTTCCTGTGGAAGGTCTAGGTCGAGATCAAACGGTAAGAAACCGTCACATTTATCATTTTCCGTGCTAACCTCTTATTGCAGGGAAGTGGCCAGCCGACAATGATCGTTGGTCATCAAGGCCGATCGATGCTCATCACGATCGATGGAAGGCATCACGATCGGTGATGGCGGCGAATCACCGCTGCGCTAGGTCAAAACAGATAACGTTTGACGCGACCACTTCGCGATAAAATTTGGTACCACCTCGTGATCTGTTCCAAAAGATGAGGAGACTTATTCTGAGGCCAAAATCTATAAAAGGAGGGGAGGACTCCAACCCAAATATCAATCAAGATTATTCTCGAGTGCTCCTACAACGCCAAAGCTCCAACACCATCATAACGCCGACGCGACGCCAAGCTTCCATCTTCATCGTCGGCAGCAATAGCAAGTAATATCTTTTGTATTCTTTGTTTTAATCGTAACGAGGTGAGGTAGACTTATTGTCTCATCCTCGTACTTCTGGTTTTGTGATCGTTATCTCCTACCTCCAACGAGGAGGAGATCCTATAGTGCTTTGCCCTTCGTACGCGGTCTAGGACTATTAGGGCCTTGGAGTAGCAACCGCTGGGTTGTGAACCAAGTAAAAATAAACTTGTCTTTTTATTTTTCGGTTGTGCTTGCTCGTATATCGAACGAACGAAACAAAAAATTTTACGCTCGCTATTCACCCCCCCTCTAGCGATGCTTCTCGATTCAACAATTGGTATCAGAGCGGGGGTACTACGATTTGGTGAAACCACCAATTTAGCACTTTTTGGTTTCGTATTTTTCGATTTGTGTTTTTTTTTTTGGTTTTTTTTTCCCACATTACTAATCCAAGACGAAGTCTTGGTACTTTTCTTTTGGTTGTGTGTTTGCAAGTATTCTCTTTTGGAGTAGCCGACGATAAAACGGCCATAAATTTTCGTACAAGTGGACTCACGAAACGATCTATCTACCAAATCGAAGCTCTCTGAAAGATCTACACTTCTTACTAGGATTTACCCTCGTAACAAGTTGTCTCCATCCCCAAAAAGCAACGTACAATACCCTTTCGAGGACATCGAAAGTCGTAAGTTTCTAGTTTTTGTTAGTTTCCTATTCTTCTTATTTATTTATGTTTATTTCTTCCCGCATTACTAATCCAAGACCAAGTCTTGGAATTCGTTTTGGTTTTTATTCGTGTTTTGCAAGATATTTAATGGCTCACATTGAGGGGTACAACACCACCCGACCTCCATTCTTTAACGGAGATGATTTCCGTTATTGGAAAGGTCGGATGGAGTGTTTTCTAAAAACACAAGTCGAGACTTAGATAATTATCCAAACCGGCTTTGCTCTACCCACCAATGATCAAGGCGAGACCTTGGACTTCGACAAGTGGACCAATGCAACCAAGAAGCAAATCGAAGCCGATGCAAAGGCGACCCAAATGTTGCAGTGCGGTCTATCCAAAGAGGAGCTCAACCGCATCAGACCCTTCATCAGCGCAAAGGACCTATGGAACAAATTAATCGAGCTATACGAAGGAACACCCGATGCTAAGGTATGTAAAAGGGATTTGTTCTTAAATAAACTATACAATCTAAAGATGCAGGATCGCGAGACCGCCACCTAACTACATGCGCGAATCCAAGACATCGTCAACGGTCTTCACTTGATCGGGCAAGCCTTAGAGAACCGGGACCTTATAAGGTATGCTTTAAATGCTTTCCTTAGGACTACCTTGTGGGCATCCATGGTCGATGCCTACAAGGTTTCTAAGGACCTTTCTAAACTTAGATTAGACGAATTATTTTCCGAATTCGAACTCCATGAACAATCCAATTCGGCTCCCGAGAAAGGTATTGCCTTATTTGCAGGTTCGAAAAAGAAGACCGCAAACAAACCACCCCCCAAGGAAGAGGACGAATCCGAATCCGAAGAGGAGGTCGCAATAGTCAACATTGTGCGGAGAATAGTTCAACAAGAAAGAAGGCAATTGAAGAATGAGAACAAAGAGCAATTCGAGTCAAGGAGCCGACCAAAGCAAAAGGGAGCAAGGAAAGCCTTCCATGCAACTTGGGACAACAGAGAAGACATAGCTTATATGGCAAGACTGGAGGAGTCCGAGTCAGAATCTGAAGCCGAGTCCAACTACAACTCCGACTCTGACCCCGAAGACTGCTTCGAGAGGAAACTCCAAGCCGGACCAAAAGGCAAAGTAAGGTTAGCCACTCTTTAATTAGTACAATTTACCTTACAATTAAAATGTTTACTAGAAAATTAACTAAGTCCGAGTCTAGGGTTGAGTTGTTATTTGAGGAGGTTGAAACCCTCAAGTAAGAGGCTACTCTAACCTCTTCAACTAGTCAAGTTCAAGAGGGAAACTCAACCCAAGTTGAAAAACTTGAGGAGGAGAATTCTCTCTTGAAAGACCGAGTTCAAGAGGCCGAGGCTAGATTGGAAAGGTTCACGTTGGGATCTAAGAACCTTAACCGACTACTTGAAACCCAAAGAGCCGTGTACAACAAAGTCAGACTCGGATTTAAGTTAACGATTACGAATAAATCTTACATGTCTATTGTGAATCATAGTCATCAAAGAGTACAAGCATGAGTCTCAAAGGTTTTATTGAACTCACATATAAGGACTAATAAGTTTTGGATTCCCCAGGATCAAGTTCATTATTTGAATAGACCATATTGGTTCAATGGTCTAGAGGGAGCTAGCCCTAAAATAATATACCCGCTTACTTAGCAAAACTATTGCATATTTTATTTTAATTTTTAGAATGGCTAGATAGGGAAAATAGTTAGTCAACTCTTGACAACATAATATTAGGACGCGACGAGATGATAGTACGTTAGGGAAACAAAGTCTCATGTATTCGAGCTAGATAAGGCGTATCTAGTTTGGTGCACTTGACCGAGTGGAACTAGCTGAAACTACCTCGTCGTATCCTAAACTAGTTAGACTAGGAAGTAACCCTAAGTGACTTAAGTGATATTTTCTTGAATTTGGCTTTGTCTAAGGAAGTGATCGTTGTTCCGATCAAAGAAGTTTCATGTGTCTCGCCACGACCTGGAAGCCAGTTTCTCGAAAAGTTACTTAATGATCTAAAGGTTAAATCCGAATCTAACCCAAGATTGACTATTTTTAATCAATCTCAAATCATCTCACAAAACATATAAGGTGAACAAATTCTGAGACACATAGAATAGGTGAGATGTTAAGTATAATTGAAATATACTTAAAATAACTTTTTCAAAATACTACTTATTTTCTCAACTATTGTACTTAACAACTATTTACAACTCTTTAGGTCAAAATTTAGCGCCCCCTACATCTCTTATATTTCATATATTTGACTAAGGGAGAGAGCAAACTAACCCTAAGAGTTATATTACAAATCTTTAGATTATTGGTGCAGAGGGATACACCTCGAACCAATCTATCTAACTACTGCTAGATGCATGTTTAGACTCATAGTTGATTTATCTCGATGCATGCATATACGATATTGTTTTTAAACCCCTATTTTATACAAAAATCCCAATATTTTTTTGATTTATGGCAAAAAGGGGAGAAGAGCGAAAGTTAAGGGGGAGTACGAAAGTTAAGGAGGAGTAACACAAAATTTAATTTTGAAAATTAAAGTATCTCTTTCAAAACTCACCTAGGGTTAAGGGGGAGTTTTGGTTAAGGAGTTTTGATTGAGGGGGAGTTTTTGGAAATGACATTCTTCATTTACTATACTTATTTTATGCTTTAATTTCCCTTAACTTTGTGTTGGTTTGCCATAGATCAAAAAGGGGAAGATTGTTGGTGCAGGAGCATTGGATAATCGAACCTGTGTTTTGATTATGGCAAAGACACAAAGTTAAGTTTACATCGTTGTCTCACGAGCTAAATCAAGTGTGCAGAAAGGCTAAGCTAAGCCGAAGGTCAGCGACACCCAGAGGGAGCTGTGGTGGTCGGGCAATACCGAGGGAACTTCGTGGGAGTCGAAGAACCTAGGTGGAAGACCGAAAGCAAAGCAACAGATCTTAAAGGATCAGAGGTAAGCTCGTGTGAGTGAGAGATGGTAAGGTTGTGTCCTCTGTACGAGGACGACCGTAGGCCGACGATTCGACTAAGACTTCCTGTGGAAGGTTTAGGTCGAGATCGGACGGTAAGAAACCGCCGCATTTACCATTTTCCGTGCTAACCTCTTATTGCAGAGAAGTGGTCAGGCTGGCAGTCGACTGCTGGTCATTGGGCAGTCGACTGATGCTCATCAGTCGACTGATGGCGACGAATAAGCCTTTTGCGCTAGGTCAAAACGGATAACGTTTGATGCGACCACTTCACGATAAAATTTGGTACCACCTCGTGATCTGTTCCAAAAGATGAGGAGACTTATTCTGAGGCCAAAATCTATAAAAGGAGAGGAGGACTCTAACCCAAATATCAATCAAGATTATTCTCAAGTGCTCATACAATGCCAAAGCTCCAACACCGTCATAACGCCGACGCGATGTCAAGCTTCCATCTTCGTCATCGACAGCAGTAGCAAGTAATATCTTTTGTATTCTTTGTTTTAATCGTAACGAGGTGAGGTAGGCTTGTTGCCTCATCCTCGTACTTCCAGTTTTGTGATCGTTATCTCCTACCTCCAACGAGGAGGAGATCTTATAGTGTTTTGCCCTCCGTACGCGGTCTAGGACCGTTAGGGCCTTGGAGTAGCAACCGCTGGGTTGTGAACCAAGTAAAAATAATTTTTTTTTATTTTTCTGCTGTGCTTGCTCGTATATCGAATGAACGAAATGAAAAATTTTACGCTCGCTATCCCCCCCCCCTCCCTCCCCTCTAGCGACGCTTCTCGATCCAACATAGAATGCATAGAAAAGAGGAAATTTGGCATTGCAAGTTACATGGCCGATCAAATAGGAATTGAATTTCCTCATTCTATTCCATTTTGCCCTCACTCTAATCCTCATTCCAATCTCATTCTTCTGTACCAAAGCTAGCTTCCTCTTGATAATCTCAAGATCGACAACGAATAACCACTTGGATCCATATTGATGGTAGATACTCAGAATTCAAGTTCAAGTAACATAGCCAAAATACTTATTGTAATTACAAACAAAGATTATAGCAACACAGCATCGTAGTAATTCTCTAAGCCATCAATAACAAGGAGATGGCCTTCATACATACATTCTGATAACATCAAGACCACAACTGCTGCTTAATTCTGCATGTTCCACACTACTTATTTTACATACTTTCAGCTTTCTTACTAAACTCGTTCTCCACATGTGTGTGTATATATATATATAGCACTTAACTGTAGGATGAGCTTTATATTTCTCTCCAATTGAATCTACGATTCATGTTGCCTGCAGGATAATACCTCACAAACAAGGCCCCATCGAACTGCCTTGCAGCTTGGATGCTGTCCAGCATTGGCTCTTTCTTTGTGGGCGTGTTGTGCTTGTCATTATACCTTCCTTGCCTTCTCTTCCTGTTCAGTTGCTCCTCTATGATATCAAACGCCTCCTTTCCCACTTTACGAAGATCACTCTGAGGTGCCATCTGGAATATGACCTTAGTACCAGAATGCGGGGAGAAGTTACTAATCAGTTTAGGTTTTGCTGGTTTCTAGTAGGCTCTTTTACCTGCATTTATAGAGAGGCACTGATGACTTACTTGACCCAAGTCATGGTGAGGGAATCCAGTTCAATTATGAGATCTTTTTCATCACTAGTGAGGAGGACACAACTTAGAGAGAGAGGGCGATTGGGGCATGCATTTACATTGGCATCTATGCTTTTTTGCTTATGTTAGGTTGCCTTCCTGGTTAAGAAGGAATAATTTCTAAGATATGGTTAGATATTGTCGACAAATGGGAGCCGTGTATGATCGAGCAGTTTAATTGGAACGAGGATATGTATGTTACTCTCTAGATTTCGATCACTGAAGGATTCTCTGGATGATTGATTTGCAGAAGCTTCTTCTTTACAGTTGATGTATGGGTTCGCAGTCCGGTCTGGACTGGTCTACTTCAGTGATTTGTTGAGCTGAGTTGTTTTTCTGAGCGAGATGTTGGTGTTGGGTTCAAGCAGGTGGTGGTTTGAGACGCAAGATGCGTGCGAGGTTGGGTAGAAGCTCGCCTGGCTTGCCCCGGTAGTCGACCGACGGACGGGCTGGGCTAACACGAGGCCAGAACCAAGCACTAGTTGGCCCGATCTAGCCGAGCATCTATCCTGGTTTGACACTGCCCTATCGTCTTCTAATTGCAGCCCCTCTTCTCGGTGACTAGTTTGGAGGAATCATTAATTGTAAATTATAGCGAAAGGTGAAATTGTCATTGTGGTGGCCCCTATCAATTGGCCTCACAGTTATTCATTGTAAGAAAGATAAATTACAAAGAGTATTTTTTTACTCAACAAAACGCTAACAGAGTGGGAGGACAAGTTCCCTCCAAAGATTTTATAGTTTTTAGAAATCAATCTTTGTTCATTATAGTAAGTTTATCATTGTGTTAGCCATCCGACTTTGATGGAGTTGCTCAATCATTAATTAATTAACTGTAAATGATCAAGAGTGGGGTGGTCAATTATTGGTTTATTATTAGGTTATTCCTTTTCCTTTTCAAACTTGTTCCCAAATGGCTGCTAAAGAATATTTGATTAAACAATAATCAGCTTTTTCGAATGATAAAGTTGTTGGATTAGGAACTGAATCCTCTAATGATTACAGTACCATTAGGTTTATGATGATTGCGTTGTTTGTGGGTTATGGAATAACTGATATTCGTGAAAATCTGGATGTAAATATCTTGCCCAAAGCAGGAGATCCATTTGGAGTTTGAGTTGTAACGTTTAAATTATTATCTTGATTCAAAGATTACGAATTCGAATTTTAAAAATAATTTTTAAAGAAAATAAGACTGTGTATAATATATCATTTTTGAGATTATATGGTAAAAAATTTATACACCGGATTATTATTTTTTTATTTATTTCAGCCTTAAAGGAAATTATATAATTTTAAATAATTGTAATACATAATATTTAATCAATAATGTTTAAGATTTTGATGAGCTCCTTAGTTTTTATTTTTATGTATCAACTGTGATTTTTTATTTTTTATTTTTTGGTTCGGTACGAATTTAATTTCAGCGGTTAGTTAAGTTTTCTCTATAAACTAATCATCAATCAATTAGTTGGATATTAAATATTTATGCGATTAGATGCTGAAAAAGTGAATGTGCCAACTATTCCAACTAGTTGGAGATGGTTTTAGATTTTAAATTCGAGTATAATTAACTTTTTTAAAAAAAGGTTTTTGAAGTGCTCTCTCAATTAATCATCAACTAACCTGTGCCTTTTGCGTTGATTAAACAAAAGCAATGTTTGGTTTCACGCAATTGCAAGTGCTTCAAGTTTTCCCTATAGTTTTATCAAAATAATCACGTGAAATTCTTCTAATCATAGTTTTCAAATCTTTCATCTCGCCTCCTCCATATATGTTTTTTTTTCAATGATCAATAAATGGATTTTGTTTATCTTCTTGAACTTAATTGTAGAGTCGAAAATAATCAATAGAAATTTCACTCATCATTTGAAATCCATAGAACCGATACCAATATAAAAAAATGAATTCATCTCCCAGAGTTGTCAAAATCATTGGAATTCACCACTTTATTTGTTCTAAAATCAAACAAATTGCAACCATTATATTATGAATTAGCATTTCAAAATGACTGAAGCTGAAATAAAAATTTGAGAGGCAGCGTAAAATTTCCCCAATGAAATCCATAAACTTACCATTTTAAATAAAAAAAATAGTTAAGCACCCTTAGACACTCATTTGGGTGAAGGATAATGCCGATTCCAAAGTAAATTCAGCGCAGTTTCGAAACGCAGCTATGCCCAAAATAATAATAATAGTAATAATACTTAATGAATAAAAGCAATTTCTTAAACCACTACCAAGGATGTTTTTAAGATTAAAATTCAGCACATTTCATTTGGGTAACAACAAAAGGCTAATTGCTGACATTTTCCCGACACATGAACATGACAAAAGCCTCCCTTCGGCGGCAAATCTCAAGTAAAATAATTTAAAGAGGTTGGGTTCCCTACTCTACTCCTTGGAGGTTATGACCAGCAATCCCAGTGCGCCAATCAGCAAGTACTGCAAGAAGAAGTCACAATTCAGGTATCACCAACAGATATTTTTCTTTCTTTACAAGTGTCCCGCATCAAATTTAAAGTAGATTATTTTTTTAACGCTCAAAATAGTATATCAGCGTCCATTAAACTGCTGCGCCTAAACAATAATATATATATATATATATATATATATATATATATATATATATATATATATATATATATATATATATATATATATATATATATTATCTATGATCACCTCTATTATTCATCGTCCGATCTTCTAAAATTTAAGAATTAAACAATAATACACATCCGATCGGACGATAGATAACGGAAGTGCTCACGACTACTCACGGAAGAGTTGTGTAGCATAATATTTTTCTCTCTATATATAGAAGAATAATCTCCTATACAACTCATCCATGAGCATCTCCATTATCCACCGTCCAATCAGATGAGCACTATAGCTCAATCTTTGAATATTAGGGGATCGAACAATGGATATATATATATATATATATATATATATATATATATATATATATATAAGCACCTTCATTATTCCTCGTCCGATCTCTTAGAGTTTAAAGATTAGACTATAGTGTTCACCCGATCGAACGATGGATAATAGAGGTGCTCACGAGTGAATTGTGTAGGGAATCATTCCTCTATATATAGAAATAAAGAAATATTATCCTATACAACTTATCCGTGAGCACATGTGAATACCTCCATTATTCACTGTCCGATTGCTTGTGCACTATAGTCCAATCTTTAAATCCTAAGAGATCGGACGGTGGATAATAGAAATGCTCAGAATTGTATAGAATAATATTTTCGTATATATATATATATATATATATACAATTCATCCGTGAGCACCTCCATTATTTATCGTCTGATTCCTTAAAATTCAAGGATTGAGCTATAGTGCTCATACGATCGAATGGTAGATAATCGAAGTGCTCATGGATGAGTAATATATATATATATATATTGCTCGGACTCTGTGTATAAGTCTATGAAACTGGTGCATTTATGTTTACTAAACTAATGCGTATACATCTGTAAATAGTGCACACCTACAAGGAGTGAGAATGAAAAAAAAACTAACGAACTAAGTGTAATATGATAGAAGACATCCTTCACTGAATATATACCCAACAAAGGGATAGGATCCACGAACATGATTTGATGATGATTAATTGGAAATGCAAAATGTATCATGAGGGTGCAGCCACTATGTTAACATTTGCCATCTTCATCCTTCGGATAATCCATCATCCATAAGTGCAGGGGTTTCAAAACATTGAAATACAAAATACAGTCATACCTTAATTATTGGCTTTTCAGTCATGATGATGGTCACCCAACCAACGTAGGGTAAAAACCTGTCGACGATGAGCATAATTGCGGGCAAGTTAAAAAAGTTCAAGGGTATCTTAAAAACCATAGTAAAATGAGTCTTACCCTACAGCTCGACCCATGATGTGATGTTGCTGGAGCCAAAGCTGTCCGTGAGCATAGAGAAGTCTATCATCACCAAAGTTATTATCCCCTGAGAGTTACATCGAAATTTATTTAATTTTACACTCGTAGGTCCAATGCAAATATATGGATATATCTATAAATGTTGCCCCTGGAAGTCCAATGGTCATTAAATATATGTCAAGGATAGAAAAAGCATGTTTAGCTCGAGTCACAGGAAGCTGAAATTGGTTGACTAAATTCACTTCCTACTTCAAATGAAGAACTAAACTAAGAAAAAGTGAAGAAGGATGTATTGTCAACTTGCAGATGTAAATTATTCAGTACTCAAGTTTGAAGAAATGACACCTTTTGTCAGAATATCAATTTCTCCACTGTCTTCTCTCTCGTGAACCTGAGTATGGGCAAACAAAAGATCACAACATTCAGTAATTAAATCCATACAACTATTGAAAAAAGTAATGATATTAAGGCTTAAGCACGTGAAAACTCCAGGATGATATTAAATATTTCACTAGAAAGATTGTCATACAACTATAATGACAGGTAACAAATTTCTTGATATTGTTCTGTTAAATTAATGTGATAATAGGTACCGATGAATACATATCATTCAGGTAACAAGTTTAATTTACTCGTGACTAACCATATTTGTAGTGGTTTAGTTTTGCCAGATTACTTTTGGTGATTCTGAATCATTTTGGCCAACTGGATTTTTCACAATTTAGCACAAATTTTCTGTGATATCTAGCACTTAAATGGATTAAAATAGTAAATCTTAGTCGATGGCTGGTGGCTTTTCATAAATTCTCCTCTTTTCTTCATCCCAGTATCCACCCGTACACACTATCTGAATTGATTAAGTTTGATGAGCATTTAAATTAAAAGCTTAAGCTATTGGGAAAAGTTTGATATGCATAACTTTTATTATTAATAGACCTCCCTATAGACTAACATGTGAAAAACCCACTTTATTTAGTGTATGTTAGGTCAGGATTATTTGCTAAAAAGATTATACTTTCAAAATCTTAACAAAGGATAGCTTCGTGCACAAAATTCCCACCAAGCGGGGTCCCAAAGAAAGATCTATTATACATAGTCTTATCTTGCTTTGCAAGAGACTATTTCCAAGACTTGAACTCGTGACCTCTAAGTCACAAGGCAACAACTTTACCGTTGCGCCAAGGCTCCCCTTTCAAAATCTTAAGGGAACTACTGAAATTTAATAGCAAATGTATGCTTATCCTATTTGAATTCCTAACCATTTCAAAGGATGTGACTTGGCACTAGTGCCACAAATAATAAAATTTACCTCAAAATCGCAGGCAAATCACAATGATTTTAATAAAAAAAAACAATAACGATGACAGAGGGAAGATCTTTAGTGTGATGGCATGGCATATTACCTAGAGTTATATTATTTGAAGGCATGCCATTCACTTGACAACAATAAGAGAAAAGTAACAGGATAAGCACATTATAAAATTAAAAAAAAAAAAAAAAAGGAGAGGAGAGAAGTTTCATATTGAAAAGTAATGATACATGAAAATCCAACAATTAAGGGAAACATTTATGTAGATATTGTCACATATTTACATAGTGGATAAGACAAATAAACCATGCGCTGTCCTTAACCAAATTGAGAAATCAAATGCATTTCTCAAAGCTTTGATATCCAACAAAAGATGATAAACAGAGAAAGCAAACTAACCTTAATTACACGATGAACAATTGGAATTTCCCGTCCCTGAAAAGCATATGTAACTTAGATATAGTACCGAATCACTTTTAAGCAAAACTAACAAACATAGAGGTACTCTGTAACAAAAAACAGATTAAACGAACCCAAATTTAGAACATGTTTAAAGAACAAAGAAAATAAAGCAGAAACAATCTTCTGAAGCCCATTTAGCTAGAAAAATGTTATAGATATTAGCAGAATGTGCAGATTATGCAGCCAGTAAGTATCATTATAGCAGGACAGAAATTTTATTGATGCTATATTTGACTCTACCTGGATCACGACCAACACACATGTTTCGTAACTTACAGCATCATATATCACGAATTAGCATGAATGAACACAGAATGATAGGGACCATGGTAATGTCCACATTCGCGATTGAAGCACTTACATCAACATTGAATACGACAATTTCCCCAGCTCTAATGGGATCCTTACTCATGTGGAGAAATAGAATGTCACCCTGCCATAATAAACAAAAAAACATAACCAAGCTATCAGCGTTTAAAGAGACAATTATGTCAGTGAACAAATGAAATAAATTAAATTTGAGATAGATAGGAATTTTTAACTGGAGCTGGTTGCCATATAAGCTAAAGAACAATAATTGAACACGCATGAGAATTCCTAAGCTAATATTATTTACTTAAAGCTTATTTATTTAGTCTTCTACTCAGCTTATTTTGGCATTAAACTCCTTTTACTTTAATAGTAGTCCAACACCTACCTTGTGAGGTTAACAAATTCATTAACCGAGATAGATTGGGAGCTAGCAATTAGGGTTAAGCACTTTAAAGCATTTTAATACTAGACAGGTACATAGACTTTGAGGTTAACAAATGGGATGGCAAGGAACTAGTGAAAATCAAAGGCTTAATTAGAGTTCAAGATGCAGGGATAGATTGAATCCAAAAGAAAAAAACTCCATTTAATGCAATTAAGGTTAATTTAAAAGATGCATACATTACAAGTGATATAATCGTGCATAGAATTTGTTGAGGACTCAAATCCAGGTAGCTGAGTCTATGTAGATGGATCTAGCATAACTTATTGTTGTGTTGAAGATCAAGTGTGGAGATTATATGACTTGCATAACCATAGACCTTATCTAGTTATCTCTAAAACTTGGACTCCTCATCTACCCCTCCCATACCTATTTTTGGACACTGAAGTCTGACATTTCAAATCCAACACTGATATCCCCATCACCCTGTTGAACATGTATTGAGAAATAAGGTGTCAAATCCCCCAATCTATATCTGCACTGGATACTTGTACAATAGTCTGACTTTATAACTATCCATGGTAATGTATCGATAGCTTTTGTTCTCTTTTTGACAAAATAAGAACAAAATTGCATTTGTTCCTTCTGTTTGCTACTTTTCGCCATCAAATTCAACATCAAATATGATATCAAAGCCCTTTTTGTGTATTTTGAAGCTGTAACAACAATTTGAGAATACTATTACCAGTCACCAGTATGCATAGTTGTCCTCATGTAATAATTGCAAATTATATATATAACAGATTAATCGGGAACTCCCTACTGAGCATCCTGATTAATATTTCTATATGGAATTTAAAAAAAAAAATTGGTTAAATAAAAAAGTCACAGTGACTAAAAGGGACTCACCCGCTTGAATCCTGGTTCCATGCTTCCTGAGAGAACGACCACAACGGGAGACTCGCTTCCGGTGACACACATCAAGCCTTTCCATATGATGAGGGCCGACGTCACAATCATACCTGGAAGAAACAACCGCCAAGCGACGCATCCGATCGAAAGGCGAGCCAATTTCAATCCCACACCAAAAACACCACACTTCAACTACCAAATGTCAAAATTCGAAGAGAGAGCGAACCCTAGTGATCGGCATCATCTCGAGGAAAATAAAAGAATTAGGAGCAGAGAGGGCGAACGAACCCAAGCTAACGATCTGGTTGAGGACCTGCCTGATCTGCAAAGATCGGATGGATTCCATGCCATCTGCAACCCAACCCATTCCCTCTCTCTCTCTCTCGCTCGCTCGCTGGTCGTTCGTGCTCTCTCTCCTTCAGGCTTTGTTGCGGCGACACACCGTCAACCCAATTCGCCGTCTCCCATATTTATCACTCCTGTTAAGTCAGTGTAACGGTGGAAACCTAATGCAGGATCAAATCACCCAGCCCTTCCGGGGATTTTTAAGACTAGTAATTAACACGTGTAAAAACGATTTCCTCGAATTGATAAGAGATTGATCCATTATCTTACGATGCAACATCTGTATACGTTAACAATTATGTTTTATGGGTGATGATGTATTTTAAACTTTAATCGAATCTAATCGAAAATTTTACCCCATACAATTTGCTAGCATTTACATCCCAAATTTACAAAATAGTAGTTGACTGAACACAACGGATTCACTGTTGACTATGAAACTTGACGTAGTTTATAAAACTAAAAGGGCTAAATTGCCATTTCTGGAAAACCATATAGCGAATTAACAAAAAAGTAAATAAACTTTGAAGCTTAAGAACGAAGAAAAAGCTTCGTGTTCATCCAGACTATAAAGAAAAATGATGAGCAAAAATAAAAAAAAAACAAAAAAAGTATTCTCACATAATAACGATGATAACAATCGAACAGATTATAAATAAATCATTTAAATGGTTTACATAATGTACACATATACACCTTTGGCAATTGCTTCCGCACTCGAAAACCCCCATACTATGTACAATAAGTCCATTGATCTTCCATGATCACTGTTTCACCTCCATTATGTGCCCAATTCAGGCACTTTTGGCCAAGTTTGATGCTCCATCCGAACTGCTACCTCTATTTGTTTCTTCACCTTGTGGTAGAGCTGATGAAGCAGATGGCCACTTCGATAACACTATATTTCCGGCAATGTCTACTTGGCACTCCGCGACATTGCCGTAGAACACGATCCCACAGGAGCCCCAAGTTTCGGCCTCCATGCTAACGCCGAAGTATTCGAGGTGATCAGAGATGCTGTTGCCTTTCACAGACCTTTTGGCAGGGAAAATGAACAAATCAGTTAACGATATGAGCATCAGAAAGTTGAATCAAAATTGGGGCATCGATGACATTCAACTTGTACCTGGAACAAGAAGGATCTTCACCGGAACTGTCACAGATCTGTTCGACCATATAAATAAGGCTGCCTAATCCTGCATTGTGGACCCATACCTACAAATATCAAGGGGAGATGATGAGGGCTTTCGTTTCAGCTCCTGCAACTAAATCGTGCAGTTGCAAGAACATTCAGTGAGCTTAACATGGCACTTGCATTGCTTAAAACATGAAAGTTTTTGGCACAAATGGCAGAGAGTTATTTCGACTCTAATCATCACATACCTCTCTTGGGAAGTGATGGTATGTCTTCTGAGGAAAGTAAGAATAATATGGTGGTAAATGGGGCACCATATCATGCTCATTGGTAACTCGAATGGCATGCGGTACGTGTTTGCGGAAGTAGGAAGCGAATGCAGCATTGCCGATTCTTGGCTGCCCAAATGTCATGAGTTGAACATGGTGCAGTCCATAGTTGACCTATAAAAGAATTGCATGCCTTTAAAAGAAACTCTTTCCGAAACCACAACCAAAATTGCCACATTAAGCTGTGGAAAGGTAACGAAGTGACCACTACGAATCCAAGCTCATAGTAACGAAGTAATTACTAAAATTCAGATGAAGGAACTAATCCTTGTTATAAACCTGTCTTCTATTATGTAACTATGCTTGTTAATAGATGTTCGATAATAAACTTGCAACAAAAACTGTATCCTAGATATACTAAAAATGTTACCTTTATTCTGAAAGTGTTTGCTGATATTAGATACCAACAACAACTAACAATAACATCCAAGATTTATCTCATTGGATGAGATCGGCTATATGGATTATTCTATGTTATTGGGTTCTATCCCCTACTATATCACTATCTATATTTAAATAAATTTTATTTTTTTTAATCATTGCTAACCAAGTCTTCTTTAGTCTTTCTCTTCCTCATTTGATGTGCATATATGTCATAGTTTCATATCATCTAACTAGAGCATTTATTGGTCGTCTAAGTGCATATCTGTACCGCCTTAAACGAGTCTCTCTGAATTTTTCCTCGATAGGTGCAACTTTAATTTTCTCTCTAATATTTCCATTTTTTATTCTATCCATCTTTGAATATTTGTACATCCATCTTAACATCCTCAACTCTACAACTCTCATCTTCTACTCATGTACTCGATTTATAACCCAACATTCAACTTTATATAACATAACAGGTCTAACCGTCGTTTTGTAGAACTTCCCTTTAAGTTTTAAAGGTAATTTATGATCACAAAAAATGTTTGACACCCTCCTCTATTTTAACCATCCTGCTTATATTATATACAAGACATCTCTCTCAATCCCTCAATCCTTGCAAAAATGATTCTAAATACTTAAAGCTCTCAATTACAAATAATTTGTCATCTCCTATCTTAACAATTATCTCATTACGTCTAATATTACTAAACTTAAATTTTATATATTCTATCTTTACTTCACTGAGTCTAAAATCTCTCACTTCCAACATTTCTAGTCAAAATTTGAGTTTAGCATTCACTCCTTCACATGCCTCATTTACTATAATAATATCATTGGCAAACAACATACACTATGGTATCGTCTCTTGGATATGTCTAGTGAATTTGTTCATAATTAATGTAAAAAGATACAAACTTAGAGATGATGTTTGATATAACCTTATCTTTATGGGAAACACTCTTCACTCTTGTCATTACATCCTTAGATATATCCTTAATTATTTTAATATCCGTTATATTAATACCTTTCTTTTCTAAAATTCTTCGTATAATTTCTCTTCGAACTCTATCACAAACTTTTTCTAAATCGACAAATACCTCATAGAAGTAAACAATTATAATCTAATAGCAGTTTGCTGCTATTAGATTATAAAATATAAAGGTGAAGAGCAACCAAAAATACAAAACAGACAAGGCAAGATATATTTCCTATACACAATCACCTTAAAAATGACAAAATAGAATGCCAAATGAGATGATCAAAATTCAGAAATGATACTCAGTCCGGCCAGATCATCTCAAATAACATAAAAGAATTAATAACAGGATGCTTACAGTGAGATCAAGCGCACAAAAGGAAGCCATAGCTCCACCCATTGAATGCCCTGTGACCATGACAGGAACGTCTGCATATAATTCCCTAGCCTTCAGAACAGCACTGGTGATACCAGGACGCAGACTCGTATTATGATAAGCAGAATAAAAACCATGGTGCACCTTTAATCAGACAAGTACCAATGTAAAACAAACATTTCCAACCCAAGAGAAGAGTTACAAATTTGTTAAGTAGAGTCACTCACCATAGCATCAGGCATGTCTGGGTAATTCAAATCTAGCTGCTTCCAAAATAGATCTTGAATCCAATTACGAATACTGCCAAAACAAAGCAATCCTTACATATCAAATAAGACTTGTTGAGGGGGAAAATTTGACAAGATTCAGTTATTAAAATACCGCAATACCCAGACTAAATGCCCAGCTAATATAGTAGTGACAACAGACAATTTCAATAACCATTTCTGAAACAAGCACCGGCCAAAAAAAAAAAAGAAGCAATTAAGACATGAAGAAAAGCCTTATGCATGATGCATCTGACTATATTCCTATTAGAGTTTTAGCTGACATGTTCGAACCAGAATATATTTAAACATAAAATTCTTCCATTCCTAACAACTACTAGGGTAGACTACATGAATTTCCCATGCCATTAAGTTTCAGTACAAGGACCATACCTCAAGTAAAGACGAGAATATTTAAACCTCTCTAGTGATGGCTATTAGGAATTCCTCTACTCTTCTATCACTATCAATCATAACAATCAATCATCAAATATGTGGGTCTTCTTTGAATTTGACTATTTTTATATCACTAATATTGATCCTTTTTATAACATTTATAGAGATCAAGATACATCTAACTACTGTCTTACAATTATCTAGTGTGTTTTACTAATTCAATGGGTGTGCAGTGAAGATGCCTGATCTAACTGTCACTGATGAACGTGGAGAACAGAAGAAATATGCATAAGATCCCGATATCTAAACACAAGATATCAAGTTTCATGGATGTTCCATTCTTATCTATGAGGGGAAAAAACAATTTATACTTCTGGTCTCACAATTGTATGTTAATTTTTTTTCATAAAAAACATACGATGATGACAACTACGTCTGCCAAGGAGAACAGAAGTATTCATGAAATCCTCTAGTATTAAACAAGGAATGGCATGTTTTAGTAAGTTAAGCTACCCAATACATGTTTTTGATTATGCAACATGTGAAATTAAAAATAACAATACCCCAATTGTATGTTAATTTTTTTCATAAAATACATACAATGATGACAGCTACGTCGGCCAAGGAGAACAGAAGTATTCATGAAATCCTCTAGTATTAAACAAGGACATGATATGTTTTAGTAAGTTAAACTACCCAATACAGGTTTTTGATTATGCAACATGTGAAATTAAAAATAACAATACTCCAATAACCATCTACAATACCCTAATTGTATATTAATTTTTTTTCATAAAAAACATACACTGATGACAGCTATGTCTGCCAAGGAGAACAGAAGTATTCATGAAATCCCCTAGTATTAAACAAGGAGATGATATGTTTTAGTAAGTTAAACTACCCAATACATGTTTTTGATTATGCAACGTGGAATTAAAAATAACAATACCCCAATAACATCTACAGTTCGAATACTAAATTCAGGAGTCACTTTATATTTGCTTCATCACATTCGTTGAATAAAACTTGGTCTCAGTAATATAATTAGTCCAACTGCAACAATGAATGTACTACTCATTGGCAATACACCAACACAGAAACAGTCACCAATACCTGTTCTCTTGAGTTCCTCTGAAAGCAATTACAATAGCATTAAGATCATGAGCAACACCAACATATGCCTGTATGCATAACTTGTTCAATTCTTGGTATTTAGATGCATGGAATAAAATGAGAATGACTATTTTGGTTTGATACGTATAGATCTTTCTGATATTAGAACATACCTGTAGACAGTTCTCAACATCAACAATCAGCTCTACCATCTCAAACCCCTATTTGAACAAGACAGTTACTAGAGCTACCAATTAAATTTGATCAATATAATGCTAAAAGAATATCAAACAATCCGCTAACCACTAACCTTTGTTAGATCAGTACATCGGGAGCAAGTCCATGTAAATAATGCAGTTAGATCTGACATATACACCTGCAGAATAGATCTAATTCTCAGGTAAAGAGGAATTGACAGATAATGTTACATAAAATGGATTGTAGATGGAAAGAACAATGTAGTAACTAAGAAAGTTATTTTATATGGAGAATGACATTAAAAAGTGAGATCCAAGTTTTAGCACCATGTACTGGATCTCTGCCACATGCTAGATGAGAAAATTTTGAGCTTATTTGTAAAAGGGATAGCCCAAATATAGACCCTTGTAAAAGGTTCACAACCAAGTGTTGATGAGGACCATATGAACTCTAATGTGGTAGTGAACATAAATAGTCTTCTTTTAAAAGAGTTGGAACAACTTACAGCAGAAGCATACTCGACGAGTATCATTGCAAGAGTATGGTTATATACATGACTGTACTCCTTCTGAATGATCCTAAGTTCTGTGATCAAAGAGACCTCAAACTTATCAATGTATCTCAGCAACAAGAATTGACAAACAAAGTTTTGATAACCACAAAATAAATACAACAATTTTATTACATTTTGACAAAGTAAATGCATATTGCAGCATTGTTCCAACAATAGTTTTATTTACCAGTGTTTGCATAGAAAAGATCTGATCGCAGTTGCAACAGGAAAATAAATTTTAACAGATAGTTTTCATGATATGGTGTCCTTGGCCATTGCGTATTTCGTATTGTTTATTGCTGCAACATTTCTTCAAATTTGTTATATACATTAATGAGTTCTATTTTTTTAATAAAAAAAAACAACTTCCCCATGCCCATTATTGTAGATCCACTTAGCATTGCTCCCAAAAGAGTTGTTCACTCATGTGAAGAGAAGAATGGAAAAACTAAAAAAATAAAGAAAAAGTTGGGGAAGCTCTCTTTGTCTTCTTCCTTACGAGCTTAATGATTTCTAAGATTACAGGTACCAGTATGGAAAAGTTGTGTGCCTATTAGACAAGAATTAGGGATCCATAAAAACAAATTTATCAATGATGCTAATTAGAGATTTATAAATTCACTTATCATTCTGGCCCAAAAAAAAAAACAGTTACTGTCAAGTGCAAAAAGAAACTTGTACAACTACTACAGGAAAATTCAACAAGGTAACGGAGAGCTCAAGCCGTGTAGAGTAAGACTACTTAGCAAAGGCAAAATAAAATAAACACTACAAGCATAATTTATTTTCCTAGAGTAGCGAAGATATGGATAGTTGCACCTAGCAAAGTAAATTAAGAGAACCAACGATTCCAGAGCATTATGCTAGACGCCAGGAAGAAGTTCAGATGATCAAGGTTTAAAATTACTTTTTTACTTGAAAGAGGAGAAAGTTTCATCTATTTCGCACATTTTTAGCCCATCCATCTAAAGAAATAGCTAAAGAACCAGCCGAAAGAGATTCCCTTTATCAGATACAAGAACGACAAATGACAAAAAAGCATGAGTATAAACAGTCAGTTCCATCAGCGAGATTTTTTTTTCCCACTCCATTTTTCCTTGGACGGTGCGGCAAAAAAGACAGAATCTTGCAAAAGGTTATAACTCGCTGGATTCAAAAACATAAAAAAGAACAAATACAAACAAAAAAGAAAGTGAAATACAAAAACTAAAAAGCCAAGATTTCATCCAAAACCACTAACTTGACGAAAACCTTCGAGCAGCAGCGTAACTGCGTATGGAAGTTCAACAATCACTCCGATCGTAACATCCATTACGAAAAAGAAAAGCGGCGATTACCTCTCCCTTGACCAACCGACAGAAGGCAGATCAAAATCAACATCCCCATCCATCGCGGCCGATCCATGCCCTAATTAACACAGATCATGAACTCACGCGCCGAGCGTAATCAAGGCAACCGCACTACTTCCACTTGTTCTAGCACAAGTCCTTACCTTCCGGAGGGAGATCGAGATCGTTGTCCGCCGGAATTCGACGACAAATACCCCGACGACTTCAATTGGCAGCAGCAATTATGCGAGCACCAACTCTGCCGAGGAAATACCCCGCCGACTTCAAGGTATACGAGTGGAACGGTGAATTGATTGACAGCGAAGATGACAAGGGTTATTTACTGCACAAGACATTGCATTTCCGCTGGAGACAGAGCCAGCAGACTTGAAATTCCTAAAACACCCATTGCGCTTTTGTATTAAGGATATTCATTTAATCCCTCGACATTTACCTATTTTTCCCAAACACCCCTAACTAGAGTTCGAAATTCTCTGTCATTTACTCTTCGGTGTTGCCTTGAGGTTCACGATTCTAATTTTTGGACGACAAAATAATTTTAGAATTCTGAAAGGTATGTGGAATAGTAGTAAAGGGGTCAAATGCAACTTCCCTTTCCTTTATTTATACAAAATTCAACGCAATTAAATACCTTTCTTTCTTCTTTTTTTTGTACTGCATTGTCAAATTTAGCGAAAATTATTTTTAAAATAATAATAATAATGTTGAACCGTACCCGCTGCTTGCCGCGGCGTCGTGTACGAAACGAGTTGAAATTGACGCGTGGCCAAATCTTCTTTGACACGTCATCACTTGCCCATATCTTATCCTGTATACGTCAACGCGTACTTGTTATTTTAGTACCTGTAGTTTGAGAAAAAAAAAAAAACTTTTTAACGTAACAAGCTCCTCACAGTTTGCAAAAGATTAGAATCGATTCATTCCACGATTATTATGAGAAATATAAATTATAAAAATATTTGTCTTTGACATAATTCGTCAAGACAAAGAAAAATCATCTGAATTCAAAAAAGAGTTTTAGATTTTTCTTCGGAATCAATCCGTATTTATTTCGTAAGTGTCGTCCTGTCTCAATTAATATGTCATTCCACATCATATTCTTTTTTGAAAAAAAAAAAAAATTAGAATCGTAATTTTAACAGCTCTTATCGATTTATTTCACGATAAATTATAAAATACATAGGATAATTTAAATTCAGAAGAAAAAAAATTAAACCTCCACGTAATAATCCCCGTGGGAATTACAATATGGTCCTTAGTGAGAAGGAAAGTTGTATTTTTGAATCGAATTTTGATGAAACGAGGACGCCGCGAATGAAGCGGGTGAAGTCGAGTGATGAGCCGAGGCTTCGCCACTCGCCTTCAAATCCGGACTTCCTGTGGCTGCACTTCCTTCTCGCTCCTCTCTCCCTCGCTCTTCCGCTTCTCCGCAATCAAGACGTCAAATTCGATCGGCCAGGAGAGAAAGGAGTGATTTTTTTTGGTACCCTAGCTCCTCTCCCCTTCCCCTTTTCTGTTTATCGTCTTTCCTCGAGTTAAATCCTCGCCTTCTTGCATCTCCTCCTTCCTCCCTCTAACCTAATACGCAATGACTTGGTCTTGAGCCGGAAAGGTACGATCTTGCTTTAATTTTCTGCTCAAAGAGTAATTTTCCCCCTCTTTTCTGCTATATATGTTATTCAAAATCTGGGACCAATGTGATCATCCTTGCTTCTTTGACGTTGTCAACTTGGTTCCTCTGGGGATTTTTGGTATCTTTGGGCTTCCCTTATCGTACTAATTTGTCTAATGTTCCGTGAAGACATTGGAGGGAGGAACAATCGTGCATTATTTTTCATGTGACCGTTAGTATATCCTTAGGTAAGTTCATTGCTTTCTAATATCAAATTTTGCCCCTTTAGTTCTTTACATGCGTTGCTTGAGCATGATTTGTGCGTGAGCAACAATGGCATTTGGGAAGAACTCCTTAATGGATTCTAGGAGGTCATCGCCATCATCGTCGCATTGGTCAATGATGACCCCCGTCTTGTTCATTGCTCTTTGCTTGATTGGTGTTTGGATGATGACTTCAACTACTATAGTTCCTGTTGACGAGTCCTTGGGAAACAAATCGGAGATGAAGCAACAGGTAACCGAGAGTGATACTAAGATGTACGAAGACAGCTCAGGAGATGTTCCGGATGAAGCAGGGAGAAGAGATGCTGACGGGAACATGGAGGATTCGACAACTGAATCGAAATCTGAGTCATCAGAAGAGCAGACCATGATTGACAAAAGTGATGAAAAGCCAACAGGAAAAGCTCAGAATGATGGTCTTGGCGAGGATGATGAGGGTAAGAAGGATGAAAATCGAAATCAGACTTCATATAATGATGAAATTGGGAATTCAGAGGGTGGAGAAACCATCAAAAAAGGCAGCCAAGGAACTAGTGGTGGAGGCATGAACACTGAAGAGGCTGCACAAGAAACTACAAATAGTGATCTAGGGAGGAAATCTGCCCAGCAAACATTCAGTGATGAAAATGGAAAAATGGAGGGTGGAGAAATGGCCAAAGAAAGTGAAGAAACAAAAGTAAATAATCAGGAGAATGGGCAAGAGGAGAGCAGGGAACAGAATTCTCAAGAAACCACAGTTAGTGAGCAGGAAAAGACTGCAGCACAGCATTCTACAAACCAAGATAAAAGCGCAGAGAATAGTCCAGATGATGCAAACAATGGAGATGTGGAAACCAATGATGGGGAAATGATCAATGAACATAGTGAAACACAAGAGGGTGATCAAGAGATAGACCAAGAGAAAAGGTCGGAAGAGAATTATCAAGGATCTAGAGAGAGTAACAAGGAAATGAAAGTAGACCAAAAGGTTAATGAAGTGTCAGGAAATGGGAGTGATGAAAGCGAAGGAGATGAGCAAGCAGGGCAGTATTTTAATGAAAAAACAGATAATGGGCAAAATAAGAGCATTGAGCAGAATGGTGAAATGTTCTTCGATGGAAAGGACCAAATACAAGTAACTGACAAAGGCAAACAGAAGCCAAATGGGACTGCCTCAGTACAGCAAACCAAAGATCGCTTTTATGATGAGAAGTTGTTGCCTAAAGGAGCTCAGTCAGAGCTACTAAATGAGAGAAATAGCCAGAATGGAGCATGGTCTACGCAAGCAGCAGAGTCAAAGACTGAAAAGCAATCACAAGCAGAATCGAAAGAACACAAAAACATGTACAGCTGGAAACTCTGCAATGTCACTGCAGGAACTGACTATATTCCTTGCCTTGACAATGAGGAAGCCATTAAGAAGCTTAGAACTACTAGACACTATGAGCATCGAGAAAGGCATTGCCCTGATGATCCTCCTACATGTCTTGTTCCTCTCCCTGAAGGATATAAACAATCAATTCAATGGCCACAGAGCAGGAATAAGGTATTTGTCTTCCTGGCATATCTAGGTAACTTCAGCATGTTTGCATCCCCATTTAGTCCAACGACAACCTCTTCACAGTTTTAGTATTTACTGCAGATATGGTACTACAATGTTCCTCATACCTCACTAGCAACAATAAAAGGCCATCAAAATTGGGTGAAAGTCTCAGGAGAATTTCTTACTTTTCCTGGTGGAGGAACACAGTTCAAGCACGGAGCATTACACTATATTGATTTCATTCAGGAGGTATTATAAACCTATCTTAGCCACAGTGTTTCAATATTTACATGTATTTCTCAATCTGAATACCCTTTTTAGGTCTAGAATATGCAAATGTATGTCATAATATTGTTTTTCCAAAACTGTTATTCAATGCAATATTTATTATCACTATATTTTACTTTTAGTTACATACTCCTGCGTAAATACAAATATTTGTATCAAAGTCCAAAGGTCTCTTGCATCAGCTTATAGATGATGATTATGAATGCCTGCACTATCCCCTTTTCAAAGGAATATTTTTGTGCTCCTTCTAGGCTTTGCATTAGAATGTTAAACAGTAACTAAAATTTTTTTCTTCATGAGAGATGATATCCTTGTTAACTTCACCTTATGTTGATTATTGCAAGTTATAAGATTTACTGGCTTGTAGAATATCGCCACTGCAACAAGATACCGCCCACTTCTCTGTGTTCTCATTAATTAACATATTCTTATTTGCTGCTAATGTCTGTCCAATTCCTCATCTAAATCTAGTCTTTAATATTCTCATCAATCTAGAGGATAAAAAGAACAAACCCGATTTCACTGTGCGCATGAAAATGCAATCTTGTTGCCATTATCTGTCCAATGAAATTGGAACCCTTTTGCATCTTATTTGGATGTTGTTAGCATGCTTATGCTTATCCATTTGTCTTTTATAGTCTGTGCCTGGTATAGCTTGGGGAAAGAGTAGCCGAGTTGTATTGGATGTTGGCTGTGGAGTGGCTAGTTTTGGAGGTTTTCTATTTGACAGAGATGTACTGACCATGTCATTTGCTCCTAAAGATGAGCACGAAGCTCAAGTGCAGTTTGCCCTTGAAAGAGGAGTCCCAGCTATATCAGCAGTCATGGGCACTAAAAGACTATCTTTCCCTGGAATGATCTTCGATGTTATCCACTGCGCTCGTTGTAGGGTTCCTTGGCACATAGAAGGTAATTTGGATTCAAATATCAGTTCTTAAGTTTTTCTTCAACATATACTTTCTGTTACTATGGAGGAGCTAACTTTCAGCTCATCTGGCCAAAAATATTGCAGGTGGCAAGTTATTATTAGAGCTGAACCGGTTATTGCGGCCAGGTGGATACTTTGTTTGGTCAGCTACACCTGTTTATCAAAAACTTCCAGAAGATGTTGAGATCTGGGAGGGTAAATTATCATTCACCACTTTTAGACACTTATTTCTTATATATTCTTTAATCTTAACTAAGTGATATCTTCCTAAGGATATTTTAAGTGGTTTCTGTGAAATTGTTGCCCAGCCATGTCAGAATTGACAAAGTCCATGTGCTGGGATATGTTGAACAAGACAAAGGATAAAATCAACCGAGTTGGCATGGTAATATATAAAAAGCCTCTGAACAATGAATGCTATGAGAAAAGATCCCAAAGCAATCCTCCCCTCTGTGAAGATGCTGACGACCCCAATGCAGCCTGGTAATCTTTTGCTTGAGTGGATTATTCTTCTCTTCGATGCTTAATTTGTCAATTTCATGCTTAAAACCAAGTAAAGAACTTCACTTATCCAGGAACATTCCTCTGAAAGCATGCATGCACAAGCTGCCTATAGATCCTGCCCTTCGAGGATCACAGTGGCCACAGCCATGGCCACAGAGACTGGAGAAGGCACCTTACTGGTTGAATGACTCACAGGTCGGAGTTTATGGGAAACCTGTGCCCGAGGACTTTATGACAGATTTTGAGCATTGGAAATATGTCGTAAACAACTCTTATCTGAAGGGAATGGGCGTCGACTGGTCTGTTGTGAGGAATGTCATGGACATGAGAGCCATCTATGGAGGGTATGTGAGAAACATCCTTTTTTATTTACTTTCTTTCCATTCCAATCATGCTGTCAAGAACAATATACTTTTGATTTGTGAGTCATTTGTTTAGATTTCTTTGAGATACTGCAGAGAAGGCTAAGTCGATAAACTTATTCCATAGAAACATCTTGTGCTAGGTTTGCTGCAGCTCTGCAAGTGGAGGTGAATGCTTGGGTCATGAATGTTGTCTCTATCGATTCCCCGGATACTCTTCCGATTATATACGAGCGTGGGCTCTTTGGAATATACCATGACTGGTGTGAATCTTTCAGCACCTACCCAAGATCATATGATCTGCTCCATGCCGATCATCTATTCTCCACACTGAAGAAGAGGTAAGCAATTTGTTCTTTAACTGCAAGGCTTTTCTGTTCAAGTTCTTTTTAGCTGAAGAATTCGCGAAAGCCAACTATAACGAAGCGGCAAAACAAAATAGTTGCAAGGTGTGAGTGCCGGCCATTGCTAGAAGTGCCATTGGATGTGCACACTCACTACCAAGGCCTATAAAAGGAGCGCAATGTTAGTCACTTGGCACTTCATTCCATTTCAAGCTTGTTCTTTTCTTCAACCTAACTAAGTTGGCACTTCTCTCATATCCTAACTCGGAGCTCCTCTGGCCCCGGTTTCGCAACTGAGATCTGAGCCGACACAATTGTAGTTCATAGACTTCTATAATCTTGTAACTTGATCACAACAAGAAGGACCTGTAACGATGACCATCAGGGAAGATTGGTGATACTATGACCATTCATAACTCATTCATTGAAGATGGAGAAAAAAGTCACTTGAGAAACAAGCTTTAAACTTCTCGATTGAATTGAATTGGATGCTTAAGCTGATTGTTCTTAGGCTTTTACTGGTTAGAAGTATGAACATAATGGTTTCAGTTTCTCACCTGCATATGGAGTGGTTGTCCAAAAGCTTTAAATTAACTCTGCTTCATCTCTTCTGGTTTGCATGTGCAGGTGCAAATTGTTGCCGGTGATATCTGAAGTGGATCGCATTCTGAGGCCGCAAGGCAAGCTCATTGTAAGAGACAGTGCAGAGGTAATCAGTGAGGTCGAGAACATGGCCAAATCACTCGACTATGAAATCAAAGTGACTTCTTTGAAGGACAATGAGGGCTTGTTGTGCGTCCAGAAGACAATGTGGAGGCCAAAAGAAGTCGAGACCAGTTTGCCATCGTTGGCTTAGAGCAGATGAAGAAACTCAGATAGGTAGGGATGTTGATCTCATTGTTTAGTCATTAGCGGTCGAGATCAAATCTCAGTCGGTTCGAACGGCTGAGGAGGAGCTCCCCTGTATAGAATTTCCATTCAATCGAAACAAATTGATTTTTTTTTTAAATCAAAAGTGAATAAAAAAATTGATTAATTCATTCAGAAATTAAAAATTAAATTGATTTTTTAAAATTTAAAATCGAATAAAACTGATTGAATTAATCGATATTTTTAAAATTAATTGATTCAGGTAATTAATTCGATATAATTGATATTTTGGTCAGCCCCAACTCGCTGGAATCATGAGCAAAGCCCAGCAAATGAGACCGCCGGTGGCGGCCCCCTCCCGTTCCGCCTTCTCCGCCGTCGAAACGGAGGCCTGATCTCACTGCCCGCCTCCATGCCCCAGCGATGGCTCGCTGCTCCTCTCTCCGTTGCTGCCTGGTTCGATCGGGAGCTTCTCCCACTTCCCCTCCTCCCTAACCCTACCCACCGGACATACCTTCCGTCGTCGTCACACCGGCGCCTCCCGCTGCATCGGAGTCGTACGCTCGCACCTCGAGGGCGATCCCGCCTGCCGCGCGTCGCCTTTCTCCTCCATAATCCGAGAGGATCCGACGTCGCATCTGTGCGGGCTGACCTTGCCGACTACCTTAACGTTCGCGTGTCCCTGGGTGACCTCGGGACTGTTTCTCCGATGCCGATCCTAGCTTTGCTGAGCTCGCCAGCCAGTTTGACGGTGGCGCCCGCATCCTCCGTCACTCCCTCTGCTCCTCTAACATCAGCCGCATGGAGAAGATGGTAGGCGTGCTCTGATATTATTAAAAAAAAAAAAAAGAATCGCCGTATTAACGGCCCTGCGACTGTCCCACTCCTAAATTAAGGAACATTTGGAGATAATTTCTTTGACATCCAAGAAAAATCTTATAAATTCATCCGATCCAATTGTGAAAATCTCAAATTGAAATCTTTAATGTTGCACCGTAACTTCGGACTCTGATATTCAAAAAAATGCGGAACTGCCGTGTCAGCGAGGAAGGTAAATACAAATCGGGCATCTCAGAGGATCAATTTTAATTTGAAGAAAAATTCATAAATGTATAATAGCTAATGATGTCAACGTATAATTATCCCTGTTGCGAAGCTCTTGGAATATTTGAATATCTATTTATGTTTCGACAGATTTATGTTTCTATAAATTTATATCTCGATAGGCTTATGTCTCGGTAGGTGTCTTCACTCGTCCAGAAAGAGATGGCCCATAGGCTAGATCTCGTCGACACATATCTCAGTCATCAAAATCAGATAAGCTACGGTGAAAACACCACGTGGCAAGGATGTCACATGGCAGGAAGACATCTCCATATGTCTACATTAAGGCTACGTTTGGTATGTCGTAATCTGCCTTGTAATGTAATTCAGATTACATTACAAGGTAGATTCCTTTGTTTGTTACTGTCTTAAAATTGTAATGTAATGTAATCTGGGTTACAAAAGGCACTAAAATTTTATAAGCTGGATTACAATGCAAAACCTATATAATCCAGATTACATTACAAGCTTAAATCTCATATGCATGTAATAAATCACATTTGCATGCAAATGGGATTTAACGGCGACGGTGATCGGCCGACGCCGGACCGGTCGACCATCGTGATCGATCGTTGGTCGTCGGCCGATCGGTGGGCGCCGCGGCCGCGGCGCCGGCCGTTGCGGCGACGCCGCATGCGCGGCCGATGTGCGATTGAGGTCGACGATGGTCGACCATCGTCGGTCATTGCCGTGACCATTGGTTTACTGTCTTTGTGCTACCGTCGTCGGCCGATCGTCGGTCGATCGTCGTTGTCATCGTCGTCGTTGTCTCCGTCATCATCATCGATCCATTCCTATCGTCTTTGTAATGGACACCAAACAAAAGAATGTAATGACCTTTGTAATCTGAGATTACATATAATTTTTATCCAAACATAGTAATGTAATCAAGATTACATTACATTCCATTACAACTTGGATTACATTACAACTTGAATTACATTACGTTTTACCAAATGCGTCTAAGGGAACACTTCTGTTGCATTAATGGAGTCCTATCTCCTATCAACCATGCAGGCTATATTAATTAAGTCTCATGCTCCTGACACATTTAATGAGGTAATGTCTTCCATCATCCTCTCCTGACAAACCATCACGGTGAGCCCATATTCTAGTACGAACCTATAGAAATTCAGGTTGTTCTTCTGGCTTATATAAAGGTAACTGGGGGAACGTCGTGAGGGCCCCCTTTTCCCTCCAACAATCCCCTCTTGTCTGTCCTCATTTCAGTATTCTCCTTTCATTTCCCTGCCACTAACTTGAGCGTCGGAGGAGCGCCATCGGGATCCTTCCCAGCACTCTGTTACTCTTAATTTCTTGCAGGCTTTGGTTCCCCGTTGCTCCAACAGACGTCCATTAGTACCGTCGGAGACTCACCCCACCACTCATATCATCGTTGGGTCTCCAACGAAGGGGCGACCATCTCAACCCAGTCTGCTAACTCATCAACCCCGCCGAGTCACTCCCAACCGAGCCATTGAACCAGCTTTGCCGAATCATCCACAGCAAAACAACTGAGCCTTCTCTCAAGTCATCCCCGCTCCATCCAAGTCCCTCACCCCAGTATCTCGGCCACAATATAATTGGCGTCGTCTGTGAGAAACGCTGTGAACTGAGGCACAGATGAGAGATCGCAGGAGAAACTCTGAAAATCAAGGCTTTATGGATAGAGAAGCTCTAACAAGAGATAATATCATCACCCTGATTCACGGTACCCTGATCGCAGGAGAATACGGAGGTGGGAACCAGCTATCGACAAACTGAAGAACCCCCCCCCCCCGTCAACTTCGGATCGAAAGACCTACAAGGAGTCTTGATCCCGCACGATGATGCTTTAGTGATCCGAGCTACGATCACTAACTACGATGTGGCTCGAGTCTTCATAGACACAGGTAGCTCTGTAAATATTCTATTCAAAGAAGCTTTTAAGTGCATGCAGCTTGACAGGACCGAGCTTCAACTCCTGAACAATACCCTTTTTGGGTTTTCGAGGCACGAGGTATTACCCTTTGTTGGGTTTTTGGGTCACCGACGTGAGCGTGTGTTCGAATATATTTCATAAACAATAAACATGCACAACAGAAGAAAATAAAAATGGTAATAAACTATTTTATTACATTACACACACCACACGTATGCAGGATACAATAGTGTAGACATAATCGTATATTTAAATTTTTCAATAAAGAAAATTCACTAGATATACCTAACGAATAACACGTAGTGGGAAGGACATCAACCTTAGCAACCCTCGCAAGTTTCGCCTTTATCCAAGTCCAAGCCGAGTATCGTCTGGATAGCTTCACAAGCTATGAGCCCCGTCTTGATGAGAGATACTAGTCTTCTGTCGAAGACGTTGTGATCCGAGAGACGATCACAAAATAAGTTTCACGAACTTATTACCTCGAAAGTGTCAGCTAATCAAATTGGTCGGCTACAGCAAGGTGGCAAGTGGCTGCAAGGGCCGGTGGCTGGGTTGCTAGCCAGAGGATGGGCGACGGTTGGTGGCTGGCCAACGGCTGGAGGAGGCGAGGCGGCTAAGCTTGGGCGGCGAGAACACCAAGGGTGGGCGGCGCACAAGCAAGGAGAAGAGAAGAAGGCAGCTAAGGTTTCACAAACCTTAACTCCTATTATTTATAGAGAATGTGTTTCTTGACCATCAATAAATCCTCTCTCAATGGTTATCGGTTCACAACCAAAATCCATTAATCCGTTCCATTATTTTAAGTTAAAATAAATCAAACCGTATTGGTCTATTTTAAGTTAAAATAAACCAAACCAATTTTGGTTCATTCGTTTAAAACAAATCAAACCCCTTTGGTTTATTTTCCACCATTGCATTAGAACCAAATCAATTTGGTTCATCCATCATGTCTTCAAAAGACTCGGCCCATCCATGCTTCCGATGTGATTGAAACAATTTCATGCTCACTCCTTGTTTGGTCCAACCAAACCAAGTCTCTCTCGATCTGAGAATCTCATTCTCAAGCTCATTTTAAATCCTTTAGATAACACTCGTAGTGCGTGTGACCAAATAAGTTCTCGATTTATGTTGGTCGTTTATAATTAACCATTAATTATAGAACGATTATGAGTGGTACCTAGTAGTACATCATGATCCTCAATTAATCGAAAAATCAACGGTTGACCCTAGAACAACTTTTGAAACCTTTCAGCAACTACAGTGAGTCGTGCCTCGTTCCCTTCACTCATCTTATACCCCTATCTTACTACGCGACTCATAACATGCAAGTATCATTTCCTCATCCTGTGGATTCAAATTATTGCACATGTTTTCAAGAGTATCATACTTTAAACATATAATACTTTGACCAAAGATTTTAGTAACAATCCGACGAGTGACCACAAAGTGTACATCTCCTCGCAAAGAGTGGTAAATCCTCTGTAGGCTATTCAAATACCTTCGGGCACTTCGACTTATACTCAATTATCCCGGGTCCACATCTCTTCGAAGATGTTTGCTCAAGATGTCAAAGCATAAATCTCCATGACCAAGATGACTTGAACACCGCAAGTCGAAGGAACATCGCACTTAAGTTGTAGTAAGAACTTCATTGACATATATATGCAGAAAATCATATGAAGTCTTACAGCTGGTCACTCCAATGAACTAGTTATCATAACTAACATTCACGTTTAACTCCGGACATCTCAATGTCTTCAGCTAGTGAGAAACAGCTGCTTGGATAAACCAAAGAGTATAACTCGTGCTAGTCTCAATAGAATTGATGGTGTACGAATGCATCAATTCATCGACTAGGAATAATTCTAATACATCACAATTACACATGTAAAGATACTTACTAGTTGTAATTCAATCACAAATTCTCTTATGTTGTAAATCGTATTGCGGACATTCAGTAAATGAGTTTAAGATCCAATCAAATACATGAAAACATATATACTCAAATAGTGAATCTTTATTTATCAAATAAATTGTACAACCATAAGACGATTGTCTTAGGACACCTCTCATATATAACTAACACCCCTTGGTCAGATCGACTTGCCTATGTCTCTCAGAAAGGAACCCCTCTGCCAAACTAGAATTACCACTTTTACAGTGGTAGAAGTTGTCTCAATCTACAATGTCATTCTTGGAAGGCCAACTCTGCATTCCTTCCAAGCGGTCATCTCAACCCAACCTGCTAACTCATCAACCCCGCCGAGTCACTCCCGACCGAGTCATTGAACCAACTTCGCCGAATCATCCTCAACAACACAATTGAACCTTCTCTCAAACCATTCCCGCTCCAGCCAAGTCTCTTGTCCCGATGTCTCGACCACAATAGCTAAGAATCGATTCGGAAATTGAAATTCCTAAAAATTTATGTGGACGTCTTACCACTACATCAATGGTACCTGACTATAACCATCTTAACATGAGACAAAGGTTAGGTGCGGAATTATTGGGTATCATTTGGTATGGCGGAGTTGAATACAGGCGATTAGTAGCGATTTCTATAACAACCAAACCACAATATTCATAAAACTAAGCTCAACAATGATACAACATATCGTCAACAAGATTAATTCTTAAGCTATATTCAAGTGTTGCCTGACGATTACAATTTTAACCATGGATGATGGTTAGCTGCGGAATTGTTTGGTATCACAGAGTCGGAACATTTCTCTGACAACTAAACCACGATATTCATCGAACTAAGCTTAGCAATGAAACAACAGATCACCAACAAACACTATTCCTGAAGCTGAATGCGAGCGTTGCCTGACGATGAAGATCTTAACAATGGGTGTGGTTGGGTGCGGAATTGTTTGTTCTCACAGAGTTGAACCCAAGCAATTAGCAGAGATTTATCTGACAACTAAGCCACAATATTCATAAACTAAGCTCAGCAATGATACAGCATATCACCAAAAAGCACCAATTCTGAAACTATATTCTGGTGTTGCCTGACGACGATGATCTTGAAAGTGGATGATGGTTAGGTGTGGAATTGTTTGGTATTGCAGGGTTGAACCCAGCATTCTGAGAGGAGGCAGGAGTTGGGTGGATAGCAGAGAGCGGCAACCTGGGTCCAAACCCAAACATTTGCTGTCGTTGCATCAACTGCATTTGCCGATGGCCAGCATTAAGACTGTTAGCAAAGGAAGCCTGCGCACTCGCCGGCACCACCATGGGTGGCTGCCCAGTTGCCGGATTAGTGCCCATGGCTGCAGGAGCTGCTACAGGAGCTGCTACAGGGGCTGCTGGCGGTGCTCCCCCAGCTGATGGTGCATTGTTTGGTGAGGCTCCAATGCGGGTGGACATCATTCGTATGCGCTCAGTCGAAAGCCGCTGTCGCATCCTCTCAGACTGTTCGCATTCCTTCAGCAGTAAGGTTTCTAGCTCTGCAAACTGCTTCAGCTTCAACTCCAATCTCTTCAGCTGCATACAACATTTTTTAGCACGAGACTGAAGTAGGTATTGGATCATTGCACCATTATGCATTATGTTGTGAGGAAAACAGATACCTAAGATTGTAGGCAATGGCAACAATCATGAGAGTCATCATTAGTGAAATACAGCTACTGATGATTGACGATCTGCTTTATCTCAATCAAATTAAAGATAAAAAAGCTGTAATTCTCCGAGAGTTGTCCCGACAAATAGTGCTGGCAATGGGATGGGTTTATTTGGGTATTTGTAAATATCAAACCATTTAATCAGGTTCGAGTATACCTTAAACAGGATGGTAGATACCCATCATGGGTGCAGAGTTGATTTGGTATATATATATATGTGTGTGTACGTGCGCATGCAAAGTAGTGTTCGGGTTTCACCAGGTACTCCCGGGACAATGATGAGATCGGTGCAGGTAGAATAGTAACTACCCATAATGGCTATAAGCCAGGTATGTGTTTGGATATACCAAGTATAGTACTAGTAGTTAAAAAATTCACGGTATCTTACCTGTTGCTACCCTAACCAACAAATATATGGGATAAGAGAATCACCAATTAGGACATATCCACCTGGTGTAAAGAAGTTTTACTTGGACAGTTTAACCGGTAACTCCAAATATGTTTGTTATTTCATGCACATCCTTTTGTTAGAAACATTAGTCATAGGCTTATACCCTTAATTGTATATTTCTGTAACACTGTATCTCAGCAGTGGGCATGAGTGAAAAATTAAGGTCATTGACAACAAAAGACAAAAATGCATTGTAGCAGAAAAAATGGCAACTTCACAACCATCCAGGAATAGATTGTTAATTCAAGTTTGGATGAGAAACCTTATCAAGCTTGAGCTTGAATGACCAAACTTAATCCAAATAAAAAAACAAAGTTGAGTTTGATGTTTAACTTCTACTGAGCTAGAAGGTATGTTTGGGTAATTTCCAGGACTCAAGGGTCAAAGCCCGCATAGGGCTATTTGGGGCGAAATCAATTGGAAAACAAACAGCGATCATAATAGCCTATCAAAACCATAATTCATGTCTGTGTTTCGGCTGTTCTGTTTTCAGTTCTGAATGTGTTGAGGCTTGATACCAACATATCGAGCTGAATTCAAATAACCTTTTCCTTTTAGCTGAGCCACGAGCAATTAGTTATTTAAACAGTAATTGTGTATTAATACCTCAACCTTAATAGTCCTTCAGTATAGCCATGTGGGAAAAACCCATAACTTAACACTACTCTAGAGCACAAAAGTCCAGCATGCTGAGTTTGCCACATATTCAAAATAACTATATGATGTGCTGATTTTCTTGAACATCCAAAACAAAATGACAATCAACCTCAATGTGTGAGTGCCTTACAATATAAACAGTCCTTTAATTGTAACAATGCAGTGTCATTGGTTCAGAATAATAAGTGCCATGGCTTTACATTCTGTTTCAACAATAAAATAGGTACTCTCCAACCCAAGTTTTTTGTAACCCTGAATGAAGCTCCTACTAATAGTGCCCACGTCATAACACACTTGGATGAAGTTTGAGAATTAAGCCAAAAAGGCTAAAGAATACCATAAAATGAAGTATAGCTTAAGGACCTAAATGTAACTCAAATTATTATATCATCAAAGTCTCCTAAGGGCTGGAGAATGTCATAATTGACAAATGTGAAGTGCTAAAATTCACAAGAAAGACAATTCGAGTGGAAATCTAACCTGATGGTTTATAATAGTAGCAACCAATCTCTGAATTTCACGTTCCTCTTGATCTGCAAATAATTTTGCTTTCACCGCAGCTGCAGATAGGCCAGCCATTGTAGCATGTTCGACAAGTTCAGAAGCAAGTGAAGTAGAACCATTTTTGGCATGTCGCAATTGTCCTTCTATAGTTCCATCTACCAGTAAATTAAATTGAGTGTGGCAAGTGACAATTAGTTAATTACACAAGTAAAACCAGAAAATTATCAGTAACATACCTTTCGAACTGAACCTTGCATGTGGTGCATGAGTATCAACATCAGCATGTGAATTATCAGATCCATTCCTTTAAAGATGAAAAAAAGTCAAATATTGTTATCAGTAACAAGTCTAATTCGGTCTCACTGTGGATATAAGTTATCTGCAAAAATAAAAAGATAGAGACTATGCTGTGCTTACAGAAGACATGGTATGCCTAAAGATATATGTTACGTCTAGCTTACTATACAATTAAAAGTGAAAGATAAACTTTAAAAAATAAAAATAAAAATGAATGCAATACTAGATGCTGCATGAGAAAATTTCACCAAGAATTTCTTTAACAAGCAAAACTTGAAGGACTAACCTTGAGTCTTCTCTGGTCAAGACAGATAATGCTGCACTTGCACATGCTGCAGCAACTCTTGGTCCAATTGCAGAGGTCAAGAAGGCTACCTACAGATATTCAGACAATGCAGTTTTTTTTTAAATATTACAAACACTCAAACTTTCATCAAACAACCAAGAACCATATAGAAAAAGATCAATAAATTTTCAGAGCAAAGATTTGGTCAATTGCTAAATACACTTTGAACAGATTAATCTGACTTTCGACCAATATGATGTTCAATCTATGTCCAAATGTAAAACACAGGTTAGGGTGCTTAAAATTTTGTGCATAGGTAAGGATAATTAGAATCTATAAATTTTCACTATTTTGATCCTACATCTGGGCCTATTCATGAGCTTATAGATAAACTTTTATCACTGTTTGGTGAGCTTATTTGTGAATTTAGCCATCGTCTGAGTGCTATAATGATGAACTATGGTCATTTATTTTTGCAATGAAAGGAAAGCACAAGGATACATAGAAACTACTCACCAGGGACATGACTGGATTAGAGGAATTAATAAATGGAAGTGGTTTGGCACTACTGAAATCTTGATTGCCTAATTGTAACAAACATAGTTAGCAACATGTCAACTGAAGTTAAGTCCAAATTAATAAGCTTTAAATATGTATAATTTTTCTGGTTACCTGCAATTTTACCATTAGAATTTGAAGATGAAATAAAATTATCTTGTCTATCAACAAAATCAGATGTAGGAATATGTTGAAGATCAATACTTTCCAGTAGACCATTTTCCATTGGAAGACGAAGAAAATGCAAAATACATTGCGCCTTGGACTTGGTACCAACGTATTCTGCAATTTCATTCCAGTTATCATTATATTTCTCCATGGCCTCAAGTAACAACAAAGTTTCCTGATCTGTCCAGTTATCCCCTTCCAGATCTGAATCATCTTTTATAGAATCCATTCTTACAAAATCTAAGCTTGAGTGTCCGATAACAAATTTTGCATCATGGAAACAGTTGGAGCACAGCATTATATCCACCTATTCAAACAAGTATGCTCACCAAATCAGATTAATGTCATAAAGGAACAAAATTACATAAACATATCCATGCAAGAGCAGGTTCAATGCTACTAGCATATAGTTTGACCAGAACAGTACCAATTAATTTCAACGGACCTAAAAATGAATAGTAAGAAGAAATATCTTCACACCAGTTGGAACTAGTTTCACTTGTAGCACACAAATTGTTGCCTTCATGCCTATTACTATACTAGCACCAAATTAAAGTCTTCTTCAAAATGAATGGTAACTTATTGGGCAAAAGGGATTTTTGTTATCAACAAAAGGATGCTCTAGTTTTAAAAAATATCATGACATCACCACATCCCATTTTTTATTGAAAATAGTCTTTTTCTAGCACTAATATAGCAATTTTGGCCAAAAAATTGATCCTACTTTACTACCACAGAGCATTGTTATATCAAAATTGCTCCAACTTAGTTAAAATCGCTCCAACCTTGTCAAATTTGTTCGATACTACTGTAGCAGATTTGTTCAAAATTGCTACAACTTGAAGTAGCTTTGGCCAAAGCTGCTACATGCAATTTTTGTCAAATTGCTCTTTTTTAGTAGCTTTGAACAAAACTACTACACATTGTAGCAGTTTTAAATAAAGTTGTTATACATTGTACCAGTTTTGAATAAATTTGCTATAACAGTACTACAACAAAGAATTGGAATAAGTGTATTTTCGGATGAAAATGGGATGGGTTGTTGTTTTAATATTTTTTTTTAATTGGGGCACCCTTTTTAAAAAAATGACAATACCGAGCGCCTTTTTTATTTTTGGGCCTTTTTTATTTTTGCCCTGGCTATTTTTCTTGTTATAAATGGTACTTATAACGGCAGTGAATTTATGATGAAAATTTAAAAACTAAGGTTACCAGCAATCAGAAAATTGACCTAACTAAATAAATATAAAAGTAGGAGATTGAGTCTCATAGCATAGGTATAAAGTCGACCTCACTTAGTAGGATAAAAGTTTGATTATCGTCTTCGTCATCGTTGTAGCTCAAATCAGATTCTAGAATTATGAAACTTCCTTGAAAATAAATGAGAACACTCAAGACATGAATATATGAAATTCATTTTCTCCAACCACTCACTTTGTCCGTTCTAATTTATTTGTATAATAGGAAGAGTTAGTGATACTGATGGATTATCCTAATGCAATATCAATCATGATGATTGGTAAGACAATGTGAGCTTAGTTCATGAAATAAAGTACAAATAATCCATTTCAGTCAAGATGTCATATACTCAAGATGAAATAAAATTCAACACTCAGGTAAAGAATACAGACCTCCTTCTGTGATTGATAGTGTAATTTGGTCAGAGGGCAAGAGCAGAAATTGCAGGTATGTTCCGCAATACGTTCCCTAATTCTGCTATCTAAATCGCCAATAAATGCATTGGAATCTTGTGCAGAACGAGAGAAAAAAGCAATATCCTCTAGTCTAATGCTGCATTTTGCTCTATCAAACAAAATTAAACTGTCTATGGACCTCAATGGTGCAGTCTGAAGTTGAAGCTCGCCATTGACATCCTCTCTGAGAAGGGATCCAGCCATCCTAAGGCCTCGGTGGACCGAAGAAGCAGCCAGATAGTTAATGATCCCCCAATGATCCAAAAACCTCACTATCCGACTGAGATCATATAGGTCATTATTTGGAACTAACGCTTGGCAATCTGAAAATGAAAGCCTCTTTCCAGGATTTTCCAAGTATTTGGAAATTATCGTGTTCCGAAGGCCTATGTACTTCTCTGGGGTGTGATCGCTGGATTTTCCAGAGAAGAAGTGTGGCACCACCTGTCTCTCCAGCCGATGGACAGTGCTTGGTGAAAACCAATCTGAACACATCAAAAAAAATACATAAAATAAATAAATAAAAACAATTCTCAGTGCAAACTCAAAGCAACAAAGAGTGAACCAAAAACATAGGTGAAGTTACTACACTACACACCGGAGTGCATTGGAACAATGAGAAGCTGCTCCTTGTCAAACAACTTTACTATGCCCTTCCCTTCCATGAGTAGCGGTGGTGTGCATACATAAGTGGAGGGCTTATCCAGGTCCGCTGGCTGCAGCAATGAAGGATTATCGGGAAGCACCGCCGAGAGGGCCTGCAGCTGTCCGTGAGAAATGTTTTCCAAGAACGGAGCAGACCATGAACGACCGGCAGAGTTGCAGCGCTCGGCGGCGACAAGAGCGAGGACAGAAGGGTGAGGGCGATTGACAGTGCGTCGACAGGCGGTGGGAAATTCAGAGATCCGCTTGCCACCGTCGGAGAGGACCTCAGACTGTCTGAGGTCGAGAACGGGATCAGCTGCAGCGGGGAGGGCAGGGGAGCTGCGGCCGTCCTCCTCCGCATCTTCTCCGACAGCGACGGAGGCATCCTCATCGTTCTCTTCCTCGTCTTCCTCGTCTTCAGGCGGCTTCTGGCGCCTGGGATTGGTATCCCGCTTCCTCTTCCGCCATTTGAGCCGAGAATCTGCGGGGGATTGGAGGCGATCGAGGCATCAAAAGGAGCGAAAATCGAGGAATTCAAAGAAAGGAAAATCCTCACGGGATACGCAGAGAGACGCGAGGGTTTACCTGAAGGAGAAGCGGTCGACATGGGCAGAACTGGCGAGGGTTTGGAGCAGGAAGAGGGCAAGAGAATGGCGCACGAGTGGGACAGCGAGATGGGGGCGTCACGCGTCGAAGAGGTAACAATACCGGGAGGCACCGTATGCTTTACACGTGCGAGGAGGCAAAGGGCTAACTATGTGCAGTGAACCAGCGAAACGAAGCCAAAACATATTTGTTCGAACACATAAATAAGCTAGACATTAAATCACATTGAGCCTAAAATAAAAAAGTGAATTAAAATTATTATTCAAACCTAGTTTAAATTTTTTTTTATGAGTTTAAGTTTACAAATTAATCAAACTTATTTAATTATTTTACAATTTTTAAGTATTTAATTGGTTAGCGATCTTAATATTATAAATTTATTTGTTCGTTTGATTCATTGTTTTTTTTTTTGATAAGTTCGATAAGAATTTTTATTAAGAAGTATGATTCATAAAATTTATTTATGAATAATATTCGTGAATATTATTAACGAATTATTAATAATTTTTATTCATAATAGATATGTTTAATAAGTTATTCAAATTGATTGATCATAAATATATTCAACTAACATAAATAAAATTTTATTAAATTAAAAATGAATATTTTATTTACTTATCACTTAAGAATTAATTATAAATTTACAACATAATTTAATCTGAAAAAAAAAAGAATAATAGGGTAAATAGAAAAGACGCCTCTATTTTTATTATCAGAAAATTATATTATTTTAAATATATTAAAAAAAATTATCATGTTTTATTTTCTATTTCAACATTTTCAATAACTTTAACTAAATCTATTATATGTTTCTTGCAATTATTAATAATTTTAAATAAGATTTAACGAGTTAAACAAAATATTTTGACATGACAGCATCTTTATATATATATATATATATATATATAAGATTTTGATCGGTTGAGCGACGAAATTCTACGTGCTCCTGTGCAAATTACTAGCTGTGAACAGTGATTTCATTAGTAATCACATTCAACGCTCATTCGAACTCATCGATGAAAGACTAGATTCTGATCGAATCGTGAACGCCAATAGTCGTGGTGTTGTCAATCGCGATTCGAGCGAAATTCGACTACAATTCGATCGAATTCTAATGTCGACTGAATCGTAATAGAATTTCGATCGAAATTCGATCGACCATCGACGAATCCAAATTGTGAACAGATAAAATCGCAATGAAAAAAATACTATATATTTCTCATTCAGTATACAATCACGATGAAAAAAATACTATATATTTCTCATCTACTATACAATCACGATGAGATGAAGAAATGATCGTGTATATATATATCAAAGTGTTTTGTGAACCCACTTTATCCCAATAAATTATAGTAGAATATGATATGTATTATGAATAATTTTAAGTTATTGATTGGATGTCTATGAGTAACCTTTTAAGGTTACCATAGTAAATAAAAATGTTTTTTTATTTCTTTTATTTATCTTTGTAAAAGAAGATGAAATAGATTGAACGAAAGGAATAAAATTATTCCTCTTTCAATTATTCCTCTTTTCTTCTCTAAAAGATATTCTTTTTTCTTGATATTTCATAACATTATCAGCACGACTTTTGCTTCAATTTTATATACACTCAATATCAAAGTTTATCTTCGGTAATCATAATTTTAAGCTTTTATAGTTTTAAAAATATTAGAAAATAATTATGTGACATATTATTTTTTATTTCTGACAATATTATATGTAAGAATTGATAAGTTCATATAACTAATTATTACTGTCTAAAATTATTAATAATAATTTGTGATAAATTTCATATAATTATGCATAGCTAATGTTAGAACTAGGGACATGATATTAAATATTTTCTTTTTATTTTCTTGTTTGGGTAAATCAAGAATTTTAACTTAATGATCACACATTAATAACTTAGGAATTTGAATAATTTATTGAATGACAAGATTATTTCAAAATTATCAACTTGTTTTATTATTAACCTTTATAAATCATAAGGTGAAATAGGTCATAATCTTTTCATTGAATCATAAAATATTATGATATGTTAGAGAAAACACTCTCTACTTTTCATGTCTCGAATATGCTCCTGCAACAGCAATATCGAGATAAAGGGTTCAAGAAATATTCTGAACTAATTTCTTGTTTGCTTGTGGCTAAACAAAATAACGAGTTATTAATGAAAAATCATGAATCTCGTCCAACTGGCTCTAGTCTATTCCCTAAAGTGAATGCGATAACTCATAATAATTCTAGACATGGACAAGGATGTGAAAATGATCATGGACGAGGACGCGGCCATGGTCGTGGTCGTAGTCGTGGTCGTGGTCGTGGTCATGGTCATGGCTGGAATGTTTACTGTAATGATCATGGTGGACACACAAACAATCAGAAGTGGAAATATAATGGATCTAGTCAGAATGTTGAGTATAAATGCTACCGATGTGGGGTGATTGGACATTGGTCACGTACCTGTCGTACGCCAAAGCATCTTGTCGAGCTTTATCAAGCCTCGTTGAAGGAAAATGATAAGAATGTGGAGGCAAATGTCTTATATAAAAATAATGACCCTAATAATATTTTTGAGGGTCTTGAAAATTTGCCCCAATTAGAAGTTGGAGACTTTCTTGAGAATACTAAATATGGTGATTTTAATTAATATAATTATTTTTATTTCTCAATATTTATAATAAATTCAAACTTATTGCTAATTTATTTATTTATTTATTTTTTTGAAGACTTATGGATATTATTGGGTCAAAGATTGAAGATGAGAATCTCTGTCTTGTAGACAGTGCAACTACACATACAATTCTCAAAAGTAAAAAATATTTCTCTCATCTTATCATGCAAAAAAAAATGTGAATACTATATCTGGTAGTGTAACCTTAATAGAAGGCTCCGGAAGAGCAAAAATTTTACTACCAGGAGGAACAAATTTCTTGAATAATGCATTGTATTCACCTAAGTCCCATCGAAATTTATTAAGTTTCAAAGATATTCGCCTTAATGGTCATCATATAGAAATAGCTAATATGGGAAATAATGAGTATTTGTGCATTACTAATGTTAAAATGGGGCATAAATAAGTTTTGGAAAGACTATTTATTTTCTCTTCAGACCTTTATTATACATACATTAAACCAATTGAAATAAATATTGTAGTAAACCAGAAGTTTACTAGTCAAAATGAATTCCTTTTATGACATGATAGATTGGGTCATCCTGGATCTGTAATGATGTGATGAATTATGAAACATTCTTCTGGACATCTATTGAAGAACCAGAAGATTTTTCAATCAAATGAATTCTCATGCGTTGCATGTTATCAAGGCAAATTAATAGTAAAGGCTTCACCGAGTAAGATTGAATTTGAATGTCCTACATTTTTAAATCGAATTCAAGATGATATATGTGGACCAATTCACCCACCATGTGGACCATTTAGATATTTTATGGTTTTAATAGATGCATCTACAAGATGGGCACATGTGTGTTTATTATCAACTCGAAACCTGGCGTTTTCGAGATTACTTGCTCAAATTATTCGATTACGTGCACATTTTCCTGATTATCCCATTAAAATAATTCGCCTTGATAATGTTGGAGAGTTTACTTCTCAAGCATTTAATTACTATTGCATGTCTATTGGTATAAAGATTGAACATCCTGTAGCTTATGTTCATACTCAAAATGGTCTAGCAGAATCATTTATTAAACGCCTTCAATTAATAGCAAGACTATTACTGTTGAAATCCAAGCTTCCTGTTCATGCTTGGGGACATGCAATCTTACATGCAGCAACACTAGTTCGCATCCGACCCACTAATTCTCAAGCTTCTCCTTTCCAATTGGTCTCTGGAAGATAACCTAATATCTCTCATTTACGAACTTTTGGATGTGCAGTTTATGTCCCCATTGCTCCTCCTCATCGAACAAAAATGGGTCTCAAAGGAAATTAGGCATTTATATTGGTTTTGATTCTCAGTCCATTATCAAATATCTTGAACCTATGACAGGAGATGTTTTTACTGCTAGATTTCTAGATTGTCGATTTGATGAAGCATTTTTTCCAACTTTAGGGGGTAATAATACTAGTAAAGAAAAGATAGAAAAGAGATTATATGGAGTAATATGCCATATTTTGATCCTCCCATTGACAAAACAATGTGAACTAGAAGTTCAACGGATCATTCATTTGCAACAGATTGCAAATCAATTGCCAGATAATTTCTCTGATCCAAAATGAGTAACAAAATCACATATTCCAGCAGAAAATACTCCTATTAGAATTGATGTCTTTGAAAGACCTCTCTCAACAAATGAACTCAAACCATGCCTGAAGCGTGAAAGACCAACAGGTTCTAAAGATAAAAACCCTCGAAAGAAAAAGGGAACGCATGAACAAATTGATCGTATAGAAAAAGAAAATAAGTCAATCCAAGAAGAAAAACTTCCAGAAGAAGTTGAAATAGATAATCAAGAAATATCGATAAATTACATTTCTACAATGAAAACATGGGATCGAACAAATACAAATATTGATGATATATTTGTATATAATGTGACAAATGATATTTTGAGTGAAAATAAGGATTTTGAACCCATGACTTTAAAAGAATGTCAATCAAGAGAAGATTGGCCAAAATGGAAAGAAGCAATTCAAACAGAATTAACATCTCTCTCTAAACATGTGGTTTTTGGGCTCATTGTCAAAACACCTAAAGATGTTAAACCAATAGGATACAAATGGGTATTCGTACGAAAAAGAAATGAGAAAAATGGGATTGTGCGATATAAAGCCCAACTAGTTGCACAAGGTTTTTCGCAACAACCTAGAATTGATTATGAAGAAACATACTCTCTTGTAATGGATGTTATTACTTTTCGTTATCTTATTGGTTTAATAGCACAGAAAAGACTTCATATGCAGATGATGGATGTCGTTACAGCATATTTATATGGTGCACTAGATAATGACATATATATGAAAGTCCCAGAAGGACTAAATATTACAAAAACATGCAATTCTCGAGAATTATTTTCTATTAGATTACAAAGATCTTTGTATGGTTTAAAGCAATCTGGACGAATGTGGTACAATCATCTTAGTGAATATTTGCTAAAAAAATGGTTATACAAATAACCATATTTGCCCATGTGTTTTTATAAAGAAATTTGGACATGGTTTTGTAATAATCGTTGTTTATGTTGATGACTTAAATATTATTGGCTCTCCTGAAGAGATCTCTAATGCAATAAACTATTTAAAGAAAGAGTTCGAAATGAAAGATCTTGATAAAACTAAATTTTGTCTCGGCCTGCAGTTCGAGTACTTAAAGAATGGAATTTTTGTTCATCAATCAACTTATACTGAGAAAATTTTAAAACGATTTAATATGGACAATTCATATCCATTAACCAATCCAATGATTGTTCAGTCACTTGATATACATAAGGATCCTTTCCGTCCTCAAGATGAAAATGAGAAAATTCTTGGTCCTGAAGTGTCATACTTAAGTGCAATTGGTGCTTTAATGTACCTTGCTAATAGATATTGCTTTTGCTGTAAATTTATTAGCAAGATATAGTTCTACTCCAACCAGAAGACATTGGAATGGAATTAAACATATTTTTCGATATCTCCGTGGAACAATTGATATGAGTCTATTCTTCCCGTATGAACCAAATACACAATTAATTGGGTATGCAGATGCAGGATATTTATCAGATCCACACAAAGCTAGGTTACAAACTAGATATGTATTTACATATGGTGGCACAACAATATCTTGGAGATCTATGAAACAAACTATAACAGCTACCTCATCAAATCATACTGAAATAATTGCAATTCATGAGACAAGTCGTGAATGTGTATGGCTTAGAGCAATAACTAACCATATTCAGGAGTCATGTGGTTTGTTAATAAACAAGAAAACTCCAACGATACTTCATGAAGATAATGCTGCTTACATAACCCAATTAAAAGGTGGATATATCAAAGGTGATAGAACGAAACATATCTCCCCAAAATTATTTTTCACACATGATTTAATACAGAGTGGAGACATTGATGTACACAAAATTCAATCAAGTGAGAATCCTGCAGATTTATTCACAAAATCATTACCCACAACAGCATTTGAGAAGTTGATTCATAAGATTGGAATGCGACGTTATAGAGATATTAAGTAATGTCCTTAACAGGGGGAGTATTATATCGAAATACATGTATAAAGAAGGATGTACTCTTTTTCCTTCACTAGAGTTTTTATCCCGCTAGATTTTTCTCTAGTAAGGTTTTAATGAGGCATATTCTTTCACTACAAAAAATATAGTCATTAGCGACGAATTTAGCGACGAATTTTAAAAAAAAATTCGTTGCAAAATAAATTAGCGACGAATTTAGCGACAAAAATATTTTCGTTGCGGATAAAGCGTCGCAAATATTAGGGACAAAAATAGCGACGAATTCTTGCGACGAATTTTAGCGACGAAAATTAGGGACGAATTTAAATTTTCGTCGCTAATTTTGTTGCAGAAGTTACGAAGAATTCAAAAATTCGTCGCAAAAAATTCGTCGCAAATTTTTGCGAGGAATTAAGTTTTTCGTTGCTAATTTTCACGACAAAAAAAAATTCGTCGCAAAACTTTACGACGAAAAAATAAATTCATCGCAGAAAATTTGCGACTGATACAAATTCGTCGCAAAAATCGTCGCTGAATTCGTCGCAAAAAACATATTTTGCGACGAATTCTTTTTTCGTCGCAAAAATTTGCGACGAATTAAATTTTCGTCGCAAAATTCGTTGCAGAATTTATCGCAGGTTAGTTTCGTTGCTAAATTCGTCGTAAATTTGCGACGAAAATAAAATTCGTCGCAGAATTCTCAGAATTTAACAACGAATTTGTATTTTTGTCGGTAAATTTATCGCTAAATATAAAAAATTTTAATCGGTTCCATCCGTTTCGATATTCTATCGTATATACAAATTTCACACACACAAAACAAAACACAATAAATTCTAATATCCAAATAAATACATTCAATACAAACAAAACACACACACATTCAATATAACAAAATAATATTCAATAATATCCAAAAATATTTCATATCCAAATAAATACAAACTAACACAATAAGTTAAGAACAATACAACATTCCAAATAAAAAGTTATATCGTACAACATTTCAAACATCAACATAGTTCTGATATCCAAATAACAATGTCCACGCAAAAGATCTCAACACATGCGAAAGAAAAAAGAAAAGAGCATCTGCTAAGCAATGACCGACATTCTTCTACCTGCATTAGAAAAGAAACAAACAAAAAGTATCATACATTAAAAAAAAACTATATACTAATACGAAAATAAATATGCAAAGACTTACAATGATGTGCATTTTCAACCGCCATAAGGATTGACTTCATCGATCATTCCTGTTTAAAGCAAAATAAAAAGTACTAATCAAAAATTAAAAAAATGAAGGATTAACAAACTCAATAAACTAAAAAATTTTAAAAGTACTAATTACAAACATGCATACAATATCATCATCGTCGCCACCATCATCGTCATTACTAGGAGGAATATGACTTGGACCGGAACTAAATTGCTGAAACTGCCACATAAGAAAGGCTTGTTGTCATCGCATTTCTATCATTTCTTGATCCCTTTGTGAGTTTTGTTGTTGTATTTCTAGAATTTGCTGATCTCTTTCAAGTATTATGCCCTTCAAATTGTTAACCTCCTCAGTTAAGTTATGTATCTGTGCCGCTACTACTGGTGGAGGAGAAGAAATAGATCTACGAGGAACATTATGCATTCTGCTCAGAGAACTCATACCTAATATCCTTCCCCCTTTTGCTCCTCCACTCGCCTCAAGTCATAAATCCAAATTATTACTAACAGATGGCTCAGATCCCTCATTATCACCGTCATCTCCTGAAATTCTCTGAGCTGAGGATAACTGATCATATCTCTCCTACACAAAATTAAAATTTTAATCAGAGCATATACATAATTAACAGAATTAAAGTTATAAAGTAAGTTTAAAGATTAATTCAAACATTAATTTCTCTAGCTCTATCTCCACTCCAAGTCTTATCTTTTTTTTGGAAAGTGCAAACGAAAGTATCTATAAATTCCGGCTTCTTTCCCAATTCCTTAGACTAAATATAAGAATGTTAGAAATAAAATAATAATCTGAAATAAATTTAAAAACTAATTGTAAAATTAAAAAATTACCAATCTACGTGAATGCTCCTCGATATTTATAGATCCTCCCGCATATGTTGCAGATAAGTCTCCAGAATTACATGCTTGATTTAATTTATTCTGTTGACTCCTTTTTTTGCTCTCATCAGATTGCCAATAATTGGAGATTTTACTCCAATTTTCCGACGTGACACAGGCTGGTTTTTTTCCAGTACTTTTGGCATGACTCAATACATGTCGGATATGATCGCCACATTTTTTTTAAAAAATTCTTTTAACTTCCAAGTCTTTAGTAGGGTCCCAAATAAATGTCCGCTGAGATGAAAAAAAAATAATTGATTATATAATCACTTATTTAATATATAAAATGAATCAATTATACCTTAAACTCGCACCACCATAGTTCTTTTGTAGGTCCTGGCGTACTTGAGTATGATGAGTCTCCTCTCGATAGTTATTCACGATTTTATTGATCTCGCGAATAACGATTCTGAACCTACGATAAAGTAAAAAAATTGGATAAATAATTAAGATAGTTTAAAAATTATAATATTTATATTACTTACGAATCTCGATCGGAAATATATACGGTCGACTTTCGATATTCTCAGTAGAGGAGTGTCTGGCGGGTACAGGTGAATTTGAATGGGAAGGCCCTGCCGGTGAATGAGATGGTACTGGCGACTGATCATGTGAAGGCCCAGCCAGATCAGGGGGGCATGTAGGTATAGTCGGCGGTGAATCGATCTGCTACAAGATTAGATCGGTCGCCTCGCCACCACGTCGAAACTATCAACCAAAATCAAAATTAGAATAAAGCAAATAAAACTTTTATGCTTAATGAAGAACATGAAAAACTTACAATATTCATAATGAAGATATGAGAGACTGCGAGAAGCTACTATGATGTCACCTCTGATAACCTATAAGAACAAAATATACACAACATACAGAGACAAAAGATATAAATTTAACAATGAGACATTATATAAACAAATAATTGAGCTAAGAAATTTGGTAAAATTATAGTTTAAAACTAAAATTATATATATAAAAACTTACCCTAGACGTCAAAATTCAAAGTCCTCATTATCATCTTCCTCATCCTCATCGGTCTCCTCATCCTCGGGCTCCTCCTCCTCGTCCTCCTCGTCCTCCCCCTCCTCCTCCTCATCATCATCATCAATTTCAGTTGCATCCACGTTTATCACTACTCTGCTGGGATCTCGTAACATTGGAATAATATATTCCTCGGTATGAAACATATTTGTAACTTTGTCTTGTTGATATGCAATGTCTTGCCATCGCTCTTCAATTTTTTTCCGTGCTTTTGTTTTACAAACGGCCCACCATTCATTTTTATCACGCTTCAAACTAGGATATGGAGCATAGAAAACTTGAATCGCTTGTTGTGCCAAAATAAATGGTTCATATCTCTTATACAATCTTTTATGATTTATTTCAACCAAATTATACTGTGGATGCACCTTCATCCCTCTGACGGGGTCAAACCAAATAGATAACTCGCATTTCTGGACCAGGATATTCAATCTCTATAATTTCATCCAGCAAACCATAAAATTCATTGCTTGCACCTCCATCATTGGAAGACTGAACACATACTCCACTATTCATTGTACTCTTTCCATTTCCATATTCTTGAGTATGGAAATTATAGTCGTTTATGAAATATGCTGGCCAAGTGCATACCATTGCTTTTGGACCCCATGATAGATGGATTAGTAATTCTTGCTGAACGTGAGTTTGATTAGCATAAACCTATACTCAAATGAAAATAATATTTATTTAAAAGCTAAGATATATGTAAACAAAAATGAGGTAATTAAAACTGCTTACATATGATTTGAACCATGGTGCAAATTCTTGATCGCAGAAGTGATCAAACTCACGTGTCGGGATTTCAGAATATAAGTTTTGGAAAATCCTATAATAAAAAATTGAATTATAACATAAAAAAATTAACACTTAACGAAGAAATAGGAAATATATACTAACTCGAAATATGACAATACTTCTGGACAATTAAGTAAAACATATATATATGCCGGGTGCCGTCATTCTTGATCGATTAAGTATGTGCTTACGGTCACTTGATCGACCAAGATAATTAAAATTGAGAATGAATTCAAATTGGGATCGACAGACCTTCATCATTCCTTCCGGATTTCCGTCTTTTGAGTCCAACGTGATGCTCAAAATAATATGATGCAAAAGTTGTTACTTCCTCCACAATATATGCATTCACAATAGAGGCTTCAACATGTGCCTTATTTTTCACTTTTTTCTTCAAATGATATAAGAATCTGATTGTAATATAACAAATTGTATTAGAAATGAATATATAAAAAAGTTATAAATTTTTATGCAATAATAACGGAGTATAGAATATGCAAATTATACCTTTCAAAAGGATACATCCATCGATAATGAACTGGTCCTCCAACTTTGGCCTCATATAGCAAGTGAACCAAAAGATGTTCCATTGAATCAAAAAATGCTGGCGGAAAAATCCTTTCTAAATTGCACAAAATGATTGGAATGTCTCTCTCTAACTTCTCCATGTGTGAATATCCCAAAACTGTTGAGCATATATCATGAAGAAAAATACTTAACTCTGTAATGACACCCCATACAAAATTCGGTAAGAGTTCTTTAAAGGCAATAGGAATTAGTCTTTCCATGAATATATGACAATCATGACTTTTTAAACCCATCAATTTGCATTCCTTCATATCGACACATCTCCCAAGATTAGAAACATACCCATCAGGAAATCTCAATGACTTCAACCATTCACAAACAACACGTCTCTGTTCCTTATTCAATGTATAAACTGCCTTTGGTTTGGGTCCCCTACTATTTTCATCAACATCAAGGGTGGGTCGTTTACAAATGAGTCGCATATCTTTTCTTGCATTCAGATTATCTTTTGTTTTTCCGATGATATCCATCACTGTATTTATCAAATTATCAAAAATATTCTTCTCAATATGCATAACATCAAGATTATGATGAATCAAATTACTAAACCAATACGGTAACTCCCAAAATATACTTCGCTTGGTCCATTTATGGTTGCTTCCATATTCATAAGTTGTACCATGTGGCTCTTCAATAACAGATGGAAAGTGGAGAACTCTGTACCAAATATCTTGACCTGTCAATCTCAATGGCGGAGGTGTTCTTTCAATTCGATTCCTAGTGAATTCATCTTTATTCCTTCTGAAATTATGATTTAGTGGTAAAAATTGTCTATGACAATCAAAATAACTCGGCTTCTTACCATGTTTCAATCTAATCGACTTTGATCTCTCCATACATATTGGGCATCCTAAGATCCCTGTAGTACTCCAACCTGATAGCATACCATAAGCCGGAAAGTCATTTATGGTTCAAAGAAGAGCAGCCTTCATTACAAACATCTTATTAGTATGAACGTCGTATGTAGGAAAACCTTCATCCCAAAGTTGTTTTAGCTCTGCAATCAATGGTTGCATATAAACATCTATTAACTTCTTCGGATTTTTTGGGCCAGGCACAACCAATGTTAAAAACATATACGGTGTTTTCATGCACATCCCAGGCGGAAGATTATACGGAGTTAATATAACTGGCCAACAAGAATAGTGTCTTCCTGATTTACCAAATGGAGCAAAACCGTCAGCATAGAGACCTAACCTAATATTTCGAGTCTCCTTCGCAAAATCAGGATATGTTCTATCAAAAATTTTTCACACCTCTGCATCTGATGGATGACACATTAGTCTCTCTTCTGTTCGATGATTTGCATGCCAAGTCATATGTTCAGCAGTTGTCTTTGATGCATAAAGCTTTTGTAACCTAGGAGTTAAAGGCAAATAAAACAACTGACTATATGATTTTCGTCGTTGCTGCCTCCTACTAGTGCTCTTGTACCTATCTTGATTACAGAATTTACAAACATCTACATCTGCATCATCTCCCCAATATAACATACAACCATCTCTGCACACATCAATTCTTTCCACTGGAAGACCTAATTTTTTCATCAGTTTTTTCATATTGTACAAATTGTTGGTGCAATCGGCCCAGGTCACGATTGACCAGGACTCGAGTTTGACTCGAGTGATGTTTTGATGTTTGACAAAGTGGTTTGACATTGATGTTTGACATTGATGTCGGTTAATATGTTGGGGAGATTGTTTATACAATCGATCCAGGTTATAATTGACTAGACTCGAGTTTGACTCGAGGGAGACTTTGATGGTTGACTGGGGTTGACCATGTGATTATGGGAAAGTCCAAGCATGGGTCTTGGCAAGGTAAAGTCCAAGTCATGGGTACTTGGCATGGAAAGTCCAAGTGAGACACTTGGCAATTGGGAAGGTCTAAGTCTTGTGTACTTGGCATGAGAAGTCCAAGCATGGGTCTTGGCAAATGAGAAGTCCAAGCATGGGTCATGGGTCTTGGCAAATGAGAAGTCCAAGCATGGGTCTTGGCAAATGGAAAGTCCAAGCATGGGTCTTGGCAAGGTAAAGTCCAAGTCATGGGTACTTGGCATGGAAAGTCCAAGTGGGACATTTGGCAATTGGGAAGGTCCAAGTCTTGTGTACTTGGCATGAGAAGTCCAAGCATAGGTCTTGGCAAATGAGAAGTCCAAGCATGGGTCTTGGTAAATGGAAAGTCCAAGCATGGGTCTTAGCATGGAAAGTCCAACATGGATTGGCAAGGGAAAGTCCAAGCTTGAGTCTTGGCATTTGGAAGTCCAAGGGGATTGATATTGGCAACGTAATGTCCAAGCGGAGTCTTGGCGGCGTAAGTCCAATGTGACTTGGCGGTGTAGACACCGTTAGCATGACATAGCCGAGGGAAGCACCTGGAGGCTAGCGCGATGGATGAACAAGTCATGGATGACTTGGAGGGATCCGAGAGGCGTGAGGCTGATGGAGGTGGCTAGAAGGCTTAGGCCTAGGCTAAGGGTGGTCTAGCAAGTATGGGGGCACCATATTTGGGTTTAAACCTCATGTTTGAGGTTGGCAGTCGACATTATGGCGATTCGGTATCGTGAGTCGACGAGTTCGACCGATAGTTTGGAGTGAAAAAGCGCTATGGCGGTCGCTCATTGGGCGATGGGTGGTGTCGGCAATGATCGATCGCCAAGGGACGGCGATCATTGCTAGTTCAACCATGAAAGCGAGAATGCTCCGTGGCCGTGAAGCGATCGACTACGCGGTAGTAATCGATAATATTGGCGATCATTCGCCAAGAGATCCGTTGGAGTTTTGATGTGGATCGGCCGTTGTCTCACGACAGCGATGGCATCGATCGGTGGTGACTTATGACGATCGGTGATGGGGCGGAAATCCAGTGTCGCCGCAAGGATAAAAGGAGCTCGGCGGAGGGTTTTGCAACCGATTTTCTTGGGCGTTTTGAAGCGATTTCTTTGCAATCAGGGGCTTTCAAGTGCTAGTCCAAGGCAATTAACAAGCAAGCTTCTAAAGAGTTTTTGTAAAGTGTTCTTTACTTCTCTTGTTGTATTTCCTCTTATATTTGCTTGTTGTATTTAGATTATTATTGTAATCTTATTGTAAGAGGTTTCTCCACCTCTGACTTGTGTCGAGAAGGAGTATTTATCATAGTGGTGTGTGATTGGCATCGCTAGGGTTCGTACGAACTCAATCCGTGGAGTAGGAACCGTTTCGGTTCCGAACCACGTTATATCTCGTATTGTGTTTGTGTTTGTGATTGTATCTTTTCGTTATTGTTTTGATTATTTCTATTCCGCTGCGCATAACGAGTTTTGTAGAGACGATCGTGAATGAATTCCATCTACGTACGACCAACGCTATTCACCCCCCATCTAGCGGAGTCAAATCCTCCAACACAAATCATTGGGCAGTATATGATCACGCGGCAATGCCTCTTCAAAAGCTTGAACAAAATTATTAAAATAATCTTCAGACACATTATGCTCTTCCTTGACATTCAACAGTCTTGAAGTGAACGATAGTTTAGTGTGAGTATCACAACCAGCCCATAAAGGTTCATCTGCAGCACTCAACACCTCCTGAAATTTGAGATATGCTTCATTATTTATATTTTCACCGATATCTGTTACTTGTACCTCTTCCAAGGGTGATGCATTAGTAAACATTTGCTCAACTGTTGGAGGACAACTTGAAGTTGCACCTTGTGATTGGGGAATCAAATTCAGGTCCGCTACATCATATATCATCCTTTGATATGGATTTAATTGATTATAATCACTTTGATCCCTAGAGACTTGTGTGTTGTGTCTATGATAATCCTCATCAGATATAAATGGTTCACCATGACATGTCCAGTTATAGTAATTTGCAGTAAAACCAAATCTACAAAGATGCTCTGAAACTTTGCTAGACGGTAAAAATCTACCATTGTGACACTTTCTGCACGGACACCTTATCTGATTACCATCCATAAACTCAACATTACTAGCTGCGAAATTTAAAAACTCTTTCAACCCACTCATAAATTCATCAGTTAAACCCCGACGTTCAGGTAAATTCCTATTATACATTCAACTCCTTTCACGGTGCATTATGTCTGTTTTCAATCAATTATATTAATATAAACTCCTAGAAAATACAATAATCTGAAACTTAACATTAATTGAATCCTAACAAACATAATTTCAATGGAAACATAATAATCTGAAACTTAACATTAATTTAAATGGCAATGCAAATAGATTTTAACACTTTCCAATAGATAAAACATATAACATAAAAGAATGAATTTAAAATTATAGAAATTTTTTATAAACCTCTTGATCGCGCGAGGGCAAGTGGTAGCTCGCTGAACTCTCGGAGGATCGGGCGCGAACTTCGCGGACAAAGCGGCCTCGTGGCCGGCGGCGTGGTCGCGGCGGATCTTTGGCGAGCGATGTGGTCGCGCAGTGGTGGCTGCGACGGCCTCACCGGCGGCCACCGGAACTCGGACGGACGGCGCGAATCGCGGACGGCAGACGTACGCATTGGCGGCGGTCGCGGCGGCAGCGAGGGCTGGTCGGCCGCGATGGCCGCCTGCCGGAATGCCGGAACCTCGGGCCGTGCTCGCGGCGATGGTCATGGAAGCGCTTGAAACGGCGGCGAGTGGCCGCGGCGCCGGGTAGGAGGCGGCGCCAGCCACGGCAGGAGGCGGCGGCGCGGCGATCAGACAGCGGGCTCATGGCCATTGGGACGCGGCGACGATGGGGCACGTGGCAGGCGCTCGGCCTGCCGGGTTCAGCCGCCGGCATAGCGGCGGTGGGAGGGACTCGCGGTCGACGGCCACTCCACGGCGCCGGGGCACGCGGCATCGCCGGAGCTCATGACGGCGGATTCGCAGAGGTTCTGGTGGCTCGACGGCCGGCAGCGCTGGCCGCCGAGCCAGCGCGGCGCGCGACGCGGCGAAGAGAAAGGAGTTTAGGGCATCGGTGAAAGTTAAAAAATTTGCAGCGAATCAGATTCGTTGCTAATTTTAAAAGCGATGATTTTTAATTTTTTTATAAATTTAAAAAATTACAGCGAATCCGAGATTAGATTGCAAATAATTACAAAAATTAATTAAAAACTTTAAAATCGTTAAATGATTTTTTAATTTTTTTTATAAAATTAAGAGTTTTCAACGAATCCACGGATTCGTTGCAAATAATTTTTTATTTTAAATTAAATAAAATACTTGAAACTCGTTAACTAACTTACAGATCTCCGAATGAGATAAAATCAGTGCTAATATGTTCATCTAGTTCTCCTCATTATATAAACATTGTCAAAAATGTTTTAATCCGCTAATTTTCAAATATCAGTCTGTCTGAGAAATCTAATTCACGTTCAAAAAATCACATATCACAATATTTTCGGTAGAATTGATTTTTAAAAATATATATATAATCAGGGGAACTAGACGAACACATAAAACTTGTTTCATCTAATTCCGAACTCTCTAAGTCACTTAATCGGCTTCGACGAATTTTTAATTTTTTTTTCTAAAAATAAGAGTTTGCAACGAATCCTCGGATTCGTTGCAAAATCAGCAACGAATCCACGGATTCGTTGCAAAATATTTAAAAAGAAATCGTTCACGAGAACTTGTTTTTTATTTTTTTTTAATAAAATAAAAATCTATGACGAAAATAATTTTCGTCGCCATTTTGCGACGAAAAAAAAAATTTGTCGCAATTTTTTACGACGAAAAATAAATTTCGTCGCCAATTTGCAACGAAAATAAATTCGTCGCAAATTTAGCGATGAATTTTGAATTCATTGCAGAAATTTACGACGAATTTTGAATTAAATTCAAATTCTGACAATTTATTTTTAAGTAAATAAATTGGCGACAAATTATAATTAAATCGTCGATTTGCGATGAATTTTGCAACAAAAATTTGTATGTTAGAAATTTTTAAATTTTTCAATAAATTTTGTATGCAGGAAAATTAGATTCTACAAATTCTGACAAACATAAAATTAAATCGCTATTTTTTCTTGATTTACAATTTAAAATAATTCGTTGTCAAAGTTCATCGCTAAAAAGCAATTTTTTTTATAGTGTTTATAAAATAGACATCCAAGGGGAAGTATTATGGATAATTTTAAGTTATTGATTGGATGTCTATGAGTAACCTTTTAAGGTTACCATAGTAAATAAAAACATTTTTTTATTTTTTTTATTTCTATACCTATATATATATATATTTATATATATCTTTGTAAAAGAAGATGAAATAGATTGAACGAAAGGAATAAAATTATTCCTCTTTCAATTATTTCTTTTTTTTTCTCTAAAAGATATTTTTTTTTCTTGATATTTCATAACAATACGTTCTTAATCTTAATTATAAAAATGTATTCGCCGATAATATTAACATACAAATTTAAGCATTTACTATATATATATATATATAGATATATATAACTCACCTATCATTAAACTAAATAACTAATAATATTTCAACGCCACGTCTAAAGAATTTATTATAATACTCCTCAAAATTTAATAAGATTGAGCATAAAACAGTATCTTAGATCATTTACAGTCGGATTACATGCTGAAAGGCTGAAAGCGAAGCCGATCACAAAGCATAACACTTCTGCTGCAACTGCCGAGCCAAGTGAAGTAAGTGCCATGAGAGGCTCATCAGCGTCAATACGTTCAGAAACGAGGAGTGATTGTTCAGCCGCCTTAGCCTTCCATTTAGCTGCACCAATTCACTCTTCGCGCCGCCCTGCTCGCCCCCAACAGCCTTCGTCGTTGTCGTTGCCGCCGCCGCCGCCGCCGCCGGAGTCGCCTTCATTGATGTCGCAGCCGGCTCCGTAGAAATCACATCCGCCATGTCTCTCCCCCTTCCTTCCCCCTTCTTGTCTACCTTCATTCTTTCGAACATCACCTGCATGAACATTAACTTAAATTCAGATGAGAATTGGGATCGAGCTTAACTGACGCCTGATCACCTTTGTTGCTCTTGGCTCAAGGAAGCGCATGTTCAACATCACCATCGCTAGAGCCGCAAGCAAGTTGTAAGCCTGCACTCTCTCCGCCAGAATTCTCCGGTCGCGACCGAGGAAGTGCGTGGCTAAAGCCAGGGCGATGCTGTGCGCTACCACCCGGAAGTACATCGGATACAGCTTGCTCTGCACCATTCCGAACTGTTGCCGTGGCAGCGACGCCGCCAGGACGTTGCTCGAGACGAAGGTCACCCAGATGCAGGTTCCATAGGCGGTCGCGAAGCCGAGGAGGTGAAGTATCGCGGCCGTCGCCTTACCGGTCTCGAGCGCCCAGAGGTAGGCCGCGGCGTCGAAAGCCAATTCCTTTGCTCGACAAAGTATGTCCGTCAAGTTGCCTCTCACTTCCTCGGCCGTCTTCTCGGCTTTGTGCTCTGTCTGATGGCCTAAGTCCAATGCATTTTGGGCTAGCTCCCGCCCGGCTTCTTTGGCTTTGTCCATGGCGCTCTCGACCGCCTTCTTCGCGCTTTCCTTGGCCGTGGAGGTCGTCTTTTTAACAGCATCCTTGGCATGCTCGGCTTTCTGGGCCGCGTCGCTAACGGTGCTCTTGGCGGTCTCTTTGAGCTCTGAAACCTTCTCTTCCAATTTCTTCAGAGTCTCCTTCGCGGTCTCCTCAAGTTCCTCCGCTTTCTCGGAGGCCTTCTCCTTTCCCTTTCCGACGAGGGAGGAGACCTTCTCCTTGCACACGCCATAAGCGTCGCATATGAGGTTCTTAGCAGAAGCTGATGCTCGAGGTTGGCTCGACGACGCAGCTTGGTCTGCTCCGGGGAGGACGGAAGCCTCCGGTTGGTGAGTCTCATCGCTTGTGTCGTGGACGAGGCGGCGGGGGGTGTCCGGCTGGTCGACCTGGCGCTCGTACTCGACGACGATGAGGCGGTGGGCTTCACGGAGAATGCGGTCGTTGTCGTCGGGTGTGGGGTGGGGGTTGAGCTTGGGTTGGGGGTGCGGCGACCAGACGCCGGCGGCGGCGAGGGAGGAGAGGAGGAGGCCGAGGGACACGAGGTTCATCATCTCGTCGATTTGCAGATACGGAACTCCCGGAGATTGGGGTCGCTCCGCCTTCATATGAACTCGGAGCGAACAGCACGTGGCTGGTTGGCCGGCGAGAGCTATAACACGTGTCTACACACATCGCCACGCAGGCTTGGACGCGTTCGAGCTAGCCGCTTGCGCTGTCGGTTTGCGCTGGAGAAGCTTCGCGTCGAGGCGGTGATTATACGAATTTTTTTAAAACCAAACTAATTAAATTTTCCGACCGATAGGTTCCTAGTATTAAAATTATTAGAACTGAAATTAATATTAACAATCTTAATAAAAAAAATTAATCGATTTAATACAAAATTAAAAAATCTTAACATTTTTTATTATTATATTATTATGCGATATTCCTCTTATAATCAATGCTATCGACCAATGACTCAATTTGAGTCCCCTGCTTGGTAAAAAAAAAAAAAAAAAAAAGGTCTTTGAGAGATATAATATTTTTTTTAAGTTAGCCGTTGGTATTTAGTTTTTTCAAGCCGATTAATCATGAAATAATCAGTCAAGTCGTACGAATTTTTTCTATCAGTTACCATTATAAATTCAAAATTCAGAAAACACAGATAAATTCAAGCAAATGATCCCATATCAGAATGACTTTTAGAATGGTCGATTCTGATTAATCGAATTGTTAATGATTTCGAATTTTATTTTATATTATTCAATTTCGATTTTAATTTATCATCTATCGAAATTGAAATTGAATAGTTTATTGATGAGTTTGATTCTATTCCAATTAAATCGTTTAAAATTGAAATTGATATTATTTAATTTTAATTTTCTCATCAGACTTAGTTATATTATTTTAAAATTTTCAATTAGGTCAATTTATTTTAATTTAAATTATATTGCATTTAAATTTAAATTTTGAGTGAGAATTTAACTTTTATATTCATTTATTTATTTTTATATAACTATCAAATATTTATTATATATATATATATATATATATATATATATATATATATATATATATATATATATATATATATATATATATTGTTATAATTGTGACATGTTAATAAAAATTATAAAAATTTAAATTTAAATGAATTTAGTTCTGGTTCAAAAATAAAAAACCAATCATTTTTTAAAATTCAATTTTGATATTTAAAAAAATGTTCAATTTCAATTTCGATTTTGATTATGCTTTTAAAATCATATATCTCTGATTTCGATTTCGATTCTTAAATTGGAATTGAAAAAGTGATTCTGATTTGATTTTTTAATCATCGTCCGACTTGATTCACAATTCAAACCAAACTATGGTCACTCCTAACTCAGAATCATGAATGAGTTTGAGCACAACAAATGTTTGAGAATGTCGAGCAAAAGAATTGAACTCTCGTTGCATGAGCAACGGTCCTATTTTTTACCATCGAGTTTGTGTCCCGTGTCTAATACAATAGATTTTTTTTAGTTAACATAAGGTATCTTAGGTCTTCGATCAGACTAATCTGGGAGGCAATTGGTCTAGTCCTAAAAAAATTTTCATTGCCCGTCCGAATAAATTCAAAAAACATTAATGGTTCGGGTGAACAATTCAACGTTGCACTCTATGCATTAAAAAATGACAGATAAGAGAATTAAACCCTCGTTGTATTGGTAATCTCTCACTTTTTTATTATTGTATCGTGCTCCAGGTTAATAGTTTTTTTTAGCTAGCATCATATATCCAAACCTTCAACCAACTAATTCTAAGGGGTGATTGATGTGGCTCCACAAAAATTTATTGCCAAATACCAAGATAAATCTGAAAAGCACGAACAAGTTCGGACAGACAAGCTAGTGTCATGAATAGGTTCGAGCATCGCGAACATTCAAGAATGCTCTACATGAGAATCGAACCCTCGTTGCATTAATCGTCTCACCTTTTACCGTTGTCTTGGGGATAAATTATAAATATGAAAAATTTTAAATAGCTCTGCTCAATAATAGCTCCCCTCAAGTGGGGTATTAAACTTTAGAATGTTGGATTAATGGACTCTCACTCAAGCGTTTCTTGATTTATTCTGGTGACCATTGGAAAATTTTCGTGGGGCTAATTCGGTCATCCCCATGATCAGTCGTACTGAAGACTTCATATCTAGTGCCAACTAAAATAATAATAATAATAATAGGTCTTTGGCCTGACTAACTTGAGAGTGATCGATTCAGTCCCATATAAATTTCTCATTTACGATCCAGATAAATCAGAAAGCACTCACATCAACCAACCCAACAATCCAGCATTCTAGGATTTGTCATTCCATTTGGAGGGAAATTTCTACAAATACATCTAATTGCGGATCGAACTAAAGATGTCTGGAAAATTGCATGGGCATCCTGCCGCTACACCATAGCCTTAAGGGCAATAAATAGATTATTTTTATAGTTGACATGGACTATTCAAGCGATTAATCTTATGGGTAATCGTTCAGCCCCACGGATACTTCCCATCGATCACTAGGATAAATCAGAGAAACACTCATAGTAGATGACCCAGTAGCCCAACCTTCTAAGATTTATCGTTCCATTTGGAGAAAAATTCCTATGAATACACCGCAATTAGGGATCGAACTAAAGATGTATAGGAGATCGCATGAATGCTCTGTCGTTGCACCCTAGAGGTAATAAATAGTTTTTTTTTTGTTGGCACCAAGTATTCAGGTATTCAGCCCGACTAATCCTGAGGATGATCGGTCCGATTCCATAGAAGTTTTCTATCGACCATCATAATAAATTGGGAAACGCTCACTGTGGATGACACAATAACCCAACGTTCTAATATTTATCACTCTATTTTGAGAAAAAATCTTACAAATACATTGTAGTTAAGGATCGAATCGAAGATGCATGGGAGATTGCATGGCAATAAATGACTTTTTTTTAGCCGACACCAAGTATTTAAATATTCGATCCGACTAATCTTAGGGACGATAAATCCTAACCTACGAAAATTTTCTATCAACTGTCAGAGTAAATTGGAAGCACTCACAGCGAGTGGCACAACAACTTAACGTTCTAGGATTTATCACTTTATTTGAAGAAAACAAATGTGTCACAATTAAGGATCAAATCGAAGATGTATTGAAGACTATATGGACATCCTACCGCTGTAACATAGCCCTGGATCATAAATAACTTTTATTATTATTATTTTTTTTAACTGGCATGAGATGTCTAGGTCTTAGACTCGACAAATCCCAAGACGACTGACTCGACCCAACAAAAATTTTTTACCGTTCACCAGGATAAATCGAAAAATATTTACAGTAGATAATCTAGCAGTTCATCATTTTAATTAAGATTTATTATCTCATTTGAAAAAAAAATTATAAGTACATCGCGGTTGAAGATCAAATAGAGAATGTCGAGACTAGATGTATTTTTAAAATACTTTGTTAAGTAAACTGTTATAGATTAATTTAGAAGTAATTTCATTTTCGGCCTCCGAAAAAATTGAATTCTTTAGAATGTTTCTCATAAATAATGATCGCTAAAATTTAATATGGTCTAAAGTATAGATGATTAAACTTTTTAATTTACAAAGCATTTCTAAAAGTTTGATCTATTAATATCTTTTTAAAAAAACAAAGATTAAAAAAAATCATATAGTGATTTGTTAAGAAATAATCCAATTATTTTTATGTGTAAGAGAATAGCGAATATTAGAAGCCAAATAAGATTCCTATAACTTTTATAATACAGCATTTAAAACTTAAGATCAAGGAGAAAAAAATAATTTCCATTTATTTTAATTAGCAGTCATTTTTAAATAAAAAACTAATATTTTTTTTAATCAGTGCTCATGGAATTTAAGGGATGTTTGATTCGTAAAAAAAAAATTTATTTTTCGTTTTTATTTTTTGAGAAAATAAGAAAATGTATTTGGTTGGTATTTTATATTTTCATTTTCTAAAAAATAAAAGAGTATTTTTTGAAAAATTAGAAAATATAAAAAAATCTTTTTTTTTTATTTTCATTTTCCAAAAAATAAAAAAACATTTTCTTAAAAATTGAAAAATACAAAAAAAAAATATATTTTTTATTTTCTAAAAAATAAAAATAAAAATAAAAATAAAAAAATTTCTACAAATCAAACGCTTCTTAGCTTTTGGTCTGACATTTTGACATAGATAATAAAAAGTAATTTGGAAAGTGAGAGAGAAATTCGATTATCTTCATACGAGATTATTAGATAGAAATATCAAATCATATTTAAAGGTTGACATGATCATAAATTGATCGTGATTAATTTCATTGAGAAGTGAGATTAGTGAAAGAAATTAAAAAAAAAACTTTTCATTCCATTTGAGATAATATTCGTGGGATGAACTTTAAAAATTCATTTGTCCATTATGAAAATAGAAGAAAGAATAATAATTCATTTTTTCCTAAATAAACAGGAAAATACAAATTGAGAAAGACGAATAAATAAAATAATAATAATAATGGAGTATCGGCAGGGAGCAGTATGAGTTTAATAAATAATTTTTTTTAAAAAAAATCATAATATCTTTTTATTTTGATTATTTAATAAAAATTAATTTATTCGATTTTCAAAATTAAAATTCGAAAATCGTTAACCGAAATAATTAATATTTTAGAAAAACAAACTTAATTTCTGAATAAAATCAAAACAACTTTTTTATTAATTAATTTAGATAGGTGGGAGAAAAATTGTACTCTGAAAGGAAGAGGAGCTCTCCTTACAGTTCGGAGCTTTTCGCGGCTGGACAGGCTCTCCCGGGCAATGGCCTCCTCTTCCTGCTCCTGCTCCTTGACTTGCTTCTCGCCTTCCCATCGCACCAGCAGCACGAGGTCAACATATAGCCTCCATGGAACTCTAGACCTCGCTCATTGCGCCGATTGGCGACGCCTAGGTGATCGGCCGAGGGATGGTTGGTCCAGACATGGATGCCAAAATGGGTGAGCGAAACTCCACGCTTTCGTTTGCCTCTATTTTCCCCATTCACAAATCTGAGCTGAATCTCTTTCGTATTTAGATAAGAGGCGATTTGAAGTGATTGGTTGGCTCAATGATATGTTTCCCAACCGCAACATCCCAATCGGTACGTCTGAGGAGGAACTTAGAGCTCGATTGCTCGACGGTTCCATTTTGTGTGGGATCATAAAGAAGTTTGATCTTGACTGCTCGAAGGAGGTTGGATCGCTGTTACCTACGCTTTCAGATTTTCATAGTTAATAATCATCATAGTTGATTTGTGTGTGTGTGTGTGTAGATCGTATCGACAGACAATCGATTGGAGAAGATAAGAACATTTATTGAAGTTGTTGAGCAAATGAGATTGCCCAGTTTCAAAATAGAAGACTTAGAACAGGTAGAAAAATCTTGTCTTTTACATCGACCTCGCTCTAGGGTTGATGAATTGTGTATTCTTTTCCGAACTAGGGAACATTGTCTACGGTATTGTATTGCCTTTGGTCTCTAAAGGATCACCTTGTGGGTGACCATGAAGAGTTAAGCGACATGAGCTCAGCGAGAGATAAATGGAAGTCTCTTGAAAGCAGGATGGACATCTTAAGAGGGGGTAATATTTCAAGCAAACAAGGTTCATCTCTCTTTGGAGAGGAGAGAAGTCACAGTTTTCAGGAGTCAAGACTGCAACGTGTTCTTCAAAGTTCTATCTTGTCTGGTATGTTGATTCTTCTTGATGTTTCATTGTTACTGCTACTAGAATAATCCTTCTTGGTTTGGAATGGAATCCGATTGCCTTTGGCCTATGCAATGGTGCACTATGAAATTGCATTCTCAGACATGGGATTCTCATCGATTAAACAGCAACTCAGTTGCTTACTTGGTTATTGAAAGAATGAAACATTGAATTGAACGGCATCTAAAATTGTCATGGTTTTACTTTCCAACTTAAAACTTTAATTACGGATGGCATTGTGATTTTCAACATATATTTGGTATTTTGTTGTGTATATAAACTTTGATAATATTATGGTTTTCGTATCTGAAGTTATTGCTTGTTTGCATTTCCTTTGAAGAGTCATCGACACCACGAGTTCATCTGGGTGGGCACAAATTCCATGAGGTTTTCCAACTGAGACCAGGGAATTATTATGATCTTCCTGCAGCCAAGATCACAGAAATCATGAAATCAAACAGTCTAGACGTAACAATCTTCATTTAATTCATCAACTAATATGATTGTTATGCTTCCACAAAAACTATATACTATTTTATTTCTACTGATCTATGGTGTATATTGCTGCAGAATGCTCCTACTCAGTCTCTTTTAAGTGTCGTAAATGGAATTCTTGATGAAAGTATTGAACGGAAAAATGGTGAAATACCTCATGTGAGCAATCAAATATGAATTATTTCTTATAATTCACGTTTAGTTACTTGTGTTTATCTAAAATGCTGCAGCGTGTATCATGCTTGTTGCGAAAAGTTGTGCAAGAGATTGAACGTCGTATATCAACTCAGGCAGATCACATCCGAAATGTAAGTTCTCATTCGTGGTTTCTTATGTTCCTTTTCCAACACTTTTGTGTCTCACTTATGGATCTACAGCAAAATAATCTCATCAAAGCACGAGAGGAGAAGTACCAATCTCGGATTAGGGTGCTTGAAACATTAGCTAATGGTACAATCTGTGAGATTCAGGTATGTTGTAACACATTCTTGTTTTCTATTTGTTGTTCTTTAATTTGGTCATTGCATATGCAGACTGAAAAGCAGAAAATGGAGGAGAGAAACAATGAGCACGGTGAAGAAGATATGGTTGCCAAGTTGACAAAGCAGAAAGAAAAGAGTGAGCAGGCAATTTCAGAGCTTAAGCGAGAGCTAGAAATCATGAAAAAGTCCTACGAACAACAACTTCAAAAAATGGAGATGACCAAAGCTTCAAGGGAGTATCATGTCGAATTAGATAACGAAAAGAATGAACAAACTATTTCACCACTTGAGAAGGAGCTCGAAACAATGAAAAGGTCATACGAACAACAACTTCAACAAATCGAGACCACCAACACCAAAGTGGCAGGGGAGCATCATGTGGAACTAGATAAGGAAAGGAATGAGCAGACTATTTCACAACTTCAGAAAGAGCTCGAAACTGTGAAAAGGTCATACAAACAACAACTTGAACAAATAGAGATTGCAAAAGCAACAGGGCAAAAACAAATGGAACTAGATAAGGAGAAGGATGAGCAGACTATTTCACAACTAAAGAAAGAGCTTGAAACCACAAAAAAGTCATTTGAACAGCAACTTCAACAAATAGAAATCGGCAAAGCAACAGGGCAGAAACATGTTGAACTAGATAAGGAAAAAAATGAGCAGACTATTTCACAACTAAAGAAAGAGCTTGAAACCACAAAAAAGTCATTTGAACAGCAACTTCAACAAATAGAGATCGGCAAAGCAACAGGGCAGAAACATGTGGAACTAGATAAGGAAAAGAATGAGCAGACTATTTTACAACTTAAAAAGGAGCTCGAAACAATGAAAAGATCATACCAACAACAACTTGAACAAATGGAGATTGCCAAAGCAGCAGAGCAGAAACATGCAGAACTAGACATGGCTAGGTTGATAGAGGAGAAGGAAAAGAGTGAGCGTACAATTTCAGAAATTAGGCAAGAGCTTCAAACTGTTAAGAAGTCACACGAACAAGAATGTCGTCAAATGGAGATCAAGGAAAGGGAACATGGTGCAGAACTAGAACAAAAGCTAAAAAATGCAGAATCCTCCTTAGCCAAATCAGAAAGGAGATTACTAGAGCTAAAAAAAAATTCAGAAACCAAGTTTCAGTTATGGAATAGAAAGGAACAAGTTTTTCAAAATTACATAGACATAAAATTCCAGTTAGTAAAGGTAACTTTCATCCTTAATCTCATGAGTTATTATTCATAATATCCAAAACTGAGTTTCATTATTCTCCTAGGAGTTGAGGTCATCCTCTCATTCCATCAAACATGAAGTTGTAATGACACAAAAGGGATGGTGTGATGAAATCATCAGTTTTGGTAAGAACGATTTTTTACACTAAATTTTAATGGAAATTTTCAATTTAAACTCCTTTAGTGTAAACTTTTTATTCATTCTACTATGCAGGAAGACAGCTCAAAGTATTGACTGATGCCGTAGAGAATTACCATTCTGTTATGGCAGAAAACAGGAAATTGTACAATGAGGTTCAGGAACTAAAAGGTACCCTAGTAGCATTGAAGTTATAGCTTTTCATGCTATTTTTCTTCACATAACTCTGGTTTTGTGTGCAGGAAATATAAGAGTTTATTGTCGAATAAGACCATTTCTGCCTGGGGAGAACCAAAAACACACTATTATCGATCATATTGGTGACAATGGAGAAGTTGTAGTTTCAAATCCCTCCAAATCTGGAAAAGATGGACAAAAGATGTTCAAGTTCAACAAGGCGTATGGTCAAACTGCTACTCAAGGTCTTTTAGTTCAGAAACTCACATGGAAAATTTTCCTTTGAGAGAACAATAGATATGAAATTTATACCTTCGATTTGATTTGTGGCAGAGCAAGTTTACTTGGATACTCAACCATTAGTTCGATCAGTTCTTGATGGCTTCAACGTATGCATTTTTGCATATGGTCAGACTGGATCAGGAAAAACCTATACCATGGTACGCATACTTTGTACTGATTTGTTACATTTGTATGACTGTTGTGTTGATTATACATCTTTGTTCAGACTGGACCAGATATAGCAAGTGAAAAGGAATGGGGAGTCAATTATCGAGCTTTAAATGACCTATTTCAGATATCACTCAAAAGGAAAGATACTTACACGTATGAAGTTGGTGTTCAGATGGTTGAAATATATAATGAACAAATCCGTGATTTACTGACAACTGGTGGCTCACAAAAGAAATATCCTTTTCCGTTTAGAGAATATGCATATTTTATTTATCAGATTGCTTCATCAGATTTTAGTTGCTAACTAAACGTTGAATTGTTCACTCTTTAACTTTGCACACGCTTGGAGTATTGATTACTTCCCAACCCTCTGGGCTTGCTGTCCCTGATGCATGTATGCTTCCTGTTAAATCTACTTCTGATGTTATGGACGTGATGCAAATCGGACACAGTAATAGGGCTGTGAGTGCCACATCTCTCAACGAAAGAAGTAGCCGATCGCACAGGTTTTTTTTTAATTGCTTATTATCCTGATACCGAATTTGTAGGTTTAGACAATTTGACTGTCTAGTTCTGACATAACTCTCAACCATTTTTCTTTGGGCTTTGCACTGAATTGACAGTTTGATCAATATACTTATTGTGCATATGCGATTGGTCTTTCTTCTTTATTGTGTTTGTATGTGAGTTTCAACTTTGCATCACTACTGTTTTACAGCATTGTGACAATTCATGTCCGAGGTACAGATCTGAAAACTGGAGCAACTTCACGAGGATCTCTACATCTGGTAGATCTTGCTGGAAGTGAGAGAGTTGATCGATCTGAAGTAACTGGAGATAGACTCAAGGAAGCACAGCACATCAATAAATCTTTGGCAGCACTTGGAGATGTAATTTTTGCTCTCTCGCAGAAAAGTACTCATGTACCTTACCGCAATAGCAAACTAACTCAAGTATTGCAAAGTTCTTTAGGTACTAATTGTCTATTAAAATTAGTTGCTACTCCTAAGTTTTACATGTTCTTTAATTGTAGAATTGTATCCTTTCATGATGCAGGTGGGCATGCTAAGACACTGATGTTTGTTCAGATAAATCCGGAAATAGCATCATTTTCGGAGAGTCTAAGCACCTTAAAATTTGCTGAAAGAGTGTCAGGAGTGGAGCTGGGTGTTGCAAAGAGTCAAAAGGAAGGAAAAGACATCAGAGATTGGATGGAGCAGGTTGCATCTCTCAAAGATACTATTGCAAGGAAGGATGAAGAAATTGAACAGCTCCAACAGATAAAAGGCAGCATTTCGAAACATGGTAATGTTAGCTCATTGAGGCATTCATCCTCTTCTAGAATTTCAGTTCTCGACGGTGAGGATCCTGACCAGAAGGAAAATCTGGATGGAGAGGTAGCTGATCAAAATTCTGCAGAACTCGAACTTTTAGGCTACGATGATGGAGATTCAGAGGAAAGATTAAGTGATATATCAGATGGCGGTCTCTCTATGGGAACTGATCAAACGGATGGTTCTGTTGGCAGTTCGGATAATCTCTTGCTTGAACAAGTGAAATCATCAGAAACTAACAAAGAGAAAATGTTAGTATTTGCATATTCGTCAAATTAATTAGCTACCAAGCATGCGCACACTATTATGAAACTGATTTGTGTTCCTTTTTTTCTTCCTGAAACAAAACTGAACTCTGTCCATAGCATCATAATTAAGTAGAACGGATTAGAAAATGCAGTGGTAGAATCATCCTTATTCAAGGTACTTTTCATTTACTAAGTAGTTACTCTTCTGCTTTTGCCAAACAAAAAAGTAGTTAGTCGTCTTAGAAATCAAATGAGTTTTCAATAAGGAAGCAGAGTCCTTTGTGGGAAAATTGTAGTATTTTTTCTAGCAAGGTGAAATTATAATCAATGCTTACTTTTTTTTCTGCTTCAACTTTTTGTGTTTTGTTAGTGTATAACAATTCCAGATGATCTTCTACAGGCACAAAATTTCATCCCGAGTGTCTAAACCATTAGGACTGAAGACAATACAAACCACAGCCACACCCAGAACAAGACTAAAAGAGACTTTGAAGTCTCCAAGTAAGTCTCATACTATAGATCTACTTCAAATTAAATCTCTCTAACCTAAAGGTAGACTTTTATACATCTGTTTAGGTTGGTCGTTGATCAGAATCCAGTACAAATTAACTAATTCTTTCTACAATAAAATGCATAAGATAGCATGAATTAGCTAACTCTATTTTTCTTTTTTTTTTCTTCTTTTAGCAGCGGCAAGCATAAAGAGATCTACAAGTCAAACAACTTTGTCTTCACCGAAACCTTCAAGGCTTCAAGTAAAAGCACCGACTAAGTGATAAAAAGTCAAAACCATCAAAGTTGTGGCAGTAGATCTACTAGGTCCAGCTAGTGTTCATAGAATTGCAAGACTATTGGTGGCAACTCATACCTGGCAAGATGACAGAAGTTCAAGTTGGTGAGCTGTTGTTAGCAGTTTAATTTAGCACACTTATATATATATATATACTGGTTCAATTTTGTTAGTCCAATAACCGTATAGGTTAGTTTTGGCACAACTGTGCCAATGAAACCGGACTTGTATGGTAAGTCCATAATATAATACCATTACTTTTTGAGAGCTTTTAGGATGGAAAGTTGCACCTGTCTCATGAAGCTTCAGTTTATCCCATCACTCGTTGCATTAATAAAATAATCATGGGTGAGTAGTATGATGACCAAAAATTAGATATTTCAATAGGCATTGTCCTGTGAAAAAAATAAGAAGAAGAAGATACAGAAACAACTTGTTGGAAAACATAGAGCATTGTGGTAACTAGATACAATGTTAATTACACTCCCACGATTTGAAATGAAGGAATGGTTACAGAATTAGGGAGAGTGAAAGATTCACTAGTCATCCTCATTTCCAATTGAAGCATGAAGTTAAATATATGGTTCCACTGAGATATTTATATTGTTCTTAAATGATCCTATAGGCCTTCTATTCAAGTAAACGATTTGAATTTTGTGTTTGATCCGAGATGCACATGAATCTGCTTTAGTGCATGGACCGGTAGAATCTATTAAGTCCGGCTATAGCTCAGTATCAGATAAATACTTTTTTAGCATTTATTGAATGGTTGTTAGCATGTGATAGTCTTGTCTATAAAAATAAGATTACATCTCTCTGTCCATATTTTTTTATAGTCTCCAAGATACACTATCATAATGCAGCTTGTTTATTGATTACATTGTTTTAGTTGATGAAATAAATAAAGAAGTAAATGTCGAGTTCGTTTTTTAATAGGAAACATTAAAAGTAAAAGCTTTTTTAGATTAAGTAAAGATAGAATATATGAAAATTAAGCAAAAAAAATATTGACGCGGCAATAAAATTATTATTGTACGATCTTGAAATCACGTGTTTGAATTGCAGAAATGATCTTTTATGATGCAAGGTAATGTTGTATATAATAGATTCAATGTGATCAATCCTTTTATAGGACTTCATATTGATGAGAGTTTTGTGTATTAAACTATCATTTTATAGACATAGTGAAACAACGAATACCTTGCAACTGAAAATCTTAAGTATGTATTATTATTTTTGTAAAAGGATGAACAAGTTGATAGAGATATTTTAAAAGGATAGTCTGGTGCACGAAGCTCTCGTCACGTAGGGTTTCAAGAAAGGATCTATTGTATGCAAATGTACAATATTATTTTATTTTGCAAGAGATTATTTTCAGGATTCGAATATGTAATTTCTAGGTCACAAGATGACAATTTTACAATTACATCAATACTCATCTATATTAATAACGTGACCTCTATATCAATAACAACTAAGCTTTTATAGTTGATAGAGATATTTCATATTAAATATAAACAAATGGTTAAAATGAAAAAGAGTATTAGATATTCTTTATGACTGTAATATACTTAGATGATTGTCCCAATTAGACAATGCAAGAACACACCACAGTAATGGAGGAAGAAAAAGACCATAAAATAGAATAACTTATTTTTAAAAATATAGATAATAATATGCTAGATAGTCGAGTGTATATATATATATATATATATATATATATATATATATATATATATATATATATATATATATATATATATATATATAACCACTTCATTCGGTGAGATAAAAACTTAGTTGTTATTGATATATATAATCGACTTCACTCAGTGGGATAAAAGCTTAGTTATCGTTTTAGCACGGTAACGATTGGGAAACCTAGGGCATACAAATGTCGTAAGAATGAAGCATTCTAGAATCTAGAGAACACCTTACGATATGTTTAGGTTCAGTGAACGTTGGAGTTCAGATCGAATGCAAATTAAAATGTTCTTCTCCTATCCAAATAAAGAGAGGAGTCTGCCTCTGATCCATTCCTTGTGTCTAAGGTCTATTCCCTTCCAATGAATCGAGTCAGAATTTATCACTTCAGAACTCTGAAATTAAAAGCCTCGGGTCCCAACTCATTACACAAAATTGACGTGAACACTGACCGAATTTATTGGCCCAAGTTCAGAGCTACTGTGTTGTCCTCGAAATGATCCATTTCGCGACCCTCGTGCTTCCGATGGGTCTGGAGATTTTATGAAACTCGGGGAGTGGACAATTTCTTTGCAGCACTGTTTCCTGTCGGTCGACGTGCATCGGTTTTGGTACTTAGCAGAAAATGGATTAAAGGGGTCAGCGACAGCTCGATAGGGATAGTCGTGGACGAATGGTTGTCCACGTTGGTTAAATTACACGATTAAATAATTTGTATAATGAACCAGAATTAGAATTGATTTCAAAGATTGATTTAAAATTTTATTTTGAATTTAGATGATCACTCTGAGCCATACCAATTGTGTCCAAGGGGCATTGTCCTTTCATTATTTATTCTCTCTTGAATATCGTAGAGTTAAGGTGTGAGTCGTTAGGTTGATAATTCTGATATTTTACATAATCGTGGATAAATAGTTGATTACTCTTTCTTCTACTCATGATTAATTCGTCTATTTAGTTTAAAGATCATTTTTTTTTAAAGAAAATCACGAATCAAATCTTTCTTTCGTTCGAAGGTTTTGGATGTCAGAAAATTTTGATAGAATTATATGTGCTTTTTAAGTTTACTTAGTATGTGTCTGCGAGACTGAACATTCATTTTTAAAATTAATCAGAGTTATTATTGAAATGGATATTCTTTTCTATGTGAAAAATCATTTTGGATTGATCTTTTAATAAAAACTCTAAATTTTATAAAAGTATAAATTTTTATTATTAAAAAAGTTTTTCGCTCAGAATCTATTAAAATTTTTATCGGCTATCAAATTCTCCGGCGGCACAGCCACTCAAGTCGTTTGACAAATCTTAGCCGTCCGTCTTGGCCGCAACCAATATTCAGCTTATTTTTTAATAAAAAAATATTTTAGAAAAAAAAAAGGTAATCGTTTTGCTAATTTCCAAAACGTACACGATGCGTACATGTTCGGGCCTTCGGGGGCAGCGTACGCAAAGCAAGACTTAGGTGGGGGAAGGGCAAACTTTTTTCGAGTACGTACGGTCTCTGGGATGTATTAAATTCTCCGCCAAGAACATTTTTAATTTACACTTTTAAAACAAAATAGTTCTTCTATCATTAATTATTAGATATCTGAAGTCTGCAGTAAGCGAAATGCAATAAAAACGAGCCCTAATCGATGCAATTAATACCACAAAGAAAGCGGCTATTCACATCCTATTAAATACTATATATATTTTAATTTAAAAAAAAAAAATCCTAAAATGCTCTTGTACCCGGGCACTTGTACTCGACAATCCGTTGTCATTTTGTATCGTCGTCGAGCGATCAAATTCTAATCGGAATCTAATCGCAATTCGATCGATATCAGATTGCAATCGGACCGTGATCGAATTTCAATCGAATTGCGATCGGAATCGATCGTGATTCCAACCGTTAGCTATCATAATTCGGTCGGATTATAGTCAAAATCCGACTGCGATCTTTAGCGACCGCAAATTGATTGAATTCTAATCATAATTCGGTCGCGATCCGATCACATTGAATTTTGATTGGATTACAGTCGAATTTCAATCGAAATCGGCTATGATTACGACCGCATCGCTAGCGGGCGTAATTCGATTGTAATTCGAACGGAATCTGATTGAAGTTCAATTGGACTGTAATCGAAATCCGATCGAATTGTAGTCAATTTCGATTATAATTCGATCGAAATCTAATCGTAGTTCGATCAGAATTTGATGCTAATTGATTAGGACAGCCATGAATTGTCAGGTGCGAATGTTCAGGATTATAGTATTTTGGGCATGGAAAACAAAAAGGATATTTTAAAATTTTTATAAAACTTAAGATGTATATAATATTTGATGGGATGAATAGCCGATAGAAAAACGGATGCACTCATTTAAACAACGCGATTGGTGGTATCTCTTTGGGGGCACGAAGAGGCAGGCCCTTCAGGCGAGGGCATGACCTTTTTGCCGCGAGAAGGAAACAAAACACTTTAAACAAATTCCAACGAAAAGAAAGAAGCAAACTAGACGATTTATTCACCAGCGGGTACAGCATCAACCCAAACCCTAAACCCAATTTGAAAGAGAAGGAAGAAGTTGAGGTTGGGCATCAACTACAGACACACACACACAGTTTTAAACTTAAATTTCCCCTTTATCCAACATAAAAGATCTATAGGTACAGTTGAGTTATTCATCAAATTCTTGGATGGATCATTATTAAAAAAAAAAAAAAAAAAAAAAAAAAAGGCAAAGGGACGAAGGGTGGCGGTCAGTGGCTCTTGACCGGGTAGCTGTCGATGCAGTCGGCCCAGGGGTTGCAGCCCCCGTCGGTCGGACCCGCCGCGGGGACGTCGCGTAGCGCCCGCCATACGGCGCTGTTGCACTTGAACCCGGATCCGAACCCGATCTGCCAGACCCGGTGGCCCCGGCGCACCCGCCCTTTGGCCTCCGCGTACGCCAGCTCGTACCACAGCGAGCTGCTGCTGGTGTTGCCGAACCGGTGGAGCGCGGAGCGCGACGCCTCCATGTCGGACGGAGCGAGGCCGAGGTTCTTCTGGATCTCCTCCAGCACCGCCCTCCCGCCGGCGTGGACGCAGAAGTGCTCGAAGGCCCGGCGGAAGTCGGGGATGTAGGGGCGCACCCCGCGGAGGCGCAGCACGCGGCGGCCCACTAGGGATCCCAGGAACTTGAGCTGCTCCGTCAGCGGGAGCACCAGAGGGCCCAGGGTGGTGATGTTGGTCTTCAACGCGTCGCCGGCCACCGCCATGAGCTCCCTCGCGAGAGACACCCCCACCGAACCCCGCTCGTCCTCCCGCTGGTACACGCACCCGTGGCACCTGTCGTCGGCGCCCTTGTGCGTGCGCACCGCGTGCACCAGCCGGTACTTGGCGCGCCGCGCATCGCGGCGGCGGTTGGAGAGAAGCAGGGCGGCGCCGCCCATGCGGAAGATGCAGTTGGAGAGGAGCATGGAGCGGTCGTTGCCGAAGTACCAATTCAAGGTGACGTTTTCGGTGCTGAGCACTACTGCGTAAGAGTTGGAGTTGGCCTGGAGGAGGTCCTTGGCGAGGTCGACGGCGATGAGCCCCGCGCTGCAGCCCATCCCACCGAGGTTGAAGCTCTTCACGTCCTCCCGCATCTTGTACCGGTTGACAATCATGGCAGAGAGCGACGGCGTGGGGTTGAAGAGGCTGCAGTTGACGATGAGGATGCGGACGTCGCGACGCGGATCGACGCCAGTGGCGGAGAACAGAGCGTCAAGGCAACCAAACATGACCGCTTCCGCTTCGAGCCGCGCCTCCGCCATGCAGAGGCGCGGCGGCCGGGCCTGGATTCCCGGCGGCAGGTACGTCTCGTCTCCGAGGCCGGAGCGAAGGGTAATCTTGGTCTGAAAATCTAGCGACTCCCTATTGAAAACGCCGGTGCACTCGGTCATGTCGAGGAAGCTTTCCTGGGAGATCTTGTGCTCGTCGTCGGGTTTGTAGCACGCAAAGTCGACCAAATAAACAGGGCGCGGCCGCTTGAGGTAGTAGGCGGCGAGGAGGACCAGCGCCAGAGCAGCAGAGGCGACCCCGGTGGCGGGGTCGACGGACACCGGCCGGGGCGGAGTCAGCGCCATGCGGTCGAGGCGGAGCGCCGCCGCGAGGGCGACAGCGAGGACGGGGACGAGGACGGCGGCGGTCGGTATGGAGGCGTAGCGGAGGCCAAGCTTGACGTACTTGAGGTTGACGGACTGCAGGAAGTCCGGTAGACGCCGCCGGATCTTGATCACAATAGAATCGTCGTCCCTAAAGGTCATGATCTCCGCTGTCAACCTCTCCCGGTCCATCGCCGCCGGCTCCAGCGCCGCCATTAACCGCCAACAATATATTTATCCAATATTTATATATATCAACAGATCGACCAATCAAATTAGCAAGCAGCTAGCATTTGCGAAGGGAGTGGCTTGTGGTTGGAAGATATATAGAGTGATTGACCTGTCAATCTGCAAGATCAAAAGAAAGAAAACGCAACAGAACCATTAAAGAACTACAAGGATGAGAGCGAGAGGTAGGAGAAGAAGCGGCAATAAATAGATATGGTTGGAAAGTAAGGAGGGAGGGATTTTGAATATTGTGCTGGTGAATGGACGGAGAAAACATTGAGGGGGTCGAACCGGTGAAGTAGTCAGACGGCCGGTGTGTGTCTGTGAGAGAGAGAGAGAGAGAGAGGGAGGGAAGGGATGTGGTTGGTTGGAGTAGTTCACCAGAATTAAATGGACGAGGGGAAGGAAAGCGCTCAACCACCGGGGAATTAAAACCCAACAAGCCATTGCAGTGCACTGATGCGTACGTACTTGATCACACAGGCGCATGCGGGCGCCTAGTTTTTTATTTTTATTTATTTATTTGTACTTTTACTTTTATAATCCAGATGTCTGGATTCCGCTCGATTAATTTAAAAAATTAGATAATATTTTCCCCCCTAATTTACCTGTTAAAAATAGAGCGCGTGTATAAACTCTAAAAAGAATGAAATCGTTAATGTAGTAGTTTTTATCAATTTATCCTACGATTATTATAAAAAAAAATAAATCATAGAGATTTTTATGGGTCTTGACATGATAGTCAAGATATGTAAAAGGCATTTGAATTTAGAAAATAATTTTAAATTTTTTTCAGAATCGATCCATGTCACTTCTGCAAATATTGTCGTGTCTTAGTCACCACGCCGCGATTAAAATATACAAATTTTATTTATTTATTTATTTTTATTGATATCAAAATATTTGAATCTTCGATTTGATTAATTTTTAGGAATAATCGATCCCCTTCGAAATGTCTTATTAACAACTAAGTTAGATAAGGTCAGAATTCAATTGGTCTCCATCGGCCATTAAAAATAAATCAAGGACTCTACAGCCGCGTCGTTCCTAAACAATAGTTCAATATCAAAATCGTACAAATTCGTACTCCGTGTATTGGATAAACTCCTAAATCTCAGAACTATCTGAATAAATTTTTTTCTAAATTTATTTTCCAACGATATTATAGTAAAAAATTAAATTGTATTTTTCTGTTGTTTTTATCGATGCACTGTATCCATGGGCGAAAGCGAGAGACAAAATTTTTGTACGCACGCGCGCGCGAGCGATTGATGATGGATGTGGCCTGGTCCCGGGCGGCTCTCTCCATCCATGGCATTAATTGGATCGGGGTTTCGTATGCGACTGTGGCCGACGAGTTGAGTTTAGTTTAGCATCGCATTAATCGTGTTAAAAACGATTGGTGCGTGGACGTTTGTGTACTGTCGAATTACAAGAATTAATATAAGATTTTAGTTGAGTTTTTTAATCTGTTCTGATCCCAAGTTGGCATCGCAGCGGGCCACGCAGAGTGTGGCAATTTACCAGATCATTTAAGCTCAAATTTATAATAGCTAAAAAATATGGTGAACATGTGTTATTATTCTAATCGGATTTGATCTATTGGACGACGGATATCTATGCATCTGTATCCAACTGAACAATGAACAAGTATAATAATAAAAATTATACAATAATTATATCTGAACACATTGCCTTTTTGACCGGGCACACCGTCGTCATAAGTTTATCGTTGTCGAGCGATCGAATTTCAACTGTGATCCGACCAAAATTCGATTGGAATATGATCACCTTCTGACCGGACTTCAATTCTGATCGAATCGCGATCGAAATTCGACTGTAATCCGATGAGAGAGACAACAATGATTGTTGGTGCAATCGGCCCAGGTCACGATTGATCATACTCGAGTTTTACTCGAATAATGTTTTGATGTTTGACATAGGATGTTTGACATTGATGTCGGTTAATATGTTGGAGAGATTGTTGGAGCAATCGACCCAGGTTATAATTGACTAGACTCGAGTTTGACTCGAGGGAGACTTTGATGGTTGACTAGGGTTGACCATGTGATTAAGGGAAAGTCCAAGCATGGGTCTTGGCAAGGTAAAGTCCAAGTCATGGATACTTGGCATGGAAAGTCCAAGTCTTGAGTACTTGGCACAAAGAAAAGTCCAAACATGGTCTTGGCATAGAAAGTCCAACATGGGTTGGCAAGGGAAAGTCCAAGCTTGAGTCTTGGCATTTAAGAAGTCCAAGGGGATTGATATTGGCGGCGTAAAGTCCAAGCGGAGTCTTGGCGGCGTAAGTCCAATGTGCCTTGGCGGTGTAAACACCGTTAGCATGACATAGCCGAGGGAAGCACCTGGAGGCTAGCGCGATGGTTGAACAAGTCATGGATGACTTGGAGGGATCCGAGAGGCGTGAGGCTGATGGAGGTGGCTAGAAGGCTTAGGTCTAGGCTAAGGGTGGTCTAGCAAGTATGGGGGCACCATACTTGGGTTAAAACCTCATTTTGAGGTTGGCAGTCGACTGGCATTATGGCGATTCATTGCCGTGAGTCGACTGAGTTATTGTCGTTTAAAGTTGAAATTGCTCACAGCGATCGAATGCTCATTGGAGCGATCATTGCGAGGACATCGATCATTGCTAGTTCGGTAGCGAGCAGAATGCTCGTGGCCGTGAGCGGTCGCGCAATGTTGGCGATCATTGTCGAGATCCGTTGAGTTTTTCAGTGGATCGGCCGTTGTCTCACGACAACGATGGCATCGATCGGGTGACTTATGGCGGTCGGGATGGCGGAAATCGAGTTCTTGCGCGCAAGGATAAAAGAGCTCGGCGGGAGGTTTTGGCGATTTCTTGGACATTTTGAAGCGATTTCTTTGCTGAATCGAATCGGTCTTGACCACGATTCAAGCGATCGACAAGCAATGAGCATTTGTAAAGCGTTCTCTTTACTTATATTGCATTGTATCTCATTTTATTTGCTTGTTGTTATTTGATTATAGTTGTAATCTTTTTGTAAGAGGTTTCTCCACCTCCGACTTGTGTCGAGAAGGAGTATTTGTCATAGTGGTGTGTGATTGGCATCGCTTAGGTTCATACGGACCCAATCCGTGGAGTAGGAACCGTTTTGGTTCCGAACCACGTTATATCCTTGTGCTAGCGTGTTGTTCATTTCGTTATCGTTATTACTTTTCTATTTCCGCTGTGCTAACGAAATTGTAGAGATGAACACGCGATCAAATTCCATCTACGTACGGTCACGTCGCTATTCACCCCCCCTCTAGCGGGCGCACAGGTCCTAACAAGTGGTATCAGAGCGAGACCGCTCTTCTAAGTCTAACAACGAAGGGAGCAAGCTAGAGGAAAAGATGGAAATCCAAGGACATTTGGGATGAGATATCAACACACATATCCCCTATACCTTCTATGGACAAGAAGGGTTTAAGCAATGAAAGTCAAGAATTGAAGACTTCCTAATGATGAGGAACTTCGAAGAATGGTCTATCTTGATGGAGGGTTTTAGCTATCCAATAGGACCAAAGGGAGGGTTCCTCAAGAAGAAGAAGTGGAGTGAAAATCAACTCCAAGCCTTCGAGAAAAACATGAAGGTAGTAAAATTTATTCTTGATTTGGTCCCTAATGAAATTGTGTGTATGGTAGGGGACTATATGGATGCTAAGGAGTTGTGGAGCCAAGTGACAAAGCTTCATGAAAATCCATTATCAATCCAAGAAGAAGAAGAAGAAGAAGAGTGTTCACCCTCTCAAGCTCAATCATCTAAAGAGCTTGAGGATTCGGAGGTTGATAGGAGTCAACTTCGGATCGGTGGAGGAAGTGGAAGAAGCATCCACTTCAAGGGTGAGGAGGAGAGAACTTCCACACGGAACATCATCAGAAGAAACCTTGACATCAAGATGAAGAAGCCCAAAGTCCAATTCCGGTCTCCATTGACCTAGGTAACTCAAACATATGTGTTAATAATAAAATGCATATAATATGTTTTGAGTGTAGGGAAACCGGACACTATAAGAGCAAGTGCCCAAAGAAGGTTAGGAAATCTCCACCGGCACCAAAAGTCAAGGATACCGGTGCCCCAAGTCAAAAGAGTAAGGAGCACATCATATGCTTCAAGTGCAATTCAAAGGGGCATTATCGGAGTCAATGCCCTAGGGGGAAGAAGAAGGGGCAAGGAGGAGCATTACAAGTAGGGGGAGCTTCTATAGCTAACCCTAAAGTATATTTAAATAATGCACCTTCTAAATTTAAAAGTCAAAAGCATACTAGAAATTTTAATTCTCTCGCAATTCACCATGAAAAGCATGCTAGAGATAAATATATTTGTTTAGGAGCTAAAAGTGTTAACTTCAAAAGTAAGGAGAAATTTGGGACTAATTTTCCTAAAAACAATTTATCTAAGGATAAACCTAGGTCAAATAACTCAAGACCAATCCTACCTAGGGAGACAATTAGGAAGGTACAAGAACATCTAGGTCTAAACCCTAAATAGACTAGACATATGCCTAGAAACTCTCATGCCCAAGAATTTAATCAAAAATTAATTGGGCAATTGGAATTAGAAAATCAAGCCTTGAGGTCAAGGCTTGAGAAACTAGAAAAGACCCTTAGGAATATACAAAACCAATTTAAATGGTCTAATGGTCAAAGTCAAAGGTATAAAAGTCAAAGTCAACACCAAAGACCTAAGAGTCAAAAGTCAACTAAGGGCAAACAAGGTTTGGGTCACAAATCTAAGCCTAAGGTAGCTTACCATAGTGTTCCATTTGATTATGGGACACAAACTAGGTCTAGGAAGACCAAGGTCAATAGGGAAGTCATCCCTAAGGTTGACCAAAGGTTGTGCTTAGTGACTAGGGTTTCTAGGAAACCTAGGGTGACCACCAAGAAGGTTGCAAGGGGAGTTACCCCTAGAGTCAACCTCGGCAAAACCAAAGTGACCAAGACTAATAAGCCTAGAAGGGTCATTAGGAAGGTATCTAGGGAGGTTATCCCTAAGGAATACCTAATTAACCCTAGGAGCTCAAATCGATTTTGGGTTCCTAAGAGCGTGATTGATTCATGCTAAGATGGGTTTAGGGTGTGCCAACCTTGATTGGATGGGTAGTTAACTCAACCATGGCAAAGGTGACATTTTAGGTTATTTTCAAGGTTTTGGTTACCTTGGGATGTGGCTAGATTTGAATTCTAAAGGATTTTAGGATGTGCCAATATTAATTGAGAAGTTTTGATAAAATGATCAAATTGGCACAAGTTGGGTTTAGAGGTTAGTGTGTCATTTTGGGTTTTTGACACACTAGGGAGATTAGGTTAATATGACAAAATATGATTAATCCCAACAAATGACAATTAATATTAAAATTTAGGTATTATTATACCTATATATTTTATATGTCATGCTTTGTTTGTCATATAACATGTCATGACATCATGCTTACTTTTAATCATTTTATATGTCATGTTCATGTTTTAGGATTAAAGTTTTAAATGTCATGTGTTTTTAGATTTCATCTTATGCTATGACATCATGATTATGAGCATATGCTTATTTATATCATCATTAATGACATAATCATTCATGCATTTAAGAAAATTTCGATTGAAATTGATTTAAGGACTATGACATGACTTGGAGTCTCATTCATAAGGGAATCAAGTAGGGTTGCCTTAGAAGATGCATAAAACCCTAGTTTAAATGAACCAAAACTCACATCTCACATCCAATTGACATGTATGTGTATTTATACACCCTAGATACATGTGAGATGCTAGGATATGAGTTAAGTTCAAGGTGCATAGTTTTTGCATCTAGATGAACTAAAACTCATCTAATTTCAATTGTGGATCATTGGGAGAGCATGTGTACAAGTCATGTACATAGAGCCCAAGGAATATGATCCAAAATAAGGTTTTGAAAATATTTTAAAATCATTTTGAAAAACTTTGGTGAAGTCTATCTTTTGATAGCAATCACCATTGATAGAGTTGATACAAAATAGGGCCAAAACATTGAAAATTTCAATGGTTTTGAGTTTTGTTTCAAACTCACTATTTTATGGGTAAAATAATTTTCAAATATTTTTCTCCCATTGTATTGACTATAAGTAATATACGTATCAAGTTTCGTGATTTTTCAAAATACGTAGAATTATTTATGACTTTTCAAAACTCGATTCTGATAGCTGAAATTCGGAAATTTCAGCTATCAGTCGACTGCCCTTTGTGGCAGTCGACTGATGAGAGTGGCAGTCGACTGGTTACTGATAGGAGTCGACTGCCAGGTCTGATTTTGGGTTAACAAGGTTTGTTTAGCCCGTGTTCAGCTATGGTAAAGGTTCCTAATCACTCCTAACCCTAGGATATGCTTTGGGAAGCATTATAAAGGGTGAAAATCCATTGGATATGGATTAAGAGAGGTGTTAGGTCAAAGTATCAAATTTAGGGTGAGTGAAAGTTCTATGTTGAACTTAGAACCTCAATTTTGATGGTTTAATGTTCCTATTGGCTTAGGAACTTCCCAAGGACATTGTTGGTGCAATGATCAAGGGGGAGCAAGCCTTTAGGGGGAGTTATCCATCTTGGGATAATGGATGTGTTTCTCTTCTTGAAGGGGGAGAAGTTATTGGGAGAGTATCATCAATTGGGAAAATTGATGGGTGTTTGAGAGACCAAATTTGGAAATTGGGAGAGAATATAGGATTGCCTCTTTTGAGTGATATGAGACTTATCACTAGGAAGATTGTAGGCATCTTAGGTATTTTTGGATCAAGGGGGAGATTGTAAGATCTCATTAGGACATGAGACATTGACCTCTTTGGAGAGATAACCTTTTTGATGTATGTCAAAAAGGGGGAGAAGATTAAATTACCAATTTGGAAAATTGGCAGGGGAATTTGAGTTAGGGGAATAACTCAAGGTTTGTTTTATCAAACATCAAAAAGAGGGAGATTGTTGGTGCAATCGGCCCAGGTCACGATTGACCATACTCGAGTTTGACTCGAGTAATGTTTTGATGTTTGACAAAGTGGTTTGATATTGATGTTGGACATTGATGTCGGTTAATATGTTGGGGAGATTGTTGGAGCAATCGACCCAGGTTATAATTGACTAGACTCGAGTTTGACTCGAGGGAGACTTTGATGGTTGACTAGGGTTGACCATGTGATTAAGGGAAAGTCCAAGCATGAGTCTTGGCAAGGTAAAGTCCAAGTCATGGATACTTGGCATGGAAAGTCCAAGTCATGAGTACTTGGCATTTGGAAAAGTTCAAGTCTTGAGTACTTGACACAAAGAAAAGTTCAAACATGGGTTTGGCATGGAAAGTCCAACATGGATTGGCAAGGGAAAGTTCAAGCTTGAGTCTTGGCATTTGAGAAGTCCAAGGGGATTTATATTGGCGGCGTAAAGTCCAAGCGGAGTCTTGGCGGCGTAAGTCCAATGTGCCTTGGCGGTATAGACACCGTTAGCATGACATAGCCGAGGGAAGCACCTGGAGGCTAGCGCGATGGTTGAACAAGTCATGGATGACTTGGAGGGATCCGAGAGGCGTGAGGCTGATGGAGGTGACTAGAAGGCTTAGGTCTAGACTAAGGGTGGTCTAACAAGTATGGGGGCACCATACTTGGGTTAAAACCTCATTTTGAGGTTAGCAGTCGATTGACATTATGGTCGGTTCGACTGCCGTGAGTCGACTTGAGTTCGACTGTCGTTTAAGAGCCAAATTACTCGCGATCGATGATGTCGGATCGCTAAGGGACATCACCGACCGCTAGTTCACCACCGAGAATGCTCGCGTGGCCGAGGCGATCGATTACGGTGGCGATCGTGATCGCCAAGAGATCCGTTGGAGTTTTTCCAGCGTGGATCGAGCCGTTGTCTCACGACAACAGTGACATCAGTCGACTGGTGACTTATGACAGTCGACTGATGGGCGGAAATTCAGGTCGCGCGCAAGGATAAAAGGAGCTCGACGGGAGGGTTTTTGGCAGCGATTTCTTGGACATTTTTGAAGTGATTTGCTGCTGCAAATCAGGGTCTTCAACCACGATTCAAGCGATCAATAAGCAAGCAATCGAAAGACATTTGTAAAGCGTTCTCTTTACTTATATTGCATTGTATCTCATTTTATTTGCTTGTTGTTATTTGATTATAGTTGTAATCTTATTGTAAGAGGTTTCTCCACCTCCGACTTGTGTCGAGAAGGAGTATTTGTCATAGTGGTGTGTGATTGGCATCGCTAAGGTTCGTACGAATCCAATCCGTGGAGTAAGAACCGTTTTGGTTCCGAACCACGTTATATCCTTGTGTTAGTGTGTTGTTCATTTCGTTATCGTTATTACTTTTCTATTTCCGCTGTGCTAACGAAATTGTAGAGACGAACACGCGATCAAATTTCATCTACGTACGGTCACATCGCTATTCACCCATCTCTAGCAGGCGCACAGGTCCTAACAATGATGACTTCGACAGATTTACAAAAGATTGCATATAATGTCTAGCGGAATTAACCATCATCGCAGTTGAAAGTATTGTATATTTTTAATTACTGTGTAATTAATTCTGTAAATCCAACGATCAAAAAAATATTGCGCATAGACGCACAGACTCAAAGTGATCAGTTCTCATCTTTTAATAGTTTAGTATCCTTAAAATTGATTGGTACTAAAATTTTAAGGACTAAAAGTGTGAAATACATATTAAATGCATGTATAATGATTTTCATTATCAGAAATATAATTTCCTCAAAATTGATTAACAGGTGATTTAGAATATTAATGAAGATCTAAACTACGATTTTACCCTGGAGATCCAATGAAAAAAATAAATAAATAAGAAATTTCTAATTTTTTTAACCATTTGAGGAATTGAAACAAAATTTTCTTTTGATCCTGCCCCAATTATATCTTCCTTTTTTTTAACAATATACAAAGAATTCAAAAAAATATTAGACAAGTGAAAAAAAAATTATTTTCGATCTCTAAAAGTCAAAGTTTTAAGTAGCTAAAATTATGATCATAAAATTAAATTTTTAATGGATTCTTTTATTATCTAAATTGAATGAGAACCTTACTTCTGTCTTCTCTTAAATTTTATCAAAAGTTAGATGTATATTTTGGATATTTTTTAATTAAATGTAAGTACTTCATTTTGTAAATTACCCTTGCTAGTCAGTGACCCTAAATGGTTAAGAAAGCCCAACTCTATAATATTTAAAAAAAAACATAAATACCAGTAAAATGTTTTTCCATTGAATTATTAAAATATTAATTTTCCAAAAAAAAATATTAATATGTAAAAAAAATAGTAAGTGTCTAATTTTTGCAACTGAACAATTAAAAGGATTTGACCGATCAAAAATAGTGGATACGTACAGGACTTTAGTTAATTTCTTGGAATTGTATTCAGTTTGTCATTCTAATGTTAAAGCTGACAAGGTGAACCGATCCGATCGAAATAGAAGATAAAAAATTAAATGATTTTTTAAGTAATTATGATTTGAAATTTATATAGTATAAATAAATATTCAAATTACTAGTGATATTGATTATTCATCTATATTTTTGAATTTATCCAAATAATCATCGAGAAAATTCCGTGAAATCAAGTCATCCATGAAAAAAATTTAGGGGATATTTAGTTCGTAGAGAATTTTTTATTTTTTATTTTCACTATCTCTTTTTCTATAAAATAAAAAACGAGTTTTTTTAAGTTTTCAATTTTTTAAAAATACTCTTTTATTTTTGGAAAACGAAAATAGAAATAAAAAATAATTATTTTTCATTTTTCAATTTTTCAAAAAATACTATTTTATTTTCTGAAAAATAGATATAGAAAATACGAACCAAACGTATTTTTTTATTTTCTAAGAAAATAAAAAAAAAATGCCTACCAAATGTCTCTTGGATACTTGAATAAATAAAATGAACCAATAAAACAAAAATATATGACACTATTATTTGGGAAGCCACTTATTTCATTGTCAATTATTTTAATAAAAAGTATATGGTATGGTGTCATTTTATTGTCTTTCTTGAATCTTTATAAGAGAGTGAGTCTCTTGTCCTGGAATGTAATATAAGTTAGATGTCGATGCTTCGATTATGATCCTTTGACATTTAAATTAGAAAGAGGGATAAAGAGAAAGTTGAAAATGTAGTAAAAATGTATTCAGTAGTGAAAATATTAAAAATTTTTTTTTTATCTCAATTCGTCTTTATATAACTTTTTTAAAGTTCTTTCACTCTCTAAATTATCTATAAGTAATGTTCTTTATTGGGTTATTAGAGGATGATCTCTTAGAAAATTTTCACTCGACTGACCATGCGGTCCAAGAGTGATCGTGGAACGAGATTATTAGAGGACTAGATGTGATAGTTTTCAGGAGAAAAAATTTCCATTGTGGTCCCAAACTAGCCTCTCAACTTCTCGAGTCATTCCACTCCTAATTCAATTTGCTTTCGTTCTCTGTGCTCTATCATTTCCCAAGTTGTCTCACTTTTGACTCAATATATTTTTGACTTTTGTGCTCCACAGTTTAGTCACTCGACTCTCAACTCGACTTGCTTTTGATTTCTATACCTTCTAATTTTCCAAGTCACTTCACTCCTGATTCGGTTTGCTTTTAACTTCTATACCCTGTGGCTTTCCGAGTTGCTCCACTCATGACTCAATCTCACCCTTGGCGGGTTGCGACTTCTCCTAGTATCCCAATTCCTCATGGTATACCAATTCTATATGGAATCCATGGGTTGAACTCTCTCCATATCAGCAGAGCCGATCTGGGGGGAGGGCTATTGAGCCCTTCGTCCACGACCCAAAAAATTTTTGTTGGACTTTCCGAGCCGGAAAAACTGCTTTTTGCGTTGCGGAAACCCCGGAAGTCCGGCCACGGATCCGTGCGAAGATGTATTAAAACTAAAACATGTATGTGTTTACTAAAAACCCTAGATCTAGAGGGTGAGATCATTACCCTCGATGCGACGCCCTTTGCAAATCTCACTCGTCCAAAAGCTTCGCCGGAACTCAAGAGCGTCAAGTGCACACTCCTCTATTGGTATCCATACAAGCAATAGATGGAGAAAAGCAATCTTGAGTGTGCTAGCACTCCTTAGATGCTCACGACAAGATGAGGAAGAAGAGGGAGAGAGCTTGAGAGGATGATCCAAGGAAGAAGATGAAGTTGGAGTGTAACTCACCAAATCAATTTCACCATCAAATGGAGTAAAGTGGCCGACCACCATAAGGCTTGGGAGGTTACATGCATGCATGTAACTCCAATGACTCTTGGTCTCCCTCATGAGGTGACATCACATGATAAGTCAATGATGATGTGGAGCATCATCATTGGTCGGCCATGTCAAGTCATCCTCATGACATGACATTTGGTCAAGTCAAACTTGACCTTTCATCTTCCTCTCAAGTCAAGTCAAACTTGACCTCTTATCTCCCATGATTGATCAAATCTAACCACTTGACTCAAGTCAATTTAATTTAATGAATCTCTATTCATTAATTTAAATTGATTTGATGAATCAAATCTAAATTAGACTCATTCAACACTTGAATCAAATCGAGTACAACTCAATTAGTCTAATTAGGATTACTCTTAATCCAATTTGGCTCATCTCATGAACCTAATCCTCATGGTTCATCATATGAACCTAATCTCCATCTAATTGCCCTTAGTGTGTGACCTTATAAGTTCTTGTAACGTTGGCAATGTCCCTAAACCGATTTAGGAACATAAGCAATGAGCGGTATCTAGCAACACATCATTGCTACCCAAGTTACAAGAATATTGAGCTCCAACATCACCTTTGTGACTACTAATTGTGACTCTCACAATATGTGACAATGTCCCTCTATCCTTGACATCTAGATTGACCGATCGAGGCATAGACCGTGTCATCCTCGGTACAATCTATATCTTGAACTCCAAGTAGACTCACTTTAATCAGGCATGCCCATGCACTTCGTGGTCTCACTCTATCAAGAATATTGATGTCACCCCCGTTATATAGGAGGGATAGATCTCATCTACATCACTCACATCCCTCCGCATAATTTGTTACATACCAGTAATCACATTTATAGTCCACCCATTTACAGGTAACGTTTGACGAAGTCAAAGTATGCAACTCCTTATGTAGGGAACCATGGTGACTTCAGGTCTAAGGACTAATAGTCATACTAATAGCCACATGAGAAAGTATATGACACTCATATAACAATCCATGATACTTTCTCATGGCGAGTCATTCAGTATACATTCTCCAATGCATATCCATGTGTCAACTTGATATCGCACATCCATGACTTGTGACATCAAATCATCGTGTTGACCTACATGCTAGTCTCTACGCATTAACATTGTCCCTGAATATTAATACTTGACTAGGAATGATTAAGAATAGTGTTCTCTATATCATCTCATTATCGATTCAACCAATCGATTGATATAGATAAGAACATACTACTCAAGGACATTATTATATTTAATTATTTGACACCAATACAAGTAAATATAATAATCATGTCTTTATAAATAGGAATATGATACAATAAAGTTCATATAACAATCATCACATGATTGGCTCTAGGGCTTTCACTAATAATTTTTTCTAAAAAGAGGACTCAATTTTTAAATTTTTCAATAGAGAATGGGATCCAATTTCTAAATTTTGTCCAGGATTCTAAGTGTAAAATTTTAAAACAGGATTAGCTATGTATATCAATATACGAACCAAATTTAGATAATTTTCACCTAAAGATCAAGATTCGAATACATGACACTTTGTCCCCACGGAGATGATATGGTAGCTAAGGCATGACAATGTTTGTGAATAAAACATGGATCGATTTCGAAAGAGATCTAAAGTTTTTTTCTAAATTCAAATAACCTCCATATATTTTGGATCCTACGTCAAGACTCATATATAATAATTATAGATTATATCAGTGGAGCGGCTAAATTGCCGTTTCAATTTTTACAAAATACTGTCACATCACCCTCGATTCCTTTCTCCAATTGCATGGCACTGGCTGGTAACTACCCTGGTTACCTCATCCATCGCGTATTAGCGTCGACATGGCGATTTCCGAAGCCCGAGCAATTTCGACTGTAGCAAAATGCGCTATCCCCGTAGAAATGTCGACCACTTTCCAATGGGTCAACATCGTAGTCGGCGGTGTTCTTCTAGAACAAGCGAAGCGAGCAAGAGGAGCTAGCGATAACACAAGTGACGCGTCCAATTTTGCCATCTCGCTGGCGGACGATAAGACTCTTTCTAACAGCCCGGCTTGGCCTTCCGTCTAGCTGGAGTCACGCGGTCCAATCCGCGTGATGACAACGTTTTAAAAGAGTCTCAGAATTGTCCTATAAGGCTCCCTTCAATAGTTAAACCACCAAAAGTGTTTAGTAAAAGAAAAAAAAAAAGAAAGAAAAAGAATGCATTGAAAATTAAAGAGTTCCTGAGATTGTGTCCATACTTCTTTTTTTTCCCTTAATGCAGCACCTCTTGCTGTAATCGCCCAAAAGAAAATTTCAAACGCTGCTCCCAAGCTAGCTCAGTTATTTTCACCATATTTGGCTGATCAAAGAACCTTTTTGCTTTGCGGAAAGGGCTTGATTTCCCTTTCATTCATATCAGTTGAGAGTAAAAAAATAATGGAAGGCACCTCAAAATCCGGCTTTCCACGGAGAAAGTTTAATAAACAGAACCCGAGTGAATGACCAAATTATCAGGATAAACATGCCCTTGGTGAATCACAAAAGTATCCTACTGATAACAAATGCTATTAATACTTGCGATTCCCTTCCTTCCTACTATACTCAGGTTCCCACATGCACATAGTTCGCCAATAGCAACGCCAACAGTTCTGCGACTTCTGGCAAACCACCATTTACTTTCCCAATGTAGGTAATAATATAGAACCTCAACCTTTCTGTCTAGTGCTGGCTAAGACTCCACAGCTATCCGCTACAGCTTAACAGCTTTAACTCCCTACCCACTACTAATCTTTTCGAAGCGCAAGCAAAGTGCCTCCTGCGCATGTGATGGAGACGGTGCTTCTTCGTAGGGCTAAGAACATGATCTGACCAGGCCGAGGTAGTAGAGATTCCTTTTCACGAGGTTCCCCAAATTGAAAGCACCGACCGCCTCGGCCGCTGGTGGCTGCTGGCCGCACGACCACGGCGCCTTTTGCTCGTTTAATGTGAGGTGCTCCTCGCCAATCTTCTCGATGACGGCATGGATGGCGCAGCAGTCCGGTAGCTGTCCGCTGGTGTCGGTGACGGAGAATTCGTTCTTCGCCTCGCCGTCCCTGGTCGTGATCTCCGCCCGGCTTACGGAGAGCCCGTTCTCGCGGAAGATGCGAGTTACATCCGCGAGCAAGCCCCGCCTGTCCGGCATGGACAGGGCTAGCCGGACCCCCTGTTTGATTTGAACAGAGATCAGCGGAGAGGACCAAGGATGTTAAGTGAAAGTCGGAGAAAGGATGGGGAAGAAGGTTACCTCGGAGGCTCTGCGCTCGATGGCGGCTTGCACGCATTGGATCACTCGTAGCCGCTCAGCTTCGGAGCTTATTGGACCGCCGTCCATGTGACGAATGTAGAATTCCTGCCATTGACGACAAAAATTGAGTTACCAACTAGGAGTTAGATCAAAGGATGGGTGCTTATGGGGAACAGAGGTTCAATTGATGTCCCTTTACCTGATAGGCTCGATCGGCGTCGACGCCGAGAGTGCCGTGGAAGACGACATAATCCATGTCGGTGATCGTGCAGACAACGTCGAACAGGAGCTTGGGGCGGTCGCGGCATTGAACATGGACCACTGAGTAGCCGCGTTCCTCGCAGTTTTGAACCGAGACTGACGGCTTTGACTGCGAGGAAGAGGAGGATGATTGGTAGCCAGAATCGGATGCGCGCTCGTAGTCGCGGTCCGCGAACATGAGCTGATGGAGGCGCCGGTCAGAGTGGGTTAGGGTGGGGGAGGAGACGGTGGTCTTAGCGCTGCGGACGTCGTGGTCGTCGCCGCGCAGAACGTGACGGAGTCGGGACTCAATCCGGTGAAAGCGGTGGCCGTCCTCTATCGAGGATCCTGAGTGGAGATCCTTCACGGAGATGAGGGAGGCAATCCGTGCGTTGTGCGTCCACACCTTGGCCTCCACCACGTTGCACTCCAAGTCCCGGAGCACGGCGAATACCTCCGACAGGAGGCCAGGGCGGTCGGTGCCGGTGAGTTCCAACGCTGTCAGGCCCGCCAAACCAGAGCCGTCCTGACAATCTGCTCCATCCGTCGCCGATAAGGTCTCCTCGCCGAGGGTTCGCTCGATGCGGGAGAGCAGCTCGGGGTCGAGGAGCTTGTGTCCGCGCTCGTCCGTGACGTGGAAGACGTCCATGAACCAGCAGCAGTCGGCTGAGATATAGCCCTTCTGGATGCTAAGGTTGAGGTCCGTTAGCACCTGCACGGCCTCCAGAAGCATTCCCCCCTTCCGGGCGCTGTTCACCTTCACCACCGTCGCCGTCGGCGACACCACATTGTCGATCGTCACCCTACCATCGCAGATCCATCATTTTATTCAACCAGGAAGCACAAAACTCAAATCAGAGTAAAAGGAAAAAAAAAAAACAGATCTGAATCAAGAGTATTGAAGCAAAAACAGATCGCTAACCTCGGAGTGTTCATCATTACATGAACCAGCTTCTGGTACTCATCGCGTTGCTCCATCTCCGCCTAAACTCGACAGACCTTTCTTCCTCTTTCTTCTCCTTCTGCTCCTCCGAACTCGATTTATGCCTTGGCCCCCTTCAACTGTCTTCTTAATCTACAGAAACCTCGTAACGGAACAAAACAGAAATTGAAATCTATATTTCCCTACTCTCCTCTCTCTCTCTCTCTCTCTCTCTCTCTCTGCCTGTCCCTAGCTTAGTAGGTAGCTAGCTGGTTTGGTTGGAGAAAGAATAAACAAGACGAAGAGGTGACCGCCCTGCCACAGGGGTCCACCTAACCGTTCCTACTCGGTTAACAACCTCGCTTCCGCTCTTGCTTTGCTTCTTCCCCAAGCCACCTACTAATTCATACCCCCGCGTTACTTTATGTGCATTTTATCAAAATAAAATAAAATAAAAATCTGTACTGTATGGATATCAAAAATCCGTTCCCAGTACCGTCGTTTCCATTCTCAAACTTTTGTTGCATTAACCATCAGTCGCCCGCGGGCCGTGCCACGCAGGCATGCCACGGCCAGTAAACGCCGCGCGGTAGAGGTGACATTGACGGTCGCGGTACTTGAGAGGGGCCGTGCGCGAGGCGAGCTCGGAGCGCACGGACAGCACGACGTGTCGAGCCACGATAGGTTCACGGTCAGCGTATCGCGTCGGTTAGCGCGCTGCAATCGCTCGGGGAGGCGAGCCAGGTCATGTGGGGTAGCGAAGGCGAAGGGGGCACGTGTCGGAAGCGGGCTCCGTCGTGTGCGTTGGCCACGTGCGTTCGTCCAGAGGGGCTATCGCCGTCGCTTCGGGAACGGTGAGCGGGCGGCTTTTCGGGCCGGGGCCCGCGGTGAGAGGCCCAACGGATAAGGCAATGGTCGGGCCCAACGGAGAAAAGGAACTCCCGCCTTTGCACAAAAAAAAGGAAATAATAAAATTCAATTACATTATTTAAAAAAAAAACTAGAATCGGTCCACGTGGGCAATGACGTGGTTCCAAACTAGTTGGAGCGAAGGACGAGTAATGAAAATATTAGCTGAGATGACAGGACGAGGCAGCAAATTGGGAGGGTTCGATTGGATAAATGCATAAAGCTGTTGGATAGTGACAGGTTTGCTTGTTATTCCCGTAATAACCCTTGCTTTTATTCAAATATCATTAAACTTTTAAATATATTTTAATAATAATAAGGGTAAGAATTAGCTTTTCTTTTTTTAACATCCAATTAATATCGGTTCATTTGGAATTCAATCTATAATTTTTTATTATTCTTTTAATTTTTTTCATATTCAAAAACTGACGTCGAAATTACTCGTTTCATTTGAAATTTTAACTGCGATCGTTTTATTATTCGTATGATATTGTTTTTACTTCGAAACCGTGTTGAATAATAATGTTGTTCTAAATAATCTATTTATACCTTTAGCTCTCTGTATTAACAACACTGTAATACTATTAAAAATTTTATTAAAATACCTTAATTATCTTTTGATGGTTAAAATAATAAAATAAGATCACGTAGATATTTAAAAAGGTTTTGCATGCATTTAAATACGTGCAAGAATAGTTTGGAAATAAAATATATCACGTGGTAAAATATAATTGTGGTGCATGAGGCATTAACAAATTTTAATTTTAATAAAGCATTATTATTTCTTTAGTTCTCATTTAGTTTAATGGAATGGGATATTTTCAAATTATGGTTAATACTGTTTAATAGTAGGATATGTAATCAAGTTTATAATATAATATAACATAATCTTCATTATATTATTATATTTGATAAAAAAATTATATATAATTTTTTATTAAGGATAACAAAAGTGGTCGATAACGAAGACAGGGTCGTACCTAATGTAATTCAAAGAGACGATCGTCTCGGATCCATTTTTAAAATAGGTTAAATGTCTCTTTAAAAGGGCCCAAAAAAAATATAAAGGATCCAAAAATAATTCATCAATATATTTTTTAAAATTCGCTTCGAACCCTTTAAATTTTAGGTACGACTCTGTACGAAGATGATCGGCGGCAGCGGCAATGACAACGATGTCGATTGTTGATCTATCAACAGTGGCAGCGGCAAGCGACGGTGGGCAATGATCAACAGTGGTCATCGGTCGATGGTGACGATAAGCAACGGGTGATGCTCAACGATGATAGTCGACGGTCAGTGATGCCTAATCGATGATGACGATTGACGTCGCCTGCTGAGCATCCAACGTTTTTCAGATTATGACTTAGAATGTTATTGGATTACTTTTACTTTGTAATTCATATTACAAACTTTTATTATATTTTGTAATTCAGATTACATTACAATTTTAAAATGATAACAAATAAAATAATCAATCTTGCAATGTAATCTGAATTACATTACAAGATGAATTATAACGTAGGAGTCAATCCTGATTTTGAAATTGGATTCAAAGGTTTTGGACGAAATTTGAAAATTGAATTTTATTTTCACGGTAAAATTTTAAAATTAAATCTTATTTAATAATTTTTTTTTTAACCTTACGCAAGGATCAACAGTCTTCTCTGTGTCGACTATATATGTAGCATATCAAACTTAGTCTAATTGATTGGAAGAGAGATAAAAAGAAGGGTTTTGAATATCCATTTTATATACGATAATTTATCAAATACAACTCCTAAAGTTCGGAATTGTCCAAAAAGCTCAACATGGTTTCAAATTTATCAAATCGCGCACCTAATTCTCCTTTTACCCCTCCCGCCAAAAAGACCTACAATTTAATGATGAGAGAGAATTTTCATGCATCCGAGCCACTACTGAAAATTCCGAACCATCTAAACGTGGTGCTGGGAATTCAAATCCTAGCACCACCTTTTTTTATCTGATTTCTAATTTATATCGGTCTGATTTCTGAAATATTACTGTGAATACCTAATAAAACCTCGAATATCAGAAATTTTGGTCATGGATACACAGAGGGACACTACTCCAACTCAATGGACTTGGATTGGATCGAAAAAGAGGTGAATAGGATCATCAATGAGTTTTGACCGAAACCCATTGATGGACTTAGAGGAGTCTAAATTTCGAAATATTGACATAGACTGAAAGATCTTACAACATGAATTTTTGATATGTCGAGGAAACTTAGTTTTAATCCTCCTATCTCTCAATTTTAACTTGTGTCGAAAAAAAAGATAATACTGAAAGTTGAGAAACTGGTGGAAGATGGTGGTAGTGGTGCTGGAATTGGAATTTCCAGCACCATTGTGGTGCTGGAATTCGCAATTCCAGTACCACAATGGTGTTGCAATCACAGCACCAGCACTGTGGTGCTAGGAATTCCAATCCCAGCACTACAATGGTGCTGGAAATTCCAATTCCAGCATCATAGTGGTGCTGAAATTCGCAATTCTAGCACCTTTGTGGTGATGAATATATTTTTCATCATTAACTTTTCATCAAATTTTAATTAGCAAGAAACAACTCGATCCGAAGAAAAGAAGCTAAACTGTATTCTTAATACAAATTAGAGATAAAAACTAACCTTGTGATCAGAAACTGAGAGGAAGTCCGAGGACACCAAGAGAATGTTTTTCAGGCTTTAGATCCGTATGGATAAGTCGTAGATCATCGTGCATGACTACAATGAGAATAAAAAGAAGAATCATCGTCTTAGTTTATAGTTTTGAAGCATATTCCCCTGATAACGATAGGAAGTGACTAATATTTCACAAACCTGCAATAGACTTCAGCAGTTGTCTACCGATATCGCGGACTAGATCAAGTGGCAAGGATCGATCGTCATTCTTCCAAAGAAGATCATGTAGACTCGACCCAAGCTTTTCAAATACCTATTATTTTTTTTCAAAAAAGAAAATATTAAAATCACATTAAACCAATAATAAATCAGAGAAAGAGTTAACGTTGTGGACTTACTATGCATACGTGACGACGATAGTTGAAGTAATTTCGAACTCGCACAAAACTACAAGAACAGAGTGTTTAGCATGTGAGTTAGCTAATTTCAATTTTAAGATTGTCAAATGCAATTAATTATAATTAATTAATGATGTATTATAATTAAACTGTGATACTGAAAAATATATTCATCACCACAGAGGTGCTGGAATTGCGAATTCCAGCACCACTGCCACCATCTTCCACCGGTTTCTCAACTTTCAGTACCATTTTTTTTTCAACACAAGTTAAAATTGGGAGATAGGAGGATTAAAACTAAGTTTCCTCGACATATAAAAAATTCATATTGTAAGATCTTTCAGTCTATGTCAAGATTTCGAAATTTGGACTCCTCTAAGTCCATCAATGAGTTTCGGTCAAAACTCATTGATGGTCCTATTCACCTCTTTTTCGATTCAATCTAAGTCCATTAAGTTTGAGTAGTGTCCCTCTGTGTATCTGTGGCCAAAATTTCTGATATTCGAGGTTTTATTAGGTATTCACAGTAATATTTCAGAAATCAGACCGATATAAATTAGAAATCAGATAAAAAAAAAGGTGGTGTTGGGATTTGAATTCCCAGCACCACGTTTAGATGGTTCGAAATTTCCAGTTGTGGCTCGGATGCATGAAAATTCTCTCTCATCATTAAATTGCAGGTCTGTTTGACGGGAGGGATAAAAGGGGAATTATGTGTGCGATTTAGTAAATCTGAAACTATGTTGTACTTTTTGGACAATTCCGAACTTTAGGAACTGTATTTGATAAATTATCGTTTTATATATTCAAAATATAGAGCAAGTAGTCTTCTTTAGGCTCGATGGTAAGAATAGAATGATTTTCTATCCAATATCCAATAAAGATTCAAAATTCACAGAAAGTATATTATACGTTTGCATTGTTCCAATTATTTGTGATCTTGAATCATCGGAATTCATTTATACTTTTCGAATTTATTTTAATAATTAATAAAAAAAATTATATGGACTTTCAAATGATGTCCAAATACTTTTGTAAAAGATTTAATGAATTAGTGATATTACAAATAATTAATTGCTGTGTCCATAAAATATTGATGTAATTGTAAATTAAACAATAACTAAACTAAAGTCTCGCCCATCTTTAAATTTCAGTATTAAAAATTTTTATTTACAAATAGGGAGGGAGAAAAAAGACATAATAAAAATAAAAGTGATTTTCATACTTACTCTAAAATATTTAAAAGTTTAAAATATTTTAAACTATATGAACGGAAAACATTCAAAGTGACGAAGTATTATATTATTATTAAATAGCATGATCAATACTTGATAAATTATTCTAAGAAACTATTTCAGGATTCTTATTTTTGGAATTGTTAAACCAATATGATTTTCTAAGATTTTGTATTACAATAATAACAACAATAAAGTCTTATCCCACTAAATGTAGTCGGATATATGGATCCTTCTACGTCATTCGACTTTATCCCCTACTATAGCATCATATATATTTAAATAAATTTTATTTTTTTATTATTGCTACTCAAATCTTTTTTTATCTTTCTCTTCCTCGTTTGATGTGTATATTTGTTATTGTTTCACATCGTCTAACTAGAACATTTATTTATCGTCTAAGTACATGTCTATATCATCTTAAACGTGTCTCTCGGAGCTTCCCTTCAATAGATGCAACACCAACTTTTTCTCCAATGCTCTCATTTCTTATTATGTCCATTCTCGTATATCCGCACATTCACCTTAACATTCTCATCTCTGCAACTCTCATCTTTTGCTCATGTGTTCGAGTCGTAGCCTAATATTCAGCGTCATATAATATAGCAGGTCTAATCGGTGTTTTATAGAACTTCTCTTTGATTTTTAGATGCACTTTACGATCACAGAAAACACACGACGTTTTTCTCTATTTCAACCATCCTACTTGTATTCTATGTAAGATATCTTTCTCAATCCCTCCATCATCTTGCAAAAATGATCTTAAATATTTAAAGTTCTTAGTTCCAAACAACTCGTCATCTCCTATTTTAACACTTGTCTTATTACATTTAATATTGCTAAATTTAAATTCCATATATTCTGTCTTTACTCTACTGAGTCTAAAACCTTTCACTTCTAGTATTTTTCACCAATATTATAATTTAGCATTTACTCCTTTACGTATCTCATCTATCAAATACAATATTATCTGCAAACAACCTGCACCACGGTATTGTATCTTGAATATATCCAGTGAGTTTGTCCATGATTAATGTAAAAAGATAAAGACTCAAAGCTAATCCTCTATTTAACCCTATTTTTATTAGAAATGCTTCAGTTAATCTGCCTGAAGTCTTCAGTCTGGTAGTTACTTCCTCATATATATCTTTAATTAGTTCAATATATGTTACACTAACATTTTTTCTAAATTTTTTTATATAATTTCTTTCGGAACTCTATTATAAGCTTTTTCTAAATCAATAAATACCATGTGTAAATTTTATTTTTGCTCTATATACTTTTCAATTAATTGTCTTAGAAGATGTATAACTTATATTGTCGACCGTCCTGACATGAATCCAAATTGATTTTTGAGAACCTTAGTCTCCTTCCTTAACCTTTTTGTTGGTGCAATCGACCTAGGTCACGATTGACCGGATTCGAGTTTGACTCGAATTATATTTTGATGTTAGACAAAACGTATGACATGTGATTGTCATGAGAAGTTCAACATGGGTTGATTATGTAAATCCAAGTGTGTAGCCTTGGTGGTGAAAAGTCCAAGCATGGGGCTTGGTGTTGGGAAAATCCAAGCATAAGGCTTGGTATTGGAAAGTCCAACATGGGTTGACCACGTAAATCCAAGCGTGTAGCCTTGCCGGTGAAAGTCCAGACATGGGGCTTGGCATGGAAATGTAGGGTCGATGGTGGCCGGCTAGAGGGGGTGAATAGCCTTTATCGTAGACGGTGGAAGTCGTTCGTTCGTTGCTCGTTTACAAACACTATTAGCGCAAGCGGAATATACTAATACAAACAATTAAAGACAAGACAAAGGAAGAATAGAAACACAAACGCTAACACCACAATATAATGTGGTTCATGACCTCGCCGCTAATCCACGGTCCGATTGGTCCAAGGTGAATCACGCCCCAAGCTTTCACTATTCTCTCCTTTGCACCAAGCTAGGTGGAGGTAACCTCTTACACACGAATCCACTCTTCTTACAATGGAATGAAAATTAGCACAAGTAGAAGAGTGAAAGATCTTTAGAGCACTTTGGGAGATGTTATGAGTTGAAGCATTAGGCTCCCAAATGCCCTCACCCCTTCTTTTTATAGAAGAAGAGAGGTTCTTCCCGTTGACACAGGACCAGTCGACTGATGCCACCATCAATCGACTGATTATGTAGCCGTTGCCCAATAATAACTTCTTCCACGTTGGATTTCACCCAACGACTCTTACATCAGTCGACTGATGGAGCTATCAATCGAGTGCCGGAAGCGAACACTCCATTCTGTGCCCGAAACCCTTGCAGAACCCGATCGGTGATGCCTTCATCACGATCGTGGTCTCGATCGATCGACAATCCATGGCGGCATTGCATCGCTACATGAACTGGACTCGAACACTAGTCTAATCATAGTCGACTTAGAGTAGTCAACTGCCATAACATAGCAATCGATTGATGTCCGGAAAACCCATATGATACTTAGTCAATTGGCCAAGTTCACCTAATGAGCTACTTACATTTCACTCATTCTCTCATCTCACTTGAAGTCCCTCACCGAAGCTCTCTTCGTTCGCGGCCACGTCCCTCGGCAACATCAGGCGCACGACTTTGCAATGCTCCTTCGCGTCTCTTGCCTTCGAAGTCTGCTTCCTTGGCTTCGCTTCAAGTCATCTCGTCCGGCAGTTCCTCGGCAGCATTAGGCGCACGACTCTGCAATACTCCTTCTCCGACTCAAGCACGAGGTTGTGAGCGGTGACACTTGCCTAAGCTCCATGTGTGAATTACTAAGTCCTGCAAGACTCCAACGCACATATCAAATCCTAACTTAAACTCTTTGTCACACACATCAAAACCATATCACGGGTTGATTGCACTAACAGGAAAATCCAAGCATGAGGCTTAGTGTGGGAAGTCTTGAGGACTTGGCAAGTTCATTCGGCTCGGAGTCCTTGAGTCGGTGAAGGATGACATTGCGAAGCCGTGCACTTAGTGCATCCGAGGGACTGTCGGACGGGGAGCGAATGGAGTGATGCCCAAGAGAAGCAGACTTCGAGGGCAAGAGACGTGAAGGATGACATTGCGAAGGCGTGCGCTTGGTGCATCCGAGGGACGTAGGCCGAGGGAAGAGAGCTTTGGTGGGGAACTCCATGAGAGGATGAGGTGGACTTGGCCAAGTGATTAAGACTGAGTGTCGGATGCTCAAACAGGGTATTTGAGGTGTTACTCGATGGGCGGATGCTCAAACAACTTGGTGTTTGAGATTTTACCCGACACCAGTCGACTGCTCTAGGTCGATTGGACTCGGCCGGTGTTCGACTGACCTGGTTCTGGCTGAATAGTCGACTGCTGAGGGAGGGTAGCCGACTGTCGACACCATCAGTCGACTAATGAGGGAGATCAGTCGACTAATCGGGGTGAATTCGGGCACGAAATATTTTCCAGTCGAGTGATCACGTGGAGCACTCGACCGATGGGATCATCAGTCGATTGATGGGCATGATCAGTCGACTGATAATGGATATGTTGGAATTTGTCCAGTATGGATCGAGTCGTTGTGAGACAACGACTATAGGACTAGTCGATTGATGGTCATGATCAATCGACTAATGGACGCAAAATCAGCTCGATACAAGTTATAAATGGAGCTCGAGATGGAGAATTTTGCAAAAGATTTTGGGGTGATTTTGGAGGAAAATTACTGCTGCATTCCAGACCTTCAAGAGCAATCCAAAGCAAGTGATCAAAGCGAAGTTTTATAAAATGTTCTTTACTTGTATTTCTTCTTGTATTTGTATTACTTAGTGTAATTACTTGTATGAGGTTTCTTCACCTCTGACGTGCTGTCGAGAAGGAGTTGTTGTTAGTATCGTGTGCATAACACGAGCTCGTTGAGCTCACCCGTGGAATAGGAACCCTAAGGTTCCGAACCACATATATCGTGTGTAGTTGTGTGTGTTTGTCTCTTGTATTCATATTACTATTATTTCCGCGGTGCATTAACAAGTATTATAGATGAGCAAGCGACGAACGATCGATTCCCACTGTACATGTAAATTGGGGTCATTCACCCCCTCTAGCCGACCACCGATCCTCCAACACTTTTTTCTAAAATTGATTTTCTAATTTTTTGATTGATTTTGTAAATTTAACATAAATATTAATTCTATACGACTATAAATGGTTGACCTGTTGTTTAAAAATAAATAAATAAATAAGTAAATAGATAAAAAGAAAAAGAAAAAGAAAAAAAGGCAAAGTTCCCGTCACCGCTGTACGACGTACTTTATGCTCCTCCGCCCTCGCCCCTAATTCTCGTTCCACATGTAAGGAAAATAACGTCTGGTTCGTCGCCCGCCGCCATCGCTGTTTCTTAGACTCAGTTCCGAAAGGCTTCCAAAACCCTAAACCCGTCGGGAATTGCTCGTCGGTTTAGATGGGAATTCCGGCATTTTACCGGTGGCTGGTCGACCGTTACCCCCTTTCCGTGGTGCAGGTCTGCGAAGAAACTCCCATAATGGTCAATGGGGTCCGGATCCCAGTAGACACGACCAGGCCGAACCCTAACGGCATCGAGTTCGACAACCTCTACCTGGACATGAACGGCATCGTCCACCCTTGCTTCCATCCGGAAGATCGGGTACAACTCAGTCTGGCGTGGGTTTATCGAATTATCCAAAGTTGTTTCCTTTTCTCATCTTCTTCGTCTATTCTTTAGCCTGCTCCCAAGTCGTATGATGAAGTCTATAAGGCTGTTTTTGCTTACATTGATCACATTTTCTCCATGATTCGTCCCCGGAAGCTCCTCTATATGGCAGTCGGTGAGTTAAGATCGTGAAAGATCAAAAGTGAATTAATATTTTCTTGTTAACTTTTAATTTGCCGTATTTTATAGATGGAGTGGCACCCAGAGCAAAGATGAACCAGCAACGGGCGAGGCGGTTTAGGGCTGCTAAAGATGCTGCAGATGCGGTTGGATTCTTGCGAAATTTGAATTTTTAAGCTCTCAAGTACATACATTAGTTCTTATTGGACATAAAAATATCCAGGAAGCAGAAGCAGAGAAGCTAAAGGACGAGTTTGAATCGCATCTTGCGAAATCTTGCCATCCACAAACGAGCAAAATGGATTCTAATGTCATCACTCCTGGAACTCTGTTCATGGATTGTTTGTCATCTGCTCTTCGGTACTATATTTGTTTAAGATTGAACAAGGATCCTGGATGGCGGAGTATTAAGGTATAACTCGATTCAATTCTACTAACTGTGTATGCTTGTGCAACATGCCTATTTAATATCAGTGTGTTCCATAGGTCATTCTTTCTGATGCTAGCGTGCCGGGTGAGGGTGAACATAAAATAGCAGCATATATTCGCTCCCAGAGGAATCTTCCTGGTTTTGATCCAAACACAAGACATTGTTTGTATGGTTTGGTAAACAATCTCTTGTATTCCTTCGGTCAATTTGTTTTTATTGTTTCCACAACTATATTTATTAGCTTAAAAATGTTGTTTGTTTCAGGATGCTGACTTGATAATGCTTGCTCTAGCAACACATGAGATACATTTTTCTATCTTAAGAGAGGTTTGTGCTTGCAAACATTACACGTTCTACACCTGATTTTGGTTGCCAAGTTTGTTGATTTAGTTGATTGTGTAGGATGTACGTGTTGCAAAGTTTGATGAAAGAAATTCAAAATCTGTTAACAAAAAGAAGTGTTCAAATAAAGGAGAAGAAGGAAAAGAGTCCAATCATGACATTGGTTATGAAGATTCAAGAAAGAAGTTCCAGGTTTGTGCTTGATTTATTCCAACCTTTATATCTGCCATTGGACTTATACCTTTATTGAAAATTAGCTTCATCTTTATTCTTGACCTTTATTGAAAATGAGTTGTTTGTAATTGAAAGTTTTAAATATTTAGAATTATTTTTGCAAAATGATGGAGGGATTAAAAAAGATATCTTATATAAAATATAAACAGAATGATTGAAATGGAGGAAAACATTAGGTATTCTTTGTGATTGTAAAGTATCTTTAAAATTTAAAGGAAAAATTTATAAAATGATAGTTAGACCTGCTTGTTATATAGAGCTGAATGATAGGCTATGATTTGAGCACATGAGTTGAAGATGAGAGTTGCAGAGATGAGGATGTTAAGATGGATGTGTGGACATTTTAGGATGGATAAAATAAGAAATGAAAATATTAGAGCGAAAGTTGGGGTTGTTACACCTATTGAAGGAATACTTCGAGAAACACGTTTAAGAAAATACTGACATGTACTTAGGCTGCTGGTAGATGTCTCAGTTGGGCGATGCGAAACTATTACAAATATACAAATCAAACGAGAAAGAGAAAAACCAAAGAAGACTTGGTTGACAACGATAAAACAAAATAAAATTTATTTAAATATAGATGATGATATAGTAGGGGATAAAGTCCAGTGACGTAGGAGGATGACCGACTTCATCTAGTGGGATAAGGTTTGGTTGTTGTTGTATGACCTATAAGTTTATACTAGTTGAAAATTTTGATGATTTCACCTTCAAAAGCTATCTACTGTAGTTTTAATTTTTTAAAACATAGCTGAGCATAATCTGGAAGTATGGGAATGTTAAGTTGAACTGTAAATGAATATTCATGACACTTTTTTTAGGCAAGAATTTAGTTGTGAAGGCTATAACAATATGTTTTTCCTGCAAATAAAATAATTCAGCTGTTTGTATAAATTGTTATTCGAGTATAGATAATGTTATAGCCTATAACTAATGTTGAATTATTTTTCAAAAATATATTTACTTTGACCTATATTGTGATCTTCACAACTGAATTGTTGCCTGAAACAAGTGGTACTTTACAGCTAACTATTATGGTCATATTGAGCTAATAAATAAGGAGGTAGAGGACATGTGCAGAGGATAAGCGAGATTCAAAGAGGTCATTTTGAATCCAAATGGGTCAACAATAACCCGTGTTTTTTTAGGTGTCCTTTGATCTCCTGTAACTCTAGTCAGCAAACCTATGTAATATGATATGGAGGTTGATATGGAGAATCACCTAGTTGAACCTAGACTTGGTGTCGCTTAGCATGGTTTGCCTTTGCTTTTGTTCTTTTGTTGAATCGTGCTAGGAACCACTTCAGAGAATTCTTCTGGTACTTTAAGTGAATACTATATTAGTGCAATTGTTCAAAATATTCAGTATGGGATGTGATGTCCATATTGTCACAAGAAAAAAAAAAGTATATCAACATTTTGAACTTTGCATTGGAGGCTTTTAATATTAAAAACTACAAATTCTAGGAGATCCTATTAATACAAAAAATGAATGAAGCTCGCAGGGGAAAGAAAAACAACAGAGGCCCTCCATCTCCACGCATGTTCCCTCACAATTTAATTCATATTGGAATTTCTATTTGATTTTGTTTATAACCTTCATTCCTATTATTATGCCTATGAAATATAGCTAAAATTTGTAATTTCATGCAGTTCCTCAATATATGGATCTTAAGAGACTATTTGCAGCATGAATTGAAAGTATTTGGTGCAAATATGAAGATTGACTTGGAGCGTTTGATTGATGATTTCGTTTTCATTTGCTTGTTTGTTGGAAATGACTTTCTTCCCCATGTTCCTTCTCTCGAAATTTCAGAGGTTTGATATTCTGATGTCTTTCTTATTCTTTAGTGAATTTATAGAACAAACTTTTTTTTGGATATAATGTTGGTGAATACATTACTTCAATAGAGTAATAGTTTATTATTGAATACATTACTTCAATAGAGTACAAGTTGATACCTTCAATCTCTTCAATAACCATACAGGGAGCAATTGATCTTCTTATGATGGTCTATAAAAAGGAATTTGCCTCAATGGGTGGCTATTTAACCAATTCTTTTGAGGTTTGCTAGATCGCTTTAATTATTTATTTTCTTATATTTTCATTTTAGAATATTATTCATGACATCAACTGCATAGAGCAATTTAGAGATTACTGATTACTGTCTAACTAGCTCTTTTGGAGTTTCACTAGATAAATTTAATTCAATGCCTTTTTTTTTTTCTTTTTTCATTTTCAACTATTACTTTGCAACCTCTACTATTTAGATAGATAATTTTTCCATTTTCAGGTAAAAGGCATTTTTTAGATCTATGCTTAATTTAACTGCATATGTACTGTAAAAATAATGTCATCATTATCTCATTTCTAGTATGAACCTGTTGTTCATATTGGCGTAATGTATGGCAACAGCAAATACTTGAATTCTTTATTTTTGTAGGTGAATCTAGAGCGAGTTGAACACTTTCTACAAGTTGTTGGATCTCATGAAAGCGCAATCTTTCGAAAGCGGATCCAGGTGTCTTACTTTTTATATAATCCTGAAATTTTAGCTTCAATCATAAATGGATTTGTTTTCCTTGCATTTTTTGGTAAAGTCTATCCTGCACCTTCCATTATTTTACCCTTGATGTTATTCTGTATCTTGGTAACAGTGATGAATGCTTATCATACTGTTTGTAAGGAATAATTGTCAGAAATTTCACAATTATGTTTCTTGTTCAGTAATGGATTAGTTGACAGAGTGCACGCATCTGTAGAAAAATCAAACGACCTATTTGTCGTTTCTTTTTCCTTCTTTTTTTTTTTTGACATATTCTTATAAGAATGACCAAAATCAACGATTACTAGTAGATGGGCACGTACTACGTTTTGTAAAGGGAGGATTCAGACCTCTAATGGGCAGTGGATTAATTGTGTATAAATGATAGTTGTGGTTAATATAAACTTGGATGTAGTTGATATTTCTTCCAGATACTAACAAAGTATATCAAAGTCGAGAATATATAATTGGATAAGATTGTTGGGGATTTTGGCGGGATGAATGCACTACGGAAAGGAAATAAAATAATTTTATTATCATCCCAGACATCTCCGGGGATCAGGATCTCATGTTAAAGGAGAGTAGAGAATAGTTTTATACCTTCGAGATTCTATAGAATCTGTAGAAATCATGAGTAAGACTAACGAGCCTTTCCTGTATCGATATCCATATTGGAATCTCCTCGAGACAATTTCCTAAGCCACAAGGGTTCTTCTCCAATCGGTGCTAATCAAGCGTGGAGAAGAACTTGAAAGAGGAGTATGACGGCTTGCAACAGAAAACCTAATTTTGGATTTAGATTGATGTCTAAAACCTTGCATTAAGAGACCTATTTATAAATTTCTTGATTAGGTATCATAGGTTTTTCAAAATTTTTCTTAACTAAATTATCATATAATTTTATTAAGAAAAAGTCTAAAATCCCAAAACTTCGTAACCAAGAAATTGACGTCATTGCGCTATGGCCGTGGAGGCTGCCACGACTATGATGTTCTCCACGGCCTGGCTGTGGAGCCTGCCACAATCGTGGAGCTTCGGCTCCTCTCGTCGGCAAAGATTGGCACAATTTTACCACCACAAAGTGCAAGGCGACCATGCTACATCTTAGCATGACCATGGTAGTCTCTAATGCTCATGTTTTAGTCCTTTTAAGTCTGATTCAACCAGATAACCTCTCTTTGGGAATCCTATTCTCAAACTTGTTTTACGTCTCTAAAGAAATAGTATTGCTTGTGACCCAATAAGTTTTCGGTTATATTTGTCATTCATAATTAACCATTAATTATGAATGAATCATGAGTGAAACTTAGCAATACATCATGATCCCTAATTGACCAGAAAGTCAAAGTCAATTTCAGAATGTTTTTGAACCCTTTAGTAGCTACAATTATATGTGCTTGTTCCTTTCACTCAATTTATACTTGATTCAGGACATGGTTTATGTTCTCATCCCCACTAGGCTGACTACGTCATACCTAGCCCAAGTATAGTTTCTTATTATGTGCATTCAAGTTACTCCCTATATGTGTCCAAGAAGACTATTCTTCTTAACATGTGTGTTTTGGCCAAAGACTTCTGAGTAATAATCCTGACAAGAGTTCTGGGGTATACATCTTCTTCAACAAGGGTGGTGAATCCTCTGTGGGTTATTTAAACAACTTCGACCACTTTGACTTATACCCAATCAATCTAAAATGACACCTCCCATGGAGATGGTTGTAAAGCAGTAAAAGTATAAGTCGTCATGACCAAGATGATTTGAATATCATCTAAGGAAGCTTGTACTCGAGTTACAATGAAATCTTCATCGACATAAAAAATCATATGAAGTTTCATAGCAGGACACTCCAATGAATTAGTTACCCTAACTAGCATCCACATGTTCACTCTTAGTATCCTTATGCTTTCATTCTGTGAGTACCGAATACTTGGCTAAACTAAGGAGCATAATATGTGCTAGTCTCACAAAATTGATGATATCCAATTTCATCAATTCATCGACTAGGGATAGTTTCAATACTTGCATAATTACATATGAAGAGATATCCATTAATTGTGATTCAATCACAATTTCTCTCGTGCTATGTATCGTATTATGGACTTCAGTATATGAGTTTAAGATCCAATCATATGCATAGAAAATATATACTTAAATAGTGAATTTTATTAATTAAGCATCTAAGGTGATTGTGACATCTCTCAATTACAACAAAGACAACATGACTAAGGGCAGACTTAGCTACGTGTGATAATAAATTGCAATTAACAGATAGAGGGATATAGATTTAGGTCCTAATAGCATGCTATCAAATTCAGGCTATTCAGCCTTTCACCACAGCTTAGTTCTGTTTCTTGACTAAACAGCTAATTATGTTTTGTGAATTGCAACTTGAATATTTACAGTTACAGAGAGAAAGGAATAGTCATTCCAAGGGTCCTAATTCCATGGCAATTGAACCAAATGTAGAATGTGTAAGTTAATGTTCTTCACTTATCCATTTTCAATAGTTTTCTTCATAAAGTTTTCAGGAACAACTTTATAAATACAAAGGGTCCCTGTTTATGCTGTAGGCATGGATGGAGAGCTTTGAGAGGTCTTCAAATTCATTTGGCAGAAATATATCAAATAGTACATCATGTGCCACTGCAGAACATTTTCAGGTTATTTTAATTTTTTCTTTATGCTTTTTCTGCAAATTGTTAATTACATCAAACCATAAGGAATATGTCTATGCAAGTCATTCCTTATTGCTCTTTTGGTCTTTGAAGGACAGGTAGGGCAGGGGGAAGAAGATTGGAAGGAAAAGTACTACTCAGAGAAGTTTGAAGTCAATCCTAAAGATGAATGCCAAAGACTAAAACAAAATACAGTGAGCAATTTGCTGATTTATTTGAGTCAATCCTCGTGCAGTAATCATTCATATTATACTCAGTTTATAATTGGTATCCTATTTAATCTTATGGCCATGAGATTTTAGAACATTTGATATTTACTCCAGAATTTAGTGATCATTTTATTTATCAGATGTGGTTATAAATAAATGATTTTTTTCCTTGTTGATGCCTTATAATCCCTTAATTTCCTTTATGCAACCTTAAATTGATTTGTCCATTTTTTGTTAGTTGGCTATGTAGTAGTAGAGTTATACTTGGAGCCCAACCATTCATATGTGTATTGGCTGCAGGTAAAACACTATGTGGAAGGTATCTGCTGGGTCATGCACTATTATTATCAAGGTGTCTGTTCATGGCAATGGTTCGTGTTGAGATTTGTTTATTGTCTGTTTTTATTTTTTTTCTTTATTTTTCAGGAATGCAATAATAATAATTCATTTATTTTCAGTTAACTCAACCTGAATAAAAATGCAACTGACAGACAATTTCATTTATTTTCTATCTCCCATTTGCATTATTCAACGGAGCTACTGATTTCTTTGATTCACAGAAATGTTACTTGATTGTTTTGCTTATTTTAATTTAATCTTACTTGAGGTTTTGTGCCGTAACAAGATTTGGTTTTTATATTTTTCAGTATCACACTTTCACTTATATTAGTAAAATGGATGAAATTAAATTGTGGTGTATCTGCACATTAGCTGTCAAACGGGCCGACCCATAGCGGGGCGGACCAATCCGTCGTAAACCCAACATTTAGCGGTGAGGGACGGGCCGACCCGCCATCTTGGCGGGTCGAGATATCTCCAATCCAACCCAACCCAAGGCGGGTTGCGGATTAGACAGGTCAACCCGCGGGCCACAAAAATTTAAAAAATATATCTAAAATTGTTGAGGCGTTGAGGGCTTGAGGCAATGATCGGTAAGGCAGATGGGATACCATGATAAAAAAAATAAGCATTCGAAGTGACTAAAATCTTATAGTTGAGATTCAATTATCGACCTACAAAGTTGAATTCCGATGTTTTTTATTCTTCCAATGTTCAAAAATATTCAAATCTTGATAATATGCAAATGTAAATTTTTGCTCCTTCAAATAGATATTCAATTGAGATATTTTAGCCCTTGTAATTATTTGATTTTGATATATCATTATTTTCTACATTGATTAGAATAATAGTGACAAGATAATATAAATCAATTAGAGTATACAAAAAAAAAAAGAGTACTTCATCAAATATTCTTTTATTCTTTCCTCTTAATTTCTTTTATACTTTGTTTAGGTGTATGTGTGATAGAAGAAGATTGTGATGGTGAAAAACTTATCTTGTTAATATTAGAATATTGGTAAAAAAAAACTTATACAATTTTATTTTCACATGTTCTATTTTTTGATATTTCTCAACCCGCAGGCCAACCCAAGCCACCGCGGGCCGACCCGTCTAGACCCGCAACTCGCGTAAGTCGATCCGTTTAGGCTCGCCAAAATGGTAGGTTGATAAAATTTCAACCTAACCCGCTTAAATTATTTGGCGGGATGGGCTAACCCGACGGGCCCAACCCAACTTGACAGCTCTGCATCTCATCCTTTCATTTGGAATGTGCATAGGTTGAGATGAAACATGTCTCATTATGATTAGTGAGTGCCCATAGTCAGCATGTTGAGGCCACATGAAGGCCGCTGTTGGCTTGAGGGTTCAAATTCTTCACAAAGGATGATTAGAGCTTGTGATGTCAACCACGTAGGTTTTAAACTGGCTTCCACAATAACTCATCAATTAAAGTTAGGTTTTGATTACCTGTTTATACTAGTTCAAGTGGGCTCAGATTTTGCCTATTCATTCATGTGGATATTACTAATCATGTTCCGTTGAAGAGAGCTAGACCCAACCACTGCCCGGACCTAGACCCGGACTCGGCCCGACCTCGTAATCGGGTCAATGGGTCACTTACTCGTTGACTTGGGTTAACGGGCCAAAATCGGAACCTAACTGTCAAGAGACGGGTCGATTACGGTTATGGTGGCCAGAAACCATTGAATCGACTGTTTTAAATTTATTATAAAAAAAGACCATTGGAACTGTCAATTTTTTCGACGATCAGGATCATTTGACTTTTTTGAAATTTCTAACCGTGTCGAACCATAAACTGTCAGTTCCGAATCATGAACTAAACCGAGAACGGGCGGTTTTGAACAGTGAACCGTAATTGTCTTAGACGGTTAAGGTTAAGGATCAACCTTTCACGAACTGTTGAACCGTCAATTCCAAACCGTGGTCGGGTCTAAATAGAGCTCATTTGTGAGGGATAAGATTTTTGTAGCCGATCTCAAATATTTTTGATAAACATGGCTTCATGATGATGCTAAGCTTCATTTGATGTCCTATCTATTTCAATTGTTTAGTAAGAAAACTATGTGATACATTTGTAGTATATGTATTGATGTATTACTAAGGTTGTCTAGATCATATTTGAGCTCTCAGATTGTGCTGTGTCAACTGAACCACTTGCACATGGAAGTAGATACATTCATGATATTTGTAGAAATATATACATACGTACTTAGATGCATACATGCATACATGATGCATGCACATACCTAATACACGTTTATTCTTCTGTTGTTACCAATTAAACTGGCTGTATAGATTGTTCAGTGTGCTGTTACACCATGGCACAGTTCAGGTTCTGATCAATTTCTCTATAGGCTTTTGCCCCAAATGAATAACATGTATTTTATAATAGACCTTTGGCCTCAAGAGCCTGATGCCCTAACTGTACTGTTGCTTCTACAACTTCCCTTTGTAAAGGTCTGATCAAATGCAGCTATAATTTAGCATGACTAGAAACTATATGCACAATGCCACTACCAATAGCTTAATTTTCCTAATAGCCAGTTAAGTTATAAATTAGACTCGACTGAAGTTATAAATTGGACTCATTTGAAGTTTATAGTTAAATTCATTCATTCTCAGTTTATTCTTTTCTTTTGTTTTCTTTATGCTCTTGGTTTTTAAGACTAGGTGCCTCTCCTCCAGTCGGATTTTATCTAGTAAAAGAATTCAAATTTTCAGGTTTTATCCACATCACTATGCTCCATTCGCTTCTGATTTTGTTGGTTTGAAGAACTTAGAGATCCAGTTCAAACTTGGCGTTCCATTCAAGCCATTTGATCAACTCATGGGTGTACTACCTGCTGCAAGGTTTTTGCTGATTTGAATTGGTGATTTGTTACTTTGTATTCTGCATCTTGTCCTATCTCATGGCCCATGTTATGCATGTTTAGTGCGCACGCACTGCCTTCGTCTTATAAGGATTTGATGACCAATCCGTCTTCTTCAATAATTGATTTTTACCCAGCAGGTTAGCTTTCAACTGAAGGATTCTGTATGTAGGTAATTTGAAATATTCATTTGCTGATTTGATATGTTTGGTTTCTGCAGATTTTGAGCTTGATTTGAATGGCAAGCGTTTCTCTTGGCAGGTTTTTACATTACACAACTTTTTATAATTAAGTTTATGTATTTATTCCATATACAACTGACATTGTATTGTTTGTCTTCCAATTTAGATTCCAAGTAGCCTTTCATTCTATTAACAACGTGCCAGTTTCTTTTACTTGTTTCAGTCATATGCACATCTTTAGTTCCCCCAGTATCAGTTGATGTTCAATATGTTTTGGCCTGTGCCATTAAAATTCCTCTTGTTTTCAGCCAGTATGGGCCGAGATATATTTGCATGGGTGGTCCTGTTCGTCCATGCTCAGTTTGCTTATCTCAGTTGATTTGCAGAATGACACACTTAGGCCGTGCCGTTGAAATGGAATGATAGTTAGAACTTGATATAACATTAACTATATATTAATAATCATAATATGTGGTCACTATCAACTGAAATTGCCCTTTAATTACTTTTTGTTTTTCCCCCCAGTTTAATGCTCAAGCAAATCTTATCTTCTATTTTTTTTCCATGTTCAGCAGTGAGACCTGTGGTGCCTTTCTTTTGTCAAATTTCGTTTCATTTTTCTCAGGGTGGTTAATAATAATTTCTCTTTCCCCTCCCTCTACTCTGTGTCAGTTTATTGAAGGTAAGGAAAATAAGAAACAGAGAAAGACACTGATAGGGCCATTGTTAATTTTTTTTTTTAACATAGTGTCTCAGAAAATACTGTTATATATATATATATATATATATATATATATATATATATATATATATATAATAGGTCTATTATATTTTTAGCAAGGAAACTTACATGTTTGAGGCAAATATTAGAGTTAGAAACAATTTGATCTATGATAGTTCTATCAAACCTAATTATGCACTCTAATTCATTTACTTTATCCAGGCTGTATGTAAACTACCATTTGTTGATGAATCACGACTTCTTGCAGAAATAAAAAGAGTTGAAGGCACGCTAACGGTAATATATACTGGTTTGTATTCTCATGGGTTTTTGTTTCAGTAATGCTTTTTTGGTTCTTGCATCCTTCATGCTGAACCTCAAGATTCTAGGATGAGGAAAAGCAACGAAACAGCTGGACTATGGATGTGCTCTTTGTTCATTTCTCGCATCCATTAGCATCAAAGATTCTGTCCTTTTATCAGAGGAAGAAGGATAATCCAAAACTGGGAAAGGCCAAACTCAAAAAGAGAATTGATCCAGAAATCAGGTTCTCTGTAGCAAAGATATCTCACTATATTTTTTAACAAAAAAGTTAAACTGGTTGGGAATGTCCAAATTATCATCAGCATTATACCTCCTCTCAAAGAGGATATCCCATTACTTTTCCCCGCTTTTCTTATTAGATTAACTAGACCAATTAGGGAGTGGCTGCTTCTTAAGTTTTCCAAATCCTTGTAAGAAAAATTGTTCATCATTGTAGAATCATAGAACTAATAATTTGTGTATATTCAATGAAATTATTTTCACAGTATTGGAGTGGAAGGGAGAAAACGATTAATGACAATGTATCCATGCATAATACAGAGATAAAAAACGTGTTTTATTTTTTTGTAAAACTGTTGTCCTTGGTGACACTTCCTATTGTATAGTGTCATATCTTACTCTTCTCACATAGTTGTATATCTCACGAAATTGTTATTTACATTAAACGATTACAATGTTGAGGGTAGATATAGGTTAACCTGGACTCAGAATGGGTTTTGCCTGAAATTTTCTTTCAAGAACCATTTTTCTCTGGTTCTTTGTGCATGTATAATAAGATTTCTGAATAACCTTGAGAATTTGCTATTTATCAGCGAACAATGTTGATTGATCCTTGTTAGAAACTGGAGCATCTTTTCTGCTAATTTCCATTATGTTTTTCGTACTTGTATTTAATGGTAAGATCTCCTTGGAATAAATATTTTGTATGCTTGTTTTTCTGCAGTGACGGGATGAATGGATTCATTTATATTTCAGATAAGACAATGTTATCTTTTGAGATTTATTCACCTGTCGAGGGCATGGATGCAATAACTCAAAACAAAACCATGTGATGAATTACTTGCATATCTTGATTATTGCCTGCTTATGCTCATGAATATTTTTTTTTAATCCTTGAAATTGTTTTTGATTTTAGATCCACGTATTTCAAAGTTCCTCCTATCCAAACTCATATTGCCAGACTACCAGATGGCGTCACCTTACCTAATAAGGTATAGATGGTCCTGCACTCTTTATATTCTTCATCTGAGTGTGCTGACTTATCTGATAACTTGTCTAATGGCAGTCCATCAGCAAAAGAGATATTCCACAAGCGCCAGTACTGTGGCATGAGACATTGATATCGAAGAGGCGAGCACATCTCAATAGGTGTGTTTCTACCTAATTTTATACTAGGATCGCCCTTCATCAGAGATTTAGTCAAGGCAACTTCCAATAATTACACATGCAATGCTAATCTTAGAATAGTTTTAGTTTATATAAAAAAACTCGAATGGCTCTTAGAATCAACTCGTGGCACCTTGCAAAATTGTACTCGACATCTGTTTATAGTGCCAACATACAACAAAATCAAATCATGGTATTTTCTATCACTACTGTAGCATGGGGTGTCAACTAGCTCAGTTAGTAAGAGCTTCGAAGTTATAGCCAAGGTCTTGGTTTGAGACATGCTTTCACCTAAATGTGTGTGTCTAAGGGCTCTCGTAGCTATCGTTTAAAAAAATTGAAGTATAACACCTTTTTATTTAAACTTATGACACCCATCTGTTGGGTCAATATGAAATAAAGACGGTGTCATCTTGATCAAACGTGACACTTTATAAAACCAAACTGACATTATGAGAAACCAAACTATTTTGAGATTAGCGCTGCACATCGGTATATAAAAGTCTCTTTCTTTCAACAAATCTTCATATAAGTTTTATTTCTCGAGTTTTGTCCAACTGTGTTTCTTCCATAATTCTCCAATCACTAGCATTTTTCTCTTGTCATTTGATTGCATCCACAGGCCAATTCCTCATGCAATTGAGGGGCATCTTCTGTTGAAATTGGCTCACAAACTCGTGACAAATTACTACCGCGAAAAGATGAAGCATGATTCAGTAAGACTTGACAAGAAAGCTTTTGATGATCAATGCAATAAGAAGCCCAAGGAGCTACCAACCAACCCCAGTGAGAACAATAACACTAGTATCAGCATTCTTGGGAAAAGAAAATGCAGGGGTCAAGAAAATAACCAAAATATTAACAAAAGGAGGCATCACAGAAGTAAGGGAACAAATAGCCGTAAGCGAAGACGGAACTAGTTTGATTTTGTTGTACATTTATTACGCCGGTTGGCGTCTGCTGTTTCGAGCCTATAAATTTTCTGAATCATAGAGTTTGATAGGCTCCATCTATGTTTCCTGTCGAATGCCAAATTAGTTGTAGTTACATTCTTTATTCTTGCCATCAAGAAACGATGCTGTGCTGTTTGATTACTTTGCTCTTTTCTGTTGCATTGAAACTGAACTTAGCTTCAAATGTATCAGTTTTGGTCATGTCAAAATGGCATATGTTTGATACGATGCATCTTCGTATCCTCTACCAGGACAACGAAAAATGATGCCGAATCTCATTAAGTTCGATTTTAAATTTAGAAAAAAAATTGAATAGTTAATTCTGAATCAATTAAGTCGGAAGTTTATCTTTTGGATGAAATTAGGGGTGACCATGATTTCAAAATCGTCGATTTCAATTTTGACCGACGGTTTTGAAACCATCGATTCTAATTTATCAGTCAATAGAATCGAAATTGAATCGTTCATCAACGGTTTTAATTTTGATTTTTTATTGTTCGATTTTGATTTTGAAATCGTCGGTTCTGATTCATCATCCATCGGAATCGGAATCTAATTGTTAATCGACGGTTTCACTTTCTTACGATCCGATTTCGATTAAAATCGTTTAAAATCGAAATTTAAATTATTTAATTTTAAATCTCATTTTTTTTTAATATATGATATAAGGATTTTTTTTTTCAATTCATTAATTTGATCGACTTATTTTAATTTAAATTTTATACATGGAGATTTAACTTCTCATTCTTTGATTTATCAAGAATTTAAACTTAAGTTGTTTATTTATCATTTTGAGATATAAAGGAATTAAAATCCTCATAGTTCACTTACTATTTAAATATCAAATTATTTTTAAAAATTAAATTCCAATTTTAACAAAAAAAAAAAAATTTCAGTTTCGATTTCTATTCTAGTTCCGGCTCAATTTCGGTCGATTCGGTTCCGCTTCGGTTCCGATTCCAAAAATTTAAAAATCGAAATCAAATCATATACCTTCGGTTTCGATTTCGATTTCGGTTTCGGAATCGAAATCGCTTCTTCTAAACCGAAAAAACAATTTCAATTCAATTTTTGAGCCATATATTCCAATTCGATTCATTCGAACCGTGGTCACCATGAAATACGTTTTTTTGGCATTGAATTTGTAGGGACAATGTGATTGTATCTTGAAGTCTTATTAGACCCATGTATAAATATTTCCTAACCGAAGAAAACGCCAAATCATTGCTCTAATTTCAATTTTCCTCACTGTTTTCCCTTCTCTATGTAGCTGATAATTGATGGGTGGTGCTGCTTCTCCGCAATCTCCCCTTCTTCCCTGCTCATCACTCGCTCTTCTGCTGCTCTCTCCCTTTCGTCCCTTCCTCCTCTCTCATCGTCTTTGCCGGCAACAGAATTGATCGGTTCTCGTTTTAGATCGTCTGCAGCGATTATGCTTCGTTTCGCTTTCCTTTTTCTTCTCTCGTGCTGCTCCTTTCATGGAGGTAATGAAAATCTTTGGTTTTGGTGGAAATCTTTTGTTTGTTGGATTGCTGAAACAGAGTGCGGTTGGTTTGGTGGCGCAGGGGAGGGCACGACGTTCACATTTGTGAACAAGTGCGGCGAGACAGTGTGGCCGGGGATTCTCTCCAACGCCGGTAGGCCCCGGCTGCAGACCACGGGCTTCGAGCTGGCATCCTCCGCGTCTCGCGCCGTCGTGGCACCCAGCGGCTGGTCCGGCCGGTTCTGGGCCCGTACCGGTTGCTCTGCCAGTGGCAGCGCCGGAGGCTTGAGCTGCGCCACCGGGGACTGCGGCACCGGCCTCGTGGAGTGCGATGGCGCCGGAGCCGCCACGCCCACGACGCTCGCGGAATTCACCCTGGCGTCGTCGTCGGCGGGACAAGACCGGGATTTTTACGACGTCAGCCTGGTGGACGGGTACAACCTGCCGGTACTGGTGGAGGCCAGCGGTGGCCGGGGGTGCCCCGCAGCCGGCTGCCTAGTCGACGTGGGCCAGCGCTGCCCGGCGGAGCTGCGGGTGGCGGGGCAAGGCGGCGCGTGCCGCAGTGCCTGCGACGCCTTCGGCAAGCCGGAGTACTGCTGCAGCGGCGCCTTCGCCAGCCCGGCCACCTGCCGGCCGACCGTCTACTCTCAGGTCTTCAAGGCGGCGTGCCCCAAATCCTACAGCTACGCCTTCGACGACCCCACCAGTACCTTCACTTGCTCCGGCGGCGCCGACTACACCATCACCTTCTGCCCTGATTCTGTTCCAAGGTACACAAACAATCTCAATTAAAATGATTTTTTCCCCGTTCATCTCATTCTTGATTTCACGATCACCAAAAACAGCGCGAAGTCATCGAGAAATTCTTCTTCCTCGCCGTCAACAACTCTCACATCAACTAGCAGTGGCAGTGGTTCGACGCCAACGTCGAGGCCGGCGGGCGGCATGATGCTCGGCAACGACGACGACCCTTGGATTGTAAATTTGGCCACCGACGACGCAATCCCCTCGGCGAACAGCCTCTCGTTCTTGTGCCACTCATTAATCCTCGCCGCAACGGCGTTCATGGCTCGAATTCTACTGCCGTAGGCGATCTGATTCCACTGTTCATGCATCCGATGAACAGAGAAATGTATCTGATTCTTTTCCCTAGCAATAATTCGATGTTTTTGGATTAAAAAAGAAAACGGAAAGCCATGGTTCTTCCTCTGGTGCCCAGTCAAAAATCGTAACGGCAGGACCATTTGCATACCGACGAACTTCACGCGGGTACCAACAATATCTCTGCTAGTGGACAGTGACGTCTCTGATCGCGCAGTGAAAACTTTGAAATGTCCAGTCAGACGACACACGAAAAAGACAGATTACATTATTAAACTGGATGATCTTTTTATCGACGCCGATGAAAGCTTTAGCGAGGTCATCAAGAACACATAGACGCTGATAAATTACCGAGCCGGCGTACGCTTTCACATGTACAGACATGGTTATATAATAAGGATATTAAATCTAAGGTAATAAAAAACATGTGCAATAATCATAGACAATTAGAGAGATTATAAGCGAGGAAGATAGGTCAACGGAAAAGGATAATTATAATTTTGTTAATTCAACATATTTTCTTTTTTTTTTTTTCATTTTTTGTTTCTATATGATTTAAGTATATGATGTCTGACGCCCCGTGATCAATATTATTTTGGGACTAACAAATCGACTTCAACACTATTAATTATAACATATTTAATTTTTTTATTCTAAATTTATCTAAATATGTCTCCTTTCGTCCCAATAAAAACAAAGAATTCATTATTAAAAGCAACCTAATTTTTATTTTATTTTATTGTTCAATAATTTTTTTTTATCGTTGATAAAGAGAATAAATATCGATTGCTCAAGAAGAAGTGGTGGACGAGATAATGAACGATGATCACTCATGAGATGAATGTTGTTTCATCAGACAATGAATAATTTTTTTTTTTCAAATATAAAAAATTTCATTATCGATAAAGAAATAACGAAAATCAATTATTCAAAAAGTAATCAGTGAGAAAACGAACAATTATTTTACGTTCAATCTCTAATAATTTTACTTAATTTACAACACAAACACAATGAGGCTCTCGAACAACTAATGCCTATAATAATTGGCATTCAAAGTCAAATAATTTTAAATCCGGACCATGTCTCCGGCTTTTCTGCTTAATTCATTCTGCTGGTTCTAGTGAAAAAAAAAGTACGGCGGAGGACAAGCCGACTAGTCGAGTGGCTCCCTGTGTTTCGTGTGGGGTTAGATATCGTGCAGATGGGAAGAGAGCTGTCGAAGGACTTCTCGTGACGTTAAACGGCCACCAACCAACAACCGAAAGCCTAACGCTCAGGTACGAGCGAGAGAATATTCCAAAGGCCTCTTAATTTTATTTAGGTGGCATGTCTACGCCAAAACCTATAAATTAAATTTGCTAACTGTATATATTTTTAAAAATAAGTGGGCTGGGGCAAGCTATAGCCTAACGACGACGGCTCATGTCTGGTTCGATCCGAATGCACGGACCATTTTGACAGCTCTACGAGTCGCATCGAACGAGGCCCGGCCCATTAACACAACTGCGCAGTCCATTTATTGCTCTATTAATTGCGCATCTCTCTCGCCATGCTTATCGTTTAAAAAGCGCGCACCGACTCATTGACAAATGGTCCCTGCCGAGAGAGCAGAAGAGAACAGACAAGGACTGCCTCCTCTGCTTAAAAAACAACACAACTGCTCATACTCGACTCACTGTATATCATTCACTAAAAGGCATCTCAATCTTTCTTAAATTCTATTTTAATAAAGAAAAACAAAACAAAACAAAAAAAAAAAAAAAAAAAAGGAAAAAGAAGAAGAAGAAGAAGATTAAATGTTCGAATGGATGCTGTCAAATTGGTAGTTTGATTTGTAGGGTCTGCATGTTTCTCTAACTTTAGTTTCATTGCTGCATTGTGCTGAACATTTTTTTTTTTTTTTTTTTTGTTCAGCTGCTTGATTCCCTAATGCACTTTTAATTTTCCTTCTTTTTTCGTCGTGTATTATTGGTGTTTTCTTCTGTGCTAAAGAACAAAAATCTATTCTTGTCCCTGCTGCTTTTTTTCTTTTTTAATTTTTTTTTTCTGAAGGCAAAAAACAGACCATGAAGGTCGATCAGTGTAGGGATGCCTGACAAGAACACAGGCAATGCTGCTGGAAAAATGAAAAGGATTTGGGATCGATTCGAGTGAAGCCTAGCTTTATGTTAACTGGATGGATTGAAGCCATTAGTTAATTAACTCAATGCTTTTATCATGAGCCACTTTTTTTTTTTTCTTTTTTGTCAAAAGTGAAAAAGGAAAACTAAAACCGACCTGGATTGATATGTGCCGCACTTCAGGGTCATCAAGGTTTAGTCTGATAGGATCGACTGCTATCACGACCTTGGTCCTACCTCCATAGTGCGATCTTTTAGAAGAGGCCATCTTCCATCTCATTGTTGCAAAAAGATGAATTCGTCACCTCGGCGATTATTGCCGGTTAGTTATACAACCATCATAAACAATAACGAATTTAAATTGAAATTTGAACGAATATCATATTCGTCGGAGAGAATGAGTGTGCTCAAGCTGTTGGCATTAGATTTTCCAACGAAAAGACATGCTCATCCACATTATCTCATGGACGAAGGAGCGCTTTCGCATACCTTCGCATCCGTCCTTTCTCTCTGTTATTGATCATAAGAGAAATAAATCATATAAAATATTTTATCGAACTGAGAGCTAACACGGTAAGAGGACATATCTCGAAAAATTTTATAATCTCTTAGAATTGACCCTTATTCATTATTGCAATTCTATTGCCGCGTTAGTCATATAAATTCTCCCGTAGAAACTAAAAAAGGTTATCTCATGTTTAATACGACAATTGTGTTATATTAATGAACCAAAGAGAATTATCTTTGTACTAGCATGATTTAGATCAATTAAGCCAATTGCCTAATCGAAGGAGAGCTATAATAGTAAAATTGTTGTCTTGTGATTTGATGATCATATTTTTGAGTAATGAAAATAATCTCTAATAATGTATAATAAGACAACTTATAATAATAGGTGAGTTTCATATTTCGAACTATTTTTTTATTTTTATGTTGATCGATTACAAAATTAGTACAGCATATTCTCCAAACCCTAACTTCACCTCTAGTTCACCTTTAGTTTTCGAGCTCAAACTCATATGTTAAAATATAATTGATCGATCGGGTTCACTTCTTTATCTTAGTGTTGCATTGGACCATTTGCCCGCTTGATTTGCCTAAATTGACCCATCCATCGAATCAAATTAAGAGATAATAAACCTTGGTTTTACACGCATCCCATATTCGATATGATAATTATATCACATTAATGAACCACAATTTAATATATTCATGCTCCCCAAAATTTATAAATTGGTAATAGGTAATATATTAACGATTCAATCAATAATAATACTTTTTGAAATAATAATCACCTCTAATTCCATAAACAAATTCAAACTCAGAAAAAAAATTTAAATCATTATCATTATTTTTAATCGAATCAAATCATTTATGAACTTTAACATATAAATATTAAAGGGCACATGGCTAAGTAACTATGTAGAAGGCCATATTGACTCAAACCTCACTAAATTGAACACGAAAGGCAAGTTAAAGAAACATCCTCCTTTCCACCTACATTCTCATAATTAATTCAAGGGATAAACCTTAAAATAACTCGTGGGGGAACATTTAAAATTTGGAGACTATTTTATTTATTTTTGTAAATAAATAAATAAAAGTGTTAATTTACACATAAAAGTACCCTTGAAGAGTGGAGCACAACTCCAGTGCCCACGCTCGACCCACATCGAACACCTGTTCATGGCTTCCCCCTTTCGCTTCCTTCTCCTAATCGTCGCCCTAGCGGCGGCGGCCGAGGCGGAGGTGGTGGGGATGGCGAAGGCAACCGCCGCCGCCGCCGCCTCTGGTGTCTCGAAGAAGAAGACATACATCTTCCGCGTTGACAATCTCGCGAAGCCCTCGGTCTTCCCTACTGTGGCACACTGGTACGCCTCCGCGGCCTTCTCCAGCGGCGCCGCGGCGGAACCGCTCCCGCTCCTCCATGTCTACGACACCGTTTTCCACGGCTTCTCTGCTTCGCTTTCTGAGTTCCGCGCCGCCGCCCTTGCGGCGCACCCTAATGTGCTCGCCGTCTTTGAGGACCGCGTTCGCCACGCGGACACCACCCGCTCCCCGCAGTTCCTCGGCCTGCGCAACCAGGTTGGGCTCTGGTCTGATTCTGACTACGGATCTGATGTCATAGTCGGCGTGCTTGACACCGGCGTTTGGCCCGAGCGTCGCAGCTTCTCGGACCGCAACCTTGGTCCCGTCCCCTCGCGGTGGCGGGGCGCCTGCGAGACGGGCCCTGGGTTTCCGGCGTCTCTCTGCAATCGCAAGCTCGTTGGAGCTAGATTCTTCTCCAAGGGGCACGATGCCGCCTTCGCCGGTGGCGGCGGCGGCGCCGGAATCAACGAAACGGTCGAGTCGCGCTCCCCCCGCGACGCCGATGGCCATGGTACGCACACCGCCTCGACCGCTGCCGGCCGCCACGCTTTTGACGCGAGCATGGCTGGCTACGCTGAAGGCATTGCCAAGGGCGTGGCGCCGAAGGCTCGCGTGGCTAGCTACAAGGTTTGCTGGAAGGGCTCCGGATGTCTCGATTCCGACATCCTCGCCGGATTCGATCGCGCTGTTGCTGATGGTGTGGACGTCATCTCCGTCTCCATCGGCGGTGGAGATGGCATGGCCTCGCCTTTCTATCTCGATCCCATCGCCATCGGTTCGTACGGCGCCGTCTTCCGTGGCGTTTTCGTTGCCTCCTCAGCTGGGAACGACGGTCCGATCTCCATGTCCGTCACCAACCTTGCCCCTTGGCTCACCACTGTTGGTGCTGGCACCATCGACCGCAACTTTCCTGCTGACATTTTGCTCGGCGATGGCCGACGTCTTTCTGGCGTCTCCCTATACTCGGGGAAGCCACTCAATGGATCTGCGTACCCGCTGGTCTACCCAGGCAAATCCAGCGGCCTCTCCGCCTCCCTCTGTATGGAGAACTCCCTGGACCCCAAGTTGGTTGCCGGCAAGATCGTGATCTGCGACCGCGGCAGCAGCCCGCGGGTGGCGAAGGGACTCGTGGTGAAGGAAGCGGGCGGTATTGGGATGATCCTCGCCAACAGCGCTTCTAACGGAGAGGGTCTCGTCGGCGACGCTCATATCCTTCCTGCTTGCGCCGTCGGCTCCGCCGAGGGCGAAGCCATCAAGACCTACGCCGCCTCCGCTGCTGCTCCTATCGCCACCATCCAATTCAAGGGCACAGTGGTGGGCGTGAGGCCGGCCCCGGTGGTGGCGTCCTTCTCCGGCCGCGGCCCCAATGGCATCGCCCCGGCTGTCCTCAAGCCAGACATAATCGCGCCCGGAGTGAACATCCTCGCAGCATGGACCGGAGCAACTGGACCAACCGGCCTAGACTCCGACGGCCGGAGGACGGAGTTCAATATCCTCTCAGGCACCTCCATGGCGTGTCCGCACGTCAGTGGCGCAGCGGCTCTGCTGAAGTCCGCCCATCCCGACTGGAGCCCAGCGGCGATCCGATCAGCGATGATGACAACAGCGGGCATCACCGACAACCTCCGGCGTCCTCTGAGGGACGAGATAACTGGGAAGCCAGCGACGCCGTTGGACTTTGGAGCTGGACATCTAAACCTTGGCCGGGCCATGGATCCAGGCCTCGTCTACGATCTATCAGACCAGGACTACGTTGCTTTCCTCTGCTCCATCGGCTACGATCCGAGGACGGTACAGGTGATCACCCATGTACCAGTGTCATGCCCTGCGAAGAAGCCGACCATGGAGGACCTCAACTACCCGTCCATATCCGTGGTGTTCGACGGAACGTCTGCCTCGAAGAACCAGAGCAGGACGGTGAGGCGGACGGCGACGAACGTGGGGGCGGAAGCGTCGGCTGTGTACCGTTCGAGGGTTGAGGTGGATGCCAGGCAGGGACTGACCATCGATGTGAGGCCAAGGAAACTGGTTTTCACGGCCGGCGCGCGGAAACAGAGCTTCTCGGTGGCGGTGACTGCCACGGCGTCGGCAGCAGCAGCGGGGAGCGACGGAGGGGGGCAGTACGGTTACTTGGTATGGTCCGATGGGGTGCATCAGGTTCGTAGTCCGATCGTGGTGTCGTGGATGCAAGCGCTGTAGGACTGTTAACGGTCAAGTAAAGCTTCAGGTAATTCTCGATGCTTATTAGGTAGACCGGGTTTATTTGTTAATTAGACTGGTCGGTTTGAATCGATTTAACGTATGCTTTTTAGTGGAATTTACTACTTCACCCCAAAATCTATGACTCGGTCAAATCATGCCCCTCGAAGAAGAAGAAATTTTATTCTAATGCATGGTATCTCTCAAGTAATAAACTAAGCTAAATTTCCTGTTCAGAATTTAAAATAAGAAGAAAATGTTTTGGTCGGAAATCTTGATTCCATGAGTAGGCATTGAGACTCATCGAGTTTCAATTTATATCTAGATCGATTGATTTGGAACTACAAAGACTGTAATCGACGATCTAATGGTCTCCATCGATTTATTCCACTGTCATTACGAAGAAAGTAAATCATACAACACATCTCTAAAAATAACAGAGAGTTATCTGAGTTAGATAACCTTTTTAGCTGCGTCATCATTGCCGGCGTGCTCTGACCCCCGCTCTTTTAGAAAAATCAAGGTGAAGTCCAAAGCCGGCGAGTGGGTCGGTCGGCGGTGCGTCGCCGGATCAATTCCGTTTTCTTATCAGCTTCCTTCGGTCGCGGTGTTCCACTAGTTTTTTATCTCGTCGACCATTCTTACCGGTAATTCCCCCGCAATTAGAGGCCAGCTGCCGCAATAATTCGTGGTCCGATCAATAAAAGCTTGCTTCTTTTCAATCGAGTCAAAAATCAAATCTTGTCGTTGCATAGCACGCGTACTTGCTGCCGAGGTGGCTCTGGAGGTTGATCACGAGCTCGTCCTCTGCTCGGGTGAAGTTGTCGCGCTTGAGGCCGCGGGCGATGGTAGTAGTTGATCCAGTGGAGGCGGCAGCTCAGAAGGCCGCCGGCGCCGGACTCGGGCAGGGAGCGCCGCCTAACCGCGCTCGCCGTGGGTGGCGAGGCGCTTGTCTGGGAAGGAATTGAAGGTGGGCCGTTGAACGCCTGATGAAAACAGGAGATTCCATAGGAGCGAGGACCGGCGGTGTCCTAGTGGCTAGAGCGTGGAGGTATCCAATCGGAGGTCACGGGTTGTCGAAGCTGCGAGAATTGCGAACACGAATATGCGGAAAGTTCAACGGCGTGTCCGGAGGATAAACCGTATGCGCTCGATAGGGACGGTTGAGCAGATTCGTCAAAAATCCTTCGGGGTTTTACGATGAGGTCTTCAGCGCGGCAAGAATTATAAAAAGTTTACCCATCACAGTTTAGTGTGCTAGATCTAGTGGCAAGCACATGGAGGTATCCAATCGGAGGTCACGGGTTCGATCCCAAAGGGCTGCAGAAATTGCAACTCCCACGAATATGTGCGGAAAGTTCAACGAGCAGTGTCCGGAGGATAAACCCGTGTACGCCTCGATAGAGCGATTGAACGATTCGCCCAAAAATCCTTGGGGTTTACGATGAGGGTCTTGGGCGGCAAATTATAAAAGTTTACCCCATTTGCCCCGCGCAATGGCGCGTCGGTAAGAGCTTGGGGGGTCCCTGGAGCAAGCCATTGTTCGATCCCTGCCGGCTGCAGCTTGCGGAGGGAATTCCGCCGTTTTCCACTCGCTTGCGGGTTGCGGAGGCGGGTTCCCGTTTACCAGCGGGTTAGTTTGGGGTGCGGACCCTGATTGACGTTAAATCCCTCACGGCGACTTGGTGGCGCGTCTTCTGATTGTGGTAGGTGGAGACTCGAAAAAAAAAAACAAAAAACAGGACCGGCGGTGTGGACGTGTTAATTATGCGGTAAATGGCTTATATCATTATAATTAAAATAAAATAAAATTAGATAAAAAAATTCTTAATTTTTATTATTAGATTTTACAAATTGTCAAAGAGAGAGACAGACTGTCAATATTTCTTCTTTTCCAAGACAAATAAAGAAAAACATTGCCACTTGGCCGAATGATTAAAAAAAAAAAAACTGTGCAAGAGGTCGTAATTAATAACCCAAAGCTTCACCAACATAACACTTGACAATTGGAAAAATTAGCACATTAAACTTTTATAGTGAAAAATCGATTATAATCAATCAAATTGATTAAATCTAAATCAAAGTCAAATAAATTAAAAATTTTAATTAATTGAATCGATTAAATTTTTAAATAAAAATCAAACCGATCACACTAGATATGTTTATCGATTCTTCGATTCTGAATCCGATTCGATTCTGATCGATTTCAGATTCGTCAATATTGAAATCGATCCGAATTAATTTAAAATCAATTCCAAAGTTTTAACTTTGAAACCAATTCAATTCAAACCGATTCCGAAATGATTCTTGATCACCTTCTCTGAATTTGAACTTCCAAATTCATCTAAGGTGTTGATGATCTTATTCTTTTTTTCTATCATAAAATAATCTTATAAACATCTTAGCATGCTAAGAATTTTCATCTTTAAATTAATAACTGAAACTAGATCTAAATCGGAACCAGAATTGATTCCGAAATAGTTCCGAATTGATTCCAAAATCGATTGGAACCGAATCGAATCGGAATCGAAACGGTTCCAATTCGGTTCCAAAACCAGTTCATTTGAATCGATTTCGGTTCCAAATTTAATGGATTGGTTCCGACTCGATTCCGAATCAAATCAATCCGTTAAGCATACATAGATCAAACACATAAAAAATCAATTAATTTAATAAAAAAATCAAATTCAAAATCAATCGATTGATATTTCAGTATCAATCGATTACGGTACCAATTAACTGATACAATATCAATAAATCGAATCCAACTTTCGATTTGGATCAATTTAATAGAACTTTTGCACATTCTTAATCCTTACTGACCCTCCAGCAGTAGTTTCCATTCTCTGGTGCCAGTCTCCGATGTTAGTACTCTCCACTGTATCTTTGCCGGATTTTAGGTGTCTGATTGGCCTCAACGCCAACAACAGCAAGGTCTGCCAAGTTCGGCTATGATCCACCCGGTGGAAAGTAATTGATTTCAGTAGGGAATGAATATGATCAGAAAAATACAGATAAACTGAGAATGCTTGAGGCATACGGACCTAGAATGTTTCTGCAGCTTCAGACAATGAGGCACGTTCATCTGTAATGTCATATTTCATCTGAGTTTCTTGGACATCACGTACATGACTGCCGTTCCAGCATATTTCACAGCGAATCTCTCTGTACCAGTAAAACTTCCTGGTGCCACACCATTGTTCATCGACGTTAAACTTGCAATTGATAGACTACGAGAGGTCAAGGTTACAAACTGTAAATTGCAGTACAAATTGCCAAAGGGCGTTAATTGCTGAAAAGTATCACTAAATGAGATGAAATATAACCAGGCATTCGCCCTAAAGTAGCATGGCGAATGTTAGAGCTTTACAAACTGAGCAACAACGCAAGAAATGCTGCACGATGTTTAGACAGTAGTTGCTTCTGATAATATTCACACTAGTTGCTTCAAAATGTGTATTTCACATGCCACAACAACTTTGTTGAATGTAGAATAAGTTTAAGAGACTCCCAATTCCAACTAAAAAAAAAAGTAAAACAGTTACATTAACGGTCCCCTCCGATTGTCTCTTCTACCGATGGAGGAAATAAATCGGACAAGTGCAAGCGGGATTGCCTCAGCATACCAACATCCCAAGGGATCGATCCTCATTTGGAGAAAAGTCCACAAATACACCGTAGCTGGATCGACCTAGAGATACCTGAGCTTCAGCATGAACACCTTTTCTCCTGCACCATAGCCCAGGGGCTATCCCAATTCCAATTACAGAACGCACAGAAGGTGGCATTTGCAACTTTAATATCCATTTTGCTGAATTCTACTGGAAATCTATTTTGCCAATACATGCTTTTAAGCACTCAATTAGTGTACCAAATTTTATTCCGGCTACCTTTGAAGCTATCTCATGATCACAAACTAAATACAAAAAAAAAAATGCACCAAAAGGTTATAGGCCCATAAATTGTGCAATATACAAAATTATATAAACCCAAAAATGAATGTGTGTATGCGACAAGGGGGGCTATACGCTATGCAAAACATGGCATGTCACATGGAGGACCACCATTTATATTTGTTTTTGCAATGTTTTCCATGATATACATATAATCAATCAATAATTATATTCTGATGGTTATTATGTTAAAATAAGTTTCCATTCTTTATCCAAGATTACTTATTGTGCAGTGCATACATAATTAATTTATACTATAAATCTCCTTGAACAGTTTACGTTCTCAAGGTGTGTTCTCCATAGTGCCTAGCATAGAGGATATACTATTGTTTTTATATTTATTATTTCTATTTTTACTATTTTTGTGTTTTTCAGAATCCTTAGGGTGTGTTTGGTTCAAGTTATCATGCATAATCTTGATTATGTGATTACTTGGTAATCCCATAATTAAAGTTATGGGAATGAAACATAATTTATGTTTGGCTCAATCCTAAGTAATGGAATAAAAACTTGTTTGTTTGGAGATTTTAGTGTATAACCTAGTTTAATATTTTACTATATTATCCTTAGTTCAAACTCTAAGGTTTCATTTACTCTGAAAAATGGTGGTATCGGTATCGGTATCGACGGCGGCAGTTGGCGACCGTTGACGACGACCGGACGACAACAGAGGCATGGCAGGCGGCGGTGGCGATCGACGATCGACGAGTGGCGATCGACGACTAGTGACAGACGGTGGGCAGTCAACGGTGGCGGTCCGTAATGACCGACGATCGGTGGTGGTGGTCGATGATCGATCGCTGGCGATCGGCGATCGACGCCGATCGGCGACGCGGACGATCGACAGCGGCCGATGATCGACTAAGGTTTTGAATATATTAGGACGAAATTGAGATTTGATAAAATTCGAGGGATAATTTTGAAAAAAAAATATTTGTTAACCCCAAAATCAAGAAAAACCTTACCCTCCTCTAGGTAATGTGATTCTGGGTTGCATGCCTCATTTGTTGATGTGTCGGACTGGCAGGCATACTTTGTTACTTAGAAATCACTGATTCCTTGAACCAAACAAGGTCATTATGGATAATCTTAGATGGATAACTAAAGTTATCCATGATAATCTTGAACCAAATGCACCCTTATAGTTTTAGAATCTTAATTTCAAACTTATATATTTTATTTTAACCCCAAATATTCTAATTTTTCACTTTGCACGCCTGAAGTTCACCAATTTTTTTTTTCATTTGACCACTTTTCAATTTTTAACTTCACCCAGTAAATTTTAAGGTTACTCAAATTTTCCATCTTACCTCTTGAAGTTTTCCATAGAAATCAACTTGCACAAATTAACAACCTCCAACTCAACAAACACAATTGCAATTTGTTACTGATAAAGAATCTCTTTTACCTTCAAACACTCAGACAATTCATTCACCATCTACTTGTGCCTCAAGACTGAGTGCCACAGCTTGCTAATATTGTTTTATGTCGAGTTCAAAAATTATATATAAAAAAGACAGTCCAATGCACAAAGCTCCAACCAAAGCGAGATCCCAAAGAATGGTCAGACCATATTGGGTCGTACATGTGTGTGGACTGTCATCTAATTGTTTTAAATGGCATAGTTGCTCATATGCTTTTTCTTTATATTTAAGACTTTAGACAATGCAAAATATGCAAGTGAAACTGTGATTATAAATTTTTCTAATCTAATGTTATTTACCTTATGAAAGTTAAGTCATCATCTGACATGTATTGCGTAGTGAGAGAATCTCCTGAGATCATAAAATACAAGAATCTTTCTATGTATGGCTCAAGAACTGCATGAAGCACCATCTATGAACATTTAACACTAATAGTACAAACTTACCATTGTTAGCTATGCAATCAAAAGATTCTAGTGCCTCTGAAGTTGTTCTGTATATGTTTGGTGCCAGCATATGAACAAGGTGAGCATCAACCCACCTACAATGAGAAGGAAAAAAAAAATTCCATAAACAATCGAAGTAATATAATCTGATTGAACTTTTACTGATCATCAATGAATGATCCAAGTCCTCAAGATAGCTTGCAGGTCTCAATATGTATAAAGTCTCATGTAGACCTTTTCTAAGTTCTCCCACAGTATTTCTAGTGTTACCGAACCTGTTCATACAAAAGGATTGTGATGAACTTTCTTGATTCAGTCCAATTATGTTCTCTCTGTTTGAATGTTTTAATGAAAGGTCTTTCTTGCTGATATGCACATAAACAATGTTAGCTGAATCATCTAATTCAGTTATTCTTGCACTCTTATTCCAATTTTTCTAACTTTCTCACAATATCTGCAGATAAGAACTGAATTAAGTACCGGTAAATCTTGCTAGCTAACTACCATATTCCCATGTCTCAACTAACAAAACCAACCTTTAATTTGATCCAGTTAATTTATTTAAAAGAAAAAGAAAAATCAAAATAACCTGATGAATTAATTAGCTGCTCCCCATCCACAACCAGTATCAGAACCTTCTTATAATCAGACCACTCTATCTCCTTCTTACTTAAAGGATTCACCTCCACAATTTTGTATCGTATATCTGATAATCAAGAAACGCTGGAAAATAGCAGCAATTGATTAAAAGATACAATGCACACCGTGATGAAAAGCAATGCTATATCTAATCAAAAGTCTAGACCAGCAAAAAAAGGGCACCTGATGCATGTCTGCTTAACTGAATCCAAAACAGGGCAGTTATGTGAATAATCTTAACTAGATATTGGAAAGGGAGATTGCCCTGAACCAAGAAACAATAATCGTTGATCGCATAATTAAGCATTTCCATCCTAAATGATAGCTGCAGCCTGCAGTTCCGACATGGTGCTTGTTAAAAATACTAAAACCTAAAGATGAATGATTACCTCTGACATTATTGCAGTAGGGGCAAGCCTCATACTGGTAAAGTGCGACATCCCTTGGAATCCGCTCGGGAGAGTGTTGCTCCTCGGCCTCCGCCATGGTCACGAGAACCAACGAGAAGGTTAGCGCGCCGGTCAAGCCAACAGGGAAGGTCCTCGACGCAGCGGCAGGTGGAGGTGAAGGGAACCGTATCCACCAGTCCGTTCCCGTTACATCAGAGCCCCTGGAGAAAATGGAGGCCGTAAGCACGGTCCCCGGGGCAGCGATCGCCGTGAAGGAAGATAACGAGTGAGGAGGGAAGTCGCGGCGGAGGACGGATTGGACGAGGTGACGCTGCGCAGCCCTTCTCATCGCTTCCATCTCGACGCGATCGAATCCTTCGACTTCGAGAGCAGGCCTCGCCGTGATCGCGGCAACGGCAGAAGAGGCGAAGGTGATGATCGGCGAGAGGAGGGCGATGAGGTTTACGTTATGCTATTCCTCCGGAGCACATTTAGGCTTCGGTATTCTACTGTACACGTAAAAATTAAGTACATTTATGGAAAGTTCAAAGCGATGGAATATATTATGAGGTAGGATGAAATTTTAAATCAATTTCCAAGAACGTGCGATTTGGTTTATTTATCATGTATAATCTAGATTATGTAAATTTTAATTATGTAAATTTTAATTATATAATTAATATTATAGAAAATAGTAAGACAGAGTATTGATTGCAAAATAGATTCAGTTCGATGTTAGATGAGGGGTATAAAATCCTCTCTGATTTTAGATGAATCCTCTTTGTTTTGTCACTGTATCAAGGGACTTTGTTCCCCGTAATTTACCTCTCATCAGTGTCTTTGGACGGATGACAGAGAGCTGTCAGTTGGATAGATTCTTAACTTTTAGAATATTATAGAGAATGGAATATAACTAATATTATTTAGTTCAATCTTAAATAATATAATAAAAATTTATTTATTTAAAAATTTTAATGTATAACTTAGTTTAATATTTTATTATATTATCTTTAATTCAATTCTAAAATTTCATATATTTTGAAAGATGATGATATTGGTATCGATATTGACGACGTTGATTGACGATCGTCGATGACATTGGACAGCAACAGAGACAATGGTGAGCGACGACGACGATCAACAATCGACGGACGATGGTCGACGACTAACGATCGACGATCGATGGTTGTTGCCAGCGACGATCAATGACGACGACCGACGATTGACAGTCGTTGCCAGCGACGACTGATAATCGGCGATCGACGATCGACGACCGGCGATTGAAGATCGACGGTCGACGACGACGACGATCAACAGTGGTAGCGGCGAGCGATTAATTAAGATTTTGATTTTAAGGACGAAATTATGATTTTATAAAATTTGAAAGATAATTTTAAAAAAAATATTATTAGTAATATAATTTCGGATTGCAAGTCTCATTTGCTATTGTGAACTGCTTTATTATTTGAAATCCTGTGAGTCAAACAAAGTCATTATTAAAATTATTCATGATAATTTTAAATCAAATACATCTTAAAATTTTTTGATATGTTTATTTCTTTGTCTTCTTATTTTTTGATTGGATAAAATATTAATATATCATTCATACAATGACGAATCATTTTTTATCCCATCAAATTTTAATTAAGAAATTTTACGAAATAATAAAAAAAAAGCCTTCAAAATTCAAGATTTTTTTTTTTGGACAAACGACATTCTTCCGAGTCATGCATGGAAGGATTGCACTGTGAATATTTTCCGGGTGCTGCCGCACGTGATAACCCATGGGCCCCGGAGCTGCCGCATGTGATTGGTGACCACGTGGGAGACTTCTGCGAAGAGTTGGCGGCACAGGGCCACGTGCACATGAACTTCATCCAGATGTTCTGGGCCGTGCATGCTGATGGGCCAGCTATACTGAACAAGGTAGAGACTGTATTGGGCTTCAGAACAGAAAAGCTGGGCCCAAGTAGGTGGCTCGTAAGATACTACGGCAGCAGGAGCAGCCGGACGGCCATATAGCGGCTGGAGAAGATGGTGGAAGAAAGAGTGGAACCGAGGACTGTGAATGGGGATCCATACTCTCTTTTGGCTCTGGTGTTACTTTTGGGGGAGTTCTAGCGAGGAATCGAATGATTTGAGAACTGTTGATGATAGTAATAAAGGTTGCAGGCGATAAATGGTCATGGTTTCTTGTAGTTTGTCTCACAGAGGCATTTCGTCATGCATGTTAACAGCAGTCGAATTCCTGTTCCAACGCTCGCTTCCTTCGTTGTCGCCGACGCGGCAGGCGCACGCCGGCCTCCTCAAATGCGGTCTCGTCCCTGGAGACGCCTGCCACACCTCCAAGCTCGTGGCTTTCTACGCCTGTCATCGCCGCGTAGTCGATGTGGAATTACTCTCAAGGTCCCTTACTCGTCCTGACCCCTTTGCCTTCTCCGGCGTTATCTCTGTCCTCGTCCGCTCGCGCCTCTACTCTGCTGCGCTCTCTCTTCTTCCCTGCATGCTCTCTCTTCGCATCCCTCCCGATCCCTTCGTCATCCCCGCCGCTCTCAAGGCCTGCGCCGCACTCCCTTCCCTACCCATCGGCCGGCAGCTCCACGCTCTTTCCCTCGTTGGAGGGGTCTTCTCCGACCCCTTCGTCGCCTCCGCCCTCGTCGACATGTATCTCAAGTGTGCCGCAGTGGCCAATGCGTACCAGGTGTTCGACGAAATGTCCGAGAGGAGTATCGTGGTCTGGAGCGCCATGATCGCTGGCTGTGCGACCCACGGTCGCACAGGGGAGGCTTTCCAAATGCTCGACAGGATGCGGAGTTCCGGCGTCGAACCGAATTTGATCACTTTCAACGGATTGATTGTGGGGTTGAACCGCAGTGGGCGGCCTCACGAGACTCTGCCTCTGCTGCGGAGGATGCACTCCGAGGGCTTCGAACTGGACGAGGTCTCCGTTTCGAGCACCCTGTCAGCCGCCAGCGACGTGGAGGATCTCATGATGGGTAGCCAAATTCATGGATACGTGATCAAGACGAGGTTGGAAACCAACAGCTCCGTGGTGAGCGCTCTCCTCGACATGTATGGCAAATGCGGTTGCGCCGACGAGATGGTCCAAGCGTTTGACACGGGGACCGCGCCGGACGTCGGTTCCCGCAATGCTCTGCTCGCCGGCCTCTCGAGGAATGGCCGCGTCGACGACGCCTTGAAGGCGTTTGCCGAGTTCCAAGCACAAGGCGTCGAACTAAATGTAGTGTCTTGGACGTCAATTGTGGCTTGTTGCTCACAGAACGGGAAGGATATGGATGCTCTGCAACTCTTTAGACGGATGCAGAGCGCAGGGGTGGAACCGAACTCAGTGACCATCCCTTGCCTGTTACCTGCTTGTGGAAATGTCGCAGCCTTGTTGCAGGGCAAATCTGCTCACTGCTTTTCTCTTCGAAAGGGCATCCTGGCGGATGTGTATGTGGGCAGTTCCTTGGTGGATATGTATGCCAAATGCGGCCGAATCACAGATGCTCGAGTTGTGTTCGACGCCATGCCATCAAGGAACATCGTCTCCTGGAACGCAATCGTCGGAGGGTATGCGATGCACGGGAAGGCGAAGGATGCGATTGAGCTGCTCCTCTCCATGAAGCGAAACCGGCCGAAGCCAGATTCCATCACCTTCGTCTGCGTGCTCTCTGCGTGTAGCCAAGCTGGGCTAACAGAGGACGGAGAGCGGTACTTCGACGAGATGCAGAAAGAGCATGGGATCACTGCGAGCATCGAGCATTACGCGTGCATGGTGAGCCTTCTCGGTCGCGCGGGAAGGTTGGACGAGGCTTATGAACTGATAAGGACGATGCACGTCGAGCCTGATGGTTGTGTGTGGGGAGCATTGCTCAGTGCCTGTAGGGTTCATAACAATGTTACTCTGGCAGAGATTGCAGCAGAAAAACTGTTCGAGTTGGAGCCGGTGAATGCCGGAAACTATGTGCTGCTTTCGAACATCTACGCTGCAAAAGGAATGCGGGACGAAGTGGACAGGGTGAGGGATATGATGAAGACCATGGGCGTGAAGAAGAACCCAGGATGCAGTTGGATCGAAATACGGAACAAGGTTCATATGCTGTTGGCCGGCCACAAGTCTCATCCCCAGATGAGCCGAATCACCGAGAAGTTGGAGAAGCTCAGTGAAGAGATGAAGAGACTGGGTTACCTCCCAAGCACCAACTTCGTGTTGCAAGATGTCGAGGAGCAGGACAAAGAGCACATTCTGTGTGGCCATAGCGAGAGGTTGGCGGTGGCTCTGGGACTTATAAGCACCCCCGCGGGGACTTCACTTCGGGTGATAAAAAATCTTCGCATCTGTGGAGACTGCCATACTGCGATAAAGTTCATTTCCAAGTTCGAGGGCAGGGAGATCCTTGTGCGAGATACGAACCGGTATCATCACTTCCAGGATGGAAGTTGCTCTTGTGATGATTTTTGGTGAGCAAACTCACAGGAACAAATCAGGATCAGCTCCAGAATCTGTCATCAAGATCTAACTCAGCAGTTGGAATTTTTAACAGTGTTGCTAGATTCCGCTCCAGATTCGAAAAGCTACGTGGGTAAGGATCCAAGACCAGATTTTTGTCGTTCCATGTACTCGTACAAATGCATAGAGTTATTCACTGCGAAGAGCAGCAACAGAGCAGATGCTTGAGGTTTCGAGGAAATTTATGCACCAAATGAGATCGATTTTTTTATGAAATTTGTCGCAGTGAGCTTCTCATTTTTGATGAAATATGATCGATTTTTTTTTTAATTATATTTGTTAGGGGTTTTTAAGCTTAGTATTGTTGCGGCTGAGATCGGGATGCTGAGATATTTAGTAGCGAACACAATAAAATACCGATGACTCGTATCGAAGGACTTGACACGGTAGAGATGCCGAATTAGAGAATTAGGTGTCTCGGGAGCTAATCGAGTGATACTTCACAGTCAAGACGAGTCCTATAGTGGAAAGAAGAGATTAAGGGTGTCGAAAGATATCTCTGACGCTCAATACAAGGATTAATGAATAGAGAAGATAATATGAAAGTACAAAAGTAATATAAAAGATATCGAACCACCTCTTTTTCTCTTCAGATGACCCTTATATAAGTGGATATATATCTGCGAAGCAATACGGAGGGACATGGGAGGTATGACTTTATGATGTGATGTCGCTGTCTATTAGAGATAATTGAGATCATTATCCTTATAAATATTGTCGACGCATAGACAGTAATTAATGCTCTCACATGGTTGATAGGAGATCATTCTTAATTTAATAGATTTGACACTCTTTTGAAATAGATATGATCATATATCGATCTATCAGATGAGATTATTAACAGAGGATGCATACTATTTTATCACGAAGGAGCACGTCATATTTTCATTTTCATTTGTTAGGGGTTTTTAAGCTTTATATTATTTTTTTTGACAATTTTTTCTGAAGAAAATCAAAAAGGGTACTCTATATGAACATTATCGTCAAAAACAAAATTTTACATTAAAAAAAATATATCAAAAGAATACCCCATATTTTAAAAATACTTATGTTCTAATTTTGTTATAGCAACTTTAATATACTTAAAATTACTAAATAATTATAATCAAAATTATTTTAATGATCAAGTCAAATACTATTAGAATAATTAAACAAAATTGTTTTGACTCCAATTAAAAATATTTTAAAAATACGAGGTGTCCTTTTATTTATTTTTTAATATTTTTCTACCATTTTTTTTCTATTGCTTGAAATTCTTTAACGCTAGATGAAGATCTTAATTGAAATGGCCCGACAAGGACTAAACAAAATTATCTCGACAAGGTACATCTTGTTTTTCCGCAACCTACGTGATCAAGCACTCCGTGACAAAACAAAGAACGTTAAAACAAAAAAAAAAAAAAAAAAAATGAAACGTGCTACTGGCTCCTACATTATTTCAGTGACTTCTCTTCTGTGAAGAAAATAAAAAGAATAACATCCCCTAATGAGCATGACATTGTTAGCAGGAAAGTAGTTGATTGCAAACAAAATTGAGACCGCCCCACTTTAGAACATAACATATAGCTCACTCGACCTGCCTTCAGTTAAACGAATTAGAAACCGCCATTCCCATAAGTCGAAGAAGACGAAGATGGAGGCAGTGTCATACCACCTCTTAGCGACAAGCTCGGACCTCTGTTAGAGCTGGCCATGCTAATGAGGTTAGAATCAAGGAACACGATGATGACGGTAATGTCATCATGAAAATGTCGGCGAACCCCTTTATCAATCTTCTTCAGATCGGAGTACCTCATCTCCCTTTTCTTTGCTGCTTCTTGTAGTGCAGCTTTAACAAGTCTTCGTGCACTACCCTGCAAGTATTGGCTCGATAAGTACTTCTGAGACTAAGTTACAAATTGGGGAGCACCAAAAATTCAGAAAAAAAAATATATATACCACAGAGTGAAATATAGGGAACGGAAGAAAAAAGCAAGAAAATAAGAAGAAAGTGATCTTTAGTTTGGTTCATGGAGTGTCATAGTAATAATTACTCTTATAACGGTTCATCAGAATATTGTAAAGAATAGAGAAGCAATAATTTTCACATTGACAAGGCATTCCCATACAAAATATTTTATTTGATTTTAGCTCGCACTGCGAACCGAATGCATCATTAAAATACTTCACCAGGATCCGGCTACACAAATAAGTGCAATTCATTTGGATGAACCAAGAGACATTTCTTTTGCACAATACAATTTGGCAGTGTACTATGGAATGAATTGTTGAATCTGGAGCATATGTTATCCAAAGTAAAAGGAAATGTGGGAACTACCGAGCTACAGCAATCCATCCCTTTCAGAATAAAGCATGAAGCTCTAGTGGTCCAAGTAGACATGCAGGAAGATTGTAGGAGAATGTACTAAAGCAAGAGAATATTTTATTATTTCCTCTTACACAAATGAAAAACATTATATATTTCTGAAAGATTAGCACTGGATGCTCCCGACTACTGTAAGTATACACATGCAAATAGAACATGGCCATTTAAAAAATTTTGCAAACACAATTTAGAACGAGTAGTGATTACATTTTAAATTATTAGGAACTCAATTTCTTTCTGAATGTAGAAATTTTAAATGGCAATTGACTGAGAAATATACGATACTTTTTGATAAGAAACATACATTGCAAGTGTTCTTTTGAACAATATCAACTGCCTCCTGATTGCTTAGATGCTCCCAAAGACCATCTGAGGCAAATATAACAAACTGATCTTCGAGCTGCAATGTCTGTACAAGAATCGATGGCTCAGAACCTAGAATTGGTCTAGCAAATGGCTCTTTAAGGCGAAACTTTGGAAATAAGGGTTCGCGGTTAAACTCTGTTTTCTTGAGGTAGACATCTCCAATAGATCTCGAGATCTGCAAGCAAGATCATAAAGGCTGAGAAATCAAGGATAACATAACCAACTCCCAAGAAGGTGAGCCCTAGTATAGACACACTTTATAATATACAGCCTGGTGATGGCTTATTGTATTAATACAAACATTAATTTGTTATTATTTGTGAAGGCACATTATGCTACTTTCTTGTTCTTCTTTTTCACCCATATGTGAAGTTAACAGCGAAATTTGCCTTTTTGGCATATTGCAAGATGCAACTAACGAAACCACTTGCCTGTATGATTCCTTTGACACGCCAAACATTGTGCTTTAGAACGACAATCTGTGGGTCATCAGGATGCAAGGACTGCAATTCTTGTCTAACTGACTCAATTGCTGCATTGTGTTCTTCTGATAACTGGAGTGCTAGAACTTCTCCAGTGGCATTCACAAGTCTGCCTAGAACGGCTCGAGAGTCACCAAGGTTTGCAACATACAATGTTCCGCCACTGATCACACCGACCAAACAGCAAGAGCCAACGGCTGCAATCTGAGGTTTCACAGGCCATTGTCTAGTGACAAGAGACAAAAAGCCTTCTTCTGTAGCCTGGAATGCCTTTCGTATTATATCAGCTGACATTGTATGTTCCTCTGATGTAAATCCTATGAAACATCATGTGGAATATAAGATAACATGCATTTCTCTGACTACAGTTGGTGTAAAGAATTAGCTATTTAACACATTTGAATCATCCATAGATGCAGAATGCTCTATAGTAATTACAAAAAACATACAGAAAGAGTAATTAACTTGAGTAATTACATGAGCATAACAAATTCATTGGCCAAAAAATTACAAATGAGTATATAGCAACATGGGAGACAAAATGGAGATTACTGAAATGAGCTAAATAGTCATCACAAATCATGTCTGCAGATTGAATAAATGATAAGAACATACAAAGACCTCTAATTACTTAAAAACTCAACTAGAAAAGATTTAAATAGTAAGATTAACAATGTGGATTAACGACCAAGATAAACCAGGGAAGAGAGGCAAGAAAGTTTATAGACTCCAGCTTCAGAACCTTACTCTTGAGATGATGGAAAAGGTGATCGTTTATGTACTGGGAAGTTTCAGGACCACCATGTCCATCGTAGATGCCCACGAAGGTTCCGAAAGGACCGCAATCGTTCAAGCTCAGCGAACCTGATTCAATCTGGCTCTGGTCTTCAATTAGGTTATTAGCCTGGACGACGGCCATGGAGAACTCCCCGCCCACATGCCGCCCTGCATCCTTGTACCAAAGCAGCCTATCTTGCCGCCCGGAGGAGTCGGCAGGTGAGTTGACGTAGCGGCTCGAGGGCGGCCCGAAGCAGGCCTTGAGGAAATTCATCAACCTCTCTATCATCCCTCATGTCATCTCACAGATTGCCTCCGCCGTCCCGTTGGCTAAATCACTATCCAATGAATCCCCTTTCTCCGCAATCATAAAGCACAAGAAGACAACAAAAATCTGCTAAACTCCACCAGATCGGAAACTCTGCCTCCGGGATCGGATTCACGCATAAATCCCTGCAAAACGCGCACTCCTACATGTCAAGAACCGACCTCGCGTCCTCGGAGCCGGAACGGCGTCGACGAAGAACCACCACACTCGGTGCCTCCGTCAGATCTCAAAAGCCACGAAGGAAGGGCGGATGGAGCTCAAAAGGAAGCTGCAAAGTGAGGCGACGCGAGGGATTGCCGGAGAGGAATCAGGCAAGGAGGAGAGGGGATTCGGGGAATGGATGAGCGATGGGGAAAGAGGAGGCGGGCCGCTTTGGGTCGTGGATGGATCAGCTGGATTTGGACGAGGCATCCGGGGGAGGAGAAGAAAGTAGAGCGAGAGACGAACAAAAAAATATAAAAATATATAATAAAAAAAAACTAGAGGAAAGAAACAAAACAGCGACAGAGAAGCCATAAGAATCCAACAAAATAGAGCTCAATGACAGCGAGGCGCCGGACCCATCCGTGGGATCCACTTCCACCACACACACAAAAAAAAAAAAAACCAATCAAAATACCCCGCCAGATTGGAATGTCACTGCAAATACATGCACATATATTTTTCACATTTTAATTTTAATTTTAATATAATTCATTACGATTAGAAATACACATTATTTTTTTCGTATTTTTTTCTGATGAATACTACAGTTGAATTCTTAAATCCATCGGAATCATCACCGTTGTTATCATCATTGACCATTCTATCGAATTTCAGTTGGATTACGATCGAAATCCGATTGAATTACGATCACTAGTGATGCGGTCGTTGGCAGCTACAACCGTAGTCGATTTCGATCGCAATCTACTTTGAATCGCAGTAGGAATCCGCCCGAATCATGGTCGAATTCAGGTCAGATTGTGATTGGGATCGGTCGCAATTGCGAGCAAAGTGTTGATGATTATAATTCGATTAGAATTTGCTCGAAATCTAACCAGACTCCAATGTTGACTGCTCGAAATTCGATGATGTCAAGCTCCTTCAGCACACAGACATGAGACATAGAAAAGGAAGTTATTGTGCATTTTTTATTTTCGTGCATGAGTGTGCAAGAACCGCGTCCAAGATATCAAACCATTATATATATATATATACCTTATGCTGTGCGACTCATTCACGATAATATCTCAGTCGTCAGATCAAAATCGCAATTGCACAATGACGAGGAACGCACACTATTTTTTCCACGCGATTTTCATCGTTGTCGTCGTCGATTCACCGTCGGCTGACCGGATTCCGATCGGCAACCGAGCACGATCAGATCGGCACTGGGGTCCGATCGAATCCAACCTTTCGCCGACGAGATCAACGCCTACGCACTTATTGTGCGTCGCGTACAGTCAAACAACGAAACAATGTTCAGTATATCAAGTTTATATATATATAAAAGGGGAGAAAACAAAATTAAAATAAATAATTAATGTTACAATTAATGCAAATATAATGAAAAGCAATGATGTTATCATGAACATATTTACCACGTTTGTTTATTATTTATTTTGTCATAATTTATCTTTATAATTAAAGTGATGGAAAACATGTCTAGTTGTCATCCCTAACCAATTTTTATTTATTTATTTATTATTATTATTATTTAATATGGTCATTCAAAGAGAGCATGTGGATGTTGGTGCAATATGGGACCATTTAGTGAAAAATGGAAGTGGTTTAGGTCGCGATTCTGATGGGTGAATGGGAATGGGAGCCTATATAGATATTGATTAATTAGCTTGAATTAGGGTTTGCCCAACTAAAGTCGGAGGGAAGATTAATTTCGATGTGAACTAACTTGCTCACGATTAAAATGATGGTTTTGTTAGGCTCTTACGGGCGGGACTCGTTGACTAATACCATACATTACCCCTCAATTAATTATTTTATTTTGTTTAGTTCAACAATTAATTAACTAGAAGAGGTTAAAAGAGGAAAGGCGAAAAAGAACACGAACAACTCAATGATTCTTTAACGTGTTCAATGCGTTGAAAGTTGTATTTCTGAATGATAAGATAAAATGCATTAATTTAAAATGAAATAATATCATTAAATATTATTCTATTCGAGATACATGCTTCAGTGTCAAGGGTGAGGGAGAATAAAATCAAATAATGAAATATTATTTATTTTGTACACTAACAATGTAACACCAATGGACCTCTTTAATTAATTTTGGTGTTTGGGCCTCTGGCCTTGGAATGAATAATTTTGCTCGATAATAAATATAATTATTAAATAGCTAGCTAAACTCAATCCAAATTAATAAATATATGATAATTAATTAAATTTACATATCATAGATATAGATATGAAATATTTTAATATTTTTTAGATTATCTCAATTGTTCTAAATATTATTATTTATATAGCAAAACAACGATTCATTCATCTCAATATCTTCATCAATCAATTTATCAATTTCATAGTCAATATTAAAGAACACCAAAATAATAACGCTACTCGGGATAAGTTTGTTATCAGTAACGGTTTTTTTATGGGAGCGACAATTTTGACCGTCGAAATAGAGTTATTTCTTTCCATCGACGAATTCATAATCCCGTCTCTCTTCCATCCAAAATCAATGGGACCACACGCCACGTGTCGGTTCGGCCCGCCTCAGACCGCTTCCAGGTCGCTACCAAAGGGAAGATTCCCTCCGAATATCCTTCATTTCAAATTAATTCTGGCGTCCGTGGTCACCATGTCCGACGTTCCTCCTGTATAAATCGCCCCTTTCTTTCTTTCCTCGCTCGGATCCGAGTGCTTATCCAGCGTCTCTCTCTCTTGCATTTCATCGAACAAGCGATGAGCAGCGATCGAATGGACCAGATCCTTGAAGACGCCTTCAAGATCGGCGGCCGCGACAAGAAGGGCAGAATGGTCCTCCGCATCGTCGGGAAGTTCTTCCCAGGTGAGGGCGATTAGGGTTTAATCCTTGATTTTTTTTCGTGTCGTTGTTGTTTCGGATCGATGGATTTGGGTTGTGATTCGGGACTCGGATGCGTCGCAGCGAAGGATTTAGCGGCTGGCGGAGGGATGGATGCGCTGCGGAGCTTCCTGGAGAGGGCCGTGTTCCCGCAGCTCGGAGGGGCGCCGTTCGTGGTGGTGTATATGCACGCGTGCGTGCAGAGGTCCGATAACTACCCTGGCGTAGCGGCGCTTCGTTCAGTCTACGAGGCGCTCCCCGCCGATGTCCGCGACCGGATCCCCGCCGTCTACTTCGTCCACCCGGGCCTTCAGGCCCGACTCTTCTTCGCCACCGTCGGCCGCTTCTTCTTCGGCTCAGGGTAATCCCTCGATCCCCTTTCCTTTCCGCCTCCCCTGTACCGTGCGCTTGGTGGGGGTTACCGTACGTCTCTCCTCCAACCGCACATTAGCAGCACCGTCGCAAGATAGCGCGCGTTCCTGGCCTTTACATAAAGAAAAACAAGAAAAATTAGAAAGTACTAACATGCTCCGGAAATTTTCTTTCTCCTCTCATTATCCTTTTTTCTCCCCGCCCCACATGTTCCTCCTCGCGCAGCTGAGCAGCTTCATTGCGCCGTTTGTGATGGTGTAAGCTTTGGATGACTAAAGATATATGACAAATTTCATGCACTTCGGACGCAGGTTGTACGGGAAGCTGAAGTACGTGAGCCGGCTGGAGTTCCTGTGGGAGCACATCCGACGAGGGGAGATGGAGGTGCCGGAGTTCGTACAGGACCACGACGACGAGCTCGAGCACCGGCCGCTCATGGACTACGGCCTCGTCGAGAGCGACCGCCACCATAGCATCTTCGACGCGCCCGCCATGGATTCCACCGCCTCCATGCACTCCCTCCGATGCATCTCTTAGCTTAGCCCTCCGTAGCAAGATCGCCGCCGGCGTGCCCCCTTTATTTTTGTACGGATCTAAAAAAAATCGTGTAGATAAACGTATCAGTATGTTTTCGTAGATGCTGGTAACGAAAAGAAAAAACTCTGGTATTTTTCATCTTCATTTTTTTAAAAATAAAAAAAAAATCTGAAAAATTAGAAAACAAGAAATAATCATTTTTTTTTCATTTTTATTTTTTTTTAAATTAAAAAAATATTTCCTGAAAAAATAGAAAATAAAAAAATTCGTTTTTTATTTTCTAAAAAAAAAAGAATAAAAATAGAAAACAGAAAATTCTCTGCGAATCAAACGTTCGTTTAGTCACTTTTTATTTTTGAAAAAAAGTGTTCCATATTATATTAAAAAAAACAAATATGTCACATCTTTTTTTCAGTTTAAAATACTTTTATAATGTTAGTCAAATTGTCAAATATAAAACAAATTGCGAAACTATAAAAATATTGCTACGTACGCTAGGGTATCCGACTTATACCAGGTCAGCAGGTTGTATCTACGTATAGCTCGTTGTTTTGCTACGTAGCAAAGGCATACATTGGGGCTTCTGGCATGAACCGTGGTCGCGATTGGTTGCTCTACATTTGTTTCATAATAGCTAGTGTCACGAATCTTCTGTGCAATTTTTCTTTCTTCCCTTATGGAATTAGTTTTTGCTGTGACATAGTTGTTATTCATTGTGCAAGGTTATTATCTGGGCAGATAGTGCCCCTTAGTATTACCTGGAGAGCCACGAGGTTTGGTCGTGGTATTTTGATATGTATTTCTTGTAGATTTGCAGTTAGTTGTGTATGTTACAGGTGCATTTATTATATGCTGATCAGATTTGTTGCGGACTGATATTGATACTCTAAGGTTTGGATTACTTGGGTTTACTTCCTTTAACCTCCATTATATTTATATTATTATGCACTATCTTCTATACACTCACTGAGTGATTTGTACTCCCTCCCTCTTTTCTTTGGCCTCCAGGTTAGCTGATAGAGGACGTGTCTTGTTGACCTATCTTCGCGTCGCTCAGAGAGTCCCTTGCCGTGTTAGTCTCACTGCATCGTTGAGATGTCGTTTTGTTTTCTTTATTGTTATCATATTTTGTGTACGCCCTTTGAATTTTATTCCAATTTGATTTAGTGTCATAAATCTATTTTACTTTTAATTGATTTATACTTTAGTTGTGCATGCATGCAGTTTATAAAATAATTGTATTTTATATTTCCGATTATTTCAAAGTTTTTATCATATCTTGTTCTAGTATTGTGTTTTTGAATATTGTCACTAATGAGCTCCTCCATCATTTAGATGATGAATATGCTCCCGAAGCATGACAATTTTATTGGTATCAGATCTTAGGTTTGCGATTTCGATTTGTGGGTTTTGTGTTTCGAAATTTTCTTTTTCTTTGTTTTTGGAGTTCTTGTGTTTTGGGACTAAGCAAGCTGGAAGACATCTCTAAGCTATAGAAAAAATAGTTTTCCTTAGTGGTCATTGTACTTTCCTTATGTAATAGGAAGTTATCATTATATTTTTTTGCTAGATACTTACATATTTGGTCATAGTAGGAAATGATACCTAGTGACACTACCCCTACACATGGTCATGGATGAGGTCAACCTCGAAAGTGACCTTCTAACACTGCAGGACCTAATCCTGATATCGAAAATGTAGACTCTTTGGAGGTGTCGACTGATGTCGAGTTAGGAAGCTAGGGTTAGGCCCGCCAACTACCCATTAGAGGTCAAGGAGTAACTCCTCAGAGAGTACCAGTCTCTACTACTACCGATTGGGTCATGGACAAGGCACGTATACCTACACTGGCCAAGACGATGAAAGCTCATTTTACCTTATTGCAGGGGGATACTGATCCATGGATTGCTCATGCATGGATGGACAATCTAGAATACTCATTTGGATACATAACTTGCATGTTTGCATAGAAGGTGGAGCTTGTTGTGTACCACTTACGAGGCCAAGTCATCACATGGCGGAAATACAGCGGATTATTTTCAAAGAACAGAGCATCACTTAGAAACTATTCTGAGAGGCTTTTTGAGTGATAGTATTTTCTGACCTTTTTCGGTATAAGTTGTCATCGAGAGTTTATGAATTTTAATCAAGTCTATCGAAGTGTCATGGATTGCAATGTAGAATTTAATCGACTTATAAAATTTTACCCCACTCAGGAGCCCAGGACTATGATTGTATGCTTCAATTGTCCAAGGTCTTATAGCCTACATCCGGATTAGAATGTTTGAATCCCTCATTGGTACTTATTGAAAGGTGTTAGACCAAACCATACTGATCAAGATGACCCAATAACAAGTAACTCAGGAGAAGGAATCAGAGAGATAGATATTTCAGATAAAGTCTTAGACGCAGGACAAGCAGCTCGGTGGTCAAAAAGCGCAAAGTCATACTTAAAGGTCACGATGTAGCACTGAAAGAGTCTCTCAACTAGTGAAGTTAGCTCGACCCTCCTTTGAGTCGACCAGCAGAAGTGGTCATATGACATTAGTTTGGTAAGATGTTATCATTGTAGATTAGGGAGATTCTAACATCTCGGTATGAAGTAATAGAGTTTCCCTTAGATTTTGGTAGTCATATCTTGACATGAGATTAGATTACCATCCACTTAGAGTAAGAGATTCTAATATATAAAGCTCAACCCAAATGCACTAGATATCACATTTGCTGAAGATGAGAAGACTAGTAATAAATTTAGGATATAGATCAAAGTGGCACAGCGGTAGCATGGTGGGCCCATACCCCACAGAGAAGTTGTATAAGAGAAGTTTACACTCCGATAATTTTGAAATGTTAAGATATTAGAATAAGTCGGAAGAGTGATAAAACACTTAGGGTTACTTAATCGCAGAAGTACATAATGACTTTCATATATGGGAGGATGTACTCAATTTATTTACATTGTGAAGGTTTAGAATGAGCTAGAAGAGTAACATAAGAATTAGGGTTAACTAACCATAGAAGTACATAAGGATTTTCATATTTCATTAATATGTAAGTATATACTTAACTTATTTACATTGTGAAGGTTATAAATGGAGTTCCAGATCATATTTCATATGCAAAGAATGTTGATTATGGAAAAAGGTCATCTGCTGGATAAAGATTGAATGGTAACGAGATTCTGATGAAGAAATTAGATAGAGTAGAAGAATGATATATAGATATGATATCTTTATTAAGGCATATCGAGTAGGAAATTTGGGGACTAAATTTTTATTAGTGGGGAAGAAAATGTAATATCCGAAAAAAATAATTAGTAAAAATAATAATATTATTATTAACGAAATAAATAGATAAAATAAAATTTATTTAATTTTTATTAAAATGAAATTTAGTTTGGCTCGTTTACTACCCAGATAATAATCTCGCACAATGAATAGCAACTTGTATTTGATAAGATAATTAAGTCGAGCTAAGCAAGTTTAAAATTAACTAAATTATTGAAAAAATTGTTCAAAATTTGATTTTTTTTTTTTAGAGATGGAGCTTGATTTTAGTTTGAATTAAGCTTGACTTGTTTATTGGGTATCAAGCTTCTAAGCAAGCTTGATTCAAACTTATTTAAATTTGATTTATTTAAATATTATCAAGCTCTTAAGTTAAATTAGTTTGTTTATTTTAAATTTTTAATATTTTAATCCTTATTTACAAATGAGTATAAATAAATTCATAAATAATTTTTAAATTAATTTATTCACGAACATTGTTCACCAATATTAACAAACCAAATATATATGTATTCAAATTTATTTATTTAATTTATCAAATTTTCAAACTTGTTTATTAATTGACTTTGATGTATATTGAACAAACGTAAATAAATTATTATCGAACCGAACACTAAATAAATTTGTTCACGAACGCTTAATTATAATATATGTTGATATATTTATTATTATTATTATTATTATTACATTTTAGATTAGCTGATAATTTCAACACATAATTAAAATCCATCTTTAAAAACATGTAAAGCTAGCTGCTGTTCTTAGCTTGCTCTAGCTAATTCAAATCTCATGAGCATGTCTTTTGTATCCATTATCTCTTTCCTCTTGTTGGTTGAGCCTGCTATCTCGGAGCACCATTATCATTTTCCTCGAGTTTCGCTTAGAATATATTTTGTCTTGGTCATTGACTACAACATCAACAGTTTACATGTTCATACTCAGGCTTAATCCATGATGCAGGTTTGGCTTTCTGATGTCCTATTAATTAGTTTTCTTTTTAATTAAACCTTGCAACTAAAACATGTATTATCGTAATTCAGATGGCCTTTTGCAGCTTTGTTAATCTTTCTTAGAACACATGCAGTGAGATATATCATATATCTGCTCCTCTTATAATCTTAATTATTCCAACTCTTGAAAGACAGAAATGTTGACAGAGCCGGAGCTGTGCTCGGCACTCAGCTCCTTCGCTGCTCTGCCGCAGAGGAGGGCGTTGTCCGGCATCGGGTACTCGTCTCTTCTGGATTCTGCAGGCGAATAAACCCTCAAGTAGAACTGCTGTCCCAAGTATCGTCGCTCCCACGATTGCGATCTCACATTCCACATCCCCACGTTGTCTAAGGCTACGTAAACCGCAGTCCACGAATTGGGATATACCTAAAAGAATTCGATGAATGAAATAATCCAAAATTTATTATTATGCTCATTATTATTATGACTGTACGTATAATTATAGGTTATATACGAAGAATAATCTGATAGAATATTTCTCACCTGAGCGGTGCAGCGAGACACTGCATCGTTAAGGTTGTAGTCGTTTCGACTCGCCGGACTCCATTTCCCTTTCTCCATGCTGCAAGCGAAGAAAAAGAGGTGGGAAAGAAATAGGAATTAAACTGAGAAGCATGAATTAAAATAATTTACCCTACGACCCAGAAGCTGTAGCCATCCAGATGCCAGCTCTGCACGGTGGGCTCCTCGTTCTGGAACACCACCTCCACGAACGCGCGGAAGTCGGCGGCCATGACCGCCGTGTCGAGGTGCACCGCCGCACCGGTGGGGTGGTCGTCGATGCTCCCCAGCCTGAAAACGCCGTCAATCTTGAAGTGGTCGGCGAGCTTCAGTGGCGTGTCGGCCTCCACAAAGGAAACGCTGTTGACGGCGTAACGCGGCTTGCCGTCGACCAGGGCGGCGGAGTTGGCGAGCTGGATCGTCCGGGTCACCGGGATCGAGCCGTAGTGGTACGAGCCTTGTGGGTTGGGCCGCGGCCCGCTTGCGGTCAGATTTGTGCTGTCGAATAATTTTCTTTTAGCCCCAAATGTATTTTTTTGTGTGTAAAAAATTGCCCTTCAATTTTAATTCATGTACTAACGCAGTTAATAAAAAAGAATAATGGTTCCTTAATGATAAACTACGGGGGTAAAATGAGAATTCCCCTTTAAAAAGAAAACAAAATTGCTTTGCTCACTGTCGTGAGTTTTTTTTTGAGTTAAACTCAAAAGTTTAATATATCACACTTTACTCCTTTTCCTTACTCTTTATTTTCATTTTACCACTCAACACCTTTGACCATTTAAACGAATTCAATCGTTAATTAATGCTTTAGCACGGGTGAAATTGAAAGAATTTCTGAGGCGGGACAGTTTTAAAAAAAAACTTTTAGAGCGGCAAATTGAAATTTTTATGTCAAGCATACCCTAATTCAAATAATAATATAAAGTAATTACCGAATGGTTCGAGCTTGGTTCATGGACCAATCGAATTGTCCGGTTGGACCCGTGGGGATTGGACCCGAAGCATTCTGCTCAGAATTGCTATAATGAAGGATGGCGGCGGCGGTCAGTGTGGCGGTGGTGAAACGAGTGGAGACGGCAATGTAGTAATCCTTGGGCAATTGATCAGCTACGACGAGCACCGACATCGATTGGCCAACATGAACATCGAAGGAAGGATAGTAATTTTGGATAGTGTGGGTGCCCTCCACCTCCACCAACTTCATCTGGTGCCCTTGGAATTGAATGTTCAAGGAGGTCATTAGTCCCACATTGGATATCCTAAATCGGTAGATTTTCCCTACAAATTGTACACATCTTGTCAGTCGACTAGTAACTTTTTGTGTCTAAATATCACATGGACAATAAGTAAATACGATGACAAATTAAAATTAAATACAATATGTAATTTAATGTTCATAATAAAAAAGTCAACGAGTTAGAAATAAATCATGCACCTCGCTCAACGGTGAAGGATGTCCCATCGAGGCTGCCGTGGCCGTTGATTAGGATGGCGTCGGGGAAGGGGAGTTCCATGCCACTGTCTGATTTTTCTTTTAACATCTAAACAACAGAAGAAGAAGAAGAAGAAGAAAAATATTACATTTAATTAATTAATTGCAAAATCGCGAGTTAAAAATTACCATTTTATATATAAAAAGGGTACCGAATGAATAGTCGTCGTCGTCTTGTACCAGTCGCCGATGAGGAGCGTGTATTCCTTGACGGGGTCAGGAAACGGCACCGGAACACCAGGCCTGCTCAGAATACTGATGCTGCCGTAGCCACCTGCCGCCTTCTGAAACCCCAACGAGGGAAAGTAAAAGAAGCTTCCGATCTGATCCTTGAAACGCATCGCGTACGTGTAGTTCTTGTTCGGTGGGATCGCACAGTCGGTGCCGGAAACGCCATCTTGCCACGAGTTCCCTCTCAGTTGCACCCCATTCCTTGTGAATTCATCGAGCAATTTCATCGTATTTAATTAATTTTTTTGAGTCTTAATATATATAATTTGGATCTTCAATATATAGAATCGTGATCACTTGCCATGTGATGAGGAAAGGCTCCGTCAATCCATTGTACACGTTGATGATTATGTTGTCGTTGGTTTGAGAAACTATTTCTGGCCCTGGAAATTGCCCATCGATCAATATTACCTGCATGGATATTAATTATAAACAAAATGAGTTTCTTTTTATATAATTTTTTGTTTTTTAAAAGACGAGAACAAGAAGAGGAAGATGGTGACTACTTGTTGACGTATTCCCAAAGGATAGATGTCGCCGTAGGTGACTTTCCAATCGAAGAATCGATAAGGATCCTCACTGTCGATAGATTTAATGTAGGTAATAATAATAATCAGAAAAATGAAGAAAAGTTTGGTGTGAGCCATGAATTAGATTGGGGGATGTAAAGAGAAGGGTCCTTTTCGTTGCTTTTTATATTAACAAATGGATGGTGAAGTATTTGAAGGGGGGAAGAAACAATATGTTTGGAATGACAAGATCATGCAATGTGAATTTAGGAGGGACTTTGAGCGGATTCATCTTTAATATAAAAGATAATTTGTTTGTCTCCAATATCTCTGTCAATCGATTTCATAATCAATACGAAAAATACTTTACTAAATTCAAAACTAGCATGACAAAAATATAGACACCTCGAAAGGTTTGCAGCAGTGGATTCATCTTTATTTCATATCTTAGTTGATATATTTTAAAAAAACATTATTTTGATAGGGAAAGTAAGAAGAGAAGGAAAATAAATCACTGCCACCTTCGGTTTGTTCTGTGCTTTTCTTCTTTCTTCCTTTCTAGTTATTCTTTCTCCCACAAAGTAAACATGACATAGCGAAACCATACATGGGCTGGGCCAGGCTGCTGATATATTGGGCCGCTACCCATTTCGTGGCGATGCTACCATATGTTCTCGTAGCGGCCTTTATAAATATTCTGAACTATGCTCCTTGGAGCTAGGGTTTAGGCTCGCCGTGATTCAAAGCCGCAGCTTTTCGGAATGGATCCCTTCTCTTCGCCAGCGCCGTCGGGCATCTCGTCGGCAGAATCGGGCCCCTCCGCCGATATCCTCATGGACCAGGTCAAGATGCAGCTCGCACAGGCCTACGCCGAAGAGTTCTTCGAGGTACTCCCTTGTATATTCCATGACGAATTCACATTTGAATAGGTTGCTCCCCGAGTTTTTTCTTCTTCTGTTCCTTCTCTCCGTCATTTGATGCGTCCATGAAGGCCAAATTCCTTGTCCTGTGTGGCTATGTTCCAATTAGTTTTGAGCGCCTCTTGTGAGGATTTTGGGTGTTACCTTGCACAGACTATTGAAGGTGTTCGTTTTGGACAAATGCGTCTGCTTCTTGATAAAAACTTGCTCAAGTCGATTCATTCAATTTATTAGGATCCATACAGTGGTGTCTAGCATATCCAACGCTTCCATACATCATATATCTCAACTCTTTCGATTGTTGACGCATATTAAGCAGATCCATTAGTCTGACCCAACTGTGTTTCTTGAGAAAATATACTAAACGAAGATGAAATATTGAAATGTAACTCTAGTTAGTCTAAGTATTGAGAAACAGTGAAGCATTACGATGGATAACCACTTATGTTAAAGGGTGAGATAATCAAATAAATGATCGATTGTTGTTTATTTATGAACAAAAGAATGTTGCTGGAGGATCTAGCGTGATATTTAATTGCATGTGGTTTTCAACTGACCAGCTCCATGTCAATTTTATAACTTTGTTGTGGTAAAGCTATAACAGAGAGCATGTCTGCTAGCCACGGCAATCTAATTTTGGTTTCTTTGCAATGTGGCTAAAGGAGTACTAGTTTGGTGGAGTTTGTCCATGTCCGTTTAAGTCGCGCAGTTGAGGCAGTCAAGGTGGAAGCTTGATGTATTCAGCTTCTTAGACCTGCGAATGGTATGGGTTCGACCGAGTTGAACCACAAGTTGGTTTGGGTCAGGTGCATCAGTGCAGTTATGGACTAAGGGCTGAGTAGTGGAGGCGCTTTGGATGGTAAAGTTCTAAATTCCGGTGGGTCGTCGTAATGATCAGAGTAGAGCTAGAGGATGGCCAAGCTGAAGAAAAGTTATAATAGCTGGTTGGAAACCTCTTCCTTTTATAAGCCCTGTGAACTGTGAAGCTAGCTATCTCCTGTCGTAACTCCTCTTCTTGGACACTCGTTGAACTCAGATTGAGCTATACACTGTTCAAACTGATTGATCCATAAGGGGTTTTTCGGAGTTATTAATTTTGCCCACATGAAGCCCCATATTAAAACTAATTAATCTAATTTTATTTTATTTTTACTTGCTAAACTCGTTTGTAAATTCTTTCCTCCGATGTGTGCTGCAGACTGTGCGGAGCAAGTGTTTCACAAAGTGCATCACGAAACCTGGAACAAGCTTGAGCGGAAGCGAGAGCAGTTGCATCGCCCGCTGTGTGGAACGCTACATAGAGGCAACTGGAATCATCAGCCGAGCTCTCTTCAGCGCCCACCGTTAGTTTGAATCGAGGCAACTGGTCTTTACCTTAATGGACGCTGTTGGCTTCGAGCTTCTTTGGGACCTCACGGACCACTAGTTGCCTAAAAAATTACAAATGATTCAATGGCGGTAGCATCGCCCGAGCATTAAATGTTATAAAAAAAGTCGAACATAATTAATTTATGAATGCATTTATTGAACCGATTATATTTCTCTGCGTTCTTTGCTTTGCCATCTCTAACTTGGAGCAGCGCCACAGAGAAGAAGCATGCACACGGTGCCGCTGCTGTTGCTCTCCGTGTTAACCTTCGCGACGCAGGACAGGGCCTTCGCGGCATCGACTCATGCAAGGATCAGCGGTCATATTGTTCGACAGGCATTGCAATGCCAACCCCACACCCTTCCCAATCTGCGCTCTTTGCAGCGGCAGATGTGGATCCACAATCTCATAAAATTTCCGATGATTCATATATGCCAAAATCATGACCTAGTGATTCCCAGGCGTGGAACCCATCGCCAGCTCCAGCAGTATCAGACGGAAATGGCACACATCCGTTTCGCGAGTCACCGCTTACGAGCAAGGCCCGTGGCCAGAGTCAAGAATCTGAAGCCTGCAATTTTGGCGGAACGACGGTAGAGAAACAAGGGCGAAAAAAAGCTAGAAGTGCAACTGTTTGCTTTTGACAAGTCAAAGCAATATAATTCGATAATTTATGGTATATCTTAAATTTAAAATTATCTAAATACAATCTTATAATTTCATATTTATCAAAATATATATTTTATTCCCTTTTGACCTCTCTCGTCAAATAAACATGCAATTAATATTAAAATTTTGTATGCATCCGAATTACAATCGAAAATCTCAAGTCATTCAAATATTATTTGATATTGTACGTGGTGTTGGGAATTTAAATTCCAACATCATTATGTTCCTAGTAATATAATTCCTAGTATTATATTTTTTTCGACCAGTTTGATATTGTACGCTGTATTGAGAATTTAAATCCTAGTACTACTATGCTTTTGGTAATATAATTTTTAGTACAATCTTTTGTCTCGGTTAGCTTGAAATTGTATGTGGTACTGGAAATTTAAATCTCAACACTACTGTGTTCCTAGGAATATAATTTTCAATATTACTTTTTTTCTCGACCAACTTAATATTATATGATGTTGGGATTTTAAATTTCAAAACCACTATATTTCTGGAAATATATTTCTAAGCATTATTTTTTTTCTCGTTCAGTTTGAAATTTGATGTGTTACTGGAAATTTAAATTTCATGACCACTGTATTTCTAGGAATATAATTTCCAACACCATCTTTTTTCTTGGCCAACTTAAATTTATACGTGACATGCGACCAAAATTGGAAGGTAGGAGGATCAGAACTAAGTTTTCTTGATAAATCAATAATTCATGCTGTAAAATTTTTCAGTCCATATCAAGATTTTGAAATTTGGACTTCTTTAAGTCCATCAATGGATTTCAGTCGAAATACATTAATGATCCTATTCACCTCTTCAATCCAATTCTAAGTCCATTGGATTTGGGAAGTGTCCCTCTGTGTATACGTGCCCAAAATTTCTAATATTCAAGGTTTTATTAAGTATCCACAACTACATTTCAGAAATCAAGCTCCGTGTCACGTGACACACAACCAAAACTAGGAGGTAGGAGGATCAGAACAAAGTTTTCTCGACATATTGTAAGATCAATTTCAAAAATGAGACTCTTTAGGTCTATCAATGAGTTTCGATCAAAATCCATTGATGATCATACTCACCTCTTCTTAGATGTTATCCAAGTCAATTGGGTTTGAAAAGTGCCCCTATGTGTATCCGTATCTAAATTTTTTGATGATCTAGATTTTATTAGGTGTCCACAGCCATATATAAAAAATCAGACCTCGTGTCATGTGGTGCTGAGAATTTAAATCCCAGGACTACTGTGCTGGGAATATAATTTCCAGCACCACCTTTTGTCTTGCCTAGCTTGAAATTGTATATGATGCTGGAAATTTAAATCTCAGGATCACTGTGTTTCTGTGAATATAATTCTCAGTACCATCTTTTTTTCTCGGGCACTTTGATATCATATGGTGCTTAGAATTTAAATCTCAGGACCACTGTGTTCCTAGGAATATAATTCTCAACCCCACTTTTTGGATCAGAACCAGTTTGAAATTTGACGTGTTGTTGGAAATTTAAATCCCAAGACCACTATTTCCTGAAATTTAAACCCTGGGACTATTGTGGTTACTTAAACTTGATCAACCATTTCAACTTTTTGATTTAGGAATGAATATTCTCTTATGATTACCATTTTGTATACTTTGTATGCTAAATGATTGTAGTTGTTGATTTTATATGGTGTTAGGAATTTAAATTCTCATGACCATAGTGATCTTGGTATTAGATTTCCCAGGACCATGGTAATCCTGAGATTAGATTTTCCAGTACCACCTTTTATCTGCGACGGTTTGATTTACGCGGTGTTGGAAATTTATTTTCTAGAACCACTTTTTATGTCCGACAGATTATTTTTATATGATCCTGACCATTTAAATTGTCACGCCCCGAGAGCATGCCGAACCGAAAATCAAACGGACAGCACCTCCCCTGTACGTGGCAACATTTCGGGTTAATACAAGGCCCGTAGGCCCACAATAACAACAATATATATATGTATGAAAACAAAACTACACAAGACACAGCGGAAACGATACAACAACAATACAACAATCTCACACATGCATACCGGTATGACTAATACACCCCAACAACATAACAAAACTACTACGACAAATACACAGTGGAAACGATACAACAACAATACAATGTCACACACGGACAGCAGACCCAAAACAAAATACGGAAGCCTCGTGAGATGAGATGACGTTAGCCGGCGATGCTCCAAGCTGCCACGGTCTCTGCATTGCATGTATCACCTGTGGTCCGTGGGGGTGGTGAGTAAAACTCAAGATCGTCGGAGAAAACATGTATATATGTAATATCACATGTATTTCAACGACATATCTAGATGTACAACAGGTATATCAGCATAGTATATAAATACAAGCATATACCGTCTAACTGAATGAACAATATAAAAATGCAGACATACCTGAAGTCTGCTACGCTACTCTGATCCAACCTGAACATATATCCAATATATATATAACAGGAAGAGTAACACCAACACATAATCTACTCATGCTACAGGGCAAGGTATCTATGGCCTGTCCAACACATATCAATATCCGACACAAGTGTATAACATATGCAAGAAACATGCATGAATATGATGTCCACCCAAATGCAGCAAGCATAGTACAAACAAATACAACATCACAATAATCAGATATATATATATATATATATATAGACTGTATCCATATATATATATTAATCTCAACCATCCATATATATATATATACATGCATATATGTATATATGTATATATATATGGTAATATGCAAAACGCCATCAGATACGGCAATGCAGCATGCATGGTCATGTCGGCTCACCCTAAAGCTACCACGACCCCAGTGTGGCCTCGGTGGCTCGAGCATGACAACTGTCCCAACTCAACACCAACCACTACTCTCGAGTGGCCGAGTGGGCAGTATGATCGAGTAGCATATAAGCATAAAGAGCAAGCTACACGATGGGGGTCCCTGCTGTTGGTCACTCCGACAGTCACTACCCATGAGTGGTCGAGTACCACACACGCAGGACTACGACACGCAAATCCAACTACCACCGTCTATAGTGATAGAGTGCGGCACCTCAATGCTCTGCCCTCACACGGGTGACTCCTCCTATGAGTAAAGGCGGGATATTAGCGACACTCTCAACCATAAGGGAGACCTCGCGCCGTATGTAAATGCATGAATGCAATGTCTCACATACCGACATCCACCATAGACTCTCTCTCTGCAGAATCATACTAACGGATCTACGCACTCTATCTCATCCTGTAGAGAGTCATACTAATCGATCATAATACTCTCTATCCCGTGAGAGTCATACCAATCTAAGCGACACTCTCTGTCATAGAGTCAGACTCAACTAATGGACACACTCTCTATCCTGTAGAGAGTCGTACTTATCTGATTATAACAAGCTAGGACCATCGGTCTGTAGCGATACCTTAAGTATCATTCCTCTGACCATTTACACAATACAAGTTCCGTGGTAACATACAACCTAAGGGTACTAGAACTAATCCTAGGTTAAAGACATTATCTACCTACGGATGACCTTTTTACCCAAAGTACAATCAGGTTGTCATCCGGACTTTACTATTTGCACTTAACTTAAACAAATTCTAAGTTATTTACATCATCTATATGTATAACTCCTAATCATGATAAAATAAACATGATATCAGCAATGGAGTTAATAGCCGACGGTAGAAGATCAAGCATGCGATAAAAAGAACAAGGTCAAGGTAATATGAACACCTAACATGCTCATATCAATGACTAAATCTGAATGAAATATAACTACCCGGACCAGGTAGGAAATTACCCACCTGCTATGTAGACTTCGCTGAGGGTCTTCACATCCGTGAATCTATCTCGTATCTACGTCCTGCAAATACCATCACAGTAAGTTAAAACACACGACCATATATATCAAAGTTCTACTGTCAATCTAATAGTAGAACCAAACCAATCTCTTAACCTATTATTACTCATCAATCCATATCCCGAATCTTACCAATATAACAACTTCTTCCACTAACTTAATCAAAATACCAAACTGTCAATTTAAGCATAGCTAATCAAGCTAGCTAGATAACATCCACAGTTAAAGTAACAATAAATTTACCTAGTTTCGAATCCATGGTAAGAGCTTCTTGATCCAAATAATAATCTGACATACTAAACTCCAATTCAACAACAATATCAATACATCAGTTCGTCAATTAATCAGTGATATATCTTCATAAATATTCAAATCAAGACTTACCTCTCATAATCAACCCAATGGTCGATTCACAACTCTAATCCACCATTCCAGATCTGAATCAACACTCGAATCATCTTCCTCAGTCTCGATTACACAAGCTTCTGGATCCATTACTGAAGGTTCCAAATTTGAGATGATTAAATCCACCCAACCGAAATCCCCTGCTTAAATCTGATCTCCACGGTAGATTTAACAACCTCTACCATCAATCAAATCCCCAATTTCGACGGTGGTCCCCTGTTCTCCGGCGAACTCCTTTCGCCTAACCGGCAGAGGACTGAAGCATCTTCCCAAACACCTGCTGCAACCCAATGGAACCACGAGATCTAAATCAAAAGCTCTCCTACGCTTGATCTGATGGGGGAATAACAATCGAAATCCAAATAGCGAAAACAAGAGAACTGTGTAACCTACGGCAACAGCATTGGATCGCGGCGATAATGCCACCGATCGGCTCACGCGACTAGATCGACAAGTGCCCGGAGAAAAGGAGTCGAACTGATCTCCAGCCGGATCTTCCACCGAGAACAGCGTCGGCTTTCCTTCCCTCCCGCCGGCCAAGCACCAGCCACAGGGCAGAGAGGTGGATGGTAGACTCAGAAGAAGGCGCTCCGCAGTGAGCACGGGGCGGAGATCGGCACCGGCGACAACCCTCTCTCGCAGCGGCGAGGCAAGCGGCAGCGGCGATTGGCACGGTGGCGATGAGCGGCGCAGAGACGTCCGGTTGGTGCGGCGACGAAGAAGAGGGGATTTGGGGAAAACGAGATCGCGATGAGGAGGGGGAGAGTCTGCTGCTCGGAATCGCTTGAGCGAGGTCGCTTCGCTTCGGAGAGGAACAGGGAAGAGCTGCGAGCGAGAGAGGTGGAAAGGTTAATCGCGGCTGGGAAACGCTCGAGTAATGGTCTTCGGCGAGATTAAAAGCTGGACGGTGGCTCAGCGTTAGGTGAGAAAATGGGTCGGATTTAAACCAGATTAACGGGTTGGATTTCAAACCCGTTAAGTCTTTTAACTCCCCCTAAGCAAAGAGGGTCTTAGAAATCTCCAATTAAATCCAGAAAAATTTCTAAAAATTCCATAGGATATTCTCCTATTACCCATCATTTATTTTATTTCATTATTATATTTTTTTTTTCTACGGTATTTTACATAAATTCCCAAGAACACGGGGTTCCTTGGATTAGATTTTTCTGTACCATCTTTTATGTCTGACGGGTTGATTTTATATGGTGTTGTGAATTTACATCCAAGGACCACAGTGTTCCTGAGAATAGAATTTCTAGCACCACGTTATATGTCTGATTGATTTTTTTATATGGTGTTGGAAATTTAAATTCCCATCACGACGGTGTTCTTAAGATTAAGACGCTCAATGTTGTTCATGTGTAGTTAAGGAACGAGAGTTAGCGGGACGTTTGGATGGTTCGGGATTTCCAATTGTGGCTCGGATGTATGCAATATCTGAGCATTAAATCCACGTTTAGCGGAAGGGGTAAAAAGGGAATGAGGTGCATCCTTTGATAAATATAAAACCATAGGATTGTGTTTGACTAATTCCAAACTTGAGGTGCATCTTTTGATAAATTGCCTTTGGAACCGTCAATCTAACGACCTCTATCGGTTATTCCACAGTCATTGTGAGATAGGTAATGATACATCCGTTACCTTTTCTCTACGAACTAGATAGAAGAGCTCATAGGCAAGGTATTACCCGAACCAAGTAGAGGGTTCAATGGAAAAAAAAGAGAAGAACGGGTCGGGCGCAAGCACTTGAGATAACTGGTACGGGAAAGTAAGTGAAGGTAATCGGCACGGCAAAGCGAAAAAGTACTTCGTTGGGAAATAGGCCAGAATCGGTTCGGCCAAATAAGTCTAGAAGGCCCACGGGGCGGATAAGAATCAGTTCGGTCATATAAGCCTAAAGACCGACGGAGCGGATGAGAATCGGTTCGGCCAAACAAGCCTAGAAGGCCCACCGGGCGGATAAGAATCGGTTCGGTCATATAAGCCTAAAGACCGACGGAGCGGATGAGAATCGGTTCGGCCAAATAAGCCTAGAAGGCTGACGGGGCGGATAAGAATCGGTTCGGTCACATAAGCCCAAAGACAGATGGGGCGGATGAGAATCGGTCCGGCCAGATGAGCCTTAAGGCTATACTATCAGTGGGCTGGAGACCTACGTTAGTTTTACTGTAGTAGATGGTTCGAGGGGACGGCTAACCTAGTTTCTGGAATAGGGATGAGGAGTGATATGTAATAGAAAGAGAGGTCCCCTACGTAAGATTCAAGAGTCTTCGCCTCAGTACTGTAATGCACTATTCTCCAGGTGGACATGGTGGCCACGTGTACGATGAGGACAGTCTGCGAGATGGTGATGGATCAGAGGAAGAGGATAAAAGACAAAGAGAGAGGAAAAGGAGGGGATCCCGCAATCATTCCATTAGACACGAAATGAAGACACAGGAGGAGAAGGAGGAGAGCTGTCATTACTTCGCCGGAGAAGAGGAGCAGCGACCTTGATCTTGAGTCGCACGTACTCTTTCTTGTATTTGTAACCTAACTGTAAGAGGTTTTCTCCTCCGCCTCGGGAAGTTTCCTTTCCGTAAAAGAGGGCATTCATAATGGAAAGTGCTTGGGCATTGTCCCCGGTGAGAGAGCTCACCTCCGTGAAGTAGGAATATTTATTCCGAACCACGTTAGATCTTGTGTTATAGTTTCCGCTGTCTGTTTGGGTGTTCTTGCGTTTCTTGACTTCGTCTTCTACATCCATTTTTACTGTTGCGGCCTGTGAGAACCCCTCCAAAAGCTCCCTTCGTGCCTTTGTCGCGTCGAAAGGGGATAAAATGAATTTTTCTTGCTGCATCAGGTAAATTACGGAGGGTTCTATGAGTCTTGATGTGGTGATCAAGACATGTGAGGGTCATCTAAATCCAAGAAAAGACTTTAAGCTTCCTTCAGAATCGATCTATGCCGTTTCTGTAAGCACAGTCATGTCTTGCCCACCACGTTATCCCTGTGAGGACAAGTCAAAACAATATATTTGATACGACAAGTGATGAGTTCACTTGAGTTTTTCTTCAACGATCCATATCTAGATGAAAAAAGATAAATTACGATTGATCGGTCCATATCTAGATGAAAAAAGATAAATTACGATTGATTTTTAACCGTATTCACATCTAGTACCATGAAGAATAGATCTTTTATGAATGTTTGATTCTTATTCATTTGATATAAATTTATATTGGATTAACCATACAATTTTATCAGCGGAGATAAAAAATATATATATTTGACGTCGGACAGCAGTTATTATAAATATAAATATAGTGTTATTTATATAAAGATGATATGAATTTATTTAATTATGCATTCTAAAATGTTATTAAAATGAATTTGACTTCCTTGTGTCGTGTCATTTGTTTACTATTACTGCCACCTCAGCATCTTATCGAAAGCAACCGCGATATAAATACCTAATTGGGGCACTATTCTTGCTCTCCAAGTCTCGTCTCCTTCGCTAAACTCCAAAACCTCCTCTTCTAGAAGACGAGACGACGACAGAGGCGGCGGCGAGACTTGTATGCGTTCTACCCCAGTTGATCTCTTTCGTCCTTTATTTCTTATTTATCATTTTGGATTTTTGTTGTTTACCCTGATGTTTTGCTCTGTTCATGCTCTGTCAATGGAATCCACATTCTGTTTTCACTCTGGATACTGGATGAACACAATGAACCATTCACTAGCAACTGTAGAAATAGTGTTGTATCCATTTTCTGAAAGATCTTTGGTCAGTGGCTTCCATCGCTTATTCTGACCTGGGTGGGATCAATGGCTTTTGTCTTATTCTCTGATGAGTTTAGGGTTTAGAATGATTGATTATACTATCTCTGATGAGTTCAGTTCAGGACTAGTATGATTGAGGTTTATGTACAAGGATCCATGCATATCTCTTGCAATGTATTTTGGCCTTGTGAGAGACTAGCCTAGAATCTTTTCTCTCCAATAAGGAGGATCAGTACTTTGCGCCTTGAATTTGATTTGACTCTTTTTCCCTCCAATCTCCCATGAGCGAGAAGATGCAATGCACCAATCACTGTTCTCTAAAACCCATGAATATTTCCATCTCTACAGTTTTGGTATTTTGAATCATTAACAAGCACATTCTCTTGGGACCGAATAATATGTTGTATCAATTGCAAGATCTCTAAATCGAAAAAACTGTTCGGACTCTCCAGGATATAAGTATATAATGTAATACTTGTTTTTTCTTGAATTGAAATGAATTAAATAAAACAAATAAAGTGAGAGATCTTATTTATACTTGTGAAGGGATAGAGAAACCTTTTAATTCAATCAAATCTCATTCATTCAATTTAATTGGATGATCTAGATTGCATCTCTTCCCAAGAGACACAATATCTCTTCATTTGGATACATCTAAGCCTTTCATTTTGAATTTGATCACCAAGATTTAACCATCCAAAGAGTACTTATGCCCCTTTATTCGAATGAACCAGATTTATCCATCTTAATCCGACGATCCAGATTAAGTCATATTAATTTCTCCTTCATTCAAATTGAGAAAATAATTTATTGGATCAATTAATTTTCCAACAATCCCTCACATGAATGAAAATTAATGCATGCATGCATGTATGTTAACACCAAAGGAGAGTTCGATCGAAAGACTATTGCATCAGGAGCGGTAGCTTGTGGCTTTGAACTTTTCGTAGTAAAATATCATCGGATTTTACTAAGTTGCTTAATGAACGCGATATCTTGAACTACTCAGCTGTTTGTGTAAACCAAGACAATGATACATACACAATAATCTTTCTCACATCTTTTATGGTTCTCACGGTTATGCCCATTTTGGCCATGGACAACATCTTAGATTCATAAGTGTTTCATTAAAGCGATCCATCTTCACACTTATATAGGTGACCTCCTATTAAGAGCATCCTACCATACTCTACTTTTACAAGTATAGGAGTCATTAAAAGTTTATAACTTAACCTCACTACATGTGATAGGAAGCACATTTCCATTATAGGAATGAGAAGGAAACTAGTCCAAGTGCTCGTACGAACTTTCATAATTTCGTTGTCCCATTAAACCAAGATTTTGGGATCTCCAGTCAACAAGATTGAGTTACCACTATAAATGTTTTTATTTGTAGATTTTTAATCTCATTCCTCTTGATGTGCAGTATATTTGATCTCTATTTAAACCTTTTGTTAATGGATCCGTCAAGTTATCTTTTGATTTGACATAATCAACAGAGATAACTCCATTTGAGATCAACTACCTAATAGTGTTATGTCGTCGATGAATATGTTGTGACTTACCTTTGTACATGTTATTTTGTGCCTTTTTAATTGCCGATTGATTATCACAATGTATCATTATAACAAACACCGACTTTGCCCAATGTGAGATATCCTCTATGAGGTTACGAAACCACTCGACCGCTTCTGCGACTTTATCAAAAGCTATAAACTCCAATTCCATAGTTGATCGAGCTATACATGTTTGTTTCATAGATTTCCATGACACTTCTCCTCCACCAATGGTAAATACATATCCACTAGTAGATTTAGAGTCTTTTCTGTCAGATATTCAATTTGCATCATAATATCCTTCTAGTACAATTGGATATCTTGCATAATGTAATCCATATTTTCTTGTCTGCACACTTTATTTTCTTGTCTTGGAGATACAAACCCTTTAGGTTGTTTCATATATATTTCTTCTTCTAATTCACCATTTAGAAAGATTGTTTCCACATCCATTTGATGTATCTCAAAGTTATGTATTGTAGCAATAACAATGAGTATTCGAATGGATGTGATCCTTATTACCGATGAATATGTATCGAAGAAGTCAAGGTCTGCCTTTTGGTTGAATCCTTTGGCCATTAGCCTTGCCTTATACTTATCAATAGATCCATCAGCCTTATATTCCCTCTTTAGGATCCATTTACATCTTAAAAGCTTGATTCCAAGTGGAATATCCACCAATTCTCAAGTATGATTTGGAATTTATTTCATTATTGAGGGCTTCTTTCCAAAAGGAAGCCTTAGGACTTGATAAGGCTTTGCTTATTGTCCTTGGTTTATTTTCCAACATATAAGTCATAAAATCAAGACCAAATAATTTTGTTATTTTAGTCCTCTTACTACGTCTTGGCTCTTCATTATTTCTAAGATTATTCGAATTTGTAGCTTTGTAAGTTCTTTTATTTAAACTTTCTTCTTTCCTCTCTTTGTAAGGAAAGATACCTTCAAAAAAATACAACATTCTTTGATTCTATAGTTGTGCACCAAAAATTGATATGCACTACTATTATTGGCATATCCATTAAAGATGCAATCGATGTTTTGGTTCTATCTTACTTTGCTTTGACTTAGGCACATCCACCTTAGCCAAACTCCCTCATAATTTCAGATATTTGTAGGAAGACTTATGACCCTTCTGTAACCCATAAGAAGTTTTATCTTTCTTTTTGTGAGGAATTTTATTAAGAATATAATTTGCCGATAAAATAGCTCCCCCTTCCCCCCTAAATTCCAACATGCATATTAGGAATTACTGATTTGTGCACAAAAAATCGATATGCATTACTATTATCAACATATCCAATAAAGATGCAATCGATTATTTTTGGTCCTATCTTACTTTGCTTTGGCTTAGGCACTTCCACCTTAGCCAAACACTCTTGCACTTTTAGATATTTATAGGAAGGTTTATGCCCCTTCTATAACTTATAAGGAGTTTTATCTTTCTTTTTTGTGAGGAATTTTATTAAGAATATGATTTGCCAATAAAATATCTCCCCCCGCCAAATAAATTTTGGGGTAAGCCCAACCTTATCAACATACAATAACAACAACAACAACAAAGCCTTATCCCACTAGGTGGGGTCGGCTATATGGATCCTTCTACGCCATTGGACTCTATCCCCTACTCTATCATCATCTATATTTAAATAAATTTTATCTTGTTTTATTGTTGCTAACCAAGTCTTTTTTAGTCTTCCTTTTCCTCGTTTGATGTGTATATTTGGTATCGTTTCACATCGCCTAACTGGAGCATTTATTGACCGTCTAAGTACATGTCCGTACCACCTTAAACGTGTCTCTCGGAGCTTTCCTTCAATAGATGCAACACCAACTTTTTCTCTAATGTTCTCATTTCTTATTCTGTCCATCCTTGTATGTCCACACATCCACCTTAACATTCTCATCTCTGCAACTCTCATCTTTTGCTCATATGCTCGAGTCGTAGCCCAACATTCAGCTCCATATAACATGAGTCTAATTCTTTGTTTTTGTAGAACTTCCCTTTAAGTTTTAGAGGCACTTTACGATCACATAAAATACCCGATGCTTTCCTCCATTTCAACCATCCTGGTTGTATTCTATGTAAGACATCTCTCTCAATCCCTCCATCATCTGGCAAAAATGATCCTAAATATTTAAAGCTCTCAATTCCAGACAACTCATCATCTCCTATCTTAACACTTGTCTCATTACGTCTAATATTTCTAAATTTAAATTCCATATATTCTGTTTTTACTCTACTAAGCTTAAAACCTTTCACTTTTAGTGTTTCACGCCAAGATTCTAGTTTAGCATTTACTCCTTCACGTGTCTCATCTACTAAAACAATATCATCTGCAAACAACACGCACTACTTAATGTGTCTTGAATGTGTCCAATAGTTCGTATTAGTGTAAAAAGATAGGGACTTAAAGTTGATCCTTGATATAACCCTATCTTTATTGAAAATGCTTCAGTTAATCCACCTGAAGTCTTCACTCTGGTCGTTACTTCCTCATACATATACTTAATGAGTTCAATATATGTTACACTAACACATCTTTTTTTTAAAATTCTCCATATTATTTCTCTTGGAACTCTATAGCTTTTTCTAAATCGATAAATACCATGTGTAGATCCCGCTTTTGTTCTCTATACTTTTCAATTAGTCTGAGAAGATGTATAGCTTTATCGACCTTCCCGCATGAATCCAAATTGATTTTCGAGAACCATGATCTCCTTCCTTAATCTTTTTCTATTACTTTTCCCAAAGTTTCACTGGTATGACTCATTAGTTTAATGCCTATAGTTTGCGTAAGTTTGTATGTCTCCTTTATTCTTATATAAGGGAATTAGGATACTTATCCTCCATCGATCGAGCATCCTTTTGTTTTGATATCATGTTAAATAATTTTGTAAGCCATTCAATACGTTGTTTCCCTAGACACTTCCATACCTCTATCTAATATCATCCGGTCCAACGACTTTTCCATTTTCAGATTCCATTTAAAGCTTGTTCTACGAAATTGAATTCTACGATAAAAATTTAAATTTCTATACTCATTTGACCTACTTAAATTATCTAAATTAAATTGGTCTCCTAAACTTTCATTAAAAAGTTGATGAAAATATCTCTTCCACTGCTTTTTTATTTCTTCATCATTTACTAGTACCCTATTGCATTCATCTTTAATACATCTTATTTGATTAAGATCTTTTGTCTTCCTCTCTCTCACTTTAGCTATTCTATAAATGTCTCTTTCCCCTTCTTTTGTATCTAATTTTCGATATAACTGTTCAAAAGTTTCAGTCTTAGCTTCTTTCTTGGCTATTGTATATTTTTTCAAATTTTTCTCATTTTTACAAATATTTAATTTCTTATATGCTATTCGTTTTTCCTTGACTTTCTCTTGCACTTTTCCATTCCACCACCAAGATTTTTTACTTGGTGGTACATGTCCTTTTCACTCACCGAGTACACTTTTAGCCACTATTTTCAATTTTGATACCATCTTATCCCATGTTATATTAGGGTCACTGTATATGTCATCTAATACTTGTACTCCTACCTTCTCTTTGAATATATTTAGTTTCTCATCCTTTAACTTCCACCACTTAATTCTAGGGGTCGTGTATATTTTCCTTCTATTAATACTATGTTTGAGGCGTATATCCAATACTACTAACCTATGTTGAGTAGTTAAACTTTCTCCAGGAATAACCTTACAATCTTTACAAATCTTTCTATCTCTCTTCCTAACCATAAGAAAGTCAATTTGTGATTTATTATTTCTTTAAGAGTTCGATTCTTATGCTTAACAATTCCATTTGATTGAGGAGAGAAAGGAGTTGTTGTTTGATGAATAATGTCATATTTTGTGCATAATTCATTAAATGTACCATCATATTCTCCTCCTCGATTACTTCAACAACAACAACAACAAAGCCTTATCCCACTAGGTGGGGTCGGCTATATGGATCCTTCTACGCCATTGGACTCTATCCCCTACTATATCATCATCTATATTTAAATAAATTTTATCTTGTTTTATTGTCGCTTAACATTGGACTCCTCCTCGATCACTTCGAATTACTTTAATTCGTTGAGCGATTTGATTCTCAACTTCATTCTTAAAATGTTTGAATGCTACTAAGGCTTCATCTTTGCCTTTCAATAGATACACATAATAATATTTAGTACAGTCGTCAATGAAAGTGACAATATTTTTTCTCTCCTCTAGTTTGCACGAATTTTAAATCACATATCACTGTGAATTAATTCTAGAGGAGTTGTCTTTCTTTCCACCGAATGGGAAGGTAACTTTGTCATTTTAGCTTCAACACATATTTCACATTTATGTGTTGGATTAACATTAAATACGGGCAATATATTTAAATTCATAAGTCGTCGTAAAGTGTTAAAATTTACATGTCCAAGTTTAACGTGCCACAAATTAGAACACTCAATTAAATAAGCATAATTTATAATTTTATTGTCATTGAAGTCACTATATACAACCATTACATTCATTTTGAATAGACCATTCTCCATATACCCTCTGCTTATGAATTGACTATATTTTGTTAATACAAATTTATTGGACTCAAATTCTAACTTGAAATCAACTTTAACAAGAGCCGATCCTGACACTAAATTCTTTTGAATGTTGGAAATACGAAGTACATCAATTAGTGTCACTTCTCTACCTGACGTTATCTTCAGTACCACTTTGCTAAGACCAATAATGTTGGAAGTTGCAGAATTATCCATGATTAATTTTCTCCCACTGATAGGGGTATAAGTTGAAAACGAGGCCTTGTCAGAGTATATGTGCTAGGTAGCACCGGTATCGACCCACCCTTGGATTATCCATCAAGTTGGCTTCAAATACAATAATAGTCAAGTCTAATTTTGACATATCTATTGACACTGACTTATCTTCAGCCACGTGCACTTAATTGACTTTCTTTGGACGTTGGCAGTATTTGGCCTTGTGATTTGGTTTGCTACAGTTGTGATATGTTCCTTGAAACTTCTTGGCCTTCCCTTGGTTTCGTCTTTTGCCTGGATACTTTATTTTCTTGTCAGTGTTTGATTCCAGCAGATTTGCTTTAGCATACATGGACATTTTTATTGATTCTGATTTTTTGCGATTATCTTCTTCAATTCGTAATCTTACAATCAGTCCTTAAGTTCCATTTCCTTTCGCTTGTGCTTTAGATAATTTTTGAATTTTCTCCGCGAAGGTGGGAGTTTCTCAATTATCACGGCAACTTGAAAAGACTCATTCATAGTCATGCCCTCGACATGCGAATTATGTAGGATCAATTGCAATTCTTGGACTTGAGCCATCACAGTTTTGGAATCAATCATTTTGAAGTCTAAGAATTTGCTGACGATGAATTTCTTCAATTTAACATCTTCTGTTTTGTACTTCCATTCAAGATATTCCCATAATTCTTTTGCTATTGTCTTGGGACTATACACGTTATATAACATGTTGGCCAAGCCATTGAGGACATAATTTCTACATAAATCACTTTGTTCTCAAGTATCATATGCCACCCTCTTTTCTCTATCAGTTTCTCCTGGAGAGATGGTGGGACATCTTCATGTAAGAACCTCGCAAGACTTAATGTAGTTAAGTAAAACAACATCTTTTGTTGCCATCTTTTGAAATCAGTACCGGTAAACTTCTTCGATTTTTCACTATGTGTTGGTGGAATAGGGACCGTTGATGATGAATCCATAGTAGATTGAACGGAAAAATTCGTCTTAAAATTGTAGATGTCCAGTGAAGGAGGTACAATCTCAGTGCAGGCAAAATAACTATATGCCACTGCTCAGGTGAAGTCGAGGCTAGAGTTTGACTCTATCTCCTTAAGATGAACTTGCTCCGCACACGGTGCTCACGGAATATGACAATTGTTTCCCAAGATACTACGATTTTATCTTGTGTTAGCAACACTGCAAATCGTGAGACCTCCAAACTGAAGAAACTTTTCGAACTCTCCAGAATGCAAATATGTAATGCAATGCTTGATTGAATGAAACAAATGAAGTGAGAGATTTTATTTATACTTGTGAAGGGATAGAGGAACCTCTTGGTTCAATTTAATCTCATCTATTCAATTTAATTGGATGATCTAGATTGCATCTCTTCCCAAGAGACACAATGTCTCTTTATTTAGATACATCTAAGCTTTTCATTTTGAATTTGATGACCAAGATTGAGCCATCCAAAGGGTACTTATACCCCTTCATTCGGATGAATTGGATTTATCCATCTTAATCTGACGATTGAAATTAAGCCATATTATTTTTTCATTCATCCAAATTGAGAAAATAATTTATTGGATCAACTAATTTTCCAACAGTAACTTGGGTGGCGTCGCACTGTCGCACCATTTCTTCAAATATAAGTAGGGGCATTGATGCTTTTAGATAGTTAGCTCTTGAAGAGCTCCAAACAATGCTCATCGTCCAAGTTCCTGCTCCAGAATTTATTGTAATACTCATTGTAGGTGTAGCTCCGGTACATGGCTGGAGATCCATCAGCGATCAGCTTCTCCGGTGGGTCGATTCTTACACTGTTGCAAGGGCATAGGAAAGACGCCACCGATGTCCTACCCTTGTTCTTGTTAACCACAGCTCGATGTCGTACGCTCTTGTATCTCCCATTGCTCAATGCCTGCACTAATTGAGCTTGGATAAATAAGAGTTACACAGAGTTCAACACAGCAAGGTACAGTAAGGAGCCATGATAGGCTGTGTTTGATCCTGTAGTAGGAACGACTTTTTTATAAAAAATTCTTCAGAAGAAAATGCTCTCCAATGGATTGTTGAGATCTCTCTTGTGGACGAGCTCTCTCGTCTATCAGTCGCTCAGATTTCTATGTTTTGTCAATGTCGACAGTAAAATGAAAGGGAAAGGGCAACTATATTCTTAATCACTATAAGGCTTTATTAAAGGAAGAGAGCAATTGACTTCTACTAGTCTTCAACTTACAACCAATATCCATAATGTCTGCCTTGGTGATAGCGAAGAATATAGGACAAAAATTAAAAAAGCCTCTTGATTTTATTATCATGCTCTAATTTTTAAAAAAGGAAGCCTTGTTATATTTTTCATCTCTAAAAATATTTTTAGTTTAGTATTGTTGTATCAACTAAGATTATAACTACTACATTTGTAGGCGCACTCTTACAAGCAATTCAAGTCAAATTGTTCTACATTGTAGCAAATATGACCACGACTGCTGCAAGTTATAGCAATTAATTGCTATACACTATTAAGGTTATTTTGATCAAATTGAAATGATTTTAATAAGTAAAAGAGTATTTTGATATAATAGTACTTTTGTGTAGTAATTTTGATTAAGTTGGAGTAATTTTACTATATGTTGTGGTAGCTATATATGGTCATAATGCTCCCTACGGGGATGGTGTGTCGGTAAGTGCCGTGCAAAATTTGCACAAGGAGCAAGGTTCGACTTCCCACGTCAACGGACTGTTTAATATCTGCGTCGGATTACGTCCTCCACTGTACTTGCCATCGCACCAAGGTCAGTGACCATCTATGATTTACTTTCTCTCATATTTATGGAATTGGGATGAGAGGGCTACTAGGTTGGCGATCCCAATCTTTTGCACAAAGCTATGGTCATAAGTGCTATAATTATTCTGAAATACCAATGAAAAATAGAATGAAATACCCTTTTAATACATATTAAAAATAAATATTCGTTTGATTGGCATGTCATTTCTAGCCTTGTAATGTATTCAAAGTCTTAAAGATAAACACTGAGGTCAGGTATGGAAAATAGTGCTCTAGTGACGACCAAATTGAGAAAAGTATGTTTTCTGACTAGATAAGAACAATACTATAATGCTATAGGATGGCTTATTTAATCATTGTCCAATATTCTTCCATTTGCGGATTGAGAAAATAGCGTAGTTCAGACAAACTGGGGAAACATCAAGCAGCAAGTAGGAAAAACCAATATGTCAACCAATAGTCTAGTTGAAATTTGGCCACTGAATAAGTGCACAAAATGACATCAGATTCTTGTTTAATGAGTCAATTAGCACCTTATCTGAGTCCTTGCCGTATATATTTATAATTTTTCCTGTTGATGTACAGGTGAGAATGGACTCGTTAAATATACGAGAGATTACCTGCAGTTGGTCTCCAATGTTGATGACCAGTGCATTAGGTTGGGGATTGACAGCGATCCATTGGCCATCCTTGAGAACTTGCAAGCCAGCCACCGTCGGGTCCTGGAGAAGGATGGTAAGGGCATTGGGATCTGTGTGGGCTTGCAAGCCGTAAGTCAGCTCCGGCGCTGGGCACTTGGGGTAGTGGTTGATCGCCATGTGCTGCTCTTGTTCCCCCAGCACCTTCACCAAGTAATCCTCCTCCAGCTCCAGGCTTAGAGATATTGCTCGGAGGAGCCTCATCCCCAGTTGGCGTACTTCTCTACAGTAAGTGCTGACCACTTCCCTACAAAATCAATTCACATATATATGTATGATGCAAGGTTCACGAGCAAGGCTTTAGATGACTAAAACAAGAGCAAGGGCATATTTCCGAGTCAATGGTCATGGAAGATTGCTAATATTTTACTATATCGTTGCAGTCGACAGACGGCAAAAAGAAACTGAGCGCCAAAGTGTAAGGTGGCAACCGTCAGTCACATGAATTCCGGCTGTGCCATAGATAGTGACGGAATTGTATTTTATTTTCGGCTATTTTTGCAGCTTACCGAGCGCATCTCAAACTCTGAGGCTAATTAAGGTGGAAATAATCAATTCCAGCTAAATAGTAGCGAATGAAGCTTACTGAAACGAAGGCGGTTGGGATGGCCAATCAGGTACAAACTCCTCAAGCGGATAGCAATGGAGGCGGAGGTAATCTCGCCAATTCCGCAACGTCTCCTTCTTTATGTTGAAGCTCGTCGACAGCCGCATCTTCTTTGCAGGGTCATCGGAGTAATGCTTCGCCTTCTCCTCGGCTGGCAGCCGAAAGAACTCCAAAGCCACCTCCATCATCTCCCGTATCAGCTCCACCGCTACTCCATGATTCGTCACCTATTAATCATTGAATAGAGAAGCCTCTGCTGGTAATTGTTTTTTTTAGATAGATAGCTAGAGCCTAGAGGAAGAGGGAAAACCTGGAAGAAGCCGTAGGAGTAGCAGGCACGGGCGACTTGGGCAACGACGTCAGGGGAGGTGAGGTCAATTATGGGGATGTCGGCGTCAATGACGACTTCATCTAGGTGCGGCCTTTGGGACTCTGGCCGGACGTAGCTGCTGGGGAGGGAGGTGTGGTCGGCGACGTTGGAGAGGAGCTCAGCCGCCATGGAGATTCAGCTGGAGCCCCTCTCCTTGTTCCACAATGCATAACTAACTGAAACATATTATAGGCAATCGGATGTGCCAAATTTCTATCGATGCGGGTCCTGAACAAAACTTTATTGTTTGATTTTATCAAGAGTGTTGATTTTTAATTTGACCATTCCGTTAGCAAAGTTGTTGAAGTTTTATTATAGCGGCCAATTGTACCTTTTTGACTGTGTATTTCTGACCAATTTGTGGCGTCAACAGCTTGACATAATCGCCGTGCCATCACTCAGGCGGCGATGTCTTGATAGCATCGCGCGAGACACAGGAGTTATTTAGGCTGCGGAGTAATCAGTCAAAGATTACAGATGGATTATTTTATTTATTATTATTTTAAAATTACAATATAATATAATTCGAATTATAAAAATAATAAAATATTATAATTTAAATTAGAAAGTGACACGTCGTAATTCGATTATATTATAAGATAAAAAAATTTAAATGTCAAATATATATTTAATTTTAGCATTCGTTCTTTCGATCAAATCAACTATTGATAATCGACGACCATCGACAGTCGACGGTCGATGATCGTCGATGGCCGGGGATTGTCGACCGACGATCGGCACCCATCGGCGATCTACAACCATCGACGATCGACAATTGGGGATTGATGATGGCGATGATGGTCACATAGAATCGATTAAAATTTTAATTATATTCGGACGAAATCATAAAAATATTTTTATCATTTTATAATAATACGAATTACATTCCTTATAAAAAAATAATATATAATAAATAAAAAAAATAATCTTTATAATCAAATATTACATATCAATCGTCGACCAAACACAGTAATATAATATAAATTATATTATATTTCAAATTTAATTACATTACTACGTATTAAATTAAAAATGCAGTCTTACAGGCGTCACTGGATAGGTTGTTGTTTTCTGCATTGTGTGTCGTCATTCTTTGTTTTCCATTATTTCCTGTTTGTTCGGTCTAAATGCAGAGTAACAGGGATGTTTTGATAATTTGGTAGGCAAATACAGTTTTGTTTGCCATTCTGTGGATTGATTAGGTTTTCGTCGACGTGAATAAAAGAGTAGAGAATAAGCCAATAAGGTCGATGGTTAAATAGCAGGTTTGGTGCTCATTTGGTGACAGGTTTGGGGATGTATCATTTCACCTTCAAGTGTCAGATCATATCATCTACACCACTTGAACTGATTAGGGGCCAAGGGAGATTCCGTTTAGGCTAGCTAAAAGTAACTCATTGAAAAAGGGATGTCAGATATACTAGGCATGACGATCAGGTCAAATTGGTGAGTCAGGTTGACCCAGCAAGCACATGATAGTGGAGTCAAATCAACTCAAGCTAACTAGTAGGCACTCAAATTGATCAAAAAGCCGAGCCAAGCGAGATGAATGAGTTGATGAAGTTAGCGAGGGAGGGTGTCGTCAAACTAGATGAGCCACTTAGAAAGTATTGATGGGTTTAGGGTTTGGATATGCTAGATGGACTAAGCAAGATTGATGCGGTCGCTTTTGGTCCCTTTCATCGAGTCTACAGGAGAGAGCAGATTCTCACGACCGCAACAGTAAGTCTTGTCAAAATTCACACACGTCAAAGGGTGTAGTCAATACTCCGACGACGATGCTCTGATGCTTAAATCGGACAGAACATATATAAAAGAAAATATATTAAATATAGTAAAAATAATGAAGAAGAAGAAGAGTTATCTCCTGTGTCGTCGAAAGAATGCTCCCCCAGAGCTCTCCCCCCATGTAAGAATACATAGAGAGGACCCATAGAAAGAACCCCCCCTTTCATTTTTTACCTCAATCCGTTCTTATACTTCAACTCTCACCTTGCCAATCAAACCCTCCATTACTTGTGTCTAGATTGTTAGGGGACAATCACTATACATACCCTCTTTCTTCTATGATATATTCCTTCTTTATCATATATTAATGAGGTAAAAATATTCCAGACGTAGGTCACATGCGTGCAATCTAAAAGGGTCATGTGCATGACTTGGGAAGAGCAACCTTTGCCTGCATGGCTCAGAAAGAGCAGCATGCATGCCTTGGGAAAACCCGCCTATATGCATTGCATGCATGTATTTAGGAAGGGTCACACTTAGGAAAAGTAGTCTGCATGACTTGGGAAGAGTGACTTGCATGCATGACTCTGGAAGAGTGACCCTTGAAGAGTGACTTTGGATGACTCGGGAAGAGTGCCCCTGGATGAGTGACTTGCATGACTCTAGAAGAGTGACCCTGGAAGAGTGACTCTGATTGATACATGACTTTGAAAGAGTAGCTTGCATGCATGACTTTGAAAGAGTGACCCTGAAAGGGTGACTCTGGATGACTTGGAAAGAGCGACCTTGAATGAGTGGTCTGTTTGGCTCTGGAAGAGTGGTATGCATACATTGCATGTCTCAGGAAGAGTCACATGCATGCACTGCATGCCTCGAGAAGAGCCACATGCATGTATTGCATGCTTCCCTCGAGAGAAAGCCGCATGCACGTTCCACATGCACTTGGGAGATGAGCTTGACACTCGGGCGTGTGCAACTAAGCAACCATTTGGGCGTGCAAATGAGTCAGGAAGGTCGGAGGATGTTCGAGGGAGGATGGTGCTCATGCGATACTGTCATATAGCTCGAGGAAAGCTAGAAAATACTGACTTGGAAAACACAACGCTCGAGAGATACTGACAAGGTTCGCGAGAGATTCTCCTAGAAAATCTAAATATCCTCATTTAGCTCGGGCCACATTCTGGCAGTATCATTAGTAACCTTGCAAAATAGTTAGACGATTCACTCTGATGAATTTGACTTTAGGTTTACTACTTCATCACTTTAAGTCGGACCATATATGTGCTCTCCGTTCCTTTAGTGGGAGAGATCATACTTATCAATAATGTCTTGTCGAACAAAATGATAGCTTATGAACTACTAGGGATGAGTAAGATGCAAGGGCTTACAAATTGCCTTATCTGAATAAGATGCGAGGGCTTACAAATTATCTCGATTGAATGTGAGAGAGGTCGGCTCAAGGGTTTACGAATTGCCTCGGTCACATAGGAAGGAGGTCGACTCAAGGGCTTATGAATTGTCTCGGTCAGATAATAAGAAAGTCAGCATGAGCAGGGGCGGATCCAGGATTTTAGATTTGGAGGGGCCGTAATACAATTTAAATTTTTCGCTCTTTGATCTTGTGTCATCAAGGAGGGATTCTCTTCGACCGTATCAGTAAATATTCTAAAAAATTAACATGTATTAAATCATTGTTGGCCTACTTGGTGGTGACCCTCCGATGCTTAAGTTAGAATCGTCATGGATGAAAAAAAAATATATTAAATATAGTAAAAGTAATGCAGAGTAAAAAAAAAGAACTTATCTCATGCATAGCTAAAAACATTTAAGAGACTACGAAAGAATATTTAGATGACACCAAAAGAAGAAAAAACTATCGGATAACTAGAAAAGAAATGTCAAGAAAAATCACAGGAGATCCTCTATGATAATTAAACATTTTAATCCAAATCATGTTGCTCGTGAGAGAATACCACATTAACCTCTCTATTAAAACCAGCAATCGAAGCCACTAGGACTCATCCTTGTTTGTCCGTATTCTGTCTCAAATAAACATCTATGCACAAGTCTTCTGCATCGAAATAATTGATGCGGACGGGTGAAATCTGTTCACTCCTTTTTCAATGCAGTGAAGCACTGAGGGAGATCTCAGAGGGTTCTCACAGGCCGCAATCAGTAGAGAATAAGAAGATGAAGTAGATGAAACGCAATAAATCGACGCCAGCAATCGAGACTCAGACACAAGATGTAACGTGGTTCGGAATAAGAATTCCTACTCCACAGAGGTGAGCTTTCTCACCGGATGTAGTGCCTAAGCACTTTCACTATGAAGGTCCTCCTTTACGGAAAGTAAGTTTCCGAAGGTGGAGGAGAAAGACCTCTTACAGTGATATCACAAGACGAGAAAAATACAAGAGATGTAATAACGACAGATCTCCGTCCTTCTTCTCCGGCGAGGCGGTTGTCGCTCCCCTTCTCCTCCTGCGTCCCCTTCTCTCTTGCTGGGTGGGAATAATTGCGGATCCTTCTTTCCTCCTTGCTTCCTCCCTTTTATCTTCCCTTTTCCTTCATCGTAACGTCGCGGGCTATCTCCATCGTACACGTGGCCACCACCTCCACCTGGAGAATAATTCTGTTACAGATATGAGGAGTGAAGACTCCTCGGAATATTGCGTGGGGCCTCCCAAGCCGTTGCCTAACACCTCTTCCTCTAATTTTCGGGTAACTAGGTTAGACTATCTCCCTCAACCATCCGCTTTGAGTGAAGCTAGCTTAGGTCTATAGCCCACGGGCGCCCTAGCCCTAGGGTTCCTCATCAACCCGAACCAATTCCTCTTTTTCCTGTGCCAAACTTCCTTCGGATCAATCAGGCTGAGCCGACCCCTTAGCGAAGTGCCTTCCATCTCTTCTTTGCCATGCCAATTGCTTCTGCTAATTCTCCTGTGCCAATTGCTTCTGCTAATTCTCCCATGCCAATTGCTTTTGATATTTTCCCGTACCAATGACTTCTGATATTCGCGCTCGAACCATTCTTTCGTTTCTCCCTTCGCTGAGCCGAACATTTTGGATCGGATCATGGGTCACCCGCTAACCCTTCTATCGGGAACTATATAGAAAAGGTACCAGCAGTACCAATAATAATCTAACTACTTCATTAAATTAGCACTTTGTGGATTAATGACGCCTTAATTATACTTATACCAAACTAATCAATTAATTAATTGATACTTTTTGAGCCTAAATGAACTTTAATTATACTAATTAGATAAAATCAAATTAATCAATTAACCTAACTCAGATTAATTAATTTAATCTCAATTAATCAATTAAACTCAAATTTAATTAATCTAACCTTAGATAATTAAGTAAACAGATTAATTAATCTCAATCAATTAACCAATTAAATTCAAATTTAATTAATCTAACTCAAATAATTAATTAATCGAATGCTAATTAATTAATTAAGCAGATAAATTAATCAAACCCAATTAATCAATTAAATTAAAATTTAATTAATTATCTTAAAGTTAATTAATCAATTAAAACGATTAACCAATCTAAAACCAATTAATCAATTAAAATAGATTAATTAATCTAAATTCATCCATTAAACTCTAGATTTAATTAATCTAAATCAAATTAATTATTTAAATCCAACTAAATTAATTAATTCAAATGATTCGATTAATCAAAATTCAAAATTAATTAAATAAAATCTTAATTAACCTAACCTCGATGGATTTTGTACGTGATCAGGCGAAGAGTGATGGCGATTAATGACGCAGTGGCATGTGATTGCAAACGTGGTGCGACACCAATGATATAACTTCTACAATCACGATGTGACTGTGCACGTGAAGCGGAGGCTGACGACGGTCGTGGAAGATGCGACTACAACACCGAGTTGGCAGGGAGACAGACCAATGCACAGAGGCAGACTCGTGAGTCACAACGTGTGAGCAGTGAACGAAGAGAAATTGTAGATGACGACTACGATGCACTAAAAACAATTGAAAAGATGAAATTTAGGTTTTTGAAGAAGACGAAAATAAGAAATAGAGGGAGGAAAGAGAAAATAAATATATAGTAATTATATTTTATATAGTAATTAATTATATAATATTTTTATAGAGAGAAAATAAATATAGAATTCTAGGAAGAAAAATATTTTATATAATAATTATATTACTAAAAATAAATATATTACTATATAAAAAAATTTATAAAAAAATATTTTTTTAATTAAAACGCAAGGACTGGGGGGGCCGTGGCCCCCCCTAGTCCATGCATAGATCCGCCTCTGAGCATGAGGACTTACGAATTATCTCAGGTGGATAGTAAGAAAGTCGACATGAGGACTTACAAATCGCCTCAGCTGGAAGATAAGAAAGTCGATATGAGAGCTTACGAATTGCCTCAGTTAGCCTTCTATAGAAATCCTCTCCTCCCCACGCCACCTTTGCTGGAGGGAATTGATAAACTGCGGCTGGCATCGAGGATTACGAATGGCCTTGGTCGTGTCGAGCTACTCGTTGCTGGAACACTTCAATCTAGTCGGAGACGTATGAATTGTGCATTGACTACCCTGCCATTCTTCTCTCCTCCCCACGTCGCCTTCGCTCGGGGGAATTGATAAGCTGTGGCTAGCACTGAGGGCCTACGAATGACCTCAGTTGTGCCGAGCTGCTCGCTGCTAAAACACTTTGACCTAGTCGGGGACTTATGAACTGCATGTCAACTGACCCTGTCATTCTCCTTCCTCTCTACGTCACCTTCACTCGGGGGAATTGATAAGCTGTGGCTAGTGTTGAGGGCTTACGAATGACCTCGATCGTATCATATTGCTTGTTGTTGGAACACTTCGACCTAGTCGAGGATTTATGAATTGCACCCTGACTGATTCTGCCATTCTTCTCTCCTCCTTGCGTCACCATTGCTTGGGGGGAATTAATAAGCCGCGGTTGGTGTCGAGAGCTTACGAATGACCTCGGTTGTGCTGAGCTACTCGTCACCATAACACTTTGACCTAATCGAGGACTTATGAATTGCGCGATGACTGCCCCTACCATTCATCTATTTTCCTCACGTCGCTTTCGCTCAGGGGAATTGATAAGCTATGGTTGACGCTAAGGGCTTATGAATGACCTCGGTCGTGTTGAGATGCTTGCCACTGGAACACTTCGATCTAGTCAGGGACTTATGAATTGTGCACCAATTAACCCTGCTATTCTTCTCTCCTCCTCGCACCGCCTCCGTTCAGGGGATTGATACTCTACTGCTGATGCCAAGGGATTATGAATGACCTTGGTCGTGCCGAGCTATCACCGTCGGAACACTTCGACCTAGTTGGGGACTTACAAACTGCATGCTGATTGCCCTTGTCATTCTTCTGTCCTCCCCACGTTGCCTTCACTCGGGGGAATTGATAAGCTACGGTTGACACTGAGGGCTTATGAATGACCTCGGTCACGCTTTGACTGACCTTGCCATTCTTCTCTCCTTCCTGTGTCGCTTTCGCTCGGGTGAATTTATAAGTTGCGGCTGGCACTGAGGGCTTACGAATGACCTCAATTGTGCCAAGCTACTCGATGACGGAACACTTCGACCTAGTTGGGGACTTACAAACTGTGCGTCAATTGGCCCTGCTATTCTTCTCTCCTCCCTGTGTCGCCTCCTCTCGGGAGAATTGATATGCTACAGTTGACGTTGAGGGCTTACAAATGACCTTGACCGTGTCGAGCGGAGTCACTTCTACAACCTTCTCTCCTCCCCGCCTTGCCACCACTTGGGGTCATTATAAAATCATAAAGATGTCATATATATATCCCACCTCCGTAAAGAAGGCCATATTTCCTGTATGACAAGCAGGGGTAGTCCATGATGCATTAAGCTCGGAGTTGCTCAGCTGAGAACCTTGAGAAAACTTACTTATGCTTAGAAATGATAGTGTTGAGAACATTAGTGGGGCAATAGATAAACTTTGAAACAAATAAGGAACAGACCGAGTTCTTATCTGCAAGTAGGCTAGAGCGGATCATCTCCAGCTGCTAATCTCATATTGTTGACTCTTCTTATAATGATATACTCCTTAAGGGTCGTGCTGAGATTCCCATGAGCCCCAACGATGAGTGCCGAGACGAATGATACTATATATGCGCCACCAATAATTAAAGGTTCTTGCAGGATGAAAACAAGACGTATATATACCGGCCTTTGAAGAAAGGGTAGGGCTCAGAAAGATCGATAAGAAGCTTCGAATACTTATACTTGCAATTCAGCTCATCGCGTAGACGCCCAAATACAAATCCACGAGTTAGAAAATAATTAAGTTGAAGTGCTTGTAATGATAACTTGTATACCATAATTAAGAAGGCAACTCTATTGCTTGAAGTCATCTTTCTGGTGATCTTTAGTGGTTTTCCATCCTTCCATGGTAGATGAACTAATCAGATTGCGGATTTGAGTGAACCAGCATGGTAGCCATCCTAACATTCACCACCATGTCTCTTGGTATTAAATCTACAGTCAACTCAGGATCTCCTAGAAAATTTTGGAGCTTCCCGTTTGCATAAGCCATCATGAAGATGTCAATAGTCCTACCGCACCCCTTGCTATAGGAGATTTACACCTCAGCTGAAGTCAAATCCAATGCCTAAATTCAGAGGCCTAGCTTCTTGCATTTGAGGGATATTGCCCTAGGCTACTCAAAGCCTTCTTGTTAGCCCCAGGACCAACTCATATAGGTCTCATTGAGCAGTAAACTCCATTCATCTCAGCCAATTCTCTTGCCTATTCATTCAGATAAGTAAGCATAACTAAGCCACAACCTTTGGAACACCTAGTGAGTCTATCAATGACAATTTTGGCATCTTTAACTGAGGGATAGTGGCTCTTGAATGTCTCTTACAACAAACAATTAGTGACTTTTGGATATTGGCCTTGGCTACCCAAACCTAGTGAAGGGTGCTCCCTTCGTCAAAATCCTCTGTTCAAGCTCGGTTTTCTACTGCTGCCGCAGAGGAATGTAGAAGAGTGAAATTTAGAAGTAAATTAGCAACACACTGTTGCTTTAGCACAAAAGGGTATCTCGCTGGAGCCAGGAGAGCATCTAGCAGTGGTGACGGGCTATTTTTCAATGTCTCCCCGGTGAGGTGCTTGTCGAAGAATGCAAACATAACTGGTCATCTAGATCTGGGTACCACGATGAAGAATTGTCCATGGGGAATCAGGGAATGTGTTGAGGGGCGACGGTGTCCTTATGATGGAGCCTCCTCAAGGAAGCCCTTTGAGTGAACTCTTGTGGATATCGATGTCTTGCTCAGAGTTTTCCATAGACGACACCAACTGATGCGGTCGCTTGTTGTCCCTTTCGTCAAGTCCATGAGAGAGGGCGGGTTCTCATGGTCGCGACAGTAAGTCCTGTCAAAATTAACACGTGTCAATGAGCGCCATCAGTACTCCGACGATGACCCTCCGATGGTTAATTTAGACAGGACATATATAAAAGAAAACATATTAAGTACAGTAAAAATAATGGAGAAGAAGAAGAGAAGAAGGAGAGTTATCTCCTGTGTCATCGGAAGAATGCTCCCCTAGAGTCCTTCTCCCAAGAAAGAATGCTTAGAGAGGACCCATAGAAAGAACCCCTTTCATCTTTTACCTCAATCCATTCTTATACTCCAGCTCTCACCTTGCCGATCAAACTCTCCATTAGTTGTGTTCTTTGATAGGTTGTTAGGGAACAACTACTGTACAAACCCTCCTTTTCTGACATATTCTTTCTTTATCATATATTGATGAGGCAAAAATATTCAAGGCGTAGGGCACATGCATGCATTTTGAAAGTATGCATACTTGAGAAGAGCAACCCTTGGAAAGGGCAACCTGCATGACTTGGGAAGAGTATCACACATGCCTTAGGAAAAGTCGTCTGTATGCGCTGCATGTATGCATTTAAGAAGGGTCGCACTTAGAAAGGGTAGTCTGCATGACTTGGGAAGAGGAGCCTGCATGCATTACTCTGGAAGAGTGACTTGCATGCATAACTCTGGAAGAGTGATTCTGGAAGAGTGACTCTGGATAATTTGGAAAGAGTGGTCCTAGATGAGTAGCTTGCATGACTCTAGAATAGTGACCCTGGATGAGTCATGACTGTGGAAGAGTGACATTGGAAGAGTGACTTTGGATGTCTCAGGAAGAGTGACTTGCATGTATGACTCTGGAAGAGTGACTTGCATGTATGACTCTGGAAGAGTGACTTTGGATGATTCGGAAAGAGTGACCCTAGATGAGTGACAAGTATGACTCTGAAGAGTTACCCTATATGAGTGACTTGCATTACTCTAGAAGAGTGACCCTGGAAGAGTGGCTCTGGATGACTCGGGAAGATTGACCTGCATGCTTGATTCTGGAAGAGCAGACTTGCATGCATGACTCTGAACGAGTGACCCTAAAAGAGTGACTATAGATGACTTGGGAAGAGTGACCTTGGATGAGTGATGTGTTTGGCTCTAGAAGAGTGGTCTATATGCACTCATGCATCGGGAAGAGCCGCATGCATGTGTTACATGCATGTATCGAGAAAAGCCGCATGCGTGTGCTACATGCACTCGGTAGATGAGTCTGACACTCAGGCGTGCACACCTGAGCAGACACTCGGACGCGCGAATGAGTCAGGAAGGTTGGAGGATGTTCGGGGGAGGATGGTGCTCATGCGATGCTATCATATAGCTCGAGGAATGCTGGGAAATACCGAGTCGGAGAATGCAACGCTTGAGAGATACTGACAAGGTTTAGGAGAGATTCTCCTAGAAAATTTGGATATCCTCGTTTAGCTCGGGTCACATTCTTGCAATATCATAGATGTTTAGGTTATATGAGTTTAATAGATAGGTAAACTTGAATATGTAGAATGTATCAAGTGAACCAAATGAGTTGGACACTCTAGTTGTAGCAAACATATTGGTCAACTCAAATAGGTGCATTTAAATGAGTTAGTCGTATAAATTGATAGTGTTAGGTGATCCATTAACCTAATCGCTAGAATTTAACAAATGGTGCAGATTAGATGAATTGAATAAAAAGCTATGTTTTTACCCACACCAAATCAAGTAATAATCATTCTCTATTCATCCTATTTTATATATCAAACTGACAAATATTTATTTCTAAGCTTTGATCAGTCCATTATTTCAGATTAGCTTTTTCTAACTTTGAGAATTTACTGCATTGCTTATGCTATCACGTTACTGTTTTTCTTCATTTCAACGTCTTACAGTTGAAAAAATGTTGTCGTCTTTTGAATTGTCGGTGCAGAAAATTAAAACAATTAGCAAAGCAAAAGCCAGTCAATTTTTGCTTCTAGCTAGAAAACTCTTGTCCATGTTTTCCTGCGTTTTTTCTATTCTTATATTGAAAAATACTTGTTCAAATCAGTCCTAATGCATTCGCTGACTCTTCCTCACTTCGATTTAGCTGACATTTGAAATTTTCAAATTTCAATATTTTCCAGAAGCACGGTAGACAAAACGATAAAAGAACACTAATTTATTCTTATTTTGTATAGCGAAATCCCTTTTTTTCACAATATTTTCCCTTTCCATTCACTTATGAAAGAAATACGGTTTTTCAAACATGGGAAAGAAAGAAGAAGGAACGAAGAGAGTTCTAGTAGCGGCGAACTTAAACAAAGCTTGCTTAAATGACTAGTTTTCGTTAATTTGGTCGGTGGTGAAATGTAGAGCTCTTTGGGATCGGAGTGTTCTTCGGGTAGAGCTACAACCAATTGGTCGACGAGACCGAGTCTCAAACCTCTTTTTTGGACCGACTAAGGACATAAATCTAGTCTTAAGGACGTTGGAAGTGAGTGACCTTCGAGATTGATGGTATCCCAGATTTCTGGATAAAGACTTATGGTCATCTAATGTCACTTCTTGATACTATGGTCTTTTCTGAATATTATTGATTTTTTCAAGTATTATCGGTCTCTTGATCACTATAGTCTTTCTCGAACATTATTAACTTTTCCGTATGCTATTGGTCTCTCGAGCATTATGGTATTTTCCGAGCACTATTCCATCTCCCAAGCACTATTGATTTTTTTTGAGTGCAATCGCTTCTTCGAGTAATATGGGTTTTCTTAGTATTATCATCTTTTTTTAGTGTTATTTATTTTTTGGGGCCTCCATTCCATTTATTATCTGTCAGGCACCCTGGGGAACAATCTAGTCGGGGTCTCACTCTAATCTTCCCGACACTTAACGCTTGTTGCATACGTGACCATCTACCTAAAATATTCTGCTTCTCTCAATGTATAACAAAGAATGAGCATGTCAGAACAGATAGAGATTCTGTGTAATAGTTGCCCTCTAACAATTCTCCAAGGAATATGATAGGTGCATAGACTTGGTGGGCAAGGCGGTGTCAAGCTACTAGCCTACTATATAAAGCCTATGGAGGTCAAGGAGTAGAGGATTTTTTTTTTCTTTATTCTAGTATGCGGAGATAACTTTTCTTCTGTCTTCTCATTGTCCTATTCTCTATTCTTTGCTTCTATTGTGTTCTCTCATAATCTCCTCGACGGATACTGACTTGAGCATTGGAGGGGTTGCACTGGTAAAGTAGCAACGTGTGCACGCGCTGCACGAAGTGCAGTTGGCGCACTTCATGCAGCGCAGCAGAAACACCCCCTTTATAAGGGGGTGCGCGTCCAAGAGCAAGGAGGGGGGGGGGGGGACGCCGAAAGGCTGTGAGAAAGAGGAAGCCAGAGTAATTCGAGAGGTTTTGTTGGAGAGAACGAGAGATAGGATCACCAAGGCGCGGCTGGATTTTGTCTCGTGGATAAGGAGGTTCTTTCCAGTGTGATCGATCCTTAGATCGCAAGCTGAAATGTCGTCCAAAACAATACCAAAAAGCGAGAAGATTTCTGATGAACCTCTGTAAGTCTAACTTACAGTCAGTATTTCCTTTCATATTATGCTCTTTCTGCTTTAATAAATTCGAAAAGATGCATTAATACCAACAATGGTATCATAGCCCAAGTTGGTTAGCATCTGTTCTTTTTTTTTTTCAATTTTTTCTGTAAATTTACTGTTCATCACGAAGAAGATGAACAGTAAACTGCCCTAGCTAAACTGCTCTGTACAGAACGGTTTTTGTAGTTTCCCAAACTGCTCTGGACGAAGAAAAGGAAACCGCTCTGGCGAAATTGCTTGGGAGCGATTCTGCGGTGAAGCGCTTTCGGCGGTTTGGCACTTCTCGGCGATTTGTGCCTCGATGCTTGCTCGAGAGCGATTCACTGGTGGAAATTGCTTTCGGCGGTTCTGGCACTTCCGGCGATTTGAGCAGTGCGGCGATTTTGAAATTGCGGCGATTTGATGCTTCGAGCGGTTCGAGCTAGTTTGAATATCAAGCTGATGCGATACGATACGATCGGGCGTCACACGATCTAGGGCGATGCATGCGTCGGTCGATGCGGATATCGAGCCGATGCAGGGACCGATCTAGGCGTCACACGATGCAGGGTGATGCGGATGTCGAGCCGGTTTGGATATAAAGCTGATGCGGGCGTCGGACGGTTTGGGAAATGAGCCGTCTGAAATCGGTCTAGCGAAGCGATTCACATAAGCGCCACGAAATTGGATCGGTGTCCTTTGATGCGGAAAGCATACCGATCTGGAAATTGGTCTGGACTATAGATCACCAATAGAAGCGATTAGCGCCTAGAATTTTCGAAACGATGCGAAATTATTTAAATCGATGCGGAATTTGAGCGGTATGAAATTGTTTAAAGATGCGGAATTTGAAGAGTGCGAAATTGTTCAAACCGATCTGAAATGCCAGAAAGCAGTCTGGATTTTCAAAAAACAAGTCGGGATTTCCAATTTTAGTGCTCTGCTAATAGACTAAATGTTCGGCCAGAGCAAAGAGTGCTCGGCCAACATTTAAAAGTGGTCGGCTAGCATTACAAATGCTCGGGATTTCCATATAGGGCTTGGGGTTTCCTTGGGTTCGGGTTGGATATATGGAAGTCTAGAGAAAAGAAGCACTAAAAGTGGTCGGGGTCCACAGTAAGAGCTCGGCCAGAGGGCTAGTTCTACTGTCAGTCAACGTAAGTTGGCTAAGTTGACTTTGGTCAACTTAACTCATAACAAGATCTTCGAGTATTTGTTTGGAACAAATATAACTCGAATAAAACAACTTATAGATTGGTCAAAAAGAACTAGAGTACGTTGATGGCTAGGGACAATTGAAAATAAACAACCGTTCATGTTACTCGAATGCTTGGGGTATTCGGAGAGTAATGAAGGTGTTTAATTTTCGCATTAATGGTCATGTCAAAACAATTTAAATCGATTGAACTTAGATGATAGTTGATTGGTAAATGTATCAGTCGATTGGTCTAAGCGTTTCAGTTGACTGTTCTCCACATAATCAAGGAGATTAATCCTTGATAGAATGTGTTCGTTCTATGCCAATATATAAATTGAATTAAGCCGGTATGTGTACTAGTTTGTCAGGTTTTGTACTGACTTAATTAATTTCAATTTTTTCAGATGGCACAGATGATCACCACGATGACCAGACGAGATGTGTTGCATAACCGACTGAGAGAGGCTATCCAGGGGATAGAGTATGACTCAACACATGGAGTCGGGTGGCACATAGGGAGATTGGATAGACTATTCTGGAGACTCGAGATGCAGGAGTTTCCTATTCTGGAGAATTACAGGATCTGGGCTCTGGTCCGCTCACTGCTACAACACCTTAGTGACATAGCTCATCAGATCTGGGGGCGCTATGAGGGGGTGCATTTCATATACCCAGTTGTGCGCTGAGTTACCTCACTACGAGGACTGTGAGGTGCATTGTGAAGATCCAGAAGAGGACCCTGAAGAGGTTTTTCCTTTTGGATCGCTTCAAAGGTATCCTTCACAAGATTCAGCGTCCTGACATCATCTTGAGAGCATCTCATCGGAGGATGTCCTAGTTCAGCCCAAGAAGATTGAGCATGTTTGGATTGTTACTGCGCTAGTGTTTGTCCTAGTGGGAGTAATGATTATCTATCTAGTTTGTTAGTTGTTTTTTTTATTTGTCAGTTATGAGTAAGAAGAATGTTATGTGTAACATTCTTAGTAGAGTCTTGTTATCTGTTAACAATGTACAACAAGTTTATTTAATGAAATGTTCATTTTATGCTGTTAACTCTACATGATGCATGATATTTATTTACTCTTTGATTTATTCATAATGAGTACAATTTAAATGATATGCTCATTTAACAATATTATGTTAAGATGGAATATATGTAATATAATTGATCAAAGTCGATTGGATTGACACATACAAATGATGAGTAGGAATTTGATTGTCACTTGATTTTGTAAACCAAATCAAATTAACATTGAGTCAATTTAAAGATTACATATATAAAGACATACACTGAATAACTAAATAATATGTTTATTTATGTTAGATTATGGTAACCAAAAATATCATAGCTGAACTCAATAAGGGTGAGAAACTGAATGGGGATAACTACAAAATATGACACCTCAGGATACAGTATGTCCTAGAGGAATAGGAAGTTCTAGAGGCTGTAAATCAGGTCTTAGTAGAACCTGTAGATGGTTCCTCTGCACAAAATAGACGAGATCTTGGGCATGGAAGAAAAATGACTCCACTGCTAAGGGCATTTTGATTAGTTCAATGGTGGATGACTTGACATTTGAGTATGAGTCGTATACTTCGGCTCATGCTGTCTGGGTGACCCTTAAGGATAAATACAGCGGAGTTTGTCTAAGCAAGCTTCGACAGCTGACGATCAAGTTCGATAGCTACAAGAAGCGCCCGAATGTTACTATGGTTCAACATCTCAGGGAGATGTCGAATATGATTCGAGAGTTTAAAATTGTTGGTCATGAACTGACAGACGAACAACAGGTTCAGACAGTTATTCGATCCCTTTCAGATTCTTAGGAGACCATGAAGCAGACCCTTACTCACAGTGAGAGTATTAAGACTTTCGCTGATGTCTCACGCCATGTTGAACTAGAGGCGAAGAGAGTAGAATCCGCAAGGATTTCTGGTCAAGCCTATTTGGCTGTCGGTTCTGCTAGATCATCTGGATCCAAGAAAAAGAGATAGTTCAAGAAGGGAAAGGGAAAGAAGAAAGAAGTTGCTGCTACAGGTGGGACATGCCCAATCAAGAAAAAGAAGAACAAGAAGGCAGGGAAGAAACCTAAAAGCAAGGTGACTTACTTTAATTGTGACAAAAAGGGTCACTACTCTCGTAAGTGTACCGAGCCAAGAAAGGTAACTTCTAGTTTGTCTTCTGAGTATTTTGTTACTAGTTCTGTATTATTAGCTGATTCTTATCATTTGTGGATTATAGATTCGGGAGCAACCAATCATGTAGCTCAGGAGCGAGTTACATATATGGAGTACCACAGAGTACCAGCTGGCAACAAATGGATATATGTAGAAAATAATACAAGAGTCGAAGTCAAAGGAGCCGACACTTGCAAACTTAACCTTCGGGGTAGAAGAACATTGTTTCTACATGATGTCTTGTATACTCCTGAGATTAGTAGGAATTTTGTTTATGTTACTTGTCTTCTTGATTTGGGGTATTGTATAAACTTTTACAGTCGGTGTATTGAACTCAAGATTGACTCAGTGTCAATCAGTTATGGTTTTTTAACGAATGATTTTATGGTTCTTGATGTGGAACCAAATGTCAATTGTGCGATCAATAATTATTTTTCAAACATTGCTCTAACTAGTGATGCAGAAATAACTGATGATATTTGGCATGCTAGATTAGGACATATAGGACAAGATCGCATGAATCGGTTAGCTAAGGAGGGCTTATTGGGCTATCATGCTAAGATTAGCTTGTCTATATGTGAACATTGTCTTGTTGGAAAAACAACTAGGAAACCATTCGGTAAGGCTATTAGGGTAGAGTCACTGTTGCAATTGATTCATTCAGATATTTGTGGTCCAATGAATGTGAAGGCTATACATGGAGCTTTCTATTTCATTACATTTATTGATGATTTCTCTCGTTTCAGTCATGTGTATTTGATTTTTTACAAATCTGAAGCATTGGATTGATTCATTCATTATATGAACGAAGTTGAGAATCAAACGGAACGTAAGGTTAAAACTTTACGCACTGATCGTGGAAGAGAATATTTGTCTGATAAGTTCAAGACAGTATGTAATGATAAAAGGATTATTAGACAACTGACGATCCTTAGAACTCCACAGCAAAATGGGGTTGCCGAGAGAAGAAATAAGACTCTTCTCGAAATGGTTAGGTCTATGATGATGCAAGTTAATTTGCCGATCTCCTTTTGGGGAGATGCATTATTAGTAGTCTATATACTTAATAAAGTGTCTTCAAAGTCAGTTCCATCTACCCCATATGAACGTTGGAAAGACAGAAAACCAGATTTGGGAAATCTGAGACCCTGGGGGTCGGCTGTCTATGTTCATGATAGTTCTCACAAGTATGGAAAACTGGGACCTAGAGGTAAGAAGTGTATCTTTATAAGATATTCTGATACCTCCAAAGGTTGTGTTTTCATAGGTGAGCAACAACATGAAATAATCTCCTAATTGGATTTGAGAGATGCTACTTTTCTCGAAACTGAGTTCCTAGTTAGAGTTGAAGTTGATAAGACAATTCTTCTATTTGAGGAGGATGAGTCGTTGTCAACTAGACAGGTGTCTAGTGGGATACCTGGAACAAGTCAACCTAGTGGAAGTACTTTGCCTTGTCATGGGGTGACTTCTCATCAGCCCAACTTACGAAAAAGTGTTCGTAAGATCAAACCTAAGAAGAGGTTTGATATTGAGAATGAGACAATGATAACACTCCTTGTTGACGATGAAGAACCTCAATTAGTTAAGGAAGCTCTGGGCTCTGAAGTTGGAGAAAAGTGGAAAGTAGCAATGGTTGAAGAAATGGAGTCAACGATTAAGAATCATGTTTGGGAGTTAGTCGATCTTCCTCCTGACCGAAGGGCTATTGGGAATAAATGGATTCTCAAAATAAAGAGGAAAACTGATGGATCGATTAACCGATACAAAGTTTGTTTGGTTGCGAAAGGATTTACCCAATTGGAGGGTATTGACTTTGAGGAGACATTTTCTCCCGTAGTAAAGTTTATGTCAATTCGAGTTATTTTGGCTTTAGTGACACATTATGACTTGGAGTTACATCAGATGGATGTAAAAATCGCTTTCCTTAACGGTGAGCTTGATGAGGAAATCTATATGGTTCAACCAGAAGGTTTTATTGCTGAAGGCCAAGAAGATAAAGTATATAGATTGAAGAAATCTATATATGGGCTAAAGCAAACATCAAGACAGTGGAACATAAGATTTAACGAAGTGGTTTTATCTTATGGTTTCGAAATGATCAATCAGGATCATTGCATTTTCCTGAAGGAGGACAAAGAAAAGTATGTTATTTTATCATTATATGTTGATGAAATGCTGATTGCAGAAAATGACATAGGTTTTGTGATAAAAATCAAAAAGTGACTTTCATCACAGTTTGACACAATAGATATGAGAGAAGTTGAATACATCTTAGGAGTAAAGATCATCAGAGATCGATCTAAGAGACTTTTGGGTTTGTCTCAAGAGTCTTATATAAATAAGATGTTACAATACTTCAGCATATCTAATTGCAATAGTGAACAGACACTTATTATGAAAGGTATTGTTCTGAGCAAGAGTATGAGTCCCAAAACTCCTAATGAAATAGTCGAGATGAATAAAAAATCATATGTCAGTGTTGTTGGTAGTTTGATGTACACTATGTTGTGTACTCGTCCCGATATCAGCTATGTTGTTGGTTTAGTCAGCCGTTTCCAGTGAAACCCAGGACCGAGACACTAGAAGACAGTGAAAAGGATATTCAGATATCTGAAAGCGATGACAGGTTACAATCTCTGTTATCAAGGATCAGATATAAGCCTGAAGGGCTATTCATATACAGATTGGGCTGGGGACCTGGATGATAGAAAATCCACATCAGGCTACGCGTTCTTGTTGAATGATGGCGTCATCTCTTGGAACAGCAAGAAATAGGCCTGTGTGGCTTTATCAACCATGGAAGCTGAATATGTGACATGTTCAGCAGTTGTACAAGAAGTGGTCTGGTTAAGGAGGTTCCTCAAGCATCTGAAGATTATTGAAGACAGTGGGAGTCGAGTGACTGTCTACTGTGACAGTCAAGATGCTATAGTTTTTTCCAAGGATCCCAAATATCATAGTAAGGGCAAGTATATAACTATAAAGTATAACTTTATCAGGGATATTGTTACTTAAAATAAGGTGATTCTTGAGTATATCCCTACATGAGCTATGCTTGCAGATCCTTTTACTAAGCCAATGACTAGAGAGTCATTTAATGAGCATGTAAAGTCTATGAGACTTTGTAGAATGTAACAATTTTGTAATGACAATCGAATATTGTGTTTTGATTATTTTTTAAGCCATAATTCATTCAATGTATGTGATGTTACATTCTGATAAGATCTCGGTGAGTATGTTGACAGGTAGTGATTGGTCCTCTCACATGGACAATCATCTCTGTTTGTTATGTACGAATAGGGGTAAGATTATTACTTATATGATATCTTTGGAAGCTATATGTATGGGATACATACCTATAAATTGGGGTCGTCTTGATATGTGTATCAAGATAAGATCATTTAAGAAAAGTGATCGAAGTAAATGTTCCCACCATTTACTATACCTGTTTATGAGACAGATTAGAATTCATATGTTGAATTCAGGATTAGACATTTGGAATGTTTGGATCAAAATCTGTACGATGTTGAGGAAAATATGCGCTCTTCATATTGATAAAGAGAATAACATCGTAGCATATGATTCACACCACGTGTGCTGAGATGACAATAAGGGTAGTAGGAGAATGGATCCCTACTTCTCTACTATGTGAGCCCTTTGAGATTATATGCTAATCTCAGAATCTGCCCTTTGTGACTATTTAGGTGGCTGTTTGAAGTTTTAATCAGGGTCTGCTACTTTAGCATGTAAACCTATTGACTATGGATGATTCGGTCTATGGAACATGACTAGGAAAACGACTGATTAAAATGAATGAATTCACACTAAAAAGGAAGATTAAATATGTTTACATCCTTTGAGAATTATTCACTGATCGACCCATTTATGTTATGTATGGAAATATTTGTGAATATGGAACATACTCTTGATTTGATGGTCATTATGAGGGATTAGAGATGTTCATATTGATGTAAGTGGAGATTATTTAATCTGGACAAATAGAAAGATATTATATCCAAGAAAACAATTAAGTACCACCAGAAGAAAGGTTCAGTACCACCTGTCAAATGACTGTGAGTCACCTGGAGGATGACAATGGGTCATCAAATGAGTGACTATGTGTCATTCAGAGAATGATTATATATCATTTGAAGAGCGGCTAAGTTAGGCGTAATAACTTTTCTTAGCAATGATTGCTTTATGAGTAGCTATGTAAGGTGTAACAATTTTCTTAGCATTAGATTGCTCAGTGTACTTGCTGTCGCACGAACTATTTTTCTAAGTATGAATTGGTTGTTCTAATGGTCTTTGTGACTATTAATCTCTGTTCTATTAGTCTTTTGGGACTATGGTCTCCGACACGATTCTGGTATATGTGATTGGATACTTCTATTGGTCATTTGGGACTAATGACTCCGGATCTATTTAGTCTATGTGACTAAATATCTTTTATTGATCTATGTGACATGCTTTGGACGAGTGAGAGATGTAATCACGCGACATCAAGCTGCGTCACATTGCTTTGCAGCGTGTGCATGCGTTACGCACAATTAGGCGCCTTCATGCGTAATGCGAAACACCCCCTTTATAAGGGGGTGTGCGTCCAAGAGCAAGGAAGGGGGGGGGGGGGGAGACGCCGAAAGGCTGTGAGAAAGAGGAAGCCAGAGTAATTCGAGAGGTTTTGTCGGAGAGAACGAGAAATTGGATCACCAAGGCGCGACTGGATTTTGTCTCGTGGAGAAGGAGGTTCTTTCCGGTGTGATCGATCCTCAGATCGCAAGCAGAAACGTCGTCCAAAACAGTACCAGGAAGTGAGAAGATTTCTGACGAACCTCTTTAAGTCTAAATTACAGTCAGTATTTCCTTTCATATTATGTTCTTTCTGCTTTAATAAATTCGAAAAGATGCATTAATACCAACAGTTCCATTCAATTACAAACCGAGATCCTCGACGGCATCCCCCTAGGGCTAGCAATCTTTGTCCCTAACGGCGAAGGAAGAGGAGTCCGAGCGTGCAAAAAAAAGAAGTCCATCAAATTGACACTGTCTATGGGAACTTTGAACGAAAAGCTACAATGGTTCAAACTCAGAGAGATACAACGAAGCAACAATGTGAGAAAAAAAAGCAACCTCAAGTATGCCACAGGAGAACTCCGAAAAGGTTGCAGAAGGTCCTATTCCTAGAGAGGACTTTACTCGATTGGTAGCCACAATCATGGATGTTGTCCTACATCGGAGCTCACCTGGGAAGGGGGGGGGGGGGGCACAAACGAAGGTAGGACCTCGACTAGAAATTTAGTTGGGGTCCCATCAATCACACAAAATTCGAGAAGGGACACCTCTCCTTCTCATCTGGGCAACAACCAATTAGTGATGAGCCGATAGTTCATTGCCTAGGCAAGCAACCTACTCAAAATGAGCTTGATCAACCAACTAGTGCTCAAAGGGAAGTAGTGAGACAAAGACCCTTCACGGAAGATATTCTAACAGAGGAGTTGCCTCGACACTTCAGGCCTCCTCATATCCTTGAATATAATGTCTCTTCTGATCTTGAAGACCATTTATGTCGATTTGAGAATTCCGCTTTCTTGTGCTAATATTATGAGGGCATTAACTGTCCTAATTGGACCCACTCAATAGTGGTTCAATACCTCAAAACTAAGATCTATAGCATCCTTTGATGATTTTGCAACATTATTCTTATGCCACTTCTCCATCTCTAGGTGGTACCCACCCACTATGCTTAGTTTATTCAACCTTAAACAAAAAGTTGAGGAAATTGTAAGGCAATACATCTAAAGGTTCATATATGCTGCACGAAAAATTCCTTCAGTTGTGCCTGAGATCCTGATGGGTGCCTTCACTCAAGGATTGCTGAAGGGAGATTTCTTTCATTCTTTATCCAAGAAGTTTCCCACAAATTATGATACCCTGCTCGCTCGAGCCGAGAAATACATAAATATGGAAAAAGTCCAGATGACTCATCAAGAGTCGAAAAGGCCTCGAGTGGCGAAGATGCCAGAATGTCGAGCAGAGAAATACCACTAGCCTAACCCTTTTCGACACGATATTCCACGTTTTCGCTTGCACTGTGATTTTCCAAAGAAAGGGTGATGCAAATTTGCGATGAGCATCAACTTCTTAGAAGACTAGCTGATGTCGAGTGGAGGCCACAAAGACTCTTGATCCATACTTTTTGCACCTATCACCAGGAGTATGGGTATACCACTAATGAATGTCAGCGATTGGATCAAGAGCTAGAGCGAGTTATCGGTTATCACCCCCGAATATGGGCTCTGCTCATTGGCTCGATACCCTATCAATAATGACAGTAGCTCAGATACCCAAGACAAAATCGTCCGAGTTCTCCCATACTGTGGACACCCTGGCTACCTAACCCGAGAACTCTCGTCATATTTGGAGGGTCATCAACATGATCTCCAGAGGTTATGTTGATGGAAATTCTAATTGGTCACAGAAGCGCCATAGTCAAGGAGGATGCATGGTCATCATCGTTCTGAATGCTCTGATCGGGCCGATGCTGGGATTTGATCCTAGTGACTTGGAAGGGGTGACCACCCCACACTATGATGTCTTGGTAATTCGGATTATTATTGCTAATTTTGATATGGATACAATCTTTGATGATGTGGGTAGCTCTGTGGATATCCTCTATTGGTCAACTTTGAAGTGAATAATCATCTAGGGGGAGATGCTCAAATTATTGGCGGTCAAGCACATTCGAGAGGCATACTATCCCACTTGCCTATGTAGATATATATTGGATTATCCTGAGCTAGTGAGTGGCGATAATATTGAATTGGCAAATTCAAGTATTTGGACTCCTTATCCCAGTCATAATCGCTCTTGGGAATTCTAATGATAATAAAGACAACGATCTTCCTTACCAGAGAAAAGGATACGTGCTAAATAAAGCAAGCAAAAGACAAAGGAGTACTTCACAAATTTCTTCAGAGCGATTACAGCAAAAGGAACACTTTAAGGCTTTACAAACTCAATTATCTTTTGAATGATCTTTTCTTGAGCTGGGGAGTTAGAGGATTTCTTCAATTATCTTTTCTTCAGTTGAAATGATCAACTCTACCTCTTCCGGGCGGGTTATTAGCAGCTATTTTGCCTCTATACATGCATTAGATTTCATTCAACTTTGATCTTCGATTTGACTAAAGCGGAAGACTTATGATAGTATCCAGGATTATTGGGTAAGGACTTATAGTCATCTGATGGTCCTTCCCATGTACTATAGTCTTTTTCAAGCATTATTGACTTTCTCGAGTGCTATTGGTCTCTCGAGTACTATGGTCTTGCCTAAGCACTATTCAATCTCCCGAGCACTATTGATTTATCCCTAACACCAACCACTTATTTGAGTAATATGAGCTTCCCAAGCATTATCATCTTTCTTGAGTCTTATCTATTTTTCGGGCCCACCATTCCGTTTATTATCTATCGGGTACCCTAGGAACAATCCAGCCAGGGTCTTATGTTAATCTTTTTGAGCACTTAATGTTATTGCATATGTGACCATCTACTTGAAATATTTTGGTTCTCTCAACGTATAACAAAGAAGAAGCACGTCCGAACACATGAAGATTTTGTGTAACAGTTGCCCCCTAATAATCCTCCAAAGAATATGATAGGTGGATAGAGAGCAGAGGATGATTTTTTTCTTTATTCTGGTATGCTGAGATAACTCTATTTCTTCTTCTCATTGTCCTATTCTTTATTCTAAGCTTCTATTGAATAACGTTCCATTCTATTGCAAACTAAGATCCTCGGTGGCATCCCCCTAGGCTGTTGAAAAGAGAAGCCCATCAAAGATTGAAGCAAGATGGTGGCCAATAAGGTTGTTAACCAACTGAATCAAATTAAATTTTATAGTGTTCAGGATTATTTGATAAGATAATCAAATCGAGCCGAATTAATTGAGTCAAGACTAAAATTAACTAAGCAATTGAAATGATTGTTCAAGTTTGATTTTGTTTTTCTTTTTTTTTAGATCGAGTTTTTAAATCAAACTCGGTTCAAGTTCGAATCAAGCTCGATATATTTAAATGTTATCAAGCTCTTAATTCACGCAAGTATAACATTCTGACGAACTCATAATTTAAACTAGTATAAATAAGTTTGAATATAATTTTCGAGATTTATTCATAAATACTATTTATAAATTTTATTCATAAACAATAACAAATATATATGTATTTAAATTTATTCATTTAATTGATCTAAGTCGTTCAAATTTATTACCGTGTGTATGTCACAGACTCACAGGCCTACATAATGCATTCTTGGATAAACACAATTATATGCACTAATAATCATAAATTATTGCGTGCAGACTTCACAAACCATTGATCAGCAGCTTTCTCTTAAAGTATAATAAATTGCCATTAAGGAAGCCAGCCCAGCATGAAATTGTTCTCCTCAACTTGATTCCTCGCCATCATGGCAGCTTCAGGAGGAACGAACTGGTGGTATCTATTATCATTTTATTCCCAAAAGAAAAACACACACACACACACAAAATTCAGATTTAGTATATAAAAAAATTGCTCTTTTTTTTTCATTTATTTGTTGAAAATTAATAATCATACCCTGTATGTAGAGTAGGTTGGCAATCCATACTGGGATGAGATTGCAGTGGATGAAGTGAGAAGGAATCGCCTACTACTGTTACTTCATCAGTAGTAACCCAGGAAGGTCCCTGAAAAGCTCTGAAGGTGGCACCTTCTGCCTCAAGCTGGATCTAACAACTCACAAGATTAATTCAAATGTTTCAGGAATTTAATCAAACAAGTCGCGGGTGAATATTTCTTGTTCTTACAATTGTATTAGTTTGTACAGTAATAATAAAACTTGCAAATTGCAAACCTACCCGCTCTTTCAACTGCTTGTTGATTTCTCCAAGACGGCGCTCCTGCAGCAGGATGTTAATGTCGACAGTCAACTAAAGGTGGAGTGATAGTGTTGCTTAATTTGCATGAATGAGCAAGTTTTTTTTTTTTTTCCCTCTTTTGATTTTGTAGTTGCTTACTTTCTTACGAAGTTCTTCCATCTGATCCAGCATCATCTGAGTCTGCACTTGAAATGACTGTCAGCTAGTAAACTTATAAGCAAAGAATAAAACCAACTAAACCCTAGTAATCTGTACAGTAGGAACAAGTAACCCAAATCCAAAACCTCCAAATTCGTAAGGAAATTAATATACAGACAAGAGAATCATAGTCCTGCCTATTCAAGTTTAATATCAGAACAAGATCAGAAGTTTGAATTAGTCTCCCTGTAATTAAGTTTGTAGGGAATGATGAAGTATCATAGAAATTTCATGAAACTATTGCAATTCTTGATCTTTTCTAAAATTATCATCCAAATAATCCTGATTCAAGGGGGAATAGCAGTTAACACTGAATCAAAAGACAACAGAAGGAAATGAAAACGAGCAACAAAAAGAAACAGGACCTTTCTTTGCCTAGCCTGTGAGAGTGCAGACTCAAGTTGTCTTTCTAATTGTTGCAGTTCTTTCACACTCAATGGGCCAAGGTCTTCCCCTAGCAAATGCCTTCATGCAATGGCAAGTGTATTGTGAGAAAACATTTTTTTGCATACAGAGTTTAGATGAACAACTGAGCAGGTCATTTCCTAAATGGTAAACTAAATATATACATCCACATGTACATGTTAAGAATGATTGTTAATTTTGTTAAAAAAACTAATAATACTATCGACATATCATATTCGAAAAAAAAAACTAATACATCGATTGCTAGTAAAAACTTAACCAAAAATAATAGCCCTAGCCTGGAATTTAGAAGATAAGTTTCACAATTACACAAATAAAAAACTAAGCATCTGTTGGTTGAGAGTTAAGTGAAACCTTAATTATATATATAAAGTATGTGAAAAAATGATAATAATAATGATGATGATGCATATTGCAGGGTGACAAAAAATTTTATAATTAAAGTTACATTACATACATTGCACCATGAGTTGTTTGGATCAGATCCAATAAACTTTAATGTGCAAATAATATGAATAGTGGAAGTACAAATATCTAAAAATATGCAAATAACCTTTGATAGATATGAAGAAATGTAAACGTAAACGATCATAATTTATAAGCAAGAACCTTTGCGAGTGTTGTAGGGATTCAAACTTTGCCTTCAGCTTTGACATTTCTTGGTACCAACTCTACAAGTGATGATATAGATTACAAAAGCAACAAAAAGATGAAACTTTAATTTTGAACATGGTCTACACAATACAAGAATTAATGCATGATTACTTGCGATAAATACAATGGGAATGTTTGAATATTGTATGTATGCAAGTTTTCTAATATAAGAGTGCATGCATGGTTTTATTGAGTTGTGATATATATTTATTGTTTTAAAAGAAATGAACTTCAAGCAAGAATTAATTAAGTGTATAATATCTAACCCTATTCAATTAACTCAATTGCATTCCCTTGACTAACTTGTTTAACACAAGCATATTTCAAAGATGAATTCAAAAATGATTAAAACTCAAACTCCTTTTACGTCAATATAATTAAGTATGCCCAATACTCATATAGTGATCAGATTATTTTCCAAGTAGATAAATACCCTTTATAACCATATTTGGTCGATAATATATTCTCAAATTAATTCAAAAACTAAGAAAAGATGGTAAATTGATAAAAAATAAATAAATACAATGATAAATACCAAATATTATTTACCTCCACTTCATGATTAGCAATATTAGGGTCTTGAGATGTATAAGAACAATGTTGGTAACGCTCTAATGTTTTACTGGTTCTGCAAAAAAAAAAATTAAAAAGTGACCAACAAAAACTCATGAATGTCTAAAATAATATAATAGATTGCTCTAATAATATGATAAAAAGTTAAAAATAAAAACTATAAAATTGTCATGACTAGATGGGAACATTTACTCAATGCATACATGAAAGTTTATTTCCCTCAAGAATTTGTTTCATGCTAGCATTTATATTTCAAGTTGCAATACATAATATTGAACAATTGTTAGACATACACTAGTTTATTTGATCCTAACACTACCTTGAATGAAAAATCATTGGTTTGTTCAGACTAACATGTTTCAATTGAAAAATAATGATATAGCGCAATCAAATATTTTACTAGAGACAGTTCGCATGATGCGTAAGAAAACTAAATTAATGATTTCCTTATGTCTTCTTGAACAAAGAAAATTTTATAGTGGGTCATTAGCCAACTATAAAACACAAACCTAAAAGTTGGGGAAAGGAGGCAATTGTGAATATCTTATTCTAAGGAAGAGAAAAACATGATTGTTTAATTTTTTTTCAAAAAATAGAAAATGAAATTTCAAAGAAAAACTAAGTTTGATAAGGAGTATTTTCTATTGTCTATTATAGGAATTAATGAACTATTTCATAAGTGTTGATAGTTGAAGTGAAGATAGTCTTCTGAAAAAAAAAATTTAAGATTGAAAGGGTTACTTATGAAAGATTTCACATATGTGAATGATATAAACAGTCAAAAAAATAATATAGTAGGAGAGGAATAGTCAATTGTCATTCGGACAATAGCAATAAGTGAACATTTTTTGGCTCATGAAACTAATTGATTTGTCACATGTCCATTTATTCAGTATATATAACTTGTGTTATATCTATGATTCAAGTGAATCAATCATGCAATAAAATAATTTTTCAAGAAGTGCCTGTTGAATTGTTTAGAGATAAAATAGACACAATTAGCTTAAATTAGATCCTATTTGGATCCCAATTAATGTTACTATCAGTGTAACTTTTATCCCTCCATGTGCAGAGCTCCTCAATTTATTGACAGCTAGCTTGACATGACAAATTAAAAGCTTGATAGTGGGGCTCATGACTTTTTAATTTGCCAATGTATTTCTTTATGTAATTGAGACAATCTTTTTAAGTCGACATACATTTGAAATAGTTGAAGTACCCCCTTCAAATAGAAGCACTCTTCTAGTATATTGGGTTCCCTTCAAGTAGTTTAGATTCTTATTCAGATAATTAACTTCTCTTCAATTGTTTTTCATGCACACACCTTAATTAAAGCAATTGAGTGACACTTTTGAGGTAGTCAACTCGACGTATAATAGTCAGACTTAGTCTGCACAGCCTTTTAGGTAGTTGATCCATACCCTTCAAGTAGTTGATATACCTTTTCAAGTTGCTTCTTTATTGTAGTTGTTGGTTTTGTCAACACTCCTTTGACTAGCCAAAATACCCTTTCGGATAAATTGATCGAAAGGTTGAGGCAAGAGTTAGAGTTTCTTTTAAGATAATATTACCGATTCTAATTTTAAGGCCTAAAAAAAATTGAACAACTCAAAGCATTTTGAGAAAGGAACCAAAGAGAATGATGCCTTGACTTTGAGTGATAAGGAATGAGAGAAGAGAACACAGTTGATAGGAGTCAAGGGGGTGTTTCAAAATGTTACTCCCAAAGGGTGTTTTTTATTTTCAAGAACTATGGAAAAAGTGTATTTTAACTTAAGATATTATATGCAATTAATGACATCTCATGTTTCCATATGTGTAGCTCATGCAATTTCACACGTGCAACCACATGGAAATTTAATGGTCCCATCATAGGTTTATGTAAATGATCTTCCATCCTTTTCTATCCATGTGATTTTGTGCTCACGCTTACTCAACTTTACATTTGTGCACATGTATTTGTGAACTTTTTCAAAGCTTATGTTCAAGGTTACATCCTCATTCAATCGTAAATCTACTTGGATCAAACCGGCAATACATAGCTTAAATTAGTCACTAACTTTTCATTCACTCAAAAGAAAATAATTTTATAATAATCCACTCATAAAATCATATTGTTTATGAAAAGCAATATATACAATAATAAGCTGTAGCATGGTAAGCCTACAGTTAATGTTCTTAGTTCAATTTGAATTATAATAGGAATAAAAAATAAGTATGAATTACAATAACATAGCATTAAAGTAATTTAAAAAGTTCCAATTTCTTGGATTCAATAAATGTTAAAAATAAATAGAAGAGAGAGTAAAGAGATTTGGATATTAATACCCTCACCTTGTAATCTTTCATAATCTTAGCTTTTGGATAACTAAGGAGTAAATTTAGTTGTTTTAGTGTTTACCACTGCATATTGTGTTAAAAGTAAACATCTTTGTTTAATTTAAATTTTCTCAAAGATGATATTATTCTATATTACGATATTGTCTCAAAAATGATATTATTCTATATTAAGTTATTTTCTGGATGTTGTTATGTCTTTCTTTTTGGATGATTTTTTTTTTTAATTTTAGATTGATATAGATTCTAATATTTAACATTGGGAATGTGTAAATGTGTTTTTACAATGACTATTATGACCATTTATAGAGATATGTCACTAATATAGAAATATATCATCAGATTGTATATTTAAAATACAACACAATTGCATTAATTGTAGATAACTCCCTTACAAATAACTAGTAATACCCATGTTGCTGTTCTTTTCTTTTTCATATGATCAGTAATATATATTGCTATCAGAAAGGATTAATTGTAATTTCCAGATAGCTAGTTGATACCACTTTATTTATTTTTTTAAATTACGACTTCTCATATATACCAGCTAGTGACTAATTTTTTTGGAAGGAAACCAATGCAACAAGGTTGAATGTGAAATTTATTATGACATCTAATTTGCATATGGGTGTCAAATTAGCACTGTAAAAGATAAATCATACATGCTTCTTCTATATATTGAAGTTAGTAATCAGGGGTAAAGCAACATAGTAAAATTCATTTCAAATGACCAAACAAAAAAAAAATTGAAGAACTAAAATCTTAGATCTTGGTGCATATATAATCCATTCACATGTATAATCACCCTATATATTAACTAATCTAGGTCAAAAACGCTTATCGGCTAAAAGTTGTGAAGTTGTGGAACTTTAATTTGGTTATGGAGATCACATATGGAGCCAAGTAGAATTATGTTAATATACAGTAGATATAAAAACATTTATCAACATATAGGCAAGTATGATCAGTTTCAACTCTTTGATATTAACTGCATGAGTCTTATTTTCATTGAATTCTATGCAAGTTTTCTTTGGTCTTTTCATTAGAATATCTAGTTATAGAATTCATCTCTTTCATTAATTTATTTTCTCTTGTTTTATCTTTTACCAAAGTTACATCTAATTAATTCTAAATTATATTATAGCTACTTCAGCTTCTATATCAGTGCAGAAGTACCAAAATTGAACTAACAAGTAGATTTGGTTCCCGAGATTTTCTTCATCCATATTTACCAATGATTAATTGCTAATATATAGCAAAAAGATATTTTTAACAAAGTAGATAATCAGACATAATTAATTTATTTGATGTAGCCTAAAAGAAACAAAACTCACATAATCTAGCTACTGCATCATTATTTCTTTTTAATAACGTGAAATTTTTGCCTTCATGTGAATATAATGGATCAGCCATGCAATAATCGAAGGTAATTTACTGATAAATTAAAAAAAGAAAAGAATTACAAGAAAATAATCTATAACTTATTATAACTAATTAAGTCAATGATGACAAAAGTTTATTCGAAGATTGAGTCACTTGAGATTAAATATATTAGTTTGAAACCACAAATTTAATTGAATAATATAGATTTGTATGTATATATACATAATGAAGAGATAAAGCTCACAAAAAAAAAACATATTGAATCTTTCTTACTAGCTCAAGGTGACAATAATTACTGGATCAGTGTGGAAACAAAATTAGAGTGAAGACAAGGAAATACGATGCATCACGTATTCAGTGTACATTACTTGATGTTTAGTGACCTTTACTAAATTTATTTGAAGAAATATTTAATTCTACATTCTATAGTAACAGAAAAAATATTGTCAAAAAATAAAAAAGAATTCTGCTACCAACATATACAGCGTCGTTCTAAGTATATATTTGCACCTAATTTCTGATCAATATATCTATATATATATATATATATATATATATATATATATATATATAGACACACACAGTTCAAAATCCAAAGATACATCAGATATATTTAATTTAATTTAATTTTTTTAACTTTTTCATAAATATAGATGGTGAAAGCTTGATCTAATAAGGCATTTCATTTTTTTTTTTATAATTCAGGTGTCCAATCCTTTGCTCGATTAATCTTGAAAATGGACAGTCCAATCCCTGATATCGCTCACCAGATAAATCAGCGCAATGGGGTCAATGAATGACCTCATGGTTTAGTCTAATCCCACCAGCAAGAACTCACATTTCATGATACCAGCTGTGAGCTAGGTATATCTCATGATATAACAAATGAACAAATACAAAACTAGAAACCAGACACCCATAGATATGTATATTTATGGACAAGAAAGAAAAAGGAATCAGTTTTGCAGAAATTAACAAGGTCCAAAAGATAAAAGAGAGAGAGAACCCTAAGATCCAGAGCAGGCAGGCATGCGTCGTCCCAATGGAAAAAGAAAATCAAGCCGTAGAAAGAAAGCGCATAACAACTTAAATGAACTGGCCAGAAGTTCATACACCAAAATAGAAACCACGGGCCACGAGTTCTTCTTTCTCTTTCTTCTCCTTTGTAAATTCATGTTTCTCATGAAAGATGGATAGTTATATATTACTATATGTTAAGGATCCATGATCTTGTTACCATAGATAACACGAAAATATTAGGTTTTTTAAAGAGAGATTCAAACCTAACAGTAAAGAAAAGAGCAAGAATTAAACAAAATCACTCGAGCAGCAAAAAGTAGGCTGCACTTTCTCCCTATCCTCCAAGTTCTTAGCATGAAAAAGGCAAGAATTAGACGAATGAAGACCTCAATCCTTTGCCCAGAAGCCTTTAGAGTGAGAAAAAAGCAGATAAAAAAGTGATCTTGAGGACCAAAGAAAAGGAGCATAAGGAGATGGAATCGAGAGTTATGGAACCATACCCGACGCTGCCGAACTCGTAGAGCTTCCCGCGGCTGGAGAAGACGATGAGTGCGATTTCTGCGTCGCAGAGGACGGAGAGCTCGTAGGCCTTCTTCAGTAGTCCGTTGCGGCGCTTGGAGAAGGTGACTTGCCGGTTGATCTTGTTCTCTATCCGCTTCAGCTCCACTCTTCCCCTCCCCATCTTTCCGCCTTGAGAGCTACGAAGAGAAAATCAGAGAGAAGAATGTAATAATGAAGAGTGCCAGAGAAAATCGGAGGTGACATATAGGCCACATCGACTAGAAGTAGCAGTAGTACTGCTACTGTTCCCTATATCTCCTTCCATGATTCTTCCTATTTTGCAAACTCACCTTGCTTAATCACACTAACACACTGTTCTAGATTCTTAATCCTGCATCTTCCTAATCGAGAGAGCTAGAATGAAGTCGAGGTATTTACCCTTCTGAGATTACTAGGTTGAGGTCAATGGAGGTGTCATCGCCCAGTACACAAATCAACATCTTGTCAAACCCATCAGTCGCCAAAAGCTGCACCCCACATTTAATGGTGGCGCCATTGCCACCGTGAACAATAAACAGTAAACACAAGCAGCTAGAGCATAGAATCAATTATCCCTCATAGCAGACCCCTTGACTCAGCTCCCCAAAGTTTATCCTTTTCAGACATTATCTTGAACTCCTTACGTACGTGAGCTTCTCTAACCTAGGAGGAGGAATCTTTTTGAGCAATCCTTGAGTGGAGCGCCTTTCCCTTCACCTGCATCAATTTTAGCAAATCAAAATAAAAAACAATTGCTGTATCTGAGAAGGAAAGAGAGCAGATTGGGCAAGGTCCGACTCCATGGTGCCATTGATTCCCATGGCAATGCAAGCGGCTATATTTCTATACAGGCAAAGTAGCATATTCGCCATTTCGCTAATGCCAAGGTCAAGGTCCTCCATTTACTCCCTTTGTCTTCTTCCGCCTCCTTGTCGTACTAAATTTATAGCCGCAACCCTAACTGGGCCACTCTAGGAGACGAGATCTCGCCCGCATCCAGAAGCATGCCGCACCCCAGATCCTTGACGTAATGCTTGTGTGAGTAATTTCTCCTGGATAGATGCCTCGAAACTTTGGAGAGTGTAGCATCGCCAAGAATTCGTTATGGACTAGCTAGATTCTGATGTGATGGACGAGATTGAGGAAGCTAGGCATGGTGCTAGCTAGGGTTTCTGCAGGGGATCAGCTGATGTGGCTGTGCAGCGTCGGCATGGATGAAGTTGTTGGCCATAGCACTGTGCACAACTGCACCGAACATGGAAGCTTGTGCTACGTGACAATTAGGGTTCTAAATTTACTATAACATTTTTTAATTTATTATTATTTTTTCCATTATAGAGATTTCGACTTGGTTCAATTTCAAAGTTATTCTAATCTTTTTCTATTCAGTATGCAGCGCGTTTTCTTTTCTTTTTTTTTTTGAAAAATAGAAAATGATTTTTCTATGTTTTTCAAAAAAAAAAATTATTTTCAAAACGAAGTTGAAAAATATTAACGTCATTTTTAATATTTTTTTATTTTCTAAAAAAATAAAAATAAAAAATAAATTTTTTTCTACGAATCAAACGTTATGTTAACTTTTTAGAATGCATAATTAGTCTTACATCATATAAAATAATCTTTAAAAAGTTTTATATTTACAAATTAAATAATATTTTCATAGATCTACCCAATTTAATATATTAAAATTAACATATTTTATACATGTTTTTGATTCCACAGACTAATTTAAAAATGAACATGTGATGTGCCAAAAATGTAACTTAATGTTTTTTTAAATAAATTATATATTTACTACTTGCTTACTTAATATAGTAAATTAGAAACTTTTAAACTTTAAAATACGATAATAGATTTTGAGGATGAAAATGTAATAAAATTTGTATAAAAAGTGGAAAAATTTCAAGTGTTGAAATGAAATAATCCTATCTTAAATTTGAAGTAGCATTAGCTCGTTGAGTCCATTTCAAGGGACCTCTTCTTTGTCATTCTTTTAATATTGATATAATTAATTGTCATATTTTTTTTATTTGGATCGCTCGTTTTCAGCTGCGAGGGAGAAGGTTTGCATAATAATTGCAACTTTTTTTTTTCTCAATTGCATGAATAAATTTAAAGTATTTATTTTTTGAACAGTCGTATTCATTATCCTATTGAAATCGTTGGAGCAATCATATTTATATTTTTTTTTGAAAAATAATAATAAATAGATAAGATAATAATAAGAAAAATATCTCCATCATAATAAGTGTTTGCTAAAGACTCGATCTAAATATTAAAAAGGTCGACTTTTAATTGTTAATAAATTAGGAGAGAAGATCATTTATCTTCAGAATTATTCTAGTCTAGACATCTAGATTAATTATATATATCTACATGTATGCGGGACTGAGGAGTGCCGTCACGTAGTAGTCAACGGTCAAAACACTGCTACGTGAGTCTGTCCCCCAGTCGTGCATACAAACATGCACAAAGAGGCGCACAACAGATCATGACTATGTATAATGTCATATTTCTTAGCACTTTGTTGATTTAACAAACAACACTCTTAAAGTTTGGAATTGTCTAAAAATATTATAATTTCGATTTACCAAATAAAGCATTTAATTTCTTTTACCCTTCGTAAATAATAAGATTTAATTTTCGAACGCAGATCAAATCGCATCACCACGATCTTGAAAAATTAAATCTGCTACACATGGTGGTCTTTGATCACCATCATTGTGGTGCTGAAAATTCAAATTCCAACATCACAGTAGTGCTGAGATTTGAATTTCCAATACTACGTTCGAAAATTAAATGCGCTATTTCTGAAGGGTAAAAAGAGAATTAAGTACGTTATTTAGTAAATCTGAAACTATGGTTTGCTTTTTGGATAATTCCAAACTTCAAGAATACTGTTTGTAAATTACCGTATATCTTTTGTCAAATTTTTCTAGTTCTATTCACTCTTGTTGTGTAAGGTGTGATGCATGCCATTTCGACTGGTAAATAAATATATTCGTCTAAATCATCAAATAATACTTTTATAATATTCATTGAGTTTAGTTCACTAACTTGTTGTTAATCTTTATTTTAGATATTATTTTTAAGTACTGTTCAGTTATGGATTCCTGCACAAACTATCGGTTCAGGACATGGACTTAACACAAGATTTTTCCTATAAATTGATAATTAAATTGCATCAGACACCTGATTGAAGTCAAAACTTTTGAAAATTTCATGGTGTACACAAAAAGATAGTTCCCCTCTCAAGTGGATCAATCTTAAGATTAAGTCTGCTCGACATTTTATTAAATTGCAAGTTCAAGAAATTATTAAGAAAAAAGATAGAATTGAAGAAGTTTATCCATCTGACCTAGACTAAGACGGGTACGGGGAAGCTCTAATTAAGCACTCTAACTGAATAAATTACTGATCAGTCTATATTGGTACAATTTTTTTCCGTTTAAGTTTCCAACACAATATGAAATCCTCTGCAAGCATTGTCAAAAAATTATGAGAATTGGATTACGAAGAAAAGTAATCAAACAACCGGACACTACAGGGCCAACATGTAAACAACTAGCAGCTCTGAAATTCCCATCGAAAAACACAATATGGATAATCTAATGGAGACATGAGACGCCTTCCATGACGTTAAAATCCACTAAGACTACTTTACGGTTGACAAATCTACTTTAAGTACGAGCACTTCGACTGCATTTGGTAAGTCATGATCTATCTTATAATAAAGTTCAGATTATATTATAAAATTGATTATTTTATTTATTATCATTTTAAAATTATAATTTAATATAATTTGGATTACAAAAGATATTAAAATTTTATATTTTGGATTACAAAATAAAACCTATATAATCCGATTACATTCCAAATCGTAAAATATTGGATGCTCAAAAATCGAAGTCAATCGTTGTCGCCATGGATCGGTCAGTCGTCGTCGTTGGTCGTCACTGCCAGTCGGTCGCCGTCCCCCCCCGACTCCGTCGTCGTCGTCGTCGTCAAATTTTTACCGTCTTTGTAATATACATCAAATAAAAGAATGTAATTATTTTGTAATCCAAGATTACATATAATTTTTATCCAAATATAATAATGTAATCAAGATTACATAATATTCTATTACAACATTGATTACATTACAATTTAGATTATATTACATCCTACCAATCTTAGTAAAAAAGAAACCACTTTCAATTGGCGAATTTACTTTAAATATAAGCACTTGGTGAAAAAAAACCACTTTCAACTGTTGAATTTACTTTAGTATAAACACTCACCTTTGTCTGACATACAAAAAATGGCACCAGAAGTTCCTGACTCAACAACTGTTAGAAAATACCTTTTCTAATTAAATTGGAGGAAATATAAGGAAAGTATGAAGACATATCTTGTCCGTTGAGATGACGACGAACACTATGGAGCCTTGGATCCGACCGAAAAAGCTGAGAATCATCGAACCAAGCACCGAAGAGCTGAGCACCATAGAGCCAAGTTTGAGAATCAGGGAGGTGCTCGGAATTTGTGAGGGTGCTCGGGAATTGCTAAGGGTGCCACAATCAAGCATTGATTGTCATGGTGAATTGATCTCACACTTGAATGATACCTCAAGAATAAGAAGATCTCACGAGTTCACTTTTTATCTTCTTTCCATACAGAGTTACAATCTACTTATATAGGTATATCCTCTGGCTCATCTTTAATGATAAATAAAAGCTAGGTTTTGAAACGTCTGTAACTGATCGACTGTTTTGCTCTAGTCTTTAAAACTTGATCGAGAAATCGTTAAGTTTTTAAGACTTGATCAGGAAACGGTAGACGTTAGTCGCAGCTTAGCTGTTTCTTCCGAGCCATTAACTGATGGATTAAACTGTACATTATGCTCGTGAATCTTCTCATCTTCCATTTCCATTCAAACTTCCAAAAATCTCCCACATGAATGGAAATAGATTTGTGATAGCTTTCTGCAGTTAAATTCAGTATAGGATAGGTAGATTTTACCCTTTGAACCTTCCCTTGGAAAAATATCTACTTACTGGTTGATTAGTAGATGTAATGTCTTTGAACTAGTCAACCGTTTATATAAGTATTGCCACATTTCACTCTGGACTTATCCTGATGTAGTTCAATTCTCATGAGTATGTTCGTTCTTGGCCATTAACATGCCTGGTTCTATAAGAAAGTCTAAGAATTGTACCTCAAATTCTCTTCAAAGCGGACCCACTTCTTTTGCACATAAATAATCTCTCAAGAGTATTCCTCACTACTCTTCTGGATCATTGAAAGTCGTGTGCTTAACCTTCATCCTTTCACTGTTCCATTGGGTCATGCCCCCATAGTGAGCTTACTTAGTTAGTGCAATTAAGTTGTTCTTTTGAACCTAGTTTTTAGGATCTCCAGTCTGCATATATTGGGTATCCTTTGCACCAACATTTTTTAATCGGCATTAAAATCATCCTCAATGATGAGCCTATAACTAACTCTCGATTTAACTCTTTGGTTAGCGGATCCGCTAGGTCATCCTTTGACTTTACATAGTCAACAGTGATAACTCCTGTTGAAAGTAGTTGTCTAATAATTTTATGTTTACGACATATATATTTAGACTTACCATTATACATATGGCTCTGTGCTCGACCAATCGCTAATTGACTATCACAATGTATGCAGATTGTCGACAAAGATTTCAACCATCTAGGAATATTTTATAAGAATTGTGATAGCCAATCAACCTCTTCAGTACATTTGTCAAGAGATACATACTCAGATTCTATCATGGATCTAGTTATTACGGTTTACTTAACCCCCCCCCCCCCCACCCCAAAGTGAATATATATCCACTCATATACTTCGAATCTTTTATATCTTATATCCAACTTGAATCATTGTATCCATCGATTACAACAGGATATCTTGTATAGTGCAATCCATATACACGAGTATTCCTCAAGTACCTTAGTACTCGTGTTATTCCTTTTCAGTGTTCAACACCTTGATTACTTGTGTATCTACTCAGTCTGCTCACTGCGTAGACTAAGTCTGGTCATGTACAATTCATCAAGTATATCAGACTGTCAATCACCTTGACGTACTCTATCTGAGAGATACTCTTGTCTCAATTTTTTGATAGATGTTGACTCATATCTATCGGAGTCTGTGTCAATGCTGTTAGTGCTTATAAGATTCACATATCTCTACGATGGCATGATATTGCTCACTTTAGGCCTAAGCCCTCATGGTTTTGTTTTTAGACTTTACCCAAAAGGTCTCATGTCAATGGAGATATCTTTTCATCTTATAAGTACATGATTTTTTTCATGTCTTACCAATGTGAGACTTTGATTGTATTCTCAATACTCCGACAATTCTCCCTCAAACGAAGGACCACATTAACCCACCTTCAAGCTTATTCGTCCTCGAAGGACATCCTCTGCTTGATGTCTGATCCTCAATCCACCAGGACTTCCTGCCAACTATCTGGTTCTCCTGACCTAGTTGGACTTCCTGCCAATTGTCCAGAAACAGAAAACCCTTCAGGTTGCTCCATATAGATTTCCTCTTCTAAATCCCCATTTAGAAAAGCTATCTTTACATCCATCCGATGTATTTCCAGATTCCATAAAGTAGCAATCTCCAACACCACTCTAGTGGAAGTTATTCTGGATACTAGAGAATATGTATCAAAGTAGTCAAGATCGTCTCGTTGTCAGTAACCTCTAATCACCAACCTAGCCTTGTACTTATCAACTGTGCCATCTGATTTCATCTTCTTCTTAAAAATCCACTTGCATCCTAGTGGTTTACTTCCCTGAGGAAGATCCACAAGTTCCCATGTGTGGTTTTCCAAGATAGAGGCAATCTCAAATGTAATTATCTCTTTTCATTGAGGTGCCTCAGACGAGCTTATCACTTCTGAGTAACTTTGGGGATCACTTTTCAACATGAAAGTGATAAAATCGGATGCAAATGATTTCTCCACCCTAGCTCTCTTACTTCGTCTGAGTTCACCCTCACCTGGGTCATCATCTTCTTCATCCTCTTGTGCTTTATAAGCCCATTTTGAGTAGATAACAACCTCTCGGATCTTATACGGGAACACATTCTCGAAGAACGAGGCATTTTTCAATTCAATAATCCAGTTCTTGTGTATTTATGAAATTTGAGACTCATACACAAGAAATCTATAAGCACTGTTGTTATGTGCATATCCTATAAATATGTAATCAACAGTTTTCGATCTTATCTTGATCCTTCTCAGAGCATGCATCAAAACTTTGGCCAGACATTTCCACATTCACAAGTATTTATAGGATGGTAGTCTCCCGTTCTACAACTCATAAGGGCTCTTGTCTATTTTCTTTCGATACACCTTATTCAAAAGGTAATTAATTGTTAACATAGCTTTCCCCCACAAGTGTTCTGATAGCTCATAGCTCAATAATAGAGCATTCATCATCTCTTTTAGAGTATGATTTTTTCACTCAGCAACACCATTTTGTTGAGGCGTATAAGGAGATGTAGTTTCATGTCTGATCCCATGTTCATCACACACCTCTGCGAATGGTGATATATATTTACCTCCTCGGTTACTCTGAACCACCTTAATTTTTCTATTAAGTTGTTTTCAACCTCGTTTTTATAAAAAAATAAATTTCTTTATAACTTTATCCTTACTTTTAAGAAAATATACAAAATAATATTTTATCTTATCATCCACAAAAATAATGAAATACTTATTCCTACCACATGTCGGTGTTCCTTTTAGGTCACATACGTTGGTGTGGATCAGGCCCAGTGGCTCATTGCATCTTTCAACATGTTGAAAATATGACTTAGTCATTTTCACTTCAACACAAGTCTCACACTTGTGTTTCAAGTCAATTTGGAATATCGGTATGCTTTGCATGTTAATTAGGTTATGTAATACATCATAGTTAACATGTCCTAGTCTACCATGTCACAAACACGAAGACTCAAGCATATAATCGGAATAACTCACATTTTTTATTAACTTTGGGCTGAATAGTCATTACACTGAGCTTAAACAGTCCATCAGTTGCATAGCTTTTTCCTATGAACATTCCATTTTTGGATAGAATAGTTCTATTTGACTCTAAAACAATGTGAAAACCATGTTTGCTTAACAGTGATTCAAATACCAGAATCTTTCGAACCTCCGAAACATACAACACATTATTCAAAAGTGTGCTCTTTACCTGAGGTCGTCTTCAACACCACTTTCCCTTGGCCCATGACGTCCGAGGTTGATGAGTTCCCCATATACAACTTCTCCCCTTCAACTTCTTCGAAGTTGTAGAGTAACTCCTTGTTACAACATACATGCCTAGTGACACCGATATCTAACCACCATTGCCGAGGGTTTGAACCTATAAGGTTCAGCTTGGAGATCACCGCACAAAGATTGGCCACCTTTGACCTCTCGTTTAGGTTGGCCTCTTATTTTTTCTTCAGCTTTATGCATTCCGAAGATTTGTGATCGACTCAGTTACAGTTGAAACATTTCCTAAAGAACTTCTTTTTGCTGATGCCACCTCTGGGTCCCATCTTGGAAGACTTGGGATTCTTCCATTTCGAGTTTTGATCGTGCTTGATCACGTTGGCTTTCACAGTAGCCTGAGAGAACATATTCCTCCTTGAACTCTTGTTGTCTTTCTCAATCCGAAGCTGAATAACGAGTTCTTCCATATTCATCTCCTTCCGATTATGCTTCAGGTAGTTCTTGAAGTCTTTCCAACCAAGAGGTAGCTTCTCTATGATTACTGTCACTTGAAAAGTTTCACTCAGAATCATACCTTTTGGGTGAATCTCGTGCAAAATCACCTGAAGCTCTTGAACTTAGCTGATCACCGTCTTGGAGTCAACCATCTTGCAGTCTATAGGAATCATCCCACAATGAACTTTTTGGCCCCCACATCCTTCATCTTGTATTTCTTATCTAAGGACTCTCATAGTTCATTAGTCGTTCTCTTTGTACAGTATACGTTGTACAACACATCCGCCAGATAATTGAGGATATAGTTTCTACAAAGAAACTCCGAGTAATTCCAAGTCTCCACGGTAATGAAGGTTTGAGCATCACTAGTACCTTCTGGTACTTTCGAAGGTTCTTCTGTCAAAAACCTAGCCAGATTAAGTGTGGTCAAGTAGAAACACATTTTCTGCTTCCACCGCTTGAAGTTCACACCGATGAACTTCTCTGACTTTTACCCATGACTGATTGGGATAGTCCCAATAATTACAGAGGGGGCACCCACAGGTTGAGGGGTAGGCTTAGTAGCTATTGTTATCTCAACTTGTTCTGTGTTCTTCTCAACAAACTATGAAAAATTCTGCTTTAAGATTGTTAGAAAAATACCTTTTAAAATTAAACTGGAGGAAATACAAGAAAAGTTTAAAGACTTATCTTGTCTGTTGAGATGATGTCGAACACGACGGAGCCTTGGATCCGTCTGAAGAACCTGAGAATCACTGAGCCGGGCACCAAAGAGTTAAGCACCACAGAGCTGAGCTCGGGAATCAGGGAGGTGCTCGGGATTCTATGAGAGTGCTCGGGAATTGCTGAGGGTGCTCAGGAGCTATTGTCGAGTCGAGTACGAGCACTGTAGGTACTCATGAATCAAGGAGGAGCTCGAGAAGTTGCTGTCGAGCCAAGTCCGAGTACTGTAGGTGCTTGGGAATCAAGGAGGAGCTCGGGAAGTTACTACCGAGCCACATAGGAGAAGTAGAGGTCGAGGTCGAGCACTTATGGGTGCTCAGAAACTGTCGCTCAAGTGAAAAATAGGAGCGTCGAGTGGGAAGCAGAGAATCACCGTTGTAAGAGCTTGGGAAACACTATTGCTACTCGGGAGAGTGTGCTACTTGTCCGAGGTCATCTTCAGCATCACTTTCTCTTGGCCCATGACGTCCGAGGTTGCTGAGTTCCCCATATACAACTTCTCCCCTTCGACTTCTTCGAAGTTGTGGAGTAGCTCCTTGTTACAACACACATGTCTGGTGGCATTGGTATCCAACCATCATTGTCGAGGGTTTGAACCTATAAGGTTCATCTCGAAGATTACTGCACAGAGGTCGTCCACCTCTGGCCCCTCGTTCAGGTTGACCTCTTGTTTTTTCTTCAGCTTTCTGCATTCCGAAGATTTGTAACCGACTTGGTCATAGTTGAACCATTTCCCAGAGAACTTTTTGTTGATGCCACCTCTGAGTCTCATCTTGGAAGACTTGGGATTCTTTCATTTCGAGTTTTGATCGTGCTTGATCACAATGGATTTTACAGTAGCCTGAGAGAACATATTCCTCTATGAACTCTTGTTGTCTTCCTCAATCCGAAGTCGAACAACAAGTTCTTCCACATTCATCTCCTTCCGCTTATGTTTCAAGTAGTTCTTGAAGTCTTTCCAACCAAGAGGTAGCTTCTTTATGATTATTTCCACTTGGAAAGTTTCACTCAGAATTATACCTTTTGAGTGAATCTCGTGCAGAATCACCTGAAGCTCCTGAACTGAGATGATCACCGTCTTGGGGTCAACCATCTTGTAATCTAGGAATCGATCCACAATGAACTTTTTGACCCCCCATATCCTCCGTCTTGTATTTCTTATCTAAGGAACCTTATAGTTCCTTAGTCATTGTCTTTGTACAGTATACGTTGTACAACACATCCGCTAGACAATTGAGGATGTAATTTCTACAAAGAAACTCCTAGTGATTCCAAGCCTCCATAGCAATGAAGGTTTGAGCATCACTAGTACCTTCTGGTACTTTTGGAGGTTCTTCTGTCATAAACCTCGCCAGATTAAGCATGGTCAAGTAGAAAAACATTTTCTATTGCCACCGCTTGAAGTTCACACAAATGAACTTCTCTGACTTTTCCCCATAACTGATTGGGATAGTCCCAATCGTTATAGAGGGGGCACCCGTAAGTTGAGGGGTAGGCTCAGTAGCTACCGTTATCTCAACTTGTTTCGTGTTCATCTCAACAGACTATGCAAAATTCTGCTTTAAGATTGTTAGAAAAATACCTTTTCTAATTAAATCGGAGGAAATACAAGGAGAGTTCGAAGACTTATCTTGTTCGTTAAGATGACGCCAAACATTACGAAGCCATGGATCCGATTGAAGAAGCTGAGAACCACTGAGTTGAGCACCGAGGAGTTAAGCACTAGAGAGTCGAGCTCAGGAATCAGGGAGGTGCTCGGGATTCTGAGGGTGCTCAGGAATTGCTGAGGGTGCTCGAGAAATCCCTGTGGGTGCTCGAGAGCTATTGTCGAGTCGAGCTTGAGCACTGTAGGTGCTCGGGAATCAAGGAGGAGCTCGGGAAGTTACTATCGAGTCGCATAGGAGAAGCGGAGGTCAAGGTCAAGCACTTGCGTGTGCTCAGAAATTATTGCCCGAGTGAGAAACCAAAGCACCGAGTGGGAAGCAGAGAATCGCCGATGCGGAGCACGGTAAGTGCTCGGGAAAGGCCTTCGAATCGAGTAGGAGAAACCTTCTGTTGAGGCTCGCTCGGGTGTCAAGTTGAGTAGGAGAAGTCGTCCTCTATGATGACAACAATCTTGTCGCACCGGAACCAGTGGGAAGCGGAGCACGGAACACTGTTTGTTTTCTTCCTGATGTACCAAAATAGAAAGTGTCGAGGCATGTATATTCACAGTGTACTTAAAACAGATTTGTCCACCTCTAGTCGTGCTTTCGAGGCTTCGTCGAAAGTTTATCTCCCAGGATACAACAATGGAATCGTGCCACAATCAAGCACTGATTGTCACGGCGAATTGATCTCACACCTGAAGGCTACTACAAGAACAAGAAGATCTCACGAGTTCACTTCCTCTCTTCTTTCCATGCAGAGTTACAATCTACTTATATAGGTGTATCCTCTGGCTCATCTTTAATGACAAATAAAAGCTAGGTTTTGAAACATCTGTAACCGATCAGTCGTTTCGCTCTAGTCTTTAAAACTTGATTGAGAAACGGTAAGTCTTTAAAACTTGATCGGGAAATAGTAGACATTAGCCGCAGCTTAGTCATTTCTTCCAAGCCATTAACTGATGCATTAAAGCGTATGTTACGCTCGTGAATCTTCTCAGCTTCCAATTCCATTCAAATTCCCAACAACAACAACGCAACTTAACCTATCTTTTTCAATTATTGTAATGGATTCTCTTATGTCTCTATACAAGGAGTGCATGTGAAGGGGAGAGGAGAAGGAAAGCTTGTAAGAGTCTAAGACGAGTGTGTCTTCCTGTGTGCATTAGAAGGAGTTTGCCTTGTAAATCTTTAAGTTTTCTATTTTTCGTCTTGTAAAGTTCTTGTAAAAATTCAAGTTAGTCAAGTAATGAAGTAGTTTGTTTTTATCTGTTGGTTTAAGAAAAACTAGGGTAATCTTCTCTTCTCCAAGTAACATGATCTTCCGAAGGAATTATCAGTCCTTATCTTTTGATTCCAAGGAGTAACTATAATTAGTATCACTAAGGAAATGTGTTAATAAGACATGTGTTGGTTTAAATATATAGGCAACAAAGACTGTTATAAGACCTATACATACCGGGGCTCAGCATGTCGTTACTTAACTAAGTGTCGGCGTGGCTCACCGAATTAAGAAATACCGCCATAAAGGAACAGAGAGGGTTAGTTTGTTGATGATAAATGACCCGACTCATTACATGCAAAGCACATTATGATATTTGAGTAGGTCTTTTTGGATTTAAATCTCTTGACATGTCTGTTTTCATCTAAGTATGATTTTCTAGTGGTTTTTTTTTCTTAAGCAGTATGTCTTCTTTAATTGTCTTTTTGGTTTTTGTGCAATTGTGACTTTCCATGTATTCTTCTGGGTGCCCTAGATGTAGGGCCATATTAGTGTGGAGTGTATATTTGACTATATAATATGATTTTTTAGTTATTTTTGTATCTTGATGTAAGTGTATTTTTTTTTTTAATTTACTATATGTTGAATTTGTACTATCATAATTGGATGGTACGTTCATATATGTCTATGATGTATTTTTTTTCCCAATTCTCCTGTTAGCTTATTAAACAATCTCTCTTTTAATTATGGGTTACAATAATTTTCTAAAACTGCTGCGAGTGCTAAGAAGTTGCTGTAAAAAGACTTAATTCAATTCTAGTTTAATTGAGAACGTTCTAAATCTCTCATTGTCTCTTTCTACCTTAAATTTAATCTAAATTGATATCTCTTGCTCTGAGTTGCACAATGAATAAGGGTCAATGTCCAAGGATTACATGCTTTTCGAAATTAATGTCTATTCTTCTGACATGTTAGTCCTGGATTGAATAATATATTTTCATAATTTATCTCCTTCGTATTGACTGTGAAACTGATTGATGAGGACATTCAAAATGTACACTAATGACATAGTAAAAATTATCATCACCATCTCATATGAGAATTTGTCTTTAAAGACTTCCCATACTTCCCTAATTATATCTTTTAAATAATTTTCTTCTATCCTGATCATCACTTCACTTGTTCTTATATCTATCTATCTCGTGTTTTACTTAATTAATAATATTTCTATACAAAAATTATCCATTATTTTAAACATGTAACGTATAATTGTAAATCACATTCTTTAATATTTAAGAGTATAATATCTTTTCGAAAAAAAGTCATTTCTAGAAGCTTTTTCTTCTCTATTGTTTTTAATAGTGGATTACTGTCAGTATATAGAGTTGTTTATCTTCTAGGAGAATGTAATTGCTTGTAAACCGCTGTCCTTGTTATACTTTAATTTCTGGATAAGATGGTTGAGGTCTAGATCGATGTTGATGTAGATTCAACATTCATTACATTTTTGTCTATTTTTGAGATGAGAGTTTCTTGTAATTTTGCAATTATATTTTTATCCTCATCAAAATATAATGACATATTTCCTGATAATTTATTATATCTTTTGTCAAAATTTTCTAGTTCTATTAACTCTTGCTGTGTAATGTGTGATATCAGTTCGACTTCCGTAAAAGATTAGAATCCGTCAACCTAACGACCCCTTCCAGTCTATCCCACGAGTATTGTGAGAAAAGTAAATCACGAAGAGTCTTATGGGCCATTATAACAAAAATTCAAAAAGACAACGGTGAAAAATCGTTGTCTATGACCCAAAAAATCTGTGGTAAATTGACGCGTTGAGAAAGGTAAGCGCTCAAAGACAATGGTGAAAAAAAGTTATCGATTTAAGGAAAAGACAACGGTTTTTAACTGTTATCAATGAGCATCATATCTTTCTCAACGCGTCGATTTATCATAATTTTTTGGGTTATAGACAACGATTTTACACCGTTGTATTTTCAAGTGAAACTACAATAGATTATAACAATTTTAATATACATCATACGACAACATCAAAAAGAATTGTAGAAAATATATATACAAATGCACTTGTAGCAATGTGAAGTACAAGCTCATATCATCCTATTTTAAATGATCATCCTTAAAAACATATATATATAAGTACTTGTAGCAAAACAACTATACATCATATGCTTGGTACGTATTACACCAAAAGAATTATGCATAATCAAAATACTTATAGATTACAATACCTAACCAAAAGAGTTATGAATACCGAAATTTTCTACTCAATAGATATGTGATCTTGTATGCATTCAACCTACTCTGAACATACTTCATCAATTTCCTTTGCAGTTATTATAGTTTTTGCGAACTGCATGTGAATAAATGAGTGAAAATGTAAACTACTAATAGGTTTCAATAATAAAATTTGAAAATATGTCTATATTAGTATTGGTCGTAGGGAAGCATTGTGAATAGATGCGGCGACTTCCATTATATCTCTCATATATCGCAAAATGAAATAACCACATTGAGCTCCATCTGATTGAAGAGGAGCTTGTGATGAAAAAATTGGTAGTAGCAAAATTAATAACTTAATTGGAACAATAATTTCTGAGGAAAAGAAATGCATAGTATCAAGATTTTTTAGTTACTATAAAATATTCTACCTGAGGAACAATAAATTTCTGGCGAAGCTCCAAGCATCTGAGGAACCTTTTACCTGCTACCTGGGTGACAAGAAATCCAGGTTTTGTAGTAGTGAGTATAAGACTCAGTGGTATATAAAAGATAGTGCATGAACTAAATAAATGTATGAAGATCAACATGTATACAGTCTTAAAAATAATAACAAATAACTATCAGTATAAATATAATAAATGCATATACCAATCTGATCTACCAGATATAATGTAATGTACTAACTTACCTAAAAGTCTGTAATGACACAACTCATAACAACCTTTCACTACAAGAAAAAGGGAAATTAACGACGAAACTTTTTCGTCACTAATAGAAAAATTTCGCCACTAAATAATGTTTACGACGGAAAACTTTCGTCGCTAGACTCGTCGTAATAAGATTGTTGCTAAGACACATTAGCGACGATTTTGAATATATTCGTCGTTAATATTACCGACGAAAATAAAAACGTTGCTAAAAAAAATTATTTCGTCGCAAAACCTCAACACTGAAAAATAGGAAAATCATAGATATTAGCGACGAAATATACAAAAATCATCGCTAACTGATTATTTTTGCCCAGGCGACTAGCGCCTCGACTGGAGACACTTTGCGACAATATAAAAATTTTCGTCGCTAATGTCTAATCTTGGGTCAGCCACAGAAGCAGGAGCTCCTCAACTGGTGCCTTGACTGGACATACTTTTACGACGAAAATATATAATTTTCGTCGCTAAATCCTACAGTAGTCGAATGCCTCGATTGGTGAGTCGATCCATACTCCAAATATCGATAGTTAGTGACGAATTTGTCAAGTTTTGTCGCTAAACCTCAAAATTCAGAAGTCGTATATCGACAGTTAGCGACGAATTTTTATAATTTCGTCGCTAACCATCAAAAAAAAATTCCAGAATCCTTTTTATTTGTATTTGAAATCCTGTAATACAATATCAACCACACAATATAACTTATCAACATACAACTAAAATAATAAAACCTACATATACATTTAAAGGCAACTAACATAACATCAAATTTAAAGTCCATAACACGAAATTTAATAAATTCATAGTATTAATTTGCAAACACACACTCAAATTCACAGGTTCACTAACTCTAAGATGAAGGAGGAGATGGAGCTGAAGATGACTCATGCATCAATGAATGTAATGCTCCAGGTGCAAGCCGATTCAGAATTGCTTCGAACATATCTTGTCTCGATCTCATTGATGCCAACTCTTCTTCGTTGCTAGCTAATCGAGCTTTAGTGTTTGCTAGCTCCTCTTTGGTGGACTGAAGTTCTTCACACAGTGCTGCGTTAGTTGTTCTGGATGAGAAGCTGACATTCAAAGAAGTGGATCTAACTGGTTTTGGCCCACTTCCAAGTCCTCTAATATATCCAGAGCGAACACCTAGGACTTGATCAATGATCACACACCTGATCTGCAATCTGAACTGCATCGATGTCATCTCCGATTTCTTGAGACTGGATGTGTTCATCTCGCAGTCTCACCATATCACCCTAAGAATAACAAACACATTATCAATAATTTTACCAAGAATTACTAATATTTAAGAAAAACTTTACTAAATTTTATGGAGTATATCTTACATATGCAGCCTCGGCTCTCTCCCCACTCCATCCTTTTGACGAGATACAGTAGGTTGTATTAAAGACGGTAATCCGATCTTTTCTCTGAGACTGATCGGGCTAAAAAATAATATAATGTGTTAATATTAAAAATACAAACCAATATACTGTAACTATAAAATTTATACTTACACCATCGTAATTGTACTGGATGAATGATTTTGAGCCACCTCGATGGGTAAAGGGTAATTGTGCTCGATTTTGGGCATTTATTGCCGATCGTGTCTATAATATCAAAATTTGTTAAGATAAAAACTTAAAACATGAGTTGCACATATTTTAATTTATATATAACTCAGATAATTGGTATAGATTAGTTACCTGAAATTTTTCTGATTCAAACAGATCGCACATATAGTCCCAGTCTTCCTGCGTCTCACAAAACTCCCTCGGTATATGATGTCACCGCTCGGTGGGGGGGGGGGGATGCAGTAGACTCTTATAATGAGTGTGCATCTTGTTTTGATTATCTATGTATCGTACACTCATTAATCTGCCGGTTTCCTTCCTCACCGACGTTGCCTCCTCGGCAAAACTGATATCAAAAGCAGCCTGAAAAAAATTCCAATATTGAAATTTAATAATGAATGATGGTTGATTCTTTAAATAGCAAAATACTCGTACTTACTGATAATCGATCATATATCATCTGTTTATTATCCTCAGGGACATGCTTCCAGCTCTTAGCTTGCAGGGGCGAACTTTAATCGATGACCTAACTCGTATAAAAGCAATGTGATTTGTCCCTATAGGGTGACCATCGTTCTTACGAAAGGTAATGGGTAATCTACCCCATTCCTTTATTTGCCATCGGAGCCGATCCGAATGTGTGCCCCGTGTCTCTCTACGTGCCGGATGATCTGTAAATAAAAGAATGTTAACAATTACCAAGTTAAATATATAGGAAACAAAATATATATATACATACTTAAAATCACATAACTAACCCGTAGGAGCAGGAGCACTATCATCGTCTGGCGTAGGCACAACTGGAGGGGGCTCAATTCTTTTAGGCGGCATAGCTGTGACAAAAGCATTATATACAGATCAACGTATAAAAGAAAGATTATATTAAATACATAAAATATAAATGAAGAACAATATAAATACCGTGTAAATACATCTAATCACTATCATCATCTGAAAAGGATAAATAATCATCTGCCCCACTGTCACTTTCACTATCTTCACCATCAGCAATACGATTACTTTGAGCGTCCATATCCAGATCCACTTGTGCATTTGCCATATTAATTTCGTGATGTTCAACATCTAATCGACAAAGATGAGTTATTGCTAAGTCTTCACCGACTACTGAAGTTGAATCATTGGATGAAATTTCTTGGTTTGACTCCATGATCAAGATATTACCACCCTCAAAATCTTCAGATACCTCCTCAACTTCAGTTACTTCGTATATATCGCGGTGGGGAACCCTTTGCACGACCTTCCAATGACCTCCACGTTTGATATCATTCAAATAATACACTTGATTTGCTTGGTTAGACAAAATGAATGGATCATCATTATACCATTTTTTAGAAGTTTCAATACACAAGAGACCATACTCTTCCACCATCGATTTTTTTTTTTTTTGATTACATTGGAACCATTCACACCAAAATAATTGAACTTTATACCTGAAAGAGTAAAATATTTGAACCACATTCTTCAACACACCAAAAAAATCCAAATTGTCCCCATCATCAGAGGATGGTACACTGACTCTACTATTCTGAGTAGTTCTGCGTGAATCACGGGACATCGTATGATATCGAATCTCATTTACTATGCATGCATCATACAATTGAACTTCAGCATCGGGTCCCATTGCTAAATAATACAACTCATATGTGATCTCTGAATGTGTAATATTTTTTAGCGAGACAATTTTATCCCTAAATCACAGTGGGAAATCTCGCTCGTGATATTGCATCACTTGATCAACACGAACCTTTTGGGACACAAGTTGTAGATGTTCACTGTATAAAACTTAATTAATTTAAACTCTGTGAATGGAATAGAATTAAAGTAATAACTTAATGTAAGAACTTACTTTCGATATCGGTCGACTTCTTTACAATTGTTCAGAATGTACCAATGTGCTTTCTTAAACAATGACAATGGCAATTTCAAACTTTGTTAGTTGCCAAAGACTCTTGTTTCCTGTGAGAAAATACTTAATCTGCATTTCGATGGTTGGACATCTTTATTCCGTTCCGGCCTAGAAAAACTTGTCTCAATCTGACTCATATATAACGAACTGAAAGTCAAGGCCTCATTTACAATATACCCCTCTACAATAGATCCTTCAGGTCATGCTTTATTACGAACATATTTTTTTAGCCTTCCCAAATATCGCTCAAAGGGATACATCCATCATGACGAAACTGGCCCAGCCAACATAGCTTCACGAGGTAAATGAACTGTCAAATGGACCATAATGTCAAAAAATGCCGGAGGAAATATTCGTTCCATCTTACACAGTATTAGGACTATTTGCTCCTCCATTTTACATATGTCCGCTGTGTGTAAAGATCTTGCAGTGATCTTTTTGAAGAAATCACATAGCTCAATCAGTGGGCTACATATATCTTTTGGGAAAAATTTACGTACAACAACTAGAAGTATTCTTTGCAACAATACATAACAATCATGTGATTTCAGTCCATATATCTTTTCTTCATTTGCATTGACATATCTAGATATATTAGCAGCATACCCATCTGGAAACTTAACTGATTTCAAAATTTGACAAAATTCACGCCTTTCTTCCAATGTCAATGTGTAACTTGCATACGACTTCCTGAATTTGTCTCCTACCGCCTGTAAATGCAACTCACTCCTTATCCCCATATCTTGCAAGTATAATCTGGCTTTGAGAGTGTCCTTTGACTTTCCGTCTATATTTAATAATGTGTCAATTAAAGCATCACAGACATTCTTTTCAATATGCATCACATCTAAATTGTGTCTCAACTTTAAACCTGACCAATATGGTAACTCAAAAAATATTGATTTCTTTACCCAATTTGTATCGTCCGAAGATCGTTGCTATTTTTTACTGAATAATGGATGCTTACTGAATGTCACTTGGGGCAACGCTTCTAACAAAGCTAAAATCTCATATCCATTCATTACGTGTGGTGGTCCTTCTTTTTCAACCTTTCCATTGAAATCTTTATTTCTATGCCATGGGTGGTGCACATCCAAGAATCGACGGTGACATGTGTAGCATATTTTACTCATTAATCCTTGAGATTTGGTTTCATTCAAACATACTGGACATGCCTTATAACCCTTTGTGCTCCATCCGTAAAAGCCCAGAGGCCGAAAGTCATGAATAGTTCACATCACAGCAGCATGTAATTGAAATACTTGTTTAGTTGATGCATCATATGCTTCCACTCCGTCATCCCAGAGCTCCTTCAGTTTCTTAATCAGAGGTCATAAGTATATATCTATCTCTTTGCCAGGTGATTTAGGCCCAGGAATTAAAAGAGACATAATCATATATGATGGCTTCATCATTTTCCATGGTGGCAAATTATAATTCACAAGTATAACAGGCCACATACTATAAGCATTTGACATGTTTCCAAATGGATTAAACCCATCAGTAGCCCACCCTAAGTGAATATTTCGTGGATCACATGTAAATATTTCATTTGCATTGGCAAATTCTTTTCAAGCTTCACTATCAGCTGGGTGTCTTAATACATCATCTGTTTCAACTCGCTTTTCTTTATGTTATCTCATCTCTTTGGCCGTATGCTTCGAAATAAATAACCTCTTAAGTCTCGATTTCAAAGAAAAATATCAAAGAATTTTGTGAGGATTCTTTTTCCTATTCATCTCTTCGTACTTGTATCTGGGCTCCTTGCACAATGGACATGCATCCTTATTCTCATGCTCTTCCCAAAATAATATACAATCATTCTTATAAATATGTATCTTCTCATATGTCAATCCTAACTCCTTTAATAGTTTTTTGACTTCATAATAAGAGTTTAGAATCACATTCGGTTTAGGAAATGCATCTTGCAATAACTGAAGTAACATATCAAAAGATTTATTGCTCCAGCCATTTAACACCTTCACATGCATTAGTTTCGCCACAAAATTGAAACCCAAAAATTTAGTACAATTCGGATACAGTTCTTTTTGTGCTTCTTCCAACATTGAAATATAACTTCGTCTACAATCATTTGCATTTGTGTTTACATTTATATCATCTGGTTGAGCCTCATTGTTGGTTATATTTTCTGCATTTTGTAAATCAGTAAACATGTCTTCAAAATCATCTTCGAACTCATCTACTTCAACATCAAAATAATTCTCATCTTGATTGACAATATTTATACTATCGGATGATGTAGAAGTTTCTCCATGAAAGTTCCAAACTTTATATAATCTATCGAAACCCCACCTATAAAGATGTCCTCGCACATAATCCAATTCATACTGAAATAAATTGCCACACTGTCGACATGGACAACGGATTTTTGATAAATTCAAACTGATCATATAATTTTCTACAATATGTATAAACTGATTCAACCCATTGATATATTCAGGACTAATCTGATTCTGAATCATTATCCAACTTTTATCCATATTCTTAAACCCTGGTTAAACATATATACAACAATTTTGATGTTACTTTTCAATAAAAGGGTATATATGCAACAAATCTAGTTTCAATGACTATTACTTAATTGCATGATATAACTACAAATGTGCTTTGAAAAACCTACAGCTAACCAAGTTCAAGTAGTCGTATAGTCGCTCAGGGTAAAAATATAACCATCATGTTCAAACAACGAGAATTAAGTAACGATTCAACTATCAATTTTTTTCATTACGCAGAAAATAAAAATTTCCAAAACTAAACAAATTTCTAATGTTACCGATCAAGATTTCCACCGGATGTTGGGGATCGGAGTTGTTCCGCCGGAGCGGCTGGAGTTGGAGAAGGAGGTCGGAGGTCATTAGAGTCGCACAACCGAGAGATAGGCTCCGAGAAGAAGTCACGTGCGTGCCGGGAGGAAGCTAGGGCGACGGAGCTTGCCTCACAACCGGGAGATGGTCGAGCTTGTCGGCAGAGCTTGCCGCTGGAGCTGGATGACGGTCGAGAAGGAGTTGTGAGCGTGTCGAGAGGAAGCTAGGCCGCCGGAAGACTCGCGCAGGGAATCGTCGGAGAAGAAAATTGACGAAGGAAACGAAGTCGCGGAGAAAATGGGAGATTCGGCACGGGATAGGGCTTTTCCGCAAATTTTAGCGACGAATAATTAATTATTTGTCGCTGATATTAATGACCTTAACTACGAATCATTAAGTTTTCATCGCTAAGACATTATTAGTGATGAATAATATAAATTCGTCGCTAATATTGTAACATTAGCATAGAATTGAGTTAACTCGACTTGCGCCTCGATTGAATTGTTTTCAATGAATATTAAATATATCGTCGCTAATACTCAGTCGACTGGCTTGCTTGACGACTTGACTGGCTAATATTTGGGCGGTCACAGAATCCAGATTACTCGACTGGCAGCTCGACTGAAGAGTTTGCGACAATTTTTATAATTTGTCGCTAAGATATTGACGACGAATAAATATATATTCATCGCTAAGTATTATTTTACGACGAATATATTTATATCGTCGTTAATATATATTATAATTGTGACGAAAAGTTTTTGTTTCGTCGCAAATATAAGAATATTTACGATGATAGGTAAATTCGTCGAAAATATCTGTATTTAGCGATGAATTACTAATTCGTCGCTAATAATTTGTCACTATTATCCATTTTTCTTGTAGTGTGAGCAAATATTTAACAACACATACCAATAACATGAATGAATAATATCACATCTGTGATCAACTCATAGTCATATGAACAACGTATAATCAAATATAGAAACTAACCTGGTCCATCTAATGCGAAATAATAATGTTAATCAAATGCACATAACAATTTGATCCAACTCACACTACAAGAAAAATAGAAAATAGCGCCGAAATATTAGCGACGATTTATTAATTCGTCGTGAAAACTAAACATTTATGACAAATTTCTTTATCGTCGCAAATAATCTTATATTGGCGACGAAAATTTAGTTTTTCGTCGCTAACATAATATATATTTACGACAATATAAACATATTCATCGTAAATTAATACTTAGCGACAGAATACATAAATATTCGTTGTAAATAACTTAGCGACGACCAATGACATTTCGTCGCAAAACCTTTAGTCGAGCCGCTTGTCGACTTAACTCGACTCCGTGGCCAGCCAAATGTCTGGCAGTCGAGTCGTCAATCCCGCCAGTCGACTGACTATTGGCGATGAAATATTTAAATTTCATCGCGAAAGATTCGGTCGATTCGCCAGTCGAGTTTAGTCGATTCTGTGGCCCGATATTTTAGGGTTTAGCGACAAAAATTTAAAATTTCGTCGCTAAGATAATAAATATTAGCGACGAATAAATCTAATTCGTCACTAATATACGCGAAAAAACCCTACCCCGCGCCGATTCTCCCATTTTCTCCGTGTGATCTATTTCCTCTCTTCTGGCGAATTTTTGATCTCCGGCGATTCTTCGTCGATTCTCCGATGATTCTCCGTGTGACTCTTCAGTGATCAGCTCCGACGATTGCTCCGATGCCCTAGCTAGCTTCCGCTCGCGCACGACTTCTAGCTTCTTGGCGCTTATCTCTCCGGCAACAGCTCCCGCCTCTGGACTCCAAACTCATTCTCCGGCTCTGGCCTCCGGCCTCCGACCTCCTTCTCCAGCTCAGTCTCTGGCTCTGACTTCTTCTCGACGTCGTCTCAAGTTCATCCACGCGAAGAATTAGGTTTTTCTGAATTCTTTCTTCACGGTTTATAATACATTTAAGGTTTAATTTTATATTGTTGTTATGATTAGATGATAAATTTAACATTTAGATGATGATTTTAGGATTTTGTTATGGTATAAGATTATTGTAGATTAATCATATATTATTAGGATTTTGAATGGGATTAGATGAAGAATTTAGGGTTTTTTTATTATTTAGATTTGGACTTATTCATGGTAAAATTAAGCTCAATTTGTGCAATTGAATGAGAGTCATCTTTCTACACTAGTGCACTACCTAACCTTGTCGATCCAAAACTAGCCACTTTTAAATTCATGCACCTTGTGTTCAACAATAGTATCTCAAACTTGGTTAAGAGTCCATTGTGTGTTGCTTTTCATAAGATTAATTACTCATTGTGTGTTGTTTTTCGCAAGACACGGTCTCAGGTTATAGGATAAGTTTAGGATTTTCTTATTCTTAGATTATAATGTTCGATGACAAACAAGAGTTATAATGTAAATTGTAAGTTATGTTGTGTGAGGTTTAAATTATAATTTTTTTAATTATTTTGTATGTGATAACTACACTTAAGTTGATAAATTATTTAATATATGTTTAACGAGGGTTCAAAAATATAGATAAAAGTTGGATAACGATTCAGAACCGGATTAGTCTTGAATATATAAATGGGTTGAATCAATTTATGAGTATGACAGAAAATTACATAAGCAGTCTAAATTTATCGAAAATTCATTGTCCATGTTGACAGTGTGACAATTTGTTTCAGTTTGAATTGGATTATGTGCGACATCTTTATAGGTGGGGATTCGATAGACTATATAAAGTCTGGAATTTTCATGGAGAAACTTCTACGTCATCCGGTAGTATAAATATTATCAATCAAGATGAGAATGATTTTGATGTTGAAGTAGATGATTTCGAAGATGATTTTGAAGACATGTTTACTGATTTACAAAATGCAGAAAATATAACCAACAACGAGTCTCAATCAGATGATATAAATGTAAATACAAATGCAAATGATTGTAGACGATATTATATTTCAATGTTGGAAGAAGCACGAAAAGAACTCTATCCCAATTGTACTAGATTTTCGATTTTCAATTTTGTGGTGAAGCTAATGCATGTGAAGGTGTTAAATGGCTGGAGCAATAAATCTTTTTATATGTTACTTCAGTTATTGCAAGAGGTATTTTCTAAACCGAATGTGATTCCAAACTCTTATTATGAAGCCAAAAAATTATTGAAATAGTTAGGATTGACATACGAGAAGATACATGTCTGTAAGAATGATTGTATATTATTTTGGGATGAGCACGAAAATAAGGATGAATGTCCAATGTGCAAGGCGCCCAGATACAAGTACGAAGGGATGAATAAGAAAAAGAATCCTCAAAAATTTCTTCGATATTTTACTCTGAAACCGAGACTTAAGAGGTTGTTTATTTCGAAGCATACGGCTAAAGAGATGAGATGACATAAAGAAAAGCAAGTTGAAACAGATGGTGTATTAAGACACCCAACTGATAGTGAATCATGGAAAGAATTTATCAATGCACATGAAATATTTAAAAGTGATCCATGAAATATTCACTTAGGATTGGCTACTAATAGGTTTAATCCATTTGGAAACATGTCAAATGTTTATAGTATGTTGTCTGTTATACTTGTGAATTATAATTTGCCACCATGGAAAATGATGAAGCCGCCATATATGATTATGTCTCTGTTAATTCCTGGGCCTAAATCACCTGGTAAAGAGATAGATGTATACCTACGACCTCTGATAAACGAACTGAAGGAGCTACGGGATGACGGGGTCGAAGCATATGATGCATCGACTGAATAAGTCTTTCAATTACATGCTGCTGTGATATGAACCATTCACGACTTTCCAACATACAGAATAGTTTCTGGATGGAGCACAAAGGGCTATAAGGCATGTCCAGTATGTCTGAATGAAACCAAATCTCAAGGATTAAGGAATAACATATGCTATACATGTCACCGTCGATTCTTGGATGTGCACCACCCATGGCACGGAAATAAAGATTTCAATGGAAATGTTGAAAAAGAAGAACCACCACGATTAATGAATGGATATGTGATTTTAGCGCAGTTAGACGCATTGTCCCAAGTGACATTTAGTAAGCATCCTTTATTCAGTAAAAAATGGCAGAGATCTTTGGATGATACAAATTGGATAAAGAAGTCTATATTTTTTGAGTTACCATATTGGTCAGGTTTAAAGTTGAGACACAATTTAGATGTGATGCATATTGAAAAGAATGTCTGTGATGCTTTAATTGACGCATTATTAAATATAAACGGAAAGTCAAAGGACACTCTCAAAGCAAGATTAGACTTGCAAGATATGAGGATAAGGAGTGAGTTACATTTACAGTAGGTAGGAGACAAATTCAGGAAGTCGTATGCAAGTTACACGTTGACATTGGAAGAAAGGCGTGAATTTTGTCAATTTTTGAAATCAGTTAAGTTTTCAGATGGTTATGCTGCTAATATATCTAGACATGTGAATGCAAATAAAAAAAATATATATAGACTAAAATCACATGATTGTCATGTATTGTTGCAAAGAATACTTCCAGTTGTTGTAGCAAAGAATACTTCCAGTTATTGTACGTAAATTTTTCCTAAAGGACATATGTAGCCCACTGATTGAGCTATGTGATTTCTTCAAAAATATCACTGCAAGATCTTTACACATAGTGGACATATGTAAAATGGGGGAGCAAATAGTCCTGATATTGTGTAAGATGGAACGAATATTTTTTGATATTATGGTCCATTTGACAATCCATTTTGTAACGCCCGTAAAATTTCTAGCAATTTTACAAAAATTTTTAGCATGATTATAATGGGCTTTATGTGGGCTCTTTAAAAAATAAAAGGAATGGAGCCAAAAAGGATGCATGGCCTAGGAATTGAACCTCAAACCTCTAGTAAATAGCTAAGCCCTAAAGATGCGTCCAATAACCAGAAGCCCAGCAGGGTTATGCTATTAGAGGAATATGAGAAATGATAGTTAAGGGTAAGGGAGGCTAAGGGACACTTCAAGAGAATAAATAGGGAATGAGGAGACAAGAGAAAAGCAAATTCTCATTCTCCACTTATCTTCTCCTTCTCTTCTTCTTCCTCACCGAAACCTATCTTCTCTTCTTCCATTTTTCCGAGATCTATCCAAGCAAGAAGAAGACTAGGTTTGGCATCCCTTAGGGTATCTACCAACTAATAGCAAAGCGAAGGAAGTAAGTATCCCCTCACCTGCATATAAGTAGTTTTTCAATTGATGTTGTTATGTCAAACTCTTCATGAACCATTCGGTCAAGACCTTTACTTGAGTTTTTATTGAAGATCCATGCCATACCTTGTATGACTATGATGATGATGGGTTGCTAAATAGGCTAGGTTAAGTGTTTGACCTCAAAAACCCCAAGGAACTTTCGGCCAAGACCATTACTTGTGCTCTCCATGATGATCCATACTTTACCTTGTATTAATATGAAGATGATAGGTTTCTAGATGGGTTTGGTTGAGTGGTTGACCCTCAAACCCTTCTAAGACTCTCGGCCAAGTCCCTTTGAAACCCTAATGTGTTCTTTTATGTTATGGTTTAGATGAGTTTATGCTATGTTTTGATATTAGATGAAGATAACATGTTCTATGCTAGGTTTTAAATGAGTTCATGCCATATTGATGGTAGAAGAAGATGACATGTTCTATGTCATGCTATAGATGGGTTCATGCTATGTTTTGATGGTAGATGAAGATAACATGTTGTTGGCTAACCTAGAGTTAAGTGGTTGAGCCTTTAAGCCCTTTGAACCATTCGACCAAGACCCCTAATGTGTTTTCTATGTCATGTTTAGATAAGTTCATGATGACTTTTGATGTTAGATGAAGATAACATGTTGTTGGCTAACCTAGAGTTAAGTGGTTGAGCCTTAAGTCCTTTTAAACCATTTGGCCAAGACCCATTTAGGCCTATCATGCTATGATCTATAAATTACCGTGTTATGTTTTGAATGTAGATATAGGTAACATGTGAAAGCTAAGCTAAATTTAAGAAATGGATCTTAAGTTGTCTTGGAACTCTCAGCCAAGGCTTACCTAAAACCCTAAGTGCCCTCCCATGCCATGTTTGTATGTGAAAGAATTAATATGTGGTTAGTTAGATCATATATAAGTTGTTAGGGTTTAAAACTTTTGAAGAGCTCCATGAAGTTTAAGTCACTCCTTGCATACTTGTTCATGATGCTTATGCCTTATGTCATGCCCTATATGTGTGTGATGTTAACATGATGTTAAGGGGGCTCTTGCTCAAGTGGTTTAGCATGATTGGTTAGGTCACTACCATATGTCTATGTCAATAGTAGGGATGCATGATAAATTTCTGTTCATTACCATGTTAAATGTATGATCATGTTATGCTCATTATCTTGTGATTGTATGAATGTATGATGTTTTATAAAGAAGGAACATGATATGCATGAAAAGAAATATGATATGTTAGAAATATGTTATGAAAGTCATATGATATGTTATGAAGAAGAAATATGTTATGATGGATGATATGTTATGAAGAAGAAATATGTTATGAAAAGCAATACGATATGTTATGAAGAAGAAGTATGTTATGATATGAAGAAGAAACATGATATGCCATGATAACATGATATGTTTATGAAATGAAATATGATATGTTATGATAAGAAACATGATATGTATTTTACTTTCTGCATGGCTTGTACCAGAACCCTAACAAGGTCCAAGGGATGGGCTCCTACATGCCCCTGGGTCGACGGTCGTAGTACGGACTTAGTACGGGATGGACTCCCAGATGCCCTAGGCCAACGGTCATAAGTACGGGCTTAGGATGAGCTTCTGTTATGCTGCCCCTAGGCCGACGGACTTAGTACGGGCCTAGTACTCTAGTGGGTTCAGGATTAGCTACCTCGGGTCTATTAAGGATGCGCGCTATGATGATGATGATGTGGTACAATGTCAGGCCCAATATGTTGAGATTTATGTTTAAATACCTATAAGATATGTTTTCAAAGAGCATCCTGCATATACCTTTATGTTATGTCTGCTTATGTTCTTATTATATCCATGTTATGCCTGCCTATGTTTTATGATGTTTTATATTTATGTTATGCCTGCTTATGTTCTTTTATATTCATGATATGTCTGCTTATGTTCTTATTATATTCATGTTATGCTTGCCTATATTCTATGACGTTTAAATTCATGATATGCTTGCTTATGATCTTTTATGTTTATACGAATGTTATGCTTATGTTCCAGTATGTTATATGCATGTTATGTTTGATTATATGTCTTTGTATGTTTATGTGAAGGTTATGCTTATTGTTTGATTACATGTCTTTGTATGTTTATGTGAAGGTTATGCTTATATGTGTTATATGATCATGTCACTACTCTATGTTTAATGCTTGACATATGGTTTTGTGAGTATGACAAGATCTTACTAAGCCTATGTACTTATAGTTTATATTCCCTTGTACTGCAGATAAGGGTAAAGGGTGGCTAAACTAAAGGGAACAGCAGGAGGGGCAAAGTGTGTGTGGTAGTGGCATGGTGGAGGAGATCTGTTATGTTTCCTTATGCATGTTTTTGCCTTAAGACGATTCTCTTTATGGACTTGAACTAAGCACTAAGTACTTATGAAATAATGATGCATGCTCTATGTTTAAAAAGAAGTATCTATGAAATGACAATGCATGTTTATGTTTAAAAGAAAAATAAATAAATCTAAAGTCTTCCGCTGTAATGTATGTATGTACGATCGTATCGCGCCGCCCCTCCGGACCCTTGGAAAGGGCGGGCGTAACACATTTACCTCGTGAAGCTATATTGGTTGGGTCAGTTTCGTCACGATGGATGTATCCCTTTGAGCGATATTTAGGAAGGTTAAAAAAATATGTTTATAATAAAGCACGACCTGAAGGATCTATTGCAGAGGGGTATATTGTAAATGAGGTCTTGCCTTTCAGTTCGTTATATATGACTTAGATTGAGACAAGTTTTTCTAGGTCGGAACCGAATAAAGATGTTCAACCATCAAAATGCAAATTAAGTGTTTTCTCACAGGAAACAAAAGTATTTGGCAACCAACAAAGTCTAAAATTATCATTGTCATTGTTTAAGAAAGCACATTGATACATTCTAAACAATTGTAAAGAAGTCGACTGATATCGAAACTAAGTGTTTACATTAAATTATTACTTTAATTCTATTTCATTCACAGAGTTTAAATTGATTAAGTTTTATACAATGAGCATCAACAACTTGTGTCCCAAAAGGTTCATGCTGATCAAGTGATGCAATATCACGAGCGAGATTTCCCACTGTGATTTAGGGATAAAATTGTAGCGCTAAAAAATTTTACAAATTCAGATATCACAGATGAGTTATATTATTTAGCAATGGGACTTGATGTTGAAGTTCAATTGTATGATGCATGCATAGTAAATGGAATTCGATATCATACGACATCTCGTGATTCACGCAGACTACTCAGAATAGTGGGGTCAATGTATCATCCTCTGACGATGGAGACAATTTAGATTTTTTTTGGTGTGTTGAAGGATGTGGTTTAAATATTTTACTCTTTTAGGTATAAAGTTCAATTATTTTGGAGTGAATGGTTCCAATGTAATCCAAAAAAAAATCGTTGGTGGAAGAGTATAATCTCTTGTGTATTGATACTTCTAAAACATGATATAATGATGACCCATTCATTTTGGCTAACCAAGCAAATCAAGTGTATTATTTGAATGATATCAAACGTGGAGGTCATTGGAAGGTCATGCAAAAGGTTCACTATCGAGATATATACGAAGTAACTGAAGTTGATGAAGTATCTGAAGATTTTGAGGGTGGTAATATCTTGATAATGGAGCTAAATCAAGAAATTTCATCCAATGATTCATCTTCAGTAGTCGGTGAAGACTTAGTAATAACTCAACTTTGTCGATTAGATGTTGAAAATCACCAAATAAATATGGCAAATGCACAAGTGGATCTGGATATGGGCGCTCAAAGTAATTGTATTATTGATGGTGAAGATAGTGAAAGTGATAGTGAGGCGGATGATTATTTATCATTTTCAGATGATGATAGTGATTAGTTGTATTTACACGGTATTTATATTGTTCCTCATTTATATTTCATGTATTTAATATAATCTTTTATTATATGTCAATCTGTATATAATACTTATGTCACAGCTATGCTGCCTAAGAGAATTGAGCACCCCCAATTGTTCCTACATCTGACGATGACAGTGCTCCTGCTCCTACTGGTTAGTTATGCGATTTAATTTTAAGTATGTATATTTTGTTTCCTATATATTTAACTTGTTAATTGTTAACATTCTTTGATTTACAGCTCATCCGGCACGTAGAGAGACACAAGGCACACACTCCGATCGATTCCGACGGCAAATTGAGGAACATGGTAGATTACATATTACCTTCCGTAAGAGTGATGGTCACCCTATCGGGACAAATGCAATTGCTTTTATGATAGAGTTAGATCTGTCAATTAAGAAGTTCGCTCCCCTACAAGTTAAGCATATCCCCGCCAATAATAAACAGATGATCTATGATTGATTATCAGTAAGTACGAGTATTTTGATATTTATATAATCAACCATCATTCGTTAATAAATTTCAATATTGGTATTTTTTTAGACAACTTTCGATATCAGTTTTGCCGAGGAGACAACGTCGGTAAGAAAAGAAACCGACAAGTTAATGAGTGCAAGGTATAGAGACAATAAAAATAAGATGCACACTCATTATAAGAGTCTACTGCATCTTCCCCCTACCGAGCACCGACATCATATGTCGATCAAGTATTGTAAGACACAAGAAGATTGGAACTATATGTGCGATTTGTTTGAATCAGAAAAATTTCAGGTAACTAAATCTATGCAAATTAAAATATTTGTTCTATAACTCATGTTTTAAGGTTTATCTTAAGAAATTTTTATATTGTAGACACGATCGACAATAAATGTCCAAAATCGAGCACAACTTCCATTTACCCATCGAGGTGGCTCTAAATCATTAATTCAATACAGTTATGATAGTGTAAGTACAAACTTTATAGTTATAGTATATTGTTTGATATTTTTAATATTAACACATTATAATATTTTTCAGACCGATCAGTCTCAGAGAAAAGATCGGATTACTGTCATCAATACAACACATTGTAGCTCGTCAAAAGGGTGAAGTGGGGAGAGAGCTGAGGCAACATACGTAAGATATAATCGATAAAATTTAGTAAAGTTATTTTTAAATTTGCATAATTATTTGTAAATATATTAATAATATGTTTGTTATTCTTAGGGGTGATATGGTGAGACTGCGAGATGAACACATCTGATCACAAGAAATCGGAGATGACATCGATGCTATTCAGATTGCTGATCAGATTTGTGATCAAGTCCTCGGTGTTCGCTTTGGATATATTAAAGGACTTGGAAGTGGGCCAAAATCAGTTAGGTACATTTCTTCAGATGTCAGCTCCTCCTCTAGAACAACTAACACAACACTGCGTGAACAACTCCAATCCACCGAGCAAAGATTAGAAAACACTCACACTTAATTAGCTAGCACCCAAGATGAGTTGGCAACAATGAGATCAAGACGAGATATGTTTGAAGCAATTCTGAATCGGTTTGCACCTGGAGCATTACAATCATTGATGAATGAGTCATCTTCAGCTCCACCTCCTCCTCCATTTTAGAGTTTGTGAACATTTATATTTTGAGCTAGTGAATTTGAATGTGTTTGCATTTTAATACTATGAATTTGTGAAATTGAATATTTTTGGACTTTAAATTTGATGTTATGTATGTGTTTTAAATGCATATGTTGGTTTTATTGTTTTAGTTGTATGTTGTTAAGTTAAATTGTGTGGTTGATATTGTATTATAGGATTTCGAATACAAATAAAATGGATTATGGAAATATGTATTTCCAAGGTTAGTGACGATTTTTTTCGATTTCGTCGCTAACTGTCGATATACGACATCAAGAGTCGATAAAGTTTGATGTATCAATCGAGTCGACAGTTGACGCGTTCGACTGTTATAGGATGTTAGCGACGAAATATATATATTTCGTCGCAAAAGTGTCTCCAATCGAGGTGCTAGTCGAGGGTCTGTCGATTCAGTGGCTGGCCAAAATTAGACAATCGACTATTTTCTTGCATCAGTCAAGTGATGTTAGCGACGAAATAGGTTATTTCCATCATTAATCTGACAGTCGAGGCGCTAGTCGAGTGTTTTCTGATTCTGCGGTGGGGCAAAAAATTAGACAGTCAACTGCTTTATTGCGTCACTCGACTGATAGTTAGCGACGAGTGTTGTATATTTCTTCACTAATATCGATGATTTTCCTCTTTCCGTCATTCAACATTTAGTGACAAAATGTTTTTTGTTAGCGACGTTTTTTTCCGTCGGTAATATTAACGACGAAAATACTTTTAATTTGTCGCTAATGTTTCTTTGCGACAAGATTATTACGACGACTTTAGCAATGAAATTTTTTCATCGTAAAATATATTTAGCGGTGAATTATTTGTATTAGCGACGAAAATAATTTATCGCTATTTTCCATTTTTCTTATAGTGTCATACCCACGTCCTCCACATACAACAGTATAAAACATGCAAATGATATATATGATAAGGTACAAATATATACAACAATCATAACTCAAGCATATGCAACATATCACAAGCATATGCAATATGCATCAAACATAAATATGTGCCTCCACAGCTATATTTACACAATAACCATAATAACACCTTTACACAATCTATTGCACAACTATAACACAACTTACTTCATAACATACAAAATCAAAGCTTACCTCCCTAATAACCTACAAACGCAAAATCCATATCACAACATATTCATATCCAAGCTTACCCAACAATCTTAAGACATTACAGGTTTAACACAAAACTAGATGTAGAAACATATGGATTGATAAAGTTCTTAGATCTGAACTCACCTATTCTAATTGAATTGCCACAGCTTCTTGATCCACCTCAGAGGATTCAATCTACACTAATTAATGGAACTGTGGTCAAATTCAATCTCAACTCCAACGTAATTTAGTACCTACAGTTGCAATATCATAAAACTTCCGCTAAACTATCCCTTTCCAGACTCAATCCAATCCATGGAAGATAATCGACAATTACCAGCTCAAAGTGGAAAGGTTGTAGAAAAATAAAACTGATTGATTCATCAATCTCATACCTTGAATCCGCTGTGAGCAATAGTGAGGGCTCCAAATCGCGAGCTGTCATAGAGAAAGAAGAGAAATCGAACACGAGCTCAGAATCACCGAAGAAACAATCGCTGGACAAAACTCATGATGCAAGGAAACGGTGATTGCGGAGCTGACCGTGGCAATCGAGTCAGCGGCAGCATCACATGAAGGGCGGCATCGACCTCGATCGATGCTAACCAAGGAGTTGTGGCTGCAACGGAGGAAGAAGAAAGGTCGTGGCTGAGGCAAAGGGTGTCGACGTTGCTTGCGTGGAGGAAGGAAAACAAATCCGCGATAGTGAAGGGAGGAGAAGAGGAGTCAATAATCGGTAGCCTTCTGCTTGAGGTGATCTCCGGCGACGCTCGATGGAGAGAGAAGCTCGCGGTGGCAGCTGAGGGAGAAGAAGAGCTACGACGATGATGAGGAGGAGAAAACACGATCAAGAGAAGTGGAAAGAAAAGGGATCGACAAATGAGGAATCGGGAGGAAATGAAAAATTAAAGGAAACCTAGGCTTAAATAATTAAACCTTAGCCTAATTATTTATACCTTAGTCAAATTAAATCATTAACCTCAATTACAGATAATCTAAACAAGTTTTATAAAAGTCAATTCATTTTATCCCCATACAATGCTATAAGAATTCCATTTAAAAAAAATCTAAAAATTCTATAATGTAATTTTTTAATTAACCAATGCTATTTTATTATTATTTTATTTTCCGATATCTTACATTTAATTCAGAAAAATTTCTAAAATTCTTGAAAAATTCTATCAACTACTTTCTTAATAAACCAGAATTTTATTATTATTATTATTATTTTGATGTCGTATCTTACAGAGGTTGTAAACGTAAGAGGTGTCCTAGCGTGGGTAAGGCATTGAGGAGGGATGGCTGAGGACTTGAGATCGCGGAGAGGTGGCAAGGATGATGGGCGTGGCGGAGAGATGACAAAACCTAAATGAGGGGTGACGGACGAGTTATTTTGGGAAGAAATTTTGTAGTGTTGGGAGAAAGTATAAATGAAAAAAACTTTCATTTATTTTTTTTTTTATGATTGTTAATCAAAGTCCTAATTTTTTATATGATTTTTAAGGCGGAAAAAAAATCGTTATAATTTCATTGACAACAGTTTAGCCATTGTATTATTATTATAACGACAATGAATTTTTTCCGTTGTACCAAACATTGTGAAAACCTTCTCATTTACAACAGTTCATCGCATCGTTGTCTCAACTATTATTAAAAAAAATAAAAATTCTTAAAGATGACAATTTTGAAAATCGTTGTAAATTGCGTTATTGATTAAAAAAATAATACACTCAACGACAAACGGATAGTGTGAAACCGTTGTCTTTTGTGATATATGAGCGCTCAAAGACAACGATTTTGTTAAAAATCGTTGTCTTTTATTAAAATCACAATGGTTCCTTCTAAAATTATTGTATTTGTGGTGTTGTCTTTTATTATTTTTTATTATAGTGGAGCCTTGAAATGGTAGCCAAGATACGTGGGGTTATTTGAATTCAAAAAAGGACTTTAGACCTCCTCCGAAATCGATCTTTATCTTATCCGTAAACTCCATCGTATCTTATCCACCATACCATCCCCCATGGGGACAGATGATATCATTTGGACTTGTAAATAAATATATTAGTCTAAACTCTAAATCATCCCAAAATGAGACAGACCTCCTTGCTTTTGTTCACTCAAGGAAAATATCGTAAATAATGGTTAAAGTTTTTTATCGTGGAGGTCTTATTTGTCGTAAATATTTTTATGCAACATTTTATGAGCAAAACCAAAAGAAAAAATATTTAAGGCCAAAATAATAATACATGATTCGTCTAAATTTATGATTTATTTTAGATTAGTGATAATGTACCGTTGCAAATTTTACAATGACATCTTTAATTTTGAAAAATTATTAATTAAGCATCTCCAGTTTGAGTTTATTAAACGTACAACTAATACCATTACCAATCTGAGAGTAATTTTAATTGAAAAATAAATTCTAATTATTTAACCATCAACTTACCAAGAAGAATGAAATAGAATCATTTAGGGATTAGTATTTTATATATTGATTTTTTGAATTTATATATAAAAAAATAAATCACATGAGAATTAAAAATTGGGCACCTTTGATATTTTTTAATATAATTTTAATAAAAATAAGAAAAAAAAAGTAACTATTGTAGAGTTCACACACGTGGTAATTTAATAAATCAGATCATAATTTGTTGAAGTCGGTAAATAGTTGGTATGCCTAATCGATTGGAGGGGACCCATAATTCATGTTTTTTTCCCTTTTAATTATTCATACTTTCTATTTGTATAAATCAGAATTTCTTAATATTTATTTGTTTTTTGGGGGCATAATAAAATCTATTTTAAGATTCTCTGTGATCCACCGAGAGTGAATTCCACTATGCGCCATTCAATGCGACGCGCCATTTATTTATGTTCTTCTTCTACTTGTTATTGAACCAACTCACTGTGTGCACTAGGTCACGAAGCATCGATTCAGGAGCCGTCGAAGGCTCCAGGCCCGCTCTTCCCCGTTCGCGGCCGCATTTTCGGTACTCTCTTTCGCTAAAAACGCTGTGCGGTGTTGGTAATCTTACAGGGAGGAACAGCGCCGTTTGGGCCCACGTACTCGTCAATGGTCGGCGCCGAACCCGCTGGGATTACGCTTTCCGCGTCACACGTGGCGCGAGAGAGGCGACTTAGATTCGGCGATCCCCGCCACGTCGACGGTCGTGCCTGGAGTTATCTCGGTCCGATCCTGCCGGGTCGCCCGTGACTCGGTTAACTCGGTCCTTCGTCGGGTGAGTAGGGCGGTGGCGGGTGAGTAGGGCGGAGCGAGGAACAGAGCACACGAAGCGTTCGACGGCGTGTGCCACAAGGCTCGAAGAGGAACCGAGGAAGGGTTCCGATTAGGCGCTGAGAGGGGCAACAGAGTATCTGCTCCGCGTGTGGACAACACCTCGCCAGCGTCGCCTCACCCTCTTCAATCTCTCTCTCCCTCATTAATTAATTACTAATTGGTGTATAAATCGGGCAAAAGAACGGCGTACTTGTCTTCGCCTTTCTCCTCGATTTTCATTTTTTGGACATAATAAAACGAGGGACGGATGGGGATTACTCTGTTTCAGGGGTTGGAAAAGAAGGCTGACATGTTGATATGAATCGCTCTTTTTAGATTTCTTTACTTTTTTGTTTTGTTTTTTTGCCTCTCTTCTTCGTCGTCTTTTTCTCCCTCTCCGGGCGTTTCAGTGGCGCAGGGAAACATGGCGAGTACTGATTTCCCAGGGCGAGAGCTCCGCTTTGGGGTTCAGGCGCCGGAGACTGGAAGTGGCGGCCTGATGAAGCGGCCGCTGTCGGATATAGAGAGGCCACAGCTGCAGCAGCAACAGCAGGGTTTGTTCCTTCGCTCGGTGAAACAGAGGGCGCTTCTTGCGTCCTCTGCTTCTCCGAATCTTTCGACGCCTCCGCCTCAAGATCCCTTTATGAGCTCGTCTGCCCCTCTGGCTTCCTTGAATTTGATGGCATCCGGGGCGTTTCGCCGGCAGGAGGCGTCGTTCTCTGCCCCGGGGGTGGAGATCGGTCCTTCCGCCGCGTTGCGGGACGGTCTTCAGGAACTGGAGCGGCGGCTTCTCATGGAGGACGACGAGGAGGACGCGGTCAGTGCTTCTGAGTCCGCCGTGACGACAACCGAGTGGAGCGACGCGATGCAGCAACTTATCGCTGCGCCGGTGGCATCATCTGTGTCGAACGTGTCAGGCGCGAACCAGTTCTCCACATCGCCGACGAACTCTTTCTCATCCACCGTATCATCCTCTGCCTCGAGTTCGCCTCCATCATCGCTGGCCTCCGCGATCCCTGCTGGGCCTTCTTTGCGGCAGGTGCTCCTTGACACCGCAAACGCCGTCGCCGACGGTAACATCGACATGGCCGCCGCGAACCTCACTATCCTGAAGAGCGCTGCGAACTACAGAGGTGACCCGGAGCAGCGGCTCACAGCGATGATGGTCTCCGTGCTGTTTGCTCGCTTGAAGCCGGCGCCAGCTGCCGGCTCTTTTCCGCCAGCTGCCGAAGTTTGCGGTGCGGACTACTTTGCAGCTTCGCTCATGCTCTACGAGGTCTCTCCTTGCTTCAAGATCGGCCTCATGGCTGCCAATTTGGCGATTTTGGAGGCCACAAAGGACCAACCCAAGATCCACATCCTCGATTTCCAGGTTTCCCATGGAGGCCAATACGCTGCCCTCATCCACGCCCTCGTCGAGCGTCAGCGCCTCCACCCGGCTGCGCAGCCCCCATCACTCCGCATCACGGCCGTCGCTGATCGCGCCTCCCTCTTCGCCAACAACGACATCGACGGAACTCTAAGAAGCGTCGGCGAACGCATCGAGAAGCTAGGTAAGCTGAACGGCCTCGCCGTCCGCTTCGACGTCGTCCCCCGCGCGGCGGGTGCGGAGCTCGACGCCGCCGTGCTGGGGTGTGAGGCGGGGGAAGCCCTAGCGGTCAACCTCGCGTTCGCCCTCGCCCGGGTCCCCGACGAGAGCGTCTCTCCGTCCAACCCCCGCGACGAGCTTCTCCGCCGCGTGCGAGCCCTCCGCCCGCGCGTGGTCGCGCTCGTGGAGCAGGAGATCAACACCAACACCGCCGCCTTCGCGGGTCGCTTCGCCGCCGCGTGCGATCATTACGGCGTGCTGCTGGAGTCGCTGGACGTCACCGTTGCTCGCGACAGCGCCGACCGAGCCCGCCTCGAGGCCGGGCTGGCGCGGCGCGCGGTGAACTCAGTGGCGAGGGAGGGCGCCGACCGGGTCGAACGGTGCGAGGTTTTCGGCAAGTGGCGTGCTCGGATGGGCATGGCAGGCTTCAACCCAGCCCAGCTGGGGCCAGCTGTAGCCGAACCGGTCAAAGCTCGACTCGAATCAATCCGGCCCAACCCGGGACATTTCTCCGTTGTCGAGGAGGAGAACCGGATCGGGTTCGCGTGGAAGGGACGGATTCTCACGGTAGCATCCACGTGGCGCTAGATCACAGATAAAATTAATCGAAATCAATTATGTGACTAAGGGAGGGGCCTGATAGGATATGGGCCGGACCGGACCGGACCGGAACGCATTGTTTGATATTGAATCGTAATTACTAATTCCTCTTTGTAATGGATAATAATTAGAGGTATCTATTTACCACGTCATATTCTTCAATTTTACTTTTATTCATTTTACATGTATCATGTATGGATGTTGCTACGCGTTCGGGGACTGAAAGCTATGGGGCAGGTCTGCATGCTTCACTTGTGGGCGTTTTTTTTGTTATCTTTCTATTGCGTTGTTCACTTGTTCTCGTCGCCATCTGTTTGTGTTTTAGTATATGAAAAACTAATTATTAATTCTCGAAATTAATTTAATTTAAGAAGACTGATTGATAATTAATACGACGTTTAAAGTCTTAAAATATTGTTTCTTGACTTTATCACTTCCAAACGAAAACAAAGCCAGGGTCAGGACTTGAATTAGTTCACGCACAAAGTATATTCTTCGTGCGGACGTAGGTCCGCCACCGACGCCGTCGAGGACTGGGCCATTTTTTTTTAAGGTCACATAATAATTACGAGACGTAGCCATTCAGATAGCACCCGTCGCGCGGTGGATGGCCTCCATAGATTATTTGTGCGGCTAGCGGTTGACAACGACGAGTCATGGGGGCTGTACACGTGGTGCCCCGTTTGAATCTAACGGCCAATTGGCCACTCGATTTAGTTACATTATTAACCCCCAACTGTGCAGCCCGCCGGACCACCGCGTCCTCATTTTCAAACTAAAGGCCCACATAGCATAGGGGGAAAAAGGAAGGGAGAATATTTATTTACTTAAATAAAAAGAGAGAGCAAAAAAAGGGTGGGGGAAAACCATCACTTTGCCTTGCTCGATCTTCGCCACGCGTCGATCATTCTCTCGTTTAACCTTTCGCTTGCTTTCCAAATTCCACTTCGTACCTGACTAAAATCTCACCGTGGTTTGAGCAATTTGGGAGTGGGTGCCGCATATTGTGTTAGTGGATTATTTATCTAGGAATATCTAGTGCCAACTGTGATATAAATCATGCAAGATAGATCTATCTTTGTCGGTAGCCGCGTTAGGTTTGCCATTTCATCCATCACTTTTTTTTTTTTTTTTTTTATATTAGTATTTTTGATCAATTAATCTGTGAGAGTGATCAATTTATTTTACAGATTTTCAGGACATTTCGTTAACAATTGAACTGGTAAAATCAGAATCCAAGTGATCTCTATCGATCATCAAAGATAAATTAGAAATACAGTCGTAATTTTTTTACGATTCAATTTAGACTTTACAATCGTATCTCTCTGAACGATGATCCAATATCGAAACCATACTCTATCCATCGGATACATCTTTCTCTTGCACAGTAGAGTATTGTAAAGTACAAATTTCTTTTTTCCTAACCTTACAAAGGCTACGAGTTATTGATTCTGATTTATCCAACTCAGTATAGGATTTTTATTTTATTTTATTTTATTTTATTTTATTTTTTAAATACGACAAAGACATGGACTGTGCCTTTAATGCAAGTCGCGTAACTAAAACTAATCGAACGATTCGGATAGATCGAGGTTTTAAACAGGTTCAATGCACGGACGAGGGGTACCTACGTCACATCGGCGGCGGCGATGCATTGTATTCCAGATTCAACGGATGATCCAGGTTGGAGGTACCACCTCGTGCTCCACGTGCTTCATGCTTTATATAGCATGCAATCTTCGGTTAGATTCCAAACTATCAAATCAGTTAATGGATTCATGAGCAGATAACGTCGTCGCCAAATTAATTGCAGTGAGAAATTCATCGACTATTATGAATTAAAAAGGGTTTCGAGATAAAAAGTAATTAATCTTTTTTTTAATCTTCCTGTTATAGCGGAGATAATATATATTTTTGTTTTGTTTTTAACATAGTGGCCTGGCCGTTAAGTTCTTTCTGGTTTCTAATGTGTAAAAAAATGAGACAGAGAATTTAATTATGATAATGAGCGAATGAAAAAGCTACGGTTGGTTCTTATAAGGCGATCGGATAAGTTTCTTTTGTCACACCACGCCCATTGATTGCGATTTCGGCGGCTACGAAGTAAGGCCATGCACTAGTCGAAGACAAATTTAAAAAAAAAAAAAGGAAAAAAAAAATGCATGTTTTGCATGCGCGTTATTGTACATCACTCTCAATTTGTAAAATAAATTCCATAAAAGCATAAATCGAATTTAAAAATGATAAAAAAATATTCGGCTTTAATTTTAATAACAACACGAAGTTTTTTAGGTGTTCCTCGATGGAAATTTGAATAGGACAAATCTAAATTTTAACTTCGTAGGATTCTGAATTTATTAGCGAGTGAATTCCCATATCCTCCACGGTGAAATGACCCTTAAGCCATGCCTACAAATCTACACAAACCTAAGTGTGCGTGATTCGAACACCTCACTCAATAATTTAGGCACTCAACGTCTCAAGTGCCTTAACGTCGAACACGGAGCAATTTTGGCTCCTCTATCTGTGATTCCACGCATGAGATTCTCACATGACACTCGAGAGAGTCCCTTGACATTATCGGCAGCTGGATAATAGACGTCGTAATCGATTGATAATGAACAAAACAGTTTCAGATTTTGGAAGAATCAACAGTGCGATCTTCGATTTTGAAGGGTATTTATTTCTCTTGTAAATTAACTATTGGGACGAAAGGCAGCCAATGCGCAAATAAATATTGCTGTTCGGCGGGGGCTGCTAACGAAAAAAAACAAAAGCTTACTTCAAAAAGATAATTTTATATTCACGCAAATCGATATCGCCAAAAAAATAGTACGATCTAAATTTCTTTCGCTGTTCCTGCTCCTGCTGGTCCTCTGTTTTCTGCAGTATAAATTGACATGACTCTTGTTATTGAGATCGAGGAGGCCAGAGCAAAAGAAAAGGATAAAAAAAGAAGAAGAAGAAGACAGAGAGCAGAAGAGGAGAAAGGCGCCGAGTTTATGCTCTTGTGATTTCTTTAATTTCCGCATTTCAATTTCCCGAAATTATTCGGAAAAGAAGAGACGCATAGAAATCAAATTTTGGGGTCGCCGAAGTAGTACCTGAGCATGGGATTCCCGGTGGGATACACCGACCTGCTTCTTCTGCCGAGAGCTCTCGTCCGCGTGGTCCTACTTCTCGGCCACCTACGGCGGCTCCTCCTCCGCGCCTTCGACGCCGTCGGCCTCGGCGACCTCCTCGACGACGACAATATCCCCATCCCCGACACCAATACGGCCGCCCTGATCCGCCAATTCCAGCCGACGGCGGCGAGGATCCAGGAGTCCCTTCCAGCTGTGCGGTACGGCGAGCTGGGGGATTTCGAGAAGAGAGGAGGAGGAGGAGGGAGCGGCTGCGTGGTGTGTCTGTGCGAGTTCGAGGCAGAGGCGGAGGTCCGGCGGCTTAGAAACTGTCTCCATGTGTTCCATCGCGGGTGCCTTGACCGGTGGCTGGAGGACGGGCCGCGGACGTGCCCGCTCTGCCGGGCTCCGCTGCTTCCGGAGGCGGCGAAGGTGGAAAAGCAAATGTGGACCGACGCCGTGCTGTGGGAGCTTTACCACGAAGAGCTCGCTCCCTTCCAAATTGCTTCGGCCGCGCCGCCCAGTCCGAGGCTTCTCCTGCCAGTTCCAGACCTGTAATCCAATCGAAGAAACACCCCTTTTTCCCCTTAACTTAAAAAAAAAAAAAGGGAAAAAACTATAATTAAAAAATATATATAGAAGGAATTGGGAGTCTATAAATCCCCATATTTATTGTAAATAATGATAAAAATAATATTTATTGAGATATTAATTCCATGAATCATCTTACTACAAAACGAGAAATCGTGTGACTGATTGAATAATTAAAGAAATATAGTGCAAGCGAGGAAGAACAGTTGTTTGGATCGATCCCTCTATTTATATTAGCGTGACTGATTTTTTTCTTGCAAAAGTTGGAAATCTGTCCAATTATAATCTTCTGTCATTCGTTTCAGAATACTGACGAGAGGAAGATAAATCGCGAAGAGAACAAAGTCCTTTGACACGATAACAGGATAAAAAAAAATTCATATGAAATCAAAAGAAATTTTAGATTCTTTATCCGACATCGAATTTAATCTATTCTATAAGTAATATTCTATTCTTATTATTGCGCCATTTCCACGGAGACGACTGATTTTTTTTTTTATTTGATGCTCGACAAACGAATGAGAGCCAAAAACAATACACAAGATTTCAGCATTATCCAAAATATCTTCTTTTCTTTTTCTTTTTTTTCTCTGTTTTCAATATAAAATAAAAAAAACAAGGCAAAAGTAATGACCACGACAACCAAATTAAGGGATAGCAAGCTAAGTGGTCAAGCCAACGACTCTGAGGTGATTGATTGATTCTCCTCTGACCTCTCTCTCTCTCTCATGTACGTACCCACGATTGATTCGTGGCCACAAATAAAAATTAAAGGGGTATTTTTATATATATATTATATTTTTTAAAAATAATTGTAATATTGTAATAGTAATTTTTGACTAAAATTATTTTACCATACCCAAAATTACTAGATGATTATAATGGAAATTATTACAATTAATTTTGATCTAATATTATTGAAATAGTTTTGATCAAAATTATTATAATCAAAATTTTAGTTAAAAATATTTTAATTGTATTAGTAGTTTTAACTAAAATTATTACAATAATACTAGAATAATAATATTTTTAAATGGAATGGTATTTTAATAACAATGAAAATATTTAAAAAATACTTTTTGAATTTTTCTCTTCTCAAGTCTCATTGAGAAACTTGAATTAGCATTTTGATATGGGCATCTTCTTGTTGGTTTTTTATATTGTCTTTTATTAAATCGCTCCGAGATTGTTTTTTTCCCTTTCGAATCAAATTATGCTCCGATCATAAAATTCCATCCGCAGTCAAAATGCAATGATACGGTGATAGTATACTTGACCAAGTAGCAAGCAGATGGAAGAACTCGACAATTATAAAAGTATGTTCTTTGATCTTCCTCTATGTGCACTCCTCTCTCTATATAAAAGTAAGGGGATCTTTAAATTTTGGACCTCTTGTGCTCTCTACTTTTATATTTCTTTCTTTATTTTTGGACTTGAATATCGGAGGAGTCACACCGAGGTCCATCTCGGCCCCTCTTCTAACAACTTTTAAATCCTTTCAGACAGTCAATCTCTCAGAGAAGCCTACCGAACACTTGACCTCTCGAGCATGTGGAGCACTCAACCTCTCGAATGCGCAACGCGTCCGACCTCCGTGCGGATGACGCTCGATGTCCCGATCACACGGATGACGCGTGATTTCCAAAGTATGATGGCCAACCTGCAAAGTTAGATCGGCTCATTGAAAATCGATCTCATCGATGATAGATCTCATTGAAGACCGATCCATATGATCTGTACTCAGTTGGTCGAAAATGTTCAACCGTGAATACTATGTTAAGTCATCTCATCTCTGATTCTCAATCGAAACATGCAACATCTTTTTTTCATCGTACAAATTGATTATTAATTTGCAAAAATAAAAATGGGAGGGACTTCTTAATTAACAACAACAAATATATTTTCGTCGAGAAATCACGGTGCAAACTTATTTACAATGAACTCGCATCATTTTTCAAGCACAAAGAAAACCTTGAAAATCAAACAGAATCTTATGGTAAAAAATTATTATCGAAACTCGATTTAAAGGGGGGAAAAAAACTAATACTGAGAAGAGTAATTTGGTTAAAAAAAATGAATGAGAAGTATTGTTTGCTCCCTTACAGAATAAGTCTGAATTATATATAAAACCGAGAAAAGTTGGCCTGCACATCGGAACCAAGTAGAGCTGGCTGTTTATTAGTGGAGAGTAGACATTCTATTAATTCGAAAGCAACGTTGCTCTTGCTTGCACATATAAACTGGAAAACGAAAGAAAACCCTCAGCTAATAATATGCTGACTAATTGTAGAATTAGCCATTTGCTGTACCACTTGTAGATGGAATTAGGATTCTTTGGTTTTGTCTTTCTCCTACAGTCGGAGCTAGTGAATTGCATGGGTGCTGGGCACTGCAAAAAGCAGATGAGCCACTTAGTAAAGTGCAACAGTGCGAGGTGCACTATGTTATATAATGTCGATTAATTGTGCCAATGGCTGACAGGCACACAGCCTCGCCGATGTTTCAAGAAACATAGTGCACATGCAATGTGCAAAGACAGACAGACGACATAACCATTAAAATATGAAAAGAAAATATATATTCAAATATTTCAAGATTTAGGATGATCAATGTTCTACGAAATGATAATTTTTTAAAACACCTGTGATGAACAATGGATAGATTCAAAATGAATCTATTTTACAGTTGGAAAATATATTGCTGGAAGCTGGAAATGTGCATTGCTGAAATTGTCGAGATCACTGGGTTTTTCGATTGTTCAGACAATAGAGTTGACGTACGAGTGATCCACTTAATTACATCCAGATAAACAGTTGTAAAAGGAAACTCACCATGCTTCTTAGATAATTGCATCCCATAGTAATTAAGCTCAGCAAATGCATGAATAGTCTATCTGAAAGAAGCAGCAATAGAGAGCATCCTTTCCTGGAAAAACTTTTGGATACCCTTTTTCAAGGTTGACATAAAAGCTTCCTCTGGATCGCCGCCGGTTGCCGCCTGTCACCGGTCGACCGCCATCGATCACTCGTCGATCGCCGATCGCCGGCCACGATCAACCGCACGATCATCGGTCGACCGCGATCGACCGCCGTCGCTAAACGCAAAGCTTTAAATCTTTTGCATGCATGCAAATGTGCAAATGTGATTTATTGCATGCAAATGGGAAGCTTGTAATGTAATCTGGATTACATAAGTTTTGCTTTATAATTCAAATTACATTACATTACAATTCTTGATTACATTACACAGATTACATTGCAAATGGGTAGGACGTAATGTAATCCAAATTGTAATGGAATGCAATGTAATCTTGATTACATTACTATGTTTGGATACAAATTGTATATAATCTTGGATTACAAAGGTCATTACATTCTTTTGTTTGGTGTCCATTACAAAGACGATAGGAATGGATCGACGACGATGACGTAGACAACGACGACGATGGCGATAACCCAATCGACTAGTCGATCGGCGACCCTACGCCGGCCGGCGGCCGTCACGCGGCTGCCGTCACGGCGGTTAGTCGCCGTCGCGTCGGTCGGTTCGTCGGTCGACCATCGCCGATCACCGATCGGTCGCCGTCGATCGTCGTCGATGGTCGTCGATTAGCCGCCGTCGGTCGATGGTCATACGGGCTTGCGTCGATCGCATGGCGGCCGTCGTCGATCGTCGATTGGCCGCCGTCGGTCGATGGTCACTGATCGCCGCCGTCGATCGGCCATCGGCCGCCATTGTCGCCGATCGATCGCCATTGTCGCCGGTCGGCCGCCGCCGATCGCCGGTCGGCCGCCGCCGGTCGCCGGTCGGCCGCCGGCCGATCGATCAGCCGACGCCGCCGGTCACGGCCGATCGTCGGCCCGTCGTCGGTCGGCCTCCATCGGTCGCCGCCAGTTGTCGATCGACGGTCGACCGTCGTCAGTCGCCGATCGTCGGTCGACCGCCGTCGATCGCCGATCGACCATCGGTCGTCGACCGACCGTCGTCGATCGTCAAACACAACCTAAATCTCATTTGCATGCAATAAATTACATTTGCATGCATGCAATAAATCACATTTGAATGCATGCAAATGTAATTTATTGCATGCAAATGGGAAGCTTGTAATGTAATCTGGATTACATGAGTTTTGTTTTTTAATCCAGATTATAAAATTTTAGTGTCTTTTGTAATCCAGATTATATTATATTACAATTCTAAGACAGTAACAAACAAAGGAAGCTGCCTTATAATGTAATCTGGATTATATTACAAGGCAGATTATGATATACCAAACATAGCCTAACAAACAAAGGAATCTGACTTGTACTGTAATCTGAATTATATTACAAGGTAGATTACGACATATCAAACGCAGTCTTAGTATTTTAAATGGGTTGGTGGCATTTGATCATCTACTATTTCTTAAAACAACTTCATTCTGTGATCGGCATCTGATGGCCGTTCAATGTCCATCGAACGGTCTTCTGTGAACGTTTTCAATAAACAACCGGCACGGTACGAAAACGTTTCGCGTGCTCCTTGTTCAAGTTAGTTCGAGGGGGGTACGGGCACAAACGGATGTGGATATAGGGCCGCGCCCAATCTTCCCTTTTCTCTTACCCAAGTCGAGCTCGGGCACACGCACGCTAATGGCGATGCCTTGGCCTGCCCTGGTTTCCTCCACTCCAGCTACGGTTTCTCTGTGCCGTTCCCCTCCTTCCATCTCTTGCACGGGCAATAGGAGCCCTCTGGCGAAGCAGTACGCTTCTCTGTCGTGGTCTTCGTCAATCTCACACGTCCAGATCTCCTCTCAGCAGCTCTGCAGATCACCCTCTCCCTTCCTTACCAAACGAAAGGTTCTTTCTTTTTATTCTCGATCAATTTTCTTGCAGCGTGCTGGAGTAATTCGTGGGTGCTAGGGAATGAGTGGGCTTTAGGATTTAGGGTTTTGCAAATTTTTTGCCTCTTTATCGGAATGGACCATAATCACGATCCCGATTGCTGAATTTGTGAAAGAATGTGAGAATCGTTTTCCTTTGCGTTTGATCTTTGTGCATGAAATCCAGGAAATGACGGAAATCATAACAAACAAATAGGATTAACGATGCTTTTATTTCATTGTTTGATTTATGATATAACTGCCAATTTGAACCGTCTATTCTCATAAAATTAGTTTATGATTTTATTGGAATGTATAGAGTTTCAAAGTGACATGAAATGAAAGTGGAATTTTGAGTTTCTCCTTGCTCAATTCTTACAATTGTTTGGCAGCGAAGTGGAGAAAATGAATCATTATAGTTTGGTCTAGTGAATCAATGGATTGGGCTTCGTGGGGTCAATTCTGATAAATCAAAAGGCTTATGTTCTTAATTTGAATTGAATGACTGGACAGTTCAAGTAGCATTTTCTGTTTCTGCGTTGGTATTGCTCAGAGGCAATGTCGCGGGCCTTTTCTGGTCGGCACAGAAGTCGTCGGATTGGTTGTTTGTGGTTCGCCGATCTGTTACGATATAGGCATGGGTTCTCTCTTCCTTTTTCTTTCTGTTGTTAAAATTACCTCCTGCTTTTCTTTTCAAATTAAGATACGATATGAATAGAAATATTATCCTACACAACTCATTCATAAGCACCTCTATTATCCACCGTTTGATTTTTTAGGGTTAAAGGATTGGATTATAGTGTACACTCGATCAGATGATGGATAATAAAGATACTCATGGATCCTCACGGATGAATTGTATAAGATAATATTTCTCACAATATAAATATTTGAGTTTGGACATAGAAATATCACATGATATCCGGTTTCTATAACACTAATTGGCTTCCGCAATTCAAAAGCTTATATTATTCAGTTTGGAAAATCATGCTTTTCATTGTTCTAATCCTTATAAAGCTGGATAAACATATCTATTACTGCAATTGGATTCACTTGCAAAACATTATTATGTTAGTTTCAATAATTATCGATACTGATTATTCTTTCCCAACCGAATTCTACTCTGTATATGATGACATACTCTCTGTAGTTCTGTACGCTTTTTTAACTCATCTCATAGATGACTGGAGATATCTAATCAATAATTAGAACAAAGCAGACCTCAATTGATATTTATGCTTTTGCCAAATTAGACATGGTATGCTTCCTCACATGTTTGGCTAGTTAGACTGTCAGATTGCAACGTGTAACTTATTTGTATACTCTATTTAACTTACCATTTCTACGATTTACTCTTGCAGGTTGGTATTGTACAGGCTGCATGGACTCGCAGATCAAGAAGTGAAGCTGCAAAGAGGCCCAATAGAAAATCATGGAAGCAAAGAACGGACATGTACATGCGGCCTTTCTTGCTAAATGTTTTTTTCTCCAAGAGATACATTCATGCAAAAGTGATGCATAGAGGAACGAGCAAAGTTGTATCTGTAGCAAGCACTAATTCTAAGGATCTCAGGAATACTTTGCCATCTCTTGTTGACGATGATGCTTGTAGGACCATTGGGCAACTGATCGCTGAGCGATCAAAGGACGCGGATGTTTTTGCACTGGCTTATGAACCCAAGAAAAATGAGAGAATTGAAGGCAAACTTGCAATTGTACTTGACACCATAAAAGACAATGGAATCATTTTTGTGTAGACTACCTTTGTGCACTTAAAAGTGTAGCAGGATATATGTTTGTTCTATATTAACATTGTCTGATGAACCAAAACAACATGCTGAATGGAACATTTCCAACTTTGACCATTGACCTTCTCAGATTATTATTGAAGCAAGTTGCATGACATTTATGGATATCAGCAGGAATTCATGTTCTCTTTCATTGCTTTCTGGAATCCATTGAAATGTTGATGGTGAGCTACAAGATTACATACCAAGCCTATATGGTATGGCTGATTGTTTATATTTTGTACAATTTTCACTGTGTTTATTTTTTGGTTTGTGATATGTGCTAGAAATAACATACACTTCCTAATCAATTTGTGTGTTTCTTATTTGGTAGAGGTGAAACTTTGTTGACTTAACTAAAGATATCTGCTCTCTTGTTTCCCTCCAGCACTCTTTTATCTATACACGAGAGGTTAACATGGCAACATCAATAAGGCAAGTGATTGTGAACCCTTGGTACAAGACAATACAGTTCATACTTTCTACATTTTAATTTGTTTTTTTTTTCCTTTGTATTTTTTTTTTTTTTTTTATAACTTGTGAGCAACTATTGAATAAATAAGATATGACCATTCTCAATTGTTATAAGGTGTTAAAAACATATAGCTAATGAATGCTACCATTGTTGCTACTAAACTTGAATTCCAGAATCATATATGGCTCCAGAAGTCCAATTTTGTGGTATATTATTGGGAGGCACAACCCATGTTTCATCTCCGTCATCATTACCGCTCAGTAGCATTCTCACAGAGAGAGTTCCACTTGGTGGAGATGCCACGGCCCACACTGCTCCATGGCTTCTCTCCAACAATTTGCATGTTAATTTTTCAGTCTACAACAAACAAATCCACAATCATCATCAAACCATTATAGGTCAAGATTTAATAATATTACTTGTTGATTCATCTATCAAACATACACGTGTTTAGGCTTTACCTCACACAATTGAACTGCTATTATATCCTTGTTCCCTTGAAGATACCATATTTGAAAAGCAAAGTATGAAGGGTAGTTGCTGCTCTGATCAATCTTGAAGGCAATGTTCTTGTTTGTGTAGTTGCAAGTAACCCTGAAATGGCAATAATGTTTGAGTCCAGGTTCTTGGTGGTGCTCTAGGGTGACTGCTGAACTACCAAATAGGTGTTGGTAAAAAAAGACAAATAAAAGCAGGAAGAACATTATCTCTAAGAAGCATTACATACCTCCGATACTCGATGCCGATGAAACCGAGAGATAAAAGGTATGTACCTGCATCAGCATTTTGGCCCATCCTTGCGAAGGCATGCTGGCTAAGAATAAAATCAGTACCACCACTTGCACCTGAATCTGTAATAATGATCGTAACACCGTTGTTTGAGCAGAATTTGGCATCGATACATCTCACCTAATATGATTTGTGGGCTAGTATGTTAGAAAGGAGGTGTAATTAGCATAAATTATGTCAGTATGTTACAATAGCTATTGTAGCATAAATTACTCTGACTCCGGATTCAATAGGAAAATAACTAGCAAATTCCTCCCAATCTTTGCATGTTATTATTCTCTTGAAGTATTGGTAATAATACTTGTGTTGAAAACCCACCTGATAGCATGCACCACAGCCCACACCATTTCGATAAAGATTAGACGCTGCTGAAACATCCCCGCCGTTGAGTGTTGCTCCAAAAGAGCCATACTCACATGCACCAGCTGTAATTAGGCAAAATTATAACTTTGAGGCATGTTTACCGATAGTAATGTCTTTGGATCTTACATTCTGTTCCTTGTGTATCAGAATTCTGGTAATAAGCTGCCCTAGATTGGATGAAGCAGTCACCGCATGTATCGCCTCTGGCCAAATGCTGATATGGAATTGCAGATAAGAAGAAGAGCAGTAGTTGAGAGAACAGAGCCATTCAAGCAAGAAGACTGAGTCAGTAAACAATTTATTTAAGATGGCGAGATGAGTAAGCTGGAGCACTTATAGGGAAAATTAATGGCCCGCACCTGGCAATACTCCGGTTTCTGACATTCTTCCAACTTTTGGAATTGCATGGTTATTGACCTTGATCTTTAGTCGTTGGTACTGAAAAAGGTTGGATCACTCGCTCACTTTTTGGACCAAAAGCTCAGCCATGGTAACATATGGTCTATTAGTGATACTAGTGAGCAATTTCACATAAACTGTTCTTTTACTAACCCACGGTCACTTAAATTGGCTTTTGGTGGTCTATGCAGAGTTGGGAAGTCCTCGGTGTTAGGTAGCAAAAAAGTTGTTCGAGAGAGTTTTGATGACGATGAACACGAGCATTTTATAATGGTTGAAAAGAAAAAAAAATATAAAAAAAATGCAAGCATCAAATTTTGCAGCCGATAGATAGATACATGCACTGTGCCAAAGCTGTACGCAACCTCATGGATCGAGACAAGCAGGAAGGCAGAAAGCAGTGATTCTAAAGGCATCTTATGGATCGTGACTCCTCTTTCCTCTTCTGGTCCCCTGATCCAATTAACCACTCTTGTTCTAATGAGTTGAGATGATAAGCATCCCTTTGACAGCCATTGCCATTGCTAGAGCTGGTGGCCAAGTTGGTGTGTTCGAGATAGTTAGGCAAGCGAGCACCCAAAACACCAGGGTAAATGGTGGAGGCTTTGGACAAAGGTGAGAAACCAAGGGGAGAAGCCATCTCATCGCCTACAGCACAAACAGAGCGATGAGTTTTTTGGACCACGTGGGATTCAGATGAATCGATCCCATCTCAAATTTCCACAGAAGAGACAGGTGTTGTTTCCTTCGCGAGAGCAGGAAGCCTCGTCAACCAAGACGCAAGTTTTTTTTGTTTTTAGAAAATTGACCAATATATATACTCAGTGGAGGAAGACTTCCATGTTGAATAATTTTTAGAGAGGATGTAACTACGGAGTTCGAATTAGACTATCAAATTATCGAATTAGACTATCAAATTATAAATGTTTTTTTTATTTATTCTGATGATTAATAAAAAATTATAGAAGTTTTGATTTTTTTAATTCAACTGTTGAAAAAGTATCCCTGTAGAACCGTGGGACCAAATTATCCTTGAAAATTAATTGAATCGAAAACTCAAACACCTTAACGCCAACAAAAATAAAATAAAAATATGCTACAGTGGGCCGGGCGGCCGTGGCCAACACCACTAACCATGATTGTTATGGGCATTACGTAGCTGTAGATAATCTAAGATTTTAAGTTTGTTTGGCGAGAATATTTGTTGGAACATTTTTTTTTAAATATGTTCTCGAATAGAATTCGATAAAATTTAGCAGTCTCGTGCTCCTTTATTCTCATTACAGTTCAGTAAAATCATCTTTTTTCTTCTTTAAAAAAAATCTTTAGTTTATTAACTAAACCTAGGAAAAGAATTAAGTGAGGTTAGCAAGAATTGACTATGCAGTTTCCTTGCAATTAATTAAAATTGAAACGAAAGGAGACCGAATAGTTGACTGAATGAGCAACAAAGTTGACTCTGATTCCAATTTCATGATCTTTGTGGCTCTATAGAAACTTCATTGCTTTTCTTCTCAACTCGTTGCAGCAAATGCTGATTGTCTCATCTTGCTCTATTAGAAGCCATGCTGTTTGACTTTGATAGGAACACTATGTGACTCAGATCCTATTCATTTCTATGCTGTCAGAGAACTCCTGCAGCAGGTGCATTTGCCTTGGTTGGTGAACTCATCATATTAAGCATCGTAGGCCATAAGTTAACCTATCAAATTTAAACGGGTGCATTCTCTTATTGGATTTGTCGGTGATACTTTTGCTTCATATGGGAGTGGGACATTCGACATGGACTTCAATTATCACAGAGCTATTCTTGCAGATTGGATTCGATGGCGGTGTTCATGTAACAGAGAAATTCTACATCAAAACCATGGAAGCAGAAAGGTGAAGTTAATAACTCATTGTTTCCCGATTGGGATAACGATAAAGCCATCAAATTTATGGACGAGAAGGATGTTAGCATTGTCCCCACGGAGATGACGTGATGATTAGACTGTATTTGCAAAAATGACATGAGTCGATTTCGGAGAAAGTCTAAAATCCTTTTCTGAATTCAGATGATCTCCACGTATTTTGGCTATCACGTCAAGACCCATAGAACTCTCCATGATTTACCTCCCTCACAATGGTCATAAGACAGACCGAAGAGAGCGGGAAGGATGTTAGCATTACTAAACATGGATGTAGTTACTGTTGCATTCAAGAATTGTACACACATAAACTAAGGATAATGCACGTAGTATATTAAGGTAATGGAGAGGAGATTATAAATCTCTCCGTCTAAATTAAAGAAAATAGAGGGATATGAGAAACGGTACAGAAGCATTATCGGAGAACAAAGTACCAAGACTGAGTATCTTGCATTCGATAAGAACATCCAAGGCTCGAAAGAAACTTCGTTTGTGAACCAGGAAGAACCTTTTGATTTTTGGATTGTGATCGTCCTTCAGACGATAAATAGATCTTCTTTGACAAAGAACAGTTCATCAGATTACGATAAGTACTCACGGTAAGTTGTTTTACAATTTCATATAAGATCAATTCATGCAATTTCGTAATCTTAAAATGGTATCAGAGCCTGTGAGATTAGAAATTTTTATACATGAACTGTGTTGTTCACGAGTTCTTCGTGAATAAGATGATGAACAGTGTAGGAAATCTAAAAAATGAGAGTTCTGTGCATAGTGTCAAGTGAGAAAGGCTCTGTCGTGAGATTTTACTTGGCGAGGATTGCCTCGGCCGAGCACTTTAGGTGCTCGACACTAAGGAACAAGCAGGGCTCGATACATTGTGTGCTCGGGGGTTCTAGATTGAGTACAAAGGTGTTTGGGATGTTAAGAAACTGAGGTACTACGTGTGATGCTATGGTGCTCGGGGTGCTCGAGGCGGAGCATGAGGTATTCAATTATTGCGGTTCTCGACGTGCTCAGGCTTGAGGTACTCGAGACGTTGCACAGTCATGCTCAGGAGCATGGGGTACTTGGGGCGAAGCACGAATTGCGGATGGTGCTCAACAACTCGGCTGCGTGCGGCAAAGCACATGGTGATTGACACGCGGTGCTCGACTCGATAAGGGAAAGAGCAGTCCTCGGGATGGTGCGGTGCTCGGGTGAGGAGCACGCAATACTCATGCTCAGGGTGTTCGACGGAGCGTACGGTGCTTGGGCATACAGTGCTTGATGCGAAGAGCATGATACTTAGGATTGCATAGTGCTCAGGAGCATAGGGTGTTTGGGGCGAAACACGAAGCGCACGGTGCTCGGGATCGCACAGTGCATGATACTTGAGGTGCTCGGATGAGGAATGGACTACACGCAATGTGATGCTCAGGTCGTGCGAGTGGTACTTGGGTGAGAAGTCACGCATCGCGCTATGCTCAGGTTGAGAAATGAGAATATATTTAATAGAATGAATGGATTCGAGCTAAAAAGGAAGATTAAATATATTTGTATCTTTTAAGATTTATTCACTGGTCTATCCATTTCTGTTGAATATAGAAATATAATTGTGAATATAAGTGATATGCAACATACTCTTGATATAATAGTCATTATAAGAAATTAGAAATATTCATATTGATGTAAATGATTTGATCTAGGTAAATAACAAAGCATTGATGTCTCTTGAAGAATGGTTGTGTTTCACCTAGAGAAATGATTATATGCCACTTGGAGAGTGGTTGTGTGCTACTTGATGAGCGGCTAAGTAAAGTGTAACAATTTTCTTAGCATTGATCACTCAATAAATGACTATATAAAGTGTAATAACTTTCTTACTGATTACTCAGTGTACTTGCTGTCACACAAACTATTTTTCTAAGTATGAATTGGATATGACTATCTAGTCTTTGTGATTATTGATCTCTATTATATTAGTTTTTGTAACTATCCAGTCTCTGTGATTAATAACCTCTATTTTTAAATGGTTTTTTGTGATCATTTTACTTTGTGGCATACCTTGGATGAGTGAGAGATGTTAACATTATTGAACATGGAGGTAGTTACTGCTGCGTGTAGCAACTACACGCATACTAAGGATAATGCACGTAATGCATTAAGGTAATGGAGAGAAGATTATACATTTCTTCTTCCAAGTTAAAGAAAAGAGAGAGGGATCTGAGAAACACCGTGGAGACACTGTTGGAGAACAGAATATCGAGACTGAATGTCTTGCATTCGAGAAGAACATTCGAGACTCGAAAGGAACTTAGTTTGTGAACTAAGAAGGACCTTTCGATTTTTGGATTGTGATCGTTCTTGAGATGACAAACTGATCTTCTTCGACGAAGAACAAATCATCAGACTTGCGATAAATACTCACCGTAAGTTGTTTTACAGTTTAGTTTCATATAAGATCAATTCATGCAATTTCGTAATATTAGAAAGGAAGCCTTATTTCAAAGTTAAGCTGCACTTTTTGAGCAAAACCTCCAAATTTCAAGGTTACGTTTAGTTTCATCTTTCGAGTTTCTGAACAATTGTTTAGGCAGATCCACGAGATCAACTAACTAAGCTGCTGGAATTCCCACTTAGCACACTTTAGTTTTTCTTCTTCGAATACCAAATAATCCGATCGTATCAAGAAAAATATGATATAAACTATGAATCAAAACACTGTCCAGGAGCAGCTAGCTGAAGCCAGTAAGCTATGCAAATGGGCGGTCAAATATGGCCTAAATGCGCTATCTACACCCAGAGCCGGTCTTGTTGGGCAAAACACTATAAAGTAGTCCTTTTATATTGCTTTTTTTTTTTTTTACAATAAGATTTTTTATTGTCCCTGAGCCAAGTACTAGGCAGAAGCTCCGATAGTCCTGCCCCAGAGCCGACTCTAGCTACACTGATCGATGCTCCCATAACTAATACGGACCTCATGATCGTCTCCCTGCGCCGACTTGTTTGATCTTGTACTTGTTGGCAGCCAGTGTGATAGAGCAAAACCATTTCCTGATCCTTACCTCAAGGACCACACATTTGTGTTTTGAGGTTGGTGATCTTTCTTGTTCAACTTTGCTGTAAGTAATTAGTTGGCATTACTTCGGATGAGTTCATGGCACCAAGTTCTCAATATATTCATCTTGTCTGGATTCTGCACCAGGAAAAGGCTGCCTGGCCTGCCTGGCTTGCCTGTGATTGAGTTGCAAAAAACAAAAAAAAAAAAAAAACATCAAGCTTCTTTTAATATAGTAGAGAAGAGTTTATTGTACACAATTTTATTATGTATCAAGCTTCTTTTAATATAGTAGAGAAGAGTTTATTATACATAGTTAAAGCAGGATACTATAATAATTGTATCCTGCTTGATTAAATCACTAACAAAAAATCCTGAGCAAATGCTAATGGAAGCAGGAGCTCCGTAGAACCAGTGATGGCTAGTCGAGTAACCCCTGCAAAGGTGATGTCGAAGTCCTTTAGAGAGGTTAACAGAATATGGCGGCTGAAACAAATCCATAATGTATTTAATCTATATTCTTGTCAATTATTATTATAAATATATATCATATTAGCACAATAGCAAGTGCAATTAGACATATATACAAAATGGTTAATGAAGTTTTATTAGTGCTTGAACAAACATGCATCGATTTTATCCATTCAAGGTCATATGTAATTGTGTGATTAGGATCTTTCTGTCAAATATAATATAATATAATATACATGCATTTTCGATCATCAAAATAACTAATATTAACTAAAAATTGATTTACAGCTTATAAGCAGAAGCAATTAATTATCTCAATTAGAAAGTGTTATTTCCCTTCTCCGCTCTGATAGAACAGTTCAACTAATTATCTCTTGCTCTTGGTGATCATGATCCCCTCAACTTGTCTATTTGAAAAAATATCGTTGAATTTGAAAAAAAAAAAACATATCTGGTTTTCTTACACTATTTCTTGATCATCTTAAAGGAAACTTTGAGACTAATGATCTGACACTTGTTTGATTCTAGTCCATTGGAAAATTATTTCAATTTAAATTATCATTAAAGGGGTGTCATAACATCTCTAATATGATTATTAGTAAAACTTTTGAAAAAATAAATAAGGATTAAGGATTTTGAATTATAAAAGGGTGTTTTTTTTTTATATTTATTTTTAAAAATATTTTAAATAGAAAAGGTTGAGTTTGTTAAATTGGATGCTCTTTTTATTCAGCAAGAGGGCGACGCCGCGAGGTCGCAGCTGAGACTATGACTTGCAAGCGCCACCCAGTCGAGAGCGGCGTCGGCGTCTGCGCCACCTGCCTCCGTGAGCGCCTGAGCTTCGTCGCCGCAGACACAGAGCCTTTAGAGGAGCCACATCCTATCCCTTGCTCCACCCCCTCCTCCTCCGCCGTTGGCCTCGCGCGGCCTTCTTCGCCCGCCGCAGCCACAACCACGCCCGCGGAGAAGAAGGCGGAGAGGGGAAGACACACAATTTTCGTAACTCCACCTCTTGGCTCTCCGCCCTCCTCAACCTCTGCCGCCGGAAGAAAAAGCATCTTGGTCATGTCTCCGCCGACGCTGGCGCCGCCGTTGTGTCAGACAGGGGAATGACACCAGAAGACCATTCTCAAAGACGCATGAATCCCCCGATGTCCCAAATGATGAGGGCGGTAGCGGGTACTGATTTGGTAATGTCGCCGGAGAGTGGGCGTCCCGACGACGAGTCTCCGCGTCGGCTTCCGTCCCATACGAAAAGAACGACGTCGGAATGATACTGGGGAATGCCTCCTCGAAGGGTGTCCGAATCCTCCGCTTCCCCTTGGCTCATGAAGCCGCTTCCGGCCAGGCGTTCAACGACGGAGCGCTTCGGCGGCGAACTGGCCGGTTTCGCACTCTGCTTCCGTCCGCTGGTGACTGCGAGCCCTGCTCGGCGGAATTTCCGGATGGAAGGAGTCAGACTCTCCGGAAACACAACTAGAGTCTCGCCGCTCGGGCTGCTCCAGCGCCGCCGTGCGTCGACCGGGGGCGGAGTCCCCCGCCACTACGATGCCACTAAGTTCGATTGACTTCTGGACTGGTCAACTTATATTGAAAATTTTCATTCCCCAACAAAAACGTTTTCGATTTAAAAAAATACTGTAACCTTTTTTTGCTCTTCCCTGAATAATGCTGTAATTAATCTTGATAAAATTATATTAAATTTTAAAATTATAAATAACTTCCTTTTCGGGGTCTTTTAAGCACACAAAGAATTTTTTGAACCACACTATTGAGGCAAAAAATTAACATTATATATATTTTTTAAAGACAAATTTATATATTCTCCTCCACCCCCAAACCCCAATTGTAATTGGGTGTGATTACTTACAATCTACCATATGAAATTAAAATAGATTTGTGGAGTGGAATTCACATGGAAATAATATAATATGGTAATTAAGATATGATAATATTCATAGAAGTAATATTGATTGATTTTGAAAGAAATTTATAATTTTTTTTTGAATTTAATTGATTTTCATGCATCTTGATCATCATGTTAAAATTCATATTTTTTTTTATAATTTATTTCTTCGCAATGACCGTGGAATATTAGATTTCAATCTTTTTTTTCTCCCGAGAGTTGCAGAGGTTTTGTGGAGTGGAATTAAATTAAATATATTTTCAAACCTTTCAATGTTCATATTTCAAGCAATTAAATAAATACAAAAATTAGGTTTATATATATATTCGTATTAAGCAAGGAAGGTTTGGACGCTTCCGGTACCAATTCGGCGGCAAACCGGGCATGACTCGGCCGGGCGCCGCTGGCCATTGCAGGCCTCGCATAGGCAGAGGTGGCAGCAGGGGAGGAGCACCACCGACGCCTCCCGCCGCCCACACGAACGGCACGCTCTCACCGGTCGGATTCGATCCGGGTCGACGAAAGCCGACTCGGCGTCGTCGGCCGGCAGCAACGATCCCCCGCGGCGGTCCTCTTCCACCTCCTGCACCGGCGTCGTAGCGGCGGCGGAAGCGGTCTGTTGGAGCTGCGCATAGAGAACCGCGGCCTTCGCCTGGCTAGCCATGGCCTTCGCTCGCCACGCCATCGACTCGGTTCGAAGCCGCGCGATGCGGTTCTCGAGCTCGGCGCTAAGTGCCGCCGCCTGCTTCACCTCCGCCTCCTTTTCTTTTAGCCTCCCCGCGATCGAGTCGTTTGCTGCCCCAATCAGAGAACGGCAGTTCCGCCGCTGTTTCTGCGCCAACGTCCGCCGTAGCTGCTTGCCCTAACAAAAAGGAGCAAACAAAAAAATCGCATTTTTATCTGTTCGATGGTGAGTTGGAACCAAGCAATCGGAGAGGAGCAATTTGATGCTACCTGAGTGTCGATTAACTGCTCGATTTCATCCTTCTCTCGTTTAATTTGAACGGCAAACTCTTCAGAGAGTATAGAAGAAATAACGGCTGACGAGACGCGGCATCCAGTGGAGACAACGGCAGGCGGTTGCCTTTGTTCCTCGTGGAAGTTGACGGCAGGCGGAGGTGGAAACAGCGTGGAGATGTTATCGGAGCGGCTATGCTCTATGGGCGTTGTCGCCGCCGGAGAATCGACAGCCTGTCTAGCTCTTTTCGCTCCATTCGGCGCCGCTGTCGCACGTAACCCATCTCAAATTGCAGACATCGATACTGAGAACAGAATCACAAATCAAAAACCAAAAGGAATAAACTCTTCCTCACCTCCTTTGGGTATCAACACCGCGGAAGGATGAAAGAAACCAGGCGCCGATGGCTGCAACTCCATCTCACTGCCATTAGTCCATCCACCGAGCTCCAACCCAAAACTCATCAAAATCTCACCTTTAACAAGGAAATCTCCCAAATACTAATCAAGATCACAACTTTTCACAAAGGAATCACCTATCGATGAGCAAGAAGTCGCAGAGACGCTGAGATCGAACTGTCATTACTTCCGCAAGAGAACAAAGAAGACTACAAAGGACGAAGAAAGAATCGGCGGTGGTGGTGCTGGAAGCGAATCAAAAGCGGATAGAGTTTTGAATGCGACCTTCGTTTTTCTGCCGCTCCTCCCTCTTCACCTTGTCCTCTTCGATTCAATGCTGAATACAGGCATTCCCAACGATGGAAACAGTCTGAAGAAGCATGCGATAGTTGGGCTCTTTGCAGAAGCAAACGCAAGAACAGCAGAGCGCCATTAAAGCTGTCGCCTTTTTGAGCCGGGACGGAGTCTCTCGCCTGCTTGCTTGCAGTTGAGGCTCACCGTCTCATCTCGTGCTGAGAATTCCTAGGCTTTGGATTGATAATAAAGGCTGAGGCCATGGGGGAGGATATAAATGGGTCGATGTGGGCAGGCGATTCCTTCGTCTGTACGTGGGAGGAGGAAATAGTGTATGGGAGTTGATGCTCTGCTCCCTTGCTTTCCTACTTGTTTTCGATTCATAGATTTCCATGCTTTTTTGTCTTCATCCTTGGAGTATGTTGTTTTCTTTGTGATGAATTATTATTCTTATATTTCACCATATCAATACTTGTATTAAACTAAATTAAAATGATATTGACATTTATTTTGTGCTTTGTGTTATTGTTCAATCTCTTCTTTTTTTCTTGTCACTAAGTCACAACTACATACATGTCAAGAAAAACAATCCACATTATTAATTTGTTATGTTAGAAGTTTCTTATGGAGTTGTTAGGGATTTAGAAATTTAAGGGTGTAGAAGTAGCAAACAATTCGAACTCCTCCCTTTGAAGGCAACTCTGTACAAGTATATCAAACACTTGTATTGTTTAATATTTAAATTAGCTAAGCTTATTAAATTTCAACTAACTAATGATATATTGGCTTTGGTAGGTTTGTTACCTCAATAGAAGAAGATCGAAATGCTGTTATCAAGGATTTTTTTCCACAAATAATGAGAGTTCTGTTTTTAATCAATATTGTTTTAGATTGTGTGCCGTGTCTTGTTTTTGTACTCATAAAGATTGTTAGATAGTCAAGCTAGAGGTCTTATTAAATAATACAAAATAATTAATTTCATAATAAATTTATCTGGAATAATTTGTTTTATGCACGAAACATGAAACCATGAATTTCCACAATTTGATGAGTTAATGATAAATATAGTCATTCAAAGAAATAAAACATAACTAATTGACCCATTTGTATTTTGTTTTTTTTAGTTTTTCCCCCCCTTGAAGTTGTCTATTCTAAAGAATTTTCTAAAATACTTTTAAATTATAAGTAAATCTTTTTCTAATATTAGTTCACTAGTTGACTTATTAATCAAATTTAACATAAGTTAAGACTCATATTATGCTATTTATTTTTCCACATTATCTTAGTTGACAAGGTAAAATATATATTAACTTTATATGTCTTGCATTAACTTGAATTGATATCCATAAGAGTGGGACCTTTCAGTTAAAGTCAGATTCAAACTTCATTTTTTATTTGCTTAATCCTTAATACTAATTTAGTTTTAGTGACATTGAGCAGTGCATCAGGTTCTCATTGTTTTTTTTTTAAATATATATATTAATAGTGCATCAATAACTTTAAGTTTTAGGTTACTCTTCCCCTCATCCACAAGAAGACATTATGATTTCTTTTTTGGTTTAAATAATAAGCACCTGTTTTATTTGGGTAGGTTAGATACAAAGAGAAACAGGTCAAGGCATGACTACCTCCATCTTAGTTAGGTCAAGCATTTCCTCATTTGTTCTTCTCGTCTTCCTCCTATTTCAATGTATTTGATTGACACAATTAGCCATCCAATAGTTTTGTTGGCATGTTTTAAATTTGTAGAACACTATTAACAGATAATAATAATTTTATCACTTCTACTCAGATGAAGAATTAACCATCCAATGTGTTTATAATCAATAAAAAAAAATGGCACCCAATTCATTCTTCTGTTCACAATTCCAAATAGTCCCTATCTAGACAAACTCGTTCAGTTTTATTTTTTTTTTTTAACAACCTATCTAGTCACTCTGTTGAATTTCATGCAAAACCATGAATCACTAGTTCCAATGCAGATCCTGTCATAAACAAGACGTGTCGTAACAAAATGTGATATTCACATCAGTATAAAACTATCTGAAGTAATATAAAATTTATTATATACTTTTTAAAATTAATGCATTAACTATTTGTTTGTATTATGCAGACACAGGCAACATGAAGTCAAATGCCAATAGTATGAAAGATGGAATGCAGATTTGCCACAAAAATTTGGTCCTCTAACAACTAGTTTTTGATAAGCAAGTCACCGAGAGAAATGACAATAAGAAAAAAATGAAGTAGGCTAAATGACAGAAATGCAAGGAAACAAAGGTGGAAACACTACAAATATTTTCTTTAAAGATAAAAAAATTGAGCCCAACACGATAACACAATTCAGTTGACATGTAACCCAAACCACATGATATAATATAAACTAAACAGGTTAATTAAAAGGATCTTGAGTAGTAACACATTCACCTTGCATCACTTCACGTTGACTTGATGGCAGAGCTCCATAACAAGTCTGTAGATCAATAAAAAACACTCTATCCTGGTGAATTCCCTTTTAAGCAGAAGTTCCGCAAATGCCCAATTTCTAAATCCCTCAAAAACTTTGGCAAATAAACTGAGCGATAAAACACAACAAATATGTGATTGAAACAACATAATTGAATCTGACAAACCTGCATCAACATGCTATTAAGCATTTATGACTGAGAAATCTGGAAAACTAGAAGCACAGCATGCCAAAACAACTCACAATTGTGCGGCGGTATCACAATGAATTTGCCAGAATAAAATGTCATTGCAGCTGAAAGTATAATTTTTTGAATAACTTTTCTTTCATCTTGCACTGGAGTTTGACTTCTATTTGTGTTCGAAATGGGAATGGAGAAAAACGTCAACCAGATAGTGCTGCATTTAATGCACTATGAACATCAACACCAATCTGTGCTTCAGCCTTTTCCAAGTCAGTTGTAGCTGAGTTCAGCTTCTGGGTGAAATCAGCTAGTCCTTTTTGGACCAGGGTTGGATCAATATTGTCGAGCGGAACAGCCTCGACTGCAATTATATCTGCAACTGAGTTAGCATGGATGAATGCAAACCCACTGCTAACAAAGTATTTGGTAACATCATTCCCCTCGTGTACAGAAAGAACACCCGGCTTCAGCTCTGCAATGGTGGCTACATGTCCAGGCAAAACACCCATTTGCCCTGTAGTGGCTGGGACAATGACCATATCAACCTGAAAACAGTCGAGTTTTGAAGAACCAAGTGAAAAATAACACACTTAGCAGGTTAAATAATATACTAGAATTTAGACACCACGTAAACCTCAAAAATTCATGCACTTGAAAAACATCAATAGATGTGCCAAGCATTCAGAATATATCAATCAATAAATAATAGTTGATCATAAATATTTCAGAGAATCACAGCTTAATGATAATGATGATGATAGAGTGCTCCACAGTACAATAAACACCTTCTACCCAACACCATCAGCACCTTATTTTTCATAGCAGATGAAATCATTTCAAAGTGTGGAGTAAAGCTGTCTATGTTTACATAAACTGTGCCAATCAGTTATTGATCCCGTCTAATGAAGACAATGGAATTTCACATTAATTACTATTCTCTTGGAGATTCAAGCCTCTGAACCATTTAATACAATAAATGTTAAACTCTATCATTTGAACTAGCCTCATCCAAGGATATTATGATACTAACAGAATTACATTTAGGAATTAGCACATGTTTTTTGCGAGCAACTATTGTCTTTGGTAGTTGGTCATGGAACAGTAAATATTTCAAAGGAAAACTTCCTGAGTAGTAAATATATTCACTTTAAGATGGAATAATGCCAAAAAAATCCAAAGTAAATTATCACAATCTGGGATCAAGGAATGCCTAAAAAGAAAATTATCCTCAAAGGTTATCAGAAATTATCCTATATTGAATACAGTTTCTAAAGGATGTAAGTCTTATGAGGAAAAAAGGTGTTGGTAGGATAAATGAATAGGCTGTAGATTCAAAATGACCACTGAGAAACTGAAGTACAGATAAAAGCTAAGTGCAAAATGTGGAATAAACAAGATATCCTTATTTAAATGCTCCATATACTCCCACACTGCACATCAATCAGTAGAATTTTCACAGGTGCAAGATATCTCTTAGTAAACTTCTAGTAATTCATATGCCAAAATTAATTGTTACCATAATCACCAGAAGCCCACCTATTCATGCCATCTACAATCAGCACTCATGTATTCTCAGGTGTCCATGAAGCAAAACTTAACTGATAGCCTTACGAGACTAATCAGATTGGATATGGAAAGCCTTCTAAAGTTGACAAATTCCTCTTCAGCTCTTGTTCATAATATACACAACTTAATAAGTGGCAAGAGCCATGTAGTCTATAAGTTAACCATGAAAATTATATTCTCCTTGCCTCTATCTGTTGAGCAAGAGATTACATAGTTCCAACAAAATATGAAATTATTTTTATATTCACAAAAAAAAATCCACTATGTTGAGCAAGATATTACGTAGTTCAAACAAAATGAATTTATTTTATATTCACAAAAAATTTCCTTCTAGCAAATATACCAAGGTAGAAATTATGAAAAAGGTTCTACTGGTTGAATATGCATAAAATTCCTAAGGCAACAATTCTAGGCAACCTTTTTCCAAGTTTGAATTAGACATGAAGACTGCTCTGAGATGAAATAGATTGTCTACAATGCCCATGCTGAGCAACACAATAATGCACAGTAAAAGAAATATTGATTTCATAGAATGTTATCGACCTCTGCAGCATGATCCCTCAAAGGGAAGACACACTTAAGCCACAAACTTTATATCTAGCAAAATATTGCTTCCTCTAATATTACAGATGTTCAGAAAAAAAAGAAGGAAAATCATTGCAGAATTTTGATCACTCTGTCAAGGACACAAGTCCAAAACTTTGTGCAGAGTATTTACTCCAGAGAAAGTTTAATTGGCAGATTATCATCAAAAAAGAAATTAACAAGTCTAAATTAATCAAGCCTTCGACAGTCCATACCTCTGAAGCAAACATATTAATCATTAACAGACATCTATTTAGCGTTCCAGTTTTTTTTTTTTTTCCAAAAATACCAAGCTTCAAATTAACCCCATACTAAGATTGTCTGAGAACAACCAAAAGATGGACAATAAAACCTGAGTCGTTCCTATCAAAACAATTCATTTACAACTTGGGATCAACAGGATTGTTCAAAGCTGCATCATTTCGTGTATTTCTAAAGATGTCTTTTTATATTGTATCAGAAAATCATCATCATGTATCCATTTGTAATCCTTGAACAATAATCAAGTAGTCTTCAGTTAAAAACTATCAGATCCTCAAACGTGCAAATCAGATGAATCAGTATAAACAGGATCAACCAAATAAAAGTGTGAAACCTAGGTGAGATGTACGTAGATCTATCTAGGACGGAAGGGCGAACCTCCTTATTGGCAATCTCGGATTGGTAAGGAAGGACGAAATTGACTGTGAGCTTGGTGGGTATGGAAGCAGGGGTGGCGGGGCGGGGCTTCATGAAGGCCAAAGGCGTCTTGGGAGGGTCAATATTGGGAGCCACCTTCCGCCAGGCCTCCAAGAACGCCGTGTCCTCCGTTAGGGCCGCCGGGAGGTCGGTCGAGAATGAGCGGGCGGCTGCGGCGCTGCGACGACTGCCTCCGGCGATAATGCGGGTCAGGAGGCACGGGGCGCGGCGATACATGACTGGCTGCTGCTGCTTGCTCGCTCGATGCGGAATTGGACGAACCAAAAAGGCAGTCACACAGTGCGGTTCACTTCTTCGTAGGCGTATTATAACCCAAGCCCCCGGTAGATTTAAATCCATTGTTTCCAACAAGCCACCAAAGGAAAAAGAGATCCTAATCATTCGCTATCTTCCAGGAAACATGCGGGGCCGTCGTGATCAACCAATAGAAATTCGGATTTTCCTGTTTCGTGTCTTATTTGTGGTCCAGAATGACGATCTCAGGTTCGATCTCATTCGCATCTTAACAAAGGCCTACAACAAACCCATGAAGGCCCAATAATCAGCCCAGTCATATCAATGCCTGATAGAGTTGTCAAACGGATCGATCTATGACGGAACGGATCAACTCATAGTAAATTTAACATTTAACGGGGAGGGATGAGCGGATTGAAAATCTCCAATCTAATCCAACTCAAGGCAGGTTGCAGATTAGATGAGCCAGTTCGAGGGCCAATTTTTTTTTTTTTAAAAAAACTCTAAAATTATTGAGCCGCTAAGTGCTTGAGACAACGACCGACAAGGTCGATGGAGTACCATGATAAGAAAGCAAACAGTTGAATCAATTAAAATCTTGTAATTGAGATTTAATTATCGACCGACAAGATTGGATATCTATGCTTTTGATTCTTTCAATGCTCTAAAATATTCAAATCTTGATAATATACAAATTTAAATTTTGACTCCTAAAAATTCAATTAAGATTTTTTAATACTTATAATTGTTTGACTTTGATATGTCATCGTTTTCTATCTTAATTGAAATAACAATTATAAGATAATATAGGTCAATTAGAGTATAATATTAGAGTACTTTGATTATTATTTCTTTTTAACTTCTCTTACACTTTGTTAAAATATATGTATGATGAAAGAAGATTGTAGTTATAAAAAACTTACTTTATTAGTATTAGAATATTGATAAAAAATTTATATAATTTTATTTTTACAAATTACATCTTTTGACATCTCTCAATCCGCAGGCCAATCCGAGCTCGCTACGAATCAATCTGTCTAGATTCGCAATCTGCACGAGTTGATTGGTTTAGGTCCATCAAAATAACGAGTTGATAAAATTTCAACTCAACTCGTTTAAATTATTTGATAGGACGGATCAATTCGACGGATCCAATCCAATTTGACTGCTCTAATGCCTAGCGAGTGTCTCGACGGTAGCTACGCCGGCCAAGAGTAGCGATGGGAAGGTTTCTTACTGTTGGCTCCGCCGTGGGAGATGTCTTTTCAGTGCGTTTGTACATGTGGTTTGTTAGTTCTTGTATCGAGTTAGTTTTGATCTGCACTTCACTCCAAAAAAACATAATGTTGAAGAAAGTTTCTGGCAAGTTGCCGTTTTCCTTCCTTGGTCCTGTTGGGATCAAATGAATCAGAGAAGGGATCACGTCTGCGATTACATGAACTATTGTCTAAATGTGAAGTTTAAATTGTTTTATGCAGGACTTTGTATTCATATAAACCATGGAATTAGATTGCATGTTTTCAAATGCTAATTAAGATTTACTTAGTCCTCAATCTGATAGCCTCATGAATGTAGAATATTTTAGCATTTATTCTGCAATAACATTCATCATTCAGTTCTCTCATTTGATGCTCTACATATTCGTTGAGAAGACATATATGGCTTTAGAACTTTAGGCTCAAGCGAGAAAGCAGAAATATATCTTGATTGGATTACAGGTATTAGGAAGAGATTCGAGTGAATGTGGGTATTGATGTTTGCAATTTGTATGCTGTTGATAACATGTATTTCTTTTCTTCATGTCATGACATTATGTTAGGAATTCATTGAGTTTGTCCTTGTCTTACATTTCAACAATGGAGTGCTTCTTTGAATTATTAAAAAAATATTGTTTAGATTATTCGTGATTACCATGCATGAAGCACCAGTTAATAGTTGATCTGTCTATTTAACTCTGTCCAAGATTGTATTACTTGTAATGTTCTTATATTAAGTCACTTTTAATTACCTCATCTTGTGTTTTTTTTTTATAATATAAAAAATCTCTCTCTACCCCTCGTTCCATTAATTATAATCGAGTAAACATCTGATTATAATATTTACCAGCCGTCTTTGAAATATATATTTTGCTTGGCATGTCTACGTTTCTCACCGAGGCCTTTCAAAGATCCACTAAAACACTTGATCAGAACGACTGCTTAAGCCTTCACCTGTGCCTTCTATAATTTAAATTAATAGCTTGGACGATGTGAGACATTATTTATTGCTGCCAATATGTATGCTAAAAACACATTTTGTGAATGAAATTTCCGTTTCTTTTTCTATTTGACCAAGATTATATATTGTTACGGTTGAGATGCCGAGATATGGAGTTTCATAGTAGCGAAGATGATTCAGCGTCCGCTGAATCAAATGGATTGTTGATTCGTTTCAGATGAAGACTGCTGACTCGTCTAGGATGCAGACTGTTGACTTGTCTCAGATGAAGCTAAGATTGTCGACTCGTCTAGGATGCAAACTGTTGACTCGTCTCGGATGAAGACTACTGGTTCGTCTCAGATGAAGACTACTGGCTCGTCTGGAAGGGAGGTCCAACAAGACAGAAGCACTCATGTTGCTTTTCAAGCTCGTTGATTGGAACCCTCGAGCAATTAACGGGAGAGAAAGATCTAAGAAGTAAACACACTTAAGGAGGACGCCGAGAGGGATCTATACCACACCCCTCCGATACTCAAGTTAGGACTTCTAAAGGAAAAAGGAATGCAAGAAGAGGATCGGAGTGAAGAGCTTAAACCTCCTTGAATCTTCTCATATTATCTTTATATAGATGGGGAAAGCGACAACAACCTCTACAAAACTGTTAGAGAGGTATGCGCCCTTTAGGGTATGGGCCTGATGTGTCCAAGAATGATGAGGGACATTGCCTCAATAATTGTGGCAGTCGTATAGAGTGTAATGTAACCCGTATGGTTGATGGAAGATAGGGTTCCATTAAGACGACGGACTTGTCCTCTCGACATAGGCATGGAGAGATGTCAATCTGTCTTGTGGTACACTTACCACGTAGTGTCTTCTTTGACGTCTTGACTTTAATAACTGAGATACACATCGGCTAAGGCTAGTATATCAACTAAAACCTATCTATCAGAACATGTGAAGACACTTACCGAGATATAAATCCGCCGAAATATGAGTCTATCGAGACATGAGCCCGTCGACACATGAATCTACTGAGACGCTCAATCTTCATCGACGCTTGGGGTATTATGTTGGCATCATATATGTTGTAGTTGCCTCACATCATCATGATCCTCATGATCATCATTGTAAATTTGGGGTCGGTAGCATGAAACTTTTCCTTTATTTTAATTTTGTTGACTTAATTCTACAGGCATATAATCTATTGGTTATATATCTTTGATTATCTTTATGCCATCTTAATCTATTTTTCCTCATTTTATCATTTCTTTGAACTACACCTAATTGCCCTCGACTATTAATATTTTAATTTTACCCCATCTAGTAGCTCCACACGTCCATGTTACTATTCTCATTTTTGTCGCACAACTTTTTGTGCAAGCTGCTCCGTAACAATCTAACACTTCTGATTTGTGAAGATGGTGGGTTGTATCATAGTCCTATAATTTTTGTTTAGCTTAGCCTTGCTAGGGGAACACAATGATATATCATTTTTTAAAAGCTCATCTCTATTATCTATTTCAACTGCTCATTGTTTATCCTGTCAATAATATTTTTTGGTCGAAAAATAGATCCAAAATATCTAAAAGTCTTACTAGTAGGAACTTTATATTCATCCATCTTAATTATTTCATATATTCTTTGCTTACTATATATATATATATATTTAATTTTAGTTGCAATTCTCTGGGAACCTTTAATTTCTGAAGTTTTCCTTCACAATTTAAACTTTTATTTATCTTCTCACACACAGATATTAGTTCGTTTTATCGAACTCATTGATTCATGATAACAGTAAGTAAATAAATTGTCATCGAAAATTATTTTGATAGTTCTTTTGTGCTGCAGTTGCTTCTTATATGCCTATGCATCTCTATTTTTATAACCTGAACCTTGGAGCCTTTTCTGATAATATCTGCGATGAGTGGTCTGTTCTTTGATTTTGCAATTAAATACATTTCTTTTATATATAGCAACGTATTTTCACGTCAATCCATGTTTTCTCTATTACTTTAGCCCTAGAAATATCCTACGGAGACACATTTCATCCTCATATGAATCGACTTTTCCTCTATTTCAGTTTAGGTGCTGCTCCTGCACAAACTAAAGCCTGAAGTTCATGTGCTTTTGATAAGAAACAATCATTTACCAGATAATTTGGATTGCTATCTTGGGATTTCTGGACCTGGAGTTTTGGGGTCACCTACTGCACCCATATAATTTTGGAAGTGGGTTTCCATGTCTGCTCTATGCTGTGTATTGCTCGTAGAGAAGAGATGACGAGAGGTCCAGTGGCGAAGGCGGCAAAGGATCAGCGACTCGGACGAAGAAGAAAATGACTCGGAAGGAAAGCTGAGCTGAGTTAGAGCGGTGTCCCGGCCTCGAGCCGAGCCAAATGACGTGAAGCAGTCGAATGATGTGTCCGCAAGACAGAAGCAGTTAAGGGTGCCAAGAGAGATCTCGGTGAGACTCCTCCGACGTTCAAGACAGAGATTAGAAGGAAAGTGATGAAAACAATGGAGAGAATGAGTTGAGAATGCGTGAACCTCTGGTCTCCTCCTCCAGGAGGATTATATATAGGAAAGAATCCTCCTGCCAAGCAGTACGGTCTGAAAAGACCTAACCCAGTATGCATATACTAAATCCCTAGTCACACATCAATATTACCTAACTATACACAAGATCGAAATGCCCGACAACAAATTTATTTTATTCCATCCAGTTTAGCAGTCTCAACTACACACTTAACCCTCAGAACCTGAAAAAAACAAAAAGAACATCAAATCATCTCCCCTCAATCTGGAAACCCTGTTTCATAGATGCCCCGGACAATGTGTGCCATGCTCATCATCATCTCCTCAGTTACACCACCTCCGCTTCTTGCATCTCAATCGGGATATCCTGTTCCCTACCTGAAATTGTTATGTGACATCATGAGTTCACAACCCAGTAAGTAGATCAATGACAGAGATATAACACAGGGAGGAGAAATTCAAAAGGAAACATATAACTCTACAACTGTAAATGTAAACTACTGTAGCTCAACATACATTTTCGATTACATTTTCTGTAAGTCAATATGAAATATAACCAATACTTTTAACAACATATCATTATAACAAGTACAGCGAACCCAATCATGCCTTCCTGTTATGCTAACTGTACCTAAACATAAACCCTCGTGGTACCTCACATTGTGCATTTAAAATCGAGCTCAAATACCTTATTTTCTTGTGCAATCCTGAGATACCTCTAGGAAGAAACTAAGGGAATCAGTCATCAGTCAATCTGTCAATTTGGGTGGGCCCTCCCCGGAGCTCAACCCGGGGAGCCCAACCCGTCTAGGCACCACTAATGCTCATGTACATACAGTTAGCTAACTAAGAATTTATGTCATTTTCTATCATACTCAGTCACAGGAGGATAACATAGAACATCATGAATGGACGCGTATATATATATATATATATATATATATATATATATATATAGCATCTAACCTCATACACAGGTAGATGTTAATATAACTTATTCACATAACATCGAAGCATAAGAAGGATCTGATGAACATTTTAGCTAACAAAAATAAGAACATTAAACATCATAGGTGAACAAATATATATCTTTATATAGATAGCATCTAACCTCATACACAGGTAGATGATAATTACACACATATACCTATAGCATCTAACCTCATACACAGGTAGATGGTAATTACACACATATACATATAACATCTAACCTCATACACAGGTAGATGATATTTATCACGTATTACATATCATTTACAGTATTAAGAAAAAACTTATGAAGGATTAACTAAACATGCTGACCGATAACAGATATAGCAAGAATCATCTACGGACATAATGCTCATTTACATACACATTTATATCCACCCCAGCATGCTGATTTCTTTCTCAAACAACCTACTCATTACATATGTTAAACATTTATCTGACTATTATCTGAATATTTAACCCTCCTATACCTCCCTCGACGTACTCAATTCATAATGCCCTAACTCAGATATTATCAGCTATTACAACCCCAACCGAATGAAACCCACAACACCAATCCACGCATCAATTCACCACAGCGGTCCTAAGATCATAATCCGATCCTCTTCCCTCCTAATAGCAAAAGTCTGTTTTACCCATTCCATTCCCCCTGCCCCTCTCCTGTCGAGCACCCTCATCCACCGGTTCTGATCACCTTCCAGCCAGAACTCCCATTCCAGCCCAAAGATTTACTTCCCTAACCTCTTCCCGTGATCCCCCTGCTCTTCACCTCCTCCAAGCCGACGGGAAACCCCAGCTCCACCGGTTTCCTTATCTCAATCCATTCCAAAAATACCAAACATCCACCCGTGAACCCTGCTGGAACTCACGTCGGAAACCCAACGCTCAGGCCCAATTCAATCCCGACTCTCTCACCTCCTCCTTGCCGACGGGAAACCCCAGCTCCACCGGTTTCCTTATCTCAATCCGTTCCAAAATACAAAGAATCCACCCGTGACTCCTGCCAGAACTCACGCCAGAAACCCAAAATCTCAGGCCCGATTAAATCCGAAATCCCGACTCCATCCCGCCGCTAAAGCCCCAGACGAAACTCGCTAAACCCTCCGCCCTCGCCATCCCTAGCCAGAGATTACTTACTGGGAAGAGGAAGGAGGAGGGTCGGTGTTGCTCCGGCAGCTTGGCGTCGACTCCGGCGGCAGGGATTCGACGATCGCCTCCTTCGTCGTCTGCAGCGGCTCGCGGGCAGAACGTGGGTCGCGTGAATGGAATCGAAGGGAAAAATAAGAAAATAAGAAAAGGAAAATAAATAGGGTTTGGCCGGTTAGATGGGGTTTTTAGGGTTTTTCCCCTTCATGCCCCTCAACTGTGATTATTTAGGGTGTAAATAGACCCCGAAATTTATCCCCCTTTTCCGATGACATTCGCCCGTGTATTTTTACCATTTTATCATTGTTATTATTATTTTATTTTATTATTATTATTTTTTTTGAGACTTGACAACCCTTTCCCCCTAAAAAAAAATTTCGTCCTCGAAATTTGACTTACCAAATAGTTCAGGGTAACGGTCACGCATATCCCGTTCGGTCTCCCAGGTAGCTTCCTCTATCTGTTGATTTCCCCATAAAACTTTCACCATTCTGATTTCTTTATTTCTCAGCTTCCGCACTTGACGATCCAATATTTGTTCTGGTATTACCTCGTAGGATAGATCTAGTGTCCACTGTATGGCTTCATACCCAATCACATGTGCAGGATTGGAAAGGTACCTCCTGAGCATGGATACGTGAAACACATTATGAACTCCCGCCAGGTTTGGTGGTAGAGCAACTCGGTATGCTCGTGTTCCAATCCGGTCGAGGATCTCAAAAGGCCTAATATACCTCGGACTGAGTTTGCCCTTCCTTCCGAACCTCAGTACTCCCTTCATGGGTGACACTTTGAGAAATACATGGTCTCCCTGAACTCTAGGTCCCTCCTTCGACAATCGGATAACTCTTTTGGTGACTCGTATCATTGCATTCTATCCCGGATCTTTGCTACTAGTTCCACAGTTTGGGTCACAATCTCTGGACCCAGAACTGCCCTTTCTCCTACCTCTTCCCAGTGTAGTGGGGTTCTACACCTTCTTCCGTATAGCGCTTCATAGGGAGCCATACCGATGGTGGATTGATAACTATTATTATAGGTGAACTCTACCAAGGGCAGTTTGGACTCCCAACTCCCTTTGAAATCTATAATGCAAGCTCGTAGCATATCTTCCAAAATCTGAATTACTCGCTCAGATTGACCTTCAGTCTGGGGATGAAACGCAGTGCTGAAAGCAAGTTTTGTACCCAATCCCCAATGCAAACTCTTCCAGAACCCGGATGTAAATTTTGGATCTCTATCTGACACAATCTGATCCGGAATTCCGTGTAACCTTACTATTTCCCGTATATACAACTCTGCATATTGTATCATAGTGAAGGTGGTTTTCACTGGCAAAAAGTGGGCTGACTTCGTCAATCGATCCACAATAACCCACACTGCATTTGATCCCTTAGTCGAGATCGGTAATCCTACCACAAAATCCATGGCAATATTTTCCCACTTCGGCATGAGGCGGTTCGGCGATCCGCGGGCCTTTGGTGCTCAGCTTTCACCTGTTGACAGGTAAGACACTCATGGACCATCTTGCTTATGTCTCTCTTCATGCCCGGCCACCAATATAATAGCCGCATATCCTTATACATCTTTGTGTTGTCAGGGTGGATAGAGTACGGGGTAGTGTGAGCTTCCCTCATGAGATTCTCCCTCAGGGATCCACCCTTAGGCACCCATATGCGGCCCTTGTATCGCACTATCCCATCAATCACTGAGTAGATGGTGCTACCCTTTGCTTCATCTTTGCGTTTCCATTCCATTAACTGTTGATCAGGCATTACGCCGGATCGATCCGTAAGTTCGATGTAGCGTCGGTGCAACCTAACACTCCTCCACTCTTATCTGTTGAAATTCGATATCAATCTTTGTTGGTTGGTCAATCAGAATAGCGTCGCTGCCTTGCGACTCAAATATCTGCCACCACATTAGCCTTACCCGGGTGATAGTTAATATTGCAGTCATAATCTTTTACCAACTCCAACCATCGTCTCTGCCGCATATTCAGTTCCTTTTGAGTAAAGAAATATTTCAAACTTTTATGATCTATGTAGATCTCGCATCGTTCTCCGTAAAGATAGTGTCGCCAGATCTTCAATGCGAAGACAACCGCTGCTAGTTCCAGGTCATGTGTAGGATAATTCTGCTCATGCACCTTCAACTGACGTGATGCATAGGCAATGACCCTCCCCTTCTGCATCAATACAGCCCCTAGACCAGTTTTGGAGGCATCAGTGTACACCACAAATTGCCCGGAAGTGTGCGGGCCACAGGTGCTATCATCAGCCTTTCCTTTAGCTCCATAAAACTCTGCTTGCACTGAGTAGTCCATTCATACCTCACCCCCTTCTTGGTCAACAAAGTCAAGGGTAGCGCAATTCGTGAAAAATTCTGAATAAATCTGCGATAATACCCCGCTAGTCCCAGGAAACTTCGAATTTCTGTAACATTCCTCGGAGTAGCCCAACTCTGGATTGCCTCCACTTTGACTGGATCCACCTCTATTCCCCTCTCCGAGACTATATGTCCTAAAAATGCTATTTGTCTCAGCCAAAAATCGCATTTGCTGAACTTAGCGTATAACCGCTTATCCTTCAGAGTCTGCAGTACCAGCGTCAGATGTTGTCGGTGCTCTTCGCGACTCTGAGAGTAAATTAGTATATCATCGATGAAGATAATCACAAACTGATCCAGATATGGCTGGAAAATCCGGTTCATCAAATCCATAAAGGTTGCGGGGGCATTAGTGAGTCCAAACGGCATAACTAGAAACTCATAATGACCATATCGAATTCTGAAGGCAGTTTTATGAACATCTTCTCCTTTCACCCTCAATTGGTGGTACCCCGACCTCAAGTCAATTTTTGAGAATACCGTTGCTCCCTGTAGTTGATCGAACAGATCATCGATTCTAGGCAACGGGTACTTATTCTTGACTGTAACCCGGTTCAACTCCCGGTAGTCAATGCACAACCGCATTGAACCGTCCTTCTTACGGACGAACAACACTGGCGCTCCCCAGGGCGACACACTGGGTCGGATGAAACCCTTATCCAGTAGTTCTTGTATTTGCTCCTTTAGTTCCTTCATTTCGGTGGGTGCAAGGCGGTACGGTGCTTTAGACACAGGGGTGGTTCCCGATATTAATTCTATCCCAAACTCAACCTCCCTGACAGGGGGTAATCCTACAATATCCTCTGGAAATACATCGGGGAAATCCCGAACTACCTCTACTTCCTCCAGACTTGGTTTAAAAGTCTCAGAACTTCCCATTATGTTGACTAGAAATCCGTTACACCCCTTACTTAACATTTTCTGAGCTTTACATGCTGATATAATAGGTAGATGACTCAACGTGGAGGTTGCATTGAAGATGACAAATCCATCATTTTGTAGTTTCAGTTTAACCGTCCTTTGTTTACAGTCAATAATTGCCTCGTACCGGGTCAACCAATCCATACCCAGAATTACATCAAAGTCCACCATCTCTAATACAATAAGTTCGGCGTATACTGTATAGTTCTGCATCCTTATCGGACAGTTCCTCACTATTCTATTGCTGGTCAGTTCTTCCCCCGAAGGCAAGGACACGGTATAGCCGGTAGCCATCCAATCACATGAAATACCTAGTTTTGCAACGTAGGCCACCGATATGAAAGAGTGTGTAGCTCCAGAATCTATTAAGGCATGAGCAGGTAGGTTGACAATAGAAATTCTACCTGTGATAATGGCCGAATCCGGATCCACACTCTGTGTCATAGCATACACCCTTCCTCTAGTTGGCTATTTGGTGAGGCGATTCATAGCAAAGTGCCTGACTTCTTGCACTTGTAGCACACATCTGTACCCACCAAACACCGACTGCATGAGTCTTATCGCACTTGGGACAGAAGTTTTGCTTTCACCCTTGAGAAGAATGTAATTGTGGTCGACTCACAGAATTCATTTATCGTGGCTGCGTCACGGCTGTGTGTTGCCTCAGCGGCTCGGTGCAAACCTCTTCGACTCGGCAGAGGTTCCCTTCCACGTAACTAGACCTCTTAGTCTCGCTTCCTTTATCATGTCATTCTGTCCCTCTCGCCATCGAGAGCTGATCCTGACCTCTCAAGGTGGTAACTCGACGACATCATGGCGAATGGTTGCCCTCAATCCCTCGGTGAAATGTTTCACTCCTCTCTTGGTTGGGGCAATCATAGGTACAAAATACCGCCTTCTCGAATTCCTTGACATACTCGCCACTCGGTCCCTTGGCGAAGCTCTAGGAATTCTCGGCCATTCGAGTTACGTGTCGTGATAAAGTATTTACCATAAAATACCTCCTTGAATTCAACCCAAGTAGTCAGTAGCTAAATCCACCAGACGTGTACCCTCCCACCATATCCGAGCATCGCCCCGCATACATGAATATACGCATCTCACCTTTGTCGACATCGATGGCGCATGAAGTCATATATCGTCTCCAATGATCGAATCCATCCTTCTCGCCCTGTCAGTGCATGTGCTTCCTTTAAACTCTGTCGGTCCAAGATCCACTGAGCCTTGTAAGCCCAGGTTCACATGTGGGCCGTGGGACCACCGGGTGTTTCCATGCTCCTGGCTCTCAGCAATTGGATCTGTTCTCCCTGAATCCGACTCTGTTCTTGCATAATTGCGGCAAGCTCAGCGAGAAACTGACTACTCTGCCCCCCTTCACCATTGTTTCTTCGGCCTGCCATTCTCCTATAAAACCCGACAACCACATCGTTATCTCCAATTTGTACATAAACCTAAACATGATTACATTAAGACTACTACTTGAAAAGTAAATTCAAAGCTTACAAACGCGGAGATGGATGTATCTGAGTCCTGGATGAGATTGCATGCACACACTGTCCTTTAGGATCGTTCGCTCTGATACCAACTGAAAAGACCTAACCCAGTATGCATATACTAAATCCCTAGTCACACATCAATATTACCTAACTATACACAAGATCGAAATGCCCGGCAACAAATTTATTTTATTCCATCCAGTTTAGCAGTCTCAACTACACACTTAACCCTCAGAACCTGAAAAAAACAAAAAGAACATCAAATCATCTCCCCTCAATCTGGAAATCCTGTTTCATAGATGCCCCGGACAATGTGTGCCATGCTCATCATCATCTCCTCAGTTACACCACCTTCGCTTCTTGCATCTCAATCGGGGTATCCTGTTCCCTACCTGAAATTGTTATGTGACATCATGAGTTCACAATCCAGTAAGTAGATCAATGACAGGGATATAACACAGGGAGGAGAAATTCAAAAGGAAACATATAACTCTACAACTGTAAATGTAAACTACTGTAGCTCAACATACATTTCGGTTACACTTTCTGTAAGTCAATATGAAATATAACCAATACTTTTAACAACATATCATTATAACAAGTACAGCGAACCCAATCATGCCTTCCTGTTATGCTAACTGTACCTAAATATAAACCCTCGTGGTACCTCACATTGTGCATTTAAAATGCTGAGCCAGTCAAATACCTTATTTTCTTGTGCAATCCTGAGATACCTCTAGGAAGAAACTAAGGGAATCAGTCATCAGTCAATCTGTCAATTTGGGTGGGCCCTCCCCGGAGCTCAACCCGGGGAGCCCAACCCGTCTAGGCACCACTAATGCTCATGTACATACAGTTAGCTAACTAAGAATTTATGTCATTTTCTATCATACTCAGTCACAGGAGGATAACATAGAACATCATGAATGGACGCGTATATATATATATATATATATATATATATATATATATATATATATATATATATATATATATATATATATATATATATATATATATATATATATATATATAGCATCTAACCTCATACACAGGTAGATGTTAATATAACTTATTCACATAACATCGAAGCATAAGAAGGATCTGATGAACATTTTAGCTAACAAAAATAAGAACATTAAACATCATAGGTGAACAAATATATATCTTTATATAGATAGCATCTAACCTCATACACAGGTAGATGGTAATTACACACATATACCTATAGCATCTAACCTCATACACAGGTAGATGGTAATTACACACATATACATATAACATCTAACCTCATACACAGGTAGATGATATTTATCACGTATTACATATCATTTCTGACATTAAGAAAAAAACTTATGAAGGATTAACTAAACATCTTTGTAGATATTGGATATAGCAAGAATCATCTACGGACATAATGCTCATTTACATACACATTTATATCCACCCCAGCATGCTGATTTCTTTCTCAAACAACCTACTCATTACATATGTTAAACATTTATCTGACTATTATCTGAATATTTAACCCTCCTATACCTCCCTCGACGTACTCAATTCATAATGCCCCTAACCTGTATATTATCAGCTATTACAACCCCAACCGAATGAAACCCACAACACCAATCCACGCATCAATTCACCACAGCGGTCCTAAGATCATAATCCGATCCTCTTCCCTCCTAATAGCAAAAGTCTGTTTTACCCATTCCATTCCCCCTGCCCCTCTCCTGTTGAGCACCCTCATCCACCGGTTCCGATCACCTTCCAGCCAGAACTCCCATTCCAGCCCAAAGATTTACTTCCCTAACCTCTTCCCGTGATCCCCCTGCTCTTCACCTCCTCCAAGCCGACGGGAAACCCCAGCTCCACCGGTTTCCTTATCTCAATCCATTCCAAAAATACCAAACATCCACCCGTGAACCCTGCTGGAACTCACGTCGGAAACCCAACCCTCAGGCCCAATTCATTCCCGACTCCCTCACCTCCTCCTTGCCGACGGGAGACCCCAGCTCCACCGGTTTCCTTATCTCAATCCGTTCCAAAATACAAAGAATCCACCCGTGACTCCTGCTAGAACTCACGCCGGAAACCCAAAATCTCAGGCCCGATTAAATCCGAAATCCCGACTCCATCCCGCCGCTAAAGCCCCAGACGAAACTCGCTAAACCCTCCGCCCTCGCCAGCCCTAGCCAGAGATTACTTACTGGGAAGAGGAAGGAGGAGGGTCGGTGTTGCTCCGGCAGCTTGGCGTCGACTCCGGCGGCAGGGATTCGACGATCGCCTCCTTCGTCGTCTGCAGCGGCTCGCGGGCAGAACGTGGGTCGCGCGAATGGAATCGAAGGGAAAAAGAAGAAAATAAGAAAAGGAAAATAAATAGGGTTTGGCCGGTTAGATGGGGTTTTTAGGGTTTTTCCCCTTCATGCCCCTCAACTGTGATTATTTAGGGTGTAAATAAACCCCGAAATTTATCTCCCTTTTCCGATGACATTCGCCCGTGTATTTTTACCATTTTATCATTGTTATTATTATTTTATTTTATTATTATTATTATTATTATTTTTTTTTGAGACTTGACACGGTTGGTATGACTTCATGATCTTACGCTTGTCTTGAGAAGTAACAAGGGTCATTACCCTCATAAATGTTGTCGACACGTGGGCTATCATTAATACTCATCGTGTAGTTGATGGGAGACAACTCCTCATTAATTAGGTAGATATTTCTCTGAAAATCAGTATGAGCATCTATTCCATAGTCGGAGAGAAATACTGACAATGACTGTCTTGTGGATCATATGAATAGGAAATACCCGTCACGTCCTCTAACTAAATAAGATAAATTCTATGTTAGAAAGTCATACATTCGAAATAATGTACAACTGTTGAGATGTGAAATAATGATCGAGACATGAGGTGTCTGAATATGAAAATACCATGTAGTTCAGAACTAGAAAAATCTGAACTCAACCTTGAAAGAAGTGAAGCTGTAAATACCATGTAGTTCGATGGAGATGAAATAGTAACATGGATTTCATTTTGTTTATTTTAAAGGGAAACTGAGTTAGCCTTGTGAGAATATGATTTGCAGTTAGTCTCAATAACTTTGATGATTAGATAATTAAAGACAAAAGAGTCTTCTGCAACCTAACAAATTAGGACAGATTAATTTTCATCCTTGTCCAATTGTAACTTCATTTCATCACCTTCAACTGTGGCACTAGTAAGCTCATTTGACCCCCCATTGAAGTCTTTATTTTGTTTTGTTTTTCCTAATTGTAGTAGCTTCTCTCATATAAGTTAGACACTGGAACGATGTCCTTATTCATTGAAATCTTTGGAAATAGTCTCGACACTGGAAAATGCTATGGAATTTAAAGTATTAATTGAAAAAATAGATTTACGGAGGTTTAGCTTAATAGTGTACTGTAATAACCTTATCTCAAGGGTCAACTGCAGCACTAACTTCCACTCTGCAGCTGATCAAATGTTTAAACTGTGCACTTGCGATTCCTCAATTTTGCACTTGGGCCTTGGCCTTTGTGTAAGCTTGAGACAAGCTCAGTATGTAATGGCCTAGGATAGACAATAAATTAATTAACAAGTAGTTTGATTCACAGCATTCTGTTGCAGCAGAAGATAACAATTATTTGCTTGTGTTTGCAGGCAGAGCATGCTTTGCTTCCTCTCCCTCAGTTTTTGTATATTCATCTGCACAAAAAGCTCTGTAAGTACAGGAAAAGCAGTCATTTTATTAATCCATCATAAGATTTGTTTTTATATATATTTTTTCTTGCTTCATTATGAAGCCTAGAAGGAACCAAAACAGAAACGAGGGCAAATAAAATCCACTAGTGAACAGGTCATCATGACAGTCAGTATATGGAGGAGGGCAAGTACCTAGATCGACCCTGCTAATGAACTAGTCTGAATTTAGATCTCCTATTCAATTATTATTTGGTGAAATATCACAATTTATTTCCAAAATATCACAAAAATTATTTTACCAAATTAAGTGGGTGTGATACGCTGAGTATCTATATATACTTTTAAACAAATCCAGAAATAGATTACTGAGCATGATTAGATATGTAAACTCAAGTCGAACAACTTGGATACCCATTACCTGTTCATTAGAATATTTAGCTTAAGAAGTTAAAAATTTAGTTTAAATTAATTTCTTAAGAAGTTTTAATCAATATAATTGGAGACAGCAAAGTTCCTACGAAAGAAGCCTTGTTGGAGCAGTCAATTAAGTAGCAAATTAGAGGTCAGACATGACTGACTCGCGGTATCATGCTTTTGGTGAAAAAAAAGAAAAAAGAAGACTATTTTTTGTATCTTTTTGTGCCCCTCTAACTAACAATTACAATGGCAGGAAGAAATTAAAGCAGGTTCCATCTGCAGTGGATTCATGATGACTTTCATTTGTTTAACTTAAAACCTAGTAGACATGTCTTCAAGCTAAGAATTTGATGAAGATGCAGCAGTTTAAATATTTCAGGTGCAATCTCTGATCACAAAACAAATGTTAATTAATTACCAAGAAAGACTCAACACTTTTGATTAGATTCGCTTACGGTTGAACTCTAGGGCGAGAGGCTTTCTTTTGGCATATCCATGACTAATCGACCTGTTTAATTGAATTTGAATACCCATTGGAAGTGCATTGATTCTCATATGTAGTTGTAAATATTTACATATTTGCAAATTTTTATCATGTATTGTTAAGGTAAATTTGATGGATATTGTGATTTTGTTGAGCATTTATTTGTTTGAGCTTGACTTTCAATCAATTTATGTTCGCTTTTGGTTCTCATTATTGTAGTTGATCATCTATAACTAACTAACCATTTCAGTCGACGTCTGATCTAGATTTGAAAACACATTTTTCTCAAAGGTCATTTTTCTCATTTAACATACCACTAATTGGGCACATTAAGTAAACATATCTTCCACAAAATCAGAAGAAATTAGGTTGATATGAATGATCATGCATCATACACAATATGATATATAAGAGTATACTTGTTAGTCGATATGAATCATAATGCCCCATAGATATATATATATAGAGAGAGAGAGCTTTCCAATTGAACTTGATTTGATTTTGATGTAGACAAACCAGCTGCCAAATAAATCTTTGTATTTACTTTTATTATATATATATATATATATATATATATATATATATATATATATATATATATATATATATATATATATATTACAATCTTAAATTTATTTCTTGTAGAATAATTTAAGTACTAAACATGTGCAAGTAATTTTCAAGCTCGTGTAGATCTTTTGGGTTGGTCGACTGAATTGACAAAACTAACTGACATGGGTTAGTTGCGCTAAATTTATTTGATTGCGCCGATTTGAACATCTTACCGACTCACTCGATTTTCGATTCACTCATTCGGGTTGTGTGTATTTGGAGGGAAGGGATACAAAATAACAAAGGGAAGGAAATGAAAGAAGAAGAGATGGAAAAATAAAATAAAATTCTTGGACTAATTGAGAGAGAGATAGTATCGAATTGAGATCTTGCTATCTCTAATTTCTACCAAACAAATTTGTAAAAATTATTAGTCGGCCATTACTGGTGGCCAGTGATCTGATCTCTTTAAATTTTTAATGATCAGTTGGATTTGTTTAAAATTACACATATTCTACACGCCCATTTATCATCTAAACCAAATAATTAAACAAGTTCAAGTAGTGAGCATTTAATTGGATAAAATGCACCAAGCTACAAATTGCAATCGCTAATCTATTCTTTAATTTGCTTTCCGTTCCATCTAAATAAGATTTTAATCTTTTCTTCCTCTCCCTCTTCTCTGTCTCTCCTCTCTCCCTCCTCTTTCCTGTTTCTTTTCTAATAATTTCTTTTCCTTCCAAATAAACATACCCCACAATGAAATAGGGTTGTTGTTCGCTCTTATGTTTACCAAACGAAGGTTGCTTGCTCCCATGGTTTTCCACGTGCATTATGCAAACAACTATATATACTTGCTATTGCAAGTAGAAAGTACATTATTATTATTATTATTATTATTTTGTTGAAAACCTTTGTTTTTACTGCTATAACCTAAATTTGTAGGTGCTTATTATTGAAATTAACCAACAAACGACTCTTAACTCTTGAGTTGTTGGTTTTAGCAAGCTACTAATTAAAAAAAGCTTGTAAAGAGGGGGGAAACAACCCTTGATGCCAAGATTTTGTCGAATGTTCGATACCTCTTATCTTATTCCACTAGCCAATTTGCCGATATTTCCTTTCCTTTCCTTTCCTCCACATACATAAGTGGAGGGTGGTTATATATCTAATGATATGCTCTTAATAGGTAAATTTGATGCATCATGAGTGTGTCCTACTGATAATTTGAATGTTAGCAAATAGAGGTCCTTTCCTATATTAGCACCAACATCAATTGCCATCGCCATTTAAGGTTGAAGGAGATCGATCGAGACATTCCCTCTCATCTAAGTTTGAGTAATTGATTAATAATTAAGACACAAGTACAATCGAATACCCTAAAATAGTGCCAAGGGTTAGAGGAGTATCGCGATACTTTGTTTAATTAGCTCAAAATTATTCGTAATTGTATATCTAATCAATTTTGGTTTTAATCGCAATTTAACATTTGCACAATTTTATCTCCTGCTTTCTTAATCTTGTATTTTTATTTCATCCTTTAATTTTCTTTTGCATTCATATTTAAAATTGCTAAGTAAATATAATATTAAAAATTAATCAAGATGCCAACGATGATTAAATTCAAAATCACTTTATATATTATTGAAGTTTAAGGACGACAATAATATTTGTTAAGAGTATTTTGAAGATTTTAAAACTTTAGAGGATATTTTGAAAATGAATTAAACTCCGTAAGGTAAAATTAAAAGTTATTTTTTAAATTATCATTAATTTTTTTATAAAGAAATAACCTCAAATAATATTTATGCAAGAATTTAAGCTTCACATGATATGTTTCCGGACTTAAAATTTAAAAGTACTAAACATGTAAAATAATACATATACAAGAATTCATATGTAATTAAACCTAATTTAATTAACTAGAACAGAAAAATTAATTAAGTCTAGTGCACCCTAATAAATTATCTCATCCATTATTTTGAGAAATGACTTAGAAGGCAGAGGAGACAGCTTATAAATTCCTTGTTCAACGCCCTTTAATTAATTCCCACCTACCTTTTTATTTTAGTAATTTAGGTAATTAATAGAACTTGACATTTAATTTATTGATTGATGCAAAAAAAAAAAGTGATTCATTCGCCTCAATCTTTCTCACAGTAAAAAAAAAAAAAGATTAATCATGGTAGATAGATATTTAATTTATAAATTGTCATGGTACGGACTACATTTTTGAAAATTAAATTTCATATTAATTTAACCTCAATTGTGTTAGGAACAGTTGGTGTTGTTAGAGGTGGGGTGAATAGCGATTCACTTCGTTGCTTGGAATTCATTTGTGTTCGTTCGATTGCTTGTCTACAATTATTGTTAGCGCAGCGGAATAGAAATACAAATATAAATGATAACAATAATATAAGCACAACACAAGCGATATAACGTGGTTCAGAATATAAAGTTCATATTCTACGGGTCAAGCTCAAGTGAGCTTTAGTGATGCACCCCACCACTAATGAACCTCTCATTCTTGAAAAATACTCCGGACACTACAAAAAAACTGCTTTTTGGTGACGAACTTTGCCAACGAAAATAATTCGTCGCAAAATTTGCAACAAATTTTGCGACGAATTTTATGTTTCGTCGCAAATTTGTAACGAAATTTCCGACGGAAAAAAATTTGTTGCAAAAATTATAAAATTTCCAACCAAATTGAATTCAAAATTCGTTGCAAAAATCATGCATTTAATTTTTTTCGTAAAATTGCAACAAAAAATAAATTCGTTGCAAAAATTTGCGACGAATTTATTTTTGTCGCTAATTTAGCGACGAATTCATAATTCGTCGCAGATTTTTATTTTATTTAAAAAAAAATAAAAAACAAGTTCGCGTGAACGAGTTTCTTTTTAAATATTTTGCAACGAATCCGTGGATTCGTTGCAAACTCTTATTTTTAGAAAAAAAAATTAAAAATTCTTCGAATCCGATTAAGTGACTTAGAGAGTTCGGAATGAGATGAAACAAGTTCTATGTGTTAGTCTAGTTCCCCTAATTATATATATATTTTTAAAAATCAATTTTATCGAAAATATTGCGAAACGTGATTTTTGAACGTGAATTAGATTTCTCAGACAGACCGATATTCAAAAATGCCCGGATTAAATTTTTTTTGACGATGTTTATATAATGAAGAGAACTAGACGAACATATTGACATTTATTTTATCTCATTCGGAGATCTGTAAATTAGTTAACGAGTTTCAAGTATTTTATTTATTTTAAAATAAAAAATTATTTGCAACGAATCTGTGGATTCGTTGCTAATTTTGCAACAAATCCACAGATTCGTTGCAAACTCTTAATTTTATAAAAAATAAAATTAAAAAACTTTAAAATCTGTGGATTCGTTGCAACGAATCTTGGATTGGTTACAAAATTGCAACGAATCCACATATTCGTTGCAAAAATTTTGTAACGAATCTAAGATTCGTTGCAATTTTGCAACGAATCCAAGATTCGTTGCAAATTTTTAAATCTATAAAAAAAATATTAAAAAAATCAGTTAACGTTTTCAAATTTTTTAATTTTTTTTTAAAAAATATTTGCAACGAATCTGTGATTCGTTGCAAACTTTTAAATTTATAAAAAAAATTATTAAAAAAATAGGTAACGTTTTCAAATTTTTTAATTTTTTTTTTAAAATTTTTGCAACGAATCTTTGGATTCGTTGCAAATTTGCAACGAATCCAAAGATTCGTTGCAAAGTTTCCCCTTTTCCAGCCCGATGCCCTAATTCCTGATGCCTTAATTAAAGACGCTTATCCACTCCACGAACCATTGTCCGGCGCGAGCCCGCTAACACGAGGCCATGAGCCTACCGTCCGATCATGAGCCGCCCGCCGCTTCGAGCCCACCGCTACCGCGAGCCTGAAGCGTTCCGCGAGGCCGCCGTTGCCCTCGTCCGCCTGCGTGTGCCCCCCGGAGTCCGCCGTCCGCCGCCCCAGTCGCCGGGCCACGGCAGAAGCCTGTCGCGCTCGCGAGCCGTCCCGGCCGCGATCCCACCCGCCGTCAGAGTTCCGGCAGATCGCCGCGACCACGCTGCAGCGACCACCGGCCACCGGTGTCCGAGAGTTCCGGCAGCCACCACCATCGCCCTCGCCAAAGAATCGCCATGACCACGCCGCCAATGACCACGAGGTCGCCGTCGCGAAGTTCCGACCGCCCGTCTGAGTTCAATGAGCGCCGGCAGCCACCGCCACTTCGCCGCCGGCCGGATCGCGACCGCCAGCGCCCACGAGGCCGCCTGTCCGCGAGTTCCGCGCCAGCCCTCCGAGAGTTCCGCGAGCCGCCGGCAGCCACCGGCCACTGCCCTCGCCAGCCCGCGATCAAGAGGTTTATAAAAAATTTCACTAATTTTAAATTCGTTCTTTTAGGTTATATGTTTTGTCTATTGGAAAGTGTTAAAACCTATTTGCATTGCCATTTAAATGATACTTTATGGATAATAGTTTCCATTGAAATTATGTTTGTTAGGATTCAATTAATGTTAAGTTTCGCAAATGCATCTGCCTAAGCTTATGTTGAGACCCGTACAAATGTCATTAGTATTCTCTTAAACACCAAGATTGAGACTTATATTCATCAAGGCATCTTTGCTTCCGCAAATTATTATATGTATTTAATTGTGATTGGAAAGAAAATCAATGTTTTCATTTCCAGCTGAATGCATATCATAATTTGGGAAGCTGACTTCCAAATGCAGTATTTTAAGATGATAATTATTTTAATTTAGGATGTTAAGTAGATTTTGTATGTTTTAATCTTGTGTCTGAAGATTGTTTTAATAATTTTGTTCAAGCTTTTGAAGAGGCATTGCCGCGTGATCATATACTGCCCAATGATTTGTACAGTATGAAAAAACTGATGAAAGAATTAGGTATTCCAGTGGAAAGAATTGATGTGTGCAGAGATGATTGTATGTTATATTGGGGAGATGATGCAGATGTAGATGTTTGTAAATTCTGTAATCAAGATAGGTACAAGAGCACTAGTAGGAGGCAGCAACGACGTAAATCATATAGTCAGTTGTTTTATTTGCCTTTAACTCCTAGGTTACAAAGGCTTTATGCATCAAAGACAACTGCTGAACACATGACTTGGCATGCAAATCATCGAATAGAAGAGAGACTAATGTGTCATCCATCAGATGCAGAGGTGTGGAAAAATTTTGATAGAACATATCCTGGTTTTACGAAGGAGACTCAAAATATTAGGTTAGGTCTCTGTGCTGACAGATTTGCTCCATTTGGTAAATCAGGAAGACACTATTCTTGTTGGCCAGTTATATTAACTCCGTATAATCTTCCGCCTGGGATGTGCATGAAAACACCGTATATGTTTTTAACATTGGTTGTGCCTGGCCCAAAAAATTCGAAGAAGTTAATAGATGTTTATATGCAACCATTGATTGCAGAGCTAAAACAACTATGGGATGAAGGTTTTCCTACATACGACGTTCATACTAATCAGATGTTTGTAATGAAGGCTGCTCTTCTTTGGACCATAAATGACTTTCCGGCTTATGGTATGCTATCAGGTTGGAGTACTGCAGGGATCTTAGGATTCGTGGGTCATTGCACCAATAATATCCTTGGAGAGTTCCTAAGCCTATAGAAAATCTAAACCAATCGAAAATAAGGGTAAACATTCAAACTTGAATCTTAACTTTCCTTAAAATTCGATACTCCACCCTAAATAACTCTTCTAATCATTTTCAATGATTATTTTACCCTTCCAATGCTTTCCAAAGTATATCCTAAGATTAGGAGATGTTAGGGTACCTGAGGGCGCTGATAACTGTTAGTGCATATAAGATCCACATATCTCCACAATGGTATGATATTGTCCACTTTGGGCCCAAGCCCTCATGGTTTTGTTTTTGGGCTTTACCCAAAAGGCCTCATACCAATGGAGATATCTTTTTTCTTATAAGCACATGATCTTTTCCATGTCTTACCAATGTGGGACTTTGATTGTATTCCCCATACTCCCAACAATCCCCCCCTCAAACGAAGGACCACATTGGGCCCCCCCCTCAAGCCTATCCCTCCTCGAAGGATTTTCTCTGCTTGATGTCCGATCTTCAACCCACCAGGACTTCCTGCCAGTTGTTCGGTCCCCCCGACCCAACTAGACTTCCTTCCTGATGTCTGGTTCTCTTGATCCGGACGTGGGAGCTCAACTTCCTTCGTTCGAGGTTCATGGCTTGACATGGACCATGGCTCTGATACCAATTGTTAGTGCATATAAGATCCACATATCTCCACAATGGTATGATATTGTCCACTTTGGGCCCAAGCCCTCATGGTTTTGTTTTTGGGCTTTACCCAAAAGGCCTCATACCAATGGAGATATCTTTTTTCTTATAAGCACATGATCTTTTCCATGTCTTACCAATGTGGGACTCATGGTTTTATTTTTGGGCTTTACCCAAAAGGCCTCATTCCAATGGAGATATCTTTTTTCTTATAAGCACATGATCTTTTCCATGTCTTACCAATGTGGGACTTTGATTGTATTCCCCATACTCCCAACAATAACTAGCTAAACAAACATTGTTCAGCCAATATCAGATACGATAGTCGACTGAACCATGACCAGTCGACTGGTCCATGCGGCAACCGATTGATATCTGCATTTGTAAAAATCAGTGTTCAAAATTGAGATTTGAAAATTCATAAGTAATTATACGTTTTTCTAAAAATCTTAAAATTTCATACATATAATACTCACATCAAATAGTATGAGTGAAAAATAATTTTAAGTTAAAATACTCATTAAATTCAAAGAATAATATAAAGTTCAAGAGCATTGAAACCTTCAATGTTTTATCTAACTTCGTATCAATCTTTTCAATGGTGATTGCAATTAAAAGATAAACTTCACAAAGATTTTTCAAACTGATTTTAAAATGTTTTCAAAATCTTAATTTCAATTATGGTCTATGAGCTAGATGTATATGAATTGTACATTAGTTTTCCTCATGATTTTTCATTATCATTCAATGAGTTCTAAGTTCATTTTGAAGTATCATTTAAGTACCTTCAACTTAACTCATTATCCTAACATCTCACATGTGTCTAGGGTGTATCAATACACACACAAGTCAACCTTATAGTTCTTGTAAGATGTGGGTTTTATTCTTCCCCAATCTAAGGGCTCATGCATTTTATCTAAGCATTCCCAATTTCATTCTCTTATCTTGGGACTTCAAATCAATGTCATTTTCCTTAATTTTAAATTAATTAGTCATAATGCATGAAAATAATCATGATATAAATGATTGTATAAATTAAGCATATTTGCCAATGATATATGTTTTCATAGCATGATATAATTAAGCTAAGTATTATCATGACATTTAAAAATAATAATATGAGCATGATATAATGATATATGGAAAACAAAACATGACATATAAATAATTCAAAGATATAGAGATACCTAAGTCTTAATTCCAATTGCTATTTGTTAGAATTATATCAATTTTGCCATAATAATCAAATCTCCTAAGTGTGTCAAAATCCAAAATGACACACTTTTGGCTCTAAGCCTACTTGTGTCAATTTTGATCAATTTTTCAATCTTTATAATTTCTATTGGCACATCCTAAATTCCTTTAGGATTAATTTCTAAACTCATTTCCAAGGCATCACATAACCTTGAAAATGTCCTAAAGTATCAACTTTATCATGGTTAGGTTAACTATCCATCAATTTAAGATCGACACACCTTAAATCCATCTAGCGTGAATGAATCACACTCCTAGCAATCCAAAACTTATTTGAGCTCCTTGGATTTATTAGGTACTCACTAGGGATGACCTCCCTTAGTACCTTCCTAATGACCCTCTTAGGCTTGGAAACCTTGGTCATTTTGATCTTGTCTAGGTCAACTATAGGGAGTTAGGTTAACTACTCATCCATTTAAGGTTGACACACCTTAAACCCATCTAGAGTGAAGGAATCATACTCCTAAGAACCCAAAACCTATTTGTGCTCTTTGGGTTTACTAGGTACTCACTAGGGATGACCTCCCTTAGTACATTCCCAATGACCCTCCTAGACTTGAAAGTCTTGGTCATTTTGGTCTTGTCTAGGTCAACTATAGGGAATTAGGTTAACTACCCATCCATTTACGATTGATACACCTTAAACTCATCTAGCATGAAGGAATCACACTTCTAGAAATCCAAAACCTATTTGAGCTCCTTGGATTTACTAGGTACTCACTAGGGATGACCTCTGATCCTTTAATGCCTTCCTAATAACCCTCTTAGGCTTGGAAGCCTTGGTCATTTTGATTTTGTCTAGGTAAACTATAAGGATGACTTCTCTTGTGACCTTTTTAGTAGCTTTCCTAGGTTTCTTTGAAACCTTAGCCACTAGACACCTACCATGGTCAACTATAGGGATGACTTTCCTTGTGATCTTTGTAATTCCAGACCTAGTTTTTGATCCATAGTTATATGAAATATTATGGTAAGTTGGAATAGCTTCCTTAGACTTAGATTTGTGACCCAAATTTTTCTTATCCTTAGGTAGTTCTTGCCTCCTAAACCTTAAAGTTTGCCCATTAGACCCATTAATCATGTTTTCTATTTTCCTAATTGTCTTTTCCATTTTCTCAAACTTTGACCTCAAAGCTTGATTTTCTACCTCTAACTTATCCAATTTTGATTGCCCATTATATTTTTGGACATGATTCTTCTTCCTAGGCGTATGCCTAGATTTCTTGGGATTATTACCTAGGTTGTTCTTATCCTTAGCTAAGGTAATTTTAGAATTATCCTTAGGCCTAATATTTCAATGCTTAGCACCTAAACAAAAATATTTATTTCTAGCATGCTTTTGATCATGAATAATTGCAAGTGCATTAAAATCATCCCTAGCATGCTTCTTAACCTTAAAATTTGAAAGTGCATTATTAACAGTTGTCTTAGCCTTAGGAGCTCTCCCTACATTTGAGCTCTCTCCCTTGTCCTTCTTAAACTGACTCCCCCTCGGACATTGACTTCGGTAATATTCTTTTTATTGACATTTGAAGCATAACACATGCTCATTGCCTTTGTGTATGTGGGTTGCGGTCTCCTTTGACTTTTCCTTCATCTTAGGCACTACGAGAGCCTTCTTCTTGACTTCACTTGGACACTTGCTCTTGTAGTGTCCTACTTTCATATACTCAAAGCATATAATATGTTTTTTTAATTTTAATAGCTATGCTTGAGTTACCTTCTTGAGCGATAGGAGAATTTTGGATTTCTTTTTCATTTCTCCTGGATGTAGATGACTCCTCTTGCTCTTGCTCCTGTGTTGAAGACCTAGTCTCCCCCTCAATCTTAGAGGTGGATACTTCCAACTTTTTTACCTCCTCTAATGTTGAGCACCTCTCAACCTCTGAATCCTCAAGCTTTTGAGATAATGAATTTGATTCTTTGGATTCCTCCTCTACTTGAGCCGGTGAGGAATTCTCATGGAGTTCAACTAACTTACTCCATAGTTCCTTAGCATCTCTAAACTCTCCTAATTAATTTTGCCAAAATATCATTAGGTAACAAATTAACCAATATTTTCATTACCATATTATTTATTTTGAATTTTTGGATTTGCTCCTCGGTCCATTTCTTCTTGAGTATTCTCCCCTTCTTGTCCGTCGGAGCTTTGAACCCTACTTCAATGCTAATCCAATTATCAAAGTCACACATAATGAAATATATCATTCTACCTTTTCAATATACGAAATTTTCACGGTCGAAGGTAAGTAGAACCGTGATGTCATTGACCAATCTATCTTGAAACTCCATTTTCCTCTAGATGCTCCCGATTTATCCTCTTGCACATGCTCCCTTGGCGGTTAATCCTTAAAGAGTGACCTCGTTTGATCAGTCCTTGTAGGTCTTCCGAGAAAGCCCGACTCTGATACAAATTGATGGGACTGATTTGACATGCTAGAGGAGGGTGAATAGCGATTTCTTGATTTCGTGTTCGATCGTGCTCGTCTACAAAACGTTAGTGCCCAACAGAATATAGAACTAAAATGCACAACAAAAATAAAAACAAAAACACAATCACAAACACACGATTTAACGTGGTTTGAAACCCTAATTCCTACTCCACAGTTAAGCTCTAGTGATGCACACCACCACTAACAAACTTCTCCTTCTTGGCAACACGTCGGAGGTGGAGAAACCTCTTACAAGGAGTGTTTACAATAATAAATAAGAATACACAACCAAATATGAAATGAAAAGACAAATACAAGCAAAGAATATTTTACAAAAAGAAATTTGATCACTTTACTTTTTGGTTGCTTTTGGAATTCTTTGAAGGTCTGGAACCCAATAACAATTCCCCTTCAACTTCCTCAAAAAATGCTTGCTTCAATCCTCCTTTTCGAGCTCCTAATAAAGCTGCAACTCGGGCTGATTTCACGTCTGACAATCAACTGCCAAAAGGCCTTAGTCGACTGCTCGCCTATCCATTGTCTCACAATGGACTAATCCACATTGACTTTCGCCCAACGGACACCTGAGCAGTCGACTGTTATTACCATCGGTCAACTGCCAATGCCTTAGTCGATTGCTCAATTGACTATCAGAGCTTCTGTGCTCGTGTCCACTACTATCAGTCGACTGCCCATCATTGGCAGTCAACTGTCATGGACAATCGACTGGTGCAAGCCACCAGCCGACTGTCAAGGCACAACAAGCAGTCAAGCCTCAGTCGACTACACACTAATCGACTGCTCGAGTCAAACTAGGCTCCCAAGTGTCGTGCACTTGTCCAGTTGATTGGTTCATAATCCCAATCGACTGGTAAACCTCAAACATGAGGTTTAATCCAAGTATGATTCCCTCATACTTGATCGACTACCCTTGGCCTAAACCTAAGCCTTCTAGCCGCCTCCATCAGCCTCACGCCCTCAGAGTCCGTCCGAGTCCTCCACGAATCGTTCAACCTTTGCGCTAGCCTTCAAGTACTTCCATCGGCAATGTCATATCTTCGGGTACCCTTAGCCTGACCTAAAGTCTTCTAGCCACCTCCATTATGTTGGGACCTGTGCGCCCGCTAGAGGGGGGGGGTGAATAGCGACGTGACCGTACGTAGATGGAAATCGTTCGTGATCGTCTCTACAAAGCTCGTTATGCGCAGCGGAATAGTAATAACAAAAGCAATAACGAAATGTAATAACCACGAACACAAAGATATAACGTGGTTCGGAACCGAACGGTTTCTACTCCACAGATCGAGCTCTAACGACGCCAATGCAATCACTAATCAATAAACTCCTTCTCAACAACAAGTCGGAGGCGGAGAAACCTCGTACAAATGTTTACAACAATAAATGAAAGAAATACAAGCAAATACAAAGGAAATGTAAAGAACACTTTACAAAACTAGGGTTTGAGCGCTTTGCTTATTGGTTGCTTGGATGATGTTGAAGGGCCCTGAAATGCACCTGCAAATCGCCTCAAGAAAGCTCCCTAAGAACTGATAATCGAGCCTTCCACGAACAACTGCTTTTATCCTCCATCGGGCTGGATTTCCGCCTGACAGTCGACTGCCATAAGTCACCAGTCGACTGCCAACACTGTAGCTATGAGATAACGACTCTATCCACGCTGAAAAATCCCAACGGGACTCTTGGCGATCGCCAACATTGGCGATCGACGAAGACTGTAGCCGACCGCCAGGCACGAGCGCTCTACTCGACATTGATCGACCGATCGCCGACCTTGACAATCGATTGCCGACACTCGATCGCTTCCAATGAGCGATCGCGCAGAGCATATCCAGCTCTAAACGGCAGTCGAACTCTAGTCGACTCTCGGCAGTCGAACCGGCCATAATGCCAGTCGACTGCCAACCTAAAAAATGAGGTTTTAACCCAAGTATGGTGCCCCCATACTTGCTAGACCACACTTAGCCTAGACCTAAGCCTTCTAGCCACCTCCATCAGCCTCATGCCTCTCGGATCCCTCCAAGTCATCAATGACTTGTTCATCCATCGCGCTAGCCTCCAGGTGCTTCCCTCGGCTATGTCATGCTAACGGTGTCTACACCGCCAAGGCACATTGGACTTACGCTGCCAAGACTCCGCTTGGACTTTACGCCGCCAATATCAATCCCCTTGGACTTCTCTCAAATGCCAAGACTCAAGCTTGGACTTTTCCTTGTCAACCCATGTTGGACTTTCCATGCCAAGACCATGCTTGGACTTTCCTTTGTGCCAAGTACTCAAGACTTGGACTTTCCCAAATGCCAAGTACCCATAACTTGGACTTTACCTTGCCAAGACCCATGCTTGGACTTACCCTTGATCAGATGGTCAACCCTAGTCAACCATCAAAGTCTCCCTCGAGTCAAACTCGAGTCCGGTCAATTATAACCTGGGTCGATTGCTCCAACAATCTCCCTAACTGAGTCAAACCCGAAACTTGGTCAATAACTGGTCTAATCGTCAACACTTCTGGTCACATAATCTGATCAATGTTCTACTCCAAACAAACCACTTTAATAGTTCGACAAATACATTTGAATACTTAGTAATTAATCTCCGCGCGATGACAAAAACAAACTTTGAGTTAGGCCCCTAACTCAAATTTCCTTACCAATTTTCCAAATTGGTAATTTTAGCTTCTCCCCCTTTTTGACATACATCAAAAAGGTTATCTCTCCAAGGAGGTCAATGTCTCATGTTCCAATGAGATCTTACAATCTTCCCCTTGATTCAAAAATACCTAGGATGCCTACCATCTACCTAGTGATAAGTCTCATATCACTCAAAAGAGGCAATCCTATACTCTCTCCCAATTTCCAAATTGAGTTTCTCAAAATCCCATCAATTTTCCTAATTGATGATACTCTCCCAATAACTTCTCCCCCTTCAAGAAGAGAAATACATCCATCATCCCAAGATGGATAACTCCCCCTAAAGGCTTGCTCCCCCTTGACCATTGCACCAACAATGTCCTTGGGAAGTCCCTAAGCCAATAGAAACTCTAAACCATCAAAATTAAGGTTCTATGTTCAAACTTGAACTTTCCATACCCTAAATTTGATACTTTTACCTAACACTTCTCCTAATCCATATCCAATGGATTTTCACCCTTTATAATGCTTCCCAAAGCATATCCTAGGGTTAGAAGTGGTTAGGGACCTTTACCATGGCTGAAATTGGCTAAACAAATCTTGTTAAGCCGAAATCAGACGACGATCGACTCTATCAATCGATCATTGCCACACTCATCATCGATCGCCACAAAGGCGATTGAGTGATGAAATTTCCGAATTTCAGCTATCAGAATCGAGTTTTGAAAAGTCATAAGTAATTCTACGTATTTTGAAAAAACACGAAACTTGATACGTATATTACTTATAGTCAATACAATGGGTGAAAACTATTTGAAAATTATTTTACCCATAAAATAGTGAGTTTGATACAAAACTCAAAACCATTGAATTTTTCAATGTTTTGGACCTATTTTGTATCAACTCTATCAATGGTGATTGCTATCAAAAGATAGACTTCACCAAGGTTTTTCAAAATGATTTCAAAATATTTTTGAAAACCTATTTTGGATCACATTCCTTAGGCTCTATGTACATGACTTGTACACAAGCTTTCCCAATAATCCACATGTTGAGTTAAGATGAGTTTGAGTTCAACTAGATGCAAACACTATGCACCTTGAACTTAACTCATATCCTAGCATCTCACATGTATCTAGGGTGTATAAATACACATACATGTCAATTGGATGTGAGATGTAGGTTTTGGTTCATTTAATCTAGGGTTTCATGCATTTCCTAGGCAACCCTACTTGATTCCCTTATAAATGAGACTTCAAGTTATGTTATTGTCCTTAGTTCAATTTTAATCAATTTAATGCATGAAATGATCATGACATAAAGATAGCAATATTTAAGCATGGCCAATGATCATGATGTCATGACATATGATAAAATCTAAAAACACATGACATTTAAAAATCTTAATCCTAAAACATGAACATGACATATACAATGAATAAAAGTAAGCATGATGTCATGACATGTTATATGAAAAACAAAGCATGACATATAAAATATATAGGTACAATAATACCTAAATCTTAATATTAATTGCCATTTGATATAATTCATCATATTTTGCTATATTTCTACTTTTCTCCCAAGTGTGCCAAAAACCCAAAATGACACACCAACCTCTAAACCTAAATTGTGTCAATTTGATCATTTTATCAAACTTCTCAAATAATATTGACACATCCTAAAATCTTTTAGGATTAAGACTCAAATGTATTTCCAAGGTGACCCTAACCTTGAAAATAACCTAAAAATGCCATCTTTATCATGGTTGAGTTAACTACCCATCCAATCAAGGTTGACACACCCTAACCCCATCTAGCGTGAATCTATCACGCTCCTAGGAACCCAAAATCTATTTGAGCTCATTGGGTTTACTAGGCATTCCTTAGGGATAACCTCCCTAGATACCCTCCTAATGACCCTTCTAGGCTTGTTAGCCTTGGTCATTTGGGTTTTGCCATGGTTAACTTTAAGGATTGCCTCCCTAATAACCTTCTTAGTGGCCACCCTAGGTTTCCTAGAAACCCTAGCCACTAGGCACAATCTTTGGTCAACCTTAGGGATGACTTCCCTATTGACCTTGGTCTTCCTAGACCTAATTAGTGTTCTATGATCTAATGGAACACTATGATAAGCCACCTTAGGCTTAGGTTTGTGACCCAAACCATTCTTGCCCTTGAGTGACTTTTGCTTCTTGGGTCCTAAATGTTGACTTTGAGATTTTGACCTAGAAGTTTGACTAATTGACCCTTGCATTTGATTTTGCATAACCTTAAGGGTCTTTTCAAGCTTTTCAAGCCTTGACCTCAAGGCTTGGTTCTCTAATTCTAATTGCCCAACTTTAGAATTTTGATTTGGTTTTTGGGCATGAGACTTCCTAGGAATATGCCTAGTCCATTTAGGATTGAAACCTAGGTGCTCTTGCACCTTTCTAATGGTCTCCCTAGGTAAAATTTTTCTAGAGTTATTTAACCTAGGTTTGTCCTTAGATAAGTTATTTTTAGGGACATTAGTCTCAAATTTCTCCTTACTCCTAAGGTTGACCTTCTTAGTTCCTAAGCAACATTCTCTATTTCTAGCATGCTCTTTTTGATAAATAGCAAGATTGCTAAAATTATTTCTAGCATGCTTTTTGACATTATTTGAATAAAAAGATTTATTCAAAAATACCTTAGGGTTACCTTTGGAAGCTCCCCCTACATGTGTAGCTCCTTCTTGGGTCTTTTTGCTCCCCCTAGGACATTGACTCCGGTAATGCCCCTTTGAGTTGCACTTGAAGCATATGATATGCTCCTTGCTCTTTTGACTTGGGGCATCGGCATCCTTGACTTTTGGTACCGGTGGAGCTTTCCTAACCTTCTTTGGGCACTTGCTCTTGTAGTGCCCGACTTCTCTACACTCAAAACATATGATATGATTTTTATTACAAATTGATATGTTTGAGTTACCTATGGTGGATGTGGTGATTGGAGTGGATTCTTCATTCCTCCCGGAGGTTGAGACTTCTTCTTGAATTTGTTCCGGCTCCGGTGTGGATGGTCTCTCCCCCTCAAACCTAGAGGTGGATGCCTCCTCCACTTCTTCCACTGCTTCTACCTCTTCAGATTCAGATATTGATTCCCTATCAACCTTCGAATCCTCTAGCTCTTTGGATGTTTCTTCTTGAGCTTCAGAGGGTGATGGTCCTTCTTCTTGGACCGATGATAGACTTTCATGGAGCTTGGCCAAATCGCTCCATAGCTCCTTGGCATCCACATAGTCACCTAGGCTACACAAGAGGTCATTAGGAATTAAATCAAAAATGAGGTTTACCCAAAAATTAGGTTTTAACCCAAGTATGGTGCCCCCATACTTGCTAGACCACCCTTAGCCTAGACCTAAGCCTTCTAGCCACCTCCATCAGCCTCACGCCTCTCGGATCCCTCCAAGTCATCCATGACTTGTTCATCCATCGCGCTAGCCTCCAGGTGCTTCCCTCGGCTATGTCATGCTAACGGTGTCTACACCGCCAAGGCACATTGGACTTACGCCGCCAAAACTCCGCTTGGACTTTACGTCGCCAATATCAATCCCCTTGGACTTCTCAAATGCCAAGACTCAAGCTTGGACTTTCCTTTGCCAACCCATGTTGGACTTTCCATGCCAAGACCATGCTTGGACTTTCCTTTGTGCCAAGTACTCAAGACTTGGACTTTCCCAAATGTCAAGTACCCATGACTTGGACTTTACCTTACCAAGACCCATGCTTGGACCTACCCTTGATCACATGGTCAACCCTAGTCAACCATCAAAGTCTCCCTCGAGTCAAACTCGAGTCCGGTCAATTATAACCTGGATCGATTGCTCCAACAATCTCTCCAACATATTAACCGACATCAATGTACAACATCAATGTCAAACCACTTTGTCAAACATCCTATGTCAAACATCAAAACATCACTCGAGTCAAACTCGAGTATGGTCAATCGTGACCTGGGCCGATTGCACCAACACATTAGCCTCACGCTCTCAGGGTCCATCCGAGTCATCCATAACTCCTTCACCCTTCACGTTAGTCTTCAAGTGCTTCCATCGCCTATGTCATGCTAACCGGGTATCCTTTGCCAAGAGGTCGCGCCTCCGGGACTTCTCCATTGTCAAGCCTCAATGCTTGAACTTTTCACCACCAAGACTACACATTTGGACTTATTCCTTTACCAAATATCCATATTTGAATTTTCACTGTTAAGACTAGGCATGTTTATCGATTCCTCAGTTCCGGTTCGGTTCTAACCGATTTCGAATTCGTCGACGTTAGAACCGGTTCAAAACTGGTTTCGAATCGATTCCGGTTCCAAAGTTTTAACTTTAGAATCAATTCAATCCGGATCGATTCCGAAATGGTTCCGGACCACCTTCCTCGAACTTGAGCTTCCAAATTCATCTAATGTGTTGGCAATCCTATTTTGTTTTCTATCACAAAATAATCTTGTAGACATGTTAGCATGCTAAGAATGTCCACCTTTAAATTAGCAACCAGAACTAGATCCAAATCGGAACCAAAACCGGTTCTGAACCGGTTCCGAACTGGTTCAGAAATCGATTGGAACCGAATCAAATCGGAATCAGAATGGTTCCGGTTCGGTTCCAGAACCAATTCATTTGAATCAGTTTCGATTCCGAATTTAATGAATTGGTTTCAACTCGGTTCCGGATCGAACCAATCCATTAAGCATGTCTAGCTAAGACTACACACTTGGACTTACGTGATCAAGACTATACCGATAGATTTTTTCTTGCTAATTAAGTATCCAATCTTGTACTTCCCTTGCCAAATTTCTAAACTTAGATTTCCACTCGAATCTTACTTGAGCTAGGTTATCCTTGACTTGAGATCGATTACTCTAACAATCAGCTCCTAACAATCTCTCTCATATGACCTTGGATATTTCAAACATCCACTTGTCTAGTTAACATGGTCAAACTATATTGTCGAACAATGGTCAAACTCATTGTCAAATATCAAAGCTCTACTTGAGTCTCACTCGAGTCTGGTCAATTATGACCTTAGTTGATTGCACCAACAATTTCGACTGCGATTTGATTGGTCGGATGGCGACTCCGACGGATTCAAGAGTTAAATTATAATACTAATCGGAGAAGAAAGAGCTATCAGAGAAGAAGAGACGGAAGAAAGTATTGTGCATTCTCGTTTGATCAGACAGTGGAGAAGTCGTCACGCATACGACGCAAATATATATATATATATATATATATATATGAAAAATATTATTCTATATAATTCATCCGTGAACATCCATGTGTATCTCTATTATTTATCGTCTGATTACTTGTGCATTATAGTTCGATATTTGAATTCTAAGGAATCGAACGATATATATACATATATATATATATATATACACAGAGAGAGAGAGAGATCTTCTGTGCGTGTGATCAACCGTCACGACCGTCCGCATGACGCGATCCCCTCCGTCGTCGCCCGCGTCGTCGGTGTCTTGTCCGAGCACGCCGGTCGCCGGGGCGCGATCGGCGCCGACTCACGCGCCCGATCGGCGGTGATCGGATTCCGGCCAATTAGCGACGGAATCCAGAACCGCCGAATGATCGCTTCACGCGGCCCGGCGATGCGCGCGCTGCCGGCCGCGATCGGCAATTCGGCCGAAATCACCGCCGTCGCGGCCGATTTCGACCGCGATTCGGCCCGCCGTCGGCCGAATGGCGGCCGCCCCATTATACCGGACGGACCGACGTCGGCTGTCGGTCCGTCCGGCGTCGGATTTCGGCCGCAATTCGGCCCGATCGTGGCCGGCAGTGGCGCGGCCACTACCGACCGCGTGAAGCGGTCGTTTCTGGCCGGTTTGCATCGGATTTCGGGCGCTAACCGGCCGGAAATTGGTCATCGTCGGACCGCGCGCGAGTCGGTCGTCGATCGCGCCCGGTCTGTTGGCGGCCGACGGCCTTGGCGCGACAGCGGCAACGATGGGAGGTGGGTGCGTCGCGGACAGGGCGCGGACGTAGACCCGGCCAAGGTCCGGGTCAAACCCGGACCCGACCCGGAACCGGACCGTGGTCAACGGTCCGGTTAACTCAGCCAGGTTTGACCGGACCGTGGACCGACCGCATATTAGGGTCCGGTCCGCTTTTAAAAACGACCCGAAAAAAAATTGAACCGGCGGTTAAAAAAAATAAAAAATTAACGACCACGATTTCATGACCGTTGATGATCAACGACCACGATTTCGTGGCTGTTGTGGTGCAACGACGATCCGTCTGGTCGGCTCGGCCCGGACCGGACCCGGCGGGTCGACCGTTTTTTTTTTAAATAAAAAAAATTCGTGGCCGTTGATGATCAACGGCCGGCCGTCGTCGGCCGGCGGACCGTGGTCGGCCGGCGGACGTCGCGTTGGATTGGATTTTTTTCTTTTTCCTATAAATACACCTCCATTCCCTCTCATTTTTTCACAAATCACAACTCCTTTTCTCTAATTCTCATTCCCTCATTTGCTTTAAAGTCTCAACTTTCAAGTCATATTTTTACAAATGGTGTAGGGTTTTGCCCTTGTTGAGTCCGTGAGGGGAAACTTCGCTTCCCCTTCGCCTCGGTTGCTTGACCATGGTGATCCCTTCGATGTCCCCGGATTAAAAATTTAATCCTAGACAAAAGGGATTCCCAAAGCAACCAAGTCATCGTCGTGCTATTCGTTTAGAGAGGTCACTTGAACAAACTAGTTGTTCAAGCGACCATTCTCTATTCTACGAGTAGCCGCGGAATAGACGATGTCCGGATCGCCAGTTTTTGTGTTTATACTCGGGATCCAAGTATTATTTAGCCATTTACAGAAATATAACATGCTCATAAATCAAAAATAAATACAAGCAATGAATAAATGAGAAAGAAGAATAGGTATACCTCCTAGTCTTCTAATGTATGACCTTCCTCCTTTTGGACGTCGTGTGAGCGACGATCCACCAAAAGTTGAAGCTCCTAGATCTCTAATGTATGACCTTCCTCCTTTTGGACGTCGTGTGGGCGACGATCCACCAAAAGTTGAAGCTCCTAGATCGCAACACTTCTTTCCTTGCTCTTCCAAAGCAAGAGAAAGAATAGAAACAAGGATATTTACCTCCCTAAAACCAGCCAACAAGAAGCAAGGAGTATCCTTGCCGCCGGCCAACAAAAGAAGGAAAGAGAAGGAGTTTTGGGTGTGGCCGGCCAAAAGCTCCAAGGGAAGACCCTAAACCTTTGTTCCACCGGCCAAGGAGAAGGAGAAGGCTTGTTTTGGACGCTGGCCAAGGTCTGGAAGGAAGAAGATGGGCGCCGGCAGCTTGGGGAAGAAGAACAACTAAGGAAAGACTTTCCTTAATAGGTGCCGCCCAAGCTCCAAACCCTAATTCCTAACCTTGCCGCCAACTCCAAAAACCCTAGCTCTCTTCAATTGTTCTCCACGCCAACTCCATGCCATCCTTTTATAGAGTTAGGGATAAGCCATGAATTAATCTCATCCATTGGTTCTAGGGATTTAATCTCAACCGTCGGATCTAGAGTTTTAATCTCAACCGTCGGATCTAGAGATTTAATCTCTACCTTTGGATCTCGAGATTTGTTTCTATCCTTTGGATCTAAGCATCATGAGGTGTTAATAGGCTACATTAGGGACCATGAGGAGGAGTTGGGTCTTGGCCACCTGTTAAATACTGAAAAATTTAAAATATTAAATTAAATGGCCAAAGAATTAAGGAAATAATCTTGGAAATTTTTCGGTATTTTTAGGAATTTTTCCGGAATTTTTCTGGATTTAAACGGGGCTTGTACGAGATATTTACGGGGATAAGAAAAAAATAGGCTTTTAAAAGGCCTGTTTGGTTTATCAGTATTGAGGGGTTATTAACCTAAAAACCTAAGTTTATCTATTTCTCTTTTTCTTTTTCCCCGCCGCAACTCCTTCCCCTTCGGCAGTTCCTCTCGCGCGAGCTCTCGCCGTCGCCGACAGTGCCGTCTCCTCTCCGTCGTTCACGTCGCCGATGGTTCACAGGCTACCATTGTCGCCTTAGCCTTCTCTGCCACCGACGCCGCAGTGCCCTGCTCTCGCGATTTCTTCCTCACTGTATGGGTCGGTAAACCCTCGCCATTTCCTCTTTTCCTCGCTGTTCTTTTCACACGAGCCTTCCTTCTCGAGACCTTTCTGACCTCCCTGATCTCCTTTGTGGGTCGGGTCACGGGCCGGAGTGACGGTGGCCGCGGGCGCTAGGGCCGGGTTTGACCGGAGGTTGTGATCTTTGCCATTGGGCGCTAGAGCAAGGGGTCTCGAGCCAGTGAATCGAGGAATTGAGATAAAGGAAAGTGGCTGCCGGTGGAGTCCAACGACTGGTAAGCTTGTTCGATTATCTGTCTTTTAGCAGTAATTACTAGATTATGTGGTTTCTAATGTAGAATTGGGATTTTGTGAGTTGAGGTTGGCCTATTGTGCCAACTGTGAGGGTAAGATGTCGGCTGGGGTGAGTAAAGAAGACCTGGGCTAGTTGTGTAAGGGTTGTGATTTTGGACAGTGATCTTAAGCCATGGATTGTCCGGTAATAGGTTTCGGTTATGGATCTATGTGAGTGTAGATTGAGGAAAATGGTGGTATGTGATTTGCTTATGTATCTAATCTGATATGTAGTTGGGTTCTTTGATTTTGATACCTGTATATGGGGGTAAGGAAGTAAATGGGATTACCCTATTGCGGAACTTGGTTAAATAGGCTACTATTGGGTTACTGGTTAGTAACTAATGGAAGAAGTTGTTATATTGGTAAGGTTCAGGATATGAATTTATGTTAATTTGCTTATTGGTCGATTTGGGTTGATTACGGTCTTATCCGTTTGATTGGTATGTTAGTGAGCGAGGAATGGTTCAAAAATGTGTTACTCGGAGGATATGGGATTTGGGATTTGGGCTAAATTAATCGTATGGATTATTTGTGGGCAAGGAAAATTAGGTTAATTGATTTAAGTTATGAAGGAAATCGATTAATTATTCGATTTGTCGGGGAATTGTATTTTTGTGCTTGACTATAGTCATGCTTTATGCAGGTTTCGGTCACGAGGCAGGTCCTCAGTCGTGACGATTTTGTTCATTCTTGCGGATATATATATTCAGGCGGGTATTTTGACTTAACTTTTAGATTAAGTCAAATTGATATGCTAGTTAGGATAACTTACAATAATTTTTCATGTTTATATGCCTAGTATGCTTTTGGTGCCTACTAGATACATGCATGTGATAGGATATGATTATATTTACCTGTTTGATTTGGATCATAGTATGTGGATTAGGGATATGTACATATTGGTTGTACATATCATTCGGATAGGTATTTTGAGTAGGATTTACATGCTTTAGTATCATGCACCATTTTCGCATGATTGCATGCTAGCTGGACGGGGTTCCATTATTGTTGAGCTCGCAGCTAGTTACATGGCCTGCACACCCTGCCACTCATGGGTTAGTGGTACATCAGGAGGGTGTGTGCAGTTGCTCTGTCAGGCTCCGCTGGACCGCTCATGGGTAGCGACGAGGCAGCGTGGTAGCGGGCAGGGATCCCTCCTCTGGTCTATGACACCGGGAGATGAGAGCTTAGCTCCCCCACTATGTTTGGGGCAGGAGGATAGGTGTACTCCGACAGCATCCTGTCCACTCGGTCACTCAGGAGCAGTGATGGCAGAGTGCACAGTTGTCATAGCCCTACCCACTCGGCTTCACCATTGCGTGTGAGGCGGCTGACTGGCGTCAGGGGTGACCATGTCATTGGCACGACATGCATTTTTGCACGGATTGCATTTGTATTGTGTTTGTTGCATTTGTATTGATGCCTTGGATGTGCATATGATTGTCATGCATACAGGATACATGATTATATATGGTCAGGACTTTATTACTTCTAGTCAGGCACATGCTCCTATATCAGGGTAGGAGATTCGGTAGAAATCTGATCATTTTGTATTTCTTGCTTGCATACCCTATTTATGTGAGACTGTACTGGCATGATATTTTTATTGTTAGCTATACCTTACTTTGCATATCTACTATACCCGCAGAGTTCTTTGAACTCACCCCGTTGATTATATCTATTTCAGGATGAAGCTGTCAGGAGAGTCCAGCTGCCAAACCCCCTCGTCGTGGAAGTGTATTTGGTCTTATGGTTTTGGATGTTTGTATAGAGGATATGTTTAGGTCCTGATGTTTTGGTTATGTACTTGTGGAAGTTTGGGATTATTTGTGGTGTCCTTATGGACTATTCAATTATTTGGTTGTATGTTCACCTTTCGGAGATGGCAGAAGGGGTAAGTCTAGATGTGATAGACTTCATTTATTTACTATGATGGTTGGCCTGAGGCCTTATGATCTGCGTGTGTAGATGTGGTATGTTCCGGTCGTGTTGACCGATGTATAGTGGCCGTGTAGGCCTTGTATAAAATTTGATATTGTCACCCGTACAGGGGAGATGCTGTCGGATTTTTGTCTGGCGGGGACTCCCTCGGGGCGTGACAATTTATTTGGTATCAGAGCGTAGGTTTCCGAGTTCATTAGGGTCTTTGGGTTTATGGAGTTCGCCAAGTTTGGCAGGTTAACTGGGTATTTTCGGAGTTGTATGGATTTCCAACGATTTTTATGTTTCGGAAATTCGAGGTATTATTGACGAGGTCAATATGGGGGATTTGGCGGCGACAGGACATCTCCAGACAGCTAACAGGTAAATACATTCTAGAAAATTTTCTAGATTTAGTACATATTTATATTGGTTATGCGGTGATATCATGTTTTGGCTGGTATTATTTTAACCTGATATCTATTTGACTGTTAGATTTTTAGGTTGCTGGTTTATAGATAGCATTTGGTTATAAATTGCTATTACTGTTATACGTAGCTTGTTATCATTGTGATAAAAAAATGATTAGATATTATTGGTAGATGTTTACCACTTAGGATTTGACTAGTATTCGGATTATTAGACTAGTTGAATAATATGACTAAGATGGATAAATTCGTAGAAGGCATGAGGACATGAATACATAGCTTATGTAGTTTAGGGTATATATAAGCATCTGATGCTTTATTTATATATTGCCTTGACTTTGTTCTGGCATTGACTTTGTTCTGGCATGACCCTTTAGTAATACCCTAATTAATTTCAGCCATTGATTCCCATTAGTAGGACTATGCTGTCGTTTATTAGACAGCATGTTATATGTTTATGGTTATGAGTTTTTGCGGTGGATATCATGATTAAGACTAGTAGAAATAGAATAACTTAGATGAAGTTATTCTGTAGGAGCGGATCTCCGAAATGAAACAACATTAGTGGAACCCTAGGTGTTGGAACCCTAGGCGTAATGACCCGGATGTGCATATTGGTATATGTTTATCCATGTACTATTTCAATGATATGGTAATCGGACTAGTAGAGTTTGTATGGTAAGGATGCGATTAATCCTTACTATATCTCTCATTCGTGGTTGAGAGAGAGTCTGCAGTAGAGTCTCTCTATAGGTAGGTGTTTTGTATATGGTGGTCAATCATGTCCCCCATACATGGTTGAGATAGTCTACTGTAAGGTTATACTCTTGCGTTATTCGTTCAGAGTTGATGATAATCGGATTAGTATGATGCCTGTAGCTAGATAGCTACTTTACAGGTTAAGTACCCATGAGATCTGTTCGTGGTAGCATGTTGGAGCATGCATGATTGAACTGGGAGGATGGTATAATTTGGACTTAACCCTCTTGCCGTGTTTGTTAGTAGAGGAGTTATCTTTGTTGACCTTGATAGGCGTTTCCTGTTAGTTGGGACGAATCCTATGATTAATCGTCTCGACGTGATTATTAGTGGACTTATGATTTTGATCGACCTTGAAAACCGATCATGTTAGAAGGGTTGGAATCCTGGACTTAATCATCTCGACTTATTTATTTATAAGTCGATGATCTTTACCGGCTTTGGTAGACCTTTCGTATTAGAGGTGTTGAAACCCTCGCTTGACTGCCTCAATGGGTTTAATCGTAGATCGATGATCTTTGTCGACGTTGAAAGTCGATTTATGCAGGATGTATTGGATAACCCTAGGCTTAACAACCTAGGATAATCGACTGCTCACGCGACCTATTGGTGGTAGTACGCCAGAGCGTGCAGTCAATAATTAGATATTTATATACAGTCTGTCTATCCACGAGTCTCATTCGTGGTAGTATATAGTTGCGCGTAGACCGTGCTATTGATTGTCGGCCCATGGGTTACGTTCGTGGTAGCTCATAGATAGTTTCCTTTTTGTGCGAGAGCCACGAGACTTTGTCGTGGTATCCGGATGTACACTGCTTGTTGCAGTGGTTGTGTATGTTGCAGGTATATTTATTATACTGCTGATCGGGTTAGTAGCAGACTGATATGGGTACTCTGAGGGTTGGGTTACTCTAGCTTGTTCCCTGTGACTTCCATTATGTGCATTATGATTATGCACTATTGTCTATACATCCACAGAGTAATTGTATTTATCCCCTCCTCACTTATCCTTTTGGTTAACTGATGGAGGACGTGTCTTATTGACCTACCTTCGTGTCGCTCAGAGAGTTCCTTGCCGAGCTTGTCCCACTGCATCGTCGAGATGCTGCTTGATCTACTTTATCGGTATTGCATTTTATTTATGCACTTTGGATTTTGTCGCAGTTTGATTTGGTGTCATAAAACTATTTTACTTTAAGTGATATATGTTTAGTCGTGCATGCATGCAGTTAATAAAATATATCTATTAATATTTCGAGGTTTTTACCATATTTGGTCCATTGATTTCTGAATATTGTCACTAAGGGGCTCCTCTGTCATTTGGATGACGGATATGCCCCCAGGACGTGACAATTTTATTGGTTTTTGGTTTTTGGTTTGTGGGATTTGTGTTTCAAGGATTTTATTTTCCTTGGATTTTTGGGAGTTCTCAGGTTTTGGGACCAGGCGAGCTGAAGGATATCTCTGAGCTATAGGAAAAGTATTGTCTTTAGTAGTTACGATACTTTTGTGGCTAGGAAAACTATTGACTTAGTGAAATTGTCCCTACTCATGGTCGGGGACGAGGTCGAAAACGTATTGACCTTGAGGAACCTAACGATGATTTCAGAAATACGGACTCTTTAGAGGTGCCGACTGATGTCGAATTGGGAAGCTAGAGATTTGGCCCGCTAGCCATCTATTAAGAGGACAAGGAGTAAACCCTCGGAGAGTATCAGTCCCTACTAATAGTGATTTGGTTATGGATAAGGCGTGTATGCCTACACTGGTTAAGACGATGAAAGATCGTTTTACCTTATTATAGGAGGTGTTGGATGGGATGTTTATCCGTCCCATAATTTCTTCCAGAGAAGATCCGGAACTCTTTGTTAAAAGAGAGATGGACTTTTGAGATTTTGCATCGATTATCGATGATAGAATGCGGTAGTTGTGGAAGGAAATGAATATTCTTCATTATGGGTAGAGGATCTATTTAGATCAGCTGTAGGGCATCGGTGTATGCTCTAGGATTGATTTATGACTGATGGGTTGATATTGTAGTGACATGGTGTCATACAATTATCAGTATCGTTGTGATGATTATTATATCATCAGCCTAGAGTAAAGAGAATGCAGTTGTATAGCGACGACAATTTCATACTTGGTATTAATTGTATGAGCTTATGATTATCTTATTAGACTTAATGACGACTTAGTCGTCCAGGAATTTGGAAAGTCGTGTATTCTGGACACGATTGGATTAGTTGTGGTCGTTGTATTGCGTAACTTGGCCACTATTGAGGGTGGTAGTTGAAGTTGCGCACTCGGTCACCGTGGATGGTAGTTTTCTTGGTATTGGTTTAATTATCACTATATATATGGATAGGATGCTCTAGCGGTACTACATCGCTGACTGGTTGGACCAGGAAGGTGATGGAATTTACTTGGTCTGCAGCTTGTGAAACTAGTTTCAGGGCTCAGACGATGGTTGACTTTTACGCCAGTGTTGATTAATCATTCTGGTATGGAAGGAAGGGTAGAGTACTTGAATGTATTATTTCGGGGATCGGAGCGATTCCGATGCTAATGAATAGGACGTATCCTAAGCTTACGGCAGTTAAAGGACTGCGAGATAATCCGTCATACATATGACGTGGACTTCGCAGTTATTAGGTTGTATTGTAGGGGTGAAGAGATTTGGCCACCGTGGTAAGTTAGCTCCAAGGTACATTGGACCTTTCGAGATTTTTGGAGAGCATCGGAGCAGTCGCTTACCGACTAGCGCTACCACCGTCTTTGGCTGGTGTTTATGATGTGTTTCATGTGTCCATGCTGAGGAAGTATGTGCCAGACTTTATACATATTCTGTCTGACGTGTTAGGTTCCATTCAACCTGATGCTACTTACGCAGAGGTTCCGGTACGGATTTTGGATTACAAGGAATGACAGTTGCGGAATAAGATTGTGCGACTTGTCAAGGTCGGGTGGAGTCACCACACCGACGAAGAGGCTATTTGGGAGCTTGAGGAAAAGATCAAAGCTCAATATCCCCACTTGTTTACTTAAGGTACGTGAAATATATTTTTCAGTACTTGTGGTATTTCTTACTCATTATGCATCTGAGTAGGAAATTTGGGGACCAAATTTTTATTAGTGGGGGAGAATGTTAAATACTAAAAAATTTAAAATATTAAATTAAATGGCCAAAGAATTAAGGAAATAATCTTGGAAATTTTTCGGTATTTTTAGGAATTTTTCCGGAATTTTTCTGGATTTAAACGGGGCTTGTACGAGATATTTACGGGGATAAGAAAAAAATAGGCTTTTAAAAGGCCTGTTTGGTTTATCAGTATTGAGGGGTTATTAACCTAAAAACCTAAGTTTATCTATTTCTCTTTTTCTTTTTCCCCGCCGCAACTCCTTCCCCTTCGGCAGTTCCTCTCGCGCGAGCTCTCGCCGTCGCCGACAGTGCCGTCTCCTCTCCGTCGTTCACGTCGCCGATGGTTCACAGGCTACCATTGTCGCCTTAGCCTTCTCTGCCACCGACGCCGCAGTGCCCTGCTCTCGCGATTTCTTCCTCACTGTATGGGTCGGTAAACCCTCGCCATTTCCTCTTTTCCTCGCTGTTCTTTTCACACGAGCCTTCCTTCTCGAGACCTTTCTGACCTCCCTGATCTCCTTCCCCGCTCCAGTTCGTCGGCGGTGTCTACATCTGGTTCAGAGCAGGGGCTGGGGTTTCTGCCGGAGCAGATGGTGCTGGCGGCGGCTAGGCAGCGGGTTTGACCGGAGGTTGTGATCTTTGCCATTGGGCGCTAGAGCAAGGGGTCTCGAGCCAGTGAATCGAGGAATTGAGATAAAGGAAAGTGGCTGCCGGTGGAGTCCAACGACTGGTAAGCTTGTTCGATTATCTGTCTTTTAGCAGTAATTACTAGATTATGTGGTTTCTAATGTAGAATTGGGATTTTGTGAGTTGAGGTTGGCCTATTGTGCCAACTGTGAGGGTAAGATGTCGGCTGGGGTGAGTAAAGAAGACCTGGGCTAGTTGTGTAAGGGTTGTGATTTTGGACAGTGATCTTAAGCCATGGATTGTCCGGTAATAGGTTTCGGTTATGGATCTATGTGAGTGTAGATTGAGGAAAATGGTGGTATGTGATTTGCTTATGTATCTAATCTGATATGTAGTTGGGTTCTTTGATTTTGATACCTGTATATGGGGGGTAAGGAAGTAAATGGGATTACCCTATTGCGGAACTTGGTTAAATAGGCTACTATTGGGTTACTGGTTAGTAACTAATGGAAGAAGTTGTTATATTGGTAAGGTTCAGGATATGAATTTATGTTAATTTGCTTATTGGTCGATTTGGGTTGATTACGGTCTTATCCATTTGATTGGTATGTTAGTGAGCGAGGAATGGTTCAAAAATGTGTTACTCGGAGGATATGGGATTTGGGATTTGGGCTAAATTAATCGTATGGATTATTTGTGGGCAAGGAAAATTAGGTTAATTGATTTAAGTTATGAAGGAAATCGATTAATTATTCGATTTGTCGGGGAATTGTATTTTTGTGCTTGACTATAGTCATGCTTTATGCAGGTTTCGGTCACGAGGCAGGTCCTCAGTCGTGACGATTTTGTTCATTCTTGCGGATATATATATTCAGGCGGGTATTTTGACTTAACTTTTAGATTAAGTCAAATTGATATGCTAGTTAGGATAACTTACAATAATTTTTCATGTTTATATGCCTAGTATGCTTTTGGTGCCTACTAGATACATGCATGTGATAGGATATGATTATATTTACCTGTTTGATTTGGATCATAGTATGTGGATTAGGGATATGTACATATTGGTTGTACATATCATTCGGATAGGTATTTTGAGTAGGATTTACATGCTTTAGTATCATGCACCATTTTCGATGATTGCATGCTACCAGAGGGTTCCATTATTGTTGAGCTCGACTAGTTACATGGCTCGCACACCGCCACTCATGGGGTTAGTGGTACATCGAGAGGTGTGTGCTTGCTCTGTCGAGCTCATTGGACCGCTCATGGGTAGCGGCAGGCGTGGTAGCGGGCGAGGATCCCTCCTCCGTCTATGACACAGGAGATGAGAGCTTAGCTCCCCCACTCTGTTTGGGCCAGGAGGATAGGTGTACTCCGACAGCATCCTGTCCACTCGGTCACTCAGGAGCAGTGATGGCAGAGTGCACAGTTGTCATAGCCCTACCCACTCGGCTTCACCATTGCGTGTGAGGCGGCTGACTGGCGTCAGGGGTGACCATGTCATTGGCACGGCATGCATTTTTGCACGGATTGCATTTGTATTGTGTTTGTTGCATTTGTATTGATGCCTTGGATGTGCATATGATTGTCATGCATACAGGATACATGATTATATATGGTCAGGACTTTATTACTTCTAGTCAGGCACATGCTCCTATATCAGGGTAGGAGATTGTAAGTCTGATCATTTTGTATTTCTTGCTTGCATACCCTATTTATGTGAGTATCTTGGCATGATATTTTATTATTAGCTATACCTTACTTTGCATATCTACTATACCCGCATGAGTTCTTTGAACTCACCCGTTGATTATATCTATTTCAGATGAAGTGTCAGAGAGTCCGGTGCCCAAACCCCTCGCCGTGAAGTGTATTTGGTCTTATGGTTTTGGATGTTTGTATAGAGGATATGTTTAGGTCCTGATGTTTTGGTTATGTACTTGTGGAAGTTTGGGATTATTTGTGGTGTCCTTATGGACTATTCAATTATTTGGTTGTATGTTCCTGCTCAGATGGCAGAAGGGGTAAGTCTAGATGTGATAGACTTCATTTATTTACTATGATGGTTGGCCTGAGGCCTTATGATCTGCGTGTGTAGATGTGGTATGTTCCGGTCGTGTTGACCGATGTATAGTGGCCGTGTAGGCCTTGTATAAAATTTGATATTGTCACCCGTACAGGGGAGATGCTGTCGGATTTTTGTCTGGCGGGGACTCCCTCGGGGCGTGACACCACCCATGGATCAAGCCCACATAAAGTCCGATCCACTAATGATGATCCAATCCACTAAAGGTCCATCATTGATCTACCTCACCAACCCCCATATGATAATATGGGCTCCATATATTATTTGTACATTTTCTCCCCGTGTTTAAGATCTCGAATGTCCGTCGATTAATTAATTTACTAACCATTAATTAATCAACATCTAACTCCTTGAGTAGTACCACTCAACCTTTTCATCATGCCGGACCAAGTCCACCTGTAGGGTTTACATGATGAACCTTATGAGCTCCTCAAGGGGACATCATCATCCTAATATATAGGACACGGTTTCCTCCTATAATCAACGGTACACCATATAAATAATATCATCTCCCAACTTACCGAGTCTATCGATTTAATCTATAAATCTCGCCCATTGGTAAATCAAAGAGATGAGTACCAAGTATATGTGCCCGTTATTATATCGGGATTAAGAGCATGTACTAAATAATATCTGAGGTCCGATTCGATTATGTAGTCAGCAATAAATCGAATCACCTGCAATGTCGGTCTGCTCAATACACAAAAGTGCACTAGTGTGATTCTATGGTCAAGACAAACCAATACCAAATCACACTACAACCATTCCGATGGTTTGTCCAAAGCCATCTCGGTTGTGAGCCTTTACTTATACTTTACAAGGAGCCGATAACATGATCTCCCGTGTGACACCACACACCATGTTATCTACAATGTAACGTATTAGACAATATTGCATAACCATAAAAATATGCAAACAATGATCATGTGATTCTTATTTCAAAATAAAGATGTTCATACAAAAGATAGACTTTTCAGTATACATCCCAACAATCTCCCACTTATACTAAAAGACTATGCTGTCCTCAAAATGCCATACATCTGATTCCCATTCCCTCCACATGCCTATCAAAAGCTCTCGCCGGAAGGGCCTTAGTGAAAGGATCTGCAAGGTTATCCTCCGATGCAATTTTGGCCACAGCAACTTCTCCTCTCTTTACGATTTCTCGTATCAAGTGGTACTTATGCTCTATGTGTTTACTTGCCTTATGGGCTCGTGGTTCCTTCGAGTTTGCAACTGCACCACTATTATCACAATAAATTGTGATAGTTCTGGGCAAACCAGGAATCACATCCAAGTCCATCAGGAAGTTCCTGAGCCATACAGCTTCTTTGGCCGCCTCAGAGGCCGCCACATACTCAGCTTCCATGGTGGAGTCCGCCACACACTTTTGCTTGACACTCCTCCATACAATGGCTCCACCTCCCAAAGTAAACACAAAACCTGAGGTAGACTTACTGTTATCCCTATCAGATTGGAAGTCGGAATCCGTGTAACCCACAGGGAGTAATTGGTCTGCCCGGTAAACCAGCATATAATCCCTAGTCCTTCTCAGGTACTTCAATATATTCTTTACCACAGTCCAATGTCCACATCTGGATTACTCGATATCATTGACCATGCCCACGCAGCGGATATCCGGTCTCGACAGAGCATCGCATACATGAGGCTTCCTACGAAGCATAAGGAATCGCTTCATCTCCTCTATCTCTCGGATGATCTAGGACACATCTCCTTAGATAAAGAACTCCATGCAAAGGTAGAAAACCCTTCTTGGAGTTACATGCTAAAGCAGCTCCATAATCGTGTCTATGTATGAAGCTTGGGATAAGCACAACATCCTTTTCTTGCGATCCCTTATAACCTTGATCCCAAGGATGTGTCCCACCTCTCCTAAGTCCTTCATATCAAACTGTTTGGACAACCATACCCTTACGTCTGATAACACCTTGATATTGTTGCCAATCAACAAAATGTCATCTACGTATAGTACAAGAAATACCACTACGTTTCCGTCACATCTTTTGTATACACAAGACTCATCTGGACTTTGAATAAATCCATAAGACTGGATCACTTCATCAAACCGGATGTTCCAAGATCTCGAAGCTTGCTTCAATCCATAAATGGACCGATTAAGCTTACATACAAGATGCTCTTTGCCCTTAGCAATGAATCTCTCTGGTTGCTTCATGTAGATGTTTTCCTCAAGACTTCCATTAAGGAAAGCTGTCTTGACATCCATCTGCCACACCTCATAATCCATATGAGCTGCTATGCATAAGAGAATCCGGATAGATTTAAGCATGACTACCGGCGAAAAGGTCTCCTCATAATCGATACCCTCTTTCTGAGTATACCCCTTCGCAACAAGCCTCGCTTTGAAGGTCTCAACCTTCCCATCTATTCCTCTTTTTCTCTTGTAGATCCACTTGCATCCAATGGTTTTTACACCATCGGGTGGTTCTACTAGCTCCCAGACCTGATTTGAATCCATAGATTCAATCTCAGCATTCATTGCACTCTGCCAAGATACTGCTGTAACGCCCGTAAAATTCCTAGCAATTTTACAGGAATTTTTGGCCTGATGATCATGGGCCTTGGGTGAGCCTTTTTCCAAAACAAAAGAAAATAAGCCAAAAATGGATGCAAGACCTAGGAATTGAACTCCAAACCTCTAGAGATAGCCAAACCCTATAGATGCACCCACTAACCAGAAGCCCAATAGGATATTATCATTAGAGGAAGGGGGGGGATTATAGATAAGTGTGATAAAGGCAAATGAAGAGGCATGGAAGAAGAGAAGAGAAACTTCTCTTCCTCCCTTTATAAAGAAGAGGGAAAGTCCTAATTTGCCACTTCCTCTCTTCTTCTCCTTCTCACCGAAACCTAGAGCCTCTCCCTCCCCATTTCCCTCTTTTGGCCGAACCTCATCCAAGCAAGAAAGCAAAGGCTAGGTTGGTTCTTTAGGTTATCTTCCCCACCCAAAGCAAAGCGAAGGAAGTAAGTATCCCTCACCTGCATACGAGTAGCTTCGTTTGATGTTTTATAAAAGAAATCTAAATGTTATATTCGGCCAAGCTATGATTTTAGGTTTCCATGAAGTTATATGCTATGTTTTAGTAACTAGATGATGATGTAGGATGGAAAAAGGGTTTAGGACAAAAGCTAACCCTAATGGCCACCAAGACCCATTCGGCCAAACCATGCTTTTAGGGTTTCAATGAAGTTTCATGCTATGTTTTGGTAACTATATGATGATGTTAGGAGTTAAAATGAATTAGGACAAAAGCTAACCCTAATGGCCACCAAGACCCATTCGGCCAAGCCATGCTTTTAGGGTTTCAATGAAGTTTCATGCTATGTTTTGGTAACTATATGATGATGTTAGGAGTTAAAATGAATTAGGACAAAAGCTAACCCTAATGGCCACCAAGACCCATTCGGCCAAGCCATGCTTTTAGGGTTTCAATGAAGTTTCATGCTATGTTTTGGTAACTATATGATGATGTTAGGAGTTGAAATGAATTAGGTTAAAAGATAACCCTAATGGCCACCAAGACCCATTCGGCCAAGCCATGCTTTTAGGGTTTCAATGAAGTTTCATGCTATGTTTTGGTAACTATATGATGATGTTAGGAGTTGAAATGAATTAGGTTAAAAGATAACCCTAGAAAACCCTATGGACCATTCGGCCAACCTATGCTTTTGGGTGACTAAATGAAGTTTTAATACATGTTCTTTATGAAAATGAAGTTGTGGTTAAGTTAAATGAATAGGTTAACATGTGTTTTAAGTTGGGTGAATTCATGCTGACTTGTGATATTAAATAATGCTAGATGAAGATAACATGCCTTAGGTTAGTGTTTACTTACTTTGATGCCATGCCTTATGCCATGTCTATGTGTATGCGATATTTGAAATGTGTTATGAAATGAAGTATGATATGCTATGTTAAATGCAATGAAGCATGATGTGTTATGAAATGAAGTATGCTATGCTATGTTAATGAAATGAAGCATGATGTGTTATGAAATGAAGTATGCTATGCTATGTTAATGCAATGAAGCATGATGTGTTATGAAATAAAGTATGCCATGCTATGTTAATGAAATAAGCTATGTTGTACAAATAAGCATATAAGTATTTTACCTTCTGCATGACTTGTACCAAGACCTTAACAAGGTCCAAGAAGGGATGGACTCCTAAGATGCCCTAGGTCGATGGAATAAGACTCGGGCCTAGGATGGGCTTCTATGTATGATTGCCCCTAGGTCGATGGAATAAGATTCGGGCCTAGTACGGGATGGGCTCCAAGATGCCTTAAGTCGATGGAGTAAGACTCGGGCCTAGGATGGGCTTCTACGCTATGACGATTGCCCCTAGGTCGATGGAATAAGACTCGGGCCTAGAAACCTATTAGGTTCGAGACTTGCTACCTCGGGCCTATTTAGGGATGCGCGCTATGATAACGAAGAAGTGGTACAATGCCGGGCCCAAATATGTTGAGATTTATGTTTACGTACCTAAAATATATGTTTTCAAAACATCCTGCATATGTTTACCTGCTGATTGTTATGTTTACATGCTTATGTTATATACGTTACATGTTATGTTTGATGATATGATATGATGCTATGTTTACATGTTATGTTTGATGATATGTTAGGAATGTTTACATGCTTATGTTATATACGTTACCTGTTATGTTTGAGGATATGCTATGATGTTTATGTTACTAAGTTACGTACGATGCATGTTATGTTGGTTAAGCATATATTCATGTTATGCCGCTAAGTTATGGATGATACATGTTATATCTACTTATGTTACTTATGCTACATGTTAAGTTGATGATGCCATGTATGTTACACATTATATCGCTTATATGTTATGAATGCTACATGCCATGTTTAATGTCGATGTATGGTTTTTGTGAGTAGGACAGGATCTTACTAAGCCTATGTGCTTATAGTTTATCTTTCCCTCGTACTGCAGATAAGGGTAAGGGATGGATAAACTAATGGGAGCAGCAGGAGGGGCCAAATGTGTGTGGTAGTGGCATGGTGGAGAAGATCCGTTAGGTCTACATATATATGTGGTTACCTATGATGATGATGTCTATGGATGTCCTTATTATGCCTGCTTATGATGGTGTCGTTTAAGAACTTGAACTAAGCACTAAGTACCTATCTATGTTATGATGCTTGTTCTATGCTAATAAGAAGAAGTAAAGAAGAAGTAAGAAGAAGTATTTATATATGCTATGATGCATGCTCTATGTGAAGAAGAAGAAGTATATATATATATATATATATATATATATATATATATATGTCAATGCATGTTTATGTTTTAAAAAGAAAAAAAAAAATGTCTAAAGTCTTCCGCTGTAAGAATTAAGAAGTATGCATAAATTCTTCCATTTGTATGTAATGTAAGTATGTCAGTCGCGTCACGCACGCCTCCGGACATTCAGAGTCCGGAAGGCGGCGTTAGTGGTATCAGAGCGGATCTGCCTTACCACTACACACACATCAAGCTCCAAATCCTGCCGCTCCAAGTAAGAATTCTATGTCTTCTCTAATTTTGTGAATTTGTTTTCCATGTACGATAGGAAATGCTTCTAGCTTAAATATGCATGAAAATAGGTATGATACCCTTATGCTTGTTCTTGTACGATATGAAATACCTTAAGCTTAAACTATGCATGAGAACATGAATGATGCCTTAGGCTTAAAATGACTTTATGTTAGCTTTGGTCTAAGTATGCGTAGGGCAACGAACGAACACTTATACTAGTTTTACCTTAATATATGAAGATAAACATGTCCGGAAGACGCCGATAGTAGAGGCGATGAGCTAGCACCCGCATGACCTTACACACGTAGTCACGTAACTCCAACGACAAGTTACTGGAACAACAACAAGTAATAACTACCTAATGAATCGTGAGAAACCCTCGCCCACGGGCCCCGGCGATGGTTCGACAGAAGCTTACGATCGATGCGCGAGACTAAAGCCGGAAAATTTCTCTGGTACTGGTGAACCATGGGATGCCCAAGCCTGGTTCAAGACGGTGGAAAGCATCGTGGAGCTACTGGACTGGCCCGAATGCGAGAAGATTAAGTGTGTATCATTCTGCCTTTCGGGAGATGCTCGGATGTGGTGGGAAGCGGGTTAAAACCAAGAGACAAGTAAATCGGATGAGATGGGCCATTTGATCCGAGTTCTTGAAGAATTCTTCCACATGAGGTGACCAACAAGCATTACGACGAGTTCATGGTTCGACAAGGTGACCTATCGGTCGTGGCCGTGAAGAGATTCAACCGACTCGCACGCGTCGCATGCCCATAGTTGGTCAAAGACGGAAGAGAAAGGGTCGGACTCATCTTTGAAGATGCTCGACCGAAATAGCTCTGAATGTGGCCGACGGTTCATAGACCGCATGAGCCGCAGAGGAGCTGTTCAGTAGTGACTTAATTACCGAGCATTACCTGAACAACATTAGTCAGCAAAAGAAAGCACTGAGTGAAGGCAGGGGTCAGGCCCAGTCAGGTGGCCAGAGGAACCAGAGTGCTTGGAAAGGGAACCCCACTGGCAAGAGAAGACAATGGGAGAATCCTAAAGGAGGTCCCCGAGCAAGCGGCCAGGATCCTCTGTGCTACTGCGGAAGATACATCCTAGAGTATGCTACCAAGGCACAAATCGATGTTACAAGTGTGACTGGGCCAGACGGGGCATAGAATCAAGGGATCCTATCCGAGTTCGACACCTCCTCGGGTATGCCCAGCCGAGTGCTCCTCCACAATTACATCGATCACGAGCCGCAATCGAAGGAACCCAATCCACCAAGGGAGACTAGAAGCCCCACGGCTATGGCCGGATGCTAGGTATTCTCTCTCACCCAAGAAGATGTGGCAAATGCCTCTACTGGTTGTCACAGTCGGATATTTATTTTACATCGGCATGCGCATTATTTGACCTTTAGGGCAACACATTCGTTTGTTTCTCGCACTTTCTTTGGAAAGATAGACATACCACCACAAGCTCTAGATCACAAGTTCTTAACCACTACCCTCGGGAGAGGTAATTCCCTCCACTCATATCTTTGCGAGCCGCACTCCATCGAGTGCGAATGCAGAACTCTCGTGATCGATGGTGCTCTCGGCATCTGAGGATTATGACATTATATTGGGTATGGATTTCCTAAGCAAGTGCATGCTTCGATCGAGTCTAGAAAAGGAAAGTGGTATTCCGGTAGAAGGCGGAGCGTAAGTTCGAATTTATCGGAGAACCGAGGAGAAGAGTCAATAAGATTTTATCAACCCTACTGCACGTAAGATGTTAGGCGGTGGGTGCTTTGGGTTTACGGCACCCGTAGTTGATACAAGTCAAGATGAGGACCGAAGCTAGAGAATGTCGAGTTGTATGCAACTATCCGAGGTATTCCCGGATGAACTACCGAGGTTAGCCCGGATAGAGAGGTAGAATTTGAGATCGAAGTTGATTCACGGTACTAACCCGATCTCTAAAGCACCTTACCAGTATGGTGCCATGAATTAAAGGAACTTCGAGACAGCTACAGGAGTTACTCGACAAGGGACTTATTCGCCCAAGTCGCTCTCCATGGGGAGCTCCAGTGCTGTTGGTGAAGAAGAAAGATGGGTCTATGCGAATGTGCATAGATTACCGAGCGCTAAACAATGTGACGATCAAGAACCCGGTATCCTTTACCGCGGATTGATGACTGTTCGACCAACTAAAAGGTGCCGTCTTCTCTAAGATTGACTGAGGTCCGGCTATCATCAAGTAAAAGTAAAACCGGATGATATACCAAAGCGACCTTAGGACAAGGTATGGGCATTACGAGTTCGTAGTTATGCCCTTGAATTGTGAATGCACACCTTACTGTTCATGGATTTGATGAATCGGGTATTCTCGGCATTCCTCGACAAGTTTGTGATCGTCTTCATAGCGACATACTAATATATTCGAGAACCCGAGGAGCATGCGAGAACACTGAATGTGGTATTGCGATTCTTCGGAAGCGATTATTCGCAAAGTTCTCCAAATGCGAGTTACGGCGCAGTATCATTTTTGGGTCACGTGATATCCAAGCACGGAGTGATGGTAGACCCAATAAAGATTGAGCCGTGAGTAATTGGAACCGAGAAGAATGCCGGTATCGAAGCTTTCTTGGGGTGACAAGCTACTACCTAAAGTTTGTAGAGAACTTCTCGGGATTACGCTATGTGATCCTCACGGAAAAAGAACAAGAAATATGAGTGACGGGCGCTGCGAAGGAGTTTCACAGAATTAAAAGGAGGCGACCGGCGCTCAATCCTTGCTCTTCCGGACGATGAATGAAGGCTTCGACATATGCAGTGGCGCTTCAAGTTGGGACTCGGTGTACTTATGCGAATGGCAAGGTCATTGCCTCGCCTCTAGGCAACTCAAGGAACACGAAGGAATTATCCCACCCACGATTTAGAGCTAGCGGCCGTGGTCTTTGCTCTCAAAACATGGAGGCATTATCTCTATGGAGCTCGGTGTAGGATCTATCTGGACCACGAGTCGAAATATTTCTTCACAGAAGGACTGAACATGAGGCGGTAGATGGCTTGAACTCGTCAAGGATTATGACTGCGAGATTCTCTACCATCCGGGAAAAGCTAACAAGGTGGCGGATGCACTCAGCAGGAAGTCCTGCGTCACCTTGATGCCTCTATCAGTGTTACCTCGACCCTTAGAAAAAGAGATTATGCGTTACGGGGTTGAAATCATCTCCGGACAGCTCTCAACCATGAGCGATAACACCGACGTTCGATGATATCGAAAAGCAAGCCCATGACCCAAGCCTTGGAGGATCAAGCAAGAGGTCTTAGAAGGAAAGGACGAGCGGGTTTTGGATCTCGATAGTGGAGTACTCTACCTCCGGATCGCTTGTATTCCCGACGATCGAGTGCGGAAGGAGATATTTGAGAAGCTCACGTAACTCCTTATGCGATGCATCTTGGAACCACCAAGATGTACCAAGACCTAAACGAAAGTTACGGTGGTTCGAATGAAAAGAGATGTGGCTCGATGTCAAGATTACTTGACCGCCAGAGGGTTAAGGCGAGAACACCGAGACACGGAGGAACACTGCAGCCGATCCAGATTCCAGAATGGAAATGGGAGGACATTTCTATGGATTTCATCTCAGGATTTCCCAAGACGACAAACGGTTATGATGCTATATGGGTAATTGTGGACAGATTGAGTCCGCCCATTTCTTAGCAATCAAGATGACCTATTCGACGAACAGGCTCGATTATATGCTAGGGAAATTATCGAGACTACATGGAATTCCTAAGACCATCATTTCGAGAGATGGTTGCTTTATTTCCCATTTCGGGAATGTGTTGAAAGGCCCTAGGCACGGTTATTGTTCGATCGCCTTCCATCCCAGACGACGATGAGCACCGAAAGAGTAAATCAATCTTGGAGGATATGTTACGAGCTGCGCCTGGATTTCAAAGGTAGCCGGTGCCGATACTTATGTTTTGGCGAGTCGCCTACAATAATAGCTACCAGCTACTATTGGAATGGCACCCTACGAGGCTCTATACGGAGGAAATGTAGATCTCCCATCTTTGATGCGAGGGTGGTGAAAAGAAGAGGATGAGACTCAGACGGATTTCATCGACGACACCACCCGAGCTATACGGAATATCCGTCGAGAATTGAACCGCCGAGCCGACAAAAGAGCTATGCGGATATGCGGCGTAGACCGTTAGAATTCGAAGTTGGGGACCTAGTATTCCTCAAAGTGGCTCCTATGAAGGGAGTGATGAGATTCGGAAGGAAGGGTAAACTGAGTCCACGCTACGTGGGACCGTATCCGATATTGCAGAGGATTGGCAAGGTAGCTTACAAGCTAGAGCTGCCTCAAGAGATGTTGGCTATTCACAACGTGTTCCATGTCTCTGTGCTCAAGAAATGCATTTCAGATGGACCAAGTGATCGAGCCACAAAGCAGTACAAGTTCAAGAGGACGAGTATTGAAAGTCGGCCTATCCAAATACTAGACCGAGAAATCAAGAGGCTAAGGAACAAGAGGTGCCCTTAGTAAAGGTCTGTGGCGAGAATCAAGCAGTGCGAGGAAGCTACAGGAGCGAGGAGGACATAGCGAAGTACCCACAATTGTTCTAAGTTTCGAGGGCCGAAACTTTTAAAAGGTATGAAGGATTATGCTTAGTAAAAGTCCTAGCAATTTTACAGGAATTTTTGGCTTGATGATCATGGGCCTTGGGTGAGCCTTTTTCCAAAACAAAAGAAAATAAGCCAAAAATGGATGCAAGACCTAGGAATTGAACTCCAAACCTCTAGAGATAGCCAAACCCTATAGATGCACCCACTAACCAGAAGCCCAATAGGATATTATCATTAGAGGAAGGGGGGGGGATTATAGATAAGTGTGATAAAGGCAAATGAAGAGGCATGGAAGAAGAGAAGAGAAACTTCTCTTCCTCCCTTTATAAAGAAGAGGGAAAGTCCTAATTTGCCACTTCCTCTCTTCTTCTCCTTCTCACCGAAACCTAGAGCCTCTCCCTCCCCATTTCCCTCTTTTGGCCGAACCTCATCCAAGCAAGAAAGCAAAGGCTAGGTTGGTTCTTTAGGTTATCTTCCCCACCCAAAGCAAAGCGAAGGAAGTAAGTATCCCTCACTCGCATCTGAGTAGCCCGTTTGATGTTTTATAAAAGAAATCTAAATGTTATATTGCCAAGCTATGATTTTAGGTTTCCATGAAGTTATATGCTATGTTTTAGTAACTAGATGATGATGTAGGATGGAAAAGGGTTTAGGACAAAAGCTAACCCTAATGGCCACAAGACCCATTCGGCCCAAACCATGCTTTTAGGGTTTCAATGAAGTTTCATGCTATGTTTTGGTAACTATATGATGATGTTAGGAGTTAAAATGAATTAGGACAAAAGCTAACCCTAATGGCCACCAAGACCCATTCGCCAAGCCATGCTTTTAGGGTTTCAATGAAGTTTCATGCTATGTTTTGGTAACTATATATGATGATGTTAGGAGTTAAAATGAATTAGGACAAAAGCTAACCCTAATGGCCACCAAGACCCATTCGCCAAGCCATGCTTTTAGGGTTTCAATGAAGTTTCATGCTATGTTTTGGTAACTATATGATGATGTTAGGAGTTAAAATGAATTAGGACAAAAGCTAACCCTAATGGCCACCAAGACCCATTCGGCCAAGCCATGCTTTTAGGGTTTCAATGAAGTTTCATGCTATGTTTTGGTAACTATATGATGATGTTAGGAGTTGAAATGAATTAGGTTAAAAGATAACCCTAGAAAACCCTATGGACCATTCGGCCAACCTATGCTTTTGGGTGACTAAATGAAGTTTTAATACATGTTCTTTATGAAAATGAAGTTGTGGTTAAGTTAAATGAATAGGTTAACATGTGTTTTAAGTTGGGTGAATTCATGCTGACTTGTGATATTAAATAATGCTAGATGAAGATAACATGCCTTAGGTTAGTGTTTACTTACTTTGATGCCATGCCTTATGCCATGTCTATGTGTATGCGATATTTGAAATGTGTTATGAAATGAAGTATGATATGCTATGTTAAATGCAATGAAGCATGATGTGTTATGAAATGAAGTATGCTATGCTATGTTAATGAAATGAAGCATGATGTGTTATGAAATGAAGTATGCTATGCTATGTTAATGCAATGAAGCATGATGTGTTATGAAATAAAGTATGTCATGCTATGTTAATGAAATAAGCTATGTTGTACAAATAAGCATATAAGTATTTTACCTTCTGCATGACTTGTACCAAGACCTTAACAAGGTCCAAGAAGGGATGGGCTCCTAAGATGCCCTAGGTCGATGGAATAAGACTCGGGCCTAGGATGGGCTTCTATGTATGATTGCCCCTAGGTCGATGGAATAAGATTCGGGCCTAGTACGGGATGGGCTCCAAGATGCCTTAGGTCGATGGAGTAAGACTCGGGCCTAGGATGGGCTTCTACGCTATGACGATTGCCCCTAGGTTGATGGAATAAGACTCGGGCCTAGGATGGGCTTCTACGCTATGACGATTGCCCCTAGGTTGATGGAATAAGACTCGGGCCTAGAAACCTATTAGGTTCGAGACTTGCTACCTCGGGCCTATTTAGGGATGCGCGCTATGATAACGAAGAAGTGGTACAATGCCGGGCCCAAATATGTTGAGATTTATGTTTACGTACCTAAAATATATGTTTTCAAAACATCCTGCATATGTTTACCTGCTGATTGTTATGTTTACATGCTTATGTTATATACGTTACATGTTATGTTTGATGATATGATATGATGCTATGTTTACATGTTATGTTTGATGATATGTTAGGAATGTTTACATGCTTATGTTATATACGTTACCTGTTATGTTTGAGGATATGCTATGATGTTTATGTTACTAAGTTACGTACGATGCATGTTATGTTGGTTAAGCATATATTCATGTTATGCCGCTAAGTTATGGATGATACATGTTATATCTACTTATGTTACTTATGCTACATGTTAAGTTGATGATGCCATGTATGTTACACATTATATCGCTTATATGTTATGAATGCTACATGCCATGATTAATGTCGATGTATGGTTTTTGTGAGTAGGACAGGATCTTACTAAGCCTATGTGCTTATAGTTTATCTTTCCCTCGTACTGCAGATAAGGGTAAGGGATGGATAAACTAATGGGAGCAGCAGGAGGGGCCAAATGTGTGTGGTAGTGGCATGGTGGAGAAGATCCGTTAGGTCTACATATATATGTGGTTACCTATGATGATGATGTCTATGGATGTCCTTATTATGCCTGCTTATGATGGTGTCGTTTAAGAACTTGAACTAAGCACTAAGTACCTATCTATGTTATGATGCATGTTCTATGCTAATAAGAAGAAGTAAAGAAGAAGTAAGAAGAAGTATTTATATATGCTATGATGCATGCTCTATGTGAAGAAGAAGAAGTATATATATATATATATATATATATATATATATATATATATATATATATGTCAATGCATGTTTATGTTTTAAAAAGAAAAAAAAATGTCTAAAGTCTTCCGCTGTAAGAATTAAGAAGTATGCATAAAGTCTTCCGCTGTATGTAATGTAAGTATGTACGGTCGCGTCACGCGCCGCCCCTCCGGACATTCAGGGTCTGAAAAAGGGCGGGCGTTACAACTGCATCTTTATCTTGGATTGCCTCATCATATGTCCAGGGATCAGGTTCATGTTTTCCAGGGACCAAATCAGAAGATTCTCCCAAGAACATGAATCTATCAGGCTGTCTCACAACCCTCCCACTACGACGAGGTATCACCTGTGTATCCTCTGTGACACGCGGTGCAGTGACATGTGGTATATCCTCTTGTATCGGTGGTACTAAAGAAGTGACTTCCCCTTTTAACTCCTCCAGAACAATTTTACTCTTGGGCTTGTGGCTCATCACATAGTCTTCCTCTAGAAATCTGGCATTCGTGCTAACGATCACCCTCTGATCTCTAGGACTATAAAACAATCCACCCTTCGTTCCTCTGGGATAGCCAACGAACAATCGTACTTCTGTACGAGGTTCCAACTTACCAGCATCTGCCTTCAGCACATGTGCTGGACTTCCCCATATCCGAATATGTCTTAGACTAGGCTTTCGCCCAGTCCATAACTCTGTGGGAGTAGAAGGCACTGATTTGGATGGAACCAAGTTCAGAATGTATACCGTCGTATCTAGAGCATATCCCCAGAACGAATCTGGCAAGTCAGAATAACTCATCATCGATCTAACCATCTCCATAAGAGTCCTATTCCTTCGCTCTGCTACACCATTTTGCTGGGGTGTGCCAGGTGCAGTCAATTGGGATTGAATCTCAGCCTCTGATAAGTAGTTCCTAAACTCTCCCAAGAGGTACTCACCACCACGATCAGATCGTAGTGTTTTGATACTTTTACCTTGACGTTTCTCCATTGACCTTGAATTCTTTGAACTTGTCAAAGCATTGGACTTATGGCCTTGTCGTAAATGTATCCATATCTTGAGTAATCGTCTATAAAAGAGACGAAATACTCAAAACCACCTCTAGCCTGGATAGACATAGGACCACACAAATCAGAATGGACCAATTCTAACACATCTTTGGCTCTATACCCCTTGGCCTTAAAAGACCTCTTGGTCATCTTACCCTCCAAGCAAGATTCACAGGTTGGGAGATCCTCCACCACTAATGAACCCAAAGGTCCATCAGCTATCAACCTTTGAATTCTGCTTAGGTTAATGTGACCAAGCCTAAGATGCCAAAGATATGTTTGGTTCATCTTCGAAGGTTCTTTTCTCTTATTAGAATTAGAAGATGAGTTATTAACTTCAATTTGCATCGTGGGAGGTTTTGGTTCCAGTGTGTACAAATTTCCTATCAATGTACCCGAACAGATAATGTCCCTATCTCTTTTTATAACAACTCTGTCATTGAAAGAAATAGAATATCCATCCATAAATAATTTAGAAACTGAAATTAAATTCTTTCTAAATAAGGGTACATAAAGGCAATTCTTAAGAACCAAAAGTTTATTTTTCTCAAAAGATAAATGAACATCTCCCACTGCAACAGCCGCCACCTTCGTGGCATCGCCCAAGTACACGGTAATCTCCCCTTCAGCCAGTCGTCTGGTTTCCTGGAACCCCTGCAAAGTATTGCAGACATGATCAGTGGCTCCCGTATCTACACACCAGGTGCCGGTAGATAACACCGCTAAACATGTTTCAACGACTAGACCAAAAGATATACCTTTGTTCTTACGGTTGGGGCAGTCCTTCTTCCAGTGTCCAGTTTGCTTACAAGTGAGGCACTTGCCTTTCGGCTTCTTCACTCCTACCTGAGTACCTCCCATCGCCTTTTCCCCGATTTTTTTCTTCTTCTTCTTGCCTTTCGGCTTAGAAGCAGAAACCTTCTGGGTCATCACATGCGAGAGCACTCGCGAAATAGTCCTCTCTGAGTTCTGTCAGAAGTTCCGCCAATGAATACAACCTCTTGTTCATGTTGTAGTTGGTAGGCGCTCAAAACTCCTAGGCGAGATTGGAGTATGATATCGACACAGGTTTCCCCATCGATCTCACTCATAGCACCTCCTCATTCAAATGAGTCATCATCTTGAGAACATGATCCCTTACGGTGTTCCTCGATCATGGTGGTCGTCATCAAGTTTCTCATGGCCTCTTGCCTCGCAGCCCGATTCTGGTGTCCGAAAAGCTCCTTGAGATTGAGCATCATATCATAGGCAGTGGGCATGGCTTGATGCTGATGTTGGAGTACATTTGACATAGATGCCAAAATGTAACACCGTGCCATCTCATCGGCCTTGTTCCACTTCCTATAGCTCTCTCTCTCCTTTTCCCCAGAATTATCTGCAGGCTTGGGAGGGCACTCTTCGAGGAGTACATATTTGTATTCCTCAGTAGTCAAGACAATATCTAGATTCCTCTTCCAATCTACATAGTTGGGTCCAGTAAGTTTGTTTTCTTTCAGTATCACAGCAAGTGGGTTGAAAGTCATTTTGAAAGAAAACCTAAGAATCACATAAATCAAAACATTAGATTTCAAAAAAAATTATTGATTCCTCAAACAATAAAATTTTTAAAATCAACCAACACCTCAAAACACCGAGAATATCGTATGCCACGATAGTGTGGACGTATACGAATTCTACATTTGTAAGAGGAGGTATTAGCCATTAATTTTACTTTCTTGTCAACCTAACTTTTTGACAAGTAAAATTAATAGTTGGTTCCTCTTTGGCCCTACAAATAAAAGCAGTGACTCCGATGGGGAGGATACTTATATTTGTATCTAAGTGTTCACCATTACTCGGTACCAAGGTAATTATCTTGGGTTATGTGCCTTACGATGGGCAAGTACACACGCTCCTTGATAATTTCCTATAACCATATTCGACCTTGTGATCCGCAAACAAACCCATCCGATGGGGAGGAAGGCACTCAGAGCCGACGCGCAAGTTTGTTTGCATCACTTGTCAAATTGTAATGGAGGCCGCGGGAATTTATAAAATTATCCCTCTCCCACTTAGTAATTTAAAATTGAGGAATTTTCCTAGCCTACGACATGCATATTAAACAAAAAGCAATAAATATGAAAAATAAATTATTTTCCAACTATTATGGCTTTTGTCTTCAATATGACTCCCGTCGCATCGCCATCTCGTCCGCTCCTCCTACGCCATGTACGAGCCATCCGGAGATCCGAGCCGAGACTAAATCCTATTTTAATTTACATCCATCGATCCTATACTCCACGAGGGAGTGTACATGAATTCTAGATCGAAAGTAAAATAAAATAAAGGGCGGCTAAACAATGCCGTATTTAATTTACAAAAAAACAACTAAATACTAGCCTCGTCAACCCCGAGGATTCAACAAAATAAACATTTACACACATACAATCACATACACACACATGTCATAATAGTCGGATCTTATGCCTGCAACCAAAGAGTTAAACTACGCATATCCTACTATTATCTGACACATTTAATATATGAAAAAGTGCATAAAATTAACCGAATCCTAAACACACAAAACCGGAAACCTTGGCTCTGATACCAATTGTAGGGTTTTGCCCTTGTTGAGTCCGTGAGGGGAAACTTCGCTTCCCCTTCGCCTCGGTTGCTTGACCATGGTGATCCCTTCGATGTCCCCGGATTAAAAATTTAATCCTAGACAAAAGGGATTCCCAAAGCAACCAAGTCATCGTCGTGCTATTCGTTTAGAGAGGTCACTTGAACAAACTAGTTGTTCAAGCGACCATTCTCTATTCTACGAGTAGCCGCGGAATAGACGATGTCCGGATCGCCAGTTTTTGTGTTTATACTTGGGATCCAAGTATTATTTAGCCATTTACAGAAATATAACATGCTCATAAATCAAAAATAAATACAAGCAATGAATAAATGAGAAAGAAGAATAGGTATACCTCCTAGTCTTCTAATGTATGACCTTCCTCCTTTTGGACGTCGTGTGGGCGACGATCCACCAAAAGTTGAAGCTCCTAGATCTCTAATGTATGACCTTCCTCCTTTTGGACGTCGTGTGGGCGACGATCCACCAAAAGTTGAAGCTCCTAGATCTCTAATGTATGACCTTCCTCCTTTTGGACGTCGTGTGGGCGACGATCCACCAAAAGTTGAAGCTCCTAGATCTCTAATGTATGACCTTCCTCCTTTTGGACGTCGTGTGGGCGACGATCCACCAAAAGTTGAAGCTCCTATATCGCAACACTTCTTTCCTTGCTCTTCCAAAGCAAGAGAAAGAATAGAAACAAGGATATTTACCTCCCTAAAACCAGCCAACAAGAAGCAAGGAGTATCCTTGCCGCCGGCCAACAAAAGAAGGAAAGAGAAGGAGTTTTGGGTGTGGCCGGCCAAAAGCTCCAAGGGAAGACCCTAAACCTTTGTTCCACCGGCCAAGGAGAAGGAGAAGGCTTGTTTTGGACGCTGGCCAAGGTCTGGAAGGAAGAAGATGGGCGTGACTTGGGGAAGAAGAACAACTAAGGAAAGACTTTCCTTAATAGGTGTCGCCAAGCTCCAAACCCTAATTCCTAACTCACGCCAACTCCAAAAACCCTAGCTCTCTTCAATTGTTCTCCACGCCAACTCCATGCCATCCTTTTATAGAGTTAGGGATAAGCCATGAATTAATCTCATCCATTGGTTCTAGGGATTTAATCTCAACCGTCGGATCTAGAGTTTTAATCTCAACCGTCGAATCTAGAGATTTAATCTCTACCTTTGGATCTCGAGATTTGTTTCTATCCTTTGGATCTAAGCATCATGAGGTGTTAATAGGCTACATTAGGGACCATGAGGAGGAGTTGGGTCTTGGCCACCCATGGATCAAGCCCACATAAAGTCCGATCCACTAATGATGATCCAATCCACTAAAGGTCCATCATTGATCTACCTCACCAACCCCCATATGATAATATGGGTTCCATATATTATTTGTACATTTTCTCCCCGTGTTTAAGATCTCGAATGTCCGTCGATTAATTAATTTACTAACCATTAATCAATCAACATCTAACTCCTTGAGTAGTACCACTCAACCTTTTCATCATGCCGGACCAAGTCCACCTGCAGGGTTTACATGATGAACCTTATGAGCTCCTCAAGGGGACATCATCATCCTAATATATAGGACACGGTTTCCTCCTATAATCAACGGCACACCATATAAATAATATCATCTCCCAACTTACCGAGTCTATCGATTTAATCTATAAATCTCGCCCATTGGTAAATCAAAGAGATGAGTACCAAGTATATGTGCCCGTTATTATATCGGGATTAAGAGCATGTACTAAATAATATCTGAGGTCCGATTCGATTATGTAGTCAGCAATAAATCGAATCACCTGTTCGGTCTGCTCGATACACACAAAGTGCACTAGTGTGATTCTATGGTCAAGACAAACCAATACCAAATCACACTACAACCATTCCGATGGTTTGTCCAAAGTCATCTCGGTTGTGAGCCTTTACTTATACTTTACAAGGAGCCGATAACATGATCTCCCGTGTGACACCACACACCATGTTATCTACAATGTAACGTATTAGACAATATTGCATAACCATAAAAATATGCAAACAATGATCATGTGATTCTTATTTCAAAATAAAGATGTTCATACAAAAAAATAGACTTTTAAGTATACATCCCTACAAATGGCTGGAGCCAGATCAAGTCGTAAGGGTGCGGCCGGTGCCAGAAAGGGAAAGAGCATAATGCCACCACTGCCCGAGTTCGAGTTCGAGCAAGGCGACGATTCACCTCAATTCGATATTGGCGACTATGATCTTGATATTTCCGGTGATGAATTTCAAATACGTCATCATCATCAAAGTCAAGAAAGTAGGAGCAATACATCCAGTGCGATGGCGGGTTCTACGGCTACAAGACCAACTCGAGTGCCTCGCCCCGCATCCGATATCTTCACCAAACATTTCGAAAAAGTAACGCTCCATTCCGGTGATATGCAAGCAAAATGCAAATATTGTTCGAAATGTTACAAATTTCAACAAGGAGGAGGTTACGGAACCCTTACTCGACATGTGGAGAGAAATCATCCGGTGGAAATTGGTATTGATCGTTCTCAAACTCAAATTCCGACATTCTCTTCTCAATCGGATTGGGGTAACGAATCTAAACTCTTTAAATTTGATGAAACTAGATTTAGAGAAGAAACTGCTAAATTTTGTGCAATTGAACAACTTTCTTTTAGTTTTAGTGATAAATTATCTTTTGAAAATTGACTTTCTATAAGTACAAATCCTTCTATTAAACGTATCCCAAGAAATACTCTAAAACGTACACTTTTAAAATTAGTCTTAGAACAAAAAAAAGAATTGATTAAAGAATTTTCTAGTTTAAACAGTAAAGTTTCTTTGTGTTCCGATATTTGGAGTGATCATTGGCAAAGTTGTTCATATATGGGTATTACTTGTCATTGGATTGATAATAATTGGGACATTCAAAAAAGATTACTAGCATATAGATGTTTTAACGAAACACACACGACACAAAATATTTCACAACTTATTTTTGTTATTTTAGAAGAATATGGTCTAACTTCTAAAGTTTTTTCAATTTCTTTTGATAATGCTAGTGTAAATACCTCTAGTATTAGTGAACTTATTGATATATGTAAACCATCAATAGGCGGAAGATTTTTTCATATTAGGTGTACATGTCACATTTTAAATTTGTCTGTTCAAGATGGACTTAAAAATTTAGGATCACATTCAACCAATCAGGAGTGTAATTCATTATTTATGGACACATCCTCAAGTTATGAAAGAATGGAGAAAATTTTATAAAATAAATGGTATGAAGCCTAAACGTTTTGCACGTGACGTTCCAACTCGTTGGAATTCTACTTATAAATTGTTGTTATCTACTTTTGAATACAAAGATTTATTATGTATGTTTTTTCATCAACATGTTCAATCACGTAATATTTATTTGTTTTCAAATCAATGGAATATATGCACTAGTATTTGTGAAATTTTAAAAGTTTTTAGTGATGCTAGTGACCAATTATCAGGTGTTTATTATCCAACTTCACATTTAGTTTTAACACATTGTTGTAATATTGCATGTATTTTTAATGAACATATTCAATCAAATGATACTTATTTATCTTAATGTATTTATGTAATGAAAGAAAAAAGGGAAAAATATTTTTTAAATATTCCTGAAATATTTTTATGTGCTTTTGTTTTAGATCCTAGACTTAAATTAAATGGTTTGCAAGATATGTTAGCATTATATTATGAATCTTTAAGCCCTATTACCGAAACTGCTCCTAATATTCCTTTGATTTTGTTTAATATTAAAACTCATTTACATGATATTTATAATGAATATAACATTAAATATGGTGAACAAACTATTGAACATGAAATACATCAATCAACTACAACTAGTATTATTACTTCTAAACTCACTAAAGCACAATTGTTATTAAGGCAATGGACTAAACGTCAACGAGGATCCTCAAGTTCCAGTCAGGAACTTGAGAATTATTTTACCACTTCTTTTGATTTTAGTGATGCAGATGAAGAAAGCTTCGACATTCTAAAATGGTGATTGCAAAGAACTCAAATATTTCCAATCTTATCTATAATGACAAAAGAAATTCTAGCTTGTCTAGTTTCAACGGTTGCAATGGAACAAGCTTTTAGTATCGGAGGAAATACATTGGACGAGAGACGTTCTAGCTTAAGGCCGAAAAATTTGAAAGCACAATGTTTACTCAATGATTGATCAAAAGTTGCAAGTCGAACCCAACATATTAAAAGTGACGAAGAAGACCAAGACGAAACAGAAGGAATATCCGGAACTACGACGACGGGAGGAAATACCGAATACGACTAAAATTGATTGAATATAATGAAAATTGAAATGTATTTAATTTTTTTATTGTAATAGATTTTTTTATTTAAGTCCAAGATGTAAATATATTTTTTATTGAGATAATGAAATATTTGATAGAGTTTTTATAAATTTAATTGTGCAATTTTTTTTATTTTAATTATTTACATCATTCTTTAATTTTTTATTTATTTAACTAAGACAACGATTAACCGGATCGGACCCGAACTCGGATCCGGACTGGATCGGACCAGAACCGGCCGCAAGCGGTTCCATTAACCGACTCACCTGGCCGAGTCGGTTAAAGTCGATATTTGTCAACTTCGGACCGGCGATTTGGCCGACCGGACCGGACGGCCGGATCGGGCCGTGTCTAATCGTGACGCAGTTGATCATGTGGCAGAAGATTTTCCTATATATATATATATATATATATATATATATTTTTGTTAGTCATTAAGATAAATCTAAAATGAACTGAACAAATGCATTCAAACGTCGAGCTATCGTCGTATGGATAATCGTCCTGTGGCTATCGTGCCGAGCCGTGCCGTGCTCGGGGTAATAATACAAATGCGTTTATGAATTATATATAATATGTGAGTAAGGACGTTAGAATTAGAGAAAGAAGCCGAAGAATAGAAGAGAAAGCGCTCGTTCCTCTCTCCACCTCCGCCTCAGCCTCCGCCTTACATGGCCTCCGGCTTGCCTCCTCCTCCTCCTCTGACACCGCTCTCTCCGGCCACCGACCCCTCGGATTTATCCAGAGAACCTCACCCCTCATCCCATTCCTCGTCCTCCTCCTCTCCCTCACCGTCCCTCAACCCGAGCCTCTTCATCATCGCCGCCATCATCGCCGCAATCGCCGTCGCCTCCCTCTCCATCCAACTCCTACTCCGATTTCTCTCCTCCCGACGCCGCTCCAACTCCTCGGTCGCGGCCCTTCCCCCGGCTCTGGTCGATTCAATCTCTTCCCCCTCCACCACCCGCGCGGCCGAATCAGACGACCAGGCGAACGCGGCGGCACTCATCGATACGCTTCCGGTATTCACTCTGGCTTCTGCCCTAGCCTCCCTGCCCAAATCGACCCCCGATTGCGCCGTCTGCCTTTGCCCTTTCCGCCCCGACGACGAGCTCCGCCTCCTCCCGGCCTGCCGCCATGCCTTCCACTCCTCCTGCGTTGTCCCTTGGCTTCAGACCACCCCTTCATGCCCGCTTTGCCGCTCCTCCATTGCCTTCCCGGCTCCTCCCCTAACCCCGTCGACGGCACCGCCTATAGCTGGCTACCGCAGCGCCTCTGGATCCGGCAGCTTCCGGATAGAGATCGACAACGTCAGTCACCGAAGAACTCTCTCGGCCGAGTGTCCTCCAGTTCCTCCTCCACCAGTGCCACTGCCGACGCAGTCGCACCAGAGGACGTACTCGATAGGATCTTCGTTCGAGTACATGGTGGAGGAGGAGGTGGAGGCAGTGGTGTCCCGGATCACGCGGCGTGCGGAGAAGCTGGAGAAGCAGCGCGACGAGTCCGGATCCACGGCGGCAGCAGCAGAACCAGGGGACGCTGTGGCAGCTGCGGCTGTGGGTGGAGGAGGATGCTCGGGGGCCGAGGGGTGGCTGAAGGACTATGTGGATCGTCTGGCATCCTCCGCATCTTCGTCGTTTTCCTCCCTCATCTTCTCCGGCCGGTGGAGCTACCGCTGCGATGGCGACGCCGGCGTCGGCCGGAATTCGTGGGACCTGGAGGGCAGCGCGCGGCGCGAGGCGGAGGAGGGCGGTTATGGCGGCTTCTACCAGTGGCTGATGGGGGTATAAACGTCATTCCATATGCTACCCATGCTCTCACCTGCGGCTACGAAAGTTTTTTTCGAATAAGCCCTTGATTTTACAGGAATGCCCCAAACTGTTTTTCCTTTTAAGAAAAACTACCCCTGAACCTGACTCAACGGGAAAGATAACACAAGTGTCCTCGGAAATGTACTGTGGAGGTGGACAATTATTGCCACCGTAAGACTTTTTTATTTTATTTTATATACATTTTTTCTGGTTCCCGAAAGCCAGGGATTTCATTCAATTCTATGCATTCTTTGCGCGTGTTCGTGTTCAATGATCCAGAGACGTAAAAAAAAAAAAAAAAAAAAAAAAGATTGAACATCCACACGTATAGGTAACAAACTACAGTGCTAGCGAAGGCTTAAATGCTTTCATTATTACCTGTTCGCTTACACACTGCAGCTCATCTTAAGTGCTGTGGGGTTGATGGAGGTGAAGAAGGTGGTGATGGTCGAGAACTGGAGCTGCTCCCTTCATTCAATTCTTCTATTTCTTCAGAAGAACAGTAAAGTAAATGCGATTTTTTACTGTCACTCTGATAGAATTAGTAAAATTTCAATCTTAAATCTAATCTCTAATTCATTCTTAAGAAATAATAAACATGATAATAATCAAAGTTGCGGAAGCGTATCAGAATCTATAATCAATTTAGGAAGATGATCTTCAATTTGCAGATTTCCTTAGAATTTTCAGAGACTTTTCTCGATGAGAAATAAAACAAAGAAAAATATCGTTTTGCAAACTGGGACCATAACCTATTATATAATCCAAAGGTTGTTTATTTATAATTTAGCCTCTTAATAAATCAGAATTAACACATGGTATTCATAATATTTTATTTATAACAATTAAGTCTTTTAAGTCAAATTCTTTAATTTCAAAATTAAAATTACAATAATTTTTAACTTATTTAATTGATAATATTCAATATTTATAATTATAATTATGACTATAAAATTCTAACGCATGCGTCTCTGCAGCAGTATGTGTAATATTCTTCCTATATTATTGCTAATCTTGGGCTCATCTCCACTTTGTTGTCTATTCTGTGCTCATCGGAAGGTGCTGTTTTCACTAGTCACTGTTGATGCGATTGTTTTCCAATGCCAATCATAGCAAAATAAATGCCTGGAGCTGAACGTCGAGCATCTGGGCCGTCGATATAGTTTCGTGCACTTCAACGTGTGGAAAAAAATGGCGTTTCTAGACAAATAATGAGTCAAAGGTTGATGCTTCTCAGTTCGGCGGGGTTTGCATGGCCATAAGACTCTTCCCCAAGTCAATTCAACGTAGTTTGGGAAAGAAAGCGTACATCGGCGTTTCGTGACTTTACTAGTCAAGATAACCCAGACCATCCATGCTACCATGTATGACATGTTATAGTCTCCCCGAACGAAACAGTACAGAAGAAAATGTTGTAATAAATATGAATCGAATTTCGATGTATAATATAAAATTCTTATTCGGATTTAAAAATTTTTGGTTGTTCTGATTTACCTCCTATGAAATCGATTGATAAAGACATTGAAGACAAACAAATTACCTTTTACTGTAGTGTATGACATGTTCTAGATTGTGTATTTCTTCTCCTTTGGCTGGATACGATTACGTATCCCACGCGGGAACACGAGTCTTTTGTGTTTAGACGATACAAACATAAACACTAGGAAACAACGCGTTGTCTATCAACATTAAATTTTAGAAGTTGATTTGATTAACACAGAAGTATAACATATTTCTATAGGTCTCCAGTCTACTTGACAAATTACCATAATAAATAAACGGTCGTATTAACGATGTCCCTGCATGAAAAGGAATAAATCAAGACCCTAATTGATAAAAGAATCGCTGATAGTCTATCATCATAACTCCTTCAAAAATTGATTCCTATCTGAACTGACCAACTGAACTGAACTGACAAATTACCACAGTAGCTTTGGAGGGTGGTGGTCCAATGGAAGGAATGGAGAATGAGTGGTGGTCGATGAAAGAGCATCCTGTAAACAGCATTGATGGAGAAAACGGGGCCTGTAGGCGCTATATGCAAATCGCAGAACCCTCAGCGACATCCAACGTTGGATTTAATCCCAACGAGCTAACAGCCAAAACTAAACCAGCCAAATTTATGCAACTGTACGTCGAAATTCAAGGCGAATTACACAAAGGCCAAGCAAATGAGGATAAATTTATACCAGAACTTGCAACTCTATGCATGCAGGAACCTCTCATGAAGATACCTTTCGTTCAAAATTTTGTTTTTTTTCCCCAGCATTCAGTGCAAATATTTGTTTGAGCTGCTACGGTGTTCTTATCACATGTAGAGCATCAGACAAGCGTAGGACCAGCCCTACTTCAACAGAATAAGATTATGATTTTGTATGATATAAGAAGACTCATCGTTTGAATCAAAATTTACGATATAAAGGAATGACAGACAGATGCAGGGCAAGACATTGTTCGATTAATCAAGCTAGAGAGGGATTGTAAAATAGAAGCATCACCTTACTAAGATAGGCAATTGCTAGATACTCGAGTCGCTAGCTAACTTAACGAGCTCTCTGCCCAGCATCTCGACAGACTAAAAATTTGGACGTCAAAATACTAGTTAAATTAAATAGAGATTGAACTCTTTATTCATGCAAGGGCATAGGCATATACATATGGACCTGTGCCCACGCACGCAAGTGTGGGTACATTAAGAACCCAAAAGATGTATGGTCAACACAGTTTAGCCATGTGAAAACTCTTTAGGGCATTCAAGATGTGCCAGGTCTAGCTACAAAATTGAGCTATCGGAATCAAGCAAATTCACTATAAACAATCAATAAATATACTTTAATCAAAACATCCAGTAAATATTAACTCAAAACTCTCTAAATTAATAAGCTCAATTTTAACTCACGATCACATGCAGACCGGGAAGATCACCATGCCCCTAAAAATGGAGTGAGAAGCAACACAAAGTAAGATCCCAATACCAATTTGTGTCATCACTCGCTGCTGATGTAAACCAAGCAAAAAATAAGAGAGATGGGAATTTACAAGGCATATACATATGAGAGAGCTAGTTAGAGTTATCAGCTTATCCGCTGTGATGGAGATCAATCTGCCGTATAAATTGCCTCAGCTTTTTTTCCTTATTTGAGATGCATCTTAATCACATTGTCCAGAATTTCTCGGGGTCTGGACTAAACAATGAGAGGTCTTGGATTTCAAGATTTGCTATGTGCCAATTTACTAGGCAAGCATTCAACGACTTCACTAGGAGGAGGATTATCAGAAGAAGCCACCATTCATTGTCCTCCCTATTGAGCAACGAAATTCATCCAATTCCATGATTAGTTCTTTAGATATTACGACAAGATTCTTTCTTGAAAAAAACAGAAACCAATAATAGTAAATGCAGAAAATAAAACAATAATTTATGCACAATGTTCAAAGACAAAGTTAACGAAAATGAAGAGAACAAAAACGTATCACATGAAGAGAATTAAAACAAAACACACCTTAACTTTGATGTGTCAAAAGTGTTACCAAATTCTGAGGAAGGCAAACCACAATATATAATTCCGCAGAGAAATGCCACCATCTGCATAAAAAGGAAAAAGATGAAAATAATATGAAGTATATGACAAAGGACCTTATTAGTTGCACCAATTTGACTTAGATAATGCTAAATTTGTGTGGAAACATAGTCAAAGGTACAAGTTTTATAATGGTATTACAAATGGTCAAATTTGAATTGCAATTTAAATATTAAAATTGCAAAAAATATGATTGTTACAAACTTATAAGAGATTCAAGGCCTGTTTACTTGGGAAGAGAAAAAAAAAATCAACAGTGAAAGATAGGATGATCAATTAAAAATGTGATTTACCATAGAAGAAAATAAAGGGTCTACGAAGCTCCTACCAATGCGAGATCACGGGAAAGGGTCTATCGCAGCTTTACCCTGCTTTGCAAGAGCCTATTTCCATAATTCAAATAAATGATCTTTAGATCACATGGCAATAACTCTACTATTGCACTAGCTAAGGCTCCCTTCATTTATTGGAGAAGGAATCAAGAAGAAAAAAAGTGGAAAAATCAAATTGGATCATATTCTTTCCAAATTTATCTTATCAGATGTGGGAATAAAACAGGCAAAAATCTATTCAATATTTTCCATTTTACCCATGCCCTTCTTTTTGCTCCCCTCCAACCAATTCATTTTTCTTTGTTCATTTCTACCAAACCCTCTTCTTCCCACCCACCCTCTTCAATGTGATTGGGATGAGGAGAAAAGGAAACTAGAAACGTTGTATGAAACAAGAAGAGAGACATAGAAGGAGCTAGCTGGAGAAGAAAGAGAAAAGATTGTGTGAGAATAGGAACCCAAATGGATTAGAGAAAAGAATACAAGGGAAAATATAAATAAAAGGGGGGAATTTATATCTTCCTATCTCCAAGTAAACAAGAGGAAACTTTGTTTATTACTCCCCTTCATTTATCTATCTTCCCCTCATTATCTATCTATTATGTTAAATCTTCCTTGGTAAACAAATCTGGTGTCTAGAATATGATAAATTTCATAGAAAAAGATGAAAATACATGTTCTCTCTTGAATATTTAAGTTCTACAGAAAAGTGAAGCCAACTAAAATGCAACCTGATTTGGCGCATTGCATAAACCTAGTTGACAAACATTAGAATATATACGATGTTACAAGTTATCCCTGAACTCTTGATAAAATCAGCTTAGCCATATGCAGAACTTACAATATTAACTATTGACGTGGCATTCCACAGAGCGTAAACCCGTGCAAGTGATGATCTTTTTGGTCCTCGACTAAATAAAGCATTAAGACCAGCAGCAAATGGGGAAAGCATAGACAAGGGAAGTATGAGCAAGACAGCAAGAAAAGCCCCAAGAGACATCCAATAGAATTGAATAAGTGTAAGAACAGTAACAGTGAAATCTCCTAAGAGCATGATACAGATTAGCAGCTGCAACACTTCCTGAAACAAAAAACAAGTTTCATTTTTACAGAAGCATCACCAAATTGGCCTGTAAATGCTCAAGTTGAGACAACAAATATGATTACCACGAATCCCACTGGCCTTGTGTTCTGTAGTAAAAGAGAAAATGGGAACAGATAGTCCCTTCTATAATCCAATGATTTTAACGTAACTTCATTAATTATCCCACCATTTACTCCTCCAGTCAACCCCTTTGACACTGTGTGGCTAGGGCTAGGTTGTCCTTGCTGCAATTGCTTAGAGTTACTGGAAACATGCATTATTTTCCTGGGAAATGTACAGAGGAACGGTTCATGTGTAAGAAAGCAACCTAACTTTTGTAACTTGTTGAAGAAGATAGTTTAAACTTCCTCATACTTGTTTTTACTGCCTCTTGGACTGTTTGTATTTATCATGTCTGACTGGCACACACTATTGAAGAAAACTTCACACAGAGACACCAAAATTCCAAGTTGGTAATAGCCAGAAGCAGTAGCCTGAAACCAACCCAGTTCAACTCTCAGACCATGATGCCCAAGTTGCGCATTTGCATGACTGTTCAACCAAGCAACAACTGGACGCAGTTCAGAACAAATGCATTCTCGCCGTACTGTCCGCAATTGAGCATTCAAACCAGCTACAAGTCTATTCCAGGCTGCTGTTGATGCATACTAGGAACAAGAAAAACAATAGATTTACAGTCACAAAAAGGATATTGCTTGATTGATGCAAATTGAAAAGTGAATACAGGTACATACCTGACCTAACAGATTGGTCAATAGTGTATCATTATGGAGATAGTAAGAAGACATATAGCTACCATCGCCACCAAAAATTATGCACATAGGGAACCGTTTCTGGATAGTTGAAGCCACATCGAGTCTTTTTTCATCACCGCCAAGAAAGAAATCAATGTAGGCAACCATCAAATCAGGTGATGAACCAACCTACATTTTAAGGTGCTAGAAAGGTGATGTTCCAAATAACCCCATCATTAACGTTAGCTTACTATGTAAGTACATCATGATTAATTTCAGAGGAGGAAGAAATTTGCTGTTTTAAGGTCTCTTATTTTGTTGGCAGATAAACTTAAAAGGAATAACATTATGTTGTCAGAGTAAGAAAGCTCAAGAAATATATTTACTTGTCTTTGCTTAAGAATTTAGTTCCTCTTTTCCTTTCTTGATTGCCAATCATTTCATTCTTTATCTGGTTTCTACAAAAAATATTAGATTGTTTACATCTGAAGCATGGCAAAATAAGTCCAAACCCAACCAAAAGTCAGACAAATATATATTCTTAATTGAGTTCAACTTCAGTTTCATTTTTATCTTAGTGGACAACAGAAAAGGTCAGCTCATCTTGAACGAGTAGCTGAATTCCTGTCAACCATATTGCACAATTAATGAATTTATATTGTCTAATCTGAAGTAAATCAAACATATTACTATTAGTCATCTAATCATCAATGTGCTTGGGTACTCAAAATAGTCAACTGTACTACATTTCAGAAACATGACACTGTACAACACATTTACTTCCAATAATCCTAAGATTCAAAGATATACTTTAAAGGATAAAAAATAAATGGGATTAAGGAACAAGTTTTTGACAACCCATTTTCAAAAGTAAACGAAATACTATAGGATTGATTTTTCAGTTTCATACTGTCTAGGTACTTGTTTGACTCTATATCAGGAAAACCACAAATTCGGTATCTTATCTGATATGGCTTTGTTTTTAATCCCCAAAAACGAACCCATATTTCCAAATTGTTTTACATATCAATTCGAGAAATCCATGTCTAAAATAGGCCAAACCTTCATCCCTTTGTAAAGAGCTCGTGATCTGCACGAACGAAGGCATGAGTGGTCATATTCTGATTTCACATATTCCTGAAGGCGATGAATTTTCTTTCTTCGCCGCCATTGCTTCCAAGACCAAGCACAAGGATATGCAAGAATGAAAAGTATGCTATGTACAGATCCCTCCCACCATTCATATGCAGCAACAGAATTTATCTCATCAATGAACCTATTAAAAGCATCTTCATACCTGTGGATATTTGCCAAGAGAAATATTTAGGAGAAGAGTGCCTGAATTGTATCCAACAAACATATTATACTCAGACAAACAAGTGGATAAATTGAGGTTCGCCAAATCACCTAGACCTTCTATGTAGAATAAATACGATAAGATACGTAATGATTATCACAACCCAAAAGAAATTACAATTAAACAAATGTGTTGAAAATGTCTTTTAACATGAATCATACATGCCAATAACTATTTTATATAAATCAACCCAATAAAACTAAATCATGGTCTAGTTATCAATTCTATTTTATTTTTTCAAGTCAACTTTTGTTGTTTCTAACTTTATCTAACTTTCCTGAGTCTTATAAGATTGAGTTAATAAAAGGTCTACTAAAGTGCTTCTCTCTCATTATTTCCATTATTGGATCAATAGTACAATTTATATTTGAATTTATCCTCTTTCACATGATCACTGGCTCCATTGACGCAGGCAGACCCATATGATCCTTATCAAACGAATAGAATTGTCCTTGCACCAACAAGATCCAATAAATCTCTGTCTGATGCATATGGCCTTGCTCTTGTTGCAGCATCATGTCTAGCATGTATCTAAAGGTGCAACTTAAAGGCTTAAACCACTGGAAGAGCACATGAATAAATAAATATTGAATCCTATGTTATTGGTTGATAACTTGATGTTTCTCTTGGTAAATTTCTGTGTAAGCAACAAGTGTAGGATCAGTGCCTATACCAGGAAAAAGACTGTTACAGATGATCTGATAAGAATATTGCATGTTTGGTGCATGTAGTAGGAAAAAGACATAAAACAACAAGTATAGACAAACCCACAATTAGCTTGTTTGTCTTTGCTAAATAAAAGAAAACTTTCTTACACAATTCCAATAATTGCATTAGGTGGAGAATAAGAAAGATGCCATGGTTCTCTAAACGTATTTGAACCCATGAAGTACATCCTGTGCACATGACTTTGAGTTTCCTCAACTCTGCTAGTTCCTGGAACCTGAATTTCAAATCAGTATAACAGAAATATCATGTTACCATTTACGTGAAAAATTGAAACGTATAAAAGATTGAGAGAGAGTTGAAGCCATTAATATCCAGCAAAATCAATTTTTAAGATGCACAGGGATACCTCTGCAAGAGAGAGCAGATAGGGGAAAGAATCAGAACAATCATGTTGGATGGAGCTTGTAGGGCAATAAGAATGATCCCGTCCAATCATCTTAACTCTTAATACATTCAATAAAAGTGCTAATAGAACCAAAAAAGTAGAGAGAAGAATAACAAAAGGCCATGGACCACCAAAAGCATACATCAAATCTTCAAGAGGGGTGTAACAGTTTGGCATCTTGTATTTGTCTGATAGACATTTATATGGGCAGGATGACTGTGTAACACCTCCTGAAACAGTTTATTAACATTCAATGGTAAAAATGCTGATCCATAACACTTTTTGCTATTAAAAATCAAATGTTCTACACCAGAGTGCTATATATAAAACTTTCATATAATGTAAAGGGAGTACCTCTGACATATATAAAGCTAGCCCGTCTAGGAAGTAGATCTAAAGAGCAAGGAATACAAAGTGATGAGTTAGATCCATCCATATCCTTGTATGAGCCAACAGGGCATTCCTGAAAATAAATCCACATAACAGAAGAAAACATGTGAACTGGTATACACAGAAAATAATCAAATTGAGACAAAAGTAGTGATTACTTGAGTGAATCAAATAATAACAAATATCTTTAGAGGAAGTGAAGGTCTAGCTGCTAATGCAATTGGATACACTCCTGACAACTAAATGATATGAAACGGGTGGGTTCAGAAGCAGCAGCAACACAATGCTTTTCTCTTCCTTTTTTGTAATCACAACTTACATATCCCATTAATTGAAGCACAATTACCTGCCCTACCTTTCCCTAAAGCCATATACAACTTTTTTCAAGCTCAACCATCCAACATTGGATTTGAACATAGGAAGGATTGAGTGTGATCCTTAATCCTTCTAAATCATCTATTTGATGAGTTTGCTTTTTACAAGTGATCTGATAATTAGGCCTATCCAAGTTACATTAGAAGGCTTCCGGTGTCCATGTTAAAAGCGCAATATCTGTATCAATTTATAGCACAATGGCAATGAAAGAAGACCTTTATCCTAGATAGATCCCCACAAATATTCTGTCGATGAGGACAATACTATATAAATTAAGAGGCTACTAAGTGCATTGTTTGTACCATTAACTATCATTCAAATAGGACCACCTAATGGCTCAACATTTTGACCATGACAATTAGTTGCAGCTTAAGCGCTATAATTTTATCAACTAGAGAACAAGATGAGCTAAGCATTTTTTCCATCCCAGCTTTAACTATCATATTGAACTTCATTAATTTTCCTTTTTTTATTGCATAAATAGATAAGCCTGTGAATAACACACAGCTTCATTTTTATCTTTTTTCCAAAGAGCTCTGCCATTGCAGAGCTTCTCCAACAAATAAAGTCTGAAATTGCTTGAGATATGCAAATTAAAATATCAATGTGATAAGTAGCAAATTAAACAAAAAGAAAATTGGCAGTCTAACGAAAAAGTGAAAAAACAAATCAGCATAAAACCAGATAAGCTGAGAATTGATAGACATTCTAAACTCAAATAATTGAAACTGCAAAGAGAAGGTAAAGAAATATCTCATTGAATGCACATACGGTACAGAATGTGCCATAGAGTCCCTTGGGACATTTCTTCCCTGTGATTGTTCCTACTTCCCCATTAAATCCACCGTTGCTTCCAGTCCCACCACTTCAAGAATACAAAATTCCACAAGAAATATAAGTTAATTTGAGGAGAAGCTACAAATAATATATATGTACACCAAAGAAACTTTCTAGGAACTATACAACACGTCAGGCATACCAGTAACAATTAACAAGTTACAATGTACCAGTTTTCTAGTCTAGGGAGCATAGTTAATCATTTGTGGTCATTGATGATCATTTGCAGGTGATAAGGTGTATCAGAAAAAGAACATTGACAAGACAGTGGACCAGACAAGATGATAAACTACACAAAGACAGATAAGCTGATAAGCGAGATTCTAAACATTTTCACTGATAATTTACTGAGGAAAAAAGGAAGTCTAACGGATAACAACTGCACTTTGGTTGTCAAGACATTGTGAAGAAAATCTAAAACATATTCCGTATCTTAATTACAATTATTATTATGCTAACTGAGAGAACTAGATGTGTCAGAAAGATGCAATAAGGAAATGATTGGATTTGAAATTCTAAATTCAAAAGTTGATTTAACAGAATATTTGAAATATTTTTGATAAATTTCAACCTCCAAAGGCTTTTACAGAAGCACAGCACCAGGCTGCCGAAAGAAGTGAACACAAAGCACCAACTTTATCGAAAGAAAAAAATTACTAACTCAAATATAAATTATAGTGAGAAGTTTTTATAGGCGCCAACCCAACCAAAATTAGAAAATAAAATTAACCGAATGGATAAGAAACACACACTTACCCGAAAAGACTCAAACAACTTACGAATAAATCGACAAGGAAATATAAACCCCTACCAAACTAGAAAAATTAGCCAAATTCCTAAAAACTTTTCCTTCTAATTAGGATTGATTACTGAATAAAAAGGTTATCAAGCCTTTGACATCTAAAACAGAAAAATTTTCAAAATGGATTACAATTTAAAATTTAAAAGATATTTGAATTCCTAATTTACATCAATTTCATGAACAGAATAGATTGACTTTTAAACAAGTTGTAGGTATTTTTAATTAGGATCATTTTGTAAAGAAGAATAACAATATTGTCTCAGTCTTGTCATTCACAATAAAGTAGTTTTCATTTTCTTCTTAGGATGGTCACTTCCATTGGGTAAGAAATAAGTTCATATTTATTTTTCCTTCTAACCTTTGACTTAGTTTTCCTTATTTTTGGTCGCACATTACAACAAATAAGAAAAATATTTCTGTTTATCATAGGGCAATGACAATGTATACACCTTCACAATACAAACACTATGTGAAAGTAGTAATTTTGAGAATGAAACCACTAAAAAAAAGTTGTGTCAAAGATAGCATATGAGGGTGGGTGCTTAAATTTCTCCATACAAATTTTAATATCCTCCAATTTTAAAATTAAATTAATGCTTAAATAAATTGAAAAGTTAAACAAATCTGCATTGTAATTAATTTTCCTCAGAAAAATGAAAAATAATCGAGATACAATGGATATACAATACTTCAAAAGTAGAAACTATGAGAAAATTTAAATGCAGGAATGTAACATGTAAATTTACTGTATGAGCAGGTACTTCGAAATAATCATTGCTCTATCCAATTCCATTCCTACTATTGATAGATCAAAGAAAATAAAAAACAAACAAACATGTACATGAAACTCTTTATTGATTTACAAACTTTTTAAATTGATGTTTTGAATTTCTAGTTCACTAGCTTAATATATTTGTTTTATACAATTACTTCTTTCGGTTTCTTTGTACAACATGAATAAGACATATCATTTGTAAGCCTAAGATTAGATCAACATCAAGTTAATTGTTTTCTGAAGGGATTAAGTCAATAGAAGAAGGTTCTCCTAAAATCATATTATTAAGGGGTTAGTCTAAGATGTTATTAGGGATTCTTCTAAAATGTTTTTAGATGGTTCTCCTAATGTTGTATCATTAAGAGAATCATCTAATTGTTGTTATTAGGCACTTCTAAAATGTTATCTCCACACTTTCCTAGGATTGAGTTATCAAAAGGCTTTTTAAGTCCAATTCTTTTAATATTGACCTAAAGTTCATTAACTGTAATTCAATTAGAACCTTGGGCTGTTGTCTTTAAATTTGGTTCACTTAAGGATGATGATTTTGGTTTTGCAAATTTATTAGGTAATTGTAGCTTAAAATATTGTGCCACATATTTTTCAACTAATTTTACTTTATTTAGGAAAATATAAATTTATTAGGTAATTTCACCTTAAACTATCATGCCACATATTTTTCAACTAATTTTCATTTGAATACTTTACCAAAATTCCTTCATGGTTCCTATGAGTTTGTTGTCAACAAAACATGCTTGTCTAATTGAGGTGAAGTTATGTTGGTCAAAATAATTTACAATATCATCTAACGAATCTATACATTTATTAAAGCCTCATTGTTCATCAAAACTAAGATTGTCATGTTCAATCATGATTTTAAGGATACTAATTTGATTCTTTAAAGATGATAATTCGACTATGTGCATGTTATTTATAGAGTTATAAATGTAAAATAATAATGTGGATGGTTTGATCTAGTACTCATGAATCTAAGTTTGTCTTCCACATAAGGGTCATTAGGTTTATCTTTCTGACTGAAAATTTCAATATGCCATGTAATTTATGACAGTCACGAGGAAATGAAAATCAAATAATTATGCATATGATAGTATTTTTTATGAATGAAAATCAAACTAAACAAGAAATTAATGACATGATGGCATTTTTTGCTCGTTTTACTAATGAATGATGGTATTCAAAAATTTATAGGAAAAAAATAATTAAATGTAATAATTCGAAATTACTAATTAAATAAACAAAAGAACAGGGAGGAAATAGGTTCACACTAAAATTATGTGAGCCAAGAATGATGTAAATGTTGCCATGTGGTTTGTCACTCAGTTGAGATCTATTTGCTCTTGAGAATGCACTACCTAGAAATTCATAAATTCTTCTTCTAAAAGGTGCTATAGGAATCCTAACCATGTATTGGATCCCACTTAAATGGTGGGGCCTTCCCTTGACATTTCTCCTCCCTCCAAAAAAAAAAGAACAGCAACATTTATTTATTTATTTTCCTTAGCTGTTGTTTCCCCTTTTTGTTTTAGCTAAATTGGATCCTTATTTGGGATTTAGCTCTTAATTGCATGGTGTCAAACTAAGACACAAGGGAAGCATCTAGAAGATGATGCTAGGCCCAATGCATGAAGCAATGACTATCTTTTGTAATATCAACATAATGCATCCGATAAAGGGCAGAATTAGTGGCTGGAGAGAATACAGTGTCACACATCATCAAAGTAGAAAAGTTGGATTGAGTATAACGAAGAGTTGAAGATCCAACAATGGGAAAAGAGGTTATCCGTGCAATAGACAAATGGGTTATAGCCCTAAGTGCTAAGAGTACCGAGATAGGGAGCTTGTTGGCGGCAGAAGCATTGATGAAGAAATGTTCCAAAGACTAGGCACCAATATTGAGGAGTTCTACCCAAAAACCAAGGGGAGGCATTTGATGTAAGTTGATAAAAGAGGAAGACGAGATATGTGGCATCGGATGGAGACACTAGGCTCAATAGTGGTGGTGTTGGATATTGAAGAGGAAAGCAAAGGAGCTACTATGCAACAACGCCGTAAGGTGATGAGGCGCAACAGTAAAGAAGGGTGAGGGAGAGGTTGAGGGCCATGTTGTGGGAGAAAGAGCCACAGATATAGAAAGGAATCGGAGGTTAAAAATGATGAAAGATGGAGATGGTGGTGGAAAGGGTTAGTAATGTGGTTGACTATTAATGGCAGAGAAGAGGTGGGATGTGAGGTGAGACACATTGTTGGTTTACATAGGTTTTTGTACATGAGGATGGAAATGTGAATCCAGTTGACAAAGAAGGTATAGAACTGAACCACTAAACTCTAAGAAAAATTGACACAACACCATACTACAAAAAGAGGCAAACATGAGAGACCAAGCTTCTAGAATGATAAACATATTGACAAAATATTGCTGATTTAAAGATAAATTACAAAGGGAAGTGGATACTTGTAAATGCTCCAATACAATTAAAATTTAAAAATAAAATTAAACAAAAAAAATACCTACTTACCTTGGATTCAAACTTGGGAAATAAAATGACTATAACTAGAAAATATAAAATCGTACCAAACTATAAAAATTATGGAAATACCTAAGCACTCCTAATTTGGAGAAGCTACCAAATAAAAAAGCTACCAAACCTTTGACAGCTAAAATAGGACAATTTCCAAAATCAACTTCAATTTAACATTTTAAAGAAAAAACAATGCCTAATTTGCATCACAATTAAAGGATGTTCTAACACTAACTGATTGTAGCTAAATTGCAAGACATGATCCATACATGCAGTGTGAACTCTGAGATTGCCTGGTCCTTTAATTGTTGCACAATCACATTGCATCAAATTTGTGATGTTTGCCTCTTGGACATGTACAATACATATCATAATATCATACCAAACATTGGTTTGGTACCAGAATGCTCAGTCAGTTCCTTAGAACCAATAACAATGTTTTCTTTTATAGAGGATACAAATACTGTATCTCTTTCAATCTTCCTAATGGTCATAATCGTACTCATCATCCCACTCTTTCCAGCAAAAAGTACTGCCAAGTTCAATGTGTCTTCAATCATTAGGTGTGTGTTTTGCCAAATAGTTAAGGAGAATCTAGCTTCTTTTCTTTGCTGTTAAAATAAAAAGAAGCATCCATTTGAGTTCAATCACTTAATTATCTGAGGTCGTAATCAAGTTTATGAAAATTTGATTTTGAACTAATATTACTTCTATAGTTGACCTGTAAATTAGATGAATTTATAATACAAGGTGTTCTGAGTTTTTTGTTACTCCACAAAAACATTACTTGTGCATTTGTTAAACACTCCATGCAAAGATCAATGTCATCATAACCACTGGTCAGAGTCCCTAGAATACTCCTAAACTTCATTGTTCCCCCAGTCTCTTTCAAGCTAGGAAATTGAAGCCAGGAATAGATAAAATAATATTCTTGGCAACAAAGAAGGCTACAATAGAAATCTATTACATCAACACAGACAGATTCAGAAACAGGTAATTTAACATCATATTAAAAGAACAATTCGTAGCTAAGAATTTGAGCTGAAGTATGAGGAACATCATATAAGATTAACCTTCACCAGAAGCATTATAAGAACTAGTCATACCTTGACATAATGGAGCCATTCACCAAAGCAACTTGAACATATTCTTCTCCAGTAGCAATATTTGACCAATCAAAATGAATTCTTCCACCACCCCCACCCCCACCACCGGCAGGTCCACCATTCCCACCAGCTACCGATAATGATGAATTTTCCTCCAGAATAAGAGTTTGCAGAAAGAGAAGCATTGTACCACCAGAACCACCACCAACACCACCCATCACTGTTGCATTATAGTTCATTGATGATTCCCGATGGCTTTGACCATCCACTTGTAAAGAACCATGTATCTCTAATCTAAAAAGCGGCCAGTTGATGGAGCCCATAACTAAAATAAATAAATTGTATTAAAGACAAGCATTAAGAATAAAATCTGAGCTAGTATGTGTATGGATAATGTAACACCAAGAGATCATATGTCTCAAAATCTGGGAAAACTGAGGAACGATAAGTTACATTTAGGTACTAAAACCAAGAAGTACAATGAAGAAAATCCAGCAACATCCAATTTGTGCGAATGTAGAGGTGCTTGTTAGCCATATATCTTTTTCATTAGAAAAAAATATTTTAAATGACAGGATAAGAAAATATGTAAAATGATTTTGAATTTGCATTTTAACAAAGGTTTGAAATCTTGACCTAATTAGGGATTCAGTCTGCAAGTAGCCCAAAATGTGCTACCTATACTGAGTGGCAATGTCAGAGGGTGTATCGAACACCAGAAGAGAAGGAGAGAAAGAAGATCAGGTGCATTGTTGGTGATGAAGAGTGTGACGAAGACAAGAGGAGGAGGAAGGAAACTGGGAAGAACATTCAGTGTATCGCTGAGTGCCCAAGGATGTGCTGAAGGCCTACAGATGAAGTTCCCCATGAGGTTTGATGGAGGTCGTACCACTCACAGAAGACACACAGACCTTGTAACGCTCTCAAAAACCTCGTTACTTCCCCTTTGTTGCGTAGTCATCATAAAAGGGTCAACTTTGTTATTCACTATTTTCAAAGGTTGCATCTCTGACAGAAGACTCACGCCAACCTTGCAATGCTCATGGAAGATTCACATGACATTACAGTACTTATGTTGGTGCAAATAAGATTCATACATCTCTACAATAGTATGATATTGTCCACTTTGGACCTAAACTTTCATGGATTTGTTTTTTGACTATACCCAAAAGGTCTCATTCTATTCATCCTCGAAGGATTTTCTCTGTTTGATATCTGATCCTCAACCCACTAGGACTTCCTGCCAACTGTCTCGTCCTTCTGACGCAGCTGAACTTCTTGCTAGTTGTCCGATCTTTCTAATCCAACTGAACTTCCTGCTAATTGTCCGATCCTCCTGACCCAACTGGACTTCCTACTTAGTATTTGGTTCTCTTGATCTGGATATGGGAGTCCCACTTCCTTCGTTCGAAGTGCATGGCTTGATATGGATCATAACTCTGATACCAATTGTTGGTGAAAATAAGATTCAAATATCTCCACAATGGTATGATATTGTCCACTAAGCTCTCATAGTTTTATTGTTGGATTATATCCAAAAGGTCTCATTCCAATGAAAATATCATTTCATCTTATAAGCACATGATCTTTTCTATGTCTTACCCATATGAGACTTGATTGTGTTCCCAATACTTCTAACAATCCCCCCTCAAACGAAGGACTACATTAGGCCCCCCTCAAGCTTATCCGTCCTCAAAGGACCTCCTCTGCTGATATCCAATCCTCAACACACTAAGACTTCTTGCCAACTGTTTCATCCTTCTGACCCAGCTGGACTTCCTGTTAGTTGTTCAGTCCTTCTGACCCAACTGAACTTCTTACCAGTTGTCCGGTCCTCCTGACCCAACTGGACTTCATGCTTGGTGTTTGGTTCTCTTGATCCAAACATGAGAGCCTCATTTCCTTCGTTCAAGGTGCACGGCTTGACATGGACCATGACTCTAATACCAATTGTTAGTGCAAATAAGATTCACATATCTCGACAATAATATGATATTGTCCGCTTTGGGCCTAAGCCGTCATGATTTTATTTTTGGATTATACCCAAAAGATCTCATTCCAATGGAGATATCTTTTTATCTTATAAGCATATGATCTTTTACATATTTTACTAATGTAGAACTTTGATTGTGTTCTCAATACTTCCAATGTCTTGCAAGCAACTTGTGTGCGTTGGGGGTTCGCCTCGAATGAGTTATCATCATCACGGAAGGTCACCAGCCAAATGTTTCACCCATGCTAACCGACACATAATGATATTTGATACCTTAATTTTAACTTTCAAACAATTTAATAGTTCATAATTATCTGAGTTTGGTCTTGCAAGTTGCAATCCCTAATAGAACATCACAGTAAGTCAATTGGAGAAAAGAGAGAATGGAAAAACTGAAGCTCAAATCAGCAAAGAAAGCAAAACATGAAAATTTAAGATCTATCCTACATTATGCATGAAAAAAATATATAACACACAACAAATCGCTGTCTAATGTTTCTCGTGTCTTGTGACCTGTAAGTCATGAAATGATCCACACTTATTGTGCAAGTGATATCAATAACCAGGGATGCGCTAAATAAGATAGTTAATTCAGAACCTACATTGGCAGAAATGAAATTATCGGATATCTAGACAATTGCTGTTGTGCAGCAGGGTGTTGGGAAGGGTTAAGGTCTCGGTGTTATTTCGCTCAACCAGTCTAAGAAGCATGATCAAAATCAGAGCCAATGCATCCATTTCATGTCAGAAGATGATTAAGTGCAGGCAATCTCAGCCGGGGGGCATAAATGAAGTCTGCATGTGTTCCCGACAACATGGAAGCGAAGTCAACTGATTTCTCTAACGAAATCCTCAAAGGCAACCATTATGGAAGCCTTAAAAGATGAGAACAATAGGTATTTTTTTCTTAACATTCCTTTTCCTTACCTTCTTAATCTTCCTCCATCCACCAAGTCACTGTCAAAATGGCACCACCTTGTACCAATACACGTTGCATCAGTTAGAACCGAATTGATCTCTATTCAACAAGTAGCCAAAACTGACACTAGACTTGCATCCACCAAAAATCTTGATTGTGATGGTACCACAACATGATTCTAGTGTGTCCATCAACCCCTTTTGCTGACTAGTGACCATCAGAAGAGAACTAAATAGTTTCTAGCTAGTAGCTTTAATAGTTCTTGCATGAATGTTTTAAAAACATATCAACAAGAGTCAGTTGATGATTTGCAGCAGCGCCAACAGAACACAAAACCAAAATATAATGCAATAAATATAAGATACCTATCATTCCTCCTCCAGCCACTTTTACTAGAGACTCACTCGATCCACTGCTTCCGCTTCCTAACTCACAAGGAAGATCTGCATCACCATATTTCCGCCCACCATCAATTAGCAAGCCATTATAAAATCCAGATCCACCCTTCCCTCCATGTCCAGCGCCACCTCCAGCTCCATATTTTAAAAACTTTCCCTTTCCAATTCCCTCTTTGCAACCTAGAGAAGAATTTAATGACAGTGATATTAGAAAAATAACAAAAAGAAGAATTTAATAACAGTGCACTGGGAAGAAAATCAGTTCAGTAAGCTACTATAAATATTTTTGCAACACCTCCAAATATAAAAAGGTTACATCACCTAACTCTGAGGCACTAATAATGCCTTCTGTATCAATTGTGACAGTCCTTGCTCGGTGAATATGAATGATGCTGCCACGAATAATGCCACTGACAGTAAGATCATCAACACGGCAGATCTAGAAAATAAAATAAACTGTAAATCATGATAATACATAGTTATTCACTCATCCAGAATCAGTATGATGACAAAAGAACAAGATGAAATAGGAATACATCAAAGCTTAGGAAAGTCATATAGAATGCACTAATCAGTCAGATATAATACCAAAAAATCAATGCTAGATTGAATTGCTGAAATTCTAAATGAAGGGCATCCAAGCAATAGCATTACTTTCAATAAACTGAAATTCAATATAATGAGTAAAGTCTGGGGCAGATCCAAGATTTAAAATTTCAACCTAAGATTTCGATCCGTGATTGGAATGATATGGTTTCGATATTGTATCATGTTGTATCGATAAATTTCGATAATTTTTAAATATAAAAATAAAAAATTTAATTTAATTTAATTATTAAAAATAAACAAAATAATTATGGAAAGAAAATTATCAAAAAATTAATTTAAATAGGAATAAAAAAGTAAAATAAATTTTATAATATATAAAATAAATTTTAAATTAATTTATTAAATATTTTTAAATTAATAAGATAAATTTATTAAATTTTAATTGTTTTATTTATTTTTTTCATATAGTTTGGGAAGTTGATTATTAAAATCACTACACTCCCCTCTACCGCCCCCCCGGTGGAGTCACCGTGCTCCGCATGTAGGCCTGCGACGCCGTCGTGACCTCGCAAAGGCCGCGGCGGCGTTATTTTTTTCATATAGTTTGGGAAGTTGATTATTAAAATCACTGCACTCCCCTCTACCACGCCTCCCGCTCCCCCGCGTGTAGGCCTACGATGCCGCTGCGATCCCGCAGAGGCCGCGGCGGCGTCATGCATCCTCTACGAGGTCGCAGCAGCATCGTGCGGCCAACGCTAAGACCGCGTGATGCCGCCGCGACCAACGCGAAGGTTGCGCGACGCCGCCGCGGCCAACGCAAAGGTCGTGTGACGCCATTGCGGCCAACGCGGAGGTCGTGCGACGCCGCGAAGGCCCCCACAGAGGCCACTGTGGCCCCGCCCAAGGCCGCGCGAGGCCCCGCAGCCATCGATACCACCTGTACCATGCGGGCAACGAGCGGAACGATAAATTCCACCCGTTTCGCCCGGAACGGGTCGAGATTTTAAACTATGGGCAAATTACTGACCAACTACAATCATTACTAACAATTTGACACTCAAAGGTCCCGAAAGTTGCTTAATAATAAGTTGCCTTCTGCAAGACCACTCACTACATATGTGATAAAACATATGCACTTATCCTGAAGTGTGAATAACAAATACATGCAATCATGCCTATATTATAAGTACAAAAAAGAATCTTGTACAAGTTTTTAGATATCTTTAGACCACTGGAAAATGCCTTGCCAATTACACCACATCTGCAGTATCGCTTTGTATCTTGGCATTAATTAACAAATCTATCCATCATTCCAATGCATATGGAATGCATGTTATGTTCTTCTATTTTATTAGTTTTATTTTGTTATCATACTGATCCAATTCTTCACTTTTTTTCACTTTTACTAAACATAATATTCAATCCTCAGTTCCCTCTCAAGTCTAGAATTTCTTGATCATGGTATTTTGGCTCATCATTATGACTCAACTCATTAGCTTCTTATTTTGCAGTTAATGTCTCCATCTTTTTGTTTTGTACTTTCAAATGAGATGAAGCTTCAATTTGAAAATTCCATGAATGTCTGAGATTCAAACAATTAGACACCTAAATATGTAGGAATTTATGCCAAATTATCCTACAGATAACCTATGCAGTTGGGGATCTCGGGGATCTTTGTGCCAGAGAGATGAAGCTATATTGGCACACTAGACAGTAATTTTGGGCCGATGCACAAGGAACACCTATGTTGAGCTTGTAAGAACAATGGCCAAACACCAGATGATATCTACTTGGGGCTTTACATGGTAATTATTGAATTTTATATTCTTGGTTACAATGTGAACCATCAAAATTATGTAGTTATTACGTGTTTAATGCTTATTTATCAATAATGACTTGTTTACTTGCTTAATTTAATTTGCTTCTCTTTCATATTTTAATATTATTAAAATATTGATTGGCCTAGGCACCCGCCTACAGCCAACCACCTGGAACTGCCTCTAATATCTTGGTTTTTAATACCCATAACATACCAATTTGTCACTGTGCCACAAAAGAGAGACAACTTTGAGTTTTGTGTTTTTCACCATAACCATGTAGAAGTGTGCCCCAGAACAGATAAAACATCTCTAGGTTTTTACCAACTTGGAGAGAAAAAAAAAAGAGAATAATACAAAAAAAAAAAGAGAATAATAAGCTGGACTAACTCTAGTTTCTCTAGAAGGATTGAAATTTACATTTTACAGCAAAAGAGCCAAGTAGTCAATCAATCACATGCCAACTTTAAAATATCTTACTTGCAAAGTCAAAGATAGAGAATCATTCACATGGCAATCATCGGGAGGCATTAGTAGTTCTTTTGGGCATGTTTGACTCTCACATAGTGACTGAGTAATCCTGACAAACCAAATCAAATTAGACAATTGATTGCCAACTTTTCCAAGCCTGTAATGTACAGAAGATAATCAATATTTAAACTTACGAACTGCTTTCCACATTTTCATCTAATGGTGCCTGTAATAATGAACCTGGCCCAACCTGCTCAGAAAAGGAATAGATGATGAATATGGAATAATTCATTAGAAATGCTAAGCAGCGAGTAGCATCTACAGGATGAAAGGAAAAGTCAAACATGATGAAGACAGAAGGCCAGAACATGTTCCAGATTTACCAAATGGAGCAACAATGTTCTAGGATTGAATTAAATGATTCAACCATACAGTAATGATCACATTTTCCTATTCAAATTGTCATTAGTACAGAAATTAGTAGTATAATGTATGCCTCTCAAATTAACTGATACACCTATGTTCTTACCGTGTCCACTCCTAGAACATTTCAGATAACTTAGATGACCAAACAAAGCAGATGAAATGAGCTATGAATGAATTCCAAATATCAAACAAATTATTTTGCAGTTCTGTGAAGCATCAACGTACACAACATTGGACTAGTTGCGTATGGATGCATCGAGGTGGTATATTTCAATATTTCTAAAGATTTGTATAAAAGAATAATCCGGTGCACGAAGCTCCCGCCATATGGGATTCTAGAGAAGAAACTATTATACGCAGTCTTATCCTGTTTTGCAAGAGATTATTTTCAGAATTCGAATCCCTGACCTCTAAGTCACAAGACAACAACTTTACCGTTGAGTCAAAGCTCTCCTTCAATTCCAAAGATTTGTTTATCCCAACTATTTAGTGTCGATCACATTAGGTTACACATGACTCTTCAAGAACAATAACATTTTTCAATTTTTCATGGACGCATCTAAACCTTTTCATCTCTTTCCACAAATAGCTAAAATTTAAAAAAAAAAAGATATTATTTAATGCCAATTTTCCTATGATTTTCTCTAAATTTGTGGACAATAAAGCATGATCCATTCCAAAAAAAAACTAAAGATCATTTAAAGAAAATAATTCAAAACATGACCATTGTCATCATTGACACCAAGACATTTTTGTCCTACTATTTGGAATTATCTACATAAATGCGATCCCTTTGTTAACCTCTATTCAAGACTATCAAAAATAATACTACGCCCAAGGAATCAAATGTTGTACAGTGTTGATCGGCATTAGCGGAATTTTTCATTCCGCCAACAGACCGGTACCGACATTGTGTCAGAGAGGTCGTGATCTCACAACATCCTCCGCGAGGCTGCGAAAACAGCTGCGACCTCGTGACATCCACCACAAAGCCACAACATTGCAGGCGAGTTGGCAATTGCCTCTATTTTTTTAAAATAAATTACATTTCTTTATTTATTTTACATTTTAATTTTTTTAAACAAATTATTTATTTTTTTATTTCTAACCATTAATTTAAATTCTATTTTTTATTTTTTTTATTCATTATTTTTTTTCACCTTCATTGTTAATTTTATTCTTCTTCATCTGCCCACAAGGATAAACAATAAGAAATTTTTTTTTGCTACTTTAACAATGGTTAATTTTTTTTCTGTCTCTATCTATAAAAAAATCCCTCTTAAATGATGGTTAATTTTTTTCCTCATTTAATTAATCTACTTAATCCTGTCATGTCTACTTACTTGGTGGATTTTAATGTTGGAACCATGGTACACACTGATACCATGGGTTGGGAATTCCGGGAAGCGTGCACAGGGAAGAACAATGAAAAATAAAAAAATTGCTTGCATCCCAAAATCCCCAGAGCCCGGACCACATGCTTTTGACATAATCATATGAAACAAGAGGTTTATAGAAGTTTTCATACCTTTGTGATTCAATGAATCTGTAGAAACAAAAAGCAAGACTCACAAATCTTGCCCTTATCAGTATTCATGTCGAGATCTCTTCGAGACAACTTCACGAAGCCATAAGTCGCTATCTCTGACTGGTGCTAGCCACTCGAGGAGGAAGAGAAAAAGACGGCTCGCAAAAAACCCTTGTCAAAAGATCTCTTTTTCCTTCTTGCATCATAGATCTCTTGATTAGGATATAATAAGACTCCCATAAATGGTTAAACTTACCAAAATTATTACGACCAAAACTCGAAACGGCGCCCTGCAGCTTTGTTGTGTTTCTCAACACGACCTGACCGTGCTGAGATCCACGGTTGTCGAGGGCTCCACGGCCTAGTCATGGAGCTCTCTGGAATGATCGTGTCAGCTTGACACGACCGTGTTGCCGTATAGCCTAGATAGAGTCTGGGACAACCATGTTGCTCAACATGGCCTAGCCGTGTCAAGCTCTGTATTGCCCATTTCGAGTCGACAGAGTGTGGCACGATTGTGTCATGCCCTGGCACAGTCGTGGTAGATTTTGTTAGCCCCATTTCCAAGCCTTTTTAGCATGGTCCAACCAGATACGACCTCTCTCTTTGAAAATCTCATTCTTAAACTTGTTTTATGTCTCTTGATCACCCGAATTAAGTGTGACCCAATAAATTCCCGGCTATGTTGGTCATTCATAACAACCATAATTATGAATAGATTATAAGTGACATCTAAAGTACATCATGACCACCAATTGACTAGAAAGTCAAAGTCGACTTCAAAACGTTTCTGAACCCTTCAGCAGCTATAGTTATCAGTGTCTTGTTCCTTTCACTCATCCTATACCCACTTGGTTCAGGATTTGATCTTTGTGTCATCTCCACTAGACTAACTACGTCACACCTAGTCCAAGTTTAGTTCCTTGTCCTATGGATTCAAATTACTCAAACGCATGTCCAAGAACACCATCTTCTTGATATGTTTGTTTTGGCCAAAGAGTAACAATCCCGACAAGAGATCATCGGGTATAAATCTCCTTTAACAAGAGTGGTGAATCCTCTGTGGGTTATTCAAACATCTTCAGACACTTCAACTTATACACAATCATCACAGAACTACACCTCTTTAGAGATGCATGCTAAGATGTGAAAGCATAAATTTTCATGACCAAGATGACTTGAATACCTCAAGTATAAAGAAACTTGCACCTGAATTGCAATGAGATTTTCATTAACATAAAGAATCATATAAAATTTCATAGCAGATTATACCAATGAACTAGTTACTCTTAACTAACATCCACATGTTCACTCTCAACATTTCTATATTTCCATTCAGTAAGAATCGAATGCTTGGATAAACCAAAGAGCATAACATGTGCTAGTCTAAACTTTGGCAAGATTCAAAATTTTAAACCTAAATTAAGCCAACACAAAAATGCATCCCTTATATCAAATTAATTCAACCATTTTTATTGTATTGAATAATGTTTTATCTTGCATCTATCTACCCTTTGCCCTTTTCACTCTAATAAATTCAACACCTGTAACTATGGAACCTATTTGTCATTTATAAACATGTCCATATCAACTAAAACTACTTCCTCCCATTTTATCATCCCAAAGCGTCATCCAATTGCTCTTATATATTAATATATTTTTATTCTATTTTAATAACTCCTTCATCCATCTTAGCATTTTACCAAACCAATTTTTTGTATGAGCTGCTCCATACAGCCTAACACTCATCATCTACAAACTATAGTAGATTATACAACAATCTTATAAAATTACATGACAGAAATTGAAAATTGTACTTCGATATATGAAATCCTATATGGATTCTAACCTTTTTTATAGATCGATAACATAATTTATTCTTCATTAAATATAATCTTACTTTTCTAATAAAATGTCTAATTATCCTAATAAAAACTCTGACAAACCATTTTAAAGAACTTGAAGACCTTTTATTGACGCTTGCTATGCTATCACATCTCATAACTGATGAAATTATGATTAATGATTTATGGAAGATTTTTAGCCCAATAGATGTTTAACATTCCTAACTTGGATACAATAGTTTAAAACAATGAACTAGTAAGCATATTGGAATGTTGTCCATGTGTAGATACGTAAGGCTTACAAATCAACCTGCTCTCTAGTTTCTCCTTTTCACAAAATACTTTTTCCTAGTGTTTCATTGAGGTAATGTAGTATCTGTGAGCTATTTGCATATTATCATGCCTATTTTTTTCAAGGAGACATATAACATATTTACATTGAGAGATAAAATATCTTATAGTGAGTTACTTTAATTCCAAGAAAGTATTTCAAACTTCCTAATACATGATTTCAAACTCCTTGGACAAACACTGACTTAACTTAAGGTTCTCTCTCCTTATCATCGTTTCCTATTACTATTATATCCATGGTTTAAAATCTCGTACCATCGTGAGCAAAATGGTCGCAATATATCATTCCCGTAAATCATCGAAGCTCAATACCACTCGACACCAAAGTTCAAAATGTCGAACCATATCGTAGTTACGAGCTTTAACTGGAAAGATACTTCTGTACTGAGTGGTATCGAGTTTCAATAAATTACCAAAATGTATGTTTCAATCGTTTTGTCTAGTATGGTACGAGATTTAGAACCATGCTTGACACAGACAATGTCTTCTTCCTTCTTCAACTCTAATCCATTATCAACACCGTGCATCGAAACATTAGTATGATGCTGAAATAGTATTGTTCCAAACAAAGATCGAAACTTCAACACAACTTGAGATTTTGAACTTTGATTATATTATCAAGGTACACTGAGAATATTATTACTCCTCGTAAAAAAAAGTGTTTAATAAACAATGTGTGACTCCTTGGTTATGGCTATATCTCATGGTAAATCTGTCAAATCATGCTCAAGATGATCGTTCATCAAACCATGGTCAAGGTGATTGTTTTAAGTCCATATACAATTATCTTTCCTAAATCTTTATCTTGAGTACACCAATAAATAAGTATCTGAAGGCTAATCAAGATTACCAATAAAAAATCTCAGCCTCTCGACCTTTTTTGACTATGTTGTAGCCAATGTTTCTACAACATTTGTCTTTTTTATAAGTCAAAACTTGCAAAAAAGAGTCAATGAAGACCAAGCAACAGTTAGTTATGAAGTCGGTAAAAGGAACCCAGTTGTAAAGGTTGACAAAAGAAAACAAGGAAAAATTGACAATGAAGACAAAGCAGTAAGATAGACAACCAATAATGAAGACTTGAGAAAGGAATCCAACTATGAAGGCTGGTAAAAGGGACAACATATTTTGCTGTGTGTTTAGAAAAACAACAAAGCAAAAAAAAAAAAAAAATGGAAGGTTGGAAGAAGGAAATCCAAAATAGCGAGGGCTAGGATCTGAGAATGTATGAGAATAGGGAATTAATGATGGTGATGGAACCCAACAATGACAAATGAACATAACAATGGATTTGTGGAGGATGCGGTGAAGGAAACAATGTGTGATGATAAGGATAAAAGGAAATCACAATAAGAGTCGTGACTAGAAAAGATATAAAGAACCAACCTGATTTTGGAGTAAGACTGATTCGTGGATAAGGATGATATTGAAGCTTGACTAAGATGGGAACTGAAAACGAGGATAAGCTTAAGGAGATTGAATATGAAACAATTAATATATATGAACAAGGAGGAGTTGAAAGTGAAGCAACTAATATATGTGAAAAAGAAGTTGAGTTTTCTCATCCTGCACCTAAAAATGATGCCAAGGGCAAACTAATATTGAAAAAAAATCATCTTTTTTATTAGCGAAAGGAGAAGCAACAGAAATTGCAAACAAGGAATTAAAACCTGATATGACATACAGAAATCCTAACATTCACATCAGAAGTTTTGGTAAGTGATTTTGATACTAAGCAGAGTATCTTCTCGTGGAATAGTACACTGGGAGAGGAACTTCAATTTCCAGTACTAAATAATGACATTTGTGAGAAGATCGCAGACAGAGGTGGGCTAAAATGAAGTTCCTAGCAGATAAGGCTTGACGATGAAAGGTTGAGCAAATAACAAGCTACAACATGACAGAGTGAGCGTCTTGCTGCAGGAAGAAGGAAGAAGGTCGTGTTGCAGTAGCAGCAACGATGATTGATAAAGAACTTGCAGAGGCACGAAAGTCATACCAAACAAGTGATGTCAAAGTTGATGTCAATCCAATGCTTCAAGTTCGATCCAATGCTCAATGTCGTTGATTTGAAGGCATGAGGGGCTCTAGTTAGGTGGCAAAGGCAGTGGCGCTCCACAGCAGCAAAGGCATAATAGAGGACATACGACGATAGAGATGGGTGATGTCAAAGGCGGCAAGGATCTCAAAGAAAAGAAGTGGCAGTATTGACATTGCAAGAACAACGCTGGAGGAGGAATTAAAGTGATGCTATGAAGGAAATAGCACGTTGTGCAAGAAAAAAGAAAAGAAAGATTTTGTTGGGCTAGAGAAAATAAGAGGAGAAATTATGAAGAGAGGAATTTAATGGTGTTTTTGAGATGGCGGTGATGATGCAGAAAGGTTAATTAAGAAATTTAATGAGATTAAGTAATTTAGTAAGTGTGGATAAGGTATATAAGTGGCAGAGAATACAAATTAATATTTGAAGGATTTAGAGTTATAATTGCACTAGGAGCAAAAAAGATCGTAGAGATAAATTAAAACAATAACAACGATAGATCAAAGAACAATGAACTCATCATCAAGTCCGATATAAAATAAAAAGATAGTTTGGTGCACGAAGCTCCGCCATACGGGTCCTGGAGAAGGGTCAATTATACGCGTTTTATCCTGCTTTATAAGAGGTTGTTTTTAGGACTCGAACACGTGACCTCTAGATCACAAAACAACAACTTTACCATTGCACCAAGACTGTCCTTCATGATATCATCAAGTCCAATAATATGATGGAAATTAAAAATTATATTAACTCAAAAACTTCTCCAATACATGGATCCTAAATCCATTTTATAAATTGATAAAATAACTTATTCTTCATAAAATAAGATATTTTTCTTTAAAAAAAAACTTAATTATCCTAATAACTTTTCTTAAAAACTTATCCTAATGCTATCATATGAAATATTTTCAACCTACTTTTTAGGGATACACATGGTTACAAAATCATATTTTCCCACACTACACGTGGTGACAACTTTCAACTATGCATTACATACTAGGATATGATATTAACTATCACACATTTAGTTGATAGAGAAACATAAATTCACGATCATACTTATAATCATTTATCTTATCACCACAACTTCACAGCATGAAGGAACTAATTCGTTTAACTAGATAAGCCCAAGAGTAAGAAACCAAAAAGATCAAGTTCCAAAAGTTAACAGATGACCACAAGATGAGAAAAAGGACTGTACATTAGAAGTCGCTGATGTAAGCTAATAAAGGCACATACACTGAAATTTGTATTACTATAAACCAGAGTTTTCCAGCAAAAGTTGCAAAAGGAGGGAAGGGTTACCATAGTAGCATTGTAGTGGAACAAACCCTAAACTTCCATAGCTCACATGTGTAAGAGATCATATACTGTGAATTATCTTGTCATCTTGACAGGAACATCAAATATTTAACTGAATTAAAAGTCTCTCCTAATTAGTGAAAACACCTTTGAGACAAAGCAGTGGACAAATACACTAATAAAAATGAGGTTATCTAGCTACTATTGGTGATACCATAGACACAACACCAGAGCAGGAACTTGAACTTTTAACCATTCATTCAAATGTAAATATTTCCATCATTATTCCATTCATGAAGTCAATCTATGAATAGCCATACTAGAAAGGCTTTTTAGGAAAAGTGCTGTCTGCTAACTTAGTCATACAGCTAAACAAATCTCTCTAGGATGCATATCATGTAATTCCACTATTCTTAGAGCATACAACATTTTGACAGCATAGAAACTAATGAAGCATCATAAGAAACTAAAAACATTGCTCGATGATGCAAGTCACCAAAACGAATATAGAAGTATCAAAATTAAAAACATGAATTAAAAAAAAACTTACTTCGATGTTATAAAACAATGACAGAAAAAGTCTCTGTGCTTTGATTTCATCACCACGCCCAGATAATTTGAGAAGACCTTGACCATAAACGCCCAAGTTGGCATTTGAGGAGATGACAGAATTGTGCTGACAGAGATCAATTTGGTAGGGCAGAATGAAGCAGAATGCTAAATTATACTGAATAAATAAATGTGTTAAAAAGACTTACCCTGAGGACTACTAAATTTCTAGCTTCAAGCATAGATGTAGAAACTTCACTGTTGCCCCCACCATCTATCTGGATTCTTGAGTCCCACATAAGAAGCATTTTTACATACATTCTAAATGCACCATAAACCTTAAGGAAAAAAAAGAAAGATGTTTCAGTTAGAAAACCGACATATCTTAATCAACAATTACATTTTATATACAAATCAAACTACTACGACAATCTGTCACCAAAAAGAAATATTAAATAAAATCATGCAACTGAAGTCAGAGACATAAAGTAATAGTTGTCACAACCGTCAGAATTCTTCTCTCACAAACTGATTATTCTCGAAGGGGAAATGACAATATCTTTCAGAGAATTGGATATATGAATGAAAAACTTATTTGAATTGCAGATTAAATCCTGAGTTTTTTAGTGGATAGGTTCAAGTATCTAAACATCGAAGAAAGAATTGCACAAGTTCTAAACTGAAGGCATTTTTCGGAAAGTTTCTTATTTATATTTGAGTTGTAAGCCAAAATAATAGACCTTTTTCCGGGACCCCGCATTGACAAGAGTTTCGTACACCGGGTTGCCCATTTTGTAAGACTAAAGAATGCTGTGGTGAATAACCTCCAGTGGACTTTTTCACGAAATCATATATTCGTGAAGAATATCAACCACAGAAAGACATATCAATATTTCAGCAATCAACACAGTATTCACTAATCCTTGAATAGATATGACTGATATGCCGATCACTTAAGAATTGAAATATCTTTGAGATAAAATGATACCAAAAACATTCAGAGATACCAACCACAGAAAGTCATTAGTTGTCTTTTTCAGATGTGCCTGAGATACTTCTGAGAACTTCTAATAAAAAGTAGGCAAGAAAATTCCAATAACTAAGATGCAAAACCAACAATTTTCTCAGAAGCATGTATCTATTTACTACATCAATACATAGGAAAGTTAGAGATCCATATTTGAGTGACAAACATAATCCTCGCGATAGTTTGAAATGCTGTTCTATTTGGGCTGCATGGGTGAAATTATCATTTTGCATGACCCAAAATTGAAATTGATTGACATAAGAAAATTATCTGTTGTACTTGTGCTGCCAACATATATCACCCATATAAAACAATACAAAGCTTTGTTTAAGCTGATACCATGCCCGACAAATACTAAACCCTTTGAACCAAATTTATGTCATTTAAACTCAAATTATACCAAGTTTAAGTCCATTTTCAAATAATTACTCAGTTATATATGCAAATATTATCAAAGACATGGATGTAGCAAAAACTATATACTGCAAACATGCATCCGTATAGTAAAATCTATTGTCTAGTTATCAATAAAACAATGAGATACTATCTGAAACCCACAACCGAGGTTCATCATACTTATAATATTCCTACCAGTCCACTATTATGGTCATGATACATCGCATGGTTGAAAATCATATTAGAACTTTAGATCATGTATCCATTTCCTGTGCCTATAATTTATTTTCAAATGCATCAATCCAACTTCTAACAAACATGATCTATTGGTTGACATATGAATAAACCAATTCCAATTATCTGGGAAGCAATATTTCATCAGTGATAGGACATTGTACAATTAATCTCAGATGGATGGAAGTAGCAATATTCCATCCATTTTGCAAAACACTTTCAGGAATTAGTAGTGATGCACTATGATACACTAGGAGAGAAATTCTTATTGTAAGGCATGTTACAACTTAAGATGTTTGTTTTTTTTCTGGATTTTCTAAAAAATTTAATTTAATTGACTATGAAATTACTATATTCTCGTTTATGTAAGTAAAGGGAATCAAATAGAAGGGATCAAAAGGTTGGAGCAAGCGCAAAAACATGAAAGCATAATCCAATCCATGTAGAGCTAATATTGATCGAGGCATGAATCAGCACCAAAATGACACCATTCCAGACTGAAATCAAAACTTTAAGCATTAGCATTCAATACTTATTGATGATTGAATAAGATGTTCACCAAGATGTTGATCACTTAATATACCATTAATAAGAAAATATGATTGAAAAACATGCACAAAGATCAATGATTAGTTCTCTTAATCAGATATCTAGGAGATACTTTTGCGAGTTGTCTAATTAGGTATGCAAAACTCATCTTAGATATCACCATTAACAAGTTTACAAAAGGAGAATTGTAGTAGCATACATGAAAGTCAACCAGAATACTTGAGCATGCAATTGACTCAGCTGTAAATAAGTTCACTATCAAAGAACTTTGGCATCACAGGTTGATTAGGTTCCTATTTCTAATAGAAATTTAACATTTTGATTTTTGCCCGGTTTTGATAACTTGCCAGGATACTACTGTTGCAGTATATGAGCTATTCCAGCACTCCACCAGTTGGACCATGCCGACCTAGTTTTGGATGAAATCTGAACCTAACTGATTTCAATTAGGGCCTAATTAGATCTCCAATGGATGAGATTAAGATTACATGAAGGCTCAGTTATCAAACAAACGTGAAAATAACACCAAAGTGGGCAATTTTATAAGATTTGATGCAAGCTGAACAGAGCAATTATAATACAATACCTATTAATTAACACATGTTAGATTAGCCTTTGAACTCCTCACACCTGTTCTACTTTGTGTGATCATTGATTCCTGCCCTTTGCTGCAAAACTTACAAATTGGTTGCAAGAGGAAATTGGTGGAGGCTACAAGGTCCAATAAATGATGGCCAGATTGAAGGGGCTACAATCAAACACAGGATGGTGTTTCTTGAGAAGGTTGGGGTATCTGCTTGAGTTAGCATAGTAAATGAGGGCAAGGTTTTAAATCTCGACTCGTATCGGAATTTCGGTCTGCGACCGGAACGATACGGTTTCGGTATCGTATCGTCCGTACCGATACTATTTCGGTATTTTTTTTAAACATTAATATTAATTATTTGATTTTTTTTTTATTTTAGTTAATTTTTTAAAAAAAATTTAAGATTTAATTTTACCTAAATTATAAATTCAAATTTAGAATTTTAATTAAAATATTTTTTATTTTTTTATTTTTATTTAATATATAAATTAATTAATAATTTATTTAATTAAATTTTACAGTTTAATATATATATATATATATATATATATATATATATATATATATATTTATTTATTTATTTATTATTTATTTATTTATTTATTTTTAGAAAATTAAAAATTTCACGCGACGCGATCGCGATGACCGCGATCGCGATCGCGGTTTCTCTCCGCGATCGCGGCCGCGATCGCCTTCGATCGATCGCCTTGTGCGATCGTCTTCGATCGCGACTGCGATCGCGCGCTGATCGCGATCGCGTCCGATCGCGATCGCGATCGCGCGGCGATCGAATCGCGATCGCGCCGCGCGATCGCTCGTCGCCGCGCCAGCGCTCTGCGTCGTCGCCGCCGCCGCCTCTGCGTCGCGCCGCCGCTGGCCTCTGCGTCGTCGCCGCCACGCGATGCAGATGGCTTTCTAATTTGCTTGAATGAGGGTATTGCAAGACAAGGGACTTTGTTGAGAGGAGTAACAAACAGAGTAGAGTGAGAAGTTATCTTGAAGGAGTTCTCTGCAACTCTGCAAAAAGTTGGAACCGCCAATCTAGCGGCCCCCACCGACCTGTCCCATGACCATTGTGAGAGATGTAAATCACGAAGGGCCCTATAAGCCTTGACGTGGTGGCCAAAACACGTGGAGGTCAACTGAATCTAAGAAATGACTTTAGATCTCCTTCAGAATCGACCCATGCCACTTCTGCAAGCACCGTCATGCCTTAGCCACCACGCCATCCCCATGGAGACATCTTGAAGGAGTTCTCGCATGAGCTAGTGATGGTGGGATCTACTGTTCGAGAGCTCCACTCATACGCAAATGGGAGTTGAAACAATGGTGTCTGGGCTAGAACAGGGGTTCAGAAAAAGCCCAGTTATGATAACAATTTCAATACAGGACTTACGGATGATAGTGGAGAGGGAAGAGGAAAGGCTGAGCTTGGCACCAAAAAATGCTCAAGGATAACATTGCAATGGGTGGGATGGACAGTATCCACCCTAACCGTATTAAATTGAATAGATTAAACCTGGATTAGGAAAAATTCTACAAAATCCAGTCACTGTACCTGGTTTGATCTGGTTCAAACTCGACTAGACAGTTCAAACTCATCTCTGATTTGAGTACCGTCCAATATCAACTCAAATCCTAGCTAACCTATTTATGAGCAGTACCTGTGTATTACTTAAAATTGAGACATACAAATATCACCCATCTAATTATATGAAGTTGCTACATATATTTGGGTCAATTTATGATAATTTTGGCAACGGAAAAAAGGAAAGACAACATTGCAATGAATGGGATAAACAGTACCTCACTCTGAGAAAGGTAATAAATCAAATGGATTAAGCCTGGCAAGGAAAAGCTCTAACAAAAACCTACCACTGCCTGGTTTGATCTGGTTCAAGCCCAACTAGACCAGTTAGAACTCATCTCTGATTTGGATATGGTTCAAGGTCAATTAAAATTCTAGCTAGCCTATTCATTAGCATTACATATGCATTGCTTATAACAGAGACATAAAATACAGCTAATTTAGTTATACGCAGTTAGGAGTCAAAGTATGATAACTATCAAACAACACATTCTGCATGTGTAGTGTAGTTAAAAACTTGCTTAAGAAGCCCTTTTACTTCTCTTCCGTGTAGTGATTCACCAATGGTTTCACATTCACAAGTCACAACCTTATTAAATGATCATGGTAAGCTATCATGGTGTTTGAGTATGGACATTAAGATTGAGTGCTTGCATTAGGAGATGTTGCAGTTGGCAAATCCAGTGGCATGCATAGATGTGACATACCCAGAAATGAGCACCAAGATGCATTTGAGCAATACTTTACATATTTTCTATTATTGTTACTTCTAGTACTGCCTTAAAAGCTATGCGACTTTGCCTGCTTCTTGTTTGATCTGCACATACTTAATTGTGAGTACTAGATACCAATATCCTTGGTGCAGCGTTCATATGTCAAGTACAACAACATCCTTAGCAGAGTGATTTTGCCAGAAGCATCTTTATTATTTCCCATTTTCATTACATTTTATCGATATGTTACTGCCAAGTATTTTATGAGTATGCCCTTATTTATGAGCTAGGCAGCAAGTAACAAAGTGACCCTTGAGTTATTAATGAGTTATTGAAATCGATATGTTACTGCCAAGTATTTTATGAGTATGCCCTTATTTATGAGCTAGGCGACATGTAACAAAGTGACCCTTGAGTTATTAATGAGTTATTGAAATTGTTCTCTATGGTTACCAGTTTTAGGCTGGCCTTATGTCAGTGAGGTTATAGTGAAAATTGTGTTCTTGTTGAATTGCTAATACCTCGTTTTTGCAGATTTAATATGAATTTTCTGATCAAAGTTATTTAATGGATAACTTACAAGGGATAGTAAATTAGATGAGAATGCACTTGTTAACTTGCAACATTTTGAGAAAGTATCTGCAACTGTATTCTTTTGTTTGCCAGTCTTAAAGGGGTTTCAGATTTATGGAGATAATTGTGGCATTTCATTTATGTACATCAATTAACATTGTACTTATTATGAGGATTAAAAAAGCTTAAGCCAGATGAAAAAAGAAACTCATCAGGATGTGAAAACAATAGAAGATACAATAAGAGAAAACAAGTTAAAGACAATAGTTTCTAGTTTAAAAGCAACCAGTAAATTCTAAGATAAACTAAATCAAATAGAGTTGGACTTTTATATTATAGAAAATTTTAAAGGACCCATTTGTAATTTCTATAAAGGTTAGACCTTTTTGCAAAAGTACAACTTAACAACTTTTCTTTTCTCTTGTGCTTTTATATTCCCTCATCCAAACTCTAATACTTCCCCCCCTCTCGCCAATGTCATTGCTCTGCGCCATCGTTGTTTCACATTATTGGTACCTTGCAACGTTATTGCCTCACACTGGCATCGGCCCACCCTAAATCCTTCTCTCCTCTCGCCAATGTCGTCACTCCACACTATCGCCACTTGGCACTATCTCCACCCTACGACATCATTGCCTCGCGATGGCATCGGCCCACCTAAATCCTTCTCCCCTCTCACCAACGTCTTAGTCGCTTCGCACTGCCACTACCTCGTGATGTTCCTACCTTGTGATGGCATCAACCCGCAATGTTCTCATCTTGTGCCACCGCCACCTCATGTCGCTTGTGTCAACTTGTCTCCCTCCCTCAATTATGCCTTTATCCAAATGGTATGCAAAGGCGAAGACAGTTGAGAGCTCCAATCTCAACGACTCATGGTGGATTGGCACAAGCAACATTAGGAATATGACACCATCAAAATAAGCAATCAACTCTACATCTCCTATGCCTAGGAAGAAGTGGTTTAGTAGCAAGGCGTGAGATAACCAAATACAGGGTAAAATGTAAAAGGCCTAGAAATTGCCTCAATTTTGTGCTAAAGTGGAGGCATGACGCTTGCAAGGTAGTGGGATGGGTGCATCCTTCCACACGAACATTAGTAGAGAGGAGGGATAAGAAAATCGAAGGAGGAAACTTCGATAAACAAAGAGGAGTTGCCTCAAGATTTAAATGAAAAGAAATAACTTTATTAATCCATAACTAGAATTCCTTACAAGAGTCTAAGTCCATGTTTAAATAGACTAGAGAAAGAGAAAGTTTCTTAACAAGCAAGAAAGCTAAAAAAAATAAACAAACTTAAACAGAAAATTTTAAACACTAACAGAAAATTTTAAAACTAAATAGAAATTTCAAAACCAATAAAAAAAACAACCCGGTGCACGAAGCTCCCACCATGTGGGGTCCCAGAGAAGGATTCATTGTACGCAGTCTTACCTTGCTTTTTGCAAAAGGTTGTTTCTAGGATTTGAACCCATGATCTCTTGGTCACAAGACAACAACCTTACCGTTGCACCAAGGCTCCCCTCTAAATTTCAAAACCAATAAAAATATAAAACCCTAATTTATCTAGACGGTGGTGGCAGTGACACTCCACAGTCGTGGAGGGGTCCACGGCCCGACCGTGGTCTAGACCACGATCGTGTGAGTGACCACGGCCTGGCCATGGTGGAGACCACAGTCGTGGTGGGGACCACAAGCAAGTTGTGGTCCCTGTTAGATGCTCCCCTTCAAGCTGCAGAATAGTCCACGCCCGTAAAGGTGGTCATGGGTCGGTCGTGGTAGATTTAGGGAGCTCCAAGTTGCCTTGTTCCGATCCAGAATGAAACACATATGTATCAGAGGGTCATGGAAGTGTTGAAATTCTTATTTGAGGCCTTAACTGCACTTTGATACGGTTCATAAGAGGACAAGGTCGCATCATAAGAAGAGAGTTGATCGAGCTATTGGATGCCCTTGCATCAGTCACCCAGAGTTGAAAAGAACTCGTCCTCTAGTTCGAACCAATATCATCACCTTCTTTGATATAAGGACTCATGCTCTCTCTTTCGTCCACTAGCTCCATCACCGGTTGTTTTGCCTGTAAATCCAAAATGTTGCTAGGGCGAAGTAGTAGGGAATAGGCGATTTCCTGTCATACAAACACCTTGAAATACCTAGAAAGAAGAGGAGAGATAGAAGATACCAAAATAGGAGTGAAATTCTCCCACCGGGGTACAATCTTCTGTCCTTCGATATAGATGTTTTTCTGTCTATAGTGTATAGTTTCGCAATCAAGCGGCCAAGGTGGTTCCAACAATATGAAAAGTGCAACCATTGCTCCATTCTTGGGGAGGAAAAGATTATTTTGAACAATCTTCGTCTCGTGATTATCTCATTAAAATACCTCGTCATCGTCACCCTCATCGTAGACGTCCATGTCATCTTCATCGTAGATGTCCATGTCTTCTTTATAGATGCCCATGTCTTCTTCAATAGATATGTCATCCTCATTGTGAATGCTCATGTCCACGTCTTCTTCGACCGATATGTCATCTTCATCGTAGATGTCAATGTTGTCTTCATTATAGATGGGGTCTTCTATGTTTTCTCCAATTATCTCATCAACATTATCATCATCATAGACAGGATCTTCCATTATCTCGTCAACATCATTTTCATCATAAATAGGATCTTCTATGTCTCCTTTGAACTCAGTACTCTCAATGTCATCCTCATTGTAGACAGGATCTTCCACGTTTTCTTCAATGACCTCGTCAACATTATCTTCATCATAGATGGGGTCTTCTATGTCTTCTTTAAACTCAGTGGTCTCAAGGTCGTCCTTGTCGCAGAAGAGATCTTCTTCGAACTTGGTGCTCTCGAGGTCATCGTTGTCGTTGACAGGATCTTCCATATTGTCAGCATCGTAGATAGAGTCTCCCTTGTCTTCTTCAATCAAGTACTGCTCCTTCATCTTTCACCCCATTTTAAAGAACTCGTCCTCAAGTTCGAACCGGGGTCACTATCCACACACGACCTCCTGTTTCGTCAACCGATAAAGATTGTTCTTTGATTGATCGGGTGACCTATCTTAAAATGTGAAAAGGTTGAAATAATGACAGTGCATAAAAAGGGAGAAAATGACCTTTCATCTTCTCTCAATCAATAACTTTGGTCTTGCCCTGCTCCTTGCGTGAGCATCGTAATTGTTTCCACTAATCGAAGGCTCGACCCTTGAGCGACTTGCCTACTAATTTTACTTTGGCACGATCAAGAACTTTTTTGAAATAAAAAATCTGTTCGACTAGAATGAAGCACATTGATCGGGAACCTCTTCGAAATAAACCTCTTCAGGGAGCTCCAAGTTGCCTCGTTTCGATCTAGAATGAAACACATTTGTGTCAAAGGGTCATAGAGGTGTTGAAATTCTTATTTGAGACCTTAACTACATTTTGATACAGCTCAAAAGAGAACAAGGTTGCATCATAAGAAGAGAGTCAAGCTACTGGATGCCCCTGCATCAAGGCATAACATGTATATGCAGTGCATTTCACCTCGATGGCTGACATTGTTTGAACAAATGGATATTCTGATGTGCTAGAGTTCTAAAAAGAAAATTTGGAGAAATAGAGCTTCTAATGGTGTTGCTGATTGAGAACATACTAAACACGGTTTTATACACGTGAGAAATGGCTTAACATTTTGGTCGTGCATCTTCTAAAGCTGGGGAATTGAGTAATCTGACCCTTTTAAGGTTGAGTAGGCGGGAGGTAAGTGTCCTTATCATATCATGACAACTATTTTATGATACAAAATTATAATTAAACACAGTCTCATTCACATATTGCATATGTAGCTGCTAGTATAACCTCGAGACAGTGGAGTCAAGTAGTACGGATATAGATTTCTTCTTCGAGGAGGGTTTTCCTGCTTGTTTCATTTTAATTACATGTGCATGATTAATTTTATTAAAGTAGATTTAATAATAAAGTATCTAAAAAAGAATTCCTTATATGATCTTCTTATTTCTGCTCTTATTGATTAATATATGCCTTCCCATTGCTTTTCCTTATTTGATCTTATTGTTATTCATCCCACCTTATTGCTTCTTAAAATTTATTTATAACAAAATAATTAATTGAAATAAATATATAAAGAGCATGAAAATCAATAGTAATCTCATAAAAGAATATGGACTATCCTACAAAACTATAAGAAAACTAGATGTATAATTATATCTCCAAATAAATAAAGTAATCGATATATTGTTTATACTTGGCTTTGGATTTGCACTCTGAAATGAATTGCGTGTTATTTGTACTAAATTGACAAAACTATAAATGAACTACCTTAACTACAAAGTTTCAATTTTGCAATCTAAAAGGAGTTGTGTAACCTTATACTAAATTAACAAAATGATGAATGTAATACTTGAGGTATTGAGTTTCAACTCTGCCTCTTGGAAGAGTTGCGTTACTACTTGTAGCGTAAAGCTTTGGCTCAATGATGTGGACAATTTGCATAGTGACTTATATTAAATCAATAAATAACTAAATTACTTAAGCTATAGAGCATTGACTACGCACTCAAAGATGACCCTTGGGTCTTTTCATGCGTGTGTGGACTTCGACCATTCTATATGAGATGATTTTCTCACTGGTGAATTGCGAGTCATTCATCCTATTTTATATGAGATGCATTCACGTGGATTGTAAATCGTTTACCATATATATGTATATAGATGTGTATACACATGATGTATTTTGTATTGGGTGGATTGCAAATTGTTTATCCCATATATATACGATACATCTTTACTAGATAGATTGTAGGTCGTTCAACCTTTATATATATTTAAAATGTATTTCATATTTGATGAATTGCAGATTGTTCATCCCACGTAGATACAATACATTTTTACACAATGGATTGCAAGTTGTCTGCCATATGTAGTATATATGTGGATTCATTGATAAATTAAATCAAGAATACTTGTTAATAAATAAAACAGCAAATATGAGAAACAGCAAATTTGTCTAAGAGTTTATTTTTAAAAAAATCATGATTAAGGATTAATATTATTAAATTGCCATGTTCCTTGGATTATGTTATAAAATATGCTTCTTTTTTTATATTATGCACTTCTTTCTTATACTCACTTTACACTTTACATTTCGTGGTCACTTCTAGAGTTGTTGACCTCTATGTATAACGCTAGTGAGATTTCTTCAGAGGTATGCATTTAGTTAGTTTAGTTAGCATTTATGTATGTTTTGCTCTAAAAATATTGCAATTCACATGCGGCAAACAAAACTAACGCCAAGGCAAGCCTAACTCGTGTGGGGCGTGACAGGACTAATTAAAATAAATCAAGTATAATATAGAAGATTCGGATGTAATTGATGATATAACTTAGCATGGAATTCAATGACATGACAAAATAATTGTTACGTATCCCAAATAATTAGTGGGATGAGCTCCAGTTATAATGGACGTTCAAATGCACAAAAGGAAGTCAATTAGTGGCAAAACAAGATGAGGAAAGCAATAAATATGTACTGAACTCAAGTCATGCTACTGCAGAAAAGGTTATAATGAAGTCACATACCTTTATTACAGAATCACTTAAGAGAAGCTCCTCCGCAACAAGCTCGAATTCGGAAACTGGGTAATCCGTCAACCCAAAACAAATGCTGCCACCATCTATCAGTTTAATTTGGCCTCTTACCTTTTTCAACAAATGAAAAAAAAATGACTATATATTCTGAGGAAATAACAATTGGAAAATTCATTCACTAATCCAATCTCTAATTTATGAATAAAAATGCCGAGCAAAAAAATACTTTTCATCCAAATATGCCTCGCCACACTAGTATGTACACCAAATCATCTGTCAATAAATGATTTATGGATAAAACATCTCTTAAAAGATCCATGGAATATGGATCCTGTAGGCTAGTTAAACTTTGGCAATTGATTTATGGATAAAAATACCTCTTCCATGATCCATGGATCCTGTATGCCTGTTAAACTCTTGTATTTACCAACTCTGGCAAAACGTTCGCATCGGAACTTATGACTAGATACAAATATTCCTTTTTTATACATTTTAAGTAATTGGATGAACCAACACTATTTGGTAGACCATTAAATTTCCCGTACAGTTTGGTACATGATTAAAATAGGCACCAAAATGGTCTCATAGTCACAAAACCAAAAGTATACAACCAAGAAATAATGGAAGCTACCTACTGAAAGTTATTTTTTCTTTTAGTTTGGAGTATATGTAAACAAATTTGAGATTTCATAGAAAAGCTAATGTTATATCCAGCACTTAAGCAAAACAATAATAGAGTTAACTGACTCCATATAGTTGAATATAATTGGCTAATTTAGCATAAAATTTGGACCAAATTAGACACAATAGAAGGGATTATATTTTCATCCATACCATCCTACCCTTCTCATTTTCTTAGCAGCGGCAATCATGGAGAGGGTGGTACTCAAGAAAATCTTTTAGTGGAGGTCATGAAGGGTCTAACCAAGAGGCAATCATCAACTTCAGTATCTACAACCTGGTAATATGAGTAGGGCCAATATTGATTAATCGATAATAATCAATAGAAATGATTCCATGTAAATTGTATATTCAGCAAAATATGCTTTGGGTTGAATGGATCTATAATATTTTTGGGTTGAACGGATCTATAATATTTTTGGGTTGAATGGATCCATAATATTCTATCTTATTCTTTCTCATTAGTAGTGACCGGTCATGGAGAGGTTGGTCCTGAAGCCAATCTCTCAGGTGAGGTGGTGAAGGGTCAAGGAGAGCAACAATCAATAAGTTGTGCCTAAAACCTAGTAAGCTAAATCATGTGGATGGTCAAGTTTGTGGTTGGAGGAACATTGGCTAATTAACCATGACCAATAATGATGATCTAAAGGTGGTAGTGACACTCAATGATCCTTGTGTTGGCTTGCAATTATAGACCTATGAGTTTGGGATTAGATTGTATGTGCATTGAATAGTATTTTATCATGATTTTCTTTACCTCTAAAGATCCTTCATCACAGAAGTAGGAATTGAATCAGAGTATGCCGAGGTGTATAATTTACCAGCTGGAAATTCATAGCCTGTTGTCATTATAAATAATTAACATATTGGAAATAGCAGATATTCCTTGGAGCAACAATTAGAGGGAATCTTGTTGGCTGTAACTTTACTCTCACAAGAACTGGAATGTAGAATGATTAATTTGAGAATTGAGACAATGTCAATATGGAAATAATGATTTGAATTATGCTTTGAACTGAAGCGATAAGATTGTAACCGATATGATTCTAATTCCTATTTTTCATGAGCAGTGGTGAATCATTGAGAAGGTGGAATTAAAGGCAATTTCACAACAGAGGTCATGAGGGTCAAGGAGCAACAATCAACTAGTAACTACAATCTAGTAATCTAAGTGGCACAAATGGCAGTCAGTGATAGAGGCCAATACTGGTTAATTAACAATGGTCGACAAAGGTGATCTGAACATGTATGTGACATTTGACAATTGTATCAACCTGCCATTATAGTTCCATTAATTCAGAGTTAGACTAAAGAAGGCATCACCAATAATATTTTATCATGATTTTCTTCGACTCTAGAGATCCTTCATCGCAGAAGTAGGGCCACTATCATTCTATTCACTGAATCAGAGTTGACAAAGTTCTATGATTTTCAAACTAGTTATTCATAGTGGGTGTCCTCATGAATCACATATTGGGTGGAGCAAATTTAAAGGACACCAAGTTCTGAGTATTTTGATGTCAAAGTCAGAAATAGATTGGTAGAGAAAGTTGAGTCAAGCTTGATGTTGTCTAAGTGTGGTGGGTTGTTATCAGAGTTTTTATATTGACTAAAAGAATAGTGTCAAAGAGTTGATGGTTGATAAGGATCAGATACAGTGTCGATACGACTATGTTGTGTGAATTATGAAGCATTGTATGCTTTAATGTGTGTGAGAGATAGGGTGATGAAATATACAGAGTTTTACCCTTTTGAGAACCCAAGTAAATAAGAAAGGTGAATTGAATGTGAAAATAGAGGTTGTAAGCTGTATATCCAATTGTATTAATTTGAGAGATGAGTCAATACCAATACAATAATAATGATTGAGAATACACTTGACCTGAAGGCATCATATTGATCCTATCTTACTCTTTATCATGAGACAAAACCAATCATAAAGTAGAGTGGTACTAGATAGAGGTCGTGAGAGATCAAGAAGTAACAAACAGCAAGTACATTCAACCTTGCAATCTAAGTCAGATAGATCTCAGTATGTGGTTCAAGCCAGCAGTGCTTAATAAACAATGGTTGCTAGTGGAGCTCTAGAGGTGGTTGTAACAATTAATGATCCTCATGTCAATCTGCAATCATAGACCAATGATTTTGGAGTTAGATTTAGCAAATATTCACCTCCAAAAAATTTGTGTTTTTCTTTAGCTCATAAGATCCTACATTATAGAAGTAGGATCACTATATCCTTAATATCGAATCGGGGATGCATGATTTGCCATCAAGAGGTTCATCATGGGTATCCATATTAATTCAGTAACATTAATCAGAAAATGTAGATATTTTGGGTCAGCAACTATTCAAGGGTATCATATTGTTTGATTCACTTACATCTGTGTCTTGTTTGCTTATTGGTGATGCTCAAAGAGATTGGTGTGTTGCTTTTATCGAAAATAGGGGTCAATAGTGTTGTATCTAGTAGAAATGTGCTGGTTAAGGAAGCTCAATTGATCCTGATGTCCTAAGTGTGGTGGGTTATCAACAAATGGTGGTCAATGTAACAGTGTAACGGCTTGAAGTTATTGTTATACTAATCAATAGAGATTATTTTATTAGAATCAATGGTTGATAAGAATCATGAAGTGGTGTCGATATGATTACATTGTGTGAAGCAAAGCATACTTTTTAAGTATTTTGCATGTGTAAAATGTGCATGTAATGTAAGAGTACTGAAAAATATGGGCATGTAAGGTGCATGTAAGGTGAGAACCAAAATGTAGGAGAGAGATGGTTGGATTGTTAAAATAGAAGTAATAGTTGTATATCCAATCTGATCAATTTGAAAGTTGAATCAATATCCATAAAGTAATAAAGATTTAGATTATGCTTTAACATGATGCATCATTTTGTGATTTAAATGATCCAACTAACTCTTTTTCATGAGTGGTCGATCATTGAGAAGGTGGTAATGAAGGCAAACTCCCAGAAGTCGTCGTGAAGGGACAAGGCAAGCAACAATGAGCAAATTAAATACTTACAACCTGGCAATCTAAGTCGCATAGATGGCAGATGGTGACTGGTGCCGACATTGGTTAATGAGCAGCAGCCAGTAGCCGTGATCTGAATCTGATTGCGACACTCAACAATCCTTGTGTTGACTTGAAATTACCCATGATTTGGAATTAGAGCGAGGTAGAAACACATCCAAAAACATATATCATTTTTTTTTCAACTCTGGAATTCCCCATAAAGTAGGATCAATAGTATCCTATTTACTGAACAAGAGAATGAAAAGGTGTATAATTTGCAAGCCAAAGATACGTCATTAGAATCCTTATGGAACAGTGAAAATAATTGGAAAACAAATAGATTGGGTGGAGCAATACCTAGAGGGTATCCTAGTGTTTCATTCACTTATCATTGTGCCTTGTTTGCTAATTGGTGATGGCCAAAAACACTAACGATTTTTTTATATAAAGCACCAATAGGGTCAATATTGTTGTTGTACCTCGTCAGTATGTCATTATCAAAGTCAATAATTTGTCAGTCAAGAAAGCCCAATTTATGTTGATGTCATTGAAGTGCGATGGGTTAGCATGGACAGTATAATACTGTCAAGGTCCAAAGTTATTCTCATATCACTTGATAAAGATTATTCTATTGGAGTTGATGATTGAAAAGGATCATGATTTGATGTCCATAGGACTGCATCAGGAGAAGAAATGTGGACTTTTTATATATGTTGCATATGTGCAAAATGTCTATGTGCAATAAGGGCATTGAAATGTATACAAGTTTCCTCTCGTGAGAGTTTTAATGTATGATAGAGATGGTTTGATTGTGAAAATAGAGGTTGTAAGTTACATTTCAAATCGGATTGAATTGGGAGCAAGTCAATGTCAATAAATTGATAATGATTTAGATTATACCTTAACCAGAAGGGATCAGATATTGGTCCATAGGACAATATGTTACTGTTTTCTGAGCAACAACCAATCATGGAGACAGTGACACTAAAGACAATCTCTTAAAAGAGGTCGGAGGGGTTGGGGCAAGCAACATTTAGCAAGTGAAGTATCTACAACTTGGCAATCTAAGTCACAGATGATAAAGCCTGAGGTTGGGTTCAATAATGGTTAATCAACAACCATTAGGAGTAGTAATCTAAAGATGGAGTGACACTAAAGGATCCTTGTGTTGACCTGAAACAATGACCCATGATTTTGGAGTTGGAATGAGGTAGATGTGCACCTCCATTAACATTTAACATGATTTTCTTCAGCTCTGGAGATCACTCATTATACAAGTAGGAGCAGTAGTATCTTAGTTATTGAATCGAAGTGTGATAAGTTGCATGATTTGCAATTAAGAGATTCATCATCGGTGTCCTCATGAATCAATGGACATTAATTTAAAAAAAAAAGAAAAGTGGATATTGGGAAGGGCAACAAAAGGTATATTTAGTGTTAGATTCCCTTTTGTTGCTTTTATCGAAAGTGCCAACAAGATCATTATTGTTGTATCTACTTGCGGGTATTTCAATATCAAAGTCAAAAATGTATTGGTCAATCCAGCTCAGATAGGTTAATGCCATGAAAGTGTGGTGGGTAATCATCCAAGCATGGACAATGTACCAATGTTTTCTAAATGTGGCATAAACTTGGACAAAAGCAAGTAACGGATCTAAGTGATAGCTATCTGATGTTTATCTCGCAGCAGCAAGAAAAATGAAACTCTAGTACAAAATAAATAACCAAAAAAGTGCTGCTGGGGTAAAACTCCTGCTAGGATGCTCAAGATTCTCAATAGACAATTTACAACAACCTCAAAAGTTAAAATGCTTGCACCCTACCACTGTCACATGCCAAAAGGGATTTGGTTACAAAACATAATCAAATAACAAAGATCCTAAAGACAGAGAGAAAAGGAAGTCAGACTCATTTAAAAACTTGAAGCAATACTATATGATTCAGAAATTATAGTAACAATCAGGATTGGATTAGCATGATTACTAGATATGACACAAACCTAGAAAAAGGCATGTGACAGTGACCGCTGATAGTGTATCAAATGTCACTAGCTAATCATGAACAACTAGACGATAATAAGGCGACTAAATATATCCAAGTAAAAATGTTTTAATCTAAGACCAAGCCAACAAAACAAGCAAAAGATGTAGGAAAAAAGGAGAGAACCTGCACTCTTGTCCAAAGTAATGGAACTAAAGCTTTTGCCTTGGACTCCACAAAAACATTGGACCAAAGTGTAGAAACAGGAAAATCAAGAAGAGGAGTTTCAGTTTTTGTTGTGAAGTTGTCATTGCTGACCCTAAGGCTTTCTAGCGCCTTATCAAAAATTGTGCCAGCTGCACCAGCATTTTCAGGACAGCCATTACTGAAACCACCTGATACAAGAAGTAATTGCAAGAAATGAAACAGTAAAATAATTCTGCAACAAAAAGAAAAAAGATTATGACTGAAACAATTTTAGCAAAGCAACAAATCAAGAACTATGCAGTTTTTTAACTCTTACAATCAGAAAAAAATAAATCCTTTACAAGGGCTCCATGCCTAATCTATCTCCCAAATATCAGAAGCAAGTAAGAACAGTTCCATGCCAAACAATTTTTTATTGAAGCACATCGACATAAACTTGTTCGTGTTATTGTAGCAAAGAGGTATAAAACCGACAAACCTTTGCACTTAAGCAAAGACAAATTTTATTCTTGGAGTAACTAAGCAGCATAAAAAGATATACCTTTTAAACAAACTCAAAAAGATAATACTACTAGATGAGGATAATATGACAAAATAAGGCAAAGTTACATAATGTGAATATATTTTTCAAAGTGGACAATAAGCCAAAGATTTTGTCAAGCACTAGTAACACACAAAAAGATGCCATTGAAAGTGGTTAAAAAATCAAAGTATAGTAAAAGTGGCTTTCCTTATGAGAATATAACATATAAGAATATGTATTAAAAACTACAATCCGGTACACGAAGCTCTCGCCACTAGGGATATCGAAGAAGGAATTCATTGTACGCAGTCTTACCTTGCTTTTTTTTGCAAGATGTTATTTCCAGAATTTGAATTCGTAACCTCTTGGTCACAAGGCAGCAACTTTACCATTGTGCCAAGGCTCCCTTCTATAAGAATGCGTATTGAGAATAAAAAATATTGGATTTAAAAAAAATTGTTAAACAATGTCCATAAAAGCATCAAAAATTGATTTCAGATTGACTGGCATCAGAATTGTCTCAAGTATCATTTTCACTAATAAAATTTAACATTCAATCTGATTTTTGCTATTAGAATTAAGGAAACCAAAGAAAAAGTTACATAACTTTGCAGCTTAGTAGTTAGAGAATGAACAATAACAGATGAAGAAATAGGCATAAAAAAACATCAGATAGACATAATTTAACCAAACTAGAGATTCATACAAGCTAAAAGTTACAGTCAATATATCAACCCAAACAGCTAGAGAAGTACTTGGGAGAAACATGCTGAGTTGTAGAACCAATTAGGACATTAAATATCAACCAGCAGCTCACCTTCTCTAAATCCCACATCAAAGTAGTTCAACTAAACAGAAGTGAGAGTTGAAAATTGAAAGATAAAGATCTATATACCAAATATGCTTATTAATTATATATCATCAAAAGATTTCCTTTGAATTTAATAAATCTAGTACAAACCATGAGCTGTGATTTTAACATCTTGTATGCTGTAACACTCTAGAGAGATTCGTCCACCGCCACCTCCACCCCATCCACTTCCACCAGCGGCACTAATAATACCAGCTCCCTTCCTAAGCATTTAAGTTGGAAGGGGATGAGTGTGCAATTATAGAACTCCAAAAGACAGCACGATTTACAAGAATGTAATGTACAACTACAACAATAGAAAGACTATAGCGTAAATGCAATTCTGCAGCAAAAAATAATTGACATGAATGGAGTTAAGAGTAGAAGATGTGGAAATGCTACTTTTATAGAAAAGTCATTCCATGTGTCATTCTTATGAGCCTATTTAGACACCATTTTCAACATTATTAAAGCCATATCCAGAGAGCATACCCTCAATGGGTGGATGTTTTACAAGAATGAAACTAGCATAATTTTTGTGAACCTAACAAGGCTTATCCAGCTGTCTTCCACTGACTACACACCATCTTAATCATGGAAGTAATAAAAAAACTTGAATCCACATGTTTCCCCTTCAACTTGTGAGACATAATTTTTAACAATAAACTTTTCAAGTTCTACATTTTTCGATTGCATGATTTGGATACATAATAGTGTTAGAATGAATCAGCTTCCATAATCTTTCACAACTTTTTAATCCTTCCTAAAGATAATAGCAGTATTTTTACTTGACATTTTCCAAAAACTTGGGGGTTTTACAGCAAGAAGGCCTGACCAGAGTAGTAACCCAATGCAGTGGCAAGGAGACTACTTTTGCTCGCATATTATATACACTTGATATCTTTTCTCCATGGAGTAGGCTAAGACTGATCCACCTTGTAATGTTTTTGTTCTTTCCTTGTGCATTTGAACTTTTTCTACCACAAGAGGTAGATTCAACCACACTGGTTCAGATTCTACCTCCTAGAAGAATTGAATTCCATATAGAGCGGGTCATTTGAAGGCATGACTTCCACTATCTATTTTTATAGAAAGTAACCTTACCAACGTACTTTTGTTAGTATTGATTTTGACAAGCAATCCTAGAGCAACTTTCAAAACAACAAGTGGTATTAGAATATTTATGAATGTACAAGTGGTATCAAAGTGTAGATTGCCAAAGTCTTAGAGCAATGTATCTAGGTCTTTGGAGAGGGTGGAGCAATTAGCATAGGAGATAGACAAAGTATGCATCCAATGGTAGAGACTTCAACAGAAATATGAGGGATCTCTATTCCGATGTTTGATGGAAGGATAAGCTTTTCTTTGTGGTGACTAAGTATGCCAGATTTGTTGGCACAGAAGAGTTTGATGGGTGTTCTACTTGGCAAGCAGAAGGACATGCCATCAGACATCATAGAAAGCAATTAAGAGATGATGAGATTAGAAGTAGTCAATAGCATCAGATTTTTCCATGCATAATGTCATTATATAAGGCAGTCAGTGAGATCACATCACAATGAGTGATGCAAAGAATAAATATATTCTAATGTAACCACATCATCAGGTGTCAAATGTCATCAGCATAGTTCAATATGCAATTTGAGATTACATATTCTAACATTCTCTAAATACGAATACTAACAGTTTGGAACTGAATAGCAGATATCATTCGTGCTTAGCTTGTCAAAATAGAAAAAAAATATTCTAATGAAGATGAGAAGCTTAGTGAAGGCATTAACAATTCATTCTTTTGCTTAGTATCTCTTAATACCCCCAAGGATTTGGAGCAAGCAAATATGAAGAAAAAAAATTATGTATTTTAAATATAGAGAGACGAAAGATAGGCCAAACATCAAATATGAAGAAACAAAAAGGGAGAAGCGAGTAAAAGAAAAAATTTTGGCATCTACTCCATTACAGCAACTAGGAAAAATGTAGGAAGAGAGAAGATGATGGAAGAGCGAGGTTATGATGTTGAATGAGAAAGAAAGAAAAACTAGCCTCTCTTTAATGGTATGATTAATGGATTAAAGACATGAGAGAGGCATTTGGTGATGGAATTAACGACAGTAATTCACCTTGAAAAGTTATCAGGAGTACATTAGACAGAGAAGATGGTTGCCATGAACAGGTAGAGCTGCAGGTGACAATGATCCAAAAAATCAAAGCTGATGCGTGAAAGGCAAATGTCAGACTTGAAAGCAGTGATCACTGATTATATGCTCGAGGTACCAGACCACTGACTACAATTGTTACTGATTGATCTGTGTGTGCTTTGATAAACTGAGAAGAACAAAGATAATAGCAAAAAGTGGAAAATGTGAACGCTTTGATATACCAAGATGTTGCATCAGGACTGTTAATTGAATGCTGATCAGCATCTGAAACTCTTGTTGAGGGCGAAGGAGAATCTTGCTGTGAAAATGCAACTGGTGACTGGGAACAAATGCTTCATGTGGATCCCTTATATGCTCAAGAGAAAAGCGATTGGTCCTGAAGATCCCTTGAAGGCAGAACCCAAGTCGAAGGCCAGTTATTCTGAGAATGGGCAAACGAAGCAACAGCATCCTTGAAATACACTCTTTCATATTTAGCTTTAGTAGTCGTTTCTTATATTTACCTTTTGTTGTTGAGTTACCTGACAAGAAGCATGCAACTAGCAAGATGCACATTTAAGATCTAGTGCAAAAGAGATTGATGAAGGGTTGGAATGAAAAGGAGTCTTACATAATTCTTAACCCATATAAATTTATAAATTTTTCATTTATTCAGATCTGATGGTAGTTTTTGTTATCGAACAGTATACAGGAAAAAGGACTCTTGCTTTGGTCATTGCTCTGAGCTCAATAAGCATCACATCTTAAAATAGTGCCAGAACACTACTAGAACATGGAGTTTCTTCCCCAAGTACAAGACAATGTCAAACATGATAACCAGCTTTCCCTAAAAATATAAGAGAAGGATAATGACTGCATAACTCTTTATAGAGAATTTCCAAGGTAAGTTCTCGAGAGAGAGAACAACTCTGAAGTTGCACATAAATACGAACAAGAAATGAAGATATGAAACTGTTGCTTAAAAATGCAACAATTTCAAAGAACACAAAATGCAATCAACTTTTAAAAAAAAACTCCAATCACTTGATCATTAGGACAGTCACCATCCTCAGAATTCTACACGGAGAGGATGAATCATATTAGAATAAACAGATGCAGATGAACTAACTAGAAAGAATCCAATAATGTTTCAAAAGTGTTTCATGCAACTGCATATGCACCAAATGTGTACCCAGTGCTTCACGGCACCAGAAATGCCAGCATAAACATATAATCAATCACATATTCAAAATTTATTGCTAATATAAAGCTAGTTTATTAATTAAATCAAACTTTATACAACTTGAAATAGATTAGACAGACAAGAAGAGAGAAAAAAAAAAGACAATCAAACTAACTGGATCAATCAAATTCATATTTAATTTAATAAAGAACTGAGGTATTTATAAGGAAAAAGATCCATTGATATAAAAGAGAGAATAGTTTAGAAAAAACAAGTTTTACACATAAAGTTTAGAAACTTGAATATGATTTCTATTTTGTTATCATAAATTATTCATATAATTTTTTATTTTTGAGAAATCGCTTACCAATTGTGAAAATTATGTTTTCCCAGATGCATTTAATACTAAAATATTTTTTAGAATTGAATGCAATTCATCTGCAAACGCTTTAGTATATCATATGCATCAAGAAGTGTAAACGCAACCACATGCTTCCTATCCATATGCACTTTCCAATAGTTTGCATCTAATGTTGAGCAAAAGATGAATACAATGGCAAAAAAAAAACAATTCAACAATGATTGTAAATACATCTGTATCCATAAAATACATGAACTATGCACTAGCCCGACAACATGCTGCCTACATATACTTTCTAAAAGCCTGAAACTAATGTCAAACAAAGATGAATAGCACTAATAAACATATGGATTCTTACTATATCACATTCACCAGAAACTAAAATCTTCTATATCACATTCACAAGCATATGGATTCCAATAGAGGGGGCCATATCAAAATTCACAAGGAAACCTAGAAGGATAACAACAGAAAGCAAATAGAAAGTGTTTGTGTAGAGCAGCAGGGATTCTCACAGCTTGAATGCATGGACAATGATGCTTCCTCCAGATCCACCTCCTCCTTTGAGACCTCCTTTTCCACCTTCTGCAGTAACCGATCCATCCAATTGCAATGTATCATTGATGTTGAAGAGAATACAGCCACCACCATCACCTCCATATTGGTTTTCAGCAGATATGCTACCTCCCTTGCTCCCATAACTCCTTGGCCTAAATAACGTTGACCATGCATAAACATCACCACCCCAATTAGTCTTGTTACTTTTTACACAAGAAGCACCACGACCCCCATGGCCTCCACCAGCACCATCGTAACCAATAGGGGTACCACTCGTCTGGGAAGGTGGTGATCCGCCCAAGGATGTCGTGTTTATTGTAGCATGGTGATCCAAAGCAAGATTTTTAGCAACTAAACTAACAGAGCCTGCTACTATGTTTGCATGTTCACTAATTGTAATGCTTCCAGACACGTGAAAGATAACTGAGCATCCTTTAATGAGGCATGTGATGGAAACATGAGGGGGAACCTTAATGTTTCCTGACCCATATACACAGAGATCTCCATCTAAATACAAACTTGAGTTCAGTAGGCAAGTTGTATTGAAAGTTCCAAGTCCTTTTAATTCCTGACAAGAGCCGGAATTATCCTCATATGATAGACAGAACGGATCTTCATTGCCATACACTAGGTGTTCACTGTATGCTCCAACGAAATCCGGAAACAGGGTTCCAGAACTTATACCCTTAGAATGGTCGAGTCCAAATAAAAGTATAAAAATACAAAATTTTCCTGCATGATACCACCACAAACGCCCAAATTTTAGAGTTGAATACAGGAAAAAAAAATAAACAAGTATACTGCATACTTAGCAAACTGATTGCGTTCATACCATAAACACTGAAATTCAGACTTTGCTTATTTGTTTGGAGATTCCTCTTCCCTAGTGCTTTAGGCATGAGATAGCTTTGAAAAGCTAGGTGCTCTCAACAATGATGTGTCCTCTGTACAAACAGGGAACTTCAGATGCTCATGCATCCTCTGCTCACTAGCAGACTCAACCTATCAATTGTCCGCTTCCATGTATGGTGAATTGATAGAAATGTTTCTGAGCAATATATAGCCAAGTAAATATAACTACAAAGTGGATCACACCAATCGAATGGAAAATTTAGAGTCTTCAAAAAACATCAATAAGTTATTTAGTGGTTCAAAAACAAAATGTTGTTCTATCATCTAAATAAAGTATGTCTCTTGAGCAAAGTTAGAACAGTAAAGATGTTTCACACTCAGACCACAAGATTGAAAATATAAGCAAGCTTTTGTTTCTCATAAGGAATATAGCTAGGGCTCACATTCAGCAGGTCTATTCCTTATCAAGAACTGCTGTCCCTATGTGGAATGGTGAGAAGTTTGGACCTGGGTTAATTTGTTGAAGCTAGTTGGAGGTAATTGGTAGGAAATTCTTCTATTTCCTGACCATATCAGTTCTTGATGCATACAGGAGCTTGGTGGATCTCTGGAACAAGGTGATCTGGTATTCCTACTCTACAATTAAGGTTAAAGTCTTTGTATGGCAGACTAAGGGCATACTCAGAAGAAAGGGAGTAACTAATGGAGACAAATGGCAAAGTCCATTAAAAGTTTACAAGAGCAGAAATAAAGATCCTAAAACTCCATTATTAATTTGGCATATCTTGGAAGATGAAAACCTACTTGGGAAATGATATAAAGTTCATCCATTCCTAAGGGTTGAAGTCAAAAGTCAGCAATAAATGACCAACAATTCCCATATGCTTTAATTTCACATGATTGGAAAATTATAAGCATATTTATGGATCTTTTTAATTTCTTATGTGTCTTTATGAGTCCTTTGTGTTTTCAATGAATCCATCTCACATTCATGTTTCCCATATGACTTTATGAGTCCTTTGTGAGTCCTAGTATAAATATATATACTGTTGTAATACTGGGGAAGGAATAGATATCAAAGTTTTGAGAGTTCTCTTCGGTTGTGTGATGCAATCTCCCTATGGCATGATGCATAGGAACACTTGGGTGTGATACCTAAGTTTCTACTTTCTTTCTACAATTCTTTGCCACCTCAGTCGCTTCTTATACTACATCATATCTGGTATCAGAGCCTTAAAGCTTTAATATGTCTACAAGATCCAGGAGGAGCTTTAGAGGAAAGTTGACTAATAATCAACACGATGAGATACTTATTTGAATGATGGAGCAACTTGATGGCATGCAAATTCATCTAAATGGTGTTGAAACCATGATTTCCCAATCTAAAGGTGATCAAATCCAAGGAGAGCAAGGAGAAACATCTCAAGCAAACAACGATTTGAACTGAATAGCAGCAACTTTTTTCTGAGTGGGCTAGAGGATTTCTTGAGGCCGAAAATAATTACCAAGATGTTGTTAGAGATATCACAAAGAAGGTTTGAATTGAAGTGTCAAATTTCGAAGGGAAAGTGTGTTAGTATTAGCCCTTAGTGTCAATCATGGGATGATTGAGTAGGACTCAAGGTATACCAAATGAATCTAACTCGAGTTAGACTCAAGTCAAATTCGGATTGAGTAGGACTCAAAGTATACCTAATGAACTTGACTCGAGTTAGACTCAAGTCCAATTCAGATTGAGTGAGACTCACTATTAAGAGGGGTTGCATGATCATTAAGATGGAATTAATGGATTATTAATTCTAAGCAAACCAAGAGTCAAAAACCTTTGATATTCAATGGTTGAATATGAAAGAGGATTGGATGAGTTTTTGGTTTTCGTGGATATTGATTTTGCTTGAGTGATCATCTTTTTCCTTCTCTTCTACTTTCTTAGCCGAACCTATCTTGTGGCTAGCACCACAGTGTGGTTCTTCTCCACTTCACGATTCGTGTGGATACCATGGAGGCGCGGATGTACTGACTGCGCTGAGATCCGTACACAAGTATTGCTGACGGGATTGCGAAGGGCACTCAGCGAAGGTAATCACGATTCTCATAGGGTAGAATCGATAACGAGTATGATTTTCGCATAGATATCTGGAGGGATCCTATTTTCCGCTGCGTAGTGCTTGTAAAATTGTTTCTGAGCACGATAATAATCCCTACAGTGGTATCAGAGCCACTTGTGAAAACAATACTCGGTTTTATATTGTTATATGTGATATAAGTTAGAACATGTTTCATTATGATATGCATGTTGTTATATGTGATATAAGTTAGAACATGTTTCATTATGATCTGTATATTGTTATATGTGGGCTTGCATTGCACCACTCTGATAGTCTGCCGAGCGGCTTTTCCTAAAGCAGACTGTGGAGTGAGTTGAGCCGATCGGACTGTGACAGTTGGAAGGTGCCAAGCGGGACCGCCGTGGCATTGCGGCCGATATTTCGTACTTAGGATCATAATAAATTTTTGTCATTACTGTTTTGAACATTATATGACATGGTGCATGGTTATGGCCCCTAACCCAATGTGATTGGATATGCGAGTTTGTTGTAATTCATAATACGACCTGTGCGTCGTGCCTTTTACCTTCATTATTCCGGTTGTAAAATTATATTATCCTCGAATGTAACTCGAGGTTTCTTTTAATTGTAATGTACAATGTAGAATAGTTCTAGACTGCTAAAGGACGATGCAAATGAAGGAAGCAAACAACACATGACGACTATGGAAGACTTGGAGAAGATGTTATTCCCTAAGTTGATCATTCGCTCTTCTCATTGACTTGAGAAGATCGTAGAGAAGGGTTATAACCATGTCACATTTCTTTATGCGTATATGTGTTGCACATGATGCTTGTATATGTGCTGCATGTGATGTTTGTATATATGATGCATGTGATGCTTGTATATTTGATGCATGCATAGTTAGTTGTCACAAAATTAGGTCACTTATTATATACCTACCGAAATTTAATACTTACTACTATCTTGTTCAATCGTAGCGCGTTTGCCAAAGCAAAGTGACTCGATTTACCTCGGTAAAGTACGACAGGACAATTGTGATGTCTGCTTATTAAACCTTGGGTTTGACTTAACTAAACTCTCTCAAATTTGATTGATGAATTTAGAGGCATAGCTCATACGATATATCTACCTACATTATACACATCTTGGACGATTAGCCAAAGCTAACTCAAAATGAGTGGTAATTTAGAAAGATATCTCATGCGATGGGCACAATAAACAAATAATGTTGTTCATATAGATATACAAGAGTTACATTAGTTGTAATTGGTACAAATTACCTACCTAACTTATACAAGTCTTGAGCGATTAGCCAAAACTAAATCAAGATGCGGTATAATATGGATCTTGTCCCACTTTGTGACGAGTGGGAGAATCATTTAGTTAAAGGTCTAATTAAATGATTGAAATATGATACATATCTATATTTCTGTATTGTAGATCACCATGTCATCAAATACATTGAACACACTCTCTCTGCGATCTGTCCTCGATAAGGACAAGCTCACTGGAGCTAATTTTCTGGACTGGTACAAGAACTTGAGGATAGTCCTCAAGCAATAACGCAAATTGTATGTCTTAGAGCAGTCCATTCCTGAATCACCCACCCCTACGATCACTCGTGCTGACAATGATGCTTATAAGAAGCATCAAGATGACGCACTGGATGTGTCATGCCTTATGCTTGCCACCATGAACTCTGAGCTTCAGAAGCAACATGAGAACATGGATGCCTATGATATGATTGAGCATCTGAAACAACTATACCAGGGACAAACAAGGCACGAGAGATACGAAGTGTTAAAGGCCTTGTTTCAATGTAAGATGCAAGAAGGAACTCCCGTAGGCACTCATGTACTCAAGATGATTGGGTACGTTAAGAACCTAGTAAGATTGGGATTTCCATTAGGCCAAGAGCTGGTCACTGACCTTGTTTTGCAGTCACTGCCAGAAGACTACAGTCAATTTGTCATGAACTACAACATGAATGAAATCGATGCCTTTACTCGAGATATCGAGCATGTCATGAATCGTCAACTCAACCTTAAGAAGGCAGCCTAACACCATATCGATGGTGAACAAAGGCAAAGGCAAAGGCGTGTAAGCCTAAAGGTAGCAAATGCATTGAAACCTAAAGGAGGGGTGTCTAAGAAAGGGGAATGCTTCCACTGCGGTGAGACCGGGCATTGGAAGAGGAACTGCAAACTATACCTGGAAGAGGTGAAAAGGAAGAGAAGTGAAACTTCTGCCTCAAGTATATATGTTATCAAAATCAATTTATCTATCTCGTCTTCTTGGGTATTAGATACTGACTGTGCTTCTCATATTTGTACCAATGTATAGGGCCTTCGAAAGACTAGATCATTGACGAAGGGCGAAGTGGACCTACGGGTAGGCAATAGAGCAAAAGTTGTCGCCATCGCTGTAGGGACATATTCCTTATCTTTACCCACTGGGCTTATCTTAGAACTAGAAGACTGTTGTTATGTGTCTGCCTTGACTAAAAACATTATCTCTGTTTCTTGTTTAGACAAGAAAGGTTTTTCATTTGTAATAAAGAACAAGTATTGTTCCGTTTATTTAAATGATATATTTTTTTGCAGTGCACACCTTGTGAATGGTCTCTATCTTCTAGATCTTGAAACCCGTCTATAACATAAATATCAAATGGTTCAAATCTAATGATCTGAACCAAATATATCTCTGGCATTGTCGCCTGGGTCACGTAAATGAGAGTCGCATATCCCAGCTCCATAAGGATGTATTACTATACTCATTTGATTTTGAATTATATGAGACATGTGAATCCTATCTTCTAGGCAAGATGACCAAAACTTCATTTAGTGGACATGGCGAACGAGCTATTGATTTGTTAGAACTCATACATACTGATGTATGTGAGCCTTTCAATGTAGCAGCTAGAAAAGGCTATCAGTACTTCATTACTTTTACTGATGATTTCAATAGATATGAATGTGTATCTTATGAGACACAAATCTGAATCCTTTGAAAAGTTCAAAAAATTCAAGAATGAAGTACAAAACCAACTTGATAAGAGTATAAAAGTACTTCGATCAGATCGAGGTGGAGAATACCTTAGCCAAGATTTTCGTGACTATCTCGTTGAGTTTGGGATTAGATCTCAACTCACTCCACCTGGAATACCACAGTGGAATAGTGTATCAGAAAGGAGAAATCATACATTATTAGAAATAGAAGTAAGAAACAAATATTTGAAAGAAACTACATGTGGTACAAATATAATGGATAATAAAATAAGAAGAAATAGATTGAGATGATATGGCATGTTCAAAGACAATAAACAGATTCTACAATAAGAAAAGTTAAACCTGCATGGAAAATACATAGAATGATCAATTGCCTAATCAAATGACCACATTCACAACCGGAAGATCTGAGCTTCTATCAAGAACTAGTATTGTGTCACCCAACAACTAAGATTCAAAGGATCTGAAACTACGTTCAGATGATTTAGTGACAAATGACTACCAAGAGCTTCCGTAGTTCTGAAATATGCATGGTTGTTTGGAAAAATGAAACTTCTTTTCTTTCCAAAAGGATCATGATTGAACATCTTTTACTTCTCTGTTGTTAAATTTGTGTGATGATAGATGGTGTACCAATATGTGCTCTAGTCCATTCAAGTATAACTATGAATGGAAGGAAAGGAAGATAGAAAATATCCTCCACTAGACTGGCTTCTATTTTTGTGCTATTTGTCTCATATTTTTTCCCTGATTGACCTTTACAACATATATCATTTAGCTTCTTACCAAATTTGTTTTTCTCCTTTATGCATTTCCTTTTCTACTATATTATCACCTCTATAAAATAAAAGTGGCCATTGAATTATCATATCCAATACACTTGGATAATCTAATCGTCATAAGAATTTGCATTGAGGAGAGGCCACTTCAAAAGCTTCGTGCTCTCCCTTTCTCAAATCTCACTTCAAGACCCTGCTACTAGATTTGGCAGTTCATCCTCTCGTTGAGTCTACCACAGCCTTTGTATTTGTCCCTGCTCTCCTCTTTGGACGCCTATGCTGATCTTCTCCGACGTTGATTTGCATATCTAAATTGATTCAGTTGATCCCTATGACTGCCAGTTCTTTGATTTGCTCAAGTAGATCCAGCCCTGTTGTCGCTGCAAAGAACCAAATCTTCTTAAAAAGATACCCGTGCAATAATGAAGGGTGATGAACTCCATAACTTCCTGTTGAACCAGGTTCTTGGTAATGTTATTTGTAGAGGCATCAACGCCCACCTCCAGCCTGGGAGATGATCCCTCTCTATTGTACTTGTTATTTCATAAAAAAGAAATCCACTTTATTACATGGAAGACGCCCTATTTATATATAGAATTAGAGTCTAACAAATCAAACCATATCCTAAGAATAAATCAAACTCTATCCTAGGAAATAATTATCCCTAACCATATTTATAATATTCTAACACTCCCCCTTAAGCTGAAGAATATAAATTATATGCACCCAATTTGTTATATATGTAGTCAATTCGAGGACCTCTCAGTGACTTAGTAAGTATATTTACTAGCTAATCATGTGAGTTAACAAAACTAGTAGATATTTCTCCAGATATGACTTTCTCTCTAACAAAGTGACAGTCGATTTCAATATGCTTTGTCCTCTCATGAAAAACTGGATTTGAGGCGATATGTATGGCGGTCTGGTTATCACATATAAGTGACATTTATATAACATCTCCAAACCTTAGCTCCTAAAGCAACTGTTTGAGTCATATAAGCTCTTGACTTGCTATGGTCATAAGCTCGATACTCTGCTTCTGTACTGAATCTTGCCACAACATTCTGCTTTTTGCTTTTCCAAGAAACAAGGTTATCTCCGATAAATATACAAAAACCAGAAGTATATCTCCTATCAATGGGAGATCCTGTCCAGTCTTCATCAGAATACCCTATGACTTGAGTATGTCCTTTGTCTTCGTACAAAAGACCCTTTCCTGGAGCGCCTCTGATATATCGAACAATGTGAATCACAACGTCCCAATGTTTTTTACATAGAGAGTTAAGAAACTGACTTACTACACTTATTGCAAATGAGATATCTGGACGAGTAACAGTAAGGTAGCTTAGTCTCCTTACTAATCGCTTATATCGTTCAGGATCTGGTAGAGGCTCCCCCTAATTTGGCAGAAGCTTGACATTATGATCCATTGAGTTGTCAACTGTCTTTGAGTTTAACATTCCAGTTTCTTTTAGAATATCCATTGCATACTTCCTTTGGGATGTAATGATCCCAATTCTGGACTATGCTACTTCTATCCCCAAAAAATACTTTAAGTCTGCCGAAATCCTTTGTTTGGAAATGTTTGAAAAGATGTTGTTTCACCTGTGAAATCCCAAGATGGTCACTACCTGTAATGACAATGTCATCAACATAAACCACTAGGTAGATGCAACCAATACATGAGTGGCGATAAAAAATATAATGGTTAGTCTCGCTCCGAGTCATGCCGAACTGTTGAATTACAATATTGAATCTATTGAACCATGCTCTTGGTGACTGCTTAAGACCATATAAAGATTTTCGCAAGCGGCACACAAGACCAGAAGACTCCTCCTGAGCAACAAAACACGGAGGTTGCTCCATATAGACTTCTTCGAGGAGATCACCATGTAAGAACACATTCTTGATGTCCAACTGATAAAGAGACCAGTGTTGAATCACAGCAATGGACATGAATAAGCGTATAGAGTACATCTTAGTAACAGGAGAAAAGGAATCTCCATAATCCAATCCGAAGATCTGAGTATAACCTTTAGCAACGAGACGAGCCTTAAGCCGATCAACTGTTCTGTCTGGATCAACTTTCACCGTATATAGCCATCAACAACTAACTACTAACTTTCCTAGTGGTAGAGGAACGAGGTCCCAAGTCCCACAACTCCGTAAGACACTCATTTCGTCCAGCATAGTCTGTTTCCATCCTGGATGGGCAAATGCATCTCCTGTAGTCTTCGAAAGAGAAACAGACGACAAAGAGGAAAGACAATAATAGGAAGGAGAAAGGCGATGACAACTCAAAGAAACATAATGAGGAAAAGGATTACGAGTGGAACGTATACCTTTCCAAAGTGCAATAAGAATATCAGATTCAGAAGACTGGACCAGAGGAAGGAGCGAAGAACCTGGCTCCATAGATGATTCCATAGCAGAGTCAGTGTTGGGCGACATCAAAACAAGATGAGTACGACGCTGATAAACCTGCAATGGAGGAGGAATTGGGGTTGGGGGTGATAGAGAATTCTCCGGAGGATAAAAGACTGGTACATGCATAGAAGGATGAAACTTATACGACGACTCTGAAGATCCAAAGAAAGGAACTGATTCAAAGAACGTGACATCAGTATAGATGAAATACCGACGGAGAGTAGGAGAATAACATTTGTACCCTTTCTGAGACCGTGGGTATCTAAGGAAAACACATTTATGTGACCGAGAAGAGAGTTTATCAATATCTGGATCAAGAACATGAGCAAAACATATAGACCCAAAGACCCTATGTGATAAAGGATGAAGAGACTGATTCGGATAAAGTACATGATAAGGTATTTGACCCTGCAAAGTAAATGAAAGCATGTGATTGATGAGACAACATGCATTAAGTACGGTGTCACCCCAAAAACGAAGCGGAACATGAGAGTCAAGGAGAAAAGTCTGGGTGGTCTCGAGAAAATGACGATTCTTGCATTCTGCAACTCCATTCTGTTGGGGGGTATGAGGATATGACGTCCGATGTAACACGCCGTGAGATGCCAAGAAGGTCCAAAATGGAGTAGATAAATATTCACGTGCATTATCACTTTGCAAGAATCGAAGAAGAATATCAAATTGTGTTTTGACTTCATTAAAAAAAATTGAAAAATAAAAAACAATTCCGAACAATCCTTCATCAGATATAACCAAGTACAATGGGAAAAATCATCTATAAAAGTAACAAAATATCTTGACCCCAATATAGACGAAACACGACTCGGACCATAAACATCGGAATGAACCAAAGCAAAGGGAGACGTAGCCCGACTTATAATGCGAGGAGAAAACGAACTACGAATATACTTGCCTAACTGACACGACTCACAAGACAGACTCTAAGTAAGAAAGACTAGGATGTAATTGTTTTAACTTATCAAGACCAAGATGTCCCAACTGAGCATGAATAACAAATGGAGATGTCACCGCACCAACAAGAGAGTTTTGTTGAAGTCGATATAGGCCATGAGACTTACATCCGACGTCAATCATCCTCGCTGTACTCCAGTCTTGTAATAAAACAGAAGATTTAGTAAACAAGATGACACAATCAAGAGACCGAGTAAGCTGACTTATTGATAACAAATTAAAGGGAGCTCCAAGAACATAAAGAACATTATGAATGGGAAGAGATGGGAAAGGATAAACAATACCAACACCTTGGGACTGAGTTTGAGAATCATTTGTCATGGTAACACAGGGTAAATAACCGAAAGTAGATAGTGAAGAAAACAAAAATCTATTACCCTTGATATGATCGGTGGCCCCAGAGTCAAGTACCCGTTGACCCGAAGAGCGAGATATATCAGTAAAAGAATTACCAGCTTGTGTAACGGCAAAGTGGAATTAGAATCGCGTCGATCCTCATACCTTTCAAAAAGTCATCATAGGAAGGCGGTGGAGTTAGATCTGATGTCGACTGTGAACCGGAAGCTGAAAAAATGACAGAACTTTGGGCGATCTAAGCAGCACGAGGAGGTCGACCATGGAAACTCCAACATTTATCAATCGTGTGTCCTGGTCGGTGACAATAATCACACTAAGGACGTCCTTTGCCATCCTTACGAGGTGGAGGTCTGTTGTTACTTCGAGAGACCAAAGCTGAAGAGTCGACAAGAACGGAAGATAACAATGTCAAGACTTTGGCAAGGACATGGAAGAAGGTCGCCCAGGTAGAGTCCATGGTGGCCTTTATGGGGTTGCCCAGGATCTGATCACGAATATGAGAGTAATCTGTGAGCAGACCATATAAGGAAGAGATATAAAAAATTTCTTCCGATTTTCAAGCTCTGCAACAGGAGTGACCGCAGGTGAAAACAGGTCATTGAACTCACATAGAAGGCTAGAGACTGATCCCAGATAAGTTGACATAGAATCTTTGATCTGATGGGCATTAAGGATGGTCATAAGGTCGTCACAAACTTAATAGAGTTGCCGAGAAGTGTTCGTAAAAAGTTGTTGAGCCTTTGTCCAAACATCCTTGCAGGTCTTATGAGTACGGAAGACATCCCTGAGAGATGGATGGATAGTGGCTCGGACAATGCAACACAACTAAGCATCAACCTTTTTCCATAAGGGACGATCGACGACTTAAATATCCACTTCAGTTTGAATGAGATGTGTTTCGTAACCCTGTCGAACAAGCCAAAATTCAATGTGAGAAGCCCAAGAAAAGTAGTTCTTACCATCCAAGAGCTCGGACGAGAGCGGTGTCGTAACGTGGTTGGTAAAAATTAGGAAATCTGGCTTTGAAGTGTTGGAGGTAGCCATGACAAAGGAAGGTTGGACGGTCCGAAAGGAAGCTGCTAGAAGAGGGGTTCGCGGTGGGGTTTTGCTACTGTCGAGGAGGCACGCTGCGGTGATCGCGATAGTAGCGCGAGAGGGCAAAGTCACCCAACCGCGATCTGGCAGCACTAGCTGCGGAAGGGGATGACGCTGGGTTGTCGCTGCTTGAGTTGTCTTGCTTCCCGATTAGAGGAAGGTATGCAGGAGATGACGTCGGTCGATGCTGCAGGAGAGATGGTCGATTCGAAGAGGCGGGCGATCTAGAGGAGAGACGCTCGCTGCTACAAGAGATGACGTCGATCGATGCTGCAGGAGAGGCGGGCAGAGCACGCAGCGGCGACGGAGGATGCAAGGCAGCGAGTGGAAGAGGTCGCATCGATGTTGCGTCCGCGAGGAAGATGTCGCGGGAGGAATTGCGTTGATGTTGCGTCCGCAAGAAGAAAGGCGGCTGCTAAGGAGGGAGGCGTCCGCGAGGAGGATGTCGCGAAGGACGTCGCGTCTGCGAGAAGAAAAGCAACTGAGAAGGAGGATGTCGCGAAGGAGAAAGAAAGTCGTGAAGGGGCGGATGCGGCGTGGAAACCCTAATGCTCTGATACCATATTATTTCATAAAAAAGAGATCCACTTTATTACATGGAAGACACCCTATTTATATACAAAGTTAAGGCCTATTCAACGAAACAAATCAAACTATATCCTAAGAATAAATCAAACTCTATCCTAGGAAATAATTATCCCTAACTATATTTATAATATTCTAACAGTACTCTTGCTGTGAGTTAATGAGGGGGAAAGACAAACTTCCTAGATTTTGCACTTGTCTCTGGCAAAAGAACCTCTCCAACCTAGGCCATCACCAACTATTTTTCTTAGTCGTGTTTTGACTAAACCGACAAGGCAATCATCCTCCTTCATTTACAGCTTCTCAAAGCATATCACAAGATCTGCACAGATCAACATGCATTGGAGATCATCATAGAGAGGGCGTACTGTTTGCTACTGAGACACCAACTTTTACTTTCATCTTTTATGACCTCTAAGTGATCACATCATGAATGGATTCTTATGCATATAATGGCAGATGATGTACTACAGTACTAATAGGTTAGTTGATGAAAAGGAGGCAAATCAAAAGCAACCATAGCTAGAAGGAAAATTATGGTTGATGGAAACGAAGCAAATGCAAAAGAAACTATTAAGAAAAAGGAAGTTATATTGGAGCCATAATCTCAATCCCTAGGTTTGATAAGTTCAGATAATTCAGTCCAGAGTCACTTTTTCCTTCTCTTTTCACGGCATACAGCACTCATTGCTCCATTTTCATTAACAACAACAACAATCAAGTTTTATCCCACTAAGTGAGGTTAACTATATTGATCCTTCTATGCCATTGGACTTTATCCCCTACTATATCATCATCTATACCTAAATAAATTTTATCTTATTTTATTATTGTTAACTAAATCTTTTTTTGATTTTCCTCTTCCTCGTTTGATGTGTGTATTTGTAATAGTTTCACATCATCTGACTAGAACATTTATTGGTCGTCTGAGTACATATTCGTATCATCTTAAATGTGTCTCTCAGAGTTTTTCCTCAATAGATGCAACTCTGACTTTCTCTCTAATGCTCTCATTTCTTATTCTGTCAATCTTCGTATGTCCACACATCCTCATCTCTACAACTCTCATCTTTTGCTCATGTGCCTGAGTCGTAGCCCAACATTCAGCGTCATATAACATAGCAACTCTACCAGCCGTTTTGTAGAATTTTCTTTTAAATTTTAGAGGTATTTTACGATCACATAAAACATCCGATGTTTTTTTCCATTTCAACCATCCTGCTTATATTTATGTAAGACATCTCTCTCAATTCTTCCATCATCTTGCAAAAATAATCCTAAATACTTAAAGCTCTCAGTTCCAGACAACTCGTCATCTAACATTTGTCTCATTATGTCTAATATTGCTAAATTTAAATTTCATATATTCTATCTTTACTCTACTAAGCTTAAAACCTTTCACTTCTAATGTTTCCCGTCAAGATTCTAATTTAGCATTTACTCTTTTATGTGTCTCATCTACCAAAATAATATCATCTGCAAACAATATGCACCACAGTACTGTATCTTGAATGTGTCTAGTAAATTCATCCATAATTAGTATAAAAAGATAGAGACTTAAAATTGATTTTTGATGTAACTCTATCTTTATTAAAAACGTTGCAGTTAATTTTACTCCATTTTCATTAGTGTTTCCCAAATTGATTTGTGTCTTCATGGTGGTCTTTCATCAGCATATTTCAACATCAACCTGCCATCATTGGCTATCTCATGACTATCTTCAGAGATTAGGCACATTGAACTGGAGACCAGAATCTTCTACTGTCTATGCACCTCTCAAACTGATGCATCATATATTATCAATCACTTCAACAAACGGCTCTTAGTTATTCAATAATGCTACAAAAACATGCAGATAAACCATTGAAGAAAACGAGCAATTTAAAGGCGTTGCATTGGTGTAGCAATTATCTCATAATCCTGTGGAAACACTCAGAGAGTCATTAATAGGCCAAGAGAGCTTTTCGATCTAGTGGAGTCAGTAAATCGGAAGTACTGGTACAGTAGTTATCTTGTAATCCCGTGAAAAGGTCTAGTTCATTCATCCGGGCCAAGTGAATTGTTCACATTGTGCATTGATTTAAATGTTTAATTGGTTGAGAAGTCACAAGCACCCTGTAATCTTGAAGGTTTTCGATAGATCATCTTTCGGGCCAAACATGCACTTCATCTGACTCCTATAAATACAACAATTCCTAAGGCGTCTAAAATTACTTCATGTGTTGAATGCAAACTGAAGATGCTAGTTGCAGCACCTTCAGTTTGAGAGGTCTCCACTCATCGATTGGCTTCAATTCTTGCCATATTCGCTAGTTGAACACGATCGCAAACCAAACAGTGAGATTGACACAAGACTTCGATCAATGTTGTGAAATAAAAGGTATTACAGTCTACTGGTAAACAGATCAATCAGAAAACTATTTATGAAACTAAAACTACACTCCACTACACTCCGAGAGTAAAATTCTGGTCCCATTTTCTTCTTATCCTTTCCTAATAAACAGCCATTAAAATAGTTTATAGAAAGGGTGAATCCGACAAGCGTGCCATTAAAAGACCTAGCGAGCATTAGAAAAAGTTTTGAAGAAAGAAAATGAACGAGCAATCCAAGAAAACGGGACGGCGAACGGCATCGCACCGGCAACCACCTCATCGAGAAAATAGAAGCGATCGGCAAGGATGAACAAGCTCACCCCGTCCACTTCCGATTCAAGAAAACAAAACCCCGCGGCCGATGCGAACCCTAGATTGGAGCGGCTCCCTTCCGGCTCTGGACTTCAGATTTCCACCCGGCTCTGCTTCGTCTTCGCCGCATCCGTTATGGAAGGGCATTCCTAAAGCTTCTCTCTATATATCGCGCTCTCTCACTCTCTCTCTCCCCTCGCCCTGGTCTCGGCGTTAGTCCAACTGAGCTGGCTTTCCTTGGCGAGAGCTTTGGCTCCCCGCGTGCTACAGTAGAATTGCCATACGGAGCTGGGATCTTGGCGCGTATTACACGTGGACAGTGCAGATCTTCTACACGGTATTCTGGTGCCGTCTCTGTTGCTTATCCACTGTGACGCCGTCCTATTTGGACGTCGGAATACAGCTTTTACGTTCAGGAGGGAAAAAAATAAAAAATAAGTTGCCACTCTGACAAAATTATCCGGTGTATATCGGATTTGTTCTTCTAAAAATTTTTGACTTCTGAATTTTAATTAGTTCGCGAAGATAAAAATTTATTTAATCAGATTTTAGGCAACAGTAGAAATTTAAAAAAAATCGTAAATTTATCCTCATCGTCAGTTACTCTCCTTAATCGATTGTTTAACTCTATCGTCCATTTTATTAATTCTCAATTAATGTGGTCAAATTTCAATTTCATTAAAACCGTTTTTATTTCCTGTTATTCAAATAAATCAATTTTATGTAATTGGTTAACTAAATCACCACTCGATCTCCTTATCCACTCGTGTTAGCGTCCTTATTTCTTCACGGTATATAGTGTTCCACGGGTTTCTTTCAAATTCACCACCGTCAATCGAATGATGTTAACTTTCTCAGTTGACATTTTCAGTGATAAAGAAGTTGATCGAGCATATCTACGTTGAGGTCGACGTAAATACAAAAGTACTAAAAGAATTTAGCGATGACATATAACATCCTACCTTGTTGTGTTGAGTTTGGAGATTATCAACACGTGTCTAATCTCAGTTCATTCTTGTGCATCATTCGGAACATTATGAAACCAAACTAAAGCCGTTGTAATTTGTCTTCTAATATAATCTAGATTATATTAGAAAGTTTATCTCCACGGGATAGCGCGATGATAAAGACAAAATATTGCTTGCAGAATGGACTGAGTTCGATGTCTGATGAGGAGTCTAAATTCCCTTTGATTTCAGATGAATCCTTCCCTGTCCTGCCACCGTGCCAAGGAATTTTATCCCCAACAATTTACCTTCCTCTCGCTAATACCCTGGAACGGATGATAGGAGATTGTTAATTGGACAGATTCCCAACTTTTGCATATTATATTACAAAGTTATTTTGTTTGTTATCATTTTAAAATTATAATGTAATATAATATGAATTATAAAAGATACTAAAATTTTATAATCTAAATTACGAAACAAAATTTATATAATCCAATTACATTACAAATCGTAATCTGAAAAGTATCAGATGCTCAACAATCGAAGTCGATCGTCGTCGTCCGTTGTCACCACCGATCGACCGTCGTTGCCATCCTCGATCGATCGCCGTCGTCGTCAACCGATCATACGCCACCGTTATCGACTGCCCCCTCCCCGCATCTACCAACCAGCCCACCCGTCGCCATCACCGACTAGCCCCCATCATCGCCACCGCCGATCGACCCCTGTCGCAACCACCGTCGATCAACCCCCGTCGCCGTCGCAGTTGATCGGTCCCTACCATCCTTGTAATGCATATCAAATAAAAGAATATAATTATCTTTGTAATCCAAAATTACATATAACTTTTATCCAAACATATTAATATAATCAAGATTATATTACTTTATAATACGAACTTAATTACATTATAAACGTGATTAGATTATATTCTACCAAATGTAGCCTACGAAAAAGGAAAGAAACAAAATATAAAGTCATACTTCTGATGATGAAGCAGGTAGAATCCAGACTATCCAGTGGAAATACCTCATCTTTGGGTATAAAATTTAGGACGAAATCTAAAATTTGAATATACATTTATACAATTATTAAGGTAATGGCCGTGCCACAGAACAAGATACCATTTCCGAAAGCAAATTGCTAACCTGACCGAGCAAACCATTGAATAAATCAGCCATAAGATGTTGAAGTTACACTCGGTAGGCTTAACAGGACTGAGACAAAAGCAGAATGATGCTGGTATAGGACAAGTCCACAAAGCTAATGCCCTAAATCATTGAGAGAATAGTTGATGCTTGTTGAAGTCTGGAGTTTACCATATGATTCATCTTGCTGCCTGGCTTGATCCTTATGGCCTGTGAAGTTTGAAGCCAAAAACCCTGGGAACACACCGTTGTGATGGCTTTTGCAGCTTGAGGTGCCTGTACGTCATCAGAAACAAGTGAGGGAACGTTGTCCCAAAATGAGACCCATCAATATCTGTGCAAGCGAGGTCAAGGAAACTTCATACGGCAGCTTAGCAGTTAGATAACTTTGTAACACTTCAGAAGAATATTTTACATATAGGTATCTTTCTTGTGAGCAGAGCAACAACCTAAGCCAAAAATATCGGAAAATTTCTATTGTGCCCCCTCAAGATTACTTCGGTGCTGTTTGGTTCAGCTCCGCTTTTTCCGTTTTCCAATCAAATTAAGCTTTGTTTTCGAGAAAACAAAAACAGAAAATGCCCAACCAAACAGCTTTTCCGTATTTTCTCATTTTCCAAGGAAAATGAAAACGGAAAACTTCCTTTTTCAAGATGTCATCTGGAGTTTTTCAAAATCGTCAAAATACCACAGAATAATGGCATGGGTTGCATACCACATATATGCCTCATCACTTTCCATAGAGTAAAATAACAGTATTAACGATTAGAGGTGAAATAGCAAAAGTTTGGAAACGCTACCAGAGGTGAAATAGCAAGAATTTGAAAAATTCTGGAGGGTTTTTGACGAAATCTTAGAGTCATGTTAGTAAAAGAGGATAAACTCCAGGATACGGTGAAATGACAATCTAATACTTGTGCAAAATCCTTTCTTAGATATTCACATGTGCATATTACTGCTAAATTTATATTCTACGATAAGAACATATAGACCATATTACTCTTAACATCAATAGACTGTAGAATAAGAACTATAAATAAACTATTATGCATTGAAATTTTGAAGGTTAAATATCGTACTAGTGAACATAACTGAATATTAAGAAATTAGTTGGAGAAAGGATACTGCCTTGGTACTTCGATCTTGGATAGTAGATGTCTTCACATTTAGGACAATAAATTTTTACCATGCTTGATCGAGGAATGTCTGATTGACCAAAAGGAAGACAAGGCTGGCCACTGCAGTAAACTCGAGGACATCTTCCAAAATCATAGTTCTTGTATTTCTCTAGCTAGGTTGCCACTAATTATGTCATCACAATTGAGCAATTAAGTAATCATAAAACATTGAGAGCGTCAAGATCTTACCATGGCAACCATCCCTTTACTAGTTAATATATATCGAACATGTATCAAGCCATAGAGCATCTCTGCTGCTGATTCAATTAACTCATTTTGTTCTTCAGTAAACATGTCTCCTGGTCAGATTGAAATCCAGAGAAAGATTTATCATCAAAGATATGTACATAGAAGCTTATATGAAATTGACACATCCATGGCAATTCTCAAACTAGGGCGGTAAACGAACCAAGCGTCCATGAACAAACTTGGTGTTCGACTCAATAAGAGTTCATTTACGTTCGTTCAATATGCATCAAAGTCAATTAATAAACAAGCTTGAACAACTTGATAAATTAAATAAACAAGCTTAAACACAAATGTATTCAGCTTGTTAGTGTTCGTGAACAGTGTTCATGAACACTATTTATGATTAAACTCATTTAAAAATTATTTATGAACTTATTTATACTCATTTATAAATAAGGATTAAAATATTAGAAATTTAAATAAATAAACAAGTTTGACTTAAGAGCTTGATAACGTTTAAATAAGTCAAACTTAAATAAGTTTTAATCAAGCTTGATTCAAGCTTGAATTGAACTTGATTAAAAGTTCGATACCCATTAAACAAGCCAAGCTCAATTCAAGCTCAAGTCAAGCTCAAGCATAAAAAAAAAAAAAAATCAAGCCACGGTTGAACAGATTTTTCAATAGCTTGGTTAATTTTAGGCTCGGCTCGGCTCGGCTCGGCTCGGCTTGGTCATCTTATCAAACAAGTCTGAACACTATAAAGCTTGGCTTGGCTTGACTCATTTAAAGCCCTAACTCAGACATCGAACGACAAAAAAGTATGCAGGCCATGCACTTAATCTATCATACTGCTATTCTTCATCACTATGCTATTAGCTAGCTGTCATGCATACAAATGTTATGCATGCAAAATCTATTGGTTGTTTAGCACGATATTAAGAATTTGAAATGTAAGAGAAACAATTTTCACTATTCATGTCAAGGAGAGGAATCCTCTATATGCTAAGCGCTTTAGCCTCTCTAGAAAGCATCATTGACCTGTGTGCTTTCATGAAATTTAGAGAGTAAGTATTTGTTAAGCTTGTAATAGTGGCAAAGCTAGTAAAGTATACAGGATATGCTTGCAGCAATTTATGATTCGCTCCTCAGACTGGTTGATGAAACTTTGGGAACCAAAAAATACATGAAAACTCTAAGAATAAATAATAGATAAAGGATGGATATCTTCAAAACATGAATATAGGAAAGAATGATTATCCAATCATTGTACTTTGCCAAATATGGAATGAAGGACTAAAAAGAACAAAAAAATTATAAACAAGATTGAAAAGTTAGACATTATCTACAATGTAATTACTTTTTGATTCAGATGTAGACACATTAGTGAAGCTTACCATGAGAAGACTCGATATCCAAGATCAGATCAAGAGCATAATCATAATAAGGAACTTGACTGCTTATTCCACATAGGTTGAAATCATCTTGAATGTATTCATCATCAACTTCACAGAAAAATTCATTCCCTCTTAGATTACAGAACCATGAAATCCAAGATGTGTCTTCCCCATCAGAACCACTGATATCAGACTCTTCACTATCTGTTTCTGACCCTTCTGCGATAACATATGCAAAATAAAGTTATGCAAGCGACAGATAAAGCACTACCAATATCTAGATTGACCTCTCATTGATTCTAGCTTGATGTCCCAAAATAAGGTTACATATCAACTTTGTCAAAAATATAACTCTAAAGGAAGAAACTTTACCATCGGAACCCTTGTTTTTTGGCACGGAACGGTGTTCCGGCTGCTTCCCGGAGGCTGAAGAGGCTAGCGGAAGCCTGTCTTTATCCTTGCCAATCAAGCCTCTCGAGGCCGACGGCGAGGACTTCTCTAGGTGCTTGTCGAGCGCATCATTGATCCGCTTCCGATCCAAGGATCCAGCTTCCACCTTGGATCCGTTCCCGCTCCTGTACATATCTCCCACTCGCCGGCCAGCCCAACCCTAATCCCAAACCACAGTTCCAAGTTGATTCATCGCGCCATTACGCAATGAAAACGATTGAAACCCATATGGTGCGAAAAAATCACCATAACTGGTGCTACGTAACCACTGATTTGTAGGAACGGGAGAAGGGATTCGAGGCTGAAGAGACGGCTATGGTGACAAATCCCCGGCTCTCTCCCGGAAGATCAAACGGAGGAGGGGACGAAGCGCGACAAAGGGTGGTAATCTAATCACAAGTAATTTTACGATAAATGGGCCGGCCCGTTAAAAAAAACTGTCAATTTTTTTTGTATATGCGTTTGGTTGGTGAGCTTGGACGAGAGAATGAGAATGAAATTGGGTATCAATAAAATCACTTGTCTTTGTTATCCGTCGTCGCTCGTTGGCCATCACCCATTGTCCGTCACACGTCAATGATCACCGATCGTCGACGATCACCAACTGATGGTCACAGGCCACCGACCCCCGATTGTTGATCGTTGACAACCACCATCGGTCATCGACCGTCGACTGTCGTCGATCATCGATCGCCAACCAACGATAACTAAGGACCGACGACCGACAATCGATGACTGTCGATCCGCCGACGATGTCGTCGTCGACGCCGACGGTGTCATCGCCCGTCGACGACGACATCGACGTCATCTCCACCTTCATTCTAACTTATAAACCAAACAATATTATTAGAATGACTAAATTCATTCTCATTCAATCCTACTATCAAACTTATTCTCATTCCTACTTCCACACTCAAATCAAACGTTACCTTAGTTACGTATCTCCCTCGCCCGGTGGATAAACAAAGTAATAAATTGAGAAGAAAAAAGACAAACTGCAAAAACAAAAAGTCACATGTGCTCTTCAGAATTCAAATTCAAAAGAACAAATTCAACAATAAAAAATTTGTATACCCTCGTCGAATAAACTTAAACAACACTATCAATTCATTCTAAAGGGAATTCAAATCGTTCAGTTCATTCCAAATGGATAATCGAAATATTGGAAGCTTGTGCTTTATCTAATACGCAAATGCATCATAAAGCTTTGGATGGAAAATTTTTGCAGGATGGCGATCATGATCATTTCACTGAAAGTTTGCTCCTTTTCTTCATGGAATAGCTGCTGCCTATTGTCTTGTAACCTCTTAGTCTACGCTAACACAATATCCTTCAGGTGGCAATGTCCTCGACCTCAGAATGGAACACAAAACTTGGAAAAGTTGTAGTTATGTCCCTACACATTTGACGCACATCAAGTTACAAGTGAAGTGCTTTTGCACATGTATTAATAATCCAAATAGCGTACTGACTGTTCGAATAGAGTGTCTGGAAGAACAAGTTATTGATTGCCACAAAAAAGATTCTTTTCGGTTAATTTTGAACATGAACGAGAAATGGTTTATGAATCACATTAAAAAAAATTATTAAATATGGAAGAAACATCAATAGAATTCTTCTGTGACAAATAAAGGCGATAGGCAGCCTCTTCAATTTTTCATCATTTTGATATTTTTGGAATTTGTGCAGAACCACAGAAGGCATATAAAGTAACGCATCAATCGTTGAACAAAGATTCCTCAGCTATACAGTTTACTTCCTAACTGTGGAATCACTTACCTGAGATATGGAAGGGTCATGATCTTCATCAAGGATGGATTGCGAGACACAAAATTTTCCCATTCTGCTTTATCTATTTTTCCATCTTGATTAGCATCAGCTTCTTGAAATGTCTGTTCAAGAAAAATTTAGGAATTGTTAGAGCTCTTGCTAGCTTCTTGGAGTTGCGAATCAGTTGGGGCAACAAACCTTATCTAGAATTGACTCCACAACCTCATCAGCCAATCTCATCTCCGATTCAGATAGCAGAGCAATCAGCATCTGCTTCACCTGGCAGCCAGATTAAATGGAAAGGACCATGTTTGAATATATCATAAATAAAACACAAGATTAACGCATTAGTCAATAAGATTAAATCATAAAGTGCATGAGCTTAATTAGTGCTTCAATCTGGAAACTTAGCATTTGCATTGCATCTTGCACGCTATGATTCAGCATGAGTTACAGAATATAGAAATTCAAAAAGAAAGAAAAAAATATGAGGGGAGTGTTCTTAAAAACTTCCATAGCAAGTAACACATAGCCATTTCCTTTGCACTAGTTTCTTTGGACTAATTTTTTCGACCCATCAGCAGTTGTTGATATAAATCTGGCAAGAAACAATCATCTAGAATATTTTAGAAAGAACAGGCTTAAATGGGAGATTTAGTCCGCCAAACCACAGTAGCCAATGTTCATTCTCAATAGTTTGCATTTCATTTTAGATGATAAAAGTTGCTAATTTGCTATTATATTACTGTCTTCAAACTATATATTTACAACTTCAGTAAAATGTACTGATCTGGTTCTTCTTTTCTCAAATAGTTTCTTCTACCTTACCAATTCTTCACTCAAAAAAAACAGAATGCGTCACTCCTAAGCAATAGAACATAAAGCATTACAAACACACTAAAGCATATTACAAAAATAATTGCATGTTTCAGACCTATAGAAAACTAGATCAATAAACTTAGACATTAAGAACAAATTTGAAATTTAAAGGTTAGAGTTCAGTTTATAAGGTCTTCTATACAAATGTATCTAGCATCTACTAACTGTCCATGATCCATGTGTTAATCAACAATTAGCCATTCATCAAGATACCTCTTTCCTTTCAATGAAGCCGGTGCCATGCAGATCATAAAGCTTGAAGGAAACTGTAGATTAAAATGGAGCTTGCAATAAGATTCCTAGTGACTCGAGTATTCCATAAAAACCATAAATACTTACAATCAATTTTGTCTTCATGTGGAGCATTTGGATGAAAAACATTAAGAGCTTGAACAAAGTCCCCAAAATCAATAACACCTTTTTGCTTTACGTCAAATAGATTGAAGATCTGCGAATGGAATTTCTAAGTGATAACTAGCAAAAGAGTATATAAAATACAAGAACAGCTCTAATATAACCAATTTATGGCACCTTTTATTAATTAAATGACAAAATCAAGAAGAGAAAATTGATATATATAGTGTCATTTTGAGAATCTTGTGGCAAATTAACAGGATACACTCTGTCATCAGCCTCTACAATATAGTAGCATATTGTCAGAATCGACAAAATAGTGGCATGCCCCCAAAAAGATTGTTATATTTGGAAAAATTAAGGTCTGTTTTAATAAGCTTCCAAGCAGAATGAGGCATAACCATTTTTGCAATTCATATTCTTAATATGACAAAAATAACACTGGATTTCATTAGCATGTTGACCTCTCACAATCATGTAGACAATTTTTCTCTAGCTTTTCAAAAATCTAACCATCCTCAACTCATGGCAACAAACAAGAAAAGCTCAAAGACGAAGCAGTTTGTATTAGTATTCACAATATGATAATGCTAACTAGATTTCATGCAATTCTCAATTGACACGTAGAAATTTGCATGCCATTTAATGAAACAATGTTGAAAAAAATTCCTATTCACGTTAAAACATATCTAACTTTGAATAGTAATATGAACTAGGAGCTCTTTACAACATAGTACCCTGTTTGCAAAAAGATTTTCCCTCTTTCCAGTTTTAAATAACGCAAGTTGGAACTCCTCCTGCATAAAAGGCATGTAAATCAAGACACTCTAAATAATAAAAAATTTGTTGCTTTACAAGAGAAACCTCAACAGACTGGCATTTCATAATCAGCGCGTACAAAGCGACTAGCAAGAAAGGCATACACTAACAAGCTATACAAGGTATGCAGAACATGAGCCCTACTGAAAATATAAATATACAGCAATTTTACATGGGAAAAAAAATAAGAATGAGGAAACATGTAATTATTGATAAGACACATGTCACCAACCGACCTAAGAAATGTTTTAAGTATGGCCATTTGCCATCCACAATAACTGAGATAAACTTATGGATATTTTATCTTCTTACTCACTTTGATAAAGCAATATGAAGCAAATTTTGTGAAGCGTTGGTTTAGCTTGCTGAAATTTCATCAAATGAGTGGAAAATTGGTTACGTTCATTGAAATACAGGATAGTGTCAACTGATAACATGGTCAATATGGGGTAGCTCCATACCAAATATAAATTATCTGCTAAGTGATTATATTAGCAACTAACATTCAAATATTGATGCACAGAATCTCATCTGGGGATATTGGAAATCTTTACAAAGCCAGTAAACTATGGAAGACCTGAGTCTTTAGTCACATATTGATTGTTGTGGATGAAAAAAAGCCAGGTGCAACTGGTTAATCTTTAATAAATATAGAAAGATTACATTCACATGGCATTTCAAGTATTTGCAAGAGGTACCTGAATGACCCTGTACACTCCCAGCATCATAATGTCACCTTTGATCAGCTTAATTTATTCAGACAACATTAAGCATTATGTTTTAAGAGCAAAAAACTTGGTAATTTGGGAAACTAAAAAGAGAAACCATAATCCTATCTAGTCATTCAAGAGACCATGAAATGATGAAATTATTATAAAAGTCAGTAATCCAGATTATTCATGAAGATAACAATTCATCAATGAAAATAAAGCTCAGGAACATAACCATGGAAGAGAACAGGAAAAGATAGCAGAATCTTGTTTACCTTGTTGATTAATCCATCATCTATTACAGAACTGCTAATGCTCTTGAAAAGTTCAAACAATGCCTCAACTTCACTGACAGTGACTGTAACAGTAGAACAAACATGAGTACTCCAACTTTGTTCCATCAGAAGAATACTAAAAGAACTGGATTTCAGTAAAATGGCATCTAGCAATCTCCAAGTGCATTATTGTCACATGAACAAATCAAACCAGTAAGAAGAATAGCAGTTCAGATCACAATATGCTTGACCCATATATGTGGTGCATGGGAATCTTAACTTATACCACACTGACTTGGCTCTAATATTTCTACTGCAATAATACAACACATAAGAAGTTTGATATGATGGTGCGACCTCCCCTTCCCCACCACCCTAAATCCCAAGGCGCTGTTTGGTTCAGCGCCGCATTTTCCATTTTCTGGAAAACGGAAAACGATTTTAAATCGTTTTCCGTTTTCCAATCAAATTAGCCTTAGTTTTCTAGAAAACAAAAACAGAAAATACTCAAACAAACAGCTTTTCCACATTTTTTCATTTTCCAAGGAAAATGAAAATGAAAAAGTGACATACCAAACGCCCTCTAAGTCTCTTAATCCCCTTTCTCCACCCTCTGTGCGAGCTCCATCTCTTCCACTTGGCATAGACAATAGAAAAGCACGTCAATCAGATAGCCTAGGTTAGTGGCATGAGAGGAATCCACTTAAAATGATAATTTTGACTCACTATAGCCTATTTCGAGTCCCACCCAATTACCAGCTTTGGCGCACAATGGAAATGGTGAAATAATTTACACAATACAATACCATCTAAACCATGACCACGTATTAAAGAGAAAGCTAAAGTTTCTAATTTAAAACATGACCACATTTTAGTAATAGGGAACTATTTTTGGTTGGCTGCATGAATTTTGTTGCTCATTGAAACACATCATGTTAAGTATAAAAAAAAAAAGAAATCCTCTATTTCTCTTCCCTCCTCTCTTTTTCTCTCCACGCTGCAGCCATCCCTTGTCCATCCTCACGCACGCAACCCCATTTTTCCCCCACTACATCACTTCCCATTTTATTTCTCCTCTTCTTCTTTCTCTCTTATCCGATTTCTTTCCCAGCCATGCCCTAGTTTTTTTTTCTCCTTCCGGCCACCACAGCATTACTTTCTTACATTGTTGTGCTTTCCTGGCCTCGCTACAGTAGTCATCGAAGTTCGTCGAAGCTAACTAAGGTTGTTAACGAAGATGGTAAAGGTTTATTTTCCTTTTCCTTCTTCTTTCCCCTTCATCTTCATTTCTTTTCCTATTTTTCGTCTCAGCCACAACTCAAGCTGTTGTTTTCTTTTCCTTCTCATCGACAGTAGCCCTAGTCGCTATGCTTCTCCCACGTTAACGCAAGCAACATCTAGCTGGGCTCACCCAACAGATGAAACACCTTAAATGCCTCCTTGCTGCTTTGGTTTTCGACCAATAACAAGTGTGACAACAATCAACCACTAGGTAAGCTTCTCTTTTATTTCTTTTTCTGGTCACTGGTAGTCGAGGGTGTTTTGTTTTTCCCTCACAACAACACCTAGTCCTAAATGTTGTTGTTTTCAACAATAAGAACAACAACTTTGTTGCGTTCTTTTAAACGAACAATGACAACAGAATATTTACTGTCTTTTAGCGTTGTTTAGTTGATCGAAGGAGTAATAAGTCTCATGTAGGAAATGGGAATAAACCGATATAATGAGACTCTGTATGATTCAATCCGTCGAGTTCGAATGTTGGTCATTTATTGTAATTTTGTGTTTTTATCATTTTTATTTTGAGTTTTGAGTTATTTTTATATTGTGTGTGTAGATACTAGTTCGAGCAGAGCTCAGTGATCGACCGAGGTTTGACGCTTATGGTGTATACAGAGGCGGGTACATTCGATCCTTGGACTCTATATGTTCCTTGTGCATGAATAAATGAGATAATTGATTTATTTATATTTGTATAATTGTTTTCAAAATTAGGGATAAAATGGTATTTAAAAATAGCGTAATGGGTAATAAATAATTAAACTGATGGAGGGTAAATAATTGATATTACTTTCTGTTCATATGCGGGTTTTATATGGGGTGAACATGGGATGGGTTGTTTTAAAAAAAAAATTAAATGGATACTCTGACCTACTCTTCCGTTGATACTTGTCTGTTTATATTGCTTGACCTTCCTTACTCATGATTATTTCATCCGTTGATACTTGTACCTTTTAATGACAACATGTACATATAAATCTTATGTTGGTAATTAAATAACTTGAATTAAGTTGATCATACAGATTTATCATAAGATGTACACATATAGTTGAACAAATGTGATAAAAGAATTAAAGTTGAATACTAAAGAAATGAATGAGAAAACTAAGAGTGAAAACTCTGAGCCTGACTTTATACCAGAGTACCTGACCCCACTTGAGTAGCGGTAGCATGAGTTGCGCGTGGTCAGATTTTGTTTGCGCTTCGGCGCCTTATTGTTATTTCTTGTTGTATTCCACCGGTGATGGGGCTTTTAGCTCATACGTCAGATGACGTTATATACACTCTGATGATATTGGCTCCAGTTATTCACTGTTTAGTTGATTTATCAGTATTTAGTTGATTTATCATATTGTAACGGATCTATCAAATTGTAGTTGATTTATCAGATTCACATTTGATAATATTTATAAAGATGAGATATACATATATATGTATGTATAAGAACTTGAAACAAAATAAAAGACTTGAAATAGAAAGGAAAGAAGAAATTGAAATTTTACAAACTCCTTTGGCCTCTTAAACAAGATTAAATTCATGCACATCTTTCCTTATTACCCGCTTAGCAAATTGTGCTAATGTTTACTTTCTTTGGCCTCCAGTTTTGCAGGCTCGAGCACCCTTTTGATATTTCACTAATTTTGTTGTACATAGAGTTGCTCAGAGATATCGACCTACTGTCTTCCTGGTTTGGTTTCTATTTCGATGTACTTTGTTTTGTTTCGTCGATTTTCTATTTAGATGTATTTCTAGCTTATGCTAAATCTATCTTCATTAATATAGACATTTTATGGAATTTTTGAAGTTACTTGTATTATATGGCCCTTATGTCCTCTTTATTCATTCACATGTCACCGAGTAGGGTACCGAACTGACACCCTCGGGGCGTGACACATCAAGCATGAGATATAGAAAATAGAATAATTTTATTAAGCATGAGAAATTGAGAATAGATGTTATTTGCTTCTTTCTCATTTCAGCAACCAGTTCAACTATGGACGAGTTGCTTGAATAAGCTTCAGTTCTAGATCAACAAGAGCAGGATAATTGTCTGGATAAGTCACATTGTCACATTCGTAATTGGTTCTTTAGGGAGTTGGTCAACCTTGGGCCAAATATTTAGGAATGAGTATATATCTTAAGAGAGACCAAGTTTATAGGGAAAGAGCAATGTGTTTATAGTAATACTCAAGGCAAGTTTAATCTCAAATAGGGGTGTGCAATCGGTCGGTTAAACCGAAAAAACCGACCGAACTTTCAAGTTCGGTTCGGTCCAATCGGAAATTCGGTTTTTTTATTTAAAAATATCGGTTTATTCGGTTTTTTCGGTTCGGTTTCGGGTTTGAACCGGAAAAATTCGGTTTACGACCGATTTTCTACCGATCGTGATGGCTAAAATCGATCGGTGATTGACCATCATCGATCGATTTTAGATATCGATCGTACCTCAATCGATATTGCGATCACAGAATGTTTATTAGTCGACTGATGGTTAAAATCAGTCGACTGATGGTCCAATCAGTCGATTGATTTTAGCCATCAGTCGACTGATTTATCGCGATTTTGTCTAAAACCGCGATTCGTGAAACCACAAATCACGATTTTCTTCCCTAAACCCTAACCTTTCACTCTCAGCCTCTCGCCAACTCTCCTAAGCCCTCTCTCCGGCCTCCGTCAGTCCACTCTTCGTATCTATCTATCTTAAACCCTAATTCTCTCCGTCTTCGTCTCCGTCTCCGTCTCCTCTCCTAGACTCCACTCGCACATCGACGGCTTTGCTTCCCACACCCTTTCAATTTTCGACGACCAATGGTTAGTTTACTATACTTATTTAGTTGTTTTACTATACTTATTTTTATGATTCAATTTTCGACGACTGACGATGATCATGATTCATGAATAGTAAAAAATTTAGGTTTAGGGGCATACTTTGTTTATAATTCTAAATTGCTAATATAGTAAAATAGTTATATATAATTTTTTTAATGAATTGTATGTTTTTTTTAGATGTCAATGCAAGAAAATCTTTCAAATATGGATGTTGATAATAGTTGTTCAATGCCACAATCTGGATCTTCAGTAGGTACAAGACCATCTGTAACAGAAAAAGTAAGCAAACGGAAAACAATCAAACCAAGAAGTGAGGTATGGGAGCATTTTACGAAGTTTACCAATGTCGCCAATGAGATTAAAGTCAAATGCAATTATTGTGATAAGGAGTTTTTTTGTGATCCATACAAGAATGGAACAACAAGTTTGAAATCTCATATGACCTCATGCAAGAAACATCCTCATGCTATTGAAACAAATCAAACACAGTTGAGTTTTCAAGTGGGTGCAAAAGCGAGTGAGGATCTCTTATTTCTTGGAAATTTGATCAGGATGCATCTAGAAAAACATTAGCTAGAATGATTATCATGGATGAATTGTCTTTTAAATTTGTAGAAGGAGAAGGTTTTAAAGCATTTATGCATATGGTATGTCCAAAGTTTAGAATTCCTTCGAGATGGACAGTTGCACATGATTATCTTGAATTATACAAAATTGAAAGGGAAAAATTGAAAAGTCTGTTGCATGATTCGACACAAAGAGTTTGTTTGACTACTGATACATGGACATCGATTCAAAAAATTAACTATATGTGTTTGACTGCTCATTTTATCGATAAAGATTGAAAGCTGCATAAAAGAATTTTGAATTTTTGTCCAATTACAAGTCATAAAGGCGAGGCCATCAGTTTAGCTATTGAAAATTGTTTGAGAGGTTGGGAAATTAATAGAATTTTCACTATTACTGTTGATAATGCAAGTTCAAATGATGTCGCTGTCAATAGTTTCAAGAAAAAGATGGTTAACTGGGATTCTCCTATTTTAAAAGGTGAATTCATTCATATGAGATGTGTAGCTCATATAATCAATTTGATTGTTGTTGATGGCTTGAAAGATATAAATCCATCTGTGATGAGAGTCAAGAATGCTATTAAATATGTTTTGCAATCCCCCTCTAGATTAAGCAAGTTCAACAAATGTGTAGAAATTGAAAAAATTGAAAGTAAAAAATCATTGTGTTTGGATGTACCAACCAGATGGAATTCAACTTATTTGATGTTGAATGTAACGGAAAAATTTGAAAGAGCTTTTGATAGGTTTAATGAACAAGACCCATGCTTTGATGTATCTTCAACATGATTGTTGTGAATGACAATGGAAATATGATATTTGGACTAGACGGGAATGTCCAAACAGAATTACAGACTATTGATGGGAAGTCAACTAGTGTTGATTGGAATAATATTAGACTCTTTGCATCTCTGTTGCAAGTTTTTTATGAGTTAACATTAAAAGTCTCAGGATCTTTATATGTCACTTCTAACACTTTTGCACTAAAAATCATTCTATTCATTCCATATTAAAGGAGTGGCAAGAAAGTGATGAACCCGATGTGTATTCAATGGATTGAGAATGAAAATGAAATTGACAAATATTGGGGAGATCCAGAGAAATGAATAAATTGATTTATATTGCGGTGGTACTTGATCCAAGACATAAATTAGATTTTTGGAATTTATGTTGATTGAGTTATATGGAGATGAAAAGTGCGAATAGCAGGAAAGAATATAAAGGAGACTTTGTTTGCTTTGACAAAAAATTATAAGGAGAAAATGGAGCCTCAAAGTAACACCTCAAAAATTTGATTAATTGAGAATCGGGTGATAGCGACATCGTGCCTAAAAATATAGTCAAATATATTTGAAAAGATCAATCTTCTGCAAAGTATAAGAAACAAAAGGCCTGAAATTTTTGGTGATGGCAATATGTCGAATTAGATAAGTATCTGAATGAAATAGTTGAAGAATATTGTGAGACTTTGACATTTTGGGATGGTGGAAACAAAATTGTCATAGATTTCTATACTTGCTCAAATCGTGATGTATTAGTCGTTCCAATATCAACAATTGCTTGAATCCGCTTTGATCGTGGTGGCATTACTTGATTGTTTCAGGAGTTCATTGACTCCTAGAGTGGTAGAAAATCTGATTTGTACTCAAGATTGACTTCGATTAAGTTTGGTGTCAATTAATGTCGAAGAAATTTTAGAAGATGTAGAAAAACTTGAAAGCGGTACGTTTTATTTATAGGTAGTTATTTGTTTACAATTAAAAATATATAGAGTATTAATTTGTTTGACTTGTATCATGTTATACTTTTTTGTCAGAGTTCTCAAAAGTAATATTGGATTCGTCTTCTTCGACAACACCAATTGAGGTGTAATTAACTACTTCATGGTATGCTTCAATTATTATAATCTAGTTACAAGTGTATTTACTTTTTAATTATCTTGTTCAAATAGTAATAACAAATTTGTACTTCTTGATCATTATTTATTAGGATAAACACAAGTGGTGAAGCAGACAAGTTTAAACTTTGAACTCTGAAATCAAGTCACAACTTACAAGGAGTCAAGGAGTGAAGGAAGGACCAAGGACTCAAATCAACTCTCAAGTGTCAACTCTCAAGATCTAAGGATACATTGTATTCATTTTGATATTTGACATGTTCTATAAGGCTATAACTGAAGTGTAAAAAAGTTAAAATTATATGTTTCATTGCTATGTTAGCACTTGATTGCTTGAATGTTTTAATTTTAACGAGATATTTTTATATATTTTGATGTGTTGACATTTATTAAATTGTGTTTTGTATAGTTGTGCTCTTGTTGACATGTATAATATATTTAATTTAAATAGTTATGTTATTGTGTAATATTGAATGTTTTAAATTTTAATGTTGAAATTTAAGAATGTACAGGAAAATAACTTATATAAATATAGGGGAGGTATTTTATTTTTTTTTAAATTCTAATAAATCGTGTAAATTTAAGGTTTCACATAATAGATATAGGTTATATCTAATCGTATATATTCATTAAATGCACGAAATGACATCAAATTAGTGTTTTAATATAGAATTTTATAGAAATCAGTCGACTGGTTCAGTAACCAGTCGATTGTTTATCGTAAAATTCATTTGGAAAACGATCGATTTGCTTAACGATCGGATACTTTGTTCGATCGTGATACTCAATCGATCGATGTTATATATCGATCGGCCGATTGTACATCGATCGATTGATTTGCGTCATTGATCGACTTAAAAACATTCTGCGCACGATTACATCGTCTGGATACCGATCGTGATGTATCACATCAGTTGATTGGTGGTAAAAAATCGGTTTTTTCGATTTTTAACCGAAAAACCCGATTTTTTTTTACAAAATCGGTTCGGTTCATTGGAAAATTTCGGTCGGTTCGGTTTAGTTAAAAAAATTTCGGTTTATTCGGTTTCGATCTTAATCGGTTCGGTCGGTTTGGTTTTAACCGAATGCACACCCCAAATCTCAAACATTAACTTGTCTTTCATCTATCAATAAAATTTGGATTTTCTCCACGATTAATCCAAGGAGGACTTGTGTTCTTTCTTCACTACAAATGAACGATAGTAATTTTCAGTAATGGAATAACGCCTAGATCAAAAGCATGCGATCACTTCAATGCCTAAAGTGCTAGAGCAATCAATCTGGAAAAAACAACGTTCGATTTTTTTTTAATCAAAAACTAAGATAAAGCTCAGGGTTGAAAGCTCAAACTGTCGTTCACAAATCTGAAGTTGGATTTTCCAACGATAAGAAAACCAAGACAAATTTTCACTTACATGCTGTCTGAGAAGCCAGAAAAACGGGATCCTCGTATCCTGGGAATTGCCTTCGACCCTTCGATTGAAAGCAGCCCATTTAGAACAGCTACAAACTGCCCTAGACCTTGGATTCACAGCATGCAACCTTCTCGATGATCCAGCCAATTCGTCTAAGAGTAGAAAAAATAAGAGAAAAGTACATTCATCAATTTTAACAGAAAAAAAAAACAAACCGAACATCTTCTAGATCTCCGCAACTATTATATCAGCTATCCGAAACCCTAGAATGAAAAAACAAAAACAGAAGCCTTTTTCAGGGACCAAAAAGAAGAAGCGAAGGCGGACAATAGATCAAGCTAAAGCTTTATGCTCAAAAACGACCAAATGCCAAAAAAAAAAAAAAAAAAAAATCCATCAACCACGGGAAAACAACCTGCTTTCTCAATCATCTAAGTGTACAAGGTAAAAAAATAAAAAATACCAATAAGGGACAAAATAACAGTTTCGATACTCAAAAGAACTAAAATACATAAATAAATTTTGAGCAAAAAAAAAATCAAAAGGGAGTGCAAAAAAAAAACAACAAGGATACTATCAGAACGGAAAGGGAAAAAATTGAAACCTCCCTAAAATGATCTCTATCAAGTGCCGACCTGAAGGACTTCCATGATGACCTCGCCGAAGGAAGCGACGAGACCAAGGGAACCAGACAGAGAAGGAGACAGACAGAGAGAGAGGAGGAAAGCGAAACAACCACACGCGGACCCGGAGGGCGATATGGGTCCTCTTTTCCCTACTACGAAAGTGCCTTAGCTTGGAACTTGGATGCTCTCGACTGGAACGCGACAACCACCGGGGCCGGACGAGCGCCGATCGCCGATTGGCTGGTGGGACTAAAAAGCGTGAACGAACCATCCGCTCTTCGTGCCGGGCTTGGAACTCGGCAGAGTCGTGGCTGGAGTCGCAGCGCATGGGTCGGTGGAGATTTCGTCGGTTCAGCACTCTTACCTCTGTCAGCGAAGACAGGTCCCCACAAAGGAACCCAATAACAAAGCGGGTTGTTTTTGGGTAACTTTCAAACGTGAGCATCTCGATAATTGGTCGCATTGGATGTGATTTTATTATTTCGAAAACAAATGATAAAAAATTTACTTGACAGTATCTAGGAGATATTCCTTCTAATATTGAAGGATTCTAAATGGCAGAGAAGCATAAAGAAAATGAGTAACTTCCTTTTAAATTTTATTAAAATAATACTTTATTTGTGAATTAATATTTGAAATATTTTATAAATATGAACTTTTATCAAAATTAAAGTGAGACTCTATTTATTTATTGATGAATATATTTTATATTATTTGTCGAACGCTCCCAATTTATCTGTAGCTTTGATGACAGTCTCCTCACAATTAAGAAACCTTTTATGCTTAAAACAACCTCTTAAAACGTGAGGTACCTTTTGCTTTAAGGATCAAAATTTAAATTCGCCCTGTACCATGGTGAAGGATAGTTTGGATGATAAATATAAATAAAATTTATCTAAAAAAAATAAGGGTTATTTTTCTATTTCTTGACTTTCCATGTGATTTATTAATGGATTATGAGTCAATAATTTATTGTGATTTATCTCTTTTATAATAATCTGAAGATAACTACTAAGAATTGATAGGTTAATGGATTCCAACTATTTGTCCAAGAATAGAGTGTTTCATATGGTCCGTTAAATATTTTTTATTTGATTTTTAAAGGTGATAGATACATTGTAAAAATGTTTTGTTTATTAGAATGATAAATTTTGAAATGGTGAATTATTGGACTATTTATTAGAGTGTTTTTTATTTATTTATTTTGACGATAAAAAAAATTATAGAAGAAATCGCTTTAAAATTAGTTGAATCGACGAATTAAATATCTGATGACAATTTTTAAAAAGTCTTATAAAATTATAGACAATTGCAATTTTTTCTACTTCCCTCCTACAAATAAATAAATATTAGTTAAAATGCTTAATTTTATTTTTTTAAAAGAAAAGAGAAGTCAGAAAAAAGAAATAGGGGGTAAATAAGATGTCATTCAAATATCATAGAAATCAAACTAAATAAAATCTGCCTCGATTTTTAAATCGTAAAGTTAAAATTCTGAGCATCCGAGTTAATCTTCTCTCCGGATTATATCATGTCCCAACTTTCCTTCATAAAAGATCTCTGATCCATCGATTTTTTTTCTATTAAAAAAAAACTCTTTTTTAACTCTAGGATAACGGAGATGCCATAATTTTTCTTAGGCTAACCCCTTCATAAAAGAAAACCACCTTTCCCAATTGACAAAAGGTTAAATAAAAACCAACAAATTAGGTTACACATGCATTGCTTTAAAAAAGTTATCCTTGCTCCCGAGCGATAAAAGTGAAAAAAACATCATGAACATAATTCGATCTTATATTGAAATAATATTCAGTCACGAATTTAAAAAAAAATTATAAAGATGATTTTCTATGCAGAAGTTTGCTCCGCGAATGAAATAAAATTTCGACATTGAACAGACTTTCAGAGATAGATGACATGTTAAATACGGAAAATCTAAAATACCAAAATAAATGGCCAAAAATTTAGAAAAATAATCTTGGAAATTTTTCGAGATTTTTAGGGAATTTTAAGAATTTTTCTAAAAAATTTTCTGGATTTAAACGGAGCATGTACGAGATATTTTCGGAGATAAATTAAATAGACTTTGGTGGAGTCTATTTAAGGGAGTTAATAGACGATATTAACCTAAGGTTTCAAATACCTAAACCTAGGTTTAATTTTCACCATCGCGATAACTTCCTTTTCCCCGCCGCGCCCGACACCTTTCCCCTCGCGACGGTTTCCTTCGCGAAACCTCTTTCTCACCGCAGAGCACTATTTTCCCGAGCCCTTCTTCCTCGCGTCGCAACCGCCGCTCACAATCGCCGACGCCAAGCCTTGCGGTCGCCTCTTCTCCCCCAAGCGTTGACGCTCGCCTTCCTGGTGTCAGGCCGCCGCGGGTGGCGCTCTCTCCGCCGCTGCTCGTTCGAGTCGCACGCGGCGAGCATCCGAGAGCCGCTTCTTCCTCCCCCGTGTGGCAGCCAGCAGCCACGATTTCGGTCGCCGTTGCTTGCCGTCCGACCTAGAGGTCGCGCCATCGTCGCTGCTCTCACGAACGCCCTCTGCGCGCTCGCCGTCCACAGCTGCGCACGCCGGCCTCCTCTGCCCTAGACGACGAGTGTCGGCCTTCTCTGCCACAAACGACGCGTGCTCTCCTCCGCCAGCGCCGGTTGTTCTCCGGCCAGTCTCCGCCCGCACCGAGGAGATACCATCAAGGGGAGCTTCCAAATTTCTGGTAAATACCTAGTTTCCTCTTGTTTCCTGTCTGTGCAGGTGTATGTTGTTATAGTGAATCTGTGATTTTGGGCAGTGATCGGTGAGTGTTGATGGTGTCGGTGAATAGGGCAGTAGGGAAGGAATTGTGGCCGGTTGAGAAGGGTTGTGAGGGTTTTATTTGGGGGTGTCGTGCTGTTGGGTTGGAGGTGGTCGTGCAAGGTCGCCTGGAAGTGGGCAGTGCACGGCTGTGAGTCGGAGTTGTGGTCGATTTGGGCTGCGAGTTGGGGGTATCGGCTGTCGGTGGAATCTTAAGGTAGGTAGGCAACATTCATAGTATGATTTGATTGATTGATTGTTTTGAGGTACAACCAAAAATTATATTATTGTAATACTATGGTGATTGTTGCCACTATGGATAATATTTTCTTATGATGAGTATTGATCATAATAAGATTAATTGCAAGGATATGTTCTTGTATTGAAGAGTTAATCACAATTTGTGACTTACGGGTCGAGGGTCTACTTGGGGATACATAGTAGTAATTTAGCACGTTGTCGTGTGCTTGGATTTGATGGATTTACTTTGGTTTAATTGGTTATACAGAAAAATCGATTAAGTATTCGATTTGACAGTGGATTTCATTTTTGGTGCTTAACAATAAATACGTTGTACGCAGGTTTCGGTCACGAGGCAGGTCCACGGTCGTGACGACTTCATTTTTTTGTGGACATTTTATCATGCGGGTATTTTGACTTATCTCTTAGATATAGTCATGTTGATATGCTAGTTAGGATAGTTTGCAATAATTTTCATGTTTATATGCCTAGTATGTTTTTGTGCCTACTTGATACATGCATTGGATCAGTTATGATTATATTTTCTCTGTTTTACTTGGATCATATATATGTACTTATTGGTTGTGCATATTATTCGGATATGTGTTTTACTTGGATTTATATGCTTTAGTATCATGCACCATTTTGCATGATTGCATGCTGGCTGGACGAGATTCCTTTATAGTTGAGCCCGTAGCCAGTTACATGGTCTGCACACACTGTCACTCATGGGTTAGTGGTACATCAGGAGGGTGTGTGCAGTTGCTCTGTCAGGCTTCGCTGGTCCGCTCATGGGTAGCGATGAGGCAGCGTGGTAGCGGACATGGATCCCTCCTCTAGTTTACGACATCGGGAGATGAGAGCTTAGCTCCCCCACTTTGTTTGGGGCAAGAGGATATGTGTACTCCGACAACATCCTGTCCACTCGGTCGCTCAGGAGCAGTGATGGCAGAGTGCACAGTTGTCATAGCCCTACCCACTCGGCTTCACCATCGCGTGTGAGGCGGCTGACTGGCGTTAGAGGTGACCATGTTATTTGCACCGCATGCATTTTGCACAGATAACATTTATATTGTGTTTGCTGTATTTTATTGCTGCCTTGGATGTTGCATATGATTGTCATGCATACAGGAATGTGATTTTGTACGTGATTTTGATATTCAAGTAAAATTTCAGGTGGCATTTGGTTGATAGATTTAGAATGAGGAAATGAAAATCATATAGAGTATTTGATTAATGGGTTTGGGAATCAACAAATGAGTGGGTTTGGGTTTTATTCTCATTGCCATCTCCCGCCACTTGCTGGCCGTCACTCATCGGTCGTTGTCCGGCCGCCGCCGCCGCGCCGCCGCCATCACCTGCCGCTTATCACCTGCCGTCTGCCGCCTATCGCTCGCGGCCATCGCCCGCCTTCGCCGCCCGCCGATCGGTTGCTGCTGTCGTCTGCCGCTCGCCGCCGCTGCCGCTGCCGTCTGCCGCCTCGTAGTCGCCATCGCCTTTCGCTGTCTGCCGCTGCCGCTGCCGCTGCCGCCGCTGCTGCTGCTCGCCGCTCCTTCGCTGCCGCTCCTTCGCTGCTGCCCGCCGCTGCGCTGCCGCTGCCGCCATCTGCCGCTGCTGCTGCCGCTGCCGCCCGCTGCTGCTGCCAATCACTGTGCCGCTGCTGCTGCCGCTGCTCGCTGCCGTGCCGCTGCCGCTGCTGCTCGCTGCTGCTGCTGCCGCCGCTGCCGCCCGCCGCTGCTGCCAATCACTGCTGCTGCCGCTGCTGCCCGCCGCTGCGTTGCCGCTGCTGCCCGCCGCTGCCGCCTGCCGCTGCTGCTGCCGTGCTGCCGTCGCTGCCGCTGCTGCCGCTGCCCGCCGCCGCTGCCAATCACTGCTGCCGCTGCCGCCATCGCCCGCCGCCGCCGTCTGCCGCCGTTGATGTCTTATTTTCCGCAAGTGCACGGTTGTCGTCAAGTAATAAAAATATCGATCCCACAGGGATTGGGACAATTACCAAATGATCGTGATATCAAGTTATCTAGTCAATCAATTTGTGGATTAAGCAAAGACACTGAGCAGTCAAGAACAACGAATGAGAAGAACGAGCTAAAAGTCAATAGTTGAGGAGAATCTCAGGATATGGGTTTCACCACGTCGACGATTTATAAGGTGATTTAATTCTTTCCTACCCCTATTAGAGTTGTTTTGATGGAACCTATCCTAAGGTAAATCAACGATCCCTTTCGAGGTCTACGCTAACTGTACCTATCAAACTCAATTTATCTGTCACGGTATTCGAGCGTAGGGGATCATAATCAGCTAAGGGGACCTGTCACGAGATGCCCGCAAACCTCCCTAGTCTTACCTCCGTTACTTAGTAAAAACTGGATTTGATAGATCCATTAAGTCCATAAGAGTTCCTTTAGAGTCTAAATTTCCTTTTCACGGTAGGTTTGCACACGGGACCATAATCAGCTAAGGGGACCTGTCACGAGACCCCCGCAAGCCCTCATAGATACACCACCGCTACTTGGCAGGAGTTAATCCCTAATTGGTTCTGGGTTTCGGGAACTTGGGTTCACTGTTAGGTACTTCCCCTTAGCTCCTTAGGTTTATCAATAAGAATCCAAAAACCAGATCAAAACAAACAATAATTCAAGTAGTATAGATTACATCATCCATCATAAATCGTCAAGGGATACTCCCCCATCCTAAGATTACAAGACACTACTCCATAGTCTGGCAAGAATTGCTAGAGAGAGAAATTACGATACTTAGTGTCATCTGTGTTCCTCTGTCGTCGACTCCTTCCTTATCCTCCTTCTTCTGTCGTCGTTTTCACCACCCGTCGTCCTCCTCTAGGGTTAGAATATCTCCTCTTTTATAGCCTTGGCCTCCTCTTTAATTAAGGCAAAAGATTTTCCTTTAATTCGCATTTAAGATCACGGCTCGCAGAAAAGGAAATCGAATCAGACAACACGCCTGCGAATGAGGGCACAGGCGTGTCGCGGGCTTCCCACCGAGCGTGTTGCGCTTGAATTGGGGCGTGTCGAAGGATGAACTGGGGTGTGTTGAGCGCTGGAACTCCTGACACGGACGTGTCACTGATGACACGCCTGTGTTGTTTTGATACGCCGGTCGTGTCAACACTTTGAACGGGGCGTGTCGGCTGCTGAACCAGGGCGTGTTGAAGGCTGGAACTCCTGACACGGACGTGTCACTGATGACACGCCTGTGTTGTTTTGATACGCCTGCTTCTTTGCCTATTAACACGGAAAACACCCAAAAGCAGTCTCTTTGTCCAAAATATGCTAAACTTAACTAAATCATGATAAAATACATGCCTAGGACATGAAATGAGATAAAATACATGTATATGGAGTAGTGAAAACATAGCATGATTTATACACATCAAAATTCCCTAGTCCTAAACTTTTGCTTGTCCTCAAGCAAAGAAAACTCAAAAGACTACTTATTTGTGGGAATGCTAGACACCATCCAGAGGTATACAATCTGATCTTAATCTTTTCAAGTCATTCCTAGTTGCCAAGTTTGAAAGATCCCTATATAGTGCACGTGAAAGGTTGGACTAAAGTCATTGGACACCAATCCGGATTTGACATCCCTTCTATCGTAGAGCAATCTTATTTCCGGCATAGAGGCACTTACCTGCCTTAATGCATGGATCATCCTTACCTATCATCAAAAGGTCTCAAAGGAGCACTTTCTAAGAGAGAAGGAAAGGAATTTATAGAGAGCATTTCCCCAGTAACTAGTTAGTCTCAAAGGGGCACCTTTTAGGTGTTTCCCCAATAACTACTTGCTCTCAAAGGGGTGCTTGAAAACAATTCCAGTTTTCGATTTTTTTTTTTCGATCATACTTCTAGTGAAAGTGTTTCTCCAGTAACCAAGTTGCGCAGGCAAGTCTCCAATGGAAAATCGAGTACTCGTCCGATATGGGGGATTTAAATCCTTTTTTGGATACCTCAGACCTATAGACCGTGTTAGAAGTGAAATAGGGCTCTTATCAAATAGGCAAAAAGGAATATCATGATCCGACCAATATTCAATTGTATTACGCTAGATGATATAAAAATGCAATGTTATGATATATGAAAAGATGCAAACAAAATAACACTAACCAAACTAAAAATCTAAGTAGAGACGGCATAAGCAGTAAAGGATGTGCATCGAAACTCACAAAATAGTTCAAGGTGGTCAATGGTCATCGTCTTCGCTACTAGCATCCTCCTCTGCCCACCTACGTCGCTGCTCCTGGTAAAACTCCCGGGACTCCTGTCGAAATCTATCATCATCTTCCCTCCGGGCGGACTCAGCAGTGAAAAACTCATCAGCTCTCCTGTAAAAATCAGCTGCCCTATCCAAATGTTGTGTCACCATACGATGGTGCTCCTCTGTAGCTTGGGCATACCGATCCCACACACCTATGTGCGAGGTATGCTCGACCCTGAAAGCTTCGAATGATGATCGGAATCCTGAAAAATCAAAAGAAGAGTACCCTGCAGAAACATTGTCAGTAGGAAACCGTGAAGGTTCAGGAGTCGAATGTGATGGCTCAGGGGCTATGTGAGATGGTTCCCTAGGAGAGGGTGATGGAGCATGGGCAGTGGGGGTAGGAAAGGGTCCCTGGACATCTCTAAAAAGCCAATTGGATGAATTACGTACAGTCATCCGCTCAGGGTTTGGAAGAGGGATTTTAATTCCATTTCTTAACATCAAACGATACCCCTCGTCGAATGCCTCAATCATCTTCATATTTATACAAACATCCAAATCCAATCTAAGGCTAGCAGGACAATATTCAAGGTCATCCAATTCACATCCTAAGGCTATAGCAATCCTAGTGATAATACCACCTATGACTATGACTCCGGATGGGCTATTACTAACCTTAACTAAATGTCTAACCATATGGGCTCCAGAATCAATATTAACTTCATTTAGCATGACCCATAAAAATTGTAACTCACTCTGCCTAGCCACCCCTGCACTATCATATCTTCCAGAGATTGTATTAGCCATAAACCTGAGGAGATAACGAAAAGTAGGATTAGGGATGTTAAATGATTTAGACCTAGATGCATCATAAGGGTGAGGGTCATCAGAAATTAATCTCCAAAATTGATGATCAATAAAATCTCTATGAATTTGCCTCTCCCCTCCGCTAGGAAAATCAAATATCGTATTAAAATCACTTAAAGAAAGGGTAAACTCATGGTTCATTAATCTAAATTTTATTTTTCCTTCCTCACAATCCTTTCCTTGCAGTATTTCAGTAGACAGGGAGCTAAGGAATTCAAGAGTGATGCTAGGGTAAGTAAGATGATGGTGCGTGATAAATTTGGTCCAGCCTATCCTATTGGTCAACCAAGTTATGTCATCTCTTAACCCTAGGGTGGTCAACGTGTAGAAGTCTATAGTTATTGTAGATACTAACTTCCTTTTTTCAAGCTTACTAAATTTAGACTTCATAACCTCATCCCTAAAAACAATTCCATATGGATGGCAGGAGGTCGAAGGAGGATCGTTACCCAAGTCCTGAGCTTTTCTCTTTCCCTTGTCCTTTGCCGAAGAGGAAGAAGCTCCTCCTCTAGTCTTCACTCGCTTACTCATGACGTTGGGGAGGGAGAGACAGCAGGTTAGCTCCTCGGCTGCTCGAGAGAGACCGACGACAGCTGCTTCAAGCTTGTATCGCGAGTGGAAGATTAGGGCGTGCTCGGGCCGGATTTAGAGGGCTATTCGCTACATAGGAGTGTCGGGCATCCTCTTATGTAAATACCCGACCCGTTTAAGCGCGACATAGGCGTGCTCGGGCCTCCCCAGGCGTGTCGCAGTCCGGCCCAGGCGTGCCGCAGTTGAGAAATGTGCGACACGGGCGTGCTCATCAGCACGTCCGACCTGTGTTGTCTTCGGGTAACCTCAACACGCCTGTGTCGTTCGGCATAGGCGGGTCGTGTCAATTTGGCACGCAACGGCACGTTTAACATGTCGTGTCGTGTCCTGTAAACCTGAAAAAAATAAAAATAGAATAAAAAATAAAATAAAATGACAAACAAAAAAAAATGAAAATAGCTTGGGTTGCCTCCCAAGAAGCGCTTGTTTAAGGTCGTTAGCTTGATCCCTCAGTTACTCCCTAGTTTTGAGGATATGGCTCGAGGAGTGTGCTCTGCCCCTCTTCCTCCTCAACCAGCTCTGTGGTGTTAGGTTGGGGTCAGAAATCTCCAGCTCTTTATCCTCAAAATCCCCTCCGAGCTTATTAAGATGAGTTTGTTCTGGTGCTCCTTCTAGTGCTATTGACTGGAAACTGTCAATCCTACAACAACACATCAAAAACAGAAGGTTGTTTAACAGCTTTTGAAAGGTCGAATTCAATTTTGTCGTTTCCAAATGCAAGTGAGAGTTTGTGGTTCTTGACATCTATCATTGCCCCTGCAGTAGCCAAGAAAGGTCTCCCCAAAATGAGTGGAATCCATGGGTCTTCATCCATGTCAAGCACTACAAAATCGGCAGGAATAATAAAATTTCCCACCTGCACTGGTACATCTTCTAAGATTCCCAAAGGATATCTAATGGAGCGATCGGCTAACTGTAAGGCCATAGTAGTTAGTTTCATTTCTCCCAAATCCAATTTCTTGCATATGGAAAGAGGTATCAGATTGACACTGGCGCCCAAATCGCAAAAAGTCTTATCAAAATTTGAGTCATTAATTATGCAAGGGATAGAAAAGCTACCCGGATCATTTAGTTTGGGAGGTACCATGTTCTTAATTAAAGCACTGCACTCCTCAGTAAGAGCCACTGTTACATGCTTCTCGACTTTTCTTTTATTGGTTAAGATATCCTTCAAGAACTTGGAGTATGTAGGCATTTGTTGAAGAGCTTCTATAAAAGGTATATTGATATATAGCTTCCTAATTACCTCAAGGAACTTACCAAATTGTTCATCCAATTTTTCCTTAATCAGCCTCTGAGGGAACGGGATAGGGGGCTTATATGTTCTTGGTTCCTTATTCGACACGCCTGTGTCGTTCGACACAAGCTGGGTGTGTTGGCTGCTGGAGTGACCCAACACGGGTGTGTCGGCTGACATGCGCTCGTGGGCATTCTCTCCCTCAGGCGTGTTGAACAACACGCCCTGGGTCAGGGTGTGTTGGCTTCCTTTTCTATTCATCCCAGGCGTGTTGTTGTCTTCTTCCAACTCTGACACGCTCGTGTCCTTTAGCATAGGGGCCGCTTGTTGAGCTCTGTCTCCTTCTAAAATCCTTCCACTTCTCAAACTTATGGAATTACAATGCTCAGCAGGGTTTACTTCTGAATTTCCAGGAAATCTGTTCGACGTCCTTGATGCTGAGCTGACAATTTGGGAAATTTGATTTTCCAACATTCTTGTGTGATTAGTCAAATTATCAACCTTGCCTCCCAATTGCTTGATTGCCTCGGTATTATTTTGATGTTGCCGATTTGATTCTACAATATGCTGTCGAAATTCATCATTTATCTTCCCCTGACACGTAATAAAATTTTCTATCATCTTTTGCCGAAATCCCGAAGGTGCTCCAAAACTGTTCTGTCCAGAAGAATTTTGGTTGGTTCTATACGAAAAGTTGGGATGATTCCTCCAACCGGGATTGTACGTGTTTGAGTAAGGGTTTCCACCATTAGGCTTCTGATTAAAATTATTTAGCGCATCTACTTGCTCAATCCCAGCTCCTGCAGATGGTGCGTGCAGGATTTGGCAATTAATCGCTACATGTCCTGTTACACCACAGATCTCGCAAGTGACATTAGATGAGTTTACAGCTGATACATTAAAATGTTCGATCTTTTGAGTTAACGCATCGACTTTTGCACTGAGTAGATCAAGGGTATTTACCTCAAACTTACCTGGCATTTTAGTTTGATATCCTCGTTCTGTAGCCCATTGGTGAGAATTCATTGTTACATTCTCGATGATCTCAAAAGCTTCATCCAATGTTTTGTTCATAAGAGCTCCTCCTGCAGCAGAATCAAGAGAAACTTTAGTAGCATACGAGATTCCATTGTAGAAAGTATGAACAATGAGTCACTTCTCCAGCCCATGATGAGGGCACTGCTGTAGTAATCCCTTAAATCTGTCCCAGGCTTCAAATAATATTTCTCCATCCTTTTGCGCAAAATTAGTGATTTGATGACGAAGACTTGCAGTTTTGCTGGGTGGAAAATACTCGTCTAAAAATCTTTGCTCCAGCTGATCCCAGGTAGTTATGAAATCTGCTGGAAGAGAGTGTAGCCAGGCTCTAGCTTTGTCCCGCAAGGAGAAAGGAAACAAGCGCAATCTAATAGCATCAACTGAGGCTCCATTCAGTTTTAAAGTTTCGCAAAATTCCAAAAATACTTCCAAGTGCATATTTGGATCTTCAGTGGGTGCTCCTCCGAATTGATGTTGTTGGACCATGGATAGTAGAGCCGGTTTTAATTCAAAATTATTCGCTTCAATAGGGGGTCTTCTAATACTCGATCTCAATCCCCTTGTACTAGGTGCTGCGTAATCCCTTAAAGATTTATTCTTGTTCTGGTCAGCCATGTCGGAGGTCAGATTGTATTCCTGATGTTGCTAAAATCGTCTTCTAGCAAGGAACGTTCTCTCTATCTCAGGATCAATATCGAGAATTTCCCTATTAAGTCTGTGCATGCAACAACAAGAGAGGCTCCCAAAACAAGAGTTCAGAATAGACACAAAGAATAGGAACAAAAACAGAAATCTAGATTAACTAAATCACGCTCAATTCGATATTGAGTGCCAATCCCCGGCAATTGCGCCAAAAACTTGATGTTTTATTTTCCGCAAGTGCACGGTTGTCGTCAAGTAATAAAAATATCGATCCCACAGGGATTGGGACAATTACCAAATGATCGTGATATCAAGTTATCTAGTCAATCAATTTGTGGATTAAGCAAAGACACTGAGCAGTCAAGAACAACGAATGAGAAGAACGAGCTAAAAGTCAATAGTTGAGGAGAATCTCAGGATATGGGTTTCACCACGTCGACGATTTATAAGGTGATTTAATTCTTTCCTACCCCTATTAGAGTTGTTTTGATGGAACCTATCCTAAGGTAAATCAACGATCCCTTTCGAGGTCTACGCTAACTGTACCTATCAAACTCAATTTACCTGTCACGGTATTCGAGCATAGGGGATCATAATCAGCTAAGGGGACCTGTCACGAGACCCCCGCAAACCTCCCTAGTCTTACCTCCGTTACTTGGAAAAAACTGGATTTGATAGATCCATTAAGTCCATAAGAGTTCCTTTAGAGTCTAAATTTTCTTTTCACGGTAGGTTTGCACACGGGACCATAATCAGCTAAGGGGACCTGTCACGAGACCCCCGCAAGCCCTCATAGATACACCACCGCTACTTGGCAGGAGTTAATCCCTAATTGGTTCTGGGTTTCGGGAACTTGGGTTCACTGTTAGGTACTTCCCCTTAGCTCCTTAGGTTTATCAATAAGAATCCAAAAACCATATCAAAACAAACAATAATTCAAGTAGTATAGATTACATCATCCATCATAAATCGTCAAGGGCTACTCCCTCATCCTAAGATTACAAGACACTACTCCATCTGTATTCCTCTGTCGTCGACTCCTTCCTTATCCTCCTTCTTCTGTCGTCGTTTTCACCACCCGCCGTCCTCCTCTAGGGTTAGAATATCTCCTCTTTTATAGCCTTGGCCTCCTCTTTAATTAAGGCAAAAGATTTTCCTTTAATTCAGACGAAGATCGCGGCTCTCGCAGAAAAAGGAAATCCGGAATCAGAACAACACGCCCATGCCAAATGAGGGCACAGGCGTGTCACGGGCTTCCCACCGAGCGTGTTGTGCTTGAATTGGGGCGTGTCGAAGGCTGAACTGGGGTGTGTTGAGCGCTGGAACTCCTGACACGGACGTGTCACTGATGGCACGCCTGTGTTGTTTTGATACGTCGGTCGTGTCAACACTTTGAACGGGGCGTGTCGGCTGCTGAGCCAGGGCGTGTTGAAGGCTGGAACTCCTGACATGGACGTGTCACTGATGACACGCCTGTGTTGTTTTGATACGCCTGCTTCTTTGCCTGTTAACACTAAAAACACCCAAAAGCAGTCTCTTTGTCCAAAATATGCTAAACTTAACTAAATCATGATAAAATACATGCCTAGGACATGAAATGAGATAAAATGCATGTATATGGAGTAGTGAAAACATAACATGATTTATACACATCACTCGTCGTCGTCGCTCGTCGTCCATCGCTCGTCGTCCGTCGCTAGTCGTCTGTCGGTCGTCGTTCATCGCTCGTCGTCCGTCGCCCGTTGCCCGTCGTCCGCCACACATTGCCCGTTGGATGTCGGTGGTCGACTGTCGATCATCGATCACCGATCACTGCCGATCGCCATCGGCCAACAGTGTCGTCGACCTTGCGATCATCGTCGACTGCTACCCGTCGACGATGATACTAGCGTCGTCTCCGCTCCCATTCCTAACTTATAAATCAAACAATATTATTGGAATAACTAAACTCTGTTGAAAATATGTTTTCGAAATAATCGGGGAGACAACAATCTAATATGATCTCGTCGAGGCTAGTGTTCGACACTATCTCCGTAAAATGATATTGCTCCGCTCAGGTGCTTACGGATAGCAACAATTCATTTCCAAGATACAACGACGATATCTCGGAATAGTAGCACTACAAATTCCGAGACCGGCGAACCTACTCGTAGGCTTTTTGAACTCTGGATGCAGAGGATGGATGGATGAGATGAGAGATTGAGGGAATGAGTTTGAGATGAGTTTTCTATTCCATTCTCTAGGGATCTATTTATACTAGGTGAAGAGATGAGGTGCCTTTTGGTGAGTTTAATCTGAGTCATTGGATGTAGAGGGTTGTAACCCTTCATCAAACCTTTTGATCTCAGCCATTAGATCTGAATGATTGTAACCTTTCAGATTATTCTTTGATCTTAGCCACCAGATCTGGATCCATCGATCCAGTCAATCCGACGCTCTAGATCAATCGTAATCACCAGTGGTCCGATCGTGATTCTTCGCGATCAACGCTCCAGATCGCGCTACTCAATCTCTTTGTTCCAACGTGTCCATCCGATTGCCCAGTCAACAGCCAGTCACCTCTCCAGTCCCAACCGAGTGCCATGTATGCATGACACATCACCCGAGTGCGACGTAGGCACTGCCATGTCACCCAGAGCATAAATTTAAGCTCCTCAATGCTCCTCGCGACGACGCGAAGTGCAAAGTGCGCCAACAAAGCGCCCATTGCGCGCATGCGCGCATGGCGGGTGGCGGGCTTGCAGGTGCGAGCACCTGCTCGCCCATTGAATGAGAGTATATGTGCTTATTTGAGTTAACTCAATTAACTCATCAATACATATAAGGAAGTAATTCCTCTATAGAATTTCCAATGTGGGACTATTGTTCCCCTTACTTTCTTTAATAACTTTTAGGCTGACTTTAACAATTAATTTCTCATTCACCCATAATCGATTTTGAGCAATTTAATAGTCTAGATTCATCTACTCGAAACGTAGATTTCGATTTTGAAGTCAATTTAGATTTTCAATGATTGATGGCACATCGATTTTCCTTTTCAAAACCGTATATTGGTCTTTATAAGACCCAATATCTAACATCCCCCACATGAATGGAAATTAATGCGTGTATGCATCGACACTTTACGAGAGTCCAATCGATAAGTCAATGCATCGAGAGAGGTAGCTTGTGGCTTTAACCTTCCGTAGTAGAGTGCTATCGAGCATATTAGAGTCGCTGATGAACATGATGTCTTGAATCGCTTCATTGTTTGTGTATACTTAGACAATAACACCCACACAAGGACTTATCTCACCTACTTTTGGTTCTCATGGTTGGTTCCGTTTTGGCCATGGACACCATCTTGGATTCATGAGTGTTTCATTGAAGCGGTCTATCTTCACACTCACATAGGTGACACTTCTATCAAGAGTATCCTACCATACTCCACCTTATAAAGGTATAGAAGTCATTAAAAACATAAGCTTAACCTCACTACATGTGGTAGGACAGCACATATTCATCCTAGGACTGGGATAGAGATAATATATCTCGTGTCAGAACTCAACTCAGAACCGTTGTCCCATTGAACCAAGATCTTGGGATCTCCAAATAACAAGGTTGGGAGTTCTGCCATACTCATTTTAGTTTTAGATTTTTAATCACATTCCTCTCGATGAGCAGTATACTTGATCTCGATTTAGCCCCTTCGTAAGAGGATCTGCTAAATTATTTTTAGACTTGATATAGTTGATTGCAATCACTCTATTCGAGATCAACTGCCTAATGATATTATGTCTATGATGTATATGTCGTGACTTACCATTATACATACTACTCTGTGCCCTTCCAATCGCTGATTGACTATCACAATATATAAGTCTGGAGACACGAGTTTTGTCCAAATTTCGGAATATCTTCCAAGAAATTTCGCAGCCATTCAGCTTTTTCAGCTGCTTTGTCTAGTGCTATGAACTCGGATTCCATAGTTGACCAAGCAATGCACGTCTGCTTAGTGGATTTCCAAGATACCGCTCCTCCACCAATTGTGAATACATTTCCACTAGTGGATTTGGAATCTTTTGTATCTGATATCCAATTAGCATCACAATATCCCTCTAAGACAGCGGGATATTTTCCAAAATGTAATTCATAGTTCATAGTATATTTCAAATATCTAAGAACTCGCATCAATGTTTTCCAATGGGTGTCGTTTGGATTACTTGTAAAACGACTTAGTTTGTTAACCACAATATCACGGTGCAATTTGTGAGATACATCACACTGCCTATTATCCGGGAATATTCTAATTGTGATATGGGCTCACCTTGGTTTTTCGCTAAGTGTTGACTTAGATCCATAGGTGTCTTTACTGTAGAGAGATCGTACGCATTGAACTTCTTCAACACCGATTCTACATAGTGAGATTGTGTCAAAACTATCCCCTCAGACATCCTGAGAATTTTAATTCCCAATATAACATCTGCTTTACCCATATCATTCATATCGAAATTCTTGGTCAATATTTTCTTTGTACTCATGATTATCTCATTGTCACTACCCATTATAAGCATATCGCCTCACGATGTATGCACGATTATATAACCTTTAGGTGTGTCTTTGACATAAATGCATTTGTCACATTCATTTATTTTGAATTCGTTTGACAATATTATTTTGTCAAATTTCTCGTGCCATTGTTTAGGCGCTTGTTTTAGTTCGTACAACGACTTAACAAGTCTGCACACCTTTTCCTCTTTTCCTGGAACTATGAACCCCTCGGGTTGCTCCATATAGATTTCTTCTTCCAACTCACCATTTAAAAATGCAGTCTTAACATCCATTTGATGTATTTCAAGGTATGGCATGGCAGACTCGTATAGATGTAATCCTTGTCACCGGTGAGTAGGTGTCGAAGTAATCAAAGCCTTCTTTTTGCTTGTACCCTTTGGCTACAAGTCTTGCCTTATACTTGTCAATAGATCCATCAACTTTATACTTGCATTTTAGTATCCACTTACAGCCTAATGGTTTAGTACCAGAAGGAAGGTCCACTAATTTCCAAGTATGATTATTCATGATGGACTCGATTTCACTATTGACTGCTTCTTTCCATAATGGGCGCCGACTGACTAGAGAGCTTCACTCAATGTTCTTGGATCCGTTTCTGACATAAAAGTCATAAAGTCCGACCCGAATGATTTCTCAACTCTAGCCCGTTTGCTCCGACGTGACTCTTCATTTTGATAGTCAATAGTCCTTTTACGACAATTAAGTTCAGAGACGTCATTGTTGTTAGAACTTCCATTGCTATCAATTTGAATGTTTCCCCTTTTATTTGGGAATACATTTTCAAAGAATATCGCATTCCGAGATTCTATGGTTGTTCCCACATGAATATCAGGAATGTCTGACTTGTGAACTATGAACCGATATGCACTATTGTTTTGGGCATATCCGACAAATATTGCATCGAACGTTTTAGGTCCGATTTTTATTTGCTTTGGCTTGGGTACTTCGACCTTTGCCAGGAACCCCCACACTTTCAAGTATTTGTACGATGGCTTGCGGCCTTTCCATAGTTCATATGGTGTTTTATCATTTTGCTTGTGAGGGATTTTATTGAGAATGTGATTTGCCGACAATAAGGCTGTAACGCCCTCCCTTATCTGCTCTCAGGGTGGCGCTACTTTTTTTTTTTCCTTATAACATAACATATATGGATCATTTCTCCTTCTACTTACTTAAACATGTTATCATGGCTTAAACCTTCTTTTATACATGCATCACATATCATATTCATAATTAGCATGTTATCTCATTTTATAACATGCATAACATCAAGATTCATCCATGAGTTCTAACATACCAAACTTTCATAAGTAATTGAACAGTAACATAACTAAGCAACATTCAATCATGGTACTAATAAATCATAGGTCTTATAAGCGGAAGCACATGTCTTAAGGTGTTCACTGAGCATATAAATATAAGCAGATAGTAATAGGGTCTCTTTCCACCATGCCACTATCACACACACTTGGCCCCTCCTGCTACTTCCTCTTAGTTCATGTTTCCTTTATCTGCAGTATATGAACAACATAAACTATAAGCATATAGCTTAGTAAGATTCTTGCCTACTCACAAAAGCCACAAACTTCATCAAACAATTAGAAAACAGGAGCATACTAGCAAAAATAGCATAAGCATTTCATAGCAACACTATTCATCAACATACCAACGTAATGAAAACATAAGCATGGCATACAATTTACATAAGCATGCTAAACATAATTAACTCTAAGCAAGGCATAAATTAAACATAAGCATTCATAATTGCATAAATCCTAAACATGCATCAAAGACATAATCATAAGCATTCTTAAACTTGAACATAAGCATTCATAATTACATAAATCCTAAACATGCATCAAAGACATAATCATAAGCATTCTTAAACTCGAATATAAGCATTCATAATTTCTTAAATCCTAAACATGCATCAAAGACATAATCATAAGCATTCTTAAACTTGAACATAAGCATTCATAATTACATAAATCATAAACATGCATCAAAGACATAATCATAAGCATTCTTCAACTCGAATATAAGCATTCATAATTTCTTAAATCCTAAACATGTATCAAAGACATAATCATAAGCATTCTTAAACTTGAATATCAGCATTCATAATTTCTTAAATCCTAAACATGCATCAAAGACATAATCATAAGCATTCTTAAACTCGAATATAAGCATTCATAATTTCTTAAATCCTAAACATGCATCAAAGACATAATCATAAGCATTCTTAAACTTGAACATAAGCATTCATAATTACATAAATCCTAAACATGCATCAAAGACATAATCATCAGCATTCTTAAACTCGAATATAAGCATTCATAATTTCTTAAATCCTAATCATGCATCAAAGACATAATCATAAGCATTCTTAAACTTGAACATAAGCATTCTTAATTACATAAATCCTAAACATGCATCAAAGACATAATCATAAGCATTCTTAAACTTGAATATAAGCATTCATAATTTCTTAAATCCTAAACATGCATCAAAGACATAATCATAAGCATTCTTAAACTTGAACATAAGCATTCATAATTACATAAATCCTAAACATGCATCAAAGACATAATCATAACTTGAATGGGGGGCCCCAGGTTAAGTACCACATAATGCGCGTTCCCTAATAGGCTGGGGTAGCGAGCCACCAGACCTACTAGAGCAAGACCTCTTACGTCTTACCAGGGCAAGACCTCTTATGTCTTCTTATGTCCCTATGGATTTGATTAACGACCACCTGATGGGTCAGGTACTTAACCTCTTACAAAGTAAAATACTTAATTCCTTTCTTTCTTGTCTTATCATAAGGAGAACTCTTAATCCCTACTTGAAAGGGAAACATCTCCATCTTATCTTATCATAAGGAGAGCTCTTAATCCCTACTTGAAAGGGAAGCTTCTCCATCTTATTTTATCATAAGGAGAGCTCTTAATCCCTACTTGAAAGGGAATCATCTCCATCTTAGACATTTCATAGCATACATGCATTCATAACATAAGAGTACCCTAAAGGGTCCTAAAGCATAAACATGTTTATCACCTAAGCATAATTCATAGACATATTCATGGCATATTAAATCATAAAACGTGTTCATCATATAGGCATATTTCATGGCATATTACATCATAAACATGTTCATCACATAGGCATATTTCATAAACATATTTCTTGGCATATTAAATCATAAAACATGTTCATCACATAGATATATTTCATAAACATATTTCTTGGCATATTAAATCATAAAACATGTTCATCACATAGGCATATTTCATGGCATATTACATTATAAACATGTTCATCACATAGGCATATTTCATAAACATATTTCTTGGCATATTAAATCATAAAACATGTTCATCACATAGACATATTTCATGGCATATTACATCATAAACATGTTCATCATATAGGCATATTTCATAAACATATTTCTTGGCATATTAAATCATAAAACATGTTCATCACATAGGCATATGAAAGTCATCCACCTAACATAACTTCATAAGGGGGTGTTTTCATGAAATCCTAACCCTAAACCCAAGGTTGGCCGAAACATATAGGGGCACAAAGCTTGGATTTTGTCACCTAAATTTATTCATGTAGGCATATATCATAACATAACTTCATAAGGGGTATTTTCATGAAACCCTAACCCTAAAACCATTGGTGGCCGAAACATATAGGGGCACAAAGCTTGGATTTTTGTCACCTAAATTCATTCATGTAGGCATATATCATAACATAACTTTATAAGGGGTATTTTCATGAAATCCTAACCCTAAAACCATTGGTGGCCGAAACATATAGGGGCACAAAGCTTGGATTTTTGTCACCTAAATTCATTCATGTAGGCATATATCATAACATAACTTCATAAGGGGTATTTTCATGAAACCCTAACCCTAAAACCATTGGTGGCAAACATATAGGGGCATTATCTTGGATTGTTGACACCTAAAATCCTACTTGAAGCATACCATCTATGAACATAACCTTAGAATCAAGTTCATGCAACCCTAACCCCAAAAGCTTGGGTTGGCAAAACATGTAGGGCTATAATCTTTGGACTTTTGACACCTAAAGATTCCTACTTGAAGCATACAACCTATAAAAATTTCCCTAATAGCATTTTCATGAATCCTAGCCCATAAACTTAGTTGGCCGAAACATATAGGGCTACAAACTTCATATTTCTTTCATGTAACCTATCCTACAAAACTAATATACTGCAGGTGAGGGAATCTTACATCCTTCGCTTGCTTTTAGTGGGTAGTTGACCTTATGGAAGCCAAGAACTAGCTTCTCCTTGCTTGGATGGGGTTCGAGCAAAGGTGAAAATGGAGAGGGGGAGAGATGGTTTTCGGTGAGGAAGAAGAAGGGAAGAAGAAGTGGCCAAGTGGAAACTTCCTTCTTCTTTATAAAGGGAGGAAGAGAAGTTTCTCTTCTCCTTTCCATGCCCCTTCATTTACCCTCATCACACTTATCTACAATTTCCCCTCTTCTTCTAATGATATAATCCTATTGGGCTTCTGGTTAGTGGGTGCATCTATAGGGCTTGGCTATCTCTAGAGGTTTGGGGTTCAATTCCTAGGCCTTGCATCTCTTTTTTGGCTATTTTCTTTTATTTTTCGAAAAAAGCCCACATCAAGCCCATTATTGTAAAGCCAAAAACTCTCGTAAAATTGCTAGAAATTTTACGGGCGTTACAAAGGCTTCCCCCCCACAAGTTCTGGGGTAAGTCTGAATTTATCAACAAGGCATTCATCATTTCCTTGAGTGTCCGATTTTTACGTTCGGCAACACCATTTGATTGAGGTGAGTAAGGCGCCATTGTCTGATGGATAATGCCAGATTCTGAACAAAATTCATCAAACAGTGTACCATATTCTCCACCTCTATCGCTACGATTATTTTAATTCGTTTATCAAGTTGATTCTCAACTTCTGTTTTATAGGTTCTAAAAGCCTCTAAAGCTTCGTCTTTACTTCTTAAAATAAAGACATAACAGAACCTCGTGCAGTCATCGATAAAGGTAATAAAATACTTTTTACCTTTTCTGGTTTGCATGAATTTTAAGTCACATAGATCACTATGTATTAACTCTAGATGAGTCGTTGACCTTTCCACCGAATGAAAGGTAGTCTCGTCATTTTTGCTTCCACGCACACTTCACATTTGTGTGTTTTGTCAACATCGATATTTGGTAATAAATTTAATTTGACGAGGCATTTTAGAGTGTTATTATTAACATGTCCAAGTTGATAATGCCATAAATTAAAACACTCGACAACATAGCTGGAAGCTTTTATTTTATTACCATCAAATTCAAATTATACGGTCATTACAACCATCTTGAGCGGACTTTGTTCTAAGTACTTTACCTACGAATACAGTTCTTCGTAAGTACAAAATTATTTGATTGGAACACTAGTCGAACCCGACTTTAACAAGTGTCGATCCGCAAACTAGGTTTTTCGATGTCGGAACATGAAGCACATCAATAAGCATTAGCTCCTTTGACGTCATTTTGAACAACTTTGCAGTCCAATCGGCGATGTTGTGGAATTGCCCATATAGAGCTTCTTTCCATTTATCGGAGTATACTTGAGAACATCGCCTTATCGGAATAAATACGACGTGTTGCTCCAAGATTCTATCCACCATGCCGGGTTGTCCATCACGTGTTGGTTTCAAACACGCATCGCAGTGAGATCTAGCTCCATGTCGCCGTTGTGACTGGTTCGCAACTTCCTTCTGACCCTTGGTTGGTTTCTTTGGGCGTCTGCACTCTTTGGACATGTGTCCTGGTTTTCCGCAGTTGTAGCACGAGCCCTTGAATTTCTTGCATGGAGCCTTCTTTTTGAATTGCTTCGGCTTTTTTGGTGTTCGGCTCAGCCAGGTTATCTCGTCGATCCGCCGCCGTTCCTTTAGAGTCGGAGAATCTTGATTATCCTCCTCTATTCGATCCTCAGATCGTCTTGCCCCATCTCCTTTTGCTTATGCTTGGGTAATTTTGAAATCCTTCCACGGGAGTTTCTTACCACGGCTACTTTGAACGACTCGTTCAGCTTCATGCCTTCGGCATCTAGATCATGCAATATCAGTTGCATATCTTGGATTTGAGATGTCACACTCTTGGAATCCATCATTTTGAAATCCAAAAACCGACCGACGATGAATTTCTTCAAACCGGCATTTTCTGCTTGTATTCTTTCTCTAGTGATTTCACAGCCCGCTGCCTTCTATCAGATTATACACGTTATACAACGTAGTTGTCCATCGTATTGGTACGAGAATACCTACGCGAAAATCCGGTGAACATGCACGCTAAGCAACTTTCATTATCGAATCCGTCTTTACGCCAATGCGGTTAGCGGCTTCACGCAAAACCGTGACGAGGTTTAGCGCTGTCGTGATAAACAAGATCTTCGCCGCCATCGCTTGAACGGCCTGCTGGCTTCACGCTTCTTCCGGGTGGAATGCAGGTTGTGATCGGCAAATCAACGCCACGATCACGCCATATCGGGATCGACACACAAAATATCGCTTTACCATTAAATAAATGTCTCGGGAATAACGGGAGACAAACAACCGGAGCATGATCTGCCGAGGCTAGCGTGTCGACACCGTCTCCGCAGTGTAAAAACTGATATCGCTTCTCCTCAAAGCTACGATTTTAAAGTTAGCTCGCTTCCACATACCACCCACGATATCCGTATCAAGGACAGTAGACCAGCAAATTCTTCGAGACCACAACCTGCTGTCAGTAGCTTTGACCGATGCAGGGATCGGATGGACGACGATCGAGAGATCGAGGAATGAGCTCGAGCCGAGTTTTCGATACTCAGCCTTCTCTAGGATCTATTTACATAGGTGAAGAGAGGTAGCTTTCGCGAGTTTCCACCGGTCACCGGACGAGAGGTTGTAATTATCAAACCCTTTTGATCTCACCATATTAGACCATCGATTGCAACCTTCTCATAATATCCTTCGAGATCGCGATTCTTCGCGATCAATGCTCAGATCGCACTACTCAATCTTCTTCGTTCCAACGCGTCCATCCGATTGCCTATCGCACCCAAATACCTTCTACCTTCAACCAACCGAGTGCCATGTATGCATGACACATCACCCGAGTGCCACGTAGGCACTGCCATGTCACCCAGAGCATAAATTTAAGCTCCTCACGACGACGCATACGTGCGAAGTGCGCCAACAAAATGCCTATTGCGCGCGTGGCGGGTGGCGGGCTTGCAGGTGCGAGCACCTGCTCGCCCATTGGATGAGAGTATATGTGCTTATTTGAGTTAATTCAATTAACTCATCAACACATATAAGGAAGTAATTCCTCTATGGAATTTCCAATGTGGGACTATTGTTCCCCTTACTTCCTTTAATAACTTTTAGGCTGAATTTAACAATTAATTTCTCATTCACCCATAATCGGTTTTGAGCAAATTAATAGTCTAGATTCTGTTAGATATTGGGTCTTATAAAGACCAATATACGGTTTTGAAAAGGAAAATCGATGTGCCATCAATCATTGAAAGTCTAAATTGACTTCAAAATCGAAATCTACGTTTCGAGTAGATGAATCTAGACTATTAATTTGCTCAAAACCGATTATGGGTGAATGAGAAATTAATTGTTAAAGTCAGCCTAAAAGTTATTAAAGGAAGTAAGGGGAACAATAGTCCCACATTGGAAATTCCATAGAGGAATTACTTCCTTATATGTGTTGATGAGTTAATTGAGTTAACTCAAATAAGCACATATACTCTCATCCAATGGGCGAGCAGTGTCAGACTTGCAAGCTCGCCACTACCACGCACGACGCGCGCAATGGGCGCTGTTGGCACTTTGCACTTTCGCACGACGCTGGCCATCGCGAGGAGCTTAAATTTATGCTCCGGTGACATGACAAAGGCGTGGGCACTCGGGTGATGTGTCATGTATACATGACACTCGGTTGGGTATGGAGAGGTGACTGGCTGCTGATTGGGCAATCGGATGGACACGTTGGAACAAAGAGATTGAGTAGCGCGATTTGGAGCATTGATCGCGAAGAATCACGATCGGACCACTGATGATTACGATTGATCTGGAGCGTCGGATTGACTGGATCGATGGATCCAGATCTGGTGGCTAAGATCAAAGAATGATCTGAAAGGTTACAATCATTCAGATCTAATGGCTGAGATCAAAGGGTTTGATGAAGGGTTACAACCCTCTACATCCAATGGCTCAGATTAAACTCACCAAAGGGCACCTCATCTCTTCACCTAGTATAAATAGATCCCTAGAGAATGGAATAGAGAACTCAACTCAAACTCATTCACTCAAGTTCTCATCTCATCCATCCCATCTTCTACATCCAGAGTCCAAAAAGCCTACGAGTAGGTTCGCCGGTCTCGGAATTTGTAGTGCTACTATTCTGAGACATCGTCGTTGTATCTTGGAAACAAATTGCTACTATCCGTAAGCACCTGAGCGGAGCAATATCGTTTTACGGAGATAGTGTCAAACACTAGCCTCGACGAGATCATATCAGATTGTTGTCTCCCCGATTATTTCGGAATATTTTCAACAATCGTAAAATGATATTTGGTGCAATCTGATATGGCTGTGATCAACGACGTTCCGACCACTGGAGTCACAACCTCTGTTCCATCCGGAGAGAAGCCGGAGAAATTCAACGGAGCCGATTTCAAACGATGGCAGCAGAAGATGCTGTTCTATCTGACAACGCTAAACCTCGTACGGTTTTTGCGTGAAGGCCCACCAGCCGCTAAGGAAGATGATTTCGATAGTAAGGCTGCTTGCGATGCGTGGTCGCACGGAGATTTCCTGTGCCGTAATTACATTCTTAATGCATTGTACAACACGTTGTATAACGTGTATAGTCTGATAGAGACGGCGAAATCTCTGTGGGAATCACTAGAGAAGAAATACAAAACCGAAAATGTCGATTTGAATAAATTCATCGTCGGCCGGTTTTTGGATTTCAAAATGGTGGATTCCAAGAGTGTGACATCTCAAATCCAAGATATGCAACTGATATTGCATGATCTGGATGTCGAAGGCATGAAGCTGAACGAGTTGTTCAAAGTAGCCACGGTAATTGAGAAACTCCCCCCGTCGTGGAAGGATTTCAAAAATTACCTGAAGCATAAACAAAAGGAGATGGGGCTTGAAGACCTGATCCTGAGGCTACGAATAGAGGAGGATAATCGAAGATTCTCCGACTCTAAAGGAACGAAGCGGACTATCGACGAGATGTCTAACCTGGCTGAGCCGAACACCAAAAAGCCAAAGCAATAAAAAGAAGGCTCCAGTGCAAGAAATTCAAGGGCTCGTACTACGATCATGGAAGCCAGGACACATGTCCAAAGAGTGCGGACGCCCAAAGAAACCAACCAAGGGTCAGAAGGAAGTTGCGAACCAGGTCACAACTTCTGACGACATGGAGTTTGATCTCACCGCTGGTGTTTGAAGCCAACACGGTGGTGGACAACCCGAAGCAGTGGTGGATAGATACTGGAGCAACACGTCATATCTGTTCTGATAAGGCGATGTTCTCCAAGTATACTCCGATAAATGGAAGGAAGCTCTATATGGGCAATTCCACAACATCGTCGATTGCCTGACTCGCAAAGTTGTTCAAAAATGACGCCGTGAAAGGAGCTAACACTTATTGATGTGCTCCATGTTCCCGACATCAGAAAGAACCTAGTTTCTGGATCGGCACTTGTTAAAGTCGGGTTCAGACTAGTGTTCCAATCAAATAATTTTGTACTTACGAAGAACGGTGTATTCGTAGGTAAAGGGTACTTAGAACAAAGTCTGTTCAAGATGGTTGTAATGACTGTACATCGTGAATTTGATGGTAATAAAATAAAAGCTTCCAGTTATATCGTAGAGTGTTTTAATTTATGGCATGATCGACTTGGACATGTTAATAATAACGCTCTAAAATGCCTCGTCAAATTAAATTTATTACCAAATATCGATGTTGACAAAACACACAAATGTGAAGTGTGCGTGGAAGTAAAAATGACGAGACTACCTTTTCATTCGGTGGAAAGGTCAACGACTCCTCTAGAGTTAATACATAGTGATCTATGTGACTTAAAATTCGTGCAAATCGGAAGAGGTAAAAAGTATTTTATTACCTTTATCGATGACTGCACGAGGTTCTGTTATGTCTTTCTTTTAAGAAGTAAAGACGAAGTCTTAGAGGCTTTTAGAACCCATAAAACAGAAGTTGAGAATCAACTTGATAAACGAATTAAAATAATTGTGAGAGGTGAGGTGAGAATACGGTGCAATCGCTTGATGAATTTTATTCAACCGCATTATTCATCGACAACGACGCCTTACTCACCTCAATCAAATGGTGTTGCCGAACGAAAAATCGACACTCAAGGAAATGATGAATGCCTTGTTGATAAATTCAAAGCTTACCCGTAACTTGTGGGGAAGCCTTATTATCGGCAAATCACATTCTCAATAAAATCCCTCACAAGCAAAATGATAAAACACCATATGAAATATGGAAAGGCCGCAAGTCATCGTACAAATACTTGAAAGTGTGGGGGTGCCTGGCAAAGGTCGAAGTACCCAAGCCAAAGCAAATAAAAATCGGACTTAAAACCTTCGATGCAATATTTTTCGGATATGCCCAAAATAGTAGTGCATATCGGTTCATAGTTCACAAGTCAGACATTCCTGATATTCATGTGGGAACAACCATAGAATCTCGAAATGCGATATTCTTTGAAATTGTATTCCCAAATAAAAGGGGAAACATTCAAATTGATAGCAACGGAAGTTCTAACAATAATGACGTCTCTGAACTTAATTGTCGTAAAAGGACTATTGACTATCAAAATGAAGAGCCACATCGGAGCAAATGGGCTAGAGTTGAGAAATTGTTCGGGCTGGACTTTATGACTTTAATGTCAGAAATTGATCCAAGAACATTGAGTGAAGCTCTCTCTAGTCCCGACGCCCCATTATGGAAAGAAGCAGTCAATAGTGAAATCGAGTCCATCATGAATAATCATACTTGGGAATTAGTGGACCTTCCTTCTGGTGCTAAACCATTAGGCTGTAAGTGGATACTAAAACGCAAGTATAAAGTTGATGGATCTATTGACAAGTATAAGGCTAGACTTGTAGACAAAGGGTACAAGCAAAAAGAAGGCCTTGATTACTTCGACACCTACTCACCGGTGACAAGGATTACGTCCATACGAGTGCTGATAGCCATCGCAGCATTGTATGACCTTGAAATACATCAAATGGATGTTAAGACTGCATTTTTAAATGATGAGTTGGAAGAAGAAATCTATATGGAGCAACCCGAGGGGTTCATAGTTCCAGGAAAAGAGGAAAAGGTGTGCAGACTTATTAAGTCGTTGTACGAACTAAAACAAGCGCCTAAACAATGGCACGAGAAATTTGACAAAATAATGCTGTCAAACGAATTCCAAATAAATGAATGTGACAAATACATTTATGTCAAAGACACACCTAAAGGTTATATAATCGTCTGTCTATACGTAGACGATATGCTTATAATGGGTAGTGACCATGAGATAATCATGAGTACAAAGAAAATATTGACCAAGAATTTCGATATGAATGATATGGGTCAAGCAGATGTTATATTGGGAATTAAAATTCTCAGGACATCTGAGGGGATAGTTTTGACACAATCTCACTATGTAGAATCGGTGTTGAAGAAGTTCAATGCATACGATCTCTCTACAGTAAAGACACCTATGGATCTAAGTCAACACTTAGCGAAAAACCAAGGTGAGCCCATATCACAATTAGAATATTCCCGGATAATAGGCAGTTTGATGTATCTCACAAATTGCACACGTCTGGATATTGCCTGTGTGGTTAACAAACTAAGTTGTTTTACAAGTAATCCAAACGACACCCATTGGAAAGCATTGATGTGAGTTCTTAGATATTTGAAATATACTATGAACTATGGATTACATTTCGGAAAATATCCCGCTGTCTTAGAGGGATATTATGATGCTAATTGGATATCAGATACAAAAGATTCCAAATCCACTAGTGGAAATGTATTCACAATTGGTGGAGGAGCGGTATCTTGGAAATCCACTAAGCAGACGTGCATTGCTCGGTCAACTATGGAATCCGAGTTTATAACACTAGACAAAGCGGCTGAAGAAGTTGAATGACTGCGAAATTTCTTGGAAGATATTCCGAGCTGGACAAAACCTGTGTCTGCCGTACTTATACATTATGATAGTCAATCGGCGATTGGAAGGGCACAGAGTAGTATGTATAATGGTAAGTCACGACATATACGTCGTAGACATAATACCATTAGGCAGTTGATCTCGAATAGAGTGATTGCAATCGACTATGTTAAGTCTAAAAATAATTTAGCAGATCCTTTTACGAAGGGGCTAAATCGAGATCAAGTATACTGCTCATCGAGAGGAATGAGATTAAAAATCTACAACTAAAATGACTGTAGTGGTAACCCAACCTTGTTGACTGGAGATCCCAAGATCTTGGTTCAATGGGACAAAGAAATTACAGAAGTTGAGTTACAGCACACGAGATATATTATCTCTATCCCAGTCCTAGGATGAATATGTGTTGTCCTATCACACGTAGTGAGGTTAAGCTTATGTTTTTAATGACTTCTATACCTTTATAAGGTGAAGTATGGTAGGATACTCTTGATAGAAATGTCACCTATGTGAGTGTGAAGACAGGCCGCTTCAATGAAACACTCATGAATCCAAGATGGTGTCCATGGCCAAAATGGAACCAACCATGAGAACCAAAAGTAGGTGAGATAAGTCCTTGTGTGGTTGTTATTGTCTAAGTATACACAAACAACTGAGCAGTTCAAGACATCATGTTCCATGGCCAAAATGGAACCAACCATGAGAACCAAAAGTAGGTGAGATAAGTCCTTGTGTGGTTGTTATTGTCTAAGTATACACAAACAACTGAGCAGTTCAAGACATCATGTTCACTGCGCAGCCTAGTATGCTCGATAGCAGTCTACTACGGAAGGTTCAAAGCCACAAGCTACCTCTCTCGATGCATTGACTTATCGATTGGACTCTCGTAAAAGTGTCAGCATGCATACACGCATTAATTTCCATTCATGTGGGGGATGTTAGATATTGGGTCTTATAAAGACCAATATACGGTTTTGAAAAGGAAAATCGATGTGCCATCAATCATTGAAAGTCTAAATTGACTTCAAAATCGAAATCTACGTTTCGAGTAGATGAATCTAGACTATTAATTTGCTCAAAACCGATTATGGGTGAATGAGAAATTAATTGTTAAAGTCAGCCTAAAAGTTATTAAAGGAAGTAAGGGGAATAATAGTTCCACATTGGAAATTCCATAGAGGAATTACTTCCTTATATGTGTTGATGAGTTAATTGAATTAACTCAAATAAGCACATATACTCATCCATCGGGCAGCGGTGCTCGCACCGCAAGCCCGCCACTAGACAGGCAGGTCCGTCAAACCCGACCCGACGATCGACCGTGGTCAACGGTCGCTAATCGAGTCAACGGTTTGACCGGACTGCGGACCGCCGCTATTAGGCGGTCCTGGATTTAAAAACCGAACCGGAAAACAAAAAAACCGACATTTAAAAAAAAAAAAAAATTGGCCGAGCACGGGCGTGTCGCATGACGACACGCGTCGTGCTTTTCGTTACACGACACGGGCGTGTCGCAACAGCGCGAGGCGTGTTGCTCTCTGTCCGTCACGACACGGGCGTGTCGCACAGTCGAGGCGTGTTGCTCTCTGTCCGTCACGACACGGCAAGACAAACGACACGCTTTGGACACGCGACAAAGGCGTGTCAACCCTAGTGGTCGCCTTTTTCTTTAAAGAAAAAGAATCGACGACCACGATTTCGTGGCCGTTGATCATCAACGGCCACGATTTCGTGGCCGTTGGAATTTTATTTTTTTTTAAGTTTTTTTTTTCCTATAAATACACCTCCATTCCCTTTCATTTTTTCACAAATCACAACTTCTCTTCTCTAATTCTCATTCCCTCATTTGCTTTCAAGTCTCACCTCTCAAGTCATATTTTAGAAAGTCGTAAGGGTGCGGTAGGTGCGGAAAGGAAAGAGCATAATGCCACCACCGCGAGTTCAAGTTCGAGCGGCGGCAATTCACCTCCATTCGATATCGGTGCCGCCTATGATCTTGATATTTCCGATGATGAATTTCAAATACGCCATCATCATCAAAGTCAAGAAAGTAGAGCAATACATCCAAAGACGATGGCGGGTTCTACGACTACAAAACCAACTCGAGTGTCTCGCCCCGCATCCGATATCTTCACCAAACATTTCGAAAAAGTAACGCTCCCTTCCGGTGATATGCAAGCAAAATGCAAATATTGTTCAAAATGTTACAAATTTCAACAAGGAGGAGGTTACGGAACCCTTACTCGACACGTGGAGAGAAATCATCCGGTGGAAATTGGTATTGATCGTTCTCAAACTCAAATTCCGACATTCTCTTCTCAATCGGGTTGGGAGTAACGAATCTAAACTCTTTAAATTTTTAAACTAGATTTAGAGAAGAAACGCTAAATTTTTGTGCAATCAACAACTTTCTTTAGTTTTAGTGATAAATTATCTTTTGAAAATTGGCTTTCTACAAGTGCAAATCCTTCTATTAAACGTATCCCAAGAAATACTCTAAAACGACACTTTTAAAATTAGTCTTAAAACAAAAAAAAATTGATTAAAGAATTTTCTAATTTAAACAGTAAAGTTTCTTTGTGTTCCGATATTTGGAGTGATCATTGACAAAGTTGTTCATATATGGGTATTACTTGTCATTGGATTGATAATAATTGGGACATTCAAAAAAGATTGCTAGCATATAGATGTTTTAACGAAACACACACGACACAAAATATTTCACAACTTATTTTTATTATTTTAGAAGAATATGGTCTAACTTCTAAAGTTTTTTCAATTTCTTTTGATAATGCTAGTGCAAATACCTCTAGTATTAGTGAACTTATTGATATATGTAAACCATCAATAGGTGGAAGATTTTTTCATATTAGGTGTACATGTCACATTTTAAATTTGTGTGTTCAAGATGGACTTAAAAATTTAGGATCACATATTCAACCAATTAGGAGTGCAATTCATTATTTATGGACACATCCTTAAGTAATGAAAGAATGGAGAAAATTTTGTAAAATAAATGACATGAAGCCTAAACGGTTTGTACGTGACGTTCCAACTCGTTGGAATTCTACTTATAAATTGTTGTTATCTACTTTTGAATATAAAGATTTATTATGTATGTTTTTCATCAACATGTTCAATCACGTGATATTTATTTGTTTTCAAATCAATGGAATATATGCACTAGTATTTGTGAAATTCTAAAAGTTTTTAGTGATGCTAGTGACCAATTATCAGGTGTTTATTATCCAACTTTACATTTAGTTTTAACACATTGTTGTAATATTGCATGTATTTTTAATGAACATATTTAATCAAATGATACTTATTTATCTCAATGTATTTATGTAATGATAGAAAAATGGGAAAAATATTTCTTAAACATTTCTGAAATATTTTTATGTGCTTTTGTTTTAGATCCTAGACTTAAATTAGATGGTTTGCAAGATATGTTAGCATTATATTATGAATCTTTAAGCCCTATTACCGAAACTGCTCCTAATATTCCTTTGATTTTATTTAATATTAAAACACATTTACATGATATTTATAATGAATATAATATTAAATATGGTGAACAAATTATTGGACATGAAACACATCAATCCACTACAACTAGTATTACTTCTAAACTCACTAAAGCACAATTGTTATTAAGACATAACTGACTAAACGCGTCCACGAGGATCCTCAAGTTCCAGTTAGAACTTGAGAATTATTGACCACTTCTTTTGATTTTAGTGATGCGATGAAGAAAGCTTCGACATTCTAAAATGGTGGTCATGAAAGAACTCAATTATTTCCAATCTTATCTATAATGGCAAAAGTTTAATGATTGCGATGAATGGAACAAGCTTTTAGTATCGGAGGAAATACATTGGACGAGAGGCGTCTAGCTTAAGGGGAAAATTTGAAGCGCAATGTTTACTCAATGATTGGTCAAAAGTCGCAAGTCGAACCCAACATATTAAAAGTGACGAAGAAGACCAAGGCGAAGCGAAGGAACATCGGAACTACGGACGGGAGGAAATACGAATCTGTTGAAATGTATTTGATTTTTTTATTGTAATAGATTTTTTTATTTAAGTCTAAGATGTAATATATTTTGTATTGAGATAATGAAATATTTGATAGAGTTTTTATAAGTTTAATTGTGATTTTTTTTTATTTTAATTATTTACATCATTTTTTATTTATTTATTTATTTAACTAAGAACCGAACCGGACCCGACCGGACTTGGCCGGACCGGACCGACCGACCGCGCGGTTCCATGACTTCGGATCAGAATCGCCACGAAGCGGGCCGGTTAAGGGTCGATATTTTGTCGGCTTCGGACCGGCGGTTTCGACCGGACCGACCGAACCCGACCGTGGCGAGTCTGCCCGCCACACGCCAGCGCCAAGACGCGCAACGAGAGCGCTTTGTTGCCGCACTTTGCACTTCGCACGGAGCATTGAGGAGCTTAAATTTATGCTCCGGGTGACATGACAATGCCTACGTGGCACTCGGGTGATGTGTCATGCATACATGGCACTCGGTTGGGACTGGAGAAGTGACTGACTGTTGACTGGGCAATCGGATGGACACGTTGGAACAAAGAGATTGAGTAGCGCGATCTGGAGCATTGATCGCGAAGAATCACGATCGGACCACTGGTGATTACGATTGATCTGGAGCGTCGGATTGACTGGATCGATGGATCCAGATCTGGTGGCTAAGATCAAAGGATGATCTGAAAGGTTACAATCATTCAGATCTAATGGCTGAGATCAAAGGGTTTGATGAAGGGTTACAACCCTCTACATCCAATGACTCAAATTAAACTCACCAAAGGGCACCTCATCTCTTCACCTAGTATAAATAGATCCCTAGAGAATGGAATAGAGAACTCAACTCAAACTCATTCACTCAAGTTCTCATCTCATCCATCCCATCTTCTGCATCCAGAGTCCAAAAAGCCTACGAGTAGGTTCGCCGGTCTCGGAATTTGTAGTGCTACTATTTCGAGACATCGTCGTTGTATCTTGGAAACGAATTGCTGCTATCCGTAAGCACCTGAGCAGAGCAATATCGTTTTACGGAGATAGTGTCGAACATTAGCCTCGACGAGATCATATCAAATTGTTGTCTTCCCGATTATTTCGGAATATTTTCAAAAGATTCATCTACTCGAAACGTAGATTTCGATTTTGAAGTCAATTTAGACTTTCAATGATTGATGACACATCGATTTTCCTTTTCAAAACCGTATATTGGTCTTTATAAGACTCAATATCTAACAAACTCATTCCCAATTCAGTCTATTATCAAATTTATTTTCATTTTCATTTTTATTTCGACAAATCAAGCGCCACGTCTAATGTGCAAGCGATGCAATGATGAAAGTTTCAAATGGTTTGAATAGAATTCTTTAGGAGATGAAATTCGAGCTAAGGTGTTAGGTAAGATAGGGAAGTTTTTAAAGAAAAGAGCCTTTAGACATTAGACATGTATGTACACTGAGAACGAAAGGGATTTGATTTTGAAGTGGATTTAGCCTAAAAATATCTAAATTACAAGTTCGATTATAATTTCAATTAATTAGATTAGTTGACTAAATAGTTAATGCCAATTGACTGATGTGATTGTTAGCTGACTAATTTAAGTCTCTAAAAACCTAATATCGTGTGTTAATTCATCACAAATAAAAAGAAACTTCAGTAATTGAAAGATAAATTTGAAAATGAAAAATATTAGTTATATATAGGAACTCGTTTAAAAGAGTAAAAATCTATAAAACTTTTAAGAGTTGATTCATCTAAAAAATCATAGAGGAAAGAATCAGAGGGTCGTTGAATCCTACTAAACACTCGTTGTTTATTATTATTATTATTATTATTATTATTTACCTTGTACCTCGCTCGTATATTTTATCGTAGAGAGAAGAATGAGCTCAAACAGAGGATATTCACCCCTTCTCTCTCGCAACTTCTTTGATTATCCATTAACTCATCCCTCAAAGATTCAAAGAAATGATTTTATTTTTCACCGTCGATGATAAAAAAATGAGATAATTTTTCAAATAATAAAAATTCGAAATTGACACCGCATAAATAAGAGAACTAATAATGGTGCGTTGAATTTATTTTGATGGTATGAAAATTTATTATAGAATTCAATTATCCGCTTCAAAATTATGAATTATATATAAAAAAAATCCTCCTCTCCGTCGCATCGCTTTCGTTGGCTTCCACGTAGAAGGAGATGAGTTCCACGTTCCTAGTCTCCGACGATCAATTTCAAGTCGCTTTCTGTGACCAAATTGGTGCCACATGTTTAGTCGATTACGACCAAGATCGGCACCACTCGTTTACAATTAGCATGCCACGACCAAGATCGGAGGAAAAACAATTGATTTTTTGAAACGGAAGGGGATTAATAATTTTAATTCTTTCCTTGTAACTTCTATACATACAAGTAAGCACAACAATATTATATTGTTCCCATAGGAATATCGTGGTAGCTAAGGTACAGTGTTGTTTATAGAAATGACATGGATCAATTTCGAAGGAGATTTAAAGTTCTTTTCTGAATTTATATGATCCTCACGTGTCTTGATCGTCACGTCAAAATTCATATAATCCTCCGTAATTTATCTCTCTCACAATGACTATAGAATAGATTAGTATGACTCGCTAAATTATCGATTCCAATCTTTTACAGAAACACAACAATATTGTACAGTTCCTCAGACATTTAAAATTTGAGTTCTAACTGCGATATATTTATTAAAAAAAAAATCAAATGAAGTGTTGAATTTATGAAAGTTGGACGGTTGGGTCGTTTACTAGGAAGGTTTTCTGATTTATTTTGAGTCGATAGGATCGACTAATCATTTTTAAAATTAATCGAGCCAAAAATTTAAATACCTGATATCAATTAAAAAAAAAAAACGCACAGCAACATTAGGAAACTATCAAAATTTGAAGCGCTATTTTCGAAACCGCGTTGCAGCGGATCCAGACTGGAACGAAAGAAACGAAACCTGGTCATTTCCATTCCTAGTCGATCTCCGTCACTGTATGGCAAGTAGCAATAAGCTCGAGCCCTCCAGTGGCCTTTCTTAAGGCGACCTTCCATTTTTAATGATGGCGACCGATGAGCCATCCCTACTAACGTCCACCCCGCTTCTCCGCCCGCTACGCGTGTCCCAGCGGTGGCGTCGCCCGTAGCCCAGCCCACTACGTCGCGTTACGTGTCCCCAAGGGGAAGGGAACTATTGGAGCGGCGGCCGATTTATTGACCTCGGCGGTGCTCGATCGTTTGCTCGAACCGAGCAGTTGCAAGGTTGCGTCCTTTCGGTGCTTGCCCTCGGAGTTGGCGGGATGGAGGAGAGGTACGAGACGATGAAGGAGCTGGGAGCCGGGAATTTCGGCGTGGCGAGGTTGGTGAAGGACAGAAGGACAGGGGAGCTCGTCGCTGTCAAGTATATCGAAAGAGGGAGGAAGGTAAAGAAAGAATCTTGTGGCGCATAGATCCCTCTTGTTTTGTTTTTTCCTTTTTGGGTTTTAATCTCAATCTTTGTGACGGACGTGCTGGAGATTTGTGTTACTGTTTTATATTGATTTGGGTGTCTGATTTGAGAGTTGAATCGAGTTTGTTTGTTTGTTTTTTTGTTAAATTTGTTGTGTGAAATTGAGATTTGAATTGCTCTGAAGCTGAATGATCCCCTTTGTTGTTTCTTCCAGATTGATGAGCATGTGCAGCGAGAAATAATTAACCACAGGTCATTGAGGCATCCAAATATTGTGCGGTTTAAGGAGGTAGAAATTCAACTTTTATATTTTATTTTCAGGGGTTGTTGTCGCTGATAAGTTTTCTTTCACTTCGTTTCGTTGTCTGTGCCAGTTTGCATGACTGTTTTAGATTGTTTGAAACGCAGATAACCCACCATTATTATGTTGTCATGTTGTCAGCAATAAGGATTAAGATTAAAGTTCATCTATATTTTTCTTGTGCGATGTTTGTTGTTCTTCTATACATGTTGACAAGTAGTTTTAACTGTTTCTTTCAAGCATCTTGCTTTTACTCTATTCAACTTCTGGTTGTAAATGCACGATGATACAATTTTTGTATTTTAAAGCATATAACTGAAAATTATTTTCTTGCTACACATTAAGCTTCTTTCTTGCCTTCAAAGTTTTTAGATTAACCTGATCCTTATTTTATGGTTAAGTATCGATTGTATTCCTAGTTTCGTGGTTTACCAGTCTGTGCTTAAATGCTGCTTATTTTATCTGAGATTAGTTGTCATGCATTTTGTACTCTAGATGCACCCCTCTAAGCTAGGTAATATTGCAGTCACGTGCAAGCCCAAACATTTTAATATGAACATTGACAAACTATACAGAAGCCCTTTTCCAAAGGTTTAATGAGAATCTTCTACGAAGGGGTTTGGCCTTGATTTACCCGATTTGTGTTTATAAGATTATCTAGCATGCAATAAAATGTTGTCACATATGTGAATATACTTAAGGAAAACAACCTGAAAAAATCTTCTCGCTTGTATTGGATGTTTCTTTATACTTTCTAGTAAGTAACTATTTGAGATTCTGAGTAAAAAAGAACTTGTATCACTCACCGAAGGGGATGGGTTCTTGCAGGTGGTGTTAACACCAACACACCTAGCTATAGTTATGGAATATGCTGCTGGTGGCGAACTATTTGAAAGGATATGCAATGCTGGTCGGTTTAGTGAAGATGAGGTTGTCTGAGTACTAAACATGTTCTCTTATTTCATGTTCTTTTTCTTGGTCATACTTTGGTGTGTATCTATGTTTAGTTATGATTTATGTGAGTTATTTTTATCCAACAGGCAAGGTTCTTTTTTCAGCAGCTGATCTCAGGAGTCAGTTATTGTCATTCTATGGTACATTATAAGTTATGCTTGATCTGAATTCATTTAGGGAATAGGTAGTTGTTCAGTAATATTACTATTGTTTTTCAGGAAATATGTCACCGTGATCTTAAGCTTGAGAATACACTCTTGGATGGAAGTCCTACACCGCATGTTAAGATATGTGATTTTGGTTACTCAAAGGTGAACTTATCTGTTGTTTATGCATTTCTGTCAATTTCAGTGATTATGTTCATGAGTATGTCTGTCCCTGTCGTCTTGCAGTCAGCTTTGTTGCATTCCCAGCCCAAGTCAACAGTGGGTACTCCTGCTTACATTGCACCAGAGGTTCTGTCAAGGAAAGAATACGATGGGAAGGTAATTCTAATACTTGGTCCCATATGTATTGTCTGAGTACTTGATGTGTGTTTTGAGACAGAAAATGAAACAATATTCATAATTGTGATGTGCCTAACTTTTCTTAAGGAAGGTTCCAAAGGGCCTTGAGATTTTCCGAGAATAGTACATGTAGATACAAATAATTTGTTGCTTTTTCTCCATATGCCTTGCTTTCGAGAAATTATATGTAAACTAGATTGAGCGTGAAAGAATCAAGTAGGAAAATCTTTAATTTCTATTAAATAAGAATTATATAAGATCATCTTCATTGGTTTGTAGGAAAATTATTTGGAAAAGAATTTACCTAGCTAGTAGTGGCGAATAAGTTTATGTGGTTCGAGCATAAGAATCCCAATTAATCTTCTTAAACTTGTATCAGATCAGAATGTTAAGATGAAAAATGTGGAATGGTACTATGTTCTACAACTTGCATGATGTTTTCGCTCACTCAACGTATTGATTTGTTTGCAATTTCTAGCGTAGAAGAGTCATTCATTCAACTTGTACAGCATCGTCCAAGTTTCTTCAATCTGTTTGACCATTCCTACTGCCTTAGCCTTATGGTTTTCTATATTTCTTCTATGCTTATAGAGTCTGGTTTGTTAGGTCCTCATTTCTACAACATTAGAGAAGTTTATTTCTTTCGACTCTAGATTGCAGACGTTTGGTCTTGCGGTGTCACACTGTATGTAATGTTAGTTGGCTCCTACCCATTTGAGGATCCAGAAGATCCCAGAAATTTCAGGAAGACGATAAGTGTAAGTTTATTCACAAAAATGATACTGCTTGCTTCTTTAAAAAAATTTCGAGTAATTCTCGTTAACAATGATGTCCGAACAGAGAATATTAAATGTTCAGTTCTCCATTCCGGACTATATACGTGTATCACCGGGGTGCAGACAACTTCTTTCTCAAATTTTTGTCACTGACCCATCAAAGGTGTATTATTGTTCACATCCATTTCTGGCTTATCCAACTTCCCTTTCTGTATTGTTAATGGCTTTGGTTTGCATGTAGAGGATCACAATTCCAGAGATAAAGAAGCATCCATGGTTTCTGAAGAACTTGCCCAAGGAAATTATAAACGGCGAGAAGACAAATTATGAAACAGGGAATGATCAGTCTTTGCAAAGTGTGGAAGAGATAATGCGCATCATCGAAGAGGCTAAGAAACCATTCGAATGCTCTACAGCCCATGATCGTACACTCGCAGAGCTTGCGGAAGCCGATGAACTCGAAGCTGGCATCGACACTGAAGTTGATAGCAGTGGTGACTTTTGGTCACCAATTTGACCCGTAACACTATTGTAATAACTAGCTATTCTCATCAAACATTCACAACTTTGTGCAACTTCATAAAAGAAATTTGTAATGGCCGTAGATCGTCCATCACTTGTATCCAACCGACTGATGTTTTAGTTATGCTGATGGTAACATTTCGACCCGATCATCTCAGATTGATCGCAATCCAACTGGAATAGATTAGATAGATATCCATGGGTACTCGACTGAGGAAGTTACATGGATATCTTTCTCAGAAAGATGTATACTTTTAGCTCGAAGGGCTCTAACAGGAACTTTAGTTACAAGTCAGGTTACAGAACAATTGGAAGTTAAAACAATAGATTACACACATTGGAATGGTTTTAAAGAAAAAAAGTCCCATCTACCATTCCGCCATCAGCAGACACCCAATATAACAAGATGGCTAGGTTTACCTGAGAAGGCTTTTGCAAGAGACCATGAAGGTCAAACTTTCCTTATAAAACTTCCATGAACGTCTTTGAGGGCCAAGTTTCCTCAATGGAGCCTTCACAAGCGACTGTGATTGAGCTTTGGCAAGCAATGAAGCTTTCATAAGCAACCATGACTGCCAAGCTTCCACAAGTACATGGGGTTGGGTTACAAAGGAATAAAACTAGCAAAATATCCACATTTTATTTATCAAAAGAAAGTCATGTTTATCATACTTTAAACTAGAAAACTATGTGGGTGTTTCCCATCTGTTTAATACAAGCCCTAAAATGGGTGAATCGCCACAATGGAATTTAGGTTTAATCCATCGACATTCTGGCTTTTGCATGCAATAATAGTCATAGCGGATCCCTGTTGACGTCTTTGTAGATCAAGTATCTCGTTCTGGATTTTCCAAGCGCTGCATACCTGGTATACAAACAGCAAGAGAATTTTAGACACTGACCTAAAACTATAGTGAGATTATTGATTTCAATCAACAGCATACCATTGAGGAACAAATGGTGCCATCCAAATCACATCGCCTGCCTGAACAGGATACCTGTCACAAAAGACGATATTAACAATGACATGAAATAAAATCACATTTGTAGCTAAAGCAGCATGAAGAAGAAAGCGAGACACATCGACTCTAATCAGTGAGCATCGAATAAATTCATCCAATTGTTCACGACTAAAAGGAAACTAACTGGGAAACAATATATCGTCCTCTGGGAGTGAAAACTACATCAAGTGGAAAAAATTATGTTGTTATCGATCACATCTTAATAGTTTCAGTTTCATTATCCAGATTAGGCATTTGCTTTTGACAATATCATTATGAATAGTAGTTTCGAAAATAAAATAATTAACTTTAATTACAGTAGTGCTCGACAAACTAAAACAGGACAATTGAATATGGCTCAAAATTTTATTAACTTCCATAAGAATTCGTTCTTATGGTACTGAATCTAAACTAATGAACATAAATATAGTTTTCCGTGTTTATCATTACCAGCTGTTGCCCAGGCGATATATTCCTTGTCCCTCCAATAGCAGTAGACCATGCTGATTGTAGTGAACCTCCTGTTGCAGCAAGCAAGGGGCAAAAAAAAATAAAAAATAAAAAAGAAGGGCACCAATCTAAGAGTAAATGACCAAAAACTGACTCAGATAAGCATTGGCAGCAAATATAGCTGGAAAGTAGCCAAACAAACCTTCACATTAAGATATTCTCCAGGTTGGAAATCCATAATCTGCAATTAGAAGGGCAGATGGATGAAAATTAAACACAGTGCTGTGAAGTTGTGAATTTAGAAAAATAACATTAAGCTGGATTGCTATGAATGACCATATGGGCATGAACTAGCAGATATGTTATATATAGCAACAATACTGGACATGTGCAATAATTAATGTGTAAAAAGAAACCACAAATATACTTGGCAGTGGAATTGTCAACTGCTGCATAGAAAATAAATAATAATGCAACAGTAGCCAGCAAGTCTCATGACCAAGGTAACTACACAATGAAAGGTTGAAAGGATTCACGAAATTATGATTATTTATTACAGTTACAATTTCCATATATTTTCCACAGTATATGAATCTTTTCCTAGCTCATGAAAATTTTATTCATTATAAATTAAAGTAATAGAAAAAGGAAAACAGGATCGCCTACTAGTTATAGGTAGGGCAGTGGAATAATATGTTGCAACTTGAATTTACTCACATGGATATTGAAGTCATAATGTGCAGAAGTCGGCAGCAGCTTCCTTAGTTCAAATACCTAAAGTAAACAGATGAACTGAATATATCAACGTATATTCACACAGATGAAGCCCATCATTTGAAACAGACTGACACAAACATAGAGAAAAAAAAACACATTTATTTGTGCATGAAAAGATATCCAATGTCAATAAGTTTTTACCTCCCCCGGAGCTTCTAGAAGTGGCTGCTTCGCTGTTGAACCAATGATTTGTTCTGGATGATAGTTTTCTAGGCTAGCATGTCTATTGGGAAGAATTATAGTGCAACATTAAGATTTAAACAAAGAAAAGAAAAGAAAAATAAAGGGTGGCTTGGTGCACGAAGCTTCTGCCATGCGGGATCCCGAGAAAGGATCCGTTGTACGAAGTCTTATCTTGCTTTGCAAGAGGCTATTTTCAGACTTCGAACATGTGACCTCTAGGTCACAAGACAATAACTTTATTGTTGTGCTAAGAAAAAGAAAAGAAAAATAAGTTGGGAAAAAAATTAAAAACATGACAACTGATGTACTGTTTATGTAGGAAAATAAAATACTAAATGAGCTGATATACAACTAAACGTATATGCCAATGAATTTTTAGGATAAACATTTGTCTACTTCGATAGGAACAAAAAGAACAACCTACGCTCAAAGATTACGACTGTAGATGCGTTGTCAGACTTCAATTTGTGTTCCACGTTTGGAGGTAGATAAACATATGAATCAACCTACATTAAAACAATATGTTATATCCACACAGTCTAATAAATACAAGGCAAAGAAAATGTAAATTAAACTGCTTTACAACTAGATCAGCAATGCCAAATTACTTCCTAACGAGCACCTGCCAGACTATTCTCCTATCAATTTGTAATGAAGCAAGCTCTGAGCCTAAAACCTTAGGCTAGCAATGCATGCATATCTTGATCAAAATATTATATTTTTTCAAATGAAAAATCAATCCAACAACACAAGACCCACTACACTACAATTTTATGCTCAAAGGAAGTCTTGATCGTGATATGCTTGTAAACAAAGTTATCAAACTCGAACCATCGACCTGCAGAAAGGTTCAGGTCACTGATCCATGGACAAGTGGTTAAACAGCCAAACTTCATGTCAATTTGGGCTTTGATCAGGCCTAGTGCTTTGGTCAGACCGACCTAGATCAATCAAATGGACTACATATCTATCTAAAAAAAGACAGCTTGGTGCACAAAGCTTCTACCAATTGGGACCCTGGGGAAGAGTCGGACCACAATGAATTTATTGTACGCAGTCTTACCCAATATTGCAAGAGACTATTTCCCCGATTCGAACCCGTGATCACAGGATTACATGACAGTAACTTTACTGTTGCACTAAGGCTCCCTTCACATATCTATCTAAAAGTAATAAAATATTTTTGAATATATTTTTAGTCATTTCTAAATGAAAATACGTGTTCTTTATTTTAAAGGCATGAGAAAGGTGGTTAAGGTTTAATTTTAGATTAAAAGATCGTCTCACCATAGTTTTTATTGCGAATTTTAGTAGTCCGCAGGGTATCTTAAGACTTTGTGAAATTTATTAATTGTTACAAAACTCCATTAGTTCTTTATTTTAAGGGCACGGGAGAGATGTTTGGTTTAATTTTAAATCTAAAAGATGATATCACCCATTTTTATTGAGAATTTTAGTGGTTAGGAAGCATATCTTAAGATTTTATGAATTATTATAAAACTAGTAAGAGTTGAAAGTTGGCCAAGTCACCTGGATTGATCCAGATTTTTGTTTTTCCCCAATTTCTAAGACTTACCAAACTGGGCAGATTGCTGGTTCCCAAGTTTTCCAGTTGGGACAGAGGTATCTTCCATTCATTTCAATATGGGTCTTTCTGCAGCATATTTTGATCTGCCTCTTTCGCATCATCAAGAAATGAAAAATAGCACTGCCTGCTAGCTATCAGATTCTTACAGGTTCTTGATCAAGACTTTCTTTTTCTAAAATCAAGTAAAAATATAGCAATAAAAATGACCGAATGAACGTTTGCTTTATACGTCAATTGTTTTTAGATGATGATAGGAGCATTAGATGTAAGAGTTCAGAATTGGAATCTTTTAGTATAAAGCATCAGATGTATGTAATATACAAAAAGAACTAGTATTAGAAAATAGACATAGCAAAAAGGTCAAATGAACTATGTGCAAATATCTTTAAGAAGTGTTGACATGCAATTGAGGATAGATTAGATCTACAAAACTATTAACGTGAAGAATTAAATACGACCACAGAAAGGTTGGCAAAAAATAAACAAATAGAAATCTTACAGGCAATTTATGATCAATTAGGGAACCATTTGAAAATGTCACACTGCCCTCGATGACAAAGACAAACCTGGATGAATAAAGAACATGGTATAAGTAAAGCATAATATTACTATGTCTCAACTAAATAAAAAATAAAGATTGTCCAAATTATAGAAGAAGAAAGAAGAAAAAAAAAATACCAAAGGAAGTACCCCTAAAGATCCCCAGAAGGCATGAAAAAGGTCAAGTCAACCTGGACAAAGATTGTCCATAGAGATTATATTACATTTGCTATCTAATTTTGTGAGACCATATAATCATTGCTATACAAACAGGCTTCTAGTTATATAAAATCATAAAATAATATTAATCCTCTTGAAAATTTCAGCTTCATTTGCGAGTGTCTCATGCTAACTTGAAGGCATTTTTAGTTCTAGCCTTTAATGCACGAGATATCGACAATCACACTAGTGCTATTACATCAAAGGAAAAAAAAATACTGGCGTTAGTATGTAAGCAACATATATTACATGGAAGCAAGTTCAAATTTTTGTGTCAAAAAGAACACCAACACAAACAAACACTGAATGAGAAGGTACCTTTCAACATCTTTTGGGGGTAGCCCTGATCTAGAATTCTCTGCATGGAGAATCAAGATAACAATGTACAATGTCAACAATGAAGAACATAATGCAGATACAACCAATAGCATACAAGCCAAGCATCATCATATGATCAGCATGTGACAGTGCAGGTGGTGCACCAAGCCCATTATTGACCATCTAACCTCCATACAGTTCTTTTTTGCACTTGCCACATGAACGTCAGCATTAACACAAAAGCAGAGTAAGTGGAGTTTAAGTGCACAAGATGACAATTTGGAGTCTCAAACATTTGGCCTCTCAAGCTCCCATAATGTCCTAAATGCATTATCCACCTAGTAAGTGTTAATACTCCAATCGGTTAAGGAGGAGATGATTGGAATTCAAAGTGGTGTAAAATGCGGTTGGTTTTGATGTTCAGTCAAATGAGATTAAGTTAGGGCTTACTAGTGTTTTTGATATGTGTGTCTAAATGTGCAAAATCTTAGGAGAACACATGGATACCCAATGACTGAAGATCTGGTGGAGTACAGTGAAAGGTGGTATGGAACACCCCAAGGATCGAAAAGGACAAGAAGCATCAGAGACAATGAGATCTTGATAGAATACACAAGCGAGTGAGAAGGATGACACGGAAAGAGAGCCAACAGGCTCATGCATCCTAAGTACGAGGAGGTTGGCAGAATATTACTCTAGTAAAACGAGAAAGACACAGAGAGTGAATCGGAAGAGCTTGATGCATCCAAGGAACGAGAAGTTGAGAGGAAGACTATGTAAGGTAAGCTGGTGAGATGAGTTGACTAACCTGTACTCGGGATGAGGGTAGACTCAACTTAGGCCGATTCAGGCATAATCAACTGATTTAGGAGGTTTGAGCAACTAGAACAATGGTTTACTGGAATAGTGGTTTCAGTCAATCAGATTTTTTTGATTGACCGAACCAACAGGTCTAATCGACCAATGCACAATTTTATCCACTTATTTATTTGAACGAGTTATTGTGGAATTCGGATCAGGCGATCGAAAATTGGGATCAGACAACCGGAAGCCATGTGGAAGCTGATCCAACTGTGCAAATTCAATGTAAATGGGATTGGATGACCGATAAATAAGATCAAGCAACCAGATGCTACGTGGGATGCAACCCAGAGCGACTGACTTGATTCTAGACAATCGGAAGAGTTCCATGTCAACAGAAGCGACGGGAGACAACCTCTTCATGGACAAGACAAATCTATCACATTACAGATTTCAGTCAATCAAACATGTCACGTCAGCATATCGACTAGATCTAGGCAGAGATTATAAAAGGAGGCAAACAATTCCTATTCAAGTATCCACAACATTGTACTCGAAATCATTTGTGTTGAAGTGTGTTCTTTCCTCTTCTTCCTTGTACTTCTAATTCGTGTAAAAGGTTTCTCCACCTCCGGCACCTTACCGAAGAGGAGAAAGATAGTGGACAAATGAATATGTGCATAAGCCTTGGACATAGCAATCTTGGAGTTGTGAACTAAGTAAATCTCATGTCCCTTCTCTTATTTTATGTTTATTTGTTTCAATTAATGTTTATGTGGTCTTACTAAGCAATTAGCAAGAGAAAATAGAAAACTTGCACGTACACTTTTCACCCCATCTCCCTCTAGCGATCGGCGCCAGCAGTAAGGAGTGTATTTGTTGCATGGATGAAACCATAGTTTATTGAATGTTTTCCATTTGTGTTTTCACCATTTTGCAAATCTCAAAACTATTTCCTAGGTTGAGGAACATTAGCAACTAGAAAGTTGATCTAATATCAAATGTTATGACCACATATAAGAATGAGAAACAAAATGTCCAAGCTGAATTTAATAAGTTTTGTACTGATGGAACACGACAGCACATAAGAAAGAACTAAGTTAACTAATCCAAGTAATAACACACATTGTGAAAACAGAATGAGTGGTCCTGAGTTCAGTCTCAATCAATGCTATAATTTAGATTGCTAATGAATTGGTCAACTGACAGCCAACATTTTCTTCATTTTATTTTACCTTTTTTTTTGTGTTTCTACAAGTGATTGCACCTACTGCAGAACTGACACAACAAATGTTCATAATTAAAACGACAAATCAATCATCAAATACAGTAAATCAGAACCATTAGCATAAAAGCATTGCAAAGAGAAAGGAGAAGCAGTGGTTTTACTTCTGATATCAAGTGCTTAAGTTGTAACAAAAGGGGTTTGATTCATTTAGTATTTAATCTCACAAACCACAACCATCTAACAATGCTAATGAAAGATATTCATAGCTTATACGTTCTTAACATCAGCAATTTACACAGTTTGTGGAGCAAAGTTCTTTCAAAAAGGAATTATAAAGTTGAGTCAGAGATTATTCAACCTACTCTTGTTTTCCAGATGCATCATCATGGATCCAGATGACTTATTCAGCTAGTGAATTGATAGCTCAATTTTTTTTATGTAAACAAGCTAAAAAGATCTGAATTGAACTTCGTAACATGTTGCAAATCTACTGAGTAGTTGTCACATGTTGTTTGTATTTTGGGTGAATAATGATCACCATACCTTGCATCCTTGCTAAGAACATTGAAAAGTGTGACCCAATTGCTGGGGTAACCAAGTATGCTCCCAATGTATTCACCCTTTAAATATTATAAAAAAAAATGGAAGACTTCAATATTGGTTTTTCAGCCAAAAATCTGAAAAGAGCATAGTAGTTTACCAATTTGGTAGAGGACTGAACACATGACTTTCTGGTGTTATGACAGCATGGTCTCTTTCGTACACACTACGCGTAAAACCAGGCAAGTCTACAAAATAGCAAATAAGTCCTATAAATTGAGATTTTGAAATCACTATCTTTAAGGAAGTACTTGAGTCAAGCAGCAACAACATAAGTAATATGGGAAGTGGCAACCTTAGTGACAATTGTTGTACTAATAGAATATGTAGATCCTTTAGCAAGCAACCAAAAATCTTTTATCGAGGAAAGGTTTTCTCCTGTCCCTATCAATGACTAAGATCTGAATCGTAGAAATAATCATCTAGCTTGAATTGCTTAAATTGCAAATAGATTTTCCTCAAGATTTCAGGAATAATGCTGTGATTATTGGATTTATTGCCATTGTGTATTATTTTATCTTAGTCCAGCAACTTAAAGTTAAAATCAAAAGATTCTCCCATCCGTTAAGAATACATGAAGCATTGTTCAGTTAAATGATTAGTGCACCATTAAACTTTAGGCATAGGTGACGAAAAACATTGGGATCCCAAGAAACCCCAAGAAAAGTATCTAGATATAGATGAGCATTGAGAACTAGTAGTTGCGTCCATTGTAACAATAACAACAACAATCCATAAGTTTCAAGTTCCACCTAACTAGGATAAGCTATGTGTATCTTTTTCTTACTAATTCTGCTCATGCAAGTTAAATCTTTATCTTCAACTCTTCAGTTATATTGATGATGTATGTAACTTCTACCTACAAAGTCTTGGATACAATGTTTATTTTACAATAGAACAAAATCAGGCAAATTGGGGCATATGCTGGATAAGAATAATACGACCTTAGTGTTAATAGTATATGCAATGGTAACCAAGATTTTAAAGAGCATATTGGAGTTATCACATAGTGAATATGCAATATGTGGGTGCATAAACAGATTCATTTTGTGGCGGTCATTCTTGAATAAAAATTATTTAGCGTAATTGTTTTTTACAACGCAACATTTTCTAAATCCTCATCTTAACAAATAAGTCTTAGAAAAAAAAATACTGGGTCTAGTATTTGACAATAAGGAGCGAATGATAAAGATATAACTTATAAGTTTGGGCGGTCAGAAATTTGCGATTGGGGGGAAAGGAAATCAAAAGCCCTCTTTTAGAAAGAAAAAAAGAAGAAGAAGAAACGAGCGAATGATAACTTTGAAGAACGAATGCTTTTTAATATATAACGAGGACGAAGAATCGAAAGATGTTCCATTCCATATCCCGAATAAAATAAACAACTTTATGGAAACATCAAGAACGGCGCTTTTGGGTATTCCAGCCATACCTTGGAGATGAGCGGGCGAAAGGGTAGGGTTTGTGGCTTTCCAGTAAAGTGGCTTCGTGGTTGAGCCAGTGACGACGGAAGGAGGAACCGAACAGAAGCCTTCCTGCCCAGCCGCCCATCGAACTGCGACGACAAAGGATTAGCTGAAGAGGGAGATGAAGGCGAGCTGCTCGACTTACCAGTGGAAAGCAAGAGGAAGAAGAGAGAGTGAGCGGCGAGGAACGACATCGAGGGCGCCCTCTGCCACAACATTGTTCGTTTTCGATGGATCTTGGAGAACCATCATGCGCTCTCAGCGTCGCCTTTTCTAGGCGAAGTGGATGAATGACGATACTGTCCCAAATTACAATTTCATTATATTTTACCAAAGGCCACCAAACTTTTAATAATTCTTTAAAAAATGCATTATACTTTTATATTTACTAAAATCATTCTTTTTAATAAAATACTTATAGCTGTCAAATTGAATCGTTGGATTGACTCACCCTATCAAATAATTTAAACAGATTAGATTGAAATTTTATTAATCTGTTATTTTAACAGACCTAAATAGATCGATCTACATGGGTTGCGGATCTAGACGGATCGATCTGTGGTGAGCTGAATTAGCTCGCATATTGAGAAATATCAAAAGATGGAACAAATGAAAATAAAATTATCTAAATTTTTTTATTAATATTCTAATATTAATAAGATGAGTTTTTCACCCTCACAATTCTTTTCTATCATATATATATATCTTGTTGGTGAAGTAGGTACCTAAATCGAACCTAAGTTTTGATTATAGCAAATGATATAAAGTTAAGCTCATTTTGTTATCTCACGAGCTAAATCAAGTGTGCAGAAAAGTGCTAAAGCTAGAGCTGAAGGTCAGCGACACCCGGAGGGAGCTGTGGTGGTCGGGCGACACCGGAATGACTTCGTAGGAAGCCGAAGGAATCAGATGAAAGACCGGAAGCAGAAGCTACAAGGTAAATGTCGAGGTAAACTCGTGTGAGTGAGCGCAAGGAAGGTCGTGTCCTCTGATGGGGACATTCTTAGGCGACGATCCGACCAAGACCTCCCATGGAAAGTCTAAGTCGAGATCGGATGGTGTATGTCCATATGTCCATTTAATTTACTTATTTCAATGTCATTTTTGAGCTAACTCTTGATGTAGTTGAAAATCCTGGCCATCAGTTCAACCGGCCAGTTCAACTGTTGTTTGAATTACAGCTTCGAGGAGAGTCAATTCTCATCCCTTTCTTCAAGGTGATAGGATCTCCATGGTGAACGTCTAGGGTTTCCAAGGCTATAAAAATAGGAGTTATCCACCCCATTTTCATCATCAAAAAGCTCTTCAAAAGCCTCCGGTACGATACTCTTCTATGACGACCTTACGACGACGAAGTGCTACCGCATTTTCGACGACAAGTGCCTAACTTTTATTACTTTATTTAGTCGTTGGTCTTTCTCTTTTATTGTCATCTATAAATCTTTATTTATCGTGCTTTAATCATAACAAGGAGAGGGGGAGTGTCCATCTACCTTGAGCTTTTTTATATCGTGTGTATTCGCTTACTCCTACCTCTAACGAGGAGGAGTGTTTTTAATGTTTTGCTCTCTGTACGCGATCTAAGACCGTTAGGGCCTTGGACTAGCAGCCGAAGGCTGTGAACCAAGTAAAAACAAACGAGTACTTTTTCCTTTCCGTTGCATTTACTCTCATTTTATATCGAATGAACGAATTTTATCTTGCGCTATTCACCCCCCCCCTCTAGCGCTCTAATCGATCCAACAATTGATATCAGAGTCGAGGGTGCTAAGATTTGGTGAAACCACCAATCTAGCTTTTCTATAGATTTTTTTTTAAATTATGTTTATTTCGATTTTTTTGTAAGCTCTTTCACTCGTTTAGTTTTTCTCCCGCACTACTAATCCAAGACGCGAGTCTTGGTATATTCCGCTCGTTTTTGTCATTGCTAGGTTTTTCTTCATTTTCTTTCTCTTTTTGTATCAATGGCCCATCTCAAGGGTTTTAGCACCGTTCGACCTCCGTTTTACAGCGGAGATGACTTCCGTTATTGTAAGGGTCGGATGGAGTGCTTCCTTAAGACCCAAATCGAGATGTGGATCATAATCCAAACGAGATTCACACTTCCGACTAACAAAGTGGGTGAATCTTTGGATTATGACCAATGGACTAATGCTACAAAAAGACAAGTTGAAGCCGATGCCAAGGCGACTCAAATCCTCCAATGCGACTTGTCTAATGAGGAGCTTAATCGCGTTTGCCCCTTCATCAACGCAAAGGATCTCTGGACAAAGCTAGTGGAGTTATACGAAGGGACCGACGAAGTCAAGGTATGTAAGCGTGATCTCCTTTTCAATAGGTTGTATAATCTAAAAATGCAAGAACACGAGACGACGATGCAACTGCACACTCGGGTTCAAGATATCGTCAACAACTTACACGCAATCGGACAAAAGGTCTAAAACTCGTTTCCTAGGACCACCTTGTGGGCATCCATAGTCGATGCCTACAAGGTCTCTAAGGATCTTTTAAAACTTAGATTAGATGAATTATTTTCGGATTTCGAACTCCATGAACAGTCCAACTCGGAACTCGAGAAGGGTATAATACTTTTTGCAGGTTCGAAAAAGAAAACCGCGAGCAAGCCACCCTCGAACGAGGAAGAAGATGAGTCCGATTTAGAGGTCGCCCCGGAATTGGAGACCGAACTAGTCAACCTAGTTCGGAGGATAGTCAAGGGCCGAAAGCGAACCTTCACTCGACCCAACGAAGGTAAGCCTAAAAGTTCTAATGTTAGGTGTTACGAATGCAACAGGTTTGGACACATCAAGTCTGAATGTCCGAAGCTCAAGAGCAAAACACCTAAACTCAAGAAGGCACTCAACGCTACGTGGGAAGAAGCGTCGGAGGAAAAAAGACGATGACCACGTCTTCATGGCTAAACCAGCTGAGTCGGAGACAGGGTCTGAACCAGAGCATGAGTCTGAAACCGAAGACGAATCGGACTACAAAGCTCTATTAAAGACAAGTCACGGATCCGCATCCGGTCCAAGAGATGCACTTAAGGTAAGTCGATCTCTTATTAGTACTCTTTACAGTGCGATTAAATTCTTAACTAGGAAATTAGCTAAGTTCGAGTCCAAGGTCGAGACCCTGGTTGAGAAGGTTAAACTCCTCAAACACGAGGTCTCCCTAACCTCTTCGACTAGTCAAGTTCAAGAGGAGGACTCAACTCTGATTGAAAAGCTCGAAGTTGAGAACTCACTCTTGAAAAGTCAAGTCGAAGATCTTAGGAACACGTTGGAAAGATTTACTTTGGGATTCAAGGGACTTGACCTCCTACTTGGATCGTAAAGGGTCGTATACAACAAGGCCGGACTAAGGTTTAGCTCAAATACGACCAACAAATTGTATATGTCGATTGTAAGTCGACATAAAAAACATGTCCAAGCATGGGTCCCTAAGACCGCTTTGATTTAAAAATTAGGATCCAACCAGTACTGGGTTCTCAAGGACCAAATTCACTATGTTGAGAGACCGAACCGATTCAACGGTCCAGGGGGAGCCAGTACAAAATTTGTTTGTGCTCTAACTTAGAAATTGCATGCTTAGGTCCTTTATTTATTTTTATTTTTCTTTTTAGAATGGTTAAATAGGACTATAACTCGTCAATACTTGGTAACATAGTACCAGGATGCGGCGAGATGATTGTACGCTAGGAAAACGAAGTCTCATGTATTCGAGCTAGATAAGGCGTATCTAGTTCGGTGCACTTGACCGAGTGGAACTAGCTGAAGCTACCTCATTGTATCCTAGACTAGTTAGACCAAGAAGTGGTCTTAGGTGAGTCAAGTCTCTATTTTCTTGAAAATGGCTTTGTTTAAGGAAGTGATCGTTTTTCCGATCAAAGAAGATCCCTGTGCCTCGCCACGACCTGGAAGTCATGATCTTGAAAAGGTGACTTGATAAGCTTAAGGTTAAATCCGAATCTAATGCAAGGTTGGCAAGTGCTCAAATCATTAAATTCAAATCAAGTAAAATGGAAAGTCATCTCACAAGAACATATAAGAATAACATGCTTAATCATGTAGACATGGGTGAGATGATTTAGGTTTAATAATTTACAATCAACTTTTAGCAATTCCAATATCCGATCAAACTACCTTGTGTGTAGGATCAATGGATGTTGGACAGTGGTTGCTCCCGACACATGACCGGGGATCAACTCAAGTTTTTGAAACTTCGATTCAAACGATAAGGATCGATAGCCTTCGGAAACAACGGTAAGCTCAAAATCATCGGATCAGGTGATATTGAGCTCAACTCAAACTTTATCATTCAAAATGTCTTATTGGTAGAAAATTTCTAATATGATTTAATTAGTGTAAGTCAATTGTGTGATAATAACTATAAGATCATATTTCTAGAAAATGAATGCGTAATTAAAACAAATGAAACCTCTACAACAATTCTTAAAGGAACCAGAAATAACAATATTTATACTATTAATTTAACTAACTCCTTAACCAAGTGTCTTATGACACGACAAGAGGAATCTTGGTTGTGGCACCGACGACTCGGTCACTTGCACCCAAGACTCATCCACAAGATGAGTCAGAGTGACTTAGTTAGAGGTTTGCCTAACCTCAACAACTTGGATAATAAAATATGTAATGCTTGTCAACAAGGTAAATAATCTAGGACACACCATCAACTAATTAATCAAGAACGAACCAAAAGTGTTCTTGAGCTCCTACACATTGATCTATTTGATTCACACGGAGCTAAGTCACTTAAACAGAGTCAATTCTGCTTAGTCATAATTGACGACTATTCTAGATTTACTTGGGTTAGGTTCATCAAATACAAAAGTAATGCCCTAGATCAATTAATCAACCTATTTAAAATAATAGAAAATCAACAAAACCTTAAAATCAAAAGACTTAGGAGTGATCATGGTGGTGAATTCGAGAACCACAGATTTACAGAATTCTATAACCTAAATGGATAACACCATGAGTTCTCATGTCCTAGAACCCCACAACAGAATGACCTAGTAGAACGTAAAAATAGAACCCTACAAGAAGCCGCTAGGACAATGTTAAATGAGTATAACCTACCCGATAGGTTTTGGGCAGAAACCTTTAGTACGACTTGCTATGCCCAAAATAGGATCCTTATGGTAAAGAGGCACCTTAAGACCTCTTACGAAATTTATCACGATAAAATATCTAACATCAAGTACTTTAAGGTATTTGGATGTAAGGTACATATCTTAAACACTAAGGATTACCTAGGGAAATTCACATCCAAAATCTCTATCGGAATCTTTCTAGGATACTCGACTACGAGTAGAGCCTATAGGGTATATAACCATGACACCCTTAGAGTCGAAAAGACTATTAATGTAGTGTTTGACGAATGACACAAACCTACAAAACCCCTAGCAACCCCAATTAGCGAGCCGATTCATACCAGACTCGACTCCGATCTTGAGATCGAGTCTAGTATTAATCCTATCCTAAGTCAACCAAATCATCCTATCGACCAAGCGATAGGTGACTCTAACCCAAGTCAAACTAGGACTAAAAAGAATCACCCTATCAACCAAGTGATAGGTGATCGAAATCTAGGAGTTCGAACTAGAGCTTCATACCGAAACCTTAGTCAAATTTCCTTGATTTCCAAAATTGAACCCAAAACCATTGACCAAGCTCTTCTTGATCCCGATTGGATTATTGTAATGCAAGAAGAGCTAGCTCAATTCACTAGGAATGAAGTATGAGAATTAGTATCACCACCTAAAGATAGGGGTGTGCATTCGGTTAAAACCGAACCGACCGAACCGATTAAGATCGAAACCGAATAAACCGAAATTTTTTTAACTAAACCGAATCGACCGAAATTTTTCAATGAACCGAACCAATTTTGTAAAAAAAAAATCGGTTTTTTCGGTTAAAAACCGAAAAAAAACCGATTTTTACCGACTACCAATCATTGTTGATACATCACGATCAGGTAATTGGTACTCAATGATCGATGTGATACATCACCAATCAGATTCACCGGACGAATTAATATTTTTAAGTCGATCGATGACGCAAATCAATCGATCGATGGTACAATCAATCGATCGATATATAACATCGATCGATCGATTGAGTATCACGATCGAACAGTATCACGATCATTAAATACCGATCGATCGTTCTAAATGAATTTTACGATAAGCAATCATGATCGTTATGAACGATCGATTTCTGTAAAATTCTATATTAAAACACTAATTTGATGTCATTTCGTGCATTTAATGAATATATACGATTAGATATAACCTATATCTATTATGTGAAACCTTAAATTTACACGATTTATTAGAATTTAAAAAAAAAATACCTCCCCTATATTTATATAAGTTATTTTCCTGTACATTCTTAAATTTCAACATTAAAATTTAAAACATTCAATATTACACAATAACATAACTATTTAAATTAAATATATTATACATGTCAACAAGAGCACAACTATACAAAACACAATTTAATAAATGTCAACACATCAAAATATATAAAAATATCTCGTTAAAATTAAAACATTCAAGCAATCAAGCTGCTAACATAGCAATGAAACATATAATTTTAACTTTTTTACACTTCAGTTATAGCCTTATAGAACATGTCAAATATCAAAATGAATACAATGTATCCTTAGATCTTGAGAGTTGACACTTGAGACTTGAGAGTTGACTTGAGTCCTTGGCCCTTCCTTCACTCCTTGACTGAGTAAGTTGCTATGTTAACTTACAAGGAGAGTTGACTCCTTGTAAGTTGTGACTTGATTTCAGAGTTTAAAGTTTAAACTTATTTGCTTCACCACTTGTGTTTATCCTAATAAATAATGATCAAGAAGTACAAATTTATTATTACTATTTGAACAAGATAATTAAAAAGTAAATACACTTATAACTAGATTATAATAATTGAAGCATACCATGAAGTAGTTAATTACACCTCAATTGGTGTTGACGAAGAAGACGAATCCAATATTACTTTTGAGAACTCTGACAAAAAAGTATAACATGATACAAGTCAAATAAATTAATACTCTATATATTTTTAATTGTAAACAAATAACTAACTATAAATAAAACGTACCGCTTTCAAGTTTTTCTACATCTTCTAAAATTTCTTCGACATTAATTGGCATCAAACTTAATCGAAGCCAATCTTGAGTACAAATCAGACTTTCTACCACTCTAGGAGTCAATGAACTCCTGAAACAATCAATGCACCACCACCGATCTTTGGCGGATTCTCAAGCAATCTGATATTGGAATGACTAACACATCACGAGCAATTTGAGCAAGTATAGGAAATCTATGACAATTTTGTTTCCACCATCCCAAAATGTCAAAAGTCTCACAATATTCTTCAACTATTTCATTCAGATACTTATCTAATTCTGACATATTGCCATCACCAAAAATTTGTGCCTTTTGTTTCTTATACTTTGCAAAGATTGATTGCCTTTTCAAATCTATTTGACTCATATTTTTAGGCACGATGTCGCTATCACGATTCAATTAATCAAATTTTTGAGGTGTTACTTTGAGGCTCTATTTTCTCCTTATAATTTTTGTACAAAGCAAACAAAGTCTCCTTTATATTCTTTCCTGCTATTGCACTTTTCATCTCCATATAACTCAATCAACATAAATTCCAAAAATCTAATTTATGTCTTGGATCAAGTACCACTATGATATAAATCAATTTATTCATTTTCTCTGGATCTCCCCAATATTTGTCAAATTTCATTTTCATTCTCAATCCCATTGAATACACATCAGGTTCATCACTATCTTGCCACTCCTTTAATATGTAATGAATAGAACTGATTTCATGTGCAAAAGTGTTAGAAGTGACATATAAAGATCTTGAGACTTTTAATGTTAACTCATAAAAAACTTGCAACAGAGATGCAAAGAGTCTAATATTATTCCAATCAGCACTAGTTGGCTTCCCATCAATAGTCAGAATTCGCTTGGACATTCCCGTCTAGTCCAAATATCATATCTCCATTGTCATTCACAACAACACCCCAATCTATATGTTGAAGATACAGTCTAAAGCATGGGTCTTGTTCATCAAACCTATCAAAAGCTCTTTCAAATTTTTCCGCTACATTCAACATCAAATAAGTTGAATTCCATCTGGTTGGTACATCCAAACACAATGATTTTTTACTTTCAATTTTTTCAATTTCTACACATTCGTTGAACTTGCTTAATCTAGAGGGGGATTGCAAAATATATTTAATAGCATTCCTGACTCTCATCACAGATGGATTTATATCTTTCAAGCCATCAACAACAATCAAATTGATTATATGAGCTACACATCTCATATGAATGAATTCACCTTTTAAAATAGTAGAATCCCAGTTAACCATCTTTTTCTTGAAACTATTGACAGAGACATCATTTGAACTTGCATTATCAACAGTAATAGTGAACATTCTATTAATTTCCCAACCTCTCAAACAATTTTCAATAGCTAAACTGATGGCCTCGCCTTTATGACTTGTAATTGGACAAAAATTCAAAATTCTTTTATGCAGCTTCCAATCTTTATCGATAAAATGAGCAGTCAAACACATATAGTTAATTTTTTGAATCGATGTCCATGTATCAGTAGTCAAACAAACTCTTTGTGTCGAATCATGCAACAGACTTTTCAATTTTTCCCTTTCAATTTTGTATAATTCAAGACAATCACGTGCAACTGTCCATCTCGAAGGAATTCTAAACTTTGGACATACCATAGACATAAATGCTTTAAACCCTTCTCCTTCTACAAATTTAAAAGGCAATTCATCCATGATAATCATTCTAGCTAATGTTTTTCTAGATGCATCCTGATCAAATTTCCAAGAAATAAGAGATCCCTCACCCTGTTTTGCACCCACTTGAAAACTCAACTGTGTTTGATTTGTTTCAATAGCATGAGGATGTTTCTTGCATGAGGTCATATGAGATTTCAAACTTGTTGTTCCATTCTTGTATGGATCACAAAAAAACTCCTTATCACAATAATTGCATTTGGCTTTAATCTCATTAGCCAAATGCTCTCATACCTCACTTCTTGGTTTGATTGTTTTCCGTTTGCTTACTTTTTCTATCACAGATGGTCTTGTACCTACTAAAGATCCAGATTGTGACATTGAACAACTATTATCAACATCCATATTTGAAAGATTTTCTTGTATTGACATCTAAAAAAAACATACAATTCATTAAAAAAATTATATATAACTATTTTACTAGATTAGCAATTTAGAATTATAAACAAAGTATGCCCCTAAACCTAAAATTTTTACTATTCATGAATCATGATCATCGTTAGTCGTCGAAAATTGAATCATAAAAATAACTAAATAAGTATAGTAAAACAACTAAATAAGTATAGTAAACTAACCGTTGATCGTCGAAAATTGAAAGGGTGTGGGAAGCAAAGTCGTCGATGTGCGAGTGGAGCCTAGGAGAGGAGACGGAGACGAAGACGGAGAGAATTAGGGTTTAGGATAGACAGATACGAAGAGTGGACTGACGGAGGCCGGAAAGAGGGCTTAGGAGAGTTGGCGAGAGGCTGAGAGTGAAAGGTTAGGATTTAGGGAAGAAAATCGTGATTTGTGGTTTCACGAATCACGATTTTAGACAAAATCGTGATAAATCAGTCGACTGATTGGACCATCAGTCGACTGATTTTAGCCATCAGTCAACTAATAAACATTCTGTGATCGACTGATATCTGTCCATTGAGGTACAGTCGACTGATATCTAAAATCAGTCGACTGATGGTCCAATCAGTCGACTGGTGGGAAAAAATCGGTCAGTTCGAGTAAATCGAATTTTTCCGGTTCAAACCCGAAACCGAATCGAAAAAACCGAATAAACCGATATTTTTAGATAAAAAAACTGAATTTCCGATTGAACCGAACCGAACTTGAAAGTTCTGTCGGTTCGGTCGGTTTTTTCGGTTTAACCGACCGATTGCACACCCCTACCTAAAGATAAAACAATCATTGAGACAAGGTGGGTATTTCGAAATAAACTTGATGATAAGGGTGAAGTAGTTAGAAATAAAGCTAGATTAGTCGCTAAAGGGTTTAGTCATGTCAAAGGTTTAGATTACGACGAGACCTATACCCCAGTAGCTAAATTAGAGTCCATCTGAATGCTGTAAGCCTACGTTGTACATCGAGGATTTAAGTTATTTCAAATGGATGTCAAGTCAGCATTTTTGAATGGACTTATTAAGGAAGAGGTATACGTTAGTCAACCCCCCCCGGATTTGAAAGCCTAAATAAACCCGACCATGTCCTTAAACTAAAGAAAGCTCTCTATGGACTCAAATAAGCTCCTCGAGCTTGGTATGAGAGGCTTTTGATTTACCTTAAGTCCAAAGGATTTAACCAAGGTTTAGTCGACTCAATCTGTCAAGTCTCAAAAAAATTAAAAAAAAAAAAATAACCATGATAAAATGGTAAAAATACACGGGCGAATGTCATCGGAAAGGTGGATAAATGTTGGGGTCTAGTTACACCCTAAATAATCACCGTTTGGGGGCATGAAAAGGGAAAAACCCTAAACCACCCTATTTAACCGGCCAAACCCTATTTATTTCTTTTTTTGATTTTCTTCTTTTTCCCTTCGCCTCCGTTCGCGCGACCCTCTTTCTTCCGCGAGCCGCCACAGCCGACGAAAGGCGATCGCCGAATCCCTGCCGCCGGAGTCGACGCCCACCTGCCGGAGCTACACCGACCTTCCTCCTCCCTCTTCACGGTGAGGTCTTTGGCTAGGGCAGCGAGGGCGGAGAGTTTAGCCATTTTTGTCGAGGTGCAGCGGCGGAGCAGATGGGGAGATCGGGATTGACGAGGTTTGAGCTTGTGGTTCTGAGATAGGAGTTCTAGCGGGGTTCATGGGAATTTCGTAGGTTTGGAAGGGATGGAGCTAGAGAAAGCCGGTGGAGCTTGGATCCTGTCGGCTGATGGAGGTGAGGAGTAGGGGTCGGGTTCTCATCGGGTCTGGGTATTTGGCCTCCAGGTGGTGTTCTAGCAGGGCCATGGGGGGGGAATTTCCGGTAGCTGGAAGAGATGGAGCTATGGAAACCGGTGGGGGCTTGGTTCCCGTCGGCTAGAAGAAGGGGAGGAGCAGAGAGAGATTTGTGAGAGGTGGTTAGGGATTTAAACCTTTGGGTTTGAATTGGGAATTCTAGATGGAGGTGATCGGACCCGGTGGTTTAGGGTGCTCGGTAGGTGAGGGGCAGGGAAATGGAATGGGGAAATAGTTTCTTTGGGTTCTTATGATAGAAGGGATTATGATCTTAGGATCACTGTTGTTGAACGGATGCGTGGATATAGAAAAATTATATGTACATGAGTATTATGTATGTAGATGATTCCTGCTTATTTGTTCTCGGTCAGCATGTTTAGTTAACCCTTTATAAATTGTTCTTAATGCTGTAAATGATATATAATATGTTAGTAATATATGAGAGATGTCCTAAGGCAATCGCCTTATGTATGAACCATTTATATGATAAATGAAGATTCACTATTTGAGTATACATGTTTCATGTATTTGATTGGATCTTAAACTCATTTACTGAATGTCCACGATGCGATTCACAGCATGAGAGAATTTGTGATTGGATCACAACTAGTGAGTATCTCTACATGTGTAATTGTGATGTATCGGAATTATCCCTAGTCGATGAATTGATGGATTTGGACACCATCAATTCTGTCGAGACTAGCACGAGGTATACTCCTTGGTGTATCCAAGCGGTGATTCTCACGGAGACATAGTGATGTCCGGAGTTAATCGTGGATGCTAGTTATGGTAACTAGTTCATTGGAGTGACCAGCCGTAAGACTTCATATGGTTCTCTGCATATATAGATATGTCAATGAAGTTCTTACTGTGGCTTAAGTGCGATGTTCCTTTGACTTGCGGTATTCAAGTCATCTTAATCATGGAGACTTATGCTTTGACATCTTAAGCAAACATCTCTAAGGAGATGTGGACCTGGGATGATTGGGTATAAGTCAAAGTGATCGAAGGTGTTTGAATAGCCTATAAAGGATTCACCACTCCTTGAGAGGAGATGTATACCCATGGCCTCTCGTCGGATTGTTACTAAAGTCTTTGGCCAAAACATTACATGTTTAGAGTAAGGTACTCTTCGATACATGTGGAGTAACTAGAATCCGTAGGACGAGGAAATGATACTTGGGCTAGGTGTGACGTAGTCAGCCTAGTGGGGACTGACACAATATACCATGTCCTGAACCAAGTGGGTATAAGATGAGTGAAGGGAATGGGGCACGAATCATTCGAGCTACTGAAGGGTTTCAGAAATAGTTCTAGATCAACCGTTGATCTTTTCGGTTAATTGGAGATCATGATGTACTACTAGGTGCCACTCATGATCGTTCTATAATTAATGGTTAATTATAGACGGCCAACATAAACCGAGAACCTATTTGGTCACACGCACAACGAGTGTAATCCAAAGGATTTAAAACGAGCTTGAGAATGGGATTCTCAGACCGAGAGAAACTATGTTTGGTTGGACCAAACATAAAGCGAGCATGAAATCGTTTCAGTCGCAATGGAAGCGTGGATGGGCCGCGTCTTATGAAGACGTAATGGATGAACCAAAATGGTTTGGTTCTAATCCAATGGATGAGAATAAACCAAAGGGTTTGGTTTATTTTAAACGAATGAACCAAAAGTTGGTTCGGTTCGTTTTAACTTAAAATAAACCATCATGGTTTGGTTTATTTTAACTTATCTTAATGGAGCGGGTTAACAGGCTTTATGGATATGATCCATTAACCATTAAGAGAATTAGTTCTCTATAAAATAGGGGTTAAACCCTAACCCAAAAACTCTAATGAAGTTTTGGCCGCCCAACCCTAGCCTCCTTTTGTTGTTGCCGCCCAACATGGTGTTGCCGCCAACTTCATGGAGCTGCTGCCACCTCCTTGCCGCCGGCATCCAAGCTTCAGCCGGCGATGCTCCGGCGACCCTCCGGTGATCTCTTGTGGGTTCGGTGATAAGGTGAGCTCCACATCTCCTTTGGCCGGCCTCTATTCCTCCACCAAAAGCTGTCCAGTTTTTCTGGACAGCTTGTTTCTTTGTTGTCGGAGCGTCGTTTGGGCGGCGGTTGAGTGCTCGACAGCGGCTAACTTTACCGGGATTTGATCTCCGGTAATCCTCTGAGGTGGAGGGCGAAGGATTCGTGAGCGGTTGTGAATACCTCTCCGGAGAATCGAGTTTTGAGGACTCGGTTTTGGATCCGAATTTGGATTCGGATCGTGATCATCTCTCGATCACGTTGTCTTCAACACGAGGCTAGTAACCCGTACGAAGACGAAGCTCGTGGCTTAGCGAAGTCATCCCGAGGAGCTCGGCGTGAATACGGATAGAGACGATTCTTACGAGGATCATTCCGGTTGATGTCGTTCCCGCTACACGTCATACGAAAGGTATAACGTAGAAAATTTCCTTTTATTGCAAATTTTAATTTACGGTTATGTCTACACTTGTTGTAATATGCATGTGTGTGTTGTGTTTGTTGTAATAAATATAGATTTATTATTTTTAATTGCTTCCGCTGTGCTCATGTTTACGAAACATGATCGAACACACACACGCCGCGGTGCCGGAAACCCAACAGTGGTATCAGAGCCCAGGTTGTGTTTCGACATAATCGTAAAAATGGTTTTACGATAGTCATAATGTATTTCTGGAAATTTTCTAAATTTTGGAAATTTAGAAGTATTTATGGAAATTTTTCAATTTTGGAAAGTCTAGAAGTATTTATGGAAATCTTCCACTTTTGGAAAGTTGGAAGTATTTATGGAAATTGATATTTTCCATAAATAAAATATTTGATTAGATTCTGGAAATTTGTTTCCTAATTTAATCATGATTTGATTTGGAAAATCAAATCTTAAAATATTTTATTTCCATAAGTAGTTTTAATGATTTAGAAAATTTGTTTCCTAAATAGATTTTCCTTAATCAAATAATTCCATGAATAAAATATGTGATTAGATTTGGAAATTTGTTTCCTAATTTAATTATGATTTGATTTGGAGAATCAAATCTTAAACATATTTTATTTCCATAAATAGTTATGACATATAAGGAAATTATATACATGACATAATTGTACGCCATGTAATTGCATTAGATGCATAACATTATGCCATGCGTGTCGTAACATGTAGATGTATGCCATGTATGTCATGCCATGTAGATAATAGTTATTTGCATGCAAAGAGGATGAGACATAAAAACCCTTAATCAATATTAAAGCCTACACCTTCCATTAATATGGTTAGAACCAGAGTTCTGTTTCTTGTTTGGGTTGTTGGACTCTCTCCAAGCCCGGCTCGAAACTGAATATGTTCAAACCATGGAATAGTTTAATACTAATATGGTAAGAGTCAGAGGTCAATCGTTAGCTTTGGTTGTTGGACTCTCTCCAAGCTGGGCTAATTGGTTGAATGCGCTCTAACCATATTAAAACTATGTCCCGATTAATGGGTTGACTTTAACCTGGAGCATCGGCTTGTTGGACTCTCTCCAAGGTCGATGTAAAGGGAGGTGAAGTTGGGTGCTATGCATATGATGCATACTTGTTAATGTGTTAACAACCCGATGTATGTGTGAACATTCAATTAGTTGATAGCACATTGTGATAGTTGCATATACGGGATATGCAATCGGTATAGATGATACCTACCGTCGTAGTTATGAATGACTTGTTGGACTCTCTCAAAGGTTGTTCATAACTATGATGGATATCAGCCCATTCGGAGATGGACCTACGATCTCCCGAAGTGATTTTGGGGTTTTTGAAATTCGAAAAATGAATGGGATTTATAAATGTATATTGATGCATTTTTAAAATCATCTTTCTCATATATGCTCGTTTTGTATTTCTAAGTTAATATATTGATCATGATGTGTTTGAATTTGCGTTCCATTTTGGATTCAAATAAATTGACTGGGCCGAACTTCTTGGACTGGCTTAGAAACTTGAGAATTGTTCTCGAGGTGAAAAGCTTGTGTATGTCCTCGAAGCGCCTCTTCCCGCCCGTCCTAGTGACGATGCAACTTTGGACCAATTGTTGGCCTATCAGAAACATGTGAGTGATTCTGAACAAATGAGTTGCATCATGCTAGCCGCGATGGAACCCAAGCTACGAAAGCAGCATGAGCATATGGATGCTCATATCGTAGTCCTTCATCTATGTGAGTTGGTTGATGAGCAAGTGAGATTCGAAAGGTTCGAAGTCTCCAAGCTCCTCTTCACCTCTGAGATGCAAGGAGGTTCATCTGTGGTACTGCTCAATATGCTGAAGACTGTGGAGCCTTCTGAGAAGCATGAGTAGGGGACAGTGTTGTTAGTTGATTCCTCGAAGAAAGGTTCTAAGAGGGAGTCAAAGGAACAACAGAAGGGGAAGAAGAAAAAGGCTAAAAGGCAGAACCAGCTTAAAAGGGCACTTGCCATCATTATGGCAAGGAGGGTCATTGGCGAAGAAATTGCAAGGTTTATCAAGAGTCCGTGAAGAAGGATAAGGCATCGGATGCCCCATCTTCTTCAAAAATCTTCTTTATTGATTGTCATTCTATTTTCTTGGACACTTAGGTATTGGATACTGGGTGTGGCTCACATATATGTGTTAGTGCATATAAGATCCACATATCTCCACAATGGTATGATATTGTCCACTTTGGGCCCAAGCCCTCATGGTTTTGTTTTTGGGCTTTACCCAAAAGGCCTCATGCCAATGGAGATATCTTTTTTCTTATAAGCACATGATCTTTTCCATGTCTTACCAATGTGGGACTTTGATTGTATTCCCCATACTCCCAACAATCCCCCCCTCAAACGAAGGACCACATTGGGCCCCCCCTCAAGCCTATCCCTCCTCGAAGGATTTTCTCTGCTTGATGTCCGATCTTCAACCCACCAGGACTTCCTGCCAGTTGTTCGGTCCCCCCGACCCAACTAGACTTCCTTCCTGATGTCTGGTTCTCTTGATCCGGACGTGGGAGCTCAACTTCCTTCGTTCGAGGTTCATGGCTTGACATGGACCATGGCTCTGATACCAATTGTTAGTGCATATAAGATCCACATATCTCCACAATGGTATGATATTGTCCACTTTGGGCCCAAGCACTCATGGTTTTGTTTTTGGGCTTTACCCAAAAGGCCTCATGCCAATGGAGATATCTTTTTTCTTATAAGCACATGATCTTTTCCATGTCTTACCAATGTGGGACTTTGATTGTATTCCCCATACTCCCAACAATATGTAATGACATACATGGGCTGAGGAATAGAAGAAGACTCGTCAAGGGAGAGTCAAATTTACGTGTTGGGAATGGAGCAAAGGTTGCTGCACTCGCCATCGAAATGTATTTGTTGAAACTCCCTGCAGGACTTGTCTTAGAACTGGACAATTGCTTTTATATTCCTTCGTTGATAAAGAACATCATTTCTATTTCTTGTTTAAATAGAAATGGTTTCCATTTGACGTTTAGTAACAATTGTTGTTACATAACTTTGAATGAGGTTCTTTATGGGACTGGAACTTTAAGCAATGGTGTTTATACGTTGGACGTATCCAGTGACATTTGCAATATCGAAGCGAGCAACAAGCGTGCTCGAAAAGATAATCAATTAGACTCCTACATGTGGTATTGTCATCTTGGCCATGTAAGCAAGAAACGCATGTCCGAATTATACCGATGTGGAATTCTGGAATCGTTTGAATAGGATTCATACGATACATGCGAATCATGCTTAAAAGGCAAGATGACTAAGTTACCTTTTATTGGAAAAGGTGAACGAGTGGGAGAGTTACTAGGTCTAATACATACTGATGTATGTGGACCTATGTCAACTCAAGCATTAGGAGGCTATAGCTACTTCATTACCTTCACCGATGATCACTCACGGTTTGGGTATGTGTTCTTGATGAAACACAAGTCTGGAGCCTTTGAAAGGTTCAAAGAATTTAGAAATAAAGTAGAGAAACAACATGACAAGAGTATTAAAATACTTCGATCGGATCGAGGTGGTGAATACTTAAGTCAAGAGTTTCTTGATTATCTAAGAGACAATGACATATTGTCTCAATAGACTCCGCCCTATACACCACAGCATAATGGTGTATCTGAGAGGCGTAACCGGACCTTGTTGGACATGGTCAGGTCAATGATGAATCATGCGACTCTTCCCAAGTCCTTTTGGGGTTATGCACTTCAGACAGCTGTTTACTTGTTAAACAGAATGCCTACTAAGGTAGTCTCAACTACTCCATATGAGATATGGAATGGTAAGAAACCTCATGTATCTTACTTGAAGATATGTGGTTGTCCTGCTTATGTGAAGCGGACTGTATTAGACAAACTGGATGCTAAGTCTGATAAATGTCTATTTATTGGATACCCTAAGGAAACAAGGGGTTACCAATTCTATCATCCTGTGGAACAAAAGGTGTTTGTTTCAAGGCATACTGTGTTTCTAGAGAAAGAGTTTCTCTTGCAAGAAAACAGTGGGAGTGTCGTCGAGCTTGAGGAGGCTCGAGAGACTCAAATAGACATTGATGAGATACCTGGTGAAGCACAACAGCCGACAACTCATAGTGATGAGCAATCGACTGGACCTATTGTAACACCATATCTTCGTAGATCTGGTAGAACACGCAATATTCCTGAGAGATATGGATTTCTCGTAAGTGAATCGAACGATGTGTTACTCATTGATGATGAGGAGCCTACTAGTTATGAAGAAGTGCTGATAAGTTCAGAAAGGGATAAGTGGCTTGGTGCCATGAAGTCGGAAATGGATTCCATGTACGAAAACCAAGTTTGGAACTTGGTTGACCCACCTGAAGGCATAAAGCCTATAGGGTGCAAGTGGGTTTTCAAGAAGAAAACCGACATGGATGGTAATGTGATTACATATAAGGCTAGATTGGTGGCGAAAGGATATCGTCAAAAGCAAGGTGTTGATTATGACGAAACCTATTCGCCTGTAGCTATGCTTAAATCCATTCGGATGCTCCTGGCCATAGCGGCTCATTATGATTATGAGATATGACAGATGGATGTGAAAACAGCTTTCCTTAATGGAAACCTGCTCGAGGACGTGTATATGATACAGCCTGAGGGTTTCACATCGGTTGATAAAACCAAGGTATGCAAATTGCGACGGTCCATTTATGGATTGAAGCAAGCATTCATGAGCTGGAATATCCGTTTTGATGAGACGATCAAAAAGTTTGATTTCTCGCAAAATCCAGACGAACCTTGTGTGTACAAGAAGGTTAGTGGGAGTGCAGTCGTGTTCCTAGTATTGTATGTCGATGACATATTACTTATTGGAAACGATGTGTCAATCTTACAGTCAGTTAATGTTTGGTTATCCAAGACATTCTCCATGAAAGACCTGGGAGAAGCAACCTACATCCTTGGGATTAAGATTTATAGAGATAGATCGAAACGGTTGCTTGGTCTTTCACAGTCTACATATATAGACTGAGTGCTAAAGAGGTTTAGCATGTCGGAATCCAAGAAAGGTTATCTGCCCATCAGGCATGGGGTACACCTTTCGAAGTCTATGTGTCCGCGCACAGAAGACGAGAGGATTTGCATGAGTAAGATTCCCTATGCATCCGCAATAGGATTTATCATGTATGCTATGTTATGTACGAGACCCGATGTATCGTATGCTCTGAGTGTCACGAGCAGATACCAGTCTGATCCAGGAATGGATCATTGGGTGGCTGTCAAGACGATCCTTAAGTACTTAAGAAGAACTAAGGATGTGTTCCTAATATATGGAGAAGGGTACATGGTGATATGTGGGTATACGGATGCCAGCTCCAGACGGACAAGGATGATTCCATGTCTTAGTCTGGGTATGTATTCACCTGGAATGGAGGCGCAATAAATTGGAAAGGTTCCAAGCTTGACACTATAGCGGATTCTGCCACTAAGGCAGAATACATTGCAACTTTAGAAGCAGCAAAGGAAGCGGTTTGGATCAAGAAGTTCATCTCTGAACTTGATGTGGTCTCATCAATGATCCAAACATGTGCTTCGCTGCTATCATCTTATCAGAGAGATCATCAGTAGGAACGAAATACAAATCGAGAAAATTCCCACTGAAAGGAACTTAGCGGATCCCTTGACTAAGGCATTACCTCAAAATAAGTTTGAGGGTCATGTTCGAGCTTATGGTATTGGATACCGTAGCGATTGGCATTAGGCCAAGTGGGAGTCTGTTAGTAATATATGAGAGATGTCCTAAGGCAATCGCCTTATGTATGAACCATTTATATGATAAATGAAGATTCACTATTTGAGTATACATGTTTCATATATTTGATTGGATCTTAAACTCATTTACTGAATGTCCACGATGCGATTCACAACATGAGAGAATTTGTGATTGGATCACAACTAGTGAGTATCTCTACATATGTAATTGTGATGTATCGGAATTATCCCTAGTCGATGAATTGATGGATTTGGACACCATCAATTCTGTCGAGACTAGCACGAGGTATACTCCTTGGTGTATCCAAGCAGTTGATTCTCACTGGCTGGAGACATAGTGATGTCCGGAGTTAATCGTGGATGCTAGTTATGGTAACTAGTTCATTGGAGTGACCAGCCGTAAGACTTCATATGGTTCTCTGCATATATAAATATGTCAATGAAGTTCTTACTGTGGCTTAAGTGTGATGTTCCTTTGACTTGCGGTATTCAAGTCATCTTGATCATGGAGACTTATGCTTTGACATCTTAAGCAAACATCTCTAAGGAGATGTGGACCCGGGAGGATTGGGTATAAGTCGAAGTGATCGAAGGTGTTTGAATAGCCTATAAAGGATTCACCACTCCTTGCGAGGAGATGTATACCCATGGCCTCTCGTCGGATTGTTACTAAAGTCTTTGGCATTACATGTTTAGAGTAAGGTACTCTTGATACATGTGGAGTAACTAGAATCGTGGGACGAGGAAATGATACTTGGGCTAGGTGTGCGTAGTCGACCTAGTGGGGTGACACAATAGATCATGTCCGAACCAAGTGGGTATAAGATGAGTGAAGGGAATGGGGCACGATTCATTCGAGCTCTTGAAGGGTTTGAGAAATAGTTACGGATCAAGTTGATCTTTTGGTTAATTGGGGATCATGATGTACTACTAGGTGCCACTCATGATCGTTCTATAATTAATGGTTAATTATAGGCGGCCAAGCATAAACCGAGAACCTATTTGGTCACGCTGCAGAGTGTAATCCAAAGGATTTAAAAGCTTGAGAATGGGATTCTCGGGCCAGGAGAAACTATGTTTGGTTGGACCAAACATAAGCGAGCATGAAATCGTTTGATCGCAATGGGGCGTGGATGGGCGCGTCTTATGAAGGCGTAATGGATGAACCAAAATGGTTTGGTTCTAATCAATGGATGAGAATAAACCAAAGGGTTTGGTTTATTTTAAGCGAATGAACCAAAGGTTGGTTCGGTTCGTTTTAACTTAAAATAAACCATCATGGTTTGGTTTATTTTAACTTATCTTAATGGAGCGGGTTAACGGGCTTTATGGATATGATCCATTAACCATTAAGAGAATTAGTTCTCTATAAAATAGGGTTAAACCTAACCCAAAACTCTAATGAAGTTTTGGCGCCCAACCTAGCCTCCTTTTGTTGTTGCCTTGCCCAACATGGTGTTGCCGCCAACTTCATGGAGCTGCTGCCACCTCCTTGCCGCCCGGCATCCAAGCTTCATCAGCGATGCTCCGGCGACCCTCCGGTGATCTCTTGTGGGTTCGGTGATAAGGTGAGCTCCACATCTCCTTTGGCCGGCCTCTATTCCTCCACCAAAAGCTGTCCAGTTTTTCTGGACAGCTTGTTTCTTTGTTGTCGGAGCGTCGTTTGGACGACGGTTAGTGCTCCGACAGCGGCTAACTTACCGGGGATTTGATCTCCGGTAATCCTCTGAGGTGGAGGACGAAGGATTCGTCAAACGGTTGACGAATACCTCTCCGGAGAATCGAGTTTTGAGGACTCAGTTTTGGATCCGAATTTGGATTTGGATCGTGATCATCTCTCGATCACGTTGTCTTCAACACGAGGCTAGTAACCCGTACGAAGACGAAGCTCGTGGCTTAGCGAAGTCATCCCGAGGAGCTCGGCGTGGATACGGATAGAGACGATTCTTACGAGGATCGTTCCGGTTGATGCCGTTCCCGCTACACGTCATACGAAAGGTATAACGTAGATGTTGTTAGTTATAGCCCTAAGAACCAATCATGTGATGGTTGAATAGGGAACATTTTGTATCATATTCTATAAAGGCAAAGGATTGGTTATTATATTTAAGTCTTGCTTGTGCCAGCTAAATTAAATATAGTAATGCCCTAGAAAAGTAGGTTCTTATCTACGCATCAATCGTGATTATGAGGAATTGATTGTCTAAATGTTCTAGTCAAGTATTAATATGCAAGGGCAATATTAATACATAAAGACTAACATGTAGGTCGATTGATGACTTGATCTCACAAGTCATGGATATATGATATCAAGTTGACACATGGGTATATATTAGAGAATATATCTTGATGACCCTTCATGAGAAAGTTTCATGGATCGTTATATGAGTGTCATAAACTTTCTCATGTGACTATTGGTATGAATAGTCCTCGGACACAAGTCACTACGGTTCCCTACATAGGAGTTATGTACTTTGGTATCGTCAGCGTCACATGTGAGGTGGACCATAAAGCGATTCTTGGGTATATAACAAATTATGCGGAGGATGTGAGTGATGTAGATGGGATCTATCCCTCTCATATGGCGAGAGTGATATCGGTGGGCCCCTTGATTGAGTAGAACTACTAAAGCGCATGGCCATGCTCGAATGAGTCAATATGAGATATTGAGCTCATTTGTTTGAGTTAGTTTACTCGAGGATCAAGAAACACATAGATTGATCGAGGATGACACGGTCTATGCCTCATTGATCAATCTGATATCAAGGATAGAAGGACACGGTCATATATTATAGTAGTCACGGAAAGGTTAGTCGGATCTTGACTTATCTCGTAACTTGGGTAGCAATGATGTATTGCTAGATGCCGCTCATTGCTTGTGTATCTAAAAGAGTTTAGATCCTTTGCCAAGCGTTATGAGAGCCTATAGTCACACACAAAGAGCATGATAATTAGAGGAATTAGAGTATTCTAGACTAGAATAATTTGGGAATAAGCTTAAGTACAAAATGGTTTTGGACTTTAAGCTTAATGAGAATTTTAGCTAATTGATTTAATGAGATTAATTCAATATGTTACCTTATTGATTTAATAAGATTAATTCAATATGATAACATAAGCTTAATTGAATTAATAAGATTAATTCAATATGATTGAATTAATAAGATTAATTCAATATGATAACATAAGCTTAATTGAATTAATAAGATTAATTCAACATGCATGAATGCCACATAAGAATGTCACATAAGCATGCCACATAAGCATGCCACCTAAGCATCCACCTAAGCTAGTTAAGGTGGAAGGAAACAAAATGGTTTTGTCTCCTTAAGTGGCCGGCCAAACAAGGATATGTCTCAATGCAATGGATTGCATTGAATGTGTGGAGGTGAAAGGGTTTTTCCAACCCTATAAAAGACACCTCAAGTGGCCGGCCAAAATAGAGCATTGGCTTTGTTGTTGGTGGAAGCTTTGGTTGTGTTGTTGTGGTTGTGAGAGAGCTTGGTGGAAGCTTTGGTTGTGTGGGTTTGTGAGTGTAGGCTAGCAAGAAGAGGAGTCTTCTTCTTCCTTTCTCCTTTTCCCTCTCTTCCTCTCCTTTAGGGACTTCTCTAGCAAGAAGTAAAGGAGAGCTCCTCTAGTTTTTCTTTTGTGAGACAAGAGCTTGCTCGTGTGGATACATATAGAGGCACGGACATTTGAACGTGCTAAAAGATCCAACACATCCAAGGAAAAGCGGGATTGCAAAGGGCACGCAACAAAGGTAGAACTCTCCTATAAGATAGGCTTGGTTTAGAAAAATTTATTTTATACGAGTTTGCTTTCGCATGGATCACTTGGAAGGGATCCTAATTTTTTTTTTCCGTTGCGCATATGCCATTTGGCATAAAGAATTCCCAACAGATGTGTTGTAATAAATATAGATTTATTATTTTTAATTGCTTCCGCTGTGCTCATGTTTATGAAACATGATCGAACACACACACGCCGCGGTGCCGGAAACCCAACATAATATGTGTTAAATATCGTCTACCTGTGTATGAGGTTAGATGCTATATATATATATATATGAGTAATTACCATCTACCTGTGTATGAGGTTAGATGCTATATGTATGTGTGTGTAACTACCATCTACCTGTGTATGAGGTTAGATGCTATATATAGATATATATATACGTTTGTTCACCTATGATGTTTAATTTTCTTATTTTCTTTAGCTAAAATGTTCATCCGATCCTTCTTATGCTTCGATGTTATGTGAATAGGTTATGTTAACATCTACCTGTGTATGAGGTTAGATGCTATATATAGATATAGATAGATATATATATATATATATACGTCCATTCACGATGTTCTATGTTATCCTTCTGTGACCGAGTATGATAGATAATGTCAGAAATTCTTAGTTAGCTAACTGTATGTACATGAGCATTAGTGGTGCCTGGACGGGTTGGGCTTCCCGGGTTGAGCTCGGGAGGCCCACCCAAATTAATGATTGGATAGTGATGGTGATTCCCTTAGTTTCTTCCTAGAGGTACCTCAGGATTGCACAAGAAATTAAGATATTTGACTGGCTCAGCATTTTAAATGCATAATGTGAGGCACCACGAGGGTTTATGTTTAGAATCTGATTAGCATACGAAATGCATGATTGGGTTCGTTGTACTTGTTATAAAGGGTATGATGTGAAAAGTATTAGTTATGTTTCATGTTGACTTCAGAAAGTGTAATCAAAATGTATGTGGAGCTCTGATAATTTACATTTACAGTTGTAGAGATATATGTTTTCTTTTGAAATTTTCCTCCTCCCTGTGTGATATCCCTGTCATTGATCTACTTACTGGGCTGTGAACTCATGATGTCACATAACAATTTCAGGTAGGGAACAGGATACCCCGATCGAGATGCATGAAGCGGAGGTGGTGTAACTGAGGAGATGATGATGAGCATGACACACATTGTCCGGGGCATCTATGGATCAGGGTTTCCAGATTGAGGGGAGATGATTTGATGTTTTATTTTCTTCAGGTTTTGAGGGTTAAGTGTGTAGTTGAGACTGCTAAACTGGATGGAATAAAATAAATTGTTGCCTGGCGTTACGACCTTGTGTATAATGGATAATATTTACGTGTGACTAGGGATTTTGTATATGCATACTGGGTTAGGTCTTTTCAGTTGGTATCAGAGCCAACGATCCTAAAGGACAGTGTGTGCATGCAATCTCATCAAGGACTCAGATACATCCATCTCCGCGTTTGTAAGCTTTAAATTACTTTTCAAGTAGTAGTCTTAATGTAATCATGTTTAGGTTTATGTACAAATTGGAGATAACGATACAGGTATTGGGTTTTATAGGAGAATGATGGGCCGAAGAAACAATGGTGAAGCGGGGCAGAATAGTCAGTTTCTCGCTGATCTTGCCGCAATTATGCAGGAACAGAGTCGGATTCAGGGGGAACAGATCCAACAGCTGCTGAGAGCCAGGGAGCATGGAAACACCCACAGTGGTCCCACAGCCAATGTGAACCCAATTTATAAGTAGTTCAGGGACCTTGGACCGACAGAGTTTAAGGGAAGCTCAGACCCGATTGTGGCAGAAGGATGGATTCGATCATTGGAGACGATATATGACTTCATGCGACTTCGATCTTGACAAGGTGAGGTGCGCCATATTCATGTTGCGGGGCGATGCTCGGATATGGTGGGAGGGTGCACGTTCAGTGGTGGATTTAGCTACAGTTACTTGGGTTGAATTCAAGGAGGTATTTTATGGTAAATACTTTCTTCGCGACACGAACCCGAATGGCGGAGAATTCCTAGAGCTTCGCCAAGGACCGAGAAAGGTGAGTATGTCAAGGAATTTGAGAAGGCGGTATTTTGTACCTATGATTGCGATCGACCCAGAGGAGCTAAAACATTTCACGAGGATTGAGGCGGTCATTCGCCATGGCGTCGGTGGTCGAGTTACCACCTTGAGAGGTCGGATCGGCTCACGATGGCGAAGAGGGCAGGAATGACATGATAAAGGAAATGCAGACTAAGAGGTCTAGTTACGGGGAGGAACCTCTGCGTCGAGTCGAAGAGATTTGCACCGAGGCGGTTTGAAATGACGACCCACGATTTCAGCAGCCACGGCGGTGACCCGAGCCCGACCCGGTCGACCATGGTTCTCGAGGTGAAAGCAAAACTTCGGTGTCCCAAGTGCGATAAGACTCATGCAGTCGGTGTTTGGTGGGTACGGATGTGTGCTACAAGTGCAAGAAGTCTGGGCACTTTGCTATGAACTGCCCTCAGCTCAAGGAGCCAACTAGAGGCAGGGTGTATGCTATGACACAGGAGCAGGTGGATCCGGATTCGGCCATTATCACAGGTAGAATTTCTATTGTCAACCTACCTGCTCATGCCTTAATAGATTCTGGAGCTACACACTCTTTCATATCGGTGGCCTACGTTGCAAAACTAGGTATTTCATGTGATCTGATGGCTCTCCAGGCTATCTGTGTCCTTGCCTTGGGAAGAAGCCCAGAATAGAATAGTGAGGAAGTCAGATAAGGATGCAGAACTATCTGATATCGGAACTTATTGTATTAGAGATGGTGGACTTTGATGTAATTCTGGGTATGGATTGGTTGACCCGGTACGAGGCCATTATCGACTGTAAACAAAGGACGGTTAAACTGAAACTACAAAATGATGGATTTGTCATCTTCAATGCAACCTCCACGTTGAGTCATCTACCTATTATATCAGCATGTAAAGCTCAGAAAATGTTAAGTAAGGGGTGTAACGGAATTCTAGTCAACATAATGGGAAGTTCTGAGACTTTTAAACCAAGTATGGAGGAAGTAGAGGTAGTCCGGGATTTCTCCGATGTATTTCCAGAGGATATTGCAGGATTACCCCCTGTCAAGGAGGTTGAGTTTGGGATAGAATTAATATCGGGAATCACCCCCGTGTCTAAAGCACCGTACCGCCTGGCACCCACCGAAATGAAGGAATTGAAGGAGCAACTACAAGAACTACTGGATAAAGGTTTCATCCGACCCAGTGTGTCACCCTGGGGAGCGGCGCCAGTGTTGTTCGTCCGTAAGAAGGACGATTCAATGCGGTTGTGCATTGACTACCGAGAGTTGAACCGGGTTACAGTCAAGAATAAGTACCCGTTGCCTAGAATCGATGATCTGTTCGATCAACTACAGGGAGCAACGGTATTCTCAAAAATTGACTTGAGGTCGGGGTACCACCAATTGAGGGTGAAAGGAGAAGATGTTCATAAAACTGCCTTCAGAACTCGATATGGTCATTATGAGTTTCTAGTTATGCCGTTTGGACTCACTAATGCCCCCGCAGCCTTTATGGATTTGATGAACCGGATTTTCCAGCCATACCTGGATCAGTTTGTGATTATCTTCATCGATGATATACTAATTTACTCTCAGAGTCGCGAAGAGCACCGACAACATCCGGCCAGTCTGCGGACTACGAAGGATAAGCGATTATCGCTAAGTTAAGAAATAGCATTTTTAGGACACATAGTCTCGGAGAGGGGAATAGAGGTGGATCCAGTCAAAGTGGAGGCAATCCAGAGTTGGGCTACTCCGAGGAATGTTACAGAAATTCGAAGTTTCCTGGGACTAGCGGGGTATTATCGCAGATTTATTCAGAATTTTTCACGAATTACCCATGACTTAGTTGACCAAGAAGGGGGTGAGGTACGAATGGACTACTCAGTGCGAGAAGAGTTTTATGGAGCTAAAGGAAAGGCTGATGATAACACCTGTGCTTGCAGTTCCAGACACTTCTGGACAATTTGTGGTGTACACTGATGCCTCCAAAACTGGTCTAGGGGCTGTATTGATGCAGAAGGGGAGGGTCATTGCCTATGCATCACGTCAGTTGAAGGTGCATGAGCAGAATTATCCTACACATGACCTGGAACTAGCAGCTGTCGTCTTCGCTTTGAAGATCTGGCGACACTATCTTTACGGAGAACGATGCGAGATCTACACAGATCATAAAAGTTTGAAATATTTCTTTACTCAAAAGGAACTAAATATCTGGCGAGAGCGATGGTTGGAGTTGGTAAAGATTATGGCGCAATATTAACTATCACCCGGGTAAGGCTAATGTGGTGGCGGATGCGCTGAGTCGCAAGACGGCGACGCTATTACAGTTGACCACCCAGCAAAGATTGATATCAGAATTTCAACAGATAAGAGTGGAGGTGATAGCACCAGGTGAGCAGGTTAGGTTGGCGGCACTGACGGTTACATCGAACTTACGGGATCAGATCCGGGCAGAACAAGCCTCGGATCAACAGTTAATGGAATGGAAACGCAAAGATGAAGCAAAGGGGGGCACCATCTAATAAGTGATTGATTGGATAGTGAGATACAAGGGCGCGTATGGGTGCCTAAGGGTGAATCACGAGGAGAATCTCATGAGGAAGCTCACACTACCCGTACTCTATCCACCCTGGCAGCACAAAGATGTATAAGGATATACGACTATTATATTGGTGGCCGGGCATGAAGAGAGACATAAGCAAGATGGTCCATGAGTGCCTTACCTGTCAACAGGTGAAAGCAGAGCAACAAAGGCCCGCGGATCGCTCGAACCGCCTGATACTGCGGAAGTGGGAAAATGTTGCCATGGATTTTGTGGTAGGATTACCGATCTCGACTAAGGGATCAAATGCGGTGTGGGTTATTGTGGATCGATTAATGACGGTCACCACTTTGCTTGGTGAAAACCACTTTCACTATGATACAATATGCAGAGTTGTACATACGGAAATAGTAAGGTTACATGGAATTTCGGATCAGTTGTGTCGATAGGGATCCAAAATTTACATCGTGGTTCCGAAGAGTTTGCATCGGGATTGGGTACAAAACTTGCTTTGATCGCTTTCCATCCCAGATCGTGATCAATTTTGGAAGATATGCTACGAGCTTGCATTATAGATTTCAAAGGAGTTGGGAGTCCAAACCGCCCTTGGTAGAGTTCACCTATAATAATAGTTATCAATCCACCATCGGTATGGCTCCTATGAAGCGCTATACTAAGAAGGTGTAGAACCCCACTACAGGAAGAGGTAGGAGAAAGGGCGCCTGGGTCCGAGATGGTGACACAAAGTGGAACTAGTAGCAAAGATCCGGATGAATGCGCACGCAGTCGCCAAAAGAGTTATGCTGATTGTCGAAGGAGGGACCTAGAGTTCACAGTGGGAGACCATGTATTTCTCAAAGTGTCACCCATGAAGGGAGTACTGCGGTTCGGAAGGAAGGGCAAACTTAGTCCGAGGTATATTGGGCCTTTTGAGATCCTCGATCGGATTGGAACACGAGCATACCGAGTTGCGCTACCACCAAACCTGGCGGGAGTTCATAATGTGTTTCATGTATCCATGCTCAGGAGGTACCTTTCCAATCCTGCACATGTGATTGGGTATGAAGCCATACATTGGACACCAGATCTATCCTACGAGGTAATACCAGAACGAATATTGGATCGATCGCTGCGGAAGTGAGGAATAAAGAAATCAGGATGGTGAAAGTTTTATGGGGAAATCAACAAATAAAGGAAGCTACCTGGGAGACCGAGCAAGATATGCGTGACCGTTACCCTGAACTATTTGGTAAGTCAAATTTCGAGGACGAAATTCTTTGTTTTAGGGGGAAAGAGTTGTCAAGTCTCAAAAAGAAAAAAAAAACATGATAAAATGGTAAAAATACACGGGCGAATGTCATCGGAAAGGTGGATAAATGTCGGGGTCTAGTTACACCCTAAATAATCACCGTTTGGGGGCATGAAAAGGAAAAACCCTAAACCACCCTATTTAAGCAAACCCTATTTATTTCTTTTTGATTTTCTTCTTTTTCCCCTTCGCCTCACATGCGACCCTCTTTCTTCCGAGCCGCATGACGACGAAAGGCGATCGCGAATCCTCGCCACCGAGTCGGCGCACCTGCCGGAGCTACACCGACCTTCCTCCTCCCTCTTCACGGTGAGTAGTCTTTGGCTAGGGCAGCGAGGGCGGAGAGTTTAGCCGTTTTTGTCGGGGCTGTAGCGGCGGAACGGAGTAGGGAGATCGGGATTCGACGAGGTTTGAGCTTGTGGTTACAGATAGGAGTTCTAGCGGGGTTCATGGGGGGGGGGGAATTTCGTAGGTTTGGAAGGGATGGAGCTAGAGAAAGCCGGTGGAGCTTGGATCCCGTCGGCTGATGGAGGTGAGGAGCAGGGGTCGGGTTCTCATCGGGTCTGGGTATTTGGCCTCCAGGTGGTGTTCTAGCAGGGCCATGGGGGAGGAATTTCCGGTAGCTGGAAGAGATGGAGCTATGGAAACCGGTGGGGGCTTGGTTCCCGTCGGCTAGAAGAAGGGGAGGAGCAGAGAGAGATTTGTGAGAGGTGGTTAGGGATTTAAACCTTTGGGTTTGAATTGGGAATTCTAGATGGAGGTGATCGGACCCGGTGGTTTAGGGTGCTCGGTAGGTGAGGGGCAGGGAAATGGAATGGGGAAATAGTTTCTTTGGGTTCTTATGATAGAAGGGGGTCGGATTATGATCTTAGGATCACTGTTGTTGAACGGATGCGTGGATATAGAAAAATTATATGTACATGAGTATTATGTATGTAGATGATTCCTGCTTATTTGTTCTCGGTCAGCATGTTTAGTTAACCCTTTATAAATTGTTCTTAATGCTGTAAATGATATATAATATGTGTTAAATATCGTCTACCTGTGTATGAGGTTAGATGCTATATATATATATATGAGTAATTACCATCTACCTGTGTATGAGGTTAGATGCTATATGTATGTGTGTGTAACTACCATCTACCTGTGTATGAGGTTAGATGCTATATATAGATATATATATATATACATTTGTTCACCTATGATGTTTAATGTTCTTATTTTCTTTAGCTAAAATGTTCATCCGATCCTTCTTATGCTTCGATGTTATGTGAATAGGTTATGTTAACATCTACCTGTGTATGAGGTTAGATGCTATATATAGATATATATATATATATATATATATATATATATATATATATATATATATATATATATATATACGTCCATTCACGATGTTCTATGTTATCCTTCTGTGACCGAGTATGATAGATAATGTCAGAAATTCTTAGTTAGCTAACTGTATGTACATGAGCATTAGTGGTGCCTGGACGGGTTGGGCTTCCCGGGTTGAGCTCGGGGAGGCCCACCAAATTCGATTATTGATGATGATGGTGATTCCCTTAGTTTCTTCCTAGAGGTACCTCGTGATTGCACAAGAAATTAAGATATTGGTATCGCTCAAGATTTTAAATGCATAATGTGAGGCACCACGAGGGTTTATGTTTAGGTACAGTTAGCATAACAGAAAGGCATGATTGGGTTCGCTGTACTTGTTATAAGGGTATGATGTGAAAAGTATTAGTTATGTTTCATGTTGACTTACCGAAAGTGTAATCGAAAATGTATGTGGAGCTACAGTAATTTACATTTACAGTTGTAGAGATATATGTTTTCTTTTGAAATTTTCCTCCTCCCTGTGTGATATCCCTGTCATTGATCTACTTACTGGGCTGTGAACTCATGATGTCACATAACAATTTCAGGTAGGGAACAGGATACCCCGATCGAGATGCATGAAGCGGAGGTGGTGTAACTGAGGAGATGATGATGAGCATGACACACATTGTCCGGGGGCATCTATGGATCAAGGTTTCCAGATTGAGGGGAGATGATTTGATGTTTTATTTTCTTCCGGGTTTTGAGGGTTAAGTGTGTAGTTGAGACTGCTAAACTGGATAGAATAAAATAAATTGTTGCCTGGCATTACGACCTTGTGTATAATGGATAATATTTACGTGTGACTAGGGATTTTGTATATGCATACTGGGTTAGGTCTTTTCACAATCCTTTTCGTAAAAACCATAGGGAAAGACATATTTATAGCCCAAATCTACGTAGATGATATCATTTTCGGAACAACCAATTGAATCCTACTAAACGAATTCATTTCACTTATGAAAAATGAATTTGAAATGAATTTAGTAGGTGAGTTGAGTTTCTTCTTAGGACTACAAATTAAACAAACTAAAGATGGAATATACTTACACCAATGCAAATATATTAGGGAATTAATTAAACATTTTGGAATGCAAGATGCTAAAATTATTAATACCCCAATGACAACAAATGTAAATATAGGAGAAGATGCAACCGGAAATTCAATTGACTTAAAATATTATAGGAGCATGATAGAGAGCCTCCTTTACTTTACTGTGAGCCGACTTGATATTTTATTTGCAGTAAGTATGTGCGTAAGGTTTCAAACCTGTGCCAACGAGTCTCACCTAACCCTAGTCAAGCGTATCCTTAGGTATTTAAAGGGCACGCTAAGCGTAGGTATTTGGTACCCTAGATCTACCGAGTTTGAACTAATCGGCTATTCCGACTCGGACTATGCCGACAGTAAACTCGATAGAAAGAGCACGAGTGATTGTTGTCAACTTCTCGGCTCAAGTCTAGTGAGTTGGTGCAGTATGAAGCAACACTGTGTTGCTACCACCGAAGTCGAATACGTCGCGATGAGTGAGTGTGTGGCTCAACTTCTTTGGATGAAGCACACTCTCCAAGACTTTAATTTAAACTTCAACAATATTAAAACTCACATAGATAATATTAGCTCCATCAACTTAACCAAAAATCCTATTCTAGGACCAAACATATAGAAGTTAAACACCACTTTATTCAAGAACATGTAGCTAACGGAACCATCCAACTCGAATATGTGGAATCTAAGTCAAACCTAGCCGATCTTTTTACCAAGCCATTATCCGAAGTCAAATTTAGCCTACTAAGACGAAAATTAGGTATGTGCGTAATAGAGTAGGACTTACATTCTTTTTATATACTCTAGTATTTACTTCTCTTTTCATGTTAATGGAACTAGCTTAGGGCTCATCCTATATATCATGCACCCATAGATTTAAGGAGCCAATACATCTCACAACACATAAGACTAATGTGTTTGTGTACTTAGTCACGTAGGCGTGAGATGTTAGGACCTTACTCCTAGTTCTAGATGTAGAGTTAGCGCATCGCCATGAACCACGGAGTATAATCATATATTAACCGACTCTGACCAGGACTTGTCGATCTTTCATATCAATCAAGTCAAATAAGAATTGAATATTCAATAAATGAGCTTATTTTTAGTATATTATTTTCAAAATCATATGGAACACGCTTGGACTTGGAACTTAAACTTAATACTTATATTTTTCAAAATCCACTCTTTCCGATTTATGGCAAAAGGGGGAGAAAAGATCAAAGTTAAGGGATCACTTTTTGATAACTTAACCTAGTAACTTAATTCTATATTCTTATGGCCAAAAGTTAATGTTTGCAAATTTATTAGTTGAGAAAGGGGGAGAAAGGCCAAGTTAAGAAATCTTCTTAATTTAAACTCATTTTTAATACTAAGGCCAACCTTAAGTAACTATTAATTACTTAAACTCTTCCTAAGTAGCAACCTCGGTCAAGGGGGAGGATTAAGACCTTCTTTTAAGACTCAACCTCGGTCAAGGGGGAAGTTTCCTCAAGGGGGTACTTGAAAGAAAGTCTCTATTACTCCTACTTAATTTTTAATTCTTTATGCATATTATTTCCTTAACTTTAATTATATGAGTTTGTCATAGATCAAAAAGGGAGAGATTGTTAGTGAAGTAGACACCTAAGTCGAACATGAGTTTTGATTATAGCAAACGATACAAAGTTAAGCTCATTTTGTTATCTCACGAGCTAAATTAAGTGTGCAGAAAAGTGCTAAAGTTAGAGCTGAAGGTCAGCGACACCCGGAGGGAGCCGTGGTGGTCGGGCGACACCGGGATGACTTCGGAGGAAGCCGAAGGAATCAGGTGGAAGACCGAAAGCAGAAGCTACAAGGTAAATGTTGAGGTAAACTTGTATGAGTGAGCGCAAGGAAGGTCATGTCCTCTATATGGGGACATTCTTAGGCGACGATCCGATCAAGACCTTCCATGGAAGGTCTAAGTCGATATCGGATGGTGTATGTCCATTTAATTTACTTATTTCAATGTCATTTTTGAGCTAACTCTTGATATAGTTGAAAATCCCGCCATCCTCAACCGGCCATAACTGTGCCAGTTCAACTACCCTTAAATCATTGCTTGAATTACAAATGAGGAGAGTCAATTCTCATCCTTTTCTTCAAGGGTGAGGTGACTTTGATGATAGGATCTCCATGGTGAACGTCTAAGGTTTCCAAGGCTATAAAAGTATGGGTTCTCCACCCCATTTCCATCATCAAAAAGCTCTCCAAAAGCCTCCGGTAGGATACTCTTCTACGACGATCTTACGACGACGAAGTGCCACCGCATCTCCGACGACAAGTGCTTAACTTTTATTACTTTATTTAGTCGTTAGTTTTTCTCTTTTATTGTCGTCTATAAATCTTTATTTATCGTGCTTTAATCGTAACAAGGAGAGGGAAAGTGTCCCTCTACCTTGAGCTTTTTCATATCGTGTGTATTCGCTTACTCCTACCTCTAACGAGGAGGAGTGTTTTGCCCTCCGTATGCGGTCTAGGACCGTTAGGGCCTTGGACTAGCAGTCGAAGGCTGTGAACCAAGTAAAAATAAACGAGTGCTTTTTTCCTTTCCGTTGCATTTAATCTCATTTTATATCGAACGAACGAATTTTGTCTTGCGCTATTCACCCCCCTCTAACGCTCTAATCGATCCAACATATCTCAGTAAAGTATAAGAGAAGTTAAGAGGAAAGAACAAAAGAATATTTGAATTTATATATTTGGAAAGTGTAAGAAAATCTTAATTGAATCTTTATTTAGAGAAAAAAAAATTGAATTTATATATTATCAGAATTTTGATATTTCGGAGCATTTAAAGAATCAAAAATATTGGTACTCAATTTTGTTGGTTGACAATTAAAAATTAATTATAAGTTTTTAATTACTTCAAATATTTATTTATTTTAATCATGATACTCTAATTTACCTTACCGATAATAATCTCAACCCCTTGACATTTCAATATTTTGAAATATTTTTTTTTAATTTTTATAATCCATGGATTGGTCCGTCTAATTTGTAATCGGTTTTGAATTGGTTTGGAGATTTCTTAATCTATCGAGATGATGAGTCAATCTCTCTCTCTATATTAAATATTAAATTTATGACGGATTGATCTGTTCCATCGTTGATCCGTTTGACTTATGAAATCACTCTTTCTTCTATTTATCAAATTAAAGGTGCGAAAAAAAGATGTTTCTATATTAAAAAATAATAATAAAGTGGCGGCTGTGTTCGCAACAAATCTAATTTTATTTTAGAAAGGAAATCTTTATACGAACTACCCAAAAATTTTGTTTTTAATCAAACCATCCCTAGTATAAAGTCTGGGACTGGCCGGAGGTCCGGTCGATGTTCCTCCCATCTGTGCCGCTGCCTCCGCCTCCGGGGAGACCTCAACCGTTGCCCGTTCCTTTTCATTCGAGATCTATCACATGCTCCTCCGGGGAAGGGATGCGAGGTGTTGCCTCCAATTGAGACACTGACGGCGATTCGAGTATGATCGGTAGTTAAAATTAGGTTTGGACTTTGGAATCCGTTTCTATCGGTTTTGAGTTTTCTGTGTGCGGGTCCTTGATTCCCTTCAATTCCTTCACGTTGTTTTCTGATTGTTGCTTGTCTGTTTTGGTTTTGGACCCAAACAGGATCATGATGATGCCTTTCAATTCGTAATCATAATTTCTGCTTTTTTCCCTTGGATCTCTGAAACTCATCGTTCGAGTTCTGATCGCAAGTTTCCTAGTTTAAGCAATTATAGAAATCTAGGACCGCAGTTGATAGCAAAAGAGGAAAATCTCATTGATTGTAAACCTAAAAACTCACGCACACAAAGATATAGAAAGCTACCGAAGAATGGGCGAAAGTACTTCGAAAACGTTCGTCTTTGTTTGTGCATGTTGATTAAAATAGATCATCTCGATCATATCCTTTTCTCTTTAAGTAAAGTGGATGTCAAGTCAAGCATATCATAGATCAGAGAAAACATATGTGTTCTTGTTCTTGTCAAACAAATATGAACTCTTTTATTTTACCATGGTTGTAAAAAATGTTACTGTCTATGCCATAATCCTGCTATTTTAGAACTAAGATTAATGGTGCATCTTGTTACATGTAGATGGTGCCATGGTTGACGCAAAGTCACAATTTGTGATATAATCAACGACAAAGAATGCAGCTTTTCATTTCTTATTTATCAATGTCAAAAATAGAACTTAGTGATTGAATAGGCTCCTGCTGTTTACATTATCACACTAGAGAGTCGATCCAGAAAGAAGATGCTACTGTTTCAATCACCAATTTTCCTTAGACTATCTATATAATTCCCTCCAGTGGTGTCTTTCGCACAGATATAATCAAGGAAATCACAGAAGCTACTTTCTTTGGACTTTGCAGGGTTTTGCTTGCTCACCAGCTCTTTTGGAATTACAACCTTCTCATCCATGGAAAGACCATGTATACTAGCTATGGATATCCTTTTTATTGAGAATTGCTCTGTGCACGAGGCTCTTGTATTGCCCATTACTCAGTACTTCTAGATGATCTCCTATATGTGCATGCAGGTTGCAGGATCTCGTAGAGGTACCTCTTTCCAATATTTGCCTTTGCCGTCTGTGTCACTTAAGCTCTGAAACCCATCACAATTTTTGATCAGGATCGTTATGTATCCATAATCCGTATGAGGAGCTATTCCAATTGTGAGATCTGATTTTGAACTCTCGGAATAAATGTTTGTGGTGATTAACTGCATGCCTTCCTCAAGCTTCTTACGCATGGAAGCTTGTCCCAACCCCAAGCTCTCAAATATGGCATCCATCAATTGTAGAGCTACTCTTCGGGCTTCGACTGCATCCTTTCCCATTTTTTCCCTGGTCATGCAACAGAGACACACCACTCAGCGGAAGATAACAGAAAGACAAAAGCTGACATATGACAGGTTTAAAATAAGTTGACCGCTTAAATATAAAGAGTCGAAGAGATTGTTTATGTAAGTTCGTGGCAGTTCCATGAACTGCACAGAGGCAGTTCGTGGAACCGCCTCGAGCACGCACGGCTTGAAGCCGTGCATGCGTCTCCTTCCCTTAAAAGGGAAGGAGGGCGTCCAAGGCGGGGGTTCGTTTTTGGAGGTTGTCGCAGACGAAGAGGCATTCGGCGGATCTTGGTTTGTGGAAATCTGAGGTAATTTCCACTGTGGTATTTCCTCCGACGCAAGCAAAACTCCAAACAGGTATAACTTATCAACAATGGTATCAGAGCTTTCCACAGTTTATTCTGTATTTACTTCATACTTGTTTGATTTCTTCGCCGTCGGAGAAAAATCCCTATTTGATTTCCTCGCCGGAGCGCACCACCGAGAACAGAACCTCTGTTCTGGACAAATTGGCGTGGCGCGGTCGCGGTCGCCGGGATCCGGTCGCTTGGAAGCGACGCGGAGCCGACGCCCTTCCGACTGGGCGTCGGAGGCGGCGAGGCTGCCGACGCCCCGGCGACGCAAATAGCGCGGGCGCCGGAGGCGACGGTCGCCGGGCGCGAGGCGCGCGATGGAGGCGACGCGGCCGCTGGCGATGGAGGTGACGGCGATGGGGCTGTCACCGAAACGCAGGCGAGCGTTGCCGCAGGCGCGCGATGGAGGCTTCGGCGATGCGATCGTTGGGCGCCCTCGGGGGCGGCCGGCCGCGGTCGTTGGAGGCGATGGCCTTCGAGGCGCCGCCACCGGCTGAGGCGGCGGGGCCCGGGCGCGGCGGCGACGGCCGGCCACGAGGCGATCCCAAACGCAACGCAGCGCGCCATACCGGATTAGGGCGCGGACGGGAAAATGTTGCTATTAAATAAATAAAAAAAAAAGGTTTAATCTGTTTTGTACAGATTAGATTTAATATTTATTAAATAGGTGATTTAATCGGGGCCAATTAATCGCCGCATTAAATGGGCCGAATAATTGGGCTTTATATTTAATTGGGCCAAATTAATTGGGCAGAATAAAATGGGTCGAATTAATTGGGCAGAATTGAATGGGCCTTTGAATTTAGCTTGGCTTAATTAGGCCTAATTAAATGGGTCTTGAATTAAATTTTAATTGGACATGGGTTCAATTAATTTGATTCCAACAAAAGGCTAAGTGTCCAATTAAATTTACACAAGAATTGTGTAAAGTTAACTTTGGTTGACTGAACTCATAACTAAAGTTAGATGGATTGTTTTGGAACAATTAGAATCTAACGTGGATAACTTAAGGATAGAACTAGTTTACGATCGTTTACGTCAAAATTGATTGATCATCGGTCAATTAATTATAGCCTAAAATTGGAGTTTAGTTCTTCTCGATATATGTGTATTTGTTACGTGCCTCGATTAAATTGGAATATCGATTTGTATTGGTTTTATCGGTTTACATGCATCGATTTATTTCAATTTCACAGATGCACGCGGATGTATACCACTATGACCCTGCGATGTGTCGAATTCCAGATAGGGAGGCTATCAAGATCGACTACGACTTACCATCGGAGTCGCGACACATCGGGAAGCCGATGACCGCTCCGAAGCTCGAGATGCAGGAGTTTCCGCTTAGATAACTACAGGATTTGGGCGTTGATTCGCTCATCGCCCGATAATCTTGGCCGACGCGAAGACGACAATTTTTGGGGGTTATACGAAGGACGGTTTCATATACCCGGCCAGTACGTAGTCGATTAACTACGCTGACCGCAAGAGGATCCTCAAGAAGACCCAGGAGGATTTGGTTCTCGATTCAGTGGGGTCTTTAAAGGACTCAGATCGCAAGATGTGCCTCGTGAGTGTCCCAAACAGAGAGTATCGTGGTCGAGTCCATACGAGAGGACATGTCATGATTATCGCTACCAGGGCTTGTCCTAGTGGGAGCAAAGAATCGCTTATCTAGTCTATTAGAGTTATTTTTAGTTTATGAGCAGAAGAATGTAACTGCTACATTCTTAGTAGATTTCATATTTGTTAACATCAGACAAAGATGTTTATTTTAATGATTAGTTCATATGATCGTTAACTACATGATGCATGATTATTGGATATACCCTTGATTAGTTCAAATGAGGATATAATGATAGTTTCATTGAATGGGTAATATCATGCTTTAATAATGATTAATATTATTAAGTGGGATGTATGTAATAAAATATATCTAACTAAGTCTGTTTGACACAGACAAATGATGAGTGATAACGCATTGTTGTCACTTGATTTTGTAAAACCAGATCGATTTATCTTGAGTTTATTTTTGAGATTACATACATAAAAGCATACACCGAGTAACTAAATAATGTGTTTATTTATGTTAGGTTAGGCGATACTAAAAATATCATACCGAATCAACAAAGGTGAAAAATTGAATGGGATAACTATAAAATACGACACCTCAAGATTCAAGATGTTCTCGAGAACAAGAGGTTCTAGAGGTCGTTAATCAAGTTATGATGAACTCGCTGAGAGTAATACAAAGACAAGAGACGCGACTGATACCTATAAGGTATGGAAAAGGAAAGATTCCACCGCTAAGGGCATATCGATAAGTTCAACGGTGGATGACCTAGTGTTAGAGTATGAGCCATATCCTTCCATGCAATGGGTAGCCCTTAGAGAGAGATACAAAGGAATAAGTCTCAAGAAGCTTCACACCGACGATCGTGTTCGACCTACAAGAAGCGCTCGAACGTAACGATGGTTCAACATCTCGTGAGATGTCGAATATGATTCGAGTCGAAATCACGGCCATGAGTCGATGACGAACAATGTGTTCAAAGTGGTTATTCGCTCTCTTCTCCGATTCTTGGGAGACCACGGCGACCTTAACTCACGGAGAGTATTAAGACTTTCACGATGTCTCACGCATGGGAGTCGAGGTCGAGAGAGTAGAATCCGCAGGATTTCGCCAAGCCTATTCGTCACGGCTCACTGGATCATCCGGATCCAAGAAGAAATGGTACAAGAAGGGAAAGGAAAGAATAAAACGCTGCTATCACGCTGGGCCAAGGAACAAATCAAGAAGAAGAAGACAGGAAGAAACCAAAAGCAAGTTATCTTGCTTTAATCAGGGCAAGAAGGGTCACTTTGCCGAATGTATCGAGCCAAAGAAGGTAACTCTAACTGCCTTCCCCGAGCATTTTGTTGCTAGTAATCGTGTTGATGGTCGATTCTTATCCTTTCAGGGATTATAGATTCGGGAGCAACCAACCATGAGCTCGAGAGCGGTTACATATGTGGAGTATCGACGGTACTGCAGCAAACAAATGGATCTACGTAGAAACAATGCAAGAGTCGGGTCAAGGAGTCGACTTGTAAACTTAACCTCGGTGGAAGTACTTTGCTTTCGCATTTGATGTCCTCAGATGCTCCGAGATTCAAGGAATCTGTATCTCGCATTAGTCTTCGACTGGGTTACTCAGAAATTTTTTCGCCGTCAGAACTTAAGATCGACCGGTCAATCTGATATGGTTATTTATCTAATGGTTTTATGGTACTAGATGTGGTGCCCGATGTGAATTGGCGATTCAAAGTTGTTTTTCAAACATTGCTCTTACTAGTAATGCAGATACATCCACGATGAGGTTCGCATGCTAGATCGGGATATATAGGATAAGATCGCATGAATCGATTAGCCAGAGAGGGTTTATCGGGCTCTCGCTAAGATTAGCTTGTCATACGCGAGCATTGTCTCACGAAAAGCAACTAGGAAACCATTCGAAAGACTATTAGAGCAGACTTTCACTATCGCAATTGATTCATTCTTGATATTCGTGGTCCACGAGTGTGAAGGCTAGGTAATGGAGCTTCCTATTTCATTACATTTATCGATGATTTCACTAGGTATGGTCATGTGTATTCGATTTCAAAAATCAAGCGTTGGATTATTTCATTCGCTATTCGAACGGCCGAGAATCAAACAAAACATAAGGTTAAGGCCTTGCGCACTGACCGTGGGGGTGAATATCTGTCTGATTTGTTCAAGACGACATGTAATGATAAGGGGATTATTAGACAGCTAACGATCCTGTGAACTCCACAAAGAAAATGGGGGTCGAAAGAAGAAATAGGACTCTTCTTGAAATGGTTAGCCATGATGGAGCGCTAATTTGCCTCCTATGGGGAGATGACATTACTAGTCATGCCTATATACTTAACAAAGTGCCTTCAAAGTCCGGGTTCCTATCAACCCCATATTTAACGCTGACGGGCGTAAAAACCGATTGAGCAACTGAGACCTCGGGTCACCGCTTACGCTCATAATAGTTCTCACAAATATGGAAAACTAGGACCTAGAGGTAAGAAGTGTATCTTTATAAGATATTCTGATACCTCAAAAGGTTATGTTTTTATAGGTGAGCAACAAGATGGGACGATCTCTGAGATTGAGTCGAGAGATGCCACTTTTCTCAAACCGAGTTCCTAACAATAGAAGTTGATAAGACAGCCTCTTTTGAGGAGGATGAGTCGTTATCAACAAGTCGATGTCCAAAGGGGATACCAACCTAGTCAACCGAGGGGAGTAATGTGCTCGATCACGGGTGACTTCTCAATCAACTTACGGAAAAGTGTTCGTAAGATCATACCTAAAAGGAGGTTTGATATCGAGAACGAGGCAATGATGACACTCCTCTGACGAAGACGAACCTCAATCACCGAGGACGCGCTGGGACGTAGGGTTAGAGATAAGTGGAAAAGTGCAATGGAAGAAGAGACGGAGTCAATGATTCTGAATCAAGTTTGGGAGTTAGTCGATCTTCCTCCGGCCAAGGGCCATTGGGAATAAGTGGATTCTCAAAATAAAGAGGAAGTCCGATGGATCGATTAACCGATACAAGGCTCGCTTGGTCGCAAAAGGATTTACCCAGAGAGAGGGTATTGACTTAAGAGACATTTTCTCCGTGAGTGAAGTTTGTGTCAATCCGAGTTATTATCTTGGCCTTTGCGCGACATGACTGGAATTACATCGATGGATGTTAAAACCGCTTTCCTTAACGGTGAGCTTGACGAGGAAATCTATATGGTTCAAATGTAAGGTTTCGCTGCTTTAGGCCAAGAGGATAAAGTATGTAGATCAAGAAATCTATATACGGGTCAAGCAACAAGACAATGGAACATAAGATTTAACAAAGTGGTTTTATCTTATGGTTTCAAATGATCAATGAGGATCATCGCTTTCCTAAAGAAGGAAAAGGAAAGTATGTCATTTTATCATTATATGTCAATGATATACGATAAAGCAGAAATGACATAGGTTTTCAGAGTGGAAGTCAAAAAGTGGTTGTCTTCTCAATTTGACACAATAGATATGGGAGAAGCAATACATCTTAGGGGTTAAGATCATCGTGATCGATCAAAGAGACTTTTGGGTTTGTCACAAGAGTCTTATATTACTAAGATGTTACAACATTTAAATAAATGACACCTATCATGTAGAGAGGTACTGCTTGAGCAAAAGTATGAGTCCCAAGACTCAAATTGAATAGCCGACATGAATAAAAAATCATACGCCAAAGGTCATAGGTAGTTTAATGTATACTATGTTGTGTACTGCCCGATATCACCATGCAGGGCTTAGTCACTTGGCCCAAATAAACCCAGGATCGAGACACCGGAAGGCAAAGGTGAAAAGGATTTTCAGATATCCAAGGCGAATGTGATTATTGTCTCTCATATCAAGGACCGATACGAGCCTTATGGGCTATTCAGACGCAGATTGGGAACTGATGATAGAAAATCTACATCAAAGCATGCGTTTGTTGAATGGTGGTGCCATCTCACGAATAGAAGAAACAGCCCGTGTGGCCTTATCTACAATGGAAGCCGAATATGTGCGTATGTTCAAGAAATTGCATAAGAAGCACCGGTTGAGAAGGTTCCTAAAGCATTCAAGATCACGAGAGCAATGGGAGTCCAGCCGATCCGCCTATTACGATACCAAGTCGCGATAGCTTTTTCCAAGGATCCCAAATATCACAAAGAAGGGCAAGCATATTGCTATAAAATACAACTTTATCAGTGATATTGCGCTAAAAAGAAGGTGATTCTGAGTATATCTCATACGAGCTATGCCAGAGATCCTTTTACTAAGTCAACGACTAAAGAGTCATTTAACGAGCATGTAAAGTCTATGAGACTTCGTAGAACGTAATGCCTAGAATGACAATCAATATAATGATTCGATTGTTTATAATGCCGCCATAATCTATTCAAGGTATGTTATGTTACATTCTAGTGATAAGATCTCGATAAGCATGTTGGTAGTGATCGTCCTCCTATACGGACAATCATCTCTATTCATTCGCAGATGAATAGAGGTAAGACCGATGCTTATAGGTCAACCTATGTGGTTGTTAGCTTGAAGTCAGAAATTTGTTACATTCCTATAAGTTAGGGTCGCCTTGATATTCAGATTAAGATAAGATCATTTTCAGTAAATGATCGTAAATGAACCCACCATTTCATCGGCCTGCTGAGCCGATTAGAATTCATATGTTGAGTTCCGATTCATGTGTTGAATTCTAGATTAGATATTGGGAATGTTTATATCGAAATCAGACGATGTTAATTGAGGGAAACACGCGCTCTTTATCGGTAAAGAGGACGACATCGTAGCATGTGAATCATACCGCATGTGCTAAGACGACACTAAGGGTAGAGGAGAACGAATCTCGCTTCTACTATGTCGAGCTCTTCGAGATTATATGTCGATCTCAATATTCGCCCTTCGTGACTATTTAGGTGTTCTACTAAGTTTTAATCAAGGTTTGCTACTTTAGCATGTCTACCTACGACTACGGATGATCTCTACGGAACATGACTAAGAAAGCGATTGATTAAAATGAATAGATTCACACTAAAAAGGAAGATTAAATAGATTTACATCTAATGAGTATTATTCACTAATGACTCTTTTCTCGTACGTAAATGTTTGTGAATATTTGGAATACGAGACACGCCTCGACACGATGGTCAATTTAAGGGATTAGAGATGTTCATATCGATGTAAATGAGATTATTTAACTGGGTAAAAGCAAGACATGAATGTTTCGTAAATGGTTATGCATCACCGTAAATATGATTTTGTATCATCCTGAAAACGACCGCGTGTCACCCGAAAATGGGCCGCGGTGCTATAAGATAAAATAGTTTCAGACCACCCGAGATGACTGCGGTCATCGGAGAATGATTATGATCATACGAAGAGTGGCTAAGTTAGCGAATAACTTCTCTTAGACGCATCACTACGAGCAATATGTAAGGTGTAACAACTTTCTTAGCATTTGAAAGCTCAATGTGCTTGCTGTCGCACGAACCATTTTCTGATTTGATGTTTCATTTAGTCTTTGTGACTATTAATCTCTGTTCTATTAGTCTTTTGAGACAATAGATAATGCTTCGATTTAGTCTATGTGACTAAACACCCCTTCTAAAATGGTCTGTGTGATCATTTTTGTCTGTGTGACATACCTTGGATGAGTGGGAGATGTAAGTTGGTAGCCACGAATCGCATGCAGGCGCTCAGGAATCGCTGAGCACGCACGCTTGAAGTCGCAGGCGCCTCCTTCCCTTAAAAGGGAAGGAGGGCGTCCAAGGCGGGGGTTCGTTTTTGGAGGTTGTCGCAGACGAAGAGGCATTCGGCGGATCTTGATTTGTGGAAACCTGAGGTAATTTCCACTGTGGTATTTCCTCCGACGCAAGCAAAACTCCAAACAGGTATAACTTATCAACAATTTACATAACAACCAGGTATACCTGTAGTCTATTGGTGTCAAAGGCCAGGATTGTATCCAGTCACTAAGTGGATTGGCATAAAGTTTTAGAAAAGCTCTATCCTTTGCGTTATTATTCATGAAGCCTTCGCCATATCTTATAGTTATTTTTATATCATCCGATGCAAATTGTGTTTCATATAATGTGGCAGCTCAAAGAAATCACTAACGGATTCCAGTGCACCTTTTATGATGGATCTGGGAATTCCATGATTAACAACCTGCAGTTGGCAAGGTGATGATAAAAAGGATATCGATATCAATCAACTTGGCTAAACTGGCAAGCATTTGAAGTTCCATGAGTTGCTAGAATGCAAATCTCAAAGCAGCCAATTTTCTTGCATGCTTCACCGATGTCTTGGATCACCAGATCTCTGCTCCTGGAGTCGCCAAGCTGATCAAGATCTATCACAGGAACTGAGAAATTCTCCACCTTCGGCGAGGCAGCAACACAGTGATCATCCATCGAGATGCAAGCCATTGTGACCAAGGATTATGTGATGGAGAAGAGCAGAAATTATGATGAAAAGAGAGGTGAGAACCATGGGCTATTTATAGGCTTGTGATTCTCCCTCATTCATTTAATGGAAACATCCCCCTTGAAGCATCGACAAATTCGACCTTTTTCTTGCCTTCCTCTGCATTCCTTGGTCCATTGTCAGATTCACATGCAAGAAGTTTGTGTTAGAGATTTTCTTCTGTGCCCAGGGTAGGGCTCTCCCCCTGCATTGAATCTGCCGTTATTACTGCTGTTGTTGATCAGGTGATGACAGCACAGGAATCTAGACCTGCAGGATGAGCTTTCTTAGTCCAATGGCATTTAATGGTGCAGGAACTCAAGGAAAATATATAAAATGCAAGGTTTACAAATTTTCAACTTATTTTCGTAATAAATATTGATTTCCTGTCCAATAGTTGATGCTGGTGATTTTCTGCCGTGAGATGGCCAAATGGGTAGGTTTCTTCCTCAGCTGGTAGCAGTTGTTTCACAGCTCCGCTGCTTGATGGGGCCCTTTGGACAGATGCTCTTGGATCACGCACCGGAATCCGCTATTGCATGCATATTTTAGTCAACCCAGTCTTGTCTTGTATGGGCACAGAATTGATGATGCAATTCCATTAAATGCCAGTGGATTAGCTGCGCTCCATAGGAGGCCGTCATTTCCATATCAGGTTAAGTACTTTAATATATCGTTATTGTCCTCCCGCAGGGTATCATTGAGGGCAATTTACCAAAAGATTTGCTTTTAGGTGATTTAAATCATGTCTTAACAATCAAATTTGATCAAATCTGGTTTCTCATTTTTTTTCCCGTACTTTACTTTTTTTTTTTTAAAAAAATGACATCATTTTCTAGATGCAGGATTAGAAATCAACTTGTAGTATAGTTTTCAATAGAGATCCATTTGTATTTTAGAGTCTCACATCATAGTGATTAGAAATATAATGAATACCATGTTAATTTAAGATTGTTTTGTGAAAAAATATCTTTCTTCCTGTGCGAAATAATTTTCAAATAAAATTTTTATAAAGAAAAATAATTTTTGGCTTTGTACATGCAGGAAAAATATATTATCTTTTTGTAGGTTGGGTGTGTTGGGTAGTCGAGTAAAACTGAGCGAGCTAGTGGATTAAGCGGGATTGTTGAGTGACTCAGTTATGTTGGTTGGTTGATTGATTGAGGTTGTTGATTTACCAATCAGTTGGTCGGGGCTGGTAGATCCGGTGGGTCCCCAAACTGATTCGTCCGGGCAGGGATGGGTTCGATGGTGGATCCTGCAGGTGAGTTGATTTGTCACTAAAGATGGAAAATGTTTTCACTATGTAAAATGTTTTTTGGTGCCATAGTTGACGCAGAATCACAATTTGCAATATGAATTAAACAGCCAGTAATTATTCATTTCTTATATGTTGTTTCCTTATCATAGCGATTAGAACCTAGCGATACATCAACTACTGCTGCTGAAACACCATACGCCGAAGAACTAACTCCACATACACTACCATTTCAAACTCCAACTCTCCTTAGACTGTCTATGTAATTTCCTCTAGTGGCGTCTTTAGCGCAGAGATAATCTAGGAAATCATTAAAGCTGTTTTCTTTGTACTTTGCAGGATTTTGCTCGTTCACCAGTTCTTTTGGAGTTACAACCTTCTCGTCCAAAGAAAGACCATGTATACTGGCTATCGATATCCTTTCTGAAGCGTTGATGACTGCTCTGTGCACCAGGCTTCTGTATCGGCCATTGCTCAGTACTTCCAGATGATCTCCTGTATGCACGTGCAAAATCTCAAGATCTGTTACGGGTACCTCTTTCCAAGAATGGCCTTTTCTGTTGACGTCGTTAAAGATCTGGAACCCATCGCAGTTTTGGATCAGGATCGTTATGTATCCATAGTCTGTATGAGGAGCTATTCCAATCGTGAAACCTGAGTTTGAGCCTGTGGTGTAGCTGTTTGTGGTGATTACCTGCATGCCTTCGTCAAGCTTCTCCCGCATGTAAGCTTGTCCCAACCCCAAGCTCTCTAGTATGGCATCTATCAGTTGTAGAGCTACTCTTCGGACTTCTGCCGCATACTTTCCCATTTTTTCTCTGGTCATGCAACAAACACACGCCGGCATATACGAGGATACGTTTAAAAGATATCAAACACTTAAATGCAATGAGCTGAAGATATATTAGATATAACAACCGGGGCATACCTGTAGTCTTCTGGTGTCAAAGGCCAGAAGTTGATCCAGTGGCTAAATGGATTAGCATACAGTTTTAGAAAAGCCCGGTCCTTAGTGCCATCGTCCATGAAGCCTTCACCATATCTCACAGGCTTTCTTATATCATCTGATGCAAATTGTGCTTTCACATCGCGTGGCAGCTCGAAGAAGCTACTGGCAGCTTCCAGCGCACCCTTTATGATCGATCGATGAATTCCATGATTGACCACCTGCAGTTGACAAAGGTGGCGAAAACAAGCTTATTAGTTTGATTGCATTTACACTTTTCGTGTTCACTAGCTACAAAAATCAGCAAACTTGTCTGAACTCGCAAGAATTTGGAAGCCCAATAATAAGTTGCTATAGAATGCAAACCCCAAAGCAGCCGATTTTCTCGCATGCTTCGCTGATATGTTGGATCACCAAATCTCTGCTGTCGGCGCAGCCAAGCTGTTCGAGATCTATCACAGGGATAGAGATGTTCTCCAATTTGTGGTACACATCAGTGCCAGGACCATCCATGGGTTTGCACTTGGGGGTCATCTAAGAATTATCAGATATGGTGGTGAAAAGAGTGGAGGACCAAGGGCTATTTATTGGCATGCCATTCTCCCCCATGCATTCAATGAAAACACTTCCCCTTGAACTATCGACAAACCCAACCTTTTTGAGGAAAACTCGAGTGCTCCCCGTTGCCCTCCCTTGCGTGCGAAAAGCTGGGGTTGGTCGTTTTTCTGCTGCGATCGGTGGAGCCTTCTTGCATAGTTGCATTGAATCTGTCAGTGGCTGCTGGTGTTCCAGGCCCAGTGGAGGGCAGATGCACAGGAACCTGAACGTGAACCTGAACCTGCACGGAGAGTTTTCTCGGTCCATAAAGTCTTGGAAGTAACAGAATGAAGGATGCGACGACATATTAAATAGCGCCGGAAACACTAAAAAAATGCTACTAGAAGTGGTGCCCCCTTGCGCCAAAAAATCGATGTTGGTGGTTTTCTGGTTTGCTGTCGACGTTCGTGGTTTTTTGATTCTCTGTTGATGTTCGTGGTTTTTTGATGTTACTGGTTTCTGGGATCTCTGCGGTTTTGCGCATTGAATTGAACTTGGGAACTTGGACCCGCATGAAGAATTTTCTTAGGCAACCAAATAGAAGGTAACAGTATTGATGATGCCATGGTCAGGAAGTCCATTAAATGCTGAACAGCTGTAGATTATTTTTTTTTCCCGAAAAAAAAAGGAAAGAAATGTGCCGTCTCTATATTTCCCAAAAATAAATTTCATAAACGTTTTTTTTTTTTAAATGCTTAGAGGGTTGTGCTTGTACCGAGCATGGTGGTATCTGGATAAGATCCGTTTTATTTCCGTGCCAAGTTGAGGATTGCGAGGTTTCGTCACGGACCTATTGAGCACAGCGTGGAAAATCATACTGGTCCCTTCATGCTGGTGCACGCAAGCCAAAAATATATTTTTAAAATATAATCATATTTTTTTTTTAAAAAAAAGAAAGTATATATATATATATATATATATATATATATATATATATATATATATATATATTATAAAAAGTACAAAATAAAAAAAACATGATAATAGAAAAAATTAAAAAAGATATTAGTAGTAAAGTTTATTATGTTTTTTTAAATAAGTTTATTTTTTAATTATATAATTAATTTAACCAAAATACCACGAGCGTATTTTTTATTTTTTGGAAAATAAATTTTTTTTTTTTTCGTTTTCACGACCGCATTTTTTATTTTCTGGAAATAACAAATAATATTTTTTTATTTTCCAATTTTTTAGAAAATATTGTTTTATTTTTTAGAAAATGAAGATGAAAAATATCGATCAAACATATTTTTTTTTATTTTTTTCAAAAAATAAAAAATTTTCTGCCTACCAAATGTGCTCTTAGTGTTTCACTTGCTAAAAATGTATTTGTTGAATAAATATTTTTAATAACATATTAAACTGAAAAAAGTTAATATTTAATTTGTTGATATTTGTAAAAAAATTTATAACTATCCGTAAATAAGAAAGATTAAATTTTAAATTAAAAATGTAAATAAATAAATAAAATTTAAAATGAACAAATAAACTTATAATATCATATTAAATTCACTAACCGACTAAAAAAGATGGTTGCTCGTAGAGATAGAGACGGCGAGATGTCCGATAACAAAGGCGGCAAGGGACCAGTGACTCAGACGAAGAAGAAGAAGACTCGGAGGGCAAAGCCGAGGCGAGTTGAGCTAGAGCGGTGTCTCGGCCTTGAGCTAAGCTGAATGGCGTGAAGCGGCTTGTAGGACAGAAACGGTTAGGGACGTTGAGAGAGATCTCGGCGAGGCTCCTCCGACACTCAAAGTAGAAATTAGTAGGAAGGTGATGAAAGGAATAGAGAGAATGAGTTAAGAATATGTCAACCTCTGGTCTTTTCCTCCAAGAGGATTATGTATAGGAAAGAATCCTCCTGTCAATCAGTATGCCCGGTATGAGCGGTATGACTTCATGATCTTATGCTTGCCCTAAGAAGTAATAGGGGTCATTACCCTCATAAATGTCGTCGGCACGTGGGCTGTCATTAATACCCATCGTGTTGTTGATGGGGGACAACTCCTCATTAATGTGGTGGACATGCCTCTGGAAACCAGTATGAACATCTGTTCCATGGTCGAAGAGAAATACTGACAAGGATTGCCTTGTGGATCATATGAACAGGAATACCGCCACGTCCTCTGACTGGATAAGATAAATTGTGCGTTGGGAAGCCATACATCCAAAATAGTGTGCAACTGTCGAGATGCGGGATAATAGCCGAGACGTAGTCGAGCTAAAGAGTACTGGCCGAGACGTAGGGCGTCTGAAATATAATATGGGCGAGCTAAAGAGTGTTGGGCGAGATGCGGGATGTTTGAAATATGATACGATCGAAACACAGGGTGTGTGGAATATGATATTAGCCAAGATGAGACGTGGGGCGTCTGGAATGTGATATGGCCGAGACGAGACGTGGGGCGTCTGGAATGTGATATGCCCAAGACGAGGGGCATTTGGTGTCACGCCCCGAGAGCATGCCGAGCCGAAAATCAAACGGACGACATCTCCCCTGTACGTGGCAACATTTCGAGTTAATATAAGGCCCGTAGGCCCACAATAACAACAACATAACATATAAAGTAAATACAACAACTACTCAAAGCACAACGGAAACATAATACAACAAACTACACACATGCATACCGGTATAACTAACACATCACAACAACACGAAACCTCGACAGAATCCGAATCTACAACATAGTACATCACGAACTCCAAATACATAACACAATGTACGAAAAACCCAAAACAAACACAGGAGCCTCGGAGGTGAGATGAGATGTCAGCCAGCGGTGCTCCAAGCCGTCACGAAGACTTATACCTGTTACCTGGGCGACAGAAAATCCAGGGTCCATGATGGTGGTGAGTAAAACTCAGCAAGTAATAGAAAAACATGTATATATGTAATATCACATGTATTTCAACAACATAATCTAGAGGTACAACAGGTATATCAGCATAGTATATAAATACAAGTATATACCGTCTAACCAAATGAACAACATAAAATGCAGACATACCTGAAGTCTGTTACGCTACTCTGATCCAACCTGAACATATATCCAACATATATATAACAGGAAGAGTAAGATCAACTCACAATATACTCAAGCTACAGGTCAAGGTATCTAATGGTCTGTCCAACACATATACCAATATCCGACATAACCGTATAACATGTGCAAGAAGCATGCATGAATATGATGTACAACCAAATGCAGCAAACATAGTACAATCAAATGCAACATCACAATAATCATATATATATAGACTGCATATATATATATATATATATATTAATCTCAACCATCTATATATATATATATATATATATATGGTAATATGCAAAGTGCCATCAGATACGGCAATGCAGCATGCATGGTCATGTCTGCTCACCCCTACTCGCTACCACGACTCCAGTGTGGCCTAGGTGGCATGACATGATAACTGTCCCAACTCACACCAACCACTGCTCTAGAGTGGCCGAGTGGGCAGTATGATCAAGCAGCATATGAGCGTAAATAGCTCGCTACACAACGGGGGTCTCTACTGCTGACCACTCTAACTGACACTACCAATGAGCAGTCGAGTGCCACGCACTTAGGACAACTGCACGCAACTCCAACTACCATCGTCTATAGTGGTAGAGTGCGGCACAACAGATGCTCTGCCCTCACACCAATTACTCCTCGGGGAGTGCTCTGGGAGGCAAGATGACTGACGACTCTCTCAACCCCAAGGGAGACTATGTCGTCAGAATGCATGCAAATGACATGAGTATGCTGTCACACGTACAATCATCTACCACAGACTCTCTGTTCAACAAAGAGTCGTACCCATCTGATCAATACACTCTCTATCCTGTAGAGAGTCGTACTCAACTGATCGACGGACTCTCTATCCTGTAGAAAGTTGTACTCAACTAATTATAACTTTCTATCCAATAAAGAGTCATACTCAACTGATCGACGCACTCTCTATCCTGTAGAGAGTCGTACTGATCATATCAAGCTGGGACCACCGGTCCGTAGCAACACACTAATCACCCTTCACTTAACTATTATACAACGCATGGTCGGTAATAAGTATGCAACATACGAGTATTGGAAATAAATCCAACATTTAGGGCATTACCTACCTACAAATAACCTTTTTTGCCAATTTATAAATTGGGTCATCACCTGTACTAACATTTACACCCTACTAAACATCTAGGTCAATTTACATCACATCTATAACTGCTAAATCATGATAGGGAATATATGATATCAACAATTGAGCATAAATACATCCAACGATAAGTTCAAGCATAAGATAATCAGAGCAAGGTCAAGGTAACATGATCATATAAGATGATCATGCATCTAAATCTGTATGCATTAAAACTACCTGACCAGGGTAGGAATTACCCGCCTGATTCATAGATCGTGTTGATAGTCCTCACATCCAAAAGACCGTCCTGTATTCAGGTCCTGCAATTTAACATACAAACGTAACTCTCCATCTTCTTCCATTTACTATTAATCAGCTAGCCAATAGTAATCTAGCTGTAGATGTAACATCAACTTCACAACGTAGCTTCAAACTCACCTAACTTAGTTACAGTTGCTAAATAGCTCAATCCAAATAGGAAATGACAAGTTTACTCACATTTGTCTTCATCACCCGCACTAAGAGGCAGATTAGAAGCAACCAGCCATATTTCTTTTGCTCACGGTGAAGAAGAGGTAGGACCTAATCGTTTCAATTTAACATAAGGTCGACGAAATCCAGTTCAACTAAAATCTCCTCCCCTGCAATCAAAATTATATCAAATATATACCCAATAAATCTCATATCCCCTAACCCCAAAATCCACAATTCAAGTAAACAAGGGGATCACAGAGTCATTACTAGGAATCAGAGGTAGCCTTCTTCCTCATCGCAACAATGATGCACCCAAAACCCTGATCCGTGCTTGATGGAGGATGTCACAGCCATCCAAACTCATCACCTCACTCACAGTCAACCGACAGAATTTCACAATTCACCCGAAATCAATCGACCAACACAAACAACATACCCAAAAGAGGAGACAATTTGAGTTTTTACTTGCCCTTAGGACTCCATCGGTAGATACCACAACCCTAGAAGACTCCACCGGTAGCCCAACCCTTCTCCTATCCCCTGTTCGCCGGCCAAGGATCCTGCCCAATTTCACAGATCGTTTAACCAAGGAAAATCCACATAAATTCCGAACATCTCGTCCAAGATCGAAGAAAACAACACCTACTCACCCGACTCCGACGGCGATCCTTGAACTCACGAGACGGAGGATGCGAGTGGCGTCGTCGGCTGTCCGCCAGGCGTGACGGAGGTCCAACCTAACAATCAAGGCGGAGGAGATCAAGAAGAAGAGGCGCCCAAGAGCACCTTGGATGGCGAGAAGAGAGAAGAAGCCGGCGGTGCTACCCGGTGTGGCGCCGGAAATATCTGGAAAAGGCGAAGAGCGCCATCGAAGAGGTAGGCGGCGGTGACATCGATCCTTCGACTCACGGTGACGGTGGATCCATCTTACTGGCGTGGCGGCAGCGTTCGGACGCGGCCGGTGGTCGCTGATAAGTCTTGTGACGAGCGGCTCGAAGAGCGACCATCGTGCCAGCAACAGCGAGCTCGGGTGGAGGAATCGGTGGCTCAGTGAAGAGGCGGTGAATCGTCTTGCCCAGAGCGAAATGAGCGGCGTTAAGCGGTCAATGGATCCACTCGCCGGTGGCGGCCCGTGGCGTGGCGTGGCCTGCAGTATTGCCGGCTGGCGTATTTGGCGGCGGCAGGCATCGGCGTCGAAGAGGGCTGTGGCCCGGCGACATAGCGTGGCGGCAAGCGGCGAGGCGGTGACAAGGCGTCGTCGAGGAATCTCCGATTCGGTGATCGCGGTGTAACGGAAGCGAGAAATTCATGCGCGATTGGGGAAGAAAGGAAGAAACTGTCGATCGGGATAAACGGGAGAAATGGTTCGGTCTTTAAGAAAGTAATCCACTTAATAAGGTTTAACCCTAGGTTAGGTTTAATCAATCCCATAAGTTTTAACCTAGGTTAGGTTTGATTTATCCCTAACCATCCATCATTTTTTCTTTCACTTTTTAGCCATTTGTTTGCGGTATTTTATATCTGGAATATGATATAACCGAAATGACCTCTTCTGGGCATTCGGACATGTTGCAGAACCGGTATACGATGACTTGAGTCTTAGTTACTGTTCGTCACGTGACTAATCGTTGGGTTAGTTCTTCTCGGTATAAAAAATTAAAATTAAAAATAAAAATTCCATACAATCAAATAAGCTCAAATTACAATTTCGGTAACCTTTAAATGAACCAAACAAAAAATAAATAAATTTGAATAATTATTTTATTTATCTGGTTAATTTTAAGTTTAACTTAATTTAGCCACCTTATTAAATAATTTTAAGCTTTTATAGGTGTAGAGCAATGGCAACACATTCAAGGAAATAAATAAGAAGATGATATTTTAAATTACATTAGAGATGAATATGCTAAAGGTCAACCTTTGAATGTCTAGAGAAGAAAGTTGTTTATCTTCGAGATTAATCAAGTAAAATCTGAACAGTTAGATTATTAAAAAAATTAATTAACATGAAATTTATATTTTCCTTTAAAAAGATTCCACAAACTACCTATATAGATTTACCATTAAGAAAAGGACTTCCTTGTGCACCAACTTTCCTTTTCATTGCAATTGTTCTTGATTCCTTTTCTATATATAGCAATCCGAAAAGGGTAGTTAGTACTTTTTGTCAGTGCCAATCAAATTTTACAAATCTTATGATATTATTCACTTTGAATTTAAACTCTCAAAATTTTATTTTTGAATTTTATCTAAAAAAAAATTTCATATCAATAGAGATATTTTGTATCTTATAAATATATGATCTTTTCTATGTTTTACAAATATAAAATTTTGATTGTATTTTTTATACTCTAACACTAAAAAAAAAAATATTCCTTCGGCACCTTTCGTGTGAAGTTGGAATTTCTCAAGGTCAACTTACATAATAAAAAGGGCCACAACTTCTTCAAATGACTTCGATGGCAATTGAAGGACAATCATCAACACCTCTTTTTTCTTCAAATGACTTCAAAGGGGAGGTGAATGTTGCTATTCAATGAGAGAGAGAGAGAGAGATACGACAGATTGCTTGGCCTCAGCTCTTGTGTGATAGAATAATGGACAAGTAAACAGAATTGTTAGCCATGCGAAGAAAATCATATCACATAATGGCGGGAAGAAAATAACTTTTACTTGAATACAAAATATATATCTTGCACTTGGCTAAATCCTGTAAAACACAAAAGAAATGGTACTCAGAAAATATTTTCCGCACCATAAGATTGAACATCACATAAGTAGTACACACTGGCAAATGTGAACTAAAAAGGTAAAACCAACAAAACTGTAAGAGCTACAAACTTTGAAAGGTTTTGACGCCAGTGTTATGTACAATCTATATGATCCTGGAATGGCTGTTAAGCAGTCGAAACCAGCGATCTAACCGGAGTTGCTTCATCGGAGGGCCTATTTCAGCTTTAGCCTTTCGTGGACATTGCCATTCATCAGGGATTTCTTCTTCATTATATCTATCTGCCAATGCACTTCTCCGTTCACCATGAGTTTGGTCCTCCTGTGCCAATGCTCCATTCTTCTCCTGCAACTTGAAAGCTGGTTCATGGTTCCCTTTCCTAGTTGTCGCAGCCTCAGATGGGGAAATGGATTTCAGTCCGTGAATCAGACATTCTCTTTTGCCTATGGACTTAATCGAGACGAAGCCATTGGTTTCTTTTGGCACTTGAGCATTTATATCGAAACATGTTGGTTCCATCTGTCGGCTACCATTTCCATCCTTGTTAGCATTGCAATACATGTTATCACTTTCTTCAGACCTTTTTTTGTTCTCCCCCACCAAAGCTTCGTTCTTGCTCTGCAATGCGAGCAATGTCAGTTCATGAGTCTCTTGATTACCTGTTGCAATCTTAGAAGCTACAAATCCATAATTCACCGGCAAAATTGATTCTGATTCGAGTAGAGGATCTTCTTCTCTACATATTTCATTCTTGTTGTCAGCATTGCAATGCACATTTTCACTTTCATGGATCCAACTTTTGTCTTCCTCCATCGAAGCTCCAATCTTGCGCTGAAATTTGGGCAATGACGGCTCATGCACCTCTCGATCAGTTGTTGCAATCCTAAAAGCTGTGGAACTATAATTCATTGGCAACACTGATTCCGATTCACGTACAGGATCTTCTTTTCTACTATTTGATTTTTTCAGATCTTGAGCATCGACATCACCACATAGCTGAACCTCCTGCTGGTTAGCATTTTTTTCCTTATCGACGTCACCAGTGGTTTTCATGCAACTTCCATCTACACCCTCGCATCTTTTTGAATCTGATAATAACATATTTGAATGGCTAGCGACGAGATCCTCACCGAGAAGCTTCCGCAAGCTCACTTTTTTCTTTGGTTGTGCATAGGACGTTCTTACAAATTGCTCTTTTTTGGTGTTTCCATTGTTCTTCCTCCTGCTTGAATAGTCATCAGCTGTTTGCATTTGCGAGAGACTATCCTGCTCCTCTTCATTGTATGTAGTTAATTTCCTTGAAGAACTTTGATCATAGTTTCTCGAGATATCCTTGTTCTTTACTGGTACGGAACTGTCCTTGTCAACATGATTCACTCTATTCTTGCCGTAAAAATCATCATTTGCAACTTCGACAAGTGGATTCTCGGTGTCACATGGTGGAAGATCAATGAAAGTGCTCTTCTATTGTTCCAGAAACAATAAAATAACAATGAATTCCTCGTCTTATTACGGGAAATTAACAATCAATAGGAATACAAGTCCAAAGGAGAAGCAGTACCTCACATGCTGGTGGTTCTTGGATTTTGCTCTCGTCTTCTTGGTGCAGCATGAAACTACCAATCGGATCAGGAAGACCCAAAGACTCCGGTGACTCGTACACATAGCTCGAGAACCAATTGGTGATATCCGGAGGTTCTGAAGCACATCGAAAATTGCAAACGTTAGACTACTCTGTCTAACAAAAGTACTGAATCAAAAGGAAAGTAGAACTCACGGGACGGCAAGGAGAACGGAAAGGGGCGATCTTTCAAGCCCTAAGCGGAAGAAGGATGGGGAAAGGTGAGAAAGCGGAGAAAGATTGAATATGTGAATGGGAAAGAAGAAAAGGGAGTATGAGTTCTACCTGGGAATGCTGCGGAGAGAGATCTGGCGATTGCGTCATGGCGACGAGAGATTCGAGTTCTTGAGGCGCTGCTCCAGCGATTTCTGTTTCTTTCAATTCCTGACTGCTTCGATCTATTTCAGTTCCCGCCGCGAGCTTAGCGCGAGTTTTTTTTGTGGATTTTGAATTTAGCGCGTCAGATCGAGATGAAAAGCGCCATGTGTCACTTGGGGAAGAGAGAACATTGTTTCCAAAAACATTCATACAAGAGGCCGGTCTAGTTGTGCTAAATTTAAACCGGTCCAGAGGGTTCGGGCGAAATCAAGATGTTTGTTAGTATAATATAATTAATATAATAATAAAAATTTAAAATTTTTTAATGTGCAAATTTAAATAAAAAAAAATTGGGAGAAATTTTTTTTTTTGTTGTCCATGCACAAATTTTTTTTTTTACTATCCAATTTTTTTAGAACATCTTTACCTATTAAAAATTTCTGACTATTATATCCATCAAATTTTGTTTTCATAATTTAGGGCATTGAAAAGATGATAAAATTCATTTCCTTTTGAATTCAACAAATTCAAAATTATAGACAACATTCCTATTAATGATTAGTTTCACATACCCCTCAAAAAATGAACTGTCACATCTGCAAAAATTTAAAAAAAAAATTGGATCCAATACGAGCAATCTGAGGCCCTATCAGTCGATCTTATAATTATTATAAAAATAAATAAATTATGAAGAATATTTTTTATTCAATCGAATGTTAACGAAGATGAAAAAATAAATATTTATGAAAGATCAAATATACTACCGTACTAACTATCCGACTCTATTTTGGGGGTTAAATGGGGTTGATAATGTCAATTGAATAGTTGGTCCAATTAAAATTAAATAATTAATTTGAGTAGTTTATTTATCAAATGAGTTACTTGATTTAGATACTTTTATTTAGAGAATTGATCACCTGCGCGTCCGATTCACGCACGTCGATCATGACAGAAGAAATATATAGTAACTTTGCGCTCGACATCGCCGCCGTGCTTGGCCCGGCGACGTTGCGAAGCGCACTCACGGCGGCCGGAGAGCTCGGCCACGGATTATGGCGGCCGGAAGTCGGCCGAATCGCTAGAATCCCGATCCGCACCACGCCGGGAAGGACCGTCCGGCCGGCGGTCCTTCCCGGCCGGATTCCGGCCGCGGCGATTCGAATCCGGCCCGATCGCGGCCGACAATGGTCGCGCCACCATCGGCCGTCATGGCTTGGATTCCGGCCGACCGCGGCCGGAACCGGCCGAAGGACTGGCCCGACGTGGTGCGGCTGATTCGGCCGCGATTCGGCCGAATCGCGGCTGACCGGCGGCCGGCCGCAATCCGGCCGGAGCCGATCTGGATCACGGCTAACGGGCGATGAGTCGGCGCTTCCTTTTATTTAATAATAAAATAATTATATATAATAGTTATAGTATTGACTCAGCCGCGGTTTGATTTTTGTCGTTAATCCGACCGGTTCAATTCCAATTCCAAATCCTTTGTTGTGCTTTTTAAACCGGAAAATGTTCCATTCCACTCCCGCCTTTTTCACCTCGCTCTGTAGCACTCAATCGCCGTCTTCTTCGCCTCCAAACCCTAACTCTCCTCCTCCTCTTCATCGTTGTCCACCTTTTCCTTTCCATGCCACCTAAAAAGAGAGCTGCCGCTGCCGCCAGCAGAAAGCCGTACCAGGGCAACCAGCCGTCGCAGCCTTCCAAGTTCGGGATCCAGCACTTCTTCGAGCGGCACTCCCAGTCCCAGGCTGCCGCTCCCACGGTCGCAGCATTGGGACCCTCAAAGCCTTACTCTGTTAGGAATCCTAACCATCCTTCTGCTAATGGCCAGCTGCCGCATCCGCCAGATAATGCCCCTGCCAATGCTGGCGAAGAGTCGTCGCAGACCTCTCCGTCGGTGGTAAAGTCGTCGGCCAAAAAGCGATTTAAGTTCTCCCCTGGAATGGTTAGATTCTTGATGCATCCATCGAAAAAGACTATATTTTTCTCTTTCCTGATCCGCTAGTCTGTTTGGCTTGTTAGTTGATAAAACAAAGTCAAGATGATGGGGTAGACGTGGTTACTTGGAAGATCTCGCCGGTCAATGAACGACTTCGCTCAATCTCATCGAGACAGTTGAAAGACTTCTGTGACACATCGAGGCCGCAAGTATCCACCCTTCGCTCTTGTTCTTCGAATCAGGTACGGTGTAGATAGTTTGATTCCATAGGATATGTGGAATGTTGCTTTTTTTGACTTTGGACTTTACATGTTCTATTTTGGGTTAGGATCCTCGTTCTAATAGCAAATTCGAGAAGTGGATTTGTTCTGAATCTTCTGTTACGAGTGATAAGCCCTTGAAATTGTCAGAAAATATGTTTAAAGAAACAGAGGCATACCCCAGCCATCAGAGCAATGTCGATTTTTCGGCAGTGGACTTCAAGAGACCTTTTAGAACGCCCCCATCTATGCCATATGAGCCCAAAGAGGTCATCATCCTAATCTTTCAACAGGTTTTTCTAGTTGAAGTCTCTGGAAATTTCTTATTTGCTGACATTTTCTTATATGCTATCCATCAATGGCTAACAGTTCATTGGTAGTAGTGGAGAAACGGAGCAGTTGGGTTCCCAGAAGTACCAGAAGGTTTGAGCTTCTGTTGCTGTCCATTTCACTTGTGCAGATTGATTGAAACAGATGGTGTGACTTTTTTTTTTTTTTTAATTTTTAGGTATTACTGGAACTTCTAGATCAAGTTGAAGATGCAATCACCGATGAACCAGTTCCAGGTAATCAGAAGGAATGTGAGCATCGTCATGCTACAAATGCAAAAAATCAGGCTGAGCCCAGTGTTTCTGGGAGAAGCATGAGAGCCACGTCCGAAAGATATTCATCCTGTACATATTACAATACTTTTCTGGTGCTTGAGGTACAATTCTTTTTTTCCCCTATCATTGGCATTTCTTTTTTCAAGGTTCATACACTTTAATTGCCACTCTCTTGGCCTTCAATTGTAGGTATCGGAAAAACATAGGAGCAGTGATCCCTTGTGTTGCCAAAGTCCTCTAAAGGTACATCTTAATATGGAAAAGCACGTGTTGCCTTTTTTAAATTTTCATACAAATTTCAGCCCAAACATAGAATGAAAGTCGTTGTTTCTTTTTTCTAGATTATTCGGTTGCTGAATGAACAAAGTGGCCAGGAGAGGATTTTGCATCTATGTGATGAGTGGTTAGTCTTCTTTAGCACACATGTATCTGGTTGGGATCAATATTGCACAAGCAAAGCCTTCCTTTTTAGGCTTTTTTGTTAAAACTTTGAAGAATTAGAAGAGTATAAGGAGATGCTCCTTTGACCGATTTTTTTATTCAATTAATGTTTTGTTTGATGAAATTTTTTAATAGCTATCTCAACATACATTATATCACAAATAAGACAACTCTTTTTTTTAGGCTATTGCTGTATTATACTGTTTCAATTCTCAAATGATATTAAGTAGAGCTTAGCTCTTCTACATTTTCTTATAAGAAAACTATATTGATATGACCAAACTGGTCAGATTGTCTTGTTTCATTACACTTGGGCACTAATACAAAATAATCATTAAAATATAGTAATCTTGGTTTTTTTTTAATATATCCACCTCTCAATTTCCTTTATTTACAGTAGCTAGGGGTAAGATAATTTCCCATTCTGTTTCAACTGTTCATCCTGTTCGTTTTCATTTTTATGAGGTACGTTTGTTGTTCTTGAGAGAGTTAAAATTTTCTAAATGGTTGATTTTACTTTAAAAGCCTTGACTTAAATTGTACTTGTGCCCACAGAATAGGATCGTTATTACTGTAATAAGTTGTTTGTTTTTGTTTCACGCTCAATGAATATACTGTCTAAACTTACTGTCAATGGAATTCTTTCTCTTCTAGGTTCTATAGTGTCGTTGGACCTGGTGATACTTTAAATGTGGTTGGAGAGTTTGATGATGCAGGGAGATGCATTGTTGATTGTGCTAAAAATCTTATTATTGTTCATCCAGACATACTCCTATCTGGAACTCGGGTATTTTTCTTTTAACAGTTTGGTAATCCTTTGCCATTATTTAAGTAGGGATGCTAAACTTTGATCTTCGAACTTTCAATATATTTTTTTGCTATGTTAAAGTTGATATGCTTACACTAATTATTAGGTTGCCTCCAGTTTTACTTGTCCTAGACGAGCTGTGCTTGATGAGAGGTTGAAGAGTACTGAGCATTCTTCTGTTGCATTACTTGGTACCTTGCTTCATCAAGTCTTTCAGGTTCTTGATTCTAGAATACTAACTTTGTTGACCATGCAACTTTCTCTTAGCTCTGATAATCAGTCTTCTATAGGCTAGAGCATCAGTAATTTTTCTATATTTATAGGCTGGACTTCTCAAGAATTTGCCTTCTAGACAGTTCTTGGAGGAGTATGCAGGAATTGTCATTCAGAGAAACATTGAGGATATATACGCATGTGGAGGTATGGTGAATCGTTTTAATAGAATATTACATGATTAATTGATGCTACAATGTGTTGTGTTCTAATCAAAGGACAAAAAAAATGCTTTTACTTGCAGCGAATGAGAAAGATTTTTTCTCCAAGCTTATAGATGCAGTGCCAAGAATATTGAACTGGCTAACATGCTTTAAAGGGAAAGAGGTACTTGGCAACCTTTTTTTTATTGGATCCACATTCTTTTAGCTCAATAATTTTCTGGAAAGATTCTTTTGTTTCTCTGTAAAATGAATCAATGGCAATTACCTCTAGGACTTCTTTATCCTTTCAAAATTCTTGCCCTTGAAGCTAGTAGGAACTTCTTTCTTTCTTTTTTTTTTGGCATTTCCTGATTGTTGATCTTCTGTATTTTGTTAAAAAAAAAAGGGTGAGAGATTTACGCAGATTTTTTGGTGGATATCAAGATTTCTTTTTTGTGCAAAGCTTCAGATAATGATTTGTCGTTGGGCATGGGTTAGGCAAGTTATGACCTGAAAGTAAATAAGATGATTATCCTGATTCTTTTTGGTCGCATGTTTTTTATAATATATAATAACAACTGGTGATAGTGTTTTTTTGATGGTATAAACATTTTGTTTATTCACTAAGCTGGGCATATTTCCCAAGCCATTCTTTACATTGTAACTGTTTAATCTTTATAATATATTTTGATATTTATAATACTAATAACTTTTTTATTTGATTATGAATAATAACTATGAAGTTTTTTGTTTTTGCAGGGGGGAAATAGTGTGCCTATAGATTTTGGACAGCAGGATGGTGTGAAGGATATCTACATAAGTGAGGTAATCCATCTACTTGTGTTTGGACCTTCATCAATTGTTTTTTTAGTATGCTATATTTATATTCATTTGTATATTTTTCTTATTAATTGGGTGGGAAAATTGGTTATGAGCCTCTTGAAGCAAGGAATCATTTTGATGTTGCTTTGTGAGGGGACTTTAGTCTTGTTGGAAATTGGTTTCCTAATTGAATAGCCAAATAAGAATATGGATGGTTATTTTGCTAGCAAACTGCCACAAATTAATTTCTTGAGCGAATGAAAAATTAATATACTAGATTATTCGGGTTATGAAGTGTTGACTAGATAAGAATGGACAAAAGAATTGACTCAAACTTGAATACATGTAATTGTTAATTCTTGTGCGACCATTAAAGAGTGTGAAATTGATTGAGAATCAAGGATCAATTCCTGAGTTTGGACTGTGGAAGGAAGGATGAAAATTAATTAATATACTATGTCTGCTTGAATTCATACCATGCATATAGTTTTTTTAGAAATTTGGCGAGCACGAAAACTACAGAGAACACATGCTAGACTTAATGGTTCTCATGCAGTTTTGTGTAATCCATTCCTTGATTCACATGGGACAAGAACAAACAACAACTACAGCCAATGGAACAGCTTGGCAATGGATCAAAACAACATATAGGATTTATGAGCAGTTGATCCACTGAATGCATGTGTCGTCTAGATATTCATGCTGCACACTTCTCGAATAGGGGACTTGTCTTGCCATTGGAACTCAAATCTAGTATAGAACAGTGAACACAGTTTGCACGAACAACCAATCATAGACAGATAAGAATTATTTAATTTAATGATAACAATTCTGCAAAAAAGGATACAACTTTTGTAAACTAATCTTTGCACCTTTGAGGATGTCTTTAAACCTTTGAAAGAAATCCTTTGCATCTCTAAATTAATTCCTTTTCCTCTTGTTTAATACACTTAACTCTCAAGTTGTGCCTCTTGAGTTCTTTTTCATTTTAAAAGAGCATTGCCAATAAATCATAAGCACTTGGGAGGCACAATATGGTCTTTAAACAAAGTAAAGAATTTTCATTCCTAACATCGACCTTAAATTCTCTTATCTGATGGGATAAGTTGGCCTGAGAGGGGATTCTACAACTGACATTACTAAATCTGTGATCAAGTGGCAACGCCATTAGAAGGGTTACACCTACCACTTGAAAGAATGACTCGACAGTTTGAGCTGTGTCAAGAATTTATATAGGATATAATCCACATTGCTATACCGATGCTCTATCGATTTGAGCCATTGACTTGTCAATGAACTCGTTAACCAAACCCAACCTACCTGTTGGACCAATCATGTTAGGTGAGAGAAATTCCAACAAGTCTTCCGTGATCAGAATTTGCCTCTAGCCCTTATGAAGCTCAAATTGATCACCATTCGAAATATCTTTTCAGAAGTTGTAAAATCATAAGGCCTGGCTTGCAGTTCAGAGGAATCTAGCTAAATGATGTCTTTTGGAAAAGGATGAAACATGAAGGTCTTGCCCCTAATGTGGACAATACCTTGAAGAATCTATGATACATGTGATTGTTTTGCTTTTGTAAAAGACATCTGAAATTGTGGAGATCCCTGAGCTCTATGAGGGCCTAAGCCTTTGAGGTTTCCTGTTCTTGTTAATGTAGGGCTAAAGCATCTCCAATCAGGAGGGATTCATCACCCATGTGACCTGAAACTAATGCCTAGCAACAACAATATAGGATTCCAACTCTCCGCTAGAACCTTAATGATGGTAAAAGGGTAGCTTGGTGAAGCTTTCATCATGCGGGTCACGAAAAAGGGTTTATTATATGCAGCTTTATCTTGCTTTGCAAGAAACTATTTTCAAGATTCGAATCCATAATCTCTAAGTCACAAGGCAACAACTTTATAAGAAGTGGGGATTGGGAGCCTAAAGCCCTTATAAAGCAAAAGAGATTTCCATCCTTTGCAAAATATTTTGACAAAGAGTAAAGGAGTGGGGGACTCCTTGCCAAGACAATGCTTTAATGGACCCATGTCCACATGATCTAAGTCAATATTCACTAAATAGCTAACTCACATAGCAATTAGTTTTTGTTAACCTATTCTAACTTTTTGAAAGATTTTATAGTTAAACATATTAAATGCATCTTTTATTTAAAAAAAACTATCATGGTTATTGTTTCATACTGATATTTGCTAGACATACATCAACTTTTATGCATATAAAGTAGTAACATGTCCTAAATAGTAGAATAAAATAACTTCATATGCATAGGAAATATGCTCATATAATTCCATTTGAGTCTTAGACCAAGAATGTTCCATGCCCCCTTGTGTGCTTGGCCTTTAGATGATTATGTGTGGGTTGTTGTCTTTGCTTGTTACCTTTTTGGTGCTTAGCTGTTAAATCTTTATTGTTGGTCTAGGTCTTACCTCTTCTTATAAATACAGTGTTCATTCTAAAATTCACATTTAATTATAATCTTACTTATGATATTCCCTTGACTCCTTTCATTTGAGAAATCCATGCATTGAGTTCAGTAGAAAGACCATGTGCATCAATGTAAAAAATGGCATGCAATAGTTAGTTAGGTTTGAGACTGCTTTATAGCCATCTTCGTGATCTGAATACAGATGTCCATTTGAAAGTTGATTGATTCTACTTTAATGTCATTTCTTCTTCTTCAATATGCTATCCAAGCCTTATGCATTAATATACTCGTGTGTCTCTAGTTGAGATTTTGACATCTTTCATTAATTACTTTCCTAGTCTTTAAAATTTATAGTTATACTGAATATCTATAAACTTAAGCCCATGACGAAATCTTCAATGTTGCACATGGAATATTTTTTTGAAGCTCATAATTCTAAAGTTGCAGATGTATAGTCAAAAATAACAAGGTAAAAATAAAAAGGCAATCCTTATTTTGGTTATAGTCCAAAGGGTGCCCTATGTTGAAGAAATACAAAAGGTGCCTTATCCTAAATTTGTCTTTCTAGTTTACCTTTTTATACCAATTAATCCAACATTGTTGTAGTGATTTTAGCTCTTTTGGCCAAAACTGATTCACATTATATCAGTCTTAGTTAAACTTGCTATCACATTGAGCACTTTTGGTCAAAATTGTTCTAATATTGGTCTAAATTTTTCAAGATAGTAGGTTTGGCCAAAATTACTATATATTGTAACTGCTTGTGCCGAAATTGCAACAGTAGTATTAGAGTTGATTTTGCCAACTTTGAAGCGGTTTTGACTAATGTTAAAACAATTTTGACTAAAATTGTCACAAGAGTTCTGAACTAGTTTGCCAAAAAGGTATATTTTTGGAATAAAGGACTAGGGTGTGGTGTCCTTTTGAAAATTTTCTATATAGGGTGTGCTTTTGATGATAATGAACATAAGGGATACCCTTTTGATTTTTGCCTAAAATAAAACAAACTAGTTAGGTGCTTTCTGATTCACATATCTACAACCTATATCATCTATACCAAGTTTGATTTTTGCTACTATCATACACATCTGTGATTTGTCAATATTGTGTGGATTTTGACCTTCAGGTGATGGATATTGAAGAGATGGCACAAGCCCCAACATATGGCATGAAAGGAGTAATTGACGCTTCAGTCCGTGTAAAAGTCACTTCTAGCAATAATGAGTCATATGAAACAATAATGCCTCTGGAATTCAAGACTGGTAAAAGAAACAATGGTCAGGTAAGATCATAAGGCGTTTCAAAATTTATTAGATCGCGACATGTTTGTTATGCCAAAGTTTATCACCTGCTTTATTTTTTTGTGCAGATAAATTTTGGGTAATGATTTGATTTTGTTTCTGTAATCATTTTCATAATCAATGTTGTCGTGCACATTCCTAGTGAATGTTTTACTTTAAATTTATATAATTTCTTTACTGATAATGCACACAATTCTAGCTTCATCTTCCAATATTGCACATTTTACACAGATATAATGGTTATGCGCATGGAAGAAACCATTAAAATTGTTACTTGATATACCTTTTCCTATTCTGGTTTACCTTTATGAATTATCAAAAACAACTGAAGGAAAATGGAATCAAGAACTTTTGTCTTATATCAAATTGTGTTTGCCTTATCTTGTTGGGCTCTACAAATTGTCCTTTGAGCTCTATGCAGCTTAAGTTTCTTAATGTCCTAACTGTGCAGGCTGCAGTGGAGCATTCTGCCCAGGTTATATTGTACACTCTTTTGATGTCTGAAAGGTAATTCTAACATGTAATATTCTTGGTATTTCTTTTTTCCTGACATTTCCTTTGTTGTAGGCAAAATTGGTGTTTTAATTGGAATGCTACTCTTTCAGATATTTGAAAAGGGATATCACTAGTGGCCTTCTATATTACCTCCAGACAGATCAGACAAGGGTAAAGTGCTGTCATAACAAATTATGGAGGATTAGGTGTTGCCTCGCTTACAAATTTTCTTATAGGGTGTCAAAGTTCAACGATCTGACTTAGTTGGGCTAATTATGCGCCGCAATGAATTAGCAACTGATGTTTTGAAGGCTTCAAGAACACAGAACCTACCTTCAATGCTACAGGTGTTACTAAACGAGACTTGTCGGATTAATTGGATTGGAGGATCTCCACTAACATTTTAGTGAATGTTTCTGTAGAATCTAGCATTGTGCAAAGTTTGTCACCATCTTAACATCTGTACAATCTTTCATAAGGTACATGAAAGAGTTCTGTCTTTCCAATATAATTCTTTATTAATCAGACCTATTATTACCGTCTAACAATGACATGTTTTTTTTTTCGAATGCAAATAGGCTTATGGAGGCGATTCTAATAGCAGTGGACTTGGTGATTTTTTTGATGACCTTGTGGGCCACTTAACTGTTTCTCATTCTAATTTTCTTAAGCATTGGGTTCGTTTGGTTGACTTGGAAGCTCAGGCATCTAAGGTTTAACCTACTTTTATCCCTAAACACTATTTATTGCATATGCTTCTGATGGGCTAAGCTGGAGAAATACTTGAAATCTCAGGTCAATAAGAAAGAGCGGTTCTCTTCACATACTTCATGGGATGAGAACAGTACCAAAAGCAGTTCTTACATCCTTGTTGATTTTAAGAAGGAATTTTCAGGCAGTGGTTCTAGAAATGACAAATTCATTTATTGTTTTGTGCGGAATGAACAGAAAGCTCAGGATCGATGTGATTTTTCTGAACTCAGAGTGAGCGAACATGGTTCCACACTTAAACATGGTGATCATGTGGTATGGTTCCCACATGTCATTCTGCTGTTTCACTTTAGCCCTAAATGGTCTTTTTAGGTTTTCTCTGTGAGGATGACTACTACTACAAGTTGTTTCTACTGCATGTTAATGGGAGATTGATAGCGAGTATTCCATGCTACCAATTTGTTAACAACATTTTCAAATGAACAATTGGAGAACAGATATATCTTAGATGGAGACAGACAAGACAAGCAACATCACTTTTGTATTGGAGATGTTTATTTATAGTTGTCAATACAGAACCAAAGTTTCTGCATAATGTGTATCTATCTTTGAAGATGGCAATGATCACTCTTCGCCATTGTTCTTTAACTAGGCACTTTTCGACATTTATGTAGTGTATTTATTAATGGCTGTTCTATTTAGGGCTAGAAAGAACTCAGACATCCTGAATGGCCTAGAAATTCTTCCTTTTTCACAGATTTTGGCTGTCTTGAAATTATGGTTTTGTGTTTTCTATAAAGATTTGGAAACACCCCAACTTGGTTTGTATGCTGAAATACACTGCAGTGTAAGTGCAATCTAATAAATTATGCAGTTTAGAACTCGATGGCTTCACACTGTCAGTTTGTGTTTGTGCCATTATAAGTGAGCAGAGGCACCCACCTTAATAACTAGCTATTTTAAATTAGATATGACTATGCCCAGGCCTTCAATGGAAGTGATATATTTGATTTAGTATACTTTACTCAGGATGCTTTATTTGTTACTTTGCATTGTGTAAACCGTTTGATTCCTTTACTTGTCTTTGTCCTCGATTTTAGGTGCTTAGCACAGAGTCTGGACATGTTGCCGTTGCAACTGGAGTAATAGATGATATTGGTAAATCACATATATCTGTAAGAAAGTCTTTCCTTCGAGTATCTTGGAAAATTTTATTATGAGCCTTCCTCATTTAATATTAAGAAATAAAGTGTCGATGTATTGAGCATAATGATTTGATAATTAACACCATATTTGATGGTTAGAAATTGTAAAATTTCTACATATTGGAGCATTGGTTTCGTTTATAGCACCATATTTATTTTTTACTTTATCTTGCTTTACGTCAGGTTTCTCTTTCTCAGCGATTACGACTCCCAATATATGAACATTCACTAGATCTAGGTCGTCTTGTTCAAGAAGTTTGGAGAATCGATAAGGATGCGTTTGCTTCCTCTTTTACAACCATGAGGTACTTTTCATGTCAATGGTCTTTTCCTTTGAGGAATTTTATTTAAACCCATAGATTTATGATTATTTAATCCATCTTCAGATACAATCTCGCATTGTTGTTTGCTCAAAGTTTGCAATTTGGACGTTTGAGGAAGATGATTGTCGATCTTGAGGTGATTAGTTTTCTCATTCTATGTTTCCCCTACTTTTCATGTTGTAGACTCCTAATATTTTTTCCAGTTCTGCAGGCACCTAGGTTTGACAGTGGAGGAACATTGAGTCAAGATCCAGCACTATCATATATACGCTCACAAAAAACTTTGAATGATGATCAAAGGAGATCCATTCAAAAGGTACCCTTTGCGGTTTTTCTTTTTTGTATGTTTCTTTCATTTGTTTTTTGAATGAGCCTTAGCTGGTGAACTTCCAGAAAGAATTTGAATATTGGCTAAAGGGTATACATTTATAAATCAATGCTTATATCATTTAATTACATGAATTTAGTGCTTTTTCTGTTAAACGTGGAATGCTAGAATTTGTTAATGTTGGGCTGAAATCCATTTTCTTTTGACTTATTCATTACAATTTTCAGATTCTAGCTGCAAAGGATTATGTTCTTATTTTAGGGATGCCTGGCACTGGAAAGACATCCACAATGGTGCATGCTGTGAAAGCACTACTGATGAGAGGATCTTCCATTTTACTCACTTCATACACAAATTTAGCTATTGATACCTTGCTTATCAAATTAAAAAATGAGGTAAATTAGCAGGGTTATGAGCTGTTTATTTTTTGCTCATGTACTGTCATCTTTGGAACTTGAATATTGACCGGAAAGAGTTGCATTTATTTATAGTGTTCAGTCACTTAAATGAGTTTGATGTAATTCCGTGGTGTGCCATATTCTAGTTTATGTTTCTATGTGTTTCACTGAAAGCTATTTCCAGTAGAGACTATTTTATATTTTGGTGTTTCGACTTGACCCTGATATTATTGTCCTACATGTACTAGTAAACTGCATTTTCTAGTATATACACCTTAAGTAAGGTATTTAAATTTTAGACTACCAAATCTTTTACTAGCTTGTATGATGTATTCAGAGCTCCATTCTGTGGTTTTTTTGTTGCCTTTGCTGATCTAAGGCTGAGAAATCTAAGACCAGTCGACTGTTAAGGGTTCAAAAGAAAAAAAGGCATCTGTTAGCTATTTGTTGTGTGTGCTGAAGGTATTTTCATAGATCTTTGTATGCTATCTTGCCGGGCATAAGGATTTTGTATGGCTATGAAATTTAACATGACAAGGAACACCTACTGGTCAAAAAAATTGATGAGCGGCCTGCAATTCATAGAATGGCCAGATTAACAGATCACACCTTTTTAGGGCATTGATTTTGTGCGTATTGGAAGACGTGAAGCAGTGCATTCCGACATTCTTGAGTATTGCATTCCAGGTGTGTTTTTTTTCCGTTCTTAATTTTCAGTATTGTTCATTATCATTGTTTTTTGGTTGTTCAACGAAGTGTTTTTTTTTTTTTTTTTGGAAAGCAGAGAACATAGGCACTGTGAATGACATCAAAGAAAAGATGGAACTCACTCGTGTAGTTGGAGCAACTTGCTTAGGAATAAATCATCCATTGCTTACGAATAAGAAGTTCGACATCTGCATAATAGATGAGGCTGGGCAAACCACTCTTCCTGTATGTCTTCTTTTTTGCTTTTGTTGTAGGAATATATATTGTTCTCTGCTTGTAGACTACTGAGTAATTAGCATAAATACATACTCGCTGCAGAATTCTAACTGGTTGTATAGTTTGGTAACCGTGCCATATCTAGCTATCCAACAGAGCAGTATAGTATGTTGGTGAAGATAGGTAGCCCATGTACGAGTCATCTATTATGTTACTCCATAACTTTGTCCACAGTGATTACTTAAGGGTCTATTGCAGGACTGAATGTGATATGCATGTGTTTTTGATACTTAGAATAAACTAATGCATCTTTGAGAGAAATAGTTTCTTCTCCACCATTTGTTAATTTTCTTGCATCCGTTTGCATGCACAGAAATATATGGTCCGTCTTGCTTAAGTTATGGAGTGGCAGACAATAGGGGTTCTTGAATTGGAATCAAATGCTGTATCAGTTTCTGTTACTCATTTGTTTAACGGAAAAGAAGGTTTTAAAAAAAAAAAAATACTCATATAGCTATCTTGCAACAGATTTCATTGGGACCTCTGATGCTTGCCTCAAGATTTGTTTTAGTCGGAGACCATTACCAGCTTCCACCACTTGTTCAGGTTCATAATCTACTCTGATCTTTGATAAGCCACCTTGTTTCATATGATTCAGATGAATAAGTCAGCCTCTCATATGCAGAGCGTGGAAGCACGTGAAAATGGAATGTCCATTAGCTTATTTTGCAGGCTATCGGAAGCACATCCTCAGGCAATATCAGCACTGCAGTGCCAGGTTCTGTCAGTTATTTTGGTGTTTGACTACCTATGGACATGGCTGCTTTATTTTACCTGCAACCTTGTGGTCATATAAGGTTGATCTACCATTTTTTGTGTCAGTATCGAATGTGTGCTGGTATTATGGAACTTCCAAATGCATTGATATACGGGAATAGATTACGGTGTGGTTCCTCTGAAGTTGCAGATGCAAAGCTCAAATTATCTTGTAGTAAACCTGTCACATTGTGGTTACAAGAGGTAGAGTACATATTGCATCTTAATATGTTTAACTTTGGTACTCAATTCTTCTGGCAACATGATTTTTCTTTTTCAGATTCTGAATGCAAACAAGCCTGTCATCTTTGCAAGTACAGGTTAGTAGATCTTTTTGATTCTTTGGGAAATGTCATAAGTTTTAATTAAAAATCCTATTCCAATTTTCTTCTTCAGATATGCTACCTGCTAATGAGGAAAGAGAAAATAGCACTGTGGTAAATCATACTGAAGCATACATCGTAGTAGAGGTACGGATTTTTGATCTGGTCATGGCGTTGTGCTCAGCAAATTATAGTCATTGGGCTTCTGCCTTTTATCCATATTGCCAAGTGGGTCATCAAGTGGTGTTTGTTTGTATCTGGCACTTGTTGTCATGCCTTCGCTTTTTTTCTTATCCAGATTACTAAAGAACTAATAAAGAGAGGCATTGCTGGAGATGACATCGGGATCATTAGTCCATACAATTCACAGGTCAATATCATACGGCAAAATCTTGATGTCTCTATAGAGGTTCAGACAATTGACAAATATCAGGTAATACCAGGAACAAGCTTGTGAGGCAGTTGTTTTATCTCATTCATTGATTGATCCCTTCCCACCCCACCCACTCACCACCACCACACACACACACACAAGTTTACAAGGTTTCGTTAAGGAAATGGGTGCACATTCTTTTTCCTACTTCTGGATTGTACATTAATAGTAACATGCCTCTCATAAAATCTTGCGGTCTTGAAGTTAAGTAGCATTCACATTCTTTTACAGTATTTTTTTTTTATGAAGTTTATAAATTCTTTCTGTTTTTTAGGAGATGTTGAATTGTCGGTTTCTTTCCTTCAAAATGTTTTACTTTGCTAGACTGGTTAATTAGGTAATTTTGACGAAGATTTCAAGTGCATGGTTCGTTCCATTAATTAACACTATGGTATGAGCTGCAGGGAAGGGACAAGGATTGCATACTTTTATCATTTGTGCGCTCTTTGAAAAACACTGGATCCTGCATTTCTTCTTTACTTGGAGATTGGCATCGGATAAATGTTGCTATCACACGTGCAAAGGTAGCTCAAGCGATGAACTGAAAACTGTCAGAACAACTTAGCTTTCCATTTGCAAATTGTGTTCTTTTAGTTAATATTTTTAGTCTAACTTTTCTGCTCATGTTTTGCGCTACAGAAGAAACTTATCATGGTTGGATCTTGCAAAACACTATCTAAAATTCCACTGCTAAAGCTACTGATCGAGAAAGTAAGCGAGCAGGATGGCATTGTACATCTTTCCAACAATGATATTCCTTTCTTGGAGGAACTAAAGAAGCCCTGCAATCCAAAGAGAGTACAGTAGGTGAAATCATGATCGCCGCATTGGTAATCTTTACTGCGTAAGTCTCTCCCTTCAGTCTCTAGAGATTTTTAGTTCCTGTTTAAGTTAAATCTTACATGCATATCTAGATGCTGTGAAATAAATGACAACGTTTCGAACTACCTTCTGAGCAGTATGAAATGCGTTTCCAGTTTGAGAGAACTTATGGGCGAATATCATTGTTGCATTCGACACAATGATATTTAACACGGACGGTCTTATATCCCAGCAAGTCCGAAAAGTAGCTGATGTGGACCAGTATGGAGACAAATTTTGAAGGGTCAGAGCAAATTGGTCACAGATTAAGAATGGTCTCCAACAACAATTTTTTTGCCTCTTGGCCTCAATATAGTCGCTTGCTCTCTCTGTTTATTTGCGAAATTTGGTCAGTTGAAGTACGTGTTCATATTTGCTTGCAACTTTAACTGGCTTTAAGCTCATTGATCTGGTCGACGGCACCCAATGTGTCTTCTCCAACTCAGATAACAGTCTTTGTCGAGAGCACTCGGCAATCAACTTATGCCAAAGTCTCAAGCTACAATTTTCTCGACATTGAATTCTTGTATTCTAATTGTTTACAAGTGAAACTAGTATTTTTAAATTAGTGAAATCATCCACTCTTCTTGATTTTAAGTGTTTGTTTGTAAATCGGAATTGTGCTTATTCAATTAAATCGCAAATATTCTCTTATGCCATATTGCAATTCTAGGAGAAATTAAAATGTTGCTCAAAATACAAGTAAATGATTTTATAAAAATCAGGTAAGTTTTTTGTAAATTAGTCTAAATAATTTTATAACCGGCTATTAGAAGTCTACTAGATTGGCCTTGAATCACGTTATCGAGCACAGTTGAATTTTTAGGTTTTGAATTCAACTTGAAATAGGTTGCGTACGTACTGCCATACCCAATTCACCATATATTTGAAGCGCATATTTTAATTGTAGATTTTCACTCTACTCCTTGGAAACTAAAGCACGACATTGATATTTTAGAATTTTATTCTAAATCTTTAAGCGCATATAATCCTCGTTTATAATAATGAAACTATAGACCTTATGTTAGCTTAGATACAGTAGTCTTTGTTTCCTCTAGTTGTAGACGCCATTGATTGAAACCTGTTCTCGAGTTTTGTTAATCGATACTCATAAGATGTCAAGTCTCTTATCCATTAGAAGGTGAATGTAGCTCCCGTAGAAAGGACCTAGTGGCTAGCACATGTAGACGTTGTATCAGAAGACAACGGATCAATCCCTTGTAAATACAAGAATGTCGTCCCTTCATACGTTAGTTATTAGTTTTAAGAGTTAAAGACTTACCGTGATTTCAATCTTTGCACCAGAGAAGGTGAATGTAAATTCAATAGAATTATGATTGAACTTGGGTTAACCATCTGTCTGCGAAGGATACGACAAATTTTGTTAATTTCTTTTAACATGATAGGGTTTGTTGCCATACGAAATATATAATGTTTTTTTTTTTTGAAAAATAAAAAATACAGACGGATTGACATATTGCCATGCTGCAATTTTATTCAGTTTTAACAATTCACTCCAAATCCTTCGTACTTTGTAATATATTTCGTTTTTATTATAGTAAATATCTCTTGTCCCATCTCCATTAATTGACTGACTTTGCTTGTAGAAAACTTATTCGTTGCAACCTAATTTTCCATGCGTCGATTATTCTCCCTATCGCGTTCGAGCACAGATAAATTTATCTCTACACCAAAACAAACATACATTAAAAAAAAAATACTTCACCAAAAAAAAAAATAGTGGCGAAAATTATTATGCCTTGATTTTATTATTTCAATTCTAAACCATTTTTTTTTAACGTGCGTTTGTATTGTTCGTCAAGAGAAATAAGGATTTCGCCATATTAATTACAGTGGAAGTTATTTTGTCATTAACTTCCACTGTAAAAGTTAATGCAGAAGAGTCGTCATTAATTACAATACATAAAAAGTTTAAGACGACAGAAGAGTCGTCGTTAATGGAGAATTTAAGCAGCAGTGGCTGTTTGGTTGTCAAAGTTTGGAGCTTCCTAGAAGTACTAGGGTTTGGATTTGCTTTCAAATCAAGTGCATGCACACACAGCTTGATGTTTCAAAGAACAAAAAAATAATAACAACTTGATCAAATAAGTCCAAATCAGACGATAAACATGCACTTTTCTATTTGCTGCATTATTGACAAAAGGACATGGCACGAGTCATTTATTATATATTTTTATTGACTTATCAATTCGCTATTATTGTTAAAGATGATCTATCGTCTGTCATAAGGCGCCACAATACAATTTGATGATTTCTGATTTTGATGCTTCGAATCGAGTGTCTGGCATGACCTATGAGTATACAGTACGATTGGCTCTGTTACTTATCGAAAATTCAATTCCATGTCTAGTCAATTAGGAGAATGGAAAAACTGAACCGATCGGTTGGAAAAAAATAGAGAATAAAAAGGCCTCCTTTCCGATGCATCAGAGCGGCACGGAAAATCGGCGCTTGAATATTCACGGCGAATAATTGAGATGTTGATTCATAAAAGTTGGACAAAAAAAATTATTGAATAAAAGAACAAAGTTATTAGATTGTGCTTTTGTCTTTTTGTAGGTGGAAGAACAATTGATCAACGAATTGAAAGCGCGCACAAATCGTCAAATTTCCCGATTCCGAAGCACCGAATCAGCGATTTGAGATGCCTACCTTGATGTTCAGTATGAGTCTCAGCTCGCCGAGAGATGGGCGAGATTGCCCGATTGATCGGACTCTGGGAAGATCGCCGGTCGATCGACGGACAACAAGGTAGCTGCCGGAGCCGCTGGCGCCGCCCTCTTTCTCCGCTTGGGCGAGGGCTTCTCTGAGGAGGAAGAGGAAGAGGACCAGGAAGGCGAATCAGGGGAATCATCGGCGGAGCCGATGAGATGCGGGAAGTTGAGCAGGGCGCGGGCTCCTCGGATCCGGTAGGCAGCGCGGTCGTAGGCCCGGGCGGCGTCCTCCGCCGTCTCGAACGTCCCCAACCACACGCGCGCTCCACTCCGCGCCGGGTCGCGGATCTCGGCCGCGAACTTGCCCCACGGCCGCTGCCGCACCCCTCGGTAGTGCCGTCCCCTGCCGGCGGACGACATCAGCGGTGGAGCGGCGGGATCGGGGCCGGAAGCCGATGAGGGCGAGGGAGTCCATCCGAGGCGGAAGGCGTCCGCGAGGGCGCCGAAGACGAGCATGTCGTCGGGATCGTCGGGCCGGAAAGGGAGGGACCCGGATCCGAAGCAATCGGTGGCCAACGGAAAGGGGAAAGGGGCGGGATCGTCGAGCAGGTCGCCGCAGAAGCTGGCAAATAGAGCCAGCTCGGCGTCAGTGATAGCGGACATAGCTAGCGTTTGGGATTTGGGAAGCAAGCGATCGGGACGAAGGCGAAGGCGAAGGCGATGGCGGTGAGAGGAAAAGAGTTGGAGCGGAGGTTTATATAGGAGTGGGAAAGAGGAAGGAGGCGATAGGTCCGATTCGGAGCTTTCTTCGTCTCCATGCCTCGCGTGGTTCTTCGAAGGTTCCTGGTTTTTTCAGCACGTGAGGATAATCATCAGCCGTTACCATCTTAACGGAAATCTATATTTTGCCGTCAAACTTCCGTTCCATTTTCAAATTGCTCGTCGGAAAATATCTGAGGCGGAATTTTTTATTTAAAAAAATGTATTTTTTTTTTTGTATAATTGTTTAAAAGTACCTCTCGTTTACAAAATTTCCATCGGGCAATGACTATTATTATATTTAGTATGATTATTTTGCATGTGTGTCATCGTCCACGTACCGATTGCCGTCTTCCTTTTGAACTCTATCCTCGCTCGAAGGATATTTAATTCATTGTCAACAAAACTAGCTGCGGCTTCTAGCACATAAAAAAAATAAATTAGTTAAAACATAGAAAAGCCATCTATAATCATTATAAAAAAAATAAATCGTAAAATTTTTTTGATCTTGATACGTTAGTTAGAACATAGAAAAGTCATCTTATATCGTAAAGAAATTTTAAATTTTCTTTCGAAATCGATTCGTATTCATTTCACAAGTATTATTCTATCCTAATCAATATGCTATTCTCATAGAGATTTATAATTTGCACAATAAATATAGAGGTAGATAAAAATTATAATCTAGTACACGAAGCTCTCACTGTACGGGATACCGGAGAATGAATCTATTGTACGCAGTTTCACCTTGTTTTTTTTTTTGCAATAGACTATTTTCAGGATTTGAATCCATGATCTTTTGGTCACAAGTATAATTTTATCATTGTACCAAGACTTCCTTCTAAATATAGAGATAGATATAAAAATAATTTCTCTTAAGAGAAATAAGAGATTAGATGATTAGTATGGACGATATAATTATTGTAAAGAATAAAAATCAATCTTTATTGGCTGTAAAAATTTTGAAAGTATCTACTTTTTCATAATTTTTGGTTAGATATGATTTATTTTTTTATCTAGATTTAAGAATATCTGAGATGAGGGCACTTTTACTTTTAAGATTTGAAAATAACTATTTTTCTTACATTGCGGCAACTTAAATTGAAAATTAAATAAAGAAGTGCTTGAATTGCCAAAAAAATAATTTAAAAAAAAGTACACATGTTGAAAATATAAATTGTATAAAAAAACAAAAAAGCAAAGGGAAAAAACAATGACTAATAACTACCATTGTTAGTAATATATGAGAGATGTCCTAAGGCAATCGCCTTATGTATGAAATATTTATATGATAAATGAAGATTCACTATTTGAGTATACATGTTTTATGTATTTGATTAGATCTTAAACTCATTTATTGAATGTCCACGATACGATTCACAGCATGAGAGAATTTGTGATTGGATCACAACTAGTGAGTATCTCTACATGTGTAATTGTGATGTATCGGAATTATCCCTAGTCGATGAATTGATGGATCTGGACACCATCAATTCTGTTGAGACTAGCACGAGGTATACTCCTTGGTGTATCCAAGCAGCTGATTCTCACTGGCTGGAGACATAGTGATGTCCGGAGTTAATCGTGGATGCTAGTTATGGTAACTAGTTCATTGGAGTGACCAGCCGTAAGACTTCATATGGTTCTCTGCATATATAGATATGTCAATGAAGTTCTTACTGTGGCTTAAGTGCGATGTTCCTTTAACTTGCGGTATTCAAGTCATCTTGATCATGGAGACTTATGCTTTGACATCTTAAGCAAACATCTCTAAGGAGATGTGGACCCGGGATGATTGGGTATAAGTCGAAGTGATCGAAGGTGTTTGAATAGCCTATAAAGGATTCACCACTCCTTGCGAGGAGATGTATACCCATGGCCTCTCGTCGGATTGTTACTAAAGTCTTTGGCCAAAGCATTACATGTTTAGAGTAAGGTACTCTTCAATACATGTGGAGTAACTAGAATCCGTAGGACGAGGAAATGATACTTGGGCTAGGTGTGACGTAGTCAGCCTAGTGGGGACTGACACAATAGACCATGTCCTGAACCAAGTGGGTATAAGATAAGTGAAGGGAATGAGGCACGATTCATTCGAGCTACTGAAGGGTTTCAGAAATAGTTCTGGATCAACCGTTGATCTTTTCGGTTAATTGGGAATCATGATGTACTACTAGGTGTCACTCATGATCGTTCTATAATTAATGGTTAATTATAGACGGCCAACATAAACCGAGAACCTATTTGGTCACACGCACAACGAGTGTAATCCAAAGGATTTAAAACGAGCTTGAGAATGAGATTCTCAGACCGAGAGAAACTATGTTTGGTTGGACCAAACATAAAGCGAGCATGAAATTGTTTCAGTCGCAGAGGAAGCGTGGATGGGCCGTATCTTATGAAGACATAATGGATGGACCAAAATGGTTTGGTTCTAATCCAATGGATGAGAATAAACCAAAGGGTTTGGTTTATATTAAACGAATGAACCAAAGGTTGGTTCGATTCGTTTTAACTTAAAATAAACCATCATGGTTTGGTTTATTTTAACTTATCTTAATGGAGCGGGTTAACGGGCTTTATGGATATGATCCATTAACCATTAAGAGAATTAGTTCTCTATAAAAATGGGCTTAAGGGATTGTTAAACCCTAACTAATCAAAACCCTAGCCCCCCCTTGAGTTGCCGCCCACTCCTTGGAGGAGTTAATCGGCGCCAACCCTAAAGCTGCCGCCGCCCAACTTTGTGTCGCCGTCCAAGACCCTTGCCGGCGTCCAAGCTCCAGCCGGTGAACCTCCGGCGACCCTCCGGTGATCTCCTATAGGTTCGGCATCAAGGTGAGCTTTTTCTCTCCTTGTTTTGGCCGGCGCCTACTCCACCAAGCTGTCCAGTTTTCTGGACAGCTTCTCCTCCTCTCGTCGGAGCGTCGTTTGGACGACGGTTAGTGCTCCGACAGCGGCTAACTTACCGGGGATTTGATCTCCGGTAATCCTCTGAGGTGGAGGACGAAGGATTCGTCAAACGGTTGACGAACACCTCTCCGGAGAAGCTAGTTTTGAGAACTCGCTTTGGATCCGAATTTGGATTCGGATCGTGATCATCTCTCGATCACGTCGTCTTCAACACGAGGCTAGTAACCCGTACGAAGACGAAGCTCGTGACTTAGCGAAGTCATCCCGAGGAGCTCGGCGTGGATACGGATAGAGACGATTCTTACGAGGATCGTTCCGGTTGATGTCGTTCCCGCTACACGTCATACGGAAGGTATAACGTAGTTTAATTTTCTTTTATTGCAAATTTTAATTTACGGTTATGTCTACACTTGTTGTAATAGCATGCGTGTGTTGTGTGTGTTGTAATAAATATAGATTTATTATTTTTAATTGCTTCCGCTGTGTTCATGTTTACGAAACATGATCGAACACACACGCCACGGTGCCGGAAATCCAACAACAATTACCATATGTAAATAAAATTTAAACTTATGAATCAGTGGGGTTTCTATTTTTTTAATAATTAAAATGTCCAGAATTCAGTTTAATGAATTTTGAAAGTATATGGTTTTCTCCTCCGTATTCATCTATCAGATAAAATTTATTTATATTTGCTAGTTAGTATCAGAGGTGGAGAAATGAATATATACTATCATTATAAGAAAATTATAATTTAAAGATCAACAGTAAATCAAACTCTATTTATATTTCAATTTTAAAAGATTGATTTTGAATCCGTCTTTAATTAAAAAATAATTTTAAAATTAACTTTTAATTAGAGATCGATAAAATCGATATCTAATTTAGAGATCGACTTTTAAATTGGTCTTTAAATTAGAGACTGACTTTTAAATTGTTCTTTAATTAAAAATTAATTTTGAATGGGTCTTTAATTATTAAAGATCGATTTTGAATCGGTCTCTGAATTAGAGAATCATTTGAGTTCGTCGATGACAACACCCAACGATTACTGAGTGATGCAAGGTTGGCCACGACTTTGCGGTGAGGCAGGCTAGCCGCGGCAATGCAGTAACATGGCTTTGCATGCGGCGAGGCGGCGACAACACTTTACTGTTGCGGTGTGACGTGGGGTTGGCTACGATAGGGCGACGACACGGCCTGCCTACGACAAGGCGACGACGTAGCCTGGCTGCGGCAAGGCAGCGAGATAGCCTCGCTACTGTACGTAGGGCAATGATGTTGCCTGACCACGACTTTTTTCATGCTTAGTCGGATCTAGGAGACTATGTTCAGGGATTAACACTTTAAGTTTAAGATGGGCTTTCAAGAAACTTATCAAAATTAATGAGGCTAGTTTTTTTTTTTTTTTACTTTGATTGAAGACAAGTAAAAGTTTTAATTTAGGAGTGCGAAGTGTGTGAATTATGCATTTTTTGTTAAGGTTTCTTTAGCATACATTTTGCATTTTCTTCGGCATAAAACATTGACATTTATATTCATTTTATCTTTTTAATTCAGATAATTGTGGTCGCAAATTTCTTGCTCTTAGCCTTAGGAAGGCACAATTTGGGACAATAAAATACATGATTAAAGCATGAGAAGAAGCTTACAAGGGACCTGTCATTAGACGGAGGAGATACGGAAGCAAACGGAGTCTCAAAACATGAGCTCTAGAGGGCTCCATAGGTAGTCAGTGGAAGTCTCCATGGTCATGGAGGCCTCAACCAAAGTCATCCTAGATCCTCAGCCAATCCATGCCCTGCCTGTGGAGGAGTCCACAGTCGTGGACCCCTCTGCCACTATGCTGATTTTACAATTTTGAAGGCTTAAATGCTATAAAAGGAAGGTCTATGATTCATCCAAAAGTGAGGCACGTAGAGGAGACATTAGAGAGCATTGATGAACCACCAAAGAAGTCACTCCAAGGAGCGAGAGCCATTTACGACGTCAACAAATCGAGTATCACTATTCTCTATTCTTTTTATAGTTTGTCAATTGTTTTCTATATTTCCAAGTAGTATATTTCATAATCTAGGACAAGGGAGTAGACCTTTATCTTTTGTCATAAATCATTATTAACTCTTGTCATCTATCGATACTTATTTCCTGATTCAGTGTTATTATATGTATTATTTAATTGTGTTTATGTTTCTCGCATATTCGCATGATTTAAGGATTGGGATATGAAACCAAAGGAGAACCTCAACTCACTCTGGAACCATAAGACTGAACTTGAGATATTATTCCCAATAAAGGTAGATGTCTAGATAGATATGCAAAATTTCTTGTGACCGGTTTCCCTAGCAAGAATGTGATCTTCTACGCACAACTACCCTTGAAATGTCTTAAACCTTTTGAGAGTTTATTTGACTATCACAAAACGTAATGGATATATTTTAAACCGACTTCGTAAGTAACGATAGAAGATAAGATAGACTTGTGGGGTTCTAGTGACAAGTTCCCTAAGCTATTAAGGTCATCTTCATATGGATGCTATGAAAACAAGATTTGTGTTTGGACATATACATTGGTGTATCTCGAAAGAGACCATTGATTATCGTAGAATAGATTACTTCAAGAACATATATTGGTAGAAAAGAGAATTGTCATGACATTAGATATTACAGTGAAATCGAAATCCTAAAATTGTCCTCTGACTTAATTTGTTCTTTGTTTGCCTATTGCGATCAATTCCTCATTGTTTGTTGCATCGAGATAATCTGGTATTGTATAAAATTGGTACTTGTCTGGTCCCTATGAAATTGATATTTTATTATTTGATGACAACCAAACGCTTACCGTTTATGTGGTAACATATCGCTCAAAAACTTGATGTGGTCAAAACTGTGTAATCCACAAGCGCACCGTTGTCATCAAGTAATCAAATATCAATCCCACACGTGCTGGATAAGTACCTGTTATATGCAATAATAGATTATCTAGATGCAACAAACAATGAAAAATTTGCCGCAACAAGAATGAAAATTAGGCAAGCAAAAGACAAATTGAGAAGTCAGAGTTTGGGGATAATTTTAGGATTTCGATTTCAGCACAATATTTAATGCCACGACAGTTCTCTCTTCTATCAATATATGTTCTTGAGGTAATCTATCCTATGGTAATCGATAGTCTCTTTCGATATACACTAATGTATCTATCCAAACACAATTTTTATTTTCACGGTATCCATACTAAGATAACTTTAATAACTTAGGGAACCTGTCACCAAAATTTCGCAAGTCTATTTAGTCTTCTATCGTTACTTACAAAGTCGGGTTAACACAGATCCATTACACTTTGTGATAGTCAAATAAACTCTCAAGAGGTTTTAGACCCTTTCGTATTAGTTGTGCATATAAGATCATATTCTTGCTAGGGAAACTTGTCACAAGAAACTCGGAGATCTATCTAGATAGATTTCATTCAAGGTTTTTTTCGCCCTCCTAACCTTAGGCAGAGTAGTCCTACCAAGAACCTTAGACTTAGAGTTTGTTGGAAATGTGAATAGAAACAAAGAAATGGAAGGATGGAGAAACCCTCTTGTGGAGGAGTTTGGTCTCACATTGGAAGTTGAGGGATAACTTGGTTGGTTTATAATGTATCACAAGCATTGTAGTTGTGAACATATGCAAGGGAAAAGACTCTCTCTCACGCGTGGGTGCGCAGGGGGGGTGCGAATCCAGGGCCCGGATTGCACTACCGCAAGGCGACTCGTATGCGAACGCGACCTGCGCGCGTCGAATGTACGATCAGTCGAGGCATAATTTACCCAAGTGGATCCAACCAACCTTTTGCTAATCCGTTCCATTTTTTGTAACGTATGCATTGATGCTTGGCGTTCAAAAGCAATCCATTAATTACGTAATTAATTGGAGATATGCTGCGAAGTTATAAAAGAGGAAGCGTTGGAAATATGCGAAAGAGTATTTTTTTTCCAGTCTCTTCTCTTTTTCCTCCCCCTGCTTTGGTGATAGCTTTCTATGTGCGCTCAGTTCGCTGGAAAGATGATCTGTGCTTGATCGCCTCCCGGTTCCGTCATTGTATCCTGGGAAACAGTCGTCCATCACCCTCGAAAGCACGTAAGAGGGGACAAATCTGTTTTAAGGACACTGTGAAAACCACAGGCCTCGACACCAAGTGGTGCTGCGGAACAACTGAGCGTCTCTCCACTCTGCTCAACTGGTTCTGCCGCACTAGTTCTGCTTAACCAGTTCCGTCACACCATTCTGCCTAACTGGTTCTGCCTAACCAGTTCTGCCACTCCGCTCTGCTCAACCGGTTCTGCCACTCCGCTCTGCTCAACTGATTCACAATCTTACTCCGTTCTATCACACCGTTCGCTAACAGTTACGCCCTCGCTTACTGCTCATTACACGTTCTCACAATCCGCCGCTTGCTTTGGTTCGACACCGGTTCTACCAACCGCTCGCTACTCGTTCGCCTAATCGGTTACGCCCCAGCTGCTCGCTCGCCGCTTCAACCGGCTTCACAATGCTCCGCCCTCTCGCTCAGCTGGTCATGTCGAACCAATTACACACCGCTCACGAACCAACTCTGCGCACGTTCGAACTAGCTCTATCGAATCGGCTCTGCAAAATTAGCTCACTAATTGACTCGACCTTTGGAAGGATCGTCTGGTTATTGCACTCTCTCCTTACGAAGAAAGAGCTTTTGGACAACAGAGTTATCATGCAAATTAACCCTAGTTCTATCATGGTATTTAAATCTAAAATTCTACATAGGTAAATAAATAAAATTATTACTCATATGCATGGAAGAATTTGAACTAAAATTTGAACAAGGAATATATACCTTTCCATTTACCTTTGAGTCCACTTTGACTCGAGTCTCGAAATTTCTTCTTCTATTCCTATCATTTATTTATTTTCTTTATTCTCCCTTCGTTACGGTGAGGCGGGTTGGCTATGTGAGGCTGACGATGCAGCTGCACACTTCTAGTGACTATGATTCTTCTTCCTCTCATGTGATTTCCTCTGTCTCTGTTCCTTGTCTTTTTGCAGCACTTCATCTATTCAGTTTCTCATAATATTGTATCGATGTTTAGTTTTCTATTGCATCCAAGTTCAAATTGTTCAACAAATAAATCGTGAGGGAAAGATTAATCGAGCTTGCTCTTTGTTTCAGAATCCCTTTATAATTGCAATAAAAATTTGTGAGTGTCAAGGTTTATATTTTTGACTACGACAAACACTCATTAAAGCCTTCACTTGACGCTTCATTTGCTAATGTTTTCATGGTTAAGATAAGTAGATTGGGCACCAACTTGCTTTTGCCTTGAAATAACACGTGATGCGCACAAATCAAGTCTTCAATTCAAAAATTTGATGTAAGATATCAATCTTACAGGGACTGATAAATTTAATATTGATCTACTAAAGGAATGTAGATTATATAGACCAAATCAGTTGGTTAAAAAATTAAAACATTAAGAAGAAGAAGGATCAGAGAGGTTGAGAAAGAGAGAGATGAGAATTCAGAAGAATGATAAAGAGAATAGAGAAGTTAATTGAGAGGAAAAGAAAAGAAAAATTCAGGAAAAATGGGATGATTATAGAATATCGATTTGCCTTGAAATAACACGCACATGTCGTTGCTCAAGGTGAACAATAATTTTGAATGATTGCATAAATATTTAACAAAGCAATAATGGGAAACTTTAGGTAGCATTTGATTTGTGGAAAAAAATTTATTTTTATTTTTTTTCATTTTATGAGAAAATGAAAAAATGATATTTGATTGATATTTTCCAATTTTATTTTCCTAAAAATAAAGAAGATATTTTTTAAAAAATTGAAAAAAAAAAAAAAAGAAGTCGTTTTTTCTTTCCTAGAAAAGAGAGAACACACCAAACAACACCTTAACTTTCAACATCCGGAGAGAACATGTGAATCAAGTAATGAGTGGCTCTGATCATGATGTTCAAATTTGTTTGTAGGACATTAAATACTCTTCAGATTTTTAAAGTTGCTGCTTTATGTGTTTTGAACGGATTTTGACCAACTTCCATGAACCCTCACGTAGGAAATTTGGTAACTAATGTAAAATGAATTTTGATTGCCGAACTTACTGTGATACTTTTGTGCATTAGGTGCACGATGGCGTTGCAGAAGATGTTGCCTGGCGCCTCCAAAGATACGTATACAGGGCAGCGATAAAGTGGTTCGATCTTATATTGAAATAAGTTCGATTTTAAATTTTAAAAATTAGGAATTTATTTTTTTTGAACGAAGTATATTTTTGAAGTAGAACATACTTTATAAAAACGATATAATTACATTGTCAAATTTAACTATTGAATTATAAGAGTACTTACGATGTAAAATATATATATATATATATATATATTGTTGGGCATTTAAGGCATGAGCACTATTTTGGTTCAGTCAGTGATGATCATTCATTAATTATGTGCTCCTTGGGGATCTACGAACAACAAATAACAAGGCAGTTAAATCAGAGGTTGCATCATTTTGAAATTGGTAGAGTACATTGAAGTTTTCATGAGCCATTTTAAAAGTGTGAATTATGTAAAGACGCTGAATCCTATTAGTTTAATTATTCATAAGTTTGAACCGAACGTTTGCAACCATAATGATGGCTCGAACCCATTAAATGACTGAGATATAGCACATGATTCAATTTCAATTGTTCATCGCACATATACAATAAATAAAAAAATATATAATTTTTTTTTTTCTGATAATCTCTTACTAAATTCATCATTGTCGACTGTCATTCACATTATAGCTCAGTCACAATCATAGTCGATTCCGATCGTGATTCGATCGACATCGAAATATAATTGAATTTCGATCAAAGAATTCGATTGTTTGATAGTGATGTCGAATGACGAAGGGCTACAGTTTCATTCAACGATGAAACACTTTACATTTTTTTATTACTGTACAAATTTGTGCACCATGCGATGTGCAAAGTAGCGTCCCTTGTGAGTCTGAAATTAGTTGTATCATGTATTCATTTTTAGAAATGAGTATATAAAATATCATGTAATTGTTTTGGATCATTAGTTTTCTTGCCGTTTTTAATCCTTCGTATTGACAATTGTTTTATGATTCTTTTTCTGACATGTGATTATTATGAATTTTTAGTAATATAGAGATGAAGTTGATATCCTAAGTATCTAATCAGTGTGTCTTGATACGTTCTTCGTCCTCTGATCAATCGTGATTATATAATAAATGGAAAATGCATCGTGCATACTTCGTCCATGATTTCTTTTCTCCGGTGAACACTATAGTCAATGCTTGAATCCATTGAGGTCACTGTCATCGTCACCACCACTATTAGATTGATCGATCAATTGGATTGCTATCAGATTTCGAACAAATTACGGTAGGAATCTGATCGAATTGTGGCAAGAGTACGATTGAAATCCGATCGAATTGCGGTTGTCAGCGCTGCTACAATTGGGATCACAATCATGACCAATTCCGATTGCAATTTAACTACAATTCGATCTCGATCCGACGACATAAAAGTTCGGTCGAATCATGATCAGATTCTAATTGAATTGTGGTAGGAATTTAATTGACTTGAGGCCACTAACACCGCAGTGGTAGGTGAAATCCGGTTGCGATCCGATCAGATTTCGATGTCGACCAAACTATGATCGAATTTCGATCGGATCACGATTGAAATTCGATGAACGTCGATAGTAAAGACACGGTGAGGAGTGACAGAGACAACACTATATATTTTATATTATTATATAATTACGTACCAGTGGGCAAAAAAACGGGCGTTCAAATAATATATATATATATAGCCTTTATAATGCATGGATGATATCTTATTATGACATACGATATGCTCGAAATGCTATGTGTGCATTATAAAATAAGCCCTTACACGGGAGGAAGTTGGACATTTATTTTTCCATCCCAAACGTCTGGCTATGTATATATATTTTATTCTAATTTTTTTTTCTTTTTATTTTATTTTCTATCGCTTGTTCATTTTCATTTCTATTATTTGTCTTCGAGATAATCCTTCTGACAAAAAAAATATGAATTAATGAACTCTTATGATATTTAGTTTGGATCATTCTATTTCTAATAAAAAAAATATAGAATTGTCATATTAACGATCCTTCATCATTACCCTTACGTGTGGAGGGGAGTATATCAGGTGTCAAATGACTAGCGCAGAAATACAGAATCATCGACAGTCTGATCGTCATCTCCAAGAATTAACTCTTTACCCTTTCAAACCTTAATACGACTGTACTAGTCATCTGATTTTACTTTGGGAGTTGAATCCTTCTATTTCTAATGATATGACCTCACGAGGTGATTTTTTTGGTGCATATGGCGAAGTTCAGGTGTTTTTTTTTTTTTGTTTGCTTTAAGTATGATGTTTTACATGCCTATGTTAAATGCTTGGCATTTGTTGTGAGAAGTAGACAAGGGAGACACCTCACAAGATCCATGTTTAAACACTACTCTAGCTTTTTCTAACTATAATTGACAACTATTTGGTTATACTTAATTCGGATAAATAGCTATAATTGACATTCATGTGGTAGTAAAATGAAATTTCATTCACTTTTGTATGCTTTAAAACCTCTTCTATCGTTTAATTAAGTGTTTTATGATACAAGTTTATATTATTATTTCTTCCACTCAATTTCTGAACTTGTAAAATTATAAGTATTATTATTTTTTATCGGTCTTTGTTTAAGTTGTTATCAAATGATTAATGATTATTTTAAAGTTAATTTGTTTGTAATTAACGGGAAAAAAGTTTTTTTTCATATTAATCTTGTTTATGTATTTTTTTTTCCTTTGAATTTTATTTTCAGGTGATGATTGATATGATGGAGATGCAGTAGGGTTCACGATCTTATCGTGGAGCTCACCATGATTCTGGAGTCCACTGGACACGCCCCCGAAACATACCTACTCATCCTTGCTAGCGATGATATGTGGAAGGTTGTTTAATATTATTAAGTATCCTGTAATCATATTTATTTAATAATATATATTTGAATATTAATAAAATTAAATTTGATTAATTATTGTACTCGTGTGTATTTGAATATCAATAAAATTAAATTTGATTAATTTTTTTATTGTAATCGTGTGAATTTGAATATTAATAAAATTAAATTTATTTAGTATTTATATTGTAATTATGTGTGTCTCAATGGTACTATTAAATATTGATGTTAATATTTATTTTTGAACAAAAATTATAGATTTTTTATAAATTTAAAATTTTAGAGATTACTTTTGAAGCCGATCTATAATTTAAAAATCGATTTTTAAATTTATTTCTGAATCGATATTTAAACTCAGAGTCAAACACAAGCTCCAATATCTTCAAATGTCAACTCTCATCCTAAACCACAAAGCGGCGGTCAGACCGGCGCAAGGTTCGTCGCTTTGACCAAATTCCTTATTTTTATTCCTTCCCCTTAAAACTTAAAAGAAGACGAATAAGCATTAATAATAATGCCAACAAAATCCAGAGAGGCATTAAACATAGATTTAATTTTAGTTTCTATTTTCTCAGAAGAAAAGTCAAAGCCTCGAGGGGCGTCAATTGACTCATAGTCAACGCGCACGCTTTGAATTTAATCTGGCAAGTCTTGAATGTCTGTAATATTTTTTTTTTATGATTTATTTCTGTATAGACATATTTACCATCATACTCGGACTAATTTGGATTGAGCAATCGTTCAGCGTTCACAAATTTATACTAGGGTTTAAAAAAAAAATTATAACAAAATTCATTATAAATAAAGGTTTAATTAGTAGGTTTCGCCCATAATCTTAAAATAAAATGGAAGTTTATTTTTTCGGACGGAGTATATATTTGATGTCAGATCTATTTTATAGGGACAATACAACCATTTCACTAGATTTAACGGTTGAGTTATAAGTACTTTTTTATTTACTCTGATAGTCAATAGAATATATTTTACTTGAGAGTTATTGTTAAAGATTTATGAGACTATGTCGGTCATTAATCAGATTCAAAGTCTAAATATCCGATAACAATCTAAAATAAAATAAAATAAAATAAAAATGTAATTTGAATTAAGATCTAGTGCTGATCGTTGTGAAGGATTGATCCATTGTCTTTTGGTATAACATCTATATGTACTGACCACTAGATACTTTCCGCGGAGACTATTTCATTTTATACACTCATTTATTATCGATGTCGCTATCTTTATCGTATAATATTAATTTAGATGGGAAAACTGTGTGTGATAGTAAAATCGATAGCGAGCAAATTGGGGGAAAAAAATAGTATTTATTAAAATTCGATGATATTTTGTTTTTGTCGCATCGAAAGATCAACGTGAAAAAGTCGATTAGCTTCTTCTTTCCAAATGGATCTCGATCTTATCCATCTGGCTCAAGAGCTATGAAAATGAAAGGGAAGAAAGGATCATGTACATCATGCACCTGTCTATTTACTACATGTATTTTATTTATTGTGTTTATTATCAAGTTGTGAGATCCTTTTATACTCAGTACGTACTACATGTGTTTGCTCGGAGATATATTCGTATGTCATCGTGGACAAGACAACATACAACAACTGCCTATGTTTACGATAAAGATCGAACATTTAATAATACGTTGAATTTACGAGAGGAGATTTAAGGTCCAATAGGAGAACTTGGATATCGGGCATCGATCATCATCGGCGTTAGGGAGAGGCACAAGTCGCAAGAGTGTTTAAGGCGCCTATAAGAATAGTCAGTAAACTAAAATAATTGCAAACATTATTTATTGTTATCTCTTAAAATCAGTGCGTCTTTCTATTTTCTATTTGGATCGATTGCATTTAGGGTGGGTTTAATGGGATGTAATATAATTTTGTATTATAATCAATTTCGTAATATAAAATAATATATTATATTTGAATAAAAATTATATATAATTTTAAATTATAAAGATAATTATATTTTTTTTGTTTGATATGCATTATAAGAGTATCGACCGACGGTGACAAGTGATCGATCGACCGACAGCGATGAAGGTGATCAGTCGATGACGGTGACAGTCGATCGACCGATCAACGACGACGACGGTCGATCGGGGATGATAGTGGTCGACTAGCCAGCCGAGGACGATGGGGGTCAATCGGTCGACCTAAAATGGCGAGGGTCGATCGCGGTCGATCGATTGACCAACGACGGTCGACCGACGACGACAACGGCGGACCGATCGACGATGACGACGACCGACCGACCGACCAACGGCGACGACAATCGATCGATCGACGACGGTGATGACCGATCGATCGACCGACGGTGACGACGATCGACCGATCGACGGTGATGGCGATCGACGGTGGTCGATCGACAAACGATCGACCCATGATATCAATGGACGATGACAATCGATTTCAATTGTTGAGCATCTAACACTTTTCAAATTACGATTTGAAATGTAATCGGATTACATAAGTTCTACTTCGTAATTCAGATTATAAAATTTTATTATCTTTTATAATTTATAATTTAGATTATATTATATTATAATTTTAAAATGATAAAACAATCAACTTTATAATATAAAATTATATTATACGACAGCCGACGGATTATAACGTATAAATACAACCTTAGGTAACATACTTCTGAATCAATACGCCAGCTGTGATACAACCAAATTGATTGAGCCCGGTTCAATTTCATGGGCTACAACATCGTTCGATGGGCAGTTCATGTCCGACATGGTGTTCTAAGCCTGGATTTTCGGCACCATTTTTGAAAAATCATTTTGTCCTTGTAAATAAATATCCACAGCGTAACTTCGCTGAGCGCGTTCCCTTCCTTTCCCTCTTTTTAAATATACACTTTTTTAAATTTTAGTACGGACTCGCTCGTCGGCGGCACCACCGGCGGCGACGCAGCTCTCGAGTTCATCCGTCAGCACCTCCTCGTAGCCCCGATAGTGCCTCCTTCGGCTTCCCCTCGTCGTGGGGTATCATATGTTACAACTTGTATATGCAGGAGAAACACAGGAAAATCCGAATTCAAAGAGATTTCGAACTTATTTATCGAAATGACGATTGTAGAGTGCTTAACTAAGTCGGACTTTTGGAGACTGCCGAATCGAATGAGAAAAGGCACGTCGAGATCGAGCACCGTTGATGCTCGGAAGCCGAGGGAGAAGCGGAGTAACAAACACTGTTGGAGTTCAGAAGATACTCAGGAGCTGTGAGAGAAACGGAGTAGCAAGTACCGTTGGAATTCGGAAGGCGCTTGGGAGCTGAAAGAGAAATAGAGCTGCGAGGGCGAGCACTAAGGGTGCTCGAGAAGAAGTCAAGCCGAGTGAACCGCTTGAGTGTCTGACTGAGAAGCGGAGTCTTCGAGTGGAAAGCAGAGCAACCGAACACTGTTGGTGTTTGGGAGCCGATGATAAGCGGAGCATCGAGGCCGAATACTGAGGGTGTTCGGAAAATAGCCGAACTAAGTGGTCCGCCTGAGTGTCCGACTGAGAAGTGAAACATTCGAGCGAGAAGCATGCCGATGTCGAGTTGCTCGGGAAAGCATTGTAGGTGTTTGGGAATCGAGCGAGAAGCGGAGGTCGTCCGAGTGAGATGCACACCGATGTCGAGCTGCTCAGAAAAGCATTGCAAGTGCTCGGGAGGCGAATGAGAAGTGAAAATCGCCCGAGCGAGAAGCACATTGAGGTATGTGTATATACAATTTTTTTAAAACAGATTGGTCCTCCTCTGATATTGTACTTGTGAGGTTTTGTAAGACGTCTATTTCACAAGATACAATGGTAGACCGCGAATATAAATTGTTTGCAACGAATTGAATATACATCTGAGAACTATCACGGTGAGAAAAACTAAGAGTGAGAAACTATATATATCTATATTATAATCTATCTCTTTATATATATAGAGACGAAGCCATCACATTAACGCTCCATCTAAATCAAATGGGTACTAGTATAGACTACCTCAGTATCTAATATCATAAAGAATCGACTTTTATTTGAGAAAAAATTCATAAATATACCGTGTAACATAGATCGACTCAGAAATTCAGATTATACCATTGCTGATTAATGGTAGAAATTTTTTTATTATCTGTCTCTTCGAAACATCAACCTTCTTAATTTAGGGTGGAGAAAGTCTTCAGTGCATGTCTCAACTTTGAAATGTGAATAATAATTGCTATCACTTAGTCTACTCTCCCATTAATCAGCATTTACACGACAAAATATCTTCTCTAACCTCTTCTCCATTATTCCTTATCTTTCTATTCAAATTTCCCGCACCATGATCGATCCGATGCTTTCCCCCGCCCTCTGCCCCTCTCTCGCCGTTGCCGTCCCCTCGATTAGACCACCCCCACGGAGCAGGATCGCGTCCACGCCGGGCGCCGGTTCCGAGGCGTCCGCCAGCGACCTTGGGGGAAGTTCGCGGAGGAGATCGATCCGCGACCCCAACCGCCGTGGATCCCGCGTCTGGCTCGGGACATTCGACACCGCCGAGGACGCCGCCCCCGCTTACGACCGCGCCGCCTTCCAGATGCGCGGCCACAAGGCAATCCTCAACTTCCCCAACGAGATCGGCCTCTCCGCCGGTCAATCGGCGGATCCCCTTCTTCCCCCGCCTCCTCCGGCCGGTTCTTTCGTCGGGCGGAAAGAGGAAAAGAGCGACGGAGACGGAAGCGCCTAGGGAGGTGAAGAAGCAGCGAACGGCGCAAGCGCGAGGACCTCCTCTGGAACAGCGTGTGGAAGGTGGAGGAGGAAAGCAAGATCGGGTCGTTCATCGTCCCGCCGCTTTCGCCGATTTCGCGGCGGTTCTTCGTCGAATTGCCAGTGAACGGCTGAGCGATGAATTGAGGGTTGAACCCAAATTTAATTAAAAGATAAATAGCAATCCCAGGGCGACAAAATGAATAAATTAATAGAAATAAATTTTGCTATTTAAATGTTGAATCCGAATATTGTTTATTTTAGCAATAGTTGTAAAAATTGAATTCTCGATTTTGGTTAGAACCTACATTAAATTTGTCCAGTTCAGTGCGGATTAGGATCCGGTCAAAGGGTCGCGGGCCGAATTAGGACCCGATCAATGGGTCTAAAAATGGGTCCAAGACGAATAACGAAATTTATTATTATATAGAATATAAATATTGTCATTTACCTCGTAATATTATATGGAATATTTCATAAACTCGGTCTGGTTTCATGTCATTTGGTTCGTATACACAGTTATATTATTTTATCCTGTTTAATTCAAGATAATTGATAATTCTCAGATAATAAAGAATATTTGCTATATCAGAAAAGAGAATATATAATTCGAAATTTGATTATTTTGGAAGCATAATATTTTTATTGATTCTGAGATTAACAAAGGATAATGTATGTTTGTCAATTACTTGGAATTTTAAAGTCCTTTATGTGAATTAACCCTACCATTAATATCATCTAAGAGTAATATAATAAAATATTAAATTATATTATAAATTAAAATATCCAAATAAATAATTTTTTATCATATTATTTAAAATTGAATTAAATAATATAAATTATATTTTATTTTTTTAATCTTAATTACGCGATTACTTGATAATTCAGTCAATCCTCTGTCTCCTTTTGTCCAAATCTTTTTGTTCATATTATATATATATATATATATATATGTTACCGGAAGCCGGACAAAATTAGTAAAAGACAAATTATATAAATATAATCAAAACTACTAGCAATTGCTGAAGCTTCATTTCCGTATTATATATTTTTAGTATCCTATTTGTTACTATTGTTATGGATTACATTATAAATATATTTTTTTTAAGAAAAAAAGAGTATCTAGTAGTTGTTAGACTTTTTCTTATTATTCTTTGTTTATTAATTTGTTAGTAGATGGAATCTGACAAAGCATATGTAAATCTCTAAGAAAATTATAATACATTAGAAATTATTTTTGATCATAGTGATGACGATGATAATTCTGTAAAAGGTTAGAACTGTCAATTTAGCGGTCTTTATCGATCCATCTTAAGACTATCGTGAGGGAGATAAATTATAGATAGTCTTTGACCTCAATGCGATTAGTAAGACAATGACGGATCATTCTGAGTTAGGAGAAGGATTTAGGCCTCTCATTGAAGATTGATCCATACTGATTCTATAACTGTCACACTGTCTTACCAACGCACCATCCCTATAGAGACATAATGATTTGAAAATTGAGGTCATTTTACATGATTATCCATTTGAACCTTGTTTTAAGATGATCTCCAGAAATACATTGAAAAATAATATTTCAAATATTTACAATGATAAAAAAAATCAAATGATACAAATTGTTGGGCAAGTTTAAATGTTGAATTGCAATCACAATTGACATATGAACATCAAATAATATTAAAAAAAAAAAGTTTTATGGTAGCTACTAGGCGATGATTCATGAAGACCGCTAAGTGTTATATCTTGAGGTATGTTTAATTTTACTTCCAAATAATTATTTTTTTGTATTTAAGAATATATATTCAAAATAAAAATTTATTTATGATATTTAATTTTTATCATGTTTATATATGTTCCAGTGCCACATACAATTGAGATTCTAACGGATATGCTTGTTGAGTGTTTTATGATTGGAATATTAATTGCAAAGTGTTAACAATCATAATTGATAATTGTATGATCAATCATGTCATGCATCGTGTTCTCTCATAGAAGATTCCAATGAGAGATTTGTAAAGGGTACTTCATATGTGTTGTTATGCTCATAACTTGAATTTAATTGTGAAAAGAATGATTGAAAATAATATGTGGTGCAATTGAAAAGATGCGTGATAATATCATATATTGGAGTGCTTCACTTTCAAGAGTAAAAAAATTTGAGGAAGTTATGAGTCAATTGCAAATTGATTGTTTTAAAAAATTGACCCTTGATTGCAAAATCTATTAGAATTCAACTTATTTGATGTTGGAAATTACAATAATTTATTGAGATGTATTTTCACGACTTAAATGTTGAGAGAAATAATACAAATATATTCCGACCGATAAAGATTGAGATAATGCAATTGAAATTTATGATAAAATGAAAATATTTTATGATGTGATTGAGATATTCTCTTCTACACTTTGCCTCACTTTTAACTATTATTTTCCAAATATTTGTGATATCAAAATAGAATTAGAGAAGTGAGTGAATAGTCCAAATATGATCATCCAAAGTATAACAAAAAAATTGTCAGAAAAGTATGAAAAATATTAAGATTCTTGTCATACTATGATGGAGTATTATTGTTCTAGATCCCAAATACAAGATGAAACTAGTTGAATTTTATTTTTTATAAGTTTACGGTGAAAGATCACAATTTATATGTGTTGTTATGCTCATATATAGAATTTAATTGTGAAAGATTGATTGAAAATAATAAGTGGTGCAGTTGAGAAGATACGTGACAATGTCATATATTGGAGTGCTTCATCTTCAAGATTAAAATTTTTTGAGGAAGCTATGCATCAATAGCAAATTGATTGTTCTAAAAAATTAATGCTTGATTGCAAAATCTATTGAAATTCTACTTATTTGATGTTGGAAATTACAATAATTTATTAAATGTATTCTCACCACTTAAATATCAAGAGAAACGATACAAATATATTCAAACTGACGAAGATTGAGAGAATGCAATTGAAATTTATGATAAATTGAAAATATTTTATGATGTGATTGAGATATTTTCTGCTATATTTTATCAAACTTTTAATTTTTATTTTCCAAGTATTTGTGATATCAAAATAGAATTAGAGAAGTGAGTGAATAGTCCAAATATGATCATCCAAAGCATAACAAAAAAATTGTCAGAAAAGTATGAAAAATATTAAGATTCTTGTCATACTATGATGGAGTATTGTTGTTCTAGATCCCAAATACAAGATGAAACTAGTTGAATTTTATTTTTTATAAGTTTACGGTGAAAGATCACAATTTATATGTGTTGTTATGCTCATATATTGAATTTAATTGTGAAAGATTGATTGAAAATAATAAGTGGTGCAGTTGAGAAGATATGTGACAATGTCATATATTGGAGTGCTTCATCTTCAAGATTAAAAAATTTTGAGGAAGCTATGCATCAATTGCAAATTGATTGTTCTAAAAAATTAATGCTTGATTGCAAAATCTATTGAAATTCTACTTATTTGATGTTGGAAATTACAATAATTTATTAAATGTATTCTCACCACTTAAATATCAAGAGAAACGATACAAATATATTCAAACTGACGAAGATTGAGAGAATACAATTGAAATTTATGATAAATTGAAAATATTTTATGATGTGATTGAGATATTTTCTGCTATATTTTACCGAACTTTTAATTTTTATTTTCCAAGTATTTGTGATATCAAAATAGAATTAGAGAAGTGAGTGAATAGTCCAAATATGATCATCCAAAGTATAACAAAAAAATTGTCAGAAAAGTATGAAAAATATTAAGATTCTTGTCATACTATGATGGAGTATTATTGTTCTAGATCCCAAATACAAGATGAAACTAGTTGAATTTTATTTTTTATAAGTTTACGGTGAAAGATCACAATTTATATGTGTTGTTATGCTCATATATTGAATTTAATTGTGAAAGATTGATTGAAAATAATAAGTGGTGCAGTTGAGAAGATACGTGACAATGTCATATATTGGAGTGCTTCATCTTCAAGATTAAAAATTTTGAGGAAGCTATGCATCAATTGCAAATTGATTGTTCTAAAAAATTAATGCTTGATTGCAAAATCTATTGAAATTCTACTTATTTGATGTTGGAAATTACAATAATTTATTAAATGTATTCTCACCACTTAAATATCAAGAGAAACGATGCAAATATATTTAAACTGACGAAGATTGAGAGAATGCAATTGAAATTTATGATAAATTGAAAATATTTTATGATGTGATTGAGATATTTTCTGCTATATTTTACCGAACTTTTAATTTTTATTTTCCATGTATTTTTGATATCAAAATAGAATTAGAGAAGTGAGTGAATAATCCAAAGATGATTATCCAAAAGTATGACAAACAAGATGTTAGAAAAGGATGAAAAATATTGTAATTCTTGTCATATCATGATGGGGCTTGCTATTGTTCTAGATCTCAAATACAAGACAAAATTAGTTGAATTTTACTTTTCACAATTTTATAGTGAAAGATCACAATTTAAGGTAGATGAGATTCGTCAAAATTGTTATGAATTATTTGTGAATTACCTGTTGGAGTATTGAGAATACAATCAGAGTCTCACATTGATAAGATATAGAAAAGATCATGTGCTTGTAAGATGAAAAGATATCTTCATTGGAATGAGGTCTTTTGGATAAAACCCAAAAATAAAATCGTGAGAGCTTGGGCCCAAAGTGGACAATATCATATCATTGTAGAGATATATGGATCTTATAGACACTAACAATTGATATCAGAGTCATGGTCCATGTCAAGACATGAACCTTGAACGAAAGAAGTTGAGCTCTCGTGTCCGGATCAAGAGAACCAGACACCAGACAATAAGTCTAGTTGGGTCGGAAGGACCGAACAACTGGCAGGAAGTCTAATTGGGTCAGAAGGACTGGACAACTGGCAGGAAGTCTAGCTGGATCAAGAGGACCAGGAAGTCATGATGGGTTGAGATCGGACATCAAGCAGAGGATGTTCTTCGAGGACGGATAGACTTGAGGGAGGGTCAATGTGGTCTTTCGTTTGAGGGGGGATTGTTGGAGTATTGAGAATACAATCAAAGTTCCACATTGGTAAGATATGAAAAATATCATGTGCTTATAAGATGAAAAGATATCTCAATTGGAATGAGACTTTTTGGGTCAAGCTCAAAAATAAAACTATGAGTGTTTGGGCCCAAAGTGGACAATATCATATCATTGTGGAGATATATGGATCTTATAGACACTAACATTACCAATCAATGACTGAAGCTAAGGAAAATAGCTTGTGTGCAAGTATTTTAGTGGCTATGGAAAGAATATCATCTTGTATTTTTGGTCAAGTTGTGAGTGTTATTTACAAAAAGTATGATGAATTTGTGGCTTTAAGTTCAAGTCCTATTACCTCGATTTTTCGAACTTCAAAGTTCAATACATATTTAGAAAAAAGTGTTTCCGAAGACTTTTATATCCTAAGTTGATGGAAGACAAATGAAGTTAAATATCTAATTTATAAAAAATGACAAGAGACATTTTAGTCATTCTAGTTTCAACAGTTGTTTCTGAATCAATTTTTAGTAGCAATGAAAGATTGATTAAATATCGTAGTACTTCATCCAACTACTTTGGAGGTATTGATGTGTACATATCGTTTGTTGTGGAATAATATCAAAGATACTTTTTAAATTATAATTTATACTATGTATAGCAAAATTTAGGTGTGCTTTGTTAGGGATCTTTGGAAGCTAGAGGGGGGGGGGTGAATAGCGTCGATTCTTTGCGTGATGAATTTCGTTATGTGCTTGCTACAAAATGTGTTATACGCAGTAGAAATAGAAATAATAAAATAAATACAACACAATTCCAAGCACTACACAACAATATAATGTGTTTTGGAACCAAATAGTTCCTACTCCACGAATCGAGCTCGAACGAGCTCTAGTGATGCGACCACATACTACTAATCAATAATAACTCCTTCTCGGAATAATCCGAAGGCGGAGAAACATCTTACAACATATTACAAAAGTAATACAATAAGAATACAAGCGACTACACTAAAATGCAAGTAACGAAAACTTTACACCGAACTTTTGAATGCTTGTTTGCTTGGTTGATCGAGTAACACTTGGAGACCTTGAATTGCAGCAGCAACTCGCCCCAAAACACCTCAAAGAACCTTGTTGATTTTCTCCTCCACGAGCTCCCTTTAAAGCTGCTGCCTGGGCTGGAAATCGTCAATCAATCGACTGATGTCACTGTTGTCGTGAGACAACGGCTAGATCCACGTTGGAAAAATCCAACGGATCGATCATCCGTCGACTGATCACACCCATCAGTCGACTGATGGAGCCTTCACTCGATTGTTTCCCCCGCAGTCGAGTCTCGACTCCGTTCTTTGCCCAATTTCTCGAGCACCAGTCGACTGATCACATGATCAGTCGACTGCTCGAGCCAGCAGTCGATTACCCACCTCTGACAGTCGACTATTGGGACACTTCCCGCAGTCAAACCCTAGTTGACTCACACCAGTCGACTGACACACTTCAAACATGAGGTTTTAACCCAAGTATGCTTTCCCCATACTTGCTAGACCACCCTTAGCCTAGACCTAAATCTTATAGCCATCTCCGTCAGTCTCACGCCTCTCGGATCCCTCCAAGTCATCCATGACTTGTTCATCCATTGCGCTAGCCTTCAAGTACTTCCATCGGCTATGTCATTCTAACGGTATCTACACCGCTAAGACACATTGGACTTACGCTGCCAAGACTCCGCTTGGACTTTACGCCGCCAACCATTGGACTTATGCTGTCAAGACTCCCGCTTGGACTTTACGCCGCCAATATCAAACCCCTTGGACTTTTCAAATGTTAAGACTCATGCTTTGACTTTTCCTTGCCAACCCATGTTAGACTTTCCATGTCAAAACCCATGCTTAGACTTTTTTTTGCCAAGACTCATGCTTGGACTTTACATGCCAAGTACTCAAGACTTGGACTTTCCATGACATGGGCAACTCCAGTCAACCATCAAAATCTCCCTCGAGTCAAACTCGAGTCCGGTCAATCATGACCCGGGTCGATTATGTCAACAATCTCCCCAAAACATTATCAGACATCAATGTCAAACATTGATGTCAAACTTCCATGTCAAATAACAAAACATCACTCGAGTCAAACTCGAGTCCGGTCAATCGTGACCTGGGCCGATTGCACCAACATGTTTGATTCAAGATATCATGCATAGTCTTAGTTATGTGATTATCAGATAATGACGTAACCAAAGTTGTAGGGAATAAAATATAATCTAATATTTTTTGGTTCAATCTTAGATAATGCAATAAACACTTATTTGTTTGAAGATTTAAGTGTAGAACTTAATTTATATTTTACTGTATTATTTTGGAGCATAACATTTTTTTACTGCATTCGTTAGGATATATACTCCTATATCCGTCATCGGTAGGCATGCTTAACGGATTGGATCAATCCGGAATCGAATCGGAACCAATCCGTTAAATTCGGAACCGAAATTGATTCGGATGAAACAGTTCTGGAACCGAACCAGAACCGTTCCGATTCCGGTTCGGTTCGGTTCCAATTGATTTGGAACCGATTCGGAATCGGTTCGGAACCGTTTCAGAACTGATTCGGAACCGGTTCTGATTCCGATTTGAATCTAGTTCCGGTTGCTAATTTAAAGATGGAAATTCTTAGCATGCTAACATCTCTACAAGATTATTTTGCGATAGAAAAAAAGAATAGGATTACCAACACGTTAGATGAATTTGGAAGCTCAAGTTTGAGGAAGATGGTCTAGAACCGTTCGAACCGTCGAATCGAACCTGCTCCGAACCGGTTCGACGGACGGCCCAACGTTGATGGATCCGAAATCGCCGTAACCAACCGAACCGAATCCGCGAACCGATAAGCATGCCTAGTCATCGGCATCATCGTCGTTGTTCGATTGACTGACCGACCAAACCACGGTCGGATTTCAGTCGGAATTTGGCCGCAAGTCCAATGGCCACTTGCGGTCGAAATCGTGGTCGATTCTGATCGCAATCCAACCATGGACCTCTTGGACACGAAGTCCAGTCGGACCGTGGTCGGATTTCAATCAGAATTCAATCGAATTGTGCCTACTAGCAGTCGCGGTGCTGACAACTGCAAATTAACTGAATTCCAATCGCGATCCGATCGAAATTCGACCACGATCAGGTCGAAATTCGATCGCAATCCAGCTGGACTATGGTGCTGATTGGATCGCAATCGGATTGTGGCTATAATCTTACCGATTTGCAGTCTCTGACGATTGCAATTAGGTCCCTTTCGATCGAAATTCGATCACGATTTGATCAAATTTTGGTATTGACCAAATCGTTGTCAGATCATGGTCGAAATTCGTCCACTTGGCAACGATGCTGAATGGGCGAAGGTGCTCGAGCGTTGGGTGGGAAACGACGACATCGAGTGGCGAAGGGTGCTTTGGCATGGGAAAAAAGTGCTCGGGCGATCACGAAATACGACGGAGTTATTATGTATTCCCATTATCCCACACAAATCGTGCAACATTAGTTTTGCAGGGTAATAAATAGGTGGATATATAGTCTATTGTTGTTATAAATAATTATAATTATCACATCTCTCCATCATTTTCAAATCATCCCTGCCCTTATCGTAATTAATAAAATAAAATAAAATTTTTTTTTATACAAACCATAAATAATTTTATTTTTATTTAAAGGATTTTTTTTTGTCCCAAATGATAAAACTCCAAGGATAAATTTATGAAAAATATTGTTAGCTTCGAAATCAACAAAAATTTTATGTTTAAGAGAGATAATCAGATTATGAATGATATGCTCTCTTTACTGACGTGATGAACATATTTTATTATTTGAGAATTGTCGATTATTTTGAACTAAACAGGATAAAATAACATAACCGATCGCAAATAATCGAGGTTATGAATAAAAATCTTCAACCAAACGCACCTTGAATATTTTTTATTTATTTTTGTAGGTACTTCAATGCTCGAAGAGGAAGAAGATTCACAAAAGGTTAGAATCCGTCAATTTATGATTCCAATGGATTTATCTCACGACCATTGTGAGAGAGGTAAATTACGGAGGGCTCTATGAGTCTTGACGTGGTGGACAAGACACATGAAGATCATCTGAATCTAAGAAAGAACTTTAGATATTCTCCGGAATCAACTTTTGTCTTATCCGTAAGTTCCGTTGTATCTTAGTCACTACGTCATCTTCATTGAAACAAAAAAGAAGAGGATTGTAAAGAAGATATTATTGAGATTGAAGTAATTTTACTATATTATGGAGTGTATTATGAAAACTTATAAGTATAATTTTTTATTTTATTATGAATTTGTGAATTATATTTCTTTTAAATATGATATAAATTGTTAGGCTGTGAGTTGTGATGTGAGATAAATATTTTTTATTGCTAAGTAATTTATTATTTAGATTTAATGTCATTAAGTTATAATTTTGATAAATATATTAATTTTTAGATATTTTTTGTTGGATAAATCTCTTAAAATTTTAAAATGTATATTTAATGAGTCTGTGGGTTTCAACTCAGAATTAACCCGTGGAATTTTGGGATGGGGCGAGGTGGGGGCAGTGCAGGGCGGATCCCAAATTCAATTTTTTCTTTGCGGTCCGGGTTCCAAATTTATCCAAATCCATTCGTGATCAGAACAAATAAGGAGATCCATCGATGGCTCATGATCATGATCTCCTCGGAAATTGATCCTTTGCCATTTAAGAGTTGTCCATTTGTATTTATTAATTGGGTTAGTCCTAGGACTATGAAATTGCATATAAAATTGTCAAGTTGGGTTGATTGACTTGTCTGTCGAGTAATTTAACGGATTGAATTGAAATTTTATCAATCTATTATTTTGTCAGATCTAAATAGATCAATCTGTACAGATTACGAATTTAGACAGATAGGAGAAGTTAGAGGAAGATCAAAAAAATCTTTGATGTAAATACTCTAATATTTTTTTTCTTATATACTTTAATTATTTTATATTATCTTGTCACTGTTCGGGTATGAAAATAATAACATATCAAAGTTAAATAATTACAATAGTTAAAAAATCTCAATTAGATCTCTATTTAGAGGAGCCAAATTTTGAATTTACATATTATTAAGATTTAGATATTTGAAACATCGGAAGAATAAAAAATATCAGTACCTAACTTTATTGATCGATAATTTAATCTGAATTACAAGATTTTAATTGTTTCAAATTCTTGCTTTTTTATTATGGTATCCTATCTATCTTGTCGATCGTTACCTTAAGCTTTCAACACCTCAGTAATTTTAGATTTTTTTTTTATTTTTTATAATCCGCAGGTTGGTTGGTCTAATTCGCAACTCGTCTTGAGTTGGATATTTTTCAACTCGTAAGTATGACGGGTCAGTCCGCTCATCCCCGCTAAATATTCAGTTTACGACGAATTGATCCGTCCCACTATGGATTGATCCGTTTGACAACTTTAATTGTATATCCATATTTAAAAAAAAAAAAGAAGGAAAATTGATTATTATTATTTTTTTTCAAATCTTGAAAATGCAAAAGATAGTTTTGGAACCGGGCTGGGCCGCAGAATCCGGCCCTTGAGTAGCAAACACGCAAGTACAACGGCCCATCAAATCGATATAAAACGAGGAGATCCAGCTTTAGCCACCAAACCCTCTCGCGGCGTTAAGAATCGCTGCCTGTTCTTGGCTGCGGCTCCTGCTCTCCCAACGTCGGACGACATTCGCCTTTCCTCTCTCATGGCCTCCACTAAGGTGATCTCTCTACTTCCTTCTCCGGTTTTCTCTTCCCTCTTCAGTTCTTGCCACGGTGCTTGGGGTTCTGATCTGGACAGTCGAGATCTAGGGTTTCGGTTCAGTTCTTAATTATGCTGTAATCTTGATCTGGTTCAGGGATTTTCTCGATTTGGTGACGTTTGGTTCTTTCTGGTGTTTGTTTGTTTAGGTTGACGATCGTGGCTTAGGGTCCAAAAGGTCGCGCAGTGAGGGTAGGGTTTATAATTAAGGAAGTCGTTCTAAGACTTTCTTTTACTTCCTGTTGTTTCCTCTCCCTACCAATTGGTGTATGCCTCTTCCTGTGGTGGTTGGTTTCGTGGCTTTCATGCTGCTGTGGTGTTCCTTTTTTTTTTTGCTTTGGATTAGTGTATTCACATCCCTGTTTACTTTATGTTCTTTGGAAGTTGATTTGTTGAATGTTTCACCTTGTTCAATGTGTAAAATCTGTCAGCGTTTGGTACTCAGGTAATTCTCTATATATTCACTGTTATTCTCTGAAGTTAGGTTTGGTTACTTAAAAGTCTGGCTGGTTGTCTGATGAAGTCAGGCCGGGTGAACTGTAATAACTGACATGGCTTCCTGTTGAATTAGTTTAGCATGGAGTTGTCTGCAATGTGTCTTGTTCAGATATGGCTCGGCTCACTCTTCAACAGTGAGATGATAATCTCTTAGGAACATAAATGTGGTGAAGTAGAGGTTCTGTGGTATTGCTTACATTGTTATCGACATCTTTTCATTGTTCTGAGTGCAGACTGGGTTTTGTTCATTGAACTAGCCAAAGAATTTTAAGGCGCTCTTCCTTCCAATTGATAATGTCGTTTTAAAATGTTCCTTATGTTCATTAGACAATATAAATATTTTTATACTGTTATTGCAAATTATTTTCATGTTAAGGTTTTAGGCGTGATGGAGATTGGACGTGCCCTAAATGTGGAAATGTGAACTTCAGTTTTAGAACAGTATGTAATCGTGGAAGTTGTGGTACTGCTCGCCCATCTGCCAGTCCCAGTCCAGTAAGTTTTCACATTTTTATTTTTTTTCAATTATCTGAATGCATGTTTAATTTTAGCTGTGTTCATTATTGTTTATTTTCCTGTTGCTTATGATGTGATTTCATATGATATGTTTACAAGCACCAAATTAGTTATAGATTGTTGTGCCAACTAAGTTTAGCAGATTAAAATAACCTTTGTAAGGACTCGTACACTTTATTGATTGAGAGGCTGACTCATTTTTGTCCTGTTCATCATGCTTGACACTGCCAGGATTTAAGTAAGATTTTTATTCTGTGAAGTGGCTATCCTGGTAGATGAAACTGTACTTCATCTGCCAATTGCCAAACAGTTTTCTTTTTTCTTTTTCCTTTTTGTTATTGAATCATTGATAGCAATCAATTTGTATTGTATTTTGAGAAGCTGAATCAAGCATGGAAACCTTTTCCTTATTGCGCTGAAGATTGGTTTGGGATTATCAGTTTGGTTTGGGTTTAATTGAATTATTAATGAATATTTTTCATTTTTATTAATTATATCATATTGAAATTCTTAATGGTGTAAAATGAGACAAAAGAAAATTTTGTGTGTGTTTTTTTTTCAATTTTATTTGAAGTGATTTAGTAAGAAGACAAACCAATCCTTTTTTTTTTAAATTTAGTTTGTTTTGGTTTATAAGTTGAATTAAATAATAGATTTTCTAGGATCTGGTTACTTGGATGGAAGATGAGGGAAAGGACCACTAATTTACATAGTGAGGTTCATTATTTATATACATTTTTTTGTCACCCTCTTTTCCCTTGTATCCAAGTAGTTGCACCCCTACTGTCTAAGGAGTTGCTCTTTTATGATGGGACTGAGGGTTTGCCACAAATCTCCGATTTTTATTTGATCTTTTTGTCATGTTTGTATTTACTTGTTTTCTTTAGTGGAATAAAGTAATTTATGTAATATTGGCTGTCTCTTCTCCACTGCAGAGGCCTGGTGCAGCTCCTTACCCTGGTGGTTTTGATCGTCAGTTGCCTAGTTATTATGGTGGAGTGGGGGGTCCACCGCCTATGGCACTTGGAATGCCTGGTGGATTTGGTTCCCCTCTTCCACCCCTTCATGGTTTGCGCTATGACTATGGGCCACCAACAGGTGCTGCTGGTCCGTACGGCCTTATGTCTCCATATGGTCCATCAGGGTCAATGGGAGGGCCAATTGGAGGTTCGTCATCTGTTGACCTCTATTTGGCTATTTTCTTGCAGTCAACCTTTATTTTTTGTGCACATGATGTTTAAGAGATTTGCTTGTCTGTGGGTTTTTTGTTTCATTGGGCGTATTGTCATTGTTATTTACTTGTTTGTCATATGTAGGCCTATGGATTTTTACTGCTTGTATATGGATTTGTTTGATGAAATTTAAATATAATGTCTTTGCCTTTTTGTTTTGTAGTGTATGGCTATGGACATGGCCCTGTCATGGATAGATATGGTGGACATGATCCTATGATGAACAGATATGGTTATGGTTATCGCGGTTTCCCAATTCCGGTAATCCTTAATTTATTCACCATATCATTTTAGGACTATTGCATAACCTTGTGTTATTGTTTTTTTTTTACTCCTGCAGCTTTCAGGTCCAACAAGTGGAGAGCATGAGCATTTAGATAATAGTGCTTCAAGGAAACGCCGTGGAGGTTATTTTACTTTTTTTTTTATTGTGCATGTTGCTGAGTTGTTATTTCCTTAAATCATATATCGTACAAAAGAGAATTGCATTTAATGTAGCCATGTTTTGACAACATTATCCACAATTGTGTTGCTGTCCTGAAATGTATATTCATTTAGCATATTAGATACTCTTTTATGAAACATCTTTCTTCTTCATTCTTAGAAAGCCCATGATACGGAGGAAAATGTCAAACTTGCTGTGGACATTACTTGAATGTAGAGCTGCATTGTATGCGCTTCATATCACTTGAATTTTCATTAAGTATTATAACACCCATCCATAATACCACTTTTGGCCTGTAGTATCTGTTTAGAACTAGATGATAATGTGCCTATTTTTTCTTATTTTTACACTAGTCATGTTTGATAATATTTGAATCTATAGGTCCTGATGGGTTATCAGAGGGCGATTGGGTATGTCCAAAATGTGAAAATGTAAACTTCGCATTCAGAACGACTTGCAACATGAAGAAATGTGGAGCTCCTAGACCTGCTCCGGTAAGTCTTTTCTTTCTGGTCCGCTTTCAACTTAAATTGGTGTTATTTTCTTGTTATGGTTCTATCATATAACTTAACTATTGTGAATTTGTACTGGCTGTATTTTAGGCTCCTAACCGCGGCAGTGGCAAGGAACAATCTGATGCTCCCGAGGGTAGCTGGACTTGTGAGAAATGCAATAATGTCAATTATCCCTTCCGCAATGTGTGTAACCGGAAAGGGTGCGGAAATGAGAAGCCATCCTCAGGCAACTAACTCTGAGAACTGATGCTTGATGCCTGCTAATTTATGGGCTTTCAAATAGTGAAATCTTGTATGCTGTGACTGTTTGATGGACACCTTTTTGCTGCGTCGATTCGAATGCTGGTTGCTAATTGTTAATTTTGAACTCATCAGTTTTTTTTTTTTTTTTGAAATTTAAGACTATACATTCGCGATAGATTGTAATCGTATTAACAGTCTATTGTTTGCTATTCGACTGTTCTTTTCTCAGTATTTGGTTGAATTTAACCAACTTTGTTAAATATTAATGGTGTCGTGCCTGCCGGAGTTGCTCGAGTTCGGAGATATGGTGGCTTTGGTGTCTTCTAAGAATGTCTAAGAGGAACCTCTACTCTTGAACATGATGGTCAGCGGCCATTGTCACTCGGAACCAGCGACCTAAACCATCGCAGGAAATATTCCCGGAACTTTAGAGCGATTGCTGCCCTGCACAGCCTGAATAAGCAAACCCACTGCAGTGTTATTTCTGGCTTTGGCCTTTGGGTGCCACTGATTTTGGCCGGTGGATCCACAACTAAGCTCGAAGGAACGGGCAGGACCTTCGGTTCACAGTTTTACCACATTGAATGACATGTACGTGATGTTGGAGTAAATGGGGAGGACTTGGCCGCTTCCTGGAGGCCGGGGTGTAAATGAGCTTTTTATTGGGTTCCGATTTATTAAGGTTGAGCTTTCGTGTTTTATTTTTATAATTTTAAAAAATTACCAATATATGAAATTTATAGATAATATAGATTATATGCATTTGGACAAATATTTAAAATATATATATAATTAAATTCATGAATATTAAATGGATTTTTAGATCTTTTATTTTGTATATTTTTTTTTTACAATTAAATGGATACAAATGAGTTTTTATCAAATCCAATATTAAACTTATTTAGAAAAGTCACAATTTTACATAGAGCTTGCTTCATTATCAACGGATGCACCTCAACCTATATCACAAAATGCACGATGTGGAGGAGTCTGCCTCCATTGAACTCTCATGTTTGAGGTGCACGAAAGAGGATGATATGCAGTGTATTTTAGGTAGCTGCTGAATGCTGATAGGAAGAAGATTGAGCTAGAATTTATACTTTTGTGTGGCTTGAGCTAACAATTCGAGATTGGTTCTTTTCACTTAATTCAGCAATGCAAAGAAGAAATCAGGAAGGAAAGTGAAGCTATACTTGGCCAAGGACATGATAGAAGCATGCGGACCAATTCGATCCGGAATCGAGATGGAACTAATTTGTTAAATTCGGAATCGAAATCGATTCGGATGAATTGATTCTGGAACCAAACCGGAACCGTTTTGATTTGGTTCGGGTCCAATCAATTTTGGAACCGGTTCTGGAACCAAACCAGAATTGTTTTGATTTTGATTCGGTTCGATTCCAATCAATTTCAGAACCGGTTCGAAATCTTTTCGGAGCCGATTCGAAACTGTAACCGCTCGGCGTGTGTGCACGCGTTGCACGAAGTGTGCAGCCGCACTTCGTGCAGCGCAGCCGATGTACACCCCCTTTATAAGGGGGGTGCGTCCAAAGGAGAGAGGTGTGAGTTTAGGGTTTTTGACGCCAAGAGGTTATTCGGAGAGCAAGAGATAGAAACTCCAAGGCACGACCGAGACTTGGCTTGTGGAGAAGTAGGACTCTTCCGACGTGATCAGTCCTCAGACAGAAGCCATCTTCTTCTTTTGCTGGACGCGAGAAGGTTCTGACGAAACTCGTAAATTTTTCCAGTTTTTATTTCCAATTTCGTTCTTTCTTTTATTTTGCTTAAATAATCTCAGATTAGATGCTAAAACTACCAACATTGGTATCAGAGCCCTTGTTGGAAAGCATCTAATAGAGATTAGAATTTTTTTCTGTAAAATAAACTGTTCATCGCGAAAATTGTGCGAGGAAGAAGACGAACAGTGCAAAGAACATTATTTCTCTGGCGAGTGAAATACCACTCTAGACAAACCACCCTGGCCATTCCAGAGTGGTTTGTCAAGTGAAAAACCACTTTGGATAAACTGACCGGGCAATTAGACCGGTCTGGAAAATAGACCGGTCTGGAAACTCGAACAACCCTAGCGGGAAAGGGTGGTTTCACCGTCGGCCAGGACAGTTTGACCTCTTCCAGGGCAGTTTTACCGTCGGCCAGGGCGGAATAAATAACCGCCAGTGGCGCTGAGCCCAGGTAGTTTTGTCTTGCCAGGCGATAATAGCTGCAGGCAATTTCACCGTCGGCGGCGGTTTAATTCTGCTGCGGCGATTGGCAAGGGTGGTTTAATTGCCGGCAGGGCAGTTTCACTATCGGCCAGGGCGGTTTAACTGTTGCCAGGGCAGTTTCAACCCCGGCCAGGGCGGTTTAACTGCCGCCAAGGCAGTTTCAACCCCGACCATGGCGGTTTAACTGTCGCCAGGGCAGTTTCACCGTCGGCCAGGGCGGTTTAGCACGGCGGTTTCACGCGCCGGCGGCGACCGCTTAGGCGCCACCACCCGGCAGGCGATTTAATCGCCGTGGTAGTTTCAACCCGGCCAGCGGTTTAATCGCCACGCGGCGCTTATCGTTGGTCAGGACGATTTAACTGTCGGCAGGACAATTTCACCGTCGGCCAAGGCAGTTTAACTGTCGGCAGAGCAGTTTTACCACCGGCCAGAGGCGATTTATACGCCAGGCGCTTTATTGCCGCCAAGGTGGTATTACGCCGACAGCGGCTTTACCATAACCGAGGCGATATCGCTTGGGCATCGCGATTTATGCTCGAGGCTTTACTACGCCGGCAGTATCGCTTCGCAGTAGCGGCGCTTCGCGCTGCGGGCGGTTTATCGCCGGCGCTTTATCGGTAGGGCGGTTTACCATTTGCCAGAGTGATTTACCGCCCTACCAGGGCAATTTTTAATTGGGCCGAATCTAATTGGGTTGTCAATTAGAGATGCCTAATTTTTTAATTGGACTGAATTTCTAATTGGATTGTAAATTAGAGAGACCTAATTTTTTAATTGGGCTGGATTTCTAATTGGACTGCCAATTAGAGAGACATAATTAGAAATTAAATAATTGGACTTAAGCTTTGATTTGAGATCCAAAATAATTTGGGCATAGGTTCAATTAATTGGATTTCAACGAAAGCTAGGTGCCCAATTAGGGGTTAAGTGCTCTGGCACGACCAAGTGTAAATTGAACTTGGTTCGACTTAATCATGCTTGACTAAACTGGATTTGTCCAGATTGGCGTTGGTTAGCATGATTTGACATTGACTGAAATAGTTGTGGCTGAGTCAGTCGTGGTCAAATTTGGATCGGGCTAAGTTAAACACAATGCTTAGAAGTCGGTATTGACTTACTTGCTAAAGTTAACTTTGGTCAACTAAACTCATGACTAAATAATTAAGGAATTGTTTGGAACAATTAGGACTTGATATAAACAATTTAGAGATAGACCAAATGAACTAGAGTTGATGCCTAGGAACTATGAGAAAGAATACTATGCATATTGCTTGAGTGTCTGGGATACTCGGAGCAAATTGCGTGGTGTTTGGACTATCACGGTCAATATTGAGTCTTCATGGTACTAGTTGACTAAACTTAGATAAAAGTCAATTGATAAAACTACCAATTGACTGGTCTAAATAAATCTGTCGACAGTCCTCCATAAAATTAAGAAAATTTGTTCTTGATTTATTTTGATGGATCTATGCCTATATATAAATTGAATTAAGTCGGTATATGTACTGGTTTGTCGATTTTGTACTGTCTTAATTAAAATTAATTTTCAGATGACATGGATGATTACCACTATGACGAGACGCGATGTGATGCGTAATCAGCTGAGAGAGACTATTCAGGGGATAGGGTATGACTCAACTCATGGAGTCGGGTGGCACATCGAGAGGCTTGATAGATTGTTCTGGAGACTGGAGATGCAGGAGTTTCCGATTCTGGAGAATTACAGAATATGGGCTCTGGTCCGCTCACTGCCACAACACCTAAGTGACATTGCGCATCAGATCTGGGGGTGCTATAAGGGATGCATCTCTTATACCCAGTTATGCGCTGAGCTGCTTCACTACGAGGACTGTGAGGTGCATCGTGTTGATCCAAAGGATGATTCGGAAGAGGATCCTGATGGAATTTTTCCTTTTGGATCGCTTCAAAGGTGTCCTACGGAAGATTCTATATCCTGACATCATCTTGAGAGCATCTCGGCGGGGGGTGTCCTAGTTCAGCCCAAGAAGATTGGGAATGTTTGGATCATTACTGTACTAGTGTTTGTCCTAGTGGGAGTAATGATTATCTATCTAGTTGTTTAGTTTTTTATTTTTCAGTTATGAGTAGGAAGAATGTTATATGTAACATTCTTAGTAGAGTTATCTTTGTTATGTGTTGACAATGTACAACAAGTTCAATTTAATGATATGTTCATTTTATTTTGTTAACTCTACATAATGCATGATATTTTTGCTCTTTGATTTGTTCATATTGAGTACAATTTAAATGAAATGTTCATTTAATGATATCATGTTAAGATGAGATGTATGTAATGTAATTGATCAAAGTCGATTCGATTGGAACATACAAATGATGAGTGGGAATTGGATTGTCACTCGATTTTGTAAACCAAATCGAATTCACATTGAGTCAATTTATAGATCATATACATAAATCATACACTGAATAACTAAATAATGTGTTTATTTATGTTAGGTTATGACAACTGAAAACATCATAGCTGAACTCAATAAGGGTGAGAAACTCAATGGGGATAACTACAAGATCTGACACCTCAAGATACAATATGTACTTGAGGAACAAGAAGTTCTAGAGGCTGTAAATCAGGTCATGATAGAACTTGTAGATGGTCCCACTGCACAAAACAGACGAGATATTGATGCCTACAAGGCATGGAAGAAGAAAGACTCCACTGCTAAGAGCATCTTGATTAGTTCAATGATAGATGACCTAGTTTTTGAGTATGAGTCGTATCCTTCAGCTCATGCTGTCTGGGTTGCCATTAAGGACAAGTACAACGGAGTCAGTCTAAGCAAACTTTGACAGCTGACGATTAAGTTCGATAGCTACAAGAAGCACCCGAATGTCACTATGGTTCAACATCTCAGAGAGATGTCGAATATGATTCGGGAGCTTAGAACTGTTGGTCACGAGCTGACAGATGAACAATAGGTTCAGACAGTCATTCGATCCCTTCCAGATTCTTGGGAGACCATGAAGCAGACCCTTACTCACAGCGAGAGTATTAAGACTTTCACTGATGTCTCACGCCATGTTGAACTAGAGACGGAGAGAGTAGAATCCGCAAGGATTTCTGGCCAAACCTATTTGACTGCCGATTTTGCTGAATTATCTGGATCTAAGAAAAAGAGATGGTTCAAGAAAGGGAAGGGAAAGAAGAAAGAAGCTGCTGCAGGTGGAACATACCCAATCAAGAAGAAGAATTTCAAGAAAACGGGGAAAAAACCTAAAATCAAGGTAACATGCTTTAATTGTGACAAGAAGGGTCACTATGCTCGGGAGTGTACCGAGCTAAGAAAGGTAACTTCTAGTTTGTTTTCTGAGCATTTTGTTGCTAGTTCTGTGTTGTTGGCTGATTCTTATCTTTTGTGGATTATAGATTCGGGAGCAACCAACCATGTAGCTCGGGAGCGAGTTACATATGTGGAGTACCGTCGGGTACCAGCTGACAACAAATGGATATATGTAGGAAACAATGCAAGAGTCAAAGTCAAAGGAGTCGACACTTGCAAACTTAACCTTCGGGGTGGAAGAACATTGTTTCTACATGATGTCTCATATGCTCCTGAGATTCGGAGAAATCTTGTATCAGTTACTTGTCTTCTTGATTTAGGATATTTTATAAATTTTTACAGTCAGTGTGTTAAACTCAAGATTGACTCAGTGCTAATCGATTATGGTTTTTTAACGAATGGTTTTATGGTTCTTGATGTGGAACCAAATGACAATTGTGCGATTGATAATTATTTTTCAAATATTGCTCTTACTAGTGATGCAGAAATAATTGATGATATTTGACATGCTAGATTAGGACATATAGGAAAAGATCGCATGAATTAGTTAGCTAAAGAGGGCTTATTGGGCTCTCGAGCTAAGATTAGCTTGTCTGTATGTGAGCATTGTCTTGCTGGAAAAGCAATTAAGAAACCATTCGGTAAGGCTATTAGGGCAGAGCCACCGTTGCAATTGATTCATTCGGATATTTGTGATTCAATGAATGTGAGGACTGGACATGGAGCTTCCTATTTCATTACATTTATTGATGATTTCTCTCGTTTCAGTCATGTGTATTTGATTTCTCACAAATCTGGAGCATTAGATTGCTTCATTCGTTACATGAACAAAGTTGAGAATCAAACGGAACATAAGGATAAGACTTTACGCACTAACCGTGGAAGATAATACTTGTCCGATATGTTCAAGACAATATATAATGATAAAGGGATTATTAGACAGCTAATAATCCCTGAAACTCTACAGCAAAATGGGGTTGCTGAGAGAAGAAATAAGACTCTTCTCGAAATGGTTAGGTCTATGATGACACAGGTTAATTTGCCGATCTCCTATTGGGGAGATGCATTGTTAGCTGCAACCTATATACTTAACAAAGTGCCTTCAAAGTCAGTTCCATTTACCCTATATGAACATTGGACAAACAGAAAATCAGATTTGGAAAATCTGAGACCCTGGGGGTCGGCTGCCTATGTTCATGATAGTTCTCACAAGTATGGAAAACTAGGACCTCGAGGTAAGAAGTGTATATTTATAAGATATTCTGATACTTCAAAAGGTTATGTTTTCATAGGTGAGCAATCAGATGGAACAATCTCTGAATTGGATTCAAGAGATGCTACTTTTCTTGAAACTGAGTTCCCAGCTAGAGGTGAAGTTGATAAGACAGTTCCTCTATTTGAAGAGGAAGAGTCGTTATCAATTGGACATGTGTCTAGTGGGATACCTGGAACTAGTTAATCCAGTGAGAGTACTTTGCCTAGTCACGGGGTGACTTCTCATCTGCCCAACTTACGGAAAATTGTTCGTAAGATCAAAACCTAAGAAGAGGTTTGATATTGAGAATGAAGCAATGATGACACTCCCTGTTGACGATGAGGAACCTCAGTTAGTAAAGGAAGCTCTGGGCTCTAGAGCTGGAGAAAAGTGGAAAGTTGCAATGGTTGAAGAAATGGAGTCAATGATTAAGAATATTATTTGAGAGTTAGTCGATCTTCCTCCTGGTCGAAGGGCTATTGGGAATAATGGATTCTCAAAATAAAGAGGAAAGCTGATGGATTGATTAACCAATACAAAGCTCGTATAGTTGCAAAAGGATTTATCCAATTAGAGGGTATTGTCTTTGAGGAGACATTTTCTCCTGTAGTAAAGTTTGTGTAAATCTGAATTATTTTGGCTTTAGTGACGCATTATGATTTGGAGTTACATTAGATGGATGTAAAAACCGCTTTCCTTAATGGTGAGTTTGATGAGGAAATCTATATGGTCCAACCAGAAGGTTTTGTTGCTAAAGGCCAAGAAGATAAAATATGTAGATTGAAGAAATCTATATATGAGCTAAAGCAAACATCAAGATAGTGGAACATAAGATTTAACGAATTGGTTTTATCTTATGGTTTCGAAATGATCAATGAAGATCATTACATTTTTCTAAAGAAGGATAAAGGAAAGTATGTCATTTTATCATTATATGTTGATGATATGCTGATTGTAGGAAATGACATAAGTTTTGTGATAGAAGTCAAAAAGTGGCTTTCATCACAATTTGACACAATAGATATGGGAGAAGCTGAATACATCTTAGGAGTAAAGATCATCAGAGATCGATCTAAGAGACTTTTGAGTTTGTCTTAAGAGTCTTATATAAATAAGATGTTACAACATTTTAGCATGTCTAATTGCAATAGTGAACAAACACCTATTGTGAAAGGTACTATTCTGAGCAAGAGTATGAGTCCCAAAACTCCTAATGAAATAGCCGAGATAAATAAAAAACCATATGTCAGTGCTGTTGGTAGTTTAATGTACACTATGTTGTGTACTCGTCCCAATATCAGCTATGCTGTTGGCTTAGTCAGCCGTTTCCAGTCAAACTCAGGACCGAGACACTGGAAGACAGTGAAAAGGATATTCAGATATCTGAAAACGACGACAGATTACAGTCTATGTTATCAAGGATCAGATATGAGCCTGAAGAGATATTCAGATGCAGATTGGGCTGGGGACTTGGATGATAAAAAATCTACATCAGGTTATGCGTTCTTGTTGAATGGCGGCGCCATCTCTTGGAACAGCAAAAAATAGACCTGTGTAACCTTATCAACCATGGAAGCTGAATATGTGGCATGTTCGACAGCTGTACAAGAAGCGGTCTGGTTAAGGAGGTTCCTGAAGCATATGAAGATTGCTGAAGACAGTGGGAGTCCAGTGACTGTCTACTGTGATAGTCAAGCTACGATAACTTTTTCCAAGGATCCCAAATATCATAGGAAGGGCAAGCATATTGCAATAAAGTACAACTTTATCAGGGATATTGTTGCTAAGAAGAAGGTTATTCTTGAGTATATCCCTACTTGAGTTATGTTTGTAGATCCTTTTACTAAGCCAATGACTAGAGAGTCATTTAATGAGCATGTAAAGTCTATGAGACTTCGTAGAATGTAACAGTTTTGTAATGACAATCGGATATTGTAATTTGATTGTTCTTTAATACCAGCCATAATTTATTCAGTGTGTGTGATGTTACATTTTGATAAGATCTTGGTGAGCATGTTGACAGGTAGTGATTGATCCTCTCACATGGACAATCATCTCTGTTTGTTATGTATGAATAGGGGTAAGACTATTACTTATAGGATAGTTTTGGAAGCTATATATATGAGATACATACTTATAAGTTGGGGTCGTCTTGATATATGTATCAAGATAAGATCATTTAAGAAAAGTGATCGAAGTAAATGATCCCACCATTTACTATACCTGTTTAATGAGCCAGATTAGAATTCATATATTGAATTTAGGATTAGACATTTGGAATGTCTGGATCAAAATCTGTACGATGTTAAGGTAAACATGCACTCTTTATTGATAAAGAGAATAATATCGTAGCATGTGATTCATACCACGTGTGCTAAGGCGATGTGAGTAGGAGAAAGGTGTGAGACTTTTGAGATTATATGTTGATCTCAACATTTGCCCTTTGTAACTATTTAGGTGTCTACTTAAAGTTTTAATCAGGGTCTGCTACTTTAACATGTAAACCTATTGACTATGGATGATTCGGTCTATAGAACATGACTAGGAAAGCGACTAATTAAAATGAATGGATTCACACTAAAATGGAAGATTAAATAAGTTTACATCCTTTGAAAATTATTCACTGGTCGACCCATTTCTGTTATATATGGAAATATTTGTGAATATTGAGAATATAGAACATGCTCTTGACTTGATGGTCATTATGAGGGATTAGAGATGTTCATATTGATGTAAGTGGAGATTATTTAATCTAGGCAAATAGCAAGACATAGTATCCAGGAAAACAGTTAAGTACCACTAGGAGAAAGGTTCAGTACCACCTGGAAAATGGCTGGGAGCCACCTGGAGGATGACAATGGGTCATCAAGTGAGTGACTAAGTGTCATTCAGAGAATGATTATACACCATTTGAAGAGCGGCTAAGTTAAGCATAACAACTTTTCTTAGTATATGAGTGTAACAACTTTCGTAGCATTGGATTGCTCGATTAAGCTTCTTTATCGCACGAGCCATTTTTTTAAATATGAATTGGTTGTTCTAATGGATGTTGTGACTATTGATCTCTGTTCTATTAGTCTTTTTGGGAATATGGTCTCCGACACGATTCTGGTTTATGTGACTAGATACTTCTATTAGTCATTTGAGACTAATGACTCTGACTTTATTTAGTCTATGTGACTAAATACCTCTTATTGGTTTATGTGGTCATTTTATCTATGTGACATGCTTTGGACGAGTGGGAGATGTAACCGCTTGGCGTGTGCACGCGCTGCATGAAGTGCGCAGCCGCACTTCGTGCAACGCAGCCGATGTACACCCCTTTTATAAGGGGGGTGCATCCAAAGGAGAGAGGTGTGAGTTTAGGGTTTTTGACGCCGAGAGGCTGCTTAGAGAGCAAGAGATAGGAACTCCAAGGCACGATCGGGACTTGGCTTGTGGAGAAGTAGGACTCTTCTGACGTGATCAGTCCTCAGACAGAAGTCATCTTCTTCCTTTGCTGGATGCGAGAAGGTTCTGACGAAACTCGTAAGTTTTTCTAGTTTTTATTTTCAATTTCGTTTTTTCTTTTATTTTGCTTAGATAATCTCAGATTAGATGCTAAAACTACCAATAGAAACTAATTCTAGTTACGATGTGGATCTGGTTCGGGTTATTGATTTAAAGGTGAAAATTTTTAACATGCTAACATGTCTACAAGATTATTTTGAGATAGACAAAAAAAAAGAATAAAATCATCAGCACGCTAGATGAATTTGGAAGTTCAAGTTTGAGGAAGGTGATTCGGAATTATTTCGGAATCGATTTAGAACTGATTCCCAATCAATCCGGATTGAATTGGTTTCAAAGTTAAAATTTTGGAACCGGAACTAGCTCGGAATCGATTTTGAATCGATTCGGACTAGTTCTAACGTTGACAGATCCAAAATCGATTATAACCAAATCGAAATCGGAACCGAGGAACCAATAAACATGCCTAGACATGAATAAGAAAATAGGCAAGAAAGAAAGAGGAGCTTCCTTCACCTGAATGTTCGAGACTAAGTGTAATTGTTGTTTGGGGATAGCATGGTAGTTAAGACACGACTTGTAGAATTAATGTGGATTGATTTTGGAGAAGATCTAAAGTCATTTTCTGAATTTAGATAATCTCTACGTGTCTTAGTCACCACGTCAAGACCCATAGAGTCCTTCGTGATTTATCTCCTTCATAATGACTATAAAACAGATCGATAAAGATCGCTAGATTGACAATTTAAATCTTTTACCGAAACTAAGTGAGTTAAAAGACCTTATTAGTTGTTCTCCCCCTTCGAAGAAACAATTGCATTTTTTTTTGTTATTCTTTATTGATTTAAATAATATCTACATGAACATTTACGATGTCATGCTGCATTTGTTTTGGGCAAAGAAAAATATCTCATATTTCTTAAAATCAAGGAACGAGTGAAGGAAACAGATCTATAATTTTTTGCGGCATCGTAACCTGTTCGCTGTTTCAGTCCACACAGTCATGTACACCAGGATGCTCGTTACGACGATCCTATTCGTTGATCAGAGAAATGGTGAAATCAGAATGGTCGATTTCATCATTCATTACTTGAGCGAAACATCGTGCATAGTGTTTTGACCATATAGAAGTTCCCACGTGTCATTTCTAGTGTCGTCGCCGCTTGGCTTTTTCGGAAGCAGGCTTCCACCCTCCCGCGACCAAACAAACAAACAAACAAACAAACAAACAAACAAAACACGCTTCTTTCCCTTCCCTCTTTCTCTTGGCTCCTTCTCCGTTAGGGTTTACACCCCCTTCCTCGATTCGCTCGCGCGATCTTGTCCTCGTTCGGCGATCGTGGAGATGGAGAGGGGAAGCAGTAGCGCCAGGAGCTTCCCCAAGGGCCGCGGAGGCGCTGGTGGCGGCCTTTTCTCTCGCGGCGCGCCGGCCTTCTCTGGCGGCCACTCGGCCTCTACTAGCGGCAGTACCGGGTCGCCTTGCAGCCGGAGTGAGATAATGGCGATCACTTCCGCCAGCGAGAATACCTTGGTCAGTCTGAACCATCTCGACATCCACGGGGACATCGCGGACACGCCCAAAGGAGCCGTGAGGTGAGGAGGTTTGTTTGGGTTTTGCAGTCGAATTGTGTTCTTTGATGGACAATTCGGTAACCCGTAGAAGAAAATTGCAGTGGCAGCACACCAGAATTGGTGCTGATGGGTGTGGATAATTGGGCGTGATGTGGTTTCTGTTTCGTCGGAACAAATGGGAAATTAGAAGCATGCATCATTAATAAGATTCCATATACGATTGTTCTACTGAATTACTTGAAATTCCATAATTTCTTCCATCCAACTTGCATAAAATAATTCTCCATTTATTTAATTACTGCTGAATATTTCCAATGGGGAAGTTTCTGAGGATTTTGTGATTTCAGTAGATCAAAGCTCATTGTGGAGAAGAACTATTAGTAGGACTGATGGAGAGTGTTCTATGCAGTGGTAAAAAGAAAAAAAGGAGTGCTCGAGCTGTTGCAGGTGATAAAAGTGGAAGGGGACTTCGACAATTCAGCATGAAAGGTAATTCTCTCCCATATTTGCACTGTTTGTTTGACTATAATCAACACTCTAGGATATCCATGTTATCCAGAGAAGGCAATTGGAAGTTTTAACCTGCTTAGCTGTAATATTTTCTGTATTAGCTGTTATGAAAATTTAAACCAGTATGTTTATCTTATACTATCTGATTAACTACTCTATTTTGCTTTCCTATTTCTATATTTAATAATTGTTTGAACTTTTTTTCTTTGGTTTTCTTGTCATGTCTATCTGCTCAGTATGTGAGAAAGTTGAAAGCAAGGGGCGAACCACTTACAATGAGGTTAGCTTTACCTTGGACTTGCATATTTTTTCTTTTTGTTGAAATTTTAATAATATATAATTGGTAAAGTACACATTAATAATTTTCTTTTATTAGATCTTTTCCTCTTATGACATCAATCAATATGAATGTACCTATCAGTTACCAGAAACTAGTAATGCTGACCTCATGTTTCAAGTACTTCTAGATTCCTTTACACAGGTTAGGGTTATTTTGACAAAGGCTGGATTTTGTGCTCCATGGATCATTTTGTAAATTTGCCAAACTGAACTATACTGCTAAACTTTCTTTCGGAATGAATGCAGTTTTAGTTATTGCTGCTTTGCCTAATAAGGTTGTCTTAAAACAATCCTTTGGTCTCATTTGTTTTGTCACAACAGATTGGTGCTGTTAAGTTATTTATGATACCGCTTCTGTTACCAACTATTCACTTTCAATTACCCAAATTTCTAATTGCTTGACTATCTTTCCACTGTTTTATCACTTTCATGTTTCACACAGCTGCTTCTAAGATTTTTAGTAGTGAACAATGAGGGTGTCTGGTGTGTTGGATGTCTAACATGGAGGGGCTAGATGAAGAGTCTGAGAAATCTTAAGTTGATTGATGTTATGAAATTCCAGCTCACTTTTAGAATTCTCTGTTAGCTTGAAGTGTATTTGCCTGACTTTTCTGCTTGAAGCCTCATATTTCTTTAAATTCATTTTTCAGGTTGCAGATGAACTTGTTACTGAATTTACAAATCCCCCAAATAATCCAGGATCTCACGATCAGGTACCTGACAAATTGCCTGTGCTATTGAAGATTCTATGTATTGTTTACTTTCTTCGACTAGTTTGATCTTGGAAAGTGCATTATCTGATATGTTTCTCTGAGGCAGCAACAATATGATGAGAAGAACATACGTCGAAGGGTATATGATGCACTAAATGTTCTCATGGCTATGGATATTATCTCTAAGGATAAAAAGGAAATACATTGGAAAGGTTTACCTCAAACTAGTCTAAATGATATCGAAGAATTAAAGGTTTGCTCCTGTCTTATACTCCAATATACTATTTGCACCATGTAACTTAGCTTTTAAGCATAGATAGTCTTATAACATGGCTTGAACTACTTATTTTATGTATTTTGTCACAGGCAGAGCAAGTTGAATTGAGGAGTAGAATTGATAAGAAAACTGCATATTTACAGGAATTGCATGATCAAGTATGACTCGTTGCTAATATTTTTTTATCTACTGCCAAATACAAATGGTGGTCATTTATACTTTTTATTTGATAGTTATTTCTCTATCTGTGCTCAGCTGTTTCTAAGTATATCTTTAGGTTCCCACTCTCAATGACTCGTCCAAGTAGGGATAAAGGGTGCTAGTAATTCTAGGTTCAAGCAATTTGTTTAGATGATAAAATAACAATGAAAGCCACTGTACTTTGTAAGTTTGTAGTATCCGTTTTGTCTAATTGGGGGCTGGTCTTTTGCTAAAAAAAGGTGAATGTATGCCAAATTATCTTTATTCATTCCCAATTAGTCGTCCTTTTTTAGTTTCTTAAATGTCTATACATTTTATATGGTAGTCATACAACCACCTTGATGCCTATTATCTCCAGGATTTTCTTTTGTAACATTCATTTCCATTTTCTTAGTATTCATTAGTATGAGGATCGCCTCACAAAATTCAGCATTTTTTCTGCTGTCTATCACTAACATAACCAGAGTGCTAACAAGGCAAAACAAGTATTATAAATCTACATTCTCAAAAAATGTTCCTGTTAAGTAAAGTAACTTCACTGAGTCATTTTAGTGCCAGTATCTAAACCATATATTAAAAACCATCTGAATTGTCTTAACGCCAATTGCCAACCAAATCTCTATTGTGAATATGTTTGGCTAGTTAACAATCTCTGTACAATCTTTGTTAGCCAGTTCAAAGTGCTGAGTATACAAGGCTTCACTATGGTCATGGTAGCTTCATGAATTAACAATAAAATGGGCAGCCCGGTTCACAAAACTTCCGCTAATGCGAGAATAAATTTCTTTTTATGCTCTGTTATGGCGAAAGGATACTTAATTCATTTTCTAAAGATGATCAGAAAATTCCATAATGCTAGCCTATATTGCAACTGGTTTATCACTTTCTCTCTTCAGCTTAGTAAATGATTTAATTTTCTCCATTTTTTACCAGTATGTAGGTCTCCAAAAATTGGTGCAAAGGAATGATAAGTTATATGAATCAGGAAATTTGCCATCTGGTGGCGTTGCTTTGCCCTTTATCTTGGTTCAGGTACAAGGTTGAATTTTTCTTTTGTGCCCCTGCATTTAAGATTTTTAATGGCTATTGGAGCTACATTTTAAGAATTGGCCAATTGTTTCCAGATAAATGTTTAAATGATAATTAGACATCATTAAAGTGTGGATTTGAGATGATTGCTTATGTTTAGTAAAAAAAACTAGTCTACTGCAGTTTATGGACAGGTAATAATAGATGCAAGCAATTTGGTTCCTCAAGTTGCTGATATGAATTCGTAATGCTTCTCCCACACGTATACCCTTTCAATTTGTTAGTCATCAAACATCAAAGCTTAATTATCATTTTGAATTCTTTATATAAAAAAAGTATTGTTTAAATTTCTAGAATACACTACATTTGTAACTTTTGGTCGCTTGTGAAACCTAATGTTAGATCATGCATGCATATTTGGTCACTTATGAAACCCTAAACCCGAGGCTTAAAGTTTTTAGGAACTGCTAATGCAATTTAGCCACTCGATAAGCTAATATTTTCTTTTAAATGATGTCCAACAGACTCATCCACACGCTATGGTCGAGGTAGAAATATCAGAAGACATGCAGCTTGTGCATGTCGATTTCAACAGGTAACTTTTTTATCTTACAGCCAGCTTTCTCGGTAAAAACTCAGATTTTCCATTGCTATATTCTTGGCGATCTCAAGTAAAATAAAAAATAAAAAAAAAATGCAATATTAATGATCATTATCAAATGATTCAAACCAGCTGTTTGATTTGGAGATTTTACTGACTCGATAGTAACTTTAAACTGCAGTACCCCCTTCGAGGTGCATGATGATTCGTACGTGATCAAAGCAATGGGATTATGCAAACGAGAGAAAAGTGATGGTTCTTTAACACCTTGCTCTAATGGAGGCGATGGCTCAATCCTGATGGGTGCGAGTCGGAATCACATGTCACCAACTTCGAGGGCTAATTCCATGGCCAGAGCGTTAGCTTCTCCTCCGAAACCTGGAATTCTAAAATCACGCGGGAAGAATGAACATTAACTCGAAGAGTTTACCACCTCATTGTTGTCTCGGTGCTCCTTATCAATTGTCATTCTCTTCACGAAGTAAATATAAATAAAGCCGATAAGCTAGGGAAACCAATTGGGGTCGGTCGCTAACATAGCCTTTTTAACAAGTCAGAATGGTCACTTAGGGTTCAACATCTCCTTCTTCCCGAGTCATGTTATTGTAAGGTAATTGCGCCTCATTTGATCTTCTCCCTTCATGCAATAGTTCTTTTTGTGCAAAAGGTTGGAATCCATCAATTTAGCGGCCCCTATCAGTCCGCTCCTGAGCCATCGTAAGGGAGGTAAATTACGGTGGATTTTTGACCCTTGAGACTAGTAATCAGCGCATGGAGAGACGAAACTTTCGCTTTTGCGAGCGATTGATCCGTTGTCCATTTATACAACTTTCTGCATGTGTTAGTCACTAACTCCTTTCCACATGGGCTCATGCAATAGTTCTTTTGTTCCAAATATAGGAAGTGCTGCGGGTACTCAATAACCTTTGACAATTTGTGTGCGGTTGACATGTTCTTCTGTTATTTACCAATATGAGGAAGCCATTTTATTGTGTAGATCTGCCTGTGCTGACAAAATTGGATTGGAAAAAGACCTTAAAATTCTAGGCCATTTGTAATTTTGCTTTTGTAGATGTGGTTCTTTAAACAAGCCTTTCCGGTCAAAAATATCAGTCGATTTGTTTTCATGTCAGTAGGTCGGAATTCCAGATGTATAATAGCTTCGAAACTAAAAATATTCAATATGATATTTTATGAAATTTTAAAATATATAGATTTTGATATTATTTGGTCTTCTGAAAACCCTCTTTTGGCTCAAAATAAAACAAAACAAAGCTGGATCAAATTAAAACATTAGCCGAATTTTAGCCAAAAAAAAAACCCAACTAATATAACTAATGCCTGAAAGAGAAACCAAAAACAACATTATGAGAGTTAAAAAAAAACAGCATTAAAAACAACCGATCTCAATTGCTTTGTTGATCATTGCAATACCGACTTAAGACATAAGGCACAATTTTATTGGAACCGCATTTTTTTAAATATTATTTACATTTAATTTTAAATTTATTTGATTGTAGTTTTTTTTTAAATTGTATATATATTTTTAAAAAAAACTTATTAATTAACTCTTCTTTTTCCGTATTGATGTCTAAAAATCATGTGTTTTTTTTTATTTGTACAAGGGTATTCGAATCTTCGTTTCGATTAATCTTTAGGAGTAATCGATCTTATCCCATGGACATTCGAGATACCTCACCAACAGTTGAGCTGAGTAAAATCGGAGTCCAAGTGATCTCCACCTACCACAAGGATAAATCATAAAAGCATTCGCAGTTTTTTCACGGTTCAATCTGGGTTTGACAATTATATTATTCTTGAACGACGGTCCAAAATTAAAACTGTATTTTATCCATCGAACAAACTTCTCTCATAATCATAGATGATCTCCCGCTCTTTTCCTCCCTTGGTAGTGACCTCGTATCCTTCCTTCCTCTCCCAAATTTAAAGGACGCTCTTCTCCTTTCGAGATCTCATGTTGATCTCCCTTCCTTGTTTTCTCTTTTTCTTCCTCGATAGGAATAAGAAATAGGAATTTCATTCAACACAAAACAGTATATTAATTAGTTTTTTTAAACATCAAATTGATTTTTTGATTACATAAACCAAAAAATTACGACTTTCAAATTCTATTTATGTTTTTTAGATGAAAATTTTAGATTTTGCACTTGGTATGTCAGTTTTCTATATTTTTATATATGAATCATAGTATTTAACTTTGCATGATTCAATAATATTTTTACATTTTTTTTTAAAATTTGGATCAATTATTCGTTTATAGGTGCTCATTTTAATTGATCGAAATTTGAATATAAATATGTCTGTTGAAAAAATATGATTCTGAATATGTAAAAAAAATAAATAAAAGAATTTATTCAATTTCAAAAATATGTACTTGATGAATTTGTTACTAATAATAAAAATCAAAACTAAAAAACAAAATTAAAATTTGAATTAAATTTTTGCTATAAAATTAATAATAATGTTTTAGGAAAAAAATCTGTCAAGATCTTTTTAATTAATACAATTTTAATTTATTAAATATTAATATTAAAGAAAAAGATAATAATACTTTAAAATAAGAATTTGTAGATCAGGATGATAAATTTTTTTAATGATTTGATTTAACATTGAAATGAGATTACTCTAAAGTAAAACTATTAACCAAAATTTATAAAAAATATATATAAAAACATGGAAAAAGAGTATTGGAACGTATCAATTATTGTCATAGTTAAAAATTTTATAAAAAATAATTTAATATATCGTGGTGAAAATGAGAAGATTTATTAAGATAACATTTTTTTTTAAAGTTTAATTGAAATATTGCAGGATTTGATCCTTAACATAGAAGAGTATTTTATAGAGTTTTTACAAAATAAATGGTATATCAGGGAAATGTTTTTTTGATAAGCTTATTAATATAATAAAAAAAATTAAATTTGATATAAATGACATAAGAGGATGATGATATAATAATGAGGTTAATATGAAAGATAAACAAGTCATACAATTTTTTTTGTTAGATATAAAATCTAATTAAAGCTTTTTATAAAATCTAAAGCTTTTTATAAACAAGTCATACAATCTTTCTCATAGTTTTAATTTAGTATTTTGTGATATATCAATTTTTATCTTTTTACTATCACATTTTTTGGTGTGATATAACATTTATATTCATTATTTTCTTTTTCTATAAAAAAATGAAATTTTTTGCAAAACTATATTTTTAATTTAACTCTTAAAGCATTATTACAAAATGTTGTAAAAGTAATCTTAAAAATATTAAAATAATAAAATATCAACCTCCATGAATAAAAGATATTTTATATAAATTTGAAAAAACTAATGATATCCTAAAATAAAAAGTGAAGAAATTTCTTTACCTACACATTGAGATTAAAATTTTTGAATTTTTATTAGGTATAATTATTTGATATTATATATATTATTCGTAGTTAATTCTTTTAGTAAAATTTTACAATATAAAATATAAACATTACTAGTGTATTAGATCAGTTGAAAGGTCTTATTTTTTTATTTTTTGTAATGATTATGAACAATATGGATTCACATCTATTGTAATTTCTACCAAAGAAATTGAAAATAAAATGAATATAAAATCAAAATTCATAAAAAAGACGTACTTAGACAAAATAAAAAATTTGATGAGAATAAAACTAATGAACTTTTACTTAAAAAATCTTTTAAAATTGATTATTTCAAATATATTATTGATCATGTTATTTTTTTCACTTCAAAGTGTTTGAACGAAGATAATTTTAATTTTTTGTATTATTAAAAAAAGTTAAAATTATTTAATTATGAGTTTCTAAAAGAATAGTATTTTAATCTTGAAAACATTTTAAAATATGACATCTTGTTTGAGTTCTAACAATGTATCATAAAATATTAAATAACTTTAACAATGGAAAAAAAATTATTATCAAAACTTAAATTTAAAATAAATTTAACGAGTAACTTTGCATCCTAAAAAGTCAAAAATTAAATTTTTGTATAAAAATCAAATTTAAATTTTAAAAAAATATTAAAGATTCATATATATATATATATATAGGCATCGTCTCTTGCGCGACTTGTACGTGACGAAGAAAAATGCATAGTAATCGTGCTCGACGCCGTCGAACTCGCCAACGGGAGATCGGATTCTGACCATGATCCCATCGGAAACCAATGGCGATTCGACCGAAATCCGACCGCGATCTGACTAGCCGCCGACGAATTGCGATTGTTGGTGGGCGAGATGCACGACCGCTAATGGGGGCGCCACTAGCGGCCGCAATCGTGACCGACTCGCGGTCGAAATCTGATCGGACTTCAATGTCGACCGAATTGTGACCAAGTTCCAACTAGAATCCAATTGACTGTCGATGAATTACAACTGTTGGCAGGTGAAATGTGCGATGAAAAAAATACTATACATTTTTCATTCACTATGCAATCGTATTTGATTAAACGATAAAAAAAATTATCGCACATTGTCCCAGCATAAGGTAAGAACGGCGCTATATATATATATATATATATATATATATATATATATATATATATATATATATATATATATATATAAGCGGCCCGCTTCACGGCCGCTGGGGGCCGATGCGGGCCGAATCCGTGCCGGATGGGCCGACAATGACCGACGTCGGTCTGTCGCTAGTCAGGCCGAATCCGGCCGCAGCGCCGAAATCGGCCGCCGCGATCTCGGCGGCGCCATTCTACGCCGGTGGCCGCGTCAGGCGGGTCGGATTCGACCGAGTGCGGCCGAATCCGACGCCAGACAGACCGTGACGGCGTCGGCCGTCCGACACCGGATTCCAACCGAATCCGGCCCCACGCTGTGATCGAAATCAGCCGCCCGATTCTAGCGGCCGATTTGGCCACGCCGGCCCGAATGCGGCCGCCCCATTCTGACGGGCCAGATCGGCCGGCGGGTCCGTCCGCCACGGATTCGACCGCAATTCGATCGGACCGAGCGTCCTTGGCCGGCGATGGTCGCGCCGCCCGCCAGCGGAAGCGTCGTTCCGGCCGGTTTGCGCCGGATTCCGACCGCTAACCGGTCGGAAACCGATCACCGCCGGACCGCGCGCGAGTCGGGCGTCGATCGCGCCCGGTCCGGCGGCCGACGGTGGCCGGACGACGCGGCCGCGATGGCAACAACGACGGGAGGTCGGCGAGTCGCGGACGGGGCGCAGACGGTTCAATCGCGCGGCAAAAGATTTTCCATATAGAGAAATTTACATTATAATTTAGGATTAAAACTGAAAATACACAGCCCCACGACGAGGAACATAACAAAGAAACGCAACTCCAATTGCAAAGCCAAGCACTGCATTTGGAAATGTCAAAAGAAAGAAAGCTACTGCAAATCGAACATCATTCATCCTTTCACAAAGTCATCCGATTCATTGCTACCTCACTCCTGCTCTAAGACCTGATTGCATTTTGCTACTCCAGGTTTTTTTTTTCTTTCCATTATTATTTATTTAGGATGAAGTTGCTGCCACAGCAGAGACCATGCTATCAATCCCACACATGTTGTGGCCTCTGCAAAGCCTGTAGTACCCTTGCTCGCCCCAGTGCTTCCCCCACGAATTCTTGATTATCCAGTAGGGCTTGTAACCCAACCTGAGAATGGAGTACCCTCTGGCGCCGTATCCCACCAGCAGCACACCGTGGTTGATCCATTTCCTAGGGCAGATCAATGGGCACGACAAGCCTTTGATGTACGTTTGCATGAACGCTGCGTTCAATCCCACTGCAAGACCCAAGAACATATCGAATTATTTTCCTGGGGGAGAGATCCATGCATCGATCAATAGACAATAGGTAGACAGATACATCACCGGCAAGAGGGCCGCGGTGGACCAAATTGGCCATCATTTGCTGCTCGTCGAGGGGGATGACCGTGAAGTTGGTCACACGGACCGCAATATTTTCCTCGTCGAACTTGCATTCGCCTTGCCTACCAGTGTAAGGGTAGGACTTCTCCTCCATGAGGCCGCCAGACTGCATCAAGTAGTTGTAGGCATTCGTCATGAGCCCGCCTTGGCAGCCATTGTTGCAGTCTTCCTTCTTGACGGCATCACACTGTTATTTGATGGATGCATGCGAAGGAATGCTAAAGTTAATAGCTGACAATAATGGGAGAAGAAACATGGCATTGCAACGGTAGGTCGACGATCAACCAACCGTGTGATCGCAGTCGATAAGCTGCTGCTCACTGAGGTCGACAAGCTTCCCAGTAGCCAGAAAGTTTGCCCCCTCAACAACTCCAGTTGTGCTGAATGCCCAACAGGATCCACACACACCCTGCATCAAATTGCACTGAGTTTAAAAAAACAAAAAAATTCAGTCTATGGAGCCATGCATCAGAATCTTTTGCAACGTCCGTGCCAACAAAATCAATATTGCTCATGCAGAAAGTTTAAAAGGGAATTCACTTTAATTGGCTGTTATTCATCTCAAACAGCATCATGGATGCCTAACCAAATCCAGATTCCTGGTTACTATCAAGATGCTGATACTAGATGGAAGATAAACAATCGAGAATAAAATAGTAGTTGCCACTACACATGTCAAGTCTCGAAAAAAATAAAAAAATAAAAATAAAAAATAAAAAATAAATAAATAAATAAATAAATAAATAAAATATCTATATATATATATATATATATATAACAATAACAGAAATAAACGGGTAGGTATAGTCGGACTGGGAAGTCTGAATTCAAACGGAGTTCATATGATCGTTACGGGGAAAGATTTGGGCTTGAAGGGGTGTTTGGATTAATTGAGGTTAGACTTAGGTTAAATTGGGGCTAGCTTGGACTTAACTCGAGTTGGCTTAACCCTAAAGAAACAGCGTTTATAAGCCACACGGCCGATCCCATTCTTTCCCTCTCTGCTTACATCCTTTCGCCCTCGCCGGCTCCGGATAAGCGTTTCTGGCGATTTCTTCAAAATCGTCGTCAAAGTCTGCGTGCTACCCGATCGTCCTCCCTCGGCTTTACGGTAAGTAAATCTCTGGAAAATGAAGGGCGATGGAGGGATGAAGAGCGGTTTTAAGGGGTTTAATCGGTGGTGTTTGTTTGCGCGTGAGATTGGGGTTTCCGATCGGATTTCGGGGTGAAGGCAGCTTGTTTTGGGCATTTAAACGGGGGTAACTGAGCTCGGGATTTCCGGTAAGTTCGTGGGGTGACGCTGGACGTTTTCAGGGATAAATCGAAGGGTGTGGTCAGGGTTGTAGATCGATTCTAGAGGGCTGATCACATGGTGTTTGAATAGGGGATTTTAGGTTTGAGCTTTTGCGATCGACGTTTATCTTTGGATCGTGGGTTGTGAGTTTGCGAGGAGGGACTGCTTAGTGTGATTAGGAATTTCTGGGTGGGTTTAGGGACGAGAGGACGGTAGAACTGGATGAAGGTTGCCATCGGGTTGGATTGGGTTCGCACGTATAGGTTCTGCGGTGGTGAATGGCGTATGGGATTGACGATTCGGTTGGATCTTTTGCGAGAGATAGGAAGAGGGTGTAGTCGAGGTTGCGGTGTGATATAGGTCAACTCAGTTAAGGGTCTCGGAGGAGTGATTTAGGGTTCTGGAAAATTCTCTTAGCTTTAGGGGATATAACGGTGAAATCGTTTTAGGTAGGAGCTAATTGTTAGTATAAAATGAGGGAGCCATGGAAAGTTGGGATTTCTGGATTATAGATGAGACTTCAATGTTAGTAGAGTAATTCTGTTATGTTCTTATTCCCTCTACATGCTTAGTTAACGCAGTTCTGGAAGATTTTTCTTTATGTTGTAGTTGCTATGTAAAATATTATAATGATCATCCTCACTGTATGAGGTTAGATGCTATGTATAGATATTTATGATCATCCATGATGTGCCATGTTATCATTTTAGTTTGTTGTTCATCAAATCTTTCAAATGCGCCATGTGAATAGTTATAACTAACATCTACTGTATGAGGTTAGATGCTATAAGTAAATGGGTGTCATTACCATCTATACATGTATGAGTGTAGATGCTATATGTAAATGTGTGTAATTACCAGTGTATGAGGTTAGATATGTATAGATATTTATGATCATCCATGATGTGCCATGTTATCATTTTAGTTTATTGTTCATCAAATCTTTCAAATGTCTATTATGCTATGAATCGATTATAACTAACATCTACTGTATGGGTTAGATGCTATAAGTAAATGGGTGTCATTACCATCTATCTGTATATGAGTGTAGATGCTATATGTAAATGTGTGTAATTACCATCTACTGTGTATGAGGTTAGATGCTTATATATACATATAAATATATATATATATGTATGATTATCCAACCTAAAGTAGATGCTACTTCATAATGTTTTTGTGATATCACCCATCTACATTCGAGTTAAATGCTAGCTTGAAATGTTATTGTATATGAAGTAGCGGATAGATTGACTATAAGAAATGAGACTTTCTTTATCTAGCTAATTGTATGTACATGAGTATTAGTGGTGGGTTGGGCTTCCAGGATGAGCTACAGGAAGGGCGTTGATGGTGATTCCCTTAGTTCTTTCTAGAGGTACCTCGTGATCAAGAAAATAAGGTTTTGATGGCTCGCATTTAAAAATGCAATAAATGTGAGGTACCACGAAGACTTATGTTATCTGATTAGCATGATAGAAAAGCATGAATGGGTTCTTGCTTGTTATATTTACATGTCCCCTTTTGTTTAAGAATACCGTGGTGTAATATTTGCATGACTTATTATGAGTTATTAATGCTAGGAGTTGCATGCTAGATATACATATATATATATATAACTTTACGATTTATGTTTGATTTCTTTCCCTCTCGTATATTTACCCTTGATTTACTTTTGGGCTATGAACTGATGTCACTAAATATTTAGAGAATTGAGTTCTCAGATGAGCAGGAGATGATGAGGGGCGTTAACGATTCTTTGGGTATGCGAGTGAGTAGTGGAAAGGGATGATATACTTGATGAGGTGCCGAGTGTAAAGTATCAGACTCTTACTTGAAATTGAATAAAATAAAGAGGATTTTCAATCATGTGTATGTGGTTTATGCTATTATGAGCGGATGGACTAAGAGTCCATATGTAGGTATCGAGTTGGGTCCTTCGGTTGGTATCGAGCACGATCCGCCATCTCATCGAGGACTTCGGATACCATCCCCGCGGTTGTAGGTTTTATACTTACTTTTCAAGTAGTAATTTTAATGTAATCATGTTTGAGGTTATGCGGAGATAGCAGTGCGGTATTGCGTTTGTAGGGTATGGCGGGTCGAAGGAACAATGGGGAAGCAGAGTAGAGCTGCAATCATGCGAAATAGAGTCGGATTCGGGAGAGCAGATCCAACGAGAGCCGAGGAACAAGGAAATGCGCGCGGTGGGCCTCCGGTGTGAATCCGGTGTCTGGCGATTGAAGGATCTTGGTCCGACGGAGTTTAAGGGAAATGCGGATCCTATCGGCTGCGAAGGATGGATTCGATCATTGGAGGCGATATACGATTTCATGCGGCTTATGGATAAATGATGTGAGACGCGCCATATTCATGTGGCGATGCTCGGATATGGTGGGAGGGCAAGCGATGAACCTAGCTACTGATTACTTAGGCTGAATTTAAAGAGGTATTCTATGGTAAATATTTCACTGCGACACGTAACTCGAATGGCTAGGGAATTCTTAGAGCCGCGAGGGAGGACGGTGGTGAGTATGTTAGAATTAGAGAAGGCGGTATTTTGTACCTATGATTGCAAGTCGAAACCATTTCTTGAGGTGAGGCGTGATTCGACATGATGTCGAGTGGCCGAGTTACCACCTTCAGGAGGCATGGATCGGGGCCTCGATGTCGAGAGGGACAGAATGACATGATAAAGTGCAGAACAAGAGACCGAGTTACTAGGAAGGAACCTCGGCATCGAGTCGAGAAGAAGTTTACCGCCTGGTTTGAGGCAAGCGACCACTGAGACCGGCAGCGACCCGGGAACCCCGAATTGACCGTCACTGTTTTAAGGGCGAAAGAAAAATTGATGTCCCAAGTGTGAGAAGGCTCATGCAGTCGATGCTTAGTGGAGTACAGGGCGTGTCTCTGAAGTGTAAGAAGTCGGGCCATTTTGCTAATGCCATGACTCACAGAGCCAACGGAGGAAGGGTGTATGCCATGTGACGGGAGCAGTGGATCCAGATCGACCATTATCACAGGTAGAATTTCTATTGTCAATCTACCCGCTCATGCCTTAATTGATTCTCGAGCTACACACTCTTTCATATCCGTGGCTTATGTTGCAAGTGGAAATTTCATGTGATTGGATGGCTCACGGCTATCGCGTGTCCTTACCTACAGGGAGGAACGGCGATAATAGAATAGTGAGCTGTCCGATGAAGATCGAGAACTCTCGATGTCGACCTTATTGTGTTGGAAATGGTGGACTTGATGTGATTCTAGGTATGGATTGGGTGACGGTCAAGTGATTATTGTATGACAAAGGGCGGTTAAACTAAAACTACAAATGATGAATTTTTCATCTTGAATGCAACCTCCACTCTGGGGCTTCCTCATTGTGTCCGCGTAAAGCTCGAGAAAATGTTGAGTAAGGTGTAGCAGTTTCTAGTCACATAATGAGTAGCGGGAGGCCCATGGGCGAATCTGGAGGAAGTAGAGGTAGTTGAAGAAATTTTCCGAGGTGTTTCAGGAGGACATTGCGAGTTTATCCTCGGGGAAGTCGAGTTTGGGATAGAACTACTAGGGGAACCACCTGTGTCTAAAGCGCATGCCGCTGCTTTGGCACTCAAATGAAGGCGAAGGAGCGATTACAAGAACTATTGGATAAGGGTTTCATCAGGCCCGGTGTGTCATGGGAGCGCGTGTTGTTCGTCGTAAGAAGGGACGGGTCGATCTTGGTATGCGTTGATTCTAGAGTTGAACCATGTTACCGTTAAGAATAAGTGCCGGTTGCCTAGAATCGATGATCTGTTTGATCACGACAACCCGTATTCTCAAAGATTGATTTGAGTCGGGTACCATCAATCGGGTTAAAGGAGAAGATGTTATAAAGCTGCGTTGAACTCGATATGGCCATTACGAGTTTCTAGTTATGCCGTTTGGGCTTACTAATGCCCCGCCTTTATGGATTTGATGAACCAGGATCTTCCCCGTACTTGGATCGATTTGTGATTGTCTTTATTGATGATATCGATTTACTCGAAGTCGGGAAGAACACGACAACATCGACATCGTGTGCTGCAGGACTTTGAAGGATAAGCGGTTATCGCTAAGTTCGAAATCGATTTTTGGTTGAGGCGAATATCATTCCTAGGCACATAGTCTCGAGAGAAGGAATAGAGGTGGATCCAAAGTGGAAGCGATCGAGTTGGGCTACCCCAAGAAATATTGAGAAATTCGGAGCTTCTTGGGACTAGGGTACTATCGCAGATTCATTAAAAATTTTCACGCATCGCTACCCGACTTGACCAAAAGGGGTGAGGTATGAATGGTGCTCGGTGTGAGAGGAGTTTTATGGAGTTAAAGGAAAGGTTGACGATGGCGCCGGTGCTTGCGGTTCAGACGATTACAGGCGGTTTGTGGTGTACTGCTGATGCCTCGACAAGACTAGGGGTGTCTTGATCACGAGAATGGGAGGTCATCGCTATCGATCCCGCCGGTGAAGGTGCAGTAAGCGAATTATCCTACACTGATGATGGAATTGGGGCGTTATATTTGCTTTGAAGATTTGGCGACACTATCTTTACGGAGAACGTTGTGAGATTTACACGCATCATAAAAGCTTGAAATATCTCTTTTCTCGAAGAATTGAATACGCGTGACGATGGTTGGAGTTAGTAAAGGATTATGATTGCAATATTAACTATCACGGGTAAGGCGAAATGTGGTGGCGGATCTAGTCATGAGTCGCAAGTCAGCGATTAGATTACAGGAGTTGATGTCGAATTCCAAGCGGTGGAAGTGATAAGACCAGTGAGCGAATAGATTAAAGGGCGGGATTAAATCAGTTCTAATCAAATTCAGGCGAACAAGCATCGGATCAATGATTAATGGAATGGAAACAGAGAGATGAAGCGAAGGGTGGCACCATCTACTCGAGTGGTTGATGGGATTGTGAGATACAAGGGCGGGTGCTAAAGAAGGATCTCACGAGAGAGAATCTGTGATGGAAGCCTACTTTCTCCGTACTCAGTTCACCGTGACCACGAAGATGTATAAAGATGCGCTATTATATTGGTGGCAGGGCATGAAGAGAGACATAATCAAGATGGTTCATGAGTGCCTTACTGGTGAAAGTGAGCACCGAGGCCATTGGATTGCGAACCGATGCCTGGAAGTGGGAAAATGTTGCCGTGGATTTCGTGGTAGGATTACCGATCTCGACTAAGGGATCGAATGCGGTGTGGGTCATTGTAGATCGATTGTGAAAGACACTTCGCGGTGAAAACCACTTTCACTACGGTGTAATACGCAGAGTTGTATATACGGAAATAGTAAGGTTACATGGAATTCGGATCGATTATATCGGATAGAGATCCAAAATTTACATCCGGATTCGGAAGAGCTTGCAGAGTTAGATCGGCTTACTTTCGATCGCTTTCCATCCCAGACAGCAGTCAATCTGAGCGAGTAATTCAGATTTTAGAAGATATGCTACGGGCTTGCATTATAGATTTTAAAGGGGTTGAGTCTAAATTGCCCTTGGAGTTCACCTATAATAATAGTTATCAAGCCACTATCGGTATGGCTCCTATGCGTTATTATAGGAAGAAGGTGTAGAACTCCATTGCATTGGGAAGAGGTAGGAGAAAGGCGGTTCTGGGTCCGGAGATGGTGGCCTGTTGTGGAATTGGTGGAATCAGATCCGAGAATGCGATCGGCTCAAAGTCGCAAAAGAGTTACGCAGATTGTCGAAGGAGGGACTTGGAGTTCACATGGGAGACCATGTATTTCTCAAAGTGTCACACTATGAAGAGTCGAGGTTTGGCGGGAAGGCGAGCTTCGGTCAGAGGTATATGGGCCTTTTGAGATTCTAGGCGGATTGGGACGGGGCATGCAGGAGTTGCACTACCACCAATCGAGGAGTTCATAATGTGTTCCATGTATCCATGCTCGGAGGTACCTATCCAACCCTGCGTATAATTGGGCATGAGGCCATCTGATGGACACGGACCTATCTTATGAGGCAATACGAGCAATCTTTGGATCGTGAAGTCGAAGGCGAAATAAGAAATCGAGAATGGTGAAAGTTTTATGCGAAATCAAGAATGGAGGAAGCTACAGGAGACCGAGCGGGACATGCGTGGCTAGATTACCAATTATTTGGTAAGTCGAATGTCGAGGACGAAATTCTTCTAAGGGAGGAGAGTTGTCAGTCTCGAAAAAAATAAATAAATAAATAAATAAAATATCTATATATATATATATATATATATATATACAATATGAGAAATAAGCGGGTAGGTATAGTGATCGTGAATTCACGGAGTTAAATATGATCGTTACGGGAAAGATTTGGGCTTGAAGGGGTGTTTGGATTAATTGAGGTTAGACTTAGGTTAAATGGGGCTAGCTTGGACTTAACTCGAGTTGGCTTAACCCTAAAGCAGCGTTTATAAGCCACGCGGCCGATCCCATTCTTTCCCTCGCTTCGCGTTCGTCGTCGCCCTCGCGGCTCGGATAAGCGTTTCGCGATTTCTTCCCGAAGATCGTCTGGCGTCACCGATCGTCCTCCCTCGGCTGTACGGTAAGTAAATCTATGGAAAATGAAGGCGATGGAGGGATGAAGAGCGGTTTTAAGGGTTTAATCGGTGGTGTTTGTTTGCGGCGTGAGATTGGGGTTTCGATCGATTTCGGGGTGAAGGCACTTGTTTTGGGCATTTAAGCGAATGGCCCGGCTATTCGGTAAGTTCGTGGGGTTTATTTGGGCGTTTCAGGGATAAATCGAAGGGTGTGGTCAGGGTTGTAGATCGATTCTAGAGGGCTGATCACATGGTGTTTGAATAGGGGATTTTAGGTTTTGTTTGAGCTTGAGATGGGGGGGTTGCGATCGGACGTTTATCCGGATCGTGGGTTGTCATTTGGGAGTTTGGGAGGGACGCGCTTAGTGTGATTAGGAATTTCCGGGTGGGTTTAGGGACGAGAGGGGACGGTAGAACTGGATGAAGGTTGCCATCGGGTTGGATTGGGTTCCGTGATAGGTTCTGGTGGTGAACGGCGTATGGGATTCGACGATTGGTTGGATCTTTTGCAGAGATAGGAAGAGGTGTAGTCAGTTGCTGTGATATAGGTCGACTCATTAAGGGTCTCGGAGGAGTGATTTAGGGTTCTGGAAAATTCTCTTAGCTGAGGGATATAACGGTGAAATCGTTTTAGGTAGGAGCTAATTGTTAGTATAAAATGAGGAGCCATGGAAAGTTGATTTCGGATTATAGATGAGACTTGATGTTAGTAGAGTAATTATGTTCTTATTCCCTCTACATGCTTAGTTAGCAGTTGGGAAGATTTTTCTTTATATGTTGTAGTTGCTATGTAAAATATTATAATGATCATCTACATGTATGAGGTTAGATGCTATGTATAGATATTTATGATCATCCATGATGTGCCATGTTATCATTTTAGTTTGTTGTTCAAATGAATCAAATGCTGTCTTTATGTGAATCAGTTATAACTAACATCTACCGTGTATGAGGTTAGATGCTATAAGTAAATGGGTGTCATTACCATCTATCGCTGTATGAGTGTAGATGCTATATGTAAATGTAATTGTAATTACCATGTGTGTGAGGTTAGATGCTATGTATAGATATTTATGATCATCCATGATGTGCCATGTTATCATTTTAGTTTATTGTTCATCAAATCTTTCAAATTATTTGCTATGTGAATGAGTTATAACTAACATCTGTGATGGGGTTAGATGCTATAAGTAAATGGGTGTCATTACCATCTATCGTATATGAGTGTAGATCTTATATGTAAATGTGTGTAATTACCATCTACCAGTGTATGAGGTTAGATCTATATATACATATAAATATATATATATATGATTATCCATCCATCTGTACCTAAAGTAGATGCTACTTACATGTGTTTTGTGATATCATCCATCTACATTCCGAGTTAAATGCTAGCTTGAAATGTTATTGTATGAAGTAGCAGATATGATTGACTATGACAAGAAATGCAGACTTTCTTTATCTAGCTAATTGTATGTACATGAGTATTAGTGGTGCACGACGGGTTCCCCGGATGAGCTACGGGAAGGGCCACAAATCGAATGTTGATGTTGATCACGATTCCTTAGTTCTTTCTAGAGAGTACCTCGAGTTACCTGAAAAATAAGGTTTTTGGTAGCTCGCATTTAAAAATGCAATAAATGTGAGGTACCACGAAGACTTATGTTATCTACAGTTAGCATGATAGAAAAGCATGAATGGGGTTACTGCTTGTTATATTTACATGTCCCCTTTTGTTTAAGAATTGGTTGCACTGCCATGGTGTAATATTTGCATGACTTATTATGAGTTATTAATGCTAGGCTGGAGTTGCATGCTAGATATACATATATATATATAACTTTACGATTTATGTTTGATTTCTTTTTCCCTCTCTACGTCGTGTATTTACCCTTGATTTACTTACTGGGCTGTGAACTCATGATGTCACTAAATATTTACAGGTAGAGAATTGAGTTCTCAAGCAGAGTTGGGAGACGCCGGGGTGATGTAACCGAGGAGATGATGATGAGCAGGCCACACACTGTCCGGGACGTTAACGATTGCTGGACTGTCTGAGTGAGTAGGGTGGAAAGGGATGATATACTTCAGTGAGGTGCTGAGTGTAAAGGCTGTATCTGAGACTCTTACTTGAAATTGAATAAAATAAAGAGGATTTTCAATCATGTATATGTGGTTTATGCTATTATGAGCGGATGGACTAAGAGTCCATATGTAGGTATCAGGTTGGGTCCTTTCAACACAAGTTAGTCTAACCACAAAAAATATCTCCCTAAGAAATCCACCAGCAAGAAAAATGTGTAAGATCAATACAGATTCTTAAAGTTAAAAGAGGGTTTTTGATGATTTCAAATATTCCAGCTAACATGCCCATGCCCTACATCATGCATATTCTCCCAGCTCAATTTGGTGTTCATGAATGTCAAAGAGTTGCGTTAAGCGTTGGTGTTCATGAAGATCCAGACACACTCCCATCCAACTACACCTCTATAGATCAGCTAAAAATTAATCACTTTAATAATATTCACGCTGTTCGTGAAAGATATGTATAAAAAACAAAAATCAGATCAAGCTTTCTGTTGTCACTCAAAGAAATTCGATGAGCATGAACTGTTTTATGCAGAATCTGGCAACCAAAGCTGAAGCTATTGTGATTACATCATGAGATAATCGATCTAAGATAGTGAAAACATAATACGCATTCGGTTCTCATACTAAGCAGCAGGAATAAGCTTGGATGAAATGGAATAACATAGTGGATACAAACCTAAGATCCAGAAGATAAACAGCATAAAAAAGCATCTGTGGACAAAAGTCTATAATTTTTCCGAAGTGTGAATTTTCATGAAACTATAAAAAAAATCATCAGAAATTAACAGATGTTATACTGGAATGTTGGAATAGGCGAAACACTTGGTCTACATAGTTATCGGTGCCACCCTTTTTGATCTAGATTACCTGGATCTTGACGTCGGTGACGGCGCCCTTCTGACGCCAATCGAAGCTCGAGGGGAGTCCGCCGACCTCCATGACAGCCGCGGTGGGGAACTCGGTGCGTCGCGTCGCCCACCCGGGTGCGGACAACCCCGTGAAAGCCTCCTCGAATTCCGCCTCGGTGAGGTCGGAGAACGGCGTGATCCCGTGGACGGCGGTGGGATCGAGCGCCTGATGCTCTGCCGCCCGGGCGAGGTTCCGCGCGAAGATCCCCAGCCTGTGCCCGTATTCCTCCCGGCTGTGGTACTCCTTGTCGTACTTCTGCAGGAAAGCCCGGAAAAGCAGCTCTGTGGCTCCCAGCGGCCGGCGATCGGTCACCTGGAGGATCTGGGGGTCTTCAGGGAGGTCGGATGCGGCGGAGACGGAGAGGATCAGGAGGAAGAGCGCAGCAGCGAAGGTCAAGAGCGCGCGCGGAGCCATAGTTTCTCTCCTGGAAGAGCTTGTTGGTTTGCCAGTAAGGGATCGGAAATGGGGATAGGGATTGGAGAAGGGAAAGAGCGATCTTATTCGGATATGGCGTTTTCGAGCGAGGCTGAGGCAGCGTCGGCATGCAGCGGGAGCGAGGGAAGAGGCAACACCTGGAAGCGGTGCGCAGGGAACGTGTCGTCGCCATGGCGTTGCTCGTTCGTCAACCGTCTGAACGATGTTACGGAAGAAGACGAAAAGGAGACGGGCCACGAAATTTATCGGCCGGGGATCGGATCCCGTCACCGGGAGTTCGGAGTAGTACGGCGCGCCGTCTCCGAGAATAAGAAGTGTCTTTTTAATTTTGCTTCGGATCCCGTCACCGCCTTACACATAAAATATCTCGCCCCCCTTCCTCTCCTCTCCATCTTCCGAAGATCCATCAGCCAGCCATGGATTCTTCTAGGGTTCCGCCTCGCGCCTATCTTCCACCCTGCCTCGTACAACTCCCCTCCTCCTCTCGATCCCCGCATCCTTCACGTCCGCTTTCTCCTCGCCCCACCGCCCTCATCATCCCATTATTCCCTCGTCCTCCGCCACCTCTCCATCGTCCCCGGCCGACAGCCCACCAGGATTCGCAACGTCGCCTCTTGACCTACGCTCTCATCTTCAGCTGCGTCTCCGGTTCATCGTGATCGTCCTCAGCATTTTCCAGGACCCGCTCGTCTTCTACATCACCCCCACCGATGCCAGGGAGAAGTTGGGCGCGAATCCTACCAGGAACAGCTTCTGCCTCGGTGGATTCGTCCTCGAGGGCTTCTTCAACGCCACTGAAGTGCTGGCGAAGCAAGATGAGGAGGACATGCCCAAGGAAATCGCAGAAGTGATCGAGAGGAACAAAAAGATGATTATCTGGCCACAATTCCCTCCAAATCCAGGTCGAATCAATTCGAAATTTTTTTGAACACACAGAAAAAAAAAAAATCCAATTTTTATCATGGTTACTGCAGTTTTGCATCGTTGCAACTTTCGATTGTTCAACCTTTTTGCTTTGAGCAACAGAGAAAAACAATATATGCAGAGCTCAGAGAACCCATATCGTTCAAAATCTATCTCTGTCTATCCTTTTCCAAATCATTTAGATTCATTCAACTTGAAACATACATCAGAATGTCTCATGGTGGTTTATATCCGATTGTCAAACTTTCTAATGCAATTCTCAAACTTGACCATTGTAATTCTCGTTCATAGTTGTTGTTGGGGTTTTCATTCCGAATTCTCGCCGCATAGCTTTTCTAGAAAAAAATTCTCGTTGCACAGTTCAACCGTGGGTAGAACAATCCATGTGAATTCTATTTTCTCAAGATGCTATAACCGAAACTATGAATGCAGGGCTGTTTAACTAGAAATTTGCATCATGATGCGTCTGCTGTTCTTTATGATTTCTTTCTTGATTCTCAGAGATATAATTATGCCAAACAATATATAAAATCACATAAAACAACTTGCAGTCATACACAAATACAAGAACAGGAATGAAATCTAATTATAATAATCCTCTCACGGTGAACCTGTTTGTGTAATGTGTAATTCCTAACTCGGCTCCTTGAATTCGATTGGATATGATGCTAAACTGCAAGGACTTGGATGTCTTTATCGTACAAACGATGCGTTTCAGAATTTACTGATACTCTTTAGTTGGATATCCTTGTCATATCTTTCATGATTGTGGAAGATAGCTCTTTGATGTGTTTGATAGATTGTGAGCGTCATATCTGGAAAGAAGTTTTCTAGCCAAGTTCTTTCTCAGTGAGCACAAGTGGACATCAATGGTGCCAAATATTATTCTGTTTAGTGAATAAGATATAGGATCATCCTTTGAAATGCTTTCAATTGTAGCATATAGTGTTGGAAATTTGAATGGAAAAAGATAAAGGAAGGATGGGGAAAATATTCCGTCATCCTTTTTATTTTCGTTGAATGGTAAGATGATGAATCGATGAGGAAAACGTTCTCTCACTTTTTCATCTACATGTTGATTAATCGGCAAGCAGACGAAGTGGTAGGAATTATTGCTGACATTTCAAGGTTGATGATTCAAAAAGAGATCGGCATGAATTATTGTTGACACTTCAAGGCTGATGCGTTGATGCGTCGAATACAGAAATAGATAATAAAGACTTTCTCTATCATTAATCAAGGGTCTTGACTCTATATATAGACAAAGATTGCAACAAGAGAGAGGGAGTTCCTCACTCTTTGTTTTCTCACCGTGATAATTTTCAGGTGTGTGTTCAGTTCGTCGCGAACAATCCTTGCTTGGTTGTGTCCGCGGTTTACCGTTGTATCTTGGGAAATAAACGTCATACGAAACCTCGCAAGCATACTGTCGGAGAAGGATGAATCTATTTTAAGGACATTGTGTATTACACAGGCCTTAGTGATCTCCGTTTTTAACTCGGACGAAAACTTCTCGAGCACTCACAGTGCTCGGCATCCTCGACGCTCCGATTTCTCACTCGTACGATAACTTCTCGAGCACCACAGTACTCGATTGTCCATTTCTCAGTCGAATAACCTGCTCGACATCAACTCCAGAGCACCAACAGTGTTTCCCGAGCACCATAGTGCTCGACTTCTCGCTCGGCCACGTGACTTCTCACTTGATCGCTCGACTTCTCACTTGGCCACTCAGCTTCTCACTCAGCTCTCGAACACCTATAGTGCTTTCTTAAGCAGTTCGACATCGAGGCTCTCCGCTCTTCTCAATCGGGCGCTCAACAGTCCACTCGGCTCAGCTACTTCTCAAGCACCTTCAGCTCCGCCTTTTTACTCGGTGACTTCGTTTCTCTCTCGAGCACTAACAATGCTTGTCCTTTTCAATCAGCTCGACAGTCTTTGAAAGTCTAACTCATCAAAGACAACTCTACTGTTATTATTTAAATAGATAAGTCCGAAATTATTTTGAATTCGGATTCGCTTTTTGCTTTTTATCTTCGGCATATACAAGATCTAATAGATAGTCCAAAAGATTAATGTTGACTTTTCATTGTGCTTCAGTTAAAAGGTCACTGTGTAATCAATTAATTAATTTGATTATTTTATGGCATATTTGTTTATTTTGTCTGACCAGGATGTCCTTAATTAGTGATTATTCTTCCAACAGTGTTAAAGCGCCATCAAGTAATGTGGCTTGTCATTGACTTGTATTAACTAATGCTCCTGCTACACATCCAGTACAAAGTTGAGGAAATTAAACAATCTACTAATATGTTAGTTCGTTTTTTTAAAAATAATTTAAAATGCGGTACAAGTCACCATTAACTAACACATTTTTTTCCTTAAAAAAAACTTAAAACAACTCTCAATTAATAACATTATCTTAATAAAATAATTAATCGATCACAAAATAATCAACCATCCAAACAAAAAATAAAAACATAATCTTTTTTTCTTCGCTGCATTCTAAATCTGGTGCGAGTCAAATTAGCCTGTCGATCGGAAATTAATTATAGTTAATTTTTTTTATTCAATTTGACCGCTTGGACAAGCCAGGGAATAACTTCAGGTTGTGCCGTGGGACCCATCACCCTTTCGTCCAACAACGTGTTGACAACTCAGCAATAACATGCAATGTAACAACTGTCCGCCACCGCCGTCTCCACCGCCTACCCACCATGGCGAGGCCGGAAGCGACACCGTCTGGCCACTGCCGCAACAGGCGAGCCGAGATTCCCTTCGTGGGCTCGAAATGCTTGCCGCGTCGCATCGTCCTCCGTCATCGGACGGTTGAACGGCAGAGCTCTCCGCTGCGCCGGGTCCCACAGGTTGCGCTGGATCTCCGACAGACTGGTGGGTGGCCGACTGACCGTCACGTACTCCAGCAGCTCCTCTAACCTCCCGACGTCAGCTTCCGCCACCGACAGCGATATCACCGGCCACCGCACCGCCTCCCGTAAATGAAGCCGAATGCCGTCCGCGATGATGACCACTGGAACGCATCCCAGAGCCACCGCCTGCACCAGCCGCGGGCCCAGCTGGCGACGACCGCGCCACTCGGATCAGTATCCGTGGAATGGAAACCGCTTCCGCCGCAGGTAGAACTTCCTATTCCCGGCGTACCGACGCCATATCTCCGTCCGCACTCTCCTGCACAAGTAACACGCAACATGTTCGATGAAAAACCCAATGCCTCCCCTCCCCCCTCCCTTCCTCCGTAGAAGCGACCGCCTGATGTTCTTGGCGGCGCGGACCTCCATCTTGCCGCCGAAGGAAACAAAAATTGTCGCGCTTCGTTTTCTCCGGTGCCAGCCAATGCTCTTTGATGCCCAGCTAGATGTACGACGGAATCAGCAAGTGCTCCCTCTCGCCGGCAAGGGTGCGGCGATCGAACTCACGCCGGCCGAAGGTTCGCAGCATGGTGGACTAATTCCTGCACGAACTCCGGTTTTCAGAAAAAGACAAATGTCGATTTAATTTAAATAGTAATTTTTTCCCTTCTTCAGTATTTTAAATAATTTAAATTAATATTTTCTTGAAACTAATACATTAAAGAAAATTCCATTATTTTCAACCCCTTTACTTGCTTCACCAAATATGTGATTCAAAGGCATCAAAATGGAATTTATTCTGGTTTTTAAAAAAAAAATATCTAAAGGGATTCTTTTATACATTTTCAAAATTTTGAGATGCTATTTGAACTTTGCAATATCGCTGTCTTTTTAGGAAATAGCTCTTAAATGCAATTAATTTTTTATCAATTATATTACGATCATACTACGGATACTGAATTACTGATGATCGAAGACAGAATTTAGTAAGCACAAAAGAATTTGACTCGGCTCGAGATATAAAATGACATCCAAATATATAAATAAGCGATCGATACCGTTGACCAACTTATTAGAATAATTTAATTAATTTTATATTAGCATATATGTATTGTTAGAATGTATTCTTATTTTTTTAATCATTTTATAGCAATATAAATAAGAGATAGTTGACATGACACAACCTGAATTACACTTGCATGTCTAAATTCAAACACACTAAGGTTGATTAAGAGACAGTTGACATAATCAAGTTCACAATCAAAACTTTAGACTTTTTAAGCAAAATATTGATTAAGAAATCAAGCAAAATCTATCCTCATGATTTATTTCCCTATTAATAAAGCAATATTTTTTTAAAAAAAAAGTGTTTTAATCGCCCATATAAATATAATTCTCCACTGAATAAACAGAATAATTATTATATCGAGAAAAAAAAGGAATTATTAAATCGCCATCAAGGCTTAACCCAATTGCTGCTGCTGTATGTATAATGTTGACAATGTCGACGGCAAAATTGAGCCTCCGCCACCACTTCGATCTTTCTTATCGCCGCCGCCGCCGCCGCTTTGACAGAGCAATTAAAGCTGGCCTCCACCATTGGCATCATCTTCGTCTTCCTCCCCTCCTCCCTCCCCATCTTATTCATCTGGATATACACTTGCTACTGGCGTCGCAACGACTTGCTGCAGCAGCACCGGCGGGCGGCGCCTGCGGCCGGTGAAGGGACGGAGGCGCAGCGCCCCTCGACTGAGCGGCCGTTGCCGGCGCTTCCCCTGGTCCCCGTGGGGTCCTGCAGTGCGATGGCCGCTGCGGCGGAGTGCGTGATCTGCCTGGGAGAGTTCGAGGGCGGCGAGGAGCGGGAGGCGATGGTGAAGGTGATCCCAGGGTGCCGCCACGCCTTCCACCCGGAGTGCATCGACCGGTGGCTCCGGTCGACCGTCTCCTGCCCGCTCTGCCGTCGCACTGACCTCGCCGTCGTTGACCCTGTTCCCGAAGATCTTGTTCCCGGAAATGGAGGAGGTGAACTAGGCGGCGGCAGGGCTGCCGTGCAGCCGACGGATCGGGTGGATGTGGCAGAGGCGACCGATATGGTGCACCGGGGAGGAGATTGAGCACCGAAAAGAACGTTTGGATTTTTTTTTTCTTTTTTAATCAAATCATGGATTTCTTTTTGTTTTTGTTTTTACATTTTTTATTTAAGTATACTATTTTTTAATTATAAAAGGGGTAACTATTTTTAAATTTTAAATGAGGCTCTATCCAAAGTATATATATTAATAAAACCAAATAAAAATTACATTAATTCAAAATATATATATAATACACTAGACTTTAAATTGTAATTATAATCATTCTCCAATTACTAATTAACTCTAAATTATCAAACAATAAAATTTAAATTTGTTATAGATGCGCTAAGTTCAAACTATTCTTTAATTTTTTTTTTAAATATTTTTGTCTCTACGGTGCTTAGAGTGTCAATTAATATATTTAAGAGCGTGCACTCCTCTATTTCAAGTCATTTCAAATTCAAATCCAAGTGGAGTATCCGCATCTAAAGCTCAATTACTTCATATAAAACTCCAAACACACATGATGCTTAATATTTATCAGATGCCCATTATCTAAACCATGTTCGGCGATTTATCAAATAATGCATGTGAAATTTAAAATTATTCAAATAATACTCTATATTTTTATATTTATCAAATAATACACTTAATTTCTTTTTTACTCCTTCCGCCAAACAGACTTATAATTTAATACTGAGAGAAAATTTGCATACATCCGAGTTACAACTGAAAATTCCGAACCATCAAAATATAGTGTTAGAAATTCAAATTTCAAAGACTAAAGAAGATTGCAATTCCAACACCATGATGTGAATTGTAATTCGGATTGCAGATTCGTGCACCACCACTGTGGTATTGGGAATTTCAATTTCAACACTACAATGATGCTGAAATTGTAAATTTCAACACCACAGTGGTGGTGCTAGGATTTGTAATTCCACTGTGGTGTTGAGATTTAATTTTCAGCACCATCTTTTTTTTCGACACAAGTCAAAATTGGAAAGTAGGAAGATTAAAACTAATAAGTTTCCTCGACATATCAAAAATTCATATTGTAAGATCTTTCAGTATATGTTAAGATTTTGGAATTTAGACTCCTCTAGATCTATCAATGGGTTTCGGTTAAAATTCATTGATCGTCCTATTCACCTCTCCTTCGATCCAATCTAAGTCCATTGAATTTGGATAGTGCCCCTCTGTGTATCCGTGGTTAAAATTTCTGATATTCAAAGTTTTATTAGGTATTCACGTGATATTTAAAATCGGTAGATATAAATTAGAAATCGGATAAAAAAATAGTCAGAATTATATTCTGAGCATTTAACATCAGCAGATCTTGAGATTTGAATTCAAAGGATAGTTTGGGATTTAAATCGCATTCGGATGCATACAAATTTTTTCTCAGCATTAAATTGCAGATCTGTTTGGCGGGAGAAGTAAAAAGAGAATTAAGTACGTTATTTGATAAATATAAAAGTATAAAACATTGTTTGAACAATTCTAAATTTCACGTGCGCTCTTTGATAAATTATCGAACCGTGTTTGAAATACGAAACATTCATTTCATCCACACATAATCGTTGACTCAAAAAACTCCAACCCTATTCGACTGGTCATGATTTTGCATCGCCTCGACCGTGCTAGCTTTGTCGACGCATGGCCTTCGATGCATGGTTGAATTCGGTAAAATGATAAGTATAACCGAATTAACTGCCTCTAATTGGAAATATATTTGCCTAATAGTCGAGTATCTTCGACTTCAAGAACTTTGATTATTTACTTTTAATATCATTTTAGATGGCTAATAAAATTGTTCGTATTAATTTTTTTTTTTTGAATTTATTTTTTTAGTATCATATTTTTATCTTATCATAATTTTACATCGCCTTAAATATTTAAAAAAATATAGTTTATAAAAATATTTTATGTGAAATAAACATATCTAAAGGTATTCTTTGCATTAGGGTTCGCGGAGACTTTGATGGTGGCCTATTGGTTCGGATCAGATCACACAATTTTGAATCCGAAAGTTTAAAATTTGATCCGATCCCGTCGCCATAATGAAATTTAGCTATTTTTCTGGCCCGATCTCGACCAATTCCCGCGCCTTGTCAAAATACTTTCTCCCATCGCGCCGTCCATGCTCTCCTCCCCAATTTCCAACGCCTCCGCCCTCCGTCGACGGCCTTACAATTTTCCTGTCCATCTCGTTCATTTCGGCGACTCTGCCTCTCCTCCGATTGCACTGGTCGCAAACTAGGGTTTCGCTAACGCCTCAGTCAAGGTAAGGCTTGATAAATTGCCAATTAGTGATTTTCTCTATGGATTTTAGTGAAAAGCCTGATTTTTTGTTACTCGTTCAGTTGTGATATCTGCTGCTGATCTCGGTTTGTTCTATGCTGAAACTGAAATTTTGCTTCTGGATGTCAATTATTCTAGATTTCTGCGCCAAACAAGTTTATCTGAACAGGAGAGGCTGGAGGATGATTTGTCGTAGTTAGCTAGCGTGTGGAATTTGCAAATCGAATCCTAATTAAGGAGCCATGGTGAGGGAGTCTAGAATTTTGCCTTTCTATTCCCGCCTTCTCGATGCCGCCTTGGCCTCCTCTTCCTCCTCCCCTCTACTTATTTTCCCGTCGGCTTCTGATGTGGACTCCCTCTGCGCCTTGAAGATTGTAACCCATGTCCTCTCATCTGATTCGGTTCTTTACTCGGTATACCCTGTCTCTTCATTTAACGAAGTTGATAAATTGGTCAGTCGCAACCTGAGGTTGTTCAATCAGCACATTACTTTACTCCTCATCAATTGGGGCTGCCACCGGGACCTGCGTCGGCTCTTGAACGTCGGGCCTCAGGTTCATGTATTCATCGTTGATAGCCACCGCCCAATCCACCTTCACAACCTTAATGAACAAAACGATAAAGTTGTCGTTCTTTATACCCAAGATGATGAACATCAGGCTGATCTGGCTTACGAATTTGATGTTTCTGCACTGGCCAATGCATCTGATCTGAACAGCGATGATGAAATTGATATGGACTGTGACAGCGATGAGGATAGTGGCAGTGACAGTGATGTGGAGGTTGAGGGAGGGAAGAGGAAGCGTCATAGAATCTTTCAAGATCCAGAGTCTGATCCAGTTAGACTCTATAGGAAGCTCAATTCAGAGTACTATAAGTTAGGTACTTTTCATGGAAGACCATCTGGTTGCTTGATGTTTGAGTTATCCCATTCGCTGAGAAAGAACACAAATGAGCTGTTGTGGCTGGCTTGTGTTTCACTCACCGATCAATTTGTGCATGAAAGACTAACCAATGAGAGGTATCAAGCTGGAGTTATGGAACTTGAGCAACATATAAACAGCTCAGGAAATTTGGATGCGGTAACTTCAGTTACACTCAAAGATGGTACGATGATACAGATGCCAGAGAATTTTCGAATTTCTTATGAAGACGAACCAAGACTGATGCTATTGAGGGAGTGGAATCTGTTCGATTCAATGCTGTGCTCTTCCTATATAGCAACCAAGCTTAAGACTTGGAGTGACAACGGCTTGAAAAAGCTGAAGCTATTGTTAGCCAGAATGGGGTTCCCAATCCTTGATTGCCAAAGGAAGTTTCAGTATATGAGCATGGAAGTGAAGCAAAAGATGAAAGAAGAGTTTGACCGGTTTTTGCCAGAATATGGACTAACTGATTTCTACTGCCGCAGCTTCTTGAGAATACATGGCTATTGCAAAAAAGTTTCAGCTGCTGACGTCGTGTATGCAGTCACAGCATTGCTCGAGTCATGTGCAGTGGAAAAGGATTCCTCATCTGATGATCATTTTGGGGATGCTTTGTCTGCATTATCACTGAAAACATTGATCAACTCAGAAAGGGAATGCAGAGTGCAATTGAAGTGCAGGAAGCTATTCTTAGGCAAGGAAGCTGTGCAATCACTTAAAGTGGGGTTATTAGAAGTGGAAGGAAATTTCGCTGGTTGACGCTTGATGATCCAGTTGACTCCCAGAGGTTAGGTCATCCCCAGGCACTTACCAAATTCTGCTACTTCTTGATGGATGCACTGAAAGAAAGAGGAGCAAATATGAAGCCACTACGAATTTGATGTTTCTGCACTGGCCAATGCATCTGATCTGAACAGCGATGATGAAATTGATATGGACTGTGACAGCGATGAGGATAGTGGCAGTGACAGTGATGTGGAGGTTGAGGGAGGGAAGAGGAAGCGTCATAGAATCTTTCAAGATCCAGAGTCTGATCCAGTTAGACTCTATAGGAAGCTCAATTCAGAGTACTATAAGTTAGGTACTTTTCATGGAAGACCATCTGGTTGCTTGATGTTTGAGTTATCCCATTCGCTGAGAAAGAACACAAATGAGCTGTTGTGGCTGGCTTGTGTTTCACTCACCGATCAATTTGTGCATGAAAGACTAACCAATGAGAGGTATCAAGCTGGAGTTATGGAACTTGAGCAACATATAAACAGCTCAGGAAATTTGGATGCGGTAACTTCAGTTACACTCAAAGATGGTACGATGATACAGATGCCAGAGAATTTTCGAATTTCTTATGAAGACGAACCAAGACTGATGCTATTGAGGGAGTGGAATCTGTTCGATTCAATGCTGTGCTCTTCCTATATAGCAACCAAGCTTAAGACTTGAAGTGACAACGGCTTGAAAAAGCTGAAGCTATTGTTAGCCAGAATGGGGTTCCCAATCCTTGATTGCCAAAGGAAGTTTCAGTATATGAGCATGGAAGTGAAGCAAAAGATGAAAGAAGAGTTTGACCGGTTTTTGCCAGAATATGGACTAACTGATTTCTACTGCCGCAGCTTCTTGAGAATACATGGCTATTGCAAAAAAGTTTCAGCTGCTGACGTCGTGTATGCAGTCACAGCATTGCTCGAGTCATGTGCAGTGGAAAAGGATTCCTCATCTGATGATCATTTTGGGGATGCTTTGTCTGCATTATCACTGAAAAACATTGATCAACTCAGAAAGGGAATGCAGAGTGCAATTGAAGTGCAGGAAGCTATTCTTAGGCAAGGAAGCTGTGCAATCACTTAAAGTGGGGTTATTAGAAGTGGAAGGAAATTTCGCTGGTTGACGCTTGATGATCCAGTTGACTCCCAGAGGTTAGGTCATCCCCAGGCACTTACCAAATTCTGCTACTTCTTGATGGATGCACTGAAAGAAAGAGGAGCAAATATGAAGCCACTGGTCTGTGCGTGCTCTGCAAAAAAAATTAATAAGGTCTTGATTGTTGGCATCCATGGAAAACCCCGCCTTGGGGCCATTCAGGGCAATTCATTTGGAATTGCTTTCAGAACATCAGCTGAGGAAATTGGTGCTCAATTTTCTCATGATTTGTTTGATTCATCATGGATACTTTTGGATACAGGGATTCTGCGCTTGTTTATGACAAGACTAACTGAGAAGCTTTGATGTATTCTTCCTAGTGATGCAATGATATGGAAAGATTTCCTAATTAAATTGCAGGAGGGAATTGTTTCCTCAAATTGTTTAATGTTGGATAATGGATAACTCTGTTCTTGTCAAATAGCTCATCCAACATTGCAAAGAAAGCTCCGAGGCTTCTCCATGTCAATCTTTGGCCAATTCTATTGAAGAAGGTTAAGTATAAAGACTTTGCTATCAGTCTGATTTGCTGAACATGTGCTAATTTGTGGTAACGCTAGAAGGAAAAACAAGTTGCAAAATTAGTCAAGGGGTTTCTAACTTATTTTGTCTGTTAGTAGCTGACACATTGATGGGTCATTTGCTCCTAATGTTCACTCAAGAAAGGTCAAGCTTCACTTTGGATTCATCTAGAAGAATATTTCAAACTTGTCGGGCTTCATCAAAGTCTCAATCATAATGCTTTTTGGATATAACAGTAAATCACACGGAAGTCCCACTTATTACTTCCTAATTGCATCAGTTCCTCTTTCTCGAGAATCAATTTCATTTACATTTTCAAGGTCAGATATCTGCCTTCATAATATATCTGTTCTTCATTATTGATTTACATCGCTCATGCAGTTTGTTTTTCAAATTCAGGTCGCATTTGTATCTTATTTCCTCGTATAACTTAGCTGAAATTGCCAAACTTTTTTTTTTTTTTTGTTATGCAAAACAAATGAAAAGCAGTAGAACTTGTATGTTCCAACTCAATTTGTTTGAAAAACTTGTTGGTGCAAGCTCTTTATTTTAGTCATTTTTTTAGGAAGCTCCATGACTCATCTCAACATGAAAAAAAAAAAAAAAAAAAAAAGATGCACTGAACATGATGTCTTACACAAGTAGTAATGAGAATCAAAAAAATAAATCAGAAAAGAGTTGAATATCAATCAGTGCTCATCATATAGGGGAGCTCTCAGTACATCAGTAAATTTAGTCACCCTTGAAATTTTTAAATAATGGAGGAAAAATCCAAGTCAAACTTCTGAGCTTTGGTACTTGTTCTTATTCTTTGTGACCAATCAAGTTGGTCGATGAGCACAAGTGATGCTTTGTTTGGAGATGTTAAAGTTACTTGCCACCTTCAAACTTCCTGGTTCTCAGTGCTTGTTGCCCCACTCGTGGAGGGTTGTCGAGGAGCTCGTGAATCTGAAAGGAGAGTGTCGTCAATAAACCAAGAGGTATATTTATAAGAAAAAGAGTAGGAACAAACTTCTTCACAAAAACTCTCCAAAAGGAGGGTGCACCTAAAATTATCGAAAAAATGTATAATAAAACGGGCGCACTCAATCCTGTGAAGGAGTAGTGTTGCTGTTGCACCCAAATGTTGTTGGGAAATTAGGTATATAGCTTAGTAACATTACCTAGTGTCGGATTGAGCTGTATCCTTGCATGGGGTGGGGTTTGGAGCTGAAACGGGTGGTAGTGGTAAGGAGGAGGAAAAGGAGCCCCTTCCATGTGGGCTGCAGGATACTGCATGAAGGGTGGACGTAGGCCCTGCCCTGCTCCTAGCGAAGGGTAACCTGCCCGAGATTGCATCTGCATGGGGTACCCCATATTAACATTAGGGTAATGGTGGTAGGGTGGAGAGCCGGCATTGATCAGTGACCTTGTTGGTCCATATATTTGCTGATAGTAATAAGATCCCATTTCAGGGCTGTACACTGCAGCAGCCTGTAGGGCACATTTATAAACAACTAATCCTCATTTGCCACCGTAATTAATGTAACATGATAAAAAGAAAGAAAGAAAGAGAATTGTATTTAGTTAATTATATGGTTCTGAGATTATATGTTGTAGAAATTTAACAAAGAAACATGTAAAAATTCTTTTGTCTGAACTATAGAAGAGAACTGAGAGAGAGAGAGAGAGGATGGAGCACTAACTTGTTGGTATCCATATTCAGAGGGGTAAGAAGCCATATACCTGCAGTGACACACAATTGTTCCTTGAGAAATTGAGATGCAATTATTATTATTATTATTTTAAAATTTTCAGAAAAATGTTTCAGAAGTGCATCAATGTGGTCAGCCATTGATTACACCTGGAACAAGCAGAGGCGATTTGGTTTTTGCAGAGAGGCATTGATGACCAGGGACCATTGTGGCTGGAATGGCTGTGGGCAATGGCCCCCCACTGGCTTCCTCGAATGGCCTAAGGGCTTGAGCGTGGGACTCACCCATAGGGTGTAGGGTAGATCCATGGTGACCCCACTTGAGCTGGCACCCTGCCATAGGTCGGCCCCATTTCCTGCTGCATGCTCCCTTCTTGGCTCTGGCTCTGAAACCTTCCTACACAAAGCAGAGCAGCCAGCAACAAGACACTGCATGAGATCAATCTCCAAGTAGAAGAAAGCAAATTGATTTACGAGGATCATCATGCGTCATTTCTTCAAACTAGAGTAATTTAATTGCGATAAGGATTTAGTAATTTAAAATAGATCATTTTGTTCTAAATTTGAGCGTAATCTGATTTGTTTGTGTTTGATTTTGAGATAATTATAATTGAACAAGTTGTATAGTTCTAGATTTGGCCGGAGGGATTTACTATACTTTGGGACACTTTTAGAGGAGAAAAATAAGTGGCGCCTTTTGAAATAATAGAACTCATGGGTGCATTATATATATATATATAGATATATCCACAGGGTGCCTTTTGTAAGATACTGGAGAATTTACGAAACCAAAAGCTAGATTTTGTTATTTCATCCTCCAACATAATTCTTGCCCATAATTTGATCTCCAGATACGACATGATCTAAGAAAAAAGAATCCTGTTTTTTTTTTTTTGTTTCAATTTTTATCCTAAGAAATGATCTGGCACAACACGAGCACACCTTGTTGCCTGGGGGAGGTTCTGGGCCTCGCCAGAGCAGCAATGTTGCAATTAGCTCGCCGGCCGTCGATCACCGGATTCGCGTTCTCCACGGCCCGCCTCGCCGCTTCCGGCTCGCGAAACGTCACCTGCTTCGTAGATCCACCGGAGGTGTTAGGAAAAAGGACAAGAAGACTATTCGAGGCGGAGAGGAATTAATAAGTGGGGCCATACGAAGCCGTAGCCTTTGGAACGGCCGGTGGCCTTGTCGGCGATGACGACGGCCTCGAGGATGTCGCCGAAGGTCTCGAAGTGGCGGCGGAGCTCCTCCGTGGGTGTCTCCCATGCCAGACCGCCGACGAAGACCTTGGTCCACGTCGTATCGCCGAACCGCGACCGGTAAGGCGTGCTCGTCGACGTCGTCGTCGTCGGCGGCGGCGGAAAAGCCATCGGCATGCAGTATGCTACGCACCTACCTGATCACCAAAGCTTCCTCTCTGCGTAGATATAAATAAATGTACTCCTAGAAAGAAGAACTGATATATTCGATTGTGATCTTTAATCAGCTAGCTGTTGTTTCTGGTTCCTCCATGAGATTGAAGATTTGAGAGGCGGCCGGAGGAGGAAGATGACATCTGCTACTGCATCACATCTTCTCCCACTTGATGTCCTCCCTGTCGCCTACTCACGCCTTCGGTGTTCTTTTTATACTATATATCTTGTTGTACGTACGATAGACACGTTGTCTCAGATTTATATAATTAAATATATTTTAACACAGTTATTAAAAATGTATACCGTATTATTGGACGGCTGCCTTGTAAAATGAGTTAGAGAAATTTCTACAATTGTGTTCGCAAAGTTTACATAATAAATGATCGAATTTGTACGTAAACGCCACAGTAACTTATACAATTCTGCTACGTCCACCGATGCATGTCTGAGCATCGATAACTTTACAAGATTATTGATGCTCCTTAGGATTGAAAAATTTTACTCACCGAAGATCTACAAGCTCATTTGTTTTGTTTAACTTATGATACGGAGATGACGTAGTGATTAAGATACGATGAAATTTATGAATAAAATATAGATCGATTTTGGAGAAGATCTAAAGTCATTTTCTGAATTCAGATGACCCCACGTGTTTTGACCGCCACGTTAAAACTCATAGGATCCTTCGTGATTTACATCATTCACAATGACCGTGAGACAAACTGGTGGAGGCCGCTAGATTTGCGATTCCAACCTTTTGCGAATGATACGATAGAAATAATCCTTACCAAGGGCAAGAGTAAGTCAATAGTTATGAAATTCAAATTCAAATCTGATCAAATTAAATATAAATCAATTAAGTCCATTTAAAGCGTCTTTAAATTCAATTCGTCAGTTAGTCCGACACGTCTCCAAATCACGTCTCCACAACTTCCCTCCAAAAAATCATGTTTCTAGCTATATCACATTCTCATGATTTCTCTCCATGAAACTACGTCTGTATGTCGCATCTCCTAAAAAAGATATGTTTTTTTTTCCTGTATAAAGTAAGAGGAGAGGAATACGGAGATCATGTAATCTCTAATTTTTTTATTTTCTTTCTCCATGTCTTCACTTTTCTACACTTTTTGATTTGAACGTCGGAGAGGCTTCTTCGAGGTACTCCTTGACCCTCATTCTCATCCGTTTTCGTGTCCTTTCAGGTCCGAAGCACTTCTCGTTGCGAAAATCAATCTAAAGAAGGTCGACTTTGCAAAGACCGACCTATGAACATCCAACCTACGATCTCCCGAAATCATATATACGCCTGACCTAGCTTGTTCGGCACATCGAAGATCAATCTAAGGAAGTTCTGTAGAAGAAGATCGATCAGACTAGCTCGATATACAAAGGCCGATCTTATATGTACTTAACCAATCAAAGGAATTCGATCGCGAATACCTTACGAAGTCCTCCCATCCACTTATCTCGGACCATATCAACTTTTTTTTTTCTTTCGATAATCTTGCTATCCAAACTTTTGTCCGATTAATTTTAGAAATAGACGATCATTATCGATTGCTATGCTAATTCACATGAACTTGTCTCTTTTCTTCCTTAATCATCTTTTCATTCCATAGCATTCAAGTAAGCATCCAGCCTAACAAAGTTCTATGCTATTTGTTTATCACGTGAATTCCATGTGATAACACGATTAATTATATTGTATTCGACTCCTAACTACTCGTAGGTCATTAATTAAATGAAAGGTCGGTGTTTAGTTAGCTACAAGAATGATTATCCATGAAATTTTATTGATAATTATCGAGCAAATTTAATTTTAGTTAGTAAAATATTAAAAATATTGGTCAAATATACTTTGATAGATAATTAGAATTATTTATGAGATAAGATTAAGAATGAGCAACCGATTAATAAGCAAACCGATCGAATCGAACTTTCAATAAAAATCGAACAAACTGAACTAATTAAAAAATCGATTAATTAAATTAAAAACTGAATCAATTGATTTTTTTTATCATCGATCGATTAATATTATATTCAATCGACTGATGTAAAATATCAATCGACTAATAATGATCGAGAAGATATCAGTCGATATATCAATCGACTGATTAATATAAATCAGTCGATTGATGAATTCTAATTCGATTTAATCGATTATTTTTATTTTTAAATCGAAATTGAATCGAAAAAAATTGATATTTTTTTTTTTTGAATTTTCGAATAAACCAAACTTGATTTGCTTGGTTTAACCGATTTTTTGCTTTTAAGTTATTATTTTTAAAATTTTTATGGACTAAAATTAACTTTCCTTGAAACAAATTTAAAAATATCATCTAAAATTCATTTTATCAATATTTTTTTTGACAAATTTTAGTGTTGTGCCATTTTTTATTTTATTTTTAAAATTTTAATGACGAAGTTTAATAAAAATAGGTAAAAAAAATTTGACTATTAAATTTAATAAATGAATCTAATTTATTGTCCAAAAATTTGATTAGTAATTATTATAATTTTAGATGGTAAAAAAAATAAAAATATCATTCAAAATTTATTTAGCGGTATTTCTTTTTGTAAAATTTTGGTGTTTTATTAATTTTATTTTATTTTATAAATTTTTTTAATAAAAATACCGATAAAAAAATGGTGGTTAATTTGAATAAATAAAAAATTAATTTTTTAATCAAAATTTGATTATTATTCATATTGACTTTGACAGATAAAAATTTCGTCTAAAATATATTTTGGCGGAATAATTTTAAAATTTTATGATAAAAAAATTAATTGCTAATTTTAATAAATAAAAATTGGTCTATAGTTCAAATTTATTTACCTATAAAAAAATGAACCGTCCTATTATTAGTATTCTTCGACTACTACTACTAATAACTTTATAAAGTTCTATTATAGAGGAAGGATAAATCATGATTTTAAACCTCGTGAGACCGACTGCTCATTTTATAAGCAATCTCTATTTTATTATCGTGCCATCCCCGTAGGAACGATAAATCAGAATCTCGACAAATATAAAAGAGCGATTGACGATGAAACTCCGAGAATTTATTTACCTATAAAGTTTGATCAGAGCTATCCTCGATTTTTAAAGGTCTTGAATAAAATAATTAAATTTGAATCTTTTTATATATAAAAAAAATTTGAATAAAAATTAAACTTTCTCCATATTAATTTTTGAAAAATAATCTTTGGCTCGGCTCTATAAAAACTAATGAAATCTTAAATTTTTTGTTTATATTAGTTTTTAAGTTTTTCTTGCCAAACCCTATTTTTTCTCGCCTCTCCCTCCTCGACTATGTCCCTCGCCGTCCGTCTTCCGATCGACCAGCGGGAAATAGATGGCCGGAGCAATACGAGCAGTGTCCTCATTGATGCTGCATCTAGTGCTGGTGGTGGCGGTGGTGCCGGCAGTTAATCGCCCAGGAAGTCCAAAGGCGGACGCCCACAACGAAGCGCTCACCCATTGTGACGACGCCAAGACCCAACGAGAGGGGACAGTTGAAGTATGTGAACACAACAAAAAAAGGACACATTTTGCTTGATGTTTTCACCAAAGTATGGAAGTTAAGATTTTGCAAGATTATGAGCAAGAACATTTTAAGTTTCAAGGGGTGTTGGAAAGATAAACTTAAATTGTTTAGCTTGAATGAATAGAGTGCATTCATTGTGCCTAAACTCATATGGATACATTATACATTCATCATATTTAGAATACATTTTTATCCTATTTAGGGTACATTAACATTTCTCATATCTAGAGTCTAAGTTTAATTTAGCCAAGGTCCTGTACGTTTAATAGATACAAATCTTTGGAGGTAGTTTCATGGTTGGGTTTTAGAAGTTTTCTTAGATCAGAAGAGAGCATAACAATAATTCCCACTCCTAAACTCATCAAGTATTTCATCTTAATTAGGGGCCTTACATTTTTTCCTTTTGTTTCTAATATGTCTGTTATATACTTTGCCGATTTCTTCACGTAGTTTCTTTCACAGGCCTTGTTTGGGATGGCATCATAAATTGTTCTTCTTATGACGTTTCATCAACTTATTGTATTATCTCTTCTTGTATCTTTCAACTGGTAAAGCTTTTTTCACCTGCTTTTGTTCTCTTTGCCTTCAGAAGCCTCCCCCATAACAACTTTCTGGTTCTTACCAGCGTAATAAAATCTTTCACGTGACAAGTTTGTGTTGCTCTTCACTTGCCGCAGGTTCGAAAATAATAAGTTTCTAAGAGTGAACTCATGCTAGTGCTATCAAATTGCTAAGCCTGGGGCCTTTAAACCTCTTTAGATGGAGAGTGTCTCTAAATCATGAATGTGAGACTGTGAGTGAAGTGTATATATATATTTATATATATTGCTCTTAGTTAACTAACAAAGAGTCTTATCAACCTTCCTTTCTTCCTCAATTTCTGATTGTCCTTACATTAAACTGCGTTGGTCAGAAGGTTGCTTTCTTTATTTGGGACTAGATTTTTAATCCTCTGAATGTAATACAAGTCAATATATACTCAATTCATAGTTCCTGAACCACAGTCTCAGCGGGAGTACAATGTAACACTTTAGCATTAGTTTCCTCTGTTTACTACAGTATTATAGATGTTTGCAGATCTTGTCTCTTATCCCTGTTCAAACATTTATTCAGTGATTTTTTTTTTCTTTTTAAATTTAAGATAAATCTGTGCATTCCTCTGAGGTTCCTCTTCATGTTGATGTTTTACTGTTCTTATGGTTGTTTATAACAGATTAAAGGATCATGTTAAGTATATTAATTAGTTTTAAACCATAATTTGGGCATGTAATCAGATGAGTGTATATATTAATTGTTGGGTTCGGTCGAGGTTGATGAAGCTCTGAAAATTAGGACTTTGTCCTAGGTGCCCTTTCTATGATGAAGCTCACTCCTTTTACTTCACATATAGGTTTCTAAGGATGAGCACCAGCCACTGCTCTTGCCATCTGGTTTCATCAAGCTGATTCCATCTTATTGTCCACGTGTAGCTCTGTGCTCATACAAAGATCATCTTGGCCCTTAGAAGCTTCTTCTGGACGCTTCTCCATAATGATATATGTATGCAGGCCTCATCTCAATCAAGCAATTCTTTCTGCTTTTATTTCGATCATTAAAATTCTCTCTTTTATTACTTGCTTGATTTGGTTTACTGGCTTCTTTCTAATGCTACAGTCATGATGATGGGTTAGTAGTAATCAAGAACCACCCATCTAATGGCATGGACACGAGTTCATGTCATAACCGCTTGGGTGCCAAAGTTTAGCTCCTCCAAGAAAGGTGTTAACAAGAGTTTGTTTTTTTCATTGAACTGAGAAAGATTTTATGAACTTGGCATCAGATTTGAGGGACCCTACACAGAACATGATAGTCACTATAGTTGTACTTCCTATTCAAACAAGGAACTGGCTGCTGTTCATGCACACCACAAATTCCACAATTTAATCCAAGTTAACAGTTCTCACATTCTGATTTTGTTAATTTTCTTGCTTTCATTTTCATTCATTTAGTGGATATTTTACTTGGTCTAAGAGAGTTTTCTTTTGTTAAATATCCTTTTGATTCTAATACTGGGAATATGTTCTAAAAAATGTTTTTTTGACAGAATACTACGAATTAGCATAAAACTTATCAAAATGTTTTCTAGTTTTATAATTTTTCAGTTAGAAAAATAACATTAGCTCCAAGGCCTATTTGTTTCACAAAACTAATTTGTCTTATTTAAAAAGGAAGAAGAGCCTTGGTGTAACGGTAAAATCACTTCCGTGTGACTTAGTGATCTTGGGTTCGTTTCGCTGAAACAACATCTTGCAAACTATATCTTGATCCTTGTTTGGTCTATCACTATCGAATTAATGGAAGGGTACTTACATCTATGCTCTCTTTGATGAATTGAGCTTTGCTTTGATTCTCACCTATTTCATTGAATCGAGTGGAAAAGTAGCTCAATCTGTGGCCACTTCATTTACATGTGGTAGTTTAGAATGATTTTGCTTGGCTTTGACTTTACCTGTGCTTGTTAAAGGTGACTGTTAGTTGATCCCATCTAGTAAAATAAGATTTGATCGTTGTTGTTGTTGTTATAGGTGACTATAGTTTTTTCATTAAAAATTTTTCTTTATTTTTCGTTCTTTTTTATACTTAATTCTCACTTGATATTTTTTACTTTTATTTCCCCCTTTTAGTTGGATTTCTTCAATCTAGTCTAGCCTGGTTCTTGTCTGATAACACTTTTTATATAAATCAGTTATCTTAAAGACATTGCATTATTTCCCACCTCTCTTAGAAAATCCATAATTTGTGCTTTAAGTGGACTAACAAAAGATTAATTGCTACACCTATGCCGTTCTATTAGAAAGTAAATATTCACTTGATCCAACCATGTTCATATACCATTTTTTTTTAAAGAAAAAGAGATCATTTTTGATTCCCTACATAATCCACCAGGCAGGGAAAAGCAAGCTCTAAAAATGTGGCCATGGTAAAGCTCTAAAAAGTAGGTTGGTAGGATGTTTCCTCTAACATTAGGATTAACTAATACACTAATTAATGCTTAACGTGTAGTTGAAAACAAATGATGCAAGTGTGAAGGAGAAAACAAATCAAAAGCCATGCCATGCAAGGAAGGTTTTGTTCATCTGTCCTCTTGCATTTTGTTCCTTCGACCAGTGCTGATGCTATTTCAATTTTAAAGTAATTTAATTCTCAATTGAATTATTTTTTTTCAAGGTTTAGTTGGTCTTTTAATCATTGTAGGATAGCATACGTTGCTGTGGAGTTGAAGAAGTCATCCTGTTCATACTTTGTCTATACTTTTGACAATGGTTGAGTCTGTAAGATATGTAATAAATATTTGTAGGACAATCAGCCATCTCCCGGATAAAGGACAAAAATATCTGGTAAAACAAAGATGAACAAATAAATAAATAAAAACAAATGTTTGTTGCTAGAATTTGTAATATCAAACAATATACTTGTTTAATGTAGAAACAAAAATACTCTCCATATCCATAATAAGTCTCTGTGGTAGATTTTGCCCTTCTTAGTCGAACAATTAGAGTTGTTCAACATAAAGTTCATATAATATTGAAATAATAGTACTAGGAAAATCTGGCAGAAGTATTCTCTTAATCTTCTGTTAACATTTCTCTTAATACAGATGGAGGAAAGTAAAGATGAAGATTAAGGATGAATTGAATGCAACTCAGTATAGTACTTTGGAGCATGTTGGTAATTATATGTATCACACAATCTGTTATTATAACAATTTGTAACAAAACTTCCACACACACATAAGTTTGATATCTCGAGCGTCTTTGCCTTCGCCTGCGAGACTCGTGCACGTCAATTTCTCCTCGTTCGATCAATCGCATAAACAAGTCAAGCCAAGTTAAGCTCTACAGTGTTCAGACTTATTTGATAAGATAACCAAGCCGAGTCAAGCCGAATTTAAAATTAACCAAGCTATTGAAAAATCTGTTCAAGTTTGGTTTGATTTTTTTTTTTTTTGAGCTTAAGCTTGACTTAAGCTTGAATTGAACTTGACTTGTTTAATGGGTATCGAGTTTTTAATCCAGCTTAATTCAAGCTTGATTAAAATTTATTTAAGTTTGACTTATTTAAACGTTATTAACTCTTAAATCAAGCTTATTTATTTATTTAAATTTCTAATATTTTAATCCTTATTTATAAATAAGTTCATAAATAATTTTTAAATGGGGTTAATCATAAATATTATTTATGAACACTATTCACGAACACTGTTTACGATAACGAACAAGCCAAATATATTTGTGTTCAAGCTTGTTTATTTAATTTATCAATTTGTTCAAGCTTGTTTATTAATTAACTTTGATGCATATCGAACGAACGTAAACAAACTTTTATCGAGTCGAACACTAAGCTTGTTCATGAACACTTTTCGTTTATAGCCATAATGAGAAATGCACAGTGTTTCCTCCGCGCACGATTTCACCCGCTGTGGGCACTGATTCATCGGCGGTCAGTCGACATCAGAGTTCGGTCGGATCGCGACTGGATTTCGATCGGAAACGGTTGAGATTGTGGCCGCCAGTGGTGCACAGTCGTGATCTAGTCGGACTCGATGCCGATCGGATCGCGGTCGGACCGGCAGTGACTGATTGCGATCGTAAATTGCGATCGCCAATTCGATTGAATCGCCAAATTCCGATTGAATCGCCGTCAAATTGATCGATCTCCGTCGGCGAATTCGATCTCGTCGCGATCGCATTCTTGTGCATTTCTTCGTCGCACACAGGACGTGCAGAAATGGGCGTTCAAAAAAAAAATAAAAAATAATATATATATATATATATATATATATAGTCAAAGAATATGGTGGAGAATATTTTGGAGTTGGATGCACCAATTCTTCACTAGTCAAAACAAATTGCCATCATTACTGATAAATTATTTTCTTCTCATCATCTCATCTTAAAGCACCTTGCATACTTTGAATCAGATCTATTTTCAAAGTTTGGCTCCAGGGCACAGTGCTGCAATGGTAAAAACAGTGCGTAAAAGCGACATTCCACAGACTAGCACGGTCACTTGCCAATAAAAAAAATCTATTTGACTGACCAAATTTATCACTGCTTTAGCTACAAATTTGATCAATTTCTCAAAATTTATAGTTGTTCTATTTCATATACAGTGCTAGCAATAAATGTACCATCACATATTCTCATATTATAACAATAATTACCAGCATCATATCGTGTATCAATATAATAATGACAAAATCTCGAAATGAACAAAGGAGGTTTAATTCGAATACGATACAAATTGAATAAGCTTAATTAGCCGAATAAACTAAGACAAATAGAGGTTGATCGTCAAAAAAGATTAGACTCTAGTTAAGAACTCAAATTCGCATTCTGTTTATTTAAAGGCTTGTAATAATTTATATCCATGCATGAATCGTCTTAAATAAAGTCTTCTTACGTTTATTTAAAGGCTCGTAATGATTTTATTATAAACCTGAGTTGTAAAGCTTATTTTCTCGATAATTTTATCAAATATATAGATCATGAATATCTTGATTCCCTTTTAGGGTAAGTTCATGACACCGACTTAATTCGACCTCATAAACAAGGACTTTAACAAGATGTCTACTTTGAGTTTCTAGATTCGATCGTCAAATTAAATCTATTTCAAGGGACAATAATATTATCATGGCGAAATGAAAGCATTTTATTCTCATCTACCACAATATAATGGGTAGTTCTCCTACCGTTTAACTTTGTCCTACTTGTAAGATTTGCAAGAGAAGCCATCCCTTATGATGCATTTAAAAAAAAAAAAAATATATATATATATATAAACCGTAAAACACTATATTAATCAATTAGCAATTATTAAATTTTGTAATTAACTATACTACCGAGTTAATTACAAAATTGAGATTAAATTTGATCAAGTTAACATCTCAAAACTAAGGATTTGTAACAAGGGGGAGTGCCCTAAATTGTGATTAAAAGATCAAAATCTAAGCGATAAATCGGGATCTATCTTATGTTTTTATTTATTTTTTTTTAAAAAAAGTATGAATGATGTGGACATTTAAATTTAATATAATTAAGGTGATAATAGAGCCAAGAAGAACTAGTATCAAATCTAACAAACATAGAGCCAATTAGAGATGAGTTTGGTTAGGGTGGGAAATCTGTCTATTTCCACGAGAAACATTAAGATGCAGCTCAAAATCATTTAAATTATTATATATTGTTTTCTTTCAAAATAATAATTCTAAAAATAAGATTTAATTACAGCACAATAATTATATTCCCCATGGCTATTCGATGCTAGATTTCGTTCTTCTTCCAATTTGTTATTTTTTTTAAAAAAAAATAATTAATTAATTAATTAATTGAGTTTTAGTTGCATCCATGCAAATTTGATTTTATATATCCGAGGCTTGCAGTTCACTTGGCGATTGATGTAATCAACGTTTTAGTTTATTAAGACATGTATTTGCATTCAATTATTATTGGAAAATAGGGTTTAATTATTTTTTTACTGTTTACTAAAAATATATTATTTTTAGCAATCACAGTCACCACGATTTACATGCACAACGCGTATTTTTTTTTATTGTCCATCTGAGTAATTTTTATTATATTTTAGTGATGGATGAAAAATTTTTATAGGATGATTTTTTAAAATTCAAAATTAATCAGATTTAAAATTTGAATATACGATAGTTAAAATAAAAAAAAAACAAATGAAGGGTACGCAGGGGCAAATTAACCTTGCGTCCGCATGCGACAGGGCTACAGAGACTACACGTTGTGCCTCGTTACGTGCGTACATGGAGATGCCTGGCGGCCTCACGTTGTGAAGCACGTGGCCATCGCCATCCCACTCGCACCCATTGCATGTTTCCAACTGTTCCTGTAAATATAAACAATCACATGCATGGGTGAATATTATAAGACATCGGTTTCAATATTAGATTAATATGATTATAAAATTATAAATATTTTTCTAATTTATTTTTGATGATCAATAAAAATTATTTGGATTTCGATAACAGTCACTCTTAATGATTAATGGATCAAAGATTTAAATACTCTGATAAAAAAAAAATTATAGGACGTCATCCCTTCACCCGAAATCAATTTGAGTTGTCACTGACTGGCACATCATTTGGTTTGTGTTAATCATCTTTAATTAATCAGCAATTTGGGTGAAGTAGCAAACAAAGTTAACGTCTCCGGGTCTGTCTGTCTTGTCTGTCTGTCTGTCTGTCTGTCTGTCAGCGTATCTATATATCTCTATATATAAGAAGGCAAGGAGGAATCCAGGGTACTCGCACCGGCTTTTTATTTGTTTGTGTAGGTTTTTCGATGGGGAGATCTCCTTGCTGCGATGAGAATGGCCTCAAGAAGGGTCCTTGGACTCCTGAGGAAGACCAGAAGCTGATCGACTATATACAGAAGCATGGCCATGGAAGCTGGAGAGCGCTTCCAAAACTTGCAGGTTCTTTCATTCTTTCTATAGACGATAATATGGCATGCGTATCGACGCGTATACATACGTGATCATCGCTGAAGATTATTATACACCTTCTAAAATTTTGGGGTTTGGTTGTCGTTTGATCGTGTGCGCGGCGCGACAGGCTTGAATAGATGTGGGAAAAGTTGCAGACTGAGATGGACGAACTACCTGAGGCCGGATATCAAAAGAGGCAAGTTCTCCGCAGAGGAAGAGCAAACCATTCTCAATCTCCACGCTGTCCTTGGAAACAAGTAATATAAATATATATATATACTGATGTTGCTGTCGTAGATTCATCGAATCGAGCTTCCCTATCTGAAATGTTGTATTTTAGGTGGTCGGCGATCACTTCGCACCTCCCGGGGCGGACCGACAACGAGATCAAGAACTTCTGGAACACACACTTGAAGAAGAAGCTCATCCAGATGGGGTTCGACCCGACGACGCACCGCCCGAGGACTGACTTCTTCGCCGCCCTCCAGCAGCTGGTCGCTTTGGCCAAGCTGCGTGAGCTGGTGGGGAGCCGCCCTTGGGAAGACCAGGCGGCGAGGGTCCGAGCGGAGGCAGACCAGGCAGCGAAGTTGCAGTGCTTGCAGCAGCTCCAGCTTCTGGCTTCCATGGGGACCGGTGGCTTAGTTAACACCGACATCGCCGGCGCAGAGATGGAGCCCGACTGCTTGCAGCTTGGTCCCCAGATGACGACAGCTTCTTCTAGTGCCCAAGACACTCCAATTCCATGCTCCTTCGATCGACCCGGAATGAGCACCACCCTGACTGATCAATCTTCAATGTGGCCCGGGTTGAGCGAGGGAGAGCACTCACCGGCGTCGCCAATCGTATCTCCTCATTATTCACCTCTTCCTCCACTCGCAGACGTGTCCTCCATGGCCAATCTCGGGGATGCAATGAGTAGCAGCTCCGGCTGCCTTGGCGGTGGCAACTACTCTCCTCTCTTCTGGTCTGACAGCTTGTTAGACGATCCATTCTTCACTGATTTCCCCTGATATCTGTCAGTCTTCAATTACTTCTCTGGTTTTTCTCTTCTTTAAGGGAGTGTTCAAGTTTTGCAAATTGGCCTGTATATACACACACAAAATGTCACTCTATAATACATATGGATTGGGTTTTAATATATAAATGAATTGGTTTTTGGTGTCTAATTACTTATCTGAATCTGTCTTACAATGTTCATACTTTCAGCATTATAACAGCTTTAATTAATTAACCTACAAGATATAATCGGTATATGCAAAGAAATGCCAACAGATTAAGAATCATATCGACAAAGAGATATCAATGTCAAAGCTTTGCATTTCCAATTCCTCAACAATGATAGCCAAAGCTACAACACCTTGTGGAGGAGCTAGCTAGCAATCACTTAGAATAATTCTATAGATCAAACAGGAAACTCAAAAGTGGAATTTATATATATAATTGGTGAGCAGATGGAATTGATGACTTTTCTTACAAGAGATTGACTGTTCAGACCTCCACTGTGATGCCATAAAAGTTGAATTGCCTGCTTGCTCACGTCCACCAAGCGTGCTTATTTGTCCACCAAAGGTTTGGGTGCAGGTTTCACTTAGTTCAATTGTGTAGAAAATAAGAAGACAGGGAAATGTTTCTTGCGTATATGGTAAGATAAATGTATTCGTGCCTTAGAACTATATGTTTAACCTATTTCATACTTTTTTTATAACTTCCACTTTGCCTTCCAGGACTTAGAATTTGATCTCGAGAATGAGTTCGATCCTCTCTGCGCTCTCCGACCGGCCTAGTAGTTACAGACAAGAAGACCCAAAGACGACGACGCATCCTCATTGCCTAGCTCGTTAGGACATGGTGATGTATACTGGATCTATTATCTGATGATGGTTAGGTTGGGGCGCTTCCCATGATTTTAATTCTACTGTGTATGGGCAAGAACTATCCTTTGTTCCCTATGGTAATGATGAAATCTCAATTGCATAATCGGTTCATGTACCATTAGACTAAATTGAAATGGTTAACAAATTTTGGTATTTAGTTTACTAATTAATTGTAAGCTCAATGCGAGTGAAAAATAAGAATATAATTTATTATAGAAGTTGATTCTAAAAGGGAGGAGACAAATTTGTTGTGTTTTGGAATGCATGGCAAATATCAACCTCGAAGTTCAGATCTCAACCCAAAACATTCTCTGCAATGAAAGTAAAACGGGGCAATAAATAGATACAAAAGCAAACTTAAACCGAGCACTTTATAAAACACCAAATAGAAACAAAAATAAAAACGTTAAACTTTCATGGCAGTTCTTAGAGGACAAGGTTGGTTTTCAGATGAAGAGTGAATCCCTCAAGGCTTGCACCAACAGCAGTAACTTGGCTTTACGGTTTGCCCGTAATGGACTGGATCAATTTTCAAAAAATTCATCATTCTGAACCATCGATTGATCCTTTTTTTTTTTTTTTTTTTTCCTCGTGCACATCTTTCTTAATGTTGTTGTTTTTCTAATTTTCCTCTTCGTCATAGTCATTGACTGCTTCCCTTCCATCATTATCTACATTACTTTCACTTGCAGTCTCCCACTCTGAGTCATCAGCCTCTTGCTCCATGCTTCATAGCTGCCTCTTCTAAACAGCCATGGCTTGGGAATCTGCTTCTTCACTAACCTTTTGGCATAGCCAGGAACCTTATTGTGCTTTATTGAAAGATCAGGATCATTACATTTTGAGTGCTCATCAATGAAAAGAATGGAATCCGACAATCTCTCTTTTGCTAACCCAAGCATATCATATGAAAAGTACTAGGATAAGTCGCCAAGTGCCCCAGTGCTGTTACAGCCACCCTTTGCTCCACCAAGTCAATCTACCTCTTAGAAGTTCGACCAGGGTGGAATGACTGCCGTATGAACTGCTGTCTGAGCAAATTCCTCCATATTCATTGTGTAGGATCCAATTATATGAGTGGCATATTATGGGATATAGATGTTCTGGTCGTCCAAAAGCCAATGCCTAATTTTTAGGCCTTTTTGAGATCAATACTGCCATGCATTCGAAGATTCTTAAGTTGATGAATTCTGGACCATTCGGATGAACCATGGTACTGTTCCACAAGCTGCTAATAGGAAGAAATTGGCCATCATAGTCCTGGAGAGGAAGCTTTCTGAAGAACTTTAGAATACTCAAGCTGCGCTTGCTGGGATTGCCTGCCTTCATGACACAAAAGAAGCAACCTGGATACCAGCAATCAGGTGGGACCTTATCCTCGACGAAAGGAACACTGAGTATAACACAATTTCAGGAACCCTAAAAGCCCTGGTCCAGACAAAAAAAAATCAAGATGTATTAATCCAAGAGCAAAGAGGAAGGAAAGAGCAAAGAAGAAAGGAGGAAGAATCATCGAGTAAAGGATGCAGATTTGACATTCAAACAAAATTTCCACTTGTTCCCTAGTCAGAGATTAGATAAGCTAGATCAGGATTGGAAATAAGATTCTGTTTTTCATGAGAATTTACTCAATGCTAGAAATTGCAAATAGCAATCTGCTGGTTCTCTCAAAAATGATCACAAGTGCTAGAGAATATATCTGATCAGCCAGCTCCAGTGATTCAGAAAAGCTATATTGTAGCCAAATCCACAGAAGCTCTATTTGTTGAGAACAATGGTAGGTTCCAACATAGTCATCACTCTATCTGACAAAGACACTACAGTTTGCATATGATGGTAATCACAATGACTTCGATCACTCCTGTTGTCAGTTTAGGGTTTCTGGCAAGCAGAAAAAAGAGGAAGCTTCTCCTCTTCTGTCTTCTTTCCAATGATCAAATTATAATGCAAGTATTCTATTGTATAGGCAGATCCAAATTTACAACCAGATAGTCTCCTTTTGGGGGAAATATACTCCTTTTCCGTTTAACTTTTGGAGCTTTATAATCAATTGAAATGATTTGCATCAAAATAATGGCCTTAGCCTAACCAGTTCTCCTATATCTGACCCAACAGTAAGGTGGGTTATCAACCCATCCAGTTTGATACTGACCGTGTTCTACTATCTTTGAGAAACACTGTTGTGCATCCACAGTTAATTCAAGCAATTCTCATTGGTAGATCATTGATATAGCTAATATACCTGGTCAGATATCGCAAGCTAACATTGGAACTACAAAGATTTCAGAGAATGATAAAACAATGCAATTGCGACCAGTTCGAAGCACATCCAAGCAGCCACTATACCAAAATACCACCCGTCAACTTCTATTGGGGATAAAGATTCAAAAAAAGGCTACTCCTTCCGTTTCAGAGAATACGAATTGGTCACGCAAAACCCTAATTCAAAATCAAGCGGATCCTTAGAAAAGGAGCCATCTTTTAACGAAGAAAATGCAATTTCTTTCTCCATTTCACTTGAAGGAAACACCAAACCTATTCTGTTCAATTTACACGGAAATGGAAACGATGCCTGACGAAACGCACTCCAACAACGGCGACGATATTGGCCCGGCTGCACGGAGCTAAATCAACGGATTTTGTCTGATGAAGTCGTTACACCGATGAGAGAAGCCAAGCAATCACGGGAAGCGAGGAAAGAAGAGAGACGAGACATCGGCAGCAGCGGCGGGGGCAACGCGAGGTTGCCGCCCGCTCTCCGGTCTGGCCCATCAGGCCATCACTGCGACAAATTATGTGAATTTGACCTTGCAGTTTTTGATTTCTCATTTTTTTTTTCTGAAAAAAAAAATAAGAAAACGTATTTTGTTTATAATTTTTATGTTCATTTTATAGAAAATGAGATATCATCTGACTAGAAAATAAAAAAATATCTAAAAATTATTTTCTAAGAAATAAAGAAACACGACGAAAATAAAAAAACACTGCTCGAATCAAATGCTCCCTTTCTAACTTCATCCCTAACCAATTAAATTTTAATAGGACAAATTTAAGAAATTTCTAAAACCAAAAGTACCTCCAATAATTTTGTTAGCAAATTGATCATAGCCTCCGTTGATAAAATCAAATGATTAATAGAGTATAAAATTGTAAAAGTGACAATTTTCATTATTAGATGAAAATATCAATCGGATATTTATCTTCCACATTATATCCAAATATCCGGACGATCAAATATCAATCGTTATTAATTTCCTCTCTTTGTTGTGAGATAGGTGAAACAAAGTCTCTAGCATAAAGGATTTCAGGCTTTTTATAGAAGTGAATAAATTGACAGTCTTATTATTATTTTTTAAAATAAAGCATTAAAAATATGATTTTAAAACAATTAAAAGCATGAAATAGTTAACTTAAACTTTATTAATTGATAAAAAAATTATTTTTACTTAGTATTATAAAAATCGGTAAATCTGTTAACTAATCATCATATATCTTAATTTGATGAGAGATAAATCGTGGAATAATAAAGTTCTTTCGACACGACAAGACAGAGAGGGATCTATTTAAAATCAAAGGAGATTTTAGATTCCTCATCCGATATCGAATTTAGTTCATTCTACAAGCAACTCTGTCCTTACTATCGCGTCGAATCCATAGAGACAGTTATGATGAGTACTCTCCTCTTGAACTTGAACAAGATGCTTACTATTTTCAACGGGGAAGATAAAATAAATTTGGATGTTCGGCAAAAACGAATAAATCGTGTCTCCTTTGCCACCCCTACATTTCACGTTGGTCCCCAGGGCATTCACCGATGGATGACGCGGAGTCACCTGGACGGGTCGTTGAGACAGGGACCCGGACGAGCAGCCTATAGTAAAGACGCGTTTCCTGGTTGGTAACTCGACCTAGATAGGAGAACCAGAAATGAACATGAGGACACCGCACCGCATTTTGTTGCTTCAGTTTTTTTTTTATCGGCGCTAAATATTCAAATCTTTAACTTGATTAATCCGTAGATATCTATTCGATTGTGAATTTTTAAGGAAATACTGAATAATTTTTAAATAAAATATACTCTACTGATTATTAAGATAAATAAAAAAATATTCACAGTTCGACGGATAGATAAACTCTCCGTTCATATCCAGTTCACTGAATTTTTAAAAAAATCAGAATCGAACATCAAAGCTTGTTCTATCAAATCCAGTTAAGACTTCTCGATCCGCACCTGCTCTTCCCCCAATCGACCTCGTCTGATCAAATCGAGCAATGTCTGCTCGATCCGAATCTGCGTTGTCAGATTGAGTTTCCTGGCGAAGAACGATCAGTTTGGCGTTCAAAACGATACATTCAGTTGTATCTGTTGGCAATTAAACCATTGTTTTTAGTTGGATATTAATAGATTTAACCAAAAAATTTTCGAACGAGAAAACTGTATTTTTATCAAAGGAAAATTGGAAGAAAACTGGTACCGGAGGAACATAAAATTGCTCTGAGAATCAAACTTTTCAGGGAAAACTGTTGTCTTATCGAAAGAACATGGAATTGCTGTCGAAATCAAACGTTTCAAAGGAACACGAAACTGATCTTAAAATCAAGCCTTTCAAAGAGAACAGTTTCGTATCGAAGGATCATGAAACTGCTCTCAAAATCATATTTCGAGTGTGAAGGACGAGCAGGAGGAGATCTGAACGATCGCATCTTCCTGCACATTCAGAATGCAAAAAGAGAGAGGGAAAAGCATAAAAAACGAAGTTTTGGGCTCATTCAGAAGAATCGCTACCACGAGCGATTGGGAAAGAGAATTCGGTCGACGTCGCCACCGTCTGCCTCCGGAAGCGATGAGGGAAGCGGCGGCGTTCCTCGGATAGCCGACCTTCCTCACGTTCTTCGAGTGGAATGTCGCCAGCGTGCAGGCGACCGACGCTCGGCGCATCAAAGACGAGCAATTCCAAAGAGGCGGACCATCTCGACGATTTTGTCTTCTTTTATGAGGACTCGACAGACATTGCCACCTCGACGGGCGGGGAAAGGCGGCGAGGAGGAGGCGATGGCGGCTGCGGCGTCGTTCCTCGGAGAGCCAAGGACTGGCGTCCTGCGGTGGTTCGGCGGCGTAGCAGAGCTCGGACGGCCTAGCCTCTCTATCATCGGAAAAGGAGGAGAGGAGACATGAGATCGGAAAGGAAAGCGGAAGCGGATCAGAAACGAGAAGCTTAAATAACCGAATTGCCACCTGCAGTAATATTTTATTCATTTCGAATGGATTCAATTTTGCAGTTAAATTTAATGATTTGAAGTTGCAGAATTAGAACTTTTTAAATCAGTTTATTGGAAATCGAATACGCAACCAAAAGCACGATATATACACCATTAGGTAATAATTAGAAAGTTAAGTGGATGATTATTCCGTTAATGGAAACGGATTAAATTCATTAATTCAAGAGGAAAGGGCCTGGATCGGCATCGCTCCAATGGCAGTCGCTCCAATACGCCCCCGCCGCTGCCGGCGGGTGTTCCGCTGCTGTGGATAGGCCGTAGATCGCCGGATCTACTGCCCCGTCTGTCCATGCCAACCCGTCGACCACCGCCTGATCCAGAAAACTCGTCTGTGCTGTGACCTCTTCCACTGAAATCGGCCGAGATTGGATCGGAAACATCTGCTGCTGGGGTGGTACCGGATTCATGAACTCCAACGGCGACGGGAGCTCACCCTCCTCCGCTGTTGGCAGTGGAATCAGTGCCGATGTCTGATGCATGAACACCGGTTGCGCCCCGATCTCCGCCTCGATCGACCGACACTGGAGCGAAATTGGAAGTGGCGCGCCGAAGCTGCTGAGTATCGCCGGAGCCGACACGGGCGAGAGTGTCGTTTCGCCGAAGATCTCCGCCTCCGGGACTAACGAAGCCCCGCCTGCCTCTTGGCTGAAGTACGTTGTGGGATTAGGGTTTGCATCTGGCTTAGAGGCTGCGGCAGCGGCGGCTGAATTGAGACCATCGGGGCGGCCTGAGGATGACGGTTCCTTGGGCGATGTGAGGCCGCCGGAGGGCTTTGAGGTGGAGGAGGAACGCTTTGATTTGCGGCAGCCGCCGCCGACGGGGACGTTACGGAGGGTTCCGCCTTTGGTCCAGTAACGGCGGCAGGCCTTGCAGAAGTGACGGGGCTGAGCGAGGTTGTAGTTGTTGTAGTAGCAGAACTTGGTGTTGGCGGAGTCGCAGCGGGGGCACTTGACGGGGGCCGCCAGAGAAGGGTGGCTACGAACATGGAGGCGCCCACCTGCTGCTCCTCCTCCTCCTCCTCCGCCGCCGCCGAATAGGAGACCTGCGAGGCCCGGGATTGACCGGTGGTTGTTCATTCACCTGCGACTATAGAATCCTACCGAAGCTTTCTCGGCGGCAGTTCCGGTAAGAGAGCTTCTTCCTCCTGTTGCTTCATTAACTAACTGATCCTCTCGCAATGTTCTTTGCTCGCTCTCCTAAATCTTCACCGGTAGAAGCCACAGCGTTTGTTAGTTGGAACACATTAATTTAACTTGTAGCAGTCGCAAATATCTCGTGTTGTTCTCCTCGTTAAAAATAAAAATCCTCTTTTGCCCTTCTTCCCTCTTTGTTCTCCCTACACCAATTGCAATTCTGTCTATTCAGAGAGATAAGAGCCTCCTTAGTTGTACTAAAGTAGCTAATCTGCTTAGATGAAAAATGAAGAGTCGTAATAAGTCTGTCCACCACCTGAGCAACTTAATAATTTTGGCTTGAAATGAGGTTTCACAATTCTCAACAGTATGAATCTTTTAGCGCATTAAGGATCGACTACTCTTTTATTGGCAAAAAAAATGAGTTGCTTAAGGTAAAAAAAGAAACTTTTTGTGTGGTTCCTTAGTTCCTTAGTTCTTTTATGCTGTTATGAAATTCCAAGGATGGTTAGTCCAGTGTTAACCATGTGTCGAGTGATCTGATGCATATGAAACTCGGAACATTTTATTTAGTGGTTGCATTCCTGGTGCGGCCCTCGAGTCAATGATTATCTGATCTCGAACACAATTCAATTCCTTCTCGTACTAGCATTGTACAATGCCGCTGACCAATTCCCATGTGATGATCCCTTCCCCATCCCCCTCTCACTATTTCTTGCTAGCTAATAGTCGTCCCCACGAGACGGGTTGTTTTGGCTAGAATAGCATGGAAATTATTGTAATGGACAGAGATCGAATCTCAACAAAGGATTTAAAATCTTCATCTGAATTCAAAAGTCCTTTGCTATTCTGGCCAATAGCTCAAGGAATATAATCCTCTCGTGATGTACTTCCTTCGTGTTGACTGTGCGACCGACTGACGGAAGCGCTGGAACGAACAAATCGCCTTTTACTACAATACTAGCTAATAGTCAATAATGCAATGCCCGACATATGTCTCACTTGTTCTTGGAATTAGGATATCACTGCTCCAAGATTTTACTGTAAAGTTTTCTCATAGTAAAATTAACCTTATCTTGCACCCATGATTATCTGATCTCCACTGGACACATGCAGTTTGATTCCTTCTCGTACCGGCACTCTACGATATCGCCGACCAATTCTCATGTGATCTTCCCCATCTCCCTCTCACTATTACATGCTGGCCAATAATGCAATGCCTAACTTATCTTTCACTTCTTATTAGAATCAGTGGATTATTGCTCCAAGAGTTTGGTTCGCTGTAGATTTCCCTTTTTTCTCGTGGTAAACACTATAGGAAAAACATATTTTAGAGATCCATTTCTCTAATTAGAAATTGAAATTAAATTCAGTCTCTAAATTAAAGATCAATCTTTAATTAGTAACTAAAATTAATTCGATATCTAATTCAAGATCGATTTTTGTATATTCGATTTTTAATTAGCCATCGAAATATTTCAATCTTTAATTAGAGATCGAAATTTAATTCGATTTCTAAATTAAAGATCGAAACTTAATTCAATTCATAACTAGAGACTTAATCAAATTTTTTATCTCAATTTCTTTTTTTAATTTTTTACCTAATAATATTTAACAATCGAATTCAATTTCGATCGCTAATTTTAATAACCGATATAAATTTTAATTGTTAACTTTAAAGATCGATGAAAAAATTCTTTCTAAATTAGACATCGATGGATATTTCGATCCCTAGTTAAAAATTGAATTCATATCGATCTTTAATTAATGATCGAAATATCCATCAATCTTAGAGACCGATGGACATTTTGATTTCTAAATTTAAACTAGTTCAGCTAATCGCGGCGTGATTGTTGTGGAACAAAAGATATATGTGAAGCATAAAACCAATAAAACATATGAAACTTAAATATTAAACTTTATCCTTTTTTTATAATTGTAGAAATTAAGAAATGAGAATGAAAGAATTACTTTCAAAATGCTATTTGAAGCATTCAGTAATTTTATATTATTACAGGGAGAATATAACAAATGCAAACATGATAACGATAATGGAATTATCTAATTTTAGCTTGACGCATGGGTGAAATTTGAGTAATGCAATGTTAATTTTGTGATTCACTATTCTCTAGTTTCAATCTTTTACTTTTTGACCAATTGAATCTTGAATTAGGACTATTAAAAAAATATGTAGAGGTGATCAATCAAAAACTTAGATGGCAAGTGTAAAAAAGAATCAATCAATAGTTCAGAGTTATGATCTTTTCAAAAATTGACTCTCGTCAACTTAAAATTTACTCCTTTATATTTATCAAATAAATTAATCCTGAGGGCTGAATTAGGACTATTAAGCAATGATAGATATGTGTTAAATTATTGTACTAGCTGCTTCACCATTTCATTTCATGGGGGGATGTATCCCACGGTACACACACTGAACTCCAATTCTCTAGTGGCTATGACATTATTATTGACAGCATGCAAATTGCAATCGTATGCTTTTTTTTCATTATTAGAGAAGCTAGAAAATATGGTTGCTTGAGATCTGTCCTTTTTTCTTCGTTTTTTTTCCCCTTGTAATAGCTTGGAGGCTAGGAACCCTACATAGGCTGAGTCAGTATCCTTTCATTGTCATGGATTGGATATGAGGATGAGACCATCAATAACAGGTGGAGATGTGAGACTTCAAAAATTGGATATGTACAACTCTGTAAATTTAGCAGCATGTGTTCTGAAGCCACCTATCGTTATATATGTTAATGCCTCAGGAATGCAAAAACACACCTCCTGTTCAATATGGATAATTAAACGGTCACATTAGCTGCACTGGCAAGTGACACGACATAACAGCAAGATGACAAAACACTTAAGTCGGCCTAGGCAGAGAGACAGACTTCTCTATTGTGCTTCAGATATGTGGTAGTGGCTCTGATCATTGTAACACATGCAAGTGGATCTAATATTTTTATTCAATCCAACATATGGATATATATGATCTACAATACTTTACAAAATTGTGCTTGATAAAAATATGTATATATTTTTATGTTTATCAAAATACATATTTCATCGAAGTGTAATGCCTGAATTCATCTCCTAAACCCTTCGGCTTGTGTTTGTTTTAAAAGACAAACACTCCGGCATGTGTGTGCAGTTCAGGAGACGAATTCGGATAAAAAAAAGTATTTTGATTATTACACTCCGACAAAATATATTCTTTGGTAAATATAAAATTATGGTGCATATTTTAATTAATATGCAACTTTGTAAACTATCGCATGACCTATGTTATATAGACAGTTTTTTATACAAGAATTTGTCGTCTTGCCCTTTGCCTCTGTTCTCAAAATTACACAGTGTATAACATCATTTTTTTATGGAATGGACCTTAGGAAATCGAACTAGCAGGATAATGATGGCACTATTTGATGGGCACTGCTTATGAGTGAACTGTGAACCTGCCCCCATCGGGTAGCCCCAGCAGTACTTGGGACAGTAGCGATGAGTGGTGGGGTGAGAAATTGCTTGTCGGACAATAGAGTTAGGAGTGAAATGGCACTTAGTACCTCTTGATAGTTGTAAACGTGGACGGATATGGATTTCATCTCTTTCAGTACTGTTCGAGTCGATATCAATCTAAAGTAGTTTCCTTCTCACTATTCGTTATCAAATCTTTCTACAGAAAGATCGTGATAATCCAATATGCTTCATCGAGTGCCCTCCACCATACACCGTGACTAGCTGAGCTACAGATTTTGGTGGATGTCCATTTCACCCACGTCATCAAGATCTTCTATCTCCCCTTGTCATTATTGATTCATTTTTAGAGAAATGAAATAATTATACATTTTTCATCTAGCCAAGTTTAATTTCTTTTCGCCACCTTCTTCTGCTCGATTGATTCTTCAAACGATGATTGTTTTAGTGATCGAGATGCATTTTGCTTCTTTGGTGCTTTCTTCTCGCAATGTACCTTGTTGAAGAAATGTAGAGGTATACTGTTTGGTTGTCATATGCTTGGAATTTCTTTGAACTAGCTAGCATGCTTGTCGACTCTCAGTTGTTTAAACAGTTTTGTCATGATTTTTATTTTATGGTCCAGTGATAATGACACGATATCTAAACCATCTCAGTTGAGATTTCAGGTCGTCAGTTCAAGTATACACAAGTGTAGGTTTGCATTGTCGAAAATCCATTATCACAAAGTGTTCTTCTTTCTTAGATACTACCATTTGTCAATCTGCATAATTTAAGTATTCTTTCTTAGACACCATCATTTGTCAATCTGCACGATTAAGTGTTCTTTCTTAGATACCGCCGTTTGTAAATTAGGAATAGTGCATAAAAATGTCCATCTGGAACAGCATCCTTAGTTCCCTCATACAGGCAATGACCGCAAAAAAGGTTAAAGAGGGACATCAAGATGAACAGTAGGTTACATACTTCAACAGTGAATGCGATGCTACAGGGACAACACTCCCAAAACTTAGGGGTGATAGTGGATGGTATATTAAAAGATTCCCGTCATGTGAAAAACACATTTCACTATTGATAGATGGATGAACAGTGGGTTACATGCATCCTTCGTACGAGAGAAGAAATTCCCTTCCTACAATAGATGATAGATGGGTGGCATATTAAAAAAAAAAAAAAATCTAAGGGGAAGTTGACGATGAGACATTTGGAGGTTTAAGGGCCAAATCATTCAAGGACAAGACACAGGCTAGCTAATCTGGAGAAAAAAAATATAGCTCAATATGTCATTGTTTGGCCCTAAACTATTTCACCAAAGCTCATTAACACCTTGAAACATATTTTTACTGTACTAAGAAGGCTTCTTAATCACACGACTACCCACTGCAATAGTCATTCTCTCCTGGTCATGAAAGTGACTAGCTAGAGACCTGAACCACTCTCTCTGCATGTTAATTTTCGTCTGGTTCAGAAGAATGATAACTTGGTGTCCCAGCCAAGTGAATGCTCCAAAACAGATGATTTCATCTGGGCAATATTGTTAGATTGGTCACCATCAATGATTTACATGCCTTCTTCACTCCATCATCGCAAATACTGTTATGTCTCTTTCAGCTTTTCAATGGACCACCTCTCAAAATCAAGTGCAACAGCAGCTGAGGGACCATGAAAGCAACACAGTTAGCTAGATCGTGAACTCCAACTCCATCCCACATGAAAAACAATAATATAGATCCACACTTTAAAAAAAATAAAAATAAAAATAGGCGATGAGTATAGAATTTGACGTGGCTTTTTTAGTGTCACGCGATTAATTAATATTTTTTTTTTATCTATCTTTTGGATTTTATTAATGATATTTCTTCTCGATCTTAATTAGTTAAAAGTTATAATATTATGATTTACAAAGGCCCAATGACTTCCATATGTTCTATTTTACGTAAAAGATTGAAACTGTTAGTTAATCTAGTGGCCCTTTAATCTCAGTTTTCAAGATTCGAAGGAGAATAAATTATGAAAGGATTATTTTTATAGACACTATTGATAAGACAATGAGCGATCATTTGAATTCGAGATAGAGTTTTAGATCATCTTCGAAATCGTTTTTTATTTATTATGTAAATTTATCTATTGATTTATCAACGTTTCTAAATATGTGCATATCCAATCTTCATCAACCTTTGTGCAGGGAACAAATATTCAATGTGTCGAGACGATGATTGGTGGGTTTATTACTTGCTTACGGCACACCGAGTAGGTTAGACGGATTATCCTAGTTCAGTGTAAACTAGTTGGGTTGCATAAATAGGACGGAGGAGTTTAATGATAAGAACCTGTCAAATTAATAAATTAGGCAAAATAAACCATTAATTGGGACCAATTATGTTGTCATAGTAAACAAACTGAGCTTGTGGTCTCTAGAGCTATGGTACAGTGACAGAGTGTCTATATAATTTTTCAAGTTTCAGTTTTTATAAATTTATAAAAAAAAATTCAAAATAGAATATTCAATTCTAGAGAGTTGGACTACGATAAATTTATAAAAATTTTTTTCAAATAGAGTATTCAATTTTAGAGAGTTGAATTGCTCGGTTGTTGTTACGTGCGCTTTTTAATTTATTCCGACGATCAATAAAAAATTTTTTAGAGTCAAACCGATCACTTTTTAAATTAATCCAGCTGAATATTTGGACTTTTAGTCTACTAAAAAAACTGAGCTTTATGAAATGGTTGGATAGGCAAAATAAGCAAAAACTTGTGGGCTCCAAATGCATAAAGAGAGACATGATTTCATACACATCCATCAAAAAGATGCAGCCAATCAATTAATTAATGAATTAAGAAAAAAAATGTATGCATATTGATCAGTTGCACTTCTTTTTTTAATATTTTAGGTTTAGTCGGTTTAATTTTGAGACTGATCAAACCTTATGGATTGCTAAATAATTCATAAATGAGATATGCTCCATTGATTTTCAAAATATATTAAGAAAATATTCGTGACTCAATAACTAAGTTTGATGACGTACTCATGTCGTCACTGTGAGACAGATCCGATGTTGAAGATGTACTCTATTCGAGAAGATAAACTCTCGATCCATATTCGACTCAGAATTATCTATCTAAATTTTTTAAAATTCAGAATTAAATTTATTTTAATAAATAATCGAATCGTGTTAATTGATAAGACACCTTTCATTATTTTATCGTTGCACTGTGCTCATTAAGGCGATCAGTTGCACTTTCGGCATCTTAATAAATGATTTGAGATACGCCAAGAAAGTAATAAAATGCAAATAACGAACTAAATTGCAAAAGAAACATGTCGACAGAAGCCAGTGGCTAAATGGCGTCAGCGCGTGCCAAGTTACGTACAGAGAACGAGCTGGCACGTGATTCTACTCGTGTCCTTATCTTCAACGTCTGAGATCGCCTCCGACAGGTGAACGGTGAATACGGTGTCCGGCGAGTTTCAAATCGTAACGGGCCCAAAGCTACCGGCCCAGTCCAGTTCTCCAGTTTCACAAAATTGGCCATGCTAATAACAATAATTACAATCATAACATATAAATCCTATTTTTTTTTTCATATGTTTCTTGCTTAAATCTCTCTCTCTCTCTCTCTCTCTCTCTTTCAGTTTTTAAAATATTTTTCATTCCCTTTGTATACCACCATTAACATTTAATTTATTAAAATAAAACTAGAAAATAAATAAATATTTATTTATTCTTTTTCAAATGTTTATTAATGATTTAAATATTATAATATAAAGTATACATAATTATAAGCGTTTCATCATTTTCTCTTCTAGAAAAACACATTGCCAACCATGTTTGTGTTTGATGAAGACAATTTGATCTCTTTCTTTTTTCAACTCATTTTATTTATTTATTGTTGATGCCTCTGGTCACTTGCCTCAGAGTCAACCCAAATTATTCTAAGATCTCGAGCAAGATCTTGATAATTGAGCTCTATTTAGGATTAATTTTGACATAAATTTTTTTTGTGTGTCTTATATAAAGACTCTAATAATATTAAAAAAATTTGGACCCTGAACAATCGCTTCAATAAATCTGGCCCAGGGCTGGCTCTGACTTGCCCCTCCCTTCCACTTGTTGGAGGGACATCACTGTTTGACCTTTTTTTCTCTACGATTAGATCGCTTGTTAGTGAATAAATATGAAGAAAGAACTTGTTTGTTTTTGATTAATAATTGCACAAATTTTTGACAGTTTTTTTTACTATTCTTTTTTTATCTTTCTTTTTGACACTATATATTCAGGCTTTCTAATCCCATGAAATTTTTCCACTGATTATTAGGGTAAATTAGAAAGTTCATACAGCGGGCAACCTAGTAGCCCAGCTTTCTGTGGTCGAGTATCCCATTTGGAAAAAATTTCTATAAATTTATCATAATTAGGGCTCGAACCATAGCTGTCTGAAAAACTATATGAGCGCTCACCACTACACCATAATTCCAAGAGTTTTTCTCATCTTTCATGATAAATGGTACCTTATTTAAATTTGATTCGTCGGTAGGTTGTACAAACAAGAGCTACAATTATAATTTCTAAATTGAGGTTGAGAAAAAGTTAGAAATAGAATTTGCATTATTATTTGCAAACTACGTAAGTTAGAGAGTTTATTTTTCATTATTTTATATTACATAACTGAGAATTTATATATAATTACCTTTGGTGAAAGATTGAAGATCAAATGTGCATGATCAAATGATAAAGGATTTTACAATAATATCTCTCAATAATATAAGAATCTATTCTGGTTAATTATTATGTCAACATATTCAAATTTCACGTGTCACAATGTGATTCAGATGTCATAACTAATAATTCAAATGTTTGCGTTAAAAATCTAGTAATAATACTAATATTGAATTTAATTATTATAGTAGACTTGATAAAATTATTGAGGTGGAATATCCCACTTTACCAATAAAAAAGTTAGTATTATTCAAATATTCATGATATGATCCGACTCCAAAAATAAAAATTAGAGTACATCCGAACTGCAATTTAGTTGAAGTTAATGCAAATAAAAGAATTAAGAAGTTTGAACCTTTTATTTTAGTGGTTCAAGCGAGTCAAATTTTTTATATTGAATATCCGACGAAGAGAAAGTCTAATGAATGATTAGCAATTTGTCAAATAACGAAAAGAAAGTCTAATGAATGATTAACAATTTGTCAAATGAAGTCTCGATTGATTATAGAAATGTCTAACACTATCAAAGCTCAAAATCATGATGTATTTCAAAATAAGAGAGTAGACATTCAGTTGATTCACAAATTCAATCGATATCTCAGTTATTTGTAATTGTAAATGTAAATGTCACTAGGAACTAGACACTACAAAAATACATGAATTTAGCGACGAAAATAATTTGTTGCAAATCTGCAACAAATTTTGCGACGAATTCGAAAATTCGTCGCAAATTTGTAACAAAATTTGCGATGAAAATTTTTTTATTGCAAACTTATTACATTTCCAATAAATTTATTTTCGTCGCAAATATCGTCGCAAATTTGCGACGAAAATGATATTTCGTGGCAAATTTGCGACGAAATGTCAAATTCGTTGCAAACTTTTGCAACGAATCCCGTATTCGTTGCAATTTTTGCGATAAATTTAGGAACGAAAGTTTTTCATCGGACAATTTCAATTATTTGGAAAAAATAACGCCGGGATAACTTTGCGACGAATTTTATATTCATCGCCAATTTGGAAATGATTTTTATTTTCGTCGCTAATTTTGCGACGAAAAAATAAATTCGTCGCAAAATATTGCGATGAAATATGAATTCGTCGCTGAATCTGCAACGATTTAATAATTCATTACAAATTTTGCAACGAATATTAAATTAGTCGTAAAATTAGCGACGAATATTTCATTCGTTGCCAAATTTCTAATTATCAATATCTCCTCGCTTTCCCTTTCCCTTTCTCTTTTCATTTTCGTCGATCCGATCCCTCCGAAATCCCGGTACGTATCTCTTCCCTTTCTCCGCTCTTTCGGTCGGAGAAGATCCAACGCCTGCTTCCCGCCGCCGCGAGCTCGCCGCCCCGCCACGCGAGGAGACGGCCGCGAGCACGGCTCGCCGCGGCGAGGCCGCATGTCGCGAGCACGACGCCGCGAGCACGGATCGCGCGACCACGCCGTGCTCGCGACGGTGGCTGCGCGCGCGAGCTCGCGGAGAGCTTCGCGGCCGCGAGCACGCGAGCAGCGCTCTCGCGGCCGGCCGTCGCGAGCGCGCGAGCTCGACGCGAGCGCAAGGCTCGTTCGCGGAGAGCTCGCGGCCATGGCGAGCTCGCCACAGCTCGCTCGCGGCTCGCGGAGCTCAAGTCGGCTTAGCTGGCTGCCGCTGCTCGTGGTCGGCCGCCTAGCACGCTGGAGCTCGTGACGCTCACGGCACGCCAGCGCGACGCTCGAGCCGCCACGCGCCACGCCGGCGCGAGCTCGCGGTGCAGCTTACGCGAGCCGTACGGCCGCCGAAGCCGCCTGGCGGCGCGGCGGCTCGCGCAGAGTCGCCCGGCGGTTTCGCGCCGGCACAGTCGCCCCGCTGCGGCGTGGTGGCGCAGTCACACGCACCGCCGCAGATTTATGTTGACTTTAGATCACGCACAAAATATTAACATGTTATTTCAATTAAATTATGTAATATAAATAAAAAATTAATGTTTTATTTTTCATCGGTTTATCGTATTTCCATTTTTCAGGTGATCCGCGAATTTGTAAAGTCTTCTGCTGGGAGCTCATCCGTTCCTTCCATAGAGCAGGTATATTATATATTCTAAAATTTATAACATTATTATTTTATACTACATATAATTAATGTTTAATTTTTTATATTTCTTCTCCGAAGATTTTATTATTAATTTTTTTCTTTTACGTTACTTTTTTTGTAGGTTTTAAATTTTATGATAAGTATCTATGTTGATCCATATATTTACAGGATATCATCAGTCTTTGAGAAGATTACCAGCAGTTTCTTATAACTTACAATTTTTTTCTTCATTTGATTTGTATTGCTATCTATATGTGGTATCTTAATTTCTCTTGATTCTCAAACTTTCTTCCGACTTAGGCTTGTATCATATCTAGTAACATGATAAAGAGAACTTTAGGACTACATAAGAAGTTAGAACAATTTTGGTAGATTCTTTTCGTGTTATGTTACTAGATATGATTCTGAGTCTAAGCCAGAGGAAAGTTGAAGCTGAAATTTCGACCGAAGAAATTAAGATATCACATATAGATAGGTAGGGATGCAAATCGAGCGAAGAAAAAAATTGTAAGTTATAAGACGTCAGAGAATTTTTTTGATATATTGGTAGATTATTTCGGCATCTAGTATTGCATATAAAATATGGTAAGTTTTTTCATATTATTCATTATACATTCGATGAATATGTGAATCTTTTTTACTTTATTATTCTAATAATTATGATTGATAGTTTTGACAGTTATAGATGGAATAGTGATGGACATGTGTATTCGGGCTCTTCCCCAGCTGCAGGATCTCTCCAATTGTTGAATTTTCTGGTTCTAGCTCCAACTACAAGATCTCCTTCTCCAGTTACAGTAGGATCTTCGGTTCTCTAGCTGCAGGATCTCTTTTTCCAGTAAAAATTAATTGTTGAGAGGAAATATACGCGAGAGTTGAGCGTAGTTATGTTTCAATTTTATACCTAAATGTTTCTTGACTAGTACGGTTACATTCAATATTTTTGTATTATAAATTTCATACGATCAATAGTTTATTATTTGTATTGATGAATAGGGTTGTAAACGAACCAAGCGTTCATGAATGAGCTTGGTGTTCGACTCGGTAAGAGCTCGTTTATGTTCGTTCAATATGCACCAAAGTCAATTAATAAACAAACTTGAACATCTTGATAAATTAAATAAACAAGCTTGAACATGTATGTGTTCGGCTTGTTAATGTTCGTGAACAGTGTTCGTGAACAGTGTTCGTGAACAATGTTCGTGAACGGTATTCGTGAACAATGTTCGTGAACATTAACAAGCCGATTTATGATTATACTCTTTAAAAATTATTTTTGAATTTATTTATACTCATTTATAAATCATGATTAAATTAGTAAAATTTTAAATAAACAAACAAGTTTGACTTGAGAGTTTGATAACGTTTAAATAAATCAAATTTAAACAAGCTTGAATCAAGCTTGATTAGAAGCTTGATACCCATTAAACAAGCCAAGCTCAATTCAAGCTCAAACCAAGCTCAAGCTAAAATAAAAATTACCAAGCCAAGCTTGAACAGGTTTTTCAGTAGCTTGGTTAATTTTAGGCTTGGCTCGGCTCGACTTGGTTATCTTATCAAACAAGTCTGAACACTACAGAGCTTGGCTTGGCTCGGCTCGTTTACAGCCCTACTGATGAATCATTTTGAATGATTAGATGTGTTTATCAAATTTGATATGTGAATTTTTATATATTGTTATATGTGTTTGGAATACAAATTGTAAAAATAGATAAAAATAATAAATTATATAATAGTATTTTTTTTCATATTTTTTAAATTAATTTGGCGACGAATAGTTATTTTCGTCGCCAAATTTTTGCGACGAATTATTTTTTGGTCGCAGATTTGGCGACGAATTATTTTTTCGTCACAAATTTGGTGACGAACTATTTTTTTGACGCAGATTTGGCAACGAACTTAGTTTCGTCGCCAAATTTGGCGACGAATAATTATTTTCGTCGCCAAATTTAGCGACGAATTTTGCAACGAAAATTTTATTCGTTGCAATTTTTGTGACGAATTTTTTGTTTTCGTTGCCAAATTTAGCGGCGAATTATTTCCAATGAAAAAAAATTCGTTGTAAAATTTGTCGCCAAATACTTAATTTTTTGTAGTGAGATAATGCAGAGATTTCCATTAGCGAGGAGTTTAAGTTTAACAATTCTAATTCAGACACAGAATCACGATGATGATGATTAAATAGTAAGATTTAAAATTATATTTTAGCTATTTGTTTTTAAATACAAGAAACTATCATAGTTATTTGTTGATAATATTTTAAATTAGCATGTGTTATAATGCTATTTAGATACGGACACAAAATGACCAAATTATACTTCGAATTATCGATGCTAAATAAATATTTTTATCATATATTGTTACCAGAGTGAGAATCTTACTTGGTTAATAAAATCAAGATCCATGAATGATTCAAACAAGGCTGATTGATTGCATCTTTCCGAGACTCTTGGAAAAATAATAATAATAACAATCCAGCGTATCGTAAATGTGGAACTTGGTGCCACAGTGTAAGAATGAATTTTCCCTCGTTTCAGTAGATTAGATATGTTTGAATGAAGTTGCATAATAGTGTTGAAGATTTAAAGAAGCACTAGGCATTCTTGCTTAATTTTCTTAATGCATTGTTGTAGAGATTGACCAAGATATATAATATCGACCGAATAGATTTCGCAAAAAGATTGAAATCGTCAATCTAACCGTCTTCACTGGCCTATCCCACGACCAATATGAGTAAGATAAATCGCGGGAGGACTTTTGGTCTTGACGCGATTGACCAGAGCATAAAAGGGTCATCTGAGATCGGGGAGAGATTTTAAACTCTTTTCCGGAATCGATCTGTATTCATTTCGCAAGTATCGTCCTGTCTCAATCAATGCGCCATCTCCATAGGGACTCAATATATCGACATGATAGATGTACATGTGGATGGTGGAATCATTATATACCACTCGCAAGATTATGTGAATTTGTTGTGCATGTAATTCAAATGGTTCATCACCAGCTATATATTACAAGATAACTATTGCTATCTTGCTATTTACATCACATCTGAGCATACAATTAAGAAATTATGGACGAATCATTCATTTTTAATTTAGGAACGAGATCCTAAATAGTTAATGCAACTAATTCAATTTATTCTTTAATTTGCTTGCGTTATCAGCGTTAATTAACAGCATGTCATTGCAGGGCATTAGAAAGAGTCCAACCCATATATCTTAATACCAACTTGATGAATTGAAGTTTCTTTTCATATAAACTTTGTGTAACAAATCAATTTATAAAGCCAAAAGCTAATCTTGAGCATATTACAAATTTAGAGCTCAATGTCATGCTAGTTTTTGTATTTGTACTTTTTTGACTTCTTTTTTTTTTTTTAAAGAATATGTCAATATTGCAGAAATAACTAGTCATCAGATCGAGTTATTTGTGGAGATTAATCCATGCACAGATATCCAAGAGTTGAGACAAAAGAAAGAAAGGTTCAGAGTTTGTGATTCAAGAGGAATGATTCCTAGTTTATGGCTCATTCTTGTAAGATTATTTCAAATGCAAAAGAGATTGATATTGACTTGGTAAATTAGTGACAGATTTTAAAGTTTCAAAGTTGAGCCTGAGAAGCAAAATAGCTGCATAAGCAACGACTATTAAACTAGACTAAAATGGAGATCACTACAAGTCAACCCTTGCAGACTAGTTCAAAAAGGACTTCCTCGTAAAACCTTATTCTGATAAATTTATAAAAAATTTTTTTATCGGTTTGCTTAGTCAGGAGATGAAATAATTAAAGAGATATTCAGTTCTTCAACCTCTAGAGAATCAATCATCCCCAACCTCTCATTCATTCACTGAGTCCTTTTTGCTTGTTTGAATGATCTATCCTTCGGTTGGTGAACCTTCAAAAGCAGCTCCATCAAGGCAAAAGTGAGTAAATTCCATGTTAATAAACAGAAAATGTTGCTTTTTTTTTTTTTATGTTTCCGTTTAATGGATGAGGAGCACTGGAATATGTTTTCATTAATTGAATTAAACTACAGGTTTTATCTTATATACTAGAGCGAATTTGCAAGGATAATTGACCATTATGATGCTTTGACATAGAATTTTGCATTTAATTCTAACAATTTCTCTTTCAGTATCGTCTTTGATATATGATTTTAGCTGTTGCTGATCATACACGGCAACCGAATGCCATGGAGCCAGGAATGGAACCACAGGTCCAAGAAAACATTGCAACAAGCAGAACTGAATTCCTGGCTTCTTTGTCGTCGAAAGTCATCGTCGCCAAGGAGCTAGTTACGCGATGCAGCAGTGGAGGTCAAGTGACCCTGGACAATGAACTCCAAGCCACCATCACACAACTAGAGGCAGTGATCAGAAGCATGGCAGTCGATCTCAGCAACATTCCATTTTACAATTTCAGGAACCAGAGAAATGCTGCCATTGCCACGAACCAATTCAGCCAGCCACTGCAAATTTCTACGAATCGCCCAAGGTCTAGTGGAGAAGGGGAAAGTCCAGTTTCAGCTTCTCACAGGGAGAATATTTATGAAGGTTTTGTTAAAGCCATGTACGATGGCACACATAGGAACGATGCTGCCGAAGCATCATCCAACATTCTCCCTCAATTAGCGGAAACTCTGCAACCTGCTTACCAGGGCTTCTTCTGTCCGTTAACAAAGAGAATTATGAATGATCCTGTCACCGTAGAAACTGGCATAACGTACGAGCGAGAAGCTATTGTCGAGTGGTTAGATAGGTCCTCAGAAAATGTGATCTGCCCGACGACAGGGATCGAGATCAGAAGTACTAGTTTCAGCAACAACGTAGCTTTGAAGAACACAATCAAAGAGTGGAAGGAACGAAGCGAGGCGACTAGGATCTGGATCGCAAGCAGTGCTTTGTCATTGGCCACTTCAGAAACCATGGTGCTGGATGCACTCGAGGAGCTTCGACTGCTGAGCCAGCATAAAAAGCACAACGTGGAGCATATGCACAATGTCGGAATCACACAGCGAGTCGAGCAGCTTCTAAGGCACGATAGCGTGACGGCGCGGTGCGAGGCGATGCATCTTCTGCGCTCACTGGTGGAGGACGAAGACGGAAAGGTTTTACAATCCTTCTCTTGTGGTTTCAGTTGAATTCTAAATCGGATCGATCTGACTGAGTTCGATGATGGATGGATTTACATCTGCAGGTTATCATTGCAAGGACGAGAGCCCTCACGAGGACAATCAAGATGATGTCCAGTCACAATTCTTCAGAGAGGCATGCAGCTGTGTCATTCTTACTCGAGCTTTCAAAATCTGAGATGTTCTTGGACAAGATCGGGCGGACACCTGGTGGAATCTTGATCCTGATCACGATGAAATTCAATAAGGAAGCTGATCCTTTTGCTGCAGAAAAGGCAGAAGAAACTTTGAAGAACTTGGAGAAGCTACCACTGAACATTAGGTGCATGGCAGAGAATGGATTCTTGGAACCTCTTTTGGACCATCTCAGTGATGGTGAGTACCATTTCGACTCTCAGCTCTCCACATTTTCCTCGAGAAACTAGAACTGTGACCACTTGCCCGGCACTAAATTGCATTGGCATAGTACAGGTTCAGAGGAGGTGCAGATGGATATGGTGAGCTACCTTGGGGAGATCTCTCTCGACGATTACACGAAGACTTATGTAGCAGAGAGAGCCTCCAATACCCTCATCCAAATGATTAGCAGAGGCAATGCTATCATCAGAAGAGAAGCATTCAAAGCTCTAGTTCAAATCTCATCTCACCCTCCCAACAGCAAGATACTCATCGATGCAGGCATCGCCCCCATCATGATCGATGAGATACTTTTGCGCAGAATCCACAGCGAACCGCCGGATTCCCAGGAAGAGGCTGCTGCAATCCTTGCCAACGTACTCGAATCGGATGCAATAGATTTCTCCTCCGACGTAAACGTGAACAAGAATGGCCACACCATCACCTCGCATTACTCGGTTTACAACGTTGTCCACTTGTTGAAGTGCTCGATGGCGGAAGAAGTGAATGCGAACCTCATAAGAATTATACTTTCCCTCGCCAACCGATCAAAGCCTCTGGCCACAGTCGTGTCGGTGGTAAAAGAGCTCGATGTAACGCAAACCATCATCGAATTCCTCAATTCGCGATCGGAAGAGCTCGCAACTGTCGCTGCAAAGTTGCTCATCGTCCTCTCTTCTCACATAGGCTACACTATAGCCGCAGGTCTCTGCAAGACACAAGGCCAGCCGGAGGGCCTGATCAGAAACTATGACACGGTGCGGATCTCCGAGAAGCAAGCCGTTTCGGCACACCTGATCGGAAACCTGCCGCACTCAAGCACGCCGCTCAATTTAGCTCTCCTCCACCAAGGCGTGGTGCCGTTGGTTCTAGGCAGGATACGAGAAATCCAGAGAGGCGAAATCCGAGCCAGCAACACGAGGCAGGCAGAGTGCTATTTAGAAGGCCTGACGGCCATTCTCGTGAGGTTCACCAGCAGCTTGCTTGACCAGGAGATACTCGAGATGGCCATGTCGATAAATTTAACTTCAGTGTTTCTAGACTTGCTTGTGAGGCCATGCGGAAGCAGTGAAGTCCAAAGGTTAGCGGCTGTGGGGCTGGGGAACCTCTCTTCTCAGTCACTGAAACTATCAAGGCCCCCTGCAGAGGTCAAAAAGCCTTCCAGAGCAGTAAGCATTTTCTTCAAGTCCACCTCGGTCTCGAACAGAGAAGGTAGTAGAATGGCGTTAGCTTGCCCGGCACACCGGGGAGTCTGCTCCTCGACCACTACCTTCTGCTTGCTGGAATCCCGAGCTGCAGAGAAGCTGTTGGCCTGCCTCGACAATGAGAATGCCAAGGTCGCAAAGGCAGTGTTGTCGGCCATCGGAACCCTCTTGGATGAGAGCGTGGATGTGGAGGGCAGTGCGAGGGCACTGAGCGAGCTTGGTGCAGTGAAGAATGTGCTCGGGGTGTTGAAGGTGCACAGGGACGAGGATGTCCTCGAGAGGAGTCTATGGCTGGTAGAAAGGTTTTTGGAGAAGGGTGACCAGAGCTCCTGCAAGGAGATCTACGGCGACAAGGTGTTGCCGGCGGTGCTGGTGTCGGCCTTCCACAGAGGGGACGGCAACACCAAGAGGATGGCTGAGAACGTTCTTAGGCATTTGAATAGAATCATGAACTTCTCCGGTAAGAATTTTGTTATGTGATGTGTTTTGAGTTCATTCAGACAGACAGAAATAAGATCTGAAATTTCTTTGGTATATGAATTTGATTGCGCCAAAGATGCTATTGACATTCTTGTGATCTATCTATCTATCTACATCTTCCTTCAGTACAACAATTTAATCAGGTTTAAAGAAAGTTAATTGATCTGAAGAGTCTACAGTAAATGGTGTTGGGTGTTTACTGACCTGCTGCTATCGATATGTGAATTTTACGGATGAAGAATCTAATTCGTTTGTCTTTTTTTTTTTTTTCATATGATTTTTTTTTTACTAGCATTAGACTTGATTAATCCTGGAGACTTTCCATCTTATCTTATGGATGTTTGATGAGGTACTAAATAATTTATAGATGAAATATATTCCATTGATCGTCAAGATAAATCAAAAAGTGCTCGTGTGGACAATCTGCAACATCCTTAATTTATTATTCTATTTGGAGAAATTTTTTACAAATATATTATAATTGAAAATCGAATTATAGATATTTAAAAATTCAACTGAATATTCTACCATTGTCCGGGAGCATGATTCCTTCTTTTAGAGCTATAAGAATATATATTTGGACGTCTTATCCATTGTGTAACTATTCTATTCTATATCTCAATCTCTACCCGTGGCCAGTCCATACGTCAACAAGTCTCGCAATATAGCAAACTTATGCAATGGCAAACATCTCGGAAAAATCATCGACTATTTATTTATTTTTAATTATTAATTATGGACGATCAATTCTGTCCATATAAATTTTCTATTGACTATTGAAATATATTAAAAAATATTTACAATGGATAACTCAACTATCTAACCTTCTAAAATTTTTCATCACTTTTAATGATGCAACTATTGCAGCAAAAAATGAAATCGTCCTCAATGACTTTTCTAGAGCGACTCCACCCACTCCGAAAGAGAATAAATGATGAAGATTTTCGTCTAGCATAATCTGAATCATGCGATTTTTTTTTTTTTTTGAATTAGTATTAAATATTTAAATCTTTGACTCGATTAATTTTGAGAATGATAATCTCTAGACGAAATATACTCTATTGATCAAAAAATAATAGCATGGAACTGCAACATTCTTGATTTGTCATTTTATTTAAATGAAAATTCTATATATTTAAAAATTTACTAATGCTACACTATAGTTTAGGACACTATAGTTGAAGTGTCTTATCTCAAGTAGTAAACATAGAGACGTGTGTTGTATAAGATTTCAGATTCGAGTCCTCCTCGCAATAAGTCTTTATTGACTGAGATACTGGATCGACCAGGTATTCTTATCAACACAATGGTATTATGCCTCTAAAAATCCTCTCAGAGGTTTTTGATAAGGGTCGTTTCGGCGGTGAGATTAGTCACTTTAAAAAGTTTACCTATTACAATTTACTTTCCTTCATGCGCTAGTTACTAGTCTCAAGGGTCAAAGGCCTATCGAGATTTACCTCCTTTATAATGGTCCGAAGACGAATTGATAAGGACCACTAAATTGATGGATTTCAATCTTTTGCACAAGAGGACAAAATGACGTGACTATTAAACCTTCATGTGATTTTCCCGTCACCTCGAATTTGTCCATTTAGTGCACGCTCGCTGTCTCCTCTATCCGACAAAACTTGGGCTCCTTTTGACCAAAAAACAAAAAAGTTATATATTGGTCAACGCCAAGTTTGATGAACGTGAATAAATTAATTGAAAGGAAAAGGAAAGAAAATAATAATAATAATAAATCAATATCGAATCGTGATGCTGGAAATATACGATATGTTGCTAGTTTCTGACTTGTGGACTCGGCTAATACTTTGTTGCCTAACAAAACCTGTAGTAAAATAACTCACATAAACCATGGAGATCATGAAAGCTTTTTTTTTTTAACAAAATAAAATCAAGTAAACTAAAGTACTATCCTCGCGAAGCAAAAGAGAGAGACAAGTGAATCCTAAGATTTTGTTTTTATAATCGTTTCGAGAATCCGTAGAACATGATTGATTATTTCTAGAGATTAATTGGACCGAAGATTCGAATACTTTGAAGTCAATCAAAATAATAATAAAAAAATAATTTTTTTTTTTTCACTTTGGATGATCCGTTGGCTAAAACAACATAGATACGATTAGGACTAGATAAAGATCGAATCTCAGAATGAAATCTAAACTCTCATTCGAATACAGAAACCTTCCGTTGTTTCTAGCCAACGGATCAAAAGACATATATAGTTCCCGTGATTTATCTTCCTTTATCATCATCAAGAAACTGACGATGAAGGACGCTAGGAGCGAACGAAATCATCTTTTACTATGAACAATAAAATAATTCTCGAAGGCTAAATTTTCATTCTCGGTCCCCACAAGAGAATCAAATGACTAGCACAGACAATAAAATTGCTACAAAAAGCAAGGGTCCATCTCTAAGGATTATAAAATTTTTCGAGGTGTCTATTCTCCTATCATATTAATTCTTAATTGGACAAAAATATTCCTTATAATTTATCTCACTTACAATAATTGTGGGACCAATCAATAGAGACCACTAAAATGACAAATTTCACCTTTTGCTCTAATAATAAAATAATTTTCTACCAAATCTTTCGTTTGTCCTTCCATTTTATTAGCGTTGGATTGAATATAAAAATACTTCTTGATTTATCTTCTTCTGCGGAGTCAAATGATAAAAGACCTTCGGAGGGACAGTTCACTTTTTTATTACAATAATAAAGTAATTTTAAAAATACTATCCAAGTATTAATCGTTTTTAAAAAAAATAATGCCAAAATACCCGTTAAATTTCAAATTTGTTATCAAAATGCCCTTCACTTAATAAATGAATATTAATGAAATCTTAATTTACATTTTAAGAAACGCTGTTAAGAACATTTTAAAATTACTTCAAGTGCCATATGCACATTTTCACATCCAATAGACACCCTCATTCAAGCTCTATTCAGTACCTTCATGTAGTCCAATCATATATCTTTATTTAGTTTAATCATATCTCTTCATTTAATTCAGAATTCAAGCAGATGCGTTCATTTAATTCAACTAATTAGTTTATTTATTTCAATCGAGTGTTTTTTTATTTAATTTATAATTTAAGAGAATCTTCAAGCTCTAATCCTATTCCAGTATTCCTTGAGGTGGTCTATGAAGAACTAAAACAGAGAATTGACATAGAATTGTGTTCAACGTGAAACAGAATCAACTAGGAATAAGACCATTCTCACTTGATTCTTCTGACCCATTCGACCCTCTCCACTCATTCATTCTACTTAACTCGCCCAATCCATCTAACCATCATTCTGCTTTTCCTATCTTCCCTATATAAAATGTAGAATCGCCACATTAATAGTCTCCTCCGACTGTCTTTATTGATGAAGGAGATAAATTAAAATCCAGATGACAAATACAAATGAGAGAATCCATCGATAGTTCAAAGTCATAACTTCTCTAAGAATTAATTCATGTTCATTTAAAAATTATTCTTTTGTACTTATCAACTAGATTAATCCGTAGGCTACCTATCTTCCCTATACACTTGACTCACTCAGTGCCAAACCTACCCGACCCACTCAGCCTCATTCATACTCAATTCGCTCAAGTAACTCCATAGGCCCGACCTGTCTAACCCACTCAGAATCTATATTTCTGAGAGAGAGAATAAAGCATAAATATGCATTCCTTGGAATAATGAAACAGCTAGCAAAAAAAAAAAAAAACAGAAGGAAATAATAATTTCTATGAGAATATTACTTTATAAATTGATTTTTGAATCAAACATAAGAATAAATATTCTATAAAAATTAAAAAAAACAATAATAATAATTCTCCCTATGAAACAACACGCCATGAACTACTGAATATATATATATATATTTTTTTTTTGAATGCGCTTTCAGGATCACTGTGATCCCTGTTACAGCACCTCAAAAGGGCAATATGAACTGTGGCACATTAATTGCCACATCAATTTCATCTATCCCAACACGTACCCATTGAGCACCACCAACTCCCATTCCCATTGGAAGAGCATATGGAGGGAATGGAATCAATCATGAACGTAAGAATGCATCAAAATCACGGTCGATCACATTCCAGATTCATCATTGTCCAATATCCACATATTTATTCAAGAAACAGAAATAGCATACATACTGCATGATATTATTTTTATTGCATCCCTTAAGTTGCTAGAAGAAGAGCATTTGTCTCACATCATGGCCCCCACCAAAAAACATATTTAGATCTCCCAAGAATTGAACGCTGGGTCAGTGCCTTTAAAAGAGAAAGAAATGGAGTCAAAATGTGACATAAAGAATATGCCCAAAGTTGGTTGTTCTGGTGTTCCTAAGCAAGCACCAAAGGAGTGAAAGTTGTGGATATGTGTCAACCACAGCAGCCAAAAACGATGCCTTCCTCTCGCAATGATCCTTTTCCCGGGATGCCCCGTGGCTGAGAATATGTTAGAAAAAGAAAAAGAAAAGTTGGCAGTAATCACAAGCCAAAAGAATCACAAAGATTTGTTTGTCCTCCATCCAAGCACTGGATTGAGACTTTTGGAATTTTGAAATTGCACAATCCTATGTCCCCAAGCCCAGGAATTGGATGCGTGGCATAAGTCTTTATCAACCAGACATGGATGTAGAGAGTTTGACACGAGGAGAAAAGTAGATGTTTGATCGTTGTGGACAAAGATAATTCAGATGGCTTTTTCGTCACTCAGTTCTAGTTGCTCTCGTCTGAAAATTGATACAAAGGACTTTATATGAAAAGTTGAAGACCACAAAAATGGAACATCGATAGCAAAGACAATTACAATCGTTCTCAGCGTTTCTTACCGTCGATTCTTTGATGATGATGAAGAAAGGTAAATCACATGGGAAGCAGAGGAGAGGCTATACCTCTTGACCCATTGATCAGAAACGGCGGAAAACTTCTGAGTTCGGGTGAGAGTTTTAAATCTCGTATCGAAATTCGACCCTTGTTCATCTGTAGCAATATCTGTGCTACTCTAGCCAACGGGCCATGCCGTAGGGACTCACAAAAATGGAACATCTGTAAAAGATTGGAATTGTCAACCTAGCGGACCCCACCGGCCTGCCCCACAACCATTGTGAGGAAAGTAAATCACGAAGGACTCTATGGGCCTTGACGTGGTGGCCAAAACACGTGGGGATTATCTGAATCTAGAAAAGAACTTTAGACCTCCTCCGGAATCGACCCATGTCACTTCTGCAAGTACCGTTGTGCCTTAGCCATCATGTCATCCCCGTAAGGACCGCAAAAATGGAACATCGCTAAAAGTAATGGTAGCCAAGATAGTTTAAAATGGATGACGATGTAGCATACGAGACAAAATGATGCATCAGGAGAAAGTGTAAGATACCCCAAGCCGAATGCCAAATAATGTGAATGATGACAAACACACAGCAGAGTTCCTGTTCATCTAGTTGTTCAAACTCATTAGACCTCATATTTTAAAAAAGACGAGCATGAATAAATGGAAATATTACTATGGTTTTTGCCAATTCAAAGAAGTTGGAACAGATGCTAGTGTTTCTTCTAGTGGTACATCAGGTTATAATCAGCTGCAAATCATTCTTCAAGCAAAGCCAGTAAAATAGAAAACAGGTTTTCACACAAACTGTCAGAACTTTGTAAAAGCCATAGTTGTGAGACTCTTGTAACTTGCAGAAAGTTAGAGATGGAGTTTATTCTGTACAAAGACCTCTATTGCAAGAAGAATTGTTGGCTGGCCCTCAAAGCAATTTGACAATAATATAATCAACGACATGCATTTTAATGGAGATCATTGTCACTTGCTAAAGAAAAAGAAGACTCACAATGTCACTTGGTATGTATTTTACCCACCACCACCACAACACAAGAAAACATATAATTTAGATTCTTCTTGCCTTTCATTGTACTCGCTTGTCAAATCTGGATATTTGTCCAATGAAAAAAGAGGTTGTTCTTAGTGTACTACCATTCCCAGAAGGGAGAAAATTAGTTTGATCCTGCATGTAATGAGATCAATAATATATCATCTCCAATTTAACATGCAAATTTGTTTGAATAACAGCAAATTCATTTTCTAAAAGAATATTACAATAAATTCACACTAATCCAAAGTGAATGTGATGAAACATAGAAGAAGGCCTACTATAAATCAGGCAGTCACCAGATTCAGAGCATGAGGATAAGTCACTGAAATTTTTTTAAGTGACCAATAATCCCTGGATTGTAATTAGATCTATAAGATATTACTTTGATATCTAATATGGGAAACTAATTTGATGGCAGCGCTCTCAAGGATTAAAAAATATTACAGTTATTTCATGCTTTATCTAACATTATTAACAAATGATAATCCTAATATAAGTTAGGTGGATTCCACCAGATCAGATTTTCAAACTATGAGTCACTAGGAATTTTAGAACTGATACCACAAAAAAAAAATAGTATATAGGTAGTTACACAAGGATTACATGCACAAATGAATCAAACCAATGGCCAAGGAAGATGACATAACATAGTATGAAAAAACTTGTGAAATTAGAAGAAAGAAGAAGGTAGAATAGATTCATGATGCATGTATCTCAACAAAAAATAAAAATGCGTAGAAATAAGTAACAATAAAAGAATTTAGGCTTCATGAGTATGTAGATGCAACCAGTAAAAATCATTAGTTTGCACTTTGAAGATTAGATGCTAAGAAATTTTGATAACCCTGCCAGTCGTATAACATTTTTTTAAAAAAACATAAATGCCTCCATCAGAAGAACCGCCTTTATGTAGTTCTGAAAGGCTCTTGCATTTGTTTAAGACTCGGAAGCACTTCTTGTTGCATAATTATCCACTCTCTTTAAATTGATAGGGTCCATAATGGTGCATTTGTCACTGTTCACTGTTCATTCACTTTATAGAAAGTGACTCCCATAGCATTATCGTGAAAATAAAGCCATTCTTAGTATATAAAATAACCTAACACATCGTGAAATTTTTATTTGCCTCCATTTCAATTGTTTACCCTCTAAAACATAACCCTGTTCTTCTAGTGCTGACATCTATGTAAGAGAAATTCTGTTCCCTAACACTAATCATTATTCTCAGGTGTGATCCTTATCTCACTCTATGTCCAGGACACAATTTGCATGTACTAGAACTGCCATGATCTATCATTCATAATCCACAAATAAAGTAAAAAAGCCATGACATACTCCCACTTTATGGCCAAATGCCTGTCACTGTTAGCCAATAACAAATTACCTTAATGGTAACAGCACCATGAAGTTGTGATGTTGTGAGAGGGTCCAGAATTTCACATCACTGTTTGATGACCATCAGACAGTTTATAATGGTGACCACATAATAAAAGAAACCGTATATGCATTAGTTGTGCATCTACCAGGTCCGTAATAAGGTGAAAAAGTGCTTTAGGTAGTCCTCCTTTCTCTACCAATTTGCATTATAAATAAAGCTGCAAACCTTCCACCTTTCCTCCTCTTCCCTCAAATATATGTTCGCAACATCTCCTTCCTCACCCCCTTTACTCCTGTCTATGCTACGCAAACTACCAAAATCATGCATCCAGGAGAAGTTGCCAGCATTAGCTTCCTTTCACCTTCAAACTCACCTTCTTTGCGAGCCCACTACAATATGCATCGAGGCAATATTAAGACTGCTAACTTTAGCTGTCTGTTTGGACCTCATTTTACTGAACACTTGCAGACCATGCCGGTGGTGCATGGCATGAATGTTCCCATTGCCTGTCTTACGAACAGTGCAATTTCAGACAAGCCAGGTGGCGACAAACTAATCCAAGCTGAAGAAAGGAGAAAGAGGAGGATGATATCAAACAGAGAATCAGCTCGCCGATCGCGGATGAGAAAGCAAAAGCACCTCGGTGAATTGTACTCACAGGTCATCCGTCTCCGGTCAGTCAATCGCCAGCTTCTAAATGAGTTAAACCATGTGATGAGAGAGCGTGATCAGATCATCCAAGAGAATAGTCTGCTCAAAAATGAAGAAACTGAGCTCCAAATGAAACTCAAGGGTCTACCAGCCAAATTTGCTTGTTCTCAAGAAGGAACAGAGATATCTTGATTGCAAGAGATCAGCTACAAATTCTCTTAGATATGAGACATGTTGTTTTAATGTTATTGTTTTCCTAATTCTTCTCATTATCTTTATGCGGCAGCCACATTAGTCTGTTTTACTGAATTGCACCTAATTTGAGCCCCATCCAGTTATCTATGCAATGATATCAAATGTGTCAAACAAACTTCAATATTGGCCCACCATCTTAACAGATCAAGAAGGTCATAACTTTTCTGGTTTAACCAAACAAGTATAATTCATTTACACCAGCAAGACAGATGAATCCTTCATTCCAAATAGTAAGATAAACAAAGAGAGAGAATATGAAATCATTATGATTAGTTTTTATCATTGGAATCCCATGAAAATAGAATCCTGATCTCCACAACTTGAGACTCAACACAGTGATGATATAATGCAATCTTAATCTTAATTGCACACTAATGACCATGAAAAAAGTTATTCGTGGCAGACAATCTCCTTCCATCCAAGAAAAATCACTCTTGCGTAAAAGCATTGAGGTTTGAGTTGAGAAATTAAAGTGAATCTTGGTAAATAGAAGTGAATCCTTACAAAGCCAAGAGTAGCATTGCACAATGATGTAATCGTTTGCTTTAATGAACCAGGTGTGCTAGAACAGATGACAATTTGTCCGATGAATTGGATTGCTTTCAAATTAGAACTCAGAATTTGTGCATCAACACCGGAAAAGTAGAATGACCTTGTACCATGTTCAGATCTCTTGCAAGTGTCGATTAATAGTACAAATTTTCCCAAAATGATAGAGCACATGAAAGTCTCACCAAAAGAGGCCAAGCCAAATTGAATGCTTGGCCTACTTCAGATTTAGTTCTACAACTTTGTTTGCCCATTTTAGGTGACATCTTGATTTTTTTTTTCGCAGCTGCAACAACCTGGAGTTGAGAAATCCCAGAATTTCTGATTCTCCCAAGTTCAGCTAAATGTGAGTGACTCAGCTAAATGTGTTGAGTCAATCCTATTTTTCAGAAGATAATTCTTTGCGCCTCTCCCACATCAAGTTGCACAAAACGTAATTTGCATACGTCCGGACCTTCAGTTTCCTTAAACAAAGTTCACTTCTTTTTTTTTATACTATGTCTTGCAAATTTAGGTTGTATTAACTCTCAAAAACATAATTCAATACACGGGATCGTTTTTGTAAATTGTTGAATATTTCAACACTAAGCAAGCCAATAGTTCTGGAGAATGAACACCTTGGGCGTTTTTCGTTTCGCCCAAACAATGTAAAACCAAGAGAGACACCTTAATGAATGCACAAGTAGCAATAGAAGGATACCACCGAAAGCAAGCAAGAGGAATCAAAGAACCGAACACTTCCGATACATTAGCACAGAAAACCCTTAGAATTTAAATCTATAAATGTAAGCGACACAGAAAGCCGGAAGCGTTGATTGATAAACGCCATTAATGCAAACCGTAAAAAAGACCAACAAATCTACCTGAAAGCGATCAATTGCATATGTGTTCAACGAAGAATCCCCCCTTGCGAATCCCTAGCAACTCGCGTATGGTTCGGGGCGCGCGAGGAGAGAATGAGCTGCCTCGTTACGACGCTGTGATACCGAGACAAGCTTTTTATTAATAAATTTATTTTCGAGAAAATAAATTTAAAAATCGAAAGTAAATACTTATTATTAAACTTTTAGCATCATTATTTTCTATTGACACGTATTTGAATTTTCAATTTAATTAATCTCTTCTGATTGACTGTGCCCATTAATTTTCGAAATATTTTATTAATAATTCGATTAATAATGGAGTCGAATAAGATTAAAGTTCAAGTGATTTTCATCGATCATACAAAATAAATCAAAAAAATCCTCAAAATATTTTTACTGTTCAGCACATGAATTTTACAGTCATGTTTTTTTGAATGACGATTTAATATCGAAATTCATATTTTATCCATCGGATAAATTTCTGGATCCTAAATCTCTCGAATAATTTTTTTTTTAATTTATCATCGAATAATATCGCAAATGATAAAATTATATCTTCTTAAAAAATATCTTACTGTGGCTGTCCATCCGTTTCTAATTTTTTAATTGATTGGTCCAATAAATTAAATCATAAAATTCAACCCGATAATTATTAGTGTTTTTTTTTTGGAAATGATTCAAAATATTTATTAAGAAAACAGATAGAACGATATACGATATTAAATAATGGAGAATACGTGTATTTCCATTAGCATACATTTTTATTGTTTTATTTTTAAAAAAAAATTATGCTATTGACACCTGTATTTTTACTTATTTTTGGATTTTTTTTTCAATTGGAGATATGAAATCAATATTTGTACAAGTTGCATGCCACGTGGTCGTTTTGATCAAACGGCGATCTGCTCCATGTGTATTGTTTTCTCCAGCAGCGCACGAGAGAAAGAAGGAAGCAAAGAAATGGCGATCCTTCTCAGTCTAATCCTTCTAGCGATGGATCTAACGCTTGCCGGGATCTCCCTCGCGTTTGCTTTCTCGATCTTCGCTTTCATCGCCGTTGTTTTCTGCTCCGCCGCCTTCATCCACAACGCCAAGGCGCTTCCCTTTTATCCCTGATTCCGCGTGCCTCCTTTTCATTCGGTTGATAGGTACTTCCCGAACCCCTTACGATGTTTCGTAATGGCTTCTTGTGGGTTTAAGTTTCGTTAATTTGGTGTGTCATTATCATATTTGTTGAGATTTCTGCTTTGGATCTAGTAATTATGCCGATTGGCTTGGAGACCAAAATTTCTTCCGAATTTGGCCCTTCTGTTTACGATAGCAAACATATGATCGTATCAAGCTTAGCTTATTTGTTGGAATTGATGCTGGTATTTGATTCAGCTTTGATAAGCTAGACCAAAAGGATTGCTTCAACAGTATGGTGTCGAACATGTTATAAAAAAAATGGAATTCAGTACTCTTATCAATCTTATTCCGAGGTCAATTAATCTGATTCTCATCCAAAGGATCGCTACAACAGTACATTAGGCATTCCATTGTGTAGAACATGTCATAAAAGAACTCCATCGATCTTATTCCGAGGTCAATTTAACCTGATTCTTATCTATTTCAAATTGTTGCACCTGAAGTAACTTTTTGGCGATTCATTTTGGCGGTCGAAATGTTAGAAGGAATGGATGTTTTGGTACATACCTACAACTCATGTAAGAAGCTTGACATACTCTAATATTTGTAAACCAGTTTGAATCAACCAGTAACTCTCGTGAAAAAATCAGACTATTCCTTGTATTCTACACCCTCCAAATCCGCATCACTGCTAGCTCCAAGATTGCTTCAGTGTCTTTGTGGTTGAAGCAATCCTCCCTGCACTGGTTGCAAACAATGTGTTGGTGATATGCATTTACCATCAGCCAGATGATTAGCATCTCCTAAAAAGTTGTGTTACTAAAGGTGCATTGTATATCCAATTTTCTCTGAATTCCCCTTCTAGAGGAGAGGAGCATATATTTGTTAGTTGGTGGTTATGGGACAAAAGCCAAAATAACAAATCTAAATTCGAAAATTCCTTACAATTTCCAAAGTTAAGTGGTCTGAGGTTATCTACATCTGTCGTCCGCTAGGAGGCTGTAATAGGATCATGTACAACCCACTAGAGCTCCGTTGCCAAATAGTCACCTTCTCCTTGTGCAAAGTGGAGCTGGTATATCTCCCTTATAAGCTGCTCATACTCTTTTAGAGAACCCTGTAAGCAAATATGATACTGTATCTCACCTATTCATTGATGTAGTTATACAATTTCAATTGAACCCCTCAGTAGAATGACATTATGGAAAGTGATCCTATATTGCACTACTCCCGTCGTTTGAGTTTGTTGACTGTCACTAAATTTCATCTATTATGAAAAGATCAATGTCAACCTTTTTTTTCTTAAGACTCCCTCATCCTGTGTAGCTGAACTTAGAATAATTGGCTTCAGCTCAACATTTGGACAAACTGAAATGGAAGCAATACCTCTTAGTCTAATCCCATGTGACATTTAATTGGATTAACACTGATGTAAAACACTTGAGCTACTGGGCAAGAGTTGCTGTATTTTGAGTATACTTCACAAACTCCATAGCTAGCATGCATCTGCTGAACCTTAAAGTTTAAAATTGTGCCGAAATGTTACCAAATTTAGGCGTTACACATTTTTGCTAAAAATGGAAATTAAACTATCTTATCATATGAAAGTGGTTTAACATTCTTTTGTATCAGAGTAGACGCAAAAAGCCTTCTCTGGAGAGGACAAATAACTATGAACTAGTAACTACATGAATACACTCGTCTGACATAATATTCTTGGATATATAATAGCAAGCAATGAGTCTCAACTCTCTAATCAGCTATACTAATGTCAATTTCACCCGGTATATCTGGGTCTAACTACTTGTTACTGTGATCTTGCAGATCAAAGAGAAGAGTAGTTTGATGGATGGACTCAGACTTTTGATACCAGAACAATGATACAATCCAAGCTCGATCCTATATGGCTGTTTTTAGTTCTATTGGCAAAAACACATGTAGCATGTGAATTCCTCCACATATCTGTGTTTAGTCTCCATTAGCACACATGATCATTAATGGCATAATGAAAACCAAGTTGAGCTTCTAAGGTTGATGTTTGCCTAGGCACTTTATGATCCTTGTTTTGGTGCAACAATTTTGAGTTTTAAGTATCATTCCAAGATTTAAGATGATCCCAATACTAAATCCAAATGTTAAGAACATCCCTGTAGCCTTCAAGCCGTTGGTCCAATTATTATTTTCCCTTTTCCACTCTTCATCTATGATAATATACTAACTGATAACTTAGCCTTATGTATGTTGGGTAATTGATTGGACTAGAGAAGAACATGATCCCGCCTCAAGTCAAGCTAGGTGCTGGAGCCATGGTCCCTCAACCCTAACTGACTTGGAACCTCTTCATCGCATTAAATCCATCGACTTGGCACTTAAATGAGTAATGAATAGGAACATCCTTTTGATCGAAGAGGTCTGCCACCTTAAACCTATTCTCCATGAGATTCATAGTTGCATTGCTTATAGCTTCCTTGTTCGTAGAAAAAGTCATTCTAAGGTATAACTTGTATTCATGTGCTTCATATTAGCTTGGAGTTTGCTCCCAACAATATAATCATCCCTGTTCTATTACGGCAATCCCATTCTTGTTCGATCACGGCAAGAGAGCAAGTCAAAATAGAAAAACTTACTTTGAGTTTAGGGATAATTAGGCTCGAACTGATGACTTCCACCACGTCAAGGTGACACTCTACTGCTGAATTATATCCCTTCTTGATCATACGACTATCTACTGCTTCGATCTTATCAGTTACCAATCCATCTTTTGGCAGTGCAAAACTAGTTTCTTTGCATTAGGAAACCCTTCACAAATCACAAGGTCGAGCCCAAATGCAACACCACCTTAACACCTACAATCTGTTAAAAGTAAATACATTGTATGGCATCCTACGACGACGACACAATGATATATTTACTCGAGAGAAATAGTCTGAAAGTGAAGTATCAATCTAGAAATTATCTAGAAACAAGGCCAGACTAGGAGTATACACATATAGAGCACTTGTACAGATGTCAGAACGTACGTATCTACTGAGCTTGTTGGGAATTTGATAATACGACCCTACCAAATTAACACAGGATATATATATATCTCAAATAAAAGGTCTCCTTCAGTAGCTTATTGCTGATCTTCTATTTCTTGCGTTGCCCGAATTCATTATTTTTAATACTTGTGATTAAACAGTCAAACATATTTGATCACCTCATACCTTGACTTCCATGGTATTGGTTAACCATGCCACCTAACCAATCGAATTCTAGGCTTTAAAACTTGATTACACAGTTCCTACCGACCCTTAATATTAGTTGATCCCCCTTTTGACTCCATGCACGCCTCCTCTTCGAGCAGTTCACCTTCCGAACATACTCCGTGCAACATATAAAACCATGCTGAATTTGCATTAATGCTCATCATCAACCACAACCAGAAAGGCAAACATGACTCTTTTCAACTTACTCTCTTGTTCGTCTTTCGTTGCTCTAGTACTGATCGGGGAGGCCTTCCTCCCCTCACAAGCACAGGATCCTACTCAATTGAGCTTGAGCTACTACTCGAAGACATGCCCAACAGCACAGGACATCGTGCGATCTGAGATGGACTGCGCGGTGAAGACCAATGCTCGTAATGCCGCATTCATGATCCGTCTTCATTTCCACGATTGTTTTGTTCAGGTCAGTGCCGTTAGATGAAATGAAAACTCGTTACTATATTGAGATGTATGCATAACACCGAGCTAAAATTAATATAGATGGATTTAATTTGTATCTTTTACTGAAATCTCTTAGTGTTGCAGTAGCTAAAATCATTATATGAGAGGATCAGCAAAATGTATTGACGATGGATATGTGTATATTTAATTTGCTGAAATCTTTCAGGGTTGTGACGGATCAGTATTGCTCGACGACACCGCGACATTGATAGGAGAGAAGCATGCCGATCAAAACGTGAACTCTCTTCAAGGCTTTGAGTTGGTGGACAAGATCAAGGAGAAGTTAGAAGCCCAGTGTCCTGGAGTTGTCTCCTGCTCCGATATCCTTGCAATTGCAGCGAGAGATGCAACCATTCTGGTATACTTTAACTCGTCTGCTTAATAATTTTTCACGGATCAATTGCTAATTAATTAGTGCATGCATTTTCAAAAGGAAAAAAAGTTTATGTATGAGAGTTGTTGCAGGTTGGAGGACCCTATTGGGATGTGCCATTGGGAAGGTTGGATTCTAAAACTGCAAGCGTGGATTTAGCAAATTCAGACATCCCAACTCCTCAACAGTCTCTCGCCACCTTGATCGCCAAGTTCCTGGAGAAAGGACTCTCTGTCACTGATATGGTTGCCCTCGTAGGTATGTTCCTAGAACAAGAACAATCGATCAATTAATAGCTAGTACTGATGGCATGCAGTTTGATCCATCCCCTTGATGATGCATGGGGCTTCATAGTTGAGCCTCTTGTACATTAAAGGGATAGAAATATTGTAGAGTGCTTGTCAATTAATAAAATAGTTGTAATAAATGCAAAATTAATATATATTTTTTTTAAAAAAAATGCATGGATGCAATGTAGGGTCACACACTGTGGGCATGTCGCGGTGCGTCAACTTCCGGGAGCGCATCTACAGCGGCGACTTCCAGTTCACCTCCAAGAACGAGCCATCGTCACAGACCAACCTCGCCAAGCTCAAGGAAGTTTGCCCGGCTGACGGCGGCGACGACAACGTCTCCGCCATGGACTACTACTCCCCCACCGTGTTTGACAACGCCTTCTTCGAGACGCTGTTGCAGGGCTCCGGCGTTCTGAACTCCGACCAGGAGATGTACTCCAGCCTCCTCGGCTTCCAGACGTCGCACATCGTCGACAAGTATTGGGCTGACACCGCCGCCTTCTTCAAGGACTTCGCCGACGGCATGGTCAAGATGGGCAACATCACCAATCCTCAAGGAGGAGAAGTGAGGAAAAACTGCAGATTTATCAACATCTAATTGGTCATTATATTACTTAATGCTATGTTATACACGAGAGAAAGATAATTAAAATTTGCATATGCGGTGCTCCGAAATAAAGTAATTAAGTTGAATAGTGATGAGAGACTACATATATAATTGCACCAGACACAAGGTATAATTTATCGGATGATCGAGGCTTATATACATGTGTATTATAATCAATCATTTGTTTACTATATATATACGTATGTGATCGGCTTCTTGTTTCACTTTTCAAAGCATCGCTTTTGTTTTTTTTTATGTACAATATATTATTAATGTCGGACCAGCTTTGGGTTCTGGTCAAGTAGGATTAGTTCACTTAAATCAAGTAGTTTGGATGAGAAAGGATCTTGTATTTGTTGTAGGCTGTTAAATTGGGTTGGTCCGTCGGATTGATTTGTCCCGTTAAATAATTTAAGCGGGCTTGATTGAACTTTTATCAATCCGTCATTTTGATGAGTCTAAACGAATCGACCTGCGCAAGTTACGGGTCGAGACGGGTTGGCTCGCCGTGGCACGGATTGACCCGTAGACTGAGAAATATCAAAAGATAAGTTTTTCATCGTTACAATCTTCTTCTATTACACATACACCTCAACAAAATATAAAAGAAGTTAAGAGTAAAGAACCAAAGAATATATTTTTTATACTATAATTATTTTTTATTATCTTATTACTACTATTCTAATCAATATAGTAAATAATGACATATCAAAATCAAATAATTACCCAAGCTAAAAAATCTCAATTGAATCTCTAATTGAAGGAGAAAAATTTACATTTACATATTATCAAAATTTAGATATTTTGGAACATTAAAAATTAATCAAAAATATCGGTACTCAATTATAAGATTTTAGTTACTTCAAATACTTATTTTTTTAATTATGGTACTCTGTCTGTCTTACATATCATTATCTCAAGCTTTCAACGTCTCAGTAATTTTAGATATATTTTTTAAATTTGTGTGGCCCACGGGTTAGCTCGTCTAACCCGCAACCCACCTTGGGTTGAGTTGGGTTGAAAATTTCTCAACCCGTCGAAATGGTGGGTCGGTTCGTCCCTCTCCATTAAATATTAAATTTACGACGGATTAACTTGGCCCATCATGAATTAGTCAGTTTGACAGGTCTAATTTTGTTACACATCCAACCACATGTTACAATCGACAGTTCAACGATTACTAAAATATAAAATTTTAACTTTAATTTTTCAAATTGATTATCATTCAAAAATATAATTTAAAAAAAATATATATAAAAATATTCTTATTTAAATTGTTTACATATACCCTTCGATAAAGAAAAATCAAAGGTTATATATAGTTTGTTTACCTTTTTACTTATCTTATTTTAGAAATTAACATTGTTAATTACCCACTCTCATTTTTCTCATAATTTTAATTTTTTCGGTATCAGACTCTTTTATTTGGACATCTAAAAATTGTATTTTTTATATTTATTTTTCAGATTTTGATTCAGTCATCAAATAATATTTGTATTTTTAAAGAATTAAGAGAGAAAATAAATCATCGTTCATCTAAAATATTATCTCGGAGCTAAATATTTATTCTACGAGGACAAACTAATTAATTTTTTTTGTTATAATAAAAAAGATAGAAAAACCTTTAGTGTTTTGCAATTATTATCATAGAATATCGAAATCTAATTCGTTATCTATTTCACTAAAAAAAAATATTATCTATATTTTTTTAATAAAAATTGTCTTTTTATAAAATTTGAAGTTCAGACTCATTAGTTTTTAATTTATATTTTAAACTATAATCTTTTATAAATAGCATATATATTATTTCTAGTATTTTATATAATATTAGTGGATCAGAAAAAGAAAATCTTTAATGAAATTAAAGTATTATAATACATAATTAATATTTTATATAAAATATACATAAATATAACTAAATAAATATAAAGAATATAATAAAAATATTTTTTCATTTGATTTTCATTATTACTAATATTTAAGGAGATAAAATTTCATCGATATAATATATTTATTTAAAATTAAAATTATAGTAAAAAATTCATTATAATTAAATAAGAAATAAAATAATAAATTAGAGTTCAGTTGAAATATTAAATACTTTTAGAATTTTATAAATACTACTATATATATTTTATTGATGTGAAATAAATATATATTAATATTATTAAATTTTTATGCAAATTATTAATATAATAAATTTTTATATTAAAATGAATCTAGTAATAATTGATATTTTGAATTCCAATACTATATCACACATAAATTTTTAATTCTCATTTCAATAATTTTATAAAATCTATCCGTTATTTTATTGTGCTGAGATATAATAATAAATAATAAATAATAATTTTTAATTAATTTATTTTTTCTAAAATTTTTAATCCATTTTGAACTTATAAATTTAAAATATGGAATATGTAATAAATATGAAAAAAAATAAAATAACAAATTCATAAATAAATTTAAGTTCATCAATAATATTAGAATTAGTATTATAAAATGGTATTTAAAATAGTTTTGAAGTTAATTCATATTTTTTAAAATTAAATATAATAATTAAGATATATTAAGAGAAGTAAGTGCTTCATTAAATATTTTTGAATTATCTAAAAGTTATCAATATAATCTAATTAACTTAAGTTATATTTATTATGAATGAATTTATGAATAATCACTCTAAATATAGAAAAAATAATAATTTACTATTTAATTAAATCTTTTTTCTATTTTTTTCTATTTTTTAATTGTGAAGTATAGCTCGGAGAACATGTTTAATGGATGGATTAAATTATTCTGGACAAAAATATTTAAAAGTACATTTTGACCAACAACTAAAAGAAAAATATTATATATAAATAAATTTATCTAATGATTCTTTTAATTTAATATAAAATTTTTTAAATAAATTTAAATTGGTACCTCTAGTGGAAGTTGAAAATCTAGAGGATTATATTTGAAAACGTTCAATTTTAAATTCAGTTAAGTATTTTATTTTGATGTATTATTTCGATGATCTATAATCATCGTTTAATTAAAATTCATATGAGGTTTTACAAAATAATTTTTTTCTAAACATTTAGTAAAAATAGATGCTTTCAAAAGTACAATATCATAAATCTTAGAAGTTTTGGTATTTTTGTCTCAATTGTCGAAAGTTTTTCTATTTCATTATCAGTATATAAATTAAATGTCATCGAGATCCATATTCAGTATTAAGATATCTTTGTCCTTTTTAAGATCGAAGTGAACTTCCTTCGATTAGATTTGAAAAATTGACGTCAAACGCGATCAAGATTTAAAATTTAGAGAGAAAAGTAAAAAAAAAATGATGTGAAAGTAATGAAATAAATATTTTATATATAATATTTAAAAATAATGATCACTAAATCATACTCATCGTTCAAAAAATAATCTCAACCACTAAAAAAATCTGACGGTTGAAATTGACAGTGATGAAATTAATAGATAAGAAAAATCCATCAAACCAACGATTTAAGCCGATTATGATTCTAACCCGTACATATAACTAGATCAATGGATAATTGACTCGTTAATTTGATTACGGATAATTGACCCATTAATCCAATTATGGGCCTAAGTCATGATCATGAGAATAGCTCATGGCATGAAAATATATAGCGAGGACCTTCACTTATCAATTATACTTCACCTGTATATTTCATTTATTTATTATTTTTAATTATAATTTAAGTGACCGAATTTTATCCAATTAATTTTGAAAATAGACGTCTTTTTCCAATTCAATCAATTAGTCTTATAAATTCTATAATTAAAACACCTAATATCCACTTAATATATAGTTAATACACCCACTTAATTTCATAAGAATAAAAAAAAATCTACTGTATTTTTTCTCGTAAGTATTTTACAACTACTTCTACTGTGTTTTACTTGGACACTAATAACATTAAAAAAAAAATCTTTGGATTGGATGAGAGAAAGCAAAGTGAGGAGAAGGGAGAGAAATGGAAAGAAAATAAAATATTTACGTTCTCTTTATTTATTCGACGAACAGCGTACGTACGTACGTAAAGTTTAAAAATATTTAAACAATCTTTCATACTTTTATATTTATCAAATAACATATTTAATTTTCTTTTTATTCTTTTCATCAAAAAAAATTTATACCACTGTGATGCTGAAATTATAAATCTCAATACCATTGTGGTGCTGAGATTTAAATTCTCAATACCATAATGATGGTACAATTCCAAAGACTATTCTTGTGGTCTTTAATTGTAAATCTCAAAGACTACTAATGGTGCAATCTCGCATCACCACCGCAGGTAGTCTTTGAAAGTTACAATTCCAAAGATCACTGGTGATCTTTGATCGCAATATCACTCACATATAGTCTTTGAGATTTGAATTCAAGCATCACGCTCGGAAAATTTTATCATCGCAGATCTGTTTGGTAGGAGGGATAAAAAGGAAATTAAATATGTTATTTGGTAAATACGAAAATATGGAGCGTTGTTTAGACAATTCTAAACTTCACATGTGTTATTTGATAAATTTTAGTTATTTATTTGGAAGAGAGAAGATTCATTAACTTAATATGCGTTATCGTGTTTGAAAGAAAAAAAGAGAAGTGAAAATTAAATATATAAAATTATAAAAACATTCTTACTTCTTAAATTACACATTGATTTGATTTTTTTGATAATATTAATATTTATTTTATGATAAAATGAAAGTAAATAGCAGCCCATGTGCAATTAATTATTCACCGCAGCTCGAGACGTCTTATTCATCAAATATATTTCGGTTGCATCCTATTCCTAGGCTTTTTCTTTTCTTTTTATTGTAAAATATTGATTTGAATGTTTTTGATTATTTATTATATATTTCATTAATCATACAGTGATTTACCAAAACAATACACATGAAATTTAGAATTGTTCAAACATCACTCTATATTTTCATATTTACCAAATAAAATACTTAATTTTCTGTAATTCAAAGACATTATCAGTAATGTTGAAATTTATAATTTTAGCATTACAATGGTACTGAAAGTTACAATTCCAGCACCACAGTAGTGGTGCTGGGATTACACCACCACTGTGGTGTTGGGATTTGAATTTCCAGTACCACGTTTAGAATTTTCATTGTGATACAGATTTATTTGGCGAAAGAGGTAAAAAGGAAATGATGTTTAGACAATCCTAAACTGTACATGCATTGTTTGATAAATTATCGTTAACCATATCTACTAAAGAAAAATCATAGTCATATAGATATTTCACTCTCTTGTCGCGTAATAATGACAATATAAAATTGCAAACGAAAAGGCTGAACGTACATCTCTCTGTCTCTATATAACAAAAATTTAATCTTATTAATTCAACTATTTTAACCTCAAGAAATGGAAAAAAAAAAAAAAAGGAGAAGAAAAGAATAATGCAAAGGCTATGAGATACTTTACTTCTATTTTGAAAATTCGGAAAGATATATACAATACTATATGTTAAACAATAAAAAGTAAAAATAAATTACCATAATAAAAAGAGTGCACCTTTAATAAAATGGTACCACCTTTAATATGCAGGACTCATTGATTTATATGAAGATTCCTTTGAAACCTTTAAATCTAAATAAATTTAGGAAGAATAGACCCGAAACACTAACTGAACAACGACTAAGATTAATTATCATTAAATTTGTTAAAAAACCGCTGGTACCTATCTTTCATTAATTATTTTCTTTTCTTTTTATACAGAATAAAGAACTGTTCACCGTACATAGTACTCTTAACGTCTATTATTGATCATCTCAGGATGATTCGATGATGAGAACAGCTCAGATATTATTATAAATGAATAGAAATCGAATTTCGATATGAAATTCAGAAATTCTTCGGTATCTTTTATCATTGAAATATCAAAGGCCACAGTCTCGTCTCCTCTACCTCTTCACACACTCCTAATATTATATTCTTCTATTCACATAAACTAAGACTAAGAGGGACTTTGTATTATTTTTCAATAAAGAAAATTAAGCGAAAGTGCATGCATGGTGTATAATTAAAACGTTAGGTCTACTCTTCAGAAGAAAAAAAAATTACAAGAGCACTTCAAAAGTCGAAATCAAAACGTGTTGAGCAAAGAAACAAAAGACGATCGACTCTTCTATTTCATCTTAATTGTGTGGCTAATTAACGGGAAATAAATGATGTACTAAATTGGGTCATAGCATTTTTGTTTCTTTTTCTTTTTTATTTTCATTTCTTATGTAATGACAACCCCATTAATTGCATTGAAAATATTTGCCAACTTAAATTTCTGGACCATGAAAGCACCCATCTTCGTGCCATTCTTACGTCGCGCAACTCGTGCGCCAAAATAAGAATGGATAGTAATTTTGGTTGTCGCCCGAATAAACATAGTAAATAAAAAATATACAATATTTTTTATCGAAGAAGAATTGAGTGTTACTGTCTATATGATATTGTTCACTCTGAATTTAAGTTTTCATGGTTTATTTTTGACTTTATCCAAAAGACCTCAAACCAATGAAGATATCTTGTCATCTTATAAGTACATAATCTTTTCTATGTCTTATCAATGTGAGATTTTGATTGTATTCTCATTACTCCCAACAATCCTCTCCTCAAAGGAAAGAGCATATTGCCCCCCCCCCCCCTCCTCCCTCAAGCATATTCGTCCTCAAAGACTTCCTTTACTTGATGTTTGATTCTCAATGTTGAGAGTATTGGGAATACAATCAAAATTTCACATTGGTAAAACATGAAAAATATCATGTGCTTATAAGATGAAAAAAAAATATCTCTATTGACATGAGACCTTTTGAATAAAGCCCAAAAATAAAACCATGAGGACCTAGATCCAAAGTGGGAAATATCATGTTATTATAGATATATGTAAATCTTATAGACACTAACACTCAACCCATCAAATCTTCCTACCAACTGTTTGATCCTCTTGACTTAGTTGGACTTTCTGTCAATTGTCCAGTCCTCCTTGTTGGTGCAATCGGTCCAGATCACGATTGACCGGACTCGAGTTTGACTCGAGCAAGTGTTTTGATGTTTGACATGAATGTCTGCCATTGATGTCTGACATGTGTTGGGGAGATTACTGATGCAATCGACCCAGGTTAGTATTTGATGTTTGACGATAGTTTGACCATTGTCATGGGAAAAGTCCAAGTCTTGAGTACTTGACATGTAAAGTCCAAGCATGAGTCTTGGCAAGGGAAAGTCCAACATGGGTTGACAAAGGAAAGCCCAAGCATAGGTCTTAGCATGAAAAGTCCAACAAGGGTTGGCAAGGGAAAGTCCAAGTTTGAGTCTTGACATTTGGAAAGTCCAAGGGGTTTGATATTGACGGTGTAAAGTCCAAGGGTGAAGTCTTAGCTGTTGGTGCAACAATGCTCCAAGCATTTATATGTTTTGATGTTTGGCTAATCATCTAAGTTAGGCAATATCTTGTGATCTAATTATGAATGTGTTTAAGTGACAGGGAAATCCAAGGATGAAGACTTGGTAAAAGGAAGTCCAAAGTGAACCTTGGCAAAGGAAGTCCAAAGTAAAGTCTTGACAGCATAAGTCCAAGCTTGTAGTCTTGGCGGCGTAAAGTCCAAGCATTTGGCAACCCAAGACATGACGAAACCGAAGGAAGCTCTTGGAAGCAAAGCACAAAGGATGAACAAGTCGCGGACTCGGAGGGATCCTGAAGGCGCAAGGCTTATTGAGGAGCTAGAAGGTTGAGTCTAGGTCTAGGGTATAAAATCAAGTATGAATTACTCATACTTGATGAGTATCAGTCGACTGATACGATGTATCAATCGACTGGTCAGGCGTTCGACTGAGTTAGGATGAAACCCTGACCATCAGTCGACTGCGTAAGTCCAATGTGTCTTGGCGGTGTAGACACCGTTAGCATGACAATAGCCGATGGAAGCACCTGAAGACTAGCGTATAGATGAACAAGTCATGGATGACTTGGAGAGATCCGATAGGTGCGAGGCTGACGGAGGTGGCTAGAAAACTTAGGTCTATGCTAAAGGTGGTCTAGCAAGTATGGGGGCACCATACTTGAGTTAAAATCTCATGTTTGAGGTGTATCAGTCGATTGATACATCTCAAACATGAGGTTTTAACCCAAGTATGGTGTCCCTATACTTGTTAGACCACTCTTAGCCTAGACCTAAGCCTTTTAGCTAAGGGTGTTTGAGGTGTATTAGTCGACTGGGACCATGGGTCAGTAGACTGATAGGAGTCAACTAGGGTTTGACTGCGAGAAGTGTCCTAGCAGTCGATTGCCAAAGCTTGACAGTCGACTGCTAGCCTGAGCAGTCGATTGATGGCCGGGATCTCGGGCATAGAAGGTTCTCCAGTCGAGTGATTGACCCTACCACTCTACTGATTGAGCCATCAGTCGACTGATGGGTATGATCAGTCGACTGATGGTGTATATGTTAGATTTTTTCAGCGTGGATTTAGCCGTTGTCTCACGACAACAGTGACACCAGTCGACTTATGGGCCCGAGCAATCGACTGATAGGCGAAATTCAGCCCAGGCAACAGCTTTAAATGGAGCTCGTGAAGGAGGGATTTGGCATCGGTTATTGGGAGCTTTTGGGGCGAATTGCTAGTATAATTCAGGGTCTCCAAAGCTATTCTTCAAACAACCAAAAGCAAGCAATCAAAAGCTCTTGTAAAGTTATTTTCTTTACTTGTATTGCAATTCATTATTGTATTTGCTTGTATTCTTATTGTATTACTTTTGTAATCACTTGTACGAGGTTTCTCCACCTCCGTATTATTCCGAGAAGGAGTTTATTGGATTAGTGGTGTGTGGTCGTATTGCTAGATCTCGTTTGAGCTCGATCCGTGGAGTAGGAACCATTCGGTTCCGAACCACGTTATATGATTGTTTTTGCGTGTTTGTATTTCATTATTGCTTTATTTCCGATGCACACTAATCATTTGTATCAAGCACGATCAAACGAATTCCATCAAGCAACGTCGACACTATTCACCCCCCCTCTAGCGAGCGCAACATTCCTAACACTCCTAACCCAACTGGACTTTCTGTCATTTGTCTGGTCCTTCTGACCCAACTGAACTTCCTATCTGATGTCTGGTTCTCTTGATCCAGACATAAGAGTCTCACTTCCTTTGTTTGAAGTGCATGACTTGACATGAACTATGACTCTAATATCAATTGTTAGTTCCTATAAGATTCATATATCTCCACAATGATATGATATTGTCTATTTTGAGTCTAAGTCCTAATTGTTTTGTTTTTGGCTTTACCCAAAAGACCTCAAACCAATGAAGATATCTTGTCATCTTATAAGTATATAATTTTTTTCATGTCTAACCAATGTGAGACTTTGATTGTATTCCCAATACTCCCGACATTAAGCTCGGCACCATCGCCCTCGGTCAGATTTCTACTGCGATTGGGCCGGACTTCATGCCCGATCACAATCCAGCTACAATTCGACTGCGGTTCAGTCAGTCGATCGGTCGAACGATGATGGTGACCCCAACGAATTTAGGATTGGGCTATAGTGCTTATCGGAGAAGAATGTCATGCGACGAAGTACTCTGCATTTTCCATTTTCTGTGCAATCCCATGAATCAAACGGAAATTTGAACTGTTGTGCACACGATCAGACGGTTATGCACGCATTGCACACGGGCACACAACATAAGGAATACAGTGTAACATTTCTCTCTCTCTCTATCTATATATATATAGAGAGAGAGAAAGAGATAGAGAAAGATTTTTGATATGTTGAGCGTCCAACGTTGTGTGCATGCGCAATGACTTTTTCGTCGTCCAATTAAACGGGATTGTACAGTAACGTGGAAATGCATAGTACTTCCATCATTTACCTTCTTTCCGAGGGCACACTATAATCAACCTATGAGTTTGTCGGGGTCGCCGCCGTCATTACCGACTGAACTACGGTCAAATTTCGGTCGAATTGTGGACGCCATCACTGCGGCCACAACCACGGTCAATTTCGATCGCAATCTAATCGGAATACGACTGCAATCCTTTCAAACTCTAGTTCTGATCAGATTGCGGTCGAAATCTGATGTAATTGCGGCTACTAGCGACCGCTACACTAGCACCCGCAATTGGTCGGATTCCGACCACAATACGATTGAACTTCGACATTAGTCGGACCGCAATTGGATTTCGATCGGACTACAGTTGGATTTCAATCGGCCTGCGATCAAAATCAGATTGCTTGGAGGCGATGTCGAGTGACCGAGGGTGCTAGAGTGGGGGTGAGAAACGATCGTCGAGTGGAAAGGTGCTCATACATGAGAAAAAGGGTGCTCGGGAGAGGGAAAATGGGCGCTCGGGCATGGGTGAGAAATGAGTGTCGAGTGGGAAGGTGCTTAGGCATAAGAAAAAGGGTGCTCAGGCAGGGGGTGAGAAATGAGCGTCGAGTAGGAAGGTGCTCAGGCGTGGAGAAATGGGTGCTCAAGTGTGAGACAGAGCACGACGAATTTACCGTGCATTTTTTATTTCCATGCACGAGTCACGCACAATGCATCACTTAGCCTAATAAAATCGTGCATATATGTTATGTTATACAACTCATCCGTGAGCATCTTCATTATCTACTGTTTGATCGAATCAACATTATAATTTAATCCTTGAATTCTAAAAGATCGGATGATGAATAACGAATATATATATAATGAATAAGCATTGATAAATTAAATAAATTTAAAAGAAAAAAATATTTATAGAAATGCACATAAAAAAAGCACTATTACTAAAAATATGGTTTAATAATAATAATAATAATAATAATAATAATAATAATCTAAAAATTGTGAAAGAAAAATACATCAAATATCCATATTTACCATTTCATTGTCTTGCAATTTGTCCTTTTATCTTGTTCACCATATATTTCCATTTCCGTAAAAGGTTAGAACCCGTCAACCTAATGTCCCCTATCGGTCTGTTCCACGGTCATTATGAAAGAGGTAAATCATAGAGAATCCTATGAACTTTAACGTGATGGTCAAGACATGTGGAAGTCATCTGAATCTAAAAAAAGACTTTAGATCTCCTTCGGAATCGATCCTTGCTTTATCCGCAAGCTCCGCTGTGCCTTAGCCACCACTCTATCCCCATGGGGACTGAGCCAATTCCATTTCCAACCAACTCGATGTGCTAGCTATTTATTCGATCATTCACTCTCCCATGGCCATCACATCTAGCTCATTGATATACAATGAAGTCACACCAATATTGTCTAATGTGGAACCACCATTAGCGGTCCACCTGAGCGATCTCTAATCGAAAAAGAAGTTAAATTGAGAGAGTGAGCATGAACTGACTCAATAAATTTGAGCATCTCAAAAAATCAATCTCTATTTGAAAAAAGAAAGTTCATAAATACATCGTAGCTAGGAATCTACTCAAAATTTTTTAATTATCTATATGGATATCCTACTACGCATCATGCATAACCCGAAAGCTACACCGATGTCTAATACACAGTAGACAGTGGGATCACAAGTTATTAGCTTAGGGCGTTAGGTAGTTGGTTCACAACAATGCCTCACTAGTTATAAAGGAGGAAGGAGGGTCGACCAAAAATGCCTCACTAGTTAATGACGAATTAATGAAACGGGAAAAAAAAAAGAAAGAAAGACAAGGACAATTCGTTTAGAAAAGAATGAGATTTTATAAGTCGAGAAGAAGAAATTAACAAACAAGATTTTTATGAATTAAAATTTAACTAATTAAAATAGATCAGAAAAAGAAAAAGTATATATAATTTTGCATCTACACGATTAAGAGAGATTAAAATGAAGTGGACGAGAGGACCAATGATTGAAAAGCTTATGACTAATTAAATTATACCCCCCCTTTTTTTTTATTTCATATATATTTTGGTATTATCTGAAAATACTTTAAACATTTGCATTTATCATAAATTCATTGCCCCATCCGCCAACGTCTCCATGTCCCTTCATATTGAAGGCTTTATTTGTTAAATCAATATCTCAAACGGTTATGGAAATCTACTCGAGTAATAAGTAATCGAACGGTCGATGTTATTAATTCATGCCCCTGCCAAATTAATATTATGATTATATATATATATATATAAGACCAATGAATATTAAGAAATTCAACACGGGTCTGATTTTTAATTCAATTATTTATTTACATTATATATATATATATATATATATATATATACGAGTTGACTGAGCAGAGACTCCGATTTTACATATTTCTATATATTCAGGTCACACAGTTGATTCAGGATCATTTTTACACGATAATTTTATATGATTAAAGCGTAATGTTATGTAATATACAAAAGTTATTAAAATTAACTTGATTTGATAAACAGATTAATTTACATAATCCATTTGTCTATATTCTAATATAATGTTTTTCTGTCATTTTCATATTCGGTCTACATTATTATTATTATTATTTAAGCCTCAGCTTCCCTCGTTCGCCTGCACCATATCAATTCCAACTCCGCCATGGATGATGCTCCATTAACTCTGCCATTCTTCTCCTCTGTCATTCTTCTCCTCTTCTGCCTCCCATTGTCTTCCTCTTCCTCTTCCTCTCCCTTTTCCGGCGAAGTGAAATCCATGCTCCAGATCGAGCGGCTGGTCCTCACCACCACCGTCGGCCCTGAGAGCCTCACCTTCGACCACCTCGGGCGAGGCCCCTACACGGGCGTTTCCGACGGCCGCATTCTCCGCTGGCATGGCCATTCCCAGCGCTGGACCACCTTCGCCGTCAATTCCGCAGACAAGTAATAATAATCTATATCTCCGCGGTGATCGGCCGACGACTACGTACTAATTCATCGCTTTGAGTTCTTCATCAGGAACAGTGCATGCTACGGCGCCGGCGGAGCCGCGGAGGAGAGCCAGTGCGGTCGGCCGCTGGGCATGCAGTTCCACCGGGCGACGGGGGTTTTGTACGTGGCGGACGCCTACTTGGGGCTACTGGCGGTGGGCGCGGAGGGAGGGGTGGCGAGGAGGGTCGCCGTCGTCGCCGACGGCGTGCCGTTCAACTTTACTAATGGACTGGACGTGGATCAGAGCACCGGTATGGTGTACTTCACCGACAGCAGCACGCAGTACCAAAGGCCGTGAGTAGACTTCCATTTAAAAATCCCTCTTATTATTATTATTATTATTATTCCTTAATTTTAATATTTTTAAAACTATACTTCTAAAACTGTATTAACATTAAATAGCCTATTCTCTATCCTTTTTTACTCTTCGTTGATAAATAAGACAACTAGAAATGGAAAGTAGATAATCCAATAAAAAAAAATCGCAATAATATCAAAAAAAAAAATCAATGCATTTCGATATCCAAAAAACTTTGAAAAATATTTTTAAAAAGGATCAAGACTTTGAGCACGTATTTCGATAAAAAAAAAACTAAAATAACATCATAAAAAAACTCTCGTAATTACGATATTGTAAAGATTTTTGCAAGGTATTCGACCGATGAGAGTCCCGAGTTAAAAATTTATCTCGAGTTTGAAAAAGGTCAACCGATAAAACCAAACTTTATTGCAAATTATTCTATTGATACCTACCAAAATATTTAATACTCAAACTCCCATCCTCCCGCTTTCAAAAATATTTATTACTAAGTCCATATATATTTATTACAACTCATTCAATTCCATCTCATTCTCCAACGGTATCTATTATTAATATGTCTCAAAGAAAAACGAGATTAATAAAAACAAAATGAATCCACATCTATTTATCTAGATCATCAATTCTTATTTATCCATTTCATGGAATTTATTACATATGCTTCGACAGAGCAAAAAGTTCCAAGTCAAATCAACATATATGTGATTAATGCGCATGAGATAATAATAATAATAATAATAATATTGTTTTGTGCAGGGACTATATGTTATGCGTGATTTCAGGAGATTCAACTGGAAGACTGTTGAAGTATGATCCGATAAGTAAGAATGTTGTAGTGCTCAAACACTCCCTCCCCTTCCCCAACGGAGTCGCTTTGAGCGACGATAACACTTTCCTTGTGTATGCGGAGACCAGCTCTTGTCGGATCATCAAGTATTGGCTTCGCGGCCCCATGGCCGGCGCCACCGCTGTGTTCGCAGAACTCCCAGGTTACCCCGACAATATCCGAAGAAATGCAAGAGGAGAATTCTGGGTCGCAATTAACCGCGAAAAGATAGACTTAAACAGCGTGCCAAAACAACATCGAGTGTCGTTCGAGACGACGGCTGAGACGACGGAGACGGCAAAGCACATTATGGCAATAAAACTGAGTCGAGAAGGAAAGGTAATGGAGGTGTTGGTGAATGGAGATGATACATTTACAGCCAGCGAAGCGAATGAACACAACGGCACCATGTGGATTGGTTCTGTCGAGAACACTTATGTTCAGGTGTATAAGTTCCAGTGAAGATTTGTGTGTGTGTGTTTTTCCCTTTTTTTTTTTTTTTTTTTTTTTTTGGTTTTCTAAATCTTCCACTAGTTTGAGTATTCGAGTGGTATAAAATAAAATATATATCAGTTGGAATAATATGATTGTACTGTGTGAATCGTTGTCCTGATAAATTTGGAGATCTTCGTCGTTCAAAAAAGATAGAGAACCCTTTACCCTTACTTTCGAGTGAATCCATTAATTAGGAGAATAAAGGTTTTACCTCGTTGAGGCCAGAGGTGTATCCAAAATTTTATATTGGGAAGTTCATCGTACTAAATTATAATAATATTAATTAAAAAAATAATAAAATAATAAAATTTTAATAAAAATAGCTTAAAATTGAGGGGAAGGGGGGTCATGGCCCCCCTAAACCCCCCTAGATCTGCCCCTGCGTGAGGCTCAAGGCTTCCCGAGTACTATTGTGTGTTTTTTTTTCTTCTAATTTTTTCGTAAAAATTGGAATCGTCAATTTAGTAGCTTTCATCGGTCTGTCTTATAGTCATTGTGAGAAAGATATATCACGAAGAGTCTTTTAGACCTTGACTTAGTGATTAAAATATGTAAGAGTCATCTGAATATAAGAAAAAACTTTAGATCTTCTTCAAAATCGATCCATATTTTATTCATAAATACCGTCGTATCTTAATCACCGTGTCATTCCCGTAAAAACTTCTTCTAATCTTTCGGGGCATACGTTGTGGGGTTCAAATCGATGGCTTAAAGTGATGAGGAAGAGAAAAAAGAAAAGCAATTCCCTAGACGTATTATTTGACAAGGTTCTTGCAATTGAAGACGTCATATTTCAATTTTTCTAAAAATTTTTAACGAAAAAAAGATGGCGAAATAAATCCATCTCGTCTCATTAATTTATTTTAGATTGTTTAGAATATTACAGGATGTCGAATGTCACATTCATTTATTGGTTTAATTACGAGAGACAATTTGGTTGGGTTAACAAGCTGCACGACTTTGATACATTGACCGATGGGACGGATATAAATTTGAATGCGTAGGTATGAATTGAGAGATTTGACCATGTAAGGAATTTTGTACATGTAGCAGTTTTTAGAGATTCAGTTCAGTATTTTTGGTGCAATAAATAATTATCTTTTATTTTAATCTTGGCCACAAATTGCCCATAACCAAAATAAATGTAAAATCTTTTCTTTGATAGAGAAAAAACAAAACGAAAAAAAAAAACTCCCTTGAAAATATTATTATATAAATTTAAATCTTTCACCTTTGGGAGAAAGGACCATTAACCTGAATGCCTCCTAGATATAGAGAAAATAATAAGCCAAGTCGATCAGATTAGCATAGTTCGACCGCCCGTCGGGTCAATAAGTCATTAGAACCGACTAACCCCGGTTAGACCAACCAATACATTGAGTCAATAAGCCATTAAAGTCTGAAAGACTAACCTAATTCGACCAATCAATATGTCAAATCAAGTCATTACAGTCTGGAAGACTAACCTAGTTGAACCGCCTGAGGCGATAATCGACCTGCATCATTCATTACATCTAGTCCAAGTCATTTTCAACTAGGCCAATTGTGCTCGCATTCATCACTTAAATAATTAAAAACAAAAAAGATATTTGCACGACAAACTACCAAATGTTTGCGAATATCTATCAACATTATCACTGTCATGGAGTCATAATGATATTCCCAACTATCCCCTGCAAGACAAAGTATCAAGAAAGTATTGATAAAGTTTGATGAGAAGTACTAATCCACGAGAGCTACGCCCAATTTATTATAGCACAATGTATTTAACCTCCTCGCAGGTGTCACAAGAGAATTTGTGATCTTCATTGTTTTTGTTTTCGCGAGTATTTTCACTAGCATTGATTAAAACATGTTTTGCAGAGGCAAGATGAGTAGACTAGCCTCTCACTTGACCGGCAAAGGATTGACAAAAAGGTCATTCCAACTCCATATAATTCGTATACAGCTTGAAAAGAATAACAAATGAAGGCAAGCTAAGCAGGAGTGCATCAAATATATTCACTGTTAAGTTTGTATTAGTCCACAGATTCATCAAAAGAAGAAAAAAAACTTGGATATTATTCCCAAGCCATACACTGCAAGAATGAAGCGAATGTTAAGAAGTGCTTTTCCATAATTAAAAAATATATATATAAGATGTCACAGTTTTTCAGGTAATAAGACGCATCTCGGGTAAAAGTGTGATCGAATGTAACATGTTGAGAAATTGAAGAACTTCGGCTGTTCACATCCACCCCAAGCAAGTAATATCGTCGCTTGTGATATGTACTATAGACATGGAATTAAAATGTACCCATATAGGGAAGATTCGACTGACAAACTTATAAAGCTAGGTACTTAATAAAAAAATTTGTAGTGCATGCATATGCAAAAACAACATATTCTCACGCCTAGCTGCTGGAACCTGCGAAATGCCTCTCATAAATCGAATGTACTTAGTGGCATTGGCACAAGGGAGGAATGTGAATATATTTAGAGAATGTATCTAAATCTATCGGAGACGTTCTATAAAAAGCTTGCTTTATTATCTTTCCATAAGAAAAAAAACAGCAAACTTACCTGAAAGCCCTAAAAAATGCTACAGAGGAGATGAAAAATGGTGAGTGAAATTTACAGGAATTAAAGAAAGTTCTGGATCACCTCAGTAAGATCCCCAAAGTCATGCTTGATGCATGCACTAGGATGCGTGCCTCGGTGCGTATAACCTAGAAAAACAATACAAAGATAAATTCCATATAAGCTTAGCAGACTATGCATCACAAACACGGCATTTTACAAAACAAACAAATGTAACAGATTAGTAGTTCACCGGACTCAAGGTACAGAGTAAAGCTGCTGCTTCATTTATTTTCTTACTTCCATGATGATTGCTTAGCAGATCTCTCGGTGGGTCTTTCTGCATCCCAACTCCCTTCAGGCTCCTTCCTCTTTGAACCTACACCAGGAACACCGTGCATTCTGGTCTGATCCTCCATGAAAACCTGGGAAGAAGCAGGCAAAAGATATCTTGAGGATGAAGGCAGATTCTCTTCTTTTCCTTCCAGATATCCACTCCCAGGACCAGTATTCAAATCCAAGCCTTGTCTACTCAAACTACTAGTGCCGCCTTCAGGAAAACTTATCGTGTAAGGCCTAGGATAGTGAGATGAAACAGCAGCAGCAGGACTGACAAGTAGTGAAGGATAAGCAGGGAAGCACAAACCACCTCCACTAGAAGAATCAACATATGGGGTTGAACCACCAGAAAAGGAGGCTGGCCCAAGTGAAAAAGTAGAAGGAAAGGACAGGTTTGCATAAGGAAATGTTGTAGCTTGAGAAATCACCATGGCTGGAGATGATGATAATGCAAGACCCCGATAAATATCATTACCAAGGTTACCAGCACTTAATGATACCGAAATTCTCTGGGATCCTACTGTTGCAACTGCTGGATTGGATTGCTCTCCTCTATCAGGCAAAAAAGATGGTACAGCAACTGGATAAGGGTTGGCACAGAAGGAAGATGAGGCATACCCAGGTTCCAAATTATTTGTTATATGACCAGTAACTGGAGCTAAACTTGGTACAATACTTGCATAGTTTGCTTGTTGGCTCCTAGGTTGTATTTCTGTACCAACTTCATCAATGCCTGGTCTGTTATTCAGATCAAAATTCCGGAGTATATTTGATTTGCCTGCAGGGAGTCCTCCGGATGCAGATTGAATGTGCAAAAGTGGCAGCCCCAATCTCCAGTTAGTGCTCGCCGAGAACTGGCCATTCTCCACACTATCATCAACTCTGTTTAAATCAAGATCTACCCCAACAGCAGCTTTTGTAGGAAAATCATTAGCAGTAGTAATACCTGTCATCTGAATAGAATTCTGAGAGGCCATATCCTCAACATCCTCATCAGCTATGTTAAGATCAATATTTAGCGGCAGACGGCTCTTCTTTCCAACACCATCAGATGGCAGGGTATCTAGAATATTAGATGCCTTCCGTGGCTCAGCTGGCCGGAATGCACTAGTAGCCGCTGTGCCTTTCCATCCAGGCTCACCCTTAGTCTTCAACAAAACTTCAGGTGGAACAAAAGGACCTTTTGCTGGAGCAGCTACAGTAACTGAAACTGACAAATTAGTTGACTTGGAATTTGAGAAATGAGATTGGCAAGGCATATGTACAGAGGGAGATTTTGTCGAAGAGATAACTGGCTGCCCTTGATTTCCTTCACCCACAGGAATGCCTTCATTCAAATCAACTTCAAGTCCAGTGACAACTTGTTCAGCAAAAACAATTGATGAGCAGCGATCTGCAGATGATGCATGATCTTCCTCCCTCACTTCCTCAGACCCAGATGACCTAAAAGCCTTTGCAGAATTCTCAGTTTCCTTGATTTTAGTAGACAGCATTTCTTGAATTGCTGATGATTCAACTGAGCCACTCTCATTAGCCTCTTTTAAATTTTCAAGAATCTCAGCAGTGACACGAGAAACAGCATCAGACACTACTACTAGCTCATCAGTGCTAGGATGTGGGATATTCTTCTCCTTTGCTTCACAGGGCAATTCTAATGGACTGATTTCCATGCTATTGGATTTCATGACATTAGACTCACTGATAACCGTAGGAGAAGGCATACTGACAGCAGGCAATGAGATTTCAGAATCTGGTGATGAAGATTTCAGAAGGTTTTCAATCGAGTTAGAACTACTCGACGGTTTTTTCACGACTTGGCTTGTCAAATGCTCTTCAACAACTGGAGCTTCTAATTTCCTACCAGAATCAGTGATGTCTAGATCACACTTATTACCTGCTTTAACATCAGAAATGCACATATTGTTGTTATCTTCGATCTTACAATTCCTTTCAAAAGATGTGTTCTCATCCTTCAATGGGCCTGTGAAATTAGGCTTATTATCTGTACAAATGCTGGAAATTTGCACATCAGTGGGTTGTTTGTCTGTAATTGGATCAGCTCCAATGCTATCACCCTCCTCTGGTTCTGGTTCATCAATTCTTTCTTCCCCAGGATTTACTACTATGTTCTCAGAATCTAAATTATCAAGAGAGCTCATACAGGTGACAGTAGATTGTGTTGTCTGCAATTGAGTAGACTTAGCACTTTTACTTGTAAGGTTGTCATCAGTCTGCAATAGACCAGTAGCTAACACACAATCAACTTTCTTTTCTTCCTTCTCAGAGCTAACATTAGCAGATTCATCATGTGGAGTATTCCTCTCTGCCATTTCATCATCGCAAGATAATCCTAACATAGGCTCATCATTGCCAGTGCACGGTTCCTCTACTGCACGTGGAGTTCCAAGCGAATCAATTGGTGCAATTATGTTAGACCTGGAAATTTTCCTAGTGGCCACAGTAGCTAATGGATTCATGCCCATATCATCACCAACAGCCAAAGGACTGGCAGATTCAGAATAAGTGGCACAGCTTTCTACCAAGCCAAGCATAGAATTGTAAGAACTTGCCCTTGGTTCACTCAAGCAAGCTCCATTTTCATTCCCTGACAAACAGGCAGTTCTAGCAGGAACCTCAGCATTTCTTCTATGTTCTTCAATCCCGCTCAATCCTTCTTTAACATCATTGCCCCGACATGACATTGTATTAACATCTGTTGTCTGAGACAAAGGAACATCGTTCTTCAGTTTTAATCTGCCATCATTCAGATCATTTTTGTCTGATATACCCACAGACGATGATTTGCTACTAATTACCAATTGATCCTCAAGAGAACCACCATCGTCACTCTTCCCTGGGCTTCGTCCAGTGTTAGGAAGCCTAACAATTAACCTACTGATACTTCCATGATCACCAACAGGGATATCAAGTGGCTTTTCACCTTGTGATGTTTTTTCTGCTGTCATAACCTTGTTAACTGACATACACCTACCAAGATGAGTTTCCTTATGATTTCCAGATACATTAGTTACAAGAAGCCCATTGATTGACCGACGACTGCGGTTCATAGAGCCAGTTAACTTGCTCCCATTCCCAGATCCAACTACTGAACTCATTGGTTCTTCCTTCCATGAAGAAGTCATTGTTTTCACCTGATCACCAGAACAAGAGTGGCTGTTGCTCTGAGATGGACTGGAAGCATTGCTCTTCTCCTCTTGAACTGCTGGAAATGACAATATTGAAACCCCACTGCCTGCAGCTGTTTTACAATGTAGATCTTTTGAGCTAGCTACAATAGGTGCAGGTACAATTGGCTTCTTATTAGAATCAGTGGTCCCATGTTTACTAGGTAAAGCCTTACCAGCTGATGGCCGAGTTATAGAGATTTTGGCAGTTGCATCAGTTGATCCAGTGCGCTTATTTCCTGCTTGAGTAACATCTGAATGTCCTGGCTTCATTGGAAATGAAGCTGGTTGGCAAGATCCAACAAATTTCCCCTCACTTATTTTTGACATCTCTGCATCAACTCGTTTCTTCCAAGTATCAACAAGACCCCTAGCTCTCTTCTGAATCTCCATGTTTTTATGACTGCGTAAATTGTTCACCGACTTACCAATATTACAAATCTGCAGAGAATTTAGGTTTATAGGCAATTTTTCAAGTGCACGAAGTAAAGTCAAGAGAAATTCCTCAACCAATTTTTCACTCTCATGCGGATTGCCTCCATTATCAGTCTTTCCTTTGTGGACCTCCTGGAGCCATTCATCCAGCACAGGCACTCCTCTAAGCTGAACAAACTTATTATGGAAATCGGATTTTTCTGTGGCGGCAATGACATCGGCAAGCATTATGCGACCAGCTAAATCTATTTTCTTCTCTGTTATATCTAGTTGAATTAAGCTGACCAAATTCTCAACCCCTTCAGTGCTCACAAGCCCACCTTTATCAGTTATTTTGTTAATTTCTGTGTTAATGTTGTCAAATTTAAAAGTAACAAAACCTCCATCGCCAACTTTAGAAAATTGCTCTCGCTTGATTGTTTCTGTACTCAGGTCTTTCTTGACAAGTTCCATGGTCTGGTCACCCTTGATTGGCTCCACTATTTGATCATTCCTCAATCTCTTCTTTCCCTTGACCTGAGAAGGAGAGGTGCCACTACTCTGTACATTCTCTGAAGCAGATTTTAACTGTTGGCTGCTTGCTGAAGCATTCAGTGTTTTTTGTGAATGCCCACCTGATTGCAGTGCTCCATTCATTTCTATCTGAGTCTAGTTCAAAGGTTTACCAACTTCTTCCTGGTTTTGCTGAGAAGAAGAGTCAAAGGTTCATAAGTGCACACACACAAGGTGAGAAAAAAGGCACTCCAGTTGTATGGAATATAGACAGACATGGATGGATGAAAAAACTCACAGAGGTATAATCCTGCTCACCCAACCACCACAAGCATTTGTTGATAATATCATATACTCTCCCTACACACGAATGCGTCGTCCTCAGAGGAAGCTAAATATTCTAAGGTAAAATGCAACTTTACACGATGAAGAACAAGGCAAAAGGAATCATGTCTTTGTGTAAAGATCAAAACACTTAATTTAGGGCTGTGTCAAGCAATATACTATTTAAGAGCTTGAGATCACTAGGTCAAGCCACTTGACACACAAATTGGGAGAATCTTTCCCTCTCATTAAATGCTGAAGGATTGCAATGAAAGGTGGAGCAATTCCAGCATGAAAGGAGAATGTTCACCAACTGGTATTTTCTGTCAATCCTGCAGCAGAAATGATTTTTTGCAAAATTTAACAGACTGACATAAGAAATAGGGATCAATATTCAAAACCAAATACCATAAAAATTTTCAGGTGTGTGGTACATAAGTTTATACAGTTCTTTATTTATATTTTTAAAAAATGGAAAAGGAAAAAATGTAACTATTTTTTACTTAAATAAAATAATGCTAAGAACTTTTAGTAGATGAATAGATAAGAGGTTAGTGCAACTACCAAAATCAATGTAGAAATCGATGGCATGTACATTCAGGAGTTAGGAAAAATGAAAATCTAAAGGAAAAGGTATAAGTCGTATGAAGAAACTTAGTGGTGTGAGCAAGTTCCAAATTCTATCACTATGATTAAAAAAAAATCCTTTTCAAAGCTGATGAAATCATAAAGATGACAATTTAAAACATATATAGCAGCCAAATAAGGAACTAATAGACATGGAAAAATAAGAAGTTTATGTTTCTCTTATATAGATACCAAGAATAAGGAAAGCCTAAGTATCAATACGATTACTTAGATTAAGAAAAAAGACTAAATATACGGATAACAGTATTTAATATGCATAAAGGATGCACACAGAAAAGATACTTATCAATCATACAGATATCATGGAAACAATGATTACAGATTTACTAATGCCAAACATATGAAATAGTTTCAGTTTCCATAATTAGTCAGTTATAAAGATAAATATATCTGTAACTTGACCAGAAAAAAAGAAGGAAATTAAGGAAGCTATGAAGTATGGATCTTAAAGATACACCTATTTAAGCTTCAAAACAATTTCAGAGAACAACTTGTCAACTTGGTTCACAAACTTATCTAAATTTAAATTTAAATAACTAAATATATTCTTAAGGAATGAGGGAACAAGATTTAGTACCGACGTACAAGAACAAACATTATCCACAAGCTACAATATTACTCTGAAATTTCAGAAATGGATGGTTAAAGGTGGTATTGACATAGCACACAATAGACAAACTCAAAGTTAACTATCTAATGTTGATTGAATGAATTGCACAAGAGATGAGAATTCTTTCATAAGCTTCACAAAAATCTGATCTCATTATAACTCGGACAAAATCGACTGGATGCAGTAAAAATGGTACAAGTATAATATATATACAAGGCCAAGTATAAACATTGAACCAGTTTATTTTAGTGGATTTCTTTATTTTAATTAGCTCATTAAAGTTATATTTTCAACCAAGAAATAAAAAAAAGTTTTAAGCAGTTTATTTTAGCGGATATGTTTATTTTAGATTAATCAAATTTATTTGCATTAGGTATAAGAAGTGAGAACTAATTAAGGATATGTATGAGGAAGTAATGACCAGAGTGAAAACTTCAGGCGAATTAACTGAAGTATTTCCAATAAAGATAGGGTTACATCAAGGATCAGCTTTAAGTCCCTAGCTTTTTACACTAATCATGGACGAACTCACAGGACACATTTAAGACACAGTACCGTGGTGCATGTTGTTTGCAGATGATATTATTTTGGTAGATGAGACACGTGAATGAGTAAATGCTAAACTAGAATCTTAACGGGAAACACTAGAAGTAAAAGGTTTTAGACTTAGTAGAGTAAAGACAGAATATATGGAATTTAAGTTTAGCAATATTAGACGTAATGAGATAAGTGTTAAAATAGGAGACGACGAGTTGTTTGGAACTGAGAGTTTTAAATATTTAGGATCATTTTTGCAAGATAATGGAAAAATTGAGAGAAATGTCTTACATAAAATACAAACATGATGGTTGAAATGGAGGAAAGCGTTGGGTGTTTTATGTAATTGTAAAGTGCCTCTAAAACTTAAAGAGAAATTCTACAAAACAGCGATTAGACCTGCTATATTATATGGTGCTGAATGTTGGGCTACGACTCGAGCACATGATTAAAAAATGAGAGTTGCAGAGATGAGGATGTTAAGGTAGATGTGCGGACATACGAGGATAGACAAAATAAGAAATGAGAGCATTAGAGAAAAAGTTGGTATTGCATCTATTGAAAGAAAGCTCCGAGAGACATGTTTAAGGTAGTATGAACATGTATTTAGACGACCAATAAATGCTCCAGTTAGACGATGTGAAACGATGTCAAATATACACATCAAACGAGGAAGAGGAAGACCAAAAAAGACTTAGTTAGCAACAATAAAACAAGATAAAATTTATTTAGATATAGATGATGATATAGTAGGGGATAGAGTCCAATGGCGTAGAAGGATCCTTATAGCCAACCCCACCTAGTGAGATAAAGCTTTGTTGTTGTTGTTGTCGTCGTTGTATAAGAAGTGAGAAATCATAAAAGTATTGAATTAGTTTAATGCAAAAATTTGAAAGGCATTTGGTTGAAAAAAAAAATGAGCAGCATAAGATGGAAATTAGATATGGTTTTCTATTATCTGGGAAAAAGCGTGTGATATATTTCCTAAATTTTTATTAAGGTAAGCATGTCCTTCAAATGCATGTGTTCTAATAATTACAGAAAAATAGAAACTAATACAACAAAAGATATACAGAGCAGGTAATTACAAGCTGTAGGGACACAAAGTTCAGGTGAGTTGCAGGTTTTTTAAGGACAAGAAGTTGTGCTTGATGAGTCATCAATATCTATGGGGTTATGTACAGATGGCCTTTAAATTCTGTCGCTGGTAAATAAAATTATTTTCCATTTAGAAGATGTTGTCCCCCCACAGACTGCAACGTGAGAGCACGGTGTTCATTCGTGGTGTGGAGGTCTAAGTTGTCACTAAAACATACACATGTTACCATCTTTTTATGCTTATCTAATTTCTGATAAAGTCAACTTATTATATTCTGGTAACAAATTCACAGCCACCTGTGGTACCAAGGACAAGGCCAAAGTCAATGAGACTTGAATCATGGGATAAATCACTTATCTACAAGAGGACGCCACTATGAAAGCTCACACTTCTAGGCATTACATTGGCAGGAGCCTCGTCTTGGAGTTTTCTTATGCATAAGATACATTTTTTAACAAAAGGAAAAAAAATGGGGTGCATCGTAAGTGCAAAGGGAAATTGCAAAACACCACACAGCCTCCTGATATATTCCAAATAAAGCTTCCCAATATCTTCCAAAGTCTACAGGGTATGATAAATTGCACACTTGAAGAAACTTTCATAGGGCACATATTCATAGGCCAACCGTCGACGCCATACGAGAACACAGCAATTCAACCTTAAAAATTATCCAACCAACATTAAAACAGATATCCTATAAGAAATCAATAAAAATTCGAACCAATGCACAAGACTTCATCCTTTCAAGCTCATAATCCAACAAAGAACGTACCTTTCGGAACGCAAATGCGTCTGCGACCGGTGATAACAACTTCCCCAGCATCTTCTACAACATTAAGCGTGGAGACAGACTGAATAAGCCGCCAAACCTTCATATCATCTTTCCGCCCCTTCATAGCCTTGCATCTTCCAGATGGATTACGATTCAAGGATCAAATAGACCTCGAATCGAAAGATTCCAGAGGCAGAGGTCCCTGAAGGATAAACGGGAGGAAACCCTAGCTCCGGCAACTGCATCTGTGGCGGACGTTGGACGGCGGGTGGAACGATAGATCGCAGGCAAATATAGATGGATGAAAGGAAGGAAGAAAGGATTTGGATCGCGAGGAGGAGGGGCAAAGCTGCAGACGGATTTGAGCGAATGGTATCGTTCGTCGCGACGGTTTGGAGAGGAGAAAGAGGAGACGAGAGAAGAGGAGAGGAAGGCGAACGGGACTAGAGGCGGTGTTCTTGGTTTGTTTTGGTTCGGTGAGACTGGTAAGGAAATCGAACCGGAGACCGTCGTGTCTCTGTGTGACTTTACCAAACAGGAACATAATTTCTTTTACAAATTTTCAGTGGGCTCCACTATGTGATCCAAACTTTTGTTTCGTTATGGCTCCTTGTTTTCGTGTTTCGTGCGTTGGGCGAAACATGACATCCTCATTTCGAACTCGAAGTAGACGGCCAGCGAACCGAACCGGTCTCCCTCGTGCATTTTTGGATCGCGATAGATGCCTGGTGATGGCGGAAGGCACGTGACCCGAGTAACGAGGAGAGTTGACAGGTTCGATCAAAATTAAACCAGAATATACCTACATACATAAAAAAATATTATACTACATAATTTATCTATAGCACTCAATATTTTTATTATCCTTATCGAATACACATTATAATTCAATCTTTAAATTTAAAAATATCAGACTAGATAATAAAAATACTTATAGATACTTATAAATGAATTGTGTAACATATCGTTTCTATATAGAGATCGATATTGTTGATCTCCTTCTTAGGGCTACGGTGCAATAGTAGGGTGTCAGACTCAACTCTCATATATCTACCGTTTGATTTCCAGCTAGCTAAGATGAATTTATAGGATTTTTCTCCAAATGGAATGACAAATCAAGAAAGTTGAGGTTGTCCGCACGAGCACTTACCGATTTACTTCCCTCCTTCATATGTGGGGCAGTCATAAGAGGGTAGCTAATATTGTGGTTCCATATTTATATATGATGTCGATCTCCTCGACACCTTATCCTGCGTGTCGCGTGCGCGATTGTATATCCCTATCGTTTGATCCACGTAATGCACAGTAACTAGAAATGCATAATGTAATCGTCGTGTGATCACCGACCGTCGTTCATACTATAGCCATTGCCTAAACCCCAGTGGATGTTTGTGTTGTCCGATCACAGACGAAATTCGACTTGATTGTGGTTGTACGGCGATTGCAATGCTAGAGACCGTGTTCATGCGAGATTCGGATCACAATTTGGTCGGACTCAGAGTTCGACCGCTCACTGACGATGTCACATGGGTCGTGGTTGGAAGAAGAAGATTGTGTCGAGCAAGTTATTGTGCATTCCCATTTTCACACATAGGCGCACACTATATATACATTACAAAATTTAGCTTATTTTGCAATGAATTTTGAATATAAATTCGTTGTGAAAAAAATTACGACATAATTTGCAATGAATACATTTTCGTTGCAAATAAGTCATTGTAAAATTTTGCGATCAAAATTTAAAATTCATCACAAACTTTGCGACGAATAAATATTTTATTGTAAATTTTATTACTAATTAGCGACTAATTTAGCAACAAAAAACAATTCATCGCAATAATTTGCGACCAAAATTAAAATTCATCACAAAATTTTGCGGCAAAGATTTGTATTCGTCGTAAATATCTACCAAAAAAAAATCGTCGCAAAATCTACGACGAAAATAAATTCATTGAAAAATATCGATTATGATCACTTTTCAAGAAATTAATTCTTGCCCAATTTGCGACGAAACTTGCTTTTGTTGCAAAATTTAAGACGAAAAATAAGTTTCGTCACAGATTTGACAATGAAAATAATTTTCGGCGCAAAATATGCTAAATAGAGATTTTGCGATGAAAGATTAGCGACAAAACATGTTTTTGTTGTAAAATCTAATCCGTCACTTGACTATTCAGTCGGCTCAAATACTCTATGTGGATTGCTATAGTGAGACCAATCGACTGGTGTCGTTCACTAGTCGACTGATACTCAGCAAGTTAACTGTCTTAAATCAACAGTCGATTGATACTCAGTCAGTGGAGAGGAATCGCGATCCAACATTCAACTAATGTAAGACGTCAGTCGATTGGTGGCACTGTAGCAAGTCACATAACCTTTTTAGTTGACTGACCAATCTATTGATCCTTTGTCAATCGACTGATGGGCAAAGGTAATCGACTAATGAACTAGATTTTACGATGAAAATTTTTTTTCATCGCCAAATCTACGATGAATCTTATTTTTGTCACAAAATCTAAAAAAATCCAAAAAAAGCTCTATAGTAGAACCTGTTATTTCTACCTATTTTTCTAAATTTTGCAACCAAAATATCCAAAGAAATTCAATCATAAATCAACATCTAACCATCTAAAATAATTCGCATATCAAACTTCATAGACATCTAACCATCCATACATATGAAACTTAATATCAAATGTGACAAGTCAATTAGCATTTAAAGATGACAATTTCAAACATAACCACCGTCACTATCATCATCGAAAAATTCATTATCATTATTATCACAAGAATCAATAGGAAAAGATCGAGAACGAGGAATTTGACTATAAGTATAGGATAATTGAAGATGTTGCATGATTAACATTTGTTATCTGCGAAATTCGTTCATTTGATTATTTAATTCTTTGAATTTCTGATCACTTTGCCTTTGTAATATGTGAACATCTTTAAATTTATTATTCTTTTGCACTAGTAACTCCTTCAAATGATTAATCTCTTCATTCAATTGATTTACTTTTGCTCTTACTGTCGGTGAGGCAAAAGAAGATGTATTAGTGACTTTACAAGTTCTACTCAAAGAACCCTATCTAAGTATTCTTCCACCTTTCGCTTTGCCAATCGATTCGATCCATAAATTCATATTTCTAACAAATGGCTTAGATTTGACGACATTCTCACTTGCATTCGAATTTCGCTGTGCCAGTTCATCATATTTCTTTTGTATTGTAATGAAAAAATTAAATCATATCAAAATGAGTTGAAATTTTTGAAATTATAAACCTTCATTATTTTAGCTCTCTCTCTACTCTACGTTGTGTCTTTCTTTTGAAATGTGCAAGTGAAAATGATTATAAATAATGACTCAAGCCACATTTTCTTGCCCTAAAATATATCATTATAATTTAAAAAAATAGTATGAATTAGATTCAAAAATTAGGATTTGAAAAAACTCACTAATTAATGTCTATATTCATCGAATTGATTGTCTCTCTCGTATATATCGCAGACAAACCGCCAGAATTATAAGCTTGAATTTTTTTGTTCACTTATTCGTTTCCTATCCTCAAATTCCCAAGATTTAATAATGATATTATAATTCTCCTCGGTTATACAGTGTAACTTTTTACCCTTGGTCTCCGCATGACTTAGTACATTTTTGATGTGATTGCCATACTTTTTCTTAAAAATTCTCCTTATCTCTAACTCTTCACTTTTCTCCCAAGTAAATACTTACTACAACGGAGAAAAAAATTAATTGATTATATTAACTATAATTTTATATATAAACTAATTGGATTAATTTACCTTGAACTTATTCCATTGTTGATTGTTTGTTTCTTCTTGAGTTCTCGTATATATCATCAAAGCTCCACCCCTAATGATTATTCACTATTTTATTAATCTCATAAATAACATATACATAATTTATAAATCTATCGTAAAATAAGAACAAACAATGTTAAATAATTAATAAAAATTAATATCTTATTAAAAACATATATAATTTAAAAAAATTGAGTAATTACGAATCTCTACGAGGGGATATTAACTCTCGAGCATCTTCCCTCTTAACAAATGATTATGGTATTGAAGGCATTGGGAAGATACATTAGTAGACATATCCTGAGAATGAAAAGATCCTATAACTGAAGAAGGAGTCGAAGGTATATTATCTACAAACGAATCAGATTGCATATGTATTAAAGCATGTGAAGAGTGTGATCTTCCATTAGTATTTCATTTATAACCATCACGTCAAAACAATCAATTATAATTATTAGAATAATAAAGAAAAAAAGAATTGCATCTTCATCGGATGTATAATGAAGAACATGAAAAAACTTACCATATTTAATTTGAAGTTCTAAATGGGCAAAATAATTTACCAATACGATGAAAATTTTCTCTAATAACCTATAGAAAAAGATAATTCATTAATATATTCAATATATGAAATTAAGAATGAGATCGTAAATATAAAACTATTTGATACTGAATAAAAATTATCCACAATAAAAAATCAAAATCCTCATTGTCATTTGCATGCTCATCGTCTAATTCTTCAATATCATTATCATGATCCTCTTCATCCTCATCTTCGGTCTCAAAATTAAATTCCTCATCTTCATTTTCATTAATTTAATTTGCTTCAATGTTTATCACTACTCTAGTGGGATCTTGTAACGTTGGAATATTACATTCTTTAGTCTGAATTGTATTCACAACTTCCTCTTGTTGATATATTATGTCTTCCCAATGCTCCTTAATTTTTATCCTTGCTTTTGTTTCACAAACAACCCATCATTCAATTTTGTCACATTTCAAAGTAGGATATGAAGTATAAAAGACTTGAATCATTTGTTGTGTCACCATAAATGGTTTATATCTCTTATGTAATTTCTTATGATTTATTTCAATCAAATTAAACTATGGATGCACCTTCATACCTTTGACAGGGTCAAATCAACGACACATAAATAAAACTACTCGCAATTCTAATCCAGGATACTCTACTTCTAAAATTTCATCCAATAAACCATAAAAATTATTTCTCGTCCCTCCATGATTAGATGACTGAACACAAACTCCACTATTCATTGTAATTTTTTCTATTTCATATTCTTGAGTATGAAAATTATATCAGTTTATGAAATATATCGACCAAGTTTGTACCATTGATTTTAGACCCCATAACAAATGGATTAGCAATTCTTGCTCAATGTGCGCTTGAATATCTTGAATCTAAATTCAAATAAATGCATGTTAAACTCAAAATTTAAACATTTTATTATATAATACTTCCATTTTTTTGAACCATGCTACAAATTCTTCATCGCAGAAGCAATCAAACTCATACGTCAGAAGCTTAGAATATAGGTTTTTGAAAATCCTGATATAAAAAAAATTATAACATAGAAAATTTATGACAGGGAACACATAATATAATAAATATATACTAACTCAAAATATAATGTTACTTTTGAATAGTTCAGTAAAATATATATGTGAATAGCCCATGGTCCATTCAATCGACCGAGGTAGTTAAAAATTGAGAATAAATTTAAATTTAAATCAATAGAACCCTAGCTCATTAAGTGAATTAGACTGTACAGATGCTAAAGTAAGTGAAGAGTGTGGTATTCCATCAATATTTCATTTGTGATCGTCACGTCGAAAATATCAACCATAATTATCAAAATGAAAAAAGTAAAAAAGAATTGCATTTTCATCGGATGTATAATGAAGAACATGAAAATATTTACCATATTTAAATTGAAATACTAAATTGGCAAAATAATATACCAATATGTCAAAAAAAATCTTCTAAAAACCTATAGGAAAAAAGATAGTGCATTAATAGATCAAATATATAAATTTAAGAATGAGACAGCAAATAGATAACTATTTGAGTTATGAGATTTATAAATTTATAAATTACAACTAAACATACTCACATAACCAATATTATTATATATGAAGATCAATACCAGATTTTTATTATATAAGAGAATAAATTTACCTATAATAAAAAATCGAAGTCCTCATTGTCATTTTCATCTTTATCATTTGAATCTTCAATATCATTATCATTCTCATCCTCATCCTCATCCTCATCATTTGTCTCAAAATTAAAATCCTCATTTTCATCTTCATTAATTTCATTTACATCAATGTCCATCACATCTCTGTTGGGATTACGTAACGTTGGAATATTATATTCTAAGATCTGAAATGTGTTACAACTTCCTCTTGTTAATATGCTATGTCTTCCTAATGTTCCTCAATTTTTTTTCGTGCTTTTGTTTTACAAACAACCAATCAATCAATTTTATCACGTTTCAAACTAGGATATGAAACATAAAATTTTTGAATCCCTTGTTGTGCCAACACAAATGATTCATATATCTTATACAATTTTTTATGATTTATTTCAACTAAATTAAACTGTGGATATATCTTAATGCCTTTGACAGAGTCAAAACAGCGATGCATAAATAAAACAACTCACAATTCTAGTTTAGGATACTCTATCTCTAAAATTTCATTCAGTAAACTATAAAAATCATTTCTTGCCTCCATTAGATGACTGAATACAAATCCTACTGTTCATTGTAGTTTTTTCTATTTCATATTCTTAAGTATGAAAATTATATTCATTTATAAATTATATCAACCAAGTTTGTACATTGATTTTAAACCCTATGAGAGATGAATCAATAATTCTTACTCAATGCGAACTTGATTATCATGAACCTAAAGTCAAATAAATATTAGTTAAAGTTAATGTAGGATCGAAATGAGCGCTAGAGGGGGGGGAGAATAGTGCAAAACGGTTTTTCTTTTCTTTTGTTGTAAAAACGATAAGTGAGAGATAAACGCAGCGAAAAAGAGATGGACACAAGGAGTTTTACTTGGTTCACAACCAACCGGCTGCTAATCCAAGGCCCTAATGGTCCTAGACCACGTACGGAGGGCAATCACTAAAACACTCCTCCTCGTTGGAGGTAGGAGTTACGATTACAAAACTTTCGACAAAAACACAAGGATGAGAGACAAGCCCCTCTCTCCTTTTTGATATAAAAGCTCGAAAAACACAACTTAAATTAATCGACTAAAACGATTACCAACACTTTAACGGTGAAGCTTCGTGTTGGCAGCACTTCGTTGTAGTGGCATCGTCGTAGAAGAGCGGCGTTGTGGAGGCGTTTGAGAGCTTTGTAATAATTGTTGTCTCTGAGATGTGAAGCACCCCCCCTCTATTTGAAGCCTTGTCCGCCCACTTGAGATCCGGCCACCTCACCACCAATTGAGGGATAAGTTTCCACCTTGCTTTTGACCGGCCACCTCACCAGGATTTGGGGGATAAGTTGCCACCTTGCTTTTAGTTCCTTTTGCCCATTTTTAGGATACTTTAGTTATTTAATTTTATTTCAATTCGAGTTCTAATTTTAATTCGAATTCGAATAAATTCGAATTCTAATTTTAATTCGAATTAGAGTAACTTCGAATTCAAACAAGGGTTAGCTCAAAGCAATATGTAGAAATATTAAATGTGATGGATTTAGATGGTTTCTAACCATCCGATCTCGACTTAGACTTTCATGGAAAGTTTTGGGTTGGATTGTCGCCTAAGATCAACTCCTAAATGACTCACTTACGCGTTGACACGAGTCTTACCTTGCACTTACTGTGTCGCAGATCTCCAACTCAAGCTTAACCTGTTTCTGCACACTCAAGTAGACTCATGAGATAACAAAATAGACTTAACCTTGTGTCTTTGCTATAATCAAAACACAGGTTCGATTTCGGTGCCTCACTGCACCAACAATCTCCCCCTTTTTGATCTATGGCAAAAACACACAAAGTTAAGGAAATTAAGTGCATGAAACAGTAAAGACATGAAGCAAAAGTAGGAGTAGTAAAAATATTTCTCAAGTTCTCCCCTTAGAGGAACCCTCCCCCTTGACCGAGGATGAGTACTTAAAAAAGACTTTTAGTTCTCCAAACACAAAAGATAACGAGTTAAGTAAATGACATTACTTAACTTAGGCTCTTTAGAGTCAAAAATAAGTGCAAGTTAAGTAATCAAAAGTTAAGTCAAAAGGTTAATTATTCAAAAGGTTTAACTTTTGATTTCTTAACTTGGGCCTTTAAAGTTTTTAATTCCGAAGAGTTGAAACCTAAACCTTACTCCCCCTTAACTTAGGCCAGAATCAAAGTTTTAAGTTAAGTTATCAAATTCAAAAATTTGAATTTATTGAACCTTAACTTTGGCCTTTTCTTCCCCTTTTGACATAAATCAAGAAAAAGTAGGGGGTTTAAGAAAACCCTATGTCCAAGCATGATGATTTTGAAAATAGTATGTGAAAATAATTCATCTAAATGTTCAACTCTAGTTTGACTTGATTGAAATGATATTATCAACAAGTCCTGATTAGAGTTGGTTAATATTAGTTGCATATTTATACTCCGAGGTTCATATTGACGCACTTGATCTACATCTTGGAACCTGGAGTAGGGTCCTAACATCTCACGCCGTTCTAGGTGGCTTAATACACAAACACATTAACCCTATGTGTTATGAGATGTGTTGGCTCCTTAAATCTATAGGATCATGATATCTAGGGGAAGTCCTAAACTAGTTCCATTTGCATAAAGAAAAAAAATAAGAAAAATAAAATTTGAAAATAAAATTTTTGAAAATAGCATTTGAAAACTTTTGCTAACCTATTCTATTACGCACAAGCCCAATTTTCGTCTCGAGAGACTAAATTCGGCTTCGGTGGTAGATAAGGCTACACAATGTTGCTTCCTACTGCACCAACTCACTAGACTCGAGCCGAGTAGTTGACAACAACCACTCGTGCTCTTTCTATCGAGTTTACTACCGGCATAATCCGAATCGGAGTAGCCGATTAGTTCGAACTCCGTAGATCTAGGGTACCAAATACCAACGTTAAGTGTACCCTTAAGATATCTAAAGATACGCTTAACTAGGGTTAGGTGAGACTCCTTAGCACAGGTTTGAAACCTGGCGCACATACTTACTGCGAATAGGATGTCGGGTCGACTCGCAGTTAAGTATAGGAGACTTCCTATCATGCTCCTATAGTACTTTAAGTCAATGGACTTACTTTCTAGGTCTTCTCCTATGTTAACATTAATCGCCATTGGGGTGTTTATTATCTTAGCGTCTTGCATTCCAAATCTTTTAATTAACTCAGTGTATTTTTGTTGATATAGGTATATACCATCCTTAGTTTGTTTAATTTGTAGACCTAAAAAGAAACTTAACTCGCCTACCAAGTTCATTTCGAACTCACTTTCCATGAGTGAAACGAACTCGTTTAGTAAAGCTGAGTTAGAGGTTCCAAAAATTATATCGTCTACGTAAATTTGAGCTATGAATATTTCTTTACCTAAGGTTTTTACGAAGAGAGTTGGGTCAACTAAGCCTTGGTTAAACCCTTTTGACTTAAGATGGATTGAAAGTCTCTCGTACCAAGCTCGAGGAGCTTGTTTAAGTCCATAGAGAGCTTTCTTAAGTTTTAGAACATGGTCGGGTTTATCTAGATTTTCGAATCCGGGGGGTTGGCTAACATAAACTTCTTCTTTAATGTATCCATTTAGGAATGCCGACTTAACAGCTTAAATCCTCGATGTGCGACATAAGCTAGCAACATTCGAATGGATTCGAGTCTAGCTACTGGGGCATAGGTTTCGTCGTAATCTAAGCCTTCGACTTGACTAAACCCTTTGGCGACTAACCTAGCCTTGTTTCTAACTACTTCACCTTTATCATCAAGCTTATTTCGAAACACCCACCTTGTTCCAATTATCGTTTTGTCTTTAGGTGGTGGTACTAATTCCTACACTTCATTCCTAGTAAATTGAGCTAGCTCTTCTTGCATTGCAATAATCCAATCGGGATCAAGAAGAGCTTGTTCAATTGATTTGGGTTCTATCTTTGAAATTAAGGAAATTTGACTAAGGTTCCTATAGGATGCTCTAGTTCGAACTCCTAGATTAGGATCTCCTATCACTTGATCGATAGGGTGGTTAGTCTGAATCCTAGATTGGGTTGGGTTTGTGTCACCTAATGCTTGATCAATGGGGTGACTTGGTTGAACACTAGTTTGACTCGGATCACTTGTCACTTGGTCGACAAGAGAAGTTGGTTGATGTGGATTAGACTCGATCTCAGGGTCGGAGATGAGTTTGGTATCAGTGGGCTCAACACTTGGGGTCATTAAGGGTTTTGTAGGTTCGGGTACTTCATCGAACACTACATTAATAGTCTCTTCAACTTTAAGGGTATCGTGGTTATATACCCTATAGGCTCTACTCGTGGTTGAGTATCCTAAGAAGATTCCGGTGGAGGTTTTGGATTTGAATTTCCCTAGGTGGTTCTTAGTGTTTAAGATATGTACTTTACATCCAAATACCCTAAAGTACTTGATGTTGGGTACTTTATTGTGATAAATCTCGTACGAGGTCTTAAGGTGCCTCTTTACCATAAGGATTCTATTCTGGACATAGCAAGCCGTGCTAACGGCTTCTGCCCAAAACCTATCGGGTAGGTCGTATTCGTTCAACATGGTCCTAGCGGCTTCTTGTAGAGTTCGATTTTTCCGCTCTACTAGGTCATTTTGTTGAGGGGTCCTAGGGCAAGAGAATTCATGGTGGTATCCGTTTAGGTTACAGAAGTCGGTGAACCTTTGATTTTCGAATTCACCACCATGATCGCTTCTAAGTCTTTTAACCTTAAGGTTTTTTTTATTCTCGATTAATTTGAATAGATTGATTAATTGATCTAGGGTATCATTTTTATGTTTGATGAACCTAACCCAGGTAAACCTGGAGTAGTCGTCAATATCGTCAATTATGACTAAGCAATATTGACTTCTATTGAGTGACTTGGCTCCATGTGAATCGAATAGATCCATATGTAGGAGCTCAAGTACACTTGAGGTTCGTTCTTGGTTAGTTAACTTGTGTTGTGTCCTAGGTTATTTTCCTTGTTGACAAGCATTACAGATTTTATTAACCAAATTGTTGAGGTTGGGTAAGCCTCTGACTAAGCCACTCTGACTCATCTTGTGGACGAGTCTTGGGTGCGAGTGACCGAGTCATCGGTGCCACAACCATGATTCCTCTTCCTGTGTCATAAGACATTTGGCTGAGGATTTGATTAAGTTAATTGTATAAATGTTATTTGTCCTAGTTCCTTTGAGTATTGTTTTAGCTGTTTTATTTGTTTTAATTACACATTCATTTTCTAAAAATACGACCTTATAGTTATTGTCACATAATTGACTTACGCTAAGCAGGTTATATTCAAAATTCTCTACAAGTAATACATTTTTAATAACAAAATTCGAGTTAAGCTCGATATCACCTGATCCGATGATTTTGAGCTTGCCGTTATTCCCAAAGGCTACCGATCCTTGTCGTTTGAATCGAAGCTTCGTGAATTTGAGTTGATCCCCGGTCATGTGTCGGGAGCAACCGCTGTCCAACATCCATTGATCCTACACACAAGGTGGTTGGATTGGATGTTAGATTTTTTTTAAAAAAAATTGGTTGTAAGTTGTTAAACCTAGGTCATCTCACCTGTGTCTATATGATCAAGCATGTTATACTTATATGTTTTTTGTGAGATGACTTCCAATTAAGTTGATTAAGTGCATTTAGGTTCAGGTAATTTTATGTTAGATTTGGATTTGACCTTAGGCTTGTCAAGTTTACCTTTTCAAGATCATGGCTTTCAGGTCGTGGCGAGGCACAGGGGCCTTCTTTTATCGGATCATCAACCACTTCCTTAGACAAAGTCATTTTCAAGAAAATGATGACTTGACTCACCTAAGACTATTTCCTAGTCTAACTGGTTATTTTTGAAAAGAGGCTCCCCGAGGCTCAATCTTTTCGAAGGATTTTAGTTGGTTATGTACGTGTTCTAAGTGAGTTCACAAGTTTAAAAAAAAACATGCAATTTCTAAGTTAAAGCACAAACATGTTTTGTACTGGCTCCCCCTAGACCGTTGAATCGGTTCGGTCTATCCACATAGTGGATTTGGTCCTTGGGAACCCAGTACGGGTTGGATCCTAGAGTTGAAATCAAAAAGTTCTTAGGGACCCATGCTTGGACATGTTTCCTATGTCGACTTACAATCGACATATACGACCTATTAGTCGTGTTTGAGTTAAACCCTAGTCCAGCCTTATACACGGCCCTTTGAGATCCAAGTAGGAGGTCAAGTCCTTTGGATCCCGAAGTGAACCTTTCCAACGTGTTCCTAAGATCTTCAACTTGACTTTTCAAGAGAGAGTTCTCAACTTCGAGATTTTCAGCTCGAGTTGGGTCCTCTTCTCGAACTTGACTAGTCGAAGAGGTTAGGGAGACCTTATGTTTGAGGAGTTTGACCTCCTCAACCAGGGTCTCGACCTTGGACTCGGACTTAACTAATTTCCTAGACAAAAACCTAACCGTATTATGTAAAGTATTAAATAAAGTTCGACTCACTTTAAGGGTATCTTTTGAACCGGATGCATATCCGTGGCTTGACAGAAGGTAACCGAGTCCGAGTCATCCTCGTGTTCGACTCAAGTTCAGTTCGGTCCTCGTGGTCCGACTCAATTGATTTCGCCATGAAGACATGGTCTTCGTCTTCTTCGGATGACGCTTCTTCCCATGTCGCGTTGAGGGCCTTCTTGTGCTTAGGTGCTTGGTGGTTGAGCTTGGGGCACTTGGACTTGATATGTCCAAACCTGTTACACTCATAACACCTAATATTAGAACTTTTAGGCTTACCTTGGTTGGGTCGAGTCGTGGTTCGCTTTCGTCCCTTGGCTATCCTTCGAGCTAGGTTCATTAGTTCGACAGTCAACTCCGGGTCAACTTCTTCTTCGGACTCGTCTTCCTCCTCGGTTGGTGGTGGCTTGCTTGTGATTTTCTTCTTCTTTGAACTTGCAAACAAGGCTATACCCCTCTCGGGTTAGAGTTGTGCTCATGTAATTCGAAATCTGAGAATAATTCGTCTATTCTAACTTTAGCTAGGTCCTTAGATACCTTGTAGGCATCGGCCATGGATGCCCACAAGGTGGTCCTAGGGAAAGAATTTAGAACATACCTGATTAGATCTCGGTTTTTGACTTTCTGTCCTATTGAATGCAGTTGGTTGACTATGTCCTGGACGCGGGCGTGCAATTGTGTTGCCGTCTCATGTTCCTGTATTTTTAGTGTGTACAATTTATTGAACAACAAATCGCGTTTACAAACCTTAGCTTGATCCGATCCTTCGTGTAACTCGATCAGCCTCGTCCAGAGATCTCTTGCGCTGATGAAGGGTCCGACTCGGTTCAGCTCCTCTTTGGATACCCCGCACTGCAGGATTTGAGTCGCCTTTGCATCTGCCTCGACTTGTCGTTTAGTGGTAATGGACGCGATTGTAATCAAGGATTCACCTTCTTCATTAGTAGGAAGGGTGAACGGTTTGGATCACAATCCACATCTCTATTTGGGGTTTTTAGGAAGCACTCCATCCGACCTTTCCGATGCGAAAATCGTCACCGTTGTAAAACGGTGGTCGGACAGTGCTAAAACCCTCGAGATGGGCCATTAACACGAAACGGTAAGAAGAGAAAAAAAAAACACACAGACAACAAAGGTCCCAAGACTTGCGTCTTGGATTAGTAGTGCGGGAAGAAGAAAAGATAAATAAATCAATCAATAGATTAACTAATTAGAAAATTAATTTTAATTCTGTAAAAAAAATAATTAATTAATTAATTTCGAAAATTAATTAAAAACTATTTTGTAGAAAAAAAATCTAATGTTGAAATTAAGTAAAAAATATTGAAAAACCAAACTTATATTCTAGACAAGATTTAAAAATTAAAATAAGTTTTTAATTGATTAAATTTTGTAAATTGATTGAAAATCTATTTTAGTGGAAATAAGATTTAATTCAATGCTAAGATTAACGAGAAAACTTTATAAAACGAAATATAAAGATTTTAGGGTTTGAAAAATTCAAGTGTTTAAAAAAAATGAAAGAATTTTTAATTGCAGGAAAAACTAATTTTAATCAGTAATAGAATTAAAAAATCGTAATTAAGAGTTTTTTTGTTAGGATGATCAATAGAAAGATTAAAAGCGATAAAATTAAATTAAAGAAAAGTCTGAAAAAATATTTAGAAAAATTAAAAAAAACACAAAAATTAACGTAGACAGAAACAAAGGAAACAAAAGAAATAAAAATTACTCAAATTGGTGGTTTCACCAAATTTGAGTGCCCCCAGCTCTGATACCAATTGTAGGATCAAAATGAGCGCTAGAGGGGGAGAATAGCAAAAATGCTTTTCTTTTCTTTTGTTGTAAAACGATAAGTGAGAGATAAACGCAATGAAAAAGAGATGGACACAAGGAGTTTTACTTGGTTACCAACCTTTGCTAATCCAAGGCCCTAATGGTCCTAGACCACGTACGGAGGGCAATCACTAAAACACTCCTCCTCGTTGGAGGTAGGAGTTACGATTACAAAACTTTCGACAAAAACACAAGGATGAGAGACAAGCCCCTTTCTCCTTTTTGATATAAAAGCTCGAAAAACACAACTTAAATTAATCGACTAAAGCGATTACCAACACTTTAACGGTGAAGCCGTGTTGGCGGCGTTTCAGAGTGGCGTCGTAGAAGAGAAAAGCACAGGAGGCGCGTGAGAGCTTTGTAATAATTGTTGTCTCTGAGATGTGAAGCACCCCCCTTTATTTGAAGCCTTGTCCGCCCACTTGAGATCCGGCCACCTCACCACCAATTGAGGGATAAGTTTCCACCTTGCTTTTGACCGGCCACCTCACCAAGATTTGGGGGATAAGTTGCCACCTTGTTTTTAGTTCCTTTTGCCCATTTTCAAGATACTTTAGTTATTTAATTTTATTTCAATTCGAGTTCTAATTTTAATTCGAATTCGAATAAATTCGAATTTTAATTTTAATTCGAATTAGAGTAACTTCGAATTCAAACAAGGGTTAGCTCAAAGCAATATGTAGAAATATTAAATGTGATGGATTTAGATGGTTTCTAACCATCCGATCTCGACTTAGACTTTCATGGAAAGTTTTGGGTCGGATTATCGCCTAAGATCAACTCCTAAACGGAGGATCCGACCTCACTTACGCTCGTCGGACACGAGTCTTACCTTACACTTACTGTGTCGCAGATCTCCAACTCAAGCTTAACCTGTTTCTGCACACTCAAGTAGACTCATGAGATAACAAAATAGACTTAATCTTGTGTCTTTGCTATAATCAAAATACAGGTTCGATTTCGGTGCCTCACTGCACCAACAGTTAATATTTAAACAATTGATTATAAATGGCTTACATAATTTTTGAACCATGATGCAAATTCTTCATCGCAAAAGCGATCAAACTCATGCATCGAAAGCTTAGAATATAACTTTTGAAAAATCCTACCAAAAAAAATTATAACCATAGTTCATTAATCGACTAAGGTAGTTAAAAATTAAAAATGACTTCAAATTTAGATCAACATAACCCTCATCATTTCTTTCTACTCTCCACCTTTTGTATTGAATGCAAAGTTCAAAATAATATGATATAAAAGTCAGCAATTTACCAAAGGGCACACCTCAAGTTTGGAATTGCCCAAACACAGTTCCATGGTTTCATATTTCTCAAAGGGCGCACCTCATTCCCTTTTTACCCATTCCGTCAAATGTGGATTTAATGCTCAAATATTGTATGCATCCGAGTCACAACTGAAAATTCTGAACCATCCAAACATGGTGCTGAGAATTCAAATCTCATGACCACTATGTTCCTGAGAATATAATTCCCAGTGCCACCTTTTTTTGGCCTGATTTCCGAAATGAGAGCGACTATCACACCCCAACTTTCACTAAACACACCTCATTTACTAAATACACCTCTCAATAATTTTTTTTATCACAAAATTTTCTAACTACACCTCATAATATTCTTATTTTACCCTTTCTAAAAAATCTTTACCTACGCATCTTAACTTTCCCTCCCTCCCTCCTCTTCGCCTCTCTCGTTTTTTCAGCGCAAAAATCTTTTCAATCCCTTTTCTTCTCATCGCCACCTCCCCTTTCTTCTCTTGACCCATTTGCCCCTCTTCTCGGCACCGGATCTCCTCGTGGAATGTTGACACCACCTTCTGCAGTATGTTGTTGGCGACCTTTCCGGTCGAGTGTTGTCATCCCTCCGTTGTGAGCACCATCGCTAGCGATGCTCGAAAATATACAAATTAATGTACACCAATGAGTTCCTCGAACTCTCTCACTCATGTAGATATAAATATTTTTTGAATTTTTTTGCAAGATCAGCACCAACACCACCATATCAAGGATTCTGAATTTCAACTCTGACTTAAAATTAACACTGCATTAAAATCAACACGTGGTGTTGATCTTGCAAGATCAGCGCCACGATGGTGTTGGTCTTGCAGATATAAATATTTTTTGAATTTTCTTGTGAGATCAGCACCAACACCATCATGTCAAGGATTTTAAATTTCAACTCCGACTTAAAATTAACACCGCATTAAAATCAACACGTGGTGTTGATCTTGCAAGATCAGCACCACGATGGTGCTGGTCTTGCAAGACCAACACCATAATGTTGATGCAAGACCAGCACTGTTAGAATATTATAGATATGACTAGGGATAATTGTTATCCCTAAATATCATTAGAAATAATTATTTCTTAGGATAGAATTTTGATTTATTCCTAGGATAGGGTTTGATTTATTCTTTTGAATAAACCCTAATATTGTATATAAATAGGGTTTCTTTCATGTAATAAGAGATCTAGAGTTACGAAATAACATGGTATCAAAGCTTTAGGTTTTCCACCTTTTTTGCGATCTCTTTCCCGGCGCGCTTCTCCTTCGCGACGCAGCTCCGCTCGCGACTTTCTCACGCGAGCATCTTCTCCCGCGCGCGCACGCGGCCCTCGTCTTCTCGGTCGTCTCTTCCGCAGTGTATCATTCATCCCAATCCGCCGAGCTGCCGCGCCGCCTCGGGGTCCTGATCTCTGCGTCGGGCTCCCACCTCTACGAAGAGCACCGGCTTCTCTCCGTCCATGTGCTGCCATCGCACCTCCGCCTCCATCGTCCTCCCTCGACGAGGTCAGTAAACCTTCTCGACTGGGGTCTCCTCTTCCCCCGCTGCTTCCTCCATCGCCACCGCTTCCTTCCCCACTGCATCCTCCGTCGCCACCATTGTGGAAGCCCAGGAACTTGATCAGGAAGCCAACAACCCTCGCTTTTGAAGCCCCGCCACCTAGACGAAGGCGGTAGCCAGCGTCCCATCCGCCTGTCGTAGCCAGCGTCGCCCCCTTCCGCTGCCGCTCAAGTTTAAGGTAGATCGCCCTGCCTCCGACCTCGACCTCTCTTTCCACTATAGGGAGCGTCTGTCCATCCACCGTCGGCAGCCTTCACAGGAAAAGACTTTCCCTCTTCTCCGCAAGCTGCTGCCCAGGAACTTGATCAACACTTGCTTAACTCGTCATGGCTACCTTCGGCACTTCGAAACCGAATTTTCCAATCTTTACCAACCACGTCACGGCACCACTCTCGTCTGAGCTCTTGGATGGTAAGAATTACTCTTCTTGGACCTCTTACATTGAGCTTTGACTTGTTGGACAGGGTTATGAAACACATCTCACACAAACTGAAGAGGATATTCAAATGGTCGATCGTCCTTTATGGAGAAAGGTTGATGCTCAGTTGTGTTGCATTATCCGAGCCACCATCCATTCATCTCTCCGGGATGTCTTTGTAGGATATTTGAAGCCGCTAGAGGGGGGGTGAATAGCGTAGAGTTCGTTCGTAGATGGAATTCGATCGTGATCGTCTCTACAATTTCGTTAGTACGCAGCGGAAATAGAAATAATACAATAACAAAATAAACAATCACACGCGAACACAATTGTTTAACGTGGTTCGGAACCGCACGGTTCCTACTCCACGGATCGGGTTCGTATGAACCCTAGCGATGTCAATCACACACCACTATAAAACACTCCTTCTCGGAACAATCCGGAGGCGGAGAAACCTCGTACAAGATGATTACAACAATAATCAAAAGCTACAAGCAAATACAATGAAATACAAAGCAAGACTAGTAAAGAAAAACACTTTACAAATGCTCTTGAATGCTTGATCGCTAGGTTGATCGAGTAGAACTTGGAGACCCTGAATTGCAGCAGCAACTCGCCCCAAATCGCCTCAAAGAACCATACCAATTTCCTCCATCACGAGCTCCTCTTATAGCTTCAACCTGTGCTGGAAAAAGTCGATCAGTCGACTGATCGGGACCATCAGTCGACTGATGCCACTGTTGTCGTGAGACAACGGCTAGATCCACGCTGGATAAGTCCAACGGATCTACCATCAGTCGACTGATCATACCCATCAGTCGACTGATGGAGTCCTCACTCGACCAGTCGAGTCTCGACTCCATTCTGTGGCCGAATTTACGAGCACCAGTCGACTGATCACACGATCAGTCGACTGCTCGTGCCATCAGTCGACTGCCCACCTCTGGCAGTCGACTGCTAGGCCACCTCCCGCAGTCAAACCCTAGTTGACTCGGTCCAGTCGACTGCCACATGACACCAGTCGACTGACACACCTCAAACATGAGGTTTTAACCCAAGTATGGTTCCCCCATACTTGCTAGACCACCCTTAGCCTAGACCTAAGCCTTCTAGCCACCTCCATCAGCCTCATGCCTCTCGGATCCCTCCAAGTCATCCATGACTTGTTCATCCATCGCGCTAGCCTTCAGGCGCTTCCATCGGCTATGTCATGCTAACGGTGTCTACACCGCCAAGGCACATTGGACTTACGCCGCCAAGACTTCGCTTGGACTTTACGCTGCCAACCATTGGACTTATGCTGCCAAAACTCCCGCTTGGACTTTACGCCGCCAATATTCCCCTTGGACTTCTCAAATGCCAAGACTCAAGCTTGGACTTTCCCTTGTCAACCCATGTTGGACTTTTCATGCCAAGACCCATGCTTGGACTTTCCCAAATGTCAAGTGTCCCACTTGGACTTCCCTTGCCAACTCATGTTGGACTTTCCATTGCCAAGACCCATGCTTGGACTTTACCAAATGCCAAGTGTCCCACTTGGACTTCCCATGCCAAGTACCCGAGACTTGGACTTTCCCATGACAATTACATTGTCATATGTTTTTGTCGAACATCAAAACATCACTCGAGTCGAACTCGAGTCCTGGTCAATCGTGACCTGGGCCGATTGCACCAACAATCTCCCCCTTTTTGATGTTTGACAAAAACCAAACAAAATATTGAGTTAGAACACTAACTCAAATCCCTTACCAATTATCCCAAATTGGTAATCTTAAACATTCTCCAAATGTTTTCCCCCAAATATTCTCCCCCTTTTTGACTAACATCAAAAAGGTTTTCTCTCCAAGGAGGTCAATGTCTCATGTCCCAATGAGATCTTACAATTTCTCCCTTGGTCCAAAAATACCTAGGATGTCTACCATCTTCCTAGTGATAAGTCTCATATCACTCAAGAGAGGCAATCCTATTCACTCTCCCAATTTCCAAATTGGGTATCAAAAACCCATCAATTTTCCCAATTGATGATACTCTCCCAATAACTTCTCCTCTTCAAGGAGAAAAACACATCCATCTTCCTAAGATGGATACCTCCCCCTAAAGGCTTGCTCCCCCTTGACCATTGCACCAACAATGTCCTTGGGAAGTCCTTAAGCCAATAGGAACTCTAAGCCATCAAAATTAAGGTTAGAAATTCAATATTTACTTTCCAACACCTTAAAATTGATACAAGTCCTAAACACCTCTCCTAATCCATATCCAATGGATTTTCACCCTCCATCATGCTTCCCAAAGCATATCCTAGGGTTATGAGTGGTTAGGGACCTTAACTGCAGCTGAAATCGAGTTAAACAACCTTGGTTACCCCGAAATCAGGCTATCAGTCGAGTGATTCAAATCATCCGATCGACATTATCACCGATCGCCACCCGAGGGCCGATCGGTCATCAAAATCTCGATTTTCAATTATTAGAAATGAGTTTTGGAAAATCATAACTAATTATACGTATATCAAAAAATCACGAAATTTGATACGTATAATACTTATGACCAATACAATGGGTGAAAAATGTTTGAAAAATATTTTACCCATAAAATAACGAAATTGATACAAAATCCAAAAGTGACTAAAAACTTTAAAGTTTAAGCTCACTTTGTATCAATCTCACCATTGCCTTCAGCTATATATTATTTTATCCCCGTGTGGTGGCGGATCGGAAGAGCTGAATATTTCTTCAGCTATATATTATTTTATCCCCGTGCGGTGGCGGAACGGAAGAGTTGGACATTTCAGGTATATATTATTTTATCCTCGTGTGGTGGCGGATCGGAAGAGCTGAATATTTCTTCAGGTATATATTATTTTATCCCCGCGAGGCAGAGCGGAAGATATCCCCGTGTGGTGGTGGAACGGAAGAACCGAGACCCCTCGGTCATTATTATTTATTCTACATCTAAATTTCTATCCCCGCGAGGCAGAGCGGAAGATATCCCCGTGTGGTGGTGGAACGGAAGAACCGAGACCCCTCGGTTATTATTATTTATTCTACATCTAAGTTTCTATCCCCGCGAGGCAGAGCGGAAGATATCCCCGTGTGGTGGTGGAACGGAAGAACCGAGACCCCTCGGTTATTATTATTTATTCTACATCTAAATTTCTATCCCCGCGAGGCAGAGCGGAAGATATCCCCGTGTGGTGGTGGAACAAAAGAACCGAGACCCCTCGGTCATTATTATTTATTCTACATTTAAATTTCTATCCCCGCGAGGCAAAGCGGAAGATATCCCCGTGTGGTGGTGGAACGGAAGAACCGAGACCCCTCGGTTATTATTATTTATTCTACATCTAAATTTCTATCCCATGAGGCAGAGCGGAAGATATCCCGTGTGGTGGTGGAACAAAGAACCGAGACCCTCGGTCATTATTATTTATTCTACATCTAAATTTCTATCCATGAGGCGAGCGGAAGATATCCCCAGTGTGGTGGTGGAGCGGAAGAACAGAGACCCTCGGTTATTATTTAACCCTATATTGTTTTATCCTTGCAAAATAGCAGAGTCAATTCATTTAATGGTTCTATATCCCAAGCGATTATAAAGGCGGAAGGTATATATGTCTGTCTATGGGGATCTGAAAGAAGTAAAGCGTAGTCTGACAAAAAAAAACTGGAGAAAGGAGAGATAAAGTGGAAAGTTCATTAATGCAAAGGAATTACATATTTTAAGTCATTTACGAGGGAAAGCGACAAATAGAAACCCTTAGACATCTTGAGTATTATAGTTCTTTGTTGGGAGGAACGGAGGGAGCTCTCTTATATGGTTGAGGTTGACACAATAGTTATCGCCAGAAGGCTAACTGCAGGAAAACTTGTTTGGCCAATTCCTTTTGGGACCCGACTAGTTGTTGGCGTAGGGAGCGATTACTGGCGGAAGTTTCCTTCAGCCGCTGCTGTAAGTACTTCACTTGCTCCTCCAAGCTAACTATGTATCGGCGGTCATTTATACATTCTTGAAGGAGAGGAAGCCGCCTGTTGGATATTCTGTCCATGGCAAATAAAGAGAAAAGGGAAGGATCGGAAGGTAAAGATCGGAAACTTTTATAGCAACGAAGGGGAAGGTGCATTTATGGCGAGAAGAAAGGGGACTATAAATGCCGGTAAAGGAGAGGAGGCGTAGAGGCGATGGGGGAAGGGCAACGGGCCTATAATCGTAATTAAGAAGGTCCAATCCCAGGCGATGATAGAAGAAGGCATATTCAGATCGGATTATCGCCTTTTGAAGATGTAACTCTTACCTCTACGAGAAAAAGACAAAAACAAACCTCAAGTTCCCTCTCTCATTTTTACTCATATATTTGAAATTATTACACTAATTTGATCTATACAGATTTTCTCTTATTACTCCCCATAGACGAGGCGGGAGAGGTCTCTTTGGAAGGAGAGGGCGCCAGGATGACCCTGAAGCGCTCGACTTGAGGTGAAAGAAGAGTTGAGAGACCTTCGTTGAATGAAGAAGGAGGAGCTCCTGTCGGGGGGATTGAGATGAAAGCCAGCGCTGGCGGAAGTGGAGGAAGTTCGTCAGCGGCGCGGGGGTCTCCCACTGTATACTCCCAGGTGAAGGGAGGATTCCACACCCTGTTGCGGAAGGAAGGGAAAGGAGCCCGAAAAGACCTCCCTTTAGGAGGAGTTGGAGTTGGACTGGAAGGCAGGAACGGAAGGCAAGGAAGGTGGAGCTGGTCTCGGCGGGTCTCTGAGATCTTCCAAGCCAGTTCCATAATTCGAAGGATTCTGACTCTGAAGAAATTTCGATGGAACGCCCTGCTGAAGTCATGCTAGTGAGAGAGAGGGACGAAGACATGGAGGGTGATGATTTATAATGAAAGAAAAGCAACGGGGGAAGTTCCTGGGAAGGGGGAGAAGGCGAGGGTTTATATAGGGTTTCCTGTGACGATTCAGCTGCACGGAAGGAGAAGGAGAAGCGGAGCCCATGAGCCCAATGGGCCTCCCTTAATATACTTGGGAGAGTTATAAGGGAACGGATGGATTTAAGTTGAGAAATGAGGAATAGGTCAGAAACTTTATGTACATTGGGACAGTCAAGCTTATAACTTCGTTTGACTATTTTTCGGGGTTGACTAATGATACTACTGGTACCTTCCCTACATAATCTCCGATAGAGGGGTTAGCAGATGACCCAAGATCCGATCCAAAATACACGGCTCAGCTAAGAAAGGAAAGGAAGATTGGCACGGGCGAACATTGAAAGCCATTGGCACGGGCAAATATTGAAAGTCATGTAGCGCGGCGAATATCGAAGCCATTGGCGCAGGCGAACATCGAAGTCATTGCGCACGGCGAATATCGGAAGCCATTGGAGCAGGCGAATATTGAAAACCATCGCGGGCGAATATTGAAAGTCATTAGCGCGGGCGAATATCGAAGCCATTAGCGCAGGCGAACATCGAAGCCATTGCGCGGCGAATATCGAAGTCGTTAGCGCGGCGAATATTGAAAGTCATTGGCACGGACGAATATTGAAAGTCATTGGTACGGGAGAGTTAATGAAAGCAATTGATACGGCAAAGGAGAGACGGAAGACGCTTCGCCAAGAGGTCGGTCCAATTTGATCAATACAAAGGGAATTTGACATGGGAAAAAGAGGAGTTGGTTCGGGTTGATAAAAAGCCCTAGGGCTAGGTCACCCGTGGGCTATAGACCTAAACTAGCTTCCCTCAACACGGAAGGTTGAGGGAGATAGTCTAGCCTAGTTTCCCGAAAAATAGAGGAAAAGGTGTTAGCAGCATGGGAGGCCCACATAATATTCGAGTCTTCACTCGATATACATGTAATTATTCTCCAGAGAAAGGTGGTGGTCACGTGTACGATGGAGATAACCTACGACATTACGATGAAGGAAGGGGGAAGATAAAAGGGAGGGAGTAAGGAGGAAAAGAGGATCCGACAATCATTCCAACCCAGCAAGAGAGCAGAGGATGCAAGAGGAAGAGGAGAACCACAGCCGCCTCACCGGAGAAGAAGGAAGGAGATCTATCGTTGTCACATCTCTTGTATTTTTCTCGCTTTACGATATCACTGTAAAAGGTCTTCTATCCTCCACCTTCGGAAATTGACCCTCCGTAAAGGAGGACCCTCATAGTGAAAGTGCTTAGGTACCGCCTCCGGTGAGAAAGTTCACCTCCGTGGAGTAGGAATCCTTATTCCGAACCACGTTACATCTTGTGTCTGAACCTCGATTGCTATCGTCGATTTGCTTGCGTTTCACCTATTTCATCTTCTTATTCTTTACTGATTGCGGCCGGTAAGGACCCTCTGAGACCCCCCTCAGTGCTTCACTGCATTGAAAACGGAGCGAGCAGGTTTTCACTCTTTCCGCATCACTCCCTTTTCGCACATGGACAAGTAACAAAGAAATGTTCGAAATGAACATTATCACCTTTTACCACCACAATACGATACTTTAATTGCAAATGTTTAGCCCACATGACAAATTCAGATGGCTAGCGCAGCTGTGTTAAGATTTGAAAAGACAAATGATCGATTCTTGAAGGTAACAATCAGACTATCAATAACTCCGTATTTCTGTACTAGTCATCTGACATTTAATTTACCTCTCTCTACACTTAGGGACAGTGGTGGGGATCGCTAATGTGACGGTTCTATTTTTTTTTTTATTACAAATATTTTTTATTTTCATATTATATTTTATGAAATAGTAAAAAAATTAAAGATCACAAATAGCAATTGAGAAGAAATTAAATAGAATATTACATATTAGAATAATTGATAAACTCAATTAGTTGTTTGTTCTGCCTTATTAATACAGTGATCTTTTTCAAAAACAATTTAAACGAACTTAAACTAGTAACACGATCGAGCACGGCACAAACATACGAGAAGTCGAGAGCTTTTATAATAAGAGATACAAGTAGCGACGAGACATCCAGTGCCATGACCATATGATATATATATATATATACATATATCATACAGGAGACTCTGTGGTACAGCTTCAGACTTATTCTCGTGTAGTAGAGCAGAACAGAGCAGAGCAGAGGAGAGTACGCAGCGTGCAGTAGTACTAGGGAGGATATATGGTGTCGAAGCGACTGATTAAGGGCATTTAGTGCGGTTGGCGTGGGTGGTCATGTTGGTGTAGCATGTGCCACACATCTCCCTGTTGCCGGAGGTGCCCGGCGGCACGCACTTGCACCGCGAACAGCACGTCCCGCACGCCCGAAGGCACAGATTTGGCCGAGAGTTGACGCTGCACCGTGTCCCGCACGACGCCGTGCAGTCTGCCAAAACAATAGCAACAACAGCGACGAGTCAATTGCATTATTTTGAAGACTTCAATTGATGGTCCCGTACGAATAGCAGAAGCTGGCTGGCGTTTAATAGATTTCCCTTTCTCCTTCTTCCTCAAAACACACACACACACACAAAAATGGAGTTTAGTTCTCACTGAGTGCAGCAGGAGGCTTTCCGATAACCTGCTCTCCAGCAAAATTCTATGGATCACAAAAGCAAAAAGAAAGAAAAAAGTCAGAATAAGAGATTAACAGATCAGAATGTGATGGTTCCTGATGAGTAAGATTGCGTACAGAGTCAGCTTCAACGAGTGAGTCGGCTGGATGATCCTGCCAGTAACGATTCATGAGCAAAACTGGATCTGGTTCAGAAAAGGAGGATCTAAACCTAACCTGCAGGCGAAGGAGGAAGCAGAAGAGAAGCATGGCGAAGAGCAGCCGCTTGAAGCACAAAGCCATGGAGCTGTACTCGAGTCTGTCGAGGTAGCGGAATGAATTAGCGATGGCTCAGCTTTAAGAAAAGTGAAGCATGCCACTACACAGAAGAGGTACACGAAAGAGCTTTAATTTTTATTTTTATTTTTAGATTCATTTCGCTCTAATCCCTTGCATTTATTAAACTCATCGTTATGGTCATAAACTCCGGACAAAGCGAACACTGATCCGTACGAGCTTTCCAGCTGCCTTCCCTTCCTCTCATCCTATTTTTATCCGAGCTTGCACTAGACCTGGTCAAGGTCCGGATTAAATTCGAAATCGGACTGTGGTCAACGATCCGATTAATCGGGTCAACGGATTTGACTCGGACCCGTGATCGGACCGTCTATTAGGCGGTCCGGTCCCGGTTTTTTAAAAAACCGAATCGGAAAACAAAAAAACCGGATTCGTGGCGAAACGCGGGCGTGTCGCCACGGCCGACATAGCGTGTCGTGTTTTCCGTTACACGACGCGGGCGTGTCGCGGTACCAAACATAAGGCGTGTCTCTGATTTTCCCCATGACACGCGGCGTGTCGGCTGTTTCCGTTACTGCGCAGGCGTGTTGCTCTGTCATCACGACACGAGCGGACCGGGCCGAAGCGTTCCATGACGGGCCGAATCGCTCTGGCCGGACCGGTTAAGGGTCGGTATTTTATCAACCCGGATCCGACGGTTTCGACCTGGACCGTGACCAGGTCTAACTTACACGAGTATTTTTTGAACCGGAATTAGCGATCGCAGCAGCGACGCCGAACAATTCATATTCTTTTATAACGGAAGTCGATGAGTTCCTCGACTTTTGCATATTTGAAATTGATAAATTGCCCTTTAAAAGTTCTTGATGTGGAATCATCACATTAGCAATTTCTTCTCGTTGATTCTACGCGTGAGAGAGTAAATTAGATCCAAAATAATTAACATAGAAATACGAAATCATCCGTAATCTATTCGTGACTTCAAAAAATCGACCCTTTTACTGTACATGCAATCGCTGCGTGGCCCAAACTGGTGTGGCACCAGATTTATGTCAGAGATATCATTGTAGAGTGACGTGGGCATTGGGTCCCGCTGAGAGTTCCTTACAGCTTAGCTGGATCCCATTCGGCTGTGGAATCATTAATAGATTCGCATGCATTTTTAATGCGTGACAGGATCCTAATTTGTCGGGGAAATGGAAGAAAAAGGAAAAAACAAAAAATTGTCGTATTAACCATCCTTTCCTATTCCACATCAGATTGGAATCATCAGTACCTCCATTGATCTATCCATTTATTTCATAATTATTATAAAGAAAAAAATTACGGATAATCTTTAATTTTGATGTGATTGAGTTTAGAAAAAGATTTTAAATTCATTCTCCTCTAAAAGATCGTTCTGTCCCAATTAACATATCATCTCACGAGGACAATCATCCTTTCCTACTATTTATATGGATAGAGAAAATAAATTAAAAATCAATTTGTAAATATAAAGAAAGAGATTGATCCATAACTAAAATGATAAAAATTTTAAAAATTAATTCATTATCTCTATTTCTCACCAACTGAATTATTTTTGGGATAGGAAATAAAAGAGAGAGAGAGTGTGTGATATTTTATATTTATAAATTCAAAAATTTAGAATATAAAAAATGATTGGCATAAATGTCGACAAACAAAAGTAATAAGAATTTTTATTTTTATTTTATCTCCGTTTCATACAACACTCGAAATGTTCGTAGTCAATGGTGAAAATCACAGATTTTACAGTACTCCGAATAAATTGTTCTCGTGCGGTAATAATTTATCCAGTCCGAGTGTATTATTTTTTGTGGAGTTGAAAATAGAGATTTAATATTCATAATCACTTGATAATTTCGACGTCTATAAAAAAAAAGGATGAAAATTATCCAAAATATATTAAAAAAAGATTATTGCTATAAATTGTCCTGAGTAGATGATGCTTTAATTGAATTATAAGAATGATTAAATCAGTAATCGAACTCCACGAAAGCTAAGCTCAATAAACAAGTTCGAACAAAAAGTTTAATACTTAAGGCATTGTTTAGGACTTGAAATCAAGAGTAATTCATTTTTTTTTAATTTTTGAAAATATTGTTGAGCATAAAAGAAACATATTCTATAATTCAGATATTGTCATTGAGGATTACTGAAACTGATTTCCTTTTTATTAAGAAAAAAAAAAGGAAAAGAAAAAAAAAAGGAGGAAACAATGGCTGGCTTACAGTGATCACCAGTCCATTGAAAAACGAACCGAAATAAATCAGTTAATGAGCAATAGTCCTCAAAAAAAAAAAAAAAAAATAATAATTCTACGCTTCATTCTGTCGTCGTGCTCCATCAGCTCCCTGATCCATGGAATCATCAGACATCAGCATCCAGGAGGAGACTGAAGATCCAAAAGATGGACGTTCTTCGTCTCAGTAATCCTCGCGTTTTGCAGATTTAACAAGATAATGGTGCGCGAATGCTGCGTGAATTGCAGCTCCAATGGGTAGCACATCCTCATCGATGGTGAAGTAAGGGCTGTGTGGAGGATGAACGGAGCCAATCCCTTCATTTTTAGTCCCGAGCAACAGCAAAGTCCCCGGGACTCGCTCCAGATAGTAAGCGAAGTCCTCGCTCCCCATCACTTGCGGCGCAATCTCAACCTTGTCGCTCCCCAAAAGCTCCCTGGCCGCCTCCTGCGCGCACTCGTCGACTCTCCGATCAGTCACCGTCGGAGGAATCAGCGGCTCCCCCGCGTTCGAGAACTCCGTCTCTGCTGCGCACTGGTACACCGCCGCCTGCGCCTCGATCACCTCCTCTATTCTCCTGGTGATCTCTCGGAAGATGGCCCTGCTGAACACCCTGAACGTGCCTGACATCGTCACTGAACTCGGAATGTCACTGTAAGAACCGCCTCCATCTACTCGAGTCACTGACACCACCTGCCACCGATCCCTCCCCAATCAGAGAAGTCGTTTAATTTCCGATCGAATATAATTACGATGGAAAAAGATGAATACCTGGCCGTCCAAGGGATTGGCTTCCCTCGAGACTAGATTCTGCAGACTGATCACGGTGGCTGAAGCAGCTAAAATGGTGTTCATGGCTGCCTGCGGAGCTCCATCATGGCTTATGGTGGCCCTGAAGTAGCCACAACCAGCCAAAAACTCCCCTGCTCTGGAAGCCACCACACCTACAAGTAGAGTTCACAATCACAATGTCAAACGCGATTTCATAACACCTCGATGATCAATACAGATTACGTACGTACAAAAAGTTTGAGTGGAAATTTAAAAAAACCTGAGGGAAGGATGTAGGCCACGTGCATGGCAAATATGGCCTCCACGTTCTCGAGGGCACCTCCATGGATCATCTCTAAGGCCCCAAATCCCTTCTCCTCCGCTGGCTGAAATATCAGAACCACTGTTCCCTGATATAATATTCATTCAAAACGAACGCTCAAAAAATTAGCAAAATGCGATAATTAGAAGTATTCAGATTCATTGCAGATTATATTACTCGGAGTGCGTGTTTGAGTCGATGCAGTATTTTTGCGGCGCCGAGGAGCATGCTGACGTGAGCATCATGGCCGCAAGCATGCATTTTGCCGTCGATTTTGCTCTTGTGATCCCACTCCACCAGTTCCTGATACATCGCCGGTGTTAATTAACGATCGAACTGTTCGGAATTTCGTTTTCTGAGGTTTAGATTAATTAGAAGAAGAAGAAGAAGAAGAAGAAGAAGAATTAGTTTCCGAAATGACAGAACGCGCACGCGCGAACGATACTTCTGCGAAAAGTCGAATCGTGTGATAAGTTTGCAGTTTGAATCGAAATCAGCAAGGTTTTGATAATAAAAAATTAATTAATTGGTAATGGCGAGAAGAAGAAGATGATTAGGATTCATAGAAGTTCCTTTTGAAAAACTTTATGAAATCTCGGGAGAGCGGTATTTTTCATCGATCGGATACCTGGATTGGCAGCGCATCCATGTCGGCCCTGAGGGCCACGAAGGGCGGGCCGCCGGAGCCGACGGTGGCAACGACTCCCGTACCGCCGACCGGCCACCGGTACTCAACCCCGATCCCGTCGAGCTCCCGGCGGATGGCGGCGCTGGTGCGGAACTCCTCGCGGGCGAGCTCCGGGAACTCGTGGAGCTCCCTGCGGAGCCGCAGCATCCACGCGACCGTCTCCGGCGCGTGCGCCATCCTTCTTATCTCCTCCAACGTCGTCGACTCCCCCACGGCTCCTGCGGCCGCCTCCCACACCGCCGCCCCCTCGACGACGCCCACGCACTCGTTCCGGCCGCCCGAAAACAGGGGAAAGCTCGCAGCCGGCGAGCCCACCAAAAGGCAAAGAATCGAACAACAGACCAAAGAGGAAGAAAAATCCATAACGCTGGCGACCGGAATCCCGATTAAATTAACCCGAACACAAGCGGAACGACGATCATAGAATATTAATAGTGGGAAAGTCGTCGCCCATTCAGATTTGGTTTTCACGGAGTCGTTGACCTTAAATCGGCGTGAGGAATTCAAGCGAGTGCACGTGATCAATGTGGACAAAGAAAATATAGGGGACTAAATGGCCGCGTTCGATTAGGATGGAGACCGCTTCCATTTCGAGCGGTAAAATAAGAAGTTTTTAATTTTTTTTTTAATACGAAGGAAAATTAAAAGAAAAAAATTTTTTTTTTTTGATCGAGAGTGGTCGGCGAAATTCGACGGAGGAAGGCGAACGACAAGGACGAAAGTGACGGGAGAGCAATCGGAGCGAGTACGATGGGAAAAGTTTTTGTGTCACTTTTTTCTTTCTCGCTGGATGAGGGAGGTCGGCTCAATCTTAAAATTATTGTGGCTGTGAATCGTGAAAATATCTCGTTATAATCTAAATTAAGATTTTGCACAGTAGATTCGCTGCCGATCTTTCGCTAGATTTCCTATCGACGAAAATTCCGTACACCGGCCAAGTTTTTACCCGCAAAGAAACGAAGAAAAAAAAAAAGGTGCTTTCGAAAATTCTCTAAGATATTTTAAATAATAATTAAAATTATATTTTTTTAATAGTTGGTTATTTTTTTTTAAATTACTTCATTATTCCCGAGCGATTCCATTCCCAATTTTTGAATAAAGTTTATTCGATTTTTTTTTTTTAAAGATTTAGGACATTCCAAAGCGACGCATAATTTTGACAAAAAGGGAATAAAAGTATTCCGCTGGTCCCTAGAAACTCATATGTGGACGCTTTGGACTTTCGACCAAATTGCGTTAATTTCTTTTTTTCTTTTTGACTCTTTCTATTTAAAAAACACGAAAACTACTTGGAATTTTCCAATTATTCACGTGACTTTTTTTTTCTTTAATAAATTCATGATGATCGCCATACGTCAGCCTTTCGACAACATGTTTCGTGGGTATATCAGTATATGGATTTTTTTTTATTATTATTTTAACGAGTGGAATTTTTGACTTCAAACTTTACATTAGGATGATCTTTAAAAATTTAAAAAACAAAAAAGACACTTGTTTGTTCTTTAAAAGGATTCGGAAATTCTTCTGAGAGGGTGCGTTTGATTTAAATTATAATATATAATTTTGATAATGTGATTATCAGTTAATCATATTATTAAAATTATGAAAAATGAAATATTATCAAGTATTGTTTGATTCAATTCGAAATAATGCAACTAAAATTTATTTATTTAGATGTTTTAAAGTATCACATAATTTAATATTTTAGTATATTATCCATTCGATTGTTCGAGGTGGCCCATCAACGATGGTGGTCCACCAACGACGACGGCGATGGTCGATCGATGGTTGATAGCGACGACCGACTGACAGCCAACAACAGTCGACTGACAATCGATCGACGGTCGAACAACGACTGATAGCGACGATCGATCGACGATGATGGTCGATCGACGGAGACGACCGATCAACGATGGCGGAGATGATCGACAGCGATAGTTGATCGATGATGACGATTGGCAACGACGTCTAACCAATGATCGACGACCACGGTCGGTCGGTGATCAACGACGGTCGACTGATAACCGACTAGATTGTTATTTGATAAATTGATAAAGATAATTTTATCCTAAATAGTAAAAATCAAAGGGTATTTTTGGAATAAAAATTTCATGATTAAGAGAATCAAGAAAAATCAAAAATTTTGGAGCTTTTTCAATTCTCTCATTTATAACTCTTTTGTTGACGTGACATGACGTGTCAGACATCCATCATAATTTGATAATCGTTTAAATCCTAAACTAAATAAGATTTTTATTAATAATCTTAAATGAATAATCAAAATTACAGTGAATAACCCCTCACCAAACGCATCTCAAAGTCATTCTTCTTCGTGTGATCATTTTTGTCAAAGCGGGAAAAGAAAAAGAAAATGGTGTTCCATTGTCTTTAGAAAACTAAAATATTCTTAATGGGTTCCAATTTGAATTTAAATAAAAACTAGCAAAATATTAATAATTTCGTATCGAAATGCGAATTTCATATTAAGGTACTATATTTGGTAACTATTTTATATAAAAATAATATTTTAATAGTGAGGTTGTTTATGAAATTAATACAAGACTTTTTAAAATTTTATTTAGTTGTATCCAGATATCTAAATATTGGATATAAATTTTTTATAAAATTTGATGAATAATTTGTAGTGGGATGATGTTAGAGATAGACGAAATAAGAGGGAAGTATTGATGATGGATGGAATATTATGTGAGAAGTAATAATGTAATAATTTTGATTATTTAGTTCAATATATTTATATTTATGGATAAAAAAAATCATGGCCAAGCAATTTTATTATATTAAAATTGTTTTTTATGAGTGATTTTTTTTTTCAAAAAAATATCATTGTCTGCCGTGTAATGATTCTAATAAATTTTTTATTATTATTATACAAAAGGGGAAAAGTTAAACGGTTTTCCACCAAACAAATTAAACTGAACATGTTTTTAATAAATTCAATTTCAAAATTATTAACTATAGATGCCTAATTTTATCTCTCCTTCTCTAAAATTAATTATTTATTAGTTAAATAAAAATTGATTTACTCAAATACGTACCCATACATTTTATTCAATTTTAGCGCATATATATATATATATATATATATATATATATATATATATATATATATATATATCGAAGTTTTGCGCATTCGTGCGCTACACGTCGACCCACGCACGATGTCGGTGTCGCCGTCGCTCCTTCCGACCACCGTTGACCGTCGGCCCAAGAGCGATCGACGTGCAACTTGTCGGCGGTCCGACGGAGCTCGACTTCCGGTCGGTTAACGATCAGAATCCGATGCAAACGGTCGGAAATGACCAAATCACGCGGACGACAGTGGCCCGCCCACTGTCGATCGCGATCGAGCCGAATTTTGACCAAATCACAATCGTAATCCGAGGGTGTGGCGATCGAAATCGGGCGCCCGATTCTAATGGCTAATTTCAATCGTCATTCGGTCAAGCAACGACCGAATCGCGGCCGGGCGAGTACAGCGGACGAACCGACGTCGGCTGTCGGTCTGTCCGCCGTCGGATTTCGACCGCGATTCGATCGGAATCCGACCCGATCACGGTCGGCGATGCGCGCCGTCATTGCGTGATTTAATCATTTTGATCGTTTGTATCGATTCGGCGCTGGCCGTAGTAAGCCCGAGCTCCGTCGAGCCGTAGCGAGTTGTGCGTCGATCATGCCCAATCCGACGGCCGGGGTGGTCGGACGGCGCGGTGACGATGTCGACACTGCATGTGGGTTGGCGTGGAGCGCACAGACACACAGAACTTCGATGCACAGGAGATTATATATATATATATATATATATATATATATATATCAAATTAATGGGATATCAAATTCATAAAATAAATGTGTAGTTATGAATAAAAAAAATTGCCATCCCTAATAAAAAATTTAGATGTGGACCTGAGATATGATTGGAATCCTATGTTATGGTTGATCCTTATAAAAAGTTCGTAAAGTAATTAATCGAAATATAGATTATATAATTGTGGTTCATGCACGTGTTTAATTCAAGTCCTAGGTGGGAGGCTAGGAAGCCGCATGCGAAACAGTCACGTGTCCTTTTTGCCGACACTCAGCTCCTTTATTTAAATTTGTTTTAAAAATTACGTTATTCTTCAAAACGTGGAACCGCTATATCAGTAGCTCCCATTGTGTCCCTTAACATGTGAAGAAGGATAAATTAAATCCCAAATAGTTAACGAAGAAATATAAAATCATCAATAGTCTGATCGTCACCTTTATAAATCGATCTCTTGCTCTTTTAAATCTTAACACGACTACGTTAACCATCTAGATTTAAACTGAGGGATTAAAAAAAAAAACATTACGTCATTCTTGTGATCTTCGTAGAAGATTGTAACCGTTAAAACGATTTTGAACGTTCATAATGCACGGAACAAATTGTTATTCCATTGATTAAGATGGCAATTATAAAGAGAGAATTAGCAGGCTCCTCGTGAGAAAGATATTGATTCATGGAACATTGCAACATCTAATATACACACAGCACTGCCATGAATGTCGAAGGAAGAGCAACACAAAGTGACTGCACAGTCAAAAGGAATAACGAGGGGAAAATTAAGAAAAAAAACGGGCCCTTGTGAACATTGTCAGTCAATTAATGATGATCTATGAGGAATGAAACTAAAACCCGGACCTAATCAACATGGCCTCCTTCTGTCCATCTTCAAGTGAATTTTGAACCGTTTTTTCTTTCGTGTTTGATCGCTTGACTTTTCTTCTTCTTTGACTTGGGACTCCTCGTCACTTTCGGACAGCTTGAAGGAACTACTCGTTTTGAGGTTACTGGAATGTTGCTTTAGAGGTGAGGCAGTGGTGTAGGAGGCATGGACGGCGTTTCTTCCCTTGAGAAGCTCATCTATCTGGATCGAGTATCAAACAGGATAACAAACATGAAGAACTCAATTTGCTATGCCTGGAGAGAGGGTATCAAACGATAGGACTTACTTCTTGCATTTCCTTCGAGTATCTGTTGGTCATCTCGGCGAATCGTGTCATGACCTGTTCATCTCACAGTAATGGGGCATTCTTTCATGAATCAACGTGGAGAAAAAAGGATAGCAAACAGAACCATTCAAAGATACATGACAAACCTCTCTATACTCTGTCTCAAACTGAGACAGTTCCACTCTTTTAGCTAATATCCTGGACTCAATATCGTGGAGTTTTAGCTTTTCCACTGAAAATTCTTCAGCGCACATGACTTCTAGTGTATAGTTTACACTTTTGAAGAAATTATCACCTTCAGATTTTCATTCCACGGGAACAAAGTCAGATCAAATTGATAAATAACTCTTTGCTAGGGTCATTCGAAGAACAGAACAACAATGCAACTTACCATAGACTGCAAATACATGGTTGCCGGCTTTCAGTTCATTTATTTCACAAGCTTGAAACCCATCCAGTTTCTTGAAGAATGCAGCATTTGGATCTTTAGCAGATGAAAGCTGGAGGTGAGGAATGTAGGTTACTAAACGAAGTGTGATTTAGTAAATTTATCCTTGGTTTTGGAAATGTTTCAAATGCGTCTAAGAATAGTATATTCTTACCGAATTAACTAGATCAAACCGATATACAGGAAAATTAAGGAAGAACATTCCAGCAGAAGTAGCCTTTCCAGTTTTGGTGCTGTCTTCCTGCATCAGTCTGGAAGTCAGATGAATACATCACAAGCTCTGTAGATTGCACGGGACTATAAAACATGCAATCAAAGGCTATGATATAAGAACAAGGGATCTGTAACTTACATAAACAATTTCTAGGTCGACTAATTCTTATGGTTTAAGTTACATATTACACCTACCTGTAATGCAAGACTTAGACCACCATTCTCTTCTTGCTCAAAGTACAACAACTGCACATTAGCAATAAGAAAGATCAAGGACTGATGAAATAAAAAACAACGTATAAAGGAATTAGTGAAGGTGTTCAAATGAAATCCATAATGCTAATAAGGAATTGACAAAGAGACAACAGATTATCAATATATTTATGCAATTAGAAATCAGTGAATCTGGAGCTACAACGACCATGAAGTAACCCGTACACTCTAAGTCCAACCATTATTTTGTTAGGCACTCGTAAGTCCTGTAATTAATCAACACAAGGCTTCTTGGAAGCTAGTTCAGATGATGACTAGCCAATTGCTGCACCAATTAGCTTGTGTTGTAGCATCAGGTTGTTCAATTAGGAAATATAAGACACAAGTACCTATCTTAGACTAACAATTTCAGGATTTCTTCCAAGGTATTAGATTAGTGATAGTGTCCAGTTGTACCTCAATTACAATGTTAATTCGTGACATCTTCTACTCAGATAAACACTGTGATTGTGCAATTAAAAAAAAATGTCATTGATACTTGGTATTTTCTAAAATCTGAGGATTATATACAAATAACGTCGCCTGCAAGACAATAGAAACATTTCCATGCAATCATTGTCCAACTCTCCAAACATCTCTAGAAACATGCATTAAGATTCAAGAAGCATCTGGACCGGCAATCAGTATGAGACAAAAATGTTATATAGAAAACGATAATGTTGTTTTTGCTATATACAGACTAGGAAATGTAGTACTCCAAAACTATGACAATTAAATTCGTGTCATTTGCAGATGACGAAAGTGAATTGAAAACCAATTTTAATGATTACTTGCTAGCAAAGAAAGTCCCAAAACATTTTCAACAGGTGGCTCTATATGGACGCTTCTTCAAAAAATATATATCCAGCATATTTTAACAGCAATGCCTACATACAGCGGTTGGTAAGGGTGTCACACAGAAAGACCGGCCTGGCACAGTCCAGCCTTAATTGGACTGACCACAACCGGAGCATGATAGGCCCATGCTAGAAAGCATCTCCATTGGCCCACATGTAACATGTTGGAATCAGCCTAGCTCGCACCCAAGCGGTGTTATCATGGCATGTACCCATGCTGGGCTCAGATTACAAGCTAGGCTCGGCCCCAATCTAGCTTGGGCATGACCTAAGTCCATGGGCTGACTAGTTTTCCACTTGAATTGCCAAAAACAGCCCTTATTTTACATTAAATAGAAATAATAGGGCATTTTAGTCATTTCGCTAATAAAATAATTAGAATTTTTATACCTTTTTTAAAAAATTAAAAATCCCTTAGGGTGCGTTTGGTTCAAGTAATCAGACATAATCTTGGTTATGTGATTACCGGAAATAAAACATAACCTTGGAATAAAGTATAACCTTTGATAAAAATCTTGTTTGGTTGGAGGTTTTAATATATAACTTAGTTTAACATTTTACTAAATTATCCTTTGTCTTTTGCTCAATCAATTCGACGACGACGACGGAAATATTAATGACGACGGCAGCGATTGGCCGGCGACAGTGCCCGACCGGCAGGCGGCAACGGTGACCAACCAGCGGTCGATCGACGGTGGCGGTGACCGGTCGACGGTCGACCGGCCGACGCCGATGACGGTGGCCGACCGATCGGCGACGGCAACGACGATCGGTCGACCAGCGGCGACAATGATGGGCGACCGATTGGCGGTGGCGGTGATTGGCCAGGCGACGACCGACGACGGCCATCGGTCGACGACGGTCGACAGTCGGCGACGAACGACTACGACCGGCCAGCGACGACGACAGAGGGCGACGGGCGACGGCAGAGGGCGGTGGCGGCGGCGACAGTAACGGCGGCGGGCGGCGGCAAGGCGGCGGCAAGCGATCGGCGGCAGCGGCGACGGCGACGGCGACGAAGGACGAGTTTTGACAAATTGACATTTAATATATTGCTTGGGGTAATATTGGAAAAAAATTTCCTTAACCCCGGGAATAAACAAAAACCTTGGTTCTCCAAGGTTTTCCAATTCCTCCTAAAATGGTTTTTGTTCATAACCTAAACCAAACAAGATTTTTGTTGATAATCTAACAAGGTTATCAACAAAAACCCCCAACCAAACACACCCTTAAAGTTTTCCATAAATACCCTCCTCCACTATTCATCCATCAAATTCTAATTCCTTCCTCATTCTGTCCACTCGTTTCAAACTCCATCCTCCATCCTCCATCCTCCATCCTCCATTACTCAAGTCCCAAATTTTTCTAGTACAATATTTTGCTATTCATCTAAGTCGCCTATGATGTGAGGATGGTGAAGGATCCTGATGGCTGGAGACTTGCGATTACATTGAAACCTCTAGTTGCACCATGACTACATGTGTCTTTGATCAAGAACACATTCTTTTACAGCTTCTTGGAGCTAAACCAAGGATGCACCATTCAGAAGGTGGCTATTCGAGAGAGGTATATCCAGATCTACTAGTTGTCGATTGGAGTTGGACATCCAAGCCTTTTACAATATGTCAAAGGTTAATAAGTAATCTATAAGCCACTCCCCATGTGTTTAACATTGGATTTGCAGCTACAACATTTATCCAACACTTGCCAACATTAAAAGTGCTCAGTTAGAAAGTAAAAAATTATAATGTGTATTCATTAATTCATGCGTTCATGTTCATATGTAAATTTTTAAATGATATAATTCCTCAAAAAATGTTTCTGATATTTAAACATATTTTATTTTCTGAAAACTTTCTCAGACTAAGGCCCCTGTTGAGTGGGGCTACCACATGCAAGGCTAGGGTCCAACCCAACAAGACATTGTTTGTATTGTGTCGAGCTCGACTTGAAGAAACCAGATTTGTGATTAGTTTGAACACAGCCCATGGACACCCCCAAAGATTGGTATATATCCGTCGAATATATTTTTATCATTGTAAAGAGAACTTCAATGTAAATAGTGTTAACTAGGACGACATGTGTATAAGTTTCCACCTTTATAGTGAGTGGCTTAGGATGAAAGGATTAATTTTTCACAGCATGAAGAGTCATTAAAAGACTAACAAAATACATGGAAAAGAATACTCATATATTGGGACGGGTAATAAATAATATATCCAGCATCATTATATTAGAATCCAGTTTGAGATTTTGAAACAACCTTGAATTTGCTCTTTGCAGATGAATGAACTCGACAAACAACTCCCATCCTAGCTTCCTTTTCTGTTATTTCAACTGAATAAAAATGTGCAGATTGTTTCTCTACCTGTTTAATTATGGAAAGTAACTTATTCAATAGATTTGTAGTGAAAGTTCTGCGAACAGCACGAGAAAGTGCCATTACCTTTCTGGTAATTGACTGCCCCAACGGAAGTGAATGGACAATTACCAAGCCATTAAGTGCTTCCTCCAGTACAGTTGCAGAAACAGTTGTCTTAATTGGAACTCCAAGTTTACTAACATAAAGTATTAAACAATAATATGTAACAATGATACCTTTTGATATTCAATTCAGAAGAGCCGCCCCAGGATATAAAGTAGTACTATGTTCCATTAGATCACTTTACCTAAAAAGTGCAGCAAACATTGTGTTCACAGTACCAAGACTTGAAAGATCAAGCTCCAGTTCCTGACTATCTGATTCAATAGCCTAGGAAAACAACTTAAATTTTTTACACAGTTTTTTGACTAAAAAAGTTGTCAAATTAACCCAACAGATAATGTTATAGAAGCAGTAAATATATCAATGATAATGATGTCTTTTGAAGAAGACAATAAATCAATTTAAACAATGATGACCAAAAGAAAAATGAGCATACAACTTGTATTGCTAACCTCAAAACCTGATGTGTCATATTGATGTCTTCTATCTGGATCAGACAATACATTGTATGAGAATGTAACTTCCTTGAAAACCTCAGCAGCCATAGGATCATTTGCATTTTTGTCAGGATGATATCTATAAACGAGCAGAACAAATATAATCAGGTTTTTTTTTTTAATGTTACGAACTCTACAATATGACTGTAAGCAAAAACATTTCATCTACAATAGAGGACTGAAAGCATTATGGTAACAAGAAAAAATAAATTCGCAATGCCCGGAAGGATAAGAATTATTGAATAACTTGTGTTAATATAGCAGAGATGAGAGTACTAAGAGGGGGTGTGTACAATTATTAGAAAGAATAAAATAAAAAATAATTATATTCAAAAGTAATTAGGTATTGCATCATGATATGACGAATGTGGCAAAGTCAAGTCAAGTTGAGGTGGAAATCAAAGTCAAACTGAATCAACTCAAGACTCATTTGAATTATATCCGAGTTCTTTCCAATCGAGTCAACTTGATTTGGCTCGGTGTTTATTCAAGTTGGCAAGTAAACGAAAGGACTTGACAACCATAAAGGTGCGTCCTTTTGGCCTTCCTCCATAAAGGAGTGTCCTTTAGTATCTCTCCATAAAGGAGTGTCCTTTAGTATCTCTCCATAAAGGAGGTGCACCCGTTCTCTCCCTATATAAAGGTAAAGGGATTCTCTCAAGTAATCTCTAACACTTTTAGACTATGTTTGGTGAGAGATAATGTAATCAAGCTTATAATGTAATGTAATTAATATTACATTACTGTGTTTGGTCAAAAAGATGTATACTATATACGTAATCTTTGATTACAAAGGTAATTATATTTTTTTGTTTGGTATTCATTATTTTTTTATAAGGAATGTAATTCATATTATTATAAAATAACAAAAATATCTTTATAATTAAATTTAAATAATTTTATCATATTTCAATTTCATCTGAATATAATCAAAATCCTAGTTGATCGTCCGTGACCACCACTGCCATTGTCGGTCGCCGTCGCCTTCGATCGCCGGTCGCCGCTGCCACCACCTTTGAGGGTCTAGTTTGATCGAAAGAACGAGAGCTAAGATTGGGATATATTTGGTATTTAAATTTTAATTAAATATTGAGTTTGGAATGTAATTGGATTATATGTTTTTAGTCTTATAATCCAGATTACAAAACTTTATTACCTTTTGTAATTTAAATTACATTACATTACATTACAATTTTAAAATTATATCAAACAAAATAATTCATCTTGTAATGTAATCACGATTACATTATAAGGCTGATTCCCCTCACCAAACATAGCCTTCATCTTTGCTCTCCTTTGCTTTATTTTTCTCCATTCACTGACTTGAGCATTGAAAGGGTCACGCCGAGGTTCACCACAACCCCCCTTCTAACAATTTTTAAGTCCTTTCAGGCAATCAAGCTCCTAGAGAAGCCTACCAAACTCCCAAACTCTCGAGGTTCGAGCTGCCAAGTCGCATTCGGCCTAGCTCTTAGATCCCAATCATCAACTGATTTGAATTCTAAAGAAAGAAGCCGAACCATCTTAGCTCAGGCTCGTCAAAAACAACTCCCTAAACCCTTCCAATTCTCCCAAGCGCGCGGATGACGCCCGACCTCCAAATTATGATGGACGAACTCATCGACGATAGATCTCATTGAAGACTGATATGACATGTACTCAGCCGATTGAAAGTACTCGACTGTGAGTACTATACTAAGTCATCCCATTCAGTAATCTCAGGCCGGAACATTTTAGTATCGTCTATGGGAAATCCGAGTTGAGACGTTAAAATGGGTGATGCAATATAACAAAATGATTCCAAGCGGTATTTTCCTATCCTCGAAGAATGGATATAGATTGATAGCTGCGGCATGAGTCTAATGTGAGGCAACAAAATGAAGACTTTTCTCACATTGTCTTCTGCAATCAACTGGAGAGTAATTATGAAACTAAAGAAGTTTAAAACTCCTAGAGTCTCTGCTCCGACTTAGGTTGTTCAGACGGCTATGTTGCAAAATGTGAATATTTGAGGCTTCACCTCAAATCATTTATGGGTTCATCTGGGTCGGGCAGAACGGACATGCTCCTTAACAAGCACAGAACTGATATATTCCCCAATAAGCTATGAGGATTATTTGTTAATGTTAATTTTGTAATTCCGCATATCAAACTTACATGAACGAAACCCTATTTATAGATAAGATTAGGACTTATTCAAAAGAATAAATCAAACCCTATCCTAGGAATAAATCAAAACTCTATCCTAAGAAATAATTATTTCTAATGATATTTAGGGATAACAATTATCCCTAATCATATCTACAATATTCTAACACTCCCCCTCAAGCTGAAGAATATAAATTATATGCACCCAGCTTGTTACATATGTAGTCAATTCGGGGACCTCTTAGTGACTTAGTAAATATATCTGCTAGTTGATCATGTGAGTTAACAAAACTAGTAGATATTTCTCCAGATATAACTTTTTCTCTGACAAAGTGACAGTCGACTTCTATATGTTTTGTCCTCTCATGAAAAACTGGATTTGAAGCAATATGCATGGCGGCTTGGTTATCACATATAAGTGACATTTGTGTAACGTCTCTAAATTTTAGCTCCTGAAGCAACTGTTTGAGCCATATAAGTTCTTGACTGGCTAAGGCCATAGCTCGATACTCTGCCTCTGCACTGGATCTTGCCACAACATTCTGCTTTTTGCTTTTCCAAGAAACAAGGTTATCTCCGACAAATATACAAAACCGTAAGTAGATCTCCGATGGGAGATCCTGCCAAGTCTGCATCAGAATATCCTATAACTCGAGTATGTCCTTTGTCTTCATACAAAAGACCCTTTCCTGGAGCGCCTCTGATATATCGAACAATGCGAATCACAGCATCCCAATGTTCTTTACACGGTGAGTTGAGAAACTGACTTACTACACTTATCGCAATGAGATATCTGGACGAGTAACAGTAAGGTAACTTAGTCTTCCTACTAATCGCCTGTATCGTTCAGGATCTAGTAGAGGCTCCCCCTAATTTGGTAGGAGCTTGACATTAGGATCCATAGGGTTGTCAACTGTCTTTGAGTTTAACATTCCTGTTTCTTCTAGAATATCCATTGCATACTTCCTTTGAGATATAATGATCCCATTTCGATCGTGCTACTTCTATTCCCAAGAAGTATTTAAGTCCGCCGAGATCCTTTCTCGGGAATGTTTGAAAAGATGTTGTTTCACCTGTGAGATCTCGAGATGATCACTACCGTGATGCAATATCATCAACATAAACCACTAAGTAGATGCACCCGGTACGAGTGACGATAAAAAGATGAATGTCGACCTCGCCCGAGTCACGCCGAATCTGAATTACAATACTAAATCTACAACCATGCTCTGGGTGTATCGCTGAGACCATATAAAGATTTTCGCGCACAAGACTAAGACTTCGAGCAACAAACACGGAGGTTGCTCCACGTAGATTCTTCGAGCAGTCACCATGTAGAACGCATTCTTGATATCTAATAAAGAGACCGTGTTGAATCGCAAAGAATGGACATAGTAAGCGTATAGAGGACATCTTGCAACAGAGAGAAAAGCGTGTCCCATAATCTAATCCAAGATCTGAGTATAACCTTTTTAGAACGGTATTTAGCCTTAAGCCGATCAACTGGACCCGACCAACCTTCATCAGATATACCCATCGACAACCAACAATGACTTTCCGGTGGTAGAGGAACAAGATCCCAAGTCCTACAACTCAGAAAGCACTCATTTCTTCATAGCCTGCTTCATCCTGGATGGGTAAATGCATCTCCGCAGCTTTTGGAAGAGAAAGAGCACAAAAGAGGAAAGACAAGAATAATAGGAAGGAGATGACGATGGTAACTCAAAGAAACATAATGGAGAAGGATTACGAGTGGAACGATACCTTTCGAAGAGCGCAATGGGAATATCGATTGAGAATCGGATCGAGGAGGGAGCGAAGGATCCGCTCAGATGATTCCACGGCGAGTCGTGGCCGTTGGCAGCAGCGTAACGAGGACGCGATAAACTAGAATCGGAGGAGGAATCGGGAAAGGTGATAGAAACTTCCGAGGATCAAAGACTGATCTGAGCATGTATGATTAAACTCGGATGATGACTCTAAAGACCCAAAGAAAGGAAGTGAATCAAAGAACGCGACATCGGCAGAGATGAAATCGAACGAGAGTAGGAATAACACTTATACCCTTCTCGAGACCGTGGGTACCAAGAAAAACACATTTATCGCGACTGAGAGAGAGTTTATCAATGCCAGATCAAGAGTACGAGCAAAGCATGTAGAACCAAAACCCTAGGTGGTAAAGGATGAAGGAACTGTTTTGGATAAAGTACATGATGAGGTATTTGACCTGTAAAGTAGAGGAAGGCGTCACGATTGATGAGATAACATGCAGTAAGTCGATCACCCCAAAACGAAGAGGAACGCGAGAGTGGAGGAGAAGAGTCCGGTGGTCTCGAGAAGATGGCGATTCTTGCGTTCGCGACTCCATTCTCGTTGGGGGTATGAGGACACTTAGATGTAATAGCGTAGAGATGCCAAAAAGGTTTGAACGGAGTAGATAGATATTCACGCATTATCACTCTGCGAGGATCGAAGAGGATACCAAATCGTGTTTTCATTAAAAAGATTGAAAAATAGAAAACAATTCGAGCGATCTTTCATCGATATAACCAAGTACAACGGAAAAATCGTCTACAAAGTAACAAAATATCGTGACTTCAATGTAGAGGTAACGACTCGGACCCGGATATCGAATGAACTAAAGCAAAGGAGACGTAGCCCGACTTATAATGCGAGGAGAAAATGAACTACGATATGCTTAACCGGGCGCGACTACAAGATAAAGACTCTAAGTGAGATGACTAGGATGTAATTGTTTTAACTTATCAAGACCGGGATGTCCCAACCGAGCATGGATAACAAGTGGAGATCTTTGTCGCCGCACCGACAAGAGAGTTTTCAGTGAAGTTGATATAGTACTACGAGATTCACATCCGAGCCAATCATCCTCCTGCATCTCGGTCTGATGAACAAGATTTAGTGAATGAGATGACCTGATCAAGAGACCGAGTGAGTGCTTATTGATAATAAATTAAAGGGAGCTCCGAACATAAAGAACATTCTCGAATGGGAAGAGATGGAGAAGAATGAACAATACCAACACCTCGGATCGAAATCGAGAACCATTTGCTATAATGAATGGTAAATAACCGTAAGTAGAAAGTGAGGAAAAAGAGATCTATTACGTGATATGATCGGTGGCCCCAGTCAAGTACCCAAGGACCAAGAACGAGATACGCCAAAGAAGGAATTACCCTTGTAATCAAGAAGAGAATTAGACTCGTCGACCCTCATACCACTTCGTAAAGTCATCATAGGAAGGCGGTGGAGTTGGCCGTATCGACGAGGCGGTGGAGTTGAGCCGGATGTCAATCGCGAACTGGAAGCCAAGACGCGTGTAACTCGAGCGATCCGAAAGATGAGGAGGTCGACCGTGGAGACTCCAACATTTATCAATCGTGTGTCCCGGTCGGTGTGATGATTACACAAGGACGCCCTTTGCCATTCTTACGGTTTGTTGTTATTTTCGAGACCAACGCCAAGAGTCAATCGAACGGAGGATGGTCTTGTCAAGACTTCGTAGGGACACGGCGAGAGTCGCCTGCGTAGAGTCCATGGTTGCTTATGTGCCAGATCGATCACGAACATGAGTAATCGTGGGCACTATAATGCCAAAGACATAAAAATTTCTTCCGATTTTCAAGCTCTGCAATAGAGTGTGCGGTGGGAGCAGTCATTAAACTCACGTAAGGCTGAGGACTGATCCCAAATAAGTTGGCACGACTCCTTGATCGATCCGACGGCATTAAGAATGGTCGTAGGTCATCACAAACTCGATGAGTCGCCGTAGAAGTGTTTGTAAAAAGTTGTTGAGCTTGTATCCAAACATCCTTGCAGGTCTTATGAGTTCGAATACATCCCAAGAGATGGATGGATGGTGGCTGATAATGCAAATACAATCATGCATCAACTTTTCTCCATAACGGACGATCGACCACTTGAATATCTTCTTCAGTTTGTGTAAGATGTTTTTCATAACCCTGTCCAACAAGCCAAAGCTCAATATAAGAGGCCCAAGAGGAGTAGTTCTTACCATCCAAGAACTCAGACGAGAGCGGTGCCGTCACATGGTTGGTAAAGATCGGAAACTCCGGCTTTGAAGTGTTGAGGGTAGCCATGATGAATGCAGGCTGGATGATCCTTTACTGTCGTGACAAAGGATTGCGACGGCAGGAAGATCCCGACCGGAGGAGCCCAGCTAAAGGTATCGCCTGGTGTTGGAGTCGGGGGCCCTGATCAGGAGGGGATAGTTAAGGATGGGCAGGAAGTTCCGGTTGCACAGCCAAAAGGACTCGCCGACGCGTAAGGAGGCCGAAGCGGAAGCTGAACCTGGAAGAGCCGATGCGGGAGTCAGCGTCGCCGTCGATCTCGCGCTCGACGAACAGATCGAGGTCGTCGCTGGAGTCGACGGCAGGGAGATGCGCTGCTGTGAGGTTAGCAGGAATGGCAGCGCGCGCGAAGGCGGCCAGCGGCGCGCAGGCGAGGAAGAAAGGCTCGCCTTTTTTCCTTCGCCGCTCGTTGCTGCTGCTGAACGAACGGAGAAGAAGACGGAGAAAGGCGAGGGAGCTGGCGCGAGGTCGCCGGCGCCGCGCGATCGATGGGATCGCCGGCGTGAATCCATCGCCTACCGACATCGCCGTCGCTCGCGAGGAGGAAGAAGCGTCCGCCGCCGTCAGCAGCGAGTGTAAGCGAAGAAATTTGACGTCTGGCGAGAAAGAACGCGGCGGAAAACAAAATTAGGGCTCTGATACCATGTTAATTTTGTAATTCCGCATATCAAACTTACATGAACGAAGCCCTATTTATAGATAAGATTAGGACTTATTCAAAAGAATAAATCAAACCCTATCCTAGGAATAAATCAAAACTCTATCCTAAGAAATAATTATTCCTAATGATATTTAGGGATAACAATTATCCCTAATCATATCTACAATATTCTAACAGTTAACTAGAATGAGAGCATAATAATCTTACCCCTGATTGGAGCTGGTATTTTTGCCGAATTATGTTTGACAACATTATATGAATAGATTCAGGAGCTATAATGCTACTGTTGGTTTTCTTGAGTTCACAAAATTGAGAGTCCTAAGGGCTATCGCATGGAAGATATTGCATTGATTCTAAAGAAGTACAAGTTGATGAGTCGCATGAGGTTATCTGTATGGGAAAACTGAGGTTTATGGTCCCGGACCGGAGCTTCTTTCCCCCGAACATTAAAGGAGCATGGCTATCCTTCGATCTTGGGACTAAATCTATCTCTCTCCAAGGAAAATGACAAATCTAAGTGATGGTGCCCGAAGTGTCTCAGAGCTCTCTAATTAATGGGTCTATGCAGAAAGACTGCTTCAAGGAGCATGATTGCAGCTTGTGCTCATCCTAGCGCTCTTAAAAGAGGAGCACGATCTATATGTCCCGTTCCTGCACACTATAGTTCTTCTCGGCATCCACTTATCCGATCGCCCTCCCAGCGAAACACTCCACCCGTTCGCCCGAGCATCCGAGTTCTCGCTCGACCGAGCACCCTCCTATTCGAGCATCTGAGTTCTCGCTCGAATGAGCACCCTCTTATCTGAGCATCCGAGTTCTCGTTCGATCGAGCACTCGCTCGCCCAAGCACCCTCCTGTTCGAGCATTCGAGTTCTCGCTCGATCGAGCACCTGCTCGCTCAAGTACCCTCCTATCTGAGCATCCGAGTTCTCACTCAACTGAGCACCCTCCTGTATGAGCATCCGAATTCTTGCTAGACCGAACACCCTCCTATTCAAGCATCCAAGTTCTCGCTTGACCAAGCACTTGCTTGCTTGCCCGAGCACCCTCCTATTTGAGCATCCGAATTCTCGCTCGACCGAGCACCCTCTTATCTCATCACCCTCCTGTTCGAGCATCCGAGTTCTCGCCTGACCGAGCACCTACTCACCTGAGCACCCTCCTATCTAAGCATCCAAGTTCTCGCTTAACTGAGCATCCGTTCGCTTGAGCACCCTCCTATTTGAGCATCCGAGTTTTCGCTCGACCAAGCACCCTCCTGTCCGAGCATCCGACTTCTCGCTCGACAGAGCACCTGCTCACCTGAGCACCCTCCTGTCCAAGCACCTTCTTGTTCGAGCATCTAAATTCTCGCTCGACCGAGCACCTGCTCACCCAAGCACCCTCTTGTTTGAGCATCCGAGTTCTCGCTTGCCCAAGCACGCACTTGTCCGAGCCCCCACGCTAGAGATCTTCCCAAGCATCTGCATTCCTAAGCTGCAAAGCTCTTCCCAAGCACCTAATCGCCCGAGCAGAGGAAGGCTCCGCTCGCCTGAACATCGTTCTCCTGAGAACGCCAATCGCTCACTCGAGCATGTGCTCGCACGAGCTCTCCCTGAGCACTGCGCTTTCTACCGGTGCACCCAGTCGCCTGAGCAGAGGAACAAACCGTTCTCCTGAGCACCGTTCGCCCGAGTACCCTCTTCTCCGCTCGCCAAAGCTCTTCCTAAGCAGCCCTTCTCCCGAGCAGAAGAACGAAGCGCTTGTTAGTTATATATGAGAGGTGTTCTAAGACAATCGCCTTATGATTGTACCGTTTATTTGATAAATGAAGATTTACTATTTGAGTATATATATTTTCATGTATTTGATTGGATCTTAAACTAATTTACTGAATGTCCGCAATACAATTCACAGCATGAGAGAATTTGTGATTGGATCACAACTAGTGAGTATCTCTACATGTAATTGTGATATATTAGAATTATCCCTAGTCGATGAATTGATATATTCGGACACCATCAATTCTGTTGAGACTAGCACGAGTTATACTCTTTGGTTTATCCAAACAGTTGTTTCTCACTGGCTGGAGATATTGGGATGTCCGGAGTTAACCGTGGATGTTAGTTAAGGTAACTAGTTCATTGAAGTGACTAGCTGTAAGACTTCATATAGTTCTCCGCATATACAGATATGTCAATGAAGTCCTTACTGCAACTTAAGTGCGATGTTCCTTCGACTTTCGGTATTCGAGTCATCTTGGCCATGTAGACTTATGCTTTGACATCTTAAGCAAGCATCTCCGAAAAGATGTGGACACGGGATGATTGGGTATAAGTCGAAGTGGTCGAAGGTGTTTGAATAGCTTACAGAGGATTCACCACTCTTTGCGAGGAAATGTATACCCTATGGCCTCTCGTCGGATTGTTACTAAAATCTTTGGCCAAAACATTACATGTTTAGAGTATGATCCTCTTATATACATGTGCAGTAACTAGAATCCCTAGGACAAGGAAGTAATACTTGGGCTAGGTGAGACGTAGTCAACCTAGTGGGGGCTGACACAATAGACCATGTCATGAACCAAGTGGGTATAATATGAGTGAAGGGAACGAGGCACGACTCACTGTAGCTGCTGAAAGGTTTCAGAAATTGTTCTGGGATCAACCGTTGATTTTCCGATTAATTGGGAGTCATGATGTACTACTAGGTGCCACTTATGATCATTCTATAATTAATAGTTAATTATAGACGGCCAACATAAACCGAGAACCTATTTGGTCACACGCACTACAAGTGTTATTTGAAGGATTTAAAACGAATTTGAGAATGAGATTCTCATATCGAGAGAGATTTTGTTTGGTTGGACCAAACAAGAAGCGAGCATGAAATTGTTTCAGTCGCAATGGAAGCATGGATGAGCCGAGTCTTTTGAAGACATGATGGATGAACCAAATTGGTTTGGTTCTAATCCAATGGTGGAAAATAAACCAAAGGGATTTAGTTTGTTTTAAACGCATGAACCAAAATTAGTTTGGTTTATTTTAATTTAAAGTAGACCAACGCGGTTTGATTTATTTTAACTTAAATTAATGGAGCGAGTTAACGGGTTTTGGTTATGAACCAATAACCCTCGAGAAAAGATCTCTTAATGGTTAAGAAACATGTTCTTTATAAATAACAGGGTTGAGAGATATTTCGTAGAGGAATTAGGTTTTGTGAAACCCTAGCCGTTTTTCTCTTCTCCTCTCCCTCTCTTGTGCGCCGGCTCCTTGGTTGTCACCGCCCAACCCTTGGCCGCCTCCCCTCCAGCCGCCGGCCAGTAGCATCACCACCGGCCACCTTGTTGCAGTCGGCCAATTAACTTGTTTCGTGATCGTCTCTCGGATCACAACGTCTTCGACACGAGACTAGTATCTCTCGTCAAGACGGGGCTCGTAGCTTGTGAAGTTATCCCGACGATACTCGACGTGGACCCAGATAGAGACGAAACTTACGAGAGTCGCTAAGGTTGATGTCCTTTTCGTTGCGAGTTATTCGTCAAGTATACCTAGTGTAATTTCCTTTATTGTAAAATTTAAATGTACTATTATGTCCACACTGTTGTATCTTGCATGCGTGTGGTGTGTGTATTGTAATAAGTTAGTTATTATGCATTTTTATTTGCTTCCGCTGTGCATGTTTACAAAACATGTTCGAACACACGCCCACGTCGATGCCCCGGAAACCCAACAACGCTCACCCGAGCACCCCAACAACTCACCCGAGCACGCGCTCGCTCGAGCTCTCCCCGAGCATTGCATTTTCTTTCCGAGCACCCGATCGCCCGAGTAGAGGAGGGCTCCACTTATCCCGAGCACAAGAATCCTCTATCCGAGCACCCGCTCACCCTGAACGTCAAATTTTTTACCTGAGTTTACGGATCATCAAGTTAAGGTCAACTTGATCCTTTCTTTGCCCCCTTTCTTTTCAATTTATATTATGTGGTACGGTTCAAATTCATTACTTGGTCAAATTTTTTGAAGAATCGCGTTTATTTATTATTCTCACCCTGACTCCACAGATCTTTGAGAGTTGAGGGATGGATGGAGCTTATTCTCTCCTCAACTCTACGGATCTTCTGGAGTTGAGGATCGAGCTTCCTAATTCTCTTATCGACTCCGCGGATCTTCTGGAGTCGAGGATCGAGTTTTACTTATTCTCTCCTCGACTCTGCAAATCTTCTGAAGTCGATGATCGAGTTTACTCATTCTCTATTTGATTTTGCAAATCTTCTAGAGTCGAGGATTGAGCTTACTCATTCCCTCCTCGACTCTGCGGATCTTCTAGAGTCGAGGATCGAGATGTTATTTATTTCCTTAGTCTCGCATCAAGGCATCTACTAGCAAATTAGCGGCTCAAGGCCGCTTATTCCTTAGTCTTGCATAAAAGGCCCATCAAATAAAGTTGTCAATTCGGCGCCGTTTATTCCTTAGTCTTGGACAAAGACATCCATCAGCAAGTCGTCAGTTCGGCATCGTTTATTTCCTTAGTCACGGACTAAGGGGTCTATCAGCAAAGTCGCTAGTTCGGTGTTGTCTATTCTCTTAGTCTCGGACTAAAATGCCCATCAACAAAGTCGTCGGTTCAACGTCGTTTATTCCCTTAGTCTCAGACTAAGGCGTCCATTAGTAAAGTCGTCGGTTCGACGTCATTTATTCCCTTAGTCTCAAACTAAGGCGTCCATCAGCAAAGTCGCCGGTTTGGCGACGTTTATTCCCTTAATCTCGGATTAAGGCGTCCATCAGCAAAGTCGTCAATTTGGCAATGTTTGTTCGCTTAGTCTCAAACTAAGGTGTCCATTAGCAAAGTCGTCAGTTCGGCACCATTTATTCTCTTACTCTTAGACCAAGGCACCATCAGCAAAGTCGCCAATTTGACGATGTTTATTCCCTTAGTCTCGGACTAAGGTATCCATCAGCAAAGTCGTTAGTTCAGCGTCATTTATTCCATCTGGTCTCGGATTGAGATATCCATCGACAAGTCGCCAATTCAGTGATGTTTATTTCTCCTCCGGTATTCTCCAGATTCGATCTCCAGCTCGGGTCGATGTGCCCTTATTATCCCCTTAGTCTCAAACTAAGGTGACCTTCAGTTTATTATCTCGGTCTCGATCTCGAACCGAAGCGCCCCTCGACAAATCGCTAGTTCGGCGATGTTTATTCACTTAGTCTCGGACTAAGGCGCCCACTATATATTTTTCCCTCTAGTCTCAGATCAAGGCTTCCATCGACATCCTTGCTGATCTTGTCCTCGATATCTATACTGATCCCCACCTCGACATCTTCACGTGTCTCCACCTCGGCAACAGAGGTCACTGTTCGTATTATCTTCAACACGTCTAGTCAGTCGGGCGTACAACTCCTTCAACTAGACTAGGAGGGATGTCTGTGATATGGCGAATGTCTTCCTTGTCAAGTGGTAAGATTAGGTCAACAGTCAAGCTGAGGTGGAAGTCAAAATCAAACTGAATCAACTCAAGACTCATTTGAATCATATACAAGTTCCTTCCGATCGAATCACCTTGATTTGGCTAAGTGGTTATTCAAGTTGGCAAGCAGACGAAAGGACTTAACAACCATAAAGGTGAGTCCTTTGGCCTTCCTCCATAAAGGTGCGTCCTTTAGTATCCCTCTATAAAGGAGTTGCACCCCTTCACTCCCTATATAAAGGTAAGGGGGTTCTCTCAAGTAATCTCTGACACTCTTAATGCTTTGCTCTCCTTTTCTTCATTTTTCTCTATTCACTGACTTAAGCGTTGAAGGGGTCACGCTGAGGTCCGCCTCAGCCCCCATTCTAACGACTTTTAAGTCCCTTCGGGCAGCCGAGCTTCAAGAGAAGCCTGTCGAACTCTCAAGGTCCGAGCTGTCGAAGTCTCATTTAGCCTAGCTCTTAGGTCCCAGTCACCAACTGATCTGAATTCTAAAGAAAGAAGCCAAGCCATCTTAGCTCAAGCTCGTCAAAGACAACTCCCTAAACCCTTCCAAGTCTCCCAAGTGCGCAGATAACGCTTGACCTCCAAAGTACGCTAGATGACCTCATCGACGACAGATCTCATTGAAGACTGATATGACCTGTATTCAGCCGGTCGAAAGCACTCGACCGTGGGTACTATACTAAGTCATCCCATCAAGTGATCTCAGGCCGAAACACATCACTAGCTAATAGATTATAAAATGTGAGGCCAAAGAAAATATTATTCAATGTCATAAAAAAGGTCTAAATAATTTAAATGTTATTTGTGATATAGCCTAGTATAAATCTCAATGAGGAATATGATTCATAAAGCAAGTTGAGCTAGCTGATCTAAAAAAATTGGGACAAAGACTACTTGATGGTGACGATATGGCATATAAGGCTTGTGACAAATAAGGCTTGATGATGTGATGTGGACAGCTTATGTCATACAACTTTTTTCAGTTACTTGAAGCAAGCTTACATTTTCACTGCCATGATTGTGATGAACATAGCATTTAGCCCCCAACATATCAGCATCATCTAGCAAACGTGTTCATTGAAACCACTTAGCCTCTAATACATGTTAAATTATTCTTTCGATCATATTTTAGTATTATTTTATATTGATTAGACTTCAAGAAGGATAGTTATAAGATATTGTAGTGAACCACAGGCTTCTAGTATTGGAATTATCATAGTAACACTTAAAGAAATAAATTTACTGGTTTGAATTTTATCTACCTCAAGTGGGAGACATTTATTCCCACCAGATTAGTGAACAAGCTGAAACCAGCCATGAGAATCAGTTACTGTTGTTATGAAGTTTCATCTTGCTTGTGCAAGATTGCAAAGTTATATAAGTTGGCATAATGCAGCAATAAAAAAAAGGGATCAAGGATTTTGAAAATGAAGTCAGCAAATTGAAATGCCATAATGAGAAATAATCAAGACAGATAAATGGAATCTACATTGAAGACATTAAAATAAGATTTAATGATCCTTCTATACTTCGTAACTTATGGTTGATATTTGCATTCTCAAAAGGTTTTGCAATTTTCCAATGACCAAAAATAGAGATAACTGGCCAAGTGATAGAAACATAGATGTTAAGGTAGCAAGAATTGTAACAATTTTATATGTCATTCACCCCTGAATCATTATCTTATAATGGCAAAGAAAACATATCCTGGGCACTATGTTACAAGGTTCTGAGGATGCCTTTTTATAAAGTTAAAACTCAATTCCAAATATATAGGGGATGAATTCTAACAGTCAGTGCAAATGGGCCCAGTGGTGTATTGCGTTGATGGCAAAGCCACATACCTAGAGAGAGTGATTGTATCTAAAATAGAGGTAATGCAAACAACAATAAATGCATCATTTATTATGTATAGTTCTCATCGTTGGCATCAGGCCTTCAGAGTTAGTGATATCAATAGGGGGGCAATCATTGTGCATCATACAATCAATACAAGATGAGTTGCATCATTGATAAGGAGGCAACGGCATTCATGCAGATGGCCACTATTGAAGCTGTCGTATTGCCAAGACAAGCAATGTGAGATTAGTTTGAATAGAAAACCCCCTCACTTGGGACTAGATAACTAATGTTGATTGTCTAGATTACACAAGAGATGATCGGTGCCTGCGATTATCTTATCCAATTGGCATCTGATGAAGGATGGAACTCTCTCGGTGACATGCCACTTTATCAGATGGTTTGAGGTTCGACCAGCCCCTTCGCTATATAGGCCACCAAACATAGTCAGTTCAAAACCAAGACCTTCGCATATGATATACGAAGGCACTTCAGCTCAAATTGTTTGAAATTTCTATTAGAAATCATTCACTCTCCGAATCATATGCCATACCCATGTCACTAAGTCACACTAACCTGAATACAGTAAAAAGTATTGAGGCACGAAGAACTTTTACAAATTATATGAAATTTATGTGCGCGATACTATTTCAATAAGGCCTGGATGGAAACATATCGACCAAAACCAAAAGTTTCTCCGGTGATTACCGATAATGGTGTTGCAAAATGAAAAATGGATCAAAAAACCAATTATAGCTCAAATACTAATGTCATAAATCAGCAAAGCAAACCTAAAACATCTTACTTGAGAGCCATCCTCCGGTACGCACTCTTGATTTCCTGTTCCGTTGCGTTACGGGGGACGCCAAGCACTTCGTACGGGTCTTTTCTCTGCTGTTTATTCGGATCCCTTTTCTCCTCTGCCTTCGCGGAGGAAAATCCCGAAGCCGGCATGTTCTCGCCCCGAAAACCAAACTAACCTTCGGTCTACAACCCTAGTCGCAGTTCAACACGAGAAAGAAACAAAACCTTTCCGCTATCCGAATCTAGAATTCCGCACGAAGAACGCAAATCTGCACGCCGATCCTCCACCTCTCTCCCGTCCTGAAACCGGACACGGAGGCAAAGGAGATCCCGGAGCAAATGGATATGCCTCGAAACCTTCCAAGCTCCGTCGACGGAGGACGAGAGAAGGAGAAGGGAAGAGGAGGAGAGCGAGAGGGCACCAGCGAGAGAGGAGTGGCGGCATTCAAGTGCTCCTCGTGAACAATTAAGTTGCGAACATGCCCCTCTTTCCTAACGCCATCCCAGCCAGCTGCTAGTTCACGAGAAGCGCAACGTCCGCATAAATCCCAAATCTGCGATGCGATCCCCTTCCTCCACTGTCATAATCAATGGCCTTAAAACATCATACTCGTGCGGATGCTCCTATAAAAGAAACACTAAATTCAAACAAAAATTTGAAACAGGATTCGAAACATCACTGCCAGACGGAAGCAGTCCCTAAAAATCTCTCTCTTATTCACGCATTGGAAGGTCCGCATAACTTTAGTAATCCCTTCGTGAGTTGTCAGGATCACTCGCTGAACAAAAATTCGATTAAATAGAATAAATGGATTTTTCGATTCAATTTATTTAGAAATTCAATTTTTTTAAAATAAATATGGATTTAATCCATTTAATTTAATTTCAATTGTAAAAAGAAAATAATTAATTAAATTGATTAAATCGAACTAAAATTTAGATTGATTTATCATATAATCGATTGATTAATATAAATCAGTCGATTAATTGTCTCGAATTTTTTTTTATTAACAAGTGGTATTTAAGTTTATAATCACTGATGAGCGATGACTAAAAGCCTCCAGAAGTCTCCAGCGACGTAAGGATAAATCGGGATGATGTCTGGTCAGTCGTAGTGAGAGATATATCGTCGATTAGGTCGCACTATCTGATCCAGGTTGAAAAGCGGAATGTCTCGTAACCCGTGAGCGAGTGGAAAGCGGTGAAATCCTGTGGGGATCGAATGTCTCAAACTTATTATCAATTGATTAATATTTCACATCAAATATTAATCGATTGATTATAAAAAATTTGATTTATTTAATTTTCAATTTAATTAATTATTTTTTTTATTGGTAAAAATTATTCGATTTCATCAGTGATTTAATTTGTTAAAAAAATTTGATTTATTTGATTTTGATTTAATCGATTCAATTAATTTAATTATTAATTGATTATTCGTCTCTGTAAATCTTTGATTGGATTTAATACTGTTGAAAGGGGAAAAAAAAAACGGTTATCGACAGCTTAACCGTCGTTGTCTAAATCAACTGCGTTTTGCAGTGCCATGGATTGTTTAAAACTCTTTTAGACGGTCAGGAACAAGAAACTTTATTTATTTTTTTCTATTAATCTTGAATATAAATGATATTGACCTAAAAAATATTCGTATTGAGATCCGAACTCCGATTCTCTCGTGGTGTAAAAAAAGGAATCCTGTCTTGTTCGTTTGAAAGGATTTAAGGTGACGGTTTAATCTGAGTGTGAAAATAATAATAAAAATGAGTTTGATAATAGAATAAAATGAGAATGAATTTAGTTATTCTAATAATGTTATTTGATTTATAAATTAAAAAATAAAAATGAAGATGATATCGATATAGTCGTCAATGACATCATTGACGATCTTCGACGAATCGACGACTGATGATTGACGATCGATGATTGATAATCAACGATCGACAATCGACGATGGATGATGGTCGACGATCAATGTCCACGCGATCGATGGATGACGATCGAAGATCAATGACGACCGACAACCGACGTCTGCATCTTTAAGTTCCTAGTTACTACGAATAAATGGAAAAAAAAATTTAAAGAAAAGAAAAAAAAAATATTTGAAGAAAAAAATGAGTTTCGAAGGAAATAAAAAAAAAGAAAATATATATATATTCACCTATAGTGATCGATTGCGGTAGTTGACGACAGACAATCAATTGTGACAGCCTTCGATGATTGGCTGTTGTGACGGCGGCATTGACTCTTGCGATCGGCAGTCGCCAGTGTCAACGACAATGTTCGACCGGAAAAAAAAAGGGAGATGACTGAATTAATTATAAGTTTTCATGCCCCATGAAAATTGCCTTATCGTGATCTTCGGGGTACAACGATGCACATGGGAAAGAAGCATATTAAACTCAAAACTAAAATCTATCAAGCCAATTTAAAAGAAATAAAAAGTTCTCATAATGTTTAATAGAAAAAAAAATAAAGAGCTGAGATTGGCAGACGAATAGAACTAGATACTAAATATTAAATAATTTACTTTCTGCCGAGGGCATTTGGTCTAGTGGTATGATTCTCGCTTAGGGTGCGAGAGGTCCCGAGTTCAATTCTCGGAATGCCCCCCTCATTCGTAATATATTTCTTTTCTTTCATGGAAAAGGAAATTACATTTTGAACTATGAAAATGTTTCTTTAGTATTTATAGAAAGTGCGCGCAGAACTGACAATATTTGGAAAAAAAGAAGATTAATATTTTTTTAGGATATTGACTGCGGAAATATATCACGCAACTGCGCACGCGATGACTACGCCGGCGGCGCGCAGCTGGAACTGTTGAAAATCGAAGCATCCGATGAAGTCGGCGCCGTCATTCCATTGTATCGGGTAGCCACGGTAGAAGAATACGTCGGCTCCGAGTCTGACGAGGAGGAAACCGGTCAGCACCGCCGCCGAGGGGGCGCCACCGACGCCGGCGCAAACCCGCGTGAACAAGAAGGCTAGCCCCGCGAGAAACAGGGCGAAGGCGCGCCAGCAGTTGGCACAGACGGTGGCGCCATCCGGGGCGTTTCCGGCGAGCAATGCGTCGCAGGTGACGAAGAACACGAGAATGAAGAGCGTCGCAAAATTACCGAGCGAACTACAAAGAAATGAAGATAAATAAATAATTTTTACTCTCGCTAATAATTTTAATTATGAAATTTAGATCACTTCCTCCCATAACGACATCACCGTCGTAAATTATTAATTAAATTGTAATGATAAACCTTTTCCACGGAGAAACTATGCTCGGGACGTTCGACTGCAGTCGGAAGAACAAAAGCGCCAAGGCGATTAGATAGAGCGCGAAGAGGTCGAGGTAAATTCTGGAAGCATCGGCGGCGGCGGCTGTCGACGGCCTTTCCTCGCCGGAAAAGGAGAAGAAGAAGACCGCAACGCAAAAGGCGAGGTGCGCAAAAGTCGACATCGTTAATTGCCTTATTGGTGTCTTCTACTACCGTACTCCGTTCCGTATTTATAGGCAGGGGGAGGGAGTAACGGCGATTTGTTTGAATTGGACTGTAAAAATTGTGCATGAAAGGGCAGGAACGTTCACGCGATCGCAATCGCAATCGCGGTGCGAATGGAAGTTCCTATCCAGGCTAGTTGACGATGCTCTCTAGTGTTCTCCGGCCAAACATTGGACCGTCCAAATTGAATGAGAAACGGACAGAGTCGGAGGCCTTACATCGAGCAGGTAAGGAACAGTGACCTTCGACGACTGACTACACAACGTCCAGCTTCAGGCCGTGAGGGGTGTTAAAGTTTTGGTCTATCGTTAATAGAATTTTCATTAGTATCGGAGAGATTAATTTGTAGAGAGATCATGATTTTATATTATCAATCGGTCTTTTTCTGTGTATTTATCATCTAAATTTCTAATTTATATTCTCCGTTGATACGAACAATCGAAGAGATCATTAATATTACAATTCCATTTTTTTTTGTTAATAGAATTTTTATTTTTATTGTTTTTTTAAAATGTTCAAACTGAGTTGGATCTGCTGGATATCGATTTGGATTTCGATTGAATCGGAGCTGAATTTAACCCGAACCAAATCAATTTGATCCGGCTCAGACTCAAAAATCAAATTTAGGGTTTGTTGATGCGTTCGGCTCTTACCTTTCCTGATCTCCCGAGACTCCCTCTCGCCGTTGCTCGTCGTCGCTCGGCGCTCGTCGCCGCCTGCCTTTCAATCTTCCTTTCGCCTTTCGCCGCGAGTTTTTGCTGTCCCTCTCCTTAGGATCGGCAGCCGCAACCCTTACTTCCCTCGTCCACTGCAGTAAGTTCGAGTTCCAGTTGCAGTAGGCATCGAGCGATACTGCTGGCGTTTTCCTGCACTCCAAATCTATTTTATTACTGGTAATGTTTTAGTTGTTCCAATCCATACTTGCGCTTGTGTTTTTTGTGGGATTTCGAGTTACGAATTGGTGATGCAAGAGGTAGGTTAGGGGGTAATGTTGCATCGAGAGTTAAAACTTCGTTTGAGTTAACTTGTGTGGAGTTAGCGAGTGAATTGGAGTTTGTTGTATGGATTTGTACTTGGAATCCTGATGCTATTTCTGCCTCTTTTTATTGTATTACTCACATTGTCCTCATGGACTCTAGTTGTTTTTATTGGACAATATGCACCGTGTTAGTTTTTCTGATATCTATTATTCATGCTGATTATTTATGATATACTTGCGTGCTAAATGTAGGTCTCTTTACCTTTGATGTAGTTACACGCTGAACTCAGATATAATAAATTTGGTTTATATGTGGGTATTGTGATGCAATCTCATAAGAGTATTACCTTAGGCTAGGGTATGGTGAACAGTTGCAGCAGTTTTATCATCTCATCTGCATGCTGGCGAGTGGCATGTTAGACTAGTATACTCAAGCCGCCTTTGGTAATTGCCCACATGTTGGAATGTACACATGCACCATTCTTTATCAGTGCAAGATATATCCTCATGGACGATCCAACCATGCCCATTGATTGCAGTTCTAGTTGATAGTAGGTGGATGTGAGACTGCATTACAGTTTCCATACATGGCATAATTTGTGGTTAATAACCTTGCATGTCTCTCTGGATTTTTCTATTTGCATATTACATGAATGTCAATTCATTATGTTGCTTGCCCTCTCATTTTCCTTGTTGACTCCCTCTATTTGTTGCTTGAGGGCTATAAAAAGAGGATGTGGACAATTCATACACTTTTTCAAGAATTTAAATTTTTTTTTTCAGTTTTACTATCATTTTTTTTTTTTTTTTCAATTTGGTACTTATTGATGCATTTCGTATGTGTTTCTCTTGTAACTAGTGTTTTTGTTGCATAGTTGTTTCTTGCTAAGGTAAAGTTGTTGTCTTGTAAATTAGAGGTCATGGGTTCGAGTCCTAAAAACAGCTTCTTGCGAAGCAGAGCAAGACTACGTACAATAGATCTTTCTCTGGGACCTCGCATGGTGGGAGTTTTGTGCATCGGACCGTCTTTTTTTTTTAGTTGTTTCTGGATTATGGCAAGAGATTGTTATGCAATCGTCATGGGTGCCATTCCATACTAGTGGCCATGGCGACTCGCTCTGGGCATTGCATCTCTCCTATTCATTTGTTCTTCAAGTTTAAATCTTTGTTATGTCAATATGTACCATGATTTTTGTGTGTTTGAACTGTTTAACATTACATATATTAAGGGACTAGGTTTACAGTTTGCTATGGCTTTCTTTGGTGATAATGTGCATATTATCAAAAATCAACTTCAGTGATATTGGTTACTTTGGAAGTACTTAGTCGATCAACTCTTGTAGTTGACTAGATTTGTAAGTGAGCTCACAAATGATCACCAAATAAGATATAAAATGAGTTCATACAAATGTGCTTAAAATATGACTTTGAACTTTATGAGAGATTAAGAGTGAGATTTAATAGGATCTTGTTTTAGTTAGTAGGACGACAAGTTCAATATTTATCTAGCTACATAGATGGAATAGAAAATTTTCAGTTCTAATCTATTTGGTTTGGCTCATAAACTTTGTTGCATTGCATTTTAGGGATTTTTTAAATTTAAATTTCTCCTTTTGCTTTTATTTCTGAAAAAACTTATTTTTGTTATTATTTTTCGTCTATTTATTCATAAAATTTCAAGTCAACTCAGGCATTCCATTTTTTTTTCAGTTGCCAGTTTTATGTATTGGCTATGCATATTATTGTTCAGAATAGTTACAGAACTATATTATTTATGTGATATATTTGTCTTAAACATTTTTTTTTTCATGTTTGGGTTGAGTTTGATGTACCGATATACACTCGATATAGACTTAACAGATTAGTCATTAGTTTTTGTGTTCTCACAGTGGTACGTTTTTGTCATAAAGCAGTTGCATCTTGGATTTCTTCGACCTTGATAATTAATTTTCTAGTATTAAAAAAGCATTTAGCCATCTGTTTCCATTGTTAAGTTGCATAGCTTCCCTCCTTTCGCGACGCTATTTAACATGCACCCTATTCTTCACCTTCAGCTGATTGCTACCATGTTTAATTTAACACTTGATTCTGATGTGAAATATTGGGGTTATTTTTTGGAAATACTTTCCTTAGGTTATCTATGAAATTACAGCCAATTTTCTCCGTGAAGAATTTAGTACTCTCAGAATATATCTTATTTCATTGCCCACTTTTTTACTCATTACAGTGGTGCCTTTATATATGTTAGGGAAGAAGAAGAAATTGTATTAACACTTGGAAGGTGACAAATTTTGACTTCTTTTATCATCTATATCGATGGATCGACAAGCTCATGACTATGCAGCAGCCATGGCATTTGCTCAGCAACAGCAGCAGCAGCAGCAGCATGCAGGCATGCCACCTCAGCAACAGTTTGGTTTCCATCCACAGAGTCAACAGTTCCCTCACCAAGTACATGGGTCACAGTTCTTACCTCCTCATCCTTCTCTCCAACAATTCCCTCCTTACCCTCGTCCTTTCCCACCACCACAGCAGCTCTATCCTCATCCTCATCTTGGTCTCCAACAACAGCAACCATCATCAGCTGCATTTGGCCCTCACAATCCAACTCATTTAATGGCTCCACCTCCTTATGCACACCCATATGATTCAGCTCTTCCACCTGCTCCACCTCCTTCAGATCCAGAGCTCCAGAAGCGGATTGATAAATTAGTCGAGTATGCTGCCAAGAATGGCCCTGAGTTTGAAGCTATGATCCGTGAGAAGCAACATGACAATCCTGAGTACAGCTTTCTTTTTGGTGGTGAGGGTCATAGTTATTATAGATCTAAGTTATGGCTGTCGACACGAGCCTCTGGTGCACCCTTCAACCATCCTTTCCCTCCTTCTCTGTCAGTGATGCCCCCATCCTATAATCCCATGATAAATCCATCTGCTCTAAATCTTCCTCCTTTAGGCACTGGAGCTGGTTCTACAGGTTCTCCTTTGGGTTCATCTCAGTTACACCAACCTACTTATCCACCATACTATGATCAGCATCAACAGCCTCTTCATTCCCAGCCCTATATGGGACAACCTCGATCTGATTATGAACCATCAACAAAATTCAAAGGCCTATCTGGGCCACTTCCTTCTGATGTTGGAGCAGAGCTTAATGGTGTGCTTACTAATCTTACTGGCACTAAGGAGTCTATTAAGGGAGCCAAAATGTGGTTCATGCAAAGATCACCTTTTGCACCTGCTCTGGCTGAAGCACTTAGAGATAGAATTTTTTCTCTAGAAGATTCTGAGAGGCAGATGCATATTATTTTTCTAGCCAATGACATCCTCTTCGACAGGTATTGAAGATGTTTTGCATGTATGATTGTTGTATACTTGCTTTGTTTACGAATACTCTTGCTGATTCCAAAATAATTCAGTGGTACGTGTGATTATTTCAGTTTTTACTTGCTTTTTCGATGAGTAATCTCACTGGCTCATTCGGTAGCTTAAGAGTTTGGTTTTATGTGTGGTTATTGCCTGATTCTCCCATCAGTTGACCTTTTTTTATTTATTGCATATCAAGCGTAAGATTAGCTTAGGTTCAATAGGATAAGACGCCCAAATGCTTTAGGCAAATAATGTTGTCCCTGATCGAAGTTATGTGTTCAAGTGGCATTTAGTTACTTCTCACATCATTTCATTGTATGAGCAATCTTGGTTTATGAACAAAAGAATGGTAAAAAAGGATCTTAATTTCTTCAAGGCATTGGAGAAAGAAATATTTTGTTAAATGTTGAATACCAGGAATCGTGTGTACAATTTAGAAATGATAGTCATATAGGTTGGTATCAGTGCTATAATGGTTTAATGTGAGGCTGTGATTTCTATTACTGTAGTTTCAAGCATTGATATCCACATCTGAATGCTTGCTCTCTATTTTTGACATTAAAATCTATTAAACTTTACAAACCCTCTTGAGAGATGTGTATCTTTCTTTTATTTGTAATTTGTTTCTGAAAATAAGGTATTCTTAGATCCTTCTTTTGCTCATATATCTCATCTTTTAATCTTAGGCTACAATCTCTATACCTTAGTGTTTTATTTGAAATAGCACATTAAGTTAATATGCTTGCAAACCTTTTTTTTTCTGTTGGTATTAGGAGTTACTTGTACTAGATTATAGATTCTGAGACCTAAGCAATTGCACATACATTGCCCTAACTTGTTAGGAAGTTGATTGGAGTCAAAATAGAACTACAGGTCATAAACAAAATAAAATATGGGGGCATACGTTACAAATTTTCCTTCTATTTTTTCGTTCCTGTCTTTCCTATTTCTGTTATCAGACAATTTTTTTATTTTTTATTTACTTTCTTCTATCCTCCCCCTGGCAATTCCTCCATTCTCACCATTTGATTTATTATTATTCCCTTTTTATGCCTGGGAAAACATATAGATCTTTGCTTCCAAAGTTTAGTCCATAATCCTGACTCAACCTTATTTTTTTTTGTAGCTTGCAACGCCGGATCAATACTCAAGAGCTTGATAATGAAGCACTTGCATTTAGACCTGTGTTGGGATCCATGCTCGCAAGGATTTACAGTAACCCTCATAACAAAGATGCTAATCAATCTCGTCTTGAGAAGATATTACAGTTTTGGGCTTCTAAAGAAGTATTTGACCAAGAAATCATCAAAGGCCTTGAGATAGAAATGACTGGTGGTGGATTACCATTCCGGTCATCTGCACAGAAGGAAATGATGAGCGTATCAGATCTCACAGGTTACTCTCTTTTATATTTGCTTCAAGCAACATACTTCTCCATGATAATCATCTTATCTGACAATATATAAATATATAGATATAGATGTAGATTTTTTTCTTTCTTTCAATCATTTCAGTAATCTAGTCAGATCCTTGAACACTCATGGTAAATATATGTTTACTACGCCATATTGAATTGACAATGAGAATATTTTGGTTTTTGATCATTGTTTTGCAGGCTTAACACCTCAGCAATGGCCAGACAAGCAAAACCCTAACTTGAGTTCGGTTGGTCAACAAGATGCCAGTAAACATCTGCCTGCTACATCGACCCCACCTTTTGTACCTGCTGCCGGTCAGCCATTTGCAATGAACCAAGTACCTGGTGGCATTTTCCCAGCAGCAGCCCAGAGTTCTCTTCCTGCAGCTGTACCAATCCAACCACCTATTGGCATAACTGATCAAAGTCCTCCACCTTATCCACTGTTCCCACCTGGGCTCATTCCTGGCATGGTGAGAAAGATGCAGATTGGCAGCGGTGTGCCCTACTCTCCTTTGAGCCCACTTGATATACCAACCGTGGTTCCCCCACCCACCGTTACTCCTTCTGAGATTCTCGACCGTGTGTCCAAGTTCTTCAAGGAGATTGGAGAGGTCAACCCATCAGAAGGCCCAATGGCGCAATCTGAATTGAAAGACGAGTACCATGATTATGAGAGAGATTCTCCTGTTCGAAAGGGTGGGGCATGCATTCCTCCGCCTCCTAACTTGCAGATGGACCCTGAAACTGGTTCCTACCCAGACGGCAGTGTAGACCGCAAGACAGAGAGTAGCTCAGGGAGGTTAGGTCTCGGTGCGACGGCAAATCCAAACGAGGTGAGCCAGTATGATGACGTCTACACATCTTACCGCAAACAGAGAAGCACCAACTATCATTCTTCTATGAGTTCCAGAACCGGTGCTAGGTAATTTTGCAAATTAAGTTTACTCACCTGTGTCTAAATCCAAAATGTTGGGAAACATGTAGTACTCGCAACGTTTGCCTGACTTCATTTCTGATAGATCAGTGTGGGAAGTTGTTAATTGCCTTGACGTACTTTTATGCTCGCTCATCCATCGTATAGTTCTTCATAAAGCTGTGATTGTAATTGCCTAAATAATTATAATCGATGAGATCCATATCTTGACATAATCTTACATTTTTTTTTTTTTTTGTCTTCCAACATTTACAACCGTCAAGCAATGCATACTTTCTATTTGATATGCTATGTTGGTTGTGTGTGGTTTAGAGAAACTTTAAACATAATCTAGCTCATTATCGAAGTTGATTCCATTATTATTAGTCTGATGTTTCTAGTTATTGCATTGTTCATTTTACTCCCAAACAGTTTACCGCCGTTGCCATTGTAGCTCGCAACGAGGGCAATTTCGTCTTTTTCTCTTGCCGCTTTCAGTCGAATCCAAATCGACGAATTTGTAATCTAGCGCGCCGGAGGTGGAGAAATGACAAAAGTAAACACATGATTTCCAAAAGATGAGAGTCGAAACTTACTGGAAAGACATAAATACCCTTCATTTGTGTGTATAGTTTGATCCATAGATTAAAAGCTACGCTGATGATTTTACTTACAGAAGAATCTTCCTCCTCTCCATTTCCATTCACATCTAATTGTAATTCACATCTACGCGAAAACTCACTTTAATCATACAAACTCCTCCTTCTATTTGTCATCGTCATACATGTCCATTAAAATAAACAGAACACATTTTCATCCCTACTATTTTTCATTCTTCCACTTCGATCCTCGTACGAGTTTCCTAGAAGGAGCTGAGCACGTGAGACCAGCCTTCTTGCTGTAAGAACCTCTCCAAGTGATCCTGCTCTGTTTTCCCCTCCAGCTTGGGGAAGTGACTGACCAACACGGCCTCCTTCACCGCCTCTTCTTCGTCACAGCAATTCGAGTCTGGCATGCGACCCACCACGCCCACGTTACTGCTACTGCCTTCCGCACCCGTTTGGAGTAATCTTGCGTCTTGCAGGGACACAGAGCTCGAAGGGAGGCCAGAGAAGCAGGCTGTTTGCCATTCTTCTTCGCTTTCAAACTTGATAGTGTCCATGTAGGAGCAAGGGAGGGGTGCCGAATAGTTTGTAGCGACGGAGCTGGTGATTTCCATGCTCGGCTTCGAGTTGGAGGTGATGATTCCCCTGCTCTTGCAGAATACTCTGCACAGCACCCAATCTTCCTGCTCCAATGGCACAACGCAGGTCAGCGTCTCTGTAATCTATCTCATACAACATTCTTAATTATTACAGTAGATCAATGACTCGATCGTAATGATGCGGCTGGCGATCTCTTTCGTGCCTTTTTTATGGCGTTAATTTTAAGATTTACTTATGTGGATGGCAAATTGGCAGCGAGCAAATTAAAAAGGACTCTGTGATTTAGAAAATTCTACCGTGCAATGGACCTGCGAAGACTCTCTCAATTCCAGTCTGAACTCGTGCATGACCCAGTTGGTCTTCTTCCCCATCGGAGCTCTTCCCCGGTAGAAAACCAAGGTCTTCCTCATTCCCACCAGCTCCCCTCGCCGGCTCACTCGCTGGTCCTTCCCCGTCGCCTTCCAATATCCACTTTCGGTTGCGCGGTTCGTGCGTTTCCCCGTCGCATATTTTCTGTCCCGGCAGGTGAAGAAGTACCACTCTTTGCCTCCCACACATGCCGTCTCTGTTATCGTGCACATCAATTTTCTTTCATTCATGTCGTATTTCAACAAGATCAAGCTACTGATAGTTCAAATCGAGCGAAACTCTCTTTAAAATGACTGATTAAAGGAAAAATTATATACGAAACGAGAGGAATTCTGAATCTGATAAACGAGCAACTGACTAAAAAGTTTAAGAAAAAGAGAATTAAGTAGAAAGCAAAATCTGTTTATGATTCAAATAATTATAGCAGTACTTTGTATCGCACCTGGAAGATCCCATGGCTCGAACTTGTTGAGGTTGAGGTCGATCATCATGCTGTGATTTCCCGTGTTCATCACCTTCTTCTCGAGGTAGTCGCAAACGAGCTCCTCGTCGCGGGGGTGAAACCGAAACCCCGGTGGCAACCTTGCCTCCGCCATGCTCAAGAAGCCCAGGTTCATCTCCGATGACTTTTCCCTGTTATCGTTATCGCTGTTGTTCTTTAGATGGCAAGAGATGAAGACTCGGATGGAGAGCTAAATATAGGCAAAAAGAAAGAGCCAATACTTCATCTTTTTAATGAAAAGCCCTTTATTTGATTTTTTTTCTTTTATTTTTTCTTTTTATTTTTGCAACAGTCATGTTTTAGTCAATTTTTATATTCACATTTTATTATTAATTTTGTTTTTATACAATTTTTTTCCTGAGTTAAGCTTAGAAATAGCTTTGACCGACGATTCGGTCAAAATTTGCTGCGGCTACCGATATTAACTGACCATGCCAAGTCAACTGCGAAGCATGCGGGTTCGTAAACATTCTCAGGTAAAATCCAACGCAACGACTGGACTTTGCAAATTTAGGCATTGAAAATCTAGCAATCACAGATTTTTTCCCTCTTTTTTTTAATCACGAGACCAACGACTGCACGTGGTAAAAATAAAAAATAAAAAATAAAAATGGAAAAGCCAAATTCGTGAAATTTTGACCTGCGCACAGTTGTATCATTGTTTTTTTTCCTTCTTCTTCCTAAATACATAGATACGACAAATGGAGACAAATATTAAAAATAAATAAATAAATCTGATCGGTATGATTTATTTTATTTTAATTTTATTTTTTTTTTAATAACAAGATATACATATCCTTCAATTAGCATCACGGAATCTTGGCAACTTGACCTATAGATATATATGATCCATTCATGCCCTTCTCTTTTCATTGAAATGGACTTAGAGTTATGGCCTCACCTCACATCTCTATCCGGCTCTCACATGGGCTTCATGTGGCGATGGCCATGTGGCCGATGAATCGTCCTTCGATCGTGATCGGACGGCAAAGAGTCGATCTTGAATGGCCCCTTTGGGGGGCCATCCCTAGTAAGCAGCCAAGCGAGGCATGATAAAGAAGTTAAATATTCTGATTAAGAAAAATCATATACATAATGTTAATGTCATATCCTCCAATTGGATGCATGCCTCCTAATATAGTGCCAATATTGCGACATTTCTAATTGTATTTTCATTGGATTCATTTATCCTTTTGTCATTTTAGTGATGTGCATGTTTTTGTTATAATTTTAAAAATATAATATTACTATTATAATAACAATCAAGTTTTATCTCATTAGGTGTGATCGATTATATGATCATTCTATACCATTGAGCTCTATCCTCTATTATATCATCATCTATACTTAAATAAATTTTATCTTATTTTATTGTTGTTAATTAAGTCTTTTTTGGTCTTCTTCTTTCTCCTTTGATATGTATATTTATCTTCGTTTTACATTGCCTAATTGAAACATTTATTGGTCGTCTAAATACATATTCGTACCCCTTAAATGTATCTCTCGGAACTTTTCTTCAATATATGCAACTTTGATTTTTTTTCTCTAATACTTTCATTTTTTATTCTGTCCATCTTCGTATATCCGCACATCCATCTTAACATCCTCATCTCTACAACTCTCATCTTTTGCCCATGTGCTCGAGTCGTAATACAACATTCAACGTCATATAACATAGCATGTCTAATCGCTGTTTTGTAAAACTTTCCTTTGAGTTTTAAAGATATTTTACCATCACATAAAACACTCAAACTATATTTGGTACGTCATAATCCACCTTGTAATGTAATTCGGATTACATTACAAGATTGATTATTTTGTTTGTTATCATTTTAAAGTTGTAATGTAATGTAATCTGGATTACAAAAGTCATTAAAATTTTGTAATCTGAATTACAAGATAAAACATATGTAATCCGATTACATTACAAGTCATAATATGAAAAGTCATCGTCCATTATGGATTCATGCGCCATCGTCCGATGCCACGACATCATTGTCATCGCCGTCGGTGGTCACGTCGGCCGACCACCGGCATACCATTCTTGCCGCCGTCGTCGCCGTGGACGACGCGTCGTCTCGTCGATCGGCCGTCGTCGTCATCGATCTCTGCCACCATCACCTCGACCATCCGGCCGATCGACTGTTGTCGTCGTCTGCCGACCACGTGCCGTCATTGGCCGACGTGGCCAATGACGCGATGGTGGTCGATTGGATGACACCGTGGCTTGTCGACCGATCGACCCGCCATCGCACTTGTCGCTATCGGCGGTCGATCATTGTCGTACTTGTAATGGACACCAAACAAAAGAATGTAATATCTCTTGTAATCCACGATTACATGTAACTTTGTGACCAAACATAGGAATGTAATCCAGATTATATTGCATTCCATTACAAATTTGATTACATAATCATCTTGATTATATTACGTTCTACCAAATGTACCCTCGATGTTTTCCTCTATTTCAACTATTCTGCTTGTATTTTATGTAAAACATCTCTCTCAATTCCTCCATCACCTTGCAAAAATTATCATAAATATTTAAAACTCTCAGTTTCAGACAACTCGTCATCTACTATCTTAACACTTATCTCATTACGTCTAATATTGCTAAACTTAAATTTCATATATTCTATTTTTACTCTACTAAGCTTAAAACCTTTCACTTCTAATGTTTTCTGTCAATATTCTAGTTTAATATTTACTCATTCATGTATCTCATCTACCAAAACAATATCATCCGCAAAAGGTGTTGGTGCAACAATGTCCTAAGCATTTATGTCTTTTGATGTTTGGATAATTATTTATAGTTAGATAATATTTTGTGATCTAACTATGAATATGTCAAGTGATAAGAAAATTCAAGTGTGAAGACTTGGTAAAGAAAAGTCCAAGTATGAACTTGGCAAGGGAAGGTCTTGGCGGTGTAAGACCAAGCATATAGTCTTGGTGACATAAAGTCTAAGAGAACATTGGCAAAGGAAGACCAAAGGCAAGGTCTTGGCAACGTAAGTCCAAGCATGTAGTCTTGGTGGCGTAAAGTCCAAGCGATCTTTTGGCAAAAGAGAAACCAGACATGACGAAATCGAGGGAAGCTCTTGGAAGCAAGCACAAGAATGAAGGAGTCGCGGACTCGGAGGAATCCTGGAGGCGCAAGGCTGAAGGAAGAGTTAGAAGGTTGAATCTAAGTCTAGGGAGTTGATTTCAAGTATGATTTAATCATACTTGAAGTATTAGTCAACTGGAGCTTTATCTCAGTCGACTGATCATTCACTTGACTGAAGATGATTGAGTTCTGTGACTATCAGTCGACTGTTAGGGTTTGGTAGTCGACTGCTATACCATAACAATCAATTGTTAATAGTGGACATCGACACAGAAGGTTTTCCAGTAGAGTGATCACTTGGAGCACTTGACTGATTACTCAATCAGTTGACTGATAGTACGATCAATCGACTGATCAGAGTCCCGTTGGGTAGTGACGATCACGGATTCGGTTCGTCAGAAGCCGTTGAATGACGTCAGCTACAACATCAATCGACTGATGTTGTACATCAATCGATTGATGAAGGCTCAACGGGAAAATCAATCCTTTCTCTATAAAAAGAAGTCATGGGGTATTTGAGGAGGCTAGTGCTTATATTCCTAATATACTCTCAAACTCCCCACGTTTTCTTAAACATTCTAATTTAATCCTCCTCTTCTCTAATCTTTATCTTCATCATTTGTAAGAAGAGAAGTGTTCTTGTAAGAGAAAACTTTCTTAGTGGAGATTTGCTTGGATTGATCCACCTTAAGGATCACCGTGGAGTAGGAGCTTAATCTCCGAACCACGTAAAATCCTTCTGGTTAGCGATTGCATTTTTAACTCTTATTTTCTTTAGTGTTTATATTTGCTTCTGCTAATCGAAATTGTAGAATTCAAGAGAGGCTATTCACCCCCTTCTAGCCTTCCAAAGATCCCCAACAAAATGTGCAAAAGGTGATTCGCTCGTCCTCAGCGTCCCCGTCAATCGATCCCACAACCAACATGAAGGAGGGTAAATTACGAGGAGCATATTATCCAACTCAGGACTTGCACGATAGAAGGGAAGATACCTCGAAAGACTTGCAGTCCTCGGAGATTGATCTTTACTCATTGATACAACTCTATTACCGCGCTAATCACAAGACTCTCTCGTGGGGACTTCAATAGAAATGATAATGATGGAAGAATAATTAACAATGCATGTCTTCCAATCCTAAATTTATTCGAAATTAATGTTAGTTAGTTTGAAGTTCGAATATGAACAAGTGAAGAAATTAGGTAGACATAATAAAGAGATCCATATAATTAATGCCTCGAATTTTCAAATTTATTATTATTATTATTTTGATTGGACCAGTAAATGGATGTCTCGATCAATATATGCTCAATGATAAGAGTTTTTAAAAAGCATGAATTATGTAAAATCACAAGTCAAGTAGAGCACCTCAAAAGAATAAAATGGATTGCATGACGTGGAATTTGCCATTTTTGTACTTAAATCCACATTTAAAAAAATTGTGACGCAAAATTTTAAAAAACAAAACGATAGATTTAGTTAAACATGTGCAGTCTTATTATTTTCTTGTTGACTATTATGATAATAAATCGTATTAATGTTTTAAGCACTACGTCTATTGTATTTTATTGTGTTAAATGTTACCAGTGAGAATATTCATAATATTAATATAAATGAATGCAAACAAATAAGTGTAGCAATAATTTGATGATAATTAAAGGCAAAAGCAATACCTTTTATTGTAAAAGTTATTAAAAGGAGACATCGTCACTTTTAATACACCCGTCCAACTTTTTTCTTAACATACATTGCAAATAAATATTTCAGTTAATTCAAATTTGTTTTTTTAAATATTAATAGATATTGATAATAGTCTATTATACTGTGAACAATCCATTAATATCTTCAAAAGTTGATCAACTGACTACTCTGTTAAAAAAACTAAATAAAAAAATTGATCAATCAATTGTTTAATTTAGCTATTCGACGACTGTTTAATATTTTCGATTTGTTTAAATAAATTCAATTTATTCGATTTGATTATCAATTGATTATTCAATTTTAAACACGCTTGAAAAGTTTAAAAAATAATTTATTAATATTTATTTTATAAAACTATTAATTGTTCATAGATAGATCGAGTTGAACAAAAGTTATATATCACTTACTATTTGTAATACTAAAGAGCCATTAATTCGATAACCTCCTTTTGTAAATTGTGAATAATCTCTAGTTATGAAATCATCATCATCATCATCAATATTATTTTTTTATGCATTTCAAATAAGAAAACAGAAATAGTTTTATAAATTTGATGTTGATCGATTAAATTCATGAATGCAAACAAAAAAAGCATGTCTATTTCGTCTGTCCGACTTGTATTTCTTTTGGAATTCACATCCTTATTTTGGATAGATTATTTCTAGGAATGTGCTTCCTCTCTTTCCGAGGAGAGGAGATATAGTTCTTGGTCAATTTGAGGAGAAACTAATTAATTTGAATTTTTCCAAAAATAAAATCTCAACAAATACGATTAGTTTCCGTTCCAAACCATAATTGTACTTAAATATCCATTTCATGCAAAACTATCATATTTATTTGTAGAGAAATTAAAAAAAAAAACAATTATTTTCCCGTGAGAGAATCTTGAGGCTTCTGACGGATCCGGCCCAATTAAGAGATATATTGGGCCGGATCGATTGGGGCGTACGATGTACTCTCTATTTTGATTTGTATCATCATCATACTTATGAAAGAAGAAACTATGGCCATCTTCTACATCTTTGGATAATTGAGATTATTAGGAAGATAAATTATAAATAGTATTGTTTGGGAGTAATTAGATGTATCTCATAAAACCAAATAATGTATGATTCATGGGGAAAATGAAAAGAAAAAAAGCTTATAGTGAACTAAGGAGGTATATATATAAGTTTATGGTTTGATTTGATTAGAAAAATGATTATGAATTGGATGTTCCTGTATTTAAGAGGAAAAGGAGGTATATATACGTATTGGGTTGGTATGAATTAAATGTTCCTCGACTATAAATTTGGCTTGGAAGATTCAAAAACTCGTGCATGCATGATCTAATTAAGCACAACTTCTCGTGGCAGTCCCATGCACTTGCATGAGCAAATTCTCCATGTACAACTTCACCTTTGCTCGGTTGGCATGAATCTCCTCATTGTTTCAAGGATTTCTTTCTTTTCTTTTTTTTTTTGATTGAATTCCTTTGTTTTATCCTCAATTTGTTGAATTAATGTCGCCGTGAACTGAAGAAATAGGAAAACTTATTCTGAAAAAAGATCAAGATGCAGCTAAAAAAAACTAGCAGGAGAGAGAGAGAGAGAGACAGAGAGAGAGAGAGAGAGAGAGAGAGAGAGAATGAAAACAGAGTTCACGAATGAAATTACAGTTTACATGGCTCGATGGATATTGCCGGAATCATATTAAACAGTGCCAGTCGTCGCCGGCGCCGCCTCCTGTTCCGCTGCTGCAAGGGAGGAGGAAGACCTCTTTATGAACTCCAAACAATCCTTGATCATCGCCTCGGCGTGGAAAGAGTTGGACCGCCGGCACGAGTAGTTGCCGGCGACCAAACCTTTCCTGCCTCCGGAACCGCTGTCCCCGGCCCGCCACCGCGAATCGCCAGCGACTTCGAAGCGTCGCTTTGCGGCTCGGAGGCATCTCCGGACGAGGAAACAGAGAGCGCGGAGCTTGACTCGGAGCAGGCGGATTAAGAAGCTGCTGCAACGGCAGTGGAAGCGCAGGCGAACTCGGCCTCCCACTCTCCTGCGGCACCTCCGGCGGGTGATCCTTGCACCCAAGATCTGGTCATCCATCGATTAAATTTCATGAACAATTTCCGGGCGCCATCTCATCGGTCTACATATATATATCATTACGAAATCATGAAGTTCAAAGTAATTAATTTAAGCGTACTGGTTAGCAAGCCTGCTCGATCGAGTTGAAATTAAGGAAAGAGATGGAAGGTAGGTTTTGAATAAGTGGTTCTTCTTCTTCTACTCGTTCATCTTCTTGGCGCCGGCCATTCACGAGGGAGCTGAGTTAGGTTGACGGTCTCTCCGACTTTGCCGGCTTATGCTTACTCTTCACGCATGCACATCGCTGGCTCTCCGGCAGCCATGCAAACGCATGCACTACGAACACAAATAATAGTTTGCCGTTGACTTTCTACGCACCATTAGTATGGCCACCGGAGTCTACGATGGAGTCAACAATGGAGAGTAAATTTCTACCCAACCAATTAACGATGGAGATCCAATTAAGACGGTAAAAGAAAAAAAAAAAAAGTATTCCACTCTAGAACGTTCTTGATATATTATATATCAATTAGGGAGGTCTAATTACAAAATCTAAAATTAAGAAGATGAGGAAAACACTTTATGGACTAATTGGATAAGCTAATTAAGGTCATGCAGTTTAGTCAACGTAATTCTAGATTTAGATGAACTTAATTAATTAGCTACTTAAATTTCATTTATTTATGTAGTGAAATAATTCTCATGTTTAGATTTAATTTCTATTTTTATTTGAGTTGTAATCACTACAAGAAAAATAGAAAATAGCGACGAAATATTAGCGACGAATTAGTTATTCGCCGCTAATACTAGATATTTACGGCGAATTTATCAGTCGTTGTAAATAATCTTATATTTGCGACGAAAAACTAAGATTTCGTCGCCAATATAGTAAAAATTAATGACGATATAAAAATATTCGTCGTAAAATTTTACTTAGTGACAAATAAATAGATATTCGCCTCAAAGTACTTAGCGACGAAAGATTAAAATTCGTCGCAAATTATTCAGTCGAGCCGCCAGTCGAGTAAATTGGATTATGTGGCCGACCAAATGTCAGGCAGTCAAGTCGTCAATCCCGCCAGTCGACTGCATATTAGCGACGATATATTTAAATTTCGTTGCAAACAATTCAGTCGAGGCGTCAGTCGAGTTAACTCGATTCTGTACTTACGGTCAAATTACTGGCAGTCGAGTCGTCAATCCCACTAGTCGACTAATGATCAATTTTAGCGATGAATTATTATATTTTCATCGCAAATCTAATAAATATTAGCGACGAATAAATCATATTTCGTCGCTAATATCCACGAAAAAATCCTACCCCGCGTCGATTCTCCCATTTCCTCCGCACAACTTCCACTCTTCCGGTGATTTTTTGCTCTCCGACGATTCTCCGTGCGGCTCTCCGGCGACCAGCTCCGGCGATCGACTCCGACGACAGCTTCGGTCCCGTCCCCTAGCTTCCTCTCGCATGTGATCAACTTCTTCTCGGTGCTTTTCTCCCGCGACCGGCTCCGACGATAGCTCCGGCCTTCGCCCTCCTTCTCCAACTCCGGCTTTAGCTCGGCCCTCCGCCCTCCGGCCTCCGCCCTCCTTCTCCAGCGCCGACGACAACTCGACCTTCCGGCTTGATCGGTAACAACTTTATTTTGATATCTATTTGTCGCACATGAAATTGTATCTGTCAATTCGCTTGATAAATTTAGCATTTAGTTGATGAATTTAGGATTTTGTTATGGTATAAGATTATTGTAGATTAATCATATATCATTAGGATTTTGAATGAGATTAAATGAAGAATTTAGGGGGTTTTTTTTTATCATTTAAATTTGGACTTAATCATGGTAAAATTAAGCTCAATTTGTGCAATTGAATGAGAGTCATCTTTCTACACTAGTGCACTACCTAACTTTGCCGATCCAAAGCTAGCCAAATTTTAAATTCATGCACCTTGTGCTCAACAATAGTATCTCAAACTTGGTTAAGAGCTCATTGTGTATTGTTTTTCGTAAGATTAATTACTCATTGTGTGTTGTTTTTCGCAAGATACACAGTCTTAGGTAATAGGATAAGTTTATGTTTTTTTATTCTTATATTATAATGTTCAATGACAAACAAGAGTTATAATGCAAATTGTAAATTATGTTGTGTGAGGTTTAAATTATAAGTTTTTTAATTATTTTGTATGTGATAACTACATTTAAGTCGATAAATTATTTTATATATATTTAATCAGGGTTCAAAAATATGGATAAAAGTTGAATAACGATCCAGAACCGGATTAGTCCTGAATATATAAATGGGTTGAATCAATTTATGAGTATGACAGAAAATTACATGATCAGTCTGAATTTATCGAAAATTCTTTATCCATATCGACGGTGTGGCAATTTGTTTCAGTTTGATAGCGATTAGATGTATTTACATGGTATTTATATTGTTATTCATTTATAATTTATGTATTTAATACAATCTTTTATTATACGTCGATCTGTATATAATATTTAATGTCACAGCTGTACCGCCTAAGAGGATTGAGCGCCCCCCAGTTGTGCCTACGCCTGACGATGATAGTGCTCCTGCTCCTACTGGTTAGTTATGTGATTTTATATATGTATATTTTGTTTGCTATTTATTTAACTTGTTAATTGTTAACATTCTTTGATTTACAGTTCATCCGACACGTAGAGAGACACGAGGCACACACTCCTATCGGCTCAGACGACAAATCGAGGAACGGGGTAGATTATCCATTACCTTCCGTAAGAGCGATGGTCACCCTATCGGGACAAATGCAGCTGCTTTTATGACAAAGTTAAGGCTGTCAATTAAGAAGTTCGCTCCCTTACAATCTAAGAGCTAGAAGCATATCCCTGCAGACAATAAAAAAAAATGATATATGACCGATTAGCAGTAAGTACAAGTAATTTGATATTTATATAATCAACCATCATTCGTTAAATATTGGTATTTTTTAGGCTGCTTTCGATATCAATTTTGATGACGAGACAACGTCGGTAAGAAAGGAGACTGACAGGCTAATGAGTGCATGGTACAGAGACAATATAAATAAGATGCGCACTAATTATAAGAGCCTATTATATCTTCCCCCTACCAAGCATTGACATCATATGTCGATCGAGTATTGTGAGACACAGGAAGATTGGAACTATATGTGTGATTTGTTTGAATAAGAGAAATTTCAGGTAACTCAATCTAAAAAAATTAAAATATTTGTTATATTAATCATGTTTTACGTTTTAGCTTAACAAAATTTTATATTGTAGACAAGATCAGCAATAAATGCCCAAAATCGAGCACAACTACCATTTACTCATCGAGGTGACTCTAAATCATTCATCCAATACAGTTACGACGGTATAAATACAAACTTTATAGTTACAGTATATTGTTTGATATTTTTAATATTAACACATTATAATATTTTTTAGACTGATCAGTCTCAGATAAAAGATTGGATTACTGTCTTCAATACAACACATTGTAGCTCGTCAAAAGGATGGAGTGGGGAGAGAGCCGAGGCTGCATACGTAAGATATAATCAATCAAATTTAGTAAAGTTATTTTTAAATTTGCATAATTATTTGTAAATATATTAATAATATGTTTGTTATTCTTAGGGTGATATGGTGAGACTGCGAGATGAACACATCCAATCACAAGAAACCGGAGATGATATCGATGTTGTTCAAATTGCAGATCAAATTTGTAATCAAGTCCTCGGTGTTCGCTCTGGATATATTAGAGGATTTGGAAGTGGGTCAAAACTAGTTAGGTCTACTTCTTCAGATGTCAGCTCCTCCTCTAGAACAACTAACGCAGCTCTGCGTGAACAACTTCAATCCACACAAGAGGAGCTAGCAAACACTCAAACTTGATTAGCTAGCACTCAAGATGAGTTGACATCTATGAGATCAAGACAAGATATGTTTGAAGCAATTCTGAATCGACATGCACCTGGAGCATTACAATGATTGATGCACGAGTCGTCTTCAGCTCCACCTCCTCCTCCTCCTCCATCTTAGAGTTTGTAACAGTTAATGTTTTTGCATTTGAATACTATGAATTTGTGAATTTGGATGTTTTGGAGTTTAAATTGGATGTTTTGGACCTTAAATTCGATGTTATGTTAGTTGTTTTTAAATGTATATATTAGTTGTATTATTTGACTTGTATGTTGTTAAGTTAAATTATGGTTGATATTGTATTACAGGATTTCGAATACAAATGGAATGGATTCATGAAAATTGTATTTTGATGGTTAGCGACAAATATTTTCCGTTTCATCTCTAATCGTCGATATACGACATCAGGAAATTAGGGGTTAGCGACGAAATTAGTAGTTTCGTCGCTAATATTTGGTGTATCAGTCGAGCCGCAAGTTAACACGCTCGCCTGCTGCAGGACATTAGCGACGAAACTTATATAGTTCGTCGCTACTAGTTAGCGATGAAATGTGGTTTTTTCCTCGTTAACCTGTCAGTCAAGTTGTAAGATATCGAAAAAAAAAAAAAAATAAAATAAATAAATAAATAAAATAAAATAATAATAATTGGTAATTAGGAAAATATCCTATGGAATTTTCCAAATATTTTCAGAAATTTATTTGGATATTTCTCTTAACATATGGGAAAAGATTAAATTATCTAGTTAATGGATTAATGGATTTAATTAACTCTATGTTTTAAATACCTAAACCTAGGTTTAGGTTTTATTAATCTTCCTCCATCTTTATTCATTTTTTTTACCGCAACTTACCTATTCCCGAACGGTTCCTCACGCCGCACCCTTTTGATTCGCGATTCCCCTCTTCTCCGAATTCTTCTGCCGATCGAAACCTGCGATCCTTCTCTGCACGATCAAAATCGCCGTTCGAGCTCGCATCGCCATCGCCACCTAAGCCGGCCAAAACATCGCTGACCTCTCCCTCCTAGAGCTCGGTCTCTCTTGCGATCCTCTCTGCCGCGACGTGGCTCGACTCCATCCACCTTTCATTCCTTATCCTCACCACGGCGGTGGTGGTGGGGGCGGTCTCTGCCGGACAAGATAGAGGCGGCGGTGGCGGCCGAAGTCGCATCGGCGCATGAGTGTGCGCGCCAGTGTCTCTCTCGGTCTGCTCGGCGGGAGCGACGAAGTCTCTACCGAGCAAGCAAGGTAAGAGCTTGCTTTTGCCTTTGGGACGGATTTTAGGGCTATCGTGGATCGTCTTCCTTGGTTGAGCTCGGTCTGTAATGGACAGTTGATCCGGAGCCAGTGAATAATGGATAGGAAGAGGAATTGCGTCGGTGGTCGCCAGAGCAAGGGCAACGACCAATTTTTCCAGTGGACAAAGGAAGTGGGAAGGAGGCTGCCAGTGGAGTTTTCTAGGACTGGTAAGCTGGATTTACTGTTCTCTTTATCTATAATTGCTAGATTATGGATGTATGATATGTGGATGTGTCGGCTGTGAAACAAGGGTTGAGTCAGAGTTGTGGTCGATTTGGGCTGATTCGGATGGTATTCGGTTGATCGGTATGATATTTGGAGGATTAGGAATTAATTGGGTTAATTGGGTTATAAAGGAAATCGATTAAGTATTCGATTTGTTGTTGAATTGCTTTTTGGTGCTTGACTATAGTCATGCTTTATGCAGGTTTCGGTCACGAGGCAGGTCCCCGGTCGTGACGATTTGATTCTTTTGCGGATATATATTCAGGCGGGTACTTTGACTTATCTTTTAGATATAGTCAAGTTGATATGTTAGTTAGGATAGCATGCAATACTTTTCATGTTTATATGCCTAGTATGCTTAGTGCCTACTTGCTACATGCATTTGATCAGTATGATTATATCTTCCCTGTTTTATTTGGATCATGGTTGCTTGGATTAGTTATATGCACTTATTGATTTTGCATATTATTCGGATGGATATTTGTAGTTGGATTTACATGCTTTAGTATCATGCACCATCTTGCATGATTGCATCTTTGGGGATCGAGTTCCATTATTGAGCAGATTAGTTACATATGCACACCACACCGCCACCATGGGTTAGTGGTACATCGGAGGGTGTGTGCGTTGCTCTGTCGAGCTCCATTGGGCCCGCTCAGTAGCAGCGCGGCGTGGTAGCGGCGAGATCCCTCCTCCGCCTATGACAGGAGATGAGAGCTTAGCTCCCCCACTATGTTTGGGGCAGGAGGATAGGTGTACTCCGACAGCATCCTGTCCACTCGGTCACTCAGGAGCAGTGATGGCAGAGTGCACAGTTGTCATAGCCCTACCCACTCGGCTTCACCAGTGCGTGTGAGGCGGTACGAGCGTCGGGGTGACCATGTCATTACTACGGCATGCATTTTGCAGGATTGCATTTGTATTGTGTTTCTTTGCATTATTGTATTGATGCCTTGGATGTTGCATATGATTGACATGCATCTGAGATTCATATTCTTATATGGTGATGACTTTATCTCTTATAGTAGGGCACATGCTCCTATATCAGGGTAGGAGACTCAGGTGAGTACAGTCCTTTTGCATTTATTTCTTGCTTACCATATATATGAGACTGTACTGGCATGATTAGTATTGTTAGCTATTTCTTGCTATTCATATCTACTATACCGCAGTTCTTTGAACTCACCCTTGATTCATTTTTATTTCGTGATGAAGTCATCAGAGAGTCCATTGCCAATCCCCTCGTCGAAGTGGATAGGTTTTATTGGTCTTATGGTTTTGGATCTTGTATAGAAGAGATGTTTAGGTCCCGATGTTTTGGTTATGTACTCGTGGATTTGTGGTGTCCTTGTAGACCTTTATTCGGATTTTATTCCGGTTGGTTTTGGTTGGGTTATTCCTGCTCAGATGGCAGAAGGGGTAAGTCTAGTTAGAGTAGACTTTTGTTTACCTAGATTTGTTGGCCTGAGGCCTTATCATTATCTGCGTGTGATGTGGTATGATTCATCGTGTGTTGGCCAGATGTATAGTGGCCGTGTAGGCCTTGTATAAAATTAGTATTGTCACCGTCAGGAGATCTTGTGCCGGATTTTCGTCTGCGGGGACTCCTCGGGCGTGACAATTTATTTTATCGAGCGTAGGTTTCAGGGTTCCTTAGGGTCTTTGGGTTATGGAGTTACGCCAAGTTTGGCGAGTTAACTAGGTATTTTGGAGTTTTACGGTTCGCGATTTTTATGTTTCGGAAATTCGAGGTATTATTGATGAGGTCAATATGGGGATTTGGCGCGACAGGACATCTCCAGACAGCTAACAGGTAAATAAATTCTAGAAAATTTCCTAGATTTAGTACATATTTATATTGGTTATGCGGTGATATCATGTTTTATCTAGTATTGTTTTAACCTGATATCTATTGGATTGTTAGATTTTTTTAGGTTGCTGGTTTATAGATAGCATTTGGTTATAAATTGCTATTACTGCTATACGTAGCTTGTTATCATTGTGATATAAATGATAAGATATTATTGGTAGATGTTTACCTCTTAGGATTTGACTAGTATTATGATTGGACTAGTTGAATAATATGAATAAGATGGATAAATTCGTAGAAGGTATGAGGACATGATTACATAGCTTATGTAGTTTAGAGTATATATAAGCATCTGATGCTTTATTTATATATTGCCTCGACTTTGTTCTGGCATTGACTTTGTTCTGGCATGACCCTTTAGTTATACTCTAATTAATTTCAGCCATTGATCGCTATTAGTAGGACTATGCTGTCGTTTATTAGACAGCGTATTATGTGTTTTATTTGGCTATGTGATATTGCGGAGATACTATGATTGAGACTAGTAGAGATAGAATAACTTAGATGAGGTTATTCATGGGCGGATTTCAGGAATGAAACAACGTTAGTAGAACCCTAGGTGTTGGAACCCTAGGCGTAATAACCCGGATGTGCTTATTAGTATATGTTTATACATTTACTATTTCAGCTGATATGGTGATCGGATTAGTAGAGGTCATATGATTAGGATGCGATTAATCCTTAGAGGGTATATAACGTTGTTCATATTTATCGGCTGCCAACAATATCACCCATTCGTGGTTGAGGAAAGTTACAGTAGGGTTTCCCTAAAGGGGCTTTTGTGTATTTGAGGTCGAATAGGTCTCCCATGTATGGTTGAGATAATCTACTGTAAGGTTATACTCTTGCGTTATTCGTTCAGAGTTGGTGATAATCGGATTCGTATGATGTCTGTAGCAAGATAGCTACTTTACAGGTTAAGTACCCACGAGATCTGTTCGTGGTAGCATGTTGTAGCATGCATGATTGAATTGGTAGAATGGAATAATTTAGGCTTAACCCTCTTGCCGTACTTGTTAGTAGAGGGGTTGCCCTTATTGGCCTTGATAGGCGTTTCCTATTAGTTGAGACGAAACCCTATGATTAATTGTCTCGACGTGATTATTAGTGGACTTATGATTTTGATCGACCTGGATAACCGATCATGTTAGAAGGGTTGGAATGCTGGACTTAACCATCTCGACTTATTTATTTATAAGTCGATGATCTTTACCGACTTTGGTAAACATTTCGTTTTAGAGGTGTTGAAACTCTCTCGCCGCCTCAATGAGTTTAATTGTAGATCGATGATCATTATCGACGTATGAAACGTTTATGCTAGATGTATTGGATAACCCTAGGCTTAACAACCTAGGATGTCATTGCTCACGTGACTTATTGGTGGTAGTACGCTAATGCGTGCGATCAATAATTAGATATCTATATCTGCATGTTTACCACGAGTCTTATTCGTGGTAGCATATAGTTCGCGTGAGCGTCTATTGATTGTCGGCCATGGGTTACGTTCGAGGTAGCTCATAGATAGTTTCCTTTTTGTGTAGAGCCACGAGACTTTATCGTGGTATCGGATGTGCCTTTGCTTGTTGCGGTGGTTGTATATGTTCTTGTATATTTATTATCTGTGATTAGGTTAGTTGTACGATATTGGTACTCTGAGGGTTGGGTTACTTTAGTTTGTTCCTTGTGACTTCCATTGTGTGCATTATGATTATGCACTATTATCTATCCATCTACTGAGTGGTTGTACTCACTCCCTCCTCACTTATCCTCTAGGTTAACGCGATGGAGGGCGTGTCCTGTTGACCTACCTTGTGTCGCTCGTGAGAGTTCCTTACCGTGCTTGTCTCCTTGCATCGTCGGGATCGCTTTGGTTACTTTATCGGTATTGCATTTTATTTATGCACTTTGGATTTTTGGTCGCAATTGGATTTGGGGTCATAAAACTATTTTACTTTGATTGATATATGTTTAGTCGTGCATGCATGCAGTTATTAAAATATTGGTATTTCTATAATTATTTCAAGGTTTTTATCAGATTTGGTCCATGGATTTGAATATTGTCACTAAGGGGCTCCCTTGTCATTTGGATGACGGATATGCCCCCAGGACGTGACAATTTTATTGGTTTCTTGTTTGGTTTGGTTTGCGGGTTTTGTGTTTCGAGGATTTTATTTTCCTTGGATTTTTGGGAGTTCTCAGGTTTTGGGACCAGGCGAGCTGAAGGATATCTCTGAGCTATAGGAAAGGTATTGTCTTTAGTGGTTACTGTACTTCAGTGGTTAGGAAAACTATTGACTTAGGGAAATTGCCCCTACTCATGGTCGTGGGCGAGTTCGACGTATTGATCTTGAGGAATCTAATGATGATTTGAAGTCGGACTCTTTAGAGGTGCCCGTGATGTCAAATTAGGAAGCTAGGGATTTGCGCTAGCCATCGATTTGAAGGTCGAGGAGTAAACCCTCGAGAAATATACCATACTATTAGTGATTTGGTTATGGATAAAGGCGTGTATACTTACACTGGTCAAGGCGATGAAAGATCGTTTTATCTTATTATAGGAGGTGTTGTATGGGATATTTATACATCCCGATATTTCTTCAGAAGATCAGGAACTCTTGGTTAAAAGAGAGATGAACCTTTGAGGTTATACAACGATTTTCGATGATGGAATGTGGTAGTGGTAGAAGGAAATGATTATCCTTCATGGTGGATTGAGGATCTATTTAGATCAGCTATAGGACTACTGTATACTCTAGGATTGATTTATGATTGGTGTGTTGATATTGTAGTGACATGGTGTCATACAATTATCATTATAGGATGATTGATATATCATGCTAGAGTAAAGAGATCAGTGTATAGTGATGACAATTTCATACTTGGTATGAATTGTACGAGGTTTGATTATCTTGTTTGACTTATTGGCGACTTAGTCGTCCGAGATTTGGGAAATCGTGTATTACGGACACGATTGGATCATTTATGATGGTGGCGGTTGGAGTTGAGCACTCGTACCATCAGAGGTGATGATTTTTGGTATTGATTTGATTTATTATTACCATAGATATGGATAGGATGCTCTAGTGGTACTATACCGATGTTGGTGATGGAATTTATTTGTCTAAAGCTTGTGAAATTAGTTTCACGGATCGAATAATGATTGACTTTTACACCGTGTGGTTTGATCATTCTCGGGTGGAAGGAAGGGTATTGTATCACGGATGCAATGTTTGAGAGAATGGAGCATTTGATTTAGTTGATCAAAGCGTATCCCGTGTTTACGTCGAATGAGGAACTACGAGATGGGTTGTCATATATTTATGGCGTGGACTTAGTTTATTATATTGTTTAGAAGAGGTGAGGAGCAGAAATGCTCATGGAGTTTTGGCTAGCTACTGGATAGCTACTATAGAGTAGCTGGAACACAAATGGTTGTAACAAGTTAGGTCGTAATAGCCTCCCATGCACTTACAGAGTGTGTAGTGGAGTGGATTTTGTGATGGACTATCCTCTCTGACTCCGAGGAGGATAATGGTTTCCGGAGTTGCATTAGTTTAAGGAAGAGATGCTTTAGGAAATTTCAATTCCGGAATGAAAGTGGAAGCATATTATTATGGATTTTGTGGTGGGTTTGTCTAGGACACATCAGGGCTATGACGCGATTTGGGTAGTCGTTGACCGACTGACCAAATCCGCGCACTTTTTAGCGAGTTGGCAGACCGACTCTCTGGATTGTTTGGCAGAGTTATATTGACGGGAGATCATCAGATTTCATGGTGTTCCTTTGAGCATTATATTAATTAGAGATCCACAGGTTCACGTCGGTTCGCGAGTCTACAAAGGCCTTAGGCACGCAACTTTGTTTAGTACTACATTCCATCCAGATGACGGATGCGGCCGGACCATTTAGACACTAGAGGACTTGCTGAGGTCCTGTGTTATGGATTTCGAGGGCAACTGGGAGGACCCGTTGCTAGGACCCAGAGAGCTCAGTATGAGGCAGGGTTGGTCCGTACTATCATACGTAGGATGACAGGCGAGGATCGTCGGAAGAGTTATGTCGATCGGAGACGGAGACCTCTGGAGTTCTCAATTGGTGATAAGGTATTCTTGCGATTTTCACCCACGAAAGGGGTGAAGAGATTTGGACTCCGTGGTAAGCTAGCTCCTAGGTACATTGGTTCGTTTGAGATTTTGGAGAGGATCGAAGCAGTCGCTTACTGCCTAGTGCTACCATCGTACTTGGCTGGTATCCATGCTCTGTTTCATATGTCCATGTTGAGGAAGTATATGTCAGACTCTACACATTCTATCAGATGTATCAGGTTCCATTCAACCTGATGCTACTTACGTAGAGGTTCCAGTACGAATTTTGGATCACAAGGAACTACAGTTGCGAATCAAGATAGTGCGACTTGTCAAGGTCGGGTGGAGTCACCTCACAGATGAGGAGGCTATGTGGGAGCTTGAGGAAAAGATTCAAGCTCAGTACCCTACTTAGTACTTGATGTGTGGTTTTCCCTAAGTACTTGAGTAGGAAATTTGGGGACCAAATTTTTATAAGTAGGGGAGAATGTAAGATATCGAAAAAAAAAAAAAAAAAATAAATAAATAAAATAAAATAATAATAATTGGTAATTAGGAAAATATCCTATGGAATTTTCCAAATATTTTCAGAAATTTATTTGGATATTTCTCTTAACATATGGGAAAAGATTAAATTATCTAGTTAATGGATTAATGGATTTAATTAACTCTATGTTTTAAATACCTAAACCTAGGTTTAGGTTTTATTAATCTTCCTCCATCTTTATTCATTTTTTTTACCGCAACTTACCTATTCCCGAACGGTTCCTCACGCCGCACCCTTTTGATTCGCGATTCCCCTCTTCTCCGAATTCTTCTGCCGATCGAAACCTGCGATCCTTCTCTGCACGATCAAAATCGCCGTTCGAGCTCGCAGCTCGCCATCGCCACCTAAGCGCCAAAACATCACGACCTCTCCCTCCTAGAGCTCGGTCTCTCTTGCGATCCTCTCTGCGCGACGTGGCTCGCCGACTCCATCCACCTTTCATTCCTTATCCTCACGGCGGCGGTGGTGTGGCCGGACGGATCTCTGCCGGACAAGATAGGCGGTGAGCGGCGAAGTGCAGCATCGGCGAGTGTCTTGCGTCTTGCCGGCAGTGTCTCGGTCCTGTTCGGTGCGGGAGCGACGAGTCTCTACCGGAGCAAGGTAAGAGCTTGCTTTTGCCTTTGGACGGGATTTTAGGGCTATCGTGGATCGTCTTCCTTGGTTGAGCTCGGTCTGTAATGGACAGTTGATCCGGAGCCAGTGAATAATGGATAGGAAGAGGAATTGCGTCGGTGGTCGCGAGCAAGGGCAACGACCAATTTTTCCAAAGACAAAGGAAGTGGGAAGGAGGTCGCCGGAGTTTTCTAGATTTATCTATAATTGCTAGATTATGGATGTATGATATGTGGATGTGTCGGCTGTGAAACAAGGGTTGAGTCAGAGTTGTGGTCGATTTGGGCTGATTCGGATGGTATTCGGTTGATCGGTATGATATTTGGAGGATTAGGAATTAATTGGGTTAATTGGGTTATAAAGGAAATCGATTAAGTATTCGATTTGTTGTTGAATTGCTTTTTGGTGCTTGACTATAGTCATGCTTTATGAGTTTCGATCACGCAGTCCCTAGTCGTGACGATTTGATTCTTTCATGATATATATATTCAAAGTTCTTTTAGATATAGTCAAGTTGATATGTTAGTTAGGATAGCATGCAATACTTTTCATGTTTATATGCCTAGTATGCTTAGTGCCTACTTGCTACATGCATTTGATCAGTATGATTATATCTTCCCTGTTTTATTTGGATCATGGTTGCTTGGATTAGTTATATGCACTTATTGATTTTGCATATTATTCGGATGGATATTTGTAGTTGGATTTACATGCTTTAGTATCATGCACCATCTTGCATGATTGCATCTTTGGTGAATGAGTTCCATTATTGTTGAGCCCATGATTACATGGCCTGCACACACTGCCACTCATGGGTTAGTGGTACATCAGGAGGGTGTGTGCAGTTGCTCTGTCAGGCTCCGCTGGACCGCTCATGGGTAGCGACGAGGCAGCGTGGTAGCGGGCAGGGATCCCTCCTCTGGCCTATGACACCGGGAGATGAGAGCTTAGCTCCCCCACTATGTTTGGGGCAGGAGGATAGGTGTACTCAAGCGGCATCACATCCGCTCGGTCACTCGGGGCGATGATGGCGAGTGCACGGTTGTCATAGCCCTACCCACTCGGCTTCACCATTGCGTGTAGGCGGTAGCGTCGAGGTGACCATGTCATTTACCACGGCATGCATTTTGCGGATTGCATTTGTATTGTGTTTTGTTTGCATTGATGCCTTGGATGTTGCATATGATTGACATGCATCTGAGATTCATATTCTTATATGGTGATGACTTTATCTCTTATAGTAGGGCACATGCTCCTATATCGAGTAGGAGACTCGGTGAGTCTGATCCTTTTGCATTTATTTCTTGCTTACCATATATATGAGATCAGACTGCATGATTAGTATTGTTAGCTATTTCTTGCTATTCATATCTACTATACCATGAGTTCTTTGAACTCACCCGCTGATTCATTTTATTTCGTGATGAAGTCGCCAGAGAGTCCATTGCAATCCCCGTCAAGTGGATAGGTTTTATTGGTCTTATGGTTTTGGATCTTGTATAGAAGAGATGTTTAGGTCCTGATGTTTTGGTTATGTACTCGTGGATTTGTGGTGTCCTTGTAGACCTTTATTCGGATTTTATTCCGGTTGGTTTTGGTTGGGTTATTCTGCCGATGGCGTAAGGGGTAAGTCTAGTTAGAGTAGACTTTTGTTTACCTAGATTTGTTGGCTGAGGCCTTATCATTATCTGCGTGTGATGTGGTATGATTCCGCCGTGTTGGCCGATGTATAGTGGCCGTGTAGGCCTTGTATAAAAATTGGTATTGTCACCCGTGCAGGAGATGTCTTTGATTTTCGTCGGGACTCCTCGGGCGTGACAATTTATTGAGGATCACTTGGTTACGTGATTCATAAACTTTAGTACTTATCCCGAGGTCTAGAGTTCAACTCGGGAAGGCAAAACCCACTTCCGGTGGGAAGTCCAGTGAGTAACGACGGCCAACAGGGCGATGCCGTCGACCAATAGGGGTCGTCGATTCCGCCAACAGCGACTTCGCGTCGACCAATAGTCGCCGAATTCCGCCAACAGGCGCGTTACAATAAAAAGGCGCTTTTTATTTGATCGGCCTGAGGAGCCTGGGTGAATGGTGAGTCGCCAGTTGTGATCGACGACTGTCGTCGACGTCGCACTCGTTACTCGAACTTATTCAGATGCATTAAAGTTTATGAATCCCGCAACCAAGTGATCACGATTCATAAACTTTAGTACTTAGCCTGGAGGTCTAGAGTTCGAATCCTGGGGAAGGCAAAAACCCACTTCCAGGGGTGGGAAGTCCAGGTGAGTAACGACGGGCTAACAGGGGCGACGGTCGTCGACCAATAGGGGTCGTCGATTCAATAGGGTCACCGAATTTACACAAGTCGATGGTCGAGTCTCTCCCGATTTTGTGGCGGGACAGTAAATTGATAGTCGATTGCTATATTGGGTCACTCGATTGATATTTGGTGACAAATTTAAGATATTTCGTCACTAATATTGGTGATTTTTCTCTTTCCGACATTCTACATTTTGCAATGAAAGTTTTATTTTTAGCGACATTTTTTATTTCGTTGGTAATGTTAACGACGAAAATTCCTTAATTCATCGCTAATTTGTCTTTGCGACAACCTTATTGCGACGACTCTAGTGACGAAATTATTTTGCCAGCAATTGTATTTAGCGGCAAAATTTTGATATTAGCGACGAAAATAATTCGTCACTATTTTCCCTTTTTGTTGTAGTGCCACTACAAGAAAAATAGAAAATAGCGACGAATTACTATTTCGTCGCTAAAACTATATATTTGCGACGGAATAATCTATCGTCGCAAAATAATCTTATATTAGGGACGAAATATTTAATTTTGTCACTAATATACTATATATTGACGATGATAGAAACATATTTATCGTAAAACAATACTTAGCGACGCATAAATAAGAATCGTCGTAAACTATTAGCGACGAACTATTACAATTCGTCGCCAATTATTCAGTCGAGCCGCAGGTTGAGTAAACTTGATTCTATGTTCGACTGAATATTAGCGACGATATATTTAAATTTCGTCGCAAACATATCAGTCGAGCCGGCAGTCGAGTTAACTCGATTTTGTGCCCGACCGAATCTCAGACAGTCGAGTCCTCAATCCCGCTAGTCGACTGAATATTAGCGACGATATATTTAAATTTCGTCGCCAACATATCAATCGAGGCCCCAGTCGAGTTAACTCGATTCTGTGGCCTGACTTTTTAGGGTTTAGCGATGAAAAGTATTGTTCGTCGCCAATATGCCATATATTAGCGACGAAAATTAAATGTTTCGTTGCTAAGATCATAAATATTAATGACAAAATAATATATTTCGTCGCTAAGATACGTAAAAAAACCCTCGCCGTCGTCGATTTCCCCCAAAACTCCGCGACTCCTCTCTTCCTCCTCTCTTTCGGCAATTCCCACTCCCGACGTTTCTTTCGCTCCGACTCCCCTACTCCGGCAATTTCTCTGCTTCCGACCGCTCCGACTCCGACCTCCTCCTGCTCCAACTCCGACGTCCTGCCACTTTCTTCGCTCCGACCTTTGGCTCGTCTCCAGCTTCGACTCCGACGTCCTACGGCTCGTCTCCAACTCCGACGTCCTGCGGCTCGTCTCTAGCTCTCTTAAACAACTATATAAGCTTAAGTTTATGAATTGTGCCTAAGTTGATAGCTAGTTAGTGATAGATTTGTTTAAAAGTGAATAGATGTATGCAATAATTTTAGAATTTGCTATACATTCCTTCATGTACACAAATCCATTATAGATATGTTGATGATTACTTAACTAAGTTAGCTCATATATAGTTATATCTGTCATGCCCCGAGGGAGTCCCCACCAGACGAAAATCCGATAGCATCTTCCCTGTACGGGTGACAATACAAATCTTGAATACAAGGCCTACACGATCTACTATACATCGGTCAACACGACCGGAACATACCACAACACAATATACATAATATGCGGCCTCAGGCCATCAACCAAAATAAATAAAAGATCTACACATCGAGACCTACCCCTTCTGCCATCTGAGCAGGAATGCACAACCAAAACATATCGAATACACGTCCAAAATAGCAGTCCTACACATGTCATCTAATCAATGTCAATGAACCATAACCATAAGACCCAAAGAAAAACCATTTCGACGAGGGGGATTGACAGCTGAACTCTCCTGGCAGTTTCAACCTGAAATAGATGTAAATCAACGGGGTAAGTTCAAAGAACTCAGCGGATATAGTCGATATGCAAAGTAAGATATAACTAACAATAATAATCATGTCCGTACAGTCTTATATATAGGATATGAAAGAAAGAAATGCGAAAAAGACTGTACTTACCTGAATCTCCTATCCTGATATAGGAACATGTGCCATACTAGTAAAATAAAATCGTCATACCAATACAAATATGAATCCTGTATGCATGACAATCATATGTAACATCCAAGGCAGCAATCAAAATGCAGCAAACACAATACAAATGCTATCCATGCAAAATGCATGCGGTGCAAATGACATGGTCACCCCTGACGCCAGTCTGCCGCCTCACACGCGACGGTGAAACTGAGTGGGTAGGGCTATGACAACTGTGCACTCTGCCATCACTGCTCCTGAGTGACCGAGTGGACAAGATGCTGTCGGAGTACACCTATCCTCCTGCCTCAAACAGAGCGGGGGAGAAAAGCTCTCATCTCCCGGTGTCGTAGATCAGAGGAGGGATCCCTGTTCGCTACCACGCTGCCTCATCGCTACCCATGAGCGGACCAGCGGAACCTGACAGAGCAACTGCACACACCCTCCTGATGTACCACTAACCCATGAGTGGCAGCGTGTGCAGACCATGTAACTGGCTGCGAGCTCAACTATAAAGAAACCCCGTCCAGCCAGCATGCAATCATGTAAGATGGTGCATGATACTAAAGCATGTAATACCTACTAAAATACATATCCGAATAATATGCACAACCAATAGGTACATATCAATGATCCAAGAAAAAACAGGGAAGGTATAGCTATAAACTGACCAAATGCATGTATCAAAGCACAATAACATACAAGGCAGGTAAATATGAAAATTATTACAAGCTATAACTAACTAGCATATCAACGTGCCTATATCAAAAAGATAAGTCAAAATACCCGCCTGATCTGTAGAATGTCGATTGTCTTTATGCCCATAGACCTGTCTCGTGACTGAAACCTGAACCGTAGAATATCCAAATAAATCTCCATGGCCAGAAGACTATTCCGAATCAAGGTCCTCACGTTGATTCCACTTCGCCCAACTTCTTAATCTGCTTGACATCCTAATTAAGCCTCGCATACCCTCATCTCAGATCCAACGGATAAGTAGCTGAATGCAACTGTTATTCCAGCCAAACCACCAGCAACAATATTGCAAAAACATTTGCAATGACATAATCTCTATAATTATCTAACCCAGGAATCATTTGCCACTAACTCTTGTATTGCTCATAAGCATAAAAACTTATAGAAGAAAATGACAAACCGTAAGTAATTGTCACCAATTTCCCTTTCCAAATTGCTCGAAGACCTTCTTCAGAAACAATTCGAGAAGCCTCCCTCAATATGCTTGCATTCTTCAGAGTGGCTACATTAAAGTGCATTACTTGGACCTGATTAGCGAAGAACATGTTTGGATTTGGTTGAGGAAGAAGAGGTGGTGGGCGGTGAAATCTAGAGTTGCGACTGGAAACCACGGTAGTAGCTGGCCAGAAAGCGACTGAGTAACCCTCTGTGGACACACAACGATGGCCATGCGGCGAAAAGGGAAAGTTAGGGCACGGGAAAGGCAGCGACGTCGAGGGAAGAGGAGTCGGGCGGAGGCTAGTCGTGGATGGAGGCGGCGAGCGAGCGGAGGGCGCGACTGTTGGCCACGTGTGCGCGACGCACAGGGCGGCAACTGCAAGGGCGGAGATGGCGGTCGCCAACTTCCAGCGTGCGGGAGGGGAGATAGCGGCAGCGGCAACGTGAGTTGCGCATGTGAGGGGAAACGAGGAAGGGAGAAGAGAATGGCGGTGCTCGAGTGAGATAGGGCTGTGGCGGTGACTCGCGATGGGGAAAAGAAGAGCGGCCATGTCGTGTGTTGCGGCACCGGAGAAATCGAGAGAAGAGCAAACGGGATTGGGGAAAAAAATGGTTAACTTATAACCTAGGTTTATAATTTAGGTTAATTAAACCTATTAAATAATTAAAATAGGCCCTTTAAAAATCTATTTTTCTTGTCCCCGTACATATCCCCTACAAGCTCCGTTTAATTCCAGAAAAATTCTGAAAAAATTTCTAAAAATTCTCCAAAAATCTCGAAAATAAATCCTATGATTATTTTACTAAATTTTTGTCCATTTAATTTAGTATTTTAAATTTCCGTATTTAACAATATCTATCTCTACCTTTTCATCTCTATAGTTTTAGCTAGAAGCAAAAGGGCATTAGGATGCTAGCAATTCTCCATGGGTGCAATTCTTTTTGTATATATGCACATACTCTTTATATTTCATTTGTCGGTATACTAAGATATATCAAATTTATTGAATAATGGTACGGTATTTTGATTCTCAGATTAAATAATTTGACAATTAATATATGTTTAACTAGGGTTCAAAAATATGAATAAAAGTTGGATAACAAATCAGAATTGGATTAGTCCTGAATATATAAATGGGTTGAATCAATTTATGAGTATGGCAGAAAATTACATGATCAGTTTGAATTTATCGAAAATTCATTGTCCATGTCGACGGTGTGACAATTTGTTTCAGTTTAAATTGGATTATGTACGAGGGCATCTATATAGGTGGGGATTCGATAGACTATATAAAGTCTGAAACTTTTATGGAGAAGCTTCTACATCATCCCGGTAGTATAAATATTGTCAATCAAGATGAGAATGATTTTGATGTTGAAGTAGATTTCGAAGATGATTTTGAAGACATGTTTACTGATTTACAAAATGCAAAAAATATAACCAACAACGAGCCTCAATCATATGATATAAATATAAACACAAATACAAATGATTGTAGATGAAGTTATATTTCAATGTTGGAAGAAGCACAAAAAGAACTCTATCTCAATTGTACTAGTTTTTCGGTTTTCAATTTTGTGGTGAAGCTAATGCATGTGAAGGTATTAAATGGCTGGAGCAATAAATCTTTTGATATATTACTTCAGTTATTGCAAGAGACATTTCCTAAACCGAATGCGATTTCAAACTCTTATTGTGAAGCCAAAAAATTATTGAAAGAGTTAGGATTGATAAATGAAAAGATACATGTGTGTGAGAATGATTGTATATTATTTTGGAATGAGCATGTGAATAAGGATGCATGTCCAGTGTGCAAGGAGCCCAGATACAAGTACGAAGGGATGAATAAAAAAAAGAATCCTCAAAAAATTGTTCGATATTTTCCTCTGAAACCGAGACTTAAGAGGATGTTTATTTCGAAGCATACGACTACAGAGATGAGGTGGCATAAAGAAAAGCGAGTTGAAACAGATGGTGTATTAAGACACTCAGCTGATAGTGAATCATGGAAAGAATTTGTCAATGCACATGAAATATTTACAGATGATCCACGAAATATTTGTTCAGGGTTGGCTACTGATGAGTTTAATCCATTTGGAAACATGTCAAATGCTTATAGTATGTGACCTGTTATACTTGTGAATTATAATTTGTCACCATGGAAAATGATGAAGCCGCCATATATGATTATGTCTTTGTTAATTTTTGGGCCTAGATCACTTGGCAAAGAGATAGATGTATACCTACGACCTCTGATAAATGAACTGAATGAGCTATAGGATGACGGGGTGGAAGCATATGATGCATCGACTGAACAAGTCTTTCAATTACATGTTGATGTGATGTGGATCATTCACGACTTTTCAGCATACGGAACAGTTTCTGGATGGAGCACAAAAGGCTATAAGGCATGTTCAGTATGTCTGAATGAAACTAAATCTCAAGGATTAAGGAGTAAAATATGCTACACATGTCACCGTCGATTCTTGGACGTGCATCACCCATGGCGTAGAAATAAAGATTTCAATGGAAAGGTTGAAAAAGAAGAACCACCACGATTAATGAATGGATATGAGATTTTAGCGCAGTTAGATGCGTTGCCCCAATTGACATTCAGTAAGCATTCTTTATTCAGTAAAAAACGGCAGCGATCTTCGGACGATACAAATTGGGTAAAGAAGTCTATATTTTTTGAGTTACCATATTGGTCAGGTTTAAAGTTGAGACACAATTTAGATGTGATGCATATTGAAAAGAATGTCTGTGATGCTTTAATTGACACATTATTAAATATAGATGGAAAGTCAAAGGACACTCTCAAAGTGAGATTAGATTTGCAAGATATGGGGATAGGGAGTGAGTTGCATTTACAGCTGGTAGGAGACAAATTCGGGAAGTCATATGCAAGTTACACGTTGACACTGGGAAGAAAGGCATGAATTTTGTCAAATTTTGAAATCAGTTAAGTTTCCAAATGGTTATGCTGCTAATATATCTAGACATGTGAATGCAAATGAAGGAAAGATATATGGACTAAAAACACATGATTGTCATGTATTGTTGCAAAGAATACTTCCATTTACTGTACATAAATTTTTTCCAAAAGACATATGTAGCACACTAATTGAGCTATGTGATTTCTTCAAAAAGATCACTGCAAGATCTTTACACATAGCGGACTTATGTAGAATGGAGGAGCAAATAGTCCTGATATTGTGTAAGATGGAATGGATATTTTCTCTGACATTTTTTGACATTATGGTCCATTTGATAGTCCATTTACCTCGTGAAGCTATGTTGGCTGGGCCAGTTTCGTCACGATGGATGTATCCCTTTGAGCGATATTTGGGAAGGCTAAAAAAATATGTTCGTAATAAAGCACGACCTGAAGGATCTATTGCAGAGGGGTATATTATAAACGAGACATTGACTTTAAGTTCGTTATATATGAGTCAGATTGAGACAAGTTTTTCTAGGTCGGAACGGAATAAATATGTTCCATCAGCAATATGCAAATTAAGTGTTTTCTCACAGCAAACAAGAGTATTTGACAACCAACAAAGTCTGAAGTTGCCATTGTAGTTGTTTAAGAAAGCACATTGGTACATTCTCAATAATTGTACAGAAGTCGACCGATATAAAAAGTAAGTGTTTATATTAAGTTATTACTTTAATTTTTTTTCATTCACAGAGTTTAAATTGATTAAGTTTTTTATCCAGTGAGCATTTACAACTTATGTCTCAAAGGGTTCATGCTGATCAAGTTATGCAATATCACGAGTGAGATTTTCCACTGTAGTTTAGGAATAAAATTGTAGCGCTAAAAAATATTACAAATTCAGAGATCACAGATGAGTTGTATTATTTAGTAATGAGACCTGATGCTGAAGAGCAACTGTATGATGCATGCATTGTAAATGAGATTCAATATCATACGAGATCCTGTGATTCACGCAGGACTACTCAGAATAGTGGGGTCAGCATACCATCCTCTGACGATGGAGACAATTTGGATTTTTTTGGTGAGTTAAAGGAAGTGGTTCAAATATTTTACTCTTTTAGGTATAAAGTCCAATTATTTTGGTGCAAATGGTTCCAATGTAATCCAAAAAAAAACATTGGTGGAAGAGTATAATCTCTTGTGTATTGACACTTCTAAAACATGGTACGATGATGACCCATTCATTTTGACAAATCAAGCAAATCAATTCTATTATTTGAATGATATCAAATGTGGAGGTCATTGGAAGATCATGCAAAGGGTTCACCACCAAGAAATATACGAAGTAATTGAAGTTGACGAAGTATCAGACGATTTTGAGGGTAAAAATATCTTGAATATGGAGCCAAACTAAGATATTTCATCCAATGATTCAACTTCAATAGTCGGTGAAAACTTAGCGATAACTCAACTATGTCAAATAGATGTTGAGCATCAACAAATAAATATGAAAAATGCACAAATTGATCTAGATATGGGCGCTCAAAGTAATCATATTGCTGAGGGTGAAGATAGTGAAATTGACAGCGAGGCGGATGATTATTTATCCTTTTCATATGATGATAGCGATTAGATGTATTTACATGGTATTTATATTGTTCTTCATTTATAATTCATGTATTTAATATAATCTTTTATTATACGTCAATCTGTATATAATATTTAATGTCACAACTATGCTGCCTAAGAGGATTGAGCGCCCCCCAGTTGTGCCTACGCTTGACGATGATAGTGCTTCTGCTTCTACTTGTTAGTTATGTGATTTTATATATGTAAATTTTGTTTGCTATTTATTTAACTTGTTAATTGTTAACATTCTTTGATTTACAATTCATCCGACACGTAGAGAGACACGAGGCACACACTCCGATCGGCTCAGACAGCAAATCGAGGAACGGGGTAGATTACCCATTACCTTCCGTAAAAGCGATGGTCACCCTATCAGGACAAATGCAGCTGCTTTTATGACAGAGTTAGGGTTGTAAATTAAGAAGTTCACTCCCTTACAAGCTAAGAGCTGGAAGCATATTCCTGCGGACAATAAACAGATGATATATAATCGATTAACAGTAAGTACAAGTAATTTAATATTTATATAATCATCCATCATTCATTAATAAATTTCAATATTGGTATTTTTTTCAGGCTGCTTTCGATATCAGTTTTGACGACGAGGTAACGTCGGTAAGAAAGGAGACCGACAGGCTAATGAGTGCAAGGTATAGAGACAATAGAAATAAGATGCACACTCATTATAAGAGCCTATTGCATCTTCCCCCTACCGAGCGTCGACATCATATGCCGATCGAGTATTGTGAGACACAGGAAGATTGGAACTATATATGCGATTTGTTTGAATCAGAGAAATTTCAGGTAACTCATTCTAAAAAAATTAAAATATTTGTTATATTACTCATGTTTTATGTTTTAGCTTAATAAATTTTTATATTGTAGACACGATCAACAATAAATGTCCAAAATCGAGCACAATTACCATTTACTCATCGAGGTGGCTCTAAATCATTCATCCAATACAGTTACGACGGTGTAAGTACACACTTTATAGTTACAGTATATTGTTTGATATTTTTAATATTAACACATTATAATATTTTTTAGACCGATCAGTCTAAAGAAAAGATCGGATTACTGTCTTCAATACAACACATTGTAGCTCGTCAAAAGGATGGAGTGGGGAGAGAGCTGAGGCTGCATACGTAAGATATAATCGATCAAATTTAGTAAAATTATTTTTAAATTTGCATAATTATTTGTAAATATATTAATAATATGTTTATTATTCTTAGGGTGATATGGTGAGACTGCGAGATAAACACATCCAATCACAAGAAATCGGAGATGATATCGATGTTGTTCAGATTGCAGATTAAATTTCTAATCAAGTCCTCGGTGTTTGCTCTGGATATATTAGAGGATTTGGAAGTGGGCCAAAACCAGTTAGGTCCACTTCTTTAGATGCCAGCTCCTTCTCCAGAACAACTAACGCAGCTCTGCGTGAACAACTTCAATCCACACAAGAGGAGCTAGCAAACACTCAAGCTCGATTAGCTAGCACCCAAGATGAGTTGACATCTATGAGATCAAGACAAAATATGTTTGAAGCAATTCTGAATCGACTTGCACCTGGAGCATTACAATCATTGATGCACGAGTCGTCTTCAGCTCCACCTCCTCCTCCATCTTAGAGTGTGTAACAGTTAATGTTTTTGCATTTGAATACTATGGATTTGTGAATTTGGATGTTTTGGAGTTTAAATTGGATGTTTTGGACCTTAAATTCGATGTTATATTAGTTGTTTTTAAATGTATATGTTGGTTGTATTATTTGACTTGTATGTTGTTAAATTAAATTATAGTTGATATTGTATTACAGGATTTCGAATACAAATGGAATGGATTCTGGAAAATTGTATTTTGATGGTTAGCGACGAATATTTTCTGTTTCGTTGCTAACCGTCGATATACGACATCTGAAAATTGGGGATTAGCGACGAAATTAGTAGTTTCGTCGCTAATATTTGGTGTATCAGTCGAGCCGCAAGTTGACAAGCTCGCCTGCTGCAGGACATTAGTGACGAAATTTATATAGTTCGTCACTACTAGTTAGCGACGAAACGTGGTTTTTTTTTCGTTAACCTGTCAGTCGAATCGATGGTCGAGTCTCTCCCGATTCTGTGGCGGGACAGTAAATTGGCAGTCGATTGCTATATCGGGTCACTCGATTGATATTTGGTGACAAATTTAAGATATTTCATCGCTAATATTGGTGATTTTCCTCTTTCCGGCATTCTACATTTTGCAACGAAAGTTTTATTTTTAGCGACGTTTTTTATTTCATTGGTAATATTAACGACGAAAATTCCTTAATTCGTCGCTAATTCGTCTTTGCGACAACCTTATTGTGATGACTCTAGCGACAAAATTATTTCGTCGGCAATTGTATTTAGCGACAAAATTTTGATATTAGCGACGAAAATAATTCGTCGCTATTTTCCCTTTTTGTTGTAGTGTCTTGACACTTTATTCTTATTGGGTTCATATCAATTGATATCAAAGCCTAAGTTCTTTCTAGATAGATTTAGTTTTTTATTTTTTTGTGCTTGAATCTTTACTTCACTTTTCTTCTATTTTGTTCATCTTTTGAATTTTTTTTCTTATTATTCTAATGATGTCAAGTAAAATTCTACCTAACAAAACTAAGGCTATGGAAGAAAAGGAGCATCCCACTCTAGACGTTCTTAATGATCCATTATATATCAACAGAGACCTAATTACAAGAACTAAAGCTAATAAGATGATGAAAACACTATATAAGCTAATTGAAGAAGTTAAGGTCAAAGCTACAATTGAAATAGATTTGACAAAGAATGAGTCATGTAGTTTAGTCAACCTAATCCAAGCTTTAGATAAGTTTAATTAGCCACTTATATTTCATTTTATTTATGTATTGGGATAATTATCATGTTTATGTAGAAATCTTTGTTCCAAGCCTTGGCTGAATGGTCAATCCACCTTGAGGAAGACTTGACCGGAGTTCACCACTTTCTTCGGGAGGAGTTGGCCGGACCTAAACAAAAGGGAGCCTTGCTAGGGCCAACGACAAAGAAGAAGGAAGAGGGTAGAGAGTTCGACTAGATTGAGGAAGAGGGTCTTAAGAACTTCTATTCATTATGTTTAGATTTTATAACCCTTTAGCACTATAGTGAATCATACCTCGTTCCTTTCACTCATTTTATACCCACTTGATTCAGAACATGGTTTATGTGTCAGTCCCCACTAGGTTGACTACGTCACACCTAGCCTAAGTCTTACTTTCTCATCCAGTGGATTCTAATTACTTCGACATATATCCAAGAGTATCATACTCTTGGCTTGCAATGTTTTGGCCAAAGACTTTGAGTAACAATCCTGACGAGTGATCATAGGGTATACATCTCCTCGCAAGGAGTGATAAATCCTTTGTTGGTTATTCAATCACCTTTGGGCACTTCGACTTATACCCAATCATCCCGTATCCACACCTCCATAGAGATGTATCGACTAAGATGTCAAAGTATAAGTCTCCATAATCAAGATGACTTGAATACCTCAAGTCGAAGGAAACTCACACTCGAGCTACAGTAAGAGCTTCACTGACATATCTTATATGCAGTGAATCATGTGAAGTCTTACAACAGGTTACTCCAATGAATTAGTTATCATAACTAGCATCCACATTTAACTCTTAACATCTCAATGTCTCCAGCCAGTGAGGAACAACTGCTTGGATAAACCAAGGAGTATAATCCGTGTTAGTCTCCCAGAATCGATGATGTTCGAACTCATCAATTCATCGACTAGGGATTATTTCAATACATTCATAATTACACATGTAGAGATACTCACTAGTTGTAATCCAATCATAAGTTCTCTCATGTTATGAATCGTATCGCGGACATTCAGTAAATGAGTTTAAGATCCAATCAAACACATATGACATGTGCACTCAAATAGTGAATCTTTATTTATCAAATAAATAGTATAATCATAAGGCGATTGCCTTAGGACACCTCTCAAACATAACAATATAATGCGCCGAATGACGACTTTTGCTGATGGATGCTTCAGTCCGAGACACGAGGGTATATGCGACGCTGTGATAGGCGACTTTTACTAAAGGACGTATCGGTTCGAGACACGAGGGAATATACGACACCATGATAGGCGACTTTTGCTTAAGAACGCCTCGGTCCGAGACACGAGGGAATATATGGCACCGTGATAGGTGATTTTTGCTGAAGGATGCTTTGGTCCGAGACACGAGGGAATATACAGCACCATGATGGACGACTTTTGCTGAAGGACGTCTCGATCCTAGACACGAGGGAATATACGACATCGTGATAGGCAACTTTTGCTGAAGGATGCCTCGGTTTGAGACACGAGGGAATATACAACGCCGTGATAGGCGACTTTTGCTGAAGGATGCCTCGGTCCGAGACAAAAGGAAATATAATGTCGAACGACGACTTTTGTTAAAGGATATCTCGGTCTGAGACACGAAGGAATAGACTGTGCTGTGAGAGACGACTTTGCTGATGGATGCCTCGGTCCGAGATACGAGGGAATATACGGTGTCGTGATAGGCAACTTTTGTTGAAGGACGCTTTGGTCCGAAATACGAGGAAATATAATGGATATACCTAGAGAATAGGTTGATTCGAGACCTTACGAACTGCCTCGGTCGAAATAATGAGAAGATCGACGCGAGGGATTATGAATTGCTTCGGATGAAATATAAATCCTCTGACTCCTAAAGACCCACAGAGTCGGGGAGAGAATCATAATCTTGATCATTGACTCGAAGATTCGCAGAGTTAAGGCTAATTTTGACCCTCAATAAAATTTGACCGAGTAATTTTGTAGTGCAAAATATAAATGGACGAGAAAATAGTAAGGCAAAAAATCCAGCTGACCTTTGAAGAGCTCTGAAGAGCTAACTTTAAGAATAGCTTGGAAGAGCTAGCTTTGAGATAGCTCAGGAAGAGCTAGCTATTAAAGATCTGATTTGGGAAGAACTCGAGAAGAGCTAACTTTGAGAGCTCGAGAAGAGTTAACTCGGGAAGAGCTCTAGGAGAGACATCTTGGAAGAACTAACTTTGGAAGAGCTCTTGGAAGAGACATATTGGAAGAGCTAACTTTAGAAGAGAGAACTTTGGAAGAGCTCTTGGAAGAGACATCTTTGAAGAGCTAACTCTGAGAAGAACTCCAGAAGAGTTTACTTTTGAAGATCTGACTTGGAAAGAGCTCGAGAAGAGCTAACTTTGAGAGCTCGGGAAGAGCTAACTGTGGAAGAGCTAAGTGGAGAAGAGTCTGGGACCATTTTGCATTATGACATCACTCATCTCAACATCTCAGCTCAGAATATTTCCCACAGATTACACTATTTATGTTGTGGCTGAGACAGAGATATGAGAGATGAGTCAACAAGGGATAATGATTTGGCAAGATGTGCACGGTTGAGATGACAAGGGTGAGCTGAATGCAGGCTGAAGAGGCTGAATGCAGGCTGAGGAGGCTTCCGTGAGTTGGCTTGGTTGGATCAACTGCTTTCGGAGCTTGGTCTTGTACCGCGGCAAGTGAGCTTGAAGAAGGCATTGAACGACGATCGTCGGATATGTCGAGGTACTGACCTGAGGAGACCCGCAAACGAATGAGAAAGGGGGGCCGAGGGGATCTCGACCAAGCCCTTCCGACGCCCAAGTCAGAACGTGGAGAATAAAGAGACGAAAGTAGTAGAGAATTAAGGGAGGTTCGGAAGCTCCAGAGGAGAGTCGCCTCTCAAAGCTTCCCTTTCACATTTATATAAGCAAATCTGGCGTGGATTCCCAGGGAGAATCATGGGAGGTATGGTCTGATGGAGATGTATCAGTATGGAGGGGATCTTGGAAGACATGATCTCATTAAAGAGGATGATGTAACCATACAAGAAATCCATAGATGCATGATCTCATTATTATGATGGAGATATGACTTAATAGCGGAGATCATAGAGAGATGTCTTCCGGACAGAGATATAAATATCTAACTGACGAACTAAGCTGATGTGATAGGCTGAGCTAAGACATCAGACTGAAATATAAGGTTGTCATCAGTCTGAGACATGAAGGTGAGACATGGGGCTGAGACATGAAGTTGAGACATCAGATTGAGACATGAGGCTGAGACATCAGGTTGAGTCATCAGGGTGAAACATGAGGCTGAGTCAAGCTTACGATTGAGACAAGATATGACCGAGACAAGCTTATGGTCGAGACCAACTTATGACCGAGATAAGATATGATCGAGACCAGCTTATGACCGAGATAAACTTATGGTCAAGATAGGATATGACCGAGACAAGTTTATGGCCGAGATAAGCTTATGGCCGAGATAAGCTTATGGCTGAGACAAAATATAGCGGATACAAGCTTATGACAGAGACAAGCTTATAGCCTAGACAAATTTATGACCGAAATATTATGGTCTTCTGACATACTCAAATTAACCTGTCACTCTTGATTAGGTCCTTCCTGGGCTCCAACTCAATTTAACCATTGACTTAACTCAGCTACTTGGCCAAAGATATTTCTATCCACATCACATATGATGAAATTACAACTTGATTTTCTAAATTTAAGGAATAAATGAATTTCTATCTAACTCTGTTATGTATATTTACACCGATCCGGTCTTGATTTTAAAATTTAAATTTAGGATCCCTGATGAAAATTTAAAATTAAACTCTATTTCCATTGTAAAATTTGAAAATTAAATTCTTTTTAATAGTAAAATATTTTTGGACTCTCAAAGATAAGCCGGCAGTTCTCCCCAAGATTAACTCTGTTTGTACGTGTGGATGAAAAACATTCTGTTTTCCGTCAGTGTTTAATGGAAGGAAAAAAAATATTTTATCTGTATTTTATAAAACATGGAAGATGAAACATAACATTACACAAAATTTAAAAAAAAAAAAAGGTAAGAAAACGATTTAGACTACGTGGGGGCTCCAGCTTGGAAAGCGAGTTGAAAATTATCGGATTCGGATCTAGAGAAGCCAACAAACCGGACTTAAGTTGACGTTATATAAATGGCGATGAAATGGAGTGCATTAATTGTGAGATTGTGTTGATTTTTCTCATAATAATTCAACAAATTGACATTTTCAAACACAAAGTTAGCATCCTACTTTTCTTTTCCAAATACTTCTTCCTTATCCATTCAGGTGAAATTATAAATAATATTATATATCAATTTTCTATTTATTTTTAAAAAATAATTTTATTATAGTTTAATTACAAAAAATAAAATCATGCGTTTTATTTTTAAATTTTTTTTTCTAAGAGTTTTATCACGCATCCACGAGTATGAAAATTATATTTTAATTCTCAGTTTACCCGTATAATTTTAAAAAATTAAATCCAATGGAATTAAAATTGTTCAAAAACAACAACAAAATTATTTTTACACAATTATATTTGCTCATGCCACAATCTCTTCTATCATGCTCAACCTCTGCCGGCGATTCCGCCGCCGTTGCCGGAGCTTAATTCGCACCGATTCACTCCGCTTCGTCATCTTCTTCTTCTCAAAAGACGATTTCGATGCATAATCCTGATCACTGCTATACAATTCCGAATAAAATCCAATTTCTTTCTCATTGACGACTTCATTAAGCGCGGCGTGCCCTCCCTCTAACTCTGCCGCCACCGGCTTGCCCCGTCGTTCGCCGTCGTCGGAAGCGTACGTAGAGAGGGCCACGCTCGCCCGCACCGCGAGCTCCGCCATGTCGGCTCCCGAGAGCGGGGGGTTGAGCTTGGAAAGGGGGAGGAGGAAGTAGAGCTGCCCTAGCCGGAGCGTGTCGTCGGCCGCCAAAGCTGGGATTTTGGCGCCGAAGTAGAGCTCGTCGGAGCTACAGAGGAAAGAATTCAAGAGGTGGAGGCCGTCATAGGTGAGGACGGCACGGACCGTGGTTTCGGCGGGGAACTCCAGCAAACAACCGTCGGGGACGATGACTTTGGCTGTCGGGAGGTGTTGGTGCTTGGACTCGTCGTCGACGGCGGCTGAAGCAGAGGAGATGCAAGCGCCCATGGACTGAAGAGATGTGCGAGGCTGCTCGATCGTGGTCGAATAGGAGGAGGAGATCGACGTCGTTGATATTTATAGATTAATAGGAAGAACAATCCACGAAGAAGAAGAGGAAGATGACGTGGGCAAAGTCGTCCGCGTTGAATGTGGGTCATGGATGACGCATAGACGTTGGCGGCCGCCACGAAACTTGGGAAAATTTTATTTAGTCATCTAGAATTTATCTTAATTCTCAAAACTAAAATAAAACATTCACTTAATTTGTGAGGACCAAAAAGATTTTATTATCCAATATCCATCGCTTTCTCGACCCTTATCATCCACACAGTCCATGTATCTTCGTATGTATGGTTATGTCTTATTATTTAAAATTTCGAACGAAATTTATAAAATATATCCTGATAATCTTAGGGCATCTCCAACCTATAACTAAAACATCAAATTTGAAGTTAAAATCACACCAAATTCCTCCAACCCATGCATCATTTTTCTACACCAAATATGGTGCTATGAATAGTGTCACACCATGGTGTTGGAATTTTATTTTATTTTATTTTATTATATAATTAATAAAATTAAATATAATATATATTATTAAATATTATATTATTAAATATCATAAATAAAAATTTATTTGTAATTATTTTTTTATCCTCATTATTTATAGTAATATTAATTATTTATTATAAGTTTAAATTAAATGTATTTAATAGTATTTTTTTAATTTTATTATATATATTTGTAAAATTTTAATTTATTTAAAAAATTATTTTAAATTTATTTAAATATATTTTAATTATAATTATATTTATAAATTATACTACTAATTTTATAAAAAATAATAAAGTATTAAACATTTTGACATTCATAAATATAAATTGCATTACCTACAAATACAAACATGAGTAACACTAAATTAATGCAGACGTTGCATCATAGGACAACGGGTCAATCCCTCGCAAATGCAAGAGTGTCATCCCTCCATGTGCTAGTTACTAGTCTCAAGGGTCAAAGGTCTACCGTGATTTACCTCCCTTACGATGGTCCGGAGGCGGGCTGGTAGGGGCTGCTAGATTGGCGAATTCCAACCTTTTGCATCATGAGTAACACTAAATTAAAATATTACTAATAAAAATTTAAAAACATGAGTAACACCAAACTTGACAAACAACTACAAATATAAACTATACTAATACAATACACAAACTTAAAATTACTTCAATAATATTATAATACTAATATTCAAGAAAATCACTCTCCATTCCACTAAAATAATTACGAAATTGACCGAAAACATTCGCAGGATTCTGAGATTCTTGATCTTCACCTTGATATTGATTGAGTTGTGATCATTCTCCTTGTATTGGAGATGATTGAGATCCTTCTCTTTGATGTGCAACTGGATGAGATTCCTGGGCTTGTATTCTCTTTTGTATAATTTTAATTTGTTCATTCCAAATATATTCACGCATCATCGGGTCAGAGATCGAGTTCAAATTTTTGAACAAAATTTTTGTTTCTTCCTAGTAAATCATAGCATCTGCCATTTTTGTAGCAGCAACAATACTTGCATTCATTGCCCCAACAAGTTGAGAATTAATTTTAATTACCTTTGCAATTTATTCATCATTTTTTTTCTTCATTTTTGCTTTCTTCACCCCAGGAGGTCGTTTACTAGAAGTATCACCGCTATCTGAATCAGTGATATTTAGATCAAAAGCAGACACACAAGGAGATGAAGGTATACGAAATTCTTCCTCGGAGAATCGTTGTTCAGATAAACTAGCATTAGCATTTTGCTGTCGCGATTTCATGCATGCAGTATTCATGTTGTCAGTGCTAAATTTTTCAATATCTTTGAGAATATTCCAGACATGATAAAATTTGAAACCCTTTGTGTATTTCGGATCTTCTGCTAACAACACTCTGGCACGAGTTAACTACAACAAAATAATTGAACATCAGTTATGAAGATAATGCTATTAATGAACTCAAACTTTGATTATAAAATTTAGATAGTCTAAAATAAATATGAACATAGTAACTTACAATGTCTTGTTTAAATGCTCCGCTAGGATTCATATGTTCGATTTGTCGCATGCAACCTTTCATTTTGGATACTGCACTAAGCATAAGAAGCATTCTTTTTTGTAAAGATCTTGGTGGTCAACTACAATGCGCAAAATTCGGATCTGGATGATACTCTTTCTCAATTCTTTCCTAGAATTGATCCTTCGATTGATTGATTCCTATGATCGGATTTTGCGAAATATAAAGATAAACATGACATAAGTGTTTATCTTCTTCAAATGAGTATGAAGCTTGTTGGGGGGTTGAACTCATTTTAGTAGAAGGGAATACTCTCAAGCAAAAGTGTTGGTGCAACAATGCCCCAAGCATTTATATATTTTGATGTTTGGATAATCATCTAAGTTAGGCAATATTTTGTGATCTAATTGTGAATATGTTTAAGTGACAGGAAATTCAAGTATGAAGACTTGGTAAAAGAAAAGTCCAAGGGATGGACTTGGCAGCGTAAGACCAAGCTTGTAGTCTTGGCAGCGTAAAATCCAAGTGAACCTTGGCAAAGAAAGTCCAAGGGATGGACTTGGCAGCGTAAGACCAAGCTTGTAGTCTTGGCAGCGTAAAGTCCAAGTGAACCTTGGCAAAGGAAGTCCAAAGTAAAGTCTTGGCAGCATAAGTCCAAGCTTGTAGTCTTGGCGGCGTAAAGTCCAAGCATTTGGCAACCCAAGACATGACGAGGCTGAAGGAAACTCTTGAAGGCGAGCGCAAGGCTGAAGGAAGAGTTAGAAGGTCAAGTCTAGGTCTAGGGAGTCAATTCAAGTATGAATTATTCATACCGATAAGGTGCTCGACCGAGTCAGTGAAAACGGACTATCACCGATCGATGTCTAGCAATGATCGATGAGGCAATCCGCAATCCGTGCGATCGATGATCGATCGTCGAAAATGAGCACAGAATGGAGTCTCGCTCGACTCCTCGCGGTGATCACTCGACTGATCGCTTCATCAGTCGACTGATGAAGTGATCAGTCGACTGATAGGCCTCCCGTTGGAAATGACGGCTGCGAATCCCCGCGGATCCGCTTTGTCAGAAGCCGTTAGCTTTGATGGCAGTCGACTGATGGTGAGCATCAGTCGACTGATCAAAGCTCAACGGGAAAAACAACCCCTCTTCTATAAGAAGAGGCCTTAGGAAGCTTGGTGAAGCTAGTGCTCTCATTCCTAGCTACACCCTCGTGCTCACTAAGCTTTCTCCAAGTATTTTTGTGATTCTAAACCTCCTCTTCTCTAGTCTTCATCTTCCATCATTGTAAAGAAGAGGAGTTCATTGTAAGACAAGGTTTCTCCACCTTGGTTCATCCAAAGGAGGATTTAGTGAAGCTTGGCTAGGGCTAATCCACCTTACGGATTACCGTGGAGTAGGAGCGTCATCTCCGAACCACGTACATCGGGCGTTAGCATTGTAGTCTTGTTTCTTATTCTTATTTGTATTGGTATTTGTATTGCTTCCGCTAACATACTTTGTAGAAACAAGAAAGGCTAATCACCCCCCCTTTAGCCATTACAAAGATCCAACAAGTGGTATCAGAGCCCGGATAGCTTGGAAGATTTCACCATCAACCAAGGCATCAATGGCTCTTCAAGAGGGATATAGCACCGCCAAGCCACTGCTCTTCGATGGGAGTCACTTTGCGTATTGGAAAGGTAAGATGAAGTATTATCTAATGAGTAATATTGAGATTTGGCATAACATTGTAGATGGCTTTGAGGAACCGGTGGATGAACATGGAAACCCTATTCCAAGCAAGGATTGGACAAGGGAAATGAATAGGAGGTTCGAATCAAATGCAAAGGTGGTACTCACCATCCAATGCTAGATATACAATGGAGCAACTCAACAAGGTGGGGCCTTTCGAATCCGCCAAGGAGTTATGGGAAAAGCTCATTGAGCTAAATGAAGGATCCAAGGAGTCAAAGAGGGCCAAGAAGGACTTGCTAATTGGACAACTTCAAGCCTTCCAAATGAAGATGCATGAAACCGTAAGCCAAATGCATGGAAAGTTTAAGGAGATTGTGAACGAACTCCACATCATAGGTGAGCGAGTTGACAACCGGGATTTGGTAAGGTACATTCTTCAAGCATTTCCTAGAACTTCTCTATGGACTTCTATAGTTGATGCTATTAAGGTAACTAGGGATCTTTCTCAAATTAAAATCGATGAATTATTTTGTGAGTTTGAATTGCATAAGCAAACTAACATGTCTTCTAAGGAAAATGGTTTAGCTCTATTTGTTGAAAAGAAGGAAAAGAAGAAGAAAGAAAGGAAAGAAGTGTCATCATCATCCGAGTCGGAGCATGATTTAAGTAGTGATGGAGACTCGTCTAGTGAGATGGCCCACTTTGTCAAAAAGCTCTATAGAAAATCAAAGGAGTTCAAGAATAGAGAAGCAAGGAAGGGGTCCCATTCTTCAAGAGGTAAGTTTAGTGGTAATTCAAATTTTAACAATAATGTGATTTGCCATGTTTGCAATAAGAAGGGGCACATAAAGCCAAATTGCCCGGAGCTAAAGAAGAAGGAAGAAAAAGAAGGATAAGAAGGAGAAGAAGAAGAAGGAGGTCATGATGGCTCAAACCACATGGGACACACCAAGTGTTGAAGATTCCTCCTCCGATGATGAGCTTTGCCACGTCACACGCCATGTGGCACTCATGGCCCAAGGAGATGACTCCGGTACATCAAGCCAAGAAGAAGACTCTTCAAGTGATGAATCATCATCTAGTGACGATGAGGTAATGAACTCTCCTAAAGTTAAGCTTCTTTATAAATCAATTGTTTATCTTAAAGAGGCTCTAGATAAGTCTAAATCTAAGGTTAGAAGCATGAAGGTAGAACTAAAGGTCATTAGGAATGAAAAACCTTCAAATGTTGATTCTTGCATACTTAAGGAAAAGAATGACAAACTTAAGGATGAGGTTAGTGACTTAAAGGCATGTTTAGAGAAATTTACGAATGACTCAAAATATCTTGACATGATCCTTAGCCAACAAAGAGTCGTTTACAACAAGGCCGGTATAGGATACAAGTCAAAAGAAAAAGAAGTTGCTTATATCTCATTGATTAATAGAAAAGCAACCATTAAGGGTAAGGTTAAGAAAGCATGGGTACCTAAGAAGTTTTTACTTAATGTTACCGGTCCTAATGTTTGGGTACCAAAAGATTGTGTTTTTCATGTGATTTAGGTAGGAGAGCAAGGTATGTGGATTGCAGATAGTGGTTGCTCAACACACATGACCAGGGATGTGAGCAAGTTCTCCACAATTAAGTATGTGAAGAAGGGAGCGGTGTCTTTTGGAAATAGTGGAAAACTCAAGATATTAGGTAGAGGTACAATTGAGGTATCCCCCAAAATCGTCGTTCACAAAGTTTTACTAGTTGAAAATATAAAATTTAATTTATTAAGTGTTAGTCAATTTTGTGATGCAAGCTACCATGTTTCTTTTGAATCTTCTAAATGCATGATTAGACACAAGGAATTAAATGATTGTATGGTAGTTGGATATAGGAAATCAAATATTTATTATGTTGATCTTTCATATGCTTCTAACATTTCTACTAAGTGTCTTGTTGCAAAAGAAGAAGAAAGTTGGCTATGACATAGGAGATTGGGGCACATCAACATGAAAAACATAGCCAAGGTAGCCAAGTTGGAGTTGGTCAAAGGGCTACCAAAAATCAAGTATGTCAAGAACAAAATGTGTGATGCATGCCAAGAAGGAAAACAAACAAAGACATCACACAAAGGTAAAACCTTAACTGATACTTCTTTACCGTTAGAACTATTGCATCTTGACTTATTTGATTGCCATAGTACTCCTTCTTTAAATGGTAACAAATATTGTTTAGTCATAATAGATGATTTTTCTAGGTATACTTGGGTCTATTTTATGAAACATAAGGATGATACCTTAAAAATAATCATAGGATTTAGTAAAAGAGTTGAAAATGAAAAGAGTCTCAAAATCAACCGGATCCGTAGTGATCATGGTGGTGAATTTGAGAATTCAAAATTTTCACAATTTTGTTTAGAGCAAGGGTACAAGCATGAGTTCTCTTGTCCTAGAACACCCCAACAAAATGGGGTGGTGGAAAGGAGAAATCGTTTCCTACAAGAGGCGGCTAGGACTATGTTTAATGCATATTCTCTACCTAGCTACTTGTGGGCGAAAGCGGTTAATACCGCTTGTTATATCCAAAATAGGGTTCAAATCCATAGATTTTTAGGAAAAACACCATTTGAATTATGGAATGGGACTATTCCCACAATTCATTATTTCAAAGTCTTTGGATGTAAAGTTTATATTTTAAACACCAAAGATAACTTAGGAAAATTTGAATCCAAAGCGGATGAGGAAATCCTAGTTGGATACTCATCTACGAGTAGAGAATATAGAGTCTACAATAAGAGAACCCAAGGGATTGAGGAGTCCTCCAATGTTCAATTTGATGAAATCACTAGTACCTACCCTAGAAAGTCCTCCATTGATAAGGATATTAATGACAATAATCAAGACATTACCCAAAAGCTTCAAAATTTGACCATAAGGGGTAATGATCAAGGGGGAGGAAGAGGAGATTCCGAGGATGAAAGAAGGGTAGAAGATAACAATGATCAAATTGAAACCCCTTCTAGAACCCTAAGAACTCATCAAGATCATCCACTTGACCAAATAGTAGGAGATCTATCTCAAGGAGTAAGAACTAGGTCATTTCATAGAGCTCCTACTAGTCAAGTAGCTCTTATTTCACAAATTGAGCCAAAATCGATCAATGATGCATTACATGATCCGGATTGGATTTTGGCAATGCAAGATGAATTGACTCAATTTGAGAGGAGTCAAGTATGGGAGTTAGTACCTAGACCCATTGATAGCACCATAATTACTATAAGATGGGTCTTTAGGAATAAGCTAGATGACCAAGGAAATATCACTAGAAATAAGGCTAGGTTGGTTGCTAGGGGATTCAATCAAGTTGAGGGGCTTGACTATGATGAAACTTATGCCCCGGTTGCTAGGTTAGAGTCTATTAGAATTCTTTTAGGGTATGCTTCCTATATGGGATTTAAACTTTATCAAATGGATGTTAAGTCGGCATTCCTAAATGGTTATATTAAGGAAGAAGTATATGTAGAACAACCACCCGGGTTTGAAAATATAGACTATCCAAACCACGTATATAAGCTTAGGAAAGCGTTATATGGGTTAAAACAAGCTCCCCGGGCATGGTATGAAAGATTGTCATCCTTCTTAATTTCTAAGGATTTTAGAAGAGGCCAAGTAGATCAAACCTTGTTCATAAAGTCAACATTAAAGGATATCTTCATAGCCCAAGTATATGTTGATGACATTATTTTTGGGTCAACAAATGATGATCTTCTTCAAGACTTTATAAAAAATATAGAGAATGAATTTGAAATGAGTTTAGTTGGAGAGCTTAACTTTTTCCTAGGGTTACAAGTCAAGCAAACCAATGAAGGGATTCATATTTATCAAACCAAATATGCAAATGAAATGATCAAGAAATTTGGTTTGGAAAATGCCAAAATTGTAACCACTCCTATGGCCACTAGCACTAGAATAGATAGTGATCATGATGGTAAATCAATTGATCTTAAACTTTATAGGAGTATGATTGGTAGTATACTATACCTAACCGCTAGTAGACCCGATATCTTATTTGCGGTAGGTATGTGTGCAAGACACCAATCTTGTGCCAAAGAATCACATTTAATAGCCGTTAAGAGAATTTTAAGATATATTAAAGGCACCCTAAATGTAGGACTTTGGTATTCTATGACTAGGTATTTTGAGTTGCTTGACTATACCGATTCCGATTATGCCGGTTGCAAATTGGATAGGAAGAGTACTAGTGGTGGATGTCAATTTCTTGGGTCCTCCCTAGTTAGTTGGAGTAGTAGGAAGTAACATTGTGTTGCTTTATCAACCACCGAAGCCGAATATGTGACTATGGGTGGTTGTGTAGCTCAATTACTTTGGATGAGACATACTCTTGAGGACTATGAGCTACACTACTCTAACATTAAAGTTTATTGTGACAATGTGAATACCATCAACTTGACCAAAAATCCGGTACATCACTCTAGGACCAAGCACATTGAAGTGAAACATCACTTCATAAGAGATCATGTGACAAGAGGGGACATTGAACTTAATTATGTAGAATCTAAGTCCAACCTTGTCGATATCTTCACCAAAGCTCTTCCCGAAACTGAATTTTCATCATTAAGGAGGGAGCTTGGTATGTGCTTTGTAGAGTAAAATTCTAGGTTTGCATGATCCCATATTCATAATGTTTAGCCTTATACCTTGATGCATCTCACAAAAAGCCTTTAGAAACCTTGATTTTTGTATTGAGACACTTAGGAACATGTGTATTGGCACGAATTGGCGAGTCGACGATATTGGTCGACGACCGTCGCCCATGTTGGCCAATCGTTACTCACCTGGACTTCCCACCCCTGGAAGGATCACTTGGTTACCAGGATTCATAAACTTTAGTACTTAGCCTGGAGGTCTAGAGTTCGAATCCTGGGGAAGACAAAAACCCACTTCCAGGGGTGGGAAGTCCAGGTGAGTAACGACGGCCAAGCGAGGCGCGACGGCCGTCGACCAAAAGTCGACCACCTTCGATAAATCGGGTGCCAATAGGGCCCTGGCCGTTACAATAAAAGGCGCTTTTATTGTAACGACGCTATTCTTTGGCCCCTATTGGCGAGGCGACCCTATCGTCGAAGATCGTCGCCTGTTGGCGGTCGTTACTCACTGATCTTCACGGAAGTGGGTTTGTCTTCAGTTGAACTCTAGACCTCCAGGTTAAGTACTAAAGTTTATGAATCCTGGTAACCAAGTGATCCAAGGATCACTTGGTTACCAGGATTCATAAACTTTAGTACTTAGCTTGGAGGTCTAGAGTTCGAATTCTGGGGAAGGCAAAAACCCACTCCGGGTGGAAGACCAGTGAGTAACGAGCCACAGGCGACGCAACCAATAGGGGTCGCGACCAGGCCAAAGCCAATAGTCAGTCGTTACAATTACTATGAGCCAATGACACATCTAGAAACATGAATACTTCATGGACCAATCATTGGGAAGGCTTGTATTCAAGTAATGAATACATAACTCTAAGAACATGGTTGGAAATTCTAAATCATATACATTTTAAATTATGTTCATCACATTTTGAAAAACAGTTTTCAAGTGGAAGACAAAAGTGATACAAAGTTTGCAAAATTATTAGAACTTTTGTTAGCTTCCAAGTTTGTATCAATCTTAAAATCTGGAAAACATAAAATTTTCAAATTATTTTTCCTTGATAGATAATGATTCCAGAAATGTGTACGTCAAATTTCGTGATTTTTCGCGATCTCTAGATTTTTTAACGATTTAAAGTTAAAAGGTGAAATTGATTTCGTGCATATCGATCACGTCACAAGAATCAGTCGACTAATACGCTGTATTTTCTGATAAAAGGCTTTATTTCTTGCACTTAAGTGTATCTTGGAATGTTCTAAAACTATGGTATGATAATCTTCAGTTTAAACAAGTCTTTAGGACTGTTCTATGCAATGTTTTAGGGGGAGTTTCATAATATATACCTTTTCATCCCCAAACTTACATTGTTGGTGCAAAGTTAGGACTTAACTTTCGAACTTTTGTTATGCTTTGCTTCAAATGTTAGTCACACATCATAAAGCATATCTTGGATTAACGGGGAGCTTAATATCAATCTTATACCTTAGTCCTAGATACAACAACTTTAATTCTTTCATGAAATTTATGAATCCTTCTCTTTTTGATGTATGTCAAAGGGGGAGAAGGAATGTTTAAATTAGAATTTATATTATGATTATGTGCATATGAAAAAGACCTAACTTAAATGATTGTCAAACATCAAAAAGGAGGAGATTGTTGGTACAACAATGCCCCAAGCATTTATATGTTTTGATGTTTGGATAATCATCTAAGTTAGGCAATGCTTTGTGATCTAATTGTGAATATGTTTAAGTGACAGGGAAATTCAAGTATGAAGACTTGGTAAAAGAAAAGTCCAAGGGATGGACTTGGCAGCGTAAGACCAAGCTTGCAGTCTTGGCAGCGTAAAGTCCAAGTGAACCTTGACAAAGAAAGTCCAAGGGATGGACTTGGCAGCGTAAGACCAAGCTTGTAGTCTTGGCAGCGTAAAGTTCAAGTGAACCTTGGCAAAGGAAGTCTAAAGTAAAGTCTTGGCAGCATAAGTCCAAGCTTGTAGTCTTGGCAGCGTAAAGTCCAAGCATTTGGCAACCCAAGACATGACGAGGCCGAAGGAAACTCTTGAAGGCGAGCGCAAGGCTGAAGGAAGAGTTAGAAGGTCAAGTCTAGGTCTAGGAAGTCAATTCAAGTATGAATTATTCATACTTGACTAGTATCAATCGACTGATACTATGTAGCAGTCGACTGATAAGGTGCTCGACTGAGTTAGGCTGAAAACCAGACTATCAATTGACCGAAAGTCGCAATGATCGATGAGGCAATCACCGACTTCCAATCCAGCAATGACGATCAAGTCGAAAATGAGCAGAATGGAGTCTCGCCGACTCGCGGTGATCACTGACCGATCGCATCACCGATCAATGAAGTGATCACGATCGATAGCCTCCCGCTGAAATGACGCACGTGAATCCCTGCGGATCCGCTTTGTCAGAAGTCGTTAGCTTTGATGGCAGTTGACTGATGGTGAGCATCAGTCGACTGATCAAAGCTCAACGGGAAAAACATCCCTTCTTCTATAAGAAGAGGCCTTGGGAAGCTTGGTGAAGCTAGTGCTCTCATTCCTAGCTACACCCTTGTGTTCACCAAGCTTTCTCCAAGTATTTTTGTGATTCTAAACCTCCTCTTCTCTAGTCTTCATCTTCCATCATTGTAAAGAAGAGGAGTTCATTGTAAGACAAGATTTCTCCACCTTGGTTCATCCAAAGGAGGATTTAGTGAAGCTTGGCTAGGGCTAATCCACCTTACGGATTACCGTGGAATAGGAGCGTCATCTCCGAACCACGTACATCGGGTGTTAGCATTGTAGTCTTGTTTCTTATTCTTATTTGTATTGGTATTTGTATTGCTTCCGCTAACATACTTTGTAGAAACAAGAAAGGCTAATCACCTCCCCCCCTCTAGCCATTACAAAGATCCAACAAAAAGTAGCGAAGTAAAATGTGTTATACCAATATCTGGTAAGCCATTATATAGGGAAAAAATGGGAATATAAAATTATACAAAATTTGTGTTCAGTGTCAGGTCATATCACCTGCTCAACTTGTTCTAATGTTGTCATTGTTATGTCACGTCATCTGTACAATTTTGTCCAAATGTGTTCATTGCTATATCACATCATCAACACACAAAAAAATATGTTCAGTGCTAGGTCATATCACCTGTCCAACTTGTCCCGATATTGTCATTATCGTTTCACATTATCTGTATGATTTTGTCCAAATATATTCATTGTTATGTCATGTCAACTGCACACAAAAAAATATATTCAGTGTCAGGTCACGTCACCTGCCAACTTGCCCTGATATTGTCATTGTTGTGTCACGTCATCTGTACAATTTTGTCCAAACGTGTTCATTATTAGGTCATGTCATCTGCACACATAAAAATATGTGTTCAGTGTCAAGTCACGTCACTTGAACAACTTATCTTGATGTTGTCATTGTTATATCACGTCATCAGCACACAAAAAAATATGTTCAGTGTCAGGTCATGTCACATGTCCAACTTGTCCCCATGTAGTCATTGTTGTTTCACATCATCTGTGTGATTTTGTCCAAATATGTTCATTGTTATGTTATGTCATCTACACACATAAAAATATGTGTTCAATGTCAAGTCACATCATTTGCCAACTTGCCTCGATGTTGTTGTGTCATGTCATCTGTACAATTTAGCTAAATGTGTTCAGTGTTAGGTAATGTCATCTGCACACATAAAAATATATTTTTAGTGACAGGTCATGTCACCTGCACAACTTGTCCTGATATTGTCATTGATGTGTCACGTCATCTGTGCAATTTTGTCCAAATGTGTTCATTGTTATATCACGTCGTATGCACAAAATAAAAAATATAGATATAACACACATTATAAATACACACCCCATAAGCAACATATATCTCATTCATTCAATTACCTCAGAAAATGGATAGCAACAATGAAGGTTCATTAAATTTATCATCTTCAAGCTCTGATAATGATAGCTATGCGGAAATGTTTGGTGCAAGGCAACAATTGATCGCTTAGGTAATTTCTTCCAATAATCAAATGATCTTCAATTATCTCAACGAAGAAAATAACCAAAGCATGCATCGAGGGTCAATTATTGGTCACAACGTGATCAATCATAATCGTGAAGCTGCTGATCGTAATCTATTCAATGATTATTTCGCCGCAAATCCATTGTATAATGATGCAATGTTTCGATGAAGATTTCGAATGGGACGAAATTTATTTATGTGTATCTGTGATATTGTTAGTAATCATGACAACTATTTTATATAGAAAAGAGATGGGCTTGGAAGACTTGGTTTGTCTAGCTTGCAAAAATAATGATTTCTGATATCGTGTACGGATACAGATGCTACTGATGAGTATATTAAAATAGGAGAATCAACGACCATTGAAAGTGTGAAACGATTTTGTCATGCTATTGTTGAAGTTTTTGGAGGGCAGTACTTACGATCTCCAAACGCTCAAGATGTTGCTAGGCTACTCTAGATTGGTGAGCAACGAGGTTTTTCAGGTATGTTAGGTAGCCTAGATTACATGCACTGGAGATGAAAAAATTGTCCAACGGCATGGGCAGGATAATATTCTGGCCGTAGTGAAAAACCAACAATTATTCTGGAAGCTGTAGCTGATTATGATCTATACATCTGACATGCATATTTTGGGTTGGCCGGATCAAACAATGATATTAATGTACTTGAGTCTTCTTATCTTTTTGCTAATTTTGCAGAAGGTATTACTGTTCCTACTCATTATGTCATTCAAGGAAAAGAGTACAATATGAGTTATTATTTAGCTAATGGTATATACCAAAAATGGTCAACACTCGTTCAAATGATTCATGATCCACAAAGTCGAAAGAATAAATTATTTGAAATGAAGCAAGAAGTGTGTAGAAAGGATGTTGAGCGAGCATTTGGCGTGCTCCAATCACGCTTTGCAATTATTACGGGACCTTCACGTTTTTGGCGAAAAAATATTTTACATGATATAATGACATGTATTATTATGCATAATATGATAATTGAAGATGAACGTGATTTAAATGCAGCAATTGTGGAAGACTTCGAGGTGCCAATTTCAGATGTTGAGCTAGCAGGAGATGATAGTACTCGATTTGAAGAGTTTTTAGCCCGATACAGACAAATCAAAGACAAACAAGCTCATATTGCCCTTCGAAATGCATTAATTGAGCATTTATGGGAACAATATAGTAATTCTGAAAGTTAAAGTCTCATAATATTTATTTTCAATTAAGTGTTATTGTTTATTTTCAATAAAAATTAGTAAAATATTTTATTCTAATTGTGTGTGATTTTATAATATTTTTAACATATATTTATACTTAATAATTATGTAATAAAAAATAAAAATGGAAAATCATAATTTTTTATATATATTAGTTGGAGGCAAAATTAAAAAAAATATATATATCTCAAATATTAATGAAGTATTAATTTTAAATATAATAATTATCATATAAAAATATTAATAAATTAAAATGTATATTGATAGTTATATTACAAATAAGAAAAGTAGAATATTCCTTTTTAGTGTGATATGGTGTAAGTGAGTTGGAGTTGAAATAGTGTTTGGTGTTAAAATTGCATAATTTTGGTGTCAAAACTACACCAAATTTGGTGTTTCTGGTTGGAGATGGTCTTAGTAGCCCTGAAATAAAGATTATTTTTTAAAGACCCTTCTGAATTATAAAACATGCAATTTTATCTTTGAATCTTAGACAAGAGCCCTACTAATCCTTAGCAGCACGAGGTTGACTAGAGTCGGGCTCATATATTATACCATTGTAGATGTGCAAGGTTAAGCTAGAGCACGATTTATACACCATGCTTGAGTGTAACTTTTTGCAAAATGTCTCTGTAAAAAAGATTAGAACCGTCAATCTAACGATCTTCATCGGTTTATCCCACGGTCATTATAAGGGAGATAAATTACGGAGAGTTCTATGAGCCTTGACATGATAGCTAAGACACGTGGGATCATCTGAATCAAAAAAAAAACTTTAGATCTTCTTCAAAATTGATTCACGCCATATCTACAAGTACCATTGTGCCTTAGCCACTACATCGTAACTTTATTTATATGGAGCATGTATATTGGTATGAATGATAATAACTTAATTTGGTTCTAATATTCATTGTTTATTATTATCATGAGATTCAAATTTGAAATTATTGGATGAGTTGAACTCTTTGGAATCGAAGGGCAAGTGGCAACCCTAGCTCTTTGATGGATCACCTACTTGGTACCTTCCTTGATGGGTCGACATACCGGTTCAATGATAGAGTTGTTATTAGATTGGCAATGATATGGGACAATGGATGATTCGGATCAATAGTATTGTAGGTCAACGAATCGACTATTCTTCTAGATGAAGATTCCTTCTGTGGAGCTGAATTGCAATAATTAGTTCATGCTTCTATAGGTAAGACCATAAGAGAGAGTTAAGAGAGTCAAAAGGTGACTCTTAGCGATAATCCTTCTATGCTCAAATCAAATATCAAGACAAAAATCTAAAAAAAATATAGAAAAGAACAAATGACGTAGAAAGTAAGATTGTGGTAGAAAAAAATTACCTCTCTATTCTCCTGAATACTACTTTTATGCAAATCTGAAAACAAATGAAACAGTCATCATGCCCTTTACTCGGGCAAGCTCGTGCTAACTATAAATCACCTTTAATTATATATGTGTTATAAGCATTCAAACAACTATTCAAACAAGTCACAAGCATCCATCTTTAATATTTATAACTACCAATTTGAGCGGAGAGGTCGCAACCAAAAATAGTCTACCTCATTTGACTGAACCTTATGAGACAACATTATCGAGACCATGTTAACGTGACCTTAGAGGCCTAAATTGACTTTTGACCAATTTGTATATAATATTAACTTTAAAGTCACGTCGACTCATAATATCTCAATCTCAATCTTTTAATATAATACATTAGCGACCGTTTTAGATATCGAATATCTCAATCTCTAAATTTTTGGTTACTAATTTTAAAATTGATCTCTAATTTAGAGAGCAATTTTAAAACTAATCTCTAAATTTAGATATCAAATCTGGAATCGATCTTTAAATTTAGACATCAAATCTGGAATCGATCTCTAAATTTAAACATGTTTATTAAAAAATATGTACATTATTTCAATAATCAATATTAATTTGAATATTTACTAATAACATCCAAACACATACAATTACAATATATATAAATACTAATAAAATTTAATTTTATTAATATCTAAATACACAGACTTATAATATAAACATTAATCAAAATTAATTTTATTAATATCCACATGAACACATACAATTACAACATAAATATAATATTAAATTTCATACGTAGTAAACCAATATTATTACGGGATGCTTGAAGAATATTAAATTACCTTCCACAAGCTATATTGCTATAAATGATGACCAATTATATTTTAGAGTTTGTATATTGAATTTGTACATTAAGATCTGAACTTAGAAGTATTTTAAGGATCTAAAGATGTAGATACATAAAATTTTTAAAAAAAATTAAAAAATAACAAATATAACAGGCCAGAACAAATTGAAAAAACTTTAGTACTTGATTCTCCGATCAATGGAATATTCCTGAGAAACCAATTTAGTTTATGAAAAAAAAAAATGGTTTCATTCGCGAGCAAAGAGAATTAGTCACTAACTCTATGTCCGTTTCAAATTCAACAAAGAATCCTAACAGACTTAATTCTAGAATTAAAAAAAAACACGATGTTAGATAAAAGTTAACTATCAGATAGCCATTTCAATAGAGTAAAAGAAACAAACAACTGAACATAACAAAGAACAAATGACATATATACATGTAAAAATAGTAGAATAAAAATTGGAATTCAACCAGAAATTAAAGAAAGAGAATCTTGTCTTGGTAGCTCTGTTCATTAAAATTAAACTCGCCACGACGGAAAAATTAATCTATCAGACATGCCTTACTCGCTTTTTGTAAAGAGGTTGTTTCGATTCAACCTGCGATTTCTTGATCACAAAACAAAGAACTTTATCGTTGTGCGCAGCTTCCTTCAGAAATTGCTCATTGAATGAAAAAAAAAAAAAGAGAAGACAGCGAGAATACAAATAAAAATAATATACATTTCATAAGATACATTTATGCCACCTTGGTTTAAACAGAAAAAAAAAATCACAACTATAATCTAATATATTGACTATTCATAAATCCAACATAGTAAAAAGACCGTCTTTAATTAATTCTCTATTCTGTCTGCTTAACACAAATTAATTCAAAAAATTATAACTTTAAAATTTCATGACATGGATGACCAGTAAACAATTATAATAGTGAACTATCAGAAAGCCAATTCAATAGAGGAGCAGACGAACTAACAACTGAACATGCATGCCAAAAGATATAAAAGTTTAAAATATAAATCAGAAACTCTACGAGAAAAGAAAGAAATAGTTTTGATTTAGTTCCTTCTCTAGGATGGCTTACCCAAAAGTGGTAGACACTGAAACTATATATATATATATATATATATATATATATATAGATAGATATATAGATAGATAGATAGATAGATAGATAGATAAACATAACTTACCTTGCAAGGTTTTGTAATCACAACATAATAACATATTCTTAACTCTTCATAACCTCATATCCACTCGGTGAAAAGGGAATCCTTAAATTATATTCCTCATGCTCTATATACCAACACATGTTATCCAACGTAGTAAAAGAACTCGTGGAAAATAATTTCTATTACAAGATACATCATTGAGCCATTATTACCTCCTTTTCACTAGGTTGTTCAAAATTGAATATCAACACATAATATATAAAAGCTAAAGATCTCCAAATTCTAATATCATAGAGTTAGGATGATGGAAATCCACGAATCTAAGCATATATATATATAAGAAAACTAAATAGAATACAGTACAATTCGTGGAGTATAAATCTAGTTTTATCGAATTTCTTTAGCAATAAAAGCACAAAACAAAATAATAGTATAAACTTAACGGAACTTAATTGCAGCGGAACAATCATCGTTTATAGTCGGTGAGATTCGGTTTGGAGTTCCTGCGAAGATGCAAAGGATGGTCTTTTGTAGGGTTATGGAGTGACAGCGCCATAAACCCTAGCCGATTGGATACCGAGGAACTGTCAAGATGCAACCCCTACGGGATCGTGCCCTATATATAGAAAACAGGTCGAATTCATTATCGGTCCATTATCAATAACGGATATGTACATTAAACCCCACATTAAATGACCGAAACCCACAAATCAATAAATAGATCTCTTAATCGGGTTCGAATCAATACGACGTAATTGAACAATTATGATAACCACATATAAGTCTACCACCAACATAAGATTTATAAGATCGTGCATGTTACAATAATTACTCATACATATTATTTCAAAACCAGTAAACAAGTCATTCACAAGGATTTGTTATATCTTCTTTTTCATCGGATCATTAAATTGTTAAGTTCCAACAATTTGGTACCGACTACATATACATATATATACACACACTCTCTATTTGAAATCTACGCAATCATTAAAAAAAATATTAGAGAAAAAATTAGTACACGATTAAAAAAATATATATTAGAGACCAAATTAAATTTTAATCTCTAAAATTAAATATTAAATTTAATTTCGATCCCTAATTCAATAATTAAATTATATTTTTCTCACCGTGAATATTCTCCTCTATATCATCATGGTATTATTTTTTGGAAACTCAATTATGAATGAAAATTTATATCATTTGACATCTTAGAATGCACTTGAGTTAAAACAGTGATGATAATATATATCCTTTGAACTTGTAAGAGATAATAATTTCTCTAATGAGAGTCAGACCCTTGTACACTTCGATCATATATAGAACTTGCTTCTGGCGATTATTTCGTCAAGGATAACCGATCGGTAAAATTTCAAACTCTGAGGAGCACTTTGAATGGTATTTAGACAAATAGGTAAACTTTGAAGAGTGAACTGAAATTTCCACTAGCGGATTCGGGTATAGAGAAGTCAACAAATCGGGCTTGATTTAACATCTCTCTGACCCACATGGCGAGAAGTCAAAATTCCAAAATAATTGAACATGTTGACTCAGTCTACGCGCGAAGTCAGCATGCAACTTCTTTTATCTCTTTCAGATTTTTTATTTTCTCGAATTAAAAAGAATAAGTAAAATTATTATGTTGCCCGTATAATGGTTGTAATAAGAAAAAAAAAGGTTTTTTTGTGCGGAGAATATTTTGTTTCAAAAGTCAAAATTAATATTTAAATTCTATTATTTTTAAATAGCCATAAATTTAGATAATTTCTCCAAAAACGATTTATATATAGTCTCATAATATGCAAAATGAATAATAAAAAAAGATAAATTATAGGCAGAAAATAAATTCATTTGATCAAAATACTAGTGTTATAGGCATAATTAGAATCCTTTTATTGTTTGGAAAATTGGTCTTCGAAAGGAGCTTCATTTATTGTGCATTAATTCAAATGGATGATCTCCTCGAACATTTTGAGCGCGTTGTTAATTCTTAACGGGGGGGATTTGATGTGACGTTAACTGGCTTTAATTATGAAGCTGACTTGGTAGCTAGAATCCGATAAGCAATTCCTTAGATTCATTCTACTGACGTCTTCGCCCACGTCATGATGATTTTTCAAAAGTCAAAGTCAGTGATCAAATTTAGTCAAACTCCTGACGTTTTTTTAATTAAAATAGAGAAGTGTAGGTCCATAAATTAGCCGAGCTCGATTAAACTATTGTAGTATTTAAGCTTGTTTGATAAAGTAATCTGATATCGTTGAAAATGAATCCTCCAATAGTTATTTGCAGACGTGAAGAATCAAGATAGTGGAGAAAAGAAAGGAGCTAGGCTCATGGGATTTGGAAAGAGCTCGGGCATTTGGGTTCTGCGAGATTAAAAGGAGTCTGGAGTTTGGACACTAGGAAGCTCGAGTACTCGGGACCTTGGACATTCATGAATTCGGAGTTAGAGAAATTGGGAACTCAAAAGTCGAGAGCTCGAAAATCGAAAACTCAAAAGTGGGAGTCAAGAGTCAAGCTGAGGTGAGGAGCTCAGATGATCAAAAGTCGAGCTCATGAGGAGTCGAGAATCTAGTGTTGGAATACCGTGACATCCGCAGACTATATCATATATAGTTCGGATATCATGATTGATTCATGCAAATCTAGCATTCACGTGTTGTGTTTCTACGCCCCTATATGTAGCGGAAGTTTAAAATGTTTATGATTTAACAATTAAATCAAAAGGAGTGTTCATATAGTTTTAAAATAAACGTAAGCATGATCTTTTAATTTAAGCATACAATACTATCTAATCCTTAGCAAGATCTTAAAAGTATAGCAAAGAAAAACTATCATGTGATTGAACATCTAATGTCAATCTAATCATTTTATTTAGACATACTAAACTATCTAAAACAAATATATTAGATCTTATAAGCATAAACTAAATGAAATTATTATCACATGAGCATGAATATATATATGTGATTGATCTTAGTTTGTGATGTCTTGATCTTGTGCTTCCTCCGTTTAATCCAAGTCCACGATCGGAAACCCTTTTCCAACGCTTGACCGCACTAGATATCAAGAGAGCCCTTTATCGTTGAGATGATTAACGTGTATTCCTCAAAGATGAGGGATGTGATGGCATATTCCAAGAAGATTATCTCTTCTAGATGGAATCAAAGAAGAAGATCTCCTATCTTCTTCTTATATAACTTTAATCTGAACCACTAAAGATCTTTAATCTTCTCTTGCTTATATAACTTTGAAAAGAAACTCCCAACCTACCCTAAAAGAAACTCCCAACCTACCCTATTAATGTGGTCATCCATCTTATTAAGGAGAAGAGAAAGTGGAGGCTAGTGGGAGGTTACAAGAATTTCATAAGACTTCCTCTTCACGGTGGCTAGTATTCTTCTCTCCCTTTCTTTAATTTTGATCGGTCACCTTAACGAAGAAGGTGAAGAGGTGTGGGAAGAAAAATTCGATTTTTGTTCTCTTCCTTCTTCTCCAAGTAAACCCTCATTATTCATTGATTCATAATCATGAACTTGTTAATTGGCTTGTGGATTATGGGTCATTATCTCTCTTCCATCTTGGGCTATTAGGTATTAGAACATTTCTAGAATCCAATTATAAATTTCATCATGAATCCAAGTATAGACCAAGTGTAGAACATTTTCACTCTTCTTGTTTTCATTCATTCATAAACTCTTTTATGAATCATAATATTTGATCATATCAAACTTTATTCATCAATACACTATTTGATCACATCAAACTTCGTTCGTCAAATTCAACTCCTTGAATTTAACTTTCTCAACGGAAAATAGAGAAACCAATACTTATGTGACCTTCAATGGTTCAGGGATACAGATAGTCATGAGTTCACAACTCTTTGTGATTCAAGACTATACTTGTCCTTTATTTAGGCATACCCTTAATAGCCCATCCTATTATCATCCCTTTGATTATAGGACATCAGAACCAATTCTGATTAGCACCCAACAAATCAGGGTAAGAGTGTCTAGCAGCACCGTCCCATGACTCCCTATGTATCACTGAACAGTGCCTACAAGAACCAGTCGATTATGGTTAATGTACAATCCAATCCCTTTAACTCATATATCCCAGTCAAATCTACAACCATTGGTACATCGAGAGTTGTATATTAATTTGACAACCATGTGATGTATCTTATAGTGACATCGCATGTGCAACTAGGAAACTCCTTTCCGAAAGCACATTTTACAGTCTTGATCAGAGACTTCATACACTATAGAACAATACATTACATAGGATATCCACACCCGTGGATATATGGTGAATCCTCGACTACAATGTACTGACCCAATTGACTAGGAATATGTTTAGAATATACAGTGAATATTAATGCATTTCATGATGGTCAATATATGTACCACCACATCTTACTATAGTATATTCAAAGACTATATCTATGCATCTAGCATGGGTATTCAGATAAAGTAAATGTCAAACTGAATTAAATTATATTAAAATAGAGGATGTCTTAACACAAGAGTCACCAAAGACCTAGCCAATAGTTGGCTTGTAGGACACCTACTCTAACATCGAGAACCATAGAGGAAATTCTTCTCAACAGCTGTCATAGTCAGTCCCGTAACATCCCCGCCAAATGATAGCTCCGAGACACACGATGCACCATGTGAAGATTCCATATAACAATTGTCCCCTAATAATCTACTGAAGGAATCAACTCTACTATATAAGGGTCGATTAAGGTAAATAAGGGGACTTCTCCTCCTCCTTTTTCTACTTCTGTTTTTTTTTGACACTTTTCCTACTAAATACTTTATATACTCACTTTTTATGTTTGATCTCCATGTCTGACTTAAGTATCGAAGGGTCATAGTCAAATCACTGATAGTCATCTAACTAGTGTTATGTTTTAAAGGGTACTATTGCAGTCGTGAGAACCCACTCTCTCCCGAAGACTCAGTGAAAATGACTAAAAAATAACCGCATCAGTTAGCGTCGTCTGTGGGAACTCCAAGAGAAGACATTGAGGATGCAATCACACAAAGTTCCTTCCTTGACTTATGCTTTAGAGGAGGTTCTCACAACCCTAACTCGTTGTCAGTTGATGATGATCATTCAGAAAGTCGTGGAAGAGGCATTGGCCAATGAAAGGGAAAGATCAATCATCCTCCACTCAATCCGCAAAGCGGAGGAGGGACCCAACCTTGCTTGAAGTAGTAGTCATCCCCTGTTCTTCTGACTCCGAACAACAAGAAGGGGAAGGAGGTTCTAGCAAACGATAAATTTGCAAGGGACTACACACTGGCATGAATAGCTCCGCGTCTAGTTAGCAAGGAGCATGAGGAGAGCCAGCTGGCGGCATACAAAGCTCGATGGAGATCCACTCCCTTCGTCGAAGAGATTGTACTTGAGAAATTACCTCTCGATTTTCATTCTCCCCATTTGCAGAAATATGATGGATCCATAGATTCGAAGGAGCATCTATGTAAGTTTAAGAAAGCGGCTCTCCTTCACCAGTACTCGAACGCTATCTATATTCATCACTACTTTGGTAGGATCAACTCAACAGTAGTTCCAATCACTACGTCCGGGCTCTCTCACATCTTTCGACGACATGCGCAAGATATTTTTAAGGTATTTTTCTAGTTGCAAGAAGTATCAGTAAACGACCTTCAACCTATTTAACCTGAAGCGAGAGTCGACGGAGCCCTTGAGAAGGTATGGTCAGAGGTTCATTCAGGCTTCCCTAGAAGTCTTGACTGCCACTTCAGAGGTCTTTATGTTGACCGTCTCTTAAGGGTTGAGAGATAGCACTTTTTTTCGCTCTTTAGTGAAGAAGCTCCCAGGAGGCTATGAGGAACTATTCGACCAAGATGAAAAATACATCAATGTAGAAGAGGCCCAGAAGGCTCACCATATCTTGAAGGGGTTGGGTGTAAGTACAAGCTCAGTCGGGAAAGATAATCTGTCCTGGTCGATAGTTCCAAGTCTAGGCAGCTTTAAGTCATTGGTCATAGAAACCTCCTAGGGAAAGCCTATGGGAGTGATAACGATCAAGTTTCCTTCCTGACCTATAACTGCCCGGTGTAAGGGGGAACAGAGGAGGTGAGGTATCGTTGTAGTCTATTATGAATGTTTATAAAGTATCATTTTTCATAAAGTAAAGTAACACTCAGCCTGATTATTTGTCAAAAAGAGGAGTATTCCCCCGAGGTAGTGGAGTGGGGAGGAGCGAAGAGTCGAGCTCGAGCCGACCAAAATAATTTATAAGCCCTCAGTCTAGCTGAAGTATTATCATTCCTTGAGGTAGTGAAGCGTGGAGGACCGAAGAGCAGAGATCAAGTCAAATGAGGTAGTTCGTAAGTCTTTGGCTCGGACGAAATATTATTATTCCCCCGAAGTAGTAAAATGGGGAGGAGCAAAAAACTGAGCTCGAGCCGACTGAGGCAATTTGTAAGTCCTCCATTTGGTTGAAGTATTATTATTCTCACGAGGTAGTGAAGCAGGGAGGAGCAAAGAGACGAACTTGGGTCGATCGAGATGGTTTGTAAGTACTTGGCCTGGACAAAGTATTATTATTCCCCCAATGTAGTGAAGTGGGGAGGAGTAAAGAGTCAAGCTTGGGTCGACCGAGGCAGCTTATAAGTCCTCGCTCCGGATGAAATATTATTATTCTCCCGAGATAGTGAAGCGGAGAGGAGCGAAGAACCGAGCTTATGTCGGCCGAGGCAATTCGTAAGTCCTAGGCCCAGACAAAGTATTATTATTCCCCTGAGATAGTGAAGTGGGGAGGAGTGAAGAGTCGAGCTCGGGTCAACTGAGCAGTTCATAAGTCCTTGACTCGGACGAAGTATTATTATTCCTTTGAAGTAGTGAAGCAGGGAGGAGCGAAGAGCTGAGCTTGCGCCAGCCGAGACAGTTCGTAAGTCTTCAGCCCGGATGATGTATTATTATTCCACCGAAATAGTGAAGCGAGGAGAAGAAAAGAGTCAAACTTGAGTCAACCGATACAATTCGTAAGTCCTCGACTAAGACAAAGTATTATTATTCCCCCGAAGTAGTGAAATGGAGAGGAGCAAAGAGCCGAGCTCAGACTGACTTAGGCAATTCGTAAGTTTTTGGCTTAGACGAAGTATTAAAATTCTCCCAGACTTGAGAAGAGAGGAAGACTTTATTCAGCCGAGATAGTTCATAAGCCCTCGGTCCAACTAGAGTGCGTCAAAGAAGAAGTTCCCCTGGACATAAGAAATGAAGAGGACTCTGCCCAATTGAGGCAGCTCGTAAGTCCTCAGTTTAGCTAGAGTGTGTTGAAGAAAAAGTTTCCTCAAACCTAAGAAGTGGGGAGGACTCTGTCCAACCGAGATAGTTCGTAAGTCATCGTTCCTAGTAGAGTGCGTTGAAGAAGAAATTCCCCCAAATATGAGAAACGAGGACTTTGTCCATCTGAGGTAGTTCATAAGTCATTGGTTAGGCTGGAGTGTGTAAAAAAAAAATCCCGAACATGAGAAGCAAGGAGGACTCTGTCTAGCCGAAGCAGTTCGTAAGCCTTCTGTTCTCCTGGAGTGCGTCGAAGAAGAAGTTCCCCTAAACTTGAGAAGTGGTGAGGACTTTGCCCAGTCGAGGGAGTTCGTAAGCTTTCGGTCTGACTAGAGTGCATCAAAGAAAAAGTTTCCCCGACCCTGAGAAGTGATGAGGACTCTGCCCCAACCAAGACAGTTCGTAAGCCATCGTTCTTAATAGAGTGCATCGAAGAAGAAGTTCCCCCAAATATGAGAAACGAGGACTTTATCCAGCTGAGGCAGTTCATAAGTCATCGGTCCGGCTGGAGTGTGTAAAAGAAAAAGTTTTCCCGGACATGAGAAGCAGGGAGGACTCTTTCTAGCCGAAGCAGTTCGTAAGCCTTCGGTTCGCCTGGAGTGCATTGAAGAAAAAGTTCCCCTAAACCTGAGAAGCGAGGAGGACTTTGCCCAGTCGAGGCAGTTCGTAATCCGTTGGTCTGGCTAGAGTGCATCGAAGAAAAAGTTTTCTCGACCCTGAGAAGCGAGGAGGATTCTGCCTAGCTGAAGTAATTCGTAAGCTTTCAATCCAGTTGAAGTGCGTCAAAGAAGAAGTTCCCTCGAACCTGAGAAGTGGGAAGGACTCTGCCCCGTCCTCAAAGGACTTTCTTTGCTTAATGCCCGATCCTCAACCCACCAGGTCTTTGTTAGGAATTGATCGTCGCTAGAGGGGGGGGGGGTGAATAGCGTGTAGTTGATGAAGATGGAAATCATTCGTGCTTGTCTACAAATCGTGTTAGCGCAATGGAAATAATAATAACAAGAATAAAATATGACAATCACAATCACAAGATAAATACACCAAGATATAACATGGTTCGGAACCTTAGGGTTCCTACTCCACGGGTTGGGCTCGAACGAGCCCTAGCGTTGCAAATACCACCACTAAACCAAATACTCCTTCTCGACAACAAGTCGGAGGTGGAGAAACCTCTTACAATGATTACAAAAGTAATACAAAGTAAATACAAGCTAATATGAATGAAATACACAAAAATACGTAAAGAAAACTTTACAAATGCACTTTTGGATGCTTGCTTGTTTGGTTGCTTGAGATGTACTTGGAGACCTTGAATTGCACCAGCAAATCGCCCCAAATCTCTCTTGTAACCACTGAAAAAAATCCTACCTTCGTGCTCCTTTTAAACTTGCAACTCGGGCTGATTTTCGCCTAGAAGTTGACTGATCGAAACCATCAGTCGACTGCTCCTGTAGCCGTTGTCTCACAACAGCCCGACCCACGTTGGATAAGTTCCAACGGATAGACCATCATCACCAATCGATCATGCCCATCACCAATCGATCAAGTCATCACTCAATCACAAACTCTAACAAATAACTCGAACCTTCGTCGGTCCGCGACATCGACCATCACTGACCATTAGATAGTTAGCCGATCGCCGTGCCATCACGACTAACTAATACCGGCATCAAGCGCTAAGGCCTTTTGCCGAACGCCGTCGACTACCATCACGATCGATCATAATCTCACGATCGCATAAGTCGACTCTACGCTAAGTGTCAAAATACTTAATCAGTCGACTGGTCCAAAACCCCAGTCGACTGATAACCTCAACCATGAGATTTATACCCAAGTATGATGTCCTCATACTTGCTAGACCCCTCTTAGCCTAGACCTAAGCCTTCTAGTCATCTCCGTCAGTCTTACGTCTATCGGATCCCTACAAGTTATCCATGACTTGTTCATCTATACGCTAGCCTTCAGGTGTTTTCATCGGCTATTATCATGCTAAACTGGTCTATACCGCCAAGGCACATTTGGACTTACGCTGCAAAGACTACCGCTTGGACTTTACGCTGTCAAACCATTAGACTTATGCTGCCAAGACTCCCACTTGGACTTTATGTCGCCAATATCAACCCTTGGACTTCCCAAATGTCAAGTACCCATGACTTGGACTTCCCTTGCCAACCCATGTTGGACTTCTCCATCATATGGTCAACTCCATGTCAACCATATAGTCAAACAATGGTCAAACTATCGTCAAACATTAAAATATCACTCGAGTTAAACTCGAGTCTGGTCAATCATAACCCGGGGCGATTGCACCAACAATCTCCCCAAAATATTATCAAACATCAAAATACTACTCGAGTCCAACTCGAGTCTTGTCAATCATGACCTAGGCTGATTGCACCAACAGTCTTCCTGCCAACTGTATGATCCTCTTGATCTAGTTAGACTTCCTTCTAGTTGTTCAGTCCTCCTGACCCAACTGAACTTCCTGCCAGTTGTCCAATTCTCCTGACGCAACTGGACTTCCTGCTTGGTATCTAGTTTTCTTGATCTGGGCATGAGAGTCCTAATTCCTTCGTTCGAGGTGCATGACTTGACATGAATCATGACTCTGATACCAATTGTTGGTACAAATAAGATTTATATATCTCTACAATGGTATGATATTATTTATTTTGGACCCAAGCCCTCATGGTTTTGTTTTTGGGTTTTACCCAAAAGGTCTTAAACTAATGGAGATATTTTTGCATCTTATAAGCACATAATCTTTTTCATGTCTCATCAATGTGAGACTTTGATTGTATTCTCAATACTTCCAATAAGAGATGTCCTAAGGTAATCACCTTAAAAGTTTGATTAATAAACTCACTATTGGATGTACCCTTGTTGTGTATGCGATTGGGTTTTAAATCCATTTACTAAAGTTCACAGTACGATACATAGCATGAGAGATATTATGATTGGATCATGATTAATGAGTATCTCATCATATGTAAGTATTAAAATTATCCCTAGTCTATGAATTGATAAGAATGGACATCATTAGTTCTGTGATACTAACACATATTATGCTCATTGATTTATCCAAAATACTCACTGAATGGAAGCATAGAAATCCTGAGAGTGAATATGTAGATGCTAGTTAGGATAACTAGTTCATTAGAGTGACCTGTCATGAAACTTCATATGATTCTATATGTCGATGAAGTTCCATTGCAGCTCGAGTGCAAGCTTCCTTAGACTTGAGATATTTAAATTATCTTGGTTATGTTAACTTATACTTTGATTGCTTCGTAACCATCTCTTTAGGAGGTGTTATTTCGGGTTGATTGGGTATAAATCAAAGTGATCGAAGATGTTTTGAATAACCCACAGAGGATTTTACCACTCATGTAAATGAGATGTATATTCTAAGTTTCTTGTTAGGATTGTTACTCAAAAGTCTTTGGTCAAAGCACACATGTCAAGAAGATGGTCTTCTTGGACACATATATAGAGTAACTTGAATCCACAGAGAAACTAACTTGGGCTAGGTGTGATGAAGTCAGTCTAGTGGGGACGAGCACAGAGATTATGTCCTGAATTAAGTGGTTATAGGATGAGTGAAAGGAACAAGGCACAAATATTTGAAGTTGCTGAAAGATTCAGAAATATTTTGAACTCGACTTAGACTTTCCGGTCAATTGAAGATCATGATTTACTGTTAGGTGTTACTCACGATTTGTTTATAATTAGTAGATTAATTATGAATGACCAACATAAATGGAAACCTATTGGATCACATGCAATACGAGTGATCTAGAGATGTAAAACAAGTTTGAGAATGAGATTCTCAAATAGAGAAGTTATACCTGGTTGGACCATGCCAAAGGGATGTAAAACGGAGGCTACGAAATCTCCCATGGTCATGCCGGGGCTTAACACGGTCATATCTCACTTCAACGAATTGAAACAGACAATACAGAGCCTCACACGACTATGTCAAACTAGGTACGAGCCGTGTCTAACCCTGCCAAATAGGAACAGTCATGTCTGGCCAAAATGGCCAGGCACAAGACTGTTCCAGAGGGAAATTTCCAGATACGACCATGCTAAGGAGACACGACCGTGTCACGGTTCCACCAGATTTGGATTATTCAAGTTTGGTAATTTTCTAAATTTTCTTACCATAATTATATGATAAGATTGATTCCGTTTAAAGGTCCTATGATGCCTTAATCAAGAGAACTATAAATAGATCTCTTAATAATCTTAGAACAAGATTCTTTTTGAGAAGTCATCTTCTTTCTCTCTCTTCCTTTCGTTTCCACCATGTGGATAGCACCAACCGGAGACGAGAACTTGCTGCTTGTAGAGTTGTCTTGAAGTGATCCCGGTGTGGATACTGATAAAGGAAAAGCTCGTTAGCCTTTCTCTTAATTTTTACATATTCGAAAGAATTTCAAAAGTATAAACTCTAAACTATTTTAGGAAAACTTTTCATATTGCCTATGACTCTCGGGAGTGTCTGGGATGGAATAAAAATTATTTTATCTTTCTTCGTTGTGGTTTTACATCCTGGATCTTTATGAATATCATAGAATCCCACCAACACTTAAAAGTCAGAAGCTTGGAAGTCGAGAACTCAAAAGTGGGAGTCAAGAGTCAAGTCGAGGTCGGGAGCTCAAACAATCAGAAGTCGAGCTCATAAGGTAGGAACATGAGGAGTCGGGAACTGAGAACCATAGAAGAAATTTTCTCAACAACTGTTATAGTTGATCCCCTAACAACCCTGCCAAATGATAGCTCCGAGACATGTGGTGCACCATGTAGAGATTCCATATAACGGTTGTCCCCTAATAGCCCTGCAGAAGGAATCAACTCTACTATATAAGGATCAATTAAGGTAAAGAATTGAAGGGGGCTTCTTGTTCTCCTCCTTTTTCTGTTTTTGTTTTTTTCTGACACTTTTGTTACTTAATACTTTATATACTTACTTTTTCATTTTTGATCTCCCTGTTTGATTTAAATATTGGAGGATCATAATCGGAGTACTTACATGCATTTGACTCGTGTTATGTTTAATAGGGTATTATTGCAGCCCTGAGAACCCACCCTCATCTGAAGACTCGATGAAAGGGGCCAAAAAACAACCACATCATAATCGAATCAAGTTAAGTTCTACTTTAAATGAACCAAGTTGTTACAATGATTGTTTAAGTTAATTTAGCTTGTTTTTTTTTATATATGAGTTCAAGTTTGATATGTATGGCTCGAGCTAGCTTAGTTTATAATTAGATGTTATCGAGCTTTCAATTCAACTTTTTATTATTATTTAAAACTTTTATATTTTAAAAAATATTTGGTTGGTTATTGAGTTTAATAATAGAAATTTATTTATTCATTTTGAAAGTTTTTATTACTTTATTTATTATGGTGATAAGAGTTTATCGATAAACATAGTTCACAAATTTTGTTTGTGAATAATGTTTACAACAATTTATAATTTCTATTCATGAATACTAACAAATCGAATATATATATATATATGTTAAAATTTATTTATTTTAATGAGTTGGTTAAGCTTCTTCATTTAATTAATTTATATATATTGAACGAGCATAAACAAATTTGCTTGAAACATTTGATTTGTTCCTCCTCTTAAACTTGTATTTTACAACTTTATATTTAAAGATTACTATAATGCTTGTACGATCTTTACTCAATTTCTCATAAATACTTTTTTTTAAAAAAAAATCATCTTTACTTCGAATCACGGCTGTCTGCCTGTCTCAAACTTTAAATAGGTTCTAAACTAAAATTTTGTTTATCAAGTATTAAATAGACCCTAAGCTATTTAAAAAATAATAATTTTTAGACCTTTAACATTGGACTCCAATTTTATTAAAACTAATAAATTTAATTTCTATTAAGGCCTTAACGCCTAAAACCAACAGTACTACTGCTTTGAATTGAATGATTTATATAATATATGTTTCTTTTTACAATGTCGTACAGCATTGTCTCCACAATTAGGAAGATTATAACAAATAGTTCTAAAAATTAAATATATCACCTTATTACACAAATTTAAGGAATCCAAATATATCATCGATATTTATAGAAGAAACTGATCCAACTAATGGATCTAACTAAATATTCTAATTAATTTGAAGAGGTTCCCACCCGTCTTAATTAAGCAAGCCTCGCCATTATAAATTTCGCCTGACTGCAACTTTCTAATCCATCACAGTTTAGAAAGAGAAATCAAGCATCACATTTTTTTTTTTAACCTCTCTTTTAATTTGGAGAGGTTCTCTTTCTAAACTCGTGATGGCTCAGAGCTTCGTGCTCTTCTTTCTCTTTCTCGTCCTCCCTTTCTTTGCTGCTTCTACTTTGGAAGCCAAAAGGAAGACCGTCGAGTTTTATGAGTTTGGATCATCATTAATGACTGTCAATATCACTAATTGGGGTGCAACTATTCAATCTATTCGCGTTCAGGATTCAAAAGGTTTTATATACATGCTTAATTTTTTAAATTATTATATTCATTTAAAAAAAAAATAGCATATATATATATATATATATATATACATATATATATATATATATATATATATATATATATATATATTTATTTATTTATTTATTTTTTTTATTTTTTTATTTTCTAACTGTGGCCATATATCGATAGGAAAATTTAGCGACGTAGTTCTTGGATTCGATGGAATCGGCCCTTATATAGTAAGAACATTTTTCTCATATTTATTTAATTAATTATTCATAGTATCTAAATTACTAAATAATAAAAAAAATTATCTGACTAAATTATTTTCGTTCGAGTATGTAGACTGATAATAATTACTTTGGAGGCGTCGTCGGACGAGTTGCAAATAAAATCGGGAATGCAGAATTTACTCTCAATGGAACCGCTCATCATCTTTTCCATAACTCTGGAAATGATTCACTTCACGGTACATACATGTTTTTAAATTAATAAAGTTTAAGATTTTCTTTTAATAATAATAATAAAAAAAAAAGCCAATCAATGGCACTTTAATTTTCAAGTGGCATTTTTTTTTAAAATAAAAAATAAAATTCTTTCCGGTGTTTAATTAGGTGGAAATAGAGGATTCAACAAAGTTATTTGGGAAGTAGCAGAAGATAAACGAAATGTTTCAGTGCCATTTATGACATTTCATTACCGCAGCTCCGATGGAGAACAAGGTACAAGAAGAGCTAGCTCGAGTTTAGTTGATTTTTATTTTTTATTTTGATTTTATTGATTTATTATTAACGATCTTAATTAGGTTTCCCGGGAGCCCTGGACGTGTTCGTGACGTACGAAATGTACGAGGACGACGAGCTGAGCGTGTACATGAACGCGAGGCCCGTGAACAAGCCGACCCCCATCAACCTAGCTCAGCACGTGTGTTGGAACCTCGGCGGCCACGACAGCGGCTCGATTTTACACCACCAGCTTCGAATCGCGGCTTCTCGCATGGTTCAAGTCGACGGCGGATCGCTCCTCCCCACCGGCAAGATCGTGCCCGTTCGTGGAACTCCGTTTGACTTCGAATCGCCGGCCGAGGTGGGCAGCAGATTCTCAAATGGATACGACGACGACGTCGTCGTCGACTACGTGGTGGACCGAAAATTCGAGGGCACGATCAAGGTGGCGGAAGTGGAGGACCGGCGATCCGGTCGAGTTTTACAGATTTGGTCCAACCAACCGGCGCTGCAATTCCACACCCTGAACCCGCCGGAGCAGGTGAAGGGCAAAGGCGGGCATTACTACGGGAAGCACAGCGGGTTGTGCTTGGCCGGGCAGGGGTTTCCTGACGCTGTCAATCATCCAAATTTTCCGAGCCAAGTTTACAGCCCGGGCCAAACTTATCATCAGAGCATCCTTTATAGTTTTTCAGCCAAAATATAATTCTGCTAAAATTCGTTGATATTAATTGTATGCATGCATGCCAAATTATATATATCCATGCAAATTAATTAATTCTATTCGTGTCTGAATTTAATTTCTCTTTCTATACTTCTTATATGATCTCGATTATATTATATTTTAGTCTCGAGACTAATCTAATTGATAAGTATAAAAAAAAATAACTTTTAAATGAACAGATCATACACTACAAGAAAAAAAGGTCATATATAAATAATATTTTTTATCCATTATCTATATGGTTGAAAAAATATTATTAAAAGTAGTATTTTTAAAAGTCCAATCAATAACAACGGATAAAAAGTAGTTGTTGTTAGAAAAAATAACATTTTTATAACGAATTTAAAACATTATCCTTTTAGCAAAAATAATGATTTTGCAATGGATTAAAAGTATTGTCTTTTTAACATAGACAATTCGTTTTACAATGAATAAAAAACATTGTCGTTTGAAATGAAATATCACTTTTTATCAACAAATAAAAACTCTTTGTCTTTTGTATCTACAAAATTATTGTTTATTATATTACACGATGAACGGTTTAATTAAACTCTTATAAATAATATGAATTAAAATATCATTAAAGTACAACTAATTAATCTTCTTACAATTGAAACATAAATGTGTCATAATCGATAAATAATGAAAAACGAAAAGTGTAAAGCTGTAACCTACAAACTTTGGCTCCAAGTTAAGTTTACAAAAGCAAAAAAAAAAAAAACACTACAAACTAGATATGCATATTAGTTTCAATCTATCTTACAGCTCGGATTGAATCTTTCTGGATTGCATCTTCTCAGATATATGAGCATCCTTGTCAAAACAACAACTTCACTTTCAATTTCTTTCCACATTCATTTGTGAGGAAGAAAATTATTATATTATAATTAAAATGATCAATACAAACCTTGCATAAATTCCTAACAATTTATTCATAAGAGTTATAATAAATACACAATGTCAATCTAAGCTAAAAGATTTCTGAACAAATTCAAATAGATTTTCCAAGAAGTAATTATACACCCTAAATCATATGTGGTTAAATTTGGAGGTAAATAATGAATCTTTTAAGTATTTTTATGCAATAGTACAAGACGGATACTCACGAATCTTTTAAATTTTGGAAAGATGCCAAAGTTAAGATAACACAAACTCAAAGCAACCACGAATACTCACGAAATCCTAAAATAAAACAAATAGTACAAGATAAAAGATACTTCAAGTTTTCATAAAGCCATTGAACTGTTTTTTGTTGAAATAATGGGCAGAGTTCTTTTATGTCTCATACACAAGATTTTCATTTAGAAGCATATTTAGTAATCCTTAGAGAAACTACCATGTGATTAGTTTTCGACACAGAGAATATATGTCTTCCCTAGTGAACTTCAGTAAAAACTACACTCAAAACAAAGATTGTGTTCATGTTCAAAGACAAATTAAAAGCTACTGCTTCAAACTCCTCGATATATGTAAAAGAACTATATCTCTTGTATTTTGAACTGGGTTTCATATATATTTATCAATACAGAGATATATCAACTTCTGAACCAAAGTGTTCAATTAACAATGAACAATTTAAGATTCTCAAGAAAATAGCAGAATCAAGATTAAAAAAAACATACCCATTCATGGAAAAAAATCATTAAATAAAATATAAAAACTAGAGGAATAAATTCATGGAAATATATGAAATTTTTTATAAACCCCATAAATTGATAAAACTTCATGAACAATAGCCCAACTTCGTATTTTACAATGAGAGAATTAGATGATTGCCAATGTCATGATTGAAAAAACAAAAATCCCTTTTATAGAAGTCATCTTAGTCGAACCTAATCGACAAAAAGGATAATTCAGATATCATACCTTCCCTTCGTAATATTCTTTCGGAAGATAATTCATTGGACTAGAGTCAGCAGCTGAAACATATACAAATCTTTTTACACCTTCTCAGAAGAACAAAACAATTCGTCAATAGAAGTTCTAGTTTATATAACATACGTTTACGAGGAAAACTAACAGTCCAACACCTTCACAATAGCACCCTACAATAAAACTAGAAAACCAAGAAATGTGTCTTTTTAAAACTTGAATTGATTCAATCTACTTCCTCATTAATGCTTATATATCTTCATTACTTAGCAGTCCGTCATAGTGAATATATCATTTTAATGTCAAAAGTTGATGAAATCAAAAATCATAGCTAGTTCGGTAAACATAACTTAGCTTGGTTGATAGTGGCAAGAAAAATTTATGAAAAATACCAGTCAAAGTCCAGCGAAACATTATAAGTCTAGCATGCATGTAGTCTATACTTGTTAACTTTATTAGTAAAATAAATAAATGCTATTTTTCTAACAAAGTAAAGATATCAAAAAAGTATAACGTTTTCAAAATAACAAGAATACAAAATTCCAGACACAGAATCCTCAAAATTTGTCATGATAAACTTTCTTATGTCCTAAGCGGATTCTGCAGATATAACTTCTGCCGTGTACAAGTACTCGAAAGCACCAACCTAAGGTAACTGGGTAACGAAAATGAAAAAAAAAAAAACAGGATATGAAGAACAAGAGTTAGGTGGTTGAAAACAACTAATTAGCATCTGCCAAATAACATTCACTAACAGAGATTGTGCCAAAAGGAGACATCATTCAAAGCATCCTTCCAAGTTTCAGGAACAAGAAGGCTTCTTGCCAAATAGAAAGATTAGCCACGGAAACCTGAATTCTTTGACAGTGAAAGAGCCTTCTCTTAATTTTCAACCTTGGAGGGAAGAATCCATGTATCCCACTCCAAATAGTTTCAAACAAACATAAATTGACAATAATATGATTATAAAGAAACTGCAGGACTGCTACAAATGCATTAAATGGTGATTAAATAATTTTATTAACCAGAAAAGCTAGTGATCAGACAGAAGCAACTCATACACTGAGAAGTGAGGATAAAAAAGGAGAGTTCCAAGAAATTGAGAAGTAACAACCAAGGTTTTCTATAAACATGGTCATCTGATTTTGTCATAGATAAGATTCAAATGTAGAAACACAATAGTGAATTGTGCAATTATAGATAAACGTTCGAGGATGTCAAGGCTACAAAATTAATTTAGACTGTGTGCACTTGCTGAGACTAGAAACTGATGATCCATGATACAAAGCCTCTTTGCAAACATGTGGACCAATGAAACCATTGCCACCCGGTACAAGTAACTGTAAAGAGAAGCATAGAAATTAGAATTAAAAAAAAACAAAGAAACTAAAAAAAAGGTTTACAAACATAATCAAATAAAATCAAGCAAAACAAAGTCACCTTTTTCTAACGGTGGATTGATAAGTATTTATCGTAGTATCGTTATAAATTAATTACCAAACTCTCTCTACACTAATATAGCATAGTGAACGACCCAGATCGTTTCCCAACGAGTGTAATCTTAGGATCGCTAATTATTGCTTGGGTTCTTCCATTGTAAATGGGGGTTGGGATTTAAAATGCTAAGTCTACTGAATGAAAGACAATGCAAATAATCAAAACTCTAATCTAACTAAACTACAATTGTGATGGAATTTAAGAAAACATAAAATAGATCATTCAACCAAAAGCATCCAAATAAAAAGAACAACCTTAATGCCACAACTAAATCCTAACTAGTGAAAGAGACGTTTCATCAAACACGTAGCAGACATTGAGACAATGTAAATTAAAAACACATTCAACGGACAACTAAATAAAACGACTAACACATCAACCATAGGAGACCAAATCTAATGCATGAACATAATTAAAATAGAGCAATTAAACAAAATAACATTGCAAAGAAATCATCCAACTAACAAGCTTAGCAAACCTACAATGCAACCAAAAACATAGCCAACAATTAAACTAACTGAATTGAAAAACTAATTAAAGAAACAATTCAACAAACACAAAGTGAGCATGATTAAACTGCAACAAGTTAACTAAATGCAGGAAATATTAACAACTTGATAACAAATACAATGAAACCATTCAAACACAAAGAAGGAATTGCTGGAATTTCATGGAAGAAGTTGTCCGGACACTAGAAGATGTTGTTCAATGTTGTATGGCGCTGGAAAAATCTGCAGGAAGCTTTATAAATCTGTCCGGAGATGATGGTGGCTGTCCGGAGGCTGGAAATTACTGCAGGATGGCTGGAAATATGTGATGAGAAGAATGCGAAGCTGAAGAGAAGGGGCATCCCCTTCTCCTCTTCAACCGGCGGTGAAGATGGGACTGGCCGGCGGCTGGCTGAGACGGAGCGAGGAGGAAGCTGCTGCGGCGTGCGTGAAGAAGAAAAAGCTACGATTGTCCAATCCCCTCCGTGAGATGATGAAGAGACCACCATCGCCGGCCTTGACGGAGAAGAGAGTGGCCGGTGGTGGATGGTGGTGAGGAGCGGCGGTGGAGATTGGTGAAGAAGGAGCTGTGCGGGAGGAAATCACGATCAGAAAGAGACTTTGGCTTTTATATGGAAATTCCAGATCCGATCGAATGGCCAGAATTACTTTGATTTGTAACGAAGAGATCTGAATGAATAGTCGAGGTCAATTCGATTCAACGGTCAAACTGTGTGCGAAAGAATTATGCGATGATGAATTAGAGTTTTTCTTTTATTTTTTTTATTAATAGAAATTTAGTCTTTTCTTATCATAAACAGCTTCTTATCAAGTATTATATTTTATTAATAAAAAATTACAAAGACAACACTATTTAAAAATCTATAATTTTTTATTAGAAAAATACTAATAGATTTTACAAAAAGCATCGTCGATAATAACTTTAAAAAAATAATTCTTTATACTGAGTTTGGTTCGAATTATAATATATAATCTCCATAATAAAATTATGGAGAATGAAATATTATCAAATATTGTTTAATTTAATCCGAAATAATACAATCAAAATTTATTTGTATGGAAGTTTTAAAGTATCATCTAATTTAATATTTTATTATATTATCCATTTAATTATCCGACGACAACGGCTGACATCGATGGTAGTCGATGATCGACATTGGCATCGACGATTAGCAATCGACAGTGACAACGATGGCGATGACGACGGACCGACGACCATCAGCAGCGGTCGACGACCGACCGACGATCAACTGTGACGGCGGCGGCCGACCAATGACGACGACAATGGTCGACCGACAACTGACTAGATTGTTATTTAATAAATTGATCATAAGGATAGTTTTGTCCTAAATGATAAAAATCAGAGAGTATTTTTGAGGAAAATATTTCATAACCAAGAGAATCAAGAAAAACCAAGCTTCTTGGAAGTTTTTCAATTCTCCCATGTATAACTCTTTTGCTGATGTTGCATGACGTGTTGGATATCCATCATGACTTAGTAATTGTTCAAATCCTAAACCAAATAAGGTTTTTATTGATAACCTTAGATGAATAACTAAGATTATCAATAATAATCCCGAACCAAACGCAAGTTATAATATATAACATTGGTAACGTGATTACTAGGTAATCATATTATCAAGGTTATGGGGACTGAAACATTATCAAATATTGTTTGGTTCAATCCGAATTAATGTAATTAAAACTTGTTTGTTTGGAGGGGGCCCGACGGTCGACTACGATTGGCGGGCGGTCGACGGCGATCAACGGGCGATGGCACCGGTCGACGCCGACCGACGATCGACGACGATCGATCGGTGGCGGGCATGGCCGATCAAAGGATCGACAAAGGCGCTGACCGACGGAGATCGACGACAACGGCCGATCGACTATTTGATAAATTGATAAGGATAGTTTTATCCTAAATGGTAAAAATCCAAAGGTATTTTTGGGGGGAAAAAACTCATAATCAAGAGAATCAAGAAAAACCAAGTTAGTTTCTTGGAGGTTTTTCAATTCCCTCATACATAATCCTTTTGCGTATGACGTGTCCGACATCCATCATGACTTGGTAATCGTTCAAATCTTAAACCAAACAAGATTTTTATTGATAATCTTTGATGGATAACCAAGTTTATCAATAATAACCCTGAACTAAATGCACCCTAAAAATGTTAAACTAAAAACAACAATGTTTTTCACAAAAACGATATTTTTTAAATGTTATGTATTACTTTTTTGTTGCAGTGATGATTCTAGACTATCGATCGATCTCTTTTTTTATAATTATCATATAAATTATTGATTTATCTCCTCCATCGATAGAGGTAGTTGAAGGGAATCGATAATATAACGATTCTATTTTTTTTATTATATACATTCTTCTATTTATTGATGATTCAACGTATTTAGAAACTGAATAAATATGGATCTAAAATATTTAGCTCAGGATAACTCTAGAGCAGATAGATACGTAAAATTTTGATCTCCCGGGCACCATTCCATCTGTGTCCCTCTCTTGTACAGTATTTTGTTGTGCATAGTTCTTCCAGAGTCATATCTAAAATTTGAAGGCTGAATCGAGTTTTAAAAGATATATTAATGAATTAAACTTGGGACTCTTTATATTATTTTTTAGGTTCTTTTAAAAAGAGATTTGAATTATTTTAAAAAATAGTCTGAGACGATTACCTTTCTGATCTTACATCAGGTACGACCCTGAACCCTTCATACATAGCACTTAGGAGAAAAGAGTTATATATATATATTATTTTTTAGTTAAAAAAAATATCTTTCGTCATTTTATGGTTGGAATGAAAAAAAATATTAATTATGTTTTATTTATTTATTTTATATTATATTAAATGAATATTTGATAAAAAAGATTGGGTCCATAAAAAAGTTGTTGAGAAATTTTTTATAGTGAAGAGATGAATATGATTTTTTATTTTCAATGTGACGTTAATATGACATGGTAAAAACTACAAAGGAGTTCTTCAATAGATCCCACATTTGAAGATGCTCTTATATTAGATTTATTGCACGATCACGTCTCTATGCCCTAGCTAGTACTATATATAACCCTATTTATTCAATTAAAAAAATTATATATACGATTATAATTTATTTAATAATTTTAAAACTCAACTTAATTGATCAGTTTATTAGTTCAAAATGAAAATCATCTTCAGAATCCACCTTAGTTTCGGCTAATTAATTCTACCTCTACAATATTAGCATATGGCTCGCTAGCTACTAGCTCTTCTTAGTAAACTGGGCATGCAATATTATTGTGAGAAAAAACTTTTATTATAATTTATGTTGATATCTTCGTTTTATCAATTGCTCATAGTGTTTATCGATCGCTCTAATTATAAAAAACATATAAATTTTTAACTCTTAGAATTCATTCATATCTTCGTGTAAGTAAACATGATCGAATCTCAATACGGAGTATAAATGTTATGAAATGGAAATATATGACTCATTTTTTTTATTCTTATGTTTATATATCAAAATTGAAAAAGAATCACTCTGTGAATATATTAATTTTATTTATCACCTCACATAGTGCTCTTGCCTAACTAACTCCACTCGATCAATACATTTGACGCATTGGATTTAATCTCTCCATTTTGTCCACCCTTTCCGCCTAGAACAAAATCAAAGACAAATATTCTCAATTAGTTATTTTGTACTCGTATCTAAGTTTTATTTAATTTTTGTCCATCTTATTCCATTTTGATAGAAATAAAATAGAGTAGACGTTACGTTGTATAATTGAGTTTCTTTATCTTCTCATGTTTTTGGATAAATAAAGATGTGAAGACGATCATTAATTTACGTTGATGTCCTTTTTCTCTCGTTTCCATCCATCTAAATACTGATGGTCATATTTGTTAAAAATGATCAACAAAATATAAATTGATACGCTTAGGCAAATCTTGTTCTGATCAATTCGATATTTGATGTGTACAAATTGAGTTCGAATCATTTAGATTAAGTGCAATACAAGTCTTGGACTTGCATGGACAAGCCACATACATTAACTTATTTGGGCATTAATCTGGGGAAAATTTTTGTTGACACCGTTCATTTGACCAAATTTTAATTTTAAAATGAAAATTTTAAGATCAGCCCGAGTCATTTTGTTTACAAAAAACAATTAGTCGGGATTGGTATCTTAACTTTTTTTGGTCGAATTCTCGCCTTCGACTTTTCTTTGGCTTAGACTCGGAATCATGTCTAGTAACATCACACGAAAAAAATCTCTTAAAATTATTCTAACTTCTTGTGTCATCCTGAAGTAACTCTTGTGTTCTAGACGACATAAGAAGTTAGAATAATTTTGACAGATCCTCTTTATGCATGTTACTAAATATGATTCCGAGTTTAAGCCAGAGGAAAGTTGAAGGCGAGAATTCGATCAGAGAAGTTAAGATACTACATATAGATAGTGATACAAATCAAGCGTAGAAAAAAATTGTAAGTTATAAGAAACTGCTAATCGTCTTCTCAAAGACTGGTGACATCCTGTAAATATATGAATCAACATAGGTACTTATTGTATCATAAAATTTGAAACATACAAAAAGTAATGTAAAGAAAAAAAAACAACAATAAATTCTCCGAAGAAGAAATATATAAAATCAAACATTAATTATACATATTATAAAATAATAATATTATAAATTTTAGAATATACAATATACCTGCCTTGTGGAAGCAATGGATGAGCTCACACTGATCACCTGAAAAGACGAAGTACGATAAACCTAAAAAAGTAAAACATTAATTTTTTATTTATATTACACATTACATAACTTAATTTGAATAACATGTTGATGTTTTATGCGCGATCCAAAGTCGATATAATAGTTGTGCCGATCCAGGGGCGACGATGAACTATACCCACATGCCTGGAACAACGTTCTATCTTGGTGAACGACCCAGTCAGGGCATCGACATGATAAAATCATCGATCCTAACCGCGCAAACAACGCAGAAGAGTCAGCGTGACAGAGTCATTGGCTGTGCGAATGACACGGTAGAGGGCAACGGCGAAGCAGGAGCATCACCCTTGTCGCACGAAGGATGAGGTAGGGGCGACTGCAGCGAGGACACGCCTGTCGTGCGTGAGCTCGCGGTAGCACGCGCTAGCCTGCCGCGAGCACAACGCGTGCTCACGGGGTTGCCACCAGTTTGCGGTAGGCCAGTGAGCTTGCAGCGGCCGCACCTCGCAGCAAGCCAGCGAACTCGCGGCGAGCGCACCTCGTGCTCGCGGGGCCACCGCGAGCACTCGCATGTCGCGGTGCCCAACCGCGAGCACGCGCCTGCCGCAAGCTCGCGACAGCAAGCAGCAAAAAGCTCGATCGCAGGCGCTCCACGAGTGGCAGGCTTGATCTGCTCCGGCCGGAAGAGCGGAGAAGAGGGGAGGGAGAGATGCATACCGAAGGGGAGGATCGATCGGATCAGAGCGTGAGAAAGGGAAAGTAGGGAGGTGAATGATAATTAGAAATTTGGCGACGAATCAAATATTCGTCGCCAATTTTGCAACTAATTTAATATTCGTCGCAAAAATTTGCAATGAATTATTAAATTGTTGCAAATTCAGCGAAAAATTCATATTTTATCGTAATATTCTATGACGATTTTTTTTTCATCGCAAAATTAGCGACGAAAATAAAATTCGTTGTCAAATTAGCGATGAATATTAAATTCGTCGTCGTAAAATTATCCCATCGTTGTTTTTTCCAAATAATTGAAAATGTTCGATGAAAATATTTCGTTGCCAAATTTGTCAAAAATTTTGCAACGAATTCAGGATTCGTTGCAAATTTTTGCGACGAATATATGATTCGTCGTAAATTTTGCAACGAATCCTGAATTCGTTGAATCCTAAATTCATTGCAAATTTTTGTGACGAATTTGATTTTTCGACGTAAATTTGGACGAAAAAATATTTTAGTCGCAAATTTGCAACAAATTTTACGACGAAAATGAATTGTTAGAAATTTAAATAATTTTGCAATAAAAAAAATTTGTTGGAAATTTCGTTACTAATTTGTGCTGAAATTTAGAATTTATCGCAAATTTTGTTGTAAATTTGCAACAAATTATTTTTGTTGCCAAATTTCATCGTCAATTTGATGTTTTTTTTAGTGGTATTGACCAGTCGACTGGTAGAGTACTCGGCACTCGGACGACTTATTTGACTCGGATAGCCGACTGGGTTTATGACTCAATCGATTGGTTGTGTAGCTGACTGGGGCTTGACTATTGAGTGTGACTCTGGCATCAGCTGTAACGCCCGTAAAATTCCTAGCAATTTTACAAGAATTTTTGGCTTGATGATAATGGGATTTATGTGGGCTTTTTTTCAAAATAAAAGAAAAATAAGCCAAAAAGAGATGCAAGACCTAGGAATTGAACCCCAAACCTCTAGAGATAGCCAAACCCTATAGATGCACCCACTAACCAGAAGCCCAATAGGATTATATGATTAAGGAAGAGGGGAAACTATAGATAAGTGGGACTAAGGGTAAATGAAGAGGCATAGAAAAGAAAAGAGGAACTTCTCTTCCTCCCCTTTATAAAGAAGAGGGAAGATTGAATTTGGTCACTTCCTCTCTTCTTTCCTTCTTCTCACCGAAACCCTAGAAGCTCTCCCTCTCCATTTTCTTCCTCCCTTGGCCGAAACTCCTCCAAGCAAGAAGAAAGGGCTAGGGTTTGTGTTAGGTCATCTTCTTCACACTACAAGCAAAGCGAAGGAAGTAAGTATCCCCTCACCTGCATACGAGTAGCTTGTCGATTGATGTTTTGTGTCAATTTTTCCATGATCCATTCGGCCAAGCTATGAATTAGGGTCTCAATGAAGCTCTATGCTATGTTTATGCTATGTTTTATAACTAGATGATGATGTTAGGGGTTAAAGTGGATTAGGACAAAAGTTAACCCTAATAAACACTAAAGACCTATTCGGCCAAACCCTACTTTTAGGGTTTCAATGAAGTTCCATGCCATGTTTTTATAACTAGATGATGATGTTAGGGTTAAAGTGGATTAGGACAAAAGTTAACCCTAATAAACACTAAAGACCTATTCGCCAAACCCTACTTTTAGGGTTTCAATGAAGTTCCATGTTTTTTTTATAACTAGATGATGATGTTAGGGTTAAAGTGGATTAGGACAAAAAGCTAACCCTAATAGCCAACAAGGACCATTCGCCACCCCTAGATATTGATGACCCAATGATGTTTCAATCCATGTTTTGTAGGGTTATGATGTTGTTGTTGAATTAGGTTAAAGGCCAACCCTAAAAGCCCTACATGGACCATTCGGCCACCATAAACTTTGGGTGATTAAATGAAGTCTAATTCATGTTCTATATGCATATGAAGTTGTTATGAATTAAGTTAACATGTGTTTTATGTTGGGTGGATTCATGTTGAACTTATGATATTAAATGATGCTAAATGAGGATAACATGTTATAGGTTAGCATTTACTTACTTTTGATGTCATGCCTTATGCCATGCCCTATGTGTATGTGATGTCTAGGATATGTTAATGAAATGAAGCATGATGTGTATGAAATGAAGTACGCTATGCTATGAAATGAAGTATGATATGCTATGTTAATGAAATGAAGCATGTGTATGAAATGAAGTATGCTATGCTATGTTAATGAAATGAAGCATGATGTGTATGAAATGAAGTATGCTATGCTATGAAATGAAGTATGATATGCTATGTTAATGAAATGAAGCATGATGTGTATGAAATGAAGTATGCTATGCTATGAAATGAAGTATGATATGCTATGTTAATGAAATGAAGCATGATGTGTATGAAATGAAGTATGCTATGCTATGTTAATGAAATGAAGCATGATGTGTTGTGAAACGAAATATGCTATGCTATGTTAATGAAATAAGCTATGATGTAAAAATAAGCATATAAGTATTTTACCTTCTGCATGGCTTGTACCAAGACCTTAACAAGGTCCAAGAAGGGATGGGCTCCTAAGATGCCCTAGGTCGATGGAATAAGACTCGGGCCTAGGATGGGCTTCTATGTATGATTGCCCCTAGGTCGATGGAATAAGATTCGGGCCTAGTACGGGATGGGCTCCAAGATGCCTTAGGTCGATGGAGTAAGACTCGGGCCTAGGATGGGCTTCTACGTTATAACGATTGCCCCTAGGTCGATGGAATAAGACTCGGGCCTAGAAACCTATTAGGTTCGAGACTTGCTACCTCGGGCCTATTTAGGGATGCGCGCTATGATAATGAAAAAGTGGTACAATGCCAGGCCCAAATATGTTGAGATTTATGTTTACATACCTAAAATATATGTTTTCAAAGCATCCTGCATATGTGTACCACGATTGTTATGTTTACATGTTCCCATTATACATGTCACATGTTATGTTTGATAATATGATATGACGTCTATGTTTACATGTTATGTTCGATGATATGTTAGGAATGTTACATGTTTCTGTTATCTATGTCACTTCCTCGGTTTGATGATACGATATGATGTTTAGGTCTACAAGTTATGTTTGATGATATGTTAGGAATGTTTACATGCTTATGTTATACACATTACATGTTATGTTTGATGATATACTATGATGTTTATGTTACTTAGTTACATACGATGCATGTCATGTTGATTAAGCATATATCCATGTTATGTTGCTAAGTTATGGATGATACATGTTATATGTACTTATATTACTTATGCTACTGGTTAAGTTGATGACACCATGTATGTTACGTATTATACTGCTTATATGTTATGTATGCTACATGCCATGATTAAAGATGATGTATGGTTTTGTGAGTAGGACAGGATCTTACTAAGCCTGTGTGCTTATAGTTGTCTTTCCCTCGTACTGCAGATAAGGGTAAGGGATGGATAAACTAAAGGGAGCAACAGGAGGGGCCAATGTGTGTGGTAGTGGCATGGTGGAGAAGATCCGTTAGGTCTACATATATATGTGTTTACCTATGATGATGATGTCTATGGATGTCCTTATTATTCCTGCTCATGATGGTGTCGTTTAAGAACTTGAACTAAGCACTAAGTATCTATCTATGTTATGATGCATGTTCTATGTTAAAAAGAAGAAGTAAGAAGAAGTATCTATGTATGCTATGACGCATGCTCCATATGAAAAAGAAGAAGTATATATATATATATGTCAATGCATGTTTAGGTTTTAAAAGAAAAAAAAATGCCTGAAGTCTTCCGCTGTATGTATGTATGTATGTATGTATGTATGTATGTATGTATGTATGTATGTATGGTCGCGTCACGCGCCGCCCCTCCGGATTCTGTGTCCGAAAAAGGGCGGGCCTGACAGGTGGTATCAGAGCGGATCTGCCTTTCCACTACACACACATCAAGCTCCAAATCCTGCTGCTCCAAGTAAGAATTCTATGTCTACTTTAATTTTGTTGAATTTTTTTTTCATGTATGATAGGAAATGTTTCTAGCTAAATATGCATGAAAATATGTATGATACCCTTATGCTTGTTCATATATGATGTAAAATACCCTAAGCCAAATTATGCCTTAGAACGTGAATGAAGCTTAAGCTTGAAACGACCTTATGATAGCTTTAGTCTAATTATGCATAGGTAAACGAACGAAAAACTTATACTAGCTTTACTTTAATATATGAAGATAAACATGTCTGGAAGACGCGGTAGTAGAGCTGATGAGATAGCACCCCCGCATGACCTTACACACGTAGTCACAGAACTCCAGCGACAAGTCACAGAACAACAACAAGTAATAAATACCCTAATGAATCAGCGAGGAAACCCTACTGCCCCACCGACGGGCCCCGACCCGATGGTTCGACGGGAAGCTTACCTAATCCAAAGGGCGCAGACTAAAGCCGAAAATTTCTCTGCATCGGTGAACCATGGGATGCCCAAGCCTGGTTCAAGACGGTGGAAAGCATCGTGGAGCTACTGGACTGGCCCGAATGCGAGAAGATTAAGTGTGTATCATTCTGCCTTTCGGGAGATGCTCGGATGTGGTGGGAACGGGTTAAAACCAAGAGACAAGTAAATCAGATGAGATGGATGATTTGAGTACGAGTTCTTGAAGAATTCTTCCACATGAGGGTGACCAACAAGCATTACGACGAGTTCACTGGGTTCGACAAGGTGACTCATCGGGCCGCGTGAAGAGATTCAACCGACTGCACGCCTCGTGCCCGAGTTGGTCGTCAAGACGGAAAGAGAAAGGGTCGACTCATGTCAAGATGCTCACCGTAAATAGCTCAATGTGGCCGGCGGAGTTCATAGACCGCAGACCGCAGAGGAGCTGTTCAGTAGTGCCTTAATTACCGAGCATTACCTGAACAACATTAGTCAGCAAAAGAAAGCACTGAGTGAATGCAGGGGTCAGGCCCAGTCAGGAGGTCAGAGGAACCAGAGTGCTTGGAAAGGGAACCCCACTGGCAAGAGAAGACAATGGGAGAATCCTAAAGGAGGTCCAGCGAGCAAGCAGCCCAGGATCCCTCTGTGTGCTACCTGCGGGAAGATACATCCTGGAGTATGCTACCAAGGCACAAATCGATGTTACAACTGTGGACGGACAGGGCATAGAATCAAGGACTGTCCTATCCAGGTTCAGGCACCTCCTCAGCCGTATGCCCAGCCCAGGAGTGCTCCTCCACAGTTACATCAGATGCAGGCCGCAATCGAAGGAACCCCAATCCACCAAGGGAGACTAGAAGCCCCACCAGCTATGACAGATGCTAGGGTATTCTCTCTCACCCAAGAAGATGTGGCAAATGCCTCTACAGTTGTCACAGGTCAGATATTTATTTTCTGTCAGTATGCTACTGCATTATTTGATACTGGGGCAACACATTCGTTTGTTTCTACACACTTTACGGGAAACATAGACATACCACCACAAGCCCTAGATCACAAGTTCTTAACCACTCTGCCCTCGGGAGAAGCAATGCCCTTCACTCATATCGCGCATGCTGCCCATCGAGTGCAGCAGAGAACTCCATCGCGATCTGATAGTGCTCGACATGCAGGATTATGACATTATATTGGGCATGGATTTCTTGAGCAAGTACGGTGCTTCGATCGAGTGCCGAAAAAGGAAAGTGGTCTTCCAGCCGGAGGCGGAACCTAAGTTCAAATTTATTGGAGAGCCAAGGAGAAGAGTCAATAAGATTTTATCAGCCCTACAGGCACGTAAGATGCTAGACGGTGGATGCACTGGGTTTCTGGCACACATAGTTGATACAAGTCAAGTTGAGGATCAGAAGCTAGAGAATGTCAGAGTTGTATGAAACTACCCAGAGGTATTCCCAGACGAACTACCAGGGTTAGCCCCAGATAGAGAAATCGAATTTGAGATTGAGTTGATTCCTGGTACTAACCCGATCTCGTATGGGGCTGAATTAAAGGAACTTCAGGGACAACTACAGGAGTTACTCGACAAGGGACTTATTCGCCCAAGTCGCTCTCCATGGGGAGCTCCAGTGTTGTTGGTGAAGAAGAAAGATGGGTCTGTGCGAATGTGCATAGACTACCGCGCGCTAAATAATGTGACGATCAAGAACCGGTACCCTTTGCCGCGGATTGACGACATGTTCGACCAACTAAAGGGTGCCACCGTTTTCTCGAAGATCGACCTGAGGTCCGGCTATCATCAAGTAAAAGTGAAATCATATAATATACCAAAGACGGCCTTCCGGACCAGATACGGACATTATGAGTTCGTAGTTATGCCCTTCGGAGTGACGAATGCACCTGCTCTGTTCATGGATTTGATGAACCGGGTATTCACGGCATTCCTCGACAAATTTGTGATCGTCTTTATCGACGACATACTGATATATTCGAGAACCCCCGAGGAGAACGCAGAACACTTGAATGTGGTATTGCAGATCCTTCGGGAAAAAATAGTTATTCGCAAAGTTCTCCAAATGCGAATTCTGGCTCGAGCAAGTATCATTTTTGGGTCACGTGATATCCAAACACGGAGTGATGGTGGACCCAATGAAGATTGAATCCGTGAGTAATTGGAACCGACCAAGGAATGCCCGCGAGGTCAGAAGCTTTCTCGGGCTAGCAAGCTACTACCGGAAGTTTGTAGAGAACTTCTCCAGGATTGCCGCCCCTATGACAGTCCTCACCAGAAAGGACAAGAAATATGAGTGGATGGACGTCATGGAAGGAGTTTCTGAGTTGAAAAGGAGATCGACCACCGCTCCAATTCTTGCTCTTCCTGACAAGATAAGGCTTCGACATGTACATGGACGCCCAAGTTGGGACTGAGTCAGACTACTTATGCAGAATGGCAAGGTCATTGCCTACGCCTCTAGGCAACTCAAGGAACACGAAAGGAATTATCCCACCCACGATTTAGAGCTAGCGGTCGTGGTCTTTGCTCTCAAAACATGGAGACATTACCTATATGGAGCTCAGTGTAGGATTTATACTGCACCACGCAGTCCAAATATTTCTTCACACGTATGGACTGAACATGAGACGCAGAGCGGATGGCTCGAGCACAAATCAAGGGATTATGATCAAGAGATTCTTACCATCCGGGAAAGCTAACAAGGTATTGATGCACTCGCAGAAGTCTCGCGCCACCTTGATGTCTCTATCTGCTATCTCACCCTTAGAAAAAGAGATTATGCGTTACGGGTTGAAATCATTTCCGACAGCTCGACTCGACGATAGCACCGACGTTGCTCGATGATATATCGAAAAGCAAGCCCGTGACCCAAGCCTTCAGAGGATCAAGCAAGAGGTCTTAGAAGGAAAGGACGACGGTTTTGATCTCGATAGTGGAGTACTCTACCTCAGGGATCGCTTGTGTATTCCCAACGATCCAGAATTATGGAAGGAGATATTTGAGGAAGCTCACGGAACTCCTTACACGATGCATCCTGGAACCACCAAGATGTACCAAGACCTGAAACGAAAGTTCGTGGTCCGAATGAAAAGAGATGTGGCTCAAGATGTCAAGATACCGACCGCCAGAGGGTTAAGGCGTAACACCGAGACCCGGAGGAACACCGCATTGATCCAGATTCCGTAATGGAAATGGGAGGACATTTCTATGGATTTCATCTCAGATTGCCCAAGACGCATAAACGTTATGATGCTATATGGGTAATTAGGGACAGATTGACGAAGTCCGCCCATTTCTTAGCAATCAAGATGACCTATTCGACGGAGCAACTGGCTCAGTTATATTCTAGGGAAATTATAAGACTACATGGAATTCCTAAGACCATCATTTCTGACAGAGATGGTCGCTTATCTCCCATTTCGGGAATGTGTCTGTAAAGCCCTAGGCACGGTTATTGTTCAAGATCGCTTCCACCCTGCATGACATGCACGAAAGGGTAAATCAAGCATCGGAGGATATGTTACGAGCTCATACTCGATTTCAAAGGTAGCCGGTGCCGATACTTATGTTCGCGTAATTGCCACAACAATAGCTACAAGCTTACTATTGGAATGACACTCACGAGGCTCTATACGGGAGGAAATGTAGATCTCCCATATGCCGTACGAGGGTGGTGAAAAGAAGAGATGGGACTCCAGACGGACTTCATCGACAACACGACCCGAGCTATACGTGAACATCCGCCGAGAGAATTGAAACCGCCGAGCCGACAAAAGAGCTATGCGATATGCGGCGAGACCGTTAGAATTCAAGACGGGGACCTAGTATTCTCAAAGTGGCTCCTATGAAGGAGTGATGAGATTCGAAGGAAGGGTAAATTGAGTCCACGCTACGGGACCGTGATCCGATATTGCAGAGGATTGGCAAGGTAGCATAAGCCAGAGCCGCCCAAGAGATGTCGGCTATTCACAACGTGTTCCATGTCTCTGCTCAAGAAATGCATTCCCAAAGACCAAAGTGATCGAGCCACAAACCGCATAAGTTCAAGAGGACTCGAGATCGAAAGTCGCCTATCCAGATATTAGACCGAGAAATCAAGAGGCTAAGGAACAAAGAGGTGCCCTTGGTAAAGGTCGGCGTAATCAATCTGACGAGGAAGCCACCCGGGAACGCGAGGAGGACATGAAATGTATACCTGGATTGTTCTAAGTTTCGAGGACCTAAACTTTTTAAGAATGAAGGATTAGAATGCCCGTAAAATTCCTAGCAATTTTACAAGAATTTTTGGCTTGATGATAATGGGCTTTATGTGGGCTTTTTTTCAAAATAAAAGAAAAATAAGCCAAAAAGAGATGCAAGACCTAGGAATTGAACCCCAAACCTCTAGAGATAGCCAAACCCTATAGATGCACCCACTAACCAGAAGCCCAATAGGATTATATGATTAAGGAAGAGGGGAAACTATAGATAAGTGGGACTAAGGGTAAATGAAGAGGCATAGAAAAGAAAAGAGGAACTTCTCTTCCTCCCCTTTATAAAGAAGAGGGAAGATTGAATTTGGTCACTTCCTCTCTTCTTTCCTTCTTCTCACCGAAACCCTAGAAGCTCTCCCTCTCCATTTTCTTCCTCCCTTGGCCGAAACTCCTCCAAGCAAGAAGAAAGGGCTAGGGTTTGTGTTAGGTCATCTTCTTCACACTACAAGCAAAGCGAAGGAAGTAAGTATCCTCACCGCATACGAGTAGCTTGTCGATTGATGTTTTGTGTCAATTTTTCCATGATCCATTCGGCCAAGCTATGAATTAGGGTCTCAATGAAGCTCTATGCTATGTTTATGCTATGTTTTATAACTAGATGATGATGTTAGGGGTTAAAGTGGATTAGGACAAAAGTTAACCCTAATAAACACTAAAGACCTATTCGGCCAAACCCTACTTTTAGGGTTTCAATGAAGTTCCATGCCATGTTTTTATAACTAGATGATGATGTTAGGGGTTAAAGTGGATTAGGACAAAAGTTAACCCTAATAAACACTAAAGACCTATTCGGCCAAACCCTACTTTTAGGGTTTCAATGAAGTTCCATGCCATGTTTTTTATAACTAGATGATGATGTTAGGGATTAAAGTGGATTAGGACAAAAAGCTAACCCTAATAGCCAACAAGGACCATTCGGCCACCCCTAGATATTGATGACCCAATGATGTTTCAATCCATGTTTTGTAGGGTTATGATGTTGTTGTTGAATTAGGTTAAAGGCCAACCCTAAAAGCCCTACATGGACCATTCGGCCACCATAAACTTTGGGTGATTAAATGAAGTCTAATTCATGTTCTATATGCATATGAAGTTGTTGTTATGAATTAAGTTAACATGTGTTTTATGTTGGGTGGATTCATGTTGAACTTATGATATTAAATGATGCTAAATGAGGATAACATGTTATATGTTAGCATTTACTTACTTTTGATGCCATGCCTTATGCCATGCCCTATGTGTATGTGATGTCTAGGATATGTTAATGAAATGAAGCATGATGTGTATGAAATGAAGTACGCTATGCTATGAAATGAAGTATGATATGCTATGTTAATGAAATGAAGCATGATGTGTATGAAATGAAGTATGCTATGTTATGTTAATGAAATGAAGCATGATGTGTATGAAATGAAGTATGATATGCTATGTTAATGAAATGAAGCATGATGTGTATGAAATGAAGTATGCTATGCTATGAAATGAAGTATGATATGCTATGTTAATGAAATGAAGCATGATATGTATGAAATGAAGTATGCTATGCTATGTTAATGAAATGAAGCATGATGTGTTGTGAAACGAAGTATGCTATGCTATGTTAATGAAATAAGCTATGATGTAAAAATAAGCATATAAGTATTTTACCTTCTGCATGGCTTGTACCAAGACCTTAACAAGGTCCAAGAAGGGATGGGCTCCTAAGATGCCCTAGGTCGATGGAATAAGACTCGGGCCTAGGATGGGCTTCTATGTATGATTGCCCCTAGGTCGATGGAATAAGATTCGGGCCTAGTACGGGATGAGCTCCAAGATGCCTTAGGTCGATGGAGTAAGACTCGGGCCTAGGATGGGCTTCGTAGCTAGGACGATTGCCCCTAGGTCGATGGAATAAGACTCGGGCCTAGAAACCTATTACGTTCGAGACTTGCTACCTCGGGCCTATTTAGGGATGCGCGCTATGATAATGAAGAAGTGGTACAATGCCGGGCCCAAATATGTTGAGATTTATGTTTACATACCTAAACTATATGTTTTCAAAGCATCCCGCATGTGTACCACGATTGTTATGTTTACATGTTCCCATTATACATGTCACATGTTATGTTTGATAATATGATATGACGCTATGTTTACATGTTATGTTCGATGATATGTTAGGAATGTTACATGTTTACAGTATCTATGTCACTTCCTCGGTTTGATGATACGATATGATGTTTAGGTCTACAAGTTATGTTTGATGATATGTTAGGAATGTTTACATGCTTATGTTATACACATTACATGTTATGTTTGATGATATACTATGATGTTTATGTTACTTAGTTACATGATGCATGTCATGTTGATTAAGCATATATCCATGTAATGATGCTAAGTTATGGATGATACATGTTATATGTACTTATATTACTTATGCTACTGGTTAAGTTGATGACACCATGTATGTTACGTATTATACTGCTTATATGTTATGTATGCTACATGCCATGATTAAAGATGATGTATGGTTTTGTGAGTAGGACAGGATCTTACTAAGCCTGTGTGCTTATAGTTGTCTTTCCCTCGTACTGCAGATAAGGGTAAGGGATGGATAAACTAAAGGGAGCAACAGGAGGGGCCAATGTGTGTGGTAGTGGCATGGTGGAGAAGATCCGTTAGGTCTACATATATATGTGTTTACCTATGATGATGATGTCTATGGATGTCCTTATTATGCCTGCTCATGATGGTGTCGTTTAAGAACTTGAACTAAGCACTAAGTATCTATCTATGTTATGATGCATGTTCTATGTTAAAAAGAAGAAGTAAGAAGAAGTATCTATGTATGCTATGACGCATGCTCCATATGAAGAAGAAGAAGTATATATATATATATATATATATATATATATATATGTCAATGCATGTTTAGGTTTTAAAAGAAAAAAAAATGTCTGAAGTCTTCCGCTGTATGTATGTATGTATGGTCGCGTCACGCGCCGCCCCTCCGGATTTTGTGTCCGAAAAAGGGCGGGCGTGACATCAGCTGGTGGGTTAGACTAGTCGACTGGTCACTGCCAATCGATTAATATAATTGAGCAGTCAACTGATCTTAAGTGACCAGGGCACAAAATGTCTAGTAGTCGACTGATAGCTTATGACAAATCGACTGATGACTATGACAGTCAACTGCTAGGTCGGGACAGTCGACTGATCGACCGTTTTCGATGTGGATTAGTCCGTTATGAGATAATGAATAACTAGGCAACCAACTGATAAGTAAGGTCAGTCGAATGCCAGACGAAAAATCAGCTCGAGCAGTGCTTTAAATGGAGGCTACATAAGAGGGTTGAAGAAGTTAATTCTTCGAGTTCTTGAAGGGGAAACGCGATTGTTTTTTCAAACCTTCAAAACATTTCAAAGCAATCAAAAAACCAAGCAATAAAAAATTTTCATTTGTAAAGTGTTTTCATTTTTTTTATTTCTTTTGTTTCTTATATTTGATTGTACACTTGTAAAATTCCATTGTAAGAAGTTTCTTCACTTTCAATTTGTTTCTGAGAAGGAGAAAGTTTAGTAGTGGTATACATCATTAGAGCTCACTCTAGAGCTCGATCATAGAATAGAAATTAGAGTTCTAAATCACATAAAATATTATGTTGTGATTGTATTATTTTTATTATATATTTTGTATTCCATTATGTATTAATGTTTTTGTAGATAAACAAAATCGAAATCATAGTGAAAGATAAAATTATTATTCACACGAACACATCCCAATAAAGTTTACTCTTGGGAGTCACTTCCACCCATTCATTATCTATTTTATATTCAAACTTCCAACGGTATTTTCCTTGGGCCGCCAATCTGATTAATTCTATTCGTCGATAGCTCGATATAGTTAGTTTGCTGAATTCATTTGATTGACTCAGTAGACGAAGTCAAAGTCCTTGGAGTGGATGGAATATAAAAGTCAAATGGAGATCGATCGTTGAGGAAAAAGAAAGAGAGCCTGGCATTGGCATCTCCCAATTATAATGCACGCGGTTGCTTCTCTTCCCCTTCCGTGGCATTGGCATCGCCCAATTAGAATGCACGCGGTTTCTTCTCTTCCCCTTCCGTTTTCTCCCGCTCTGCGAAAAAACAGGAAGCAGCACAAAGCCCACGACAGCGGAGGAGGAAGAGAGCCAACTGCAATGGCAATGGAAATGACGATGGCCAAGGCACCGTGATCATGACCATCCATTTCGCCGGTAACCACCCCCACCAGCTGGTCTCTGCAACACTTAATCGCCGGTGAAGGAGCCGGCGGCGGCGTGGACCAAAAAGGAGATGCCTTTGGATTTTGTGGACCCCTCCGACTCCCCTCAAGATCTCATTTCTGTCGCTCTTGCCTCTGCCCTCCTCCTCCTCTCCGCCGCCTCCTTCGCCGCCATCCTCCTCCGCTTCCGCCGCCGCCGCCACCGCCTCCACGACCTCCTCAGCCCGCTCTGGCCCGTCCGCCTCCTCCTCCCTTTCTTCGCCTCCCTCTGGTCCTTCTCCGAGCTTCTTCGCTCCCACGTCCTCCGCCGCCGCTTTCCCTTGCTCCAACGCCACCCCGCCCCCCTCTGCCACGCCTACCTCATCTCCTCCCAACACCTCGCCGAGCCCGCCTTCCTGATCGTCCTCCTATTCCTACTCCGCGCTTCCACCCGTCCCAGACACGCCTCCTCTGCAGCCTCCGTCTTCGCCGCCGCCCTGGCCGCCTCGCTCCTCGCGGTCCTCCCCTTCCTATTCCTCCATTCCCTGTACCTTTACCTTTTCCCCAAAGCCTACGCCTCCTCCTCCTCCTCCTCTGGCCGGTGCGCTTACCCCCTCTTCGGCACTGTCCTCCTCGCCGCCTTCACCGCAGTCTTCGTCCCCATCTTCGTCTCCGCCTCCTGGGAGGCCGTCTCCATCGTGATCAACCGGCGCCTTCGGCGACGTCTCTACGTGCTCTGTGCCGCGGTGGTCGCCTCCCTCTCCGTCCAGGTGACGGCGCTGGCGCTTTCCATTCTCTGGAACCCCGACGACAACGCCTTCCAGTGGCTCTACGTCATCGATACCGCCTCCGCTGTGGTTCTGATCTCCTTTGGCGAGGTCATCCTCGTATTCTGGCCCGCCGTCGACGCGCTCTCCGTCGGCGACGTGGCGGAGGCGGTGCGTGGGGAGGAGGCCGCCAGGAACACATGCGCAGCGCAGCAACCGGTTTTCATAGTCGTTTGATGCAGATGGCGCCATCCGGTGACTTCAATTTCTTATTTTTTAAATATTATTAATATTATTATTATTATTATTATTATTATTATTATTATTATTATTATTATTATTATTGTTTGCTAAAGGATTTTTTTTTTTTAATTTCTCCCCCATCTGTTGAGGAAATTTTTGTAGCCTCATGCTTATAAGTCAGACGAAGAGCTAGCACGGCGAAGAAGGGAGACACAAGGATGAAAGAAGCAACCAATTAAGTTGAAATGAGACTCACAGATTAGCCACGACTCCAACAACTTATCAATTATGTCCTTCATACCGACAAATTAAGAGTAATCTACTATGCATGAAGATGAAGATTAAGATGAAGATGATCCCTTCCACGTTGCATTGAACATGTAGCTAGCTAGGGTACGTATAGCATGGAAGGAGAGTGCACGCAGACAAAAATTCTATCGGATGGAAAACTATATATAGGCCTTGATCCCCATGCATGTTCAAGTGCACGACCAGGCCATGCATTGGCAATGACAATTTTAAAAGAGAATTAATCACATCAAATTAGAATTAATCAAATATGCTTGATCAATAGACTTTGTCAAATAAGATAAGATAAAGTTTTCTTATTTAGATTATTTATTTGAATATTTTAATTGATTTAGTCTTGTAATGGATCTATAAATATCCTATTTATGTACCAAGCAAATCAATAAGAAATATCTTTTAATTCTTCCCACGATTCATGTTATTCTAATATAGTATCAGAGCCACCGTAGTGTTCCTCTTCTTCCTCACACGCGGCGATCGGCGGCCTTCCTCGACAGCAGGCCAAAATTAATTTCCACAGACCCTGCTCCTATTTCCATGCACGTGTTGGAAGATTGGATTCCACCTGCATCTTTGAAGAAGAAAAAAAAAACTCAAGTCAGGATCTCAACCGAAGCCTGCTGGTGGAGAAGTCTCTCCTCCATTGCAATTTCAGCATCTCCTCCACTGTAATTTCAGCCAAAGTCTGTTGGTAGAGAAGCCCATACGTTCCAGTGTCGTCTCTCCCTGTGCCCGGCTGCTTCCTTCTTCCCTATCGGCACAGCGAGTTGGAATTTGAAAAGGCAGACTATAGATCCCTAAACTCGATGCCCTTGCTGCCACTGCGACTTCCTCATTAACAAATATTCACCTGGTTGTCTGCTGTTAAAATCAAATGTCTGAATCTTCTTCCATGGAAATAAATTAAGTGGCGTAATTTTTCTCCTTACCTATAAATGTCATATCCTATCTTTCTATTAAACTTACGGCTGATAATTATTTACTTTAGAAGATACAATTCCAATCGTTACTTCGTGCTCATGATCTATTTGGAATTATAGATGGTACCTCTCCTAAACTCCAAGAAGATGATCCTAATTATACAGCTTGGAGCAAGAAGGATCAGCTAATTATGATGTGGATAATTTCATCGCTTAGCGAGTCTATACTTCCTATTATTGTAGGGCTTGACACATCTTAACAAATATGGGAAACTCTTGCTCGAACTTTTGCATCCAAGTCTCAAGCGCGATTACCTCAACTTCGCATGCAACTACAATTGTTTCAACGAGGAGATAAATCTATCGATGAATATATTCAATCAATCAAAACCATTGCTAACAATCTAAGAGCAATTGAGCATCCAGTTTATGAACCAGATTTGTTGATTCATGTTCTTGTAAGTTTAGGGTCTCAATATGATAATTTTATTCCCAGTGTAACTACACGTATGGAGCAAGTGTCGCTTGATGTTATTCATGGCATGTTGACCTCTCATGAAATACTCTTACAATTACAATATCAGAGGATGTCAGATTCTATTGTTCTTTCTGCACATACAACCAACAAATCCGATACAACTATCCATCAACAACACAATCAATGAAATTAAGGTGAAAGAAATACAGGATAAGGATGAGAACGAGGGCGAGGACGTTGTCAAATTTGTTTTGGCAATGGTCACTTTGCACATCAATGTTATAAGAGATTTGATTCAAACTTTCCCGGAGGATTTGCATCATCAAATCAACCTTCATCCTCAACTTCATCATCTCATCCAGGAGCATATTCTCTTGCCAGCAATCCTTATATGACTGTGGCAAATTCTTCAGCCTCAGGATGACATCCAGATTCTGGGACAACTCATCATGTTACATTGGATTATGACATTCTCACAGATGCCTCCCCCTATCATGGACCTGACATGGTACAAGTAGGCAACGACTCAGGTTTGAAAATTACTAACCTTGAAAACATAATTTTTCATTCATCCGGTCGAACCTTTCGTGTGCAATACTCTTCATGTTCCTTCAATCACTAAGAATTTACTTTCAGTTCGTCAATTTACTATTGATAATAATGTGTTTTTTGAATTTCACCCTCATCATTGTCTTGTAAAAGATCCTGCAACCGGAATGACTCTACTCAAAGGAGAAATTAAAGATGATCTTTATTACCTTCAACCCACATCTACCAAGGCTTTCATTGGAGAACACACAAGTAAATCCTCTTGGCATGCATAACTTGGTCATCCATCTCTTCGTCTAGTTCAAGATATCATCAATAAATTCAACTTACCAACTTCTTTGACGTCTTCTTCTTATTCTTGTGAAGCATGCATGGAAGCAAAGAGTCATAAATTACCTTTTTCTACTTCCTCTCATGTATCTAGTTTTCCTTGAGAAATAATTCACTCTGATGTATGAGGACCTGCTCCTATTCTGTCAAACCAGGGTTTTCTTTATTATGTGGTTTTTATTGATGATTTTAGTAAATTTACTTGGGTGTTTCACATGAAAAGAAAATCTGATCTTCTTGATATTTTTTGTCGATTTCAAAGGCATGTTGAACGTTACTTTACTCGTAAAATACTCTCTCTTCACTCCGATTGGGGTGGAGAATATCATGCGCTTCATCACTATCTCGACTCATCAGGTATTCTTCATCGGGTATCATGTCCTCACACTCCCGAACAAAAGGCATGAAAGATCAAAGTATTGTTGGAGCTTTACAGTATGTTACTATCACACGCCCTGATATTACGTTTGCTGTAAATCGTGCTTGTCAGTTTATGCATGCTCCAATAGAACAAAATTGGGAATGTGTGAAAAAAATTCTGCGATATCTCAAAGGCACTATACTGCACGGTCATCTAATATATCATCATTCATCGCGAGATTTACACGCCTATAGTGATGCGGATTGGGCAAGTTCTCCCGAATATAGGCGCTCTACCAGTGGATATGCAATATTTCTTGGACGAAATCTTATCTCATGGAATTCGAAAAAGCAACCTACAGTTTCTCGCTCAAGTACTGAGGCTGAATATAAAGTTATAGCCAATGCAACATCTGAAATTATTTGGCTTCAATCATTGCTTTCTGAATTACATCTTGTGTCAAATATCACACCGAAAATTTGGTGTGACAATATTGGAGCAACATATCTTACGGCAAATCCGATCTTTCATGCTCGTACAAAACACGTAGAAATTGATTTTCATTTTGTTCGAGAGCAAGTTGCAACTAAACAATTATCTGTCTCGTATATTTCTACAGAAGATCAAATTGCTGATATCTTTACAAAGCTATTATCTAGACATCGTTTCAATAAGTTGGCAATCAAACTCAACGTGAAAGATCTCCCGTTGAATTTGCAGGGGGATAAAAGAGAATTAATCAAGCAGACTGCATCAAATTAGAATTAATCAAATATGCTTGGTCAATAGGCTTTGTCAAATAAGATAGGATAAAATTTGCTTATCTAGATTATTTATTTGAATACTTTAATTGATTTGGTCTTATAATGGATCTATAAATATCCTATTTATGTACAAAGCAAATCAATAAGAAATATCTTTTAATTCTTCCCACGATTCATGTTATTCTAACAAATTTATCATGTGCTAGGAATGAAGGAAGGAAGAAAGAACGGCAATTTACCAAACACAGCAGCCGAAGTTCGGATTTGCCCAAAACGCGCACTATAGTTTCAGAATGACCAAATCGCGCGCTTAATTCCCAAAATACCCCTCCCGTCAAACAACGTTTTTAATGCAAAGATCCCGCATGCATCCGAGGCACATTTCCAAATCCCGAGCCATCGAAACGTCCTGTCCAAACAAGTCACCACATTATCGTCTTCGTGTCTTCAGCTTCCGGGAAATCTTCGAGCGCACAAAAACTTGGAAAAGCTTAGACTCCATTTTTCCTCCTGCTTCATTACGTTAGTTTCCGAGTTCTTGGAATTTCGTCGAGACGCTTCGAGGTAATATGGTGTCGTCCTCTCATTTAACTAGAGTTTTACCCATTTCTTACTCGGTTTTAGGGTTTAGTTGAAAGGCGTACATCTCATTGGGTTTTTTCTACCATTTCGTGTTGCAGAATGAGTCAAGCATCCGGTTCAACCTCTCCTTCACCGCCAAGGTATGTGTTGCATTCCTTGCTTTAGTCAATATAGTATGCCATATGTTTAAAATGATTTCTCGTTATGGTTTTGGAATGGTTTAAAACATTCAAATACAAATGGACGATCTCTTGATCAGTATATGAATTAGATAAATAGAGCCGTAAATTCCCAGCACCGTGGTAATGGAATTAAAACTCCCAGCACCAGGGAGATGAACTAGTCAAGAAAAATTGTGGTGCTGGGAATTTCTATCCCAGCACCACCGTGGTAATGGGATTAAAACTCCAAAGAACACTATGGTCTTTGGGAATGTAATTTCGACACCATGTACATATAAGTTGCCGGATTTGTTGGTAGTGCTGGGAATTAAAACCCCAGCAACATAGTGGTTCTGCATTTAAAAATCTCAACACCAGGGAGATGAATTAGTCAAGAAAAAAGGTGGTGCTGAGAATTTATATCCCAGCACCACCGTGGTAATGGGATTAAAACTCCCAGCAACACCGTAGTCTTTGGAGAATGTAATTTCCAGCACCATGTACATATAAGTAGCTGGATTTGTTGGTGGTGCTGGGAATTAAAACCCCAGCAACACAGTGGTTCTGCGTTTAAAAATCCCAGCACCAGGGAGATGAACCAGTCAAGATAAATGGTGGTGCTGGGAATTTATATCCCAGCACCGTGGTAATGGGATTAAAACTCCCGGCAACACCATGGTCTTTGGGAATCTAATTTCGACACCATGTACATATAAAAGCTGAATTGTTGGTGGTCTTTGGGAACTAAAACCCGGCAAACACGGTGGATTCTAACGTTTAAATATTTGACACCGGGGAGATGGGAACTGGTCGAGACAAATGGTAGTCTTTGAATTTATATCCAGCACCACCGTGGGCACAGGATATAAATTTCGACACCGTGGAGAGGAACTGGCGAGAAAAGAGTGGTGATGTCAATTTTTTTACAGGATTATTGCGAAAGAATTGCTGAATCTCAATTTGTTTTTACAATTACAAAATGAAGGAATAAATTATGTATTTTGTAATTGTTAGGGAAATAATGAGTGTCTTGAAAAGCTATGATGGACCCGGCGTTTTAGGCCACTTTATTGAATTTTTGGAGGTCCAGTGCTAAAGGAAGCAACGCGTCGGTTTGTTTACATGAAAGGCACTGAGAGATAATTAAACAAACCCCATTTTTGCTGTTTTTTTGAATATACAAGACATTCCACAAATTCGTGGAATATTGGTCAATATATTTCAAAGTTGGGATTCGACAAGTAAAAGCTTTAAGTTTTCAACTGTGCCAGTTGCTTTCACCAGAAGAGATGTGTCCCTTTTGCTCGGTATTGCAGATAGAGGGGCTTATTTTCCTATGAATTCAACTAATGCATCAGGTGCTCTTTTCAATTCTCAATTCTCCAAAAAGAACCAACTAGATCGAGGTTAGAGTTTTGCTTAAAACCTTTGCTACTAGAGTAGAAGTAGATGAAGATGTTTTGGTATTTTGTAAGTTGTATGTATTGTATATATTTGCTTGTGTTTTGTACTACTACATATAAGGTCCCCATAGGTCTTGTAGATATTGTAGATGATTTTGACAACATAGGTAGTTTCAATTGGGTCGAAGCCATCCATCAATTTATGGCTCCACAATTGCCTACTATTGGAGATATATGTTCATCTAATAATCGATTCTTGAAGAGAATTCCTTATCTAAAGGGGTTTCAGGCCTTTTGGTGTAAGTTCTTTCTTCTTGAATAATTTTTCTTTTATATTTACGTAAGTATGTAACACTTCGATATGAAAGCGCTTGGTTTTACGGAACATGTCCCAATCCAGAGACCGTACAATACTGAAGGCCCACGAATAAATAAGTGGAGGGCATCTCCTTCACATATTACCAAGGTCAGGAATTTATTGGAGCAAGTCTCCCCTGAACAGGTAAATAGAAGACCACAACTTAGCAATTTTTCATTTTCGTTATCTAAATAATTGTTGATTTTTTGATAGGTCATTGTTGATCTAGTATGTACCCGTAGTGAAAATATATTGCTTGATAAGGTTGACTATTATATTGAAAATACTCCTCATCCAATAGAGACATTATCATCACAAACTATACAAGAAAAATACCCTACTAGTGAATGTCATGAGTGTTTAGTTTATCAGAGACAACTCAAAGAGTTAAGAATGGAAAACATGACACTAACTGAAAGGGTAAAAGAACTAATGGAAATTATAGGAAGAGAAGGTATGGAGCCTGAACCAAATAAGCCTGAAGTTGACCCTCAACCTCAACCGGAACCAATTGCCCGGTAGAGAAGCGGCGAGATAGAACCCGCTATGATTACGAGGATACTCCGGTTGATAGTCCACTTGTGGGCAAAATTGGTACCTCTCAAGCAAAAAAAAAAGGCGAAATTTCGATGTTGAGTTATTAGAAGGGCAACTGATAAAGTCGTAAAAGAAGTAGAAGTGTTTGACAAGAAAGGCAAACAAAAAATTGGTATGGATGAATTATGCAGCGAGGATACTATCGTATTTTGGAAGAAGATGAAAAGATCTTGTGAGGATGAAGCAATAATTGATAAACTCAACCAAATGAGAATGGAAGCCATTGCGGTTAGTCGAATACTTCCCAAAATTAGTTTGTGTTATTTTATTTAAATAACTAATATTATTTTTGTATTATAGTATGTCGAGAAGAAGTGTAAGTGAAGAACCAGAAACAAGATGCTGATGTGACCTACTTGCTAAAAAGTTTAGAAAAAATAAAGTATGGTAGTTACATCCACCATTACATTCAAAAATTTTATTACAATATTATAAAGTGCAAATATTTATTTACGATTAAATTTTTTTGTAGGCCGATAACAGGTTATGTTTGGGAGGAAGGTCCTTTTTTATTAACTCTGAATTCTTTATACTCTGGAGTTAATGGATGCATTTTCCTGAGATGGGGAGGTTATCGATACATTTTGCTCAATTCTTTTTAGGGGGGCCTCCTCTTCATGTAGGTCATATAACAAGTCTGCGTATTGCTCATCCCTGTTCATTGTAAGGGAGTTAAATTATCTTGTATTTTCACGACATTTGATGTTATACTAACTGTTTAAATATTTTTTCCTCTACACACAATTTCAGTCAGCATTAAGATTATCGTGGAAGACTGCCACAAGACAAATCATAAACACAGACATGAATGATGGAGAGGTTAGATATATTTTTATACCTCTAAATACTGACCAAACTCACTTTCACCTGTTGTGTATCGACACAAAAGCAATGAGTTTCAATCATTACAACTCCATTTCATATGGTGGAAGATCAAAAGCTGATTTTGAAGCAGTGGTGAGTAGTTAAATATTTTAAATATAGATATTCCATCAATTTAACTTTGTTATCTGTTAATGAATAGTTATGTTAACTTAGTCATCGTTTAATTATAGGTATCCCAATTTAAAGGATATTCACCTAAGGAGCTTGATTCATCCATGTTTACAAGGCTATTACCCCATCGGAATTTGGGTTTACATTTACAAGATTGTCCGACAAGTGGCAAGGTACTAAAGAAAAATCTTGAGCGTGAAAATTATACTTTTGAATTGAAATATAAAATTTTTCTTTGCATGTTTACAGTAATGATTGTGCCTTCTTTGTGATCTGATACATGAGATATACCTTTATGGTGAGAAGATTGACTTGAAAACAATGACATGACAAATTGAGAATAGATGTCTCTGTCTCAATTTTAAGGGATGAGTTCTTCTGATGTAATTTTAGAAGTGTTCTGGGAGTATGACAATGCATTGTTGTAATTAATGAAATTTGCTAAGTTGTAAATGAATCGCTTCCCATAGATCAGCGTATAAATATGTTTATTGTTTGTGTTTGAGCTTTAATAAATGTTATATAATATATTGTTCAATACTTTGCTGGTGCTGACAATGAAATCCCAGGAACACAATGACCCTGGGATTAAATTTTGCATTACACAGTGGTTCTGGGATTTTAATTCACAGCACCACGTACAATTTCGAACTCATCGAGAAATACGAAAAATTGGGAATTTAACTCCCAGGAACACAGTGGTGGTGGGAATTAAAGTCCCAGCACCATGTATAATTCGAACTGGGAGAGAAATAAGGTGGTGCTGGGAATTAAAATCCAGAACTCAATGATCTGGGATTTTAATTCCGTGACCACGTCTGTTCGAATCGTCCAGAATACGGTGGTCTTTGAATTTAACTCCGTGAACACAAGGTCTTTGGAAAAAGTCCCACCACCACGCATATTTGAACGCCAAGAAATAAGGTGGTCTTGGGAATTAAATTGCGAGAGAACACAATGGTCTGGGATTCTAATTCCCGGGACCACGAACAATTTCGAATCGCCAAGGAATACGGTGGTCTTTGTAATTATAATCCCGAAACTCGGTGGTCCTGGAATTTATTTCCCGTGACCACGTCTGTTCAAATGGTGAGGAATAAGGTGATCCGGATTTCAATTCTCGTGACCACGCATAATTTAGAATGGCCGGAACACACGGTGGTCACAGGATTTCAATTCCCAAGACCACGTCTGATTTAGAAACAGTAGGAACACGGTGGTCTGGATTTCAATTCCAGCACGTACACTTTCAAATAGTAGAAAATAAGGTGGTCGACAATTTAAATTCGGGAAACAGGTGGTCTCAGTAGGGCCATCAATGGATTTTGGCCAAAACCTATTGATGGACCTACATGAGTCCAAATTCAAATCTTTACATCGATCAAAGACCTAACAGCTTCACATGGTGTTGCGTCGAGAAGCTTCCTTCGATCCTCCCGGTTTGGCCGTGCGTGCAGGGGCACGATTTCAAAATTGGGTGTAAACCTAATCCTGCCTTGAAAATCAGAAAGTTTGGACACGATACACAGATGGCCAAGTCCCCAAGGCACTGGAGTTGGATTGGACCGAAGTTGAGGTGACTAGGGCCATCAATGGGTTTTGGCCACCGAAACCCATCATGGACCTACAGAGTCCAAATTCGAATTCTTTACATCGATCAAAGACCTAACGGCTTCACATGTTGTTGCGTCGAGCAAACCGTTGTGATCCTCCCTGGCTCCCGGTTTACGCCCGTGCCACTTGGCACGGGCATGATTCTGAAAATGTGGTCTGGGAATTAAATCCCAGAACACAGCCTGGTCCCGAAATTTAATTCGAGGACCACGCCGCTTTGACCGCCGAGAAATAAGGTGGTCTTTGGGCATCTAAACCCAGAACACCGTGGTCTTGTAAGTGAATTCCCGGCACCACGTCATGATCAAACCGGGACGAGATAAAATGTAGTCTTGGGAATTAAATCCAGAACACGATGTCTGAAATTTAATTCCCGGACCACGTCCCATTCGCGAATCGCCGAGAAAAGGTGGTGCCGGGAATCTTAATCCCGAGGAACACGTTAGTCTTGAAAAGTGAATTCCCACCACGCATAGCTCGAATTGGCCGAGGAATACGGTGGTGCTGGGAATTTAACTCCCAGGAACACAGTGGTCCTGGAAATATAATTCTCAGGACCACGTCCATTTGCGAATAACCGAAATAAGGTAGTCTTTGGGAATCTTAATCCCAGAACACGGTGGTCTGAAATTTAATGCCCAAAGACCACGTAGAAATCACATCACAAAATCATAAAGTCGTGGTTGAAATATTTAACAAAATATATATATTCCATAATTGTACAGATACTACACAGATTGCAAACACCTTTGCAGCTGACTAATGACTTTTACAAGCAGACACCTTGGTGTAGTTACATATCTAAAACTCTGTATAGTCTTACAACATATCCACTACAAAGATACCTAATTGCAAATAAAATTGTGAGCTGCGCATTATTCTATTCCCCACCACGAATCTGAAGCTCCTCATATCTTGCTGTCTGAATCTTTTAGGGTACCCAAATAGTAGGCTCTCAATGTATCGTATTATAAAAATGCGAATCATATTGTAAAAATTAAAAATTATTAGTCCAATGCTAGCTTATAAAATATGGTATTTACAAAGATTATTAGATGTCTTACGAAGAGCTTTATGCAGGACCACGGACTCGGCGCGGAAAAGTTTGCATTCTGAAATTTTTTCAAGCCGAGGATGCGATTATCATAATATCTGAAGTGCATCTTTTAAAGAATTCAACACAGGACCGAAATAAATGCTATGAATCCTCCATACACAAACGGTTTATTTAGCTGAAATCTAATATAATGCTTACTGTTTCTTCAAATTGAGTAGTGTAAGCCTTCCTGACGGACAAGGAGTTGTAGTGGATGAACTCTGAAATTTCCAAGTCGGCCACTAGTAGGTGGCAGTGATCATCACGGATTATTGGACAAAATATGTATCTGATTGGATTGCCTGGGGTTTTAAAAGTTTGGTCGAATGCTTGGGCGTACATAATATTAAACATATCCTGTGTTTGTATAAAAAAATTTGTCAAAACACCGAAGCCGTAAAGTTTACAATTCCTTGCAAAAGGGCCAAAAACTTACCGGGAATCCAGCCCCACAGAAAATTGAGTTATAGTACGGCTTATCAGTCACCTTGCCTTTGCTCATTAAGACTGAAAAATATGCGCTTATGCAATCCCCATGTGTCAAAACATTCCAATCAAATATTGTAAGGAAAGAGTCCATGTATAAGTTAATAGCATCGTTCTTCCACACTGGTCCTGATACTGTCACACTATACAAGGAAAGGGTTATTAGCAACTCCCAAAACATAAGATGAAAGGTATATACAAAGAATATAAGATTGTCTTACTCTATTTTTTTTAGTTTCAATAAAGACTCCCGGCGTTTGGATCTATCTTCTAAGCGAATTCTTTATAAACTTCTTGTATACAAAATAAAATTGTTGAGTTTGAAATATTTTATGCGAAAAATAGGAGACGGGATAACTTATGCTCACCTCCAAAATCCTCGCTTGACGCCGTCAGTGTTGGTTGTTTTTCTGTGGAGACTTGTGTGCCAGATGTCGATATTTTGGGTTCACCCTCCTCGCAATTGATTTCCCTTTTATCTCCGGCACGACTCGCTCAATGTTTGGCTCTGCGAGAGATATTAGGGTCTCTTGAGGATACTCAATAGCCTTGGTGGGGACAATTAGAGTTTCAACTCTCCTTCTTTTAGGGATGTTTGAAAACCATGAAGGAGGGAGGCTTCTAAGGCTAGGGGTGATAGGCGTCAAGAGCCTTCTTCCTCACACAAACCTTCCGCTTAGTGTATGCGAAGAAGAGTTGGGTTTGTGCGACTTGTATAGGCTGTGATTGTAACCCTCTACATCCCGGGATTGTAAATTGAGTTGAAGCTCGTATTAAAGCTGTCTTTTCAGGATTAATGCTTCTTTTTCAGCAATTATATCATCCCTTTCACTTATCTCGTTGTCCTTCCTCTTCCTGACCTCCTCTAACTCTTGAAGAAGCTCCTGTATTGTCTTTTCTTGTTGTTCGATGGTCGCTTCCTTAAGTAGGGAGGTGCTTTCAAAATCACACCTTGCTTGACTAGCTTGGTGCTTAGAGTAGATACAATTTCTACATTCTCTGGCATCGATGTGTCATTCCTCTTCGTCGACTGAGTTTGGGTTGAGAGTTGATCTGAAAATCTAGGTGGGAAGCGGTATGTACAAGATGCAATAGATCGACAATTATTTTGTCGCACGAGACCATCTACCATCTTCTTAACGACCCTTACATTTGTGGAACTCCACCTCCATCTCAGCATTCTTGGCAAAGCATGAGGGACGTGTGGAGGTAGGATACACAAATGCTCGCACATCCATACATGGAATGACAAGATTAGTTGTTAATAGACAGATTTATCTATACTATTTGCGGAAGACATAAAATATATTCACTCACAGCCAATAAGTGTGCGAAACCCTTAAGCGTTGATGCGGTGGATCCACCTCGACGTCTGCTTTTGGTGCATGTGACTCCCATACCAATTGACTCCATTTGAGGAGCCATGTACGTATAAAGTGCTTCGCACCAATTGTACCTGCCTAAGTTATCAAAATCCTCTACACAATCTATAAGTGATCGCATAGCTATTCTAGGCTTACTGCTAGTGGTAGTAAAAAACACACAAGAGAAAAAATATAAAATAAACAACTGACAATAAAGTTTTGCAGATCCTAAATTATCTGGAGATCTGGAAGTCTTCAATAAATCCTCCAGATGCTTGTTAGAGCAATCAGCTTCCACGAAATATTGAATATATAGCCGCCCGAGCTTCATTATTCATAGGAACTTCGAGTCCATCATCCGTAGACGAGGATGAGGAGACATCCGTCTTTGTGAAATGCAATTCTTGTCTTGGAATATAAAACATTTCTCGTGCAGTCTCAATTATCAAACATACATATTACGAGCGAAGTCGACATGGGTAATATCCGGAATGTCCAAAACCCACGCAAAGGGAGCTCGAATAAGCGTTTCTTCTTCCACACTTTCGGCACACTTGCAATAAATTTTTAAAGCGGAAAGCGTTGCTTTTCCAGTTCATTCTCTTAGTTCTTCCTCGCATCAACGCATACGGGTTCTTGCGAAGTATCGCGATGATTCACCGATTGAAGCCATCGTTAAGCGAAAAAATTTCCCTAGGTTAACAACCAAATGCATTATGTCTGACAATTTTAAAGCGATAGATGAAATGGATTGAAACATGTGTGATGATACAAACAAGCGTTACCTGCTTAAATGGTAAAGCCTAAAACCCTAAACCCTATCGGGCCCGAGTTTAAACGAGATCGTGAGCGGAAAAGGCAAAGGCAAAACCCTAGATAGATCGGAAGAAGCGATAGCGACACGAATTTAAGAAATCTACTTACTTAGGTCGAAAAGGCGTTGAGGTGGTGTTGAGCCGGTGTTGAGATGTTTTAACTCGCGACCGGGAAGGTTTAATCGACACGGGGTTTTGACTAGCACCGGAGTTTGAATCGAACCAAAGAGTTTGAGCATCAGGGAACTAAGTGGAATTCCAAGAGACAGACGCAAGGAGCGATGAAATGAAATGTGGTGTTGAGATGTTTGAACTTCCAGGGAGTTTTATATTAACTGAATTGAAGTGCGGTGGGGCGGTTAGAATACTTTGGTCTTGGTAATTATAATCCCGAAACAAAGTGGTCTGAATTTATTTCAAAGACCACGCATCTGTTCGAAATAGCTAAGGAATAAGGTGGTGTTGGGATTTCATTTCCCGATTCACGTCTGATTAGAAGTGGTCGGGAACACGTGGTCTGAGATTTCAATTCTCGGGACCGCGCATACAATTAGAATGGCCAGGGAACACACGGTGGTCTGGGATTTCAAGTCGATTACATACACTTTCAAACAGTAGGAAATAAGGTGGTCTTTGGGATTTCAATTCCGGGACCACGCGTTGTTAAGTGGTAGGAACACCGATGGTCACGGGATTTCAATTCGGGACCACGCACTCTGTTAAATCGAGGGAACACACGGTGGTCACGGGATTTCAATATCGATCCGTACACTTTCAAACAGGCCAGAAATAAGGTGGTGCTGACAAATTAAATTCCAGGAACACAGTGGTCCTGTGTAGGGCCATCAATGGATTTTGGCCAAAACCCATTGATGGACCTATAGGAGTCCAAATTCCGAAATCTTTGCATCGATTGAAAGACCTAACGACTTCACATGTTGTTGCATCGAGAAACTTCCTTGATCCTCCTACCTCCATGTTTTCGTGCCGCCACTTGCACGGGCGATTCTAAAAATTGGCTGTGTAAACCTAATCATGCCTTGAATATCGGAAATTTTGGACACGATACACAGAGATATTGAGATTACAATTTTGCAAACTAACGTAACAAAATTTTCCATTACAATTCTGCAAAATAGCTTAACATTAACATTAGCATTGACATTGACATTAACATTGTTTCCTTTAAAAATATTTACACAACCACAATAAACATACTTAGGAATTAGTAGCCGGTGGCATTCTACAAGACCTCCTATTATGCCTAATTTGTTTGCATCTGCTGCATTTATTTTTCACCCTCCCAGTATGTTTGGACTCTATGCGTGCCTTTTTTCTTCGCCCGGGCTGCACAAGGCTACGAGGAGGTAGAACTCCGAAAATTTTGTCACCATTAGGCCAAAATTTCTTACTTCGACATGGGTAAATACGATCCATGTAAGTGGCCTCCCAGGTTTCCCTTAGAAAATAATGCTCGCGATAGCGGTATGGATCCATGTTCGATATATGATGGCGATAGCATGCGAGCAAGGAATTCTGAAATTTGAAACTCACCGCGGATGCAACCGCCTATCCAAATCAACAATATACGAAGATGCTATATGTACTTCCATTTCCGTTTGTGAATATGGGAATACCTAATATAATCGAGTTCTTTCTCTCCTTTCATCAATCTCTTTAATGGCATAAGGTGTCAGAATACCTGACCTTTTTGAAGATTCTTCCCTACGGTTATAGAACCATTGAGCAAGCTTTCTTCTAGTGTTGTCAATTAAACTGGTGATGGGGAGTTCACGTGCTTCCTTGAATAATGCATTTAAACTCTCGGAACAATTAGTGGTTAACATTGTGTACCTCCTGCCAGGAAAGTGTGCATTGGCCCATCTTTTTGGATCGATCTTTTGTAGCCACGCATATGCTTCCTTGTGTTTGTCATGCGTATTAATCGATCAAAGTCAACTCTTGTATTTGCTCTTGCTGCTGCCCAAAATAAACCTAATGAGGATCTATCCCGGGTATCTGTCACCATGTTACAAGACAAGTGATAGCAACAAAAACCATGATGGGCAGATGGATACACTTTGTTAACTGCTGATATAATCCCCCGATGTCTATCTGAGACAATACTCAATGACCCTGGCAGGACATCAAGGAATGTCTTTACATGATCCAAAAACCACTCCCAAGCAGATCCACATTCAACCCGGCAATTCAAATGCAAGCGCATAATTTTTGCATTACCGTCAACGACAGTAGCCATTAGCAAAACACGAGATACTTGCGGTCATATATGTAGCATCAATTCAATTAGTTTTATAAATAACACTGAATACTCTTGACAAGCACCAAATGCCCAAAAACATCGTTTGGAATTGATTTTCACCATTTCTTAATCTTTGCAACATATGTATCGGGATCTCTAACTCTTAACTCGCAAGTACATTGGAAGATCAATATAGGCTGATCAAAATCACCTACCACTCTTTTTAATGCTTTACATGCATTTGTGTATGCTTTCTTGTATGAAATGTGAACACGAACCTAGCTTGCATTTCTCTTGAATTGAACTTGGTTTGTAATCATGAGAGGTAGCTAAGTAGTCCTAGAATACGGTTTGCTACAAATGTGGATGTCTGCAAGCATGGTGATCTGCTGTTTCCCTAACAACATGTCACTCATCTTGCTTTACATATTTTGTGACAGTGAACTCCACGTCTCCACTTGCAACTAGACTCCTTGAACAAGGCTGACTAAAGCAAATAACTTTAATTCTATTGAGTCTGGTGTCAACTGGCTTGTATCTAAAGTTTTTTAGCATCGCATGCCTTACTAGTGCATCTTTAAACTCTTGTCGAGAGGAAAAAACATCGATGAAAAATCATTTGGATCGATGAGTGACATCGCGATAGTTTTATTTGTGGATTTAAAGCATAGGGATCATCGTGATTGGGAACACTTCCTCTAAGTCACTGTACTGATCTGGATTTAACTCACCTTCTTCATGTTGGATATCATCAGCGAAGAATTCTTCCGAAGAATTTGTATATTCTACCTCTTCTATCCCATATATATCACTTACCTCCTCTTCACTCCAAGTTTGTTCAAAATATTCATGTTCTCTTGTGGTAGCGTTGATGACAAACTCTTCTTGAGTATGAAGAAGCGTCTCTATTTATATCAAGGTGTTCATCACGGTAATTCTATTGCCCACATCATGGCCCGAGATGGAGATGGAATATTACTTGGGCACAGATTTATGGAATCTTGATCATCTAACTCTCTATCCTTCAAATTTGATTCAATGGTTTCCAAAAATGTTAACACTTCATCAGGAAGGGGGTCATCCCTGCAAATGTTTTTAAAATCAACACTGTTATATGTAGTGTGCTATGAAAGTAGGCTGAATTTTTTTAACTAGGCTTTAGACAAGTGCGAGGATGAGAGTTTATGGTTAGGTTTCCCAATTATGCACTTAACTAATTATAACATTTGATGTTAATAGATAGGGCCATTAATGGGTTTTTAACGAAACCCATTGATGGACCTTTCAATGTTAAAATTATGAATGGTTTATATGGAATGGAAGAGGAAGACATTTACCGGGTTTATCTTGAGAGGATACTTAGTTCCCACACTCCTGAGATTATGGAGTGCGTGCCAATTAACACACTCGTCGAATGTTGACCAGGCATTAATTTTCATAACTCTTGTTTGGAAGCATAAGGAAAGGTGGAGAATGATAGTATAGGTCACGCTTGGCCCATTGCGGTGGTCTTTGGGATATAAATTTCGGCACCACCATTTATCTCGACAGTTCCATCTCACAGTCTTTGGGATTTTTAAAGCAGAACCACTTTGTTCTTTGGGGTTTTAGTTCCCAGCACCACCAACACTTCCGGTAATTTTTATGTACATAGTCTTTGGAAATTTCATTCACGACACCATGGTGTTCTTTGGTGGTTTAATCTCATTACCACGGTGGTCTTTGGGATATAAACTCCCGGCACCACCATTCTCTATCTGGGTTCCATCTCACAGTCTTTGGGATATTTAAATGCAGAACCACTTTGTGTTCTTTGGGGTTTTAGTTCGGCACCACCACCAATTATGATTTTATGTACATGGTCTTTGGAAATTTCATTCCCGGCACCATGGTGTTCTTTAGTGGTTTTAATCTCATTACCACGGTGGTCTTTGGGATATAAACTCGGCACCACCATTTATCTGGTAGTTCCATCTCCTAGTCTTTGGGATATTTAAACACGAGAACCCTTTGTGTTCTTTGGGGTTTTAGTTCGGCTACCACCAACATTTCCATGACTTATATGTACATGGTCTTTGGAAATTACATTCCCGACACCATGGTGTTCTTTGGGGTTTTAATCTCATTACCGCGGTGGTCTTTGGGATATAAATTCGGCACCACCATTTATCTCGACGATCGATGCAATGGTCTTTGGGAGTCTTATTCTTGAGGACCGTAGTGTTCTTTGAGGTTTCTAATCGGCACCACCCTTAATGTCGACCACTTATATCTCCTTGGTCTAGTGAATTAGATTCCACCAAGGTGTCGCTGGAAGTTTGAATCTCATTACCATCGTGGTGCTGGAATATAAATTACCAGCACCACAATTTATCTCGACAAGTTCATTCCCATGGTCTTTGGGAGTATTAAACTCGGCACGCGGTGGTGACGAGATTTAAATTCGACACCATATTTTATCCCGAATTTGTTGAACCTTAATGGTCTTTGAGAATTTGCGACCCGCTACGATATTCTTGGGATTTAAATTCCCGCATCACTTTTATCCCATGGTGCGAATTTCATTACCGGCACCACCTACTCTCCCATGGTCTTTGGGATTTTAAATTTTAGGATACGGTGGTCTTTGGGAATTTCATTACCGGCCCACCTACTCTCTCGAGCAGATTGAATCTCTAATCTGGAAATATCAATCGAGAACTTGATGTCGTGGGATTTAATTGGAAGCATCACCTTTTAAGTTAGGTGGCATTTGTTTAGGTGGGGACAAAACTCGGTTATGAATCTCCTGCATCGCAATTATGGGTGCATTGGTCTACTTTGGTATGATATGCCTACATCGTATTTATGGGTGTGTGGCAAACTTGGTTATACAACCACCTACAATGCATTTATTAACCTCATAGCAGTCTCAAGAATAAAAATACATACATACATGATAATACTATGTGAAGCGGTACGGTGAGTGGTGCGTCAACTTCTGGATTAACTGCTGATAAATTCGTGGGAGCAGTGATGTCGTTGATAACTACTAGGGTTTCATCAAAAATGATGTTGCTCAGTTGGTTTGCGGAGGAAAGCTGCGTGTGGTGCTCATCAACAGCATGGGCCTGGCGCTCCCACGTGGCTGGAAGAGACGTTTGGATGGCTCGGGATTTCCAGATGTGCCTTGGATGAATGCAAACCTCTCTCTGTATTAAATTCCAAATCTGTTTGGCGGGAGGGGTATTTTGGGAATTACACGCGCGATTTGGTCATTATGAAACTATAGTGCGTGTTTTGGGCAAATCCGAACTTCGGCTGCTGTGTTTGGTAAATTGCTGAAGAAAGAAAGAAAGAAAATAAAATAAAAAAAAAGGTGAGAAGTCATCTTTTTCTTATCTATTATGTACGAGTAAACAAATTAGTTGGATGTGTATTATATGCACTAATCCTTTAAACCTATGTGTAATTAATTCGCCAATATAATTAGTTGACATCGATCGCTTTTATTTTTATAAAAGTACATGAGGGTTTAAACGATTAATATAGTGCATGCATGCAAACAATCTATATGTTGAATGTCTTCCGTCAAATTCTATATATCTCCAGAGGATTTCATGAAGTGCATTTAATACTTTGTCCTCGTTTCGAAAATGAATAGATAAAAATGGCATTTTTATTGGATGGCACATCAATTTAATTAGACCTTGGCCATTGTATATATATTTGGCTATCTACTTTATTCATATATATATATACCTAACACCAACTCAACTTTATGATTCTTCCCCTCTAATTAAATTTCAATGGGCACAATTATTAATAAGTTTCTCTTATCTCCTACCTTTCCCCACAATTTAAGGGTTTTTTTTTCATATTATTGTCTTCTAAATTATCGCTTAAAATTTGATATTATATCGGGTAAATTTCCCGTAAATATTTAAATTTATGTTTTTGTTACTTATTAATGAAGTTAGCTAGCTAGCTATAAATTCGATCACATGCAGCATCAAATAATAAGAATTAATTATGATAAAGAGAAATTGCCAATATCTTAACTTTTAAATAAATCTCCATCCCACTTTTATGAGGCCTAAAATGCTAAAGGATATTTGCATATTGTTTAAAGGCAAGTGTTCATCACGTTATTTTAATTGTTTAGATGGATTAAATGTCTAAATTGCAAGGACTAGTTGTTAAAAAGTTTGCCCATTGGCCTTCTTTTTCTTTCTTTATTTGTTTTTATTTTTCTGAATTCCTCATGATGATTTTGATTCCTTCTGCAAATTGTACTTTTTTTTTCCCTTTCTTGTTTTTTTTTCACTTACTTTTTCCTAAAGAAAATTGTGGTCCTAACATTTATTTATTTATTTATATTTTGAGAGAGAGACTTATCCTTATTAATCAGATAAGCATCACCTCATTTTAATATTTTTTTAAAACAAATCTTAAATTAATAACTAATTTTTCACTCCACAAAAAATCTTTTTTTTCCCATGATAGTTTCCAAAATTTCTTAAATTACAAAACTTAAAAAAAACTTCGTGATAATTTCCTAAAGAAAACACTAATTTTGAAACAACCTACAATTCTTCCTTAATTAGTTGATTTTATTATTCAAGACATCTCTTAAATTTAAGGAAAATTTTCATTGTAAATTTAAAATATACATACTTTTTTAAGCATCAAAATGACTCCATTTTTTTTTAAAAAAGATTTTATAGTTATTTGACTATGCCAATAATCTTAATTGTCCATTTATATAGCTTATAATTATCCATCAAAATCAAAGCCTAAAAAATGAGAAAAAATCGTGATTCACAAAACGTTGCTAAAGTTTGAAATGCAGCAGCGTAGCATGGTTTCAGATTTACCAAATCGCGCACCTAATTCCACTTTTACCCCTCCCGTCAAACAGATCTGCAATTTAATGATGAGAGAGAGTTTTCATGCATCCGAGCCACTACTGGAAATTCCGAACCATCTAAACGTGGTGCTGGGAATTCAAATCCCAGCACCACCTTTTTTTTTATTTGATTTCTAATTTATATCGGTCTGATTTCTGAAATATTACTGTGAAACCCTAATAAAACCTCGAATATCAAAAATTTTGTACGGATACGAGAGGACACTACTCAAATTTAATGGACTTTGATTGGATCGAAAAGAAGTGAATAAGACCATCGATGGGTTTTGACCAGAACCCATTGATGGACTTTGAGAAATCAATTTCGAAATCTTGACGTAGGTGAAGATCTTACGACATGAATTTTTGATATGTCGAGGAAACTTAGTTTTAATCCTCCTATCTCCTAATTTTAACTTGTGTCGAAAAAAATAGCCGAAAATTAAGCGATGGAAGATAGTGATAGTGGTCTTTGAAATTCGATTCCGAATTTCGGCTATATTGTGGTCTTTGAGATTGGAATTCGGCACCAATGGTGTTGGAATCCTAACACATTGTGGTCTTTGGGAATTCCAATCCGACACCGCTTTGAAATCCAATTCGACACCGCGATGGTCTTTGGAATTTATAAGACCACGATAGAAAATCCACTGCATGCGATGATGGGAGGTTTCTACAACAATGAACAACACTGGGAAGGCGTATGACTCATTTAGCACATCGGTATACTCGATATCTCCTTTACTTGCAGAATCTATTTTAAACATAATCAGACACTCAAACAATAGATGAAAACCCTAAAGATAAATTTTGCAAGTGATGTGTGCCTTGAAAGAAAGCGTGTGATGAGATTTCATGAAGTTCATTTTCAAAGTACACCCAACTTATAGATAAATACCCGAGAACTAGATTTGGTCTTATTTGAGCACTTTCTTTCACATTTTTCAAGTTGAACCAGGAATCTTAAAGCCAAATTAGTTAGTTACTAAATTACTTGAGATTAATGTAAAATATATAATATGAAGCCAATTGGTAACCAGGGAGGAAACCTACCACGCTCGTTTCAAGCCAATCTAGAAAATCTAAAAGTAAAAAATATTTAGCATATGAAGAATTCACGAGCTTTTATTCCGATTACTTGTTGGGCTCTTAGCATTCCATAATATAGAAATAGTTGACTTTTACAAAAGGGAAGATTTCTACCTCTAAACTTGTGGATTAGATCATTGTCGTCAACTACCCGGATTCGTGAATCTGCCGATGTGATCAACATCCTTGAGTTACTCCCAGGAGCAAACTATTAACAATGCTGGTCAGCAAAACTTTAACAGACATTTGAAGTGGCACTTAAAAAGACAGAGAGAGTCACATATATTTTCAAAGCAAAAGAACCACGATTCATGAGTACTTGAAACCCATGAATTTTTGTGCACGGATCGTTTTCTCTTGTTACGTAAGTCGATCGACTTTACTGGAGAAGCTTATTATCTAAAAAAGATAAGCTTTGTGAAGTGGTTTTCATCTATTGTTTGAGTGTATTGATTATGTTTAAAACAGATTCTTGCAAGTAAAGGAGATATTGGAGTATACCGATGTGCTAAACGAGCTGTTACGTCTTCCGTCAGCCCGAGTGTTGTTGTTGTGTGAAACCCTGCGTCCATCGCATGCAGTGGATTTTTATCGTAGGTCTTTACAATTCGATTTCCAGCGTGAATCTTGGAATTTCGGCCACATCTTTGGATTGGAATTCGACACCGGTGTTGGGATTCCAACCATTTGTGGTCTGTCGGGAATTCAATCCCGATGGTCTTTGAAATTCGATTCAGACTGCAAGAATTCAATTTCGCACCACTATCACTATCTTCCATTAGTTTCTTAATTTTCAGTACCATTTTTTTTCGACACAAGTTAAAATTGGGAGATAGGAGGATTAAAACTAAGTTTCCTCGACATATCAAAAATTCATGTCGTAAGATCTTTCAGTCTATGTCAAGATTTTGAAATTTGGACTTCTCTAAGTCCATCAATGGGTTTCGGTCAAAACCCATTGATGGTCTTATTCACTTCTTTTTCGATCCAATCCAAGTCCATTAAATTTGAGTAGTGTCCCTCTGTGTATCCGTGGCCAAAATTTCTGATATTCGAGGTTTTATTAGGGTTTCACAGTAATATTTCAGAAATCAAACCGATATAAATTAGAAATCAGATAAAAAAAAAGGTGGTGCTGGGATTTGAATTCCCAGCACCACATTTAGATGGTTCGGAATTTCCAGTAGTGGCTCGGATGCATGAAAACTCTCTCTCATCATTAAATTGCAGATCTGTTTGACGGGAGAGGTAAAAGTGAAATTAGGTGCGCGATTTGGTAAATCTGAAACCATGCTACGCGTTTTGGGCATTTCGAAACTTTAGCAACTGTGTTTGGTAAATTGCCGAAAAAAATAACAATAGAAGATTATAAAACTCAACTTGTTTTTTTCATTCATAAAGCAATAAGAAAAATAATTCAAATCAAGTTTGAATTAGTTATCGTTTAGGTATAATCCCACAGATGTATTTTTTCTTAAAGTCATATTTGTTGGAGTTCCTCCTAAAAGTAGTCCCGCATTTTTAATTCATGGAAATCATTTCTGTCCTCCTATATATTATCTATTTGGTAAACGTTCAATTCACCCTAAAATCTATCTATTTTTTTTTAAATATACCTCTAATCCCAAAGCTTATTCAGTAATATAATATTATTAAATTATTTTCCTAATAATTAATAAAGATTCAAATTTTATTGCAAATTATTAGTTTTTTTTATTGGGATATATACTAATGATTAATATCCGAAATTTCATTTTAAAAAAAACCTTCAAAAATACAATTTAAATTGCTACAACTTCACAAATCAATTCAAAAGCAAGTGCATAATAAGATAAACACAAACATGATAAGAGCAAAAAATGGATATTATTTTTTTAAGAGAAGATAAGATGTAATCATGATTTGGCCATTTATTTCTTTTTTTTTTCAGGGAAAAAAAAAAGAAAAGCAAACTCGAAACGTAACTTTGCGACGAAGAAAATTAAGGGCCTCATAATTGAGCATGATAACGAGAGCATTTCGATGCTGAAACTTTATTTTAATATGTTTTTTTTGGAGGATAGTAAAGTCAAAAAAAAAAAAAAAGACTAGTGAATTAATTAACAAAAAAAATCCAAAAATGTAATCCAAAAAAAAACATTATATTTTCGTAGTGGTTAGGCCAAAAATAAAAAGAATTATTAATTAGGTTTGCGTCTTCCATCAATACACGCAGATGAACTGAGAGTAGGACCAGGTCTTGAAGCAATAATTCTATTTCAGATCATTTTTCCCTTTTTTTTTTATATCGACGATAATATTATCAATTAAATTATTCGAATACTTTTGACAATATGTTTATAATTGAATTTGAAATAGTGCGGTAGTTGATCATGTTAAATCGATCTAATGTTTTATTTTATTTTATTTTATATTTTTTGTTAAATCAATTGAATCAGTTCATCTGTTTTTTTTTTAACACTCACGTAAGGCTCGTGCATGGGAGATGTCCATGCAGCAACAAACATCAATCCATGTCCGCTTAGATCTAGTCAACGCTGCGGCGCTTCTAAAGTCAACGGTCTACATATGTCGCTGCATTTTGTTTACTAATCCTCTTTTATTATTATTTTTAAAAGTGTTTTTATGAAGAAAAAAAATTAAAAAATAAAAAGTGAGAGGGTACTGGAAAATGATAAAAAGGGGAAGAAATTGGAAATGGCGGAACGATTTGCCCCAATTTTCTCGCGTCCGTGACGCTTCCTAAGCGGTTCGATAACCTGTTTAGGATTCTTTTGCTTTCGTGTTTTATCTTCTCTTTTTTTTTTTTCATGATTGAAGTCGTCGATTTTCTCCTTTTTCCCAGCTACTTCATCTTGTTTTTCTGATTAATCTGCGGAATTTCCGGTGTATCCTGAAAATTTACAGCGGAAATCGAGAAAAAGGATGGATTTTTCTGCTCGATTAAGTCGAAATTTCTGCTTTGCTAGCTTAATCTCATTGGCGCAGTAGTTTGAGGTTTACTTCGGTCTTGGATTTTCTTCCATTCTACGCGACTCGTCCTGTGGTCGTCGCTCTTCCTCGTTGCTTGTCTTCTTCGTCGTACGAATGGATTAGCGTTCTCGAGCTTGTTCGTGTAGGTTCCTGCAGTAAAAAATTCAAACTTTCTACTGATTTATCTCCCGATCTGTTCGGCGCTTGTACTGCGGAGGGAGCCCTGCGTTTCTAGGTTGCAATCGAGTTCAAAGTTCGCTCCTTTGGTAATTCGAATACGAATCTGGGGGGGTTCTGTTGCTTGAAAGTGAGGTTTGGTTTCTCCAGGTAACGGTGTTTTAAGCTTCGTCACAGTGAGCATGGAAGTTAGATCAGAGCCAGGAATTTTTCCTTCTAGTGCCGGCGTTCAGAAAAGCCCGGCGCAAGCCCCGCCGACCATCCAAGGCATGCGCTTGGCCTACACACAAGATGGCACGGCAATATACAAGCCAATAAGCAGCACCTCTCCTTCCCCTACTCCCCTTGCTGCGGCTGCTGCTGCTCCTGCGCCTACCCAAGGAGGAGGGGGAGGGAGCGCAGGCAGCGTCACGGAAGGTTCATCTCCGGCGACGCTCCATGGCCTCAGCATCAACATTGGGGAGCCAGTTAAGAAGAAGCGAGGACGGCCGAGGAAGTACGGGCCTGATGGCACCATGGCCCTCTCTCTGAACCCTACTTCCGCAGCTGGTTCTATGCCACCGGGTGGATTCTCCTCTTCCGTTAATTCGGATCCTACAAAGAAGGTGAAGGGCCGGCCTCCCGGCTCCGGAAAGAAGAAGCAGATGGCTGCTCTAGGTGATTCCCTCTTCTACTTCATGCAGAATTTTTGTTTGCAACTAGGGATGCCTCATCTTTTGCCATCAGAATAATATGTTTTATGCTGTTTGTTATGAATTGTGATGTGATCTCTTTGTAAAATTAAGTTTTGACTACTTGTTGTGAAGGAAAATTATTCAGTCAAACTCGCAAAGAATCTGCAGGGCGGATATATATTTATATTCAATATCTAATGCAGAGTCAAACTTGCAGGATCAGCAGGGATTGGGTTTACTCCTCATGTGATTACTGTAAATTCTGGAGAGGTATTGCTTGCTTCCTTCTTAGATGGTAAACGTATTGTGTTTAATCAGAATGCTCTTATTTTGCTGAAATTTCTATTTCTCAAGTGTTTCTTCAGTGTTGGCATGATTTGCCTTTATGTTTTTTTTGCCCCTCAGTATTTAGGTTTAACTTTGTCGTGCCTTGTGAGGTTATGAGCAATGAATTCCACACGACAGTGATTTTCTTTTTCAAATTTCCAAGTTTTAGCATTGTGATTAATACATTCTGAAGGATGCTATTGCTTTCATTTTCCAATCCTGACTTTTAGTGGTCAATTAATGAATTTGAATATTCACCACAGTTTGCAAAATGCTCTTAGTTTATTCAAGTCATGTGGAAACCATTATTCATCCCTTTTTATTTTGTATTTTTATCTTTTTCAACATATTTAGATATTTTGTATTCATTATTCACGAAAAGAAATTTTGATGAACAAGTAACTAAGACGAGTAGCAGATGATTATGTTTGAAGTCTCGTGTCATCGTGTGTACCCTTGATCGGGACTAACATATAGTGTTTTTCATCCTCTAATTATTTTTGTATGGAATTTTGTTGCACGGTTGAATATCCTGAGACTTCAAACACGTAATATTATCAATGGGATACGACGACAAGGGGATCGAGCATCTTGAATGACATATATCCTCTACCAAGGTCTTCTTGTGACGACACAGACAGGGGAGAGGTCGATCAAAGAGTCCAAGTGATAGTGCATTTTATGGCTATTGCAAAATTTTAGTAAGTTGGTATGGGGTTTAAAGGATGATTAACAGGTTATGGATTCTCATATCTTAAGGAAAGAGTTAAATTAATAATTTCTCAGTGTTTCAAAATTATGTTTTATTTTAAATGTCCAGTGTAGGTTGTTCATCAATCAATATTCTGATCGAAATGCACCTCTTACTCGCCGAAGGCAAGATGATATATTATAATTCATTTTGAACTCTTGCTCCTTGCAGATAACAAAGATGGACTTTCTTGTGAACATCCTATAAGTATTTAGTTCGGCCATCATCTTCCCTTGGACACTTAGTGATAGGTTTTCTTAGCCTGATTGTACTTTAGAAAATTCTGATACATTAAAAAAAACCCTGCAAATTATCAGGTCAAACACCTTACTTTCTGAAATCAACTTGGTGACAGGGAGAGCTTTATTCTACATCATCAGCTATTACACTAAAACTATTCATGAGTTTGACAACAGATGATTTAAATACAATCTTCAGGAGGAACTGTTTGCTCAAATACAAACTTCTGAAATTATTTTGTTAAGTTGAGTTTCATAGTCAATAAGTCACTGATAATTAATAGATTTGTTGTATTTTCAGGACGTCTCGTCGAAAATCATGTCATTTTCTCAACACGGTCCACGTTCTGTTTGTATCCTTTCAGCGAATGGCGCGATATCGAATGTAACTCTACGGCAAGCAGCAACTTCCGGTGGAACTGTAACTTACGAGGTTGGTGCATGAGATTGATTCAGAGTTTTAGCATCATTTGGGAGCTGTTTTCCAACAACTCGTTAAGTTTGTTTCATTTTTGCCCTTCTTTTTAGATGTTTTACTATCAGTATATACATCATGAATTCATTATTTTTCCACTTTTTTTTTTTTCTTCTTCTTTTTGTTGATCTCAAAAGTTTATTTTCTTTTACATTCTTGTTCAGGGCCGGTTTGAGATATTGTCATTGTCGGGCTCATTCTTGCTCTCTGAGAGAGGCGGCCACCGTAGTCGGACAGGTGGACTAAGTGTTTCTTTGGCTGGTCCCGACGGCCGTGTGCTGGGTGGAGGAGTGGCAGGAATTCTTACCGCAGCGTCTCCGGTTCAGGTTTGTTTGTTTCTTTCCCTCTCAGAAAGGAGCTTTCCAACACCTCAGTGTGCTTCAATCCAATTCACTGTGTTTAAGTCATATGGTAGGCAGTGACACACCTCGCCTCATATTTGCTGAAGTTATCGACAGAAATGTACTATTATTGTAGACAGATGATGATTTAAGTCTAGTTTTATCCGCAAGAATCTCTCTCACAATGAAATAATTGTTCCTGTCGATTATGTCAATTAGCTTCATTAGAACAACCTGGATAAACTTGGGTTAAATGCAGACTACGTCATGCTATTTACCTCAAAAAGGGCTTGATAGAGCCAGTTTGTCGATCTCTGCAGGTGGTTGTCGGGAGCTTCATCGCCGATGGAAAAAAGGAAGCGAAGCAAACTAGCCCCTTGGATTTACCCTCATCTGCCCCGACGAAGCTCACACCGATCCCCGCAATCCGCACATCAGGTGCAAGTAGTCCGCCCTCACATGGCACCTTGAGCGAATCCTCCGGCGATGGATCAGGGAGCCCGCTGAACCTCCATAACAACCAACAGGAGATGCCTACCTTCTCATGGAAATAACTCTCCTCCCCTGTTACCGCTATCATGTTCCAATTCGATACTTCGTTGCTCTTTTCTCATCGTCGTCGTCAGAGTTTAATCGATGGACAACTTGTGTTTTAGCTTAGTTAGAGATGAACTATTTACGCTTGTCTCATTGTGTTGTAATCCTATTTACGAGCCAAAATCTATCGATCCTTACTTTTCTGATAATAATATTTGATCAAACAGTTCTTTTTTCGTATCATTATAACATAATAAATCAATCCTCGTTGCTATAAAAAAAAAAAAATTGGAGGCTTAATTAGATGCTGGCTTGCTCTTGATAGGGTAAGAAGCCATCTTGTACATGCCGCACAGCCCTTCCGCGTTCCCCGTGTTCCTCCTCATCCTGATGAAGCCTTGCTCCCCCCACTCCTGCCCCCACGAGTTCTTCACCAAGATATACTCCCGGCCGTCGAGCGTCGTCCCATATCCCACCGCCGTCACTCCGTGATCGAGCTCCGTCCCGCATGGCCCCTCGAACACTCCCCCCTTGTAGAACTGCAAGTCCCTGTCAGAGCCCTCAATCGCGATGCTCACTGGTTGATGCGCCAAGGCCTTCAACAAGCTCGCCTCGCTCTTCCTCGGCACATCTTCGTACCCGCTGATGCTCACTCTCTTCGCTTCGCTTCCCTGTGAATAAACAAATTGGACCATAATTAATTAAAACTAGTCGATCCGATCATCATGCGCGATTATGGTTTTAAGTATTGTAATTAACATTAGTACTTGCCTTGGCTGGTCGGCAAGACCCTTCTTCCATGGTGTATGGATAGTCTTGCTCAGTGCGCAGCCCTCCGATGGCCACGACGAAGGCGAAAGCATAGTCCATGGTTCCTCCGCTGCAACCTTCGTTGAACTTTATATCGCAGTCGATGAGTTCTTGCTCGGATAACGACGTCAAGTTCCCAGTCACAATTCGATTTACGCCCTCCATGGCTGCAACTGTCGAGAAGGCCCAACAGCTCCCTGCAAATCGATACACAATGATAAAAAAAATAACAATGGCCGTAATTAATTAGTTAGTGACTTAACTACCTCATAATTCACTCTATCATCCTTTTTCAAAAGAAAAAAATTAAAAGAAGAAGAAGAAGGAGGATAGTTAATTACCACATCCGCCTTGGTTTTTAACAGGTGTGACGGCCCCTTTTGTACGCCAATCAATCGACTTGGGCAAGTTCGTCACATTCTCATACACGAAGCTCGTGCTCGTCGTACGAGTTAAGTACTTCTTTGGGTTGAGTCCGAGGTAGTTGAGTTTGAACTCATCGTGAGCCATGTCGGCGAACGAGTTTAGGCCAAGCCAGTGGCTCTTCCTCCTCTCGTTGGTGGCCACAATGTGGTTCAGGTTGTCCTTGAACACCTCGAATTTGGTCGACTTGGTTTCCGGTGAATTCAAGTAAGGTTTGTTGTGGGTGGCTGCCCAGGAGTGGAAGAGGTCGAGCAAGGTTTCCTCGGACACAAGGTCAGCCGACGAGTAGCCGAAATCTTTAACCCTTGGTGGTGCAACGGCGCGAGAGGTGACGGGGAAAATGAACAAGAGGAGGATGGAGAGATTCATGGTCGATGAGTTGCGATGATGGATGATTAATTTGGCGATTTGAAACATTGAAATCGTACGTGCATTTATATACGCAGCTACTTCTCCTTGTTAATTGTAGGACACTTCGAACGGGACCTTGGCTTCAAGTTTGGTTTTATGAATGGAGCTGGCTAAACTTAAACCTTGCTCATGCCTAAACTTGTGTGCATCCGATTACTTGGTATTTATGTAGCGATTAATTTATACTATACGAGTGCCCATGTCACATTCTCGTCAAATAATGGTATTAATGGGGCTAGGGGTTAAATAATAATTTCGAAAATTCTAAAGGGTTTCTTTGAGAAAATTCAAATATAAAATATTTTATCTGAGGGGGCAGCTTTCTACATTTAACATTTTTTCAAGATGCCTATTAAAATTGTATTAAAATATAGAGATTATAAGACAAACTTTGATAAAGTATTTCGAAAAAAGCAATTAATTTAATTCCTCGTGCGTTTATTAAGGAACCAAGTTTCTCTTTGCTTTTTATTTTGAAAATGGCTTTCTTCGAGTAGACGTCTTTTTTTCACCTTCTAAATAATAATATAAAGAAAACTTATGGTGGTGAAGATGGATGAAAGAGAGCGATTAGAAACTGATTAACGGAGTAATTGTTCGAAGAATGCACGGTTATAGACAAACTTATGGTCCTCCTGTCCATGAACTGGAGTGTACAATCAATGGATTAAATCGAAAAAATAGATCGAACTAACCGAATTTGAAAATTCGATTCGATCCAATCAAAAATTCAATTTTTTTATTAAAAAATATTAATTTATTCGATTCGATTTCAGATTTGAATTGAAAAAATTCAATTTAACCGAACCAACAAAAATAATAGATTAATTGAATCAATCGACTAAAAAATATTATATATTCTTGTTCACTGAATTCAATCGACAGTTATATAATAATAATCGATTGATTGTATCATCAAGACATACAAAAATAATTTTTAATTGAAAAAATCTATTTTTTTTACCAAATCAATTCAGTTTGAAAAAAAAAATTTTTTTGGATAAATTCGATTTAGTTAAAAAAAAATTATTTATTCACTTTCGATCAATTCTACTCGGTCGATTCCATGGATGCGAAATTTGCTCGGCTCATCATTTTTGGTGGAGCAGTGACGAAAACGGCAAGAAATTGATTAATGGAGGAATTGACGATTAGACACGTAAGGAAAAATTAAATGCCGATCCATCCTGATCCTATTTATGAATTGATACTAGTACGGTACGGAAATTAATGGAGGAATCGAGGCATGATTTATTAATGAGGTACTAAAACTCGTTGCGGTACCAGAACACGCCCTGAGGCTTCCCGGCGCCAGCGTCGGAGTCGACGTAGATGCACTCCCGCGCCTCCCTCCACAGCGCCTTCAGCAGCGGGGTGCCGTCGAACTTGTAGTACTCGCCCAGCACCGGCTTGATGGCCTTGGTCGCTTCCATGGCGTGGTAGTGCGGCATGGTGGAGAAGAGGTGGTGGGCGACGTGGGTGTCGGTGATGTTGTGGAACACGCGGTTGAGGAGGCCGTAGTCGCGGTCGACAGTGGCGAGGGCGCCGCGGAGCCACTCCCACTCCGTGGCGTCGTAGTGGGGGAGCGCCGGGTGGGTGTGCTGCAAGTAGGTGATGACGACGAGCCAGGCGTTGACGATGAGGAGTGGCACGCCGTAGAGGCGGAGGAGCCACCAGAAGCCGCCGTGGAAGGAGGCAAGGCGGAAGAAGGCGAAGGCGGCGGCTAGGAGGCCGGCGTCGGAGATGAAGATCTGTGCGCGCTCGCGGCTAGAATAGATGGGGCCGTAGGGGTCGAAATGGCAAGCGAAGCGTGGGTAGGCTCGGCCGGAGACGTTGAAAGCGAGGTAGAGCGGCCAGCCGAGAGTGAGGGTGACCGCGAGTGTGAGGAGGCGACCAGGTGGGTTATTGAGGTAGTTGGCGTACCAGGGGAGGGCCGCCTTTTGCTTGGGGACGAACACCTCGTCCCGCTCGATGGAGCCCGTATTGGAGTGGTGGCGGCGGTGGCTGTACTTCCAGGAGAAGTATGGGACCAGAAGGGCGGAGTGGAGGGCGAGACCGACGACATCGTCGAGTAGCGAGTAGTCGGAGAAGGCGTGGTGGCCGCACTCGTGGGCAATGACCCAAACGCCGGTGAGCACGCAGCCCTGAGCTGCCCAATAAAGCGGCCAGGCAGCGACAGTGAGCGCCATCGGGAGCATGGGAATGACCGCGACGGCAAAGTAAAGGAAGATCCCGGCAAGGAGGAGGTCGTGGACGACGTAGGAGAAGGAGCGGAGTACGGAGCGCTGGAAGCAATGCGGCGGAACGGCCTTCTTGATCTGGCTGAGGGTGAAGGGTGGCTTCTCGGTGGGAGAGCGACGGAGGGACTTATCGCCGCCGCCGGACCGTAAGGATTTGTCGTTGGACTCCAGCATCTGGACCGACATGCGTCCGCCTGCGCCCATGGCCGCGCTGTCACAGGCAAAGCTGCAAAACCACATGGCAAAACGGAACTCTTACGTTTAATTTAACTCGCAAAAGTCGAGCATTCAAACTGTCGACGTCAACGACATTTACATGGACTCGTGAAAGATGGAAATTTGCTCCTGCAAAATATTTTAAAACAGTGAAAAAAACGAAAATCACGTTGGAATAGACCAGAAAAAGGAAGGGCGATGACTGCCATTGAGCTGGAAACCATGGAACGACAAGTTGGCCGCTGATCTGACGATGAGAGAGACAAAAAAACAAAACAAATTTGGGATTCGATTTCAATCCGAGCGTTTATGCAGAGACAGATCGCGCCAAAATTGACTGCGAGCTTCCTCAATTACTAATGGGAGTCAACTCTCCGCCCTTTCCTACTAATTCGAAAGCAACAGCAAAAGGAGAGTGGAGACGTGACGCACGCAGAGAGACCAGTAAAGGAGCAGCTCGGCACCATGTGAAAGGGGGCATGGATGGACGAGACGGGGCCACAGTCCCACATAGATTTAGCAGGCATCTCTGGGAGACAGCTACCTGCCACCACCGGCCAATTCCAATGGGACGACTCCCACGAATAATCTCAGCGTGATAAATAAAAAAATTAACCGAAACATAACAAAAAAATTCCAAAAAGGAAGAGGAAAAAAAAAAAATCATCGTTTTCAAATCTCGTTCGGTAGCAGCGGCTGCCAGCGAGGCCGGCCTTCATAGTGAACAAGTACGATTCATTGGTGCGCAGCGGGATAACGATGAGCATCTTTATCTCGTCGAGATTCCCAAGGCTCTACAGTGTGCCTTCCACCGAGGCCGACTGATGCCGCATCTCCGCTTTGACCACTCCATCACGTCCGTGAATTCCTGGAGACGACTGGCTAGAACGCATCGGAGACACCCGGCTCCTTTTCGATTCCTTGATCATTTAAACTAATAGCTTACGGACTCCACGCCTCCACGATATTGATCGAGGAGCACTGCTGTCCCACGGGGCGGCTCGACGGATAAGACGGTAGGATCTCTCTCAAATAGTCGGGTTCAATTCGTATAACTTCTTTAGACTTTTTCAAATTTCAGCGCCTGGAAGAGAGAGCCTGAACCTTGGTCCCGCAGGGTCGTCGACGCGTTCTTCAAATTTATCCCGATGGAAAACTTCCGAAGGTAAGATCCGATCATCTCCCAGATTTATCGGATCAAAAAATCGAAAACCTGGACTATAAAAAAAACAAAACAAAAAACACTGCTCCCAAATAGATAAAATATCAAACCAACTAAAATATTTAACGAAAATCATATTGTCGCGGAAAAGGCGTCGCTCTGTCGGCATAAACTACGTTACTTTACCAGATGGAGAAAACAGGACCAAAAGAAGAAATGCAAGCAGCCTCCGGGAATAGCGACGAACGCCCGCCTCATCCAACGCGACCAAAAGTGGAAATTAGATTTTTTTTTTTTTAATGATTCTGCTTGAACAGACGCAGAGGATATATTATTTATATAACCGGTCCGTCGCATGTACCAAAATCTCTGATTCCAAGACGCAACAGAACAAACGATGGGTCACGGCCCGCCATGAATGGAACAAATCTGAGTAGATCTGGATGCTAATTCACGGAATCACATCGAGCGCAAAAACGATTCCAGATCTAGGGTTCAACATTTCCAGATCTGGACCAACGATAAGAGACGAGTGCGCCTCGCCAAGGAAGACGCAAGCTAGAAAATTACGGATATGAAACAGCGAAAGAAAGAGATCGCGAAAACTGGAAACGCTATACGAGATTAGCGTAACTCGATGGAGAATACAAAAAAATACATACGTCATCCAGAAGTGAGTGAGCGAGCGGGCGAGAGAAGACGTACCAGAGAAAGATGAAGCGTAGAAGAAGAAGAGGAGGAGGAGCCGAATGAGATCGGGAGAAAGAAGAGGGCTTCTCCTTCTCCCTGAGCCAATCGATCTCTCACCCGAGTCCCGCCTCGCTCTTCTTCTTCTTCTTGTTAGTCGCCGCTGTGACACGGACGCCGCCTCTTTGCTCCTGCGACCGCATTTATAGCGGACGCCGCGTTCTCCTTCCCTAGGAACCCCTGCATGGGCCCACTCCAAGCCCTGCGCCAATGGACTGGCGCCATCGTCAGTTATTTTTCATCCACTTCCTACGTGGGAACCTACGATTGGTCCTCAACGACGATGATGGGTTGCTTACGCTGGTTGACGGATCACCGTCTAATCTCGAATCCACTAATCTGAACGGATGAGATCTACCCACAAGAAACATGATACGTATATCTAGTCAAGTGAATGTCTTTCTAATAAACTTATTCCGAGGGATGAGAATTATAGTAAACAATAATGAATTATCTATTGATATTTTTTAAAATATTGAATTTGCCTAAGTTATTTTAAAATATTTAGCAAATAATTAAAATTATTGATTTATTTTTATCTTCTATTTTAGGGTATGTTTTGTAATAGAATTTTACTTAAACTTATTTTATCTTCTATTTTGTGAGGAATAAAGTGTGCGTAACATTTTTTTTTGTTTTTTAAATAATTTTTAATGTGATGTTCGATTAATTAATAGATATGAAATTATTTAGTCTTTGAAAGTATAAATAATATCCATAGTAATTAACTATGGAGCATTTGGTAGGGAAAAAAAAATTTATTTTTCGTTTTTATTTTTTGAGAAAACTAAAAAATATATTTGGTTGATATTTTTCATTTTCGTTTTTCAGAAAATAAAGGAGTATTTTTTAGAAAATTTGAAAAAAATAAAAAAAACATTTTTTATTTTTAATTTTGTTTTTCAAAAAATAAAAAAATGTTTTCTGAAAAATTAAAAAACACAAACAAAAATTATTTTTTATTTTCTAAAAAAATAAAAAATTCTCTACCAATCAACTAAATGCTCCTTTATTTTCTTCTATTTTTAAACTCCTTTTCTTTTCTTTTTCTCTCCCCTTTGACTGTATTAATTTTTAAGTTGGGATAAAAATATTTTATCGTAATTTATTTTTCTTCGTTAACTTGAATTGTGGGATCGATGACGTATTACTTTTTTAGCAAGAATAAATTATGATTGATCGATTAAATAAAAAACAGATAGATAAATAATTTGTTTGTAATTAAAAAAGCAATCAATATAAGATTGGGGTGTTAGGCCGGTAACTAATTTGTTTATAATTAATTAGTTTGTGATTGGTCTTGACACAAAAAGCCAAAAAGACATCCTGTTTATTAGAATCGTAGTTTTTTTTTCATTCATTAACAAAACAACGTCCCGTCCTGTCCCGTCTTAATCTATTTTTATTTTTTGAATGCAAGTTCATTTTAGATGATATATAATTTCACAAAGAGATTGAATCGTCAATTTAGCTAGTAATTTTTATTGATTTGTATTACGATCATTATGAAAAAGATAAATTATAAGAGATCTTTGATATTAATATGATTGGTCACGATAGAAAAATATCATTTGAATTCAGAAAAAAATTTAAATCATTATTCGAAATTGATCCATGTTTATTTTCTAAGTGTCATTATATCACAATCAATTAATACATCATCGGAGACTTAAATGATGTATAATAGTTATAAATCATAGGTGTTATTTAATTGTACTAGCCACGTAATTATAATTGTCTGTAGTTGTTGCAACTGTGTAATTGTAACAATTATGAAATTGTAAAAACTATATGACTGTATAATATCTATATTATAAAGCTGTTACAATATAATATTGATCATAAATAAATTATATTATAACAACTATGATTTATAATTACTACAACATATTAATATTAATAAAAATTAAAGAATCACATTATAACGGTTTTAAACTGTAGCTACTATAATATTGTGTGATTATTATATATTAATCTAAAATGAAGTAGTAGTTATGCGATCATGTAATTGCTATAATAGCATTGAAAATAATGATAATTTTAAAAATAAAAATGTATTAAAAATTAATCTATTTTTTTAATTAAAGGGCAAAAATAAAATAGACAACCTAAATTATATAAATAGTCAAAAAGATATTTTTTAAAAAAATATTAAAAATGATACCACATCAAATATAAAATATTTGATATAAAAAATACTCCTTATTTTGCATTGTTGTAGCAATTATTTAGTAACGGCGGCTCCTTAATTAGTAGATGCCATACAATCTATCAAAATTTTAAATCCGACTTGGTTAAAATTATTTAAATTTCATCAAAATCATTTTAAATTGATCAAAATCAAACAATTGCATTAGCTATAATACTATAATAGTGCTGTATTAGCTATTATACATTGCAATATATAGCTATAAAATAACTACAAAATAGAATTGGAAGTAAAGTATATAACATCGTAGCGCACTAAAAATTAGAGTATTTTTGAGATAAAATGAAGCATCCATTTCAAGCTTTTTATGAAAGGGATGTGTCCTTTTGATATTCGTCTAAAATTAATAAATTATTATTAAATATGGAAATGTGAATTGGATCTAACTAGAGTTACCATTTAATGAGTTTAGATGAATGCTTGCTGGCCATCTTCCCATTAAATGATACATGAAAGGTGACGATCAAAGTACATCTTTTGGCGTGATACACTTTGCTAACATTTTATAGAATAAGGAAAATCACAAAGTCACACGGTATCAATCTCAATCAGTATTAGTTGAATTAAATAACGAAAATTAGGCACGTCGCGCAGAGAGTTTGAATAGATACACGACAAGGATCTAATATTCATAAATAAATTTGAATTTGTTCATATTCATTAAGTCAAGTCTCGAAAATAATAATAATAATAATAATAATAATAATAATAATAATAATAACAGTAACAATAATAATAAAATGATAAAAAATACACGGGCGTATGTCATCGGAAAAGGAGGATAAACTTCGGGGTTATTTATACCTTAAATAAGCGCAGTTGAGGGACATAAAGGAGAAAAATCCTAAACCTATTAAACCGGCTGAACCCTTTTCCTTTTCTTTTCTTTTTCCCTTCTTTTTCTATCCCGCGACTCGTCTTCTGTCGCGAGCCGCCGCAGACGTCGAAAAGGGGCGATCGACGAACCCCTTCCGCCGGAGACGACGCCAAGCACCGGAGCTACACCGACCCTCCACCCTCATCTTCACGGTAAGTAATCTCTGGATAGGGCTGGCGAGGGCGGAGAGTTTAGCGGGTTTTCGTTTGGGGCTTTAGCGGCGGAATGGAGTCGGGATTTCGGGATTTAATCGGGCCTGAACATTGGGTTTCCAGATTGAGTTCTAGCAGGGTTCATGGGTGGATTTTCGGTATTTTTGGAATGGAATGAGCTATGGAAACCGGTGGAGCTTGGTTTCCCATCGGCTTGGAGGAGGTGAAGAGCAGAGGGATCATGGGAAGAGGTTAGAGATTTAAATCTTTGGGCTGTAATGGGAGTTCTGGATGGGAGGTAATCGGACCCAGTAGATTAGGGTGCTCGGCAGGTGAGGGGCAGGGGAAATGGAATGGGTAAAACAGATTTTTGTTATTAGGAGGGAAGGGGATCGGATTATGATTTTAGTATCGCTGTTGTTGAATTGATGCGTGGATTGGTATTGTGGGTTTCATTCGGTGGGGTTGTAATAACTGGTAATACACGTGTTGGGGTCGTTATGAATTGAGTATGCCAAGGGAGGTATAGGGGGGTTAAATATTCAGTTAATAGCCAGATAAATATTTAATAGATGTAATGATTAGTTGTTCGAAAGAAATCAGCATGCTGGGGTGGATATAAATTTGTATGTACATGAGCATTATGTCTGTAAATGATTCCTGCTATATTTGTTATCGGTAAGCACGTTTAGTTAATCCTTCATAAGATTTTTCTTAATGCTGTAAATGACATGTAATATGTGATAATTATCATCTACCTGTGTATAAGGTTAGATGCTATATATAGATATATATGTTCACCCATGATGTTCTATGTTATCATTTTTAGCTAATTGTTCATCAAATCTTTCTAGTGCCTCAATGTTATGTGAATAAATTATACTATCATCTACCTGTGTGTGAGGTTAGATGTTATATGTATATGTGTGTAATTATCATCTATATATATATATATATATATATATATATATATATATATATATATATATATATATATATATATATATAGATGATAATTACATATATGTTCACCCATGATGTTCTATGTTATCATTTTTAGCTAATTGTTCATCAAATCTTTCTAGTGCCTCGATGTTATGTGAATAAGTTATACTATCATCTACCTGTGTGTGAGGTTAGATGTTATATGTATATGTGTATAATTATCATCTACCTGTGTATGAGGTTAGATGCTATATGTATATGAGTGTAATTACCATTTACCTGTGTATGAGGTAAGATGTTATATATATATATATATATATATATATATATATATATATATATATATAAATGTTCACCCATGATGTTCTATGTTATCCTTCTGTGACTGAGTATGATAGAAAATGACAGAAATTCTTTATTTAGCTAACTGTATGTACATGAGCATTAGTGGTGCCTGGACGGGTTGGGCTCCCCGGGTCGAGCTCCGGGGAGGGCCCACCCAAATTGACAGATTGACTGATGATTGATGACTGATTCCCTTAGTTTCTTTCTAGAGGTACCTCAGGATTGCACAAGAAAATAAGGTATTTGATTGACTCAGCATTTCAAATGCATAATGTGAGGTACCACGAGGGTTTATATTTATGTACAGTTAGCATAACAGAAAGACATGATTGGGTTCGCAGTACTTGTTATAATGGCATGTTGCTATAAGTATTGGTTATGTTTCATACTGACATACAGAAAGTGTAACAGAAAATGCATGATGAGCTTACAGTAGTTTACATTTACAGTAGTAGAAATATATGTTTCCTATTTGAATTTTCCTCCCTGCGTTGTATCCCTAGCATTGATCTACTTATTGGGATGTGAACTCATGATTTCACATAATATTTTCAGGTAGGGAACAGGATTCCCAGATTGGAATGCAAGAAGCGGAGGTGGTGTAGCTGAGGAGATGACGATGAGCATGACACACATTGTCCGGGACATCTAAGATACAGGGTTTCCAATTTGAGAGGAGTTGATTTTGATGTTCTATTTTTCTTCCATTTGAGAGGGTAAAGTGTGTAGTTGAGACGGCTAAGCTGAATAGAATAAAATAAAATCCTTGTCGGGTGTTTCGATCATGTGTATAATGGATAGTATTGATGTGTAATTGGGGGTTAAGTATGTGCATACTGGGTTAGGTCTTTTCACGTTTAGTATGCATTATAATTAATTAAATGATAAATTTGAACAACTTAATAAATTAAATGAACAAGATTGAATATATATATATATGTTCAATTTATTAAAATTTACAAATAATATTCACGAACAATATTCATAAATAATATTCTTGAATAATATTCGTGAACAATATTTGCGAATATAATTTGTAATTATATTCAAAAATAAAATTTGTGAATTATATTCATGATCAGACTCGTTTTTAAACTTTTTTACGAGCTTATTTTATATTATTTATATTAACTAATGAAATAAAGATTAAAATATTAAAAATTTTAAACAAATAAATAAAATTGACTTAAGAGTTTTATAATGTTTAAATAAATCAAGCTTAAATAAATTTGAATTAAATTTGATTTGAGCTTCTATGCGGCATAAATTTTCTATCTCTTCGAGATGGAACTGTCGAGGAGGATTGGGATTCTCTCCGACCGCAACAATGAAAGTTTCCTTTGCTCCCTTCCTAAGAAAAGTAACATTTCATTAAATCGCCCTCGCCCTACCCGATGGAGATCCTCCTTAAGTCAGAATTTATGTATGGGAAAGAAGCAAAAAGGAGTTGTAGTCAGAAAATAAGGAATGACTAATGGAATGGAAAAATGAGGTCCCTCTTCTTCTCCCTTCGTTTCCCGTCTTTTATTCTCCTTTCCTACATTAGGACAAGTTGTCCTGTAATAAACTCCCAACCTCTCCCTCCACGTGGAAGGTCACACGTGCGAAGATGATCATGATGTTATTTCATTAGAAAATGCTTGCTATTGGAAATCTTTTGTGAGACCCATGAGACATCTTTAATTTGTTATACAGAATAATGACGTGTATATCAAGGTTATAACGAATATTTTCTACATATTTTATGGGGTCCCCTTAATAGAATTAATATTCCTCTCAACTTTCTTCTAATTTTTCGAGCTACTACCCTTCCGCCTCAGCTTGGCTCCTACCCAATCTGTCATCTTCTCAACTTGACTTATCTTTCCGAGTTGCTATTTTCTCCACTCGCCTTATTTTTCTAAGTGACTACCTCCTTGACTTGGCTTATCTTCCTGAGTTGTTATTTTCTCCACTCGGCTTATCTTTTCGAGTGACTACCTCCTTGACTTGGTTTATCTTCCCGAGTTGTTATCTCCTTGACTTGACTTACCTTCCTGAGTTGCTACCTCCTTAACTCGACTCACCTTCCTGAGTTGCTACCTCCTTGACTTGGCCTATCCCTCCAAGTTACTACCCTTGGATTTGGCTTGACGCTTCTTTATACTTATTCTTATTACAACAGTATCATTAGCTACCCCCAAAATAGTCAGACTAGTCATTTTGTCTGACTTTAATCTCATGAGTATCTCCCCACCACACTTTCCTTCTACCTCGGTGATGACTTAACTGATTCTTGCTCTTTTCTCGGGCTTTCCTTACTCTTGGGTTGGGATCACCGTTTTCTTTATTTATTTTAAGTGTACTAATCACACCGTTGGCTAATGGGTCTCGCTTCCTTACTTTTAAGGAGTATTAAAGGCTAAAACCCTCCAAAGCCCTCCTTTTTACGGTAACTTCAACTTCCTCGACTCTAACTCTTCCTCTCCCACTCGGTAACCTTCAGCGGTAGATGTCCTGCTTCTAAGCCTTCAACGAATAGAAGTTTCTTCCCTTCTAGTAATCGTCACCTTTTGACCACAAGTGATACTTTGTCTCCCTTATTATAACTCCTCCCTCTTGAAACCCTAGAGAAGCCCCATGGTATAAAACCACCCTTTCCCGTATAGATAGTCATCACTACTTTCATGATGTTAAGGAGTTGTTTATAGACCCGACTATTAAATGCATCTTCACCTCTCCTCCTCATTGGCCTCATCTTCCCCCTCTCAACCATTACTATTTCTTCCTAAATTAATTAGAAAATGACCTTCACCTTCCCGCACCACTTATTTATTTTGAACTTTTAGACTTCTATAAAATATCCATTAATCAATTAGTCTCCAACGCTTTTTGACGGTTAGCGGAGACTGTTATAGTCTTCAATCATTTAGGGCTTCCTTTGTCTCCTCTAATGTTCCACTATTTGTGTCAATTGAAGTCTTCGAAAGTAGGTATTTTTTACTTTGTCAGTCGCTCCGACTGTCAATTCCTTACCAATAAGCCTTCTTCCCATAAGGGTTGGAGAGAATTGTATTTCTTCGCTTAACTTCCTACTCCTTTCTCCTACTCTGATACTTGGAGGATAGAACTTCCTGAGTTACCCCCCTTTCATGATTGTCGGCTCTAATGCCCCTTTATCGAAGTTCACAGGGTGCTACAAAACAATCACTACAACTTCGTCATCCTGTTGGACTCTCACCTTTTGAGTCATTATGGATTATCCTCCTTCCATTTAGACGACCCTATTGTAATAGGTGGGGTATTTCCCAAAACATTTCAATAATATAAATTCTTAATATTGCTTAGTGTTTATTGACCTCTTATATGGTTGTTTTTTATTTCATATGTTGGGATGTATACTGAAAAGTCTATCTTTTGTATGAACATCTTTATTTTTGAAATAAGAATCACATGATCATTGTTTGCATATTTATGGTTATGTATATTGTCTGATACATTACATTGTAGATAACATGGTGTGTAGTGTCACACGGGAGATTATGTTATCAGTTTCTTGTAGAGTATAAGTAGAGGCTCACAACCGAGATGGTTTTGGACAAACCATTGGCATGATTGTAGTGTAATTTGGTATTGGTTTATCTTGACCATAGAATTACACTAGTACACTTTGTGTGTATTGAACAGGATCGACTTAGAGGCGATTCAATTAATTTATTGCTGACTACATAATTGAATCGGACCTCAGATATTATGGTGTACATGCTCTTAATCCCAATATAATAACAGGCACATGTACTTAGTATTTATTTATTTGATTTACCAATGGACGAGATTTATAGATTAAATCTATAGGCTCGGTAAGTTGGGAAATGATATTATTTACATGGTGTGCCGTTGATTATAGAAGGAAATTGTGTCATATATATTAGGATGATGATGTCCCCTTGAGGAGCTCATAAGGATCATCATGTAAACCCTGCAGGTGGACTTGGTCCGACATGATGATAAGGTTGAGTGGTACTACTCATGGAGTTAGATGTTGATTAATTAATCGTCAGTAAATTAATTAATTGATGGACATTCGAGATCTTAAACACGGAGAGATATTTGTACAATTAATATATGAAACCCATATTTATTTATGGGGTTGGTGAGGTAGATCAATGATAATCCTCTAGTAGAATGGATTATCATTAATGGATCGGATTTTATGTGGATCGGATCCATTGGGTGACTAAGATCCAACTCCTCCTCATGGTCCCTATTGTAGCCTATTAAAACCCTCATGAAACCTAGATCCAACAGACACGATTAAAAGGAGGCTTGGGCGAAATCTATAAATAAAGGCCCAAGGCTTGGGCGGCAACTTAGTTTTTGGATGCTAGGGTTTGGGTTAGGGTTGGCTTGGGCGGCAAGGAGATAGGAGGTGTGCTAGGGTTTTGTCCCTTTGGTCGACGGCACAAGAGGGTCTAGGGTTTGCTTCTTTTCTCTCTTGGCCGGCCACCCTCATCTTCTCCTAGGGCCGGCGACGCCACCTTCACCCTCTTCCCTTGCTTGGCGGCAAGAGTTAGGGTTTCTTCCCTTGGAGCTCTTGGCCGGCACCCATCCTTCTTCCTCTCCTTGGCCGGCGGCAAGGACCAAGCAAGTTGGCTTGGTGGTCGGTGCTAGATAGGAGAAGAAGGGAGTTTAGTTATCTTCCTTTGTTTGGAGCGAGCAAGGAAAGGAAGATATGCGATCTAGGAAGGTTTCAACTCTTGGAGGATCGTTTCCCATACAACGTTCAAGAGGAGAATCAGACATACAATAGAAGAACAAGAGGTAAACAAGAGGTATAATTCTTGTTTTGGTTTCCTTTTATTTCTTTATATTATGTATGTAATTGCATGTGGCTAATTTACTTGGACCCCGAAGATAAACATAAAAATCGGAGATCCATACATCATCTATTCCGTAGCTAATCGAGGAAAAGAGTTAGGTTGCTTAAACAATAAGTTTGTTCAAGAGACCACTCTAATCGAATAACACGATGATGGATCGGTTGCTTGGGTAATCCATCATCGTCTTGGATTTTTTTTTTTAAATTCGGGGACGTAGATGGGATCGTCATGCAAAAGCGATCGAGGTGTGAAGCGAAGCTTCGGTTTCAACACCTTCAATTGGTATCAGAGCCAAGGTTTCCAGTTTTGTGTGTTTAGGATTCGGTTACTTTTATGCACTTATCATATATTGTATGTGCCGGATGATAGTAGGATGTGCGTAGACTAACTTTTTGGTTGCAGGCATAAAATCCAACTATTATGGTCATATGTGTGTGTATGTGATTGGATGTGTGTAATTGTAATATTATTTGAATCCTCGGGATTGACGAGACTAGTATTTAATTTTTGTAATTAAGTACGATATTGTTTAGTTACTCTTTTATTTTAGTTTACTTTCGATCTAGATTTCATGTACACTCTTTCATGGAGTATATGATCGATGGATGTAAATTAAAATAATTATTCTCGGCTCGGATCTCCGGATGGCTTGTACATGACGTAGAGAGGAGCGGATGAGATGACGACACGACGGGAGGCATATTGAAGAACAAAAGCCATAATAGTTGGAATTTTTTTTCATATTTATTGCTTTTTATTTGATATGCATGTTGTTTGCTAGGAAAATTCCTCAATTTAAATTAATAAGTGGGAGAGGGATATTTTTTTTTAAAAAAAATTCTCATGGCCTTTATTATGATTTGACATGTGATGCAAACAAATTTGTGCGTCGGCTCTGAGTGCCTTTCTCCCCATCGGATGAGTTTGTTTTGCGGATCACAGGGTCAAATATGGTTATAGAAAATTATTTAGAAGCATATGTACTTCCCCATCGGAAGACACATAATCCGAGATAATTGTCTTAATATCGAGTAATGGTGCACATTTAGATGCAAATAGGAGTATCCTCCTCATCGGAGTCACTGCTTTTATTTGTGGGGCCGAAGAGGAACCAACTATTAATTTTATTTGTCAAAAAGTTAGGTTGACAGGATAATAAAATTAATGGGTAAAACCTCCTCTTATAAATGTAGAATTCGTATATGTCCACACTATCGTGGCATACAATATTCTCGGTGTTTTGAGGTGTTGGTTGATTTTAAAATTTTATTGTTTGAGAAATCAATAATTTTTTGAAATCTAATGTTTTGATCTATGTGATTCTTAGATTTTTCAAAAATGACTTTCAACCCACTTGCTGTGATACTAAAGGAAAATAAACTTACTGGACTCAATTATGTTGATTGGAAAAGAAATCTTGATATTGTCTTGACTGCTGAGGAGTACAATTATGTACTCTTCGAAGAGTGTCCTCCTAAGTCCGTGGATGATTCTAGGGAAAAGGAGAAAGAGAGTTATAAAAAATAGATTAAGGTTGATGAGATGGCGCGGTGTTACATTTTGGTTTCTATGTCAAATGTATTGTAACATCAACATCAAGCCATGCCCACTACTTATAACATGATGCTCAATCTCAAGGAACTTTTCGGACACCAGAATCGGGTTGTAAGGCAGGAAGCCATGAGGAACTTGATGACGACCACCATGATTGAGGGAACACCCGTGAGGGATCATGTTCTCAAGATGATGGCTCATTTGAATGAGCTGGAAGTCCTTGGAGCTGAGATCGATGGAGAAACCCAGGTCGATATCATTCTCCAATCTCTACCTAGAAGTTTTGAGCAGTTTCGCCTGAATTACAACATAAATAAGAGGTTGTATTCGTTGGTGGAGCTTCTGACAGAACTCCAGGCGACAGAGGGGCTTTTTCGTCAGAGTGCTCAGGCTCAGGCCATGGTTGCTTAGAAGGTTTCGACTTCTAAGTCGAAAGGCAAGAAGAAGAAGAAACAAGGTGGAGAAAAGGTGGCGGGAGGATCTCAAGGGGGAGTGAAGAAGGCGAAAGGCAAGTGCTTCACTTGCAAGCAGACTGAACATTGGAAGAAGGACTGCCCCAACCAGGAGCAGAACAAAGGTATATCTTTTGGACTGGTCGTTGAAATATATTTAGCGGTATTATCTATCGGCACCTGGTGTATAGATACGGGAGTCACTGATCATGTCTGCAATACTTTGCAGGAGTTCCAGGAAATCAGACGACTAGCTGAAGAGGAGATTACCATTTATTTGGGCGATACTACGAAGATGGCGGTTGTTGCAGTGGGAGATGTTTATTTATCTTTTGATAGGAATAAAACTTTGGTTCTGAAAAATTGCCTTTATGTACCTTTATTTAGAAAGAATTTGATTTCGATTTCTAAATTGTTTTTGGATGGATATTCTATTTCTTTTAATGATAGAGTTGTTATAAAAAGAAATAGGATTATTATCTGTTCTGGTGCATTGATAGGAAATTTATATACCCTTGAACCAAAAACTCCCACGATGCAAATAGAAGTAAATAACTCATCTTCTAAATCTAATAAGAGAAAAGAACCTTCGAAAATGAACAAAATATATCTTTGGCATCTAAGGTTAGGTCATATTAACCTAAGTAGAATTCAAAGGTTGATAGCTGATGGACCTTTGGGTTCATTAGTGGTGAAAGATTTCCTAACTTGCGAATTTTGCTTGGAAGTTAAAATGACCAAGAGGCCTTTTAAGGCCAAGGGGTATAGAGCCAAAGATGTGTTGGAAATGGTTCATTGTAATTTGTGTGGTCCTATGTCTATCCAGGCTAAAGGTGGTTTTGAATATTTCGTCTCTTTTATAGACGATTATTCAAGATATGAATACATTTACTTAATGTGCCGCAAATCTGAATGCTTTGACATGTTCAAAGAATTCAAGGCTGATGTGGAGAAATATTATGGTAAAAGTATCAAGACACTACGATCTGATTGTGGTGGTGAGTACCTCTTGAGAGAGTTTAGGAATTACTTATCAGAGATAAGGATTCAATCCCAATTGTCTGCACCTGACACACTCCAGCAGAATGGTGTAGCAGAGCGAAAGAATAGGACTCTTATGGAGATGGTTAGATTGATGATGAGTTATTCTGAGTTGCCAGATTCGTTCTGGGGATATGCTCTGGATACGACAGTGTATATTCTGAACTTGGTACCATTTAAATTAGTGTCTTCTACTCCCACAAAATTGTGGACTGGGCGAAAGCCTAGTCTGAGACATATTCGAATTTAGGGGAGTCCAGTACATGTGCTGAAGGCAGATGCTGGTAAGTTGGAACCTCGTATAGAAGTGTGCATGTTCGTAGGTTATCCTAGAGGAATGAAAGGTGGTTTGTTCTATAGTCCTAGAGATCAGAGGGTGATCGTTAGCACGAACGCCAGATTTTTAGAGGAAGACTATGTGATGAACCACAAGCCCATGAGTAAGATTGTTTTGGAGGAATTGAGAGGGGAAGTCACTACTTCAGTACCACCGGTACAAGAGGATATACCATAAGTGACTGCACCGCGTGTCACAGAGGATACACAGGTGATACCTCATCATAGTAGGAGGGTTGTTAGACATCCTGATAGATTTATGTTCTTGGGAGAATCTTCGGATTTGGTCCCTAGGGAATATGAACCTGATCCCTGGACATATGACGAGACAATCCAAGATAAAGATGCGGTATCTTGGCAAAGTGCAATGAATTCTAAGATAGAATCTATGGATTCAAATCAGGTATGGGAGCTAGTAGAACCACCCAATAGTGCAAAAACCATTGGATGCAAGTGGATCTACAAAAGAAAGAGAGGAATAGACGGGAAGGTTGAGACCTTCAAAGCAAGGCTTATTGCGAAAGGGTATACTCAGAAAGAGGGTATCGATTATGAGGAGACCTTTTCGTCGGTGGTCATGCTTAAGTTTATCCGGATTCTCTTATGTATTGCTGCTCATATGGATTATGAGGTGTGACAGATGGATGTCAAGACAACTTTTCTTAATAGAAGTCTTGAGGAAAACATCTATATGGAGCAACCAGAGGGATTCATTGCAAAGGGCAAAGAGCATCTTGTGTGCAAGCTTAATCGGTCCATTTATATGCTTGCATATATATATATGAAGATGATAGACAGTAAGCAATAGAGCATACCTAGATATGTATGTGAAGATGGGAAAAAATAGTGATAATTGCCTGATAGTGGTTTCACTTGATCATCTTATAAAGAGCAGGAAATGCCTCAAGAAAGATCCCGTGGAGGACAAGAAATGAATGAAAAAGTACCACCACCTGTCTGGATGCAGATAGTCACTCAGCTCGAACAACAAGTGGCAGAGCAACAGCAGGTCATCAATACCTTGATGACGAATCAATAAGAAAATCCTGTTACTCAGCCAGGGACTCAGAATGACATTCCAACTGCATCTTCTCCCCCACCAGACCCACCAACAGCTCCAGTGGGAGGGGTGAGACAAGACTCCTATCTGATTCAATGGCAAAAGCTGAAGCCAGAGAGTTTTGTAGGTGCCAGTGAACCATGGGATGCTTAGGCATGGTTCAAGACAATAGAGAGCATAGTGGAACTTCTGGACTGGCCTAAGAATGAGAAAATTAAGTGTGCCTGGAAGACCAAGGAAGAAGACTAAGAAGTTCTTGTCTGCCATGGAAGCTCAGAAGATGTTAGCTAGTGGATGCACTGGGTATTTAGCACATATAGTTGATACTAAGCAAGAAAGAAGTCAAAAACTGGAAGAAGTCCCAATTATATGTGACTACCCAGAAGTATTTCCTGATGAGCTACCAGGACTAGCACCTAGAAGAGAAGTTGAGTTTGAGATTGAGCTTATTCCTGGTACCAACCCAATCTCAAAAGCACCCTATCGTATGGCTCCAGCTGAATTGAAAGAGCTTCAGGAACAATTACGAGAGTTACTAGACAAGAAATTCATCTGCCCTAGTCATTCCCTGTGGGGAGCTCCGGTGTTATTCATGAAAAAGAAAGATGGGTCTATGAGGATGTGCATAGACTACCGAGCCTTGAATCAAGTGACGATCAAGAACAGGTATTCTTTGCCAAGGATAGAGGATTTATGTGATCAATTGAGGGAAGCCACAATCTTCTCCAAGATTGACTTGTCGTCTAGTTATCATCAAGTAAGAGTTAAAGAGGATGATATACCGAAAATAGCCTTCCGAACGAGGTATGGACACTATGAGTTCGTGGGCATGCCCTTCAGAGTGATGAATGCACCCGCTATGTTTATGGACTTGATGAATCGGGTGTTTAGGGAGTTCCTTGACAAGTTTGTGGTCGCCTTCATTGACGACATCCTTATCTACTCAAGAACCCAGGAGGAACACGCTGAACACTTGAAGACAGTCTTGCAGACCCTTCAGTAAAGACAATTATATGCAAAGTTCTCCAAGTGTGAGTTTTGGCTTGATCGAATATCGTTTTTGGGTCATTTATTTCAAAAGATGGAGTTATGGTAGACCCGACAAAAATAGAAGCGGTCAGTAATTGGGGTCAACCAAAGAATGTCAGTGAAGTCAGAAGTTTCCTCGGATTAGCGGGGTACTACCGGAAGTTTGTGAAAAATTTCTCAAGGATAGCTTCACCGTTGACGGTTCTTACCAGAAAGAACAAGAAGTTCGAATGGACCGAAGATTGTGAAAAGAGCTTCCTTGAATTAAAGAGGAGACTCACAAGTGCTTCAGTGCTTACCCTTCCAGAAAGTAATGAGGGATTTGACATGTATAGTGATGCGTACAAGATGATATCAGAGCGGGTTCCACCCTTCCGTCACACACACATCGAGCATCAGTCTTGCCGCCTCCAAGTAAGCAAGTATTTATCTGCTTTATTTACTTTATGAGTAGTAAGGAATGCTTTTTTTAAGTTAAACATGCTCATCTAGAATTTCTCTCCTCCTCTTCTCTCCAAACGCCGCCCATCTCATCCCACTCCCTCTCTCTCGATCTTTCATTTTTTTTCCCAACCACCGAACTCTCATCTTCCTCTCTCCATCGAGGAAAAAAAAAAGAAAAAAAAAGGAGAGCCTCTATAATTTCTCCACCGTGGGATAATTCAAGAGGAGATTTTTAAGAGGGATCTCCTCAAGGACTTGGTAAAGGATCACGCTAAAGCAAAGGAACACATAGGAGGTCTTCTCTTTACGAAATCTAACGGTATAAATTGGTGAAAAAACATAGGAAGTAAGTATTGCTCACCTGCAGTATAAATAGTTATTGTATGTCATTGATATATTTTTATGCGCATGTTATTTTCAGTTATATGGTTGAACAGTTTATACGCATATATATGAGTCAGTTATGCATGGTGTTTTTAGTTACATGATTTTTCCTGTTATATCGTGATTAATTCAGTATCCTGTTTAGATCCATGATAAGAATGTGATTTATGATCATGCATATTGTAGATAAGTCGTAGCTTACAATTATATTCATGATATAGAGTAAGATATAAAAATATTTTCTTTATAAAGAAAATTTAAAGATGCTCCCCGTTCGAATTGGGGATTAAGAGCACAAGATCTTCAGTATGCTCCCCATTTCAGTTTTGGGGGTCAAGAGCATAATGATCTTTATGGTGTTCCTCATTCGTGGTTTAGGGGATTAAGAGCATTTTTTAAGTATGTATAAAAATATAAGTATAAAGGAAGTATTTTACTTTTGACAGGGCATGTATCGGACATCAGTTTTGCCCACGGGCCAAGGCCCTCAGTTTCAGTTACCCTAGTAGGTTCGATGGTTGGCCACCCCGGTCTATTAGGAAAGCGCGCATTGGTATTATGTCGGGCCCATATTCAGGATGATTATTAGTTTGAAGTATCAGTATAAGTATAAGTAAAAGTTTTTAAAGTTAATCATTCTAGTTCAGATACACTGTTTATAAGTTTTAAAATACTTAAGAGCATAGTTTATACAAGAGACATGTATTTGTAGGGATGTATACTGAAAAGTCTATCTTTTGTATGAACATCTTTATTTTGAAATAAGAATCACATGATCATTGTTTGCATATTTTTATGGTTATGCAATATTGTCTAATACTTCACATTGTAGATAACATGGTGTGTGGTGTCACACAGGAGATCATGTTATCGGCTCCTTGTAAAGTATGAGTAAAGGCTTACAACCGAGATGACTTTGGACAAACCATCGGAATGGTTGTAGTGTGATTTGGTATTTGTTTGTCTTGATCATAGAATCACACTAGTGCACTTTGAGTGTATTGAGCAAGACCGACTTAGAGGTGATTCGATTTATTACTGACTACATAATCGAATCGGACCTCAGATATTATTATGTACATGCTCTTAATCCCGATATAATAACGGGCATATATACTTAGTATTCATCTCTTTGATTTACCAATGAGCGAGATTTATAGATTAAATCGATAGGCTCGGTAAGTTAGGAGATGATATTATTTATATGGTGTGTCGTTGATTATAGGAGGAAACCATGTCCTATACATTAGGATGATGATGTCCTCTTGAGGAGCTCATAAGGTTCATCATGTAAACCCTGCAGGTGGACTTGGTCCGGCATGATGAAAAGGTTGAGTGGTACTACTCAAGGAGTTAGATGTTGATTAATTAATGGTCAGTAAATTAATTAATCGACGAACATTCGAGATCTTAAACACGGGGAGAAAATGTACAAATAATATATGGAGCTCATATTATCATATGGGGGTTGGTGAGGTAGATCAATGATAATCCTTTAGTGGATTGGATTATCATTAGTGGATCGGACTTTATGTGAGCTTGATCCATGGGTGGCCAAGATCCAACTCCTCCTCATGGTCCCTAATGTAGCCTATTAACACCTCATGAAGCTTAGATCCAATGGATAGAAACAAAACTCTAAATCAAAAGGTAGAGATTAAATCTCTAGATCCAACGGTTGAGATTAAATCTCTAGATCCAACGGTTGAGATTAAATTCCTAGAACCAATGGTGGAGATTAAAAGGAGGCTTATCCCTAACTCTATAAAAGGAGGGCAAGGGGTTGGCGTGGGATCGATTCTAAGGAGAGCTAGAGTTTTGGGCGGCAAGAGTGGAATCCTAATTGAGATAGGATTAGGATTTGGAGGCTTAGGGTTTTGGAGGCTTGGGCGGCACCAAATAAGGAAGTTGTTCCTTTTCTTCTTCTTCCTTCAACTTGGCTGGCGTCCAGCAGCCTCTCAAGCTCTTTTCCATCCCTTGGCCGACGCCCAAAAGACTCTCCTCTCTTCTCCTTGAGTGGTGAAAACAAGACTTAGGGGTCTCCCTTTGTGTCTTGGTCGGTTTCCATTATCATCTCCTCCTCCTAGTTGGTCGGCGGCAAGGATTCCTTTTGTTCCTTGTTGGTTGGTTTTAGGGAGGAGAAGAACCTTGTTTCTATTCTTCCTTTTGCTTTGGAAGAGCAAGGAAGGAAGATTTGCGATCTAGGAGCTTCGACTTTTGGTAGATCGTCGCCCACACGACGTCCGAAAGGAGGAAGGTCATACATTAGAAGATCGAGAGGTATACCTATTCTCTATTCTCTTTTGTTACTTGCTTGTTTTTTGTTTTTTCAATTATGAGCATGACATAAATCTGTATATGGCTAAATAATACTTGGATCCCGAGCATAAATACAAAAACCGACGATCTGGACATCGTCTATTCCGCGGCTACTCATAGAATAGAGGATGGTCATTTGAACAACGAGTTTGTTCAAGTGACCTCTCTAAACGAATAGCACGACGATGACTTGGTTGTTTGGGCAATCCCTTTTGTTTAGGATTAAATTTTTTTTTTCCGGGGACATCGAGGGGATCGCCATGAACAAACGACCAAGGTGAAGTAGGAAGCGAAGTTTCCTCTCACGGACTCGATAAGCAAAACCCTACAAATGGTATCAGAGCCAAGGTTTCCAATTTTGTGTGTTTAGGATTCGGTTAATTTATGTACTTTTCATATATTATATGTGCCAGATAATAGTAGGATATGCGTAGTTTAACTCTTTGGTTGCAGGCATAAGATCCGACTATTATGGTCATATGTGTGTATGTGTATATTTTGTTGAAACCTCGGGGTTGACAAGGCTAGTATTTAATTTTTTGTAAATTAGATACGACATTGTTTAGCAACTCATTTTATTTTAGTTTACTTTCGATCTAGATTTTATATACACTCCCTCATGGAGTATAGGATCGATGGATGTAAATTAAAATAGATTTTAGTCTCGGCTCGGATCTCCGGATGGCTCGTACATGACGTAGGAGGAGCGGACGAGAAGGCGATGCGACGGGAGACATATTGAAGACAAAAGCCATAATAGTTGGAAAATAATTTATTTTTCATATTGATTGCTTTTTCTTTGATATGCATGTCGTAGGCTAAGAAAATTCCTCAATTTCAAATTACTAAGTGGGAGAGAGAAATTTTTATAAATTCCCACGGCCTCCATTACAATTTGACAAGTGATGCAAACAAACTTGCGCGTCGGCTCTGAGTGCCTTCCTCCCCATCGGATGAGTTTGTTTGTGGATCACAAGGTCAAATATGGTTATAGAGAATTATTAAGGAGCGTGTGCACTTCCTCATCGGAAGGCACATAACCCGAGATAATTGCCTTGGTACCGAGTAATGGTGAACACTTAAATACAAATATAAATATCCTCCCCATCGGAGTCACTGCTTTTATTTGTAGGGTCAAAGAGGAACCAACTATTAATTTTACTTGTCAAAAAGTTAGGTTGACAAGATAGTAAAATTAATGGGTAAAACCTCCTCTTACAAATGTAGAATTCGTATACGTCCACACTATCGTGGCATACGATATTCTCGGTGTTTTGAGGTGTTGGTTGATTTTAAAATTTTATTGTTTGAGGAATCAATAATTTTTTGAAATCTAATGTTTTGATTTATGTGATTCTTAGGTTTTCTTTCAAAATGACTTTCAACCCACTTGTTGTGATACTGAAAGAGAACAAACTTACTGGACCCAACTATATTGATTGGAAGAGGAATCTAGACATTGTCTTGACTGCTGAGGAATACAAATATGTACTCCTCGAAGAATGACCTCCCAAGCCTGTAGATGATTCTGGGGAAAAGGAGAGAGAGAGCTATAAGAAGTGGATCAAGGCCGATGAGATGGCGCGGTGTTACATTTTGGCATCTATGTCAAATGTACTGTAACATCAGCATCAAGTTATGCCCACTGCTTATGATATGATGCTAAATCTCAAGGAGCTTTTCGGACACCAGAATCGGGCTGTTAGGCAAGAAGCCATGAGAAACTTGATGACGACCTCCATGATCGAGGGAACACCCATAAGGGATCATGTTCTAAAGATGATGGCTCATTTGAATGAGCTAGAGGTTCTTGGAGCTGAGATCGATGGGGAAACCCAAGTCGATATCATACTCCAATCTCTACCTAGGAGTTTTGAGCAGTTTCGCTTGAACTACAACATGAACAAGAGGTTGTATTCGTTGGCGGAACTTCTGACGGAACTTCAGGCGACAGAGGGACTATTTCATCAGAGTGTTCAGACGCATGCCGTGGTGACCCAAAAGGTTTCTGCTTCTAAGCTGAAAGTCAAGAAGAAGAAGAAAAAAACTGGGGCGAAGGCGATGGGAGGTACTCAGGGAGGAGTGAAGAAGCCGAAAGGCAAGTGCTTCACCTGTAAGCAGACTGGACACTGGAAGAAGGACTGCCCCAACAGCAAGAACAAAGGTATATCTTTTGGTCTAGTCATTGAAACATGTTTAGCGGTGTTATCTACCGGCACCTGGTGTGTAGATACGGGAGCCACTGATCATGTTTGCAATACTTTGCAAGGGTTCCAGGAAACTAGACGACTGACTGAAGGGGAGATTACCGTGTACTTGGGCGATGCCACGAAGGTGGCGGCTGTTGCAGTGGGAGATGTTCATTTATCTTTTGAGAAAAATAAACTTTTGGTTCTTAAGAATTGCCTGTATGTACCCTTATTTAGAAAGAATTTAATTTCGGTTTCTAAATTGTTTATGAATGAATATTCTATTTCTTTTAATGACAGAGTTATTATAAGAAGGGATAGGGACATTATCTGTTCGGGTACATTGATAGGAAATTTGTACACACTTGAACCAAAACCTCCCACGATGCATATTGAAATTAATAACTCATCTTCTAATTCTAATAAGAGAAAAGAACCTTCGAAGATGAACCAAACATATCTTTGGCATCTTAGGCTTGGTCATATTAACCTAAGCAGAATTCAAAGGTTGATAGCGGATGGACCTTTGGGTTCATTAGTGGTGGAGGATCTCCCAACCTGCGAATCCTGCTTGGAAGGTAAAATGACCAAGAGACCTTTTAAGGCCAAGGGGTATAGAGCCAAAGATGTGTTAGAATTGGTTCATTCTAATTTGTGTGGTCCTATGTCTATCTAGGCTAGAGGTGGTTTTGAGTATTTCATCTCTTTTATAGACGATTACTCAAGATATGGATACATTTACCTGATACGCCGCAAGTCTGAATGCTTTGACAAATTCAAAGAATTCAAGACTGATGTGGAGAAACGTCAAGGTAAAAGTATCAAGACACTACGATCTGATCGTGGTGGTGAGTACCTCTTGGGAGAGTTTAGGAACTACTTATCAGAGGCTGGGATTCAATCCCAATTGACTGCACCTGGCACACCCCAGCAGAACGGTGTAGCAGAGCGAAGGAATAGGATTCTTATGGAGATGGTTAGATCGATGATGAGTTATTCTGAGTTGCCAAATTCGTTCTGGGGATATGCTCTAGATACGATGGTGTACATTCTGAACTTGATTCCATCTAAATCAGTGTCTTCTACTCCCACAGAATTGTGGACTGGGCAAAAGCTTAGTCTAAGACATATTCGGATATGGGGGAGTCCAACACATGTGCTGAAGACAGACGCTGGTAAGTTGGAATCTCGTACAAAAGTACACATGTTCGTTGGCTATCCTAGAGGAACGAAGGGTGGTTTGTTTTATAGTCCTAGAGATCAGAGGGTGATCGTTAGCACGAATGCCAGATTTCTAGAGGAAGACTATGTGATGAGCCACAAGCCTAAGAGTAAAATTGTTCTGGAGGAATTAAAAGGGGAAGTCACTTCTTTAGTACCACCGGTACAAGGGGATATACCACATGTCACTGCACCGCGTGTCACAGAGGATACACAGGTGATACCTCGTCGTAGTGGAAGGGTTGTGAGACAGCCTGATAGATTCATGTTCTTGGGTGAATCTTCTGATTTGGTCCCTGGCGAACATGAACCTGATCTCTGGACATATGACGAGGCAATCCAAGATAAAGATGCAGCATCTTGGCAAAGTGCAATGAATGCTGAGATTGAATCTATGGATTCAAATCAGGTCTGGGAGCTAGTAGACCCACCCGATGGTGTAAAAACCATTGGATGCAAGTGGATCTACAAAAGAAAGAGAGGAATAGATGGGAAGGTTGAGACCTTCAAAGCAAGGCTTGTTGCAAAGGGGTATACTCAGAAAGAGGGTATCGATTATGAGGAGACCTTTTCGCCGGTAGCCATGCTTAAGTCTATTCGGATTCTCTTATGCATAGCAGCTCATATGGATTATGAGGTGTGACAGATGGATGTCAAGACAGCTTTCCTTAATGGTAGTCTTGAGGAAAATATCTATATGAAGCAATCAGAGAGATTCATTGCTAAGGGCAAGGAGCATCTTGTATGTAAGTTTAATCAGTCCATTTATGGATTGAAGCAAGCTTCGAGGTCTTGGAACATCCGCTTTGATGAGGTAATCCAGTCTTATGGATTTATTCAAAGTCCGGATGAGTCTTGTGTATACAAGAGATGTGACGAAAACGTAGTGGTATTTTTTGTAATATACGTAGATGACATTTTGTTGATTGGCAACAATATCAAGGTGTTATCGGACATAAGGGTATGGTTGTCCAAACAGTTTGATATGAAGGACTTGAGAGAAGTGGGACACATCCTTGGGATCAAGGTTATAAGGGATCGCAGGAAAAGGATGTTGTGTTTATCCCAAGCTTCATACATAGACACGATTTTGGATCGTTTTAGCATGCAGAACTCCAAGAAAGGTTTTCTACCTTTCAGGCATGGAGTTCCTTTATCTAAGGAGATGTGTCCTAGATCATCTGAGGAGATAGAAGAGATGAAGGTGGTTCCTTATGTTTCGGCAGTAGGAAGCCTCATGTATGCGATGCTATGTACGAGATCAGATATCTGCTTTGTTGTGGGCATGGTCAGCAGATATCAGAGTAATTCAGGATAGAGACATTGGACTGTGGTAAAGCATATATTGAAGTACATGAGAAGGACTAGAGATTATATGCTGATTTACCAGGCAGACTAATTACTCCCTGTGGGTTACACGGATTCTGACTTCCAATCTGATAGGGATAACGGTAAGTCTACCTCAGGTTTTGTGTTTACTATGGGAGGTGGAGCCATTGTATGGAGAAGTGTCAAGCAAAAATGCGTGGCAGACTCCACCATGGAAGCTGAGTATGTGGCAGCCTCTGAGGCGGCCAAAGAAGCTGTGTGGCTCAGGAACTTCCTGATGGACTTGGATGTGATTCTTGGTTTGCCCAGAACTATCACAATTTATTGTGATAATAATAGTGCAATTGCAAACTCGAAGGAACCATGAGCCCATAAGGCTAGTAAACACATAGAGCGCAAGTACCACCTGATACGAGAAATCGTAAAGAGAGGAGAAGTTGTTGTGGCCAAGATTGCATGAGAAGATAACCTAACAGATCCTTTCACTAAGGCCCTTCCAGTGAGAGCTTTCGATAGACATATGGAGGGAATGAGGATCAGATGTATGACAGTTTGAGGACAACATAGTCTTTTAGTATAAGTGGGAGATTGTAGAGATGTATACTGAAAAGTCTATCTTTTGTATGAACATCTTTATTTTGAAATAAGAATCACATGATCATTGTTTGCATATTTTTATGGTTATGCAATATTATCTAATACTTCACATTGTAGATAACATGGTGTGTGGTGTCACACAGGAGATCATGTTATCGGCTCCTTGTAAAGTATAAGTAAAGGCTCACAACCGAGATGTCTTTGGACAAACCATCGGAATGGTTGTAGTGTGATTTGGTATTGATTTGTCTTGACCATAGAATCATACTAGTGCACTTTGAGTGTATTGAGCAGGACCGACTTAGAGGTGATTCGATTTATTACTGATTACATAATCGAATCGGACCTCAAATATTATTATGTACATGCTCTTAATCCCGATATAATAACGGGCACATATACTTAGTATTCATATCTTTGATTTACCAATGGACGAGATTTATAGATTAAATCGATAGGCTCGGTAAGTTGGGAGATGATATTATTTATATGGTGTGTCGTTGATTATAGGAGGAAACCGTGTCTTATACATTAGGATGATGATGTCCCCTTGAGGAGCTCATAAGGTTCATCATGTAAACCCTGCAGGTGGACTTGGTCCGGCATGATGAAAAGGTTGAGTGGTACTACTCAAGGAGTTAGATGTTGATTAATTAATGGTCAGTAAATTAATTAATCAACGGACATTCGAGATCTTAAACACGGGGAGAAAGTGTACAAATAATATATGGAGCCCATATTATCATATGGGGGTTGGTGAGGTAGATCAATGATAATCCTTTAGTGGATTGGATTATCATTAGTGGATCGGACTTTATGTGGGCTTGATCCATGGGTGGCCAAGATCCAACTCCTCCTCATGGTCTCTAATGTAGCCTATTAACACCTCATGAAGCTTAGATCCAATGGATAGAAACAAAACTCTAAATCAAAAGGTAGAGATTAAATCTCTAGATTCGACGGTTGAGATTAAATCTCTAGATCCGACGGTTGAGATTAAATTTCTAGAACCAATGGTGGAGATTAAAAGGAGGCTTATCCCTAACTCTATAAAAGGAGGGCAAGGGGTTGGCGTGGGATTGATTCCAAGGAGAGCTAGGGTTTTGGGCGGCAAGAGAGGAATCCTAATTGAGATAGGATTAGGGTTTGGAGGCTTAGGGTTTTGGAGGCTTGGGCGGCACCAAATAAGGAAGTTGTTCCTTTTCTTCTTCTTCCTTCAACTTGGTCTGCGTCCAACAGCCTCTCAAGCTCTTTTCTAGCCCTTGGCCGACGCCCAAAAGACTCTCCTCTCTTCTCCTTGAGCGGTGGAAACAAGACTTAGGGGTCTCCCTTTGTGTCTTGGTCGGTTTCCATTATCATCTCTTCCTCCTAGTTGGCCGGCGGCAAGGATTCCTTTTGTTCCTTGTTGGTTGGTTTTAGGGAGGAGAAGAACCTTGTTTCTATTCTTCCTTTTGCTTTGGAAGAGCAAGGAAGGAAGATTTGCGATCTAGGAGCTTCGACTTTTGGTAGATCGTCGCCCATACGACGTCCGAAAGGAGGAAGGTCATACATTAGAAGATCGAGAGGTATACCTATTCTCTATTCTCTTTTGTTACTTGATTGTTTTTTGTTTTTTCAATTATGAGCATGATATAAATCTGTATATGGCTAAATAATACTTGGATCCCGAGCATAAACATAAAAATCGGCGATCCGGACATCGTCTATTCCGCGGCTACTCATATAATAGAGGATGGTCGCTTGAACAATGAGTTTGTTCAAGTGACCTCTCTAAACGAATAGCACGATGATGACTTGGTTGTTTGGGCAATCCCTTTTGTCTAGGATTAAATTTTTTTTTCTGGGGACATCGAGGGGATCGCCATGAACAAACGACCAAGGTGAAGTAGGAAGCGAAGTTTCCTCTCACGGACTCGATAAGCAAAACCCTACAGTATTCAGAGTTATGATTTCTAGTTATGCTTGCATGTGTATCAATGTATCAAGGGTAAGAGAACTAGTTGCATGATTTTATACGTTGCATGTTTTTGTGAGCATAGAAAGTACTTACTAAGTGTTATTGCTTATAGTTTGCATTTTCTTATGCTGCAGATAAAGGTAAAGAAAAGCTTCAGTGAGGTGGCATAGCGGATGAAGTGCTTGGAGTGTGTGGCGACGGAACAATTTCTAATTATTTTTTTGATATTGTTGAAGTTCAACTGGATTGCTTATGGTTGAGACCAAAGAATGCTAGAGTCATGTTAGGTTAGTCTTAATACTTGCATGTCATGTGAAGATCTTGAAATGGTTATTTTTTAAGTGATGTCAAGGTTCTTATGATCACCAGGCAGATCACTTACTCCCTATAGGTTACACAGATTCCGACTTCCAATCAGATAGGGATAACAGTAAGTCTACCTCGGGTTTTGTATTTACTTTGGGAGGTGGATGTTAGGGCAATCTCTTGCCGTGATATGGTTTTGATGGTGTGGCAAAGGGTTTAAGTTAGTTTGATATGTTGATGTGATATGTGCGTTGAAGTCGTGCAGGACTTAGTAATTCGCACATGGAGCCGTGGCGAGTTTCGCATCTCATGACTCGTGCCTTGAGTCGGTGAAGGATAGCTTTGCGGAAGCCGTGCGCTTGGAGCATCCGAGGGACCGCCGGACGAGAAGCTTGGAGTGAAGCCGGAGGAAGTAGACTTCGAGGCAAGAGACGCGAAGGAGCATTGCAGAGCCGTGCGCCTGATGCTGCCGAGGGACGTGGCCGAGAACGAAGAGAACTTCGAAAGCGAGGGACTCCGAGAAATGAGAGTGAGCGATTGTAACCCGGGGAAGGGTAGCTCTTAGGTGAAACTTGGCCATTTGGCCAAGTGTCGGATGGGTTTTCCCGACACCGATCGCCATGACATGGCGATCGCTCCGAGTCAGTGAGTTCGACCGTATCACGGCGGCCGAATTGTGGCGTGATCGCCATCGTAGCGGCGCCGATCCAAGATCGATCGGCTAAGGCGGCGATCGTGATAGATAAGGGTTCGGCCACAGAATCGTTCGTCAGAATGGTGGCGGCCGACTACGGAGCGTGATCGTGATGATCCATGAGGTCCATCCGATCGCCAAGAGTTCCGCTGACTACAACGGTCGGGATCCGCGTGTTGGAGGCCGTTATAGTACGGCGATGATCGCCAAGGGATCGTGATGGCGGCCAAGCGGGAAGAAGTTAGCCCTCTATAAAAAGAGAGGGTGTAAGCCTTTGAGAGGCTAATGCTCATACTCCAAACAATCTTCCTAGTGCCCCACAAGCTCTAAACTCTTCTTACTTGTCTTTACTTCAATCCTATTGTAAGAAGAGTGATCTTGGTTGTAAAGGTTACCTCCACCTAGCTTTGTGCAAAGGAGAGACCGATAGTGATTGGTTTTGGCGGAGTGATTCACCGTGGACGAATCGGACCGTGGATTAGCGGCGTAGCCGTGAACCACGTTATATCTCGGTGTTTGTATTGCTTGTTTATATTTTGCTTGTCTTTACTTATAGTTGTATATTCCGCTTGCGCTAACGTTTTTGTAGACGAGCAATTTACGACGTCCAACGTACGAGGGCTATTCACCCCCCTCTAGCCGGTCATATCGATTCCTTACAGTGGAGTCATTGTATGGAGGTGTGTCAAGCAGAAATGCGTGACGGACTCCACCATGGAAGCTGAGTATGCGACAACCTATAAGGCAGCCAAAGAAGTTATATGGCTCAGGAACTTCTTGATGGACTTGGATGTGATTTCTGGTTTGCCCAGAACTATCACAATTTATTGTGATAACAGTGGTGCAGTAGTTAACTCGAAGGAACCACGAGCTCATAAGGTAAGTAAACACATAGAGCGCAAGTACCACCTGATACGAGAGATCGTAAAGTGGGTAGAAGTTGTTGTTGCCTAGATTGCATCAGAGGATGACCTGGTAGATCCTTTCACTAAGGCCCTTCTAGCGAGAGTTTTGATAGGCATGTGGAGGGAATGAGAATCAGATGTATGACAGTATGAGGACAACATAATCTTTTAGTATAAGTGGGAGATTGTTGGGATGTATACTGAAAAGTCTATCTTTTGTATGGACATCTTTATTTTTGAAATAAGAATCACATGATCATTGTTTGCATATTTATGGTTATGCATATTGTCTGATACATTACATTGTAGATAACACAGTGTGTAGTGTCACACGGGAGATCATGTTATCAGTTCCTTGTAAAGTATAAGTAGAGACTCACAACCGAGATGGTTTTGGACAAACCATTGACATGGTTGTAGTGTAATTTGATATTGGTTTATCTTGACCATAAAATTACACTAGTACACTTTGTGTGTATTGAGCAGGTCTGACTTAGAGGTGATTCAATTTATTGTCGACTACATAATTGAATCAGACCTCGGATGTTATGATGTACATGCTCTTAATCCCGATATAATAACAGACACATGTACTTAGTATTTATTTCTTTGATTTACCAATGGGCGAGATTTATAGATTAAATCGATATGCTCGGTAAGTTGGGAAATGATATTATTTACACGGTGTGTCGTTGATTATAGGAGGAAACCATATCCTATATATTAGGATGATGATGTCCCCTTGAGGAGCTCATAAGAATCATGTAAACCCTGCAGGAGGACTTGATATGCCATGATGATAAGGTTTAGTGGTACTACTCATGGAGTTAGATGTTGATTAATTAATCGTCAGTAAATTAATTAATTGACGGACATTCGAGATCTTAAACACAGGGAGATATTTGTACAATTAATATATGGATCCCATATTTATTTATGGGGTTGGTGAGGTAGATCAATGATAATCCTCTAGTGGAATGGATTATCATTAATGGATCTGATTTTATGTGGGCCAGATCCGTTGGGTGGCCAAGATCCAACTCCTCCTCATGGTCCCTATTGTAGCCTACTAAAACCCTCATGAAACCTAGATCCAACAGACACGATTAAAAGGAGGCTTGGGCGAAATCTATAAATAAAGGCCCAAGGCTTGGGCGGCAACTTAGTTTTTGGATGTTAAGGTTTGGGTTAGGGTTGGCTTGGGCGGCAAGGAGATAGGAGGTGTGCTAGGGATTTGTCCCTTTGGCTAGCAGCACAAGAGGGTCTAGGGTTTGCTTCTTTTCTCTCTTGGCCGGCCACCCTCATCTTCTCCTAGGGCCGGCGGCGCCACCTTCACCCTCTTCCCTTGCCCGGCGGCAAGAGTTAGGGTTTCTTCCCTTGGAGCTCTTGGCCGGCGCCCATCCTTCTTCCTCTCCTTGGCCGGTGGCAAGGACCAAGCAAGTTGGCTTGGTGGTCAGCGCTAGATAGGAGAAGAAGGGAGTTTGGTTATCTTCCTTTGTTCGGAGCGAGCAAGGAAAGGAAGATACGCGATCGTTACCCACACAACGTTCAAGAGGAGGATATGACATACAATAGAAGACCAAGAGGTAAACAAGAGGTATAATTCTTGTTTTGGTTTCCTTTTATTTTTTTGTATTATGTATGTAATTGCATGTGGCTAATTTACTTGGACCCCGAAGATAAACACAAAAACCAACGATCCGTACATCATCTATTCCGTGGCTAATCGAGGAAAAGAGTTAGGTTGCTTGAACAATAAGTTTGTTCAAAAGATCACTCTAATCGAATAGCACGATGATGAATCGGTTGCTTGGGTAATCCGTCATCGTCTTTGATTAATATTTTTAAATCCAAGGACGTAGATGGGATCGCCATGCAAAAGCGACCGAGGTGCGAAGCGAAGCTTCGGTTCCAACGCCTTCATCGTATACACTATGTTGCAGACGATTTTATGTAAAGGGTTATGGTAAGCACAGAGAAAACTATAGCAAAGAAGATAAAAGGGACATGCAAACGGAGAAGATCTCCTGAGACCCCATCCCCCCCCCCTCCGACTTGACTTTGGACACAACCCGTCTTCCTTTTGAAGAACCTCTTCCAATTTTGCCAATCCCATAGGATTTCCCATTTCCCATCCTAGAATACTCCTTCGACGTAAAAGAGGCCCTTCTACATCCACTACTTCTCCCCCAGTTTCATCCTCTCAATCTCCTAGCCCTCCTCCCATCCGTCGCCGCCTGCACCGATACCTTCCTACCCTTGACCCATCCGAAGAGGATCTTAACATCTCCGAAAATTCTCCTCTCTAAGATGAAGAGAATTCTCCCATTTTATCTTCTCCCCTATTCCCTCTTTCGCAAGCGTGGGGATTGACCCTTCTATATCCTCCTTACCCACAGTTCCACCTTCAGAAATACCCCCCCCCCCCCCCCCCCCCGATAATCCTATTTTCTTTAAGCCTTCCCCTTCCAAGGATGAGCCTAGCTTCTCTTCTAATGGGAGATATTCTCTCCCTCCATCCCACTGTCACCACCCTTTGGTCAATTCTCAGGCTCTGCACTCCTCAAGAAGTGAAACTGTTCAACCAATCAGGAGTATAGGGTCCCTTTGAACACTTGAGGGCCAACCTATCAAAGGTATTCCCTACTACTCCTACTGTACTTAAACCACCTTAGTGTCTGCTCTAAAAGTCTCCCCTTTCCTTGCACAAGCAGCCACAAATTACAATGATGCAATCCATCATTTTGTTGGCTATTAGTCAACTATAGCAACTCAACACATTGCCTCCGAAATACGACTGAAGCAAAGACCCAATAGATAGTTGAAGGCAAGCAGTAGAAAGCTGCTTTGGCCACCTCTGAGAAGAATTTAAAGGCTTCCTATAATGAACTAAAGACTCAACTGACTACATTAGGGTGCACCAAAGAAGAAGCTCTTCGGGAAGTTGACTCCCTTCGGGCCCAATTATTCCATCATCCCTCAACAAAATCCATCGTGATATGCTCTCACTCTAATCTGGTGTCTAAATCTCCTAGAGTAGTTCTGCTGCCCTCTAGTGTTCTATCGCTACTTGTTGACACATCCACCATTGATCTACGAGATCTATCATGTCCTACATGTCGTTCGACCCATAAGAACATTTCAAAACTCGATATTTTTGAATACACTCGAGATAAATTATCAATCTCGAATGATGAGTCTCTTGAAACAACTCTACCTAAATCTACAATGTCCTTTTCCTTTTTCTTCATATTATTAAATTCTTTTTTTACTCTTTAAACAAAAAATGGGGTGAGAGAGGCTCGAACTCTCGACCTCAGGATTTCTCAGAAGTTATGAGACCTACGCCCTAGCCAACTGTGCCATCACCCCGTTCATATAAGATTCATATATCTCCTTGAGAGTATATTTGTCCGTCAACTGAACGATACCCTCTTGTGACAATATAAGATACAATACTAATACAAGGCCCAAATAGTTGCTAACACACACAAGCCATAAATCACAGTGAAATACACTGATAAGTAATAAAGATATTAATACTCAAATATGCGTACCGGTACGATTTTGACACAATAAGAACCAGAAAATATAATAGAAATCTACACCACAATCGAATCCATAATAGAAACCCAAATATATAACAACACAATCATGTACCAAAATGTAGAACCAATATAGACTAAAATCCAAAACATACAATCCATCAGGGATTCAAACCTAAAATGCACTATGTGAGATAAAATCGATATATAGGACCTCCAAGCACCTTACGACGTCCTCTACCTGCTACCTGGGCGACAGGAAAACTCGGGTTATGTGGTGGTGAGTATAAAATTCAGTAGTGTATGAAAGATAGTGCATGAACTAAATAAACATATGGAGATCAACAGATATAGAGTCTTAAAGGTAATATCAAATAACCATCAGTATGAATATAATCAATACATATAGCAACCTGATCCACCATATGTAACGTAATGTACTGACATACATAAAGGTCTGCAATGACACACTCATAACAACCTGAGCAAATACACGACAACATAATACATATAAATAACATGCATGTCAATATCACACCTGTGAATAAGTCATAATCATATAAACAACATATAATCAAATATAGAAACCAACCTGTCCCATCTAATGTGATATCATAATGTTGATCAAATGCACATAACAACCTGATCCAACTCATGCCCAAATATACCACATACAATAGTATAGAACATGCAAATGATATATATAATGATGTACAAATATATGCAGCAATCATAGGTCACCCAAATGCAACATATCACAAGCATATGCAATATATATATCACACATATATATGCACCACCACACATGGCAATACATATGAATGGTCACTGCCTGCACACCTCGCTCGCTACCACGACCCCGTGTAGCCTAGGTGACACGACATGACAACTGTCCCAACTCTAACTACCACTACTCTCGAATGGTCGAATGAGCAGTATGAATAAGTAGCTATCTAGCTACATATAAGGGGTCCCTACTGCAGCTACTTCAGCTACCACTACCTAAGAGTAATCAAGTATTGCACGATAGGACAAGCTGCTTACAACTCCGGCTACCACTATCCCACAGTGGTTGAATGCTGCAGCACAATAACCACCCACAACTCCTGCAACCACTACCCCGAGTGGTCAAGTGGACCAGTATGACTGACGACTCTCTTATCCATAAGGAAGATATAACCGATAATATGCATGTAATGTAATGATAAATCCTCCATGCATGTAAACCCACAACACTCTCTCTATCTCACAGAGAGTCATATACAATAGACAAACAAACCATGTTAGGACTTCCAGTCCGTAAATAGAACTTCACTGACGACCCACTCAACCATACCCGACAACCATGGTCATCAAGGAATGCTCAATACAAGGTAATGCAATAAGACAACCAAGTCTACAGTTATAATCATCACCAACTCTAGTGGTATAACATGATGACCAGATCAAGAACTATAATTGTACTCAGCTACATGCACTTATACAACATCTATAGATCAAATATATATAGTATATGTAATCAACAATAGTGATGAAGTGAGACTGTATAGATATTGAATGAGCATCTCAAAGTTCAATGGCTAAGTATCAAGCACAAAAACAAGTAGAGTGGAGTTAAGGTAATTTTCATCTATCATTAATAGAGTTCATGCACTAAGATCAAGATCTACAAGAGTCAAAGAGAAATCACTTACATGATATGTAGACTATGCTGATGGTCTTTGCGTCCGCAAATCTGTCTCAAATTGAAGTCCTGTACATAACATACAAATATAACTAAATACTAGCATAAACAATATGTAGGAATAGAACTCTAATCCAACCTTAATCCCTGATCGATTAACTAAATTGCACAATAGTAAAATCTCATACCATTCATTAATTACCCAACAATTCTCCAATCAATGCTATTGCACAACTATCACATACAAATCAAGACTTACGTAGTTTTGAATCCATGACACATGCTTCTTGATCCAAGTTTCCCTTCACTGATTTAATGTCCCCAGCTTCTTGATCTACTTAAAAAATATATATCCATTATGCATCAATTGATTGAACTGCAAACCAAACCCAATTTCAATAACTCAAAACACCTGAAATCACAATATCTATGCTTACATTCGATCTACAAATTTTTGGATCTCCTTAATCTAAAGAAACAAAATGATAACACGATAACAGAGGTTTTTACTACAAATCAAAGGGGAAGACTATCAACTGTCGTGCGTTCTTCCTTGTCACGATGTTTCAATTGGCACAACCTATCTAAAAGAACAACCCTACTGCCCAAACAAAAAATCAAATGTGTATGTTAGTTCCCTTTCATCCTACCAATCTCAGCCTCCTCAATCCAAAGAAACAAAATGATAACTACGATGTTACCAGAATTCGACTAGATAGGTTGTAGGAAATGCAATTGTTGATTAGCCTATCTGAAACCTCGAACCATTGTAGAGCAATAGTGGTTGTGTTCCTCTCAGCCGCTAGGCAATGTAGTTGGTTAGAGAGGTTGCGATGGAGGAGAACACGGGGAAGAGAAGAACCGTGGCGGTGGTGAAGAGTTGGTAGATCAGCCGCAATAAGGATCGATGCGATGGCGATCGTGAAGATCTCCGATGTGGCGATGGTGTTTGTTGTTGTCTAACCGGAAGAAGAGGAGGGTGGCAATGGCCATGAGAGTCACGTGAGGGCAGGTTAGGGGGGTTAGAGGGGTTGGCTGGAGTAGGCGATCGAGAAGAGAGAAATGTGATCGGGCGAAAATGAAGAAGAGATAAGTCGAGTAGTGAGAAGAAAGAATTAGAGGAGAAATAAAGGATTTTCTATTTAAACTTTAGGTTAATAAATCCTATTAACCCCTTAATAATAGATAATCCAAATAGACTTACTCATAGCCTATTAAATCTTTCCCCATCAAATATCATAAAAATTTTCACTTAAATTCAGAAAAATTTCTAAAAAATCTTGAAAAATTTTATAAGGCAATTTCTTAATTAACAATATTATTTTATTATTATTTTGGTGGTGTATTTTATATTTTCTCATACTAATAAAAATTTGGTCTCTAAATTTCCTACTTAAGTACAGTGAGTAAGCGATGTCATATTGATCAACTCAAGTACTTCGAGATAAGTTAGACACCTCAAGAAACAAGTGGGGATATTGAGCTTAGATATTATTTTTCAGTTCTCACATAGCCTCTAAAATCTCTTACGCATGTCCTCATGATCCACACTACACACACTTAGTCCCATCAGTGTCATTCTTTTGGTTTCACTGATGTGCACAAGGAGATCATGATGATCTGCGATCGGTCTTCGATGGTCGAGAAAACTCTCTGGTAGAAGCTTGTGACCAATCACTCCGATTTTGCCTCTTTTTGTCCAACATTCGGAGGCTTCTGATTCCAATATTTGACTTGAAATGTCTGCTTATCAATCTCCAACTCTTAAAATACTTGTTACGGAGTCATTTCTAAAAATATGACTCGATCTAGTGTCTTTCGGTAGGAGATGATAGAAGATCCAAACATCATGATCAAAATGTAAGCCAATAAATCCTGGGTGGCTTAAGACATTCATCCACATTTTTGAGCTACTAGATGGGGGTAAACTCTACAAGTTTAGCAACTCTGCATTCTATTCCATTATCGGACGATCACCCTGCTTGAAGTTCAAGAATTCCCTTACCACAAGTCATACAAACTGACGCAGAGAATTACCATATCTCAAAAACATCACGAAACCGTGACCACATAATGGGTTGTTTCCCCAAGATTCTTCTACATGTTCCACCAAGTAACAACTTGGTCACTACAATAGTAAGCAACTAACTCCACTCCCTCTATATAAATACAAGTTAGGTACTTAAAAGTACCTTTAATGTTATTGAACCAGGCTACAATAGTAAGCAACTAACTCCACTCCCTCTATATAATGGTGGGAGTATGAGGAATACAATCAAAATTCTACATTAGTAAGACATGGAAAAGATCATAAGTTTATAAAATAAAAAGATATCTCTATTGGTATAAGACCTTTTGGGTAAAGTTCAAAAATAAAACTATGAGGGTTTAGGTCCAAAGTGGATAATATCATGCCATTGTGGACACATATGAATCTTATAGGCACTAACAATTGATATCAGAGTCATAATCCATGTTAAGTCATACACATCGAACGAAGAAAATGGAGCTCCCATGTCCGAATCAAGCGAACCAGACACCATGAAAGAAGTCCAGTTGAGCCAGAAGGGCTGGACAACTAGCAGAAAGTCCAACTGGGTCAAGAGGACCAGATAGTTGGCAAAAAGTCCTAGTGGATTGAGGATCAAACATCAAACAGAGGAAGTCCTTTGAGGATGGATATGCTTGGGGGGGCTCAATGTGGTCCTTCATTTGAGGGGGAATTGTTGGAAGTATGAGGAATACAATCAAAGTTTCATATTGGTAAGACGTGAAAAAAATCATGTTCTTATAAGATAAAAATATATCTCCATTGGTATGAGATCTTTTAGGTAAAGTCCAAAAATAAAATCATGAGAGCTTAGGTCCAAAGTGAATAATATCATGTCATTGTGGAGACATATGAATCTTATAGGCACTAACATATAACTCCACTCCCATTCCTCCTATGTCTCTTTATCTCCTCTCAGTGTGTTCCTTCGTTCTCTCCATAATGAGATGCGATTCGAATAGTCACCGCCTCATAAGTCGGTGACCTGTCCATGGACAATTCTGAAGGTGTGTTTGGTGGTCTTCCCCTATGCAGTGTGCCAAATTTGGATTGTCGTCATTGAGGGCCTTGCTATCTCCTGCCGCCACTCAGAGCATCCTCATCATCAGCCACATTAACTGTGATCCGATCTAATTAGGGAAGGAGAGGTAAGGTTGTGGATGCAATTGTGGGTTGATTAATTGGTTTTAGATGGTGTTTGAGTTAATCGATCCTTATGAGTAGATTTATTAATGTAAGATTTACTTCATCTTATAGTATGGATTAATGATCAATATTTGGTGAATAGTGATCATTGAGAAAAGGATTAATCGATAGATCAGAATAATTAACTATTGATTAGAGAGTTATGGAATCAAATTGGTTCTATTGTTCGATGTACGAAAGAACTTGGTTGTGTTATATGTTTTATATACATGACCTTGATTCGAGACAGATCCAAGGATGTGAAGACTATCGGTACAAGCTATATATATCAGGTGGCTAGTTTTGACTAGGGTTGTAAATGAGTCAAATCAAGTCAAGTTTTGTAGTGTTCAGACTTGTTTGATAAGATAACCAAGCCGAGCCGAGCCAAGCCTAAAATTAACCAAGCTATTGAAAAACTTGTTCAAGCTTGGCTTGATTTTTTTTTTTTTGAGTTTGAGCTTGAATTGAGCGGGGCTTGTTTAATGGGTATTGAGCTTATAATCAAGCTTGATTCAAGCTGTTTTAAATTTGACTTATTTAAATGTTATCAAACTCTTAAGTCAAACTTGTTTGTTTATTTAAAATTTTACTAATTTAATCCTAGTTTATAAATAAGTTCAAAAATAATTTTTAAAAAAGTCTAATCATAAATCGGTTTGTTAATGTTCACGAATAATATTCACAAATATTGTTCACGAACACTGTTCACGAACATTAACAAGCCGAACACATATGTGTTCAAGCTTGTTTATTTAATTTATCAAGATGTTCAAGTTTATTTATTAATTGACTTTGATGAATATTGAACGAACATAAACGAGCTCTTACCGAGTCAAACACCAAGTTTGTTCATGAACGCTTGGTTCGTTTACAATCCTAGTTCTGACTTTGTTGCTATAGATCTTTGATCTTAAGTGCATAAATTATTTTATGGTTAGATAAAACTATCTTGACTCCACTCTATTTTATCTATGCTTGATACTTAGTCATTTGACCTTTAAGATATTCTGATTGACATCTATACAGTCTCATTATTCTATTGTCAATAATATATCTATTTGTGATACTATTGTTGTTGCATCATTATTGTGATGATGAGTTATGTGGATATGAGTAATGTATGCATCTTATTGCATAAGTGCATGTAGCTGGGTATAGTTATATATCTTGGTTTGTTCATCATGTTATATCACTAGAGTTGGTGATGGTTATTATTGTAGACATGGATGTCTTATCACTTGACCTTGCATTGAGCATCTCCTGTCGACCATGACTACCGTGGATGGTTGAGTGTGTCGTTAGTGGAATTTTATTTATGGACTGGAGGTCCTAGCATGTTATGTGTATATATATGTTGTTTATGACTCCCTGTGAGGTAGAGTGCATGCCGGAGAGCTTACGTGCATTGAAGTCATCATCACATTACATGCATGATGTCGATTATATCTCCCTTGTGATTGAGAGAGAGTCGTCAGTCATACTTGTCCACCCAGCCACTCAAGGTAGTGGTTGAAGAAGATATTGCCAGTTGATATCTGCAACACTCGATCATTGTGGGATAGTGATAGTTGGAGTAGCATGCAGCTTGTCATGTCGTACAACACTCAACCACTCGTGAGCAGTAGTAGTTGGAGTGGCTTGCAGCAGGGACTCCTTATATGTGGCTAGATAGCTACTTACTCATACTGCTCATTCGACCACTCGAGAGTAGTAGTAGCTGAAGTTGGGACAATTGTCATGTTTTGTTCACCCGGGCCACACGGAGTCGTGGTAGCGAAGTGTGCAGGCAATGACCATGCATACACATTGCCATGTGTGGTGACACATATATGTGTGTGATACATATTGCATATGCCTGTGATATGTTGTATATATTTGAGCTATGATTGTTGTATATACTTGTACATCATTATGCATACCATTGACATGTTATATATTATTATATGTGGTGTGTTGGGTTATGAGTATGACCGGTGTAGATTCTTGTTAGTTTATTCGTTGTATCTAGTGGATCAGGTTGGTTATATGCATTTGATTATCATTATGATACTGCAATGGATGGATCAGGTTAGTTATATGCATTTGATTATCATTATGATACCGCATTGGATGGATCAGATTGGTATATAACATTTGATTATCATTATGAAACTGTATTGGATGGATAAGGTTGGTATATAACATTTGATTATCATTATGATTCTACATCAGATGAACCAGGTTAGTCTACCTATGTGTTTATTACTAGATCAGTATGGATGATTTTTTAGTGCTTGTGAGACTGTATATCTTTTAGAATTCTTATATGTTGTTCATGCACTATCTATTCTCTACCGCTGAGTTTTATACTCACCACTACATAACCTGGGTTTTTCTGTCGCCCATGTAGCAGGTAGAAGATTCATTGGAATGCTTGAAGCTCTACTAGTTGATCCCATCTCATCTCACTCCCAAGGGGTATTGATGTTGGTTATCTTACGTTTTGTATTTTGGATTTGAATTCTCTTGATGAACTATATTGTTGGTCATTTGTTTGGAGTTTGCATTTATATTTTCGAATTTGTTACAGTATTCCTTTTACATATATATGGTTAGTCATACCGGTATGCAATTATGTTGAGTTTTATAACTCATATAATGATAGTCTATCGCTGTTGTTTCACATATATTTCATATATGATGTATTTGGATGTGTCTAAATGACCTTGTATCGATTGTATCATATATTGTCACAAGAGGGTACCATCTGGTCGACAGACAAATATACTTTCGGAGCGTGACACAAGAAGCAACCACAACCTTCATTGACTCAACAGGTCATTCCGACTTATTGCTATGCTTCAGACAAGCTTGGCAAGCCTGGACGAGGCGTACTGCATCTCGATGGAGGATCGACCAAAAGTAACTAGCCAACAATACTTTCCGAGTTAGAGCTCGCCCCCCCCCCCCTAAAAAAAAATGGCTGCTACAACATCCTTCATGTATCTCCTTGAGCACCTATTCAAAATCTTCCTTCCCAATACACTTCAACAGAGGTCGACCAAAAGATATCTTATATAAAACCCCATTAATAATTACAAAACATTTTACTCTTCTTAGCAAAAATGATGCTTCTTTAGAGTCAACAGGAACACTCCCCTGCTGAAGATAAGCCATTGATGCACGCGAGCACGATCCCAAATCTCCAGCCAAGATCGTTAAGGACTTAAAGCGTGCTCTCGTGCTCAACGTCTACAAGTGCACGATTATTGTCAAGTAATAAATTATGTATCGATCTCACAGGGACTATGATTTCGAGTATCGATGTCCAGTGAACATACGTTATTCGAGAGAATCGCTTCCTGAGTTAAGGTGGCTAGCTGTAAGCAGGCTCTAGTATGGTGTCACTTAAAGAAAGAAGCAAGGTGTTACTCAAGGGTTGGTTAAGGGATTCTAGGATTTCGATTTCACTTGTGCATTATCGAACATGCTATTAAGTTAATGCTCCTAGGTTCCCTAATTGCGATCTTGCGGGAGGATCATCATATGTAATCCCGATGATCTTTTGCTTATACCAGGAATTGCCTATTCCTAACCAAATTTTCCTTTTAGATTGTCAAAACTCAGGGAGTTACTATCCTTGAGAAACCCCCTGTCACTGGCATCCCACAACTCTTCTATAGTTGATTTCTGCTACTTTGGACCTTTTGCTGGAATAGGTTAGTAGAGTTCTAAGATGTCCTATAGGTCCCCATGAACAGGTGGACTATATTTCATGTTCTACTCTTTCACGACCTATTTCCTACTGTTTTAGGAGGTAGGATGACCGGGAGGTCCCTCCTTGATTCTCCTAAGTTTCGATATAGAGGATTTCATCCTCTATATCGACTAAGCATGGTAGGAATAGAATCCAAGATGCAATTATCATTAAACCTAAATATCATAAACTGCAAATATAGTCAAGGAAAATAAACATATATTTGAAGTAGCATGTCCAACTTGCACAAGTTACTCCCTAGTCCTAGAATCGAGAAATTTACTTCATAGATACGAAAAAGACACACCCAAGACATTGTATCCTCAAGCATTACAATTCAAATAGAAAGTAAACGGTAAAATTATGCCCTGAATGCTTTCTGGGGACGTCTTGGCCGCTTTCCCATGTGTTGGAGTGCAATCCCTCCCTTGAGCCACTTTTCCTTCTCCCTGTTGTGAGCCTTCGATGCTTTTTAGGGCACCTCTTTGTCGTCCTAACCATCGGTCCTCTCCCTTAGGTTTAGAAGTGCCTTTGCTTTTATAGGGGTGAAACCATCTTTCCTTAATTACCTACATAAACAAATCTCCTTTAGTTGCATTGTCGCCACATGACCGTGTGGATTCCACAAGGTCGATCATGTTGGAATCTGGAAACTACGGTTTGGATCAGGTATCTGAAAAAGGCATGATCGTGTGAGATTCACATGGTTGACTGTGTCTTCCTCTGGGACTCCAAGCGAACACCATCTTTTCGTCCAAAGTGTGTCAGTGTCTTTTGGACATGGTCAAAGCACACTTGTCTTACTTGAGCTCCATTTAGGCGCTATTTTTGCCTCCAAAACGCCGCTCTGCACGTAAAAATAGCAAAAGCATATCTCCAAACTAGAAAATAGAAAATAATCATAAAATAAGAGAAATATGCATGAAATAAGTATGAAATACAATGAGATGTGTGATAAAACTACTCCTAAAATTCTATATGATTTGCACACATCAAAATCCCCCAGACTTAGATTTTTGCTTGTCCTCAAGCAAACCTCAGTGTCATGGAGTTTTAAAAGTGTAACACTCATACCTAACATGTTCACTAAAATTTATCAAGTAGTACTTACATTTAAAGCAAATAGATATGTTCTATAAGTTCACTAAGTTAGCTTTTCGTGCATGTGCAAAGAAGTTTCCTAAGGGGTTCACATTCCATATTAAGTTAAGTCATCATTTTATAGATTTCTTAAGGTTTCCAGCTTTTAGGCACTTACCTGTCCTAAGCAAGGATTGTTCCATAGAGTTAGTATAAAATCTCAAAGGTGTGCTCGATATCGAGAGAAATTAGTAGGTGTTTTCCCAATAACCTAACCATTTTCACCTATGACAACTATTTTTATCCTCTCTTTTTTTCTCTCATCTTTTTATTTTTCTATTTTCATCATTTTGATTTTTCTAAATGGGTTTACACAATTCGAGCATCTCCAATAACTAAAATGCTAATCTAGAGTCATCTTTGAATTTTTAAGTATTAGACTATTGAAATGAATCATAACTAGGTGTGTACTAGATCCTCTCTTTCAGAATTTTCAATGTGTAAGTGAAAATGAAAGCTAACAAGTGAGAAATTTAGAACATCCAATAAATCATCCCAAAATAAAGTACCAAGAATTAAAAGAAAGTAAACTACCTATGACATGGGAATATAATGTCAAGGTTTTTCAAAAATATCACCGAAGCAATTTATAAGAACAAACAACTAAGTGCTGGAAAAAAGAAACCTAAAAGCAAAACTACATGTATGATAAATTGAAAATAAAATCTAGACCTATAAAACATAAAAAATAAAATTACTCAAAATATAGAAGAAAAATGTAATGAAATATAATACTCCCTCAGACTTAAAATCAATCATACCTCTAGCGCGGAGGCCTAGGTGGAAAGTCGGGTAGTTTTGGTATATCATGCTCATGAGAGAATTGTGTGCTCAGTCGCTGATGTCACATATACATGTGGTCAATCTGTGAGCTGGTAGACTCAGCGACTGCTCTGTGCTACTCCTCTCAAGCCCATTGCGTGTGCGCATCCTGTATAAACTGTCTCATCTCCTATCGGTAAGTGGCCTCCTCCTGGAAGTAGTGCTGAGCCTGGCCGTAAAATTGGTTGGCCCACTAGAAATGGTCCCTCAAATCCTGGAACTCCGCCTGCATGTATGTACGATGCTCCTCCCATCACTGCCTCTACGTCTGTTGCTCAGAGTAAATATTGTCGAGGCGCGATTTGAATTCTGAAAAATCATAGGTAGATGTTCCTATTTCCCGTTCAAAAGAAGGTAAAGAATGTGGTGTGGGTGTAGGATCAGGGCATGTACTAGGAGGGTTCCTATGTATGGGGGAGTGATGGGAAGGTGGTGAAGGGGGTGCACGAGAAGAGGGTCCCTCATGTGGTGGGGACTCTACTACCCTATCCATCCCTTAATTGGTATGGTTGGTGATAGTGGTACGATCGTGTCGGGGAGCCTAAGGGGCGGTAAATTATTCCTTACAGAACAAAAAGAATGTTCTTCTCTAACTATCATTTTCATAACCATGCACACCCCTAAGTCAATATTAGGGTTCCCTTCTATTCTATCCAAACCCTCACAATCGTACCACATAGAATTACAAATATGGGTCAAAATACCCCCAAAAATTATATCCCCCCTTGGTTGCCTTACCTATCTTTACTAGATGTCTAATAAAATGAGACCCTACATCAATAGTGTTATTATCTTGCAACATGTCCCATAGGCACATTAACTCACTCATCCTCATTACTCCATCACTCTCCCCCCTTTCAAAGATAGTACTCGCCATAACCTGATGAATATATCGGAAGACTGAGTTTTGGAGTCGTGATGCTTTGGCTCTAGATGGGTCATAGGAGGTTTCTCATGTTAAATCGGACCAAAATAATCTTGCATTAAACTCATCTAGTGTTCTCCTCTCTCCCCCACTAGGCAAACCAAAACAAATATACAATTGGTGGAGAATCCACTCATGCTCTATGTTAAATATTCTAAAGGTTATCTTTCCCTCTGACTATCTACCTCTGTCAAGATCTCTGCATCCACCGAACTTAAAAACTCCAAAACTATCCTAGGATAGGTTGGACATCTAACTCCTATGATCTCCTCCCAACCTACCTTGGTAGACAACCATTGTATATCCCCAAAAAGACCTAGGATTTATAAGAGAGCTACATCTAAATACCTATTAGCAGTGATTTTTCGAGATGTAATCATATCAAATCTAACTTTATAAGAATTATCTCTAAATATGATGTCAAAAGGGACGTTACCTGCCTCCGGTTCTTGTTGAGAGTCCCTTCCTCTTGATCTCGACCTTAAAGAGGCAACCCTTGTTGTGGTGTGCTTGGTCCTCCTCATTCATGCTTCTAGAAAGTTTCTTGGAGGTCGGAGAGGGTCCTTGGAGGTTGGAGATGGCGATTTCGCACAGGCTAGGGCAAGAAATTGAAAGGCATAGTTGATTTTTGGGCAAAAAACATGGTTCTCACCCCTTTTAAAGGGGCGCGACACGACCGTGTGGATTCACACGATCAGTCATGTGTAGCTCTGTCGCGGTCGCTCGAAAAAAGTTCAAAAAAAGGCATGGCCGTGTGATATTCACACGACCAATCATGTGCGGCTTTGGAATTTTTCTACAGTGCCACACAGTTCAAGATTTTTCACACGCCCCGTCGTGTTCTCTTCTGATTATTGGGTTCAGCCATGTGAAATTCACATGACTGCTAGTGCTTCCTTCTGGGGTTCTAAAACAAATATCTTCCTTCTATCTGGCAAATTCTATATGACACTAAAAACACATAATGATTATAATGGACAAAAATTAAAATCTAAACTAGCATGCATGAATGCAAAAATTAAAAACAAATAAAGTTAAACTTGGGTTGCCTCCCAAAAAGCACTTGTTTAGGGTCTTTAGCTCAACCATACTCCTGTGTTTCAACTTGGCACATGTTGTTCTGTAAACCACCACTCATCGACGTCGGAATGTACAAGCTCAATTGGGGTCTTCGCTCTTGCGGGAATAACATACTTGTTGTGCATGGGTGCTAAGCCTTTTGCACTGGTGAGCCTGAAATCCAATCTGTTTTCTCCCATTGTCAGGGTCAACTTATGGTTTTTCACATCGATAACCATACCTGTTGTGGCAAAAAATGACCGTCCTAAGATTATCGGGATTTTAGGATCCTCTTTCATTTCCATAACCATAAAATTAGTTGGCAATGTAAAGTTTCCAACCCTAATGGGGGCATCTTCTAGGATTCCCAGCGAGTACCTCTGTTTGTGATCGACAAGTTGCAAAGTCATAGTGGTCAACTTTAAATTCCCAAGCCCCAACTTCCTGCACATGGTATAAGACATCAAGCTACCACTTACGCCCAAATAAAATGCTTTGTTAATAATGGTGGAACCAATGCAACACGGGATATAGAAACTCCTTAGATCCTTTAATTTCTCCATGGTTCCATTTTGGATATAGGCATTGGATTCCTCCGTGAGGGCCACTATTTAAGGACCCTCTATCTTTTGTCGGTGTGTTAGAATGTCCTTCATAAACCTTGCCAACTGGGGCATCTGGTCAACGCATCGAGAATTGGCACTTCCACTAAGATTGATTTCATCAGGCTTAGGAACTTTCCAAACTCAGCATCTCTCTTTGCGTTGGTGAGTCACTGTGGGAATTGAATCAAAGTAGATTCTTGCATCTTTGCGGGTGCATCCAATTTTGGCATATCACCTCTTTTTTTCTAGTCTCCCCACGAGACTCTTCGTCCTCCTCTTCCTGCTTCGTATCTTTATTCGCCTCATTCAGTGGTTCATTTAAAATCTTCCCACTGCGCAATGGTAATGCATTACACTGTTCTATCGGGTTGACCTCCGATTTCCCTGGTAACTTGCCCAGGGTCCTGGCAGAATCATTGGCGATCTACACTATCTGAATTTCCAGTGTCTTCTGTCGGTTATCAAGATCATTCATAGAAAACTTCAACTCCTTCAACATCTCTTTTGTTTGTGAGCGTCGATGCTGGAATTCAGCGTTCGCCTTCTGTTGAGTTTGAATAAATCCCTCCATCAATTGCTCTAGTCGGGATTTCAATAGTTGTTGCTGCTCACTGCTCTGTTGTCCATACCCACATGATTGTTAGAAATTTCCTGAATTATTTTTGTATGAAAAGTTCGGGTGGTTCCTCCATCCGGGATTGTACATGCCAGAATATGAATTGTTGGGTCTTTGATTGTAATCGCCCACCGCATCAACATGCTCAATCTGCTCTTCAGAGATGTTCTACCCTCCATAATAGTCTCCCTGATATCCTGTTACTCCATTACTAGAGGAATTTGTCGCACATGTGGAAGCAGGGGTTAGGGAATCAAACTGTCTGCTCAGTACGTCCATCCTCACTGCCAGATGATCGATGGAGTTAACAACATATTTTCTGATTGTAGGTACTAGATGACTACGTTTGGAAGCCCACTGATAGTAGTTTTGGGCAACCTCCTCGATAAGTTCCTCTGCTTCCTCGATAGTCTTATTCATTAAAGTTTCTCATGCAGCTGAATCCAGGGAAATCTTTATGGCATAAGTGATCTCGTTATAGAATGTGGATCACAATCCACCTTTCAAGACTGTGGTGGGGACACTGATTAAGAAGCCCTTTATAGCAATTCCAAACTTCAAATAGCGACTCTCATTCCTTTTGGCGGAAGCTAGTGATAAGGTGGTGCATGCGAGCTATTTTACTTGGTGGAAAAATTTTGTTCAAGAATTGAAGCTCACATTGCTCCCACATGGTGATGCTTCCCGAAGGCAATGAGTGTAGCCACTTTTTTGCCTTATCTCTCAGTAAAAATGGGAATAGGCTCAAATGGATTGCATCTATGGGTACCCCATTAAATTTCAGTGTTAAGCAAATTTCTAGAAAGGTCTCCAGATGTCGGTTGGGGTCTTCCACTGTAGCTCCTCCAAACTGATTTTACTAGACCATGTGTATCGGACATAGGCTTTAGTTCAAAATTATTAGTGGCAATTGTCGATCCAGCAATGCTAGGTCTGTGGCCTCGGGCACTCGGAGTTGCATAATCCCTTAGGGAACGGTTACCTACGTTCGCTAGGGGAGCTCTATGTTCCTTCATTCCTCTCTATTTGGCTCTCCTTCGATGATAGGTTCGGTCTATCGGAAGCAGATTTTTCGATCTTATGCGCCTATGCATACGGTAAATACCGCAGCCAAACAAGAGTATCTATACTACTTACGGATAAGAAATTAAGTAAATAGGAAATAATGAACTAACTAAAGAGAACATAAACTGAATTGAAACTAAATTAAGTTTGAAATGAAATACGACTAGTGAAATAAATTTAACCTAGAAAGAATAACAAAAATCTAAAACTGAAATAAAGTAAGAGCAAATCTAAACTATGTCTGATCCAAACTATTCACTTTTGATCCAATATCGAATCTATAGTCCCCGAAAATGGTGCCAAAAAATTGATGTATACGAGCATGACCCTAAATCTCTGGCCAAGACCACCAAGGACTTGAAGTGCACGCTCGCGCTCAACGCCCGCAAGTGCATGGTTGTCTTCAAGTAATAAATTATGTATCAATCCCACAAGGACTATGATTTTGAGTATCGGTGTCCAGTGAATGTACGTTGTTCATAGTGAATCACTTCTTGAGTTAAAGTGGCTGACTGTGAGCAGGCTCTAGTACGATGTCACTTGGAGAAAGAAGCAAGGTGTTACTCAGGAGTTGGTTAAGGGATTCCAAGTAGGGTTATAAACGAACCAAGCATTCATGAACGAGCTTAGTGTTCAACTCGATAAGAGCTCGTTTACGTTTGTTCAATATGCATCAAAGTCAATTAATAAACAAGCTTGATAAATTTAATAAACAAGCTTGAACATATATGTGTTCAGCTTGTTAATGTTCATGAATAGTGCTCATGAACAATGTTCGTGAACAGTATTCATGAACAGTGTTCGTGAACATTAACAAGTCGATTTATGATTATACTCTTTTAAAAATTATTTTTAAATTTATTTATACTCATTTATAAATCAGGATTAAATTAGTAAAATTTTAAATAAACAAACAAGTTTGACTTAAGAGCTTGATAACGTTTCAATAAATCAAATTTAAACAAGCTTGAATCAAGCTTGATTAGAAGCTTGATACTCATTAAACAAGCCAAGCTCAATTCAAGCTCAAGCCAAGCTCAAGCTCAAAAAAAAAATACCAAGTCAAGCTTGAACAGGTTTTTCAGTAGCTTGGTTAATTTTAGGCTTGACTCAGCTCGGCTTGATTATCTTATCAAACAAGTCTGAATACTACAAAGCTTGGCTTGGCTTGGCTCGTTTACAGCCCTAATTTCAAGATTTCGATTTCACTTGTGCGTTGTCGAACATGCTATTAAGCTAATGCTCATAGGTTCCCTAATTGTGATCTTGCAGGAGGATCATCGTATATAATCCCAATGAACTTTTGCTTTTGCTAGGAATTGTCTATTCCTAACTAAGTTTTCCTTTCGGATCGTCAGAGCTCAAGGAATTGCTATCCTTGGGAAACCCCCTGTCACTGGGGTCCCACAACCCTTCTAGAGTTGATTTCTCTTACTTTAGAATTTCTGTTGGAATACATTAGTAGAGTTCTGAGATATCCTATTGGTCCTCATGAACAGGTGAACCATATTTCATGTTCTACTCTTTCACGACCTATTTTCTACTGTTTTAGGAGGTAGGATGACTAGGAGGTCCCTCCTTGATTCTCCTAAGTTTCGATATAGAGGCTTTCGTCCTCTATATCAATTAAGCATGGTAGGAATAGAATCCAAGATGTAATTATCATTAAACCTGAATATCATAAACTGCAAATAGTCAAGGAAAATAAACATATATTTGAAATAGCATGTCCAACTTACACAAGTTACTCTCTAGTCCTAGAATCGAGAAATCTACTCCGTAGATACGAAAAGACACACACGAGACATTGTATCCTCAAGCATTACAATTCAAATAGAAAGTAAATAGTAAAATTACGCCCTGAATGCTTTCTAGAGACCTCTTGGCCGCTTTCCTGCGTATTGGAGTGCAATCCCACCCTTGAGCCGCTTTTCTTCTCTCCATTGCGAGCCTTCGATGCTTTTTAGGGCACCTCTTTGTCGTCCCAGCCGTCGGGCCTCTCCCTTAGGTTTAGACATGCCTTTGCTTTTATAGGGGTGGAATCAACTTTCCTTAATTACCTGTGTAAACAGATCTCCTTTAGTTACATTGTCGCCATACAGCTGTGTGGATTCCACACGGTCGACTGTGTGAGAATCTGGAAACTGCACTCTGGATCAAGTATTTGGAAAAGGCATGATCGTGTGAGATTCACATGGTCGACCGTGTCTTCCTCTGGGACTCCAAGCGAACATCATCTTTTCGTCTAAAGTGTGCCCGTGTCTTTGGGACACAACCAAAGCATGCTTTCCTTCATTGAGCTCCATTTAGGCATCATTTTTGCCTCCAAAATGCCACTCTGCATGTAAAAATAACACAAGCAGATCTCCGAACTAGAAAATAGAAAATAAGCATAAATAAGAGAAATATGCATGAAACAAGTATGAAATGCAATGAGATGTGTGCTAAAACTACTCTTAAAATTTTGTATGATTTGCACACATCAACCATAATATCAATCCTCCAGTCAAGTGTATCATTATCTACCCTCATCGTGTCTTCCACATTGTACACCACCAAGAAATGAGGAACTTCAATGCACACAAAATTCTGAAGCTTCCATTCAATAGGGCAATGGCTAGCCAAGCTAATTCTTCCGACTTCCTATTCTCCACTTTCGGGATTTGCTATAAATTTACCTCTTGAAAATGAGTCTTCCCCTTCTCAAAAGCTGCGAAATACTTCTGCAATCTTTCTTCCTGAATAGCAAAAACACTCTTAAGTTGTGACACACCCAATTGAGAATCTGAGTAGATTACGATCAAGGTAGCCCCTACGATCCGAGCTACTTGTAATCTGACTAGAATAGCTTCATACTCTGCTTCATTATTGGATGTCTTGTATCCTAATCGAATGACGATATGAGTTTCTTCATTAGAGGGAGATATCAACACTACTCTAAATTTGCTCCCTCTAGTTCCTGAAGATCCATCCATGAAGATTCTCTACACACTTCATTCCCCTTTTCCTTCTGCTAAGCTATTTTCCAAACCCCTCGGCACCTCGGCTAAAAAATCAACTAGAGATTGGCCTTTGATTGTAGTTCGGGGTGATAATAAATATCATATTCACTCATCTCCATAGTTCATTTGGCTAATCTTCCTGAAAAATTAGATTTAGTGACTACCCTGCCTAGCTCGCTATTTGTCAACACATTCACTAGATGAGCTAGGAAATAGGGTCTCAACTTGCGAGCAGTTAGGACCAAGATGTACGCTAGCTTTTCCAACTCAATATATCGTAATTCATCTCCCTTCAATATGTGACTGGTATAATAAATAGGTTGTTGCTGTGAACCTTCTTGTCTCAATAAGACTGAATTGATGGCCCCTTCCAATATAGCTAAATATATCCATAGCGGTTCTCCTAAAATGGGCTTAGCTAGCAAAGGAAGTTCGACTAAATACTTCTTTAACTCCTGAAAAACTTGTTCACACTGCTCATCCCATTGAAATTGAGTAGCCTTCCTCAGAATTCTAAAGAAAGGTAATCCCCGATTGGCTGATCTAGTGATAAACCGAGATAATGCAACAATCCTGCTTACTAATTTCTAAGTTTCCTATAAATTGGTAGGCGACTTCATATTGCACAGTGTTTGAACCTTCTTTGGGTTAGCCTGTAATCACTTCTCTGTCATAATATATCCCAAGAACTTCCCACACCTTACTCCAAACAAGTACTTGTTTGGATTCAACTTCATATTATAACATCTGAGAGTAGCAAATGTTTCTTCCAAGACTTGCACCAAATTCCGAGTGAGTTGTGACTTCACTAGAATATCATCCATGTATACTTCTACATTCTGACCATTTTCTCAGCGAATATCTTGGCCATAAGCCTTTGATATGTGGCTCCCATATTTTTTAACCCAAAGGGCATTACTACATATGCATACAACCCTCCTGCTGTCATAAAGCTCACCCTCCTTTGATCTTCTCACGCTAACGAAATTTGATGGTACCCCTGATAAACATATAAGCGATACGACTTCATATCCTACTGTAGAATCTACCAATTGATCAATATGAGGCAAGAGATAAAAGTCTTTAGGATAGACTTTATTTAAATTATAGAAATCAATACATATCCTCCATTGCTTTGAAGGCTTAGGGAACAAAACTACATTTGAAATCCACTCAGAAAATTGAATTTCTTTTATATGGCCAACCTGCAATAACTTGTCTACTTCTTCAGCAATGACCTTGTCTTTTTCTGCCCCGAAGTATAGCCTTTTCTGCTAGACCGATCGAGCTCTTGGGATTATGTTCTGTTGGAGTATTAGGAATACACTCAAAATTCCACATTGGTAAGACATGAAAAAGATCATGTGCTTATAAGATGAAAAGATATCTCCATTGATATGAGGCCTTTTGGGTGAACCCCAAAAATAAAACCATGAGGGCTTAGGCCCAAAGTGGACAATATCATACCATTGTGGAGATATATGAATCTTATAGGCACTAACAATTGGTATCAGAGCTATGATCCATGTCAAGCCATGAACCTCGAACGAAGGAAGTTGAGCTCCCATGTCCAAATCAAGAGAACCAGACACCAGGCAAAAAGTTCAGTTGGGTCAAGAGGACCGAACAATTGGCAGAAAGTCCAGCTGGATTAGAAGGACCAGACAGTTGACAGGAAGTCCTAGTGGGTTGAGGATCGGACATCAAGTAGAGGATATCCTTCGAGGACGGATAGACTTGAGGGGAGATCAATGTGGTCCTTCATTTGAGGGGGTTAGAGTATTAGGAATATAATCAAAGTCTCATATTGGTAAGACATGAAAAAGATCATGTGCTTATAAGATGAAAAAATATCTCCATTGATATGAGAGGTCTTTTGCGTGAAGCCCAAAAACAAAACCATGAGAGCTTAGGTCCAAAGTGGACAATATCATACTATTGTGAAGATATGTGAATCTTATAGACACTAACATGTTCAAATGGTGCTCTACAATTCGGAGATCAATCCTCGTCAGGTCATGCACATCTTTAGCAAAGATATCTTCATTCCTCTGCAGGCAAGTGATGAGCTCTTCCTTTACCTCTAAATGTTGTGTTATTCGAGTCGTTTTTCCAGGAGCTATCTCTATGGATTCTCCTTCCTCCATCTTCTCCTTCTTGGGTAGGGTTTCCTCTAGCACATATGCTTCTGAAACAACAACTGCCTTCCCTTTGAGATCGTCCACTCGGGCCTCTTTCCTTTCATCCCACACTATCTGTACAGAACAGCTCCGAGCTATCTTTTGCTCTCCTCGAACCTCTCTAATGAACTGACCTAGTAGAAATTTTATCTTTTGATGGTAAAGGGAAGTCACCGATTGAAAGACCGATAAGAAGGGACGACCCAAGATGGCATTGTAAGCAGAAGGGGCATCCACCACTAGGAAGGAGGTCATATTAGTCTTTTGACTCGGCTTCATTCCCAGGGTAAAGGGCAGAGAGATTTGCCCTAAGGGATGCACCATGTGCCCAGCAAACCCAAACAAAGGGGTAGATATTGTTGAGGAATGGATCGTCACTAGAGTGGGGGGTGAATAGCATGTTCGTCAACTTGACGAAATTTGTTCGTGTGCTTGCTACAATTATATTAGTACGTAACAGAAATAGAAAATACAATACAAATACAAATACACAAGCACAAAAATACCAAGATATAACGTGGTTCAGAACCTTAGGGTTCATACTCCACGAATTGAGCTCGAATGAGCTCTAGTGATTCAAATATCACCACTAATCATAAACACTCCTTCTCGACAACAAATTGGAGGAGGAAAAATATCTCATAATGATTACAAAAGTAATACAAGAAATAAACAAACAAATACAACTAAAATACACAAAAGAATGTAAAGAACACTTTACAAAAGATCTTTTGGAAACTTGCTTGTTGATTGTCTTGCCTTGAAGAACTAGAAAGTACCAATTATTCCCCTTCAAATCGCCCAAGAAAATCCTTGCTAAATCCTCCTACACGAGCTACATTTATAATCTACATTCGGGCTAGATTTCGTCTAGCAGTCAACTGATCGCGACTATCAGTCGACTGCTCCTGTAGCCGTTGTCTCACAACGACTCGAGCCACATTGGATAAGTTATAACGGATAGACCATCAGTCGACTGATCATATTTCCACTCGACTGCCAAACCCTAGCAATCGACTCAAACATATTCTCGCGGCTTCTCGACCATCAATCGATCGACCTCTACGCTACCAACCGATCAAGCTTATCCGCCCATCGCCCTATGCCGGGCTCAATCGCCAAGGTCTTTTGTCGTAGTCGAACCCTAGTCGACTCACGACAGTCGACTGGTCATAATTCCAGTCGACTGCTACAAGTCGACTCGGCTATCAAGTGCCAAAATACTTGACCAATCGACTGGTCTAAAGCCCTAGTCGACTGATAACCTCAACCATGAGGTTTAACCCCAAGTATGATGCCCTCATACTTGCTAGACCACCTCCGTCAGTCTCACACCTATCAAATCCCTCCAAGTCATCCATGACTTTTTCATCCATACGCTAACCTTCAAGTGCTTTCATCGGTTATTGTCATGCTAAGCTGGTCTATACCACCAAGACACATTTGGGCTTACGCTGCCAAGACTCACGTTTGGACTTTACACCGCCAAAGCATTGGACTTATGCTGCCAAGACTCCACCCTTGGACTTTACGTCGCTAATATCAACCCTTGAACTTTCCAATTGCCAAGTACCCATGACTTGGACTTTCCTTGTCAACCCATGTTAGACTTTCCAATTGTCAAGACTCAAGCTTGGATTTTTCCTTGCCAAGACTCATGCTTGGACTTTCCATGTCAATGTCTCACTTAGACTTCTCCATCATATGGTCAACCCCATGTCAACCATATAGTCATCCCATTATCAAACAATGGTCAACTCCTTTATCAAACATCAATGTCAAACATTAAAACACTGCTCGAGTCTGGTCAATCATGACCTGGGTCGATTGCACCAATAGATAAATCCTCTAACTGGGCATTCCTAAGTTGCATCTGATAAAAGGCTTCCTGAAAAAGAATGTTAATAGAACTCCCCAAGTCCACCAGGACTCAAGTTGCCTCATAGTTTGCAAGTGAAACCCTAACTATCAAGACATCAATATGAGGCAAGAGAATATCTTGGAGATCTTTAGGCCCGAAGTATATCCAAGGTGTATTCTGGGCAACCCTGTCTTCCCCAATAGCTAAACTCTCGATCATTCGAGCATAGGATTTTCGGGCTCTATTAGAGTCCCCATCAATGGGTCTTCCAACAATAACATTAATAACCCCCTAGTAGGAGCGTCGCTCAGAGCATCCAGTGGCCCTTCGCTGGTTGATCCTTCTTGAGGGGCAACTTTAGGATTGGGTGATACCTGCCTTCGTGGGGGAAGAACTTGAGGTCTTCGGTTGTAAGGCCCGAGGCGAGCAACATTAGGTCTACGACCTCTCCCCGTACGTCCTCCTACCTGCGGTTGCAAGTGTGGATAACTGGCTCTGACACACTCCAATTCTCTTTGCAACTTAAAAAATTGGTCACTAGCATGCCCGTAATCCATGTGATACTGACAGAAAACTAGAGTTAGGGGATTACGGGGAACCTCTCTATACCCGGCAGGGCGCTAAAGGATACCTTGCTGTTCATATGCTTCAATTTCCTGCTCCTTCCATGTCCGTGGTAGGGGTACAACTTCAGTAGCCATAACTCGAAAAGGAGGATGGGTATGACCTTCCAACATCAGGGATCGAGGACGATGCATCTCGAAAAAAAGAGGTCTAACATATTCTCTTCTGGGAGGTCCCCATTGAACAAGAGGGGGATTTCTTTCTACATGAGTCGAAATAGACTTCTTCTCGACTCTCCGCATCTTTAATCCCTCCTCTTCATTAATATACTCTTCAGCTCGGTCAAGCAATTCCTCATAACTGACAACTAGCTTCCTTAACAGAGAGCTAAAAAAGGATCCTTCCTTCAAACCATGGGAGATTATAACCCGTAAAAGGTCGGGTATTGCCGAAGGTATTTTACGGGCAGTAGTAGTGAAGCGATGAATATAACTCCTTAAGAATTCAGATGACTCTTGCTTTAAATGAAATAAAATAGAGGCATCATGCTTATATTTTTTACAACTAACAAACTGCTTAAGAAAAACTCCCTTCAGATCGACAAGACACATAATAGAGCTAGGAGGTAGAGACTTCAATCACCTTTGAGCTGACGATGACAAGGTGATGCGGAAGGCCCAACACTTAAGAGCGTCGATGTAGCAATGAAGGGCAGTCACACTCTTAAACTAAGATAAATATTCTTTTAGATCAGAAGTGTCATCATATAACCCCACTTGTGTGTTACGAAAATGGGTTGGTGGTCTTTCTAGGATGATATCTTTTGTGAATGGACAAGATTCTGAAGCTTTCATCGAATGACTCTCCCCCTGCTCCTCATGCCTTACCGGTAACACGGGGAAAGGATATTGATACATCCCCCCCTTGGTCCTTCTCCAGGCAAGATCTCCATCTCCTGAAAGCCAGATCTCGAAATATGAGAAGGTCCCTCGGGTGGCAGCTTTCTTTGGGAAGGTTTGCCAAAGTGAGGATGAAGATACCCCGTTCTCTTCTTCTCCCTCACTAGGTTGGCTTCAGACACAGCTATGTCCACCAATGCCTTTAGTTGGGATGACAATAATGTGAGGGGAGTTTCTTCCAAGAAGAAAGCTACAGAAGGAGGGATCTCTTGGAGGTGCATCTCGATGTCTTGTTCGGCAAAAATGTTTCTCATAGACGGTGTCAACTGATACGACATAGATTTTCTGCCTCTTCGAGATGGAACTGTCGAGGAGGACTAGGATTCTCTCTGACCGCAATAGCGAAAGTTTCCTTTGCTCCATTCCTAAAAAATTAACACTTTATTAAATCGTTGTCGACCTACTCGACGGAGATCCTCTAATGTTTAAGTCAAAACTCGTATATGGGAAAGAAGCAAAAAAGAGTCGCAATCAGAAAATAAGGAATGTCTAACATAATGGAAAAATGAGGTCCCCCTTCTCCTTCCGGCGTTTCTGCCTTTACACTTCTTTCCCGCGTTAGGGCAAGCTATCCTGTAACAAACTCCCAACCTCCCCCTACACATAAAAGGTCACACGGACGAAGATGATCATGTTATTATTCTGTTAGAAAATGATTACTATTGGAAATCTTTTGTGGGGCCTATGATGTATCTTCAATTTGTTATACGGAATGATGACGTGTATATCAAGGCTATAACGGACATTTTATATATATTTTATGGGGTCCCCTTAAAAAAATTAATATTCCTCTCAATTTCCTTCTAATTTACCGGGCCACTATCCTTCCGCCTCAACTTAGCTCCTTTTATCCAAATTGTCATCTTCTCAATTCGACTTATCTTCCCGAGTTGCTATTTTCTCCACTCAGCTTATATTTTCGAGTGGCTACCTCTTTGACTTGACTTATCTTCCCGAATTGCTATTTTCTCCACTCAGCTTATCTTTCCGAGTGGCTACCTCCTTGACTGACTTACCTTCTCGAGTTGTTATCTCTTTGACTTGACTTATCTTTTCGAGTTGCTACCTCATTGACTCGACTTACTTTCCCGAGTTGCTACCTCCTTGACTTGACATATCCCTCTAAGTGACTACCCTTGGACTCGGCTTGACGCTTCTTTATACTTATTCTTATTACAACAGTATCAGGTTTGAATCAAATTTGATTGGAAATTCGATATCAATTAAATAAATTAAACTCAATTCAATTTCGATCTTAAAAAATCAAGTAAAATTTGAACAGTTATTTCAATAGCTTAGCTAATTTTATATTTGATTTAATTTGACTAAATTTGATTATTTAAAGGGTTCTTCGTGCACTAATAATTGTATGTCCAAGTCCACCATTGAAATACATTTTCATTTAAAAAAAATCTAAAAGTGTTATTTTTTATATATTATGATTTTATATATATATATATATATATATATATATATATATATATATATATATATATATATATAATTCATCCGTAAATACTCATGAATATCTTCATTATTCATCATCTGATCTCTTATGATTCAAAGATTAAACTATAGTGTGTACTCGATCAGACGATTGATAATGGAGATTGATATGGGGAAATATTGGCATGTATATCACTACAAAAAAACCATGATTTACCGACCGAATTAGCGACGGAAATTAAATTCCGTCGCTGCTAATTAGCGAAAATATTCGGTATTTTGCTCGATAATCGTCGCTAATTAGCGACGGACACTTAATTCCGTCGCTAATTAACGACGGACGTTTTAAAACGGTCGCTAATTAGCGACCGATTTATATTTCGGTCGCTATATTAGCGACCGATTTATATTTCGGTCGCTAATTTACCGACCGAATTTTATTTCGGTCGCTAATTTAGCGACCGAAATAAAATTCGGTCGGTAAATTTCAGCGATAATTTTTATTTTGATCTTTAAATTAGTGACCGAAATAAAATTCAGTCGCTAATTAGTGATGGAATTAAAAATCGATCGTTAATTACCGCATGCTTAAAAAAATTACCACTGAATATTATTAACGACGGAAGTTACTTTCCGTCGTTAATTAACGACTGATTAAAAAATTATTATTTAACGATCGAATTAACGACGGATATTTTATTCCATCGCTAATTAACGATCGAATATTTTATTCGGTCGCTAATTAGTGACCGATAATTTAATCAGTCGCTAATTTGCGACGGAAATTTAATTCGGTCGTTAATTATTAGCAACAAAAATTTAATTCGGTTACTAATAATTAACGACGATTTTTAATTCGTCGCTAATTAGCGACTAGTTAATCTAATTAACGACGGAAGTTAAATTTATTGCTAATTAGCGGCAATTTCATTCCGTCGTTAATTATTAGCGACGGAACTAAATTCGTCGCTAATTAATTAGATTTTAATTCCATCGTTAATTATTACGGAATCAATTCGATCGTTAATTAGCGGCCCAATTTGATTAATCGTTATTACGCACGAATTAATTCGTTAATTCTAGCGCTTAAAAAGTTCCGTCGTTAAATATGCCTAATTAATTTAATGTGAGATAAAAAATATTAATTTAGCGAATATTAATTTGGCGTTAATTTTTATTTATCCTTTTTTCTTTATCTTTCCTACTTTCCTTTCCCTAGCCGCGACTTCATCTTTCTCTGCTCCCGCTGCCGCCTTCTCTGCCTCTTGCTATGCTCGGCCGGAGGCCGCGCCGTCGCCGCCTGTATCGCGCCGCGTGGCCCGCCGCTGCCTTCTCGCGCTCGACGCCCTCATTACTTGCGCTTGCCTCTACGGTGCCGCGACCGGTGTCCATCTTCCTCATTGCCGCCCGCGTACGCTCGCGGCCGCATGCGTCCTCTGCGTGCTACTTCCATCCGTGGTGGCCGTACTCCTCACCGATGTTGCCGCCTTTCCGTGCCCTAGCTTTCCCTTCCGCAGTCCCCAGTACATCGCTTCGGCCCGCCACCGTCGCTTCTAGCCGTGATACCATGTAAAGCTAATTTCTTTTCCCTTTTGAAAATATTTTACAACATCAATCTCTTGTCTGTGAAACTATTGTTTGATTTCGTAGGATGTTGCTGTCTAGCTTGAGTACTTTGAGTCAAAGGCTATGGAGCAGCAAGAAGTTGCTCGGAGTGGTATGCGGAAGCTGGATGCATCTATTGCCAGCAAAGGTCACTTAAGGTACTATAAACAATTGAAATAATTATTCCAACATACTCCATTGAGTCATTGAGCATGAACATTCTCAGATATATGAACACACTGCCAATAAAAGGCGGTTGAAGTCATGCATTTTTTTTATCAGAATAGCATGCTGCTTTTTACCTTATTCCTTTTATGCAAAAAATAGTTATTTTTCAGAAATGGCCTAATTTCCTAAAAGGTCTAAAACATCTTGAAACTTAACAAATATTCTGTGCAACTTACCTTCATTATCGATGTGATAGATAAAATGGTTAGTTCAGATTCAACTAAAAATTAAACCAAGTTAAACTAATTTCAGTATTGATATCTTGTAACTCCTAGCAAATATATAAATTACTTTAGTGAATTTGATTATCTGAAGCTATTTGGACATTTGTTAAACTATATATAATTCTTTTCAGAAACCATCTTATTCTACAGAAGAAGAATTAAGTAGTAAAGAGACACTTTTTTGATAAAAGAACCATGCAGGGAGTGACCCAATTATGTTTTAGATAAAACAGAGGTTCTCTTAATATATATGCACTTTTTTTTTAATCCAACGAATATGCAACAAAGAATGTATTTGATTGTTTCTCCCTCAGAAAATATGATGAAATCATCACTAGTGTCTGCTTACATGTGTCCGATCTTCTTGATTATATTCATCAAGATGATAAAGCTAGGGAAGTTGAGTTACTGAAAAGAAAAAATCTGGGTTGAAAGGTTTGTCGACAAGTCTTCTTCTTCTCATTCATCAATAAGGAATTGTCAAGTCACCTGCATGAGTTTAAATGATGCTTGCTAAAACTATGTTGGCTTGATGTAATACTGGTTTTAATATGTTGATGTTTGTTTGGTGTTCACATTCATCTATCTATTGAGCATCAAGAAGATTGTATCCATAGAATGGAAGTCCAACTTAGGAGTATAATTAGCTCTTAACGCTTGGATTCCTGTCGGAATAATGTAAGTCCTTGTGTTCTACTTGTATACTTATGTTGATTTTTCCAAAAATAATTATTGAGACAATCTTATATTTAGCCACTCTTGATATTTCCTATAATCGCTTTTAGACTTATTTTTTTTCTGAGCTTGGTTTCTTGTTTTCTAACCATCACAGACTATCAGGAACAACTTAAGAAAAACAACCAGTCATTTATTTTTCATTCAAAGGTAATAAAACTTGTCATGAAATTTATGTGTATTGGTAAATATATATGAAACCTTGTGCAAAATGCTTGAGATATAGTTTTTTTTTTACATATATCGAGTAGTTTGAAGCAGTAGCTTTCAGTTTGTCTTCGAACGTGAATACAATCTTTGTCTTGAGCATAGTTTTTACTAAAGTTCACTAGGGAGAATATATATTCTGTGTCAAAAATTAACCACATGGAGTTTATTTTGAACGTGAATACAATCTTTGTCTTGAGCATGTTAAATTCTTTTGTCTAATTACCAGTGTATTCGCAGGATGTAGTATTGGAGCTGGAGTTCAGGCACGTACAAGTTCACGTTGATCCGGCAGAGGGGGCATGCCCAAATTTCCTATCAACGCGAACACCAATCTCCACATGCTTCGCGGGCTCAACAACATGAAGCAATGGAGTAGATAAGATTTTTTTAAGGCCGATAGAGCTTTACAATTAATAATGTAGTTAGAGACCGAACTTCATGTAGTTTTACAATTTATGGTTGATTGGATGTTAAAAGTAAATATTGCATTTGATATTAATTAAATTTTTAATATATAGGTTAATCACATATGGATTAAATTTGTATTATATTTGGTGTATAAGATTAGAGACCGAATGGAAAAATCGGTCTCCCAATTAGTGGTATTTTATTTTATATCGAGTAATTTGTATTAATAAATTTAAAATTTGAATGTATATTATTTTTGATATTTTAATAGTCTATTAAATTAATTAGTATTAATAAATATTATTAATGTGGACAGGTTTATTTTATTAAAAATTTAATGTAATTATATTAAAAAATATAGCATTAGCGACGGAATTTAAATTTCCGTCGCTAAATATTAAATTTTAATGATTTAAAAAAATCAGATTTAGCGACCGAATTTTAATTCGGTCGTTAATTAGCGACCGAATTAAAATTCGGTCGCTAAAATTAGTGACCGATTTATCATTCGGTCGCTAAAATTAGCGACCGAATTAATATTCGGTTGGAATTTAAATTTCCGTCGCTCAATATTAAATTTTAAAGATTTAAAAAAATTACATTTAGCGACCGAATTTTCATTCAGTCGCTAAAATTAGCGACCGAATTTTAGTTCGGTCGGTAAAATTAGCGACCGAATTATCGTTCGGTCGCTAAAATTACCGACCGAAATTTACTTTCGGTCGCTAATTAATTAGCGACGCAACAATTAGCGACCGTTAAAATCGGTCGCTAATCGGTCGCTAAATGAAATTAACGACCGATTAGCGACCGAAATTTCCGTCACTAAAAGTTAATATTCTTGTAGTGTATGAAAGGAAGGTCCAGCCCAATTGGAGAAGATAAAAAAGGCAGCTAGGGCAAAGAAAAACGGAGATTTATATAGGGTTTTTGTGACGATTCGACTATATAAAAGAAAATGAGAAGCGGGGCCCATGGACCCATTAGGCCACCTCAAGCATATACGGTGGAGCTGTAAGAGAAGAGTGAATTTGCATTAATGAAGCAAAGGATGGAGTAAGGACTTTATATATAGTTGGAAAGTCAAGCTTATAATCTCGCTTGACTATTTTTTTGGGTTGACTAATGATACTGTTGTTACCTCTTCTCTATGAATCGGATAGGAGGGCTTACATGTAAGACATTATCCGAACCAAACAATTGGTTCGGCGGAGAAGGAAAGGAGGAACCGAGACCATTGGAGAGCCAGAGAGGCAACGCACAAGCGGAGTGGAGGCCGCTAGGAAATAATCAAGAGCCGGTTCGGCTAGATGGGCCTAGAAGCAGATGGGACGGATAAGAATCGACTCGCCCTAGTCAGTCTGGAGTTAGTTCAATATGGAAAGAAGGGGAGTTGGTTCGGCCTGGCGTAGAGCCCAAGGGCTATGCCACCCGTGAGCTATAGATCTAAGTTAGTTTTACCAAAAGCAGATGGTTGAGAGGGACAGACTAACCTAGTTTCTCGAAACGTAAATGAAGAGGTGTTATGTAACAGAAGGGGGGGGTCCCCACATAATATTCCGAGGAGCCTTCGCTCCTCGTATCTGTAACAGAATTATTCTCCAGGTGGACGTGGTGGCCACGTATACGATGGGGACAACTCGCGAAGTAATGTTGGATGAGAGGAGGAGGATAAAAGGAGGGGGATTTTCGCATCATTCCAACAAACAAGAAACGAAGACGCATCAGGAGAAGGAGAGCTACCACTGTGTCGGAGAAGGAGAGTAGCGACCTTTGCTTTGGCGTTGCTTGTACTCTTTCTTATATTGTGATTTGACTGTAAGAGGTTTTCGGCCCCACCTCCGGAAGTTTCCTTTCCGTGAAGAGGGACGTTTATAGTGAAAGTGCTTGGGCACTGCATCCGGTGAGAGAGCTCACCTCCGTGGAGTAGGAATCTTTATTCCGAACCACGTTACATCCTGTGTCTTGGTTTCGTTGCCTGTGTTCGTTTGCGTTTCTCTATTTTATTCTCTCATCTTTACTGTTGTGGGCGGAGAGAACCCCCAACGCTCCCCTCGTGCTTCATCGCATCAGAAGGAAGCGAACGAATCTTCTTCGCCGCATCAGAGATGTTCACAGATATTTATGGATGAATTATACAGTATAACATTTCTTTCTCTATTATATACAAGGATATTATTTTACACAATTCATTCGTGAGCACTCGTGAGCACCTCTATTATCCATCAATCGATCCTTTAGAGTTTAAGGATTAGATTACAGTACTCACTCGATCAGACAGTAAATAATAGAGATGTTCATAAATACTCATGAATGAATTGTATAAGGAATCATTCTTCCCTGTCAATCTCCTCAAGATCTTCTATCGATCGAGAAATCTGACTGTCACCATGACAGTAGCATTGGACGTTAGCGGCGAGGCGGCAATCGTCGCAGCAACTATCAGAGGGTGTACATGGGATGTGTTCGGGCAGATCGATGGGTTGGTCAATAACGTCGGAATTTGAGGTATAATTTAACTATATCGGCGGGAACACCTTTCCTTCTTATTTTCAAAATATTAAAAAATATGTCGAGAATATTCTGTTAAAAATTTATAATAAATAAAGATGGATTGTTCTTCAATCTTACTCACGCGCGCGTGTGTGTTTTTCCTTTCAGTCTACCTCACATTACACCCTAAACTCGCAGAGCTCCTATGTCACAATTAAGAACGTCAAGAACGCAATAAATGCCAACGGTAATTAACTCGAACCGTTTACGAACAAACTAAAATCACTTCGTACAAATTCTAGCCATTTTGCAACATCAGTGCATATAATTGAAGAACTTTCAACAACCCTCATGTACGGTGCACTGACGGAAAAAAAAAATACAATGATTCTTTATTGAAATAATATTTGATAATAAATTTTAAAAAAATCATAAAAATATTCCTTTATATGACGAATAAAATAAAATTTTAATATTGAAGAGATAAAATAATATGAAGTCCAAATTGTACCATCAAATTATGAGTATTTTTCTGATATACTTTAATTATTGATCAAAGAGATATTATCATACGATTGTAGGACTAGATTGACCATCCTCAGAGATTAGATCGGACTAGGGGTGTAAACGAATCGAGCCGGTTCGCGAACTTTTCGAGCCGGTTCGAATAATATTTGATTCGAATTCGAAATTATCGAATTCGAGCCGAACTCGAATATGTATAAATATTTTTCGAATCGAACTCGAGCCGAAATAATACTATTCGAACTGTTCGCGAACTTCTTTTTTTTAAAAAAAAAATTCGAATATTAAATCGAGTATTAATTTTCGAATATCAAACCGAGCCTCATTCGAATATTAAACCGAGCCTCAATTTCGAATAGTAATCGAACCGTTCGAATTAATATTCGAAAATTTCGAATCGAATCCGAACTCGAACTTTGATTCGAATCGAATTCGAGCCCAAAATTATTAAATTTTCGAATTTCGAATCGAATTCGAATATCTCAATTCGAACTTCGAATCGAACTCGAATACTAAATTTTTTTAAAAATTCGATTCGATTCGGTTCGTTTACACCCTTAGATCGGACCGAATGTTCAAATATCTCATCCTAAAAAAAATAAATAAATAAAGAATTTTCACCCGAGTGTTTTTTTATTTATTTAGTGATTCTTTTATTTTTTACTTGAGTATTTCTAGACGTAGTATTTATATTTTTTTTATGAAATAAATTATATTCACCTTTCATTTTTATCACTGTTCAAGTCAAAATAATCATTTTTTATACTTTACGTGTCTATTTTCCTTTTCATCTATTTATTCATTTATTATCATTAATTTCTTATTTTCATTCATTCTTAATCGTATTATTCCTAATTTTTTTAGCATCCAAAACAAAATAAAAATAGAATCAAAACCCAAAATAAAAGCAGAATACAAATCAAAATTAGAACTCAAAATAAAATCAAAACTAAAACTAAAATCCAACAACTCAAATAGAAATAGAACTAAAAATCAAAACAAAATCAAAATTTAAAACCTAGAATATATAACGTGAATAAATTCAAAACATAGAATCAGAACACCAAATACCAAGCTTCAGAAATCAAAACACAAAATTTGGAAGTCATAATACCCAAAATACAAAATTCAGAATCTAAAATGAATTAGAGGAAATGAGGATTGCTTATTTTCAAAAATGACCTTATTTAAAAAAAAATAGAATTAAATCATCGTATTAGTAGTGATCTCTCAGCTACTTCTAATTACTTGTAGATAAGGTATATCGGGATCTTAATTGACAAGTACAAAGATAAAAAGTATTTGAAAACTTAGGACAATGAACTTTTCGAGAACGGATCTCCGTTCACTACAAATAATTACTTTTGTACTTATAAACTCATTCAGCTCTAAGGGACTAAAATGACCATATTTAAGATCCTAAACATTATATTGCAAGTTCATGTCTTTATATTTTTGTCCATCCGTACGTTGGAAGGCAAGTTTTGACTCAAAAGATCTTTTTATATATCTTTGTATCCAGTTATTGGGCAAAAATTAAAAAGACTTTTTAAATGATATAAATTGTTAAAATAACAGCCTTTTTAAAATATAAAAAAATGCACTACATCAAATATTTTATATTAAAAATACTCTTTATTTTGCGCTGTTATAACGACTACTTAATGGTTGGCAACACAGTTCTAATTAAACTGTAAATTATAAATTTAAAACCCTAAATCGTATAACAGCTATTCAATAGTTGCTATATAGTAATAGCTAAATCCTAAATTTTTAAATTTCGAACCTTAATCACTATTAGATCAAAAATAATTTTTTACCGATTGATCAAAATTATTTAAATATAATTGGTCAAAAACAAATGTTTTTTTTTTAGCTACAACTCAATTATATTAGTTGCAAAATTACAATAATATTATTTTAACTGTTAAATATTGTAACATACATTGTAGCAATTAATTGTAGCGGTTAAAATAACACTTAAAATAAGATACAGCGTGCCAGTAACTAGTTATAGTGGTTACGACTGTATTAAAAAAAAGTAAAAGTATTCTTGAGATAAAATATATGATGAAGTATATTTGACGATTCTATAAACGTGGAAGGGAGGTCTTTGTTTCCGCGGAAAGAGCATAGTGACTAACATATATAGATATTATATCATAAGATAATGAATCAATTCTTTGTAAATGTAAGAATATTATCTTTCCATGTGCTAATTACTAGTCTCAAACGTCAAAGATCTACCGTAATTTATCTCTTTTATGATAGTCCAGGAGTTAACTGATAGGGATCGCTAGATTGACGAATTCTAATCTTTTACATCATTAAAAGAGAGGTCTTTTATTTTTTTTATTTTTATTTAAAAAAATATAGAATTGTTACATTAATTATTTTCTTTGATTGTCTTTATTCGTGAATAAATAAATTAAAATTTCAGATGATAAATATAAAAGAGGAAATCATTCGATATAAATATAGTTCAAGACGATAAAACTCTTCAAAATTAATCTCTATTCAAATAAAAATTATTTTTTAAGACTTATCAACTGGGATAATCATAAGAGTTAATTTTTTTTGTTTTTGCTTAAAGTTATTATTAAATATGCAATTGGAAATGGGATCTACTTGAGTTCGCATTTAATAAGATGAGATGAATGCACAGTGGCCATCTTCCCATTTAATGATATGATACATTAAAGAAAGGTCACCTTCGGCTTTCTAGATCAAAGTACATCTTCTTGCGTGAACATTTAATAAAACTCAATTAGTCGAATTAAATGAAGAAGAATAATTAGCAACGTCATGCAAATAATTTGAATAGAGCGCGATACGTGGCGATCACGACTCTAAATCACTGATCGATTCTTTTCCTTGTACTTATCATTTAAATTTTTAATTTATCTTTTTTATCGATAAAGATAATCAGAGAAAATCGCTAATCTAATGATTCTATATTTTTTTGAATAAAACAATATGTGGCACGCAAAGGACCCTTCTCGGTACTCTAATTGTTGCACATCGCGGTTGCGCGCGATCGGGCCATGCACGATCATGAGCGATCATATTAGAATTTGAATCAATCGCAGTTGTGATCAGGTCGAATTCCTATCGTAGTCCGACTATAGTTGAAATATGATCGGATCGCGATCGAAGTTGGAGTCCAGTCGAAATGTGGATTGGATTGAGGTCGAAATCCGACCGGACTCGATATCCGACCAAACTATATATAGTTGGATTCCCGTCGGATTGCGGTTGAAATCCAATTGAATTGTGCCCACCAATGTCACGATCGATGACGACCATAATTTGACTAAATTTTGGCTGTCGACAATGATGTTGAACTACCGGAATTAGATCGGGTGGAGTTACTATAGTTATTGTACATTTTTTGTTATTATATTTGCTCGGATTTGTACAGTAACGAAGAATGTATGGTAATTTCATCGAGCATGTGATAGCCCACCCTTGAATCCATCGGAATCGTCGTTGTTATCCTCGTCGTCAGTAGCAGGTTCACGACCATGCGTGATCGAATCAGAATTTGACTCAATCGTTGGTGTGATCTGGTCAAATTTCGATCGCAGTTTGGTCGGAGTTAGAGTCGCAATTCGATCGAATTATGACCGCAATCCAATTGGAATTCGATCGAACTGCAACTAGATTCCGATCGGATTGTGGGCGACATTCGATTGCTCGACGACGATGCCAAACGTCACATGCACGAAGAGTCGAGCCAAATTACTATGCATTCTTTGTTTCTATGTTAGCTCGCATAGGAACGCACAAATATTCGAATATCATATATATAGAGAGAGAGTGAGAAAGAGAGAGACGATATACTGCGTTACCATGCGCAACTCGTACACAACCGTCTGATTACACATTTGCACGCACAACCGTCCGATCTCCATTTGATTCATGGGAATGCACAATAAATGAGAAATGCATAGTACTTCGCTCATGACATTTTTCTCCGATGAGCATTATAGCTCAATCCTTGAATCCATCGAAATTGCCGTCCGACCAACCGAACCGTTGTTGAATTTCGATTGGAATCCAATTGAATTACAGTCGTCAACATCTTAGCCGATTCCAATCCAGTCGGACTTTGAGCCTAATTGGATCGTAACCTATCGGAATCCGTGTTAGTGCGATCTAGTCGAGCTTTAGGCCTAAGCTCTCGTGGTTTTATTTTTGAGCTTTACCCAAAATGTCTCATACTAATGGAGATATATCTTTTCATCTTATAAGCACATAATCTTTTCCACGTCTTATCAATGTGGGACTTTGATTGTATTCCTTTCAAACGAAAGATCACATTGATCCCCCTCAAGTCTATCCATCCTCGAAGGACATCCTCTGCTTGATGTTCGATACTCAACCCACCAGGACTTCCTGCCAATTGTCTGGTTCTCCTGACTCAACTGGACTTTCTGTCAGTTGTCCAGCCCTTATGATCCAATTGGACTTCCTGTCAGTTGTTCGGTCCTCCCGACTCAATTGGACTTCCTGTCTGGTGTCTGGTTTTCTTGATCCGGATATGAGAGCTCAACTTTCTTCGTTCGAGGTTCATGATTTGACATGGATCATGACTCTGATATCAATTGTTAGTGCATATAAGATTCACATATCTCCATAATGATATAATATTGTCCACTTTAGGTCTAAACTCTCATGATTTTATTTTTAGGCTTTATCTAAAAGGTCTCATATCAATGGAGATATCTTTTTATCTTATAAACACATAATCTTTTCCATGTCTTACCAAGGTGGAACTTTAATTGTATTCTCAATACTCTAACAATTCGATCAATTTGTGATCGATTCCTATCGCAATTCAATTCAAATTTTATCGTGATTTGATCGGATTTCGATGTCGACCGGATCACAATCAAATTTTAATAAAATCACAGTCAATATCCGATTGGTTAATGACGATGTCAAACGATCGAAGGTGCTCAAGCATCGGATGACAAACGACATGAGTGGGGGAGAAGGGTGTCGACCGGGCGTGGGAAACAAGAGTCGTGCAGCATTAGTTCCCGGCGTAACAAATTCTTTTATATATATATATATATATATATTCCGTATGTTTATTTAATTTTCCATACGAATTCAAAGGACATAATGTACGACCAACAATTTTGGTCGATGCATGCTCTTGACAAAACACCAACTTTTTATTATTTTTTTCTGCAAAATTATGCAAGGTAATTAAAAAAATATATTCGTGGCCAACTTTATCTCATCATTATCAGGTTAGTAGGTCCCCATTTGAATTTTTTACATGAAATCACCCTAATTAACCGCTTTTATGTTTTATTATTATTTTTTTCATTGTGAATAAAAAATGCTCTCCCTCTCATTGAAGTTTCTCTCGCTCTAAAATTATATGCAAAATGGTTTAATTAAACGATAGAATGCATCGCCGTCAAAACCCCGCCGTTCTTTCGCCCATTTAAAGCTACGTTTTTTCTGCTTTTCCACTCGATCTCGTCGGCGATGGGGAGCGACGGGAAGCTGGAGGGAAAGGTAGTGTTGGTCACCGGCGCCTCCTCCGGCATTGGCCGCGACCTCTGTCTCAGCCTTGCCAGCGCCGGCTGTCGCGTCGTCGCGGCCGCGCGGCGGGCCGGCCGGCTCAAGACCCTCTGCGAGGAGATCGCCGCGTTCCGACCGGGAAACCCGACTGCCGCCGCGGCGGTAGTGCTGGACGTTAGCGCCGAGGAGGCGGTGGTCGCGGCCGCTGTGCGGAGGGCGTGGGACGCCTTCGGGCGGATCGATGGGTTGGTCAATAACGCCGGAATTCGAGGTATAATTTAACTATATCGGCGGGAACGCCTTCCTTTCTTATTTTCAAAATATTAAAAAAAAATGTCCACAATATTCTGGTAAAAATTTAAAATAAATAAAGATTGACTGTTCTTCAATCTTGCTCACGTGCGCGCGCGCGCGTGTTTTTATCAGTCTACCTCACATCGCACCCTATGTCACAAGAAAGCAATAAATGCCAAAGTTAATCAACTCGAACCGGCGTTAACGTTTTGAGAACAAATTATTAAAAATCACTTCGTTCAAATTCAGCCACTTTGCAACTTCAGCGTACCAATAATAAAGTAATTAAAGAACTTTTATCTGAGTATAAATTAAATTAAACAGTAAAACTTACGTGTTCATTTAATTCTTCAGTTTGTTGCTGATGAAATAAAAACACCTGTTTTTTGTTTATTAATTCCTTCTTGATCATCGATGATATCAGGAGGTATGCATGCATCACTAGATTGGCCAAAGGAAGAATGGGACGACGTCATCAGAACCAATCTGACTGGCACGTGGTTAGTTTCCAAACACGTGTGCAGGCTGATGCGCGACGCCAAGGTGAAAGGATCCGTGATCAACGTTTCATCCATCGCCGGTCTCCTTCGCACTTATAGTCCAGGAGCGGCCGCTTACAATGCTTCTAAAACCGCTATTCACGCACTTACTCAGGTAAAAAATTAAAATTGTCAATCTAATCATCCTTATCAATCTATTTTACGATTATTATAAAAGAGATAAATTACGAATAATTTTATAAATCTTGACATGATAATCAAGATACGTGGGGTCACTGAATTTCGAAAAGAACTTTATACCTCTTTCGAAATCAATTCATATCTTATCTATAAATATCACTATGTCTTAATTATCATATCATTTCCGTGGAAACAATTAATGCTCTGTTCACGTACTCATCGATTGGGTAATGCTCCTTCATTAATTAATTAAAAACCAAAAAAATTCAAGAATTAATTAATTAAAAACTCATGAAACCTAAATTTTCGAACCCAAAATTAAATATAGAAATCAAAACTTACGACAGAAAATTACTAGAACCCCAAAAATCAGAATTAAACTACGTACAAAGCCAAACTCAGAAACCAAAACTTTACCATCATAAAGTAGAAATCAGAACGATAACCCAAAACTCAGCAGTTATAATTAAGTTAAAATCCAAATTATATGCTAAACCAGAATCCAAAAAAAGAAAAGAAAAGAAAAAAACTAAAACCAAAACACAAATGAAACTAAAAATAAAAAATCAGATTAAACAGACAAACACACTAATTAAATAAATGGACAAACCTGATAAACATACTAGATAAATAGACAAATGATACAAATAACCGTACGCGTACAAAATAAAAACAAGATAGATAGACAAAAGATAAAGTATTGCATGGGAATAAAGATTTTACTTCATAAGAAGGATGAAATATACAATAAATACTTATTATATTTTTTAGAACACAGTAAAATTAATATAATAAGATAGAGTTCTTTATTAATTTTGTTAGAAAAAGTTATTAGAAACCATAAGTCCAACTTAGGATGTTACGTATCAATTGTCTAATCCATTCGAGAGTTTTTTTTTTCTTTTAGAAAAAAAATTCCAAGAATATATATATGTCACATGAATATATATAATTACTGTCTATTAGTGTTGATATTTTAAACAGGCAATGACATTGGATCTGGGGACTTATAATATTCGAGTGAATGCGATCGCGCTCGGACTATTCAAATCCGAGATAACAGCTTCCTTAATGGAGAAGCCATGGCTGAGTGGAGTGGTAAAGAAATTAGTCCCATTGAGAACGCTTGGCACGATAGACCCAGCAATAACGATGCTGGTGCAATACTTGCTTCACGATTCCTCATACTACATCTCCGGCAATGTTTTCGTTGTCGATGCAGGTACCAATCTCACAGGGATCCCAATCTACTCCTCGCTTTGATACTCCGATCCATATATATGCTTGCCATCCAACTCGATCGGCCGGGTTCATCTTCTTCTCATCCCAACTTATTGGATTCTTGCTGCATGCAGCTACACAATAATATCCAATATTAATGGTGTGGGATCGGAAGTGTTTAGTTGCAATGCTGCAACATTATTCTGATAAATAATAATAATAATAATAGTAATCAAATTTCACTGCGTTTATTACATCGATCTCTAATTTTTAAGTAGGAGTAAATTTTAAAAAAAAAACTTTCTTAATTAATTTATTGATTTTAAAATAAAATATATTTAAATAGAAACGCAATTAGGGATTCCTTTTCCTGTCACGCCGGCCTCCGAGAAGGGATTCATGAGCTCGTACGGCACGAGGCCGGCTCCAAATCTATTCCTAAGCTTTGTTTCGGCGTTCCTCGCATCGATCAGCCACTCGATCTCCTTCAATCTCTCGCTGAACCTCTCGAACGACGACTCGATCGCTGGCTCCTCCACCCACACCGCCGCGCTTCCAACTCCCTGCCGAGGTACTCCTCGTCCACCGAGCGGTGTGACAACACATCCAAAACCCCGTCACCACCATCGCCTGGATCTCACTCGACAAGCGCAGCAGCAGCTGTTAGAAAATAAAAAAATAAAAAATCTTGTAAAATTTTGTTATCCTTCGCGAGCAAGACTTCAAATTCCCTTTGAAAAGTATGGAGTTTCATTATTATCATTTAGGAGGAGCTTTGGATTTTTTTTTTTTTCAATATTTTTTATGTTTCTTTTGAAATTGACAAATTGTAGTGTTGCTTTTGAGGAAATTAATGTACTATTTATTGAAGGAAGAATAGTACTTTTGAATCTTTCTTTTTATTCTCTCTTAGTCGATTTTTATAAGCATCCTGTTAAAATCTTTCTCTATTAAATTTTAAAAATCTTAAGAGAGTCTTCATTTGTGATACTTTAAAACCGATAGTATTCTTCTTTCAAAATAAGATTGAAAGGTTATGACACTTTATTGATTGTCATTGTAAATTTAATTAGAACACTTTAAATTAAACTCTGATATCATAGTTAGAAAAAATAATAATAATAAGAGATAAAATATAATAGACAAAAGGAATCACAATTTTTTAGATAATTAAATATACAGTAGTTACATAGTCAATGACCATTAATTAACTTTATTATTATTTTAAATACATTATATTAAATGTAGATCAGATTTATTAATTACTAACTCAACTACTCTTACAGTAAAACACAATTAAGCTCACTAAGTATTTTTCATCCTTGGTTCCTCGTGAATTATATTTCTTGATCCGTTGATAAAAAATAATGAAATTTTAAATTCCATATCGAAATTCAATTTATATTTACTTATAATAATATCTATTTATACTGCTTTAACTAACTTCGGAATTACTAACTCAACTACTCTAAATATATTAAACCTACCTATTTTATATCCTCTAATCTCTATCACCTAATTAATTTTAAATCCCCGCAGTTTCTTCAGGAATCACTCGGATCGGAGCTCTCCTTGTGGTCGATAGTCTTTCGTCGACATCTTGGTATGCGCTAATGCCACCTAGATTATGGTGGTCAGAGTTTGTAATAGGGCTTTCGGAGTTTCCAGCTTGGCTCGTCCTGCTTGTTGTCGTGCCCCTTGGTTTGCACTTGCATGCCACAAATCACCAGGCCTAGATCGTTCGACGTTGCCCGCCACCTCTCTCGCGATCGGATAGTAATGTGGTGTGTAGTCCTGCACCCATTCCTTGATCGCCGACCAAATCAGGAGGTCATCCTCCGCGAAGGGATAGTCCTCGATGTTAGAATAATATTGATCGTAGAAAACAATTAAATGTCTTTTTCATTGACTTACTTTGTACATAAATAAGGTATTTATAGATCTATTACAAGACCAAATCAATTGAAGTATTCAAATAAATAATTTAGATAAGAAAACTCTATCTTACCTAATTTGGCAAAGCCTATTGACCAAGCCTATTTGATTAGTTTTAATTTGACACAGTCTATTTGATTAATTCTCTTTTATCCCCTTGCAAATTCAATGGGAGATCTTTCATGTTGAGTTTGATTGCCAACTTATTGAAACGATATCTGGATGATGGCTTAGTAAAAATATCAGCGATTTGATCTTCTGCAGAAATATACGAAACAAATAATTGTTTAGTTGCAATTTACTCTCGAACAAAATGAAAATCAATTAATTTTCACGTATTTTGTACAAGCATGAAAGATTGGATTTGCCGTAAGATATGTTGCTCCAATATTATATCACCAAATTTTCAATGTAGTATTTGACCCAAGATGTAATTCAGAAAGAATTGATTGAAGTAAATAATTTCAAATGTTGCATTGACTATAACTTTATATTCAACTTCAGTAACGAGAAACTGTAGGTTGCTTTTTCGAATTCCATGAGATAAGATTTCATCCAAGAAATATTGCACATCCACTGGTAGAGCGTCTATCTTCAGGAGAACTTGTCTAATCTGCATCACTACAGGCATGTAAATCTCGTGATGAATGATGATATATTAGAAGACCGTGCAATATAGTGCCTTTGAGATAACACAGAATTCTTTTCACACATTTCCAATTTTGTTTTGTTGAAGCATGCATAAACTGACAAACACGATTTACAGCAAACATAATATCAGGTTGTGTGATAGTAACATACTGTAAAGCTCCAACAATACTTCGATAAATTGAGGATCATACATAGCAGATGAGGATGAGGGTACAATGTTGTTATTTATAGCAATTGGTGTGGATATCGGATGTACTCCATCCATCTTAGCTCTTTGAAGAAGTCCAACAATGTATTTATTTTAAGAGAGAAGACAACTTTAATCATGTGGGATAAGTTCAATACTAAGAAAAAAATAAGCATTGCCCAAATCTCGAATAGGAAATTCTTGATTGAGAAGACTTAATAAAGTTGTGATACCCTTTTGATCATTCTCAGTTATTAAGATGTCGTCCACATAAATAAGAAAAAATATCATAGATCCATTCTTATATTTATAAAATAGAGAAGAGTCATTTTTTGATCCAGAAAATCTTTATACTTATAACCAATTAAATAAGCGATGAAATCATGCACAAGGGGCTTGCTGAAGATCATATATAGATTTCTTGAGTTGACAAACATGAGTTGGAAATTGTGAATGACTGAACTCAGGTGATTTCTCCATAAATATAGTTTCCTCAAGATGACCATGAAGAAACACATTAGAAATATCTAGTTGTCAAATAGGCCAGTGTGAACTTACAACTATTGATAATAATAATCGGACAGATGTGATTTTGATAACTGGACTAAAGGTGTCATTAAAGTCAATACCTGGTGGTTGACTAAATCCTTTCGCAATTAGTCGTGCTTTGTATTGTTCAAGAGAACCATTGGCTCGATGTTTAAGGTGAAATATCCATTTAGAGCCCACTACATTCATGGAAGGAGTGTGCATAACTAGACTCCATTTCCATTGCGAAGTAGCGCATCAAATTCTGTAGCCATTGTATTACACCAATTTGAATCCTTGTTTGCTTGAGAAAAATAAGTTGCTCGATAGATTTTAAGAAGATTACGAGAGCACGAGGAAGAGGATGTTGGGTTGTCTTTGGTGGACATCGTGCATAGATATCGCTCAAGGGAAGTATGCAACGAGGTGCATCATCTTCTGAATCACTCTTTGTTGGAGATGATGAAGTAGATGGACTTACATTATCTGAGGATCCAGAGCTAGAAGGTGTATTATCTTTGATTGGTGAGGATTTCGAGATTGGACACTGAATAAGTTCTTGAATGTTGTCCATTCTAATATCATTATTGCATGTATCTCTTATGGGAGTAGATCCTTGGGATGAATCCAATGGTATAGAAGAGTTTCCAGAGAGCTCAAGAGCATGACCTAAGATTCCATCTCTTTTTGTAGATTCAACATGTCTTGTTAGAAAAATGACATGTGGAGATTTTGATGGTATATTGGGTGGTATTATAAAGGTACCACCATTTCCTGAGGATGGAACTTCTGGTATGGCTGCAAATGGAAAAAGAGATTTATCAAAGATAACATGTTGGGATCTATATATGCGTCCTATTGGTACATATAGACAACGATACCCATGGTGTAAATTAATATAACCAAGGAAAATACATTGTTGGGTACGAGGATTAAGTTTGTGTTTAGAGTAAGGTCGTAACCATGGATAACATGCACAACCAAAGATACGTAAGAACATGAAGTTAGGAAGTTGATTAAAGAGTTTTTTAATAGAAGATTTGTGTTGAAGCAATGGAGTAGGTAGACGATTGATAATATAAACTGCAGTATGAACAACATCATTCTAAAATTTAAGTTGAACCGATGCATGATTGAGAAGGACTAAGACAGTTTCAATTATATGACGATGTTTCCTCTCTGCGGAACCATTTTGTTCAGAAGTGTGAGGACATGAGACTCGATGAAGAATACTTGAAGAGTTGAGATAGCGATGAAGCGCCTGATATTCTCCACCCCAATCGGAGTGAAGAGAGAGTATTTTATGGGCAAAGTAACGTTCAACATGTCTTTGAAATTGACAACAAATATCAAGAAGATCAGATTTTCTTTTCATGTGAAAGACCCAAGTAAATTTACTAAAATCATCAATAAAAATCACATAATAAAGAAAATCCTGATTTGACAGAATAGGAGTAGGTCCCCATACATCAGAGTGAATTATTTCTAAAGGAAAACTAGATATATGAGAGGAAGTAGAAAAAGGTAATTTATAACTTTTAGCTTTCATGCATGCTTCACAAGAATAAGAAGGAGATATCAAAGAAGTTGGTAAGTTGAACTTATTGATAATATCTTGAACTAGACGAAGAGATGTATGACCAAGTCGTGCATGTCAAGAGGATTTACTTGTTAGTTCTCCAATGAAGGTCTTGGTGGATGTGAGTTGAAGGTAATAAAGATCATATTTAATTTCTCCTTTGAGCAAAGTCGTTCCGGTTACATGATCCTTCACAAGACAATGATGAGGGTGAAATTTAAAAAATACATTATTATCAATAGTAAATTGACGAACTGAAAGTAAATTCTTAGTGATTGAAGAAACATGAAGAGTATTGTGCATGCGAAAGGTTTAATCAGATGAATAAAAAATTGTGTTTCTAAGGTTATCAATTTCCAAACCTGAGTCATTGCCTACTTATACCATATCAGGTCCATGATAGGGGGAGGCATCGGTGAGAATGTCATAATCCAGTGTAACATGTTGAGTTGCCTCAGAATTTGGATGTCATCTTGAGGCTGAAGAATTTGCCACAGTCATATAAGGATTCCTTACAAGAAAATATGCTCCTGGATGAGATGAGGATGTTGAGGATGAAGGTTGATTTGATGATGCAAATCCTTTGTGAAAGTTTGAATTAAATCTCTTATAACATTGATGTGCAAAGTGACCATTGCCAAAATAAATTTGACAATGTCCTCAACCTTGTCCTACATTTCTTTCACCTTGATTTCGTTGATCGTGGTGTTGATGGATAGTTGTATGTGATTTGTTGGTTGTATGTGCAGAGAGAATAATATAATTTGACATCCTCTGAGATTGTAATTGTAAAAGTATTTCATGAGAGGTCAGCATGTCATGAAGAGCATCAAGTGACATTTGCTCCATACATATAGTTATACTGAGAATAAAATTATCATATTAAGACCCTAAACCTGCAAGAACATGAATCAACAAATCGGGTTCAGAAATTAGATGCTCAATTGCTCTTAGATTGTTAGCAATGGTTTTTATCGACTAAATATATTCATTGATTGATTTATCTTCTCGTTGTATTGATTGTAGTTGCATGTGAAGTTGAAGCACTTGCGCTTGAGAGTGGGATGCAAAAGTTTAAGCAAGAATTTTCCATATTTGTTGAGAGTTGTCAAACCCTATAATAATAGAAAGTACAGGCTCGCTAAGGGATGAAATTATCCACGTCATAATTAGTTGATCATTTTTGCTCCAAACTGTATAATTAAGATCGTCTTCTTGGAGTTTAGTAGAGGTACCATCTACAATTCCAAATAGACCATGAATTTGAAGTACTGATTGAAACTGTATCTTTCAAAATAAATAATTATTATTATTAAGTTTAATAAGAAGATAGAATATGATATTTATTCGGCAAAAGGTTAGAACTGCCAATCTAGTAGCCTCCGACCCCCGTCCCAAGAGGAATGCACGAAGGGGTAAATCATGGGGTAGGCCCACGGGGGACGATACCCCCATGGACCGAACCTATGACCTTTGACGGGCTGGTACCAGCAAAGGGGAGGCCAGCTACGACTGAGGAGAGGATTAATCCTGCCACCCCAGGGATCGAACTCTGCTTTCATCGACAAACACCCTCTATCTTAACCAATCCGTCATCTGATATTTATTGATAAAGAAGAAAGTTGCGTCACTTAATTTATTTTCATGAACGAAGAAAATTCATTTTAATAGCAAACAAGCAGTTCACGGGAATTTCTGTCGAATAAGACTTTCGCAGGAGTGCGGACGGCTAGATGATGGGAACTTCCTGTGGCCGGAAGTGCGCAGACACTGGAGATGAAACCGAACTTCCTGTGGCTAGAAGTGACAGCCGGCGCTGCAGACGCAGAGGAGCGGCTTCTTTGTCGTTGATGAAGAGGCGCCCTCTCGCCGTCTTCCACTGATTTCTGTCCGATTCCTCTCTGGCAGAACTTGAGGTGGATTAAACAGATCTGGACGAGATCGGAGTGAAGATGAACAGCGGCGGGATCCACTAGACCGCCTTCGCCTCCTGTGAAGAGATGCAGTCGCTCTTCCTCGCCGTCGATCGAAAAGCAATGGGGCAATGGGCACTTATGCAGAAGAGAACAACCACGCCTTGCTGCCCTAATAAATTTGGTGCTTTTCACGAGATTGTCTGCTCTCCAGATCTCAAGGAAGGGAAAGAGGGAGGAACAATGCTCCTTTCTTTGGAGAAGCGTGGCGAAGGAGACGAGCGACGGAGAGAAGGTTTAGAGAAAGGGGTTAGGAGAAAAGAAAAGAAAGTCTCAATAGAGGAGTAGCGGGAGAGAGAAAACAGAGCTCTTTTATTATTATTTTTTTTTATCTTGGAGAAACGTGGCGAACAAGAGCAGGCCTTCAAAAGAAAATTCTCGACTTTGGAGAAGAAGTCCGTAGCTTAGAAATTGCCGGAGGAAGAGAGGCAGCGACAATGATGTGGCGTCGAGAAGAAATTAGAAAAAAAAGATTAAAATATCATATTAGAATAATATTGATCGTAAAAAATAATTAAATATTTTTTTTATTGATTTGCTCCGTATATAAAAGATATTTATAGATCTATTACAAAGACCAAATCAATTATTCAAATAAATAATTTAAATAAGAAAATTCTATCCTATCTAATTTGACAAAATTTATTTACCAAGTCGATTTGATTAATTCTAATTTGACACGATCTGTTTGATTAATTCTCTTTTACTCGATAGTCAATCTTAGGCCGTGCTTGATCATAACCTCTAAAAGCGGAAGCTTTTCAATACTTAAGAGATTTGTTGGGAGTTCAACGAAGAACAAGTTTAAAAGGGGTAGATATTGGCATGTAAACTTCTTCCAAAGACAAATTGATTTCTTCTACCATACAAGAAAAGTAGACAAAATTAAGTTGACTTCATGTGACTCTTCGTCAACTAAACAAAATTCAATTATCCTACTAAGTACAATGAAACTCTTCATGACAAATTAAAGTTGTCATTAGTATAAATCGAATTGTCTTCTAATGTATTAATTGTAGAAGGATGTATAAATCGATATGGATCTAAGAGTATAAATAGAAATCCTAATAGATATTCCTTTGATAAAAAGAAAAGTCTCTCTCATTCTCTTCTATATATTTATTTATAATTTAGATCCACTAAGTTCTAACAAACGGATGGTCTTTGTATGGGTATACCAGTGTCTGATGATCGAGCTCATGCGTGGCCGGACATGGCACGAATCGTGAGCACGGAGATGCATGGGGCTTGGCATGCATGCCTCCACGCCCAATCTCCAGTTGCATTAATCTATGGAAGAAGACAGGCCTGATTAATTCATCAACGGGGGCTTGGAGGCGGAGGCTGGCCGGTCTGGCGCGTTCAATAACAAGAGGGCGCAGAGTGAAGATGCATGTGGTACGTACCCTAACCCGACGAGGAAAAGAAAAGAAAAAATTATTGATAAATTTTTTCAAACCAAAATAAATTGCCAAAATGAATTACTGTGTCATTTTTGTTGCAGGAGTTTCTGAATATTCTTTACGCCGTCAGTGCTGCTGCAGCAGCTTCGTTAATTGTTGCTCGTGAGCTACCTTTTTTCTACGTGTGAGAGAATTAGTAAGCACCTTGGCGTAGAACACTGGATATATCCTAGCCATGAATGCACCTTCCTTCAGCAACACCTCACCAATGAATATAGTAGATTAATTCACATAAGGTTGTATGCTTTTTATTATAGATTTTAATTGTTATTATGTATTAGGATATTTCTTAAAGCAGTCAATTGCGCAGAGGGCCTGTTAGTACGTACGTACTCAGTTAGTGTCCCAAGTGATAGCCTCTTAACCCTTTTTTAATTTGTTTGTCAGGTGTTTTCTTTTGTTGTCGTGGGAACTGGGAAGCCTAATTACTTAATTCATGGGTCGGGAAGTTAATTTTGAATTTGAATTGGGATGCATGTCCGGGTGGATGGTCACATTAATTGCTATATATATTCGATTAGACAAGGTGACTTTTAAGTGGTCATTGATTGAATAATTTAGATATAACCAAAGTTATATCCTAATATGTAATAATAGTATAGGATTAATGATGACGTGACGAAATTAAAAGATCGAGGATGATTAACTAAACCAATAATAATAATAGCAATAATTCATGCATGTTGCATGCACTAAGAGAATCTAGTTGGACCATTCTATTTGAAATACCAATCTCAATAATTAACTTGTAGGTCCATTAATTAGAACTGTCAATTAATCTCCGCTTGCCAACTAATTTAGTGTGTAACCAACAGTCCATATACGCATTGCCGTGGAGCTAGAAAGAAAACTCTCAATCTCAATATCATATTTTTTTCTTAAAAAAATTAGCCCTTTCAATTCAACTCGACCAGCTAAACTAGTCAATTGTCTAGATTGAACATGATATCCATAAATTCAAGTTAGTCTATATTGTTGTGCAAAAGGTTAGAACTGTCAACCTAGTGACCCTCTCGCTCTGGTCTCTCAAAATTCGAGAGAGAGTAAATCACGAGAGGAATATGTTCGTACACACGATTGATAAAGCAATGGATGACCATCTGAGTTCGATCGGAACAAGATTTTAGATCGTCTCCGGAATTGATCCTTATTAATTATATAAATTTACCTATTGACTTATCAACATGCCACTCATGGAGGCCAAGTTAGTCAATATCAACTCACTGACTGCTTGTCTAGATTGAGCATGGTATCAAAGAGTATTCGACAATTTACCAAACAGTGCACGTGAAGTTTAGAATTGCCTAAACAACGCCCCATACTTTCATATTTATCAAATAACGCACTTAATTCCCTTTTTACCCCTCTCGCCAAACAGACCTGCAACACAGTAAAATTTTTGAACGTGGTGCTGAGAATTCAAATCTCAGTACCACAGTTGTATTGTAATCCCAGCACCACCACCATAGTGTTGGAAATTTAAATCACAGCACCACAGTGGTGTTGGAATTACAACTTCCAGCACCACTGTGGTGCTGGAAGTTTACCACCATTGTGGTGTTGGAAATTTAAATTTCAGTACCATAGTGATGCTGAGATTTGCAATTTCAGCACCATAGTGGTGGTGCTGGGATTGCACTACCACTGTGATGCTGGAAATTCAAATCCCAATACCACGGTGGTGCTATGATTTGTAATTTCAATACCACAGTGGTGCAGATCTTTTTGGTGGAAGGGATAAAAAGGAAATTAAGTGTGCTATTTGATAAATATAAAAGTATGAGACGCTGTTTGAACATTTCTAAACTTCACGTGTACTGTTTGATAAATCGATGCTCTTTTAATTTTCGCCCATCAAATAACTAAACAGTTATAAGATTAAATGCTTTTCTAAAACAGTACAGAAAATTGATTCGACGGCATCTCAATTCATATTTTTTTTGGATAGTTTTGTGAGCAGTGGAATTAAATTGCATGTGTATCACAGAAAATTGAAAAGATTTAAAAAAAAAATATAGGAAGGCATTGATAATATATATTTAATAAATTTTATAGCTCATGCGACGTATTTGTTTTGTTTTTGGTTTTATAGAATAATTAAGGAAAACCACAAAGTCAAAGTCATTAATTAACAGAAAGATGCACACAAAGTTGGAGTTGTATTTTTTATTTTAAAAAATTACCTAAAAGTGTTGTTTTTCATATATATATTATGGTTTAAACAAGTTAAATTTAAATTCGTATAGATAATAGAATTAAAAGCGGATCAATTTAAATTCCTTGAAGAAATATGAGATGTTTAGTAGGATTAATTAAAACTAAATGCAAAATGGTTTGCGCTGCCTTTGCTAGTGGTTTCGTTTGGTTTAGTAGGATTAATTAATTAATTAAAAGATATATAGATGCAAAAACTTAAACGACAGATGCAAAAACGGAGATATTTAATTAAATAATCGATGCGAATTAAGCGACGGAATGCGTTGCCATCGAAACCCTGGCCCGCCATTCCTCGCTTTATATAGGCTGCCAATGAAGCAGTCGTTCCTGCACTGCACTGCACTGCACGCATTTAAAAAGCTGCGTTTTTGTTTATTTTCTGCTTGTCCTCTCAATCTCGACGGCGATGGGGTACGGCGGGAGGCTGGAGGGAAAGGTGGTGATGGTCACCGGCGCTTCCTCCGGCATTGGCCGCGACCTCTGTCTCAGCCTCGCCAGGGCTGGCTGTCGCGTCGTCGCGGCCGCTCGGCGGGCCGACCGCCTCAAGGCCCTCTGCGAGGAGATCGCCGCGTTCCGACCAGGAAGCCCCACTGCCGCAGCGGCGGTAGTGCTGGACATTAGCGCCGACGAGGCGGCCGTCGCGGCCGCTGCGCGGAGGGCGTGGGACGCGTTCGGCCGGGTCGACGGGTTGGTCAACAACGCCGGAATTCGAGGTATACTTGAACTGACGACCGGTTAAAAAAATAAATAAATAAATAAACATTTTTTTTTGGAATTTTCAAAGGGAGTTTTTAAATTCGACGGGAGGTTTCAAACAATAAAAACTCATAATATATTAAAAAAGACTGGTGTTTCTATTTAGTCTACCGTACTGACTATTAAATTAGTTAGACCATGCATTAGGTAATAATTTTTATGAAAAAGTTACTCAAAACAAACAAATAATTATTAAAAATAATAAATATTCTAAGATTAACTTTTAAATATGCAAAATTATTCCGAATTTACCTATCAGGCTAGCTATCTACCGGTTACAAAAATGAAATTCAACCGCTTAATTAGCAGATTCTCTGAATTAATTAGATGAAAGCAAATAGTAAAACTTAATTATTACGTGTTTGTGAATTCTTCATTCGTGATGATGATCAGGAGGTGTGCATGCATCAGTAGATTGGGCGGAGGAGGAATGGGACGACGTCATCAGAACCAATCTGACTGGCACGTGGTTAGTTTCCAAACACGTGTGCAGACTGATGCGCGACGCCAAGGTGAAAGGATCCGTGATCAACGTTTCATCCATCGCCGGTCGCAGTCCAGGAGCGATCGCTTACGATGCTTCCAAAACCGCTATTCTCGCACTCACTCAGGTAATGCTTAATATTTATTATTTTTTTTCTTACCAACAAAAAAAAAATAAAAAAAAAAATTCCTCCGTCTAATTTAATTTCCTTTTCAGCACTATTCAAAGTGGAATAATCATTTTGTATCGATAAAAGAAGTAAATTATAAATTTAAATGACAAATGTAAAGGAGAGGATTGATTGATGTCTAAAATTATGACATATTCGAGAATTGATCCATATCTATTTAAAAATTATCCTTTTATATTTACCAACTAAGTTAATCTTGAAGACTATTTTCATCTCCTTTCATGCTTTGTTCTTTTATTATCGGGAATTCTCTATTTTCATTTATTTTCAATTTTTTTCCCTATTTTTTTTATCATTCACAACAAAATAAAAAAAAAAAGTAAAATAAAACAAAATCAGAAGACAAAACAAATGCAGAAAACAAAACAGAACTGCAACTCAGAATAAAGCCAAAACTCAAACATAATTAAAACAGAACTAAGAATAATCAGATCCGAAACAAAAAATATACATATAGAACCAAAACACATGAAAACTTAGAATTTAAAACAGAATCAGAGTTAAAAAAAATTATAACTCAAAACATAAAATTTATATTAAAAAAAACTAAAATTTAAAGACTGAAAATCGATCTCTAAAAATATTATAGACCATTTTAAAATTGAAATTTTCGGTCATTATATTTGAGGTTGTTAATTTTAAAGATCAATTAAAATTTTCGATATATAAATTAGAGACCAATTTTTTTAATCAGTCTTTAAATATATATACTAAAATTTAATTCGATTATTAATTTAGAGATTGAAATTTAGAATACATTATTTCAATAATCAATATTAACTTTAAAATTCGGCTAACAACATCCAAACACACAATTACAATATAAATACTTATAAAATTTAATTTTATTAAGATTCAAATATATACAATTACAATATAAATGCTAATTAATTAAATTTAATATTATTAATATACACATAAAATAAAATCAGAATTAAAAAAAAAAACTAGAACTCAAAACATAAAATTTAAAACCCAGAGCATAAAATCTAAAATTAATCCGAAATACAATTCAGAATCGATAATATAAAAATCCAGAAATGAGAACACAAATTTCAAAATGCATAATATAGAATCCAGCTGAACCTAAAATATAAAATTCAAAATCTATAACAGCAAAAATAACTAAATTAATAAACCCAAAACTCAAAACACAAGATCTAAAACCAAAAAATATAATCCAAATTCTATGATATATAGAACCGGACTCCAATCACTAAAAATTAAAACTCAAAATCTAAAACTCAAAATTTAGAAGTCAGAACTCAAAAGTTAAAAACTAATTAAATCCTATAAATTAGAAATCATAACCAAAAAAAAAAAATAAATCAAAACCTAATTAAACTACTCGACAATCATAAGGCTGCGTGCATTGGAGAAGAGAATGAAAATTTCTAGTTCACCGGCCTAAGAGAAAACGTTGAAATATATATTCAATTAATTTTTATTATATTTCTAGAAGGCTAGGCTTAAAGAAATTTATAGAATAGAATAGAGTTTTTAAAAGAGGTAATAAAAAAGTAAATGAATTTAGGACATCAGATCCTCTGCATGTATTGATATTTGGGCGATCCATTTGGGAGTTATTTTTATTTTAAATTTCAAAGACTATATATATATATATATATATATATATATATATATATATATATATATATATATATATATTACTTTGGCACAGAATGAATTAATTAATTTTTGTTACTGTCGATATATATCTTAAACAGGCGATGGCATTGGATATGGGAGCTTATAATATTCGAGTGAATGCAATCGCGCCTGGACTATTCAAATCAGAGATAACAGCTATCCTAATGGAGAAGCCATGGCTTAGTGGATTGGTAGAGAAATTAGTTCCATTGAGAACGCTGGGAACGATAGATCCAGCAATAACCACGCTCGTTCAATACCTACTTCACGATTCCTCAGACTACATCTCGAGCAATGTTTTCATTGTCGATGCAGGTACCAATCTCACAGGGCTCCTTATCTACTCCTCTCTTTGATACTCCATGCACCTCGATCGCCTGCAGCTTGCCAATATCCAACTTGTTTGTTGGATTCTCGCTAGCTAGCTGCTACACTATGATCTGATCTTCTATATTATGAATAATATATATCGATGATAATAATAAGTGGATAATCAAATTTCACCCCGTGTAATATTGCATCTCTAATTTTTAGTTAGGGTCGTATCTCTCATGGAAGCAGTGAATAAGTTTATTTTTATTTTTTATTTTTTATTTTTAAAAAGAAACGCTATTAGGGATTCAATTCCTTAATTTTCGGAAAAGGCTAGGCTTCGATCGAGAAGGGCTTCTTGAGCTTGTACGGCACAAGTGTGGGCCCAGATCGATTCCTTAGATCCGGATCGCGTCGATCTCCTTCAATCTCCCGCTAAATCTTTTGAATTAGCGCCAACTTATTGAATATGAGATACTGGGTTCTCTTTTAATTTTTGCCCCCCCAAAAAAAAAAGATTGAATGGAATTGGAGGTTTTTAGATGGAATGGTTGAAGGGTCGGACAAATGAAAGGATTAATTGCCTATTTTAAAAAATGACCGTATTTAAGATACTCCCAAACATTGCAAATTCATGTCTTTCCATGTTAATTTGTCCAAGTTTTTGGCTTTAAGCATCTTTTTATACATACCTAGCCTTTAAGAATAATTTTTATCCAATGAACTAAGAAAGTTATTGGGCAAAAATAAAAAAGATGCCTTAACTTACGTAAATATCAAATAGTTATATAAGTTATTTAATATATATATATATATCAAGAAAGACATCACATTAAATATTTTATATCAAAAATATTCTTTATTTTGCATTGTTGTAGCAACTACTTGATAGCTGCTACAACATATAACAACTCTAAATCATAAATTTTAAACCCTAAATCGTATAGCAGCTAAATTTTGATATTGTCGTTGGAGATTGTAGAGAAATATTTTCCTAAAAAAAATTGTTTAGGACTTAATTCTTGTATATCCATGTGTTCCATTTTGCATATTGCTTCTTGTGTCTTTTAATTTTATTTGTTAGTGTTTTAGATAAGATCAGAAACTCTTTCTATTGCCATGGATTACTATTATTCTCAACAATTTGAAGACATTGATGAAGAAGCATATAGTTTTGGTATCGAGCAACCTAGAATAGAAAGTGAATTGGAAGAGATAACCTCTATTGTCTCTCAGTTCGATGCCATGAACCATCCTTCAATGTTAAGTATGCAATCGTAGTATTACCAGCCCAAGCATCATCATTATTATCCTGATCGGATGGATTATACAAAATTTAATTATAGGCATGCACAGCAACAATTTATGGAGCAACTTGCAAGTTGAATGAGATAACTTCTACTATTAGACAGTACAGAATGAACCAACCTTGACAGTCGACTGTACCTTTTTTTAAGCAGATCGAGCTAATTTCCTAGAAAATATTCCAAGACCACAATGAAAATATTCCTTTTCCTATTCTGACAAAACCCTCATTGTAGAAACTAAAAAATTTAGTGCAACAAATGACAATCCATATTGTTCAATCCCAGCAGCAAGCTAATGCCTCAAAATAATATCCGGCGATATAGATGACCAAAATTGTATCATCTACCAGACAACTATAAGCACATGATTCTAGTTAACTTTTCTCAGACTCTCAGAGACTACTCCTAATGGTATTCGTGTGCTTGAGGAGATGGATTATAGAGGTTATGATATGTTTGTCTATGATTCTACTGCTCTACAATTAAGACTCGGCTATTTCATTGTATTGTAGTGATGTAATTGCTGATGTTGTGGAATCGAACGAGGCATATAAAAATTCTGATGATGCAGATGTTGCACACAGTGTTCGTGATGTGAGTGTAGACATTGCAGATTTTGAAAATGATAATGTTGCTGTGCGACCACTAGAATTAGAGTTTGAACTATTTCTTGATAATTCGAAAGATGCATACTTAAAAGGAGTGATGAATATAGCTAAATTTTTTTTCCTAGACTAAACACTCCCACATGAATTGAAATCTTAAAAAAAAATTCTAATAAAGATTCACACAGCAAATGCAATAATTCAGTCTTCAAACTGGAAACTTTTTCTAAATAGCAATAGCTAAACCCTAAATTTTAAAATTTAAAATTTTGAATCTTAAATTCTAAACATTAATATATCAAAAATATTCTTTACCGATTTGATCAAAATTATTTAAATTTCATCAAAATCGACTTAAATTGGTCAAAATGACTTTAAAACAATTGCATTTGCTAGTTAATTAGTTGATACTCAATTGTATTAGTTGTAATATTACAAAATTATGGTGTTAACTATTATATATTAATTATAATAGATATTGCATGCAGCAGCTAGTTGTAGCTATTAAAATAGTGTTAAAAATAAAAAAAAATATTCTAGCGGTTAATCGTAGCTGCTACCAAGATATTAAAAGTAAGAATATTTTAAAGATAAAACGTATGATGAAATACCCATTTAAGTTTTTTTATAAAAGGATTATTCCATTTGACGATTCTTTAAATAAGACAGATGCCTTTAAAATTTTCCCCCGTAAAATTATTATTAAATATAGAATTGCAAATGGGATCTAACTACACTTCCCATTTAATGAGATGAGATGAATGCTCAGTGGCCATCTTCCCATTTAATAATATGATATATCGAATTTAAAATTTTCATTCGGATTTAATTTTTTTTTATTATTTCTAATCAACATATCAAGAAAATATAATTTTTCATAATTTTTTTTTTATCATCATCGAAGAATTAATTATGAGACTAATTATAAAAAAATACTAGAATGAACATAATCATTTTTTTTCTATAGATATGATACATCAAACAAAAATCACCTTCCACTTCCTAGATCAAAGGACTTCTTCTCGCGTGGTACACGTTACAAACATTTAACTAATTAAATAGTTGTATGTATGTCCAAGTCCACCATTTGATTTTTATTTCTATTTTTTAAAAAAGTATCTAAAAGTGTTATTATTATTTATATATTATATGGTTGTTGCCTGTCGAGACGAGGATGATGAGGTGTCTCAGTGGCGAAGACGATAAGGATCGACAACTTGAACGAACGGAGCTAAGCGGAGGGAGAACAGCTGGGATGTCGTCTCGGTGGTGGGCCGAGCCGAATGTGGAGGGTCGAGCCGAATCGAGAGTCCTGCAAGACAGCAAGTGGTTAAGGGCACCGAGATAGATCTCGGCAAGACCCCTCCGACGTTCAAGGTAGGGATTAGCAGGAAATATGATGAAGAGAATGGACAAGTGGAGTAGAGAATACGCGAACCTCCCTCTTCCTCCTCCGGGGAGGCTATATATATATAGAAGAGAAATTCTGCTACTAAATGGTACTATCAGTATGGGCGGTATGGTTTCATGATGTGTTTATGCCTACTCCAAGAAGTAATAGGGGTCATTACCCTCATAAATACTGTAAGCACGTGGGCCGTAATTAATACTCATCGTGTGGTTGACAAGAGACAACTTTTCATTAATGTAATAGACATTCCTCTGAAAACCAGTATGAGCGTCTGTTTCTTGGTCGGAGAGGAATGCTGACAAGGACTGCCGGGTGGACCCCATGAGCAGGAAATATCTGCCACGTCCTCTGACTAAATAAAATAAATTATGTGTTGAGAAGTTATTTATCTGAGATAATGTGCCTTTGCCGAGATAATAGATGACCGAGCCGAGACGCGGAGTGTCTAGCATAATAGATGACCGAGCCGAGATTCAGGGCGTCTGACATAATAGATGACCGAGCCGAGACGCGAAGCGTCTAGCATAATAGATGACCGAGCCGAGATTCAGGGCGTCTGACATAATAGATGACCGAGCCGAGACGCGAGACGTTTGACATAATAGATGACCGAGCCGAGATGCGGGGCGTCTGACATAATAGATGATGTGGTGCTGATAGTTATGCGCCTAGTTAGACGCCTAGTCATATGTTAGTTTTTCCAGTATCACAAGCATCCCCCCTCAAGTCTAGTCGAAGGATAGACATAGCTTGACTGACTAGACTGATCTTATAGCGTTATGATTTTTCTCTTTCATTTTAATGAGGCATGGGAGGTGACACCTAGTGTGTGTTCCTCGAGAATGGAGAAGATCTTGCTTTCTCGCTTTTTGGAGGTGGCCCATTAATGCTCATCAATGTGGGGATATTGTTATGATTGTCTTTGCTTCCCTAGGGTTCTTCTTACTGCGCCACGTGACCGTCAGATCCGAGGAAAGGCCCTCGAGAGACGAAGTGGCGCGATGCGTCTATAAGTATCCTTTGAAACCTAAGTTTTATTATCTCATGTGCGACGTCCTCAGCTTCTTCTTCCCCAGCGGTTCCACTCTCCTTTCTCCCTTTCCGGCGAGCTTTCGATTCTTGTAAGTGCCTTTTCTTTGTCCTTTCTCTTTTTTCCCGATGGCTGAGACCACCAATCTGTGGTTTCATCAGACTCGCAGCGCCATCACCGTTGATGTGCGCTGCGAGATTAGGGAAGCTTTCCAGATCCCTTCTTCCTTTAGGCTTAGGGCACCCCAACGAGACCAGCGCCCTCACGAACCACTTCCCGGCTTCTCTGCCTTCTACCATGACCAACTGGCGGATGATCTCCGATTCCCTCTTCATCCCTTCTTTACCGAATTGTCCAACTACTTCCTCATCTCCTTAAACCAATTAGCCCCCAACACTTTTAGCATTATCAATGACTTTATCATAATTTTCCTCTTTTATCACCTTCCTCTTTCGACCGCTACTTTCCATTCTTGTTTCATTCCGAAGAAGAAAGAAGCAGGTGTCTTCTTCTTTTCGGCTCGGCAAGAGGTAAAATTCTTGTCGAATCTCATCACCTCTCATAAGTACTGGAAAACCCGGTACTTATTTGTGAAGCCCAACTCTCCTTTCCTTTGGCCTATCGGATGGCAGCTCGAGCTGTCGCCGACTCCTTCCATTCGCATCTTTAGGAAGTCCTCCACTTACCGAGAGATAGCCGAAGTCCTTAATGACCTAAGCTTTGACGTCAACGTCTTGCTGGAGGAAGGACTTCTGCATTATTACGACATAAGTCCCATAGAGGCCGGGCTGAGTGGTAGCTTAGGTAAAAGGTCTTTCTTTACTTTATTAATTATTTTATCTCTAATGGCTAACTTTCTTCCCTCCTTGCGATAGCTAAAGTCATGCTTCGAGCTTCCCTCAACAAGAAGTTAAGGTGGAAAATGGCGCAAGTAATCCCTCTAGCAGATGCTCCGAGTGAGACATCTGAGGGAGCCGGATCGGACGAACCCCCACCACCTTGGCCCTCCATGGTGGCCGAGGTGATAAGTTTCGGGGATTTGGAGGAGCAATGGCGGCAGCACAAGAGGAGCTGTGTGGTGCTCTCTTCTCCAGAGGGGAGCCCCTCTCAGCAATCCTCCCCTCAGACAAGTCCTCGACATTCGGCCAAGCCGAGTGGCGAAGGGCCGAGGGCTCATCCTCCTCTTGAGGAACCCTCCTCTTCTCGCCCACGTAGTCCAAGTCCCCTCCCGGAGGTGTCGGGTCGTCCTCGACCGGGACAAGAGCGGCTGCCTAGAGGATTCCTCCGCAACATCCGGGACGCCATAGGGGAGTCGGCCAAGGGAAAAACCATCCCGACGCTTAGTGACGAGATGAATACCCACCTGTCCAAGGTAAGTGTCTTTCTAGTTTTGCTGTTTCATTTTTGTCGCCAAGTTTTATTATCTTGGCTAACTTACTTGACCCTGCTCTTTTTTGTAGTTCTGGAGCTATCACCTAGAGTTGATGTCCCGTCTGCCTCCCCTGACCGCTACTTTCCATCAAATGCGGGCTTAGGTGGTAGGTCTCTCGACTCAGCTCCGGGACAAGAAGGCGGAGCTCGGCTTAGCCCAATCTGAGACGGCCGTCTTCCGAGCCAAGACCCTCCACTACGAGGACGATCTCCAGATCCAGGCGCGGGAGCTAGAGTGCCAAAAAGCCCAGGCTACCGAGATGGAGGAGCTGCGGGCCAGAGCTGCAGAAGCAGAGGAGCTCAAAGCCCGAGCTGAAGAAGCTGAGGCCAAACTACTGCAGGCTGAGCAGATCAAAGCTGCTCAAGAAGAGTTTGAAGCCAAGCGAAGGGACGAGCTAGCAGACCGAGCTAAGAAGGCTAAGATTGAACTAGTCTCGTACCGGGCGGGCGAGGAAGGCCGATGGGAGAACCGTAAGAAGGCCTTCCTCGCTTCTGAGAAATTTTCCGACATCCTAGGAGGTTGCACTCTTGACCTCCTAGAGATAGGATATGAGGAGGTCATCCGACATTTCAAGGAAGCCAGATATCCGCCCGAAGGGACCTCTGCTGAGTTCTTGGACCTACAGCGTCTCATTGATGAGATCCCAGACTCGGTGCTTGGTGGCCTTCCTCAGTAGCTTAGTTTTTAATTTCTAGCTTAATAGTACTTCTTGTAGCCGTAACGACATTTCTGTATTTGTACTACTTTCGGAATATTAATGCAAACTTTTTTGAACTAAGTGTTCTCATTCGACTTCTCAAGAATTTTACACTACTTAACCATGTTAATACTGAATAATAACAAGCGAACTGAAAGTGCCCTCACCGTGGGTAAATAATATGAGACTTGGCTGAGAAGAGATACTCAAAAGAGAAGACCGAAGGCCGAATAACAATCACTTAGAGTTAGCTGCGATGAGCGATATCCAGAGAAGAGCCGAATGATTGTACTTGAGACCAGCTGTGATAAGTGATACCCAAGGAGACTAGCCGAATAGATAATACTTGGGATCAACTGTGATAAGCGATACCCAAGGAGAAGATCGAATGACTATACTTGGGACCATCTATGATAAGCGATACCCAAGGAGACTAGCCGAATAGATAATATTTGGGACCAGCTGTGATAAGTGATACCTAAGGAGAAAACTGAATGACAGTACTTGGGACCAGCTGCGATAAGTAATACCCAAGGGGAATAGCCAAATGTTGTACTTGGGACCAGCTGTGATAAGTGATACCCAAGGAGAATAGACGAATAGATAATACTTGGGATCAGCTGTGATAAGCGATACCCAAGGAGAAGATCGAATGACTATACTTGGGACCAGCTGCGATAAGCGATACCCAAGGGGAATAGTCGAATGGTTGTACTTGGGACTAGCTGTGATAAGCGATACTCATGGAGAATATCCGAATAGATAATACTTGGAAACAACTGTGATAAGCGATACCCAAAGAGAAGACCGAATGACTGTACTTGGGACCAGCTGTGATAAGCAATACCCAAGGGGAATAGTCGAATGGTTGTACTTGGGACCAGCTATGATAAGCGATACCCAAGGAGAATAGCCGAATAGATAATACTTGAGACCAGTTGTGATAAGCGATACCCAAGGAGAAGATCGAATGGTTGTACTTGGGACCAGCTGTGATAAGCGATATCCAAGGAGAATAGCCGAATAGATAATACTTGAGACCAGTTGTGATAAGTGATACCCAAGAAGACCGAGTGATTGTACTTGGGACCAGCTATAATAAACGATATCCAAGGGGAATAACCGAATAGATACTACTTGGGACTAGCTGTGATAAGCGATACCCAAGGAGAAGACCTAGTGGTTGTACCTGGGACAAGCTATGATAAGTGTTACCCAAGGGGAATAGCCGAATGACTGTACTTGGGACCAGTTGTGATAAGCGATACCCAAGGAGAATAACCGAATAGATAATACTTGGGATCAGCTGTGATAAGCGATACCCAAGGAGAAGACCGAATGACTGTACTTGGGACCAGCTGTGATAAGCGATATTTTAGGGGAATAGCCAAATAGATAATACTTGGGACCAGCTGTGAAAGTGATACCCAAGGAGAAGACCGAGTGGTTGTACCTGGGGCCAGCTGTGATAAGCGATATCCAAGGGGAATAACCGAATAGATACTACTTGGGACCAGCTGTGATAAGCGATACCCAAGGAGAAGACCGAGTGGTTGTACCTGGGACCAGCTGTGATAAGAGATACCCAAGGGGAATAACTGAATAGATAATACTTGGGACCAGTTGTGATAAGTGATACCCAAGGAGAAGACCAACTGGTTGTACTTAGGATCGGCTGTGATAAGCGATAGCCAAGGGGAATAACCGAATAGATACTACTTGGGACCAGCTGTGATAAGCGATACCCAAGGAGAATACCGAATGACGGATAGATGATAAGGCCAGATGGGCCATACTTGCATAGAAAAGCCTATCTGAGGCCATGAAGAAGGATTTTCATTATAAGGAGACTTCATTACATGTTACCGAGCTCTTTAAACATGATAAGGTCACAAATGGAAAGCGTTCCAAGGCTGAGTAAGCTCCTTTCCTTCACTATCCTAAAGGTAGTAAGCACCAGAATTGAGCTTCTTGATGACTTTGTACAGGCCCTCCCATCGGGGTGCCAATTTGCGAACTTCCCCCGTTGGCTGGACTTTCTTCCATACAAAATCGCCGGGCTGAAAGGATCAGGGCACTACCCTCTTGTTGTAGGCTTGGGCGATTTTTCTCCTAAAGGCGTTCATTCGACTAGTCGCTTGATCTCAGGTCTCTGACACTAAATATAGCTCGACAAGTCTTTTCTCCTTGTTGGTATCATCGTCGGGAGTGTAGGCAGCAATTCAGGGTGATCCCATGCCAATCTCCACGGGGACGAGAGCTTCAGCACCGCAGACCGGATGGAATAGGGTGAGACCCGTGCTATCTTTAAGGGTAGTTCTGTATGCCCATAAGATACTGGGTAATTCTTCGACCCAGCTTCCCCCCGTGTGATCTAATTTGGTTTTAATCCCCCGAATCAGCTCTCGGTTAGTGACTTCAGCTTGCCCATTGCTTTGAGGATAAGCCACCGAGGTGAAGGCTTGTTGAATCTCCAACTACTGACACCATTCTTTCACTTTGTGGCCTTGAAATTGTCGCCCGTTATCCGAGACCAACTTCCTTGGAATGCTGAATCGACACACTATATTCTATCAGAGGAATTTCAATACGACCTCTTCAGTTATCCTGGCCAGCGGTTTGGCTTCCACCCACTTTGAAAAATAGTCCACCACTATCAGCAGAAACTTCTTCTGATTCGACCCCATGGGTAGTGGTCCCACTATGTCCATCCCCCACTGATCGAAGAAGCAGGATACTATGGAGGCTTTCAGTAGATTGGCGGGTTGTTGAGAAAATTTTTGATGTTTTTGACAACTAAGGCATACCTGCACACAGTGGGAGGCATCTTGCTGGAGTGTAGGCCAAAAATACCCAACTAATAAGATTTTTCGAGCAAGGGATTCTGCTCCAGAGTGATTCCCATAGCAGCCCTCATGTACTTCGCGCATAACATAATCTGCTTCTTCCGGGCCGAGACATTTGAGTAGAGGCCGAGCGAAAGCTCGCTTGTATAATGTGTCGCCTATTAGGACGAAGCAAGTGCTTTTTTTCTTGATGGCTTGGGCCTCGACTCCATCATTGGGCAATACTCTATTCTTGAGGTAATCAGTTAGAGGGATCCTCCAGTCCAGTGGGCCGTGAGACACCATTGACTCTTGATCTATGTTAGAGATGAGCTGTGTCTCGGCTATTGAGTCATCTAAGCTCCAAGCAGTGAGTGCACTAGCCATGCGGGCCAGTTCGTCGGCTTTTTGATTGTTTACCCAGGGAATTTTGTGAAGGGTGACCTATTGAAATTTCGAGGATAGCTTTTGGTAAGCTTGCATATAACGCCGCAGCCTCTGATTGTTAATATCGAATGACCCTTTAAGTTGCTCAACGACCAATAGTGTTAAATACAAAAATTTAAAATACTAAATTAAATGACCAAAATTTCGAGAAAATAATCCTAGGAATTATTTTTGGGATTTTCAGAGAATTTTAGAAATTTTTTTAGAATTTTTCTGGAATTAAATGGGGCTTGTATGAGATATTTACGGGGATAAGAAAAATAGACATTTAAAGAGCATGTTTTAACTATTTGATAGGTATAATTAACTTAAGTTATAAACCTAGGTTATAAGTTAACTCGGTTATTTTTCCCGATCCCGTTTCCTATTCTCCCGATTTCTTCGGCGCCGCTCCACACGACACGACCGTTCCTCTTTTTTTTCCACTCGCGATTCCCCCGATTCTTCTTGCACCACATCTCCGATTCTCGGCCAGCTTTTCCCTTCCTCACGGCAGCGGCGACGACCCGCTTGACGGTGCCATGGACGCGCCAGCGGTGAAGGGGCGCACAGTTGGGAGTCTACGTCGGCAGCGGTTTGACTGGAGGTTGTTCTTCACAATCTCCGTCAGAGCTAGAGGTTCTGCGTTCGGGATTAGGGCAGTCAGGTGGAGACTGCCGTCGGTGTGGGAGTTTCCCTTCTGGCCGGTGGTTGCCGGAATTTTTCTGGAATTAAATGGGGCTTGTATGAGATATTTACGGGGATAAGAAAAATAGACATTTAAAGAGCATGTTTTAACTATTTGATAGGTATAATTAACTTAAGTTATAAACCTAGGTTATAAGTTAACTCGGTTATTTTTCCCGATCCCGTTTCCTATTCTCCCGATTTCTTTGGCACCGCTCCACACGACACGGTCGTTCCTCTTTTTTTTTCCACTCGTGATTCCCCCGATTCTTCTTCCCAAATCTCGCCGTCGCAGCCTTCTCCTCCCTCTCGGTTTCTCGCACGCTCGTCGTCCACAGTCGCACGCGACGCCCTCTCCTTGTGCCACATCTTCGATTCTCGTCCAGCTTTTCCCTTCCTCGCGGCAGCGGCAACGACCCACCTTGACGGTGCCACGGAGGTGTCGACAGTGAAGGGGCGCACAACTGAGAGTCTGCGTCGATAGCGGTTTGACTGGAGGTTGTTCTCCATAATCTCTGTCGGAGCTAGAGGTTCTGTGCGGATTAGGCGGTCGGTGGAGATCGCTGGTCGGTGTGGGAGTTGCCCTTCTGGCCGGTGGTTGCCGGAGCAAGGCTAGGGCAGCGACGTGGTGTTAGGGTTCTGGTGGACTGGACAATTGGCGAGGAGGGCTGCCGAGGGGAGCTTCCAATTTATAGTATATGTCATGTTTTCCTTTGTGCTCTTTCGGTCCATTTCAATTCCGTGAATTTCGATCGAGTATTGGACTATGGGTGCCAATTTGTGGGATCGAAGGGTTGGATCGAGTTTGAGGTAAGGTTTGGGTTGATCTATGATTTTATCAGGTTTTATATACGATAATGTGGTTGTATGGTGGTTTGGCTGTGCGACTGTGAAGATTGTGATCGCTTTGAATGGGTCTATGGGAGTCGATGTGGCTATAAATAAGGTTTGTGCGACAGTGAATTGAAGATTGAGGATTTGGGATAGGCTGTACAGGATTTTGGGCAACGATTAGGTTGTAGAGGCTGTTGGGCTTAAGGTGAGTCCTAAATTAACCCTTAGTTGTTGGCTATGAGATTTAAGATGGAAAATTGGTAAGTTTCAGATATGGGTGTGTTTATAAATGCATAATATGATGTTAATTGGTCTAATGGTCGATAGGGCTTGATGTGAAGACTTGATTAGGTTACGTGGATAACTAGATTAATCTAGTTGATCGGGCTACGAAGTCGATGTAGGATTCGATTCGATCAGTCGTTGTATGATTGTACTTAATCATAATGGTTGTTATATGCAGGTTTCGATCACGAGACATAACCCCGGGTGTGAAGATAGTTATCACGAGTTTCATAGCAGGCGGATATTTTGACTTATCTTTTAGATATTGTCATGTTGATATGCCTAGTTGGTTATAGCTTGCAATAATTTTTATGTCTTATCTGCCCTTGTATGTCACTGTGCCATACATGATACATGCATTTCTATCTTAGTCGATATTGTCTTGATACCTGTCATGTGTACTTATTTTGGGAGTTGTGACATGCACTTGATTAGTTTTTAGATATACCTTCCCTGTATACCTAGGTCATTGATATGTACTCATTTTTTTTGTGCATATTATTTAGAGATGTATTTTGGTTGGTGTTACATGCTTTAGTGTCATGCACCATTTTGCATGATTGCATGCTAACTGGTCGGGGTTCATTTGTAGTTGAGCCCGCAACCAGTTACATGATCTACACACACAACCACTCATGGGTTAGTGGTACATCAGGAGGGATGTACAGTAGCTCTGTCAGGCTCCGCTGGTCCGCTCATGGGTAGCGGTGAGGTAGCGTGGTAGCGGGTAGGGATCCCTCCTCTGGTCTATGACACCGGGAGATGAGAGCTTTGCTCCCCCACTCTGTTTGGGATAGGAGGATAGGTGTACTCCGACAGCATCCTATTCACTCGGTCACTCAGGAGCAGTGATGGCAGAGTGCACAGTTGTCATAACCCTACCCACTCGGCTTCACCATCGCGTGTGAGGCGGCTGATTAGCGTCAGGGGTGACCATGTAATTTGCATCGCATGCATATTGCATGGATGACATTTGTATTATGTTTGCTGCATTTTGGTTGCTGCCTTGGTTGTTGCATATGATTGACATGCATACAAGATATGTATTTAGTGCGGCGACCTTATTTACGCTGGTATGGTTTACGCCACATGTCGGAGGATAGGAGATTGAGGTAAAATGCTGATCTTTCCGCATCTCTTCCTTGCATTTTTCTATTATTGATCAGGAGACTGTACTGACATGATTATTATTGTTAGATATATCTTACTATGCATGTCGACTTGATACCCGCTGAGTTCGTTGAATTTACCCCGTTGCTTTACATCTATTTCAGGTTGACACTATCAGGAGAGTCCAGTTGCCAATCCCCCCTCGTCGTAGTGGTTTCGTTTTTTTTCTTGGGTCTTATGGTTTTTGGTTTATTTACTAGAAGACATATATAGGACTTGTGTTTTGGTTATGTACTCGTGGATGCTTTGGTGATATTTGTTATGTCCTTATGAACTTTTATTCGATTCGTTTTGGTGGTGTATTCCTGCTCAGATGGCAGAAGAGGTAGGTCTAGATATTCTAGACTTTTGTTATTTACTTTGGTTGTTGGCCTGAGGCTTATATATGATCTATATGTGTGGTTTTTGTTCCGGTCGAGTTGACCGAGGTATAGTGGGCCGTGTGTGCCTTGTATATAAGATTCGTATCATCACCCATACAGGGGAGATGCTGTCGGATTTTCGTCTGGCAGGGACTCCCCCGGGGCATGACAATTTATTTGGTATCTGAGCACCTAGGTTTTAGAGTTCCTAGGGGTTTTTGGATTTTCGGAGTTCGCATCGTTTGACAGGTTTTTGCGAGTCAATCTGGGGATTTTCGGATTTGTATGGATTTTCGATGATTTTTATGTTTCGGAAATTCGAGGTATTATTGACGAGGTCGATTTGGGGACTTGGCGGCGACGAGACCTCTCCTGACGGCAAATAGGTAAGATGATTAATTTTATATAATTTTCTACATGTAGTAATACTTGGGTAATAATTTAGCAGATATGAAACGAGGTGGGCGTGCTCTTGCGTCGAGACGTGGTGCAGGGCAGCCACGCAAGAGGACATTGAGATCTCTGGTGATGGAGTTGCTAGAAAGGTCTACAGAGTTATGACGCATGTGCAGACTCGTAGTAGGGGTTGCCCATCAAGGCGACCAGCCGAAGTTGCCGTTAGTGTTTATACTCCCGGTTAGATTGGCTATGCGTTTAGTGGTTATAACAGGAAATAACATTTAGTGTGTTGGTTACTATTTGTAATCGTAGTTGGAGTTGACCACGTGAATGACCTGTTCAGTCTGTGAGTCTTGAACCTGTGTCGAAAAGGTAAATTTCCTTTGAGAGTCGACTGATACCGAGTTGGAAAGCAGGGGTCAAGCCGTCACATTTCTTGTGGAAATCAAAGACTATAGTCTTAGGGATTTTCACTAATTATGCGAGTCAGATCATTACCTGTTGGGTAATGGACAAGATGTGTAGGCTATTGCTGATGCAGATAGCGGAGGGTTAGTTTATGGTGATTCATAGGGATTTTGATCCCTGAGTTGTTCGTGCTGGGTTGTATCACTTTGAGGGTACTTTTGAGTATTTAACTCGTGTTATACAAAGAAAGTAGATTTAATTGCATACCAGTATCGGGATCAAGCCGGTACTTGGTGGAGTATGTAGGAAATAATCTTCGGGGAATAGTACATCACTAGGTCACGGTGTAGTGATGTGGTGAGAGGGTATTTTTCCCGTGTTAATCCTTTGACTCTTTGGCAGGAAATCCTTGAGTTTCAAATAGGGTGATCGCTTGGTAAGGGGTACCGTACAGAGTCGTGAGACTTGCAGAGGTTACGACCACCTAATAGCTCAAGAATGCGAATGGATGTTTTAAGCCACCCACGGTTTATTGGCTTACATTTGGATTTGGATGTCTGGATCTTCTATCAGATCCTGTCGAAAGACATTGGATCGAGTCTGGATTTTAGAAAATGACTCCGTACAAGTGTTTAGGAGTTGGAGACCGATAAATAGATATTACAAGTCAAGTTATTAAAATCAGAAGTCTCCAAATGTTGGATAAAAGGAGCAAGATCGGAGTCATGGGTTATGAGCCGTTTCGATTTGCATCTCCGTTTTGGCAGTTGAATTTAGTTTCTCTATGGTAGTCTTTTGCACCTACATGAGCTTAGTCGATAAGAGCAGAAGTTGGATGAGTTTACATCTTTACTCGAGAGGAGTTGTAGATGGTTGAAGGATTGATCATTTGGGGTATTACTATAGTTTACCTTACTTGATGATATATTGAGAGATATTGGTAGTTTATAGATATCTTTGTCTAAAACATTTATAGATAGGATTAGAAGGATTTCTATATTTGGATCATGTGGATTAGTTGTGTTTCCATCGACAAGTGAGATGTTGAGATGATTACTGTGATGATTATCAGAGGGGTATGATATTGATTTTGGATGTTTAGAGGTTGATTGTTGGAGATGTTATATTATGGTGGGAGAGTTGACTTAGTTGTTTTATAGTTGACTTGGTTGATATGATGTGGATATCTTGATATTAACTTGGATGTTATGATTGTTAAAATGATGGTATAAGAATGTCTCTCGGATGCGTGTATAATCCGAGAGTAATCAGATGTAGTGTCGGATGAACTCCTAGGCTTGCCGCTGCATAGGCAAGTGGAGTATGCAATCGGAGTGATTTCGGAAATAGTTCCGATATCGAAGATCCCCTACTGGGTGATAATTTATTGGTATCAGTGTTGCCAAACACTATGGGAATTGGAAGAACATAAGTTGCGATTATAGGAGGTGTTTGATGGGATATTTATCTGTCCCAGTATATTTTCTTGAAAAGATCTGGAACTCTTTGTTAAAATAGAGATGTACCTTTGAGATTATACATCGATTATCGATGATGGAATGCGGTAGTTGTAGAAGGAAATGAATATCCTTCATTGTGGATAGAGGATCTATTTAGATCAGCTATAGGACACATGTGTGTACTCTAGGATTGATTTATGATCGGTGTGTTGGTATTGTAGTGACATGGTATCATACAATTATCATGGTCGTTGTGACGATTGATATATCATCAGCCTAGAGTAAAGAGGATGCAGGTGTGTAGCGAGGACAATTTCATACTTGGTATGAATTGTATGAGCTTTTGATTATCTTATTAGACTTATTGACGACTTAGTCATCCAGGGATTTGGGAAGTCGTGTATTTTGGACACAATTGGATCAGTTGTGGTCGTTGGAATTGCGTAACTTGACCACAGGTGATGGTGGTAGTTGGAGTTGCGCACTCGGCCACCGTAGATGGCGGTTTCCTTGTATTGATTTGATTATTACCATAGATATGGATAGGATGCTCTAGCGGTACTACATCGCTGACTGGTTGGACCAGGAAGGTGATGGAATTTACTTAGTTTGAAGCTTGTGAAATTAGTTTAAGAGCTCAGACGATAGTTGACTTTTACGCCAGTATTGTTTAATCATTCTGGTGTGGATGAAAGGGTAGTATACATGGATGCATCATTTCGGGGATCGGAGCGATTCCGATGCTATTAAATAAGACGTATCCTAAGTTTACGGCAGTTAAAAAATTGCGAGATAAGCTGTCAAATATATGACGTGGACTTAACAGTTATTATGTTGTTTTGTAGAGGTGAGGAGCAGGAATGCTCATGGGGTTTTGGCTAGCTACTGGATAGCTGCATAGAGTTGTTAGAACACAGATAGTTGCAACTAGGGAGATTGGTCATTATAGTCTCCTAGTCACCTCCCGTTTTATGCAATAGAGTGAATTTTAGACAGTAGATTTCTCTTGTGAGAAAATATTTCTCCGTCTCTGAGGAGAATAGTGGGTTACATAGTTGCATTCGAATTTAGGAAGAGTTACTTTTGATTCAGGACGGCAGATAGATTCCTATTGTGATGATAGAGAGAATCTACCATAGAGTTATACTCTTGCTCTATCCGTTCGGAGTTAGTGATAGTTGAGTTCGTATGTCGTCTGTAGCTAGATAGCTACCTGACATCTTGACTGCCCACGAGACCCGGTCGTGGTAGCATATTACTCTGTCTACCCACGAGACCTGGTCGTGGTAGCATGTCGTTGCCCGCAGACATTGAGTCTTTTATTGCCTGTCTACCCACGAGTCCCGTTCGTGGTAGCATGGGGTTGCACGTAGATAGTACTCTGTTCATTGCCTGTCTACCCACAAGTCCCATTCGTGGTGGCATGTGGTTGCGCGTAGACAGTGCTCTGTATATTGCCTATCTGGCCACGAGTCTCGATTGTGGTAGCATGTCGTTGCCTGCAGATAGTGTCTTTTGTATTACCTCGAGAGCCACAAGGCTTTGTCATGATATTTTGATAAGTATTGCTTGTAGATTGCAATAGGTTGTATATGTTGCAGATGTATTCGGATTGTATCTGGAAAATAGTAAGTATTGAAACGTTCTTTGTGGTGGAACGACATAAGGGACATAGTTGATTTCGTAGTTTGGTGTTCAGTGTGTCAACTAGTAAAAGTGGAATACTAGTGATTAGCAAAGTTGTGTACCGAGATGGAAGTGGGAGCCTAGTTTGATGGACAGTGTTGGGAGATTATTTAGAATTCGAAAAGGACTTGATGCGATTTCGGATAATCGGTGATCGATTAGCTAAGCCCTCTCATTTTCTTCTGATTCATAAGATGAGTTTGTTGGATCGTTGGATAGGTTATACTGTGGAGATTTCCAGTTCATGGAGTATCTTTGAGTATCGTATGCGATAGCGATTCAGGATTTACCTTAGGATTATGGCTTAGTCTCCAACATATCACGAATATAGAGCTCCACTCTGGTACAGTTATATTTTTTTTGATAGGTGGTCGATATGAAGATACTATTCATACTGTCACGCCCCGATGGAGTCCCCGCCAGATGAAAATCCGACAGCATCTCCCCTATACGGGTGACAATGCCAATTTACATACAAGGCCTACACAACCACTATACATCGGTCAACACGACCGAAATCCAAACAACCCACGCAGATAATAAATTAGGCCTTTGGCCAACTATCAAAGAAAAAGGTAAACAGTCTACATAACTAGACTTACCCCTTCTGCCATCTGGGCAGGAATACCCAACCAAAATCAATCGAAATAAATCCGATCAAAGGTCCCTAAGGACATACCAAAACATCCACAGGTACAAATATCCAACTCCAGTCCTAAACATATATTCTAATCAAAATATCCAAAATCGTAAACACAATAACAAATAGAACTTTCACGACGAGTGGGGTTTGACAGCTGGACTCTCCTGACAGCTTCATCCTGAAATAGATATAAATCAACGGGGTAAGTTCAGAGAACTCAGCGAGTATAGTCGATATGCAAAGTAAGATATAGCTAACAATAAAAATCATGCCAGTACAGTCTCACATATAGGGTAAGCAAGAAATAAATACAAAAGGACTGTACTCACCTGAATCTCCTACCCTGATATAGGAGCATATGCCCTACTATAAGAGATAAAGTCATCACCATATACGAATATGAATCCTGTATGCATGGCAATCATATGCAACATCCAAGGCATCAATAAAATAATACAGCAAACACAATACAAATGCGATCCATACAAAGTACATGCCGTGCAAATGACATGGTCACCCCTGACGCCAGTCAGCCGCCTCACACGCGATGGTGAAGCCGAGTGGGTAGGGCTATGCTAATTGTGCACTCTGCCATCACTGCTCCTGAGTGACCGAGTGGACAGGATGCTGTCGGAGTACACCTATCCTCTTGCCCCAAACAGAGTGGGGGAGCTAAGCTCTCATCTCCCGGTGTCATAGACCAGAGGAGGGATCCCTGCCCGCTATCACGCTGCCTCATCGCTACCCATGAGCGGACCAGCGGAGCCTGACAGAGCAACTGCACACACCCCTCCTGATGTACCACTAACCCATGAGTGGCTGTGTGTAGGCCATGTAACTGGCTGCGGGCTCGACTATAAAGGAACCCCGTCCAGCCAGCATGCAATCATGCAAGATGGTGCATGATACTAAAGCATATAAATCCAACTAAATACACCTATCCGAATAATATACACAATCAATATGTACATATCCATAATCCAAGTAATTATGATCCAAATAAAACAGGGAAGATATAATCATATCCTATCAAATGCATGTATCAAGTAGGCACATATCATACTAGGCATATAAATATGAAAATTATTGCAAGCTATCCTAACTAACATATCAACTTGACTATATCTAAAAGATAAGTCAAAATACCCGCCTGATAAAATGTCCGTAAAAAGAACCAGATCGTCACGCGTGAACTCCGCCTCGATAAACTCCGCATAATGCATAACTATTGTTAAGCACAAAATACCATTCACCGACAAATCGAATACTTAATCGATTCCTTCCATAACCAATTAATTCAAAATAAATCCATCAAATCCAAGCACACGACAACGTGCTAAATTACTACCATATATCACCAAGTAGACCCTCAACTCGTAGGTCACAAATTATGATTAACTCTTCAATCCAAGAACATATCCTTGCAATTAATCTCACCACGATCAATACTCATCATAAAAAAATATTATCGATAATGGCAACAATCATCATAGTATTACAATGATATAATCTTTGGTGACACCTCAAAAAATATCAATCAATCAATCTCAACCCAAAATAGATCCATTCCACAGATCAAAACTTATCCTAAACCAACCAACAATCATTCAACCTATCAACCGAATACAATACTATCAATCGAAAAACACCAAAATCGTGCTTACCAACCCTAGGATTCCACCAGCCACCAATCCTTTCCCTAAATCAGATCCCCAACTCAATTTCCAGCGGCTCAAACATTATTCACAGCCACCCTTGCACGACATTAGGGATCTAATGAACCCTAATTGGAACCCAACATAACCCACATCCGTTTACAACCATACGCCATACAACCGCATTATCGTATACAAAACCTAATAAAATCATAGATCAACCCAAACCTTACCTCAAACTCGATCCAACCTTTCGATCCCACATATTGGCACCCACAGTCCATTTACAATCCTCCACAGCCAACCCATTCCTAAATGAAACCTCACAATCGACCAAGATCAACAATCAACAAAGAAAAGAAGGTAATATGTTGAGATTTACCAGTTCGATAAACCCCCCAATCAGCTTGGTTCGCCGGAAGAAGGGGACTGCCGCACCACCCACAGTGATCTGAGCAATTGGTGGTGGAGAACACGGAATCAAGGTTGGTTCTCACCCGAAATCAAGGAAACAACCACAGTAGGGAAGTTCGACCGGACCTTACCTAGATACCACGATCACCAGCGTCGTAGAGGGGCTCACGACGGTGGTTCGGTGGCTGCAGGCGTGCTGGGGAAGAAACAGCAGCAGCAGTCGCGGTGCCAACCGCACCGACGATGACAGGCGGCGTGTGCGCGGCGACGAAGGCTGCTGGTGCACCGAGGGGGACAGAATGCATGACGGCGGTTCCCTGGCCGCGGAGGTCGGCGCGTGCGGAGGAGAGGCGTCGGGTGAGGCGGTCAGAGATGAGGATTGTGAGCCATCTGTCGGCGTGCGTCGTCTGGACAATGAGCGCTCAGAGAAACCGGCGGAGAAGAGGTCGCCAGTGAAGGAACCGTCGCGCGAGAGAAACTGCCGAAAGAGGAAAAGGTCGCGGCAGGGAAAAATAGAAAACCTAGACTTATAATTTATCCTATTTACTCATCTAAACAAGCCCCTTTTACAGCCTATTTTCCCTATCCCCGTGATTATCTCGTACGATCTCTGTTTAAATCCAGAAAAATTCCGAAAAAATTCCTAAAATTTCCTAAAAATCCCGAAAAATTTTCAGGATTATTTTCTTAATTATTTGGCCATTTAATTTAATATTTTAAATTTTTCAGTATTTAACACATACTTTGGAAGGGTTGTAGGAAGTGTAGGAATTTTTTTTATGCAAAATAGCATATGCGCAACGGAAAAATAGGATCCCTTCCAAGTGATCCTTGTGAAGGAAAACCTCGTACAAAAAAAATAAATTTCTCTAAAAAAAAACTTATCTTATAGGAGAATATTACCTTTGTTGCGTGCCCTTTTTAATCCCGCTTCTCCTTGGGTTTGTTGGATCTTTTAGCACGTTCAAATGTCCGTGCCTCTATATGTATCCACACGAGCAAGCTCTTGTCTCACAAAAGAAACTAGAAGAACTCTCCTTTACTTCTTGCTAGAGAAGTCCCTAAAGGAGAGGAATGTAGGGAAAAAGAGAAAGGAAGAAGAAGACCACTCTTCTTGCTAGCCTACACTCACAAAAGCCACACAACCAAAGCCTCTCACCACCAATCTCTCTCCAAGCCTCAAGCTTTCACCAATTTGGCCGGCCACCCCATGGAGTGTTTTATAGGATTGAAAAAACCTTTCACCTCCTATCACATTCAATGCAATCAATTGCATTGAAAAATAATTGGCCGACCACATGTGGAGAAATTCCTAAAGGTCAAAACCCTTTGTCTCCTTCCACCTCATCAAGCTTAGGTGGCAAGCTTATGTGGCATGCTTAGGTGGCATTCATGCATATTGAATTAATCTTATTAATTCAATAAGCTTATGTTATCATATTGAATTAATCTCATTAAATCAATAAGGTAACATATTGAATTAATCTTATTAAATCAATTAAGCTTAGGCTATCATGATAACATATTTTTTTAATCTTATTAAATTAATAAGCTTAGCATATTGAATTAATCTCATTAAATCAACAAGCTAAAATTCTCATTAAGCTTAAAGTCCAAAAACCATTTTGTACTTAAGCTTATTCCCAAATTATTCTAGTCAAACTAGAATGCACTAATTCTTCTAATCATCATGCTCTTTGTGTGTAACCCTATAGGCTCTCATAATGTTGGCAGTGGATCTAAACTCTTTTAGATACACAAGCAATGAGCGGCATCTAGCAATACATCATTGCTACCCAAGTTACGAAATAAGTCAAGATCTGACTAACCTTTCCGTGACTACTATAATGTATGACCGTATTCTTCTATCCTTGATATCAGATTGACCAATGAGACATAGACCGTGTCATCCTCGATCAATCTATGTGTTTCTTGATCCCTGAGTAAACTAACTCAAACAAATGAGCTCAATATCTCATATTGACTCATTCGAGCATGGCCATGCGTTTTAGTAGTTCTACTCAATCAAGGGGCTCACAGATATCACTCCTGTCATATGGGAGGGATAGATCCCATCTACATCACTCACATCCCTCCGCATAATTTGTTATATACCTAGTAATCGCCTTTATGGTCCACCCTGTTATGGGTGACGTTTGACGATACCAAAGTATATAACTCCTTATGTAGGGAACCGTAGTGACTTCAGGTTTGAGGACTATTCATACCAATAGTCACATGAGAAAGTTTATGACACTCATATGACGATCCATGAAACTTTCTCATAGCGGGTCAGTTCAGTATATATTCTCTAATATATACCCATATGTCAACTTGATATCATATATCCATGACTTGTGAGATCAAGTCATCAATTGACCTACATGCTAGTCTTTATGTATTAATATTGCCCTTGCATATTAATACTTGACTAGGAACATTTAGGAAAGTATTCTCTACAGCCTCTCATAATCAATTCTGCCAATTGATGTGCTGTAGATAAGAACCTACTTTTCTAGGGCATTATTATATTTAATTTAGCTGGCACAAGCAAGACGTAAATATAATAACCAATCCTTTGCCTTTATAGAATATGATACAAAATGTTCCCTATTCAACCATCACATGATTGGTTCTAGGGCTATAACTAACAGGAAGCAGGTGTCAGAGCTCTATATCAGTAACCCCACTTAGTCACTTGAGGTGTGACTTGTCTCCAGATTCCTGAGATGGTTGTTATGACATCTCGTACTCATACATGAGTGGGAAATTTGTGGACCAAATTTTTATTAGTGAGGGAGAATATTAAATACAAAAATTTAAAATACTAAATTAAATGACCAAAATTTTGGAAAAATAATCCTAGGAATTATTTTTGAGATTTTCAGAGAATTTTAGAAATTTTTCCGAAATTTTTCTGGAATTAAATGGGGCTTGTATGAGATGTTTACGGGGATAAGAAAAATAGGCTTTTAAAGAGCCTGTTTTAACTATTTGATAGGTATAATTAACCTAAGTTATAAACCTAGGTTATAAGTTAACTCGGTTATTTTTCCCGATCCCGTTTCCTCTTCTCCCGATTTCTTCGGCGCCGCTCCACACGACACGGTCGTTCCTCTTTTTTTTCCACTCGTGATTCCCCCGATTCTTCTTCCCAAATCTCGCCGTCGCAACCTTCTCCTCCCTCTCGGTTTCTCGCGCGCTCGTCGTCCACAGTCGCACGCGACGCCCTCTCCTTGTGCCACATCTCCGATTCTCGTCCAGCTTTTCCCTTCCTCGCGGCAGCGGCAACGACCCACCTTGACGGTGCCACGGAGGCGTCGACAGTGAAGGGGTGCACAACTGAGAGTCTGCGTCAACAGCGGTTTGACTGGAGGTTGTTCTCCACAATCTCTGTCGGAGCTAGAGGTTCTGTGTGCGGGATTAGGGCAGTCAGGTGGAGACTGCCGTCGGTGTGGGAGTTGCCCTTCTGGCCGGTGGTTGCCGGAGCAAGGCTAGGGCAGCGACGTGGTGTTAGGGTTCTGGTGGACTGGACAATTGGCGAGGAGGGCTGCCGAGGGGAGCTTCCAATTTATAGTATATGTCATGTTTTCCTTTGTGCTCTTTCGGTCCATTTCAATTCCGTGAATTTCGATCGAGTATTGGACTATGGGTGCCAATTTGTGGGATCGAAGGGTTGGATCGAGTTTGAGGTAAGGTTTGGGTTGATCTATGATTTTATCAGGTTTTATATACGATAATGTGGTTGTATGGTGGTTTCGGTCATCATTGTGAAGATTGTGATCGCTTTGAATGGGTCTATGGGAGTCGATGTGGCTATAAATAAGGTTTGTGCGACAGTGAATTGAAGATTGAGGATTTGGGATAGGCTGTACAGGATTTTGGGCAACGATTAGGTTGTAGAGGTTGTTGGGCTTAAGGTGAGTCCTAAATTAACCCTTAGTTGTTGGCTATGAGATTTAAGATGGAAAATTGGTAAGTTTCAGATATGGGTGTGTTTATAAATGCATAATATGATGTTAATTGGTCTAATGGTCGATAGGGCTTGATGTGAAGACTTGATTAGGTTACGTGGATAACTAGATCAATCTAGTTGATCGGGCTACGAAGTCGATGTAGGATTCAATTCGATCAGTCGTTGTATGATTGTATTTAATCATAATGGTTGTTATATGCAGGTTTCGATCACGAGACAGAACCCCGGGTGTGAAGATAGTTATCACGAGTTTCATAGCAGGCGGATATTTTGACTTATCTTTTAGATATTGTCATGTTGATATGCCTAGTTGGTTATAGCTTGCAATAATTTTTATGTCTTATCTGCCCTTGTATGTCACTGTGCCATACATGATACATGCATTTCTATCTTAGTCGATATTGTCTTGATACCTGCCATGTGTACTTATTTTGGGAGTTGTGACATGCACTTGATTAGTTTTTAGATATACCTTCCCTGTATACCTAGGTCATTTATATGTACTCATTTTTTTGTGCATATTATTTGGAGACGTATTTTGGTTGGTGTTACATGCTTTAGTATCATGCACCATTTTGCATGATTGCATGCTAGCTGGTCGGGGTTCCTTTGTAGTTGAGCCCGCAACCAGTTACATGATCTGCACACACAACCACTCATGGGTTAGTGGTATATCCAGAGGGTGTGTACAGTAGCTCTGTCAGGCTCCGCTGGTCCGCTCATGGGTATCGGTGAGGCAACGTGGTAGCGGGCAGGGATCCCTCCTCTGGTCTACGACACCGGGAGATGAGAGCTTTGCTCCCCCACTCTGTTTGGGGTAGGAGGATAGGTGTACTCCGACAGCATCCTGTCCACTCGGTCACTCAGGAGCAGTGATGACAGAGTGCATAGTTGTCATAGCCCTACCCACTTGGCTTCACCATCGTGTGTGAGGCGGCTGACTAGCGTCAAGGGTGACCATGTAATTTGCATCGCATGCATATTGCATGGATGACATTTGTATTGTGTTTGCTGTATTTTGGTTACTGCCTTGGTTGTTGCATATGATTTCCATGCATACAGGATACATTATGTATTTGGTCTGACGACCTTATTTCTGCTAGTATGACTCATACTCCTATGTCAGGATAGGAGATTCAGGTATGTATAGTCTTTCCGCATCTCTTCCTTGCATTTTTCTATTATTGATCAGGAGACTGTACCAGTATGATTATTATTGTTAGATATATCTTACTATGCATGGCGACTTGATATCCGCTGAGTTCGTTGAACTTACCCCGTTGCTTTACATCTATTTCAGGTTGACACTATCAGGAGAGTCCAACTGCCAATCCCCCCTCGTCGTAGTGGTTTTGTTTTTTTCTTGGGTCTTATGATTTTTGGTTTATTTACTAGAAGACATGTATAAGACTTGTGTTTTGGTTATGTACTCATGGATGCTTTGGTGGTATTTGTTATGTCCTTATGGACTTTTATTCGATTCTTTTTGGAGGTGTATTCCTGCTCAGATGGCAGAAGAGGTAGGTCTAGATATTGTAGACTTTTGTTATTTACTTTGGTTGTTGGCTTGAGGCCTATATATGATATGTATGTGTGGTTTTTGTTCCGGTCGAGTTGACCGAAGTATAGTGGGCCGTGTGTGCCTTGTATATAAGATTCGTATTGTCACCCGTACAGGGGAGATGCTGCCGGATTTTTGTCTGGCGGGGACTCCCCCGGGGCGTGACAAATTGAGAGTTCAAATATAGGGAAATCCGAGTGGCTCCAATATGATGGGCTGCCCGCATTCCGGCCGGTAGGGCTTCATACTCTGCTTCATTGTTGGAAGCTAGGAAGTTGAGTTGTATAGCTATCTGGATCGTATCTCCTTGGGGGGATATCAATAATACTCCTACCCCACTTCCTTGTTTAGTCGTCGAGCCATCCACATATACTTTCCATTCCTCATTTTTCTCGAGCCTGGGCACCTCGGCTAGGAAATTCGCCAATACTTGTGCCTTAAGGGCCGTACGGGGTTGATACTGGATGTCATACTTGGCTAGCTCAGTGATCCACTTGATCAAGCGGGCAGATGCTTCCGGATTGTTTAGTATTCTTCCGAGGCCACTGTTAGTTAGAACTGTGACCAGATGAGATAAGAAATAAGGTCGGAGCTTCTGGGCTGTTATGAGTAGAGCTAGGGACAACTTTTCCAGAGTTGTGTACCTGCTCTCGACAGCTTTTAATAAATGATTGACAAAGTAAATAGGTAATTATTTACCTTCTTCCTGCCGGAGTAGTACTGATGTCACATCCTCCTCAGAGGAGGCTAGATACAACTGCAAATTCTCCCTTGGCATTGGTTTAGCAAGTGTGGGTAGCTTGGCTATATACTACTTCAGTTCAGAGAAAGCTTGCTCACACTTTTCGTCCCATGAAAACCGAGCCGACTTGCGGAGTACCTTAAAGAAAGGGAGACTCTGTTCAGCCGACTTAGGGATGAATTGGGAGAGTGCTATTATTTGACCCAATAGTTTTTGCACTTCTTTGACATTTTGGGGGGAAGCCATGTTTTGTAAAGCTTGAGCCTTTTCGGGATTAACTTCAATACCTCGCTCAGTGACAATGTAGCCTAGGAACTTGCCTCCTCGAACCCCGAATATGCACTTGCTGGGGTTGAGCCGAATTTCGTACTGGCGTAATGTACTAAATGTTTCTGTCATGTCTTTGACCATATCTTTGGCTTTGGTGGACTTGATGAGGATGTCGTCCATATATACTTCTATGTTTCGACCTATTTGTGACCGAAACACCTTGTCCATCAGCCTTTGATAAGTGGCACCAACGTTTTTCAGTCCGAATGGCATGACCTTGTAGCAAAAGGTGTCATCCGCTGTGACAAAAGTTGACCTTTTCTTGATCTTCTAAGGCTAACGGAATCTGATGATACCCCTGGTGAGCATCCAACATGTAGATTAGCTCACAACCTACCATGAAATCTACTAATTGATCTATCCGAGACAAGGGGTAACAATCTTTAGGGCATGCTTTATTGAGATCTCTGAAATCTATACATACCCTCCACTTTCCTTCTGGTTTCGGCACTAATATAATATTAGATAACCACTCGGGAAATTGTACCTCCCGAATGTATCCAGCTTGCATGAGTTTCTGCACTTTGGCTCAGATAATTTGATCCTTTTTTGGTCCGAAGTGTCTCCTTTTCTGCTTGATGGGTCGAGTTCCGGGAAAGATATTTAACATATGCTCCATTATGGCTCAAGAGATGCTCTAGTTTTGTTCCTCCGACCAAGTGAAGACGTCTCGGTTGTTGACCAAGCAGTCCTTTACTTCTTGCTCCAATTCGGCCGGCAAATTTGTAGCAACTCGGATAACTCGCTCGGGCTGATTGGGTCATACTTGTATATTTTCTTCGTCAATGACCTCTTCCAGGGGTGTTTCATGCAGAGCATATACTTCAGCCATTTTTATCTTCCGACTTTTTCTGGGGCCGGTTTGGACTTCTTCTACGTAGCATTTCTAAGCTGCCTTTTAATCTCCGACGGCTTCCCCTATTTGATTGTTCACGGGGAATTTAATCTTCTGATGATAAGTTGATACCGCCACTTCAAAAGAATGCAGTGTCGACCTTCCCAAAATGACGTTGTAGGCCAAGGTGGCGTCTACAACGGTGAAAGTTGCCTTCCACATCCGACGGAGGGGCTCTTCTCCCAGAGATAAGGGGAGATCAATTCGGTCGAGTGGTGCTACTTTATGGCCCGAGAAGCCAAATAAGGTGGTGTTCATCGGCTGGAGCCGTGCCGAATCAAGCTGCATGCGGTCAAAAATATCTTTAAATAAAATATTGACCGAGCTACCTATGTCTACGAAGATCTGGGCCACGTCATAGTTAGCGATAGTGGCTCTTATCACTAAGATATCATCATGCGGGACAGAAACTCCTCGCAGGTCCTCAGAGCCGGAACTTATTGTAGGTTCATCCGTGGGCCTTCGGCTAGTGCTCACTTCCATGTTCTCCAACCGTCTTCCATGAGCCTTTCTGGCTCGATTCGAATCCTCATCAGTAGCTCCCCTGGTGATCATGTTAATTGTCCCACGGTGTGAAGTGTTGAGTTCCTACGGTGATCCTGGCTGAGAAGCAGGCCTGCTTAGAGAGGCTTCTTGAGATCTCCTCGAGATTTGAGCCGGTCTTTGCTGCTCAAGTGCAGGTTGAGGAGCCCTTTTAGTCGGATTGCACTGAACATGACCCCGTGGTTTGGGCCTTATATCTCGGGGGGGGGGGGGGGAGTGTTGAAGGCATGTTGCTACTCCCTTATTACTTACTTGATTTCATCAGCCAAGGTGGGGCACTCCCGGGTTGAGTGACTGTATATATGATGAAAGGCGCAGAAGGGGCCGCGCTGGCCGGGCTACATGGACATGATAGGTATTTTCTGCACTGCATGAATTGCTCTGTTTTTCATCAGCCGAGGAGGGTAGACAGGAGGGGCTCTGGGAGGTTGGTTGTGTACTGGGGGTGGAGCCTTCTGACTTGGCTTTTGAGGCTTGGGCCGATCAGTCCTTTGTTGCTTATCTGTTGCTTTCTTGGCCTCCTCCAAATTGATGTATGCTTCGGCTCTAGCCAACAACGCCTCAAAGTGAAGAGGGGGTCTCTTCATCAATGACTTTGAGAAATCCCCCCTTATTAGGCCATGAGAAAAGGTGTTGATCACGGTCTTTGGCGAGGCATCCGAGACGTTGACAACTACCCGATTGAACCGATGTATGTAGTCCCTCAGGAATTCATCACTCTTCTGCTTCATGGTCATAAGGTACTGAGCAGTTCGATGGTATCTCTTACTACTGACAAAGCACTGAAGGAACAACACGGACAACTCTTGAAAGGAGTTAACGGATCCAGCTGGGAGTCAGTCGAACCACCTTTGGGCAGAGCCGATTAAATTGAGAGAGAAGACCTTGCATTTGGCCCCATCCGAATAGTTGTGTATCAGGGCGACCTTCTTGAACCTTCCAAGATACTCCTCTGGGTCAGCTGAGCTGCTGTATTCTCCAATAGAGATTTGCTTGAAGGACTTGAGCATCTTATTGGCTATAATGCTAAGAGCAAGGGGAGACTCTGTGTTGATTAACGGAGTCTTGCCCTTTTTGGGATTCCTTTCCGTCGGTGTATAGGAAGGCGCCTCTTTCGAGGATTTTGGCAATGATGCAGTTGCCAATGACTCAGCTGGTACTGAGGTCACAGGAGCTGCCTCTGGGACAGCTGGAGTGGATGGGGTAGAGGTCGGCGCGGGACCCTGAACCGGGCTGGGAGAGGCCTGCACGGGGGGAGTTCCTCGGGGAAGAAGGTCGCGTATAACGTCTTACATGGTGGTCTTGACAAGGGCTATGATACTTTCCCTAGTCAGATTCCCTTCGGTGGAGTTGTGGTTATCGGAGTTCGCTCCTTGGTCTCCCATCTTTGTCTCAGGCGTTGTTTATTTTGTTTCCCACAGACGGTGTCAATTATGTTGTTTGTCGAGACGAGGATGATGAGGTGTCCCGGTGGCAAAGGCGTCAAGGATCGACAACTCGGACGAACGGAGCCAACGCGGAGGGAGAAAGATGACAGTTAGGACATCGTCTTGGCGGTGGGCCGAGCCGAATGAGGAGGGTTGAGCCGAATCGAGAGTCCTGCAAGACAGCAAGTGGTTAAGGGCACCGAGATGGATCTCGGCAAGACCCCTCCGACACTCAAGGCAGGGATTAGCAGGAAATATGTTGAAGAGAATAGACAAGTGGAGTAGAGAATACGTGAACCTCTCTTTTCCTCCTCCGGGTATATATATATATATAAGAGAAATCCTCCTGCTAAATGGTACTGTCGGCATGGGCGGTATGACTTCATGATGTGTTTGTGCCTTCTCCAAGAAGTAATAGGAGTTATTACCCTCATAAATACTGTAGGCGCGTAGGTCGTAATTAATACTCATCATGTGGTTGACAAGAGACAACTCTTCATTAATGTGGTAGACATTCCTCTTAAAATCAGTATGGGCCGGGCGTCTGTTTCTTAGTCGGAGAGGAATGCTGACAAGGACTGCCGGGTAGACCCCCTGAGCAAGAAATATCCGTCACGTCCTCTGACTAAATAAGATAAATTATGTGTTGAGAAACCATTTATCTGAGATAATGTGTCTTTGCCGAGATAACAGATGACCGAGTCGAGACGCGGGACGTCTGACATAATAGATCACCGAGTTGAGACGTTGGGCGTCTGACATAATAGATGACCGAGCGAGACGCAGAGTATTTGGCATAATAGATGACCGAGCCGAGACGTGGGACGTCTGACATAATAGATGACCGAGCTGAGACGCGGGGCGTCTGACATAATAGATGACATGATACTGATAGTTAATTATACGTCTAGTCAGATGCTTAGTCATATGTTAGTTTTTCCTGATATCAATAGTTAAACCGTAGTTGAATTTAAATTTATATATATAATAATATTAAAATAGGATTAACTTTTTTTTTCCATTGTGCTCCCTCTCGTTTTATTCCACGAGAAAGAAGAGTAGAGGTGAAGATGAAGTTTCTATAAGACGGACTTTCATACACTTATATTTATGTTTTTGTTTTTAGAATTTTTTTAGTCCATCCCACACTGCATATTTATAATAATATTTGTATATGTTATCTATAATTTTTAAACTTTCTTTTAAATTATCCATCGCAATATATTATAATTGAGTAGCAATATAAATTGTTTGTTATATTAATAATTTAACTTAGTTATATGGAAAATTTTATCCTCTATTGAACTTTGTACAAAATCGAGCTTGATAATTTGCTTGTGTACTATTATAAAATTCTTCATCAAGATATGACAATTCATATATAATATAAAATTAAATATATATTTACGTGATATAATCTTAATTACAATACGAAAGATTAATGTTTTTTAAAAAATTAAATTAAGTTACATGATATAAAATATTAATATTTTTTAGCAATAGGGTATCTTATTAATAGATTTTATCTCTCTTAAATTATACTTTAAATCGAATATATAGATTGTATTATCAAGTTATGTATAATATTATTAATTCAATTTAACATTATTTAATCCAATCGTTTTCTAACACACTTACAAGTTATTAGAAAAAATAAAATAGATGCACAAGTTTATAAATTTTAATAAATTTTTATTCTAGTATAAATTCTAACTTCTTGTTGGTTAACCATTGGAGTAATTAGATATTTGAAAAACTAATTATAACTCCATGCACAAGTTAATACACATTTTATGAAAAACAAATGAATTCAAAGCACAAACTGTACGAAAACTTTTGGTCCACGAATGCTCTTGACAAAACTCCATCTTTTTATTTTTATTTTCTGCAAAAATATGAAAGATAATTAAAATATATATACGGCCAAACTTTATCTTATCCATTAGAGGTTAGTTGATCCCCATTTGAATTTCTTATATGAAATCATCATAATTAACCACTTTTAGGTTTTATTAACATTTTTTTTATTGTTAATAAAAAAAATGAACTCCCTTTCATTTCATTCTACAGGAAAGAAAAGCCGAGGTGAAGTTTCTCTCGCTCTAAAATTATATGCAAAATTGTTTAATTAAACGATTGAATGCATCGCCATCAAAACCCCGCCTTTCTTTCGCCCATTTAAAGCTGCGTTTCTTCTGCTTTTCCTCTCGATCTCGACGGCGATGGGGAGCGACGGGAAGCTGGAGGGAAAGGTGGTGATGGTCACCGGCGCCTCCTCCGGCATTGGCCGCGACCTCTGTCTCAGCCTTGCCAGCGCCGGCTGTCGCGTCGTCGCGGCCGCGCGGCGCGCCGACCGCCTCAAGACCCTCTGCGAGGAGATCGCCGCGCTCCGACCGGGAAACCCGACTGCCGCTGCGGCGGTAGTGCTGGACGTTAGCGCCGAGGAGGCGGTCGTCGAGGCCGCTGTGCGGAGGGCGTGGGACGCTTTCGGGCGGATCGATGGGTTGGTCAATAACGCCGGAATTCGAGGTATAATTTAACTATATCGGCGGGAACGTCTTTCTTTCTTATTTTCAAAATATATAAAAAAATGTAGAGAATACTCTGCTAAATCTATTTTTAATTGCTCTTTAAACCTATTAAAATTCATCGTCCATCTATCTGATAAAAACAATATTGATCGCCCAACAGCTTAAAAATGTTGATAAAATTAATACCATCATTCTTATACCCAAAATTTCAAAAAATAATGTTGGCTAATTATTATTAATTTTAGTTAAGATTGGCACATAAGTTCAATTTTTTTTTATTAAATGTTAAAAGATAAATTTTTAAAAATAACATAAACAAAGTCATCAAGATAATTTTCTAAGCATAATTAGAGTTTGATAAGCTTAATTGTAAGTATCAAATAATAATTAATGCATGAAAATTCTTCATTTTGATTGCTGATGAAGTTAAAAATCAGCTGTTTTGTGTTTCTTCCTTCCTGATGATCAGGAGGTGTGCATACATCAGTAGATTGGCCAAAGGAGGAATGGGACGACATCATCAGAACCAATCTGACTGGCACATGGTTAGTTTCCAAACTCGTGTGCAGGCTGATGCGCGACGCCAAGGCGAAAGGATCCGTGATCAATGTTTCATCCATCGGCGGTCTCCTTCGCTCTCGTTTTCCAGGATCGACCGCTTACGATGTTTCCAAAACAGCTCTTCATGCACTCACTCAGGTAATACAATGAATTAAGCCTTAATTATATTCCTGCAATTTATATATGCTTGGATGTCATGCATGCGAGTTACATGTGTTAATTAATAAATGAGGATGGATCTTGTATATGTATATATAAACAGGCAATGGCATTGGACGTGGGGGCTTACAACATTCGGGTGAACGTGATCGCGCCGGGACTGTTCAAATCCGAGATAACAGCTTCCCTAATGGCGAAGCCGTGGCTGAGTGGAGTCTTGGAGAAAATAATCCCATTGAGAACGTTTGGCACGACGGATCCAGCAATAACCATGCTGGTGCAGTACCTGCTTCAGGATTCGTCCGAGTACATTTCGGGCAATGTTTTCATTATCGATGGGGGTACCTTTCTCCCAGGAGTCCCCATCTTCTCCTCCCTCTGATAAGTCTTTTGACAAGAGATCAAGAAATTTTATTTTTCTTTTTCTTTATATATATATATATATATATATAGAAATAATATATCGCATGACTGATCAGTGTATATCCATACGCATGCATTGTGAGCCTTCCGATTTTATGGGATTGCATTGTAAATAAAAAATGACAATGAGCATTTCTATTATACAAGAATGTTATCCTACACAATTATATTCATCCTTGAGCATCCGTGAGCACCTCTATTATTTATCGTTCGGTCCTTTAGGATTTAAGGATCGAACTAATAGTGCTCACTCGATCGGACAGTGGATAATAGAGGTACTCACGGATGAATTGTATAGGAGATCATTTCTCTCTATATATATACAAGAATATTATCCTACACAACTCATCCGTGAGCACATTCATTATCCATCATTTGATCCCCTAGGATTTAAAGATTGGGTTATAGTACACACTCGATCAAAAGGTAGATAATGGAGATGCTCACGGATGAATATATATATATATATATATATATATATATATATATTATTTACTGTACAATCCTATAAAATTGGATGGCTCACAATGCATCGTTGCATACGAACATACACTGATCAGTCGCACAATATATCATCTCTCTATATATAGCTAAAAAGGAATAGAAAAATAAATTTTCTTGATCTCTTATTATTAAAGTCAAAGGACTCTTTTATACAAATGTTCACAACCATAAAATGAAAGATTAATAAGTATAGAATTACAATAAAACATTATTATAATTCAAACATGAAAAATCATTAATTAATTAAAATCAATGGAGATATTATCATTATTGGTATTATTATTATCATTATCTTTCGGCAAAATCAATGGGATTGTCCTAATGTTGAATTTGATAGCTAATTTGATCCTCTGTAGAGATATAAGAAACTGAAAGTTGTCGAGTTGCCACACATTCTCTAATAAAATGAAAATAAATTTCCACATGTTTAGTACAAACATAAAAAGTTAGATTTACGACGAGATAATAAGTTGCTCCAATATTGTCACACCAAATTTTAGGAGTATTAGTTGAAGAGAGATATAATTCTGAAAGAAGAGACTGCATCCAAATAATTTTAGGTGTCGTGTTAGCTATAACTTTGTATTCAACTTCAATGCTTGAGTGAGATAATGTAGGTTGTTTCTTTGAAAGCCAAGAAATAAAATTTCATCTAAGAAATACTGTATACCCACTAATAGAGCGCTCATCTTCAGAAGATTTTGCCCAATCTACATCACTATAGGCAATTAATTCTCATGAGGATTGATGGTATAAAAGAAAATCATGTAGAATAGTACCTTTGAGATAGTGAATAATTCTCTTAACACCTTTCTAATGATGTTGAGTTGGAGCATGCATAAATTGATAGGCACGGTTGACAGCCAAAGCAATGTTAGATCTTATGATAGTAACATATTATAGAGCGCCAAGAATGCTTTAATAGATTTGGGGGTTAGCCATTGTTGGAGAAGATGAAGGTATCGTGAAACCATCTTCAATGATCGGTGTGGAGATAGGATGCACACCGTCCATTTTATCTCTTTGAAGAAGTTCAGTAATATATTTGCCTTGAGAGAGAAGACAACTATCAAGATGTGAAAGAAATTCAATACCAAGGAAAAAACAAGCATTATCAAGATCCCGAATGGAAAACTCTTGGTTAAGAAGATGAAGTAAAGTAGTAATGCCTTTGCGGTCACTGTCAGTTATTAAAATATCATCCACATAAATTAAAAGAAAAATTGTAAGTTTCTCGTCACATCTATAGAATAAGGAAGAATCAGTTTTTGAGCCAGAGAAGCCTCGAGCATGAAGCCAATGAGGCAATGAAAACATGTGTTGGATGTTGTGAGTGAATAAACCTGGGTGGTTGCTCCATAAATATAGTTTTGTCAAGGTGACCATGAAAGAAAACATTCAAAACATCCAATTGTCGTATTGGCCAATGAGAGTTGATAGCTATAGATAATGGTTGGTGCAATCGGCTCGGATCACGATTGACAAGACTCGAGTGGTACTCGAGTAATATTTTGATGTTTAATAATGTGATTGAGTGTGGATGATAATATGACTATGGGATGACATGGGACATCCGTGGTCATATGGAGATGAGCGTGAAGCCAAGGAGGTCAAGGTTGACCAGATACTTGACGAGAGAAAATCCAAGTGGGACTTGGTGATGGAAAGTCCAAGTGGAAAGTCTTGGAAAAGGAAAGACCCGGTAGATTAGGGAGATCGTACTTGGCAAGGAAAGTCCCGCAGGTCAGAGAGACCGTGCTTGACAAAGGATGACCCAACTAATCAGGGAGATCGAGCTTGACAATAGAAGTCCTAGCAAATCATGGTTAATCGAATGCCAGGCAAGCGAGGAAAATCCAAGTATGGATACTTGGCAAAGGGAAAGCCTTGTCAATGGAAGTCCCGGAGATGCAACCTCTTGGAAAAGATAGACCCAAGAGCATTACAATAGCCGACGAAAGTACTTGAAGGATAACACAAGGGTGAACGAGTCATGGAGGACTCGGATGGATCCTAGAGGCATGAGGCTGATGGAAATGACTTGAAGGCTTAGGTCTAGGTTAAGGATATTCAGTAGCATGACTAAGTCGATAGAAGCACTTGAAGGCTGGTGCGAAGGGTGAACGAGTCGTGGAGGATTCGGATGGACTCTAAGGGTGTGAGGATAATGGGAGTATCTTGAAAACTTAGGTATAGACTGAGGGTGAGTGCTAAGTATGAAGCAATAATCATCCTTGATGTGTTAAACCTCGGTTCTGAGGTTTAACAGTCGAATGTGGGTTTGTCCAGTTGACTGTCCAGTGAGGCCGGCTTCCATTGTGGAGCTCGATTTTCAGACTGAGTGCTCGGTACAGTGCGACTCGGCTCAGGACTCAGCCTAAGTGCTCGACACTTGGTGAGTCGGCAAACAAGCGCAGTGCTTGGAGTTCAGTCAACTACTATAGACCTATGGTAGATCAGTCAACTGGTGGTCGGACGATGGGAAGTCTGACTGTGCGACTCGGCATTACGGTGCTCAGTAATGAGGCACAGTGCTTAGGCAGTCGACTGCTATAGAGAGGCAATTGACTGGTCGCCGGTGCTTGGGAAGTCTGAAGGGTGGTCGGGCGACGTGTGAAATAGTAGCTTAAACCTACAGTTGACTGTTGTAGTAGAGCAATCAACTAGAGGCTTGACAGTGGCTGGTCAGAAGCAAGACATACTCGACCAACACACTCAACCAGTGCCTTGACTAGGGCTCAGTCGAGGCAGCATCTCAACTGACAAAGTTACCGTTGAGTGGTAACGGTCAGAAATCAATTTGACACAAAGGCTATAATAGAAAGAGCTTGAGGAGGAGACTTCGAAGGAGAAGTGTTGTTGCATTCTAGACCTTTAAGAGCGTTCCACAGCAACCAAACAAGCAAAGCAAAAGCGATCAAAGCTCTCATTGTAAAGTGTTTCCTATATTTTATTGTATACTTGTATTTGCTTGTTGTTCTTACTATTATAAGCTCATATTGTAAGAGGTTTCTCCATCTCCGATTTGTTATTGAGAAGGAGAAGGTGTTAGTGAGGGTAGATCACTAGACCACCATCATGGAGTAGGAGCCGTAGGTTCCGAACCACGTAAAATCTACGTGTTGTGTTTGTGTGTTCATTTTGTCTTGTTTGTCCTTTGTTTCTGCTACTAACGTTTTGTAGAGACAAGCAATCATGAATGCAATCGAAGAAATCGAGTAACATTATTCATCCCCCCTCTAGCGCACAATGGTCCCAATAATAATAACAATCTGACAATCATAATTTTGACAACTAGACTAATGGTATCATTAAAGTCAATACTTCGTTGTTGATTAAAACCTTTAGCAATAAGACGAATGTTCAATGGAGCCATCTATGCGATACTTAATTCGATGAACCCATTTAGAGCCCACAATATACATAGACGAAATATGAGGGACTAAGCTCCAAGTATTATTACAAGAAGAGCATCAAACTCTGTAGCCATTGCAACACGCCAATTCTAATCCTTTACTGCCTGTGTAAAGCTAGTAGGTTCAACTAAATTTGAAGAGATAAGTAGAGCCCATGGAAGAGAATAATGGGTGGAACATGATGGAACAATGTATAAATCTCACTCAAAGGACGCATCCTATGAGGAGTATCATTATCAGAACTACTCGAAGATGAGTGGTCAGACGGACGAGAACCAAGATTAGAGAGTGGATCGTCAATTCCTGTGAAGTCTGCAGAGACTAATGGGAATGGAGCAGGGCCCAAAATTTAATCCCCTCATGTACTTATAGGAGTTTCCATTAGAGCAACTTGTGAGAATCTTGGTATTCTATTCGATGATAATAGAAAAGTCTCTTGATTAATTGAAGGAGGCTTCAAGGTGCCAACTAAAAAAGAAAAGAGTGACTCATCGATAACATGGTGAGAAACGTATATTCACCGAGTTGGTATATGCAAGCAATGGTACTCATGATGCAAATTACTATATCCAAGGAAGACACATTGTTTAGAATGAGGGTTTAAGTTATGTTTGGAATAGGATTGCAACTAAGGATAACATGCGCAACCAAAGATACGAAGAAATGAGTAATATGGAGGGTGATTATAAAGAGATTCCAAGGGACTTTTGTTATGAAGGAATGGAGTAGGTAAACAATTGATAGGGTAGATAGAGGAGTGGATGACATCATCCAAAAATTTAAGCCGGATTGAGATAAAGAAGAGTTAAGGCAGTTTCAATTATATAACGATGCTTCCTTTTAGCAATTCCATTGTGTGCAGGGGTGTGGGGGCAAGAGACTTGATGAAGAATGTCAGAGGAAGTAAGATGACGATAAAGTGCTTGATACTCGCCTCCCCAATTAGAATGAAAGGAGATTATTTGACGATCAAAATAATGCTCAACATGTTTTTGAAAGTGACAAAAAATATTGAAAATATCATATTTTCGCTTCATAGGAAAGATCCAAGTGAACTTATTAAAGTTATCAATAAAAAAAACATAATAAAGAAAGCCTTGAGCAGATAAAATAGGAGCAGAATCCCATACATCAAAATGAATAGGTTCTAAAGGAAAATTATAGGTATGAGAAGAAGACATAAAAAGAAGTTTATGAGATTTTCCTTCCATTCAAGCTTCACATAAATTCTAACTCCGCCCATGATGACTTAACCTTGTCATGGCCGGTCCCAAGCCCTAATAAAAGAGGAGGGTTGAACTAGGTTGTCAGCGGTATTAAGCTAAGACAAATGTAGATCCATCAAACTATTGTACTAATATTAGATTGTTCTCCGGAAGGAATGCGTTATAGGATCCAATTGTAATATTTCGATAAGGACTGTTACATCTCCAGAACTCGAGTATTGTGATAAATATATAAGAGTTCGCATTGCAAAGTTCAATTATAATGTATCGGTAAGGACCGCAACATCTCCATGAGAACTTAGGTGTAGTGTTAAATAAGCAAGAGTGCTCACACCATAGGTTGGGTAAGAACAAATATTATAGAAAAACTAATAGTCTAAGTTTTCGTACATGAAACATAGAAATCCTCACTGGTAAAGCAATGGAAGTAGTAGATATGATGATTAAAAGAAAAATTGCTATTTTGTGTGTACAAGAGACAAAATAGGTAGGCGAGAAGACAAAGATAATAGAGAACTCAAGTTTTAAGTTATGAAATATAGGAAAGAGTAAAATAAAAAATGGAGTGAGTATTATTATAGATATTTCGTTAAAGGATGAAATTATAAGAGTAGCTAGAAAGGGGTATAAAATTATAGCTTTCAAAATAATAGTGGAGAAAGAAACTATAAACATAATTAGTTTATATGTACCTCGAATAGGATTAGATGAAAATACCAAATTAAAATTTTGAGATGACCTAGATAAAGTATTACAAAATATTTCGTCAAATGAAATGATTTTAATAGAAGACAATTTAAATGGGCATGTCAGAGTGAAAAATGAGAAATATGAGAGAGTGCATGGGGGTTATGGGTTTGGAACAAGAAATGAAGAAGGTAAAATTATATTGGATTTTACAATAACATATGATCTTATACTAGCTAATACTTTTTTAAAGAAAAGAGAGAATACTTGGTCACATTCAAAAGTGAAAATAATAAATAAAAAATTTACTTTTTTATGATTATGAAGAGAGAGAAATATTTGTAAAGATTGTAATGTCATCCCTGGAGAAAGCTTAGCTAGCATACGCTAGTAGTATTGGATATATGCCTCAAACATAGTGTTAATAGAAGGGAAATATATACGACTCCTATAATTAAATGATGAAAGTTAAAAGATGGGAAACAAATCATATTTAAGGAGAAGGTAGGAGTACAGGTATTAGATGAAATATACAGTGACCTTAATACGACATGAGATAAGATGGTATCAAAGTTGAAAATAGTAGTCAAAAGTATACTCGATGAGTTAAAAGGGCATATACCACCATGTAAAGAATTTTGGTGATGGAATGAGAAAGTACAAGAGAAAGTAAAGGAAAAACAAACAACTTATAAGAAATTTTATATTTGTAAGAATGAGGACAGCTTGAAAAAATATACAATAGCTAATAAAAAGGCTAAGAAAGTAGTGGATGAAGCTAAGAATAAAACTTTTGAACGGTTATATCAAAAATTAAATACAAAAGAAGGTGAAAGAGGCATTTATAAAATAACAAAAGTGAGAGAGAGGAAGTCAAAAGATCTTAATCAAATAAGATGTATTAAAGATGAATGCAATAGAATACTAGTAAATGATGAAAAAATAAAAGTGTGGTGGAAGAGATATTTTCATCAATTTTTTAATGAAGATTTAGATGACCAACTTAATTTAGGTAATTTAAGTAGGTCAAATGAGTATAGAAATTTAAATTTTTATCATAAAATTCAAATTTCAGAAGTAGAATAAAATTTAAATGGAATGCAAAATGGAAAAGTCGTTGGACCAGATAATATTTCAATAGAGGTGTGGAAGTGCCTAAAGAAATAAGATATTGAATGACTTATAAAATTATTTAACATGATATTGAAAATAAAAAAGATGTCTGATCAATAGAGGGTAAATACTCTAATTCCCTTTTATAAGAATAAGAGAGACATACAAACTTGTGCCAACTATAGGGGTATTAAACTAATGAGTCATACCATGAAACTTTGGAAAAGAATAATAGAAAAAAATTAAGGATGAAAATCAATTTGGGTTTATGCTAGGAAGGTCAATAATAGAAGCTATATATCTCCTCAGACAACTAATTGAAAGTATCAGGAGCAAAAACAAAATCTACATATGATATTCATTGACTTAGAAAAAGTTTATGATAGAGTCCTAAGAGAAATTATATGGATAATTCTAGAAAAGAGAGGTGTTAGCGTAATATATATTAAACTAATTAAGGATATATATGAGGAAGTAACAACTAGAGTAAAGACTTCACACGGATTAACTAAAGCATTTCCAATAAAGATAGGGTTACACTAATTATGGACGAACTCACTGAATATATTCAAAACACAGTACCATGACGTATGTTATTTGTGGATGATATTATTTTGATAGATGAGATACGTGAAGGAGTAAATGTTAAATTAGAATCTTGACGGAAAACACTAAAAGTGAAAAATTTTAGGCTTAGTAGAGTAAAGACAAAATATATGGAATTTAAGTTTAGCGATATTAGACATAATGAGGTAAGTGTTAAGATAGGAGATGATGAGTTGTCTGGAACTGAGAGCTTTAAATATTTAGGATCATTTTTGCAAGTGATGAAGAGATTGAGAGAAATGTCTTACATATAATATAAGCAAGATGATTAAAATAGAGAAAAATATCAGGTGTTTTATGTAATCATAAAATACCTCTAAAATTGAAAGGGAAGTTCTATAAAACGATGGTTAGACCTGCTATATTATATGACGTTGAATGTTGGACTACGACTCGAGCACATGAGTAAAAGATGAGAGTTGCAGAGATGAGAATGTTAAGGTGGATGTGCGGACATACGAGAATGGACAGAATAAGAAATGAGAGTATTAGAGAGAAAGTCGGAGTTGCATCTATTAAAGGAAAGCTCTGAGAGACACATTGAAGGTGGTGCAGACATGTACTTAGACGATCAATAAATGCTCTAGTTAGGCGATGTGAAATAATGACAAATATATATATCAAACGATGAAGAGAAAGATAAAAAAAAACTTGGTTAGCAATAATAAAATAAGTTAAAATTTATTTAAGTATGGATGATGATATAGTAGGGGATAAAACCCAATGACATAGAATGATCCATATAGTCGACACCATCTAGTGGGATAAGGCTTAATTGTTGTTGTTACAAGCTTCACATAAATGAGATGAAGAGGCTAAAGAAATAGGTAAACCATAATGATTGATAATATTCTGAACAAGACATAGAGATGGCCAACCAAGATGTGCATGCCAAGAGAGTTTATCTGTGCGTTCTCCAACAAAGACAGAGGTAGAGGATGGTTGAAGATGATAGAGGTCGTCTTTAATGTGTTCTCAAAGTAGAATAGTTCCTATCATGGGGTCATTCACAAAACAATGATGAGGGTGAAATTCAAAGAATACATTATCATCAAGAGGCAATTAATGCACAGAAAGTAACTTCTTAATGATAGAAGGAACATGAAGAGTGTTGCACATGTGAAAAGTATGACCATATGAATGAAAGGATGTGTTTCCAAGGAGAGCAATTTACAAACCTGAGTCATTGCCTATTTGTACTGTATTAGATCGATGATAGGGTGATACTTCTATAAGAATATCAAACTCAGGTGTAACATGATGAGTTGCTCAAGAATCTGAATGCCATCCGGGAGTTTTATGTGTTGCTGAAACTAGATTAGGTGAAATAGAGAGGGAGAATGTTCCAGATTGAGATGATTGACTTGGTGAATACTGAGAGGAGGAAGGATCTTGATCTAATGATGCAAACCCTCTTGGAAAATTTGAATCAAATCTTTTATAGTAAGTTTGAGAAAAATGTCCATAATTAAGACAAATTTGACAGCGTCCTCGTCCTCGATCATGACCTTGACCTTAGCTCTGACTGTATCCTCTGTGTCCTCCACTCCAATATTGATAAGCATATTGTGAAAGAATTGGTTGCTACGATCAGATTGTGGAGCTTTGCTGGTTACTTGCATCGAGAAAGAATTTGACATACACCGAGACTGTATTTGTAGAAGCCTCTGATGAGAAGACAACATACCATGAAGTATTTCTAATGACACTTGATCCAAGCGAGTTGTAACACTATGAACAAAACTATTATATTGAGAGCCTAAATCTGCAAGAACATGCATTAATAAATCTTGTTCAAGAATCAGATGACCAATTGCAGCTAAATTATTGGAAAAGTCTTGACTGTTTGCATATAGTCATTAATGAAGGTGTCTCCTCATTGTACAGATTGAAGTTGTAGACGGAGTTGAAGAACTTGTGTTCGAGCTGGAGATGCAAAAGTTTTATTAAGAGTTTTTCAAACTTGCCGAGAAGTGTCAAGTCCCACGAGAATAGGAAGCATGGGTTCAGTAATTGGGGAGATTAACCAATGTAAAACTAATTGATCCTTCTTAAATCAAATGGTAAAAGTTAGATTGTCTTTCTGAGGTGGAGATGAAGTATCATCAATATGACCAAGTAAATCATGGATAGAAAGTAAGGGAAAAAATTGCATTTTCTAGATTGGAAAATTGTCATTACTGAGCTTAATGGGTAAAGAAGGAATCATAGTCATAGGTAAGGAAAGATTTTGTGATTACGGAGATGTTTCTACAAAATTAGAAGAGGAAATTTCAAACATTTTTGTTGCACCTTCTGCCACCAAAGATTGTAGCTTTATTCAAGCTTTAAATGCACTACCAAGTCAATGCTCAGAAAATCGCGAAGATATTAAAGATGTAAAATTCCCTTTGACTCCACCCCTTGTTTGATAGTTTTGCAAGTAAATAAATACTTTGCATGTGCAAACCGATGTAGAGTTAGTTGAGCTTAAAAAAATAAAAATAAAAATCAACACAAGGAGGAGTGCGACTTGCGGCATCAATAGAAGGAAAACCATGGAGGAGGGAAAGAGAAAGAAAGGAGAAGAAATTGACGGATAGTGAAAAGAAAAAAAAAAATAGTTGTGATACCATGTAAAAGCTCAAAAAGAAATAGTAAAATAAATGTTTCTTGATAACTTATTATTAGAGTCAAAGGGCTCTTTTATACAAATGTAAAGATTACATAAGGTATGAAATGGTAATAGCAGTAAAATATTATCAGTTGCTATAATAATTTTGATCATGAAGCCAAACATGGAAAATCGTTGATTGATTAAAAACAATGGAGATATTATCCTTTATTGGTATTATTACTGTCATTATCACCTTCTTCTCCTAATTCTTGGATTATCGCTATTGCACTACTATAATCCCCATTGATATAATTATTATAATATAATGGTGTGTGACGACACTATGGTTTGGCTTCAATAAGAACAATTTGATCTCAAACTTTATATGTTCTGTCTTTAGTAGCACTGCTGCATCATTCTGAATAATATTAACATGCAACCATTCTAGAAAAAAAAACTCTATTATTTAGTAGGATCACAGATAGTTAGCATGGAGACGGGACTTGGCACGCATGCATGCCTCCACGACTAATATGGTAAGGTCACGTGGCCAAGTCAAGTCAACAGTCACGACAAGCTAGAGGTTAAGATAATCCTAGCTCGGGTTTGGTCGAGACCACATCTGACCTAACCTCATTGGAAGCTCATCCTAAGCGACCTGAGCTCAGCCGAATAAGTCCGAACTCATCCCAATCAACCAGAGTTCATTCGAATCATGCTCTAAGAATCTTGGCAGGTACATCAGCTGATAAAGGGCAAGGGTCCTCCCCACATCTTCACAACTTCCTCTCTACATCTTCATAATCTTTGCCATCACTACAAGACATTTTCCCACAATGTCCTCTCCACGTCTCCTTAATCTTCGGGATCCCTTCATAAGGACATGTGCCCATCTGGTCCCCTCCATATCTCTACATCTCCGAATCCACACGATCCCTCTTCAGGTATAAATATCCAGATGATAAGAAGAAAAAGGGTTCACTCTCTAACTATGACTTGACTTTCTCTTACTATCCTTTTATTTTTCTACTTTTAACTTGAGTGTCGGAGGGGCTTCGCCGAGGTAATCCTCAACCCCTTTCAAACTCATTTCGAGTCTTCGTCGATTAGTCGACCTTAGACATCTACTTCGGAAGAGATCGGTAATTGTAGACCGTCCTAACCTCTCCTTTGCGGGTTGGAGCTTGGCTATCTGCTTCGGAGGAGATCGTGATCAATCCCTTCAAAGTTTAGCAAGACAATGGACGATTCCATCCTTTGATCTCAAACCGGATCATTTTTGACGTCATCTATGGGAAATCCGAGCTAAGACGTAGAGATGGAAAGACATTCAGAGATTCATGACTTAGCAGGATGAAAAGCAAGATGTATATATATATATATATATATATATATATATATATATATATATATATATATATATACACACACATACACACACTTTAAAATCAGTAAACATCCTTGTTTGGGCAGCTCGGCATAGTACCAATTTGTGTGCAACCCTAATGGAATTCGGGGTAGCTAGCCACCGAACTTATTAGGGCAACTTACTAAGGGCAGTCTAGGGCTCGTGGGCGATCTAAGGGCTCGGTACGTTCCACTTTAAAGTAAAATACTTTCTTTATAAATGACCTATTGATTTTGTCATTTAATAAACATTTAACATGATCATACTCCAAAAACTCATATAGGAAGCATTTCAAGACATTTGACCATGCTCTTTGTCCCCAAAACTTGTAGGGGAAGCATCTTTGCGATCTTATGTCTTGCTTCAAAAGAAATATACCTATAATGCCTATAAATATAAATAAATACAATCTGAATAAAACATATAATCTAAATAAAACATGGAAAAAGAAGCTAGATAAAACAATCGAATAGCCACTTATACTGCAAGTGAGAAATACTTACATCCTCTCGCTATCTTACTAATATACCACTAGAGATTTTTTTTGTGAGATGAAAACCTTCCCCTATTCCTTAGCCTTAGGAATGACCCTCTAGCATATACTAAGCCCTTGTGAGAAAACCCTCTCAAGAACACCAAAACAAGGGGAGCATAGGTTCGGTGAAGAGGAGGAAGGAGGAAGAAGACTTTTGGTGGAGAAGGGGAGAAGGCAGAAGAAAATTTCGGTGGAGAAGAGGAGAAGGAGGAAGAAAATTTTTGTTTTCCCTCTCTTAATTCCCCTTTAATACTTAGGGAGATGAAAGAAAACTCCTTATCTTCTCATACTTATATTATATAATCTTTGTACATCCTAGACAAGAAGCATCCTATGACATAGTGGTATCAAGGTGATCTCACAATTAGAAGGTTCATGGTTCGAATCTTAGCTATAACGAACCATATTTTATTTTATTTTATATTTTTTTTTCGACTGTTATAATCCTTCATACCTTATAAAAGTTTCGTCCTCGAAACTTAGAACAACTCTGGATACTTTTGTTTCATGTCATCCTTGCGCTCCCAAGTTGCTTCTTCAAACCCTTGATTTTGCCACATGACTTTCACTAAGGGTACCTCTTTGTTTCTCAATTTCTTAATTTCTGATCTATTATCTGAATAGGCCAACTTTCATAACTCAAATCTGCTTGAACTTGTACTGTCTGTGGCTCAATCACATGGTCTGCATTAGGAATGTACTTTTTTAGCATCGAGACATAAAATATGTTGTGAATAGTTGACATTTCTTGAGGTAGCTCTAACTCATAAGCTACTTTGCCAACTATGTTTGTGATCAGGTAAGGTCCTACATATCGTGGACTCAACTTGCCTTTCTTTCCAAATCTCATCACCCCCTTCATAGGAGCTACTTTAAGAAATACAGAATCCCCAGCTTCAAATTCAAGCGGCCTACGTCGTACATCAACATAACTTTTCTGTCGACTCTGAGCAGTCTTTATTCTTTGGCGGATGCTCTTTATAGCTTTAGTGGTGTCATCTATAAAGTCTGTCTTGAGCCACATTTCTTTCTTCTCACCACCTTCATACCAACAAATAAGAGACCAACACTTTCTTCCATATAAAGCTTCATAGGGTGTCATTCCAATTGTAGCTTGGTAGCTGTTATTGTAAGAAAACTCTGCCAAACATAGGTATTTGCACCAACTTCCTTTAAAATCTAAGGCACAAGCTCGTAGCATATCCTCTAGAATTTGATTTACTCGTTCGGTTTGTCCATCTGGTTGAGGATGAAATGCTATGCTGAATCGTAACTTAGTACCAAGGGCCTTCTGCACACACTCCCAAAAGTGTGAAGTAAATCGGCTATCCCTATCAAAAATGATGGTCTTAGGAACTCCATGCAATCTGATCACCTCCTTAACATACAACTGAGCTAGTTGTTCCATTGAGTACGATATTTTGATTGCCAGAAAATGAGTAGATTTTGTCAATCTATCAACAATCACCCAAATAACATCATAACCATTAGTTGTTTTGGGTAGTCCTACAATGAAATCCATAGCTATATCTTCCCACTTCCATTTTGGGATCTGAATAGATTGCAGAACTCCTCCAAGTCTCTGATGTTCTGCTTTGACTCTTTGAAACATTAGATAGGTGCTGACATATTTAGCCACATTCCTTTTCATACCGAACCATCAAAACTTTTCTTTCAAATCTTGATACATTTTGGTAGATCCAGGATGTATTGAATATGAGGTCCCATGAGCTTCTTCTAAAATTCTCTTTCTTAATTCTGGATCGTTGGGAATACATAAGCGTTCACCAAGATATAGTACTCCACTGTTAGAGGCACGAAATCCTTCATCCTTTCCTTCTCGGATCTCTTGCTTGATCCTTTGGATGCTTGAATCTTTATCTTGCTTGGCTAGTATATCATCAAACAGTGTTGGCGCTATTGTCAAGGTAGAAAGCTATCCAAAAATAATCTCAACCCCAAAGTTCAACATCTCTATCTCCAATGGTTGAGATAATCAAGACATTAAGGTGATGCATGATTTCCTACTCAGTGCATCTGCTACTTTGTTTGCCTTTCCAGGATGGTAGAAGATTTCACAGTCATAATCTTTAACCAGCTCAAGTCATATCTATGTTGTCTCATGTTTAAATCCTTCTGAGTGAAGAAATATTTCAGGCTCTGGTGATCTATATAGATCTTGCATTGGACTCCATACAAATAATGTCTCCAAATTTTAAGAGTGAAGAACACTACTGCCAACTCAAGGTCATGAGTGGGATAATTCTTTTCATAATCCTTGAGTTGTCTAGATGCATAGGCAATGACTTTACCATTCTGCATAAGCACAACTCCCAATCCCATTTTGGATGCATCACTATACATATCAAAGCTTTCATTACTTTCTGGAAGTGTGAGAATTGGAGCACTGGTTAATCTCCTCTTTAGTTCAAGGAAACTTTTCTCGCAATCCTCAGTTCATTCAAACTTTCTGTTCTTTCTGGTAAGAACCATCAGTGGTGAAGCTATCCTTGAGAAGTCTTTTACAAATTTCTTGTAGTACCCTGCTAATCCAAGGAAACTTTTGATTTCACTGACATTCTTTGGTTGACTCTAGTTACTAACAGCTTTTATCTTTGTCGGATCTACCATAACCCCATCCTTTGAAATAATGGGACCTAGGAAAGACACTCGATCGAGCCAAAATTCACACTTGGAGAACTTTGCATACAATTGTCTTTGCTGAAGGGTTTGTAACACTATATTATAGTGTTCAACATGTTCTTCCTGAGTTCTTGAGTAAATGAGGATATCATCAATGAAGACAATCACAAACTTATCAAGGAATGCCTTAAATACCCGATTCATTAAGTCTATAAATATTGCTAGAGCATTTGTCACTCCGAAAGACATGACCACGAACTCATAGTGTCCATACCTTGTTCGGAAAGCTATTTTTGGTACATCATCCTCTTTAACTTTTACTTGATGATATCCAGACCGCAAGTCAATCTTGGAGAAAACTGTGGTTCTCCTCAATTGATCAAACAGATCATCAATCCTTGGCAAGGGATATCTGTTTTTGATTGTCACCTTATTCATTGCTCGATAATCTATGCACATTCTCATAGACCCATCTTTCTTCTTCACGAACAATACTGGAGCTCCCCACAGTGAGTGACTAGGGCGAATGAATCCCTTGTCGAATAACTCCTGTAATTGTTCCTGAAGCTCTTTCAATTCTGTCGGAGCCATACGATAGGGTACTTTTGAGATTGATTTGGCACCAGGAATAAGTTCAATCTCAAATTCAATTTCTCTTTTAGGAGCTAACCCTGGCAACTTATCAGGGAATACTTCTGGGTAGTCACATACAACTCGGACTTCTTCGAGCTTTTGGCCTCTTTCTTGCTTTGTATCCACCACATGTGCTAAATACCTAGCGCATCCACTGACTAACATCTTTTGAGATTTTATGACAAATAAGAACTTCTTAGTTCTTTTCTTTGGTTCTCCTATAAATCCAGACTTAGACTCTGCCTCAGGTTAGAATACGACTCTTCGCTTACGACACTCAATGAAAGCACTGTACTTGCTCAGAAAGTCCATTCCCAAAATGACATCATAATTATGCATGTCCAGCATTATCAGATTACTATAAAGTTCTCTTTCTGAAATTCTGACTGGCGCGACACGTAAACAATGCGTAGATGTCATTACCTCTCCCGAAGGCAATGTCGTTACAAACTTTCCATGACATCCGGAGGTATATTTATCTTCTTACCAAATATCATGAAAATAAACGAATGGGTTGCCCCAGTATCAAATAGAACAGTAGCATACTGATTAAAGATAAGTATCTGACCTGTGACAATAGTAAAAATATTTGCTACCTCTTCTTTAGTGAGAGAAAAGATCTGAGCATTCGGTGTAACTAGTGGGGCCTCCAATCTTCCTTGACTAATGTGAGGACCCTCCAGGGCTACTTGCATTTGATGTAACTGAGCAGATTTACCCCCGTACTGATTTGGTTGTGGTGGAGGTGGATTGGTCTTGGTAGGGCAATATTTGGCCAAGTGTCCCTCTAAGACACATGTATAACACTCACTCATGCCCTAGCGGCAAACTCCTGGATCCATCTTCCCACACTTAGAACATGTAGGATACTTAGGCTGCTTGCTTGTTGAACTTTCCTTTGAGTTATTCCATTGCTTTCTCTTGTCGTTGTTATTTCCCTTCCAGTTACAATTATTGCTCTGAGATTTCTGACCTCCAGAACTTCTGTTTTCAATCGAGGCCTGTTTCTATTGCTTGATGCTATTCAAGTAATGCTCCGTGATCAAAGCACTATTGATTAACTCTTCTGTAGTATGCGGTCTATTAATTCCACTGGCCACATTCAGAGCTATCTCATGTCTCAGCATTTTGAGCATAAGTCTAACCCTTTCTTGTTTAGTGTTGACTAGCTCTGGACATAAGCGAGCCAGTCTATTAAATTTATTCACGACTTCATTAACTGACAAGTCCCCTTGTCGGAATTCTATGAACTCATCGTAGTGTTTATTCGTGACTCGCATATGGAAAAACTCCTCAAAGAATTCTGTTTCAAAGTTAGTCCATGTCATTTGATTAATCACTCTTTTTGCCTTTACTCGTTCCCACCACATTCTGACATATCCAGTCAAGAAGAATGATGCACATTTGACTTTCTCATTTTCAAGCCAATCCAGCAGTTCTACAATACTTTCTAACGTCTTGAACCAGGCCTGAGCATCCCATGGTTCACTTGTACCAGCAAAACTCTCTGCTTTCAACTTTTTCCATTGAATTAAGTACGCCTCTTGCCTCACCCCCACCGTTGGGGCTAATGGGGGAACTGGTGGGGCAAGGGGTGCAGCCGGTATGACAATCTGAGCAACTGGTAGAGTAACAGGATTATCTTGTTGGTTCATCATCAAGGTATTGATAAGCTGTTGCTGCTCTGCAACTTAATGCTGAAGCTGAGTGACTACCTGCATCAAGTCAGGTGGTGGTACTGCTTCATTTTCCCTCTGATTTCCATTGGTCCGTCTTCTAGCCATTTTTCTTCATAAAGTAAGACCAATATAAGACTACTGCTATTACTTACTTTCTATCATCATCACCTACATATGTTAGCATGTTTAACAAAAAAAACATTCTTTACTAAGCATAGAAGAAAGTAAAACATATATGTACTTTCTTACTTGGAAGAGACAGGATTTGATACTCGATGTGCGTGTGACAGAAGAGCGGAACTTGCTCTGATACCATACTGTAACACCCCCCCCCCCCCCTCTCTTTACTCTAGTAAAGGAGGTCTTACCATCATACTTTTTCCTTTTCTTTACATCAAGAAGCCAAACATGACTCAATTATTCCATAAACTCACACTATTCATAAACTAATTAATCCCAGATTCAAAACAGAAGAGTATCAACAACTCATCACAAGATCTAAACATAGATTCTAAACAAGTATTATAATTCAAACTCTTAACTTAAAATAGCGGAAGTTAAAGAAAATAAATCAATTACATTGCCATATTGACATTGGGATATTACACAAGTTTTTAACATATCTAGGCATAATTAAGTTCTAGCATAAAACATTCTTAAGGAACTCCACCTCATGCATGGCGATAGTAATGATATGCATCTTTGACATAAAATAAACATGAACGATAATACAAAACATCAACACTAACACCTAACATGAACACTAGCACCTAAGATGAACACTAGCACACTAGCAAGTTCCAAAGTCTTAACATAACATAATACTAGCAAGTTCGACATTCTTAGACACAATATAATCAAGCATATAACATGAACACTAGCACACTAGCACACTAGCAAATTCAAAGGTCTTAACATAACATAATACTAGTGAGTTCAACATTCTTAGACACAATATAATCAAGCACGTAACATGGACACTAGCACACTAGCAAGTTCAAAGGTCTTAACATAACATAATACTAGCAAGTTCAATATCGTAATCCACTGTTCCACCGCCACACACACTAAGCACTTCATCCGCTGCCCCCTCTTACTCAAGCCTTGTTTTACCCTTATCTGCAGTATAAAGAATGCAAACTATAAACAATGAAGCTTAGTAAGTACCTTCTATTCTCACAAAATATCGCATTAAGAAAACATGATATTAGAATACTTGCATGCAAACACATGCTATATATATATATATATATATATATATATATATATATATATATATATATATATATATATATACACACTTTAAAATTAGTAAACATCCTTGTTTGGCAGCCCGACATAGTACCAATTTACACACAACCCTAATGGGATTCGGGGTGGCTAGCCACCGAACTTATTAGGACAACTTACTAAGGGTGGTCTAGGGCCTGTGGGTGATTTAAGGGCCCGGTACATGCTACTTTAAAGTAAAATAATTTCTTTATATATGACCTACTGATTTTATCATTTAACAAACATTTAACATGATCATACTCCAAAAACCCATATAGGAAGCATTTCAAGACATTTGATCATGCTCTTTGTCCCCAAAACTCGTAGGGAAAGCATCTTTGTGATCTTATATTTTGCTTCAAAAGAAATATACCTATAATGCTTATAAATATGAACAAATACAATATGAACAAAACATATCATCTTAATAAAACATGGAAAAAGAAACTAGATAAAACAATCGAATAGTTACTTATACTGCATGTGAGAAATACTTACATCCTCTTGCTATCTTACTAATATACCGCTAGGGTTTTTTTTGTGAGATGAAAACCTTCCCCTATTCCTTAGCCTTAGGAATGACCCTCTAGCATATATTAAGCCCTTGTGAGAAAACCCTCTCAAGAACACCAAAACAAGGGGAGCATAAGTTCGGTGAAGAGGAGGAAGGAGAAAGAAGACTTTCGGTGGAGAAGGGGAGAAGGAGGAAGAAAATTTCGGTGGAGAAAGGGAGAAGGAGGAAGAAAATATCTATTTTTCCTCTCTTAATTCCCCTTTAATACTTAGGGAGATGAAAGAAAACTCCTCATCTTCTCATACTTATATTATATAATCTTTGTACATCCTAAACAAGAAACATCCTATAACATAGTTGTATCAAGGTGATCTCACAATTAGAAGGTTCATTGTTCGAATTTTAGCTATGACAAACCATATTTTATTTTTTTTCCGACTGTTACATCGGGATGCCCTATTAAAGGAGAAATAATGGCCCATAGTCATCTGATCTAAAGGCAGGATAGGGGTTATAGACCATCATATCAGAGGAAATGCAATCGGGTGATCTCACTCGTCATATTAGATTTGATCATCATTATTACCTCGATCGGGTCAAAGATGAAACAACCATCGATGATTGGCCAATCCATGATAAGGTAGTTGGTATGACCATTAGATACGAAGCACCAGGTGGCATGATCACCCCACCATCACATCAGATATGATCCTCATAATTACCTGGGTAATGGCAACCGTCAAGCCTTTATGATTCGGTTGACACCTGTCACGACAAAGCTTTTTATAAAGATGCTTATGCTTCCCATACAAAGCTAGCTTGATCGAACTCAACTTAAGTCCAGTCAGTCAGACTGATGCCTCTTTGACTGGACTAAGGAGGGATGCTTGTGATATGATAAGGCCACGTGGCCAAGTAAATTTAACAACAAGGTAAGTCAACAGTCACGACAAGCTAGAGGTTAAGGTAATCCCAGCTTTAGTTCAACCGAGACCACATCCAACCTGACCTCATCGATAGCTCATCCTAAGCAACCCAAGCTCAGTCGAATAAGCGCGAACTAATCCTAGTCAATCAGAGTTCATCTGAATCATGCTCTAAGAAGCTCGGTAGGTACATCGGACGACAAAGAGTTGTCCTCTCTACGTCTTCGTAATCTCCGAGATCCCTCCATAAGAACATGTACCCACATGATCCCCTCGATGTCTCCATGTCTCCGAATCTATACGATCCCTCTCCAAGTATAAATATCCAGATGGTAAGAAGAAAAATAGTTTGCTCTCTTGCTACGACTTGACTTTCTCTTATTACCCTTTTCTTTCTCCACTTTCTGACTTGAGTGCCAGAGGCCGGGCTTCGCCGAGGTAATCCTCGGCCCCCTTCTAACTCATTTCGAGTCCTTGCAGATTAGTCAACCTCAGACATCTACTTCGGAAGAGATCGATAGTTATAGATCGACCCGATATCTACTCCACAGATTGAACCTCACAAATATCTGCTTCGGAGGAGATCGGCTTGTTGAAGGCCAACCTGACTGCATGATTAAATCAGCTAGCTGTCATGCGCCAAGAGATCGACCCCTTCAAAGTTTAATAAGACGATGGATGATTCCATTCTTTGATCTCGGACCGAATCAGTGCATGCCTCCCCGACCAATCTCCAATTGCATTAATCGATCGAAAAAAGACAGGCCTGCTTAATTCATCGACTGGGGTTTGGTGACGGAGCTTGGCCGGTCTGACGATCGAGTTAAATAACAAGAGGCCGCAGTGTGCCTTAATTCATGATCAAGTTGCACGGTACCAGAACCATACGAGGTGGTGTTCTCGGATTCTTGCACTTCGTGTGCACGTGCATTCATGCATATGGCCAGAACCCCACAGGCTGAGGAACTCACTTCTTGAAGAATATTAAAACGATATTATCTTAAATTAGTTTATTTGACAAGTTAGAGAGAAGACTTTCCATATATATATATATATATATATAAATGTAATATTTGGAAAAAAAAAATTATTAAAAAAAAGTGTTGTGTTAAATATTAAAAAATTTAAAAGATTCTATTAGTTTAAAAAAAAAAAAATAGTGTTGTGTGCTTCTTATAATACAGGTTTTGTGATTATGTAGATATTTCTTAGAGCAATCAATTCAATTTTTTCTTGTTAATTGGCCACCAATTGGATTGGTAAGTTAATTAATTAATACCGACAAGGTGAGTTTTATAGCCAAGTAGAATTTTTAGTCAATGAATTTGAATTGGAATGTTTAGGTGGATGGTCACATTAATTAATTGCAATTCAATTAGACAAGGTGAGTTTTAAGTGGTAATTTATTGAATAATTTAGATATAACCAAAGTTGTATTGTAATATATAGTAGGATTGAAGACGTACGTGACCAAGAGATATGTATGAAATCTTCATACACGTACTTTAAACACATGCTAATAGTTAATAAATTTGAGATACGCATTGCTAATATTTAATAAATTTTATAGCTTATACCACGTAAAATATAGACATATATATTTGTTTGGTTTTGTAAAATAATTAAGGAAAACCACAAACTCAAAGCGCATCGACCTCAATTAATTAAATTAAATGATGAAGATTAACCACGTCATACAAATAGTTATTAACACAAAGTTTGAGTATCATTTTTTAATTTTAAAAAATTACCTAAAAGTGTTGTTTTCCATATATATATTATTGTTCAAACAAGTTGAATTTAAATTCGTATAGGTAATAGAATTAAAAGAGGATCACTTTAAATTCCTCGAAGAAAGAAGAGAGATTTAGTAGGATTAATTAAAACTAAATGCAAAATGGTTTGCGTTGCCTTTGCTAGTGGTTTCGTTTGGTTTAGTAGGATTAATTAATTAAAAGATATATAGATGCAAAAATGGAAATGTTTCGGATTGAACCATAAAAAAGTTACGAACGTTTCTCTGATTTACTTTTGGTGACCAGTAGAGAGTACTTGGGCTCCGACCTTATCCGATTTAGCTGTTGACGAGACGTCTTAAAGATTTGTGGGGCAAGACAGGTCACTCTCAAGAATTAATCAGATCGAAGATTCGGATATTCTGATTCCAATAAAAAAAAATATTTCGTTAAACTTAAACGACAGATGGAAAAATGGAGATATTTAGATTGCGTCTGGTTGGAGGTAATATGTCTCGTAATATAACCAAGATTACATTACAAAGTAGATTATTTTATTTGGTATACTATTAAAACCATCTTATAATGGAATGTGGATTACAAGATATAAGAAACTTTTGTAATCTAGATTATAGATTACGGAATAAAATTCATGTAATTCGATTACATTCAGAAGCGCACACCGTGTCCTCGCAGCCTCGTAAATTTCTCCTCTTCATATCCTTTCTTTATTTCCCCCCTATGCAGCACGCCTCATCCCTCACCGCCCACGACCATCTCCTCTTCTTCTTCCTCCTCTTTTACCAACGGATTGTTTTGCCTTGCTTTGTCATTAGATTTTGTCGGAACAGAAAGGCTGCCAACGAAGGAGACAAGGTATTCTTCTCTTCTCTTTTTCTCTCTTCTTTGTTTCCCCAATAGCCGTTTTAATTTCCTTCTCCTCCTCCTTCTAACGAACAAGAGCAACCTTCTCTTCTTCTTCATCCTCGTGGACAACGAATAGGTGTTTTCATAAGGATCTAGTAGTAGTAGTAGTAGAGTAGTAGTTATCCCTTTGATGTCCCTGTGCCGAGAGCTCACTACTGATTCAATCCCAGGCTTCTATTGAGTAAAGGAAAAGACAATATCCACTCTCCTTCTTTGATCATTCTAAATAAAGGCTGGCTTTTCCTCTCTCTTAAAAAGGCAGTGCTTCACCTCCTCTTCTCTCCTTTGATCCATTCTAAAAGCAGGGCTTTGTGCTTCTCCTTCATTCATGCCATTACCAGGTGCTTCTTTTGCAATGATTAGGAGCAGGCGGTCGTCAATCATTCATGTCATCGGAGTACTGGAGTTGCGGACCACTACATTGTAACATGAGACCCTTAGCATCTTTTCCCTCGTAGCAAAGCGACATCCCTAATTGCTAGATTTTCTAGCAACTTGAACAACAATTTTATTATTTTTATTGGTTCAAAAATATTTGTCCTTTCCTAGCCCCAATCAAGCTTCTTTTTGTTATATTCTAGGGCTTTAAGTTTTTTTTTTCTAATATTGAAAATATGATGAAGATGGCTCTTTTCTTATTGTTTTTCTTAAAATTCCAGCAACATCAAGTAAGTTATTTTTCTTTCTCTTTTCCAATCGTAAAGTTATTTTTCTTTCTCTTTTCCAATCGTAATCAATTTTTATTTCTAAATTTTTTCATTTTTTTTTGCAGGCATGACTCGTCTTAGTTTAAAGACAAGTAATATAATGAGAAAAAAAAACTAAATGGTGTGATAATGCATTGGTTGGAAATCTTAAATATAGTCAATTGGTTTTTTCAAATGTATTGTTTTTTAATGGAATGTCGTACTAGATCGTATTGCTTAAAAAGACGATATGAGCATGACTTGTTTTCTAGGAGAGGGTTGATATATAATTTAGCATATGAGAGTGACACTACTTGCATAACACAGTTAAGAATGAAGAAGAGTAGTTTTGCAAAGTTGTGTTTTATGCTCGAAAGTGAAGGGGGCTTGAAAGGAACAAAATATATGGAGGTAGATGAGCAAGTAGCAATGTCATTACATTTGATAGCTCATCATGTCAAGAATAGAACTATACAATTTTGATTCAAAAGGTCTGGCGAAATGATTAGTAGACATTTTTCTTGATTTTTGGATGTTGTTATTCGTCTACAAAATGTGTTTTTCGAAAATCCAGAGCCAATTGCAACAGACTCAATAGATTGGAGATGGAAATGGTTTAAGTTCATTATTACATTTATTTTTAAAGTTAGGATTTAAGATATTTGTTCTTATTTTCTTTTGGTTGTTTCTTTTAGAATTATTTGGGTGCTTTGGATGGGACACACATTAAAGTTAGAGTACCATCAGAGGATGAACCTAGATATCGGACAAGAAAAGATGAAATTGTTACTAATGTGATTGTTGCTTGTTCCCAAGATATACAATTTACATATGTGTTGTCTGGATGGAAAGGGTCAACAAAAGATAGTAGAGTACTACGAGATGCAATCACTAGGAAAAATGGATTAAAAGTCTCACATAGTGTGCTACTCAATTTTTCAAAATACCCTAAATACCTTAATGTGTTTTGAGTTTGTGATATATTTTAATACATTTATTCAATTTATAGGATATTAGTACCTTGTTGATGCCGGTTACACAAACTGTGAAGACTTTTTAGCACCATATAGAGGTCAAAGATATCATTTAAATGAATGGAAATAATGGTGAGTACCTAGAAGTCTCAAGAGTTTTTTTAATATGAAGCATTCAATTGCTAGAAATGTGATAGAGAGATGCTTTGGACTACTTAAAATATGTTGGGCAATACTTAGAAGTCCAACTTATTATCCGATCCAAACTCAAAATCAAATTATTATGACATGTTGCCTTCTTCACAATTTTATAAGGAGAGAAATGGCGGGGGATCTTGCAAAAAGAAGGTTGGAGAGAAGATTGGATAGTCAACAAAATGAAGTTGATGAAATGTGTGAAAACATGGTGGTAACCATTGAGACTTCGAGTGAATTTAGCATTTGGCGAGATAATTTGGCCAATGATATGTTTAATGAATGGAAAAGATCTAGATGAGATTAGTTGTGCAATTCTTATTGAATTATTAGAGTCTTGTCTGTAAGGTTATCTAGAACATCTTAATAAAATTTCTTTTTGTCAATATTGTATGTAGTTGTGTCAAAAAATATCTTTTTGGCAATGACATCTTAAATCCACACAAGAAGTGGAAAAATTATATATTTGTTCCTTTATTAAGCTAGTGGATGCTTCTTCAGTTGTGTGCATTAAGCTAGGATGAGGGGACCCAAGGGGGCCTCCAAAATCCGGAAGTTATTCAACCTCTCTAAAGAGGATGATGTTCGGAAATATGTCAACACATATCACAGAACCTTCACAAGTAAATCAAGTGTGTTTTTATTTTTAAGATTTGCATTTCATTCATCACTTGTCATTTTATTAAGCATTTTGAATGCTTGGTTATGAACTCTCATCTCACAAATTTGTGTTGAAACTGAAAGGGCTATATTTATATTTATTTGAGTTGTTAATTTTTTATGGTACAGGTAAACAATGCTTCTAAACCTTCAGAAGATTCTTACAACTCAAGAAGATCAGAAAAAAATCAAATATCAATGGGTTACAAAAGGAGATACTGCACTTATCGAAGCATTGATGCAATTGAACAATGTCGGAGAGCTTAGGAACAAAAATGAGAAGGGTTTTAGGCCAAGACATGGACAAAAACTACAACAAATGCTTGAGGTTAGCTTGTCTGGACATGGAATTAAGGCAAAACCACACATTGAATCAAGGTTAAGAACTTTCCAAAAGCTTCACAATGTTGTGCATGACATGTTGTATGGAGTTGGTAGTAGCAGTTTTGGTTGGGACTCAGAAAAAAATTGTATTATAGTTGAAAAAGCAGTGTGAGATGAATATCTTAAGGTAATTTATTTTATTATTACAATATTTATTTCTATTTCCTTTTGTTTAGTTGGTAATATGATTATTTTTTACAAACTCATGGAGATGCAAAACAGTTTAGATATAAGTCATTGCCTTATTACGAGGAACTTTCTGTCATCTTTGGTGGAGATTGTGCATCTGGGAAAGATGCTTAAGTTCCTGCTGATATTGTGGAAGAATTAGACAAAGTTGCAGATGAAAATGATGATGAAAGTATAGGTGTTGAGGAGGATTTTGCTTCATATGCCCAATATTTAATGCTTGAATCAAATGAAGATACTCCGAAGCCAAATGAAGAGAGTTCAAAGTCAAAAAAGGAGAAAGAGCGAGAGCACTAAAGATTTGACTCGAGTAATTAGAGAAACGACAACTATTCTTGGGGAAGAACTTAACAAGGCAAATAACTGATTGAGTAAAGCATTGGAATATGATGAAGGCACTAAAAAAAGAATGAAAATCAATGAGGTTTTAACAAAGTTATTTGGCCTTACCATGTTGGAGCGACACAAAGCGACAAGAAAAATTGGTTGTGATCATGAGACTACAGATATTTTCTTTACTATACCAGATGATGAGAAAGAAATTTGGGTAAAGGCATTATTGAGTGAAGAGATTTGAGGGGTAGACCTTGTAGGTTTTGTGGTCATTTTGTTGTACAAATTAAACTTGTAATTTCTTGCAAAATTTTTAGGTTAAACTTTTTTTTATGCAACATTATCTCAAGTTTATCCAGCAAGTTCTTAAAAAAAACTTTCTTTGCTCTCATTTGGTGGTGTTAATATTTTTGAAATAATTCTTTAATTTGTTTGCCTCCGGTGTGACTGGTATCTTTTTTATGTTCTACAACATTTTCATTTTGTTTTTGTCAAGAATGATGAGCAACTATTATCAATGTTAGACCCCTTTATAAGCCTATTGATCAATTGCTTGTGTTCCAAATATGAAGATGTTCTGGCTGCTGCTTTCAGGTGTCTTGCTCTGTTGGTGACAAAACCATTACCATCTATTGAAGCCCATGCTGACAATATTACAAGTTTGCTTCTAGAAATTGTCCAAAAATCTATGAATGTTGGAAGCTCACTGGTGCAATCCTATCTGAAAGTCCTCACAGTGTTATTGTGACGCACTAGTATTTCTCTTTCAAATTGTCAGCTGTAATTACTAATTCACTTTCCAATTTTTATGGATATCCAAACAAAACCATTTCCTATTTCTTTTTCTCTTGTGAAGTCAATAATTCGCCAAAAGCTTGTTGTCCATGAAATATATGACATTGTTGTGCAAGTTGCTGAGTTGATGGTGACAAGTCATTCTGAACCAATTCGCAAGAGGAGTAATTAAGTTCTGTTGCAATTTCTCCTTAATTACCCTCTATCCGATAAGCGTTTGCAACAACATATGGATTTCTTGTTAGCAAATCTGAGGCAAGAATTTAAGCTTCATTTTTTGTTAACTTTCTAGTAACTTTCTGTTACCCTCTATCCAATAAGTTTTGCAGCTATGAACATTTGTCTGGAAGAGAAATTGTGTTACAGGCTTTGTATGATATATTGAAGAAGTTTCCTGCAAGTGTTGTGAACAGTCAGGCACAGTCATTTTTTCTGCACTTGGTCTGATAACCCTCTATTAAAGGGAAAGAAACAAAAAGGAATCAATAATCATATCAAACCAGCCTTCATAAACACACTAATTCGATTTGATTTACACTATAAACCAACCCCAAGTGGCAATTAAACCATCTATTTCACTAGATCCAAACACTTAGCAGTGTAGTGGTGGGGGAAACACAGGTTTAAGCAATACAGATATGAAAAAACTTAAATCTGAAAAATCTAGTGCTAACCGCAAAGATTCTTTATCAATTGTTATTCTTTCTTTGTAGTTGACCTTTTTCATTGATTGCCTTCAATTAACCATCGTTACTACCAAATTTGGCACAATCATCGTTAGTATACTCTGCGTGTTGATGCCCACATATCAAATACAAATATCGATATGCACAATGTGCCTAGTGGAGCCACGAACCACTCTTGGATTACTTGTTGATCTTGACAATCAGTTATTATTGCACATCTACCACCCTATTGCCGAGTGTAAGAAATCACCATACCTTGATCATCACACATCTACTTGTTCTGGATTTACCAAGTGTAACTCTCTCAAATACTCCCTTGCATAGATCGGCACATGATGTTAAATCTTTCTTGAGATAATATCCCATATACTTTGTAGACCTGGCCACGGTCCGGGTTCGGTCCGGGTCCGGATCTAAACCTTGTCGGGTTGACAAAATCTGAGCCTTAACCGCCCTTCGTGGCGCGATTCGGTCCGATGGAACCGCGATTCGGTCGAATCGGTCCGGGTCAATCCGTCGACACGCTGCTCGGTCAAAGCCCGTACCATGTCGTGGCGACACGCCTCGCAGTGCCCGTCGACACGCCGTGTCGTGTAGCGAAAAAGCAGACCGCGTGTCTGTCCGCGACACGCCCGTGCTCGGTTAAATTTTTTTTTTTTTTTTTAAATGCCGATTTTTTTTTAGGTCGGTTTTAAAAGCGGAGCCGGACCGCCTAATAGGCGGTCGGTCCAAGTCCGGTCAACCTTGACGATTAGCGGACCGTTGACCACACGGTCGGTTAAAATGAGTCGGGTTTGGCCGGACCTTGGCAGTCTAATACTTTGTATGGTATGCATTTCGCACAGATTGACACATGACATTTTCTCTATTTTATTTATGTTAAAACAAAATTTTCTTCGGCAATTTACCAAACCGCGGTGCTAAAGTTTCGAAATGCCCAAAACGCGCACTATACTTTCAGAATTACCAAATCGCGCGCATAATTCCCAAAATACCCCTCCCGCCAAACAAAGTTTTTAATGCAGAGATCCGCGTATGCATCAAGGAATTTAATCCGAGCCATCGAAACGTCCGTCAAACAAGTCACCACATTAGCGTCTTCGTCGCCTCGAAAAATCTTGGCGCACCAAAACTTGGAAAAGCTTAGACTCCATTTTCCTCGCATTCCGTTCCCATTTTAATATGGTGTCGTCGTCTCATTTAACTAGAGTTTTACCCATTTCCGGTTTTAGGGTTTTCTACCATTACGTGCCTCTCCTTCAGGTATGTTAGTCCAATATAGTATGTCATATATTTAAAATGATTTTTTTTGGAATGGTTTGAACATTAAAATATAAATGACGATCTCTTGATCAGTATATGAATTAGATAGATGGTAGTAAATTCAAATGTATTTTCGGTACATATAATTTAGTTGTTGGTCTAAAACCCTTTAAAAACACTAGTCAAGAAAAATCAAATTTATATCGGTAATGGGATTAAAACTCCGAGAATGTAATTTCAATTATTGGTGGTCGAACTAAAAGCGTTTAAAAATCCCGGGAGATGATAAATGGTGGTCTTTGGGAATTTATATCCTAGCACCACCGCACAGGATATAAATTTCGGAGAAAAATAGTGAAGAATTGTCGAATCTCAAATTTGTTTTTTACAATTACAAAATGAAGGAATAAATTATGTATTTTCAAATTGTTAGGGAAATAATGAGTGTGCGAAGAAACTGCAATGGACCAGCGTTTTAGGCCACTTTATTGAATTTTTTGGAGGTCCAAATGCTAAAGGGAAGCAACGTCCGTCAGTTTGTTTACATGAAAGGCACAGAGAGATAATTAAACAAACCCCATTTGCTGTTTTTTTGAATATACAAGACATTCCACAAATCCGTGGAATATTGGTCAATATATTTCAAAGTTGGGATTCAACAAGTCAAGGCTTTATGTTTTCAAGCGTATCGATTGCTTTCACGAAGAGATGTGTCCATTTTGCTCGGTATTTCAGATAGAGGGGATTATGTTCCTATGAATTCAACTAATGCATCAGGTGCTCTTTTCAATTCTCAATTCTCCAAAAAAGAACCAACTAGATCGAGATTAGAGTTTTTGCTTAAAACCTTTTCTACTAGAGTAGAAGTAGATGAAGATGTTTTGGTATTTTGTAAGTTGTATGTATTGTATATATTTGCTTGTGTGTTATTACTGACTACTACATATAAGGTCCCCATAGGTCTTGTAGATATTGTAGATGATTTTGACAACATAGGTAGTTTCAATTGGGTCGAAGCCATCCATCAATTTATGGCTCCACAACTGCCTACTATTGGAGATATATGTTCATCAAATAACATATCTAAGAGTCCTTATCTAAAGGGGTTTCTTATCTTTCTTACTAAATAATTGTTTCCTTTATATTTACGTAAATATGTAACACTTTCGATATGAGCGGGCTTGGTTTGAACATGTCCCAATCCAGAGACCGTACAATACTGAAGGCCCACGAATAAATAAGTGGAGGGCAACTCCTTCACATATTAGCAAGGTCAGGAATTTATTGGAGCAAGTCTCCCCTGAACAGGTAAATAGAAGACCACAACTTAGTTTATTTTAATTTTCGTTATCTAAATAATTGTTGATTTTTTGATAGGTCATTGTTGATCTAGTATGTACCCGTAGTGAAAAGATATTGCTTGATAAGGTTGACTATTATATTGAAAATACTCCTCATCCAATAGAGACATCATCATCACAAACTATACAAGAAAAATACCCTACTAGTGAATGCCATGAGTGTTTAGTTTATCAAAGACAACTCAAAGAGTTAAGAATGGAAAATATGGCACTAACTGAAAGGGTAAAAGAACTAATGGAAATTATAGGAAGAGAAGGTATGGAGGCTGAACCAAATAAGGCCGAAGTTGACCCTCAACCTCAACCGGAACCAATTTCCTGCAGAATAAGACGGCGAGATAGAACCCGCTATGATTACAGGGATACTCCCGTTGATAGTCCACTGTGGGCAAAATTGGTACCTCAAAGCAAAAGAAAAAAGACAGTGATTTCTGATGTTGAGTTATTAGAAGGGCAACCTTATAACGCTGTAAAAGAAGAAGAAGTATTTGACAAGAAAGGCAAAAAAAAATTGGTATGGATGAATTGCAAGCGTTTAGGATACTATCAGTATTTTGGAAGAAGATGAAAAGATCTTGATAGGATGAAGCAATAATTGATAAACTCAACCAAATGAGAATGGAAGTCATCATGGTTAGTCGAAATACTTCCCAAAATTAGTTTGTGTTATTTTATTTAAATAACTAATAATATTTTTATATCATAGTATGTCAAGAAAAATTGTAAGACTAGCAAAGAACAAAACAAGATGATGTGACCTACTTGCTAAAAAGTTTAGAAGAAATAAAGTATGGTAGTTACATCCACCATTACATTCAAAAATTCTATTACAATATTATAAAGTTCAAATATTTATTTACGATTAAATTTTTTTGTAGGCCGATAACAGGGTATGTTTGGGAGGAAGGTCCTTTTCATTAACTCAATTCTTTATACTGGAGTTAATGGATATGTTTTCACAGTTAGGGAGGTTATCGACACATTTTGCTCAATTCTTTTTAGGGGGGCCTCCTCTTCATGTAGGTCATATAACAAGTCTGTGTATTGCTCATCCGTGTTCATTGTAAGGGAGTTAAATTATCTTGTATTTTCACGACATTTGATGTTATACTAATCTGCTTTAAATATTTTCCTCTACACACAATTTCGGGCCAGATTAAGATTGTGGAAGACGCCACAACACAAATCATAAACACAGACATGAATGATAGAGAGGTTAGATATATTTTTATACCTCTAAATCTTGACCAAACTCACTTTCACTGTTGTGTATCGACACAAAAGCAATGAGTTTCAATCATTACAACTCCATTTCATATGGTGGAAGATCAAAAGCTGATTTTGAAGCAGTGGTGAGTAGTTAAATATGGATATTCCATCAATTTAACTTTGTTATCTGTTAATGAATAGTTATGTTAACTTAGTCATCGTGTAATTATAGGTATCCCAATTTAAAGGATATTCACCTAAGGAGCTTGCAGGAATTCATCCATGTTTACAAGCCTATTACCCCATCGACAGCTGGGTTTCTGTTACAACTGATTGTCCCCAACAAGTGGCAAGGTACTAAAAGAAAAATACTCAACGTGAAAATTAAACTTTTGAATTGAAATATAAATTTTGCTTTGTATGTTTACTGCAATTATTGTGACTTATTTTTGATTCAATACATGAGATGTCTGCTTTATGGTGAGAAGATGGACTTCAAACAAGCGTACATACCAAATTCAGAATAGATCTCTCTGTCTCAATTTTAAGGGATGACTTCTTCCTGATGTAATTTTAGAAGTGTTCAGGTGGAAGTATGACAATGCATTGTTGTAATTAATGAATTTTGCTAATTTATAAATGGTACTGCTTTCCATAGATCAACAGTGACTGTAAATATGTTTATTGTTTCTGTTTGAGCTTTAATAAATGTTATATAATATATTGTTGAATACTTTGATGGTGCTGGCAATGAAATCCCAGGAACACAATGGCCCTGGGATTAAATTTTCCTGCAACATAGTGGTGCTGGGATTTTAATTCAAAGACCAATGCATAATTTCGAACTCAGAAATATGGTGGTCTTTGGGAATTTAAATCCCAAAGAACAGGTGGTGGTGGGAAATAAAGTCGACACCGTATACAATTCAAGTGGCGAGAAATAAGGTGGTCCGAATTAAAATCCAGAACTCAATGGTTCTGGGATTATAATTCCCGGGACCACGAAAATTTCGAATGGTCCAGAATACGGTGGCCGGGAATTTAACTCCCAGAACACAAGTCTTTGGATATAAAGTACGAAGACGCATAATTTTGAATTGAACTTGGTATTAAGGTGGTGCTGGAAATTAAAATCCCAGGAACACAATGGTCCTGGGATTCTATTTCCCAGTACCACGTACAATATCGAACTGGCCGAGGAATACGGGGGCATCAATGGGTTTTGACCGAAACCCATTGATGGACCTACAGGACTCCAAAATCCGAAATCTTTACATCGCCTGAAAGACCTAACGGCTTCACATGTTGTTGCGTCGACCAAACTTCCTTCTGATCCTCCCCGCCTCCCGATTCGGGCGCGTGCCACTTGCACGGGGCCCGATTAAAATGTGGTGCCGGGAATTAAATCCAGAACGGTGGTCTGAAATTTAATTCTGTGACCACGCCCATTTGCGACTGCCCAGAATAAGGCGGTCCGGGAATCTCAATCAGGTGAACACCGTGGTGTTGGTAAGTGAATTCAAAGACCACGCACGATCACCGAACCGCACGAGATAAAATGTGGTCCGGGAATAAATCATGGCTTGAAAAGCGTAAATTTTGGACACGATACAGGCAAGTCCCAAGGCCACCGGAGTTGGTTTCGGGAGTTGAGGTGACTAGGGGCATCAATGGGTTTTGACCGAAACCCATTGATGGACCTACAGGAGTCCAAAATCCGAAATCTTTACATCGCCTGAAAGACCTAACGGCTTCACATGTTGTTGCGTCGACCAAACTTCCTTCTGATCCTCCTGCCTCCCAGTTCCGGGCGCGTGCCACTTGGCACGGGGCCTGATTTCTGAAAATGTGGTGCTGGGAATTAAATCCAGAACAGGTGGTCCCGAAATTTAATTCGAGTGACCACGCCCATTTGGCGACCGCCCAAATAAGGTGGCCGGGAATCTCAATCCCAGAACACCGTGTCAGTGTCGGTAAGTGAATTCGACCACGCACATGCATCAACCGCACGAGATAAAATGTGGTGCTGGGAATAAATCATGGCTTGAAAAGCAGAAATTTTGGACACGATACACAGAGGGGCAAGTCCCAAGGCCACTGGAGTTGGTTTGGACCGGAGTTGAGGTGACTAGGGGCATCAATGGGTTTTGACCGAAACCCATTGATGGACCTACAGGAGTCCAAAATCCGAAATCTTTACATCGCCTGAAAGACCTAACGGCTTCACATGTTGTTGCGTCGACCAAACTTCTTCGATCCTCCCGCCTCCCGAAGGTGCGTGCACTTGGCATGGGGCCCGATTAGAAAATGTGGTCGGGAATTAAATCCCGGAACACAGGGTCCCGAAATTTAATTCTGTGACCACGCCCATTTGCGACCGCCCAAATAAGGCGGTCTGGGAATCTCAATCCCAGAACACCGTGGTCTTAAGTGAATTCTCAAAGACCGCATAGCATCAACCGAATCGCACGAGATAAATGTAGTCCGGGAATAAAATCAGGACACAAAGTGGTCCTGAAATTTAATTCCCAAAGACCACTTAATTGTACGAGATACTACAGATTGCAAAGTCAAAGTGGTTGAAATATTTAACAAAGTATATATATTCCATAATCAGACAGATACTACACATTGCAAAAACACTTTGCATGACTAATGACTTTACAAAGGCACTTTGGTGTAGTTACAAATATAAAACTCTGCTTTCTCCTACACATATCTCACTATCTGAATACGGTCATAATTGCAAACAAAATTGTGAGCTGCGCATTATTCTATTCCCCACCACGAATCTGAAGCTCCTCATATCCTGCTGTCTGAATTTTTTAGGGTACCCAAATAGTAGGCTCTCAATGTATCGTATTATAAAAAATGCGCAATCATAGCTGTAAAAACATTTTAAATTATTAGTCCATTGCTAGCTTATAAAATATGGTATTTACAAAGATTATTAGATGTCTTACGAAGAGCTTTGTCTGGGACCCTGGACTCGACGCACGGAAAAGTTTGCATTAGAAAATTTTTCAGCCAGGCCAGGATGCCAGTTATCATAATACGAAGGGTGCATCTTTTTAAAGAATTCAACCTGGGACCCAAATAAATGCTATGAATCCTCCATACACAAACGGTTTATTTAACTGAAATCTAATCTAATGCTTACTGTTTCTTCAAATTGAGTAGTGTAAGCCTTCCTGACGGACAAGGAGTTGTAGTGGATAAACTCTGAATTTTCCAAGTCGGCCACTAGTAGGTGGCGATTGCTCGCTACATTATTGGACAAAATATGTATCGATCGATTGGATTGGGGTTTTAAAAGTTTGCTCGAATGCTTGGCGACATCATATTAAACATATCCGGGGTATAAAAATAATCTGTCATAACACCGAAGCCGTAAAGTTTACAATTCCATGCAAAAGGGCGAAAAACTTACCGGAAATCCAGCCCCACAGAATATTGAGTTGTAGTACGGCTTATCAGTCACCTTGCACTGCTCAGCTAATACTGAAAAATATGCGCTTATGCAATCCCCATGTGTCAAAACATTCCAATCAAATATGGTAAGGAAAGAGTCCATGTTTAAGTTAATAGCATCGGTCTTCCACACTGGTCCTGATACTGTCACACTACACAAGGAAAGGGTTATTAGCAACTCTCAAAACATAATATGAAAGGTATATACAAAGAATATAAGACTGTCTTACTCTATTTTTTTTAGTTTCAATAAACACTCCCCGACATTTGGATCCATCTTACCAGTGAATTCTTTATAAGCTTGCTGTATACAAAATAAAGCTATTGATTTGAAATATTTTGGAGATCCTAGGTGCCGGACAGGGATAACTTATGCTCACCTCCTGACTATCGCCGAGTGTTGGTTGTTTGTCCATGGAGACTTGTGTGCAGATTCGATATTTGGTTTCACCCTCCTCGACAATTGATTTCCTTTAATATCTGGGTCGACTCTGCTCAATGTTTGGCTCTGCAGGAGAGATATTAGGGTCTACTGAGGGATACTCAATAGCCTTGCTGGGGACAATTAGAGTTTCCACTCTCCTTCTTTTAGGGATGTTTGAAAACCATGCAGGAGGGAGGCTTCTAAGGCTAGGGGGTGATAGAGCGTCATGAGTCTTCTTCCTCACACAAACCTTCCGCCTAGTGTATGCAGAAGAAGGCTGTTGGGTCTGTACAGCTTGAATAGGCTGTGATTGTAGGCCCTCTACATCCCGGGATTGTAAATGTAGTTGAAGCTCCAGTATTAAACTGTCCTTTTCGGCTATTAATGCTTCTTTTTCAGCAATTATATCATCCCTTTTAATTATCTCGTTGTCCTTCCTGTTACTGACCTCCTCTAACTCTTGAAGAAGCTCCTGTATTTTCTTTTCTTGTTGTTTGATGGTCGCTTCTTTAAGTAGGGAGGTGCTTTCAAAATCACACCTTGCTTCAACTAGCTTGTTTCTTATAGTAGATACAATTTCGCATTCTCTGCATCGGACGATGTGCCATTCCTCTTCGTCGACTGAGTTTCGGGTTGAGGAGTTGATGCAGAAGATCTAGGTGGGGAAGCGGTGTGTACCAGATGCAGCTCTGACTGTGCTGGAATTAGATCGACAATGATTTTGTCAGGTACGAGACCATCTACCATCTTCTTAACGACCCTTACATTTGTGGAACTCCACCTCCATCTCAGCATTCTCGGCAAAGCATGAGGGACGTGTGGAGGTAGGATACACAATGCTCACACATCCATACGGAATGACAAGATTAGTTATTAATAGACAGATTGATCTATACTATTTGCGAACACATAAAATATATTCACTCACCCAATAAGTGTGTGAAACCCTTAAGCATTGGTCTCGTAGATCCACCGTGACGTCTCGCTTTTGGTCGCAGGTGACTCCCATACCAATTGACTCCATTTGAGGAGCCATGTATGCGTATAAAGTGCTTGCACCAATTGTACTGCCTAAGTTCTCAAAATCCTCTACACAATCTATAAGTGATGATCGATAGGTATTCTAGGCTACTATTTGGTGGTAGTAAAAAACACACAAGAGAAAAATATAAAATAAACAAGCTGACAATAAACTTTTGCAGATCCTAAATTATCCGGAGATCTGAAGTCTTCAATAAATCCTCCGGATGCTTGTTAGAGCAATCACTTCCACTGAAATATTGCAAATAGAGCTCTCGGATGGAGCTTCATTATTCATAGGAACTTCGAGTCCATCATCTAGTAGACCAAGGATGAGGGAGACATCCGTCTTTGTGAAATGCAATTTCTTGTCTTGGAATATAAAACATTTCTCCGCAAATCCCAATTATCAAACATATTCAACGAGGGTCTGACATGGGTAATATCTGGAATGTCCAAAACCCACGCAAAGGGGGAGCTCCGAATAAGCGTTTCTTCTTCCACACTCGGCGACACACTTGCAATAAATTTCTTAAACTATGAAACGTTGCTTTTCCAGTTCATTCTCTTGGTTCTTCCTCGCATCAACGCACGGGTTCTTGCAGAAGTATCGCTTGATGATTCGCCAGTTGAAGCCATCGTTAACTGAAACAAATTCCTTAGGTTAACAACCAAATGCATTGTAATACAGCGATTTTAAACTAATAGATTAAATGGATTGAAACATGTGTGATGATACAAACAAACGTTACCTCTGCTTAAATGGTAAACCCTAAAACCCTAAACCCTATTAGGCCCGAGTTTAAACGAGATCGTGAACGGAAAAAGGCAAAAACCCTAGATAGATCGGAAGAACCGATAGCGACACAGCATTTAAGAAATCTACAAAACTCACTTAGGTCGAACAACGCGTTGAGATGGTGTTGAGCTGGTGTTGAGATGTTTTAACTCGCACCGGGGAGGTTGAACTGACACCGGGGGGTTATGACTGGCACCGGGGAGTTTGAACTGGAACCGGAGAGGTTGAACGGCCGCCGGGGAATGGAAGCGAAATTCCACAGAGACAGAACGCAAGGAGCGAGAGAGAAATGAAATGTGGTGTTGAGATGTTTGAACTTCCACCGGGGAGTTTTATATTAACGGGTCGGGTGCGGTCTGACGGATTTAGAATACGGTGGTGCTGGTAATTATAATCCCAGAAACATAGTGGTTCTGGGATTTTATTTCCCAGGACCACGTACAATTTCGAAATGGCCAAGGAATAAGGTGATCCTGGATTTGATTCCCGTGGACCACGTACAATTTAGAATCGGCGGAAACACAATGGTCTGGGATTTCAATTCCCGGTGACTACGAACAATTTACAATCGTGGGAGAACACACAGTGGTCCTGGGATTTCAATTTCCAGTACCACGTACACTTTCAAACAGCCCGGACATAAGGTGGTGCTGGCAATGTTAATCCCAGGAACACAGTAGTCCTGTGTAGGGCCATCAATGGGTTTTGGTCGAAACCCATTGATGGACCTACAGGAGTCCAAATTCCAAAATCTTTACATCGACTGAAAGACCTAACGACTTCACATGTTGTTGCATCGAGGAAACTTCCTTCTGATCCTCCTACCTCCAAGTTTAAGCGTGCCACCAGCGCGAGGATTGATTTACGAAAATTGGTGTGTAAACCTAATCCGCCTTGAAAATCGAAATTTTGGACACGATGCAGAGGGATTTATATTACAATTTTGCAAAATAGCGTAACAAATTTTTCCATTACAATTCTGTAAAATAGCTTAACATTAATATTAACATTGACATTAACATTAACATTAACATTAACATTAACATTGTTTCCTTTAAAAATATTTACACAACCACAATAAACATACTTAGGAATTAGTAGCCGGCGGCATTCTACAAGACCTCCTATTATGCCCAAGCTGTTTGCATCTGCTGCATTTATTTTTCACCCTCCCAGTATGTTTGGACTCTATGCGTGCCTTTTTTCTTCGCCCGGGCTGCACAAGGCTATGAGGAGGTAGAACTCCGAAAATTTTGTCACCATTAGGCCAAAATTTTTTACTTCGACATGGGTAAATACGATCCATGTAAGTGGCCTCCCAGGTTTCCCTTAGAAAATAATGCTCGCAGTAACGGTATGGATCCATGTTCCGATATATGATGACTGCAATAGCATGCGAGCAAGGAATTCCTGAAATTTGAAACTCACCGCAGATGCAACTTCGCCTATCCAAATCAACAATATACGAAGAAGCTATTGTCTGTACTTCCATTTCCGTTTGTGAATATGGGAATACCGAATATAATCGAGTTCTTTCTCTCCTTTCATCAATCTCTTTAATGGCATAAGGTGTTAGAACCTGACATTTTTGAAGATTCTTCCCTACGATTATAGAACCATTGAGCAAGCTTTCTTCTAGTGTTGTCAATTAAACTGGTGATGGGGAGTTCACGTGTTTCCTTGAATAATGCATTTAAACTCTCGGAACAATTAGTGGTTAACATTGTGTACCTCCTGCCAGGAAAGTGTGCATTGGCCCATCTTTTTGGATCGATCTTTTATAGCCACGCATATGCTTCCTTGTGTTTGTCATGCATGTTCTGCATTAATCGATCAAAGTCAACTCTTGTATTGACTCTTGCTGCTGCCCAAAATAAACCTAATGAGGATCTATCCCGGGTATCTGTTACCATGTTACAAGACAAGTGATAGCAACAAAAAGCATGATGGGCAGATGGATACACTTTGTTAACTGCTGATATAATCCCCCGATGTCTATCTGATACAATGCTCAACGACTCTGGCAGGACATCAAGGAATGTCTTTACATGATCCAAAAACCACTCCCAAGCAGATCCACATTCAACCCGGCAATTCCAAATGCAAGCTGGCGTTATTTTTGCATTACATCAGCAGCTAGTTAGCAAAACACCGGGATACTTGCGGTCATATGTGTAGCATCAATTCCAATTAGTTTTCGCAAATACATCACTGAATACTCTTGACAAGCACCAAATGCCCAAAAACATCGCGGAATTGATTTTCACCATTTCTTAGTATTGCAACATATGTATCAGGATCTCTAACTCTTAACTCACGCAAGTACATTGGAATATCAATATAGGCCTGATCAAAATCACCTACCACTCTTTTTAATGCTTTCTGTCTGGCTGTGTATGCTTTCTTGTATGAAATGTGAACACCAAACCTAGCTTGCATTTCTCTTCGAATTGAACTTGGTTTGTAATCATCAGAGGTAGCTAACCGTCCTACAACTGGCTACAAATGTGGATGTGCAAGCATGGTGATCTGCTTTGTTTCTAACACCGCATTCATCTGCTTTTATATATTTGTGACAATGAACTCCACGTCTCCACTTGCAACTAGACTCCATGAACAAGGCTGACTAAAGCAAATAACTTTAATTCTATTGAGTCTGGTGTCAACTGGCTTGTATCTGAAGTTTTTTAGCATCGCATGCCTTACTAGTGCATCTTTAAACTCTTGTCGAGAGGAAAAAACTTGTCCAGTGAAAAATTCATTTGGATCTGATGAACCGACATCTGCCAATAGTCTTATTTGTGGATTAGAAACATAGGGATCATCAGCAATTGGGAACACTTCCTCTAAGTCACTGTACTGATCTGGGTTTAACTCACCTTCTCCATGTTGGATATCATCAGCTAAGAATTCTTCCGAAGAATTTGTATATTCTAACTCTTCTATCCCATGTATATCACTTACCTCCTCTTCACTCCAAGTTTGTTCAAAATATTCATGATCTCGTGGTAGCAGTGACAAACTCTTCTTCGAGTATGGAAGAACCGTCTCTATTTATATCAAGGTGTTGATCACTGGTAATTCTATTGCCCACATCAGTAAACTGAGATGAAGATGGAATATTACTTGGGCATAGATTTATGGAATCTTGATCATCTAACTCTCTATCCTTCAAATTTGATTCAATTGTTTCCAAAAATGTTAACACTTCATCAGGAAGGGGGTCGTCCCTGCAAATGTTTTTAAAATCAACACTGTTATATGTAGTGTGCTATGCAAGTAGGCTGAATTTTTTAAACTAGGCTTTAGAAGTCTGAAGACAAGTGGAGGATGAGAGTTTATGGTTATGTTTCCCAATTATGCACTTAACTAATTATACCTTTCAATGTTGAAATTATGAACGGTTTATATGGAATGGAAGAGGAAGAGATTTACAGGGTTTATGCGCAGAGGGATACTTAGTTCCCACACTCCTACAGGCAGTTTTGGGTCTGTGCCAATTGGCACGCAGCATGCCAATTGCCACACTCGTCTGAATGTTGGCACAGAGCATTATTTTTCATAACTACTGTTTGGGAGCATAAGGAAAGGTGGAGAATGATAGTATAGGTCACGCTTGGATTCGACCCGCCAAGACGACTTTATTTATCTCCAATATAAATTTACAGCACCATTTTTTTTCTCAGCCAGGATCCCTCTCCATGGTGCTGGAAATTTATATCTCAGGCCCACGGTGGTGCTGGAATATAAATTCCCAGCACCACCATTTATCTCGACCAGTTCCATCTCCCTGGTGCTGGAATTTTTAAATGCAGAACCACTGTGTTGCTGGGATTTTGGTTCCCAACACCACCAATAATTCCAGCAAATTTGATGTACATGGTGCTGGAAATTTCATTCCCAGCACCATGGTGTTGCTGGGGGTTTTAATCCCATTACCACGGTGGTGCTGGGATATAAATTCCCAGCACCATTTTATCTTAGCTAGTTCCATCTCCGGTCTTTGGGATTTTTAAACGCAGAACCACTTCTTTGGGGTTTTAGTTCGACCACCAACAATTCCGACAACTTATATGTACATGGTGGCAATTACATTCCCAAAGACCATGGTGTTCCGGGGTTTTATTCCCATTACCACGGTGGTCTTTGGGATATAAATTCCCAAAGACCACCATTTATCTCGACTCACCCAATGCCAATGGTGTTGGGAGTCTTATTCAGGAGACAGTGTTCTTTGAGGTTTCAAATCCGACCACCACCCTTAATGTCGACCACTTATATCTCCTGGTCTAGTGAATTGATTCCCGGCACAAGGTTTCTTTGGGAGTTTGAATCTCATTACCATCGTGGTCTTTGGAATATAAATTACGACACAATTTATCTCGACAACTTCATTCCCCATGGTCTTTGGGAGTATTAAACTCGCACTACTGGTGGCGAGATTTAAATTCCCAGACCATATTTTATCCCGAATTTGTTGAACCTTAATGGTCTTTGAGAATTTGAAGACCGCCGCGATATTCTTTGGGATTTAAATTCGGCATCACTTTTATCCAGACCGGTGGAATTTCATTACCGCAAGACCACCTACTCTCCCATGGTGTCTTTGAAATTTTAAATTTTAGGGATACGGTGGTGCCGAAATTTTCCACCACCTACTCTCTCGGACCGATTGAATCTCCTAGTGGGAATATCAATCAGGAACTTGATGTCGTGGGATTTAATTGGAAGCATCGCTTTAAGTTAGGTGGCATTTGTTTAGGTGGGGACAAAACTCTGCTTATGAATCTCCATCGCAATTATGGGTGCATTGGTCTACTTTGGTATGATATGCGCATCGTATTTATGGATGTGTGGCGAAACTTGGTTATACAACCACCTACAATGCATTCAAGAATAAAAACACATACATACATAATGCAACTATGTGAAGCGGCTGGTCAGTGAGCTGCGCCAACTTCTGGATTAACTGCTGATAAATTCGTGGGAGCAGTGATGTCGTTGATAACTTCTAGGGTTTCATCAAAAATGGTGTTGCTCAGTTGGTTTGCGGAGGAAAGCTGCGTGTGGTGCTCATCAACAGCATGGGGCTGCCGCTCCCACGTGGCTGGAATAGACGTTTGGATGGCTCGGGATTTCCAGTTGTGCCTCGGATGGATGCAAATCTCTCTCTGCATTAAATTCCAAAGCTGTTTGGCGGGAGGGGTATTTCGGGAATTACGCGCGCGGATTGGTCATTCTGAAACTATAGTGCGTGTTTTGGGCAATTCCGAACTTCAGCTGCTGTGTTTGGGAAATTGCCGAATTTTCTTTGCTTCACGCAGCATATTTTAGGATTTTCCATTTCTCAATTTAATTTAGTATGATTTAATTTGATCTTATTTAATTTAGTCTAATTTAATTTAATTTAACTGAGAGGAAAATATAAAATTATTTAAATTTAATTAGTATAGGGATATTTTTGTTATTTTATAATATTAGAGATTACATTCCCTATACAAAATAATTCATACCAAACAAAAAAATATAATCAGCCTTGTAATCAAAAATTACATTACAAACTTTGACCAAACATAAAAATGTAATATACATTACATTCCATTATACCATGTATTCTATTATATTACAAGCGTGATTATATTACGTTCTATCAAACGTAATCTTAATTAAATAATGGATGCAAATTAAGCGATGGAATGCATTGCCATCGGAACCCTGGCCTGCCATTCCTTGCTTTATAGGCTGCCAATGGAGCATTCGTTCCTCCACTCACGCATTTAAAAGGCTGCGTTTTTGTTTTTCTGCTTGTCCTCTCAATCTCGACAGCGACGGAGGACGGCAGGAGGCTAGAGGGAAAGGTGGTGATGGCCACCGGCGCCTCCTCCGGCATTGGCCGCGACCTCTGTCTCTGCCTCATAACCCAAAAACTAAAACCTAAAACTCAAAAATCATAAATTAAAGGCTGCATTCAAGACAGGAATACAAATTTTTAATTCACACTGCAACAAAAATTCGAATAGACAACGGTGAAAAATTATTGTCTATGATCCAAAAAATCTATGGTAAATCGATCCGTTGTGAAAAGTGGAGGGCTCAAAGACAACGGTTAAAAACAGTTATCGATTTAAGGAAAAGACAATGGTTTTTAACCGTCGTCTTTGAGCGACTCACTTTTCACAACGGATCGATTTACCATGGATTTTTTGGATCACAAACAATGATTTTTCACCGTTGTCTTTCAACTAAAATTACAACGGATTATAACCATTGTTTTTGAACGTCCTATTTTTCTCAACGCATGAATTTATTATAATTTTTTGAGTCATAGACAACGATTATTAACCGTTGTCATTTCTCAATGGTTACTCTAGAGAACAATAAACCGTTGTCGATTTATAGTGTTGTGTTTTTAATATAAATCATATAACAACATCAAAAAGAATTATAGAAAACACATATACACTCGCACTTGTAGCAATATAAAATATAAGGTCACATCAATCCATTTTAAATGATCACTCTAAAAAACATATATAAAAAAGTATTGTAGCAAAATAATTACACATCATATGCTTAGTACTGCACCAAAAGTATTATGCATAATAATCAAAACACTTATAGATTACCACATTTAACCAAAAGAGGTATGTATACTTAAATCTCTTAATTATTATATATGTGATCTTGTATGCATTTAGCTCACTCCGAACGTACTTCATCAATTTCTTTTGCAGCTATCACAGATTTTGCGAACTGCATGTGAATAAATGAATGAAAATGTAATTAAACACTTTGAGTACTATGTGATAATTAATTGCACAAATCATTTTACAAATATGTATCAATAAAAAAATTTGAAAATATGTCTAATCAAGACTTGTCAATGATGCAGCGCCTTCAATTATATCTCTCATATATCGCAAAACAAAATAATATCACAACATTTTCACAACATTCACAAAAATATTCACAATATTTTCCTACTAAAACTTGCATCTTCACAACATTCTTCTAGTAATATCACAGAAGTATTAACCAAATTGCAATCAAGTATGAATTAATATATCAGTTAGCAACGGATTGGAACAATATACTACCTGTACAATCTAATGATATTGCAGACCCTGCAAGTGATGTGGAGCTAGGCTTGGAAGTTTCGTTACTAGATTTGCAGATTATGTAGCAAGAGAGGAAGATAAGGCTTTCAACACCTGTGATATAATATTAAGCTCAGAATCTAATGCGATATAAAAGATTGACAAGTATATGATCACATTGAGCTCTTGAAGTGCATTGTTTTAATGCCAAAAAGTACCTTAGGTTTGTTAAAATATCAACATGGCACATAAAATTTTATATTAGAGAAGCATCTAAACCTGTTTTTTGATTAATTTACTAGAATAGCTTCATTGAACTACGTGAAAGGAGTAGAAGCTTCTAAGTTTCATAACTACATAAATACGGGTTGCTCTAGCCTCTAACAGGAAACAGTAAGTTTTTTTTAAAATAAAAATAAAAGATCAAATTGATTGATCAAAGTGAAATGGGAGAAATGGGATGGGATAATATATAGCAATGGGAAAGGAATCATATGGCAGTATATTTTATCAAAAACTTCCCAGAGAAAAAAAAACATGGATCACTTTTCGGGTTAATAAACTTAAAGATCACAGACAGAAAAACTCATCAGACCCAATATAAGCATGCCAAGTTAGAATCAGTAAAAGCTAACAACAATTGCCTTCTTGAATTAACGTTCTCTATTAGTGACCTAGAATCACATACAGTAGCATATTCCTTCTAATGACCTAATGATTTGTACCACAATATAAAAACATAAATAAGAGGTAACCTCATATCTTTGAGTCGCCTAGAATCACATTAGACTTGATAAAATCGTCAGAAGCAATCAGTGTAAGAGATAGTCTTCGGTCTCTGAGATAGTATAACTATAGTGATCAATTACCAAAGCAGAAGGATCTGGAAATAAAAAGGAAAGTTTTAGATGCACTACAATAAAAAGTAAAAGGGGTTGCCAGACATGGGCTGCTTATTTTGGGTATTAGATCAAACTATCTGAAATATGGACTGAAATGAATCCAAATCAAAACCAATACCTGTCCAATCTCACCTTGAGCATCTTTGAATATCTAAAAACATAGCTAAAATATCCTTTCCCATTTTTAGTGCTCACAGGCTAAGATATTACAATTCTCTAGAATCAATCAGCTATTGCATAATAAATGGTATTTGGACCTTTCAATTAGCACCTCAGTTGCTTTACCCAAGTGGCAGAATATTCTTGAATTTTTCATATTTTTATGCATTTAAAATTCTCATATAATATTTAATTGAAAATTCTGATGAAACATCAAACACTGTCTGATGGTCTCACCAATGACTCTGATTGTGTTACTGCCTGATCGGATTTTTGCATGAGCAAAACCAACATAGCTCAAATCAATCATGGAAAATCTTACCTTTCAAGTTTAAGAATGATTAAGAAAAAACTACCTGATAACTCTAAAATTTAGATTTTCAAATGAACTCCATCAATCTATAGCAAAATGACACTTCCAACAATTTATCAGTCAATTCTAAAAAAAAATGAAGTTTAAAAACAATGTCTGATACCTCTGCTGAAAAGGTTGGACCCTAAAATACGACATGAATCTGCTGAAGATTTTACGTTATAGCAGAGCAAAGCATACAAGTCCAAAAACCATCTTGCAATAACTGTAGTCGTAATACCTCAATGAAGATACAAAGTATTTTTGAAACTTCAAAGTTTAGAAAACCTAGGTTCATATTGTGTAGGTAGATAACCGTATCTAGCAACTGCTTGGAACCTCAACATTTTTTATTTGCATATTCACACATAAATGTAAAAAAAATAGAATTAACAATAGTAAGCTTTTGCTTTATCTATTCATATCCATAACCATTGTGATCCAATTGTCATTTATGAAATATTGAATGTTTTAACAAATGAGAAACTAGAAATGTCAAATTGAAATGCATAGCAAGACTCTATTTCATATTATAAGGATAAATAAGAACAGGAAAGCTCTTGAAAGTTTAAATCACATACCTAAAATAAGAGCTTTTGCTAAGTAGATCTTTCTTGTGAAAGGCTTCGGTTATAGAGAGGAAACTCGAAGAGAAAAGCTATCTTGAACCATGTAGGGAGATTCCCATACACAAAAGGTGGTAACGGAATCAATGGGCTGGAAGGCACACACAAGTTTAGACTTTAGATCCAGCTCATTACTCAGATCACCTTCCTTCCCTAACAATCACAAAATATCACAACTATGTTACCAATCAATCAAATGAATAGGCACAACCTTTCTTCATCGCTTGCCATCTACCACAATCCTATCTGAATCTACCTCATTAAATCCACAATTAAGAAACAGAATGATGGCTAAGGGATTACCCGCAAATAGGAAGCAGATTAAAGAACTGGTTGCACATTCGTTGTTTGCAATGAGGAAGAAAACGATGCAGAGATCGACTGCAGATGTTCCTCTCGGCGCCGACGGAGACGGCAGTTGTTCCTCTCGGCGGAGGCAATGGCGCTACCGCTCGTCACAACAAACGAAGAAAAGGCAGCAGTGGAGCTACTGCTTACGACGAAGGTAGCCATCGAGGAGTCGTTGCTCACGACCGAAACTAGGGAAGGTGGTCGCCATTGATGGGCGGCGGCCACGAGTGGAAGAGGAGAGGTGAAGGGCGGCGACCACGAGTGGAAGAAGAGAGGTGAAGGGAGACGTGAAGGGCGGCGGCCACGAGTGGAAGAGGAGAGGTGAAGGGCGGCAGCGGATCGGAATCAGGTGGCGATGAAGGCGATCGGGAGAAATGAAGCGAAAATGGGAAGAAATGGGGATCGGGTGGAGATTAAGGGTCGGCTTAATATAGGCAATTAAAACTTAGGACTAAATTAATTCTAAGGTTAGTTTAATTAACCTAGTGATTAATTAAACTAATCACTTGCTAATTTTTTCCCCGGTATATTACGTGAACTCCGCGTAGGTGCCGCACTTTGAAATCATAAATCGGAGTTGGCCGCTCCACTTGAACTCCGCGTAGGTGCAGCCCAATCGAAGTTCTCATCCAGGATTTCGTAGCGGAAGGACGAGGATGAACACAAAGGATCTTCGTGCTAATGATCACCGTTAGCGGGCCAACAGAGAAGATGAGGAGGTTGTCGAGATTCGACATCGAGAACTCTGAGAAAGTTTGATCCAGAACATAGACAAAGCAAAAGAGGATGTCGAGTAAAGAAGGGGGTCTGTCGATTGGAATGGAGTTCACTCCCCTTGTCAGGATGTTATATCACTGTTAGAGATAAAAGAAAAAAAGGAGAAAAAATAGGGGAGAAATGATGAGCAAGAGAATAAAATGGTTAAGTTGGACGGGAAAATAAAGAGACAACACTGCATTGAGGAACGAGGAGGAGGAAGATTCGATTACGTGACTTTAGAATGAAACAACAAATCCCTTTTCATTTTTTTTTTTGTGATTATTAATGAAAGTCATGCATGTGTCCCAATTTCTGGCATGAATTTTAAGACAGAAAAAAGACAAATGGTATAATTTCATTGACAATGGTTTATAACTGTTGTATTATTATCACAATGACAATAATTTTTTATCGTTGTACCAAACGTTGTGAAAATATTCTATTGACAACGGTTCATTTCACTATTGTCCTAATTGTTATTAAGATAAAAAAAAATTCTTAAAGACAACAGTTTTGAAAAACCATTGTAAAATGCATTGTTGATTTAAAAAAAAATATAGTCAAACGATAACGGATAGTATAAAATCGTTATTTTTTGTGTTATATGGATGCTCAAAGACAACGATTTTATTAAAAATTATTGTCTTTTATTAAAATCACAACGATTTCTCTTAAAATTATTGTCTTTGTGATATTGTCCTTTAGCATTTTTGTCATAGCGTCGCCAACCTAAGGGAAAACGTTGAAGTATTCAATTAATTTTTATTATACTTTTAGAAGGTGTAAAGAAATATAATAGAATAGGGATTTTAAAAGAGGTAATAAAATAGTTAATTATTAGAAAATATAAGTCGTGCCATCTATTTATATATATATAAATGAATTTAGGATATCTTCCATATTATTTGTGTGATCCATTTGGGAGTTTTTTTTATAATTTCAAAGACAATTTCTTTCACACAGAATTAATTTCTGCCACTGTCGATATATATATCTTAAACAGGCAATGGCATTGGATACAGGCGCTTATAATATTCGAATGAATGCAATCGCCCTTGGACTATTCAAATATGAGATAACAACTTCCCTAATGGAAGTCATGGCTTAGTGGATTGGTAGAGAAATTAGTCGGTTCTTTTGGGTTGGTTCATTGACTAGAGCAGCGTAGATATTGTCACAAGTGAATAGAGGCCGAATTTCGATGTGGAATCTAAAACTCTCACACGGACTCAAAAATCATTCACTGTTTCTGACTAACGGATCAAAGAGCATAACCTCTCGTGATTTACCTCTCTTCACGACCATCACCGGAGGACTGACGGTGAGAGACGTTGGGGGTGAACATAATCGTCTTTTGCTACAAGATAGACAAATTAGTCCAATTGAGAACACTTGGCATGATAGATCCAACAATAACCATGCTCATGCAAAAATGCTTCACGATTCATCAGACTGTATCTCGATGAAAGATATTGTTCTGAACAAGAGTATGTGTCTCAAGACTTTTGAAGAAATAATCGAGACGAAAAGAATGTCATATGTCAGTGTCATTGGTAGTTTGATATATATTATGTTGTGTATACGTCCTGACATCAACTATGTTATTGGCTTAGTTAGTCAATTCTAATCAAACTCAGGACTGAAACCCTGAAAAGTGACGAAGAGGATATTCAGATATCTGAAAGAGACAACAGATTATTATCTCTATTTTCAAGGATCATATATGAGCCTGAAAGGGGTAAAAGATTGGAATCCGTCAACCTAGCCGTCCCTACCAGTTCATCCCTGGACCATCGTAAGGGAGGTAAATTACGATAAGTCTTTGACCCTTGAGATTAGTAACTAACGCATATAGGGGTGACACCCTCGCATTTGTGAGAGATTGATCTGTTATCACCACAGACAACGCCGTTGCTAGCCACTAGACTCACGCGAGATGTAAGAGTTATTCATTTGAATGATAGGAATCTACATCAGACTATACCTTCTTGCTGAAGGGCGACGTCATCTTATGAAACAACAAGAAATAGACTTATGTAGCTCACATTTAATTATAGGATGAGGAACATCTCGCGTGATGCACATTACTCACATTTAATAAATCTCATAGCCGACGCCCTATTATTTTGTTGGTTTTATAGAAAAAGGAAAACCACAGATTCAAATTAAGTCTATCGATCTCAATTAACTCTTTTTTTTTTTCATTGTGAATAAAAAAATGATCTCCCTCTCATTTTATTCTACAAGAAAGAAAAGCGGTGGTGAAATTTCTCCGTCACGTGCAGTCTCTTTCTGTTTTAGTTACGTTGCTCTTTAGAAGATAAATTAGATGAGTACGATCCTAATATGGATTAAAAAAGAATTCTTTTATTTCTATGAAGATGATTAAAATATAATTGATACAGAAGTGATATATATGAATCGATTTTTGAAAAAAAAATTAATTTTTTTTTTTGAAATTAAATGATTCTCATATATTTTAACCACCATATCAAAATTTATAGAATCCTTCATAATTTTTTTTGAAATAGACTTATGTAGCTCTATCAACAATGTAGGTTGAATATGTGGTGTGTTCAACAATTGTGCAAGAAGTCGTATGGTTAAGAAGGTTCTTGAATCATCTGAAGATTGCTGAGGACAGTGAGAGCTCTGTGATTGTCTATTGTGACAGTCAAGTTGCTATAGCTTTTTCGAAAAATCACAAATATCACAACAAGGGCAAACATATAACGATTAAGTATAATTTTGTAAGGATTATTGTTGTTAAGAATAAGATAATTCTTGAGTGTATCCTTATACGTGTTATGCTTGCAAATCATTTTACTAATCCACTGACTAAACAATAATCATTTCAAGGACATGTGAAGTCTTTGAGACTATGAAGAATATAAAAAAATTATAATATTAATAAGATATTATAAGATGATTGGATTATAAAATATCATAATCTATTCGGTGTTTATATTTTTATTACATTTAAATAAAGTCTCAATGAGTATATTCATAGGTTGAGATCGGTCCTCTTACATGGACATGCAATCATATATATTTGTATAAGTATGAATAAAGGTAAGATCATTGTTGATGGGACAACTTGTGTAGCTGTAAATAGAGACATACCTATAAGCTGGGATCACTTTGATAGTTGTCTTAAGATGAGATCATTTTGTAAATTGATGATCGAAGTGTACCGACCATTTACTAAATTTGTTTGAAGACAGATTAGAATTCATGAATTGAATTCAGGATTAAGCATTAAGAATGTCTAGATTGAACTATGTACGATGTTAAATTTGAGAAAAATATACACTCTTTATTAGTAAAGAAAATAACATCGTAGCATGTGATTCTCATACAACATATGCTAAAACGATAATAAGGGTAGTAGGAGAATGAATCTCTGCTTCTCTACTATGTGAGTCCATGAGATTACATGTTAATCTCAATATTTTTTCTGAGTGACTATTTATTTGTCTACCTGAAGTTTTAATCAGGATATAGTACTTTAGCATGTAAACTTATTGACTGTAGATGATTCGGTCTATGGAGTATGACTAGAAAAATGATTGATTAAATGAATGGATTTTAATTAAATACATTTATATTTTTTGAGGTTTATTCACTAGTCGATTCATTTTTTATGAGCACCGAAATGAAATTATGAAACATGTCCTTGATATAGTAATAATTATGAGGAATTAGAGATGTTTATATTAATGTAATTGATATAATCTAAGTAAATAGTAAAGTACATTGATGTATCATAGAGAGCAGTCGTATGTAACTTAGAGAGTGACTATGTAAAATGTAATAATTTTTTTAGCATTGATCGCTCTATGAGCAACTATGTAAAGTGTAATATCTTTCTTAATATTGATTGCTCAGTATACTTGTTGTCGCACAAACTATTTTTCCTAAAATATGAATTGGATGTTCTTATTAGTCATTATTACTATTGGTCTTTGTTCTCAATGATCTTTGTGATCATGCCTTTGTAACTTGCCTTGGACTAGTCGGAGATATTAGTAGTTGCACCCCACGTTTGCAAGTTGTGTAGACGTGCAACCACAAGACGTGGTGCTTATTGCTCCTTTTAGGAGTGCATCCTAGTCGTGAGATTTAGGATATAGGAGACTGCGGAAGCACTGCTACGAGTAGACTATGGAAACTCGTCGAGGCAGAGCCGATCCTATTTTTTAAATTGCGTCTTGAGCCCCTAAGCGAAATATAAAAATTGGGCCCTATTTTTAGAATGCAATTTAAATATTGAGCTCTAAAATATAGATCTTTTGTGTTAAAAAATTTTAGGCCCTAGACAAGGGCTTCGATAGCCCTCCCCTAGGGTCGGCTCTGCGCCGAGGGAGAAGAACATCCAGTAAAGACAAGGTATTAATTAAAGATACAAAATAAGTTGCACTGAGGATTAATTAATCCTTTTTATTAGATCATAGCTTAAAGATACAAAATAAGTTGCACTGAGGATTAGTCTTAACTTATAAAACAACATATTGATGGCTACAGGTGCCAAAACACACGAGTCAACCTATTTATGCATGCGTATTATCAACTCGATAACTTCTACCAGAACCATAGGAGGTATATACTGAGACATCTTCTAAATATAAAAATGTCGTGGTATTTGGAAGGAATTACTAGTCGTTTTTAGCTCTTGTGAATCACGATATGTTTGCAAACTTCACTTATTATCTAAATAAAAGTGTAGGTATGTGTAGAGCCAAAATGATGCACAATTGAGGAAAGGTAGTGAGGCAAATGAAACAAGTGGCTGTGATCCAGAAAGGACAGCAAATGGTGCTCTAATTGTTCCATATGGCCTGTATCATAGCTTGGAGTTTGTTCAATGATACATACAGTTTTTCCATTAGAAACAGCAATTTGACAGTAAACAAGAAAGACAATTCTTCAAAGAGTGACAGGAATCACAAGTTTGGAAAAGATGTCTATCCAAGGAATTTCCAGCAAAACCAGTGAGAATCTTCACAATTTTTGCTCAATTTCAGCTTCATACTTTGCATAATATAGGCCATTATATAGCGATAGGCATAATAGTGACATTATAATGCAATTATATTGATCCTGTTGACGTCTCTCAACTAATTTGTCATCGGCATTTGCTCATACTCGGTTGCTTGCTACTTATCTTTAATGATCTCGTAGATATTTGAAAACTTTTTCTACATGCAATATAATCTGTTACAGGATGATTTACACCCTACCATCTATTCTTCACCTTGTTGGTTACATATTACTTCAAGCATCACCATTGGAACTTAAACAAACACGGAGATTTATATTAGCTGATGATTGTTTCATGTTTTTAAGGGTGCCTAAGCAGAGGATAGTGGATGTTTTAAGCAAAGCTATTGTGAATTTGTCTGGATGTAAGCCTTTCTTCTACTGTTTTTCATATAATAATTATGACTTTTGATAAGTTGTTCGAATTCATTTTAACATATGCAGTCTCAGTCCTAATTTTTCGCTTACAAATCTTTATCTCATGTTCTTCGTGTTTTTTTTTTTTTTGTGATCATGATTGTTATTATCAAGAAAGCTGGATACGTTGTTTCTATTGGTGTTTTAGCTAAGTTTTCATATCGGTAATGCTTGTTAAGTGAACGCGCATCTAGTTGATAATAAACAAATATTTTTCATTGTTGATAATAAACTCATATTTACCATGAAGTCGTCACAAAAATATGAATGCTTATTCTATTTATTTTTGTGTTTTCTTATTTTATTTATTTATTTATTTTAATTAGTATCGGGTATTTAAGTCTTAGACCCGACTAATTCCGAGGATGATCGGTCCTGTCCCACAGAAGTTTTCCATTGATTACTAAGGTACAATAGAAAATGTTTACGTGGACAAACTCAGCAGCTACAACATTCTCTGTTTGTCACTCTATTTGGAGAAAAATCTTATAATTATGTCATAGTTGGGATCGAATCGTAGATACCTGAGAGACGAGTTAGATACTCTACCGCTGCATCGTAGTCATGGGGGCTTGTGTTTCCTTAGTTTAGCCTCTGCTAAACATGGATAACCTATCTTCTATTTAATTTCAGGTCAGAACAATGATATGTTGATATCTACATTAATAAAGGCAATATCTATCTTCTATTTAATTTCAGGTCAGAACAATGATATATGTTGATATCTACATTAATAAAGGCAATATTGCTGCTGATCTTACATTGCAAGTGATATCACTTCAATAAATGATTTGATAAAGTATTTGCGCAACTTCTTATAATTTTAAATTTGCGCAACTTCTTATGATCCATTTTGCTGTAGAAGATTATATTAGAAAATTAATCAAAATCCTTTCCAGTTTTGATGAAGACGTAACTTTGTGTTCCATTGTAATTAAATTGTTGTCTTTGTAAATGTAAATTGTAATTATCTTATAGTAAAATTTATATAGATCATTACAATTGTTATTGATATTAATTCTTTATACATAAATGATTATCTTGTATTTTTATATGTTTTTTTACATATGCACTAAATATGTAATAATAATTGTATTTAATATTGTAATTGGTACGATGATTTAGATATTGTAATTAAATATTGAAATTGATTGTCGGTTATATATATATAATGAAAATTATTATAAATTAATGATAAAATTTAATTTTCTATCACAAATTTAATATAATTCTAACATAATAAAGCGAAGAAGATAATTAATATTTAATGATGAAAATTATTTTATGTCATTAATTAGTGACGGAATAATAAATTCTATCGTTAAATTTAACGATGAAATTTATTTTTTATCATTAAATTTAACGATCGGATTTATATTTCACCGCTAACCATTTAACAATTAATGGAATAAATAGCGACTTATGATATCAATCACTAAATTATTTTTATGATCGATTAACGAGCAACCGAATTTCTCATCGCTATATCTACACTTTCTTCCCGTGCAAGTCTGACCTCAGATCTATTCCTAAGCTTGAACGATGACTTACTCATCGATGATTCCAACAGTTCAAGCCGGTTCCAATTTAATTTTAGGATTATTCTAACAGCTAGTTGCAATTATATTAAAAATAAGAGTATCTGCGAGATAAAATATATGATGACGTGTCATTGAATTTTTTTTCTATATATAAAAGTGCTGACGATTAACGTGGGACTCTTTTTATTTTTTTTCCCCCGTAAAATTATTATTAAATATGGAATTGCAAATGGGATCTAGCTACACTTCGCATTTAACGAGATGAGATGAATGCTCACTGATCAGCTTTCCATTTCTGTAAAATTGGAATCATTCAATTTAACGATTTTTATCGATTTGTTTCACGATCATTATGAGGAAAATAAATTATAAAGAATTCTATAAATTTTGACGTAGTGACCAAGACACATAAGAATTATCTAAATTTAAAAAAAACTTTAAATATATTTCAAAATCAATCTATATTGTATCCATAAACTTCGTCGTATCTCAATGAACATGTCATATCCGTGAGGATCTCAACTTCGCATTTAATTATAGGATGAGGAACATCTCGCGTGATGCACATTACTCACATTTAATAAATCTCATAGCCGACGCCCTATTATTTTGTTGGTTTTATAGAAAAAGGAAAACAACAGATTCAAATTAAGTCTATCGATCTCAATTAACACTTTTTTTTTTCATTGTGAATAAAAAAATGATCTCCCTCTCATTTTATTCTACAAGAAAGAAAAGCGGTGGTGAAATTTCTCCGTCACGTGCAGTCTCTTTCTGTTTTAGTTGCTCTTTAGAAGATAAATTAAATGAGTACGATCCTAATATGGATTAAAAAAGAATTCTTTTATTTCTATGGAGATGATTAAAATATAATTGATACAGAAATTATATCAATCGATTTCGAAAAATAAAATAATTTTTTTTTTGAAATTAAATAATTCTCATATATTTTAACCACCATATCAAAATTTATAAAATTCTTCATAATTTATTTCTTTATAATGATCGTGAAATAAATATATAAGAATCGCTAAATTAACGATAGAATCTTTTGCATAAAAAAGAATTCTCTCGCTCTAAAATTATATGCAAAATGGTTAATTAAACGACAGAATGCGTCGCCATCAAAACCCCGCCGTTCTTTCGCCCAACTCACCCATTTAAATCTACGCTTGTTCTGCTTTTCATCTCGATCTCGACGGCGATGGGGAGCGACGGGAAGCTGGAGGGAAAGGTGGTGATGGTCACCGGCGCCTCCTCCGGCATTGGCCGGGACCTCTGTCTCAGCCTTGCCAGCGCTGGCTGTCGCGTCGTCGCGGCCGCGCGGCGGCCCGACCGCCTCAAGACCCTCTGCGAGGAGATCGCCGCGTTCCGACCGGGAAACACGACTGCCGCCGCGGCGGTAGTGCTGGACATTAGCGCCGAGGAGGCGGTCGTCGCGGCCGCTGTGCGGAGGGCGTGGGACGCGTTCGGGCGGATCGATGGGTTGGTCAATAACGCCGGAATTCGAGGTATAATTTAACTATATCGGCGGGAGCGTCTTTCTTTCTTATTTTCAAAATATAAAAGAAAATGTCGAGAATATTCTGCTCCGTCTATCTTTAACTGCTCTTTAAACCTATCAAAATTCATCATCCATCAATCTGATAAAAACAATATTGACCGCTCAACAGCTTAAAATTTTTGATAAAATAATATCATTCTTATACCCAAAATTTTTAAGAATAATGTCGGTTAGAATAATTATTAATTTTAGTTAAGATCGGCACGTAAGTTCTTTTTTTTTTTTTGGAAAAATGTTAAAAGATAAATTAAAAAAAAAATAATATAAAACAAAGTCAAGATCATTTTCTTTAAAAATAATATATAAATAGGAAACTATGGTATTCCGTTAAATCTATTAGAATATATAAAAGTTCTATTAAAACTATTATATAATCCTCTGACAATTTTGATAGCTTAAAAATTTTATTAAGCAAATCGCATTGATGATAGAGTAAGCATTGATAGTTTAGTTCTATAGAACTATTATTACATGCATATCGCATGGATGATAAAGTAAAAATAAATCATGCATGTGATTCAAGCATATATAATATATATTTTTTATTTTTATTTTAATAAATGAAGTATGACAGTACCTAATCAAGGCATATCTTATTTCTAATCTCAATTAGAGTTTGCATAAGCTAATTAATTCTGATTAATTAAGTATCATAGAGAATATATCAAATAATTAGGCACGAAAATTCTTCATTTTGATTGCTGATGAAGTTAAAAATCACCTGTTTTTTGTTTCTTCCTTCCTGATGATCAGGAGGTGTGCATACATCAGTAGATTGGCCAAAGGAGGAATGGGACGACATCATCAGAACCAATCTGACTGGCACATGGTTAGTTTCCAAACTCGTGTGCAGGCTGATGCGCGACGCCAAGGCGAAAGGATCCGTGATCAATGTTTCATCCATCGGCGGTCTCCTTCGCTCTCGTTTTCCAGGATCGACCGCTTACGATGTTTCCAAAACAGCTCTTCATGCACTCACTCAGGTAATACAATGAATTAAGCCTTAATTATATTCCTGCAATTTATATATGCTTGGATGTCATGCATGCGAGTTACATGTGTTAATTAATAAATGAGGATGGATCTTGTATATGTATATATAAACAGGCAATGGCATTGGACGTGGGGGCTTACAACATTCGGGTGAACGTGATCGCGCCGGGACTGTTCAAATCCGAGATAACAGCTTCCCTAATGGCGAAGCCGTGGCTGAGTGGAGTCTTGGAGAAAATAATCCCATTGAGAACGTTTGGCACGACGGATCCAGCAATAACCATGCTGGTGCAGTACCTGCTTCAGGATTCGTCCGAGTACATTTCGGGCAATGTTTTCATTATCGATGGGGGTACCTTTCTCCCAGGAGTCCCCATCTTCTCCTCCCTCTGATATATACCTTATATGCTTCTTCTTCTAAATTCTTGGATTATCGCTGCTGCACTACTATAATCTCCATTAATATAATTATTAATATAATATATCGGTGTGTGATGACACTATGGTTTGGTTTCAATAAGAACAATTCGATCTCAAACTTTATCTGTTCTGTATTTGGCAACAATGCCAGGCCATGTGATTCTGAATAATATTAACATGCAGCCAGTGTAGACAAGAAAATTAACTCTGTTGTTTAGTAGGATCACGGATGTTTTACCTTTTGATATTCAAATCTTCCAATATTAATGAAGAAGTCAAGAACGTTTTTAGATTCATGTGCATGTTTATTACTTTCTTTCGCTTTTATGTTTTTGTGTTTTTTTTTCATATTTGTTGTAGATCCATCGACAGGATCTTATATTAGATCGTATGTTTTATTTTGTTAATGCATATGCGGCAATGCGATCTTTGATGGAGTAAAATTCTTTAATTGATATCAAAGCTATAGATTTTGTGTCAATGTTTGTACACTACGAAAATTATAGGCTTTGGCGACGAATTTTACAACGAATTTTTTTCGTTGCAAATAATTCACAGCTAACTTCTGCAACGAAAAAAAAATCGTTGCAAATATTGCAACGAATAAAATTTTCATTGCAAAATTCGTTGTAAATTTGGCGATGAAAATATTTGTTCATCGTCAAATTTGACGACGAAACATAGTTCGTCGTCAAATTTGTGACGAAAAAATAGTTCGTCGCCAAATATGTGACGAAAAAATAGATTGTCGTAAAAATTTAACGACGAAAATAACTATTCGTCACAAATTTTACGACGAAAATAACTATTCGTCGCCAATTTTGGTGACGAAAATAACTATTCATCGCCAAATTTACGACTAAAACACAATTTATCGCAAAAGTCTATTTTCATGAATAAAAATTAATTTGGCGACGAATATTTTTTCGTCGCCAAATCTACAATGAAAAAAAAATCGTTGCAAAATATTCAAGGCCAGTCGACTGAAGAATACCATCAGTAGACTGACGTCTGACCAATTCGACTGATCAGTCGGCTACCAAAGATTCTATAAGATGCTACAGTAACAACAGTCGACTGGCGAGTGAACAATCGACTGATCCTAATGATCAATCGACTTATAATGGTCGTGAAATATCAGTCGACTGATCTCGCAGATTTTTCAACAAAATTATATTTTCGTCGCCAAATTAGCGACGAATTTTTTTTTTCGTCGCTAAATTTGAGACAAATCTTGTTTTCGTCGCAAATTTGAAATATTATGAAAAAAATACTATTATATAATTTACTGTTTTTACCTATTTTTACAAATTTTACATCAAACACATCTAACAATATATAAAAATTCACACATCAAACTTGATAAACACATCTAATCATTTAAAGTGATTCATAAATACAAATAATAAATCATTCATCGTATGAAACTTATAATACAAAAATATCGAATCTGGCTAACAAGTCAAGAAACATTTAGGTATAAAATTGAAACATAACTACGTCATCAACTCTCATGTATCTTTCATCTCGCGTACCTTCCCTCTCAACAATTGATCCTGCAACTGGAGAAGGAGATCCTACAGCTGGAGAACCGAAGATCCTGCAACTGGAGAAGGAGATCTTGCAATTGGAGAACCAGAAGATCCTGTAACTGGAGAAGGAGATCCTGTAGCTAGAGAAAGGGCCGAAGACACATGTCCTGCAAGTGAATCAAATGATACAGGGGGTTAAAGCAAAGGAAGGGAGTATTCTTCCATCACTATTTCATCTATAACCGTCACGTCCAAACTATCAATCATAATTATTAGAATAATAAAGTATAAAAAAATCGCATCTTCATCAGATGTATAAGGAATAATATGAAAAAATTTATCATATTTTATCTGAAGTACTAGACGCTGAAATAATATACTAATATATAAAAAAAAATCTCTGACGCCTTATAACTTACAATTTTTTTTCTTCGCTCGATTTGCATCACTATTTATATATGGTATCTTAACTTCTTCAGTTGAACTCTCGCCTTCGACTTTTCTCTGACTTAGACTTGGAATCATGTCTAGTAACATGACATGAAGAGAATCTGTCAAAATTGTTCTAACTTTTTGTGTCATCCTGAAGTGACTCTTGTATTCTGGACGACACAAGAAGTTAGAATAATTTTGACAGATCCTCTACATGTCATGTTACTAGACATGATTTCGAGTCTAAGTCAGAGAAAAGTCAAAGGTGAGAGTTCGACCGGAGAAGTTAAGATGCCGCATATAGATAGCGATGCAAATCGAGCGAAAAATTTTTTGTAAATTATAAGGCATCAGAGAATTTTTTTTATATATTAGTATATTATTTCGGCGCAAGAAGAATGAAGAGAGGCTGGCAATGGTGTGTTTGCTGACAAAATAATCCACAATATCAGGATATGAAGTGCTTAGATATTAGATTATGGCAACATAATAAGATGAACAAGTATGACATACCTTAGGCACTTTCATTTCGCGGAAATAATGAGACATTCTTCCTTGAGGATACATCTACATTATAGGCACATATCACAACATAATTAGGTTTAGAGCTTTATACATGCTTTATGCATCACAATTGTGCAAATGGTCCATTTACACACTCAGGCAAATGATTATATGGTCAGTATAGCATGTATTACAAAATCATGGATTGGTTTGTGAAATCAAAACCAATTCACTGAGCCAACTCACTTGAGCCCACAACTTGATACATCCGTTACCTTTTCTCTACGAACTAGATAGAAGAGCTCATAGGTAAAGTATTACCCGAACCAAGTAGAGGGTTCAATGGAGAAAAAAGAGAGGAACGGGTCGAACACAAGCGCTTGAGATAACTGGTACGGAAAAGTAAATGAAGGTACTCGGCACGACAAAGCGAAAAAGTACTTCGTTGGGAAATAGGCCAGAATCGGTTCGGCCAAATAAGCCCAAAGACAGGTGAGGCGGATGAGAATCGGTTCGGTCAAATAAACCCAAAGACAGGAGGGGCGGATGAGAATCGGTTCGGTCAAATAAGCCCAAAGACAGGAGGGGCGGATGAGAATCGGTTCGGTCAAATAAGCCTAGAAGGCCAAGGGGGCGGATAAGAATCGGTTCGACCACATAAGCCTAAAGACAGATGGGGCGGATAAGAATCGGTTCGGCCACATAAGCCTAAAGACAGATGGGGCGGATGAGAATCGGTTCGGCCAAATGAGCTTTAAGGCTATACTATCCGTGAGCCAGAGACCTAAGTTAGTTTTACCAGAAGTAGATGGTTGAGGGGGACGGGCTAACCTAGTTTCCTGGAATAGGGATGAGGGGGTGATATGTAACAGAAAGAGAGGTCCCCACATAATATTCCGAGGAGCCTTCGTCCCTCGTACCTGTAACAGAATTATTCCTCAGGTGGACGTGGTGGCCACGTGTACGATGAGGATAACCCATGAGATAGTGATGGATCAGAGGAAGGGGATAAAAGGCAAAGAGAGGAGAAAAGAAAGGGATCGACAATCATTCCATCGGACGCGAAACAAAGACACAAGAGAAAGAGGAGAGCTGTCGTAACTTCGCCGGAGAAGAAGAGCAGCGACCCTGACTATTGCGTCGCACGTACTCTTTCTTGTATTTGTAACCCAACTGTAAGAGGTTTTCTCCTCCGCCTCGGGAAGTTTCCTTTCCGTAAAGGAGGGCATTCATAGTGGAAAGTGCTTGGGCATTGTCCCCGGTGAGAGAGCTCACCTCCGTGGAGTAGGAATACTCATTCCGAACCACGTTATATCTTGTGTTCTAGTTTTCGCTGTATGTTGGGGTGGTTTTGCGTTTCTTGACTTCGTCTTCTACATCCATTTTTACTGTTGCGGCCTGTGAGAACCCTCCCAAAAGCTCCCTTCGTGCCTCCGTCGCATCGAAAGGGGGTAAAGTGAATTTTCCTCGCCGCATCAGTTGGCGCCGTCTGTGTGAATATTTGAGCTGGACGTCGAGATGCAACCAGAAGAGATACAACAGCCCGCTGCTTCCGCAGCGGAGGAGCGCCCCATCATTCTCCTACCATCACAGTTGAAGACCCTGATGGAAGACGCTATTACAGAGGCCCTTGCTAGAGAAAGGAGAAGGACTGGATATCTGCATCCTCATTCCGGTGAACCTTCTTTCCGAGGTCCACCCCCAGAAATGCCTCCTCCATCTCGTACCGCCGTCAATGTGGAAGTAGTGCCTGGAGAAGGACTTGGGGGAAGAGCACCTCATAACACTATGCCCTTCACCCAAACTCGAAGGGAAGAATAGGGCGAAAGTCAATCAACCAGACCTCCAAAAGTATATGAGTCCAATCCCTTTACAATGGACATCCTCTCTGAAGTCCCCCCGTCCTACTTTCGGAATCCTCAGATCGATAAGTATGATGGCTCGACGGATCCCGAAGAGCACCTATCGCAATTCGACGGAGCAGCCTCGCTCCACTGTTATACCGATGCTCTCAAATGTCGAGTTTTCTGGACCACCTTAACCAGCTCGGCACAAAAATGGTTTAATACTCTGCCCCCAGGATCCATCACTTGTTTCGCTGATTTCCGGGGGATGTTCAGCCGGGAGTTTTCCAGCTGCAAGGCGTATAAGCATGACGCCTCTATCCTAATGCACCTCACCCAGGGACCCTCAGAATCCCTTAGAGGGTATCTCCACCGATTCACTTCTGCAGCTAGGGGAATCCCCTCTGCCAGATCAGAAGCTTTTAGAGGCGCTATTCTACACGGGCTGAAGGAGGGCCCCTTCCTCAGTTCCTTGTTAAGACAACCCGCTGACAGTTATTAGGAGCTGCTAGGCCGTGCGGAGCAATTTATCCGCGAGGAGGAAGGATTGAAAGTGCGGAGAGTTGAACGGGTTGCCGCAGCAGTTCCAACTGAAAGAGCTCGCCCCGCCCCTCCTCAAGCACCCCCTCGGTGGGGATATGTGCGATCTTTTCGACAAGAGTCTCCTAGGCCTCGTCCACTACTACAGGGTGTTCGCCCCGTACCGCCGTTACAAATTATGGTCGCTGAAGCACTTCCTCCTGCAAGGACTTGGAAGGAGCGGGAGATGGAATTTTATGACCAACAGGGTCTGCTGCAACGACCCTTAGGATACAGGGGGATCCCACGTAACCCCCCCCCCCCCCCCGCCCCATTCTTCTGCCAATATCATACGGAATATGGTCACGCTAGTGGCCGATGTTTCAAGTTATAGGAGGAACTGGATCGCCTCCGAACCGCATATCCGCAATTGAGGTTCCAGACGGGAGGACCAGCAAGGCGAGGCCCCCGACCCGATGTAACCCATCTAGGGTCGTATAATCAACAACCTCAAGTCACTTTCCCCCAAACGCCGTCCCGGGAGATTGTCTCTCAAGAAGGCCCATCGGGTGAGGGCCCTTCATCCAATCTAGATAATGCTCCCACACGGGGGGTTATCCATGTTATAGCTGGAGGACCTACCGACGGAGACTCTAACCGGGCGCGGAAGTCATACGCCCGTCTCATGGAGAGTTTAGCCATAAATCGCCACCGACGATCGCTCAAATTACCTTTGCCTGTTTCGTTCGGATCGGAAGATCTCCAAGGTGTCCTGCTGCCCCACACAGACGCCCTAGTTATTCGTATATCCCTGGTCAATTATGAAGTGGCCAGGGTGTTGGTCGACTCGGGAAACTCCGTCAATATCCTTTTCCAAGAAGCTTTCGGACAGATGCAGCTGGGAAATGCCCAGCTAAAAGATGTGGCCACCCCCCTCTTTGGGTTCGCAGGGCATGTGGTCCACCCTACCGGGCAGATTTCGTTGCCCCTAACTCTGGGCGTAAAGCCCAGCCAGAAAGCCAGTATTATACCTTTCCTCATTGTGGATGCTCCGTCCACTTATAATGCTATTCTTGGTCATCCTTTCCTTACTATCTTTCAGGCCGTGGCTTCCCCGTACCACCAGAAGCTGAAGTTCCCAGTTGGATCGTTGGTGGGAGAAGTGCGAGGGGAACAAAAGGTCGCCCGTAGCTGTTATGTACAAATGGTTCGGGATGACCAGAAGAATGCCCGAACCGATGATCTCAAAGGCAAAACTATCATCATTTCTGATGTCTGCGTCTTGGAGGAATCCCCCCCCAAAGCCGACAAAATAGAGGAAGGAGAGTTGGTGGAAATCGCTCCGAGAAAGGCTACATGGGTAGCACAGCAGCTGGAAGCCAAGGAGGAGCTGGTGGCCTGCCTGAAGGAGAATGAAGACATCTTTGCGAGAGATGTGCATGAGCTCACTGGGATCAACCCTCACGTGACTGAACACCATCTCAATATAACCAGAGGAGCCCGACCTGTCCAACAGAAGCGGCGACATTTTGGACCGGAGAAGGACAAGGTCATAGCTGAAGAGGTGGAAAAACTGCTAAAAGCGGGTCATGTAAAGGAAATCCAGTTTCCCGAGTGGGTTTCCAATATAGTCTTGGTCCCCAAGCCTTCTGGGCAGTGGAGGATGTGTATCGATTTTCGTGATTTGAATAAAGCGTGCCCTAAAGACTGCTACCCCTTGCCTCGTATTGATCAGTTGGTAGACTCCACTGTAGGATATGAAGTGGTGTCCCTAATGGATGCATATCAGGGATACCATCAAATACCTTTGGCCAGAGAAGATCACAAGAGGGTTAGCTTTGTGACGGCAGGAGGGTTATACGTTTATGTGGAAATGTCGTTCGGATTAAAGAACGTAGGGGCCACCTATCAGCGCCTTATGGACAAGATCTTTGCAAAGCAGAAAGGGAAAAATGTGGAAGTCTACGTGGATGACATCTTGGTCAAATCAAAGACCACTGGGGATTTAGTCAAGGATTTAAATGAAACCTTCGCTACATTGAGACGGTTTAATATGAAGCTAAACCCTAACAAATGCCTGTTTGGGGTAAAAAGCGGCAAGTTCTTGGGGTACATAGTAACTGAGAAGGGGTTGCAAGCCAACCCTGAGAAGGTGCAAGCGTTGTGCAACATGAAATCACCCACTAATCTGCGAGAGACCCAGAAGTTGGTGGGCAGGATTGTTTCTTTATCCCAATTCATAACCAGATCGGCGGACAAAGGGCTGCCTTTCTTCAAGATTCTGCATAAGGCTACTAAATTTCAGTGGGACGATCAATGCGAACAGACTTTCCAGGAGTTGAAGAAATATTTGGCTGGACTCCCACTGCTAGCTAAACCAGTGGTCGGAGAACCGTTATGGATGTATTTGGCCGTCTCAGAGGGAGCTATTAGTTCGGTTTTATTGAAGCAAGAAGGCTCTCACCAGCAACCTATTTATTATACCAATCATATTCTGAAGGGGGTTGAATTCTGTTATACAGAGCTGGAGAAGCTGACATATATTCTGGTGTTGACCGCCCGCAAGTTGAGGTCGTATTTTCTGGCTCATCCCATCACCGTTCTAACTCACAGCGAATTGGGCAAGGTCGTCACTAAGCCCAATTTCTCCGGAAGATTGGCCAAATGGGTGGTAGAATTAAGCGAATATGATATTCACTACCAACCCCGAACGGTTATCAAGGCCCAAGCGTTCGCAGATTTTCTAGCAGAGGTACCTTGCGGCCCGGAAGATGAATTGGCTCGGATGGCTAGCGCTATGGAAGGAATGAAGTCATTGGAAACAGTTCATGTGGAAATCCATACTTCCTTAGCGATATGCAACGTAGAGGAAGACGCACCCGAATCAAGCCTAATTCCTGATTGGAGGACTGACATCATAGCTTATTTACGGCACGGGAAGGTCCCTGAAGAAAAAGTAGCGGCATCTGCTTTAATGTGCCGAGCCAGACGGTTTACCCTCTTAAATGGAGACTTATACAAGACCTCTTTCGAACGACCCTTATTGAAATGCTTGGGAAGTGAGGATGTGGAATGGGTACTCCGGGAGATTCATGAAGGTTGTTGCAGTAATCATCTAGGAGGGAGAGCTTTAGCAAAGAAGACCCTATTAGCAGGATATTTTTGGCCTACTCTCCAACAGGATGCCGCTCGTATAGTGCAGGCTTGCCCAGCTTGTCAGAAACATAACAACCGGTCCGAACGGCCGGCTGAATTAATGAAAGTTGTGGTCGCTTCATGTCCTTTTGATAAATGAGGAATGGATATAGTAGGCCCGATGCCAGTGACACCTTTGCAGAAGAAATTTTTATTGGTGGCTGTGGATTACTTCTCCAAATGGGTGGAAGCAGAGCCCCTGGCCAAAATTACCGAGAATGTTGTAATACAATTCTTATGGAAGAATATTGTCTATCGATATGGTATTTCTCGGAGGATAGTTAGTGATAATGGACGTCAGTTCCAAGGCAAAAAGATCAAAGAATGGTGTCAAAGTCTCAACATTCAGCAAGCTTTCAGTTCGGTAGCTCACCCTCAAGCTAATGGGCAAGTGGAAGTAACTAACAGAATTCTCATTCAAGGATTAAAGACCAAATTGGGGGCTCAGAGGGGAAACTGGGTAGAAGAATTGTCAGGAGTCCTGTGGGCCTACCGAACTACACCAAAGACTGCAACAGGGGAAACTCCCTTCAGTTTAGTATATGGGACGGAAGCTGTTATTCCGGTCGAAGCTCTTTTAAGTAGCGCTCGGATAGAGGTGTACGAACCAGATTAGAACCAACTTATTCGAACCACTGAGTTGGACTTGGTGGAGGAAAAGCGGGAGATGACACGGAGGCGAGCGGAATTTTACAAGCGAATAGTACAGCAAGCCTTTAATAAGAAGGTGATGCCTCGAAGATTTCAAGAGGGGGATTGGGTGTTGCGAAAAGTTAATCCCGCTGGAGACCCTGGAAAGTTGGCTCCGAACTGGGAAGGGCCTTATGAAGTAACACGTCGCGTAGCGGGGTCAACATATTACCTGAAAGATGACCAGGGCAAAGAATTTCTGTGACTCTGGAACGCCATTCATTTGAAACTTTTTCACACTATATGAGAAGTGAGGGATAGAAGAAAAGGAGTTGTGGGGTTCCCGAGGGGGTGTACTCCCTAACTTGATTGTATTAATTAGACGCGAAGTAGCCCCAAATTTTATTAATGAGCCATTTACAATTGCGGTACGGTACCTTTAATAAACTTTGAAAAGGAAAAAAGAAGATGGAAAGGAAGCTCCCATTTCGAAGCAATGCATCGAATTACAGCTTAAATTGGTCGGGAGGGTAGCGTCGAAAGTCAGCCTCCCAATTTAAAGAGAACGAAAGATAAGTTGGAGGAGGTAATCCTTGATCAGCATATTGCCGAACCGCTTCATTAAATCCGTCCTGATAAGTGGCGCGCAACAAAATGATGAGTCACTCCTGTTGGTTCGGGCGGTCCGGACTTCGGTCTCGATGAAGTCTGTGACACTTCTCTTAATGCTCCCGAAGATCTCAACGCATGTCACTGTAACGTCTAGATACTTCCATAATGACGTCCGCCAAGACTGAAATATCGTCGGCTCGGGAAGTTTGGTCTTGCTACATAAGGTGCGTCATCTCCACCATATTTTGACGCATCGAAGATGAAATTCCCTCTACTGCTTCAGAGTAGGATCTGGTTCGGACGAGTTCAGTGCTCAGTCTCTGGAGGGAAGTTTCTTGCCTGCATAGACGGGCGTGAGCATGCGCCCTGGAATTTATGAGGGATGAATTTTCTTGTACCTCCTTGCATAAGCGGGTGCGGAGGTCCCCTATTTTGTCCTGTGCCTTCCGGTATTGAATCTGCAGACGAGCGGTGGTGTCGGAGTCCTGTTGTTTCCCTTGGAGGTGCTCTGCTACCTTCCCTTGAAGGCGTATTAATTCTCGAGAAGAGGAAGACTCCTCGTCAAGATGAGCCGGCTGGACTTCCCGCTGGAGGAAGGATGGCTCCACACCCACTCATTTATTGTTTTTGTAATCTTTGCAATGGTATCGATCTTTTGAATTTGTTGGCGAGTTTACATCGATTGCTCTGGCATAGGTGCGCTTGTTGAACAGAGTTGTTCTTGATTACAGCGTACCGCTAAATCTTCCGTTCTTCGCGCTCAATTCCAGAACTTGAGCTCGGTATTGATGAAGAGAGCGGTCCAACTCTTGGTAGTTGGTCAAGGCCTGCACACCAGTTGTGGAGAAGAAATTGATTAGTAAGATAAAGTTAGGGAAGCTGATTGAAAAAACATACCAAATCAAGGGCATGACGTAGGCCTTCCATGCGAGGAACCAATTCCTCTGAATTCAGGATCCGAAGACTCCTGGGGGAAAGGAAAGAAGATGAGACATATGATGTTGAGGAGGGAATTCCACTTATAATGGGGAGAATGGGGGTGGTATCCATGGGTTGAGAAGGGAAAGGAGGAGGGGCATCAGTCAGAAGGCTCATGGGGGTGGTAATCAGAGGCAGCATATCAGGAGCCGGAGGAAGAACAGGTGTCATAACCGGCTGTGAGGTAAGCATGGCAGGAGGGACGGAGGGAAGCTGGTTGGACGAGGAATCCGGAGAGGATGATGTGATGAGCACAGGGATGGAGGAGTCTTCAATGGGAAGGAGAGAAGTAGAAGGACACTGGTTAGTGCCCATAGGAGGAGAAGGGATCTTCAGGCGATGAGTGGAGGGGGAAGTAGGCAGTGAGGGGATATCAATCGCCATGGGTTCAGAGGGAATCGTATTCAGGGGAAAAAGAAGGCAGAGGTGAGCCAGCCTCTGTCGTTGGCTGACATGGAAGTACATCCTCCCCAGGTTTATCCTCAGATTGTGGTGAAGGGGAAGGCGACTTCCGAACATTTATGGCGGAAGGAGAAAGAGTGGGAGAGCTAGGGTTTGTAAATGACGGAGGGAAGGAAGAGGGGTTGATTACCCCGGTTTCCTCTGGGATGGAGGTAACAAGAGTTCCAGGAGGAGGAGAGGAAGAAAGGCGAGACGGAGCAGGTGCGGTGGTGATCGAGGAAGGTGAAGAGGAAGACGAAGCTGACGGCTAACCGGCGCCTCGCTTGAGGTTTGAGTAACGGTTCGCTATTTCTTGAAAGAAGGTGGAATGCATCTTGCTGGTCTGAGAATAAGGAAAAAGGGCTGAAGTAGGGGATTGAGGCAACGAAGTATGGCGGCGGAAAAATGAACAGACGAAGACGAAGAAGATGAAAAGGCGTAAGGAATGAAGGTAATAAGAGGGAAGACGAAGAATCCCCTATAAAAAGGGAGAAGAATGGGCTCATAGTGATTATTGGGCCCCTTGTTTATGGGAAAGGAGGCCCTAAGTGGAAGTAAAACGAGGATTTATTCTGCAGATGACCCATTATGTGTTGAAGCCCTCGCTTTCATAAGAAGGATGAAGATAGGAAGAATAGTGGTGTGAAAACATCACAAACTTTATGCTGAAGGCCTTTAGGCACTACATGTTATTCTATTCCCGTATGATGGTGAAACAGAAGAACCGAGATTTCCTTGGTTATACTTAATTTTTATCCCCGCGAAGCAGAAGAAATCTCCGTGTGGTGGTGGAGCGGAAGAACCGAGATTTCCTCGGTTATACTTAATTTTTATCCCCGCGAAGCAGAAGAAATCCCCGTGTGGTGGCGGAACGGAAGAACCGAGATTTTCTCGGTTATACTTAATTTTTATCCCCGCGAAGCGGAAGAAATCCCCGTGTGGTGGCGAAACGGAAGAACCGAGATTTCCTCGGTTATATGTAATTTTTATTCCCACAAAGCGGAAGAAATCCCCGTGTGGTGGCGGAACGGAAGAACCGAGATTTTCTCGGTTATACTTAATTTTTATCCCTGCGAAGCGGAAGAAATCCTCATGTGGTGGTGAAACAGAAGAACCGAGATTTCCTCGGTTATACTTAATTTTTATCCCCACGAAGCGGAAGAAATCCTCGTGTGGTGGTGGAACGGAAGAACCGAGATTTCCTCGGTTATACTTAATTTTTATCCCCGCGAAGTGGAAGAAATCCCCGTGTGGTGGCAAAACGGAAGAACCGAGATTTCCTCGGTTATATGTAATTTTTATTCCCGCGAAGCGGAAGAAATCTCCGTGTGGTGGCGGAACGGAAGAACCGAGATTTCCTCGGTTATACTTAATTTTTATCCCCGCGAAGTGGAAGAAATCCCCGTGTGATGGCGGAACGGAAGAACTGAGATTTCCTCGGTTATACTTAATTTCTATCCGCCAAGAAATCCCGTGTGGTGGTGGGAGCGGAAGGCGAGGTCTCCTCAGTTATATATCATTTTTGTCCCCGCAAAGCGGAAGAAGTTAAAGTCCTTATTTAACTTTGTATTATTTTATTCCCGTGCAGCGGTAGAGCAGCAGAGTTGGCTCATTTAGCGGCTCTATATTATTATATTCCCGGTAGGGTAAAAAGGCAGAAGAGCCGAAATATGCCTCAGCTAAATGTCAGTCTATGTAAATATGAAAAAAAAAAAGTAAAGCGTGGCATAACTCAAGAGATACCGGAAGAAGAAGATAAACAGGAAAAGTTCACTAATGCGGGAAAATTACATATTCTAAGTCATTTACAAAAAGGAGATAACAAAAGAAACCCTTATACATCTAGGGTATTACAGTTCTTTGTTGGGAGGAATGGATGGAGCTCCTTTGCGCAGTTGAGGTTGGCACAGTAGTTGCCGAAGATAAGACTGCTGCAGGAAGATTTGCTTGGATAGCTCCTTTTGGGACCCGACCAGTTGTTGACGCAAAGAGCGGTTACTAGCGGAAGCTTCCCTCAGCCGCTGTTGCAAATACCTCACCTGCTCCTCCAGGTTAGCTATGTAGCGGCGATCGTCTATCTGTTCTTGAGAGAGGAATTGCGCCTCTGTGGTCCATGACAAAGGGAAAGAAAAGGGAAAGATAGAAGCTATACGGTAAGGGTTGAAAGTCTTTATAGCGAGGAAGGAGAAGAGCGCATTTGTTTGTAGAAGAGATGGGGATAATAAATGCCAGTGAAGAAGGGGAAGCGTAGAGACAGTAGGTGGAAAGTCGCCAGAACTGTAAATGTAATTAAGAGGGTATGAATCCCCAGGAGATGGTAAAAGAAGGTATGTTCGGGCCAGATTACAGTCCTTTTGAGGACAGAAATCTTACTTCTACAGGAAAACGACAAAAGCAAATATCAGTTCCCTCCCTCATTTTTATTAACATGTTTGAAAAGGATTACATCATTTAATCTATGAAGGTTTTTTGTTGCTTTTAACAGAAGAAGCATTCAAAGGTTCCTAGGGTGGGGAAGATGCCAGGATAACCCTATAGCGCTCGCCTTGAGCGGGAGGAATGATTGATGGACCTTCATCGAAAGGAGGAGGATGAGCTCTCGCCGGGGAGACTGGGAGGAAGGCCAGCGCCGGTGGAAGTGGGGGAAGTTCGACAGCAGCACGGAGGTCTCCCACTGTGTACTCTCATGTGAAGGGAGGATTCCACACCCTATTGCGGAATGAGGGAAATGGTGCACGAAAGGACCTCCCTGTAGAAGGGGTTGGAGTTGGAATGGGAGGCAGAAAAGGAAGGGGGCGGAAGGCTGAGGTGGTGGTTGAGCGGGTCTCCGAATCTTCAATGTCTTCAGAAACCCAGTCTTGTAGCTCAAAAGATTCTGATTCTGAAGAAATCTCGATGGGGTGCCCCGCTGAAGCCATGAGAGTGAGATAGAGGGACGAAGACATGGAGGGCAATGATTTATAGTGGAAGGAAAGCGACGGCAGAAGTTCTTGGGAAGGGGAAGAAGATGAAGAGAGGCGATATCGTTTAGAGCGATAGAGGGATAGGGAAGATCAACAGGCGAAAGTTATTTAAAGTGTTGTCCAAACCAAAATTGGGTCGGATATGAATAATGTCATTCGCGACCTTCCAAGTAAGTCCCCGAACCAACTCGATGATGGTGCCGTGCGACACAAGAAAAGGAATGATAGTATAAAAAGAGGAAAGATTGAAGTTGGTCCAGAATTTCCGACCCGCAAGAAGACATACAGGGATGATAATAAAAGTTATGGTTAACATAATTGTTCTTCATTGATAAGGAAAAAGTCATTACAAGAAGCGGAACATTAGAAGTTACAATTCAAATAGTTCAGGAGGACACTTGGCTAAGGCGTCTACAGGATTTAAGTAGCTAGTGTTCGTACCAAGGGACGGGTATCCTCGTTCGGCATTTTGAGCCGAAGACCCCTCCAAACCTAGTATGAATAGATCTACCCCCTTCTTGACGTATCACCCCTTAAGATCAGCTTCTTACTCCTTCAGCTGATCTTGACATTTGGCCAGCTGGGCTCGACTTTCCGCCAATTCGGCCGCCAAGGCATCTTTTTCGGTGGCTGCTTGTATGACTTGCCGTCCCAGAGTTGAAAGAGCCTCAGAGTACTCTTTGTGAAGGGTGGGCTGTTGCCGAGCCACCGGTGATAAGGCTTAAGGAAGAGCCGCCACCATGGAAGAAAGCTCCTGACATTTTTCTATACAGGATTTCTTGGTAGCTTCCCAGGTTTGACGCTCCAGTTGAAGCCTGTAGCGTTCTTGCTGAAGCTGTAGAATTGTAGTCGAGGAGTCAGCAACTTTAATCATGGCGTCCCCAAGGTGCCCTTTATATTCCTTCAGTTCACGGGCTAAGACGTTCACCTGTTGCAGTTCACTAGATTGGAGGAAAACTCGCCGTTCGAGTTCCTCATTCTTCCTTCTGATTCCTCCTTCTCGCCAATTGCATCATTGCATCTTCACATTGGCCCCTCAGGTCCGCTTCCTTCGCCTCTTGCTCGCTTAACTGCCGAACAAGCTCTTTCTGTTGCGCTATAGCGGCGAAGTGGTGGGTCTCCACACTGGATTGGAACTGAGCCAGCTGGACTACCATGTTGTGGTGATGGGATGAGGCCTGGAAGAAGGAAAGCAACGTCAGTGTATGCCGACACATAGAGACGTATAGTAAAGCTAAGAAAGAAATAGCAAATACCTCGGCCATCAGTTGGCCAGGTTAGCTATGTAGCGGTGATCGTCTATCTGTTCTTCAGCAGGAGAGGAATTGCTGCCCTGTTCCGATGGTTGGTCCATGACAAAGGGAAAGAAAAGGGAAAGATAGAAGCTATACGGTAAGGGTTGAAAGTCTTTATAGCGAGGAAGGAGAAGGGCGCATTTGTTTGTAGAAGAGATGGGGATAATAAATGCCAGTGAAGAAGAGGAAGCGTAGAGACAGTAGGTGGAAAGTCGCCAGAACTGTAAATGTAATTAAGAGGGTATGAATCCCCAGGAGATGGTAAAAGAAGGTATGTTCGGGCCAGATTACAGTCCTTTTGAGGACAGAAATCTTACTTCTATAGGAAAACGACAAAAGCAAATATCAGTTCCCTCCCTCATTTTTATTAACATGTTTGAAAAGGATTACATCATTTAATCTATGAAGGTTTTTTGTTGCTTTTAACAGAAGAAGCATTCGAAGGTTCTTGGGGTGGGGAAGATGCCAGGATAACCCTATAGCGCTCGCCTTGAGCGGGAGGAATGACTGATGGACCTTCATCGAAAGGAGGAGGATGAGCTCTCGCCGGGGAGACTGGGAGGAAGACCAGCGCCGGTGGAAGTGGGGGAAGTTCGACAACAGCACGGGGGTCTCCCACTGTGTACTCTCATGTGAAGGGAGGATTCCACACACTATTGCGGAATGAGGGAAATGGTGCACGAAAGGACCTCCCTGTAGAAGGGGTTGGAGTTGGAATGGGAGGCAGAAAAGGAAGGGGGCGGAAGGCTGAGGTGGTGGTTGAGCGGGTCTCCGAATCTTCAATGTCTTCAGAAACCCAGTCTTGTAGCTCAAAAGATTCTGATTCTGAAGAAATCTCGATGGGGTGCCCCGCTGAAGTCATGAGAGTGAGATAGAGGGACTAAGACATGGAGGGCAATGATTTATAGTGGAAGGAAAGCGACGACAGAAGTTCTTGGGAAGGGGAAGAAGATGAAGAGAAGCGATATCGTTTCGGCGATAAGAGGGATAGGGAAGATCAACAGGCGAAAGTTATTTAAAGTGTTGTCCAAACCAAAATTGGGTCGGATATGAATAATGTCATTCGAGACCTTCCAAGTAAGTCCCCGAACCAACTCGATGATGGTGTCGCGCGACACAAGAAAAGGAATGATAGTATAAAAAGAGGAAAGATTGAAGTTGGTCCAGAATTTCCGACCCGCAAGAAGACATACAGGGATGATAATAAAAGTTATGGTTAACATAATTGTTCTTCATTGATAAGGAAAAAGTCATTACAAGAAGCGGAACATTAGAAGTTACAATTCAAATAGTTCAGGAGGACACTTGGCTAAGGCGTCTACAGGATTTAAGTAGCTAGTGTTCGTACCAAGGGACGGGTATCCTCGTTCGGCATTTTGAGCCGAAGACCCCTCCAAACCTAGTATGAATAGATCTACCTCCTTCTTGACGTATCACCCCTTAAGATCGACTTCTTACTCCTTCAGCTGATCTTGACATTTGGCCAGCTGGGCTCGACTTTCCGCCAATTCGGCCGCCAAGGCATCTTTTTCGGTGGCTGCTTGTATGACTTGCCGTCCCAGAGTTGAAAGGGCCTCAGAGTACTCTTTGTGAAGGGTGGACTGTTGCCGAGCCACCGGTGATAAGGCTTGAGGAAGAGCCGCCACCATGGAAGAAAGCTCCTGACATTTTTCTATACAGGATTTCTTGGTAGCTTCCCAGGTCTGACGCTCCAGTTGAAGCCTGTAGCGTTCTTGCTGAAGCTGTAGAATTGTAGTCGAGGAGTCAACAACTTTAATCATGGCGTCCCCAAGGTGCCCTTTATATTCCTTCAGTTCACGGGCCAAGACGTCCACCTGTTGCAGTTCACTAGATTGGACAAAAACTCACCGTTCAAGTTCCTCATTCTTTCGCTGCAGTTCCTCCTTCTCGCTTTGGACCAAGGCCAATTTCATCATTGCATCTTCACATTGGCCCCTCAGGTCCGCTTCCTTCGCCTCTTGCTCGCTTAACTGCCGAACAAGCTCTTTCTGTTGCGCTATAGCGGCGAAGTGGTGGGTCTCCACACTGGATTGGAACTGAGCCAGCTGGACTACCATGTTGTGGTAATGGGATGAGGCCTGGAAGAAGGAAAGCAACGTCAGTGTATGCCGACACATAGAGACGTATAGTAAAGCTAAGAAAGAAATAGCAAATACCTCGGCCAGCAGTTGGCCAGGTTAGCTATGTAGCGGCGATCGTCTATCTGTTCTTCAGCAGGAGAGGAATTGCTGCCCTGTTCCGATGGTTGGTCCATGACAAAGGGAAAGATAGAAGCTATACGGTAAGGGTTGAAAGTCTTTATAGCGAGGAAGGAGAAGGGGAAGCGTAGAGACAGTAGGTGGAAAGTCGCCAGAACTGTAAATGTAATTAAGAGGGTATGAATCCCCAGGAGATGGTAAAAGAAGGTATGTTCGGGCCAGATTACAGTCCTTTTGAGGACAGAAATCTTACTTCTACAGGAAAACGACAAAAGCAAATATCAGTTCCCTCCCTCATTTTTATTAACATGTTTGAAAAGGATTACATCATTTAATCTATGAAGGTTTTTTGTTGCTTTTAACAGAAGAAGCATTCGAAGGTTCCTGGGGTGGGGAAGATGCCAGGATAACCCTATAGCGCTCGCCTTGAGCGGGAGGAATGACTGATGGACCTTCATCGAAAGGAGGAGGATGAGCTCACGGAGGCTGGGAGGAAGGCGGCCCGGTGGAAGTGGGGAAGTTCTAAGAACGGGGTCTCCCACTGTGTACTCTCATGTGAAGGGAGGATTTCACACCCTATTACGGAATGAGGGAAATGGTGCACGAAAGGACCTCCCTGTAGAAGGGGTTGGAGTTGGAATGGGAGGCAGAAAAGGAAGGGGGCGGAAGGCTGAGGTGGTGGTTGAGCGGGTCTCCGAATCTTCAATGTCTTCAGAAACCCGGTTTTGTAGCTCAAAAGATTCTGATTCTGAAGAAATCTCGATGGGGTGCCCCGCTGAAGCCATGAGAGTGAGATAGAGGGACGAAGACATGGAGGGCAATGATTTATAGTGGAAGGAAAGCGACGACAGAAGTTCTTGGGAAGGGGAAGAAGATGAAGAGACTGATATCGTTTCCGAAGCAGTAAGAGGGATAGGGAAGATCAACAGGCGAAAGTTATTTAAAGTGTTGTCCAAACCAAAATTGGGTCGGATATGAATAATGTCATTCGAGACCTTCCAAGTAAGTCCCCGAACCAACTCGATGATGGTGCCGTGCGACACAAGAAAAGGAATGATAGTATAAAAAGAGGAAAGATTGAAGTTGGTCGAATTTCAATTCAAGAAGACATACAGGGATGATAATAAAAGTTATGGTTAACATAATTGTTCTTCATTGATAAGGAAAAAGTCATTACAAGAAGCGGAACATTAGAAGTTACAATTCAAATAGTTCAGGAGGAAACTTGGCTAAGGCGTCTACAGGATTTAAGTAGCTAGTGTCCGTACCAAGGGACGGGTATCCTCATTCGGCATTTTGAGCCGAAGACCCCTCAAAACCTAGTATGAATAGATCTACCCCCTTCTTGACGTATCACCCCTTAAGATCGACTTCTTACTCCTTCAGCTGATCTTGACATTTGGCCAGCTGGGCTCGACTTTCCGCCAATTCGGCCGCCAAGGCATCTTTTGATGGTCGCCTTGTATGACTTGAGTCCCAGAGTTGAAAGGGCCTCAGAGTACTCTTTGTGAAGGGTGGACTGTTGCCGAGCCACCGGTGATAAGGCTTGAGGAAGAGCCGCCACCATGGAAGAAAGCTCCTGACATTTTTCTATACAGGATTTCTTGGTAGCTTCGGTCCGACGCTCGGTTGAAGCTCAGTAGCGTTCTTCTTTGGTAGAATTGTAGTCGAGGAGTCAGCAGCTTTAATCATGGCATCCCCAAGGTGCCCTTTATATTCCTTCAGTTCACGGGCCAAGACGTCCACCTGTTGCAGTTCACTAGATTGGAGGAAAACTCGCCGTTCGAGTTCCTCATTCTTTCGCTGCAGTTCCTCCTTCTCGCTTTGGACCAGGGCCAATTGCATCATTGCATCTTCACATTGGCCCCTCAGGTCCGCTTCCTTCGCCTCTTGCTCGCTTAACTGCCGAACAAGCTCTTTCTGTTGCGCTATAGCGGCGAAGTGGTGGGTCTCCACCCTGGATTGGAACTGAGCCAGCTGGACTACCATGTTGTGGTGATGGGATGAGGCCTGGAAGAAGGAAAGCAACGTCAGTGTATGCCGACACATAGAGACGTATAGTAAAGCTAAGAAAGAAATAGCAAATACCTCGGCCAGCAGTTGGCCAGGTTAGCTATGTAGCGGCGATCGTCTATCTGTTCTTCAGCAGGAGAGGAATTGCTGCCCTGTTCCGATGGTTGGTCCATGACAAAGGGAAAGAAAAGGGAAAGATAGAAGCTATACGGTAAGGGTTGAAAGTCTTTATAGCGAGGAAGGAGAAGGGCGCATTTGTTTGTAGAAGAGATGGGGATAATAAATGCCAGTGAAGAAGAGGAAGCGTAGAGACAGTAGGTGGAAAGTCGCCAGAACTGTAAATGTAATTAAGAGGGTATGAATCCCCAGGAGATGGTAAAAGAAGGTATGTTCGAGCCAGATTACAGTCCTTTTGAGGACAGAAATCTTACTTCTACAGGAAAACGACAAAAGCAAATATCAGTTCCCTCCCTCATTTTTATTAACATGTTTGAAAAGGATTACATCATTTAATCTATGAAGGTTTTTTGTTGCTTTTAACAGAAGAAGCATTCGAAGGTTCCTGGGGTGGGGAAGATGCCAGGATAACCCTATAGCGCTCGCCTTGAGCGGGAGGAATGACTGATGGACCTTCATCGAAAGGAGGAGGATGAGCTCTCGCCGGGGAGACTGGGAGGAAGGCCAGCGCCGGTGGAAGTGGGGGAAGTTCGGCAACAGCACGGGGGTCTCCCACTGTGTACTCTCATGTGAAGGGAGGATTCCACACCCTATTGCGGAATGAGGGAAATGGTGCACGAAAAGACCTCCCTGTAGAAGGGGTTGGAGTTGGAATGGGAGGCAGAAAAGGAAGGGGGCGGAAGGCTGAGGTGGTGGTTGAGCGGGTCTCCGAATCTTCAATGTCTTCAGAAACCCAGTCTTGTAGCTCAAAAGATTCTGATTCTGAAGAAATCTCGATGGGGTGCCCCGCTGAAGTCATGAGAGTGAGATAGAGGGACGAAGACATGGAGGGCAATGATTTATAGTGGAAGGAAAGCGACGGCAGAAGTTCTTGGGAAGGGGAAGAAGATGAAGAGACTGATATCGTTTCCGAAGCAGTAAGAGGGATAGGGAAGATCAACAGGCGAAAGTTATTTAAAGTGTTGTCCAAACCAAAATTGGGTCGGATATGAATAATGTCATTCGAGACCTTCCAAGTAAGTCCCCGAACCAACTCGATGATGGTGTCGTGCGACACAAGAAAAGGAATGATAGTATAAAAAGAGGAAAGATTGAAGTTGGTCCAGAATTTCTGACCCGCAAGAAGACATACAGGGATGATAATAAAAGTTATGGTTAACATAATTGTTCTTCATTGATAAGGAAAAAGTCATTACAAGAAGCGGAACATTAGAAGTTACAATTCAAATAGTTCAGGAGGACACTTGGCTAAGGCGTCTACAGGATTTAAGTAGCTAGTGTCCGTACCAAGGGACGGGTATCCTCGTTCGGCATTTTGAGCCGAAGACCCCTCAAAACCTAGTATGAATAGATCTACCCCCTTCTTGATGTATCACCCCTTAAGATCGACTTCTTACTCCTTCAGCTGATCTTGACATTTGGCCAGCTGGGCTCGACTTTCCGCCAATTCGGCCGCCAAGGCATCTTTTTCGGTGGCTGCTTGTATGACTTGCCGTCCCAGAGTTGAAAGGGCCTCAGAGTACTCTTTGTGAAGGGTGGACTGTTGCCGAGCCACCGGTGATAAGGCTTGAGGAAGAGCCGCCACCATGGAAGAAAGCTCCTGACATTTTTCTATACAGGATTTCTTGGTAGCTTCCAGTCCGGCGCTCCAGTTGAAGCATCATGGCGTTCTTCTTGCGAATTGTAGAATTGTAGTCGAGGAGTCAGCAGCTTTAATCATGGCGTCCCCAAGGTGCCCTTTATATTCCTTCAGTTCACGGGCCAAGACGTCCACCTATTGCAGTTCACTAGATTGGAGGAAAACTCGCCGTTCGAGTTCCTCATTCTTTCGCTGCAGTTCCTCCTTCTCGCTTTGGACCAGGGTCAATTGCATCATTGCATCTTCACATTGGCCCCTCAGGTCCGCTTCCTTCGCCTCTTGCTCGCTTAACTGCCGAACAAGCTCTTTCTGTTGCGCTATAGCGGCGAAGTGGTGGGTCTCCACACTGGATTGGAACTGAGCCAGCTGGACTACCATGTTGTGGTGATGGGATGAGGCCTGGAAGAAGGAAAGCAACGTCAATGTATGCCGACACATAGAGACGTATAGTAAAGCTAAGAAAGAAATAGCAAATACCTCGGCCAGCAGTTTGCTCACTTTTTCACAAGGGCTTTGTACGCCCAATTGATTGAAAAATTTAATCTCCGAGGGATGACGAATCTTCAACAACGGCCCCAATGTGACCCTCGGAGGAATGGGAAGGGGAAGATCCTCTCCTTCAAAGGGAAGTGTGGGTCCAACGCGCCGAAGAGGGGTAGGAGAAGCAAGTGCGTCGGCTAGGATAGAAGCAGAGAGGGACTCGGTGTGGGAAGGTAGAGGCGAGTTATGTACAGGAGGGGATGAATTGGGAGAATAAGAAGGAGAGTCCCCCCCTTGGGTAGATGAAGACGGGACGGATAGGGTAGTGCCCCTTTTTCTCGGTTCATAGATAGTCAGAGATTGCGAACTAGGTTGACCGGCAGAAGGAGGGGGAAGAGCAGAGGAACTCGAGGCTCCTTTCTTAGCTAGCCGCAGTTTCTTCCGAGGGGACGAAGGAGCTGCTACTGATTTACCTCTCTTGGTGGAGGCTTTCTTCTTCTTGGTGGCTTCAATAGTCTCTCCTTCTACTAAAGCTTCCTGCATTAGATTATCTGCAAAATATATTGGTGAGACAGATGAATAAGGTAGGAAGAAAGTTATATTGCAAGATAGGTATCATCCTACCTACAGCCACCGAGGTTGTCGAAGGAAAAGGGGATAGTCCAAAGTAGCTTAAAAGGGGAGTCTTTATCAGATGATTTGAACAATAGTGTGACTCTCCTAATACTCTATAAACTTCTGGGAAAAGACATTTGATCCTCATTTCCCGGAAGGAAGGTAGTTCGGGAAGGTCTACCTTCCAGGTATCAGAATAAGGTAAAGAGGCTGAAAGCTGTACAAAAAAGTATAATTCTTCTCATCCCTTATGGGAAGTAGGCAGGTTCACTAGGAATTGACAGTCGGGGCGGCTAGATAAATAAAAAAGACCTGCCTTAGAAGATTTTAATTGGAAAAAGCAATGGAATATTTCAGGGGTTAAAGAGAGGTTTAAGTGTTGGAACACTATATGGGCTCCCGACAGAATCCGAAAGGAGTTGGGGGTGAATTGGTTCAGGGGTAGTCCATAGAAGTCTAAAAGGTCTAAATAGACAGCTGGTACTGGTAGGGACAGACCGTTAAGAAATTATTCAGAGAAGAAACAAGTCAGACCAGGAGGAGGATGATTTGGTCGGTGCATTTTGGTCATGAAACAGCATTTTAAGGAAGGGTCTATAAACCTGTCTTTAAGATTACAGAAATAGTGGTCGCGATCTAGTTGGGTTATGGTATGCTCATACCACGCAGAGGAAGAGATGGTCTTAGGGGTCATAGGTATAAAGCAGGACAGAGCACTTACTTGGAGGGTGAGAAGAAGAACGTATAAGAGGGAGAGGGTTAGGTCGCTAGAACACCGCCGGTGAAAGTCGCAAGAGAGAAGAAGTTGAAGGGACGGTATCATCGGGCACACTAAGTAATACCTAAAAGAAAAAGGCGGAGGTTTATATAGGATTTTTGTGACGATTCGATTGTAGAGAGAAAAAGGAAAAGCGGGGCCCATGAGCTCATTAGGCCGCCTCAAGTATATGCGATAAAGCTTTAAGAAAAGAGTAAATTTGAACTTAGTAAGGCCAAGGAGGGAGTAGGAACCTTATATAGTGGGAAAGTCAAGCTTATAACTTCGCTTGACTATTTTTTGGGGTTGACTAATGATACATCCGTTACCTTTTCTCTACAAACTAGATAGAAGAGCTCATAGGCAAAGTATTACCCGAACCAAGTAGAGGGTTCAATGGAGAAAAAAGAGAGGAACGGGTCGGGCGCAAGCGCTTGAGATAACTGGTACGGGAAAGTAAGTGAAGGTAATCGGCACGGCAAAGCGAAAAAGTACTTCATTGGGAAATAGGCCAGAATCGGTTCGGCCAAATAAGCCCAAAGACAGGTGAGGCGGATGAGAATCGGTTCGGTCAAATAAGCCCAAAGACAGGAGAGGCGGATGAGAATCGGTTCGGTCAAATAAGCCCAAAGACAGGAGGGGCGGATGAGAATCGGTTCGGTCAAATAAGCCTAGAAGGCCAAGGGGGCGGATAAGAATCGGTTCGGCCACATAAGCCTAAAGACAGATGGGGCGGATAAGAATCGGTTCGGCCACATAAGCCTAAAGACAGATGGGGCGGATGAGAATCGGTTCGGCCAAATGAGCTTTAAGGCTATACTATCCGTGAGCCAGAGACCTAAGTTAGTTTTACCAGAAGTAGATGGTTGAAGGGGACGGGCTAACCTAGTTTCCTGGAATAGGGATGAGGGGGTGATATGTAATAGAAAGAGAGGTTCCCACATAATATTCCGAGGAGCCTTCGTCCCTCGTACCTGTAACAGAATTATTCCTCAGGTGGACGTGGTGGCCACGTGTACGATGAGGATAGCCCATGAGATAGTGATGGATCAAAGGAAGAGGATAAAAGGCAAAGAGAGGAGAAAAGAAAGAGATCGATAATCATTCCATCGGACGCGAAACAAAGACGCAAGAGAAAGAGGAGAGCTGTCGTAACTTCGCCGGAGAAGAAGAGCAGCGACCCTGACTATTGCGTCGCACGTACTCTTTCTTGTATTTGTAACCCAACTGTAAGAGGTTTTCTCCTCCGCCTCGGGAAGTTTCCTTTCCATAAAGGAGGGCATTCATAGTGGAAAGTGTTTGGGCATTGTCCCCGGTGAAAGAGCTCACCTCCGTAGAGTAGGAATACTCATTCCGAACCACGTTATATCTTGTGTTTTAGTTTCCGCTGTCTGTTGGGGTGGTTTTGTGTTTCTTGACTTCGTCTTCTACATCCATTTTTACTGTTGCGGCCTGTGAGAACCCTCCCAAAAGCTCTCTTCGTGCCTCCGTCGCGTCGAAAGGGGATAAAGTGAATTTTCCTCGCCGCATCACAACTAAAGGCTAAAATTCACTTTTAATGCAAATTGATGGTAGATGCCCCCCTTTACCTAATTCTTCATTTTCCTATTGCTTCACCACTTGTAGCAAACCCGTGATTTGAGAAACTCAATCAGATCAACTTGTAAATCTTTCCTTCCTAAAATATATTTAACAATTATGAATAACAATGTTTGAATCTGATTGCACTACCACTGAAACTATTTAAAATTTATTATTCCACTAAGGACCATATATGCACTCGCATACAACATACTGCGTATGTGCTATGAGGTTATCCAACTACATGCCACATGCATCTGTCTATGGTTGTCAAGAGATAGATGTACACCGAGCACACGAATTCATGTTTAACCGTATGCATATGGATTATCTCGTTTACATGGAACAAGTCTCTGTATTACCTTTATAACAAGTTCAAAGTATCCAAGATCAGAGTCCAGAGTAGTTGGTGTGTATCGTTTAATAACTTCTTCACCAAGATTGTCTTTTCCTCTGCCAATTAAAACAAAAATGCCATTAGATAGATATAAGAGCATTCACCACATTGCATGTGAACAAAGATTAACCGACTTGCAGCTTATATGTTGACCAATTGGAAGACCTAACACAGAAGTGGGAGTAGGAAATCGAAATTTAGCAACATTATGGCTAATTTGTTTTTTATGAACAAGTTTGAAATCCCTGAAATTCTCAGGATCCAATGAACCTGTGAAAGCAAAGAATGAAATTATAAAGAGCCCACTAGATTCTATACATCTTTCAACAATGAAATCTGAATTCACTCGCCCTCCGAACCCCCTCGCGATGGCCGGTCGCGAGCACGCGCCTGCCACGACCTCGTGGCAAGCCGCCGCGAGCTCGCGCGCAGGCCGCCACCAGCCACCGGCACAGCCAGCGCGCGGCAGCCTGCAGCTCGCCTGCACTCGCCGCGCAGAACGGGCACTCGCCGCTGAAGCACGCTGATCGCCGCGCTACGGCGAGCCGCGCGAGCCTCGCTTGTGGCGGTGAGCTCGCCGCGAAGGCTACTTGTGGCGGCAGGACCGCCGCGGCCTTGTAGAGGAAGGAGAGATGCTCGGTGAGAAAGGGAAAGTGTTAGAAAGGCAAAGGGGGAGATGATAGATAATTTAGATGTGAGGGACATTGTCACATGTTGTGAGAGTCATAATTAGTAATCAGGTGATATTGAATCTCAATATTCTTATAATTTGGGTAGCAATGATGTGTTGCAATATACCGCTAATTACTTATGTTTCTAAATCGGTTTAAGAGTATTGTCAACGTTATAAGAACCTATAGGTCACACATAAAGGGCAATTAGATGGAGATTAGGTTCATATGATGGACTATGAGGATTAGGTTCATGTGATGAACCAAATTGGATTAAGAGTAATCTAAATTAGACTAATTGAGTTGGACTCAATTTGATTCAAGTGTTGAATGAGTCTAATTTAGATTTGATTCATCGAGTCAATTTAAACTAATGAATAGAGATTCATTAAATCAAATTGACTTGAATCAAATGGTTGGATTTGATCAACCATGGAAGATAAGAGGTCAAGTTTGACTTGACTTGAGAGAGAAGATGAATGATCAAGTTTGACTTGACCAAATGTCGTGTCATGATGACTTGACATGGGCCGGCCAATGATGATGTTCCACATCATGGGGTGCCACCTCATGAGGGAGACCAAGAGCCATGACTTTTGGTATTACATGCATGTAACTCCCTTGTAGTGGCCGACCACTATGGAATGGGTGCATTAGTGTGAAGTTAAATCTTCTTCCTCCTCTCTTCTCAAGCTCTCTCCCCCTCATCCTTGTCGTGAGCTTCTAAGGGTGCTAGAACACTCTAGGTTGCTTTTCTCCACTTATTGCTCGCGTGGATACCGATAGAGGAGTGTACACTTGACACTCTCGAGTTCTGACAAGCCGTTTGGATGAGCGGTATAAGCGAAGGGCGTCGTATCAAGGGTAACACTCCTTTCATGTAGATCTAAGGTGGATCTAGGTTTTCTAAACACGTACTTGTAATTTTTGTTTATCTTCGCACGGATCCGTGGCCAACTTCTGAGATTTCTACAATGCAAAAAGCGATTTTTGTGGCTTGTATAGTCCAACAGTGGTATCAGAGCCACGTGCGAAGCATGTATGTATTTAGTTTTGTAATTTTATATTAGATATAAAAATTACAGATCTGTAAGTTTCCGTAAATTTTCTATTTTATAGATTTTTTGGGTATTTTTCTCGAAGAGTCGAAGCAACAAGTGTTGGGACACTTGTAGGCTTCAACCACCGAGAAAAACTCTCCGAAACGGTGAATTCTCGCTCTAGTTTTTTTTTGACAGCGACTTAAGGCATTGTAAGATCAAGATGGGAAACTCACGAGAATCATTTTGCGAGTAGGGGCGCTGCCCCTAACCCTGCAAGGGGCATTGTCCCGCGATCGCACCCGAAAATCGCTTAGCGAGACCATTACAGAGATGTGACTCATAAAATTGAAAAAAAAAAGAAAAATTATAGAAATTTCTATAAAATACATAATTTAGAATTACGTATAATACTGTGATGGTCATGGCCCAAGAACCCCAATGTGATTGGACAAAAATGTGTTGTAATTCATAATACGGCTTGTGCGTCGTTTTTGTATTGTGCATGTTGTATAATGTATGCGACCTGCGCGTCATGCCTCTCTTTTTTAATATTCCTGTTATAAATAGTTTTAGACTCGAATATAACTTGAGTTTCATGTTTGTAATGTACAAAATGAAGCGGTGGAAGGTCCACTAGTAGACGGAATTACGAGGAGGGAGCCGATGACACATGGCGGTCAAAGGAGGCGCTTGGAGAAGCCGCTAACCCTAGGTTGACCGTCCGATCTTCTCATTGGCTTGAGAAGATCGTAATAGGGTCATGACCTCATCACAATTTAATTGTGTGTGTATATATATATATATATATATATATATATTTGTTTTGCTTGTATATATGTGATGCATGCTAGTAAATTTTGCTTATATGTATATGATGCATGCTAGGATATATTGCTTGTATGTATATGATGCATGCTAGTATATTTTGCTTGTATGTATGTGATGCATGCTAGTGTAGGATAATTAAGGCCTAAATGCGTATGTAATACACATTCACGATTATATTAGATCTTAATTGAATCAACTTGAAATGTCTACCAAGTTTTGATACCCATCACTACCTCGATCATTTGTTGTTGTTGAATCTGCCAAAGCAGAGCAATGCATATTATCTTGGTAGGGTGCGGAGAGACAATCTTGGTCCCGCCTATCACAGCTTGGGTGAATAAGTTCAATTAGATTGAGTAAAACTAGTTAACTCAATTGGATCGAGTAAAACTGTAGGCATATTCCAACCGTTAGAAAGATAGGATAAGATTACATTTACACTAAATCTTGAGCGATTTAGCCGAAGCTAACTCAAGGTCTTTTGTAAATGTGGATCTTGATCCTATAAACAAGAGTTGTATAGAGATGTAATCGGTAATTTATTACCTACCGATCATATTAAGTCTTGGGTGATTTAGCCAAAGCTAACTCAAGGCGTAGTATGATGTGGATCTTATCCCGCGAGAATTATAGCTAGTTTGTATGAATCTAGTAATGTGGTTTGACCACATCCATGACTCGATTATATAAAAGTCCTATAATTCAGTGGGAGCATCATTTGATTAAAGGCCTAATTAAAAGATAAATGAAATATGATATTAATTTTCTGCATTTTGTATGTTGTAGATTACCATGTCGACAAACACGAACACTCTCTCCTTGCGTTCTGTCCTTGAGAAGGACAAGCTCAATGGAGCTAATTTCCTAGACTGGTACAGAAATATGAGAATCATTCTCATCCAAGAAAGAAAACTGTACGTCCTGGAGTAACCCATTCCGGAGGCACCTCCTGCCACTGCCTCGCGAGCTGACCGAGTTGCTTACAAGAAGCATCAAGATGATGCATTAGATGTGTCATGCCTCATGCTCGCGACCATGAACTCTGAGCTTCAGAAGCAACACGAGTTCATGAATGCTTTTGATATGGTTGAACATCTTCGTCAACTGTATCGAGGACAAGCAAGGCACGAGAGATACGAGATCTTTAAGGCACTATTTCAGTGCAAGATGCAAGATGGGATTCCCGTAGGACCATATGTACTCAAGATGATTGAGTACATAGAAAGCCTACAGAGGTTGAGATTCTCACTTGGCCAAGAACTGACCACTGACTTGATCTTGCAATCTTTGCCAGAAAGCTATAATCAATTTGTCATGAATTACAACATGAATGAAATTAATAAGTCACTGTCTGAGATGTTCAACATGTTGAAAACTACTGAGCTCAACCTTAAGAAGGGAAAACCCGACTCCATCTTGATGGTGCAAAAGAAGAAAGGCAAGGGCAAGCCTAAAGGTAAGGGAAAGTCTCAAGCCAAGGGCAAAGGCAAGACACTGAAACCGAAAGGAGGGGTGGCCAAGGAAGGGACTTGCTTCCACTGTAAGGAAGCTGGACACTAGAAGCATAACTGCAAAGCATACATGGAAGATCTTAAGAAGAAGAGAAGTGAGACTTCTACTTCAGGTATATATGTTATAAAAGTTAATCTATCTATTTCTTCATCATGGGTATTAGATACTGGATGTGCATATCACATTTGTATTAATGTGCAGGCGTTGAGAAATAGCAGAGCATTGACGAAGGGCGAGGTGGAACTACGAGTAGGCAATGGAGCAAGGGTTGCTGCTGTTGCTGTAAGAACTTATTATCTATCTCTGCCCTCTGGACTTGTACTAGAACTAGATGAATATTGTTATGTGTCTGCTCTAACTAAGAACATAATTTCAGTTTCTTGTTTAGACAAGAAAGGATTTTCATTTATAATAAAGAACAAATGTTGTTCAGTTTATTTAAATGATATGTTCTATTGTAGTGCTCCTCTGATGAACGGACTCTACATTCTAGACTTAGAGAACTCCATCTATAACATAAGTACCAAAAGGTTCAAGTCGAATGAATTGAACCAAACCTATCTCTGGCATTGTCGCTTAAGTCACATAAATGAGAGTCGCTTATCCCATCTCCATAAGGATGGGATGCTGGACTCATTTGATCTTGAATCATATGAGACATGCGAGTCTTGTCTTCTAGGTAAGATGACCAAGACTCCCTTTAGTGGACACAGCGAAAGAGCAATAGACTTGTTAGGACTTATACATAGTGATGTATGTGGCCCTTTCAATGTTGTTGCTAGAGGTGGTTATATGTACTTCATTACATTCACTGATGACTTCAGTAGATATGGTTATGTGTATCTGATGACACATAAGTCAGAATCCTTTGAAAAGTTCAAAGAATTCAAGAATAAAGTACAAAACCAGCTTGGCAAGAGTATTAAAATACTTCGATCAGATCGAGGTGGTGAATACCTTAGCCATGAGTTTCGTGACTATCTAGCTGAGTGTGGGATTCTATCCCAATTCACTCCTCCTGGAACACCACAGTGGAATAGTGTATCCAAAAGGAGGAATCGTACCATATTAGATATGGTATGATCTATGATGAGTCACATAGATCTTCCTATATCCTTTTGGGGATATTCTCTAGACACAGCAACCTTCACACTTAACCGTGTACCATCCAAGGTTGTGATAAAGACACCATATACGATATAGACAGGGAAAAATCGCAAGATATCTTTCATGAGGATTTGAGGTTGTGAGGCTTACGTTCGACGTCAAGTCTCAGACAAACTGGGACCCAAATCCGATAAGTGTTATTTTGTTGGATATCCCAAGGAAACGAAGAGATATTACTTCTACATTCCCAGTCAGCACAAAGTGTTTGTGGCAAAGACTGGGGCATTTCTAGAAAGGGACTTTGTTTCTAGAAAAACTAGTGGGAGTACGTTCAATCTTGAAGAAATTCAAGATATGGATCATAGCACTGAGGGCGAGATGGAGGTTGAACAAGAACCACAAAGTATTGTGGGTGATGAGATTGTTGCACAAAGAGTTGTGGAACAACACATTCAGTAGACCTACCTCTTGCGGTCGATAGTGCGTCGTCGGACTGAGAGATACTCATTTCTCTTGTCTGACCATGATGACGTTATGCTCATTGAGAATGAGTCTACCTCTTATCAGGAAACTGTGATGAGTCCAGATTCTAAGAAATGGCTAGAAGCCATGAGATCCGAGATGGAATCCATGTACACCAACCAAGTATGGACTTTGGTTGATCCACCTGAAGGCGTCAAACTCATTGGGTGTAAGTGGGTCTTTAAGATAAAGACTGACATAGATGGACTTATGCATACCTATAAGGGTCGATTGGTAGCTAAAGGTTTCAAGCAAATTCATGGTATTGACTATGATGAAACTTTTCTCCGGTGGTGATGTTTAAGTCCATTCGGATCATGCTTGCTATTGCAGCGTACCACGATTATGAGATCTGGCAGATGAATGTCAAAACCACATTTCTGAATGGAAACTTGCTCGAGGATGTGTACATGACACAACCTGAGGGTTTTGTAGATCTACAACATATTGGTAAAGTTTGCAAGATGCAAAGGTACATTTATGGGCTAAAGCAAGCTTCTCATAGCTGAAATCTTCGATTCGATGATGCGATCAAACAGTTTGGTTTCATCAAGAATGAAGATGAACCCTGTGTCTACAGGAGGGTTAATGGAAACACAGTTGTCTTCCTTGTATTGTATGTGGATGACATACTACTCATTGGGAATGACATCTCTTTACTACAGTCTGTGAAGACTTGGCTAGGGACGTACTTCTCAATGAAGGACTTAGGTGAAGCAGCCTATATTCTAGGTATCAAGATCTATAAAGATAGATCTAAGAGATTACTTGGCCTAAGTCAGAGTACATATATTGACACGGTATTACTACGATTTGTCATGCAGAATTCCAAGAAGGGACTTCTGTCGATGTCACATGGTGTGAGTCTTTCGAAGACTCAAAGTCCCTCTTCTAGAGAAGAGAGAGACCGCATGGATAAGATCTCTTATGCATCGACCATAGGATCTATCATGTACGTCATGCTATGTACTTGTCCTGATGTCTCGTATGCTTTGAGCATGACGAGTAAATACCAGTCAGATCCAGGTGAGCATCACTGGATAGCAGTTAAGAATATTCTTAAGTACTTGAGAAGGACTAAAGAATATTTATTGATATTTGGAGGTGATGAGGAGCTAGCTGTAAAGGGTTACAACGATGTCAGCTTCTAAACTGACTAGGATGATTATAGATCGCAGTTAGGGTTCGTGTTTTGCTTGAATGGTGGCGTTGTGAGCTAGAAGAGTTCGAAGCAGGACACAGTTGCTGATTCTACAACAGAGGTCTAGTATATTGCTGCATCAGAGGCAACAAAGGAGGCAATTTGGATCTGCAAGTTTATTACTGAGCTTGGGGTGGTTCCTAGCATCGCAGATCCTATACAGCTCTATTGTGACAACAATGGAGCAATTGCGCAGGCTAAGGAACCTTGCTCACATCAGCAGACCAAACACATATTACAGCGCTTCCATCTCATTCAAGAGATTATCGATAGAGGAGATGTGAAGATTTGCAGAGTACCCACAGAGGCTAACGTCACAGATCCCTTGACCAAGACTTTGGCACAGAAAAAGCATGATGGATACACTAGGTCATTGGGTATTAGATACTACAATGATTGACACTAGTGTTAGTGGGAGATTGTTAGTGAAAGCCCTAGAGTCAATCATGTGATGATTATTGTATGGACTCTATTGTATTATATTCCTATTTATAAAGACATTTCTTTATGGTTATTATACTTACTTGTATTGGTGCCAAATAACTAAGTATAATAACGTCTTTGAGTAGAAGGTTCTTGTCTATATCAATCGATTGGTTGAATCGATAATGATATGATATAGAGAACACTACTTTTAATCATTCATAGTCAAGTATTAACATTCAGGGACAATGTTAATGCGAAGAGACTAGTATGTAGGTCAACTCGATGACTTGATCTCACAAGTCATGAATATGAGATATCAAGTTGATACATGAGTATGCATTGGAGAATGTATACTGAATGACCCACCATGAGAAAGTATCATGGATCGTTATATGAGTGTCATATACTTTCTCATGTTAGACGTTAAGTATGACTATTAGTCCTTACAGAGGATGACATGTTCTATGCCTCAATTGGTCAATCTAGATGTCAAGGATAGAGGGATATTGTCACATATTGTGAGAGTCATAATTAGTAGTCACAAAGGTGATGTTGGATCTCAACATTCTTGTAACTTAGGTAGCAATGATGTGTTGAAAGATACCGCTCATTACTTATTTTATAAATCAGTTTAGGAGCATTGCCAACGTTAAAAGAACCTATAGGGTCACACACAAAGGGCAATTAGATGGAGATTAAGTTCATATGATGGACCATGAGTATTAGGTTCATGTGATGAACCAAATTGGATTAAGAGTAATCCAAATTAGACTAATTGAGTTGGACTCAATTTGATTCAAGTGTTGAACGAGTCTAATTTAGATTTGATTCATCGAGTCAATTTAAACTAATGAATAGAGATTGACTCTTGGTATTACATGCATGTAACTCCCTTGTAGTGGCCGGCCACTATGGAATGGGTGCATTAGTGTGAAGTTAAGTGGATTAACTTCATCTTCTTCCTCCTCTCTTCTCAAGCTCTCTCCCCCTCGTCCTTGCCGTGAGCTTCTAAGGGTGCTAGCACACTCTAGGTTGCTTTTCTCCACCTATTGCTCGTGTGGATACCGATAGAGGAGTGTACACTTGACACTCTCGAGTTCCGGCAAGCCGTTTGGACGAACGGGATAAGCGAAGGGCGTCGTATCAAGGGTAACGCTCCTTTCATGTAGATCTAAGGTAGATCTAAGTTTTCTAAACACGTACATGTAATTTTTGTTTATCTTCGCACGGATCCGTGACCGACTTCCGAGGTTTCCGCAATGCAAAAAGCAGTTTTTGTGGCTCGGACAGTCCAACAATAGGGAGGGTTAATTGAAGGAATGATGTAGAGGTAAAATGAAGGAAAGGGAGGACCCCTTGATATGTTCTCATAGAAGTTTATTATATATCGTAACCAGCCAAGGCACCTAGGAGGCCCCACAGAAGAGTCCTAATGGCACATAGTCTCTAACGACATAACAATATGATTCTTCGAGCCTACATGACCCTCCACATGGACAACGATCCAGGTAGTTTGTTACATAACAGCTGGCCCTAGGGGCAACAGATATAAAAAAAATGAAGGTTGAAGAAGAAAGGGGGCTCATTATTTTTCTATCTACACTTACTGTTTCTAGAGGAGAACGACGCCGATGTGCTTCTTCTTCATCATCATCCTGAGATATAGGCTCTAATGAAAGGATCGAAAGGTTGATCGGCAAGGAAAATGAGCATCCTTGATGGGACAAGATTGAGGGAGCATCATCTGTGTGTTATTTCTTTTACTTTGTATAAGCTTTTATCTATAAAAGATTTCTCTACCTCAAGAAGTACTTTCGAGAATGAGAAATTATAGTGAAGGTGTCTAGTGTTAGAGCTCGCTCTAGAACTCATCCGTGAAGTAGAAATTTGAATTCTGAACCATGTTAAATCTCTTGTCCTTATATTATTTACTATTATAGCTGGAGAGAACTCTCGTCCTCTTCAACACCTTCATTTAGAAGAGACAAAAAATCTATGCCACATCACACGAAAAGTCAAATTTCTTGGATGTGTTTATGATATTCAAAGTCAAAGTTAAAAATCAACTATATAAAAAAATCTAAACCATCAGATCCGATCGCGAAAGTAAATATTCTAATAAACATGTACATGATATATTACTAATTACCTTTGTAATCGTGGAATTATGACTCAACATACCATATTTAATACTCTTCATCGGAATAGTATGACCGAGCGATGGAATCGGATACTAAATCTTACCTTGAAAGAGATCGTTTGAGATATTAATTATTGCTCACGAGATCTTCGTACAACTCCTGCAAAGGTTGGAACAAGTACTTTGCACACATGCTAGTGGTTAATAAATTTGAGATCAAATGTTATCTTACCACGCGATTATCGCATTGCTAATGTATATTTAATAAATTTTATAGCTCATGCGATTTTAAATACACATAAATATGTTTATATTGTTTTTGATTAATAGAATAAATAAGAAAATGTCTATTTTTTTTACTGTATTAATTTTTGATTAGATAAAAATATTCTTTATAATTTATCTTATTTTATCTCATTATAAAATTGACGATAAAAAATATATAAAATGAATGCATTATCTTTTATCTCGAAGTAAAAAAAAAATCACAAAGTATTACGAATAGAAAGATATGGAGCACACGAAGTTTGAGTTTTATTTTTTATTTTAAAAAAATAATATCTAAAAGGGTTCAGGGAGCTCCTGCAAATGCAATGCAAGGTCAGCGTAATGTGCACAGGAAACAAAAATAGAGGAAATATTTTTCTTTAATTTTCAAAGGCAGTTTTGAAATTCGACCGGCCGGAGGTTTTAAACAATAAAAAAACAAGATTAGTTTTTCTATTTAAGTCAACTGTACTCTTCGCCATTAAATTATTCACAAATTAATTATAAAGTTAAACAACTAATCTCTTGGATAAGTAAACAATAAATATCGAAGCTAGTTTTTTAGCTATCAAATTCAGCCGTATGCCCAGTGCAATGATAAAATATTAAGAAGAATAATTAAAAATATTAGAACAAATATTTTCAAGACGAGTTTTTAAATATGTCAAAATGTTTTAGTCGAATTAGAAAAAAATCATCTACTTGTTATGAGAGAAAAAAAATGTCTCAATTTATGCTGCAGTATTCAATAAAATAAATTTGTGAAAGAAAATATAATAGCAATAGGAGTTTTATTATTATATTTTTAAAAATAATAATCTAGTTTTTAGATAAATAAATTTAATTTTGTTAAAAAAAATGCTAATAAGAATAAGTTGGATAGTTAATGTATAATCGTTTTATGATTTCATATGTTAATTGTCTTATTTTAATATGGTATCATAGTCACGTTCTTTTTTCCTTAAATCTTAAATTATTCTTTTTATTTACTTGTAGTAAAAACATGATTACATTTGCTCCTAATATTTTTCATCATCAATTTCTGAATATGATAAAAAAAAGATAAATCATGAGAGATTATATCTCAATTTCTTAGTTAAAAATAATAAAAAACTTCTGAACTGAATAAAACTTTTAAATTTCACATTAAAATTCGACTTTTATATATTTATAATAATATTTATGCTGCTTTAACGAAGGATCACATCCCTTCCCAAAGAGACTAACTGTTCTTTTTACTAAACTATATATGCTACTAGATGTTATTGCACTCCACCGTCTATACCTCATCCCAAAATTTTAAAATATATATTTTCTTTAATCATAAGATTTAGAGTACCGATGCCTCCATAAATAGTGTATCTAATACACCTCTAACTTACTTATATGCCATGCAAATAATTATTTGTCACATATTTTATCTTTCAATAATATCATGTGTTGCGGTTGAGATACCGAAATGAGAGATGTCATTGGAGCAAAGATGACTCAAATGAAGGTGATTCGACAAAGTGTGTGTGGCCGAGATGACAAAGGTCGACTGAACACAGGCTGAGGAGGCTTTCGTGAGTTGGTTTGACTGGATCAGCTGCTTTCTAAGCTTGATCTTGAAGAAGACATTGAACGACAGTCATCGGAGTCATCGGGGCATTGACCTGAGAAAGACTCATAAACAGGTGAGAAAGGAGCTTCGTTCCGGTTACGTATTGCTCCTGTGAGCCTCAAATAGCTAAGAAGAATGTGGAGAATATGAAGAAAGTTATCTAAAGAGGCAAAGCTGAAGGTTAGAGATTACCGAAGCCTCCTCTATTCCTCCTTCTTGTTACCTTTATATAGGCAATGACACAAAAGAAGTTTGGTGACGTGGCTCCTGATGGGGGCGTGTCTTCACAGAGGAGATATTGGGAGACAGGATCTAATTATAACGGAGATGTGACGGTACAAAGAGGATCTTGTGAGACATGATCTCATTATGATGGAGACGTGAGTGTTTGGAGGGAATCTTGGGAGACATAATCTCATTATGATGGAGACATGACTTAATAGCAGAGATTGTGGAGAAGAGTCTTCTGATTAGAGATACAAACATTTAACTAAGTTGATGATAGACAAAGTTGAATCATTAAACTAAAACATGAAGCTGAATCATAAGGCTAAGACATGAAGCTGAATCATGAGGCTGAGACATGAAGCTGAAACATAAGGTTGAGACATGAAGTTGAATCATAAGTCTGAGACATGAAGCTGAATTATGAGGCTGAGACATGAAGATGAATCATAAGGCTGAGATATAAGGTTGTGACCGAGCTAGACCGAGATATAAGTTGTAGTCGAGCTTGGTCGAGATATAAGTTGTGGTCGAGCTAGGTCGAGATATAAGTTATGGCCGAAACCGAGACATAAACTATAGCTGAGGCCGAGATATAAATTGTGGCCAAGGCCAAGATATAAATTGTGGTTGAGACCGAGATATAAGTTGTAGTCGAGCTATGTTTATGGCCGAGGTAGACAAGCTTATGGCCGAGATAAGATGTGACCGAGATATAATGGTCTTCTGGCTGATTTAAATTAAATTGTTGCTCTTGATCGGGTCCTTCCTGGGCTCCAACTCAGCTTGACTATCGACTTAACTCGGCTATTTAGCCGAGGATATTTCTATCCATGTCATAAGCATCCCCCTCTTGTCCAGTCGAAGGAGGCATAAGTCCGCCTGACTAAACTTGTGTCGAATATGAAAGAAATATATAGAGCTGACCTCTGTTACCGCAGTGGAGCTTAATGAAGATGCCAAGAGATGCCTTGACCTAAGGGAGGGATATGCTCAATTCACACCTTAGTTTAAGACTGAAGGAATATTGCTATAAGTATGTCGAGGAGTTAATAAATCTGAAAGCCGAACTGGTGATTGTGGCTCGACGCCTTAATCCGAAACTAAGGGAATAATAGATTGCGTCGAACTAGTGACTTTTCTGAATATAATGCACCATGATAGGCGACGTGAAGAAATATGTCGTAATAGGTAACTTTAAGAAATGCGCCGTGATATACGACTTAAAGAAATGTGTCATGATAGATGACTTTGCTGAAATGCATCGTGATAGACGACTTGAAGAAATACGTCGTGATAGGCGGCTTTGCTGAAATGCATCGTGATAGGCGACTTGAAGATATGCACCGTGATAGATGACTTTGTTGAAATGTGCCTTGATAGAAGACTTTGTTGAAATGAGTCGTGATAGGCGGCTTGAAGAAATGTGTCATAATAGGCGACTTTGTTGAAATGCACCATGATAGACAATTTGAAGAAATGTACCGTGATAGGCGACTTTGCTTAAATGTCGTCGTAATAGGTGACTTGAAAAAATATGTCGTGATAGACAACTTTACTGAAATGCATCGTGATAGACAGCTTTGTTAAAATGAACCGTGATAGGTGACTTTGCTGAAATGTGCCATGATAGACGACTTAAAAATATGCGTCGTGATAGACGACTTTGCTGAAATGCGTCGTGATAGGCAATTTGAAGAAATGTGTCGCGATAGGCGACTTTGCTGAAATGTGTCGTGATAGGCGACTTGAAGAATTGCACTGTGATAGACAAGTTGAAGATATGCGACGTGATAGGCTACTTTGCTGAAATATGTCGTGATAGACGACTTTGCTGAAAGAGAGAAGGTCGGTACGAGACCTTACGAATTGACTTAATTGAAATATTAAGAAGGTCGACACGAGAGCTTACAAATTGCCTCGGTTGAAATACTGAGAAGGTCGACGTGAGGGCTTACAAATTGCCTCGGTCGAAATAATGAGAAGGTATACGTGAGGGCTTACGAATTGTCTCGGTCGAAATACATATCCTCCAACTCCAGAAGACCCACGGAGTTTAGGAGAGATTCATGAATAATTGTGACCCTCCATAAAATTTAACCGAGTAATGTAGTACTGCAAAACATAAATGGACAAGAAAAAAGCAAAGTAAAAAATCTAGTTGACTTGGGAAGAATTAACTTTGGCGAATTTAACTTGAGAAGAATAATCTTTGGAAGAGCTTGAGAAGAGGTAACTCGAGAAGAGCTCTGGAAGAGACATCTTGGAAGAGCTCCTTTGGAAGAGACATTTTTAAAGAGACATCTTGAAAGAGCTTTGGAAACTTTGGAAGAAACATCTTGGAAGAGCTATCTTTGAGTAGCTCGAAAGAGCTAACTTTAGAAGAGACATCTTGAAAGAGCTCCGGAAGATACATCTGATTTGGGAAGAGCTCGATAAGAGCTAAATTTGAGAGCTCGGAAGAAACATCTTTGGATGAGAGAGCTTTGAGAGGAGCTCTTGGAAAAAACATATTTGAATAAGAGAGATTTGAGAGGAGCTCTTGGAAGAGACACATTTGGATGAGAGAGCTTTGAGAAGAGCTCTTAAAAGAGTTATCTTAGAAGAGATATCTCCGAATGAAATCTTTGAAAAGAGCTTTTGGAAGAGTTATCTTGAAAGAGATAACTTTAACTCTGGAAGATCTGACTTGGGAAGAACTATCTTTGGAAGAGACTTCTTCGGATGAGAGAGCTTTGAGAAGAGCTCTTGGAAGAGACACATTTGGATGAGAGAGCTTTAAAAAGAGCTCTTGAAAGAGTTATCTTGGAAGAGACATCTTCGGATGAGAGAGCTTTGAGAAGATCTCTTGGAAGAGACATCTCCGAATGAGAGCTTTGAGAAGATCTCTTGGAAGAGACATCTTCGAATGAGAGTTTTGAGAAGATGTCTTGGAAGAGAACTTTAGCTCTGGAAGATCTAACTTGGGAAGAGCTTTGGAAGCGACATGACTCGGGAAGAGCTATCTTTGGAAGAGACATCTTGGATCATCTGACATTAAGGCGTCTCCCATCTCAACGTCTCAGCTCCAACATTTCCCACAAACGACGTCATTTATGTTGCGGCTGAGACACCGAGATGAAAGATGTCACTGGGGCGAGGATGACTTGAACAAAGGTGATTCGACAAAGGCTGAGGAGGCTTTCATGAGTTAGCTTGGCTGGATCAACTGCTTCCGGAGTTTGGTCTTGAAAAAGGCATTGAACGACGATCGTTGGAGCTGCGGGGGCGTTGACCTGAGAAGGACTCATAAACGGGTGAGAAAGGGAGCCGAGGGGGACCTCGACCAAGCCCCTCCGATGCCCAAGTCAGAACGTGGAGAATATGGAGAAAGCTGCCTAAAGAGGGGAAGCTGAAGGTTAGAGATTATCATAGTCTCCTATACTCCTCCTTGTTGCCTTTATATAAGTGATGACACAAAAAAAGTCTGGTGACGTGGCTCCTGATGGGGACATGTCTTCAAAGAGGAAATCTTGGGAGGTATGATCTAATTATAACGTGAAGGTTTGTGGAACCGAAGCTTCCCACTTCAACTTGGTTGCTTGTTCATGGCGATCCCATCTTCGTCCCCGGAATAAAAAAAAATAATCCATGACAATTAGGGATTACCCAAGCTACTGTTCCATCGTCGTGCTATCTGATTAGAGTGGTCACTTGAACAAACTTGTTATTCAAGCAACCTACCTCTATTCTTTGAATAGCCGCGGAATAGACGATGTACGGATCACCGGTTTTTGTGTTTGTATTCGGGGTCCAAGTAAATTAGCCACATAACAAAACATACAACATACAAAGAAATAAAAGGAAAGCAAAACAAGATTTATACCTCTTATTTACCTCAAGGTCTTCTATCGTATGTCCTATCTTCCTCTTGGACGTTGTGTGGGCGACGATCTTCCAAAAATCGAAGCCTCCTAGAACACGTTCTTCCCTTCATTTCTCGCTCCAAACAAAGGGAAGAATGAAATGAAACTCTTCCCTATCTAGGACCGGCCACCAAGTCAAGAGACTTGATGTTGCTGCCGGCCAAGGAATAGAAGAGGAAGTGGGCGCCGGCCAAGAGCTCTAAGGAACAACCCTAACCCTTGTTTCCACCGGCCAAGGAGAAGAGGAAGAATAGGTTGAGCGTCGGCCAAGATTGAGAGGAGAAAGATAGGCGCCGGCAACAACCCTAGAAAGTCTTGCCTCCCAAGACTTCTCCAAACCCTAGCCGCCCAAAGCCAAAACCCTAATCTTCCTTTTGTGTTATTGCCGCCCACCCCTTAAGCCTCCTTTTATAGAGCTAAGCTTAAGGCTCCTTTTAATCTCCACCGTCGGATCTAGGGATTTAATCTCAACCGTCGAATATAGGGATTTAATCTCCACCGTCGGATCTTAAGATTTAATCTCCACCGTTGGATCTAGAGATTTAATCTCCGATGTCGGATCTAGAGTTTCATTTTCCATCATCGGATCTAGGCTTCTTGAGGGTTTTTATAGGCTACAATAGGGACCATGAGGAGGAGTTGGATCTTGGCCACCCAATGGATCAAGCCCACATAAAGTCCGATCCATTAATGATAATCCATTCCACTAGAGGATTATCATTGATCTACCTCACCAACCCCCATAAGTTAATATGGGCTCTATATATTATTTGTACATATATCTCCCTGTGTTTAAGATCTCGAATGTCCATCGATTAATTAATTTACTAACTATTAATTAATCAACATCTAACTCCATGAGTAGTACCACTCAACCTTATCATCATGTCGGACCAAGTCCACTTGTAGGGTTTACATGATGAACCTTATGAGCTCCTCAAGGGGGCATCATCATCCTAATATATGGGACACGATTTCCTTCTATAATCAACAGCACACCATATAAATAATATCATTTCTCAACTTATCGAGCCTATCGATTTACTCTATAAATCTCGCCCATTGATAAATTAAAGAAATGAATACTAAGTATATGTGTCCGTTATTATATCAGGATTAAGAGAATGTACAACATAATATCTGAGGTCCGATTCAATTATGTAGTCAGCAATAAATTGAATCACCTCTAAGTCGGTCCTGCTCAATACACACAAAGTGTACTAGTATAATTCTATGGTCAAGACAAACCAATACCAAATCACACTACAACCATACCAATGGTTTGTCCAAAGTCATCTCGGTTGTGAACCTTTACTTATACTCTACAAGGAACTGATAACATGATCTCCCGTGTGACACTACACACCATGTTATCTATAATGTAATGTATGAGACAATATTCATAACCATAAATATGCAAACAATGATCATGTGATTCTTATTTCAAAAATAAAGATGTTCATACAAAAGATAGACTTTTTAGTATACATCCTAACAATCTCCCATTTATACTAAAAGACTATGTTGTCCTCAAACTGTCATACATTTGATTCTCATTCCCTCCACATGCCTATCAAAAGCTCTCGCCGGAAGGGTCTTAGTGAAAGGATCCGCCAGGTTATCCTCCGATGCAATCTTGGCCACAACAACTTCTCCTCGCTTTATGATTTTTCGTATCAGGTGGTACTTGCGCTCTATGTGTTTACTTGCCTTATGGGTTCGTGGTTCCTTCGAGTTTGCAACTGCACCACTGTTATCACAATAAATTATGATAGTTCTAGGCAAACCAGGAATCACATCCAAGTCCATCAAGAAGTTCCTGAGTCATACAACTTCTTTGGTTGCCTCAGAGGCTGTCACATACTCAGCTTCCATGGTAGAGTCCGCCACGCATTTCTGCTTGACACTCCTCTATACAATGACTCCACCTCCCAAAGTAAACACAAAACCTGAGGTAGACTTACTGTTATCCCTATCTGATTGGAAGTCGGAATCTGTGTAACCCACAGGGAGTAATTGGTCTGCCTGGTAAACTAGCATATAATCCCTAGTCCTTCTCAGGTACTTCAATATATGCTTTACCGCAGTCCAATATCCCTGTCTTAGATTACTCTGATATCTGCTAACCAGGCCAACAACAAAGCAGATATCTGGTCTCGTACATAGCATGACATACATGAGGCTTCCTACTGTCGAAGTATAAGGAACCGCCTTCATCTCCTCTATCTCCTCATATGTTCTAGGACACATCTCCTTAGATAAAGGAACTCCATACCTGAAAGGTAGAAAACCTTTCTTGGAGTTTTGCATGCTAAAGCGAGTCAAATGGTGTCTATGTATGAAGCTTGAGATAAGCACAACATCCTTTTCCTGCGATCCCTTATAACATTGATCCCAAGGATGTGTCCTACTTCTCCCAAGTCCTTCATATCAAACTGTTTGGACAACCATATCCTTACGTCCGATAACACCTTGACATTGTTGCCAAATAATAAAATGTCATCTACGTATAGTACAAGAAATACCACTACGTTTCCGTCACATCTCTTGTATACACAAGACTCATCCAAACTTTGAATAAATCCATAAGACTGGATTACCTCATCAAAGCGGATGTTCCAAGACCTCGAAGCTTGCTTCAATCCATAAATGGACCGATTAAGCTTGCACACAAGATGCTCTTTGCCCTTTGCAATGAATCCTTCTGGTTGCTTCATATAGATGTTTTCCTCAAGACTTCCATTAAGGAAAGTTGTCTTGACATATATTTGTCATACCTCATAATCCATATGAGCAGTAATATATAAGAGAATCCAGATAGACTTAAGCATAGCTACCGACGAAAAGGTCTCCTCATAATCAATGCTCTCTTTCTGAGTATACCCCTTCGCAACAAGCCTTGCTTTAAAGGTTTCAACCTTCCTGTCTATTCCTCTCTTTCTTTTGTAGATCCACTTGCATCCAATAGTTTTTACACCATTGGGTGGTTTTATTAGCTCCCAAACTTGATTTGAATCCATAGATTCAATCTCAGTATTCATTGCACTTTGCCAAGATACCGCATCTTTATCTTGAATTGCCTCATCATATGTCCAGGGATCAGGTTCATGTTCACCAGGGACCAAATCAGAAGATTCTCCCAAGAACATGAATCTATCAGGCTGTCTAACAAACCTCTCACTACGATGAGGTATCACCTGTGTATCCTATGTGACACGCAGTGCAGTGACTTGTGGTATATCCTCTTGTACCGGTGGCACTGAAGTAGTGACTTCCCCTCTCAATTCCTCCAGAACAATCTTACTCATGAGTTTGTGGTTCATCACATAGTCTTCTTCTAGAAATCTAGCATTCGTGCTAACGATCACCCTCTGATCTCTAGGACTATAAAACAAACTACCTTTCATTCCTCTAGGATAGCCAACGAACATGTGCACTTCTGTACGAGGTTCTAACTTACCAGCATCTGCCTTCAGCACGTGTTGGACTCCCCCAAATCTGAATATGTCTCAGACTAGGCTTTTGCCCAGTCCACAATTCTGTGGGAGTAGAAGGCACTGATTTAGATGGAACCAAGTTCAGAATATACACTGTCGTATCTAGAGCATACCCCCAGAACGAATCTGGCAACTCAGAATAACTCATCATCGATCTAACCATCACCATAAGAGTCATATTCCTTCGCTCTGCTACACCATTCTGCCGGGGTGTGCCAGGTGCAGATAATTGGGATTGAATCTCAGCCTCTGATAAGTAATTCCTAAACTCTCCCAAGAGGTACTCACCACCACGATCAGATCGTAGTATCTTGATACTTTTACCCTGACGTTTCTCCACATCAGCCTTGAATTCTTTGAACCTGTCAAAACATTCAGACTGTGGCACATCAAGTAAATATATCCATATCTTGAATAATCGTCTATAAAAGTGTCGAAATATTTAAAACCACCTCTTGCCTGGATAGACATAGGACCACATAAATCAGAATGAATCAATTCCAACACATCTTTGGCTCTATACCCCTTGGCCTTAAAATGTCTCTTGGTCATTTTACCTTCCAAGCAAGACTCGCAGATTAGGAAGTCTTCCACCACTAATGAACTCAGAGGTCCATCAACTATCAACCTTTGAATTCTGCTTAGGTTAATATGACCTAGCCTTAGATGCCAAAGATATATTTGGTTCATCTTCGAATGTTCTTTTCTCTTTTGGAAATTAGAAGATGAGTTATTCACTTCTATTTGCATCGTGGGAGCTTTTGGTTCAAGTGTATATAAATTTCCTATCAATGCACCAAAACAGATAATCTCCCTATTCCTTTTTATAACAACTCTGTCATTAAAATAAATAGAATATCCATCCATAAACAATTTAGAAACCGAAATCAAATTCTTTCTAAATAAAGGTACATAAAGATAATTTTTAAGAACCAAAACTTTATTCCTCTCAAAAGACAAATAAACATCTCCCACTGCAACAACCGTCACCTTCGTGGCATCGCCCAAGTAAACGGTAATCTCCACCTCAGTCAGTCGTCTGGTTTCCTGGAACCCCTACAAAGTATTGCAGATATGATCAGTGGCTCCCATATCTACACACCAGGTGTCGGTAGATAACACCATTAAACATGTTTCAACGACTAGACCAAAAGATATATCTTTGTTCTACTTCCGGTTGGGGTAGTCCTTCTTCCAGTGTCCAGTTTGCTTGCAAGTGAAGCATTTTCCTTTCGGCTTCTTCACTCCTCCCTGAGTTCCTCCCGCCACCTTTGCCCCACCTTGTTTCTTCTTCTTCTTGCCTTTCGACTTAGAAGTAGAAACCTTTTGGGCAACCATGGCCTGCGCCTGAGCACTCTGACGAAAAAGCCCCTCTGCCACCTGGAGTTATGTCAGAAGCTCCGCCAACGAATACAACCTCTTGTTCATGTTGTAGTTCAGGCAGAACTGCTCAAAATTCTTAGGTAGAGACTGGAGAATGATATCGACCTGGGTTTCCCCATCGATCTCAGCTCCGAGGACTTCCAGCTCATTCAAATGAGCCATCATCTTGAGAACATGATCCCTCACGGGTGTTCCCTCGATCATGGTGGTCGTCATCAAGTTCCTCATGGCTTCCTGCCTAGCATCCCGATTCTGGTGTCCGAAAAGCTCTTTGAGATTGAGCATCATGTCATAAGCAGTGGGCATGACTTGATGCTGATGTTGCAATACATTTGACATAGATGTCAAAATGTAACACTGCGCCATCTCATCAGCCTTAATCCACTTCTTATAACTCTCCTTCTCCTTTTCCCCAGAATCATCTGCAGGCTTAGGAGGACACTCTTCGAAGAGTACATATTTGTACTCCTCAACAGTTAAGACAATGTCAAGATTCCTCTTCCAATCAACATAATTGGGTCCAGTAAGTTTATTTTCTTTCAGTATCACAGCAAGTGAGTTGAAATACATTTTAAAAAACCTAAGAATCACATAGATCAAAACATTAGATTTCAAAAAATTATTGATTCCTCAAACAATAAAATTTTAAAATCAACCAGCACCTCAAAACACCGAGAATATCGTATGCCACGATAGTGTGGACGTATACGAATTCTACATTTGTAAGAGGAGGTTTTACCCATTAATTTTATTATCTTGTCAACCTAACTTTTTGACAAATAAAATTAATAGTTGGTTCCTCTTCGGCCCTACAAATAAAAGTAGTGACTCCAATGGGGAGGATACTCCTATTTGCATCTAAGTGTTCACCATTACTTGGTACCAAGGCAATTATCTCGGGTTATATGCCTTCCGATGGAGAAGTACACACGCTCCTTAATAATTTTTTATAACCATATTCGACCCTGTGATCTGCAAACAAACTAATCCGATGGGGGAGGAAGACACTCAGAGCCGACGCGCAAGTTTGTTTGCATCACATGTCAAACCGTAATGGAGGCCGTGGGAATTTATAAAAATATCTCTCCCACTTAGTAATTTAAAATTAAGGAATTTTCCTAGCCTACGACATGCATATCAAACAAAAAGCAATAAATATAAAAAAAATATTTTCCAACTATTATGACTTTTGTCTCCAATATGTCTCCCGTCGTATTGTCATCTCGTCTGCTCCTCCCTACGCCATGTACAAGCCATCCAGAGATCCGAGCCGACAATAACTATTTTAATTTACATCCATTGATCCTGTACTCCACGAAGGAGTGTACATAAAATCTAGATCGAAAGTAAACTAAAATAAAAAGAGTGGCTAAACAATGTCGTACTTAATTACAAAAATTAAATACTAGTCTCGTCAACCCCGAGGATTCAAATAATATTACACACATGCAATCACATACACACATATGGCCATAATAGTTGGATCTTATGCCTGCAACCAAAAAGTTAGCCTACGCACATCCTACTATCATCCGACACAAACAATATATGATAAGTGCATAAAATAACCGAATCCTAAACACACAAAATTAAAAACCGTGGCTCTGATACCACTTAAAGGTTTGTGGAACTAAAGCTTCCCACTTCAACTCGGTTGCTTGTTCATGGCGATCCCGTCTTTGTCCCCAGATTAAAAAAAAATAATTCATGCCAATTAGGGATTACCCAAGCTATCGTTCCATCGTCGTGCTATCAGATTAGAGTGGTCACTTGAACAAACTTGTTGTTCAAGCAACCTACCTCTATTTTTCGAATAGCCGCGGAATAGACGATGTACGGATCGCCGGTTTTTGTGTTTGTATTCGGGGTCCAAGTAAATTAGCCACATAACAAAACATACAACATACAAAGAAACAAAAGGAAAGCAAAACAAGATTTATACCTCTTGTTTACCTCAAGGTCTTCTATCGTATGTCCTATCCTCCTCTTGGACGTCGTGTGGGCGACGATCTTCCAAAAGTCTAAGCCTCCTAAAAGACGTTCTTCCCTTCCTTGCTTGCTCCGAACAAAGGGAAGAATGAAACGAAACTCTTCCATATCTAGGACCGGCCACCAAGTCAAGAGACTTGATGTTGTCGCCGGCCAAGGAATAGAAGAGGAAGTGGGCGCTGGCCAAGAGCTCCAAGGAACAACCCTAACCCTTGTTTCCACCGGCCAAGGAGAAGAGGAAGAAGAGGTTGAGCGCCGGCCAAGGTTGAGAGGAGAAAGATAGGCACCGACAACAACCCTAGGAAGTCTTGCCACCCAAGATTTCTCCAAACCCTAGCCGCCCAAAGCCAAAACCCTAATCTTCCTTATGTGTTCTTGCCGCCCACCCCTTAAGCCTCCTTTTATATCCGGTTACGTATTGCTGGATTTAATTACGACCGTCAAATCTATGGATTTAATCTCCACCGTCGGATCTTAAGATTTAATCTCCACCGTTGAATCTAGAGATTTAATTTCCACCGTCGGATCTAGAGTTTCATTTTCCATCATCGGATCTAGGCTTCTTGAGGGTTTTAATAGGCTACAATAGGAACCATGAGGAGGAGTTGGATCTTGGCCACCCAATGAATCAAGCCCACATAAAGTCCGATCCATTAATGATAATTCATTCCACTAGAGGATTATCATTGATCTACCTCACCAACCCCCATAAGTTAATATGGGCTCCATATATTATTTGTACATATATCTCCCAGTATTTAAGATCTCGAATGTCCATCGATTAATTAATTTACTGACTAATAATTAATCAACATCTAACTTCATGAGCAGTACCACTCAACCTTATCATCATGCCGGACCATGTCCACCTGCAGGGTTTACATGATGAACCTTATGAGCTCCTCAAGGGAACATCATCATCCTAATGTTGGGTTTTTCGAGCTTCAAAAACTGCTTTTTGCGTTGCGGAAACCTCGAAAGCCCGGCCATAGATCCGTGCGAAGATATATAAAAATAAAACATGTATGTGTTTAAAGAAACCTAGATCTATCTTAGATCTACAAGATGAGAGCATTACCCTCGTAGCGACGCCCTTTGCTTATCCCGCTCGTCCAAATATTTTGCCGGAACTCAAGAGTGTCAAGTGTACACTCCTCTATTAGTATTCACACGGACAAATGGTGGAGAAACACAACCTAGAGTGTGCTAGCACTCATGGAAGTTTCGGCCAAGGAGGTTGGGAGAGCTTGAAAGGAAGAAGATCCAAGGAAGAAGAAGATGGAGTTACACCCAAATGAATTCCCTTCATCAAGAAAAGTGGTCGGCCACTTCAATGGGTGGGGGTTACATGCATGCATGTAACTCCAAGAGCCAATGGCTCTTGGTCTTCCTCATGAGGTGACACCCCATGATAAGTCCATGATGATGTGGAACATCATCATTGGCCGGCCCCCATGCCAAGTCATCATGACAATTGGTCAAGTCAAAATTGATCATTCATCTTCCTTCTCAAGTCAAGTCAAACTTGACCTCTTATCTCCCATGGTTGATCAAATCTAACCACTTGATTCAAGTCAATTTAATTTAATGAATCTCTATTCATTAATTTAAATTGACTCAATGAATCAAATCTAAATTAGACTCATTCAACACTTGAATCAAATTGAGTCTAACTCAATTAGTCTAATTTGGATTACTCTTAATCCAATTTGGTTCATCCCATGAATCTAATCCTCATGGTTCATCATATGAACCTAATCTCCATCTAATTGCCCTTTGTGTGTGCCCCTATAGGTTCTTGTAAAGTTGGCAATGTCCCTAAACCGATTTAGAAACATAAGCAATGAGCGGTATCTAGTAACACATCATTGCTACCCAAGTTACAAGAATGTTGAGCTCCAACATCACCTTTGTGACTACTAATTGTGACTCTCACAATATGTGACAATGTCCCTCTATCCTTGACATATAGATTGACCAATCGAGGCATAGACCGTGTCATCCTCGGTACAATATATATCTTGAACTCCAAGTAGACTCACTCTAATCAAATGAGCTCAATATCTCATATTGACTCATTTGGGCATGGTCATGCACTTCGTGGTCTCACTCTTGTTAGTAATATATGAGAGATGTCCTAAGGCAATCGCCTTATGTTTGAACCATTTATATGATAAATGAAGATTCATTATTTGAGTATACATGTTTTCATATATTTGATTAGATCTTAAACTCATTTACTGAATGTCCACGATACGATTCACAGCATGAGAGAATTTGTGATTGGATCACAACTAGTGAGTATCTCTACATGTGTAATTGTGATGTATCGAAATTATCCCTAGTCGATGAATTGATGGATTTGGACACCATCGATTCTGTCGAGACTAGCACGAGGTATACTCCTTGGTGTATCCAAGCAGCTGATTCTCACTGGCTGGAGACATTGTGATGTCCGGAGTTAATCGTGGATGCTAGTTATGGTAACTAGTTCATTGGAGTGACCAGCCGTAAGACTTCATATGGTTCTCTGCATATATAGATATGTCAATGAAATTCTTACTGCAGCTTAAGTACGATGTTCCTTTGACTTGCGGTATTCAAGTCATCTTAATCATAAAGACTTATGCTTTGACATCTTAAGCAAACATCTCTGAGGAGATGTGAACCTAGGATGATTGGGTATAAGTCGAAGTGATCAAAGGTGTTTGAATAGCCTATAAAGGATTCACCACTCCTTGCGAGGAGATGTATACTCATGGCCTCTCGTCGGATTGTTACTAAAGTCTTTGGCTAAAGCATTACATGTTTAGAGTAAGGTACTCTTCGATACATGTGCAGTAACTAGAATTCGTAGGACGAGAAAATGATACTTGGGCTAGGTGTGACGTAGTCAACCTAGTGGGGACTGACACTATAGACCATATCCTGAACCAAGTGGGTATAAGATGAGTGAAGGGAATGGGGCACGATTCATTGTAGCTGCTGAAGGGTTTCAGAAATAGTTCTAGATCAACCATTGATCTTTTCGGTTAATTAGGGATTATGATGTACTACTAGGTGTCACTCATGATCGTTCTATAATTAATGGTTAATTATAAACGACCAACATAAATCGAGAACCTATTTGATCACACGCACAATGAGCGTAATCTGAAGGATTTAAAACAAGTTTGAGAATGAGATTCTCAAACCGAGAGAAACTAGGTTTGGTTGGACCAAACAAGGAGCGAGCATGAAATCGTTTCAGTTGCAATGGAAGCGTAGATGGGCCGTGTCTTATGAAGACATGATGAATAAACCAAATTGGTTTGGTTCTAATCCAATGGTGGAGAATAAACCAAAGGGGTTTGGTTTGTTTTAAACGAATGAACCAAAGTTGGTTCGGTTTGTTTTAACTTAAAATAGACCAAATCAGTTTAGTTTATTTTAACTTAAATTCATGGAGCGGGCTAATGGGCTTTTGGTTATGATCCGATAACCATTAGGAGAATTTGTTCTCTATAAAATAGGGCTTAAGGGTTTTTGTGAAAACCTAATCTAAGCAATCCACGAGTTGTCGCCCACCCCTCCTCTCCTCTAGTGGTCGGCGCCCAACCCTAGCCGCTGCCCAGCTTTGTGCCGCCGTCCATGCTAGTTGCCGGCGTCCAAGCTTTAGCCAGTGATCCTCCGGCGACCCTCCGGTGATCTTCTTTGGGTCCGGCGACAAGGTGAGCATCAAGCTTCCTTATTTGGCCGACCCTATTTCTCCACCAAAGCTGTCCAGTTTTCTGAACAGCTTGTTTCCTTCTTGTTGGAGCATCGTTTGGATGACGTTTGGAGCTCCGACAGTGGTAGCCTTACCAGGGATTCGATCTCCGATAATCCTTATAGGTGGAGGACGAAGGATTCGTCAAACGGTTGACGAATACCTCTCCGGAGAAGCGAGTTTTTGAGGACTCATTTTGGATCCGAATTTTGATTCGGATTGTGATCTTCTCTCGATCACATCGTCTTCAACACGAGGCTAGTAACTCGTACGAAGATGAGGCTCGTGACTTTGTGAAGTCATCCCGAAGATACTCGACGTGGATACGGATAGAGGCGATTCTAGCGAGGATCGCTCTAGTTGATATCTTTCCCGCTACACGTGATACGTCAGGTATACGTAGTATAAATTTTCTTTTATTGTAAAATTTAAAATTACGGTTATGTCTACACATGTTGTATTATGCATGCGTGTAGTGTGTGTGTTGTAATAAATTAGATTTATTATTTTTATTTCTTCCGCTGTGCACATGTTTACAAAACATGTTCGAACACACACTCGCCGCGGTGCCAGAAACCCAACAATGGTATCAGAGCCCAGGTTGTGTTTCGACGTAATCGTAAAATTATTTTGCGATAGTCATAATGGTATTTATGGAAATTTTCTACTTTTGGAAAGTTAGAAGTATTTATGAAAATTTTTAATTTTGGAAAGTCTAGAAGTATTTATGGAAATCTTCTACTTTTGGAAAGTTGAAAGTATTTATGGAAATTGATATTTTCCATAAATAAAATATTTGATTAGATTTTGAAATTTGTTTCCTAATTTAATCATGATTTGATTTGGGAAATTAAATCTTAAAAATATTTTATTTTCATAAGTAGTTTTGATGATTTAGGAAATTTATTTCCTAAATTGACTTTCCTTAATCAACACTTTCCACAAATAAAATATGTGATTAGATTTGAAAATTTATTTCCTAATTTAATCATGATTTGATTTGGAGAATCAAATCTCAAACATATTTTATTTCCATAAATAGTTATGACATATAAGGAAATTTTGTACATGTCATAATTGTATGTCATGTAATTGCATTAGATGCATAATATTATGCCACGCGTGTCGTGACATGTAGATGTATATCATGTATGTCATGCCATGTAGATAATAGTTATTTGCATGCAAAGAGGATGAGACATAAAAACTCTTACTCAATATTAAAGCCTACATCTTCCATTAGTATGGTTAGAACCAGAGTTCCGTTTCTTGTTTGGGTTGTTGGACTCTCTCCAAGCCCGGCTCGAACCCGAACATGTTCAAACCATAGAATAGTTTAATACTAATATGGTAAGAGTCAGAGGTCAATCGTTAGCTTTGGTTGTTGGACTCTCTCCAAGCCGAGCTAATTGGTTGAATGAGCTCTAACCATATTAAAACTATTTCTCAATTAATGGGTTGGCTTTAACCTGGAGCATCGGTTTGTTGGACTCTCTCCAAGGTCGATGTGAAGGGAGGTGAAGTTGGGTGCTATGCATATGATGCATACTTGTTAATGTGTTAACAACCCGATGTATGTGTGAACATTCAATTAGTTGATAGCACATTGTGATAGTTGCATATATGTGATATGCAATCGGTATATTTGATACCTACCATCGTAGTTATGAATGACTTGTTGGACTCTCTCCAAGGTTGTTCATATCTATGTTGGATATCAGCCCATTCGGAGATAGACCTACGATCTCCTGAAGTGATTTTGGGGTTTTTAAAATTCGAAAAATGAATGGGATTTATGAATGTATATTGATGCATTTTAAAATCATTTTCTTATATATGCTCGTTTTGTATTTCTAGGATAATTGATTGATCATGATGTCTTTGAATTTGCACTCTATCTTGGATTCAAATAAATTGACTGTGCCGAACTTCTTGGACTGGCTTAGAAATTTGAGATTTGTTCTCAAGGTGAAAAGCTTGCGTATGTCCTCGAAGCGCCTCTTCTCGCCCATCCTAGTGACAATGCAACTCCGGACCAATTGTTGGTCTATCAGAAACATGTGAATGATTCTGAACTGACAAGTTGCATCATGCTAGCCGCGATGGTACCTGAGCTGCGGAAGCAGCATGAGCATATGGATGCTCATACCATAGTCTTTCATCTTTATGAGTTGTTTGATGAGCAAGTGAGATTCGAAAGGTTCGAAGTCTCCAAGATCCTCTTCACCTCTAAGATGCAAGAAGGTTCATCACGTAGTCTTGCTCAACATCTTTGAAGCTGTGGAGCCTTACGAGAAGCATGAGTAGGGGGGCGGTCTTTGTGAGTTGATTCCTCGAAGAAAGGTTCTAAAAGGAAGTCAAAGGAATAGCAGAAGGGGAAGAAAAGGGCTAAAAAGGCATAACCAGCTCAAAAGGGCACTTGCCATCATTATGACAAGGAGGGCCATTGGCGAAGAAATTGCAAGATTTATCTTGAGTTCGTGAAGAAGAATAAGGCATTGGATGCCCCATCTTCTTCAGATATCTTCGTTATTGATTGTCATTCTATTTCCTCAAACACTTGGGTATTGGATATTGGGTGTGTCTCACATATATGTAATGACATACATGGGCTAAGGAATAGAAGAAGACTCGTCAAGGGAGAGTCAAATTTATGTGTTGGGAATGGAGCAAATGTTGCTCCACTTGCCATCGGAACGTATTTGTTGAAACTCCCTACAGGACTTGTCTTAGAACTGGACAATTGCTTTTATGTTCCTTCGTTGATAAAGAACATCATTTCTATTTCTTGTTTAAATAGAAATGGTTACCATTTGACGTTTAGTAACAATTGTTGTTATATAACTTTGAATGACATACTTTATGGAACTAGAACTTTAAGCAATGGTATTTATACGTTGGACGTATCCAGTGACATTTTCAATATCGAAGCGAGCAACAAGCGTGCTCAAAAGGATAATCAATTAGGCTCCTACATGTGGCATTGTCGTCTTGGCCATGCAAGCAAGAAACGTATGTCCGAATTACACCTATGTGGAATTCTGGAATCGTTTGAATTGGATTTATACGATACATGCGAATCATGCTTAAAAGGCAAGATGACTAAGTTACCTTTTACAGGAAAAGGTGAACGAGTGGGAGAGTTGCTAGGTCTAATACATACTGATGTATGTGGACCTATGTCAACTCAAGCTTTAGGAGGCTATAGCTACTTCATTACCTTCACCGATGATCACTCACGGTTTGGGTATGTGTTCTTGATGAAACACAAGTCTGAAGCCTTTGAAAGGTTCAAAGAATTCAGAAATGAAGTAGAGAAACAACATTACAAGATTATTAAAATACTTCGATCGGATCGAGGGGGTGAATACTTAAGTCAAGAGTTTCTTGATTATCTAAGAGACAATGATATATTGTCTCAATGGACTCCGCCATATACACCACAGCATAATGGTGTATCTGAGAGGCATAACCGGACCTTGTTAGACATGGTCAGGTCAATGATGAATCATGCGAATCTTCCCAAGTCCTTTTGGGGCTATGCACTTCAGACAGCTGTTTACTTGTTAAACAGAATGTCAACCAAGGTAGTCTCTACTACTCCATATGAGATATGGAATAGTAAGAAACCTCATGTATCTTACTTGAAGATATAGGGTTGTCCTGCTTATGTGAAGCGGACTGTATCAGATAAATTGGATGCTAAGTCTGATAAATGTCTATTTATTGGATACCCTAAGGAAATAAGGGGTTACCAATTCTATCATTCTGTGGAACAAAAGGTGTTTGTTTCAAGGCATACTGTGTTTCTAGAGAAAGAGTTTCTCTTGCAAGAAAACAGTGGGAGTGTCGTCGAGCTTGAGGAGGCTCGAGAGACTCAAATAGACATTGATGAGATACCTGGTGAAGCACAACAGCCGATAACTCATAGTGATGAGCAATCGGCTGGACCTATTGAAACACCACATCTTCGTAGATCTGTTAGAGCACGCAATATTCCTGAGAGATATGGATTTCTCGTAAGTGAATTGAATGACGTGTTACTCATTGATGATGAGGAGCCTACCAGTTATGAAGAAGTTCTGACAAGTTTAGAAAGGGATAAGTGGCTTGAAGCCATGAAGTTGGAAATGGATTCCATGTATGAAAACCAAGTTTGGAACTTGGTTGACCCACCTGAAGGCATAAAGCCTATAGGGTGCAAGTGGATTTTCAAGAAGAAAATCGACATGGATGGTAATGTGATTACCTATAAAGCTAGATTGGTGGCGAAAGGATATCGTCAAAAGCAAGGTGTTGATTATAACGAGACCTATTCGCCTGTAGCTATGCTTAAATCCATTCGGATGCTCCTGGCCATAGCGGCTCATTATGATTATGAGATATGACAAATGAATGTGAAAACAACTTTCCTTAATGGAAACCTGCTCGAGGACGTGTATATGATACAGCCTGAGGGTTTCACATCGGTTGATAAAACCAATGTATGCAAATTACGACGGTCCATATATGGATTGAAGCAAGCATCCAGGAGCTGAAATATCCGTTTTGATGAGACAATCAAAAAGTTTGATTTTTCACAAAATCCAGACGAACCTTGTGTGTACAAGAAGGTTAGTGGGAGTGCAGTCGTGTTCCTAGTATTGTATGTCGATGACATATTACTTATAGAAAACGATGTTTTAGTCTTACATTCAATTAAGATTTGGTTGTCCAAGACATTCTCCATGAAAGACCTGGGAGAAGCAACCTACATCCTCGGGATTAAGATCTATAGAGATAGATTGAAACAGTTGCTTGGTCTTTCGCAGTCTACATATATAGACCGAGTGCTAAAGAGGTTTAGCATGTCGGAATCCAAGAAAGGTTTCCTAGCCATCAGGCATGGGATACACCTTTCGAAGTCTATGTGTCCGCGCACAGAAGACGAGAAGATTTGCATAAGTAAGATTTTCTATGCATCCGCAATATGATCTATCATGTATGCTATGTTATGTACGAGGCCCGATGTATCGTATGCTCTGAGTGTCACGAGTAGATACCAGTCTGATCCAGGAATGGATCATTGGGCGACTATTAAGACAATCCTTAAGTACTTGAGAAGAACTAAGGATGTATTCCTAATATATGGAGAAGGGGACATGGTGATATGCGGGTATACGGATGTCAGCTTCCAGACAGACAAGGATGATTCCAGGTCTCAGTCTGGATACGTGTTCACCTTGAATGGGGGCGCAGTGAGTTGGAAAAGTTCCAAACAAAACACTATAGCGGATTCTACCACTGAGGCAGAATACATTGCAGCTTCGGAAGCAGCAAAGGAAGCGGTTTGGATCAAGAAGTTCATTTATGAACTTGGTGTGGTTCCAGCCATTGTTGAAGCAATACCGGTCTACTGCGACAACAATGGAGCAATTGCACAGGCGAAAGAGCCAAGGTCTCATCAACGATCCAAACATGTGCTTCGCTGCTATCATCTGATCAGAGAGATCATTAGTAGGAAGGAAATACAAATCGAGAAAATCCCCACTGAAAGGAACTTAGCGGATCCTTTGACTAAGACATTACCTCAAAGTAAATTTGAGGGTCATGTTAGAGCTTATGGTATTGGATACCGTAGCGATTGACATTAGGCCAAGTGGGAGTTTGTTAGTAATATATGAGAGATGTCCTAAGATAATCGCCTTATGTTTGAATCATTTATATGGTAAATGAAGATTCACTATTTGAGTATACATGTTTTCATGTATTTGATTAGATCTTAAATTCATTAACTAAATGTCCACGATACGATTTACAGCATGAGAGAATTTGTGATTGGATCACAATTAGTGAGTATCTCTACATGTGTAATTGTGATGTATCGAAATTATCCCTAGTCGATGAATTGATGGATTTGGACACCATCGATTCTGTCGAGACTAGTACGAGGTATACTCCTTGGTGTATCCAAGCAACTGATTCTCATTGGCTGGAGACATTGTGATGTCTGGAGTTAATCGTGGATGCTAGTTATGGTAACTAGTTCATTGGAGTGACCAGCCGTAAGACTTCATATGGTTCTCTGCATATATAGATATGTCAATGAAGTTCTTACTGCAGCTTAAGTGCGATGTGTTGGGTTTCCGACACCGCGGCGTGTGTGTGTTCGATCATGTTTCGTAAACATGAACACAGCGGAAGCAATTAAAAATAATAAATCTATATTTATTACAACACACACAACACACGCATGCATATTACAACAAGTGTAGACATAACCGTAAATTAAAATTTGCAATAAAAGAAATTTATCTACGTTATACCTTTCGTATGACGTGTAGCGGGAACGACATCAACCGGAACGATCCTCGTAAGAATCGTCTCTATCCGTATCCACGCCGAGCTCCTCGGGATGACTTCGCTAAGTCACGAGCTTCGTCTTCGTACGGGTTACTAGCCTCGTGTTGAAGACGACGTGATCGAGAGATGATCACGATCCGAATCCAAATTCGGATCCTAGAACGAGTTCTCAAAACTCGCTTCTCCGGAGAGGTATTCGTCAACCGTTTGACGAATCCTTCGTCCCCCACCTCAGAGGATTACCGAAGATCAAATCCTCGGTAAGTTAGCCGCTGTCGGAGCACTAACCGTCGTCCAAACGACGCTCCGACAACAAAGAAACAAGCTGTCCAGAAAAACTGGACAGCTTTTGGTGGAGGAATAGAGGCCGGCTAAGGAAAGATGGAAGCTCACCTTATCACCGAACCCAAAGGAGATCGCCGGAGGGTCGCCGGAGGTTCTCCGGCTGAAGCTTGGACGCCGGCAAAGACTTGGACGGCTGCACACAAGCTGGGCGGCGGCAGCTTTAGGTGTTGGCGCCGAATAGGAGAGGGAGGGGGTTTGGGCGGCCAAAACTTGATTAGCTATAGGGTTAGGGTTTAAGCCCTATTTTATAGAGAACTAATTCTCTTAATGGTTAATGGATTATATCCATAAAGCCCGTTAACCCGCTCCATTAAGATAAGTTAAAATAAACCAAACCATGATGGTTTATTTTAAGTTAAAACGAACCGAACCAACTTTTGGTTCATTCGTTTAAAATAAACCAAACCCTTTGGTTTATTCTTATCCATTGGATTGGAACCAAACCATTTTGGTCCATCCATTATGTCTTCATAAGACACGGCCCATCCACGCTTCCATTGCGACTGAAACAATTTCATGCTCGCTTTATGTTTGGTCCAACCAAACATAGTTTCTCTCGGTCTGAGAATCCCATTCTCAAGCTCGTTTTAAATCCTTTGGATTACACTCGTTGTGCGTGTGACCAAATAGGTTCTCGGTTTATGTTGGCCGTCTATAATTAACCATTAATTATAGAACGATCATTAGTGACACCTAGTAGTACATTATGATCCCCAATTAACCGAAAAGATCAACGGTTGATCCAGAACTATTTCTGAAACCCTTCAGTAGCTCGAATGAATCGTGCCCCATTCCCTTCACTCATCTTATACCCACTTGGTTTAGGACATGGTCTATTGTGTCAGTCCCCACTAGGCTGACTACGTCACACCTAGCCCAAGTATCATTTCCTCGTCCTACGGATTCTAGTTACTCCACATGTATCGAAGAGTACCTTACTCTAAACATGTAATGCTTTGGCAGACTTTGTAATGTAACGAGAATATGGGTATACATCTCGCGGTGGTGAATCCTTTATAGGCTATTCAAACACCTTCGATCACTTCGACTTATACCCAATCATCCCGGGTCCACATTTCCTTAGAGATGTTTGCTTAAGATGTCAAAGCATAAGTCTCCATGATCAAGATGACTTGAATACCGCAAGTCAAAGGAACATCGCACTTAAGCCACAGTAAGAACTTCATTGACATATCTATATATGCAGAGAACCATATGAAGTCTTTACGGTCACTCCAATGAACTAGTTACCATAACTAGCATCCACGATTAACTCGGACATCACAATGTCTCGGCCGGTGAGAATCTTGGATACACCGAGTATACCTCGTGCTAGTCTCGAATTGATGGTGTCCAAATCCATCAATTCATCGACTAGGATAATTCCGATACATCACAATTACATGTGTGAGATACTCACTAGTTGTGATCCAATCATAAATTCTCTCATGCTCGTGTCGTGGACATTAATAAATGAGTTTAAGATCGATCAAATACATGAAACATGTATACTCAAATAGTGAATCTTCATTTATCATATAAATGGTTCATACATAAGCGATTGCCTTAGGACATCTCATATATTACTAACGGACTTACTTATCGCTCAATCGGTATCGTACCATAAGCTCTAACATGACCCTCAAACTTACTTTGAGGTAATGCTTTAGTCAAAGGATAAGTTCCTTTCGGTGAATTTTCTCGATTTGTATTTCATTCCTGATGATCTCTCGATAAGATGATAGCGGCGAAGCACATGTTTGGATCGTTGATGAGACCTTGGCTCTTTTTGTCGATTGCTCCGTTGTTGTAAGTAGACGGTGCTTACATGGCGAATCAAGTTCATGAGCGAACTTCTTGATCCAAACCGCTTCCTTTTCGCTCGAAAGCAATATATATTACGCCTCGATGGTAGAATCCGCTCTGATCTCTTGTTTGGAACTTTTCCAACTCACTGCGCCCCATTCAAGGTGAACACGTATCGGTGAGACACAGAATCATCCTTTATGCGAAGCGCATCCGTATACGCGTATCACCATGTCCCTTCTCCATATATTAGGAACACATCCTTAGTTCTTCTCAAGTACTTGGGATCGTATGCCTTGATGATCCATTCTGGATCGGATTGGTATCGCCGTGACACTCAGGCGTCGATACATCGGGCCTCGTGCAACATATCATACATGATAGATCCTATTGCGGATGCATAGAGAATCTTACTCATGCAAATCCTCTCATCTTACGTGCGCGGACACATAGACTTGGTGTACCCATGCACGATGGGCGAGATAACCTTTCTTGGATTCGCTAAACCTTTTAGCACTCGATTACATATATGTAGCTGCGAAGACCAACTGCTTGATCTATCTCTATAGATTTTAATCCCAAGGATGTAGGTTGCTTCTCCCGTCTTTCATGGAGAATGTCTTGGACCTTAATGTGAAGATTGACACATCGTTTCCTATAAGTAATATGTCATGACACAATACTAGGAACACGGCCTCACTAACCTTCTTGTACACCAAGGTTAAATGCGGATTTTGTGAGAAATCAAACTTTTTGATTGTCATCAAAATGGATATTCTAGCTCTGGATGCTTGCTTGATCCATAAATGGACCGTCATGATTTATACCTTGGTTTTATCAATGTGAAACCCTCGGGTTGTATCATATACCGTCCTCGGCGGGTTTCCATTAAGGAAAATTTTTCCATCCCATATCTCATAATCATAATGAGCCGCTATGGCGAGCATCGAATGGATTTAAGCATAGCTGAGCGAATAGGTTTATAATCAACACCTTGTTTTTTACGATATCCTTTCGCCATCTAGCCTTATAGGTAATCACATTACCATCCATGTCGGTTTTCTTCTTGAAAACCCACTTGCACCCTATAGGCTTTATCCCTTGGGTCGGCCAAGTTCAAACTTGGTTTTTACATGGAATCCATTTCTTTTGAGCCACTTATCCCTTTCTGAACTTGTCAGCACTTCTTCATAACTGGTAGGCTCCTCATCATCTATGAGTAACACGTCGTTCGATTCACTTACGAGAAATCCATATCTCTCAGGAATATTGCGTGTTCTACCAGATCTACGAAGATGTGGTGTTACAATAGGTCCAGCCGATTGCTCATCACTATGAGTTGTCATTGTTGTGCTTGATATCTCATTAATGTCTATTTGAGTCTCTCGAGCCTCCTCAAGCTCGACGCTTACTGTTTTCTTGTAAGAGAAACTCTTTCTCTAAACACGGCATGCCTTGAAACAAACACCTTTTGTTCCAGATGATAGAATTAGTAACCCTTGTTTCCTTAGGGTATCAACAAATAGACATTTATCGGACTTAGCATCAATTTATACGTCTGATCCGCTTCATAAATGACCCATATCTTCAAGTAAGATACATGAGGTTTCTTACTATTCCATATCACATATGGAGTAGTTGAGACTACCTTGGTAGGCATTCTGTTTAACAAGTAAACAGCTGTCTGAAGTGCATAGCCCCAAAAGGACTTGGGAAGAGTTGCATGATTCATCATTGACCTGACCATGTCCAACAAGGTCCGGTTACGCCTCTCAGATACACCATTATGCTGTGGTGTATAGGGCGGAGTCCATTGAGACAATATGCCATTGTCTCTTAGATAATCAAGAAACTCTTGACTTAAGTATTCACCACCTCGATCCGATCGAAGTATTTTAATACTCTTATCATGTTGTTTCTCTACTTCATTTCTGAATTCTTTGAACCTTTCAAAGGCTTCAGACTTGTGTTTCATCAAGAACACATACCCAAACCGTGAGTGATCATCAGTGAAGGTAATGAAGTAGCTATAGCCTCCTAATGCTTGAGTCGACATAGGTCCACATACATCAGTATGTATTAGACTTAGTAACTCTCCCACTCGTTCACCTTTTCCAGTAAAAGGTAACTTAGTCATCTTGCCTTTTAAGCATGATTCGCATGTATCGTATGAATCCAATTCAAACGATTCCAGAATTCCACATCGGTGTAATTTGGACATGCGTTTCTTGCTTATATGGCCAAGACGACAATGCCACATATAGGAGTCTATTTGATTATCCTTTCGAGCACGCGTGTTGCTCGCTTCGATATTGAAAATGTCACTGGATACGTCCAACGTATAAATGTCATTGCTTAAAGTTCCAGTCCCATAAAGAACTCCATTCAAAATTATGTAACAACAATTGTTACTAAAAGTTAAATGGTACCCATTTCTATTTAAAATAGAAATGATGTTCTTTATCAACGAAGGAACATAAAAGCAATTGTCCAGTTCTAAGACAAGTCCTACAGGGAGTTCCAACAAATAGATGGCGAGTCGATTGCTCCATTCCCAACACGTAAATTGACTCTCCTTGGCTCTTCTTCTATTCCTTAGCCCATGTATGTCATGTGAGCAGATTATACCCAAGTGTCTGAGGAAATAGAATGACAATCAATACAGAAGATTTCTGAAGAAGATGGGGCATCCGATGCCTTATCCTTCTTCACGGACTCAAGATAAATCTTGCACTTTCTTCGCAAATGGCTCTCCTTGCCATAATGATGGCAAGTTTCCTTTTGTGCTAGTTCTATCTTAGCCTTCTCTTCCTTCTCTTTGTTCCTTTGACTTCCTCTTAGAACCTTTCTTGAGGAATCAACTAACACTCCTATCATGCTTCTCGAAGACTCCACGAGTCTTGATATATTGGCATACCAGATGAACCTCCTAGCATCTCAGAGGTGAAGAGGATCTTTGAGACTTCGAACCTTTCGAATCTCACTTGCTCATCAACCAACTCACAAAGATGAAGGACTACGATATGAGCATCCATATGCTCATGCTGCGTTCGTAGCTTGGGTTCCATCGTGGCTAGCATGATGCAACTCATTTGTTCAGAATCACTCACATGTTTCTGATAGGCCAACAATTGGTCCAGAGTTGCATCGTCACTAGGACGGGCGGGAAGAGGCGCTTCGAGGACATTTACAAGCTTTTCACCTTGAGAACAATTCTCAAGCTTCTAAGCCAGTCCAAGAAGTTCGGCCCGATTTTATTTGAATCCAAAATGGAACGCAAATTCAAACACATCATGATCAATATATTAACTTAGAAATACAAAATGAGCATATATGAGAAAATGATTTTAAAATGCATCAATATACATTTATAAATCCCATTCATTTTCGAATTTCAAAAACTCCAAAATCACTTCGGGAGATCGTAGGTCCATCTCCGAATGGGCTGATATCCATCATAGTTATGAACAACCTTGGAGAGAGTCCAACAAGCCATTCATAACTACGACGGTAGTTATCATCTATACCGATTGCATATCACGTATATGCAACTATCACAATGTGCTATCAACTAATTGAATGTTCACACATACATCGGGTTGTTAACACATTAACAAGTATGCATCATATGAATAGCACCCAACTTCACCTCCCTTTACATCGACCTTGGAGAGAGTCCAACAAGCCGATGCTCCAGGTTAAAGCCAACCCATTAATCAGGACATAGTTTTAATATGGTTAGGCGTTCAACCAATTAGCCCCTTGGAGAAGTCCAACAAAGCTAACGATTGACCTTCTTACCATATTAGTATTAAACTATTCCATGGTTTGAACATATTAGTCGGGCTTGGAGAGTCCAACAACAAAGCGAACAGTTCTAACCATATTAATGGAAGGTGTAGGCTTTAATATTGATTAATTTTGATAATATATTATCTACATGGCATGACATACATCTACATGTCATACGCGTAGCATAATGTTGCATCTAATGCTGATACATAATCAATTTATATAATAATTATATAAAATAAAATATGTTTAAGATTTGATTCTCCAAATCAAATCATAATTAAATTAGAAACAAATTTCCAAATCTAATCACATATTTTATTCATGGAATTATTTGATTAAGGAAAATCTATTTAGGAAACCAATTTCCTAAATCATTAAAACTACTTATAGAAATAAAATATTTTAAGATTTGATTTCCCAAATCAAATCATGATTAAATTAGGAAACAAATTTCCAGAATCTAATCAAATATTTTATTTATGGAAAATATCAATTTCCATAAATACTTCCAACTTTCCAAAAGTGGAAGATTTCCATAAATACTTCTAGACTTTCCAAAATTGAAAATTTTCCATAAATACTTCTAAATTTCCAAAATTAGAAAATTTCAGAAATACATTATGACTATCGCATAAAACCATTTTTACGATTATGTAAACACAACTGAGCTCACGATACCCTTTGTTGGGTTTAAAGTGTGTGTGTTTATTGTTTAAATGGCGATTAAAAATAATAAATCTATATTTATTACACACGCATACATATTACAACAAGTGTAGACATAACCGTAAATTAAAATTTGCAATAAAAGTTATCTGGTTATGGCGAAATGGCGATCGCCGTATCGATCCTCGACCGTCTTAAATGGTTACTAGCCTTGAAGATGATCACGATCCGAATCCAAATTCGGATCCTAGAATGAGTTCTCAAAACTCGCTTCTCCGGAGAGGTATTCGTCAACCGTTTGATGTAATCCTCGAGATTACGGAGATCAAATCTAGTTAGCGCTCGAGCACTAACCGTCGTCAAATGTCGACAACAAAAGAAGCTGTCGGCAGCTTGGAGGAATAGAGGCTAAGGAAAGATGGAAGCTCACCTTATCACCGAACCCAAAGGAGATGTGAGGTTCTCTAAAGGCAAAGACTTGGATGCACACAAGCTGGCGGCAGTGTTGGCGAATAGGAGAGAGGGTTTGGGCGGCCAAAACTTGATTAGCTATAGGGTTAGGGTTTAAGCCCTATTTTATAGAGAACTAATTCTCTTAATGGTTAATGGATCATATCCATAAAGCCCGTTAACCCGCTCCATTAAGATAAGTTAAAATAAACCAAACCATGATGGTTTATTTTAAGTTAAAATAAAACCAACTTTTGGTTCATTCGTTTAAAATAAACCAAACCCTTTGGTTTATTCTTATCCATTGGATTAGAACCAAACCATTTTGGTCCATCCATTATGTCTTCATAAGACACGGCCCATCCACGCTTCCATTGCGACTGAAACAATTTCATGCTCGCTTTATGTTTGGTCCAACCAAACATAGTTTCTCTCGGTCTGGGAATCCCATTCTCAAGCTCGTTTTAAATCCTTTGGATTACACTCGTTGTGCGTGTGACCAAATAGGTTCTCGGTTTATGTTGGCCGTCTATAATTAACCATTAATTATAGAACAATCATGAGTGACACCTAGTAGTACATCATGATCCCCAATTAAGAAAGATCAGCGGTTGATCACTATTTCGAAACCCTTGATGCTCGAATGAATGGTCCATTCCTTCACTCAACTTATACCCACTTGGTTCAGGACATGGTCTATTGTGTCAGTCCCCACTAGGCTGACTACGTCACACCTAGCCCAAGTATCATTTCCTCGTCCTACGGATTCTAGTTACTCCACATGTATCGAAGAGTATCTTACTCTAAACATGTAATGCTTTGGCCAAAGACTTTAGTAACAATCCGACGAGAGGCCATGGGTATACATCTCCTCGCAAGGAGTGGTGAATCCTTTATAGGCTATTCAAACACCATCGATCGACTTATACCCAATCATCCGGGTCCATCTCCTTAGAGATGTTTGCTTAAGATGTCAAAGCATAAGTCTCCATGATCAAGATGACTTGAATCTGCAAGTCAAAGAACATCGCACTTAAGCCACGATACATATCAATATATGAGAACCGTATGAAGTCTTACTGGTCACTCGATGAACTAGTTACCATAACTAGCATCCACGATTAACTCGGACATCACAATGTCTCGGCCGGTGAGAATCATTGCTTGGATACAAAGTATACCGTGCTAGTCTCGAATTGATGGTGTCGAATCCATCGATTCATCGACTAGGATAATTTCGATACATCACAATTACACATGTAGAGATACTCACTAGTTGTGATCCAATCACAAATTCTCTCATGCTGTGAATCGTATCGTGGACATTCAGTAAATGAGTTTAAGATCCAATCAAATACATGAAATATGTATACTCAAATAGTGAATCTTCATTTATCATATAAATGGTTCATACATAAGGCGATTGCCTTAGGACATCTCTCATATATTACTAACACGATGTTCCTTTGACTTGCGGTATTCAAGTCATCTTGATCATAAAGACTTATGCTTTGGCATCTTAAGCAAGCATCTCTGAGGAGATGTGGACCCGGGATGATTGGGTATAAGTCGAAGTTTGAATAGCCTATAAAGGATTAGAAAGGAGGAGATGTATACCATGGTCTCTCGGATTGTTCTAAAGTCGTAAAGCATTAGGTATGTTTAGTAAGATTTGAACTGTTTACGAATGAACAAAGTTGAATTAAGTTGTGAAATAGAAGAATGGGTTTATTTTAAAGAATAATAGAGCGGTTAAATTTAGTTATGATCATGATCTAATTGTTCTCTATAAATAATTGAATTTAATGAAAATAATCAGCGATCCAATTTTTTTATGGTGGCGCGCATCGCCGCGATTTTATCTTTGTTGGTCAATCGGAGTCACGATTGACGTCTCGAGTTTGACTCGGTGATGTTTTGATGTTTGAATGGTTTGACATTGATGTTGGACATTGGTGGTTAATATATTGGGGAGATTGTTGGAGCAATGAACCTTCTCAATTGACCAAACTCGAGTTTGACTCGAGGAATCTTGATGGTTGACTTGGTTGACCATAACCATTAGGAGAATTATATAAAATAGAGTCATGGGTACTTGTGAAAAGTCCAAGTAGGACACTTGGCATTTGGGAAAGTCCAGTCATGGGTACTTGACATGGAAAGTCAAGTAGGACACTTGGCATTGGAAAAGTGCATGGGTTGGCAATGGAAGTCCACATGAGTTGGCAGAAAGTCAAGCATGGGTCTTAGCGATGGAAAGTCAAGCATGTCTTGGCATGGAAAAGTCCAACATGGGTTGGCAAGGAAAGTCAAGCATGAGTCTTGGCATGAGAAAGTCCAAGGGTTTGATATTGTGCGTAAAGTCTAGCAGAGTGGCGCATAAGTCAATGGTTGGTAAAAAGTCAAGCAGTCTTGGCGGCGTAAGTCCAATGTGCCTTGGCGGTGTAGACACCGTTAGCATGACATAGCCGACGGAAGCACCTAGAGGCTAGCGCGATGGATGAACAAGTCATGGATGACTTGGAGGGATCCGAGAGGCGTGAGGCTGATGGAGATGACTTGAAGGCTTAGGTCTAGGCTAAGGGCGGTCTAGCCAGTATGGGGGCACCATACTTTGGTTAAAACCTCATTTTTGAGGTTGGCAGTCGACTGGCATTATGGCCGGTTCGACTGCCATGAGTCGACGAGTTAGTTTAGTGGAAATGCTCTGGTCGCTCATTGGAAGCGATCGTAGTGTCGACCGCAATCGGCGAAATCGGCGATCATTGCCGGTCAATCGAGCCGAAGCGCTCGTAGCCGTGGAAGTCAACTACGGGCTGGCGATCGCGCCAAGAGATCCGTTAGTTTTTCGGCGTGGATCGAGCCGTTGTCTCACGACAACGATGGCATCGATCGACTAGTGACTTATGGCGATCGTGATGGAAATCAAATCGCGCGAGGATAAAAGGAGCTCGGCGGAGGATTTTGGCATCTGTTCGCGATTTCTTGGGCGTTTTGAGGCGATTCTTTCGCCGTCAGGATCTTCAAGCGATCAACAAGCAAGCAATCAAAAGACATTTGTAAAGCTTTTTCTTTACTTATATTGCATTGTATCTCATTGTATTTGCTTGTATCTACTTAGATTATTGTTGTAATCTTTTGTACGAGGTTTCTCCACCTCCGACTTGTTGTCGAGAAGGAGTATTTGTGATTAGTGAGTGTGTGTGCATCACTAGGGCTCTTTAGAGCTCGATCCGTGGAGTAGGAACCGGTTCGGTTCCGAACCACGTTATATCCTTGCGTTTGTGTGTTTGTGTTTTCGTTATTACTTTATTATCTTTGTTTCCGCTGCGCTAACGAAAATTGTAGACAAGCACGCGAACGTTTTTCATCTACGCAAGAGTAAACGCTATTCACCCCCCCCCTCTAGCGGCGTCAAATATTCAACAAGTGGTATCAGAGCCCGGGGCTCTTCTATGGACTAACCGCCGGGAGCTAAGACAAAGAGGCTAGAGGGTGAAGATGGAAGAACCATTGAGATGGGACATCAACACCCCAATTCCCTATTCCTTCTATGGACGAGAATATTTCAATTCTTGGAAGGCGAGAATTGAAGATTTTTTGATGATGAGAGACCTTGAGGAGTGGTCCACGTTGATTGAAGGATTTGAATATCCTAAGGGACTAAAGGGAGGGTTTCTCAAGAAGAAGAAGTGGAGTGAGGAGCAACTCCAACAATTCAATAAAAACAAGAAGGTAATCAAATTCATTTTTGATTTAATTCCTAATGACCTTTTGTGTAGTCTAGGTGACTATGTGGATGCCAAGGAGCTATGGAGCGATTTGGCCAAGCTCCATGAAAATCTATCATCGGTCCAAGAAGAAGGACCATCACCCTCTCAAGCTCAAGCAAGCACATCCCCATCTAAAGAGCTTGAGGAGTCGGAAGTTGATAGGGAGTCGACTTCCGGATCGGAGAAAGAAGAGGTGGAAGAAGCATCCACCTCAAGGATTGAGGGGGAGGAGAGAACTTCCACACCGGAGCCGGAACAAATTCAAGAAGAAGTCTCAACCTACGGGAGGAATGAAGAATCCACTCCAATCACCACATCCACCATAGGTAACTCAAACATATCAATTTGTAATAAAAATCATATCATATGTTTTGAGTGTAGAGAAGCCGGGCACTACAAGAGCAAGTGCCCAAAGAAAATCAGAAAAGCTCCTCCGACACCAAAACCTCAAGAAAGATCAAAAGATGTAGGTGCCACCACTAGAAGAAGCAAAGAGCACGTCATTTGCTTCAAGTGTCAACAACCGGGGCATTTTAGGAATTCATGCCCTAGGGGGAGCAAGAAAGTCAAAGAGGGAGCTATACATGTAGGGGGAGCCTCCAAGGTAAACCCTAAGGTATATTTCAATAATGCACCTTCTAGATTTAATAGTCAAAAGCATGCTAGGAATTTTAATTCCCTTGCAATTCATAAAGAGCATGCTAGAAGTAAGGAATTTTGCTTATGTGCTAAAAATGTTTACCTTAGGAGTAAGGATAAATTTGGGACTAATGTCCCTAAAAATATTTTACCTAAGAAATCAATTAGGAAAATAGGAGAACATCTAGATCTAAATCCTAAATGGACTAGGCATATGCCTAGAAAGTCTCATGCCCATGGTTTAAATCAAAATTCTAAAATTGGGAAATTAGAATTAGAGAATCAAGTCTTGAGGTCAAGGCTTGAAAAACTTGAAAAGACCCTAAATAAGATACAAAATCAATTTAAAGGGTCTAGTGGTCAAAATCAAGGGTCCAAAAGTCAAAGTCAACACCTAGGACCTAAGAGTCAAAAGTCAACCAAGGGCAAGCAAGGTTTGGGTCACAAACCTAAGCCTAAAGTGGCTTATCATAGTGTTCCATTTGACTATGGAACACAAACTAGGTCTAGAAATACCAAGGTCAATAGGGAAGTCATCCCTAAGGTTGACCAAAGGTTGTGCCTAGTGGCTAGGGTTTCTAGGAAACCTAGGGTGGCCACTAAGAAGGTTGCAAGGGGAGTCACCCCTAGAGTCAACCTAGGTAAGACCCAAATGACCAAGGCTAACAAGCCTAAGAGGGTCATTAGGAAGGTATATAGGGAGGTTATCCCTAAGGAATACCTAATTAACCCTAGGAGCTCAAATAGATTTTGGGTTCCTAAGAGCGTGATTGATTCACGCTAGATGGGGTTAGGGTGTGCCAACTTTGATTGGATGGGTAGTTAACTCAACCATGGTAAAGGTGGTACTTTAGGATATTTTCAAGGTTATGGTTACCTTGGAAATAGATTTGAATTAATATCCTAAAAGATTTTAGGATGTGCCAATGCATTTTTAAAATTTAAGAAAAATCAATTAAATTGACACAATTTAGGTTTAGAGGTTAGTGTGCCCTTTTGTGGTTTTGGCACACTAGGGAGATTAATGATAATATGGCAAAATATAATTAATTATATCAAATGTCAATTAATATTAAAATTTAGGTATACTTATACCTATACTTTTTACTTGCCATGATTTGTTTGTCATATGCCATGACATGACATCATGTTTATGTTCTATCATTTATATGTTATGAGTATGCTTAGGGATTAAGGATAAATGTCATGTGTTTTTAGATTTCATATTATGCCATGACATCATGATCATTGGCCATGCTTAAGTATTGCTTTCTTTATGTCATGATCATTTCATGCATTTAATTAATTAAAATTGAACTAAGGACAATGACATGACTTGGAGTCCCATTTATAAGGGAATCAAGTAGGGTTGCCTAGAAAAATACATGAAACCCTAGTATTAGGAAGAACAAAACCCACATCTCACATCCAATTGACATTTATGTGTATTTATATACCTTAGATACATGTGAGATGCTAGGATATGAGTTGAGTTCAAGGTGCATAGTTTTTGCATCTAGATGAACTAAAACTCATCTTGTTTCATTTATGGATCATTGGGAAAGCTTGTGTACAAGTCATATACATAGAGCCCAAGGAATATGATCCAAAATGAGGTTTTGAAAACATTTTAAAATCATTTTGAAAAACCTTGGTGAAGTCTATCTTTTGATAGCAATCACCATTGATGAGATTGATACAAAGTGAGCCAAAAACTTACAAGTTTTCTTCACTTTTGAATTTTGTATCAATTTCAATATTTTATGGGTAAAATATTTTTCAAACATTTTTCACCCATTGTATTGGTCATAGGTATTATACGTATCAACTTTTGTGATTTTTCAATAAACGTATAATTATTTATGAATTCCCAAATCTCGATTCTAATAAAAAATTGAAATTTTCAATATCGATCGTCTTGGTGGCCGATCGATATGGCGGTCGGCGATATGTGATCGATTCTTCGTCGAGTCATTTGCAGTCATTCGGGTTAACAAGGTTTGTTTAGCCCGTGTTCAGCTATGGAAAAGGTTCTTAATTACTCCTAATCCTAGGATATGCTTTAGGAAGCATTATAAAGGGTGAAAATCCATTGGATATGGATTAGGAGCTGTGTTAGGTCAAAGTATTAAATTTAGGGTGAGTGAAAGTTCTATGTTGAACTTAGAACCTTAATTTTGATGGTTTAGAGTTCCTATTGGCTTAGGGGCTTCCCAAAGACATTGTTGGTGCAATGGTCAAGGGGGAGTAAACCTTTAGGGGGAGGTATCCATCTTGGGATGATGGATGTGTTTTTCTCCTTGAAGAGGAGAAGCTATTGGGAGAGTATCATCAATTGGGAAAATTGATGGGTTTTTGATACCCAATTTGGAAATTGGGAGAGAATATAGGATTGCCTCTCTTGAGTGATATGAGACTTATCACTAGGAAGATGGTAGGCATCCTAGGTATTTTTGGATCAAGGGGGAGATTGTAAGATCTCATTGGGACATGAGACATTGACCTCCTTGGAGAGATAACCTTTTTGATGTATGTCAAAAAGGGGGAGAAGATTAAATTACCAATTTGGAAAATTGATAAGGGAATTTGAGTTAGGGGTCTAACTCAAGGTTTGTTTTGTCAAACATCAGGGAGGTATTAGTGCATTCGGCCAGTCGATTGACCGTACTCGGACGACTCAAAGTGATGTTTTGATGTTTGACATAGGATGTTTGACAAAGTGGTTTGACATTGATGTTGGACATTGATGTCGGTTAATATATTGGGGAGATTGTTGGAGCAATCGACCCAGGTTATAATTGACAAGACTCGAGTTTGACTCGAGGGAGATCTTGATGGTTGACTTGGGTTGACCATGTGATTATGGGAAAGTCCAAGTCATGGGTACTTGGCATGGAAAGTCCAAGTAGGACACTTGGCATTTGGAAAAGTCCAAGTCATGTGTACTTTACATGGAAAGTCCAAGTAGGACACTTGGCATTTGGAAAAGTCCAAGCATGGGTTGGCAATGGAAAGTCCAACATGAGTTGGCAAGGAAAGTCCAAGCATGGGTCTTGGCAATGGAAAGTCCAAGCATGGGTCTTGGTATGAAAAGTCCAACATGGGTTGGCAAGGTAAAGTCCAAGCATGAGTCTTGGCATGAGAAGTCCAAGGGGTTTGATATTGGTTGCGTAAAGTCCAAGCGGGAGTCTTGGCAGCATAAGTCCAATGGTTGGCGGCGTAAAGTCCAAGCGGAGTCTTGGCGGCGTAAGTCCAATGTGCCTTGGCGGTGTAGACACCGTTAGCATGACATAGCCGACGGAAGCACCTAGAGGCTAGCGCGATGGATGAACAAGTCATGAATGACTTGGAGGGATCCGAGAGGCGTGAGGCTGATGGAGGTGGCTAGAAGGCTTAGGTCTAGGCTAAGGGTGGTCTAGCAAGTATGGGGGCACCATACTTGGGTTAAAACCTCATTTTTGAGGTTGGCGATCGTAGTATTATGGCGATTCATTGCCGTGATCGACGAGTTCATTGCGCGGTTTAAGTGGAAATGCTCAGCGGTCGGCGCTCATTGGAAGCGATCATTGCCGATCCAATGTCGAAACCGAGCGCTCCGTGGCCGTGGGAAGTCGACTACGGCGGTGGCGATCGGTATCAAGAGATCCGTTGGAGTTTTTCGGCGTGGATCATGTTGTCTCACGACAATGATGGCATCGATCGGAGTGACTTATAGCAGTCGACTGATGGGCGGAAATCCAGGTCGCGCGCAAGGATAAAAGGAGCTCGACGGGAGGGTTTTTGGCATATGTTCTAAAGCGATTTCTTGGACATTTTTGAGGCGATTTGCTGCTGCAAATCAGGGTCTTCAACCACGGTTTAAGCGATCAACAAGCAAGCAATCAAAAGGCATTTATAAAGCTTTTTCTTTACTTATATTGCATTGTATCTCATTGTATTTGCTTGTATCTACTTAGATTATTGTTGTAATCTTTTGTACGAGGTTTCTCCACCTCCGACTTGTTGTCGAGAAGGAGTATTTGTGATTAGTGAGTGTGTGTGCATCACTAGGGCTCTTTAGAGCTCGATCCGTGGAGTAGGAACCGGTTCGGTTCCGAACCACATTATATCCTTGCGTTTGTGTGTTTGTGTTTTCGTTATTGCTTTATTATCTTTGTTTCTGCTGCGCTAACGAAAATTGTAGACAAGCACGCGAACGTTTTCCATCTACGCAAGAGTAAACGCTATTCACCCCCCCCTCTAGCGGCGTCAAATATTCAACATGTGCCACCGTCCATGCTAGTTGTCGGCGTCCAAGCTTCAGCCGGTGATCCTACGGCGACCCTCCGGTGATCTTCTTTGGGTCCGGCGACAAGGTGAGCATCAAGCTTCCTTATTTGGCCGGCCCTATTTCTCCACCAAAGCTGTCTAGTTTTCTGGACAGTTTGTTTCCTTCTTGTCGGAGCGTCGTTTGGACGACATTTAGAGCTCCGACAGCGGTAGCCTTGCCGGGGATTCGATCTCCGGTAATACTCATAGGTGGAGGATGAAGGATTCGTCAAACGGTTGACGAATACCTCTCCGGAGAAGCGAGTTTTTGAGGACTCGTTTTGGATCCGAATTTTGATTCGGATTGTGATCTTCTCTCGATCACATCGTCTTCAACACGAGGCTAGTAACTCGTACGAAAATGAGGCTCGTGGCTTTGTGAAGTCATCCCGAAGATACTCGGCGTGGATACGGATAGAGGCGATTCTAGCGAGGATCGCTCTGGTTGATGTCTTTCCCGCTACACGTGATACATCAGGTATACGTAGTATAAATTTTCTTTTATTGCAAAATTTGAAATTGCGGTTATGTCTACACATGTTGTACTGTGCATGCGTGTGGTGTGTGTGTTGTAATAAATTAAATTTATTATTTTTATTTCTTCCGCTGTGCACATATTTACGAAACATGTTCGAACACACACTTGTCGCGGTGTCAGAAACCCAATAACTCTATCAAGAATAACGATGTCACTCCCGTCATATAGAAGGGATAGATCTCATCTACATCACTCACATCCCTCCGCATAATTTGTTACATACTCAGTAATCGCTTTTATAGTCCACCCATTTACGGGCGACGTTTGACGAAGCCAAAGTATGCAACTCCTTATGTAAGGAACCATGGTGACTTCAGGTCCAAGAACTAATAGTCACATGAGAAAGCATACACCCAGTCACGCACTCGCCGTCGGCTCGTTCGTGGCCACCGACGAGGAGGCTTGTCGTCGCTTGCCGAGGGGAGGGAGTTGACCGAGAATCGGAGCGATGGCACGGGGAGAAGGTGTTGCGGAAGAAGGAGAAACCGGACGGCATCACGTGGGAACAAATCGCGAGAGAAGAGATGTGGTCGCGAGGGGAAAAAATCGACGGTGTGGCGCGATCGAGAAAACTAAATCTAGGTTTAGGTATTTTAAACTTTAGGTTAATGTCACCTATTAACTCCCTTAAATAGGTTCCACCAAAGCCTATTTATTTTATCCCCGTAAATATCTCTTACAAGCTCCGTTTAAATCTACAAAAATTTCAGAAAAATTCCTAAAATTCTCCAAAAAAAATCCCGAAATAATTCTTAGGATTATTTTTTCTAAATTTTGGCCTATTAATTTAGTATTTTAAATTTCTGTATTTAACAATATTTATGGTCGAGGTAGACAAACTTATGACCGAGATAAGCTTATGGCCGAGACAAGATATGTTCGAGATATAATGATCTTTGACCGATTTAAATTAACTTGTCGCTTTTGATCGGGTCATTTCTGGACTCCAACTCAATTTGATCATCGACTTAACTCGGTTACTTGGCCTAGAATATTTCTATCCACATCATCATATATTAGTTGCAAATCTTCTTTTATGCCACCGTTGACAAAGTGTCCTTTTTTTTAAATTTTAATTTCGTAACATTCATTTTTTTTTACGACAATTCACCAAACAATGCATGTGAAGTTTAGAAATGCCCAAATAGCACCTCATACTTTCATATTTATCAAATAACCCACTTAATTTCTTTTTTACCCCTCCTACCAAAAAGATCTGCATCATTGCGGTGCTGAAATTATAAATTCCAACATCATTATAGTGTTGGAATTTGAATTTCCAGTACCACAGTGGTGGTACAATCCCAGCACCACCAATGTGGTGTTGGAATTGCAAATTTCAGCACTACAGTAGTGTTGGGGTTTGAATTCTCAGCACCATAATGGTGGCGCAATCCCAACACCACCACCGCGGTGTTGAAATTTACAATTCGGACCTTGTAGTGCTGGAGTTCTGATTTCAATCTTCTTTGTGGTGTTGGGATTGTAAATTCGATCTGCGGTGGTGGTGATGGGATTGCAATCTGATTGTAGTCTTTGGGATTTGAATTCGGCGCGTTTGAAATTTTCACTATTTTATAGGTCTGTTTGGCGGGAGGGATAAAAAGGGAATTAAATGTGCTATTTGGTAAATATGAAAGTATAAGATGTTGTTTGAGAAATTCTAAATTTCACGTGCGCTGTTTGGTAAATTGTCTCTATCTGTCCTTTTCATCACTATTTGAATTAGAATAATCATTTTTATTTTCATTCATTCTTAATTTAGTTTCTATTTCCTTTTATCATTTTAAAACAAAATAAAAAAAAATAGAATCAAAACCCAAAATAGAAAAAAAAAATACAGAACAAAATTAGAACTCAAAATAGAATAAAAAAACTTTAATGAAAATCCAAAACCCCAAATAGAACAAAAACGTAAAATAGAAATAAAACCAAAAGTCAAAATCAAACCAGAACCTAAAACAGAATAAAAAAAACTGAGAACACAAAATTTAAAACCTTGGGGGACATTATTCCATAACTAGATAAAAAAAATAAATTATAAAGAATATTTTTGTTCAACTAAATATTAATACGATGAAAAAAATTTGCATTCTAAAAAATATTATAATTTTCGAAAATTGATCTTTACTTTTTAAAATAATTTTACTATTCATATTAACCACTTAGTTTGGTCCTCTCGAACATAAATGACATAAAATTTAAAACCTAGAATATATATATATAATCAGAAACCAAAACTCAAAATTTAGAACCCATAATAAAGAATCCTGAACTCAAAATATAAACTTCGAAATCCAGAACTATTAAAAACAAAAAACAAAACTCAAAATCTAGAACTGAGGACACAATCCAAATTCTAATCTTCAACATAATCTCCAAATTGTCTAATCTATATGCGTGCCATCCCATTTGTTCATCTTCTTCTCCTCCCAAATTGTTGGATTCTGGCTGCTACACTATAATCTCCGACAAAATGGCGTGTGACTACACAATGGTTCGATTCCAATACTCACAATTCACAAACTTGATCTCTTCTTCTGTTTTATTTAACAGCACTGCTCCACCCTTCTGAATAATAAGAATAACAATAGTTCGAATCCCATATATTTGTCGTAAGATGGAATGACAAAGTGGAAAGACATTTCACGTAGAATCACAGTTCAATGTATGGACGATCCTGATAACAAAAGTTTATTTATTCATAAATAAAATACGATTTCGATTTTGAACAATTTTACAGGAATAATACCATTATAGAAATCGAGCTGGACTGCTAAATTGTGAGGACTGCTAGATTTACTCTAATAGTCGGTGAAGACTTCACTTAGAGAAATATGAGTTTTTCGAAGGAGATTTATCGAATTGAATTGATAATTTTCAAAATTAATCGGATTGAAGATTTAAATATAGATGACAGTCAAAATAATAACAATAAATATTTAAATAAGTGAACAATCAAATTTCACTCCATGGAATTAGGTTCTCTCGTGGAAGTAAATAATTTTTTTTTAAAATTCTTATTTAATTTATTGATTTTAAAATAAAAATATATTTAAATAGAAACGCTATTGGGGATTCCTTTTCCGGTCACGCCAGGCTCCGAATATGGCTTCAGGAGCTCGTACGGCACGAGTCCGGCCCCAAATCTATTCCTAAGCTTTGGATCGGCGTTCCTCGAGTCGATCACCCCCTCGATCTCCTTCAATCTTCTGCTAAATCTCTCGAACGCCGACTTGATCGCTGGCACCTCCGCCCACGCCGCCTCCAGCTCCCCGCCGAGGTACTCCTCGTCCACCGAGTGGTTCGACAGCACGTCCAGCACCGCCATCACCACCGTCGCCTGGATCTGGCTCGGCAGGCACCGCAGCAGCGACACCTCCGGCTTCTTCAGGAACCTCTCGAAGCTCTCCTTGTCGTCGTCTTCCGTCGGCATATTGGTCCGCGCGATCGATGGCCGGTTGGGGAAGTAGCCGCCGAAGGGGTACTGCCCGAAGTTGACCGCCGCGTGGTGCGCTGACGCCACCCAGATAATTGTGGTCAGAGTCTGTGATAGGGCCTCCGGAGTTTCCAGCTTGGGCCACCATGGCTCGTCCTGCTTGTCGCCGTGCCCCTTGGTCCGCACCTCGTGCCACCAGGACTGGAGCTCGACGTCGCCCACCACCTCGCTTGCGGTCGGGTAGTAATGTGAGACGTAGTCCTGCACCCATTCCTTGATCGCCGACCAGATAAGGAGGCCGTCCTTCGCGAAGGGGTAGTCATCGATGGTCAATCTTAGGCCGTGCTCGGCCGTGGCGTCCTCCACTGCCATTCCCCTGTGCCAGCGCACGTCATTAGTTCGAGGAAATCCCTGAAAGATGACGTTTTTAGTACTTTTTGCATACCTTCGTATCAAGTCGGCTGGGAGAGCTTCCATGTCGAAACGCCAGCTCTCGTAGGCCACGGAGCTGATCTCTATGGAATACTTGAGCGGAGAGAAAGATATCTCAATGACTCCACCGGCATTGATGAGTGCCTGCCTTGCAAGTGCATTGATTTCCATGGTGTAGCGGAAATGCGGGTGCAGCAGGCGATAGATGGGATGCATCTCACTGAGCTGCCGATGCGCTGCGATGGAGTAAGGCTCCACACAGCCATGTGTTCTTAGCCTGCCATTTTAACCATTGGTGATCAGAAATATTCCTAATTGCGCTGAATTAAAAAGGTGGTCTTCGTATGGGTATACCAGTGGCTGATGAGCTCATGGTGGCACGAATCGTGAGCACGGACATGGGACTTGGCATGCCTCCACAACCATTGTCCAGTTGCATCCGAAGAAGGCCTGAAGACCTGCTTCCACTGGGGCTTGGTGGCGGAGGCTGGTCTGTTGAGTTCAATTGCAAGAAGCTGCAGGATGCCTTCATCGGTGAGGAAGAAGATGGTACGAGAACCATACAAGGTGGTGTTCTCCAACTCTCGCACTTTGTGCACATATGGCAAGAACAGATCATGATAGTCCAGAATGAACAGCCGCTTGTTCTCCAGCGCCTGAAGAAATCAAGGTATATTCATCATTTTTTCCTTTTTTAGGTTTTCGTTCCTACTAAAGCATTTCCATATGGATGACAAAGTCAGTCTAAATACGTTCCAAGTAGAACCAAGTTTGTCTGCCAATATTCAGGAAATTTGTGATCTTTCACAATAAATAGGAGTGCATCATATTTTTCTACTTAAGTCCTCTATTTTTCTTCCCCAAGTCAATTTAATATGTGAAAGTAGGTTTCCGTTTGTTAGAATATTATGACTAGGGATAATTTATAATCCCTAAATATCATTAGGAATAATTATTTCCTAGGATAAAATTTATTTTATTCTTAGGATAGGGTTTGGTTTAGTCTTTTGAATAGGTCCTAATCATGTATATAAATAGGGCTTCTTTCATGTAATTGTAGTATCCTTGGTTACAAAAATAACATGGTATCAGAGCTTTAGGTTTTCTCCTTTTCGCGATCTTCCGCTTCTCGCGTTCCTTCTCCCGAGCGCGCTTCTTTTCTTTCACGTCGCGATCTCTTTCCCCGCGACGCTTCTCACGCTCGCGATCTTCTCAAGCAGCCCCCTCTGCAAGCAGCGGCTCGCCCTTCCGTCGCCGCCTTCGACCTTCTCTCGCGTCGGCATCCATCGTTGCTGAGCCGTTGCTCCAACTTCGCCGCCGTCACGCAGCCTCCTTCCGGTAAGTCGAACAGCCGCCGCTGCTAGAAGCCAGGACCCTCTGCTCTCGTGCTTCTCCACAACCTCCTTCCGGCCATTCAAGCAGCAAGGCCGCTTCGCCGCTATCGCTCCCGAAGGATCACGCCGCTATCGCTCCCGCTTCGCCGCAGAGGCACGCGACAAACTTCTCCATTCCGCGCCGTCTGCTTCGTCCTCGGTGACCTCAAACGCAGCAGCGGCTCGGCGGCGTCCAATCTTCTTCCTCCTGGCGCCCGGAGCACCAGGGGAAGCCCCTTCATCCCTTTCCTCGTGTCCGCAGCCGCCTGGCTTCTCCCTGTCGCCCAACTGCTCGCAGCCTTCTTCCTCGCGGCTTCTTCCTTACTCGCGGACGCAGACGAGCACAACAGCGAGCCCGTCGCATTCCATCCTGCAGCCCCTCTCCGCCTTCCGTGCTCCCGCCACCAACATCTCCTCCACTACAGTGTGCTACTTCTTGAAGCCCCAATTTTGTAGCCCCTCTCTTTTTCGTGTGTTGCGTCCCGCCGACAACGAGGACAATATTTTCCAGCAGCTCCGATCGGATCAATACCTACGTCATTCGTCATGACTACCTCCAGCACTTCGAAGCCGGAGTTCCCAATTTTTACCAACCACGTGACGTAAAGAAATCGAGCTCTTGGATGGTAAGAACTACTCTTCTTGGGCTTTTACATTTGAAGCTTTGGCTTGTTAGACGAGGGTTATGAAACATCACTGGCAAACCGTGATGAGGATATTCAGTGGTCGGCCGTCCTTTATGGAGAAGGTTGATGCTCGGTTGTGTTGCGTGCTCAGACCATCCATCCATCTCCGTGATGTCTTAGGACTCATAAGGCTGCGAGGATGTTTGATACAAGCTCAACAACTTTTTACAATACTTCTGGCGACTCTATGCTCGAGTTTGCGATCTACGACCATCCTTAATGCGCTGGATCAAGGAATCTATGTCAACTTATTTGGGATCGGTCCTCACAGCCTGTGTGAGTTCAACGACCTACTCCACGACCACTCTTGTTGCAGGCAGAAAATCGGAAGAAATTTTTATTACTTTCCATTATGTAGTGCCCGCCAGTTACTCGTATTCGTGATCGAGATCCTCGGCAACCCATAGAGGCCACCATGGACTCTACTTGGGCGACTCTCCTCCATGTCCCTACTAAAATCTTGACATTACCATCTTCTGTTACGGTTGACTCTTCAATATTGGTCTCTGGAAACAACAAACCTCCACCACGTAAGAATGGCAAAAGGCGTCCATGGTGTGTCATTCATCACACCGAGACACGCGATTGATAAATGTTGGAGTCTCCATGGTCGACCTCCTCAGTCGCTCAGATCGCGAGTTACACACGTCTTGGCTCGATTCGCGATTGACACGGCTCGGCCCAGCCTCGATTGACCGGCTCGACTCCACCATGATGACTTTAAGTGGTATGAGGATCGACGGGAGTCTAATTCTCTTGCTGCCATTACACAAGCTGGTAATTCCTTTGCTGGCATATCTCGCTCTTCGGGTCCTTGGGTACTTGACTTTGGGGCCACCGATCATATCATTGGTAATAGATATCTTTTTTCCTCACTATCTACTTCCGGTTATTTACCCTGTCACATGACAAATGGTTCTCAAACTCGATCAAGGTGTTGGTATTATTCATTCTTCTCCATCTCTTCCCATTCAGAATGTTCTTTTTGTTCACTGAGCTCCTTTAATTTATTATCAATAAGTCACCTCGGTCTCTTGATTGTAATCTCATTTACTAAATCTTGTTCATTACTAGGAGATGCGGGGAGGATGATTGGCTTGGATATAGTCTCATTCTATATCAACTTGAAAAACTCTCTTAGTGGCAACATCTCACTTATGATCCACGCCGATTGGGACATCCCTGTCTTGATAAGTTAAAAGTCTTTATCTTGTGAGTCGTTATCGATTAAGCGGCGTATGCGTATTGTTTTCTCCTCGCATTATAAGTCGGGCTACGTCTCCCTTTGCTTTGGTTCATTCCGATATTTGGAGTTCAAGTCGTGTTGCCTCTACATTGGGGACACGATATTTTGTTACCTTTGTAGACGATTTTTCCCACAGTTATCTTGGTTATATATCGATGAAGGATCGTTCGGAATTGTTTTCTATTTTCCAATCTTTTTTTAATGAAGTTAAAACACAATTTGGTATCTCTCGTCGATCCTTGCAGAGTGATAATGCACGTGAATATCTATCTACTCCACTTCAAACCTTCTTGGCATCTCACGGCATATTACATCGAAAGTCTTGTCCTCATACCCCCAGAGAATGAAGTTGCGAGCGAAGAATCATCATCTTCTCGAAACCACGGACTCTTCTCCTCCACTCTCGTTTCTCTTCGTTTTGGGGTGACGACGTACTTCTGCGTGTTATCTCATCAATCGGATGCCTTCCTCTACACTTTACGGTCAAATACCTCATCGTATACTTTATCCCAAAGCGATCCCTTCATCCTTACCACCTAGGGTCTTTGGTTCTACATGTTTGCTTATACTCTTGATCCCGACATTGATAAACTCTCTCGATCGCATAAATGTGTTTTCTTTGGTACCGCGGTCTCGAAAAAGTATAAGTGTTATTCCCCTACTCTCGATGGTATTTCATCTCCTCGACGCGTTCTTTGATTGATTCTTTTCTTTGGGTCTTGAGTTATCGCTCAATTTTATCCTTCTACTATATCAGTCACTGATCCTCGGAGGATTCTCTATCACCCCGACCCAAATTCCTCCTCCCGTTGCTGGCAAAGATCATCCTCGTCCCCGCTTTGCTGCCAACACCCGACTCGCTATAGAATCATCTTCGAACCAAGTCCTTCACCCTTCCTCGGTCCGATCTTCGAGTCGATATTCCATTGCCCTTGGAAGGTATACGTTTCACTCATAATCCTTCTCCACATTATGTTTCTTTGAGTTACATTACGCTTTCTCCTTCCTATTATTCTTGCTTTCCTCGCTTGTCCTGCATTTCTTCCAAAGATGCGCAGAGATGATTCTTGTCAGGATGGAAACAGGCTATGCCGATGAAATGAGTGCCTTACGATTGTGGACTTGGGATCTCGTTCCTCTACCAAGGAAAGTCGGTTGTTGGTTGTCGATGGATATATCTGATGAAGGTTGGTCGGGCCAGCAGGTTGATCGGCTTAAGGCTCGTCTCGTTCTAAAGGTTATACTCGGATCTTATTGGATTATGGGGACACGTTTTCTCTGCGATATCCTCTATACGCTTACTCATGTTCATTGCTGCGATTGAACATTGGTCTCTTTTATCGATTGGGCGTGAATGCATTCTTACATGGTGACTGCTCGAAGAAGTCTACGTGAGCAACCTCCGTGTTTTGTTGCTCGAAGTCTTCGTCTTGTGTATCGCGCTTGCGAAAATCCTTATATAGTCTCAGCGATCACCTGAAGCGTAGGTTCGGTAGATTTAGTATTGTAATTCAACGATTGGCGATTTCGAGCGAGACTGACCATTCTGTCTTTTATCGCCACTCATTGACTAGTTGCATTTACCTAGTGGTTTATGTTGATGATATTGTCATCACAGGTAGTGATCATCTCGGGATCTCACAGGTGAAACATCTTTTCAAACATTTTCGAATGAAAGGATCTCTAGACTTAAATACTTCTTGGGATAGAAGTAGCATCGAAATGGATCATTATATCTCGAAGTATGATAATATTCTAGAAGAAGCGGGAATGTTAAACTCAAAGATAGTTGATAACCCTATGGATCCTAATGTCAAGCTCTACCAATCGGAGGAGCTCTCTACTAGATCACGAACGATCTGACGATTAGTAGGAAGACTAAGTTACTTTACTGTTACTCGTCCAGATATCTCATTTGCAGTAAGTGTAGTAAGTTAGTTTCTCAACTCTCCGTGTAAAGAACATTGGGATGCTGTGATTCACATTGTTCGATATATCAGAGGCGCTCTAGGAAAAGGTCTTTTGTATGAAGACAAAGGACATACTCTAGTCGTAGGATATTCTGATGCGGTTTAGGCGGGATCTCCCTTGATAGGAGATCTACTGATTTTTATATTTGTCGGAGATAACCTTGTTTCTTGGAAAACAAAAGCAAAATGTTGTGGCAAGATCTAGTGAAGTGATGTCAGAGCTATGGTCATAATCGGTCGAAGAACTTATATGACTCAAACGATTGCTTGAAGAGCTAAGGTTTGGAGGCGTTACAAATGTCACTTATATGTGATAACCCGAGCCATGCATTATTCAAATCTAGTTTTTCATGAAAGGACAAAGCATATTGAAGTCGACTGTCACTTTGTCAGAGAGAAAGTCATATCTGGAGAAATATCTACTAGTTTTGTTAACTCACATGATCAGCTAGCAGATATATTTACTAAGTCACTGAGAGATCCTCGAATTGACTACATATGTAACAAGCTGGGTGCATATAATTTATATTCTTCAGCTTGAGGGGGAGTGTTAGAATATTATGACTAGGGATAATTTATTATCCCTAAATATCATTAGGAATAATTATTTCCTAGGATATAATTTATTTTATTTCTAGGATAGGGTTTGGTTTAGTCTTTTTGAATAGGTCCTAATTTTATATAAAAATAGGGCTTCTTTCATGTAATTGTAGTATCCTTGGTTACAAAAATAATCCATTAATTATTGAGGTGTCCTCAGGTCTATGAAGTTCGATCTGGTGATCCTCTCAGGTTTGTTTGTGAAATTTGTGTCCCTGGTGAGTTTGATATCAATTTATATCCCTTTTGTCTGTGTTCTAGTATATCACATTCTTCTCCCCTGTGGGGTTAATTCTTCTTAGAAAAATTGTCCTCCCATCTAAGAAGTCATTCGAGATCACTGTGATTTACTTCTCTTCGGATGTTGTGGGACCGATCGAGAGGAGCACTTGGAATGAGCATTATCACCCTTTTGCTGCAATAGTATATCACAGTCTTCTATAATTGTAGATTCATTAGCTAGATCATGTTAAGTTAGATTGATTTGCTTTTGAATTATGAATATTCTTCTGCTGCACACATTACCTCTTTCACAGTCATGACACCTTTGATCTGATCCTCAAGTATCTCCGCTGTGATTGCCGACTCTGCTGGCCCATAGACCTTTGGATCCAGTTTGCTCACTATAGGGAATGTCTGCACATTCATCAAACTAAAATTATCAGAAAAATGCATCATTCATTGTTTAGGAGATATTTTGGTTGTGATTACCTCGAGCAGCTCAATGGCATAGGGATTTACTCCAGCCAAGCATTGGCGAGCAAATTCTTCATCTCTGAGCCATGCAAACTTGTCCCCTGCAATCAATTTGACGTTTTACTCCTGTAAATACTCTACCAACGTAGTTGAACTAGCTAGCTAATACTGAATGTTTGCTTACTGTCAATCATTTCTGGCGTTTCAAATAGCAAGACTTGTTGTTTTCCCTCACTTAGGGCCCTCACCAAGCGAGGAAGTACACCCCGCAAGAAGCCCACCCCTTCGAGCTTTGGCAGATTCAACCCTTCACTGAAGAGTGAATCAACAGCGGTGAAGTATGGGAATCCGAGATTGATGTCGACAATTGCAGTCTGGATTGAAGGAACCACTGCGCGAAGCACTGATCGAAATGTCTTCCCTGAGAAATTGGCCGACTTCACCTCGGAAAAGGCTTCATCTCTAGGTACGTAGAAGGAACCACTCCTTGATTCAGATTTGGGATCTGTTATTTGCACAATATGCTTAATTGTTTTATTGCTTCTTAGATAGTCGAGGGAAAGTTTCCAAACTTGCATTTAAGTCGGTTCAATTGCTCTTGTTGGTGCCATTAAAAATGCGTCAAGAATAGATGACACATTATTTGAATTTCATGTGTCTATCCATACTATGATAGACAGGCATATTGAGTCTTTAAATCGCATACCTTTTTTCGACTTTGGACGCCCTGTTCTGCAACGCCTTGGGTATGGATACTCTTTGCTCCCTCCGAGAACTGGTCTGGTTTTGTCGACATCATTGTCTGGCTCGCCAAGATCGTTATAGACATCATAGTCATAGATCCTTTCAAAGCTCTTGCGCTCTCCCTGACCATTTCCTCTCAAAAGCTCAAGCTCTTTTGCCCTCAATCGCCTAAGGCCATCTGGGGTTTGGGCTGGCAGGTAAGACTGCTTCCCCAAATATTAATGACCATGAAAATCAAGTACTCAAGCATTACAAATTTCATATAGTAGTTTGCAGTACTTGCCTTGTTGGTGAAGAATAACCTTTTTTCTGGATCGTCGGACTTTGGGGTCACCCATGAGTTGCATGTTACAGTAGGCAAAGTTGCATTAGGATTGCTGGTTTCAAACTTGATGTCCTTGACGAACATCTCCTTGCTTTGATCATTCGTCGCAAACACACCTCCAATGGAGCCAAAATCCTCGCCGACCTCAAAGGTGGCTTCATACGTGATCAAGTTGCCCTCTTTGCCCGCTCTCCGAGCATAGGCCGGAAGAGTCTCCTTCTCCAATCCCGTTTCTTTCTCAATAATATTATCAGAACATTCACAACAACAAATACGTCATCACATGCCCATGAAGTTTCCATGCCAGTCATTCAATTTGCATTTGCAATTAAGTTTGTTCTTTCTAGTATAATTGTAGCGAGGAAGAGAACCCTTCCCAATGCGATGGAAGCACAAGGGTCTGATGCGAATCCACTCAATGACGACTTGATCATCTGTATTGTCGACCCCTTCTAGCGTGAGTTTCATGGATGGAAGACTCTCGGTGCAGTGTAACTAAACTAATACTGTAGGCCCTTTGTCATCTAGGAGTTAAAAGCTAATAAAATATTTATTGGTATGATTTACATTGTTTATTATAACTCAATCCCCCAGTACTCTTATATCTATATTGATTATAAAATTTATAAAAATCTACATTTGCATTATCTCCCTTATATAACATACAATTATCTTTACAAATATCAATTTTTTTTATCGAAAGACTAATTTTTTCATAAGTTTTTCTTACTATAAGAATCATTGGATATTATATGATAACTTGAACAAAATTATTAAAAAAATCTTCAAACACAATGAATACACGACAATTCACATATTCATCTCTGCAATGGATAACTACATTAGCCCACATGGCACATCCACGTGGCAAGTATATGAGCCAGTTATGAAGTCCCAAGTCACAATGACCCTTAATTTATCTCCTCCATTACAATTGATATTTCATTACTAGTAGTGTCAATGATAGACCACATCGTAATGATGGTTGATGGTGATTTTAATGACTGTGGAATGATTATTCATCTGCGGTGGCGATTCAGCAACAGTTGAGAGGACATAACAATTACTTCACTTCATTTACTCCACTTCATTTATTTTCAGAAGGGTGTAAATACACATGAATGTTAACTTTCAGGGGGATATGTTCTGGTCCTCCTTTTTGTTTTATATTTTTGCATATTTTTATTTGAGAGGTCTGACCCGAGTGTTAGAGGATTTTCGCTAGGGGTTCTCTCTTGGTTCTCTCCTAATCTCTTTTCTGACTGCAGATACATGATTCAGTATCGGTAGGGCAGCCATACCGGCTCTTTTGAAGTGCATTCCTAGAAGAGAAGAATTTGTCCGGTCGACGAGTTTGTCCTTCGACCTAATTAACGTTTGTATCTAATAAAGGCGGTCTGTTGCTTGTATGTGAACTAGTCAGGATTTCGAATTTGAGACGACAATTTATCTTTCGATTTGCAACATGCTCGACCAAAGACTCTGTTGCATATGTGCGCGATAAAGACTGCATGCTACTTGTATGTGAATCAGTCGAGATCTTGAGTTCGAGATGATAGTCTGCGTTTTAGTTTGCAACATGCACGATCAAGGAAAGCTCACGACTCTGTAGGCTTAGTGATCTCAGAACTGGATTAGAAAGTAACTAGACTTGTGACGTATAGGTTATGAAACTCTAAACTACAAATTAAGAAGTGATGAACAGAGATGCAACTCAAATACAATTCTAGCATGAAAAGGCGATTACCTCACCACACAATCAGCAAGTTGGTCGCGTAATCCAATACAAGCACATTGAATGATGGCCGAGGTATTGTTTATTTGTTTAGTAGTTGAGACGTCACACTTGTTGGTCCCCTCGTTGCCTTCGCCTTGTCAATAAATTAAATATTCGGCTTGATTTTGCCTTTACACTATTCGACTTGTTTCACTAGTTTAGACGTCACACTTGTCGGTCCCCCTGAGCTACGTGCAGTCCCAGAGTATCCATATATATTTTTTTCAATAATTACAATACATTAAAAAATAATAATTTCTTTTATAAAATAATAAATTTTAAAATATTGAATTGTCGAATTATTTATTATGAATATTTTTTTAATTTATTTATCAATCGTCTTTAAAATTAATTGGATCGAAACCCAAAATATTTAGTATCAATTAACAAAAAAAAAACACTCGTTATTTGTCAAATGTACATTTAGCTTGTGAGCACATTATAAAAAGATGGTCTCTCACAAACTTATATTTACTTATTTTTGTTTTTAGTATTTTTTTTTTATTCCATCCCACACTTGCATATTTATAATATTATTTGTATGTGTTATCTAAAATTTCTTTTAAATATCCATCATAGTAGATTATAATTTAGTAGCAATATAAATCGTTTATTATATTAATGATTATAACTTGGTACGAAATTGAGCTTGATAATTTGATTTTGTGTACGATTATAAAATATAATCTAAAATTAATTTATATTATCGTGATATGAATTTTACAATATAAAGGATTAATACTTTTTTAAAAAAACTAATTAATTTGCATGATATAGAATACTAATATTTTTAGCGATAGATTCTCTTATTAATAGATTCTATCTCTCTTAAATTATACTTTAAATTGAATATATTGCATTATCAAATTATGTCTAATATTATTAACGATAATTTATCAAAGGACGCACCTCAAATTTGGAATTAAACATAATCCCATAGTTTCATATTTATCAAAGGACGCATCTCATTCCTTTTTTATTCCTCTCGTCAAACGTGAATATCAAGTTGGCCGAAAAAAATATGATGTTGGACACAGTGATCATGGAATTTGAATTTCCATCACCACGTACAATATCAAGCTTGTGTAAAAAAGATGGTGTTGAAAATTATATTCTCATGAACACAGTGGTCATTATATTTAAATTCCCAGGAACACAGTGGTTCTAGGATTTAAATTCCTAACATCACATACAATATCAAGTTGCGGGCGTTAGGAAAAAAATGATGTTGGAAATTATATTCTCAGGAATATAGTGGTGATGTAATTTAATTTCCCAGTATCACGTACAACATCAACTGGCAAAAAAAATATGGTGTTGAAAATTTAAATTCTAGGATCACTGTATTCCTGAGAATATAATTTTCAGTACTATATTTTTTCGGTCAACTTGATATCCAATTGTTTGATGGGAAGAATAAAAAAGGAATGAAGTGCGCCCTTTGATAAATATAAAATTGTATTTGGACAATTCCAAATACTGTATTGTTAATTTTAATTTAACATTCTTTAATCCAATTTCACAAATACACATTCCTCTCATTGCATTCTAGCTAGGGCAAGCAAAGTCCCACCTAAACTTACAAGTTATTATAAAAAATATTTTTTAAAAAAATCATAAATAGATGCACGTGTTATAATTAATTTTTTTTTCTAATATAAATTCTAACTTCCTTGTTGTTGACCATTGGAGTAATTAGATATTTGAAAGACTAATTCTATCTCCATGCACAATTAATTAAGTTAATACGCATTTTATATATAAAAAAAATCCCATGTTTATTTAATTTTCTATATGAATTCAAAGCACAAAATAGACGAAAACTTTTAGTCCATGCATGCTCTTGACAAAACTCCAACTTTTTATTATTTTTTTATGCAAAAATATCTAAGATAAGTATAAAAATATATATATGGCCAACTTTTGCTTATCCATTACGAGGTTAGTCGGTCCCCATTTGAATTTCTTATATGAAATCATCCTAATTAAGCATTTTAGGTTTTAATATATTCAACAGGAAAAGCTAAAATTAAGGCATGGATTAGCAATAATAAAAAACTAACAATAGTTAATAGAGAAAATAATCAATTACGGAAGTTAATTAATGAAATTAACTCACTGGGATCGAGCTGTGCACTGACGAGCTCTAGCAAGAGAGATTTGCCAAGCAAGTCCTTGACCCCGTCGGTCAACTTGGAAACCCCAAGGAAGCTGCCGAGCAGGCCGGTGGCCGTCGATTGCACCGTCACCACCGCCTTCACGGTGAGGGAGCCACCGTCGTGGTTGTCCCCCGTAGACAAGGTTACTTCTTCCTTCTTCACGGCGGCGCCGGTGCATCTTATGGTAATTCCACGGCAACTTCTCGTCGGCCGGGGCACCGCAGAGGGCAGCATGCCAGGATTAATATGTCTTGGCCGGAGACGGCGGCCGACGCCGTGAAAGTGGAGAGGTGGAGGAGCATGGCAATGGAGAGCAAGAGGAGGAGGAGACGGAGGCTTCGCCAACATATTTGGCTTTTAATTGTATTGACACGTGAATAGAAGTTGGATCAGTGACAACCTGGGTGCTTATAAAGACTATAGAAAGGTTTAATCTGTCTTTCACATTAACTGTGTTTTACAAATGTTTCACATCCAAAGGAGAAAGATAAATCAAAAAGTATTTATGCGGATAATCTCAACAGTCTCATGAGCTTTCTAAAATTTTATAAATTTATCAAACTGTAAATGTCCCTGAGAGTCAAATTGAATATTCAAGGGCGAAAGTGAAGGGACCACATCGTGATGGTTATTACCTTTTGCCAACAACAAAAAAAAAAGTTTAAGAAAGTAATTTCACATTAAAAATTAAGGTGCAAAGGCAAGTGGAGATCACTTTTTCCAGCTCTTTGAAAGTCATCGTTTGACAAAGTATAAAATAGTTAGAATTTTACTCCGTGCTCTTTGAATAGAAAATTTTCCATATATATATTGAAATCGTTGTTGTTATTATTATTATTATTAATCGAGACATTTAAGTTTCATACTAATTTTAAAAGAGATGATGTTTCTTTCTATTTTTATATTTCGAATTAATAAATTCAAAATATAATTTATATAGATTTAAAGGTTGAAATCAGTAGAATTCGAACTCTTTCGTTCTCTTAGTAATTGGGTGTTTTTAGTACATCGACGAGGTTATGAAATGATGATTTTTTTATATTCAAATTAGCTTTGACAAGAGATCAGAGAGAGAGAATTTAGTTTCTAATTAGCTAGCATGGATTGAAGTGTCGTCATCCCTCTCTCTCTCAATTATTTTTCATCTTTTTCTCTCATCCATTCTTTTTTTTTTTTTATTAACATGAGATTGTGCTCTCCCCACTCATCCATTCGATTTGACGCTAGCTGGACGATATTTTATAGATTAAAATAATTTAATTTTTATTGAAATAAATTTGATTTTGAATTTTTTTTTAAAAAAAAAAATAGATAGACGAGTTTGAAATGGATGGAGATCGAAAGTTTATCTTTTATGATGAAGTACATTTTCGACATAGAATCTATTTCACAGGAACGATGTGACCACATCGTCAGACTTAGATTATATGCCGCGAGTATTTTTTTTTAATTTATTTTCACGATCAATGAAATATATCTCGTCGAAGGATTATTTAATGTCTCTTTAGAAATCCGTAGAATTAGACCGATCGTTCTCAAAATCAATCCAATCGAAAACCTGAATATCAAATGCTAATAAAAAAAAATTAATACTTGCTGATCAATTGAACTCTATTCTCGTATGACAAAACGTAATAATGCTCACGTCAATTGTTTCGAGTGATGAACTCCTAATTTAATGAAAGATGATAAATAACTAAGACATGTACTATGACATAGCAGTAATTCTTTTGCATCAAAGAGATCAAAAAAATTCAACGAAGCATTTCACACAGATTATAAATTGATTACGAAATTTTATATGATAAATAGATATTGTAATTACCAACTGCAAGACAATTGAACTCTATTCTCACATTGACAGTTGGCTACTCAACCTTCCCACCTACCAAATACTAGTTAACTATATTATATATGATTATCTATTAAAAATAAATATCAATTTATGATTAAACCGATCCCGCGAAATAAATATCAATATATTATATAATCAACAATTTTAAGAATTTAATTTATTGAAAATTTTCAAAATTGCTCATTTTTATAATTATTTGAGACTTAAAAATAAAGTAATATATTTTTTTATAGAAAAGTTAACTAGATTTTTATAAGAAAAATTAAGATTTTTATTATTTTATAAATAATTAATAAATTGTTTTCTCAAATTATAAAAAGATTAATATCTCATTTTTTTATTCATGTTTTAAGATAATAAAATTTTTAATTTCTTTTTCTCTAATTAAGTGAGAACAGATAAACTTTTCTCTAAATAAAGATCGAATATCTTATTTTTATTTGCTCCTTTCTACTTATATTAAATAGTATCAGAGAAAATTCCTAATTTGTTATTTAATACATACCATTCAATTTTTTTTTGTTATTCTTTTTTCCCAATATATTTTTATCTCCATCGTACTTTCATTACTATTATTATAACACACTTATTTTCCTTCGTAACACAATTATTGTTCATTTTTTTTCACTACTAATCCACCTACCACAGCTTCATCGTTGAGCAATATTACTCCATCATTACTTTTATTAAGATTTTCTTTTTTCATCATCTACACATAATTTCTTCATTCATATTCTTCGTCCATCTATTATCATCTTCACCTTTCGCTGTTTTATCCACCACTACTATTAATTTTTTATTTTTCACCTATTCTTTGATTCTAACTATATTCATGAATTATCTCATCTTCACACCCTCAAATTCATTATTGTCATTATCATCTTTTGATCTCTGTCATTATCATCATTATTATTAATTTCTTTGTGATAATTACCTATAATATAGGAGCTCATAAGTAGAGGAGACCAAACTTGTATGTTAATTTTTAAATTTCACAACAAGAGAGCTCGTATTGATATGATATTATTATTTAATTGAGTAAATTAATTACTTCTTGTGCATTATTAATTTTCCGGCAATTTACCAAACACAGTTCCTAAAGTTTCGAAATGCCCAAAACGCGTAGCATGGTTTCAGATTTACCAAATCGCGCACCTAATTCCACTTTTACCCCTCCCATCAAACAGATCTGCAATTTAATGATGAGAGAGAATTTTCATCCGAGCTACTCTGGAAATTCAACATCTAAGCGAGCGTCTTCAGAATTCAAATCCAAGACCACCTTTTTATCGATTCTAATTTATATCATTCGATTTAAATATTCGTAAATACCTAATAAAACCTCGAATATCAAAAATTTTGGCCACGGATACACAGAGGGACACTACTCAAACTTAATGGACTTGGATTAGATCGAAAAAGAAGTGAATAAGACCATCAATGAGTTTTGACCGAAATCCATTGATGGACTTAGAGAAGTCCAAATTTCGAAATCTTTACATAGGTGAAGATCTTCTCAATACGTGAATTTTTGATATGTCGAAAACTTAGTTTTAATCCTCCTATCTCCCCAATTTTAACATGTCGAAAAAAATGTCGAAAATTAAGAAAGCGATGGAAGATAATGATAGTGGTGCTGGAATTCGCAATTCGGCACCTAATCTTATTGGAATTTTATTGTTTTCAATAATCAGGATTGAATTCCCGGCACTGTAGTCTTTGGGATTAGATTCGACCCTGATGGTGTTGATTCACACCGTTGTGGTCTTTGGAATTCCAATCCCGATTAATCTTGAAATTCATTCGACTATGGTCTGAATGTAAATTTTAGCACACGATAGAAAATCCACTACTCATCCCTTATGATCGAAATTTCAAGACGCAAATTTTGTCTAAAGTCTCGGAAAAGGAATCGAAAAAGGGAGTACGAATACAAAACTAGCGCAAAGAACTACTCATCCCTTATGATTGAAATAAGCACGAGATGTTGAATGGCAAAAACATGAACCCAAGATCGACTAGATGAAGTGATGTGTTTGATACTCAGAAGTTCTTTGTTCATTTTTCTTTAGCTTGTATTAAGGGCTAAACTGATCGCTAAACAAAAGCAAAAAAAAAGAGGGAGAAAATATAGTAAGAAGAAAGAGGAAGTAACTTTCCTCAAAAGGCTTAATTTATCGACATTGTTTAAATGATCACCGTGTGCATTATGTTCGCTATCCTATTCTTTGAATGATTTCATGCTTGCACTGGATTGTGTTTTTATGGAAATTCCAATTCGGACCACAGTGGTCGAATTATAAATTGCGATAGAAAATCCACTACTCATCCTTTACGATTGAAATTACGACAAATACGCACTCGTACTTGCAAAATTTATCTTATGAAGTGATTTTCATCTATTGTTTGATCGATTATGTTTAAAAGCAGATTCTTGTTGTTATGTGAAACCACGTCCATGCGGTGGATTTTTATTGTGGTCTTTGAAATTTACAATTTGAAGATTAGTCAATGGTAATTTCAAAGCATGTGCTTTGGGATTGAATTCCACCACATAATGTGGAATCCTGCGCTACCATTGTGGTCTTGGGAATTCCAATCCGACCAGCGAGTCTTTGGAAATTCCAATTCGGCACTTTCGCGTCGGAATCTTAATTCGGCTATCACTATCTTCCATCGCTTTCTTAATTTTCGCATTTTTTTTCGACACACCGTCAAAATTAGGAGGTAGAAGGATTATAACTAAGTTTCCTCGACATATCAAAAATTCATATTGTAAGATCTTTCACTCTATGCCAATATTTCAGAATTTGGATTCCTCTATATCCATCAATGAGTTTCGGTCAAAACCCATTGATGGTCTTATTCACTTCTTTTTCGATCCAATCCAAGTCCATTAAGTTTGAGTAGTGTCCCTCTGTGTATCCGTGGCCAAAATTTTTGATATTCGAGGTTTTATTAGGTATTCACAGTAATATTTCAGAAATCAGACCGATATAAATTAGAAATCAGATAAAAAAAAAGGTGGTGCTGGGATTTGAATTCCCAGCACCACGTTTAGATGGTTCGGAATTTCCAGTAGTGACTCGGATGCATGAAAATTCTCTCTCATCATTAAATTGCAGATCTGTTTGACGGGAGGGGTAAAAGTGGAATTAGGTGCGTGATTTGGTAAATCTGAAACCATGCTACGCGTTTTGGGCATTTCGAAACTTTAGGAACTGTGTTTGATAAATTGCCGTTAATTTTCACATTATTTTCATCTTTTTTATCATTCTTTTATTACCTACTTTTTTTTGGACATTAATCTTTAATTGAATTTGCTATTTAATTACTTCATCACTATTCATTGAATTTCATACTTATTTTCTTAAATTACTATGCTTCTTAAGTTTATAATATTCATTACTTGTTGAACATATATATATCATCACGATGAAAACTCCCATTATCAAAGAGATAGATATTATATTTAAACTTTTGGAAGACGAACTTAAGATCCACTTATTTAGAGTAAAAGATCTAGAATAGTTTAAAGTTTATATTGCTTACAACGTAGTAAATGACAAAATTTTAAGCCTACAAATTACATATACTGCATAATTCAATCATTATCTATGCATTATCGTTATTGATAAAATAGACTATTTTTAGGACACCTAATCCAATATAGGTTTAGACCTCAACCTAAATTTGAAATTAGATCATAAAAAGATATCACCCATTGATTCAGACTAGATGTCTCTAATTTTGATAGTTGATTAGACCCAAATACATTCTTTGATTAAATTGATAAAATTGAGAATTACTTTGACTGATATAACATGACCAAAATTGAGCAAGTACGATTTGCAAGATTCAAAACCATAAGTTTGGGAAAGAAATACTTACATAACAAATGAGAAAAATCAATTGCACATTAGGTAGAGATAGAACGGATCCTAACTAGAAACTATAGTCCACTAAATTTTAGAAAACAATAATACATTTCTAGATCAATCTACAATAATTAAACATGAATATAAATGAATATCTAAGCAAATTTAAAGGCTTATGAATACGTTGTAATCCCAAATTAAATGCTAATCAAATTTTGATTTACTTCATTTATGGATTATATTGAGACCTAAAATTCAAAGAAAAGTAAAATTATTTGTCACGACTATAATTGAAGAGGCTTGACAAAAGATTGAAAATATCGATCACTTTATGAAACCTCTTTACATGCCTTCATTAAGTCTCTCAATAGTCCCACTGAGACGGACGATGGCGATGGTAAGGCGGAGTTGCTGCGAGAATGGGCAGTCGATTAGGATGGGGATCCTAAAATCCTCGGCCGGATGGCCTCCCTCGCTTGCCACCGTGTCAAGGGACCTCGTCCCCCCCACGATTTACCTCTCTCTTGCCACAGCCCTGAGACGGGTGGTAGGGAGCTGCTAGTTGGGTAGATTCCCAACTTTTGCAGATTAAGTCTCTCAATAAGTAACAATCCTACTTATACAACATCATAATGTTAGATCCGATGAAATTCATATATTTCCATAACAGTATGATATTGTCCACTTTGTGTCTAAACTCTCATGGATTTGTTTTTCGACTTTACTAAAAAAATCTCATATCAATGAAGATATCATTTCATCTTATAATTAAATTCATGGTCTTTTCTATGTCTTTCCAGTAAGGGACTTTAATTGTACTCCAATAATTCCTCCCTTAAATGAAGGAACACATTAGGCCCCGACCCCCTCAAGCTCATCCGTCCTCGAAGGACTTCCTCTGCTTAATGATTGATTTTCAACCCATCAAGTCTTCCTATAAGATGTCTAATTCTCCTGCCCTAATTAGACTTTCTATTTGGTGCTTGACCCACAAAGTCTTTCTGTTAGTTATTCGGTCCTCTTGAACCAACTAGATTTCCTATCTAGTATCTAACCCACCAAGTCTTCCTGCTAGTTATCCGATCCTCCTAACCCAACTGAACTTTCTATCTGGTATTTGATTCTCTTGATTTGGACATAAGAGTTTCCACTTCCTTCATTTGAGGTTACTATTCTACCTCATATGGCTTGACTTAAACTATGACTTTGATATTAATTGTTAGGTTCGATGAAATTCACATATCTCCATAATTATATGATATTATCCACTTTGAACTTAAATCCTCATGGATTTAGTTTTTAGACTTTACCCAAAAGATTTCATACCAATGGAGATATTTTTTTTATCTTATAATTAAATTTATGATCTTTTCCATGTATTTTCAATGTAAAACTTTGATTGCACTTCAAACACATAACAAACTAGCAAGTCTTCTAGTCCAACTCATTTTGGATTTGTCATCGTGTGAAAAGAGACAAATTAGAACAAGAATACAATAAAGAAGTGATCCTTTTCCCAAGCATCATAAAAATGAAAAAAAAAAAAAAGACTAAAGAAAATACGAAAAGAACTAATGTAAAATGTGAGAGTAAATCTTGTAAAATCATAGTCGAAAACAAGAGTTATAAGAATATAATTTCCACACATGCATGCCCTCTACAAGATTCAAGCCACCTTGGAACTACATTAGAATCTTTATAAGGTAGTATGAATAAAATCAAATCTTACTTACAATTACACAATAGTATTTATTTCCAATAGAAATAGACTAGTATAAAAATAATATATGGCGTGACATTTTTCTTATGAATGTGACCCATGTCATCCTTAATCGATCTTGGCTTTATGATTGTACTGTTATTTATGTCCAATGAGAAAATATCTACTCTTTCAAATACAATGACAAGACAATCAAGATGTATTTATATAAACCTAATAAACAAGAGTCCTAACATGATTCAACCCCACCATCTTTTCATACAATGTACATTTGAAATAAGAAAATGAAATGACACCATTAAAATCCCATGACATCAAATTAAACCCTCCAAAACTTGAGAGCATAACTCAGACAAAGTTTTGTTATAGACTCTCATATATGTGTATGGCTAATTACACTAAGAATTTAATCCCAAAATCTCAATTGCCTAGCTTACAACTTATTGACTTCACTCACAATAACTCAATAAACTAATTTATCAGTCATAATACATTTAAGATCACGTGTGATTTGAAAGCTTGTCAACCTATTGACTTGATTCCCTTACCTACTAATTTTTCTTCTTTTGAATCAACTGATAATTTCCCTAAGCAAATCTGAGATGTCCATACTGATGTCAGAAGAAAAATTACACTGAGTAATGAGATTTATAAATTTCAAGCTAATGCATATTATAAATTTAAGGAATATAATATATGAGATTATGTGTTTGTCTGCATTCATCTATGTACATCCTTAACAACTATTAATGATAATGCATAAGTTTTTAATTTACCTACTTATTTAAACATTAATCTAATTTTCAATGTTGAGAATTTACCATCATATCAGGATACATTCAAACTTTTCTTCATCGAATTGACTAAACGATACATACTAATGGTGTTGTCTCCTACTCTCCCATCAATGATATAACATTCTCATCTTATACGATTGAGTTATTAAAGAAATTATTTCATACACTCGAAAAAACAATCCAAAAGGATAAGATCAACTCCTCACTAAGAGTTGACTTCTCCTTAGTGGAAAAGAATAATACAAATAGAGAATCATATTGACAATAAAAAAATGATTAAAGAAATAAATCAACAACTATCATATTCAACTAAAAGAACATCTTCATTTCATAACTATTTTACATTTCCATTTGACAGAGTCAAGTCCTCTTCAGATGAGGAGCCAAATTTCTTTTTTTTTTTAGTCCGTAAAAAGTTGGAATCGCCAACCTAGTGTCCCCCATCAGTCTGTCCCACGACCATTGTAAGGGAGGTAAATCACGGAGGACCTTATGAGCCTTGACATGATGGTCAAGATACGTGGGAGTCATCTAATTAAATTTAGGAAAAAACTTTGGACCTCCTTAGGAATTGATCCATGTCATATCCGTAAGCACCGTCATGTCTTAGCCACCATGTCATTCCTGTGAGGATGAAATTTCCTTTTTTTTAACGATTTGTCTATAGGCCGTCGTGTACCTAGGGTACTAACTATGACACCCCCAATCAATAACAGTAAGCATTATAGACCATCAAATAGTCTTTTTTTTTTAAATGGAAGCAATACTTATTGATCGTTAGTTCGTCGAAAAGGAATTTTAAATTAAAGATTGATGACATATGAATTACTAAAATGAATATGAAGGTTTCTACTCCGATCTTCAGGAAGAAATGAAGTAACAATTATTTGATCCAGTTAGAGAGAAGATAACACCTCACACCAATTAATATATTACATCGATAGATTGATTTTGTCAATTCATTCTCTCATTCGACGAAGTCAAATTTTTTTCAGTCAAAAAGAATGATACAGTAGAGAATTTAATTTATGAAAAATTATTTTAGTTGTTAATTTTTATAATTATTTGAAACTTTTAAAAAAAGTTTTTTATTTTTTTTAGAAAAATATGTTAGATTTTTATTAATTTTTTTTATTATTTTATAAAAAAATAAATCATGTCCTCGAATTATAAAAAAGTTACGATCCGATGTATTTTGTTATCTTTTGAGTGAATAAAATTTTTATTTTTGTAATAAGAAATGATAAATTTTGTTTTCGAGTGAGAATGACAATTGTAGTCTGGCTGCCTACGCCAGAAACGGAAATATCAATGTGTTGAAATTTATGTCCGGTCACATGTCTTAGATTTTGTATTCATCTGTTTTTCTTCCATTATATATTATATATTATCCTGATTCCTGTTTTAGCAGCCACTCTTCTTGATTTCTCGTTCCAATTCCATGAGAAACGAGTCTGATGTAACATATATGACATGACTTCTCCATCTCAACGTACACAAGTTTTTTTTTGGAAAAACAAAATTCGAAAAATTTATGATGTGACCTATAAAAATGTGAATAGCATGTTAATTGCCTCCTACTACCGTCCGACGGCATAGCACCGTATAAATTTTTAAGTTTTTTTAATTCGATCTTTAAATGTGATTGTGATGTATTTATTTATTTATTTTTAAAATAAGGTGATAAATTTTGGAACGCGGAATCATTTATTGTGAATATTTTTGATTTATTTTGACGATGGATGCAAAATTTTTATCGAATCAAATCCATCTTCCTCGTAATTAATCGAACCGAAAGTCTTTTATATGGGATCAAATCAATCACCTTCTTAATTAATTGGACCGAAAATCATACCAACTTTAAAAAAAAATTGTTATGTTACGAATAAGAAATGAGCAGTAAATGAAAATTCACAGTGTCATTCACTCGTCATTTGACATTGTGCTACTGAGGTCGGAACATGACCAAATCATGATTGACACGCGATCGAATCACAACCGACACACGACTGCATGTGGTTGGATATATCGCAACTACGATATCGTGACCACATCACAGTCAAATTGTTGTTGCATCACGATCGAATCGTAGTCACGACTCACGACGAGATGCGACCATGACATCGCGCCCACGATATCGTATCCCCGATGCAGTGACATCGCAACCACATCAACTTTATAGATATTAAGTCCTGGATTGAGTCATGTAGATATTGTACAGACAAACTCAATTATAGTCCAATCTAAAATTGATAGTTCAGTCCAATTCTATTTGAATCCATCCCTAATAGCGATTATGATTTCGTAATTGTTAAAATGATATTGAAAATAAGAATATTTTTAAAAATAAAAATGTGTTAGATCGAATATGATATTATATTAATAATAAATGAAAAATAAATATATATTTTTATAATTTTTTTTTAAATCTTTCCCTCCCTATTAATATTCCGGAACGTCAAAGATACATATAATTATACCACTGGCCTAATTAATCAGCAGACACTTGTGAATAACGATATATATATATATATATAAACGCACAGCGTATATCTCTTTGCATCTTTCATAGCAATAGCATAGTTGGCAAAAGTTGAGAATTTGTCATTAATAATTCATATCATCATTCGTCAATTTGCGGTGAAAGAGAGTAAATCGCGAGGAGCGAGGCCTTCGACATATAGTAGAGACAAGGAGGTCTATCCAAACCAAGGGAATTTTAGACTCCTCATCCAGAATCGACCCCTGTCCATTCTACAAATAATCTTTTGCTTTATTATCGCATCATCCCCGTGGAAACAACAATGACATTGTCGCTCATCCTGGGAGTTGTAAATTTTACAGTGTTGCATGTAGTGCCACTCAATTGGATTGAACAGTCCCAAGTTGATTTGGTTGAATTAACGACATCATCGCGCGCTTGTGGAAAGAATATAGTGTTTCGTGGAATGCTCTTCAACCATTAGAAGAGTTTTGTTGAATACTCCCTTTCAGCCTTACAAGGAAATAGTTTTGGTAGATAGAACAGTATTCAACCATTAAGCATGAGAAGGAGAAGTGAATGTTGACTTTATGGATAAAATTGGATAACTAATACAGTATAAATTTATATTAAGTGAGTAAGAATTAATCCTCCGTATTCACGGGGATGTTTATCCTTTACAATATTAGGTGTTGATACGATCAAAAATCGATCATGATTTATCTTCCTTCTTCATTTGACTGTAGAATTGACGATGAAAAATATTTGAAATGAATCCATCATCTTTTGCACTGAAAAAAAAATGTTTTGCTTAGGAAAGCAACAAGAGAATCACCCTTAGGCTAGGGCGGACTTCAGCTCCGCCTAAAATGAAAATTTTTATTTTTAATTTATCATAATTTTTTTTTCAGTTTCATATACCGATGAGAATAATTTACCCTATATAATTTTCTTTTTTGGCTCTGCTTTTGGCTGGAAGGAGACTACGTTGTCCATGATCGGGAAGCTCTCTAAGTGAGCAGTAGGGGTGACCACGATTTCAAAATTGTAAGTTTCAATTTTAGAATCGTCGATTCCGATTTATTATTTAATGGAATCGGAATCGAACCATTCATCAACGGTTTCGATTCCGATTTCGAAACTGCCGTTCCGATTCTTTATAGTTCGATTTTGATTTTGGAATTGTCGGTTCCGATTCATCATCCATCAGAATCGAAACCGAACTGTTAATCGACGGTTTCAATTCCTTACGATTCGATTTTGGTTCAAATCGTTTAAAATCGAAATTTAAATTCTTTAATTTTAATACTTTCATTTTTGTTAATACACGATATAAGTATATTATTTTTCAATTCATTAATTCGATTTATTTATTTTAATTTAAATTATATTTAAATTTAAATTTTATATATAGAGATTTAACTTATGACGATTTATTTATTTTAAATAACTATTTAAATCAAATATTTATTACAAATAATTATCATTGAAATATATTTAATTAATAAATTCACATAAATAAATTTTAAAAAAAAAAGAATTATTAAAATATATTACATCTCTCATTCTTTAATTTAACACTTGAAAAAAAAAGCTTGAATTTAATTTATATAAATTAAGTTGTCTACGTATCCTTTTGGGGTCTGAAGAAATCAAAGCCCTCGTAGTGTTCGAATCGGCGTGACCACTAGAGGGGGTGAATAGCGCATTTTCGTCGTAGATGGAATTCGATCGTGTTCGTATCTACAAAGCTTATTATGCACAGTGGAATATATATAATAGCAATAACAAAAATGAAGGCAAACACAAATGCACCAATACACAAGTATGTAATGTGGTTCGGAATCGTATGGTTCATACTCCACGGATTAGGCTCGAATGAGCCCTAACGATGCAAACACCATCACTATAACAATAATACTCCTTCTCGATAACAAGTCGGAGACGGAGAAACCTCTTACAACAATTACAAAAGTAATATACAATAAATACAAGCAAATACACTAAAATGAAAGTAAAGAAAACTTTACAAAAAGCTTTTGAATGCTTGTTTGTTGATTGCCTTGGACTAGCCTTGAAGACTCTGATTTGCACTAACAAATCACCCAAGAAAATCGATACCAAATCCCTCCTTCCGAGCTGCTTTTATAACCTGCATTCGGGTTGGATTTCGTCTAACAATCGATTGATCAAGACCATCAGTCGATTGCTCCTGTAGCCGTTGTGAGACAACGATATGAGCCACATTAGATAAGTTCCAACGGATAGACCATCAGTCGACTGATCGGGTCATCACTCGACTATCAAATCTAATAGTCGACTCGGGAACATACGTACAAATCCCAACCATCGATCGATTGATCTCGAATCGGTCATTGCTCGGCAATGATCTGAAAGGTTATTTTTCGACAGTCGAACTCCGATTGACTTACATCAGTCGACTGACCATAGTCCCAGTTGGCTGATACATCTTAAACATGAGATTTTACCCTAAGTATGATGCCCTCATACTTTCTAGACCACCATTATCTTAGACCTAAGTCTTCTAGCCATCTCCATCAGCCTCATGTCTATCGGATCCCTCCAAGTCATCCATGACTTATTCATCTATACGCTAGTCTTCAGGTGCATCCATCAACTATTGTCATGCTAATGTAGTCTACATCGCCAAAGCACATTGGGTTTACGCTGCCAAGACTCCGCTTGGACTTATGCTGTCAAGACTCCACCCTTGGACTTTACGCCGCCAATATTCCCCTTAGACTTTCCAATTGCCAAGACTCAAGCTTGGATTTTCCCTTGCCAAGACTCATGCTTGAATTTTCCTTGCCAACCCATGTTGGGCTTTCCATGTCAAGTAAACAAGACTTGAACTTTCCCTTGCCAAGACCCATGCTGGGACTTCTCATGCCAAGTACTCAAGACTTGGACTTTTCATGACAATGGTCAAACCATCGTCAACCATCAAGATCATAACCTGGGTCGATTGCACCAACAATCTCCCCAATACATTATCAGACATCAATGTCAAATATCAAAATACTATTCGAGTCAAATTCGAGTCTGATTAATCGTGACATGAGCCGATTGCACCAACAATCTTCCCCTTTTGGATGTTTGAAAAAAACCAAACACCTTTGAGTTAGGCCCCTAACTCAAATTTCCATACCAATTTTTCCAAATTGGTAATTCAAATATTCTCCTCATTTTTGACATACATCAAAAATGTTCTCCCAAGGAGGCCAATATCTCATATCCCAATGAGATATTACAATCTCCTCCTTTGTCCAAAAATATCTGGGATGTCTTCACTCTTCCTAGTGATAAGTCTCATATCACTTAAGAGAGACTTTCTCTAAACTCTCTCAATTTTCAAATTGGGCATCTTAAATTCTCATTTCTCCCCCTCATGAGGAAAAATACATCCATCATCCCATGATGGATACCTCCCCCTAAAGGTTTGCTCCCTCTTGACCATTGCACCAACAATGTCCTTGGAGAGTCCCTAAGCCTATAAGAACATTAAACCATCAAAAATAAGATTAAAAGTTCAACATTGAACTTTCCCACACCTTAAATTGATACACACCTTAAACCAATTTTCCTAATCCATATCCAATGAATTTTCACCCTTTCTAATGATTTCCAAAGCATATCCTAGGATTATGAGTGGTTAGGGAACCCTAACATAGCTAAAACATGGGCTAAATATCCTTGCGAAATCGACTATCGATCGACTCTTTCATAAGTACGACGATCGAAATCATCATCGAATCGAATTGATAAACTGTAATAATGTGATCCCTGATTTTCAGAAATCAGATTTTTAGAAACGAAGTTTGAAAATGTGTAAATAAATATACGTATTTCGAAATTTTTTAAAATTTCATACGCACATTACTTACATGGAATATAATGGGTGAAAAATAGTTTGAAAATAAAATATTCATTAAAATAAGAGATTGATACAAAGTTCAAAACCCATTAAAACTTTAATATTTTTGATCTACTTTGTATCAACTTCTTCAATGGTGATTGCTATCAAAAGATAGACTTCACCAAGGTTTTCTAAAAGGATTTTAAAATGATTTTGAAAATCTATTTTGAACCATGGACTATTGACTAGATGTACATGACTTGTACATTAGCTTTTCTCATGATCCATATTTATGATTGAAATAAGTTTAAGTTCATCTAGATGCAACATCTATGCACCTCGAACTTAACTTATTTTCCTAACATCCCACATGTATCTAGGGTGTATAAAATACACACAAGTGAACGTGATTGTGAGATGTGAAATTAGGGTTACTATTACTTCATGCATTTTCTAGGCAACACTATTTGATTCCCTTATACATGGGACTTCAAATCATGTCATTGTCCTTAACTCAATTTTATTAATGCATAAATGATCATGACATAAATGATAACATAAATAAGCATAATCAATGATCATGATGTCATGACATATAAATAGACTCTAAACATAAACATGACATAGAAAGTAACCCTAAGCAATAGCATGCCATTTTATATGATAAAAGGAGATATGATGTCATGACAAAATGAATTATACAAATAAATCAACACACACACAACCAGACGAAGACACATGGTTTTACATAAACACAATATTTCATTCAAATATAAATTCAGTTTTTACAAATAAAATAGATGTCCAAAATGCTCTCGACCTCACTACGAAAATAAAAATAAGATCCCTAATCTGCGCCTAACTATCATTTCTGGAGCCATCTCCTGGAGGCGGTGGAGGCTGCTAACCCAGGGTCTAGGTCCGCATCATCTCATATACATCAATCTGGCGCTGCTCCATCCGACTGAGCTACTGACCTAACTCCTGACCCATGGAGGACATGCGATCGGCCATGGTGGACTGCTCCAGACTGAGCTCTTCCCAACTCGTGTCAGCTTCCTCATAAAACTCCTCGAAGCGAGTCTCTAAGCGTGTGACCCGTGTCGAGAGACTCTCTGACGAAGCATCAGATAGCATCTGGTCATCCTTCTCAGCAGCGGGCCCCTCATGCTCTGTCGCGGGCTCTCCAAGCTCTATAGCTGGCTCCTCATGCTCCATGGGCTGAGGTCGAGCCACCCACTCCATCTGTTCGCATCCCTGCTAGTGTAAAGTTTCGCACCGTGATGCGGTCGTATGCGTCTAATAAAGGCCTCAGTGATCCCCTGGATATGTTGATGCCGATGGACTCTAACCATGCAGTGATAATGTGTTCAAAAGGCATATACACCTTCCCTTGTACAGGGGTCATAAAATGGACAATGCAATGAAATATGTTCAATGTATTGTTTATGTCCAAAAGATGACACATGACATATATAAGGAAAAGATGGGGAGGTCGGATCTTGGCTTGACCCCGAGTCACTATAGGTAGAATACACCCAACAATGACTTTGTAAAGAATATTGTCAGGAGCAGATAAGTCATTGATTGGAAAAAGATTTTGAGCTAGTGGACGAGGGCGAAGAAAGAAGTGCTCATGCATGGACTCTAATGATATATGCTCAAACGGAGCAGGAAGAGGGGCTTTAAAAGCAAAGTAAAAAACAAAAGAGTCGTCGGATGGCCGACACTCCAGGAACTCCTGCAAAATTGCAGAAGTGAACTCTAAATCACGTTTTACAATGCGAGTGGTGTACGTCGGGCCATCATTGACTTTCCTCAAATTGAGGTAAAGCTCCTTGAGAAGATCATCCTTTATGGAATGCGTATAAAAGATGACTTTCATCAACTGATAATGTCATAGAATCTGAATGACATCAGCACAGTAGGTTCTAAAGAATCGCTCGTCCAAGTACCTAACCGGCATCGGTTGGTACGCGAGCGACCCAGCCTCACTAGAGTCACCCCTACGTTGTTTTATATGTGAATGCAATGAATGTAATGCAATGCAGTGTGATGACGCAAATAACATGGTTAAATCAAAATGTTGTATATGTAAAAAGATGGGGTTTAAGATTTAGAAGTATACTTTGGTGTCATTTTTTAGTTGAGGCTTGTGAGGGACGAACGAGTAATCGAATTGTTGGAGAGTACGTCGGAGGACCGCCGGAAAGAAGCTCTCGTCGGAACCCTAACTCGTGGAGGAGAGTGGAAACCGTAAGAGGCGCCATTAGTGTGATAGGACTCAAAAGATGAAAAAACAGGGTTAGGTTCCAAACCTAAGGCCTTTGAGTCGTCGACGTGGACACGAGAAGGTCGGTCGAAGGTTTTGGGATCGATCGGAGAAGAATCACGCGTGAAGAAGGTGTGAAGAAGCCGAATCCTAATGGTTCGGCCTTATAAAAATGTGACGCCAGTCGACTGATGTGCCATATCAGTCGGCTGATAGTGGTTCAGTGAACGGTTTACAAAACCTACAATCGACTGATCAAGATCGACACTCGACTGTTGAACCTTCTGTGCCGAGCTACAGTAGCATCAGTCGACTGATGTGACTAGCACTCGGCTGTTGGGCTGGGCACTCGACTGTTGTCTCTTCTGCCCCGAGCAATAGTAACATCAATCGATTGTTGTGGATCGTCAATCGACTGATGAACAATCATTCGAGTGCTGGGAGCAGCACTCGACTGCTGAACTCGCGGTGTCGTGCTACAGTGTTATTAGTTAACTGATATCTGATTTTCAGTTCTGAAATTAAGTGAATTTCGATTTCTTCACTCAACTTGTTTCATTTTAACATGTTTATGCATGTATATCGAATATATTAGTATTATGCCCGTGTTTATGTATTTGTTAATGTATTTTGGTATTTTATTTCATTTTCACAAGCATTAACATCCAAGAGTTTTAAATCCTAGCATCTCATCCTTTCTAAGTGTTGAAATACACAATCAAGGTGAATGATATATTTTGTGAGATGCAATACACCATAAACATACCTTCCATGCAAACATATGGTAAGACACATGAAGCATGACAAGTATGTCACATCAAGATATATAGTCCTTGAGTGTTAATCTTAAATGTAATTTCTAAACCTAAGACAATTTTATTGATACATGAATTCCCAAAATGTGCCAAAACCCCAAATTGCACACTAATATCTCTAAGTCTAAATGTGCCAAGTTTAATCAATTTTTCATAATTCTCAAGGTTTATTGGCATATCCTAAAATCTTTTAGGATTAACATTCAATCTTATTTTCAATGTATCACATAACCTTGAAAATGCTATAAAGTGTTAACTTTACTATGCTGAGGTTAACTACCCACTAATTCAAGTTAACACCCCAACCCACTTAGCGTGATGGAATCACGCTCTTAGGAACCCAATATTTATTGGAGCTCCTTGAATTAATTAGGTATTCACTATGGATAACTCCCCTAGATACCCTCTTAATGACCCTCCTAGGCTTAGAAGCCTTAATCATTTGGGTCTTATCATGGTTAACCTTAGGGATTGCCTCCCTAGTAACCTTCTTAGTGGTCTTTCTAGGTTTCATAGAGACCTTAACCACTAGACACTCACCATGGTCAATCCTAGAGATGACTTCCCTTGTGACCTTGGTTATCCTAGACCTAGGTTGAGTTCCATAATCAAATAGAACCCTATGGTAGGTCTCCTTGGGCTTAGGTTTGTGACTCAAACATTTCTTGCCCTTAAGTGAACCTTGCTTCATAGACCCTAGGTTTTGACTCTTATACCCTAAATTTTGACAATTTGACCCTTTAATTTGATTTTGCATCTTTCTAAGGGTCTTCTCCATTTTCTCAAGTTTTGACCTCAAAACTTGATTTTCTAGCTCTAATTTCTCAATTTTTGAATTTTGATCTAATCTTTGGGCATTGTTCCATTTCTTAGGCATGTGCCTACCCTTCTTAGGGTTAATGTCTAAATGGTCCTCTACCTTCTTAATGGTTTCACTAGATAGGATTTTTCTAGGGATATTAGTCCCAAATTTCTCATTATTTTTAACATTGTAACTCTTAGCCCCTAAACAATAAAATTTATTATTTTTAGCATGCTCTTTATGAAACATAGAAAGTGTAGGGGATCGATTGGAACGCTAGAGGGGGGGGTGAATAGCGTCGCTTAATTGCGTGATGGATTTCAATTGCGTGCTTGTCTACAATTCGTGTTAGCGCAGCGGAAATAGAAATAATAAAACAAATATAACACAAACACAAGCACTACACAATCATATAACGTGGTTCGGAACCGAACGGTTCCTACTCCACGGATCGAGCTCTAAAGAGCTCTAGCGATGCCACAAACACCACTTAGCAATAAACTCCTTCTCGACAACACGTCGGAGGCGGAGAAACCTCTTACAACAGATTACAAAAGTAATACATGAAAATACAAGCAAAATACAAGGAAATATAAAGAACACTTTACAATCTAGGGTTTATGAGCGCTTGCTTATTGGTTGCTTGGATGAGTTTGAAGGGTCCTGAAATGCACCTGTAAATCGCCTTCAAATCGCCTCACCAAATCTCCCAAAGAACCAATACTGAAATCCTCCTCGAGCTCCTCTTTTTAACCTGCATCGGGCTGGATTTTCACTGATCAGTCGACTGCCATAAGGCACCAGTCGATTGATGTCACTGTTGTCGTGAGACAACGGGTCGATCCACGTTGGAAAACTCCAACGGGTCTCTTGGCAGTCGACTGCCAACATTGGCAGTCGACTGCCAGCCGCGTAGTCGGCTACGGAGCATTCTATGCTTGCAACTAAACTAGCAGTCGACTGTCATCCCTTGGCCTAGGCAGTCGACTGCTGTCGACATCAGTGGATTGCTCCAATGAGCAGTCGACTGCTAGAGCAATTTTAGCTCTAAACCGACAGTCGAACTCTAGTCGACTCACGGCAGTCGAACCGACCATAATGTCAGTCGACTGTCAACCTCAAACATGAGGTTTAAACCCAAGTATAGTTCCCCCATACTTGCTAGACCACCCTTAGCCTAGACCTAAGCCTTCTAGTCACCTCCATCAGCCTCACGCCTCTCGGATCCCTCCAAGTCATCCATGACTTGTTCATCCATCGCGCTAGCCTTTAGGTGCTTCCATCGGCTATGTCATGCTAACGGTGTCTACACCGCCAAGGCACATTGGACTTACGCCACCAAGACTCCGCTTGGACTTTACGCCGCCAACCATTGGACTTATGCTGCCAAGACTCCCGCTTGGACTTTACCCCGCCAATATCAACCCCTTGGACTTCTCAAATGTCAAGACTCAAGCTTGGACTTTCCCTTGCCAAACCATGTTGGACTTTCCATGCCAAGACCCATGCTTGGACTTTTCCTTGTCAACCCATGTTGGACTTTCCATTTGTTAAGACCCATGCTTGGACTTCCCATGCCAAGTACTCAAGACTTGGACTTTCCCAATAACCACATGGTCAACCCTAGTCAACCATCAAAGTCTCCCTCGAGTCAAACTTGAGTCCGGTCAATCATGACTCGGGTCGATTGCTCCAACAATCTCCCCAACATATTAACCGATATTAATGTCAAACATCAATGTCAACTCACCTTATCAAACATCCTATGTCAAACATCAAAACATCACTCGAGTCAAACTCGAGTCTGGTCAATCGTGACCTGGGCCGATTGCACCAACAATCTCTCCCTTTTTGATGTTTAACAAAAACAACCTTGAGTTAGGCCCCTAACTCAAATTCCCTTACCAATTTCCCAAATTGGTAATCTTAAGTTCTTCCCCTTTTTGACATACATCAAAAAGGTTCTCTCCAAGGAGGTCAATGTCTCATGTCCCAATGAGATCTTACAATCTCCCCCTTGGTCCAAAAATACCTAGGATGTCTATTATCTTCCTAGTGATAAGTCTCATATCACTCAAAAGAGACAATCCTATTCACTCTCCCAATTTCCAAATTGGGTATTAAAAGCCCATCAATTTTCCCAATTGATGACACTCTCCCAATAAGTTCTCCCCCTTCAAGAAGAAAAACACATTCATCATCCCATGATGGATACCTCCCCCCAAAGGCTTGCTCCCCCTTGACCATTGCACCAACAATGTCCTTGGGAAATCCCTAAGCCAATATGAACTCTAAACCATCAAAAATAAGGTTCAAAGTTTAAACTTGAACTTTCCACACCTTAAATTTGATACATCGACCTAACACCTCTCCTAATCCATATCTAATGGATTTTCACCTTTTATGATGCTTCCCAAAGCATATCCTAGGGTTAGGAGTGATTAGGAACCTTTACCATAGCTGAACACGAGCTAAACAATCTTGTTTTTCCCGAAATCAGCTTGGCAGTCGACTACTTACAGTTATTAGTCGAACTACCCATCATCAGTCGACTGCCATCAAGTGGCAGTCGACTGATAACTGAAATTCTCGAATTTCAACTATCAGAATCGAATTTTAAAAAAACATAAGTAATTCTACGTATTTTGAAAATTCATGAAAATTCATACGTATATTACTTATAAGCAATACAATGGGTGAAAAATATTTGAAAATTATTTTACCCATAAAATAGTGAGTTTGATACAAAACTCAAAACCATTGAAATTTTCAATGTTTTGGCCCTATTTTGTATCAACTCTATCAATGGTTATTGCTATCAAAAGATAGACTTCACCAAGGTTTTTCAAAAAGATTTTAAAACGTTTTCAAAACCTTATTTTGGATTATATTCCTTGGGCTCTATGTACATGACTTGTACACATGCTCTCCCAATGATCCAAATTGAATTAAGATGAGTTTTAGTTCATCTAGATGCAAAAAAAATTATGCACCTTGAACTTAACTCATATCCTAGCATATCACATGTATCTAGGGTGTATAAATACACATACATGTCAAATTTGATGTGAGATGTGTATTTTGTTCTCCCTAATCTAGGGTTTTATGCATTTCTCTAAGGTAACTCTACTTGATTCCCTTATAAATGGGACTCCAAGTCATGTCATTGTCCTTAAATCAATTTTAGTCAAATTAAATGTATGAAATGATCATGGCATAATGATAGCATAAGTAAAACATGGTAAATGATCATGATGTCATGACATATGATACAATTTAAGCATACATGACATTTAAGCTAAACCTAAGCATGATCATGACATTTTAAATGATTAAAGATAAGTATGATGTCATGGCATATTATATGGCAAGCAAAGCATGACATATAAAAAGTATAAGTATAATAATACCTAAATTTTAATATTAGTTGTCATTTGTTATAATTAGATTTATTTTGCCATATTATTACTAATATCCCATGTGTGCCAAAACCCAAAATGGCACACACACCTCTAAATCTAAATTGTGTCAATTTGATCAATTTATCAAACTTTTCAAATAGTATTGGCACATCCTAAAATCTTTTAGGATCAAACATCAAATCTATTTCCAAGGTATCCGTAACCTTGAAAATAACCTAAAGTGTCACCTTTACCATGGTTAGGTTAACTACCCTTCCATTTAAGGTTAGCACACCCTAAACCCATTTAGCATGAATCTATCACGCTCTTAGGAACCCAAAATCTATTTGAGCTCCTAGGGTTAATTAGGTATTCCTTAGGCATAACCTCCCTAGATACCTTCCTAATGACCCTCCTAGGCTTGGTAGCCTTGGTCATTGTGGTCTTGCCTAGGTTAACTCTAGGGATTGCCTCCCTAGTAACCTTCTTAGTGGCCACCCTAGGTTTTCTAGAAACCCTAGCCACTAGACACTTACCATGGTTACTCTTAGGGCTTGTTTGGGAGGAGGTGAGGGAGGGGTAAGTAATGGAAGGGTAAGGGTAAATAAGGAAGAAAAAAAGTTTATCCCTGTTTGGGAAGAAGTGAGGGAAAGGGAAAGGGAGGGGAATGAAGGTGAATTTATACCCCTCCTCCTCACAAAAACTGGACTTTTCTTACACCCCAATTTGGGGTGTAAATCTCCTTTCCCCTCCCCTCCATTCCCCTTCCATTACTTACACTCCCCTCCCCTCCTCCCAAACAAGGCCTTAGGGATAACTTCTCTAGTAACCTTGGTCTTCATAGACTTAGTTTGTGTTCCATAATCAAATGAAACACTATGATAAACCACCTTAGGCTTAGGTTTGTGACCCAAACCTTGCTTGCCCTTGGTTGACTTTTGACTCTTAGGTCCTAGGTATTGACTTTGACTTTTGGACCTTTGGCTTTGACCATTAGACCCTTGAAATTGATTTTGTATATTTCTAAGGGTCTTTTCCAATTTCTCAAGCCTTAACCTCAAGGCTTGATTTTCTAACTCTAATTGCCCAATTGTTTTTTGATTAGGTTCTTGGGCATGGGACTTCCTAGGCATATGCCTAGTCCATTTAGAGTTGAGACCTAGATTCTCTTGTACCTTTCTAATGGTCTCCCTAAGTAGAATTTTTCTAGAATTGTTTGACCTAGAATTGTCCTTAGGTAAAATATTTCTAGGGACATTAGTCCCAAATTTTTCCTTCTTTGAAAGGTAGACATTCTTAGCTCCTAGACACAATTCCTTATTTCTAGCATGCTCTTTATGATAGATAGCAAGATTGCTAAAATTATTTTTAGCATGCTTTATGACATTATTTGAATAAGGAGCTTTATTTAAAAATACCTTAGGGTTAGCTTTGGAAGCTCCCCCTACTTGTGTATCTCCTTCTTTGACTCTCTTGCTCCCCTTAGGGCATTGATTCCAAAAATGCCCCGGTTGTTGGAATTTGAAGCAAATAATGTGCTCTTTGCTTCTTTTAGTGGGGACACCGACATCTTTTGATTTTTCTTGAGGTTTTGGTGTCGGAGGAGTTTTCCTAATCTGTTTCGGACACTTACTTTTGTAGTGCCCGATTTCCCTACACTCAAAATATATTATATGCATTTTATTATTAACACATATGTTTGAGTTACCTAGGGTGGTTGTGGTGGTCGGAGTGGAATTTTGAGCTTCTTCATCTCTCCCGGAGATGGATGGCTCCTCTTGAAGTTGCTCCGGTGTGGAAGTTCTCTCTTCCCCCTTAATCCTAGAGGTGGATGTTTCTTCCACTTCTTCCACCTCTTCCGATTTGGATGTTGATTCCCTATCATCCTCCGAATCCTCAAGCTCTTTGGACGACGATGTGCTTGCTTGAGCTTGAGAGGGTGAACACTCCTCTTCTTCTTGGATTGATAATGAATTTTCATGGAGCTTTGCCACTTGGATCCACAACTCCTTAGCATCCATATAATCCCCTAACATACACACAATATCATTAGAGATCAAATCAAAAATAAACTTTACTACCTTCATGTTTTTCTCGAAGGCTTGGATTTGATCTTTACTCCATTTCTTCCTCTTGAGGAAACCACCCTTTGGTCTTTTTGGATATTCAAATCCATCCATCAAAATAGACCATTCCTCAAAATCTCTCATCATAATAAAATCTTCAATTCTTCTATTCCAAGAATTGAAGCCTTCTCGTCCGTATAGGGTGTAGGGCACCGGTGTGTTGATGTCTCATCCTAGTTGTCCTTGGACTACCATCTTCACCCTCTAGCGTGCTCCCTTAGTTGTTAAACCTTGAAGAGCGGCCTCGCTCTGATACCACTTGTAGGGGATCGATTGGAACGCTAGAGGGGAGTGAATAGCGTCGATTCGTTGTGTGATGGATTTCAATTGTGTGCTTGTCTACAATTCGTGTTAGCGCAGCGGAAATAGAAATAATAAAACAAATATAACACAAACACAAGCACTACACAATCATATAACGTGGTTCGGAACCGAATGGTTCCTACTCCACGGATCAAGTTCTAAAGAGCTCTAGTGATGCCACAAACACCACTAAGCAATAAACTCCTTCTCGACAACACGTCGGAAGCGGAGAAACCTCTTACAACAGATTACAAAAGTAATACACGAAAATATAAGAAAAATACAAGAAAATGTAAAGAACACTTTACAATCTAGAGGTTTTGAGCGCTTGCTTGTTGGTTGCTTGGATGAGCTTGAAGGGCCCTGAAATGCACCTGCAAATCGCCTTCAAATCGCCTCACCAAAGCTCCCAAAGAACCAATATCGAAATCCTCCTTGAGCTCCTCTTTTTAACCTGCATCGGGCTGGATTTCCGCCGATCAGTCGACTGCCATAAGACACCAGTCGACTGATGCCACTGTTGTCGTGAGACAACGGGTCAATCCACGCTGGAAAAACATCAACGGGTCTCTTGGCAGTCGACTGCCAACATTGGCAGTCCACTGCCAGTCGCGTAGTCGACTGCCCAGTCGGCTACGGAGCATTTTGTGCTCGCGACTAAACTAGCAGTCGACTGCTCCAATGAGCAGTCGACTGCCAGAGCAATTTTAGCTCTAAACCGGCAGTCTAACTCTAGTCGACTCACGACAGTCGAACCGGTCAGAATGTTAGTCGACTGCCACCCTCAAACATGAGGTTTAAACCCAAGTATGGTTCCCCCATACTTGCTAGACCACCCTTAGCCTAGACCTAAGCCTTCTAGTCATCTCCATCAACCTCACGCCTCTCGGATCCCTCCAAGTCATCCATGACTTGTTCATCCATCGCGCTAGCCTTCAGGTGCTTCCATCGGCTATGTCATGCTAACAGTGTCTACACCGCCAAGGCACATTGGACTTATGTCGTCAATACTCCACTTGGACTTTACGCCGTCAACCATTGGACTTATGCTGCCAAGAATCCCGCTTGGACTTTACGCCGCCAATATCAACCCCTTGGACTTCTCAAATGCCAAGACTCAAGTTTGGACTTTCCCTTGCCAACCCATGTTGGACTTTCCATGCCAAGACCCATGCTTGGACTTTTCCTTGCCAACCCATGTTGAACTTTCCATTTGCCAAGACCCATGCTTGGACTTCCCATGCCAAGTACTCAAGACTTGGACTTTCTCAATAACCACATGGTCAACCCTAGTCAACCATCAAAGTCTCCCTCGAGTCAAACTTGAGTCCGGTCAATCATGACCTGGGTCGATTGCTCCAATAATCTTCCCAACATATTAACCGACATTAATGTCAACTCACTTTATCAAACATACTATGTCAAACATCCTATGTCAAACATCAAAACATCACTCGAGTCAAACTCGAGTCTGGTCAATCGTGACCTGGGCCAATTGCACCAACAGAAAGATTACTTCTAGCATGATTTTTCTTATTACTTAAAGAATAAGCATTATTTAAATTTACCTTAGGGTTTGTCTTAGAGGCTCCCCTACATTTGATGCTCATTCCTTTCTCCTAGGGCATTGACTTCTATAGTGCCCTCTTTGGTGACACTTGAAGCATACCACATGCTCCTTGCTCTTAATGGTGGCGACTTCGGCATCCTTGGTCTTTTCTTGAGGTTTCGGTGTCGGTTGACTTTTTTTGACTTTCTTAGGACACTTGCTCTTATAGTGTCCATATTCCCTACACTCAAAACTCATAATATGATTTTTATTTTGAATTGATGTGCTTGAGTTACCTAAGTCAATGGTGATCGAAATTGGTTCTTCATCTTCTCGACCGGAGGTAAATGGTTCCTCTTGAGTTGGCTCCGGTATTGGAGATGACCTAGTATCCTCCCCCTCAATCATAGAGGTGGAGGCTTCTTGTGCTTCTTCTTCCTCTTCGAATGTCGACTCCCTTTCAAACTCCAAATCCTCACTTTCTTGTGAGGAACATAAACTTGCTTCGTCGGCCTCCTCCTCTTCTTGAGCCGATGAATATTCTTCGGCTTCTTGTGATTGTTCTTTGCTTGAGGTCGGTGATGATCCTTCATGAAGCTTTGCCAATTTACTCCAAAGCTCCTTGGCATCTTGATATTCACTTAGTCTAGACAAAACATCATTAGGTATCAAATATTCTAAAAGTTTTGTTACCTTGATTTCGGTTTTGAACTTTAGGCGTTGCTCTTGGGTCAACTTCTTCAACTTTAGAACATTTCCCTTCTTATCCCTAGGGGGTTCAAAGCCTTCCATGATGATGAATCAATCTTCTATGTCCATCATCAAGAATGTCTCCATTCTCGCCCTAATTTTCCTTCAAATTCCATCTTGTTCCCTCTAGTGTCTTTGCTCTCGATTGTTAATCCATAGAAGAGCCCCGGGCTCTAATACCAATTGTTAGGACCTCGGTGCCCACTAGAGGGGGGTGAATAGTGTGTCGGCGTTGCTTGATTGAATTTGATCGCGTTCGTCTCTACAACACTTGTTAATGCAGTGAAAATAATAATAACAATAATAAAAGATAACACAAGCACAAGAGACAATCAATATAACGTGGTTCGGAACTGAATGATTCCTACTTCACGGATTGGGCTCTAAAAGCTCTAGCGATGCAAACACATACCACTAATCACAAATACTCCTTCTCGACAACACGTGGGAGGTGGAGAAACCTCTTACAAAGATTACAAAAGCAATACAAGAAGCAAACAAGCAAATACAAGATGAATATATAAATCAACATAAAGAAAACTTTACAACTATTCCTTTGGAGTGCTTGTTTGTTGATTGCTTGAACCATGCTTGAAGACCCTGATTTACACCAGCAAATCGCCTCAAAAATGTCCAAGAACCGATGGCGAAAACCTCCTCCACGAGCTCCCTTTAAAGCTTCTCCTTGGGCTAGATTCCGCCTAGCAGTCGACTGATCGGGACCATCAGTCGACTGTCCCTGTAGCCGTTGTCTCACAACGGCATGAACCACGTCGGATAAGTTCAATGGATAGACCATCAGTCGATTAATCGAGCCTTCACTCGACTGCCAAACCCTAACAGTCGATTCGAGAAGCTTTTGTGCCCAAATACTCGACCAGTAGTCGACTGATCTCTAGATCAATCGACTGCTTAATGCTGACAGTCGACTGTCAGGCCAATTCCTGCAGTCAAACTCCCGTTGACTCACACCAGTCGACTAATAATCTCGTTCATGAGATTTTAACCCCAAGTAGGGTGACCTCATACTTGCTAGACCACCCTTAACCTAGACCTAAGCCTTTTAGCCACCTCCATCAATCTCACGCCTATCAGATCCCTCCAAGTCATCCATGACTTGTTCATCCATACGCTAGCCTTTAGGTGCTTCTATCAACTATTTTCATACTAATGTGGTCTACACCGCCAAGGCACATTGGACTTATGCTGCCAAGACTCCGCTTAGAATTTACGCCGTCAACCATTGGACTCATGCTGCCAAGACTCCACCCTTGAACTTTACGCCGCCAATATTCACCTTGGACTTTCCAATTGCCAACCCATGTTGGACTTTCCATGCCAAGACTCATGCTTGGACTTTTCCTCGCCAAGACTTATGCTTGGACTTTCCTTGTCAACCCATGTTGGACTTTCCATGCCAAGACTCATGCTTGGACTTTTCCTTGCCAAGACCCATGCTTGGACTATCCTTATCAACTCATGTTGGACTTTCTATGTCAAGACTCATGCTTGGACTTTTTTTGCCAAGAATTATGCTTGGACTTTCCTTGCCAACCTATGTTGGACTTTCCATGCCAAGACTTAAGCTTAGACTTTTCATGTCAAGTACACAAGACTTGGACTTCTCCCATGACAATGGCCAAACCATCGTCAAACATCAAATATGGCCTAGGTCGATTGCACCAACAATCTCCCCAACACTTTGTCAAACATCAATGTCAAACATCAAAACACCACTCGAGTCTAACTCGAGTCTGGTCAATCGTGACCTGGATCGATTGCACCAATACGTAGTTCACTTATCATTTAAATATGACCCTCTTACCTTAATTTAATCTTAAATGTTATCAGAGGAAATTGTTGATGTGCCTTTGGTTGTAAGATCATATAAGTCTTCATTATTCTTCTTCATTATCTCTTGTTGCCTAAGATTTGCTTTACACTAATCATCCAAACAGGTTTATGCTTCAAGTGATTCTGGAGTCATACATGATATTGTATCATCCAAAATATTTCCTCCAATACTAAATGCTTGTTCAACCATCACAATTGAGACGAGTTGCTAAAATTTGTTTAGCAATTTGTGATAATATAGGAAAATTATTTGCATGTTATTTCCACCATTCAAGAATTGAAAAATCTTTCAAAGATAGATAAACACTAAACTCAAAAGAAGTTGTTAGATATAAATCAATTTCAGATGCAGAATTTGAACCTCTTGGTTTCTTTTGCCTTTAAATAATAATTGTTCCACTTTACTCATTTTAAAAAATTCTCAAATATTTATAGATTGAGAAGATTATTGAATAGAATTATCAAATGTCATACTAAATTCAACATATATATATCAAAAATTAATTTTCTAATATAATTTATTTTTTGTACAATGTCATGATCATTTATTCCTAAATTTTCAATATAAAATATCATATAATCAAATAAACCATCTAATTTTTTTCAAAAATAAATATCAAATTATTTTAAAAAATTGAATTCCAATTTTAACAAAAAAAATACTCAATTCTGGTTCCGATTCAGGTTCGATTCTGGTTCAGGTTTGATTTCGATTTCTGTTCGATTCCGCTTTGATTCCAGTTCCAAAAATTTAAGAATCAGAACTGAACCATATGTCTCCGATTCTGGTTCCGATTTCAGAATCAGAATCGAAAAAAATGATTTCGATTTGATTTTTGAGCCATTGACTTCAGTTCGGTTAACGATTTGAATCGAACCGTTGTTACCCTTAGTGAGCAAGTAGAGTAAACACACAGCGGCTACGTGTGTGTGCAACCAGTGTGCACACAAGCAGTGGCTATCCTGTGTTGTGCGCGAGAGAGCATCTTGACAGAGGCGGAATGAGCGATGAATTTCAATAGATATGACTATGTGTATTTGATAAAAATACAAGTCAAAATTCTTCGAAAAGTTTAAAGAATTCAAGAATAAAGTACAAAATCAACTTGAAAAAAATATATTTAAATACTTTGATTAGTTCGACACGATGAATACTTAAATCAATAATTTTATTATCATCTACTTGAGTTTATGATTGTATCCCAACTTACTCTACTTGAAATACTCCAATGGAATGGTATATTAGAAAGAAGAAATCATACTTTGTTAGATATGGTACGATTAATGATGAATTATGCAAATATTTCTTTTTCCTTTTGGGAATATACTCTAGAGACGGTTGCTTTTATAATTAACTGTGTTACATCAAAGACAGTTACAAAAACATCATATGAGATATGGACTAGAAAGAGTTTCAAAATATCTTTTATAAAACTTTGATATTGTTAGGCTTACGTTAGACGTCAAGTTTGAGAGAAACTAGAGCCCAAATCAAATAAGTGTTATTCTATAGGATATCCCAAAAAAATAAAGGGATATTACTTTTACAATACTACATAAGGCAAACTATTCGTTGTTAAAAATGATATTTTTCTAGAAAGAGAATTTATTTTTGAATGAACTAATGAAAGAAAAGTAGATCTTGAACAAATTCGAGATACACAAATTAGCATTGAGACTTTGATGGAACCTGAACAGGTATCACAAGATGTTGTGGATTATGAACTTATTGCACTACAAGAAGTTGTGGAATAACAATCTATGCGAGTAGAACAAGCTCTATGTAGATATGATAGGATACGTTGTTAACCTAGAAAAAAGTCTCTTTTATATCTGACCACGATGATGTAATGTTTATTGACCAAAATGAGCTTACATCGTATAAAGAAACGATAATGAATCCAGATTCTGAGAAATGACTAGAGGTCATGAGATTTGAAATGGAATCCATGTATACGAACCAAGTAGGACTCTAGTTGATCCACCTGAAGGGATAAATCTCATTGTGCAAATGGATTTTCAAGGAAAAAAACTGACATGGATTGAAATATTCATACCTTTAAAGGGCGACTGATATCTAAAGGATTCAAGTAAATTCATGGTATAGACTATGAAGAAATCTTTTTTGCCAGTTGCGATGCTTAAATTCATTCGTATCTTGCTTGCTATTACAGTTTACCATGATTATGAGATCTAAAAAATCGATGTCAAAATTGCATTCATTAATGAGAATTTACTAGAGGATGTATACATGACACAACCTGAGCGTTTTATTGATCTAAAGTGCGCTAGAAAGGTATGTAAGTTACAAAAGTTCATTTATGGATTAAAGCAAGCTTCTAGAAGCTAGAATCTTCGATTCGATGATACGATCAAAGAGTTTGATTTCATTAAGAATGAAGATAAACCTTATGTCTACAAAAGAATTAGTGGAGTACAATTGTCTTTCTCATTTTATATGTAGATGACATATTTATCATTAAAAATGATATTCCTATCCTACAATCTGTAAAGACTTGACTTAGAAATTATTCCCTAATGAAAGACTAAGGCGAAGCTACCTATATTTTAGACATTAAGACTTATAGAGATAGATCTAAGAGATTGCTTGGCTTGAATCAAAGTTCATATATTGACAAAGTGCTTAATCATTTTGCCATACAGAATTCTAAGAGGGGATTCTTGTCAATGTCACATGGTGTAAGTCTTTCTAAGGCTCAATGCCCCTCTACTAAAGAGGAGAGAGATCACATGGATAAGATTTCTTATGCATTTACTATTGGATCTATCATGTATGTCATGTTATGTATTCATTCTAATGTTTCATATGTATTAAGCATGACGAACAAGTGCTAATTAGATCTAGGTAAAAGTCATTGGACAGTAGTTAAGAATATTCTTAAGTACTTAAGAAGAACTAAAGATTATTTTTTGATATTTGGAGGTGATGAGGAGCTCGTTGTAAATGGTTACAGTGATGCAAGCTTCCAAACTGACAAAGATGATTCAAGATCATAGTCAGAATATATGTTTTACTTAAATGGTGGTGTTGTGAGCTGGAAGAGTTCAAAGTAGGATACAATTACTGATTCTACTACAGAAGTTAAGTATATTGCTATTTTTAATACAACAAAAGAGATTGTTTGAATCAAAAAGTTCATTACAGAACTTAGTGTGGCTTCTAACATAGATAATCCAATAGACCTCTATTGTGATAATAATAGAACTATTGCACAGGCTAAGGAATCCAAGTCTCATCAACAATTCAAACATATACTTCGACGGTTTTATTTCATTCGAGAGATTATCAATAGAGGAGATGTAAAAATATACAGAGTTTCGACAGATGATAACATTACGGACCTACTCACTAAGGCTTTGGCATAGAGGAAACATGATGGTCACACTAGATCACTAGGTATCAGATACTTTAGTGATTTGCTCTAGTGCTAATGGGAGATTCCTAAGAGTTAGTCATAAGATGATTGATATGAGACTTTTGTATCATATTTTAATAAAAAGACATCTTATTTTTATTATATTACTTTATTTTTGTATAAAATTGACTAAATATAATAATATCATAGAATAGTAGATTATGTTTATATTAATTATAGTAAACACTACTTTTAATTATCCATAATCAAGTATTAATATACAAGAACAATATTGATGCATTGAGACTAACATGTAAATTAACTGATGACTTAATCTCACAAATCATAGATACAAGATATCAAGTTAACACATGAATATATATTAGAGAATATGTACTAGATTGACCAATCATGAGAATATTTCATGAATTATTATACGAGTGCCATAAACATTTTTATAGTAATTATTAGCACAAATATTTTTATAGTGATTATTAGCATAAATATTCTTTTGACATGAAGTCATTACGGTTTTCTATATAAGAAGTTGTATACTTTAGTATCGATAAACATCATCTATAATAAGATCGATTATAAAATCATTCACCTGTAACACTTCCAAATAAAATGTTGAATATTTTTCATTAGGAAGACTAACACTGCGGCCCGTCCAGTCGAAACCGCCGTCCGGGTTAGCAAAATATCGACTTAATCGCCCACTCGTGGTTATAGTTCGGTAACTGCTGATTCCGTGTCCGGTCCGTCCGGTCCGTCGGGTCCGATCCGGGTTCGGGTCCGGTCCGGTTAATCATCGTCTTAGTTAAATAAATAAAAATTTAAAGAATGATGTAAATAATTAAAATAAAAAAATTTGCACAATTCAACTTATAAAAACTCTATCAAATATTTCATTATCTCAATAAAAAATATATTACATCTCAAATTTCAACATCTTGGACTTAAATAAAAAACCTATTAAAATAAAAAAAATCAATTACATTTTAATTTTCATTATATTCAATCAATTTCAGTCGTATTCAGTATTTCCTTCCGTCGTCGTAGTTGTAACGATCTGGCCCCTATTGGCACCAATTTCTATCAGCGAATTCGTGACTATTATCGACGCATCGTCGCCGCTGTCTGGCCGTCGTTACTCACCTGGACTTCTCACCCCTGGAAGTGGGTTTTTGCCTTCCTCAGGATTCGAACTCTAGACCTCCAGGCTAAGTACTAAAGTTTATGAATCCTGGTAACCAAGTGATCCAGGATTACTTGGTTACCAGGATTCATAAACTTTAGTACTTAGCCTGACAAAACATGATATCACCGCATAACCAATATAAATATGTACTAAATCTAGAAAATTTTCTAGAATGTATTTACCTGTTAGCTGTCTGGAGATGTCCTATCACCGCCAAATCTCCCATATTGACCTCGTCAATAATACCTCGAATTTTCGAAACATAAAAATCGCTCTAACTGCATAACTCCAAAATACCCAGCTTAACTCCAAACTCAAGTAACTCCAAAAACCCAAAGACCCTAACTCGAAACCTACACTGATACCAAATAAATTGTCACGCCGAGAGAGTCCCCGCTGCATTTAAAAATCCCAAGAACATCTCCTCAGACGGTGACAATACCAATTTTTATACAAGGCCTATATGGCCACTATACATCGATCAACACAACCGGAATCCAAACAACACACGCAGATAATAATAAGGCCTCAGGCCAACAAATCTAGGTAAACAAAAGTCTACACTAACTAGACTTACCCCTTCTGCCATCTGGGCAGGAATACCCAACCAAACCAATCAAAATAAGATCCGACCAATGGTCCACAAGAACCCCAAAAATCCACGAGTACATAAATCCATTTCCAAGCCTAAACATATATTCTATACAAAATTCAAACCATAACTCAAACAACTAAGAAACTGCCACTGCGAGGGGGGGATATGGCAACTGGACTCTCCTGACAGCTTCATCCTGAAATAAAAATAAAACCACGGGGTAAGTTCAAAGAACTCTGCGGGTATAGTAGATATGCAAAGTAAGGTATAGCTAACAATAAAAATATCATGCCAGTACAGTCTCACATAAATAGGGTATGCAAGCAAGAAATACAAAATGACTGTACTTACCTGAATCTCCTACCCTGATATAGGAGCATGTGTCTGTCTAGAAGTAATAAAGTCCTCACCATATATAAACATGTATCCTGTATGCATGACAATCATATGCACATCCAAGGCATCAATAAAAATGCAGCAAACACAATACAAATGCGATCTGTGCAAAGTGCATGCCGTGCCAATGACATGGTCACCCCTGACGCCAGTCAGCCGCCTCATACGCAATGGTGAAACCGAGTGGGTAGGACTATGACAACTGTGCACTCTGCCATCACTGCTCCTGAGTGACCGAGTGGACAGGATGCTGTCGGAGTACACCTATCCTCCTGCCCCAAATATAGTGGGGGAGCTAAGCTCTCATCTCTCGGTGTCATAGACCAGAGGAGGGATCCCTGCCCGCTACCACGCTGCCTCATCGCTACCCATGAGCGGACCAGCGGAGCCTGACAGAGCAACTGCACACACCCTCCTGATGTACCACTAACCCATGAGTGGCAAGCGGTGCAGTTATGAATCGTCATGGCTCAACAATAATGGAACCCCGTCCAGCCAGCATGCAATCATGCAAAAATGGTGCATGATACTAAAGCATGTAAATCCTACCAAAAATACCTATCCGAAAAATATGCACAGTCAATAAGTGCATATCTATGATCCAAGGAACAATGATCCAAATAAATCAGGGAAGATAGAAATCATATCCTATCTAATGCATGTATCAAGTAGGCACAAAATATACTAGGCATATAAACATGAAAATTATTGCAAGCTATCCTAACTAGCATATCAACATGACTATATCTAAAAGATAAGTCAAAATACCCGCCTGAATATATATATCCGCAAGAATGAAAATGTCACGATCGGGACGCCTCGTGGATCAAACTCCGCATATATAGCATAACTATAGTTAAGCACAAAATATACAATTCAACGACAAATCGAATAATTAATCGATTTCCTTTATATCCCAATTAACCCAAACTATTTCCAATTTTTCTTGTCCACAAATATCCATACAATTAATTTAGCCCAATTAATTCCAAATCAATTAACCTAATTCATCACCTATAAAATCCCATATCCTCCGAATACCGTACCGATCAACCGAATAACACCGGAATCAACCCAAATCGACCAATCAAGCTCACCCGCCCTAGAAATTCCACCGACATCCGATACCCCCAACTCAATTTCTTAAATTCACAGTCGACACCTCCAAATCAAACCCTCACAGCCTCTAACATAGACACGCACAGCCATCACAACACCTCATCACTCCTCCACAGCCGAACAAACTCCACCCAACCACGATTACAGGAAATCAGAAATCAACCACAAGAAAAAGGAAAGTTTGATCAGCTTACCAGCCGTTGGAAACGTCACCGGCAGAAATCCCCAAATTTTGACCTAGATTCCACGATCACCGGCGATGCAAAGGCTCACACGACGGAAGGCCAGCATGTCGTTTGCCATGCGGAGGACCTGTCGAGCCGGTCCGAAGTGAGGAGAACGACGTCGGCGAAGGGAAGAGGGCGCTAGCGTCGGGCTGCTCTGTGGCCGCGGCGGCCGACGCGTACGACGCTATCGACGGCGAGTTGCTCGCGCCAGAGGAGAGGGCGTCGGGCGGCGAAGGACAGACGGGGGTCGCCGGCGAAGAAGAGGGTTGGCGTCGGCGAGTCGCGCGTGAGGAACTGTCGAAGGAATGTCGTGGCGGGGGAAAAGAAATAAAAGGGAAATAGAAAAATAGAAACTTAGGGTTTTCATCGCGTATTTATCCCCTTTAAATTGACCCCTCTAAAGCCTATTTATTTTATCCCCGTAAAAGTCTCGTACGGAGTCCGTTTAAATCCAGAAAAATTCCTAAAATTCCCTAAAAATCCCGAAAAATTTCCAGGATTATTTCCTTAATTATTTGGCCATTTAATTTAATATTTTAAATTTTCCAGTATTTAACAGTAGTGGGATGTTCCCTCTGTTTCGTCTTGGTCTTCTTCGTCACTTTTAATATGTTGGGTTCAACTTGCAGCTTTTGACCAATCATTGAGTAAACATTGCACTTCTAAATTTTTTGGCCTTAAGCTAGAACGTCTCTCGTCCAATGTATTTCCTCCGATACTAAAAGTTTATTCCACTGCAACCGTTGAAACTGGACAAGCTAGAATTTCTTTTGTCATTATAGATAAGATTGGAAATATTTGAGTTCTTTGCGACCACCATTTTAGAATGTCGAAGCTTTCTTCATCTGCATCACTAAAATCAAAAGAAGTGGTAAAATAATTCTCAAGTTCCTGACTGGAACTTGAGAATCCTCGTGGACGTTTAGTCCGTTCCCTTAATAACAATTGTTCTTTAGTAAGTTTAGAAGTAATAATACTAGTTGTAGTGGATTGATGTATTTCATGTCCAATAATTTGTTCACCATATTTAATGTTATATTCATCATAAATATCATGTAAATGAGTTTTAATATTAAACAAAATCAAAAAAATATTAGGAGCAGTTTCGGTAATAGGACTTAAAGATTCATAATATAATGCTAACATATCTTGCAAACCATCTAATTTAAGTCTAGGATCTAAAACAAAAGCACATAAAAATATTTCAGGAATGTTTAAGAAATATTTTTCCCATTTTTCTTTCATTACATAAATACATTGAGATAAATTAGTATCATTTGATTAAATATGTTCATTAAAAATACATGTAATATTATAACAATGTGTTAAAACTAAATGTGAAGTTGGATAATAAACACCGGATAATTGGTCACTAGCATCACTAAAAACTTTTAAAATTTCACAAATATTAGTGCATATATTCCATTGATTTGAAAATAAATAAATATCACGTGATTGAACATGTTGATGAAAAAATATACATAATAAATTTTTGTATTCAAAATTAGATAACAACAATTTATAAGTAGAATTCCAACGAGTTGGGACATCACGTGCAAACCATTTAGGCTTCATACCATTTATTTTGTTAAATTTTCTCCATTCTTTCATAACTTGAAGATGTGTCCATAAATAATGAATTGCACTCCTAATTGGTTGAATATGTGATCCTAAATTTTTAAGTCCATCTTGAATACACAAATTTAAAATGTGACATGTACACCTAATATGAAAAAATCTTCCACCTATTGATGGTTTACATATATCAATAAACTCACTAATACTAGAGGTATTTGCACTAGCATTATAAAAAAAATTGAAAAAACTTTAGAAGTTAGACCATATTCTTCTAAAATAACAAAAATAAGTTGTGAAATATTTTGTGCCGTGTGTGTTTCGTTAAAACATATATATGCTAGCAATCTTTTTTGAATGTCCCAATTATTATCAATCCAATGACAAGTAATACCCATATATGAACAACTTTGCCAATGATTACTCCAAATATCGGAACACAAAGAAACTTTACTATTTAAACTAGAAAATTCTTTAATCAATTTTTTTTGTTCTAAGACTAATTTTAAAAGTGTGTGTTTTAGAGTATTTCTTGGGATACGTTTAATAGAAGGATTTGCACTTGTAGAAAGTCAATTTTCAAAAGATAATTTATCACTAAAACTAAAAGAAAGTTGTTCAATCGCACAAAATTTAGCAGTTTCTTCTCTAAATCTAGATTCGTTAAATTTAAAAAGTTTAGATTCGTTACCCCAACCCGATTGAGAAGAGAATGTCGGAATTTGAGTTTGAGAACGATCGATACCAATTTCCACCGGATGATTTCTCTCCACATGTCGAGTAAGGGTTCCGTAACCTCCTCCTTGTTGAAATTTGTATCATTTCGAACAATATTTGCATTTTGTTTGCATATCACCGGAAGGGAGCGTTATTTTTTCGAAATGTTTGGTGAAGATATCGGATGTCGGGCGAGGCACTCGAGTTGGTCTTGTAGCCATAGAATCCGCCATCGTACTGGATGTATTGCTCCTACTTTCTTGACTTTGATGATGATGTATTTGATATTCATCACCGGAAATATCAAGATCATAGTCGTCGATATCGAATTGAGGTGAATCACCGCCTTGCTCGAACTCGAACTCGGGCGGTGGCGGCATTATGCTCTTTCCCTTTCCTTTGGCACCGACCGCACCCTTACGACTTGATCCGGCTCTAGACATTTGTAAAAATATGACTTGAGAGTTGAGACTTGAAAGCAAATAAGGGAATGAGAATTAGAGAAGAGAAGTTGTGATTTGTGAAAAAATGAAAGGGAGTGGATGAGTATTTATAGAAAAAACTATTTTAAAAAAAAATCCAACGGCCACGATGGTCGTTGATCATCAACGGGCACGAAATTATGGCTGTCGAAATTTAAAAAATAAAAAATAAAACGATCGACCCGTCGGATCTGGTTCAGGCCGACCTGATGGGTCGCCCGTTGCACAACGGCCACGAAATCATGGTCGTTTGATGTGTGTAATTCATGTTGCATTTTGGGTATTCAATATGCGTGCATTTTATCCTATTTTATGTTTTAGTCATGTATTTTGTTATGTTTTAGTCAAGTTTAACATATTTTGGACAAATAAACCGTTTTGGAGTATTTTTCATGTTAACAAGGTGAAGAATCGAGAATTATCGAGGCGTATCAAAACAACATAGTCGTGCCATCAGAGACACGTCCGTGTTAGAACTTCCAGACCTCAACACACTCCGGGTGTATTAGCCGACACGTCCACGTTCCTCAACACACCCCGGGTGTGTTAGCCGACACGCCCACGTCTCATGCCCGACACGCCCATGTTTTTCAATACACCCCAGGTGTGTTAGCCGACACACTCACGTTTCTCAACACACCCCGAGTGTGTTAGCCGACACGCCCACGTCTCATGTCCGACACGCCCATGCCCTCCATTGGCATGAGCATGTCGCCCTATTTTCAATTTAAAAAAAAAATCGACGGTTCGATTTTTTAAAAAATCATGACCGGACCGCCTAATAGGCGATCCGATCACGGGTCCAGATCAAACCCGTTGACCCGGTTAACTGGACCGTTGATCACGGTCCGATTTCAGGTTGGGTCCGGATCTAACTCGGACCTTGGCCGGGTGGCAGCACTACCAAATGCTGATTTCTAGCTATATTTTATGTTGTTTATTTACTTTGACAAGTAAGAAACAGATGCCAATTTAAGGTTGATATCTTTAACATGAAAAGGATGTTTTCCGAGATACAGATTTTTTATTTTTTGGGCATCTTAGTGTATACAACTTCACTTGATATATAATGACATTTTTCCTAAAAAAAAGAAAGGTTTTGCGTCAAATCATATAATGTTCATCAAAATATTAGAAGAAGAAGCTATACTACTTCAATTTGGAATGACAATGATGCTGATGCATGCTCTTGAATTTTCAGCTGCTCAAAGCAGGAAGCAACCTTTGCTACAGTTCTGGTAGATAAACAGAAACCATGCATCATCAGTAAATTACAAGGAATTCCATTTATTTAGGAGCATTAATCAACTACAACAAAGCTTCAGAATAGCTAAACCATCTTGTATATGTATATATTTGCCGTACTTGTGATTTTAATAACACGAGTCAAATTTTAAAAAATATTGTTAATGGATTCATTTTTGAGTCTTTTAAAAAATGATTTAGATTTTAAAAAAATAGATCGGGATAATCATCTCTTTAGTGAAAAAAACGATTCATTTGTCTTCAATACAGATCAGTCGATTTCATAATCAATACTAAAGAGATAAATCACAGAGAATATATTATCAAATTCATAACTAATACTACAGGAGAAAAGACATTCCGAAAAATTTACATCTCTCGACCCTCCCGTGCCATAATATCTCTCTTATCTCATAGACGAATCTAATGAAATGAGCAGAGTTTAACTGTAGTTAGTTTAAATCCAAAGATATACAAGAGTAGCCCTTGTTACTTCGTGAAATCTTATTCAACAGGACAACTTTTTCTTACCACAACAATTGTAATATGCTTGTGACGTTACATCAATAAGAAGCCAAATGATTTTTTTTTAATCCAACTGTCGAGCTTTGTCCTATTAATTCTACGACAAAACAGTCTTTCTCTCTATCAGATTCGAATTCTGTTTTTTTTTTTTAATTTGTTTCCATGAGTATTTCACCGTAGAATATTTTGCCATGGACCATATATATAGCTAGAGAGTGGAGGTATCAAATTAGATTGGGTGTCGGAATCGGATTGATTTGGTCCGTCAAATAATTTAAATGGATTGGATTAAAATTTTATCAATCTATTATTTTGACCGATCTAAATGGATTAATTCGTACAAATTGTGGATCTATATGCGCGGGTCAATCCATAGTGGGCTCAGACTGATTCGTGGATTGAAAAATATCAAAAGAAAATGAAATATATGAAAACAAAATTATATAAATTATTTAACCAATATTATAATACCAATAGGGTAAATTCTTCACAATCACATGTACACCTCAACAAAGTGTAAGAGAAGTTAAAAAAAAAATTTTTTTTGATATAAGTACTCTAATATTTTTTTTCTTTTTTCTTTTAATTATTTTATTATTATTATTTCAATTAATATAGAAAATGATGATATATCAAAGTCACAATAAGGATTGAAATTTTTTAATTGAATTTTTATTTGAATGAGTCAAAATTTGAATTTGTATATTATCACGATTTCAATATTTTGAAGCATCAGAAGAATAAAAAAATATCATTATTTAACTTGGTCGTCAATAATTAAATTTTAATTATAAGATTTTAATTGCTTTCAAATGTTAATATAGTACCCCATCCTCTTGTCGATCATCACATCAAGCTCTTAATGTCTCATTAATTTGATTTTTTTTTTATTTTTTGTACCAACTAGTCCATCTAATCCGCAATTCACTTTGAATTGGATTCAATTTGAGATTTTTTTAATCGGTCGAGATGATAGATTGACTCGTCTTTCAACACTAAATGTTAGATTTATAATAGATTGATCTATTTGACACCTCTAGAGAGGTATCATTTTTTTTTCTCTTTTTATCCACGTACATTTTTTTGAAACGAACTAATTACATGATTTTTAAATTTTATTACTAAATTAAATGGATTTTTTTATATATATAGAGAATAAATTTTGATATCAAATTTTATTATACTAGAATAAAAATTTGGATTTTTTAGTTTTGCTTTGTTAATGAAAACTAAATTGAAAATTTATTCTCCTCACGGTTCTAAGTGGAATAGATCCGGAAAAATCGTCCCTATTAAGTCGGATTCTGGATCCGCTCCGTTAAAGGAATAATAGCTTGGGGGAGAAGCCAGGAAAAGACGGGGAGGGAGCCCGGAATCGACCAGAATGGACGGGCGATCGGCGGCGACCAGAGTTGACGGCGATGACGACCTGCTTCCACTCCGTCGCCTCGAGATCTCCGATAATGCCAAGGGCTTCGTGGATCTCCTCTCCCAGGTCAGCCCATCCTCCACCCCTCTCTCCGACGCAGATTTCCGGGCTCGCTTCGCCGATCTAGCTGCCCTCGGTGATGACCACCTCATCGTCGTCTCCGAGGACCGTATCTCCAGTCGCATCGTCGCTACGGGATGCGTCTTCGTGGAGCGCAAGTTCCTCCGCGGCGCCGGGAAGGTGGGCCATATCGAAGACGTCGTCGTCGACGCCTCCGCCCGCGGCCACCACCTTGGCCAGCGGGTGGTCCGCTACCTCACAGACTATGCGAAGGCGGCTGGGTGCTACAAGGTCATCCTCGACTGCTCGACGGAACTGAGATCGTTCTACGAGAAGTGTGGGTTCAAGGAGAAGGATATCCAGATGGCTCTCTACTTCTGATTGGATGGAGATTGGAGAGGCCTTCATCTATACATCAATTTTGCGGTAATGGGAGAATTTGCTTGCTGTTTTATGCTTCCCCTTTTAATTTTATCCAGGATTCCATGGAAATATTTTCCCGCCCTAAAACTATAGCTTACTAGAATGCCTAATTGCTTGAAGAGGATGCATTGTGAGATGCGATTAGGTTACCGTTGATGCAAACCTTGCTTTTGCTTCCCTGAATCGGTAGCTGAAACAGTAAATTAGACTATCTTCGACATGTTATCAACTCAACAAATTATTAAAGAAAATCCTGAATTTTGAGTGTCGCACTTTACATATTTTCTCTTATGTTAAGTTTGTTGAGCTTGGATATTGATAATGCCGGGGACTTCGAGTCAAGGAAACTACTTAGTTGTGGTTTGGTACATGATGACTAATCTCAATTGGTGCATAACAAGGGATAAAATGTTGGGAATTGGTCTGACAAGGTTCGTCTTGAATACTTCAGATTTCATGTAGGTAACTGCCCACATTGGGCAACTATCATCGCATCATCGCCATCATCTCACCCATATCTTCAGCTATCTCTTCTCTTCCCTTATATCTATTACTTGTGAAGAAGTAGAATATGATAAAAGAGATTTTCTAACTTTGAGTAAAGGGTTGATGCTGAGAAAGACGACTGCTGGTGTGTGGCTTGTGAGAGACAGCGAGAAGGTTGTGCAAGTGGATGAGTTGTGCATGAGTGAAGTAAGAAACGGTGAAGTTTCTTGTGTGCAGTGCTGTGCGTGAAGACATGCAGTGCAATGTGCAGATCTCCTGTTGAGTAGAATAAGAGATCGTCTTCATCGTCGTCATTGAGCTTAGGGTTGTGGCGTTGTGTAACTATGGTGGAAGTTCTAGTTAACCCTCGTAATTTCCATCCCGACTGCGAGCATTCCGTAAGAATTAGAATTCGCAGCAAGGTTCCTATCCAGAGCAGTTCCGAATCGTACAATATTTATATTCTGTGAGGTATACTTTAATTTATGCAATTTCTTTCATAAATATTTCTGTCATTGGTATCAGAGCTAGGTTGAATACGAAATCGAGTTCGCATTCAACGATTTCTTGAGTTAGAACTCAAGGAATGACTGTCGTATTTGAAATCGCAGAACGTTGTTCTGTTCTGCGTCATTATCTTCGTGGAGAAGATGAACAGTGCTAAAATCGCGTTGCCCGAGCACAGTATGAGAAATAGTGGTGGAGCACTGTTGGTGCTCGGGTGCAACAGCAACCGCATGAGAAAACCCGGTGCCAAAGCGGAGAAACAGTGAGTGCACTGTTGTTGCTCGGCTATGCATGTTACGCTCGTGATCACGCACGATGCTCAGCAGTCGACTAGCCGCGAGTCCTCGGCTGCACAAAGAGGTGCTTGGCTACGAGCATGGTGCTCGGGATCACGCACGGTGCTCGACAGTCGATTGGTCGCGATCGGCAACACGCAAAGGTGGTTGTGCGCGTAGGTGCTCGGCAGCACGTGAAGGTGCTCAGCTGCGCGCCCGCGATGCTCGACTATCACTGTTGGTGCTCAGCTAGCACATATGGTGCTCGGCCAGAGCTTATGGTGCTCGGTCGTGACTTGTTATACTTGGGAAAGTACTGTAGCTGCTCGGCTAGCACAAGTGGTGCTTGGCCAAAACTTTAGGTGCTCGGAATTGGCTAATGGTGCTCGGCCAGAACACTAGGTGCTCGTCTAGCACAAGAGGTGTTCGACAAGAGAACTAGGTGCTCAGCCAGAGCACTAGGATCTCGCCCAGAATCCAAGGTGCTCGAAAGGTCGAGATGCAGGGCACATGTAGAGTTTCTTGGGAAGAGCCGAGGAGCTCGATAGCTCGGCATGAGCAAAGTTGCTTGGCATACAGGAGTGCTCAGCCGATTGTATAAACCGAGTTAGATTTTGAGATTATTTAAAATTGGATTTTAAGGTCGAGAAGGATTTTCAGAAGTGACTCGACCTAAGTCAAGTTTCTCGGGGAAGACGGAGAGCTTTTACTCCGAGATATGTGGACAATTTCGATAGCGCGTAGGCTTACCGAAAGTGTTGTCAGTGTATGGCGGTGCGTAGACTCACGGTGGCACGTAAGTTAGCATTGAGAGTATAATGTGACTTTGTGTACCATATCTTAATTCGAATGGTGAGATGCAATTCTAGGTTGTGGTGTATGGTGTCTGTTGATTCATACGCTCGTCGTAGAATTTATATTCGAGTTATTTTGAGTTTTGGTGATTAGCAGGATATACAAATGTTGAAACATTAAGCATCAATAGTCACTTATGTCTCTTTATATTCTGTGACAGATATATGGTTGCGACAAAGAGTGTCATATTAGATCTCGTAAAGGGAGACAAGTTGAACGGTGATAATTATGAGCTTTGACACCGGAAGGTTCAATTCGTCTTCGAGGAATAAGAACTCGAGGAGGTTCTTAAGCACGAGATAGTGGACCTCGGGGAGGATACCACAACACAAGCGAGACGGGATTAGGAGGTGTATTGTGCGTGGAAGAAGGATGGCCAAGCTAGGGTAATTTTTTTTAGTAGCATGCATGATAAACTAATCCCGATTTATGAACATTATCCTACTACTTATCGGTCTGGCATGCTTTGAGAGAGCAATATGATACCCCATCGACTCCTAAGTTGAGGATGCTGACGTATAAATTTATTACTTATAAGAAGAGGTCCAATTATACTATGAAGCAACATTTAATGCATATGTCGAGTATGATTGTCTCTTTGAAGAATATAGGGGAGTCAATGTCGAATGAGCTTTGTGTCGCGGGTGTGATCCGATCGTGCTTGACGACTCACTGGGAGGTGAGTTAAGACCTATCTCATGCCTTTGGCGAAAGTATTAGGTACTTTCATTGATGTGAGTAGACCGCTGCAGGGAGCTCGAGGAAGGAAGCGGCGAAGTGATCAAGTCTGCTTTACATCATGCTAACATTGCGGAGTCGAGTAAGGGCTCACGGGGAACCAAGCGTAAGTTGCGTAAGTATGAGAAGAAGACTAAGAGTCATAGCAAGAACAAGCCAAAGACAGTTGAGAAGGGACAGAAAAGAAAGAAGAAGGAGCTCGTAAAGAGCAAAGTCCGATGCTATGTATATGATAAGCTTGGGCATTTCGCACGCGAGTGTGGCGAGCGAAAGGTATATCCTTCTTCTTTATATGTTCGAGTTATGTGTCATCTAGTGTGATGTTTGCTAACTAATCTTCTTTGTGGATTGTAGACTCAGGAGCCATAGATCATGTAACTCGAGATATGAGTGTTTACGTAGATTTTCCGTATTAGTCCACATGTGAGAAGGCTATATGTGGGGAATGGAGCATTCGTGGAGGTGAAAGGGATTGACACTTGTAAGCTGATGCTGTAAAGCAATCAAGTCATGTATCTTTATGATGTGTTGTATGCTCCAGAGATTAGGCGAAATCTAATTTCTGTCCGTAGTCTAGACCAGTTAGGATATAATGTTTGTATAGAAAATTCTAAAGTTTGACAATTCTTTAGTATGTTCCAGTATAATCCATGAGGGACTTTATGCACTAGATTTGATTTCATTCCATGAGTTTTATCCTGCGTCTCCTATTGCCTTTGCATTTGATAGTGTAGTGGAAGATGTGAGTGTATGACATAGTAGAGTTGGCCACATAGGATAAGAGAAGATGGGCCGGTTAGTAGTATGTGGCGTGTTAGGCCAGCTAACCAAGGTCGAGTTGCCCTTATGTGAGTTTTGTCTAGTAGGCAAATCTACGATAAAACTATTTGGGAAAGCAATGAGAGTTGAGACTTCATTGCAGTTGATTTATTCCAACATTTGTAGACCCATGAGCATGAGAGCACGAAACAGAGCCACGTATTTTATTACGATTATAGACGATTACACGCGTTTCGGTTATGTCTATCTGATCTCGCATAAGTCTGAGGCATTAGAGTGCTTCAGGAGATTTATTAGCGAGGTTGAAAATCAGCTAGACTTGAGAGTGAAAACTCTCAGAACTGATCGTGGGCGTAAGTATTTGTCTGAGCAGTTTAAAGAGCTCTGTTTCGAGAAAGTCATTACATGACAGCTGACTATTCCTACTACTCCTCAGCAGAATGGAGTTCTTGAGAGAAGGAATAGGACTTAATTGGAAATGGTAAGATCTATGATAACGCAGGTCAATTTACCTATCTCTTATTAGCGGGATGCATTATTGATTACTACCTGTCTTTAATCGCATTCCAACAAAGTCCACAGTCAATATTCAATACGAGCTTTGGACTAGGAGGCAGCCCGTCCTTAGTCATTTGAGGTCATGGGGTTGTGTCGCATATGTTAATGATTTCTTGCACAAATATGACAAGTTAGGCCCGCGAGAAAAGAGATGTATCTTTATCAGATACTCTGAACACTCCAATGGATATGTGTTCCTAGAAGAACATACGGACGAGATTGTCACTGAGATTGGGTCTCGTGATGGCGTATTTCTTAAGAATGATTTTTTTAAGAGAGGAGAAATCGATCGAAACTTCATCTTTTATGAGATGGATGAGTTAGCAACTCAGTTGATCTCGACAGCGGAATTCAAGACTCTGAAATGGATCTTGGTCCTAGTGGGAGTGGTTCATCCCAAGGTGAGGATGCTCTCTCTTCTCGTCGGAGTGGTCGGAGAAATGTATCTCGTCGTTGCTTTCAAATAGAGAATGAAATACTCATTGTGACTCTAGAGGACGAGGAAGATCCGAGGACTCTGAGAGAGACCTTCAAGGGTTTCGCAAAAGACCAATGGTTTAAGGTCATGGAGGAGAAAATGGAATCAATGAAAGTCAACGAAGTCTGAGAGCTAGTTGACTTAATCTGATAATAGAAAGGCTATTGGGAACAAGTGGGTTCTCAAAATTAAGAGAAAGGTTGAGATTGAGAGATATAAAGCCCGTCTGGTAGCCAAGGATTACATTCAAACAAAGGGCATTGACTACGAAGAGACCTTCTCTCCAGTAGTCAAGTTTACTTCAATCTGTTTACTTTTAGCGATTGTCGTGAATTTAGATCTAGAGTTATATTAGATGGATGTGAAGATCGCCTTCCTTAATGGAAGTTTAGATAAAGAGATCTATATGAAACAACCTGAAGGGTTTGTTCAAGTAGGTCAAGAGGATAAGGTTTGTCGACTTCGGAAGTCGATATGACCTAAAACAATCATTCAGGCAGTGATACCTAAGATTTCATGAGGAAGTGATATCTTATAGTTTTACAATGATCGGGAGGATCATTGCATCTATCTGATAAAATTCAATAATTCATTTGTGATTCTGTCGTTATATGTGGATAATATAATATTGGCTAGGAACAACATTGAATATTTGATAACCATTCAAACATGGTTATCACCCACTTTCAACATGAAAGACATGGGTGAAGCAGAGTTCATCCTTGGAGTATATATCCAGAGGGATCGCTCGAGAAGATTTCTAGCTCTTTCACAAGAGATTTATATTAAGAAACTTCTCGAGCACTTCGGGATGAGTAATTATAATCCCATAGATACTTCGATCGCTAAAGGTGAGAGCCTGAGCTTGATGATGTGTCCTAAGACTTAGGATGAAATAAGCGAAATGAGTAAAGTACTTTATTCTAGTACAGTAGGAAGTCTGATGTACGCAATGTTATGTACACGACCGGACATATGCTATGTAGTTGGTCTGGTATGTAGATATCAAGCAAATCCTGGAAGGGATCACTAGAGAGCAGTGAAAAGGATTTTTCGATATATTAAAAGAATTGCGAACTTCTCTTTGTGTTATGAGAGAGGTGATTTGCGTCTCATGGGATATTCAAATGCCGACTAGAGAGGCGATCTAGATAAGCGCAAATCAATGTTAGGTTTTGCTTTCTTAATCGTGGGGCCATCTCCTGAAGTAGCAAGAAACAAACCTGTGTTTCTCTATCTACGATAGAGGCTGAGTTTGTAGCATGTTCAGTGACAGTTCAAGAGTGTTTGACTCAGAAAACTATTGAATGACTTAGAGGTTGTAGCGGATAGTGGGAGGCTAGTAATGATTTATTGTGATAATCAGGCTGTCATCGCTTACACACGAGACTCTAAGTTTCATAGTATAACCAAACACATAGATACCGGATACCATTTTGTAAGAGACATCATTGAGAAGAATGAAATGACAGTCAAGTACATTTCAACACAATATGGTGACTGATCCTTTTACCAAACCTATCACAAAAGACTCTTTTGTGGGATATAGAGAGTCATTAGGTTTAAGTATTTTATGAAATTTCTCAACTTGTACTGTAATAACAATAGTGATGTTTAATGAAATATATAACGCTATGTGCATTGATGGTCCAATTATAATTTCAAATATTGCACTTGTTATGTGTGTGCATATGTGTGTGTGATATAAACGATATGTCAGGCAGGAGCTGTAAGAGGTTTTGAGAGTAACCCTGCTAAAACTTAAGTTGTCCTGATATGTGTTCAAGATGAGATCATGTACGACCTGATCGACATGGAAGTAGTCACATTCATATTGCTTATAAGCAACCATGTTTGAGATCTCAGATATCACCTGCGATTTATGATACTGCATTTGAGAGACTCTTTCTGAGATCTCTAAGTAGAGTCTTATGTGTAGACTGAGTCCTATATCTGCACACTGTTAGTAGAATCTGACATATGCCCTTATGAGAAATGAGGAACAACACTTTGGCACGTGTTTCATACCACGTGTGATAAATCGACTAGAGAGTGTGGGAGCCAGATTACTTGAGACAATAAATATATCCCCGAGCTCCACTGTGTGAGATCCAAGATCCACTAGAAGAGATCTTTTGTACCTTTATTGCTTTAGGATGTTTCTTGAGTTCCTGATCCAGTGTTTGCTATTTTAGTCTGTTTATCGATGGTCCGAAAGATAAATTGAGGTATGAGGGACAGATCTAGGAAAGTAGTTGAGTTGTGACTGATAGATTTCAGTTTGGGGAAAAGAAAGACCAATTGATATTACATCAGAATTTAATATTCACCGACTAATCTTTTATGTTTATCCGTATAGGGATTAAATATATTAGTGAATATAATGTCGAGCAAAATTTGGGGATGCTTTCGATGAGGAAAGTAGTACGATGGATGTAATAAGTCTTGGACCTAGGGTACAGCGAGATTGTATCTTATGAGACAAAGATAACTACTCTATCATCCTAACAGGTGTATAGAGTAGTTTTTTATTTGCAGGTGTACTCGCAAGTCGCACGATGTCTAACCCTGTGTGAAAGCTCAGTAGGGTGATGGATCGCATGAGATGTGATCTAATTATGATGCCTACATGTGCAAGTGGGAGATGTAGGTAACTACCCACGTTGGTCAACTATCATCCCATTATCTCACCCAGGTCTTCCGTTATCTCTTCTCTTCCCTTATATTTACTACTTGTGAAGAAGTAGAATATGATAAAAGAGATTTTCTAACTTTGAGTAAAGTGTTGATGCTGAGAAAGACGGCTGTTGGTGTGCAGCTTGTGAGAGACAACGAGAAGGTTGTGCAAGTAGACGAGTTGTGCACGAGTGAAGCAAAAAATGGTGAGGTTTTTTGTGTGCAATGTTGTGCATGAAAGCAGACAGTCCAACATGTAGATCTCTTGTTGAGAAGAACAAGAGATCGTTTTTGTCACCGTCAACGAGCTTAGGGTTGCGGCATTGTGTAACTGTGATGGAAGTTCAAATTAACCTTCGTAATTTCCATCCCAACTGTAAGCGTTCTACAAGGATTAGAATTCACAACAAGATTTCTATCCAAAGTAGTTCCGGATCGTGCAGCATTTATATTCCATAAAATATATTTTAACTTCTGCAATTTCTTTCGTGAATATTTCGGTCACTTTTGAGGGAAGACACTGAGAGTGGGAGACTTTATGGAGCTAGAATAACTGAATATAATATCGGTATGAATAACTTGTACAATATAAAAAAATGGTAGACCCAGTAGTGAATTGGGCACCTTCACTTGCTTGCCCCCCTTAGGACTACCTATTAAAAATGAGTGAATTGGCATGTGCAATCAATGCTTGTAGGGCTTTACGATGTGTAAGGATGGAAATGGGTCAATGCTCACATTTCTTTTGGTACTATCCCTACTCAATTAACTCTCCACTATTCAAACCCAACAAAAGCTGGAATATTATACCCCATTGTTATCATCATCAAGCCAAGGCTGTCTCAATTATGTAGGTTTGGTTACATAAATTTTACCCCTCTCTATTCAGGTTCTATGCAAAATTGTATCACAAAAATTTGAATATGATAAAGATAATGAAATATTGTGTTCTTATGCTTAATCCCTATCTGAATGTGGTAAATCAATATGTAAATCCACAGATACTCTACTTAAATGTGGATAACATGCAAGTGCCAAAGAATTTGTAGAAAACCAAATCAATCGTGAACTCCATTTGTCTACACAACATTCTTTAAAAATTCAATATACTCAATTACTATACGAACTCAACTTAAGAAAATTGGGAAAGTGTGAGTTCCTACAAAGTGCTACTTGTTGCCATCTATAGTGATGTGCTGCTTGTCAGGGACAAACTTATCGATGAGTGATAATATATTATAGGGATGACAAGGAAAGCCGTAATAGGGTGGTTCAGTTAGATGTCTACTTCTTCTTTGGCCTAATTATATGCTGACTCTAGACTGGATAGTGGAGCTGATCAAGCTATGTTGGGCATCATAAAAACTCTTGATCCATCACATTTGTCGATCAGTTTGGTTTTTGTATTGATCTGGCTTATTTTATTATCATAATCAATTCTTTCATTGCTTCTGCTAGACTATATTCTTGTTGCAATTATTTATGTTTATCATAATCAATTCGTTCATTGCTTCTGCTAGACTATATTCTTATTGCAATTATTGGTGTGAATAATCATCTTTGTGCAAGCAAGTTCGTGTAGTACCTACCATCCTGCTCTGTGATGTTTTGGTGCATCCATATCTTAACATCTATTGTGAACAATACTTGTTAGGAGTGCAGGTGCAGTAAGTAAAACATAAAGATGTGCCGTTAGGCATATTGATTAATCATCTTGTCATACTGTGTAATTATACCACTGGCTAAGGGGTGCAGGTGACTGGCTGCAGGGTGCAACTTTAGTAAGATATTATAAAACAAGTACACATACATGGATTTCGATTTAGTAAATCAGGGGATTAGGGTAAAAATCAAGCACTTTGTATCAGGTTACGAAGGTAATGGATGAAAAAGTGATAGAGGCTTATAATCATATCAAGTAAGGATTTCATAAAACTTAATGAAGCAGTTGATGCATTATTACTTTGTCTTTTACATGTTTGTCTTTTTCCTGAAGTAGAAACTATCGTTGCTATATTACTGACTAGGTTTAGTGTGTTTGTTTTTACGGATTTATTAATGTTATCTCGAGTCTCTTTTTTCTCTGAGGTTATGCATCATAGAACCATCCCATAGACTGGCAGTTCTAGACATCCTAGCGAAAATTGCAGCTGGATGCTCTTTGTTAAACTTTGCATCTATGTGTTAAGACAGCATCACACATACAAAATGTGTCAAAATTACCCATAAGATTTGTTCAGTAGTGTACAAGTTGGATCAGTCTACCATATTAGAATGCCTGCCATTTTTAGTGAGACAATCTCCCCGGCCAGAGAATCCAAACCCCCAAAGATTTGGCATGAAGGTCAGAAGTAAAGTTCTCAAACCCATTTGTATCCAGCCACTAAAGAACCCTCTCCATGTTTCTAGTGATAATACCCCGACCACTTCGTAGCGTCCCACATTGCGTTTTTGTAAGTTGATGCTGGTTTTCCCCGTACAATAGAATTGACTTGTACTCCAAGTGAACCACATCATTATATCAATACCACTGATATCAAAGGTGTACGGAATAGCTTCAGGAACATGGTCTGTCATGATGATTTATCATCACGAACTACATTTGAGTATATCTGATTTGCCAAACATGTTGATATTGGCATATCATGTGCATATTTTAATTAACCGAATGTTTGGGAAATGATGCTAGGGTGTTTGTGTTTGTGTTTGGTTCAGTTTTTTATGGATAATCTTGATTATCTATCTAAAGTTATATTATTTAATCCTATTTAATTCAAATAATAAGTGATTCTCAGAATATATCCATCACGTCAATAAATAAGGTATATAATTCAGAATTACATTACTTCGGAAGAGTAAGATTTTCTTTGATTATGAGATTATCTAGCAAATGAAATTATATTTTATTTCTCATAATCAAGATTATGTGATTATCTATATATGATTATTAGAGAATCACATAATTAAAATTATGCATAATAACTTCCAAACTGATCTAATCTCGATAGTTTGCAAGTGAATGTCAGATTAAATTAGAAGAACTATTATTTGGAATTGTCTTTTGTCTGTAAAAGATTGAAATCGTCAATCTAGCGGTCTTCATCGGTTTGTTCTATGGTTATTGTAAGAGAGGTAAAATACGGAGGGTCATATGAGTCTTAATATGGTGGTCAAGATACGTGAGGATCATCTGAATTCAAAAAAGGACTTTAGATTTTCTTCGAAATCAATTCACATTATTTCTATAAGTATCATCATGTCTTAGTCACCTATGTCATCCTGTGGGAACATTGAAATTGTCTTTTGTCGGTTAGACAAAAATTAGATAATTCATCGTTCTTAACTAGTCCCTACTGATTAATTGGCATAGCTGGATCTTTGATGTCCGTAATCGTAGAATACTATTCTTCTCATGTCTTATAGTTTTAGAAGCTGATCCGGTCGAACCGGTGCCCCTTTCTGTTTCCAGAATTTCTCTACTAACTTAACGGGACTAATTTGGCTCTCACTTTTACTGGCCTGGTTTCGAAAACACTACCAAGTCCGGAGCTCTAGCTTTCGATGAAAATATTATGCGATCCTCATCGAAACATTGTCACTTAATAATGAAATATTATGCAGTCCTTGAAACATCGTCTCTTAATGATTTAACAACGAATATAGACTAAATTCTTCTTAAAAAAAAAATTCCCGTGACATTAATGCTTGCCTGCCAAACCGACTTCTTAGCCGTTCATTCAAGTGTCATGTTTTCTACCATATTGCGTTTATTTAACCGATAGGGAGTAGGGACCCTTCCACTTTAATGTTACTCCGATCCATTGAGCAAAGGTCCTATTCACTTCGCTGGAGCGAAGGGATGTATTGTAGGGTGGTCTCTCTCTTTGACTGCGTGAACCAATGTCATTGCGGAAGGGATTAAGGTGTTTTAGGTAGAAATTCCTGTCTGAAGTTGGCATTAAAGTGAGAGAGTAGCATTCAAACTCTGCTTGCTGCTAAAACACCATCGGGTGGGGTCATTCCATGCAGCTCCTGAATGAATAACAACTCTCCTTTGCGGGAGAATGGGTTGTGACCTTGAGCTTGATTGATTCTCCTCGACTTTTGCGAGATCTCCTTGGTCCGCAAGCGTGGAGCTTGCGAAATCTCACAGTAGGAACCTTTCAAACTTCTTCTTCCGTACTACCTTCCCAAGGAAACAATATTGTTCCTCTCATCTTCCTCTTCCCGATGCTTCTTAGGCTACGTTTGTTACGGGATAATCAGGCTTGTAATGTAATCGAATTATATTACAAGATGATTTACTTTGTTTGTTAACATTTCAAAAATGTAATGTAATATAATCGCATTACAAAATAAGAGCCAAGATTCGTAATCTCGATTACGAAGGAAAAGCGATGTAATCCGATTACATTACGGACTCAATATTTGTCTTTACAAATATGTCCTTCTTTTATTTTTTCTAATTGCTTCTCGAGGCCGACAGCGACGGCGGCGGCGACGACGACGGACGGCCGCGACGGCGTCAGCCGTCATCGATCGCCTTGTTGTCGCCGCCGGCGATCGGCGGCGACGGCGAAGCCGGCGATCGACGACCGATCGATCGGCGACGGCCGGCGGCGATCGGCGATCGACGATCGACGCGGCGACGGCCGACGACGATCCGATCGGCGACAAGAATCGCACCAATGCCCTTCGGTGATCGGCGACAACCTTATATGGCTATTTTTGTCATTTTGTAATAATATGAATTACATTCCTTATAACAAATATGGATACCAAACAAACGAATGTAATCACTTTTGTAATCAAAGATTACACACCAATCGCTAACCAAACATAGTAATGTAATACACATTACATTACAAATTTGATTACATTACAAGATTGATTACATTACTCCATACCAAACGTAGCCTTAGTTCTTCTCCTCATCTTCTGAACTTAACAAATCACAGATTAGACTGGTGGTGAATAACCCGGTCTAGATTTGAAATAAACGGCCAGAACATTTGGTAAAATATGATTCCTTCCATAAAACTAGCACCTTGTGGACGGTGACACGTGGTTCCCCAAACAAATAATTATTTCGCCCATTTAAAGCGCGTAACTAACCCCAGTCCCCAGCGAAGCAGCGCAGAGCTGAGCAAAGCTCCATCCATGGCCGCTCCTTTCCTCGCCTTCCTCCTCATTCTCATCGCCTTCGCTGCCTCCTCCTCCGCCGAAGGCGCCACCAAGTGCATCGCCTCTGACCGCGAAGCCCTACTTTCCTTCCGCTCCGCCCTCTCGGAGTCACGCCTTGGCATCTTCTCCTCTTGGTCCGGCGACGACTGCTGCTCCAAATGGTACGGTGTCAGTTGCGACCCCTCCTCCGGCCGCGTCGCCGGGATCTCTCTCCGTGGCGAGTCCCAGGATCTGATCCTCTCTGCCTCCGGCCGCTCCGGTGCCCTCATGTACGGCAGCATCTCCCCTGACCTCTGCCGCCTCGATCTCCTCACAACCCTCGTCCTCGCCGACTGGAAGCACGTCTCTGGCCCCATCCCCTCCTGCCTCCCCTCATCCCTCCCCCTCCTCCGCGTCCTCGACCTTGTCGGCAACCGCCTCTCCGGCCAAATTCCCGACGATATCGGCACCCTCTCCCGCCTCGCCGTTCTCAACCTCGCCGACAACCAGATCTCCGGTACCATCCCGTCGTCGATCTCCTCCCTCTCAGCCCTAATGCACCTCGATCTAAGCGGCAACAGGATCTCCGGCCCCATTCCTGCCGATTTTGGAAACCTAGCCATGCTCAGCCGCGCGCTCCTCGCCCGCAACCGCATTTCCGGCGGAATCCCCTCCTCCGCTGGCCAAATGCCCCGTCTGGCCGACCTCGATCTCTCAGAAAACCGCATCTCGGGTGCGATCCCCACCTCCCTTGGCTCCTCCTCGGTGCTCTCCTCTGTCTACCTCGGCTCCAACAAGCTCACCGGCGAAATCCCTCCGTCGGTGATCGCCAGCCGGGGGCTCAACATCCTCAACCTGAGCCGCAACGCCATCGCAGGGGAGATACCGGACGAGTTCGGCGGGTGGTCGTACTATACCGCGCTGGATCTATCGCATAACCAGCTGACTGGGCACGTGCCGGCGACGCTGGCGTCGGCGGCCTACGTGGGGCACCTCGACCTCAGCAACAACCAGCTCCGCGGCTCCATTCCCGGTGGCACCCCCTTCGACCGCCTCGACGCCGCTTCCTTCGACGGCAACGACGGGCTCTGCGGCGGCCCACTGCCGGCCTGCTAATGGGCGGTGCAAAATCACCGGTGAGCGAGCCTACCTCAAACTCTCGTTTGTCCTCCGTCTGCTAATTCTCTACCAAGTCGTTATTACTAGAAGTCGCAATTGCAAGCCATCAATTTGAATAATTGAAAATAATTTATCTTTTTTTTTTAAGAAAAAAAAAAACAACATAGATCCCAATCGCAAATTTGTTGAGGTTGAGTATGATAAAGCACAGTGTTTAGATATTGTTCGGGTGGTTAATTGAGGTTAAGGAACATGTAATTTGGTTTATTTAAGATGCAAGTTTGAGAGGCAGTAGACCAGTGCAAGAGCATACATACTTCCTTTTGGCCTATTTTTATACGTTAATGGTGAATTGTCCAATATGACTTCAAGCCGAGCGTCAACCCTCGAGGCATCATCCACTAATTAATTACTCACTAATTGACTGCTAAAAGTATAACTAAGGGACAAAAACATTGCTATTGAGCTACCGTACTCACTTAAGATTATGTTAGAGTTAAATAGATCATCGAAATGAGGAAAACAAGGTCACATCATGACCTCACCTTCTTTGTCATAAATTGGCAACCAAACTCACCTACCTTCTTTTATCTTCATGGACGAGTCGGTTACTAGATAATACAAAATAATATTTATTATTTAAAGAAAAATATAAATCATTTCGCGTGATATATGATGAAAGTCTCGCGTAAGCAATAATTTAAAATAGGCGGGAAAGTAGGGGGGCCTTGGAGTAGTGTCCTACCTCACTTAATTATTGCGCAATGCGAATAGAGAGGACTGTTGCTGACGTGGATAGGCTACCATCTTGAGCTCCACTGACAAACCCATTGGAGTGGAGTGTCGGTGGATGATTTTGTGTGAAAAATACTAATATATTATTTTGATTTGTAAAATTAAAAGTTTTTTTTTAGGGTCAAAGGATATTTTTTTTATGTGATAAAAGGTATAAAAAAAAATTCTACGAAAGAAAATTAATTGCTTTTCTGATAAGCATACTGAAAGATAAGCATACTTAAAGTAATTTTGAGAATTTGATTCCCTTAACAGGAAAGATAATATTAAAGGCTTGTCTTTTATCGCTAACATCAACGTCAACGGCTCGCCGCCTTAAAAGAAAGTGATCGCTCTTTCTTTTGACCTTTAGCGATGGTGTCTGCTCGCATTGTACTTGTCATTCTCTCGTTGCTTATCACAAACCCAAGCAATGAAGGGCAAGCGAGCAATTATAACAGCTACACTATTTAAAATTCTGTCATGTCAGTGAAATCGAAGGTCTAGAATCTCTTTTTGAACTTTAAACTAACCTTTCATTCCTTCATGTGACATTATACTTGAGTTAGGGCTATCGTCAACCTCGTAACCATAACTCTTAGAACTAAACTCCGAATAATAATATCTACTGATCAATCGGTACTCAAATCTCAGTTTCTATGGGATCGATAATCTATTTATTACTTGACGACATTCGTGCACTTACTGGCGTTGAGCGCGGGTGCATGCTTCGAGTCCTCGATGACTCCCGTCACGAGATTTGAAGTTGCGTTCGCATACATCAGTGGCACATCGGGAGACTTGAGATGCAGAAGTTTCTAATTCTGGAAAACTACAGGATCTAGGCTTTGATCCATTCACTGCTTGAGAACCTGAGTGATATCATACATTAGATATGGGAGTGCTACGAGGGGTGCATATCATATATCTAGTTGTGTGCTGAGCTGTTTCACTATGAGGATTTTGAAGTTCATTGTGATGAGGATCCAGAAGAAGATCCAGAGGAAGACCTTGAAGAGGTTTTTCCTATGAGATCTTTTTGTGTGCGTCCTTTACAGGATTCTGCGTCCTGACATCATTTTGAGAGCATCTCAACAGTAGGTGTCATAGTTTAGCCCAAGAAGATTGAACATGTTTGGATTATTATTGCGCTAGTATTTATCCTAGTGGGAGTAATAATCGTCTATCTAGTTTATTAGAGTTGTCTTTTGTTTGTCAGTTATGAGTATGAAGAATACTATGTGTAACATTCTTAGTAGAGTCTTGTTATTTGTTGACAATATACAACATGTTTAGTTAATAATATGTTCATTCGAAATGATTAGTTCATTTTATGTTGTTTACTCTACATGATGCATGATATTTGTTTATGCTCTTTGATTTATCCATTATGAGTATAACTTTAAATGATAAGTTCATTTAATGTTTAATATCATATTTAGATAATGATTAAGTTTATTAAATGAGATGTATGTAATAAAATAGATAAATGTAAGTTAGATTGACACATACAGATGATGAGTGGTAACGTAGTTATCACTTGATTTTGTAAACCAAATCAGATTTACATTGAGTCAATTTATAGATTACATACATAAAAATATACACTGAATAACTAAATAATCTGTTGATTTATGTTAGATTATGGCAACAAAGACCATTATAGTTGAATTGAAAAGGGTAAAAACTTAATGGAAAAAACTACAAAATCCGACACCTCAAGATTCAGTATGTTCTTGAGGAGCAAGAAGTTCTAGAGGTTGTACATCAGGTTATGGAAGAACCTGTTGAGGGTCTCATGACACAGTACAAATGTGACATTGATGCCTATAAGGTATGAAAAAAGAAGGATTCCACTGCTAAGGGTATATTGATAAGTTCAATGGTTGATGACCTAGTTTTTTAGTATGGGTCGTATCCTTCAGCTCATGCAGTCTGAGTAGCCCTTAGAGATAGATACAGTGGAATAAGTCTGAGTAAGCTTCGACAGCTGGCGATCAGATTCGAAAGCTACAAGAAGCGTCCGAATGTTTCAATGGTTCAACATCTCAGGGAGATATCTAACATGATTTGGGAGCTTAAAATTGTTAGTCATAAGCTGACAAATGAACAATAGGTTCAGACAGTTATTCGTTCCCTTTCAGATTCTTGGGAAACCATGAAGCAGATATTAACTCACAGTGAGAGTATTAAGACTTTCACTGATGTCTCACACCATGTTGAACTGGAGGCAGAGAGAGTAGAATTCGCAAGGATTTTTGGCCAAGCTTATTTGGTTGTCGGTTCTGTTGGATCATCTGGATCCAAGAAAAAGAAATGGTTCAAGAAAGGAAAGGGAAAGAAAAAGGAAACTACTACTGTTGCTGGGGAAGACCCAATCAAAAAGGAGAGCAAGAAGATTGGGAAGAAACCTAAAAGCAAAGTGACTTGCTTTAATTGTGACAAAAAGGGTCACTACGCTCAGAAGTGTACTGAGCCGATAAGGATAACTTCAAGTCTGTCTTCTAAGTATTTTATTGCTAGTTCTGTATTTTTGACTGATTTTTATTCTTTGTGGATTATAAATTCGAGAGCAATCAACCATGTAGCTCAAGAGCGGGTTATATATGTGAAGTACCGTAGGGTACCGGCTGGCGGACTGATGAAGCTCACTAAATTGACAATTCTAATATTTTATCCAATGAATGAGCTATCGATGCAGTGACAAAATATATAAAATTTTCCTTTGAACAGAGTAAATATTGTAATTGTTATAATTACTCACGCATATATTTTTTGATTTATCTTGATGATTATTAGAACATATTTCATCTAGAAATTAATTAACATCAGTTAGAGATATATGAGGTAGGATCAATTATCCCTATAATTAGTTGGATCGAAGGTCTAAATATCTAGTACTGATAAAAAAAATCAAACTCTCGTGAGCACAATGCAACAGTAAAACAAACTGATATCTTATGCGTTAGTGCGATTTGATTCTTTATTGGAACAAATTCACCTTTGAATTTCGAAAAAAATTTGAACAAATGGTCTTGAAACAAATGCAAATCAAAAATTTATCTTTTTATCCATAGAGTAACTTAATATTTTTTTAATTTATTTTGATAATCAATGAAATATAATCGATTAAATATTACTTAATATTCCGTCGAAAATTCATAAAATCAAATCAATCATTTTCAAAATTAAATACATCATGTTAATAAAAAAACTATTAAGAAAAAAACTCTTTTTTTTTCTAAAATCAGTTCAGCCCTGGCCCTCTTTCTCCTCACCTCCTCACCGTGGATCCAATCACTTAACAATCGTTGTCAACTTTTCTATATACACAATAGAATTTTAATTAAATCATAAATTGAATATCCAAATTGTTATAGAATTTTATAAACATTTTGGAAAATTATAAGCTATGACATTTTCCAAGCTAATATTAAATAATAGTTAGGATTATGACTATAAACGAACTAAGTTTTCATGAACAAATTTGGTGTTCGACTCGGTAAAAGCTCATTTATATTCGTTCAATATGCATTAAAGTTAATTAATAAATAAATTTCAACAGCTTAATAAATTTAATAAACAAACTTGAATACATATGTATTTGACTTGTTAGTGTTCGTGAAGCTGATTTATAATTAAACTATTTTAAAAATTATTTTTGAACTTATTTATACTCATTTACAAATAAGGATTAAATTAATAAAATTTTAAATAAACAAATAAATTTGACTTAAGAGTTTGATAATATTTAAATAAATCAAACTTAAACAAACTTCAAATTTGATTAGAAGCTCGATACTCATTAAATAAATCAAGTTAAATTCAAGCTCAAACCAAGTTCAAGCTTAAAAAAAAATATCAAACCAAGCTTTAACAGATTTTTTTTATAGCTTGGTTATTTTATCAAATAAATTTGAACACTATAAAACTTAGCTTGACTCGGCTCGTTTACAACCCTAATTAGAGGTTTAGGTTATTTTGAAATAAAATAAAATAAAAGGAGCGTGTAGAAATTATTTATAAACAAGCCCTCTTGGAATTTTTTTAAAAAAAAAATCCTTTTAAGTGCAATTTCCAAAAACCGATTTTTCCTGGGTTTTTTGTTTTTTAACTTCATTTCGCTGCCGTTCAAATCGAAAGAAGACAATTTATTGTACATAAATTTTGACTAGAATTGCGGCGACTTACAGATAAAAGTTAGACGGGATCTTATTAAATGCAAGGTCTAAGATGTATTCAAAGCATTGGCAATGAACACAAAACTGAGTGACAACATGGTTCTCCCACAACACTATCTAGTTCTAACACGAATGAAGAATCAAAATTGTCTATAAATTACGATATGCTGAAACTCAGTGTTCCTCATCATCGAAGATGATGATGAAAAAAAATAAACAGGGACTATGTCCTTTGATCCAGAGAGATTTTGATTTTGAAACCGGAGAGTAAACTCGCTCATACGGAGAGCACAGACATTTGTTCAATCGAATACTATCTAAATCGGCAGCTTGGCTAATTTGACGACCGAACGAAATTAATGTGCCAACGAAAGATCCAAAAGATGACAGAGATCGCAAAGGTAAACAGAAGGTGGACGCGAGAGGATGCTGATCTGGAAAAAGAAAAGAAAAAAAAAACGAAACGCTCTAGAAATTCAGATGACAGAGGAAGACGATGAAGCAAGGAAAAAATGAAATAAAAAAAAAATCGAGAAAATAGAGAGAAGCATGGAGAGCATACCATCTGTGCAAACGCTTGTGGAGGTTAATCGTGTACTCCCTCGTGACCACCTCCTCCTTCCTCCCCTTGATCCTCTTCTCCACCATTTTCGCTGATCGCCTCTGCTAGTAAGAACCACTGAACCAGAACACCGACTCTGAGCCTCTGAGGAAGGCAGATCGAACAGGTTATATACGCGAGGGCCATCCAGGTTGGCCAAATTACGAAATCACCTTCCTGTGGATCAGCCCAATTACCCTTATATAGAGAGAGAGAGTGTGTATGTTTTGTTATCATGCATGCTCGTGTTTGTACGCTCCGTACGTGACAAATGAAAATGCACAGTAATCACGTCCAACACCCGCTCGATTTCGCTGGCAGGAAGTCGAACTCCGACCATGATCATATAGGAATTCGACGACGATCCAATCGAATTACGGCCAGAAATGATCGGGATTGCGACGCGCACCATTGACGACTGCAATCACAGCCATTTCCGATCAGATTTCGAATGCGATCCAATCAGACTTCGATGCAGATCAAATTCCAATCGAAATCCGATCAACCACCGATGAATTGTGATTGTTGGCGGATGAAATGTACAGTGAAGAAATACTGTATATTTTCCATTGCGATCAGTTGATGAAAAACTAATCACATAGCAATCGACACAGAAGATATCAAATTATATATATATATATATATATATATATATATATAAAAGAATAGATGAGAGAGAAAATTGATTAAATAATCAAGATCTTTACAAGGATATTTTGAGTATACTATTTAGTCAACATCATTAATTTGAATTTAGTTAATGAGGATTTATATTTTAAAAAAAAAATGTGAAATATTATATTCTTGTAATGACATATATGCCATATTAATTTAATTTTTCTTCGAAAGGATACGCATTGCTTATGAAATACAACATCTACTTCTTATCATGTATTGCCCAGCTCAATTGACTCAATTATATGATATGAGATATGATTATTTTGACTTGCTATATTCAATTCAGCTAGTAAGAAGTGCACAACCCCATTGACTCAATTACATAATACAATTATTCAAACTTGCTAAATTCGTATAATACGTTTGATCTAATTTATCGAATTCGCACAGTATGTTTCACATTTTCTACTTTATTTTATGCATTATGTATGCCTAGCACAAATGATTAAGGTTAATCACATTAAAATTTGATTATATTTATAGTTGAAAAGATAGGAATTCCTTGATCCATTTCCTAAGCTGGTTTACTAGGACCAGGGAACAAGGAAAAAAAAAACATGCCTTTTAATATTCTTCACTTTTCCTTATACTCGCTCATTGAAGTAAAACCCATTTATTGTAACAAGAAAAGATGATTATATTTGGCGGTGATAGTGAAGAAAAATAAATCACAAAAAGAACTACGTCCTTTGACCCATTAGTTATAAATAACGAAGGACTTCTGAATTCGGATGAGAGTTTTAGATTGCACGTCAAAATTCAATCATGTCCACTTATAACGACATCTACGCTGCTCTAGCTAATGGACTGTCTCAAAGAGGCATTTTGATCAGTAGATCATAATACTATATCCTTTTTGATATCTTGAATCGAGTTATAGAATGATTCATCCATAAAATATGGAATCCATCAACCTAACAACCTCCATCGATCTGTCTCACAGCTATTGTGAAGGAGATAAATCACAGAGTACCCTATGAATTTTGACATGGTGACCAAGATACGTGAGAGTCATCTGAATCCAGAAAAAGATTTTAGATCTTCTCTGAAATCGATCATTGTCTTATCCGCGAGCTCCGTCATGTCTTAACCACCATATTATCTCCGTGGAAATGAGTCATGGAATGATTCATGCCAATTCCCAAAGTCCATTTCTCTCTATCAATTTTTTTATCAGATAAAATAAATTGATTCATTTTTTTCCTTTTTCTAAAAAGAGAAAAAAAAAAACTAATTGTGATCTCGTACAGGATGAACACTTACATCAGCACTGCAACGAGAAAGGAATGAAGTAATGTGAAGCAAGATGTATCACTTAGTCCCAGCATAAGCTTCTCGTTGCTTTTGGAAATAATTTAGCAGCGATAAAGCCTGTAAGAATTAATGAAGAATGGATAAATCAGTTAGGTTCATGAATGAAAGTTGTAAGGGAGGTGAACAAAAAACACAGAATGGACAACTGAATCCAAATCTAAGTTCAACCTAGCACACAGATATCTTCACTGCCATTTTTGAGAAATTGTCAAGATTAAGTTTCAAAGCAGGAACTAATCATGTTCTCTAAAATCCTCTATATGTAGGGTTCGTTGAGGAATATCGTCTTGTACTAATAGTGAATTATCTCCTCCTGCCCTGTGGATATAACCTCTGAAGCTGAATCATGCAAATTCTCGTGTGCTGGTTGCGTTGCTTCCAGCATTTTCTACCAGCATCATAACATTTTCAACCTCTTTGTTATAACTGGCTGCTAAAATCACAAAAGCATGCAACATGGACAAAATTAAAGAGAGTAGAACGTGAGGAGAGAATAAAACTCCAGCCCTAAGCATTTTTGGGAAGGTCGAATTCCCTCTTGAGCTTTACATGATAACAGAGTTAGTCCCTAGGGGTTTGCTAAAAGTGAGTGGATAGTGAGGAACACAAACCTCCACCTCTAAATCTCACATTTTCAACTCATAATTCTTATAGTATGCTTAAACGCTAAGAGGTCTCCTACCTAAGTAGTTTGGCATTTTGAGTTGGATTGAGCTCTCTCTTGGACTTCAATAGTTATTAAGAAATGATCATATTACACTCTAAACAAAAGATGTATGTGCCGTACTTTTACCAAGTTCATATGGCACTTGTGATTGGTAAGCCAAAGAAAGCCTAGTGACATCAAAAATGCAATTGAACAAGATTACATGCAACAATACCTTTTCTTTAGCTCGTGGCGTACCGCAGTGCGACAATGCTACCAGCGACGGCACAGCACCTTGTTGCAGAACTACTTGACAATATTTATTGCTACTCCTACATAGTTGAAGCAAAGCCGCAGCGGCATTTTCCTTTCCACGGGCAGATCCCAGTTCAACAACATCCACAAGTGCCGATACCCCATCTTGCCCTATAGCAATTCTTCCTTCTGATGTAGTCGCCAGATTTGCTAAAATCGTCACAGCCTTGTCAACCAAACCAGCTGCAGCATGGTCTATGAGGCTGACCAAATGGGCTACTGCTCCAGACTGTGCAATTCTAACCATGTTGGCACGGCATTTCGACAGATTATACAGCGCCGTCACTGCATCTTCCTTTCCTCGAGGAGTTCCATTCATGAGTAATTCCACCAGAGGGCCAATAGCATCAGATTTGCCTATCTGAATCCGGTTCTCCTCAATTTTCGCAAGACTACTCAATGTTGCCGCAGAGTTCTCCTTTGCTTCAGGGATGCCTGATCTAAGCACATCTATCAGGGAAACTATGGCATTAGCATTTGCAATGGAGATCTTGTTTCTGTCATCGATTGACAAATTTAGCAGCACCGTCACTGCATTCACTTGAGTCGCAGGGTCCGATGAATGAATCAAACCAACCAATAAGTGTACAACTCCACTATCTGCAATCACGCTCCTATTTTCTGAACATTGTGTAAGGAGGCGCAGCTCACCTGTAGCGCATCTCTGCAGATCTGCAGAGTCGCTTTTCAAATCCTCAATCAGCTTGAGGACTTGGGATTCAACACCCAATAGATAAGGACTGGAATCCATAAAACCTTTTTACGGTTGAAAAGTTAATTAGTCGATAGGAAGAAAAAAAATGATGAAAAAATAAACAACAATCTTTGAAAGGGATGAGGACAATAAAAATGCCAACTTTAGGACAAAAAACAGAATTTGCTTCGCCCACAAGTAGATCCCGTTAACTATGTGTAAATCATAATATGAACTATGTTGGATATTATCCCTATTTGGTGGGCTTATATGTAAGTTGCACATGTAAATACAATCTAAGCCCTTAAAGTGATCTAACTTATGTTTATTGGGTTTCGGATTATTGGATGCGGGTTCAATGTTTAGAACCCTTTAGACCAATCTGTTATTATTTATGGGTTGATAACAGATTGGATTTCTATATAATGGGGAGGTCCCCAAGGGTTTAGGTGATCTATCTTGACCTAGTTTCTTGTTTTCCATTAACAAGAAGCTTTACGAAGCCGTCAACCCTAAGCCCCTTGGAAGATCCTCCCTCTTCTTTCCGCTGCATCTTCTTCCACAAGGATCAAGCCGACGACGCTACGACAAGGACGATGACTCTTCAATCAGGTTCCTTGTCATTCGGTTTATTTTATTCTTGTCATTCGATGAAACAATAGATCCATGCTCGCATACATTGTATTTTCTCTTCGAGTTCTTATTTTGTTTCTAGAATTCATGCGGTTAGGAGAAAACGCAATGTCATATCAATTGGTGTCAGAGCCTTGACTTTGTTTCATCATTTTTTTTTCGATCGCTAAAAAAAAAAACGATCGTCCGCATGGATCTTGCAAATTAGGTGATTTATGCAAATTAAGCGCCGCGACGACCTCCTCCTCCATGCCGTTTTTTTTTTAGCGTGAGCGATTTCTCGTTCTGATGAGGATACAAAAAAAAAAATACTAGATAGCAAGTGCACCGATGGGATCCACACCTAAGATACCAGTTCAATAAAGGGTTGATAGGGAGGAGAGGCTCTATAATAGATGCGATGGGCAGGCAGGGTAGCTCTCTATATATTTCTTTTTTTTTTTTGATGGATTCTGTATATCATATGTAATTATGTATAGTAAACTTTCAAAATTGATTGTGATAATTAATTGTTATATGGTATCAATCGATTTATAAGTCTACTTTCAGAATTATTAAGGCTGATAAAGAAATTATTTGTTCGGTTAAAATATCTAGAATTTTCTTGAGTCTATCTATATAACGTGCTACTAAATTGAACTATTGTGTCGGCCCAAAGGAAGGCATTTTAGATAGATTTAGTGTATTTTGTACTGGTAGACGTATATTTATGCTAAAAGTAATCGGCCCAAAGGAAGGTTACTTTTATGTCAGATATATGTTCAAGATAACTTACAACTGTTGAACCAAATTTGTTTTTTGTTCTGATCATGCACAAAATATGTCGGCCCAAAGGAAGACATATTGTGTGGCAGATTAAAGTTGTTGTATGCTATGAACCAAAATATATAACTCATATAAAGTTTTATATTATGCGCACAATGGATCGGCCCAAAGGAAGGCACATTGTGTGGCTAATTAAAGTTTGAGTTATATTAGAGAGTACCACTAACAAATTATATTTTAGTCCATAGATTAAAATAAAATGTTGTATTTGGTATCTCACAAGGAGCCCATTCATATGCATTTAAAATTTTGTTTTATTTGCATAATTTTATTATATATATTTACATGTTCTTGGCTTTAGTTAAATCGTGAGCTTAAATAAATTTTTTCTCTTTTAAATTTTTCAAAGGCAATCAGAATCACATTAATAACATCCCAACATTAATCTGGTCAATTTTGTTGAATGGAAAGAATATGTAATCAGAGTCTTAGGTCGCATGGACTTAGACTATCATTGAGGAATGATCGTCTCCGCACCTTTCGACTGCTAGCACTATAGAGCGAGGGTCAATTTCAGTGGGAGAAATCAAATCGCACGAGTCTAAGCATCATGAAGCTTTCCATACCGGCACAGATAAAGGGCTCAATCACAGAGAGAGAAGATGCTAGGAGTTTCCTTAACCAACCGCGTAATCGATTCACCTCAAATGAAAAGGTTGAGACTACCACACTTCTTACGGTAACCATGTCGCATAAAGCGGTAATCTGAAACATAAGGGAGTACATTATGGAAATGTCTAATATAGCGACAAGTCTGAAAGCACTAAAACTCGATATGTCTGAGAGTATGTTAGTGCATTTCATCTTGATGTCTCTGCCTGCACGGTTCACTCCTTTTAAGATATCCTATAACACTCAAAAGGAAAAGTGGACATTGAATGAGTTTATTGCTCCATGCGTGCAAGAGGAGGGGAGACTGAAGATTGAGACATCTGAAAGTGCTCACTTAGCATCTGGTTCTCAAAGTATGAGCAAGAAGCGAAAGAGGATTAATAACAACGGAAAAGGAAAGCAAACTGCAGATTCGGGAGGCAATGACCATAAGGAGCATAAGAAGCAGGATAAGTAATCCACTTGTTTCTTTTGCAAGAAGAAAGGTCATATGAAGAAAGACTGCCTCAAGTACGCCAACTGGCGTGTTAAGAAGGGTAAATTTCTCAACTTTGTTAGTTCAGAAGTCAATTTAACTATTTGCACTCCTAATCGACTGCTTGGTGGATAGATACTGGTGCTACTACTCACATAAGTGTCACTATGCAGGGTTGTCTCAGGAGCCGACTTCCGCTTGATGGTGAAAGATACATCTATACGGGGAATGGGAAGAAGGCTGTAGTCGAGTCTATTGGTGTTTTTAGGCTTCATTTAGGAACTGATGTCTATTTGGATTTAGAGAATACATTCATTGTACCGTCCTTCAGACGAAACTTAATTTCAATTTCTTGTTTGGACAAATCAGGTTATTCTTGTTCATTTGGAAATGGAATGTTTAGTATTTTTTATAATTCAATTTTGATTGGCAATGGTTCCTTGGTTGATAAGCTTTATAAATTGAATACCTTTACTCCTACGATTGACAACGTAATAATGCATAGTATAGGTTTAAATTTAAATTTTAAATCAACCCGGTGCACGAAGCTCCCGCCACGCGGGGTACCGGAGAAGGAATCCATTGTACGCAGCCTTACCTTGCTTTTTTTTGCAAGAGGTTGTTTCCAGGATTTGAACCTGTGACCTCTTGGTCACAAAGCAGCAACTTTACCGTTGTGTCAAGGCTCCCTTCTATTAATAATGCATAGTATAGGTACGAAACGTAAATTGGCCGACGAGAATTCTTCTATGTTGTGACATAGGCGTTTAGGACATATATTCAAACAACGCCTAGAAAGGTTAATGTCACATGGAATTCTTGATTCCCTTGATATGTCAGACTTTGATGTCTGCATAGAGTGTATTAAGGGGAAGACAACTAACAAAAGGAACAAAGGGACTAGCCGTTGTAGTGACGTTTTAGAGCTAATACATACGGACATTTGTGGACCATTCCCTAAGGTATCTTGGAATGGACACACATATTTTATTAGCTTCATAGACGACTATTCCAGATTTGGCTATTTGTACCTTATTCATGAGAAGTCACAATCTTTGGACATGTTTAAAATTTTCAAAGCCGAAGTTGAACTTCAACTAGGTAAGAAAATTAGAGTCGTCCGATCCGATCGTGGAGGAGAATATTACGGTCGATATGATGGATCAGGTGAACAACGTCCAGGACCTTTTGCAAATTACCTTGCTGAGTGTGGGATTGTGCCTCAGTATACCATGTCTGGTACACCCAGTCAGAATGGTGTCGCTGAGCGTCGCAATCGAACCCTAAAAGATATTGTGAGAAGTATGATGGCTTTCACTTCTTTACCAGAGTCTTTGTGGGGGCGAGACACTCAAGACTGCAGTCTACCTACTCAACAGAGTACCTAGTAAGACAGTAACTAAGACCCCATTCGAGATGTGGATGGGTAGGAAGCCTAGCATTAGGCATTTACACGTCTGGGGTTGTCCAGCTGAGGCTAGGCCTTACAAGCCTAATGAAAAGAAACTGGACTCAAGAACTGTTAGCTGTAATTTTGTAGGTTACTCTGAGAGATCAAAGGGGTATAAATTTTATGATCCCTCTAATAGATCCTTTTTGAACGGAAACGCCAAATTTATTGAGGATGGGGCGATAAAATCAGGAGGTATCTTTTGAGAAAGCGTTCATGCGATCCTCTTATAGTCACTACTAGTGCGATCGGTAGTGGTATGGTTACATACATACACACATTATGGATATTCCAAATCCGAGCGTAGTGAACCAAGATATTCCATAACAACTCCAATGCAATTGGAGGAGCCTATCACAAATCAAGTATTGCCTCATATTGATGAGCAAGTACCTCAACCACCTCAAACACAAGTGCCCTTGAGGCGATCCACAAGGGAACGGAGAAGCACGAATTCTCGTGATTATGTTTATCTCCAAGAGCATAATTTTGATATAGGGTTGGAAAGTGATCCTACATCTTTCCAAGAAGTCAAACAATGCTCTAACCCTGAAAGGTGGATTAAAGTCATGCAAGAAGAGTTAAAGTCCATGGCAAACAATGACGTTTGGGAACATGTCGAATTGCCTGAAGGTTCGAAACCCGTTGGTTGTAAATGGATATTTAAAACCAAGCAGGATTCGAAGGGCAATATCGAAAAGTATAAGGCTCGTCTTGTTGCCAAGGGATTCACTCAGAAGAAAAATATTGATTATAAGGAGACTTTCTCACCTGTGTCGACGAAAGACTCCCTAAGGATAATCATGGCACTTGTAGCTCATTTTGATTTGGAGCTACATCAAATGAACGTAAAGACTGCATTCCTCAATGGAGACATAGAGGAGTCTATATATATGGTGCAACCGAAGAACTTTGAGTCCTCAGACTCAAAGCACCTAGTATGTAGATTAAAGAAGTCCATTTATGGTTTAAAAAAGACGTCCCGTCAATGGTACCGGAAATTCGATCAAGTGGTTACCTCATTTGGATTTAGAGAAAACCCCGTTGATCAGTGCATATATGTCAAGTTCAGTGGGAGCAAGCTTGTTATACTTGTTCTCAGACGTGGGCGATATATTGCTTCATGAGCAATAATAAGGGTCTGCTATATGAAACCAAGTCATTTTATCTCGGTAAATTTGAAATAAAAGATCTTGGTAGGCGTCTTTTTATTCTAGGCATTCGGATCTGCTGATCGCTCAAGAGGCATTCTTGGACTTTCACAACAGCTTATATTGAAGGTGCTTATAAGGTATGACATGCAAAATCACGCACGTAACACGCCGTGTCAAGAGGTGACAAGTTCAGCAGATATCCACGACTTGAACTTGAAATAAAGGAGATGGAACAATTCATACGTCAAGGAAGTCTCATGTATATGCACAAGTTGCACTCGACCGGATATAGCATTTATAGTTGCGATGTTAGCGGATATGTTAATAACCCGGGACCATCACACCGAAAGCAATTAAAAGAGTGATGCGTATTTGCGAATAACTAAAAGACACACGCCACGACGGAGGTCGATCACCCGAGGTGATTGGTTATTCAAACTCCGATTTTCTTTGGATGCTTAGATAGCAGGAGGTCCACTTCGTGCTATATTTTCATGCTTCTTTGGAGGGGCTATATCTTCGAAGAGCGCCGCGGACGCTAGTAGCCACTTCTACTGGAGGCGTAATGGTAGCATACTTACGAAGCATCAAATCACGGGATTTAGTGAACTTCATCACAAAGATCGCACATCGCCGATGGCATCGATGCACCAACCGAGGATCTATGTGATAATAAAGCCGCAGAACTTTATATGCCAAGAACAATCGCAGCCTGGCAAGTCCAAGCACATCGACATCAAGTTTCTGCAAAGAAAGAGTTCGTAGTCATCGACATGGTAGAGCATCAAGACAGATTCTATGCCAGTCGATCCACTACCAAAGGCTTGGTGCCTAAGGTGTTTTACGCGCGTTGTGGATATGGGAGTTCTTCTTACGGAAGAAGAACTCAACTAGTGGGAGTCTGATTTATTTTATCGCTTCTATGTTAATAAAGACAAACTTTTTATTTTGATTATTATATCGTACTTAAGGTTCAAAATATTAATGGGAATTCATATGTTTGTTTGACACTCAATACGATATCATGATTTACTACTGCTTAGCATTTAGTGTTTGTAAATACGATATGATTTCTTTTGGAATCATAAAGTTTGGATCATGATTTGCTATTAGCTTTAACATAAGGTATTTGCAAATACGATCGACTCTTTTTCGAGTCACTTTGGATCGATTGGAAATCGCATGTCGATCACATTTCATGTAATTTCCACTTTATACATCCGTCTTGATCTACGTGTTAATGACATTCGCATGTGATTATATTGGGGCTTGTTACGATCATATACAGTAGCTATGACCTCTTTAGTCCTATACCAATGAAGTTAATGGACCAGATTGTTTATAGAGGTATCTTGTACCCATAAAGTTTGATATCAACTAAAGTTTTGCTTGTATTTAACATACAACTCACATATAGCCCATGTGGGAGATTGTTGGATATTATCCCTATTTGGTGGGCTTATATGTAAGTTGCACATGTAAATACAATCTGAGCCCTTAAAGTGATCTAACTTATATTTATTGGGTTTTGGATTATTGGATGCAGGTTCAATGTTTAGAACCCTTTAGACCAATCTGCTATTATTTATGGGCAGATAACAGATTGGATTTCTATATGAAGGGGAGGTCCCCAAAGGTTTAGGTGATCTATCTTAACCTGGTTTCTTGTTTCCCATTAACAAGAAGCTTTACGGCGCCGTCAACCCTAAGCTCCTTGGAAGATCCTCCCTCTTCTTTCCGCTGTACCTTCTTCCACAAGGATCAAGCCGACGACGCTACGACAAGGACAATGGCTCTTCAATCAGGTTCCTTGTCATTCGGTTTATTTTATTCTTGTCATTCGATGAAACAATAGATTCATGCTCGCATACATTGTGTTTTCTCTTCGAGTTCTTATTTTGTTTCTAGAATTCATGTGGTTAGGAGAAAACGCAATGTCATATCAAACTAATCAAGACAAGACAAACTAGAAATTATACCTCGATAAAACAATAAGGCCAAACTCTTTCAATTCCATTTTGCTCAAACAAAAGTTTGACTAGATGGAAGTCAGCAGCTACTGGCACCTCAGGAGTTAGATATCAGCATCAAAATTGTGGCTGCTTGAAAGAGGGATGATTGGTTACGGCAAATCCTATCCTGGGGAGTTAATTAGGAATCACAATCGAGAATAGAATACGCATGGGGTGATAGAAAAAGGGACTGAAAACCCTAGACGAGGTCAGCCACGAAGAAACATCAGAACTCGAATCACAAAAACTATGGTCGAGTACGGCACTACTATTAGCCACAAACAAGACTTCTACGAACGTCGTCTGAGGGTCAAATTACTCATCCTTCGACACTTGAGGTGCCAGGAACATACTACTGACCAAATGGATTAAAGATACCACACATCAAACACCAGATCCACAGAAGATTAAAACAAGAAAAACCATACCAACAACAGACCACGAAGATGAAACCAGGTAACAAACTCGATCAATCAAATAAGATCGAAGAAGAAACTACGGCACCAAACCATGAAACCAAAAACAGCGGGAACACCCTACTCCTAGTGAAAGAGAGCGGGGGAATGGACGGCAAGCGATTGAGCTGGAGGAAGAGAGAGAAAAGGCCCACCTTTACGATCTCGCCGATTCGCCTTCGACGCATTCAGCCGCCAAGAGAGATGCTACTACCCCGGCGAAGCCGAGACGGAGTGGAATGGGCGGAGACGATGGAATTTATGAATGTCGCCCTGGAATTCCGCAATGCCTTTTTGACTCGGTCATTCTCCAAATTATTTTTTAAAAAATAAGTAAATGATAATAATAATGATATTTAGGAAAAATGATTACAAAATTATTTGGGGGAAAAAACGTAGTTAAAAAAATAAAAAGTAAAATCTCATAATTCAAATCTAAATTTTTGACAAAAGTTTAAAGTATTATTTATTTCTTCTTAATTCTGTCTAAACAATTAAATAAATGGAATGGAAACCTCACACAATAATTATATTTTTTCCCATTTGGTTTCGATCAATTTTTTTTTTCGTTTCATTCAAATAAATATAGATCGATTCATCATTATTATTTTTTATAATTCAAATATTTAAATCTTGCCATCTATATAATTCTAAAAATGATCTATTCGATTCATTAAAATAAATCTAAAAAATACAGTTAATATCTAATAGTAATATATTATGAATGATTTAAATACCGTTAATGAATATTTATACAACGTGAAAATCAAATTTTCACATCTCCATCTCCATCGTTACCAAAGAATCAAATTCCTTGTACAATTCATCATTAGTTTTAGTTTTCGCAGCAGGTAACAATATTAGGGTGCATTTAGTATGCAGAAAATAAAGTATTTTTTATTTTTATTTTCTGAAAAAAAAATGAGAAAATATATTTTATTTATATTTTTCATCTTCATTTTTTAAAAAATTAAAGAGTATTTTTCAAAAAATAAAAAAACATGAAAAAATTGATTAGTGAAACACTGGGGATTGTAAAGTTGAGTTCAAAATGGAGGGTCATAAATGTCGTAGAATTATACTTGTTAAAAAATACCGAGACAGAACTGATTGTTAGTTGTTAGTGTTCAGTCAACTGCTTCCTGTTTTATGTTTTTCTTTTCCAAATTATTTTTTAAAAACTAAAAATTGAACAAAATCCTAAACTATTATTTGCAATTATCTGGACAAAATATTGACACTTAATCAGATCGATTTATATTCACTTTTTAAGTGGCGCACAAAAATGTGAGGTATGGATATTCTTCCTGATCTCAAAATCAGTCATGTATTTATATTCCATACAAAATGGAAAACGTGGCATGAGTTTTCTTTCTTTTTCTTGTAATTAATTTGCTTAGTTGTGACATACAACAACTTAATCCCATTTAAGCTAAGCAAAATGGTGTTTTTTGTTCTTTGTATCTTCCATTTCCTTATGCTCCAAATCTGAAAATAATTCTACACTGAAACAAAATAGCATTAGTCACTGAGAAGCATATAGCCAATTAAAAAGAACAAGTAGGGAAAATTATGGCTCGAGAGGGCACAAACAATTTGTGGAAATTAATACACAAAAAGATCCCAATTCAATAATATTTGTGCTCCTTTTTCATCAAGACCAAGTGCATCTATATTGACATTAAATATTATCTTTTTCTTCATAGTATATGCGTCCTCACGTCCTTGAATATAGTGCATTCATTTTTTTAATATGAATGTACACCTACATCTAATTCACAGAAGTGACCTTATGAGTGGTTTGAAAACAATTATAGACTATCTGCGCGGATGAAACATCTAATTTATCTATTGTTAAATGATCCAGTGATAGAAAGACTTAGGCTGCATTTGGTTTGTAAAAAATGCGGTATTTTTTATTTTTATTTTCTGAGAAAACAAAAAAAATAGAAAATATTATTTAGTTTGTGTTTTCCACTTTATTTTCTAGAAAATGAAAGGGAATTTTCTGAAAAAATAGAAAATATAGAAAAGTTATTTTCTAAAAAAAATGAGAAAACGAGGAAAATAAAAAATACAGCAGAAACCAAATGCAACCTTAGCAAGGTATTTACGGTCGAAAGAGATTGAGTACATATTAGGTCTGTTTTCAATGTGCCGAGCTAGTCAGATCGATCTTCCTCTACATAGCTTTCCCTAGTCAAACTGTGACTGGGCTTAGGTCGACTAACTACTAGATCTTAGGAGATCGAGCGTCAACAAAACTTTATGAGGTTGAGTGTCTTTAGATCGGCCTTTGCGAGGTTGATCTTCTTTAGATCAATTGTTGGAATGGAAAGTCCTTCAAATCTGAAAGGAATCGAAACAGATGAGAAGGGGTCCAAAGAGTACATCGGTGAAGTCCCTTCGATGCTAAAGTAAAAAAGTGGATAAAAGTGACGAAAATACAAGAGAGAGAGAGATTACTTGATCTCCGTATTTCTCCCTCTTAGCTTTATATAGAAAGAGAAGAACATACTTTTTTTGAAGAGGAAGGCATAGAGACGTGGTTTCTGGAAGAAAACATAGAGACATGGTATGACTTAGAAACATAACTTCCGAGAGAAAAATCAGGGAAACATATTGACTTAAATGTTGAACTGAACTCAGATGCAATTTAAGTTAACTCATATTTAATTTGACTATGTCTGAATTTGAATCGGCTTGACAATTGACTTGACCCTGCCATACAGTCAGGAATATTTTCACCGTATCATTGGATTTTCAGTATAATATTTCATGTATTCTTCTTCAAATGATATCTGCTCCCAGCATTCTATCTCAAATCTCAACAGAACAAAGACCTTTCCGCTCTATGGGTTCTAGTAACCATCTTGTTTCTTGCACTTCTAGTGTTAGAGTAGGATTATTCTTGTGCTCGAGTCAGATCTTAGTAGAACATAGACCTTTCCTCTATCGGTTCAAGTATCCATCTTGTTCGTTGCACTTGCCTTAAGTAGGATCGCCCTTGTGTTTTGAGTAGGCTCCCGCATCTAACTAGAAGGCCATGACCATCATCGAAACACAACCCTACTATGTAACTGATTTGGCTTAATCGAGCTAAATTTAGGCCTTGTTGCTTCGCAACTATCAGTCCAGCATTGTGAGGGCCACGGTGATTTCTTCAACTTCCATGAAGATTGAACGAACTCCATAAGGTTTTCTTCAACTTACAAACAACTTCCTAAGGACCAAAGTTTGGAGCAGAAAAACTCCTCCAAGTAGATATCACCTCTTCTTTTATTTCTTCTTCTTCTTCTTCATCTTCTTCCTACCACACCTACCCTACCTGTAATTTGTCATGGACACCATGTGTTAAGTGCAGTACCGAAACTGTCTTATTTGAGCTGAGCACCGAAACTCCAGGAGGAACGAAATTTTAAATTCTACTTATGAAAGTATAATTTAAAAGTTTTTGAAAATAATAGGGCGTGAAATAGAGAAAGAAAAACATAAAATTCAGATGCTACAGAAAGGAAGACTACCTTGATATTACTGTCCCAATGACATGACAAATCTTTTACGGAGCTGGAGTCAGCGCAACAAACTTCCTTGGAACAGTGCCATTTCCTACAATGCAACGGGAATAGTCAGCTTATAAGGAAAGTTTTCCATAAAAAAAGCATATGATCATATCAAATATGCAATACTATTCCAGAGCTCCACCATTGATCGTAAGAACCATGAAAGTTACAGCGAATAAGAAAAACACGAACACTCGTACTTCCATTAAAAATTCTTCACAATAAAAATCATGATTTCATCTGAAAATACTAACTAAAGAAAAGAAATTGCATTGAACTCTATGCTTACATTTTATTGTACACAAGCAATATGAATCTACAAACGTAAGTTGCCGAGGAAGTCAGATAGCCTGACAAAACAATTAAGATAAAGGTGACAACCGGAAATATATTTGTGTGCAACATAAACAGATAAAAAAAATGGAAATTATTGTAAAAACCTTATATTCTTAGCGATGACAGTGCCCCCATCTTCAGCATCGAGATGGCGTAGCACAACTTCTTCTAGACGACCATCTCTATAAGCGTGCTGTAAAGATAGATGGCATTTGTAGAATGAGAAACTCAAAAGGAGTATCAAAAAGTATATTAATTTTAAGTAATAATCTAATAATGACGTTTAGATGTTTCATCCATGATTTATAAATATACAAATAATAAAATACTGGAAATATCAATATTGATAGAGTTTGAGGGGGAAAAAGGCAAACAATGAAATACTGGAGATAACAATATTGATAGAAAGGAAAAAGTTTCACAGATGAGATAATCATAATAAAATTGTACATTATGTTGCATCAAATATCATATCAATCACAATATAATAAATCAATAGTAAAAATTAGAACTAATGAAGGTATATTAATAGTAAAAAAATAAAATAAAACAATTTGGTGTACAAAGCTCCCACCTTGAACCACATTGGATCTACTGTATACAATCTTACCGCATCATAGGTCACAACTTGCAAGAGACTGTTAATGCGACTCGAATATGTGACCATAAGGTCACACAACAACAACATATTATCATCATCATTTATAAACATATAGGTAATAGTAGATCAATAATATAAATGGATATGTATTAGATCATTTGTCATTAATAAACCATATTTATTAATATGAAAACAATAAATAGTAAAAATGTATTAATAGCTGGTTGTTTGATGCATTTTTCAGTAGAGTATAACTGGCATATTTACCATGTATGAATTCCATTCGTTATCTTAATAGTTTTTCTAGCTACAGAATTGCAGATGTATTCCTAACATTGATTTTATAATGTATTAGCATGATCATGTTATTTTTTAGAAAAAGTAAGCTATCGGCCATAAATAAAAAAGAATGACCGGAGGATGCAATATATAATCACGTAGAAGCTAGGTGATGTCTATAATCTTCAGTAAGCAACATTCAACCTTGTAGAAGCAGCTTGTTCCAAAGGGGCATGTCCTATTTCCAAAATCAAAGTATTTGCAATTAATTGACCTGCAAAATTAGAGTTTTAAAGCCAGAGTAAGCACTTGTGGGTTTACATTTTAAGGACGCTATAAGATGGGTTCCTGAAGAATATTATTTCATAAAGAATTCAGAACGTGAAGCATTTATGGGTTATCATTCTAATTCAGGAAGAGAATTGTCCGCATATGAAGAACTTTGAATTCTCTTGAGTAAATAAAAATAGCTACTAGCTTATTACTAAAAAGGGAAATAAGATATTCAGATACATAGACCTAAGAACATAGGTTCCATTTAAAAGCCAAAGGAAGGGAATAGATTAGCTGAATCTAGCTTTATGCATATTCTAACATTTCTAGTAATGTCCTCTATATCATGTGAAATAAAGAATATTACACCTACTGCATGCAAAAGAGAAACTTGGCCCTGAATTTTGAAGCTTTGTACGATCCTAGACATGGAAATGGTAAGATAGAGCCAAGAAAGGCGCCATATTTCAAACATAATAGATGCAACTTCTGCATGAGGAACAATCACAAATCATAGAGATGCTTATGTAGTCAACTGTAGCTGAACAGTATATGACAGATTTACTTCAATGCTCTAATACAGTAATTTGATTACTGGACTTGCAATAGCATGTCAATTGATTTGAACCTAGAGAATAAATATCTTGGTGGGGCCATATCACACCAAATTTCTCAAAATAGGACCAACTAATAAAGTTTTTTTTAATTAAAAAAAATGTACAACCTTGCATCAGACCATCAATCTAAAGAGAAGTATAACCAAGAAAGCAAAAGTAGAACTAGTTTTTTGCATCAATCATGAGCCATTAAACTAACTTTTCCAAGCTAAAACAAGGAACTAGGCGTAACAAATTTTACAAAAAGTTGCCTATAATTCCAAGAATAACATACTTTAGTTTGGTTTTATAGCTATCAATGATCTCCTGCTTTTCCTCCTTTGTGGAAAACCAGATGACACTAGGGATGACAAAGTATGACAGCTTTCGGCATATAGGGCAGGCCCTTAATGCAGAGTTGATATCCATGCCAGATGTTGAAGAATTGTTACGCCAATTCCGGATACATGAAATACAGAATGGATGGTCACACTCTGAAAGCAACCCAAATTTTCTCTCAGCTGCAGTGGACTTAGACAATACTTGGTCAAGGCAAACACTGCATTCTATTTCTTGACTGTATTTCAAAGCTTCCAGGTGCTTGTTATTTTTTTGACACGTCTTTATATGATCATCTCTTTCATCATCTCGGAATGGATGCAAGCAATGCTTACCACAAATGGTACACAAATCACCATGAAGGCGAGAGCACCTTTCTCCATAAGGGCATTGGCCAGCAGCAGCAAACGAGCAGATGGGTCGGTCAGCATCTCTCAAATATGTCTGATGGGCTCTTAGCTCATCATTTAAACAAGTACCAGGTTCAGAATTGCTTGTCCAGGCAGATGTAACAAGAAATCTGTCTGCTGACTTCATTGCTAATACATCTATGGATGTGCTTGATTCTAAATTATATTGTCTTGTTGGAGGGACTACAGAAGCATGACTGACTTGTTGAGAATCTGATGGTATGCAAGGATGAGGGTTTGTTGATAAAATTGAGTGGGATAGGCCAGATGATCGAGCACGAGAAACTTTTACATGATCATATCTGCAGCGACTACCATAAGAGCAGGCACCTTTCTGATAAAAAGTGCATATCTATGACAGGAATGACAATAAATATTATTTGCATATCCAAAAATAAATACATTTCAACATGGATAACAAAGGTGATATACAAGTAGAAGTTACATTGTTGGCTTGATCTTGCCAATCATGGGAAAACTCGCAGTGATCCCCCTTCAAACATGCTCCATGCATATAAAACTTACAAAGAGTCCTAGATTAACCAAAGGAATAAAGGTCATATTAGTTGTTAAAATCTTTTTAAAAAGATAAAATACTAGACATGCAGATGCAAAATCCATGCCAATTGTGACATACGAAATAAATGATACTTCTGAAATTCTCGAGGGATAAACAAAATATTCTATTGTATTATCATGATATCAATATATATATATATATATATATATATATATATGGACTCATCAGAGAAGCCAAAATTTGGTGGTACAAATGTGGACCTAAAGCCACAACACCTAATAATCTATTAACTTAAATGTTCTTAATTGAATACATAAGCCTTTGAGATATTCACTAGACCTAATTGGTATGTAATTGATGAAGTACCAATTTTTTCAGAGTTATTAGTATTTAGTTTAATGAGAGATGTTTTCATTTAGTGGGATTTGTGGGGAGTTTTAGTCTTGCAAATGTCTATTTGTTTAAGAAAAATCTCTTATATTTTTTTATGATTAAATTTTCCAACATGGTATGTGATTGCAGTGCAATGTATGCGTTACATTCTATTTTGTTTTTATTGAGGTATTGATTTTTTCTGGTAGCGTGTTCAAAACCATTAAGTTTTATGGAATGAAATTCTGTAGCTAAGACTATACCCAATTTCAGTGTCAGTGAGCAACAAGAATGGGAATTATGATTCTATTATCTCAAATAATTCATTTCCTAAATTAAAATATCAGGAATTCATGAAACTAGAAAACTCTATAATGTTCATATAATAATAAACAGATTCATAATCTCTGCTATCGAAATATAAGTCCCAACACAAAGAATCGAGATTAAAATTATAAGGGATTCTTTTCGAACAGAAATTTGTTCCAATCAAATTACCAAAGTTCGTAATTACAAAAAGGTTATCTAACGCGCCAAAAAGTTGAAGAAAATCAGCATCTCATGGGCAAATGCTAGATAAAAAAAAAAAACCGTACTAACAGTTTGTATGATAAAATAAATGAAATTCAGGTCTACCATTACTTATGCAATTTGAGCCATTTAGGAAATTTAAACAATGCCACGCTAAGAAGAATAGAAAACGTTAGATCGAGGAATCGACCGATAGATCCAACATTGAAGATCCCCCATGTACTGCTAGCAAAATGTGTCAGAAATACCTCATTTCGGTCAGATTCCACCGAAATCGGGGTGACGACCGGTTGGATCGAGCGGCCAACTCGAGAACGCTAAGACGAATGACGGAGCTGGAGGGAGGTCGAACGACGAGAGGCTTTGGACGCGCGGTGGATGTCGGAGCTTGAGGGGGATGCGGGCGGAGGAGGCGAGGGAAGCAAACTGAGAATAGAAAAGGAGGAGAAAGGAAACACCAGAGGCGGAGACAAGGCGGTGATAATTAGGCGATATCCTTATATTTATATATCAAAGAGCTCATTTGTACCAAAAATATAAAAATAAGATTTGTCAGTGGACTAATTAATATCTACATCGACTATATTTTTTAATATATTTATCATCGAATTAAAATGAATGATCATCCATGTTAAATACTGAAATTTAAAATACCAAAATTTAATGGTCAAATATTTTGAGAAATAATCTTGGAAATTTTTCGGGATTTTTAGGAATTTTTCCGGAATTTTTCTGGATTTAAACGGACTCCGTACGAGATTTTTACGGGGATAAAATAAATAGGCTTTAGAGGGGTCTATTTAAAGGGGATAAATATATGGAAAACCTAATTTATATTTTCTATTTCCCTTTTTCCTTTCCCCGCCGCAACCCCTATTCCTCCTTCGGCGGTTTCTCCTCTCGCGCGAGCCCAACTTCCGCCGGCGCCTCTTCTTCGCCGGCGACGGCCTTCTCTTTGCGTCTACCGCCAGCAGCCCGACGCCGGCGACGCCTTCTTCTGAGCACGAGGCCGAGCCTTCTCCCCCCCCCCCGGGCGAAACCGCCGCAGCCCAGCGCCTCGCCGGCCACCTCTGCCCTAGACGACGGTGTCGTCCTCGCCGTGAGCACCGTCGCCGCCGAGCTCTCTTCCTTGCCGTCCGCAGCCGACTTCCTCTGCCCTAGGCGACGACCGACGCCCTTCTTTTCGAGCGATCGTCGGTTTCTTGCGGTGGCGCCGCTTCCCGGCGGCCCGGGTCCGTCCCTCTGGCCGGACATGGCCGTGTGCTCGCCGATTTCCTCTGCCACAGAACCGTCGCCGACGGAGCCACTGATTTTTCCCCTTCGCCGTGATTTCTGGCTGTTGGTCGCCGGAGTAGGTAAGGGTCTTTTCTGTTTTTGGTCGATCGGTGAGTATGGATGGTGTTATTCATTAGGGCAGCGAGGAATTTGGGTCGGCTGAGAGTGGTCGTGCAAGGTCGGATGGTAGTGGGCTGTGGGTGGATGTGTCGGCTGTGAAAACAAGGGTTGAGTCGGAGTTGTGGTCAATTTGGGGCTGAACTTGGGGTTTTGGTTGGCTGCGATTGGGTTGATTACAGTGTTATTCGTTTGATTGGTATGTTAGTGAGCGAGGAATGGTTCAAAAATGTGTTACTCGGAGGATATGAGATTTGGGCTAAATTAAATTGTATGGATTATTTGTGGACAAGGAAAAATTGAAAATCGTTTGGGTTAATTGAGATATAAAGGAAATCGATTAATTATTCGATTTGTCGTTGAATTGTATATTTTGTGCTTAACTATAGTTATGCTGCTCGAGTTTTGATCTCGGCGAGTCCACGGTCGTGACGGTTTCGTTGTTTTCACGATCATTATAGCAGGCGGGTACTTTGACTTATCTTTTAGATATAGTCAAGTTGATATGCTAGTTAGGATAGCTTGCAATAATTTTCATGTTTATATGCCTAGTATGTTTTGGTGCCTACTAGATACATGCATATGATAGGTTATGATTATACCTTCCTGTTTTATTTGGATCATAGTTACTTGGATTATGGATATGTACATATCGATTGTACATATTATTCGGATAGGTATTTTGAGTAGGATTGACATGTTTTAGTATCATGCACCATCTTGCATGATTGCATGCTGGCTGGACGGGGTTCCATTATTATTGAGCCCGGCTTACATGACCGCATACACCGCCGCCACTCATGGGTTAGTGGTACATCGAGGGTGTGTGCAGCTTGCTCACAGCTCATTGACCGCTCGCGGTAGCGACGAGGCGTGGTAGCGGCGAGGATCCTCCTCCGGTCATGACAGGAGATGAGAGCTTAGCTCCCACTGTTTGAGGCGGGAGGATAGGTGTACTCGACAAAGATCCGTCCACCGGCCACTCAGAGCGTGATGGCAGAGTGCACATTGTCATAGCCCTACCCACTCGGCTTCACCATCGCGTGTGAGGCGGTGACTAGCGTCGTGGTGACCATTTACCAGACGGCATGCATTTTTGCATGGATCACATTTGTATTGTGTTTACTGCATTTTATTGATGCCTTGGATGTTGCATATGATTGTCATGCATACAGGATTCATATTCTTATATGGTGATGACTTTATCTCTTATAGTAGGGCACATGCTCCTATATCAGGGTAGGAGACTCAGTACAGTCCTTTTGCATTTATTTCTTGCTTACCATATATATGAGGTATCTTGACATGATTAGTATTGTTAGCTATTTCTTACTATTCATATCGACTAGTATCCGCTAAGTTCTTTGAACTTACCCAGGTGGTTTTATATTTATTTCGTGATGATGTCGAGAGTCCAACCACAATCCCCCTCGTCGAAATAAATGGGTTTTATTGGTCTATTGTTTTTTTTTGGATTTTGTATAGAGGATATGTATAGGTCCTGATGTTGTGGTTATGTACTTATGGAAGTTTGGGAATAATTGTGGTGTCCTTATGGACTATTCAAGTAGTTTGGTTGTATGTTCCTGCTCAGATGGCAGAAGAGGTAAGTCTAGATGTTATAGACTTCATTTATTTACTATGATGGTTGGCCTGAGGCCTTATGATCTGCGTGTGTAGATATTTTTGTTCCGGTCGTGTTGACCGATGTATAGTGGTCGTGTAGGCCTTGTATCAAAATTGATATTGTCACCCGTACAGGGGAGATGCTGTCAGATTTTTGTCTGGCGGGGACTCCCTCGGGGCGTGACAATTTATTTGGTATCAGAGCGTAGGTTTTCGAGTTCCTTAGGGTCTTTGGGTTTATGGAGTTCGCCAAGTTTGGCAGGTTAACTGGGTATTTTCGGAGTTGTATGCAGTTCACGATTTTTATGTTTGAAATTGAGGTATTATCGACGAGGTCAATATGGGGATTTGGGCGACGCAGGACATCTCCGCATGCAATACATTCTAGAAAATTTTCTAGATTAAGTGCATATTTATATTGGTTATATTTGATTATGCGGTGATATCATGTTTTATCTAGTATTGTTTTAACTTGATATTTGTTAGACTGTTAGATTTTTAGGTTGCTGGTTTATCGTTAGCATATGGTTATTAACTGCTATTACTGCTATACGTAGCTAGTTATCATTGTGATATAAATGATTAGATTGGTAGATGTTTACCTCTTACTTTTTGGACTAGTATTTGGATTGAACTAGTATTAGGATTAGACTAGTTGAATAATATGACTAAGATGGATAAATTCGTAGAAGGTATATATAGAGGTTCTTTGACTTTCTAGATCCTAGTGCATGAGGACATGATTACATTGCTTACGTAGTTTAGGGTATATATAGGCACCTGATGGTTTATTGAGTATCGCCTTGACTTTGTTCTGGCATGACCCTTTAGTTATACCCTAATAAATTTCCGCCATTGATTGCCATTAGTATGATTATGCTGACGTTTATTAGACAGTGTGTTATATGTTTATAAGGTTATGTGTATTTGAGGTCGAATAGGTCTCCCATGTATGGTTGAGATAATCTACTGTAAGGGTATACTCTTGCGTTATTCGTTCATAGTTGGTGATAATCGGATTCGTATGATGTCTGTAGCAAGATAGCTACTTTACGTCTTAAGTACCCACGAGATGTGTTCGTGGTAGCAGATTGGGGCATGCATGATTGAACTGGTAGGATGGTATAATTGAGGCTTAACCCTCTTGCCGGGCTTGTTAGTAGGTTTATTATCTTTATTGGCCTTGATAGGCGTTTCTTGTTAATTGGGACGAAACCCTATGAGTAATCGTCTCGACGTGGTTATTGGAGGACTTATGATTTTGATCGACTTTGATACCGATCATGTTAGAAGGGTTGGAATGCTAGATTTAATCATCTCGACTGATTTATTTATAAGTTGATGATCTTTATCGTATTTGATAAACATTTCGTATTAGAGGTGTTGAAACCCTCGCTTGACCGCCTCAATGGGTTTAATTATAGATCGATGATCTTTGTCGACGTCAATGGTCGTTTTATACTGGATGTATTGGATAACCCGAGGTTTAACAACCTAGGATGATCGACTGCTCACGCGACCTATTGGTGATAGTATGCTAATGCCTGCAGTCGATAATTAGATATTTATATACAGCATGTCTATCCATGAGTCTCATTCATGGTAGCAAATAGTTGCGCGTAGACCGTGCTATTGATTGTCGGCCCATGGGTTACGTTCGAGGTAGCTCATAGATAGTTTCCTTTTTGTGTGAGAGCCACGAGACTTTATCGTGGTATCCGGATGTGCACTGCTTGTTGCAGTGGTTGAGTATGTTGCGGGTATATTTGTTATACCGCTGACCAGGATGGTAGCAGACTGATATTGGTACTCTGAGGGTTGGGTTACTTTAGTTTGTTTCCTGTGACTTACATTATGTGCATTATGAGTATGCACTATTGTCAATATATCCACAGAGTGGTTGTATTCACCCCCTCCTTACTATTCCTCTAGGTTAGCTGATGGAGGACGTGTCCGGTTGACCTACCTTTGTGTCGCTCAGAGAGTTCCTTGTCGTGCTTGTCTCCCTGCATCGTCGAGATACTGCTTTATTTACTTTATCGGTGTTGCATTTTATTATGCACTTTAGATTTTGTCGCAGTTTGATTTGGTGTCATAAAACTATTTTACTTTAATGGATATATGTTTAGTCATGCATGCATGCAGTTATTAAAATACTAGTATTACTATAATTATTTCGAGGTTTTTACCAGATTTGGTCTATGTATTTCGGAATATTGTCACTAAGGGGCTCCTCTGTTATTTGGATGACGGATATGCCCCCAGGACGTGACAATTTTATTGGTTTACGGTTTTGGTTTATGGGTTTTGTGTTTCGAGGATTTGATTTCCCTTGGATTTTTGGGAGTTCTCGGGTTTTGGGACCAGGCGAGCTGAAGGATATCTCTGAGCTATAGGAAAAGTATTGTCTTTAGTAGTTACGGTACTTTTGTGGCTAGGAAAACTATTGACTTAGTGAAATTGCCCCTACTCATGGCGTGGGACGAGTTCGACGACGTATTGATCTTGAGTAATCTAATGATGATTTCAGAGGTACGGATTCTTTAGAGGTGTCGACTGATGTCGAATTAGGAAGCTAGGAATATGGCCTGCTAGTCATCCATTTGAAGGTCAAGGAGTAAACCCTCAGAAAATATCAGTCCCTACTATTAGTGATTTGGTTATGGATAAGACGTGTATGCGCATTAACCTTTGGTTAAGACGATGAAAGATCGCTTTACCTTATTATAGGAGGTATTGGAGCGGACATTTATCTCGTCTCCCATTTCTTCCAGAAAAGATCCGGAACTCTTTGTTAAAAGAGAGATGGACCTTTGAGGTTATGCATCGATTATCGATGATAGAATGCGGTAGTTGTGGAAGGAAAGGAATATCCTTCATTGTGGATATATATGATCTATTTAGATCAGCTATAGGATACCTATATATACTCTAGGATTGATTGGTGATTGGTGTGATGATATTGTAGTGACATGGTGTCCTACAATTATCATTGTCGTTGTGATGATTTTTATATCATCAGCTTAGAGTAAAGAGAATACATGTGTGTAGCGATGACAATTTCATACTTGGTATGAATTGTTTGAGCTTTTGATTATCTTATTAGACTTATTGACGACTTAGTCGTCCAGGGATTTGGGAAATCGTGTATTCTGGACACGATTGGATCATTTGTGATGGTGGTAGTTGGAGTTGAGCACTCGTCCACCGTAGATGATGATTTTTTTGGTATTGATTTGATTATTACCATAGATATAGATAGGATGTTCTAGTGGTACTATACCGCTGACTGGTGATGGAATTTATTTGGTCTAAAGCTTGTGAAATTAGTTTCACAGCTCAGACAATGATTGACTTTTACACCCGTGTTGTTTGATCATTCTCGGGTGGAAGGAAGGGTATTGTATGCGGATGCAATGTTTCAGAGAATGGAGCGTTTCTGATTTAGTTGATCGAGACGTATCCCGTGTTTACGTCAAATGAGGAACTACGAGATGGGTTGTCATATATTTATGACGTGGACTTCGCAGTTATTATATTGTTTAGAAGAGGTGAGGAGCAGAAATGCTCATGGAGTTTTGGCTAGCTACTGGATAGCTACTATAGAGTAGCTGGAACACAAATGGTTGTAACAAGGAAGTTTGGTCGCGATAGCCTTCCACGCACTTGTAGAGTGTGTGGTGGAGTGGATTTTGTACGGTAGATGGACGTCTCTTGTGAAAAGATAATTCCCCGTCTCTGACTTCAAGGAGGATAATGGTTTCCGGAGTTGCATTATTTTAAGGAACAGATGTTTCAGGAAATTCCGATTCCGGAATGGAAGTGGAAGTATTTCATTATGGATTTTATGGTGGGTTTGCCTAGGACCCGTCAAGGCCATGATGCGATTTGGGTAGTCGTTGATCGACTAACCAAATCCGCGCACTTCTTAGCTATTCGGAAGACGACTCTTTGGATCGTTTGATAGAGTTATATTATCGGGAGATCATCAGATTGCATGATGTTCCTTTGAGCATTATATCAGATAGAGATCCCTGGTTCACGTCTCGATTTTGGCAGAGTCTGCAGCAGGCCTTAGGCATGCGCCGCTTTAATCGTGCATTCCATCCGCAGATAGATGGACAGTCTGAGCGGACCATTTAGATACTAGAGGATTTGCTGGGGTCCTGTGTTATGGATTTTGGGAGCAACTGGGAGGACAAGTTGCTAGGACTCATAGAGCTCAGTAGGAGACAGGGTTGGTCCGTACTATCAGACGTAGGATGGCAGAGGCACAGGATCGCCAGAAGAGTTATGCAGATCGTAGACGGAGACCTTTGGAGTTCTCTGTTGGTGATCATGTATTCCTGCGAGTCTCACCCACGAAAGGGGTGAAGAGATTTGACCTTCGTAGTAAGCTAGCTCCTAGATACATTGGTTTGAGGTTTTGGAGAGCATCGGAGCAGTCGCTTACCATCTAGGGCTACCACCGTTTTTGGCTGGCATCCAGGATGTGTTTCAAGTGTTCATGCTGAGGAAGTATATGTCAGACTCTACACATTCTATCAGATGTATCAGGTTCCATTCAACCTGATGCTACTTACGTAGAGGTTCTGGTACGGATTTTGGATTTCAAGGAACGACAGTTGCGGAACAAGGTTGTGTGACTTGTCAAGGTCGAGTGGAGTCACCACACCGATGAGGAGGCTATTTGGGAGCTTGAGGAAAAGATTCAAACTCAGTACCCCACTTAGTACTTAATGTGTGGTTTTCCCCAAGTACTTGAGTTGAGTAGTGTGACATTGCTTGTTAGTACTTGAGTAGGAAATTTGGGGACCAAATTTTTATTAGTGGGGGAGAATGTTAAATACTGAAATTTAAAATACCAAAATTTAATGGTCAAATATTTTGAGAAATAATCTTGGAAATTTTTCGGGATTTTTAGGAATTTTTCTGGATTTAAACGGACTCCGTACGAGATTTTTACGGGGATAAAATAAATAGGCTTTAGAGGGGTCTATTTAAAGGGGATAAATATATGGAAAACCTAATTTATATTTTATATTTCCCTTTTTCCTTTCCCTCAAGAACCCCTATTCCTCCTTCTGGTTTCTCCTCTGCGTGAGCCCAACTTCCACTGGCGCCTCTTCTTATGCCGGCGACGGCCTTCTCTTCGTCTCAGCCTGACTCGGCAGCGCGGCGTGCCTTCTTCGAGCACGAGGTCGAGCCTTCTCCCCGGGCGAAGCCGCGCCGCAGACCAGCGCCTCGCCGCCACCTCGCCCTAGGCAGCGGTGTCGTCGCCCCGCTGTGAGCACCGTCGCCGCGAGCTCTCTTCCTTGTCGTCCGCAGCCGACTTCCTCTGCCCTAGGCGACGACCGACACCCTTCTTTCCGAGCGATCATCGGTTTCTTCGCAGCAGCCGGCGCCGCCTTCCCGGTGCCCAGGCCGTCGGTCCCTCTGCCGCCGAACCACTGTCGTGCTCGCCGATTTCCTGCCAGCGTCGCCGCGATTTTTCCCTTCGCGTGATTTGCCGTTGGTCCGGAGTAGGTAAGGGTCTTTTCGCTTTTGGTCGATCGGTGAGTATGGATGGTGTTATTCATTAGGCGAGGAATTTGGGTCGGTGAGAGTGGTCGTGCAAGGCCTCGGATGGTAGTGGTCATGGGTGGATGTGTCAGTGAAAACAAGGGTTAGTCGGAGTTGTAGTCAATTTGAAATGAACTTGGGGTTTTGGTTGGTGCGATTGGGTTGATTACGGTGTTATTCGTTTGATTGGTATGTTAGTGAGCGATGAATGGTTCAAAAATGTGTTACTCGGAGGATATGGGATTTGGGCTAAATTAAATTGTATGGATTATTTGTGGACCAGGAAAAATTGGAAATCGTTTGGGTTAATTGAGATATAAAGGAAATCGATTAATTATTCGATTTGTCGTTGAATTGTATATTTTGTGCTTAACTATAGTTATGCTGCCTGCAGGTTTCGGTCCCGAGGCAGGTCCACAATCGTGACGGTTTCGTTGTTTTCACGATCATTATAGCAGGCGGGTACTTTGACTTATTTTTTAGATATAGTCAAGTTGATATGCTAGTTAGGATAGCTTGCAATAATTTTCATGTTTATATGCCTAGTATGTTTTGGTGCCTACTTGATACATGCATATGATAGGTTATGATTATACCTTCCCTGTTTTTATTTGGATCATAGTTACTTGGATTATGGATATGTACATATCGATTGTACATATTATTCGGATAGGTATTTTGAGTAGGATTGACATGCTTTAGTATCATGCACCATCTTGCATGATTGCATCTTTGGGCCACGGGGTTCCATTATTGTTGAGCCCATGACCCATACGACCGCATACACCGCCACTCCGTGGTTAGTGGTACATCGTGAGGGTGTGTCGATTACTCTGTCGACTCCACCGCTGCTCATGGGTAGCGACGAGGCAGCGTGGTAGTGGGCAGGGATCCCTCCTCTGGTCTATGACACCGGGAGATGAGAGATTAGCTCCCCCACTCTGTTTGAGGCAGGAGGATAGGTGTACTCCGACAGCATCCTGTCCACTCGGTCACTCAGGAGCAGTGATGGCAGAGTGCACAATTGTCATAGCCCTACCCACTCGGCTTCACCATCGCGTGTGAGGCGGCTGACTGGCGTCAGGGGTGACCATGTCATTTGCACGGCATGTATTTTTGCATGGATCACATTTGTATTGTGTTTGCTGCATTTTATTGATGCCTTGGATGTTGCATATGATTGTCATGCATACAGGATTCATATTCTTATATGGTGATGACTTTATCTCTTATAGTAGGGCACATGCTCCTATATCAGGGTAGGAGACTCAGGTGAGTACAGTCCTTTTACATTTATTTCTTTCTTACCATATATATGAGACTGTACTGGCATGATTAGTATTGTTAGCTATTTCTTACTATTCATATCGACTAGTATCCGCTAAGTTCTTTGAACTTACCCCGTGGTTTTATATTTATTTCAGGATGATGCTGTCAGGAGAGTCCAACTGCCAATCCCCCTCGTCGAAATAAATAGGTTTTATTGGTCTATTGGTTTTTTTTGGATTTTGTATAGAGGATATGTATAGGTCCTGATGTTGTGGTATGTACTTATGGAAGTTTGGGAATAATTGTGGTGTCCTTATGGACTATTCAAGTAGTTTGGTTGTATGTTCCTGCTCAGATGACAGAAGGGGTAAGTCTAGATGTTATAGACTTCATTTATTTACTATGATGGTTGGCCTGAGGCCTTATGATCTGCGTGTGTAGATGTTTTTGTTTCGGTCGTGTTGACCGATGTATAGTGGCCGTGTAGGCCTTGTATCAAAATTGATATTGTCACCCGTACAGGGGAGATGCTGCCGGATTTTTGTCTGGCGGGGACTCCCTCGGGGCGTGACACTTGATCACTTGGTTACCAGGATTCATAAACTTTAGTACTTAGCCTGGAGGTCTAGAGTTCGAATCCTGGGGAAGGCAAAAACCCACTTCCAGGGGTGGGAAGTCCAGGTGAGTAACGACGGGCCAATAGGGGCGACGGTCGTCGACGATAGGGATCGCGTCAATTCGCAGGCGCGGTCGTCGACGATAAAGTCGTCGAATTATAGAGTCGTTACAATCCATAATTAATTTGCTCTTATTTATAAGATTGAGACCCGTACAATAATAAAATATGATAATAATAAAGAAAATAAATCAACATCTCGATGATACAGTGAAATTAGCATGACAAGAGACTCTGAACGATGCGAAAGTAGATCAATAGTATACGTCCTCTATCAACTAATCTGGAGGTCAAAGAAAAAAAAATAAATATAAATCATTCAATTGGTGTATAGAAAATTAATGCATAATGATATAAACATAATAGAGGTCAAAGAAAAGTAAACTCGAGTAACCTAAATCTCAGAGTACTAGTATCAATCTGCAACTAACCTAATCAGTCATATAATAAATGCACCTGTGATATACACAACTAACTGTAAACCTACGGACAATAAATATCAAGATACCACAATAAAGTCTTTTGACTCTCGTGGTAATACCAAGGGGCACTATCTGCGGACAACAACATGCTACCACAGATGTGATTCGCGGACAAATAGACAATATACAGAGTACTGTCTGCACGTAACAACATGCTACCACGAATGGATCTCGTGGAGAGAGACAATATAAAGATCATTGTCTGCGCGCTGCCATGAATGGATCTCGTGGGCAGACAAGTAATATAAAGACTTAATGTACACGGACAACGACATGCTACCACGAACGAATCTCGTGGATAAACAAAGTGTATAACTATTTAGCTATCGACTATACGCACCCACATGCTATCACGAATATATCTCATGGACAGTCGACTATCCTAATTTATTACGTCTAGGATTCGAACACATCTAACATGAAATGTCTATCAAGACCGATAAAATAACTAATCTACTAATAAACACGTTAGAATTATTAAATTTAGGATTCCAACACATCTAGCATGAAATATCTATCGAGATCGATAAAATAACCAATCTACTCTATAATAAATACGTCAGAATTATTAAATCTAGGATTCCACGCGAGTCCAGAGAAATTTTTTTAAATGCTCCTAATATTTACTAATTTTATTTAAAAAAAAATATATCTCTAATATTTAATAAATGCTAAAATATTCTTTTAAAAATAAAATTATCATAAAACAAATCTTCTCCATAAATAACTTAGAAATATAAAAAATCACTAAAATATTTTTTTTTAATTTTTAAACTTTTGTAATCTTATATTTAATTATTATTACAGTTGAGTCATGTAACAACATAATAACAAAACCAATACGAAAGGACCTTTGAATTTAAACACAAAATCATTTTAAATCTACGTACATCACACCTCATTAATTAGTAAAATACTAAATAAATAAAATGTAGTGTGTATTATTATATTATAGTGATTTTTTAAAATATATGTATGTTTATAAATTTTAAAGGGAAAAAAAAAACAGAGTCGATACTTTTTATACAAAATCATTAAATTTTACCGGTTTCACACAATGACCAAAGCAATCAGCGGTTGGGGATGAGCAACACTGCTCCCTTGGTCCACTCGCTTCCGGACCATCCGGCTCGACCGCCCACGCCATTTCCCCCGTGAACCCCAACATCATCCCCCCACCACCACATCATATTTTAATCATTCCAACGCAATATTAAACCATTCACCAAACTATGAAAAAGAAGGGGAAAAAAAAATCCTTTCGACCGTCCATTCACTGGAGCAATATAAATATATTTTAAAAAAAATAAAAATCGAATTTCAATACAAATCTAAAACTCTCTATGATTTCAGAACGATCTTTCATTGCTATGATAAATGGATCAAAAGATATAGTCATTCTTAATTTATTTTTTTTTATAGTCATCAAGAAATTGACGATAAAAAATGTTAAAACGAATGTAACCATCTTTTTACTATAAAGAAAAAAAAAGAAAATTAAACTGAATATTCTGAATTATTGTATAAATGATTGAAATTGTTTAATATGTCTCTGTCAATTTATTTTCAATCATCATCATAAAGAAGCCTTAGATTAATAATTAATATGCATGGAGAGTCGGTATTCTTATATTTATAAAAAATTAATTCATTATTCTATTATTCAATGTCTATATATACTCGTGTCACTAGAACGAGGCAATATTCTGAATTAATATCTACAAGTATGTTAATGTTAAACTGTTATAGTTGCCTTCAATTATTATTTATCTGCTATTGACTCAAAAATCATCATCCTTCTTTTTCCTCCTTTATTACGACCTTGCTTTTCTCTCTTTAGAAAAAAGAGATTAAAAGGCCTCCTCCTTCTCTCAGTTCTCGCCTCGCCTCGCCTCGCCTTGCTTTCCTTTTGCATGCCATGGCAGATCACTTCACTGATTTCTTCACTCCTTATTATCTGCAGTGCGCCCACCGTCCTCCTCTCCGGGAGGAGGCCCTCCCCTTGCTCAGCCTTCGCCCGGCCGACCCCGACGCGGAGGGAGCAGGCTGCTTCGTGGAGAGCGATCGGAGCCGCGAGAAAGCACTCGCAGTTACCCTTCACATCGGCCTTCCGAGTGGCAGTAGTACGACGTCTGCAACTGCTGCTGCTGCTGCAGATCGAGTGGAGGTAGATCTTAATGATAAGAATAGTTGTGACAGCGAAGACGAGAAGGAGGAGGAGGAGGGAGAGAAGGAATTAGGGCACCCTAATTCGATCAAGATAGGGATTGGGAGGCTGAACAAGGGGCAGTACTGGATCCCTACCCCTGCGCAGATTCTTATCGGTCCTACGCAGTTCTCCTGCCCTGTCTGCTACAAGACTTTTAATAGATACAACAACATGCAGGTGCGCTTCATCTTATCATCTTGTCTTATACATGCTATATATATGTGCATGAGAGATCTATCAAGGCTCCAGGCTCCTTATATATCACTATATATTTTTAATTTGTTTATCTTAATTATTTTCTGTGTTTCTTTAAGAGCAAATTAATTAACCTCGAAAGACTCTTCGTGTCAGGAATATTTCTTTATTGATTCGACGAGATCAGTGGTGCGCCATTCATAGGATTATATATATCATACATGAGTCTATGGATATATAGTATGTTTGTTTCCCAAATCTTAGAGCAGAAAAAAAAAATAGATACATAAACACTAAATCCCACAATTCTTTCCATATTTCTCTATTATATTCCTTTGTTTCTTTAAAAATTTTGGTGAACCTAATTAACAATTTTTCTTAAAAAATAGTTGTAATAATTTTTAACATAAAATTATCTATTAAATTTCAAATATATGCCGGGATGTAACAGGATTACCTTTAATATATAATCAATTCGCTCAGATTATATATATCTGTTTTTTTTTCAAGATCTTCTAAAAAATTTCAAAATGTCATCGTTAATTTATTCTCAACGATTACCAGTACTACAATATATATATGATATATATACCATATGTGCCTGATTGAGAATTAAGGGTAAAAGGATAGCGAGTTGAAAATTTAGAGGGAGTTTTCTAAAGTTTTCCCATAGTATCGCTTGGAGTATAAGACATTACCTTAATTTACACAAAAGTACCTTACTTTCCTTAATTAATTCATGATTAACTGCATATATATAATATATCTATATATATAGATGCATATGTGGGGTCACGGATCGCAGTACCGGCGGGGCCCGGAGTCGCTGCGCGGAGTTCAACCGACGGCGATGCTTCGGCTTCCATGCTACTGCTGCTCGGCTGGGTGCCGGAACCACATCGACCACCCTCGTGCGAAGCCGCTCAAGGACTTCCGCACCCTTCAAACCCACTACAAGCGCAAGCACGGCTCCAAGCCCTTCGTCTGCCGGCGCCGGCCCGACCACTGCCGCAAGGCCTTCGCCGTCAAGGGAGACTGGCGTACCCACGAGAAGAACTGCGGCAAGCTCTGGTACTGCGCCTGCGGCTCCGACTTCAAGCACAAGCGCTCGCTGAAGGACCACGTCAAAGCCTTCGGCCGTGGCCACTCCGCCGTCGAAGGCGCTGCTCCTTTCAATCCTCTGGAGGCGCCGCAGCAGCCTCAGGCGACGGAGGAGGAGGAGGAGGAAGAAGAGGAAGAGGAGGAGAGGGAGCCGTCGTCAGGGGTCGAACATGCACCGTTTTGATTGGTTAATTCTAATTCTAATTAATAATTAGAAGCGTGCTATATATGATTAATTAGTTTGCTTGGTTTTGTAATTGTATGTCTTAATGTTGCAATGAAATCAAATATGCATGCATGATCATCTACCCAGTCAAGTTTCATAATAAACTAAATTATTCCTTATGACTAGCGACAATAGTTAATTCTGAATTGGATAATATATTTTTCATAATTTATCTCTTCCGCATCGCACCAATAATAAACTAAATTGCTTTACTAAAAGATAACTTTTGTATATGTTACCAAAATAAGTTTATAGACAAGATTGGATATGGCTCATCTACCCTAAACCTTAGCAAGCAAACACAATGCACGCAGAGAATGAAAGAAAGACAGTTTTTTGTATGGGCACCTGCAAAACCTCAGTATTCACAGCTAAACACGGTATACGTAGTCTACAGTACTGCAGGCTGCAGCTTGTTGTGAAAGCAGTCAAGTCAATGTCATATCAGTCCAAAATGAGTCCATAATTATATCAGAAGCCCTGGAAGTGTGTGTATACATAAATGGTATAGTTGTATATGAGCCAAATGAGCAGTAACAGTACTGTGCTACTGCGAGTGGTACTGCCATAGATGTGCATATATATCGACGTGAGAGAGGCTCCACCATGCAGATCATGCAGATGCAGAGGTCAGATGAGGTTACACCAAACTTGATCCTTACGCTTTGTCCACTTGTCCTTTTCAATACTTCCTCTCAGTCTCTGCATCATTATTTATATTTATGTTCTCCATTCTCTATACCCATATGCCATATCCTATTTGTGTGGCCACCAACTTTTAAGTATGTTAAATATATAAAATTATAGGTTATACATAGTTTAGTTTATTTATACATTATGATTTTCATATTGTCAATAGAGCCTGGAGATTACTGTTGTTTGATAGACCGAAGGGCTCTATGCAATTTGTGACTAGTCGGTGCATATACGTTTGATTTGATAGTAAAATGTAAATATTAAAATAATATATTAAGTGATCGATATATATATATATATATATATATATATATATATATATATATATATATATATATATATATATAATCTTTGGATCTTCCAAAACTTAGTGTACATAGATATATTGAGGGCAAAGTTATATTATTTGGGTAGACTAAATTGCGAATTTTGAAAATAGTTAGCAACATATAGCTTTTGTCTCTTTCAAAATCATAGTATATAAGTAATTTGAATTATAATATATTGAAGATCATCTCGATCTGTGATATCGAGAAAAACTAATCTATGACTAGACGCATAACCATCCTCATCGGTCATCTATTACGCCAGACGCTTCGCGTCTCGGTCCGATCATCTATTATGTCAGACGTTCCGCGTCTCGACCCGGTCATCTATTACACCAGATGCTCCGTATCTCGGTCCAGTCATCTATTACGCCAAATGTCCCGTGTCTCGGCTCGGTTATCTATTATACCAGACGCCCCGCATCTCGACTTGGTCATCTCATATCTCGTCCAAAACACATTATCTCAAATGTACGACTTCTTACTGCATAATTTATTTTATTTAGTCAGAGGACGTGGCGGATATTTCTTGCTCAGGGGTCTACTGGACAATCCTTGATAGCATCTCTCTCCGACCAAAAAACAGATGTCCATACTGGATTTCAGAGGAATATCTATCGCATTAATGAAGAGTTGTCTCCTATCAACCACACGTCGTGTATTAATTACGGTCTACGCGTCTGCAGCATTTATGAAGATAATGACCCCTACTACTTCTTGGAGCAGACGTAAACACATCATGAAGTCATACCGTCCATACCGACAATACTATTTAGCAGGAGGATTTTCCTTCTATATATAACCTCTCCGGAGGGGGAGAAGGAGGTTCGCGCATTATCTACTCTACTTGTCCATTCTCTTCACTATTTTCTTGTTAATCTCTGTCTTGAACATCGAAGGGGACTTATCGAGATCCATCTCGACGCCCTTAATCACTTGCTGCCTTGCAGGACTCTCGAATCGGCTCAACCCTCCTCATTCAGCTTGGCCCACCACCGAGGAGATGTTCTAGCTGTCATCTTTCTCCCTTCGCGTCAGTCCCGTTCGTCCGAGTTATCGATCCTTACCGTCTTCGTCACGGGACATTTCACCATCCTTGTTTCGACATACAACCGTCTGCATTTTGAACGTGGAAGTAGTAGTCATCTCATGCGTTCTGCCAAAAGAGTGATAGTAAATGGTGAAGCAAACTCATTTTCATTCTTCTTCACCTTCTTTTCTTCCACTTGATAATTAAACAAACCCTTAATTATAGGTGTGGATGGATCATGGATCGGACAAAATAAAGAATTCAATCTGGTGCAGTTTAGGAGACACTGCTCAAACCCAAGTGCCTCCTTAGCTTGGAAACTTTACTATTTATTTATTTACAAAGCAAAGACTGAATCAAGAATAAAAGGCTCAGCTAGCTAGCCAAAGGTTGAAAGCATATCTATAGTACTTGTCAGACATGACAATTTACTGCCTTAATTCCCTGGGCAGTTGAAGTGTCAAGATCCCAAGAGCTAAAGCCTTTCTCATTCTTGTCTTCTACATGCAGCATCTGCATATCCTGTACACATTCCATCACTGCAAGTGAAGCTCACAAAAACAAAACTTGGCCATGCAAAGAGACAATGAATGAAGACCCCACAGGAGAATATATATATATATGTGTGTGTGCGTTTTCTGATTCTGTTCACTTTTCGAAAATAAACACACATTTAAATGGAGTTCCTTGTTTAGTAGTGGAATTTACCTTTTTAATCCGCTTGTTAACTGTCAAAGTTCTTTAAATTATATTAATTACAGCATTATAGTATTATATGAATTTATAACAGTGCTAAAGTAGCTAGCCAAAAACAAAATGCATATACATATATTCAGTAACATAGTAAACCAAAATATATGATGATAATTATGCTTCGATCAAGAATTCACTCAACAAACTGATCCCTCGGAACAAGCTCATGATGGTTAAAAGATGACAAAAAGAGCAAGCATCGATCTCCTTCCTTAGCCTTCTTTTTGACAAGAACAATGTTTCCCTCATTATGACATGAATGAGAAGCATGGCGGTGTGGGAACAGCTTCAAACAGTGCGAAGCTGATCTATTCGATGAACATAACAAAAGGGAAGAAGAATCTTTACTTTCTTTACTGATTTTTCCCTTTTCAGAGAGAAAGATGGCCATTTTCTTTGGATATGATCTTCAAAAGCAGATGCACTACATGTTACCTGAACAGCTTTGTTGCTGATAATTAAATTGCAGCATGGAAACCCCAGCTATAATCAGTGCTTTCGTATCAGATTGGCCGACTCAACCAGTTAATTATCTGAAACTCAGTTGAAAGTGAACTAGATTGATCAACCAGAAAAGACTATATAGTTTAGTTTTAAAATGTTAAGATGTAAATCTTTTTCTTAAATCTAGCTAGCACAAACCTTTTTAATGTATTGTGTGCTCATTTACAACTCTATCAAGATTAATGACTTGTGCTAAGAATAGAGAAAACATACAGATAATTTCCAAAGCATATATTAAGAAGACTTTTAGCTGCAACACAAGGTAGTTTGTTCCTTGGCAATAAACTATGAAATGCGCCATCACATCACTTTGTCTTTTTGTTCACCTAACTAAAGGGCAGTTCTCTCCTTAGCTTGCTGCTCAGTTTTACTGGTTTTGAAAATTTCTCTACTTGCAAAGTTGGATCATGTTCATTCTTCCCCCCTTTGCTTTTGTTTTAGGGCAAAAAGAGTGGTCCAAGCTCTCTTTGTCCATGAACAGAGAGAAGAATTTAGCACTGCTCCAAACAGTATCAGTCACCTGATGATTGCCTTGCTGTGGTCCTCTGCACAAACTCTGGTTAACTCTTGTAGTGGGAGCTCAAGATCACTGATGACCAATCACTATCAGCCCAACTTCATTTGTCCGTCGATTTCCACTACCATATTGATCCAACGGTCGAGATCATCAGTTCACCACTGATCCATCAAGGCAAACAACAAAGGCGTGAAGCATTCAATATATATATATATATATAGATAGATTGGAGATCCTAACACATGGGACAATTTTACAAGGGCCTAAAAATAAGGGTAGCTATAACGATAGAAGGATCTTTTGAAAGTTTTGCCTTGGTCTAAGAAGAGCTAAGGGGTGAGACAAGGACAAACATAGTCAACCGCCACCGGCCGATGGAGCACATCGATTTAGGTTAGTCTAGTTCATCTTGACTAGACCCAATTGCCCTTTCGGAGTACACCTCCACTAGATCGAGCACTTTCAAATACACAAACAACTACTTTAAATTGAGCATGACTAATTGACTACTAGTCTACTTAATTAGACAAGTTACATTTGCATGAATATCTTGGTTCGATCATCTTCACAAAGTTTCGGTTAGTGTTCATCTCCAACTTGGACCCTACTCTTCATTTAGTACAAACTAGATTAATTAGTATAAAGTATGTTTAAATCTAATCAAATTGGATATATGAAGGGGATATGGCTAAGGCAAACAATTAATTAACTAGCTAGAGAAATTCCTAAAAACCCATCTTTATTATGGAGGAAAGATAAAGAAAGTTATACCCTAATCATAAAGTAGACTTAATTGCTCTTCTTCTTTTTTTTTTCTTTAATTAACTTTTGCTCCCTTCCCTTTCACTTTTAAATTAAAGTGATAATATATCACCACCTTTACCCTACCATCATGATATAGAATTCCATCAGAAAAGCCTAAGGACATGATATGTCAGAAACATCTGCTGAAAATCTCATCTCATGCATAAGACTAAGTCTTTGTTTTGTTGCATGAAATTCCAAGAATCTTATAATTAATAATTAACATAAATATATACTAATTAATTAAACTTCTCTATATCAAGGTAATAAGGGTTGAGTTTGCTTGAATAAGGAAGAAATGACATAAAGTATATATAATGAAATGTTATATATTTATATATTTTTGTGAATTACTTTGTTTGATTTTTTTTTTTTTGTCTCTTAATTAATTTTGGTTGGAGCTGATAAAGGTGCAAATTGAAGTGGATTGGATGATTATGCAAACTCGTTAAGTCTCTATTAATATATACTTTATAAAGGGTTAGATGAATCTTTTGGTTCAATCATATATAATTAATCCATTTTGAAATCGTTCCCCTCATTGACCCTTGCCACGTGTATGATAGTGCCACATCACTGTATCTCTAGTCATTCTCATTATTTAATCGAGTATGAAGAAAGGTGAGAGTACAAATTAAGTGGGCCCTAAAGCGCTCAATGTATAGTATTATTTAAGCATGAATTGTGATGAATCAATTAAATTTCAACAATTGACGTACGTGGGATAATTCCATATATATCTTAATCTTCCTTTTAAAAAAAAAAAAAAAAGCAAAGTAGATTTTATACGGACTCAATAATTAATTAATTTTAATTTCATTCATCTAAAATTGATTGATATATTTTGAGAAATTAAATATTCTAAAATTAATTATCTACCTAATCAATTTTTAATTTATTATTTTCTAAAGTTTATCAATTCAGGTACGCCAGCTTCCATCTTTCAATTTTTTTTATTGGCACTTGATATTTGGATCTTTGATCTGACTAATATTTAAGAGTGAACGGTTTTACCTTACAGATCTTTAAGATGTCTCGTCGACAATTGAACCGGATAAGATCGGAGTTCAAGTGACCTCCACCGACCACTAAGAGTCCATCAACCACCAAATGTAAATCAGAAAAACACTCATAGTCTTTTCGATCACGGTTCAGTCCGGACTTTGCAGTCGCGCCATCTCTGAACGATGGTCCAACGTCAAAATTGTACTCCGTCCATCGGACCAACTCCTGAGTTGGTTCAATAGATTTTTCTTAAATTCGTTGTTGAACAATGTCATAGCAAATGATCGAATTGTGTCTTCCTATGGAATGTGATCTCTTCATTTTTGTCGTTGCACTGTGCCCCGGGGGCATGATATCCTTACCTCTCTCTTTTTGCAAAAACTTAGAGCCATCAATCTAGCGGCCTCCATCAATCTGTCCCACGGTCATTGTAAGGGAGGTAAATAACGGAAGATCTTTGACCTTGATGTGCATGTTTGGTCGGGATAGAGAGTCATTTGAGTCCAAAGAGAAATTTTAGACTTTCCTCCGGAATTGAAATTGATCCGTGCTCATTTCACGATCTCCTTATATCTCTCTGCGATGATGCAAACATCGTAGGTAAATCAAGACTTTGACCCTTGAGACTAGTAATTAGCGCATAGAGGGATGACACCTTCCCATTTGCGAGAGATTGACCCGTTGTCCTATAATACAACGTCTATATACGCTAGCTACTAGGCCCTTCTAGCGGGGCATCTCCTCATATATATCTCTCGACCTTACACTAGCTAGCATTGTCAGTTCATCGTACACCTTAGCACTTGTTTCAACAAGCTAAGGTATATACATCTTTAGGACCACCTCAATGCAAGAAGCCATTTAAAGAGGAAGGGAAGGGAAAAAAAAATACAAAATAATAAATTAAACACATTATCGAACAATCAATGTTTAATTTCCAACGTAACTAAACAACAAAAGTTTATGCCAAACCTTTGGTATAACTCAAGATGCCTCGGTTGGAAGCTTATGCACCATTAATGACTGCCTGATCATCAACTGCAATGCCCTGCATATATCTGCATTCAAGCCCGCTCACGGGCGTATGTCTTCCTGATCAGAATCCTGCAGGGCTCCACCATTAACACACACACACACACACACACGCCATTTCTCAATCTTCACATGCACAGAATCCAAACCTTGTGCGCTTGCTCCGTACGTACTGACAGAGTAGATACATACAGCTGCCATTAATGAACACGGAGCAAGCTAGCTGCCATAGCAAGTGCAAGGATATATACCTATGCCTGTGCCTTTGGCCTTAGTTTGCGCTTTGCCCTTTGCGCTTTGCCCTTTGCCTTTGCCTAGCTATGCATGGGGAAAGAGAGATGTATGTGGGTCACTGCAGGAAAGGAATGTGTCAGCTGCAAACTAAGGCAGATTCCTCCCTGCAGCTCAAATGGTTGTATACGCCTTTGTGCGACGAGAACAGCTAGCCAGCTGCTACCTTCCATCTTTGCAACGCTACTCGGGGAGTACGTTCGCTCGCTGTGGTTTACCAGTGCAGATCGGAGGCTTATGCTCGCCGCGCGAGTTCATCATGTTCCTGATTTTTTTTCTCAGGAAATTATATTATTAAATATTTTGGATTTGGATTTGGATTTTTGGTCTCGTGATAGATAGTACAACATTCGAATAGGTATGAATTTTAACAAACAAAAAAAAAAAAAAAAAACTGGATAAAAAAGAAGTGTCCGATTAATGATTTGGATGTTTATATTTTTTTTGCTTTCCTTTTTTTTTTATGATTAAAGCTGGGGAAAAGGTAAACAGTGAGAAAACATCGAGTTCATCATCTCGAGGGTTTGCACTTTTGGCTGGCAGTCACTAATTAACGCGGAATAATTCCATATTTTGTCATGACTACTGAATAATATATATATATATATACACTTCAAATTAAACTTGGTGTTTTGATATGAAATTAAATAAGGTTTGCCGTTTGCATGCATGGATTAACTGCGTTTTTGCGCGAAGATTGAGAGGAAATTTTTAAATATGTTTGGGGAATTAAAGACTATTCAACTAAGCCTCACTGCCATTATTCCGCGATCACATGAGAGTGGAGGTAAATCGCAGTGAACTATGTCCCTCGATACGTAAGACAAAATGTGTCATCTGAGCTCGGGGGGATTTTTAGACCCTCTCCGAAATCGACCTCACTCCATATCCAAAATAACCATACTACTTTATCACTGCACCATCTCCGTGGAGACTGTCCCAGCTTGTCCACGAACTGTATGAATGTAGGACAGTTTCAAAATTCTTTTTGAGCTAAAACTACAGTATGGTAATAAATAATGTTGGCAAAGGAATCGTGTGATTTGAACGAGTTGCGTTTATTGAGTTCGACGAGTCCTTGTCGAAAGGACATATATAATAGAGCGAGAATGATTTGAAGGATTAATTAAGAGACCGAATAATATACAGAAAGATTGTTGTTTCTTGCAGTTTATTGCTAGCTATGCATGAAAAAAATTAATTTATAACGCTGTCAAACTCATCTCGTTCTTCATTTAAATAAAGCGATTTTATAAAAATCAATTGGTCAGGCAGTTTTTAAAACATTTAAAATAATTTTCAAAAAATAAATTCCAGATAAAGGTTCAATTTTTTTATTTTAATATAATTTAATAACAAACTAACACACTAAAAAATAATAATAATAATAATAATAATAGTAACGCTTTTTTTTAACATTTATTTAGGAATAATAATGTACTGTCAATTTTTACGTCAACATGAAATACGATTAATTTAATTTTTAACTTTTTTGCTCTTTATTATAATAAATAAATTTATTTCTTATGATGTGAAATTCATTTATGTGGCATAATTTTAAATTTTGGTATCATTTAAATTTATAGTTCAGAAACACAATTAATAAATTTTCAATGCGAACCTGAACCGAAGTCACGTAACCGATGAAATTACTGAGCAAATATCTACTGCATCCACATGAGATTCGACTGACTCAACCATTGGACCAATAATTCGTATTTCGACCTCTTCGTTCAATTTCTGGTTCAATGTTTATATGCATGACAAGTGGCTTTCTGTATTGAAATGTGAATTAAATATATGAAGAAATATATTTTATTAATAGGTACATTAAAGGACTCTCAAAAGTTGAGAAGAGGTGAATCATCCCTCTTCGTTGAACTTTTTGTTGATATACAGCATCGAAAGACAAAGAATAGGTCACAAATCCACTGGAGAAAACATGACTAATTAATTTGGATTTCACAAAACCCCTAAAGTAATAATAATAATGGATTCACTAATGCATGTCCAAAGATACAAGGCAAGGCTTGCATTTGCTAGCAATTTATATATTATATGTATGTGTGTGAGAGAAAAGAAAAAAAAAAAATCAATCCCACATTCTTTGTAATTTATGGGAGGCATTGGCACATTCTGTACAACTCGGTAAACTGTGCTAAAAATACAATAGACGATTGAAAAATCCAAGCGTACATAAAAAAAAAATTTAGGATCTGCCTAACTATCAAAACTCAGATGACTCAAGAAATAAGCCCTCGTTTAGAATTGGAAGCACAACTTGCAGAATTCAGGAAAGAACTCCATGCAGCTGAAATCGTACCTTGATGATGGATATAGTTAACTTTCTGACTGCAATTTCTTCCAAATGACTGTTGGCACTCCATAGCAAACAGGAGCTGCTCCAATTAGCATGGGGAGTCGGCATGACTCTCGTGCTTGGCTCATGAAGGACACTATCCTGTTCCTCCTGCAACCTTGCTTAATAGCTGATAAATTCTGCAACTTTTCATTGGCTTGTTTCCTTCTAGTCTTTACGGAGGTGGTGCTCACCTCTTTGTTTATGTTCATGCAACTCAACTCTTTCACTAACTGGCCATCCCTTGGGCAATTGTCAAGAGGTTCTGAATCTTTGAGCAGCCATGAATTCAGCAAGGCCTTTCCAAACCGGTCAATATCTTTGTCCGTTACATCCCAAAGGTTTGCAATGACACATGGGGAACCACCTAACAGATATGATAGAGGAGCACCTTGTGGGGCATAACACCCTTTATGAACAAGTGCCCCACTGCTGCAGCCCATAAGAAGAGTGGCAGAACAGTGGTCTAACTTCCGAATTTCTTTTTCAGGCATATATTGTGTTCCTACATCATAAATGTCTTAGACTCACGTTGTTAACGAGATTGAAAATAATCTCAAGTCAACTTACCACTTCCATGACCAAAATACAGGAAGAGATCACGATTTTGCAAGGCAAAACTCAGCTCTTTAACAGTAGGAATTACTCCAGCTTTACCCTGTAGGAATTTAGTTGAATAAGAACATTATCATATGAATAAATCACAAGGTAAGAGTAATGAAACCAATTTAAGTGAGGTCATCGAGATAAATTTTACTGTGTGGATTCATATACAATTACCAAAAAACTCATGTAAGATTTCAAGAGATCACCTCCCATTCTTGGCTTCTAAACCATTGCTCGAATTCCACTTGTGTATCATTTAGATCTCCACTTGGGTTTAACAAATAGTAAGCATTAATGGGGTCGACGGCGGGGATGATGGTGCCAAATGCCTCATCCTTTTTGTGATGAGAACAGCTTTTGTCAAGTGTTGCAAAGATACTGCCTATGGACGGCATGCGATAAACCTCCTGGTTCCTTAAAATTGGTATGTTCTCCCATGGCAGCATCTGTGGTAATAATTAACAAACAATGATGACAAGATACACGAATTAGTTCTTTAACAAATCATATGATGAAAAAGGTTGAATTTAAAAGTCTACTGAAGGGTGTTAAAATAGTAATCTTTCATGAATGGCAAATGAAGACAATACAACAACCAACAACCAAATCTTATCTCACTAGGTGGGGTCGGCTACGACAAATGAAGACAATGAGCATCTAAAATGCATGTATTTAAGACAAGATTGCAAGTTGAACTAAGACACAGAAGTTGAATTCTTGCAAATTTTCATAACATTGCACAGTAATATTCAGCTTAACTTGAAAATAATTTCAAGTTGGAAATAACATGACTGAGATGCCTCACCTGAACATCAGAATCCAGCACTAGAATCACTGGTTCTCTGTCAACATGTTCTCCATATTCAGTAACCATTTCTCTAACCAAATCATGAATGGAATTGGTTGCAGCTTCTGTCTCAGGAGCTGCAGGAAAAACTCTAAATCTCTCTTGACCACAGCAGGCACCTCGGCCAAAATAGCCATTGTATAAAATCAACTGATGGATACATGATTCTGCATCAATTATTGACTTTGAACCACCAATGATAGAGCTGATCAAACTATAATTTATTCCATGTTTACAATGGGATTTCAGAGCATTGATTAATTTGTTAATCCTTCTGTCAATATTCCGATAAATTGATGAATGCTCACCCAGAAGTAAGCATCCCCAGGGTCCCAACCATGAAGTTTCTATGTTTCTGTTCAAAATTAAATAAAAAAGATCAATTTAGTTTAAATTTTGATAAATATAGCAATGCAAATCCTGATGACCCCATATATAACAAACAAAATTAAAATGTAACCGAATCAAAAAAAAAAAATCCGAACTAATTTTGCACAGTATGAACAAAATATAATGTACAGGATGCAAGATAATCACCCCAATAAAAAACGAGCATATAGAATTAGGCAAACCATATCCTATCAGTATCTTACCTCAGCAATTTGTTTAAACAGTTGTCAAGTCTGATTCTCTGAGACCACCAAGTAGCAAATTTTGTTTGTGTATCAGCTGGTGAAAAGGTTGAATTAAATAGAAAAAGAAAGTTCTCTTCCAAAAGCTTTCTAAAAGATGGCAATACACAATCTACAACAGAGTAATCCCATGGGCAACTCCATTGTTTGGCAGATTCTGTGTCAGCACCACTGAACTTTTGGCATGAAATGCCGACTTCAAGTTGGTCTGATGAAATGATTCAACATTTAAATAAATAAATAAAACAACTGTTAATGTTAGTAGTGTCATTTGAAAACTATTACCTTCCTCAATGAGATTCACAGGTAGTAACATAACAACAGGTTGGTTGTTAGCAACTAGTCTTGATACAAGTATCCAAGCAGGGAAAAACGAAGGCAGAAATAGCATTTCACCAATGAGGTTAGTATAATCACCTCCAAGCAAGCTTATACAAATTATAGGAATATTAGGAAGGCTCTTGAAGAAATCACATACATGTTCTTCCAGATCTTCAAGATAGTCTGGAAAGAATCTAAAACCAAAAGAGATATAGCAAAGAGAGAAGATATTATAACCATGCCAGTGTTGGTGTAGATGCATAATAGGTTGTTGCAAAAATATCCCAAACCTGAGAAATTTGGATAATTCTGCAGTGTCATCCATCATACTAGCATCAGAAAATACCTGAAAGACAAACAATATACATTTATAATAATTAATCCATAAGTAGTTAAAAATCATTATTATCCTGTAGTGAACCAGCAAAGGAACAGGTTTACTATGTTTACACATTTAATTAATTTGGTTAGCTGAGTTCTCACGCCTGAAAATGTGTTGGATTAAAAAGGTTGTCCTTGGAAAAACAAATTTTAGAAATCAAATTCTGATCTCCATGTGTCTGGATAATTTGAGATAATTCCTTAAAGATCTTTCACAAATTATATCTAATTCTAGCCATAGGTGTGAAACATGTAGAATCAGAAGTAAAAAAATCATATCCTTCTATGTATGGATGCCTTAGATTAGATAGAGACAACAATCCATAATTCTCCTGAAATGATATTGCCACTTCCGAAAACACGTGTATAGCATTGTGTATGAAAGAAAATCCTCTTTGAGAGAAAAAAAAAGAAAATGGTAAATATCCTAGTCCAATCATCCAATCCACAGACAGAATAACCTATAAGGTGTAATTAATCTTGAACTAGAAGGAACCTTTTTATGGGATGGCCAATATGACTTCAAACCTGAGTCAAGATACATGGCAAGCATGCTATGGTACTCTGCAATTAACATTATGAAATAGTGAAGCCACAGCCCTACAATGACATAAAAATTTGGTAGTGTTCTAAAAGCAGCAAGCAGCCACTTTAGTTAGTTTGGGCACCAACAAGGGCTACGCAGGCCATCTATACCGTGAAGAGGAAAACAATTTGTTCAGTTCATTAAATGATTAAGAACTTAATGAGGTCTCTTTGATGATTTTTCTCGGCTTAAGAAGATTAATTCTTATGATTTAACATAATAAATGATTAAGAACTTAATGAGGTCTTTTTGATGATTTTTCTTGGCTTAAGAAGATTAATTCTTATGATTTAACATAGCAAAGTAAATTTTTTATATAGTATTTTATATGTTAATATAAACATTGCTTTGCAAGTGATCAACACATAAATCCTACATATTCTACATTGTTATATTATGTATTTTATATGGTATAACTAATAAATTTTTCCATGATGAACTACTAATTGGATTGGATGGATTGCTTAGAATACTTCATTGGATATATATTCCTCGATTTCATCAATATAAATATTTTAGTACCAACTGTAAATGCACTATGCAACAAATAGAATGTTTACCGTGTGGAAATGCCTTTTTAAAATGGATTTGGAAAATTAACAGTGATGAATTTGGTGAACTCAGTGGCATAATCTAATGGACATGAGGATCGAAATAGACATAGTTCAAGTCGCACCACTTAGTCTTAATATGAGAACTTTTTTATTTAGAGGCATAGCACATATGACAATTTCATCATATGGAAAAGTAATGATATTATTTTCCAAGCAATCAAAACACAAATATAACTTTAGCACAAGGTACTAAAGAGCTATCCGGTGCACGAAGCCCCAGCCAATGTGAGGTCATGAAGAAGAGTCTCTTGCATACAATCTTACCTTGTATTGTAAGAGGTTATTTACGTGACTCAAACTCGTGACCATCAGAATGCACGACAGCAATTTTATCGTTGCGTCAAAGCTCCCTTACATTAGCACAACATATTAATATTATTAAATTGATCTCATTTTACAAAAACATTGAGGTTCAACCAAAAAAGAAGAGAATGTGTACTTAACTTTGTAATGCTTATATACTTTGAGTGAACCACGCTCAATCTTTATCATTTAACAAATAAATAAATAAACAAAGAGAAGATAACAAGTGCGACAAAATTAACAAGCACAAAATAACTAATGATAGCTTATAATGCAAGACTCATAAAGTAATCCTTGAAACCAAAATAGTTAATGATTATCCCCAAATATGAAGATTAAACCAAAAATAAATTATGCATACAAAATGTAAGTTATAAATTAAATTTAGATAAATGATTGACAAGATGTGTTGGTAATTTGAGGACAAGAAGATTGCAAGAAAAGCAAGCAGTGCAAGTAGATAGAAACATTAGGAATTACAAAGAATCAACAACAGACCTTGAGAGGTTGACTGTTGAAGTATTGACTCTCTACATTAGTACCAACTGAAGCTTGGTGGAAATATGCAGCCCAATGGTTTAAAGAGAGAGATTTTCCAGTTTGCACAGGTAATGAAGCAGAGCAATCTATTGTTGAGAATAGAAACATCAAAGATAGCAGGCGAGAGACCTGCATTATCAATGGGAACCAAAAGAAATGCTTCTAAGTAACTGCTTGATCAGTGATAAGCTGCTTATTGCCTATACAAAATTGGAAATGTCACTGCAATCAATGAATAGAATAACAAAATTTATTCATATTAGAAAGGAGTATGAGTGGTAACCTTGTGAAAAAGCAGGGGATTTTCACGGCAGAGTATGAAAGCATTAAGTAACCAAGTACATATAGTTGTCATCTGGATCTTGGAGAAACTGCAACAATTGGTCCTGCAAAGGACAAAAAGACAATCATGTCATCTTCTCAAGTAATTAACTATATCATATAAGGAAAATTATATACTTTTGTAAGGTCAAATGACCTGGGATTCTCTGATGTACAATTCTTCAAACAAAACCAACTCATGTTGTACAATACTGCTGCACGTTCCATGCGAAAGAAATCACCTAAAGTCTCATCCATGAGAAGGTGAATTAAGCTGGAATTAGATGTTCCATAGAACCTAAAAGATTTCCAATTGAACATCACAGAAATGCAACGACCAAAAACTTCATGCACTTCATGATCTCCATGCTTTCGAGAGTGAGTACCAAGACATTTCGCTAAACAAAAATGACAAGCAAATAAGGGAGTTAGTTACATCAATACCTAATAAAAAAATTGGCATCATGCAAAGAAGAATATCTTAAGGTGGAACAGCATTTTAATCAAGACGTAATACCAAAGTCCAATACCTATCTTGATGAGAAGTATTGTTGTGAGATGCCGACTATAAGATTCCCACTTCAGATAAAGAATATCCTGCATGAATCCACTTTCCACTACTTGGAGAATGAGGCACCTCCAACATTTTATTTCGTTGCATCCACATCCTTCTTCACTTCCACAAGCAGCTTCAGAACTCTTAAAGTGTCCCTTTGATAGTTTCAGCTCGAGAGTAACAGACCCATTGAAATTGGTAGATGTATTCACAACATTAATAGTTTGGGCAGTAGAACGGCTTCTTCTTGGTTTAGTTTGATAACTGAGATCCTTCTCTGAGGATTTAAATGACTTTTTAGAAGTTTTCTTGACTTGTATGGCATTTGATTTTAACCCCGAATTGTCCAAAAGCCTTAGCTCATCAGATTCCTCTCTACCCTGTCCTGAATTGGGAACATTTGTATGGCTACTCAGTGAAAGGCAGATACTGCATACAGGTAATTTTACTCCCTTGTTAGTTGAGCACATTTTAGTGTGATGTTGAGCTGAATTTCTGTCTTCCCCAATTATATAAGTTCCTGGCTTCTGATAGACATTAATATAAGTCCTAACAGAAGCCTGTTCCAGTTTTCCAAGAGCTGATCTATACAAGCCTAGTGCATCAGGCAAACTTCCAGCGCACTTGGTTTGCATTCTTTTGGAGAGGATATTTCTAGATAAATCACCAGCTTGCATGTCAATCATAACCTCAAAACTCATTTTACAACGGTCACATGAGATCATGTGGTCATAGTCCACAAGTAGTTTTTTGGCATAGTTAATCTCATTTGCAGCCATGTCCCAGCATTGTTTCCTACAGTATAATTGACCTGGCAAATACAGGATCAAGAGATCTGCTTCAGCCAATAAAAAATTAATAAATACCCGCAGAAATAGGAACGATAATTAAAAAAAAATACCTAAAAATATTGTGAAAGTAATTGCAAGGACTGGGAAGCCCCTTAAACAGGATATCTCTTTTCCTATTCGAAAAAGATGTTCTGCATCAGCACCATTACCAGTTGATTCACAGATAATGCCAACCTGAGTATGTAAGTTTATGCAGCATGACAACTAAAAACGAATAATAAAATATCATTAACAGAATAAAAGATTATGAACCTGCAATGTGCTTTCAAGGTAGCACCTAAGAACACCCCATACACTATGAAAAGAATCAATTGAATTGCCTGACTTGTTAGCACCCAGCCATACATCTGTAATAGCATTGCTCACTGCCTCGAGGCATATACGATCATTTGTAGATTGAGTAGCTTGATCAAGCTTGGTTTTTGCAGACTGTTCAGTGACTTTATAAATAAATTTCCTCCTAAATAATTTGTCCCTCAGACATAGCGCCTTTCTCGCATACGAAAGAGCCTAAGCATCACGATAACATCATAAGATATTTAAGGATATAGCAGAAAAAAAATAAAATGAGATACAAAATGAAGAATTGTATAATGTACAGGTGAATTAAGGCATCCTAGTAAAATAGAGAAAAGAAAACTATGAGACCATAGGAAAATGAGAGCTTTACTCAATGCATCGCTGTGAATAGAAAATACATGAGATAGATTATCACTTCTATTTGCAACCAACTCATCCAATAAAGGAATTATCTACAAATCACTTTTTGTGTTGTAATGTATCATGAAAGTTCTGATCGAGGTTCAAGGACTCAATCTGGCGGCGTGACTGGAATGGTCGGTATTTGTGCATGGACAAACGAAACATTGTGTCTGTGTTAACTCATGATGATGTTGTTACAAAGAAAAAGAGAGAGCATATGAGGTGCTTGAGGGTAGTAAGAAGAAAGACAAGGGAACCTTTCAGTCATCGTCCAGCATACTTGGACAATGATGATCTGGAGAAATTGGCGAACACCTTAGTAAACCTCCCTGCCAAATGCCTATTCATCTGGATATTGAGGAAATTGACTGGTCAAAATTGGCTAAGAGAAGCACCTCAAGGACTCGTCCATTTTCAGCTTATCAAGTTGCATCCATGATCCAACTTAATTAAAACCAGAACAAGCAGCACATAGTGAAACCTCAATCTACGATTCAAGTTACAAAAACATCTCTAAAATTGGACTCTTCAGTAGAACACACACCTATCTTCGACATCAATACTCTGGCATCGTTAGTTCAAGCCAACACCTAGGACCCCTATTGAAAAAGGACAGTCCAGTATACGAAGCTCCCGTCAATACAGAGTCTCAGAAAAAAAATCAGACCAAGATCTATTGTATGCAACCTTACCCTTACCACGACTCAAACCTAGGACCCCTATTGATCATATTTATAAAATTTAAGAAACGACAAATTTTGAACAGAGATTTGCACCATGTTAGATATTCATAGCCTAGTCTGACTAACACTACAAAACCTAAAGAATTAAGTAAGAAAGACAACATGTATTACCTGAATGAATCTTCCATTGGAGAAAAGCCTTTCAGACAAGTCGTAGTAAAGATATGAAGCCATGAAAGTAGATTCACTGGTCAAAGGAACCTAAAAGGCAAAAAAAGATCGATTGATGGTAAAGAGCTTATCAATAATAATAACCAAAATACAGTTTCAGCCATTTCAAAAATTTAACTCGCCTTTGAGATTAGAGACAATGCAACTTTTTCAACCTCTTGAATGCTCATCTGAGCACCAAAAGGCATGGCAACAGAGCACCCTCGTGGTTCAGAGAAATGACAATCTGTTGGCAATAACTTCTGCAGAAATGTGCAGAGAGTTGGCTGATCACCTTTCATGCAACTTATCCAATAATCCAAAGAGTCGGCATTTAAATCATACTTCTCTGAGATACTGAAAACAAAACCTTCATGAATTGGACAGCGACAAAGAGAATGGTTTAGTCTTCTGTTAGTCCATAGCATGGTAATACACTGTTCCAATGGTACATTCTTCGACATGCAGAATTTGATTATCAACTTGCATATCTCAATTTGGAGTTTCAGGCAACCCTGAAGAGTAATGTGGACATAGTAAAATATGGTGTTCATAAAATATATCAGAAAATTGAAAGGAAAGACAGTTGAGAAGCAATAAATGCACCAAAAGCATTTTAGTATATTACCTTTAATGAAAGCAAATCAACTATAGTGCATAAGATAGGTAAAGTATCAGCTAATGGACACTCATTGTTGTTGCTCGTTGAAGGACAACCTTCGATATTGATGCCCGACCACAAACTCAATGCACACTGAACATTATCAAGAATTACCTGCCCCAGACACAGAAGAGTTAGAAAGAAAAAATAAATAAATATATTACCCATTATTATTGCTTCTGCACAAATAATAGAACTACAACTATTTCTTAATTCAAAGGAAAGCTGGAACTCTTACACTGGAGTCTTGATTGGCCTCCTGAGCACATTGTGCATACAAGAGGTATGTGAGAGCCAACTGATGAGCAACTGAAGCAGCAACTTGAGAAACTTCACCATATGTGAATTTCTTTTACAATGAGGAGATGACACACTTTAATCAGTTTAACATGCTAAAACTAGATGATGAAAATTGCAACCAAGAAACTTACTAGTAATGACACGGCTTCAGAAAGGCATTCAAGACATTCGTTTATGCCTTCTGTTCCAAGAGCTCTTAAACACTTTCCCTTCCTAACTAGAATACTCGATTTTTGCAAGTTGTAGTCTTTTGATGTATACACATAATTCAACAAAAGGTCCATAATCTTCGATTCCATTTTTTGGCACAGATTTGGATTGTGAGATTTGAACACTTCATAAGCAATAAGTTCCTACAAGAATGCAAAACACAAGATCGTAGAATTTTGTTGAAGGAAAACAAAGCATCATCGACTTTAAAGGAAACTAGGTGTGCAAACCTGCTCAAGGATTTTGCCTATTATTTTCTTTGACCAATTTAAGTCACAGTCAAGAAGCAAGTAATAGAGAATTGGAGCATTATCCACTTCACGAACATCCTTAAATTCTTCACAAAGGATCTGAACTCAAAAAGGTCAATATTTAAGTAAATTATAAAAAGATAAGAATTATCCAATAACCCTGCTGTGTTACCTTAACCCATTGATGCATCAAGGTTGATATGCCAGTATCATTTAGAGCCTCAGCAGCAGCAGAGAACTCATATAAACTCTTGACAATAATGTCTTTTATGTTTACAGTGTCATATTTATGAAGAAATCCAATTATCTTTGAAATACGTGTCAATGCATCATTAATGGCATCTTTATGACTATCTTCATCAATATTATCACTATGGAATTTCTTTGAATTCGATGAGTGCAAACTGCAAGTAAACCTCACATATTTCCATGTAATTTCAAGGCACAGCTGAAATGCTTTAGATGCCTGAAAAGAAAAGAAGGCTTGTGAGCAGAACAGTTTTTAATCATTATCAGAAGCATTGAATATAACAAAAGCAGAAAGGAGAATGACAAAATGGCAACACTAAAGTAGAAACAACTGATTTCAAAAGCTCATAAGTGTTTCAATTACTATTAAGCAATTGACAATTAAACATATCAATGATAGAAACAGAATAGAAAATAGAAACAATATAGTGGAAAACCTTTTCTTTCAAATGGAAACAATGCTAAAGAAAAAATATCAACAGAGAAAATATAAAATTATAAATGAGCAGATAATGACATTAACAACTTACTTTCATTCTGAATCTAATAATCATTATCAGCTGAGGGGGCCACTAATATGACGGTTCCATATTTTTTTTTCATTAATCTAGTAATCATTATCAGAAGCATTGAATATAACAAAAGCAGAAAGGAGAATGACAAAATGGCAACACTATAGTAGAAAAAACTGAATTCAAAAGCGCATAAATGTTTCAATTACTATCAAACAATTGCCAATTAAACATATCAATGATAGAAACAGAATAGAAAATAGAAACAATATAGTGGAAAACCTTTTCTTTCAAATGGAAACAATGCTAAAGAAAAAAATATCAACAGAGAAAATATAAAATTCTAAATGAGCAGATAATGACATTAGCAACTTACTTTCATTCTGAATCTAGTAAGCACAGCCAGTAGTCGCCCATTGGGTGCCAAAGAGAAGTATATGAAAGACTCAACGTCAATAATACCCACAGTTACAGAGTACCAGTCATGCAGATATAATCAAAACTGATACCTTGCTACTGACCATGGTTCAATAGTTACTTCTTCAAGTTAATTAGTATTATTACTTTAATGGTAAGTTGTGACTTGTCCAATGTGATTAGAGGTAAACTTATCTAATTACCATTTAGATCTCAGGATGTGAAATGACTAATTAAATTGTTAGACAATTACATTCAATCAACTACAAGTGCTGAATGAGGTATGAGTCATCTAATCACTTATGACAAGTTGACAACAGGAGCAAAGTGGTTGATGTGAACTTCACGACCATATTGAACCAGTCTTAGCAAACTAAACAACAATATATTAAAATTTTGTCATCAGCTTGATCTCACGTGAGTGCCCTGCAATTAGAGGATGTCCACATGGATATATCTTTCATGATTACTAAGGTATACTGTTGATCTCTCTTTTTTAAATAATTCAATGCTTAATGTTGCTATCCTGCAAGGAGATGTGAAGTATGCTAAAGTCTCTCTATGCCACCTGATCTAGTCGAGTTACCAGTACTTAGTTACTACAGCTTTGTCTAATTGATTATCTGATGAATAAGTTATATGACCATGTATGGCCAACTAGAGCAAGGTGAGTGCCTAATTATCGATGTTCCTTACACAAACACAAATTAAGTAATCTGTTAGTAGCAAAGTGGGCGGGTGTGACAATATACTACAAACTACAAACTACAACCCGGTGCACGAAGCTCCCGCCACGCGGGGTACTGGAGAAGGAATCCATTGTACGCAGCCTTACCTTGCTTTTTTTGCAAGAGGCTGTTTCCAGGATTTGAACCCGTGACCTCTTGGTCACAAGGCAACAACCTTACCGTTGTGTCAAGGCTCCCTTCTTTTTTAAAAGCGAGCAATTTAAAAAGTGCATGCATAAGCATAAACAATAGATTCACTGCTAACACTATTATTTAAGATGATTCAGAGCCCTGCTCTTAGTCCACAGCCAATGACGTGACTGGTATATCACCCTTAAGAATTCCACTAATCCACCCCTCATTAGAGACAATGTGGAAAGCCTCTACACTTTCGAGAATAGCACCTCCAAAGTTTGATCCTAACTTTTGAGAATAAGACCTCCAAAGCATGAGCCGCAACAAATGAAATTTCCAAAATTCTCTTTGAAAGATACAATAAATAAGCAAAAGAGAGCAAAATTTATTTATCTCACCTTATAGAAAAATTTAATCCATGAGTAAGAAAGATGTAATTGGAGATCTTTTAGGATAAGGGATGAAATCTCCCATCGATGGGCATAAGCCCTTCAGTTACTTTGGACCTTGAGCATGATCATGAGCAAAAGAGAACATTCTTGTGTAGGATCTTAGTGTCTAAAACAACTCTACCTGGGGCTGTCCAAGTCCCTCTTAGTCTAGATATATCATGTGAAAAAAAACCCCAAATTGCAACTCCACCTAAAGACTCGATTTTATCTAATATATACATACTACCGGTAACAAACCCAAGCTTACATCAACGCAATCACAATACATGTTTACATGTCTTCAGTCTTCTTCAAAATTCAAACTAGCTGCCATGTGCAATCTTGATTTGGATCACCAACCTCCGTGTCCTCTCAATCTAAGCTACCCACTCTGAAGTCCAATCCTCTCAATCTGAGCAACCTACCCTCAAGCTCAATCACCAAACCAAGTAGGCATAACTAACCCTATGTACTTAATGCACCAATCATCAAATACAACCCAATAATGCAATCCTTTGTCAAACATCAAATCTTATAATTAACCTTAATCACAAGAGAGGAAACAACATAATCACTATTGTAACAAACCATTCCTGGTGATATTTTGTAATACCAAAATTATAATATTTCTAAGTTAGTTATTACAATATTATAGTTTCAAACCCTAAACCTTGATAAAGTTTAGAATTTCAAAAAAATACAATTGCAAGAAAATAACTACTGTGACAATTAAGCTTTCAAGAATTTTGCAGCTACTGTTGTGCCACTAAATTGTTTGTTCCATAGACTTCATATAAAATAACAATATAGTATATGCTTCATTCAAGACATCAACAAATAACATTTAGTCAATTCCACTTCATGCGTTGCCACATCTTAATTCAAATGGAAAGCAGAACAAGGCAACAAAACGATAAGGAGAATTAGAAATTACATAAATAAAGATACTAAAGACATAATACCTTCTCCAACCATCCACTATTGTAGCATACAGCTCCAACATTATTTATTGATGAAATAAGAAACTTCAGTTCTTGCATTTCTATCCGTGTACTTGAAATGATGCCATTTATAACTAGTAGACTTTTCTGAAGTTAACATAGTGTGAATTAGTAAATAACAAGAAAAAAAACAAAAATTCTCAAATTTGGTATCTAATTAACAAAAATAACCTCGTAACTTTTGTCAGCTATAAGGGAGATTTTGAAAGATGATAATGCAATTTGAAGTAGTGTTCCTTGGCTTTCCACTAACCTCTGCTCAATGCTCTTAGACATGACACTACATCTATAAGTTCATGAGCCAATATCAAAACCCAAAAATGATTTCATAAATAAAGCATGCTTAGCAAACTATCAAATGAATTGATTGGAATAACAACCATAAAAAATATGAATTCAGACGGAACACCTGAGTTACTTTTCTTCATAATCATACCTAGTAGAATCAAGGAACAAATCACAAATTTGATGCAATGCCTTCTGGAGATAATTTAATCCATCAGAATCCAGAAGAGGTTCCTGTGAAGAAGCAATTCTTTTCCAAACTATGCTCACAAATTCCACCATTTGCTTGCAAGGAAACTCTAAAGCATCAATGTATGAAATGAATGAGACTTTTCCATGTGCTTGCATACAGGAATTACTCATGCCAGATTTTGAAGAAGTCGTAAAACCAATACTTGTGTCTTCTATCTCACTACTAAAGTCCATCCCATCTTTATGGTTTATAATATCAAAGCAACTGGCTAATTTTTCCAATATAAAAGACATGTTTTTCAAATCAAATCCATTTGCACTTTGATTAGCCTGAATACAACTAAACTTGAAGTGCAAACCAATAGAATAAAGAGTTAAAATTGATGTAAGAGGAAGTGACACCTGAGAAAAGCAAATACATCATTTCACTGAGCAAAGGATGAATTGACGGCTAAAAAGAATAAACAAAGTGTATGTACCCGACATGTATCTCCACCTCCTTGGCATAATAATTCTGCAGCACTTCTGCACATATCTAAATTTGAAATGCAAATTCGGCGAACAAAATGTGATACAATTTCAAGAAACTCATCTGTAGCATTCAGCAAATTAACCTGCACAAGGTGCAGATAAGTGAATGCACATAGAATAGTTTTGAAGGAAACAAAATACTAAAAGGCTACTGGAAAAATATAGGTTATAGAATACCTTTGATTCTGCTAAAAAAGTTCTATGAGTAATTTCTCGATATGTTGCTTTTATATAAATTTCTTTTTTAACAAGAAGATGATCGAGATCAAATGGATGTAATCATTTAAGCAACAGGAGCTATGGTGAGATGTGCAGTAGCTAGATAGTCTCTAGCAATATCAACTTTAATTAAGTACTTGCGATCAGCAGAAAATATTGCAAAGGATCATTGATGATCTACTTGCTAGTTATTTCTAATCTCTTCTTCTTTGTATTGATTGGTACCAACCTATTTTAACCCATGTCAATTACGATTAGCATATCATGCCTGGCACCTCACAAGTATCAATATAACAGTATCTGAAACCACAATGTTCTTATCTATTTTCTAGGACATTATCTCAAACTACTACCATATTAATATTGATACTGCAGAACCATAGAGGATCACCACTATGCATGATTTTCAAAATCAGTCAATTAGGATAAGAATTTCCAACTATCTGATCTTTTTCAAGAAATCAAACCTCCAACACAAATGATTCCAATTGAAAATTTAGAGTCAAACTGATATTCACTGATAGTTATTAGTAATTCATGAGCAAGCACAATAGAAAATAGTAGAATAAATATAAATTCAGGTTGCACAAAAGTTACAGAAACAGATTCAAATTTGGAACTTAAAGACAAATAAATTGTTTTTCATAGAAAGAAGACCTAAGGCAATTTTATTTAATTAAAAATTGATGTGTAATAGCATTAGCAAATGAACATAACATGGTTAGGCAGCTTTGGTTGGCTTAATATGATTTTTTTCACAATGGTTCCAAACAGATTGGTTTTACAAAACAACAGTTGATCAATCAAAAGAGTCAAAAGGATTAAAGAAAAGCACCTTGCAGCTGCAATAAATGGATTGCAATGCTAATCTAAGAATATCAAGCAAAAGAAAGCTTCCATCATCCCACTGCAAGTCAACAGATGAAGATACTTTTCCCACTCTCTGTTAATTAAATATCCAAAAGATCAACATCCATCAAAACTAGCTAATGTGGAGCATATTCAGACTTCATATTACAGCATACTCTATAAAAGTGGTCTATCGGGGCAGAATTTGCACATTCCTTCAATGTCCTCAGGCAGAAATGACGCACCATATCTCCTTCAAAGAGTCTGTATTCTTCAAGTAAAAAAAGCGAACACCTGCACATAATGTCAAGCAAATTCTGGAATCTCCGGAGTCCTTCTGGATTTAAAAACCTGCATGTGCCACTTTTCCTTTAATTCAATTATTGTTTGGATAGGCAATCAGTAATAAGCAATTGTCCAGGACACATACCGAAGCCAAGGCTGGACTTGATCAATCAAAGCTAAAATCCTATCATATGCCACCTCCTTTCGATTTTTACTTTTGTACGATGAGGCCACAAGAACGGTAATGACTGTGATAACCAGTGTGGTGACATCCGGATCATCAGTTCCGACGAGTGCCGGGTCAGGTAAATAGCAACCAGAACTAGAAAGTTTTCCTTTGCGCGACTTGGGAACCGGTGCAGCCTCGACAAGAACCAATCTTAGGTTCTCTAGCAGCACTAAAGCTTCTTCTTCAGCTTCAGCGTACCTCTCCCATGCTTCCAAACAGAAGAGTAGATGGCCTTTCTGGAGGTGAACTGAGTAAGCTTTTCCGGCGAGGCAAGGACCAATGCAAGCCAAGCAGTCGAGCAGAAGGCGGTAAACCCCGAGCAGCTCGGCCGCGATCTGGTCGTCGACAATAGAACTTGGCGTTTTGGGGCTCTTTCGGAGTAGCGAAGGCAGGATTTTGAGGGCTTGGCAAAGGAAGGAGAGGAATCTTTTCGCGAGGGGGCGGAGGGCCATGAGGTCGGGCTCCGACGCTTTTTTCTTAGCGCCTCTCTTCTTGGGAGCGGCAGCGGTAGCACCGGTCTTCGTGGGTGCAGCTGAATTAGGGTTGTGGGAATGGAGAGGGATGAACTCGCCGAAGGGGAGGAGGAATGAGGCAAACCGATCGTAGATTCCAGCGCCGACGGAGCCATGAAGGGATTCGAGAAGAACGGAAGCGGCGTCCTCATCGGCGGCGGCCATCGGCGATGCCGACCGAGTGTGGACGGGACGAGGAGTAGAGCGGAGTGAGGAAGCCTGGAGTAGACCAGAATAGGGCAAAGAATGCGAATTATAAGCGGGAAAATTAGACAGCCGGATTAGAAACTTTTCGACTAACTCGGTTCGGTTCAATTATCGGACCGGCTGACACAAACTTTTCAATTAAGCCAATTTGGCAACCGGACACGGTTTAAAATAGGACGCTAAATGAACTATAGAGTTTAGTACCAAGTTAAAAGTTAATTAAATGAATAAATATTATTATTTAGTTCAAAACATATAAATCTAACAAAAAAAAGTAAACATATATTTATTATTTAATTAGTTAAATAAAGATTACGAACGATCATGAATAAACACCCAAACCTTATATTAAATTTATAAATAAATAAAATATTTTCCAAATAAACAAAAAATATATAATATCAATTACACTAACCAACTGAATAAATTAAAATTTTATAAAGATAGACAAAAATATTAAACAGTCCATTAATTTTACACTAAGTTTAGTTTTTGATCAAAGATATATAGTTCAGACGAGCATCGATATAGTGATAAGGTGTGACTCCTCAGACAAGCATCGATATAGTGATAGGGTATGACTCCTCGGACTATAATACATTGATAAAATATCTATATAAATAATCAAAAATTCTTAATCGATCCCTAGCGTATTTACGATTTTTTTTTTAAATAGTGATCAATTCCTTAGGATGTTTAAATTATTAAGATATTCTATTTAATTTATCTCCCTCTTTAATTAGAAGCAACTAAAGATATCATTATTGTGACCACACATAGGCTCATGTATTTAGCTATATTTTGTCCCCACAGAGATGGCTCATTGGTAAGAACAGGATGATGCTTGCCGAGAATGCATAGGTTCGATGCCGAATGAGAAATTTAAAATCCCTCTAAATTTCAAATGGACTCTTCCCTGCCCTTGCCACCGAGTCAAGGGCTGTGTCCCACTCGCGATATATCCTCCCTCTCGCCAATAGCTCTGGGACAAGTGACAGTGAGCCACTAGGTGAGCAGATTCTTAACTTTTCCAGATGTATTTGGTTATATTTCACTTCCCTCCCTAAGTTAAACAGGATTTTTCACTTTACCCCTCAGAGTTGAAAAAAAAAATATATTGACCAACATTTTTTCAAATATCAAACATTTACTGAATAATGTGGAAAGAACAATACAGATTCAGGACCATGAAATGCTGCTACATTGAAATGTTTACAGTGGTTTTGATAGCTCAAAGTCGGGTAGAATAAACAACAGAAGGATGAAGAACCATCAAAAAAGGATCAAAAAAGAATAGTAAAAGGGACTAGATGATCTTCACAGTAGCTTGCTCGCTCGCTCGCTCGTCGCAACAAATTTCAGAAAGGCATTTGCGTTTGAATCAGATAAGAAGGTAGGCGCAGATCATCAACAATGTAAAGCACAGTGGTGCAACAGTATGATGTCCACTCGATGGGCTTGCAGAAGGTGGTGCAGCACCGGGAGCCACAGTGACAGAGGCCGAAGGCAGAGGTGCCTCTATCACATCGGCAACCGTCAAGGGTGGAATTGGAGATAAGGCGGGTGGCATGGCAGTCTGCGCCATTATCTGTAATAGTTGGCCAGCTTGGACAGGTTGCATGAAGTTTGGTGTATTGCTTCCCATGTTCCTGCATGAATTCCCTGCAGAATATGCAGAACCATGTATATCGATCAGAAGCATAAATTCTAGATTTTCGGTCGTCTTCTAAGAAAACAAATCTTGGAATGCAAAACAATTATAAGTTGACATCAGAGTAGAGTATCCATACTTTTGTATCGACGAGCTGTCCCAGGGAAGTCCGTAATTACCCCATCAACTCCAATTCCATTGACATATGAATTGATCTCGACAGTTGCATCTGAAAGGAAGTCCCACGGTTGTGATACAAACTCATTGAGAAGCACAAAAGCATACACGTCAAGGCCTGCCGCATGAAACTGAGAAACCAAACCCGTTTCGCCTATAGTGAACAGCCTGGATGAAGGATAAATGGATTGTTTCTCAAGGACCACAGCATTGGCAAATCTCTGGATATCGGCAATTGAGGAACTGATAGCTTCGCGAATGGGCTTATCAATGTGATAGACAAGCTTATACTTTGTTAGCTGCTTGAACTTCACTAGAACAGCGCTGTCGGATGACTGAATCATGACTTCTAAAGCTGTCTTGTTATAACCGGCATCATTTAGGGTAGAAATGACTGAATCTACTACGCTAAAGCCTAATTGCTGAGCCATAAAAGCAGCATTCTGTGACCATGGAGGCATTAGTATCTACCAAAGGCTTAATCCTATAAAACATTCTTATTTGCAAATTAGATATCATCTAGAATTGCCGTCTTAAGAACTATATAATTGGAAGAATTTTGATGATATTCATTTGGATTGGAGGTAGGAATGATTGTTTCTTTACTCACCTCTATGGAGATTAAGACCCCAGACAAAGACTTGTTTTTTGCAAATGTTAGGAAATCAGATAGTGTCATGAAAGCTCCACTATTCTGGTAACGTGGATTCCGCAACATACGATATGATGCAAACGGCTGCGAAATTAATGCTGCAGCATGTAAAAATAAATGTTATTATTCGAAATTGAAGAGCTAGGAATAAGAAGAAGAATGTGCCATTATTGCATGTTGATTGCTAGAATGACAAGAGCAGCAAAGAAGGATAATTGTGAGCAACCCAATAGAAGGATGAAAGGAGGGATATTGACTATGCTAGAATAAGATACAAGAAATATTGAGGAAAAGAAAATGCTAACTGACAAACTGACTTTTAAAATTAGTACTTTGAATCTTTTATCGTATAGAATTCTGTATAAATTACAGAACAAACTGACAGAACCATTTCTAGTACTCTTTTTTACTTACCTTCTTAAAGTAATACCTTCAAGCTTTACTAATGGACTTTTCATCTATCCCCTTGTGCCAATATGGGATGTCTCTAAAGGGGAGGAGGGGAAGGAAAAGATATGAAAAACTCCATCTCCACCTCTATTCAACCTCTTTTCCATTCAATTCAATAAGGCCAAGGCTATCTACCACCAAGTGGTTGATGATCATATCAGGCAAATGATGATGGTCCATCAACAATTAATGGCCACTGACAGCAACAACCAGCAATGGTCTGATGATGACTGGTGATGATCCGATGGTGGTCTGAGGTCTAGTAGCAATTAGCAGTTAGTAATGATATTGACCCTTTATTATTTTCCACTTGCTCTTTCTTCCAATTAGTCCATATTTGGGTGCATTAATTTTGGAGGAAAAGAGAGGCCAAGGGAATTTGCTACTCTCTGTAGTTCCATCCAAGCAAACAATTGTTCTTCATCCTTCATTCTCCATCTCCTTCTATTTTGGTTCCTTCCCACCAAGTCGACACTATCACAGATCCACAACCATGTTGATTACTCATACCAGTAGGACTAGGAAAATTAAAGAATTATTGATTTTACAGAAGAAACAACAATTTCTGAATACAACTAGGTACCCTAACTATGAATCGAGCCATCAAATTCTTCCATGCCAAGTTACTAACTACAAGAAAAGATCAGGAAAGCAAATGAACTCACGTTTTAAATTCTTCTGAATTTGGTCCCATGAGAGATTGAAAGTAAATATGCCAGGAGCACTCTTAAGTTGAGGAATCCTAGAGAATTGAGAACTGAACGGCGATCTTGTGACAGTGGTATCATCAGTAAGGTCTATAGAACTCATGCAAATTAGATGTCCATCTTTTGTAACTTGAACAGGGCAATCGATAACATCTGCACCGTCCTCGCCTGCTTTCTGATAAGCCAAATCAGTGCAATCTGGATAGTCTCCACTGGCTCCATTATGTGAGATGATCAAAGGTTTCCCTGTATTATAATATTAGAGGAAAATATTGAGAAAAACTATCATAAGCGGCAATTGTGTCTAAAACTGAATGGCACAAAGGAAATCAGCATACCATGATCGACACTGCTTTTGTTTAACTGAGAGAAACAGCCTGCAACAATTACAACTATGTCAAAGCAGTGGCAGGAAATTCTAATATGCAATTAGATATCAGACTGTCAAAAAATATTCATCTCAGCAATAAAAATAATGGCTGAACGCATTTAATTCTTGTTCGCATATATCAAACTATAAGAACATGGAAGATTGTTTGAAGCAAGAAGGAGAACACTTTATACAAAGCCTAGTTGCACAGCTGGTGTTTTGGAGGGAAGAAATTGCTTTCTCTTACAAGAAAATAACAATTTGATTAAATCTTCAGGGCAAAAGAAAGAGAAAGCCTTACCTATTGCCTCTGATGGAGTTATAGGGAATTCTGTCAGTACCCCATCAACTGAGAAAACTCCATTGTTGATGAACATGAGATACTCTGCTAGTGGATCATAGCTGTAGTTAAAGCTCAAAATGTTATCATTTGCAAAATCTGCTGCGTAAATCTCCAACCCAGCTTTATGAGCATCGTTCACAATGGATGTGTAAGGTAACAGATAATTATCACTTGAAACTGGCCAAATGTAATTCTTTGGAACAAGAATTCCAGAAGCAAATGTCTTAATGAATGTGAGATTGCTCAACAGTGAACCATATGTCCGGTTTGTAGATGGTTCAGTGATGCTTTCTTCAAGAAAACGGAAAATAAGTTTTGTTCTGGTGTTTCGAAGTCTTGGTGCTATGCCACTAAGGAAACCCACCTCCGGAGAGGACACATAGTCCACAATGATTTGCCTCACTTCAGAAAGAAGAAAGTTCCTCATGCTCAGGTTGTGTTGTGCATAGAAAGCATCATGCTGTATTAAGAGCATGACAAAAGAAGTTACGTGAATAAGTGCTAGCAAGTTGTATCAATATTGATAGAAGTAGTATGGAAAAGGATAACTAGGTCTACCTGTATATTTAACCAAAGAGAACTGTGGTTGATTTGTGTCCCCAAAATATCAACAGGAAGAATGGGGTCACCATCAAAGTAAGGTGTTCGAGAATAGATTGCTTGCTTTACTAATCAAGATGTAAACAATGATGAGTATATAATCCTGCACACTTGTTTTAAAACAAAGCATATGCAGACATATTTTGTACTTACAGTAAACTTGTGACAAATCATTTAAGGTGAAGTCCACAGAGAACCAGCCCGATATGTTTATGCCATTAACCACATATGTTGCCTTATTCTGAGGAAAATTGGATGCAATATCAGTGCAAGTATCTAAATTGATGTCGGGAAGACAAACCCCAATGCCATCTTTTGTCAATTGCACATTGCACCATAAAGTTGTGTCATTTGAACTGGCAAGTGACACAAAATTATAGGCATAGGGGCTGGAATCAGGAAACAACCCAGAAAAGCCTCCTTTAGCAATTATTGCAGGGGCTCCACCTGAAATATGACAATCTTGGTTGAGGCACAGCACAAAGCTAAAAGACATAGTAAATCAGAAATAGACTGAAGATTGCACGATATGAAATTAAACAAGGTAATAAACTGTGCATATCATAATTGTGTCATCAGGTTATGTACAAGAATAAGTTTGGCATACACTTGTCAGATAAATCAATCAGTCACCATATTAGTTCATGGACAAAGTACTGTGTGTTAGGCATCAATTTTCTACATGTTAATTCACTTTGCAAATCTTTTTCCCTGATTGGAAATCAAACTTGAACAGAGCATCATTATAATAACTAACCTTTCATCATGTGATGAAATAATGACCCTAACCATATGTGCTAAAGTAGCAAAATAAGATTTTAAGGGAACATGATTCAGTTTCACATGAGTCCACGGAATAACAGTGGCTAACTTAACCATGGTGCATTTCATTCTGCATTTCCTAATTCCTAACAGCACTGTCTGACAAATTCAAATTGCAAAAGCGAGTGGACATAACAATTTTTCTTCCACACACACCACCAGTCTTGTCAGCCTCTTTGCTTCAGAACCGTTGTTAAATTTCCCTCAATTATTAGTCATGACGCACTTAGAGAACTAACCCATTCTCATCAGATTGAAAAACTAGCCCAAAACACTCAAGTTAATAATAGCTCCTTCATTTAAGCTTCTAAGGCTTCTTGGTTAGCACAACTAATAGTGAGAAATTAAGTTGGGGTGTCACCATCTCCCCACTTAAGGCTTGACATTCCGATCAAGACTCAAGTCCAACTTATAGCCATAGTTGCCCCTGAATGGTAGCATTTTCCATATTTCATGCCATAGGAATGAACTTGCTTCAAGTGTTCACAAGCGCACACCACTAGCTCAACAAGAAAAGAAATTTCTACAAGAAAAAATAGCAAGTAGACATCTCTTCAAGCACCAAACGTATCAGTGTACATCCTCATCTGGAAGCAGAAAACTGAAGGATCCACCTTAACATATAATCTAGCATTTGAATAAGCGCACAAGAAAAAGGTTAAAATAAAAGTGGATAGAAGACGAAACTTTCCAATCAAGACTGCTGAAGGCTCTTAAATCTTTCTTGCCAAATTTCCATTTTCCACAGAATCAATTTCCTAAAAAGGCTTCCTATGGGCGGAATTGCTTCAAATGTTCATAACCTCATAGCACTCTGGCTTCGCATGAAATAGAAACTTCTACGATAAAATAGAAACTAGACATTTCTGCAAACACCAACTGTATCGATTATATCTTCATCCGGAAGCAATAAAAAATAAAAATAAAAATACTTGAAGGATCCGCTATAACCCTGGAGGAAAAAATAAATAAATAACAAGGTAGATGGCTAGCGAGAAGGAGACCCCAAAAAAAAAATCCTGGCTTTACCAAGCAAGAAAGAGAGTGATCGCTAGCGAGAGGGAGAGCGCACCGCTCAAGGTCAGCCATGGCGAGGAATTCTGTGCAGCGGCGAGACCCACCCGCAGTAGCAGCAGCAGGAACCCCACGAGGAAAGCGGAGAGGACGCCCACACCAGATCTCTTCGTCATCGCCTGCCCGCCCGCCCGCCCGTACGCAAAGAGACTGATCAAAAACTGGCTCCTACGCAGTCCAGAGGAGCAAGGGAAGGTGGAACTGGGAAGTGGTGGTGGGAGCACAGCAGTGCGAGGTGAGTGGTTGCGTTGTGAATTTCTACATGGAAAAGTTAAAAAATCGGCACCATAACCACAATTTGCAGCGTCATCAGCGTGCGGAATTAAGCTCAAATGCGGTGAACAAAGTGGAAATCTTTGCTTCGCTTGGTGTTTACGCGGCGGGACACCGCGAAATGACGGCGACCGAGACCGATAGACGAGTTGTTCCCAGCTCAGCTCATTATGGAGCGCAGCAGACAAACGGAGGTGGCGGCTCGGCGAGTCCACACACTTCTCACCTGCACTGCCCAGCTTGTGCTACGTTAAATTTAAAAGATTTAAATTCGTTATTTATTTATTTCTTTTTCCCATTCACGATTATTAATTTTACAATCATGCAGCAGACATATACGTACGCATACCGTCGCTCATCGATCCGATAAAATAACTAATAATAAAAGTTTCTCGGAAAAGCAAATTCCATCTCTCAATCAATTATTAATTTCAAAGATTAAAAATCTGATTTATCTTTTTTTACAATGATTGAAAGATAAATTAATAGGAGCTGATGGATGGACGATTTCACTCTTTTACACAAATAAAAGTTAAAAATATTAAAGCCAACAATAATTAAAAAAGAAAAATGTAAAACTATATTTTTTTTTTCAAAATTATTTTGTTAACTCTCCGCCGCTTCTCTCCTTCACGTGCTCGTGGGCCACCAGTTTATTGGCCTATTTAATAACGGCATTAACTTTTTTTTTTATCCATTTTTTAAAAATAATTTCATGGTAAATATAATTCAGTAATTATTCATTTTCCATTTTTTTTTAAAAGGACGATACAACAGGTGTCAGGCTCTGAGTGGTCCCTACCAGCTGTGAAATAGCGGGCAATGACTCGAATGAGGAATGGGCCCTACTATTGTGGTTGCTCGTGAATTAGTTATATCAGTTTTTGTCCCTTGTATCTAAAATCTCAACCCTCTCGATCTGAGCGAGACGCCCTCTGTCGTGAACTCAACGCTCGTGAAACGTCAATTTAATAATTTTTTGTGTTCATTTTATAAATATCATTATATCTCAATCAATACGTTATCCTCGTAAAAACAGTTCATCAAATGCCCATTCTTGATCGTGCCAAGACACTTGAAAGTTCGCCGCTCGCTCATGAGTCGATTGATCATTTAGCCGCAGGTAGTTCGCTAGCTTACCAGCTAGTCGCCGATAAATTCATCTTTACTCGTGAATCGAACATTTAACGATAAAAACCGTGATCTATATATTTTCTTTGGTAAATAAAGGCCGTAAGTTGACCGCTTTTTTTTCCCACTCAAAGTGAATTAAATAATTAAACATCAATTAAAAACAGGATGCGAATAATTTGTGGGAGTAATTAGCATTCCAGTTGTGCCCAACTTTGCTAATTTAGAGTCCGGTGCATTGAGTTATTGCATTAAATTTAAAAAAAAAAATAATAGTTTTGTGGATCCCATTCCACTCCCGAATTTGAAATAGTATATATAATATTTGCATCCATATTGTCCGATATCTATGTCGAATGATTGAATTATGATCGTCAGCGTCACAACCACTAGCATTTACAATTGATCATATCGTGATCCGATCGAAGGGACATCAATGACAATCTCAAGAAATTCGAAGATTGAATTATAGTGTCAATCGTTCAGACGACGCACAGACAGTAGCACTATATATTCTCGATTGGTGCAATCTACAAATCGAACAATAAAATTGCAATAGCACATAAACACGTACTTGGTTGCATAAACCATCATCGCTGAACATTAGATTACGATCAGAATTCGAGCGATTGTAATTGTTAGTTGTCGCGATGCTAATGATCATGACAAGCCACCCTTGCGAGAGGGCTACCGAAGTTCTTACCTAGGGCTTAAAAATTTTCGAGCCTATTATAGCTTTTGATCAAGACTCAACTAAATTTAGATTTCAATATGACTTTTGTTGGAGCTCAAAAATTTTAAAGTCATTCAGAATTTTTAAATAACTCAGATCGATTATAGACCATGATTCGATTGGAATTCGATCGCGATCCAATTGAATTTTAACTACGATTGGATAAGAGAGACGGTGGTGACGATTCCAGTGGATTCATATGATTGACTATAGATGCTCATCGGAGTTAATCATCGAAATACTGTACATCCCCAATCGTATTCCAACACGTGTAAGTCGATTTACTTTTATCCAGAAAAAAATCATTTAATAAAGCGAGACAAATAGCATGGCCACACATGGATTGAGCGGGGCCACGACGTCGCGTGGGTCCCACTGGTGGGCAATAGATAATGCGATTTGTTGTTGCATATAATTATTTAATCACAACTGGAATTTAATTAAGGAAAATTATGAGTAAAAAAAATAATGAATATTTATCACACTTCTAATACGATTAAATATTATTTTATTTATCTTTTCGAATTTAATTTTTAATTTACTAAAAAAAAAATTCAAAAATTCCTTCCGACGAAATAAACCCTCTCTTCTGCAGTGCAGTCTTCTCTCCGTTTCCTTTTCCAGCCCAGAGAAGAAGCGAAGTGCCCCTCACGTTCTCTCCTCCATCTTCCTCCAATTTCCACTGCAGATTTGGAATTTTGAATTTGGAATGTCCTTCTTTCTTCCAGATCCTTTCCATCTCTTCTTTGATTCTTCCTCCCTTTCACTTCAAAATCTGTTTTCTTTCGTTCTTTGCTTGCTCGCATTGCAGTTGTTTACTTGCCAAGTTGCCTCCTTTTTAGGTCTACTCTCCTTGTCCTGACTCTCTTGTTCTTCTCCTTTTGGTTTCTAGCCCTTCCTTTATGCTCTTAAGCCATCACTGAGTGTTCTGCTCCGTCTCATATTGTTCATGTCATGTATTCCGCCATTGGAGCGCGTCCCTGCTCCAACGCCATGGCTTTGGAGCAGAAGAGCGAGAAATGCGAGAAAAATGGGATCTTGAAGGCGACTGAGAGCGAAGGGGAGATGATGGAGGACGAGGCCAAGAGGCAACTGAACAAGACGTCTCTTCATGACCCAGAGGAGGAAGAAATAGAAGAAGAAGAAGAAGAAGAAGATGACGATGAGAAAGGTGTTACAGGCGTTGACCTGGGGCCTCAGGTCAGCCTCAAAGATCAGATGGAGAAAGACAAGGTTAAAAAAAAAACCCTTAAATTTCTGTATTTTATTTCTCTTCTAAAAAAAGCACGATGGTTTTCTACTTATTAAATAGAACTAATTCCAGCTTACTCATCAAGAAACACAAGAAGAACTAAAAATGATACAATCAAACAGTTTTGTTTTGTTTTTTGGGTAATCTTCTTATACTTATTTAGAATTTTCAAGCCGGAGTCCTTTCCATGCTTCAATACTTTCTTCTAATTTGGTGGTTTGCAGGAGGATGAGAGCCTAAGGAAGTGGAAAGAACAACTGCTAGGAAGTGTGGATTTGAATGCTGTGGGAGGTACTTTTAAGTTGAATTATGCAAATGTCCTAAACATCTTTAATTGTGCATTAAAAGTTCATTTCATGGTTTTGTGGAAGAAATTTTGGAGCCGGAGGTAAAGATTTTGAGCCTCTCAATCATCTCCCCGGGGAGGCCTCACATAGTTCTCCCCCTTCTCGCCGTGCCGGACTATCGCGGCGTGTGGTTTACTCTGAAAGAAGGAAGTCAATACAGATTGAAGTTCAACTTCTCTGTCAGTAACAATATCGTCTCCGGTTTGAGATACACGAACACAGTTTGGAAAACCGGAATCAAAGGTGGTTGACCTCTAAATCTCAAGTTTGCAGTCGACTGAATCTCACTCAACTTGTCGATTTTGAGCTTCATGATCTATTTAAACACGATCCATTCTGACCCATTTTAACTTGAAATGGCATTCGAATTCGAGAAACGAAACGTGATTAGTTGTTGTTCATTTCAGTGGACAGAACAAAGGAAATGTTGGGCACCTTCAGTCCTCGAGTGGAGCTTTACACATACGAAACACCAGAAGAGATCACTCCTTGTGGAATATTTGCAAGAGGAACATATTCTGCAAGAACTAAAGTAAGTTTCATCCATTCAGTTACTCCTTGCAACCACTGCAATCGTCAAAATCATTTTTTACTGGTCAGATCAACTGGTTGACCAGAAACCAAAGGTCAATGGAGTCAGTCAAGATATAGACAAGGATTTCTGATCGTTATTGTGATTACTGATGACATATTTTTTTAAAATCTTTATTCTGATTACTGATGGCATATTTCACCTCTTTGCATCAGTTTGTTGATGATGATGGCAAGTGTTACTTGGAGATCAACTACACCTTTGACATTCGCAGAGACTGGCTTCCAATCAGTTGATATTCTTCATTAGAGATTTGCAAGAGTCCAAGAACTAAAGAATTAATTAATGAAGAAATATCATTGAGTGTGTTTCATTTTCTATGAATTTCAACCATGTAATGGTGTGTTGAGTCTAAATTGAGCAAGGCTTAATTAGCTGTTTGTTTTCTATTATGGTGTTTAACGAAAGAATATTTAGTAGTGTTTGTTAGACCACGAGATTAGGGTTTATTATTAATAATTAAGAACTTTTAGGATTAAAGGATTAGTCCTTGTTAAGACATGTCTAAGGATATAACTGAAACATCACTCCGTTATAATCTCTTTTAGACCTTCATGAAAAGATGGAAACGATAGAAGATTTAAACTAAAAGTCGAATTGCCAGTAAAAGAACAGATTTTTGTTTAAAAAATTATTATACATAATTTTATCTTATTTTATAGACTATTTATAAGATTCAAATATGTGATTTTTAAATCACAAAACAATAATTTTATCATGCTCCCTTTCAAAACTCGAATTGACAATGAAAAAATTAAAAGAAAAAAAGCACTTCCAAAGTTGTGTGTTTTCTCTACAATATCTTGTAGGTATCTTTTTTCACAATAAAGTGCAACAAAAAATAATTAAATATGCCATTGAAAAATTATAAACAATAAAAAAAAACGATTTTCTCCTCTTCATCATTATTTTGTCAATTTAAAAACAGGGGCGCATAGTGGTTTATCTTAATACATTGACACAACAAAATGATCGCAAGAAAAGTTATTTTCTTTACCAACTACAGATATTGGAAACAAGCTACATTTTGAAAATGTATTTTCAGGATGATTATGTATCTATTGCATCAGAGTTTCATTGGCTTCTTGTTCTGCGACAGCCATAAGCATTTCAAGTCGCTTGTCAAATAGAGCTGCACTTTCATCTCGCTCATCCAGTTCGGCTGCTTCAGCCTCCAACCATTTCTCTCGCAAATCGTCAAGGAGGTTAGCCTGATCAGACTTTCCTGTAGAGCCTGGAGCACTTGGGCAAGTGGTTCTCAAGGCGGAGTCGCCGGATGGCGGTGGAAGAGTCAAGAGCATAGCGCGGAACTCACGAGTGTCGGCAAATGTCTCAAAATTGCATGCAATAACGTCCAAGCAGTATTCCCTGATCTTGAGAACACCATACCTGAATCACAAAATCAAGGCAACTTAAAGAGAATACAAATGCTAAGTATAGTTCATTTCGACTCCTAACAAGTAAATATTCAGCACAAGCATTTCATCACATCTTTCTCAAGCATCCATCTTCTTTGGGGATTTATATCATCCCATTGTTACTCTAAGAATGTTATGTTTTGGCATACATATGCATTTAAAAACCATTTTGCCTAACACCCAAAAATTCTTTTTTCCCCCATTATTTATGTTAACCATTTGCATTAGGTTAGTCTAGCATGTTGTATGTTTTGAGAGTCAAACCTCTCTAAAAAAATATGGGCATCCAAGTTTCATAGACAGGCACACGCTTTCATTAAATCAACAGTCAGGCAAGGAAGTTATGAAACAAGGCAGACGAGAGGATTAAAGGAAGATGTGTTACATGTCTGATAATACCAGCCAATGGCAAAGATCAGCAGGCAAAACGTGCTCTAGGTGAGGTAGCAGTGCGTCCGCAACAGCGCGTTTAAGAGGAAATAACAAGTATCTTGAAGCAGCATCAAATATTTCCTCAGCCTGTATAGTTACTTGGAATTAGGAACTGGAAGGAACATAAACCAGGCCTTCATATTTGTCAACTCATAAACGTGCTACCTGATCAGGGTCCAGGTCTTCCAAGGCATCAGTGTACCTAAGTTTAACAAGAAGTATAAGGAACAACAAACAGCATGCAAACAAACAAACAAACAAAAAAACTAAAATACTTATCATAATTTCGTTGCCTACATGTACTCAATCATCTTTTCAAAGGCATCCGTGCTTAAATCATGTTCTTCAAGAAATGGAAGTGTGAAACTTGGCAACTGATTGTTCCCTTCAAGGAAATCTGCCATTCGAGACAACCTTGCCCGGAAATATTCAGATCTTGATGCCAGGATTACTTGGTGGCATCTGAAAATCCTTCCGCCAACTTTTATGCAAACATCAGCTAAGTCATTGCTGTACTCAGGTGTGCTGATAATGTTATCCATACTAGAGTTGGAAAGAGAAGCCAGCAGAATGCAGTGCAGTGCAGAAGGAAGCCTATCTTCTTCTGGTAGCGACAGTCCTTGTAAGATGAATCTTTTCTGCGAGTTGTCTACATCCCTTAATGATTTGTACTCAGCATATCTTTGATGAATTAGTTCTTTCTGTAATATGTTTTGCAGTTGATCACACTTGCAAGCTCTGCACGTGCGAACAAGATCCTCCATATCATCAACTGCAACCTCGAGTCTATCTGAGTAGAAGAAATGGATAAGACTGTATAAAGCATGATAAGATAATTTTTGGCTAGAGAATCTCACTTCCTTCCTCTCCTTCCAATCTGTCTCAAATTTCCTTTTGAAGAATGGTGAACGTGCACTTAATATGACCCTATGCGCTTCTATCGGCTTGCCATCGACATAAAATGTAATATCTGGTGGGAAAGGAAGAGAGTTGGATCCATCACCCAGTGAAAAGTAACCTATTCATAAAGTGGCAATCCCGTCAGGAATCATTCAAAGAGTAAATTTGCATGACTAGACACACAGTGTAGGGTTCACTATTAATCAGCCATTCTAGATACATTTTATATTGGAAAGTTGATTTAGGAGACGATAGACAATGCATGATTCTCAAAATGCTTGAAATCAGGAATCTTCTATGTGGTACTGACATTATTATTGCCAATCTTAGTAGCCCTCAAAGTCATAGTATTATTATCTTAAAGAATCTTTTGAAGTTTCTCATGTCTTACAGGTATTTTTTTCTTCAACTCCCATCAACTATTTAATCAAGATCAAATTTTCAACAAAAACACATGTATATGGTTTGGAAAAGGGCGATTGAGAAGAATACGTAATAAATATTTCAGAAAATCAATTTGGTATTCAATCAACTATAGATATCATTTATTTTACAAGACAACAAACAACAAAATGCTGGAAAAAGATTTGCAAATGATCTCTATTGACTTGAAAAGGTTACGATAAAATCCATACACAATAATTGCGGTGGATTTTAGAGAAAAAGAAATATCTAGAAATGCTATACAAGTATATAATTATAGATTAGATCTACTAAGGGTGTAATAGATGTTTTCCATTAGAAAATGATATGAATTTAATAGTGCTCCATTAAAACAATAGAAGGGTTATATGATTAGTTAGGAAAGAATAAGTATTATCAAAGAGCAATTAGGTCTAGCTCATGATAAAATGAAAAATATATGAAGATACGTGCACGTTGAAACATGACCTATAAAGTCTATAGTAGCGGAGCTGAATTGTCTATAGCCTTCATTGAGTTCAACGGATGAACAAAATTCTCTGTAGCCAACTTTAATAGGAAAGACTAATATGGTTTATTGTTGATGACTATGATAAATTAGCTTAAATATGTCTCTTTTATACCTGGTCATGCTTCTCCTAAAAAACATAGAATTAGCTTGTCTATGAACCCTCATACACAACTTAAAATTAGATAACCAAATCTCAGTTAAGTCCATGGGCATTCACCTGCAAACTCAAGAAGTAGGATAACAAGATCTCGGTGAATGCGTCAATGGAGATTCAAATATGTTACGAAATTCTTGTTTACTAATGAACAGTGTCAAGTTTACATGTTTCAACCTTGTTGACAAGGAGATTGATGATATGCCCAAAAGAATGTGAACCAAAACCAACAATCTAAGTAATATTTAGCTTAGTGTTGAATAACTGGGCATTTTTTTTTAAAAAAAAATGAAACTTTAAGTCGATAGATTTGCAACTGACCGGCAGACCATGCGGCGGCGCCAGCATCAGCTTCGCACTGCTCGATGTAGGCACGAAGATTAGCGGCGCAGGCGAGGAACGTGTCCCGAAGTGCTGCGGGCAACGGGGCGAGAGGCGGAGGTCGGGCCTCGAAGGCCTTGAGGAGGCGCCTCACGCGGAGGTTGAGCGCGGCGTAGTGGCAGCGGTCCCCGTCGAAGGTGCGCTCGGAGCAGATGGCGCCGGCCTCGAGAAGCATGCGAGCCGCCTCGACGTGGCCGGCGAGGCACGCATAGTAGAGCGCGACGGAGTCCCAGGCGTCGCGGCCGTTCACGTTCACGCCGGAGTCCAGGAGGTAGTGGAGCCGGTCGAGGTCGCCGGCGCGCGCTGCCTCGAAAAGGTCGCCAGCGGGGACCTTCTTGAGAGGGACAAAGGGATGGAGGTCCTCCGGGTCGAGGTCGAAGTCGCCGAGCTCCGCCTCCAATTCCCACCGAGAGCGGCTCGAGGTCGCGTCCATGGCAAATTACTGCGCCCCAAACACGATGCCGAGCAGCCAAGGGGTTCTTGAATTTCACCCTTTGGGCCAAATTTAGGCCCAAACTCAGAATCGTTCACAGTACAATTGGGGCCCAACTAGAGGATGAGCCCAATAAATATTTGCTTTTATACTTTTTTTTAACTATCATTTAGTTGATTCACCTTAAATAACAATAATAAATTTAGAAAAAATGAATTAGAGGCAATAAAACATCGCCACAACAATATATATCCATACTCTAATATAGAATAAGATTAATGTAGCATTATATTTATATTTGTGAAAATAGTTTGAAAGATTTTAAGTTTTTTTTATTACTCTAAATTATCTCAGTATCAGTTTTAAGTATTGCTCACTTTAATACCTTGTTTGAATATTACATTTATTTTACACGTATAGATCACCAATATAAAATTACGTTATCCATCAAACACCCCTGGACTCCAAGATCACGGCCACATACATACAAGTATAATGATACATTGAATCTGGTCGCTCCCAATCAGATACATTGACCCTAGACCGATTTTGATTACAGTTACCGCACGTGGTAGACGAGCCATCGACGACGCGCACGCCCATGATTATAAAGGCACCAACGAGTTGACTCGCTCTCACAACTACTTTGCATTCGTAACTAAGCATTCTCGCTATCAAATATAATATTATTTGGACATTTTGTAGATATTTGAAAATCCAGAGAGGGAGAGGGAGGAGATCGATTGGCGCGATGATGATTAATTGGTCGGCGGCGACGGCACGGCGTAGCCCGGAGCAACCGTCCTTTTGCTCGTGCGGTTTGGCGGACCTGGTCGACTCGTTCTACTTAGGGGAGGAGGATGAGGAAGAGATGGAGGAAGAGGAGGAGGAGGAGGAAGATAAGGGCACGGGCTGGAGCGCACTGGAAGCGGCGCTGGAGGAATCGGAGGCCGACTCGGTGGCGAGTCGAATCAGAGCGGAGGCGGAACGGGCCGTGGCAGCGGTGGGATTCGGGCAGGGAGGAGACGAGTCGAAGATGCGAGTCGTCGGCTGGCTCCGAGACCGAGGATTTGATGCGGGTGAATGTTCTCTCTCTCTCTCTCTCTCTCTCTCTCTTTGAAATTTTTCGCCGGAAACGATATGGCAACTTTCGTTTTCGCATCGAATCGATTGTTTCACCGATATTAAAGAAATCTCGATCTAAATTGGTGTCGCAATTGGAAGGGCTCTGCACCTCCGCGTGGGAACGATCCGCCGACGGAGCCGTCACTGTCGCCGGCAGCCACGACTTCATCGACGTGATCCACCTCGGCGGCCGCCGGCGCTACATCTTGGAGATAGACTTCACCGCCGAGTTCGCCATCCCCCGGCCGTCGGCAGCCTACGCCGCCCTCCTACGGCGGATCCCGTCGGCATTCGCCGGGACGGAGGTGACCGTGGGGAGTGTGGTGAGCGTGATGTGCGCGGCGATGAGGGAGTCGATGAAGAGCGCGGGGATGCCGCTGCCGCCGTGGCGGCGGAAGGAGTATGTGGAGGCGAAGTGGCTGGGCGCGTGCGTGAGGCGGCGGGGCGACTGGGAGGGGGGCGGGGCGAGGAAGGAGGAGAAGAAGAAGGCGCGGGTGATCGAAGGTTGCAGAGAGGCGGCGGTGCGGCGGTGGCGAGGCAAATTGGCAGCCGGTCAAAAGGAAAATATGGTTTTTAGTTAAAAGTTCTAAGATTTTGTTTATAATCAAGTCTTATTAACTTGTTCGGAATTAGTTAGTTTTTTTTTTTCTATCGAGTTCCTCCTCGTCACAAGTTCTTAAATGAGATTTTTTTTTTTAATACTGTAATAACAACAATAAATCTAACTTATTCGGATAGATCATTAAATTATATTCTCTATTTTATTATTATTTATATTTAATTTATTTTTATCTTATTTTATTTATTGTTAACCAGTCTTTTTCTCTCTTCTTTTTCTTTATTTGATATGTATTTGTTATAATTTTACATCGTTAATGAGAGTATTTATTGATCGTTTAAATACATATTTTGTATCATATTAAACGTGTCTCTCAAAGTTTTCACTCGATAGATATAACTACGACTTTCTCTCTACGACTCTCATTTTTTATTCTGTCTATTCTCGTATGTATACACATCTATTTTAACATCTTCATCTCTACAATTCTCATCTTCTGCTCATGTGTTCAAGTCATAGTTCAACATTCAACATTATATAATATAACAGGTCTAACTATTGTTTTGTAGAATTTTCCTTTTAAATTTTAGATGTACTTTATGATCATATAAAATCCTTGATGTTCTCCTCATCCTGATTGTATTTGATGTAAAATATTTTTCTCAATTTCTTATTTGCAAAAATATCATAAATATTTAAAACTATTAGTTCTAGGTAATTTATCATCTTTTATTTTAATATTTATCTCATTGCATCTAATATTACTAACTTTATATTTCATATATTTTATTTTTATTCTATTAAACCTAAAATCTTTCACTTTTAGTATTTCCTTTAAAATTTTAGTTTGACATTTATTTCTTTATGCGTCTCATCTATTAAAATAATATCATCTGCAAATAACATTAACCATGGTATTGTATCTTAAATATGTTCAATGAGTTCAACTATAATTAATGTAAAAAGATAGAGACTTAGAATTAATCTTTAATGTAACCCTATTTTTTATTGAAAACGCTTCCGTTAAACTATTTTAAGTCTTTACTATAATCGTTATTTTCTTATACATATCATTAATTAATTGAATATATGTTACGCACACCTCTTTTTTCTATAATTCTCTATATAATTTTTCCTGACACTTTATTATATATATTTTTTAAAATCAATGAATATTATATGTACATACTTTTAATTAATTATTTAAAAAAATCAAAACCGTTGTCTCCTTAATTTTTCTATTATTCTTTCAGAGATTTTTTTAATAAACTTTTAAAAATATTTCGGAATATTTTATTAGAATATTTCGCCTATCGAAGACAATTTTCAAAGATTACGAGAAAACGTTCCTTTCAGGGCCTTAAAAGAAATTTTTATTTATCATCTGAATCGAATGGCTTACCTACAAATTTACAAGTCACTTTTCTTCAGTTAATCTCACAATTAATTTGCAGCTAAAAGATGAAGATCATAAATTTATTTAAAAAAAAAACAAAAAAGACAGTTCAATGCTTCCGAGAAAGAGAATGGGACCATATTAAATCTAAAAAACAATTTAAATTTAAAATATCTCAAATTGATCATGTTAAATTCTAATGAAAAGATATAATAAAAGTAAGCAAATCAGCATGCAACGAGATGCACAAGACATATTGCAGCTAAAAGATGAAGATTATAAATTTATTAAAAAAACACAAAACAAAAAAGACAGTTCAATGCTTCGGAGAAAAAGAATGGGACCATATTAAATCTAAAAAACAATTTAAATTTAAAATATCTCAAATTGATCATGTTAAATTGTAACGAAAAGATATAATAAAAGCAAGCAAAACAGCATGCAATGAGAAGCACAAGACATACTGCGATTAAAACCAAAGGCATCGACTTTATTACAATTTTATACTGGTCATAATTTAACACATGCTTACATTTTTAAATATATTAAAGTTGTGACTAAAAATAATGCAGGAAGAGTCACAACATCATAAATGTAAAATGTACACTGATGATTGATACGATGTTGATACCTGCACTACGCTATAGACAGCTCCAGAGAAGATTTTGCAAGCCACAATAAACCGGGATCATTTCTTTTCAACACCAAAATCGTCTCCATCCGCCCAATTTCATCAGAAATCACATCTTCACAGAAGCCCACCAATGCGAGAACCTCCATTGCAGCTGTTTTAGCATATAATATTAGTCTAAAATACGGTAAAAAAAAAAGAAGGAAAAAAGGAGGATAGGAGAAATTAAAAATCAAAGAAAGTTAAAGAGCGCTGACCTTTATAATTTGCCACATTCCTTTGGAACTGAGGATTGGCCTAAAGGATCAGAAGATAAATAGTAAGAAACAGTGGGAAAGCCATGAAAATTGAAGCGGGACTTTATTTTAGAATACCTTTCTAAGTCTTCTAAATTTGATCTCCCCTGGGTGTTCTATCACATTCCTAGGAGCAGTAAGGACCAACAAATCAATCCGAATGGAGGTAAAAGCTTGAAGTTGATGTAGAAAAATATGGAAATTTTGAAGAAGCAATACCTGATGATCTTGAAAAGTGTCTGAAGAACTGTGGCGGCTTGTGAAGGCGTTGCCTCTGATTTTAGAATATCAATGGCCTTCTGGAGGCGTGAACAAAAAACAGCAGCAGGTTCTTCAATTCTCTGTACCTCTTGATTGTCTAAACCATAGGCATCATCAACTTGCATAGAGTTATGTGCAACTGGTGAAGTTTCAGTACTTTGTTGGAACCTCTCTTGGGCTTCCGAAAGCATATCTTCGGTGGATTCATCCAGATCAGGCTCTCCATGGAGTTTTGTGAGATTTAGTTCTTCCATTTGTGCATCTAGGATTATTCTTCTACTTGTGGACTCGTCAGGACCAGGTTCCAAATTTCTTTGCCGCTGTGTATCTAACTTGTTTGACAAGACGCCAGCAGTATCATGCCTCATGATAGTTTTAGCAGCATCAACAGATAGGTCGTTTTCCAGATCATGTTCATTCTCTGTTGCTGCAATATCTACAGGAACAGTTTTGCTATCAGTAGCCACAACACTGATAGTGGGAGCATCATCTGGATCAGGTTCAAGCACATTCCCATTATTTAAGGAATCATCGTGATCAGGCTCGCCATGCACAACCGTGTATGACTTTGAAGATAATGCCTTAGTGTCTTCCACCATTTCAAGAATGGAAGCATTTTCCAGTGACGTCGCCATATCATCTGGGTCAGGTTCAGAATCAAAACTACCTTGATTTCCCACAGACTTATTGTCATCAAGAAAGGGCTCGGCTAAAACATTTACAAGACGGTTGTAGGCTGCTGCAACAGATGATGCACGAGCAGAAGCGAATGAATTCATTTGTCCTCCGAGTTTTTGACCAATACTCTCTCTACTTGCATCGATATAAGCATCTTCTTCATAATTGTCAGTGTATTTTCTACCATTCAATGTGCGGCTGGATGATTTTGTCCAGTCTAGACTAGCAGCTTCTTCATTCAACTATGGCCAAACAAAATCATTAGCTAATAAACATCAACAAATGACTTAATTTTCATGTGTTTTATGATGTACCAGCTTGTTTAGAGCAAAGAAATTGGAATCATGTTCTGAGAACACCATGTGGGCCTGAAATGAATTTTGAAAGAAAAACCATAAGAAACCTCACCGACATCACCATCAAAGGACTCAAGATACCACAAAGAACATACAAGTTCATGTAGCAGTGTTTTTTTTATGCTTTCATATTTCCTAAATCCTTGGAGATCATCTGTACGTAGTCTAAGGGATATTTCTTCCCCGTGATTCTGCACAATGAGAAAGTTAAAAACAAAAGGTCGCCATCCTGGATTTGATTAAGAATTTAGCAAAAGAAGTAAACCATACAGAAGCATGCTTGCTTACCTTGTTAAAACCTAGAATGCATTTCGGACTTATTCCTACATACCCTTCTGGTGCCATTTCAGTCATAATACCGACCCGCCATCGGTGCTGAGAGAATAGCAAAAAGCATCTTATAAGATGACTATATAGGTCGTCAAACAAAACTATCGTTTTCAGAGAAATGAGTCATTACCTTATTCATAATGGCAATAATCCCAGGATCGCAGGCAAGCATGTGCATTCTTTTCAATGCCTCAGAAGGTGGTGGAGTTAACTACCATAGACAAAATTTGTCGGAAGTGAGAAAGAGAAGAAAGTAGTCCTTAAATTTTCAGGTTTTACATGTTTGCAGGGAGACAATAAATGCACCAGATATTGCTTTGCTTAAACAAATACCTGTATTCCTGGGATTTGGAGTGTCCGAAATTCACAGAAAATGTAGTTTCCCTGAGGAAGTTTTAGAGAAGATTGAGGCCTATATGCTGCTCTTTGTTTCAAACGCTTTTCTTCTTCATCAAACCCAACTATCCTTAGGTTATTTTTACTATTTTGAGAAACTTCATCAATCTCATCTTTTAAAACACCCATCATCCGGATTGGTTTTCCCTGAATAATAATAAACAAAGATAAGTAATCAAATTAAACATGTGATAGCTCCAAACACAAACAAATTAAATATCACGCACCATAAAAAAGAACAACATGCTTATGAGGTGTTTGTTCAGTGAGGAAAAAGAGACATGGTAAATTGGTCCAGAAACAATAAGCATTCAACGTACAGACTACAGGACAACTTTGTTGTCTGCATATCAGTAGATTAGATATTATCTAATCTTTCACGATCATACATTACTGTCAAATTTTGACCAACATCAATATGAACCAAATATTTTTCAAAGCGTGTTGAAATAGTAAATGATATCATTTATATGGCAAATTGTAATCATCCATACACATAAAAATAGTTTGGCAAATTATTCATTTACTTCTTGAACTTATTGCAAAGGAATGTTATACAGGTCAATAAAATCCAACAAATGGGAATGGTGGAGAATTTTCCAACAATGAATGTGAAGGAAAGAAAGACAATACTAAAATGGAAAAACTGGGAGGAGAGGGAGGGGAATGAAGGTTAAATATATAAAGTTACAAAAATAACCTCAAATCTTAAATTAGACATTGATTTAATTTTTTTGTAATATTAATATTTATTTTATAAATATAAATTAAATACTTTTGAATAAAAAATTAATTCTTTTATATTACAATTTAAAATAGTTATTTTTTGGGATAGATGAACAAAGATTTCGACAGAGACGCTTTCATCGAAGGCAACAGTAAGAAGGAAAGAGCGGAGCTTAACGAGCAAAGATTTCGACAGAGAATGAAAAGAAAGATAGTACTCAACTAGGAAGTTTAGGTTAAACAAATTAAATAATTTTGATGAATTTATTTGTTTGGGAGTTAATATTTTAAAAGAGAGGTAAAATTGGAATAATAAATATTTGGAATTACCTTCCCCTTCATTACACCTCAAATTGGGGTGTAAAAAAATCTTCCTCTTCATGGGTAAGGGAGGTTAAACCTTACCCTTCCCTACCCTTTCCTCCCCTTCCCTCACTCCTTTCCAAACAAGGTTAAAAGTTTCCCTTCCCCTTATTTACCCTTCCCTCACCTCCACCCAAACAAAGCGTTAGTGTCTGGTCTTTTGATCCACTAGATTTTTTCTCTACGTGGTGTCTAGTCCTCCTGAACCACCGAGTCTTTCCTACTAGATGTCTGATTCGTCAACCCATCTAATCTTCTCTTGTCTAGTGTCAAGGCCACTTGAGCCACTAAAATTTTCTCTTATGCATAGTGTCTGGTCCTCCTAATCCATTAGGGCTTTTCCTGTCACTTAACCTGTACATTTAACAGGCAGGTCAAATCTAGAATCTCTAACTTCAAACCCTTTGTCATCCATCAAAATACAAGTTTGATCAACTGATGTTGGTAACACCAACACAATCAAATGTTGTACGTAAGTGAAGAATTTCCACACAAAAAAAAAAAAATCCTCTAGGTTCCCTCATGACTTGGATTTTCCTTCTGCCTATTAAACTCAGCAGGCTTTACTCCAGTTTACACAAGTCAAGCAGATACTTATTTTTTTCTCTGAGAATAATAACTACTATCCTATATATAAACCACAGAAGGTGAGGTAATAGAAAGTAGATTATTGGCTTCAGCTTGATAGCAAATTTCTTGCAAACATATTTCCTTAGGCAACAGCTTCATTTTATGTAGCATTAAGAATGTATATCTTACCTGAAGAATAGCAGCTTCTTGCAAGCTTAACATGGAGTGAGCATCAGAAAATGGACTAAGCATCCTTGATCCTTTGTTATTAGTTTGTGGAACAAAAAGTCTCATTGTGTCAGGTTTGACATGAGTCAATTCCTGAAGCTTCTGACCAAACTCCTTCACATTAGAGTTTGAGTTAACATCCACACTCAACTCCATGCCTCTCCAAACAACTAGAACATTGCAATTATTTTGTTTCTCCATTTGGATTAGAACAGATATAAGTGGATGCAAATGGACAGACAATGATTGAAGTTATTTCCTGTCAATCTGCAAAATGAAAAGATAGTTAGAATGCAAAATTAATGTTGGCGCTAAGAACTAGATATTCTTTTTATTAACATTATGTTATAAACCAACAAAGCCACAATTAAGGAAGACAGAAAAGAAAATAGTGACACTATTATGGTCTGGATTATGAAATCAAATTGATGAAAGGAAGATAACTAAGAGAATAGTTGTCATTAAATGTTTTCAAGCATTATATATTAATGATAATCATTATAAACCTGATCTACAGAAAAAAGTTGTGAACATATTACAATTTCAGAAAGCCAGTGCTTTTGTTATGTGCTATAAATATACTTCAATCCATACTTAATTCTCTGATTCCATTTCACTTATGTGAAAGAATTAAAAAGAAAAACATAGCAAACATTTTTAATCATGTTTCTGTAGCTATTATATAAGTATATATGTAAAAGAATCAAATTCAGCCATTAAACTTAAGGATGCACTAAAAGGATCAATTCCCAATGTAAAAACAACCACTCCTAAATTCTACGGAAACATACTTAATTCTCCCAACTAATTCAGATCGGCTATATCTCGCCTTTTTTTTTTTTAAATTTTATGCAACACTATATCACTGGTGATCCAATTCTACATCAACCCTTTATTTTGCACGAGAGTAAACTGAAGATGCAGAACTATTCTCTGCCACAGAGAAAACTAAAACACCAAAAGGAGATTGATTTTTGTTATTCCGAACCTAGGTCTTAACTAAACTGGGACTAAGAACAAAGATCATATTATAAATTGTCAGTTCTACTACGCAGCCAACATATTCATCAAAATCTATCTATCCAAGTAAGGTTATATCAAGGCAAAAATTTTCTAATTCCACTTTCCTTCCACAAGTTCGCCTCGTCTCCAATCGCCGAGAAAGGTGAAAACAAGGATGAAAAATACTAAACTCGACCAAAAATCAATAAAATCAGGTAAATCAAAATAAATAAAAGCACTCAACTACAACGATTCAATCAAAAACATCAAAGCTCCGTTACAGAAGCAGAATAACTTAATTAGAGAAATAAAGGAAAGAAAACTGCCACAATTCAATCAAGTGAAGGAAAACAATCGTACATAGCAACATCGTTTGGCAACTGGATCGCAGGAACCTCAAACTGTGGCGTGGCGATCTTACCTCCGACAGCGGCGCCGACGCGAACCACGCAATCGACCTCTGCAGAGTTGGAAGCTTGCGGTAGAAATCGATGTACGAGAGAACCTACAGAGACTGCGGTAATTCCCGGTGGGAGGTGCAAGTTCGCTCTTCTGGGGTCTCTATCTTGCGGAAGAGGAAAACGTCGAGGCGTTTAGGGCGGTTGTTTCTTCTTTTTTGGTGCGGGGTGACATTACCGTTTGTTATATGCGACCCCGGTGTGTTTTGGGAGTCAAACTCAGCGTCTCATCGGACGGCGGAGGAATACTCCAGACGATGGACGCGCATGTTAGTAATAGAAGGGAGGATACGGTTTATTGTGAGCGGTCGATTGGGCTGGACCGTCAGCCATGATGACTATGATGTTGTGTCGGATCGATTGACGGCCTCGCAACAGGGAACACACAATTGAAGCTCGATAAGCGTTGGCGAAGGAGATAGAAAAAGAGAGAGGGGAAATCTAATTCCACCTAATTAGACATGGAATTTGGATTCCTGTTTGGTTCGAAGCAGCGGATAAAAAAAAATATATATTGAGATTTTAAATATCTGATTTGAATTCTACTTTATTTGATCTCAAATTGAGTTTTGCTTTTCTTTTTTTTTTTCAAGATATTATAAATAATTTACTTTTTACTATTCGTGGCCAATCACGTGTTAGGCTGCCAGGAACCGGGGCCGAAGAAAGATCTAGAACTCTTATCGGATCCGGATCTTACAACTCCCCCATTAGTCTATTTCACCCTTTTTCTGGATGTACAGTATAGAAGGATCTAGAACCCCTCGTGGCTTTCCTGTTCTATATATTCATCTCTGGTCTCAACCCTAATCCTCGCCCTTTAGTAAAGAGAGTCGTAGACGTCGCGTCATTCGATCCCGTTCTACTCTAATTCTAGAGCGTTCCTCTCGTTGGGGTTTAGGTATGGCGGCCGAGACGGAGACCTTCGCCTTTCAGGCAGAGATCAACCAGCTTCTCAGCCTCATCATCAACACTTTTTACTCCAACAAGGAGATCTTCCTTCGCGAGATCATCAGCAATTCCTCCGATGTAAGTTTTTGTTATCTACTGTCTCGACTGGAGCGAAAATATCTAATTTTGTGGAAGTTTTTTTTTTCTTAAACTTTAAATTGGCTTTTGTGCAGGCCTTGGACAAGATCCGGTTTGAGAGCCTAACGGACAAGAGCAAGCTCGACGCACAGCCGGAGCTTTTCATCCATATCGTCCCCGACAAGGCCACAAACACTTTGTCCATCATTGACAGCGGTATCGGCATGACAAAGTCCGATCTGGTCAACAATCTCGGTACCATTGCACGGTCTGGCACCAAGGAGTTCATGGAGGCGCTTGCTGCTGGGGCTGACGTCAGCATGATCGGCCAGTTCGGTGTGGGGTTCTATTCTGCGTATCTCGTTGCTGAGCGAGTCGTGGTGACGACCAAACACAACGACGACGAGCAGTACGTTTGGGAGTCGCAGGCTGGAGGTTCGTTCACTGTTACAAGGGATGCCTCTGGGGAGAACCTCGGAAGGGGAACAAAGATCACTCTCTTTCTCAAAGAGGATCAGGTAAACACTGATTATTGTATGCGTAAAATAGGAAAAGAGTATTTCGTAGTTGTTTTGTGTAGTCGGAATGGGGTAGTCTGTTTGAAATCGTGAAATTCATTAATTTGATTTAATAAATATCAAGGCTTTAGGGTTTTACAATGCACATCGTAGGTGTTTGCAGCCACAAAATTGACTTGTATATTAGATGCACAGGTTTTCATAATATGTAAGGCATTGATTTCCATCTACTATTCTTTAACAAGTTTGAGAGTTGGAGGTGGGTCTTGTATCAATTATAGTCATGGATATCTATTTTTCCATGATTGACTATTAGCGGTAGCTTGCTTTATTGTCCCTGGATTGCGTTTTCATTCTCTGAAATTCAGTGTTAATTACGAAGTTAGCTGCACGCGAAATATGTTTTGTATTATGCTTTTATTTTATGTAACTAGGAAGATCCGTATATTGACATCCACGATTTTTGTTCTTTGCTAGTTATTGTATCATTGACCTTCTATTCTGTACATTTGTTTTGCTTGAGGTATCAATTATATCAATCGAATTTCCTCTTTCCAGAATTGACCCTTAGCATCAGCTTACTTTTTTTGTCTCTGCCAAGCGTTTACATTGTGCGAAATTAAGTGATAATGACGAAATTTAACTGTCCACGATGTCTGTTTTGTATTATGCTTTTTTATCCCATGTAACTAGGAAGACCTGTAGATTGATATCGACATCGAATTATGTTCTTTGCTTGCTCTATTACCATTGACCTTCTATTGCTTACTTTTGTTTCGCTTGAACTTTGTAACTGGTTTAGGTTTTCGATTAATGAATTGCCATTTGTGTTCTATGACGGTCTTATATGATCTTCTTTGCATTATAAATATGCATGCTTCTTAACTGGTTTGATGGAAGTTACACTGATATTCTCGATTGATGTCTTTTGTGCATAATTAATATGCTTCTTGGTTTTAGTAGCATGCTAACATGGTAGTTTTGGCTTGTATTATTGCAGTTGGAGTATCTTGAGGAACGCCGACTCAAAGATTTGATCAAGAAACACTCCGAGTTCATCAGCTATCCCATCTCCCTGTGGTCGGAGAAGACCACAGAGAAAGAAATCTCTGACGATGAGGACGAAGAGGACAAGAAAGACACCGAGGAAGGCAAAGTAGAGGAAGTTGACGAGGAGAAGGAAGAGAAAGAAAAGAAAAAGAAGAAGATCAAGGAGGTTTCCCACGAATGGTCTTTGGTCAACAAGCAGAAGCCTATCTGGATGAGGAAGCCTGAAGAGATCACAAAGGAAGAGTATGCTGCTTTCTACAAGAGTCTCACCAACGATTGGGAAGAGCATTTGGCTGTGAAGCACTTCTCTGTGGAAGGCCAGCTCGAATTCAAGGCCGTCCTTTTCCTGCCGAAGCGGGCTCCTTTTGATCTCTTCGACACGAGGAAGAAGCTTAACAACATTAAGCTCTATGTACGTCGCGTCTTCATCATGGATAACTGCGAGGAACTGATTCCTGAGTACTTGAGCTTTATCAAGGGCATTGTAGACTCTGAGGACCTTCCCCTCAACATCTCCAGGGAGACGCTGCAGCAGAACAAGATCCTTAAGGTTATCCGCAAGAATCTTGTTAAAAAATGCATCGAGCTCTTCTTCGAGATAGCTGAGAACAAGGAGGATTACAACAAGTTCTACGAGGCATTCTCTAAGAATCTCAAGCTCGGAATTCACGAAGATTCTCAAAATAGATCCAAGATTGCTGAACTATTGAGGTTCCACTCCACCAAGAGTGGGGATGAGATGACAAGCCTGAAGGATTATGTTACAAGAATGAAGGAGGGCCAGAGTGACATTTACTACATCACGGGCGAGAGCAAAAAGGCCGTGGAGAATTCTCCGTTCCTCGAAAAGCTGAAGAAGAAGGGCTACGAGGTTCTCTTCATGGTCGATGCGATCGATGAGTATGCCGTCGGTCAGCTGAAGGAATTTGAGGGGAAAAAGCTGGTGTCTGCAACAAAGGAGGGACTGAAACTCGACGAGGACGACGATGAGAAGAAGAAGAAGGAAGCTCTGAAGGAGAAGTTCGAGGGGCTCTGCAAAGTTATCAAGGAAGTGTTGGGTGACAAGGTGGAGAAGGTGGTGGTCTCTGACCGTGTGGTCGACTCGCCCTGTTGTTTGGTGACCGGCGAGTACGGATGGACGGCAAACATGGAGAGGATCATGAAGGCACAGGCTCTCAGGGATTCAAGCATGTCAGGTTACATGTCGAGCAAGAAGACGATGGAGATCAACCCTGAGAATCCGATCATGGAGGAGCTGCGGAAGCGGGCTGATGCCGACAAGAACGACAAGTCGGTCAAGGACCTCACCCTGTTGCTCTACGAGACTGCGCTGCTCACCTCGGGTTTTAGCCTCGACGACCCCAACACCTTCGGCAACCGGATCCACCGCATGCTCAAGTTGGGACTCAGCATTGACGACGACGACAAGGTCGAGGACACCGACATGCCTGCCCTCGAGGAAGGCGATGCTGAGGAGAGCAAGATGGAGGAAGTCGACTAAAGCAAAGCCTTTTCGAGGTTTCTTTACGTTTGCTTGGTAACTACTATTGAAGCTGCGGTACTAGTCAGTCTTTAAAACTCTTTTAGGTTATAATTTTGGCGTGGAGATCTTTACTTCACATCCTCTGCTCATTATCAAAGTTTGACGAGTGTGTTCTTTCTTTCTATTAGTTATGGATTAGTTGCAGTTAAAGTGCGTCTTTTACGGACGAGTATAAAATGTAGTTCCATTGGATCCTATCCTTCACATTTTCATTTCTCTCGATTCCCTCCAAGGCTTTATTTCCTAAAACAAATCAAATACTTGATGGTTTTTTTAAATCATAAAACTGTGCTGTGTTGTATTGTCCTTCACCCACAAGCTTTGGCCCCGAAACCAATTTTCTGTGCAGCGACGTCGTAGACGACGTTGTACGTCCTCTGCTGCACGTTTCCGATGATTCCCAAGTCGGTTGGACTCTCGTTTCCGGCGAACGCCAGACACGCTTGCGCCACGCTCGCCACGTACAGTATCCCACTGAAGTCCATCTGCACCGTCGTCTGCTTCGCGAACACCAGCGCCACCGTCGGCACCGACACTGTCTCGTACCCTGTGAAATTGTAGCAGGTGTCCAGTATCGATAGCGCTGGCGCCGCCTCGTACTGCCCCATCCGCCCCATGAACGCCTTCCTCAGCGCCGCGTACGCCGCCGGTGGCAGCCGCGTGATCACGGTCCCCGAGTCGAGCAGCGTGCTCGCTTTCCGGAACACCACACTCTGGATCGCCAGCTTTGTTCCCCCGACCATAATCGCCACCAGATCCGCGAAGTAGAAAGAGCGTAAACTTTGGTTCAGGATCATCGGCGTGTACGAGATGTTCGACGGATTGCCCCGTCCGATCGTGAGGTAGCCCGTCTCGCTTGATCGCGACGGGAGGCAGTAGGAGAATACTGCGCCGTATTTCTTCGTCGCCTGCGACACCAGCGAGACGCTGCCAAGGCCGAGGCCGAGGATCCCCGCTGTGCGGCCGAAGAGGCCGCGGTTGGCTTCGCCGCACCCGAACAGGAAGCACGGGAGCGCCGCGGTGGCGGAGAGCGTGAGCACGTCGCGGCCTAATGTGCCCGCCGTCTCCGATTGGTCGCCGTACTGCACTCTGTAGCGGCAACTGCTGTTGGCGGAGCAGGAGCGGGAGCGGGAGCGGGAGCGGGAGTGGAGCCGGTGGCAGTCGACGGATTTGCAGAGGAGGGCGGCGTAGGTGGAGGATGCATTCGGGTCGAACACCGGCTCCTCCGCCTGCGCGTAGCAGTCGGTGCACGGCGCGCATTGGATCCACGACATGTCGCTGCCGGTGTCGAAGATGACCGAAAAGTTTCGCCTGGGGGTGCCGAAGCCCACCGTTACGACATAGTTCCCGGTACCTAGCTCGCCACCGCTGCGCGCGGGCATGCTCACCGGCGGCGACTTCCAGCCAAATTTTTCAACATCAACCGTGGCCGTCGCCGCAGACATCCGACGCTGGAGCGACACGACTCGTTCTCGGTCGCCGTCGAGGATTTCCCGGTGGCTCAGCTTCTGGTCATCGGTCAACGGCGAGCAAGGGCCATGCCCGTGGACTACTTGCAACCTTGAAGACTTATAAGCTGCAATCAGATCAACATCCAGCAATCATCATCAGTTACTACAATTGTATCAAAAATCAAATCTTTTCTTCTTTTGCAATCTCACTAACTTTTTCAACAGGAATTATAACTTAAAAATCATGTTCAGTGCCAATAAATAAAGAATCACCAGCACCAGAACTACCATTACATAAAAAATCATTTCCCTCCCTTTTTATTTTATTTTCCTATATGATCGAGATTCTCGTTGGTAATCCCAATTTCAATGGAGATTCAAAAAGGCTGGAACTATCACAACTTCGAATCACTAAAAACTCATCCTCAGTGACCACGAAGAATCATAAACAGCATTCGCAATTCAATTTCTGCATTACTGAGTTTCTAGGTGGTAGTAGTTAATATATAGTTCACTGAGATCATGCGGATGACTGAAACCGTGATAACTGTAAATCACATGAAGAATCATGAGCTGCTGTCGCAATTATGAGAAAGTTTTTGACTCGAATTTTGCATGCATTCGCTTATTTATTGAGTTCCCTACAAAACGTAGCATTCAGTAGACTGCAACGTTAGGAGAGTTGACTTTGAAGTGCTAAGAAATTGACCTTTTGGGGAAGCAGAGCAGATTGAGTCGGGGAGCAAGTCGCGGACCCAAAACGTATGCACTTGTGAAGCTTTGGCCTCTCCACGAGCCAAGTGGAGAGGAAGAGCAAGTAGGCATAGGAGGATGAGCGAAGAGGCCATGGTTAGCAGCACTTGAATGGTTGGGGAAGTAGAAATGGTGCCTTTAAGTAGGGCACGAAGCGTTGGGTTGCAATTGGTGGCACATCGTTTTCATCCATTTGTCTCCCTCTTCTCCTCTGGAGATCAAATTAGGTCGTAGGTCATCACGGGAAGATACTAATGGATCGATCGGTCAATGGAGGTCCCTCGCGAATGCTTGAGGGCTCCCTAGCGCATTCACTAGTGGAAGGGGGAAAAAAAAAAAGGAAGAAGAAGAAGAAGAAAAGGAAAAAAAAGGTGACTCACGAGCTGGAAAGCACTAAATTGGATCAATTTCTCGGTTGTTTTTTAAAAGACTTCCGCGTAGCTTACACTATGAGATTATAAAATTGTGATCGTCTCGAGAGTTAATCGCATTTTAACAATATTTATTATCATCTACATTTTTGCCCTTTTAGATTATCATCTACATTCTTCGAAGAATATTTTAAAAAATAAAGTAAAATTATTTGAAAGAGCAAAGTTAAAATGTTAGAGATTTCATAAATAAATCTCGATAGTCCCACGCTTACTTCAGACTTTGTAAAGTGTTTATATAATCTCTTTAAGTATTTTTTTTATAGTCTTCGGAGCTTAATTCAGATGAAAAATACATGAGAGTGAATCAGTGAATCGTAAAAATTTAAATTTCAATCTCAATCGAGGGCATCCTTTGTCCATTTATTTTTCAATATGAATTTTTAATTTATCTTTTTTTAACAATGTAGGATAGTCATAGGGGTCATTAATATAATAATATTATATTTTTTTAAAAAAAATTTATAATATATTATAGAATTTAATATAATAGTGAATAAAAAATATTTGTAGAATAATACCTGATGCATAAAAGAAAATTTAAAATTTCATATCATTCGCTCTCATAGCTTCCAGGGGAGAGATGAGTGACGGTGTTGTTTATTCTTTCCGAGTACTTTTCACAGCAAAATGGAAAGTAAAAAAGTTATGTGAAATGTTGACCGCTGTACTCTTGGACTTTAGCAATTCCCACTAAATCTGCAAAGTCGACTTGCTTTGACTTTCCATAAATCGCGTCGGAAGTCAACTCACCTCTTAATTGTTCATCAGCAAATGTAATTTTTATTCTGCGCGTGAAAAGCATATGCCGTGTTAATTTATTTTGCATTCTAAATAAAATTCTCTGGGTCAAGATCACAAGGCGATGAATTGTCCTTTGTTTTGAGTTGATTTACAATTCAGTTTATATTTAAAATAATAATAATAATAATACAAACATTTACTGTACCCTTAAATTTAAAACTTATCTATTTACTCTATATTTAAATTTGAAAATTACAGATTTATCACACATTTTGACATTTAAGGTTTAAACTACTAGAAATGCTAATGTTAGATTACTAAACATCAAACATATAAATTTACTTCATATTTAAGTTTAGAAATTATAGATTGATTTTATATTTAAATGTAATAATTTAGAATTTACAAATTTCCTAATGAGTTGGAAATTCCTGACAAGGTTAGGGACTCACCAAATCAATTCTAAATTTGAACTTCCAAAAAAGCAGCCAACAATTCAGTTGCATAATGTTTGTACATTTTCAGCATTACATTCTTCATTGGGTGTTTTTTCAGAAGAGATATCTTTATTCTTCTTCTGCAATGCAACAAACTTGTGGTACTCTTCCAAGTCCTGCTCTAGCTTTTCAACAACTTGACTAGTGTGCTCAAGAGATTGCTCAAATCTATATTTCTCCAATGCCTGTAGAACAATTTTTTTAAAAAAAATGTTTTAAGGGATAGTCAATTAAATATTGATAATGAAATAGAATTAGTTAATCATCACTTTGGATGAGAAATGAAAGTATTAGGTAAGTAAAAAAAAAAAATTCACTTTATTTTTGAATATGTGCTGATTTAGTTTGTAAAATGACATCGGAAGAGAAAGATGAGGGTATAAGAAACAATAATGTCTGCATTATGGCAGCAAGTATTAAGTTCACAATTCACATGGTTTCACTCATTAATCTTTATGATGTAAGAAGAGATTTGAGGTTTTGTAGGCATAGTGAATGAAGCAAAAGAATTACTTGTGGTAATAAAGTGAATTTGAGATTAATACCTCTTGCTTAGAAAGTGTATCAGGAGGTGACATTATATCGGGTCGAACGTAGTTCTTCCCCCTGTAAAATATGATAGTGTTGCTGTCGACCTTAATATCGATCACCGTCCCTTGGCTGAGCCGCACTAGTTCTTCGGCATACTCGTGAATCTGGCCTGGTCTACAAGGCTTGCAAACTACTTTCACTGTCTCATGCTTCTTCCAATGCATGTGCATGTTTAGAACGACACCACCGAATATGCCTCGCCTCCCGACAGGCACATAATTCTCCTTCTTCTCGCCTATGCGTTTTAGATAAAATTTCTCTTCATCAGTGAGGATTTCAGGAGCATGCACTGGCAGTGGAGCTATTGGAATTTCATATTTCCTCAGCTTCTCGATCAGCCACTCTTCTTTTCTTGTTGCCTGGGAAAATAAAAACATTAGTTTAGTGAATCAATGATCCATCAAGAGATCATGTTCATTCAAGAGGAACTAAGAAACGAGGATCATCAAGCATCGAACCTTTTCGATCTTGCACCGAATCCTAAATTCAGGGTCTGGTGATTTCATCTTCTTTCTTGTTTTACGACGGTACAAGGTGAGCTCATCCAATTTCGCTTTTCTCCACTTCTTCTTCTGTGGCTTTTTCACTGCCTCTGAGACTCCTTGTTTGGCATTGGGTATGCCAATGGAAAATCTGGCTACATCGCCATCTGTATCAAGAGTCACCAGTGCACTGCTCCTAAATCTGACTGATTGCCACCTAATTGTGTTCCGATAAACTGAAGAAGTTATTGGCCACTGAGACAAAGGTGCCCCAGACTTGTCGCGATACAGGTAGGAAAATGCAGATAAAGAAAAATGTGGGATACATAAGTTGTTCAGCGCATATGATGTTCCATCTTTCAAGTAATTTCCATTGTCAAATCTCTTCAAGGAGTAACTACAACAAAAATCAGAACAAAGTTATGAATGCCTCCCTGAAAGCTAGCTTGCTAGAACTTAATAGAAGAGGTCACACGCTAATGTTCTTGATCTGATAGATGTAAATAGATAGAAACAGATAATTGAGCAAATTTACGAGGATAGTATCCTGAAGCATAAAAAAAAAAATGCTTTCAGCTAAAATTTCAAAATATCGAAAACTAATTTTCAAAATATATTCATGCTTAGGTAGGGCTGTAAATGAACCAAGCGTTCATGAATAAGCTTGATGTTCGGCTCGATAAGAGCTTGTTTACGTTCGTTCAAAATACATCAAAGTCAATTAATAAACAAACTTAAACAATTTGATAAATTAAATAAACAAGCTTGAACACATATGTGTTCGGCTTGTTAATGTTCGTAAACAGTATTCGAGAACAATATTCATGAACAGTGTTCGTGAACAAATTCATTTAAAAATTATTTATGAGCTTATTTATACTCATTTATAAACAAGGATTAAAATATTAAAAGTAAAAAAAAAGCTTAACTTAAGAGTTTGATAATGTTTAAATAAACCAAACTTAAACAATTAAGCGTAATTCAAGTTTGAATCAAGCTTGATTAGAAATCGAGTTTGACTCGACTTAATTATCTTATCAAACAAGTCTGAATACTGTAGAGCAAGCTTGACTTCGGCACGTTTACAGCCCTATGCTTAGGATGTCAAGTCATAGGATTCCTAGAAATTCATCAGTTAGTAGTAGCATCCATTCTGTGTGTGTGTGTGTTAATCAATTAGTGGAATGACAAAGATGAAGGGAAGATGGACCCTCAAGGATTGATAGAGAAACAACCAACATAGAGCTTAGGCTACTACAAAGTACAGCTCGACGGAAGAAAAACAAAGCGCGTGAAAAATTCAGGAAGACGCTTCGAGTAGAACATCCATCGCCTAGGAGAGAGCACAAGCAGACAACTCAAAGACAGAGCGTCGTCACCTTGTCCGATCGAAAAGAGGGATCCTCGAGCGCCCGCAGGTCGCAAGATAACGACACGCGGAAATCATGGGAAGACGCCGTCGCGTCTCCTAAAGGTCACCGCCGCCGAAAGAGGAGAGGCGCGGTGGAGAACGCGACCGCCGTCTCCGGCGACAAACCGAGAAGGCCTGTTAGGGTTTAGTCTGCGCTGGGCTCACCCGCACCAGAGTTTTCTCGCGCCGTCCTCTGACCGCACCAATCACAAATACGATACGTTTATGGGTAACTTCCTTTTAATTGCGTCGATTTATCGAAATCAATTCCAACGTAATTAGGAATTTAACAAGTAATTACGGCCGCGGTAGCAAGTAGGATGATTTCTGGGTTTGAAATTTTTCGAGGATTGTGAAAATTAAAAAAAAAACAATAAAAATCAATAATAAATAAATTTTATGTCAATTTACGGTTTTACGTTTTTAAAATTTAAAAAATATTGAAATTGAGTATGTAACTTTCATAATTATTAAATCGCGTATCATTTTTCGAATTTATCCCTCCGTTCAATATTTTATTTTTTTAATTAATGGAATAGCTCTATCAGTCGGTTTCGAATGAAACCAGTTGATGGACCTAAACAACTCGGAATCACATGATTCGAAAATCTTTGTGTTCACTTTGCACTTCATAATATGTATACGACTTCGAAAAATATTATGATACACTGTATTAGAAGCTAGCAGCGATTTTTGAAACTTTGATTTTTTTTTATGGAATAACTTCATCAGTCGGTTTCGTCTGAAATCGATTGATGGACTTAGACAACTCGAAATCATGTGATTCTAAATCTATGTGCTCCTCTCGCACTCCAAAATACGTATGTGATCTCGAAAAGGATTGTGATACATCGTGTTAGGAGCAATATTTTTTGAAACTTCAAATTTTTTTAATGGAATAGCTCCATCTGTCCGTTTCATCCAAACTCGACCGATGGACTTAGACAGCTCAAAATCATGTGACTCGATCAATGACGGATCTACACAGGGCCCCCCTCCGGTCCATGTGTTTTATATATAAAAAAATTACTTTTATAAAAAATTTTATATAGTAATGAGATCTTAGTCCATGCATAATTAAACCTAAAAATTTCCTTTCCAAAATCCTATACTTATTTTCTATTTATAAAAATACTATATAATTAATTACTATATAAAATATAATTATTATATATTTATTTTTTCTCTTACATAAAACGGTCATGTTGTAGCCGTCGTTCTTAATTTTTTCTATCATGTCGTAATTGTCATCCACAGTTTCTCTTCGCCTGTTGCTCACACGTCGCGACTCGCGAGCCCGTCGTTGTGCGTCGATCTGTCATTGTTCCTACCAACTCGGCGTTGTCAGTCACGTTTCTGGCCACCGTCAACCTCTGCTTCATGCCCATAGCCACATTGCGATCACGGAAGTTGTCTTGTCGGTATCGCACCACATTTACAATCACACGTCACTGTGTCACTAGTCATCATCGCCTTCCGCACGACTCCATATAAAATCCATCGACATTTAAAAGTTAGGTTAATTAAAATTTTATTTAATCAATTTTGCATGTTGATTAATCGGATTATTTGAATTAATTAATATAGGTTAGATTTAAATAATTAATTATATTTAGATTAATTAAATCTACATGAATTTAGATTAATTAATTTGTTTTAATTGATTAATTGGTTTTAGATCGATTAATATGTTATAATTGATTAATTAACTTCAAAGTAATTAATTAAATTTTGATTTAATTAATTAATTGTGTTAGATTAATTATTCTAATTAATTAGCATTTGATTAATTAAATCTGAGTTTAATTAATTATCATGGAGGATCTTGTGATTTTTCTTGACATTTCTTTTCTAGGTATCCGATGGTTTCTTCTTCTTATAGTATTATCTAAATATTTTTTCGCAATCTTTTATATATTTCTAGCTACGCATGAGATAAATTCTCTTCTTTTTTACTCTGTATTACTTTTACTGTATTTAATATATTTTTTTTCATCCATAACGATTCTGACTTGAACATCGGAGGGCGACGGTGATTTAATACGTGTTAATTTTTTCAAAATATTTACTGATACAGTCGGAGAGAATCCCTCTTAGGCGGGACAAGATCGAAGAGCAAACAATCTGAATTGCATCACGACCCCTCCAAATTTAAAATTCTAAATCTGCCCCGGATTCGATGACCATGCGCTCATCTCACACTTTGTAATACGTACGTGATCCCAAAAAATATTATGGTAAACCATGTTGAGTGAATGATTTTTGTCACTTGTGTCTCATATGTGAAATGTAGTCGAAAGAACATTTCAAATGTTACAACGACGATACCCGCTAGATGAAGTCACTAATGAGTTCCTTGGACTCACTCACTCATGCAAATATAAAACTTCAATTTTTTTTAATGGAATAGCTCCATTAGTTGATTTCATTCGAAATCGACGGATGAATCTTATTAGCTCATAATCACATGATTCAAATACTTTTGTGCTCCTCTCACACTGTATAATATGTACATGTCATTTGGCCCAGCGGGTATTATCATCATAACATTTGAAATGTTCTTTTGACTATACTTCATATGTCGGATATGATTGATAAAAATCGTTGCTCTTAATATGGTTTATTGCAATACTTTCCGAGATCACGTATGTATTATGGAGTACGAGAGAAGCACATGAGTATTCGAATCACGTGATTCCGAGCTGTTTAGGTCCATCAGTCGATTTCGGACGAAACCGATTGATGAAATTATTCCATTAAAAAAAATCAAAGTTTTAAAAATTGCTGCTTTTAACACGGTGTATCACAATGCTTTCCGAGATCACATACATATTATGGAGTACGAGATGAGCACATGGATCTTCGAATCAAGTGATTTCGAGTTGCCTAGGTTCATCAATCGATTTCGAACGAAACCGACTGATAAAACTATTCCATTTAAAAAAAAATCGAAGTTTCAAAAATCGCTACTTCCAATATGGTATATCATAATACTTTCCGAAGTCATATACATATTATGGAGTGCGAGAGAAGCATAAAGATCTTCGAATCATGTGATTTCGAATTGTTTAGATCCATCAGTCAATTTCGTCCGAAACCGACTGATGTAGCTATTCAATTAATTAAAAAAAATAGAATATTGAGGGGAGGGGTAAATCCGAAAAGTGATACATAATTTGATAATTATGAAAATTACATACACAATTTCTCAATTTTGAGAATGTAAAAGAGTAAATTGTCGTATATTTTAATATTATTATTTTTACATGCGTTTAGACAAGTAACGCAATTGTTTGATTGATTAGCATTTTATAATCATATGATAACCTAATAATTTACACTACATTTATATCATAATTAGTCGTTTAACCTGGATAACTAACAGATTTAACTAGAATTTATTATATACATACGATAGGATCCGAAACAGCTAATCTGGGCCCAGTCCACACTCGTATCGATCTGCTTCCGATGTAAAATGAACCGACATGGGAAAATTTGTCGGTTCGGATTAACCTAATTTTACCCCCTTTTGAATTCGCAGGCAGAGGCAGCACACAGATCTGGAGAACTTCGCTTTTTTTTTACTTTTTTTTTTCTCTTGTACCGATCCCTCTCTCCTGGTAAATCATTTTGCGACCTCAGTCAGTTTCAATCCAGCAACTACCGCAAAGGTGCAATTTTTCCGCTCGTTTTGTGTTATATTTCCTTTTCCTGTCCGGGCTTCTGGATTCTACGGAATAGCTCTGTCACACACTTCGTACGGAGGGGGGATTTGTGTTTCTTGTTGAAGCTTCCGGCGGTTTCTTCCGATTTCCTCACGTCCTGGGGAATTGCATTTGTTGTCGGCGTCATCGAGGGTCGAGACTCGTGTCTTTGATATGAAGTTGGGGGAAGATTTGGGTACTGGGCTGCCGGGAATGAAGGAAAATGAAAATGCAGAAAAGGTGGCTCCTTTGGGCGAAATTGAGGTGAAATTCAATGGATTATTGGACCTTGAGGAAGCTTCTCGTGTTGATTCTCCGGGCGGTGGAGATCGAGGTCATGAGGGGAGGAGCGTTTTTCCAGTTGAAACACAGGCGGATGTGAAGGACAATGGTGATGTGGTGGGGAATGAGCTTTTGGCCGAATCAACATTGAATTTGATGGGATCTCCTTGTGGCGATGCGGAACCTGTATCAGGGGCAAAGTCGGCACCTCCTAAGGGTTATGGTCTGAGGAAATGGAGGAGAATTAGGAGGGATTCAAACAAAGATGCGGCCAGCATTGCTGATTCTGCTCAGATTCACAAACGCAGGCTTTCATTTGCAGAACCATCCAAAGTAAATGACAGCAGGCACAAGAACGATGATGAGGATGAGGGTGGAGGTTCAGTTGCCTCCTTGGTCTCCATGAACATAAGCAACACTCCCCTTCCAATGATCCCAACTGCTTTAGGACCAGAGCTTGGTTTATTAATAACACCTGCTGGCTTCAATATTGGGATAGACTCTGAGAATAGCGATGACCAAAGTAGTAAATCATCGACTGCTGCAAGTGCCCTGCAGTTCCGTTACGAAGCAATTGGACTTTGGGGTGACAGAAGCAGAACAAAAGTTGTTGGTGTAAAAGGAACCAGGCATGTTGTACTCCAACAAGGTCAATGGGCTAAAGAAGGCAGATCTGATGCGAATAGGATGCTTAGAGAAAACCAGGTCAAAATTGAGATGGAAAACTCCTATTCGAGCATTGAATCTGACTTGGGAAGTTCAAATGCCACTTTTCTGCACATGGGAAGCATGACTAGCAATAGTAAGCAGAGTGAGAAATCTATAAATAACAATGGTGATCAGAGTGTTGCTACTTGGCCGAGTGAGGAAGTTAGATCAAATCAACTCAGAGATCTGTCAAGGGGATTTTTAGATGGCAATCCGTGTGGGGAAGTGAATAATAATAAAAATGGGAGTAGCCAACAAGGGCCAGATCTTGATCCCTTTTTTCTCGAGCCAATTGATTCTCTTCAAACAACAAAAGAAGCACTAGAAAAAGGTATGCCTTAAATGGTGTACACATTGGTAAATCCAATATTCATCAATGCTCAACATAACCATAGAGTAGTTGGGCTTTAGCTACGGTTGGCATTCACAAATGTAGCTGTCAAAATTCATAATACCTATTTTACTACCTAAGTCTCTTCTCTTCACTGACATTCTCTCATATACTCTGACTATTATACTACCATCACTGTTCTCGTGTCAAACATGAACACTTTGTCATTGACACTTTGAACTCAACACCTAGCTCTCAATCTCAAGTGTATGAAGTTTTTAGAAATATTCACACTTGTGCAAGATGGTTGTACCCTTATCTGAGTAGCATAGACAAGATTCATCTTATTCATTTGTAAACTTAAGTTCATTTTGCTTTGACATAAGTAGGCATATCAACTATGTCTTCTCCTTCTTGACTAGCGCTTTGAGTTGCTTCTTGATCATTTGCTTAGGAACTTAATGTTTCATCTTATATTGTCCTATATATTCATTATTTAGATGTTCAAATTCTTTGTAATTAAACAAGAAACTAGTGTGCATAACTGCAAATATCTCTTTAGCAATTTCAGTTATCTATGCCTGATATGGCTTTGATCTTGGCTCCAAGCTTTGGTGGATTTTGTAGTAAGTTTTGCACAGGAAACTCGTACGTTACTGATGCTTAATTTCTTTTATATAACCATGGATTGTGCTCGAGCATCTCAATCTTCCATCTAGGTACTGATTTCAACTAAGAGTTTGGCGATTATTGACTATGTGTGTACTTTGTGTCTGGGATTTTATGGTGCTTATATGTATATGTTATGTTATTTGAAGTTGAATCTTTCTTATGCTTGATGTCATTTGATATTCTTGATATGGATCCTGTATGCATCTGTAGTAGGAAAAAGTCAAATATGTGGCCCAGCGGCCCATATTAATCGTTACATTAGCTTCAGGATACCCCTGCATTTATCTGGTAAAAGCAGTAACCTCATGTGGATTCCTATGACATTACAATGGTTAGTCTTCTGAATGTGACATTATCTTTCCAGCACCGTGCAATGGACTATAAGTGTCCTTATCAGAACTACACATACACACTTCATTAGATAATTTACTCTCTCAGTCTGGATAGTATGAATTGTTTAATCCATAAACATATACCTTCAGTTTTTGATGACTAAGTGACATGAGAAAAGATTTCATTATTTGAAGTCTATTATTTCTTGCCTTGGTTGATGTATAAGGTGGTATTACTTTTTCTCTTTTTTTTTTCCCTAGCAAATCTGTTCACCGATCTCAAATGATCTGTTTTCTGATATTTGGCAGAAATCCAAAAGCTTGAGCAACTTAGGAAAGGCAATGTATTTGACGATTACGATAGTGAATATGAAAATATAGAAGGGGCTAGCCCTACGAGTGTCCGATCAGATTCTGTCAAACTAAATCAGAAGATAGAACATCTGAACTGGAAATTAGGAGAAGCAATAGCTGGTGCCAAGGCCAAAGAATCAAAGGTAAATAAGCTCGAAGCTGCCCTGAAGAGCATAGGAGTACCGGACAAGAACATAACTAGCTCCAACCTCTCATTCCTCCAAGAGAAGTGCAAGGAAATGGAGATGGATTTCGAAGATCTGCTTGTAAAGAAAATTGAGGCAGAAATCCAATGTCTGATAATGAAAAGAACTACTGAAAGCTGGAGAGTCATAACAGAAGATCACAATGCTCTCTGTGAGGAGAACATTCAATCTGAAGAACAGTCAAAAGTGAATTTTGAGAACAAGTCTATCATGCTTAGTAAACAAGCTGAAGATTTAGAGGAAGACCTGGCAATGACTGAAGAGGTCTTTCGATTGCAGAGACAAATGCTCAAGTACTCCTTTTGCCTTCTTGTCCAGCTGATGACCCTTTGTATTGCCTTAGTATTGTTCATCATGTACTTGCTGCCTTCATCGTCGTTAGGCTGGGTCACGCCGACATGATCTCTGGAGGAAAGCCCTTTGTATTTTTCGCTTGTCGTAGGACTTTCCTGCGTGTTGCTGCTCTCCGGAACACAGGGATTGCGCTAATTTCCTGGGTTTTCTTTTTGGTCTAGTATTCCTTTCTTCTTGTTAAGTTTTGGATATCGACTCGAATCGTTGGCACGCCACCAACTCGTGTCCTTAATGCAGGTATATATTTTTTTGGATTTTTAAGGTTTTGAAGTTTTCTTTGGAAGTTGGCTTCAAAGACTAATTATTATGCTTATATTAGTTGTTGTAATCCAAGTGAATCTAGATCCTGTTTTAGGAGGAAAGTTAGGGAAATGAGTCATATTCTGTTCTGTAAAAGGGTCATCTAATAATTATGTAAGGTACTTTGTAATTTAATAAATATTCTCTTTCTGAGTTCAATTCTGTGCGAGAATTTTGGCTTCTGTGAATTTGTAGATTTCATTTTCATCTAATTTTCTCAAATTTTAGCAGAAACATTTTTTTTTGTGAAAAAATGAACCAAATTAATGTTTATTTGATGCATTTTGATTGTTATTAGATACATACGTTCATTTAATCAGATTGGTTGAGTTAGAGTTGAATCAAATTGAAGTCAACTTGTTTTTTTTTTTTTGTTGTTGACATATTAAAGCAAGCAGTCACTTCTATACGCAAAAATCATATTTGAATCACTAAAAACATATTCTGCAAGTACCGCTAGCTACTACATCATCTCCATGGGACTAATAATATATTCGAACCTTAAGATATGGGCCATACAAAAAAGAAATCAAAAGATAAATTAAAAATAAAAAAAAAAATACTATGCAATAATTTGGGTTAAAAAATTACACTGAAATATTACGGAAGTTAGACAAATTAGTTGTGGACTATTCGTAGGAATTTACATTTGTTTAGGGTTAATTAAAGAAGAGGAATTTAATGGGCCAGTGTTTAAATATTCGAATTATATATTTTATTTTATTTTTTTAATTAGCAGGAGGAGAATTTTAGCGTAACGACACAATTATTATTTTATGATCTAAAAATCATAAATTTGAATTTCGAAATAATTTTTTATAAAATAGAATAAAATTATATATAATAGATCCGAAACTACTGTCTTTTACTTTTTAAAATATCAAATTATGCATTGAATTTTAAAAATATTCTTTTGTAGTTCCACTTATATGAACCAAATCGAAGGAAGTTAGGAAAAAAAAAAAATCACGATTTGGAGGTTAAGAGATCACGATCGATCGTGACTGCGTGATTGATCGATTGCTTAGGGATGAAATTATTGATTGCTTAGGGATGAAATTATGAATCGTGACTAGGCGATCGTAATTTAGCGATCTCATGGCCTAAATCATAGTTTGGGCTCAATATCGGTTCAATTCGAACTAAATTGATTGTGTTTGGCCTGAACTAATGTCGGAACCAGTTGAACCAATGCAGTTCAGATGTTCCTGCAGACTAGACTTGGGTTGAGAGCCCCGGGGGAGAGCTGCTGGAGCTCCTGCTCAGAACCCAAAAAAAAAAAAAAATTATAAGGATTTAATTTTCAAAATTTTTAATAAAAAATAGAATTCAATTTTTAAATTTTGTCCAGGCCTAACTTCAAATTTTAAAATCAAAACCGACTCTACTTGGGTTCAATATATCGATTTCACCCATTCGAATGCCTTCCTTTCTACAGTCGACTGGCCCTTAGTCTATCCCCGGAAGCTCCTCCTTCCTTTCTACAGTCGACTGGCCCTTAGTCTATCTCCGGAAGCTCCTCCTTCGCCGCAAGGGCAAAAGTAGGCTTCCTCTCCTTTTTCCTGTTTAATAGGGATCTACAGTTTGGAAATCAAACAGATTTTGTTCGGGGTTTACCTCTAATGCTGATGTGGAAACCTGACTAAAGAAAGCAGCACGCTGGGTCCCATCTGCAAGCTGTAGCGTTCGTGTTAATTTCTATCAGGTCAAAAGATTATTAAAATATGGACCTTAACGAATCAGCATAATCTGTATCATATTAATTGCCACATTAACTTTTTTTTTTAATAAAGATTAAATTATAGCCATACTCAATTTATGAATCAATGCTTAACTTAAATGAATAAGCAACTATTCAAAAGCAACATTTTTAATCAACTAGACAGATCAGTTCTCTCGTTACCCTGCTGTCATGGTAATAATTCGTGTCTTCACAAGACCCAAAACATTGGTTTCTATTTTGCATCCATACTAATGAAAAACAAGACATCGATCTAGAGTTTAGTTTCACCGATCTGGAAGCATAGTTACATTACATCAGTTGCTTAAACACACCCCGTGCTTCGTAAGGAACACTTTACTGTCGATACTCGATCATCTCGGGGCAATAGCGTTTGGCGAGCACTTCCACTTGTTCGATAAAAGGCCTCACCTTGTTCTCGCCGATATATCGTACCATTTCAGACCATCGCCTCCGACAAACAGCCCCAGGTCTATGGGTGAAAAAAAAAATGGATTAGAAAAGTTGCAAAGTGCATCATTGATAATTATTTCCAGAGTTGGTTTGTCATGTAATGTGATGTTACTAGCGCTTAGTAAAAATGCTCTCAGAAACTTTGTAATAAGAGTCAAATAAACTGATAAAGCACACGATTGAATATCCTTTGAGCACCAGGAGTCACACGATAACAAAAAGAACAAATTTACAAAATTATTGCAATTAAAGGTACGTCTGTAGCTAAGCATCTAATGGTGCAAAAGGTGATGACGCTCACTCGAGCGCCCCTCAATGTTGATCCCACAGTAATATAAAGAGAGAGAAATCACAAAATCAGCTTATAACTGACTACCACGTGACCACTTAAGTAGGAGGATTTTATTCCCCTATGGGCATGCACTTGTCAGGAATTGATCCTTGCCCCATTGATACAAATCTATCACTTGATGACCATCGTGGCATGCCTGTGGAGGCTTGTAACTCGGCATCCAATTGGAGCAAAAGGTGATAACACTCAGCCCGAGAACCCTTCAATGCCGGCCCCACAACGGTACAAAGAGAGGTAAATCACAATCGACCTTTGGTCGTATTGGTACTTGACGTAATGGAGGGCAGACACCTCGACTGATATTTCTATCCAGCAACGGGGATTGACCCTTACTCATCCTGTGCAAATTTGCACTGCGCTGGCCATCCAGCTTTGCCCATCGGGGCAACTCAGCATCCAAGTAACATGCTTATGTTGTCAATTGTAAAATTGGTCTTAGTTCATGTATGTGATTTCGGTAAGTTACATGTATTTGATAATGAACTACAATCTATATAGTAATTCAATACACAAATTTTAAATTAGACGAAAGCGAAGAGAAATCATCCTTGACGGATGGATCTAATTTGAACGCTTGCATAAGTTCATGTATCTTTGCAACATAGGCGTAGTTCATGTTTAAACTATTGCAGCTAGCTTAATTAAAGTAATATATCAGATCATATAAATTGTTCTTTAAGAATTTTAACTAGTTAACTGCTATTTTCCATCAATACATATGCAATACAAGGAAACCTCTTTAAAGTTATGACCCGACGATAAAAATTATAAAACCTAAGCAATTTATCCACGTGGCTGAATAACACTTTATGGTTGAGGTAAGGTGTCAATATGGTGCAAACATATACCCCACTGTGCATGTTTAGATATAAACATTTATCGTCTGATATGGAACATTACAATAAAGTTTCTTTAGGTGGAGCGTAATAAAGTAACAACAATTGGTGAAAAATGAAAGTCACATTAATATATGAAATAATTATAATGATAAACAGCTTAATAAGCCATGTGAGATGATGATAATATATTTTATAACCATTGCGTGCATGCAGGATATTCGCGAGAGATTTCAAGACCCAATAATCAGATTCGCACTTAAAGAAATAAAGAAAGCACACATACCTGTGCTCAAGAAGACTGTCCCAGTCAACATCGTCGTAACAGCAAGCATCTAAATTTCTTAGCCTGCAAATCCATGTTGACAATCATGCCAATGAATATCAGGATAAGTTTAGCAGGTTCACGCAAAATGTAACATCAGCAATGGAAGAATCAGGCTCTGATTAATCAATTTTGGTATGGAGAATTTGAGAATCGAGAGGGGAAAAAACCTAAGGGACAATAAAACTATGATAAAATTAAAAACAAACAAATCAAAGATACTACTGATTTGAAGCCGCATGAATAAAAAATGTTTACCATGACCTCACAAAAAATTGACACTCAAGAATGTTGAGGAGATAATAATTTGATGATTCCAATATTAAACTATGTATCATTAAAACTTGGGCATGATACTGCAATGATTTATGTCTCAACGTTTTTTTTCTCTGATTCTTAATGCCAAATTGATTTTGCTGTAGTAGAACTTTTCCAGATCAAGATCCAAACACGGTTAAAATCTTGGTCCAATACCAACAAATGTTCACGCTTGGACTAGTAACGTAATAATTTGATATGGATAAGCAAGAAACGACGCACCATTCCAATTATCTCCTGAAACAGAGAGATGGTATTAGTATTGAGTCCATAATACCAAACAGCTAAGTTTTATCTAATTGTAATTCCAAGTTCCATATTCAAAGTTCATTTGTTCTTTCTTATCCTAATTTTAGGTTCCCATTAACTTAATGATTTACATTTTTTTTTTCTATACTCCAGTTCTCTTTTTTTTTTCTTGCTCCATTGTTTATAACATCTAAAATTTGATTTATACATTTTGCTGATTGTTGGGTTGCCAACTATGGAGGATGAACCACCTTTCTCCCAACCCTTGGGGTATGCACCTAAATACAATGCCAGCAAGGTAGATAATAATTCTCAATGATTCTAATTTATTTTTTGTGTTTACTAGTATAAAAGTAGAACACATAAATTCGGTTGGATTCTACATTTGTCTTTAAACTATTGACAAGAACTTAGCAAGCAATACATGATTAATAAAACTAGATATGATGTCTGCTATTTTCTTACCATCTAAATCAAAGATCTAGTCATATTCAACACCCATCTCAAAGAGGTCAGATAGTTCACTGCCCAAACTATAAATCCTAATGCTGATTATTCACATGCTTATACTAGAAAAAATAACCGTTACTACTTGTGCTCTCTAACATGCTAGTTAATTAATATGGTTATATTTCGAGTCACTGAAATTTTGGAAATTCTTATTCAGACACCAAGGAACAAATTTATACATTCAGGGTCGACTGCTCGAGAATGGCTTCACAGAGTAGCCAAAGGAAGGTGAAAGCAAGAAAAGAAAAACATAAGATACCGACTGCTGAGAATCTCCATGTGATTTTAACAGACTGCAATTAGGATGTGAAATACTTGCGCTGAATCAGAAATGAGAAGATGATGCTAAAATAGGAACAAACAACTAGGGAAGAGTAATAGATAAATAAAAGAACCAGATTTCCCAATTGACTGCTGATAAACTATCCCAAAGATTACAATGTAAACGACAATGGATCAAAATTGTCTTACGCATCCACTAAAAGGTAGTCATCCTTGTCATTCCATATTTCTCTCTTGACCAAAGGAGATGCTAATTGTTGATACCTGTAAGAGAAGCATGACACAATTGATAAATATCAAGGTAAAAATGAGAAACATTAAATTGGAAAATAAAAAATTTGTTTCTCTTACAACACTGATATAGGAGAGGCATCTTTTTTGAAATAGTAATGCAAAAAAGAAAAATGAAAAAGAAAAGCCACAAAATTAGAAAATACAACAATAACAACCAAACATTTATCCCAACAAGTGGAGTCAACTATATGGAAACTTCTACACTATTAGGCTCAATCTCCTACTATATTCTCATCTATATTTAAAGAACTTTATCTTATTTTATCATTATTGACCAAATTTTCTTTGATCTCTCTTTCTCGATTAATGTGCATATTTATTGATCTCATATCGCTTAATTAGAGTGTTTATTGTTTGCTTAAGTGCATGCCCATGTCATTTTAAACACGTCTCTTGTAGTTTTTCCTTAATAGTCACAATCTCAACTTTCTCTCTAATGTTCTCATCTCTTATCCTGTTATATTCGCACATTGACCTTACATCTGTATCTCAGTGATTCTCATCTTGTACTTGTTTTTTTTATTCATAGCCTAATACTTAATTTCATATAACACAATAGAGCTAATCACCGTTTTGTAAATCTTTTCATTAGACTTTAAAGGTATCTTACAATTACAAAAGACACTTGATGCCTCCTTAATTTCAATCATTCTGCTTTTATCCTATGCAAAATATTTTTATCAATGCCTTTATCCTTTTGCAAAAAAAGACCTATATACTTAAAACTCTCAATTATAAGTACCTTATTATCTTCTATCTTAACAATTACCTTTTGCATCTAATATTATTAAATTTAAATTTCATATATTCATTTTTTACTCTAATAAGCCTAAAACCTTTTACTTCCAATGTTTTTCATCAAAATTCAAGCTTAGCATTTACTCCTTCACAACCAAAACAATGTCGTATGCAAATAATATGTACCATATTAGACTGTCTTGGATGTGTCCAATGAGCTCATTCATAACTAGTGTAAAAAGATATGTACTTAGAACTCATCCTTGACATAACTATATCTTCATATGAAACGCTTTAGTTAATCCGCCCGATTCTTCACACTTGTGCTAACACCTTTCTTTTTAAAATTTTCCACATAATTTTTTTAGGGACTCTGTTATATGTTTTTTCTAAGTAATGAATATCATGTGTAATTATTACTTCTTTTCCAAATACATTTTACTATCATCAACCTTTCAAACATGAATCTAAGTTTTTGGTCATCTTAGTCTCCTTAATCTCTTTTCTATCACTCTTCTCCAAAATTCTATGGTATGATTTATTAACTTAATACACCTATAACAAACACAATTTTGTATGTTTTCTTTATTTTTATATAGGCGAGTAGAGTACTTATCATCCACTAATCAATTATTTACTTTGTTTTCAATATCAGATAGAATGACTTCATAAGTCATTCAATACTCCGCTTCCTTGCACAGTTTCGTACCTCTATTGAAATATCATCGATCTACCTACTTTTCTATTTTGCATCACATTTAATATCTATTCTACTTTTGAAATTTATATTCTCCAATAAAAATTTAAATTTCTATAGTCTTCTGACTTGCTTAAATTTCCTAACCAAAGTTAATCACTTAAACCTTCATTCAAAAGTTGAAGCAAATGTCACTTCCATTGCTCTTTTATGTCTTCATCCTTCACTAGTATCCTATTGGATTCAACTTTAGACTTAGTTATTGTTGCACTTGTAGCAAGTAGGAGATGTCTTGTTGCACTTTTTGTTGTTAGTTGCAATAGTAGAAAACAAGATTGGTACATTGTTGTCATCACAGCCAAAAGTTGTGAACTCACGTGAATTTTATGAAGTATGTGCTTGTGTTAAACTGTTCATACAGCATTTCATAAATAATGCATTTGTACATCATACTTTTTTCAAAGACCTCATTGATGTTGCTTCTCTTTGATTGAGAAGAGAATACGATGTATCTTGTTAAGTGCTAGGTCAGCTTGTGGGCACACAAGAAAAAGCTTTCTAAAACAGTCATCCCAGGTATACACCATATTCTTAAAAATGGTGACGAATAGTACACAGTGCAATACCAGATGCTGGATAATATAGGCTTAGCTTGTGACTGATGAGCAGCACAGTGCCAGATGATGGTTAACACAGATTTAAAATCTGATTGATGAACATCACAGTACCAGATGATTATTGATACAGATTTAGTATGTCACCAAAATTAGTAATAAGAATGCAATAATAAAAATATAAGCATCACTTCTCTAAGAAAGTAATCACGGAATATCAAACTAATTAAGAAGTTACCAACCATTTCAAACAGCAAGCAGCAGGAAAACGTGTAACCAACTTCTGACTGATTACATCCCAAGCTATATTGTCTCTAAGCTACCAAAACGGAAATGGATCATTAAGATTGGAAAAAATAACATAGAAAATGCTTTAAATAAATGGCAATAGACAACTAAATATTTAAAAACACATGATCCACAAGTGAGAAACATTGTATCCTTAGAAAACAGAAACAACAGCAAATGTGGGTAATGAATGGGAGCCAACCATGTACTCCTTAGCACTTTTCTCTTCAAAAACTTTGAGTCGTAAATCCATGTTTACTAGATCAAATAGAGTTTGATACTCTTCCTGTGACCAGGTTCCTGTACCAACAGACAAATTCTATCATAGAGCGTCAACCAACACAACCTATGAAAAACGACTACGACAGAAAACTAGTCAAGTGCACAACATTAATTCACTTCTGTTTCTTTAGAGATTGAGGCTGTCTTTAGCTGGTTGCAAAGCATATGGGAAGGAAGAAATAGGGAAAGATAAGAGTTAAGCTTTGTTTTCTTCTTTTGGTTACTAGAATAAAAATGAGAAAGAAAAAGGAGGAAATTTTTTAACCATGTTGCCTTGAAATTGATCTGCTAAAATTTAGCGGAAAACCACTCCAGTCAACACAAATGAACACACCACTGGCAACCCAGAGTATAACAGAGTTGTGAAAAGGATCTACATGAAGAGGTGGAAATTTCATGTTTAGTCGACATAAGAATTGCAGAATGAGAAATCACATGTGAGGGGGTTGCATATATTGGCACAAGTCAGGGAGGGGCTTGCGAGGTGGTGAATACATGCGAGGTAGAAGACAAGGACATACTGAAAATTTTGTTTTCTCACTTCTTTTTTCCATTCTCAAAGTAAACAACACAAAGAATTCTCTTACTAGCACACACTTTCGTTCATACATCTCTTGCCCTCCCTTCATAAAAGTCCTAGGAAAATATTTTATTTTTTTCCGATAGAGGAATGGAAATGCCAAGGAAGCAGACTTTTGGATGGTTTGCGAATTTATTCAATCTGATATTAAAAACGAAATTAATACCTAATCGGTGGAGGGTAAGTACTCTACTCTTCTTGTATAAAAACAAAGGAAATGAGTCATACCATGAAAATTTACAAAAGAGTGATAGAAAAAAAAATTAAGGAGACTAAAGTGACTAAAAATCAATTTGGATTCATGTTAGAGAGGTCAACGCTAGAAGTTATACATCTTCTCAAACAACTGATTGAAAAGTATCAAAAAAAAGAAGTAACAATTACACATGGTATTAATCAATCTAGAAAAATCTTATAAAAGAGTCCTTAGAGAAATTATATGGAGAATTTAAAAAAGAAAATGTAGCGTATATTTATACAATTAAAAATGCATAGGAGGATATAATGATAAGAGTGAAGACTCCATACGGATTAACTAAATAGTTTTCTATAAAAGAGTTACACTAAAGATCAATTGTAAATCCTAGATGGAATCATTAAATACATCAAAGATACGTTATCATAGTATATGTTATTTGCAATGATATTGTTTTGTTTTGATCAATGAAACACATGAAGAATGAAATACTAAGCTCAAATCATGGCAAGAAGCAATGAAATTAAAAAGTAAAAGACAAAATGTATGGAATTTAAGTTTATTAGTATTAGACATAGTAATGTAATTATTAAGATAGAAGCTGATAAGTTATATGTAATTGAGAGCTTTAAATATCTACGATCATTTTTGCATAAGGATGGAGAGATTAATATAAAGATGTTTTATATAGGATGCAAATAGGATGATTGAAATGGAGGGTATTAGGTATTCTTTGTGATTATAAAGTACCTAAAGCTTAAAGGGAAGTTTTATAAAATGACGGTTAGACTTGCTGTGTTACATGTAATTGAATAATTGAATGTTGGGTTATAAAACAAGCACATTAGTAAAAGATGAAAGTCACAAAAATAAAGATGTTAATGTGCATGTGTGAACATATGAAGATGGATTGGATAAGAAACAAGAACATTAGAGAGAAAGGGAGAAAACTACAAGAGATGCATTTAAGATGATATAGATACATACTTAGGCATCTAATAAATACCACAGTTAAGCAATCTGAGACAATGATAAATATATACATTAATAGAGAAAGAGGAAGACTAAAGAATAATTGATCAATAATGATAAAAGAGGATACAATTCATTTAAATAAAGATGATGATAAACTATTGCGTAGAAGGATTCACATAGCAACTTCAGTGGGACAAAGACTTGATTATTGTTGTTGTTCAAGGGCTAAACAGTTTAAGCTTTTTATCACGTGCTAGTATCCACATGTGCACATGCATCTATACCTAATGATACACTAAAGAAGTATATAATTTTAGTAGATTCACATTTAAAGACACAGAATATCAATATGGGGTTATAGGGTAAAAAAGACGTGCTAGAACTCAGCTTAGGTGTTGAACAGAAACAAGAGTTCCAAACATCATCCTCCAAATGCTATATAAAGCAGCAACTGTCCAGAAATCAGCGATGATGAAAGCAAACCTTTTCTATAATGTGGTGATCTGATCCTTCGCCAAATATCTTTAACATGTACCCGATGTCTCCCAAGTTCACGTGCCATTCTTTTCCATTGTGGCCCATGTTTTGCATAGAACCTACACGCATAAACAACAAAGGGTAAAACAGAAAATGACATGGTACCAATAATGCCATCAATATGGTCAGAGAATTTGTTATCACATGGTGCAAATTGTGTAGTGGCAGTGCCTTGCAAAATATGGAGCATATACAATGTAAAACATCCACAACTTGGCAAAACATGGTAAATGGCAGATCAACCTCTTTTCTTCACTCCAGATTAGACGAGGATACCGATCAAAAGAAGATAATCATTTGCTCATTTATATCTAGGAGTAATCAGTTCATATGATAAAATTCTAAAAACAAGCGACTCATTCCAATAATGGTGTTTATCTGTTGTACATGTAACAAAAAAAACTGTAAGACATAACACCACAGAGCATAAATCTAGTCAACAAAAAGAAGTCTGGTACTATAAAAACCAAAACTAAGAATAAAGAAGAATGCTATATCACAAACTTGATTAAACAGTTTGCCCCCAAGAACAATCACTTGGTTCATCTTTGAGCAGGATGAATTCTACCAATTCATTTAATCATTTGTGCATGACACTTAACATATGATACACGTCCAGTCTTTGACAGCCTAGACCAACCAACAAGGATCTACATTGTCAAAAACTTAAATTATCCTGAGAATCATTTTTGAGTAGGATGAATTCTACCAATTCATTTAATCATTTATGCATGGCACTTAAACATGCAATACATGTCCAACTTGACAACCTGGACCAACCAACATGCATCAACATTGTCAAACACAAATTATCATGAAATTCATTGTTCTGTAGGATGAATCATACCAATTCGTTTAATCATTTATGCATAACACAACATACAATACATGTCCAATATGAAACCTGGACCAACCAACATGCATCTACATTGTCAAACACTTAAATTATCCTCAAATTCATCTTCAAGTGGGATGAATTCTACATATTCATTTAATCATTTATGCATGACACTTAAAACATACAGTACCTGTCCCAACTTGACAGCCTAGGCCAACCAACATGCATCTACATTGTCAAACACTTTTATTATCCTGAAAATGACTGTAACCATGCTAACTTATGAAAGCCTAATGGGCATGCAGATTTACTATATTTAGATCTTGCAATGCTCTCACAAAATCAAGTTAACGCAGCTCCTTTGCAAGGATAAAAACAGTTACTCAGCTCTGAAAGTAATAACACACAACATTTTGCTTTTGCTGGGAACCTAAAACATTGGATGAATTCAATTTATAGTTCAAATTGTTGTTCATGGATAGTCAATGAGGAAAGTTACGTGAACTGTATGTTTCCATGGTATAACACATTTACATAGTGCATATCGGCGATTAAAATCTCAAGTGATATTGGTTGGCACAGCGCACGGGTAAAATTCTTCATTCCACCTGTTGAGAAACTCTGAAAAACTCTGGTACCCAAGTGAACAAGTAAAATTTAGTGGTTGTCATTTGTCGTGAAAAGCTATGTGCCTCACAATCCTTCATACTTGGTCCACATCTTCCATGAAAAGCTCTGATTCAAAAGCTCATCCTCAATGTCAAAGTGTTTTCACAACCCTTGAGGCAACACAAGTTGGCAGAGCTTCTACGGATCACATCAAAGTGATTAAGGTGAGGCAAAATAAAATTCCGGCACATCTACAAACCTTCCACTATCTACACTTCCCCCTTCTCTTCCTCTTGCCAAAGTGCTTTTCCGACTCAATTGAGGCAATGCAAGCCGGTAAACCATCCACGACTGACATTGAAGACAATTGAGCAGAGTAAACATGGGCGATCATCCGTGAGCAAGGTGACATGAGTCAGCAAAGCTTTTGCGACTCACGTTGAAGACTATCAAGGGGAGACGATATGGTTGGTTGTCCATTATCAAAACGATGTGAATAAGTGAAGCTTTTCAATTGAGGTAATGTGAGGTGGAATGCATCTCTCGAGTGTCAATAAAACTTTCGTTATTTTCATTCTTCCCGCCTCCACTATTTTCTCCTCCTCCTCCTCCTCCTCCTCTACTACTGGATACACCTACCCACACCAGAACCAACACCCAACACTCAATATGTCTTGTTTTGATCAAGGGAAAAACCTAGCTCAAAAGCATGTTCCAAAACCGGGCACATATATCATGGGACAAACAATTCAAAACAAATCGTAAATTACCTCAAAATTGTTTCATATTCTTCTGGTTCCCACTTGCCCTTCTCACCCCTTTCAAGTAGAAGATGTGCTCGATAATATATAGCCGAATGATGTCGATTTGGCAAACAAGCTTCTGCAGTAACATAAATGGCTGGCAATAAATCACCTGGATAAGCTAAGCAACTTATAGATTTTGAGGAAATAGTTAGCTGATGAGTGTTAATACATCTACATTACTACTATGAGAATAACAGACCAATTCTATTAAATGGAAAACTAAAGAATCGCATCCGCATACTTCAACATAAAACAATTAAACACTTTATATCCTAAAACACTATATGTATCCATCAATGTTCAATTTTGAAACACAAAATAGTAAAATCCAACAAATAAAACATAGCATTTGCACAAAGATAGGTATCTTTGATAACTTAACGCTGTAGTTGATGCTTGACCTTAACATTCTTCCTTCTTTAACTCTCATTCAAACAAAATATACCATAAATATGAAGTTTGAAAAGATAAAAGCAGAAACTTTTCTTAGGATTGCATCAACATAGATCAATACCCCAATATCTACTCTTAAAAAAATAAGAAGAGGTAAGTTGTGTAATTAGAGGTTGACACCAAAAGAGGGAGATCTATAGTGTTCTCTTGATCTCACACGACCTCCACAGAGAGCCAGTATTGGGATGCTGTGGTTGTCGGGGACACTGCCACTATGGCGGCAAGAGTGCAACTGTGGTGCAGGAGGGACAGTTACACCCAAACACCACATGAAGTTACCACTGGTAGTTGGCAGAGATGGGCACCTGAGGCACCAAGGGAATGCCACTCTGTGCAGCAATGACTACGGGGAGGCTTACCTACTCTTGATCTTGAAACAAAAGTGAGATCAGACCACAAGAGAAAAGCTGCAGAACTCCTCTCAACAGACCTCGCAATCAGACTATTGTTCATTTGAACTAGTTCAGCTAGAGCAAAAGGGTTATGGTGTCGCTCTTCTCGTATGCAAAGTTGCAACCATTGAAGTTTATGATAGAGAATGAGAAGAGAGAAAGGGAGTGAAAGTATCAAACTGAATAGCAATTTGACTATAATACCACTTAATGCAACACGATATAATATATATTCTGTTTTACATTGTAAAATTAACACATTTTTTTTCTTCACAAAATTATGAATTGGATAAGTTGATTAATGTACTTTTGCACATATTATTCATTTTTATTTAGTTCTACAATACAGATATTTCCTTAAAGATTTTAATTTAGATTATATCTGTCTCTATATATTCTCCTGCATACCATATATGTAATATCTTGTGGATAGGAATGCATATCATCTACATGCATATGCCTTTTAAAGCCTTGAATATCTGTCTGCATCTTCACATTGAATAATATATCCATCAATTTTGAAACTCTTAAAGTTGATTCATTTCTTATAATTGAACATATTCATAATAACTTTATATTAATAATTTAAAATGATAATATGATTAAATCCAGCATCACATAAGTTATCAACTAATGGTTTATTAGAATTAGGTAATATTAGGATATAATGTAAGCAAGCAAATAAATAATAACTACTTATTTCCAAACAAACTACTTGAATCTCAATAACATATTCATCACAGGTTGTAGCTTTGAAAATATCGAAGCTTAGATAGTTTTCGAGTAGATGAAAAGAAAACAAATCTCTGATTATCTATTAAAAAGTGTACACAAATGAAATATTATATGAACATGCAAAAAAATCAAGCGATAAATATTTAGAATGGAGATAATATAACTTTCATAAAAGCTAAGTAATATTTTTCAATAAAACTTGACTAGTAAAAGTTCAGAAAATGTTTATGAAAATGATGCCTACTAATTTCATTCCAACAATTTCTGACTTCTGGATACTTCTGACAGTGGAGAATCATATGCATACCCTTCGCCCCTAACCGATGTGTCTGAAAGATAAAAACATCACATGTTGCATGAGGCAGAAGGAAAAGAGCAAAAAAGAGAGAGTAAAAGTTATTGATGTACAACATTAGTTTTGAAACATAAAACGATCATCTGACAGTAAGAACTAAGAACTAGATTAATCTAACTCCAGTAACCAACTAGAAATTTTTGTTTTAAATTTCGTGTTGCATCTGATGTGCCAAAGGATTTTGTCATCTTCTTGTGAAAGATGCAACTTCAGAGTTTACAATAGTAAGGGCATTTCAACCATGGTGTAACACAAACAACATGGTGCCATACCATGTATGCCTACATACAAGCCTGACTAATTGCCACAACATAGAGGAGTCACGTGCTAGAAAAAAATAATGAATATCCAGAACTTCAGTTTACTCAATTTGCTTACACCTGTCTCTACTTTGTTTGTTCCATCCCGTCCCCTTTATTTTATCTTTTACATTATCCTTTCTTCACCCTTTCTTTATCCTTACTTTTTTATTCGACACAATTTGTTAATGCCTTTCAAATGTTTTGTACTTATTTATTTTCTTCAATTTTTTCCCTCAAATTTTCTGGGTTTTGCTCCTCAGTTTCCCAGTCCTACTATCAATTTCTTCTACCTTGCTTTTCCTCTTCTCCTCCACTCCTCATGCCTCCTCTTCCCTCTTCTACTCATGCTCCCTCCCACTTGAGTGTCTGAGTGTTGACCAATATGAATCCATGCCCAAAACATGACATGCAGATTGGTAACAGTACAGTGACAGCCTGGTCACCAATTGATATCGGTAATTCATCACTTGATACGGTGCAAGGATGCATGATTCACAGGGCAATCACGGCATGAGAGAAAAAGTGAAAAGGAATAGTCAAGGGATGCCAATTTAATTCATAATCATGACAAGCTTGAATGTCTTATAATTATGTCTATATATAGCCTTTTGTTCCCAAGAGAAATATAATAATGAAATAAATTGTGCCAATATGGGCTTTTGTGCCTGAGATAAAAATGATAACAATAAAATATTGATATAACTAATGGATTCATTCTATCTTTATCCAATTTTGTGGGACAGTTGAATAACGTGAACAAAAAATTGAAAGTGCAGCAAACCAAAAACAATTCTGGTCCCCAGCAATTCCATCTGACTGGCTGAGCTGGTTTATTCTAAATAACTATAATTCAAAGTGTATGCCTCAAAAGGCATAACCAGTTTAATTAAATAAGGATCCTTATAGCCTGCACATAACATCTGCAAGTTCAATGAAAAATGGCTAAAAAAGACTTGGCATTATTGTGACCTTTCCTAGTACATATGTGCAACAAGACTACATCTCATCATCAAATTTCATTGCCTTTTCACTTTTCCTAACAATTTGAAAATTTAAGATCATCATAGGATATGTTGACATGCAACATCAAGGAAGAATAAATTTAATATCAAGCTGGCATGTTATCCAGATTCCAGAAAGTAAAACATTCTTGCATACAGATGGCAATAAGGCATGGAATTGAAGCCAAGCATATATTTAGACAATAAGAAAAACATAAATCTAAAACATACTTTCAATGTGTATATATGGAAGGATTTAATGAGAAAATAAAATAAAATAAAATTTTCAATATGGATAGGAAGATAAAAACAATTACATACATTGGAAGGATGAACAAATTGGAATTCTAGCTTGTTTTAATTTTAATGTTTAATATAAAGGCAAAGTGAGAGAGTGGAGATTAGAAATATAATTTGACTATTAGATTTTGTTTCCACTATCTATCTTTGACCTAGTATCGAGAAAAGGAAAAGAATATCTCTTGATTTCCTTTTTCTAATCTGTGTTTCCAGTCCATCCTTCTATATCTGAATCCTTCCAATATATCTTCCATATATGACACCTATAGTGAACCATCAAGGAAATAGCAATTACCAATTCAAGTTTTTTTTTTGTAGAATAGATGATAAACTAACCTCAATGTATTCATCTATTGCTTCAAGTATCTTCTGGTCTTCTTCTTTACTGAAGCGTTTGCCTTGGATTATAGGTATTTCAGCATTTTCTTCATCGTCAGAACCAGTCCCATAAGGAAACACCTCAACTTCCCTTGAAAAACTTACTTTCTTTTTCTTTAGGGAAGAGACATCTGAACCATTTTTAAAGGACTTGTTCTTTGAACTACAGGCCTCTGAGCTGTCTGTTGCCTTCTCCTTCCTCACACTTGATGTCTCCTTATGTCCATCAACTTCTGCAGCTTGAATGGGTTTTCTGTGCTTGTCCTTGTTCTTTAGTGTGTTTTCAGGATGGTTTTCTACTTCTTGATACTCTGAATTTTCATCCTTCTTTCTCTTCTTTTTAAGTATTGCTGTTGCAGATGGCATGTCACTGATTTCTTGAGCTGCCTTCCTAACTTCCATGCCCAATGATTGGTTCCCGTTTGTACATGTCTCATGTGAATCCACTTTAAGTTCACAGGCATCAATTGTCCTTTTTGATCTCTTCTTCAATGCTACTTGATTTTCCACCGAGGACGCACCTGAACCCTCTTCCACAATACCGCTGCTAATACCATCCATCTTCCCATTATCTTCCGGTGGTTTTTTCTTCTTATGTTTCTTCTTCTTGTGTTCACTCATTCCTGCTCCTTGCATGGTTAGATCGAACAATTTAACTCCTTCCTCTGAAAGATAATTAATAGGCCCAATCAGAAAAATAAAATAAAATAAAATAAGATCAAATTATAATAGAGTTAATTAGGAATGGGCACTGCGGATGATCTCGCGAATATACAAATACCAAGAGTAAACAAGTTAAAATAAAACTGAATTCGCCTGCAGCAAGACCAGGAGGCGGTGACGGAGATCGGCAATCGAATGTATAGATTTCCAAATTAGGGTTCAAGGAAAAGTATTGTCACACCCCAAAGGTATACTTTGTCTGCCAAATCGGACGGTATCTCCTTATGAATATATAAGATACCACATGATATACAAGGCCCAAATCGCTACTGGCAAACACAAACCATATACAACAATAAAACAAACAGTAGAATGTAAAGATGTAAAATCTCAAATGTGTGTACCAATACAACTTCAACACAACAAATAAACATAATCGAAAACAAAGTGTTAAAAAAAAAATCAATACTAAACTCCAGTTTTATAACAATATATATCTGAAACCAAAGGAAATAAAAACCGGAAAACTCTCATCGTGAGATGGGATCAACAGGTAGGACCTCCGAGCATCAAAATATATCCTCTATCTTGCTAACTGAAAGAAAAACAACTGGGATAGTGAGTACTAACTACTCAACGGGTATAAAAAAGATAGTGCATGAACTAAATATATGGAGATCAAAAGAATTACAGTCTCAAAGGTAATATCTACTAACAATAGTAAGAGTATAAGAATAATAAAATCCATATACCAACCTGATCCAACATGTATAGTACAATGAACAACAGTAACCATCAACAACTGTACTACGTATAATAGCAGGTATAACCAGATAACAACATATATCAGCCATGTACCAAACATATCACCAGTATATATCAATCATGTAACAAACATATCACTAGCATATACATTGTCACTGTTTGCACGCAACTCCAGCTACCACTACTCCTAATGGCCGAGTGAACATGACATGACAAACTACACACCACTCTAGCTACCACTACATATGAGTGGTCGAATGGACAGATATGACTGATGACTCTTTCAACCACGAATGAGAGGCATGGTAGACAACAGATATACAATGCAACGATAAGCCGGAAGGCAACTCTACTACAGACTCTCTCAACCACGAATGGAAGACATGGCCTACAACAAGTATACAATGCAACGATAAGTCAGAAGGCAACTCTACTATAGACTCTCTCAATCACAAATGGGAGACATGGTCAGCAGCAAGTATACAATGCAACAATAAGCCAGACAACAACTCTACTACATACTCTCTCAACCACGAATGGAAGACATGGCCTACAACAGATATACAACAATGCAACGATAACCCAAGAAATAAACAATCACATCCACGAGTATAACCATCTCTATACAACAATAACACGATCATATCCCGAAGTATGAGTTGTAAACAGTGTATATAAAAATAATAGATATACATAATACTAAATAACATAGATAGCAATGAGACTCTGTAAATATCAAGTGAAGCACATCTAACTTCAAACAGCTAAGTATCAAACTCAGACATAATAAAGAGTAGAGTTACGATCACTGAACTAATAATATAATCATAATTCATGCACTACAATCAAAGGAATAACTACTCACCTGATCTGTAGGATGCAGTCCACGTCTCAAAGTCAGTCTCAAATCAGAGTTCTACAAATATAAAATGTAAACATAACTAAGTTCTACTGTGAACCTAGCAATAGAATCAATTCCTAAATTGATTTTGCATCTCGATTAATTAATCAAATCATAATACAATTAACCTAATTAATCCAAATCTTATTTACATCCCTGTACCTCCCCTTCTCCAGCGCGATCAGGTCACAGCGACAGCAACTGATGGCAGCACCGGAGGTAAGCAGCCAACAGTGAGACCGGGCTGGGCACAGGGAAAAGGAAGAGGCGGTGGCCGAGGAGAGGGGAAGCGGCGGTGTCGCCAAGCAGGGCTCGCGCGAAGAGAGGCGGTGACGGCGAGCTGGGCTGCCGGCGAAAGCAACTGCAGCGGCGTCGTGCGCAGAGGCAGCACCAACCGCGAGGCGGCGTTGGCCGCGAGGTGGCAGGCGTCGCGTGCGGGGCGGCTGCGTCGGCCGAGCTCACGGCGAGGCTGAGCTGGCAACGATCGGGCACAGCGGCGACAAGGAAAAAAGACGACGGAGCACGACGGCGCTCGCTGCTGTCGGGATCGATGGAACGTGGACCAGGAAGGACCGTCGTCGGCGCCGCTGCGGGGAACAAGAAGAGGGGTGGCGCGTGGCGGCGAATGGGGAAGCAGAGGGCGGCGGAAGGAGGTAGGGCACGGGGAACGGGGAAACGAAACAATAGAAATTCGCTTTATCCCATAAGAGCATCTTGGTTAATGGGGTGTTATAATACTCCAATAGTATTAAACACCATTGTGAAGGGTTATTATAACACCCCTTCATTTGAATGTGTTCAAAACATTGAACGCGTTCAAAACATTGAACGCGTTCAAATGATCAGCAGCATGCTACCAATTACATGTATTTTTTTTTATTTTTTTAATTATAAATATTAAAAAATTATAAATTTTAAAAATTTTAATAAAATTTTAAAAATAGTAAAATTATTTAAAAAAAATAAGATTATTATTAAAAATAATAATAATAATTTTAAAAATATTTTTAAATTTATTTATTTAATATGATATAATCTGTAAGAATTATGTTAATGCAAGTGCGAATGCGATTTAAAAAAATATATCGTTATAATGAAGATGCTGAGTTTAATTCTACGCGTGCATGGATGACGTTATAATGATAAGTTGGGATCTCTAAGATATCATAAAAAATCGATTTGAATTCTGAAAATGTTTATAAATAATTATCTAATTAATAATTATTATTTTATTACTATTCCAATTAAATTAATTGTGAAGTAGAAGTTTTCACGGAAAATGTCGGAAGATTAATACAGTATATATTTTCACAGAATGAAAAAGAATTAATCTTTTATATTTAGAAGGGGTGTTTGTTTCCACTGTATTAAACATCGAATATGATCCAAGATCGACTATGATTTTACATTTTTTCATCTAATTATGAAAATAATAATGAAAGACATAGAGATGAATATATTAATTTTTTTACTTTTCTGGTGCACCTCAAGACAAGCACGGGCATTGTAAACACATGTTAATAAGGAGAGAGGAAAGCTAACGTTAAAGTGACGACGACGTAATCTCTTGTTCGAAGAGTTACAACAAAATAAGAGAAAGAGGTCATCAATGGACAGAGTTAAACAGACTGCGTTTGGTACCTTGATTATATGATTATCAAGGTATAAATATAATCTTGAAATAAAGTATAATTTTAGATAAAAATCTTATTTGGTTGGAGGTTTTAATATATAACTTAGTTTAACATTTTACTAAATTATCCTTTATCTTTGCTCAATTAATTCGATGACGACGACAGAAATATTAATGACGTCGGCAGCGATCTGCAGTCCGTAGTGCCCGACCGACCGGCGATGGTGGTGATCGACAAGCGACTGACCGGCGATAGTGGTGACCGACCGCCGACGACGACGATCGATCGACCGGTGGCGACGATGGTGGTCGACCGATCGGCGACGACAGCGATGATCGGTCGACCGACAACGACAATGATGGGGCGACGGTGGAGGCGATTGGTCGGCGGCGATGGGCGGTGGCGGCGACGGGCGGTGGCGGCGACGGCTGGCGACGGGCGGTGGCGGCGACGACCGCGATGCGGCAGCGGCGGCGGCGGGCGACGGCGACGGTGGCATGGCGAATGACGACGACGGCAAGATGGCGAATGGCGGCCAGCGACTGCGACGATGGCGGCGGTATCGGCGACGGCGACGGTGGCGGTCGGCGGTGGGTCGACGATGATGGCGGCGGCGACGATGCGGCGACGACGGCACGCAGCGACGATACGGCGCACGACGACGGGTGCGGCGACGCGACGGAGCGGCGGCGACGACGGCGCGACGGCGGCGCTACGGCGGCGTGACGAGCGGCAGCGACGACGTGGCGGCGGCGGCGACGACGGCGACGCGAGCGGCGACGGCGACGGCGACGACGACGGACGACAAATCGATTGAGTTTTGACAAATTGACATTTAATATATTGTTAGGGGTAATATTGAAAAAAAGTTTTCTTGACCCCGGGAATCAACAAAAACCTTGGTTCTCCAAGGTTTTCCGATTCTCCCTAAAAATGTTTTTGTTCATAACCAGGTAATGAACAATTATCAGGTAATTGTTTATGACTTAAATCAAACAAGGTTTTTGTTGATAACATAACAAGATTATCAATAAAAACCCCCAACCAAACACACCCTGAGAGTGATGGATGTAAAAGAGAGAAGAGGATGGATCGAGGGCTAACTTGGATGGAAGGTCGATCTTGCCAATCGATTCACCTCAATTCATGTGCAATCAAAATCTTATTTAAGTTCAAGTCAAACTCGAGTCGAAATGACTCATCAGTCATTAACCAATCTAAATCAAAATCGTATCCAATTTTCAACTTTATGTTTTTTTAATGTAATCCAGCTATAATAAATTATATAATTATATAAATAAATAATAAATATTCATTTTATTTTCAAGATTAAAAATATTATTTAAAAAATAGAAAATTGATATATTATTATTTTTTACTTTTAGAAAACAATAATAAACAGATACTCGCTGTTCTAACTTATAACTTAGGTGAGTTTGAAAATGGAAATAATAAATTTTTCAATGTAGAATAGAGATTGAGAGTGAGGGAAAAATTTATAAATAAAAATCTATCTTTAGATTTAAATGAAACTAGCTTTATTAATACAAAATAAAATCTCTCTCAAGAGCCTTAATTTATATTTAAATATTTTAGAAAAATAAGAAAACCTTATAATAAATATAAAAATTCAAAAGACAAATACAACAATAACAAAGTCTTATCCCACTAGGTGGGATCGGCTATATGGATCCTTCTACGTCATTGGACTCTATCCCCTACTATATCATCATCTATATTTAAATAAATTTTATCTTGTTTTATTGTTGCCAACCAAGTCTTTTTTGGTCTTCCTCTTCCTCGTTTGATGTGTATATTTGGTATCGTTTCACATCGCCTAACTGGAGCATTTATTAGTCATCTAAGTACATGTCCGTACCACCTTAAACGTGTCTCTCAGAGCTTTCCTTCAATAGATGCAACACCAACTTTTTTTCTAATGCTCTCATTTCTTATTCTGTCCATCCTCGTATGTCCGCACATCCACCTTAATATCCTCATCTCTGCAACTCTCATCTTTTGCTCATATGCTTGAGTCGTAGCCCAACATTCAACTCTATATAACATAGTAGGTCTAATTGTCGTTTTATAGAACTTCCCTTTAAGTTTTAGATGTACTTTACGATCACATAAAATACCCGATGCTTTCCTCCATTTCAACCATTCTGCTTATATTCTATGTAAGACATCTCTCTCACTCCCTCCATCATCTTGCAAAAATGATCCTAAATATTTAAAGCTCTCAATTTCAGACAACTCATCATCTCCTATCTTAACACTTGTCTCATTACGTCTAATATTGCTAAATTTAAATTCTATATATTCTGTCTTTAAATCCAAAAGACAAATGAAAATATTAAAATCCTAATTGACTTAGCTTGTGGTAACGACACACCATGATAATAGAGGTGTTCACAGTTTGATCATGATCTAGACCAAGACCATAGAAGGGAATAGGACAAGTCGTGTTCCCTCATAGAACATACCTATCAAGCCTTAGACTAGAACATGCTCGTGGAGGTGACCACGAGAGCTTATGAGAATTCAATTTTACTTCGTTTGAGTCTAAAATAATGCACGCCCCAACCTATGTCAGGGGACCATGGGGGTATTGAATTTTTTTTATCGGATGTCTCGATTGCTTTTCATCATAGCTTCGAAGAAGACAGTCACATCATAAAATATGAATCGATTAAATTGTTGGATGTATTTGCATCAAACATGCAAGGTTGGAAAGAACTTATCCTCAAGTTCATAATAGTATTTTAACTACGCACGAACTCATGTCCACCTATTGCCTTGTCGATAATTCTGGACTTGAGTCTAAAATACTGCTTGGGTAGAGAGTAGTAAAGCATATACAACTTTCTTTTGTGCAACAATCTCTAAATACTTAGACATAGAAAGAAAAGTAGAGTTTGAAGATACCAAAATATAAATGAGATCCTTTTGTTGGGTATTAGTACAATCTGTTGTCCTCATATATATATGTTTTATGTTCATCATGGATAAATTTGTGATCGTACTGTCAAGGTTGTCCCAACAAATCATATAGTATGGATCTATCGCTTTGTCTTTGGGAGTGAGAAGACTTTTACAAACACAACATCTCGTGTCTATTCTCGTATATTACCTTGTCAATGTCATTCTCGTCGTAGACGGAGTCGTTCATATCTTTTTCAATCAACCAAGACTACTCCTTCATCTCCTCGTGTCCATCTTTGTATAGTATTTGGTCAATATCATCTTCATTATAGATGAGGTCGTCCATATCTTCGTCAATCAACCAAGACTACTCATCTGTCTTCTTGTATCCATCTCTACATAGTACTTTATCAATATCATATTTGTCATAGATGGGGGCATCTATGTCTTCTTCAACCGATAAAGACTACTCTTCGATTGATCGAATGACCTGCCATAAAGAATAAACACGTTGAGATAACAATTGAGAATAAAAGGGAAGGAAATGACATTTCATATTATTCTTCATTTTTTCTACAATCAGTAACCTCGGGTTTGCCCTATCTCTTGCATGAGTATAACAATTGTTCCCACCAAGCAAAGGCTCGACCCTTGAGCTACACGACTAACAATTTTACTATGGTACAATCGTGAACTTCTTGAAAATCAAAAATATATTCAACTTCGTCAATACAATCACTATTTTTTTTGCGTGTATTATGTCGGATAATTTGGGAGGCTCGGTGCGAAAACCAAGATGTCTATGTCATTCTTCACCACCACGGTAATCTCAATGATACGGATTTTCAAAACTTGAAATAATGCATGATTAAATATCTCATGGTCTTCAAGATCTCGTGTTGATATATGATGAGATAACTTCGTGAATTGTCTCTGTAGTTTCTTGATGAGCTCTTAAGGTCTTCAATCACGACGTGAGACTTCCTCAACTAGAACTTGCTTGTTATGATCATGACCATGACTACAATGACTATCCATGGATATAAAATTCTAATACCAACTGACGTAGGGGTAGATTTAGAATGATAAATCCTTCCATGCACATTATTAGAATAAAGATTGTAAAGAAATCAAATGAGGACGAAATTCATAAATAAAAAGGATCTGCCTATAGATTTAAATAAAAATAACTTTATTAATCATAACATAGTCTCCCTTACAAGTGCCTTAGCTCATATTTAAATAACCTAAGAATTGAAAAAACTTTGTACCAAATAGAAAAATTCAAAAAAGAACAAAAATATCAAAACCCTAATTGACTTGGCTTATGGTGGTGGTGCACCATGACCATGGAGGTGTCCACGACTCGACTGTGGTTTGGGCCATGATTGTAGATATAGCTATGACTTGGCCGTGATTTAGACAATGACCATGGAAGGGAACATGACCGTTGGAACATCCTTGTCAAGCCTCATATTAGAATACACCCATGGAGGCGACCACGGATAGCCCTTGGAAGCTTCTGACAATTTCGTTTTGCTTCGTTTGGATCTAAAATGACACACACCCGTATCGAAGAACTATAAAGATGTCAAAATCCCTATTGAATGCCTCATTTGTTCTTCATCATTGTTTCGAAGAAAATAAAATCGCATCATAAGATAAAAATTGATCGAACTGTTGAATGCGTCTGTATCAACTTCTCTCCCATGAATAGATTTAATTACTTGATTTAATTAACAAAAAAACTTGTACAACAATACAACAATAATTTGCACAACAATAAAAGTGATTCAAAGTGGCACCTCATAATTTGCACAAACATCTCGCAACAACACAGACACGTCAAGTAAAGGAGTTTACAAGCGAGAGAACCCAATACCTCATTCATCCAAAGGCAACCATTCTAGTTCCAGTTCCATCTCCCCCGACTCGACATTCTGGAGCTTCAGATGCAGCTCCTGCTTGATCCTTCCGTCGACAATGTAGACGAGGCTGTCCTCGATGAGTGCATTGTCGCTTGTTTTCAGCCACTTCCCGACCTGCATGTTCCCCGGAACATCTGAATCCCCAAAGGCTAATGCCGCTGTGATCATAGCCTGCAGATCGATCTCAGCCTCGCCCATTATGTCATCGGCGGAAATAACATCGCGGTCGTACACTTGCTGGTAGAACAGAGAAAAATATGTCATTTTTCGTTCGGAGTTTACGTTGGCAGTAATCTAGCATGAACTGGAGCTAAACATTTCGAAAGCCATTTTTCACAAAGAACTCAACTTTTCCATTTTGCGCGGTTAAAGCGTGCCGAAACATGTCGAGTGACTGAAACCTCGATACACAATGATATTTTTGAAGGCTACATACTCATAGTCCACCACTCAAAATTTTGAATAGGCAATGAAATGGCACTGCTAATCTTTGTAAAACATTATTCCATGCAAGGAAACAGATCGAGAGAAAAAAAAATGGCACATGAAAAATAATATCAGCAGTAAAAACTTTGACGATCTACTTATTCAACAAAAAAGAAAAGAAAAGAAAAGAAAATCAAACTAACCAACTTCAGAGCGCCGTAATTCTGTGGAATTGAAAACTTGAGCTCTTCATTCCAAACTGGATTCAAGTTGCTGTTCTTTACTGTGGTTTGGGCTTTCTGGTACACTCAATAAGCATTAGAATATGAATCAGAAGTAGCTTAATTCAAATTCAATATTTACAGCACCTAACCCATTCAGGACTCCACATTAAAAATAAAAAAGAAAAAGGAAAAAAGAAAAAGAAAAATCACACACGGTAAGTCACCTGTTGGCCGAGCATTAAAACAACGTATGGGTCACTAGTCAACATATCTCTAACAGCTAAATTTGAACCTCGTACTACTTTGACCTTCAAATTTCCGATGAATTGCCCCGTCTCCACCTGTGATCATTCTAGAAACCTGATTATCAATGTACCGACAGAGAAACTGTCGATGCGAATCTTGAAACAAATGTTGATAAATGATCACTTGCATTCTTGTTTGTACTTTTGGAACCAAAGGTAGAAGCTGAACTTTTTGAAGAGTCAACATATTGGAGCGAACTCTTTGTTGATACAATACGCAAGCTTGGCGTTAAAAATTCTTGCAACACATACTTGGACCTATTGAAGAAGAAAGGGGAAAAAAATGTCAGTCTACACACGTTGCAGCATAAACCTGTCAAACATGCTCTACCTGATAAACTTGGTCCTGTCCTCCTTACTCGAGTCAGGTTTTGGTTTTGGATGGTCCCTCGGAAGAAAAGCTTCATAAATTGAGTTGGCGTAGGAGTTTCCGCCGACTTCAATGACTGATTCCATGTCACTTTCAGACCATTCATCCAGTGTCAGGGAAAGCACCTAAATGACAAGAATCGAAAGAGGAAAAAATGATCAAAATACAACAATGTCACTTTCATGAGGTCGACACAGACTAGGTTAACATAATAACCATCTCGTAAACCAGAAAATGGGAGGCTGTGGCCATGACAAAAACAGACAGCACTTAACTATTTTATCGAGAACCAAACATAATTTGTAAACACTCCATGACCCTGACAGGCAAAAGAAAAATTATATAAATTATTAACAACCTCATAGCTAATCAAAAATAGTTGGGACTGACAAATTGTTATTCTGGTAAATAAGAAAAGTTGTGTGAGTTATAACAGTAAGATTTGGAAGATCTAGGACAATATTGATGAATGAAGCCTGAATAATTGCCTAACTAAAAGGAGGACCAAACCTCCATTTCTGATCCAAATAGAAATGGATGGAAAAAAGAGTCAATACCATGAGGGCAACAAGGGTGGGTAAATAGTGTAGGAGAGACAAGAGGGAGAAGAGAAAACATCAATTTCAATTCTTAGTTGGTGTTACTCAATTAAGGTCCATATATTTATGACACAAATTTCCTACCATGTGATTATTAATTTAGTATAATCGTTAAATGACCTAAGTCCAAAGGCAACACTTACCAAAATGACTTTCAAACCAACCAAATATTCTTTTACAATCTCTATGCAAGTATGAAGTTCAACACAATTCAATTTTCGGAAGTTGGCTTATAAATTCCTAAATGCGGCTTGGTTTCCTGTGCCTACACAAATCTTGCTAAAATATATGACCAATTGGAACAAAAATAAAAATGCAGAACTTTTATGTTCTTTTTCTAGACCTAAGCATTGTTAGTTTACATCCATATTTTGAATGAGTACACCCCTGCAGTGATTATTTCAATATCCCTAATCTGTACATGTATGATCGTGAAACACAACGCGTCTTCTATCACTAATAAAATAAGAGAGCGCACAATAGAAAATGTGGATAATATGTCAAAATCAGCAAAAACAGATGCCTGAAAAATTGAGTAACAACATGCCTACAACAATTTTTGAGAACAATAAAGCCTTTCAACTCAGCAACCGAGCACCTAAACCACTACCTTAGAAGTATCAGGCCCAAGGCTTCGGTGAACCTCACTGCATTTCAGGCATAGAAAAACCCCAATATTAGCAGACCTGTAATAAATGTTTTATATTAGAAAATCCAAGATTAAGAACAAGACAGCAAAAAACGGTGATCTCATGGATTTAGGATAGAAATGGTAAATTGATTGCCATCCATGATTATCTATATCAGAAATGATGAACTAGGTAACAATATCACATGAAATTAATTGCTCAATATTCAGTAAGTTTGAGGTGATCAGATATCCATAGACAAAGTCATGCAATCATAGGGCAGTTAGTAAAGATACTATAATCCTAAAATACATGAGAAAACTAAGGGTTCTGTTGTAACTTTGGGTCAGAGATAAAATTGCATGATCCCTTAATATTTAGTCGAGACAATTTTGATAATTCCTAAATGCATTAGATAAACTAATGATTATCATAATTTTGACTAAAAATAGCTTTGCACAATCACTTAATATGAAAGATATTGTCTTAACACCCAGGCTAGGCCTACAAATTTATTAGCATTGCATACAAAATGGCGAGGCAAACTTCCTGATAATGAAGCAAAAGCTTTTTCAAAAAATGAATAAGAAAAAATGCATTTTCTGCTTAGTGAAACAGTGAAAGTACGTGAGCCATTCTCTTTCATACTGCTGATGATTCCAATCAAGATTAGGACCATTGCCTTACAATACATGTCACTACCAGGCATGCACCTCATATAAGCAACAAGATGACCATTTACAACACTCACACCCATTTTGGATCTGGAGCACTACAGTCTGCACAAATTCGGTTATTGCTTTTCATACTAAGATCCCGCAGTTTCTTCCATTTGCCTGTTATATGAATAAGAAATTATAATGAACTTAGACAAATTAATATCAGCCATATCATGATGGCGGTAGCTTGCAATTGACATATGGCATAACATGTAAAGCTCGAAGCGTATCATCTATAAACACTATCTCTAGTATGCATCTGATAAATGAAGAAATGAAAATAATTAAACTTAGTGTTTTATGTTTCTTGTCAGGCTAGTCCATCAGTTTGGCAACATGTATTGGAAGATGATACACGCATGCACAACAAACGGTCTAATTAACAAGTGCATTTAGAAAGTTTTTTCTATCTAGAAGAGACAAAACATAGTAAAAAGCAAAAAAATTGAAAAAACCAGAGAACATAATCTATAAATTATAATAAACAGTATGTTTACCAATTTGCTGAGTTTTTTTTTTTTGTTTTTTTGCATTGGACCTGTTTGATTATTGGACAAAACTAGAAAACTATTCCTTTCAGACAATTACCCATCTCAGGCTCCAAAGAGGAGTTTAAACCTTATAAAAACAGCTAATGTTTTCCTATCAACCTGAAATGACTGGGAAATACATCAAACTCTAAATTAAGAATAGATCGCATTCTTGTAGATTAGCTAAACATGACCAAAAAAATTAATCCAAAAATTCTCAAGGAATGTTAATTTGTCTAATCCATGTTCAAGGCGTCATCTGGAAAAATGCTTCCACATATATTCCTCAGTTTGGAAACTGATTACCTATTACAAGATATAGCCAAACATAGTACATATGATGCTTAGAATAGATTTCCCATGCAAGAACACCAACTCCAGAATTTTCTGGTTAAATGATAAAGCCAGCATCTTTGACTTTGTAAATGCTCCTATTAACTAACGTTCACGTAGGCATAAAACGAGGAATAACAGCAATCACAAGTATGAACAGATGAGGTCTTGTGTACCTGGAGCTGTCTTGTCAGGTCTGTCGTACCGAGCACTCATTTATTCAGTAATCCACAGAATGCTAAATTTCACAAATAAAAGAGGGAAAATCAACAAAACTTGAACTGCTACAAGTCAAGCTGCTTAGTAATGCATAACATTTTAAGATGATCAGGTAATACGTCAAGAAAAGTTCATTTACTTTGAATTGTTATCACTAACAAATTACTTCATGGCCCAAGAACATTGAGGAGCGAAGTGGTATCCAAGTTTTGATCAGTAAAACCGTAGAAGACAAAGGATTCATTAGTGGATTTCTAAATCTCGATAGGGAAAAGCCAAACGGACAACAAAATGAAGACTCAAACAAAATGGAAAAATCGAAGACGGAAAGAGATGAACTGGTGAACCACAAAAGAAAAAAAAATCAGACATGATATCGTAAACTATCTGTGCCACTACAAGAGCATCTCGCACACCTAATTTCAACAACACTGTGTTTCAGTTCGCTAAAAAGATCAGATCCAGCAGATTGGGTGTCTTGCTCAACCTAACGACTGGAAATCAAGACAAACCATCCAAGGAGCAAACTCGAAGCGATCGAGACGAATATCCCAGTAGAATAAAGCCAGAATACCGTATCAGATCTTTCAGAAAGCAAACCACTAAATGCACGCATCGATAACCCGCTCGAATCGCCAGAAATGCGTCGAAAGCCCAATCCAAGCATCATTCTAGGCTAATCTGTAAACTTACCTCAAACTAGCAGCTATTCGAGCAAAACCTTCCGGAATCGAGATGGAAAAGGGAGTTCAGTGGTCGTCTCCTCCACGCGGTACATCGGCAATTGCAGAACTAGGTACTTTTGCATATAAATATACAGTTTCTTTACAATAAACAAATTAAAAAAACCATTTTTCTTTCTAATATATCATTTCAAATAGATTAATGAGCGCATGCATAATTTAAACTAATTAAATATGAAATGACGGGCGTTTGAGAATTTTAGAAGTGAGAATTTGATAAATTTGAGGATCAAAATGAAAAGATTTCTGAAAGAATCTATAAAACTGGTCAAGGCCAATGCGCTTTGCTTCGCCTCCACGGCGCCGCTCTTCAGTCTACGGTTCGTCGGAACGGACGCAGAACGTTCGGAACGGACGTTCTGGAATTGGAATGTTCCAAATTTCCGGCTCAGATCGTTCCACGGCGAAGACATGGACTGCGGGAAAAAATGAATTGACGAAGACTACGGAAGGAAGGAAGAAAGAAAGAGACGGCGTTACGGTCGCTCCGAAAACGAAATACCGGAACCGGAACGGGAACGGAGGAGTTCCGTTACGACGAACAATTCTTCTCTGTCGACACACCGACGCCGGCATTGCCCCTCTCCTCTCCACCGCGACGACGTTCCGCTTAAAGAAGCCGCTCGCCTCGATCACGCATCGCCTCTTCTCGGATCGCCGGTTCGATAGCTCCTACGCCCTTTTCCTCCGACCTTAGTCAAGACCGTCGCTGCTTGAAGGTCCGCATGACTCCATCTAAACCTCCTGGAATCTTGGAGACGATCTCCGTCTCTATGAACACCACGAGGAATAATGGATCTCAACGTTTTCTTATCGATCTCCGATTTCTGGCTTCTTGTGGTGATTCTGATGGTATTGTGTTGATTTTTTGTGTCATGGGTTTCGTGGATTCCAGATCGATGGCTTTCGCCCAGATTTATTGTTCTGCGTTGGGAATGAGGACAAGCATGAAGCCATCCTTAGCAGGGATTCGCCCTTTAGCACTCTTGCGTAGGTTTTCTTCTCCCGATCCTATGGAGCACATTCAGAGTTCTTGCCGTTAGGGTTTCCAACGTCAGCAACAAAAGGTTGTTTTTTTTAAATCTCTTTATCTCTCTTAGCTGTGGTGAAGTCTGGAGATATACTGTTGGCAATTCTGGGTTTAGCTTTGATACATAAAGTGACGTTGTCCATTTCATCTAGTTTTGCTGTTCAAATTTTCCTTAAAAGTTCACAAATTTACTGGGGCAGGCTCCCCATCTTTTTATGCTGGCACCGTCTTCTGGATGCTTGATTTCTTTATCAGGGCATCTCCAATCCATACAATAAACATCAAATTTGATGTTAAAATCAGAATATCTCCATCAACATCAATTTGGTATAGTTTTTGACATCAAAATAATATGTCGTTTTAACACAAACATTATTTCTCTTACCCACACTATTATATCACAAAGGAATATTCATTAGAATATTCTATTTTTCTTAGTTGTAATATAATTAGCAATATACATTTTAAGTTATTAATATTTTTATATGATAATTATTATATTTAAAATTAATACTTCATTAATATTTAAGATATATTATTTTTTTTAAATTTTTCCTCCAACTAATATATATAAAAAAATTATAATTTTCTATTTTTATTTTTTATTACATAATTGTTCAATTATAAATATATGTTATAAAAATTATAAAATCACAAACAATTAGAATAAAATATTTTACTAATTTTTATTGAAAATAAACAATAACACTTAATTAAAAATACAATATTATGGGACTTTAACTTTCAGAATTACTATACGTCATAAATGCCAATTAATGCATTTCGGCGACATAAGCTGTTTTGATTCAGTATCGAGCTAAAATTCTTCAAATCAGTCTATCATCTGCTTTTCAACATCCGAGTCGCACCTGGTCTTCTACGCCGCGCATTTAAATCACGTCTTCAATTATCATATTACGCATAATAATACGTGATGTCATTATATCACGTAAAAACATTTTTCGCTAAAACGCCAAGATCTCGTAATAATTAGGCGTGATCGAGCACGCCAACGCCGCTAACATTCTTTCTACACGCGCTTTCATCGCAAATAATTTATTCTTTCGACTTTGTGGATCGTGAATCGTTCAACGCAGTATCGACCATTTTGGGTATATATCACCAAATAATAACCCATATTGTACTCTTTCGAATGACATAATAGCAGAGATGTAATACCTTCGCAAGATTAGCAAGAGAAGACTGTGCGTTAATAATCTGTTCGATCCGCCAATCAAAATACGCACGCGGATCTATAGATCATTCACGACTTCGAATAATTGTTGTTTTCACACGGCGAATATTGTCGCTTTGTTGACGATTTTTTCCATCTCAGCATACGATCTATTACTAACATACCGAAAACCTCGCCGCCACTAATACGAGTAGCCTAGCAATATCTGGCATTGAGATCGAGTACGCCCTCCAAAACTTCAAACAAAGACGACAAAAATCGTTTCACACTTTGATGGCGCGTTGATTCTCCTATTTTAATATACTATCGTTCGCCGGCACGCAATATCCGAACGCAATTTATTATTTGAAAGCTAGAAACCAAGTCTTTGGCCGTCTCTTTCAGTATAAAATAGTTGTCTGATTACGATCAAAATACATCATAAATAAATCCCATTCGAATCTTCCTCGAAACATCGGATCATTATACTGATGGATTTTCAAATAATCATCGAATAGATTACGATCATGACGATTACGATCATTGATGATCAGAATCGGTTTGACCTCGACTGCTTTGTTATTTTTTCGTTGAGATAATTGAAGATCATTTGATTATTGGTAGAAATCACCGAGCGCATCGCCTCATCACTTGCACCAAACATTTTTCGCATATTATCATCGTCGAGTTTGAAGATGATAAATTTGATGAACCTTCATTGTTATCATTTTCGAGTCAATGAACGAACGAGATATACGTTGCTTATAGGGTGTGTATTTATAATGTGTTATATCTATATTTTTTATTTTATACAAATGACGTGATATAACAATGAACACATTTACAAAATCGCATATAACGCGACACAACAATGACAAATATCGCATAAGTTGCAGTGACGCGACGACACTAAACATATTTTTATGTATGCATGGCTAATAATAAACACATTCGACAAAAATTGTAAGATGATGTGACACAACAACGACAATATCGATAAGTCAGACGCGACTGACGACAACAATATTTTTATGTGTGCAATTGATATACTTAACAATGAATATATTAGACAAAATCACACTGACATTATGTGAAACAACAACGACAACATCGGGATAAGTCGACAGCGATACGACTTCGACATATGTATTTTTGTCGCTAACGCGATATAATAACGAACACATTTGAAAAATTGCAGATGATGCGACACAATACAATCAACATCGTGACAAGTCAGATACGCGACGCGACTTAACATCGAATACATATTTTTATGCGCGATGGCTTAACTAATAATGAACACATTTGACAAATTATGGATGATGCGCGACATAACAACGACAACATCAAGACAAGTCAGTGCAGATGACGCGTTATTATCAACACATATTTATGCGCAGATTTATACGAACTAATAATGAACACATTTCGACAAATTATACGACGACTATTAATAATAATGACAACATCGCAGAAAGTCACAGAGCGACGCGACTGACATCGAACACATATTTTTATGTGCGAGATTACGCTAACAATAACATATTCGACAAAATCATACAGATAATGCGAATAACAACGACATCATCGACGAGTTGGATATGCTGACACGACTGACATCGAACATATTTAGCGATGACGACGCGATATAACAATGAATATATTCGACAAAATTATGCATGACACGACATAATAACGACAACATTAAAACAAGTTTAGCGACATAACTCGACATGAACACAAATTTTCTATAATTTTATATTCCCAATTTTTCTATATAATGGCTTACGGATATTGGTATAGCATATTTACTGCTTTTTTTGTTTGAGTATTCTCTTCTACCAAAATGAGTTCAACCTCTTCGACAAGCTTCATACTCATTTGAAGAAGATAAACACTTACGCCATGTTTATCTTTATAGTTAAAATCCGATCATAGGAATCAACGATCGAAGGATCGATTCGGCAAGAATTGAGAAAGAGTATCACGCAGATCCGAATTCGCGTATCAGGACACCAAGATCTTTGCAAAAAGAATGCTTCTTACGCAAGTGCAAGATTCAAATGAAAGGTTGCACATACGACAAAATCAGCATACGCTTGAGCATCCGAACAAGATATTGTAAGTTCTTATACTCATATTTATTTTAGGCTATTTAAATTTTATAATCAGTTTGAGTTCATTAATAGCATTGTCTTCATAATTGATGTCAATTGTTTTATTGTAGTTAACTGCTAGAGTGTTAGCAAGATCCGAAATACCTAAAGGGTTTCACCGTATGAATATTCTCAAAGATATTGAAAAATTTGCATCGACAACATGAATATACGTGAAATCGCGACAACAAAATGCTAATGCTAGTTCAAATCGAACAATAATTCAGGAGGAAGAATTTCGATACCTCTCCTTCGTGTCGCTGATCTAAATATCGATTGAGATAAGCGGTGGTACTTAGTAAAGCGACCTCACGGGTGAAGAGCAAAACGGAAAATGACGAACAAATCGCAGCGTAATTAAAATTAATTCTCGACTTGTTGAACTGATCACGCCGCTCGCTAAAAACGGATGCTATGATTTATAAGGAAGAAATAAAAATTTTGTTACTCAACCGATCTTGATGACGATGAATATTTTAACGAACAAACAAAATTATGCAAAAGAGAATCAGATTCATCAGCTTGCACATCGGAAGGATTTCATCAATACAGGAGAAGGATCACAACTGTCAATATCGGGTGAAGATCCATCGTAATCTCGTGAATGTTTTCGGTGAATTTTGCAATTATTTTAGTGGAATGGGGAGTGATTTTCCCGAATATTAATATTATAATATTATTGAAGTAATTTTAAGTTTGTGTGCTTTATTAGTATAGTTTGTATTTGTAGTTGTTTGTTAGATTTAGTGTTGCTCATATTTTTAAGTTTTTATTAGTAATATTTTAATTTAGTGTTACTCGTGTTTGTATTTGTAGGTAATGTAATTTATATTTATGAATGTCAAAATGTTTAATATTTTATTATTTTTTAATGAAATTAATGGTATAATTTATAAATATAATTATAATTAAAATATATTAAATAAATTAAAATTTTACAAATATATATAATAAAATTAAAATATACTATTAAATACATTTAATTTAAATTTATAATAAATAATTAATATTACTATAAATAATGAGGATCAAAAAAATTACAAATTAATTTTTATTTATGATATTTAATAATATATATTATATTTAAGTTTATTAATTATATAATATAATAAAATATAAAAAAATTCTAACACCAAATATGGTGATATGAATAGTGTCACACCAAAAATGGTGTGGCACTATTCATGCACCATATTTGGTGTAAGGAAATGGTGTATGGGTTGGAGGGATTTGGTGTAGTTTTAACACTGGTGTATGGGTCGAGACGCCTCATATTATTATTTTACACTAAATACAGATGATAATAGTGTCACACCATTTTTGGTGTGACACTATTCATATCACCATATTTGGTGTTAGAATTTTTTTATATTTTATTATATTATATAATTAATAAACTTAAATATAATATATATTATTAAATATCATAAATAAAAATTAATTTATAATTATTTTTTTATCTCATTATTTATAGTAATGTTAATTATTTATTATAAATTTAAATTAAATGTATTTAATAGTATATTTTAATTTTATTATATATATTTGTAAAATTTTAATTTATTTAATATATTTTAATTATAATTATATTTATAAATTATACTATTAATTTCATAAAAAAATAATAAAATATTAAACATTTTGACATTCATAAATATAAATTTCATCACCTACAAATACAAACACGAATAACACTAAATTAAAATATTACTAATAAAAACTTAAAAACATGAGTAACACTAAATCTAACAAACAACTACAAATACAAATTATACTAATAAAGCACACAAACTTAAAATTACTTCAATAATATTATAATACTAATATTCGGGAAAATCACTCCCCATTCCACTAAAATAATTGCGAAATTGACTGAAAACATTCGCAGGATTCTGAGATTCTGGATCTTCACCTTGATATTGATTGAGTTGTGATCCTTCTCCTCGTATTGAGATGATCAGATCCTTCTCCTCACGCTGCAACCGACGAGATTCCGGCTTGCGTTCTCTTTGCATAATTTTAATTTGCTCATTCAAAATATTCACGATCATCTGTCGAGATCGAGTTCAAATTTTTAACAAAATTTTTAGAAGAAGAAGATTGTGATTCATTGCCTCAACAAGTCGAGAATTAATTTTAATTACATTTGCAATTGCTCATCATTTTTTTCTTCATTTTCGCTTTCACCCCAGTGAGGTCGCTTACTGAAGTACCACCGCTTATCCAATGATGATATTTAGATCAAAAGCATACACAAAGAGACGAAGGTATACGAAATTCTTCCTCCGAGAATCATTGTCGTATTTAACTAGCATTAATATTTCATTGTCGCGATTTCACGCTCAGTAGTATTCATGACGTACAAATTTTTCAATATCTTTGAGAATATTCCGCATACGGTCAAATTCAAACCTCAGTATTTCAGATCTTTGCTAACAACACTCTAAAGACGAGTTAACTACCACAAAACAATTAAACATCAATTACGAAGACAATGCTATTAATGAACTCAAACTTCGATTATAAAATTTAGATAGCCTAAAATAAATACGAGTATAAGAACTTACGATATCTTGTTCAGATGTTCGCTTAGATTCATACGCTCGATTTATCGTATGCAACCTTCATTTCGATAACGCACTAAGCGTAAGAAGCATTCTTTTTGCAAAGATCTTGGTGGTCGCTACAATGCAAAATTCAGATTTGCGTGATACTCTTTCTCAATTCTTGCGTAATCGATCCTTCGATCGGTTGATTCCTATGATCGGATTTTGCGAAATATGAAGATAAATACGACATAAGTGTTTATCTTCTTCAAATGAGTATGAAGCTTGTTTGGGGTTGAACTCATTTTAGTAGAAGAGAATACTCTCAAACAAAAGGAGCGAATAAAATACGCTATACCAATATCCGTAAGCCATTATATAGAAAAATCGGGAATATAAAATTACACAAAATTTGAGGTTCTGTCGTTATGCCACACCGCTAAACTTATTTTAATGTCATCGTTGTCACGCCATCTATACAATTTTGTCCAAATATGTTCATTGTTATATCACGCCATCAAGACACACAAAAATACGCTCGTCGTCAGTCATATCACCTATCCAACTCATTCCGATATGTCATTATGTTGTTTCACATCATCGTGGTGATTTTGTCCAAATATGCATTATTAGGTCAGCGTCATCTGACACATAAAAATATGTTCATGTCGGGTCACGCCACCGCATAACTTCGTCTCGATGTTGTATTATCGTCACATCATCTGTATAATTTTGTCAAAATGTGTTAATTATTAGTTCACGCCATCCGCATACATAAAAATACGTGTTCGTGTCGTCACGCCACCGCACAACTTGCCTCTTGATTGTTATCATTGTTGTGTCACATCATCCGCATAATTTTGTCCAAATACGCTCATTATTAGTTTATATCTATCTACACATAAAAATATGTGTTCAATGTCGTCACGCCACCGCACAACATGTCCGACGTCGTTGTCATGCGGTCACGCCATCCGCATAATTTGTCCACATGTGTTTGATTGTTATATCACGCCGCCAGGATATAAAAATATGCTCGTGTCGTCCGCGTCATCATTCAACTTATTCGATGTTATTGTTTGCTTCACATCATCCGTGATTTTTCTAAATACGCTCATTGTTAAGTCATATCACCGCACACACATAAAAATACGATTCATGTCGTCGTCGCCACACGACAACTTCGTCTCCGATATCACGTTGTTGTCACGCCATATCCGCATAATTTTGCCCAAATGTGTTTATTATTAGTTATACGCCATATCGCACACATAAAAATACGTGTTCGATTGTGTCACGCCACCGCACACTGTGATGTCCGATGTCATTGTTGTGACACGCCATCGCGTAATTTGTCAAATGTGTTCAGTTGTTATATCACGCGTCGTTGCATAAAATAAAAAATATGTAGATAACACACATTATAAATACACACCCATAAATAATATATATCTCATTCATTCAATTACCTCGAAAATGGATAACAACAAGAGGTTCATCAAATTTATCATCTTCAAGCTCACGATGATGATATGATACGAAATGTTCGCGCAAGGCAACAACCGATCGCTGTGATTTCTACCAATAATCAAACGATCTTCAATTATCTCAACGAAGAAAATAACCAAAGACGATCGAGGGTCAATTCCCGTCACAACGCGATCAATCGTAATCGTGCGGTCGATGATCGTAATCTATTCATCGATTGTTTCAAAAATCCATCAGATAACGACGCAATGTTTCGACGAAGATTCGAATGAGACGTAAATTTATTTACGCAGATTTGTGACGATGTTAGTAATCACAACTATTTTATACGTAAAAGAGACGGCTGGAAGACTTTGGTTTAGCCGCAAAAATAACATTCATTTCGAATATCACGTGCGGTGCACCGCAAGATATGCCATCACGAGTATATAAAAATAGGAGAATCAACGGCCATGAAGTGTGAAATGATTTTGTCGCTATTTGAAGTTTTGAGGGCGATTTACGATTCTCCAAACGCTTAAGACGCTGCTAGGCTACTCTATATTGAGCAACGAGGTTTTCTGTATGTTAGGTAATTTAGATCAGATGCGACGAGATGGAAAATTGTCAACAAAGACGGGCGGGACAATATTCGCCGAGCGGAAAGCCAACAATTATTCGAAGTAGTCGATTATGATTTATGGATCGCATGTATGCATATTTCGATCGCTTGATCGAACAACGATATTAATGTACTTGAGAGTCTTCATCTTTTTGCTAATCTTGCAAGGTATTCATCGTTCACCTTTCATTATGTCATTCAAGGAAAAGAGTACAATATGGGTTATTATTTAAATTGATGGTATATACCCAAAAAATAGTCAACACTGCTCAAACGATTCACGATCCACAAAGTCGAAAGAATAAATTATTTGCAACGGCAAGAAGCGCGTGTAGAAGGATGTGAGCGAGCATTCGTACGCCCAATCACGCTGCAATTACGCCAGACCTTCAGCTGGCGAAAAATATTTTATACGATATAACGACATCATGTATTATTACGTAATAATACGATAATTAAAGATGAACGCGTGATTTAAATGCAAAGAATCAGAAGACTTCGAGGTGCGCCCCGATGTCGAGCTAGCAGAGATGATAAAGACTCGATTCAAGAATTTTTAGCTCGACATGCATAAATCAAAGACAAAGAAGCTCATATTGCCCTTCGAAATGCATTAATTGAGCATTTATGGGAACAATCTAGTAATTCTGAAAGTTAAAGTCCCATAATATTGTATTTTTAATTAAGTGTTATTATTTGTTTTCAATAAAAATTAGTAAAATATTTTATTCTAATTGTGTGTGATTTTATAATATTTTTAACATATATTTATACTTGAACAATTACGTAATAAAAAATAAAAATGGGAAATTATAATTTTTTTATATATATTAGTTGGAGGCAAAATTTAAAAAAAAATAATATATCTTAAATATTAATGAAGTATTAATTTTAAATATAATAATTATCGTATAAAAATATTAATAACTTAAAGTGTATATTGATAATTATATTACAAATAAGAAAAATAGAATATTCTAATGAATATTCCTTTTTAGTGTGATATGGTGTGAGTGGGTTGGAGTTGAAATAGTATTTGGTGTTAAAATTATACCATTTTGGTGTCAAAACTTCACCAAATTTGGTGTCTATGGTTGGAGATGGTCTCAGATAACGATAGCATTCATAAAGTGCCCACATTATAATAAATAATATAAAACATTCAGTTCGCGCATTTTTTTTTCTCCTACTTTTGATGTGAGGTAATTGTAAAGCAAAGGTTGACTGCAAAAAGTATTGTCCATCCTTCTTCGTATCAGTTAAAAGCTCGTAGTCTACACTCTACTGTTATCTCACAGTCGCAACATTCTCATATAAAATTTTGCCCCTGGCTCAGATGACCATCCATTGTCTTATCAATTGCGTCCACGGGCATAGCCCTCCCGTGATTTACTCCTTCTCAAATCTTGAGGGATCGGGACGAGAGAACCGTTAGATTGACGGTTCCAATCTTTTGCACAACAACAATCGCAACATTCTTCTAAATTGGATTGGAATCCTACATTAAGCTATTATTTGTCTCCTCTCTGCCTTTGCACAGGATTAGTGATTATGTATTAGACTTAACTTCAGGTAAATCTATCCTATATGCTTCTAATTAGTCACAGATTGCATTTTTTTTTTTGAGTTTAGTAGCATCCAAGTGTGCATTTTTCTGTTAATTTTAACCACTTGAAGGAACAGATAGTGCATGATAAATGCTTTTTGACTCCACTTGCAAATAATTTTTTTTTCATTATGTTGGTCTTGACCAAGAGGTCACAGATTCAAATCCTGGAAACAGCCTCTTGCAAAAAAAATAAGGTAAGGCTGCGTACAATGGATTCCTTCTCCAGTACCCCGCATGGCGGGAGCTTCGTGCACCGGGTTGTAATTGTGTTGGTCTTGATTATGGTCCAAGATGTGAACAAATGCATAATTTATTATCCAAGTTTGCTTTCTTGATCTCAACTATCATACAAAATTGACAAACACGGGATTATCCATTCTTTTTGTCCTTCTGATGTTGATTCCCATGTAGTGAAATCCATTTGATAATTACCAAAATTTACTATTGGTTAAATTTCCTTTCATAATTATTTTACCCTAGACTAAAGGAGAGCTTTGACGCAACAGTAAAGTTGCTACCGTGTAACCTTGTGGTCATAGGTTCAAGTCGCAGAAATAGTTTTTTGCAATGCAAGATAAGGCTGTGTACAATAGACTCAATGTGATCCAACCATTTTTTTGTATTAGATTTGCCCTTTTAACTATTTAACACTAGACTGTATAGTTGTTGTCAAGGATTTAAATTTTGACCCATGTCGAACGATACGGACGGAATTTATCGTTCTGTCCCTTGTCTGACACCGGAACAAGGCAAGTATCGGAGGCGTGGCTGCGGCGGCCTCCGCGGGACAGCGGGGCTTGAGATGGCCGACGATAGCTGGTTTTGGGTGGCGGAAATGGAGAGGCCACCAGCTTGGTGGGTTGTGGCCGATGGCTAGAGAGGAGGAGATGAGGAGTTTCTTCCTTAGCTCTTCTAGGGTTTCCTCCTCTCATATCCTCTATATATATGTGTCTCCTATTGGATTAATGGATCAAATTTCAAACCCGAATCCATTAGCCTAATAACCAGACCAATAGCCTTTTGGTTCAAAATCAACCATTTGGTTCATTAAACCAAACCACCCTTAATTCAAACCAAACCAATTTGGTTTAGAATTAAACCATCACGGGTTCAATCTGTCTTCATATCCAAGTCTCTATTCTGATGAAACTCTTTTCATCCTTACCCTTTATCTGGTCCAACTGGACTCAGTCTTTTTCAATCTGAGAATTCAATTCTCAAACTCATTTTAAGTCCTTCAGAAAATAACTCGTAGTGCATGTGATCTTATAAGTTCCCGATTTATGTTGGTCGTCCATAATTAAATTTTAATTATGAAACAATCATGAGTGACACTTAGTAGTATATCATGATCCCTAATTAATCGGAAAATTAATGATTGATTTCAGAACCATTTCTGAATCTTTCAACAACTACAATGAGTTGTGTCTCATTCCTTTCACTCGTCTTATACCCATTGATTCATGACATAGTCTATGTGTCTGTCTCCACTAGGCTAACTATGTCACACCTAGCTCAAGTTATACTTCCTCATCCTGAGGATTCAAATTACTCCAATATGTGTCCAACAGTACCGTACTCTTAACATGTTAATATTTTGGCCAAAGATTTTGAGTAACAATCTTGACGAGTGATCATAAGGTATACTTTTCCTTTACAAGGAGCGGTGAGTCCTCTGTCAGCTATTCAAACACCTTCGGACACTTCAATTTATACCCAATCATTTCGGGTCCATACCTCAAAGGAGATGTTTGCTTAAGATGTCAAAGTATAAGTTTCCATGGCCAAGATGACTTGGATACCTCAAGTCGAAGGAAACACACACTTAAACTGTAGTAAGAACTTCATAGACATATCCATAGATGTAGGGAACCATATGAAGTTTTATAACAGGTCATTCCAATGAACTAATTACCATAACTAGTATCCACGTCTAACTCTTGACATCTCAATGTTTCCAATCAGTAAGGAACAACTGCTTGGATAATCCACGGAGTATAACACGTGCTAGTCTTTCAGAATCGATGATGTCCGAGCTCATCGATTCATCGACTATGGAATATTTCAATACATTCATAATTACACATGTAGATATGCTCACTAGTTGTGAGAATCGTATTGTGGACATTTAGTAAATGAGTTTAAGATCCAATCAAATACATAATGAATGTATACTTAAATAGTGAATTTATTATTTATCCAATAAATAGTACAAACCATAAGGCAATTGCCTTAGGACACTTCTCAAATATAACAGTGTGACCACGAACGACCTCGCGCGGGGTCGCAGTAGCCTCACACGACCATTGACAACCTCGCACGACCTTTGTGAAATTTGCGGCGATCGCCGAGCTCTTGGCTCGAAGGCGCGGCGTATGTTGCTCGCTCATCTCTGCAAAAATTCAATCAACTCCGCAAACTATAGTTTAACTATAGGTGTGATAAAATCAATTAAAATTTAATAAAATTATTTTTATTAATTTATATATTATAAATAATAATTTTATTATTATTAAATTTATTTTATTTTCTAATCTTATTTAATCGAAATTAACTAAATTAATTTTATTATTATAATTAATTTTTTGGTATTTTTTCTTTTTGTAATCATTTTTTTATTTTTAATATTTAAGTTAAAAATATCATTTTTAATTTATGCATTTTATATTTAAAATTTATCAAAATTTATCGGTACGATATCGAAACCGTATTGTTCCAATCGCAAATCGAAATTTCGATGGGGTTCGAAATTTTAATCCTTGGTCGTTGTATATTTTCAACACTTGTCTTGAAGTCTTGCTGATATACTCATTTTTTTCTTAGTTCATGAATATATTCAAAATAAGCAATTAGCGGCTTGCAAATGTAGTCAAAAGACATTCATTTAGGCAAGCTATTTATTCTCTAAAACCAAAAGGGAAAGGGGAGAATTGAACTCAATGAAAGAAGCACAAGAAGAGTTAGAGCTTACTCGTTGATCTTCTCTTCATATGTTGGTGCATTAACTCTAATTTTTCTTCAACTCAACTTTTTGTTTCCATGTGCGTCAATGGAAGTAGTTCTCAGAGCAATTTCGAGGATGATACTGCTTCAATTTATCCAATTGATAACCTAGATAAAACTGAGTCTATTGAATCTGGTCCAGTTGTGGAACTAGTCAATGAAAAACCAGGCACTGAGATTCATCGTCAGGAAGAGGCTATCACCCCAACCCAAAGAAGTACAAGAATACATGATTTTTGCTTGGGAATCCCCTATGGTATGCCATTTCAAATTTTAGTTCAACCATTGAGATAACACTTCTTGTTGTGAGTACATAGGCAAGAAATTTTAATCCTTGATATGGACTAATTAGCACAATGCATACAATGACCAGCCAACATAGAACAAGATATAGTCCTTGACATAGACTAATGGTCAAAATACGGACTAGGGCCAAAGTCCTGGGTGCACTAACATGTAAATGCAGTTTGTTTGTTTCTTCCATTGTTTGCTCATACCAGTTCTTACTGTTATTGTTAAGATTCATCATTGTTGTACCTCTGACTCAAGCTGTCATGCGTTTATCACTTGGATCTTACTGCTAGGAGAAAGCTCTTCCTTATCACTTAACATTTCCAATATTTGTTATATCCTGTCGAAGATGTGAGGTCATACTATCTGCACACCTTTAAAGAAATGCAGTCAATCACAAAGTTTTTTTTTTTCTTTGTAGGTGGATTTCTGTTCTTTGGTGGGTTGCTTGGATTTGCTTTCTCCAGAAATCCTACAGATTTGATATTTGGTAGTGCTATCTCAGCTATCATCATTTGGAGCTCTGGAGGATCCAGCATATCATCATTTTGAGTCAAACAGGTATTCCTCAGTCTTCCTATCAAAACAAAGAACGCATTCAAACATAATATTTCATGTATCTGCTCATAATTGGTGGTTCAGTAGAAAGAAAAATGGCTTATTTTTGCACTTTTTCCTGTGACTCAAATTCTCAAATTGGACATTGTTGGCATTTGCCAATGGTTGAAATGGAGAAAACTTCCGGAGGAGTGTGGAATTGTATGTTCCCTAGACTAAACATAAATTTTATAAGACTATTATGGGATGATTTTTTGATAAAGATCAGAATGTGCAGGTGGAAAAGAACAGGTACGAAAAGTTAATATAGCAAGTTGTGAGAGTACTAAAATGGACGTCTGAAAAAGATATAAAAGAAATGGTACTTCCATCCGGGAGCACTTAGGTAATAGCTCCATTAGATGTAAGTTGGAGAAAATAGGTAAATATGGCGTTGAGTATGGAGATTTCAAAGAAAAATATCTGTACTTCCATCTGGGAGTGTGTATGGACCTTTCAAAGAAGATAAAAGGATTTCATAGCTATACAAATCAAATTAACTAAAGCTAAAGATGCAAGGGATTTGGAGAGATTGAAAATATTCTATTTGACATAAATAGAAGAGGCAATTTAAGAGGTTCCAATATTACTTGTAACCTATCCTTATAAAGTGTTCATAGAAGCGATACATATTTATGTAGCCAACTCCAAATGGTCGTGTTTAACACAATTCGATGCTGATGATGCCTAACTTGTCTTTTTCTTTACTTCAGTTCTTTTTTATTTTTATTGTGTTGTGAAAATATAGTTGTGTGCGCAACATATTGTCGTATTGTTTTTGCTTCAAGGAAAATTTCATATGCATAGTGTTCTTATCAGTCTGAAACATTTTGCAAGTACGGTTTACACTGTATGGCCTGTTAAATGTATCATCCCTATAACGATTCCTCTCTTTTTTGTTTCAGTAAATGAGCCTATGTTATTTTTCTTATCAGTACGAAACATTTGACAACTGAAGTTTATAGTGTGGCCTCATTACGTATCATCCCTATAATGATTCATCTCATTTCTCTCCAATTAAACAAGCTATAAAAACATAACTTTCGCATTGTTACCTACTATCCAAAAATAATGGGAGGCCATGTAATCACTTTTGGTGCATTTGGTTTAAGGAATAAAATTTTGTTGTGGGAGAAAGATAAACCTAAAAATAGTTATTTTCTCAAAGTTTGAGCCTTGGGTTGTGGCCCAAATGCATACAAATATTGATGAAGTAAGCTCAGTAATATGCTGGCTTTTTTGTTTCAATTTTCTGCTTATTATATGATCATGACGATGATTTCTTAGCTTTCTATTACAGAAAAAAAAATGGAATTGAAATATAGATGGAATATAATGAAATAGAGCCACTTTGAGGATCATAATGAGTTAGGCATTGCAAGACTCACTGCATTGTAGGGATAGTCTCCACTACATTAAATTCTCTACAAAATAATACTTCATCATCCTGATTCATATGGCATGTCCAAATCCTTCACCCTACCAGGCCTCCTTGCACTTTCGAGTATTGAACCCTTGATCCCTTGCTGCTGGGACATACACAACAAATGCAAAACTGAACTTACAAACAGAAGAGCTTATGATTTTTTTTAAACACCATAGGCAGCCATAATGCTTGGACACTAGCATAGTTTGTCTGCTGGACATGTCACTGAAGTCCTTCCACTTGTAATACACAATCTTACAATCTCTTCGCGTATTGATTTGCTTTCTATTGTGCCAGCAATTTCTGTTGCGTTTCTCTGGAGGCATTTGCAGTCATACTCCTCGGCAAGTACCTTATCGAACTTCTCGGAGATAAGAATTCAATCTATTTGGCAGATGGGATAACGACTGCTTATTTTCTAATTGTCGCAGTCGAAGAAGCCCTTCCCTGCATTGAGGTATATTCTTCTCCGTTGATAAACAGAATTAGCCGCTCGCATCCTTACGTATCATTCGTGTCCAGACTCCAACTCGACTATTTGTTTTGCAGTGCTGCAATGATCTGCTTCTATTCGTATGTGCTGGTCGCCGGTGGAAATCCTCCTCCGGCAAAGAAGTTAGCCAAAGCTCGATCGTCGCAGTAACCCCCATAAATTGATACTGGAACTACTAGAGCTTGACGATGCTGCAGAATCTATGGTAGCGGAGAATTAGATTCATTATGGCATACTTGCGAACTGGTTACGGTGGTTGCATTTGGTATGAAAAGTGGTCTAATTCGTGGTCAGGTTCAGACTCGTTCCGGCACAGGCACAAGAAGCACTAAGCTTGGTCTTTGTGATGAGCCAGGGGTAGGGTATTTCATATGGAACCGAGTATGATCCATTGTGGGGAGGGACATGCCCGACACAATACCACAAAAATGGACCCAGCAAGATCCATTAACAAGGTCAGTAGAGCAAGAATTGGTCGGAAAACCTTGCAGGTCTAACTGAGATTGTGCTCCTCGGAGGCAGTGGGTTCGTCTCTCCAATCTGTTGGTCTATGGGGTTTAAGATTCAGAGTTCAGGACGCCCAACCCTACCCTGTTCTGTTCGAGCTGCATCAACGCATTAATTTGCTATTTTTTTTAGTAGCATCAGAATATTTGAATCTTCGATCTAATTAATTTTTAAGAGTGATCGATTTTGTCCCATTGAAATATCGATCTTCGAAACTCTTCATCAATAGTTGAATCGGATAAAATCGAAATTCAAATGACCTTCATCGATTATTAATGATGATCTAATATCGAAATTGTATTCAATCGGATAAATTCGTGTGATTCTATTTTTGTTGATGCACCCACGGGACATTAATTTGTTGCTTGATTTTACCTGTTCGACATCGACTGGATTTATATTCTGATGCCAGAGTAATTTTTTTTTTTAATTGCACAAGAATTCTCAACCCGAGCCAAACATATACACGGGTCAGCAACCTATTATTAATCGAATCGATAAAAATTAAAAAAAAAATCAAAATGAATTGATTGATACAGTAGTAATAATTAATATATAAAATCGCAATAATAATAATTGACTATTACAGTATCAAATTGATCTTACCGATCAAATTATTTTTTTAATCCGAAATTCAAAATAGAATAGAATTAATAAAAGAAATTAATATTTTTAAAAATAAAAATTAAATGTTCAAATAAATCGAATTGAACTTTCCATTTCAATTAATTTAATTGAACTTCCCTTTATGTACACAGTTCTCTATCCACAAGAGGCTGCACGTGCATATCTTCAACTAAAATTTACGTTACGTACTTATTTCCTATTATGGACAACTAAAATCTATCGATTTGTAATTTAATAAAATTTTGCTCATCAAAAACCAAAAAATAAAAAGACACTAAATTCTTACGAGCCATTTTGTTTAACAAAGACAACATCTTTAACTAGAACTAGACAAAAGAAATCTAAATAGTACAAGAGACATCAAATGCAAAATGGAGACACCAATGGCGCACAGAAGAAAGAAATAGAGGCAAAAAAAAAAAAAAAAATCCACATACTAAAACAATTTAAATCCATGTATTTTATGCACATTAGAAAAGAAATAAGGTCTAGGATTCTTATGCACATAAGAAGGGCATCCTTAAGATACAAAATGTCATTGTTTAGGGTGAAAAGTAGAGTTCAACTGCAGCAACCACCACCTTGAGAAGATGAGCCATCCCTTCCACCTGATGAACCAGGAACCCCTCCATATCCAACTTTGATTCCATATGACTACAACATTATTTCACAATAAATCATGGTTAGCGAGGTGCAGATTCAATCGTTGTTATAAAAATTCTGTGTAAGGTATTTAAAAATGAAAGAATTCAGTAATTCTAACAAATATCAGATGCATTGATTTTTTTTTTAAAAATCTGAAACAAGATGTCGAAGTGACAGATTACAAATTACCTTAAGGGCTTGTTTGGGAGGAGGTGAAGGAGGTGTAAGTAATGGAAGGGTAAGGGTAAATAAGGAAGAAAAAAAGACTACCCTTGTTTGGGAAGAAGTGAGGGAAGGGGAAAGGGAAGGGAAAGGGAGGAGAATGAGGGTGAATTTATACCCCTCCCCCTCACAAAAACTGGACATTTCTTACACCCCAATTTGGAGTGTAAATCTCCTTTACCCTCCCCTTCATTCCCCTTCCATTACTTACACCTCCTTCACTTCCTCCCAAACAAGCCCTAAGTGTAAGGTATTTACTCACCTCATTTTGCCAACGATCATAAACATTTTCTTTCCCCCTGTTTAATCTAGGGGGTGAAAATCTTTTCTTTGAAAAGATGGAGTCAAGGCAATGAAAACATCTCCTTTCATCATTTACTCACGAATAGTCTAGAGATGAGGATTAAAGATCCATTAAACAGAGTAGTTTTTCTGCCAAATTTCTTCTTCCTGAAATTAAGCAGAAGATTGTTCCCTCTGTAGAGCATGAAAGAAATTGCCTTTATGCTCGTTCATGCAGTGAGATCGACCTGATGACAATCCCCTTTATACCCGTTCACATCCAATGAGATCAATTGACAAGTGAGCACATAAGTGGCAAACAGGCACACAATGAGGCTGGAGAGGCCATTGCAAGGTCCAAGAAGTGATCGATAGTGCTGACAAGGCAGCTTGGTCAATTGCAAGAGGCACGACGGTTAGGTAGCTGGTTGATCATGTGCAAGCATACCGGCAACGTAACCTTGTCAATAGAGAGAGGCATGCCAGCAAGAGAAGTTTGGTAGATCATAAGCAGGCATGCTGACAAGGGCAGCTAGTCAATTGTGAGTAGGCACAACGACAAGGACAACTTAGTTGATCACGAGTTGACATGCCAATCACAGTCGGTCCTGATTTTAGAATTTGAACTTAGAGCCCCAAACGAGAGTCCTGGGCGAGAGCCCCAGCAACTCCCTCCAGGACCGATTCTGATACCAATGAGGGGAGCTTGGTTGAACAAGCGAGCATGGGAAATTGCCAGTGGAGCAGATCAAGGTCACTTGTGAGGCGATCGTGTATTTAGCAAGGTCGTTGGGCTCCAAATAGACAAGAGAACAATTTCATAATTCCAAAAATGTTCCCTATCTTTCCTCTTTGTTTGCTCACATAAACAAATCCGGACAATAACCTTCCCTCTTCCCTTTCCCACCCTAGGTGATTCCCTTCTCTCCTCTTTTAGTCTTCCACAGTAAACATAGCCTAAAGTACTGACAGACACAATGTATTGTAAGATGTGTTAAATATAGTTTTATTGTTTCAGTCGTGAAACATTCAGGGCCAATAAGGAGGATAACACCACTAAGGAGAATAGCTACTAGAACCGGAACCAACCAACTAAAAGACCTCAAAACCCAAGCTCCAATCCAGGTCGTCCAATCAGAGTGAATCTACATCCATAAAAATGGTTGAACCTGACAATTTTTATCAATTTGGAAGAACTGATCAGTTTGGTAGAAAGCTGAACAGTTTCGGCATTCTCTCAAAAGCATTCATTTATCTGGTAAAGTATAAAGATGTCATTTTATAATCTTAACACAACAATATAATAACCGGTGACATAAAAAAAAAAATCTAAGAAATCTTAATAGAGCAACATTATACTTATCATAACCAACCTTGGTTAATGTATAAATACAATACCTAGTTTATCAACACATTTTTTAGGTCTAGCAATACGTAGATTATCAACACATTTTTTAGACTGGGAAGCTAGACATATTTATAGTGATCAATGTATAAATATGGATTTTAAAACTCATAGTTATCAAATGGGCTAGTTAATGAGAGCATGCCCAATAAGTTGGCTTGTCAGGTTTGATTCTAGGTTTCGTATTCAATCCAACTAATTGACTCGTTCAACTATTAAACCAGTGGCCAAAGACTTTCCACTTTGATTTTTCAGTTCACTTTTTTATAAATATACCAATGAATCTTAAAGGAGGATTAAACATTCCCTTTCAGGGAGATAAACAGCTAATGGTTGCAACTAGCATGTATTTTATCAAGTACAACAAATTATAATTATAAAATATATGATCTAACTGTGTAGCTTCGATTTTCATCATGTTATTTTGGAAGTATGTATCTTACCTCATTTGATACATCGAAAACGCCATCCTGAATTTTCTTGTATATTGTTGCAGCAGTTTTAATAAAAGCCTGAGGAGAAACAAGAATTTCCAGCGTAAATTCATATATGTAAGTTCATAGCATAAAAGGTAAAATGATTTGAATTGAAGGAAAACAAAAATTGCCGTTTCACCTCCTCAACATTCTGTGCTGTTTTGGCAGATGCCTCCATGAAAATTAAACCATGCTCCTTGGCGAACTGTTCACCTTCCTCAGTGCTAACAGCTCTTCTGTGAGCCAAATCACACTTATTGCCAATTAACATAATTGTCATATTAGCATTAGCGTGTTGCCTTGCATCTTCTAACCAGCTAGCAAGATGATTGAACGTCTCCCTCCTGACAATTAATTGAAAGGTACATCACAAAGCACCCAATACGTCTTCTAAATCAAGATCTATGTTATTCAGACAGATACAAATATTTCAAGCTGGACACGGGTATGAACCTAGAAGATTGATGCACGATTTTTTATTTTTAAAATTGAAGCATGTAAAAAACGGGATCAAACATATGACAAGGTTGTGGAGGCACAACCAATCTTAATAATATAAACATTAATGCATGTAACACATATTACACAGTAAATGTATATAGTATATAAATGTATACAATATAATGTTTATAGTTTAAGGGACGTTGTGAAAATGTCTAAAAATTTGTTATTTTTTAAGTGTTATAGGTTAGGGGTCATTTTGAAAATTTTTAAAAACTATAAGGGCTTTTTGAGATGTTATAGTTTAGGAACATTTTGAAAATTCCTAAAAGAAGGGCTAATGCTCTCTTCCCATCACCACAACAGAAGCCTTCCCTCTCTCCCAACCTCTACAACACATTCAACTGCAAGGTATCCTTCCTCTTACTTTCCTGGTGAAGCCCTAAGCAAGCTTCACCCTCGGTCTCTTTCTCCTTCATGCTCCCCACTTGACCCTTTTACCATATTCGTATCCGTATCCGTATCATCAAGGATATAGAAGGTGTATAATCAGAGTCTGAGAAACAGAGCAAGATAATGCATATGAATCAATACCTGGTGATGTCATAAACAAGAAGAGCACCTGCAGCACCTCTATAATAAGATCTTGTAATTGATCGAAAAGACTCTTGACCAGCCTGCAATATTTGCAAATTTTTAGCCCAAATAAAATGGCAAATATAAATATAAAATTACAAATGCCATGCAAATGAATATATAATAACACTTGTAATTGTGATCTACAACTGTTAACAGTTCTACTTTCAAGTTAAATACAAAAATGTTGTCTCCCAAACTTAGGACTTAAGACATACGATGTGCCTACTGCCACCTAGAGCCACATAGCATAGGAACACCTCAAAGAGGCACACATACAGGGGTAAAATTGGTATTAAGGTAATTTTAGTTTTTCAAATTCCCAGTGTATAGGGGTACCAAAAAGTAGTATCGAATTTTCTTCATCTTGCATGGTTTCTCCTCTTCTCTACCACCGCTTCTACCTCCATAATAGCCCTCTTCGTCAAATGAAGGACTCCCTTACAGGTTTTCATCCAGAAAGTAAGTGGACATGCCTTCCAACAGGCAAACATATATGGTTTGTTTTTTGTTGTTGTTGAAGGTAAGACTATCTACAGTGCACAGTCAACATGTACCCTAATAGATAATCATGCAATTTAACATTTAGTGTAGCAAAATATTCTATATAACCTATGCAAAATCATGAAAGAATAATTCAGTCACTCGAAGCAGATAATGTATGATCTATTAATTTAAATGAAAATGAATCATCCAGAAGAAAAAGTCTGCGACTGCAATCATAGCCATTATTCCAAATAATTTAAGTGAATACATTATGGCTAAACTTGGAGCTATTAGGAATGGAATCATTAATGTGAGGTCGAAACAGATAGAACTGACCATGTTCCAACACATAAACTGAATCAACTTAACCAGATATATAATAAAATTGGCAGGATTCGACCACAGGAATACTATGATAAAACTGAGATAGGTTGACCAATTATCCTAAAAGTTTTAGTTGTAAAAAAGAAACCAATCTACTTATCTGGAGGTATAGAGCTTGTTCAAAATCAGGGGTGTAGGGCGATGATAAATACTCGCATGTTCTTAATTTCGTTTTGCAAATATTCAAGAAACATAATGGCAGTTACAATTTTGAAGATTCTTACAACAAAGCCAGTAAAGGCAGATACTGTTAGATAATATGAATGGAAAATTGCATAGTGGATAAAATTAGTTCCACATTTAAACGACATAATAGTGGTAAATAGTGCAAAAGAGGTTGCTAATCCAAGGCCCGGATTACGCGAACTCAAAATGGTTCTTATGAGAACACTATTGCACATATTAGACCAATCAAAGAATGATATGGTCATAAAGACAAGTTAGAGTTTACCACAATATGTCTTGCTTATTCACTCAAGCTCATGATGCTTATACATTAAAGTATAAGTCTACAATTAATTATGGCATAAGCCTTCATTAAGTAAGGTCTAAATGCATGATTAATGCAGAATTAAGATCATATGGGCTTCATGCATCATATGGGCTTCATGCATCATGATGGCCTAAAGCCCTTACAAAGCCCAATCCATCATGAATAGTGCCACATCATGCTCCACATGCCTTTACATGCCTTGAGCATGTGGCATGACAAAGCCACCTAAGCCCCACATGGCTTGCATGCATTGAGCACTTGCCACCACAAGCCATGTGGAGGTGGCGGTGGCAAGCTCACCATGGGTTGGTTGCTCTTTATAAGGAGAAGAGCATGAAGGGAAGGAGCATAAAATCATTTCTTCATCGTGGAAGATAAAGAAGAGAGTGAGAAAGAAGAGAGAGAGAGGAAAAGAAAAAGAAATTAAAAGATTTCTTTTTCCGGTAAGAACTTTCTTCATCCAAGAAGAAAGATAGTGAATCCCCACCAGTCTTCCTTCATTCTGCCGAGTTATCCTTCGCTCGGCAGAGCCTGTGATAGTGTTCAGATACACTGATCAAGTCGCCACTATAACCTGTGCTAGGTTGTGCTAGTGGTTTCGCCGTTTTATCCTGGGAGACAGACGTCCTATGTCACCTCGTAGCACCGCCAGAGGGGACGAATCTGTCTTAAGGAAACTGCGTCTTGGCAGGACTCGGCATCTTCATTCCTACACGGATGACGAAAACCATCTCAACAGATAAGTCCGAGTTGTGTTCTTGTAATTTTCAATTCGGATTATTCCCTGTAATTCCGACTTGATTGTGGAATAAAATTTCCAACAGATACAATGTGTGAAATGTTTGGAAAAGCAAAAAGAAGCATTTTCATTTGCAAGCATTTATGTGGATCTAGCTATACATATAATAATGAGAAACAAATATAGGGAGAGGTAGAAACCAACTGTATCCCATATCTGCAACTTAATGGGCTTGTTGTCGATATTAATCATTCTAGCTCCAAATTCCACACCAATTGTCAGGTCATGCACAGGTTGGAAACGCTTGTCAGTGAATTGCAAAAGAAGACATGATTTCCCCACTCCTACAATGAGAAAAACCAGTGACAACTCAACTTTTTCGGAGTTTAATATACAAAACTAGGATGGTTATCTTTCACCTATCCACATACAACAAAACAGTGAAAATTTTGACATTCGTGGCATGTAATTAAAAGCAACTACTTTAAAAGTTAGCCAACGCACAGGGAAAAAAAAAATACATTTTACAAAAAATTAAATGGACTCGGTTAAAATCACCAAATTATTGAATTGTACCAAGTAAAACGATCACATAAAGCAACAAAGAATCGCAAAGCTGCCACACTTAAGTATCCGTAGATAGAGCGCAATTCATATAAATAAATGAAGAGACGCGCTTCAGATGAGCCCAATTGCGACAGCTTAACAAAGAAAACTAGAAGAATAAGACTCAAAACTGAAAATCTGCACCGATACCAAACTATCACCAAATAGAAACCCCAGCCCAAATGGATCTTACTCCCGTGACGAATTATAAACCCTAGGGAGGAAGGGGAAGAGAGTACCCGTGTCGCCGATGATGATGTACTTGAACAGGTAAGCGTACGACATCCTCCCTCGAATCCACAACCACTCGGCTACAAGATCGAGATCGAGGAAGAAACGAAGCGACGAACTCGAATCGACCGAAAACGGAGCAACAGACGAGAGCCGCAACGGATTTGGGTTCCTCAGCAAAGATCGCGAGAGAGGAGGCGGAAGCGACGACCCTTTATAGGCGGATGAAAATGGACCCCGCGCCTGGGTGACCTGTCGCAAAGAAAGTATAATTTGCGGGTAAGGCGAAATGGGGATGCAGGGTTTTAACGGTCTATGCTTTGCATTGCACAATTGAATTGATAAAGAACACTATCAGAAACAAAAAATAAAAAATAAAAAATCAAAGCAATTCGAATTAATAATTGTTAAATCAACACATCAATGCTTTATCTTTGGATGCTCCATAATCATAATTTGCAAGACCATCAATCACCTTTCTATTTGAATGATGTAAATAGGCATGAAAATTTCACAGAAGTTTTATCAGATTATGAATTCATAACACAACCAAATGGCAGAAAACAATACACTGGAACATAATCTCTTGTGTCGCAGCCACAGATTTACCTTTTTCCAATCAAAATATACATCATTTTTTCACTAAAGATTCTACCAACTCACTCACCATGATAAATTTCTGTACAGTATTTTCAGCATCCCCTTGTGTAGACAAAAGAATTACTCACGCTAATCACACCATTTAAGAACCATTTGGTTTCAGGCACTGAAAGTTTCAGCCATTTATACACCTCTCCAAGCAGCAAGAACCTCATGAAATACTTCGGCTATGATTTCCCTATCGGCGCTCTGCATAAAGTCGTTAAAATCTTCGCGAATCTCGTATATCTTTCCAAAGTTCACCAGGTATCGGATGCAGCAGCTCTTTAGCTTGGACAAGTGGTGGAGATGGGCAATCTGGAGCCTCTCGAGCACATTCCTAGTATCAATGTCTTCTACCAGGCTCTCGTGGCATGCCTCCTTTAGCTCGGAGATATCGTACTTGTCAGCTGCTCGGAGGAGGGCAATGCGGTGTATCATGAACTCTTCGACCTGGAAGTTGCCGTAAATGTAGTTGATGAAGGCTCGGCAAGCATCAAAGGACATGTCGGAGATGTTGATGGTGGAATGTTCTTTCTCCCTGAGGTCGTAGGAGAACATGCTGTGGAAAACAGGAGATCTTGTAGCGAGGACGGCTCTGTGTGCACCGATGCTACCATCAGCGACATTGATCGTGATGTCGGTGTGGACGCTCTCACTTAGCATCCTTCCCAGTGAGTTGAGGGCTATGGCTTCACTGTGCTTCGCAACCTGATAACTAGTCCAAATCGAGGCTGGTTCACCACCCTGAAACCCATGAAGTAAATTCAAGAAATTGCAAATGTCATTCTTTTCTCAAAAATGTTTAAGAACTTCGGTTGAATTTATACTAAACTGGTCCATTATCCATCTAACAAGTAAGATGTCAGTTAAATCTGAAGATCAAACTCGAAAAAAAAGAAGTTTCTCTTAGCTGTCCCTCCAATCCAAGGCAAGAAAATTATGGGCATACATGTAAGAAAGGGAAAATGGAGCAAAAATGTTTTCATATCCTCCATTATATCTGATTTTCGAGAAACTTAGGCTGTGTTTGGTGAAGACAGCGCGTTTTTCATTTTCTGGAAAATGGAAAACGACTTTTTTCCGTTTTCCAGTTTTCCAAAAAATACACCTTTGTTTTCTGGAAAACGCAGCTGGAAAACGCAAACCAAACGCGTCTTCCAGTTTTCCAGAAAATGAAAATGGAAAAAGCAACCATTTTCCACATACCAAACACCACCTTAAGTTTCTTACCTTCCAAATCTGTCAAACCAAATGATAAAGTTTTGAAAACAATTGAAAGATGAAGAAGTAAATATCTGAAAGAAATGAGAAACAATGTCAGTATAGAAAATTCAGTTACTATGTCACCATTAGATGTGATTGTGAAAGCTCTGAGAAGGGACCTACAACGATAACCTACTTCTATAGTTATATGCATGAAGTTTAGGATCAAACAACTCTTATCCTCCCAACATACATGGTCATAACACATAAAGGAAGGAGACAGAAGTCCGTGCTTACTGATGGAGGTACAATCTTTAGATCAAGGAACTCGACGTCAATGATGAATCGTCCAGTGAACAAGGTGTCGACGGCCCAGACACAGTCGTCACTGTTCTTTAGCAGCTTGTCAGAAATTCCTGCACATGGAAAGAAGCATAACTAGTTAGTTTCTTCAGAATCTTGATAAAAAATCTAGTTATCATGGCAGTGGAAATCTAAGATGGAAAATCCATCCTCTCTTAGTATCAAAAGAGTCCAAACCTGGATGGATGAGGGTGTTGCGATTTGGTGCAGACAGAGAAACAATCTTGATGATCAAGGAAGCAATTGGTGGCTTCTCCCTTGTCAAGCTTGAACCCTCAGGGTATAGCTTCACAAAGAGTTGCCTGTTCTTCTCAACTGCAAGGTACCTGTTCAACCAATTCAAAGAGATACCTGGATGATTAGGTTTTGCTTTTCTCAACCACCAAATCAGATATCAATTTATGGAGGAAAAGAAAAGAAATTCCAAACTAGAATAAGAAAGCATACATGAAGTACATATAAAACAACAGTATAGAACACGCCACGATCGCCAACCACAAGGAGCAACGAGATGAAAATACCCTAAATGGTAACAAAATTCGAATTTTTCTTCGAGAAATCCTTTGAAGGTGAGATTTTTATACAAAAGAAGTCTGAGTTTGACTACAGGTGAAAGACAAGGGCTTCGGACACCAAAATTCGAGAAATCGGAGGGGGAAAAAATAGGGTTTTGGTACCAGTTCCAGATGCCGATCTTGAAGGGGTCGGACTTGCGATAGGAGAAAGGGGAGAGGGTATCGATCCTCCATTGAGCGAGCCGCGGCGTGGTCTCCACCCGATACGCGCGCTCGCTCATCCTAGCCGATGCCGCGATCGCTGCGGTGACCTCATTGATACAGTCGAAGATCCCCAGCAGGTCCTCCGCCTTTCCCAGTTTGGCCTGCTGCTCTTCCACGACTCCTTCTCCTCATCAACACCCCGCGCAGGCGCACAGAAGCGGAGGCACTCCCCTCCTCCGCTACTCCAACCAAAACCTAGAAATAGCCAAAAGGGGACAAGGAAACGGAGAATCCATCAAGGAATCCAGCACGCAAAGCTCACAAGCAATCGCTTCTACGCCATTTGTTTTATGCGGAGTGGAGTGACAGAGAAAGTAAAGGAGCTTCCTTTATTGGTCTCGGCCATGTCCCAAGCCTCAAGCTTCAACCTTCCCTATTTATAAACAAATGGAGAAGATTAAAATTATTTTTTTTCAAAAAAAAAAAAACAAAACATACAAATTGCTAAATCTTATTAAAAAATTATGGAATGGCCACGCCCACTGCTCCTCGGGATAGACGGTCTCATCTGATATTCCACGATTCTCATTTGAAAAAAAAAAATATAAATATATTAAAAATTAATTTTAAAATTTTAAAAAAAATTACATGAACATCTTACTATTATATTATAATTCTAGAATGATATCTCTTTGAGATATCTATTGACTAAAATGATATAGATATTGTTATAATTGATAATAATTGATTTTCCATGTGAAATTTAAAATTTTTATTCGAATTTAAAAAAATTCTATTATTTTTAATCAATTGAGAGTATAATCGGAGGACTTGCTAAATCTTATTAAGGACCTTCGTGTATCAAATTGCAATATTCCCTGTGATTATATTCGGATCCACTGTGGTCCCCACTCCCACCCAAGAGAATCTAATCGAATTCAAATCTTACAAGCAACAACAATATTTATTAAAAAACAAAAGTATGAAAATTTTCATTTATCCCTCAAATTTATTAATTTGCATCTTCTGAATACCTCTGAAATTTTATCAAGGATCTAATTGAATTTTTTTGTCAGTTGTTACAATTTTCGTTTACGGTTTTATAAACCTTATATTATTAAATAACTATATCTTGAAATATTTTCTTTTAAGCTAAGTTATAAATATTTAAATATTCAAAGTATTTTTAAATGAAAAATCATTTAAAATATTGGGGGAAATTAACACAAGACAAGAGTTTTGAGCTAAATTGAAAAAAAAAAAAAATGAATGTGCCTATAGGTCAAAGATTTTTTTTAAAATTAATTTTTAATAAATATCAGTGGATCCTTAGCACCTACCCACCTTTTTTTTTAAATTTTTTTTTAAATTCATTTCTGAAATCTTTGAATGGTAGGTGAGGAAGGTCTGAAATTTTGGTGCGAAAACATTATTTTATTATATTTAAAATTAAAAATTAAAGAAAAATAATAATCTTGGAACATTCTAAATCGTAATAATTTTTAAAAACTTACTCAACAAACACAGTTGTGAATTTTTTTTTTTATTTATTTTAAAGTCTCTATCATTCTTCCAAATTACATTTAGCTTAAATAGCCTCTGGAGGAAGGATATTTTTTAAAGTTCTCATTTATACAAAAAATAATAATAATAATAATATGCATTTTGGTTCAGAATTTTAAAAAATTTAAATATGTGTATGGTAGGTGAAAACAAGATTCAATTTCAAGAATTGAAAATTATAAAATGTTTTTTAATTTTGGAGGAAATCAATTTAAAACAAAACTTTATACTTCCACTTTAAACATAGACTTTAATACCCATTACAGATATAAAAATTATATTAATTTCATGCCTTAGTCCATTTTTTTTTTTTTTTTTTTTGTGGTTTAATAGGTCGGGCGTCTGATTTCAAGGGATTCGCCTTGGACCCCAAGGGATTCGTCTGCACCGTTCGATCGCTTTGGATTTCAATCGGATTCATAATAAGAGATATCATCTTCATGCTCGAGCACCAATCAAGCACCATGAAAAAGGTATTCACATCATTAGAATTTGATTAGATTTCGATCATGATCCAATCAAAAATCAATCGGATTTTGATCATGATTCGATTAAATTTCCATTCCGATTGGATAATAGTTAGAATCCAATCGGATTTTCGACAATCCTAAGTACAAGAAGAAACAGAGAAGAAGGCGCTTAGACGCATGCACGAAGAAGATTTATAATTACTGTGTATTTTTCATATTCTATACGATCGAATGATGGATCAAAGATCATACGTGATGTAATGGACCGTGGAATTTATATCGCATAAGAATTTGTCGCGCAGCATATCAAATTTATTTATTTTGATGTCGATAATTAATTTTATGATAAAATTGCATTAAATAAACATGGGCCCCTTTCCCATTAGTTAGGTGTGCAAATGGCAGCGTAACACGAATTACCAATTTCATAGGATGGCGTTAAGCATGTGGCCCACAAGACCACAGGCTACCATTGGACACCTGGTTTATGCAATTATGTAGGTGGACGAGGAGAGTAGATGAGATTGGGCAGGTTTAATTAGGTTGGCGGAGATGAAAACTACATCACATTTTTTTAAAAAAAAAAAAAAATCCATTTCGAGTGTAAAAAATTGGTAATCTCGTCAAAACTCAATTATAATTATTTAATTATGTCACTTTGAATATTATCCTCGTTAATTTATATGTTGGATCCATTTAATAGTGTGGTGATAATCACTGTGCTTAATTGACAATTAAATCATGTCTATGTCTTTTTCATTTGACAAAGAAGAGAGAAAAAAAAAAACACTTCCTGAAAAGGGGACAACATTGCTCTTCTTAATTTCCAATTATTTTGTGTAACATGGACAATAAATACTAGTATAACACGTCAATAAGAAAAAGTCAAGTAATCTTTTAAGGAAATTAGTTATCATATATCTTGTTTGGCTAACCTAGAGGGATTCAAAAATTAGTCTATCATTCGTAGAGATGATCCAAAAATTAATCTATCATTTTTAAAAAGATCAAAAAATTATTCTATCATTTTTAGAGGAATTCAAAAATTAATTTCCAATTATTTTGTGTAACATGGACAATAAATACTAATCTAACACGTTATGTAATAAGAAAAAGTCAAGTAATCTTTGAAGGAGATTAGTTACCATATCTCGTTTGGCTAACCTGGTGAGACCTAGGAGATACTCATATCAAGTCCACTTTCTAGAAGGGTTCAAAAATTAGTCTATTATTCGTAGAGAGGATCCAAAAATTAGTCTATCATTTTTAAAGAGATAAAAAAAACTATTCTATCATTTTTAGAGTAATTCAAAAAAAAAAAAGTACATTTTGAAGTTGATAAACATCTAGGCTAAGTCGATACAAACGTGACTAATTAAGTTAAAAGAGTAAAGAGTAATTAAAAAGATCGTCAAGATAATTATTGTAGGGCATGGTTTTTGAGTGAATTGGAAGAAAATATGTTGCTTTTGCTTGGAATATTGTGAACCATTTGAATCATTGAGGGGGGTTGATTCATCATGGGGAAGGTATACGAGACTTTTTTCTTTTTTTTTTGTGTGTGTTTTTTTTTTATTTTATTTTTATGACTGGTGTTGCTATCTATCTATGGATGAATGTTGGATTAATTTTTCTTGGTCTTGTGTCTCAATGATTGTGGTTGAATTGTGGCAAAAGGAAATGAAACTTGAGATTTCAGATGGCGATATATGCAAATGAAATTTGGGTCCCCTTCCAATATTCTATCTTGGATTTAGTCAAATGAATTTGGGTCAGAGTTGTGAAATATCTACGATGAAATTGAAATAGAAATAAAATAAAATGGTGAAAATATGCAAAGCAATAATTTCTCGAGCAAAAAAAAAAAAAAAAAAAAAAATATATATATATATATATATATATATATATATATGAAAGTTTGAACTTAAGTTGGTTTTAGTCAAAATTAGTTATCGAGCTTGGACACGTAGGGATGAATGATGTGATAGAAGGACAGCTCGAGTGGAGAATCTCTCTAGATGAGATTGAAGTTTTTGGGTCGAATAGTCGTCGCAACTACTGATGGAATGAGCATGGTTGCCCCATGGTGCAAAGGCAAAAATATAAAGACATTCTATAGAAAAAATGCTATTTGATTTTCTGTTGTGATATTATTCGATGATAAATTTAAAAAAAAATAATTCTGACGACCCTAGGACTTAAGAATTTATCCGGTAGACAGAGTACAACTTTGATATTGAACCGTCGTTAAGAAATGATGCGACTGTGGAGTCCAAATTGAACAGTAAAAAAGTTGTGAGCGCTTTTCTGATTTACTCTTGATGGCCGATGGAAGCCACTTGGATTCCAATCTTATCCAGCTCAGTTGTTGGTGAGACATCTCGAAGGTCCGTAGGACGGGATCGATCACTCCCAAAAATTATTCGGATTTAAGGTTCGGATATTCTGGTGCTAATAAAAAAAAAGAATGAGCAGGGGTTAGCTAAAGGGGTGAATGATGTGGTACAAAAGACAGATGATATTTAAATATGATATCGATTATACATTCATCTTAAGCGTTTTTATCAGTCGGACTTGTCTTTTATGGTCCAATCGAGTGTTAGCGCGGCGGAAGAATAAGTGTCTCTAAAGGGTTTTATAGTTTTCAAGAATCGATCCTTATTCATTATAGTATATTTACTATCGCACTAACCATCCGACCCTCGAATCTTAAATAATGATATCAAAGGTAAATATGATAATGGAGGCTTATCTTATTATTATTATTAATTCGTACCATATTTTCGAGCTTTCGATCTTAGAGTGATCCGTTAGTTCCTTAAAAAATTTTCATCATCCACCAAAATAAATATGAAAAGTATTCGTTACCCAATCATACTATTATTATACTATGCTCTTGAGCCAACCCAGTTGACAGTTGACACGGAATCGTCAAATACATTTTTTTTTTATATTCCCCGTTACATAAATTTTAACAAAGTTTTTTTAATTAAGAAATGATCGAACTATGTTTGAGCATTTTAAATATTTGTCTTTTAAAAAAAATTAAGAAGAGTATTTATAAATAGAAAACAATGACATGTAAATTAGATGTCATTATTTTTTAATTTATTGTCTCGTTCGGACTGTGTTCTGCGTTGGATATATTATTATACAATGAATTTGTAGATAAAATAAGATTGATTACTGAGAAGAACAAAGATCAACGTCTGAGCTGCAAAACTGTTATATATTTTTTTCATCAATTAAATTGTCGAGCAAATCCAGCTGCATTCGCAAGGGTAGAGGAAACAGCCGTTACCATAACCTCTGGCACCGACAACGGCAAAGCCAGTATTTAACAACCTGTTACATTCACGGACCGAATTTCTAAACATCAACGAGGATTGAATACGATTTTAGGGGACCCATTTTCACTGCTACAAGGAACCCGTTTTTATCTATGACGAACAAGTCGGTTGATGTTTAAAGGCTACCTGAGATGGTGAATCGAGTACATGTTTGCACGCACGCACGCACGCACGCACAAGGCTTGATCGAGCATATTAAAGACAGAAAGAAGCTCTGTTTTTCGTTTCGCTTCATCTTGTTGGCCTGACCCATGTGGTTTCTGAAGTGATGCTATTTCCGTAGTACACCTCCTTGGAGGATTCATCCCAATACGCCTGCAACAACACGATCACATCAGTAGCCGACCAACTGATGAAAGACAGGCGCAAGAATTGGATGAAAGTAGAGAGAGGCAGACACAAGCAAAGTGGTTCCTGTTACTTGGAACTCTTAGTGTCCTTGACCAATTTCTAACATAGCTAATTAACTGGCACTCATCTCATTACATTTCGAGATTACAATTAATTACTAGGTAATAATGTTTTTCATCCTTTTTCCTTTTTTGAAACACACGTAAGTCATCTCTGTGTCATTTTTAATGTTTAAGAACCACGTTGGAAGAAAGGAACAAGACGAGGTGGAGTGGACAAACCTGCCAACCAGAAGGAAGATCTTTGGACAGTTCCCCCAGATCAGGCAGCTTTTTTGCATTCTCAGCTGCCGCCTCCAAAACATATTCAACCACGTCAGATTTGGCAGCTTCAGCTCTCCTTCGTTTAACCCGTTCCCGCCTGTATAAAAGATTTCATTCAGCTACATTTCAACCAACATAAACAAAAAGGGGGAGAGTTCGATGGCGAAAATCAAATTTGTATCACTTCGGGATGAGACCAAAGTCGAAAATCACAAACTGTAACAGGAGGCAGATACGCTGTATAAAAATAAAAATATCAGCGTTGAAAATTTGTATTCACTCCCAAAGAACGGGCTTAAAGCATAAAGCCATTAATTCAACAAAAGATACATAGAAGCCTCAAAAGTTTTATAATTTTACTAATTGTGCAATTGTGGCGGTCAATTGGTGCAGCTTTTACCAAGGCAATTTGTTCCAAGCCTTAAGGAATAACATACCAGTCACCACCTAGGGGAAGAAAATTTGCATTATCTTGAGCTTCGCCAGTGGCAATCTGACGTGCATGCCATTCCTGCACAAATTAATCAATTAACATCAAATGCAAACAGAGAGAGAGAGAGAGAGAAGGGTTTAGGGTTGTCTGTGGGTGGGCGGGAGGTAGGGGGAGGGACGAGAAGAGAGTCACAGATAACAATAAATGCAAATTAAGCACACCTTTATTTCCTTCTGACGTTTCTTTTCTAAAATTCCAAGGGCATCTACAGGTTCATCATCGTCATCATCTTCCCCGTGCAGTTCCTCTTTTGCAGCCTTCCACTGATGAGACAGACAACTATATTGTTAGGCAAATACATACACGCAAAAGGGAACATCAAAAGCACAATCTACATTCAATTATCTCAAAATATACTTGTGCACATTTTAGCTTACTTTATCCACCAAGCTGGAAACCTTCTTATTAGACCGCAAACTTGGAGCAACTGCAACACTGGCCTTCCTAGCACGTAAAACTGAGAGAGAGAATATCATTAGGCACTATAGGCACAAGAGGAAGAAAACTTGACAAGCAATGTATGTACATTCAACATGTATAATTAACCAATCAAATTGTTACAGATAAGTGAGAACCTTTTGATTTATTTTTGTTGGAAACTGGAGGAGCAACCACGGTGCTTCCATTCACTAAATCCTTGCTGGCTATTTGCACACCAGATGTATCAGAAATTGCTGATAGGCCGCTCTTACTAGGCTCTTTGAAAATTGCAGAAACATCAGAATCATGCTTTCCTGGTGATACAGATTTGTTTGCAGATTCCATAGCAGGCCCAACTGCGCTTGCTTGATCCAATGTGGAGACACTACCATAACTTACAGCGCTTGTTTCAACATAAAAACCAGCTGATGCAGTGCCAGAAACAACAGGTATGTGTGAGACAGACCCACCAGAAACATCGTAGTATGATATGGGTTCAACTTGATTGACGTGAACAACGATTTCAGGATAAGTGCTTGATACTACTGGTTCATAATAAGATGGCTGTGGAGCTTCAACAATTTGAGATCCATCACCTTGCACATAATAGTTTAGGTTTGTCACCTCACTCCCATTAGGAGCATAATAATTGTAGGACGGAAGAACATATCCCAAGCTATACGGGTCTTGGGGGGGAGGAGGCAAGACATCGGCATAAGGTGGAGGGTATGATGGTTCGGGTGGATCTTCTGGCGGAGGTGGAGGAATTATTTCATTATCAGGAGGTGGGGGAGGGATCCACTCTTCATCTGGAGGTGGTGGAACATTAGGTTCACCGGGATGGCTTACTGAAGCTGGACCCACCCAGCCAGTTGGTTCCACTGGAACAGGAGATTCAGTAGTTGGACATGTTGGATGAACAACAACTGTCTCGTCATCCACCTCCATCTCCACATCCATATCAACATCCTCAGTGGACAGTTCAGCCTTGGACATGGAATTCACAGTTTCCTCACATATATTTGTCCTCGCACCATCAAATCCTAAGCATGCAGTGTCTTCATTTTCAGGCTTTTTGATATCAGTCTCAGTCTGCGTGACATTTGTTTCAATATCAGCAATGGAGTAGGGGGTTTCACCATTATATAAAGTATTATTCTCCTCAACTACTCTAGATGGTCCGACATTATCAACAGTACTTTCATCAGGAATAGAAGAAACTTCTGCACCGGCAATGACAGACTCTAGCTGCTTGAGTTGTGTCTCAGTATGCCACCAGAACGGAATCAGAGATGAACCATACGAGGAAAGTGCTTTGCAATCAGATATCCTCAACTCAATCTCCCTTGCAATCCATTCATGTCTATCAACACAGCTGTGAAACACAAAACATCAGCTTTCTGACAAGAATGAAAATTATCTGATAAAATGGTTACATGGCTTATCAGGAAAACAAGACAGTATAAAAATACGAAATCACAAGTCATACGTAGTGAGCATCTTCAGTCTATGCAATAAATTTTGAGCATATTCCACAAGTGAAGTCGGCTGAACATCTGTCATTGCATAACATTCACTGATCTTTGTGGCGTGCTCTGCTTCATAACTTGCCATATCTGCGGAAGACGTTGAATAGTCTAAAAGAGCATTGCTAGTTGCCTGTTTGTATATAAAAAATTAGTTAGTTAAAAAACAAAATTATGGAGCAGCGTAGATTTAAATAGTTATAGCGTATACACTCAAGCTTGTCAATTGAGCTGCAAATACAACCTGTCCATCTGTATGTGTCAACTCCACAGTTCCATACGGTTCTATGCTACTACTAATGCCACCATGCATGCTAGATACTGGTATGTTTGCTTGCAAAAGAGCAGGATAGTTCACTTGTCCTTCAATGGTCGAAGAAAGATTGACACCATTTGTCGGAACTTCAAGTGACAATCCATGAGGTACCTCCCATGAAGTCTCTCCTGTAGCAGTATTCCAATAATAATATTGATTGCTCTGCTCATGTATTACAACCTTCCAACTTCCTGTCAAATCACCAACAACTTGCATTCCAGAAGAATCAAGAACTGGTTGGCTTTCAGGAGCACCTTTGCTACCTTGAGCAGCAGCTGAAGCAATATCACTTCCTATGGTATCATTAGACTCAATGTTGTTTGCGTTCTCCAATTGGCCATCACTAAGACCAACAGCATCAGCTATATTATTTGTTTTGTTTTCATCAATCACATCTACAGCTACAGTTTCCTCAACCTGATAAAAACTAACAGTTAGCGGAATGAGTCAACTTACAAAAACTTCAAGACATAAAAGTCAACATGAACGAGAATCTCATTCCCCTACATGAACAAGAAAAAAAAAGACATTATTTTTGCCAGCAATTTTCATGTTATATTGATTGTTCATTGCTTTGCACAACAAATGGATCATTTAATACACTAGTGGAATGAGTAGAATAGATTCTAGGAAGAAAGAAAGATATCATAACAGTGCGTTATATGCTGCAAAAAAAAAAAAAAAAAAAAAAGTGGTACAACGATAAAATTACAAAGTTTATGATTCTGAAGCATAAAAAATTCTCCCTCAAGCACAAGTATCAAGAACAGTTATCATTTCCCAGATGATACACATGACCACCATCCATGAAATAGCATTTCATATTGAAAAAACTGAGCATCAGATCTGGTTGATATCAGCACATAGTGAATTGTCATGTTACAGAGGAAAAGCATTGATACCAAGACTTGCCCAACATAGTCTAGGTCTGACAACCTAGTCGCTTAGAATCAGAAGTAGGGTTTTAGTAGCTGCTGGTTCATGAGATCATGTTAATATGGAAGATTAATCACTTTCAATTTCACTGAAGATGATTCCATGAAGATATAAAGCAGTTCTTATTTATGATCCTGAACCAACACGTGAATACCACCTAGGCATTGCATGAAAAATGGAAAGTGTATGAAAGAAACATATACTTTGAGAACACAGTGTGACCATAAGGGCAGACTAGACAACAGGGAAGGATCATAATACCTGCACCAGAGAATCAATTGATACATTCTCTTCAGCAGTCTGAATTGGATGTTTGCCGCACTCTTCATCCAATTCATCATCACTATACTGCTCAAGTAACAACAAAGGATTTTCCTTCTTACCTGAGAAAATGGAATTAACAAGTAAAATATCTTGGAAATTAAGAAACATAGCTAAAGAAAATGCCTGAAACACATAATACTGAGTCTTTAGCTATGCAGTAAGCTAGTAGTTATAGAAATAGTATAATTTTAGTGTATAAAAAATATAAATGCCCAACCACCTGACAATCATAAAACACATGTCAGCAAGTACAAACCAAATAAAGCTAGAGACATACAAACCTCCACATCTAGATGCTGCCAAAGGATAACAACATGTAGGGAGTCATTCAAGTCCCCTGTGGCAGCCCGATCTGAATGACTAATGATGTTCCCACACCTCAGCCACCCTACAGTCTCAGAACCAGACATTTGGTGCATACAACAAGCGTGTATAAAATTTCCAAGTTTCCACCAAAAATATGCTGTGGCATATCTTCTCTACATAGTCCATTAAAATGAACTCATGAAACCCACCTGAAGAAGATGGTGAATTGGGAACCTCAGCTTGATACTCTTTATCTGGATCCCGTCCTACTTCGTCATGTACAGAACTCGTCACCATCTCTCCTACAAACAGAAAACATAATGAATAGCAAACATAGCAATTAATCAATGAACTAAAGAAGCTGCTCAGGCATTATAGCAATGTAGAGTCACTTTGCTGATTTAGAAGATAACCGAAAGGAGTTAATCAAAAAGAAAAGTATAGGACAAAATCATGATTATGGCATTATGATATCACACAGCCAAACAAAATTTAAAACAAGTTCTGCAGAATGCAGGCACAATAAGCTATAATGTGAAATAACCCATTCAGGCAACCATTTTGTGCTAGAGCATGCTTACAAACCAACATCCAGGCAAAAGTATCACGTGCAGCGATAAAGAGAAAAATCAAAAAAGGCATATTAATTGCAAGTTGGAACATGTTTAGGAACTTCTTTAGAAAATTGTCCTCGATAGACAAAATCATTTTATAAAAGGTGTGGGTAAATATGTAGCAATCACTCTAGAATCCTAACGATCCATCACTTTGTCCCGAACCATTTTTCCAAAAAAAAAAATGAAGAAGAAGAGCGATGCTCAACTCAAAATTAAAAACCACCAATATATATAAAGTCGACACAGGAGAAGAGAGGAGATTCACAGGAAGATGGAAAGGAGGAATACCGGAGGGCTCGGCGAACAGGTCGAGCTTTACTCGCCGGCTCGCCGCCATCATCGCCGCGAGACGGCGTTCCTTCCTCTTCCCCATCGATCAGCAGGCTTGCGTGACAACCGGTTTGGGCAAATTTTGGGGTTCCGGAAGAGGAGAAAGGGAGTCGCCGAAGGTTATCAGAGGCGAGATAGATGATGCCCTAATTCGAGGGAGAAGTTGAGATTTATGGGAGCATCGCGGTGAGCGGATGTCGCACACGTGTTTTGCATGTGACATCGTATAATGACTGGAATATAAAAATATATTCCTATTTCATTAAATATTCATTTAAATATAAGAGTGTAAAATGTGAAGTACGTTTAAAACACATCTAAAATAATATATATATATATATATAGGAAATTGATCACCTACGCGCCCGTGCGATCAAGAAACGATAAGAATCTCGCTCGACATTACTTGCCGCCACCAATCGCTCGCTGTCCGGCCACCCGGCCACGGGACCGCGGTTGGAAGCGACTACGGCGGCCAAGCAGAGCTCGACCACGGCCGACGCACTCGCCCCGATTCCGACCGAATCGCGGCGATAGCGGCGCGGCCATCACGGCCGCGATTCGGCGATCGCGGCCAATCCCGGCCGCACCACGCCGGAAGGACCGCCGGCGCCGGCCAGCGATTCGGCCGGACCGCTCGATCGCCGCCAGGGTCGGGCGACCGGGCGCATCGCGATCGCTTGATTCTACCGAATCCGGCCGGAAGGATCACGCCACGCGATCCTTCCCGACGTGGTGCGGCGGATTCGGCCGCGATCCGGCCGATCGCTGACATACGGCTTCCTAATATATATATATATATATATATATATATATATATATATATATATATATATATATATATATTTAAATTCTTAGATATTCAACTCAATTAAAGCAAATATAATATCTATAATTTTAAATAATTATGAGTTCTTCTGTTACCGTTAAACGATTCGATTCCATAAAAAGTGTGCCCGTAAATTATTATTTTATTAGAAAAAATTTTTCATAAATATTTCTTAAAAAATAATATTAATGGCAAATTTTCTGGGTAAAATATTTGTTTGTAAATTTTTTTCTTTTGAAAATATTTTCCAAAGAGGTAGGACCACTTTTCTCCATGGGCCTGTTTTAAGGCCCAGTTAAGAAGCCCAATGGTGGCCGAACTCCCCCCAGCCTCCGCCTGCCTACTCAGTCCTCCCTCGCTTGTAGCTAGGCATGTTTATTGGTTTTGCGGTTTCGATTTCGGTTCAGTTTTGATCGATTCTGGATCTGTCAACGTTGGAATCGATTCGAACCGGTTAAAAATCAATTCCGAACCGGTTTCGAAACGGTTCCAGACCGATTCCGAAACGGTTCAGACCATCTTCCTCAAATTTGAGCTTCCAAATTCATCTAACGTGTTGATAATTCTATTTTTTTTTTCAAAATAATCTCGTAGAGATGTTAACATGCAAGAATTTCCATCTTTAAATTAGCAATTGAGATTAGGTCCAAATCGAAATTAGAATCGGTTCCGAAACGATTCCGAACCGATTCCAAATCGATTGAAACTGAACCGAATCAGAATCGGAACATTCCAGTTCGATTCCGGAACCGCTTCATCCGAATCGGTTCGGATACCGAATTTAATGGATCGTTCCGACTCGGTTCCGGATTGTGCCTACTTGTAGCCGTCTTTGTTAGGGTTTGGCCGATCGGAATCGATGCTGCGGTCGCTGGTGCGGGCGGGACGGCCGATACGCGCTGCCGCTGGCGACAGACCGGGAGACCTGCTGCGAGCTCGCGTCCGCGACCGTGAGCGGGCGCGGCGGCAGCCACGGGACCCGTCAAATGATGAGTTTTTCGTTTCGACGCCGGAGTCCTCCAAGTGGCTCGACACCCTCACCTGGCCGATGGTCCTTAGTGCCGTCGGCGTTATGCTTTTCGTCAAGCTTCTCATGATGGTACGTCTTCAGAGCTTGCCTACTTCTCATTCTTCGACCTCGGTTCTGTTCCTTCGGAGTCCATCTTTTAAATTTTACCGTCTCCTTGATTGACGCACGATGAGGAGAAATTCCCAGCAAATTTGTACTGATGTATTTTGATCATTAATCTTCCATGCGGTGCATTCTCTGGGTTATTGACTACTGATGTATTTGTCAAAGCACTTGTGTTAACTAATTTTTTGCAGTGTTCGTATTGAGTAAGTGATTGAAATTTATTCCATGAAAGGGTTTTTGTTTTATTATCGAGTAAGTAATTGAAGTGTGAATTTTTTATCATTCAATACGCGGGATAAAGCAAGATATTGTTATCCTCCTCCTAAATCCTTTTCATTTCAATCATTTTGAACCCTACTATAGGTTGTATCCGATGAATTTTCCTGTATCTTTCAAAGTGCATGCTATTTTCTCTAAACTCGACAAGCAACAAAAAATAGCATAATAATATGTGACAGCATTGGAATTTGGCACCCCAGCAATAAAGTCAGTTATAACAATCCTCAATTTTGGTTTCATAAGCAAGCCTTTAGTGTTTTGAGATCTGGTTTGTCAAGTGTCAGGGGGCTCACTGATTTGATTCTTCATTTAGATTTATTCTTGTTTTACACCATGCTTGCTTGGTCAGTGGCATTGAATCTAGGATGAGTAAGACTTCATTTTTTTTAGGTGTTTTCATCACTCTTGCTTAATTTGATTCCTAGCCGTGAACCCTCAGTGAGATGTAAACGGTTTGCCCTTCTTAACCTTGTTTCCAACAATTTCTGTTTCATGATTGTTCTTATAGATGATCGTATGCTTCTGTGCATTTATTACTGACATTATTACATCTATTGTAGTCTAATTATGACCTCCCCAGCCTTTTAGATGATGGAATCATACACTACTATCTTTCCCATCCAATTGGATTTTCATGAATCATGTGATAGAGGTGATGTGGGACTTAAATATTGGGCAAGATAGCTTAATTTTTGGTTGAGCTATTGTTCTTTTTACAGTATCTTTTAGAAACCATTATTTCAGTTGTATTATTGGCCATAAAGGAATTGAATCTGCATTACCCTGGGTTTCTATCATTTCCCAGTCAAGTATGGTGCTTTTTAGAATTTATGGTTTGCTAATTGTTGCTGTCTGTTAATTGTTCTTCCAATTCTCAGTAAGATATTTGTTGTTAATAACATGTATAATTCCTCTTGGCATCATCGCAGGAGCATGATGCCACTGCTCAAGAAAGATTGGAGCGTAAAATGAAAAATGCGCCTCCTGAACAAGGAACAGTTAGAATGCTTTCTCGTGAAGAGTGGGATGTGATCCAGGAGATACGACCCAGAACTCCGTTTGAGTCCAGGTTTTCCCGTCCAAATGCACGCATCAGAACAGGAGAGCCAGTAAAATTGGTATGACCTTCTATGCATAGTTTGTTTTGTTTATTGATTCGGTTTATCCCCAAAATAATTAACCGTGCTCCTTAATCTAAAACTGATAACTCAAATCATCCAAACTGAAATGTTTGTTTCGGTTTATAATCTAGACAAAATTATTGGTTACAGTTTTAACATCTACAAAGTGCTCAAATCATACCAAGCCACTAAGCTTTTTGTGACCATATATAAGCTATTTATATTTAAGTTAGTTGATCAATATGTTCTCTTATTGTTATTGATTTGTTCAGTTCATTATTTATCATAAATCATAAACTAAAATAATTTTTACTATTATTTTCACTAAAACTTTGCTTAAAAATAATTTTCACTTGTTTATCAATAAATCAAAACCATTTTGTTTGCCCCTTAAAAAAACAAAATCCAAGTCAAAGATTGAAATAAAAATCCAAAATAAAGCAAACCAAGAAAACAGGAAAATATTGATTTATTGATGCGATTTTGGTTAAATAAATAAAAAGAAATTTGATTTATATGTAGTTGTGGGCGTAACACAGATTAGCAATCCAAGAAGCAATGATCAAATTTATAGCTGTACTTGAATGTTAAGCATTTACCTATAATAAGTGAATCAACTGCAATGATGATTCCAACTTTATAAAATGGAATATGATGAATCTTTCTTTGCACGAAATCATTATATATGTGTGTGTACATGTGTATGCTCAGTTCGGAAGCGTGAATGTTTCATTTTACATTTCCTTTCGATTTGAAAATTGTCCAATCTTGTCAGTTTGGTACAGTGTGAAACTTTTCTAATACATTCAAGCTCACTCTTAGTTCAGTTCAAGTAGTCCATACTGTTCGTTTTGCTCGAGCAAAGTAGCAGTAGAACAATTTGAATGTTATTTTTTTCGTCATTACTTAACAGATATGTCATTGTAAATTCATCTTTAAAAAGGCGGCACAATTCTAATTTGATTGCAGGAGGATGTTAAGGATTGGGCCATTGATGTGTTCAAAGATGCGTTCACAAGAGTAGAAGAAAGTGCCAAACGAAGATGAACTCCATGGCTTCAGAGTTGAACATCTCATGTACAAGATACTATCGAACAGAATGAAATCAGAAAACCACTTGAGGTGGCACAATAATAGTCTACAAAGTCATGATTCCGAGGAAACACAGAATTCTTGTCGTAATTCCGGAACTTTTTTCTTCGAGAATTCCAAATCTGTCGAACGCCAACTTAACTTTTGTGAAATCTATGTACTACAGTGTGGCAATTCTTAGTGATGAATATCAATAAGGGTTTCCGGATTATTGTAGGGTGTATTTGGTTTAAATTTTTATGTATAATTTTAGTTATATAACTTCGGAATAAAAAAAAAACTTGTTCTTCCAATTAGTTCGCATTTGTTGAACCAAACGCACCTTTTTTTATCTTTGAAACTTATGTTTATTTTCCATCTGTTGTCCAAACTTTTCTTTGGCAAATCACTAGTTAGCTGCTGCTTCACATGCTATGCAAACTTCTACTCAATTTTATTTCCATTTTTTTATTAGTCTTCAGGATTAATTCAATTGGCAAATATTCGTATTGGACAGATCAATTTTCAGAAAATTTATCATCTTTAAGTCATCTATCTCTTCATTTGTCAATTGTCAATTAAGATTCTAATTTATCTTCTCATAAATAGAGCCATAAACAAATCAAATGTTCATGAATAAATTTGGTATTCGATTCAGTAAGAGTTTATTTACGTTCGTTCAATATGCATCCAAGTCAATTAATAAACAAGTTTGAACAGTTTGATAAATTAAATAAATAAGCTTGAATATATGTGTTCGATTTGTTAATGTTCGTGAACAGTGTTCGTGAACAGTATTCATGAACTTTAACAAGCCGATTTATAATTATACTCTTTTAAAAATTATTTTTGAATTTATCTATACTCATTTATAAATCATAATTAAATTGATAAAATTTTAAATAAACAAATAAATTTAACTTAAGAGCTTGATAATATTTAAATAAATCAAATTTAAACAAGCTTGAATCAAGCTTCATTCAAATTTGAATCAAGCTTCATTCAAACTTGAATCAAGCTTCATTCAAACTTGAATCAAGCTTGATTAGAAGCTCGATACCCATTAAATAAGTCAAGCTCAATTCAAACTCAAGCTTAAAAAAAAATACCAAGACAAACTTGAACAAATTTTTTAATAGTTTGGTTAATTTTAGACTTGACTCGATTCAACTTGGTTATCTTATCAAACAAGTCTGAACACTACAAAGCTCGACTTGACTTAACTCATTTATAACCTTACTCGTAGGGACAGTCGGAAGGAATTCTTAATGTGATAGTTTTTTTTTTTCTCCTCAATTTTATTTCCCATAAATACCTGATGTTTTAAAAAATCTTTAAAAAATATAATTTTTTATATATTTTTCAGATTTTTTTCATTTTTATATTTGACTATGTGTTTCATTTTGTTTTTGCTATTTAAGATATTAATATTTTTAAAAATAGTTTTTGACATAACGAACTTGGGCTTGGGCTGACACGGGCCAGGGGTCATGGAGCCCATTCTCACGCTGGGCTAAAAGGGACTGGACGAAGGCAGGAAGTCCATCTTTGAAGGTGCTAAGTATGTTTATCGGTTCACGATTTCGATTTCGATTCGATTCTAATCTATTTTGGATTTGTCAATGTTGAAAATAGTTCAGTACCGATTTCGATTTCAAAATTTTAACTTTAGAACCAATTCAATCCGGATCAATTCCAAATCGGTTCCAAACCGATTTTAAAATGGTTCCAGATCGATTCTGAAATGGTTTCGGATATCTTCTTCGAACTTAAGTTTTCAAATTCATTTAATATGTTAATGATTTTATTTTTTTTTTCTATCGTAAAATAATTTTATAGATATATTAATCTGAATAATTTCTACTTCTAAATTAACAATTGAAATCAAATTCAAATCGTCAGAAACGAATCTGAAATGATTTCTGTTGAAATCGAAAATGATAAAGTGGGAAGGCGTTTAATAGCGACGAGTAGAAAGAGGAAGAAACAAAGAAACCCTCCCGTAGTTGTTTTTGTTTTTATCTATTCGGGAAAGATCGAGTTGCCGAATCCAAATTTCGATCTCCCATCTTTTTCCCGAACCTTTCTTCGCCTTGATTCCTGTTGATTTCGCGATCTGCGTACGCTCCTAGTTATTCCTCTTGGCGGTCAATTCGATGGAGGCCCTCTTTCTCAAGTTGCGGAATCTGGACGCCTACCCGAAGATCAACGAAGACTTCTACAGAAGAACCCTCTCCGGCGGCATAATCACCATTGCCTCCTCCGTCATCATGTTCCTTCTATTCGTCTCCGAGCTGCGTGAGTTGAAAGTTGTTTTTTGCCTTCGGGTTCCTTCATTCGTTAGGTTTTATATTTGATTTTCGAGTTCTACGAGGGTTTTTAGATTGGTTGAGTGAGATGCAGTTCTTAGGGGTTTGACCTTGGTTAAATCTAATTTTAGCATCAGAAGGGTTCACGTCATCGTAGTGTTCCCTGTTTGAAGAAGAGAGCTCAGAGATTTTTGCACGATTGTCGGGCTAGTGGTGAGCTACTAGTTACTGTCTTTTTGGCTGGAATTTAGGCTTCTGGAGGAGATCATCCCATACAATTATAGTTCTTTCTTCCATTTTTTTTTCCAGCTAAGGGATCTATATGGCTAGTGATTTCATCATAAATAATGTTCTAAAATCTCGATAGACTAACCATTTGAAGTTTTATACTCCCTATTCTTCATATTATCATGTAACTGACCTATTCATATCAGTTGGGACTAATGGTGGGCTAGCGTGTTCAAATGTGGCTGAATCAATCATTTAGGATTTCTCCCCTTAACTTCACATAATCATAGGACCGACTCATTTTTAGCACTGTAATATACAAGTGGACTCTTCTTCCTCGGTTATGCATATTTGATCTTGTCATGGGGAAGATGTTGAATTGCAAAGCCAAATGTATTGATACACCATTAGAAACTTTAGGAAGTTCTTCTAGTTGTTAATATCATTGATGTACTTTGTGGTTAAGCTCATTTTCTAATCTTTTGGTGTATATAGGTTTCTTCTTTTGTATTTCAAAATGCATTTGGTCTCAGTTTGTTTTCTTTTGTTATTGCAGGGTTGTATCTTCATGCTGTTACAGAAACAAAGCTTGTAGTTGATACTTCAACAGGAGAAAAGCTACGAATCAATGTAATATCTATCCTGCTGAACTTTTAAGATTGTATATAGTACATATCTTTGATTTTTTTAATAACTGCACTTTGTTATACATAAATCATCTCAATGTTCTCTTGTTTTATCTTGTTCCCCCTTCCTACACATGTTTCCTTCATTATAAGTGCAGTTTGATATCACATTCCCTGCCCTTTCATGTTCTATGGTCAGTCTTGATGCAATGGATATCAGTGGAGAAGAGCATCTTGATGTTGTATGTTTTATCACTGGAGTTTTTATATAGCTATATTAAGTGCTCTAAACTGTTACTTTTGACCTTTAGTAATAGGTTTTCCCATGTTCTATTAACAGAGACACGACATCATCAAAAACAGGTTAGATTCTCATGGGAATGCTATCGAATCTAGACAAGATGGAATTGGTTCGCCTAAGGTGTGTATGACTTATGTATCCATTTACTGGTTTGTGCTAAGTTTGTAGGACATAGACATGCAACCTATATTTATTTATTGCCATTTTACACTACAGATTGAAAAGCCTTTACAAAGACATGGTGGACGGCTTGAACATAATGAGACATATTGTGGTTCTTGCTATGGAGCTGAAGCGGTATGTTTCTAAGTCTGTTTCTCCAGCATCTTGTCATTATTGAACTGAGATGAACTATTATCTTGGTTCTCCTATGAAATTGCCTTAATAAGTCATAGAAAGTTCTTGCCATTACCGCATTTTTGTTATAATCTAGTAAACCCAATTTTTAACATATGAACTAACTATTCTTTTGAACTTCATTTTGATTAATTGTCAAGAAAATCTTATCGGTCAGAAGGACCAGTTAACTAGGGGTTAATGAACCTTGTCATGGATAACTTCCCAGAGGTGGTTTATCTACTTACTGTTTGGTAATTTGGCAGAAGTTGGTTATGAATTTAGTGCTGGCTTAATTTGGCAATGTCTTAACATTTGGACGCAACCTGCTGTTTCAACTGATCGAGTCTGAAATGGCTGTCCAATCTAATTTAAATACAAAAATGAAATTTTGTAAAATTGGTCAAAATAGCAAAACATGTCAAAACTATGTATGAAAACCTTCACAAATAAATATCAACTCTTAAATCAAAAATTAAAAATTCAAAATTTGGAGTCCATAAAAAGCAAAGAACACAAATAAATGAAAATAAGACAGGTCAAATCTATTTTCTAGCTGTTTCCTTCTACTTCTTAGGGAGTAATGTTTGGTTTATCACCTTACTACACTCTGCGTGATGACAAGGAAAAAATTTGACATAAGAAAGTAAAAACATAAAGGAACCATGACAATATGTGATATTGCATAAATTCTAACTAAGTTTTTGTCGACATTATCTTCCTCATTATCATTTTATCATCACCATCAAGCTATGCTAGTTCTAATTATTTATGGTTATCTATATGGATCTTATCCCTCCATCAAATTCTATGCAAGGCTACATTATTTGTAAAGTTATATGTTAGCAGAAGTTTTCTTGGTCTTCCTTTGTCGCTTATAACTTCAGATCTAATTGATTCAATTGTCCCTAATTAATTATAATTTATGAATTTTAAGTTTGACCCTGATGATCTGTCCAGTTTGAAAATATTAAATATTAGTATTGACCTGTGAGATTATGTAAAACATCATGCTGGTCTGAATAACTGAATTGATGAGAACCTGTTTCTTGTCGTATCAGTATGCTTGACCAACATGTGGCTAAACTATTTTCCTTTTCCCGCTAATGTATTTCACCTCTGTTGGGGAGTCTTCTCCTTAGGCTCTGTTTTGACTTTTAGTATGGTAAATAACATAAAAACCTCAGGGGCTATTCAGCTTGTCCATTCTTTTGAAATTTAATCACCTTTCAGTCAGATTCTATAGATGATATGTTAGTTCATATGCTCAAGAAATAATCAATTTCGTCTCAAATTTTCTTGTACTTCATAAAAGTTAAGATCTCTTCTATGTAAATATGTGTTCCTAATGCAAATTTATTAAATATCTTGCAACTGATTGCTAAATTGAAACCTATTTTCAGTCTGAGGAAGATTGCTGCAATTCTTGTGAAGAAGTTCGTGAGGCTTACAGAAAGAAAGGTTGGGGCCTGTCAAACCCTGATGTGATTGACCAGGTGCTCTTAACTATAAATTCTTGGCATCTCAACTTGCCATACTGTTTCTTGAAAGTTTATGCTACAAAGTATGAACCTAGCCAGTAGCCACTGTAAACAACCATCATCTTAAAATGACTAGAATGTATCACGGGAACAATTCAAGATATATCTTCTCACATTCAATCTAACTTTCTTGGCTGGCTTAGTGTGCTCAAAACCTTTGTGCTCCATTAGTAGTCTTGTCAGTGTTTTCCATTTAACTGAACATTACCCTTAATATCCTATTACATGCTGAAGGCTGAGCTTGACATGCTTAGACACACATTGTATCATCTAATTAAAAAGCTAAAACTAGTCCATTCCTTGAGCAATCTCTGGTTTTGCAGGCAATTTTCTCTTGTCAATCTGATAGACATCACCTGGCTAATCTTTCTACATATGATTAGTTGTTTAATGCATTCTTGTTCACCCGTTGTCCAATTGTGATCAATGATCTGGCAGTAGCTCAATATTATTTTTTTTCCCATTATGTGACTGGTGGATCTGTTTAGTCGTCCTAGTGGGCTAATGGTTAATGGGTAGTTGCTGTGCAATTCCTTATATGAGGCATCTAAATATGTTTTAGTCTGGCATCCTATGTCACATTTATTTTTCTTCTTGAATTCCACTTGGTTTCATATTTTTCTATCTTCTCCTGTTTTACCATTATGTCACCTAAAAACTCAATCATCTGTCACATCTAATTTCTTTCTTGAATCCCTCTTGCTCTCGTCCTTTCTTTCTTCTCCTCTCTTCTCTTGTTTCCCAACAATCAGTCAACCAGATGAGGGTGTTGTTTAATGACATAAAGACGGACAATCTTGGGTTCCCATCTAACAAGTATTCCTTACTTGAACTGAATTAGTTTGGTATGAACGAATTAAATATTAAAGCAATATACTATTTCATATGCATATGCAATGCTTATACATGTCCCTGCAAATGCACCCATGAGGCAACCATATTTCTCTAAAACAATGTGGACACACACAATACATCCCAAGCAGTGATGTTGATAGATTGCATGGAACATATCTGTTGTAGTGGCTTTGCATTGTGCTTGATGCTAGCAATGGCCTTGTTTTAGTTAATTACCTCCCCAAGGCCACACTTGTCTCCGATTGTTGAAACCATATGGTATCTGTAGGCTATGTCATATACAGCTCTGATACCATTGTTGTTGCACTGCGACATCCGCATGCTATATCATACATAGCTCGGATACCATGGTTAATGCACGCAAATCTAGCATTTGCATGTTGTGTTTATATGGATTTTTAAAAACAAACATAAGTATGATCTTTTAATCTAAGCATGCAATACTATCCAACTCTTTTAGCAAGATCTTAAATGCGCGACAAAGATAAATTATCATGTGATTGAGCATCTAATGTTGATCTAATCATTTTATTTAGAAATATTAAACTATCTAGAACTAACATGCTAGATCATTTAAGCACAATCTAAATAAAACTATTATAATATGTATCAATATACATATATGAAACAATTTCATAAGCAAAGATTCATACCTTCCAAACTACTTTGGTTGAGGATTTGGGTCTTGTGCTTCCTCCGTGCTTTCGTCTAATCTGGTCTACGATCGGAAACCCTTTTCCAACGCTTGATCGCACTAGAGATCAAGTGCCCTTTATCGTCGAGATGATCAAGGTGTATTCCTTGACCACGAGGGATGTGTTGCCTAATCTTTCCTTTACAAGGAACTACCCAAAATCCCTCAACAAGGGGCTTTCCTTACAACAACTTTGCAAGGTTATGGGAGGCAACAACACTTCTCTAAGAAGAGAGGTGATAACAAGAAGATGAACCCTTCTTGATGGAAGCAAGAAAGAAGATCTCTCATCTTCTTCTTGGATAGGAAGAAGAACACCTTTCTTCTTTAAAATCCGACCACCAAAGAAGAGAAAGAAAAGAATTGTGAAGAAGACTCCTTACTCTTCTCTCTACCAAAGCCTCTCTTCTTGCTCCTTTTTATAGGAACCTTGCAAGAAGCAACTCCCATCTTCTCCTTTATGAAATGGTTGGCCACATTGAGGATCATAAAGAAAAGGTGGTTGTCCATAACTCTTAAGGAGAGGAAGAGACTTGGAAGTAACTCCTAAGGTGTCTTTTCATCTTCACATTCCACTATCTTCTCATTCAAGCCTTTTGCCCTCATCATGATGAGCTTGTCATGGGCTTGTGAGTTATAAGTCCATTACCTTTCTTCCATCTTGGGCTATTAGGTTTTAGAACTTTTCTAGAACTCAATAATGAGATTCATTAACGATCCAATTATCGTTAACATGGTAAGCATATTTGCTCATTACAAATCCGATTTGTAGACTATGTGTGGAACATTTCCACTTCCCTTGTTTCCATTCATTCATAAACTCTTTTATGAATCATAATATTTGATCATATCAAACTTTATTTATCAATACACCGTTTGATCACATCAAACTTTATTCGTCAAATTCAACTCCTTGAATTTAACTTTCTCAATGGGAAATAAGGAAATCAATACTTGTGTGACCCTCAATGGTTCAAGGATACAGATAGCCGTGGGTTCACAACTCTTTGTGATTCAGGACTATACTTGTCCTTTATTCAGGCATACCCTTAATAGTCTCGTCCTATGATCAACTCTTTGATTATAGGATGTCAGAACTAATTTTGATTAGCACTCAACGAATCATGGTAACAACGTCTAGCAGCACTGCCCTATGACTCCCTATGTATCACTGAATAGTGCCTACAAGAATCAATCGATTATAATTTACGTACAGTCCGGTCCCTTCAACTCATATCCTGGTCAAATATACAACCATTGGTACATCGAGAGTTATATATTGATTTGACAACTATGTGATGTATCTTATAGTGACATCGCATAGCCCCCAGGGTTGTCCCAGTTGGTAAGTGCAAAGGGGTAACTCTTAAGTGGGCAGGGGTCAATTCCTGGGGGTCACCGCCCTAGGCTATCGACCGACTCCTTCCTTTGCACTTGCCACCTGAGATCCTGATTTACCTCCTCCACCGGTAGAGGCAGTTGGAGGGGGCCGCTAATGTGGCGGTTCCACATTTTATAGTGACATCACATGTGCAATTAGGAAACTTCTTTCCCGAAGCACATTTTACAGCTTGATCAAAGCCTTCATTCACTATAGAACAATACATTACATAGGATATCCACACCCGTGGATGTGTGGTGAATCCCCGACTACAATGCACTGACTCCTATATATTTCGTTATTGCACTCAATCTCATCACCTGATGACCCCAATAGAGTCGATAAATGAGTCAAAATACAACCCCAGCATATAGAGTCTCAGTGTTGTCTCGGATCATAAGGACTATTATAGTACAACACAACCAAGGACTTATCCACTCGATAAATGATAACCACTTGGAAAGTCCGAATGAGGGTAGTTTGATGAACTCATCACATGAGCACCCATCTGTATGCTTGAACCTCTCTATGTTCTTACCAATGAAATGTGGTGCACTACATCACATATGCTAGTCTCTAGCTCGAGCGACCATTTATCCTTGTTTATTGGCTGCTCAATTGACTAGGAACAGGTTTAGAATATATAGTGAATATTAATGTATTTCATGACGATCATCATATGTTCCACCACATCTCACTATGGTATATTGAAGGACTATCTGTGCATCTAGCATGGGTATCAAGATAAAGTAAATGCCACACTTATTTGAATTATATTAAAATAAAGTATGTTTATACATAAGAGCCAACAAAGCTCTAGCCAACAGTTGGCTTGTAGGACACCTACTCTAACACCAACCCAGATAAGTTGTCATGAGGAATCAAGTGTGTCAACGAGTGTTATGAGTCAGAGACGTGAGAGACTTTGCGGGGTTATTTCCAAGTCATCACTGCAACGCTTTAGGCTGTCATTTGTAGACACGACAATCTCATGTCTTAGGTGGTATATGCAGGTGATGTGCTTAGTGGGAGACAGCCTTGCCTCCAATGGTGGCATTACCTCTAGTGACTGTCGACTTATGGTAGGGCTGCCTCTGCAACCACATTAGGGGGGGCTTAGTCACAAGGCAAGAGGTCTGAAGAAAAATAGGAGAGAGAACAATAAAGCAGAAAAAGGAAAAGAATGAAAGAAAACATAATAAAATTAATTAAAGAACGTTGGCTGGGCTTGGAGTAACAAAACTGATAACTTGTAGAAGTTCATGCATATAATTTCGTTAGAAAATTTATTTCTTGAAACAGTAACGTGTATGAGTCAAATCATTGACCTAAAAATCTAAAGTGTTTTATGTGAAGCAACTAGTAGTGTATAAGGCCTAAGAATGATTTCTTAATTAAATAAGGCTGATGAACTTGTCCGTATTCTCTTTTATCTTAGTGCAAGAGAGAAGGATTTCTTCAAAAGATCAAGGATGAAGAAGGTGAAGGGTGCAATATCTATGGTTTCCTAGAAGTTAAAAAGGTGGGTGGGAACTTTCATTTTGCCCCTGGTAAAAGCTTCCAACAGTCAAATATGCATGTGCATGACCTGTTGCCATTCCAGAAAGAAAGTTTCAATGTAAGAAATCCTGGATCACTCAATCTTGAATTTTTTGTTTGTTACTAGCTGTAGTTTTCATCTACTCTAGTTTCAGGGAGCTATATTTCTAGTGACACTTTTTCCCCATTATCATCATCATAACAGATAAGCCATAAAATTAACAAACTAGCATTTGGAGATTATTTTCCTGGTGTTGTCAATCCTCTTGATGGGTAACCTCCATTACATCTCTTGAGATTTGTAAAATTTTCTGTTATCATTTGGACTTTCTAATCTTTTAATATGGAAATATTGCTTGCCTACTTGTTAAAATATCAGAGTGCAGTGGGTGCAACACACACCATATGGAATGTACCAATACTTCGTCAAGGTAGGTCTTATTATAATATTTCCTTTTCACTTTTCAGATTGGATGCTTGATGCTCTAGTATCATACTGTCATGCAGTGTTTCTTAAGTTTTTGTATTCTCTTCCCTTGTAGGTGGTTCCTACTGTATACACTGGCATAAATGGGCACACTATCCAGACCAATCAGGTATCTTTGATTCTTAGATTCACATTTTCTGTATATATATATATTTTTACACAGTGATTTCCTTTGATGCTATCCAAATGCTTGTGGGATTGTGCAGTTTTCAGTGACAGAGCATTTCAGGAATGACGATACTGGTCGGCTACATTCTGTTCCAGGAGTGTTTTTCTTTTATGACCTTTCTCCAATTAAGGTAACCTTTCTCCAATTACTTTTTATGTGCGTTGGTCAATTGATTCGATACCCTCACAAAGTTGGCCATATTGGCATTTATCATTTTTGTCTTTCATTTATCCATCAATGTTTACTATCTTTATTCACTTTAATTGGGAACTTTGGCTTCTGCAATCCACTACCATGATGTATTTGTTGTTCAACTCATTGGTCACTCGTTAAGATACTTTTGCGTGTGTGAATCTTAATTTAATAGTCAAAATTGAAATTGTAGCTTTACAAGGACTTCTTTCCAGTCAAATGATCTCTGTCTAATATGGTTGACATCTTACATGAAACATTATGCAGGTTACTTTCACAGAGGCACATGTATCTTTCTTGCACCTCTTGACTAATGTCTGCGCGATTGTTGGAGGTAGTATTCTCCTAATTCTTGACAAATTTTTGTGCCTCTTTCTAAACTCTTTAAGTAGTTACATTTAACTAATTTGATGTTATTTCCATGACTTCAAGATCATTTAATGGGTCATACCTGTTGAGAACCCAATCCCACTTTGAACCTTAGATCCCTCGTCATAAAATCTTTTGCTAGAACAAATTGTCAATTCCCTTATCGATTGTATATTTTTTTGCATCATCCCAAGGAGAGTGTTGGTTGCAAACCTGCAAATTTGATTTTTCTTATCCTGGTAGCCTGGAGCATGCATCTTCCTGGGTATAATTCATGACTCGGAAATATCATTTAAATTTATCTATTCCATTCCACTTGCAGGTATATTTACTGTTTCAGGAATACTCGATTCATTCATCTATCACGGCCAAAGAGCAATCAAGAAGAAAATGGAAATTGGAAAATTCAACTGATTGACTGTGTACCAAACCTCCTACGCAGTGAGATCGAAAAGCCTTCTCTGACCTTTGCATACATTCAAAGATAAAGTCGCTAATCACCATTCTGTTCGCATGTCACTGACTTTCTAAATAGGGTCAGAGAAGGTACTTCCTTCTCTACGATCTCTTTGCAGCCCAACAGGTACATTCTGTGTTATGGGACTTTGCACTGTGCTACATGATTGTCATTGTCATATTCATGTCTCGTTTATGCACAAATGTGAGTTCTGGTGATGGACCATTTTGTTCATGGTCAAAAAAAGGATTTCCCGGATATGTTTATGGAGAGCGACACTGATTCATTTGGTTGTAGTATGTGCAGAAAGTTTTGCTCCTACTTGGCAACAGATGACATGAAATATAATCTGTCTATTTCAATGCTTGCAGTCGCACCTCATGATTCTGTTCGTTGTTGTTGTATGTTACGTTGTTCATAACAGTGTGTTTGCTCTTGTTAGAGTATGGGTAAAAGATACATTTTTTCCACGCCTGCAGGCTGCCTGAAATGTTCCCCTTGGGGTTGTCTCGGTTAAAGCTTGGGATAAATTTGTGACTTTTGCAGCGCAATTTGCAAGAGCTTCTGGAAGAAAATTCACATAAAGGACAAACTAGACCTCGATGCCTTTTGGTAGTTTTACACTATTATCTCGTTTTTTTGTATATATAAATTTAAGATCTTATTACCATGACACGCCATGGTGTCAGTTCCCACGGTGTCCAATCTTGAGGTGGCTGGTGTGCTGCACAAAACTCAAGACAACCTTAATTTAAAAAATAAATAAAATTAAAAATAATAGAGAGAATTGGTGATGAACATATATACCAATAAAGTAATCTCTCCATAGCGGAGAGAATCTTCGGTAGATCTTCTACCCTTCTTTTCTTTGTGGCTGAAACGCTAGCAAAATTGACTTTAAAAAAAAAAAAAGCAAACACAAATAAAATAATGTCGTTTATTTTGACAAATGGACCAAATTGCAAACCTTGATGAATGAATTGCAAAGTGATTATCCGTAAAGATTGGAATCATCAATCTAGTAATTTTTATCAGTTTATTTTACGATTATTATGAGGAAGATAAAATTTGGAGGATTTTATGAATTTTGATGTGACGGTTAAAATACGTAGGACATCTAAATTAAGAAAAAGATTTTAAATTTCTTTCGGAATCGATCTTATCCGTAAATAGTATTTTAGCATCACATCATTTCCAAGGTAACTACGTTTGATATTAATGTGGTCGAGATCCGATGGCTTTGGGCAGTACGCTATAAGAGGTCGGGTCAAGTTGCTACCGATCGAGCGTGTTCATATTGAGTCGATTTTTATCGGATTAGCAATTAATGAAGTCAAACAACATGTAAACGATTGCCACAGAAGAAAATCGAAGAATTTAAGATGTAATAGTCCCAAAAAAAAAAAAAAAAAAAAAAATCCGTACTCTTATATGGATGCTCTTTTATATTCATCCGCGGTGAAAAGATAGAGAGAGACTTCGAGCCGTCCACTCTTCTCGTGCATTGATCCACGTTCGTACATATCGGCTCACGTTCTCCAGACTTGGACTAATCGCTTTCCTGAGTCGAGTCGAGTCGAGTCGACTCCTCGTTCAAATTCGGCGGCTGCCACGTGACCTTACTGTTTTTACCACGTGATCGATCTTCGTGCTAGTTCGCTCTCATTGGCAATTGTTGCAGTTTTTTGCTTCATTCGAAGAGAGATGGAGAACTAATCACGAATGAAAGAGGGATCCCCTTTTCTTTTTTCTTTTTCTTTTTCTTTTTCAGACCTCGATTTTTTATCTTTATTATCAGCGTTGTGTAATTAAAATGGCATGTCTATAAAATCCAATAAATAATTTTTTTATTATTTAATATACATAGGATCGTTCGTCCAGTTAATCATACTTTTATATATAAAAAAATGCGTTCGAATTTAAACTTCAAAAACGTGTCTACGGGAAGAGCAAAAATTCAATTAAATTGAATAAATTAATCGAATCGATAACTTTTCAATTTGATTTATTCGGAATTTTTTTTTTAAATATTGATTTAATTGATTTATTCGGTTCGATTTTTATTTTGAAATAAAAATAATCGGTTAAACTGATTAAATTGAACTGAAATCCATTAGTCGATTGATTTACTATATCAATCGCCTGATGAAATTCAATCGACTAATTGTCTCACGATTTTCATCATCATTAGTTGATTGATGATAAAAAAATTTGATTTGTTGGGTTTACAATTTAATCAATTGATTTTTTTTGTTTGATTTTGTTAAAGAGTTTGATCGCAATTCGATCTATTAAAAGAAGTTTAATTTATTCGATTTTGATTTAATTGGTTTAGTCAATCAATTATTAATTGATCATCCCTTTGTTTATGTATAAACATCTTTCAAAATGTTAGAATCGTCAATCAAGTAATCTTCATCGATTTATTTCATAATGATTATGAGAAAAATAAATCATACAAAATTTTTGATTTTAATATAATTAATCAAGATAAATCACAGTAATTGTAATATGAAAGAGAGATTTTAAATTATCTTTCAGAATCTATAAATATCTGGACTAAATGCCATTTTAACCCAAACACGTTTGGTGAATTTCCCCGCACACGAAAGCGTCAAATGTTGACTTGAATAATCGGTCAGCACAGCACGTGTGTGAATACTGGAGGGAGGGAGGGAAGAACGGTCCAATTTCGCAAAAGCTGACCGGTTCAAATTCCCTTTTCCAAACCGTACGATTCTAGCCAGAAATTAATACAAAAACCAAAATAATTAAAAATTAGTATTTATTTTAAAAAAAAATAGTTTCGACTTAAACACTTTTCCTTAACGTACGACCGCAATAATATAATACATATAATTTAACTATTTCCTAAAAACAAAGAATTGCACTGAGTCATCGATCAAAATGGTTCCACGACAAGTACAATTTGACCACTTCTTTGCAGGACCTGTTCCTGGTCAATAATCTTCATCATTGACATGATCAATTATTTTATGTGAAATTTAATATAAATAAATTAATTATTCATCTCCGTGTCCTCTCTCTATATATAGTCGATGAATGAGAGAAGAACATAGAAAGAGAAGAAAAACAAAGAGAAAAGAGAGAGGAATCAAGGAAGAACTAGAGATCGAATAATTCATTACTTAAAGATGAGTTTCGGAGAATTAGAAGTGTTCTTGGTGGATGCCAAAGGCCTCAATGACACTGATCCAATAGGTATATTTTTATATATTAATTACATTATTTATATATATTGCTTAATTGATTAGTTTATTAATTTTGTGAAAAAATCTTAATTTGTAATTTTATGTATTTATTATATATCGTAGAAATTAAATTAATTTGAATTTAATTTATGCAGGCAAGATGGATCCTTATGTGGAGATTCAGTACAGGGATCAGCAACACAAGAGCAAAGTTGCATTCAGTGAGTTTTTTTTATTTATTTCTAATCGAATAATTTAATTATATGTGATTTTTTTTTTTGAAAAAAAAGATTATTCAATACATTCATACAATATAATTAAATGTGAAATTGATTAATTATAAGCAGAGGAAGGAAGAAATCCACGGTGGAATCAGAGATTCAATTTCAAGGTTCACCGTCCATTCGAGAACTACTCGATTCAACACAAGCTCGTGCTTCGAGTCATGGACCGCGATACCTTCTCGGTCGATGATTTTGTCGGAGAGGCAACGTGAGTTTGTATTCTTTTTTTTTTTTTTAGAATTTCAAAATCATTCAAACGTACATGCCTAGCTACAAATTTCCAACTCTTGATTATTATCATTTCTAAACCTCTTGTTAGTGATTTATATCCTTAATTAATTACATATATATGAGATTAATTATCGCTAATTGTGTGTTATATATGATGATGAACAGGATTAATGTTGGAAATGTGATCGCGATGGGGTTCGAGAAGGGGTTTATGGAAGTGAACCCTTGCAAGTATAGGGTTGTGCTTTCGGATAAGAGATACCATGGCGAGATAAACGTCGGTGTCACCTTCAAGTTTAACCGAGGTAATTAATCTAATAATTAATGCAAATGCTATATTAATCCTTTTTTTTTGTTTTTATTATTTTTAAATGAAATTTCTCTAATTGTGGAATAAACTTTGTTGTCGTTGTGTTCTTTGTAGATGTGATGGAGTGAAAGAGGAGCTTAGCTTGGATTTAATTAGGGTTTATGCAAATGCTTGAAGAGAAGAGGAGATTTGTTATCTTCTTAGTTAACTAACTAATTAGTTAACCAATTATTTTATTTTATTTTGTTGTTGAAATTTAATAAAAATTGTTTAATTCATTTGTTTATTTTTTATTTTTTTTTGTGTGGAAATGTATTAAATTCATTTTATTATTGGAGTAAGGACTGAAACATATTGGCAGTAATTATCCATTTGCATAGTAGATATATTTAAATTAAGAAAAGTCCATATCGAACGAGATACTTGCATTTTTTTTAGTTGGTATCAGATATTTAGGTTTTTGGCCCGACTAATTCGAGGGGCGATCAAGCCGGTGCTTATAACTATTTACTATCATATAAAGATGATTTTTAGGTTCCATTTGTTAGTAAATCGAACGATTGATTAATAAGGAATACTCGATAACTCGATGACCGATAACCAATTGAAATCTTGGCTCTTCTTTTTTCTTTACCATACATCAAAATGAAAGCAACATCATACTAAGGGCACAAATGAATCACATCGAAAGGAAAAAAAAAATCAATGTCAAGTTAGTCATGGAATATCGATTAATCAAGAATTAATTAATGATGAATTACTCCTATTGTCTGGATTAACACTTAGTGTAAGTTCGTGGAAGTTCCACGAACTGCACAGAGACAGTTCGTGGAACCGCCTCGAGCATGCATGGCTTGAAGCCGTACGTGCATCTCCTTCCCTTAAAAAGGGAAGGAGTGCGTCCAAGGATCGGTTCGCCAGAATCAGGGTTGGCTGTGTTGGATTGTTGCATTGGCTGCGTTGCGATTCGGCGGTGGCTCGGCGAAAAGGGTGAGAAGCGTAGAGGAAACATCCGGCGATCTTGGTTCGTGGAATCAGAGGAGTCTTCCGGATTTCTGTGATCACTCCTCCGACGCAAGTCGAAATTCCTTCGGGAAAATCACAAGAACAGGTATATTTACACAACATTGGTATCAGAGCAGTTAAATTCTGAATTTATTTCATACCTGTGTGATACCCTCGTCGGAGAAGACAACAGGAATATAATTTCTCTGTTCGATGGCGTGGTCGCGGTCGCCGGCATACGGTCGCTTGGAAGCGACGCGGAGCCGACGCCCTTCCGACGACCTCGGAAGCGGCGTGACCGTCAACGCCTCGGCGATGCACAGATCCGGTCTGTGTGATCATTTTTTGTCTGTGTGACATACCTTGGACGAGTGGGAGATGTAAGTTCGTGGCAGTTCCACGAACTGCACAGAGGCAGTTCGTGGAACCGCCTCGAGCATGCACGGCTTGAAGCCGTGCGTGCATCTCCTTCCCTTAAAAAGGGAAGGAGTGCGTCCAAGGATCGGTTCAGCAGAATCAGGGTTGGCTGTGTTGGATTGTTGTGTTGGCTGCGTTGCGATTCGACGGTGGCTCGGCGAAGAGGGTGAGAAGCGTAGAGGAAACATCCGGCGATCTTGGTTTGTGGAATCAGAGGAGTCTTCCGGATTTCTGTGATCACTCCTCCGACGCAAGTCGAAATTCCTCCAGGAAAATCACAAGAACAGGTATATTTACACAACACTTGGGTAGATACGACGGCGGTGAAGACGACTTTTGGTTTGCAGGACTTCTATCGTACCAACCACTCAATCTTTAAGCCCTAGTGCATAGGGCTGTAAACTAGTCAAGTCAAATTAAATTTTACGGTATTCATATTTGTTTAATAAGATAATCAAGTCGAACGCTAAGTCTAAAATTAATCAAAATATTAAAAAATCTATTCAAATTTGACTTTGTTTTTTTTATTTAGATTGAACTTGATTTGAAATTGAATTGAGTTTAACTTGTTTAATGGATATCCAACTTCTAATCAAGCTTGATTCAAATTTATTTAAATTTGACTTAATTAAACATTATCAAGTACTTAAGTCATGTTTAAAATTTAATTCTTATTTATAAATGAGTATAAATAAGTTCACAAATAATTTTTAGATGAGTTTAATCGTATGCAACAAGATTGGAACCGTCAACATAGCGGCCTCCGCTGACCTATCCTACGGTCATTGTGAGGGAGATAAATCACGGAGGATCCTATGAGCTTTGACGTGGTAAGCAAGACACGTGAGAGTTATTTGAATCCAGAAAAGAGTTTTAGACTTTCTCCGAAATTTATTCATGCTACTTCTACAAGCACCGTCGTGCCTTAACTACTACGCTATCTCCGTGGGGACGAGTCTAATCATAAACATTGTTCACGAATCACGAATGCGATTCACGAATATTAATAAAACCCGAACATATATATGTTCAAGTTTGTTTATTTAATTTATCAAACTGTTCAAACTTATTCATTAATTAACTTTGATGCATATATATTAAACGAACATAAATAAATTTTTACTAAGTCGAACATCAAATTTGTTTACGAACACTCGATCCATTTACATCTCCGAGTGCATGACCACACTCCTAAAATTATATTTAGTCAATCATTTTATTAATCCAAAGAGAATTATTGAACAATTTTAAAGTTACTAAGGTGGCATTTGGTTGGTGGTTTTGGAATGATGGAATGAGAATGATATAGAGTATTTGGTTAATGATTTTAGGAAAGAGGGTTTAAGAATCAATTTTAAATAATTGAGAATCAACAAAACTCATCTCACACGGTGGATTTGGGTTTTATTCTCGCATTGTCACTGCCGCCGCTCGTTGCATCGCAGGGCATCACGTCAAGGCGACGTCAAATCGCCCATTTTATAAATCAAACAATATTATTAGAATGACTAAATTCATTTCCATTTCAGTCTACTATCAAATTCATTTTCATTTCTATTCCCATCTTCAAATCAAACGTCACCTCAATCTCATAAATATTCTTTTACAAAGCACAGGATAAAGCTACTTTTTTTTAATGAATTTTTAAAACTTTAAAGGAAAAAAAAAATAATTTCACTCCTATGACCTCCTTTTTAATTTTTGTTATTTCAGTTTTTAAACTCTGAAGGGTTTCTTTACCAGGCCAAATGATACTGTAAAATGGTATATAGTATTCAATTTTATAAAAACACTCATATACTAAATTTATGCACAAAGAAGGTATAAAAAAAATATAAGATTTTATTTTAATTCAAGTGTATTTAAAAAAAAATAAATTATTACTTTTTAAAATTTTAAATAGAGATATTTAAATAACAAAGTAAGGCTGCGTTTGATCTAGTCTTCTCCGTTTTTTTTTTCTCATTTTCTATTCATTTTTATTTTCTCAAAAATAATTTTTCTGTGTTTTTTAATTTTTCAAAAAATATTTTCTCATTTTCTAAAAAATAAAAATGGAAAACACGATCCATTTTTTCAGAAAATAAAAATAAAAAATATTCTATTTTCTATATACCATCCTAATTTTTTTGAAGGATATATTAAAAAATTGGCAAATACTATGGGCGTTTTTTCAAAAGTACCCTTCATTTATTCTCTCCCGCCTCCCTCTGCTAAATTATTGCGGATTCTTTCGCCGCCGTTATATTCGGCGATGCGTCCGAATCGAATGCGAGGGCTCAGCAAAGCGATTTGATCGCCCGTCCTCTCCTCCTCACGCCGCCGCCGCCGCCGCCGCCGTCGCTTCCTCTAAAACCCTAGTCTCTGAATCCCTGTCCCCTTCACGGATCTCCTCTCGGCTTCTTCCCCTCGCTAACAGAAGCGTGGACTCGATGGAGAGCGACGCCGTTGCCAGTGGGTTCGCCAATATGGTAGGTTTCCTCTTCCCCTTTTCTTCCATACGATCTGAATTCGAATGTTGTCCTTCTCTGTCTTGACGAAGAATGAGGTGCAGGTTCGTGTGCCTTCGCATCCCCTGATCAAGCACTGGGTATCCGTGCTCAGGGACGAGGAGACTCCGTGCGCCGCCTTTAGTGAGTCGTCCTCAAGTTTCAGTTTGGATATATTTATGTGCCGATTCAGAGTCTCTCTTGATTGATTTGTTGGAATGTTGATTCCTTTTTTACGTCAGTGATTATTGCATAATTGTTCGCCTATCTGGAGGGCCTTTCTATGATGTTAAAATAACTAAATTTAGCATTTTTCACTCTGTATATGATCCTCGTAGCCCTAGAGTTCTTCCTTTTTGCCGAATGTTCCTAGAGTTTCTATGATGCAGAAATGCTTCCTTAGTCGACCAACTTCTTATAAAATTTCTCTAGTTTTATCATTGTCAAAATACTTGAATGCTTTGCAAACCCTATCCAATGCTATAGTTGGCCAACTTCCTTAGTCGCCAATTGGATTTGATATGCAGCAATTCTTTGAGTTGTTGCCTTGTGATTAGAGGTCACCGGTTCGAGTCGCGGAAATAATCTCTTGCAAAATAAAATAAAACTGTGTACATTAGATACTTTCCCAGGACTCCGTATGGTGGGAGCACCGGGCTACCCTTTTAACCTTTATCCTTCATTCCATCACAGCATTATATTTTGACAAGCATCATTTTTTAGGTCATATTTCTGTTGATTCATAATGTTGATGTGTTGATTATTATTGGTATCTTTTCCTTGTTGCTAGGGACTGCAATGGCCGAACTTGGTAGACTACTCATTTATGAAGCTTCCAGAGATTGGCTGGTAGGTTAAGAAAAATTCTTATGGTGATCCTGGAACATCTAATCTTGTTTTCTGAAAAAAAAAGTGGTTGGCTTTGTCTTATCAAATTAAGTAGCAGTAACATATCACATTTGCTGAATTGTGTTACACATGGAAATTCTTTAGTCGTTACATTTAAGACACTTGGATTTATTATGTAAGTTAACTAGTAAACTAGCAATGGTACATATATAATAGATATATAAGAAACATGTGATATTGTACATCCATAAAAGATGAAAAAATCAATTCTCACATTCAATGACTCTCCTATAGCAATTGTTGAGGAGCAGCAGGGCCAGGAGCCCATAATGATTTTCAGTACTCGATACCAATAAGCAGTATCTAGGCTGTCTACACTCCCAGGGCCAGGAGTTCCAATTCTAGCAAGGTGGGAACAGACAATATTATGAGTCTCTGCTAATTTCCCTCAGTGTAGGTCCTTTATGTTGCAAATTGAATTTGGATTCATAGCTCTAGGCCTGACAGCTTTTAAATGTTTATTTTCAATATTGCAAAATAATCTAGGGGGTTTCAACTTAAACTACAAACAATATGACTGAGATTTTATTTAGCAGCTTATCATTAGATTGCTATTTAATCTGTATGAATGCATCTAATTTAAGCATAAAGAAATTAACAAATGTGGCTTCTTTCATTTCACTTATGAGAAGCTCCAGTAGGGGCCAGCTAATTGTGTAATAAAATATGTAAAGATTGCCACCCAGGTTTTTTAAATTTAGACTACAGCTATTAGTGTAGCACTAGCTCAGCTCCTCACCAAATCCAGGTATCACAACTTCAATGGGTATACATATCATTCTAACGCCCAAAATAAAAAAGGTTATACTGCTTGTTGTTCTCTCTCAAGTGCTTACTGTTTTGTATCAGAATAATGCCATGATCTTGTAATTTCTGTTCTTCATTTTGACAATGCAATTTTGTTCTCCAACCATTTACAGAATATGGTTCTAATTGTTTCTTCATTTGCAGCCGCTTGTCAATCGAAAGATACAAACACCGATAGCTGTTGCTCATGCTGAATTTGTCAACCTAAATCAACCTATATTGGTCTGGCATTTTTGATGTTTTTTCATATTATACATTAGATATACCATCATGCTGTTGTATACTGTTGTTTATAAAGAAAATTGCTTTGATCTATTATATACCATCACATTTTTTAACTGATATTTCTTGCATTACAGATAGTTCCCATCTTAAGAGCTGGTCTTGCTCTAGCGGAGCATGCTTCATCAATTTTGCCGGCAACAAAAACCTATCACCTAGGTAAGGACAAATTCCTATGTTTCATATTGTATGTACTAGGAAACCTATTATTTTTCTTTTTTTTTCCCAATGGAAAGTACGTCATGATGCCTTCACCTTAGACTTTATGCAAGGTTCTGCGTTCAACAAGATTCAATTTAATGTTTGTGGACTTCCATTTGCAATTTGACTAATTTAGTATCATTAACAAATTTCCTTTTAATGCAAAACAATTTTCCCTATGTAATTCTTTGAAGTTTAACCCAATAGAGTATCAGTAACCCTTCAAAAGACTAGTCTTTCTTATTTTGTGTAGATTCATCACTCAGCCAATCTAAAATCTACAAAGATTTCACAATAGAGTTTTAGAATGTCATGTTTTCTATAATTCATAGTTATTTTGACTAATTCATGATCGTTGTGCAATTGAAGGCATGTGTAGAGATGAGACGACTCTAAAACCATCTGTGTATCTCAACAAGTAAGAATTGCTCTTTTTATTTCTCATGTCTTTGTTATTTTATTCTGTTTATTGGATCAAATTTATATCTTAGCTTGGTAATAGATGCTTTTCTCTTATCCTAACCTGTTCATTGTTTTCCACTTTCCAGAGTCATTAATTAACCATACGATACTTTTAAAAAGTTTTCAAAAATAATCATAATTAATTTATGAAGAGAAAAACATCTGATATTGCTTTTTAAAAGGTTGATCATTTTCTGAAATATTTCTCATCAAGGGAAGTTTTATTCTCTAATGTGTGTGCATATATACACCAAACAAAAGAATACCACGATCTTGTTTCTGGTCCATAAGTGTGACAAACCCATGAATTGAATAAAGTTATTCATCAAAATAACAATCTAAGCTATTATTTGACATTCCTCATCAATTAAGTATTATTTCTTATATTTTTTCAAAATTAAGTATCTATGAGGAGAAAAGAGAAGACTGTTGATTTTATTCTCTTTTTTTGGAAATCTACTTCCTTGTTTATTCTAACAAATGGGAATATTTGATATGTTCAATGATTCGTTGTGGTCCTGTTTACTTTTCAAGCAAATGTTTGCCTGGCTATATATGCTGATGACACCATCTTGGGTACATTTGCTAATCCACAATCTGTTCTTATAGGTTACCCAATAAGTTTCCTGAAGGAGCACAGATTCTTCTCGTCGACCCAATGCTTGCAACTGGTATCTTTTTAATGTTGCAAGTATATCACTATATCTTGTAATTTTAGTGTCGCACTCCTTCGTTTATGCTCCTTAACACACCAACATTTTCAGAGCTACTGCTTTGGGTTTGTAATTTTTATGGATAAAAAAGGAGACTTTCTTGTTTAGTATGTGAAAAATTGCAAGTAGCGGGTTGTAGTTGGCACCCCAAACACCTGGATTCATGGCTTATTATTATTTATTTTCAGTGATACCAGTTAGCAGTTGGCATACCTGCTCTAAATTTCAATCCATGTCGAAACCACTATCAAACCTATACTATTGAAGTTGCTAATAGATTAGATGAGGATGCAAACCTTGCCTTCCAATGGAATCATGTGCCAGATCACGTCTGATTTAAGCTAACTCATGATACGAGTACCATCTGTAGCATTCAATAACTTTAACATTTTTTTTATACATCTAGTCAGCAATTAGTTAATGACAACTGTACTTTCTGCCATGCCGACGTTCATCTTTGCATTGCTTTGATTGCCGACGAAGATAAGCAATACGGCAAGACAACCAAGCATAGCCATTAGCCCTTTCTGTGCATATATTGTTGGAGAAAAAGCATTCCAAAGGGGAAATAATGGTTCACAAAGATATCAACATTCCTCCAGATAGTGATTTTCCTTGGCTTTTCTGTCCTCTACCCCACCAGGGCTTTTACCGTGGCATACGAATATGTGGAGAGCTGCAGATGCAGTAGAAGAGATCAAACTTTTTATTCAAATTCTCTTCATTATTCAAAACAAACTAACGTTTACTGAATTATACTCTAACCAAATCGTTTATCACTCACTTATATCTGTTTCTGGTCTCTTTCAGGTGGCACTGTAGTCACGGCAATCGAGCTGCTAAATGACCGTGGTGTCGTCGACGAACAAATAACACTCGTAAATTCAAAAAGCTTACTTTTCTTCTTCCCTCGATTAGATGTTCATTATCTATGTGATGTTTATCTCTGCTTGCTTCATTCTAGATTTCAGCAATCGCCGCACCTCCAGCACTTCAGAAGCTTAGCGAGAGGTTTCCAGGGTAGGCCTAAATTTATTGCCGTAACATTGCATAGATTGACCTCCTGACTACCCACCTGTTTTCTTTCCAGGCTCAGGGTGTACACTGCTGTTGTCGATCCCATTCTAAACGAGAAAGGGTATGTTTTATCCAAGACAGAAATCACAAACAGCAATTCTATCTTCGATAAATATATACAATTATTCGAATGCTTTTAACTTTCTTTTGAGCTTTTTGTTGCCAGGTTCATAGTCCCCGGGTTAGGAGATGCTGGCGATCGCAGCTTTGATACTTAAAAAAAAAACGTGGCAATCATGGGCTCTGCCTCAGTGAGATCATATCCACCTCAATATTCGATACTACGCAACAGTATCTCGTTGAAATAATTCGTCTACATCTTTTCCTCTGAAAATGATGCCACTCGGTGGTGGATGAACCATTTTATTTGGATATATTTCCCCCATTTTTTTCAGAGGTGTGGCTCAGCGAATGCACGATCCTTGTCCGACCGTGTGTTTATGTTTATGAGAACTACTTTACATTAATTGAAGCTCCGGGGCTATGGTGCGTAGAATGTCTATATAAATCTCTGATTTAAATTTCAATTGAGACACATTTGTAAAAAAAAAAACAAATTTCCAAGTAGGATATTGGATTCTAGAAAGTTGGGTTCTATTAATTTTGATTTATTTTATGATCAGTGTGAAATTTTTATGAGATTGGACTAATTGTTCTAGGATTAAATATTAACTTAAAAAAAAAATCCATCACTCACTAGATTAGTAAGAGGATTAAATTCAATCCTGTGAATAAATTTTGTGAGTGGGTATAAATTGTATTTCAAATTTACTCAATGTACGAATTAGAGCGTCTATTTTTAAAAATAATTGAGTCAGAGTGGTCACTCCCACAACTCCCATATGTAAAATTAGATGGTTAGTTCATATTTGTACCGAATAAATAGGATTAATTTTTTTTGTGTTCGTAAGATTATCTATCTTTTATTATGTCAGACATCGATATAATTAAAAATCAATCATAATTTATTTCTCTCCGTCTAACTGTGGAGGCGATGATTCAAACATATTGTCTCGTTCATTATTTGGCTTGTTTGATTATAAGGAGGAGCCCATGGATGAAGAAGCCTTAGCTTTATTGTTCATTTGTAAAATATTAGAATTGTCAAACTAGTGGCCTTCATCGGTCTGTCCCACGATCATTGTGAAGGAGATAAATCACGAAGGACTCTATGAATTTTGACATAGTAGTCAAAATACATGGAGGTCATTTGAATTTAAAAAAATACTTTAGATTTTCTTCGAAATTGACTCGTACCATTTTTGTAAATACCACTGTACCTTAGCTATCACGCCCACTCACCGTTACACGAATCGTAGAAGATTGCAATTCGATACAATCTCAAATACAATTCAATTTGACACACACAAATTAATTTGAGTAGATACTCAGACGGCATCAATTGGACTATTTTCAAAATATTAACAAGTTTAATTATATAAAAATTGAACTAGACGAGTTGAGCACGTTGGAAAGGTTCATTGGGTTAGATAGACAGGCACAATAACCACTTCTCCGGCGACATTCCGGCCAAAGTCCTCCGGCTAGCGTCAAAGAGCTCCTCCCCTCCTCAACAACGACCTCACCGGTTGCATCCTCACTGACATCCAAGCGCTCGACTTGAGCTTCAATTCTTTGACAGACCACGCGCCGAGCTCCAATATCTCCTGCCTCGCCCACCTTGAGGTGCTTAATTCAGTCCACAACCAGCTCGCCGGCCGCCTTCCGGAGCGGGCGTGCCTCACGGCGTCGTTCAACTTCTTCTCGTGGCTGAGCAGGGAGTGCAACAGGCTGGAGTTTAGATTTCTTCATATATTTTATTTTATTTTTTTTATCATATGAAATTATTTTTCATATATTTTTTTAAATAATATATTACGATCCGATTATAAACTCACGCCTTCGATTTTTCCTGAATCCTGACACGGCTGTGTTGTCGACGCCGCCGGAAGAGTATTAGGGTTACACGGCGATGCCCGATCTGGAGGGGTGGCGCAGCCGTCTGGGCGGCGAACCGACGAGGTGCTACGACCAAGACGAGCCGTTTCGCATCCAGTGTGGCTGCTGACCTAGCGCCGCGCTAATTAGGGTAAAGCTTCGTTGTTTTTTTTTTGCACTTCTTCCTTTTTTGGGGGGGTTTTGTTTCGATAAGGCTGTTGTTATCTTCTCGCATTTCCAATTATAGGCAATCATGCTGTTTTCCGTTTCTGACAGGAGAGGAATGGAGGAAGAAGATGAAGCGGACGAAACATCTTCCGGTTCTCCATTTGCACCCACTGCTGCTGCTTATTTCGAGTTAGAACGAGGAGGAAGTGGACAGTTGCATCCCTTGGCATTGATTTTGCTCCGTTTGAGGTAAACCTCATGGCCTTTTTTTACTGATTGTTCCCCCCCTTTTTTTCTGTGTGAAACAGCTTAATGGTACAATTGCATTGCTTCTGAGATCAAAAACTAGCTACATGTTTGTCTTAGTTAATCATAAAAGGCAAAAACTTTGGCTCGATCACTGAATTCTTCTCATTTACCCTGAGCTTCCGAGGTCTCGAATGTAGGTAGATATCGGATTGCATGTCCCAAATTTGGTTAGAAATAAGCATGGGTCCTATTGTTTGAAGATTTTTATGGTAACGAGAAAGTAATATAGCTGAGAAAAGAGGATATTGTGTTGTTAAATGATAAGAACTCCTTCACTTCTGCAAAATAATGGAACTCCGCCATCGGCTCATTATCCTAAGTGGTCAGGCACCTAAACAGAATCGGTCGTATTAAGGGAGCAATCCCTCATATAGACCAAAGAAAAACCTGGAACTCAGTGATCTCAACTTTATGCAAGGTATTAACTATGATAGTTGGTTTTCATTTTTTTTTTCTTTCCTGAGTGACTGATGAAATCATAAGAATTTGCTTGAGATTTTATAGAGGTGTGTGTGTTTGTGTATGGTGGATGATTTGCAATAATTCTTTTTATTTTATCTTATGTTCCATGTACATACTTGTCAGGTTTGTTTATTTTCTAGTTTTATGATCTTTACAATTGTAGTATTCTAATTGTACCAGTTAACGTATAGTAAAGATTATAATAGTTCAGTCGGTAATACATGACTTCGTGCAGATACTGGGCATGGCTTCTGAACATGAAAAAACTTGTGCCGAAAATGGCAATGCGAGTCTTCACCAAGAAAAGGGAGTTGTTCCTAAAACCCCAGAGCAAACGTCGTCGTGCTCAACTCCATCTTCTTCAGGCACTTCGTCCGAGGATGATTTCTTCCAGATAGATACAAGTCAGCCCGGAAAGCCAATTGCAGTGCTTGATGAGATACCAAGAAACAATTCACCGCTGCCATTTCCGATTGAATATGCACGATCAAATGCAAATCTGGGCATTTCCGGCGAACAAGAATCGAAGGATTTGGGGATGGTTCAGGGTATGATTTCTGGACTGGGTTCCTCAGGTATACCATCAACACAAACACCATTCTCATATGATGCTATGGGTACCCCTGGACCAGTTAATATTGGCAATGTTGAAGAGAATCGATCTCCCGTTCAAATGCCATATGGACCAAACGTCCCCGATCCAAAGAGGATACCCTCTTCAGTATTTGCTAGGACGAAATCCACTGCCGTGACGGAATGGAGTGTCGCCTCTAATGAATCATTGTTCAGTATTCAAGTGGGTAAATCTGGAGATCTGAGCAGCTTGTACTGTAGCCAATTGGATGGATATCCTCCACTTTCTCCCCATATTGGCGCTTCTCCATTAAAAGACGCCGAAGCAGGACCTAGTTTACAGCAAACAGTCGATGCTGAAGCTGCAAATGCTGAAGCCATGAAAGATGTTCTCAAGGTAAACACAGAGAAACATGCTGAAAAGAACAAGCCTCCAACACTTCATCGCCCTAGCAATTCTGATTGCGCTTCTCAGTTATCTGATGGTGGCAGTGTGAAGAGCTACCGTTCCTTTGCATTTCCAATGTACATGCTTCTTCCAGGTTCTATCATAAAAACTTATGCATAACAATGTGCTGCTTATCGAAAATTGGAGCACATTGTATTTATGCAGCAATTTTACCGTTCTCCTAATTCATATGAATTCGAAAACTTTGTTGTTTCAGATTGACAGCTGATAGCAGAAATGGATCTGTTAATGGTGGATCGGTGGATCATCCTCGTGAGAAAGGTCAGATGCAACCACCTGTGCCTCAACCGCCGCTGGAAAAGACCGAAGCACCAAGAGCAGAACCTGTTAAAGCAAGAAAATCACAGCTATCTTGTTTTTCTTGCCGCTCATTCTGTTGCTGAGTTAGTGAATCATACTGTCTCTCCATTCAGCTTCAACATATTTGTTTCGATTCACTTGTTGACATAGTGACTTCTAAATCAGTATAACTGAACTGTCGCAGATGACCTTGATAGAAGTGGTTCTCGCAGCTAGTTTCCGTATCTTATTCAAAGTGAAAGGATTACAGTGGAGTTACAATGACAAACCTTTTCTCATTTTCTTCCCAGTTCATTTAATTTTCGGTGAGAAAGACATTCATTTCATTCATGTAATTGAAGATTATAAAGATTCACAATTGTATAAACATCCACGCAATTTGGTTTCATTAGTAACTATCAAGTTGCATTCCTGGGGTTTCAATTGATGATTCTTGCTCACCTCTTGATACTATCTTGCCATTTGTTCCCCTTCCATTGTACTCTCAAGTTTTTGATACTACTTTATTGGATCCATGGACATAATAGCTAGGAGTATTGCGATGTGCATAGGGAAGGAAAAAAAAAAGTGCATGCTCTTCATTGCAGTCCTTTATCAACAATATTCATATGCAAATGCATTTTGGATTCTCATGTGTACATCATTCTCTCTCAAATTCATGTTATTCGACCAAACTAAAAGTGATATGCTTTGAGATCAAATGAAGAAACAAAAGTCTACAAACACATCTCCTAGCCAAAGAGTTTATTGTAAGTCCCAAATAAACACAAAATAATCACAAATAGAAGAACATTACAAGACAACACTTGCAAATTGATATTCCCAATTTTATTCCTATTCTTATTTTACTACTCAATCAATTTGGACTCTAAAATTTGCGCCCTCATAATTCCATGGCTCATCGAGATATGTTCTTGACCAAAACCTAAGTGCTTCTCCATGCTCACTCATGCTTCCAGTTGATGATGAACTTCTTAGCTTTTGCCAGAACTGCCTGTTCTTGCTTGCTATTAATGGACCAGAGCTCGACTGCCTTCGAAACAAATCAGAATCTTCACTATTGAAGTTTATAGGTGAACTGAGAAGGTATGACTCCAAGAGCACTCTCTCAGCTTCGATGCTTAATCCATTGCTAATACCTGCCACTGTGTTTGGAGTAGACAGATTCTCATGCCTGTAGGCTCTTGTTCCATTATTTCCATCGCATTCTTGGCACACTAAGTTTAAGGCTTGAACGACCTCCCCCATAAACGGACGGTGAGCGACTTCAGGCTGAATGCACATCGAAGCGATGGCTGCAACTTTTGCTGCACTGTCAAGTGGTATGTCTGTGCCAAGAGCTGGATCAATTATCGTCGCCAAGTTATCCATGTTTGTAAGACGAGGGCGAGCCCATACGACTAAGTTTTCTTGGCCGGGGGGTTGTAACATGTCAATGGGCTTCCTTCCGGTGAGGAGCTCGAGCAGCACAACGCCATAGCTATAGACGTCGCTCTTGACGAGGAGATGGCCGGTCATTGCATATTCAGGAGCCACGTAACTAAGAGAAAGAACACACAAACAATCAAGTTGAGGTGCAGTGAACCTTGAGCATATGAAAATCACCAAATGCTATAGAACAACATCTAAGTAATTACCCAAAAGTTCCCATTACTCGGGTCGAAATGTGTAAATTTCCCTCATCAAATGCTGCTCGAGCCAGGCCAAAATCCGAAACTTTGGGGGTGTAATCATGCTCTAATAGGATGTTGCTGGACTTGAAATCTCGATGTATGACCCGCGGGCTTGAATCTTCGTGCAAATAAGCAAGACCTCGAGCAGCGCCGAGTGCAATCCTCATACGAGCACCCCAATCCAGCGGAGAGTTTTCCTTGTCGAACCCTGTCGAGAAAGTATAGTATAGTGAGTGAAACAAAATGATAGGTTTAAAAGCACTAGTAAATTCAATCAATTGCTAGTCACTCGTAGCATAACTAATTGCAAAGTGGAGCAGAATCAGCTCATCTTATAATGGATTCAAGATCATCCTACTGTTTACCATGCAAGTGTGACTCCAGACTTCCATTCGGTATTAGTTCATAAACAAGGCATCGGATGTGCTCCTCTACACATATACCAATCAGCTTGACTAAGTTCCTGTGGTGCAAACGGCTAAGCATCTCGATCTCCGCAAAGAACTCGCGCCCACTCTGTTGGTCATCTCTCTTAAGAACCTTCACAGCAATCCTGGTTCCATCTTCAAGTGTACCTTGGTAGACTAGTCCAAAACCACCTTCTCCAATAACACTACTTTCCGCGAATCTCTTTGTAGCTCTTTCAATCTCAGCTAAAGTAAATGTCTTTGCTTGTCCAGTATATGTTGCAACACTAGAGTTTATTGATGCCGATTCTGAACTAATCCTTCCAAGTCTCATGTGTCTGCTCCCTGCAAGTTGTCATCCCAAATGTATAAATTAACAAATGAGAGGCAAATCATGATTCCTACTGATGTAATAAACCCATGCATCCACAGAGAGATGCTTTGAGTCCTAAAAGTACAAATGAAAACTTATCAATCATTGGAAGACCATACCTGACGAGGCGACAAATAATGGAAATGTTTTCTGTATACTTGTAGCAGCAAGATGATTTTGATCACTTTGTTTCAACTGAAGCAGCCACACAGCCCCCACCCCCATGCCCAAAAGTAAGGTTACAAAACATGAAAGAACGATAACAGCAATTAGTGTTCCACTAGCTCTCTTCTTTGGTTTCCCCACATCAACCCCAAGAGGCTTCATTGTCCTTAAATTATTGTTATTCGCAAATGTCTTATCACCATTGTTACCATCAGCAGGAACTCTAGGTGGAGATTGAGGAAGACCTGGAAAGATAAGCATTTGGAGAATTCCATTCATTGACTGCCTGCTCAAGAGAATTGAAGCCGCCATAATAACAATAAATCGACTAAAAGCGTGTGTTCATACTAACCTGGATAAAGAACATAGAGAACAGTGTAATCACCAAATAAGGATGTGTTTATGTTTATATCCTTGTGCCAAAATTTCTCAAATGTGAAAAATGCTGTTGAATTGTCAAACGTCTCCTTGACAGGAATTAAATCAATAAGGACAATTGTGCTCTCAGGCTGCTCGTTGGCAACATTTGCTCCCATAATGCGCACTTGACTCTGGTTCATATAGATCCCAAAAGCCACTTCTTCTGCAAACTCAGGAACCAAGGGGAAGAATGTATATAGTGTGACATTTAGACGAAGTCCAACTCGAATTGGCGATACACAGACACATGGCGATCCTGGAGGGGGGTTTTCTAAAGGATCCTCGCACACTAATGATTTACAATCTGCAGGACAACAACATACAGATTAGGAAAGGAACCAACTTTGGCTGATCAAATGTGCACATGATCTGTATACCGAAGTTTGGAGGTGGTGGTGGTAGGAACAGCATAGGTGGTGCCTCCACCGAGCTTGAGGATTCAGGATATGAGGCTGAAGGAGTGAGCATGGGGGAAAGATTTGGCCCTGTAGCAAAAGATTATAAAAAACAAAAAAAAAGTGTTTGATTCATTTTAAGGAATATGGGAAGAACAAAGTTGAGTTTTTACAATCATTTGATGCAGAAGGGGCAGTTAATGGGGAAGGAGCCGGAGTGTGAATGAGGGAAACAGAGGAGCCTGCAGCAAAAAGGAAAAATAAATAAAGGGAGCATACTTATAATTTTACACCTTTCCCTTTGTCGCTTTAACTTTTGTTTCTCAGTACCTTCATGAGAGGGTGGAGAAGCATGATGCATTCTGTTGTACTTGGGGAAGATCTCAGGAGGTGGAGTAACAATAGAAACTTCATAAACCAGATAAGAACTTTTTAACCATGAGTTCTCTACAAAACACTTTACTTTCAAATATAGTATCCACCTGAAATGTGTGGTGGTGGTGAAAATGGAGAAGCTGATGCAGATGAATGTTTTCCTCTCTTTCTAGCTCTTCGCAGTTGGACTGGAGATGTAGGTATTTCTGGAGGTTGAGCATGTGATCTTGATGAACCATGTAATGAATTTGAGGGCTTAGCTTTATCCGACACAGGGCTTAACATAGGGGAAGATCCTGAAGGGAAGGGCAATTATTAAAAAAAAAAAATCATACAATTTGCTTCTTTTGTTTTTTTTTATAACTCAAACAAATTACCTTGTGAGGGTGAAGAATCTATAAGTGGCAAATGCTTATAGGCTCCAACTGGGGGTGTAGCAATTGGCTTTTTAGCTCTCTTTCCGCTAGCGACAGGCGAAACCACTGCTGCAGGTGGCATTGAAGGTCCTGCATGTTAGATAATTTAGATCACAAAGCATGTCGATCTAGAGCTCCAACATGCAAATGCTACTTTCTCTTTGCTCACCATTGAAATAAACAGCATGTGGAGCAAATGCTGCTTTTGGATCCATCCTTGGTGTGATCGGTATTTTGTTGGATGGATTAGGCTGAGATTGTCTTGGGGACGATATAATGGATCCTGAAAAGTAAATGAGACATTTATAAATTGGAACAAACATAATCGACCAAGATCATGTGGCAATGTGTTGACATAAGGCATCATTCAATTCTCTATGACAAGCATCGGCAACGGTCTGGGTATGTAAAGGATTATCCCCATTCTGCAAAGTAAAAAAAATAAAACACTGATTACCAGATGAAACAGGAGTGTTCCGTTGGCTTTTTGTTGCCGGAGCTATATCTATCGGCCATTTATCTCCATTAGCATCATTAGCAGAGGGAGCCGGAGGTAGCACGGAAGGAATTACAGGGAGAATGCTAGGTGGCACGGTATCATATGTAGGAAATGACACTGATGAGAAGGAAAAACAGGCACTCGGATTTAAGTATGCAAACCTTTTACCTGAGTTTAGTTAATCAAAACATCGTTACCATTTGGGTAAGTGACTGATCTAGGTGCGAATGCACTTTGATTTTCTGGAGATTGTGCAGGACTTCTCACTTTCCGTGATGGATAGTCTAATGAAGCAGGCGAAGGAGCTACGCTAAACCCTGCAATAAAATGCACACAAAAGATGAGTTAGAAGTTAGAACACAAAGCATAAGTTTTGTTTACACCTTGCAATTATACTTTCGAAAGAAGTAATCTAGAAAATGCCGATAAATGAGTGTAGTAGGAGATAACTGTAGGTAATAAAATACATGAAGTGTATTTTGATTGCCAAAACGAAGTTGTACCAAATTGTGTTGATCAAGAAATGCGGAAAAAAAAAAAGATGAACAAGAAATGAAAGAAGTTGCATCAATCTTTTTTAAATGATATTTTTTTAAATAAAAAAAAGAAACAAGCCCCTAGATATATGCCAAACTAAGCTTTCAGTAAGGGTCATAAGAAAATAAAATAGATAAAATGATGTGATTGTGATGTTGAAATATTGACAAAGCATAGGTAGTTCTTCGCAATGAAAAATTCAACATAAACTCAGACCGTGCAGTTGGTGAGGGGTGTCAAAACCAAGAGTTTATCACAAATAATTCCTGCCAAAACATTGTTGTGATACTATGCAATTTGAAATAATACCTGAAGTAAAATCCGTCAACTCCATGTTGAAAAACAAAATAAATGGCTGAATAACAACTGTCAAATCACTAAAACAACAAGGTCTTGACAATGGGAATCGAATTTAGATAAGATAGGACGAGGATTGCATCAAATGTGCGATATCAGACTCCATTCACGCACACAAGATTCTGGAAAGAAGATAAACAAAAGGAACGTTTTTCCACAGTAAAATTGTGTTACCTTCCAGTCGAAGAATAGCAGAAGCAACCACCACAGCTAAAACACAAGAAAGCTCCCATCGCCAACCTATCCTCATTAATGGAAAGAAAACAATCGAACAAACTCTAAGCTCGAATAGGCTTCATGCAGCGCCAAAATATCTCCTTTTTAGCCGCTTCCGCCGATAATGCATCAGGCAGTGGCACAGAGCCCAGCGATTTGGGATGGGGGGTGAGGCGAACGGGAGCTTATAGTAAAATGCGCAAAGAGGGAGCTCCGAAAGAGCATGCTTTATCTATCAAAGAAAACAAAAATGTGAGCGAGAAGGAATCTGATTTGGAGAAGGTAGCGCAAGAGATCTACTGCCGCATTGAAGTTGCTGAATGAGTTGGTGGATTCGAGGAGAGCATTGAGTGCTCGCGAAGGAAGAGATCGCGGGAGGAGCGCCAAAGGTTTAGGTCATCTTTCTCCCATTGCCACTTGCCAGGTAGTGCGACTGCTTCACTGAGCCATGTGTTCGGTTGGCAAACCGAGAAGAGGTAGATCTGAGAATTTCTAAAGTTGGAGGACCAATCTATGATTTAGGAATTATCGTCTTAACTTTGTGTACCTTTTACACACTAGTCCTTGAAATATCAGAGATTAGATAATCTAGTTAGCCCTTGGATTTATGGTAATTTTACTTTTAGGATATCCACTCCATTGAACGAATTTACTCTCACAAAATATTGTTAATATTTTTGTATTTTTTTTATAATTATTCTAGCAGAGGATTTAGACCTTTATACTAAAATATTATTGTTTATTACTCAGAAGTCAAAATTCAGAGAAATCATGTAACAATGGTGTTGAATGTTTTACTATAATTTTCTGGAGAGAGAGGAAAAAAACAAATTATGATATAAAATATCTTTTTTAAAAAAATTATTATACATTATGCAAACTTAATAATTCAAAAAAAAAAAAGATATTGAAATGTAAAGAGAATGATATGAACTTAATTATCAATAAAATTGGCCATTATTTAATTTGTCATGGCACATTATAAATTTTACATAATCTAAAAGCGAGTGGACTAAGTTTAGATAACCAAGAGTTGTCGCTAATAAACTTGAGATATGTTCGATGTAACAGCACAGTCGGTCTTGAGAGAGAGTTATTAGGGCTCCAGGATTCAATCTTCAAAATAATACATAGAAAAGGATTTAATTTTTATCAAAAATAAAAATTTTATTTATAAAAGAGCTTAAATTTTTATTGTTTCATTCAAAACATCTAAATTTGAAGGATGAAGGATGACTCTGCTTAACAGGAGATTTGACATGGATTGTAAATTTGAGTTGGGCTATTCTTGACATGTTTACGTTGAGTGCAACACAATGAAATAAATCAAACTTAATATGGGCTACGAGCATCATTATTTATTGACATCTTTAAGTGATTTTAGACATTTTTAAAGGATAAAAGAGGGCTCAATTTAGAAGAGATAAAAGCTCTTCAGAAAACAGATTTCTTTTAGAGGTTTTTTCTTAATAAGGTGGAAAGTGAATTAATTGAGTTGAAGGGGGGCATATGAAATTACTTGTCACGGGGACACAAATACGGCAATATTTTTATAGCTAAAAAGAACCTCAAAACTGAGATAATGCTATAATATTTAACTTCAATCTAGGAAGATTATTTGTTTAATTGATTTATGTTTGTTGGTTATGAAATTAATTTAGACCTTATGAATAATAATAATAATAATAATAGATTTATGTTTGATTTGTAGAAATTTATTTTGGATATTGTGAACAATAACAATAATAATTAGAAAAGAATCCAATGATATCAATCAATCAATCAGTCAATCTTAATCATACAATTCCAAGGGACCCATAGATTTTTCTTTTCCAAAACTTTTAATTTTTTTTAATGTTAATTTGGTGCATATTTTATGTCAAAAATCATTTTCAATAAAATAAGTAAACTCAAATTTTCAAATATGGAACATGGAAGGCACAAGGCCATTGGTCCTTTGAAAAGGTCCTCCAATTTGACAGAGCAAAAGGCACAAGTTCTCTTGGATCTTGTTCCAAATGAGACTTCATTGACTACTAAAAAGCTCATGCATTTTACTCATCTCTGTCGCTCGTGTCGGATCTGAGATGCAAGTTGCAAGAAAGAAGAAGCAAGACGAAGAGGACCTACTCACTCTGCTCGAAGAACTAGAAAACACAAAGTGTTTTTAATGTCTCAACTCCTTCTATATGCCAATCAGTGGGGGAAACGAGGTGTGACACAAATAGTTTGTTAAGATACCACTAGATGATCAAATTCTGGTTTAACTCCTCGAATAAAAGAAAAAGTTGCAACACTAAATAAGGGTTAATCAAAATAAGAGTAACTTGTAGTGCTTACATGATTGGATTGGAAGAATCCTCTCTTTTCTTTTTTTTCCTTTTCCTGTGAAAGAACAAATAATAAAAGCTGAACGAGTCTTTTTTACTGTCCAGTGCTGCATAAGAGGAATTCCAATAGCATGTGGCAGGAGAGAAGCTTTATTGTTCAGTAACAAATTGTCATTTTCATATATAAATTAAATCTCCTTTGGCATGGGATGCAACCCACATGTAACATACGCTTTGGCTCATGGTTTCATTCCATTGGAACAATTAAAGGCTCTGGCAGGAGGCTGCATGAACAAGGTATTCTTTGCTTGTGCTGTAAAGATCTAAAGGTGATCTGATGGTGTGTGTGTGTATATATTCCCCACTCGAGTTACTATCACATGGAACTTTGGCAGGTTCTAATTGATTTAAGTTACTGATGTGGTCTTAGATTCATAATATGACTCAGACAATAATTTGCAGTGCATGATCTTGACTGAGATTTACAGGATGAACAAAAGAAATAGCAGAGAGAGCAGGTGGAAAGAAGAAAGTGAATTAGGCTATGGTTCATTGTGTATATGTTAGCCAAGTAGTTTCCCCTAAAGCAACTAATACAATGAGTTCGGCTTCAATGTGGCATGGTATGGAGTTAGAAACATACCTTGGCAGAGCAAAAATAAACCTCGAGTGGAGTATCTGGAGTAGTAATCAAGTTCCCCTTTTAATCTTCAAGATGTGCATCAAAGAGATTATCTCATAATCTCACTGGTAGACAGTATTTCACAATTTTTGTATGGGATTAGCAGGAAGACTTTTCAAATAAGAAATAAAAAACATAAAAACAATGTTTCAATTTTTCTTCTCAAGATTCGATGTGATCAACTGTTCTTTTGGCATGCATAAACATATAAACCTTAGATAAATTTGCACTAGGACAGAACCAGGAGATGAACACTTCTGATTCGAATCGGACAATTCAACATATTTCATGCTAAACTAATAAGCATTCATTTATATTTAGGCTTTGTGAACATGTCTAATAATATTTAAGGTTTGTTCCTATCTTCGACAATAAAGGATACAGTTGTACGACTATAAAATATATCCAGTTCAAGTAAGAGTAGCATTATTTTTTTATTTTGGTACTTGTAATTTCTGAAGTTTTAGCTTTTTAAACGCAGGATTATACAGCGATTCGCCAATAACCCAGGGAAAAAAACAAGATCACTGAGAAAAATATAATACCAAATATGGTTCTAAAGGAACCTATGCAACAAAAAACAGGAAGATCATGAGGAAGACGATAAGCACAAAGAATATCTTGATCATCAGCCATCTGTTGGAAGATATACTGGTGAGATACTTGAGAAGTTGACTTTGAGCTCCTTCCACATTAGCCAATGTGTCATCCATGTTTTCATCAATCCTTCCATGGTCAATAGCAACTAGTTAATGAACTGAAAAATCTGATGCTTAGCAAGTAGATAGTATCAAGCTATATGCGTTATTGCAAAAAGGAAATGTCTGAGCATAAATTTAAAAATCTTTTTCAAAGTTCAAGAATTGTTGACAAAGTATTAAATCAATTTGGTTATTCGAGTAGCCATTCAATCCCCTGCGAATGCCCAAAAAATAAGTTTATATTTGAATATAAATATAAATTCAGAATATTAATTTCTTTAGAATTGTAGTTCTCTAATCATAAGCACAGCAATTTTCTTAATCTATTCTTGAAAGTCATTCTTTAAAGAATATATTTCCTTAATGAGAAGAAGTTGAGTTAGTCTAGGGAATTGAGCCGGCTGATAATGGTAATCATTCTGACATATCGATGGGGCCAGACATAGCAGATTTAGACTGATGGACCATTTCGGTTGGATGGCTGACATGCCTAGCAGACTAGTCAAAGCAATTGGATCGAGCAGATCAATGGGTTATTGGGCTGACCAAGCAGGAATATTGATTAAGCCTATCGAGCAAAGTGGATCAAGTGAGTAGAAAGGGTTGATCGAGCTAGAGGGTCAATTTGACTCGATGGGCCAAATAGACTGGGAGAGTAGACCAAAGGGTTGATTAGACTAGGTGAATTGGGCCTAAATGTCTGCATCGCACCGGAATAAGCAGATCGTACAAACTAGAGGATCGTATAGAATATCTCATACAAAGAATTCATCATTAAGAAGATTATTATTTATCTATTCCTTGTAACATTTCTATAACCTAAACATAAGACTGCTTATTTAATCTAACTACACAATCCTTATTCCTATTCCGTTCCTTGTTTATTATATTCATCAACCAAATGGACCATCGACTTCTAATAAACCAAGGAATATGAACCACTTTAACCATTGATTGAAGGCAAAACATGCATAGCAGATAATCCTTTAACAAATGCCAGAGAATCAAGTTCAACTAAGAATATAAACAGAAAACCAATCAAGATATTAAGAAGAGGAACCTGAGTGCAAGCTCTCCCTGTTGCGAGACCATTGTAGCAAGTTGTGTAAAAATATTGCTCAGTTCGTGAATTGTTGATTCGACACCATGAAGTGCTTCTGATCTGCTGTTCATGTAGCTGTCCTGCACTGCAACCGTTTGTTGTTGCTGCTGTGGTAACAAAGGTTGAGTTGATGACGAAGGATCTGCACTTGCCCTCCTGTTAATCAAGAAATATCAGAATTTTCACAGCGGCAACAAAAATAAGTATCAAAATTCACTAACAGTGGATGATCACAGAAGAAATTTTTGATGGACTACAATTGGTTTAAGAGTGTGAAATAGTGAAGGAATAACCAGAAATGTAATTCATTCCAGGTGGCAAAATATCCAATAATGAAATTTGACAATTGGTGAGGAGAAACATAAAATGGAAAAGGCTCACTATTAGAAAAATCTTAGTAAAACAACTAGACCAGAACCTAGTGACACTAATTTTCTAAGCATATTCTTCAAATGGTGATTTAATAGAGGGATAAGATTCATGTAGCTGATGGAACAAACACGACTTGATGATGATGATGGTAGTTGTCAAATGATTAACTTATGCCAACGTGACAATGGAATGTGGAACATGCAAAAATACTAATTTAGATCCAAACACTAAAATGTAAGAAGATATGTGTGTTTCAGCAAATTACCTAAGAAACAAGGAAGAAGAATTACTTGTGTCACTTTCCCATGGTGCTGGAGTGGAAGAGTCATGATGTCCCCTGGAAGCCAGGGGGCGTTGTCGAAGGAATGGATTGCTTGAATCCTTTGAGGCCGATGACGAAAACAACTGTCTTCTGTTTTCATGAACCTTGAAGTTCTGTAATCATAATTAAAATCCAGTTAATGGTTTCAACAATTTTTCAGGACATAAAAAAGTACCACATGCACCTCTGTACGCATTGTGAGAACTTCTTTAAACTCCTTTGTTGCATTCATCAAACGATTCTTTAAATTATCAACCACAGTGGTTGAGTGACTGGAAGTATCTCTGGACATATTCCCACTTTCATTTTGTGAGTTACAGAGGAGTTGCAGATCTACAACTGCAGAATTTAAACTGGTAATGTCCTGTTTGATGACTGTTGTAAGTTCTTGAATCTCTACACTGGGATCATCAAATACAGATGTTCTTTTTGCCACTGCAAACAAAGTGTTTTGGCAAATGAATATTTGAGCCCTTGAACAATGGATCTAGAATTCATATAACATGGACATTGGTCCAAAAAGACCAACAGTAAAAATAATGCATCCTATCAGTCACAGAGTAACTCATTCAATACATGGTCCATGTAAAACTGAGATCAATAACATCTGTCATGAGGGTCACACCCAGCAATTCTTCAATCATTCAAGAAAAATCCTGATTTAAACTGTGCAAATCCTAGTATATAACAAAATCTGCAAACTGAAATTCGATCACGGTATGCCCTAACTCACACATTTTGCAAAAGGAAATACATGGCTATTAAAATATCCATTGTTTTCATGATCTTGCAATTCAATGAACATAGTTCTTGATTTGAAGTCTGCAGATCTCATTGAGTGCTGCTAGAAGATGGCTTAACTCACAATGATGTTAAAACCAAAAATTGTCAACTTATTGTCTGTTCTCCGTCATTCAATTTGACCATGATTCACGCCACACCCTAATTTACATAATTTATAAAGAAAATATATGGCTGAAGAAAGTTATGCAAATAGCCAATTTTCATTGTGTCACAACCTAACAATCATAACTACACTATTCAAACATAAATGGACTTAAAGAAACCTGTGTTACTCAATTGCATCAGAGAAAATGGTTGTTATTCTTCGATTTGTGCTAGTTCTAAGGCAAGAATGCCATATGTTTTATCACATTAGCAAAAAATTGAGGGCACCTTTAACTCATGTATATGCTTCTACTCGCAAGGAGATACATGTAAATTGATAGCAATAGTTAACATAACAACTAATAATGTCTACCGACCATCATGAACAACTATTGTATTGGTTCATTCTCAGGAAGTGGAAGCAAATAAAATGCATTCAACTTTGACCATGGTATACCAATAAAGACTTCATTTCTGAAGGAACAAACAAAACTTGAGATTTCGAAATTATTAACTGCTATGAAATTTCTACGCCATTGTGGTAGCCCAATTGTTATGCCAGTCGCACCCAAACAGTTCAATTCAACAGGAATTAGTGTCAGATGGAAACAATCTTCTGTGAAATTTAACACAAACCTATGAAGCAATGCAATTCAAAGAATTATGATATGCACTCACATTTTGCGAGCTTAGCAAGCTTCTGAGATGTTTGATGAATTCCCAGCCCAATTTTGGAAGCTCTCTTGTTGAACTCCGACTGGTTCGAGACAGCTGTTTTCGAACCATCCAAGATCAATGCATCACTACCGCTCGGTACTTCCGGTGCGGGTGAAATTGTCTTCTTTAAACTCTCGACAGCCTTGACAAATTCGAGAGTCCGGTCCCGATAAGTCGCTTGTCCGGCTCGTGAACTCATCTTAAGCTCCGCAGCACCAAATCTGATCTGAGGGTTTCCGACTTAATAACTGGATAAATTGATAACTATATGTCAAAATCAAATACACTTGTCAGATCTGAAATCGTAGGCGAAATAAGATCGAATCAGCGAAAAAGAAAAATCCGAAAATCGGAAATCGCGAATTAAGAGATTTAGATCAGATGATAACCCCTAAAAATGGGAACAACTTCCGCGTCTCATTCGAGGAGTTGAAGATCCAATAGGATCGATCGGGCGAAGATTCTGCGATCGACGAAATTCAATGGAAAAATCATAGCCGCGAGAACAACGAGAGGCGGATCGTGCCTTGAGCACGAAAGGCAATCGAGGAGGGAGAGGAAGAAACGCCGGCGAAGGATCGATTGCCGCCGTCGACGGGTAATCGAGGATGCCGGTAAAGTGCCTCGTTTCGGAGATAAAAATGAAAAAGAAACGCTTCGAGTTCGCCAAGCCGGAATGGGCCGGAGAGTACCCAGGCTTCCAGCCCAATAAGCCACAGGAACAAATTAAAAAAATTAAAAAATAAATAAAAACTGAAAAATATCTAATTATTTTCTAGAGGTTTCAAAATCTTTATCGCTTTATCTACCCATGGCCATTGATTCCAATGCGGGATTAGAAATATGAATGAGTTTGAAAAGTAGATTTAAATAAAAATAAATTTAATTATTTTAATATTATTATTTAATTTATAAATTGGAAAAAGATATGATTATCGATCGCGATCGATGATGGGACACGACTTCAGTTGACGACCGAGGCGAGCAACAAACGACGGGGCGATGACGGTGATTACGATGATGACAGCCTACGCAAGGCGATGGTCGATGGAGCAATGGTCGACGAGCGACGATCGAAGGACGGAGGCGTGGTTTGCGAGCGACGATCGACGATTAACGATCGACGAATGACGGTCGATGCACAGAGGTCGATGGCAAGTGCTCGACGATGGTGAGCAACAGTGATAGGAGACGATCGATGGACAACATCCAAATGCGATAGGCAACAGTAATGAGCAATAGGGATGATCCATAATGGGGCAGCGTCGGCGAGCGATGTGTGACGACGATAAGTGATATCGATGATTGATGGACAATGACGACGATCAATAGTCGACGACGATGACCTATGATGGGATGCGACAATAGGCTATGTCGATGATTGATGGACAATAATAACGAGCGACAGCAACGAAGATGGATGATAAAAATAAAATTGTAAACCCACCGTCTTATTAAATTTAAAAACTGATTAACCAAACACAATCAAGAATTATTTCATTTTCTCATTCCTAAATCCTTCGATGGTCAATTCTCGGCATAACGTCAAACGTCTTTTCTGCGGATTGGAGGAACGAGAAATGTTGAAGACGAAGCAACGAGCGAAGGCCTTTGGCTTTGGATGCGAGTAACAATCGCGTCCATAGCAACAGGATGAGGAATTAGGGCGTTTGATCTCCACAAACGTATCCTTCCGTCCTCCTAACCACGAGCATCGCCATCTTCTTAGCCTGCGCTTCCCGTTCTCTTTATCCAGTTCGACCTCATTCAAGTAGGATACTTCAACCTAAAGCGATCCCTTTTACCGCCCCGCTCAGGAGAATCCCCACGGGAGATAATATGCAGCAACCCGCTGAGGCGAGTCGACGAATCGCCGCGCTCTCTGCGCACCTCCACCCACCCGGCCTCCAGGTCCTCTTCTAGGGATAAATCTCTGCTTTTACATTGTTGGTGCTCGTTGCGTCAATCGTGTGGATTGGAAAGTTAAGTCTTTTCCAAGATTATCTTGCAGTAGGAGAGGCAAATCTGAGCGATTGAGGAAAAAAGTGTGCTTTTTGCATAGTTCGTCACAAAAAAAAAAAAGGTAGCATCGACTTTCTGCTTCGCTATTGCAATGGTTGGAGTCTGATTCGATTCGATATCTCTATGGTTTCGATTGACTCTTCAGTTCATGCCTTTGGGTTGTGCAGTTATGACAGTTGAACTTCATGCTGGTCCTCTCGATTTACGTGTGTAATAGAAGTTTGTAACTTCAATCACGGAGTTCAGTAGAGTTGTCTAGATCTTACTTAATGTTATTTGTCTTGCTATAAGATGCAGGGAATTCCACCATTGAGACTTGAGAACTGTCGGGCAAAAGGAGGAGCGCCAGGATTCAAAGTAGCAATATTAGGTGCTGCAGGAGGAATTGGACAGCCCCTTTCATTGTTGATGAAGATGAACACCCTGGTGTCTGTTCTCCACCTTTATGATGTTGTGAATTTACCTGGTGTCACAGCTGATGTTAGTCACATGGATACCGGTGCTGTGTTAAATTTCTTCTCTTTGTTTGCTTGGCCATCAACAGAAATGGTTGTCTTATGACATATAATGGTAATGTTTAAGTGAGTTTGTTACAATATCAAAGTCTTACAGAAATTCTATCCTGCTCTCTGTTCACCATATTCCTGCTGGAACTCTGGGTCTGGGGGTCGATTACTTAGATGGAAGATATGAGTGTGAGGAGGGAAATTGAAAATTGACAAAATGATGTACATAAATGATGGAGCTAGATATGTAATTTTATGATCCATTTCCTCCTCTCTCTGTATTTTTCCACCTGAGTAATTGGACCCTAATTGTGAATGCAAATTCATTATGTTAAAATAAGTAAATGAATATTTCTGTAGGTTTTGTAAAATATAATTCTTCACATCCTTTATAATCAGTATATTTGAAGTGTGAAATATATTAATTGTATTATTTTACTGCATAAGAAATCGACTGCAACTTAAACATAAACTTTGTCAACTAGCATGAGAACATCTTAATTCTGTTGGTTGCTGTAATAGTGTAGTTAAACTCTTGAGTTCTTACTGTATTGATGCAGGTGCAGGGATTCTTAGGTGCACCTCAATTGGAGAATGCACTCGTCGGAATGGATATTGTAATAATTCCAGCTAGTGTGCCCAGAAAGCCAGGAATGACTAGGGATGATCTATTCAAAATAAATGCTGGAATTGTTAGGACACTTTGTGAAGGGGTTGCTAAATGTTGTCCTAATGCAATCGTAAATTTGATCAGCAATCCAGTGAATTCTACTGTTGCAATTGCAGCAGAGGTTTTCAAGAAAGCCGGGACATATGATCCAAAGCGACTGTTGGGAGTGACGACCCTTGATGTTGCGAGAGCTAATACTTTTGTGGTATGCTCCATATTGTCCTTTACAAGATTTGTTTTCTATTAATTCTAGAAATAACAAACAATATAGTTTTTTTTTCCTCTTGTATTACAATTTCTCAACTCCTATTATTATCTTTCCATTTAATAGTTTCCTTATGCATGGTGCACTTACAGGCTGAAGTTTTGGGCATTGATCCAAGGGAGGTCGATGTACCTGTTATTGGGGGTCACTCACGCATTACTATATTACCTCTTCTGTCGCAGGTGAGATATCCTCTACTTTTTGGTTCATCAAATCATTCTGTGATCACTACAGTCCAAAATTCACACTCTTTCATGCTATTGGTTTATTTAGGTTAAACCTCCATCCTCTTTCACCACAGAAGAGATTGATTACCTCACTAACCGAATTCAGAATGGTGGAACTGAAGTAGTTGAGGTAAAAGGAATTACTTTACTTCCTGAGTATATTTCTATATGGGTTCCTTGAACTTTTGAGGTTCCCTTTGACTGTTTTTTGAAATGTTTATGTTGTTAAATGTCTATGTTAATTCAAGTGACGAAGTTTTGATATAGAATATGTGGTCTAATCCATTGATCTTGGATTTGCACGTGAGGGGTAATAGTTCGAAGTTATAATTGCTGAATAATAAATTCATCTAATAAGTTTTACATAGTTGATATTAGCATGTCATAAATGGTTCAAACTTCTCATTTTATTCAGAGTTTATCATGTATCAACTCTTTAATTATTAGGGTGGTATGCATTTTCTTCTTGTCCTTGTGTTAGGAGCATTGTCAATATATTTCAAGATCCTATAAATTTTCCACCAAAACAACAAGAGATACTGTGATCTATTGTAATTAAATAGATTCTTAACAATGTCAAAGATATAGGCATAATTCTTGCTCATCTATGTCATATCAACTTATTGTTTTATCCTCGATGTCAGGCCAAAGCAGGGACTGGTTCTGCAACACTTTCCATGGTTCGTCTAGTTTTTGTTATCTATCCTCGTTTTTACAGTACTACTTGCTTTTTTATACTTCTAAATCTTAGCACCATAAGAAAATGTGATAAATTGCAGGCATATGCTGCTGCTAAATTTGCAAATTCCTGTCTGAGGGGTTTGAGAGGCGATGCAGGCATTGTGGAATGTGCATTTGTTGCCTCACAGGTAGAATTATATACTATCTATTCATTGTTATTTCTTTTACACTCTTTGATGAATGGGGGAACAATGCTGCAGGTGACAGAACTCCCATTTTTTGCGACAAAAGTACGATTAGGCAGAGGTGGAGCAGAAGAAATCTTCCCTATTGGGCCGCTTAATGAATACGAAAGGTTTTCCAAACTCATTTTGATGTTGTTTGTTTATGATTTATCTAACTAATTTGGTGATAGTGAGATTTTGGAACTATAGAAGTTAGCAAGTGTGCCAAGAAGCTCATTATAAGTTAGCATGATGGATGAAATTACCTAAAAGGGAGACCAAACTAAGTGGAAAGGGATTCTGAGAGAGATAAAGATTGATCAGCTCCATAAACAACCAAGAGATCTGACTCCATCCTAGGCAATTTAACTCACTTCGACGATAACCTAGCTATCGACCATGTTGTATTTGATTTTACTAGGCCACCCAAGCTTCAATTGAAATTTTTACTAGTTCAGTCTTAATTCCCAACGCACTTCCTCTAGTCGTATTACTTGGAACCGTCTGTGCTATGTTCGATACTCTACCGGCTCACCCGAGTTATGATTTTGTCCATAACAGCGACAAACTGATTAAGTCGTAGTCATGCGTCCTCCACCTTGGATATGAAGTAGTAAAATTCATGGACTTTGCCCTTTGAGTTTTAAACAAATAGGCTACTTGGTTTGTGTTATTTATAACCGAAATTCCCTCCGCGGCTGTCGATCACTTCCTAGTTTCCTTACGAGTAACGAAAGCTAACATGGACGCCAATATTTCAGAACAATTATGAGGTGCAAGCTGCAAATAGTTTGTTTATAATTGTCGGTGAACTTTTTGTGATGGTTTAGCTTGCGATGCCTGAAGCTTTGAGTTGATATTTACGCAGGGTTGGCTTGGAGAAGGCGAAAAAAGAGTTGGCAGGAAGCATCGAGAAGGGAGTTTCTTTCATTAGGAAGTGAAAGCTTGAGAAAAGTATTCAGTAAAGTTTGTAGTATCTCCCGCTTCGGTTGCTTGTATAAAGTGCTCTAGTGTTGTCGACGAATGACTGCGAACTCGCTGCTATATGTATATGTTTCGGTATATGGTGCAACTCGTCGAGGAAGTATTTTTGTTTCCTTTTATTACCTTATTCTAGTTGATTGGATGGGTAAATTAGCGTTTGAAAATTTTTTATTTTTCGTTTTTATTTTTTTAGAAAATAAAAAAATGATTTTTTTTTTAATTTTCAATTTTTTTAAAAAATACTTCTTTATTTTGTTTAAAACGAAAATTGAAACAAAAATGATTTTTGAATGTTTTTTAGTTTTCAGAAAATGTTTTTTATTTTTTGGAAAATGAAAATAAAAAGTATTAACTAAACATATTTTTTTCATTTTCTTAGAAAATAAAAATAAAAAATAGAAAAAAAAAATTCAAACTAAACGTAAGCTTTTGAGATGAGCTAGATTTTTTTTTTCTTTTTCTGTATTTTTTTTAGAAAATAAAAAATGATTTATTTTTTTTAGTTTTTTATTTTCCAATCAAATTGTGATGACTTGGCATCTCTCCAACGTTGAGAGAGATTTTTGAGGAAGCGCTCCTTCTTGTTTTCTTTTTCATTTTTTTAATAAAATAATAAAAAAGGAGTTTTTTCAAAGTTTCTACCATCAAAGATGCCCTTGGGTTTTGTGTTTTAGAAAACGAAGATAGAAAATTGTCAACTAAGAGCATCCCCGTGGGAGCTCAACCTTTGAGCTCCCACGGGGTGGAGTGGAATGGAAGGGACCACTCCCTCCCATTAGGGAGTCGTTCTTTTTTTTTTTTTTGTTTTTTTGTTTTTTTAATTAAAAAATTGATTAATGAAAAAAAATCAACAATGGTTGCAGATGTATTCGTTGAACAACAGTTGATTTTTTAGTCGTTGTTCAACGATTATTTTTTAATTTTTTAAAAATAAAATTTTTCTATAAATACACTTTCATTCATTCATTTCTTTTACAACTCTCATACAAATCTTTTTTCCTTCATTTCTGTGATCTTGTCATTTCCACCTTTCTTAAGATGAATGCAAATTTCAATTCTTCTTTTACAAATCTTTTGAATTATTCAAAGTGGAAGAAACTTCTTCTCAAAATACTCATATTCCTTCAAATATTCAATATTCTAAATTTTCGTCTCACCCACAATATCTTCCAAATTTCCAAAGTTTTCAAAATTTTTTGATGAATCTGAGTAACATTGCTCCATCTCCGTTTTATATGTATTCACCTCAAGATTGGTCGGTAATGAGTATTCAATTTGGGATGTCAACTCCACCGCATATATTTTCTCCTCTTCAACCACCGACGATACCTTCGAATGAATCAAGAAGGGCTAGTGTTGATACAACTGTCAGCGACAAAGAGCCTATAACGCCATCATCAGTTCCAACAACTCAATGGTCATCGCATTTATCACAAATAGAGCTCGAATACAAGGCGGAGATAGATGATTCAAAGCGAACAATTTGGTCTCCTAACAAAGACACAATCCTTGCGAAGTCATGAGCCACTATTAGCAATGACGTAGTCATCGGTAGATGACCAGAAGGATAAAACTTTTTGGAAACGTATCACTGATTATTACAACAATCATCGGTCCGTTGGAACTGTGTCAAGAATTTGGAAGCGATTAAAATCATATTACTACAAGTTCGCGCCAATGGTAAATGAATTTTCTACATATTATAATAATTTTTATTTTCATCGTCAAAGCGGTTGGAGTGATGAAAATGTGTTGGAAAACACACTCAATATGTGGAAAGCCAACAATAATAACAAGGACTTCAAATATATGCATGTATGGAGGGTTCTCAAAGAGTATGAAAAATATGCTCCACAATCAGTTAGTCATCACTCTAGCAAGAATATAAGAACATCCGAATCAGGAGGGTACACTTCTAGCTCAAATCCAGATTTGAATATTGATGTGGACATGAAGTCGCATTCGTCCAATAGGGCAAAAGGCGACGAAGAAGAAGGGCAAATCCAAAGTCAGAGAAAGTGATAAAACAGAGCAAAACAATGATACAGATTGACAAGAAATCAAAGATTATCAAATGCAAAAAATGGCTTTCCGAGAAGCTGAGATCCTTCACAGGGATTATGAAATCTTATGTAAGATGATTCCGGAACAACTTCGTATATATGAAAAAATAGTTGAAAAAATTAAACAGAGGTATAATCTCATGTAATTTATATATTGTTGTAATTTTAATTTTTTATTTTATGTATCGCAATATTTATGTAATTTACTTTTAAATTATTATGTAGTATTTATGTAATTTATTTTTAAATTTTTAATGGTTAGTAATTTTACGGAATTAATAAATAATTGTTAATAATTAGTCGGTATAAAAATAACCATTATAAAATAGTATTTATAATAAGTATATATAATGTACAAAATAGATAGATGGTGGCTCATAGAGAAGTTATTGGAAGGTTTTTTTTTATAGTGGTGAGATGAATAAGGTTTTTTTCTTTTGACATGGTATCGATGTGGCATGATGGGGTCCACAAAGGAGCTCTCCAATGAATTTCACCATTGGAGATGCTCAAATGATGTTTTCATAGAACTTAAGATGATTTGTCACACCATCTCCTCAACCTAATAAGTGAAAGAACGAGTCGTTTTTGCCTCCAGCTACACAAAGCAGTGGAAAAACGAGACGATTTTTATAAAATAATATGGTTCGATTTATTGGGTTAAGTTCGATTTTGAATTTTAAAAAAATTTGGACGGACATTTCTGAGTTAGGTGTAGATCGGAAGTTCGTCTTTTCAAGCGGAATACATTTTCGATGTCGGATTTACTTTATAGGGACGGTGCGATCGCGTCGTCGGGCTTAGCTATTAAGCTGTGAATACTTCTCTGATTTACTCTGATAATCAGTAGAGTATATATCATTTAGAAATTATTTAGCTTTTCGTCAAATATTCATAGAGCTCGATCAATCATCGCTAGGATTAATCAAGTCGAAAGTTTGCATACTCAGTGATAGTAAAAAAAAATGTGAGTCATTTTTCCCCATGAGCATATTTAGTAAGAAGAATAATGAGATAGCCCGTAGGATAGAATCAAGTGCTTAGCACGGATGATAAAATTGTCTCAAATAGCAAAGGTCAATTATCAGGAGCTGCACAATTTTTTGAGATGTCTATCCTCTCTTCATATTAGTTTTTGTTGGACAAAAATATTTTTCGTGATTTATCTTTTTTCATTTAGCTATGAGATCGATGATAAAAGAAATCTGAGATGAGTACATCACTTTTTGCCCCAAGTGAAAGAATGAGATAAGTTATCTCCACGAGAGAACTAAGTGGTTAGTATAAATAATAGAATTATTCTAAGGAGTAAGAGTTAATTCTTCGGAGTTTACAAAGTTTTTCAAAATATTTATCCTCTTAGTTATTAGTTGAATAAAATATTTTTTATAATTTACTTTATTTACAATAATTACGAGATCAAGATGGTCAAGATGATTGATTTCACCTTTTACTCCACGATGAGACAAGCTAATTGATTTGTTAACTCACTTGTGTTGTTCTAGTTGAATCCATTTGATTTGTTCGTTAAAAATATATTTATTGGAGAATTAAATAAATTATTATAATAATATTGATATATCTTTTCGCAGATCTTAAAATAGTACATACAAATAAAATATAATTTCTAAATCTTATACATTAAATTAAGAGGTCATTTTCAAATCGACTTACTGCATGCTCCGATCTTTTTCAATTTTAGAAAAAAAAATTATTATAATTTTGCCAAAATCTCATATGAGGCAATTTTCAAATCGACAAACTGCATGCTCCAATCTTTTTTCAATTTTAGAAAAAAACTATTATAATTTGCCAAAATCTTATACGACGCAATTTTAAAATCTACTTACTGCATGCTCTAATCTTTTTCAATTTTAGAAAAAAATTATTATAATTTGACAAAATATAGGCAATTTTCAAATCCACTTACTACATGTTCCAATCTTTTTCAATTTTAGAAAAAATTTATTATAATTTGACAAAATCTTTTATGAGGCAATTTTCAAATCGACTCACTGCATGATCCAATCTTTTTCAATTTTAGAAAAAATTTATTATATATATATATATATATATATATATTAATTTTTCAAACCCATCAAATTATTACACAAGTTGATGTATGATTAATTAGAGTTTATTTTTGTAAAATATTAAATTAATAAATCAAAAAAATTGTGTGATTTAAGAATTAACTAAATGAGCTAAATATATTTTGGATAGATATAATTAGGCATGTTTATCGGTTCTTCGATTTTGATTCGATTCTAATTGATTTTGGATCCGTCGACGTCGGAATCGATCCGAATCAGTTCAAAATCGATTCCGAACTAGTTCCGATTCCAAAGTTTTAACTTTGGAACCAATTCAATTCAGACCGATTCTGAATCGATTCCGGATGTATGTCGAACCACTTTCTTCGAATTTGAGCTTCCAAATTCATTAAACGTGCTCATATTTTTTTATTGTAAAATAATCTTGTAGATATGTTAGTACAATGAGAATTTTCATTTTTAAATTAATAATCGGAATCAGATCTACATCAAAATCAAAATCGATTCCGAACTGATTTCAAAACGATTCTAAATTGATTCCAAAACGGTTCCAAAATAATTTCGAATCGGTTTCGAAATCGATTGGAATCGAATCAGAATCGAAATAGTTTCGATTCGATTTTAAAATCGGTTCATTTGAATCTATTTCGATTTCGAATTTAACGGATTAATTTAATTCCAAATCGAATCGGTCTTTTAAGCGATATAACAAATGAAATTTAACAATTGATTAAACGTATTCAACAGTCTGGCGGGTTCTGCAAGTTATCACGTGGAGTCGGTGAGTTCCTCTTCAATTATACTATATATATATATATATATATATATATATATATATATATATATATATATTCGCTGTGACGCTGTCGGTACCGCTTACGGCTTATCGGATAAAGAGGGAGGTGGGACTTGACCGGCAAATCGATGGCGCTTGAGAAGGCGAAGGAGATTGTTGCTGCAAACCCCGTCGTCGTCTTTAGGTGAGATCGGTCCCGATTCGTCTTCCTTTCCTTTTGTTTGATCGTGAGGATCGGCAATTGTAAAACTAGGTTTCAGGCGTGTTCCTTTTCTGATAGTTTAAAGTGGGCCACAAACTCTCCGGGAATATTCTTTATTTCAGTACTCTTTTTGGTTCCTTTCGTTTGGTTCTGTCTCTTTTTTGGTTGTTTTCTCTCTCGATCGGTAAAATGGATGGGTTGGAATCGTTATGGTACCGTAAAATTTGTTGCCTCTTACGTCTTTTGATCAGTTTAGGTCTTGAGGAAAAAAATTATGATCGTTGACATTCTTGTTGATTGGGATGGAAAATGGGTTGAAAAGATGATCGTGACAGCGTATCAACACTTTGATCTTATTAATAACTTCTGTTGTCACACTCCGGGGATATAATCCCCCATAAGGGGAAGTATCCCATTCGGTCACAATATAATAAAAGAGGTCTAGAAACCAAACAACCAGGATAACTTAAAAATTCTTCTAATTTATTTATTGAAATCATTTTCTTTTTTTATACAACGAAAACTAGACGGATAAACAAAAGGTGAAATAAAATGTAAATACAACAAAATAAATAAAAAAACAAATCAGGAAATAGCAGGTCGAAATTTCTGAATAATTCTATGTACAAGTTGAAATCAACTATAAGAGGCTGAGTGAGTAATCAACATCTTTAGGTATTAATTTAATCTTGTTTAAGAGGTCAAGGAGGTAGAGTAGATTACAAAATTTTATTAGAATTTTAAGTTCTTCTTTTAGATTCTCCATGTATACATAACTATACTCATCTAGTATGTTGATATTTGAGATGATTCATCTATTCTCAAGTTGTTACTATATCATCATCATCATTAATAGTATAATATCAATATGAATAAATATAAAAAATCATGTGAGTATCAGCACGTGTAATCATCATCAAAGGTCTCAATATGATAAATCAATTAAAAAGTAAATCACTATAGCTAATGTCTTCAGAGTGTAATGCTGTTGCATATGTCATTTGACGTACGGGCCAAAAGTACTCATCGGCGGAAGATATACTAAACACTGACCGTAGGCGACCATGCTACCACGATAACCTATGGGCGGTCAGGGACTCTATACCGCGGGCAACCATGCTACCACAATAATCTGTGGGTGGTCTAGTACTCAGTAGAAGACTAAGCTCAGAATTTTCACTTTTAGAATTTCATTTTATCCATTTATCACAATTGTTCACTTTTTATATCTTATTGAATAGTGTAAAATGACCAATTCAATTCAAGTTCACATTGTCATATAAGGTATGCAAAGTCATTACGGTATAAGGTTTGCTGGTAAAAGCCATACAATATAAAGGTGCAAGTATCAATAGTATGCAAAATCATTAGTATGGAGTATGGAAGGTCAAACAAATCTAAAGACAAATATCAATGGAAGAGTAACTCAGAATATCCATTGAATTTGAAAACAATCCTTCCCATTTTAATTCCCATACGAACCCATATGTTAACATGAAAGAAAGTGGATAAAATTTATCCACTGTTATCTACAGCAAAACCTTCTAAACTCAGCCAATCACCGAATTTGCGCAAACTTGTATCTACACATAAATTATAAAAATAACTCAAATATGCAAAATGATAATCTAAAGTAAAGAATAACAGAAAATCTGAATAGTATTCACGATTCCAAGTGGTTGGACTCAATTTTGATCCAGTTACCTAGCAACTACCTTTAATTGGCGAAACTATGGAAATGTTTCGTTGACACGAAACACTCTAACTAAGTGACCTATACATCAAAATGTAATTCATCTAAATGACTCGTGACAGTTGATATTGTTTGCCGGAAAATGAAAGAATGCAATAAAGAAAGGAGAAAAGAAAAGTATAGCTACTGTTGTTGTTTTGGTGTTTCAGTAGCTTACACTGGTTTGTTGGTCCTGGTTGGCTTCGGCGTTGAGCTCGATGAGCTCCGATGGTGACTCCGGTGAGCTCTGACAGTGACTCTAACTAGCTCCAGTGAATTCTGGAAAAGAGGGCAGCAATTAAGGCTGCTTTTCCCTCTTTGCTGGTGACTTCGGCTCGCTCCGGTGGCTGTTGCCGCGTTGCAAGGACAACAGGGAATCAAGGGAACAGGGGAAAGGAGAGGCTGTTGGCTGGAAAACAAAAAGGACACTAGAGCAGCAGCCCTAGTTGCTGCTATTGGTTGTCGGAGAAGGAGCAAAAAGGCAGCAAAGATGCTGCTCGTTGCTGGAGAGGGGGAAAAAAAAAGAGAGGTGAAGGAGGAAGAAAACTCACACAGTGGCCAGTTGTTGCTGCGATTGTTATAGGCTAGCACTTATTGCTGGGAGAGGGCAGCAAGTTGCACTCTTACTGCTGGATTCCAGAAAACAGCAAGGAAGAGATGTGGGAGGAGGAAGAAGAAGAAGAAAAGGCTGCTCGGGAGCTGTGGCTGCTGTTGTGAGAGCTGCTGTTGCTGCTGGAAGGAAGAGAAGAAGAAGAATAAATAGGCAGCGGATGGGGAACGATGGAGAAAAGAAAGGAAAAGGAGTTGATGCATGGGGCTTGAGTGGCGTGAGGTTTTGTTGCTGTGTGGAAAAAAAAACCGAAAAACAAAGGAAAGGCGGGTTGCGTACATGGTTTTGTTATAAAAGATAATGCCTAACATCTATGTTTGTCCCTCATTTTTTGCATGCCATTTTTTCTAGTTCACTGCTTTGCTCGTCTTTTGGTCAGTTTGGGTCTTGAGGAACAATTTTCTGTGCTTTCTGATTGATGGCACCTTTGTCGATCAGAATGAGATAATGAACTGAAGAGATGTTTGACACAGATGGCCCACAATTTTCTTTTTTTTTTCTTTGTAATTTCTTGTTGTTAGCTGATTTTGGTTTCCTTTATCATTTATGTTGCCTCCAATGTTTGCAGCAAGACGACCTGTCCATTCTGCTTAAGGGTGAAGCAATTGCTTGATCAATTGGGTGCCAAGTACAAGGCAGTCGAGTTGGATGTTGAGAGTGAGTACATATAATTGAACTATAGACTTTGGCAAACTTTATACCTTAACATGCTCTTTTGTGGATGTTTACAAAGTTTTTGCTGCTTATTAAGTGGGTGGCAGCTTGTTTCTCCTTTTCATTAGGTTGTGGTTCAACTTTATGATATGCAAAATTATAAATTTGACTACCTTTCATGTCATATTCACCAATAGGAGAGAATTTACACATTAATTTGTTCACTCCAATTGTTGGCTCAAAATGCTCAAACTCAATTGATAGTATCACAATTTACCCTATTGGACAATTTGATTATCACAAATCGTCTTGCCACAGTCCAAAATCTAATTTATAACATAAAATCATTCCTAGTTGGCAATATGTGAGATCCAATGGTGGTATCTAATTAAATTTGCTTTGATACTTATTGTCACTACTCTTGATGAGAGAACTGATATATTAACTTGTACATTCAACCACTTTCTTAAATGTTTAAGCCCAACTTAATTGTAGTTCACTCATCTTATCTTATAAGGCTTTTAATTGGCGAGGACTAAATTGGGTTTCATACTTCACGTAAGCCTAAGTTAATTCAATTGAAGCAGTGATTTTACTCGACAAGAATTATTTCTTATTAATTCCAGTATCCTGTTGACCTTCTTGAATCATCATTTCCAATTTTTACTAAATAATTTAGTGACGAATGGTGCAAGTTACTTTCTTTTTTATGAAAGAACATCTTCCTCCTACATGCATTCAATAGCTTGTCTCCTACTCACATGCGATGACCTTTGTCCACTAGTGTAAAATGTAGATGGATACCTGAGCTTGGCCATTTCTGACTCCCCTCCCAATCTTTGATCTGGTTAGTGTGCTCGCTTGTGTGCCTTCTGGATCAATGTTTACAAGAGTTGTTTCTTATTAATCCAACCAGTATCTATCAACCTTCTTGGATCATCACTTCCAGATTTTAGTAGATCGAATTCAAGTGCTTCAGTGATGAATGGCGCAACTTTTCCTATAAAAGAACATCTTTCAACCATATGCATTCAACAACTTATCTCCTGGGCCCATGAGATGACCTTTGTCTAAATGTAAATAGATTTGAGCACCACCACTGCTGACTCTCTTTCACAAACTTTGATCTGGTTAGTGTGCTCAATTTTGCGCCTTTTAGAGCTACGTTTGTTGTTCCACATGGAAGCTTCTTGATGTCTCATTTTCTGAAATGTGAAATTTCTCTGACCTCTGACAGATTTTTAATTGCATGATAAATCGGACCATTAGAGCCTGAACAGACTCGTGTTAAATGGCAGTACAGCATCTAGGCCTCATCTTCACCCAATTAGTAGGCAACACGACAATACAAAGTCATGAGCAATGACTATTCGGGATTGGGTACTTGGATCTTCGTGTGCCAACATTTAGTTTTATGTAAGGCTATATTGATAATAATATCTAGGTTATTTTGAATAACTTTTAATTATGTTCAGTTAAGTTTTCGCAGTCTTACATTTTCAACTCTTAACTGATTTTAATTTATCACACTAATAAAATCTATCAGTGTCTGCTATCTTAATTTATTTTCCCTTATAGTTATCTCGAACTTAACCAAAGGATTAAGTGGAAGAATCTAAATTAAACCAAGTATCAGTGTGATTCAATCACTTCTTACACCATGGATTTGTCTTATGCTTGTCAGATGAAAGTGATTGTCAGTTCTTTTCTATCGAAATATCCCACCTAGCTTAGAGCAATAGTTCCTGCTGAAAATATTGTTTTAACTCAATTAACTATAAGCCCATCGATAAACTCCCGCGGTTAGCCTGCAAGTTTTATATTTGCATGAAAAATAAAATTAAAACATCAAGGCTCTGTTGAGAACATACCAAATTGGTATTTATAGTTATGTTTACTAATATATAAGGTTTAAAATCGAGTTGTCATTTGTGTGGTAACAGCTACTTTCTTCAGTTGACATGATAAACAAGGTCTAGTTTCCTTTCCCCCTGTCATTTTATTAACATTTGATTAGTTCGAAAGGAATTAATTCATGTAATCTGTCTTCCTTGCCTTCTTCGACTAGGTGATGGACCTGAAATACAAGCAGCGCTGGCAGGATGGACTGGACAGAGGACTGTGCCCAATGTTTTTATTGGCGGCAAACATATCGGTGGCTGTGACAGTACGTTCTTTATTTTCTTTCATCGCTCCCTATTTTCCGAAACTAAAATTTTGTTTCATTGGCGTATCTCCATAGTAGAGTGATCGGCTTTCATCTAAAAATCTAATCACCCCTGAATAAGTTAAATTTTTTGAACTGTTAGTCCATAGAGAAAGGTTTTGACCTGTTTTTGGTGTGATATCTACAGCTTGCGTAGCGATGCATAAGGCAGGCAAGCTGGTTCCGTTGCTGGTCGAAGCTGGTGCAGTTTCTGCTACTGAATCTGGTGTAGTTTCTGCTACTGCATAGCCCGTAGTCAAATTACGATAGCAATAAATAAGATGTGTTTCCAGATAAATGGCTGAATGACTCGATATGTTTCGAGGCGTGTGGAGACTGCTTTATGAGTGTGATAACTCGAATGTAATATCGGATATAATGCCTCCATTATTGTTCTACCGATGAGGCCTTAGTATCGTCCTGTTTACCAAGCGAAGATGCTCCATCCTAGTATATAGGTAGATATTCAACCTTTGAAATGATCAACTGCAACGCAAAGCATGCGAAATGGGGATATTGACATTGCTGCATTATTTTTTCGCTTTCGGTTCATCATATTCCTCGTAGGTATCAGTCGACTGCAAGATAAACTTTAAGCAGGTAACTTGTAAGAGATTAAACTGATTAGATTTCAAGAAACGGAATATTGCTTTCAGGGAAAAAAAAACAAGATTAGATTTCATGAAACAGAATATGGCCATAAAGGGCATCCAACCAAGAATAAATCTCTCTTGAATTGAGCTGACTTGTAGAGAATTCGTCACATTAGCGGTCTTTCATTACTGTTTCTATGTGTGAAGGAGAATAAATCAAATTTCAGGTGGCTAGTATAAAATGCAGAGTCATCGATAGTTTGGTCGTCACCTTCAGGAATCGATTTTTTATCCTTTCAAATCATAACATGGCTGTGCTAGTCATCTGAATTTGCCCTGGAGACTTACGAGACGAGACTAAATTTAAGGTTCGTAATATGCGTGACCATTTGAAATTTGAAACTCGACTGCCATGAAAGGATTCATCATGCAGCAGCTGCAGCTACATTTTGCACCAGAAAGTAGTAGGATGCAGCCGCTTAAGTTGATCTCTTAACAGAGTCGATCATGGCGAGGGCTATCGGAGTCTCGTCTAGAGCCAAATTTTTTTAACATATTATTAGAATTTAATATTTAAATTGTATAGTAAAAAAAAAAGTGTGAATTTTTCAATTTCATTCATGTCTTTGAATTTAATTTTCAAATTATGACTGACTTTATATTGAATTCTTAACTTTATTTATTATTATTTTTTATTGGTATTGGACTATTTGAATTTTTGATCCGATTAATTTTTAGAAGTGATCGGTCTTGTCCTATAGATCTTCTAGATACTTTGTTAATAACTAAGTCGAATAAGATCGACGTCCAAATGATCTTTATCGATCATTAAAAATAAATTCTGAAAGTATTTATAATTTTTTTACTATTCAATTTAAATTTTACAATCGTATCATCTCCAAACGATTATTCAGTGCTTCTTACTTCGTCAATAATCGTTGGCCTCGTAGAAAATCGATCACATGAACGAATCATGCATGAATGCCCAACCATCGTTCCCACATGGAGAAAATGAAGGGTCCAAGGCTTTCTTCAATTCTCTGATATCAGTCCCTGAGCTTCTCAGAAGCCTTGCCAAATCAAAATCAAAGATGATGTGACAAGAAATCTATCGAAACATTTGAGATTTTATCGAGTAAAATTCTTTCTGTAACGTCATTCATAGAACAACATATATATAGCGTAAAATTTATATAAAGAATAAAGTTCCATCTCTATATCAATGAACTATTTAATATATATATACATATGTGCGGATCATATTCTCTATCATATTTATCATCGTATCAAGATCAATAATTACTCATAATTTATTCCCTCTAATATTTATGAGATCAGAGTGAGGAAGTAGATAAATTGACGGTTATAATCCTTTACATAAAGGGATAATCAATTGTGCATCCATTTTTTATACGACAATTTACCAAACACAGTTCCTAAAGTTTCGAAATGCCCAAAACGCGTAGCATGATTTCAGATTTACCAAATCGCGCACCTAATTCCACTTTTACCCCTCCCGTCAAACAGATCTGCAATTTAATGATGAGAGAGAATTTTCATGCATCCAAGCCACTACTGGAAATTCCGAATCATCTAAACGTGGTGCTGGGAATTCAAATCCCAGCACCACTTTTTTTTTTTATCTGATTTCTAATTTATATCGGTCTGATTTCTGAAATATTACTGTGAATACCTAATAAAACCTCGAATATCAAAAATTTTGGCCACGGATACACAGAGGGACACTACTCAAACTTAATGGACTTGGATTGGATCGAAAAAGAAGTGAATAAGACCATCAATGAGTTTTGACCGAAACCCATTGATGGACTTAGAGAAGTCCAAATTTCAAAATCTTGACATAGACTGAAAGATCTTACAACATGAATTTTTGATATGTCGAGAAAACTTAGTTTTAATCCTCCTATCTCCCAATTTTAACTTGTGTCGAAAAAAAATAGTACTGAAAATTAAGAAACTGATGGAAGATAGTGATAGTGGTCTTTGGAATTCAGATTAGGCACCAGCTGTAATCTTGAAATTGGAATTTTGACCATCACGTAGTCTTTGGGATTGGAATTCCCAAAGACCACAATGGTATTGGAGGATTCCAACACCACGCGTGATGGTCTTTGGAAATTCCAATTCACACCGGTGTCTTGAAAATTTCAATTCGAAGCCGCGGTGCTGGAATTGTAAATTTCAGCACCACGATAGAAAATCCACTACTCATCCCTTATGATCAAAATTTCAGCACAGCACAATTTTGTCTAAAGTCTCAGAAAAGGAATCAGCAAAAAGGGAGCATGAACAAAACTAGGCAGCAACTACTCATCCCTTATGATTGAAATAAGCACGACCAGATGTTGAATGGCAAAAACATGAACCCAGTACTGAGCAACTAGATGAAGTGATGTTTGATACTCAGAGTTCTTTGTTCATTTTTCTTTAGCTTGTATCAGGGTTGCAAGGGCTAAACTGACTGGCTAAACAAAAGCAAAAAAAAAAGAGGGAGAAAATATAGTGACAAGAAAGAGGAAGTAACTTTCCTCAAAAAGGCTTAATTTATCGACATTGCTTAAATGATCAACTGTGCATTATGTTCCTGCTATCCTATTCTTTGAATGATTTCATGCTTGCACTCTGGATTGTGTTTTTCTGGAAATTTAATTCGACTGCGCAGTCTTGAAAATTCCAAAAGATTCACGGCAGCTGGAATTGTAAATTTCAGCACCACGATAGAAAATCCACTACTCATCCTTTATGATTGAAATTACAGACAAATATGCACCTCGTACTTGCAAAATTTATCTTTATGAAGTGGTTTTCATCTATTGTTTGAGTGTACTGATTATGTTTAAAACAGATTCTTGTTGTTATGTGAAACCCTGCGTCCATCGCATGCAGTGGATTTTTTATTGTGGTGCTGAAATTTACAATTCCGGCGCATTTAATCTTGGAATGGAATTTCGACATCGCTAATCTGGGATTGGAATTTCCACACAATAATGTTGAATCCTGCAACACCATTTGTGTCTTTGGGAATTCCAATCCCATGATGTGGTCTTTGAAATTCCATTCGACCACTATCACTATCTTCCATCGATTTCTTAATTTTGATCCATTTTTTTCGACAAGTTAAAATTGGGAGATAGGAGGATTAAAACTAAGTTTCTCGACATATCAAAAATTCATATTGTAAGATCTTTCACCTATGTCAAGATTTGAAATTTGATTTCTAAGTCCATCAATGGGTTTCGGTCAAAACCCATTGATGGTCTTATTCACTTCTTTTTCGATCAAATCCAAGTCCATTAAGTTTGAGTAGTGTCCCTCTGTGTATCCGTAGCCAAAATTTCTGATATTCGAGGTTTTATTAGGTATTCACAGTAATATTTCAGAAATCAGACCGATATAAATTAGAAATCAGATAAAAAAAAAGGTGGTGCTGGGATTTGAATTTCCAGGACCACGTTTAGATGGTTCGGAATTTTCAGTAGCGACTCGGATGCATGAAAATTCTCTCTCATCATTAAATTGCAGATCTGTTTGACGGGAGAGGTAAAAGTGGAATTAGGTGCGTGATTTGGTAAATCTGAAACCATGCTACGCGTTTTGGGCATTTCGAAACTTTAGCAACTGTGTTTGGTAAATTGCCGTTTTTTATAAGCCCGAGCGCGAATGAAAAATACATAGTAACATCACTTGCAACCCTTTTTGCCCGAGCATTGATAGCTCGTAATCGCAACGAACAATTGAATTTCGATCGCAATCTGATTAGAATTCGACAATGGTTCGATCGACATCAAATTCCGACCGGATCACAGTCAGAATTCAATTGAATTGTGATCGGAATCGACGGTGATGTGATTGTCAGTGGTCGTGGCATCGATGATCACAATTCAGTCGAATTCTATTCGTAATCCGATCAAAACGGCTACAATTTAATTGGAATTTGATCATAGTCCGATTGGTCGATCGGTCCAATGACAACGAGGACGATGACTTTAACAAGTTCAAAGATTGAATTATAATATTCACTGTAAAGGAAGTTGCGAAGGAAAAAATACGGTATTTCTTATTATTGTATAATCACGATAAATAAATAATGAAAAAACTGTCATGCACATCGCACAGTAGATATATCATTATGCATAAAAAAAATTCATCGGATATTATTTTACAAACGCTAAGTATAATAAAAAATTAAAATTAATTATATGGGATTGATCATTGCCAATTTCAAATATTTGAAAATGAAAAATATTTATAATAATTAAAAATAAAATAAAATAATTATTATTTTTTAAAAGTGGAACTGATGTCCATTCTAACTCAAGATAGTTCGATGATCCGTCCCTATCTAAAAAAGCTTCTCCAACGTTTAAATCAAAAGTAGAAAAGGAATAAAAAAAAAAGTCAAACATTATTATTTCATCATTATTTTTAATTTTTTATTTATAAAATATATCTTAAATTTTAACGAAGTATTAAGGTCACGTTTGGTTTGGTTTAAAGATGAGAATAAAAATGGAAATAGATTTTATAATAGATTGGAATGAGAATAAGTTTAGTTATTTCAATAATATTGTTTAGTTTATAAGTTAGGAATTGGCGAGCGACGAATTGATTTGACGACCGATCGACGACGATCGGTCGACGACCGACGACGATTGACGACTGACGACGATCAACGATCGGCGGCCGACCGACGACCGGCGGCCGACCGACGACCAACGGCGGTCGACGCCCGGCGACGATCGACGACCGTCAAACGAGCGACGACGAACGGGAATAAAACTGAAATCCACCACGTGAGATGAGTTTTATTGATTCTCAATTATTTAGAATTGATTCTCAAATCCTTCTTCTTAAAATTATTAACCAAACACTTTATATGATTTCCATTCCATTTCCTGATTCCAAATCCACCAACCCATCTAAATAGAGACATTTATAAATAATTAGAAGGTTGATTTATAAACATGGAACCGTTGTATTTGTTCCTTTCGATTATCTCTATCGATAAAAAAAAAAAATTAGAATTCAAATGACAAATATAAAAGGTGAGATCTGTTCATAATCTCTTCGAAAATTAATTCATACCCACTTAAAAATTACCCATTTATATTTCTCAACTCTGACCTATAGCAACTGCTTTGTTTGACATCTCCGTGAAGGTCAAGGATACGAGGTACGAATGACCGTGCAGGTAAGCAGCTTGCGTCGCAAGAGACGGCAGGCCAATCCCAGCGGTTAGCGCCGGCGGAGTTAAAAGAGACAGCGAGAAGCCCGGAGCTAGCGGTCGGAGCAGCGATTCTTTATCAGCCAAGCTGTCGCAGGAGGCCAGTGGGTGAATCAGGAGTAGAAGGAACCGGTAAAGAGATGAAGGATTCACCCGGCGTCGGAGCGAAGCCGGCGGGCGACTGCCGGCGCGCATCGTTTGAACTTTGAAGAAGAAGACGAGGACCCAATTGTAATTTGGAGAAATTAGGAGGAAATCAGCCGAAGAGTCGCTCCTCCCGTCGCTGCGGACCTTTTTTTTTTTTTTAATCCTTTTTCTCTCTTTTCTAAAACATCCTCATTTATATATATCCGTCGGCGTACAGCCAATAGTCAAAAAGAATTATGTGGGGCCCTTTCGCGTCGTCAGCGTATGCCGAGCTGGCGAAGCGGCGATCAGCGACTACTCGGGCCCGTTACTTTCTAGTCTCAAAAACTACTCGAACATACGAGTGGACCCCAGAAGACACGACGTTGGTCGGCCGGGTGCGGGTTGAGGTACCGTCTATTACGCGAGGAAAATTGGTGCCAGAGAAAAAGCAGTGGTCAACTCGCACGTGACTAAATCGACAAGGCGATGGGCGAAACGAGTCGGATTCAAACATGGACACGTGGGCTTGCGATCGGACCGTGGATTCGTTTAGATTTGGAATTTAACTTTTTTTTTTTAAAAAAAAACATTTTTAAAAATATTATTGGATAAGAAAATAACTCTCACAATAATTTTCTTTAAAAAAATATTTAATAAATTCGGAATTTTATAATTATTTAAGAGCTACAGGATTTGGAAAGACTTCGTTTGGTAAAGGAAAGGAACCGGTTTAGCTATTTACCCCTGTCATTTATAGATTCTCAAATATATTTTAAGGGTGTTTTAGTAAATTCAAATGGCTTAAGCGAGGACCATCCCCATCAGTCATCACTCGGCTCGAAAATGTTATTATTTATCTAATTATCGAATTAAGAAAAAGAGGAACGCGGACTTTTGCTCTCTTCCGTTCTTTTTTTTACCTTCCAAATTTCACAGATTTTGTTCGCGATCGGCCTTCAATCTTCCCTCGAATCCCATAATTGACGCCCAATTCTGTCTTCCCTTGTTTCTCTCTCTCGATCGGTACCGATTTCGTCCTCTTTCGAAACCAAGGATCATTTCTAGGGTTTGCGTCTCCGTCCGCTTGACGGGTCTCGATTTTTCCTCGATCTTTGAATCGGTTTCGTTAATTAGGCTGTTTGAGTTGATTTCTATGTTTGCCCCATATTGATTTTTCACGATAGGTTCTTTGGTCGGTGAGATCTTATCTAGGGTTGTCATTTCTAGGGTTTGGGTTTCCATTCGTCAATCAGGTCTCGTATCCTTCTTGATTTCGAATCGGTTTCGTCAATAGGTTGCTTGAATAGGTCTCTATCATTCCCCCATAGTGATTCTTACTGAAGAATTGTCCGACGGTAAGATCTAAATCTAGGGTTGGAGTTTTGTTTCGAGTGAAGTTGTTATATTTTTACTCTTTTCCCTTGATTTTTATATAAATTAATCTTCTTTTGAATTTGAACATTTCCCCACGCGTGGTTCAATCCTATCCTCGCTGCTCAGTATCTCGGCCACGTCTCTTCTTCTTGGGAAATTTTCTCGTTTGACTCTTTTCTTTGGTCAAATCTCTTTCAGCTCGTTTGACTGTTGAAACACTTCCTCATTTTTATCATAATTCTTCTGTCAGTTTAATTGCATTTGTATATTCCACTTCAAGTGCGCGAGCTCTTTGACTGGACTTCTCATTAAAGGTTGGTAAAGCAGCAAATGCGCCTGCCTTCGTCTATGTTTTCAATTGTTTTCTTGGAAAATGTAAGATCACAGATTGCACTATTTGATGTTTAGTTCTGTGACATAGCTCTACACTGATGTCCATGTCATTGTGTTAGTTGAACCGAAGACATTGTGCAAAAGGTTGGAACCGCTAACCTAGCGGCTCCTTGTCTTGGCCGCACAACAGGATTTGGGAGACAATAAATCACGGGAGGGCGAAGCCTGTGGACGTGATTGGTAAGGCCAAGGGTGGCCATATGAGTCCAGGGCAGAATTTTAGATTTGCCTTCGGAATCAACCCTTATCCATTGTGCAAGTTTAGCCTTTGGACTTACCAACACACTGCACCCGTGGGGGCTAGTTAAACTGAAGACATGATGCGTCTTGTGATTGTCCTTAACTGTTTACATTCTTGTGCCCGGTCTGCATTAGTAAAAGCAAGATCATTACTAGTTGTTTGATTCAGATTCCAAACTAAAAATCGCTTTTGGGGAAGACTTTGGATGGAAATAGTGGATGATCTAACATTACAATAGACTATGTTGTTTTGTTATTTTCATATTTTGGGACAGTGACTTCATAAAAAATATAAAAGTCTTTAGTGTGGCAGACAAAGTGCCTAATTATCTTGTTGCTTCAAGGAATCTATTGTTTCATATGAGATCATGTATTGCCTTTGGGAGCACATTATGTTTAATGGTAAATGTGCTAGAGTCTAGTGGATTTAGGATGATACTGAAACTCCTTATCTGACAAACATTTTTAGATGTTATAGGTATTTAAATTACCACTTATGTATGTGATTCTTCTGACCCCTTATCCCTAACAAAACAAATATTCTCTTGTTATTTAAAAACTCTGGGCCTGAACATCTACAAACTAGATGCTTTTTTTTTTTCTCTTTTTTTTGCAAGCCTGTGGTTTATTTTGCTGAATCTATTTATACTTATTTTATTTGTTATACAGGATAAAGATGGTGTTCAACCATGTTGAGGCATGTTTTCTCAACCAATTTGCGCTTGTAGACGAAAAACATCTTCCTTGTGATAATCAAATCGCACCACCTTCTGAGCGTTCTCTGTATGGGGTCGTGGCTACTGAGGAACTTGCTTCAGGTAAGTTTTAGCTGGTGTTTAATCTGAAAATTGTGGGACTTATTGGCAAAGATAGCTTTAAAACTTTTGCTTAAATCTCTGTAGATGATGAGAATGATTTCCGCATTTATTATAAATATTTTGAGAATATGACCACCGATGATCTATGTGACAATCATCAAAGTGGACTGAATGGCAGCCTTGTTATGGATGACAGGCAATAATACCTGGGAAGTAGTTTTGTCTGATAAGGACAAAAGGCGTCTTTCGGATGATGAGTCTTGTTTACAAGCAAACAAGCGTTCAAAACAGGCTGATCAACGTTTGCAGTCAAGTTCTTTTGGAGAAATTTGCCCCAGTGCTGCTCAGTGGCCATCTCCAGGTAGTTCGAATACTTGGTTGTTTCCATGCAAAACATGTTTGAAAGCGGATGTGTGATTATAAAACATGTCATTTTAGGTGTTCTTGAGGACGAGAAGGATCATCGGGTGGTTTTTGGTGCAGAGGAATTTGCTACGGAAGCAAAGAGCAACCATTGGTTTGCTCAGGATTCAGCCGTCAGGCTACCTTCCTGTCCGGGTTCTTCCGGATATGGCTCCCGAGCATCTGAGCTTGATGACTGCGAAGAGATATTTTCACCTGTTCATTTTGGATTCATCCGGAAGCGTGTTGCGATCGGCGGCAATCATCAAGCTGATATTCCAGTGTGGAGGCCTTGTGAATTTAAGAATCAATCAAGGGATTCTGAAAACTGTGCTTCTCAGAGGACCTCAATCACAATTTCTTCATGTGATGATCTTGAAATTGGCAGCAACAAATGGCTTGGGACACGGGTAACACCTATGCCTGAATCTTCTTTGCTCGCTTCAGACCATGTAACCTGGCATAGCAAAATGGATTGTAGTTGCATAGATAATGGTTCGATCAGATGCGTGAGGCAGCATGTTTCAAGAGCAAGAGAAATGATCAAACAAGATGTTGGCCCTGAAAGATTCAGAGAATTGGGGTTTGGCGATATGGGTGAGATCGTGGCTCAAAGATGGACCGAAGGGGAAGAACAACTTTTCGAAGAAATTGTGTCTTCGAATCCCTTCTCACTGGGCAAGAACTTCTGGGATAAAATGCCTATGTTTTTCCCCTACAAAAGTAGCAAAGAGCTAGTGAGCTACTACTTCAATGTATTCATGCTCAGAAGGCGAGCAGTCCAGAACAGGTTGGAGCCGCTGCACATCGACAGTGATAACGAGGAACTGCAAGAAAGCGAAGACAGTGAATTTGTGTCAGAAGAAGAAGATTCCGCCGTGGAGTCGCCTGTCGCAGATGAAGGTGTCGTCGACGAAGAAGAAGATCCCGATGAAATGGAAACAGTCGAGGAAATTGATGGCGCAGAGAATTGCCACTATTACAAGCTTGCTCTATGCGACGACAAGAAATGTTCCTGCGGCGATGCAAAAGGATGCGTCATCGATACAGACGAGTCTACTCTTGTGTCCGGCACACGATTTCCCGGAAGCAAGCTGCCCTTGTCTGGGGATTATGATATTCAGGATGGGTCGTGCACATCGTTTGAAGGTCAGTACAATGGGACCAGTTTCATGGACCCTCCTGGAATTGTTCCGTTTCCGCGAGGCGGGATCGAAGACGACGATATGAGCTTGATCTACAAAAATGACCGAAACGATGGGTTCTTGGATGAGCATTGTGAGCTTCAAGCTTGGGATATGAGCTATAGCAGCGGTGGATCAGAGAAAGATGAGTTCTTGTCGACACTCAATGTGATAGAGGAGGTGTTTGGGAAAGACGAGTGTGAGAAATGAAAACTAAAACCTGTTTCTCATGGTTTAAGGCTCTAAGCCACTATAAATTAAATTCCTTGATTACAATGGAGTGAGGAAACAGTCCTGCAACGATAAACGAATAAATCAATCGATCGCGTACAAGTTTGATATCGGACGTAGAAGAATGCAGAGCCAGGCTCTTGATTTTAGAATTCGAAGTTAGGTCCGGGTGAAATTTAAAAATTGGATTTAATTTTCTATTGAAAAATATAAAAATTGATTCCTTTTTATAGAAATTTTTTTTTGAGCATTGGACGAGAGTCCAATAACTCTCTCTCAGGATCGACTTTATGTTTCCGGACACGGTGCAATGATAAAAATGAAGAGACATCTTATAGGAGAATATAATTCAATCTTTTATTGCGATATTATTCGATGATAAATTTAAAAAAAAAATCTATTCGAATGGTCTTAGAATTTGCTCGGTGAACGAAGTATGATTTCAGTGTTAGATCGTCATTCAGAACCGTAAAAAAGTTGCGAGCGCTTTTCTGATTTATTTTTGGTGGTCGGTGGAAGTCATTTGGATTTCGATTTTATCCAGCTCAGCTATTGATGAGGCATCTCGAAGGTCCGTGGGCGCGAGTTGGTCACTTCTAGGATTAGTCGGATTTAAGGTTCAGATATCCTGGTGCCAATAAAAAAAAATAGAAGAATACAGATTTTTGATTGTTTCCTTTTAGATCATTCCACGGGAAGGGTTTAGCAGTTGTACAATATCATAACGGATCAATTCTCTGTAATTGCGAGGGTGTCTTTTTTTTTATGTATTGATTATTAGTCTCAAGGATTAACCATTTATCGTGATTTATCTTTTTTATGATACTCTGAGAATGGATGAATAGAAATCGCTAGGTTTATGAATTTCAACTTTTACATGATAATAAAAGAACGAACAAGTAAAAAATTAGGCTACGTTTGGTTGCATTTTTCGTTTTTTATTTTTTAGAAAATGAAAAATATCTTTTTTATTTTCTATTTTTTTAGAAAATATTGTTTTATTTTTTAAAAAACGGAGATGAAAAATAACAATCAAACATTATTTTCTATATTTTTTTATTATTTTAAAAAATAAAAATTAAAAATTAAAAAATTCTCCGCCAACCAAATGTCCCTTTAGACATGATGCTCTAAAGAGAATTAATAAGTAACAAACTAGATTCTTAGTGACATCAGGACTGTTCGAGACCTATTGCACAAACAAGGATTTTAAATAATATATTTTTAAAAAATTAATAAAATTTATATTATCAGATAAAAAGTTAGAATAGTTAATTTAATTTATAAATATGAAAGATAGTAAATTATAAATAATTATTAATTTTAATACGACGAAGGATGTGACTCTGTGTGAATATTAAATAATCGATTAATATAATGATTAAATTTTATTTTTTATACATATTTGATATCGTATTTAACAATGCATCATATCGGTTGGACAATAAAATTTATATCATCTAATGTAAAAAGTTAAAATCTATAAACCTAATGATCCCTACCAATCCGCTAATAAATATTCGTCTGGAAGGACCAATATATAATAAAATTTATATCATATACTTAGATCACATGGAATTTTAAAAAAATATTGTGATTTTTATATTATCTAATAGAATTTATTGTAAAGTGTGTCGCACGTTTCATTTATATTTATGATACAATTAATATGAGAAATTGATTTAATATTTGGATCTAACTTTATTTACAAATATCATATTGAAAATTATATAAAAGGATTATTAAATGGGGGTCAAGAAGCAAACCAACCGTTCGATGCATTATGAACGGCGATGATGAGATCGCAAGCCGCAAGAAGACGACAATTAGTACCCATTCGACGTCGTCCAAAACGATCGTAAACAGCGTGTTTTCCTCCTCATCGTCGGTGGATCTCGCCAAGAACTCTCCGGATCTCGCCAAGAACTCTCCGCTTCCATGAAATTCTTCTCTTCATTGCCTTTCTCCGATCCATTTTTATACTAGCCTTTCCGGGTAAGTTCGATTTCTTTGGCATTTCTGCTGCTGATCGAGGAAAAAGTTGTATTTTTTCTTTTTGTGCGGAATTAAGTGATGTTGGGTATTCTTTTTCGTTGTCGCCGCTTATATTTGTTTGTTGATTTGAGTATATAAAGAAGAAATTCGTAGTTCCTTAATCGACTTTTATGTTTCACAGTCACGCGATCTGCCCTTTTGGGATTCTAGGGTTTTTAATTTTCTATCGAACGCAGTTTTAACTAGATTTGGTTTATTTTGTTTATCTTGTGCCCGACTGTGTTTTATATACTTATCTTTCATCTTTGTATTCTTGCGCCATTGACAAATTATTTGTGCCTTGAATTAGATAAACTGGAGACCAATTCCTCTTTCCTCAAAAAAGAAAAAGGGGGAAAAAAAAATACATGTCTGTTTCTTTGAAAGATAAAACCAATTGAAGTTTTTTTTTTTTGCTTCTTTCAAAGACATCTTTGAGCTGATTGCAAACTGTTTTTTAAGTTCCATTCTTTTTTTTTTCCCTTCTTCTTTCAAAACATCTTTAATCATCGCAGTATTGTTGAAAGTTTGTCTTGTATAGATCTTCTTCATAGTTTTTAGCTTCAGGATCCATAAATATTATTCTGGTAAACAAAAAATTAGAGTTAAAAAATTGTTATATTGATTCTAGCAATTGCCTACGTGAAAAAGCTTGTTCCATCTAAAAGATCAATACATTGAATGTCATGTTCATGTTAATAAGGACAGCTTGTTTGAGATTGAATGAGAGTGGCACAATGTTTTCCTGCACATTTCAGGATCACTTTAGAGGTTTTCAGGTGTGACTAACAAGATGAGTGGGTGTTTGTGATCAATTGTCCAATCTCAGTTCTTCACAAACAGTTTCAGAACGGAAATGTGGAGTTTTGTGCCCAATACCAATTCCAGAAGACGTGGCTCGAGTTCTACGAAATCAACCATGGCTAATCTTGATTGTTCAGATGATGAGGTTTCTTCCTGCACCAGTAAAGAAGATGGTTTTGAGTGTCCAATTTGCTGGGAATCATTTAATATCGTCGAGAATGTGCCTTATGTCCTGTGGTGTGGGCACACTCTCTGCAAAACTTGCATCCTAGGTCTTAAATGGGCTATCGTCAAGTTCCCCAACACACCGATCCAGCTACCTTTCGTGATCTCCTGCCCATGGTGCAACTTCTTGTCCTTACGGTTTATGTACAAGGGCAACCTTGCATTTCCCCGCAAAAACTACTTCCTCCTCTGGATGGTTGAGAGAATGAATGGCGACAGGCGAACATCTACCATCATCAATCATGCAGAACATGATTCTCTTTTGCAGTCGGCCGGCAACCTTGCCAGATCTAGTCATGGTTCCTACCACCAGAGCGGCCAACGAACACAATCACCCATTGGAGAAAACGCGCGACACAGGCAAACTTCGTCAGGCTCTTCCTCTGGCAACTACATCAACATACAGACAATACATTCTGCGCTGCGCAAGGCTCTGGATCTCTTCATACGAGTAACCGCCAAGTTTCCGCTGGTGATCGTCTTCCTGCTCATTGTAGTGTATGTTATCCCTGCAAGTGCTGCCATTCTAGTGGTGTTTATCATAATCACCATCCTGTTCGCATTGCCGTCCTTCCTAATGATATACTTTGCTTACCCTGTCTTAGACTGGCTCGTCAGAGAAATTCTTGCATGATTTATGCATCAAAGATGTGTTCTTGGCATTTGGTTTTAGGGTTTGATGTACTAGTCTGCACCACGCAGTATTTGATGTGTTACTAAAACCGCAAAAATCTTTTCTGACTGGGTAATTTTAGGGATTCAGGCGGTTTGCTCTAGCATTGTTCTTGACTGAATTGAGATTCTTGCTATAATGGTCTTGTTTCCTTGTACATGGATGTTCAGTATTAATCGATGCATTCAATCTCTTTCAAGACTCATGTTCGTAATCACTTTGCTAACGATCAAGCACATGAGTTTTTTGAAATTATCGTGTGAAATTTAATGATGTTGCTGTTCTGTTGAGCAAACAATCATAGCGTTATCTTTTCAGATTTTCACTTGCTGAGCCAATAATTGTGTACGATTTGTGCCTCTTACCTGAACAATTGAAAATTGATTATAATTTGATTATTACAGAATATATAGTCATTAAATATAATTGATTATAATTGATCTATTCATTGAATATTTGTAATTGATAATTTGATATAATCCTCCTTTTTTATTTGGATTTCTTTTTTTATCCGGGCTTGAGATTGACTACGACAAAATTAACTTATTCGGACTTGAGATCGGTCACGATGTGAGATGAAACTATGACAAATATAACACATCAAATGAGAAAGAGAAAAATAAAAAAAGATTTGATTTTCAATAATAAAATAAAATTTATTTAAATATAGATGATAATATAATAAGGGATAGAGTCTAATGACATATAAGGATTTATATAGTTGATCCTATTCAGTGTTCTAAAAATCGGCGATTTTGTCCGATTAGGCGGCGCTAGACGTCCAGATATTAGAGGCGGCCGCCGCGCGCGATTCATCGGGCGGCGCTTAATCGGCGCCAGGCGATTAATCGACATTAATCGGCGATCGGCCGATTAATCGTGAGTTCCTGGCGCCAACAAAATCGACACGCCCGACACGCTCATACCCGCAGCGACACGCCCGTGCAAATGAGGGCACAGGCGTGTCGCGCGCGACACGCGACACGCTGTGCAATCGCATAGCGTGTCGCGCCGGAGATCGTGTGCGACACGCCCGTGCCAAATGAGGGCACAGGCGTGTCGCGCCGGTGAGAAATGTGCGACACGCTCGTCGCACATTTTTTTATATATATTATTATATTTAAAATATTAAAAATCGATCGCTTTAGAAAGCAGCGCGCAGCCGCTTAGCGCTAGGCTGAGGCCATGCCGCTTAGTTTAGCTTTTTAGAACATTGATCCTATTTAGTAAGATAAGATTTTATTATTGTTATTGTTATCATACTTGGAGCATCATGACCCGTTAATGGGGTGTTATAACACCCCAATGGTGTTAAACACTATTATGAAGGGGTGTTATACATTTGAACGCGAGTGTGGGGTGGGCCAGCCTTGACTGACCCACCCCACATGTAATTTTTTTTTAATTATAAATATTAAAAAATTATAAATTTTAAAAATTTGAATAAAATTTTAAAAATAACAAAATTATTTTAAAAAAAATAAGATTATTATTAAAATATTTTTAAATTTATTTATTTAATATGATATAATTTTAAGATGATTGAGTGGAGTGTGTGATCCGTAAATAATGATTGTTAATGTTAAAAGGGATGTGGATGAAAAAAATATGTTGTTATAATGAGTATGTGACAGTAGACCCCATGCTTTTTTTATGAGGTGAAGGGTGTTATAATGGATAAGGGTTGTAGATGCTCTTAAGAAAAAAGAACCGTCACATTAGCGTCCCCCGTGTGGATGCTTTTAAGGGATGAATGGTGAGTATTTAGAAGTCAAATTGAATATAAGATTATTATAAAAATTTGCTGTAAAATTAAATGTTATGATAAAAAATATATAAGAAATTCTAAAATTATTTTTTTTAAAGAAAAAATCCGCCCGAAAAAAATTCATAACTATTGCAGTGGTTTAATTTAGAAGAAATAGGATAAAAGAATTTTCTTAAAAACAGATCATCTTTGACCTGTATTAAAGCAGTGCAAGACTACCCATGGCTCGTAATATTAGATTTTACATTATTTACATGGCCATTAGCTAATCTTCGATACGATGATAATAAGTTCACACAGACAATTAACTCGCTCCATTGGCACCGAATATCTTAGCATAAGATTTTACATCCCAGTGGCACGGTACAATCGTAAAAGTGCATAGATATTTCATAAAAAAATAGAATTCGATCTAATATTATTCAATAATAATTTAAAAAAAATTTCAATATTTTGAAATCTAAAAATTTATCTGCTAGATATTAAGATTTCGACATTGAACCGTCGTTCAAAAATGATGCGATTGCAATCTGAATTGAACCGTAAAAACACTACAAATGCTTTTCTGATTTATCATTGATAATCGATAGAGATCACTTGAACTTTGACTTTATTTGGCTCAATTGTTAACGAGACATCCTAAAACTCTGTGAGACAAAATCGATCATTTTTAAAAATTAATCGGACCGCAAATTCATATACCTTTATACCAATAAAAAAAAATTACATCAGCTACATGATCACAAGAAGGTCCCACCGATAATTGACATTTACAGTATGTTTAAAAATAAAATGAACAAACACATAAATAAAACTCTGCGAATGAATCAAAATAACCCATGCATATGCCAACATGCTTTTGTCCTCAAAAAGCCAAAAACAAAAAAAAAAAAAAAAACAAACGTGGGCAATCACTGTCGCCTAGATCAGCCTGCTGTACTCAATTCATCGAAGAACCAGGAGCAGCCCCCACAGTTACTCTCGGTGAGTAGTCATCCAGATAGAGCTTTGCAAACTCGTTCACCATCTCTTGCTTATGCATGAATTCTGCCATCTCTACCTTCTCCTTTGTCATCTCACCGACATCCTCGGCCGCCTTCACCACTCTGCCGAATGCAGTCGAGACCCACGATGCGCCGGTCGACACGTAGGGGATGCTCATGATGGTTTGCTCGGTCGCTGCAAGGGCCGACCTTGCGATCTCGGACACTTGCAGTTGTTCATCCACCTCCCTCAACTTCCCACTGACTGCAGCTGTGCTGCTGCTGATCTTCTCGCTCAGTCCGATCCTTTGGTCGAGCGAGCCAATGGTGGATGAGAGCAACTGGTGTCGTTCGTCGAAGGATCTAGCTCTTTTCAGTGCATCCTTGCCGAGAACATAGCCCTTGGCTAGCACGGTGCTCACCACTTCCTCTGTCTTCCTAATGGATCCATCGACCGGCAATGACTTCTCCTGCTTTTCAAATTTGCAACGCGGCGCGTATCAAATGAACAAAAGATGGAATATTAGGATCGAAATTATAAACAAAGATAGTAGGCCAACAAACTAGAAATATTTTTCTCGTAAATATCTATTTGAAATGATTGAACATATGTAACTAGCCTACAAGTAAAACATGCAATACTCAAACCTAAATGCATCATCGTCGTTAAATGATGCTTGTTTCAACTACTATTTCAGATTGATTGATTACATGAACTTTATGTTTTCATTAATAAGCTCCAAGGCTATATCAGTAGTAGTACTCAAATTAAGTAGATCATTTTTTATTCTAACAAATTAATATATGTATATATATTTATAATCTCTCAATCTATTGCACCTACTTTACATGCTATGCATGTTTATTAGAAAGCTTCGTGGAAACTTTCAATGACATAAATAAATCTGTTTCTTCTGAAAATTGAAGTACCAAATCATAAACAGTACCATTGTTAACGGAGATACTCACAAAGTTTGTAGCTTCAGGAGGCAACTGGTAATTCTCAACTGGAGTAATAGTGACAACGTGATTGACGATGATCATCGATCCCTGCAATCATTTTAAGACACAATACTTTTTAATTAATAAGATTGAACTCATTTTATATGTAACCCATTTGCTACCCAAACAAGTCACCTTTGAAATTTTCTAACTTTCAACTTACAGAAAGAAGCAATGCAGCATCCACTGCCTGAGCATCGTTGAAAGTGACATAAGCAACCTGAGTCATTTCCGATTCACTGCCAACAGAAAAACCTTGTGGGAATCCATCTATTGCTACAGGAACTTAACACACAAGAGACTAAAAGTTACCTTCGCATTTCGATATATACAATATGCCCTGAGAAGGAAATTTTTTTTTCAATATCGCTCACAGACGCAGCCAAGGGAAGGTTGCTAACTTTCACTGTTCTTACCTGTTTAAGGATAAAGAAAAAAAAGTGCTTACGAGAAATGATACAGTTACTTATTTAGCATCTAGAAAATCTGTCAATAATGCTGACCAAATTCTACCATCAAAGTTATTGAAAAAATATTGAATGGTAATAAGGTAGCAATAACACAACAAGCCTTCTTATGGTAGAAAAGAGAGGAAACAAATGACAGAAATGAGAAGGCGAACACAAATCGGATAAGTAAAGATCTAAGATCAAACAAGAGAATGCAACACAAGAGAAATTACGTTGTTCAATGTAAGAGCCTAAAGCCATGAGTTAGTAGGAGAAAATTCACTGGTAATTACCAGTGGTTATTGGGATCTAAGTGAATGTCTCTATTTACACATTTTGCATTGCACCGATCCAAAGTCAATTTATAGGGAATTGAGACATATGCAATTAGCAATATGGAATGCAAGATCTTTAAGGTAAATCAAATACAAGCTAGTTTACATGATCAATAGAGAAATAGGGGCCACCTTTTAAGTTTCATAAAAGTCATCTCTAGATTTTCCACCATTGATATTTTTTCATAAAGCCATGACATGCTCTATGTTGGACAATTCATATATAGTTTCACTGCCTTAAACTTTTCACGGAAGTGCTTTGAGAATTTTGAAGCTGCGCGAGATTCTTGATTTCCATGTATTGCCACTCGAAGATCCACCAAAGGAATAATCAAAAGAAAATCAAATTGAACTCCAATTTGCCAAGAACAGGTCTAATAGTATTGTTTATTTTCTATGCTGATTTTTTAAGGTATCTTTCTTAGATGGGGTACAATGTCCATAAAACAATGTTATTTACAGTTAATTTATGCTGTTCCTGATTATCCAAATCATGCTCTTTCAAACTATCATTTTTGAAAAAGATCATCTACGGGTGTATCACATGGATAAAATGTGTGTATAGCATAATAAATATAAAAAACATTCTAGCCCATACATCTGGAACATCAATTGTCCAACTTGGTGTGGCCCTTGGTTGTTGATCCACTCCCATTGTCAAGTTATCCTGCTTCACCGGAATCTGCAACCTCAATTGAATTATAATAAGGCAAAAAAAAAAAAAAATGGAGAAAAGAACGTGAGACTGAAGTTAATACTGAAATAGGGATATTGAGGCAAATCTTAACAACGACAACCATCTACTGCACGTAGAATTCACAAAGAATGGACCTAATGCTAGATGAAGCTATCATTATCCTTGCAAGCTTCAGTATAGCGTGAAGTACAGTAGAACAAGCAATAGATAAAGTGTCCTAATCAAGGGAATGCAGCAAATTTCAGAGTTGCGACAACAATTAATCACCCAACAAATTAAGAGTTTGTTTAATGCAAATTAAGGTAAAAGTTCCACTTCGAAAGAAAGCTCAATGGTGCTTAAAACATAGAGATGTAATCACATAGGTAGTACTAGAATCATAGTTGTATCAATTGTCACCCAAATAGAAAAGTAATCTTAATATATACAACCAATAAAGGACTTATCGAGTCCAAAAAAAAAAGTGCCATGGTAGTCATATGGCTAGTAGAATCTCCAAAGCACACCATGAAGCTAAAAGGGAAGAGCTCTTATTCTTCACCTCCTTAAAGTGAGGAACAGAATTCCCAAATCATGAAGGATTCACTAAAAAGATTCGAAAGCAACAAACGCCGTAATTGAAATTTCTTTTAAACTTTCAAAACAGGCATACGATATTCAGACCTCGATTCCCCAATTTCGCAATGCATCCTAAAGCACAGAATATGTGATGCTCGCGCACCAAAAGTCTAAAATACGACCTTTTAATGTTCATATCCATGTCTTATGGAATGAATCGGTCTCGGAAACAAAAGATGAATTCATCATATAATTAAACAAGTAAACAGCACACAACAAATCTCGTGCTTCGAGTAATGGAGAATCAGAAATCGGCTTAATCCCCCACCAAAATTAGGGAAAAAGGCAATCCACAAACTCGGAACCGGAATCCGTAAATTTGATTTAAAACTACACAAGCAATGGTTAAACTCACCATCATAAGCAACCCCAAGACGATCAAATCGAAACAAGCAACGAATGGAATGAGAGGTTCAATCACTCACCGACATTACGAGGAATCCCGAACGAACGGAAGGCGATCGAACGAGAAGGCGAGGAACCGTCGAACAAAAAGGTGAGAACGGAGAGAGAGAATTCGTGGCCGCGGGAAGGAAGGCTAGCGGTTCCCGTGGATTTGAGAAGCGTCTGCTTCGAGATTCGTGTCAAAATAATGCTTGGAGATTCGTGTTCAAGGTAAACTGGAAGATTTGGAACGCTTAGAGCAACCACAATCCTTCTCTATTATAACACCCTCCACCTCATTAAAAAAGTATGGGTCCACTGTCACATATTCATTATAACAACATACCTCTTTCACCCACAACCCTTTTAACATTAACCCTCATTATTTATGGGTCCCACTGTCCACTCAATTATCTTAAAATTATATCATATTAAATAAATATATTTTAAAAATATTAAAATATTTGCAATAGTTAATTTTCGACGGCTAATTGCAACAGCTAGTTTCCAACAACTATTTTACAAAATTATAATAATTGAAAATTACATTAATCGAAATGAGAAATACAATAATTAAAAATTACAATCACTCAAAAATATAATAATACTAGAAAATGAACGTTGAGTATACAATTTAGATATTCCATCTCGACCTAATATCCTAGCATAGACATTCATGTATGATAAGTCTCCGCTATCCATGCGAGGTGTCTTTGTTCAATATTTTATACTCCTTTAACTTCAAGCCGATTCTTAGATTTGGACAAGGCGATTTGCTTTGCTTTAATCTCCTCTGAGTTGTTTTTGCTTCAGATCGACTTCGGACTTCTTCACGCTTGTATACTCAGTGAACTTTGCGAAAATATTATTATAGTTTATTGACAGATCTTCCATGGTCGATTTTACTTTGCCATTTCCCTTTCTTTTTGCTGCCTTCTGTCCCATTGGACGAATATCTTCATCATCTAGGTTTATACTCACATCTTGGTTGGAGGAGGTGTTGCTTGCTCCCGACTCTGAGGTCCTCATCTTTTTTGTGGTCACAAAATGATCAGTGGACTGTGGAGTAAACATTGGGCGGTCTTTGACAATTCTCCATACATGCTCAAGATCGAATGCAATGCCATTGTTTTCAGATCGATATTTTTCGTACGCAAACCTCAATATATCTTCGTCACTATGACCGCTTCGATATGAACTGTAAACACTATTGTAATTTGCGTTGAATCGATATACCTTCTTTTGGATTGTATTGTGCCAATGTGACCGTATAACATTTGCACTTCTAGTGTTTAAATTTGAGGGACGATTCTCATTGTAGTAGCTTGCAACACGTCCCCAAAAAGCATCTGCCTTTTGATCATTGCCGATTATTGGATCATCGCTGATAGTGACAAAACTTCTCGCTAAGACCTCGTCTTCAACCTTTGTCCAACTTGAACGCTTTCTTGTACCTCAAAGATTTGAAATCGTTTTTTCAAAATTGACCACCTCAATTGGAGATTCACGGTCGGAAAGTTGAGTCTCTGGGACAAAAGTCGGAGTTATAGGTTCATTCGACATTAGAGGAGTGAAAGACATACCAGTTGTGTGCGGGGTACCATATCCATGAACAACCGACGACGTAAAATACGGATGACTCATATTTTGCCAATATTCGGCTGGAAGTGGTTGATATGGACCTCGAGGAGCATAATTTAGATGATTCATAGAATTTCCAAAACTTTGGAAATTTTGAAGATTTTGTGGAGGAAACGGTATATTTGGAAATGGATGTGGGTATTGATAATTTGGTGGAATTTGTGGATTTTGAGAAGATGAATATTCTTGTGGGTTGCTGGTAGAATTCAAGAAATTGGTAAAAAATGCTCTATTATTTTCATCCATTTCGGATAGAAAATAAGATTGCAGGAACCTAACAAAATAAATGGGAAGGATATTTAGAGAATAAAATTGGAGAGTATAGTGAGTTGAAAATGAAAATATGTGTGCATTTTGATGGATATATATAGATGAAATTTCGAACTAGCCGTTACAAAATAACCGTTAAAAAATTAATTAATTTATTTCAAATTGACCGTTTAAATAGCCGTTCAAAAAATTTATTTTTTATAATTAAAAAAAATATATATGAGGTGGTGGGCCAGCCTAGCTGGCCCACCACATATCCCACTTGAACGCGTTCAATTCCTTGAACGCGTTCAAGTGGAGGGGTGTTATAACACCCCTCCACATTGCGTTGAACGAGGGAGAGGTGTTATAACACCCCCATTAACACCTGCATTGCAGGTGCTCTTAGAATTCATGTTCATGGAATGCTCCGAGATTCGTGTTCAATTAGTTAGAAATCACGTTACTAATATCAAGATGTAGCTATTCAATCAAGTAGCTTGGCTGAGTGACGTTCTCGTACGCGTAGGTGCGCTCCATCCGTGAGCCACTTTAGTTGTCGTCGTCGTCGTCGTCGCACCGTCTGATCATCGTCGGCCATCGGATCGGACGCGATCGACGTGCAACTCGTCGACAGTCCAATGAAGCTCGGATTCCGATCGATTAGCGTTCGAAATCCGACGCAAACCAGCAGGAAATGACCGAACCACACGAGCGACAGTGGCGTGACCACTGCCGACCACGATCGAGCTGGATTCCGACAACGGACGGATCGACAGACGACGCCGGTCCGTCCGATATACTCGATCGGTCGCGATTCAACCGTCGACCGGTCGAATCGCGACTGAAATCGACTGCGTGTTTCAATCGTTTTTGGTCGGTTTGCGTCAGATTCCGGGCGCAAACCGACCGAAATCCGAGTCTCGCCGGACCGCTGGCGAGTTACGCGTCGATCGCGTCCGGTCCGAGACCGATGGTGGTCGGACGACACGACGACAATGATGGAAACGAGCATTGGTCGACGTGGAGCGAACAGACACGAAGAAATTCGTCGCACAGGTGAAGAAATATATATATATATATATATATATATATATATGAAAAATAATAATAATAATAACTAAAGATCCACATAAATAGCTCGTTCGAGGTGTCCATTTTTATCGTTAAGAATTAGTTATTGGTGGTCGGACAGTTAAGGTTTGCTATGAAGTCGCATTTTTAGATTTCCCTTTTCCGTTTTTATTTATTTATTTGTTTATTTCTTTTACAATTATTTATTCGCAAATTCAATTATTTTTACGGTTGACCGGAGGCAGAGATCGCCGGGAAAGATGGCCTACCGAAGGAGACACAGCACGGCGCGCTCCGCCACCTTTGAGGACTATCGCTCCTTTTCCTGCGCCGACGACGAAGGTGACTCCTCCCACTCCCTCGCCGCCAAGGCCATCCGTGCCTCCGCCGCCCACCGGGACTCCTCCCTCTCCTCCGCTTACGACGGTGCTGACGTACTCCCCTCTGCCACCGCCGATGGCCGTAGCTTCCAAAAACAGGTCAAGTTTCCTTCCTTTCATCGATAATCACAAATTGATTGGGAGGAGTTTTGCGCAAACGCAAAAATGCTGGTTTTGTCGCGGAGAGATCGAGAATGAGAGATGAAGAATCTTTCATCCTCTTCAGTTTTTTTTTTCCTTCAATATATTCATCATTTCAATTTACGCTTCAGATCTTAATTCGAGATGTTCTTCGATCGGAAGCCTAATTTGCATAATCTTTTGCTAATCGCCTTCTCAATCGCAGAATTAAGAAAAAAAACAATAACTGATTCATCTCCTACTGTTCTTCATTGATCTGTTTATGGACATTGCATTTGAGATAGCTTGCTTATCTGCTCATGGACATTGCATTGAGACTCGATCGATCGATGTAGGGCTCGAATGTCTACGAGTACTCAACGACGAGGAAGAACGTAATCGGCAGGCAGAGATTCTGGGAGGTTTTGGCTAAGAAAGCGAAAGCTATTCTCGAAGACGATGAACAGCCTGAAGACCATTCCCAGATGCTCAATTCAAAAGATGAACAGGTTTGCCTGCTCATCCTACTCGTTTGAGAGCTTTGTAATTCGGAATGAAACATGTTCTTCATTTATTTTTTTTTTTTTGAGATTTTTCAGGTTCAAACAAAGTGGCCGAATGAGAGAAACTGGAAGACAGACCAAAATCCTGCATTTCAGAAGGACGCCATTGTTTCTTCTCGGAAGGAATCCAGTGACACCCTCAAACAAGCATCGCAAGTAATGCTCTTGCAGATCTTTCAACACTTGAAACTGCAAAAGAAAAGAAAAAAGCTTGAAATTTTTCTCGATTCTTCTGCAGGAAGAAGGGATTCCGGCGACGGAAGGAACTAAGAAGCTGCAAATCAAGAAGCCTGAAAGTTCAGATTCGGCAAACGAAGCTGTGGACGATTTCACAGAGTTTCAGATCGAGTACGAGAACAAACTGAAGGCTTCTCAGAAGGTGATGATCGACGGCGAATGAATCGAAAGCGCAAGTTCAATGTTCCTTCGTTCGCGGCGAGAAGAAGACTATAAACTTAAGCTCTCGCTCGCTCTTTTCAGGTTGCAAATGCCATAGCCGCCAAGGCAAAGCTTCTCCTGCGGGAGCTCAAAACGGTGAAGGCCGACTTCGCCTTCGCCAAGGAACGGTGCGCTCAGCTCGAAGAGGAGAACAAGGCCCTGCGCGAAAACCGGCAGAAGAGGGGAAACCCCGCGGACGACGACGAACTGGTCTGTAACTGTATCCATGTCTTAACTCTCTCCGCTTCGACCACCGACCAAAACGAGGACATGCTTGATCATGACTCGATCGGCCATGGCCGAACCATGCAGATACGCCATCAACTGGAGACTTTGCTGGCGGAGAAAGCTCGTTTGGCGCGAGAGAACTCGGTGTACGCGAGCGAGAACCGGTTCCTGCACGAGATCATCGAGTACCATCAGCTCACGATGCAGGACGTGGTCTACTTAGACGAAGGCATCGAAGAGATGGCAGAGGCCGCGGCCGTCGGCCACCCCATCGGCCAGATATCGGTCCCTTCCTCGTCGTCGTCTCCTCATTCCCCGGTCGTTTCGAGCTTGACGACGGCGATGACTCAGAGTCCAAGCGTTGCCGTGGAGAAGGAGGTGAGCGCCCCGTCGTCGTCTCCGAAGATATGATCGTTCCTTGCATCGATCGATCGGCCATTTCCTAGGGCAACTCCCATCTTTGATTGCTATTGTATTCGTTCATCGCTCGCAAATTTTTTATATATATATTTTTTTTTGATGCAATAAAACAAAAAATTTGAGCATTATGCGAACATTTTGATGTTTATTTTAAGGGGAAGATTTCAGTTTAGAATATATATATATATATATATATATATATATATATATATATATATATATATATATATATGCTTCTTGATTTTAATTTAGGTGAATTTTTTTTAATACTGTGAATAATGATCGCTATAAATTATTTATTTTATTTTTAAAAAAATTGCACTATTGGCGAAGAAAAGGAGGAGAGAGAGAGAGAGAGAGAGAGAGAGAAAGGAGGGGGCAAATTGCCGTTTTTCCCCCAAATCAAAATTAATCGTGGCAAAACCCTCCTTCCTCGTCCCCAAATCGCAGCGGCGCACCATGTCGATGGCAATCGCCGGACCATTTGACTAGGATTTGGCCTCCGGCATGGCTTCGGAGAATGACCTCTCGCCCAGACTGGCGGCGTTCCAAGGCGATTCGTTTTCATTCCCGTGTGTCGACAGCGAGCGCTCCAGCCAAGGGAAAGTAAGGCCCGCCGGGTTTGCGGCCGTCGGCGGCGACAAGATATTTTCGGGAGAACGGGAAGCGCGATTCCTCAGTGACCTCCACCGGCGCCGTACCCAGACCCAGGGCTGGGGCGGATTCATGGACGGTGGCTCTCACTCTGGGGATGGACCCAACGTTGAGGGGGAGGAGGAGGAGGAGGAGGAGGACGACGACGACGCAGAAGGAAACGAAGAGGACGAGGATGTTGACGATGGCGATGGGCTGGTTTCCTTGGAGGAAGGTAACAATAAGATCAACTACAACAGCAGTGGTAGCGTACAAAGCAGTTCGGATAAAATCTGCGACGAGCGAGCGATTTCGCAGGAGCACCATTCATCTTTCGGTAAAGCACAAAGAAAAGCTCCCATCTTTTTCTTTAATTTCCTGTTATTTCCACCTCTTGATCGGGAACCAGTTGAGTTCTAGGATCGGGCAGAGGTGTCTTGCTGAAAGATGGTAATGGAGGAAGAGGGTGCCTAGAGGAGCAATCCTACGAAGTGAGCAGGATGGATGCTTGTCACAATGCGGTTGCGGTCATGGAAACTGAACCATACTATGCACATGCTTTGCCTGGAACGGATGGTTTATCCCATCACAAGGAAGACAGAGGAGGGGAGAATGGATGTGGGTTCAATGGTCGAAAGGAGCAGCCTGGACTAGCGACTGGTTATTGGGAGACGTTGAGGACACAACTATCAGATCCTACGACGTGAGTTTATATATTATCATTGATAAAAGGTTATTTTTACAGCACTCGATCTCCAAATGATGTAATCTAACTAACAATATTTATGCAATATAAACAAGTTCAGCTTGTGTTCTGGATTTGGATGATAAAGACAGACTTGTTCGCCACCCATTGTTTCAAACACACTGCTTTAGTACTTAGCTAATATACTATGTTTTGGAGATTTGATCGGCTACCATTATATACTCTGCTGGGTCAACAAGTGAACATCTTTTGGGAAATTGGTCTAAGGTCTTTAATATCTTTACCTTTCAGATATTAGGACTTAGTTTACTAATTTACTTATAGATTGTATTATACCAAAGTCTTTAGAAGTTCAATTGTTTAGAATGTGCTCAATTGTGCATCAGATAGACTTATCTAGGCTCCTGAGGAAGATTTTCACTTTTTATTTATTTATTTATATATATGAGTGTGATTTAACTGTTTTCTTTCAGGGGAATCCTTATGGATGATGCAATGATACTGTCATGTGGACATTCTTTTGGAAATAGTGGAATGCAGCGTGTTTATAAAATGGTCAGTTAAGACCAGTTCTTATGCTATTTTTCCATTTAATTATTGGCAGTGTGAATTTTTTCTTTGTCAACCTTTTGTTGACTGCTATTATGCTCAGGCCTGAATAGCAACTCCACTGAGAATAAAAATTATATGATTGTATGTGCGATCTCTAAAGAACTAGAGGAAGATGACAACATATTTTTAATGGTTATGCACTTCGGTTACCCAGACTTGGCGTGGATACCTAACAAAATGGGTAGTGTTCAACACCATTTTCTAGAAGTGAGGAGATAGGAACTTGACAAATAGTGTTCATATTTTGAACAAGGATATGAGGTTGCAACAAAGATTCAATTTTATTATAATGTTATAGTACTCTTTTGTTTAGGCCTTACGATGTAGGAATAAAAGTCTTACAATATTGTAGTTTTGATCATGATTTGGACAATAGGACAGTGTGATTCTACAATCTCGATCATCTTAGATGATCCATAGACTTATGTGTGGGAATGAATTGGGTCACCATGTAGACCATTGAATCTCTAGGACTAAACATGAACATGTGCATAAAACGTACGTTGTGTTATGGTGAAAAATTTCCAATTTTGCCTAAATGGACTATCCCAAGGGACCCATTTAGAAAATTCTTTGCTGATAGGGTCAAACTCACACCTATGATCATCCTCGACTTGCCTTTTGAATTGGTTCAACTCTAAATCATAACTTCCCAAGGTTGAGAAATTTTGATGTTAACACATCATTACTTAAAAACACATCTTTCTCTTTCCCTCCCTCTCATCCCAACCTCCCCACCCCTCCTTGAGGATTATTGCCAAGTCATTGCATCATCAGGTGAGGGTTTGTGTCCCTGCTGCTTCCTCTTGTGCCTTCTGTTATTACATGTCTTCTCTCACTCATCTCTGTTCTGTGGGTCTCTTCCATTGTTGACCTTGATCAGACTGCAGTCATGTATGCAGTCCACCATCTATACTGCTTTCTTTATTCTGCTAAAGCATTTCAAGGACTCAAATTACAGTTGTCACAATCATCATTGCATGGTAAAGGTGTGAGATGGAATCTCTATCTTCGAGTCAGACCTCTGGTGTTGTTATGGCTTTTATGGGCTGATTTCTTATTAGGCTTTCTTTTGAAACAAGAACCTGTTGTAATTGTTCCATTGTTGGGACAGTTGCTAGTTTACTTTATTTTATGACTTCTGGAGCCCTGGAAATAGAGTTATTCAGTAGGTACTTAGTCAAATATGGGCAACTAATTCTTATTCATCATTCCTTGTTTCCCTCGAAGAAGAAATAAAAGTATACAGTAGTTGATGCATGAATTTATCAGGTTCTTTTAGAGGGATGATAGCATCGTGATAAAAGGCTTATGAAGGCATTATGGTGATTACAATTTGTAACTTTGTGAAGATATATCTCTACAAGTTACCAACAAATTTATGTGACATGAACAGTAATATCAATAATTCTTTTTGAACTCCATAATGCTAGCTAGTTTAAATATTTTCAAAGTTTTCTGGGAGAAGTTTTAACTATTTTATTTTTTAAAATATCTTTGCTTAAATTAGTTGAGCTATTGGATATTTGACATGTTCTGTTGCTTATTTTTATATAAATTCAATCGGAAATTTTACTTGTATGCTGCATCAGTTTGGTCCTGATATAGTTTTCCCTAAGAGTTACTTTTAGATAATTGAGTTTATACTGATTCTTGGGTAAAAAAGATATAAATTTATAATTAAACTTCTTTGCTTCTCCATGCAGAAAGCTTGTATAACTTGTTCTCAGCCTGTATCAGACTACTCAGTTCGACCGAATTTGAGTAAGATTTCATTTTTTTTTCTCAATGTATAAAAAAAATATTAACTAAAATGGCTGCTGTTTATTGTTCTCCTCTGTGGCAGTGCCTGTTGATAAATTTCTTTTACTTTTTCACCTGTACTGGCATCTCTTCTATTTCCTTTATGACATTTTTTTTTCTGTAATTCACATAACTTGTGTACGATTGCCCTTTGCTTACAGCATTGTGGATATTTCACATGTGAATGCTTGTGACTATGTATGATTCTTGTGATTCTAAGGGGTTATTGTAATTTGGGAGGACAGAAAGCAGAAACACTTGGCTCGTTTCCTATATTGTCTCTTCTAGCTCGTGCGAACAAAGTTTGTATATGTTTGATCCAAAGCATGGAATTGACTTCAAACTAATTTAAAACCTTTTTATGAGTACTTGTCCTATCTTGCTCAAGTCCTGTAGGTTTTATGGCATGGCTCAGGCAAGTTGAGGCATTGCTAACGTGATTCCAATTAATCCTAGGTGCATGTTTTTTTCTTAATACCGCCTAGGCAATAGCTTCATCGTGACTAATTGCATGGCTATAGTGCAACATTGCATTTTTGGCTATATCCATTTTGGATTTCCTATGATGCATTTAGCAAACAAATGGAAATGTATATTTGAATTTACTATGGTTTGTTTGCACTATAGTTTGCATGTAAGAAATTATCCAGTAACTATTCCTGTATACTTGGAAGCTATCTCTTTTCTTCTAGCATTATGATTCTGTATTTGTAATTTGTTGTATAGTATATTACTCATATTCCTCTAGTTTGTACCTAAGGATATCAGAGTTGGTTGAATCAATAGATTAGACAACTCTATGAGTTAGCTCACGCTACTTCTTGCTACTACGAGCAACATTCTATCTCACATTTCACATCTCTCTCATCAGCTCTTCGTGCTGCTGTTCAGGCATTCCGTCGTGAAGAGGAGTTGCATTTGTTAAAAGCATCAAGAAGAAAAAGAGAGAAGTTTGAGCAGGTGAGCATTTTGATAGGGTTCATTAAGCTCTTTATGTGGATAGGTTGTATTTTGCATCATATGTGGTTTACCAGGCCTAAATCATTCCCTTTTCCCTATCTGAAGGAAAAATGCAACAATAATGATTCATTATCCATGGATCTTTCACGGGGTAAAGGTGTCCAATTTCCATTTGCTGTCTCTGACAGGGTTATTATCAAGGTAAATATCAAAATGCTAAAGGATTGTGTGCTATGCTGCATTATCTTTATTTTACTGACCTTTAAAAAAATTCACTCAGGGTAACAAGAGGACTCCGCAAAGATTTGTTGGACGAGTAGCGGTTGTGACGGCACAGTGCTTAAATGGATGGTTAGTTACTTTAGATCGCGAGTCACTTTATTATGGTTCTAGATGCCAATCTACATGGTTAATTCAACAGCCTTATCTTGGGCAACTATTACTTGGTAATGACCTGTGCTCCGGTGGCATTCTTAAGCTAATTTCTGATGGGGTAGAACTGATGAAATTCAACTAGGCCAATGAATAATAGTGTCGTAGAATACCAGGATAAGTGTTTGTGCACGATGGCAGTGGTTGTATATGCATGCCTAAGCTTAACGTTAATCTTTCGATTTTTTATTATTTTTTTTCCATTTGTTTTGTCATTTCGTAGAACAATCTCATAAGACTATTAATGCTTTATAGGTACGTTGTGAAGACATTGGACAATGCAGAGAGCGTCAAGTTGCAATATCGATCGTTAGAAAAGCTTCTGGATGATCAAGGCACTGAGATGATGTCTGACAAAATCATTGTTCCCAATTGGCTGTAAGGCATTGATGTTGTACAAGAGAAATGATTTATAATTTATCCTTTTGTGCTGTCGAACTATATTAGATATAATTCCTAGTAAGTGAAAATGCAGCTGATATGGTATACACTGTTTGTATAATGTGTTCCTAGTAATTTGGACAAGCAATATTCCTAGTAAGTTAAATGCATCTGCTTGCCCCCTAACTTGGGTAAAACGAAGGTTTCTCATAGGACAACTACAATCCTAGACAAAACCTTTCAAGATATACTGTCATGCAACTTTGAGTTCTAATCTTCTAGGGGAGCTTGTTATCTTGCAACTATGTCAGAAGCATCTCTTAATTCTGTTTAAACATGAAAAGGCCAAGTAACCAAGCAGTTAGGTTGGAGCTATCAGTGCCATATGATGTCTGATCTGTGCTATAGTATCTTTTATCGCAAGGTTCGTGACACTGTGATATCAGTGTGTGTGTGTGTGTTTTCTGCTGTTTTGTGATTTCAATATTTCTAATTGGCGAATATCTATGATAATCAACTGTGGAGATGGTTCAATTCAGCTGAAAGTTGGTTGAAGTGAAAGGTTGACTTGCTTAGCAACGTGCATCAACAATGATATCCAGGTATGCATTGTCAACTTCTGCAAGGATTATTAGAGTTGTTTTGCACTGATTGAACTATTCGAAGGTTTTTATTGAACATCTAATATTTACTGATCAGTTTCATAGGAATTCAAAATGCCATTACACTGTTAAAACATAATGGATTCCTTTATGGCTGAAGAATGTCCAGTTTTTGTCAAATAGAGAGGTGTGGATGAGGGGCTAGGCTAATCAGTGGTTCGAGTTGACTGACAGGTCGAGCAGATTAGGTGGCCCAGGAGAGTCGACTGGATTAAGTGAACTGAGTCGACCTATAGGGGTGGCCGAGGAGGCCGGGCAGAGTAGAGTGAGTCGATTGGGTTGACAAAATTGGATGGCTTGTGCGGACCAGTTGACTAGGATTGGTTAAGTCAGTCAGTCACATAGAGCTAGCAAAGTGGACCAAGACAAGTGAATCAAGTGGGTGAGCAGCAAGTGTTCTCATTCCATATAATCACAAGAAATTATTTACATTTAATTGGCTTACCATTACCTCAAACAACCATGTTATCCATTAATTATGGGGCATTAAATTGTGTCTCTTCTGAAGGTTTGGAGTGTTGTCCAATCCAACAGATAGACGGTTGAACTAACTGCATTATGGCAGACATTAACATTTATTAAGATAGTTTAGCTGTTATTTATCTACAATTTAGGCTCTTATGCTTCAATGCATTTATTCTGCTCAACTGTCCACGTACTAATCCATTAAAGCCTAATGCCAACCAAAAAAAAAAAAAAAACTCATCACTTAAAAATTATTTCTTGTAGATATATGACCACTAGCATTGGATCCAAATATATAGGATGTCACATCCAATCCCATTGTTTTTTTTGTTTTTTTTTTTGTGAAGCTTGAGTTTTACTTGCAAAAAAGAGAGGCTAAGCAATCGATTTGCGATGACCCATTTAAACATATTTGTTTTGACATGGTCTCTAAGGGATGACATGGTGACTAAGATACGACGATATTTGTAGAAATGATATGAATTAATTTCAAAATTTTAAATTTTTTTTTTGAATTCAGATGATCTTCAAGTGTCTTGATCGCTACGTCAAAGTCCATAAGATTCTCTGTGATTTACCTCTCTCACAATAATTGTGAGACAAGTCAATAGGGGTCACTAGGTTAGCGATTTCAATTTTTTGCAAAGGATTTGTTTCGACTTGTCCCCTCAGAATGGTCTGATGATTAGAACAATGAATATGCTATTATAGATAGATAAAATCGAATTTCGACATAAAATTTAGAATCTTTAATCATCAAGTCAAGGGACAATCTTTCTTTCATCATTATTGAAGGACCGATGGTGAAAAATATTGGGATGAGTATAATTGTATTTTGCTACCGATAACTTGCTTCGACATGTTTTAGTTGGCTCAATTTTCAAAACTCAACTATCGAATACCCAAGCTACTCTCATTGCAACGTATTTCTTTATTTTAATCATATTTAGATTATTGTCGAACAAATCGTGGCTAGGTTAACTATTTATGATTTGTCGATCCTAATTGCCACAACCTACATCCCAAGGGCACCACATCTCCCATATGCAACTTATAACATATTGTATCCAAACGATGAAAATGCAACTTCACAAATGTTTTTTTTTTTTTCTGTTAAAAAAAAACTACAATAAATAGGAGAAAACTAAGAGAACCATGTATAGCTGTAACATTAAGGACGTCCATAATTAGCGTCTAACTCCATTGAAAATACTCTCCAACAGATGAGAGGCTGATGGGACGATCGCAATAGTGAACAGACTTAATAGGTTGGGAGACGGACCTAATTTATTATGCCTAATATCTACCACCTAACGACTTATTTTGAAAAGCTCAGATTTTGTGGTGAGTGAAAAATCGATGTCAATACGAGGGGATGTTCGGATACCCGTCTACCGTTTAATAGCCATCTAAGCATGTATAGTTGCTTTTGAATTTATACAATTTACCTTTCGCCAAAAAAAAAAATTGAAAATAAAATTGAAAAGCTCAGCTCTAAACTGAATCGAAATCTAAATGGTTTAGGTTGAAACTGAACTAGTAGGTTTGATTCAGTTGCTCATTTTCACTGATAGAGGCAAGTTTCGAATCCAAAACTTAGACACTCTCATCGCAAGAGCTTTACCAGCAGGCCTACCTAGCACATTCTCCTAAAGGCATCGAGATACAAATACAAAAAAAAAGGCAAACCACTGCAAACCCCAGATTCAAACTCTTTTCACAGTATTAATTAAACACTTTGGTCCGAGCTTCTTCCACCAACCAAGATCCACAGCGTTGTCCAAGAGTCTCCATCAGCATTTATACTACAATTAACTCTCCCGTCTCCCTTCTGCAATTAAAGCTTCTGTCTTCGTTGGCTGTTGGATCGGGTCAGAATTTAATTTAGATCGTCGATGATTAGGTCGAGATAGATTAAACCTATCGTCGATTAACGATGAAATATAAACAATTAATTCTTGCTAATTCCCCAGGTTAGTCATTTTCCATAGTTGATGAGCATCTAGAGCCGACAATAAGAGTACATTAGTTTAGAATAACTTGACGTAACAGAAGACATGGACTGTAAACGAATAACTTGACGTAAATAAATTTAATGTTCAATTCGATAATAATTCATTTACGTTCGTTCAATATATATCAAAATCAATTAATAAATAAATTTAATCTATTTAAAAATTATTTATAAATTTATTTATACTCATTTATAAATAAAAATTAAAATATTAAAAATTTAAATAATCAAGTTAGCTTAATAACATTTAAATAAGTGAAACTTAAATAAGTTTTAATCCAGCTTTAATTTGATTAGAAGCTCAATATCCATTAAACAAACCAAATTCAATTCCAATTCAAAGTAAAAAAAAAATCAAATCAAATTTGAACATATTTTTAAATAGCTTGGTTAATTTTGAATTTGATTTGGCTCAACTTGATTATTTTATTAAATAAATCTGAACACCGTAAAACTTAATTTGCTTGACTTATTTACCGCCCTAAGCTAGTTGAACAAAGACCGCAGACCTGGTAGAAAATCTCACTCTGTTGGTTCAAAATATGGATACGCTACGACAAATAATTACAATGTCGATAAAGCTCAAAAGCTGAGGCTGAGTCAAAGCCTCACGGTTCTAGTTAAATCCTCACAAATGCAACTAAAAATAATTAGTTTTACAAAATTAATTTATCAATTTTCTTGTTTTTTTTCTTTGATCTAAACACGAGTCAACTCAAGTTCATTCCAGATGCACTCAAATTCAATTCAACAATTAGGCAACACGTCTCCACAAAGTCACATCTCCATAAAATCACGTTTTTATATCACATCTCCACGATTCCTTTCCAAGGTGTCCACGTCATGTCTTCCCTAAAAAAAATATATTCTTTTCTACGTATATAAAACTAATGGGAGAAAAATAAGATCAAGTAATCTTCAAGACTCCTCTACTTTAGATATTTTTCTCTATTCTTTTTCTTTTTCTGATTTGACCGTTGGAAAAGCTTCGCTGAATTACTTCTCAACCCTTTTTTAACACATTCGAATTCGTTCGGGTCTGAAGGATTTTCCGTTCCGACAATCGATTACAAAAGTTGATCAATGGACATCCGATCTCCGTCACATTTATACTCGATCTGAAGAAGTTTTGTAAAAAGAGATCGATTTGATTAGTTTGTTGTACTAAAGATAAATTTAATTTATACTCGATTAGTCAAAAGAGTTCGATTAGGACTAGCTTACTGAGTCCTCTTATCTCTTGATCTCGGACGGAAACAACTGCATTAAATTTCCAACTGCCCCTTCTACCTCCCTCTCCAATTAAACTTCTGATCGGTCCCAAAAGCTTCTATATAAACTGTCCATGGCAGCCTTTCTCCTCCCACATTTCCGGTCGAGTGCAGAAGATCCATCCAACTCATGGCGCGCTCAATGCCTCTCGCGACCGCTCTGCTTCTGGTGACGGCAGCCGTGCTGGCGGTGGCGCCGCCGACGACGGAGGCGCTGACATGCGGGAATGTGCTAACGTATCTGTCGTCGTGCATCCCGTATGCGAGAGGCAAGGGGACTGTACCACCGACAGGGTGCTGCAGCGGCGTAAAGAATCTGAACGCGGCTGCAAAGACGACGGCCGACCGGCAGACGGCCTGCAGCTGCCTCAAGAACGCCGTCAGCTCCATCAGTGGCCTCAATCTCAACATCATCAGCGGCATCCCGTCTAAGTGCAACGTCCAGATCCCCTACCCCATCTCCACCTCCGTCGACTGCACCAAGTCTGTCTATACCCTAACCGACTGACTGACTGACTCTTCCTCTTAACAAACTTCATTATTAATAGATCATTAACTTTTCTTTGGTTGATTTGATTTGCAGGGTGACATAAGAATCTTGAGAGAAAGGCGACCAAGTGGACGTACACTGCGTCTTTATGGGTTAGAAGAATAAGGACCTGGAGATGTCACGCGACATGTTCAAGCATTACTCCTACCTATTTGCCTTTAACTATGCGTTTTAATTTTACTGCTTGGGTCGTCTACAGTATCACTACGTATGACACTGTACACGTATGTCTGCATGCAGTGCATGGTACGTACGTGTTGTAATGTCATGTCACACAATATTTAATTCTAGTCTACTTCGTGTTGATGTTTAATTTATTATTTGTTGCCAACTATTTGAGTGAAAAAAAAAACACGTGAAGATCCCCTGCCATACGTAACCAATTTAACCAAAATGCTAGAGAAGAGATTACAGTTAACAGCTATAAGCTTAAGCATTAATAAGAAGATGGATCAGTGTTGCTGCGTACCTTGAGCAGCATTCCGAAGAGGGTCGGGCAGTGTTTCTGGAAATTGAGCAGTGGATCACTTCACCCTGTCAAAATCAAGAATAGAAGAATAATTCAGTCCGATTGAAAACCATGTTAAAAACTGATTTGTCACGGATTTGATTGGTGAGGAAGAAAAATTGAAGACAAGGGAGTAATTTTGTTCGATTTTCATGTATGTTCTTCCCACCAAGATCCACAGCCTGATATCAGTCTCACTCAGCATTTATTCTGAAATTACTATCATCACAGAGCAGCTGTACTATTAGATGCAATAAATTCTGACCCCGCATGAATTTCTGCCAAAAGACTAGCAACTTTACATGTTGCGGACGCCATTAAATTACTGCATCACTTATATGAGCTTGACCCTGTAGCATGCTCGTAATGAATGCTTCCGTATTCACTGACGACGACTTGCAATATCTATCTGAATTTTACTGATATTTGCAGGAACAAGGATTAAAACATCTGAAGAATCGTTGAGGACCAATAATACAGACAAGGAAATTAAGATGGATACTAATACTTTGGCAAACATTTAAGTTTTCATTTATAAGACAGAACAATATTGCTACGAGTTTTAACTAGGTTGAAATATTTTTTAATTTGACTGAAACCTCTATGTTATACTGTTACTTCTTTGCTTCGATATATGTATTTTACTTTTAATTTTATTCGAGTTAGAGTATTTAAAGGTAAATTTCAACCTTTGCCTGATAATATCTTTAAAACTACAAATGGGTTGAACAAATACAACCTATATTGTCCAAAACACAAACCTAGAATGAGATGCATGGTTAGACTGTGCAAATTTGTTGAAACATCTAATTTAATAATAAAACAAATTTAAAAAAAAAGATAATATATAAACATTACGTATCAACATCAAGTAAAAATTGCAGATTATTTGACAATGCTAGTGGATTAAGAGAAAACAGCATATTATTTATATATCATTCCTCTTTCTTTGTGTTTTATTCAAAATGTCAGTTTTTTGGATTTCTTCATGAATGTACTTCATCTCTTTTTCTTCGGTATAAAACATTACCTGATCAACAATGGTAGTCCAGAATCCAACTGCCAAAGTATAAAGGCCCCTTTAAAAAACTATTTGCAACATTCGAGCTCCGGAGTGGACCATGAGAGAGATGGAGTTAGACACCATATAGCTTATGTTCTTTAACATCTTGAGAACCTAAACCAGCGTGCGAGTAGGAATATGCATTTATATATGTATGCATCAAAATGACATATTCAACTGAAAGCCAATCTTTTAAAAACTTACCACCAAAAACTCTGCCTAGATTGCCAGAGATAGGATTCCTGGATTAAATGTGGATGTGCAAGTTCTATATCCTGTCAAGCCGGCCAAACAACTACATTTTTGTTTATATCAATTCTGTTTGAAGATCTCAGTCGGCTGCTATTACCAGGCCAAGAAATCAGGCTCTGAAACGGCACAACAATCACAATACTTTGAAGCTATCCTCTTAAATCAGTTCAATCGTACTGCAACCGGGAAGCTTTGCTATGCTGCAACCTACTAATCCAGATCTCAGGCGTCCAACATCAGCCCACCTTCCAGCATTTGCATAGATGTTTGACATTATAACATCTGCCTCACTTGGCGCTCCCAATTTAGTAAGTTCTGTGAATGCACTCTCTGCAAATTCAACATTGCCATAGACCTTACAAGCACTAAGAACTGTCTGCAAATAGCACTGAATTTGCCTTGACAGGCATCTCCTTGATCATTTGATATGCTTCTTGTATCAAACCGCACCGGCTCAGCAGATCGACCATGCAACCATAGTGTTTTAGGTTGGGTTCAATCTTGTACTCCTCGATCATTCTCTTGAAATAAACTTGTCCCTCTTTTACAAGTCCCTTGTGCCTGCAAGCAATCAATACTCCAACAAAAGTGATATGGTCTGGCCTTGTACCTTCATGGCTCGTCTCCCTCTCCATCGAGGCAAATAGATTGAGAGCCTCCTCTGACTGCCCATGAAGGGCCAAAGCCACGATCATTGCATTCCAGCTGGTTACGTGCTTCAGGCGCATTTCATCAAATAGTTTCCAGGCCATGATCAAGCATCCGCATTTGGCATACATGTCTAACAGAGCATTACCCACATACCCTTCAATTCGATAACCATTCTTCCACACATAGAAATGCACCTCACGACCAAGATCCAGTTGACCAATTTCCGCGCATGCAGCGAGAACAGACACAACCGTCAGCTCCGTCGGCGTCACATTGTTGGCCACCATTTGCTTGAACAAATCCAATGCGCGCCAATACTTCTTCTCACGAATGTATCCTGAAATCATGGAGTTCCACGAAACGGCATCCTTCTGCGGCATCTCACAAAAGAGTCTACTCGCGGAAGCCATGTCGCGCGCACGGACGTACCGCGTGATCATGCTGTTCCACGAGGAAACATTCTTCTGCGGCATCAGGTGAAAGAGCTCGTCGGACGCGCTGAGGTCCCCAATCCGGAGGTACGCGGACATCATGACGTTCCACGAGACGATTGTCTTGTGGGACATTTCGTCGAAGAGCTTGCGGGCGTCGCGGATCCCGAACTGGGAGTAGAAAGCCATCAACGAGTTGCGGACAAGGGGATCGGAGTCGAATCCGAGGCGGAGGATGCGGGAGTGGATGGAGGAGGCCGAGTGGGGGAGTAAAGAGGAGGCGGCGCGAGAGCAGGCCTTGAGAAGGAAGGGGAAGGTGAAGGGGGACGGGGGGATGCAGCGGCGGCACATGAGGGAGTAGACGGGGAGCGCGGCGAGCGGGAAGATGCTTCGGGAGAAGGCGCGGATCATGGGGTCGCACAGCAGGGGAAGGGCGGAGAGCGGAGCTGCGGAGAAGAGGGAGCGAGCGTGGTGGAGGCAGCCCCAGGAGCGGAGGGCGGCGAGGGTGAGGAGCTTGGCGTAGAGGCGGATGCAACTGTCGGCGGCGAGGGAGGACTTTACGACTAGGGTTTGCAGCTGGAGTAGGTGGCTCATGGTGCGGCATTTCTCCAGCAGCAAAGCGACTTGTTCGAACGAGTACGAGGAGGAGGAGGAGGAGGAGGCTGTCCTCATTAATACAAGACAACATCTATTCGAAATCGGGGAGTATATATATAGCCCGCCAGCTTCACGCTATGCCCCACGATCAACAGTGAAGTGAGGAATTTTAAATAAGACAAGAAGGGCCGGTTCAATCGGTTAGCTAGTGTTGAGGACTGGATGAGCGGCCCAATCTAATTACCGGAATTTCCTACGAGCTTTTTCTCGATCCTGAAGAGAGTAAATCACGATTAATCCGTACTCTATTATACAAATCTGAATTCGAAACATGTTTTTAATTGATGAACAGCAATTCAAGCCACTTGAATTAAACTATGGCATCGAGTTTCAAGGTCGTAGTGCCCATGTAGCGATTTGAATTTTGAGTTATAAATCAAAAACAAAACAAAAAACAAAAAACAAAAAACAAAAAACAAAAAACTAAAACTAAAGCATAATCGCGTAATTCCAGTTCCAATCCCCATGCAATTTCGGCACCGTGTGCTGTGCGTCGATACTGCTTAATATAGAAGTCAGGCATTGTGCTTTTGCATGTAGAGAGATGGATGCTGTTTGTCGTAATGCGTCGTCTAAGAATGCCCGAGGAAAATAAATGCTGAATGAGTTGAGTAGCAAGAACTAGCATTCAAAAATGGAGCATTAATCGATCGAGTTTCAAAATCGTTATGGCAAGTTCTTCGAAAAGTCATTTTTGCTAACATTTGCCAGCAAAAATATAATACCCTGGATGCAAGCTGTACATATTCACTTTTGCTAAGAATTTACACAGCTCACATCACCCTTTCAAAGCAAATCGCCATCCCATAGTGGTTCATCAATATTATCATCGTTGTCCAAATGATCGGCCATGGTGAATCTCAAAGAATCATCTGCGCGTGGAGTCCCTTCTTCAGAATGCAAATTCAAGCATGATGAACCAGTTGAAACAGTATCGGTGGAACCATCACAAAATAACTGGCTGTTGCCAGCAAGTGCAGAACTATTGTTCACCATCTGCACGCTCATTCGAGAAATGAATCCTTGATAAGACACATGAATACTGGTCGAATTAGAAAAATGAAAGAAGAATGCTACTCACATTGGTACAAGAAAAATTTTCACCCAACTTGTTGAGCACAGCAGGGAGGACATTCATCAACTGTGGACCAGTTACAGAGGGTGCAGAAGCCATAAGCATATGAAGCGTCTCCCTGGCATTCTTCTCTATCAAAGATTCTGTCTTTGGAATCAGAGGGGTTACGAGGGTTGGAAGCAATGGTGAAATAACAGAAGATATAGCCGGTCCAGCACTAACTAGATAGCCCTGACCAGAAGAACAAAAATTGAACATGGGGATGTGGACAATTGGATCAGTCATAAAGGGTGTAAATATGGGAAGTTGTTGTGAGCATGGCAAACTCAACGTCACAGAAATTGATGAAGGAATTAATGGATCAGGAATCAGAGATGGGAGAGACAAAGCTTGACACTCAGCAACATCAATGGGCAGCCTAGATGGAACAGATGCAACTGTGGACGAAGCAACAGGCAACAAAGAAGACAGAGGTGGAAGCGGTATTAACTCGGAAGGTGTGGATGAAAGATGGAAAGGGTTCACCGTGTACTGCAGTGAGGATGGACAAGGGGGGCACCAGCAGTAGTAGGGAGAAAAGGAACTCGAACTACTAATCTGTGTAAGTGGTAGGTGAATAGAGACTGGGTTGAGCGTTGAGAAAGGAGACGGCAATGATGGGATATCAGGAAGGCAACTGGGTAGTGTTGAACTTCCGCCGGTGTTGCTTGGATTGTCATTCTCCCGTTTGCTCGAGTATGCAACATTTGAACTTGAAGGAGAAATTGAAGTAATCAGTTCAGAACTTCTTGTTGACATGCTCAGATGGGCATCTCCATGGTACTTAATTTTCTCCCTAGTTCGGATGGAGGATAACATTCTTGGCATTTCATCTTTGAAACTGTTTAGTCTTGGACTAAGACTGCCTTGGCATAAAGAATGAACCTTTCCGGCATGTGCTGACATAGTACGGGAACGAAATGATCGCGAAGACTGACATTCTGTTTCAGTGGGACAGGAGGCAGCTGGACTAACTTCTGCACTGCTCGAGCCCCCGAGAAGATATGCCCGAAGGTGAGTAGCAAATGAATCAAGGCGTGATTCAGAGATTCCAGTAAGACAGGACAAAGAGGGCTTTTTTCTTAGTAAATCTTTCATCTGTGACATGCAAATTATTAATAGTAAGCAAGCATTTCTCACCAAATAAACCACCTACAACAGGTTAGAATATCAATCTGATGAAAGAACAATGTACTAGTAAACTACGCTATTCTGACTTGCATATGTGAATCAAACACGAATATGGACCCTGAAGACCAAGAACAATGTACTAGCAATCTTTTTTCACACTGGGGACATGGGAACTCAAAAAAAAAAAATCAAAATTTTCAAGATTCAAATTTCAGACAAAGGTACGAGAGACACTGGATCATAATAGTATACAGTGCATATAATATTATATAAGTATAATGTATACATAGTGTCGATAGTTTAGGGGTTTGAGAAGGTATAAAAGTTCAGGGAGATGAGGGTTTCTTGAAATGGTTCCTAACCTAATTGACTTACTATTAACGAATAGTAAAACACCTCCACCCACAAGCTCCACACTTGTCGCCTTCTCACTTCTACCTGCCCAGCCTTCTCATAATCGCTTGTCATGTCTGATCTTCCCTTGTTTGCTCGCCCACCTGTTCCTACCTCATAATAGTTTCCACATCCTGCGCTAGATCATATTTTATTCCCCTCACACTTCTTCCTTCTATGCTTATTCTTCTTCTTACTCATTTCTTCCTCTATATTTTGTTGATTTCCTTTTGAGAAGATGACGGGTTCAACGGGCTACATTTGTATATCATACTCATGTTGTATCATGTCAATATGGTATGGGAGGAAGAACCACCGAGTCCAATTAGAAATGCTAATAATGTGTAATGCAACTATAGAAGTATATTAGAGAAAGAATAAACTGAAACCTTATCAAGCAATTCAAGTCCATGGATCTTAGACTTCTCAGAACACCAATAATACAAGATCTGTGGTCCAGGTAGCTTTAGCAGGAAGGAACGGCCAGAAGTATCAGCTGATATTTCTTCAATAACCACATTAGGACTATCAAAGTCGTTGCTCAAAACAGCTAATCTCTCTGTACATCCATCATCCCCAATGAATGAGAGGCGCATGTTAGAAGATGGCAAGAGATTGAGATTCAGTTGTCCCCTGTACAAAGACAGAAAGCGGCGCCTAAAAAATTTGGCAAAACACCACAAGCAAGAATGTAAATAAAATAAGTGAAAGAACATTCAGTAATGAATTAAAACTCTTATTACACTTTTGACAAATAATTAAAAGATGAAAGAAAGAAATTTAGGTACAGAATATTTACTCCATATTAAAATTTTTGCAACTAAATAAATATGCTCAACAGGTAGAGCAAAGTCTGTCAATTGTAGATGGTAAAGAACAGGAAAAAAAAAACCTAGACCACCTGGGTGTTTGACACTGTATTTCCTAAAATATTTACATAATCCATGATGTTGGCCTCAACTTGGAGTGTTATTAACAAAATATCATGTGTCTGACTTAAGTAGAGGTAGAAAGGAAAAGGTAGATGGAGGGTCAAAATTTCTAAGAACATAAAATAAACAAGCTATCTTCTTATAAAGAATGACACTAAAACAACTCCATTTGTCTGTGGTTTTCGAGCACCAATGCTAGCTACTAGAAGGCATCTCCCGTAGGAGTTTACCTTCACTTAGGAAAGAGGTATATAAGTTAAAATTTGTGAAAAGACTTAGGAATCCAATAGGAAAACATTCCCATAGAAAATTTAGCACAAAACCAACTTATTTTACCAACAACTATGGGAAAAAGTTAAGGTGAAACGAAAAAAAAAAAACAGATAATAACGATATTTATACCAACTAATTGAAAACAAAAACAAAAACTGATTGCATTAGTTCCCATCTTCATAACCCATTAATTTAAGAATAATGTTCACTGTTTTATATCCTCGTGGAACATTAATTTCATAAAAGGATCAAACCATGTCATGTGTGAAACAACTTAAATCATTTTGGCTGAATTAAATTTGCATTACAGAAGACCAATAACAGAACGCAGAAAGGTAATTCTATTAAAGCAAGCAAAACAGTAATAGTGGGAACATGACATGAACAGTGAAGACCAACACAGGCCAAACAAGTCTTATGGTCCAAGAAAAGGGCATTCCTAAATCAGAAAAATATCTTCCTGCTAAAGAAAAATGTCTTAAACACCCCTTTTCTATACTAGAGCTTCGTATCACCAGAAGAGAAAACCAATAGAAAGAAGTAAAGATATGGAAAGAAAGTGAATTAAAGCATACAATTTGAGATTTTCTTTAGCAAAGTTTCCATAAACGAGATGAAATTTAAAAAAAAAAAGCAATTATATTTTTATTTGTTTCCATATTAGCGATCAGATGATGATCAAGGAGATAATTGGGATCAAAGTCTAAGAGGCAGAGGCTAAAACAACAACATGGAGCAAGTGACTGGTCCAGGCTGGAATGGTACATGCTATGTGATTTATGTGCATATGTATATATACATACATGTATACATATGAGAAAAAGGAAGTGAAAATTTTTCCTATCATTTCCAAATTTCTTTACAAAAAAAAAAAAGAATCAATCTATCTCTGCCCACCCTTTTTTCTTCCTTTCCAATTTAGATCAAATAGAAAACATTAAAGCCTAGGAGATAACTATCCTGAACACAATAAACAAGTGCTCATACATAATAAACTGTCAAATACAATGGTATAGCAAAAAATTGAATTAATGGCTAAAAAAGATAGCATACAAGAAAAACGACTACAAAAGCTGAATTTATAAGGCATCGAATGAATAAGGCTTACATACAACAAAATTTTTTTCCTTTATGCAATGGTACAAGTCTAAAAATACTTGATATCAAACTACAAGCGTGTAATTTATCCACCTAACTTGCATAATAAAATACTATGAATCTTTCTCCAAAACTCAACCAAAAACTTAGCATGCAAACCTCCTAATAAATATCTACTGGTAGAAATGGATCCTACTGCTAGAATCCACTGGATATGAGAACAATTATATAAATAAATGTATCATAAGTCCATGTAAGAATCTACCTTCTTTTGCTCATAAATCACAGATCTTAATAGAACATCACAAACGCCCAATTTACCTACAAATCAAAAGCCAATTTCATTTGAAATGATGAACTATGCCATCACTAGTAAAGCTCAGATAGAATCCTGCAATCATTAATAAACAACAAAGACGATATATCTTCCAAACGCTTGAAAAAAATTAACTTCATATAAAAGTGCAAGTGCAATCTCACATCCAAACAGTAAACTAGCTAATGGCCTGAAACCACAATGATAATTGAAGTGAAAAATATGACAAGGCTAGAGTAAGACAATTGAAAGTCCACTATTCAAACTTGATAGAATGGCACCAAATAGAGAAGTGCCACAAAGTCAAAAGCTATCCCCTCCATACCAGGTTAGTAAAAGTGAGAAGTCCCTATCCTTCACATAGCTGATAGTGATTATCCAACCTATTACAGTTTTAAATCATGAGCACAACTTCTTAATTATGTGGGAGACATTAAGTTTTAGTCATATGTTCATGAATGGTTCAGAATATTCTAATGATTCATATTTTGCACCATCAAATGAATAAATATCATTATACACGACCCTTAAATTGCCATGAGAAAAGTTTTAAATGAGATTATTGTTAAAATTTCTTAATAGCATATAACTTAAAATCAAGGTGTCACTTTTCTGATTATGAACATTTCCATTAAATATAGAAATTCAATATTCCTCAAGGATTTAGAAATGAGGCTATCAAAGACAGCCACATTATATGTATCATGATGACCCTCAAGTATCCTCTAGGTTATGAATTTGATTTAAAATTATGTAAAATTAAGAGAAAACTACCATCTTTTTCCTAGCCTTTTATTTACCACCATTGTGTACTTGAATAGAAGGAAAATAATCAAGAAAACAACCGTTCCTACTAAGAGAATTCTGTAATAAGACATTCACAAAAGTATAAAGAAGCATAATTTTCAACAAAGAAAGATTTAGACGAATTATATCGCAGTGTCTTATTTATGACACCTCATATTTTTTAGTATCGATTTCAGATCATTTACTTTTAATGTGCAAATTCAGTGGTGGGTTACTTTTCTGCTTTCCAAATGCCACATATCTGCGATGAATCATACAGTAGAAGATATTAATGCATCGCTCTCATGCAGGGCTCTCTCTCCCTATAAACTACATTGTAAAAATTCCAAGAATGAAACAGAAGCATTAGATAATTTACAATGGATGCAATGGAAACAGGAACTGACCTGCATTTTCATGCAGAATCGCTGCAGGAAAACTGAAATTGTCAAAGATCAATATCCTATCTGAAACCTTAATTACTTATGAGTCATACAACTATGAAAATAACTATATTTATGTTTCTTAATAACATTAGTGAACATAACAAAGAGTAGATAGTTAAAGAAAGAATTCAGCTGCTGAATTCGCCAAAGGCAGTAAAGAAGATATGAAGAAAAATAAACAATTATATCAAAGCAAAAGAAAAACAAAGAAAGAAAGACAAACTAGATTATCCTTCTGTATCTAAAGGAAAGGTATAAAGAGGGAAAGATAAGCTTGCCGGTCACCTTTTAGCAGTCGGGCATAGAATGCTCCCTTGCTTCTTGACCTTCCCTACGCGAACAGAAACAAGAGGAACGCACAAGCACCTTGCTAACATCCCTACTTCCGATGCTTCAAAATGCTGATCACAAATAATAATTAAAATAAATAAATAAAAATAAGCGCCACCATAAAAGGGAAAGGACTAGAGTAGCGAAAAAGAGGATTGCTATAGCATTTACAAAGAAAATGAAGCTAACTTTCTAAACTGATGTTTTAGCGGAACGCCTAAATTATAAACAAATCCAGATATGAAACATGATAATTTCCAAGATACGGGAAGGTGATGAACGGGAACCTGGCTTAACTGCGCCAGAAGCCTCTCCTCCGCCGGGCTGCCTGAGACGTTAAGCTTGAGCAGAGGCTTCGACCTCTCGTCAGCACGGCAGGCACCAAGAACCTGCAGATCCAGCGCCTGGAGCCACGGCAGCACCGCGGCTTCCCGTTCATCCGACTCTCCACTGAGAACATCTCTCAGCCTCCGGAAAACATCTTCCCTGGCGGCGCTAATTCGCGGAGGCGGGGCCGATCCGGAACCATTGTCATCGCTCTCACAGAATCCTTCGGAGGCGCCTTCGTCGGGGAACTGGTCGTAGCCCTCGCTCCGGCCTAGGTCGTCGTCTTTTCTCGGAGGAACCATGGCGAAACCCTCACGCTTCTCTCGCCGATGAGATGGACAATCAGAGCAACAAAAACCGATCGGACTAGCGATGAGGAACAAAAATCGGACGTGAGGAAATTATAAAGTGGAGTTTTGGGGAGGACTCGCAGTCCGCTGCGCGTCATCCGCCACGTGGCACGAGCGTACGGGAAGCCGACCTGGCGCCGTGTTGGATTTTGAGCCACGCGAAGACAATGGGTCCCACCACCCAACGTATCAATCATCCGCCAAAAAATTTATAAAGAAAAGAAAAACAAAGCCGGTTCGGGCAGTATTATTTAACGTCGAAACGCACCTGGATTAGTATTGGTGGGACAAAGTGGACCCGCTTTGGGGCAGCATCTTGGACGAATGGGGTCGCTGGATGCAGTCGTTCTGGAATGAGATGCGCCCCTGATAGAACACGCAAAATATCTTTTTCGCTCGCTTCCTCTGGGCCATTTTCAACTTTTTGCCTCCTTACCGCAAAGTTGCCGATAATTATTTGTCATTTTGGCCCCCACAACGCTGTGATGTCCACGCAAACATTGCAATGCTTATGCCTTGTGCATTGGAGTCAACTTTCTTACACGACTCCAGAAATATTTTACAAAAAAAATTCTTTTAGGCTTTTTCTTTTATTATTAATTTAGATATTTAAATTTCATTAAAAAATTTTCTCCATTTTTTATCTACCGATAAATCCGAAAATAAAAATAATTATTCGCATCCAGTTCACTTCAGGCGTTTAAAAGCCCTTTGAAACACTAATTCTGACTTTACCTCACGTAATTTCATCCATAATTCAAAGATAATTCAGGATTAAGAACATTCATAATATAGCAGCTACATATGGCTCCCTAAATATGAAAAAATAATTTAAAATAACAATAATGGTCAAAATGATCCTCATAGGGATGACGTGGTGGCTAAGGTACGACGAAGCTTGCAAATAAGACAAAGATCGATTTTGAATGAGGTCTAAAGATTTTTTTCTGAATTCAAATGACCCTCATGCGTCTTGACCACCACATCATCAAAGTTCATAGGGCTCTCTGTGATTTACCTCACTCACAATGATCGTGAGACGGATCGGTGATGGTTGTTAGATTTGCAGATTCCAACCTTTTATGGGTAATAGTTTATCGTCGCTCCAGAGACGTGGTGCAGCAGCAAAAACAGAGAAGCTCACAGAAGAACATAGTTTGATCCTCTACTGCGATATCGTTCAACGATAAATTTAGAAAAATTCATTCAAAGCAAGAGTTTAAATACAACTTCGAACGACGTATCGCTCGTTCAGAGATACGTCTAAACTGAATCGTGAAAAAACTATAAATGCTTTCTTAATTTACTCTTGGTGACCAATAGAGGTCACTTGGACTTTGACCTTATTAGTTGTTGACAATATGTCTTGAAGGTCTGTGGGGCAAAACCGTCACTCCTAAGGATTAGTCGGACCAAAAATTCGAATACCCTAATGTCAATGAAAAAAAAAGTTATCACCCACCAAAGATACGATGCAACGGAAAAAAAAAAAAACATCCCACAAAAAATACACAATTTGATTCTCTATTAAAATAAAATTCGACAATGAATTTAAAAAAAACTCACGAGGACAACTCTTTATGTAAAAATTTATCCGATGGATAAAATAAAATTGTAATGTTGGATAGTCTTTCAAGAATAACAACACGAATGCAGAACCAAAACTAATTTTAAAAAATAATAAATAAATAAAGTCGATGTGCATTGCAAGATCATATTAGCTGCAAATACCAATTCTGTGCCATTGACATCTTAGCTGTTTGATTAGCAGATCATATTAAGTGTCGATGTGCAATCATATAAAATAATATATATTTCGAATCAAGTGGATTTAGGTCGACACATCACGTTGTTACGTAAGTCCTAGATGAGGTTCGTGCATAACAAAATAACAGCTCGCTTAAAGAAGTCAACCATTGCAAGACGCGGTCAAGTAGAACAAATCAAACTGCTAATGTTGCCTTGTGCAGCAATGCGTTGATATGGCACACAAAGGCGGTGCGTCGAGCAAATATGGCGAGCAAAACCCTATGAAACCTTCACTTCGCCGTTTTAAAACTTCACGTATAAGCCCATAAATCACGTCCCGTTTGAGATTAAAAAAAAAAAAATAGAGAAATAGAGAAATGAATTAGTATAAATAAATTAATTTGTAAAAGATTCAATCTAATAGTCTCCATCAATCTGTTCCATGATTATTATAAAAGAAATAAATCACAGAAAACCCTATGAGTCATGACGTAATAGTCAAGATATGTGAAAAATATCTGGATCCAAAAAAAAATTTAGATCTCCTCTAAAATCGACAAATAATAAATTAACAAATAAATGAACGAGCATTATTCAATTTATAATTTTTGATCATTTATTTTTAAAAATAATATGAAACCGATATATTAGCGATCCCCCACCGCTATCTCTATGTGTGGAAGAGGGTAAATCAGATCTTAGATGACTAACGCAGAAATACGGAGTCATCGATAGCTTGATCGTCACCTTCAAAAATTGACCTCTTATCTTTTCAAATCTTAACACGACTACGTTAGTCATCTAGATTTATCCCCAGGAGACTTTGAACATTTATTTTAACGAATGAAACAAATTGAGAGAGAGAGAAAAAAAAGTTGATTGATTTGTTGGTTTAACCCACTCAATTCATATGGCTTTCTCAAACCAATTTGTATGCCCAATGTAACCTGTCTAATTCACCTCGAACTGCCTGCTCAAATTACCTGACCTATGTAACCTGCTTGAACTGACTAACTTGCATTATTTGACCGAACAGATTAATTTATTACGACTTGACCGACCCAAATCTATCATGATAGTGCATTTATAATGCATAAACGTATGAAATGTTCCATTTTTCCACAACTATTCTACTTGGTGCAACATCATTTAGAGGGTGGTAAAAATTAAAGTGAATGGTAATCTTACGGAAACAAAAGTAGACTTGTGCCAATCTTACGACTAGAGTATTGTATTTTGGTAAAAAAAAAGCAATTGCAAAGGATGATCAAGGAAAAATATCGAAGAAAACAAAGGAAATAAAGAGTATACCTCCGTGAAAAAACAGCATGACCACTTCAAAGCTGTGTTTCTTCAGCATGGACGCGTTCAGCATCTGAAAAGTAATCCTAAATCTCAACCTAAAATGCAGTTCCATCGAATGGAAGGATTTCACCAACCGACACCTGGAAAAAAAATATATAATTGAATCCCTTTCTCTGAAAGCCTGCAATAGTTAAAGAAATCAAGGAAAGCAAGTTGAGTAGTTTTTTCTGCCAAAGATAATCCATCGAGAAGGGGTCCATAAGTATAATCCTACAACCGTACTACATGCCTGTTGGTATTAATGGCCCACCCACTTTTGACAATTAGAAAAATTTTGTCTGTAGTCATAATGTTCATGGTGATGAACAAATATCCTCAATTATTATTCATTTCATTGACTTGCCCGCACCGCGACTTTCCTCTCTGCAACCTAAAAAGGGCCGCGGCAGGAAGGGAAACAGAGAAGCAAATGCAAAAGTAAACACAGAGGGAGTAAGCTACACCGAAGGGGTTTCCTATGCAGGTACCTGGACATTATTCCAGCAGTTTTGGGAGCGAGATAGAGGATTCCGGTGTCAGGCATGGGGGGCCAAGAGAGCCTGATTTGTCGATGAAATCGTCGTATGACAGTTCGGCTGAACTTGGTAGGCTGAAGTTGCAGAGCCGGAACTCGTTCAGAGTGAAAGCCCAGGGAATTGCATCAGGATTCGTGGATTGCTTCGTGCCGCGTCGTTGCATCACTGGGAACGATGCAGATCCAGAAGAAGGCATGCTGGACACATCTGATTATTCGACCACTTCCTGTATGTTCTCATCCTTTCCTAACTGATCACAGCCTTGAAATTCTTGGATTGATTGTCAGATTAAACTCCCAATATGCACTGTTTTCATAGTTTTCATGTACCCAAAATAAAAGATAAAAAATTAGGATATCGAAAGCAAATTTGGCAATGAAGGCCCATGTTGAATATGATGTGGTTTCAAGATTTTCTTGAATCTTTCTCATATATACAAACGCCCATCTTCCTGCTTAATTGTTGTCATTATCATAATGGGTTATCTACTAGTACTTGATGGACCAGGCGAATCATTTTGAGATGAAGGCCTACTTTCACATGGAAGTTGTTTGCCACACGGGTGACAAGAGGTTGTGCCTATTTGAAAAAGGACTTGGCTTGGCTCAAGGTGGATCCCATGGTAACCTGCTTCAAAGCACAAGCAGGTTTTTGCTGACCTAGGTATGGCGAGCATCTGATGTGATTTTGTCACATTGGCACACGTTGGGTAAGGTTGGCGAGCTTTAATAGATAACTAAGAACCGCCAAGTCTAAGTCTTGGTCCACAAACTATTGGAAATAACATTTATGTGACAATAAGAAATTTGAGTTAATCGGAACACTGGGGACAGACTAGGTGAACTGATAGACAGTGGGCACATGTTTAGCTAAATAGGAGGGCATGCTTAGATTTTGGCTGGATAGAGTTTTAAAGGGAGTTCACTTATGGAAGATAAAGGGGGCATGTTACATGGCAAACCACCAAACATGGTTTTCTTACAATGCTTGAGCTGTGCTGGTGGTTTATGTATCCGTGGCACCATTAATAAAAAATAACCAAGTTTTGAGGACTTGGTCACATGAGATATTTGAAATGATACTCTACGATGGGCATAGCTTGACATTGAATAGGGAGAATGAGAAAGAAGAAGAGGAAGACCAAGAAGAATTGGATTTGGAATTGGAAGAACAAGAGGAAGAAGAATAAGAGTACAACCAAGGTCTTTTAATTTGCCCTTCCTTGGTGTTGTCTCACCCTCTACCAAAAGTTGTTCTGATTACCAATTTTACCTAATCAATACAATTGACGAGTCAAAGTTAACTAAATTTGCCTAATTAAGTTATGCAAGTGCATGCATTCCTATATGAAAGGAATGCTTATACCATGTAACTAGAATAAGACACAGGATGTCACGATGTCTGTGAGTCAACCTAATGGTGCTAATTCTAAGGTAGAAGGCAATCTTAGTGAAGAGATTTTTGAAAGATTTCCCAATTGAGTCAATCCCAACTAAGTGATTTTGGAAAAATGGTATCACTAGTTAACACAGTGTAAAAGATAAAATAGGTCTTCTCTACTAGACTCTTGTATTAACAACTTATTCTTACATTATTTCCAGGATCCTTCCTTTCATGCCCTCGATAGTTCTCCGTTTCTACTTCGAATCTTTTCTACAAAATCAGAAAATTAATGTTCAAATTTTACCTTAAAAATAATGGAAAAAAAAAAGAAACAGAACTTAGAAATGTAAGCCCATTTCTTTTCATAATCAATTTATATAAATAGACATGGAAGTGAAATCAAGATGCCATACTTAACCTGAAAACTTTCATTTTTTATCACATTTGTTTGTATGGGTTGTATGTGAATTATCATCTTCATACAGCATTAAAGATGACTTTCACAAAACTATTGCGATGCAGCTTCAAAACTATCAACTAGCAGTAGCAACTACAGATACAGAACTCAAGCTTATGACAAACATGAAACACAACACGAAAGGATAAGCTTTTCTATAGAAGAAATCAACAAGGCTACATCAAATTTTGCCATAGAAAACAGAATTGGGCAAGGAGCATTTGGTGCAATATATAAGGGCAAACTCAAGGATGGATCCCTCATTGCAGTGAAACAAGCCAAAAAGGTAGGAAGCACTTTTTAGTTATCAATCAGCTAACTGTAGTAGCATTTTTTTTTCCTCTAAGAACAGCGATTGCCCTTAAAAAGTGAGAAACATAAAACTAACTTCTGCTGATTGAGAAATGACAGAATATGAATAATACGCACTTAAGCGTAGAGTTCAAGAGTGAAATAGAAATTCTGTCACAAGTGGAGCATTCAAACCTAGTCAGACTTCTTGGATATCTGGAAACTGATAGGGAATGTCTGATCGTGGTTGAGTATGTCAGCAACGGCAATCTACGCGAACACTTGGATGGTAGGCCAATGTTCTTTTTCCTACACTAAAATCCATATTGATTCAGAAAGAAAAAGTATAGAACATTACCAGGTTCTATGATTTTCGAGATAAGTATGGATACAATGTTTAGCTGGTTATATACAATTAACTGAAATTTTGATAGGTAAATGCAATTCTATGCAGGAACAAGAGGAAGTGGTCTAGAGTTTGGGGACCGACTCAACATTGCTATTGATGTAGCTCATGCTATTGCTTATATGCACACTTATGCAGGTAGCTAATTGTGTGTTTAGCATGGTTATTTAACATTGAACTTTAGAAGCCACCAACATAGACGTTTGAAATAAAGGGACTGGAAAATTTAAGAACATGGCAATAACACTCCTACTAGCAACTAAAACAAGAGAAATTGTGTTTTAGCATGACAGGTTACCTACATATCATAATCTTCTTAGATATGACAGACCTCTGAGATAGAATCTGTCAATCATTGACAAACTATAAAATTATAGTGATACAAGGATAAGATCCGTGTTGTAATTTCAAGAAGAAACATATCCAGATTGCTGCTAGAGTAGATAATGAAATAGCCGAGGGAAATAGAACTGACCTTCAATTAGCACGATTATCTGATGCATTACAACTCAGAAATGTAAAGCTCGATTCTTTTGGTTTGTTTGACCTGGCAGATCACCCGATCATCCACAGAGACATTAAAGCCTCGAACATCCTGCTGACGGAGAAGCTCCGGGCGAAGGTGGCTGACTTCGGGTTCGCCCGGCTGGCGGCGGAGGACCCGGAGAAGACGCACGTATCGACCCAGATCAAGGGCACGGCGGGGTACGTTGACCCGGAGTACCTTCGCACCTACCAGCTCACGGAGAAGAGCGACGTGTACTCCTTCGGCGTCCTCCTGGTGGAGATGATCTCGGGGAGGCGTCCCATCGAACGCAACCGCGCCAGCCGGGAACGCATGACTACGCGATGGGTAGTGCCTTCTTTCTTCGCCCTTTTTGGGCTCCGTTTAATCGCTCTCCCATCGTCGTCATCGATCTAACGGGTCAATAATGCGGGTTGATGGGCGCAGGCGATCCGGAGGTTCAAGGAAGGGGGCGTGGCGACGGCGATGGACCCGCGGGTGCGACGGAACCCGGCGTCGGTGGGAGCGGCAGAGAAGATTCTAGGGCTGGCGGAGCGGTGCCTGGCGGATGAGAGAAAGTCGCGGCCGGCGATGAAAGAGTGCGCTGAAGTTCTGTGGAGGATCCGAAGGGACTATCAGCTCATGCTGAAGCCACGGACGGGGACGGGGACGGCGACGGGTACGGCATCGGCGCCGTCGTCGTCGTTAACTGCGATCGAGGAGAAGGAAGAGGTCTCCGGAAGCAGGGAGGACGGGAAAAAAAGCGCGAAGAAGATGGCTTAAAATGACATATCTTTTTCCTCTTTCATAAAATACATAATGTTTTAGGTGTTTTTGGATTTAAGAGTCTACAGTCTTTGAAGTCATTAGTCGCAGTTGGTAATTTTTAATTAAATATTTTTTCTGGATTTAAATATATATAATTTTAACAAATTTGATTCATTTATTGTTATATAAATTTTACATCTTAGAGCATGTGAGAGAGCTCCTTTATAGTTCCTATTGTACCACATCAATATCACATTAAAAATAAAAAATTATATTTATCTCTTCCCTCTACTATAAAAAAAATCTCTCAATAATTTATTCATAGAACTCACTTTTTTTTATCAAATATTTATTTAATATAATATAAAATAAATAAATACATCATAATTAATCAATCAATGTACGAAGTTTCTTTTCGTTCCTAGATTTTTTTTTCGCTCCCCAACTGGGAGTCGCTTCCGTCCCAAATGGTATCGCTCCCTCCCACGATAAAAGGGAATGGTCCCTCCATTGCCGGTCACTCTCGGTCCCAAATGGAACCGCTCCTTCCCATTGCTAGCTCATCCTAGTGAAAGCTCAAAGAAGTACTCTTATTGATTTTTTTTTATTAGTACCTATTATTCAAGTTTTTGATTGATTTTAAAAATAATAAATCTCTAATGATACTAAATAATTGCGATGAATTCGTTGCATTCTTAATCACATTTTACTACCCATCAAACAACTTTAAAAAGATAATTATTAATTATTTAATCACTCCTTTGTCAATTATTCTTGAGCCATAATAAACTGTGTGTAAGTAGGAAAAAAAATACCTATTTATCATTTTACACATAGGTAGAAATATTTATAAATACGAAATATTTATCATCTTCTGAGCTAAAATTTAACTAAACCTTTGCTCAAATTATTAGCACTGTAGACGATGTCAAAAATCCAAACGAATTGGCGAAAGGCCGGGCAAAGTGGAAGAATTATATTACTATTTTGATCCATGTTCAAGACAAGAACTTTGTATAAAAATTACACTTTATAGATATGACACTCAGGATTCAATTCGAGTAAAAATAAGATGACAGTGGTACGATACAATTACAAAGCACTCAAGGAATTAAAAAAAAAGTTAAATCTCATTTAAGGATGAATATTTTAAAAAACAATCTCCAAATGTATATAAATTATAAATACTCAAGATGCATGCCGGTGTAATGAACAGCCCGATGCTCGACAAATGGTACCTCTTCACTGGAAGACACGAGGCTGTTGATTGATGATGATTGTCGCTAAACAGATGATATATTGGATCAAAACAATAAATCCCCTCGTGATGGGCCATTAACTAGAATAGTGCTAAGGATAGTCAATTCTCAATGCAAAATCTAAAATCAGCATACCCCTATGATTTACCTTCTTTCATCGTAACCGAAGAACCAGCTTTTGTTGCTGCTAGAGTTGGAGCGAAGCAATAAACTACAAAGCAAAGTTACATTCGAAAAGGAGACAGTTATAGGCTTGCAATTGAAATTCTACTTGGTTAAACTGGAAAGTCAAAATAAAAATAATTAATGTAACTGCTACGATACTAACACACTAATTGCTTCGCATCTTGGATAAAAAATATTAAAATACGCAATTATATAGAGAGAGTTGAGTTTGAACATCTCAGCATTAATTTCCCCACATTTTTCTTCACGGGCAATCAAAGTGCAAGGATAACGAAAGAGATTTTGCATCACTGATGTTCTCTCAAAGAATGAGGAAAATAACTCAATATCAATTAAAAAACATGGTCACGAGAAGAAAATCATATAGGAGAAATATGTAATAAAAAGTCATGCAAGAAAATTTATCATAAAGTATATGAATGTTAACGAAAGTAAAGTTGTAAACAAACCAAACATACATAAACAAGTTTGGTATTCGACTCGATAAGAGTCCATTTATGTTTATTCAATATGCATCAAAGTTAATTAATGAACAAACTTGAACAGCTTGATAAACTAAATAAACAAACTTGAACACATGTGCTCAGCTTGTTAATATTCATGAACAATGTTCGTAAATAATATTCGTAAATAATATTTTTGATTAGACTCATTTAAAAATTATTTATAAGCTTATTTATGCTTATTTATAAATCAGAATTAAATTATTAAAATTTTAAATAAATAAATAAGTTTGACTTAAGAGTTTGATAACTGTTAAATACGTCAAATTTAAATAAGTTTGAATCAAGCTTGATCCAAGTTTGAATCGAGCTTGATTAGAAGTTCGATACCCATTAAACAAGTCAAGTTCAATTCAAACTCAAACCAAACTCAATCTTAAAAAAAAACAAGCCAAGTTTGAATAGATTTTTCAATAGCTTGGTTAATTTTAGACTCGACTTGGCTCAGCTTGGTTATCTTATCAAACAGACATGAACACTAAACTTGACTTGGCTTCGCTCGTTTACAGCCCTAAACGAAAGTCATCTACAAAAATCCAATGGTTATTGACCGAAATTTTAGACATTCCAAGAATTTGGAAAAGAAATTAAGAATATCAAAATTCATTCATAAGATAGAAACTGTTACGGAAAAAATTAATTACTAATAGTTAAGAAATATGCATGCTAAACAAACTAATTGTGTGAACAATAGGTGACCCGAATGAAGTGATTTTAGCCAAAAGAAACTAGACAATCGTTGTAACAAGAATAAAAAAAAGTCTCAATTGGCTTGAATTGATGATAGTGTGAGAGTACTTAATATGTAAGCCAAAGACGTTAAGAGAAAACATATACTAAAAAAGTTCCATTAGGTTGATGGGGGGATCTCAGTGGAATAAGCCATCTTCACCACCCATAATGAGTTGCAGAAAGATAACGCAGAAAATAGTCACGTCACAGATCAAAACACCAACCAAGTCACAAATAGTCCAATCCTAAAAAACTATATATAATGATAGTGATAGAATTAATTTTGTTTTCCTTTGGAGTATTTTGCAACAAATTTAGCTTTGCATTATCAAACGTTATTTCAATTTTAAATTAGAGTTTAGTTTTCATTTTTTGTTTATTCTTAAAAATGACATTTCATTAATTTTTTTTTAAAAAAAGTCTTAATGTCTTGTTATTAAGGAACTCGTTTTAGAAAATATCTATTCTATAGGCTTCACAAGGATTAACCAGCAATAGACCTATACCCAAAAGTGATCCAAAAAGCCAAATTTCATTGAAAAATGAGAATAGCATAAAAGATGTAAAAGAGATCACACATAAAACAAAGAGTACATAAGCGCTAACAATATACATGAAACCATGAAACTAAATATTTGTAGCTCAAAAAAATATGATACTGTACCAAAGGTGTGTTAAAGCATGTTGAAGGAGTTTCACATATAGGAGACCATCAATGCATGAAAAAATAATACAAAATAGTATCAGAGAACTTTATAGAATGTCTGATAAAGACATGAAAAACTACCCAAGAAAACTAGAGAAACTCTATAACTTGAGATGATCTCAGTGGGTTTTAGTCATCTTCACTACTCCAAATGAGTTGCAGAAAGATAACGCAGAATATATTCACATCACGGCTCAAAAAATTACCCAAAACAAATAATAAATAAGAGCAAATTGTACACTTGAAACAACGAAATCAAAAGTCTTCAGCTCAAGAAATCGGCGGTGTACCAAGGTTGAACGAAAACATGTTAAAAAAGGTTCATACATAAGAGACAAGAATGGATCATAAAAATGCAAGCAACAACCAATCATTCAATAGTCAAAGACCAAAAAATATATACAAAAAATAGAAAATGTTGCCAAATAACTGAATAAAAAATTAGAGAGGCTAATTATATTCGGCAAGGAACAAATCATGAATGATAAAGACATGAAAATATTACCAAAAACAAGCTAGAGAAACCCTATAAAAGATGATCTCAGATTCTCAGTGGATTACAATCATCTTCACTACGCTAAGTTGCAGAAAGGTAAAGCAGAATATGTTCACGTTACCGATCTAAACAGAAACAACATCAACAAAAAAAAAAAAAAAATAGAGAGGAAAAAAAACACATCACAAATTATTCCACCAATTTCAAAGGAGAAAAAAAGAATCTCGATATACAGGAGAACGTATTTACCATGACCACCAATGAACACCGGTGTTCAGCGAAGTGGTTAAGAATGATAGAGAAGCCGCCGCCGCCGGCGGAAAGTACGAGGAGAAGGAGGAGATGAAGGCGGCCTATTTATCGTGCCGAACTGGAACTAGGGCAGAACTTGTCGAACTGAAACGAATAGGTAAATTGCATTTAGAACCTTGCAAAGTTTATTATTTATAGATTATTGAAATTTTCAAAAACTAAAACCAGAAATACCACTTTGACCAGCCCAGCCCAGCCCAGCCCAGCCCAGCCCATTCAATCTAAACAGCATAAATGGGCCAGCTCATAAGCCCGCCTTTTATTTGCCACGACATGAAGGCCGTTACTCAGTCATTCTCAGGTCTCCACGTGGATCCGCCATTCTATCCATAAGCCCTCTTGCGCCTTCCGCTGCCGCCGTGCTCTTCCGATGGCAGCGTCGCAGCCACTTCTTCTCCGGTGCTCACTCCGATCCCTTCCGAGGGCTTCCAGTTCCAGCTCCTTCGAGCCTCGTCTCGGAAGAAGGTGCGCGAAAACCCTAACAGATCCGACCATTTCTTCTGAGTTTGTTCTGGAATCTCTTGCTCTCTAACTGTGTGTCGATTCGCCATTTATCATCAATCAAGGGAAGTGTTGCTGAGGAGCAGCGAAGTTGCGGCATTGGCAGCTATCTTCAATTTCGGGTAATGTCTCTAGCAAAAGCACGGTTTATTTAAAAGCGATTAGAAAAATAGTAATAGTGAATGAAGATCTCATTCTAGTCTCAAGTTTCAATGTTGGTGTTTTTTTTTTTCCTTTTATTTCTTTCAGATGCCCAATTTATCATCTTATGCATTGGATCTAGTACATGAATGAAGTGAAATGCAGTTGATGTGATAGAATAACTTCCTTCTTACTTATGGGTTGCAACTTGAAATGAAAAGTGAATGTGCAAAACTTTTGTTTGCAAGGACTGATGTTTTAGGAGCAAGATATTAAAGTTTCTTGGTAAATTTGAATGCATTTATGAATTGAAGCATCATGGGCAATTGACCTGGAAATGCTCTCTTTTTGGTTCCGCATACCCCTTTTTGATTTTTGACTTGCTCAGCCCTGAATTCCAATTATAACACTCGGTTTAAAACTTGGTTAAAAATAAGCAAAATTGAAAATTAAGCCCTCAAATTCTCATGATGTGTTAGTTATATATTTTATTAGAAATAAGTATAAATTCATTAATCAGACCATTTTAATTTAAGAGCAAGATAATTTTTGACCTGACAAGTTAATGTGGAAGTCATTAACCTAAATGTAGTATGAGCAACCAAGAAAAACAAACCTCATTCGTGCTCATATGTAGCTTGTAGATTGTTTGCCGGAATGAGATAAAATATAGGGAAAATTATAGCTTAAATAATAGAATTAACTCGGTAACTTGTAAAATGCAACCATTGGCCTGAGCATACTTAAGCTAAGGTTAATAAAAAATCACTCATCTAACCTTGCAAATCTTCTATCAGTCTAAATTGTAGTAGCGCAATCTTCCACATTTAAGGCTTGGTATCCCTGTCAAGCATGTGTGGCCCAATAGTGATAGCACCATCATATTGACAACATTTTTCATCACCTCACCATTGTTAGTGCTTATAAGCTCCACATATTTCCACAATGGCATGATATTGTCCACTTTGGGTCTAAGCCCTCATGGTTTTATTTTTGGGCTTTACCCAAAAGGCCTCATACCAATGGAGATATCTTTTTTCTTATAAGCACATGATCTTTTCCATGTCTTACCAATGTGGGACTTTGATTGTATTCCCCATACTCCCAACAATCCCCCCCTCAAACGAAGGACCACATTGGGCCCCCCTCAAGCCTATCCCTCCTCGAAGGATTTTCTCTGCTTGATGTCCGATCTTCAACCCACAGACTTTCATCAGTTGTTCGGTCCCCCCGACCCAACTAGACTTCCTTCCTGATGTCTGGTTCTCTTGATCCGGACGTGGGAGCTCAACTTCCTTCGTTCGAGGTTCATGGCTTGACATGGACCATGGCTCTGATACCAATTGTTAGTGCTTATAAGCTCCACATATTTCCACAATGGCATGATATTGTCCACTTTGGGTCTAAGCCCTCATGGTTTTATTTTTGGGCTTTACCCAAAAGGCCTCATACCAATGGAGATATCTTTTTTCTTATAAGCACATGATCTTTTCCATGTCTTACCAATGTGGGACTTTGATTGTATTCCCCATACTCCCAACAACCATATCTATGATTAAAGTCCATCAAACCAATTGTCACAATGCGATTAGATGAGAGAACTTACCCATTGACTTATTATATTCAATCATTGACCTAAAATGCTTAAGCCCAAATTAGTAGGAGCTCATTTATTTAAATTTATAAAACTTTTTATTAACTCACGACTCACCATTTAGTATCGAACTTAATGTCAATGTCACGCTTATAGTAGTCAAGTTGTTTTCTTGCTCTTTTCTTATTCACGTTGCTTTAAGTTAAAAAGCTTGAACCATTAAACTGTTTCATTTGACATGAATAGCGGAACAAAACCCAGCTATCTCGGAGTTCAGAAGAATCCTCCTTCTCTAGCACTGTGCCCTGCAACCAATAACTGCATATCTACTTCAGAGGAGATTACTGATAAGCAACACTATGCTCCCCCTTGGTAATCTACTGCCTTCTTGGTTATATCCATGCCTTAAAGTGACTGTTCGAGTCTCAGAACATGTATATCCTCGGTATTAGTTCTGAATTAGCACAAAATAGTCTTATACATACCTATGACTATGTGGTAATGAGACTGATTGGTTTCATTGAATTGGTTAGTTATTTGTATACTGCTTGATGTGACCATATTAGGCGTGATTGAGAGGCGAAGACCGCATGTGAGGGACAAACACATGGTCTTTGAAAAGCCCACCACATGGCACCCTAGGAAGAGGCCAAGGAAACTCCATGGACTTGAACTAAGTTTATATCTTATATCCAAATCTAAGGGAATAGTAGCATAAAATTTACAAATTCAATGTTTATGGAATAAGACATTTCTGGAACGAATTAAATAACAAAGAGAAGCTAATTTGTCGACAGAAGTATTTATATTAACTAGTTGATTGCGTTTATATAACTTAATCAGAGTCAACATAGTTCCCCATTTTGACATAATGTTTTCAACAGTTAATATGTTGAATGAATTATCGAACAGCTTACGGCTGATGTATAAATTTCCCAGGCTTGATTCTTTCCTTTTTTTTCTATTGTTTAAGATTTAAATATTATCTTCTAATTAAAAGGAGCAGAGAGGGCTTTTTTGAGAATCGAATTGCTTAACCAATACAATCTCTTCTGAATCCTAGGAATTACAATCCTAGAGATGGAAATAGGAAGAAGCCAATAAGCAAAGAGGAAGCCATCGCTGAGCTTCTTCAGGCGGTGAGTCAGAACACGCACACAGCTTCATTTGCATCTCTGCATATGCACATAACATCTTATTCAAGTGTTTCATCTGTTTGTTTTCAGGTGACAGCACTGAAGCCTGATAATTTTACTCCTCTTATCGCCGAAAGAAGGGAAGACTACATCAGAGTTGAATACCAAAGTCCTATAATGGGTGTAAAATATTATAATCCATTGCTTACAAATAAAAGCTTCCATTCACCATTCAATAAGCCTAATTCATGAATTTTGTTGGACTCAGTTTATTGACGACGTAGAATTCTGGTTCCCGCCCGGAAAGAACTCCATTGTCGAGTATCGTTCAGCATCCCGCACCGGAAACTTCGACTTTGATGTCAATAAGAAGAGAATAAAGGTAACACCCAATTGCAGTGTGGTAACTCATTTTGTATGAGGCGAATATAGCTCTGATCTTTGCTTGCTCTATCGCCGTGTTCGTTGGAAAGGAATTCTATTTTGCCATCCGATCTGACCGAGATTTATCGTCGTTTGTGACGGCTCGACGGAGATCAAATCTCGTTCAGATCGGAGGATCCAATCTGTTCATGTTTCTTATGTATGGTGCATTTCTTTCTTGTTTGTGGCAAGGCATTGCGCTTGGAACTAGAGAAAAAGGGATGGGCTTCTCAGGGGAACTTCTAGTATGCCTGAAAGCACTTTTCTTGTGTTTGTTTTCCGTAAAGAGCTATATATGAATACCACATCGTTTTGTTCGTTTCCCTTGTCGTTTCTTGTTCATATATTGTATTTTGTACAAAAGGGTAGATAGAAATGGTTCATTCATCAGATTAAATCTAAAATGGGGATTTAATAAAAAAAAATTGTTGATGGAAATTTAGTGTGTGAAGTAAGAGAGATGAATGCAAAAAGTTCACTAGATAAAAAAATACACCCGCCTTTTTATTTGTCGATATCAACATAATGATTTTAGGAACCAAAAAAAAAAAATATTGTCAAATTAATAAATTATTTTAACAATTAATTGGTCAATTATGTAATAGAAGTTATTTATATATACAGTGTCTATTTTGATTGTAGAATGATGATAATAATAATAATACTAAAATTGGCAAATATCATTTCCAAAATTAAAATTTTTGTTTGAGTGTGTTGACCTTTTCAATTATTTAAAAACACAATTGTTTCAAAAAAAAAATTATGCTAATCTCTGTTTACTTTGGAAAAGAAAAGATTTTTTTTTTATTCGTTCAAATCAGATGGAAAAAATTTTCTTTGTTTTTTATTTTTTTTACATTCATATAATTTATTTACGAAGAAGAGTTTTGGTTTAATAGTAAAATTATTATTTTGTAATTTAGAGATTATGAAAATAATGAATAATAGATTTTTTTTATTTTGCACAGTTTTAGATGGTTTCAATTAGTAAATACTTAAGAATAATTCTTAAGTAGATAATGATTAATTTTTCAAGTGAATTTAGCATTTTGAATTATCGATTGACCCTCTTTTTTATATTTGTTATTTGATATTCTGACCTCCTCTATCGAATGGAGTAGTGATTTTATTTTTTTTATGATTTTGCACGGTGAAAATTTTGTGCATTTTATAATTTCGTACAAGTCTAGCCGTTGTCAAAATAGCGTTTTGTTTTGTTTTTCTTTTTTTTTTTTGTTACGTTATTGAGAATTTGTATTTTTCTCTTTTTTTTCTTTTTTAGGAATTTTTCCTTTTTTTGTTCTTTTTCTTATTTTTTCCTAAGTTTTTCTCCCCGTGAAATTTGATCCTCTTTTGGGAGTAAAGTGGGGGTTAATCAAATGACACTTTTAACTATTTTTTTTTTCCAAAGCAAATTAATTTCCATCTTTTTTTAGTCAGTCAAAATATTTTAAAATTACAAATATGTTTTTTTTAATTTATAAATCAATAAGTTTGATTAACCAAACCAAAATCAATTTGAAGTTTTATTAGATATATAATTTGTCTTTTTTTTAATATAATATCGGTAAAAAAAATAAACTGAAATAGAATTTTATTTGGTAGATTTTAGTTTTTCAATCTTAAAATCCTTTATTGATATCCCTCACAGGAGTGCGCTCCTCACGTGTCGGTCCACCGGCCGCCTATATTTTGCCCCAACTTGTAACCGACGGCGTCTGTCTCATCGCTAGGGTTTGCACCAACAGAACGGAAGTGACGATTCCCTCTGCTCGCTTGTTTACGCCCGTCGACTATCCGAGAGATCCGTCTACTTTTACTGTTGTCCGGTCGGATCCTTCGCCTTCCCTTTCTCCTACAGGTTCGATTTCTGACCTTGGATCGGAAATGCCCTGCCTTTGCTCGTATTTTTTCTGAAGATCTCGGTTTTCTCCCTCTAATCATGTGCTATTGTTTTTTTTTATCAGAAATTTTGCTTGGCATGTATTTCCGTTCGTATGATGACCTATTTACTCTGATGCTTTGAAATCAGTTTGTATGCCTGCTAAAGAGCGAGTTTTCTGGCGTTTCTATTTCTTTGACTACTTGATATAGGTTATTGAGTCTGATACGCGATTAGTAACAAACCTCTAGCTACCTTGCATGGCTTGATGATGAAACTTTGATAACAATTTTTGAGTTTAACACTTTTTACATTAGTCTGTTTTTGGTTATGATACTCTTTGATGTCGATGGTTTCTCGCCTTTAAAATAGTGGTCATCTAGGCGGTATTTGTTAGCTTGCATCTTCTTTCGGGTTAAGGTAATTTAATGTAGTTGATATTGTAATCTCAAGTTATGATATGCTGAGTTAATTGGTGTATGGTTATGCAGTGTAGAAGTTATGCTAAGAATTTGATAATTCAGGAAGACATCGTGTGATGCCTTCTCAATCACAGGCATTACTATTAATTGTTAGATTCTGGTAGAGTCCATACGTCTTGCTGCATTTGATGAACTTCTCATGCCAAAAGCCTGTCCAGTGCTATTCCGTTACACTCCTAAATACACGTGTGACTAGAAGCTTTTAGGAACCACATTCTGATCTCAAGTACCTGTCAAACATGATATTTGTTCTTCCAAGAAAGGTTGCTGTTATATTGTTTTGTTCCTTCTTTTACAATAATTTGAATTAATTTTATACGTATTGATTCTGTTGACATCATAATCTCTGGTTGTTGTTACTGACTTCCAATCAGAAATGATAAATTTTGGCTGCTATTTTTTCAGATTTCTGATGAGGAGGTACAGTCCACCTTACCATAGTCCGCCCAGGAGGGGTTATGGTGGTAGAGGAAGAAGTCCACCCAGGAGAGGTTATGGGGGTGGGTATGGTGGGAAGGAACGGGGATCTGGCAGCCTTTTGGTTCGGAATATTCCTCTAAATTGTCGGTAATGTTTCTCGTAACATTTTCTTGTGTCAATTATGTGATTACTATAGATAGATAATTTATGTGTGTATCTGTTCTGATGGCCTATCTACAGCAATAAATTTATTCAAGTATCCTTTTTTATTGTCCTATAGGCCTGAGGATCTTCGAGCTGAATTTGATAGATTTGGTCCTGTTCGAGATGTTTATCTGCCAAAGGACTACTATTCTGGGTAAGTTTACATTGGTTATGCTAGTGATTTTTATCATTTTGCATGAATCTGTTTGATTTTTACAAGATTAATGGGCTTTAGGCTTTTTGTATATTCAGTTCTAGGGTTCTAGTGTTTTATTTGTTCCAAATGCTCAGGATCTTTTAAAAGATCTTAAATTAAGGCAAGCTATCACAATTAGTCTACTAAACCATGGTTGACTTCCCAAACTCTATTGGATGTGTGTAGTTTCTTGCTGTATTTTTAAATTCTCTTAAAATGCATTCTGTTTATGAAAAATATGGTATTTTAAAATGCATCATTTTCTATAATTCTTCATTTTCTTTTCAATGTGAATTAATTGTTCAAATGATTCTCAGGGATATATTGATTTGAAGTAAATACAAGCCATGCATTTGTTGTAGAACACTCTTTATCATTGCATAATATATTCTTTTTGTCGAGGGCTAGTGTTTTGTTCAAATCAAGAAGTCCCTGATTGAAGAGAACTTAGTTCCTCATCAAGTTTAGTTTTGTAAAGCAAAGATAGGAAGCCGAACTTTTTGAAGTGGTTTTGACGAGAAGATAATTGGAGGATTATATTCTAAAGTGCTCCATAATGTGCATTCGAGTGAAGAATATGACATGCAAATTACAAAGTGATTGTAGAAGATATTCGAAGACATTAGAGCTTGATTGGTAGCCCCTTTTTCTGACACTTGAGCACCTTTTTACTGGAGTGTTATTTGTCATTGTCTGTGATCCTTCAACAAGTGTACAAGACATATTAAGTGATTGCTCCATTCCGGTAAACTTAGCAACATGGAGATTTTTTTCACCTTTTCCTAATGCTAGGAATAAATTAAATTATTTTTGTGTTCTGATAACAAGCTATCATGTTGCAGAGAGTCGCGTGGCTTTGCATTCATAGAGTTTGTTGATCCTTATGATGCTTCAGAGGCACAATATCATATGAATAGGCAAGTGTTTTGTGGTAGGGAGATAACTGTGGTTGTTGCAGCTGAGTCAAGGAAAAGGCCAGATGAGATGCGTAAAAGAGCTAGAGTCAGGTATTTTCCTTGCATTCATGTTTTATTGATTTCTTTTATTTTACTTCTTTTTATTCTTGATCATGATATAGCATGTTACTAATATAATTACAATTCTTTACCTTTTGCTAGAGGGCCATCTGGTTATGATCGTCGCCGCACTTCTCATTATGGTAGTTTTTTTTTTCTTGCAATCTTTATAATATTAATTTCTTATATACTTTCCTTAAGTAATAGCTCTGACATGGTACTGTATTTTCATACTGGCTTGTTTCTAATATATTTTTTCCATTGGAAAATTTTCTAAAATATTATATTTTTCATCAAATTTCCAGTAGGAAAATCTATGCTTTTGCTTCTGTTAAAATTGAATTGTGTTTTTTAGATTTTTTTTTTCCTAAATTATGTTTATTGCTTCTTGGTTTTGTTGTTTGGACATACTTTTTTATGTGTCGTTAAACTCTATGTTTTGTATTGCTATTGATTCTTCTCGATCTACAAAGTATAACTATGTGAAATTACTAAGCGTAATTAGTGATAATATAACTTCAAAATCTGAAAACATCAGCAATATGTGAAATTCCTAAGATTTGTTTTTATTTATATGTATTTGAAGTCTGAAAACATCTGTGATATCCCAAGTTTTGCCTTCCAGCCTCTTTTTTCTACGGGATTAGAATGTACAAAAATGAGATGGAGACTCAGGGACGTTTTAGATTATCCATTTCCTGAGTGGTTTCTTGATTCCTACAACTATTAGGCAAATACTCTGTTCTGCAGTTTTTTTGTTGGATTTCATTGGTTATCAAGTAGTTCATCAAAAGATCATAAACTTTTTCTGCTATACTTGCTTGTTTCAACAAATATGTGCCTTCCCTTTTTATATTTAACCAGTACACTACCATTTGCACCATCGATTTAGGTATCTAATGTTTTTTGGTACTCCATGGTAGGAGTGACCACAGTTCTAGAACTGCCGGTTTCGGTTCATCATCCAATGGAATTGGAACCGAATCGCTTATTAACGGTTTCGGTTCTGATTTCTCATGGTTTAGTTCCATTTTCAAAACTGTTAGTTCAAATTCTTCATCCATCGAGATCGAACCACTTACCGATTTGAACCATTTAGAATTGAAATTTAAATTATTTAATTTTAATTCTCTCATTTCTTTAATAGGTGGCTTAACTATATTATTTTTCAATTCATTAAATCGGTTGTCTTATTTTAATTTAAATTGTCTTATATTTAAATTATATTTAAACTTAAATTTTGTATGTGGGGATTTAGTTTACGCCGATTTATTTATTTTAGATAACTTTTTAAATCAAACATTGATCATAAACAAATTGTCATCGAAATATATTTGATTAATAAATTCACATCAACAAATTAAAAACAAAGAATATATATATTATCATTCTTATAATTACAATATGTTACATAATTTATTTTTTGATTTTACAATTTAAAAAAAAATAAAAAAGAGAAAAGGGCTTGAACTTAATTTATATAAATTAAGTTGTCTATGTATCCTTTTGAGGCCTAAACATATTTATTGTTATAATTGTGACACAATAATAGAAATTTAAATTTTAAACGAGTTTAGTACTTATTCAAAAGTAAAAAACCAATCATTTTCAAAAATCGATTCCGGTTTCAACAAAAAAAAAAATACTTGATTCCGGTTTAGTTTGGTTTCAATTTTGGTTCCAAAAATTTCAGAACCGGAACTGAACCATCTCTTGTTTCAATTTCTAAAGCGGAACCGAAAAAGCGATTCTGGTTCGGTTTTTAAGCCACCAATTTTGGTTCAGTTCACGGTTTGAATCAAACCGTGGTCACTCCTACTCCATGGTTGTCAAGATTATGCTCGTACCTTAGAATCGTAGGATTTTGTTATCCAAATTGCCTTAAACACCTCATATCCTACTTCCAATAGTATATACATTTGGTTGGGATTTCATAAATCTACAATCTGATTCAATGTTCTAATACCTTTTCTAAATAGAATCTTGAAAACGGGATATACTTTTTATTCACAATGCTTGCTATAAGAGAATAATTTCAATTGCTCTAAAAATTTTTAAATTTCCAAATATAATATCTTTTTAACGTAGTACTTTTGTTCCATTTGTTTTCTTGAAATAACCATTTGCCACATTTTTATGTAGCACCATAATAGTTATTGCTTTCATTTTATATTGCTAGTATGAATTAGTGTTTGTGGTGCTTTGAAAATCCTAGTTAACTAATCAGAAGATCCTACAAAACTTTACATAGAGGTCAATGGTGTGTATCAGACCCGAAATAATTAAGACTCCAGGGCTTGTAGTTGTGTTGATGCTAGATATCAAAAGCTCATGAATGGTATAACATTTAATTTTAAAAGGTAGTTTTGTTAAATTGTTGGATTTAGTTTTTTTTTTTCTGATCCTATGAGCTGATGCTATGAAGGTATCATTGTTTCTTAGGTATTATTTTAATCCTTAACAATCTTGCTTCTGATATTTTAAGTTATTTTAACTCTAGCTTTTGTAGAGACTAGTTGCACCTTTTCTCCCAATCCTTTCTAGAGTACTACCGTAAATGAAGCTATTTTTTCTTGTCCCGAATTGAATATGATAATTATTAATTTCACATTATGGTGGTACATAATTTACTTTTTTCTTACTGCAAAATGTGCAGCTGTTTTTTTAAACTTTGCTAATTTTATGTTATTGTTGCTTGGAAATAAATAAACTGCAGTGTCTGATGGTGTCTTCTTGTGCTTGTATTTTAAATTTACAGGACGGTCACGGTCTCGATCAAGGTCGCACTCACACTCTCCCCGTTATTCTTCAAGGGCTCGACATCATTCACGGTAAGCTTATGTGAATTTTGTAAGTCTTTCTGTTGGAAGTTTAGGAAGAACTTCTCTTTATAGACTATCATTGTAATTTTCTGTTTATTCTCTAGATCATATTCACCTGCACCAAAATCCCGCCATGATGACTACTATTCTCCAAAGAGAAGGCAACGCAGTCAGACAAGATCCCCTAGAGAACATTCAAGGGAACGCATTGAAGATGATGACCACCGAATCCATTCTCCAAGATACAATGATGCTAATAGAAATGGAGATGCTAATGGTTATGATGAGTGAGTTAAACTTGATCATTCAAAACTTTATTATGATTTTTTATTGTAAAGTTATATCTGCTCTCAATTTTTCACCATTCTTGAGGAATTTGACACTACATGATACAAGATCTGCAATATATATAACGACCATATTTTTATGCTGAAGCTATAAAGTTGAGTAGAACTAAGAAATATATAGAATGAAAAGAAGCTTCATAGTGGGAATGGGACTTCTCGAGGAGTGTTTTTGGGTGGTAAGTTCATGCAAAGTGATACGACAACAAAATAGAATTATAAGATCGATGTGAGATGCTATTAGGAGGTAAATAAAAAAGATCTCATTATTTTACAAGCAATTAGCTGTGCAGTACTTCCCAGATTAGGGGATGAGAGAGATGCATGTTAATATGTTGTTTTGGTGTAATATATAATCCATCAAAGAAAACACTTTAAGCATATAGTCTCACCTAGAGTTTGATTACACAAAAAAGTGGGGCACTTGGCTTGTCATTGTTTGTAATGCATCATCTCTAGTACCACTGCTTGTTTCTACTTGATATTTGAATAGGTTCAACTATGCCTTGATGATTTTAGAAATATCAACCCTTAACCTTAACCATCTAAGGTAGTCATGGTTCATGGTTCAGAACTATCGACTACGGTTCGGTTCATGGTTTGCTATGGTTCAAGATTATTATTTTTTTAAAAAAATTATAAAAAGACTTGTAATTATTTACCTCTTTAGGGTATAGGGGAATTAAAGCTCACATAGTTCGTTTATCTTTTTTTTTCTTGTTATCTTAGAAAGTGGTATTATTACTCACTTCCATTTCATGTTCCCATGGTGTTAGTTCTTTCGGTATGAAACTCTTCTATCTTGTCATTAAGTTGCATTCTTTGTATTTTTTACGGTTCTGGTCCAATCATTGAGCAATACTTGTATTTTCAAAGAGTCAGGAGACAAAATAGATCATCGTTCATCTAAATATATTACATTTAGAATTAAATATTTATTCTACGACACTAGTTGACATTGAACAAACTAGAATTTCTTTTGCATGATAAAGAGGATGGGAAAATTTTGAATCTTTTGTGATCGCCATCATAGAATATTGAAATCCGTTTCACTATATCTTTTACTAAAATTAAAAGAAGTCATAAAATAATTCTTAAGTTGTTGTCTGAAACTTCAGGATCTTTGTGGATGTTTCTTTCATTCTTTCAATAAAAGTTATGCTTTTGTAAGTTTTGAACTACTATTAATATTTTGAATTTTGGACATATTAGTTTTTAATTCATATTTTAAACTATAAACGGTATAAATATGATATAAATTATTTCTAATATTTTATATAATATTAGTGGGATCATGAGAATAATACTCTTTTAATGGAATTAATGCATTATAATTCATAACTAACATTTCATATAAAATATTTAACTTTAGTCTAAGGTATAAAACAAATGCAACTAAACAAATATCATAGATATAATAAAAATGTTTTTTTTTTCCATTTTGTTTTCATTATTAACATTCAAGTAGATAAAAATTCATCCATAATATATTCATTTAAAATTAAAGTTATGTTAGAAAAATTCATCATAACTACATGGGAAGTAAGATAATAAACACCGGAGAATTATTCAATTGCATTAGTAAATACTTTTAAAATTTCATAAATATTATTACATATATTTTATTGATGTGAAAATAAATATATTGTAATATTATTAATATTCTGTTTAAAAAATGATCACAATAATTCTCTATATCAAAATGAATCGTGTAATAATTGATATGATAAATTTCAACTTTGGTACATGGAAATTTTTTAAGGCTCGATCCATTAATTTTACAAAATCTATTCTATTATTTCATTATACTAGAATGAGAACATAAATAAGAAATAACAATTTTAATTGATTTGATTTGATTTTTTTTTTAATTTTTAATCCATCTTAAATGCATAAATTTTTAATATGGCATATGCAACTAATGTGAAAAAATAAAATACCGATAACAGGTTGAGACTTATAGTATTATAACTAGCATTATCAAATAATATTAAAAATATTTTTGAAGTTAATTTTATTCTTCTAAAATTAAACATAATAATCGAGAGAGATTATATGCCGTATATGGTTCATAAAAAAACTTGATATGCTAATAAATTTTTTGAATTGTTTAAGAATTATTAATTCAATGGCAATTTACACTAATATATGAATGAGTTTGTCTGATCATTCCAAATATTAAAATATTTTATTATATAATTTATTACAATTTTCAATTAAATCTTTTTTTCTATTTTACTAATTTTATTATTGTGCTAATAAGTGAAGTTCTAAGAACATGTTTAACAGATGGGTTGAGTAATTCTTAATAAAAATCATCAAAAGTGCATTTAAACCTAAAACTAAAAGAAAAATATTCAATAAAAATAAATCTAGCTAATGATTCTTTTAATTTAATATCGAAGTATTTAAATAAATATGAACCGGAACCTCCCATGAACAATGAAAATGTTTGAGAACATTCGACTTCAAATTCCATCGAATGTTTCATTTTGACGTATCACTTCAATAACCTGTAATCACCGCCTGATTGGAATTTGTAGAAGACTTTGTAATACTTATATTTTGCACGGTAGCGTTATTTTCTCAAAGTGTTTAGCAAAAATAAACAATTTTAAAGATAAAGTATTCCAAACCTTATAAGTTCTGGATTTCCTTATGTCTTAGCTGTAAGAAGTTTTTCTGGTTCATCATTGAAAATTGAGTGTCATCGAGAATCACATTTCTTTGTCCTTTCGAAATCGAGATAAACTTTCTTCCATTAGAATTGAATAATTGACGATAAAAACAATTGAGATTTTGGAATTTAGAGAGAAGAGTAGAGAAGATGGTGTGAAAATGATGAAATTAGCATGTTATATAGAGAGTTTAGAGAATAACGTCATTTAAGTGTAGTCATAGATAAAAAAAAAAAATCAAATAATCATAATCATTCAAAATAAAATAAATATAAATATAAATATTCAATCTTCAGAACTGCCGGTACATGATTTTTGTGTGTGTGTGTGAGTGTGGCTATTTCATTAAAAAGCCTTTATATCCTGGAGTTGCTTGTTTTGCCTATGCAAGTGTATGGCCATGAGCATTGAACCTTCTGATAACCCTAGTATATTCCACAAAATGCTAAAAATCTCTGCCATATTGATTCACCACAGATGATTTAGCTTTTATGCACATTTTTAATTCTGGTCTATGATGACTGTATTATCCTGCCTCATGTACAGTAAACCTTCGCATGATGCTGGGGGATCGCGATCCCATCGCAGATCACCAAGGCGCCCCTCAGTTTCGCCTCCGGGTTCAAGATCGAGATCTGCTGATTCAAGCCCCAGATGAAACAGCGAGTGAAAAAGGTATGAATTTTATTTGTTTCTCTGTTCTAAAGTTCTGAACGACGATAACAATGTATCTCATCGCTCGCATGGTAACCAGAAGCTGGATGACACTCTCCGAGCCCGAAGCCTTTCGCCTTGGATGAGTTGTAGTATTGTGTGGTTTTGGTTATTGTAAGATATTTGACATGGATTGTGTGATGTTACTTGAAACTCTTTCGAGAACAGCATGCACTTTAGTTGTAGTAACAGATTGTCTTGACTAGTTGGATTGATCAAAAAAAGTCATCGACTTTGAGATTAGAGTTCATTACTATCATCGAAAATTATGATGTGGTCATCGAAATGCCTCCCCAGTGTTGTCGTGAATGACCTGTGAATGCAGTTTATGCCGATGCAGCTCTGCTTGAGCTTCCCGGCTGCTTGGCATTTGCACAAGGGGACTTGTCCCTCTCTCCTCTGCCTCGGCATCAAACTATATGATATTTATTTATTTAAGTTATTATTTTATAAAGGATAGTTCTGAAGTATTCATTAATGTGGAGTTTTTTATCGTACAATTTTATCTTGTTTTATAATAAACTGTTTTTCCAATGCTCATTTTCTTGAGTTATTATTTTAGCAAGGCAAGTACTTTATTAAATAGCAAGGGACTTATTATCATCCTTTGACGAGGCTTTCAAAATATTATATTTATGTGCAGTCGTAAAGTATTTATGTATTTTAAGTTCGATTTTCTATTGTGATGTATTTGTAAAAAAATTTTAAATTAGATGATAAATTAATGTTTTTCGATTTATTTTGACGATTGATGGAAAAAAAAATTTATGGGTGGAAATAGGAATCGATAGCCTTTCCAATGGAAAATTTAGAGATACGGTGTTAATTAAAAATAAATAAATCTTTTATCAACTTCACCATTGTTGATTGAGCATCGTCAAAAGTCAATCCAATTCGATTTGACTTAGCCTATTTTGTGCGTGTTTTGACTTGGCATTTTGGAATATATATTTAATTTTAATATGATGCGTATTTTATCGTGTATACACTATGTATATCTGTGAATGCAAATGTCATCGAGGTAACGATACACATAGTAAATATTTTTGTATTCATCAGTGCATACAGAGAGAGGAGTTACGTTGGCCACTCAAAATGAACATTTAGGCTGCGTTTGGTAGGGCGTAATGTAATCCAAATCAGTTATGTTTGAATCTGAGTGTATGTAATCTTGGATGTCGTTCTTTTGTTTGGTGTCCATTACAAAGGCGATAGGAATGGATCGGCAGCGATGGCGTAGTCAGCAGACGATAATGACGACAACTAGCGATCGGTAGTCGTGACGACCGACAAACGGCCGCTGCCGGTCACCATCGATCGTCGACGATCGGTCCTGCCGTCGTCGGTAGATCACCGCCGTCGCCGTCGATCGCGCCCGAACGGTAATGTGCCGATCCGCCGCCGATCCGCAATGCGACCCTGTCGATCGTCGGCCGATCGCACCATTGATCACTCGCACATCGTCGATCGGCCGCCGTCGATCGCCGGTTGGTCGCCGTCGGTCGTCGGCCGACCGTCGCCGGTCGATCGTCGTCGGTCGTCAGTCGACCATCGTCGATCGCCGATCAGCCGCCGTCGATTACCGACCGACCGACCGACCGCCGTCGATCGCCAAACACAGTCTAAATCTCATTTGCATGCAATAAATCGTATTTGCATGCATACAAATGGGAAGCTTGTAATGTAATCTGAATTACATAGGTTTTGTTTTGTAATCCAGATTACAAAACTTTAATACCTTTTGTAATCTAGATTACATTACATTACAATTCTAAGACAGTAACAAACAAAGGAATCTGCCTTGTAATGTAATCTGGATTACATTACAAGACAGATTACAGCATATCAAACGTAGCCTTAATATGCGCTCCTCCTCCTTTATCTGTTCATATGAACAGTAAAAATATTATTGTTGAGCACTCATTTTGAGCGCGCGTATATATATATATATATATATATATATATATATATATATATATATATATATATATATATATATAATCGTTGTCAGATTGCGACTACAATTATAGTCATCAACGGTCGCAGTGTTAGCAGTTGCAAATCGTTCGAAATCTAATTGTGATTTTGTCAGACTCAGGTGTCGATCGGAATCCGATTGTGATCTGATCAGCATTGAAGTTCGATTGAATCGTAGTCAAATTTGGATCAGAATTGACTGCGATTATGGTTGCCAATGGCTATAGCATTGACGGGTGAAATTAGATCAAAATCCAATCCGGTCTAGTCACTCGGACATCGACGTCGACAACAACTCCAACGAGTTCAAAGGTTAGACTATAGTGCTCATCGAAGAAGAAGTGACGGAGGAAAGTACTGTGCAATTTTATTTGATCAAACGGTGAAAAAATTATCACGTATGCGACGCGCAGTGATTGTTGATAACGTATCAAAATTTTATATAAGAGAAAATTGATCCGCTGAGCGTCGTTTCCCTGCCTGACTCCAGTGTCGATCGGATCGCGATCGGATTGTGACTAGCCAATGGTGAATCGGTGCCCACAATCGATGAAATCTCATGTGAAAGAAATACTGTACATTCTTCGTTATTATACCATTGTGATTGATCAAAAGACAGAAGCTATCGTGCACAAAAGATCAAAATTATATATATATAAAAGGTTCATGTTAAAAAATTATATAAAAAAATCGCCCATGATTTAATCGACTAAAAAAATAAAGGTCTTTAAGAAAAAAAAAAGTCTCCCGATATAATCTGCATTTCTAAATAAAGTGATTCAAAATCATATTTTAAAACAAAAGTTTTAAATTCTGAAAAAGAGGTGTATAAATCGAGCAAGAAAAATTATTTTTAAAATACCTTATTTGTCAGAAACGCTCGTCGTTTCCCAATTGCCCTTTTCCTTCTGCTTCGATGAATCCCTATATAAGGCTTCCAATCCGTCTATGGGAATCCCTCTCCCTTGTCGATCCATCTCTCCTCCTGGATGGCGGCAGCGAACCAGGCAAGTCTGCTGTTGCAAAAGCAACTCCGCGGTGAGCATTTCGATCCTTCAATCCGATCGCTCTGTGGTTCTTGCTCGTCGCGTTTTCTAGTTTTCGATTGGGGGTTTTCTTGCGGCTTACGACTTTCTTTCTTTTTCTCCTTTTCTGCTCAGATCTCGCAAAGAACCCTGTGGATGGCTTCTCTGCTGGGCTAGTCGACGACAGCAACGTCTTCGAGTGGAACGTCACGATCATCGGGCCGCCGGACACGCTATAGTGAGTGATCGTTTCGGAGTCGTGGTTTATTGGTTGATGGAGCCATCGTATTTCGTTCAAAATTGTTCCGTTTCTTTTTGATCGGCACCCTGCTATTTCACATCATATGTCGCTTCTTATTCGACGGATCGTCTCAAGGCTAACAGGGCGTGTTTATTGGTTGATGGATTGATTGTGCTTTGTTCCAAATTGTTTATTTTCTTCTTCATTGGCGATTTTTGTGCAAGTGTTTTTTTTTTCTTTCCGTAATTAATCTTTCTTCCTCTTTTATCTTGAGGATTCAGTAAACAAATGCCCAAGACTAACAGGACTTGTGGTCTATTGGTTGAGGGATTTATTGTGCTTTTCTCGAAATTGTTCCTTTTCTTCTTGATTGGCGTCGTGTGATTTTTGCATTAAATATTCTATATTTTGTGGTCGATCGTTTTGTTGCCCCTTTATCCTGCATTCAAGTGAATAAAACGCCATGCTATTACGAATATTATATTAATTGATGGCAAATGGATCCACTGCGTGGGCTATGCGTCAAGGGGGATACATTTATGTTTTTCCTAATTGAGTATTTATACAACCACAGTGGGTGAACAACACCTAAGTAGTATTTCATTGCAAGGGTAGTTTAATCTTTATTAATCTTTTTAAAACGGCAAGTGACTAATGATATTCATATGTGACTCCACCACTTTTTGCATTTCATTATAATACAAGGGATACACCAATTTGCCTTTCATACAACGTTTAAACTTATTTACTTTCTCTCAAATACTTGCAGTGATGGTGGCTATTTTAATGCAATCATGAGTTTTCCATGCAATTATCCTAACAGTCCTCCTACAGTTCGATTTACATCAGAGATGTGGCATCCTAATGGTGAAAATATATTTTTGTACACTAAATCATATTCCTTTTTTTTATTGTTGGATGATTCGTATCAATGGATGCATCTGCGATGTACAGTTTATCTGGATGGTCGTGTTTGCATTTCTATTCTTCACCCTCCCGGTGATGACCCAAATGGTTATGAGCTTGCTAGCGAGCGTTGGTCACCTGTACACACGGTATTATCTTTTGTTGCAAGTTGAGACTTATAATTTTGTGCTTTATGATATTTTTGATATGCTATTGTTATTATCTTCTTTTTATTTTTCTTACCCCAAATAGTTGGGATTCTTGTTGTTATTGTTTTCATTGTCATAAAGTTAAGATTCCTGTGTTTAAAAATAAGACATTTTTATGTACCCCACCCTGAAATTTCTAATTACAAGCAATATGGAAATTTATTTCAGTAATGCGTTGCGTACTAGACCTTTGAGCATTCATATACACTAAGGTATAAGTGGAAAAGTGCAATGCTTATTGTGTCTTCTTGCTGACTTCTGAGTTTTTTGTTTGTAATATGATTTCTTAGGAAACAAAGATATTAAATGAAAACCAAGACAGTATAGAAGTTTTAACCGGATAATGAGGCCTTTGATCATACAGTTGTTGGGGATCGTTTGATGGGCTAGAGGGGGGTGAATTGTGTCTCGCCTATTTTGTCGTTTGATCGTTTCGATCGTGCTTATCTACAAGATGATTAGTGTGCAACGGAATACAAAAGCATAAATACAAAGCAATACACACAACCAATTTAACATGGCTCGGAACCCTAGTTCTTACTCCACGGTCGAGCTCTAGTGATGCACACCACTACTAAATCTTCTCCTTCTCGGAATAACACCGAAGGTGGAGAAACTTCTTACAATGGAGTTAATACAAGAATCGACAACCAAATACAAAGCAAATGAAAGAAATGAAATTACAATACTTTACAAGTGAGCTTTTGAATACTTGATATTTTGGTTGCTTTGAGATGCTTGGAAGGACTGGAATGCAACAATAAATCCCCTTCAAGAAGTTCAAGAACTGACAGCCTTTAATCTTCCCATCGAGCTCCTTTTATAACTCCGCTCGGGTCGATTTTCTACCTTCCAGTCGGTTGCTCTTACCTAGCAGTCGACTGGACATTGTAACGTTGTCTCACAACGACTTAATCCATGTCAGATTAAATTGACCAATCGATTGCCCTAACCTAGCAGTCGATTGCTATAGGCTAGCAGTCGATTGCCCAATATTTTGTGCCCTGACCACTTGATTCCAGTTGACTGCTAAACCCTAGCAGTTGACTGCTAGTGGTCAGTCGATTGTCAAACCTTAGCAGTCGACTACCAGAGCCACATAAGTAGTCGAGCTTCAGTCGACTACACGACCAGTCGACTGCTCAAGTCAACTAGGCTTTCCGAGAGTGAAACACTCGGCCAGTCGACTGGTTCATATCCTCAGTCGACTGGTAAATCTCAATCATGAGGTTTAACCCAAGTATGATCACCTCATACTTGATCGATCACCCTTAGTCTAAACCTAAGTCTTCTAGCCACCTCCATCAGCCTCACGCCCTGAGGGTCTATCCGAGTCCTCCACGACTCCTTCACCCTTCGTATTAGCCTTCAGATGCTTCCATCGGTATGTTATGCTAACTGGGTCTCTTTTGCCAAGGTTCATTTGGACATATGTCGCTAAAACTACATGCTTAGACTTTACGTTGCCAAAAACCTCACTCTTGGACTTTTCGATTGTCAAGCCTCAATGCTTGGACTTTTACTGCCAAGATTACACACTTGGATTTACATGGCTAAAACTTCAAACTTCGACTTTTCATGCTAAGACCATTCTTGGACTTTCCATGCCAAGTATCCAAACTTGGACTTCCATGCCAAGATCATGCTTAGACTTTTCATGGCAAGATCATTTTTGGACTTCCCATGCCAAGTATCAAACTTGGATTTCCATGCCAAGACCATGCTTGGACTTTTCATGCCAAGACCATTCTTGGACTTCCCCTCGAATCTCACTTGAGTCTGGTCAACCTTGACCTGAGGTTTGATTACTCCAACAATCTCCCTCAAATAATCTTCCCCTTATGACTTTGGATATCCCAATCATCCACTAGTCATATGGTCAAACCATATCCAACCGTATTGACAAACATCAAAACACTACTCGAGTTCCACTCGAATCTGGTCAATATTAACTCGGGGCCTATTGCACCAACAACAGTCACTCAAACAACATAAAATTCACCTTTCTTTATTGGAAACCACACTTTCTCTATTATCACTAGGAATAAGATAGAGAAGAAAATATATCAGTCTCATTTTCTTGTGTAGTTTCCCTCCAAAATATAAGTTAGCCACAAGGATGATAATGGAGCAGAATAGGAGGGGTCGGGTATTTCAATTCCCATCTTGCCCCGTATAGGAAGCAGGATGGTGCAGAGCGAGGAAGAATTTTTTTTTTCTTATCCTCACCTTGCACCACATATGTTGCCTCAATCTGGTCTCGTTCTCGATAGGAGTAGGGCAAATTGTCATGCCTAGACAGTCTAAAGAGGCTCCTAATGGAATGAGATGATAATCTATTTGATATAAAAAATATTTCTCAATACTCTTTTCCTTCACAGTGCCGTTGACAAAATACAAACATGGTAAAATTCTGATGAGGCAAACTGGCACAAATAGACATGTATATCAAATAAATTAAATATTTTAGTAATTTCAACAAACTTTACACCTTATAATTTTTTTTAAAAGGTTAAACCAAATTAATTTCATAGTACTTTTACTGTATTGGTTGATATAATGCAATTTTGATGCCTGATTTTACATTATTATCAAAATATTTTTTTTTCATGTTCATTTGCTGTTTGTTTTCTTTTGGCTAGCAAAGCTTCGGCTAAACAATTGGTTAATGGATGTGATTTTTCTTCTACATCTGTTTATCAATTGGAATTAGTTTATGTTCTAAAATATGGGTTTTTAATCTCAAAATGCAGGTTGAGAGCATAGTTTTGAGTATTATTTCTATGCTATCAAGTCCAAACGATGAATCTCCTGCAAATGTTGAAGCTGCAGTAAGCGAATCTGAAACTTAGTTGTCATTCCATGCATTTTATTCTATGCCCTATAAATGTGCTTTGTTTGTGAAAGCAGCTGTAAAATCTTTCTTTGCCATTGAGTCTTGCTGATATCCAACTTATTCTCATTTTTTTCTCTTTCCTAGTTTCTCTTATCAGCAAAAACTTATCAGTGGACCAACCTACATCATATTGGATTCTTCTATTTGTTCAAACTTTAAGCAGGCATGCCATGACAACTTCTGATAGTAGTCCAGTTGACATCTATAGAGTTTTTGTTCATCCTCGATAATTTATTTTGAGGATTTCACTAGTATCCTGTTAAATTGTCTCATATCTCTACTTTTTGTTTTATTACATTCTGATGTAGGAGAGAATCGAGTGACGATCACTGTTAAGTTAGTGTTCTATAAGTAAGCAATTCAAAGTGTGACCACTGTTACTTTTAGACATGCTGGTGTTTTAGTTGAATCTGCGCTGATCTGTCATTTCTAGTGATTAACTGAGCCCTGAATTATCTCTCATGAAAACCTATCATGGCATTCGTAGAAGCAAGAAATTTAGAAGAAACTCTCGTTTCTTGTGATGGTAGAAAGTGATTCTTAAGATTTGAAGCTTTAGTATCATTAAGTAATTGATTCTTTCAAACAAAGCTGCAAACGGCCCCAGTGGATAAGTGCAAAGGGGTTCATCTGTAATGGGCAGGGATCAATTTCTAAGAAACTCATGACCTTGGGCTATTCTCTCCACACTTGCCAACTGGATCTGGTTTATCCCCTCCACGGTAGGGGCAGCGGCGAAGGCCGTTAACATGGCAGTTCCACTTTCTTTTCTTTCTTTTTCTCTAACTGTTGCAAACTTCCCCAGTTGCAATTTTCCCCTCAACATATCAAATATTTAACTAGTTAGGACTTATGGTAAATCCCCTGGCCATTGATTGTTTCGACTTGTTATTAGCACTTACTCCAACACAAAGTTGTTAGAATCTTTAGACTCGTTATTATTGTGCATTGATTTGATACACTGCCAATTGCATCGCAGAAGGACTGGAGAGAGCAAAGGGATGAATTCAAGAAAAAAGTAAGCCGCACAGTCCGACGCTCCCAGGAAATGCTGTGAGCTCAGAAGGGTTTAGCTGAGCATCAAGACCGCAGATGATGATGTTTTTATCTTCGGATAATCCTTGCTGTCGTGATCATCACGGGTGCCTTTTCTGCTTGTTGCTCAAAGCCTCTGTACATTTTCCCATTTAACTTGGTTTGTCATTCTTCTCCAAGAGTCGTCGATATGTTGTTATTTAGTAGGGAATTTAAAGATTGATTGAACAGAGTCATTGATTGTTATGGTTTATGATACTCGATAATCCAATCTTTGTTGTTTAATCAATGAGCCTGTTTCCCATGTTTAATCAAAGTTTAGGGAGCGTTTGGTTTGTAAAATTTTTTTCCATTTTTTATTTTCATTTTTTTTTTCAAAAAAAATAGAAAATGATTTTTTTTTATTTTTCAATTTTTAAAAAAAATACTCTTTTATTTTTTTTGAAAAATGAAAGTAAAAAACGTCTATCAAATATTTTTTTTTTATTTTTCCAAAAAATAAAAATAAAAAATGAAATATTTTTTACTTATCAAATACTCCCTTAGCTTCTCGCGAACTAGCATGTATGCTTATATCTAGATAGTCTCCCCTAACCCGATATCCCAACAACCGTCACCTTGAGTCTCTCTTAGTCTCCTCCGACTCCAAATCGGACTCAAGAATCTGACCGACCCAACCGGTTTGATACCTTAAGACTTGTTGTCTCTCAAATTTATTGGAGGTTAGAAATTTTACTTAAAATTTTGATGTCTGAATTAAATTTAAAAAAATATATTAATGAATTAATTAATTGTATGGCCCGGCCTCCGAGTGCCATGTAAAGTTTAGAAAGTTGAGTTTACATGAATTGCTAAATACTAGCAAAATTGTTTCTGATATAAAGTTTAGATTGGAAAAAAAAAGTATTAAACTAGTGTCATGTGTTGATTAGGTTAGGTTTGATCGGATATTTTGCTACTACTTTACTGCTGCACTACAGTGTCTTGAAATCAGATCTTAAATGATAATTTGACTAGTATCGAGAAATTAAACGAATTGCCCATTGGGGGTGGTGCAGCTATAAAAAATGGAGAATTATTTCACAAAATAATATAGTTAGATCTTCAATTGTGATATTGTTTGAGAATTTAGAAAAAATTTGACAGTCCTGAGCCTAAGAGTTTATCTGATGAATGGGGTATAATTTTGATATTGAACTATCGTTCAGAAATAACATGACTGAAAAGTCCAGACTGAATCGTGAAAAAATTATAAATACTTTTTTAATTTATTTTTTATGGCCGATCACTTGAACTCCGACCTTATTCGATTTAGCTGATAGCAAGGCATCTCAAAGATCCGTGAGCCAGAATAAATCACTCTTAAGAATTAATCGAAGAATATTCGGATACCACGATGTCAATTAAAAAAATTAAATGAATTGCATCATTTTATATTGACATAAATTAATTTTACATTATTTATGTAAAAGTTTATTAAAGTTATCGAATTTAATTTAACTTAATAAACGGCACTTAAAAGTTTCAATTCGAACCTTCGATTTCGAATTATATCGTCGACATACGCTTAAAAAGCAGTAAAAATATCGATAAATGATTAAACTGCACCTAATATGTAATTTAAAAGGGCAATACTATTATTATTTTATTGTTTTAAAAAGATATACGGAAACAAAATAAGGGCGATTTTGCAAAAAAAAAAAAAACTAAAGTAAGGTAGTGAAATAATAAATAATCCCCAAATGGAACATCCGGAGGCGATTGCCACTTGCCAGGGTGATGTTGGGCTTCCGGTGGAGCGGTTGCGGCCGCTGCGCCGCCCATGTTATGCGATGGCCGGCCACCGCTGCTTCATCCCCGTCCCCTCTCTTAGATCCGACCACCGTTCGCCTCCGGCGCCGGTTCCTAAACCTCAGCGGAGATTCCAGCGGCGGCCGAAGTTGGCCGCTCTGCCGAGTGACCAATGAGATAAGCTCTGTGGCAGCGAGGAGCACTGAGGTGATCGAGATGGAGTACGCCGACCTCAACCTCAAAGATTTCTACGGCTCCAATCCTCAGGTAAAGTAAACCGCCCCCAAATTTCCCTACTCTCTCTCTCTCCCGCATTCAACGAGTGGTGGAAAAATCTTCCTTTTTTTTTTATCTTCCCTTTCTCAAAACTTCGTTCAATGTACTTGCAGTTAGGTCGTGTTCGGATCCGGCAGCATGTGAATCCCCTCAGTTCTTCTTTCTCGGTGAGTCAAGATCGTTTGGGACCTGACCTTCGTTTCTGCCTGTTCATTCCTTTTTCTTCATGTTTATTTCATTTCTCTCTCTGTTTCTGGTGTCGGAGATACTGCAGGCACCGGCGGAGATACCGGATTGGAAGGAAGTTTTCCGGGATGCAACGCTGCCGCTAATGGTGGATATTGGAAGTGGTATGAACTATGAAAGCAATTCTTACTAATAGCTGGATATTCTTTTGTTGGATGAAATGGAATGTGATTTCTTAGTTGATGCGGACAAACGTTAGCTCTCCTTTTACCGAGTACTCCGGCGAGAACTTGTTCACTTGGTCACAACGAAATCCTACCCAAAGTAACACATATCAAAGGACATCGGTGCTCTGGCAATGCCCCTCCGATGCCTAAATCAGACAGGAGAATGAGAAGAAAGTAGATGTAGAATATAGATGAAGTTAGCAGTTAACCCTCCTTTTACCGAGTACTCTGACGAGAACTTGTTCACTTGGCCACAACGAAATCATGTCCAAAGTAACACAGGTCAAAGGGCGTCGGTGCTCCAACAATGCCCCTCCGATGTCTAAATTAGACAGGAGAATGAGAAGAAAGTAGATGTAGAATATAGATGAAGTTAGCAAAATTGCATTACTTGTTGCTTCCTTTGCTAGTGTGGTTCTAGGAATCGTAATCAGAAGTCAAGGGCTCTTACTTTTAACATTGTCAATTCATAGTTAGAAGAATCGAATCTATTGGAGTTGGTGGTGTAATAGAAAGCATTAGTCGATCCACTAAAAAACAATTTAACTAATTCGAATAGCATTAGCAATATAATGTTACATAGAGTTCAATTGAGGGATAACATTCATGTTGTGGACTCTAAATAGTTGCGACGAAGCTGCTTAATGATGTTGTTTATCTGGCATAAATCAGGCCTTAGGTTGTGTAGTATAAATCCGTATAAAATAAAATAAAAATAGTTAACTTTTATGATTATTATACAATAAAAGTTAAGTTATATAACATATGATTAACAACAACAATAACCAAATTTTATCCTACTAGGTGGGATCAATTATATAAATCTTTCTATGTCATTGGACTCTATCTTCTACTATATCATCGTTCATACTTAAATAAATTTTATTTTATTTTATTATTACTAACCAGTCTCTTTTTTTTTGTCCTCTTTTTTCTCGTTTGATGTGCGTATTTATCATAGTTTCACATCACCTACTGGAGCATTTATTGGGTATCTAAGTACATGTCTGTATCACCTTAAACATGAGTTTTCTCTCAATAGATCCAACTGCAACTTTCTCTCTAATGCTCTCATTTCTTATTATGTTCATCCTTATGTGTTCACACATTCATCTTAACATCTTCATCTCTGCAACTCTCATCTTCTACTCGTGTGCTCGAGACATAATCCAACATTCAGTGTCATATAACATAGCAGGTCTAACTGTCATTTTGTAGAACTTCCCTTCGAGTTTTAGAGTTACTTTTTAATCACATAAAATACCCAACACTCTCCTTCATTTCAACCATCCTGTTTATATTCCTCTCTCAATCTCTTCATCGTTTTGCAAAAATGATCCTAAATATTTAAAACTCTCAGTTCTAAACAGCTCGTCATCTCCTATCTTAATACTTGTCTCATTACATCTAATATTACTAAACTTAAATTTCATATATTCTATCTTTACTCTACTAAATCTAAAATCTTTCACTTCTAATGTTTCCCGCCGAGATTTTAGTTTAGCATTTACGCCTTCACAACATATGATTAACTTTTATAAAAAATAATTTGTTCAATAGACAAGTCGAGTTGCCCCACCCATTTACATATTTGTGTTATGTCACTTTTGAATGTTTGTATATGTAATTTATGCTTCAAGTCTTGTTGTCCGTGTTTCAGGTTGATGGATCATGTCTAGTATTAATAATGCTTTTTCTACCCAAAATCTTAAGATTTCTATGTAACTAGAAGGAGCCATTGCAGGTAGCGGTAGGTTCCTTCTGTGGCTTGCGAAAAATTGTCCTGAAACAAGAAATTATCTGGGACTGGAGATCCGTCAAAAGGTTCTACATCTACTATTAGCATTGTCCTCCATCTTATCCTTCACTGATGCTATTTTTTGCTATGTAGCTGGTGCAACGCTCGCAGTTTTGGGTCAAGGAATTGCGTCTTGAAAACATGTTAGTTTTCTATAACTCAATTTGCCAGTTCTAACATCATTGGATGAAACACAAATTTACATAAAAGTGTCGTTTATCGAGCATCTAGAGGGATTGAAATGATGATATAAAAATAAATCTTCCCTGCTAATTGTAAAACACTTCAATTTGTTATTCTACTTTTACCACTAGTGAACAAGCGCCGAGGTTCTCTTAACCGGGTATCATCGTGATTCTATTTGAGTGTTTTATTTGTAGCACTTGTTAAAATCGATTCAAGGCATTTGTTTAATCAAACCATGCCACTTGCTCATTGATACGATCTAAGATTAGTGGATGAGATGGCTCAATATCTTCGGTCGAGTATTTTCGATCTACTGGGTACGAATTAGATCGATCAACAATAAGCCAATCTGATTCAGTCGGTCTTCTTCTATGGAGTTGTCGTAGATCGGGCTTCAACTGAGCCTCAAGAGGTCAGTCGTAGCTTGAGTTTCGAGAGATTGGGCATTCATAGGAGTTCGGACGTTCATAGGACGTCGGGCGTTCATAGGACTACGAGAGGTCAGTCTGCAATTGAGCCTCTGGAGATCGGTCTTCACCTAGGCTTCGGGAGGTCGGTCATCTAAATGTCAAGTACTCCAAATCTGGAAGGAATTGAAAACGGATGAGAAGGGAGTCGAGGCGTATCTCAACGTGATCCCTCCGATGCTCAAGTTAGAAATCGGAGAAAGTATGGAGAAAATAGAATGGGTAGAGTTTGAGAATATTACTTGATCCTTTTTTGCTTCTTTCCCTTACTTTTATATAGGAAGAGAAGGGTTGCACCTTATAGAGACCAAAGGACATACTTTTGCAGAATGGAGAGATGCACCTCTTTAAGGCCGAGTCTCTTCGCTTCAGAGACACACCTCTTAATGTCGAGTCCTTTCATATGTTTGTCGACTTGAACAACTGCTAAGCCGAATCAAGCTAACTCGATCGGAAGGAACTTGGGTATGACTTAGATGAGTCCTGAGTTGATCCGAACTCGGTCTATATTGACTTTCACCTTAGCTTGACTATTGATTTGATTTGAACTGACCATGTGACCTTCCCTTGCATCCCCGTATCACTCACAAAATTGTGAGGCATGTTAAAACAGAACCGCGGCACTTGCACACTGGTGTAAAAATGGAACTGTAAATTAGAGTGCTTTGTTTAAGATTAGTGTAATTATTTTAAATTCCTTCATCAGATGCTCAGGGCAGGAAGACTTCATGGAAGTTTTATCCCTGTTAACAAATTGTCTAACTCGACAGTGTTCATGTTTGAGCAGCCATTTTATATTTGCCAATGCTGTGGTGTCTTTTGAGTCATTAGTTGCCTCCTATCCTGGTCCTCTTACACTGGTCTCAATACTGGTGAGCCAAACTTCTCCTTTTCAGAATCGACAAGTGCACGTTGAAATCATCTGAAGGTGGTGAAATTTAATCCTGCAGTGCCCGGATCCCCATTTCAAGAAAAGGCACCATAAAAGGAGAGTTCTCCAGGAACCCTTGGTCAATTCCATTGCCGACAATTTGAGCAGAAGAGGAACGGTATGCTCTTTGTTTTTGCAACATATTTAGAGTTCAAGTGCAAAGGCATGGTCGGAGTTCATGTGGATTTGTGAATTTCATTTCCTGTTATTTTGCAGTAATTTATCATTGGAGTAGGAATGGATAACTCTGTGCTTTTGCATTATATATAGAGAGAAAGAAATATTATACTACATAATTTATTCATGAGCACTTTTATTATTCACCGTTCAATCAGATGCACATTATAGTCCAATTTTTGAATCCTAAGAGATCGAACGGTGGATAATAAGGTGCTCACGGATATTTACGGATGAGTTGTATAACATTATATATATATATATACTGCTGTGCGGCGAAGTCATGTGCGCATGTGCGCGAAACACTGCAATGAACAATGATTTCACTGTTCACAACAATGCGATGAACAATGAAATCACTGTTCATCGCAGTGTTTTGCACACAGGTGCGTATGACTCTGACGCTCAGCTGATCAAATATATGTATATATATATATATATATATATATATATATATATATATATATATATATATATATATATATATATATATATATATATATATATGCGGTCATTTTTTTAATACCATTCGTCGAGTCTTCAGGAGAGGTAAGGTTATCACATCTGCAACAGTATCCTTGTCAAAATTAACACACATCAAGAGACCGTCGTCGGAGTCCTCGATTTATGGCCCTCCGATGCTTAAGTTAGATAGGAAAAAAGAAGATTGATGAGAAAGATGATAGAGAGGTTTTCTTTTTGAGTCTAAAAGAAGTGGAGTCCTCTCTTTTACCTTAATATGTCTTTTTTTATAACATCTCTAAGGGGTGTTATGCACCTAGATGATAGCACCTATTAGGCTATTAGAGGACAATCTCTGTCAAAAATCTCCATATGGATAAGAGTTATCATTAGAAAAATCATTAGGAGACCAAGTATACTTTGCATGCAGAAGGAATCTTCTAAGTGGTCCCTGCTTCCCGAGTCAATACACTCTCAGACTCAGCTTACTAATGCCTACCACTCTTCTTGAGTTACATCGCTCCTAACTCAGTTTACTTTCGTCTCCGATACTTCTCGAGTTACCCCCGCACCTGACTCGACTTGCTTCAACCCTTTACGCTTCTCGAGTCACCTCCATACCTGACTTGGCTCACTTCAACTTTTGCCCCTTCTCGAGTCGCTCCTACACCCGACTCGGCTCACTTCAGCCTTCGCCCATTCCCAAGTCACCTCTTCTCGAGTCGCCCCCGTGCTTGATTCGGCATACTTCAGCCTTTTACGCTTCCCGAGTCGCGTTCATACCTGACTCGGCTCACTTCGACCTTCACCCCTTCTCGAGTTACCCCCATACTCAACTCGGCTCACTTCAGCCTTCGTCCCTTCTCGAGTCACCTCTATACCTGACTCGGCTCATTTCAGTATTCGCCCCTTCTCAAATCGCTCCCCCACTCAACTCAGCTCACTTCAACCTTCGCCCCTTCCCGAGTCACCTCCGTACCCGACTATGCTCACTTTAGTCTTCGTCCCTTCCCAAATCGCTCCCCCACTCAACCCGACTTGTTTATACCTTTCCCTAGTCACTCCACTCCTAATTCATTTCCCAACTTAGTGACTAGAATCTACTCGTCTTTACTACGTCTCTGGGTCCCATAGGTTGAATTATATTCACATCATATATGTTTGATATAGTAGGCGATGGATATCGGTGCGTCCATGCGCAAACGAGCACAGTAATGAGGAATGCATAGTAATTCCGTCTGAGCACTCACGTACGAGCTACTCGGCATCGCGCTGAGTGATCGGATTGCGACCACAATTCAATCGGAATATAGAGTTCTAATATCATGTGTGACGAGCCTATACATGACTCGCTCAAAGTCGTTCGATATACAAGATTGCATAGTAATTAGAAATGCACAGTGCTTTAGCCGCGACGATCTTCTCCGATGCTCTGATGAGCACTATAACCAATCCCATGAACCTGTCAAAGTCATCGTCGTCATCTCTCTCACCAGATTGTAATCAGATTTCAATCGAATCGTGGGTAGAATTTGATCTGATCACGGTCGAAATCAGCTAGAGTCGGAGTCTGGCCGCTAGCATCGCAGCGCGCTAGCGGTCAGAATTGCGGCCACAATACAATCGAATTCGAATTTCGACCGCGATCCGATCGGATTTGACTCCAGTCGTATCACAACCACAGCTATAGTTGGAATCTAATCGCTCTTGGCAATGTCGAGCGGCTTAGGCACAGGTACTCAAACAGAGTTATTGTCTATTTCTCATTAGTATTCTCGCTCGTGCTCAGACGCATAGATATCCGTTGCCTATATATATATATATAGATATTTTGAATCAATATCTATTATAATATATTTTACTATGGATGAGCTTTTTTACAGGTATTTGTGCAATCAGATGTGCTTGATGTTGCACTCGACATGAGGAACCAGTTTGACTATCGTCGGGATATCTTTAGCCATGTCAATGTTATTGGCGACGAGCCTTCATGCGATTCTCAAGGGTGGCTCTTGCACAACCCCATGGGAATACAGACCGAAAGAGAGATCCATGCGAAGCTCGAAGGGGCTAAGATCTACCGGAGAATGTATGAAAAGGTCAAGTGATATTTTCTTTGTTCTAACCATATGACTATGGCTCTTCCTTTATAAGCTAAGTGAATTTATATTTTACCATAAGTCATAGCTTAAGAATCGACCATCTTCTGCAATCTTCCTCGAGTGCTGCAATCTTTTGCAGTTTCATGACCACTAGGACACAGCTCGTCCACAGTCATGATCTAAGCAACCGAGACACTATTCGATTCATAGTTAGGGCAGAATTACCGGGGTTTTATATTTCTTCTGCTCATCGCGTATCACCAGAGGCAAAATAGCAGAATACGATTTCGACTAAAACCCCGACTGGTGAAAAATTTTAAAGCTTGCTATGAACCAACAGCAAGAACAATTCAAATTGTAAGTAAATGCAGGAAATGAAAGCAATACAGGCAGATGTCTAATTCGACTTTCAAATATATACAATATTCGATCTTCAACTGTGATGAATTTATAATATCTTTTTTCAAATAAAATGATAAATTATGAATATTAAAACGGCTGAAATTGTCATATAATCAAATTGATCATCTTTAAGATTAATCGGATCGAAAATCTAAATACATGCAACAATGAATGCTTACAAAGTCGATAAAAAATACTGATCCAACACTACTTAGTGACCACTCGAGCGGTCACAACACATTATTTTCTTTTAAACAGAATAATCAGTCACGATATACTGGCATACAAACAGCACATAAGAATAAAGATAAGAGACATGACCAAAACAATAAATAATAAAGTTATTGAATCAAAATCAGTAGCTGATGCAGATAGTTTTTTTTTTTTTTCCCTTTTCAAATCTCTTGACTAATTTTCCTTTTATATTTGGCATTTCAAAATCTCTAACCTTTAGGAAACAGTGCACGGAATTTTTTATTTATTTCTTTTCGCGTCGCATCAGTGTTTTGGCCAATTGAAAAACTTCACTAAACGGCACATGCGGTTTGAATCTTCTCTGTGAGAGTTTGAGCAACAGCATCAATGAATTCTTCAGTGTTCAGATAGAGATCCCTTGACACTCTGCATAAAGAACAAACAGATACAATCCAACAGTTTAAGAAATTATCGGAGGAAAAAAACAAATGCAACTTATGCTCATTAAAGTAATATGGCCCTAGAATCATGAGAGAACGAATAAAAGGGATGTAGGAAAAAAGTAAATGCAACTAGTGTTCATTAAGATGATTAAAAAAAAAAAAAAAGACAATCTTGGGTGCACGAAGCTCTTGCCGACATGAAATCTCGGAGAAGAGTCTATTATATGCAATTTTACTTTGTTTTATAAGAGACTATTTTTATGACTTGAATATGTGACTTTTAGATCATACAACAACAATTTTACCATTGCATCAAAACTTCTGTTCACTCCTCAAATCATGAGAGAAGTAATAAAAGGGATGCCAAAGGTTAGATGCATATAAAGTTGAATTTGTGATGATTATCTAAAGGTTTAAATTAAGGCCAACAATATTAAACATTGACTCAATAAGAATCAAGATATTCAAAAATTGGGATGATAATATATAAATGGGCGGCAGGATCTGACCTCTTAAAAATTTATGTTAACTTTAAAAATTTTAATAATTTTTTGTAACATATAATTTAATTATTCAGAGAGTTTAAATAACCTTAGACATTATAAAATTATTTTTAAAACAATTATTAATTGATATTTTATTTCATTATATCTCATAGTGATCCAAATGATCACAAATTGTCATAGCTAGTTGTAGGCTTCATGTAAAATGGGAAAGGATAGTGAATATAGCTTGAGCTTACTTGGGACCGTGGATAAGAAGTGCCAGATCCTTCGTCATTTTACCAAGTTCCACTGTTTCAATGCATGCAGACTCAAGCTTCTGGACAAAGTCTAGTAGTTTTTCATTTTTATCGAGCTTCGCTCTGCAAAAGATTGGTCAAAGACATCAATAATAGAGTTGGCAAAATTACAATGAAGGTATAATTGAGGTGTGATGGAAATAGATGTCCCAGACCACTCAAAGAAGTCGAAGGCACTTTTAATAATTTCTTGAAATGTAATTTCAAAAAACTGCAAATACCTGTGCTCAAGGCCACGTGTCCATGCGAAGATAGATGCAATGCTGTTAGTGCTAGTCTCTTGTCCTGTCTGATATAGCCTGAAATGTCGAGTTACAGTTCCATGTGCTGCTTCAGCTTCCAATGTTTTCCCATCAGATGATAACTGCGGAGAATCATTATCAGAGAACCCAGAAATAAAGAAAAACCAAGACAGAAGAAGCACAATTATCTATGTCATTACCAGTACAGAAGACATCAAACCCAAAGAACCAAATCCTGCATCAACGAAATAGTTGAAGCATCAATTATAGCATTCAGGAAAGTGTGGGATCAGCTTGAGGTTAATCTTTTAAAAACTGCTGAAATAGAAGTTCTAGAGTAAAAAAAATGCACGATTTTTTAAAAGATGGATTATGGAATGGAGAAACAAGCTGACAAGGTCAAGAAATTAGAGAGTCCAAAGGTACACGTAGAAAGAATTGACGCTGACATGAGTGAAAAGATTATTAGTTTAAAGAAGGTATAAACTAGCAACGTTTAAAGAAGTGGGAAAGGATATATACTAGAATCCTAAAGAAAAGTAAATGTAGAGATTTAGGTATACTAGATGTATAAAAAATTAAACAAAAGATAATGAGAGATGGGGGAAAAAATATCTTTTTCTACAAATTATTTGATTCAGAGCTCTGAAAAAAATTAGTTTTATCAAAAGGAAATCATGATACATTTAGGAAACATGAATTTGTTGGCACTTTAGATACTGGAATAACAACAACAACAAAGTTTTTTCCCACTAGATGAGATCAACTATATGGATCCTTCTATACCATTGAACTCTATCCCCTACTATATCATCATCTATATTTAAATAAATTTTATTTTGTTTTATTGTTGCTAACCGAGTCTTTTTTTATCTTCCTCTTCCTCGTTTGATGTGTATTTTGTCATCATTTCACATCGCCTAACTGGAGCATTTATTGACCATCTATGTACATGTCCGTACCACCTTAAACGTATCTCTCGGAGTTTTCCTTCAACGGATGCAACACCGACTTTTCCTCTAATGCTCTCATTTCTTATTTTGTCCATCCTCGTATGTCCGCACATCCACCTTAATATTATCATCTCTGCAACTCTCATCTTTTGCTCATGTGCTCAAGTTGTAGCCTAACATTCAGCGTCATATAACATAGCAAATCTAATCACCGTTTTGTAGAACTTCCTTTTCAATTTTAGAGGCACTTTACAATCACATAAAACACCTAACACTTTTTTTTATTTCAACCATCCTGCTTGTATTCTATGTAAGACGTCTCTCTCAATCCCTCCATCATCTTGCAAAAATGATCCTAAATATTTAAAGCTTTCAGTTCCAGACAACTCGTCATCTCCTATCTTAACACTTGTTTCATTATGTCTAATATTGCTAAACTTAAATTTAATATATTCTGTCTTTACTCTATTAAGCCTAAAACCTTTCACTTCTAATGTTTCCTGCCAAGATTCTAATTTAGCATTTACTCCTTCACGTGTTTCATCTACCAAAACCACTAAAACTTCTTTTTTCTAAAATTCTCCATATAATTTCTCTTGGAACTCTATCATAAGTTTTTTCTAAATCAATGAATATCATGTGTAGATCCTGCTTTTGCTCTCTATATTTTTCGATTAGTTGTCTGAGAAGATGTATAACTTCTATTGTCGACCTTCCTGGCATAAATCCAAATTGATTTTCGAGAACCGTGATCTCCTTCCTTAATCTTTTTTTCTATTACTCTTTCCCAAAGTTTCATGATACGACTCATTAGTTTAATACCCCTATAGTTTTCACAAGTTTGTATGTCTCCCTTATTCTTATATAAAGGAATTAGGATACTTACCCTCCATTGATCATGCATCCTTTTTATTTTCAATATCATGTTAAATAATTGTGTAAGTCGTTCAATAACTTATTTCCCTAGACACTTCCATACCTCTATCGGAATATCATCTGGTTCAACGGCTTTTCCATTTTGCATTCCATTTAAAGCTTATTCTACTTCTGAAATTTGAATTCTACGATAAAAATTTAAATTTCTATACTCATTTAACCTACTTAAATTACCTAAATTAAGTTGGTCTCCTAAACCTTCATTAAAAAGTTAATGAAAATATCTCTTCAATCGCTCTTTTATTTCTTCATCATTTACTAGTACCCTATTGCATTCATCTTTAATACATCTTATTTGATTAAAATCTTTTGTCTTCCTCTCTCTCACTTTAACTATTCTATGTCTCTTTCCCCTTCTTTTGTATCTAATTTTCGATATAACTGTTCAAAAGTTTTAGTCTTAGCTCCATTCACTGTTTTCTTAGCTTCTTTCTTGCCTATTGTATATTTTTTAAATTTTTCTCATTTTTACAAATATATAATTTCTTATATGTTGTTCGTTTATCCTTGACTTTCTCTTGCACTTTCTCATTCCACCACCAAGATTATTTATTTAGTGGTTTCTGTCCCTTTGACTCACCGAATACACTCGTGGCTACTATTTTCAACTTTAATATCATCTTATCTCATGTCGTATTAGGGTCACTGTATATTTCATCTAAGTTAAACTTTCTCCAGGGATGACCTTACAATCTTTACAAATCTTTCTATCTCTCTTCCTTACCATAAGAAAGTCAATTTGTGATTTATTATTTCCACTTTTGAACGTGACCAAGTGTTCTTCTCTTTTCTTAAAACATATATTAGCTAGTATAAGATCATATGTTATTGCAAAATCTAATATAGTTTTACCTTCTTCATTTCTTGTTCCAAACTCATAACCCCCATTCACCCTCTTATATTCGTCATTTTTCACTCCGACATGCCCATTTAAATCGCCTCCTATTAAAATCATCTTATCTGACGGAATATTTTGTAATACTTCATCCAAGTCATCCCAAAACCTTAATTTGGTATTTTCATCTAATCCTATTTGAAGTGCATATAGACTAATTACGTTCATAGTTTCTTTCTCCACTACTATTTTGAGAGTTATAATTTTATCCCCCTTTCTAATTACTCCTACAACTTCATCCTTTAACGAACTATCTACAATAATACTCACTCCATTTCTTGTTTTACTATTTCCTATATATCATAACTTAAAATCCGAGTTCTCTATCATATTTGCCTTCTCACCTACCCATTTTATCTCTTGTATACATACAATATTAATTTTTCTCCTAATCATCATATCTACTATATTCATTATTTTACCAGTGAGGATTCCTATCTTCCATGTACTAAATCTTAGATTATTAATTTTTCTATAATATTTGTTCTTACCCAACTTATGGTGTGAGAACTCTTGCTTATTTAACACTACACCCAAGTTCTCATGGAGATGTAGCAGTCCTTGCCGATACGTTGCAGTTGCATATTTTTCACTACACCCAAGTTCTAAAAATGTAGCGATTCTTACCGAGACGTTACAGTCGAACACTGTAACGCGTTCTTTCCGGAGAACAACCTAACATTAGCACAATAGTTTGATTGATCCATTCATTGAACATTTGCCTTAGTTTAACGTTGGCTGACAACCTAATGCAATCCTCTTCCTTTATCCGGGCTTGGGACCGGCCATGATAAGGTTAAGAAATTTAATAGAGAATGAAAATAAAATAGGAATAACAACAGTAAAGACAAAAGAGTAACCAAGTCATTCAACAAGAAAAATCGTACAAGACATCATTAAAGATAAAAGTGTGGACAGTTGAAACCCATAGGATCTTATGTAGTATTGTTTAATAATAGTACCAAATACATTTAGTGTAGCAAAGAGAGAAATGCTAAGTCAATGTGTGAGGTTATTATAAAAAAAAATCAAAATACTATTACTGAGGAGTACTTAGGTGTAGCTTTAATAAATGTATAAATGTAGACGAATTTAAAACTATTGACAGATTTTATACCAGTTGAGTAGACATAATGAGTAGAGGGTGACTACATAGAATTTAACAGAGGGATAAGGGATAAAATCCATGTAATTGAACCCCAATAATTGGGACTAAGATGCTTTATTTAATTTTAAATCAATTTAATTATTTACCATTATTCATGTTTGATGGTGTTGTTAACTAGGCCAAAATTTATGTAAAATTACATCAAAGTTTGTCGTCAATGATTATGAACATACATGAAAGTCAGACCTGGTAAAACTATGCTTAATCATTCAACCAATAAATTGTTATTATAATATTTTGAAAATTACTATGATATACAATATAACAAATCAAAATTGTACAGAATAATTAGGTTGCTTCCAGTTAAATATCTTATTTTGTAAAATTCGTATTATACACATACCTATTATCTATTTGTTAGATTAATATTTTGTCAGAAAAAACATTCCTGAGTTCATAACTAGCTGATATTTTCGATATTCTCACTATCTCTTTGTATTGTATGATGATACTATTCCATTCAGTTATGTAGTCGACTTAAGGTATAATTTATGGATTCCTCTGAGATTGCACAACCTATTGAGTAAAAAACTGGAAATTTATTGTCGTCTCTCACTAGTGCTAGGTTGCCATCCTTCTCCTCGCATTGCCACAATGTTCTCTCTCTTCTCTCAGAAAGGAATGTTCACCTGGGCCATGTCTAATTGGAGAAAAATGAGAAGAAGAAAGTAACCAACTTTTTATCTTCTCTATAAGTGAAAAGGAACACAAAAAAAATGGTCATATGTCCTTCGACTAATACACCCTAAGTGCAATGGAATGGCATGGCACGGCATTCCAAGCAACAAGGTGAGAGATGAATGTTTCTCCCTCCCTTACTCCCATCTAGTTTCCTTTAGTTTCTTATATTTTCTTAAAAATAGTAGAAAGACATCAACTTCCTATTACAATCAAGTGATTCCATATCAACCAAAGTGTTATTATAAATCCTTTATATTTTATGCTTTACCAAGTCTATATTCTTCAATTTATTCACATACTGGTTGGCAAAAATGGGGAAAATATTTTAAAAATTTTAGCATAAAAGAGCCATCATATCATCCTCATAATATATATAGGAATATAATATCAGAATTCATATACATATAATACGAAAGTTAAACTTGACATAATAGGAGTGAATTAAAAGACCAGTGATGTGCTAGCGATAAAGTAGTGCAGTGGCAAAATAAAAGCCAAGTAGGTGTAACTGACATCAAAGAATTGGGATTCATAACTTATAAACATCATCATTGTTGTTGCAGAAGTATACGGATGATCCAGTAAAAAGAACTACCTTGTGCAAGGAAATCACTCTGGACATCTCCATCATAGTTTTTGCATGCCCACACATAACCACCATCACTTTTCAGTGCATAAGCTACCATATCGTCAATCAGCCTGTGCTCATACCTGATAGAAGGAACACTGATACTTGTTTGTAATTGTTTTAGAAAATGACAAGCAACAAGGACTTAATAGAGATGCCAACCATATTGACTGTTCTTCGAACTGGCTCTTCCATTTTTCCTCATATACTTCTTGAAATATATCCTTAAACCTACAAGTCCAACATGATTCCAGATAACTTCCAAGTCTAGGCTTCCTTAAAAGTTAACAGGATGTGTGAGGTGCATTGAACATTCAATCTCCAAAATTTAGATATGATTCTTGACCAAGTCTCACAAAGGGGAGACTAACAGCTTGAAAGAATATACAAACAAAAAGGCAAATTCATTGTGATCTGAAAACAATAAATTGTAGTTTATTAATGTCTGCAATGAGCTGCTCTTAGGTATCATGGTGGAAATCTATTAAAGCATTTTCAAGGTGTCAAGCCTCATCAACCTTAGAAATTCAAGCAACTAAAATAATCGTATTTGAAACGAGAAGTAAACTGTGTGCTAAAGGTCAAAATAATGCAAACAATGAAATTAATTTTCAGAAGATTTATAAGGTAGGTTCTCCTTTAGGAGAATAGGTCTTTTAAAAAAGTTTCAAAGTTGGTAATTGTCTAATTTTGGATTGTAGGAAAGTTTTGGTAGGAGTTTAAGTTAATGTGATTCATTTCCTAATTTGTAATTGGGTTTATTTCCAAGTTTAACTGATTCCCTTTAGAAATAGGGTTATTTCTTTTCTTAATTGCTTTTAGTTTATCTCAATTTTGTATGATTAAAGTCTTTAAAAGGACTATATTCCTCTTGTGAAAACCAATTTACCTAATAAAATCACTCAGCAAATCTTAGTTCCCTGTGTGTTATAGTTGTCCCCCATGCCACATCAACTTTGTCAGGTACTATAGCAATTTGGGTTCAATTGTTATTCTACTTCAATTTGATACCAAAGCATTCTTTTGCTGCATCGATTTGTTATCAGAGTTGAATTCATTTCACTACTTAGACACTCCTTGTCAATCTGTCATATCAAGATCTGACTTCTTGCTTTTGTCCACCCAGTGTTTAGAGATGATTATGGCAATACAAATATCAACAACTACCCAAGTAATTTTGGCATTTAAATCGTATTTCTTAATACCATTCTACCTGAAACCTTACAACTAATCCAAGCATGAATTGTAAGAAACATAACGAGTGACAACAAACAAAGAAGGGAAAAAAAACTTGCAGAGGATTAGGAAGAGGTTACATAGTCCAGAGTACTAGAAGATGATTATGAAAGCCTATGATAATATGGTAACAATAAAATGCAGGCAACTGAATTGTAAGTCGATCATTAAAGGATAGCTCGGTGCACGAAGCTCCAGCCATAAAGGGTCCCGGAGAAGGGTCTATTATACGCAGTCTTCTCCTGCTTTGTAAGAGGTTGTTTCCAGTTGTAAGTAGATCATTATATATCAAAATGAATACCATTATAAATCAAATATTATAACAAATATCACAACATCCCACAAAATCAAGCTTATATTTCAAATGGAAATAATAATTTGAGAATCTTAATTGTCATAACCATAGTTTAATAGTGCGTCGTGAGTAATCTACATGTTTTGCTAAGATAGTTGTCTCTAGGTTGAGTAATTATGACTCCTTTTGTTGTGGGCAAGCAAATAATAGTTTAGTCAAATCATTGGAGCCAATTTAAGGAATTAAGGTCCTCTTTTTTATTAGACACTAACAACTATTTTAACAATATATCTCTTCAAGAAGGGAAAAATAATAGAAAATAATTTTTTGCTGAATGGTTCAGAGCTTTCTATACCCTGCCAATAGCTTAGTTTCTACTATTGCTTTCCTTTTCTTTCATTATGAGCCACCACAGTGATATGCCCACCAAGATACGTAACAGTTAACTAAGGCATGCCCAGATTAAGGCACTTGTCTAGGATGCACTTGAAGACTGAGGCATCTGGATCATGCCTCATCCGGACCAAATGTTTAGGCAAGTACGGATAGCATTCAGTTGTGTATATGATACATTAGCAACTAATTTTGCTAAGTTACGGAAAAAATTCTCTAACTTGTATACTTAGCTTGAATTGGTTTAACTACACAATTAACTACCTATTGAATGGTCCAATCTGACAAATCATCATAATACATGGCTTCATCTATCCCCTCCCTACCCACGTCTGACATCCATTCCTATTGTTCACCAGTGAAAATTTTTAGAAACAGCTATTTCAGACACTTGGAAGTTGGATCTACACTTGTGTTGTATAATCATACCCAAGTCTGAGTTAATAGATACATTGCACTTGAACATGATATTGTGCTATATAATATATATAACCCACGCAGACACACTTGACTCTTGAATAAAAAGCATAAAGATGTTAAATAAGACATAAGTACCTGCCATCATATTTCTTCAATATGGTATTTTTGGTACTCAAGTAAAGTGGCCATCTTTTTGCAAATGCCATGGACATTGATGACTCAGCAAAAGCTCGAATAGACTGAAAAGACATTCAAACTTTAATCCTCTAGAATAACTTGATAAAAGTTGTTATATAAGGACAAGATGACAAACCTCATCAACATTATACATAGATAATGCAATACCAGTTCCTTTAAACTCATAAACATCTAGTTCTGCAGGTGCACCTCCATCTTCAGGGACTAATTTACCAAAAGTAAACCAATCATGTCAGATCCACTCAATCAAGCAAGCATATGTGTCAAAGAGAAAACAATTAAAAAGTTAACCTGCGTTAAGTATTGGGGCTCACCAAAAACCATTTTAAGCTTCCCAGGACCTTTAACAATCATGTCTGTTGCTCGATACTGATCTCCAAATGCATGCCTACCTATACATATAGGTTTCTTCCAACCTAAATGTGCATGCAAATATCCATAAACATTCACATTTGCAAGACGCTTTAAAAGAGTTTGGATGAAGAGTGAATAGAAGATTCTTACCAAGAACTATGCGTGGTATGTTTTGGCAAAGAATTGGCTCCCGGAAGACGGTTCCTATAGTAAATTAGATTACCAATGAACTAATTGCTCTAACAGAACTAAGGCAATTTACTGCAAGAGGAATATTCACTTCATGGTTGTTAAAATCAATATGAATATCAAAAGTCAAGAAACCTAAGTATCTACAGTCTATAGTATTGAACCAGCAGGACCAATGGGATATGTGGTCATCATCTCCATTTCATTTGCATAGCTTAAGCTTTTGAGATGTTTTGATACACAAATAAGCGGTCACCTAATCAAACCAAATAAGTTTGACCAAAATGCTACAATCTTATGTTACAATGAAAGCTAACATCGTCCCAAAGGAGCTAGTTAGATGCTTGAGATGAATAAATGAGGAATCGAAGTCAAGCAAATGCCTTTAAAAGATTAATTGATTTTTAAATTTGAATGGGCCTAGAGTATTATAAGGGCACAAATAGCAATACACAAATGTCAATTCATGTATTTGCTAACTTCCCATTAAAACGAGGAGAATGATTCATGAAATAGATCAAGCTCTCCCATAACAAAGTTTCAGGAGGGAAAAAATGCTAGGAAAGAAACACAGTTATCCGAACAAGAGAGGAAGTTTTGTTTTGGGAAGTTGGTAAATTTAGCATCTAGCAAATTGATTGAAGAAAAATTCAGAAACAAACTACAATGCTTCAACCAAATCTAAAAGCTGAACGAAAGAAAATAATCAAAGCATAACAACATTGATTAAGAAAAGCAAGATCTATAAGCAAACCATTTAATATATTCCTTATAGTCCCATTGGGGCTTCTCCACATGGATTTGAGATTAAACTCCTTAACTCTGGTCTCATCTGCCATTCAAAAGAGAGGGAAACAAATTTAATGAAACCAGTTTTAAAAAGGCATTGATGTCTATAAATGCTTAAGGAAGAATATAAACAATGAGACATACAATGGATCCAACAAAATTTACTTCAAGTAGCTAAGAAGGAGAGAAAACGAAATAGCAACCATAACGATAAAATCACAGTGGAAATTAAATACTTGCTTTATGTATGACATGTAAGATAATTGGGTACTTTGAGTGTCCCGTACTCAAGTCATGCATTTTCATTTTTTCTGATTTCAATCAGAAGAAAATTTAATTGCCTTTATTTGTCTTTTTAACACAGGCATAGTTTAAATATCCAAATCATGATGCCAAATATTGGTCTGTACAATTCAATGGGCGAAATATTGGGGTGGGGTGATAATGAAGTTCTTTGAGTCAATTCGCAAATTCTCCATTTTGTGCCAATTTCACAAACAATCTAGTCGTATAAGAAGGTATACAAAGCGAATGCTTCAAAATTATGGGGAAATCAAGGCACCTAAAGCTTTGACATTGACAAATCCATAAATGTCATACAAACTTAGAATGCCTAGTTGACTAGCAACAAACCAGCACCCCTTACTATGTGAGCACGTTATACTGTTATTTTAAGAATTTCAAATTTTAACATTACAATTTAGTTTTGTTGAATTATAAAAATATTTTATAACTGTTTATCATTGGACTTAGAATCAAATGCCTTGTTTTATGTGGGCAACCTGTTAGCAACTTGATCAATAAGAGACCATGACATTTTTTGGCTTGAATTGTTTTTTTTAAAAACACTAGTCACAATTATTATATTATTTAAGTAAATAACTCAGTAAAAAAATAATTCTTTTAACAATTCAGAAGTTTGAATTCAGTTTACTTGAAATAGTTATCCCATACTGCATTCCTGTAACTAAAATAGCCATGAGTAACCCATCAGTTTTATGGTGTCATAAAAATATGAAAAGAATAAATCATTTTGTTATGTCCTAAAACAGCAAATAACATGTTTAATCAGAGTTCAATAATGCTTCTCAGTCCCCTGCCGACATGGTGAAGAATTACAGTACAACCTTCCAACTTATATTTTAAACAGTGTAACAAACCGCTAATGCTTTAAATATATTAGCAGCAGTCTTTTAAGAAGCTGCATTCATTAGACTAGTGAGTTTGACAACAAACAATTCAGTTGAATGATGAACTGGTCAAGCATGGTCAAGAACTGATCAAAATTAGTAGAAATCTGTCAAAACAAATTCCCATATGACACCAAGACAGTTTCCCCAGATTTCCATTTTTTTTATAATTTCTTGAAAACTCATACTCAATCTGGATGAACCAAATAGTGTGGTGAAAACTTAGTAGCAAACTTCAATCAGTTCACTCACAGTCCAGGCTTAAAGACACTGATTGATTAGCAGGTGCTCGTTTTTGAATAAATTTGCAACATAAACAAATACAAAGGTATATGTTTCCAAAATCAAATTTTTATTCTGATAAAAAAATTACAAAGATTTAATTATATTAAGGCTATAAAACTGAAACAAAAAATCACTGCATTGCAAAAACAGAATACATATTTCATAAGGCAGGGTAGTGGAAGGCATTGGCATACCAGGTGTTATTGTTGCACACTTCACTGCAACATTGTGCCTGTATAATCCAGGGAAAAGTTTTTATTGTTCACAGCTAGATGGAAAAAATGCTAAACAAACGTACATCAGGACAATTGAACGACATAGGCCTAAGCAGTAATTTAAACAGAGAGTTATGAGCCAATTTAACAAACATTTCCCAGGAACTATCCTCTAACTCAAACTAGTTAATGAAGAGTGCAATGTTCCCATCCTTTTTTTGGAGAATGTGACCAACCGTTGCTTGGTCTAGTGATAAGTAAACTAGACCTAGAGTTTTCGGTCAATGTGCAGGGTTTCAAATATGTGTATGATGGCATTGTTGGGAGCCATTTAAGCTTATTGCTCCTACTTATAGCTACAACCCAGAATAGGAATAGTCTCATGTTCAATATGGTGCGACGGCATATCGCAGTCTCAAGATCAAAATAATAATAATAATAATAATAACATTTATGTGTCCACTTAGTTTAAACGAGCGACAGGCAGACAAGCACCTTAGCAAATTAGAAAAAGTTTCCTTAAGTAGAAGCTATTTGTCAACAGGTAATTCATAGTCATAATATCATAAATTGCTTCAAAACCATCTATTGGGAGGGGAGACCAAAGGTATCAATACAGTAGTGAACTGACTTACAGAGCATTGTGAATTAAAAAGTTTATATATCCGCTTGCCAGAGTGGGCAAGTGCTTCGACAAACAGAAGTTGTGATTGTAGGTTACCTCAGTGTAGCTTCAGCACTTTCTACGGTGACCCTATCATCAGTGGCGTCACGGTTCGGAAGACCCAGATCGAAGTACTTGATGTCCAATTCGAGGTATGGAAATATAAGCTGCATCAAAGAAAGAAAACAGCTGGAACCGTAAGAAAGATAACGAGAAAGAGACGTATATCAGGGAAACAGAAAATTCGTCACCTTTTCTTTTATCATTCTCCAGATAACCCTAGTCATCTCATCACCTGAAGATCACGATCGAGTTTTCACTGGTTTGCACCGACAATCAAAACAAAAGGAAACAACAACAAAAAAAAAGGGGTCACCATCCATCTCAACGATCGGATTGTGAACTTTGATGCGTTCGGCGGAGGACATGGAAGCGAAACAGCGCACATAATTAGCAGTGCGGATCGTGAGGGAACTACCATTGGCGGGTTGCCTCCGATGCAAGAGGCGGATTGCGATTGTACGGTTCCTTGAGGCCGGAGAAAGGGGAGTCAGGTAAGAGGAACGGGAAGAGGAAGACGAGGAGATAGTGGAGAAAGACGAAGACGACATGCCGGGCGTGGTAAAGAGGAACCGCCGCATGAGAGGGCGGCCGCTCTGGTTGTCACAGCGACGAGTAGGGTTCGTTGGCACTGAACGTCGACGGCGGCGAAGTGATCCTGCCAAGAAACGAATATTTTTCACCCCCACCCTCAAATTTTATCTATATTTAAATATACACTTCGAAGTTTTTCATCGACAGACAACTGAATAATGATATTACAAGTTAGTCCTCCTTTAAATTCTCACTTTTTTTTAAAACACTGTAAATTAATTAAAGATTCGTCAACAAACTTAATATTTAACTTAATTATATATATATATATCTAAATGAACATATATGAAAACATCTGCTCATAAAGCTGCTCGCGACGCGACACAAGACATTGACCATTACAAGCAGGCGAATATAGATCTACCAAATAAATAAATGTTCTTCTCCTCATTGGCCTACCAAATAAATTTAAAATACAACTTATGAATATCAAAATCATTTTTTAAAATATTCATTTCTTGTATAATTCAAATAATTTTTTTATTTATTTGATATAGAAACACATGTTTATTCATTTTATTAATATTCATGAGCAAATATTACAAATTATTTAATATTTATAAAAAATATATTCACATTGTAAATCGTATTCATTAATAAAAAATTTATTGGACTTTTAAATAGACAAAGAAGATTTGATGTCAAATAAAAAAAAATCATAGTATCAAATTTATTGTCCAAACAAACAAAATTATATATATATCAAATAAATTTGATTTGAAAATCAAAAAACACCCTAACACACTAAACTCAAATAAAGATTGAACACCGCGACTTTGATTCATATTAAGCTCATATTATCAGACAAACTTTAGCGATACATAGTTTTGGTTAACCCTACTCATTTAACTTTTAAAAAAAATTGTTGATGCGGTATCAATTTTCATCCTCGATCTTACGCCGTCGAGAATGAATTCTCTCCGTCTAGAATAATAATATCTTCCGATTCTTTCCCGTCAACGTTAATACAAGTTCATTGATGTCCTCGCTAATGACTCTTTGATGTATAAGTTAAAGTTTGTTGAAAGAAGATAACCGAAATAGTAAATACAGTAGTATAGAAAAACAAGTGTACGAATGATTAGCCCCCTTCTTCATCCTCTTCTCCTCCCTTTATAGCCTCCTCTTCTCCACAACTCCTTTGGCGATATTTTTTGGACAGACCGTTATATAACAACCTACAAAGATGACTGTCCACGTGAAGGTTACGTGGGACAATGTGATCATATTGTTAGGTCGTTAGAAAATGACTCATGCAAGAAATCTTTTGTGGGATTTATAAGGCATCCTCAAGCTGTTACGAAAAGGATGACACATATGAGCGAGCTTTAACAAATTAATAAGAGAATATTTTTCGATGTCCCACACTAACTAAATTGTCACTCCTCCATATAGAAGTGGTCCCTTTACTAACTGACTCAGTATTTGTCCTCCATGACCTATTCCCTCAAGACTCAATCATTTATCTCCTGAACTATTTTTCCCCTGACTCGGCACTCTGTATGTTCCTCGAGTCATCTCTTCTCTGACTTGGTACTATGTCTGCTTTCTAAATCCTCTCCTTCCCAATTCGACATTCTGTCTATTTCCCAAGTCCGTCTCTCTGTCTGTTTTCCAAATCGTCTCCTGAACTATTCTCTGACTCGACCCTTTATCTACTTCTCGAGTCGCCTCCTCCCGATTCAACACTCTAACTACTTTCTAAGTCACCTCCTTTATGACTTAGCAATTTGTCTATTTCCTGAGTCGTTTCTTCCTTGACTCGACACTCTATATGTTTTCCAAATCGTCTCCTTCCCAATTCGGTACTCTGTCTACTTTCCGAGTCGTCTTTTCTCTACTTGACCCTTTGTTTGCTTCTCGAATCGCTTTCTTCCCGATTCAACACTCTGTCTGTTTCCTAAGTCACTTTTTTCCCGATTTAGCACTTTGCCTATTTCCCTGAGTCATATCTTCCTTAACTTGACATTCTGTTTGTTTTCCAAATTGTCTTTTTTTCGACTCAGCACCCAAGTCTGTCCACTTCTCGAGTCACCCCTTCCCTAACTCGTGGTACTCTATCTTCTTACCGAGTCATTTCTTTTTTGACTCAGTATCTTGCCAGCTTTCAAAGTCACCCCTTATCCAATTCAGCACTCTTAACTCTTAGCCATATTATTATAGTATCAATTTCAGATAAAACAAATAAAAAAATATCACCTAAAATTGAGGGACTTTTAAGGTAGGTTTGATTTGTAGAAAATTTTTTATTTTATATTTTTATTTTCTAAGAAAATAAAAAATAATATTTGATTAGTGTTTTTTATTTTCGTTGTTTGAGAGAGAATTTTTTAAAAAATATTTTTTATTTTCTAAAAAATGAAAAACGCGTTTGCTGTCATGCCAAACGCCCCTTATTTTTTTTTATTTTTTCACTTTCTATATTTTATATGCTTTCCGAAAATACTATTTGAAAATTTAAGATCTGCACGATCAATGCAATATTTCTAAACTATTCTCTTTCCTAATCTATCTAATTATAACAGGACATTTCGATGACTAAACCCACTTTAATGCATGACGTCTGAGATGATTGATACGGTATAAATAATACACAAACCTCCTTAGAGATGATTGATGAAGCTTTGCTTGCCTCGCGGAAAGGGTAGTTACTAGTATATCAAATAAGAGCTCTCTGTCTGAGGAACAATCACAGTGGAAAGCTCCTACTATTCCACGAGACAAGATCCAAACAGCCTTGGTGTTCGTATCTCTCCTTTCACACACCGACAACACTCCGCTCGAACAACCTCTCGGCGTCACACTCTGTTCTCCCCTCTTCTCTTTGGACGCAGCACACCTATATAGGAAAAGCAGCGCACGACTCCTTGAGTCGTGCGTGTACACATTGCATAAATGCAACATGTGCAGTTGCAGAAACTGTAATCGCAGTTGTGAACTGCCTACGTCTCCCACTCATCCAAAGTATGTCACATAGACAAAATGGTCACATAGATCAAAAAGAGATATTTAGTCACATAGACCAAATAGAGCAAGAGTCATTAGTCCCAAATGACTAATAGAAGTATCCAATCACATAGACCAGAATCGTGTCGGAGATCATAGTCCCAAAAGACTAATAGAATAGAGATCAATAGTCACAAAGATCATTAGAACAACCAATTCATACTTAGGAAAATGGATCGTGCGACGGTAAGCACACTGAGCAATCCAATGTTATGAAAGTTGTTACACCTTACATAGCTGCTCACAGAGCGATCAATGCTAAGAAAAGTTATTACATCTAACTTAGCCGCTCCTTAAATTGTACATAACCATTATCTGAATGACACATAGTCACTCACCTGATGACCCATTGTTATCCTCCAGGTGGCTCCCAGCCATTTACCAAGTGGTACTGAACCTTTCTCCTGGTGGTACTCAACCGTTTTCCTGGATATAATGTCTTGCTATTTGCCCAGATTAAATAATTTCCACTTACATCAATATAAACATCTCTAACCCCTCATAATGACCATCAAGTCAAGAGCATGTTCTATATTCTTAATATTCACAAACATTTCCATACATAACAAAAATGGGTCGACTAGTGAATAATTATCAAAGGATGTAAACATATTTAATCTTCCTTTTTAGTGTGAATTCATTCATTTTAATCAGTCGCTTTTCTAGTCATGTTCCATAGACCGAATCATCTATAGTCGATAGGTTTACATGCTAAAGTAGCAAACCCTGATTAAAACTTCAAACAGACACCTAAATAGTCACAAAGGGCAAACGCTGAGATCAACATATAATCTCAAAAAGGGCTCACATAGTAGAGAAGCAGAGATCTATTCTCCTACTACCCTTATTATCACCTTAACACACATGGTATGAATCACATGCTACGATGTTATTCTCTTTATCAATAAAGAGCGCATGTTTACCTCAACATCGTACAGATTTTGATTCAGACATTCCAAATGTCTAATCCTGAATTTAACATATGAATTCTAATCTGACTCATAAACAGGTATAGTAAATATTGGGAACATTTACTTCGATCACTTTTCTTAAATGATCTTATCTTGATACACATATCAAGACGACCCCAACTTATAGGTATGTATCCCATATATATAGCTTCCAAAGCTATCCTATAAGCAATAGTCTTACCTCTATTCGTACATAACAAACAGAGATGATTGCCCATGTGAGAGGATCAATCACTACCTGTCAACATGCTCACCGAGATCTTATCAGAATGTAACATCACATACACTGAAAAAATTATGGCTGACATTAAAGAACAATCAAATTACAATATCTGATTGTCATTACAAAACGGTTACATTCTACGAAGTCCCATAGACTTTACATGCTCATTAAATGACTCTTTAGTCATTGACTTAGTAAAAGGATCTGCAAGCATAGCTCGAGTAGGGATATACTCAAGAATAACTTTCTTCTTAGCAATAATATCTCAAATAAAGTTGTATTTTATTGCAATATGTTTGCCCTTGCTGTGATATTTGGGATCCTTGGAAAAAGCTATCGCGATTTGGTATCAGATGAGCGATCCTTTGGACTCCCAGTTTCTCGAATCTTCGGATGCTTGAGAATCTCCTTAATCGATCGCTTCTTATGTGCCGAACATGCCACATATTCAACTTCCATAGTTGATAAGGCCACACAGCCCTGTTTCTTGCTGTTCCAAGAGATGGCGCCACCATTCAACAAGAACGCATAGTCTGATGTAGATTTTCTATCATCCAGGTCCCCAGCCCAATCTGCATCCGAATATCCCTTCAGACTCATATCCGATCCTTGATAACAAAGACTATAATCTGTCGTCGCTTTCAGATATCTGAATATCCTTTTTACTGTCTTCCAGTGTCTCGGTCCTAGGTTTGACTGGAAACGGTTGACTAAGCCAACAACATAGCTGATATCGGGACGAGTACACAACATAGTGTACATTAAACTACCAACAACACTGGTATATGGTTTTTTATTCATCTCAGCTATTTCATTTGGAGTTTTGGGACTCATACTCTTGCTCAGAACAATATCTTTTACAATAGGTGTCTGTTCACTGTTGCAATTGGACATGCTGAAATGTTGTAACATCTTATTTATATAAGACTCTTGAAACAAACCCAAAAGTCTCTTAGATATATCCCTGATAATCTTTACTCCTAAGATGTATTCAGCTTCTCCCATATCTATTGTGTCAAACTGTGATGAAAGTCACTTTTTGACTTCTATCACAAAATCTATGTCATTTCCTGCAATCAGCATATCATCAACATATAACGATAAAATGACATACTTTCCTTTATCCTTCTTCAGGAAAATGCAATGATCCTCATTGATCATTTTGAAACCATAAGATAAAACTACTTCGTTAAATCTTATGTTCCACTGTCTTGATGCTTGCTTTAGCTCATATATAGATTTCTTCAATCTACATACTTTATCTTCTTGGCCTTCAACAACGAAACCTTCTGGTTGAACCATATAGATTTCTTCATCAAGCTCACCGTTAAGGAAAGCGATTTTTACATCCATTTGATGTAACTCCAAGTCATAGTGAGTCACTAAAGCCAAAATGACTCGGATTGACACAAACTTTACTACGGGAGAAAATGTCTCCTCAAAGTCAATACCCTAATTGGGTAAATCCTTTTGCAACTAGACGAGCTTTGTATCGGTTAATCGATCCATCAGCTTTCCTCTTTATTTTGAGAATCCATTTATTCCCAATAGCCCTTCGGCCAGGAGGAAGATCGACTAACTCTCAAACATGATTCTTAATCATTGACTCCATTTCCTCAACCATTGCAACTTTCCACCTTTCTCCAGCTCTAGAGGCCAGAGCTTCCTTTACTGACTGAGGTTCCTCATCGTCAACTGAGAGTGTAATCATTGCCTCATTCTCAATATCAAACCTCTTATTAGGTTTGATCTTACGAATACTTTTCCGTAAGTTGGGCTGTTGAGAAGTCACCCCGTGACTAGGCAAAGTACTCTCACTTGGTTGACTAGTTTCAGGTATCCCTCTAGACACTTGTCCAGTCGATAATGACTCTTCCTCCTCAAAAAGAGGAACTGTCTTATCAACTTCATCTCTAGCTGGGAACTCAGTTTCGAGAAAAGTGACATCTCTCGAATCCAATTCAGAGATTGTTCCATCTGATTGCTCACCTATGAAAACATAACCTTTTGAAATATCTGAATATCTTATAAAGATACACTTCTTACCTCGAGGTCCTAGTTTTCCATACTTGTGTGAACTGTCATGAACGTGAGCGGTAGGCCCGAGGTCTCGATTTCCCAAATCGGTTTTACGCAATCAGCGTTCATATGGGGTAGATGAAACTGACTTTGAAGACACTTTGTTAAGTATATAGGTTGCAGCTAACAATGCATCTCCCCAATAGGAGATTGACAAATTAGCCTGCGCCATCATAGACCTAACCATTTCGAGAAGAGTCTTATTTCTTCTCTCAGCAACCCCATTTTGCTGTGGAATTTCAGGGATCGTTAGCTATCTAATAATCCCTTTATCACTATATATTGTCTTGAACGTTTCAGACAAATATTCTCTACCACGGTCAGTGCGTAAAGTCTTAACCTTACGTTCCGTTTGATTCTCAACTTCATTCATATAACGAATGAAGCAATCTAATGCTTCAGATTTGCGAGAAATCAAATACACATGATCGAAACGAGAGAAATTATCAATAAATGTAATGAAATAGGAAGCTCCATGTCTAGCCCTCACATTTATTAGACCACAAATATCCGAATGAATCAATTGCAATGGCGACTCTGTCCTAATAGCCTTACCAAATGATTTCCTAATTGCTTTTCCAGCTAGACAATGCTCACATATAGACAAGCTAACCTTAGCTCGAGAGCCCAATAAGCCCTCTTTAGCTAATCGATTCATGCGATCTTGTCTTATATGTCCTAATTTAGCATGTCAAATATCATCAGTTATTTTTGCATCACTAGTAAGAGCAATATTTGAAAAATAATTATCAATCACACAATTGTCATTTGGTTCCACATCAAGAACCATAAAATCATTCGTTAAAAAACCATAACCGATTGATACTGAGTCAATCTTGAGTTCAACACACCGATTGTAAAAATTTATACAATACCCTAGATCAAGAAGACAAGTAACAGAAACAAGATTCCTCCGAATCTCAGGAGCATACAAGACATCATGTAGAAACAAAGTTCTTCCACCCCGAAGGTTAAGTTTACAAGTGTCGACTCCTTTGACTTCGACTCTTGCATTGTTTCCTACATATATCCATTTGTTGCCAGTTGGTACCCGACGGTACTCCACATATGTAACTCGCTCCCGAGATACATGGTTGGTTGCTCCCGAATCTATAATCCACAAAGGATAAGAATCAACTAACAACACAGAACTAGCAACAAAATGCTCAGAAGACAGACTGGAAGTTACCTTTCTTGGCTTGGTACACTCCCGAGCATAGTGACCCTTCTTGTCACAATTAAAGCAAGTTACCTTGCTTTTAGGTTTCTTCCTCGTCTTCTTGTTATTCTTCTTCTTGATTGGGTCAGTCCCACCTGCAGCTGCAACTTCCTTCTTCTTTCCCTTCCCTTTCTTGAACCATTTCTTTTTCTTGGATCCAGATAATCCAGCAAAACCGACAGCCAAATAAGCTTGGCCAAAAATCCTCACGGATTCTACTCTCTCCGCCTCTAACTCAACATGGCGCGAGACATCAGCAAAAGTCTTAATACTCTCGCTATGAGTAAGAGTCTGCTTCATGGTCTCCCAAGAATCTGGAAGGGATCGAATGATTGCCGAACTCATTATTCATCTCCATTCGTGGCCGTGTTTAAGCTCCCGAATCATATTCGGACATCTCACGAGATGTTGAACCATAGTGACATTCGGCGCTTCTTGTAACTATCGAACTTGATCGTTGTGCCGGCTTGCTCGACCGACTCATTGTACTTGACCTTAAGGGCAACCCAGACAGCATGAGCTGAAGAATACGACTCATACTCAAAAACTAGGTCATCTATCATTGAACTAATCAAGATGCCCTTAGCAATGAAGTCTTTCTTCTTTCATGCCTTGTAGGCATCAATATCTCGTCTGTTTTGTGTAGTGGGACCATGTACAGGTTCTACTATGACCTGATTTACAGCCTCTAGAACTTCTTGTTCCTCAAGTACATACTGTATCTTGAGGTGCCAGATTTTGTAATTATCCCCATTGAGTTTCTCACCTTTATTGAGTTCAACTATGATATTTTTAGTTGTCATAACCTAACATAAATAAACACATTATTTAGTTATTCAGTGTATGATTTTATGTATATAATCTATAAATTGATTCAACGTAAATTCGATTTGGTTTACAAAATCAAGTAACAATACAATTGTCACTCATCATTTGTATGTACCAATCTAATCGACTTTGATCAATTACATTACATACATCCCATCTTAACATGATATCATTAAATGAACATTTTCATTTAAATTGTACTCACTATGAACAAATCAAAGAGTAAAAAATATCATGCATCATGTAGAGTTAACAGCATAAAATGAACATATCATTAAATTAAACTTATTGTACATTGTCAACAAATAACAAAGATAACTCTACTAAGAATGTTACATATAACATTCTTTCTACTCATAACTGAAAAATAAAAACTAAACAACTAGATAGATAATCATTACTCCCACTAGGACAAACACTAGTGCAGTAATGATCCAAACATGCCCAATCTTCTTGGGTTGAACTAGGACATCCCCCGCCGAGATGCTCTCAAAATAATGTCAGGATGCAGAATCTTCTGTAGGACATCTTTGAAGCGATCCAAAAGGAAAGATTCTATTAGGGTCCTCATCTGAATCATCCTCTGGATCATCACGATGCACCTCATAGGCCTCGTAGTGAAGCAGCTCAACACATAACTGGGTATAAGAGACGCGTCCCTCATAGCACCTCCAGATCTCATGCGCAATTTCATTCAGGTGATGTGGCAGTGAGCGGACTAGAGCCCAAATTCTATAATTATCTAGAATCGTAAACTCCTGCATCTCGAGTCTCCAGAACAATCTATCAAGCCTCCCGATGTGCCACCCGACTCCATGAGCTGAGTCATACTCTATCCCCTGAATAGTCTCTCTCAGCCGATTACGCAACACATCGCATCTAGTCATAGTGGTAATCATCCGTGTCATCTGAAAAAATTGAAATTAATTAAGTCAGTATAAAACCGACAAACCAGTACATATACCAGCTTAATTCAATTTATATATAGGCATGAATCCATCATAATAAATCAAGAACAAATTTCTTTGATTTTATGGAGGACAGTCGACAGACTTACTTAGACCAGTCAATTGGTACTTTTACCAATTGATTATCATCTAAGTCTAATCGGTCTAGACTGTTTTGACTTGACCATTTATGTGAAAACCAAAACTCCTTTATTTCTCTCCGAATACCCCAGACACTCGATTGAAATAAACGGTTGTTAAATTTTTCACATTATTCCTAGACATCAACTGTAGTTCATTTGGTCTATCTTTAAGTTGTTTATTTCAAGTCCTAATTGTTCCAAACAATTACTTGATTATTGAGTCATGAGTCAAGTTGAGATCGACAATCTGTAGGCACTACTATGGTTCCCGAATTAATTTTGAAGTGAATTTGCTCCGACCGTTCAAATCACCACTAAACTGATTTTCTTTTACTAAATCCTATTCGCTTTTATAGTAAAACCACCCTATCCAGAGCTTAAACCACCCTTTCCATGGGTTAAACCGCTTCTTCCAAAAAGTAAAACCGCCTCAAGAAGCAAGAACCACTCCCGCCAAAGTGAAACCGCCGGCAATGCAAACCGCTCGTCAAAGTGAAATCGCTCGCAATGAAACCGCCGCAGCAGAAACCGCCTCGGGCAGCAGTGAAACCACCTCGCCAGCGCAAACCCCTATGGGAAATCGCTCGCAAGCGGCAAACCGTCCTGGCCAGGCGTGAAACCGCCCTAGCAGAGCTCCAAACCGCCTTGCTAAGCGGTAAACCGCCCTGCCAAGCTCAAAACCGCTCTGCCAAGGCTCAAACTGTCCTGACAAGGTTGAAAACCACTATGCCAAGACTCAAACTGCGCTGGTAAGGCTCAAAACCACTTTGCCAAGGCTCAAACTGCCCTGGCAAGGTTGAAAACCACTCTGCCAAGGCTCAAACTGCCCTGACAAGGTTGAAAACCACTATGTTAAGGCTCAAACTGCCTAGCAAGACTCAAAACTACTCTGTCAAGGCTCAAAACCACTCTGCCAAGGCTCAAACTGCCCTGACAAAGTTGAAAACCACTCTGCCAATGCTCAAATTACCCTGGCAAGGCTCAAAACCACTCTACCAAGGCTCAAACTGCCCTGACAAGGTTGAAAACCACTCTGCCTAGGCTCAAACCGCCCTAACAAGGCTCAAATTGCCTTGTCATGCGTCGAAACCACCCTTCCATGGTAGTTTCGACCAGGGCAGTTAGCCCAGAGTGTTCTCCACTCGACAAACCACTCTGGAATGACCAGAGTGGTTTTTCACTCGACAAACCACTCTGGAATAACCAGGATGGTTTGTCCAGAGTGGTTTTCCACTCACCGCAGAAACAGTATTTTCTGCACTGTTCATCGTCTTCTTCCTCGCGCACGATGAACAATTTTTTTTTGTTTGCAAAAAAAAATTATAATCTCTATTAGATGCTTTCTAACCTTGGCTCTGATACCAATGTTGGTTGTTTTAGCATCTAATTAGAGATTATCTAAGCAAAAATAAAAGAATGAACAAAATACAAAAACTGGAAAAACTTACAGTGATTTCGTCTGAAACTTCTCGCGGCCAAGGAAGAAGAGTTCTCTGTCTGAGGAACAATCACAGTGGAAAGCTCCTACTATTCCACGAGACAAGATCCAAACAGCCTTGGTGTTCGTATCTCTCCTTTCACACACCGACAACACTCCGCTCGAACAACCTCTCGGCGTCACACTCTGTTCTCCCCTCTTCTCTTTGGACGCAGCACACCTATATAGGAAAAGCAGCGCACGACTCCTTGAGTCGTGCGTGTACACATTGCATAAATGCAACGTGTGCAGTTGCAGAAACTGCAATTGCAGTTGTGAACTGCCTACAATTCTAAAGTAAAAAAGCCCCAAACATTTGTCTTTCATGATCTTTATTTTTTTTTTTTATAAAGACATTTTTTAAACCCTAAAACCGTATTAGTTCGGGAATTTATACATTATAAATGATACGAGTAAAATACTAATTCTCACGAATAATCAAGTGGTTTATACATATGATATAATTTAATTGCTCTAAAGAACAAAGATCAATCCTAAGTTTTTCAAGATGTCTATCCTCTCTTGCTAGTTCTTTCTCCTCTTGTTAGTTTTTATTTTGACAAAAATATTCCTCATAATTTATCTTCTTTTATTTAATTATGGAATGAGAGACAGATGAACTTATCAAAATGATGTTGTTCTAATATATCACATCAATAATTGAGTTGAATAGACCTAATTAATTGTTAGACTAAAAAGAGAATCTATCTCATAATATGATATCAATAAAAAAAACTATAATTAACTCGGTGCACGAAGCTCTAGTCGCGTCGTGGGATACCAGAGAAAAAAATCCATTATACATAACACTTTGTTTTTTTTGTAAGAGATTATTTCCAGAATTTGAACATGTGATTTTTTAGTCACAAGATAATAATTTTACCATTGTGCCGATGTTCATAATATAATATCAATAAGTAATAAAAAGTTAGTTCCACAAGTTGATCAAGTGGCTTACACAAACAATAAAATTGTTTCGATAGACAAGAGTTAACCCTGAGAGTTGTAAAACTTTTTAGAATATCTACTCTCATATCATGTTAATTACTGATTAGATAAAAATATCTTTCATATATAATTTACCTCTCTTGGTCTCAGTTAATTCTTTCAATCAAAATTATATTGAAAATACTGTAAGTATAAGACATAATACCGTTAGTATGTAAATGTTTTTTTTATAAAATATTTACAATAATTAATAGAAAAATATTTGTATTAACTAAGAAGTAGTTAATATCCCGTTTATCTTTCTCCTCGTCTCTACGTCGTAGTCTACGCAGTGATATAAACAAGTAAAATTTCGGCTGAGCATGGAATAAAATAAGCTTAATCGAGCTGTTTAATTATATAGATCCTCGCCTTGTCCAATAAACTCAATCATCATTCATTTGTTTTCACGGAGATGACGTGATGATAAAAACAGAGAATTGCTTACAGAATGAGCTGAGTTCGATGTCGGATGAGAGGTCTAAAATCTCCCCTAATTTTAGATGGATCACTTCCTATTCTGTCACTGTGCCAAGAGATATTGTCTCCCGTAATTTATCTCTCTTTCGTCAATATCTTGGAACGGATGATAGAGGACTGCTAATTAGATAGATTCTCAACTTTGCAGAATCATCATCCATTTAAAAATTTTAAATTGACATAAGATATTCGAATTTTTTATCGATGATCAATTTACTCTCCTACAAATTTTAATACTACAATTGATAAGGATGATAATTTTTAGGAATAATTCTCATGGGCACGATGCAATGGTAAAGATTGAAAGATATTTCATAAGAAAATACAGTTCGATATTCTGTTGCAATATCATTCGACGATAAATTTTAAAAAAAAATTCATTTGGATGGTGCTGGAGTCTAGGAGTTTGTCCGATGGACAAAGTACGACTTTTGACGTTGAACCTCGTTCAGAGATGATGCGACTGTGAAGTTGTGCCTGAACTATAAAAAAACTACGAGCACATCCTTGATTTATTTTTGGTAGCCGATGGAGAGTACTTGAGCTCAGATCTTATCCGACTTAACTGTTGGCGATACGTTATGAAGACTTTATCCGATTCAGCTATTGGCGACGTATTCTGAAGGTTCGTGGGACATGACCGATCACTCTTAAGGATTAGTCACACGGAAAAGTTTTAATATCTTAATACCAATACAAAAAATAAATATTTAGGAATAATTTTAATATTTAATTTAATAAAATTCATTTATATTCATTAACTCATATATATATATACATACACGACCATTTTTTGCCATAATCCGAACGAATTTCGACCGCGATCTAATCGACACCGGAGCTCGATTGGACCACCGTTGGATTCTGACTGGATTGTGGGTGGAATCCAATGGAAGGGCGACGATTGCGAGCGACGTCGAATATAATTACTATGTATTTCTCGTCGTCGCACACAGATCACACAAATCACATCGCTCAATATATCAAACCTCTCTCTCTCTCTATATATATATATTTTGAGCTCGATTCCTTAAAATTCATGAATAATATTTGTCAATGCCTTTCATTAGTATAGCTGAATTAAAAATATTTTTTTTCAGAGTTAATTCTTTTGGGCAATAAATAACTTTTCACCTAAAAGATAGTTCAATTATCGAACTTATCTCTCTTCATGAAATATGAAATAAGAAATATGAAATTGATGGAGTTAATTTTTTTTGGAGAATAAATATTTTTCTATCTCAGAGGTTGTTCAGTCATTATGATTTATTGTGAAATCGATCTAAAGAGAAGCTATGTTATCATCTTAATAATATTTGTCAATATCGTATCAATAAATTTATTGATTAATTCATATAAAATTTAATTATTAAAAATAATATTTTTTTATTAATTTTTAAAAAGGCATAACATATTAAAAATAAAAAGAATGGTATACAAATTTAATATAAATTACAAGAATAATAATATTGATAATTAGCTGGAATAAAAGTCATGAACAAACTTGAATTCGGCTATAAGATTTTTAATACATATATATTTAAACAAATTCGATAAGTAAATAAATAAGTTTATTGAATATCTTAGGTTGTGTCTTAAGAAACTTAAAAATATGTGTAGCAATATGTAATTTCACATGGATTGGGACCCCATAAGCTTCCATAATTACCAAAAAAGTCAGACTTTCTTCCTGACCAAAATGGCCCCTCCATTTTCGTACTCTATCGCATTCGTACCAAGCGACAGGGGCATCGTAGTCTTTTGGCTCCAGATCACCTCCCCCTCGCGCCGCCGCCCTCTACAAAAAATTTTGAATCGCGCGCGCCGCGGGACGGGATCCGGATCCCACGCGGACCGTCCGATTTGATTTCAAATTCCCCCGCGCCACCACGCCAGAAACCCTCCTCCCTCTCTCTTTTTTTCCCCTCCCGATTTCTAACGGTCGCCGCCTCCTTCGCCCGTCTTAAACCGGTATCTTCTCCCTCCTCCTCAACCCTCGCTCGTCCATGTCGTCCTCATGCCCTTCGCATCTGGTAGATGCTACCGGCGTGCGGCACCACGCCTACAGCAGGAAGCAGAAGTCCCTCGGCCTTCTCTGCACCAAGTAAGTCGCGATCTGCGATCTCGCTTTTTTCGTTTGCCCTTTGTTTACGTTGTACAGGGGGTTGCGCCTGATGCGTGTTGATCTGTACGTGTTTCGAAGCTTCGTGAGCTTGTATAACCGCGAAGGCGTCGAGTCGATCAGCCTCGATGACGCGGCTCGGAGGCTTGGCGTCGAGAGGCGGCGGATCTACGACATCGTCAACATCCTAGCGAAAGTTGGGGTGTGATCTACATCCCTTTCTGCCATTTTTTTTAAAAATCTTTTTTTTTTTCTGATAAAATGAGAAAGGGCTGAGTTTTTTATGGACGGGAAAAACGGAGAACTATGTTTTTTTTTCCTAATCATTTTGTTCCTTGTGATCTACGTAGCTTCTTGAGAAAAATGGCAAAAATGCCTGCTCTTGGATCGGATTTTCTGGGATCCCGAAAGCACTGGAGAGATTGGAGGTTTGAATTCCTCAGATCTACAATTTTTAGGTTATTTTTGTGGCGTATCGGGAGCTGCAACAATTTATTATTTTTATTTGGCATAGGAGGAAGCTAGTAGAGGAATTTCTTGCCATAAAGGCATTTGTGGAAAAGTAAGACTTTGCCTCTCTTTCCTTTGTCACTGGCAAAATCTACTTGTGCTCATCAACTACCTTGAGTCTTCCTTTCGAAGTTTGCCAAACTTTTTTTGCCGCAGGATGATTCTGACGATGAAAGTCTGGACCAGTATGTAGACGATGGAGATGAGAAACTAAGCCAAACTACCAGCACTACTTTGTTAACTGCTTCCTTCGACAAAACAATATCTGGTCTCTTTTTGTATATATTTTGTATTTCTTAAAGTTTGTTCCACTGTAAAGCAATTCTAAGGGGAATTCAGCTTTATTATTACATCGATGCAACAGCAAAAGTTAATAGAAGAGCGAAATCATTAGGCACACTGACGGAGAATTTCATTAAGTTGTTTCTGACCTCAGATGTATGCATCTTGAGATATTAGCATCTTTCAAATTTCTTATTTTACTGTTACTAACCATGCTAGAGTTCTCGTGAAGGGTGATACAATTTCACTTGATGCTGCTGCAAGGCTTCTTCTCGGTGCTACAACTGATGCATCTTACATGAGAAGTAATTGCCTATCCTCATTGCTCTTGTTCTTCAACTAAAGAGCTGTTCTCCCCCTTTCTTTTTCTTTTCTCAAAAAAGTCCATTTGGTCTTACTGTCTCAAATACCCTAACACAGCTAAGGTCCGGCGGCTATATGACATTGCGAATGTATTATCTTCTATATTTCTCATTGAGAAGGTATTTTTTATGAGTTACTCTACACCAAGTTAAAAATCAAAGATAAACAAGAGATGATCGTGCTTAATGCTTCCTCTTTCAATTTTGTGATTTTGGACACAGACACAACTTGAAGCAAGAAAACCGGCCTTTCGCTGGTTGGGTGCAAAGGGTAAGAAGGAACCAAGTGATGCTGTAACTGTTGCTATTTCATCTAGTCCAAAAAAGTTGAACAAAAGGACATTTGGGAAAGAGCTCACGAACGTGGGCTTGAAGAGGAATAAGGTGAATTCTGCAGAGGGTAAGAAATCAATGGACGTTAGGATGAGAAGTGAGAATCTGCAAGAGCACAGTTTTATTCCACAGCAGCAATCCGCATCCAAGAATGGGTATTCGTTTGGCCCTTTCCATCCAGTTGGTGTGATGAAACAGACTGCTAATTCTGAGGTGAAGTCTGGGAAAGGAATTCAACAATGGGAGAGCTTGGCTGCCTCCTTCCGACCAATGTATCAAAATCAAGGTTTGATTCTTGTCTCTATCTAGCATGCATGCCACTATGATTTTTTAACATTGAATAGAAGATGCAAACTTTTAGTTTTAGTTTTCTTTTCCCATCCTGCAATTTATTGATTTTATGTCGTTCTGGTCACACTTTTGATCTTCTGAAGAAAAAAGGAATTACTCCTGCAACTTCTGTTATTCTTGCAAGAGTAAATGATGCATCAAAATTTCTTGGTATGAAATCAACTTATCTGTTACTATAGAATTTTTTCTAGCTCTTTTATCTCCTTCCTTGTGATGATGTTATGCCATCTCGTAACAAGATTACATTACTCGAATGGGTAAAAAGCCACATGTTGACATATACTAACTTGCTTATCACATCTTAAATATGTCTCCATGTTCATTAGCCTGGAATGTTCTCAAGTCTTCATGCACCTTGTTGGTCTCTTTTACTCAGCGTCGAGTAAGTCTTTGACAGCATTATATTTGCCAATTTTATGGTTAGCACAAGAATAATACATATATAGTGCAAACCCTATTGTATAAGCATATCTACAGCTTAAGGATGGATCTTGCTGAGTATTCTATATACTGAACTCAGATCTATAGACAAGTACCCATATAATTCTACGTCCCTCAAATTGTAAGAAAAGTGAAATGTAATCGTGGAGTAGAAACCTAAATGCTATATGATAAAACAGATAGTCCTTTTTTTAAAAAAAAAGTTAGCTACATAAATAAATGTTATTTCTCCATTGAATATATAAAAGTTTCGTTAGTAACATTTCTAACAAATACTTTTTATTAAATATACTTTTATTTTCTTTGATCTCCATCCATCTTAAATAATCGTACCATCATGGACTCAACTCTTTCATTTACAAAATCTATTGGTTACTTTTTGAATAAGTTCGTTTTACTCTTATCTATTTTATTTTATCCTATATTAAGGTTATAAATATTCTTTCTTATACGACAATATCTTTTATTTCCTCGCTTGCACTCACTTCACATATCCATCATTGAACTTTTATTTTCACTGCACTAACTTTTTTGAATGTAATTTTCTAATAGTTTGCTACATTGGCTGATTCAAGTATGGCTTTTTAATCTAAGAGACAATCAATATGTGATTCCAGAGACCTCTTTCTTTTACCTACTCATTCTTTCTTTTGTTAATAATATTCTTAACAATATGTTTTTTTTAATAGTTATTCCAAATTATTTAAAACCCTTTAAGGAATTTGATGTTCTTCCAAAAGGGCAATTCGGTATATGAAGCTCCCTTTATGTAAGATTCCAAGGAATGGTTTATTGTACTCAACTTTATCCCGAACTCTTAATTTTTATGTCGCAAATCAATAACTTTACCTTGCAATTTGATGTTCTTCCATCTTAATCAATTTTTTTATTTCTTTTTTTATTATGGAATATATATACTATCTAATTATCTTCAGTTTCTAGAGGTCATTTTCACAAATTGCAATGCTTTTAATTTATCGTAATTACACTCTCATCGATCAATACAATTTTGATTACTAACAAAGGAAGAAAAATACCCATTGAAATAAACCACCGATTCATAATATAGATTCATTTGGCCAACAAACCAATTACTCTTTCCATGCATCTTATTACTCAAACATACCACATGACAACCAGACTAAGCATCTGATACTTGCTACTCATTAAGGATCCCTTGCACGATTGGTTTGATCTGCCATTGATCCAAGAATATCAATCCCCAAGATTAAACCATTGAGGTTTTTCTGAGCGAAGATGTATTTATTGGCAACAGTTCCATATCAAATAAAGAAAACTCCTTTTTGAATGACAAATGCAAGGAGACAATACACATTAAGGTATTCAAATAACATCTGATTAATCATGTGCTTTTCATGTAGCTTTGAGTGAACTTTTCTCACATTACTTGGAGGCTTGGGATTCTTGGTATGCTGAAGCCACCAAAGGGAGGAATGTACAACAGCAATTCAATAAGCTGGTCAAGAAGGAGCCCTTGTAGAAAAATGTGATGCTGATACTGATCCATCTCTGTGATTACTTTATCTGATCAACTCGTACAAGGGTCTTCCTTGTCATGAAATAAACAGGATGGGTCTGGTTCAGATCCTATGTATTTTTCTTCGTACGTGAATCTACAAACCTATACCTCTGATACATATGAAACAATTGGTATTGGTTGATTCGTGCCAGCCAGTGATTCTACTTAGTCCATTTCCATACTTCCAAGCAGTCTCTTTATGCTTCACTAGGATCTCTCCACATTTGTGAGTAGTCTAGTCCTGAAGGATCATATTGAATTGTTGCTATATGTTATGGAGATCCTTTTTATACAGAAATGTGTTCCTATTCCATGTTGCTCTTTGACACAACAAACAGGTAGTTGGTCGTCTGTTGTAGTTGTGGTTTGCCTTATCATGTCCATCAAAATTTCTTTGAAATCAAATTTCTTGTTCATTGCGAGAATATTCTATACTAATTGTCTCATTGAGTTGAAATAGAATAACTGTGAATTCACTCCTTTCATTTATCTTCTTGCTTGTTAGTATTGTGTAATGAGCCATTCTATTTTTTATGTTTGAAGTTCTAGGAATAATTGATTGAAATCAATGATTCTAAGCATGTATACAAAAAACTGGATATATACATCAAAATTTGTGGAGTAGATATAGTTTTATTAAATTTTTATGGCTACAAAAGCATTAAAACAAAATGATAGCATGAATACAGAGAATTTGATTGCAGTGGAGTGATTATCGTTTCTTGTCGGTGATCTTCAGTCTAAAATTCCTATGAAAGAAGGTAGGTCTTTAATAAGGTTTTGAAGTAACGGTGCCATAAACTCTAGCTGATAGGATGTTGGGGATTTATTAGAGTGCTAGCTCTTATGGGGATCATGCCTTATATATAGAAAATGAGTTGGATTTGTTATCAACTTATTATAAATAATGGATCTGTGCTATAACATATTTTACATATTAAATCCTACATCAAATAATCAAAATTCATAAATCAATAAGTAGATCATTTAATCGGGTTTGAATCAATGTAACACAATCGAACAGTTAGAATAATCATATATAAGTCCATCGCTAATAATCTTTCATTTGGGCTACAAGAGATTCTAAATATTATATATGTTTGAAATTCTTTAGTTGAGCTTATTTTATCGTATTGAACTAAATTAATTTGGTCCATCAACTTTATTGATATGAGACTAAAGTGATTGTTGTTACTCCATATATGTAATTAGTAGTAGGATTTATTTGTAATCACAATACTAATGTCATTAATGATATAGATCAGATGTTGATGTGTGATATGAGAATTGCATGAAATGTGATATGCACATGTCAATTCTCAAATGATCCTCCTTATGATCGAGAATAAGATCTTGATCACATTTGCAAGTATCATATGCTAAATCGCAAGCAATATATGTTAAATTGCATTAACAAATCATGATTTGAACCTCATGACTCAAAATATAGTTTTATATCACATTTATAATCATCATATGCTAATCGCATTAGTAAATTGTGATGTTTTTATACAAAACGTCAAAGATAAATTACATATGTATTTTTCTTAGTGTGCACATTAAAAAAAATAAAATATATGTGTTTTAATTATAGAGCATCCTAGATAATAAAATAATACAAACTCTCACTTAATGGGTACTTCAACCATATGAAGAGTCTCCATTTTTCAACCCGTGTTGATAATGAATATAAAGTTTATCCTAATATGTTCTATCAAAAGTTGACCACTTTGAATTCTTTCTTTTAATCATTTGACACTTTATGTCGATGCACAATGAAGTCGACATCCTACGATTATTCTTGACCTAAAGTTCTGCAATTTTATTATCACAGTTGATCCCAAATAGTCATCATCAAATGATCCTTAATCATGTGATATCTATTTTGTAACCATATTCTATAATTGAATGTTTCGTAGTAGTTTACTAATTCATGCTTAATTATTGAGGCGACTATCAACATTTGTTCAATGTATTTCCAAATGACAGCTATTTCTAACAATATGAATATATGTCTTAATGTAAACCTCTCACTGTTCAGACACTCATCAAAATGCGAAAATTTTAATATCTAATCACATTCAGGCAATTAGATTTTCGCTATATGAGTATTTAAATAATTTATTGCAAATACTGTAAGATTCCTTTTATAGTGCATTTCTTTATGTATCTGTCTAATATTTCTATTATGTACATTATAACAAACGTGTACATACCTATGTATATATGAGACTTTCTATTGTTCATGTATAAGAAAGTTTCTTCATCTCATTAATTTCAAGTTCACATTATGGACATTATTGCAAGCTAGATTTGTCACCCAAGATCTATCATTTCAAATTTATTTGATAGAAATAATTTGATCTCATTTAATAATTATTCACTTGCCAACAAGATGTCATCCATTTATTGGATAAGTATTATAGACTTGTTCCCATTGAACTTGATATATATGTATTGATTAATTAGATTCTCTTTAAAATCAAATGACATACTCACTTGATCAAATTTCTTGTACCACTAATGGAATATTAGCTTTAAGTCATAAATGAACTTCTTTAATTTACATATTAGATACTTTGAATCATCGGATTCAAAGTTCCATGGTTGCACCATGTATATCGATTTTTCAATTTCTTTATTAAAGAATACAGTTTTAATGTTTATTTGATATAACTCTAAATCATAATAAGCTACACGTGCTATGATTATCCTTAGGGAGTCTTTCATCATATAAGGGAGAAAATCTCCTTTGTAATCTATATCTACTTTGAGTGAATCTCTTGGTTATAAAGTGTGCCTTATACTTTTCAATATTTCCCAGTGAATCTCGTTTGATTTTAAATATCCATTTACAACTAATAGGTTTCACTCCTTTAGGCAATTCAACAAAATCTCATATGTCATTGTCTATCATGGACTTCATCTCATCCTCTATGACTTTAGTCCATTTTACAGGTTAGAATATTGTTTAACTTTCTAAAAAGATAAAGAATCATTTTTTAGCCCAATGTCAAACTCATATATATATTCTTGGAGATAAATCTGATCACACAAAACAGTGAATCTCCTTTCCCTAGTAGATTTATTTAGTGATACTTCTGTATTTAAGGCCTTTGAAGTGCTTGAGGAATCTACTTAACCATAAGAGGGGGTACCTTAATCTGAGCAGATGGTTCCTTTACTTGTATAGGGGAGGACATATTGGTGTAATCGATCCATGTAACGATTGACCAAGACTCGAGTTTAACTTGAGTAGTATTTTGATGTTCGACAAAACCACTGACAATGTGATAGTCATGGGTACTTGGCGTAAAAAGTCCAAGCATGAGTCTTGACAATGGTAAAGTCTAAGTTATGAGTATTTGACAATTGGAAAGTCCAAGCATAGGTCTTAACAATGGTAAAGTCCAAGTCATGAGTATTTGGTAATTGGAAAGTCCAAAGGTATAGTCTTGACGACATAAGTCCAAGTGTGTCGTTTTGACGGCGTAAAATCAAAGTGAACTTTGGCAGTGAAAGTTCAAGTATAAATACTTGGCAATTGGGAAGTCCAAGGGTGTGATATTGGCGGCGTAAAGTCTAAGGTGTAGTTTTGGTGGCATAATTTCAATGTTTGGCAACATAAAGTCTAAGCATGTGTCTTGACAGTATAAGTTCAAATGTACCTTGGCAAAGTAGACCCGGTTAACATGATAATGGCTGATAGAAACATCTGAAAGCTAGCGTATGGATGAACAAATTATGGATGACTTGGAGGGATTTGATAGGCGTGAGTCTGATGGAGGTGGCTAAAAGGCTTAGGTTTAGGTTATGAGTGATCTATCAAGTATAAGAGGATCATACTTGGGTTAAATCTCATGTTTGAGGTTTATCAGTCAACCGAAGTTATGGACTAGTCGACTGGCCAATTATTTAACACTTAGCAGCCTAGTCAACTTGCATCTGTCGACTGAGATTATGACTAGTCGATTGATCAAGTAGTCGATTGAGCTTTGACTGCTCGAGTGAAGCTTTTGTAGTCGACTGCTATTTTTGGACAGTGCATTGGCTCTTAGCAGTCGATTGCCATGAATGGTAGTCGGCTGGTGCTGGTGGACACGAGTACGAAAGCTTTGGTAGTCGATTGGTCAGTCAACTACTGGGTATCAGTCGATTGCTAATAAGGACAGTCGATTTCTTGTATATCCGTTAGAGTTTTTTCAACGTGGATTTAGTCGTTGTGAGATAACAACACTATGGGCAGTTAACTGAGGCTTTTTGACAGTCGATTGATAGGTGCAAAATTAATTCGATGCAGGTTATAAAAGGAGCTCGAGATAGAGGATTTTGCACTAGTTTTTGGGGAGATTTTGAAAGGGAATTGCTGCTGTATTTCATACCTTCAAGAGCAATCTAAAGTAAGCAACAATCAAATAATCAAAAGCGCTCTTGTAAAGTTTTTTTCGCATTTCATTTGTATACTTGTAGTTGCTTAGTGTATTACTTTTGTAATCTTATTGTAAGAGGTTTCTCCACCTCTGGAGTGTTTTTTGAGAAGGAGAGATTCATTAGTGGTGGTGGGCATCACTAGAGCTCACTTGAGCTCGACCCGTAGAGTAGGAACTCTAGGTTCCGAACCACGTTATATCTTTGTGTTCATTTGTGCATTTGTGTTTGTTGTATTTTGTTATCGTTATTTGTTTCTGCTGTATTAACAAGTCTTGTAGACGAATGAATGCGAACGAATTCGAAACAATAAGTGAAATCGTTATTCACCCCCTCTAGTGATGCCATCGTTCCTACAGGACACAGGGACATTATGAAGTATTACTTCCATTGGATGTGTAACCACAATAACATAGGATATGATAATCATACCACTATTAGTTGTACTTGTAGTAACACAGGTAGGATGATAAGTCTTATCGTCCTCAAAAGATATGTCTCTGAGTTCAGTACTCCTATTGTCCTTAATGAACTTGACATTTTCTATTTCGAAAAAAACCTATTTTAGGGGTCATGTCATTTAAATCCCCTTAACCTTTCAAAATACTTTACAAAATGATAGTTAATAATTCTTAAATCCAGTTTCTTTTTATTAGGCCTATAAGGTCTACCTCATCTGGACAACCCCAAACATGTACATGTTTAATACCATATAGAGTTTTACTCACTGCCTAATTTGGATACTCTATTGAATAAGTAAACTGCATGCTTGAGTGTTTCACTCCACAAGGACTCTAGTAAAGAAGTAAAGATATCATATTCACTATGTCATTTAGGGTCAAGTTCTTTCGCTCGACTACACTATTCTAATGAAAAGTACTAGACATGATGTACTGAGCTATAATTCCACACTCAGAAAAGCAATTGGTAAAAGGTACTGGACATTGTTCATCGGATCCATCATAACGACTTTAATGTTTACCTCTATATTCGGATCTGACAACTTTGATCTTCTTACTTAGTTGATTTTTCAACTTCATCTTTGATGATTTTGAACATATCCTATAATTCTAACTTCTCAGGCAAAAGGTACAATTAAGCATATCGAAAAATAGTCATCAATAAAACTGATAAAATATATTTGTCAATTCCAAAATGCCTTAGGGATTGTTCTACATATATATGTATTTATCAGTTTTAAAGTGTGATTATATCGATTTGTACCTTTGATTCTTTTGTTAGTTATATTTCTTTTGACACACTATATGCAAATATCAAAGTCTGACATGCAGAGCCGGCTCTGGGGGAGGGCTACTGGGCCCTTTTCTAGGGCCCAAAAAAAATTTTACATAGGAAGGGCCCAATTTTCAAATTTTTTAGTAGGAAATGGGGCCCAATTTCTAAATCTCGCCCAGGGCTCTAAGTTAAAATTTTAAAATTCGGATTGGCTCTGTTGACATGTCAAGGGAATAAAGAATTTCTTATGACATTAACTTTTCTAGGCATTATATAGATATACGTTCTAAATGCCTATACCATAACATGAACGAATTCTCATAAGTCAAATCTTATTTTGTACCTATACTGTATTTTATATTGTTGTCTGTGTGAGCTATAGTGTTTAACCTATATAGCTCATTAAATAGAGAACATGTTCCAATAAGTATTGAGTTTTAGAAAATACAAAATGTTCCCATTTCAAATGGACAAGAGTATTATAATTTGTCCAAATAGAAAATAGAAATTAATTTTCGCCTAAATGATGAAATAACAAGTATATTTTCTAAAACTCAAATTACATTGGTCCCTAAACAAAGCTGTCACATACATTGCACCAATGTATGTGATAACTCCAATATCTATCCACTAAGTGTCCATAGATACAATGAAAACAATTGACTTCTAAATTAACTTAACCGAGAAGTTTGATACCAAACATTGTAGTTTTAATACTCTTATTCATATTGATGGTGCTTTTATATTCAGTGGTTTTAAAATTCTCAAGTTATTGGAATGTTGATGTTATAGGCAGATACATTATGTGCACTAAATATAAAAGAGAGTATATCAACATATAATTTTACTTTATTGTCGAGAACATAAAGAGATAATAATAATAATAATAATAATAAATAATGTGTAATATACATGTGTAAATATGTATGGGCTAAATGAGATATCAAGTATAATATTACACTTAGTCTTTGGACCGTAGTGTAATTTATTAGTGATACTCTCTAAATTATAGTTCATGATAATTTTTGTTCGGCAATTTACCAAACAACGCTCCTGAAGTTTGGAATTGCCCAAAAAGCGTCTCATACTTTCATATTTATCAAATAGCGCACTTAATTCCCTTTTTACCCTTCAGAAATAGCGCACTTAATTTTCGAACGTGGTGCTGAGAATTCAAATCCCAGCACCACTGTGGTGCTGGGATTTGAATTCCCAGCACCACAGTGGTGGTGCAATTTCAGCACCACGTTCGGAAATTAAGTGCGTTATTTCTGAAGGGTAAAAAGGGAATTAAGTGCGTTATTTGGTAAATATGAAAGTATGAGATGCTTTTTAAGCAATTCCAAACTTCAGGAGCACTATTTGATAAATCGTCGATTTTTATTGGTCACATTATATGTCTTCCTTTGGACCGATACATGATATGCATAATTAAATTATCCCTTATATGAACTATATCTGTCTAATTCTATGATTTACAAATCCTTAATCTACCATATAAAATATCTTCCTTTGGACCGACACCCTATGCATATGGTCTGTAATAGAATTTATCAAACTATTGATCTGCCACATAAAGTGTCTTCCTTTGAATCGACATCTTATGCGCACGATCAATATAATTTATTAAGCCATTGATCTGCCACACAAAATATTTTCCTTTGGGTCGATATCTTGTGCGCATGATCAATAAAATCTGTTCTTTATATATAACCATTCTTAATATATGTCTAACATAAACATAACTTTCCTTTGGGTCAATTATATTTAACATATATGTATATCTATCAACACAATATGTCCTAAATCTCCCTAATAGTTTTCACTTTGGTGATAATTATTAGTTTAAAATAGATTCATATGTGTAAATAGATATTTTAGAAAACCTAATAAACTCAACTATATTTTAGTAGTCTAATGATGTAGAAAACGACCATAACATCGGACTAAAAATTTTGGAGTCTTCGAAAAGGAATTAAACGACGTTTTTAAGACTCGGAACAAGCTGTTACAGGGATTTACCCCATCGTAATAAACGTAGAGATCTGAATGAGCTTCAAAACACAATCGAGAACACCTCAAAATATATCCTGAGCGAAAAGTTATGACTTTCGAAAATTTTCTACGTCAAAATATGCTAGAACTTATTCACTCATTATCAGTCGACTGAGAGTTATGACAGTTGACTGACATACATCAATCAACTATTTCAGTCGATTAGAATACTTTCAATGGACGATTTCAACATCACCAATCGATTGATCAAATCAGTCGATTACTCCATTGCTCCAATCGACTAAAATTCTTTCTATGCATAACCTCAACCACATCAGTCGATTGAGGCCTTATGACAATCGATTAAAAAAAGGTTCTGTGTCGAGTTTGAGAATATTAGTGGACTGACCTAAAAGGGCAGTCGACTGGCATGTGCAGTTGAACTAAATTTTAATCGCAACAGTCGACTGATGCTTGACATTAGTCGACTGGTAAACCCTTCAATTGATTGGTGTAAGACATTAGTTGATTGATAGACGACTCAGTGTATTTTTTTAGGACAAACACGACGGTTTCACCACAAACGACGACAGTTACGTCGTCGTTTTCCGTGTTTTTCGTGGAAAAATGCGAAACCTAAGGTCTATCACCCAAAGCTAGGTTTCCTACTTACATTTTTGTCAAATAATCAGCGTTTTGCAACAAAAGATCCAAATCTTATGCAAAATCAACAAAAAACGACGAAAACTACAACTTAACTCCAAAGAAATTGATAAAACCACCATAGCTTTGATACTAATTGATGGAAATTTACGATTCTAAGTATGTATACAAAAAATCGGATATATACATTAAGATTTGTGGAGTAGGTCTAGTTTTATCAAATTTCTATAGCAACACAAGTATAAAAACGAAATGATAATATGAATACAGAGAACCCGATTGCAACGGAGTGATTATCGTTCCTCGTCGGTGATCTTTGGTTCGAAATTTCTACGAAAGAAGAAGACATGTCTTTCATAGGATTATGGAGTGATGACACCATAAACTCTAGCTGATAGAATATTGGAGATCTATTAGAGTGTCAATTCCTACGGGAACTAAGTCATATATATAGAAAACGTATTGGATCTGTTATTGATCCATCATCAATAACGGATCCGTACTATAACAAATTTTACACATTAAATTCTACATTAAATAATCGAAATCCGTAAACTAATAAGTAAGTCAGTTAATCGGATTCGAATCAATATGACACAATCGAACAGTTATGATAATCACATGTAAATCCATCGTCAACAATAATTTCTATGAAATTCAGAAAATATGATCTTTTTTGTCCTCTTTAATTTGCTCAGCCATCTGACTCATTTGTTCGATTTGCTTGACTTCGTCAGTCTGCTTATTGTCAATTCCAAAATGGAGTTTTTTTTTAATATTTAGTACAATGTAAATTTTTATTTCATATATAGTCATCAAGCATTTATTTTCAGATTATTAAAATGATTATATAATATTAGTTCGATGGTATACACTATTATGTGCATATTAATAGGTTGATTTGTGCTGGTTGGTCGAATCAATCAAGAGCTTGAGTTGTTTTTTTTGTTAAATAAAAGCTCATACGATTGTCCCAGTCCACTTGATAAGCATAAAGAAATAAATTTTAAATAGATAAAAATTAATTTTTAAATGTTTCACTGTTTGAACGATCGACTCTTTTTTTTTATTTGTTATTTGAAATTTTGATTTATTTTTTTCACCGATAGGGCAATTTGAAGGGGACATGATTCTATATTTTTTAAAATATTTTTTAATAAAAATATTAAAAATTATAGATTATAAAATTAAAATTATCATAATTATTTTTTTTTTAAAAATTAAAGATGAACAAGAATGCCAGGGCCGGACACGGCCTGTGGGGCACACGATCCATGCAACCATAAGCACGTCTAAGTAAATTTATGTATTTTCGTTTCAGTTTCGGTTCGATTCTTATTGATTTTGAATTTATCGACATTGGAATCGGTCTAAATCGATTCAAAATTAATTTCGAATCAGTTCCAATTCCAAAATTTTAATTTTGAAATAAATTCAATTTGAACCGATTACGAATTAGTTCCGAATCGATTTCGAAATGGTTCTGGATCGATTTCGAAATAGTTTCGGATTATTTTTTTTGAATTTGAATTTTCAAATTCATCGAATATATTGATGATCTTTTTTTTCTATTATAAAATAATTTTAAGCATCTTAGTATGCTAAGAATTTTTATTTTTAAATTAACAATTAAAATCAGATTTAAATCGAAATCAAAATTAATTTTGAATCGGTTCAGAATTGATTCTAAAATCGATTAGAATCAAACTGAATCAGAATCAAAATGATTTCGATTCAATTTCGGGATCAATTCATTTGAATCATTTCAATTCTGAATTTAACGGAACCACGTTAAACATGGCTAAGCACGTCTGTGTTTGGTCGTTTGATTTCTCTGGTTTCTGGTAGTCTCTCCGTCGCCGCCTCCGTTCGATATCTCCGCACCGAGGGTTTCCGTTCGCCAGGAGGATATTAACCCGGCTGCTTCGCCGCCGCCTGCTTCTCGGTGTCGCCTTCCTGATCTCTTCCGTCTTCCCTTTCTTCTTCCGCCGCCTTCCAATCTCGCCTCGCGCGCTCCCTGCTCTCTTCATCGATCCGGGAGAAAAGTCGGGCGGAGCGGGCAAACCCCTTTTCCGGCCATGGCATATCTAAGCATGGGCGAGGCCCACCGCCGCATCACGGACTACCTTTCTCGGTTCTGTGATGCCGTCTCGTCCCAGGATGCCGCTACCCTCTCCGCTCTCCTCGCCATCTCCTCCAACTTCGCGTCCCTCCAGGCTCCTGCAGACGCCCTCAACGTCTTCCAGGTCCTTATGATGACTCCGACTACTCTCCCCATAACTATTTAATCCTTTTGTACCAACTATGCTGCGATTCTTTCTCAGGATTCAAATCAGTTGGTGAACCAGGCGGAGAGGTACGCCCAGTTCGCAGAAATCCTCTCCCCCCTTCTCCGGTGCCTCCAAAGTTACCGACTTGGCCGATATGCTGACGCCTATGTTGCCTTTGAGAAGGCTGCAAAGTACTACACTATTTGTTCTCTTGTCTCTTGATTTCGTTGGCATTGTTAAAAATGTAGTCCTGCTGGTGCTCGTTGAGAGCTGAATGTTGTGGGTTCTCAGTGCTTTCTTACAGGAGTTTCGAAATTGGGAGACTGCATGGGCTATGGAAGCTGTGTATATTTTGGCTCTTGAAATTCGGTTGCTTGCAGAGAAGGTATGCCATTTTACCAGAAGATGGATTTGAAGTTTTTTTATATGTTCTTCTGGAATTAATTCAAAAGTGGACTTTACTTATCAATGTTGTTTACATTTTAAAGGCTGATAGAGAGCTCTCTTCAAGTGGGAAAAATACAGAGAAGTTGCAGGGAGCTGGATCATTCTTGATGAAAGTATTCGGGGCTTTGGCGGTATGGTTTTGCCAATTTTGTTAACTTAAATTTGGTATTTAATACTGTTCAGGTGTTTGTTTTTTTTAATGGATTGTGAGACCATCATCAGAGTACATGATATGGTTGGCCTAATTTATGACACAAGGAGTAAAGATATATGAGAGAACAAGTTTGGTATAAAAATCAAATAGGCTCAGGGCAAGGAAAGCCCATGCTGACTGAGTACTATATAACCTCCCGCAAACACAACTTTTTTATGGTAGATATTGTGTTGGGCTGAGAGGGTGCCTTTAGGGGATCTTGAACCTATGTTTGTCTGCACATCTGTGTTGTGCATCCATTGGGCTCGAACGTGTGGTTTTGACCATAATTCACAATCTGGGAATCATTGTTCGAAGCAATTTTATAAAGATTTTAGTAGCAGCTTTAAATGTCAGATCAAATCAGTAGAATTCATGACAAATGCATCTGCACATAGGATAAGATGTTTGTAACATTTGTAACTAAGGGTCTATAAGTTCTATAAGTTGAATACGGAACCAAAGGCATGGACTGTTAGCCCTGGGGTTCCATCTGCACATGTCCCTGAACTTTTAGGAAAGTGTTGTTTTTTAATCTGCCAAGGCAAGTTATTGTTGATATTTGAACAAGGAGCAGAATTGTTGCTGGAAATTTCTGAGGTTTGACAGTTCAAAAGGACTTGGAGACCCACTTTCACATTTATTTCATCTACAATTTTATTGTTTTCCACTCTAGTGACGTTGACAGTTTTGGCAAATTCCAAATAGCACATATTTATTTCAATTTCCATGATCAGTTGTCGGAGTTATAGTAGCACACATACTTCAACAGTGGATGAATATCCCATGAAATGCAGGTTAAACTCTCACCTCCACTATGTTGCCAACCAATCAGCATGTTTCAGTTTCTATGAAAAAACCACTTTATGGAGTTAATTCAAAATAGAGAAAAAATTTTGGTCTAGAGTTTTCCAGAAGTATTTTTATCCTCTAATTTAAAACTGATAGGCATAAAAATTTATGCTATCAAATTCTCTTCTGTGTGGCACGGAGGCCCAGCCTATTCTCTTTCCATGTGCCTAAAGTTCCATCACAATACAGATTCTCTGATTGGATTACACTCCAATTATCCAAAAAAGATGTTTGGGCAGAACTATGGAAACCTATTGCATATTACCCAATGTTCATTTATTATTTTTTGAGCATCAGTATTTCATTAGAATGTTTTTCTCATTATCCTCACTATATTCATTGTTCAGTAGATACAGGCAAAAATTTTGCTTTCTCTATATTTATTTGGCGTTGCCCCTTTTTTTTGTCATTTTTTTGCAACTAGATACATTGCATCTTCCATTTTCCTGGGTTGCTTGCCTATCATATTGTAGTTTTTTAATCTATTCAATTCACGTTGTAACTTGTCTTTGATATGCAAAAGTATAGTTCTAATATGAGAGTGCATGTTTACCTTTTGCCTTTCATATGCTTCCACATGTACTGTACTTTGCAGAACTGTTTGAACTTTTGGGAAATCATTGCAGGGTAAAGGTCCAAAACGCGTTGGTGCCTTATATGTTGCCTGCCAACTTTTCAAAGTTTATTTCAAGGTTGATACCTTTCTGAAGAAGTTGGATTTTTTGGAGTTATATATTAATTTTATATTCTATTTTAACCACCATTTGCCAAGTATTCTCTTTGTAAACCTGATAAATGGTTATGATTCCAGCTTGGCACTGTGCATCTCTGCCGTAGTGTCATCAGAAGTATTGAGACAGCTCGAATATTCGACTTGGATGAATTTCCAGTTAAAGATAAGGTTAATAATGAAAATTCATGTATGCTAATGCACATGCATAGTTCAACTATTTCTCAACTTTGCCTGGACATTGGATAGGTCACTTACATGTATTACACTGGACGTCTCGAAGTATACAATGAGAATTTCATTGTCGTAAGTATTTCTATGAAATAAACTTTTTTCTACCGATGAATGTCAAATTTTCATTTTCCTATATTGCTTTTGGATTTAATTTGTTCAATTTGATGCTCAGTATGGAGATGTTACTAGCATCAACTCTCGCTGATATGAATGACTGGCAACACAATTAGAATATCATTAAGGGACAGACTCATATATCTTTCAGTTATAACATTTCCTAATTCTTTTTGTCCTAAATAATATAAACTAGTTATGTGATAATTATGAAAGAAACGAAGGAATATGTCTTTTTTATTCTACCTTGTGTATTGGTGGACTCAAGGTAAACTTTGTGTAGGAATGGGTACGAGGCTGAAAAAATGTATTTGTTAAAGTTCAATTGGAGTCCATTCAAGGCCAAAATGACTATGTCAATTGAGAGGTAAACCATTCTAATATTAAAAAATTGAGATCCCATTCTAGGATCTAGGCAAAACGACTAGTTAATGGAGAGGGGACACCCTTATGTCATAATAGATCACTGCACTTATTCACATGGGACTATTAGGAAAGTGCATCCTAGCTTCGATAGTAATGAACATGCAGTTATCTGTATTCATGGAAGTTTTAAAGGAAAACATGACTGGATTTTGTTTATCAGTGTGATAGAAAAGTCTCATCACAAGCTAATTTCTTCATTTCTTATCATTGTGATAGAGCAGGCTGATCAAAAGCTAACTTATGCCTTGATGCATTGCTCTCCTAATAAAGAGACTAACAAAAGGTAACTTAATTCTGCTATGGTTCCTAGCCAGTAACAATTTTTCTACTTTCTTATCTAAACATCTTTCATGATAGATCTTCAAACATGAGCATGTAAGGTGTCAAGCCTTGAGTCTGTGTTTTTTGTACTTGAACTAAGTTGTGGATTTACTATAGGATGATTCTGAAGTATCTCATTCCCGTGAAGCTTTCAATCGGCATTTTGCCTAAACAGTGGCTTCTTGAGAAATACAGTCTTATGGAGGTTAAGATCCCTATCTCATAATAATAGTTCTTCATTGTCAGGTTTCTTAAGATTGTATGACTTGAAAGCTAAACATTTTATGCCCTCCTCTCTTATCCCTTCACTATATGTACACTAGCTTAAATTCTTATTGTCTAAATGCTTTTGAAATTTCTATCCAATGCTAACCTCACCAAGGCTGAGTTTACTTGGGTGGAAAAATAGGAGCCAGGGAGGGGGAGGAAGAGGAAAGCTACAAAATGTGTTGTGTTATTTTCCTCCCTTTCCTCACTCATATCTAATGAGCTGAAATAGGTTCTATTTCACACCTCCAAGAAGTCTTTTAGGGTGATATTGAGGACATATATATATATATATATATATACTTCCTGCATTAAATTCATTGATTATTCATGCTAATGAACTTCGACTGGTACCTGTGTGGATCTTGATAAAGAAGTATCCAAGTCCTAGCGACTACAAAACTTCATCAGGCTTTAAACTGTCAAAACTTTGTCTATTTATTTATTCATCTTGTCATAGAAATTTTTTCTTAGCTTCACTTTGATACTGGGCGAGAGGAAGACTTTCATTGTGAACAGAATTCTACTCAGAAACACACTAAATACTTATAAAGAAAGCATCAGCATCAATGCATAATGCAGTGCCTTTATTATTATTATTATTATCTTTATACAGTGGTTTTGTAATACACTTTGATTGATTATTATTTCTGCAGTATAATGATGTAGTCAAGGCACTTAAAACGGGGGATTTAAGATTGCTCCGACAAGCCCTCCGGGAACACGAGGACAGGTATGTTTCAATTGTCACCTCATTGTTATTGCAAACCACCATTGGAATTTCATTTTTGATGCTTTTGAATCCTCAGATTCTTACGATCCGGTGTATATCTTGTTTTGGAGAAACTGGAGCTCCAGGTTTATCAAAGACTGATAAAGAAAATGTAAAGTTTCACTTGATAAATTCAAAATTTTCAACTAGAAGAAAGCATCATCATTTTCTTTCTGCAGTTATGTGCTTCAAAAACAAAAAGACCCCAGCAAGGCACACCAATTGAAGATGGAGGTGGCCGTGAAAGCTTTGAACTGGCTTGGAATGGACATGGACATCGACGAGGTATTCTTCAATTGCCGTCTTCCTCTGTATCGTATCGATTGCCTGCCGTTCATCACCATTGCTGTTTCCATTTTCTGTTCCCCAATGAGATGATTCCTCCCTTTCGATTGTAGGCGGAATGCATAATGGCTATTCTGATTTTTAAGAATCTCACCAAGGGTTACATTTCTCACAAGAACAAAGTGGTGGTCCTCAGCAAGCAAGATCCATTCCCCAAATTGAACGGCAAACCAGTGAGCTCCTAGCTAATCTTCTACTCTGTAAATTTCTGTAATCCCATTATTATGAGTTGTCGGATTTTCTTCTTTTTTTTTTTAATTGTAGAATTTCATTATTGTTAAAGTGCTTTTAGTAATGTTGTATAATTTTCCGTTAGTATATATATATATATATATTACATAATTCATCTCTCATTCGGGAGCAATTTTATTATCCAACCTTCAATTTTTTAAGGTTTAAAAATTGGATTATAATATATTAGACGATCGATAATAAAGATGAAGATATGTTGCATAACATCATCTTTATTGCGCGCAATAGAAGCGAGCAATGTTTTCACAATTGATCAAAATTATATATATACATAAAGATGATGTATATTAGTATATTAGTATATTACTATGTAGCATAACATCATCTTTATTGCGCGCAATAGTAATGTTTTCACAATTGATCAAAATTATATATATACATAAAGATGATGTTATGTAGCACGATTAAAAGATTAGCAATAGAAGCGAGCTAATAAAGATGATGTATATATATAATTTTGATCAATTGTGAAAACATTGCTCGCTTCTATTGCGCGCCCATAGGTGTGCATTGATCCGGTCCGCAGTGGATTAGTGTATATATATATATATGAAAATGGTATTTTATATAATTTATTCATGAGTATTTTCATTATCTATTGTCTAATATTTTAATATTCAAATATTGAGTTATAATGGATAAGTGTTCGGACATTGTTCACATGAGGACCGTGCATCATGAGCGCTCATTTTGAGCGCCTAGGATAAAAAAAGTCCATCGACTCTATTTTTATCGTTCGATTCGTGATTTATACAATAATGAGAAATGCATAGAAATTTCGGTGATTGCGAAATAGCTTATTTTTGAACTCGTCGACGTTCTCCTTATCGTTGGCAGCAGGCTTATGTTCGCGATCAAGTCGGAATTTGACTGTGATTCGATCGGAATTCAATTACGGTTCAATCAAAGTTGGAGTTTAGTCGGATTGCGGTCGGATTTCAATCTCAATTCGATCGGAAGTCAATTGCTCAATGGTGATGATGAGCGACATGATCGCGAGGAGTCGGGCGAAGTTATTGTGCATTCATTGTTATTGTGTTTGCTTGTGCACGAGCTTGCAGATATCCGTCACACAGAATATATTGAACCGTTATCGCGATCAAATCGTGATCATGATCGGGTCTTATTCTGACTTTGATTCGATCGTTATTCGACTGTGATTCGACTTGAGTCGGATCGCGATTGAATTTCAATCTCAATTCGATCGTTCGACGACGATGCAGAGCGATGCGATCGCGAGGAGTGGAGCTGAGTTATTATATATTCTTCGTTGTCATTATATTCACTTATATACGGGTACGTTTCCATCACATTGGATATGAGATTAATTTTGATTTAATTGTAAATTTTAATTATATATTTTATAATAATTCGAAGACGTTATTATTGCGTCATAAAATAATAATAATTTTAAAATTCTAAAGGATATTTTGATGATTTTAAGAATTGTGAATCGGCAAAAACATCAGTCTTTGAAACTCGTAATTTCAGAAGTAACTTTGAGCAAAGAAAAAATTGTACTTTATTTAATTTTTTAAATGTCTTTAAAAATTTAAAACTGTCAAAATATTTATCGTTTTTGCATCAGTTAATAACATCATTAAATTACTTCACTTAAAATATTTATTGTAGTTACAAGAGATCAAGATAAAATTATTTTGTTAACTTATTTAATGGGATAAGTTGTCAGAATATTTAAATTGATAATCAGTATATTTATTTATTAGAAATATGGGAAAAGTAATAAAAATAAATCAAAACTAATTAGATGATTAAAATTTGTGATAACTCCAAGAGCCACTTTGTCAAGGAGTTAAATACTAAAATATTATTATAAGCCTTATTAGGTTTAGTTTTATTAATAAAATACATTTTATTTAAGATTAAAATGTTTTATGTTATTTTAAAAAAATATTTTTAAAAAGATATGTCCTTTTCATAAATAAAATAATGGTGATTTATATTCCTGAAAGGTCGAGCCATCAATAAAAGGGCCCGCACACTCTCCCTCAGCTGTCAGCGTCATCGGCTTCTCGCTTCCTCCTCCACGTTAGGGTTTTTGATCTCTTCTTCCCCGATCGCAGTGAGAAAGCAAGACACAGCGAGAGAGAAGCGCGATCCCATGGGCTACGACGCGATGGTAAACAGCGCGAAGAAGAACCGGGTAAGAATAAGTCTTAGATCATCATCCACTCAAAACTCTTTCGATTTGAATCTCATCTCCGTCTCTTTTTTTATTTTGCCTCTACCGTAGACGAATCGCTCGGGAAAGTTGAAGCATTGCAGGTCCGATGCCGGTCGCGAGCAATGGCTTTCTCAAAGTTTGTGTTTTTAAATCCCGTTTTGGTTCTTTGAGTTAGTTTGCTTTCGATCGCTTCTTTGATGGGTTCTTCTGCTGTGGTTGGGGGGGTCAGCTAAGGGCGAGGATGATTGCAAGATTTTGGGCGAGGGTCATCCCCCGCTGTCACGGAAAGATGTTGGTGGCAGTAAGATTAGGATGCTAGGCGAGGATGATGCTCCCAATCGGCAGAGGCGCAGTGATTCGGACCCTCCTTCGATGCCACATCGTCGAGGAAGTATGATGCGCAGACGCAGTACTGATTCCAGTTCGCCGAGTGTTACGGATGCTGAAGAGGAGGATAACCAGGTAGACGATGGAGTGCTTGACGATTGGGAGGCAGTGGCGGACGCGATATCAGAAGTGAATGACTTGGCCGACCATGACCCTGAGGATCATCTTGTCCCTGCGGCCCTTCCATCGGTTGCAGCTGCTTCCCCCATCGCTAGCCGACCTACCACAAAGCCGGAGCCCATTAGAAGTGCTCCTAGAGCTTGGAAACCTGATGATGCATCTAGGCCGCGTAGCCTTCCCAGCATCTCCAAGCAATGGAGCTTCCCCGCTAAACCAGATCAACAGCTTTGCTTGGTTGGCCGACAGAAAGGCATCCTTTTGTTGCCTTGCCCATGCCCTATCTGTTACGAGGATTTGGATCCAACGGACTCCAGCTTCTTCCCTTGTTCATGCGGCTTCCGACTCTGCCTTTTCTGCCACAAGAGGATTCTTGAGGATGATGGGCGATGCCCTGGTTGCAGGAGGCCATATAATTCATTTCTCTATGGACAACAGGCCATCGATTCTATCGGGACACCACCAACACCACTCTGGCTATCGCGTTCTTTTAGCATGATCTCAAGATCTTCTAGCAGGGAGCATTAGTTTGTTGTTGTAGGTGCAATTGTCATCGAATTATTAAGACATGCAATGCAATGTTCTTTCTGATAGATTGAAAATAGTGATATGGCTTGGAGCTTTTATACATTCTTGTTAAGAAAAGTATTATCTTTACATACCATGTATCAGTGTCAGTAAGCATTTGCATCAATTCTCAGAACCTGTATTTGCCAATATCTCTGAAGACATTAATAATAGTTATATTTCATTTCTGGCTTGCTGATAAAAAAAAAATGATGGGTTTGTGTTTGTTCTTTTATTTGTTTTTGTTGCCCTCGTACATTGTTATCTGCTTGGTTATGCACAAGAGCTTCCTTTTGGATTTGAATGTTCTGTTTTCATTTTTGCATTCTTGTTACTCAAGTTTGATATTCAAATGGACTCATGTAAATAAAACTTGGTCACGCTTTCAATTTTGTGGTATGATTCATGTGCCCGATCTTGATAGTTGGATATAACATGGCATTTTTTTTTTTGCTGTGTTTGTTGATTGAATGTATTTCAACATTGTTTTCCCCTATCCCTTCTCTTTTCCAAATTTTCCTTGATAGGGTAAGATCCTACTAAGGTGTGAGACTAATGAATGATCTGGAGCAAAGGTATTTTTATATTCTTGTTTGATTTAATCATCTTCTTTGTAAAGTTCTTTGCTTTTACATTTAGACTGATTTTTTTTTATTTTTTTCAAGTCATACCTGCAGGTCACTTGTTGCTGCATTTAGATCTCATGCAGCTTTTGATTTTTTCATAATTACTAATCTTGCTTATTGATTCTGAAGGATGGAGTGAAGATTCATCCTGCTTCTTTTCTCCTTCAGGTACCTACTCCATTTGTAGGGATCTTATGCGAATAACTCATCGCAAAAATGCAGTAGAAATTGGATTCATCCAGAGATCATGTATACATAATCCAGATCGTTCTTACAACTACATCTAATTAAGAGATTATCCTTGATGCATAGCCCTTCGCAATCCCGACAACAACTCTTCAAATGAATCTCAGTGTGATCAGGATGGTCGCACCTCTATGGTATCCACACGAATACTCTTTGGAGAAGAAGAAATCTTTGGTTGTGCAAGCAATCCAACAAAAGCTTTTGCCCAAAAGGAGAGGAAAAGGTTTCAGCCAAGAAGACTAGAAGATGAACAAAAAGCACTCGCACTAAGCATCATGATTCAAAGATCTTTTATATTCATCTCATGGATACGAAAGGTTTTGTATCTTTTTGTATTTCCTCTTCAATGCATGATTAATCCACATTAATCATGCATGATGAATCCAAATTCATTCTTCTTCTTCTATTCATGATTAATCCACATTAATCATGCATGATGGATCCATATTCATTCATCTTCTCCAATTAGATTAATTTGAGTCTAACTCAAGTTTCGGTTAAGCAATGAGTTTAACTCAATCTAGTCCATCCAACGAGCTTAATGATTTCTTTTAGTTAAACTAAAATGAACTCATCTCCAAAATAATATGTTCTTTGTGTGTGACCCTATAGGTTCTCGTAATGTTGACAATGTCTCTAAAATCCCTTTTAAAAATATAAGCAATGAATGACATCTAGTAATGCATCAATCATTGCTACCCAAGTGATAAGAATGTCGATATCCGATATAACTTTTCTGTGACTATTATCTTGTATGACGCAATCCTTCTATCCTTAATATCTAGATTGATCAATGAGACATAGATCGTGTCATTCTCTTATCAATCTTTGTATTTCTTGATCTCTAAGTAAACTACCTTAATTAAATGAGTTTAATATCTCATATTGATTTATTTGAGCATTACCATGCATTTCAGTAGTCCTACTTTATCAAGAGACTCACAGATATCACTTCCGTCATTTGGAAGGGATAGATCTCATCTTCATCACTTACATCCCTTCGCATAATTTATTGCATACCTAGCGATCGACTTTATAATTCACCTTATTACAAGTGATGTTTGTCGATACCAAAGTATACAACTCCTTACGTAGGGAACCGTAGTGATTTCAGGTCTAAAGATTATTCATACCAATAGTCACTATGAGAATGTTTATGACACTCATATGACGATTCATGAAACATTCTCATGGTGGATCAGTTCGGTACGTATTCTCAAATACATACCTATGTGTCAACTTGATATCCTATATCCATGACTTATGAGATTAAATCATCAGTTGACTTACATACTAGTCTTAACGTATTAATATTATCCTGGTATATTAATATTTGATTAGGAACAATTACGAGTAATGTTCTATATATATATCTATAGTATTCCACTATCAAGTCACCAACTTGATATGCCATATACTAGAATCAACTATCCTAGGATATTATTATATTTATTCAAATGACACATTAATGAAGTAAATACAACAATCATAAATTTTACCTTTATTATTAAATATGAGTTTTTCTTATCAATCATCTCATAATTAATTGACATTAAAGGCTAATACTAACATCTTTATTATATTTTTTCATGTGTAAGGTAATGACAACTATTGCTGATGAAAGAAAATATCTTTTCGTGGCTATTAATTTAAGCTGTAAAAATTAGATCTAGTAACGGGAAGAAAGATCGACTATTCATTCTGATTGTAGCATTTTAAAAAATGCATTAGGTGAAAGTGGAATGCTAAATGTATCCATGTTGAAGATTAGAAGAGTTTCAAACATCCATAAAATAGTTGGGTTTACTATTCTGATAATCATGGAGATACTAAATCGAGGGAAAATGTTCTACTAGTAATTTATGAGAATAATTTCATAGAAACTAGTCTTATGAGTCAAATCATGAATTGTTTTCTTTTTTCTAAAATAAATTATGAACCGTGTGAGGGGGCAATTAAAGGGAGAATAAGCTGCAGGACTAATCATCTAAGGTTTAATGTAGTTTACTACTTGTAGATAAACTATCGACCTTATTTGATTTTTCCAACTAAATTGAAAAGTAAAACCATTATATATAATGTGTCAAGGGAGTCAGTCTGTCTTTATTGGCTTGTAAAATGTTTTATTATAATCTGGCTTGCTTAATATACAGATTAAAGTTTGTAACTTGCACATAAACTGGTTAGATGGGTTAAGTTCATGTTACATGAACCAAAGCAATGCAATATGATACTGCCAATCCTGTCATCATGAAATCTGTTTGTCATAACTTATGATAAATCTTTTCTTTTATTTCTTTGCCATGATGCCATTGTTGTGGGTTTGTAGTTTTACAGGAAGATGCTGAACTCAGACTTAATGTGGCTTTGTTATAGATACACTCGAAGTTGGGAGATGATACATGGCCATCTCTGTGATTGAAAAAGGCCAAATTGTGTTGCACTTTCTAAACAAATGACAACCTAGCCACATTATGTAACTAGTACTGTTGTGAATCTGTCATACATGTTTGTGTTGCATTCTTGTCTAACCTAGCCGTATACTCTTCGAATGTCATCGTAAACGATATCGAAGTTCAGCAACCTTGCCATTCTTTAAAGCTTCAGTCCTGACTTGAAGTTGGTCACTGTGTGTGTAGATATGTTGTTTCTCCTTTAGTTCATGTGATGTTCTAACAAATGAATTTGTTTGTTGTTGTTGTTCTTGTTGTTGTAGTATTATTATTATTATTTTAGAATTCAATCTAATTTTCTCCATGAATTTGCCCCATAGAAGAGAAGAAGTAAATTAAGAGATCGACATAGAGTAAAACCTCCATTAACTTTTTGAATTGGCACCAAGAAGTACAGACAGATAGCAACACTAGCAACTCAACCTCAGTTTCAATGATCACTCAAGCTCATAGCAGCGTCGTCGTTGTTGTTCATGCGCTTGTGTTCTTGTAGGCATGCTCGCCGACGTGAATGTCTTCGTCGGCGATGAACTTGCCCCAGAACCAGTGCTTCTTCCAGACCAGAATGATCTCCTCGATGGGCACGTTCTTGGTTTCAGGAAGGAAGAAGTAGATGAAAGCGGTCATGATGAGCACCCAGCCGGCGAAGAAGTAGAAGAGGCCGAACTTCAAGTGGCAGAGCGCCAGGAGGAAGACCTGCGCGATGATGAAGGTGAAGAACATGTTGACGGACACCGTGATGCTCTGCCCGGCCGATCGGATTTCCAGCGGGAAGATCTCGCTGGGCACCAGCCACCCAAGAGGACCCCAGGACCATGCGAAGGCTGCGACATAGAGGCAGATGAACAGGACGATGATGCTCGCGTAGCCCTTGGAGAGCTCCGTCGCCTCGCCGGAGGTTCCGAATTTGAGCGCGATCAACGTGCCGACCACCACCTGAGATATGAACATCTGCGCTCCTCCTTGCAGGAAGAGAGCTCGGCGTCCAAGCCTGTCGACCGTGGCGACCGACACGAATGTGGCGAACACGTTGACGAGACCCGAGATGACCGCGGACGCGAGGGAAGCTTCGCTACCGAACCCGATCGTCTTGAAGAGCACCGGCGCGTAGAACATGATGACGTTGATGCCGGTGAGTTGCTGGAAGAAGGGGATGAGGATGGCCATGGTGAGCTGGGGCCTGTACTTGCTCTTCAGTATGTTGGCCCATGGGCTCTTGACGGTCTTCGCCTCTTCGCTGGCTGCGATCAGATCGTCGTATTCTTCTTGGATGTCGTCGGTGCCGCGGATTTTCTGGAGCATTTTCTTGGCCTCCTCCTCGAAGCCGCGCTCGAGGAGCGAGTTGGGTGTGTCCGGCAGGACGAACGCGCCGATGCTCATGATGATGGCCGGGACCGCAGCCAGGGCGAGGCTGACGCGCCACCCCCACCCGCCCTTGATCGACGCCGTCCCGTAGTTGATGAGGTTGGCGGCGAAGATGCCGATGGTGATCATCAGCTGGAAGCCGATGTTGAGCGTGCCCCGCAGCTTGGCCGGTGCCATCTCGGAGAGGTACACCGGCACGGACTGGTTGGCGAACCCAATTCCGACGCCGAGCAGGACGCGGCCGAGAATGAGCATGAAGACATTGACGGCGGCGCCGTTGATGGCGGCGCCCGCCAGGAACGTCACCCCTCCGACGAGCATGGACAGCTTCCTCCCGCTGACCCTCGTCACCGTCGACGCGGCGAACGATGAGAGGAGGGCGGCGATGTAGAGCGACGACGTGAACAGCGTCAACAGCTCGCTGTCGAACTTGCAGTACTGGTTGGTGCTGGAGTCCGCTTGCTGCTGCGCGTAAACCGACGGGAAGAACCTTTCGAGGAACGAATCCATGGACGTGACGCCGCCTGATCACATCGCGATCAAAATTATTCAAAGAACATTCATCACATCCTTCAAATTCATCTCCTACCTGATATCCCAATATCGTAACCGAAGATGAGACCGCCGGAGGAAGCCATGATGCATGCCAAGAACACGAAGCTAGTCATCTTCCCTTCGTGTTGCTTCTTGCTGCCTGTGCTTAGGATTGCTCCTCCTGCCATTTTTGCACCTCCGCCCTCCTGTTTTATTCGATTGAAGGTAGGATGGGATGGAAGGCACAAGGCAAGGAGGCTTCGGTGCTTCTGCTTTGAAACATGAAATGCAAGCTAATTTATAGATGATTAGCGCAGAATGTTTTCCTTAATTAGGGGTTTAAATGGTTGGTTTCCCTTAAATTTTGTTCGATCCTTGACTTTGTGATAAAATTTGTCCCTTTTTTTCTCTCTGTGATTTAGTAAGATTAGTTTAAGTTTATATTTAGTGTGTTTATTATGCGGTCGAAGATCCATCTATTCTAGTTTATTAAATATTTAATAATTTCCCATCGAGAAAAATTCTATTATAGTAATTTTGGAGAAGGGCGAAGGGTAAATGTGTCCTTTCGTTGTTGATTTTCTCGCTTAAGCGCTTGCGCTCGCGACCGGCTGTAAAACCCTACGTCGCTCCGCTGCCAAACCCCTCAGCCATCGGCGACCAGCGATGCTTCCCTTCTTCTCTCCGCTCTCCAACCAAATCCAAGCTCAAGCTCAAGCGCAAGCGCAAGCTTCTCAAGTCGATCCTTCTCTCCGACAGGTAGTTCCGTTCTTATCTCTTCTTGTTTTTTTATTTTTTTTGTAATTTATCTTTTCGATATTCTTAGTTTCTTCTTCGATGGAAAATTTGACCCATCGGAAGCAGGTGGCCGCGTTTAACCAGTCCCAGTTCCCGACCGCTCCTGGGGTTAATTTTGGCATCCCCAACTCGAATTTCAGCGGTTTCAGTGCGAGCAATGGCCCCGCCGGTTTGCCGCCTGTCCCAATGGCTTCCTCTTCTATTCTGGGTTGTCCCAATGTGCTTCCTATGATACAGAATAATCAAGCTGGGTTTTTTCCCCATCAGAATGCTCCATTTGCCGGCGCACCGCAAAATCTGAACCAGCAGCTTCTGGGTTTGCAGTTGCTTGGGCAGTCTTGCGGCGTGCCGCAGAATGTGCACCAGTTCCAAGGGCAGTTGCAGGGTTTGAATATTCTTGGGTCTCTTTTAGCAAATAATCTTCCTCAGAACTTCAATTTTGTTGGCGGTTTACCTAATGGCCAAATGTGTTTGCCGACTATGATGACTCAAGGGAATCAAATTGGTGTTCTTACTTCCCCTGTGCAACAGTGTCTAGGCTCTAACCACCCTGAAATTGTTGGGAATAGCTTGGTACCCTCTCCTGGAAATAAGAATATAAGCTTCATTAAATCTGCGTTACCTGCAGAAGGGACTAAAAATTCATTCAGTCATGATGATAGGCATGGATATTTGGCATCAACGAAGTTGCATCAACCTATATCACGCAGTCCTATGAAAAACCATTATTCTATGAAGCATAAGCAACCAGGAGATTTTCGGCCTCAGGTAGCAACTCACTTATCCTTTCATTTATCACATATTATGCGAGATACCTGAGATTATTTGTTATTGGAACTTTGATGTTTTTTAATAAACCATCCTTTTACATGAAGCTTTAGATTTTTGTATTCGCCGATTGCTTGTCATTGTCTTCTAATAGCCTTAAGATGCACCATTGTCTCCTAATAGCCTTAAGACGCACCATGTAGTGATTTGGTCACGTGTAGATTTTTAAAAGCCTGTGTAAAGATATCTGCCATGACACCAAACTAAATTCTCTATGTTGATTCAGTTGGAATTCAGTGTGCATAATACTTGTGCAACCTTTTAGCAGACTGTGATTTCTCATTGCATAAGCTTAAGATGCATGCAAAATTTTTGTGCAGCCATAAATTAGACCGCTATACATTGCCTCACTCATAAGCTTTTGCCTCTGCATATGTGGCTTCAGCATAGACTTTCCCAAACAATGTGCAATAAAATTCGTTAAGTTTATTTATGAAATTTATGGTATCATTATGAGCTTATGAAACCAGGTAGCAGAGTAACAATTTGATTTTGAGCAGCACATTTTTTGTTGAGTGGCAATAGTCAATGATGACTATTCATAAGGAACTATCGATAATGGTGGTTTTTTGGTAATTTATCGATGACAAAAAGGATAATTATTTGTCAAGACTCCAAGTACACATCTTTTCGTGTTTCTGTGTATAAATAAATGGAATATGTAACTCTTATCTTAGAACTTTAAAACCCAGGTACCTTTTTGCTCTTGAACATGAATGTGCCTAACTTCCTGAATATGCCCTAAACATGGTGCTGCCCAAAGGTTGGAGTTGAGATATGAATATAGGACTATTATGACTGCTATGCTTTATTTTTCCCTTTTTCAATGACCAATTTGATCTTATTGGTTTCCCCTCACCTTAATAAGCAAATGGACTCTTGTACGAGTTTAGAGCCATTATAATTTGACAGTGAACTGACTCTCACTGCAAAATATTTAGCTAGAATAATCATGTTGGTTGGCAAGTATGATACAGTTGACCCTTTAGTTTATTAACCTATTAGGTATTTGCACAAATATCATTCTAAGTGGCACATGCTTATTTCTTTAGCAAAATTAGCTCTGTTTTTATAAGTAACACTTTCAAGGTACTTGTTGAGTTTGAAACAGTAAATCTCGATGATGTTCTTTTTGCTTGATTGTGTTACATCCTTTGTGATTTGTAATGGTAACGTTTTCAGCCGTGCCTCCTTTCCTTTGACATTCTAAACATTGGAAGCATCTAAGTTCAAATAAAAGATTATCTGAAATTGTTTCATCAACAACTATATATGCACATAAGATTCTTGTTCTCTGGCTTAATTATCATTTTAGGTCTCTGGAGATGGTGGAAATGATAACGGCACTAGAAATTCTTCTAGAAATTTTCGAGGACGAGGGAAAACTGAGCAAAGAAGGTATACTTATCTCTTAATCTTATTGTCTTTAGAGGTCTTTACTGGTTGACAACCAACTCCATTTGACAGATTCCAAAAACCACATTTCCAGAATTTCAATGGTACGAAGAGTAACATGAGGAGATTTAATGGAGCAGGTGGAAGAGGTTGTGCCTTTAGCAATAACATATTCTATTTCCAAACTTTGTATCGAAGATATGAAAGACACATTTGTAAATGTAACCTAGTTATTCATGATTTATAGTGAGCCATCTACAATTTAGGTTTTACGTATATTATCATGCTTCTTTATACATTCAGCACTGCCAAAATTTTGATCTCTTGCATATCCAAGATTTCCGAACTCTCTCTCAAAGGACACTTTTTGAGTCGAAATAATACAATAAACAAACACACAGATCAGCTTTGGGATATATCACACTACAACATCCATCATTAATGATTCTTTTAAGAATTCTTTGAAAATGTTGTCACAATTGCTGTACTATTCTATGACAGAAACTTTCTTTTGAGTCAGTAATAATCTGAATAGCAAGTTGTGTTGCTTAGCTTACCTTGTTACCAATTGTCCTTATTTCCAAGGACTAATACTACTTTTTTCTTATCTTTAATCATGCTGGCAATTAGGAAAGAAAGATGGATGAAAGGAAAATTACAATCTAGGCAATTTAAGGTTCACACTTCCCCAGCATTGTTCAGTAACCAGATTGCCAAATCATAAGATAAGATGACATTCAAATGAGTTCCACATATAGCTACGATTGAAGCTACTGCATTAACAAATTAGTTTCTTGATTGAAAGGCTGCCTTCAATACTTTGATAGTGCCAAAATCATTTAGAAACATGGTGTTTTTGCATTTCTCTGCAATTATCCTGTTTTAGATCTAATTAGCTTTATGGCTATTACTTAATTTGTGACTTGTGTTCTCAAAATTAACTCATCATAGTTTGCTATTTCTTGACTTATGTTCTCTAAAAATCTTACTTTATTGTCTGGTTATCATCTCCTCCCTGTCTCGAACTCCCATCTGTGGTTATGATTGGAGAACAAAGTCTGCAATTGGGGTTTGTGATACTGTTCTTTGTTGAAAGGCATGTGAAAAGTTTCCTTTCTATTATAAGCTATATGATGCAACTTGAGTTGCATATTAATGTAGGATGAAAAATTGCACTGCAAAAAACTCAAACAAGTCAACTCATTACAGCTAAAAATATTGCTAAACTGAAAGATAATCTAGTTCACGGAATCTTAATTCTTCTATAGACTCAAAACAAGACTAAGTCATCTTAAAAAAAGGCCTAATTTATTCTAAAAGTCATATCAAACTTGTAAAGGGTCAAAACTCTTAAAATGTACTTCTAAATTTTTTAAGAAAACTTTTAAATTGATCACAATTTTTATCTGCACCACATATATCTTTTATTGTCCTCATGGCTTGATACTATAATGTTATTTTATTTCTCTCTGTTCATAGAAGACAATGTTTATTCTTGACCAATAATCCAATTTCATGGCCATGAATCATTTATTGCTGAAGATTTGTTTCTGCAAACAGGGATAACTGTTGACTGATAAAGTTATTTATTTATTATTGCTTTGGTTAAACAGGACACAAGAACTGGAGAGGAGAACCTCAAGTTTCTGAGTTCAGTAAACCATTTTTGGCAGAAAACAGAAGGTATCTATTTTGGCTAAAAATTCAAACAAATTTGCATCTGTTAGCTCAATTTAATAGTAAACCTGATTGAGGACACTAATTTAGATTTAATAAGCTTACCTTTATTTTTTCTCCAAAAGAGATGCTAACTCATGTACAATGAAGCTACATGGAGGGAAAAATAAAAGAAAGTTTATAATTGCTGAGTTGGCCATATAGGAACCTTACAAACAAGTTTCAAAGGCATCATGTGTATCACCTATCAGTATATTTACACATATATTGTATCTCTATGTAAGATATTTTGAGTTATTTATCCACAAGATTCACGTGGACAGATCCCCTTCTTCTAGATGTTTCATTGCATCCTGATGTGCTCATGTTTTTTTTTCCTTCCTAAATGATTCTTATTGCTGTTTTGAAGGCGCCCTTCTCTAAGTTACAGTGAAACTGAAATCCATCAATGGATAGCAGCTCGGAAAAAGAATTACCCCACCAAAGCCAATGTGCAGAAGGTCTGTCTGTACCTTAGAATATTAGTTCTCTAAACAAAGATATATATTTTTACAGAAGTTTGATTTACAGAAATTAGCTCAATCTGGTAATGAAGACGGCGATGGCGATGTCAAATTACGTCGCAATGTAAGAAATTATATTCAAACGAGCTTATATATACTTTTCCTGTAAATTTCTTTGACAAAAGAAATGATATTTGCATTGTCGTTGGGCTTCTCCTTTTGGATTATTATTATACCATCTATTATTGTCTTCCCCGCAGCAACTAAAGGAGGTTCTAGCCAAACAGGCGGAATTGGGCGTCGAAGTTGCCGAGATACCTCCCGGCTATCTATCTGATCCAGAGAAGCAGCCTTTGCGAGAGGGGAATGATCCGAGAGCATGTAATACGCTCGGCGATTTTCCAAATAAACACAACCACAAGAGGGGCAGGCACGGTCAAGATAGGTGGAAAACAAAAAGGCCAAAATTCCAGAACGACTCATCTGATACTTCCGTTCCATTTGCGAAGAGAAGGGAGCAAACTCTTCTGCGGAAGCTTTTGAGCACCGATATCAAAAGAGATAATTGCAGGCTCCTGCAAATTCTCCGGTTCTCTGTCCTAAATTCATTCTTTGATCACTGGCCAGAAAAGCCATTGGAGTTTCCGTCGATCACAGTAAAAGACATGCAATGTGAGAGTGGAACTGCATCGGAGAAGACATCTGATCCAACTTGCTCGGGCACGATGAAGTTCGACGAAGGAAAGAGCTCGTTGGTCGAGGTCAAGGAGCTCGTTGAAGGCGCAAAGGCACCTTGGAATGCAGATGACGATGGAACTGGGAGTGAAAGTGAGCCGAACGATAGCAGCAACAACAGTGAAATGGATTGCAGCATGATCACTGAAGAACATGCTTGAATAAGAATCTGATACAGAACAAATTCAGTATCTTTTTTTGTTTTTTGTTTTTTGTATTGTATTAGTTGGCACATACATGCATGAGACTTGTGAATCATAACGGTGAAATTGTGAACTATGCTTGTGTTTATGGTGAAAGAAGAATCCTGATGCTCATTTCGATTGCTTTTAATTTCGATTTTTCAAGTATTTTTTTATTATTAAATGAGACAATTTGAATTATGACGTCACAATTATTATTTGCTTTACAAAGTGAGGGAGTGCTACGCTGCCCGACGCACCCCCAGCCCATGGATTCTTGGTACGGTCGAGACAGCGCGCAGGGGGACCCTCCACATCGATGGCTTTTAGTGGTCGAACTACGTGGACCCGGCGCGTAAGGTACGCCGAGCCAATGATGTGATGTTCGCTGTCACGGACGAGGAAATCACGGTGGGCGTATCCATGGATCCCGCATCGCATTCGCTACACTCTCCACCGCGGGCGGGCATGGTGATGGTGGCATCGCACCATCTGCAATGGCTTCGTCCTCTTCTTCTTTGAAACTGATCGCCATTGCCGTTCTTCTCGTCTCCTATCCTCTCTCCCTTGTTGTCTTCCCTCCTTCTTCCTCCTCCGTTCACAGATCCAAATCCAAACCCTCTTCCCCTTCTCGCCGCCGTCTCCAGTCACCGCCCTCCTCGCCATCGCCGTCGTTTTCTTGTTCTTCGGTGCTCGAGGTTCCGTCGGAACGAAGATGCGACTTCTCCCTCGCTCGATGCAGCGGCGGCGGCGGCGGCGGAGGCCTCATCAACTACGCCGCCCTCCACTTCTGCCTCCTCTCTGGCCGTCACCGACTGTCCCTCCCCGCCCTAATCCTATTCCTCCTCTTCCACTTTTATTTCCTTGTATCTGCCGCCAGAGACCACTTCACACCAGTCGTCACCCGCCTCGCTGCCCGCCTCCGTCTCTCACCCAGCATGGCCGCCGTCACTCTCCTTGCCCTCGGTAATGGTTCCCCCGACGTCTTCGCCTCCGTCGCTGCACTCCGTGGCGGCCACCCCCGTGTCGGCCTTGCCGCCATCCTCTCCGCCGGCGCCTTCGTCTCCTCGTTCGTCGTCGGGGCTGTGGCTATCCTGTCTGCGCCGTTCCCGCTCGACCCGGGCCCCTTTGTGCGCGATGTCTTTTTCTACATCGTTGCCGCCTCGGCGCTTTTCTATGTCTACTTAAGCGCCGAGATCTTCCTCTGGCAGGCCGTCGGATTCATCCTCTTCTATCTCTTCTTTGTTGGGTTCGTTTTCTGGAAGGATCTAGGGGATGACAAAAATAAGGAGAAGGAGGTGGAACGAGAGACTGTTCCGGCAGCCCAAGGCGAGGAGGGTGAGACTCGGAAGAGGAAGGCCTTATATTTGGATGCAACAGACATGGAGTCAGGACAAGCAACGTTAAACATCGAGGAAATAGAATTTGGGTGGAGTCCTCGTCGAGTACTTGGAAAGGTACGACTTTTACGCTTGAATTCGGTTGCTAAAGCTTGCAAACTATGAATTATAATTGATCTCTCTATTTCCACACACTTGCATCAACGCAAATCTTACTGACATAGACCGGCATGTCATAGCTGTAGAATTTTCAGCATGGTGACGATCACATGGTGAAGACATTAAAGGGGATTGTTGTAGGACAAAATAATTTACTGGTTTTGGTTGTCCTCTATCGATAGGATAAGCTTATTTAACTGCAATTCTGATCTCCAACTTAGTGTTTTCAACTTCAAGTTCAGTTGATAAAAAAACTACTGTTTGACGCAAGCCTATTCATGCATTTGCAGCTTCGTTTATGACAATATTTATTGAGAAAAGAAAAGGCATGTGATGTCTTTTTTAAATCACGTATTTTTTTTTCTCTGTCTTACCGAATAATCTACATGCTTGACCTTGCTGAGATTTTTGGTGCTTTTCAGCAGAGACTATATTCTTTGAGGCGTTTTTTTTTTACGGTGTAACTTTCTATGATTGAAACCTAGTTTTTTAGGGGCAGAGGATCCTTTATTGATGTCCAAATGATATTTCTTATTGACTCCTAGAAGCTAATATTTTGGATGCATCTCCTTTAAGTGATTGTTAAAATTGTGAAAAGAGGAAGAATAAGGCCATCAAATAATGAATATGGCAATAGCTATGACTTCCATAGTTCTTTTGTTTAACTAGCTCTTTTGTTCCTAAGATTTAATGACTCTCTATTTGTACTCCCTTTTAGATAGCTTATTATGATATAGTAAAGTGCTTCTTCTAGGTGGTAGAAAGCAACAGGGTTGCTTCTTTTTTCTTTCTGATAAAATCTCTGTGGTTCATATAGAGTTTGTTGAGTGCCAATGATGATTGTCATGCATTTTTTGGTCCGTAATTTGATCTGGATTTGAGGGACGATCTAGTTAAAATATCACTTCATTTTTCTTTGCTAATTAATATTTTTTTTAACATGCTTAGTATCCCTTTCCTTTTTGTGGTGGTAGTTCCAGATGGCTAGTGCAATTAAATACTACTTGATTTTTTTTTCCGCTTGCATATGGAGCCTTTTTAGTGGCTTTATTTGCCAGGATCTGCAGAAATTAAGTGATTTAGGTATCTTGGAATTATGTATTAAGCAACTGTTCAAAGTGTACTGGACTTTTGTTTAGCTGTAAAAATCATGTTAAACAGTAATTTTACTAGTGTTTATCTAAGATCTGAGCTTGACTCAGCCAGAATAAGACTAAGACTGAAAGGTATAGATTCAAGTTGGATCTAGTCAAAAAGATTGGGGAAAATAAACGATGGCATAGTAATTTGTAGTCTACAGATTTATGTTTGTTCCAATAACACAAACAAGGATGACATGATTAACTTCATTCAAGTGCCTATTTAAATCCTCCTCGGCAACTCCAAATATATATTTGGTTTTAGGTCTTTAATAGTGTTGTTGAAGCTGAAGCAGCCTTATTGTTCCAATCCAAAAGTTTGAAGCCATAATATATTAAGTTTAAAGTCCTCAATATTGTATTGAATCAATTGTCACGACCCATCAACATCAGAGAATCGTCCCATTAACTTAGCAAATCCAATCATTGATGTAAAATGCTTAAGCCTAGGTAATAGTAGTTTATCCATTTATTCTTATAGATACTTATTATTAGCGGACAATCTCAATATGTGACTTTAACTACCAGGTCATAAAACTTCATGAATAAATATCGTACATACTACAATCTTGAATAACAAATAGTTGGATTCAGACTAAAGATGAACGAACTGTTTAGTGCAGTCTTTGCACTTTGATCTTGCTCCTTCCCTTTCTCAAAGCATGCCTCAAAGGATAGAGATTTCCTTGCAATTTATTAGGTTATGAGTATGAGGCTCTCCACTTATTCGCAATGTGCAAGTGCCCCTCTTCACTTATTTAATAGGTGTAGAGTTAAACCATTGTTAGTAGGCAGTAGGACTTGAGACATTTCGACTGAATATAAGAGATATGGATCCAAATAAAAATTTAAGCACTTTGATATGCTCTCTGATAATTGTAGGGCCTAAACCGTTCTCTTTTTTATTTTGGTCAAGATGTTAACTAGTGCTATCTTTTGAAATTTTATGCAATTGTACAAGTTATCATAGACTTTTCAAGCATGAGCAGATATCTTTTCCGTGCTTCTTTCATTCTTCCACTAGTTTTGGTATAAATCTAATCTATCATGCTTCTAAATTGCTCACATGCGTTATTAGACAGGTAATGCAAATATGGGAAGTTCCAGCTTCGACTATTCTGAAGCTCACAATCCCATCACCTTCCAAGTGGAGCAGATTTTACCTTTCAGCTAACATAGGCTTGTGCCCCCTCATTCTTCTGTACTCCTTGAATTCCTTCATTGCTTTGGACAAGCAAATAGTATTCTTCATCCCTCAAATGCAATTCCCAGTGTGGCTTGTTGTCCTCCTTTTGAGCTTTTCTCTAGCTCTAGTTCACTTCATTTTCGAGAGGGAGCCTCCCGAAACAGAATGGCTTCCTGGGACCTTGGTTGCCTTCATGATGAGCGTGTTTTGGATATCAACCATAGCAGGGGAACTACTGAACTGTTTGGAAACCATAGGAATCATAATGAAATTGCCACCTGCAATTCTCGGGTTGACGGTATTGGCATGGGGAAACTCGGTCGGTGACCTTGTTGCTGATGTGGCCCTCGCCAAGGCTGGTCAGCCAGCAATGGCACTGGCTGGCTGCTTTGCTGGCCCCATGTTCAACATGCTGGTTGGTTTGGGCACTGCAATGGTGATTCAGACAGCAAATGTGTATCCTGGAGCTTACGAGCTCCGCTTCCACATGAGCATTGTGACCGCATTCGTGTTTCTTCTTCTGAGCTTGATGGGATCCCTTCTAGTGGTGACATGGTTCAGGTTCCGAGTGCCCAAGTTCTGGGGGTTTTGGCTTGTAGGGATTTACCTTCTCTTCACTGCAGTGAGCTTAGTGATTGCAGGGATTCCAGGATGAGTTCAGTGTTCTATGTGCAAGATTACACCGACTATCACCTCCAGTTCTCGGCGGATACAATATATCTGTAATCGGCAAAGCATCGGTGCGATAATCATGCTGTTTGATCATAAGTTCTGGCATCAGAAACAATCTAACTTCAGTGTCACTGGGATTCTTCAAGTTCATGCCTTTTCCATCAGCAGTGCCAGAAGTGCTGCTTACGGGGAGTGCAAACTAAAGGTTACATTTTTGTTCTCCAGCACTCTATAAGATCTAATTTTTGTTTAACTTCTTTTTGATATTTTTCTCGAGGGCAGATCCTGAGCATATTTATGGTGCATTTGGTTTTGTAGAGATTGTTTTTTTTATATGTTTAATCTAAAAAAATTTGAAGTCTTAATTATGTAACCATAAGGGTGGCTGAATCATAACTAGCTTTGGATTCATGTCCGAGCAATTGGTATCCATGTATGTGATTATGTGATTATGCTCAACGGTTTGAAAAATCGTCTTAAGTTTTCTACTATCTAAGCCATTTAAAAAGTATATATATATATAATAATAATAATAATAATAATAACATAATACTGGCTCTATGGATAAGATGCATTTCGTAGAAGAATATAATTTGATCTTCTTCTGTGATATGATTCGACGGGAATTAAAAAAAAATTATTCGATCGATTTTGAGGTTCAGGAATTTATCTAGTGGATGGAGTATGATTTCGGTATTAGATCATTGTACAAAGATAGTGTGACTACGAAGTCAGAATTGAACCGTAAAAAAGTTACGGATATTTTTTTAATTTATCTTTGGTAGTCAATAGAGGTCATTTGAATTTCGATTTTATTCAGTTTAATTATTGGTGAGATATTTGAATCAGTCATTAGGATAGAAAATTTAAATATTTTAATATCAATAAAAAAATATAATACAAATAATAATAAGGTGGCAAAATAATAAAAATAAAAAAAAATTGTGATGGCACTGACCATATGGGTCGATGCCTTGTCTTGCATGGCGATCGCTATTCTAGATGAAGCACCCGATCCAGAGCCATTTAAATAGTAATGACCATAGGTCAGTGGACACGTGGACGGTGGGCCACTATCCTCTTCTTCCATCCCTTCCTCTCGGGGAATTTTTTACTTAAAAAATAAAATATAAAATATAAAAAGGGAAAAATAACAGAGCGAAAGAAGAGAAACGCAGTGGTCGACTGCAGACCGCACTGAACCAGTTCGAAGCGAGTTGGCCAAGGCATCGACTTCGGCGCTGCGAGCGCACTCGATCGCCAGTTCTTGATCTTCCTGGAGCGCGTCCCTCGGCTGAACTTTCCGCCTGGGATTCGATTCCTCGTCGCGTCTTTAGCACATCTCGCGGTTGGGGATTCGAACCTTGTCGCACGTCGCCTGCCGAGGAGGACACCATGTCGCAGAAGAGGCAGCCGGAGGAGGTCTTCCACCGGAAGCGTATCACCCTGTGAGAAGCGCGCCAGGACCTTCCAGAGGTAAGGAACGATAACATGATGGTTTTTTACATGGATCGTTCACCTAGGGTCGTCAAGGAGGCTTGGATGATGCACAGAGTTCATCCTTGTTCTTTGGCCATTCTTCCGCAATCAGTTTCTGGTTATTTGGCTTCGCCTGCATATTATCCGAGTGTTAGCCAAGGAATTTCGATGCTAATTGCTATATGTCATCTTACAAGATCTGTTTTCTCAATTTCGGTAACAAAGATAAGGAGGAGATTTTGACAGTCGATTATAGATTATTAAAAGAGTCAAGTTTATGAAACAGATCTATCGTAACAATCACCATGAAGACTGAGTTATGCTTTATAAAGTGTCTATTAGACTAACTTTATTGTTTGCCTATTTGTCACTGGTTTTGATTTCCTATAGAGAATTCAAATTCATGGTGATTGCCTATTTGTCATTGGTTTGCATTTCTCTCATAGAGGCTTCCAGACTGTGAATATCGGAATAATTTTGTAGAAGCAACCACACTTTAATGAGGGATTTTTTTATCTTATTATCAGTTATGCTATAATATTTTTTACAGATCAGGGACGAAGTTGAAATGGCTATGTCGAAGCATTTGGCCAGTACTGCGAGTAAGAATCGAACTATGTGAGGGCATATTTTGTCGATTTATATTTGATAATCGTATGCGTCGTCAATCAGACAATGTGAAAAGCAGGTCGGTTCTGCCATACAAAGTCTACGACTTGGGTTCAGTACTTCACTGGGGATGCCGTTACAACATGTCCTGCATCATCATTGAAGGTGAAAATAGTTGTTCATGGAGACTTTGAAGTTGGCAATTGGACCTCTGATGAATTTAAGAACTTATATTGTAAAAGAAAGAGATGGCAAGTCATCATTGCTAACTGGTGATCAATCTTAAAGGAGGAATTGGTGTGGTTGGAGAACTCGTATTTACAAACTCTAGCTGGACAAAAATTCAGGCTATGAGCAAGGATTGTTGATGGTCACTGCGATGGAATCGGAGCGACAAAAGCTAAGACTGAGCCGTTCATGGTTGAAGACCACCGTGGTGAATCATGAATGCAAGTTTATACAAGATTGATCGGCACTGTTCCGGCCCCCTTTCCTTTGAACATCATTTGCATCTCTTTGATTGTGATTTATTCAGAGAGAAATTATGAGATCGATGATGAAAAATTTCTCAGAGATAAACACATTATCTTTATACCAAATAATAATATATTTTTTATTATATAAAATAAAAATATTTAGAAATAAATAGATTTCTCGCGGTTTCTACGGATAGTTCCCGTGAAATCCACAGCAGCCAGAGGCACTAATCCACACGGCTTACATGGCAACCGCACAAATTTTATTTAAGCGTTCGTTGCGTGCTCGCTTCCATTAATACCCGGATTCAAAGCTGGTCCCGGTTAACGAGACCACTGACGAGTCGACGCGTTTACACTCGGTCCGACCCGCACAGCGGGTCCCACGAGTGCCTGGAATCCCACGCGCTACCTATTCTACTTTTATCGCCCTCGCCGCTACTTTCGCCGTCGGATGGAAAATATGGGATGATCCGACGGTCAACATAATCCCAACCCCGCGATTTCACTAGCTGAGTTTCACCCACTGGTTCACTTACTTCCCTTATTTATATCCATTCCCGGAAGTGTAACTGCGCTCCCTTCCCCCTCCCTTATCGCTTCCTTCCCGCTCCGCGAAGGAAATGGTGTTGGTGGCGCTCGTCGTCTCGGCCATCAGGATCGCCGGTGTCCTGGTGGTGACCATCGTCGCCGCCAATGCCATATCCTTCTCTCGCTACCGGTCGAAGCACCTCCGCCCCTTTCGCTCCCCGATCGACGAGTCCGCCGATGTCCTCGCTGACTTCAGCGTCCTCCCCCCTGATGGTAACCACTTCGAACCCTAACTCTGATTGTCGCTCTCTAGCTCAAGATCTCTCGGAATGCGCTCTTGGGCTCTTAAATCCCCTATTCGCTGCTTGAGTTTGTCTGTGATTGTTTCTTTATTGTTCGAATTGATCGCGCTTGGGTCACTCTGCAATATCTGATCTCCGTAGTATCTGTGGAGAAATCGGACCGGAATGTGTTCGAATATCTCCAAGATTTTTGATGGAATAATAACATTGACAGGCTTTCTTCCTCTTTTTCTTCTTTAAAAAACAACTGCAAGAGCCCTGAAGGATAACAAACTGAATCGAGTGCAAAAACATTAGAAATGATGTTGTTCTTTATTTTCTAGTTGCCCCCTCAATCGTGCGCTTGTTAACTGATTAGTTCTTCAGTGGAAACAGAGCAGTTCTTCTTTGGGTTGGCTACGGCACCAGCACATGTCGAGGACAATCTCAATGATGCTTGGCTTCAGTTTGCGGAGGAACAATCATCTGTTATTTCAACACATATTGAGCAGCAGACAGTGGATTCCTCGCTTGCTTCTGCTACTGCTGATGGTGGTTCTCAGCAAGGCTCTTTAGCTAGAGATGGAAATCAACAGGCCGGCGCCTTACGCATTAAGAAGCCTCTTAAGATTTCTATAGAGGCCATGATCAGAGGCCTTGAAAAATTTTCAGAAGCAGAACCCTTGAATGCTGACCCAGAATGCCACCCTACTGTTGCTTCTTGGCATAATGTGCCTCGCCCGTGTGTATTCTTGCCTTTTGTCCGTTTCTTTACTTAGTTGTATAACACAAATATTTGAGTTCTTATTCTTACAGTTCAAATTGTTCCATTTAACAGATCACAGCATCCTTTGAGATCATTTACTAATGCAATAAATACAAAATATAACATGTTGCAAGTCAATTTTCCCATTTAACATATCACAATATCTCTTGAGAAGGATAAACTAAGTGATGCAAGCAAAACAGAAAAGAACCGATAATTTGACACCAAAAGAACAACACCAGTAGTACAACTCAGGTTAGAGCTCCAAATTAGAAAAGTTTTAGTCAAACTAACTTGTTTAACTATAGAGACAGATCAGTTCCTTATCTAAAAGCGTAATATTTAGGATTACTTGTCATTTCATCAGTTTCCCACCAAGTACTAATGAAGCATCTGAGTTTGGTCCCGACTCTTTTTATTTCATGAATTTCACTGTTGTGTTTCATGTGTCTATTGCACAAAAACTGCTAGAAGAAATATAGGTTGCAATCAATTGAAACTTGAAAATATATGTGTCAACTTGTAGCATTGACAGAATTATTTAAAACTATTTCTGATTTATTTGCAGTAGACCTATTCAATTAAAGCAGTGCGCTCTCCTTTGACCCTGGATCAAACTATTTCATAAACTTAACCAAAAATTCTTATTGTATCTTTTTTCTTTGTTGTGCTGTATTAATTGGGTTTATTTAGTCAAACAATTTATTCTGGTCTCAGGAAAGAGAGGTTGCGATTTTGGTCCGATCCTGACATTGAGTTGAAGCTTGCCAAAGGTACTGGAATCAGTATTTTCCGGATGGGAATAGATTGGGCAAGAATAATGCCAAGAGAACCAAGACAAGGAATTAATGATTCAGTAAGTTGTGAGAAACTTCTTTTTATGTGAAGCTCATCAGAATTGCTGCATTGTATTTTCAATTCACTTTTATTATCAGTGATTCCCTATGAAAATTAGTTTTTTTTTCAAAGTTCTCCTTCAGTTTTCAGCTAAAAGATTTAGTGAAGAGGCTCTTGTGTAGGTTAATTTCGCTGCATTGGAGCGTTACCGACAGATCATTGCAAGAGTTCGCTCTTATGGAATGAAGGTTATGCTCACTTTGTTTCATCACTCACTTCCTCCTTGGGCTGGAGAATATGGAGGATGGAAATTGGAGAAAACTGTCGACTACTTCGTGGAATTTACCAAGTGATCCTTCATAAACTCTAACAACTTTAAAAGTCTCACTAGTATTCTTCACCTGAATTTCCCACTGAATTTCTTGTGGGAATGTCAAAAATCATACTACTTCTTTCTCCAATACTTCATTTCGTTATCGACTTTTTGCTGAATTTAATTGTTGTTCCATGAGATTCTAAACGGGTCCTAACTTTTGTCGACCAGGATCGTCGTTGATCGAGTAGCTGATTTGGTGGACTACTGGGTTACATTTAATGAGCCTCACATCTTTGTAATGCTAACTTACTGTGCTGGTGTCTGGCCTGGTGGAAATCCTGACATGATTGAAGTAGCTACATCTACTTTGCCTACTGGTGTTTTCAAGCAAGCGATGCATTGGCTGTCTGTTGCTCATGCAAAGGCCTATGACTGTATCCATGGAACAAGGTTTTATACAATGTAAGCTGCATTTACTTTTATATATTTCCATCAGTTTCATAACCTCAGTATCACGACTTCTTGATTCATGGCACGATTTGCAGGAATCTTATCAAACCAAATGTCGGTATCGCGCATCATGTCTCTTTTACACGGCCATATGGCCTCTTTGACGTCGCTGCGGTCACACTGGCTAATTCTCTCTCGGTCTTCCCCTACGTGGATGGCATTTGTGATAGGCTGGATTTCATAGGGATCAACTACTATGGACAGGTTTGCACACACCCTCATAGATCACATACTGCAAAAGAAAAGAAACAGATGCACAATTCAACGCTTTTCACTTTCACCAGGAAGTGATTTCAGGGCCTGGTCTGAAGCTGGTGGATGACGACGAATACAGCGAATCCGGTCGGGGTATTTACCCCGATGGCCTATTCCGAATTCTCCTCAAGTTCCATGAGAGATACAGGCACTTAAATCTGCCATTCATTGTCACTGAAAATGGAGTTTCGGATGAGACCGATCTGATTCGGCAGCCATATTTACTGGAGCATTTACTGGCCGTATACGCAGCCATGCTTACAGTTATTCACTCGATACATACTCCTATATATATATATATTTTTTTTTTATTTTTTTATTTTCAAGGATTTAAATGCGATTTTGCAGGGTGTTCGTGTGCTTGGCTATCTGTTCTGGACAACTTCAGATAACTGGGAATGGGCTGATGGATATGGTCCTAAATTTGGGCTCGTCGCAGTTGATCGTGCCAATAACCTTGCACGCATTCCCCGTCCCTCGTATTCCTTGTTTAAAAAGGTAACAGAAGTCGCAATGTTTAGAATTTTATTTAAAAATGCTTCATATACGATACGAAGCATAAAATGCAGGTGGTGGAAACCAGGCAAGTGACAAAGGCGGATAGAATGCGCGCGTGGAGCGAACTCCAGCTCGCTGCCAAAGAAAAGAGAACACGGCCATTCTACCGTGCCGTCGACGGGCGTGGACTTATGTACGCAGGTAATTAAATACATTTCGCTTCTGCTTTTTTTTTTTTTTATTTTTTATTACAACTTCACTGCCACTGCGAATTTTTAAAAGATGGGTGGATCGTCGTACAGGAGGTCTAGACGAACCTACTCAGCGACCTTACATTCAAAGGGACTGGAGGTTCGGTCACTATGAAATGTCTAGATTACGGGACCCCGTCAGCCGCGCTTGGAGGTTCATTTCCAGAACATTCTCAAGCAGGAGAAAGGCACAAATCGAGGAGGAGGATGATCAACTTCTCCTACTACCCGATGCCGTTTAACTAGCTAGTAGTGAATGGAAAAGGAAAGGTCAAATTCTCAATATGGCCCTCGTAATTTTCTTTTTTGTTTTGGTCAAAAGGAGATTTTTTGCATGTCGATGAGAACACAAGCAAATGTGAAATTTCTTTAAAAATGCGAAATCGTTGAATTTTCAGCACTAAAGAATTAAATAGATGATATCAGACCCGTATTCTGCTCTGCCCGAGCAGCTCTCTCCTGCTGCATTAAACAAATAGTACACTCGTGACTCGCCCCACGACGATAAGATGTCAACAACTATATTACACGATTTGATTCCTTCAATCATCATTTATTTTTTAAAAATTTAAATTGAATCGTCACATGAATTATCAAAAAGTAAAATAAAATTAAACAACCTATCATTTCATGAATATTTGATATTATCCATAAATACTACAAGTTACTTAAATTTCACGACAAATAAATATTATCCATAAATATTCATTATCTATTCTATTCCCACCAATGCTCAACATGAACATTTGAAATGCAGGATCCAACCACAAGCACAATGCATGTTCTACATGTCCAAATAGGTATAACTTTTTTATAAATACTTCAATAAATACTTAGACGAATACTGCAAAAATAATAGATCTATTGTTTCTTCGGTCAGTCAACTTTTCCCATGCCACAAGCAATTCTTCAGAGGTACGAGAGAGTGGCTCTCATTCATTGACCGACTCTGATGGTTGTTGGATCGAGCAAGGTTGAAGAACTGAAATGTTTCATTTTGCTTGTTTCTACTTTTTAGTTTTAGTATCAGCCTTGTCCCTCTCCAGCTTATTGTACAATCTCTCCAACACTCGTTTCGCCTCGCACGAGGGGAAATTGCTCAGATCATAATAGTGAGGGGCTATGTCAATCAACCTGAATACCAAACAAAAGTAACAGAGATTTAGACATATTTCACTTAAACACAAATAATAATAATAATAATAAAACTATTTATCTTCCTAATTGTATACTTTCTCAATATCTATCTTCTTAATTTTCCCAATTATTGATTTTCAGTTAAATAAAACTGACAATGCCAATCCCTCCTAGCCCGGAAGAAAGATGAAAAAATTTAAGGATTATGTTAGATTGCCAGCCAGCATCAAAGATAGGCAAATGTTATAAGAATATATTGATTTTCAGTTAAATGAATAACTGAAAGATATTTAGCAGGTAAACAACGAAGCACATAAAACTAAAAACATGCAAAGTTGACAACAGAAGACAGAAAAGTGCAAGAAGCTATGGTGCAAACTGCTGTCAGATCCTAAGAAAATATTAACTCAGCCCCCAAAACTAATCCAGGTGACAAGTATAAAGGGACTTATTTGTAGTGGACAGGATCAATTGGCAAGTCCAAAGGGATTTATTTGTAGTGGACAGGATCAATTTCCGACGAAATCATAACTTTAGACTATCAACAACCCCTCTCCTTTGCATTTGCCAATTGAGGTCCCCCTCTACAATAGGTAGGGCGGTGGAGGGCCACTAATATGGCGATTCTATATTTTTTTTCTAAGAAAATATTAACACTCATTTCAACATGGATTGTAGCTGATAAATATGACAACATTCTAACAGAATTTTGTATGTCGAGAACTTACCACTCTCCCTTAATGTCAGTTACTGTACGAATAAAGTTCCTGCTGGTCAAAACATACTCATTGTATATGACCCATTCAGGCTTATGATCTAGGCAGGTTGATGGATGAAGATGAACAACCTAGAATTACAACACAGTCAATAAGAAATTCGTTATTTAAAGAAAAAAGGAGAATTAGACCAAAGCACAAACAAGTACCTGATTGTCCTTAACTGTCAGATAATGTCCAGTCCTCTCTAGATGAGCTACCTGCATGAAGTACCCCGCAAGCATCGCTTTTCGGATGTTGATGTAATATTCTCGGCTGTTGAAGTCTGTGCTGCATAGCTTCAGGTTGAACCTAGCCATGATGCGCACGAGCTGCTGCCTCACATTGTCTGCAGCCTTCATAGTCCTATGGTTTATAAAATTCTCATAACACCATGAAGGATCCTCGCCTGCACTAAGCAAATCAATTTCAGAAAACATTGCCACATTGCACATGATGAAATTGGTTCTGATGTGTATTATGAACTCACCATTTTGCTTGTACGCGTGATATACATTCAAAAGCGTGAGGTGATCTCCATCAATGTGACCAAACCGAGCTTTAGCTTCATCTGCAGCTTTCTGAGCCTCCCTAGGCCGGAGAAAGCAATTGGGTACTAGAAATAGAATTTGTTATCACAGAGGAGGCCCACTGAAGGTCAGCATATGCATGGAGTCGAGACGAAACTGCTTCATAAGAAACTATCTGAGAAATTGAAACTATCTAGATTGTCCTGAAAGACCGGTTAAGAAACCATGCTAAATTGATCATTAGATCCTAAAGCATGATCAATTGAACACCAGTCTTGTCCAAGGAATCATAAGCCATCATAGGCATACTCTACATATCTCACATGAGTTATGATGATACTTTAACCACAGACTACAGCTTAAGTCAAAGTATGCAATGTTTTCAAACTAAAATGCTGCTGCGATATTTTGCAATGGCAACTGCAGCTTGGAGACCAACAAGGCAAAAAATGTGAATATTTTGCAACGACAATTGCTGCTTGCAAACCAACAATGTTATGACGTTACACTTTAGTGAGAATTTTTTCCCTAGAGAAATGTGGATATTTTAGATACTACTCAATGGAGTTACAAAATGTTATTCTACCATAAGTCTAAAATAATATACTATGATATTTTTCAATGACTTCTGCATATTGCAGACTAACGATGCTATGAAAACATACTCATATGAGATTTTTTTTAAACAAAATGTTAAAAAAAAAAAATGAGGCAATTAAGCCACCAAATGATACTCCACTAGCAATCTAAATCATAAAAGAGGGGCAGAGAACACAAATATTAAACAACAACAAAAAAAAAACAAAGAAAAAGAGAATTATTTGTTCACCTGAAAGCATTGCAGATGCTGAGAGAATTTCATTGGAGCAGTTGAACTCTGGACTAACAACCAACATCTTAGCCATCTGAGGGTCTAAGGGAAACTCGCTCATAATCTCACCTAGCTTAGTTAAATTGCCATCGTCATCAAGAGCACCAAGATAGTTTAAGACCTCCAGTGCTCGCATCAACGTTTCAGGAGCAGGAGGATCCATAAAGTCAAAATGCACAAGATCATCAATTCCCAGTTTCTTCAAGGTAAGAACTGTATTTGCTAAATTAGATCGGAGAATCTCTGGATATGTTTGTTCTTGCAAGTCACTTTTGAAGCTTTTCTCAGTGTATAATCTGAAACATTTCCCAGGTTGTGTTCTACCAGCACGCCCTGCCCTTTGATGTGCACTAGCCTTTGATATTGGAGAGATAAGCAAAGATTCTACACGTATCCGTGGGTTATACACTTTTTGTTTAGAGAACCCCGGATCAATCACATAAACAATGCCATCAATAGTCAATGAAGTTTCTGCAATGTTTGTTGATACCACAATCTTCCTTCCAGGTGGTCCACCTTCCTCCAGCGGTGCTGGTGCAGGCTCAAATATCTTCTGCTGCATTAGAGGGGGTAGGGTGGAATACAAAGGCACCACTTTCACAGGTCCTACTTGGTCACCCAAATTATTAACCTCTTTTGTTATTTTCCTACATGCATCTTCTATTTCTTCCTCTCCAGTAAGAAAAACGAGAATGTCACCCTGAGGTTCGCACATGTGTATCTGTACAACAGTGCGAATACCAGCTTCCAAGTAATCTCTTTCTGGATCCTGTGTGTAGAAAATTTCCACTGGATGCAACCTACCAGGTACCTTCATTAAAGGTGCCCCATTAAAGTAACCCTGGAACTTCTCAGCCTCAAGGGTAGCACTCATTACCACTAACTTCAAATCCGATCTATTTTTCAATACTTCTTTCAGAAGCCCAAAGAGCACATCTGTTGCCAAGGTTCGCTCATGAGCCTCATCTAGAACTATCACCTTATATCTCTCCAATAGTGGATCAGCCATTGCTTCTCTTAAAAGCATACCATCAGTTAAGTACCTGCCAATACAAATAATACCAGTATGTGCACATTAGAATTGCAAAATGATGGTATGAAGGTGTTGACCTCTGATAGATATCATGCATATCAACAAATTAAATGGATGCAGAATTATAAACCATCAATCTCCCAGCATATCATGCTAGGTATGAAAGCATCAAACACATTTACTACCAAAGCAAGGCCAAAACTGCTTTAGTTTTGCACATACTTTATTGGTTTAATAGCATTTCTTACTGGTAAGGGAGTAGATAAATAATAGAATAAAAAAAATACAAAACTAGTTGAAATCACAGAGACCATATATCACTGGAGCTAGCAGAAACCATTGACTTACTTCAGTATAGTCTTGTGACTACTGCAATCTTCAAATCGAATGCTATAACCAACTTCTTCTCCTATTGTTACATCCATCTCCTCTGCAACTCTACGAGAAACAGACATTGCAGCAACTCGCCGAGGTTGAGTGCAGGCAACCATTGACCGCTTGCCTACATCCTCATATTCCAAAATAAATTGGGGAATCTGTTCAATGACAAATTATCCCTGTTATAAATGAGAATCCCATAAAATAGGATGCATCATGTAAGTGAATCTAAACTAACAGCGACAGTACAATATAAATAGCAGTAGATGCGTCTCAGATAGAAATCACCACAAAAACAACTGCCATTTAAAACTAAACCCAAAAAATGTTGAGAAAGTAGAAATAGAATAATCACCAAATTTCCTGATTAAGTCAGAGAAACCAAAATACAATGCAGTCTTGCTAGCTGCTGTTACATGCATCGAGGGTTGTCCCTATATTTGTCTTGAGGGACACAAATTAAATATCGGAATTGGTTACTCCATGTCTAGCATGCCTAATATTGTTTGATATTACCAAAGAGTATGAAGGAAAGCATTTTTCAAAAAGAGTGGGATCCAATTTAGTAGCGACATCCAAATTTGGCCAGTAGGTATGCTATAGTCCAACCTGACCAAGAAAAGTTGGTCTTAGTGAGCAAAATAAGGCGATTTTATTCATGCATCATATTACTCAACTACTTGACTCGTCACTTCTTAAGAATGCAATATTTATGTAGCTAATTCTAATAACTGAGTAAGAGAAAAAATTTCTAAACAATAATAAATATTGTAACAAATTCTAGAGAAAATAAACGAATAACCTATCGTTGAGAAAATAAAGGGGATAATATTTTGAAGGGATGATTCGAATATGCCTATTTTTTTTATAGTATCATCCGTGAATATAACTGGATCGTCAAACTGTGAAGTAACGAACCTGAGTTGTTTTACCACTGCCAGTCTCTCCGACCAAAATCAGACACTGGTTAGCCTTCAACACCTGCAGGAATTCATCTTTCTGCTGCCAAACAGGTAGGGACTTCCGCTTCTCCAGTATCTCGTAGTATCTCGGCGAGTAGGGTCGTCCATTCCACCGGTTGATCCCAGAGGGCACCGCCGGAGGCTTGGAGGACAAAGAACCGTTGACCTTGGAAAGCTTTGACGATACCGATGTCTCATCAACGACGTCGAATAAGCTCACCTTCCGCTTCCTCTCTGTCGACATTGCGAGCACCTGCTCCGCCAATCAAACCCAGAAACCCTAGAAGAACGCTGAGAGCCACTCCTGTCGCCTCCTCGCCGTCGGCAACCAGAGCTCCGAAAGGAACGCTGCCGAATCGGAGAGTAGGGTTTTGAGATGGAAACCCTAGAGTTCAGGGGGGGGGCAACAGCCGACAGATCGAGCCCTCCGTGGAAGAGATTGAAGAACTCTCACTTAAATACCTGAAACCGTTTGAAATTACAATATGGCCCTTGCGATTTGAAATGACGTAATATACAATTTAATATTTTTTAAATTTTATAAAATTAACTATTTTCATTATGTATGAGAAAAATAATTTTCACGGAAAACTCTTTTAATTAGCTCGGTAACGAAGCTGCATCAATAAGTAAAATCAATTCCTAAGGGTTCATACTTATGCTATGTTTTATTTAAAAAAAATACTTTTAAACTATAATTATTATAATAAATTTATATTCATCAAAATTATTTTAATAATATTAATTTTAAAAAATAACTTAATTAAAATTTAAAAAAATAAAACCTAACGAACATTCTTTAAATATTTATGAAACAAATGATTGACACAATAAATTATTAACTAATAATCCAAAGTTGAGTTGAGCTGAATTTAAGAGATTTTAAGTCATTAAATTTATATTTTGATTTAAAATGTTTCATAAAGTTATCCATTAATCTTCATTTTCATTTGAATAAGACAAATTAATCAAATTTTGATTTATCTAAAATTAGATGCACACAATAAAACTTGCTTCTCTCCTATTAAGCATTATCTTCTAACTGTTTTATCATCATTTTTTTTACTATTTAAATTTTGAATTTGACTAATTTTAAAAACATTCATTTTCAATGTTTACACTCTTTTGTTATTATTTTTATTTGCACGAGATAGTTCAAAAAAATAATTTATAAATTCATCACGGTTAAAATTGAATAATATTTAAAAATCAAATTCAATAATTTACTGTGTGAAATTCATCGTCTACTCTTAAAAGATTGAAATCTATCAATCTAATAATCTCTAGTGATCTATTCCACGATCATTAAAAAAAAAAAAAAATTATTGAAGATTCTATAAATGTTAATGTAATGATCAAAATATATAAGAATATTTAAATTCAAAAAAAAAAAATTAAATCTCTTTCAAAATCGAATCCAAAAAATAAAATTAAATCTCTTTCAAAATCGAATCCAATAGCCATTATCTGTGCTCGAACTGACGGATTAGATCGAAGCTCGCTGTCTAGGCTGTAGTCCGTCGTGCGTCCACGAGCTCACCCTCACTTGCGAGGGTTAGATCGAAGCTCGCTGTCTAGGCTGTAGTCCGTCGTGCGTCCACGAGCTCACCCTTACTTGCGAACCCAACCGACAATAACCGAAGTCCGTCCGGCGGGGGGCCCACTCTACGAGAGCTAATCTTTATCGTTAGATATTGCCCGTCCATTTAACAATCATTTATATCTTTCTAGACTATGTTGACCGGTCAACCACGGCGGATGCGCATCGGATGAGCATCTCCCACGCTAGATGCCCTCGCTCATTGGATGCCCGAAACAGAATAATTCCAACACGGCATGTGATCCGCTGCGGACCCCACGGTACAATACCCATCCAACTGCCCGACACCCGGCGGCGCCGCGGCTACTTGCAGCCTTCCCGTGGCCCCCACCACCACCCCGCTCGCAGCGTCGGAACAAAATTAAATACCCCAAAAAAAACAACTGAAAATCAGAATTTAACGTCGTTTGGTGCAATTTCTAAAACTTTATTGCCCAGAAATTTTTATGGAGAAGCGACAAATAAAGACGACTCCAGCGAACCACCACCTACTGCTATTACTCGGAATCAAAGAGGACGGCGACAAGGACTCTAGATCGACGGCCACGGACGAGGGATCCGTCGATTATTTCGACGACGACGACGACGACGAAGAAAGCACGAGCGAGGACGACTGGGACGGCCGCCGCCTCGATCTCAGAGCTGGCCGCAGTCGGCGATGACGACGGGCTTCTTGGTGGCGCCGCTCTGCGACCCCACCGCCTCGATCGCCTTCACCACGTCCATCCCCTCCACCACACGGCCGAACACCACGTGCTTCCCGTCCAGCCACGACGTCTGCGCCGTGCAGATGAAGAACTGCGACCCGTTGGTGTTGGCGCCGGCGTTGGCCATCGACAGCACCCCCGGCCCCGTGTGCTTCTTCGTGAAGTTCTCGTCCGCGAACTTCTCGCCGTAGATCGACTCGCCGCCGGTGCCGTTGCCGCGGGTGAAATCGCCGCCCTGGCACATGAACCCCGGGATCACGCGGTGGAAGCTCGAGCCCTTGTAGTGGAGCGGCTTCCCGGAGCTGCCGACGCCCTTCTCGCCCGTGCACAGCGCCCGGAAGTTCTCGGCCGTCCGTGGCACCGTGTCGGCGTACAGCTCTATCACGAGCCTCCCCGCCGGAACGCCGCCGACGGCCATGTCGAAGAAGACTCGCGGGTTAGAGGCCATCTGCGATCGAGCTAGGGTTTCAGGTTCTACTTACCGATCTGATCCCGCTCCCACTTCCTGGTCCGCTCGGGTGTTTCCGACGGGTATAAATAGGGTAGACGGGTCTAGAACGAGATATTTAGTTGATGGGACGCGTGTCGTGATCTGAGAAGAGGTAGAGTTAGATTAACCGGAGTGAGGTTAGAGGGAACTAGGCTTGGGTTATGCGCATGTGCTGTCGTGACCTGGAGTCACGACTCGTGGGAAGGCGGCACGTGACCGGAAGCAAAGGTGGAGATGGTCGCACGCGTGCTGCATTCCAAGAGAGCAGCCGCAGAGGTGGCGCATTAAGAACTTCATAAATCAAATGAAATATTTGTTTTACCAGAAGGGGAAATTTTTCAAAAAAAAATACGAAGTTTATAATAAATAATTAAAAAATCAAAATCGTCGCCTGAGAGATTCGAACTCTCGCGGGGAAACCCCATGTACTTAGCAGGCACACGCCTTAACCACTCGGCCAAAGCGACAGTTGTGTCGTAATATAGTTATTTTTTAAAACATAATAATATTTGAAAGCTTGCATTTGTAAAGGTAATCTACACGCACTCATTGAATATTATTTACTAATGAAGTATATTGGAATAATTTTTATATACGATTAATAATCCATAGATTTTGTTGGTGCAATCGGCCCAGGTCACGATTGACCAGGACTCGAGTTTGGCTCGAGTGATGTTTTGATGTGTTTTGATGTTTCGACAAAAACATATGACAATGTAATTGTCATTTGGTAAAGTCCAAGTCTTGAGTACTTGGCATGGAAAGTCCAAGTGGGACACTTGGCATTGGGAAAAGTCCAAGCATGGGTTTTGGCAATGTAAAGTCCAACATGGATTGGCATTTGAAGTCCAAGGGGATTGATATTGGCGGCGTAAAGTCCAAGCGGTAGTCTTGGCAGCATAAGTCCAATGGTTGGCGGCGTAAAGTCCAAGCGGAGTCTTGGCAGCGTAAGTCCAATGTGCCTTGGCGGTGTAGACAGATTAGCATGACATAGCCGGAAGCACGAAGGCTAGCGATGGATGAACAAGTCATGGATGACTTGGAGGATCCGAGAGGCGTGAGGTGATGGAGGTGACTAGAAGGCTTAGGTCTAGGCTAAGGGTGGTCTAGCAAGTATGGGGAACCATACTTGAGTTAAAACCTCTGTTTGAGGTGTGCCCGGTCGGCCCAGGTGCCATGTGGCGATCGGTGGACCGAATCAACTAGGGTTTATTGCGAGTTATGGCCTGCGATCGTGCCATAGGTTGGCGGTCGGTGATGGCTCAGCGATCGATCGTGATCGTCGATCGGTCGGTAGTGCTCGAAAATTCGACGCGAGAATGGGTCGAGACTTGGCGGTCGTGAGGACTCCATCGATCGTGATAGGTCCGATCGGTCGATGATGGTGGAGTTGGACTTATCAGCGTGGAACTGATGGCGTCGATCGATTGATGGTCTCGATTATGGGCTCGTGGTGGAAGAAAAGGAATGGTTCTTTGAGGCGATTTGGGGCGAGTTCTGCTGCGATTGAGTCTCAGTGCTACTCGATCAACCAAGTGATCAAGCATTCAAAGAGCATTTGTAAAGTGTTTCCTTTACTTGTATTGCTTTGTATTTCACTATATTGCTTGTATTCATTTGATTATTGTTGTAATCATATTGTACGAGGTTTCTCCACCTCCGGATTGTTCCGAGAAGGAGTTATTTGATAGTGGTGTGTGATTGGCATCGCTAGGGCTCATTTGAGCCCGATCCGTGGAGTAGGAACCGTGCGGTTCCGAACCACGTTATATACTCGTGTTAGCGTGTTGTGTTTTCATTATTGTTATTGTATTATCTATATTCCGCTGCGCTAACGAATTTGTAGACACAACCGCGATTGAATTCCATTGACGCTAATCAGCCCCCCTCTAGCGTTACAAAGGTCCTACCAGATTTTAGATCCAATAACTCACTGAAATATGTCTGTATAAAATATCACAACTAAGGATACAAACTTTCTTCCTTTTCCTTCGTCTTATCTTTCTTCGTTGAAAGTTTTTTTTTTTAATTGACTAACTCATTTGCTTGAGAATTTGATCATATATTCAAGTAGTTTAAAATATAATGTCTATGGCGATTTTTCTTATAACATTTTCAAATAAATATATTTCTTTCCCATTTACATTTATGTATTTTTTTTTTTCATTTTATCCATACCCCTAATAATTATCTTTCAATTTCTAAATCTTCAAGGTCAGAGTTTGACTTCCACTCCATTGAATACGTTTGTCAATAGATTTGGTCTTCTGGTCAAAGTTACACGCTTCGGTAGGAGACAAGTTTTAACCCATTTTTTGGGGTTTAAAGTTGAATATTCAATGAGTTTCTGAGTTATTCTTTTAGAGTCGATCGACGTGACTAAACTAACTGAAATAGATAAGACTTAGCGATAATAATTATAAATGTGAAAATTATTAAGGGTTGCATTAAACAAATTTCTAGAATGTATTTTTGATAATTATATAATTACAAATGTTGCATCCTATTTTTCTTGGTCTTCCAAGAATAGAGGAGAAAAACAGAGCAAAGTCAAAATCGTAGTCAAACCATGAAGAGCTAAGGTCAAATCCAGTGCTTCCTCCTCGTCTAACCGGGAAACGTTGTCCTTTGTTGGAAGTAGATGGAAGAGGAGCGTGTCGATCCACAGGAAAGCTTCAAAGCACTTCTTTGACTCACCTTCTTCGACTTCTTCCTTCCTCGGTTCTGTCGCTTCCTTTCCGATCACTTTCACATCAGCGTTTCCTTCCTTTTCGTTGGCCTCTTCCTCCCCTTTCATACCTCGCCAGACTCCCCTCGACTTTTATTTAACTCATTTCTCCGGTGGATTCATCATCGTAGAGTCCATGGCGTGTTTCAGCTGCTTCGGGAGGAGGTTTAGCGGCGGCGCGACCACCCCCTCCGTCTCCTCCGGCAGCGCCAGGACCCGGACGAGCAGCAGCGATGGCAAGCACTCCGCGGTCTCGTCGGCGTCGCACAGGAGCATCCCGGAGTTGTACGAGAAGCAGGCGCACAAGCTCCGGTTTTTCGACTTCGACGAGCTCCGCAACGCCACCAACGACTTCAGCAGGATGAACAAGATCGGCTAGGGCGGGTTCGGCAGCGTCTACAAGGGCTTCCTCCGGCCGCGGGACGGCAACGGCGCCCGGAGGGCAAGCAGGTATATATATCCCACATCTCCGAGATCAACTGCATGCACGAATCGAATTGCTCATTTACCATTCGAGCTGTGGTTCAGGGCCACAAAGCAATGGCTAGCAGAAGTGCAGTTTCTCGTCGTGTTCGAGCACCCAAACCTCGTGAAATTGCTGGGGTACTGCGCCAAGGACAGCGCGAGGGGGATCGAGAGGCTCCTGTGGTGTGCGAGTTCATGCCCAACGAGAGCTTGGAAGACCACCTCTTTCACCAGAGCTTACCCGGCCCTTCCATGGAGTCTGAGGCTGCAGATTGCCCTGGGCGTCGCCCGATGGCTGGCGTATCTGCACGGCGGGGAAGTTCAGGTGATCTATCGCGATTTCAAAGCCGCCAACGTCCTGCTCGATCAGGAGCTCCGGCCCAAACTGTCGGATTTTGGGTTGGCGAGGGAGGGCCGGCCCAACGGCAGGACGCAGTCACGTGACCACCGATGTTCGCGTGCGATCCGTAAAACGCTTATCGAATGCAAGTCAGTCACTGTTTTACTCAGAGTCGGGCGATATTGTTTGTATTGGTTAGGTCGTAGGCACTTATGGATACGCAACACTCGACTACGTCTAGACCGGTCGTCTCATGATCAAGAGCGATGTTTGAAGTTTCGGAGTAGTCCTCGACGAAATCTTCACTTGTAGACGATCATTCGAACGCAATCAGTCATCCAAGGAGCAAAAGCTTTTTGGATTGGATAAAAGTTCTCCGTGGATACAAGAAAATTCGGCAATTTATCAAACACAACTATTAAAGTTCGGAATTTTTCAAAAAACGTAACATGGTTTCAAATTTACCAAATCGCGTACCTAATTCCCCTTTTACCCCTCCTGCCAAACAGATTTGCAATTTAACGATGAGAGAGAATTTTCATGCATCCGAGCCACTACTGAAAATTTCGAACCATCTAAACGTGGTACTGAGAATTCAAATCTCAGCACCACCTTTTTTTTATCTGATTTCTAATTTATATCGGTCTGATTTCTGAAATATTGCTGTGAATACCTAATAAAATCTCGAATATCAGAAATTTTGGCCACGGATACATAGAGGGATACTACTCAAACTCAATGGACTTAGATTGGATCGAAAAAGAGGTGAATAAGACTATCAATGTGTTTTAACCGAAACCCATTGATGGACTTAGATGAGTCCAAATTTCGAAATCTTGACATACACTGAAAGATCTTACAAATATGGATTTTTGATATGTCGAGAAAACTTAGTTTTAATCCTCCTATCTTCCAATTTTAACTTATGTCGAAAAAAATGGTACTGAAAGTTGAAAAATTGATGGAAGATTGTGGTAGTGGTGTTGGGATCCCTGCACATTTACGTTCTTTAGAATTCCAATCAGACTACAAAGTCTTTGAAATTCGAATTCCAACACCACAGTAGTGATAAATGTATTTTTCAGCACCACAGTTCAATTATAATACGTCACGTTGTTGGTGTCATATCATTTGCAGTAACATTTGCGCCTTCTTCCTATTAGCAATCAATATTTTTCATGAGGTATATTTCTTTTTTTTTTTTCTGCATCTGCAGTAGACAATGTCGACGTACCTTCAAGCGTCGCGCGAACTCGTTGGAGAGCAAGATATTAGCTAACTTGGACTGGCCATAAGCCATCGTATCATTATATTCGAAGAACAAGATGACACCAACAATTATTGTTACCAAGAACATCCTTTTTTATTTTTGCTAAACTGATAATATAGTAACTTGCGCTTTCTTGTCAATGGGTTTGTCGAACTTGATTCCTTCTCTGTAAGGGCCAACGTGAGCGACAGAGGATAGATTCACGATATGACCCTCAATTCCTGTCTTCTCCTCAGTGGTTTTCAGTTTATAATTGAACTATGACGCTGAAAAATATATTCATCACCACTGTGGTGATGGAATTGGAATTTCTAGAACCACTGTGGTGCTGGGATTGGAATTCTCAGCATCACAGTGGTGTTGGGATCCCTGCACTACCACTGTGATAGGAGGATTAAAACTAAGTTTTCTCGACATATCAAAAATTCATATTGTAAGATCTTTCAATGTATGTCAAGATTTCGAAATTTGGACTCCTCTAAGTCCATCAATGGGTTTTCGGTTAAAACACATTGATAGTTTTATTCACCTCTTTTTCGATCCAATCTAAGTCCATTGAGTTTGAGTAGTGTCCCTCTGTGTATCCGTGACTAAAATTTCTGATATTCGAGGTTTTATTAGGTATTCACAATAATATTTCAGAAATTAGACCGATATAAATTAGAAATCAGATAAAAAAAAAGATGGTGCTGAGATTTGAATTCCCAGCACCACGTTTAGATGGTTCGAAATTTCCAGTAGTGGCTCGGATGCATGAAAATTTTCTCTCATAATTAAATTACAGATCTATTTGGCGGGAGGGGTAAAAGAGGAATTAGGTGCGCGATTTGATAAATCTGAAATCATACTGTATTTTTTTGGACAATTCCGAACTTTAAAAGCCGTGTTTGATAAATTACGAAAGAAAATTTAGTATGATCATGGATCCGAAATTGAAAGGTGGGTTTTCTGTCGACGGTGCACGAAAGATAGCTAAGTTGGCCGACCGATGCCTCGGCAAGAACCCTAAAGAATGTCCGACGATGAGCAAAGTCATCGAGTGCTTGAAGAGTATCGCGCAAATGGAGCCAAACCGAGACGTTGCTTATGGAGATAAAATATCTAAAAGAGAAAAACTAAAAAATAATAATATGTTAAAAGATTCTAAATGTAAAAGGAAAATCAATAAAATCTTTTTTATGTGTTTAAATGAATTTTAGAAAGTGAAAAATATTGTCAAATAGATTAAATGAAGAATTGCATTGACCCTGAACTCGGCCCGACTCGGGAACGACGATTCCATTGAATCGGACGAGTTGAGTCGAATCGGACGAGTCCGGCCTTTATATACGCTTGAAGACTTGAACCTCGCGCAGTGCGAGCGTCACGCGTGCCCTAACTCCGGCTCCTGCAGTGGCGATTTTTCGTCGGAGCCGTTGATCGCCGGCCATATTCGGCCGCCCGCCCGTCCTAGAAGAGGTACCTTCCTCTCTCGCTGATCTTCTCGTCTCCTCTCCTTTTCGCTGTGAAAATTCCCGATCGGATCGTGCGACCTTGTTGTCGGTCCACCGGCCGCCTATATTTTGCCCCAAATTGTAACCGACGGCGTCTGTCTCATCGCTAGGGTTTGCACCAACAGAAAGGAAGTGACGATTCCCTCTGCTCGCTTGTTTACGCCCGTCGCCTATCCGGGAGATCCTTCTACTTTTACTGTTGTCCGGTCGGATCCTTCGCCTTCCCTTTCTCCTACAGGTTCGATTTCTGACCTTGGATCGGAAATGGGCGCCTTTGCTCGTATTTTTTCTGAAAAACTCGGTTTTCTACCTCTAATCATGTGCTATTGTTTTTTTATCAGAAATTTTGCTTGGCATGCATTTCCGTTCGTATGATGACCTATTTACTCTGATGCTTTGAAATCAGTTTGTATGCCTGCTAAAGAGCGAGTTTTCTGGCGTTTCTATTTCTTTGACTACTTGATATAGGTTATTGAGTCTGATACGCGATTAGTAACAAACCTCTAGCTACCTTACATGGCTGATGATGAAACTTTGATAACAATTTTTGAGTTTTAACACTTTTTACATCAGTCTGTTTTTGGTTATGATACTCTTTGATGTCGATGGTTTCTCGCCTTTAAAATAGTGGTCATCTAGGCGGTTAAGGTAATTTAACAAACTGCCCTTTGATATGATATGCTGAGTTAATTGGTGAATGGTTATGCAGTGTAGAAGTTATGCTAAGAATTTGATAATTCAGGAAGACATCGTGTGATGCCTCTTCAATCACAGGCATTACTATTAATTGTTAGATTCTGGTAGAGTCCATACGTCTTGCTGCATTTGACTAAAACAAAGAAATTTTAGTAAAAAAAAATGGAAATCTGATCCAATTCTTAATTGAAAGTAACATAAATTTAAAATATTACCTGCACTGACATTGCAACTTGCATTATCTGTTACAACTTGAACCACATTCTTTTCTCCAATGCGATACATAAATTTAGAAAGTAATTCAAACATCTTGTCAGCTGTGTGAGAATAGCCTGAAGCATCAACTGATTCAACAAATACGCTTCCTTTAGGACCATTTTCCAAAAAATTTATAAGAGTCCTACTCGAGTCCTACCCTTTTTATCCGTCCACCCATCTACCATGATTGTGCACCCAAACTTACCATGATCTTCTTCATGAGATTTGAGAAGCAATTTTGTATTTGCCAACTTCTTCTTCAAATACTTAACTTTCACTTCATGATATGATAGAGGTTTCATCCCCGATCCAAATTGCCCAATAGCTTCAATACAAGGCTCAAAAGAATTATATTTAACGACATTGAAAGGAATTCCGACATCATACATCCATGTAGCAAATTTCTCAACTGCAATATCTCTTAATTTTTTTTTATTTTCATCATAGTCCTTTCTTTTTTGCACGCCTTTTTTTTGACAATTTCATCAATATCTTTCATAAAATAAAGATTAATAGGTTCAGTTTGTTTTACACTTTTTACCTTGGACCGTAGGATGGATGTTTGGACCGGATATTGGTTGTTTCCCTTTCACTTTAGTTTCAATATCATCTTCACATTCTTCCAAATCTTTCAAATCAACAATATCATTAGAATGAGGAATATCATCCATTTGATTTTTCAAATTATTCTTTTTTTGCATGAACTCTCTAATTTCTTTTTTAACATGCTCGAGACATTTCGAACAAGCTTTCACATTTCTATTGCCTCCGATTAAATGTAACTTGTGTTGATAAATCCCCCAATTTGTTATTTTACCGCAAAAAATACAATTGACAATATTTGAATTTTTAGGATCTGAACATGTTGCATAATTCCAAGCAATATCCTTTCGAGTTGATTGAATTGTTGTATTTGACATGGTTAAGATAATTGAAACCGATAATAATGAATCAATAAGAAAAAAAATACTAAACAATGACAGAGAAAATAAACAGTAAAAAAATACTAAACGATAAAAAAATTAATTTAATTAATTTTGATTATATATAATTAAAAAAATTTAAAATAAATTTTAATAATAATAATAAAATTGTCAATTAAAATTTATATATTAATAAAATAAATTTTAAAATAATTTATGAAATATTTTTAAATTAATAAAATTTTAATTAATTTTATTCGAACTATAGTTTGGGAAGTTGATTATTAAACCCTAAGTTGACAGAATCAATGTCGGTCATCCCTGTAGCTCGCACGAGGTTGCGCGACGACCTCGCCCCCCCCCTTTCTCTCGCGGAGGCCAGCAGCGCCTCCACAACCTCAACGGAGGCCACGAGACAACGTCGCGACCCCACGGAGGTCGTGCGACGTTGTAGCAGCCCTCGCAGAAGTCATCGTGGCATTGTGGAGGTCACGCGAGGTGCCCGCAGGCCTGCACAAGGTTGCGGTGGTTGCGCGAGGCCAGAAAAAAAATACAAAACCGTAAAAAAAAAAGAAAATAAGATTCTTACTGACGGAGACCTTGGCGTCGATAACCAAGCAAACGAAATATGGCAAGAGGGAGCCGAGAGGCGGTGGGCCAGAGGCGAGGCAGCGACGACGAAAGGTGGAGGTCAGATTCGAGAGACAAAGGTGGACTTATATAGGGCTACAAACTTTAAAAAAAAATTTAACTTCGCTGAAGAGCAAAAGTGAACGCCTCGCATTTTATCGCGAAGCGCAACGAAGCGCGCTCTTCCTAAACTTCATGCGCTTCCACATCCTATGAAGGTAGCGTATGCGCCTCGTGTCGCTTTGCGCTTAAGCGAGCGAAACACTCATTTTTGATAACACTGAGCGGCCGATAAACGAGACTCCAGATGAGGCGTTGGGGGAGCCTAGGAAATGACTTGTATTTTGCCATTTAATCACTTTTGTAATCACATTTTGTAACCGCGTTATGAATCAATTCTATCATCCACACGATGCATTTTCTGGAGAGGTGAAAGACTAAACGGAATACCGATATTTTTCCCGGAAATGTAGACGAAAAAGAACAATGGCCTCCACCAGGCAGCACGACACGCAGGGGGGCCAGATGTTACCGAGATAGACAACTTGGCTAATGGATGCCTCAGTCCAAGACCCGAGGGAATAAACGACGCCGAGATAGGCGACTTTGCTAATGGACATCTCGGTCTGAAACACGAGGGAATAAATGACGTTGAGATAGGCGACTTTGCTGATGGATGCCTCGGTCCAAGATACGAGGGAATAAACAGCGCTAAGATAGGCGACTTTATTGATGGACTCCTCGGTTTAAGACACGAGGGAATAAACGGCACCGAGATATGCGACTTTGCTGATGAATGCCTTGGTCCGAGACACGAGGGAATAAACGACGCCGAAGTAGACGACTTTGTTGATAGACGCTTCGGTCTGAGACACAAGGGAATAAACGGCTCCGAGATAGGCGACTTTACTGATGGACGTCACAGTCCGAGACACAAGGGAATAAACGGCGCCGAGATAGGCGATTTTGCTGATGGATACCTCGGTCTGAGACACGAAGGAATAAACGATATTGAAATAGGTGACTTTGTTGATGGACACCTCGGTTCGAGATACGAGGGAATAAACGACATCAAGATATGCGACGTTGATGGATGCCTTGGTTCGAGACACGAGGGAATAAATGATACCGAGATAGGCGACTTTGCTGATTTGAAAATAGATTCATTCATTCTCCGGGGGAAAAATAAAGCCCCACAGACTGGGCGAATCATACATGATATGGCTTGAGGTGAAAATCATTCCATGGTCGTATGAGTTCCTTTCCCGTGTCATCTTGCAGGTAATAGGCTCCAAAACTAAGCTTCTTTATGACCTTGTAAGGGCCCTCCCATCAAGGTGATAGCTTCCTGACTTCTCCAGCAGGCTGGGTCTTCTTCCATACGAAATCTCCCGGCTGGAAGGAACGAGGTACCACCTTCTTGTTATAGGCTTGAGCTATTTTCTAGCGATAAGTCCTCATCCGCACGACGATGTTCTTTCTAGCCTCGCTAACCAAATGCAACTCTGTTAATCGCTTCTCCACGTTATCTCCGCTATCAGGATCGTAAGTAGTGATCGTGGGTGACTTTATTCCCACCTCCATGGGGACAACTGCTTCCGAGCCATAAACTAGGTGGAAAGGCGTTAGCTCGGTGCTTCCTTTGGCAGTTGTCCGATATGACTATAAGATGTCTGGCAACTCTTCGACTCAATTTCTTGGCGTATGATCGAGCTTGATCTTGAGTCCTCGAATTAGTTCTCTATTGGTCACCTCAGCTTGCCCATTGCTCTGAGGGTAAGCGACCGAGGTGAAAACCTACTGAATCTCCAATTGTTGGCACCATTCTCTAATCTTACGACCTTGGAACTGACGACCATTGTCCGAGACAATCTTTCGAGGAATGCCAAATCGACAAACAATGTTTTTCCTGATAAAATTGAGCACGCCCTCTTCAGTTATCTTGACCAATGCTTCGGCTTCTACCCACTTGGAAAAGTAGTCCACCGCCACCAGTATGAATTTCTTCTGATCTGATCGGCATTTGTCCCACAATGTCTATGCCCCATTGGTCAAAGGGGCATGATATAACAGAAGACCTTAGCAGCTTGGCAAGTCGTTGCGAGAAGTTCTGATGCTTTTGATAGCTAAGGCAAACGCTGACACAGTGGACAACATCTTTCTGGAGAGTTGACCAAAAAAACCTGACCAGTAAGATCTTTCGGGCTAGCACCCTTCCACCCGCGTGATTTCCGCAACATCCCTTGTGTATTTCTCGCATCACATGCTCAACATCTTCCGGCCCAAGACATTTAAGGAGAGGGCGGGCGAAAGCACGCTTATTAAAAATGTCTCCGATCAGAGTAAAACGAGCAACTTGCTTCCTTATGGTCCGAGCTTCTTCGGCGGCATCCGCTAATTTTCCTTAAAAAATTGATCACAAGATCCCTCCAGTCAGCTACAGACTCCAAGGGGTTTTGATTTATCTGAGCAATGAGCTGGACCTCGGAATGAGGATCGTCTAGAGTCTAAAGCGTCAAACCCACATGCCATGTGAGCCAACTCATCAGCCTTTTGATTTTCATTGTGGGAAATCTTATGAACGACACCTCCTGAAACTCGAGTGTTAACTTTTCATAACTTCTTGCATAAAGCCACAGACGATCATTATTAATCTCAAAAGAACCCCTAAGTTGCTCCACAGCCAATTGAGAATCTGAGTAGAGGACTCTAGAGGTGTCGATGTGTCGGGCTGCTCACAGGCCGGCTAGTAAAGCTTCATATTTAGCTTCATTGTTGGAAGCATGAAAATTAAGTTGCAGGGCGATCAAGATGGCATCTCCTTGCGGAGATACTAACAAAATGTCGGCGCCGCTACCTTGTTTGGCCACAGAACCGTCGATGTATACCTTCCAAATCTCTTGGTTTTCGAGTCCAGGAGCTTCAGTTAGGAAATCGGCCAATGCTTGTCCTTTGATGGTTGTCCGAGGCTGATACTGGATATCATACTGAGCTATCTTTGTAGTCCATTTGACCAAGCGGCTGGAGGCTTCTGGGTTGGCCAGTATTCTTCTCAGACTAATATTGGTCAGAACCGTGATGGGGTGAGAGAGGAAATAGGAGCGGAGCTTTCGAGCAATTACGAGGAGTGTTGGAGCCAATTTTCGCAACATAGTGTACCGACTCTCCGTTTCTTTCAAAAGATGGTTGACAAAATAAATGGGGTGTTGTTGGCTCCCTTCCTGTCGAATGAGAGCAGATCCCACAACTTCTTTTGTTGTGGCCAAATATAACCATAGCCTCTCCCCAGCCACGGGCTTGGATAAGGTGGGTAACCCGGCGAGATACTGCTTCCCATGAAAACTGAGTGGACTTGTGAAGCACCTTGAAGAATGATATAGGCTTTGCTCAGCCGCCTTTGGGATGAAATGCGAGAGGGATGTAATCCTTCCGACCAATCGCTGAGCTTCCTTCAGATTTCGTGGGGAGGTTATATTCTGCAAAACCTCGACTTTCTCTGGATTGACTTCAATTACTTGCTCGGCTACAATGTATCCTAGAAATATGTCACTTCGGACTGCAAACAGGTACTTGTTAGGGTTAAGCCTGATCCCATATCTTCTCAGAGTGCTAAAGGTTTCGATCACATCTTTGACGATATATTCAGCTTGAATGGACTTGATAAGGATGTCGTCTACATAGACTTCGACGTTTCGGTCGATCTGTAATTTGAAGACTATCCATCAGCCGTTGGTAAGTGGCACCGACGTTTTTTAATCCGAATGACATGACTTGATAACAGAAGGTTCCATCTGAGATAACAAAGCTGACATTTTCTTGATCTTCCCGGGCCAACGAAATTTGGTGATATCCCTGATAGGCATCCAACATACAAATAAGTTCACATCCCGAGGTGGAATCAACCAACTGGTCTATCCGAGGGGGTAGTAATTTTTAGGACACGCTTTATTAAGATCTCAAAAGTCTATACATATTCCATCCACTACCTGATTTGGGTACCAACATTACATTGGAGAGCCAAGAAGGAAATTGAACTTCTCGATGTGCCCTGCTTGAATCAGTTTCTGCACCTCAGTTCGTATGATTTGATCCGTTTTCGGACCAAAGTGCTTCCTCTTTTGCTGCATGGGTCGTGCTCCTGGAAGGATGTTCAGTCTGTGTTCTATCACCTCTCGGGAAATCACCTTGCTTGTTTCTTCCGGCCAGGCGAACACATCCTGATTAGTCGAGAGACAGTCGATCACACTCTGCTTTAGCTCCGGAGATAAGTCGGTTGCTACTTGGATGGTTTTTCCGAGATGGCTAGGACAAATCTGCGTTATTTCTTCATCCCCCAAGGGTTCATCGTTGAGGGTATAGACGGCAGATTCCCTTCGTTGGCTTCTTTTGCCGATCCGCACCTCCTCCATGTAGCATCTCCTGGTCGCCTTCTGGTCCCCATGTGCCTCTCCCACTTGGTCGGCTATCGGGAACTTCACCTTTTGGTGGTAGGTTAAGACGACCGCTTGGAAGGAATGTAGGGTTGGTCTTCCAAGAATGACGTTGTAGGTTGAGGCAACTTCTACCACCGTGAAAGTGGTAATTTTGATTTGGCGGAGGGGCTCCTTACCGAGAGGCAAAGGTAAATCAATTCGACCGAGCGGTAATACCTCGTGCCCCAAAAACCCAAAAAGTGCAGTGTTCATCGGTTGAAGTTCGGCCTTGTCAAGCTGCATACGATCAAAAGCTCCTTTAAACAAAATATTTACTGAACTACCAGTATCTATGAATACCCGAGCCACACCATAGTTGACAATCATAGCTCGGACCACTAGGGCATCGTCACAAGGAACTAGAACTCCCCTCGGATCTTCTGGCCCAAAGCTAATCGAGGATCCTCCAGCCTGCCCTCGGGCGGTTCCCACTTCTATGTTCTCTAGTCGTCGGCCATGAGCCTTCCTCGAACGGTTGGAGTCTCCATCCGTCGCCCCTCCTGCAATCATACTAATAGTGCCTCGATAAGGAGCATTCTGCACGTCTTGATGAGGACCTTCATGCTTAAGAACATGTTGCCTCAATGGCAACTCAGGAGACCTTCGCGGTAACTTGGCCCGACTCTCTGATCTTTCAGGCTGAGTCCGACAGATGTAACTCGGCGAGCCAGATCGAGCTTTCATCCATGGTGGTTATGGTCTAACTCTTGGGCATAGTAGCTTGAATCTTGCCTTTGGGTCACCCCGTCGCTCCCAAACCACCTGTCGAATTTCGTCCACCAACTTGTGACATTCCTGAGTGGAGTGCCCATATACTCGATGAAAGGTACATAAATGTTGGGGTTGCCTCGAAATGATTGGTGGCCTGCCAACTTCTTGCACGGCTTAGATGACCTTGTCTCTTGCCGGATGAGGTATGTAGCTTCTAAGGGGGTGAGACCGAATCTGGGCATGGGCGGGGGCTCTCTTAAGTGGATGAGATTTACCTCCGTCACGCTCCTCGACAGCTTTCTCGGCTTCCTCCAGATTAATGAATCTCTTCGTCCGCCCCAATCAAACTTCGAAATCTGCTTGAGGCCTTTTCATAAGTGACTTGGAGAAATCACCCCGCCTCAAGCCTTGAGAGAAGGCACTAACCATGATCTCAGATGAAGCAGAAGGTACATCCATGGCCACTCGATTGAATCGATGGATGTACTCTCTCAGCGACTCTTGGTTCTTTGTTTCATGGACAAAAGGCTGAGGGCAGTTTTCTGATATCTCTTGCTACTGGCAAAATGCTGCAAGAAGAGAGCGTAGAGGTCTTCAAAAGAGTGGACAGACCCATGAGGCAGTCGATCGAATCATCTTTGAGCTGACCCCACTAAAGTGATGGAGAAAACCTTGCATTTTACCCCATCAGTGTAATTATGCAATAAATTGGCCTTTTCAAATCGGTCGAGGTGATCCTCCGGGTTGGACGAGCCATTATATTCCCCCAATTACAATAACTTGAAGTGCTTGGGTACCTTTTCAGCCACGATATCAGCAAAAAAGAGGGTGCCTTGGCTGTTCATCGGGGCTTTCCCCTTCTTCGGGTCTCTCGTAGGTGATTTTCGGGAGATCCCTTCTTTCTGAAAAACTACTCTAGATGATTCCTTTGAAGATGCAGTTGAGGACTCAACTGGAATTGATACGACGGGGGCATGTGCTGAGGGAGCCGAGGTTGGGGCGGCAGGTGCCGGCATTGGAGCCGAAATCGGTGACGTGGGAACAGGGTTTGGGTTCTAGGGAAAGTGCCTACACAGAATTTCCTCCATAGTGTCATGAACCAGGGTGATGATATATTGATATTCTCTCTTGTCAATCCCTCATCTCTATGCTTCAGTTCAGGATTGAGTATTTCTCACAGGCGACGCCACTTATGTAGAGGCTGAATCACTGAGGCGAGAGACTTGGCTGGGATGAGGATGACTCAGAGGAAGAGTTCGAGGTTGAATCACTGAGACGAGAGATTTGGCTGAGACAAGGATGACTCGGAGGAAGAGTTCCATTGATTCGGCTGAGGATGATTCGGCGCAATCGATGACTCGGCGAGCGGACGAAGTCACCTCCTATATTCGGCGGGTTGGATCGAGGAAGAAAGCGAATAGACCTGGGATCTGAACGACGATTAGGATGAAGGGATGGGCTTTGATAGTGCTAGTGAATGATGCTTTAGGAGCAGCTGAAGCAGCAACTTGCAGGAGAACAAGAGTGAAGGAGGGTGCCCGGAAGTATCTTGGCAATGTCTCTCTAACGCTCAAGTCAAGACCCAACAAGGGAAGAAGAAAATAGAGAAAAGGGGAGAGACGCTGCAGAAAAGAAAGTGAAGAAAGAAAAGGAGAGCTCCCCCTTCCTCTCCTTCGGTTACCTTTATATAAGCGGGGATAACAGTGCAAACCTCCACAGGTCTGTACAGTGGGTATGGATTCTCCCGTATGGGGATCTGACATAGTAGGGAATAATATGAGACACTATCTCATTAAATATGACAGACACTTGAAGCCTAATTAATGTCGCCCCGCATGGTTGATGAGGGACAAGACTCCATTAATGCCGATAGGGACGCCTATAATTGTCGAAAATGTACCGATATGCTTGTGGGCCCCGCAATATGTTGCCCATGTAGAGGTCCTGAGTAAAATAAGTCGGGGCGCACGTGCCTGTTGCAATAGATGTATTTGTCGAGGTATAAATGGAACTTTATGCTGAGATATGAACTCCTATCGAGACATAAGTGAAGAACCTCGCCGAGACATGAATGAAGAACCTCGTTGAGATATCAATGAAGAAATTCGTCGAGACATGAATGAAGAATCTCGTTGAGACATAAATGAAGAAACTCGCCGAGACATGAGTGAAGACTCCCGTCAAGACATGAATGAAAACTTCCGCTGAGACATGAATGAGTCTCCCGCCGAGATATGAGTATTGGGCCCTTTTGTTCAATCCTGGTTGGATGATGTCGCTGTGGTCGAGCCTAACTTGGTCTCTCCTGATCCAAATGACGTGACCCCGCCCTATGATGAGGAGTACTCTGTTCACACCATTGGTCATGGCTCCCAAACACTTCATCACTGGTGTTTGGTTCGACGATGAAGATTCTGCAATAAGATTAAAATATCTATTAAAATTTGGTATTAAATTCGGCACATTTATTGTCCTGTCAACTCACTAGATATCGAAGATCCACTTTGTGCCAAAAAACATGTGGCAGCCGAATGCTTCTATCAAGGAATGAATAGCCTTAAGAACCCTTTTCTTTCCCGACAGGATAGCTTGCAACTGAGCCAGTAGGAGATATACGCTAATCTTGTAGTTGTGGTGGAACCATGAGCTATTCTAATTATATTTAGGCAGTCATTATTGTAGTTTTCATGAGTGTAAAAATTTTCTTTTAAGTTTCTTTGATAAAAGGAAATATAACCAATGTTCTTACAAAGCAGAATAATAAGAATCATAGATTATGATATGAAACCTAGGCGTCTAATAGACATGATGATTTTCCAATTTTCTTTTCGTTTCCATGTGTATAATTTTACTCCTTTAGTTAAGCAAATGAAGAGGAACACAGGTACGAGTCTTTTAATCTCGATTGTTTAAGTTGGGAAAGGAATTCACACTAGTGAATTTGGTTATTGACATTTTATTAAAATCTACAACTTGAGCCATTTTTGTGCTATTACATTGACGATATCAACACGCTTGATACCTATGCTTGGAGCTGCCCATTTTTCTTATAGAGAAGATAGGCTTAATGCCTGCAAACAATTGCACTTCATCAACATCACAAGTTGCGCATTGTTTCATCCTTGTGTGTGCAGCTTGGACTTATCTCAATTATAAAGATGAACGAGACAACTGACCGGTGGTGACTATCCATTCTTCTGTTCCTTTATCATGCTAATATTTCCATGCCAGTAGATTTTGAAATTTCAATATCTCTTACATAAGTTTGATAGATAGTTAACATGAAACTGCATACCACATTGCCGATCAGCACACATGAAGCACATTGCAGTCGTGTTTAACCCATAATTAGGTTGGATTTGAAGCCCTATACTGGTGCTTAGATGAACCATTGTGTACAGTCTGCTGTTTCTCAACGATTTCTTATCTGTGTTCACTTCTCGTGTTCATATAAGTTCTTCGTATCCTAGTTTTATTTGATAGCTCTCTGTCTTGAATTCAGAAATGGGGGAATCATTTACAATACAGTTAAGCTCAAAGTTAATCGACCAAATAGCTGATGGTGAAACCAAAGTGAAGAAAAGAGTCAAGAAACCCAAACCAAAGATTTCAGCAGAACCTCCACACAAGAATGTCAAGCCAGCTCCTACCACCACACAGACAAGTAGCCCAATTGCGGGATGGCCCGTCCCACCTGTGTTCGTACCCGCACCACCTCCTCCTCCTCCTCCAACTTCACCTACAGTCTCAGAACTAGAAGCTATCCGTTCCGTCCTCCAAGGAAGCGAGAAAACAGTGGAGAAACTGGAAAAACAAGAAGACAAGATGATTCAAGAGCTGAATCAGAGAGCAAAAGAACTCCGAGACAAGGAGTTCAAACTCCCCTACCAAAACCCTGCCATCTGCACAGCTGAGAGAGGTGCTTGCCTGAGCTGCTACCAGGAGCATGCCAAGGATCCTCTAAAATGTGCACAAGCGGTGAGAAACTTTGCAGATTGTGTGCGTCAGACAAGGATTCAGGTCAGTTCACAAGTTAAAGAATAAGAGGTATTTGAGGCTTCCATTTTACGTGAACCATATAGTTTGGTTTAGTGATGCGTTGAGATTCAATAACCTTGGCCCTGTTTTTGGGACATCATTGCAAATCCCTTTTATGTGCTAAATTTTCTGCATCAAAGTGTTGTCACATAACATTGCAGTGACATGAAATTTGTTAGCGATACAATTGGATGTACACTTTTTCTGGGCAAACAAAAATTGTTATGCCAATGGGCTGATGACATTGTGTTGATAACATTACTATGTAGGATTATAAAGGAGTCGAAGCAAGTTTGATGATATTTAAGCTTCTTAGTTTCAAACTTAAAAACTTAAAATGTTAATAAACCTATCAGGTTCCCTTGGCAATATAGTTGCACTTATAATTCAGATAAATCATTGATCTTGTAAATAAAGTTAAAGAAATAAAATCACAGCGAGGGCTTATAATGCTTGTCAATAGTTTTATCATGGCTCCGAATAAATAATCTTTTTTTTTTTACTTGCATTCCAACTCCAAAGATCCACTTTCTTACAAAGTATAAAAAAAAATGGTCATTTATCTTAACTTGCGTAGTATGTTCGGTCCATTTGCATTGCTTGTGGACAAATACTTCATCATATTTCAATTAGCCTAAGCTAAAAAGAACAATTCTACCTCCAAAAAAGACACCTAAAAATAATAATGATACAAAACAGAGTCTTCTTAGGAAACAAATGTACATCTATTGGAACTGTCAATATAGCAATCTCCATCGATCTATCTCATGATCATTATAAGAAAGTTAAATCATGGAGGACCCTATGAATCTGAATGTAATGGTTAAGATACGTAAAGATCATCTGAATTTAGAAAAAAAATTTAGATCTTTTCCAAAATCAATCCATATTTTATTCGTAGATTCCGTCGTATCTTAACCACCGCATCATCCCGTAAAAACAAACAAAAATGCATCTCCTGCTCTATACTGTATGTTGCAGCTTCTTTTCCTCAACAGATCCTCTCTTCTTTGTTTTTGTTTCAATTCAGAGCCTGGTACTTTTCCTGGATTTGCTGATCATGTATTCGTTCAATCCCCGGCCAAGCTGAACGATCCTGGTGTTCTTCCTCCACTCGTCCTCATTCGCTACCTTCCTGACATAATCCATCAGCTGCTGCATGTCATCGTCACAAACTCTAGCCACGACCAAATCCCATGTCTCCGCGTGAGGTGCCACTCCGTGCTTCAGCGTTGCTTCCATGACGCTGCAAGCCTCCTCCACCTTCCCCACGCTGCAGAGCCCCTTGACCAAAGCATGGGCCACCGAGAAGTGGGGCACGAGCTCCTTCCTCAGCATCAGCTCCAAGTACGTGAGGCCCTGATCGTACTGCCCCCCGGCGCACAATCCATGGATCAGAGTCGAATACGATACGAGATTCGGAAAGCATCCATTGTCAGGCATATCCTCGAGCACCTTGCATGCGTCGAGGGGTCTTCCTTGGCGACAAAGACCGACGATGAGGGTGTTGTAGTGGACGATGTCGGGGTTGCAGCCACGGACCTTCATGCGGCAGAGGAGCTTGTAGGCCTCGCGGAGGCGCATCTTGCGGCAGAGGCTGTTGAGGAGGGTGGTGTAGGTGAGGGCATCGGGGATGTAGCCTTTGTTGAGCATATCGTCGAGCAGGTTGCAGGCGGTGCCGACCTGGCTCTTCCGGCACAGCGCCTGCATCAGGATCCGGTAGGTGGTGGTGTCGGGGGCGAGGTCAAGGGCGAAGAGGCGGTTGAAGAGGGAGTAGGCGACGGCTACGTTGCCGGCGCGGGCGTAGGCGTAGATGAGGACATTGTGGGCGCGGACGGAGTGGGGGACGCCGAAGGAAGGGGAGGATTTGAGGAGGGAGAGGGCGGAGGGGAGTGAGGACGGGTGGGCGGCTAGGGCGGAGAGGAGGCGGCGGAAGACCTTGGGACGCGGAGCGGCGCAGGGGGAGGGGGAGGAGACGAGGCGGCGGAAGGTGTAGAGGGCGAGGTCGGGGCGGTCGAGGCGGGAGAATGTGAGGAAAAGGGAGGAAAGGAGCGCGGGGGAGGGGGAAGGAAGGCGGCGGAGGAGGGAGGAGGCGGCGGAGAAGTGGCCGCCGCGGGCGAGCTTGAGGATGAGGGAGTGGAAGGAAGATGGGCGGAGGGGGAGGTCGGGGCGGAGGGAAGAGGCGACGTCGAAGATCTCCTTGGCGAGGAGGGGATCCGACTGGGCGGCGATCAGCTTGTGGATCCTAGCCGGGGACCCGATCGAGGGCGTCGGTGGATGGCCGGAGGAAGCGGTGGTGGGTGTGGCGGAGAAGGCACGGCGGAGGAAGTTGGAAGAGAACAGAAATGGCCGAACCATTTCTCCTCCAAATTAACGTTTTGGATTTTTTAAATTCACCTAATATAAATCCACAGCAAGCCAATATAAATATATTTTTTTAAAAAAAAATATCAACTTTGTTTACTTCCATGGACGAGAGATTTACGAGGTGAGAAAAGAAAGGGCAAAATCAACAAAAAATTTATTCTTGTAAGATAATTAAATTTCGGATTATAGGCTTCATTTATTGATATTTATTGATATGACAGATATTCTTTATTATTTAAAAATCCTCGATTATTTTGAATTAAATAAAGTAAAGTAATATAACTGTTTACAAATAATTAATAAAAATTTTGAACCAAACGCATTCTAATAATCTCATTGCATTGGCATTGTCAACTTATAAAGAAATAGAACACTCTAAAAAAAAACCACAAAAGAGTGTTTAGAATATGATATTTGTATTCGATGGGTGTTCAATGTAGTCCAAAATGAATAATAAAAATTAGATTTTTATTACAATAATATAAATATAATTTTAAAAAAAATTGAATTTCTGAGTTGAATTATGAGACGACAATCTACTTGACCTTGTATAAAGTCCAACTTTAGATCTGGTTAGTTCATTGAATTGTTGGCTTAGAACACAAATATCTTATTTAGCTCTAGATTGAATTGTTTGGCTCTTGAGCGTTTACTTAAGGGATGGAGCAGGAAGGATCATTTCTTCATTGATATAATAAAAAAAAAGACGATTCGTTCGCTCTCAATGTTTCTGTCAATCAATTCCACAGTCAATACGAAAGAGATAATCTACAGAGAATATATTGTCTAACTCAAAACTAGCACAGTAAAAAAATAAATATCCCGAAAAAATTAGTCATCGAAGATTAACTCTTATTTATTAGTATAATTTTACTATCGTATTAGTTATAAGACCCTCCCGTAGGAAATCATTTCAGCACGTTTATGGGACAAAGCATTTCATTTGGCAAATTTTAAAGCGCAGTAGCCCTTTTACTGAATATCTCAAACTTTGAGTGGGTTAACTGAAAAAAAAGAAAATTGCAGAGAGGAAGCGCGGGCGACGTGGGCCGCAGCTGGAAGAGACCACGCAGAAGAGCAGGCGGCTGACAATGGCGAGCCCAAGTAAACAAAGCGATCGCCGGTCAGGCAGGAATTCAATGAAAAGACCGGCCGAAGTGAATCCAAAATTGCTGGATCGATTAATCGGCGCGAAAAGTGTATGAAATTTATCCGCGTATTCTTCTTCCCCGACGTGAAGTGAAGGAGAAGGCAAGAGTGGGGCTCCGTCACGTAAAGGCACCGGGTTTTCCGGCGGAAAGGACAGCCCAACCCACGGCCGGATCGCCGCCACGTACTCCGCCTCCTGGTCGTCGCTGGGTAAGGACGAACGATGAGACTTTTCCTCGCCTTTTTTTAATTTCGACTCCCCTGTTCATGCCATCGTTTTCTACTTCCTGGGAGCAATGATGAGACAAGTGAGAGACTTTACTCTCTTCCTTTTGCAATTCCACGGGGAGTTAAGCGAGCAGCGACCGGAGAAGGTGGGCCGCAATAAATGACGGAATCGAGATCGAGGTCGCTGCCGTAGCCGTCTCCATGGCGGCGTTGCAGCAGACTCTGGTTCCGGAATTCAATACGAGCAGGAGAAAATAGAGAGAGAGAAGAGAGAGAGAGAAAGAGAGAGAGAGAGAGATAGAGAGAGGCGAGTGGTCCACTTCCTCTGCTGCTTAATTCTTCTGCTGCATGCTTGCAGTAGCAGCGGCGGTGGCAGGAAGAAAACAGGCGGAGAACATTGGCAGCGGAGACTGTGGAGTTGAGATCATTCTTCTTCGTTTCTTTTTGATCTACTGTGGTCGTCAGAGGAGATTAGGGAGAGCGTGGGATGGATTAGGAGGTATAATTGAGGCCGAGGAGCAGTGCATATGGCAGGATTCTTCCTCGGAGGCGGCGGGCAGCCACCGCGGGGGGACGCAGGGGCAGGCGGCGGCGGGGTGCCTTCCTCTGAGAGTGGCTTCTTTCTTTACACCGGCAGCGGCCGCGGCGGCCAGTACGGTGCTGTGCGAGGATTCGAACTGTGGCAGAAGGAGCAGCATCTCCAGCAGTTTTACTCCGGCGCGGGAGGGTTCTCTTGCGACGGGGCGGCGCTGCAGCCGCGGGTGACGCGCGGTGGCCTGGTGGGCGGCGGGATAAGCTGCCACGACTGCGGCAACCAGGCGAAGAAGGACTGCGCGCACCTCCGGTGCCGCACCTGCTGCAAGAGCCGCGGCTTCCCCTGCCCCACCCACGTCAGGAGCACCTGGGTTCCCGCCGCGAAGCGCCGGGAGCGGCAGCAGCAGCTCTCCGCAGCCGCCGCCACCGCCGCGGCACAGGCCGATGCCCGGTCGCAGCGCGGCGCCTCTGCCGGCAGCGAGGGCGGCGCGGAGACTTTCAAGCGGCCGCGCGAGGTCTCGCCGACCTTCGCCCTCCCCGCCGCCGCCGTGGCAACCACCGCGTTTGGTTGGTACTACAATTTTCTACTATTTCCCGACACTGTTCTCGTTATCTTCCGTATCCATATATCCGATCGACTTTTGTCCTCTCCTCTAATCAAACATCTCGACGCAGGCGAGCCGGAGAGCTTCCCGGCGGAGGTGAGCGCGCCGGCGTTGTTCCGCTGCGTGCGGGTCAGCCACGTGGACGAGGCCGACGACGTGTACGCCTACCAAGCGGCGGTCAGCATCGGCGGCCACGTCTTCAAGGGGCTGCTCTACGACCACGGCCCTGCCGAAACGGACTCACCACCCGACTACCCTGCCGCCGCCTCACTCTCCGGCGCCGGCGACCAAACCATAAGCACCCCTCCCATCACAGCCTCCGGCGACCGTCTTCTCGATCCGTACCCGACACCGCTAAGCGCATTCATGGCCGGCACCCAATGCTTCTCCAATCAACACACACCTTGAGCACGTACGTAGCAGATCGCCATGATCATCGTCATCTTCATCTTCATCTTCAATCTTCGGATTGAGATAATGTCTTCTCTCAAAATTCACGATCGATCTGGACATCATTCATTATTTTGTGTCTTTTTGACATTTTGGGCAGTGTGTCTTTTTGTTCCCGAGATTGAAGGCACAATTTACGGGATTCCCGGGATTTACATGATTCCTGCTTCTTCATGTTTATGAAATCAACTCCAAACAATTATTACTGAATAATATTTTCATTATTAAGAAATAAATATTTGGATTACTGCTCATTATCGATCATGTTCTTCGTATATAGCTATAATCTGAGAGACAGAGAGCAGCAGCAGCAGGAGGTATGTATAAAAAATAAATTTACTATTATTTTTATGTGTTTTAATTAGGGTTGATATATAGAGGTAAAATTAATTAGAATATTTACATCTTGTAAAATTATTTTATTGAGTAACATCACATTAGCTCTCTTATGGTATAAATTAAGATTCCAATCGAACAAATATAAAGATAGAAGACTGCATTTGATATAGATTAATCAATCTTGTAATATAATCAATCATGATGAGTTATTTTGCTTATTAAAATTTTAATATAATATAATCTGAATTTTATAAGATAATGAAATGTTATAATCTAAATTACAAGGTAAACCAATGTAATTCGATTATATTACGAGTTCAAAATTTTAAATATCAAATATATCTTTAATCTTAACTCTCGTTCTTTTGATTAAATCAGCGACCGATGATTGATAACCTTCAACGATCAACGATCATCGCTGGTCGAGGATCGTCGATCTATCGAGGACCGTCGATCGCGGGGCTGACAATCGATGGCTGACAATCATCGACGATTGATGGCCATCGATGATCAACAACCGAGGATCAACAATGGCGATCGATAACGATCACGGAGAATCAAAGAATCAATTAGGATTTTAATTATATTCGAACGAAATTATAAGAATATTTTTATCCTTTATAATAATATGATGTAATAATCTTTCAACCCTATAATAATATATTATAAATTAAATTATATTACATTACAATTTTGATTATATTATTCCATATCAAATACAGCCTTAAGAGCTTCAGACCATGAATTCCTTAGAAATCAACCCTCATCCATTATAGATAAATCACCTTTGCACTCATGCTTCATTCATAAACACGAGGTCATGCAAAAAAAAAAAAACACTAAAAATATGCCCACAAAATTTAAAGGGGGGAATTGCACTTGCGATTTTATGAATGTAATATTTTAAAAACTTAGCATTAATTTGGAAAAGAAAGTAAAATTTACAGTCTTAATATATGTTATTATGATATTTAATAATTATATATTTGTAGTTCTCGAATGGACTTGAATTGTACATATTTGATTATTTCAATTTTATAATAAATTTTATCAAAAAAATATCTAAATAATATTTTCCATCTATCTCCCATTTAGGGTTAATTACGATGGTTGATTGATCCATAAAAAATTGTGTTTATTAATTAATAAGACTTTGATAATGCTCAATTTGCTTCTAGAGATTATTATTATTAATAACAAATACTTATATCACCTCATTAATGAAAATTCTCATCAAATTTAGTTCACTTAATTGAAATGTCCAACACAAATTTCCTCTCCATATTATTGGGTCAAGTACCACTCCATGAACATCAAATTATCCCACTAAATAGTTTAATAAATAATATTTTAGAATGTTGATCATTAAATTATTACACTAGATGGTTTAATAAATAATATTGTATATTAAAATTACATGAGAGATGATCTAAATGATGCCCTTTCGAAACAATATATTTGATAATTTATGCACAATTTTAATATAAAAATGTTGTATTGAGTTAAACTGATGAAAAGGAGATCATGAATTTAGCAACGACATGTTTACTTGATAGGAAAGGAGCTCAAAAAGATTGATCGAGAGCAATTCGAATATACTTTCATAATTAGATGATAGATGATGACGTCGAATAATAGTATAAGAAAAATGTGAACTCGTCGTCTTTAATGTCGAACATTATCATCGGTTGCTTTTGTTCACAAAATGAGGCAATGAAAGGGACGAATATTATACACGAATTGATTTTTTTTTTTTTTTACTTTCTAATTATTTGACGAATGGAGTCTATAGAGTTTTAGTTGAATGTCAAAATCAAACCAATTTTATTTAGAAAAAAAAACACTTGCCCTCCTTGAGGACATTTATTGGGAAACAAGAGGAAGGGTGAACTTAAAATCTTTTCTCCTCTCCTTTCCTTTCCTTTCGCTCGCATTAAACGCCGCCCAAAGAAACGCATTATGGTTGACCTTTTTTATTTTTCATTTTCCAAAAATTCAATTCTCAACGTGGCGCCAATCTATAAGTGGATTCAAGTAGCTCCTGTCCTAGCGCTGATTGCTGTCTCCTGTTCTGCGTAACGTCGCATGCGATCTGTGCCGCGCCTCCGCCTCCGCCTCCGCCGCCGCAATAATCGCCCTTCCCTTCGCCCTCTCCGCCGCCGCCGCCGCCTCTCTCCTCGCCGTCTTCGCCTTTCTTTCGGCGAAGTCGTATCGTCTGCCATTCCTCTTCTCCAGGCATGGCATCCACCGAGCCGTATCACGTCACAACGCAGGAGGAGGAGGCGACGAGGGCACGCCGCCCGTTGCAGATCCGCCGTCGGATCGTCTTCGTATGCCTCCGGAGTGTTAAAAATGTAAATAGAGAAGTAGGGCGAGGGAGATTTTATTTTGTATGAAATTTTAATCTCACGTTACAAATTTTAAATTTAATAGTTGATTTATATTATTTTATAAATATGATTATTTTATATAAATATATAGATAAAGGTTCTCATTCACTTCGCAAAAATTTGGAACCATCAATCTAGCGATCTCCATCGATCTATTCTAAGGTTATTATGAAGGAGGAAAATCAGAAAGGCATTTGGCTTTGACGTGATTGACCAGGATAAAGAAGGAGCTTCTGATGTCAAAGAGGGATTTTAGATTTTCCTTCGGAATCGACCTATACTTATTTCGCAAGTGTCACTTTGTCCCAACCAATACGCCATCCCCGTGAGGACTAAAGATTCTCATTCACGTGTGGATATACAAAGGCACAAATTTAGGATTTTCAAATTGCATTTAAAACAAATTGATTTGTATACGAGCAATCGACAAAGGAGGGGCTTCTCATGTCAAAGAGGGATTTTAGATTCTCTTCCGGAATCGACCCGTGCTTATTTCACAAGTGTCACTTTGCCCCAACTAATACGTCATTCCCGTGAGGACTAAAGATTCTCATTCACGTGTGGATATACAAAGGCATAAATTTAGGATTTTCGGATTGCATTTAAAATAAATTGATTTGTATACAAGCAATCGACAAAGGAGGGGCTTCTCATGTCAAAGAGGGATTTTAGATTCTCCTCCGGAATCGATCCGTGCTCATTTCGCAAGTGTCCCTTTGCCCCAACCAATGCGTCATCTCCGTAAGGACTAAAGATTCTCATTCACGTGTGGATATACAAAGGCGTAAATTTAGGATTTTCGGGTTGCATTTAAACAAATTGATTTGTATACGAGCGATCTGTATGAGTTGAATATCAATCCAGACATAGTACAATGGCAAAAATGGAGAGACATTCTACAGGAGAATACAGTTCAATCCTCACTGCGACATCGTTCAATGACTAATTTAGAAAAATCTATTCGGACGACCCTATGACCCAGGAATTTATTTGATGGATGAAGTACGACTTCAATGTTGGATCGTCATTCAGAGATGACGCGACTGTAGAGTTCGGATTGAATCGTGAACAAACTGCGAGTACTTCTCTAATTTACCCTTGGTGACCGGTAGAGATCACTTGAGTTCCGATCTTACCCGTCTCAACTATTGGCGAGACGTTGCAAAGGTCCATGGGACATGACTGATGACTCCCAGATATTAGTCGAACTGAAGATTCGGATACCCTGGTTTCAATAAAAAAAAATCCGATAAAATTTATCTAAGCAAATAAATCAATATTTTTATCATCTAAATTAGTTTTACTAAATTATAATAGATGCATCAATGAGAATCTATTTTACTATAACAAATAAAAAAGAATTAATAATTTTTATTCGACTAGTCACGAGGAACACTCCTATATAAAAAGTCAATGTCTTGTATAAAAGAAGTTTCAATCTATATGTGATCCCTCTTTATTTTTCTTAATTTATCGAGTATCTCTTTTTTTCCGACAAAATCTTTATGATTGTCTTTGGATATCTCTCAGTTCATTACGATTACAGTACTTGGTGAGGATCATAGTTCGTCATTCTATTATAAAAAAATAGACATACCGTAACCAAGAGCGGATCTACATACGGACTAAGGGGGCACAACCCTCCATCCATGAGTTTTATAAATTTTTTTTACTTTTATAATTTTTTTATATAGTAATATATTTGTTTTTAGTAATATAATTATTATATAAAATATTTTCCTTCCCAAAATATTCTATTTATTTTTTCTTTATAAAAAATACTATATAATTAATTACTATATAAAATATAATTATTATATATTTATTTTCTCTCTCCTCCCTTTGCTTTCTATTTTCTACTTCTCTAAAATCCTAAATCTCATCTTTCTCAATTTTTTCTATCGTGTGACAGTCGTCATCCACAATTTTTCTTCGTCCGCTGTTCACACGCTGTGACTTGTGAGCCTGTCGCTGTGCGTCAGTCTATTATTGTTCCTGTCAACTCAACATTGTCAGTCACGTCTCCGATCACCGTTGGCCTCGATTTCATGCACACAGCCACGTCACGATTGCGAAAGTTGTCCCGTCGTTGTCGTACCATGTTTACAATCGCACACCACTGTGTTGCTAGTTGTCATTGCCCTCTGCCCGACCACGTACGAAATTCGTCGAGATAAGGTTAATTAAGATTTTATTTAATCAATTTTGAATTTTGATTAATCGGATCATTTGAATTAATTAATTTAAGTTGAATTTAAATAATTAATTAGATTTAATTAGATTAATTAAACCGAATGAAATTAGATTAATTAATCTGTTTTAATTGATTAATTAGTTTTAGATCAGTTAATCTGTTTTAATTGATTAGTTAACTTGAAGGTAATTAATTAAATTTCCATTTAATTGATTAATTGGGTTAAATTAATTAATATATTTAATTAATTAACTAGGCTTAGATTAATTAAATATGAGTTCAATTAATTTATATTAATTAATCAATTTAATTAATTTATTTGGGTTAGATTAATTAAATTTGAGTTTAATAGGTTAATTAGTTTAAATTAATTAATATGTGTACTTAATTATTTAAGATTAGATTAATTAAATTTGAGTTTAATTGATTAATTGAGATTAAATTAATTAATCTGAGTTAGGTTAATTGACTAATCTGATTTTATCTGATCAGTATAATTAAAACTCATTTAGATTTAAAAATTATCAATTAATTAATTGATTAGTTTGACATAAGTGTAATTAAGATGTTATTAATCTATTAATGAGATTAATTGATTTAAATAAATATAATTAAGTTAATATAGTTGGATTCAATTAAACAACTAATTGAATTAATTGGGTTAATATAATTAATCTAATTACTTAATCGTGTTAAGGGTTCAATAAAATAATTAATCTGATTTAATATTATTGTTATTATCCCCTTATTTAAATTAATTTTAGTTTTTCATTATCACAAACTTTGTATACTTCAATTGGAAAAATTTTATATATTTTTTTCAAAAGAAGAGAGTAAATGAATTAAATCCAACTGCTCCTATAACCTTATCGACAAAATCAAATAACAATGATTTTCCATATAAAATTTTTCCTAAAAGATTCAAAAATACATAAACTGAAGAGATTGATCTCAATTCTTTAGAGCATGATCCAGGATTGCGTCGATAAATTTGAAAATATCATCCTAACTAACATGAAGAGATTCGTCGAGCTTATTTGAATATGAAAGTGTATTAATCCATTTTTTGAGAATATCCATTAAATAAAAATGTTAAACATCATCGAAGATTTCAGTCTGTTTGGTATGAAAATTTTCCTTAGTTGAAATATTCACCGACTAAAGATAAAACATATTGCTTTTCATATATTTTATTTTCAACAAGCCATTGCAATACTCAAATCACACTGTATTTGTTGTTTCTTGATTTAATAATTAGAAGAAAGTTCGAAATGAAAAAATTTGTGCTTTCCTAGGTCATATAAGGAAAGATAATATATCTATGCATGAGTTAAGTTCTATTCTATATTATTTTTACTGTATTTAATATATTTTCTTTCATCAATGACGATTCTGACTTAAGCATCGGAGAGTCACCCACCGCTGGGTAGGTCAACGATGGTTTAATACGTGTTATTTTTTTTTAGAATATTTACTGATGCAGTCAATGAGAACCTCTACTCAGTAGCACAAGATCGAAGAGCAAAAAATCTAAACCGTATCACGATCCTTCCAAATTTAAAATTCTGGATGTGCTCCTAACCGTGACACCCTCAAAGTACCATAGAGACGGAATGAATGATCTGTTTTAGGAGATCTAACTATGTTGAATGCAGACCTCAATCATTTGACATTCGACGACTTGACCACCACTCGGCACTCGACCATTCTGCAACTTAACCAATACAACATACTCATCTGATAAATCTGATTTACTTTCAAATTACTCCTCATCTTTTCCTTTGGAGTACAAAAGTCGGCTCAACATGCAGATCGCCCCTTCTCTGGAGTTCGGTACAAGTTCACCTCTGCCACAGTCGGCTTGACGCCGGCGACTCGTCGTACTTTTTCCTGGAGCTTCTGCGCATTGACGCGGGGTGGTGCACCAACTCCGGCAAAGTCGGAGCTTTGAATTTAAGCAGTGTATAGTATGTTTGTGGATCGGAGGGGCGGGTGGAGACGGCGAGGTCGTTGGACCTCATGATCTCCCGCGCGGCGTCAGCGCCGTCAGAAACAACGACGGTACGCTGGGCACTTACCCCATGCCGACGAGCATGACGGGTCTGTACTGTCATGCGAGGCAGTGTGGGTAGGCTTAGCTGGTGCTCTTCCGGCGAAGCAGGACCATGAATGAGAGGCAGAGCAGCAAAAGAAAACAGTGGAAGAGGAAGATGAAACACACGATTGTCCCGTGAAAAAAGAGTTTTTTTTTTTTTTTAATAGTACTGATGATAAAATTATTTCAAAGAATCAGGATTAATCTTCAAAAATTATAAATTTTTTTAAAATGTCTATTTTTCGATTGCATTAATTTTTAATTGAAAAAAAATATTCTTTTATAATTTATCTTTTTTTATTTAGATGTAAGATAATACATAGAATGATCTTATCATCTTTTACTTCGAGAAAGAGCACTTTTTCTTTCCTAAATATAATTTTAAAATTTTTCAAATTGTCGCTTTTTTTTCCCTCTCCCTCCAAGTAAACATCTTTTGCAAAATAACCAGCCAAATAATTACTATAATATGTAAAAATAATAATAATTCGACTTTGTAAAAAAAAAAAATCTATAAAATATTTGTATATAAAAAAAATCTTAATCGGTTAGGTTAAAATTATTCAATCTTTTTTCAAAATCGCTTTTATATGGAAAAATTTATAATAGTTATGATTGGTCGTTCCTAAATTAATCATTATTATAATAGTTTTACGGTGAATTTGATTTTGTTGAAATTGTTTTAATTAAGTTTGAGAAATTTTCATGTTAAAGTATTGATTTTTTTAAAAGCAAGTTCAATTTATTTATTTGTCGAGAAAGAAGCATTTCTTTGACAATTCACGATAATAAAGACGTCTATTTAATTTTTCTCTAAAATTAAAAGTCCATCCTTTTATTCATAAAATTACTCGATTTTGTTCTCTCATAATGATTCGTTCATTAGAATAGTACAAATATTATTATAGATAGATAACAATCAATTCTCAATTTGAAATTTAAAATTTTTATTCGGATTCAAATTTTTTTTATCATTTTGATCAACAGCTAAAATGGTATAATCCTCTATGATTTATCTTTCTTCACTATTATTGAAAAATCTTCCGATGAAAAATATTAGAGACAAATACAATCACCTTTTGCTACATATAAAACTATTCCATTTTAGTTAAAACTTTTCAAAATAATATCACCTTTGAACTAATTAAATTTAATTTTAATTAAAATATATTACTTTAGAGTTATTTTATACGAAATAGCACCACTTCTAATATAAAATGTAGAAGTGTATTTTGAAAAATTATAGATGTTTTAATATTTTTTAATTATATGAATAAATAAGAACTTAGTTATTATTATTATTTTCGGCCATCCATTTTAGTTCCCATTTCCCATGGCCTTTCATTTTCTTCGTCATTAGATTTTTTAATCCTTTGGTCATTAAATTAATTAAAATTCCCCACTAGACTAAAATATACTTTATCCACTTCCTTCCATCGCAAGATTTTAATTTAATTCACTTAAAATACTATAAATAATTAAATTTTTTAGTGAATTAATGGAAATATTAATTTATATTTAATATGTTCCGGTCATATGCGTACTTGCCTTGCCTTGACTAGTCAAAGAAGCCACCGCAAATTATTGATTTATTCAACGAAATTAATTAAGTGTGGAAAATATAATTGACAGTGAAATGCACGCAGTTGATATGGGTATTTATCATATAATATTGTAAAATTATTTTTGTAATAATTATAAAATAATTTATTAAAGTTCTGTTCTTTTCTACGTTAAAGAAAAATACTTTATGATTTATCATTCTTTATTAAATTGAAAAATTAACAGATATTTAACGTAAATATTATCATATTTTACCATTTTTATATAATGAATACATAATTAAGCAATTTATTAAAAGCACATTAATTACAATTTAGCAAATTAATTTGTTAATTAGAGTTTAAAAAATATAAACAATTTTTATCAAGTTTTTTTTTTTAAAGTTGAAGGTGCAAAATAAATTTATAATTAACTTACTTTTGTTTTTGTTAATAAATATTTCGAAGTCAACTTGGTTTGTTAATTAGCTTCTGCCATTATAATTAAAATTTAAAGATTTTGACTAAGCTAAGATTTTAAATATATTTTATAAATAGAAGGCAGAGAATTAATTAGCTTCTTTGATAAGTGAAACTATCATTTGTTTTTGTTTAAGATGCATAATAATTGATTACAATTGTGTTAAAATATTTTAAAACTATATTTTAAATTCTATATTTTTTTGTACTGACAACTTTTTTCCCTATAATTAATATGATATGATTTAAATTATCACCTATAATATTAACATGCCAATTTAAAGCTAACTTTATAGGTGTGTTTAAGTAGATGGCTTCATTAATACTAGTCATTATCTTAATTAAAACCTTTCATTCACATAAATAATAGCAAAGTGATTTCTCATTGTCCTTTCAAGATGGTTATTATAGATTAAAATCGATTGTTGATGTAAAATTTAAAATTTTCATTCGAATTCATAAGTAATTTATTGTTTTGACTAATATATCAAGAGCTATAATTTTCATAATTTACTTTTTTTATTATCATCGAAGAATCGACGATGAAAAATATTAAAAATCAACATAATTATTTTTTATTACATAAAATAAATTTTTATTGAATAGAAGAACTAAACAACAAAATGTAAATATATGACATCAAAATAAAAAATAATATTTTCAGTATACAAATAATCCTTTGATAATTTTTGAAAGAGCCTCGCTCTTTATTACAATTATTTATAAAATATAATATAAATTTTTGTGAACGTATTGCAGTCATAGTGTATCTAGATATATCTAACTAAATCGACTCAATTAACTATTGAATAATATTTTTTTATTGAAATTTTTTAACTATAAAATTATTTTAACTTAAAAAAAAAAAAAAGACTCCGAATGAGAAGTCACTCTCCATAATTATGGGAGAGAGCTCCTTTAAATTGTCATGTCATTCAAAATGGAAGAAGTTTACATTTTGGATGCGCTTAACTATTATTCGATTGAGTGTATGAATTCTCTTATTATATCATTTGATTATATTATTATTAATATTTAAATAAACTTTTATTTTATTTTAATATCGTTAATTAAATTTTCTTTAGTGTTTCTCTTTCTCATTCGATTTGTATATTTATAATAATTTCATTGGACTATCTACCAATCTCTAAATATATGTCTATATTATTTTAAATGTATCTCTTAAAAATTTTCTTCATGTGCAATCTCAATTTTCACTTTAATATTTTTATTTTTTATTTTATTTATCCTTAAATAACCATATATCTGTTGAGAGTATTGAAAATACAATTAAAGTCCCACTTTAATAAAATATGGAAATGATCATATGCTTATAAGATAAAAAAATATCTCTATTGGTATGAAACATTTTAGGTAAAGTCCAAAAAAGTTATGGTCTATATCAAGCCATGAACTTCGAACGAAAGAAATTGAGCTCTCATGTCCAGATCAAGAGAACAAAACATCAGACAGAAAATTCAACTGGATTAGGAGGATCAGACAGTTAATAGGAAGTCTTAGTGGATTGAGGATCAGACATCAAATAGAATAAGTCCTTCGAGGATGAATAAACTAGATAAAAAAATATCTCTATTAGTATGAAACCTTTTAGGTAAATATAAAAAACAAAACTATGAGGACTTAGGGCAAAAGTGGATAATATCATATCATTATGAAGATATATGATTCTTATATATACTAACAACATCTATCTTAATATCTTAATATTCTATTTATCTATTCGAGTCATAGACCAACATTCAATATATACCATATCTTAATTTTCTTTAAATTTAAATGTATTTTATGATCCTTCAAAGAGTATTTGATACTCTTCTCAATTTTAATCACTCACTGTAGAAGAACTAAGAGGATCAAAATTTATAAGTTATTTTTTTTGGTATAATTCAAGTACCCATATTTACATTCCCACGGAGATGACATAGTGATTAAGATACAACGGTGCTTACATAAGTGGTGTGGGTTAATTTCGGAGGAGATCTAAAATTCTTTTTTAGATTTAGATGACCTTCACGTATCTTGACCGCTACATAAAGGTCCATAGAGTTCTTTGTGATTTACCCTCACAATAGTCATGTGACAGATCGATAGGGTCCCTAAATTAACGATTCTAACATTTTAAAAAAATATCCATATTTTATAATCAAATTAATCATAAAGTTTATTTCAAATTCCATGTTCAGATAAATCAATGAAAATTTAGTTCAAAAAATTCACAAGTAAATTTATGATTTATAATTTATATGAAAAGTATTGAAAATCTATACAAACGATAATTTTTTTTTATATAGTTTTAAAGGAAAAATATAATTTATAAAAAGTTAAGAGGTGTAATGATAAAAAGCTAAAGGCATTATTTTTTCCTTTTTCTGTTTTATACTTCAAACCTTCGGGAAAAAGTAAATAGAGATGTAGTTTTCACATTTATTTATTTCTTTGGAATCGTAATATTATTTACCTATTTATTTACTTTATTTAACGTTATTTGGTTTTTGGGTTCACGCGCTCCACGATAGCACGGGCACAGCCCGAACCCCTGGTACGATCGAACCACCAAACACGCTTTGGGCGCGTTGCGAACCCGACACGTGCAACACAATTCGGTTCAAGCCTTCGGAAAATTGATGTTGCCTGGTTGCCATCGTTAGCAGATCGAGAAAAAATGGGTCCGTGTGCAAATTGACCCTTCTTTTTCTTTGCTGACGTGGCTGAAACTTTATTGTTTTCTTACCGTTTGGCCCCTTCCGGATAATAGTATTACCTTTTGGGTCCACGCCGCGAGGGCATTTAATTATAATAACGCGATCTTTCCTGTTGTTCAACTGCCGTCTCTTTGACAGCTCTCTCTCTCTCTCTCTCTTCTCTCTCTCTCACTTCTTCGTCTTCTTCCTTGATCGATCGAAAGGCTTGATCGAGCGAGAAAGGCTTGATCGAAGGCGGGGGAGATCTATGGGTCTGTGCTACGGAAAGAACGTCTCTGTAGCGGAAGACGGCGACGCCGAGAAACGGAGGCAAGGGAAGGGTGGAGAAGTAACAGGTAGCCCCTCGTCAGCGACCCCGGCTAGCAAGAGCCGGACCGGAGGCATCACCCCTTCCCACTCTTCGGCCAGCACCGCCGCCTCCGCCTCCCCCTACCCGCAAGGCTTTGCCAGCCCTCTCCCTGCCGGGGTTTCGCCTTCCCCTGCTAGGTCCACCCCGCGAAGGTTTCTGCGGCCCTTCCCGCCGCCGTCGCCGGCGAAGCATATAAGGGCCGCCATCGCGAAGAGGTTGGGCCCGCCGAAGCCGAAGGAGGGGCCGATCCCCGAGGATGAGGCGGGAGAGGAGGAGACGCCTCTGGATAAGAATTTCGGTTACGGGAAGAACTTCGGGGCGAAGTATGAGCTTGGGAAGGAAGTCGGAAGGGGACACTTTGGCCACACGTGCTCAGCTACGGCCAAGAAAGGGGAGATCAAGGGTCAATTTGTCGCCGTCAAGATTATCTCCAAAGCTAAGGTGCGGTGGTATGTCAAAAGGTGCTTTTTGACGATTTATTCATCTCACGAGTAGGAGATTTATATAATCTATTTTCTCTTGTTTGGTTTTATCTCAATTTTGTTGAAATCGATTTATCCGGCGATGGGTTGGGGGGAGGGGGTGGGGAAGATAGGAGTGGAGAATTTTGCTTGACCACATATATTAATAAATTATGCACTTTGAAACACGAGTCAGCGAACAATTCGCTGTTTGGATACATAGAAGCTCTTGATTATTAGCTTCGTTTTCATAAATTAGTTAAGTTCATTCTGTTTCCTTTCACCTAGTACGAATAAACCTCTAGCGTGTGCCTTTTCTCCAACATATAAACGAACTGTCTCAATTACTAGCTCACACAGAAATATTTAACATTTTTATCTCGTGCTCTTCAAGTTGTTGTTTCAGACTCTAATTTAAGCATCTGACGGTGTTTGGTGCAATTTCTCACTTCTTTGTAAATTACTTGATCGAAGATTCCTATACTGCATGAGACTAGATAACCACTAGCTGGAGAAACTACAGAGAACTAAATGTGTGTTATCGATGATATACATTGTATTCCATCCACTACATCTGATTTGAGTTTTCCCCCCTGATATGAATGTTAAGATGAGCTAACATTTAAATTTGCAAGGAACATGCACCAAGGTTGCTCAGAATGAATTTCATGAGCGGCACTTTCCTAATTTTTATCATAGTTTGCATGTGCTTTCAGAAGCAAACTAAGAAAATACTAAGCATACAATTCATGTTTGCTGAATGGAACACTTTTTGTTGTTATTCTTGTCATGTTGGCTGGTATACTACGACGGACTTCTTTTACTTTATTCAGTGAACCTTCAATTCTGGAACATGATTCCTTATACATTAATTGACAAATTAGGCATTTATGCCTTGTAACGACTTCCTGTAGTTTGATGGGCTGTCTATGAACTAAGGTTTAGGTGCATTTGATGTTACGGTGACTGCAAATTTGAATTTTTATGTAAGCATGATTTCATGGGCACTGCGTTTTAATATTGGAATGGGTGTTTTGAAACTTCACAGGTTTTTTTCTTGTTTTTACAGATGACAACACCAATATCGATTGAAGACGTTCGTAGAGAGGTCAAAATCCTCAAAGCCTTGTCCAACCACAATAATCTTGTCAAATTTTATGATGCATGTGAGGATGCACTTAACGTCTACATAGTCATGGAGTATGTCTTAATTAACTCTAGTTGGCTTAACAAATGAGTAACAGTGTTTCTACATCTGATATTTGTTTCATGTCATAATATAGAGTTGATATATTCAAAACCTTTTGCATGTAGTATCCTACTAATATGCCTCTTTACATTCCACTTTGTATCCTGCACTAAAGAAATATGATAAAAATTTTCCATACAAATATTAAATTGAACACTTCCAAGACGATGGACATTTATTTATTTATTTTTAATGTAGTACTTCCATTAATTTGGAACTCAACAGTATGTTTTTTCTCTTTCCCAGATTATGTCAAGGTGGAGAATTATTAGAAAGAATTTTATCCAGGTAAAAAAGTGATTTTATTGGCCATAATTGATAGCTATTTGATTATTCGAATTTGGAAATTAATAATTTTTGTACTGTTTTTTCCCCTTGTGTTATGAAGAGGTGGAAGGTACTCAGAGGAGGATGCAAAAGCTATAGTTATTCAAATACTTAGTGTAATTGCCTTTTGTCATCTTCAAGGTGTTGTGCATCGTGATTTAAAGCCAGAGGTTTGTATCCTCTTATTTCACAGGAGCAACATAGAGTATTCTGTTGTTCATTTCTTTTCAACATATTTGTCAGCACTGTTAATATTTCTTCCTTGTATTTAACAACAGAATTTTCTTTTCACCACCAGAGATGAAAATGCTCAGATGAGGTTGATTGATTTTGGTCTTTCCGATTTTGTTAAACCAGGTGAGCATTGTTTAGTGACATGGTCTAATTGATTGCCTTTTTGGTGACATTAAACATGAAAATGTTCTCCTATTTTGTTATGGGTTCCTTTTGTTGTTTTCTCTGGTACCATTTGTTGTGAGTTTCCTTTTTGTCACTGAAGTTTTCTGAAAGTAGCATTCAACCTATTATCTTCTGCATTTTATTTCAGATTTGTTTTACAGATTTTTGCTGCGATGGAACAGAGTCCTCTTTTTTTTTTTTTCAGATTTTATTATTTTATGAAAACATCATATAAGAATTGTTGCACTAACATAAATCTATTAAAATGTGGAGTAGGATATAAGTAATATTGGATTGTAAAGAGAAAAGTGGGAAAGGTTACAAAGGAATAATTTTCAGCATCTCATAGCATTCATATTTAACTTGGCTACTTGGAAGACATTTTAAGTTTGATTTCATCAAGATGCCAATTGGAATTGCTTCAGATTTTTCTAGCATATCTTTTCAATTATTCTTTGGTTGGTTTTGTATTTGTAGAATTTTGTACAGTAGTTGTTTGATCACATCATTCTTGAATTATACTTTCGAATTGATTTCTGACAACTGATAGAATCCACTGTTACTAAAAAACTATTTCGACCTGATAATTGTTTGCAATTATCCATACATTGATGACCCAAATATCCTCAGTTGTTGTGGGCTAGTGTTTGAGATGGAATCTTCACAACCAACTTAAGCAATACTAATGTAGAATGAGGAAGGATTAAATCTCAGGTCTACCATGAAAACAGGATAGAAGTATTTAGCAGTATTAGAAGGCAAATTTTCAACTCGATGAATAATGCAGGCAATTGTTAGGTCTAAGAGTCTACAAAATATGTGCCTTTAAACTAACAATTAGAGGCTCAAAAATTGTTATAGCAATAGATGACTTAGAAGACAAACCCAATATGGATATCTTAGAGCTACTGTTCTATGAACCTGATAAAAAGTGTGCTTGAATTTCAAATCTTATAGACTTGGTATTCCTGATAAATCATTATCATGATCAAGCTGTGTCAATCCTAACTACTTAGGATTGGCTTTCTCTGACCCAATAATTGTGTTCCTAAGTGTCAGATCACACATGAATTTTGCTTTCAAAATATTCAAATTTGTATCTCAGTTATATGACAAATTTTACTCACTATTCTTGATTAGGGTTGTAAACGAGTCAAGCCAAGCTTTATAGCGTTCAGACTTTTTTGATAAGATAACCAAGCTGAGCTGAGCTAAGTCTAAAATTAACCAAGCTATTGAAAAAACCTATTCAAGCTTATCTTGGTTTTTTTTTTTTTAGATTGAGCTTGGTTTGAGCTTGAATTGAGCTTGACTTGTTTAATGGATATCGAGCTTCTAATCAAGCTTGATTCAAATTTATTTAAGTTTAGCTTATTTAAACGTTATCAAGCTCTTAAGTCAAGCTTGTTTGTTTGTTTAAAATTTTAATATTTCAATCCTTATTTATAAATGAGTATAAATAAGCTCATAAATATTTTTTAAATGAGTCTAATCATAAACATTGTTCACGAACACTGTTCACGGATACTGTTCACGAACATAAATAAGTCGAACATATATGTGTTCAAACTTGTTTATTTAATTTATCAAGTTGTTCAAGCTTGTTCATTAATTGACTTTGATGCATATTGAACAAATTTAAACGGGCTCTTACCGAGTTGAACACCAAGTTTGTTCATAAACGTTTGGTTCATTTACAACTCTATTCTTGATTACAACTAATTTTTTTTCCTTTATTACCAAAAATACTTTGTACATGTACTTAGGTGACCGATAAATATCTCAATTAGGTGATGTGAGACCGTGACAAATACACACATTAATCAAGGAAGAAGGAGACAAAAAAAAAACTTGGTTAACAATGATAAAATGAGATAAAATTAATTTAAATATATATGATGATACAGTAGGGAATCAAGTTCAATGATATAAGATAATCCATATAACAAATCCCACTTAGTATAATAAAGATTTGGTTGTAGTTGTATTATGAAAAACTCTTTGTAGGTGCATAGTTTGTAGATTCAGTTTCTCCACATAATGTAAGTGGTTTAAGTCTATATTTTAAGGTGTACGGCTTCTTGAGTCATATGATATTTATCCCTTGTGTATTCATTTTCAAGAGTAGTACGACATTTCTCTGAGGTTACCATCAATTATCATTTCATTTCATTTCATCTCATCTCTGCAGTTTTTCTACATTTCAGCATTTTCTCCAGAAAAGTGATGTCGCTAGTATAACTTCTTGTGGGTTTGGTTTGACATTCAACTCTTTTTGGGTGGTTGTTTGATTAGGTGCTTTGTAATGGTATGCCATAAACTGTCTCAATTACTAGTTCACCCAGTATATTCACTCAATTACCAATTTGGTAGAAGCAAGCTTCCTCACGAGTTTGAAGGAATGAAGAATAATACTGACAACGTGCCATAAAGTGTGCCTTAACCAGGATTCCTTGGGCCAGATGATGAATCAATCACTTAAACGTAGTTTTGTTCTCTTATTAATGAGTATTTTTTTTCCATCTCACCTAACTCTAGTTGTCATTTTTGTTTCCCATATAATTCTCTATTCCCTGTTCTTTTTCAACATGTTTCTGTTGATATTCATTTGAAAGTTCTTTATAATGTGCAGATGAAAGACTTAATGATATTGTTGGAAGTGCATACTATGTTGCCCCTGAAGTTTTACATAGATCATATAGCATGGAAGCAGATATATGGAGTATTGGTGTTATAACATATATCTTGTTATGCGGTAGTAGACCTTTTTGGGCGCGGACAGAATCAGGAATTTTCCGTGCTGTGCTGAGAGCTGATCCCAACTTTGTGGATTCCCCTTGGCCTGATGTGTCTCCAGAAGCTAAAGATTTTGTTAAAAGACTTCTGAACAAGGACTATAGAAAGAGAATGACTGCTGTCCAATCTTTAAGTAAAGCCTCAACCCTTAAAATAGTCACCTCTCTTTGTGAAATTATTCTTTCAGCTCAAATTACATTTGTAGTTTCCACAGTTTTATCCTTTTTTTATGTGTAGCTCTAGAATAACTACTTTCATACTTCCCATATTTAACATTTAGTATTTTTTTAGATATTATATCTATAGTTCATTCAACTAATTTTTGTAGTTTCTCAAAGTGTTGTTTATTTGCTTATGCTTATCGTGATGATTGGGATTTATGACTGCAGTTACTGTCTGAAAACTTAACTCTTCTTGTCTGGTGACAGCACACCCTTGGTTGCGAGATGAGCGCGGTCAAGTTCCCCTGGATCTACTAATATTTAAGTTAGTGAAGTCATATCTCCGCGCTACACCCCTAAGACGAGCTGCATTGAAGGTATATATGTTCATAAACACTAATGACTCGATTGGTTTCTCACTTTGCGTGTTCATTTGCTTTATATATATACAAGGAGCAAGTAGTGACAGAGATTTTAGGATATCCTGTCCCTCTCTATTTTGACTAGCTATTATGCTTTGGTTGCACGAACAATGCTGCAAATATGAATGTTGATAGAACGAGGAGTCACATAAATAAGTAGTTCTATTTCATGTCGCAAAGCCATCGACATGATCCCTTTTGCCTTTCAATTTTTTATTGCTCACTTCCAATTGAAAAAATAAAAATCATTTAAAACTTGATTGCTGAAAGAATGAAAACTTATATTCTTATGATATCTTAAGGCAGCAGTACCACAAACATACAAACAGCGGTTCCTGGACAAACAATTTTGCACCCGTCATATTCAATTCATCATTCCTTGTCTAAACCTCGAAGTCTATCTTATCGCAACATGCAGAACTTATACAATAGTCGTATACTATATCCTACTCGTTTATTTATTTATTTTTTATTTATTGAATCACATCTTTCAGGCACTATCCAAAGCCCTAACAGAGGATCAGCTATTTTATCTAAGATCACAATTTAAGCTGCTAGCACCAAACAGAGAAGATCACATATCATTTGACAACTTTCGAATGGTCAGTCTAGTTGAATTTGTTTGCCAAGATCCAAAATGTGATTGTTCAGTTACAGACTTTCTTCTGTCATTTACTTCTCTGTCTATCCTTGCGCAGGCCCTACTGCAAAATGCAACTGAGGCAATGAAGGAGAGTAAGGTTATTGATATCTTAAATGCGGTGAGGCATCTATTCTTGCTGCCATTTTTTTTCCAGTTGCTAAGTTTCTTTTGTATGCCTCCACCATTACCATTACCATTACTGCAGCATTTATAAGACAAGAAAACAGTTCTGCCCCTTCTCGTATCGGAAACATTTTTTTTTTTTTTTTTACCTCCGAAGGATCTACAATATCTCTTGTTTGCTATAGAGTATACTTTTGCTAAAACTCATATGCTTGTAAATAATATCATCTCCAGTTGGAGCCACTCTCATACAGAAAGATGGACTTTGAGGAATTCTGTGCTGCTACAATCAGTCCTCATCACCTCGAGGCCTTGGATGGGTGGGAGCAAATGGCAAGTACAGCCTTCGAACACTTCGAGCGGGAGGGGAACCGAGTCATCTCTGTTAAGGAACTAGCTCAGGTACTAACGATTCTCGCCCATCGATACTTTCCGTCCCAGTGGTTGTATCTTCCTTTTGAATTGTAACTTGAAAATTTCGCTAGGAATTGAGCCTTCCGGCGACAAATTATTCAGTTCTGAGAAGCTGGATTCGACCGGAGGATTCCAAATTCAATTTCCTTGGATACGCCCGATATTTACACGGTGTCACAATACGCAGCGCAAACACACGGCATCGGTAGATTTCGCAACTTCTGATGATGTTTTTACTGATAATTGATCCCTCCTTCGACTTCCAAACATGCCATTGTCACTGTTTTTTTCTTTTTTTTTTTTTCTTTTTCCTCGGTGGTTATTTGTTAATATATTAATAACATAATAACTTATGTAAAGAATTTACACGAGTTAAGATAAAGAATTTTAAATGAAAGAAAGGTTAAAATGAAGTAGTCCTTGAGATACTTGGTGAGAGTTGTGCCGAGAGTAATTTTCATCTTATTTAGTAATTGATCGATTGTTTCCATTGTCTTATTGCTAGAAAGAATTTATTATGTTTGGTTTGTATGAGCTAATTATTTGGCTAATTGCTTCTCCACTTGGGTCTTACATAACAAGTCAGTGACCAAATGGCGTGTTAATTAATATTAATGATGATAAACGAAACAATTATACAATAGATATTATATCCCTTATCAAACAATAAACGGAGAATCTTCGTCCAAATTTTGTCTCTTATTCAGACCTCATGAACATCCAAGTCATTTGAAAAGAGAGGTAGTTAAAGAAAAAGAGATAGACAGCTACTTCTCACTGAACCGGAATAAGACATGTGGACCAGAATACCAACTTTGGCAAAGCAAAAACAAACATTACATTAGCTCTTTTATTCTTGTTCTCTCCCCTCTTTTCTAGAATTCGATGGGCAAATATTTATTTAATAAATAACTGAATTTTGTGAGGGGACTCTTACGATCTTTTTCTTGTCCGCATCCACTTATTAAATGCCTTTTGTAATCTCAAGTAACACCAATAATTCAACTAAATACGTGTACGGAAATCCAAACTTATTTGGAAAAAAAAAGAATATTATATTGAAAATTGAAATTGAAATATATATTCGATAAATATTTTAATTAGTAAAATCAGATAAAATAAGATAAAAATTATTTAAATATAGATGATGAGAATAATTAATTAAGATTTGATTATTGTTGTAGTATTGTTGGAGTCAAATTTTATTTTTCATGGTTTTAGGAATTCCTTAGGATGGTGGTGTTTTTTTTTTTTGCACCGTTTAAGAGATTGTAGTTATTAATGTATTACGGATTTGTTAGAAGAAATAGAAGAGAAGTGAAGTAATTTTTGCCTTAAAAAATGGAATAAATAAAAAAGGAAAGGATTAGTATTTTATGTTTACTTGTTGCTTACATTTCAAGTCATTATCTATCTTTCTGCTTATCGGTTTAAATGAACACGACCTCAAAAAGCAAATTTAATGGTTAATTAATGAAACGATAAGAAAGAAAGAAAAACAAGATATATATTTAATGGTTAATTAGCACTTCCGATTGAGAATTAATGAAAACGCTTAAGAGTGCGTTTACAAGTAATCGGCGTCAATTAATTACGGCTCCATCGCCGACGACGGCCGGAAACAGAGGTGGAAGTGGTGGTGGTGATGGTGGTTGTAACTGCAGTCGCGGTGGATCATTGTCTGGATGCGGCGGAAGTGGTCGACGGCGCAGGGGATGGTGATGGCGCCCTGGTGGCGGAAGCCGTACTCCTCCTCCGCCGCCTTGAGCAGCTCCACGAACAGCGGGTGCCTCAGGTGCTCCACCGGCACCTCGAACCGCCGCCGTTCCTCCCAGTTCGCCCCCACCCGTATCCCGATCCACCCCTTTCTTATTCCTCCTCCTCCTCCTCCTTCCAGTTCTCCTCGCCGGACGTGGAGCAACTGCAGGTGTACCCCCATGAATCTCGCTCACTCTGTTTCTTTCCCTTTTCTTCTTCAGATATATATCAAGAGAGAAGAATTAGAGCCAAAAAATGAAGGAAAAAAATTTGATTTTTACGAAGGAGAAGAGGAGAGGAGAGAGGAGGAGGAGGGAGCCCATGGCGATGGCTACTGCAGTTGCTACTACGACATGGAGGATGCCATGAGAGAGCGATGAGTCTTTAATATGCAGGGGAGTGTTACTATAAGGAAAGGAAACCAGAGCCTGAGGAGGAAAAGGGAATGAATGAAAAGGAAAAGGAAAAGGAAAAGGAAAGGTAAAGGAATGGAAAAGGAAAGGAAAGGAGCTTGGTGGGTGGTAAGAGAGATTTAGAGAAGAGTTTGGTTGGTGACAATTAAACCCAAGGCTAGCTGATGGATTTTAAATTGGATCCGATCAGTTTCAGAATTAGCCAATTCTCGACCTGCGTTGTTCCGACTCGACTCGAATCGGGCACGACTAGGGTCGGACTAGGCCAGCTCGAATCATCCAATTGCCACCTCCTCATTAATCTAGTTTTCATAGTGGAGATCATGATGTTAATGAAGTCCTACTCCATGAATTTTAATTTCCATGTAGAAGTTATATATACATTTTTAATCTTCTTCTTCTTCTCCTCCTCTCTCTCTCTCTCTCTCTCTTCACAATCATTTCCTCCTCTTCCTCCTCCTTCTTCTTCATCATCATTTTGGTGGGAGTGTAGATGATTGGAGTAATGATGTGGTCGTAGACCATAAAAGGCCTCCTAGCTCCATCATTACCCTCTCTTTCTTTATGCTCTGCAACTTCAATTTTCTTGTGGTCGTTCGCATGCAGCCTTCCCACTTTTCATGTTTCATTCACTATATATGTTCGAGCTTCGCATGCATCAGGTGCACGCGATGAATTAGCTTCCTTTTAGATCAGGTGAACGCTACAGAGATACTGTCGTATCAGTACGTAGCAGAGTTACAGGAAACTCAGCTTCTTCTTCCTCTCCCTGATCGCTTGCAGCGGGTTGAGCTCGTCTCATCTGTCACGAACTTCTCCGATCGCATGGACAGTATAATACTAAAACGTATATCCGTTTTTTTTTTTTTTTTTTTTGTTTTCAGTGGGTAATTACAAGTCGACGTAATCGAGGCTTGTTAAAAATAAAAATAAAAATTGATAGTGTATATAAATTATATTTTAAATTTATTCGATAGATGAATTAGAAAGAAAATTATCATCCCACGAGAGAATTAAATGGTTAGTCCATGCGATAGAATTATTCCATAGAACAAAAATCAATCTCCTCATTTTATTAATTTTTGATTGGATAAAAATATTATTTCTCGTATACAATGGATAACAGATTTCAACTTTTATCCCGAGAGAAAAAATTATCTATTTTTAAAATTAGTCGAGTGAAGTTAAAAATAAACCGTATGGCTAAGTCTGAGATTAGTGGGTAGGTTGAATTTTTTGGAATTCTAAATGAGTTTCCGAGTAAGTTTCAATATGTGACAGAGTGGATACTTAAAATTTTGATGGCTTAAATCGAATTTAAAAAAAAAAATATTAATGAATTAATTTTTGGATCATGATTTGAACAACGTCTCTTTGATCTTACATCAAAAGTATGACCTTGCTTCTAAATAGACTTTTCATTTTAGTTGGTTTATCGAATCCACTTTCGCCATGGTGTGGGTAGGTAAGCATTTAACTCTATAACCATTTGAATTGATAGTTGGTCGGATTGGCTACCTCTCTGGTCAGTAATTGATCGTGTCCGTCTCGGAGAAAGATAACTCTCGTCGAACTTCAACAAATGACTCCCTCCCATAGACAGCGAATGGTTAAGAGGGAGGTAAGAGATAACCTTTGACGAAGCCTCTCTGATAAGAGGGAGGTAAGAGATAACCTTTGACGAAGCCTCTCTGATGCTCAAACTTGACTTCAATGGTGAAAAAAGAGAAAGCAGAGCAAAAAGTAAAATAACTCAATATCGCATATAACTTTTCAAATTCAATTCATCGATTTCTTAGTCCATCTTTCGAGCACTCTTCTTATATAAATCTGAGGATAGACGAATGGACACCGCATTCCACATTTAGTTGCATCCGTTCCATTTCACCATGCCAATTTAATGTGCACTTGATCAGACGAAATGCTATTGCTATCCGTCTCGATTGTCAATGTGCATGACCATTAAAGTTGCACAGACACAACATCGTCGTCTATTCGTCTGCTTCATTTGATAGTAGGCTTCCACTTGACCCGACTATCAGATCTTTAGGTCGAGCTCATTGAGTTGAGGTCACTTGATCAAGTCTTTTCTGATTATGTGGATCAGTATGAATTAAGATTAACATTAATTTTTTTTTAAGTGGCATAGTTAGAGATTTTTAGGAATTGAAAGCAAACACAACTTGATTAAGGAAGATAGTTATGAAGTTGTAGCTACATATAAAATTTATTGTTCTAGATGAATGGAGGGAAATAAATAAATAAATACGAAAGCTCAATAGTATTCAAAAAAAATTCAAAAGTAAATTTTTAATTCTGATCGATTTATTTTTTTTTTAAATTAAAATGTTTTATTTTGGTTCAGTTTTCTAGCTCGAGCAGATTGAATATTCCAAGCATTTAGAACATAAAAGAAAAGAAATAAGAAATGTTTTTTATTATTAAAATTTGTGTGGAAAAGAAAAACAATGAAAATTTAAGTATCAAACTTTAAAAAAAAAAATACATATAAAAAACACAATTTAAAAATAAAAATTAAGTTTTTTCTTTAAAAAAAAATCCCCTTTCTTTGTTTTTATCTAAACTAGCTAAAAGACAATTAAGCGATAGTCTTTCTCCAAATATATATATATTTTCCTTTCTTTCCTTTATTTACCTTGAAAATGTATGCTCTCGCATAAATCCAGGACAAACATATATTTAGAATTTAGAATGATTTAAAATAGGAAGTTTGGAATTTAATTTAAAATATTTTAATATTAAATGGATTTTAGTGCGTGTGTTTTTTTAATTTTATCGAGATAATTCATAAAGATTGAAACTGTCAATCTAACCGTGTAATCAATTTGTTCTACGACTATTATGATAGAGATAAATTATGAAGAATCTTATAAATTTTGATGTGATTATCAAGACACGTGGAAGTCGTATGAATTTAAAAAAAATAATATTTTTTTTTTTTCAAAATCAACTCACGTCACGTGATTTTCACGAGGATATATATTTTATTTTATCAGGATAATTGAGACTTAAAGAGAGACAGACACATTGACGAAAAGAAGACAAAATTGAGCGGAAGGAAGGAAAAGGAAGGAAAAGTGGAGACGCAAGCATCGCCGTTGTGAGGATGACTATACACATCGCGGGGCCCGCTGGCAGGCCGGCGAGACCAACCAATTAGAATGCTCACCGCCGCAACATTAGAATTTTACCTGATAACGTGGCGTGCTTACTTCCAATTCCCCAAATTCACCATCGTTGACACAGCGGCCGAGCTACACTGTGCGCCTGTATACGTGCTATTTTTTTCAGTTTGATCCCACAAACTTTTGGAAATAACGAAATGAACCTTAACTTCCGAATGAAGCATGAATGACGATAAGCCTTTCGGATTTTTTTTGTACGATGTAAACTTTAATGCCCTGTCTATCTGAACTCTTAATTAGATAATCTTACCTATGAAGCTACGGTGCATGGTAGAATATCAATGATGTAAAATTAAATATCAAATATTGATTTTTAGTTCCCACGTATTTATAAGATTTTTTTCTCAAATAGAGTTACAATCTATGGACACTGAATCGTTAGATTGTCCACTACGAACATTTTTCAATTTATTCGATCATGATTTTTAAAATTGATCTTAGAGTCCTAGATAAAAGTGAAAAATTGTCTCATTTTCACTGTGAAATTTAAAAAAAAAAAGTCCTATAAAATATTAAAAAAAAATTGAGTTCTGAACGAGGGCCTCAACAGTCCTCCTTCAAAATCGGCTCTGATCCAGATGACTGATGAAAAAATTTCATGGGATCAAATTGTCAATTCTAAAATTAATCAGACCTAAAACCTGAATATCTAATATCAATTTTCTTTTTTTCTTAATTAGATCACCGTGAACTCGCAAGTAGGTCACCCCAATGAATCGGTGGCCATCACTTAGTTTTATTATTTTGTTCTAATTTCTTTTTTTCTTTTTCTTCTCCTAAGTTCCCTCTTTTTATTTTATTTTATTTTATTTTTTTTACTGTGATGCATTCTTTTCCCTTGAAGAAGTAAACTTTATTGTGTTTTCTTAAACTTCAAGGTCTTCTTCGACCTTTTGCTACCCTCGAATTTGAAAGGGGGAAATTGGAAACGATGTCATTGTTAACGAAGAAATTTGAGCCCGTCCCTTCAATTTGAAAAATACAAAAACCAATGCGAATGAATTTATCTTCTTATCAATATTATTAAACTACTATAAATCCCTCACAAAGGATATGCATTTGACTATCTAACCACGTGGACTATAGGACGCTATTTATTAAGTGACAAAGTGAAATAATTTGGTGGAATTTTAAATTTTAATAAAATTAGCTAATTCGAAGAAAAAAAATTAATAGAGTATTTTTGAAATTCGAGGGAAGAGACAAAAGGTCGATTTTTTTTTATTAATATAAATAATTAGATAAAATAAATAAATAAATCTATTGTTTAGCCGACCACGCCTCCTCCACCCACCAAAACAGTTGACGTGGACAGCCGCGTCGTCGTCCGCTTCCTGCCACGTCTACCACGCATCCACCGACACGTCCCTCCTTCGCTTAGCCTACGCGTCGGCTTCCCATTGACTCCCCCCCTTCCCTGTTCCTTGTCTCCGCCCGCCACACCCTTTTCTCGCTCGCGCAACACGTCACGCCCCTTCATGGCTTCATTAATGGCGGCCGGAGGCACCCCACACTCGACCCAGCGATCTCCTCCCTCCCCGCGACAGCAAACGCAGGGCAACTCGCCGTGGAGACGACCATGCACGCCGCTAAGCAACAAGGGAAGAGGAGGCCTTGAAAGAGATGGGCGAGAGGTGAGTCCCCCACGACAGCGGCTGCCATTGGTTATCAGGTTCCATCACTGTAATTAACAACGCGGCTCGCGATCGATCTCAACCGGCTCCAAGATCTCTAAAGGGGGCGTTTTTCTCTGCTCTGCTGCAGGGATTAGTGGGACTAATGGAGAGCGAGGAGCGATCGGCGACGGCGGAGGAAGGCGACTGCTGCAGCTGGATGGAGGTGGAGGAGGGCAAGCATGGCGGCGAGCGGCGGAGGAAGCGGTTCAGCCAGGAGCAGATCAAGTCGCTGGAGACCATGTTCGAGACGCAGACCAAGCTGGAGCCTCGACAGAAGCTCCGTCTCGCCGGCGAGCTCGGCCTCGAGCCCCGGCAGGTAGCCATCTGGTTCCAGAACAAGCGCGCCCGGTGGAAGGCGAAGCAGCTCGAGCGGGAGTACTGCAAGCTCAAAGCCGAGTACGATGCTCTGCTCTCCGGCTTCGACGGCCTCAAGAAGGAGAAGCAGCTCCTCCTCCAGCAGGTAAAAATCCACCCTTTCTCTGACATTTCCGTCAATCCACCGCCCCCCTCTCGTCATTTCCTCGAACACTTGGCAGGTGCAGGAGCTAACAGAAATGATAGAGAAAGCAGAGGAAGGAAGCGAGAGAGTCGGAGTCAAACAGGATCACCACGGTCTCTACGCCGGTGGTCAACCGGCGGACTCCTCCTTGACTTCGTCGGAAGAGCCGCAGTTTTGCTTCGCCACCAACAACTGGCCTTCCGATCAGTACTTGTGCAGTAATCCACAGTGGTGGGAGTTTTGGTCTCTCAGTGAATAAATCCCACCTGCAAATCTGCAACGCAAACTCAAAGAATGAAACTATGATTTCCTCCTCATTGAGGAAGAACAGTATTGCATCCAATCAATGCTTAAAAACAGAGTGGTGTATAAAGTGTCTGTGTGGTAGACTTTGCACCTTCTTCGTGAATCTATTTAGTTCTCATTAGCAGAACAGTACATGTATATGTAATCCTAGATCACTACCACTGTGAATGATCAAGGAAGTATATGCCGATCCAGAGCAGCAACAAGACCAAAATTCTGCAATCTGTGCGAGTTTAACAAAGTATGCAGCATCTTTGACTGCCATTTATTGGTAATGCTTTGAATCTTTTTATGAAACAACCATCGTCCCATTAGAAGGTTACACAGTGAACTGCCTTTGATATTTCTGAAATTCCACTTGGAAAACTCATCAGTCTTTGAATTGAATAGTGTGTCTAATTACAGACTTCCTTGGAAAAGACGAGTGCCACAAAATTTTACATTTGGATCTCATTCTTCCTCTCCTTCGGCTGGTAATCCTTCTTTGAACCACTTGTAGAGCCCTCCGTCTAGGTGAAATACATTTTTATACCCATTTAGCACCAATAAATATGCTGCTATTAAGGACCTGCAACAGACAGAGAATTTTGCCATTAAGAAGGATCACAAAATCTATTTTACTACGAGTTCAACAGCAAACCGTATATACGGGACTTAAATTGAACTTTGATTGACAGTGTAGTGACTGGGAGATACGACTCTAGTTAAAGTGTCGAGCCCTTTAAATCTTGCATGAACAGATAGCAAGCCTCTTGAAACACCAGCAAGAAAGAAACAAAAAGGAGCAAATAGATATGCTGATTTTTAAGTTTGTCAGTCTTTTGGTTGTCATCTTCTGCTGCAATTTTCTTAAGTTTCCTGATATTTACAAATTCACAGGTTGTGAATGGTTTTAAAACAATGGATGACTGAATTTACCTTTTTGTGGCATTTTAAAATGAACGAAGACAATTGATATGCAGATGGCACCAAGTTACCTGGATTGCAGGCCTTCTGGAAGACTTTGTGATGGTTTCATGGTGCCTCCAGTGGAACATGCTACTATGATTTTTGCATCTTTGTCGAGTTTTGACTCCACATCTGTTTGCCATCAGAACATTCATCAGAACAATTGCAAATGCACACTAGGAAAGCCATGTTTCTGTGTCAGGGGTAAAGAACTTACTCTGCATAAACTCAGGGTTCTCTTCTGTTCCAGTGAAAATGCCAAAGAAAGCAAAAGCAGCCCGCCGAGCAATATCCCATGCAGTCCATTCCTTAATGAGCCTGTATATTTGTACATTGATAGCACCTGGTGGATGAGCCTAAAGAAATTGAAGAGTTCAATTAGGGAACATGGTGGAGATACTGATTGCTTACTGAAGATATCACAAGCTCACATAGAAACATCAACTTAAACTTCCACGAGAGTTTAAACTACCGCCCCGTCACTATGCCGCTTCTACTAAGCTGTTTAATCTATCACATAGTGATAAGAATAAGATGCAAGTATACTATTTGGGTTTCGATCACACACGGTATTTCCTACTTCTAGACCGAAAATAAACTAAGTAGGAACCACACTACCCTTTACTCCTGAAGTTCAAAACCAACATTTTTAATTGTTTAGGAGGAACACCTAATCAAGGAATGTTAAAAGGGCCACTCCTTTTCAGCATTTTAGGTCAAAGGATTTGAACAACACTGCAAATAAAACGTAAGTTGATGGAGAACATCAATGTAAATAAAATGAACTACCTGAAATATATTAAAAGTCAGCACAATTTAATCCTCCTGAGACATGGCATACATGTTTACTTGCACTACTACTTCTTGCATGCCGAATTTATAAGGCATCAAGTAAACAGCATCTTTATAAGAATGAATCAAGGACAGTTTCTGGTACGAGTAACAAAGAATACCTCCTTAAACTCAGCTTCTGGCCGGACATCCAAAATAACAAAATTGTTTTCCTTCTGCAGACGCAAGGCTTCCTGTACATCAACACTGCGAACCTGCAAGATTCATTTCATCAAATGTTGAGGTAGTCTGGAAACATGCGTGAAAGTCACCACATATACTTCAACCGTGATTGGAACTAAATTATTTTAGAGATAAACGTTGCGTCCTTACTTCAGCCACTGACTATCAAATTGTGGAGATACCCAACACCTAAAACCTACAAGGAGATGAACTAAAGTATGAAAGCCCCTTTATCTCCCAGAATTACAATCGATGAGAGGGATAAAATTGTATTTTGATGGTAAAAGAGAACAATTACGCTGTTCCACCATCATGTAAAGGTGAATTAGGTCAGAAAAGTTAAAATACCCTCTTCTGAAGTAGAAGCTCGCGCTTGATCTTCCAGTCTTCTTCGGCTGAGTCCAAACAAAAAACAGTAACAAATCACCGACTTGATAAAATAAACGAGGGGCGTCCACCACAACCTAGACGACGCGAACTGGATGTTGATGTAGCATACCAGGAGATCTCGCAGGTTTAGTGGCGGCACTTCTGATGCGAACACGGCGCACAGCGGAGCGGGAGGAGGCGGCGGCCGCCGCCGGCGGAGACGAGGATGGGGTGCAAGTCAAGCCAGAGGGCAAGCGAGGCCGATAAAAGGAGAAACCTGGATTTACAGCGGCAGAAGCGATCATTTTGCTCCTGTTGCTTGTGCACTAGGGCGGAGAGAATCTGACAGTGGCGGATCTAAACATGGAATAAGAGAGATCGGAGAAAAATATCAAGAAAGGGAGGAGAGAGCGGTCTGGTGGCGCCGCCATATCTCAACTGGTGGTGGAGGTTGCAGCCCCCCCGTCGCCGAGACCCTACCCGACCTCTTCCGGTTCATTTTATCGCGATTGGATCAGACCGGCCCAAATATGACTCGGTTCACTGCTGGCATGTTTACCCGTATTAAAAAATTAAAAAAGAATTTTGCACATCCAAATAGGAATTTCTAAAATAGATTTTTTAAAAAAGGTATATTTGAATTGAAACTTTGTCCATGCAATAATAAATGCTATGGAATAAACATGCAAGAAACGAATTTATTCAGCATCAGATAAATAAATTAAAACAACAACACAACAAATTTGAGTTTTTCGAGGACTCCAGCCAATTAATTATTAAATTCTAAAAAATCATTTTTAAAAAAAAATCAATTGGTATTCAAATTGAGGGCGGTTCGGATCTTTTGCAGGGTGCGAGACAGGAGGCCGGTGACCTTCTCCACCGCCTCCGGCGTCACGCTCACCGTCCGCTGGTTGAGTTGGAATTCCATGGTGAGAAGCGAGCCGGAGTTCGCGCCCGGCAGGATGGAGAAGCCACACGGGAGGAGCCCCACGTCGGCCGTGTCGCCGCCGTTGTTCATGACATGGTGCATCGCCGTCACATCCACCGGCGCGTAGATCACCGTCGCCTCGCCGGAGGCGTCCATGGTCGTCTCTTGAATTATCAGTTGCTGGGCCGTCTGAGAAATAATTAGCGATAATTAGATTAGGATGGAGGGAAAGAAACAGGAGAATGGCCAAATTAATAGCTAGAATCGATTGCATACACCGGTGCGGAGGAGGACGACGGCGTTGGCGTCGTCGTTTCCTGTGGCGACATGAGCCATGTTGTAGAGCTGCCCGCCGTCTCCGAGAACGTCCCATTGACTCCGGCAGCTCCCGTCGCGGAGGAAGTCGAAGAGCCGCCTGGGCGCCACCGGCATCCACACCGCTGTCGACGCGCAGAGCACGACCCCCGGCAGCTCCCCTTCCTCCTGCAAGCTCTTCCTTGCCATCACGTTCGCCGCCGACAACTCGCCTCCGCCGAAGCGATTATATTGCTCCACCTTCCGCCACTCACCGACCGTCGACGCGCACACCCCGGCGGCGAACGCCCGCGTCATCTTCTGCGCCAGCTTCAGCATGCTCAGTTGCGCGAACACCATGCCGGAGTCGAGTTCGCGGCGGGAGGAGGACAAGAGAAGGCCGACCACCTCGCAGCGGCGCTGCAGGCTGGCGACCCACCGACCGGCGCCGAACGCCATGCCGCATCGGAGATGCTGCTGGTACATTTGGCTTACTTGCTCTTCGACGAACTCGGTGTGTTCCACCCACGTCACCTGCGTTACCCATATATTAATGCATAGATCGCCGGAGATTGATTAATTGTCAATGGGGTCAAGAAAGGAACCTTGGAATAGCCATTAGTCATATCTTGCACCAGGCAGCCAGAAGGCAGACGACGGAAGCCCGCCGGGACTTGACCACCGGGGTTTCTGATGCTGTCGACGGATACGTCGACAACGGCCCAAGTGCCATCCCCCTGCTGCTTGCAGAACCGGAGAAAGCGGAGCTCGCGGACGGCCACCAACGGCGACAGCGCTTGCAGCTCTGCTTGCATCTTTAACCAATCAAGCCGTCAAATTAGATTCGGTAGTTGATTAATTTAATGATATTTCATGCTCACGATTTGCAGCGCGCCGTCTCTTGTTCCACCGACTCCAGGGATTACTACTTCGTCGACGGTGGCCTTGGCGACGATGCAGGGGAACATTTCGGCCCATTTATTCTGCGTCGAGTTGAAGAACTAGTGATCAAATATTTTTAATCGCAAGTAAATCTTTGATTTATGTGTAAAAAGACGGTTAATTACAGCATCCATCAAGGTGTCGACGAGAGCTACGGCGCTTATAAGCACCATTCCGGTCTCCCTCGTCGCCTCCGGCGTGTACCCCACCGAAGACAGCCCGGTGATGCGGCGGTACTTGTAATACTGGTCAAAGTTGAGCGTCTCCGCCGCACCGTCGAAGCCTCGAAGCCAGAGAGGCTCCTTCACCTTCGCGATGGTTACCAGCTCTTCCATCGCCGCCAGCGCCAGCTCCACCAGAAAGCTCTGCTCGCCCCCCTGCATCGCCGTCGGAGGAGAGATAACTGAGCTCACTATAGTGTCGTAGACCGGCTGAACAGAAGCTGTGGAAGTTGGCATCGAGGGACCGGTGCCGTTGGCGGCCGGCACGGAGGCCCCGAACTCGAAGACGCTGCTCGGCATGGGCGACGTTACAGGGATCGACAGGGAAGAGAAAGACTTGCCGAGGAACCTTCCGGTAAGGGTGCACAAGCGATCGAGCTCCTCCTTGAGGCGGCCGTTCTCGGCCCAGAGTTGTTCCTCCACTGGCGAGATCTCGGCGAGCGTCGCTGACAGGCCGCAGTTGATGCACCGAGCGTCCGCCGTCGCTTCCCGGTAATGAATGTTCTCGTTCCGCAGCTTCTCGTTCTCCTGCCGCAGCATCGAGTTCTCGTACCTCTCGATTTGCGTCTGCCAAATTACCAAATCAAGATCAAATTTTTATCCAAATTTTCATATAAAAATGCAATTTAAACCCGAAATCAAGGTGTAGTTTAATCCTACATACCTTCATTTGGGTTCTCCTGTTCTGGAACCAGAACTTGACTTGCCGGGGCTGGAGGCGGAGCCGCCGGCTGAGTTCCTCCCGTTGCTTCTCCTCCGGGTGAGGACATTCCTTAAAAATACTACGTTAAAAAAGTCAAATCATGAAGTATCTATCGATCGATCATAAAGTCAACTAAAACATCGATTGATCAGCTTACGCTTCGAGTTCTTGTATCTGTCGCGGGGTGTGGCGATGGTATTGCTTCCTCCGGCGACGATTACTACTGTTACTCGCCTGATCAGCATCTTCGCCGGAGACATCCAAGTTTTCGTTCCACGATCTGCTATCGCCCTCGTCCTCCCTATTCTGGCTACCGAAATATTCCCCATTTCCCCTTCCGCGGCTGCCGCCGCCTGCGGCGCCGGCCATGATTTCATTATTCTGAACGTCCACGTTCGGCTGCTACCCCAACAAAAATCGTCGTCGTGGATTAACTCCAAACTAAAACTCACGTCGCGTTAATCCATCAAGATATAAAATTAATTAATTACCTGTCCGAGAGCGAGGTCGCCATTAGCAATGAATCCAGGGTTCGAGAATCTGAGCTGCGACGGCGGAGTCAACTCTGCGGCCGTCGCCGCCGCCGCCGCTTGGACGTAGTATGCAGAGCCACTCGGTCTTCCAGTGTCGGATGCGCCTCCAAAGCTCATCATTGCCGCTTCCTCTTCCCCTCTCATGATGGTCTCTTTCCAAAGATCACACTTTTCTCTGATCAAATAATGATTCGATCACATTCCAATCATGAAGAAATATTTCCAACATCCACTAAAGCAGCAAAAACGAAGGAATTAATCAGAGGAAACTTAGTACGAATCCTCCTCTTCTGATCATCCTCTTTCGCCAGATAAAAACAACAAATAATACAGATTCTCTCTCTTCAACGACCCAAAAGATTCAGTCTTTAACGTAAAAAATGGACAAAAACTCACATATATCAGAGAATATTCGTTCCATCTCTGGATGCAGAAAAGGAAGCAGAGGAATGAACGAACAGTGAGCAATTAATCAAATCAAGCAACACCAAGAACACCGACAGCAGCAACATCGAATAGGTAAATAATCGATCGATCGCTTGCTTCCACTGCTCATCGTCGTAGATGGACTAAAAACAAAGTCAAAAGTCCAAGCGCTGACTTCCCTTCCTGCTGCTGTCAGTTGGACTTCTTCGCCACGCAGTCAAACAGAATCAAAAAACCTTTCTTTTTCAGAAAACAAAGCAGGAAAGACAATAAAAAAATAGGATTTATGATCACTCCCTTACATGGGAGAACACAACGACTGACGCGAGACTGTGCCGATGCAGTGATGGCGATGAACAAAGATTGAGGAAGAAGGAATGAAGCAGAATAGAGGAGATACACAGTTACTATAAGCGAGCGAACAGGGGAACTCGAAATGGCGGTTTTACTGCCTCAAGCCGCCTCAATCGACCCGGACAATATCAGCTGTCGGATTCGGAATTCAACGGACCTGATCGTCCGGTTCTGTCGAATCGGAAGGGAGATGGAAGCCGGGGAAATGGGGGATTAATTTAAACAAAACGAGCATCACGCGTTCCTCCGGATACGCTGCAGCGCGCATTCTATAATTTGGATTCGGATTGCGAAATCCAGCCGTCAGATATGTCGATTGAGAAGGAAAAGTGGAGCCGAGGTTGGACAGGATCCCGGATAATTCTGCAAGCTCATTGCCTTGTAAGATTTGAGGAGTTGCCAAAAATGGCAGTGGATAGACTTTGGTAGGTTGTCAATTTGACTGCTATTTTTAAAGCAAAATGATGACAATAATGGGGAATTATTAATTCGAATAACACTACTTATTTAATAATTTAGGAAATTAAAATGCACCTGGAAAATGACTGAATTTAAATGATATTTTTTTTTCCAACTTGATATTTTTGTTAGGGTTTTATAATTGTACATTTAGTGATTATTATACTGGTGAAAATAGATTAATTTATCTTGTTAAAATTAAATATATATAAATTTTTTAGCAAAAATATGGTTCTAATATATTTTCAAATACCATATGTTAATTATAAATACGATTTAAGTTTGACTCTTAAAGACATAAAAATTAATAATGTAATACGTCGTTGAATCGACCAAAAAAAAATGATCCCACGATAATTAACTAGAACCGACAAATTTAAAAATAAGTTTGAAAATGATAATATAAATTTTTACTGCTCAAAGTGAGTGTATTGTTTAACGATCTCTGGCTTCTTTAATTTTTTTTTAAAAATATTTACATCAGTAAGAATAATTGATTGTTTCTAGTTACAAATAGTTAAATTAATTCAAACTTCTATACGTGGAGTTTAATCACGAACACAATCTAATGACGCAGAGAAATTAAACTAATCCATTTTAAGGCTTGACGTGTCACTAAACCTGCCCCTTAATTATTATTTTAGTTATTTAATTAATGCAACACCAACTATTATTTAAATATTATAAATATGGAAAACTTAAATAAATAAATTGTGAAATTATAAGCGAGGAGTAACTTGCTGGTTTTCACCTCACCACTTACCTGTTTTGTATTATTTACCATATATATATTTTGTAGTTTATTTTTAAATTAAATAATCTATTTAATTAAATGTACATGAACCTTTTTAACCTCCATTCTTACGTCCCGAGGATTAGTGGGCGTAAGTTCGACACCTCAGATTAATCAAAAAAAAAAATATGATCATCAAATTCCCTAACAATACGATGTATGAATTGTAGTTGTCGATGGTTGTTTAACAATTGTAGTTATCAATTTGTTAGTGAAGTAGATCGTGTTAATAACTATCAGAGATTATTATGAATTACTTCTAATGGTCAATGAAACATTAATTGAGGACAATTAAGTTCATTAAACAATATTAAAAAATAAAAAGAATTCTTGCCTAATTAATTTGTAATAGTGAATCGTTTGAATAACTAAAGGGCGATAGATTTAGTTATATGGATAAATATAATTATCCATAAATGTCCTTCGTATTTTAGATTTCATAATAATTGGAATTAACATCAACTTAAAAAGGAATTTGCAAATTAAAATGCTTGAATTACACATGGTAGTTGAGACTTTGTAGATTGTTTAGTAGACATAGAATTATTCTAATTGATATAGTAAGACTACATGGTTAAGTTAGATCAATAAGTCAAGTTAACAGTCATGCCAGATTGAAAGTCAAGTTAGTAGCAGTTTCGTCCTCAGGTCAATTCGACAAACACGCCTCAGGTCGGCTCTACAGGTTATACACCTTAGGTCAACTCGGTAGGTACACTTCAGATCAGCTCAACAAATACATTTCAGATCAGTTCAGCGAGCACGCTTCAGAGTTATTGAGGTTAGGACATCGACTCCTTGTCTATGGAACGACAAGAATACATTTTCACGTGGTCTTAGTCATGACCCCATGACTTCGGAATGACAGGAATGTGTCCCCACGTATTTCCACCATGATGCCACATCTATGAGGCAACAAAGATACATCCCATGTGATTCCATCCATGTGCTTCATCCTCAGGTGTATAAGTATGCAGAAGGTAGGTGGAAAAAAAGTTCGCATTATAATCCAAAAACTCCACTTTGTCTTCTATTATTTTCTTCTACACTTTCTGACTTGAGCGTCGTAGAGATTTCGCTGAGAGAAATATTAGCTCTCCTTCTCATTCGTTTCGAATTCTTCCACATTTCGGATGATCGCTACGGGGTCCTCTTAAAGCTGAGCCGTCAGAATATAATTTGCTAACTTGTTCAACGACTTTGAACGTTACATGGGACTCAGAAGACTTTGATGATTTATCCATTCCTCGATCTCAGATCGGATCACTAATCATCAATTGTTAATCTATATATGGATTTATTTTTAGTCAAAATTTCATCCCTAAAAAATCTAATGGAATAATTTTTCTTCTCACCACATGAAATCTCAAAAAAAAAAATTGACGGGCTTGCAAGCTCGGGTCATGCTAACGGGTTGTATACCCGTTAACAAAATAAAATTGAAACGGGTTTGGCAATGGGGGGCCGCTCCCAACAGGGGCGTAAGTATGAGATTTTTCATAATATGTGGGGGAAAATGGATAACAAACTTCTAGTACCTTCTAGCCTTTTTTTTTTTTGTTTTGTTTTTTCCCCTTCTCTATTTTCCCCGCTCTACCACCGTCGCCGGCGCCATGGCGGCGGAGATGGCGGTGTCGATGGATGCGATTCCAGTGAGAAAGTGGGCAGGATTCCAGTGAACCCCTTCTGGCGTTCCTCTCCTACTTTTTGTTCGAGTCTCATCCAATCTCCACTTTCTCATCCTCATGGCCATCGGGTACCCCTGCATTAATTATAGGAGCCCAAGGTGTGCGTTAGCTCCTTAGAGGGATTTGCTTACTCGTCGGATTATGAGTTTGCGCACCTACTGTTGTTCAGTCCGTGCGCCATTATCTGTTAACGTGATATATTTATTAATTTTTTTCATCGTTCTGATAGAAATTCGCGTATTTAGAGGTGTTTGTGGTGATTTGATTCCTCGAAAGGCCTGTTCTAAGGGATCCACTATTGCATGCGTATGATCCCTAACTTGCACCGATTGCTGTTCAGTCCGTGCGCCTTATATGTTAACGTGATAGATTTGTTAAATTTTCTTCGTTATGATAGAAATTCGAGTATTTAGGGCTGTTTGTAGTGAGTTGATTCTTCGAAAGGCCTGTGATAAGAAATCTACTATTGCATGCGTGTAATCCTTAACTTGCAACCTAACAAATCTGCCAAAGGGAAAAAAAGCAAAACTATTTGGTCCATTGCTATTGATATCAGATTGAAAATGAAAATTCTAGTTGTTTCTGAAGTTGCTAACAACTTTCTGGCTTTCCGTGCAGCCATGTTATATTATATGAAGGCCATGCGTGGAAGAGGGATTGATGAAACTGGTTATGACTTGTTGCTAGATTTAATTGTACATTTCAGTTGTCAATCGTTAGTTATAGTTTGTTTATGCACAGAATTGCCATTGAGAATTATAATTAAATATGCCATTTTGTTCTTTATAATGATTTTTTTTACCTTGTGTTTTAGATGTTCATTTGGTATACCTTATTATGCTTTAGAAAACTCTGTTAAGTGCTGAAAATGCCATTTCATCCTTGCTTACAAGAGGAAATGTTTCCAGGTGAGAATTGTTTGGCCCTTCAAAATAAAAAAAAAATCAAAAAAATCTTCTGCAATATTAATACAAACCTAGGTGATAGGAAAGAATAATCATCTTTCTCACATTTTCTTTTGTGGTTTATGCCAAATTCAAGTTATATCAATAACAATCAACCATAAGGAATGCAACAAACATCCACTTTCCTATCTGATTGAAGTTATGCATTTTGTGAGCACAATTTGTAGTTATGCATGCTAATTCCCTTCAAGATCAATCTACTTGAAACTTTTATGCTAATTTAACATTTCACGCTTTAGTAGGAAAGCAGCTTCACACATGCTGTTCCTTTGAGCTTACTTATTACTACTGCTTTTGGCATCAATTTTTTTTATAAAAAATAGGAGTGTGTAAAAATCAAGTTTTTCTTGTATGGACAACAGAATTGTAAAAAAAATCAGGTTTCTGCATTTTGCTTTAATGCCTTAGACAACTACTTTCTTCATTAAAGGAATTCTAGTGGTGCTAAAGTCATATCATGTGTGATAAATTATACTTATTTATGGAAGTTGGCTTGACTGAAGCTCAGATAAGTATTGGTTACCTGTTGCTGTTTGAATATATTGTTACTGTCTCTGCTGTTGAAGACACTTTGCATGGTCTGTTTCTCCAATGATGGTTTATATTGAATATACAGTACACGAAGGGGTAAGGACAGCATTTTGTTTCTGTATATAGGCTATGGTTAATATTAAATGTTTATCTTCACGGATTTTCTATTCTACTTGGTGATTTTTGAACTTTGCCTATATTTGTGCTCCTTCCCATGACAATCCATTGTCATGGCTTCTTGGTGCAATTTTGTATGACATATTTCAAGTAGCAATATGTGTGGGCTTGTACTCACAATTGGCACTGCATTTACCGCATTCTTGGTTCAATGAACCCATATTCCAGGAGTGAAGTTTCTTACATGGCTGTTCTACCAGAATGTCTGGATTTACAGCCTGAAAGAAGCACTACTTCATCGAGTCAATTTCAGAGGCTGCAATTATCATTTCTGGTCTAGGCTTCAGTGGATGACCAAATTCCTCTCCGCCTAGACCACTACGGGAATGTGCTACAATTTTTGATGTTCTTGGTGTGGACTTCATTGAAGTTAGCATTTGTTAATGTCACTGTAAGTTTATAGGCTTTGGTTTCTGATGGATTTGACACTTGTTATGTGTTTATTGAGAAGATTTGAACCCCATGAATTGGCATTCACTTTGATATATATAGATAAACAGTTTATGTTTATCTGATCAGTATTTCTATCTATCTCATGAAAACATCCAGTACTATTTTTGTTTGTTCCCTTCTCTTAAATAATATATGTAATCCACATATTGTAATTTTACTTCATTGTGCTCATGCTTTTAACAAGTGGATGTTGAAAGCACACATTATAGTTGAGATAGAGAAGCTTTAAGATGGGAATAATGCAGAAAAATGAGTGTTGGTAGTCGTTAGGCCATTACACTTGAAACCTATTTTAGAACACACTTGGAGAAAGTAGGATTTGAACTATGTTATGTAATCCTAATCACTTAGTTTATTAATTTTGAAAAGGGTATGTAGTGTGCTTAAAGGAGTTTCTTTCATTCATGAATAGTAAATTCGTAAATTACAAGCATTAAATGGTTAGTGTTTTCAGTAGAGGATGAACCAAAATTGCAGGTGTTTTTCTGTTAAGGATGAAAACCACAAGGTTAAAGCTCTCCCGATATTGCCATTATACGAATTTGAACCCTCACCTTGGGAAGAGAAGCCTTTGGATCTGGCTCACTTACCACTAGACTAAGCAATTGTTGGTAAAAAATGTTCCATGATTTGAGATGGTCCTTGGTGTGTAATTTGTGATTTTGGATAATCCACCCAAATTTTTTATAAATGGTGATGTCTTCGAAAGGAGGTTATGCTAGCTAACCCAGATGCCACCACGTTAACATAAGTTGTAGCCAAGATTAGTCCTGTTAGATCGCATTTTGTGCAAATCTGTGATGTGTCATGTTACTTCTCCTTGCATTGATCTTGATTCTTTGGAACTCTTTCTCAGAACTAATGATTCCCCTCCATTCTGTGCAAGGATTTTATCCTGACTATGTTATATTTTTGGTTCAATCGGCACTGATGATCTCGGATTCACGAGGCAATTATTTGTCAAAATAATCACAACTTTCTTATCTTTTGTACCTGTATTCATAACTTCACTAAAATGCTTGAGCTTGTTTTCCTGTTTTAAGGGTGCCTTTTCTTTCCATGAGCCAGTCACCTACAACAGATGGCAGCGAGCTCTCAACAAAAATAACCTTTTGCTGGGAGATATGATCACACTTGCAAACTTTGCATACATTACTTGTCGGTCAACTAATCCTGCAATGGATTCATGGTAAGGTAAAGTGATTCACCTTTTCTTTGCATATGTATATTTTCTAGGTGAACATTCATCATAGTATATACTCTTTGAACAGGGTGTTAATGTGCTTGGCCTTTAGAGTTATTTGCACAATGAATGTGATTGCTTTTACCATTTTGTTCAGGTTTTTACAGCAACAAAAAAAAAAAAACATTTCTCAAACGTGAACGCTACATTTAGAACGTTGAGTTTAAATTGCACTAGGGAACATGAGAAAGAGTATAGCAATCTTCAGTCTCTGAGAGTTTAACCTGATTGGTCTTATCTCCATAACTGGTATAAGCAATGTCTTTGACAAAGTCCCTCCTGCCTTCATGTTCTCTTCTGCAATAAACTGTTGACTTGAGGCATTAATAAACTGATCTCTGCTATTTGTATTTATGCAATTTGTTAATTGTTACCAAAAACATTTTGATATTCTCATTCCAATTACACCACATTTTTCACCTATTCCTTGGCTTCATAAATGCACAGCTGGCCTAGTTGTTGGGCTACTCCATTTCTCCTCAGACAAAGAGTGTCCCCCACAGATAAGTTGACCTACCACTGTTAATACATGTTCATATAATTGTCAAATTACTTCACAGGCTGTCAATGCTTGTGAGAGCGACAGCATATTGAAATAAGGATCATGAAGTTAACAGTGACAGGAATCATGAAGTTAACAGTGACAGAAACTTTCTTATTTTCAACAGGAGGATGTAAATGGGCTCATGTCATTTGGTAGACTTCAATGGTGGAATCTTTGGTAAGGGTACACAGTGAATGAATTCATCCACCTGCTCCTTGAGTATTATGGAGAAGAAAAAAAAAAGGTCTGGAGCACATTTAAGAGGGAAAAAACAATCATGGACTAATGTGAAGGCCACGTTTTGGGAAAATGTCCATTCTTATGAATGTTTACTCCGCGAACAGTGGATACTGTTCTATTACATTTTCACTAACATTAGTACTTGCCTTATCTTTCAGTTGAGATCTAAATGCAAATTGCCAACTAGAGTATTAGGGCATGTGCATCCTACCAATCATGCAAGTCTCCTTAAAACTTTGCCGTACTCAGCTCTTATTAGCGTAGTTTACTTGAGCTGAATAAAGTTGCAGCACATGTGGACACAGTGCTTCATGTTTCTTGGTTTATAGACAAACCATGCTTGGTTATTTGTGTATGGGCAACCACTTTACATTCCTTTAGGTAACACTTTATTTATTGGTAGACAAATCTTCTTTAATTAGGAGGAAATGCTCTCTATTTCATTTTACGGAGCTGCATTCTTTAATCAAAGTCATTGTAGGATTATAATGTCTCTCAATTAGCTGATGATCATGGTAGATATTTCAACTACTCATGTCTTTCTGGAGTCTGAAATGAATCATGGAACTCTGAGGTGCATCATGTCTCATCACCTTCTAGAGCATGTCGTTTCCAACTTCAGTAATTGCAGCTTTAGATTTATGTGTTTCCAATTGATTATTATTTGTTTTTTGTTTTTTTTTTGGGATAAAAAAAGGATTTTGGCTTCGGTGCGACCACACAACAGTAGTTACGTAGCGGTTAAGCGCGGCCGCATTGGCTTTTCGTTTGTTGCAAGCCTCTGCTGCTGTGTGGCAGCAGAGCAGAGCAGAGCAACATCTTCGACTTTTTACGTTTTTCTTTTTCAATCTTTTACTTTGTAATCTTTTTTTTGTTCGTTTTGACTTTGTTACTGATTGTTTCTTGTGGTTCTTTTATAAATAATTAGATCTGTTTATTCCTTTGTTCTCCTCCTGTACCTCCATCGACAAAGCAAGGAAGCATCCGGAGCGTGGACCGAGCCTTGGAGCCGCTATTGGTCTAAAGATTTCATCTTTGCTGTCGATTTGATCGAAAAGGAGTTGACTTGGCTCCGATGGAGGCATTTGGAAGATAGATTGAGGTCGAATCGAAGAGAAGCCTTTCGAGCAGAAATGATGCGGTCGAGAACTGAGACGGCGTTCAGTCCGGTTAAGGAGTCGCCGGCGGCTGCGGCGGATTGGGAGGTACGGCCTGGCGGAATGCTCGTCCAGACCCGCGGAGTCGACGCCTGTCCTCCCGCCCCCACCATCCGCGTCAAGGTCAAGCACGGCGTCGCCTGCCACGAGATCTACATCGGCGCCCAGACCTCCTTCGGTAACAGTCGCCACTTTTCTTCCCTTTTCTTCTGGTTGATCAACGCTCGCTAAGCGTTCGACGACGTGAATGTTTGGACAGGGGAGCTGAAGAAGGTGCTGTCGGCGAAGACGGGGCTCCACCCGCTCGACATGAAGCTGTCATACAAGAACAGGGAGAGGCCGTCGACGGCGTTCCTCGACTCCGCAGGCGTCAAGGACAAGTCGAAGTTGCTGCTGGAGGAAGACCCCGCCGCGCGCGCCAAGCGCCTGCTCGATATGCGCAAGGCCGACAAGGCAGAGAAAACTGCCAAGTCGATCTCCGCCATTAGCCTTGAGGTGGATCATCTTGGTTCCAAGGTAAACTCAATTTCCCCCCTTCCATCCCCAATCTCAAGATCCATTCACAGATGCAATTCATCGAATAGGTGTCGGAGATGGAGGCTATGGTGAACCAAAACCGCAAGGTGGTGGATAAGGATGTGACCGACCTCATTGAATCCCTAATGAATGAGCTGGTCAAACTGGACGCCATTGTTGCTGATGGAGATGTAAATGTGCAGAGGAGGTTACAGGTGAAAAAAAAAAGAAGAAGAAGAAAAAATCGCATCTTTAGCTCATTTTGAACTGTTCTTCCATGGCTTCATCTCTGATCTTTCTAACATGCTTCAAGCAGATCAAAACGGCGCAGAGATATGTAGAAACGTTAGATTTCATCAAGTTCAAGAACACTCAACTAAGCGAACACCATTCCCCAAGTAATCAAATGCTGCAAAAGAGAGATTTACAGCAACCACACAACCCATTTCAACAACAAAACCAGCAGCAGCGGAAGCAAGAGACTGCAGAATTCTATCAGCAAACTCAGCTGCCGGTGGTGATGACAATGAACTGGGAAACATTCGATTCCCTCTTCACGCCATCGACTTCCTCCGCCGCCACCACTGCCTCCTCCACACCCCATGCGAGCTTTGACTGGGAGCAGTTTTGAGCCCGAATTGAAGAAAGAAATACCACTTTCAGAATTTGCAGTTGGTTATATTTTACTTCGGATCAAAATTCTTGTGTGTCTCCATCTACTCCTAGTAGGGTTCATTCGGATCGAATAGAAATAATTGGGACTCCATGTTTCATTTCATCTTGTAGAATGCCTCATCTTGTTTGGTTTTCAGACAAGTGGGAATGAATTCATCAATCATTGCAATGGAAAGAAACAAAGATAGTGTTGTGAAAAAAGGTCAAATTGATGATGTTTGATTCAAGCTCATCATTTAGTTAATCATAATTAGTAGTTTGTGTTCTTAAACTAATACTCGTTTGTGCAAATTTGAATGCCTTTCTTCAAAAACAAGATCATCATTTAGCTTATCATGATTATAGTCTGTGCTGATATGATTGCTTTTCTTCATGTCATCTTTAGGGAGATGCCTTAGCAATGAAGACCCATAAAGAGGCGTGTGTACTTTAGAAGCTTCAGGGCCATGATCAGGTTAGTGGATCTTAGTGGAGTTCATAATTACTTCCTTTTTCTTTTAACCTTTTTCTTTGGTTATTATCATAGACTAGACTATTTTTATATCAATTTTCTTGTCGTTTTTTTTATTATCATTGCTATTATCATTATTATTGTCCTCTTTTTTTGGATGTATGTGAAGAGCCCATTTAGCTTTGTCTTCCAACCCAGTGGAGTTGTTGGATCATTGTGTACAAGTTGTTAATCTAAAATTATTTTTTTATTCGGGTTAAATTTCAAGTTTTTTTTCTTTTCCAATATATAGTGTATTTTTTTTTATAGCTTAGATATGATAGATATATGTTAAAAGTGAGACCTGAAACTCTAATTTTACTCCTAAGGAGTGTAACATGAACTGTTTCTTAAAGTTTTTTTTTCTTTCTTTTTTTCTTTTTTTACCTATTGGCCTTGTTTTATTGTAGTTCTTATGGTGGAATGTCTCGTTACATGGTAAAGTACATACAAAATTATCTTTCAATTTTAAAATAACAAAACAAAAAGAGACAATTAGGCTAAGTGAATGAGTTGGGGGATTCGAAATGGGTTGATAAATCGAGCAAACTTTATAGGTTCAACAAGTTTCGTGGTTGGATGACAAATCAAATGCTCTCAATTAATTGAATAGACCATGCTAATTATATGAATTAAAAAAGTTTCCTTCGAGGCTAATTTGAGCTCTAACTGTTGTATTTGTAGAAATTTTTTCTAAATGGAGTATTCTTCTTGATTTATTTTGATGGTCGATAAAATTTTTTTATGGGATTAGATCGATTGCTCTCGGGATTAATCGGACTAAACGCTAAACTAAATGGGCAAATAGAGCAACTTAATTGAGCCGATAATATCAGCAATTTTAGCATATACAAAGGTTAAATTATTTAATTAAAAATGAATTATTTATGGGCCGAATTGTACTTTGGATCGGCCCAATAGTTACCATAAAACCCAACCCACCCGTAGCAACGAGTACGCTGGCGGTGCGTTTGGGAGGGCGACGGCGACGAAAGTGGTGGCGGAGCGATCGAGGAGGAGGTGGCCTACGCTTGGCTCTCGCGCTCCACAGGAGGTTACGCCCCGTCCCCGGCTTTAGGGTTTCTCTCTACCCTACTCTCTTTCTCTTCATCTCTCTCTCTCTCTCTCGCTTCGATCGTTCGTCTTGTCCGAATGATTGATTTGGTGCTCGATGGATGAGATTTTGTGGATTGCATAGAAAATGGAATCATTTTTCACATTGATCTCGACGCTGTAGCCTGTAGCCCATCAATTCCTTTGTGGTGGGTTGGTCGGAGAGTATCGAGTACGGTGGGCTCTCAAGCGTGCACGAGCAAGATGGCAAATATGACCTATCTGAATTCGATGCAGGCGCTTGTAAACTCGAAGCATCTACCTGGCGTTGAAGCATGCTTCAAAGAATTAGCGGAATCCAGACATCTCTGAGGATCTAACGTATTGATAAGAGTTTATATCAATGGGGGAATGCGAGATCAAGCTGAAGCCATTCAAAGCATTCTAAGATGCAATTCCAAACACGGGAGATCTTTATGGATTCATTCATACTATCTATCCAAAAGAAAACTCTATCTTTCATCTTAATCTCATTTCTTTCTTTTTTTTTTTTGGTTTACATTCAATCTTTTTTAACTTTTCATTCATTTATGCTATCTTTCATCCTGATCAAATTACTAATTGGAAATTTACTATGACTCTGTGGAAGCTATCACTGTAATCAGTTATTTCCAATTAGCTTGGGAATAAAACTGCTGGTGCTTGCATTCAGCTCATGCCGACCTAGGAGATTCCATATTCAATGGCAAACACCTTGTGATATGTAACAGTAACACACAAAACTTTGTACATTTAGTTGTGCATTTAAACAACCATGTGTAGTTCTTAGTTGTTGAGATCATGATTTGGCTTTAGTATTTATTCTTTTGCTAATATTGATTATCATTTTATAGTCTGGTCAACTGAGAATTTGAATCAGATCCAATCTTCATGTAAACATAATCTCCTAACAGTGATTGTTTGATGTGAAATGAATAGGGTGAAGGAGGTGCTAGGAGATCGATTTCTTGGTGAAGAGGACTAAAATCATCCATGTATTTTCATCATTCTTCATCGTATAACTCTTCAGTGTAGGTGAGTCTTCTCCCTTTCTTCACCATTACTACTGGTCACTTGCGTTAATGATGCACTCGACACCGTTGGCACCTCCTCTAATGTCAGCTCAGCCCAGTTGATAGGTTCTATTGTGTGGCAGTAAACAAATATTGTGAGACGGTATTAGTGATAGCGACCGAAGGAAAAGGGAGGCAATCAAGCGCACAACGGAGACAATGGAGACAAATGTTGATTCGTGAGGTGGTCGCAAACACAAGAGAGCGCATCATTATTCTTTTTCTAGCATGTTTCTTTCACTTTTTACCAATATTTTGGTGAAAACAAAGCAACTCAACTCCTTTCTCTAAAACAGTTCGACTTTTCTTGATGTTGAGGTTGATGGAAAAAAAAACTTAATGACTTCATCCACCTCAACATCAATTGGTTGTCACTTATCATTAGTTGACCGATGTCTATCCAATTAAGTCTCGCAGTCGAGTTTTGAATTTTTTATTATGTCATCTGTAGTTGACTGATTATAATAAGTCGAGTAGAACAATCGAGGTTCAAACTCTTTGTTCGCTTGAATAGTAATATCAATCGATTGATCACATCCGAAATTCTTGTAAATCCCATCAAACCCTTATAAACTCAAGGTTTATGATTTATCAGTCAACTGTTGCACCATATCAGTCGACTGATACCTCAATTTTACTCCTAATCGAGGCTAATTTTCGGTTCACCTAGTATTCGATTGATCTCAATCTATTAGGGTTTTTCTCGCCTAGTATTTGATCACTCATGATGTGTCGAGATTTACTTATACTCGCCCATTGGTAAATCAAAGAAATGAATACTAAGTATATGTGTCTGTTATTATATCGGGATTAAGAGCCTGTACAATATAATATCTGAGGTCCGATTCGATTATGTAGTCAGCAATAAATCGAATCACCTCTAAATCGGTCCTGCTCAATACACACAAAGTGTACTAGTGTGATTTTATGGTCAAGACAAACCAATACCAAATCACACTACAACCATACCAATGGTTTGTCCAAAGTCATCTCGGTTGTGAGCCTTTACTTATACTTTACAAGGAACCGATAACATGATCTCCTGTGTTACACCACACACCATGTTATCTACAATGTAATGTATTAGACAATATGCATACTGTTAGTAATATATGAGAGATGTCCTAAGGCAATCGCCTTATGTATGAACCATTTATATGATAAATGAAAATTCACTATTTGAGTATACATGTTTTCATGTATTTGATTGGATCTTAAACTCATTTACTGAATGTCCACGATACGATTCACAGCATGAGAGAATTTTTTATTGTGTCATCTGTAGTTGACTGATTATAATAAGTCGAGTAGAACAATCGAGGTTCAAACTCTTTGTTCGCTTGAATAGTAATATCAATCGATTGATCACATCCGAAATTCTTGTAAATCCCATCAAACCCTTATAAACTCAAGGTTTATGATTTATCAGTCAACTGTTGCACCATATCAGTCGACTGATACCTCAATTTTACTCCTAATCGAGGCTAATTTTCGATTCACCTAGTATTCGATTGATCTCAATCTATTAGGGTTTTTCTCGCCTAGTATTTGATCACTCATGATGTGTCGAGATTTCACCTATCTATCATCCGGTCATCCTTGACCTAGCATCATACTTAATAGCTTCGTACTTTCTTTCTTGTCCCTAGCATTTGGTTAATCTTGATCCGTTAGGATTTTTTCAATGTCAAGCATTCGATCTTCCTTGATCTATTTGGACTTTTGCATCTAACATCCGGTCTTTTTTAACCTATTAGGACTTTCATTCACATGCTAAGTGTTCGATTCTTCATGATCAATTTGGACTTCATCTACTTCATGCATTCATCACACATGAAGTAATTGATCCTCCATGACCCACTTGAATTTCATCTTTTGCTAACTCTTTATTGGACTACTGACCGCCAAGTGTTTTGTTCTTCATAATTTACTTAGTCTTTTCTATCTGTCAAGTATCCAATCAACTTTGATTTACTTGCCTTCACTCAATAAACTTCTATCAAATACTATATCCATCATGATCATCCTGATCCAAGATCAATTGTACCAATAATCTTCCTCTTCAATACTCTCCATTATGATTAACTCGAGTTGAGTCACCTTTGAGCAACAATCTCTCTCTCTCTCGAGAAGTATTGCTCGGTCACATATTGTTCAAACATTAAAACTCAATTCAAACTCAACTTGAACTTGCTTAAACTTAGGATTGTAAATGAATCAAGCATTCGTGAACAAGTTTGGTGTTCAACTTGTTAAGAGCTCATCTATGTTTGTTCAATAGATATCAAGTCAATTAAATGAATAAGCTTGAATTTATGAGCTTGTTTATACTCATTTGAATTATTTATACTAACCGATCAAATAAATGTTAAAATATTAAAACTTCAAACAAACAAACAAACATACTTGATAATATTTAAACAAGCTAAGCTTAAACAAGGTCGAATCAAGCTTGATTCGAGTTTGAACTAAGTTTGATTTAGAAGCTTGATATCAATTAAACAAGTCAAGCTCAATTCAAGTTTGAACCAAACTCAATCTAAAAAAAAAAAAAGAAATCAAGTTAAGCTTGAACAACTGTTTCAATAGTTTGGTTAATTTTAGATTTAACTCGGTTCGGTTCAATTCGGCTTAGTCATCTTATCAAATAAATTTGAATATCATAAAATTTGACTTGATTTGGTTCGTTTACGGTCATAATTAAATTTAAACTTGACTATAGGACGACTGCACCAACAATTAGCACCAATCTTGAAGGATTTCTTGCAATTGTTATGCGTGCAAATCATTGAAGAAGTCTTTAAACTGTTCTATAGGTTCAGCTGTTGATGTATCTTTTGCTCAAGTATGCAATGGAGATATTACTGGCAGAGTCGAGTGTCATTACTAGTTTCTACTTGAATGGAGTTCGGTCGTCGCAATTTTTGTAGCAGTTATTGGACTTACAGTTCTTCTAGTTAATGCCCGTTGTAGGTACTCACACAAGCAACTTGTTCGAAGATAGGTATGTATAGTCTCTCATATAGCACTTGCCTCAAATTATTTAAACTCTTATCAGTTTCTTGTTATTGTTGTCGATAGCAAATTTTGTTAGGATCCCAAATTTTAGTCTCATTAGGAATACTATTAAGCTTTGATTTTACATCGACATACACAATGCCACAGTATGTGATCTCTGCATCGATCACATTCGTCGCGGCTGAAGTTCTTGACGGTAAAGTATTTATCCTCGCAGATACTCGTATTTCAGCATCCTAAACATAATATATTCTCAGCCAAACGACCGGATTCATCACTGGCACTGCCTAGTTGATGTTTCTGGTCGACAAATATTGAGTTTCACTTATATCCAAAACTGGAAACTAACCACTTGATTATTGCAGCAAAAGGTGATAATGTTCGCTCCGAGCGCTCTTCTAGACCGGTCCCTATAACACGTGCAGGAAGTCTACCATCCGGTACCCACCCGAATCGCTTAATTATCGAACAATGCTATCTTGCAGGTGTCAACTTAGCACTCTTTTCTCAAGTAATGTCATTTCGCCAGGCTCATGGAACCTACATCGGCAGTCGGCTTTCGACAGAAGCAGGAACTCTACTGCGAGTGGTCCCGACGACACAATTGAGAAGGCTCCTGAACATTTACCTTGTTCCCTTCTGTGACCATCTGTTTAGGTTCAATTGCTGCCACTCTCCTCGCCTACAACGTCTCCATGTTCTAACAACCCTTTTGGCCAACAGCTCACACATAAAATGTGTAGCCGGTATATTTCAATTAAGCGAGCAAAAAGTGTGTGAGATGTATTCGAATTGTAATGGTGTGCAAAGATCTCGAGTCGACAATCCAAAAGGCCTTGCACTAAGGCAATTATGCTTCTTTAGGCCTTGTTTCGGCATGACCTTTAAACTATATGTATTCTGGAGTTAGATATCGATGAAAATACGATTTGATCAATTAGTGTTTAAAACGTGATTGGACAGATTCTCGTCGACGAGCCACGTGGGGTCCTCACTCACCATTTACTAATGGGTGGTCCCCGAGCCTTGGGAGCCGGTTGGCCCCAGCTGTTTTCTTTATAGGTCGCCACGCGTACCTTTCAAATTCCACCCATTTTTTTACCCGTTCCCTTTTTGCTTTCTGCGTTAAATAGCGGAGGCGTCCACCCGGCCAACAATTTCACGACACGTGTGCGGAAAAAGGAGTAACGAACCTAATCAGTACGTACAGATCGTCTGTCCCGTCGGAACTGCAAGGTCGGGTTCCCGCATGCGAGCCACGAATGCAATGACGTCACGATTTTCCGGTCAGAGAAGCGAGAATTCGTGTTTGCTGTGTCGAGTAGGACATCGGATTGGGACACCAAGCGATGAAAGAGATGACAGAAAACGGATTTGGTACCTTATCCGCGCTGTGCCCCGCACCGTCGGATCGAGGCCGGGGGGTGGGGGGACCGATCGGATCGGACGGCTCACAGCGCAAGAAGTTGGGGGCGGCAGGTTGTTGTTCTTTCCTAGCCGTCCGATCTCTGCCAGGGACCCACTTGGCCTACCGAAGATTAAAGATGAAGGTGGTTCCCAGAGTTTAGTTGTTTATCTGCAACCACCCCACTCGAGAGCAAGGAGCGACCGAGGCATCGGTGGCAGGTGGCGGAGGCAGCAATGGATTCTCCGGCGAGGGAAGATGAAGGCGGCGCAGGTGCGAGTAGTGGCGCAGCGGGAAGCAGCTGCGGTGGCGGAGGAGGACAGGTGCACCGTCTGATTGCACCGAAACGGGAGCCCATGGCGTTCCTGGGGATCGGCGCACTGCCTATCATTCGGCGGCCCGCGGCGAGGACTAAGGACCGGCACACCAAGGTGGAGGGGAGAGGGCGGCGGATCCGGATGCCAGCCGCCTGCGCTGCCCGGATCTTCCAGCTAACCCGCGAGCTAGGGCACAAGTCGGACGGCGAGACCATCCGGTGGCTACTCCAGCACGCGGAGCAGGCCATCATAGCGGCCACGGGGACCGGCACCGTCCCGGCCATCGCCACTGTGGTCGACGGCGCGATCAAAATCCCCACGGAGGCTCTGTCGTCGTCCTCATCGGCGGGCCTGGTGTCTACCTCCGGGGAGGAGGAGTCCGCCGCGAAGCGGCGGAAGAAGCTCCAGCCGACGCGAGCGTCGGTCGGGGCCACCGCATCCGCGGTCGCCCCGGTCGCCGCTTTCTATCCTGTCCAAGACCCTCTGCTCCAAGGTGGGGGCGCCGTCTCCATATCCACGGGGCTGGCGCCGATCTCTCCGACGGGGGTGGTGCCGATGTGGGCGGTGGGCGGCACGGCCGCCGCGTCCAGCGGAGTGAGGTTGCTACCACCAGGGGCACTGTGGATGATGCCTCAGGCGACTGGGGAGCCGTCCGGACAGCCGCAGATATGGGCGTTCCCACCCGCCTCGCAGTTCATCAACCTCGCCGGAACGCCTCCCGTTGCCGCGACGTATCCAGGCGGCATGGTCGCCTCCGGCGAAACCGAAGGGAGGAAGCAGGAGCTGCATCTGATGGGAGGGACCCCGCCGGAGGCGGACGAAGACGAGGAGGATGCGCCGTCGGAGTCGGAGGAGGACGAGGCCTAGGTTTTCATTTTTTAATTTCGCCCCCAATGAAACTGAGTGCGAAATTGTAATTTGTAACGTCCGCAAGGGTGCCGGATGCAAAATTCCGCCTCTTTTCCCTCGCTGGGGAGGCCGCCGCGCACGTGCGCGCGATTCGTTGAAATATTTTTTTCCCGAATTATCAATTGGGCGGTCCCCACTCCCACGCCGGTTGCGATGTGCGAGCGTGGTCAAAACTTGCTCCGTGGGCCACGCGGGCGTACCGTCACATGTGCCGCCTAAGCTTGGGGTCCATGTGCCGGTGGGCCACGTCGCTAGTAATTGGATAGACATGAAAGCGCAAGTTACGCTCGTCAGGGAAAAAAAAGAAAGCGGGTGGCTATTTTCGAGTCCGATTAGAAAGATCAGGCAAAGTAAATAGCCTTTCGATGGATTCCTGAGAAGTGAAGTATAATACTAAACAGTCAAAATAACACATACAAGAAAACGTAAGAAAAGCAAATCGACTCGAATGAAATTCTACATAATGCAATCAGCAGACATGGTCGATCGATAAAATACAATGACATTTTTCCATAAATTAAAGAGTAAATGTCTAAACGCAAGGATAAATTTCATTCATAGTTTCTCCTATCGCTTCTTTGATTCCGAATCCAACCCAGCAATGCTTCGCTGTTGCGACTGAAAATGGTAGAGTTGCAATCCATGTGCCGGAAAGATCTGAGCATTTATCGTTTGTTGTCGATCCACACTCTTCGATAGTTCACTCTCCGTGATTTCGCCGGTTGCAAGCTTCAGTCGCTGAACCTCTGCGGTCAGCGTATCGTTGATGGCTGCACGGATGAGAATCAAGAAGAGTAACTCAAAAGTAGTCTCACTAGAACAAACAAAACAAGGCCACAGAGACCTCAGTGAGAAAATTTTCACAGACAGAACAAATAAACTTAGATTTAGACAGTAGTAGGATGCAGATGACCGAAGTTTAGATATCGCGACTTCAATGCCTTCCCGACGTCAATACTAAATTGCCATTGCATCAAGAAGCACAAAAAGATCCCGACTTATCGTATGAACAAGAAGAAATAGCCGATCCCAATAGCTACCTTATGAAATCACCAAGAAGGTTTCATTCTTTATTACTATTAGGTGTGTTTGCGACTAAATTAATCTACAACCAATTCAGATTGAAACTTTAAATTAGACCACAAAGAAAAATAATCTGTTGTCAGTATCAAAACTAAGAATCATGCAATCCACCATTTTAATGACAGCAGAAAGGAAAATGTCAGTGTTTAACAGGGGATAAACATGCAAGTTAATCACAAAGAATGCAGAATTTTTCATATTAACAAGGCCTTGATACAAAGTAGCACACAATTTTATTTAAACCTTTCATAGCCTCGATACAAGAAACTTAAATATCCAACAAATGAGACAAACAAGAGAACTGTAATCAAGAATAAACCAATAATATATTGGTATTGGCACTTGAAGTATGAGTTAAATCTCAAGAAGATTTAAGAAAATCCTCTACATAATAGAATTTGTAATGATCCATTCATAATATTTGATTCTTATAAGATAATAGATCTAAGACATCCAAGGCTATTTATTGTTCAAAATGATTCTATGCCCATACATCTTAACTATTTGGTTCTAACATTCTCTTCAAATTTGGAGCTTTGAATTTTAACCTAATTACACTCTCATCGATTAGCAGAAGGTTGTTGGCAAATAACATTGAAAAAGAAGATTCATCTTGAATATGATAAGGTAATTCATCTGATGAAACTAATTTAAAAGATAAACACTCGCAGGAAAACCTTGTTGTAAAGCTGCAGCTATAGGAAAATGACAATGCCGTGAAATTACCGTCTCTCAGTTGTGCCTGTTGCTCCATGGCTTGAAGCCGAATCCTAAGCTCATTGTTCTGGCGCGTCAAGCCTGCTGAATCCCTCTGCGAAAATGATACAAAAGTATATGAAGAATCGAAACAAGGATCAAGTGAAGAGGACTGATCGTGCTGAAAATACAGGCAATTCAATTGAACATAGAAGATAACACAGACCTGCAGCAAGGTCAATCGTGCAGATAATGTAGTTGCTTCAGTCTGCAAAGTTTGCACCTTGTGCTCCAATTCCGATATGTACCTCATCTTCCGCTCCTTCGATCGCGCAGCAGATTGTCTATTGGCTAAAATCCTGTCAGAATAGAAAAAATAGCAGCTTTTGAGCATTTTGAAGAGAGGGAAGAAGTGCAAGAAGTTGAATTTTGGGGGAAGCTGAGCACCTCTTGACTCTTCTTGGATCTGCTAATGCCATTTCTGCAAGCTTCTCATTCGCCATTATCTTCTTGATCTCGACGCTGTTGAACTTGGCATTGAGAAACTCCGAGTTCAGCACATTTGGAGTGCCGTCCAAAGAACCACTGCGCGAATGATGCGCCGTTTGACTTGCCGAAGAAGGCAGCAGCTGGGGAGATTCGTCCCCGAAGCGAAGCTTCCCTGAGAGACTATCCATGGAAAGGCTCCTGAAGTGGCGTGTAGTCACCGGATTAAGATCGCCCTCGACGCTCCTCTTGTCACCGGAGTGGTCCATGGAGCTACTCTCCGCCTCGTTCTCACTGCTATCGGCCATGCTAGTCCTCATCCCGCTCAACTTGTTGCTATCCAGATCTCCGTGCTTCTCCTCCATTCCTGACGCATCGAGCGCATCTAAGTTCATGTAAGCATTAAAGAGGTCATCGGCGGCGTCCCCTTCCGACTTCCCCTCTGCGCTGCTCTCCGTCTCTTTCTCCCACTCGGCCTCCTGCTTCACTTTCTGGGGCGGAGGAAGAGGGCGCGGTTGCCAGAGCATCGCCGATGTGGTCCCATCGGCCGCCATGGGACCAGATGAGGAAGCAGACTGGAAGATACCGATTGGGACATCGCTCTGCGACCGTCGGTGAGCGTTTCGAGGAGGCAAGCCAGAAGAATCGAAGGGTGTAAGGATGGGGGTAGGCGACGAGGCACCCAGGGCGGAGAAGGTTGGGTTTTGGGAGAGAGATCGGAAGTGAAACGGATGAGACGGTGAAGGCACACTAGGCGGAATGCCGGGCCGCACGAAACCACCGTGGCGGAAGAAAACAGCGCCTCCTTCCGGAACAACGACCGACGAACACGAAGACGAGGTCGCCGGCGATGGCGGTGGCTTAAGTCGCTGCATCAGGTCGCCGCGAGCGGCCTCCGCGTCGCCCATCTCCACTCAATGCCCAGAAAGGCAACTGAAAAGGAGACAAAAAACGAATGGGATAGTCGGCGAGGTGTTCAACGCCGGAGCGGCGCATACGTCGGCGACCGGCGTTCGTACTCCACTTCCGTGTGAAGGAAGAAGGCAGAGAGGGGGCGACGAATCGGGTAAGCTTTTCGGGGACGCCGCGTGAATTTAAGAGGCGTTTCGTTTCATTCCGCGTCCTTTCCGAATGACTGGCATTTTACCAACACACCCCTTCCACAATTCAATATTTATCCAAACACATTCAAATCATTTATTTTATTTTCTCAAAAGAAGTTTCCAAATTATTTTTTTTTCCCCACTATTAAGTCTTGCTTTTATTTTTTTTCCTTCCTAAAATTTTGCATATTAATGTATAAATCAAAATTTGACAAAATATCATACATATAGATGTTTAAATCTTCCAAATACTTTAGTGTTAAATTTAGAATAAATTTATGGTAGAATTAGTAAAAAAATAATATAAAGAATAAATGGATCATTAACTTCTAATATTTGATTAGTGTGATAAAGAAATTTTTGAGATGCATTCCGATATAATATATATATATATATATAGAAATGCATTTTGATACACAAAAATTATACGATAATTTAAACATATTCAAAGTTTGATATTTAAAAAATATATATATCATGATTTGAGAATTCCTAAAGAACGTACTTATTTTCTGCTTTATTCCTTTTCTAAAATTCAATTTTCTGTGTTGTTGATTTTGAAAATCAACACTATTTTAGTGATTTTCAAAAATTACCACAATATTAATATTGATTTTTTAAAAAATAAACACTACAGTCAATATCATAATGATCTTAATCAATTATGATTGAATTTAATTCGAGCCCAATAAATTTTATAATGATCCCGAGTTCAACCGTACTCTAAAATTTACGCTTCAAGATTTTCTAACTATACATAGTAAGTTATTAAAAATTCAATTTCAGTGTTAATTGAATTTTACATAAAAGACTTAGAATTAAAGTTGCATATCATATTTGTCTTATATATATATTTTTCACTTTCTATATAAATTTCATGACTTTCAATTCTCTAATTTCACCAATAAATTTTTAATCAAAATTTGTTGATGAACTTAGTTAATTTTAATTGAATCTAATCTAAATATGATATATTTATACAGTACCTCTTAGTATCACTGTGATCAAAAGTTTATTTTAAGAGCATTTTAGTTGTACTAATTTTCGAAAATCAATATTATTGTGGTGTTCTTTTAGTCTCACACAGTGTTAATTTTCCGAAATCAATATTCAGAAATTAACCTCATAAAATTTTAAATTTTAATAGAGGAGTAATATATAAAATAAGTACCTCGTTTAATAATTCTTAAAGTATTATAGGTCTTTTGGAAAATTTCAAATTTTGTACGTTCCATTTAGTAAATTATCGTAAATTATGATTTATGAGGTACCTTTTTGGAAAATGCGCTTTCTTAACGGTGTTTCCTTTCGGCACAAACATTTCGAACCCTGCCACTCGTCACCCAATTTTCTTACCTTCGTTCACAAGCGACCAACAAGGAGGGCCCGCTCTCTCACCAGATTTAGTCAAGTGCAAAGCTGCCAATTTAAAGGCGGATCCGGTCCGGTTCAGATCGCTGAACCGGGAACAGATTCCGAAATGGATATGGAAACTCGCAATTAATATCGAGGCATAAATAAAGTATTAATTGCATCAAAACTAACAATTAGAGCAGCTTTTTAATTGGATTTGGGAACAAATCGGGGCAATTAAACCACTAATTAAGCTGATGATTACGAGATCTAAGTCAAATCTTTCATTGCCAATTATTTATTTATTTATTTATTTTCTAATTGCCGATTGAAATGGCGTAACAGGCACGTGAGCGGGTTGAGGTTTCATTAACATAATTTATGATGGCGTATTAAATATTCTGTTTATTTTTCCTCATTATCAAATACATTATTCAATATGAAAATCTCGATGCATGAAAAAAAAAAATAGTAAGAAAAAAAAAATAATGTCTCTGGTCATCACTTCACCATTCAAAGCATTCAATTCCAACAACAAAAAACCAGCTAATTTTTTTTTTTCAAAATTGAATTTTCTCAATGCAAAAAATTTAATATTCGAGTAATTAAGTTAAATTAGCATCCTCGAGTCAACGCAATCATAAATAGATAGCTACTTGTGCAGCTAAAAAGGAAAGATTTAATCTTATGACTTTTTCGTTTTTTATCTTGACTAAAGAATTATTATTAAATTAAGTCAAATTGAATTAAATTTTATATTATTTAGAGTTATTTGATAAAGTAATCTATAACCAAAGACGAAAGAGGGAAATTATTGTCCGGGCTCCACGTAAGATATATCGTTCTGTTATGAATTTAAAAAAAAATTATTCGATTGATAAAATACAATTTCGGAGTTGAATCGTTGTTCAAAGATGATGAAACTGTGGAATCCGAATAGATCCGTAAAAAAATTTAAGAGTATTTTTTTAATTTATTTTTGATGGCCCATATAAACCATTTGAATTTTGATTTTATCCGATTTAATTATTGGTGAGATGTTTTAAAGATACGTGAGATTTCATTTTATGGGACCACCGAGAGTTCGATATCCAATAAAAAAAATTATTAGGCGGAAAGTCTCTCGTTGACATATCGTCGAACACCCGAAAGGCTTCGGGTGCGGGTCGGCGGTGCGGCGCGGAGGCGGAACAGCATGGCGATCCCGGAAAAGCGAATCCTTCACGCGCATTCCGTCGAACACTTTGCCTGCGAAGCGAACGACGCCGCACGCACTTGGCGTGCATGCTCGCAAGGCCACTGCCTGCGTCGCTGCGAGAGCTACGTTCCGTTGCCGACGGAGGGGTCGCCCGGCCGGATGCCCGGCGCAAGCGTGGGAGTACCTTCCTCCTCATCGGGTCGGCGAAGAAAGCAAGAGCCTTCTCTCCGTGGACATTCCTCGCGAACCCCGGCAACCCTCGCGGCCCCGGCGATAACATCGGTCCCAGCTGGTGATCTCCGAAAACCAGGCGGCGGTTCCTTAATTCGACGTCCCCAAACTTCATGCTGCCATCCATTATGGTGTTCCAAGGTATCAAAGTCCGGTGAGGCATTGCGTCGAACATTTTGTCTGCATAGTCACCGATGTCGACTGTTGACCTTCTATTTTATTCTAAATTTTCTTCTAATTCAATCATTTATTTATAATCTACTCTCTCATTAATATTTTTATTACTGCTATTTTCATATCGCGTTTGGAAAAATATTATTGAGAGTCCCCATTTCGTAATTTTAACACTTTCCCAGTGGCACGCTCGTAACTCCAACCGTGAAAGGGCAGCCACACCGGTCACCTCTACCTAAATATTAAAGAAAAAGGGCAGAAAATGCCCTAATAATAAACCAAATTTAACGCCTCTTCTCTCTTCGCCGTTGTGGGAGAGCGACGCCGACACATTTCTCCTTCTCCCGTCTCCCCTTTCCCCTTCTCGATCGGGATCTGCGCACAGGAACGGCCATGGCGATCGAATCGAAAGCGCATTCTCCACCTCTTCCCCGCATCAATGCCGGATTTGCGTTCGCATTGGTAGTGTTGTCGCTCCGGATCGGGTCGGGGATGGCGGAGATCCGGGAAATGGCGGTGCGGTCAGACGCCCGGTCCATCATCCCCTTCGATGAGTTCGGATTCACCCGGAGGGGCGGCCTGGAGCTCAACGTCTCCGGCATCTCCTTCTCCTCCGATTCGTCGACTGACGATTTGGACCTCACGCAGCTGGGATTCTTTCTGTCGACTCGGGACGCCTGGATCCACGTACTGCGACAGCTGCAGGACCTCGACATCACCTGCGCCCTCCAGTCGGAGCTCGTCCGCGTCGTCTACTCCTTCGACCGATTACTCCCGCCGCCCAACCCCTCTGGCGTAGCCGTTGCCCGCGCCACCACCTTCCGAGACGCCGTCAACCTCACCGACAGCCCCGGTCAGTTCACTCTCGTCTTCGCCAACTGCCTCCCGCTGCTCCGCGTCTCCATGGACGTCCGCTCCGCCATGTTCAACCGCCCGGACCCTTACGACCCTTCCTCCCGCGCCTACCTATCTGCAGGCGCCGCTGTGCTCCCCCAAGTTTACTCCTATCTCTTTTTCGTGTACGCTGCTCTCGCTGTGGTTTGGGCTGCGACCCTCTTCCGGAGGCGCCGTTCCGTCTTTCGCATCCACTACTTTATGCTCGCTGTTGTCGTCCTCAAGGCCCTCAACCTCCTCTGTGAGGCCGAAGACAAGTCGTACATCGAGCGCACAGGCTCAGCTCACGGTTGGGATGTCCTCTTCTACATCTTCAGTTTCCTTAAGGGTATATCCCTCTTCACCCTCATCGTCCTCATCGGCACTGGCTGGTCCTTCCTCAAGCCCTACCTCCAGGATCGCGAGAAGAAGGTGCTCATGGCCGTGATCCCACTCCAGGTCGTTGCGAATATCGCCCAGGTCGCTATCGACGAGTCAGGACCCTACGCCCGCGACTGGGTCACGTGGAAGCAGGTCTTCCTCCTCGTCGACGTTGTCTGCTGCTGCACTATCCTCTTCCCTATCGTCTGGTCCATCAAGAACCTCCGTGAGGCTGCCAGGACCGACGGAAAAGCAGCTGTCAACCTTTTGAAGCTCACCCTCTTCCGCCAGTATTACATCGTTGTCATCTGTTACATCTATTTTACTAGGGTGGTAGTTTACGCCCTCATTACAATCACTTCTTACCGATACCTGTGGACGAGCGTGCTTGCTGGGGAGTTAGCCACCCTTGGTTTTTACGTCTTTACTGGGTACAGGTTTAGGCCTGAGGCTCATAACCCTTATTTTGCCATTGATGATGAAGAGGAGGAGGCTGCCGCTGAGGCGCTCAAGCTGGATGCTTGATGACTATGAATTATGAAGTAAAAATACAATCCTTTTAGGGGCGTCCAAAAAATTGTACTTTCTGATGGGATCAAATTGATGCACCAAGAAAATATCCGGTAAGCCAGAGATTAGAGGTTGGCACCAGTGTTCTTATTTTTTTTTTTTTCTGTTCGTTTTCTTTCTTTTTGTATGTTACCGTGCTTCACATTGTTCCTCATTTATCACCTGAGCATGTAAAATCTCGTTCATCTGCTACCAAATTATACATGCTAGTTAATATTTGTTTTTAATAACTGTTACATTCTTGTTGTATATAGAAACTTCCTTGGCATTATTGTTCTTTGACACTTTTCAAGCTTCTAATATTGATGGTTTAGATGTTTGACTATGTTAAAAGTATCATATATCACCACAGTTCTCTGTTCTAGATGATATGCACTTGACGAATTGATGCAGCAAGTACTAGAATAGCTAGTACTTGTGTGTTTTTAGAAAATCTTCCATTTTCTAGTATTTTTCTTCTTCTCTCGATTGATGCCATTATGACATGGGGTTGTGAATAAGAGTTTTAAAAGGTAGATATCTGATTAATGCTTCTCCATGCCTTCTGATTTTGTTTTGAAAGTATCTCTCTGCATTATGATGTTTGTTGGATTTAGGATGCATGCTAGGATTTCATAGATGTGGAAGATTGCATTTATCTAGCAAATTTTCTTCTCATTCTGTCGAATCAATATCTTACTCTTTTTCTTCAATCACTCCTGATGATGCATATATAAAAGCAATTGGATCATGGTTGTCAGATTTAAATTGTATCGTGAATTGTTTTTTAAATCAAGAATTATATCAAATTGTAAATGTATAGTTCAGATTAAAAGGAGCAAGTTAAAAATTTCAATCTTATGTGGAATTATTTTTACATTTTAAAACATATAAAATAATTGGTAGCTTAACATAAATATGAATCTTCACACTTACATTGATAACAATGAACATGTTATTGTCGATTTCATTTCAGTTTGAAATGAAGTGGAATGTGCTGAGAACAGTTCAATGCAAATGCTTCTCGTTGGTATCAACATAGTTAAAGAGAGAAAGAAATTGAAGAACATGTTTCATGAAGAGAGGAATGAAATTTGATTTTGACTTTATAACCATTGTCTTCACGGTCATTGGTGAATGTCTACTCCACCTAGGTCATTTTGCCTTTGTATCTATGTCATTATTGTCTTTGAGATACTTTTTTTTTTTTTTTTTTTTTTTTTTTTTTTTACCTTTGCACTTCTTTCTGTTATATTAAAACTTTCCTTTCCTTCTTTTGCAGTGGTTTTGGTTTTAATTTTTAATCAATTAGGTTTAACTTGAGGCCTTGATTAATGTGCTTTTATTTTCCTTTCGTTGAATTGTTTAAAATAAGATTTTTGCTGAATCATATCGAGTTGAACCATCACAGTTCTTTTAAATCCTGTTTCATATGTATGATGCATATCTTTAAACTGAGTTGTAACGTAGCTCACAAATACGAACGACTAAGTGGAATGCCTGTATTATACCCATGAATATTAACACTAGATTATAAGTATTTAATCTAACTCCTATCTAATGCTGATGTTTACTGTCTACTGGAATGTTTCTGCAAAGAGGTCCAGACCCTGCCAATCGAGGTCAATAACATTCAATAACTTGGATCGAAATTGGCACGGTACCATGTCAATCTAGATGGAGCCCTGTTGTTGATTTACTCTTAACAAATGGTAGGAATTTGTTATCTGTTTGTGTTTAAACTTTCTGGACTAAGCTTATGTTAAACCACATATTCTTTTGTGTATTTAATTTTGCATTTGTTTCTTTCTTCTACCATTATATGTACTCGGTGTGTGTTTGTGTTGCTTGGTACTAGCCTCTGAGAACACGAATTAATCTTCTGTAAATGGAATCACTTTTGTGGACATTAAAATGGACGAAGGCTTCTTTGCTACTGGTGGTAAGATGTCTGTTCTCCATCAATCTTAACACATAATTCGTGTGCTCTGATTTTTGTCATTAATTTTTGTTTGGTTGAAAATTACATATATAATTTATTTTTTGTCCTTGTCTACAACTTATAGAAGTTCTTTAAAACAAACTCTAGTTCTTCCGAAATTTTCTGAGCCATTAGAAAAATATTGACATTAATTAACAATTTACACTACTAATTAATTAGCTGTTATAGTTAATAATTAGTCTCATCCCTCATTGACTAATCAGCCCACCAAATTAACAATTCCCTCTCCGCCTCTTAATTATAACTTCCAATACTTCATCCCCGCGACCTCTCTCTCGTTTCACTCGGGTGTTGATACGCTCTGTGTCCCCTTTGTGTGACTGAGGAGCGCGGTCACATGGCGGCCAACGGTGTCATGCAGTGCGTGCCTTCAGTGCCGTATCTGAATTATATTTTAAAAAATATTATTAATAGATTAATTTTTAGGTATTTTAAAATGTGATTTAGATTTTTTTTTTAAGTGGACCGGAGACGAGTACCTTCCAGACTTCATCTCATGTCCGACACTACCTGTCCTTTAGTTGCATGTTGAGATACAAAAGGTACACTGTATATATATATATATATAGAAAAATGATATCTTGCGCGATCGATTTCTATGTGCTCGTGCGCTCCTCGACGACCCCGCGTCACTGCCGTCGTCGCCGCCGCGCCGTCCGACCATCGTCGGCCGTCGGATCGGACGCAATCAACGCGCCACTCGTCGACGGTCCAGCGGGGAGAGTTTACCGGTCGGTTAGCGGTCGGAATCCGACGCTAACCGGCTAGAAATCACCAAATATCGCGGCCGGCAGTGGCGGATCCCGATCGAATTTCGGTCGGAATTCGACGCCGGACGGACTGGCAGCCGACGCCGGTCCGTCCTGTGGAATCAGCCGACTGCCATTCGATCGCCGGCCGACCGAATCGCGGCCGAAATCGGCGAATCAGCGCCGGTCTGTGACCCGTCGAATCATTCGAAATCGCCGTGCCGAATCAGCCGCCGGTCTCGCGGTAAGCCGATTCGTCAGACGGATGAAGCCGACGGATCGGCGTCGGCTTCCGGTCCGTCCGGCGCCCGCAATTCGATCGGAATTCGGCCCGATTGCGGTCGGCAGTGGCCGTGATCTTTGGTGAATTTCGGTCGGTTAGCGTCGGATTCCGGCCGCTAACCGGCCGGTAAACTCTACCCGTCGGACCGCCGGCGAGTGGGGCGTCGATCGCGCCCGGTCCGGCGGCCGACGCAGTGGCCGGCAACGACATATATATATATATATATATATATATATATATATATATATATATATAGAGGGTTTGTCAGTGTATAAATATATATGCTAAATTGATTGATCAAATTTCAATTACAATTTGATTGGAATTTGATCGAATTATGATCCCAACATTAGCGATCGTAATTCGATTGTAATTTGATAGGAATTTGATCGTGGTGCGATCAGATTATAGTCGGATTCAATCACAATTTGATCGATCAGATGATGATTCCAGCTAATTTAGAAGTTGAGTTATAGTATCTATCGTTTCAATGATGCATAGATATTTTGACGATGTATTCATGAAAATATTATGTATTTATAATTATTATATAATTGTATAAATCAAATGATCCATTCATGCGACACACTATATATATATATATATATATATATATATATATATATATATATATAATTTTGATCTCCTCCGCGACTGAACCGTCCGCACCTCCTCCGCGACGCGCCAACTCGCCGCCGTTCCCATAAATCCTGCCGTCGCCGTCAGTCCGCGTCGGCCACGGATCGGCGCGATCGACGCCCGACTTCGCCTTGTGATCCGGCCGACGGTGATCGATTCGGCCGGAATCGGCGCTAACCGGCCGAAGAACGATCACAGCGCGCGGCCGCGATGCGCCGACCACTGCCGGCCGATGCGGGCCGGATTCCGGCCGATCGGCCGAATCCGCGTCGGACGGAAGCGGGCCGACGCCACCGGCCTTGGCCGTCGGCGATTTGCCCGGCCGACGCGGCCGATAGCGATGGCGCGCCGCTCGCGGAGCGCCGCATGCGTTCCGGCGATTATCGCCGGATTCCGCCGCTTAACCGGCCGGAACCGATCACATATATATATATATATATATATATATATATATATATATATATATATATAAAAGCCATTATATTTTAACCCCCTCAAAGTTTCTTAATTAATTGATCGTCATGGCAGAGAATGAGCATCTTGTCAGAGAACGCCGGCGGCGTGATTCCTCGAGTGCCTTCCGGCTTCCGGTTCCACCCCAACAAGGAGGAGCTCCTAAACTACCACCTCGCCAAGAAGGTCTCGTCCCAAGCCATCGACGACCTCGGCGTCATCCGCGACGTCGACCTCAATAAGCTTGAGCCAGGGACATCCGAATGCATGCCTGGTTTATGGATCGTTTGGGTCGATCCGATCGCAGAGAAGTGTGGGATTGGATCGTCGCCGGAAAGCGAGTGGTACTTTAATTTTTCAGCCGCAATGACAGGAAGTAGCTAGCCGAACGGGATGAGGACGAACCGGGCGACGGCGCGCGGCCGGGTTCTGTAAGGCCACCGGCGGCATGCGACAAGGCCGTCTACTTGCCAGCCGGATGCCGTCGGATTGGGATGCGGAAGACATCGGTGTCCTACATTGGCCGTGCGGCGGAGCACGGGCGCAAGTCCAGTTGGATCATGAATGTGTACCGCCGGCCGAATGTACGTACGCCGCCCAATGCCAATCTTCGTGCTTCAGTTTTCGCTTTAATTTTTGTGTCCTAATTACTGTGCGAATACTGTTTCAGGAGCGATCAAATTAACCGGTTTAATTCGACGACACTTTCGAGGTCGGCCGGGCAATGGTGCCGTCGTCGTCGTACGAAGCAAGAAGACGGTTGGGCGGCATGTGCCAGGTGTTCTAGAAGGACCACCAGCTAGAAGAGCATGCAGTGGTGGGCCGTCCTCCTCCTCCTTCATCAACCCCAAGGGCCCGGCGACGGCGGTCCCCGGCATGCAGCGCCAGTGAGGACGTGACCTCGACTGCCTGCCGGCAACTGCGACACGACGTGCCTCTTCGCCGCCGCTGCCTCCGCGCGACTGCATATGACCGGTCGAGAGAAAATTTTTATAGAAATTTTCTATTCGAAATCTTAGAATCAATCTATTCGAAGAGTCGATATTTGTCGCTAATAAAAAATAATAAATAAATACAAATATTTTCAATGTATGATATTTGTTTTTAGTAATTGTTTAGAATCTAAAATATTTTCTTCTCCGGAGAGAGAGAGCGCATTATTGTTTCAAGGACTAAATAGGATAATCATATAACTATCCGAATGTTGAATCCGATTAATCTATATGAGTGATTGATCATGTCCTATGGATTTTTGAATCTTCGTCAAATCGATTGAAATAGTCCATTGGTCCAAGAATAAATCGAATAAGCGTTAAGTAGTTTTTTTGATTTAGTTAGACTGCGGTGTTATCGTCGAGCGACGATCCAATTAAAGTCGTCACTCATCGAGCAAACTCCTGGATCCTATGACTGTCCGAATAGATTTTTTTTAAATTCGTCGTTGAACGATGTCGTAACAAAGAATCGAATTATGTTCTCTTGTGGAATGCTTTTCCGTTTTTGCCGCTGCACCGTATCCTTGGGGCAATATGATAACCATCGTGGGTGTAAAAAGGCGATTCGCTTGCATTCAGTGCCCTCATCAATCGATTCCACAGTCAACACGAATGAGATAAATCACGGAGAGCATATTGTCCAACATAAAACTAACACGATAAGAAGATGGGCACTCAAAAAAGCTTACAGACTCTGAAAATTGAACCTCACTCATCGATACAACTTTACTATCGTACTAACTATAAGGTCATCCGTAGAGATAATAAGATAATCAACGTCGATTAAATATGTGATTGAAAAATCTAAAGAGATGATTAAAGCTACTGTGGTAGCCCTTAATTTTAGTGAACTTTTTAAATTCCTTATACTCATCTCACATGGGATGAAAATTATTGTTGAAAGTTGTTGGTAAAAGGGTGCAATGGACACACAAAAGTGAGGGAAAAAAAGTTAGATGAACAACAATCAAAAGTAGAGAGGAATCAAATTTTATATCTCCATAGGGCCTCCTTCATTCCAACTGAAAAGGATTCAAAGGGCTCGCGAAAAGATTAGGGCAACGATATATTTTGATATCGTATGCGATCTTAATTTTGACGGTGAGAAGGAGGTGCAATGGACACATGAAAGAAAAAAGAAAAGCATGGATAAGAATCGAATCGTGCATTTCAATTGTGGCCTCTTCCGCGATAACTTTGTCTAGGAGAAAGGGCTATAAAAAAAACTCAAGAAAAAGTAAATTTAAGAATAAATTTGATAGTGTACACGGGTAAGAGAAGGCATCCGAATGCCTACAAAGCTCTAAATCCACTCATCTTGATCTTCACATCGAAAGTTCGATCTTCATATCGTACGTCCCATTCAAAAGGTCCTCCACGCTATGACAATGTTTTGTAGTTATCGGTCGAAAATCAAGCCAAAGTCACATCTTAGGAGGCATATTTTTGGCAAAATGATCATCATAAGACATTCGATCGATTCGACGTCATCTACAACTCGAACTAACTCGATCAAAAGTGACTTTCCACCTAGTGCTAGCTAGTCGTATGCTTGGGCCTTTATAAACGACTAAACGGGCAATCTAGTTCGACCGCACCATTGTCTAGTCACCTCGAGATGGTTGGATCAAACATGAGTTTCAATAGTCTTAGAACATGCCCTAAACCCTAAACACCCTACTCATCCTTCACAATCGTTCCCCCCCCTTCGAGGCATCCTTTTGAATGGAAATTCCTCCCTAATCAGTCAGCATCCTCGTTCCGACTGATGCAACGAGTCCACGTCCCTTTCCGATTCAACCTTAAGATTCCAAAAGGTTTGTTGCTCGAAATCGAAGTGATAATTCAGTAAATTTTCGATGAGAAAGAACCACGTCGATTCCCACACTTCTTTCCTCAAATCAAACAGAGTTCATGGAGCTCGAAAACAGAGCAATCGATGCAGAAACAAGGAAGAAACTTTATTCCGAGACAAGTGTCGGAAACGAAAGATCTCTGTTTTTTTTTTTTTTAATTTTTATTTCTGAATCAGAAGGTTCTCGTGCCATGAACTCGCGGACATGGAAACGGATCCATTGATGTACTCGGACCATTTTAAATCGTCGGGCTCGCCGCCGTCGAACTGGATTTGAGCGGCTTTGTCCGGCAACAATCCCGTCCATTGCAAGATTCCGCCGTCCAAGAGACCGCCGCCATTGTTGCTCTGCAACTCGAATTCACGGCCGGCGTGGGAGATCGACGGTGCGAGGTCCTGCGCAAACCAGAGTGGGTCGTGGAGAGGCTCGAAGAGTTCTTTGGCCGGCAACAATGGCGATGGGTCCCGTTTGACTTCGCTTCCTCCGCCGTCGAGTGGGCTGTGGGTGCTCGGATCAATGCCTTTCTGCTTCAGCTTCTTCTTGATGCAGGAGTTCCAGTAGTTCTTGATCTCGTTGTCCGTTCTCCCTGGCAATTCCGCTGCGATCTGAGACCACCTGAGACGACAAGCCAGCCGAATTGGGACTTCCAAAAACAGAATTGAATTCCGAGAAATGGACTAACTTGTTGCCTAAAGATTCATGGAGGTGGACGATCAGGTCCTCCTCCTGCCGGGAGAAGGTGCCCCTCTTCAGATCGGGCCTCAAGTAGTTTATCCACCTCAACCTGCAACTCTTCCCGCACCTCTGCAGACCTGAATTGACCGCGAACTCATCGTCAAAATTGGATTTTTAGCAAGAAAAATGCTTCTTTTTTTTTTTTTGTTTCCCTTTGGTTTTGGGTCGAGAATTGGGATGATACGGCGGCGACCTGCGAGCTTAGGAACAGAACTCCAGCATCCATGGCCGTGCCTGGCGATGTGGTCGACCAGCTTCGCGTCCTCCTCCGGTGACCATAAGCCCTTGCGAAGCTTCTGCTTGTGGCAGCAGGAGTGGCCGCCCATTTGGCCGGAGGCGAAGTTAAGTTCGCCGAGGAGAAGAGGAGACGGTGGAAGGAGGAGAAGAGGAGGAGATGCGCTTTAAAGAAAGGATATCCTCACTGTTCAATAGCAGTGATTGTGTTCACGCTTTTTTTTTTTTAATTATTAATTAATTAATTAATTAATTCAACCACTATTTTTTTTCTAATTTTACAAAAATATATTTAAATAAAATCAAGGCACAATGGTAAAAATAAAAAATAATAATAAAAAAAAAAGGTATGTCAAGGGGCCAAAGTCCACATGGGCAGTAACAAAATTAGGTTTTGGGCTCCATGGATGTCAAGAACGTTAGAGATGAAACTCCTTTTGGAACGAAGTTTCTCTTTGCGATGTGACTAAATCTATACGAATCAATCGGTATAAAAGATTCGAGTTATTCGAATAAAATCTCTCCGATGTTTAAGTCATTATGTCGTAGATTTATAAAAAGGTCGGGATAGATTTGATTCGAGTGAGAATTGAACCGGTCGAGTTAGATCCTAATTTTCATGATCGGTTGTGCGATCCAATGATTGATGACGACTAAAATTACAATAGGTCAATGATTAAATTTGGACAATAAATCATCTTTTACACGTGCCATTTAGATTTTAGGACCCCCCAAATTAATAAAAGATTCATGTCTTCTCTATTTCCAGCATGATAATTGGATCCCTAATTTAGTTGTTGCTAAATACTTTGAACATTATATATATATATATATATATATATATATATATATATATATATATATAAAATGTTGGCCATGGTAGAGTGAATTATTGGGGTCGATGACAAGATAAAAAAGATTTTTAGACTTAGCTAAAGGGAAGGAATAGTGATAAGATTAGTTTTGAAGATAAGAGGATGATTATTAAGTAAAACAAAAATAAAATAAAATAAAATATCGACGTTGATTTGTAGGTAGTTGATGTCGAGGATGATGTTGGTTTTTTTTTTAAGATTGGGCCATAAATTCACGTTCAATATTATCAATGATATATTGATGATGTCATTACAGGGATGACGTGCTAATTAGTGTGGGACAGACTTGTAGAAGAGAGCAAGGGTTGATTCCTAATTATTGAATGGAAATATTAGCATGAATCTTGTCCTCCCCCTATTAACTAGGTTTTGCGTTATGGTCATAGACCACCTATAATTTACCTTCTCTCACAACACCCTAAGACTTGTTGTGAGGGGCCGCTAGGTTGGTGGTTCCAATCTTTTGCAGAAGAAATGATGCATTGATGATAGCTCCATGGGATAGACATTTCGCTATAGCAGTACAAAAGTTGTAATGGACAGAGATTGAATTTCAATGTGAAATATAAAACTCTCACTCAGGCTCAGAAGCTCTCCATTGTTTTGGCTAATGATTCAAGAGATATAGTTCCCTCATGATTTTCTTTTTTTGTGTTGACTGTGAGATCGACGGATGAGGTTGCTAGGACGAGCGAATCACCTTTTGTTGCAATGCAATGATACATTGATAATATGGTCGGTTATAAATTATTCTCGTATTTTACTTTCTTTCATATTGTTATAAGGTCGATATTGAGAGGCACTCATGATGAACGTTAAACACTTAAATGAATAAATAAAAGAATCAAAATTTCAAAACAGACCAATATTTTAGAGATCTGTCTTTCAACGTGCATAAATTATACTTCAAATTCATTCGATAGACAAATCAAAAGTTAAAAAAAAATTATCTAGATATTTAGTCAGACGATCAAAATAATATATTTTGGAAGATAACATTGAGAATGTTTAATTATTTTTTACTAAGTAAATATTTTTTTAAAAAAAGAGCTGATGTTGATCGTTCATTCACATGCACCTAGTTAATTTTTGGATATCAAATATTAAATTAGAAATTTAGGAAATCATTTTTACAAATGCATATATATATATATATATATATATATATATATATAGAAAAATGATATCCTACGCGTTGGTTTTCTATGCGCTCGTGCGCTCTTTGACGACCTCATGTCACTGCCTCCGTCGCCACTGCGTCGTTCGGCCATCGTCGGCCGCCGGACCGGACGCGATCAACGCGCCACTCGTCGGCGGTCCGACGGGGGGAGTTTATCGGCCGATTAGCGGCCGGAATCCGACGCATGTAGGAAATCACCAAAGATCGTCGTGGCGGCGTGCGGACCCTTCGCCGCCACGATCGGGCGAATCTGACAGCGACGGGCCGGACCGGCCGCAGCCGTCCGTCGATAATCGGCCGATTACCGACGAACCACCGTCGGCTGCCGTCCGTCGGCGCCGGTCGTTGCAATTCCAAAATCCGGGCCGATCGCGAGCGGCGATGCGTGCGCATCGGCCGCGATCTTTGGTGATTTCCGACTGGTTAGCGTCGGATTCCGACCGCTAACCGGCCGGTAAACTCCTCCCGTCGGACCACCGACGAGTGGCGCGTCGATCGCGTCTGGTCCGACGCCCGGACGGTGCGGCGGCAACGCGGTGGCTCACACTGTGATCGCGATAGATTGGACGGCTAGGAGCGCGTCGCGCACGGACGCGCAGGATATCATATATATATATATATATATATATAAAATGCAAATGGCTCGACTAGATAATAACAAAGTCGGATAGACCGACAATTATTAATTAATGCACATTAACGATCATCGACATGACTCCGATGACAGTGTGGGGTTGGACGGTACGATTGTAGGGCCCGATGACGTGGACAACCACGATGGTGATGGGTCAAGTTAGAGCAAGTCAAGTCGGGTCCAAATCACATGAACTGACTCGAGTGAGTACGTATTGACAAGGTCCAATTTATGGATCACATGACGTCCAACACTCCCAACTCAAATTTAGCTACCCATTGACTCAATTCATCCTCATTTCAAAGATTTGGTGATGACTTTGTTTCCAAGAGAGATCCACAAACTAGAGATGTGGTCTCCTCCAAATAAGATTTGATCCGATCCGATCCGATCGATTCGAAAGCTTAGCCAAGATTGATTCGAAACTATACGAGACTATCCATTGATAATCTCAAGGATGTGAAAACTAAAAAAATATTAAAATTATTTTTAAAAAATTATGTGGGACTCAAGTCCACCCTAGCCGAGAGCGAGAGTGGTCATCTTGTTAAAATTGAACCGACCGAATCGAATTAACTAAAACTAAACTAATCAAATTTTTTTTCAACAAATTGAACTGATTAATTGATGAAAGGTGAACAAATTAACAAACTTAATTTAATAAATTTAACTGTTTTTCAAAATTCCTAATAACCGATTTTAACTGATATTTTAAAAAAAATTGCACTTTCAAATTATTTCGATCGAACTAAATTTTGCTCACCCTTCCTGTCATCTAGTTTTGATACTTATACAATGGAAAAAAAAATCCATTTAACCAAAATTTTGCTCACCCTTGTTATCATCTAGGTTTGCTTCTCATGCAAGGAAAAAAAAAATTCAAACGTATCCAGTTAACAAATCCATCTTTTCATGGTTGGCTAGATGATTTGCTTAATTGCTTACTTAATGCATAATGGTGGGGCTTATCTTGCATTGATTGATCAATCAAATCACTTTGGCCTCACCATTAATTAATGATCCCTTCCCTTAGTTACATATGGACCAACTCAACCACCCAAGGACTACTAGATGACACTTTAGCCCTAAGAAATTCATAAAAAGTTGTGACTTAGCTTCATAGCTTGAGATGAGAAGGCTAATAATATGATTTTTCTTTTTAATTTAGATTAGCATTTTATGGCTAAAAGTTGGTAGCATGTCAATTGTGATTACTATGTGATATGAAGAGACATGGTTAATTCATTGACATAGCAAGTTGCTTTTTATCATGTTTTGATGGACAAATGTAATCTCAACTACCACTATAATTAATGTTTGAATAAGAATCTAATTGTTAATCTTATGATTCAGCAAGTTAAAGATGAAGGTTAAACCTCCTTTGATAAAAAAAAAAAAAGAACCAATCTCAGACACAAGTTTGACAAGTGAAAGAGACGCACGCGCGAAAGAGGTCTCGATGAAATCTTGCCTTTTCAAGTCGACTACTTTTCGGTTCTCTAGTTGCTTCTTCTTCCCCGACATATTGGATGTGCTTAAATGAAGCAAAAGAAAGCGATTAGTAGGCAAACCATAAATCATGTTCAGGCAATTCAATCAACTCTGCTAAGCAATAAGAACCTGAAATAACAGTTAAAATGAAGATAGATCAATAGCCTAAGCAATTGTCAAATCTTTGATATGTAAATAATTAGTAATAGATTTTACAAAGGTCAGATATAAACTAATATCAGGTAGAATTGTAGGTAGAATTTGCAAAATTCAGATAAAGAGAGTAAATTTTCAAGAATCAACAGAAAATTTGTGGGCAGAAATATACAACATGGTTGCCACTTGTATATTTATTCATTCATTGACAAGTTGGAGGTGACACAAACAAGATAAATGGATGCATATTGATTGATAAAAGAATATAAAGAACACAAAATTTAGAAAGACTAACAAAGTTAGCATCTATGTCCTTCCAATATTAAGAAAAGAGAATCATATCATACCATGAAATTCCATTGCTCACTAGCAAGTGAACCGGTATGAGATTTGCGCCCATGAGAATTTGAAGGAGCATAAGCAACCTCAGCCTCTCTTGATTTGACCATGACTGCTGTTTCCCCTAAACAATAAAAGCAGTGATGAACATAAATCTATCGCACATACAATTATTCCAATTGCTCATTCAATGAGAACAATGTACAGTTGATGTTAGGGTTTTGCAAAGGTCAGATATAAACTAATATCAAATAGAATTGCAGGTAGAGCCTAGTGCAGAAAGCTCCTGCTATGAGGGGTCCTAGAGGAGGATTTATTGTACGCAACTTTACTTTGCTTTGCAAAAGGTTGTTCCAGAGATAAAATTGTAGGTAGATTTTGCAAAATTCAGATAAAGAGTGCAAATTTTCAAGTATCAACAGAAAATTTGTGGGCAGAAATATACAACATGGTTGCCACTTGTATATTTATTCATTCATTGACAAGTTGGAGGAGACACAAACAAGATAAATGGATGCATATTGATTGATAAAAGAATATAAAGTACACAAAATTTAGAAAGACTAACAAAGTTAGCATCTGTGTCCTTCCAATATTTAGAAAAGAGAATCATATCATACCATGAAATTCCATTGCTCACTAGCAAGTGAACCAGCATGTGATTTGCGCCCATGAGAATTTGAAGGAGCATGAGCAACCTCAGCCTCTCTTGATTTGACCATGACTGTTGTTTCTCCTAAACAAGAAAAGCAGTGATGAACATAAATCGATCACACATACAATTATTCCAATTGCTCATTCAATGAGAACAATATACAGTTGATATAAGGATTTGAACTCATGATTTTCGTATCCAAGGGCCTTACTGAGCTAGTTAGCACCCTCCAGTATAGTATACATGTTCATCCTGACATTTAGATTCATCCAGCAGCCAGGCAGTGCTCTGTTTATCACAAAGTCTTGTCTCAGACATTAAGGTAAACAGTTGGTGTGCATTAAGCAAATGGATGAAACCTGTTGTACCTTTCCACTCCTCCCAAAATTGCAGTTTTCTTTCGATGCAGCAATCCATGATCTATACTACTCCACCAATAATCAACGCACAAATTACCCACAGAACCAAAAGGAGGCTTGTTCTACTACTGAAAGCCAACTCTACTCCAAGGAATCAACTGTCAATAAGGGAAACGTTTAAACGAAAATGAAGCAAGATCTCGAGTTAGGTAGTCTTCTATGGTAACATGTAATAACACGATTCGAGGATGAAAAGGGATCTCACTTTCTTCGACAGTTTGACCAGCGAGAGGTTTTTTTTTCCCCTTAACCAAGCAGAGAACATGAAGGGGGAGGAGAGTTCTTCTGGTTGCTGCGTCGTTGCAGAAGTGGCTGAAAGATCGACGGAGACAGACAGACAATGAAGGCGGTGGCGGAGATATTCGTCGGCGAATGCCGACGATCGAATTCTCGCACTACTAATTCAGGCTCCGAACCGGGCTCGGCCTGGTGTGCCCGCCCAAATCCGGTCCATTTCGGCCCAATACGGGTCCATTCAACGTTAGCCAATCAAATAACACTTTTATGTAAGGGATGATTATTTATTTTGGTTGATATTCAAATTATTGATCTTGTGAAAATTTTCCCAATTTTTTAAAATCAAAGAGCCAATACTTTTCTCACTTTATCCTCCGTTCATATTTCAGAAGCGAAAATTTCAAAAAATATATTTAAGATAGTATGAATATATAGTTAGATGATCGATAAATATTTCAATTAGACGATGTAAAATTACTACAAATATATAAATCAAATGAGTAAGAGAAAATAAAAAAGATTTGATTAGAAAGCAAGATAAAATTTATTTAAATATAGATGATGATATAATAGGGTGATATGACGAATGTCTTCCTCACCAAGTGACAAAGTTAGGTCAACAGTCAAACTGAGGTGGAATTCAGTCAAATAAAGTCGGAGTCAATCCGAGCCCATTTGAGATGCACCTGAGCTCGATTCAGCAATAAGGTCAGTTCGACCGTCAAATCTCAACTCAGTTCGATAGGTCAACCACACTAGCCCAGTTTGCCACCCACGTTTCACGATCCTCTCTGCGATGTCATATCTCCATGTCTCCATGATTCTCTCCAAGATGTCATATTTCCACGTCCCACAATCTTCTCCGTGAGGCCACATCTCCACGTCTCCATAACCCTTGCTAGAAAGTCATGGCTCCATATCTCCTCGCTAGGAAGTCATGTCTTTCATGTTACTCATTGAAGTCGTGTCTCCCTCAAATGAAGACACATTCTTCTTCTCCTATATAAAACTAGAAGGAGAGAAACGTAAGGATCAAGTAACTTCTAACTTTCTACTTCCTCTTGCTACTTTACGCATTTTCTTTACTTTTCTTCATTTTATGACTTGAGTGTCGGAGGAACTTCGTCGAGGTACGTCTCAGTCCCCTTCTCATCGTTTTTGTGTTTTCTTAGATCCGAAGTACAACTCAGCTCAGAGATTCACTACAAAAAAACTATTTTTTGGCGACGAATTTTAGCAACGAATTATTTTCGTTGGAAATCTGCAACCAATTTAGCAACGAATTTTCTGCTTCGTCGCATATTAGCGACGAAAATGTATTCGTTGCAAAATTTGCAACGAATCTTTTTTTCGTTGCAAGTTTAACGTTTTAAAAAATATTTAAAATAAACTTTTTAAAATTGTAATATTAATTTTGCAACGAATTTTGTGATTTGTTGGAAAAATAATTTGCAACGAATCCTGAATTCGTTGGAAATTTTTCCAACGAATCCTTGATTCGTTGGAAAATTTCCAACGAATCCTGAATTCGTTGGAAAATTTCCAACGAATCCTGAATTCGTTGGAAAAATTTTCCAACGAATCCTTGATTCGTTGGAAAATTTCCAACGAATCAAATTTAAAATGTTTAAATTTTTTTTTTAATTTCCAACGAATCTTGAATTCGTTGCAAAAAAATTGCAACGAATCCGTGGATTCGTTGCAAACAAATTGCAACGAATCTCGGATTCGTTGCAAAAAAATTGCAATGAATCCGTGGATTCGTTGCAAAATCGCAACGAATCCGTGGATTCGTTGCTAAATTGCAACGAATCCGGGATTCGTTGCTAAATTGCAACGAATCCGGGATTCGTTGCAAAATCTTTTGCTACCCGACGCCGCCTAATTTTATTTTCTTCCTCGTGTCGCGCTCGACTTATCTTCACGCCGCACGCTGCCACTTTCGCGCCCAGACGCTTTCCGCCACGACCGCCGCCGGCCCACTCGAAGCCGGCGACCCAGCGCGCCCAGCCGCTCGCGCCTCAGACCCGCCCGCGCACCGAGCCGCCGCGCCGTCGACCGAGGTGCCGGCCAGATCGGTCGCCCGACGCCATGAGCCCCGCCGCCGGCCACGTGGCCGGCCCGCCCGGCCTCGTCCGGCCGGGGTCTGCCGGAGCCTGCCGGCGCCCCGCCTCCGTGGCCGCTGGTGAGCCGCCTCCTGGTCGGCTCGTCCGTCGCTCCACCCGGTGGCCTGCCACCTACGCCGCCTCGCCGGCCGCCTCCTGCCGGCCGCCTCCGCCTCCGGCTCGGCCTCGCGGCAGCCTGCCTCCTGCCCGGCCAGCCGGGTCCATCGCCCGGCCGCCGTAAGATCGCCCGGCCGCCTCCACGCTAATCGCCGCCGCGCCGCCTCCTGCCGGCACCGCCTCCTGTATAATATTTAAATTTTGTTAAATCAGTATTATTTTTTAAATTGAAATTTATATTATTGTTAATTTTCTGTGTTGATCTAGAATGGTATTAGAGTGGTATGGTTTATATTAATATAATTGATTGAAAACAGACAAAATGCAGCGTGAAAGGAGTTGGATGTATAATAGGAATTTACAGCGTCGGGTTTAATTGAATTTATGAGTGGGTTGCAAGAGTTTTTAAATTTATGACTAGTAATGTTGAGTTTATGGATGGTAATCGGATAAGGTGTCCGTCACGAGAAAGTGTCACAATGGTAGATTTTTACCGTCTAGCAAAGTTTGAGCATCTTTGTAGATTTGGATTCGTTTGCAAATTACTATAATGGACATGTCATGGTGAACCATTTATATCGATGAAGTCTATGATAGATGAACACCACAAGTCTCTAGGCCTCAAAGTGATTATAATCAATTAAATCCATATCAGAGGATGATATATGATGTAGCAGGCCCGAATTTGATTCCCCAATCACAAGGTGCAACTTCAAGTTGTCCTCCTACAGCTGAGCAAATGTTTACTAATGCATCACCCTTGGAAGAGGTGCAAGTAATGATATATCGGTCGAATATGAATAATGAAGCATATCTCGAATTTGAGAGGTGTTGAGTCTGCGAGATGCACCTTTATGGGCTGGTTGTGAGACTCGCACTAAACTATCGTTCACCATGAGAATGTTGAATGTAAAGGCGAGCATAATGTATGCGAAGAGTGTTTTAATAATTTTGTTCAAGTTTTGAAGAGGCATTGCCGTAATGATCATATCTTGCCCAATGATTTGTCAGTATGAAAAAGCGATGAAAGAATTAGGTCTCGAGTGGAAAGAATTGATGTGTGCAGAGATGGTTGTATGTTATATTGGGGAGATGATGCGGATGTGGATGTTTGTAAATTCAGTAATCAAGATAGGTACAAGAGCACTAGTAGGAAGGCAAGAACGACGTAAATCATATAGTCGATTGTTTTATTTGCCTTTAACTCCTAGGTTACAAAGACTTTATGCATCAAAGACAACTGTTGAACACATGACTTGGCATGCAAATCATCGAACAGAAGAGGGACTAATGTGTCATCCATCAGATGCAGAGGCGTGGAAAAATTTTGATAGAACATACCCTGATTTTGCGAAGGAGACTCGAAATATTAGGTTAGGTCTCTGTGCTGACGGATTTGCTCCATTTGGTAAATCAGGAAGACACTATTCTTGTTGGCCAGTTATATTAACTCCGTATAATCTTCCGCCTGGGATGTGCATGAAAACACCGTATATGTTTTTAACATTGGTTGTGCCTGGCCCAAAAAATCCGAAGAAGTTAATAGATGTTTATATGCAACCATTGATTTGATTGCAAAAAAAACTATGGGATGAAGGTTTTCCTACATACGACGTTCATACTAATCAGATGTTTGTAATGAAGGCAGCTCTTCTTTGGACCATAAATGACTTTCCGGCTTATGGTATGCTATCAGGGTGGAGTACTGCAGGCATCTTAGGATGCCCAATATGTATGGAGAGATCAAAGTCGATTAGATTGAAGCATGGTAAGAAGCCGAGTTATTTTGATTGTCATCGACAATTTTTACCACTAAATCATAATTTCAGAAGGAATAAAGATGAATTCACTAGGAATCGAATTGAAAGAACACCTCCGCCATTGAGATTGACAGGTGAAGATATTTGGTACAGAGTTCTTCACCTTCCATCTGTTATTGAAGAGCCACATGGTACAACTTATGAATATGGAAGCAACCATAAATGGACCAAACGAAGTATATTTTGAGAGTTACCGTATTGGTTTAGTAATTTGATTCATCATAATCTCGATGTTATGCATATTGAGAAGAATATTTTTGATAATCTGATAAATACAGTGATGGATATCACCGAAAAAACAAAAGATAATCTGAATGCAAGAAAAGATATGTCGACTCATTTGTAAGCGACCCACCCTTGATGTTGATGAAAATAGTAGGGGACCAAAACCAAAGGCGGTTTATACATTGAATAAGAGCAGAGCGTGTTCTTTGTGAATGGTTGAAGTCATTGAGATTTCTGATGGGTATGTTTCTAATCTTGGGAGATGTGTCGATATGAAGGAATGCAAAATGATTGGTTTGAAAAGCCATGATGTATATATTCATGGAAAGATTAATTCTATTGGCTTTAAAGAACTCTTACCGAATTATATGTCAGGGTGTCATTCTGAGTTAAGTATTTTCTTCATGATATATACTCAACAGCTTTGGGAAATTCACACATGGAGAAGTTAGAGAGACATTCCAATCATTTTGTGCAATTTAGAAAGGATTTTTCCCCAGCGTTTTTGATTGATGGAACATCTTTTGGTTCACTTGCCGTATAGAGGCCAAAGTTGGAGGACCGATTCATTATCGATGGATGTATCCTTTTGAAAGGTATAATTGCATATTCTATACTTCGTTAATATTGCATAAAAAAGTATAATTTTTTTATATATTCATTTCTAATACAATTTGTTATATTACAATCAGATTCTTATATCATTTGAAGAAAAAAGTGAAAAATAAAGCACATGTTGAAGCCTCTATTGTGAATGCATATATTGTGGAGGAAGTAACAACTTTTGCATCATATTATTTTGAGCCTCACGTTCAGACCAAAAGGCGAAATCGGAAGGAATGATGAAGGTCTGTCGATCCAAATTTGAATTCGTTCTCGATTTTTAATTATCTTGGTCGACGAGTGGGCCCGTGTAAGCAACGATATAGCGATCAAGAATGGCGCGCAGCCCAGACATATGTTTTACTTAATTGTCCAGAAGTATCGCCATATTTCGAGTTAGTATATATTTCCTATTATCTTCGTCAAGTGTTTATTTGTTTATGTGTTAATACAATTTTTTATTATAGGATTTTCCAAAACTTATATTCTGAAATCCCGACCCGTGACTTTGATAACTTCTGCGAACAGGAATATGCACCATGGTTCAAATCATATATAGCGATTATAATTAGCTCATTTTGTTGACACATATCTTAACTTTTAAATAAATATCATTTTCATTTGAGTATAGGTTTATGCTAATCAAACTCACGTTCAACAAGATTTGCTAATCCATCTATCATGGGGTCCAAAAGCAATGTACGCACTTGGCCAAAGATATTTCATAAGCGGCTATAATTTCCATACTCAAGAATATGGAAATGGAAAGAGTCAATGAATAGTGGAGTATGTGTTCAGTCTTCCAATGATGGAGGTGCAAGCAATGAATTTTATGGTCTGCTGGATGAAATTATAGAGATTGATTATCCTGGTCCAGAAATGCGAGTTATCTTATTTATGTGTCATTTGGTTTGACCGTCGGAGGATGAAGGTGCATCCACAGTATAATTTGGTTGAAATTAATCATAAAAGATTTTATAAGAGATATGAACCATTTATTTTGGCACAACAAGCCATTCAAGTTTTCTATGCTCCATATCCTAGATTGAGGCGTGACAATAATGAATTGTGTGTTGTTTGTAAAACAAAAGCACTGAAAAAAATTGAAGTGCGCTGGCAATTAATTGCATATCAACAAGACTAAGTTACAATTTTGTTTGATACCGAGGAATATATTATTCAGCGTTCTGAGATCGGTAGTAGTGATAAGCGTGGATCTAAATTGATGATAATGATGAGGAGGAGGAGGAGGAGGAGGAGGGGACGAGGAGGAAGAGGAGGAGAAGGCAGAGGATGAGGATCTTGATGAGGATGAGGAAGATGATAATGAGGACTTTGAAATTTGACGTCTAGGGTAAGTTTTTTTATATATAATTTTAGTTTTAAACTAAAATTTTACAAATTTTCTTAGCTCAATTATTTGTTTATATAATGTCTCATTGTTAAATTTATATCATTTGTCTCTGTATGTTGTGTATATTTTGTTCTTATAGGTTATCAGTGGTGAAATCATCGTAGCTTATCGCAGTCGCAGTCTCTCATATCTTCATTATGAATATTGTAAGTTTTCCATGTTCTTCATTAAGCATAAAAGTTTTATTTTCTTTATGCTAATTTTGTTTTTGGTTGATAGTTTCGGCGTGGTGGGCGAGAGCAGTACTAGTAGTGGCGGTGATCCACCGCTTTGGACACTATACCTACATGCCCTCCCGATCTGCTGGACCTTCACATGATCGGTCGATACCATCTCATTCAGCCGACGACCTTCCCATTTCGATTCACATGCACCAGACACTCCTCTCGAGGAACATAGAAAGTCGACCGTATATATTCCCTATTGGAGATTCGTAAGTATTATAAATATTATAATTTATAAACTATCTTAAATATTTATTAAATTTATTTCCACTTTATTGTAGGTTTGAAAATTCTGTACCAGTTATTCGCGAGATCAATAAAATCGTGAATAACTATTGGAGAGGAGACTCTTTGTCATACTCAAGCACGCCAGGACCTACAAAAGAACTATGGTGGTGCGAGTAATTGATTTATTTTATATATTAAATAAGTGATTATATAATCAATAGTTTTTTTTCCATCCCAGCGGAAATTTATTTGGGACCCTACGCAAGACTTGGAGGTTAAAAGAATTTTAAAAAAAAAATGTGGCGATCATATCCAGGCGTGTATTGAGTCATGCCAAATCTCTTTGGAAAAAACCACTGTGTCACGTCGAAAATTGGAGTAAAATCTCCAATTATTGGCAATCGGATGAGAGCAAAAGAAGTCTGAATAAGTTAAATCAAGCACAGTAATTACGGAGACTTATCTCGCAACTACAGGCGGATACATAAATGCTCGAGGAGCATTCCGTAGATTGGTAATTTTTAAATTCTACAATTAGTTTTTAAATTTATTTCAGATTATTATTTTATTTATAACATTCTTATATTTAGTCTAAGGAATTGGGAAAGGAAGAATTTATAGATACTTTAGTTCGCACTTTCGAAAAAAAAGACTTGGAGTGGAGATAGAGCTCATTAAGGTTGAAATAATCTTTAAACTTACTTTATAACTTTAATTTTGTTAGTTATGTAAATGCTCTGATTAAATTTTTAATTTTGTGTAGGAGAGATATGATCGATTATCCTCATCTCGAGAGAATTTGAGGAGATAGCCAGTGATCTTGAGGTCTGAGCCATCTGTTAGTAATAATATGGATTTATGGCTTGAAGGAGTGGAGGATCGAAGGGGAAGGATACTAGGTATGGGTTCTCTGGCGAGCATAATGCTCCTCGTAGATCTATTTCTTCTACTCCACCGTGATGGCAGCGGATACAAAACTTGGTGAGGAGGTTAGCAATTTAAAGGGCATAATACATGAAAGAGATCAAAATTTTAGCAATACAACATCAAAACTCACAAAGGGATCGAGAAATGATAGAATCACGACAACAAGCCTTTCTTATGCGCCAGTTTCAGCAATTTAGTTCTGGTCCCAGTCATATTCCTCCGAGTCAAGACGATGATGGTGGCGACGATGATGATATTGTATGCATGTTTTTAATTAGTACCTTTATAATTGTTTAGTTTATCTAGTTTGTTAATCCTTCATTTTTTACATTTTTTCTTAGTACTTTTTATTTTGCTTTAAACAGGAATGATCGATGAAGTCAATCCTTATGGCGGCTGAAAATGCACATCATTGTAAGTCTTTGCATATTTTTTTTCGTGTTAGTATATAGTTTTTTTTAATGTATGATACTTTTTGTTGTTTGTTTCTTTTCTAATGCAGGTAGAAGAATGTAACTACAAAAAAAACAGAAATTTGGGACGAATTTAGCGACGAATTTTTAAAAAAAATTCGTTGCAAAAAAAATTTGCGACGAATTTAGCGACAAACATTTTTTGGTTGGGAATAAAGCGTCGCAAATATTAGCGACAAAAATAGCGACGAATTTTTGCGACGAATTTTAGCGACGAAAATTAGGGACGAATTTTAAAATTCGTCCCTAATTTTGTTGCAAAAGTTACCCCGATTTCCAAAATTCGTCGCAGAATTCGTCGCTAAATTTTGCAACGAATTACAAATTCGTTGCAAATTTGCGACGAATTTGTAATTCGTTGCAAAATTTTGCGACGAATAAATTTTTTCGTCGGAAAATTTCGCAAGGAAATAAGGAATTCGTTGGTAAATTTGCGTAGCTTCCAAATTCGTCGCAAAATTCGTTGTAAAATATTTGCGACGAATTCGTTTTTCGTTGCAAATATTTGCGAAATAATTTTATTCGAAGTTAAATTCGTAAATTTAGTTGAAATTTGTCGCAGAATGGATTCGTTGCTAATTAATTTCGCAAACTTTGCGACGAATTAGTTTAGATTGCAAATATTTGCGACGAAATAATTTTTGTTGCAAAGTTAAATTCGCAAATTTCGTTGCAAAATTTGTCGCATGATTGGATTCGTTGCTAATTTAAATCGCAATTTTTGCGGCGAATTAGATTCGTTGCAAATATTTGCGGCGAAATAATTTTGTTGGAAAATTAAAATTCGTTGCAAAAGTTGTCAGATTGGATTCGTTGCTAATTTAGAAAATTTTAAATTTAAATTCGTCATGCAAAGTTTCGTCAGCAGATTTATCGGGATTTAGCGAATTGATATATTTGTCGCTAAATTTGTAAAATTAAAAAATTGACAGATTTATTCCGCTTCGATATTCTATCAGATATACAAATGATCACACACACACAACAAAAACAATAAGTTCTAATATCCAAATAAATACTTTCAATACAACCAAACACACACACATTCAATATAACAAAATAATAAGCAACATTCCAACAAAAGATATCCAAATAAAAAGTTATATCCTACTAAAATTCAAACATCAACATAGTTAATTATGATATCCAAATAACAATGTTTACAAAAGATCTAAACACATGAGGGAAAAAAGAAAATCTAGTAAGCAATCGCGCGCCGACATTCTTCTACCTGCATTAGAAAAGAAACAAACAGCAAAAAGTAACATACATTAAAAAAAACTATATATTAACGCGAAAATAAATATGCAAAGACTTACAATGATGTGCATTTTCAACCGCCATAAGGATTGACTTCATAGATCATTCCTGTTTAAAGCAAAATAAAAAGAACTAATAAAAAATGTAAAAATGAAGGAGTAACAAACTAAATAAACTAAATAATTTTAAAGGTACTAATTAAAAACATGCATACAATATCATCATCGCCGCCACCATCATCGCCTTGACTGGAGGAATATGACTTGGACCGTAAGTAAATTCCAAACTGATAAGAAAGGCTTGTTGTCGCCGATCTCTATCATTTCTCGATCCTTTGTGAGTTTTGATGTTGTATTGCTAAAATTTCACGATCTCTTTCATGTATTATGCCCTTCAAATTGCTAACCTCCTACCAAGTTGTGTATGCGTGCCATCGCCGGTGGAGTAGAAGAAATAGATCTACGAGGAGCATTATGCGCACCGCTCAGAGAACCCATACCTAGTATCCTTCCCCTTTGGATCCTCCACTCGCCTCAAGCCAAAATCCATATTATTACTAACAGATGGCTCGGATCCTCGATCACCGGCTATCTCTCGAAATTCTCTCGAGATGAGGATAAGCTGATCATATCTCTCCTACACAAAATTAAAAATTTAATCAGAGCATTTACATAACTAAGAATTAAAGTTATAAAGTAAGTTTAAAGATTATTTCAAACCTTAATAGCTGAGCTCTATCTCCACTCCAAGTCTTATCTTTTTGGAAAGTGCGAACGAAAGTATCTATAAATTCGGCTCTTTCCCAATTCCTTAGACTAAATATAAGAATGTTAGAAATAAAATAATAATCTGAAATAAATTTAAAACTAATTGTAGAATTTAAAATTACCAATCTACGTGAATGCTCCTCGATATTTATAGATCCGCGATATGTTGCGGATAAGTCTCGAATTACAGCTTGATTTAATTTATTCTTGACTTCTTTTTCGCTCTCATCCGATTGCCAATAATTGGAGATTTTACTCCAATTTTCGACGTGACACAAAGCGGGTTTTTTTCCGATAGATTTGGCATGACTCAATACATGCGGATATGATCGCTTACATTTTTTTAAAAATTCTTTTAATTTCTAAGTCTTGACTAGGGTCCCAAATAAATCTCATTGAGATGGAAAAAAACAATTGATTATATAATCACTTATTTAATATATAAAATGAATCAATTATACCTGAAACTCGCACCACCATAATTCTTTTGTAGGTCCTGGCGTGCTCGAGTATGACAAAGAATCTCCTCTCCAATAGTTATTCACGATTTTATTGATCTCGCAATAACAAAAATGAATTTTCAAACCTACGATCAAGTGAAAAAATTTGAATAAATAATTAAGATATTTTAAAAATTTTAATACTTATATTACTTAATCTCCCATAGGAAATATATATGGTCGACTTTCGATGTTCTCAGTGGAGGAGTGTCTGGCGGTACAGTGAATCGAATGGGAAGGCCGTCTGGGAATGAGATGGCATAATCGGTGATCATGTGAAGGTCCAGAAGATCGAGGGCAAGTAGGTATAGTCTTATAGTGGCGGTGGATCACTCGCCACGCTAGTACTCTGTCGTCTGCCCACCACGTCGAAACTATCAACCAAAAACAAAATTAGAATAAAGAAAATAAAACTTTTATGCTTAATGAAGAACATGAAAAACTTACAATATGCATAATGAAGATAGAGATCACTGCGCTAAGCTACGATGATTTCACCACTGATAACCTATAAGAACAAATTATACAAAACATACAGAGACAAAAGATATAAATTTAACAATCAGACATTATATAAACATATAATTGAGCTAAGAAATTTTGTAAAATTATAGTTTAAAATAAAAATTATATATATAAAACTTACCCTAGCCAAATTTCAAAGTCCTCATTATCATCTTCTCATCCTCATCAAGATCCTCATCCTCGGTCTCCTCCTCCTCTTCCTCCTCGCCCCTCCTCCTCGTCCCCCTCCTCCTCTTCATCATTATCATCAATTTGATCCACGCTTTATCACTACTCATTTGGGATCTCGTAACGCGTTGGAATTATATATTCCTCGGTATGAAACATATTTGTAACTTTGTCTTGTTGATATGCAATGTCTTGCGCGCTTCAATTTTTTTTTCCGTGCTTTTGTTTTTACAACAACCCACCATTCATTTTTGTCACGCCAAACTAGGATATGGAGCATAGAAAACTTGAATCGCTTGTTGTGCCAAAATAAATGGTTCATATCTCTTATAAAATCTTTTATGATTTACTTCAACCAAATTATACTGTGGATGCACCTTCATCCCCCTGACGGGGTCAAACCAGCGACACATAAATAAGATAACTCGCATCTCTGGACCAGGATAATCAATCTCTATAATTTCATCCAAAGAAACCATAAAATTCATCATTGCACCTCCATCATTGGAAGACTGAACACATACTCCACTATTCATTGTACTCTTTCCATTTCCATATTCTTGAGTGTGGAAATTATATCCGTTTATGAAATATGCTGGCCAAGTACGTACCATTGATTTTGGACCCCATGATAGATGGATTAGCAATTCTTGCTGAACGTGAGTTTGATTAGCATAAACCTATACTCAAATGAAAATGATATTTATTTAAAAGTTAAGATATGTCTAAACAAAAATGAGGTAATTAAAACTGCTTACATATGATTTGAACCAAGGTGCAAATTCCTGATCGCAGAAGTGATCAAAGTCACGTGTCGGGATTTCAGATTATAAGTTTTTGAAAATCATATAATAAAAAATTGTATTATAACACAAACAAATTAACACTTGACGAAGAAATAGGAAATATATACTAACTCGAAATATGGCGATACTTCTGGACAATTAAGTAAAACATATGTCTGGGCTGCCCGCCATTCTTGATCAGTTAAGTATCGTTGCTTACACGGTCCACTTGGTCGACCAAGATAATTAAAAATTGAGAAAGAATTTAAATTGGGATCGACAGGACCTTCATCATTCCTTCCGGATTTCCGTCTTTTGGTCTGAACGTGAGGCTCAAAATAATATGATGCAAAAGTTGTTACTTCCACAATATATGCATTCACACAGATAGAGCTTCAACATGTGCCTTATTTTTCACCTTTTCTTCAAATGATATAAGAATCTGATTGTAATATAACAAATTGTATTAGAAATGAATATATAAAAAAAATTAACATTTTTATGCAATATTAACGAAATATAGAATATGTGAATTATACCTTTCAAAAGGATACATCCATCGATAATGAACTGGTCCTCCAACTTTGGCCTCATATGGCAAGTGAACCAAAAGATGTTCCATTGAATCAAAAACGCAGCGAAAAATCCTTTCTAAATTGCACAAAATAATTGGAATGTCTCTCTAACTTCTCCATGTGTGAATATCCCAAAGCTTGAGCATATATCATGAAGAAAAATACTTAACTCAGTAATGGCACCCTGCATAAAAATTCTAAAGAGTTCTTTAAAGGCAATAGGAATAAGTCTTTCCATGAATATAGCAATCATGGCTTTTCAAACACATCAAGTTGCATTCCTTCATATCGTCACATCTCCCAAGATTAGAAACATAGCCATCAGGAATTCTCAATGACTTCAACCTTTCACAAACAACACGTCTCTGTTCCTTATTAAATGTATAAACTGCCTTTGGTTTTGGTCCTCTACTATTTTCATCAACATCAATTTGGTCATTTGCAAACGAGTCGAATATCTTTTCTTGCATTCAGATTATCTTTTGTTTTTCGGTGATATCCATCAACGTATTTATCGATTATCAAAAACATTCTTCTCAATATGCATAACATCGAGATTATGATGAATCAAATTACTAAACCAATACGGTAACTCCCAAAATATACGCCGTTTGGTCCATTTATGGTTGCTTCCATATCCATAAGTTGTATCGTGTGGCTCTTCTATAACAGATGGAAAGTGAAGAACTCTGTCAAATATCTTGGCACTCGATCTCAATGGCGGAGGTGTTCTTTCAATTCGATTCCTAGTGAATTCATCTTTATTCCTTTATTCATACAAATTATGATTTAGTGGTAAAATTATGCGTGACAATCAAAATAACTTCGGCTTCTTACCATGCTTCAATCTAATCGACTTTGATCTCTCCATACATATTGGGCATCCTAAGATCCTGCGTACTCAACTCGATAGCATACCATAAGCGGAAAGTCATTAATGGTCCAAAGAAGGCCTTCATTACAAACATCCGATTAGTATGAACGTCGTATGTAGGAAAACCTTCATCCCATAGTTGTTTTAGCTCGCAATCAATGGTTGCATATAAACATCTATTAACTTCTTCGATTTTTGGGCGAGCCTGAACCAATGTTAAAAACATATACGGTGTTTTCATGCACATCCCAGCGGAAGATTATACGGAGTTAATATAATCGCCAACAAGAATAGTGTCTTCTGATTTACCAAATGGAGCAAATCACAAGACGAGACCTAACCTAATATTTGAGTCTCCTTATAAAAAATCGGGATATATTCTATCAAAATTTTTCCACGCCTCTGCATCGATGGATGACACATTAGTCCCTCTTACATTCGATGATTTGCATGCCAAGTCATGTATTGTGATTGTCTTCGATGCATAAAGCCTTTGTAACCTAGGAGTTAAAGGCAAATAAAACAAGACTATATGATTTACGTCGTTCTTGCCTCCTACTAGTGCTCTTGTACCTATCTTGATTACAGAATTTACAAACATCCACATCGCATCATCTCCCAATATAACATACAACTATCTCTCGCACACATCAATTCTTTCCACCGAGACCTAATTCTTTCATCGCTTTTTTCATCGTACAAATCATTAGGCGATATTATCACTGCAACAATGCCTCTTCAAAAGCTTGAACAAAATTATTAAAACACTCTTGACACATTGTGCTCGCCTTGACATTCAACATTCTTGCGGTGAGCGATAGTTTAGTGTGAGTCTCACACCAATAAGGTGCATCTGCGACTCAACACCTCTGAAATTTGAGATATGCTTCATTATTCATATTACGACCGATATCATTCGTGCACCTCTTCGAGGTGATGCGTTAGTAAACATTTGCTCAACTATTGGAGGACAACTTGAAGTTGCACCTTGTGATTGGGAATCAAATTCGGGCCCGCTACATCATATATCATCCTGATATGGATTTAATTGATTATAATCACTTTGATCCCTAGAGACTTGTGTGTTGTGTCTATCATAGACTTCATCGAGATATAAATGGTTCACCATGACATGTCGATTATAATGTCTGCAGCGAATCCAAACCTACAGAGATGCTCAAACTTTGCTAGGCGGTAAAAATCTACCATTGTGACACTTTCGCACGGACACCTTATCGATTACCATCCATAAACTCAACATTACTAGCTAAATTTAAAAACTCTTGCAACCCACTCATAAATTCAGCTTAAACCCCGGCTCGGTAAATTCCTATTATACATCCAACTCCTTTCACGCATTTTATCTGCTTTCAATCAATTATATTAATATAAACCATATCACTCTAATACCATTCTAGATCAACACAAAATTAACAATAATATAAATTTCAATTTAAAAATTAATCTTGATTTAAGAAAATTTAAATATTATACATGGGTGGGCAGGAGGCACAAGGCAGTCTGCCTGAGGCCGGGCGCACAGGAGGCGGCCAGCGGCAGGAGGCCGTGCCGGAGCGGTAGTGGAGGCGAGGCCACGCCGAGCAATCTCGAGGCAGGCTGGAGGAGGCCGGCCAAGGAGGCTGGGCCGCAGGAGCGAGGCGCTACCGGGCAGGAGGCGGGCGTAGCGTCGGAGGGCCAGAGGCAAGGCCGGCGGCAGGCGAGGGCAGGAGGCGAAAGCGGCGCGCCGCGGCCAGGCGGCCGGCGCTCATGGGCCGGAGAGGGGGCCGGCGGCCGGGAAGCCGGCGAGCCATGCACCGGGTGAAATGTGGCCACGGGTCACTCATGGCCATTGGGGTCGCATGGACGGACGAGAGCGCCGGGCTTCACGTGGCCATTCTGGGCTGGCGGCCGTCAGACTCGGTGTGGCGGCGGGCCTCTCAGTCGGTGGCGGCGGCGCGGGCGATTCGTGCGCCGCCGGAGATCGGTACGGCCGGACGTCGGGTCGTGGCGGAGCGCGTCTGTGCGGCACGGCGGCGGTGGATAAGTCGGCGCGAGGAAGAAAAAATTAGGGCGTGATAACTTAAACAGGATTTAACGAATCAGGTGGATTCGTTGCGATTCAACGAATCCGGATTCGTTGCGATTTGTTCGCAACGAATCCGTGGATTCGTTGCAAAAAAAATTGCAACGAATCCGGGATTCATAAATTGCAACGAATCCACGGATTCGTTGCAATTTGGAAATTAAAATAAAAATTTTAAACTTTTTAAATTTTTCCAACGAATCGAGAATTCGTTGGAAAATTTCCAACGAATCAAGAATTCGTTGGAAATTTTTCCAACGATTTCTTGATTCGTTGGAAATTTTCCAACGAATCCTGAATTTGTTGCAAATTATTTTTCCAACAAATAATAAGATTCGTTGCAAAATTAATATTACAATTTTAAAAAGTTTATTTTTTTTTTAATTTGCAACGAATCCAGGATTCGTTGCAAATATTTCCAACGAATCCTTTTTTCGTTGCAAATATTTCCAACGAATCCAAGATTCGTTGCAAATATTTGCAACGAAAAATGGATTCGTTGGAAATATTTACAACGAATACATTTTCGTCGCTAATTTGCGACAAATCAGAAAATTCGTCGTTAAATTGGTTGTAGATTTCCAACGAAAATAATTCGTTGTCAAAATTCGTCGCTAAAAAACAGTTTTTTTGTAGTATTATTTTATCAAATAAGTTTGAACAATACAAAACTTGACTTGGTTTGACTTGTTTACAACCCTAATTATTAGTAAATTAAATTAAAATTTTTAATTATTGAATTTTCGAATTAAATCGCTGACTTAGTGATCAAGGGCCACTGGAACCAAAATTGACCAATCTCTTGATAAACTAATTCTGATTTCGACTCGTAATTCGAGTCAACGAGTAATCGACTTGTTAATTCAATTATGAATTTGACCCATGATTGGGTCTACTTTTTGCTACACTAATATTAAAATAACTATGCTCATGAGGTCAATCTCTAAACCCACATAAGTTATTTTTTAAATTTACTTTGTAGACAAATCAAAGGGGAAGATCATTTATTATTATGTTTCAAAATATAGAATCGCCACGTTAGTGATCCCATTAATGTCCCTACCATAAAGGGGAGTTATTAACAAATTCAATAGAAGGGGGTCATCGATAGTCCAAAGTGATGAATTTCTCAAGAAGAAGGGGGAGTTATTAACAAGTGATGAATTGATCTATGTTCATTATAGATAAATTTTTCTGTATTTGTCAATTGAATTAACCCTGAAACTATTTATCATTATGCTTCAAGATTAGTCAAACTGAATTTGAACATTTGGATTATTAAAAAAATATTAAAATAAAAATATTTGTAATATAAAAAGTATATTAAGTTTTTGTATATATTTTTTTATAAATACCTTTTTGACCATTTTAAAGGTGCTATCTTAATTTTTGCATATAAAAAAAAAATGATAATGGAAAATGGAAATTGAACCGCGATGATATTTTGAGCCCTAAATCCCAGTTCCCCGTGACCAACGCCCTCCTCTTCCATCTTCTTCCCATGCTAATGCTTTCCTCTCTCCGATCTCCATTGGCCATGGCCGGTCTCAGATGGACGGGGCCATTGGCTGAAGGCACAGGATCTGCTCTTGCATCCTTCACAGATTCGTTTCCCGGCTCTCATTCTCCAACCAGGACAAAAATCCAAGAATTTGACGGCATTGCTCCGCTTCCTGATCTGTGAGTACACTTCTGGCCTTCTGTGAGAATTAAGGAATGTCTTCAATGGTCTGATAATAACTGTGCTAAATTACTTCTGGTTAGATCAAACTGTAGCAATGTAGTTCTTTCCCAAATTCTACCGACTAAAAAAAAATGATCGACAATTGAGCACTAAAGACATGAAGCGCAGGAGATTTCTCACTGTATACTTGTACTAGATCTACTAATTCTAGATGCGACTGCTGAGCTTTGCTTGCAGGAACGTAGAGAAGAAGAGATTAAACCATCAACTTCAATGCTTCAAGCTCTTCTTTTCATCTACCAAATCATCACTTTTTATTTGATGAGATTACAACATAGACACTTTGATATACCTCTCCTTAATCTCTAAGGACAACATTCATCACAATAGTTGAAACATAAATGCAGCCCTTGTTTAAGCTATTTATTCCCTTTGATTGTGTGCTCTTTCGTGCATCACATAAGCAGTTTGGCAAACCAAGTAAACCCCAAGTCTATGAGAATCAAACAGTGTGTCAATCTTCATTGATGAAGAAAAAAACTTAATAAGGACAAGGATAACCCGTCTCTTATTCAATTGCATAAAGATCAACAAAAAGACCTCTTGTGATGCACCATGAAAAGCAATGTCTTATTACATAAAGCAACTGTAAGCAAGTTACAATTGCCAGAATAGTAATGCTAAACTCTGCTTGGGACTAGAACTTGCACATCTTATGCTGCAACTTTTCCATTTGAGATTTACAAACAGCATTATTTGCAATTGGTTTACTGGAACCTATAACCAGTACTTGAAAACCAATAAAATGATAAATTTTCTCTACAGTAGCTAGATGTTTTAAAAAAAAAAATCTTATTAAAAGTATATCTAAAGACTTACTATCAGAGCTTGAATTATCCATCTATCCACTTTCAATGAAATGGGGTATTTTTATCATTGTGTAATGCTGATCTTCAAGGGCAATCCTCTGGTACCTAGTGGCAACAGGCTATACAACTTAAAACCAGTGAAGATGGTCAACATAAGCAATTCAATGGCATGATGCTAGGTTAGATGAAAGCTACTAGGAATCAAGAAACTTGTAGAGTAAAAAAAATCAAGAATCTTAATGGATATCGAGACATGCATTTCATCTGTTTGTGTTAGGAGTCTACTTTTGACATCTACTTCTGATGCTTATGCTGATCTCTAGTATCTGCAATAACAGTTTGTGCATGTACCTCAGGTACAGAGTCTGTATTCATAGAAGGCCTTGTCAAGGTACTAAATTGAGGTGCTCTTGGCATCTGAACTGGAGTCTCCTGCCCTTGGATTCCAAAAGTCGAAGGGTTTACATGTCCGAGTATCCTGTTCACGCCCAATTGCCCTGAACTTGGAGCACATGGAAATTGTGGTGCATGCATTGGTGGAATTGCAAGCATTGGACAACCTAGAGCTAATTGTGTGTTTCTGCTCATTTCTAGGTCTGCTGATGGGAAATTAGGCCTCATTGTTGCATGCATGTGTTGCATTGCAGGAGTTAACATCATTGGCGGCATGTACAGCCTGCTTCCCATTGACATGATCTGTTTGATACCATAGATTTTCTAAGTGCAATGCAAACGTAAAGAACCACTTTAATAAAGTTTTTTTACCTGCACTTGCATCTGAAGCGTTTTAAGATACTCAATGGCCTCTTCGAGCATTGAAGCTTTGTCCACCTTTCAAAAGATAAATTTGGATCAGAGCATACTTTTTTTAGCATCACAGGTGACATGCTTACTGTTAAAATCTAAAACATAGACTACCTTGTTACAGTTAGGTATAAGGTCTTGTAGTGCACGCATTTTCTCATTAATCCTGTTCCTTCTCCGCTGGATAAAGAAGATATATGAAGTTAGGTGGTGACAGAAAGAAATACAAAGCTTCTAATCTAGATTTCTATTTCTTTCATCTATTTTTTTTCCTGATAGTTTATGATGTGAAAATACCATCACGTACTCACTCTTTCTGATAAATTATGAACTTCTGCAGCTCGGCATCTCTTTGTTTGTGCACTGCGTCCTGTTGGTGGTTTCCTCATGTCTGCTGATTCCTCTTGAAGATCCTACAAGTACCTCAAATATTTAGGACTAGAAACCTAAAACAACCTGATTTTAGTGAAACTTTTCTGATGTCATTTCTGACTTACTTTACTGAGCTCTTCCCCATCATTGTTTTTCTTTTCACCGTATTTTGGTTCATTTAATGCAGCCCCAGTTAAGTTCACTGAACATAAAGAAGAAGATGCTGCTTCAGGAGGTTTTCTTATGTCATTCTTACACAAGACTACCCTTGCTGCAAAATTTGAGCTTGGAAGGTTATCAGGCATGTTAGTGAAATTCACAGTCTGCTTCCCCAAAGCATCTTCTGTACAAATTTTATTAAAGAACTCAACCGAGCCTTCTCCTTGAAGATCTTTCATGGCTGAAACCAACTTCAAATTGTGTGAATCTGAGCTTGATTGGCCCGATACCTTATTTGCATCCTTTGCACCACTACTATTTGCGATCAATGTCAAGCTGACTGGATTGCTGCTTGGAGTGGAGGCCTTCTCAATGCCTTTCCATCCAGCGGTATTTTGGAGCTTAACCTTGGCAAGTGCGGCAGGTCTTGCAAAATGAGGGAAGTTCATCCGAGTAGATATACTTGGTTGCTGCAGTTGCTTAGAACTTGTTATTCCCTGATTTTGCAAATTTCTGTCCATTGAATTCCTACAATGCAGTTCTTGAGCCATCTCACCACCATCGACAACAGTGGAGTTTGAATTAAGAACTGAAACTTCGTATTGCTGTGGATGGCTTGTCCTGATTCTTCCTGACTCCCAATTCCGTCTAGGTGCTTTAGCAGCATGGCCAGATTCCATATTGTTTGATCTTCTAACTTCTGGATCTAACCTGACAGTTCTAACTGTTGTTGCGACAGTGCACTTGTGGGATGAAGGAGGATCTGGATCAAATGCTGAAAACTCGTTCAAGAACTCAGCACAATAATCATTTTGGGGCTGGAGACTCTCACTTGGCATGTCTTTCTCAACTGGATAACTGATCCATGGGACAGTGTCATCTTCTTGGGGTTTCACTCCATTGTTTGCATGATTCCTTGGTATGCAGTCATCAAATCCATCAGATGGAGATTGAGGGAATTTTGGATCTGTTTCCCTGGTGTCTTTTTCTTCAACTGTGCTGTAATGGAAGAAGGGAGTGCTAGGAAAAGAGCTCTTCGAAGTCCTAATGGATTGGCTCTGTATCACAATTTGGCCATCCTCCCATAATAGCTCAGCAAACTCGTGATCAGATCTTTTAGCACAAATCCGTCAAAAAAGAAGGTAAGATATCATAGCAGTCTATGCAATGGGGGTTCAGCAGCAAACAAGAATCACATTAATCAAGTAATGCAGCAGAACTGGACTAAGATGCACTTACAGAGCAAACAGGTCAGCCGATCCATTTGTCATCCTTGGTTTTATGATTTTTTGCTTCTGCCTCACTGTCCTTGGAGTGAGTTCATGATAGCAAGAGGCCCCTTTGAAAGTCTCATGAAGACAAATGTTCAAGCGCAACTACAAGATCTCATCAAGATTCAAGTTAGATAGCACAGGAACAAATAAGAACCAAATAAACAAGTCATTGCAGCAGAGGTGGAGTAAGATGCACTTACATAGTGAACAAGTTAGATGATCCATTTGTCAGCATTGGCTGTATGATTTCTTGCTTTTGCCTCACTGTCTTAGGAAGGAGCTCAGGAGGATTGCAACGGAGATCATTTTTGAAGTTTTATGAAATCCAATGTTCTGTCACAACTACCAGATCTCACAAAGGATCAAGTTAGAAACCAACGGTTTAGGTTTACAACATCTAATGAGGTGCTTGTGTTCTTGGACCTGCAGCAGCATATAAATTTTCCAGCTAGAAATTTGATCTTTCTTAGTAGAACAGGAAGAAACAAAATAGGAAGAACACACCAGATACAACTCAAGTTTTCATCAGAATGGCAAGAATGAGTAGACTCAAAGGTGAAAATCAAGTTAAAATTCTTGATTTAGCTCCTGAAAAATCAATCTCCTGAAAGAGGAAGAAACAACTCGAGTCATGCAAATATTGGCTGAAGGGAACGAGGAGAAACCTAGATATCAAGCTCGATTCCTGAATAAATTCCTTCAAATGGTCACTTATTCTCTTGCTGTCTTTACAAGTGCTGGGCAGCTAGATCTCGATTAGAAGACCATAACTGGCAGGGCATGAAGGCACAAAGCCAGGTAAAATAACTCTTTTCATTATCTACGTTTTTTATTGCTTTCTGGCAATTTAGCACGAGTAGCACCCAAGGTAATAACTGCAGTTCTTATCCTTGAGCCAGGAAATTTTACTTGTGACTAGAGGAATCTAGGATAGAAGATGAGACCATTACCTTAATCTATACGAAGGAGTAGTGGACAACGAGTCATTTGAATGCCCTAGGTTTTTTTTTCCTTTCAAAAAACCTTTTAAATCTATACACAATGACATCAACTCCGAGTCTTTGACCATGTTTGTCTGATCCCCTTGCTTTTCACCACAAAGGAGTAGTAACCTTGTTAACCAGCAGACATGGAGACGCAATTGTGGTGTCTCATGCTGCCATCAGGTGTGAGCTTGTGGATGATTTATTGACCTCTAATGAGCGCCATGGGTCAGAGTCCCAGTAATGTTGCTTAGGGCTTGGCATAAATAGCTAAAACCAAACTGAATCAAATCCATTTGAGCAAAACATAAATAAATTGATCTACCAGTTTGTTTTGATTTGTAAGATAGTGAAGTTATTGATTTCAGTTTGAATGTACAAACCACGAAAATTGGATTAAATCATTAATGTATATAAATATAATTAGACGACTCGCACATTGTGCGTTGTTTAATTACAAAATTATATTGTATCATTAATAAAGGAGAAAATTCACATTGAAGATTAAGTTGTTAAAAATAAGTATCATCAAATAATAACAACGAAAACACAATTACTTAATAGTACACTTCACAGTAAATAAATAAAAAACAATGAGTGCATGACACTTAAGATGACACTATTCGTATTTATTTATCATTTGTTATTGAGGAGTTTTAAGTTTTTAGCTGTTAAAGAAATATCTTGTGCACAAAACTTTTTTAAGTATCAATATAGGCATGTATAAAATATATATATGTCCGCATGATTAAACTCAAATTCCTTTATTGTGAATATGTGACTTAATATTTTGATTGGGTTTTCTTAGTATATGCATCGCCTATCGTTAGTTTGTAATTTGTTTGAGTTTCTTTTTTTTTTTATAAACAGTGGAATTTTTGTTTTCTAAGAAATTTTTATATGATTTCCATCGAGATATTCATTTTTTTTATTTTTAAATTCCGGTTAAATCAAACTGATGGGTTTGGTTGGGTTTCAAATCTTTCCGAAATAGCTTTTGTTGGATGGAATATTCAAATCAAAGTATTTCATTCTATTTTCAAAAATTTTCACTAAATTGATAAATTGAATTGTGCCCACCTCTAATATTGCCCTTGTAGCTCTGGAGCAGTAAGCTAATCCATCCAAACCCACATCATCCATCAATTAAGATCACCCATACCTATTTCATTGTCCTATGAGTCATACCTGAGAGGCTAACTTAGGCTTAGAAAGTTATTAGGGTCGTCGTGACACTTGCATACCATTTAGTAGGGATTGCAATGTGATGTTGCTTGTCTCTGCTTGTTGGTATTGCAACAATCACCTACATGCTAAGAACTAAACATAGAGGACACCCACATCTTCTGGCAGGATAAATTCAATTCTGAATTTCGAAAAAATTTAGATAGACGGTTCTGAGTCGAATGCGGATTAGGAGTTTGTTTTTTCGGATGGAGTACGTCTTCGGCATCGGACTTATTTTATAGGAGCGACGCGATCGCATTGTCAAATTTAATTGCTGAGCTGCAAACACTTTATGATATATCTTGGTGGTCGATGGAGATTTCGACTAGGAGTTATTTAGTGCTCCGTTAGAGAGAGATCGAATCGGTCATCCTTAGGATTAGTCGGACCGAAAGCTCGGAGTGTAAAAAAAGAAAAAAAAGAACACATAGGACACAGACAAGGAAAAACAAGATATAAGAAGGGAAAAACACCATATCAAATAAGAGAAATTATATTGCTTACAAAGCTCGACGAATTTTCCTATGTCCAGAGAAAAGTATATTTTGTTCTGGTCAAAACTCTAGATTAATAAATAAAATCAAACCGATTAAATAATTCAGTTTATCAGTTAGGTTTAATTTGCAAGCTAGGTCAAGTCATCAAGTTCAGCTTGAGTTTGTATGCATTGTTAAAATCAACTGAATCTCAAAATTTTATAATATGTATATATATATATATACATTAGTATGTTCATTTATCAGCATAAAACTTAAATTGCAGTAATCTTTTATGCCCTTCCCAATATTCATTAAATATTGTTAAAATGATTTGTTGCTTTTGAATTTTATTTTTGTTAATCGTACCTATTGTTGCTGTGTCTCTATATCATATCTTTGATAATGTGTTAATTGTGCAGGAATGAAAATAAAAAATAAAGAAAACTTCTCTATCGCATGATAATTTTGAAGATTCTGCTGCATGGCCGATGGCTCCCCCGTGGGCCTTCTTATTGCTCCACACCTGATGTTTTACTGATCAGTTTAACCATTTTGCAGTGACTTCTGGAAGAAAAAAAAAAAAAAAAGCAAGAATTTTTTTATCTCAATTATTATTATTAATATTTTGACAGTTACTATGTTTTTGAATGATGTCGGAATGTTTATAATATTCGTTCACTTATTCTAGTGATAACAAGGGGACCGCTACTATTCCGGCACGCAGACATGGGGTCACGTGGGTTTCAGGAGCGATCACGTGGTGGAGGGGCCACGTCAGCAATGACTTGGGGATTCGGGGGCGAATGGCAACATTGTCGGAGATGGGGACATCGCCCTAGGTTTGATCCTTAAAATAATTATTTATTATATATTGGTTGTTGTTATTATTAAAAAAATGTTTTTCTTACAGATTTTTTTTTTATTTTCAGACAGCGCATCTCTTTCTACGTGCCCAGAATACCGCTAGTTCCATGAGGTATTTTTTTTTTCTAATTATTTTAAATTTTTAATGGTTTGAGTGTGTTATTTTAACAGGTTCATAAAGTGAAAAATTATTTTTCAAGAGAAAATTAGCACGGGTTTTAGTGGAAAGAAGTTATTTTCTAATTTGAATTGTATTATTATTATTATTATTATTATTATATAAAAGTAACCGTCTATCTAGTGATCTCCATCAATTTTTATGGTCATTATAAAGAAGATAAATCACTAGGGATTCTATAGGTCTCGACGTAGTGATCATCTGAATTAAAAAAAAAAGAACTTTAGATTTTCTTCGAAATCGATCTATATCATATTTATAAGTACTGTCGTGTTTTAGTTATGATGTCATTTTTGTGGGGGACCTTTTCATGATTAACGATCAATGCAATGAAATGAGAGGTAGTTGATAATCACTATCACGAGACTTGGTTCGACTAAATGTTTCACTTGAAACTTTGAAAAAGCTTCTGATATAATTTTATGGCTAAAATTATATAATTTTAAGTTATTAAAAAGTTATTGTTAACATTGCTTGATGATCCTTTTTAACTTAAAAAAACATTTTGATTTATCTCTCATTCTAGTAAATTTATGTTTTTCTTTCGACTATCAAAATTTCGGTCAAAATTCATGTGCTGTGGAAAAATCCAAAAATACAGAATAACTCTAACATTTAACCTTTCGTAGAACATAATAATTAAGATCATGCCATGTCGAGCGTGTTATATTATTGAATTTCCTTCAATTTTATCAGCTTTAATTTGTAGCTTATTTATTATTATGTTTATTAGGAAAACATTTCCTCGCATAATTTTTCTTCCGCTGTCGATTTCTTGTTCATAAAATAAGCAAACAAAAGGATCGTTAAATTTAGTCGCACCGAGTTTTCCAAAATGGATCGACACTTGCGGCCCATTTGGCCCTAATAATATAATGCAATACGAGTCGACGTCAGTTAAGAAATTCCTCTTCTTTTTATTTTTTTATTATCGTCAAATTAGCGTGATTTCTTATTCGATGGTGGAACCTGTGCTCGTGCAATCTCATTCTTTTTTTTTTTTTACAATTAATTTAGAGGAATATGATTAATTTAGAAGCATGCTGCTTCCTAGATAATTCTGGATGCCAAAAATTCCCAAATGCATGTTCTAATGGACCATGGCCGGTGACAGAAAATGAGGGTCTGGTTGCAGCATAAAAATCTCATCATTCTCCAGTTTTATTGTTGATCACCCTCTTCGCGAACGAAGGCAAGCAAAAAGCTGCAGAATGAATCTGTGAAACAAGGAATAACAGACAAGTTAAGAGAGGGAAGGCTTGCAGAAGACACTACTAGCATATTTGTTAGAACGATATGCACCTCTGAGTTGTAGAACTTTAGTGGTTCCAAAGACTTGTTCAAACAATCGTCCTCTTCTATGTTGTACACTGGGTGTCGGAAATCGACAGCCGGCCCTTCGGTGGAGCAGATCATGAAGCCAATCATTCCGCTGAAATGGCATCAGTTAACCCATTTCAGTATATGGAAACTGCTTGAAAACAAAAACAGAGATTTAGACATTCTCCTTGCCTCGGATACGTGGGCACTGACGTCCAAGCGTAGTTGACAGAGCCCTTGAAAATCTGGCGACAATTCGACACGATATCTTCAATGATGTGCATATGAAGCCATATGCTCTCGGCCTGAGTGCATACAACCCCTCCGGGCCGGAGAGCTTTAGCAACCAATTGAAAGAAAGGCTTCTCGAAAAGTTCTTGAGCTGGACCTGAGCAAGCAGCGAAGCAAGTCGTAAGCAAAGCCAAAAGGAAGCATCAAGGAGGGGGGAGAAGATAACTTACCTATTGGGTCAGAGGAATCGACAATGATTGCATCGTAAGTTCCTTCCGGAACATCTTTTAAAAAAGCAACTCCTGTGTATGTTTGAACCAAAATGTGAAAAAAAAACTGGATGACAAATCGACATGGCTAGCATTTAGTTGTACCAATACCCAGGGATAAGTTTCGATTCGGTGGAAGTTAATGAATAGGAAAAGTGGCAGTGATCATATCATTTAGCAACCATCTTGACACAAATAAGAGAACTTTTAAGTTGCTTACCATCGCCAACATGAAGATTCACACGAGGATCTTCATATCCGACAGCCATTTTGGGAAAGAACTGCTTCGAAACCTATTTACCAAATAGTGAGGACCGACCATCAAAAGGACTGCAAGAGAACAACATTATATCCAATTTATTGAAAATATGCTATGTTCTGGTAATCACCTTGGTCTACGACAGCAAACATATCATAATATAACATCAACTGTGGTAAGAAGGTAATTACTCACATCGATAACCATTTTATCTATTTCACAAATATCTATTTGCTCTACTGATGAATATCGCGATACTTCTCGGAGGACACCACCATCACCTCCTCCAATAACCAGAACCTGAAATGATAGCATCATCAGCCACATGAAAGGGTGTGAGCACATATTTGCATACAATGCAAAATCATTTTAGCTGGTAATTGATTTCCCAGAAGATTAAAAAAGGTGAAAAAAGTATGATGGCTGCTAGTGATTTCTTCTAATCAAACTGCTTCATCAACAGGAAACAATAGTCGAATCCTTTTTCGCAATGGGCAATAACACTGTCAGTGAGCCCTATGTGCGATAATATTTCTAACACTCGGGGATAGTTAGACAAGGATACAGAATTATTCTCGAATTCATGCTGTGAACAGCACAAACTAATTATCCCCCTATAAAATGTCTTTGTTTGAGTGGGCAGAGGATTTGTCCCCCATAGAATGCAAGTAAACTGATATAAGCATTGTCTGGTACGTGCTAAAACATAAAAGGGAATGATCAACATAAGTTAATGCGCAGCATGATGAACTCCTGACTGTTATCGCTTTATTATGTGGATGAATTAAAAAAGACACACGGAACTCTTCGTACGATTGCTACCTAGTGGCCATCAAAAAAGATGCTTCGTACAAGATCCTTTATTGTGTCTAAAGTGGATGAAAAAATAACTAAGATTAAAAGAAAAAGGTGGAAGAAATTTGATGGACACAAACTTTGAGTATCTAACATAAACAATTTTAACCAGATGGACGGGTTTTCATGTGCGAGTTGAATGAGAAGGCAACTATCTGCCAGCCACAAGAAGGATATTGTGAGAGGTAGATGAATGATGAGCGTCTTAGGTGGACAAAATACTATGGTTTAAAGGATGAACAAAAAGGAATTGGCGAATGCAACCTGTGATATCTAACAACATAATGGATGAAAATGAATGTAAATGTTTTCACGTTCCAATATGGTTAAAAATATCACCAGATGGCTCTTAGAATCTCTTCACAAAATACCTCAAATTTTGCTCAATTCGGTGTCTTTTAGAGAAAATTATAATTAAAACAGTTGCAGCACACATAATGGTAACAACAATGATAATAATGATGATGATTGGTGTTGTCTAGAGGAAGCTATGATCTAAACCCTAAGCAACGACTTCATCTACCCTTCTCTATCTTCATCATCTTCCATTCATTGTTACCAATATAAGCAAGAACAACAATAAACAACAATGTCTTGAGACTTTTGTATTCAAATACAAGGATCTTTTCACATCATAGGGTTTTAAGAAATTTTAACTTCTTGATGCCCGATAAAAATATTTTGGATAGTTTAAAAGGAAAACTTAATCTCGTACCTCACAAAATAATCAATTACTATGGAAGGGTAGCATCATCCTATAGCATATAAATAAACAAGTTGCATGTTTCTGGGTAAGTTTAATGTGGTAATGTCACTAGAAGCCAAGGAAAAAAAACCCAGTAAAACTCTACTACTAGCTGTCCAAAGTGTAAGATTTAAGCTTACTTGTCAGGTATATCATAGGAACAGAAGGGGAATCTTGCAGTTTTAGATAATTGCGAGAAATAACACGAAACATTCAATAAAAATTGACCTTTTTAGGGTTAGGAATTGAGCAAAGAGGAAGATGAGTAATCATTTCTTGGTAAGCACACTCATCCCTCTCTGTACATTGAATGACTCCATCCAAGACAAGAACTTTGCCGTACGCTGAGTTCTGAGTAAAAAAGTTAATCATTGATGGTCACCAAAAGAATTCAACCTATGATGAACTTCCATCATTAATTACCTGAAACACCATTACATTTTGGTAATCAGATTTCCCTTGAAATAACACCTTTTCCACTTGTAAGGAATGAGCTTCTCCTATCAACAAGATGAAGAACGAAAACAGAACTTTTAGGAACTAACATCACATATAAATGCAACCTTAGTAGGCACCACAGTCATTTCATTCATTCAATACAATTTCCTAAAATTTTCCCCTTTATTGTTTCAAATGTTTCCAAGTTTTAGGATTGTCTTCAAACCTTGGCCTAAACTTTACTTTTACATATTGGCTTGTTAGTGGCTACACCATATACACCAATTCAAAAATGTCAAACATCAGTTTTGCATGACAAAAAATACTGATCAATTGCCTGGAACAACAAAGAGAAACAAAAATATAACCAAGGATAAAAGCCTTGCTATTCAGTGTTGCAGAAATATGGAAAGTATACAGAATTTGCATATATATTACATATAAAATAATTACTGACTGAAATGTTAATTAGGACTGGAAACCAGAAGCATTCACACAACAAAGGTGGTTGTTGGTGAATTATAAGTATGCATATCCACAATGTTCTCATCCAAACCCGAATAATAATCGCAACAAACTAGACAACAAAGTTAAAATGGGGGATCATCGAGTTGCCAAAAGAAAATCTAACGGAATGGAACCAAAGGCAAAAGGAGCAAACAACACATTGAAACTTCGTTGAGCATAAATTTACAGCGAGAAGATAAAATGGAGAGAGATACGTTTGTACTGATTCTGATAAAGAAAAGAAAAATAAAATAAACACAATCATGAAGAGGTAGAAGTTTCAAAACCCATAAAAAATAGAGTGATGGAACCTCGCAAGACATACATCATTGAATGTTCCCACCAATCTGGGCGTTCTCCTTCTCCATAGCCGTTTAGCAAGGAAGATATATAACAAAAACTAGGCAAAGTTCACCACAAGAATTCGATCCACAGAACAAAACTCGAAGCAGCGGAGATCAAACGGATAACATAAAAAAAAAGGAAAAAAGTACCAGAAGAAGGAACGGAGATCAAATCCAAATGGCCGAAATCTCCTGAAAGAAGGGCGGATTAGAACACAGCAAACCTGGCCACATGGGGCTGATCTCGGAGAACCATCCGAGCTTGATGGTCGAGATGCCGTCCTGCGCCGAACCCATGGAGACGTTGGCGCTCGACGCGCCGGAGACCTCCCCCTTCGCCCCAGCCCCACTTGCTGCCTTCTCGTGGGCCAATCCAGCGCCGCCTCCCGCTTCCATCACTCTCCTTCGGCGCGGCGTCGTCTCCTCTTTTTCCGATGCTTCTCTTGGGATTTGTTAAAGAAAATATAGGCCCTTTACAATTTTAAGGGCCTTTAGTAAATTTAAAATTTGCAAAAGAAAATATAGTGGAGAAAAATTAATAAAAAAAAAATAACAAACACATTATTTATTTTATTAGTTTTATTCATTTTATTTTTTAAAAAACAAAAACATTATTCAAAGGCGAAATAAGAAAGATAAAATAATAGCTTTTAATTCTTGTTGTTGCATTTTATTATTTATAAATTTTCAATTAAATTCCTAATCCTCAAATAAAAACACCTACAACAGGACGGTTTCCGCACAACTTTTTATTTTTTTAAATTATATATATATATTTTGATATCGTGAGCGATGCAATTTACACCATCTGTGTGTGACGACAAAGAATACACAGTAATTTGTGCTCGATTATATCGCAGTCAAAAATCGATTAGATTCTAGTTGGGCGGGATGGTGAAATCGAAAATCCATCGTGCACGAGTCGTGCATTCGTGGACACTCAGGATATATATGGTTTTGTTATCCTGAGCGCTTGCGAATGCTCGATGGTTTTTGAGTTGTCGGATCAATCGCGATACACAATAAATGAGAAATGCACAATAATCTTCCTATCGTGATTTCTTCATCGTAATACCATCGACCGACTAAAATCTGGACATATTAGGTTGGAAAAGGTCGCAATTGCGGCCACCAGTGTCGCAATCATTGGCGGCAACAATCGCGACCGTTTTCGATTGCATTCGATCGGAATCCGACCGCAATCCGATTAGAATCCGATCGCAATTCGATCAGACTCCGATGTCGATCGGATTCCAATCAGACCGCCGTCGGATTCCGACCGGATAGTGGTCGGAGTCCGACGGGAGGTTGACAATTGTGAGCAACGTCGAGTACAAGTTACTATGCATTTCTCACCGTTACACACAAATCGTGTAAATCGTATATATATATATATATATATATATATATATCAATGATTGGTTGAGACAGAGGTAAACGAGTTGGTTGCGACTTGGATGTCTCCTTCTAAGAATTCAAAGATGTATTTGCTGTGTTATTCGATTCCGTCAATTCTATTTTCCAATAATTAATAAATTCATTTTTTTAAAAAATATATATATAATTTTTCATGGTACACAATAAATAAGAATTTGCAGTTAGTAAATTCTTACCAAATTTTACATATAAAATGAAATTTCACCAACCCCAAATCAAATTTAAAAAACAATTAATAGAATTTTAAAATGATAGAATGGTTAAATTGAATCTGGGAAATAAACCGATTCTTTAATGAGGTTATGGGACAAACCAGGCCGATGGGACCGGCCCGGTTTAGTATCACCGACGCCTCCCTTCATCTCCGCGCTCCGCTTCTAGAAGCCTTAGCATCGGGTTAATTACGCCGGTTCTTCCTCATCTCTCACTAAAGAGGATTCCTCGTTCGCCCTCCCTTGCACTCAATCCCTTCGCCGCCGTCTCCTTCTGCGCCTTAGCCGGAGCTCCATTTTGGACTGCAGCAATGAGCTCCATGTAAGCATCTCTTTCTTTGCAAACCAGTTCTGTTGTTTGACTGTTTTTTTCCTTTTATGGCAAGGAAGAATAGGGTAAACCTGCATTTATCTTAGTGAGTAGCTTGTTGAGTCACTGCTAGTGGTCTATTGAGCTCGTTCAATCAGTTTGTGGTGCCATAACTTTGCGTCACTGTAAAGATGAGCACGAGTCTGGATGCAAATTTTGAGCTTGGTTTTTAGTCTGGGTTTAAGCCATCTCATGGTCATTGGTGGTTGCAGCTACTTAATTTTTGCCTAATTCTGCGCCTTGGTCGGTTTAATCGTTTATTTGGAGTCGGAACTGGAAGGGGCGTCAGAAGTCAAGGGATTATGGAGTCACGAGTGTGATTTGAATAGAGATCTTGCTCTTTCTTTAACAAACGGGATAATAATAGCTGAGCTAGGTAGTTATTCATGAGGATCCGGTTATTTACACCATATCATAATACTGCAAGGGGAAGGGCGGACGAAATTGTGCCCTATATATGTTTTTTTTTAAAGAAATCTCACTAGTTTTATGAAGTAGAATATAGTTGTTGAGCTTTGTCCTTAGTATTGGTGGTTTGGTCAGTAACACCATGCGCCATGGTTATAGATGCTTGAAGCAATTTGTTTGCTAAATTGAACAACTTTTGTGCAAGAATGCATGAAATATAGGGATTGCGACTGTGGATGTGAATTGACTGGAGATCTTGTTCATTTTTGAGATGGCCACACACCACATTGGATGTGCACTGATTTTCCATTTGTGAAGGGAGCGATAGGGTTAAACCCCTCCCAATATGCCATTGTACGGATTCAAACCCCCGACCTTAATTGTTTGTAGATTTTGCTCCCTTTTTACAGATAGATAATAAGAGCTTCAATATTGATTTTGGGATCTGGTCATTTATGCTATATCATGACCAGAGATGGTTGTACCAACTTAATTTTGTTGTATTTAACATCTTGTGGAGAAAAATAAATGATATGCAATGATCATGCCCATTAATTGACCAAGTGGATGATTCCAAACTTTTAATATAGTTCATATTCTGTTATCTATTCAAGTTTATCTAAACTTGTTAATTCCACATGGAAGCTTTGGTTTGTACTCAGGATTTAGGAGACCAGTAGTTTATGTAACATTTTCGTAATTTTTAATGATTGACCAAAATCTATGCCAATTTGTTCAGGTATGGATCAATCGAGTCAAATGCACCACCATCATCAATCAAGGTGACTTTGGATTGCATGCTGGACATTTTAGTCACTCATGTTTAGAAGTTGTTTTCTAGTTTTGCTTTCATATTCTAATTTTATTCTTCTCATGTCAGATACTTGTGTTAGGTGGTAATGGATTTGTGGGCTCACATGTTTGCAAAGAGGCTTTGGCACAAGGATTTTCTGTAGCTAGTCTCAGCAGGTGTTTTATTTTTTTTCCCACACTCTTTTGGTAGCATTATCGTCTTGGGTGTTTTGTCTATAGTTAGAACACCGAGTTCTTCTATTTCTATAATTGCAACTTTATATATAATGAGAGTAGGTGTTTCATATTAATAAGCCAAGTCACGTAGTTATCAATAATGAAAGTAGGTACTTCATATCCACTATCAAACAAATGCAATCAGTTTCATGCATTAAGAACTGTGGCCCAAATTGAAATAAGAAATATCTAATTTACTATTAGTCGAGTGAATCCCATAGGTACTCCTCAATGCTATCCAACCCTCAACAAAAATCTTGTCAAAACTTTCGCATATTGAAACTTAATCAATCCAAAATCCAATCAAGCTTTACATGTCTTTCTGCTTGTATGTGTCTTTTCTTTTCCCTTAAATTCTTCTTGTATGTGTTATTCTAAAGCATCTTTTAACCCACTTGCATATTTTTGTGTCCTGACTTAAGGTTTCATTCTATTTTAATCTACCACGTGCTAGTTGCATGTTGCTACCGACTTATCTAAGAGTATAAAAAGAATAGGTTCAGTCTTTTACATTTGATATGTTGCTCAGATCTGGGGGGTCATCAATAAAAGAACCTTGGGCCGATGAAGTGGAGTGGTACAAAGGTGGGGAATTATGAGAATAATCTTTTCCATCTCAAAATATATCCAGTTCCAATCTCAGGCAATTGTTTTTATTTGACAGGGAATCTTCTTGAACCTGAATCTTTGAAGGATGCTATGAGTGATGCAACTTCTGTGGTATGCTTGCATAGCTTCATTCTTCAAACTGCAAACACACATGAGATGCATTTTCCAACAAAAGAAATGGACTCCCAATAAAACTAGTTGGGAATAATGGAATCTCGATGTTTATGCCTGTGGTTGCTTGACATTCTCATAGGTTTCATAAGGCTGTATGCGAGTAATATCCAGGTTTAGGTGTTCAGGATAGACATTCATCTGCTTTATCTGAGAAAGATATGATCTGACAAGTGAACATATTATCACAGACTCAGTCGTGGTTCAATATTTTGGCAAATTATGCTTCTTGAAGCTACCTTTGGTTTAGTTTATAAGCCAAGTGATAATGGCAGTAATATGTCTGCCAACTTGCTAGTTAGGTTGATGTTAATTCCAAGACCTTGCTCATGTGCTGTTAGATGTCAGCAAACGTTGATGAAATTGGTGGTCTTAGAGTGGATGTCGGATACTATTCATTTGTTTGCATAGTATAAGTAACGAGTCGAATAGATTCTTTGAGAAATGGACATTTGTGGAAATTTTTGGAGCTGTAAAATGTTTGTTGTTATGATTTAGTTGACGAACTCATGTAACTCAAAGATAAATGTTACAGATATCTTGTGTGGGAGGCTTTGGATCTCCTTCCTACATGCGCACGCTCAATGGGACCGCAAATGTCAATGCTGTACAAGCTGCTGCAGAAAATGGTTCTCTATTTTCTTGGACTTTTTCTTCAGTAATCGAGAACATTAAGTATTGCATTGGTTTCAATCAACATCCTTTTTTCTTGAAGAGATGCATGGAAGAACGAAAAATCAAATTTGCTTGTGTGCATTTAAACCTGAATTGAGAATTAACATGCAGAAGAGCAGTATAAATAGTTGAGCCAGTAAAAAAAATTCAGTGAATGCTGGCAGATCGACATCCCATCAGCTTCTTGTTTCTCCCTTTTCCTCTTTCAGTTCGCTGTTGGGATGTGATCATTATATGTTTTGCATGACATACCACAAAATATGAATCGTGCATTTCTTGGAAGTAGTTTACAAAACCTAATTTACTTGACAGTTTAGAATTAAAAGATGCTGAATGTTTGAGAACTACTCATTGAAATTAACTGCTTCCTTCTGTGAGCAGGTGTAAAAAGATTTGTATACATATCAGCTGCTTCTTTTGGTGTAATTGACTATTGCATACAAGGTTATTATGATGGACAGGTGCAGCTTCTGAATTCATCTTTTCTTTTAGTTCTTACTAAGTTGAACTCTTAGTAACAAAATGTTATGTTGTGGCATGGACAGTCGATATTTAGCAGGAAATTGCTTATTTTACTCTCTACATTTGCAATTACCAAAAATAGGGCCACCTATATGAGAACTGCTTAATTTTCAATTTAATATTAAACGGGAAAAGATAATGCTTGTGTTTGAACTTCTATATCCAGGTGATCTAACATGGCAATACAAGCTCATTACAGAAGAAAAAGTGAAAAAAGATACTGTATTGTTGCTTTCATCCCCTCTCTACACACATCAGCATTATTGAAACGCTAACAAAACCACTTGCCAAAAAAGAGGAATTCATTGGGATTTTTTTTTTTTATGAACTCGTGATTGTTACAATTCTCGTTAGCTGGTTATTAATGTCATTATGCCATCTTCTACATCATCATGCTTTCTTTGTGATGTAGAGAGCTACTGAAGCAGAAATCAAGAAAAGATTTGCCGATGCAGGTTAGTCTGTCTTCCTATTTGTGTTGCATGTGCTAATTAAATTTTGGTTCTTGTGCAATGAATTAGAATATTGTTCTTCCGAATGCGAATGGTTGCACATCTTGGAAATTCTTTTGCAGGGGTAATTCTCAGGCCAGGTTACATATATGGAACACGCCCCATCGGGCCTTTGAAGATACCGTTTGGGCGAATGTGGACGCCTTTTGAGATGGTATGACCTATCGCCTATTCGATACATTTTGCAAAGAAACAAGATTTCACAACTCGAAATAATATGATTGCAACCTCTGTAGGCTTTCCAGCATACACCGTTCCTTCGCAAGATCCCCCTCATAGGCCCTTTCTTCACACCTCCTGTTAATGTTGCCAAAGTCGCTAAGGTGGTAGTGAGCGGCGCTACCGATCCAACGTTCCCTCCTGGCATAGTCGATGTGTATAACATCATTCGTTTGGGCAAACAAAACTGACCTGCGTTTTCACTCGTGCCTCATTGAAAACATGCTCTGGCTCCATATCTACCTGTGTACTTATTCCTTGCACGTTGTTTATTGTTGATTGTAGTTATTTATCATTGTTGGGTGTCTCTTCTGGGTGCTTGCTTTTGTCATCATCAGTGTTGAAAACATAATTTGATCGTCTACGCGGTTGTATTATGTCAAATTTGATATTATGGGCAACGGATATTTGCTGTCTATGTGTGATCGAGCATAGTAATAAAGAATGCATATTAATTTTGTCCGAGCATTCATCTCCGACTTGAATTCGGTAGAATCGTGATCAGATTTTAGTTGGATTGTAATTGGATTCTGGTCAGATTGTGATTGAAATCAGGCATGAAGTTGCGATTCAAGTGAAATCAGGTCGGAATTCGATAGGATTTCGACTTCGATCGGCATTCGAATTCGATTGAATCACGATCGGAATTTGATATGATTGTGATCGTCAGTTGATGTTGGCTGTCACAAATCGAATCGGATTCTGGTCCTATTGCAGTTGGCATTTAGTCCATTCGCAATCGTAATCAGGTGTGATGTTGTGGTCGCGATCGGGTCGGATAGCGTGTGGTTGTGATTCAACTTGATCTCGCACGGTCATGATCCGATCGTGGGCTTGCTATAGGCGTCGAGGACGATGTCGATGATCCGAAAGGTTCAGAGATTGACTATAGCATGCACAGAGAAAATATTGTACATTTTCATTTACAGTGCAATCGTTCGGATCAGATGATTGAGCAAACATCGCACACACATCGTGCAGGAATGATCACACGTAGTATTAGAACTTATATATATATATATATACGAAGTTGATCTGCTACACTGCGCGACAACGTCTCAGTCATCGGGAAATGTACAGTATTTTTTTCGTGCGATTTAACCGTTGTCGCCGCCGATTCACTATCGATCGGTTGGAATTCGATCGCGATCTAATCGGATTTCGACCACAATTTGGTCGGACTCCGATGTCGATCGGATCACGGTCGGATTGAATAATTCTTACATAATTCATATATGAGCATAACATCTATCAATATTTTTATTATCCACCGTATGATCGAATGAGTATAATAATTTAATTTTTGAACTTTAGAAAATCGGACGATGAATAATAAAGATGTTTACGAATGAATTGGATAGGATAATATATATCATCTGTTGTGCGCGTTATGTTGTGTGACTTGTGCACGACAACATCTCCGTTGTCCGATCAAAATCGTGATTGCACAATAATAAGGAATGCACAGTGTCTCTTCCGTGCGATTTCACTGGTCGTGGGTGTCGATTCATCGCCCGTCGAGTGGATCGCGATTGGATTCCAGTCGGGTTCTAGTGCCGATCAGATCGCGGTCGAATTTCGGTCGGACCGCCATCAAATTTTGACAGGATTGTGGTCGGAATCTGACCTTCTGCTGGCGAGATCGTTGACGTCGGACATGCAATTACTATGTATTTCTTCATCGTATAGAGTCGGACAATGAAACGGTGCTTAGCAGATTATATATATATATATATATATATATATAAACATATCTTATCACGATCAGGTGGGGTCTATCCATGTGCAGCGTGCGCGTGTTTGGGCATGGTGGAAAAGTCACGTGCCTGGGGTGATGTGTAACGGAGTTCATGTCTGGATGACGCCGGTCAACGATTTGAGGAACGACCCGTCGACTGCCTCGCTTCTAGAAGAAAAGCTGCGCTACGCAGGGAAGATCGAGCGCCTATAAAATGAGGGCCTCCATCGCCTCTCGGTATCCATCTCCCATCTCAAGCCTAGACCCTCGAAGAAGAACGACCAGATCTAGGGCTCCAAGGATCCAGGATGAGTTCCTTCGCCTCTCGGTATCCCTCTCCCCTCCAAAATTCCTGTCGATTTGTGTGTGATTCCTATAACTCTAGGTCACCGTAAAGAATAATCTTGGTTTTGCGATTGGGATCTTGCCCAATAGTAACGTCTTATGGCTCGTAATCGTTAATTTGGGGAGAAATTGACCATGGAGGTGACTTCGTGAATGTGAAATTACCAAAAAAAAAAAAGTGATGATGGATAGAATTGAGTGGGTTGTTTATGTGCGGGCTGCATCAGATCAATTTGTTTGTGCAACTTGTTTCCTCATTTTTTTTTCAATAGCGTGAAAACAGTCGTGTTGGTCTCTCCAGATACGGAACATCATCGGAGTCTGAGCCTCTTAAAGCGGAGGAAGCAGGAAGAGAATCGTCTAGATCAACAGCAAAGGTGTTGTTGGGTTCCATGATGAAAATTATAAACTTTTGCTACTTTTTCCTTTCCCTTTTTGTTTTCTTATAAATTGTATGCTTTTCATAACAGATACTTGTACTGGGTGGCAATGGTTTCGTTGGGTCACATGTTTGCAAAGAGGCATTGGCTCAAGGATTTTCTGTTTCTAGTCTTAGCAGGTGCTTTATTTTTCATTCGCATCACACTCTTTGAGTAGGCTTAGCTTCCTGTATAATTTGTCTATGACTGCAAAACCAATTTCTGCTTAGTTATCATTTTATCTACAATGAGATCTTCTCTTTAATCTTATGCTGTGTTTTTCGCGTAACTAAGCCAAAGGATGGTTTGGATTTTTTTTACATGGTATTTTAAAGCTTACTTGTCAGTTATTTTTGTTGTGTTCTTCGTATGTACTCTGAAGTGAATTTCTGTATTTCTAGAAAACACTCTTTGAATTTACGATGATAAGTTAAATTCTTTTGAGAATATTATGTTTTCTTTCTGCAGTTTGAGATAATCGAGAACCTAACTCAAGCTGAGTGTGATTCAAGTTGTGACGGACAACAGCTAATTTGTTGTACTGAATGGCAAACTGGTTTATGCTCTAGGCCACTATCCAAATCTCACCTTCTTTTTTTTTTTGACACTAAAGATAAACTCTGGATTTTCTGTTTCATATATTAAAATTTTCACATAATTAATCCGATCAACCTTTGTTTATCTTTCTGTTCAGTGACTCCTAATTTTAGAATATTTCTACTCATGTAAGATTCTTGTTTGCTTATAGCTTGGTTAAATTATATTTTGGTCTTTTAAGATGCTAATCATTACAATACATACATACTTTGTCTATAAGGACAAATGAACTATACTTGATCTTTTACAGTTAGTTTATTGATCCAGGTCTGGCAGGCCTTCAACACGTGAATCTTGGGCTGAGAAAGTTGAGTGGTACAAAGGTTAGTGAAAAAGAATAAATTTCCTTCTCAAAATATGTCTAGTCCAACACTTTGTTATTCTTTTATTTTGCAGGGAATCTTCTTGAACCTGAATCTTTGAGGGATGCTATGAGTGATGCAACTGCAGTGGTATGAATTGCTTGTATAATTCTTTTATTCCACATACTATTTAATTTGTATTTTGGAACCTGATAAAGAAGTAGGATGGTGTTATTTAAAGTTTTAAAGAACATCACATTTGGAATGGGAAATTACGAAGAATATACAAGGAGATGTGAAGTGGATGTTAGAAACTTGAAGCGAGAGGATTTCTTACAAATTGGAATCTGTAAGATGCCTTTTCTTTGTTTTTAAAAAAAGGAATATAGAGTAGCATGACCATAGTGTTCATTCAAACAGCCAGATATGATGCATCCCGAATCTGTAGTTAAATGATGAAACAAGAATATTCTATAATATATGACCAGGAGCAATCTGGAGAGGCCACCTCCCAACCTCTGTTCGAAATGCAAACTTAGGCTACCATGGCGAAAAAGAGCTGGATAGGTAAATCCACCGCTACTCCACTAGAAGTGCCCAATTACATTCTTTCAAACTAAGAATTCCAAGTCCTCCAAGAGAAGTAGGTTTGCAGACCAAACTCATATGGAGGTAGCAGTGCCCTGGTGATGCCAAGATGTAAGATTTTATTTAAAGTTTTAAACATCACAATTGGAATAGGAAATTAGGAAGAATATACAAGGAATTGTGAAGAGGAAGTTAGAAATTTGAAGTCAGATAATTGGTTACAGTGAATTGGAAAATATATACACATTGTGAAAATTTCTTTTATCTGTCCTTAGCATATAAAAGTTTCAACAGATGAGAAATTGCATTACCAATTATAGATCTTTGATTCCATCATGTCCCTTCTAAGATTTTTTTCCCTTTCTTTTGACTTTAGAATTGTGACAACCAAGGTTCAAAATCTCGATCCGTATCAAGGTTTCGATCCATGACCGGAATGTTATGATTTCAATATCGTATTGTGCCGATAAATTTCAGTAATTTTTAAATATGAAGTACATAAATTTAAAATAATTTTTTAACTTAAATATTAAAAAAATAAAATAAAAAAGGAAAAATAAAAAAAATAACCGAAAATTAATTATAATAGTAAAATTAATTTAATTAATTTCAATTGGATAGGATTAAAAAATAAAATAAAATAAAATTTAATAATAATATAATTATTATTCATAATAAATAAATTTACAGAATTTTTTAAAATTAATGGGATAATTTTATTAAATTTTGATTAATTTTATTTATTTTATTTGAACTATATTGAGGAGTTGATTGGAATTATTAACGCAACTTTAATTAAAAGTTTATTCTACCCACAGTTCTGCCTGCAATTGGGGTCTCGTGTGAGCCCCATGGAGGCAACCTGTGATCCTGCGTGAGGCCGCAGTGGCCCCGTCTGAGGCCCCCGCGGCCCCATGGAGGTTGCGCGGGACCACCACTATGGCCGCGTGAGAGGTCGCTCACGGCCGCCACAACTCCGCACAAGGCCCCCCACGGCCCCACAGAGGTCGTATGAGGCCCTTGCAGCCTCGCTCGAGACCCCACCGTCCCATGGCGGAGGTTGTTGTGGCCACGCGAGGCTGCTGGTGTTGCCCGTACTGGTGTCGGGTGATAGGTGGAACGGTAAATTCCACCAGTACCGCTTGACACGGGTCGAGATTTAAAACCATGGCGATAATCCAGTTTTAATTATAGATGGGAGATTGTGAGCTAATAAGGAAGGCCTATTGGATTAGATGGGTAAACTACCATTAGTTTGGGCTTAAAGATTTTGGGTCTTATAGTTGGAATTATATTAGATCTAATCTTAGGTACGACAAGGTGTTTGGAAATAGTTGTTTGTGTGATGGAGGAGCCATCACTAATCTTCAAATGCTGCGGATTAGGAATGACTTTGGGCATGAGTTGAACTTTGGGTCATAACAGAGTTGTTAAACCTTAAGGTGGTATATTATGATATTTTAGTTTAGTTTCACATGGTGAGTTGTGGGCTAATGAAAAAATCTTAGAGACTTGGGTGCAAACTACTATTAATTTGAACTTTGACACTTCAAGCTATAAACTGGGAATAACAAACTTAATGATTAAATCCTCATGTTTAAAAGAGATTGTCACAGTGGTGCTTAGTGATAGATAGATGAGCAAAGTTTCTTCGATTGAAGTGGACAGCTGATGGTAGTTTCTTTTGATAATTATATTGTGGTAAATAAAGATATTCCTATGGGAACTATTGTATCTGTCACAGGTATCTTGTGTCGGAGGCTTTGGATCCCCTTCCCATATGCGCACACTAAATGGGACTGCAAATGTTAATGCCGTACAAGTTGCTTCTGAGCAAGGTTCACATCTTTTTTCTGTGTTGTATTTTTTAAGAATTCAGAACACATATAACAATTTTGTTTTTCATAAATGGGGTTCTGAGAAGAAAAGCTTAGAATACTAGAAATATCAGTAACATTTGTTATTTGCTTTTGGACCTGATTAAATGCTAAAAATGCAAAAGATCTTTTCAATGACTGAGTCTGTTACCAAATGTTAGTGTAAATGTTTGCATCTGTGTCCTATTCCTTGCATTTTTTCCCCCATTTTAACAACCCTTTCTCTCGCCTTTGATATTTAGGTTGGTTTTTGAATTGTGTTGCATCGTAGTACAGCTGTGACATAAAGTGCTACTGCCTGATGTGCTTACTGTTTGTTTTTTGTTGTCGATCAGGTTACCTTATGTTCAATATTAGTCTATATTAATACATTTTGAAACTCGTTTCACATGTGGGAAATAATTTATTCTGAATCCTTTTAGGAGACAACAGAGAATGCTGAGGCGATTTAGGTGCTACATTTGCTGAAATAACAATTCATGTCCTTGAGAACAAAACTCTCTTTAAAGTTTTAATGTTGGATAAACTTATAATAACTTGATTTTTTTTCTATTATTAATAAATGTCCTGTTCTATTATTAATAAAGGACCGCTACATTTTCAGAACTCGGGTGTAGTGAAAAATATGCTAGAGTTCACGTTGCAGGGTCCGACTGCAACGTATCGACAAGGACCGCTACATCTCCATGAGAACTTGGGTGTAGTGTTAAATAAGCAAGAGTTCTCACACCATAGGTTGGGTAAGAACAAATATTATAGAAAAACTAATAGTCTAAGATTTGGTACATGGAATATAGGAACCCTCACTGGTAAAACAATGGAGATAGTAGATACGATGATTAGAAGAAAAATTAATATTGTATGTGTACAAGAGACAAAATGGGTTGGTGAGAAGGCAAAGATGATAGAGAACTCGGATTTTAAGTTATGGTATACAGGCAAGAGTAAAACAAGAAATGTAGTGGGTATTATTGTTGATAGTTCGTTAAAGGATGAAGTTGTAGGAGTAATTAGAAAGGGGGATAGAATTATAACTCTCAAAATAGTAGTGGAGAAAGAAACTATAAACGTAATTAGTGTATATGCACCTCAAATAGGATTAGATGAAAATACCAAATTAAGGTTTTGGGAGGACTTGGATAAAGTATTACAAAATATTCCGTCAAATGAGATGATTTTAATAGGAGGTGATTTAAATAGGCATGTTGGAGTGAAAAATGACGAATATGAGAGGGTGCATGAGGGTTATGGGTTTGGAACAAGAAATGAAGAAGGTAAAACTATATTGGATTTTGCAATAGCATATGATCTTATACTAGCTAATACATTTTTTAAGAAAAAAGAAGAACACTTAGTCACGTTCAAAAGTGGAAATAATAAATCACAAATTGACTTTCTTATGGTTAGGAAGAGAGATAGAAAGATTTATAAAGATGGTAAGGTTATTCCTGGAGAAAGTTTAACTACTCAACATAGGTTAGTAGTATTGGATATACGCCTTAAACATAGTATTAATAGAAGGAAAATATACACGACCCCTAGAATTAAGTGGTGGAAGTTAAAAGATGAGAAATTAAATATATTCAAAGAGAAGGTAGGAGTACAAGTATTAGATGACATATCTGATGACCCTAATCTGACGTGGGATAAGATGGTATCAAAAATTGAAAATAGTAGCAAGAGTATACTTGAGTTAAAAGGACATGCCTACCGGGTAAAGAATCTTGGTGGTGGAATGAAAAAGTCTGAGAAAGTCGAGGAAAAGCGAATAGCGTATAAGAAATTAAATATTTGTAAAAATGAGGAAAATTTGAAAAAATATACAATAACGAAAGAAACTAAGAAAGCGTTGAATGAAGCTAAAGTGAAACTTTTGAGCGGTTATATCGAAAATTAGATCTGAAGAAGGGAAAAAGACATTTATAGAATAGCTAAAGTGAGAGAAGACAAAAGATCTTAATCAAATAAGATGTATTAAAGATGAATCTGATAAGTCTTGGTAAATGATGAAGAAATAAAAGAGCGGTGGAAGAGATATTTTTATCAACTTTTTAATGAAGGTTTAGGAGAACAACTTAATTTAGGTAATTTAAGTAAGTCGAATGAGTATAGAAATTTAAATTTTTATCGTAGAATTCAAATTTGAAGTAGAACAAGCTTTGAATGGAATGCAAAATGGAAAAGCCGTTGGACCAGATGATATTCCGATAGAGGTATTGAAGTGTCTAGGGAAACAAGGTATTGAATGACTTACAAAATTATTTAACATGATATTGAAAACAAAGGATGCTGATCGATGGAGGTAAGTATCCTAATTCCCTTATATAAGAATAAGGAGACATACAAACTTGTGAAAACTATAGGGTATTAAACTAATGAGTCATACCGTGAAACTTTGGGAAAAGTAATAGAAAAAATTAAGGAAGGAGACCATGGTTCTCGAAAATCAATTTGGATTCATGCCAAGAAGATTAAATGATAGCTATCATCTTCTCGCAACTAATTGAAAAGTATAGAAGCAGCGGGATCTACACATGGTATTCATTGATTTAGAAAAAGCTTATGATAGAGTTCCAAGAGAAATAATATGGAGAATTTTAGAAAAAAGAGGTGTTAGTGTAACATATATTGAACTAATTAAGGATATATATAAGGAAGTAACGACCAGAGTGAAGACTTCAGGTGGATTAACTGAAGCATTTCCAATAAAGATAGGGTTACATCAAGGATCAGCTTTAAGTCCCTATCTTTTTACACTAATCATGGACGAACTCACTGGACACATTCAAGACACATTACCGTGGTGTATGTTGTTTGCATATGATATTGTTTTAGTAGATGAGACACGTGAAGGAGTAAATGCTAAACTAGAATCTTGGCGAGAAACACTAGAAGTGAAAGGTTTTAAGCTTAGTAGAGTAAAGACAGAATATATGGAATTTAAATTTAGCAATATTAGACGTAATGAGACAAGTGTTAAGATAGGAGATGATGAGTTGTCTGGAATTGAGAGTTTTAAATATTTAGGATCATTTTTGTAAGATGATGAAGGGATTGAGAGAGATGTCTTACATAGAATACAAGCAGGATGGTTGAAATGGAGGAAAGCATCGGGTATTTTATGTGATCGTAAAGTGTCTCTAAAACTTAAAGGGAAGTTATACAAAACGGCAATTAGACCTGCTATGTTATATGGAGCTGAATGTTGGGCTACGACTCGAGCATATGAGCAAAAGATGAGAGTTGCAGAGATGAGGATGTTAAGGTGGATGTGCGGACATACGAGGATGGACAGAATAAGAAATGAGAGCATTAGAGAAAAAGTTGGTGTTGCATCTATTGAAGGAAAGCTTCGAGAGACACGTTTAAGGTGGTACGGACATGTACTTAGACGGCCAATAAATGCTCCAGTTAGGCGATGTGAAACGATACCAAATATACACATCAAACGAGGAAGAGGAAGACCAAAAAAGACTTGGTTAGCAACAATAAAACAAGATAAAATTTATTTAAATATAGATGATGATATAGTAGGGGATAGAGTCCAATGGCGTAGAAGGATCCATATAGCCGACCCCACCTAGTGGGATAAGACTTTGTTGTTGTTGTTGTTGTTGTAATAAATGTCCTGTTACCTGTACTCTGACTGATGTCTTTGTTAGATTTTTATCTTTACAATCCCAAGCCAGGTTAATTTGTTTCGATAAATTTGCTTGTTTTCTTCTGCAATATTTTTGACTTGATAGCTCACAACATTAGAGTGATCTGTTCCCTCTGACAAACTGCAACAGCTGACGATTGAAATCTTTTAACACTTTATGAGCCTGTAAGGGTTCTGATTTGCAATTAGAAATGGGATAGCGAGAACACGATTGTTAAGTTTCTCTCTTCTTAGCTTTCTGGTCTAATTGAATGACACCATCACAATTTCGACGATGTATAATTTTCTCTCAAGAAAATGTATGATCATAGCCAGACTTTGGTTGACTTCTGCTAGCCTTCTTAATTGGTCCAGTTACTCTATTCTTGGTTTTTTATCTTAATTGAATTTCACTAATTATGATTATTTATCTTGCTCAATTTTTCTCTTGAGAAACGTTTGATCTTAAACCAAACTATTAGTTAATCCATTGCTTCTTTCTTTTAACAGGTGTACAGAGATTTGCATATGTATCCGCAGCTTCTTTTGGTGTCATAGATTACTTTCTTCAAGGATATTATGATGGACAGGTTTGTCTATTGAATTGTTCTCATCTGATCATTGTAATCTGCCTTATCTTGTCAGATTAATAAATATTTCAAAAGTACGCTACTAAAGGTATCATGGCTAGTGAAAACATAGAGATCTACTTGTGTTATAAAACATTGGAAAAACAAAAAAGAGAGAATGGAGAAGAATTCAAAGTGATGGATGGCTTAGGGCCGTGCCATCACTTTCTTAAGGTTAAATCGCCTCAGGATACAACTAAGCTGCTAAAATTATATCACAAGATGCTGAAATTTTTGAATGATCATAATCGCAATCGAAGCCATTCTTTTATATACTCTAGAAAGTCTGCAAGAGGTACAACTTTTTAAATGTGCAATTAACACTCCTTTGGAAAGCATAGATACAATTTCAAATTGGTTTAAAATATTTATAAAGATAAATCTGAACTATTGGGATAAAAATAGAAATTAGTTTTGATTTTGGAATTAACCCAAGTGCCCAAGTGCACTTGTCAAGATAATTTAATTCAGTCTTAACCATGTAGCCCCATTAATTAACCCCCATGGTTCCATATATAATTTCGAACTATCCTAAGCCAAATATTTCAAAAGCACAAAACTAGTGGTATCATGGCTAGTGAAAACATAGCGTTGATCTTGGTCTCTGACCTATATTAGAAGTTGGAACTTCTTATGGAAGAGAACATTCTTTATGGTGCAGAAAGTGACTGAAGCAGCAATATCATCCAGGTTCCCAAATGGAGGTCAGTCTTCCTCTTTTACATATGCAATAAATTGGAATTTATACGATGATCAATGATTTTATAACGGAGGCTTCTGGAAGTCCCATACTCTGCATGTCTACAATTACTCAAACTCATGCGTAAAATTCTTCAAATATTTCTTTTTACAGGAGTAATTCTCAGGCCAGGTTACATATACGGTAAATCGGAATCGATAATCTTTGCACCTTTTGAGAAGGTACATCCCACTGATCGATATATTTGTTATAGAAGATGGTTTTTGAAACTCGAAATGACATCGTCATGTTTTCTGCAGGTTCTCCAGTATGCGGAACCACTTCGACGCATCCCACTTATAGGTCCTGTCTTCACGCCTCCAGTCAGTGTGTTCAAAGTCGCAAAGGTTATTGTGAGAGGTGTTACTGATCCAACATTTTCTCCTGGCGTAGTCGATCTATACAGCATTATTCGTCTGGGCAAAGAACTGTGACCTGTGTGTTTTTTCTCTTGGAAGTTTCATGGAGGCAAGCATAGCAACCTTCCTTTAGATTCACTCGACAATTCTGCAAAACATTGTCATAGTTATTATTCGCAAATCACAAGTTCATTTGCTTCTATTTCAACATGCTGAATTTAGCTGTAGACGAAGATATATTTGATATTATATGCTATGATAGCTTCTTAATTATATTATTCATGAACCTTAATCGGCAGTTTGTTATCAGACAATAAATAAACATAAATTTTAACGGTGAGAATTGGCATCTGAAATATGAATTTGGCTAAAAGTTAACCCATCCTAAATACACACCGATTTGGAATTGATGGTTCCACGGTTAGAAATTGATGATTCAACAGTTAAAAATTGCTAATTCATCTAATTGCAATTTGATTTATTGTTCAATACCGTTCGAAATTGTTATTTATATTTTATATTTTTTAAAAAATATATAATTATGCGAAGAAAAATTAAAATATAAAATATAATATATCTATTCATTTAGAATATAAAGAAATTAAAATTACTTATTTCATGCACTATCAAAATATTTTATTTCATTCTTTAAAAATTAAATTATTTTATCGATTTTTATTTTATTAAATCGTCAAATAATATTTGAATTGCTAAAAAATTGAACGCTAAAATAAATTTAAGAAAAACATTATATTAAAAATATGAGTCATCTCTATTATATATATATAAGTATATTATACGAGAATTTTCATTACATATATAATTTTATTAAAGCATCGTTTCTGCAATAAATTTTGCAACAAAAATATGTTATTTGCAAATAAGTCGCTGTAAAATTTTGTGACGGAAAAAAAAAAAAATTCGTCACAAAATTTATTGTAAAATAGCGACAAAATTTGCAACGAAAAGACATCCGTGGCAAATATTTGTGACGAAAATATTTTTTGTCGCAAAATTTGTAACGAAATCTTATTTTAATTGCAAAAATTTACGATGAAATCTTATTTCCATTGCAAAAATTTGTGATGAAAAATATTTTTGTCTGCCATCTTCAATCAGTCAACTGAAGATTTAGAATTTTACAACGAAAATAAAATATTTTGGTCGCAAAATTTTAGATCTTCAGTCGACTACCAAATACCATCAATCAACTGATTCTGGGTTAATCGACTGGTCAGTCGACTAAAAAATACTCCGTGTTTTGCTATAGTATCACCAGTCGACTGGTGTTAGCATCAGTTGACTAATGGAAGATATTGTAGCAGGGAATAAAATATTTTTTAGTCGATTGGGCAGTCGACTAACCCAATGTCAGTCGACTGATGGTCTTTGACAGTCAACTGATGGTCCAGAATTAATGACGAAAATATTTTTTTTGTTGCCAAATCTATGACGAAAAAGTTTTTTTTTAATAAATCTACAGTCGACTGAAAAAAAGGGAAGAAACCAATACGATATAATCAACTATTTCTTCCTATTTTTACAAATTTTACAACCAAAAGACATATAAAATGATTCAATAAAATTTTAACATCTAACAATATCAAATATATCACATATCAAACTCCGTAAACGTCTAATCATTCAAAATGAAATAATACTAAATCAATATTACAACTAACAAATCATTCATCCTACATATTAAACTTAATACAAGCATATCGAATGTGATAAGTCAAATAATATTTGGATATAACAATTTAAACATACCACCACCATCGTCAAAAAATTCATCTCTTCATCGTCATTTGCATCAGTAGGAGGAGATAAAGGAGGAGGTAGTTGATTTGAAGTAGAGGATAATTGAAGATGTTGTATGATTAGCATCTGCTGTTTGCAAAATTCATTCATTTGTTCATTTAAATCCTTGACTCCCTGATCCCTTTGTCTTTGTAAAGTGCAAACCTCTTCAAATTCAGTATCCTTTTGCATTAGCAACAACTTCAAATGACTCGGAATTATATCTAGTAACATGACATTAAGAGGATCTGCCATTTATTCTAACTTTTTATGTCGTCATGAATTGACATCCATGGTTCATGTGTTCATTAACCTTTCTTCGGGTTTGTATATTGTCTATCTTGCTCATTGATCGCTTCGAGTCGATATTTGTTGACTCGAAAATATTTCGTTGGGGATTTTGTTGCAAAATTTACGACAAATTTGATTTTCGACCCAAAATTTGCAACGAATCCATCTTCGTCGCAAATTTTGCAACGATTTTGATTTTTCGTTGCAGATTTGATGACACAAATTTTATTCGTCGCAAATTTTGCGATAGATTTGGTGATAAAAATTGATTTGTTGTAAAATCTTCAATGAATAAATAGTTTATTGTTAATTTTACGATAAAATATTTTTTATTGTAAATTTCGTTATTGATTTTCGACAATTTAATAATTTGTCGTCAAATTCATTGTAGATTTGCTATATATATATATATATATGGCGCAGATATCCTGTGCGCAGGGTCAATGCGCGACCCTGCGCACTAAAGCGTGATGAACAGTGTTTTCACTATTCATAATGCTTTGATGAACAGTGAAAATATTGTTCATCACGCTTTGACACGCAGGGTCGCACATTGACTCTGCTCGCAGGATATATATATATATATATATATATATATATATATATATATATATATATATATATACCAAGAAGTGGTTCGATGATGTTTATTAATGTTTAATCTTACGCAACGAAATGCTCAAACTAAACCACCAAATTAAACCTGACAACTCGGATGGTCATAATATGGGATATTCAAATTGCATATATATATAAAGGTTACAGAGTGAAATCCTAACACTTCATAAACTAGATATAACTTCACTCAGGCCAACAGCTACCTGGTAAGACCACAAAAATAACTTAAATCACAACGGTTAAGATTAGGATTAAGAAAGGGAATTATTAAAATAATATTTTTCTAATTATATTTTCTTTTTAAAGTATGGATAGATATGAGAACATTAAATTGAAGTTATGATATTCTACGCAACAGTGTCATGTGTAATTCGTTTATAATCATTCGATCTATCTATAAGATGATAGAGTAATTAAGAATGTATAATATTTTCATTATAATGATCTTTTTTAATGAGTACTATAGTTAATTTCTTAAATTCATCAGGATTATTATCGTCATTTCTTTCATCAGATCACGAATTATGTACGGACACAGAGATATCCTTCGTCCAAAATATCAAATTCATATTAAACTAGATCAAACAGAAATCTGACTTCAACTGGATCTTACCTGATTTGAGCCGGAGTCGTAGGTTAGCAAATCGAACCTGACCGATTTAATTTTTGACCGGTCAGTCTAACTCGAGCCGGATTTGCCACGTAGGCTTTCGTGGCCAAGCGGGTGAATCGGGAGGCCGCTGCGTTCACCGGTCGATGATCACACACGCCTTCATCGACGTTTTTCTTTGGAACGCCACGCGCACTGACAACGCAAGCACCGGCCTCGCTCGAGAAGCGGCGACAGCGATTCGATCACCGCGAAGAAAGACATCGCCTTACTAAGAAAGAAGAAGAAGAAGAAGAAGAAGTGGGAATCCGAGGATGAGATCGATAGCTTCGCGTTTGATCCACTCGCCCTCTTCCTTCCCCCGTTCATCGTGAGCATCTCTTGCATTTTGGCTATTCGCTTTTCCCCAAGTTTGTGATACTCCTTTTTCTATTTCTATGGCTTCCTGAGTCTAGGTCGTGGTGAAAAAACAGTCTTTTAGGCTAGGGCATGGTCGTAGACAGTTGTTGATACTTTGTTTCTGCTGCATATAATTTTCTTATGTTGTATACATATTGGTCATGAGATTATGAAAATTCAAGGGGTTCTGGCGATTAAATGTCCCATCGTTCGATTTCCTTCGCTATTTACAAACCGACGATGGAATTTTTAATTCTTTTTTTTTTTTCAGGATGTATTAGTTTTTCAGATGTGTCCTTTCCTTACATTTTTTTTTTGTGTGTGTGATCAAAACAGTCCTGCTGGTCTGTTGAGATATGGAATATCAATTTCAACCGAGTCGAATCATGTGGGCGAACCTCATAAATTGGAGGAAGCAGAAACTATAAGAACGCCACCTCCACCGTTAGAGAAGGTGACTTCGTTTTGCTTTATTTTATTTGATTATGTTTGTAAGCCTTTTTTCTGGTTTTTTTTTTTTTTTTTTAATTCTAATTTCTATGCTTCTCATGACAGTTACTTGTACTGGGTGGCAATGGTTTCATTGGTTCACATGTTTGCAAAGAGGCTTTGGATCAAGGGTTATCAGTTTCTAGTCTCAGCAGGTGCACACAGTCTCAATTAATTTTGTAGCCTTGACATTCTCGAAAGTTTTCTGTAATTGCACAGTTCACTGTTGTGTTTCTACATTTGAATCTTATCTATGACAAAATCAGATGCCCGTGTTTATAGAAAACTTTGGTCGTTACTTCTCAATTTCTTGGAACTCTCCTTTTTTATCCTCACTTCTCAGTGTATGAGTTGCTTCTGTCCGATCACTAACTTTTCTGGTTAGTAAATTAAATGGAGAATTATTTAATCACTGTTTAATGCATCTGTAGCGGTCCTGCAATTTCTTTATAATCATATTATTGTCAACTTATGTTTGTTTGAAACTATTTGGGGTGGGATACATGGATTTTGCCCTCCATGGAATGATTGTTGTATTCTGCTTGTAAAGTATCATCATCCAACAACAATTCCTGTGAAGTATTCTGAAATATGGAGTTTCTCTCTTAATTTAGTATCAGTATATTTTGAATTAAAAGTCTGAATGGATGAATGCCTTTAGCTCATTCCATATCTTCTTTCCGTTTAGCTTGGATATTTTACTTTTGTGCATTAGAATGTTGATTTTGATTGAACTTATCTCAAGGAAGAATGTGCTCAAGCTTGATGCATTTTTTTTTATTACCCAGGTCTGGAAGGTCATCAATACGTGAACAATGGGCTGATAAGGTTGAGTGGCACCAAGGTTGAAAATTAAGAGAAGGCTCTTTCCTTGTCAAAGAATTCAGCTTTCCGTGGCTAATCTATATATTTGGCAGGAAGCCTTCTTGTTCCTGAAACTTGGAAGGATGCTCTGAATGATGTGAATGCTGTGGTACACCTATATTTTAGTTCTTAGTTGTGCATTTTAGTTTGGAAAAAAACATTTTGTAAATTGAATTGTGGTATTGATATGATTTGATGGTATAAGTTGATGGCCTTCTGTAATTTCAAGATAATTTTTTGCAGATATCTTGTGTTGGGGGTTTTGGATCTAATTCTCACATGTACAAGATCAATGGGACTGCAAACATCAATGCCATCAGAGCTGCTGCCGAAAAAGGTATTATTACATTGGTATTGCATCTTCTTTTGGGTTGTATTCTTCAATAACCAATATTTGTTTTTTCTTTTTTTATTTAAATGAACATTTCTTTTTTAATGAAAGAACTGTAAATAAGGAGAAATTATCTGCAGTCTAATTTCCAAAAGGTTGGAACCGCCAACCTAGCGGCCTCCGGCCCCCCGTCCCAAGGAGAAATCGCGAAGGGGTAAACCGCGGGGCAGCCCTGGGGGATATTACCCTATGGGCTGGGCCTATGGCCTTTGACGGGTATGGTACCAGCAGAGGGGGGTTCTTTCACCTGAGTAAGGAGGATAAATCCTCTCTCCCGCCAGGAATCGATCCCCAACCCTCATTTCCAAGCAACCTCTGCCTTAACCAATCCGCCATCCCCGTGGGGACAATTATCTGCAGTCTAATGTTTATAAACTGTATGCATATGAAATGAACTAAGTGTTGGCATGAAGGAGAGTCTGCATCATACCTCAGTAGAAGTTGCAGATCTAACTCTGCATTTGCTCCTTATATTTTTGAGGTTTTGTAAAAATAATATCTCTTGTTTCTTAAGGCTTAAGTTGGTGTAACAGTTCCAAATCAATATAACGGGCATTCTTTGCATCTACTCATATATCAGAAGTCAGTCCCTGATGGTATTTTGTTCTCTATTTAAGTTGCCTATTTACCTTATATTCCCTTTGGCAATCTCTGTTAGTGAATGCTATTTGACATATGCTAATTAGTTGTTTTCAACCACCTAACTCTTGTTCTTCATATTCTGTATTTTTTTTTTCGTTACCCAGTTACCTTATATTGGTGCTTTCTAGTACTTGTGCACATCGGAAGTTCTATCTGCAGAATCCTCTTAGAACTTAAGAAAGTTTATCATGACAGATTTTGAGGGTTCTGTGTCTGGAATTTTGTATTCTTGTTATTTTGAAAACGTTATACTTTTTTGATATCTGTACTTTGTTAGAGAAATAGCATTTTTTTTTTCTAATAAAGTTAACAAGTATAAACTACATGCATGCTAGACTTGTATGTTTCGTTGGACTTTGACTGGTATTTTTCATTAATTTTTCTTGCCAGTATCAACCAAGCTAAGTTATATTTACTGAACTATGCTTTTGATTTCATCGACTTTGACATTAAAATGATATATTCACTATGCACGTACTGCTAAGTAATGATGATATATAAGCACTATTGAGGAACTAGATTGAATCAATTCAAGTTTTAAAAAGACACTTTGCTTGGTTTTCTAGTTTTATTGTAGGGTGCTATTGTGAAGGTGTTGGAGTGTTAGTTTTCCTCGTAAACATATATTATATAAACTAGAACTTCTATTGACGAATTGTTTTGTTCTTCTGAGCAGGTGTAAAAAGATTTGTTTATGTTTCGGCTGCTGACTTTGGTCCAGTGAATTATCTTCTGAAAGGATATTACGAAGGGAAGGTATGATATATGAATTATCCTTGTTGTTGATTAGGTTTGACTAAGATGACTTCTATAAAAAGGATTTTTGTTCTTTTCAGTCATGACATGTTGGTGGATCATTGCCATGCCTGTTTTATTGTTATCTTAATTTTATGCCAACCTAATTGGTACGCGTACATTTGTCGTCTTGGCAAATCTGTCATGCTATTTGGTTTGCTCTACTATATAAGTAGGTTAGGAGTTTATAGTGCTTAACCAATCTAAGACCCATACTACTTTTGTTCTTAAACTTGTGTCTTAATGGTTCAAGTAAAAGAAATGCATCTAAAAATGCACTGCTCTAATATATTTTCTGAGTTTAAGAATATCAGCTGATCGTGAATGGCTTTGTTCTTATATATACCATATTGCTTATATGATTTTATGGTTCAGAGAGCTGCTGAAGCAGAACTATTATCGAAGTTCGCCATTGGAGGTCAGTCTTCCTCCTATTCGAACACAGAAATGTTAATAATTTTACACCTTGTCGGTCACTATCTTGCTACTAGGTAATTTCCCTCGATGAACACTAGTGTACGCATCCACAATCGATGCCTAGACTCATGCTCAACTCAAACCCAATCCCTTTACAAATAAGCTTCCAATTATATCTTAAACACCGGAAACAACTCTTCCTCGTGACTTCACATGACGAAAGCTTCGTGCATTAAGGCTATCCTTTAATTATATCTTAAGCACTCTTGTAAATTCAGGACACAACAAATGATGCCTGCGCATACTACGACACCATATGTTCCTACAAAATTCTTTTTCAAAATTTGCTTCTTGCAGGGGTAATTCTCAGGCCTGGTTTTGTGCACGGAATGCGCCGAGCCGGGAGTATGAAGATACCTCTAGGGCTAATTGGATTGCCATTGGAGATGGTACAACTCATTGCCTTTCTGTTTCTCTCCAGCTGTGATGGTCAGAGAATTTGAAACTTGATCTCACATAGTTCATGTTCTACTATATAGGTTCTTCAGCACGCGAAGCCACTTAGTCGCATCCCGGTTGTTGGTCCTCTCTTCGCACCTCCAGTTAATGTCGCCTCTGTTGCAAAAGTTGCAGTCCGAGCTGCTACTGATCCAGCGTTTCCTCCTGGCACGGTCGACGTATATGGCATTCTTCGTTACGGCAAACAGAAGTGACTGTTTCTTCCATTCACTGATTCACGAGTATGTTAGCTCTAGTCTTGGACTAACTTGGTTTCGTAGACTAGACTGTCAGACCGTCTTTTATTAAAAGGAATCGATGCCAGTTTGTGCAGTTCAATTCTTCTCAGGATGCTGAAGAGGCCAAGGAAGGGTTGGACCATACTGGTTACTCTTTGGGTTCCATTTTGCTAAGAACCTTGTTCCTTGAGCCTATTGTAGGGTAGCTCTGCGTGCCGCGATCTCTTTTTCGTGCCTTTGAGGATGATATGTTTGTCAGTGAGACTGTGACTTTTAGGCTTGCAAGATTATTCAAACCGAGTTTATAATCTGACGTTCAGAAAGGAATAATCTAGTGTGCAAGTTGATCTTTAGGATGCGTTTGATTCAAGTTATCATGTATAATTTTGATTATGTGATTATCAGATAATCATATAATCAAGGTTACGGAGGAAAATGAAATATAATCTTAGGTAATACAATAAAAATTTATTTGTTTGAAGATTTTAATGTATAATCTAATTTAATGATTTATTATATTATCCTTTGAAATATATTTATTTATGGTCGTATCGATCGGGACGATCGTCATCGTCCGGTGAGATGGCAATGGGCAGTTATCGACAACTATGACAGTTGCGTCGGCAATCGATAACGATCGACGATGATGATTGACAATTGACAGCGATGGTTGATAACGGTGGTCGACGATAGGCGACGACAAGTGACAGCGAAGACAAGCGATCGACGATAGTGGTTGATCGCCGCGAGCGATCGATTATGGTTTTGAGTATATTCGAATGAAATTAAAATTTAATAAAATTTTAAGATCATTTTAGTTCAAATGGATAAAATTCAAAAGATATTTTTAAAAAACTATATTTATTAATTTTGAAATCAAGAAAAGTTTTATCCTCTCTAATATAATGTGATTTCGTATTGCATGTGTTCTGACATTTTTCGTTGCTTGAGAATCACTAATTTCTTGAACCAAATAAGATTAACACGGAAAATCTTGGTGGATAACCAAGATAATCTTGAACCAAATACATCCTTAGACTCATCCAAATGAGAAACTTGTTTGCCCCTTTGACCTTGAAAGATTTAGCTCAGGAATACTCCAAAGGGCAGCTTATCAAGATAAGAAAGAGACCAGCGTGCTGAAATCACCACGAGTTTTCTCAAGAACTTCATACCTGGAAGAATTAGCCATACACTGTAAAAAAGGTTTAGCTTAACAGCAAACTAATGGGGTTAAAACTGATATCAAAATGTAACTTGCACATCAGAAACTAATATCATTGGAAATAAAAATTTGATTACCGTGGAGGAAGAAGAAAGCTGTAACTAGCACAACGTCCAACTCTTATAACAACTATTAAGGTAGGTTACGAGATTGAATTAGTTTACACGGGGACACTACATAAAGATCTCTTTGATTTGTTAATTTAAAATTTTATACTTCAACAAGTTGGTTTTGCTTAGCTCCTATTGAAGCCCTCCTTCTCAGCTTGCACCAGAGGCCACTTTTTGTATGAATAGTTGCGCCGGTAATTAACTGCACTTCATCAGGTGACCCCCTCAGCTGGACATCAAACTTCTGAAGCAACAAAGCCAAAGCCACAGTAGATTCCAATAGCGCAAACTGGTCACCGACGCACTTACGCGGCCCTCCGCCGAATGGTACGAAGGCGAAATCAGAAGTTATCTATAAAGATGGTAGCAGAAGGTTAAACAGTAAAAAATCTATCAATTTTATGAAGTCGCAACTTAGGAACCTCGTTTGGGTACATGGCTCCGGGGCTACGACCTGGATCGTAGCCTGCCCATCCGGCGATGCCTTCGTTCGCCTTTGGAGTTAAAAATCTCTCTGGCTCAAACTCATCTGGCCTGTCCCAGAAATATGGTGATCTGTGGAGATTGTATACCTGAATTCGACAGTTTCAGTTTCATGAATATAACTAAATTCATCAGATAGATCACTAGACCCTACGCCATAGACATGTATTACTTCCTGGTGACAAATTTTAGCATTAAACAAAAAATCCTAAATTCAGATTGTAGATAAGATTGGAATTTCAATAGCTTACTCCTGAAAACCAAAGACATGATAAAAGATAAGTGGACAATTGGAAAATGGGATTTGAGATCACAGACAATCCTTTATTCATCTTTAACTGAACTATTTCTGGTTAACTAGACAAATCCATTATCTTGTGCATTTAATATCTACTATATATCTTGGATTAACTCACAGAAAGAAAAATATCTGTCCCTGCAGGAATTGCATATCCATCTTCGCTGCCCATATAACCTCCTGAAAGTAAAGAGTAAATGCATCAAATGGAAGTTTGAAGATAAGGAATCACATTGGAAAATTTAATGCAATTTGTAACTTAGAAGAAAAGGCAATCAAGATAGTTGGCTCAACAGAAACATGACTTGATCTCTGTATCTCATATTATGTTGGCCCAATTTTTATAGATTTGATGACAACAAAAACAAAAATGAAACAGATGATATTAAAAGTTCATTTAAGGATATCATATAACTTAAGATTCTAGTTAATGTGGAAAGAAGAAAATACCAGGAAGTTTATCCTCTTTAAGAGCTCGTCTAATAAGTAATGGAGGCTGAGGATACAAACGAAGAGCTTCAACAATGATAAGACGCAAGTATCTGGAGATGTAATAGTTATTGAAGCAGTATAAGAAAACAACTGAGGGCGATGCCATTTAAAATAATGTTAACTGGACCTGAGCAAATGACCTATTGAAACAATCACAGCAAAATGTATCAGTACAAAGCATCTTATAAACCTGCAATCTGATTGCATGCCTGTTTACAATTCCTGTATAGAATATATGCACACTAATTTAGAAAATTTAAATATCATTTTTTGTGTCATCATTTGAGAAATATTCAATTGTATAAGATTTCTTTTATCTCCCAAGTAGATGAGTCCTTTTTAAGATGAAAGCCAAATTGTTATGGTCAAGTGAAGATATAAATTATTGTTCTTTAACTAACACTTCAGAAAGAATTCATAAAATCGCTGTCATTTAATGTTTCAACCAAAAAATGTTCATATCTGAACTTGTGCAATGTTTCTAACTTCCTATAGTTTCTAATCACATATAATTTTCTCCAAAATGTGTAACTATATAGAGAAATGTATAAATTTGTGCCCACAAACTAAGAAACCATCTCATAAACAAAATTTGAACTAATAAATAGAAGATTTGTCTCAAAAAGGCAAAAAAAAAACTATCATTTTTTATTCAAGTATTATGCATGCCACAGAACAAATAGCAAATTTATCTAGCCTGAAAATTTTAATTATAACTAGTAGTAGTATAACATACTCCATATTTTTTAGACATTCAAGGGTTATTTTCTTTCCACCGAGAGCAGAATCTACCTCCATCTGGGCCTTTTTCATCTTTGATGGGTTCTGCATCACAAGAAAGTTTAATTATCCAAGACATCTATGATTACCCGTTCAATCAACTTAGTGAAGAAATATCTTGACATTTGCAATAAATGTCACATTACCTGAGCGAGTAGAAACACTGACCATGTAAGAACAGCAGCAGTTGTTTCATGTCCCGCAATAAGCATGGTCATGAGATCATCCCTAAGCTACAGAATGAATAATTTCTTACATAAATAATCTATTGATATTAAGGATTTACAGTTAATAGCTCAAACAATTTTGGGGTTGGCTGTATGGTTTCTTTTATGTCATTAAACCCCAAGGCACATTGCTATTAATACTCAGAGTCTCAGATCTTTAAGTCTAAAAGTTGGTTCTAACAAGTGAAATTCACCTGACGATCATCTACATCAACACCGCGCATATCAACGAGGAAGCGCAGCAAACTGACATCCTACATGATTTTCACGTTAAGTTCAATAACAGGCCTCATGAATCTATTTTTATTCTGAAATGAGGACAACTGACATCACGCAGTAAAGAGGGTACAAGATGAACAAACCTTGAGAGATGAGTAATCTCTTTGCTGAAGTTTCTCAACATCATCTTCCTAGAATGAATAATGATGAAATAAGATTAGAAACATTTTTATAATAATCCAAAATGAAATGCCAAACACAAGAACTTGAAAGCATTCTGCTAACTGCTATGTCCTCAATATCAGTAAACCACATCAAAACAAACAAAAAAAGAACATTAGAAGATTAACAAGAAATCAAGGATATAGCTAATAAAGCATCATCAAATGACAAATGGTGACAAATCTTGATGAGGTAAAACCGTAGAAGAGACAAAAGAGATTCATGAGGCCAAGTTAAAAGATAGTGTACATATCAAAGTGTTGAATTTATACATGTAAGAAAAGATTTACTAGTACAACCATCAGAACATGTGTTCCACGGGCAAGAACAATAAGACACATGATGTTCAGGTAGGATACTTTAAATGATGCAAAACAACTTGATCCGTTGGTTGGCTATGGCTAGTGATGTAAATTACTGGAATGAGCATTTTTCCTTCTCTTATAAAAGCTGAAACGAATGGATGTTTACACAAATGATTTTATTATAACAATCATTAAACAAGAGTTAAGTGAAGAGTTAACTATTATCAACATGTGTAAACAAAAATGAACAGCCAAGTCCCTGATAACTTAGGATACTTCCGGTTAGAATACCAAGAATTGATTTGATATCCACATTGAGATGAGCTTGAACCTATTCCCATCAGGGCATCAACATGGTATGAACCCAAGCAGTATTACATGTTTGGTTAAAATATAGATGGATATAATAAGTTATCGAGAAGAATTCCAAAAGGGGCAATCTTATTGAGACAAACTAATAAAACACCTAACCATGTTGTGCATTCTAAATTATCATAGCTGCACCTATAGGGAAAAGGAACAAATTATGTTAATCTAATAATTAATGCCTACCTGTCTTGTCTCCTTGGCATTTTTTATAAGCCCATCAAGGCAGTCGTTTATAATCTTGAGGTCATTGTGGAACTTAATCTGCCGAGGAACTATCCATCTCACAAAAGGGAGATTCCAGTAAGGAATGTAGAAGGTCGATCGGTGTTCAGCCTCAAATAGGGTTCCATAGACAGCCTGTTTGTTACAAGAAAATAAGTGAAGTCTCGTGTTGGTCGACAACATTCAACTCAAGAAGTTAACCTAAGGCATAAATATTTTAAATTTATCAGCAGCGATCTAAGATAGACAAATCCAGTGTTAAGTATACATCTAATCAACATCCACAAAAAATCAGTACAGAAGGCCAGATACAACTAATAGAATGATGCCACTAAAGGCAAGTAATGATAAAGCTTCAAAATGACTTTTAGCTAGCTAAAATTTATCTTTCACTACCACATAATGCTACCTACAAGGACAATCAATCTAACGTTTGAAATCATTCATAAATGATGAAGCCCAATTTTTTGGTAAACTCATTTAACTCTATGAACCACGACAAACTGACCTCCACTTCCAGGATCACCGGGAGTGTGCCTATACACACATAAGATATCCGAAATACAATTTAAGAGTAATTGAAGTATGTGCATGTTCATATATAAAAATTCGAAATAGAGAAAACACATAACTAGAATATATAGCATTCCAATGACCAAACCTTGATAACAGGAGATTCTTTAGTCACAGAACCAAAATCATAGTTGAATATCCCCAGCCCAATTATGTCAAGTGCTAAATTTGAAAATTCAGCCTCAAGATCCAACTCAATTTCTTCTATTTCAGAATTGTCACTTTCAAGGAGTTTCTCAAACTTTGATATGCTTCGCTCGGAACAATCAGTGAAAACTTTTACCATAGCTTCTAGGAATAAAGAATGAAATCCAGGTGCAATAACTGCAGATCACAAACATCAGTAGGATTAATGAGGATACCTTAATGGATAAAATACAACCGCACAAGAGAATGCAAAAAGGATTTCTTGCTCCATCAAGACTAATCATGATGATCCAACAGAATCCACCTAGATCATACCTCATTCACGTCAGCCCAATTCCAACTTCATCTTGAATGAACACCCACCTTAACCTCCTTTAACCAACCAAAAAAACTTAAGATTTGTGCTAGGTTCAGAAACCTAGGAAGTCCTACTGCTGCTATGATTTGACCATAATAGGATATGAGATACTTTTTTTGTAAGCGTTGTTGTCTTATAACATTCAAAAGCACTTTTTGCAAGGAGAAGCTCATCGCCTATGGTTTTATTTTCTTTCAACATTGCCATAACGGTTATTAAAGAAAAGAACAATCTAAACCCATTTTAAACCAAATGAAACAAAGGAGATTTTTAAGGTTAAACAATATGTTTCGTACAAAAACCCACCTATATTTGAGACATACAAATTGTCGTTGGCAGAACATTTCTTAATCATTCTTCCAAACTAAGCCAAGTTCAACTAAATTAGAGAGCCTGCGAGACATATTTACCAGGATGGTACTAGTCTAGACTATCAAGTCACAGTTTTGAGTAAAACTGATATTTGCTATACTATCCAATATACAAGCCATTATAGACTGTGAGGCTGTTTCTAACAGAAGCAAAATCATACCAAAATCAACTTGTGCTAGCAAACAGAGTTAGGATCCAATAAAATCTATGTAAAAAAATTAAAGAACGGATGGACTTCTAACCTTTTCTCCTCTGTTTCCAAGTGCCAAGATCTGCAGGTATGAGCCCTTTTCCCATTATTGGTTCTAATATTTCAGCAAGAACTCCCTGGATTAAGTTGAATACAATGGCTAATCACTTTTGGAAGAATTCATCTAAATAAGTGTAACATGAAAATTGGTCAACATAAGTTTAAGCTTGGTATGCACCATTCTGAAGATGTTTTTGACAATAAATGGAAAATGGCATGGCAGGGTCAAACAATGCACCATAATAACATAAGTATATGTGGACTTCAAATATCCAGGTGTTACAAGTGATTTTCTTTATAATCAATATAGAACTGAAAGAAATAATCAAGTATACATTGACTAATACAATTTACATGTAGAGGTGTCTAGTGGGTTGAGCCGTTTATGGGCCCTAGACACAAAAAAGGGTCAGAAGTATACAACAACTAATACAAGTTACATGTACAGGTATCAAGTGGGTCGAGCCATCTATGGGTTGCCTGAGACAAAATGGGTTGGGCCTAGCACGACATGAAATAGGTCATGCTTGGCACAACACAAAATGAATTGTGCCTATGCCTAGCACGGCAAAAAATGGATCATGTCTGGCATGATTCATCCAAAGATGGGTTGTGCAATGCCCCTGCTCAACATGATCAATGGGTTCGAGCAGGGTGACATTTGTGTGGCTTGCAGACCCAACCGAGCATGACATGATTCTAAACTTTCAAACTATGTCCAACCTGACATAAAATTGAGCATGAAACGACCTGCAACCAAAGCTTAGCCTACCTCAAATATAGCCCCATTTTAATCTTTTCTTAAAATAGTTTTAAAATTATTAAACACAGTCAATAGAACTTAATAACAATACTATTTTTAGCAATATTGTTTTGTTTTTATATTTTTTATCATCTATTTTAATAATTCAAAATATTGATCAAAGACATAAATATTAAGAAAATAATTGGGCTTGGTGAGCTTGGGCTACATCACCACTTGTTTCCCACATCACGGATTAGGCTAGGCTTAACCCTAGCTTTTTTCGAGTTGACACCAATATGATAAAAAAGAGCTAAGTCATGCCTACCCCAGCATGCCTCTTGGCAAGCCTCAGTATGCATGACCCATTGACACCTAGTTAGAGATACCACACAAGCAAAAACATACAAATTATAAGCATTTTCACAGGAAGACAAAGAAGACTTCTGATATATCTTGCAGTTTAGCTTCATGGATCTTACTGATACTAATAATCACTATCACCAATTTTATTTTGTGAGAACTTAGATAATTTAATTCCCTTGTGCACCTAATTGCTTTGCGTATACACAAAAAAAGCACAAATGAACCTGCAAAAATCCATATAAGAGTACCGACAACACAAATATTGCAATAAAATTGCAATGTAAATCGATAATCATTCATACATTGTCAAATTATCATAGATGGTGGTGTATCCTAGCAAATTTATTATCTTATATCTTCTTGATAGAAAATCTCACTAATAGAAAGTCTAATGAACCTATAGCAAATTCAATGCCCCATAAGCAATGAAAATAGGATGACGTTATGAGTTGCAACTGTATAAATTAACTTTAACTTCCCACAAAATAAATGGTGTAGAGATGTATAAGAATTGGAGAACATATAATTAAACTTCAGATGTAGGGTGAATGAAATAGTAGATTAAATACCTTATCATAAGAAAATGCATTTTCCCGAAGGACATGTCTTGCCACAATGGGATCGGATACAACAACAAATGATTTAGGCCCAAAGGCTAGCTTGTAAACTGAACCATGCTGCTTAAACAATAAGAATATTGTTAGTACAATGGCATGTTTGCTCTACTGGTAAAATATCATGACATACATCATCACTAACACAGGAAAGAAAGTGCATCCAGTAACCTATTAAAACACAGAAAAGAATTAGTTGTTGCTAGCTAGACAATATTACAAAGTTTTTGCTAAAACATTGTTTATGATGTGCATAGCTTCAATTTAATGCAAGAAATAACTTCTCCTAAAAGAAAAGGACAACTCGGTGCAAGAAGCTCTTGCTAATGTGGAGTCCCGAGGAAGCAAGAGCTACATTAAAGAATATAATTTAAATGCAGGGTCATTTATTTTGGCTAATATCGAGGAAAATATGAGTCAAATTGAACTTTTATGGTTCTTTGCATTTCTAACCAAACATATATGAATTAGTGGAAAGACTTGGAATGACGGTCAGACTATACATTATAGTTTCTGTTATAATTAACAGTTGTAGACATGGTTACTGAGCCAAATATATGCTCAATCATTCTAAAAAAAGATTTCAGTCTATTGTAATTTGCTATGCATCAGCTTCATATGGAACTCTTCAGTAACTGAAAGCAGACCTACCTATCAGCTAGAATATATGAAGTCTACAACCTGCATCGAACAAGAAAAAGAAAAATGGGAAAATATATATAAGATGGTAGAAATACCTCGAGAAACCAATCATAGAGTGAAAAAAAAAGTGGCCGGCCAAACAAATCCGAGACAGCACCTTCAGCAGTGGGCATCGATCCAAGGCGACCCCCACTTAGCAAATTAGTAAGAAGGTTGCTTGCATTGTCAAGCAGATTTTTCTTCGACGTCTTTGATTTCTCCAAATTACTCGATTGGCATCTGTATAGACTTGGACTGAATAGGTCAAGTTCATTGTTTTATTTTCCATGCATATTTGCATTCCAAAAATGTATGAAGAAGAAAATAAAGTGGATTTGAGCAACATAGGTCCACTCTGCAATATCGTGACAATTTGTGACTTTAGATTGCACGAGAAAAATCAATCAGATCATCATGAGAAGGTATGCTCCACGTCAATTAGTCTCACATGGACAAAGGAAAGATCGAAAAGAAAAAGGTACAGAGCAAATGAAGACGGAATATCAGCAGCCGCAGTAACCGAAAACCAATATTTTTAAACTGAGCAAACATGCCAATTCGTTTACCTCGAGAACCAACAAATAATCCAGTAATAATCAGACAATCCAGATAGAAATTGGAACTGCCGAATTAATCAGCATGAACTGGAAGAAAAATCGGGCAAAAAAAGCAAAATGACACGGAAGATTGGGAACCCACCGAATGCCAGAGGAAGATTTGCCGGGCCGGAAATCGAAGGCGGGAATGGAGCCGGAAGAATGTCTTGCAGAGAAAGGAAGGAGAGGCTGGAATCCGCCATGGATTACAGTCGGTAGATGCACGAGAGCCGTAGCGTCCATTTGAGTTTTCTGGAAACGGCAAAAAGAAATTGCAGGCGATAAGGTCTTTAAAAGGGAGTCCGCAGAGAAACTATTTTTTTTAAATAATAATAGTAAAAAAAAGGAAAATAAATTACAATATATATGAAAATTGATATAGCGTCGTTTTTGTGTATTTATGCGCGAAAGAAAAGATACAAAATAATCACACCATGATAGTAGCTCAGAATTGCCTACGAAGGCTAGATTTTTGCGACTATCCGATTGCAGTTCGACTGAAATTTGATTGCGATCTGATCAAATTACAATTAGAATACGATCGAATTGTGACAATTCGATTAGAATCGGATCGAATTGTGGCCGTCAGTGCCATAGCTACTGGCGATCATAATTCGATCGTAATTCGTTCGAATTCGATCATGATCCAATTGACAAATGAGTCCGATCGGATTGCAATCGGAAATGACCAAATTACGATCGGAATTAAATCAGCCATTGGTAATTCCAAACTACGAGTGGTGGTAGAAAATTAGGACGAAGAAAATATTATATTTTTTTATTCATTGTATAATCGCAATAAATTAGACGATGAAAAAATGATCGCGTATGAATTGCACAGACGCTCAACGCATCAAACTGTGTATATGTCTCCGTTTGTCCCCACGGGGACGGCACAATGGTAAGGCAGGGTATTGCTTGTAGATTGGACAAGATTTCTGATTTTAAATGGACCCTTTCTGTCTTACCATCGTATTAAGAGATTTTATTCTCCGTGAATTATCTTTCTCTCGTCAATACCTTGAAACGGATGATGGTATATATGTCTCCGTTTCCCATAAACACGAACAGGATAAAAGGTATTTTTAGTCCTTGAGATCATTTTATTTTTCCTAACTCATGCACATTCTCTCTCGCCGCACTAAAATCCTGCGCCAAACTTTTGGATTTGAAATGGAGCACGCAACGACGGCTTTAGAAACCTCACTTTATGAAAGGCGATTCGCGTCCCCGTTTCACAGAAGATAAATCGCAGATGTTCTTTGACTTTGACGGCGGAAGGAAAATTCTTAACAGGTCTTTCCGTCCTACATCTATGAAAAATCGACCCGTGCCCCATCGATCGAAGATCAATCTGCACTGCACTAGTCAACGCACAGTCTCCACGGGACAGAAACCTCACTTTATTGAGTGACAAGGTAGGCGACCACTGAGCTTGGATGCACAACAGTAAGAGACAGGTGTGCCACCACAATTGTCCGATAAGGAAAATGCACGAAAGCAAGCATATTATTGTTCGTTAATGGGACGGCTAAAGAAAATAGACACGCAACCGACATTCCATTGTCATGAGCAATCAGAAAAATCATTGACTGGTTCGATGGAGAGAAGGATTATTGAGGCACAGGATTGTAAAATAGAGCGAGGTACAAAATTGTCCTTTGGCGCTGGGAACAAAAAGTTCAGAACACACAGTTCAGCGAATAAATATCACGAAAGCATACTTACAACTCGCATTATAATACTACTCTGTAAATTGACACCGTCGATCTGTGTAGAGGAGGAGCATCATGCCTAGTTGGTGATCTCACAAGGTGCATGGAATGTCCTTCCACGGCATATGGCTTCCAGGTTCTCCCCAGCATAGGAGCAAAGTGGAGAGATTTCAACGCCTGCAAGAACCGGATTCAATTTACACGCCGGTTTACTGCGTGAACTTGTATAGCTGCGATAAGAGATGGGAAGAATACCAGTCAAGTACAGAGGCACAGAATGTGTTAGGAATCCGCCAGCAGCAACCACCCAGCGACTGTGGAGGCGGAGAAGCATCAGTCTGGCACTGTCAGGAGTGTCATAGCTTGCCCCGTTTGCATTCTTAACCGGTGCAAATTCCTCCTCCCTCAAAATCTGATTTCCAGTTCATAAGCAGCAATTTGAATTTCTAAGCCAACCAGGCAAAAGAAGAGATCAAAATAATCCGAGATTTTGAACTATAGTAATCGACCTCAAAAAGTGCCACAGATGGAGCATATGCAAATGCATCGAAGATGAATTGCTCTAGCTTAAACCCGACAGTGAGTCCATGGATAGAGGGAATTTTCTTCTCGGCAAGGTGGTAACTGCATTTCAAATGTGACTTTTATGAGTCCCTGACCAGGAGGGTCTTTGAGATAGTTACCATAATGTACCAACCTAGTTCCAAAAGGAAGATTCAAAACATCAAATAGTTAGGTCGGAAGGAAAACTTTGTCGTAAACTGTAACTTAAAACAGCTTGAACAGATAAATAGGAACCCTTACAGCAGATGGTGGCTGCAAATCCCAAGACAAAAATACAAAAATAAAGAAGAAAAAACAATACGCACTTTTACATATCCCATATTTGTGTGAAATTGATTTGCTTTCTCCGAAAGGAACACGCTGGACAGATTGAAACATTATTGATTATCCCTCCCAAACCTCATAGAGTAGGTCTTTTGTTTTGTAGAATGATTCCCCTTGCACACATTTGTCTCCTCTTTGATACTTAAACTTGAATAACAGCGTTCTGAATGGACACTTGGTAGGTCTATTGATCACGCATCAAAAATTTTAAAAATAGTTATGTTACAGGCTTTGGACGCACATCCGAGTTGGATACTTGTGCCCGGGCATGAGTAATAATATAAATGTTTCGTTCATAATTTCATATTAATCAATTTCCGTTGCAGAATTTGCAGCCCTCTCCATCACCAACTATTGTCAAAAAAAAAGAAAACCAAGAATGAAACAGTTGCACCAGAACATATTGACTTACAGTACTTGAAATTCTTGGGTCCCTGAAAGCTCGAGTCTTAAGCTTATGGACAAAATTTAAATTGAATACTTAACTACAGTCGGATCTATCTAGGAAAAACAGAATCAGAAAATTGGCATTATAAAATAGTCAAGCATAGAAACCTAGTACATGGTAGCATGAGCAAGTCGAGTTAGTAAGAGCTTACATGCTGTCCCTTTCAAGGTTAATTGCCACTTGATTCAGGAAATCCAGAGTGAACATATGTAAGCATACCTAATAACGTCTCAAACACATCATTTAAGATATAGAAGCTACATTATTGGAACTCAAAAAACATATTGAATGTGATAACTCCTAAAATAAGAAATGAAAAACAACAATCAAGATAACTAAGAATGAACTTCTTTAATAAAGACTAACATAAGAAAAAATACAACCAAGTTTCAGAATAGGTGCACAACAAAAGAAAGAAAATGGAAAGATTCTAGGTAAAGGAGCATTACATTGAGATCCTAGATTTCACATCTAAATTTTCATTCTATTTAGACAAAGCTTCCTTTATTTTTACCTAGCATAAACTGGAAGACTATAAACATGAACTTCTTTAATAAAGACTAAAGCAAGAAAAGAAAATAACCAAGTCTCAGAATAGATGCGCAAAAGAAGAGAATAGATAGATTCTACGTAAAGGAGCATTACATAGGGATCCAAGATTTCACATCACAATTTTCAGTCTTTTTCAACAAACTTCCTTTACTTTTACCTAGCATAACCTGGAAGACCATATTTCAGCAAGACTGAAATCATAAAACATTTGTGTTATAAAAAAAAACATTGACAGGTATGCCATGTGTTTGTGCCAATAGTACTGCAACATTGTTGGTTTAATAGTGTCCTTCACCTAGAGGTCATCCAAATAATTTTTTTTTTTAACCGTAAAATGAAACTCTAAACATTTATTTGGTTGTTAGACAACGTAGCATTCAGATTGCATTGCTTGGACAAGCCAAGCAACATAAACAACTAAGATAATCTCATTTTATCTAGAATCTATAATTTGTGGCCCAGTGAAATAGGAAGAAATGCTTTCTCATACCAAGATGTTGTAGCTTAGAACATTGGCACCTCTCTCCTTTTGCTTTTATAAAAGGTAATGGAGAAATGGAGAAGGTTGCTTCTATCCACATTCAGGCAAGAAACACTACAATAGAGAATATACCAAAATAATAGCAAAGGGAATAACAGTTTACATTGCTCCAACAATAGCGAAGGCGCCCAGTGGTCTGATTGATCTCAGTAGTCATTGATGCATCCATCTCACTGTATTCAGCTACCCTGAGAGGCCCACCTCTGCCTTGTTGAACAAAGACCCCAACTTTCTCTTGTGGATAGGCCTGTTAAAAAAATCACATTAACAAACTTAAGTTGCAGAAAGAATTCAAGTTGGCAGTATTATGCCCAACTAATGGTATCTAGAACATTTTAAACGTGGATTGCACAGCACATATAAGTGAGCATAAACTGATAGTAAATATGAACCAAACTGCAGAATTCTTTATTCTATTTACAGCAAGAAATCTGACAAGTTAAACATGTAATCTCACATATTTCTATACATGTCCATGAATAAAAAATTAAAGAACCACCAAGTCTTGACCAGAAGCCCTAAGCTATCTTAAAAGAGTGCAAGGAAAAATTGTTTCAATCAGATGCTTCATGGCATAGAGAAAATGATTTAAGAGTAATGGTTATCATTCAACTGCCAATGACAACTCAAAGAAAAGAGTCTTTATAAATGATCAAAAATATTCTATATTCAAATGCCAAACTGCAGTTATGCTAAAGTCAAACTCCTATGAAGCATCTAATGACAAGCTCTGATGCATTTTATTTTTCCTATCAAGCAGGTTTAAAGAGCAATGAGTGCTGAGGATAATGTCTTAAAGATTCTCTTTAAACCAGGAAAAATTCTAGCTACAAAATAGAAAATCCATAAATCTATAATCTATTATCAGAAATAAGATATGCCACATTCTTGTTTGCTTGTTCCAATTCAGCAAATGAAGCATCAAATTCTCTTACCTTGCGAACAACCTTTGCTGCTGCAGCGGCACCTTTATCAATAAAATATCCTAAGAACGTTGGATCAGCAACACGAATCTGCTCTGAGGATGCTGATTTAGTAAAATCTAACAGAGAAATTATTTTTTTTCAACAAACCAATTGTCTCACCAGTGCATTATCAACCCCATAACAATCAACATATTTGACCCCCCTCGAGGACATATCTTCTAGTAATTTTGCAGATTTAAGAGCTGTCAAAAGATGACCCATATTTGATCAACAAATTTAAATGATAGGAAAATTACTAGAAAATCATTGGTAATTTTTTTTTAAAAAAATACCAGAATATAACCCTCCATTTCCATCAGGAGCCTTCGCCACCTGAGTTTTAGAAACATTACCATTACAACTTCTACCGCAGAAGGAATGCAGAAGAGGAAATACGCAAACCAAGTCAAAAGTTTCTAACAAATCAAAATTTAGTAACAACTTGAAACCTTGTTTGAGCTCAAAAACCAAAGTGAATCAATTAACAGCTACGAATTAATTATTATGATTGTTGGATGGCTACTCAGTTCTGAAGCAACAAAAACTAAGTAATATGAAAGTAGTACCTTATACGCCGTCTCCATAATAAATCTGCCATCCATGGACACACAGGGAAGAGTACCTTGTTGGAAAAACTTCACCTGGAAGGAAATGAAATGCATGGATGACTGTCTGGTGGTGAAGTTTATATACCATAATTGCAGCAATTGAAAATCTTGCCTGATCAGCTTCCAAGCCAAAATATTTACGGCTTTCAAAGAATTTACGAGTAGCATCATCGGTAAATGGACTGGTCATTATGTACCATTGAATTGGCATAATACCAACTATTTCAAGTAACAGAATAAGGTAAAAGTTAAAAGGTTTGTTCTGTTTAGCAAACTAAAAACAAGCTTAAAAGATTCATAGTTACCATCATTTGCCTGAGCTGCAAGTTTTTGAACACACAAAATTCTCTCAGCTTGAAGTTGAAAAAGTGACTTTCCTGATGGAAGTCCAATATCTACAGCAAGAGAGAATGAATTTCTACATATCCAATATTGTCAAATGATTGACACTCTGAATGAATCCTAACATCAAACTAGAAAGTAATTAAAAAATGTAAAATTTTCAGACGAGACAAAAAAAAAACTAGGAGCAGTTCAAACAGAAGTTGGGACGTGATATAATTTCCATAACAAAGTTCTAACACACACAATGCTCACAATTCCTAAATTCCATTGCAACCATGCAAAAGTGAGTGGTAGTTTTGTTCATATAGACCTCCCTAAGAAAGAGTATCCATTGATATATAGATATCAAGATTGCGAAACTGGACCATGGAATCTTACAATCTTTGATCCAAGCAGACCAATCAATCTAGATTCCAAGTAGCATTTGAATTGGGCTATGATCTTAAATCGGTTATTCTTACCATTCTAAGGTAGAAACTCAATCCCAACAACTTTGATTAGGTAAACTATATTTACATTCAATTGGAGATTTTAAAAATTGGCATGCACTGTAGAGATAATTTTTTTAGGTCATCGAATTTGAGAAAGTTTTCAGTCATTATTTTTTAACTACTAAGTAGATGAATATTTTCATTGTCATTATCATTCATCTTATAGAAATTTATATAAAGATGGAATACTTTAATGATTTTAAGAATGACCTAGTGTTTTTCGTATGATCTTGTGTTTTTCATACATTGACAATATTAATAATTTTAATTATACTTAACAATATTAGAATGATATCATTTTAAATATTCATACGGACACTATGAGTTGAAAGTTAATTATATGATAAATTATAAATGTCAAATATAGTACCGAAAATTTTTAATATACAATTGGATCTCATGACCATGCACTCTAATTTTACAATCTGAACCTATAAACCTCTTCTCATTCCTATGTAGGAACCTTGCTCTTGAATATTAGAGACAGTTCTCTTTCCTCTAAATGAAACTTGCTAAAAAAAACAAAATATTTGATATTCAAAGCCATTAAGTTTTTCCACTCTTAGCATGACAAACAAACTATTAGCATCTCCATCTTCAATTTCTTTTTCTCTCTAAGAAAGTGGATTGTTAATACAATGACGAGTACATTTGACACATGAAAAGTCAATTTGTAACTTACTGAAACATCCCTTGGGATCTGAACTTCCAAGTCGGGTACCCTGCAACAAAAGAGTAAAAGAACAGTTTCGAATGTAAGATTCATTGTAGTAATATGTAGATCGCCAAAATTTGAGACTATGAATAACAATGTCAAACAAAGAATGGTGATAATCAAATCTATCAAAGAAGAATAGATATCAAAGCCAACGCCTGTAAAATTGTTCAATGAAGTAGCTCAAGAAACGAAATTAACTCCACATAAGTTCATCCCTACCAAATTACCTGTCCACCAGAGAGAAGTACGACAGCTAACTTTCCTTCTGAAATGGCCTTCAAACCTCGCTTCCACCACCTTTCCTTTTCCTCCACAGATCTCATTTCCACAGTCGAGACGCTAGTCTCTGGCACTGGCTCAATGGCAGGCAACGAGTGCCCTGATTATTTGACAGTTAATAACAACGGTGAGACGTGATCTTCATTGTGCCCAAAGAGATCAGATCTCATAAAAGAACATTAAAGAAGCATTCACCCTGAGAACCAAGCGAACATCTAATGATCCGATCAAGCCGTGGAAGATCCATGCTCTGATATACAAAAGGCATTACCAAGAGATAATAAATGGAACTGATAATTTTCAAAGCAACGATTAATCAACGACGACAACCAAATACTAATCACAAGTTCACATTTTCGACGCGAAAACCGAATACTAATTCTCGGGTCTTCGATCAAGCTAGTAACGAGGCAAAAACTCACTTTTATCCTTGTTAGTGAAGCAGCCTAAAGAAATCTACAATTCGAATAAAATAATAAACTTCGAGTCAGAATTCAATTAAGTTCAGAATAACATTGCAAGAACGCGGAAAAGCCGGATATCCTCCGATTAGCTCGAGTTCTAGACAAGATAAGCATGGCAAACACGTCACGCGATCAGATCCAAGTACGATCAAAGACCCGAGAGCGATGAGCAACCTCAATGTCCTTGACGAGGACGTCGCGCTCATCCGGATGAAGTTCGTCCCAGAAAGCGAGGGCGTCCTCTTGGCCGTAATCCTTGAGCCGCTCCAGAAGCCCCTGCGGCGGCGGCGGAGGCGGTGACGGGGTTCCCCGCCGTCCCATCTCGGATCCGACCACCATTCCACTCATCTCTTCCGGGCAAAAAGAGGGCAGAAGAGACGAATTTGAAGCGTCGCGTCGAACGAGACGGCAAGGCTACGTGATATTACGCTGCAACCAGTTCCCCACCACACAGGGGACACGCCCTTCGGTGCAACTCTCCCGACAGCTAAGTCTTCAAATCAGCCAATGGCAGCTCCCAGCTAATCCAGTCGTCAACTACAAGATTTATCTCTAACGAACAGTAATCACTGATCAATTACCCAAAAAAATCAAAATCGTAATCCTAAACTATCCACTTGACGAGAGAAAGATAAATCACGGAGGGACAAAATCTCTTGACACAATGACAAGATAGGAAAGGGTCCATCTGAAGTCAAGGAGGATTTTAAATTCCTCATCCAACATTGAATCCTGCCCATTCTACAAACAATCTCCTGTCTTACCATCACGTCATCCCATGGAGACAATCCTAAACTATCCACGATCCCTCTTTGCATTTGCCAATTTACTTCTTTTTTTTAAACTAATCCATGGCAATAGGCGAGGGCACAGGACCAACTGAATGATGAAAGCAATAATGCGGCTGGCTTTCAGTTTTGTGTTGGTTTAACTGGCTTCATTGAGGCTTAATCGGATCCTAAGATATGGCTTTTAGCTGCTACCGTCCTAGACAAGTAACCAAGAGAGCACTATTTCACGAGCCTGGAATCTGGACGCACAGACCCTTGCAGTGGAAGGGATCGAGACGCGAGACCTAACTCTCTATGATGTAAAGGACGAACCGCCGATTGTTCTGCCAATAAATTATTTCATGAATCATTGAGCCGTCTGAGTTAGGCACCAGGCATCGCGAAGATAATACACACAACGAATGATGTGGATATTTTGAATGCCGCAGCTTTGAGAATAACTCGGTTCGTGTCGTTTATTTCTCGGAAAATGCGGGCCACGCACAAAATGGAAAGTGCAAAGTCGAACGGAACGTGATGGACACTTGTAAAACAAATTCTGATCGGCAAGTTGTGCCTTGCTTTAAGACGCATTTAAATGACAGTGACGAGCAACGAGAAGACACTTTCGAATGATATTATGAGAAAATCAACACTCGAAACTAATCCTTCCATTGCAGAAGAAGCGCTGTTGTTGTTGGTTACTGCCTGGAAGTCAAAATAAAAGACACGAAAACAGCAAGATAAGTTTTATTGCTTTTGGGCAAGGCAATGAAAGCCGCAAAACAACAGTTAGACATTTACTCCCGACGAACAATACAAGTCGATGATAAAAACAGAAAAAGCCAACGACAGGAGAAAGGGAACGCCCAAACAGTAAGGTCAAATATTTACTTGTACAGGTTTTTAAATGTCTCCTCGAGCTGATGCTTATCGGCACCGACAATTTCAATAGCCTTTTTGCCATCGTGGAAGAAATGAAAAGTTGGCTGCATTAATGAGCAATGTATGCGTGTTAACAGAACGGCAAACAGCATGACAACTTCAAGTTAGAAACGGAGTGTTAATTAAGAAAATATTCAAGGGGCAGAGTACATGCAACAAAATCACCTCTTCTAAGACTGTTTGGATAGGACGAGGAGAGATTCATTGAAGGAAAGGGAAAGGGAGGAGAATTCCTCTTATTTTTCACGATTAAAAAAGATTTTAACTTACTCTTCTCTATCCTTCTCTCCCCTTCCCTCCTCCCTCCTTTCTAAATAATGTTCCTCTTATTTATCCTTCCCTCACTTCCAGAGAATCCAGAGGGAGATGTCTACTTACTGAGAACAAACTCTACCGAGAAAAAAATAATAATAATAAAAAGTATAGCATTTATTTGCATAGAGCTTTATGTTAAAATTAATGCAATGACGACATGCAGAATTAGGGCATGCTTTTACTAAGGAATTGCCTAGAGGTGCCGGTTAGAAATCTGACATCAGATACCTACAGATCCAAGTAGCCATCTAACTTACATGATGACTGGGTTTCCTCGAGTAGAATGGTATAAGCTAGTAAAAAATCTGTGCATAAAGTTCATACATTGTAACATTTGAAAGCAAAAGAATACATCACACATACCACAGAGTGAATCTGCAGACTGCTCAATATACTTCCAAGGCCCTCCTACAAGCCAAGTCAGTTGTCCAAGGGTAAGATTATTATGAAATAACAAAATTTGTAAAGCAGTGAAATCTCAAAAGCCCAAATTACATATATTTTAAATTGCGAAACTAACAAAAAGACTAAGGTAGCGTTTGGTAGAGAGAAAATTTTTCATTTTCTGTTTTCTGTTTTCCTTTTCCAGAAAACAGAAAACGATTTTTTAGTGTTTTCTAATTTTCCAGAAAATGTTTTTTTATTTTTTGAAAAATGAAAATGAAAATAGAAAACGATTTTATGGAGTTTTCCAATTTTCCAGAAAACACTCCTTTATTTTCTTGAAAACGGAGATGGAAAACGTCAACCAAATACGTTTTCTCGTTTTCTCAGAAAATGAAAACAGAAAATGAAAAATTTTCTCTCTACCAAACGCCCTCTAAGTATGCTCCCAGTCTAGAATTTTTCATTCGATTTTTATACAACAACAATCAAGTTTTATTCCAGTAAATGAGATCGACTATACGGATCCTCCTATGTTATTTTCATTCAATTTTTATATATACACAAAATCATTTGTCCATAAAGAAGAGAGAGATGGTGAGAATGGTTAATATCTTGTCAAATTTTCACTAGATAAATTTCTGGTGAAAAAAAAAAGTTCCTACAGAAAACCAAAGTGAACAAAGATATGTTTTGTAAGAGGTTATAGATGCTCTGTTGATATTCAGGCAAGCCTAAGTATGGTACCCAGCTAGCTTTGTTTTGTAAGAGGTTAAATCTTTACATGTCTCCTTAATAATGACATAGGAAAACAACCGTAAGAAAAAATTAACACCAAAATGAGCATTTCAACTAAAATTTCTTCTCTCATGGGTTTGTCATACTTCCAAACTCTGTTAAAATTTTATTCCTGGTTAGTACAGATAAAAACAAGTCGTCGACTAAGTGGAAGCTGATAGTAAAATCTGAAAAACAATCAGTTATTCCCAAAATAAATAAAAGAAGTTCATACAAAAAAAATTATAAATAATTTTAAGTGAATTCTGTTTAACTGATACGACAGCAATATGCAAAGAGTACTTAAAATAGAAAAAAAGGAAGTTATATTAAATTAATAATTGAACTTGAAGAGGAACCAAAATTTCTTTGTTACTTCACATGAAAAAAGAAAGTGTAAGTCCAGCAAAATACAATCACTTGGGCATTAGAACAAGGAAGAATAGATAAGCTGCCATGTAGATATAGCAACCATGGTTCAAGAGAGGAGATTTTCATCATTGAATGACATCTTTACCTGATACTCGTGATGAGAGGTTTTATTAAAGGGCTAATCTAGAGCAATCTGAAATAATCATGGCATAGTAGACTATGATGGATAATGATAAACCTCAACCATTTTAGTATCAGCCATTTTCATAACTTAAAAAACAAAAAGAAACTAAATTACAAACTCAAGTTAATTACCTGATCAATGTCAACCTTGTACGTTGTGACATGTGAAAATTTGTGGCTCATTTCCTCAATAAATGGGGCTATAGCCCTGCCTGAACATGATTTTAAAAAAAAAAATCAACTTTAAATAATAACAGAATGAAGTATACCAATCTATCAGATTAAAGTACTAATCATGTTTTAAATAATTACAATGTACTTCAAAGAATATTTGATCAAGTTATTCCTGTTCAAGTAATCATAATAGTATTTTCATCTAAGAAAAGGGGATCTAACTGCAGGAGGTTCCAACCAGTGTGGCATCAAAGAAGGGTCAATGTTATGTGTCATTTTGCCTTTGCATATTAAAGAGGTTGTACCCCAGTGTTCCAGCTCTCAAAATAAAGATCTTCTACCAACCGTGGGGTAAGAATGTTCAAGTAGTAAAGGAATATTTTGTGAACCAAAGTGACTTTGAAGTGTTAATATAATAGGAAATGTGCATTGCTCAGACGATATATTGAAATGACAGCTTTGCTTTCACTTTCGGTAATACCTATGATCAGTCCCCAAAAAAAAAAAACGCTGAGGCAAGTTATTCCAAGACATTAAGTATCCACATTCCATATTCACTCACATGGATTTAAAAATCTAACAAGATCCTCTATGAAGCAAGAACGACATGCAAAAATGCTGATTGATGTACAAGTGAAAGATCATGCCAAAGTTCTACTAACCTGACCATTGGTAATTATTTGTTATAGTGGTTCTTAGACATCAAAAGTAAAATAAGATGCAACCAGCATCGAGAGAGAATCTTACAAGGTCCGCACCACACGGCCGTGAAGTAAAAGATTGCTGGTACTTTATCATCTGCAACCACTCAGAATACATATTCTCGATAGCAATTTCACACGGGTCTAACAATGATCAAATAAAACCCTAGTATAACAACAAACTAACCCTGGGCCTTCTTCAGCGCGTCAGTGAGCTGATCCCCAGACTGAATCAGAATAATATTTGACGGACCTGTTTGCATTCCCGAACTCAATAACAAAACCAGCATAGCACAAAAGACAAAAAAAAAAAAGGACATAAGAGAGATCACCCGAAGCGGAGGAGAATAGTCGAGAGGAGAAGAAAGGGCTCGGGAGGGAGAGGCCGAGGTGAGCGGAAGAAGCCGAGTCAGCGGTCGCCGATGGGAGCGGGAGTAAGAGGAACGGAAGAGGACCTTTAGCGGGGATAGGCGTGGGGTGCCGCGACGCAGAGCTGATGGCGAAGCAACGGAGGAGGTTCGCAATCCTTCTCGACGCCATCGCGCTCAGCTTGAAGAGATGAGCGGCGATGTTGCGGCGGACCGACGACTGGTTTATAGAGCAGCAGACCTTGACTTCGATTCGACGCCCATAAGATTCGGGTTGAGCTTGGATTAGGTTTTCGCGATTTTATAGTAATCAATTGTTATGTAATTTTATAGTCTGTTTAGCAAAAAGGAAAAAATAAAATAAAATCACCTTAAAGAAATTTAATTTGACGAAATTTTAAAATAATTATGATTTTTACTGAAATTGCTCATCCATAATTATAACTTTTTTTTTTTGCACGTTTCAAATTATCTCAGATTACACCAGTGATCGAACGTCCAATTGATTCCTAAATATCGCCGATTCAATCCTCGATCATAGTACATTTATAAAATTTTAATGATCGATGAACATCATCCCAGAATTAATCAGTTAGTAAAAAAAAAAAGCCTTTTATTTGTTATTTGAAACGATGGTAAGAGTTCGAGAGGTTTCACTGCAAGACTCCACAAGAACATCTTATTAGATCATGATACAGTATTTTGAAAACAAAATGAAAAGACAAAAAACAAACAAAATCAGGGAATTCCTTGGATACTTTGGTTTTGTTAAAAGATAAAACAACTACGTTCCAATGCAATTAGAGGCAAAAAAAAAAACACACGAGGAATTACAAGATTTTTCTGTTTTAGCAAATTCTATGTTAGCTCAAGAATTGAATGTTCTATGTGTAACAATTGATAATGCAGTATATGATACATACAAACTAGAGTTTCATATTATCTGAATCTTTCTCATGTTTTTCTGTTACTATGACTGTTGGACATATACTAATATTTACATCAGATCAGAACTTAGACTGCCGACGAAAGTCAGGTTCGACTCTGGCGGCGTTTGAATGGAGATAATGGCTGGCTATGCTGCGAAGTTGACTAAGCCTGCAGCCGCAGCAGTAGAAGTGAATCGAACAGCTCTGCCTGTGGTAATTTGTTCGCTTGCAAGAAAGTTGGTGCATTAGATTAGATCTGAACCAGAACTGGAATCAACTAGTCGAACCGACAGTAGAGTTTGGCTTCCGATGGATAACGAAATGGTCGACAATGCGCACAGAATTGAGCGGATCTGCACCATAAGCTGACCTCCATTTGCTGGGAAACTTTCTGATATGGCTCAGTTGCAGTGGCTGTTTTGGTTCAGCATCCCAATATGGATCTAACTCCCAGTCCTTTGGAACCTAATGGAAAGAGGAAGAACCTGAGGTTAGATAAGGTATAGATAAACATCTCTATAAAAACTCTGAAGAAACACTACTTGTAGATGTTAATGTTCGATTTTTTAAGTACTAAAACCTCAATTCTGAGGATCACTACTACTTTGTGAATGTGAGTATGTGACATGAAGCAAGACATTACCCTCCGTGATGCAATCACAAAGGTCTAACATAAAGCGTAACAGTCAGGAATCTTGCATTTAAATACTTTTTAAAAAAAAATGGTTTGGACACATTTATAAGGTTGGGGAAAAGTGGAGATAAGGATCTAATTAAAGAATCACAACAAATAAAGTGCATCCTAATGACCAAATTCCAAATTCCTATGTGAAATTTTAATGTCAAAGTGCTGTAATATCTTACTGCAACTATCATACGGAAGAAAGCATGTGCATTGTGAGAATAGAGATCTGAAAGCATCTTCGGAATGCAAAAATCCAACTGATACCGCTATTACCTCTTCTTTATGAAGAGCTCATAGGCAAGACGCTATCCGAACCAATTAGAGGGTTCAGTGGAAAGAAAAGAGAGGAACGGGTCGGGCGCAAATGCCTGAAATAATTGGTACGGGAAAGGTAGCGATGGTACTTCGTTGGGAAATAGGCCGACAGGACGGATGAGAATCGGTTCGGCCAAATAAGCCTAGAAGGCCCATGGGACGGATAAGAATCGGTTCGGTCACATAAGCCTAAAGACAGACGGGGCGGATAAGAATCGGTTCGGTCACATAAGCCTAAAGACAGACGGGACGGATGAGAATCGGTTCGGCCAAATAAGCCTTAAGGCTATACGATCCGTGAGCTGGAGACCTACGTTAGTTTTACCAGAAGTAGATGGTTGAGGGGGACGGGCTAACCTAGTTTCCTAGAATAGGAATGAGGGAGTGATATGTAACAGAAAGAGAGGTCCCCACAGAAGATTCCGAGGAGCCTTCGCCCCTCGTACCTATAACAGAATTATTCTCTAGGTGGACATGGTGGTCACGTGTACGATGAGGACAGCCCGCGAGATAGTGGTGGATCAGAGGAGGAGGATAAAAGGCAAAGAGAGGAGAAAAGAAAAGAGATCCGCAATCATTCCATCAGACACGAAATGAAGACACAGGAGGAGAAGGAGGAGAGTTGTCATCACTTCGCCGGAGAAGAGGAGCAGCGACCTTGATCTTGAGTCGCACGTACTCTTTCTTGTATTTATAACCCAACTATAAGAGGTTTTCTCCTCCGCCTCGAGAAGTTTCCTTTCCGTAAAAGAGGGCATTCATAGTGGAAAGTGCTTGGGCATTGTCCCCGGTGAGAGAGCTCACCTCCGTGGAGTAGGAATACTCATTCCGAACCACGTTATATCTTGTGTTCTAGTTTCCGCTGTCTGTTTGGGTGTTCTTGCATTTCTTGACTTCGTCTTCTACATCCAATTTTATTGTTGCGCCCTGTGAGAACCCCTCCAAAAGCTCCCTTCGTGCCTTCATCGCGTCGAAAGGGGGTAAAGCGAATTTTCCTCGCCGCATCAGTTGGCGCCGTCTGTGGGAACATTGAGTTGGACGTCGAGATGCAACGGAAGAGATCTGATAGCCAGCTGCGTCACGCGTGAGCGCCCCATCATTCTCCTACCATCACAGTTGAAGGCCCTGATGGACGACGCTATTACAGAGGCCCTCATCCTCATTCCGGTGAACCTTCTTCTCGAGGCCTACCCCCAGAAATGCCTCCTCCATCTCGTACTGCCGTTAATGTGGAAGTGGTGCCTGGAGAAGGACTTGGGGGAAGAGCACCTCAGAACACTATGCCCTTAACCCAAACTCGAAGGGAAGAACAGGGCGAAAGTCAGTCGACGGACCTCGGAAGTTCTGAGCCCAGTCCCTTTACCATGGACATCCTCTCTGAAGTCCCCCCATCTTACTTCCGGAATCCTCAAGTAGATAAGTATGATGGTTCGACGGATCCCGAAGAGCACCTATCGCAGTTCGACGGAGCAACCTCGCTCCACTGTTATACCGACGCTCTTAAATGCCGAGTTTTCCGGACCACCTTAACCGGCTCGGCGTAAAAATGGTTCAATACTTTGCCTCCGGGATCCATCACTTGTTTTGCTGATTTCCGGGGGATGTTCAGCCGGGAGTTTGCTAGTTGCAAGGCGTATAAACATGACGCCTCTATCCTAATGCACATCACCCAGGCACCCTCAGAATCCCTTAGAGGGTATCTCCACCGATTCACTTCTGCATCTAGGGGAATCCCCTCTGCCAGATCAGAAGCTTTCAGAGGCGTTATTCTGCACGGGCTGAAGGAGGGCCCCTTCCTCAGTTCCTTATTAAGACAACCTGCTGACAGTTATGAAGAGTTGCTAGGCCGTGCGGAGCAATTTATCTGCGAGGAGGAAGGATTGAAGGTGCGGAGAGCTGAACGGGCTGCTGCAGCAGTTCCAACTGAAAGTGCTCGCCCCGCCCCTCCTCAAGCACTCCCTCGGCGGGGATATGTGCGACCTTTTCGACAAGAGGCTCCTAGGACTCGTCCACTGTTACAGGGCGTTCGCCCCGTACCACCGTTACAAATTATGGCCGCTGAAGCACTTCCTCCTGCGAGGACTTGGAAGGAGAGGGAGATGGAATTTTATGACCAACAGGGTCTGCTGCAACGACCCTTAGGATATAGGGGGATCCCACCCACCGCCGCCTATTCTTCTACCAATATCATAAGGAAATATGGTCGCCGATGTGATGTGTTACAAGAGGAGTTGGATCGTCTCCGAACCGCATATCCGCAATTGCGGTTCCAGACAGGAGGACCAGCACGGCGAGGTCCCCGACCCGATGTAGCCCGTCCAGGGCCATATAACCAACAACCTCAAGTCACTTTCCCACAAACGCCGTCCCAGGAGGTTGTTTCTCAAGAAGGTCCATCAGGTGAGGGCCCCTCATCCAATCTAAATAACACTCCCACACGGGGGGTTATCCATGTTATAGTCGGAGGACTCCATCGACGGACTCAACCGAGCACCGAAGTCATATACGCCTGCCTCACGTGGAGAGTTTGGCCATTATCACGACTGCGTGCACTCCGTCCATTTCATTCGGGCGGAAGATCTACAAGGTGTCCTCCCCGCCTTGTGCGGATGCCTTAGTTATCCGAATATCCCTAGCCAATTATAAAGTGGCTAGGGTGCTGGTCGACTCGGGAAGCTCTGTTAATATCCTTTTTCAGGAGGCTTTCGGACAGATGCAGCTGGGAAATGCCCAGCTAGAAGATGTGGCTATACCCCTGTTTGGGTTCGCAGGGCATGTGGTCCACCCTACCGGGCAGATTTGCCGCAACTCTGGCGTAAAGCCCCAAAACCAATATTATACCTTTCCTCATCGTGGACGCTCCGTCCACTTATAATGCTATTCTTGGGCGTCCTTTCCTTACCCTTTTTCAGGCGGTGGCTTCCCCGTACCACCAGAAGCTTAAATTCCCAGTGGGACAATTGGTGGGAGAAGTTCGCGGAGAACAGAAGGCCTCCAGGAGCTGCTACGTGCAAATGGTTCGGGATGATCAAAAGAAGGCCCGAACCGATGACCTCAAAGGCAAAGCTATCATCATTTCTGATGTCTGCGTCTTGGAGGAATCCCTCCCCCAAAGCCGACAAAATAGAGGAAGGAGAGCTGGTGGAAATCGCTCCGGGAAAGGCTACGGGGTAGACAAAGAATGGAAGCCAAGGAGGAGCTGGTGGCCTGCTTGCGGGAGAACGAAGACATCTTTGCGGGAGATGTGCATGATCTCACCGGAATCGATCCTCGCGTGGCTAAACATCATCTCAATATAATCAGAGGAGTCCGACCTGTCCAACAGAAGCGGCGACATTTTGGACCTGAGAAGGACAAGGTCATAGCTGAAGAGGTGGAAAAACTGCTAAAGGCGGGTCATGTAAAGGAAATCCAGTTCCCCGAATGAGTTTCTAATGTAGTCTTGGTCCCCAAGCCTTCTGGGCAGTGGAGGATGTGTATCGATTTTCGTGATTTGAATAAAGCTTGCTCTAAAGACTACTACCCCTTGCTTCGTATTGATCAGTTGGTAGACTCCACGGTAGAATATGAAGTGGTGTCTCTAATGAATGCATATCAAGGATACCATCAAATACCTTTGGCCAAAGAAGATCAAAAGAGGGTTAGCTTTGTGACGGCAGGAGGGTTATACGCTTATGTGGTAATGCCGTTCGGATTAAAGAATGCAAGGGCCACTTATCAGCGCCTTATGGACAAGATCTTTGCAGAGCAGAAAGGGAAAAATGTGGAAGTTTACGTGGATGACATCTTGGTCAAATCAAAGACCACTGGGGATTTAGTCAATGATTTAAATGAGACCTTCGCTACATTGAGACGGTTTAATATGAAGCTAAACCCTAACAAATGTCCGTATGCATTCGAGGTAAAAGCGGCGGCAAGTTCTTGGGGTAGTAATGGCGAGAAGGGTTCAAACTGACCACGAGAAGGTCGCGATTGTCTGACATGAAATCACCACTAATCTGCGAGAGACCCGAAGTTGGTGGGTAGGATTGTTTCTTTATCGATTCATACCGGATCGGCGACAAAGTGCCTTCTCTCAAGATTCTGCGAAGGCTACTAAATTTGATGGGACGATCAATCTGGCGAGCTTTCCGAGTTGAAGAAATATTGCATTTGGACTCCCTTAGAACCAAATGGCGGATAACCGTTATGGATGTATTTGGCCGTCTCGAGGGAGCTATTAGTTCGGTTTTATTGAAGCGAAGGCTCTCACCAACGGCTATTTATTATACGACCATATCACGAACGAAATTTGAATTCCGTTATCTGGTGAAGAAGCGTATATTACGGTGTTGATTGCATGAGTTGAGATCGTATTTTCTCGTCTCATCTTTATTAACTTCGCGTGAATTGGCGAATGTCGTCGCCCAATTTCTCGGAAGATTGGTCAAATGGATGGTAGAACTAGCGAATATGATATTCACTACCGACCGAGCGGTTATCAAGGCCCAGCGCGATTTTCTAGCAGGTACCTTGCGGCCGGAAGATAGTTACTCGTGAAAAGAAGAAGGATCGGATGGAGGCGTATTCGTGAAGCGGTTCTTGAGGATCTACGGCAGCGGCGTCGGTGTTCGGTAATTTCCCTGATAAGGAGGAGACGCGTAGTCGCTGGCGCATATCGGGCATCCAATAATGAGACGGAATATGAAGTCATTCTAGCGGGATTGCAGGCTGCTAAGGCGGTGGGGGCTTCTTCAATTGTAATCCATTCGGATTCCCAGTTGGTAATATCACAACTTCAAGGTTCTTTCGCGGTTCGGGAGGAAAGGCTGCATAAGTACTTGAAGACTTTTGAGAAAGAAAAAGCTCAATTTTGGCAAGTCCTCTTAAAGCAAATCCCACGGGAGAATAACGGGAAGGCAGATGAATTGGCTCGAATGGCTAGTGCTATGGAATGAGTGAAGTCATTGGAAACGGTCCATGCGGAAATCCATACTTCCTTAGCGATATGCAACGTGGAGGAAAGCCTTGAATCGAGCCTAATTCTGATTGGAGGGTAGCATCATAGCTTATTTACGGCACGGGAAGGTCCCTGAAGAAAAAGTAGCGGCATTTGTTTTAATATGCCGAGCCAGACGGTTTACCCTCTTAGATGGAGACTTATACAAGACCTCTTTCGGATGACCCTTATTGAAATGTTTGGGAAGTGAGGATGCGGAATGGGTACTCCGGGAGATTCATGAAGGTTGTTGCGATGTCATCAGGAGGAGAGCTTTAGCGAGAAGGCCACATTAGCGAGGATATTTTTAGCCTACTCTCAGCGGGATCTGCTCGTATAGTGCGAGCTTGCACTTATCGAAGCAGCCGGCCAGTCGGCGGTGAATTGAATTAATGAAAGTTGTGGTAAGCCTTCATGTCCTTTTGATCGATGGGAATGAATATAGTGGGTCGATGTCGGTGGCACCTTCTGAAGAAATTTTATTGGTGGCACTTCTCCCGAATGGGTGGAAGCGAGAACCCTGGCGAAATTACAGAGTGTTGTGATCTGATTCTTGTGGAAGCGATATTATGCATGTCGATATGGTATTCCTCGGAAGATAGTTAGTGATAATGGGACGTCGGTTCAAGGCAAAGATCGAAGAATGGTGCCAAAGTCTCAACATTCAAGACAGCTTTACTGAGCTCACCCTCGCTAATGGGCAGTGGAAGTGACTAATAGAATTCTCATTCAAGGATTAAAGACCAAATTGGGGCTCGGAGAAAGCTGGGTAGAAGAATTGTCGAGTCCCTGGGCCTACCAACTACACCAAAGATCGCAACGAAACTCCCTTGAGTTTAGTATACGGACGGAAGTCGTTATTCGGCCGAAGCTCTTTTTAAGTATAGCCTTCGGATAGAGGTGTACTGAACGGATCGAACCAACTTATCCGAAGCACCGAGTTGGACTTGAGTGGAGGAAAAGCGGGAGAGTACGGAGGCGAGCGGAATTTCTGGCGAAGAGTGCAAGAAGCCTTTAATAAGAAGGTGATGCCTCGAAGATTTCAAGAGGATTGGGTGTTGCGAAAAGGTAATCCCTGGAGACCCTAGAAAGTTCATTAAACCGAAGGGCCTTATGAAGTAACACGTCGCAGAATCATATTACGAAAGATGACCAGTGGCAAAAAATTTCCGCGACTGGAACGTCATTCATTTGAAACTCTTTATATACGAGAAGTGAGGATAGAAGAAAAGGTGGTGTGGTTCAGAGAGGTGTGCTCCTAACAGTTGTATTAATTAGGCGAAGTAACCCCAAATTTTATTAATGAGCCATTTCTGATTGCGATGCAGTACCTTTAATAAACTTTGAAAAAGAAAAAGAAGATGAAAAGGAAGCTCCCATGTCGAAGCAATAAATCGAATTACAGCTTAAATCAGTCGGGAGGGTAGCATCGAAACCTAGCCTCCCCATTTAAAGAGACCGACGGATACGATGGAGGAGGTAATCCTTGGTCGACATATTCAGAACCGCTTCATTAAATCGAGTCACGATAAGTGGCGCCGCGAGATGATGATCGCTCACAGCCGGTTCGGCGGTCCGGACTTGATCTCGATGGAGTCTGTGACACTTCTCTTGATGCTCCCGAAGTTCTCGTGGCGTGTCATTTATGCGCCTAGATACTTCCGTAATGGCGTCGCGAGGTAAAATATCGTCGGCTCGGGAAGTTTGGTCTTCTTGCATGCGTAAGGTCGTCGTCTCCACGTATTTTGGCATCTGAAATTCCCTCTCTTTGCTTCAGAGTAGGATCTGGTTCGGACGAGTTCAGTGCTTAGTCTCTAGAGGGAAGTTTCTTACCTGCGTAGACGGGCGTGAGCATGCGCCCTGGAATTTATGAGGGATGAATTTTCTTGTACCTCCTTGCATAAGCGGGTGCAGAGGTCCCCTATTTTGTCCTGTGCCTTCCGGTATTGAATCTGCAGACGAGCGATGGTGTCGGAGTCCTGTTGTTTCCCTGGAGGAGCTCCTACACGCCCTTGGCGTATTAATTCTCGAGAAGAGGAAGACTCCTCGTCAGATGACGAGTAGGATTTCACGCTAGAGGAAGGATGGCTCCACACCCGCTCATTTATTGTTTTTGTAATCTTTGTGATGAGTATCAACATCTTTTTGAATTTGTTGGCGAAGCTTACGCGATTGCTCTGGCATAGTGCGATTATTCTGCGTATTCTTGATTACTGCAGCGCTAAATCTTCCCATTCTTTGCGCTCGATTCCGAACTTGAGCTCGGTATTGGAGAAAAGAGCGGTCCAACTCTTGGTCGTTGGTCAAGGTTGTGGAAAAGAAATTGATTAGTAAGATAAAGTTAGGGAAGCTGATTGAAAAAACATACCAAATCAAGGGCATGGCGTAGGCCTTCCATGCGAGGAACCAATTCCTCTGAATTCAGGATCCGAAGACTCCTGGGGGAAAGGGAAGAAGATGGGACAGATGATGTTGAGGGGGGAATTCCACTTATAATGGGGAGAATGGGAGTGGTATCCATCGGTTGAGAAGGGAAAGGACGAGGGGCATCAGTCAGAAGGCTCATGGGGGTGGTAATCAGAGGTAGCATATCAGGAGTCGGAGGAAGAACAGGTGCCATAACCGGCTGTGAGGTAAGCATGGCAGGAGGGACGGAGGGAAGCTGGTTGGACGAGGAATCCGGAGAGGATGATGTGATGAGCACAGGGATGGAGGAGCCTTCGATGGGAAGGAGAGAAGTAGAAGGACACTGGTTAGTGCCCATAGGAGGAGAAGGGCTCTTCAGGCGATGAGTGGAGGGGGAAGTAGGCAGTGAGGGGATATCAATCGTCATGGGTTCAGAGGTGGAATCGTATTCAGAGGAAAAAGAAGGCAGAGGTGAGCCAGCCTCTTTCGTTGGCTGACACGGAAGTACATCCTCCCCAGGTTTATCCTCAGATTGCGGTGAAGGAGAAGGCGACTTCCGAACATTTATGGCGGAAGGAGAAAGAGTGGGAGAGCTAGGGTTTGTAAATGACGGAGGAAATGAGGAGGGGTTGATTACCCCAGTTTCCTCTGGGATGGAGGTAACAAGGGTTCCAGGAGGAGGAGAGGAAGAAAGGCGAGACGGAGCAAAGTGTGGTGATCGGGAAGGTAAAGAGGAAGACGGTCAATCACGCCTCGCTTAAGGTGTGAGTAACGGTTCGCTATTTCTTGAAAGAAGGTGGAATGCATCTTGCTGGTCTGAGAATAAGGAAAAACGGATGAAGTGGGGGATTGAGGCAGCGGAGTATGATGGCGGAAAAACGAATAGACGAAGACGAAATAGATGAAAAGGCGTAAGGAATGAAGGTAATAAGAGGGAAGACAAAGAATCCCCTATAAAAAGGGAGGAAAATGGGCTCATAATGATTATTGGGCCCCTCATTTATGGGAAAGGAGGCCCTAAGTGGAAGTAAAACGAGGATTTATTATGCAGATGACGCATTATGTGTTGAAGCCCTCGCTTTCATAAGAAGGATGAAGATAGGAAGAATAGTGGTGTGAAAACATCACAATCTTTATGCTGAAGGCCTTTAGGCACTACATGTTATTCTATTCCCGTATGATGGTGAAACGGAAGAACTGAGATTTTCTCAGTTATCTATAATTTTTATCCCCGCTAAGCGGAAGAAATCCCCGTGTGGTGGCGGAACGGAAGAACCGAGATTTCCTCGGTTATACTTAATTTTTATCCCCGCAAAGCGGAAGAAATCCCCGTGTGGTGGCGGAACGGAAGAACCGAGATTTCCTGCTATATTAAATTTTTATCCGCTTAAGAAATCCGTGTGGTGGTGGAGCTAAGAACCGAGATTTCCTTGGTTATACTTAATTTTATCCTCGCTGAAAAGAAATCCGTATGGTGGCGGAATTAAGAACCGAGATTTCCTCGGTTATACTTAATTTTTATCCTCACGAAGAAATCCCGGTGTGGTGGCGAGACGGAAGAACCGAGATTTCCTCGGTTATACTTAATTTTTATCCTCGCGAAAGAAATCCGTGTGGTGGTGGAACGGAAGAGAGATTTCCTCGATTATACTTAATTTTTATCCATGGCATAAGAAATCGTGTGGTGGCGGAGCGGAAGAACCGAGATTTCTCGGTTATACTTAATTTTATCCGCATGCTTAAGAAATCCGTGTGGTGGCGACGGAAGAACCGAGATTTCTGCTATACTTAATTTTATCCTCGCGTAAGAAATCCGTGTGGTGGCGGAGCGAAAGAACCGAGATTTCCTCGGTTATACTTAATTTTATCCTCGCAAGAAATCCCCGTGTGGTGGCGGAACGGAAGAACCGAGATTTCCTCGGTTATACTTAATTTTTATCCCCGCGAAGCGGAAGAAATCCCCGTGTGGTGGCGGAACGGAAGAACAGAGATTTCCTCGGTTATACTTAATTTTTATCCCCGCGAAGCGGAAGAAATCCCCGTGCGGTGGCGGAACGGAAGAACCGAGATTTCCTCGGTTCTACTTAATTTTTATCCCCGCGAAGCGGAAGAAATCCCCGTGTGGTGGCGGAACAGAAGAACCGAGATTTCCTCGGTTGTATTTAATTTTTATCCCCGCGAAGCGGAAGAAATCCCCGTGTGATGGCGGAACGGAAGAACCGAGATTTCCTCGGTTATACTTAATCTCTATCCCCGCGAAGCGGAAGAAATCCCCGTGTGGTGGCGGAACGGAAGAACTGAGGTCTCCTCAGTTATATATCATTTTTGCCCCCGCAAAGCGGAAGAAGTTGAAGTCCTTATTTAACTTTGTATTATTCTATTCCCGTGTAGCGGTAGAGCAGCAGAGTTGGCTCATTTAGCGACTCTATATTATTATATTCCCAGTAGGGTAAAAAGGCAGAAGAGCCGAAATATGCCTCGACTATATGTCAGTCTATGTAAATATGAAAAAAAAGTAAAGCGTGACACAACTCAAGAGATACTGGAAGAAGAAGATAAAAAGGAAAAGTTGACTAATGCGGGAAAATTACATATTCTAAGTCATTTACAAAGAGGAGATAACAAAAGAAACCCTTATACATCTAGGGTATTACAGTTCTTTGTTGGGAGGAACGGATGGAGCTCCTTTGCGGCCGAGGTCGAGTATGAAATAGTTCGCCAAGATAAGACTCTGCAGAAGATTTGCTTGGATAGCTCCTTTTGGGGACCCGACCATTGTTGACGCAAATGATTCCGGAAGCTTCCTCACCGTTGTTGCAAATACCTCACCTGCTCCTTCAGGTTAGCTATGTAGCGGCGATCGTTTATCTATTCTTCAGCAGGAGAGGAATTGCTGCCCTGTTCCGATGGTTGGTCCATGACAAAGGGAAAGATGGAAGCTATACGGTAAGGGTTAAAAGTCTTTATAGCGAGGAAGGAGAAGGGCGCATTTGTTTGTAGAAGAGATGGGGATAATAAATGCTAGTGAAGAAGGGGAAGCGTAGAGACAGTAGGTGGAGAGTCGCCAGAACTATAAATGTAATTAAGAGGGTCCGAATCCCCGGGAGATGGTAAAAGAAGGTATGTTCGACATACGATCCTGAGGACGTAAACCTTACGGGGAAAACGACAAAAGCAAATACGCTTTCTCCCTCATTTTTATTAACATGTTTGAAAAGGATTACATCGTTTAATCTATGAAGGCTTTTTGTTGCTTTTAACAGAAGAAGCATTCGAAGGTTCCTGGGGTGGGGAAGATGCCAGGATAACCCTATAGCGCTCGCCTTGAGCGGGAGGAATGACTGATGGACTTTCATCGAAAGGAGGAGGATGAGCTCTCGCCGGGGAGACTGGGAGGAAGGCCAGCGTCGGTGGAAGTGGGGAAAGTTCGAAAGACGGGGTCTCCATGTGTACTACTGTGAAGGAGGATTCCACACCCTATTGCGGAATGAGGGAAATGGTGCACGAAAGGACCTCCCTGTAGGAGGGGTTGGAGCTGGAATGGGAGGCGGAAAAAGAAGGGGGTAGAAGGCTGAGGTGGCGGTTGAGCCGATCTCCGAATCTTCAATGTCTTCAGAAACCCAGTCTTGTAGCTCAAAAGATTCTGATTCTGAAGAAATCTCGATGGGGTGCCCCACTGAAGCCATTAGAGTGAGATAGAGGGACGAAGACATGGAGGGCGATGATTTAGAAGTTCTTGGGAAGGGAAGAAGATGAAGAGGATATCGTTTAAGCAGAAGAGGGATAGGGAAGATCAAGTAAAAGTTATTTAAAGTGTTGGCCGAACCAAAATTGGATCGGATATGAATAATGTCATTCGAGACCTTCCAAGTAAGTCCCCGAACCAACTCGATGATGGCGTCGTACGACACAAGAAAAGGAATGATAGTATAAAAAGAGGAAAGATCGAAGTTGGTCCAGAATTTCCGAATTCGCAAGAAGACACAGTGGATGATAATAAAAGTTATGGTTAACATAATTGTTCTTCATCGATAAGGAAAGTCATTACAAGGAGCTAACATTAGAAGTTACAATTCAAATAGTTCAGAGGACCCTCGACTAGGCGCCTACAGATTTAAGTAGCTAGTGTCCGCACTGTGCGTATCCTCGCTCGCCATTTTGAGTCAAGACCCTCAAAACCTAGTATGAATAGATCTACCCCTTCTGACATATCGCCTCTTAAGATCGGCTGCTCCTTCACCGATCTTGACATTTGGCCACCGGGCTCGACTTTCCGCTAATTCAACCGCCAAGGCATCTTTTCTGGTCGCTTGTATGGCTTGCCGCCCCAAAGTTGAAAGGGCCTCGTGAGTACTTTTCTAAGGGTGGATGCTCGAGCCACCGGATAAGGCTCGAGGAAGAGTCGCCACCACGGAGGAAAGCTCGACATTTTTCTATACAGATTTCTTGAGCTCGACGCCCAATAAGCTCAGAGCGTTTTTGCCAAGTCAGAGAATCAGAGTCGAGGAGTCGCAGCGATCACGACGCCCCAAAGTGCCCTTTATATTCCTTCGCCACGGTCAAGACGCCAACCCGCTGCAGCTTCACTAGATCGAGGAAAACTCGCCGCTCGAAGTTCCTCATTCTTTCGCCGCAGCCTCCTTCTCGCTGACTGTGGTCAATCAGATCATCAGATCTTCACATCGCCCTCAGTCCGCTTCTTCGCTTCGCCGCTTAACCGCCAACGAGTTTTTCTCACAAGGCTTATACGCGGGCGGGTGGGGTCTCCACGCTGATTGAATCGAGCCACCGACTACCATGTCGGCGTGCCGACGAGACTCGAAGAAGGAAAGCAACGCTGCTGTACGCCACACATAGAGACGATAGTAAAGATAAGAAATAAATAGCAAATACCTCGGCCAGCTAGCTTTGCTCACTTTTTCACAAGGGCAGACGCCTGACGATTGAAAAATTTCACCTCCGAGAAATGACGAATCTTCAACAAGGACCCCAGTGTGGCCCTCGGAGGAATGGGAAGGGGAAGATCCTCTCCTTCAGAGGGAAGTGTGGGTCCAACGTGCCGAAGAGGGGTAGGAGAAGCAAGTGCGTGGATAGGAGCAGAGAGGGACTCAGTGTGGGAAGGTAGAGGCGAGTTATGTGCAGGAGGGGATGAATTGGGAGAATAAGAAGGAGAGTCCCCCCCTTGGGGAGATGAAGACGGGACTGATAGGGTAGTGCCCCTTTTCTGCCTAGATAGTCAGAGATTGCGAACTAGGTTGACCGGCAGAAGGAGGGGGAAGAGCAGAGGAACTCGAGGCTCCTTTCTTAGCTAGCCGCAGTTTCTTCCGAGGGGACGAAGGAGCTGCTACTGATTTACCTCTCTTGGTGGAGGTTTTCTTCTTCTTGACGGCTTCAATAGCCTCTCCTTCTACCAAAGCTTCCTGCATTAAATTATCTGCAAAATATATTGGTGAGACAGATGAATAAGGTAGGAAGAAAGTTATATTGCAAGATAGGTATCATCCTACCTACAGCCACCGAGGTCGTCGAAGGAAAAGGGGATAGTCCAAAGTAGCTTAAAAGGGGAGTCTTTATCAGATGATTTGAACAATAGTGTGACTCTCCTAATACTCTATAAACTTCTGGGAAAGGACATTTGGTCCTCATTTCCCGGAAGGAAGGTAGTTCGGGAAGGTCTACCTTCCAGGTATCAAAATAAGGTAAAGAGGCTGGAAGCTGTACAAAAAAGTATAATTCTTCTCATCCCTTATGGGAAGTAGGAAGGTTCACTAGGAATTGACAGTCGGGGCGGCTAGATAAATAAAAAAGACCTGCCTTAGAAGATTTCAATTGAAAGAAGCAATGGAATATTTCAGGGGTTAGGGAGAGGTTTAGGTGTTGAAACACTATATGTGCTCCCGGCTGTAATTCAAAAGAGTCAGTGAATTGGTTCTGTGGGTAACCCATGTAAGTCTAAACCGTAAGGATAGGCCGTTAAGAAATTGTTCAGAGAAGAAGCAAGTCAGACCAGGAGGAGGATGGTTTGGTCGATGCATTTTGGTCGTAAAGCAACATTTTAAGGAAGGGTCTATAAACCTGTCCTTAAGATTACAGAAATAGTGGTCGCGGTCTAGCTGGGTTATGGTATGCTCATACCACGCAGGGGAAGGGATGGTCTTAGGGGCCATGGATATAAAGCAGGACAGAGCACTTACTTGGAGGGTGAGAAGAAGAACGTATAGGAAGGAGAGGGTTGGGTCACTGAACGTCACGGTGAAAGTCGCAAGAGAGAAGAAGTCAAGGGGCGATCGCTGCACACTAAGTAATACCTAAAAGAAAAAGGCGGAGGTTTATATAGGGTTTTTGTAACGATTTGATTGTAGAGAGAAAAAGGAAAAGCGGGGCCCATGGGCTCATTAGGCCGCCTCAAGTATATGCGATAAAGCTTTAAGAAAGAGTAAATTTGAACTTAGTAAGGCCAAGGAGAGAGTAGAAACCTTATATAGTGGGAAAGTCAAGCTTATAACTTCGCTTGACTATTTTTTGGGGTTGACTAATGATACCGCTATTACCTCTTCTTTATGAAGAGCTCATAGGCAAAACGCTATCCGAACCAATTATAGGGTTCAGTGGAAGGAAAAGAGAGGAACGGTCAGCGAAGTGCTCAAATAATCGGTACGGAAAGGTAATGAGGTACTTCGTTGGGAAATAGCCGACTGAGCGGATGAGAATCTGGTCTGGCCAAATAAGCCTAAGGCCCACGGGCTGATAAGAATCCTGTCACCACATAAGCCTAAAGACAGACGGGGCGGATAAGAATCGGTTCGGTCACATAAGCCTAAAGACAGACGGGGCGGATGAGAATCGGTTCGACCAAATAAGCCTTAAGGCTATGAGATCCGTGAGCTGGAGACCTACGTTAGTTTTACCAGAAGTAGATGGTTGAGGGGGACGGGCTAACCTAGTTTCTGAATAGAATGAGGAGTGATATGTAATGTAAAGAGAGGTTCCCAGAAGATTCCGAGGAGCCTTCACTGCACCTATAATGTAATTATTCTCCGTCGTGGTCACGCTGTACGATGAGACAAACCAGCGAGATAGTGGTGGATCAGAGGAGGAGGATAAAAGGCAAAGAGAGGAGAAAAGAAAAGAGATCCGCAATCATTCCATCAGACACGAAACGAAGACACAGGAGGAGAAGGAGGAGAGCTGTCATCACTTCACCGGAGAAGAGGAGCAGCGACCTTGATCTTGAGTCGCACGTACTCTTTCTTGTATTTGTAACCCAACTGTAAGAGGTTTTCTCCTCCGCCTCGGGAAGTTTCCTTTCCGTAAAAGAGGGCATTCATAGTGGAAAGTGCTTGGGCATTGTCCCCGGTGAGAGACCTCACCTCCGTGGAGTAGGAATACTCATTCCAAACCACGTTATATCTTGTGTTCTAGTTTCCGCTGTCTGTTTGGGTGTTCTTGCGTTTCTTGACTTCGTCTTCTACATCCATTTTTACTGTTGCAGCCTGTGAGAACCCTCCAAAAGCTCCCTTCGTGCCTTCGTCGCGTCGAAAGGGGGTAAAGCGAATTTTCCTCGCCGCATCACCAACAATGGAAGTCACTATTGAAGTAAAGTAGGATAACTTCCTGCTCATAAATTTGGAGAAGTAAATGGTACTTGACAAATTATAGTTCTATAATTTGTGATATAGGGTTTGCATAAAATTCAACGGCGAGGTAACATCAGCATCAGTGTTACGCTCCCATGGAAGAAACTTGGGCTCGTAGAAGATGCTCACGATGAAGGTGGAAGATGGTCGTGATGCACTCCTGGCTCAAGCAAAAGGATTTCGTCCCAACGAAAGATGGACACAATGAAATTGAAAGATGCTTGCAGCTCATGCAGAAGGGTCTCATCCTCACCAAAGATTCTTGGGCTCACAGAAGATTGTGGTGATGAAGGTGGAATCGCAGGACTCATTCAATGGCATAGTGGAGTATTGGAGCTTCACGTGCCAATTGGCACAAAACAAAAATTGAAACCATGTTCAAAACCATAGTATTGAGTAGTGCATGATACATTGATACACATTCCCAAAATGAACAGTACTTAACCTAAGCATATCGATAGATTTAGCAGGCATTGAACATTGGCAAATAGAGTCAAAGAGCCAGTTAAAATTAACTAGCAATAACTAATATATTGTTTTGGGGGTATACAACTTTTTAAATTAGTATAATAATTATCAGGCTGGTATAACTTAATCATGTATGCAGTTATGTTTTTTTTTTTAAATAGTGAATGCTGTATTCCAAAGTAAGCTAATGAACAAATTATTACCTTATCAACAGCAAGAGTGAAGATTTCAAGGTCACCAGCCGAAGTTATATGAAAACGAGTAAATGCTTTGTAATTTGCAATCCGAAGGGAAGAGAAAGCTTCATCAAAATGAATATGAAACCAATTGATGCATACATACAGGTAGCTTCCAAATATCAGAGAGACAACTGGAGTAGAGAGGACCCAGAAGTATAGAAACACTGAAGCATAGTAGATGATAGCACCACCCCGTGGAAGTGTCTCAATACCTTTTCTGCAGATGTTACTTCTGCTAACAGCCATAACCTATGAAGAGGGAAAAAAAAAAACTACTAATGGTAAAGCAACAAGCCAACCGAATCTAACAAATGCATGGAAATTTGATCACCTCAGGAACATCAAAAGCTGACATAAGATACTTTATACAGGCAGGATAAAGTCCAAATGTCCATTGTTCAATGCGAGCCCGCAGCCCACTCGGGTCAGGAAAATGCTCACTTTCCATGGATCTATACCATTCATAAAGTGTGTGATAGCCTGATAGAGGTAAATGACATCTCAGGTACTTTAAGGATAAGCCAATATTAGCTGAAATATCACAATAATCGATACTAGAGGCTAAAAAATACAGCAACCTGGGCAAAATCTAGTAAAGAAGTTTTATAACTATTGTTGGATTTATCCATGTTTTTGCAAGTGGGTATAACTTATAAGACAACTCAGGCACTTTAAGGGCACACCATTATTAACTGAGATATCACGAAAACAACACAGCTAATAAATACAGCAACCTGAGCAAAGTTCTAATAAAGAAGCATTACAACTATTGTTGTAGGATTTATCCATGTTTTAGCAAGTGGGCATTATTCAGTGTACTGTTATGTAAAACCCAACAGTGTCAGGAATATTATCAAATTAGTATTTCAAAACATTCCATACAGATACCAAATTGTGAGAATTGGCTGCCTTGTAATATAATGGATTGATTGAACTTGTAGACCTCAGGAAGTCTGCAACTTCCATGTATCATTACCTCGTAGTAGATCTCTCACACACTTTGAAAAGTTACCTTCAACATCATTGTTTGCTTTTTCAATATTTTATCTTTTCATACACTTCTAATTTTTGTCCAATAAAATTCAATTCCAAGCTGAAATGAAAAAGATTGAGAGTTGGATTTGGCTGAGACAGCCAACATCAGATTTGTCTAAGCCCTTATGTCTAACTTGCCAACTCTGTAGTTTAGCACCTCTATCATTTAAGAACATTTTAGAATTTGATTTTAGTCTCACAATAAATTTGTTAATAAGAAACTTTATACTTAACATTTAATGTTTACTATTTGACAATAAAATAAAGGAGACCAACTTGCATAGGAATCAGAACAAACTGCGGCAATGAATTTATTAGCAATATATATAAATATGATACATGGAACTTCCAAAAATCATACCTGAAGTTGCTAATAGGCGATTGTGGACACATATATCAATGCTTAATTCCAAAAGCAACATCAAAATTAATGCGGCAAACAAATGAGCAGAAACATGAAGAACACCAATTATGGCACGACTTTTCCGTGATAGTTTTGTAGGCAAGAAGAAAAATGATGCGATTGTCAACACAAGAGTACTAGCAGAAGACACATAAGAGCGATCCAGCATGTACAAGAATGCTCTCCCCATTGTCCTCAAGAAATTATGGATGCGGCCTGACCATGAATCATGATGCAAAATACGGAAAACATCACACTGAAAAGTTAATTGAAAAGGTTAATAAATGTGTTTTTGAGCTGGAGAAGTAGTAGAAAGAAGTTTAGAAGCTTATTCATCCATGCTTTTACAAATCAAGCAACTAAAGAAGATATCATATGCACGACAGGGAGACAGTTTGAGTCTCAGTGTCATTACCATACAAAAGGAGGAAGATGATACAAGCCTTTTCACGAAGAGCCTATCATAAATTACAATATTGGCTAGGCAAAATTTTTTGACAAACAATAAATCAAGTGGACTAAAACTTTCCATATTGACCTGCTATAATTATACATTTTTATTCTTATTTTTCAAGTTTTCAATGTATTTGCAGTGGTGAATGCTTCAAAAGTGTCAAGAGAATGGAGAACTAAAAGATGAAATGGAGAAAAAAAAGATGGCAATTTTATGTGGAAATGATCTTTAATGCAGGGTTTGATGATAAAAAACAAAGAATTTCTAAGAAACCATTTCCAGGACAGATATTTTAGAAAAATATTAACAGTATCAGATTGGGTTTCATCATTTGTTTGGTGGACTTTCATGTCTAGTTTGTCTGTTTGTGTCAAATTCATTCCTAGCTTCCCTAACTCTCAAGCAACCAACTGGAACCATGCGCTAAATGGTTGCAGCATGCTAGCTGAAATGTAATACAGGAAAATTGTGTATAAAGTATCATCCATCATGCAAGCTATTAATGTGACAATTATCATTTCATAATTTATGGCTGATTTGTTAGTAGTTTAAGTGTTGAAAACCTAACTATAAGAAAATTGCACAGGCCTTCGCATAACTTGATGAATTAAGGCTCCCGCTTATATGCTGGATGCATCACTCATCAGATAAACATCAATAAGAAATGCTATGCATTATCATATAATCTGAGCTCAAGTTTTTAGCTTCCTAATGGATCAAATCATTATAACACATTAATGAAATTCATGAAGGAAAAAGAACAATGATAAGTTGGTTTCAAATACACTGCATTAAGAAATTGAAGGGTGCCTAACCCTTGATAGAAAGGGGAACACACAAAAGCAGTAGGAATTGCAATGTATACCAAAAAACCATGTCAAACTTCCGTATAGAACACCTCTACAAGAACGCAAAACTTAGTTACCTATATGACCTATTGCTTTCAATAGTCATAACTCATAACTGTTAATGTTATAACAACAGTAACCCAATTAATATGTATTTCATTTTTAGAAGAAAAGAACTTGTAGAAATAAGATCCTAAAGTGTAAAATTCAGTCAAAAAACAAAACTGTGTTTTAGTAGTTGTAGTAATTTCAATAGCCGATAGCATTAAATTTTAAGCCAAATAACAAATTTAAAGAAAATCACCTGTGGAAACATAGAAAATACTAATAGAAAGTATATGATGCCACCAATGAAATCAAATTGCCAGTTCTTCCTTCTGAACTTCAAAATATTGCCCAATGCAATCTGTGTTCATGTTTGCCAAAAAAGATGCATGAGACTCAAGACTAACTAGAGAAGATAAGAGCAAGTTGAAAGAAAAATGTACATTAAAGGGCAGATAAATGTTAATAATAAAAATTTATAAATTTATAAAAAGAAATGGGCAACTACAGACTAAGAGCAAAGGCATTATCAGACTTACCCTACTAGAATCATCATAAGATGGATAAGTGGCTTTGCTTTCATAATAACTTCCATAAAAGTTTTTGAACTCTCTGAAGACATGTGTAGGATGCAAAAAGGCTCCACCACAACCATTTACAAGCAAATGTTCCACATAAGCAGGTTTGTCCGATGGAATGGAAGAATGGCGCATATAATGGTGCAAATCTCCAGCCATGCGAAGTTTACATCTTCCTTTCAGGTAGTCCTTTATCAGATGAGAGACATTTTTCCCAGTAACATCATTCCAGTACCAATCGAGAAGCCAACTTGGTTCGTGAGTTATAATAATTACACAGTCATTTTCTCCCACCTACAGATTTTCCAATTATCATTGACTACAAATGTTTGCTAGAAATAGCTTACAAAGCACTAGATGAAAGTGAAACAAAATCAGGAAAATGAAAGTAAGAAAAACCACCATTACAAACAGGATCACAGAATCACCATTGTGGTTGCATTGTGCATTTCACTTGTATCTCCAAACATTAACTACACAGACAGAATCACCATGATCCAGTGGAATTGTATTCCTTGTTTGTTACAATATTAGTTATTTATTATGAGTTGGTGTGTATTTTAGCATAATTAGAAGGTTGCTCTATAGTTATTGCTTCATTATTTAAGTATAGTCAACAAACAAAAAATATTGTCATTTCATGAAGTTTAACTTTGAGGACATTAAACCAGTGATAAATGCATACACATACAATATCAATCAATAGAGCCACAAAGCAACCTTTTTCTGGCATAATTCTGCGAAAAACTTGAACTGATAGACATCAATATCTCCATGCAGAGCTTGGTCAAGACCAAATATCCACCACCCTTTGGGAAGTTCCAGAGCAAAATAACTCTTCTTCTGTGGAAGAAACCACCCACCCAACCAGCTTTTATGACATATGTACCTCATAAAAGTATGAAGTCCATCAAACCAATCTGTAGAATGAGTAACGGATCACAGTAACAATACCTCTTAAATTATCAAATTGGTGCTCTTACTCAACAAGATTGCATTTCAAACTAATTCAATAGGAGCAAAAATTAAAAAGTTCATCCATCCTCAAGTAGAATTTATAGTAAATGATTACTGACCATGATTGCCAGGAATTATAAAACATTGAGGACCGTCATATTTGTTTAGTTCAGACACCCCATATGGAAGCTCTGGCTTATTTACTGCAATATGTTCAGATTTGTACCAGGACGGAGGCTGAAGAGCATCTTCAAAAGGACAGAAAAAGCGTCTCTCATATGTATATGCAGACGGGTTTGGGTACCTATTGACAACCAAAACATACAAATCCTATAGTACTATTTTTTGCACATTGATTAATGGAAACAATGTCTCTTCATCTGAAATAATAAAATCCAATAAAATTAACTTTGAAGGAAAAGTATATCATATAGCAGGAGCAACTAGCTTGATGCAATGAGTTCAAACAACTTGACAACTACCACACAATATCTTTTACATGTAAAATGTTTACTGAAGATTTTTGGTATAGATTGTGCGTGACTACAAAAAAATGACAGGGAGATAGATTCCTTGAGAGAAATCCAGCTCAAAAAAGACTGAAAAATTACCACATCAATTGATTAGTCTGATTATAGTGAAATATATATCAGAATCCTCAAGGAAAATGCAATTAAAAGTAAAGCAGCCGACACAAATAGAACTATCTCTCATCAGATAGAAAGGTAAATATTCACAACAAAGTAAATTATAAATGGAGAAGATCAAGCCCCCACGGGTTGACACAGTTGGTAATTGTATGGGTGTTTACCACATTAGGTCTTGGGGTCAATTCTCAATGGGTGTGAGATGTCTTGCTGGGTTCCTGACCTCCCTTATGCAAAGGGACCACTATGATAGGGCAAAATCCCCCGTGATTTATCATCCTTCATTAAGCCAAGGGATCGGCCACGAGGGACTCTTGGCGTGAGAATTATCATATTTTGCCCCATAAATGGAGAAGATCAAATAAAATATCATTCTTTTAGTCAAGGCCTCAGTTGTCTCCAAACATTTTTTTGTAAAAAATCAATAAATTTATAAAACATATTCTAGTTCCATTCAACAAGAGCAAGATAACAAGGAATCTTACGCAAGGTCTCCTCCAATAAGAAGCAATTTCCCACGTGAAAGAGAACGATTTGAGTCACCAAGCCTCGAGCGTATTGAAGGTTTGGCCAGCAGTCGAGCCACTGCATAAGTTGAGTTTCCACCATCACCCGTGTCAGCAATGAAATCAAACCAAAAGTCATCTATTTTGGAAAAATGGTCAAAGAAAAGATCGTCATTTTTTGCTTCATCTGGAACCTTGTTCATGGCAGCCTGATGTAAAGAGATTAATTAAATTTCAATAAACATGAATTGATTTTACTAAAGATAAGAAAGAAAATAAATATTTAAGTTTTACCTGCATCATGCGCATATCAAATCGACCAACAAAAAGAGTTACAGATACCATGAGGTCAAACACAGTTTTAAATAAATCGGTTGATGTTCTGAAAAAATAAATAACAAAGCAAATCAGCAATACTCTCAACTTTCAACTTGGCTCCGTAGATAGTTCAAAATTTTAAATAGCTAACAACCTACCCTGAATACCATGGAACCATCTCCAAGAAATCAGGTTTCATTTGTTTTTTCAACTTCTCATATTCAGATAAGGGTGAAGTGTGTGTGAGAGCCCATCTATGATATTTCAGACAAATTTAGAAGGGAGAATAAGAATTGGTTGTCAAAAAAGAAAATGATATAATAAAAATCATTATGCATAACCAAATTGAGAATCACCTTCAACAATTCTATTGGCATACTCAAGTAATTATATAATGCAAACAAATTTGATGACACCACTTTTTACAGTAAAACTGGGAAAACTAAATATTGAAAAAATGTGTACCCTGTTGATCGTTCCACCACAAAATTAGCCATGTACAGCCCCATAAATGTTGCCCACAATGAAAATATGGGAGATATTTCATCAGAAAGGCCAGGACATGATCCATTGCATGCTAGCTGAGTATAAAGATCTTACAATTTTAACGACCAGAGAAAATTGGAAATAAACAACAAATATCAATATGACGTGGATAAAATATATTACCTCCCCATAGATGACCCATTTAGAAAAAAGAGGATAGTCACTCGCAGTTCCTACTGGAGCAAACCAAGAAGAACAAATCTGGTCCTTAAACTCGTTCATTCGAATGAACTTTGATATCCAGGAATTTGCATCTTGCTTCTTCCAATATGGGAGGGAAAACCAACTTGAGCTCTTCCTATCTAAATATTTTTCTCTTACAATGGCTATGTTTCCACAGTGACTATAGAATACACAGCAAGCAATGCTGATGACCTGCACTATAACAGAAACAGGAAGTTAGCCACACATTTCAGTAGAACATGCATGATTCAAATATGTGGAGCAATTCAAGCACTCACTGTACAGTTCTGGATGATGATCAGTAATTCTGGCCGTTTTCTTGCCACACGAGAAACCAGACCAATATACCAAAGGCCAAGAAATATGATGTGAAACACAATCAGAAAACCAACAGAAGAGATGAAAATTGTCAGAAACAGAGAAAGATTCATTCGTAAATCCACTCCCATAGATTGGAAACTAGGGAGATGATATAATGCCGCAACAAAGATCCATGAGATATACCTGCAACAATAGAATGTGCAATCAACTCACAAGTCTACTTGGCTTTTATTTTGCTAGAACCAAGTGGTGAAAATAGGAAATGACTACAATCTACACAATATAAATTAAGGCAACTGACAGATTCTGAGAAAGGGAGACATACCATCGACTAAAGTTTGAATAGCTCGGTTTGATAGTCTTCCTAATAAATGGAGATGAGAAAAAATAGAAAAAACCAATTAAGCAGATGTACATAGACCACCATTTTACATTCTTGTCCAATTTCTGTATTAGAGTGTGCATGTTGTCGGATGATATGAAGAAAAGGCATCCCACTATCACTGCAGTCATAGCATGCCTTGAATGCTCATGTGGATAAGAATACTTCTGAGTAAAAATTGTCTTAACAGTCTCCATCCCAAGGGTATCAAACAAAGGACTCATAGATTGCTTTTGTTTGCCCATTATTCAACTCGTGACAGCGTGCAGTGAGCTGTCGTCGTCAAGAGAAGCATGCAAGAGCAGCTTTTTGAGTTTTGAGATTATAGTGTAACCCTGCATAAAAGCACAACAATGGTTCATCGCTTCAAATAGCATTAAAGCGAGTGTGAGAATGGGTTTAAACAGCTGTTAGCTATCTTTGAAAAAAAAAAAATGTTGGATAAAAGACATGCATTTGCTTTGGAACCACTAGACTACGGAAAATAAGACGACAAGATAATATCCGACAGTTAGATGTGTCCCTCTTCTAACCTTGCTGAACTCCTAAAACAACTAGCATAAAGTTCATCTTCAAAAGATGTCCCTGGCGAAACCCAGAGCGGGAGACAAGCACAATCATGAGCTCTAGAGGAAAGTCTCAAACCCCATAAGAAAGAAGAAAGAAATGATTTTGTTGACCAACGGTGGCATAGATGAATCAAAAGGTTAGTGATTGGGTAATAAATTATTCGATCACTTTACAAATCTTCCAAGCACAGATCGACAGATTCTGCAGAGGAGCAAATCCAAGGCCACAGCAAAAGGAAATGACAAAAGAGACGATCAAAGAAACCAAAGTCTCCTGCACATAAATGCCTCCCCCAACTCTAGACACCAACTTCAAAATCGAGGCAAAAAAAAAAAAAAACCCCCCGCAACCACTTCTGCCTCATTTCCAAACCAAAACAAGATAAGAACCGGAAATACCGAACGTGCGCCACGAGCAAATTAGAAAGCGAGAAGAATGAACAGATGTCGAAGATCGGAAGATGCAATCGAGATGAAGCGCCATGCTACGACGATCGCAGAGGAGGAGACGGAGAAATACCTGACTCAACGGAGTAGGAATTGGAGATGGAACAGAGGGAACAAGAACGAGAGCGCATGGGCAATTACTGGAGATCTCCCCTTGTACGCCAATTAACAAAGTATTCTCGTAATTGGTGCGGCACGAAAAATTATATACAATTCCAGGGAGAAAGTCGAGCGTGGGTTTTACCATTTTTTTTTCCCCTTCTCTATTTTCTTTTCCTGATATTATCACACCGCCCGATGGGTCCGTAGGAATCCCTTCGGCCTTCGAGGAAGTTAGGCCGATGGCGGTGGAGTCAACGCCGGGGGTAGGATTATCGCCTCCGCTCGAAAACCGAAGGCCCGAGTTGGGTTCCACACAGACCGTTGGGCCGGACGACGTGTCCGATTGACTCGATCAATGCGCCATCAGACCGCCAAGAATATACTCGTCCGCGATTCCCATGTGAGCTTGGCTCTTAAGTTACCGACGCCGGAAGAAAAGAAGCGTGGCACTTGCACCTGCAAGGAGACCGCCTCTCGAAGTCGTTGGATAATTCAATCGGTCCATCCCGCTCCTTCAGTCAATGCCTTTTATAATTGGAAGGGGGGGAAAAACACTGCGCCAATGAGAAATGAGACGCTTGCTTCGCACTGCCGCCTCTGCAAAATAATAATAATCCATGCTCCGCAGCGTATTCGGTGTGTCCGAGCCACGCGTCGAGATAGAAGATCGATGGGTGCGTTGCAGTTCGCTTTCGGTGAGTATTTTCGGGCAGCAATAATGGTTTGATGCGATGTTATTGTTGCTATGTGGCTAGGAAGGCACAGTAGCTGTCACAGAATGCAACAGGTCGAGAACAAAGTCACTGATGAAGAATAAATGCTATCACAGACATAATCTACACGATTTCGAGGCAGCCAATGCTGTACGTTGTGTGTATATATATATACACATGCAATAATTAAGAAAATTCTGGTAAAAAAGTTTTGGAAGTGCGTCTGCGTGGACAGAACTGGAAATAAGAGTTAATGGGAGCTGTTTAAAAGAGCCAGTGCTTTCTCTTGGGTATCCTCGTAGGGAGATCTGCAAAGTAAACATATTGATGTCAGATCTGCACCGACTGAATCCAGGGCAACTGGAGAACCAGGTATAGGGTTACAAGAGTTCAAGAGTTTTATACCATCAACTTCATACAATGAATTGTAGTGTACTTCGCTCCAAAAACTCAGCCATAGTTCTAGAATGCAAGGATCGATGTCAATTAATTTAGGCAACAGATATGTTAGGAATTTCTACTTCAACTTAATTCAATCTTTTTATTTTGTATACAAAGAGTAAAGTTGTTCTAAAGCGAATTTCAGCTGCATATTTGTGAGTTTCACAAGGAAATTTAAAAAAAACATTTTTAAAGAATTCTCCCTTGATGTCTATAAAATAACAGGGGAAAAATCCAGTGGAATCGGGAATTTAAGTAATTAGATAAACATTTGTAACTATTCGGAATCAATGGCAACCTAAAAAGGCAATCTGGTGTATGAAATTTAGGTATATGTGGAATCTCAAGGAAGAATCTATTGTTGTACTGCATAGCAAGTTATCATAATAGATATAAATTGCTGTGAAGAACGAATACTAGGCACATTGAGTTTGTCTTGATAAATATAAGTTCAGTCATCTGAAACAGCAAATTCTATTTGATAAAAAAGTATGGAAGAGGATGACAATAAATGGTACATAAGCAAACATTTTCCTCCAGGCATTATAGCTATTTATAAAATATTGCATCCTTTACCTCTTGTTGGAGATTGCTCCTTAGGATTAATTTCAATGAAGCATGTATCTCGGAAGGATGTTAGCAGACAGATTCTTGCCCCAAACTGTAAAAAAAATGATGAGATTTCAGAAGCCCCTCAGAAAATAATGTTGTCTTGTCAGCAAATAATTATTGAGAGTTTGTGAGAATATGAAATAAATGTGGAATATGTAGTAACTGGTTTCTAATCTGGAAACAAGTAATCAATTATATTTGAAGGCAAGTGACTACCCTGTCAGCAGCTGCTTGCAGGGTTAAGTGATCTCCCCATTCACCAGATCTGATGTCATATAAAAATTGCACAAGCATTAACGTGGGAATCAAAATCAAATTTGTAGAGAGGAGCAAAGGGAAGACATGATTAAGATTCCAAACCTTTTCATACTCTTCAGGTACTTCTTGTAATCCATTGGTACATAGCCTTCATATCGTTCCCGGAAATGTTTAAGCTGAGATGGCAGAGATGGGAATCGATAAAGAATATTTACTTTCAACGGGAAAAAAATGAAAGAAAATGCATGTTATAAGAACTAAAATAAGAGTGCAGTCATCATGATTGGTACTGGGTTATTAAAAAAAAAAGAGAGAATGAATGAGCTTATAACATGATAGGGCCATGCTTAGAACTTGAAATACGAGGAGGCAGACTCACCCACCACAACCAGCAGCAGTACAGAAAAAAATGAGCTATACTTCATTTTATATAACATCGCAAAATAAAAATGTGGCACCTAAAACTTTCTCAAAAAAATACCAGTGGTGTGAAATGGATCCAAAAGTTGAACCTCACTTAAGTTTACAAAGTGATGCGTATGATTTGATTTCATTTAATTACAAAATGTTGTATTATCTAATTCATTTGAAGTGTCTTTCAGCATGAAAAAAAAAATATAGGTTTTATGCATGAAGCATTGACTTACATAATGTCTATGGGGAGGAGGAAGTCTCACCTACTACTGCCATCAGCAGCAGTAGCAGCAAAGAAAAAAGTTCATAGGTAGTCCTCACATTGGTCTTCGATTTTAAAGCGATGTCTTATCTAATTCATTCTTTATTGTTTTACAATGAGAAAGAAATATCAGGTTTTGTGCATGAAGCTTTGATTTAGGTAATGTATATGCACAGGAGGAAGTCTCACCTCACCTACCACCACCACCAGCAGTAGCAGCAACAAAAAAAAAAAAGTTTCTGGACAGTCCTCAACAGTGAAATTTATTGTTTCAATTAGCTATACTTTATTTGATATAACATCACATAAACATGTGGCATCTAAAACTTGTTTCCTCGAAAATGAATACCACAATGGTGTCACACGGACTCAAAAAGTGGAACCTCATTTAAAGAGTGAAGCAGCATTGGTTTGAATTCCTTCAATTCTAAAGAGATATAACAAATTCATTTCTTTATTGTGTTTCAGAGGGAAAGAAATATCAGCTCTTGTGCATGAAGCTTTGACTTAGGTAAGGAAATAGCATTTCAGTGGAAGTTAACAAATGATATTCCAAACACCCATCATTATAACAGACATAAGATAATAACCTAATTCATTTTGGTAATTTTCTCATCTAGAAATAACTTGATCAAGAAGCAGTATACCGAACAGTTTATACTCTTCTCATATCACAATTATTGAAAAGTAATGAGAGAAAAAAAGCAAACAAGAACGAAAAAAAAAAACCTGCTTTACAACAGCCTTCCTCACATGCTTGTGATATTCTGGATTGTGAAAAAGCTGGTCTGCTAATGCTCGAAACTGTTTAATAACGAAATTTTGCTCCATGAATAAAGAGTTCAACAAAAAAATCATTGTAGACCAAGTAGATGGATAATTATTACTCACCTGACAATTTCCATCTCCTTCGACGTGTAATTCAGCCAAGCCATACATGGACAGTCTGCAGACAAGAGGCTTGGCTAAAAATGCTATGATGCATAAACTAATAAAACTCCATGCTAAAGATGTACAGGAAGGTATGATCATAAACATATGGAGTACGAAAAATGCAGATTCTTCTTTGAACACAGGTTGGTTTTACTCTGCATAAATGTAATCAAACATTACAATGGTACATAACTTAAGTTTGATGGGTGAACTAATCACCTAAATGTTCTATTTTATACATATCTTTCAGCATGCAATATATGGACTTCTATGCATGGAAGTAAAAAAAAAGTTGGTTTTGTTCTTTGAAACATGGATATTAATCAAGTGAAGTATCACAATATAAGAATAAGTTTGAGATGAAGACTACTTACTAGTAAAAGTAAATTTAGAGCTCAAGTAAAGCAACTGCCTTGTAACCTGTTAGATTACAGCTTTCGCTTGACTGGTTGAACAGTTGAACTGACTTGATTAAACGAGAAAATATCCTAAATAGCAAGAGAAAGAACTGCACCCGGGACCATATTGGTCTTCCCAAAGTCACAAATGATGACAGGAACTTACAGGCAAGTGCACTTTGAAAAAGTTCACCGCATACACAAAGTAAGTATTTAGCACGTACCTTTCTGATAGCCTTTCATGATCTAAAGTTGCATTATTGACATCAGGAATTCGTCCATTAACTCGAGGAGTATGCTGTCCAATGAATCATAACCCCCAGAAATCAGTATTCAAAGATATCATTTTGGGCTATTTGGTCTCAAAAAATTGTGCAATAAAAGTAGCAGATGTACCAATATAGAAACTTTTCTCTAGCTTAAAATTTGAGCACAGATAAATGTGGTATAGAAGCAGACAATACAAAACTTTAACAACTTTGTATCAAAAGGCAAAACGAGAATCAAAGTCAAAAAGGAGAAAGGGGATGTAACCAGCAGTTTTTGAGGAAAACAAATCGTGACTAATTAGTAACAAATACAACTGTAAAAAAAAATGTTTTCTCATTGTTGAATTTGTGCATGGATTAAGAAAAATGACATACCGGAATAGAGTCCAAATGAGACAAGCGTTTCCCTAGATTCTTGGCACTATTATGATTTGCTTCAGCAAGAATGCTACCTATTGTTATATCGTCCTCACTCTCTTGAATGTAGCTGCTTCTGCTTGAACTGGAGCTCTCCCGGAGGTAGTCAGGTTGTCCAGACATGTTTTCTTAAGAAAAGCACATTTGTTGCGAGTTGCGATTTCCACAAATTCCTCAAACTGCGAAACTTTCAGTCTTAGAACTGAGACTTACTTGTTGAAAGAAGAAAAACAAATTATCAAAGATAGTTGAAGGAAACATGGACTAATATAATCAAAATTCAAGTTCAGGGAATTCGTCAGCATCATGAACCTCCACTGGTGCATTTGCTGATCTAACAAACAATTTACAACAAAAATAGAGAATAATAATTTTTCACTAATTCTTTACTTGTCGGGGATAAAGCACAATGAATAGACAAATGAGCAATTAATAGATCCGGAGAATCTACCTTGCAATCAGCCAAAGACACACACGCATCTCGGATCTTCCTAAGTAGTATGAACCCTATCGAACCGATTAGGTAAGCTCGATCGCTTCAAGTACAACAATTAATTGCAAAATCACTCGACCACTACCTAATTGAAAGACGATCTATCCAAAACAGGTAAATCATGGGGTATGAAAACAAGCGTGAAGAACAGCAATCAAAAACAAAAGGGCAAGACGTAGGAAATTACACAAAGCAAACTGAAGAAGAGGATCGAGCGACCACAATCAAAGTGAAAAGGGACGAAAAGAAAAGGAAAGAAAAGAAAAGTCACCTGATCGAGGAGGAAACTTAGCGTCCACGGTGGGAGAATAGGAAAGCGTCGCCGTCGATCGCGGGCGTTGGCGGATGGGGTTTTGCAATAATGGAGGGAGCAGGGAAGGTTGGACGAAATGGCCAGTGTGTGCCCACACGTTCACACTTAGCGCTCCTCCCCTCGCCGTTCGTTGCAAAGGCGGAGGAAGTCTCCACCGCCTATCTCAAAATAAATACAATAAATAAAAATAATCTGAAAAAAAATCTATTTTACCTTTTTTCTATTTTTATCCATTATCAAAATAAATTCAAAAATCATTCACAGTTCAACATTCAGTTCAAACATATCACCTAGCTTAGTCTCATCAAATATAAATCTTTTTTATATTTATTATTAGATATGTCCTGGATCAAATTATATTCGTTTATAAAATAACTTTGTAACTGTTGTCTACTGTTGCAATGTGACATGAGTCAAACTATTTGAACTTTTATATCAGCATCAAGTATCCAAATTTTTGTCCTAATTAATTATGGAGATGATCGATCTTTGTTATATGAATTTATGATATGATATTGAATAATTCTTAGATGAAATATACTTCACCGATCATTATAATAAATCATCATTATAATAAATCATTAAAGACTCGTTTGGACAATCTCAGCCACGGCAACGTCTTTGATTTATTATTTTATTTGACAAAATATATATCATGAATTAATAAGGATCAAAATGTGAATACATATAAATTGAGCGCCAAATTAAACTATTTGGCCTCTTACTCTTAGTTTGAAATTGTCGCTTTACTTTGCAATATAACGTCCTTTTAATTTTTACTGAACTTGTGGGATTTTAATCAAAAACTAATTTATTAATCAACTTATAATTAGTCGTTTTTAATGTAATGTTAAATTCCAAAATACAAACTAAATAAGTTGATTGCTAAACTTTTAAATATCATTTATTCTTTGAAAATTCATCTATTATGAATTAATTATGTCATAGTCGATCTTCCAAATAAATAAAGAGAGTTATATTAGATTGTCAGTCAATATTAAATTAAGATAAATATTTAATAAATAAATTTATTAAACGATTATGATAATATTAAGTTGTTTCTCAAAATGAACACGTTATAGGGTTTGACAGTAACATTTCAACAATGGTCATTACATCTTCCTAACTCGAGTTTAGTGATAAATATATAAGAGTTTATATTTACAAAATCCGATTGTAATGTATCGACAAAGATCGCTCTAAGAGAATTTAAATATAGTATTAAATAGATAAGAGTTCTTACACCAAAACAAATATTATAAATTAAAAAGTTTAGAATTTGGAACATGAATATAAGAACCTTTATTAGTAAAGCAATGAATATAATATATGTGATTAAAAGGGGAAGAATTAGAATTTTATCTATACAATAGACAAATGAGTATGCAATAAGACAAAGATATTAAAGAACTTAAATTTTTAAATTATGATATATAAAAAAGAATTAAATAAGCAATGAAGTGTGTATTATTTTAGATAATTCGTTAAATAAAAAAAAATATATGATTAGTTATAAATGAGAATTATAACTCTCAAAATAATAGTGGAGAGTTTTTATTTGAAAATAATTAACATATATGCACCTCAATATATGATTCGATGAAGATATCAAATCGAGATTTTTGAATTATTTAGATGAATATTATAAAATATTTCTTCAAATAAAATAATTTTAATATGAAACGATCTAAATATAATGTCAGAGTGAAAAAAATAAAAAATATAAGAGAATGTACGGGATTATAAATTTGAAATAAAAAATAGAAAAGATAAATAATTAAGAGATATACTTAAATAATTAATAAATATTTCAGCACAATATGAAATGAATACAATAGAAATAGAGCCGGAATATAAGTGGTATCGTTGTTAATACAAGTTTGCATTTGAGTATAGCACAAGTTATCATTGGAATATAAAAAAATTAAGCCACGCCGTCTGTGGGAATCGAACCCACGACCACGTGGTTAAAAGCCACGCGCTCTACCAGCTGAGCTAAGACGGCTGTATATCCATATTGCTTTACATAGATAGAAGAATTTTATCAACAAACATAATACTTAAAAATGAATTGCAGTCACAACATATTTACGAACCTTTTTTTTTTCTCAAATAGAGATCCATCCCTTTAGATTAAAAACAACTGATGGCGATTTATATTTTTTTAATTATCTCATCAACTCCTATTGACTATTGGCTCACTCGAAGATTATTGATCGCAAATATCATTTATTTTATTAATATTATTTGAGAACTTTAGAGTTTAGTCAATTAATTTCTTGACAAGCTATTGAACAAGTAATATTTTATATATAATATTCTATATCAATAAACTTTAGACTTTTGCTTTTACAATATTTAAAATAAAAGATATTGAAGCCTTTTTATATAAGTTTTCAGCGAGCTTTCGAGCATTCCAATTATCCCATGGTTAAGAAACTCCAAATCTTTGAAATAGAATTATAAGCTCCAACTTAAATTCATGCCGATGATCTTGATATTAAATTTTTTTTAGTGGACGATCTGATTAATTCAGAGAAGAATTAGTTTTAATTCCATCAAATTTTTTCGTATATCGTCTGATAAAAACTTCATAGCTATTTCGAATTATAAATATTAGAAAAATTACATATCGAACTATTGCACCATATATTTTATTTATTTATTTACTAACACTATATATTTAAATTTTCAATCTGGGATAAATTCGAAGGCGCACACATGTAAAATCTCAATATCCATTCATTTAAAAAAAAAATCTTATAAATTCATTGTAAATAGAGATTGAATTATAGATATTTAAAAAAAAAAATCAAATTGAACATTTACTATTGTACCGACCCATTAAACTTTCATCGTCATATATAATTTTTATGCGTATCATTTTCATAAAGCTGGATTAAGGAAATAACTTGTTTACTACAAAAGTTAGTAAAAGAATCATTCTGATCCTATGAGACGAATAATTGATTAAAACAGTATAAAAATTATTGTAATGAATAAGAGTCGAATGATGGTATAAAATTTAAAATTATCATTGAGATTCAAAAATCTTTTATAACTCTGACTAATAAATCAAAAGATATAATCTCTTTATAATCTATTTTTCGTCGATAGAGAAATTGTTGTTGTATTGTAAAGACCATTCTCACAAATAACTCCAGTCACATCTAAGCATTTTTTATTCTTTATTTTTATAGAATAAATACCTAATTCGGGACTTGGTTTCGCATTTTCTTCTCTCGAGGCGGTGCCGTGGAGGAGTCTAGCGGTGACCTCTTCAAGGCTGGGTCTCTGTGTGCCAATACTATTCAACTGCACATCGGCGAGGGGCGATTCGGGGAACCATGGAGAGGGGGAAAGAGGCGTTCATGGAGCGGTTCGGTAAGGATTACGGCTACCCGGATGCTGTGAAGAGCATCGACGATATCAGAGCCTCCGAGTTCAAGCGCTTGGAAGGTCCCGATTCGACTCTCTGCATACCTGGGATGCTTTTTGGAACTCTAAACTTGCCCTATTCCTCTTCTGTTACTCTAGGACTTGTTTACTTAGATCACGCCGGGGCTACGTTGTACTCCGAAGCGCAGATGGAAGCCTCCGTCAATGACCTGACCACCAATGTTTACGGGAACCCTCGTATCCTTTAATTCCGAAAAGCTTGTTCTTTTTTTTTTTAATGGTTTGTTTCGTGATTCTTGGTGGCTTCTCTACTGAACTATCAGCTATTTCGTATTTCTTATGATTTTTGTTCGATTGTTCCTCCATTTCTGGTGGATACCCTATGGTTTACAAATGAATACTTCAATGATTTGAGTGAAGATAGTTACATTGTCTCCTTTGAGTTGGATTTAGATAGCCAGAGTGATTCCAGCATGGCAACTGCAGGCACCATTAGTGCAGCACGACAAAAGGTGTTTCCGTCCACTGGTTATCAATTACTTTCCTATGCTTAAGGTGCAAAACAATGACTGAATAAATTCTAGAATACTGTTGTCACAGCGTTGGACCTTGGTATATAGATAATATTATTCTCGTCTTGAAACTATTGTTCTTGTTGTTTCATAGGTGGAAAACGTTGCTTACAGAACCTTTAAATTTCGAAGTTATTTGTGCATCTTTTTGAGCAAGAGATTATGATTCTAGAAGATGGAAATGCATAGAACTGATTTATCTTTTTTTTTTCTTTTAATTTATATTTGTCAATTATGAATTTGACTTAAATTATGTCTGTGTAATGTATTTTCCCTTTTAAAGAATTAGCATGTGAGGCAAGCTCATCCCTAAAATTTTAATTGATCGGAGTCTTCTTTTATGTTGTTTTAATTGTAATTTGAGGCATTGCTATAAGTTATAATTTGCGATACAAATATAGTATTAATCAATATCCTTTATGCATGGCCTTCTCCATTTTTATTGTGCCATTAGTTGAACTATGACTATATGTTTCAAGATTTTTCCTTTTATTATCTTGTAACTTCTTATGGAAATGACACTCGACAGTGACACCTTCAGCAATGGATTATATTTCAAAAAAATCGTTTCACCTGTTCCTGATGCTGCTAGTAATCAAATTTCTTATGTTAATCAGGTCCTGGACTATTTTAATGCATCACCAGAGAACTACAAATGCATATTTACTTCTGGGGCTACAGCAGCTCTGAAACTAATTGGGGAATGCTTTCCCTGGTCTAGCGAAAGCTGTTACATGTACACAATGGAAAACCATAATAGTGTCCTTGGAATCAGAGAGTATCCTTCTACACCAAATAGTATTTACCTCATGATAAAATAATTCTGAGATGAACTTGCCAGTGATATTAAAGAGAATCATCATTACTCTCTTTCTTCTTTTCCAAATGCTGTGCTCTAATTGTTGACAGTTTAGTTGAAATAAACTTCAAACTTGAACACAAGGACTCAAGACAACCTTCAGAAATTAAATATCTTAGGCCAAGTACAATTAAGATTGAAGATACGAAATATAACTTGACTAAAGTAAATGAAAAAAAATTAAGGTGTAGTTTAATTGTATTGATGAGAAATTCTCACAAGGTATAGTTCAACATTAGCTGCATTGCTGATATAGCTTACAAGAGCCATTTAATAAGAAATAATGAAAGTTTAGTGTTTTTAGCTTACAAGAGTCATTTCCCTCCTATCACTATCTACTTTTTGCTTGTTTAGTCTCCCTTGGATTTTTTGCAAATTTCGAGACCAATCCAAACAATTTGCTCTCAAGGACTGTGCATTATGTCTCTGCTATCTGATGGTAACGACTATGTTTCAAATAAGATTATTAATGTTGGAATGGGAATCACTACCTAGATTTTAGCATATACAAACCTCAATTTTGACAAAAAAACATGGTTCCTATGTTGTTTGATTTTGTGGGCTACTAGGATCCATTTGATATTTGAGAGATTATGTTATTATATGATATGTTCACTAGGCTTGCTCAAAATGTTTAACCCTGCATTATGGGTTGGAGAGGTGCTGTATCTTTTAAAAACTTAATATGCCTTTATTTCCTGTTGTGTTTTCTACTTTGCCTACATGCTTTATGCCTTTTTTTTGTGTTTTTTTTTAGTTTTTGAGTATCCTTATCCTTTTCCAGATATGCTCTTGATCATGGAGCAACTGCTGTTGCTGTTGATGTTGAGAATATCACAAATTTACAGAATGGAACTCACAATTCGAGGTTTGTGTTCTCAGAACACACAGTTCAGAGAAGACCTGAAAGTTTATCACTGAAACATGGACAGAATGGCAAACTTTCAGGTATGCAACTTTTGAAATCTGATGGTACAATTATATTTTTTAGCTTCAACACGATTGACATTGGAAAAATTGTAGTTTTGCTCAACACAATTACTTTGTTCTTCAACCTACATGATAGAAATCTGTAATATAACTCTATATTACCAGTTGTCCTTAGAATTTTGAGAATGTACTCAATGTAGTATACTTGTTGTGCACACTGTACCTTATATACATTCAAGAGAATATCTAAAATGCTAATTTGATTAAATGAAAAATAACTACCCATAGGAATTGAAAAAAGGAGAAATATATAAATTCATTCGTCAAGTCAGTTACAAATTTATTCTGGAATCTTCACCTTTGTTTTTTAAGAGAAAAATGGATATTTAAAATTCATTTGCAAATTTCATAATCCTGAAAATCATGACATGTTCTTTGGGTCGGCAGATAGTTTTTATTTGTATTAAATCTTTGGGCTTCATAATCTAATCTTTATCTTATATTATCATGTGCTTGTCTGTTAACTAAAATGCCCTCATACATAATCTAATTGGCCACTCGGAACATTTGTTTCCTTGGTATGGTTTGTGTTAATTTGAAGAAATCTGTGCCTTGCTGTGAATGCTATTCTAGAATTATTTTTAGGGTAATGATTCCTAGAAAAATAGGATTGGTTTCTTTTACATCTTCATCACTGTTAACCTGCTGCTATAACCGAAAAAATCATCTGTACGAAGATGCTAACTAGTCTGTGAGCTATTTTTCTCACAATTTGCATCAAATTGATAACTCATCATTCTTTCTTTACTTCTTCTGTCACATAGGAAGCGCTTTCAACCTGTTTGCATTCCCTTCAGAGTGCAATTTCTCCGGTCAGAAATTTTCTCTAGACTTGGTCAACTATGTGAAGGAAGGTGCTGGAGAACCTTTCAAAAGCTCACCAGATCTGTGGTAATATTTAATTTAATTTCATTTGCTTTTTTGGAAATTTAGGTGACAAGACCAAATATTTCACTCCCAGGAAACCCACCCTAATTCTCTTGGTCCCAATAAAGAATTTACTAAAAGTTTTTCTTAAACTATTTGGATTTTTCAATTGTCATTTTCATTCTTTCCTTCAAGTGGAAAGGATATGAATCAATCAAATTAAATGCTTTTAAACTGCAGTGGTCGTTGGATGGTCTTGATAGATGCTGCCAAAGGATCTGCTACTGAACCACCTGATTTGGCTAGATTTCATGCTGATTTTGTTGTCTGCTCTTTCTACAAGGTAAATAGACACAAATAGTTGAATATATTTTATGCTCAATGCCGTGACTTAAAGTTTGTAATGCACTCAGTTTGTTCTTTCTGTGTTAGATATTTGGATATCCTACAGGGCTTGGAGCACTTATTATTCACTCTGGTATGCATTCTCTCCATAATGGGTAGATTAATAGCAAGTGGTGCTTTAAGTAGCTTATGAAAATATTGAAAAAATTGCACTCTTTGATTTGCTAATAAAATTTTGAATTACAGAAACAGCAAGAATTCTTACAAAAACATACTTCAGTGGAGGTTAGTACAATAATACTTATTTAATAACGTGCGTGCATGTTAGTGTCTTCTTTTACCATACTGTTCTAGGTATCTTTCTCTCCAGGCACCGTTTCTGCTTCCATTGCTGATGTTGACTTCATAAAGAGAAGGGAAAACATTGAACAAGTTCTTGAAGATGGTACCTTGTCCTTTTTGGCCATAGCCTCCATTCATCATGGGTTCATGATAATCAATAGATTGACTTCTGCCGCTATATTTCGGTAGGTTAACAATGTATGGAAAACTTGACACTTTTTCTTTATCAACATGCTGAAATTAGTTGTTTTCAAATATTTGAACATTTGTTGTAATTCCTATTAGGATCAAGGAAAGGTGACATAAGCAAGGTTCTAAATCTCGACCCGTATCGAGATTTCGGTCAGCGACCGGAACGATATAGTTTCGGTACCGTATCGTCCATGCCGATACTATTTCGGTATTTTTTTTAAACATTAATATTTAATTATTTTATTTTTTAAAATTTTAGTTAATTTTTAAAAAAGAATTTAAGATTTAATTTTAAATAAATTATAAATTCGAATGTAGAATTTTAATTAAAATATCTTTTATTTTTTAAATTTTTATATTTTTAAATAAAAATATAAATTTATATAATTATATAAATTAATTAATAATTTATTTAATTAAATTTTACAGTTTAATTAATTTATATTATATAAATAAATTTTTAATTAATAAATTTTTTAATTATAATTTATAGATTTTTTAATTTTAGAAAATTTTCCATTCGCGATCGCGCAGCACGATCGTGTCGCCGCCGATTGCTACTGTTGTCGATCGTGCCGTGCATGTCGGTGCCGGTTCCACGTTGGAACGAAAAAAAATTCGCCCGTTTTGCACGGAACGGGTTGGTATTGTGAACCTTGGACATAAGAACATCTGGACGATGAAATTTCTCATGCTTCTATCTATCTTTATTGAGTCTCCTCCTCTTCTTCCTTATACCACGATACAGGATGAGACTTTGAAACTTTCCCTTGTGTTTGTGAGCAAGTAGACTAACCTAGACCAGTTCAACACAACAGCTAAATTGTTGAGACATTCATTTTTGGTTACGACTGAGAATGATGCTTTCTGCTTCGGTACAATGGCAATTTAGATCATGACCATTTAACTTTAAACTTTGGTGTATGAATTTTTGGTTATTTGCACTTATAGGACTTAGAACAAAGATTTTCTTCTACGATACAATGTTAAAATAGGTTGGGTGACCATTTTTTTTTATAGCTTAAGGTATTTATCAAGCGATTGATTTTCAGATACAGTTGTGGTTCACACATAGGCCTAGGAGAGAACTCTTTGACATTTCGAAGGACTGGTCTGCCATGGTGGCCTAGGACAGAACTCTTTGACATTTCGAAGGACTGGTCTGCCATGGTGCGTGGTAGTTGGTGGTGGCATTTAATATCATCATTTTTCTAGGTGGTAAGTAGCAGGTGGGGCACACTACTATGGGGGCCAAGTTTGGAGTTTGTGTGATATGTTGCCTGCGGGCACGATTTAGTGATAATTTCCCTAATCTATTTAAGTTAGGTTTTTGTTAGAACGACCAAAAATCTTGTAACAACAACCTTATTTGTTGCATGGTATGAATTGAGGGTTGTGGGGCAGGTTCTTCTTCTGGTGGTTGCGAAGTGATGTGAGATGCCTCCAAATCATAAGCCCTTAAGTTGTTATTGTTTTTAAGTTTCCATTGGTTTTGTTGCCTTTCTGCTTAATTATACTCTCACACTTTTATGAATGTGCCCATTGTTGGAATTGTTGCTCATGGATGGCTCTAATACCATGCTGCTAGGTGCTTGTCTAACCCTATCACTCTAGTCCTGCCTGCTCTTCGATTATATTTTGCAGAGAGGTTGCCTCTCTCTCTCTCCTTTTTCTCTATTGCATACCATTTTACCTTCTCTGTGATGGCTTCTCCCTACCACATATGTATCCAGTCTTGCTGAAAACTTATACTTTAAGATCTATTGCCATGACAACCTCTACTCCACCTGCCTTCCAGTCCACATCCCATAACTGTAGAGACGATAAACATCATCAACCCTATTACTATATGAAAAGCGAAATCTATATCTTTGGTATCCTTTTAAATAGTGACCTGCACATGTTAAGTTATTTACATTACTTTTTTTAGTTAGTTACATGTTCCATAGTTCTGTACTTTTTTAGAGTTCAAATTTTGCTTTGTTAACATTAGATCAAAGTTGAAATTGTAACCTACAGATGCTCTTGTGTGAACATGATAATTTGGGGGAAGAAAGGATGTGACATCCTTGTTTAGTTCCAACACATTGAGAGTTGTTAGCTAATGAAGGGGGGTTTTGGTTAACTGAGTGGGATACTATTAACTTTGTCTTGTGCATTCGGTTGAGCCTAATGAGTTAATATGACAAATCTCTGATTTTGATGATTTGTGGCAATTTGGCATTTGAGCAAAATTCTATCACTAGGTTTGATAAAGTGTTTAGCAAGACTTTCTGTATGACGGTGGACACCATTTAGCCTCACTCTTTGCTGATTGGAGTTGATTCTGAGTCATAAATTCGATTTTGGGTTTTGACTGCGATTTTAAACTTTAAGTAAAGATTATGACATGGTTCTTTTTTTTTAATCTTATTAACTTGATGCTTGTAAACTATGTTTTTGTCTCGAGTTTGGTAAACTATGCAAATTAAACCAAGATTCAATTCAGTGGTGCTGAGGTTCTATTTGTTTCTGTTCATAATTCAATGGCATTGACATTTATCTTTCACCTCTGACTACATTTACCCCAAGAATAATTTTCTTGCTGACATCCTTTTCAGACATACAACATCTCTTGCCTCTTATACTAGAGACGTCATGATGGGCCTAAAGCATGCAAATGGAGTGGAAGCTTGCAATATCTATGGAAAATTTCTATCAGGTCAGAAATAGTTTTGCAGGAGTCAGTGTTGTAATCAAGTAATGCCCTCTCTCTTCATTGTCAAACGAATTTGTTCGCTATCTGTTGATTTCCAAAAAACCTGTTTCTTCAAAATCGGGGATTCCTGGCTGATAAATAGGTTCATGCTGCATATTTTGGAGCAGATCAAAACCATGCATGATTAAGATTCTGTGCATATTTTATTCTAGGGCAATGAAGAAAAACACTTACTGGATTTTTTTAAGAATTCTGACAGAAATGGTGCGCCTATTCTTCCTTCCATGGAAGTTTTACCTTACAATTCAATTTAGATAAATTGTTCCCCTCATATGGCTTCTTGTAGTTAATTCATTTATTTGAGGACATATAAGCTCTAGCTAACCCCTTGGCACAACGGTAAAGTTGTTGTCTTGTGACCAAGAGGTCACAGGTTCAAATCCTGGAAACAACCTCTTGCAAAAAAAGCAAGGTAAGACTGCGTACAATGGATTCCTTCTCCGGTACCCCATGTGGCGGGAGCTTCGTGCACCGGGTTATTTTTTATAAGCTCTAGCTAACCCATTATATTGCCCATTGGATCCATTCAGAACTATTTGCTTTCTTGCTATTGCACTTCAATGGTCATTCTTAAGGGGAATTTTAAGGTAAATTATCTTAGGATAAGAAGTACTTCCAATTTTCTTGCTGTAATGCGTTGTTATCAATGCGCAAACTCCACATTATCATTGTTCTCATTTGGTGACGACAAATTGCTTAACATCAAATGCATGTGCTTGCACGTGACTGTCTTACCTTATATAAGAACAACATTTTTTCATGTTAAACTAGTATAGTTGAGAGATGAGAGATTCAACCAGGAATGCATTGGATTATTATTCAGTTTTCATATTCATTATTTTACTCGATACCTGAAGTTTTAATTATTTCATTTGACATCTAGACATAGGTCCTACTATTGCATTCAATTTGAGAAGAGCAGATGGCTCCTGGGTCGGATATCGTGAGGTTGACAAGTTGGCTTCACTTTCAGGAATTCAGCTGCGGGTGAGGAAGAAATTATTACTTGACATTTTTTCTTTTTCTAGTTTTATAGACATCCTACTCTGGAGTGTGACACTTACATTCTGTGAGTTTGCATTCGTAACTTCACTCATCATTTTTATGAACAACATGAATAGAATTTACACATTATTAGTAACTTAAACTAGATGCTGGAGATTAAAAGAGCAAAAAATGTAGTATTCTACCTCAGATGATATTTGTCTCCAAAATTTTGAACCTTTCTATCATTGACATCACTTATCTTCCTTGCTCGTTTGATTATCGGCTACTGAAGTTTCCTGTTAAATTGAGGAAGAGCAAAGCAGTTTAATTTTAATAGATTTGACAATTTCTGGATCAAGCCTAGAGCACTAAGAAGCTCTGAGGTTCCAATTTATTTCAGTTGCATGTGTCTTTCTTCTAACTCCGCCCATGATAAGTTAATCTTGTCGTGGCCGATCCCAAGCCCGGATAAAGGAGGAGGGTTGCGTTAGATTGCCAGCCAACATTAAACTAAAGCAAATGTTCAATGAATGTGTCTTTCTTCTCATTGGATTATGACAAAGATAATTAGTAACGTTACAGTCACATGACCTTTGGAAGACTTGAACTAAATCGCACACAATAAGAGAGGCAAGCTGTTGGTGAGTGATAGTTCAATCCTTGATGAACCACTAATAAGTAATACTGGTTAGCTAGTCCCATTTAACCTAGTTAAACAATGAGCTCCTCTAGATTGTAAGAATGCTTGTATTTCTTATCTATCAAGAATGTGGTACACTAAATGATAATGCTTATTTTAATATTCTATGAATAAGTTTGCTTCAAGCAACAATTTATGAGCCATATTCATTGATGACCAAAAGTTGCTAATAATCATGTGATTTTCAATAAGCATAAAAGGGACAATCAAATTGGAAAGACAATGCAAATTTTGGAGAAAGATTCCTATGAGTAAGCCAATACTCTAGTAGGTTTCTATCCTAGGACTTCATGTGAGTCAATCTTTATGCCTTTTATTTTCTATCATGCTAGCATGACAATATTGAAATTGTTTGAAATCTTGAGCCGAGCTGGAGTTTCTGTTCCCAGCATGCTTGAAAGATGCCGAGTTTATCAGGTGCCAGTGCTACTGAGTGTGCCAAATGGGAGATGTCCTATGTATTCAATCATTTTGGTTTGTCGTGAAGCCTCATAGACCACAAACGAGCTGTTGCCGTTATGCATCTTGCATAAAAGTCATTGCCACCCCGCTAAAGCTTCATGGATTTCACATGCAGTCATTGCTGACCTTGCACCACCTCGCCTGTCACGGAAGTCTCACATACCACAATCATAGTTGTTGCCATCACTGGATCTCACATAAAAGTCATTGCTGATGCTCGAAAGTTTTATGGACATCACATGCAGTCATTGCTGATCTTAGGTATGCTTATCGGTTCTTCGGTTCCGGTTCCGGTTCGATTCTGATTGGTTCCAGATTCGTCGACGTTGGAACCGGTTCAAAACCGATTCCGAACCGGTTCCGGTTCTAAAGTTTTAACTTTGGAACCAATTCAATCCAGACCAGTTCTGAATCGGTTCTGGACCGGTTCTGAAACGGTTCCGGACCGATTCCGAAATGGTTCCGGATCACCTTTCTCGAACTTGAGCTTCCAAATTCATCTAACGTGTTAGTGATCATATTCTTTTTTTCTATCGTAAAATAATTTTGTAGACATGTTAGCATGCCAAGAATTTTCACCTTTAAATTAGCAAGCGAAACCAAATCCAAATCGGAACCAAAATCGATTCTGAACCGATTCCGAAACGGTTCCGAATCAGTTTCGAAATCGATTGAAACCGAACCGCAATCGGAACGGTTCCGGTTCGGTTCCAGAACCAGTTCATTTGAATCGGTTCTGGTTCCGAATTTAACGGATTGGTTCCGACTCGGTTCCGGATCGAACCAATCCATTAAGCATGCCTAGCTGATCTCTTGCCACCTCGTAGAAGCCTCATGTGCCTTAGGGGGAAGCCACTAGCTGCATTACCATCAGCGTCACAGAAGCTTTGCAAGGGACTTTGTTGTATCAGGTTGTAGTGCATGCTGGTCGGTGGGCAGAATGAAATATTTCACCCATTTGACTAAAACAATATGAAATTGCAAACCACAATTCAAATTCTCTCCCAAATATTCTTGTGCGTGCTTTGGCGTTACCTTTGCAAGGTATCTCAACATCCACTGATCGTGAAACCGAAATTCTGACAAGTGCTTGTACAAATGTGACACATAAAATGACTACAAACTAGCTCACTTAAAAGCCCTTCACTGAAAACTTTGCACCTTTCAAACCTGCCACATAAGCTCTTAAACAGTTCACTCAATTATACTCCAGAGGTTACAGACTGTGTTCCTCTGGTATTTTCTCAATTTTTTTTACTCGACTAGGGAACCTTCCTGCCCCAATTAGGTTCACGTTTTTCAGTTTTTGTAGCTTTTCTTTGGGATACCATCAAGGTCTCAACTGAGGATCCTAGTCACTTATTGCTCGACTTATTCTACTGTTAAAATTAGGTGCATACAAGAACAACAAAAGTTTTGTGATGTTCAGTTAATTTTTCTACTCCTGTTTTTATTCCAAAGTGCTTTCATTGAAGTTGATGGCTCCTGAAGCTTGTTTTTTTTATTTTTTTTAATTTTTGGGAAGAACTTGATAAGAGAGAGAATGACTTTATTTCAAGCACATTTAAGTCTATTAAATTTTCTTGCAATCTCATCCACCTTTTGTTAGTGAGTAAATTAAGGTCAAGATATAAGGTTTGTTGATTAATCACATTCTGATATCTGGATATAGATTTCTTCTTATTTCATTTGACTGGTTTAGGTTTTTATTTCATGTCTTTTTGCATAAGATTAACAGGTCAATCAACAAAGATCACATTCTTCATTTGTATAAATAATTTCGTTAATATTTTATCTAGGTTAGTTGGTAAACAATCTGTCATAACCAGGAAAATAAATCTATGAATTTATCAGGTTATCTTGTTTGTTTCTTTATTGTCAAATCTACAATGGCCAATTTTGTTCTTTCTAACTTTTGTTTTTTTAACTTTTAAAATGGTTTTACGATAGACTGGCTGCTTTTGCAACCCAGGTGCTTGTGCCAAGTATCTTGACTTGTCTCATTCTGATCTTATCGCTAATCTTGAGGTAAATTTCATCTTTCTTATCATTTATTTTGACTTCCCTTCATTTATCTTTCCATGTCTTTATGTTAGGAAAGACTGGTAACTTATTGTCATGATAATTTCATTTATCTACAAGTGAAAATGATTAACGTGGTCTTATAGATTAGCAAGTGATTTGATTGGAAGAGTAATTTGTCGCATATTTATTTAATGTTTCATTCATAGTTTAAACGACTATTCTGTTTCAGTTGGAAAGAGGCACAACTTATAGTTCCACCCATAGAGCAAATTAGAACGGGGTTGGCACAAGCAAAAACTATGTGCTTCTCCCATGCCCACTGAAACTAGATGAAATGAAATGACACATTTTTTGATCTTACTGGTCGAAATGAGTCGGTCACATGAAAAAAATAGAGTGGAAACTAATGTGGTTCTTGAGTATCTCCATAAGAAGCAAGAAACGGAAGGTGTACCTGATGGGCAAAGGGCAGCTGCTCTCCAATGAAGAACTGAGGGCATGCATTTGCAGTAGCTCCAGAATGGAGAATCCTTTTGCTCCTGTGATGACCTGAGGCATGGTAAAGGAGGTGCAAGAGATGAGCCTGTGGAGAGCGCACCAAGGGAGGTAGAATATAGAGGAGTATAGGATCTGGAGATGAGGGCAGCATTGAAAGAAAGGGGACTCACATCCCCTAATCTGATCCTTATTATAATTTAATGGATCAAACTTGTAACTTAACTCAGTTCAATTGATAGCAAAATCCTAATACATAATTGATGATTAGTCTGATGTTTTAAAATATCAGTTATGTGACATTTATCAAGGATCTAAACTCGAGGGACATTTTCTGAAGATAGACTGCTGGGTAACGACTTGAAGGTTGTCAGCCTCGAGGATATTTGATAGTCAGAATATAAAGTTAATGTAAGAGCAAGATGTCACACTTGATTTAGATGTTATCTTGACAATTCTAATGACGATGTTGAATGGTTGGTTCGCAAACCTTTTTAAGTTTGTGACGATATTCATAGTAAATGTAAAGTGTAGTAGATCAGTAATAGAAGGGAGCCTTGACACAATGGTAAGGTTTACCTTGTGACCAAGAGGTCACAAGTTCAAATCCTGGAAACAGCCTTTTGTAAAAAAGCAAGGCGAGAATGCGTACAATGGATTCCTTCTCCGGTACCCCATGTGGCGGGAGCTTCGTGCACCGGGTTGTAATTTTTTTAGTAGATCAGTAATAATATGAAGTATTAGATATATTAAAACGGTGTTAGGCTAATTGGAGATGCATATGCTGCACTGCCATGTACTTATAAAGTGCAAGACTTGGTTCTATGGTCATTGTTCAGTGGCATGAACATCAGTTTATAAATATTCAACATCTGAAGGGGCATATCATATGTTCTTGTGATGTATCACGAGGAAGAGCATGTTTATGATACAACAGTTTGATAAACATTTTCCACTTTTTGTTATGTAAGTACATGCTTTTTGATTGGTTATTGATCTGTTTTTGTCAGGCAGGACATGTTTGCTGGGATGACAATGATATCTTGTGTGGAAAACCAACTGGAGCTGTCAGGATATCCTTTGGTTATATGTCAACATATGAAGATGCAGAAGTACTTTATAGCATCCGTGTACCTATTATTATGTTTAGTCATGCTTAACTTCTTATCATAAACTCAGAGGGTAGAATTTGATCTGATCTAAACATGAGGCACTGTATAACCCCGCAAAATTTGAATTTTAACTCTCAGAAAATGTCTTTTTACATATAATGTTGGGGCCTTGGGGGTACGTTGATAATGAAACACTAGACACAAAAGATAATTATGTTAATTTTTCACAATTTATTGTTTCAGTATATACATGATAATTAATACATCAAATTATTGATTTCCCTCAATGCAATGTTGTAGACAACCTAGAAAACTTTATAAAGTGTAGTGACTAACTATTTTTAGAGATCAACTATATGTTGTTAACTACTATTGCTTCTTGTTGCAGAATTTCCTAAGATTTTTAGACAAATCTTTTGTTAGCAAGTCTGGTTCATCTGCGGACATAGTTGCATTAAGACTGAAGATTGACCCACTTTCAGGTACAAGTTGCCTCTTTGTCTGCCTTCAAACATTTGCATTGAATTGGAGAAACGATTCCACAGATCAATTTCTTCCTCTCTATTTTTTCCTTAGGAAAGTAAATAAGTTTTGGAACAGGAATGGTGATGCCGGGGCATGCCTACAGAAATTATTACTAGTAGATCGCAACCAATTTTATACATTGGTCCTAACTGGTCATCAAAATAGTGTTTTGAGTGAACTTTTGAATAAGGGACTGATCTGATTGTGGAACACTGATATATCCTTGAGGGTTCAATAACTTAGATGGAAGATACAAGGGAGAGGAGCCAAAGTGATAGAAAAACGTACATAAACAATGGACTTGTCTATTTAATTTGTGACCCTTTCCCTCCTTTCTCTTATATCTTCCATCCAAGTAATTAAATCCTGAAGGATGTGGCTTTCAAATGTGAAGGTATAGTAACTAAGCATTTTTCAATTGAAATTCTATGAAACATAGACTGTGATAATGAGTGATTATTCAGATCCTTTAATTTGCTGATTTAGAAATATGAAAATAATTTTTGCTTATCCTTTTTTGTTTGTGTAATACCACCACATTCGCTTTAATTTGTTGGCTCTTTGTTTACATGTTGCAGATCTTGGTTCCAAGCAGCTTGTACATGGAATTCAGTTGAAGTCCGTCACAATTTACCCTGTAAAATCTTGTGCAGGATTTACGGTCCATAAATGGCCTTTAAGCAACATAGGTACCTTATTTGAGCAACATAGGTAGCAGTACCTTATTCTCTTGTAGCTATCTTTGCTTTGGGACACATGGCATATAATTCCTTCTCATACACAAATATGCTAAATATGAAACTTTTGTGAATTTGATGCTTTATAAGAGGAACCAATGAATATGATCTTGGCTAACAAAAATCAAAAGTGAAAAAGCTCTAATAATCTATTTTTTGCCTTGTAGTATTAGATGGTAAAGGTTACAATGGTATGGCAAATCATTATTTTATTTTATCATTTATTATTTTGATAAAATAATAACTCAAAGCTGCTACTTGTTTGGTCCACTATGACTTTGTTCAAGTGAGTCGAGGTGTGTTTTGAGTCAACAAAATGTTATCATAAGTATAAGCCACATTGAATTGAATTAGCAGGGCGATTTTTAATATAAAACTATGAAAACCATGGATTGAAATCTTGAGTGGTGTTACGCTGCACAATTGAGATTTACCATTTCATATCATATGTTCTTTTTGCTCTTCTTCTTGTTGACATCATATGCTCTTTTTGCTGTTGATATTTTGCCAGGTTTAAAATATGATCGAGAATGGCTTCTCAAAGGACCAACTGGAGAAATAATCACTCAGAAGAAGGTCCTTTTGTTATCTTTAATATGAATTTTTGACTATCAGTATGAATTTCTGATTATAGTTTCACCTTTTTTACCCCACCTTTTTCTTTCCAATAATTAATTACTGGAAATGGTTTTTTTATGATTCAACCTTCTTAACAAGCAGCGTGCCATATCAACCATTAATGCCACATGACTGAACTACCTTAGAGCAGTTTTCTTAAATATAATGCTGTTATTGGTCAAGCAACTTTGACTTTGACTCATGTATAACTAAGTAGCTCTTGCTTTAACATTATACTCAATATGAAGTATGCTAAAAGGTACTATAAGCAACAACCGAAAGACAAGTGTTGTAAGTTGCTGAAGTTATTGACACTGCCAATTTGCTGATATTTGTTTTATGATTTTGATTTTGAGAGGCTAATTGGTAAATAAGAAAGGGGAAAATCTGTATCGTTGTGATACATAAGCAATTGGTGGGCTGTGAGTTGAAATCAGAAATCATTGAAACCTAAGATCAAGTGTTTGAGCATTAAGGGTTTGTTTACCCCAAAGAAATGAAGCCTTTCTATTTTTAAGACAACTGTGAGCTCTCCACCCCCATGTACCCACACAGACACTCGAAGAAAAGTCTTTGAGGCTCTTCTGTGAATTCAAATTTTTTTCTTAATTTGATTTTTTCCCAAATCTGGTGGATGCAAGCATCTATCGTGGAAGAAATTGACATCTTTTTCTCTTGAGAGATCGAGTGGTGTGGGAAGTGCAGTGAGTTTAGTGGCCTGTGTGGCTGTGCAATTGGGGTTGACCAGATGAGGGTAGGTGGATTCAGCGAGGTGAAGTTAATGGTTGAGGTTAGGTGGGCAGTTGGCAGTGACTAAGTTCAATGGTTGAGGTTAGGTGAGCAGTGCGGCTTTGAATGGAGGTCAATTGACCAAGTTGAGGTTGAGGATTGAGGTAGGTAGGTGGTGCTGTGATGCAGCTGAGGTTGAACAGCCGCGAGAGAGAGAGAGAGAGAGAGAGTTCTATGGTCATTATTCAGTGGCATGAACATCATGTTTTTATGTATTATTATTATTCTATAGTTTTTTCAATTACTATTTTTTGTTCTCAATTCCAGTCCAACTGAGCCTACTGTCTTGATACAGTCAATGCATAAGTTTTTGAAATAACCAATACCAGCAATTGATACTGATTTAGACAACCATGGTTGCAACTTCTCAATACCATCATTCACTTTAATAATCAGTTCATAGGATGCTTCCCTGACACAGCATCACGATGTTATCTTTTCCTAATTTTTATTTGGTGGATCTAGGTCTTCAGATTTGTCTATACCACACAGTCCTCTTGTATAAACCTGAAATACTGATATTTGCAATTGCAGGTTCCTGAGATGTGTAATATTCAGACATTTATTGATTTGGAGAAAGGAGTACTGATTCTAGAATCACCACGATGCAAGGAAAGATTGCAAGTCTCCATTCTTAAAGATTCACAGTGTGAGGGTGTGCTGGAAATGAATATTTTTAATCAAAGGTATGTGCTATTTTTCCCCCTGTCTTTTTCTGAATAAAAATGTAGAATGACCTAGGATATTTTGTCATTTTAAGAATAATAAAATGATTCAGATATAGGAGTGAAACAAAAAATTTAAAATAAGAATAAACGGAGAATATAAGAAGCTAGCTGTTGTTTTTTTTTTTTGGAAAAAAAAACCAGAAGCTAACAGTTGTTTGAATTTGGGCCTGATGGAGCTGCTTTCAGTCTATCATATTAGTAAAATGACACTGAAAGGAGTGCAATAGGGAGCTTGCTAGAGAAGTCTCATTTTGGATCCCCTCAAAAATGAGTTTGTTGTGGGATTTTCTCGAGTATTAGAGTTAATAGTGTTATTTGTGTTGTGGGATTAGTCCACATTAATATTTCAAATGTTAGATTGTTTCATTAGTCATGCAATATAATACTCTTCCCCTCAATTTGGGATCAAAGCCACCATTTTTTGAAGGTCACGCTTCCGAGACTTCCATTGCCAAGTCTACACACTTGGACTTTCCCTACTTTCGCCGCCAAGACTACACACTTGGACTTACATGACCAAGACTATACACTTGGACTTTTCCATTGCCAAGTATCCATACTTGGGCTTTCCCTTTCCAAGAATTCATTCTTGGACTTCTCCATTGCCAAGTACTCATACTTGGACTTCTCTAGTGAAGTCTCCAAACTTGGACTTTTCTTTGCCAAAAATTCATTCTTGGATTTCTCCATTGCCAAGTATCCATACTTGGACTTCCCTCAAGTCTTACTCTAGCTTGGCTAACTTTGACCTAAGATTGATTGCTCTAACAATCTCCTCTTAACAATCTCCCTCATATGACCTTGGATGTCTCAAACCATCCACTAGTCAAGAAAATCAAGAGTATCCATGGGGAGAGATCACTAATTGTAATGCGAATCAGATGCCCCTTTCCACATCCATGCCTTCTTTTTCTCAGGCTTAGTTTTTTTTTTAAAGCATAGTAATGTGCTTGTGGTGTTCTCAATATGGCCTTTGTTAATTTTTTCCTCTAGTAGAGGCGCTGCAGACTAGTAGGGGCAGCGTAGGCATAGATTTGCTTCTCTACTGGTCTTGTGGATTTTCAATGAGGGATTCCTTCTCTCTGATCACCGCCACTTTGAGAACAGAGCGCCCAATGGTGCCTATGAGTGTGGAGGCATTGACGACAAATATCGAAGTTTAAGAAGTGCAATGGATGCAGAGTTGAATCGCCTGTTCAATGATGTTAAAGAAGCCTAACTTCATCTTCTACTTAATTATACCAGCTTCCTCTCACTTGCTGTCTCAGGAGCTCCACTCGATGAATCTATGATGATGAGTCTGCTTCCTAATGTAACATTCCACCTGGCTTGTGGACTCAATTCTTCAGCACAAGCCTGCTTGTAAACCCTCTTCTTTCTTCTGGATAGAAACTTTCCTTGCCTCCCTTGCCTTGGGCAACACCACTAAATGACTTAGAATGTGTTCTCCTCCAGGTGCATGATAAGTGAGACTCCACTTTCAACCACGCTTCATTTCCAGGCACATGATTTTAACGAATCATTAGATTGTTTGCAGTCTAGATGATTTCTTGATTGTCATAATGCAGTTCCATTAATTTAGTGTTAATAGAACTAAAATTGTTAGAAGGACTTGATCCGCAATTTCCCACAAGTTATATGCAATATCGACATATTTATCTCCAAACTTGATCATGTCACAATGCTTCTTTTCTTTCTTTTCCATGTGATCAAGCCCACGACACATGTATAAAATCTTGAAGTCGACTTTTATATAGACCTCGCATAATTAGATGTCCATAATTCATATTGGAGTAAATTTGTCCCTTTTAATAGCTTGAGCTTTTCAGATAAGTGTTTAGCCAGATAACTTTAACAATAACGGATATCGGAATGCTAAGGGGGAAATGAGGGCGGATATAGCGCTTCACCAAAAAAATAAAAAAAAATTCCTCTCACTAAGTCAAATACAAAGATCAAGAGCATCATGTATATAAATAATTAAAAAAAAATTACAAATGCTAACAAGAGTAGGATATGTGGTTGGGATCCCAGATCTTGCTCCGCGATTTAGAAATTCATCAGGTGGATCAAACCCCACAATCTAGTGTTCTATTAGTGGATCAAACCTGAAATCTCACTATGAAAGAAGCTCTTTGAGAGAGATGGAGAAACCTAGTACAAAAAAGCTTCTTACAAATACGAAATGAAAACACTAGAAGACATGTGCGTCAGAAACCTTAGAATAAGCTTAGATAAGCGAATATTTATTATATATGAGTTGTATATTTGAGGTTCCTTGCACCCCTATTTATAGTAACAAAGGTGTGTTCAAACAAAGGAAAAGACAATTCATTCAGATAGCTTATGTTTGGAATTAGTTGACTTGACTGCTCTACAGTCGACTAAAATCCTAATAAGAAAACCTTACAGGTTAAAAACAAGAATTTAATTGACTAAGTCTTCATCTAGTTGACTTATAACTTTACTGTTGATTCAACATGCCTCCGACTAAATTGGATAAGTTCACAAGCTTATCTGCCCAACACTTTTATCTTTAGTTGACTGCACGAGGATCCAACCGACTTCACGATAGTCTTTTATTTAGTCCCACATTAGGAATTGAGAAGGATGGTGGTGATCGATGTGATTAAATATAAAGGCAAGTTGTTCACCATTTTACCACGTGCAGGCCACATGCAACAATTGAGCTCATAATTATTTTTATGAAATGTTTAAATTTTTTTACTAAATATTTTTTAAAAAAATGCTTAATGGCCGTAATTATAATTTTTATTGAATATCATTAAAAAAAAATTAATTGGTCTAGTTTCACAGCAAGCCGAATGATGTGTCTTGCCTTAATTTGTGTCAGTCTTAACATGGGCATGAGCACTAGCACAATTCTCTCAGGTTCATGTCGGGCAAGGCAAAGCCTTTTTGTCCCATTTAGAAATGTGTCAGGCTGGGAACAATAAAAAGTGGGCTGAACTCGACTAGGCATGATCGATTGGCGTCACTATAGGAAGTAACATCATCTATAAGATAAATGATAAGCGTAAGATAATAATCATATTAAAAAACATTCTTTAAATATGAGTTAAAGGGAATCATATATAATTGAAGACATTCTGTGGAAAAATGATTTGTTACAGTGGATGGCAATCTTTTAAATGTCTAATTAAATTCATATATATTCTATCTAATCAAGTTTGTTGACATCGAGATCCTAGCATCTGATTGTACGTTCATATGCTCCTAATTGTGTTTAGATCTTATCTCGGATCTGGTATCTATATTGTTTATGGATTATTAAGAGTGTAAAAGCTCCTAAGGTCTGAATTGTAATTTTCACTACCATAGTTATAGGTATAGTAGGTTTAGTCCCACATTAGGATTCTAGATTTATGGTTGCCATTCATCTTATATATACTTTTGTAATTGTCCCTTTAGAAGATATACAATACAGAATCCTTTTACTTCAAACTTAGCACGCTTTTTCTAGCTGTTCTTTTTTTTTTTTGGGAAATCAGCGAAGCTTCTTGAAACATCTGGACGTATTGGCTTCTTGTTTGAATAGGTATTTTATACTACCAAATCCCAAAGATGTCAAGGGCACCGGAAAGGTTAGATGTATTGTACTTTGTTCAAGATGCTGGGGCAGTTTCTCGTGGGCTGGGAACATTAAATATAATATCCCTTTAGAAATTTAAACTTATTTTTAAACTTGTGCAATTTTCTTCCTGGACAATTTTGCCTTGGGATGGACATGGCTAAGAAAGGTGTATACATTCATAATTTTTTCTCCACGCTAGCATATTAATCATTTGAATTGCTTGGACTTAGTCTTGGGCATAGCCAATGAGTATGTCTAGGTTCCAATAGATCATTTATTTAATATAAATTTTGAAATCAGTTCAGGGGGATGTAAGCATCCTAAATATCTCTTTCTTTGACAGTGGTGGGGGATAACAAATTTTATCTGGTTTCACATCAATGAATAGTCTGTGAACTTAAGTGCATGCCGATATTTATTTATTTATGCATAATTTTAAATTCTTCTGCTGTAACTTGTAGTAATATTGCCTTGCTAATTTCTTGTTTGGTCATAGATACAATGTGCGGTCATATAATAATGAAGTGAATAGATGGTTTGCTGAAGCCATTGCTTGGCCTTGTACTTTGGTGAGATGTTCAAGTTCTGAGTACCGTTCTTGTAATAATACTCGAGGCACAGCAAAAACTTGCAGAGATACATGGGGGAAGTTGAACTTTGTAAATGAAGCACAGCTATTACTAGTATCAGAGGAGAGTGTCTGCGACCTGAACAGCCGGTTAAACTCCAGTAAGCCTCTTTGATTATCTACTTAGCTGTGGATTTGTTCTATGCTTTTCAGTAATTAAATATATTACATAGGCAGAATATTATTTCTGTGGTCCTACTATCATAGTAGGATACAGAATTATCTGAAATATGACTCTCCTTTTGAATATTTTGTGGTATTATGAGATCTTTATAATGTACCATATATGGTAACAACTACATGGGATCATGGGAATGGACATTAACGAATCATTATCCAGGGGTTCATCCTTGATTATGCCGACAATAGCTAGTCTATCAATCTTTCTCATATCAGATTCTCTACGTGGTGACACAAACGGGGAAGAAGGGGAAGAGGGTGAAGGTTCCCAGGAAAAGGGAAGAAAAAAATTGAATTTATTATTTTCTATGGAGCAAGGAAGAGGAAGAGGAAGAGGAGGAGAGGAAGAAAAGATGAGCCTGTCTTTGATCCAAATTGATCCATTTACAAGTGGTGCACAAGGAGAGAGGAGCTCGGTTTACAGAAGATAAATAGTTGAACTTGCCCACCCATCACTCATTTTCACAGGACTTGCTATCCGTGCATCATCTTTGCCATCAGTTCTCCCCATCTTCACACGTGCAGCAATTTTTTCCACCATCATTTTCGCTGCACCCTTTCTCAAGCTCAGTCGTTGAAACCTTGACCAACATTGCTATTCTCTGCCCACCTTTTTCCCGGAAATTATCAAACTACTAAATTATTCAGATAATGCATCTTTTTATTGTGATGAACTGAGATTTATGAATATGTTATTTAATTTTGTGAATGTCTACAGGGTAAATTTCTTTCTGTTAATTCCTTTTACTTTGGTGTAAAACCAGCAGGCTAAGTTATCCTTGCATTCTATTGACAATTTAGTTCTTATAGAGTGATAACCAGGAATCCATATTATGTTATCAGCAGATATTTTGGTAGATCACGGTCAATCTGCACAAACTGTGCCTATCGACGCAATGAGATTTCGACCAAACCTTGTTATTTCAGGAGTAAAACCATATACAGAAGATACCTGGAGAAGCCTTTATATTGGAAAAGCTCACTTCAGTGTAAGTCTGTACAAATTTTAGATTTAGAATGTATTATATAGCAATTGTTACAGCTTAGAGGTGGCAGGTCAATGGATAGTTTATAAAAAAGAAGATGGTCAGGTCAATTAGAATAAGGATCAGCAATTTCATGTTCCTTACCCAATCAGAATCGAGTCAAGACAATCTGATAATCTACAATTAGTTGTATAATTTTTTATAAGTTCTCATATGGTACTAGCGGCTGTAGTAGAATATTGTAGACCTATAATTTCCCTTCTCACCATTAATCAATCTGGTCTGTTCTTGTGCAGTCTTTAGGTGGTTGCAGTCGCTGTCAGATGATTAATCTTGACCAGCAGTCTGGACAGTTGCGCAGGTCAAAAGAACCTTTGGCAACTCTAGCATCATACAGACGGGTGAAGGTCAGTCATTCTAATATGCTATTCTACATGCTGGCAATATTATTGATATCCAATAATGCCAACCTCGTTCTTATTCCATTTGAGAACTTGTCCTCTTTTTTTTTTTTTTTTTGTTTTTTCGGTTCAACATATTAATTCTCATTGAAACAGGGTAAGATATTATTTGGCATCCTTCTAAGGTATGAAGGCAAAGATTACGATGGAGAACAAAATAATGGTGCAGAAACATGGCTTCAGGTGGGGCAAGAGGTGTATGCATCCATAGAGTAAATGAGGGAAGATACGTCTTAAGGAGGAAATTGCTGACAGGTCCATGAAATGAATAGGCAACAAGAAAAAATATTTTAAAAGAGTTCCATTAATAGCGTACAGGTTCAAGAAAATATATTCTAAATTGCTTCCAGTTGTAGGGAGCAACCTTGTACCCCTTGTAAAGCATAATTGTTCCATCATCAGTCGATGTCTTAAATAAGTCTTTGTCGAAGAAATCACAAAATATATTTGTTCTTTGTCTTGGAAAATATAGTTTATATGTACACACGGATCCTACTTATGAATACAAGGAATTTTGAGTCTTTAACATTTCCTTATTGTCATTGTTGTCACCTACTAGGTGTTGACTTGTGATCAACAAATCTCGGCTGCAGTTATGACTTTCTTGACCAGCAGGAACTTTGGCAAGCCACATCATTTTTATTTGGAGGCAAGCTTGCCCGGTTACTGGTAGTTCTGTTTGTTAGTTCACATAATACTTGAGTACCTGTCTCAATCTCGTATTTGATTCAGTATTTAAATCTGATTTAAAGAGTTTCATATGTGATCAGATGTATTACAATTACAATCTTGTAAACTTTGGATGCTTTTATATTATGAGATTTAGTATAATGTTCAAAACTTGTACTTTGATAAACAGGTAAATCCTTCCATGGTCTTGTAACCACCAAGGCTGAACTAGAAAATTTTCAAAGAAGCTGACAATAGTTCATGATTCCATCAGAAGTGACATGCAATTGCTTGTATAGACTGATGAAATCAAAATTCCAGCACGATCACGGTCCAACTGAACTCGCGCTGAGCAGGGAAGACGAGGGATGAGCCATGCCAAGGAAAAAAAAATCAGGTACTGTTTACTGGCTGATAAGTGGAGGTGTGCTCCTAATTTAGTTTCAAATTGAGTTTAGGGTTCTTGGAATACTTGTGGAAGGAACATACACCAAATTATGTGAAACCTGACAATGCAAACATCTATTTGACAAACAAGACCTCACTAGCCATCTTTACAGAATGTGGATATGATTCTCAACAAATATAAAGGCGCAAGCACAATACTGATCCTAACGACCAATGTCTCATGGCACTCTCATTTACAGAACTCTAAATAGTACATATACTTCCCCCTTAACAAAGAATCATCTTCCCTCCTCAATGCCAGTGTTTGAATACAATGCCAGGGACAAAGGCATGCTTTCCGTGTTAACCGTTTTTTTCGCATTAGATGCGAAACTGTTCGAAGATTTCTGGGCTGAAGAGTCGAAGTGGTTGGCTGTAAAGCTGCTGGATGCATCCATGAATTGCCAGTCAGTCAAGTAGCTAGGCCTCGAGGTGACATCTGCAACTTCAGCATCTCCTACTAGCATGGCCACAACCCTTGACATCGGTGGCCGAAGCACAGGCGGCCCTTGGGTGCAAAGCAAAGCTATCCCAATGACCCGGCGAATCTCGATCTCATCACACGATGCTAGCTCTGGATCAGCTAATTCTAGTTCACGCTTATTGTCATGTAGAGTCCAAGCCTGAGATATTAGAAGAATTAATGATCAGTAGAACATTAGGCAGTTACATGTCAAGTGAGCAAGACCAAGCTGAAGTACTACCATATGCTCATATCAGAAATGATCAGCTACAAACCGATACAATCGAAAACGGAATGTATGTTGGCGTACCCATTCTAGAAGATAAACCCTGTCGAGCTCAAGGCTTTGGTCAGAGTTTGGCCTTCCACTGATGATCTCCAAGGCTAGCACTCCGTATGCAAAAACATCAGCTTTCTCCGTTAGATGCCCCCTCATAGCGTACTCGGGTGCCAAGTAGCCACTGAAACAATTAACACAACAAAATACAAGTTGACCGAAGGTTTCTAATGATAACAAATGCTACAGAAAAAGAAAAAAACACTCAAAAGGAAAGGAAACAGAGTGATTCTTACATTGTGCCAGCGACCCTTGTGTTAATGTGAGTCATCTTGTCGTCGTAGAGCTTCGCCAAACCAAAATCTGAGATTTTGGGATTGAGATCAGCATCGAGCAGAATGTTACTAGCCTTCACGTCTCTGTGCACGATCCGCACTCTCGACTCCTCATGCAGATAGGCTAAACCTCTTGCTACCCCAAGCAATACATCGAATCGCTTTGGCCAATCAAGACGCAAACTGCCTTTCCCTGCAATCCAAAAACGGTTAAAAACTGTCAAACTTGTGAATGTTCGATAGCATTCATATCGAGTTCAATCACTAGAGCAGTGCACAGTGTCTCATATGAATGCCTTTGCCTACTATACCATACCGAAAATTGCCTGGTCCAGACTCTTGTTTTCCAGGTACTCGTAGACCAAAATCCTCTTGTCTTCCTCGACACAGCAGCCATACAACTTTACGAGATTTCGGTGCTGCACTGCGGATATAGTGGCAATCTCAGTCAAGAACTGGCCCCTTCCTTGATGAGATGTCGCTGCAAGTTGCTTGACAGCTATCGTTCTTCCATCAGACAGTTGCCCCTGCATGATTGAGCATTTGTTTCAATGAAGCATATTTTTGGCACCGAAGTCACTGAGAGGTTAGGTGCCAATGGAGCCGAACCTTAAACACCGGCCCGAATCCTCCTTCCCCCAATATGTTAGAGGAACTGAAGTCTTCAGTTGCAGCCCTTAGCTCGGCATAACTGAAGACGAAAGGTTTCACATCTAGTCCTGTTAACACTGTGAAGCACAAAGGGATTGGATCGATCAGTTAACTGATGTAATTCATACCAGCAGACTTGCAAGTGACTATTTGTTACCTGCTTCTTCATTTAACCTTCTCTTTCTCTGTCTCATGAAGATAATTCCACACAGAGCCAACAATCCTAAAGCAGCAACTGCAACTGAAATGCCCACAATCAAACCGGCACGGTTTTTCTTTGAACTAGGCGGCCTGTTTGATACTGAAGAAGGGAAGTCTGCATGGTGACATTAACATGTCAGGAGTTGTCCGAGAAAACAAAACTAGCCAAAATTGGGCAAGTTACTACCAGAAGATACACTTATAGCTGAAATCAATGGCCCATAGTATCCTTGTGTTGGTAAACAGCAGGTACCCTTGCCGGACCAAAAAAAATGAATTTCGAGAAAATTATCTGTCACTGGAACTGTGAACTGCCTCGATACAGCTACATTGGCTCTGCCACCAGCCTGCCTTTTTATATCGAAATCTCTCTCTTTTAGATCATCCTACAAGGCACAGAGTAATGAATTTTAATGAACTGACTTTTTTCAGGTTAATGCATTCACAAAGCATCAGACAAATGGTGCCGTTAATGGAGTAGGAATTGTGGCTCTCGTACCTGAATATAAATATCAAAGACTCTTCTACCCAAGCTTTGGAAGGTAGCCGAGTCAGGAAACGCAGTCTCCGCGAACTGGAGGTTCACAGTATAGTTTCCATTCTCAAGACCAAGGCCATAGTATCTCAGTGAAGATGGAGACAACCTTGCAGTTTGAAACAATTCAGTGTCTAAAGTATTCAGAAATTGAGATTGGCTGGACATCACATAAGCAGGAGAAGATGCATCCATAAAGCGGCCAACACTGCTAACGGCCCATCTGGTTTCATCGGTCACAAAGTATGATGCAGTCGAGAGAGTTGCATTATCAATCTCATAGACAATGTTATCAGAGGATGTTATTGCTCTACTGCCACCACACTTGATCGCAAAGGTTGAATCTGAAATGAAAGATTATGGTTAGGTGAGATACGGAAAATATTTTATCGGTTCTTTCGGAATACTCACAGATCGGAGCATCACGATGGCAAGGAATACTGCGCTGAAGACAGTTCAACCCTGAAGGCAAGTTACTGCACCACAAACAGTGGCAGAATGTTAAACGGTAAGAGAAAAAGAATTGTTCTCAGAGAAAATTAGAAATATGGAAGAAAGTGGTTTTATCTATGTCAGGGAAACATGGAACTACCTACTGTCGGAATCATCAATCACAAAATTGTTTGCCACCAAATTCCTGGACAGAAAATAGCATCAAGCTTTAGACAAAAAGGAAAGGAAATGGAAATTGTTAAAGTGATAAAATTTAAACCTATCATTGCTGTATTTACTGAAAATAAAAAATCAATATTTCAACATACAATTGCATGTTTGCTTGGCTAACCCAAGATGGAAAGCTTCCTGATAACTGATTGTACGATAAATCTCTGCAAAGAAACAAAGTGGAATGCTGTATCAGGATCATGTAAACGTAGGGAACTCCGATCGAGAGTTTGAGAAATGGAAGTAAGCCAATTTGCATAAAAACACATAGAGGCACGATACATGTTCGTTAGTGCAGTGTTCTTTTGCAGAGGTAAGGAACCTGAGAGGCTGTTGTTGCCAAGAAATCTGATAAAAGAAATGTTTAAGTAAGTCGAAACACTTTGTATTTAAACAAATGGGCATCTCGATCATAAATTTTGGAGTGATAATGAAACTTTTGTCTCACAGGAAAGAAAGCGAACTCAGATTGAAGAGGGACTGAGGAATTTGGCCAGTTATGTTGTTAAAGCTCAGATCTCTGTATAAGAACATATTGGAGAAATATAAAAACATTGCACATAAATAGATGTGCCAAAATGCTGAAAGAGTTCCATATAATAATACCGACATAGCTCAAAAATCTTACAACAAAGTTAAACTATTGTATCGCTGAAAGCTCGATGGAATTGTGTCAGAAATCTTGGTGTTCCTTAGCACCCTATTTAAGAGATAAATGTAAGATATCACAAGGCAGGAAAGTGAAGGTCAATTGTGAAGCTCAAGTTGTCCAGGGTCTTACAAGACGCTTAGAGATGTCATATTACCAATGAAGTCTAACGAAGAGCTCCCATTCAAGACATCACCTATTCTCCTGCACCACCAGCAAAAATAGTAGTTTGTTAATAAAAAAGAAAACATACACTTTGTAAATCTTTATTGGCTTGATTCCTTATTGGCGTAGCTAACAGTTCAGCAGGAAATCCTGTAGTTCTACAGAAACTACAGGAGGAACACTCACAAATCAGTCATTTGAATTAGGTTGGCAAAGCTCGAAGGAATTGGACCTTGAAAGGAGTTGCCTTGGAACCTCCTGCAATAAGGGTGGAAGATTAACATGTTGTTGGCTCCAAATAGTTACAATTGACACGGTTCGTTTTAAGAATACAATGAAGGATTATGTTTGTAGGTATGTATCCTGAGATAACAACAAATGTTGCTAAAAGCAAATATTTAACCGGACGAAGAGCATTCTAGAATTATTTACTAAATCTTACAAGCTCGTCAAGTTTGTCCATGTTCCGATGTAATCAGGTATTCTTCCGGTGAAATCATTGTCTGAAGCCCACCTGAAACAATACTCATATTGCAAATTGCATTACTATTAGCAGCAGCAATAAATATCTTCATATATCTAAATTGGTCATTCCAAGGAACTTACAGTGTCTGCAAGCTTCTGAGATTGGATAGATTTTGTGGTAGCTCGCCACTAAGTCCAGAGCTATCTATGTACCTACATATCAGCATTCAGAAGGAAGAACAAATAAGGTTGTTGTTGTTGCCAATGGTGGGGAAAAGGAAATAATTTTACGCTGAATTTCATAAGATTGAGGGCCAGTTGAAGGTTTAATCAAAATCTAACCATTGTTGTAAGTTTCTGAGATTCCCAAACTCAGGAGGGATTGAGCCACTGAAGTTATTTGTTGAAATACTCCTGCAAGAGACATTTCCTGTGTTTTCAGAAACTCTAAGAATAGACCGATCAAGATATTTCAAATTATTAATCATGCTTAGAGCATGTTGTTATTCGCATAAGAGGAGTGAAGGAACCAGCATATCAGGGAAGGTATAAAAAAAAAAGCTTACAATGAGATAAGTCTTCGAAGGTTCCCAAGTTGTGGTGGTACTGTCCCCGATAAGGCATTAATGCCTAGACTTCTGTTATTTATTTGAACATATTACATACAAATATGATGAAAAACAATGCTTGAGGTGCAAAAGAGCCTTACAAGTATTGCATTTCAGTCAAGTTTCCTAGGAAAGCTGGTAGAGATCCAGTCAGGTAGTTTTGCCCTAAATCTCTGCAAAAGTAGAGCTCATCTTGTTACTATCACTCTTTGCGGCACTTATGTTTCTTCTCATTATCATAGAAGTGGAATTGTCTGATAATTTAAGGATGAGAGATTTATGTTCATAAGATCATGCTATTTGAAAGTAGTTGGCTAAGAAGACTATTATCTATCCCAGAAAAATAATACCATCGATAGACAAAAACCATCTCATATCAAAGTAGTATCAGAAACATGTCTTAGCCAAAGCTGAATTAAATTTTTTTTAACGCAAACTCCCTCTTCAAAACAATTAAATTATTTTTTGAAAGTCTGGAAGGTCCAAAGTCCAAACATTGAATCGTACAGTCTCAGAAAAAGTAGTAGTTCTTACAAATCAAAGAGGTAGGGTAGGTTCTGCAGCTCTTGGGGAACAGATCCGCGCACATTTAAGGCATAAACCCTCCTGCAAACACACAAACAAACGAACACAAAACAACTAGTTGTAAGAGTGGTGATGCAGGTAAGTAAAATAACCTGAAATCTATGGATGGATTCAGGAAGTTAAAAGAACTCTAAACAAGCTAAGTCTCAAGAAAGATTATAGTGTCATACAGCTGAGTGATATGGCAGGTGTTGCTGTTGTTGTGAGTGCAGTCGCATTTGACTCCAGGGTTGAGATTCCGGATTTGAGTTTGATCGGTAGCAGCACCAGTGCATGGGTTACCACTGAAATTCCAAGCAGATGATGCCCTCAAACCCCATCTCCCTAGGATAGCGTTCAGTGCCAGAACTGCATCCATTTGCAGAAAGTAAAGTAAATTCAATTGTTTTCATTAAAAAACAAAACAAAACCATATGATTCACGCCCATCATACACTGAGAATCCCACTTGGAAAGATAAATGACCCTTGTTCAACCTAACTAGTGCACAAACTAGGATTTATGTTGAATAGAAATTGGATTATCAGGCAATCAAATGAGTAGTATTGGAAGGTCAAAAGTCAGTCAGCATCAAGGTACTGAATGCTAAATTATATTTCGGAAACTCATTTGGTTGTAATTATCATAGTAGGGGATCGAACAATGGCGTAGGACTTTTTTTGTTGTTGTATTTGGTTAAAATTATCATAGGCTGTATGCGAGTCTTTCAAGTGTAAACTAGAACTAGAAATCGTTTGCATACGAAGTTGTTGATTGTCCCGGCTTGATATACATTTCTTTTTACTCTACCAATCTTCAAATCTGGAACAAATAGAATCAGTACAGTAGGAGATTAAACAGAAAACAATCCAACAGAAGAAATGCATCTGTAATTTTCTTTTCTGAAGAGAAACAATCTGAAAAAAAAAAAGAGTTTTATTCAGATCCTGCTACTGAGTCCCTTTTTGGTTAAAAGGGAATGAAAATGCTTTAGAAAACCTAGAAAAGGGCTGGTGCTTACAAGGGATAAATTGTCCATTCCCTTTCTTGAGAAAGGGCAAAAAAAAAAAAAAAAAGGAGAGATTTTGCATCGACACGTACCTTCATTTGGGTCTGTCGTAGCGTTAGTAGCGTTAGCTTGAGCTGCAACTCTCCCTTGCAAGAGGAGCAGAGGAAGGATGAAGAAGAACAGCAGCTGAGCTCCTGGCCAAGAGACATGGGATTCGCGCGCCGCCATTTCCCTGAGCTAGACGACGATGAAGATGAAAGAACAGTTGCAGGGGCAAATGCCGACGCACTTAGATGATTAATATAGGGAAGTCAACGAGTGTTCGTAAGAAGGTTGTTTACCTTTTGCAGTAAACAAATATATTAAGTGCTAAATCTATGCGTAAACAATAGACGATTCGTTTACCGCCAGCAATAGATGAAATCCAACTGGAAGATTTGCAGTAGTCCAAAGATTTAATTATCTGTTCAGATCTTTCTTTCAACAACTCGTGTGCATGCAAATTCAACGCACGCTAGCTATTTTCGTCTCTCTTTTTCTCTTCCATTAGCATACATTGTATGAATGGAATCGATCAAATATCTAAACTTTATCTGAAATTAAATTATATTCAAACACAATAAACGAATAGCTAAACCTCCAAAAACCCATTATATTGAACAAAATATACAGACACTCATTTCCTTTTCATCTCTAAGAGATTTCTCTTCTTTCCTTTGTTCTTCCTTTTTTCATATTTGCTTTCTCGGTTCTCGTTAAAGATCATCGAATCCCTCCTGCTCGCTCTATTCATCCTGTAGATGAATAAAGAAAAACTGCTCAAAATTCTTTTGCTAGTAATTTTCAGACATGGCCTTGTCAGTTGGTGTGCCAACTTGACTTCGCGCCGCCAAAATATGAAAATTTAATTTCTCAACTGCGCGACGGGAAATTTCGTCTTTCTTTAACTCTTTAATTCTGAAAAATTTCGCCTTTTTTGAACGGGCAAGTTTGAATTTAGTTCCTGTAAACTTATCTTCCAATGTTGCTCTCATCATTTTATAATATATTTTTTTAATAAAAATCTCCAAATCTTTTAGTATAATATGCAACAATTACATCGATTAAAACAGTTAAACACAGTGAATTGAGTTTAATTAATATTTATTACAGTGCCATTTTAGATAAATGCGCTTAACATAAATTTATATTACAATATAATGAAATGTCATTTATTAATATAATATAAATTATAATACGATATAATGAAATGTAATTTGGATTACAATATTATATTTGAATAAAAATTATATGTAATATTGGATTACAAAGATAATTATATTCTTTTATTTGGTGTCCATTATAAAGACGGTGGGAATCGATCGACGATGACGACGACCGATCGGCGACGATCGACGCATGGCCGGGCGATGTGAATGATCGATGATGACGATGACCGGCGACCGATCGTGCATAATAGATGATAACGATCGACTTCGATTGTTGAACATCCAACACTTTTCAAATTACGATTTGTAATGTAATCGGATTACATATATTTTATTTTGTAATTCATATTACAAAATTTTAATGACTTTTATAATTCAGATTATATTATATTAAAATTTTAAAACGATAATAAATAAAATAATTAATCTTATAATATAATCTGGATTATATTATAAAATAGATTACGATCTACCAAATGCAATCCTAATTCTGAGTAATTATTCTTTCATACTCTGCGACAAACAATGTGAATTAAAAAAAAAAAAGTGCATCGTTATTCGAAGTAATATCTTTGTTTTTTTTCCCCACAGTATTTAAAGAAAAAAAAAGGTTTAAAATACTCGTCGTTATTCCTTTCGTTATCTAAATGTCATCTTCTCACTCAATGAATTTTGTCATTCATATTTAAAAAGTCTAATTAGAGTGTTTCTAACAAAGACGTGATGTAATTGCTTTGTCACCTTCTCCTTTCCTTTGGTGATATAATTAAAAAGTATCCTGAATTTTTAACTTAATTTTTTGTTTGTGTGTTGGCCATTTTACCAGCGCACTTAAATTTTCATATTTTTCATATATATATTTTTTTAAAAAGTACATTTCTTTCTCAAAAATATCTTTCACTTTTAAAAAGAAAAATCTTTAAAAAAAAAAATCACCACTACCCATGGATAAGAGCAATCGTGATCTGACCGTCATAAGATCAAGTGGCCCCTATTTAATCATCGTACGACTAGGTTGCCAGACCGATCACATGATATGTATCCATTCAAGATATTTTTATCCTACGATCAAGTGAAAGAGATATTTTTATCGAATTAAAAATTAATATGATAAAAAAAATAAATATTTATAAAAAATTTACAATCTTTTAAAAATTGATTCTTATTTTTTTTAAATAATTTTATTATTCGTACTAATTATTTAGTCCTCTAAGAAAGACGATCAAGCTGTGCGTTCGTTTTGATCGAATGACCAAATCGTACGATTGTCTGACCAATCGATTAGGCGACCTTAATTATGAGACCAGATCACATGGTCTCTAGTCACGTCCGTTTCGTGCCTCAGTCAATCAATTCTTAGCCACTCAATCAAGTCGCGACGATCGTTTTGTCATGAAAAAAAAATATATAAAAATATGATGTGTATTTAAAAAAAAATAAGAAAATTTAAATTCTCCAAACGAAAAAAAAGAAAAAAGCTGTCATTGTTTGCTCGTTTGTAGGTGATAATATAAATGTCATAATATTTTAAAGATGTATGCAATAAATAAATTAGCTTGCTTAGCTATCAAGACCAAGTGAAAGTAGTAAGATACAAAAATGGACCAATTCAAGTAAGACAACTGAAATTATATTCAATCTTGATTTGTCCTTTTTTTTTACAAAAAAGAAAAAATAGCATTGTGTATTATATTTAAGTCTTCCATCTGATTAAATTTGAAAGTGATTAATTCGGTCCATTTTCACCTATAAATACTTTTTAAAAAAATAAAAAAAAAATTATGTACACTAAAAAAAACTGTCACCGTTTGCTTGTTAGTAGGTGATAATATAAATTACATAATATTTTAAAAAATATATGCAAAGAAATAAATTAGCTTGCTTAGCTATCAAGACCAAATCCAAACAGTAGGATACAAAAGTTGATCAATTCAAGTAAGACCACTGAAGGCTGATTCTTTTTTTTTTTAAATTAATTAGTACTATGTATTGAAGACGATCGATTTGATTCCGCGTAAATTTTTCATCGATAAAATATTTAAAATATATATATATATATATAAATTTATGTATGGTCGAAAAAATTTGATTGAAATTAATGTGTTTAGCTATCAAAGACCAAATCCCCAAGTAGTAGGATACAAAAGTTGATCAATTCAAGTAAGACTAGTGAAGTTCAATCATGATATGGATTGATTTTTTTTTTTTAAAAAATTAGTACTATGTATTGAAGACGATCGATTTGATTCCGTGTAAATTTTTTATTGATAAAATATTTTAAAACAAATAATATAAAAATTTATGTATGGTCGAAAAAATTTGTTTGAAATTAACTTGTTTAGCTATCAAAGACCAAATCCCCAAGTAGTAGGATACAAAAGTTGATCAATTCAAGCAAGACGATTGAAATTCAATTTTGATATGGCTTTATTTTTTTTATATTAATATTATATATTAAATTTTTGATATGATTAATTTTTAAAAATGATCCATCTAATTTCATAAACAAATTTGATCGATTATCAAAATAAATTCAAAAAAATACCATAGATATTTGAGAATGCCGAATTAAAAAAAAAAAAATCAAACTCATTGTCTACGCAACCATTTCATTTTTTTTATCGTGAAGCAAGGGCATCCTACATAATTAGGTGAGATTAGCTAGGGGCATGGTGCAATGGTAAGAGTGAAGAGACATCCTATAAAAGAATATAATTTCATCTCCTGTTGCGATGTCGTTCGACGATAAATTTAAAAAAAAAAATCCATTCAAACGATCTATGGCTTAGGAGTTTGTACGTTTTCGACATTTGACCGTCGTTCAGAAATGACGCGACTGTGAAATTTGAGTTGAATCGTAAAAAAGCTACGAGCATTTTTTTAATTTATCCTTAGTGATCGATTGAGGCCACTTGAGCTCTGACCTATTCAGTCAGTTGTTATCGAGATATCTCGAAGGTCCGTGAAACAAAATTGATCATTCTAAGAGATTAATCGAATCGAAAATTTGAATATACCGTTCTAATAAAAACAAATTAAGATGAAATGAATATTAAAAATTTTAACGAGTGCGCATGTACGGAACACAATAAAGAATTCATTGTTAAATTAACGGGGAAAGTTTGGAGCTTTGTACGATCAAGTACCACTAGATTTGACTTCACTATAGTTGCCGATAAAGAATTCATCTTTAAATTGTTTGTAAAGGTTTCGACTAGTTAGAGTCTCAAGCCTGGCACCATCAGAGACCAAGTCGAGTTCGACTCGATTTTACTGAGTTGTGCTCGAATCGATCGACCCAATAAGCATCAAGCTCAAGCTTTACCTAACTTTAGAACTGTACAAAGGATGAGCATCTCGTCTATGATAATTTATCTCTACGATAATTTCTTCGTGCTCGTATTTACGGTTGATTGATAGTGAAATATTGTCTTTTCGGAACGATTTGTTAGCTAGAATAATATACAAATGGTAAAAAATTCTCTATCAATGAATTAAAGGATATAATCCTCTCTGTGATTTTTTTTTTCCCACTATCAATAAATATCAAGCTCAAGTTTTACCTAATTTTAAAACTGTACAAAGGATGAGCGCCTAATCTATGGTAATTTATCTCTACGATAATTTCTTCGTGCTCGTATTTATGGTTTATTGATAGTGGAATATTAAAATATAATCTTCTCCAATGATTTATTTTTTTTCACTATCAATAAACATCAAGCTCAAACTTTACCTAACTTTAGAACTGTACAAAGGATGAGCACCTCGCTTATGGCAATTTATCTCCACCATAATTTCTTCACATCATATTTATGATTGATTGATAATGGAATATTATCTCTTCAAGATGATCCGTTGACTATAACAGTACATAAATAGATAGAAATTCTCTATTATTTTGATCAACGAATTAAGAGATATAATTCTCTTAATAATTTATTTTTTTTCACGGTCAATGAAAGACAGATGATAACTTTTTGCTGCTTGAGTTGAAGCAAAGCCACGAAACAAGGAGAGAAATCAACCCCTGATAGCCCGCAATCACAAGCATTATAAATCATATTCTATATCTTGGATAACATAAACAAAAGATCCAAGCCGCCATTTTGGATGAAAACTAGGGGTGGGCTAAGACCACGTGTGAAGCCCGACAAGTAGGTTTTGCTAAGCTGGGAAGCTTAGCTTGCGTCCCCTTGTACCTACCACAGTACTTGGACAGCCTTGATGTGACAAGCCGCAAGCCCATTGTCATCCCTTTGCCCTTAGTTAATAGAGTAAATAAACCGTCAGACGGATACTGTTTTATGAAAAATTAAAATTGTCAATTTAATAATTTTTATCGATTTATTTAACGATTATTATGAGAAAAATAAATTATAAAAAATTTTATGAATCCATCTGAATACAAAAAAGAATTTTAGATTTTTTTCAAAATCAATTTATAATATTTCTATAAATATTATCGTATTTTAATTACTATACCATTTTTATGAGAACAAGATTGATACTGAGCGAACAGAGTGTTTTGTTGGATTGGCACAATTAATAATTATATCAATATTTATTGTATGAGATTTTGATATCAATTTATATATATATAAAATATTTTATTAATTTTTTATGTAAAAAGATTACTGTATAAAGATAAATTTTTTCGGGATTTATTATTAAGGATGAATAAAAATTCAATTAAATTGAACAAATGGATGGAATCAAAAAATTTCATTCGGTTTATTTAGAAATTTATTTTTAAAAAATATCATTTTTTTATTTATTCGATTTGTTTTCGATTTCGAAACTAAAATAATCGATTAAACCGAATAAAAATTTATTAGTCGACTGATTTATTATATAAATCGATTGATTAATATAAATCAATTAATTGATATGTCAATTGACTGATTTATTATATTAATTAATCGATTGATTACTCTAAATCGTAATATAAAAATTATAATTTCATCCTAATTAACTTGATAGCTTCTCCATCATCGATCGATCGATTAATGATAAAAAAAATTAATTAATTCGATTTTCAATTTAATTAATTATTTTTTTATCAGTTCGATTTATTCTATTTTCATTAGAAAATTTATAATTAAAAAAAATTGATTTATTATATTTCAATTTAATCAATTCTTATTTATCCCTCAGGAAGTCGATCATCAGAAAAAAAAATACACAGAATTGAAATCGATTCGATTATTAACCTTATTTATCACTCTTCGTTGATTATTTATTCCTCTTCGTTGAGGCAGAAAGTCGATCATCAGAAACAAAAAAACACACAGAATTGAAATCGATTCGATTATTAACCTTATTTATCACTCTTCGTTGAGGCACGAAGTCGATCATCAGAAACAAAAAATACACAGAATAGTACTTTGTGAATCATTGATAAATGTAGTTCTTTCCACATTTAATTTGCATGAACTTTAGATCACTGTATATTAATTTTCACCATTTTAACTTGTACACAAATTTCACATTTGTTGCTCAAGTTGAGTCCAATAGTTGAAAATAATTGGAGGAGTGTTATTGCTCAAATCATATTCTACAAGGGTTGTATTTAATTACGCGAGACATACCTCGATGATCATCAGATAATAAATTTGAATAAAAAAAAGAAGCAAAAATCAATTTCCAAGATACATACCCATGGAAATGACTCCTATTTAAATGGTCTTTATAAATTGATCTCGAAATTTATCTCTTTATATTATTGTGGAGCTCACATTGAAAGACGCTCGAAGCATTATCACCTTTTTGCATTGTATTTAATTTGAATAATTCTCATCCCTTTCCTAAGAAGCCTTTATTCTTCGCAAGTATGAGCTTGATGGCATCGAATAATGACATATTAGAATATACGAACAGAGTATTTCTTTATCGAATTGCTTGACCCAAACTAGAGCTGTTGAATTTTAAAGAACTCTTTTAAGTCTGATGGGCATGTTTGGAAGTTTTGACCCATTCGAGTTGGGTGGATCGATGTACCTGTGGGGATTCAGTCGAACCAACTTGCGTCTTTAGACATGTTTTCAGGCTGAATTAAAATATAGTTCGATCAATGTCGAATCAATAAGGCTATTCAACTTTCATCCAAATAAAAATTAAAGACTTAACTGAGTGTTCATGGTACCAGCCAAATCCTAGTACTGATTTGCAACGCTGATAATCAAATTTCACCTTCCTCCTCAATGTCATTGCCTCCGATTGATTGCATAGATAATGGTCTGGTTTCAAAACTTTCTTTGCTCCAGCTGTGTGGGAGGCTCAATCGGTTATTTGAAGCATCAGTGTTGGCATCAGGTTCAAAGCTGCTAGTAACGTCCCTATGTTGCCACAGAAGCAAATAGCTAGGCCTTTCGGGAACATCTGGAACTTCGATGTGTCCTATCAACATGCTCATGACTCTCGACATTGTCGGTCGACAAGCCGGTGATAATTGGGTGCAAAGCAAAGCTACACCAATAACCCGGAGGACCTCTTCCTCATCGAATGATGCCAGTGTTTCATCCAACATCTCCAGTTTGTGATTGTTCTCGAGCAGGTTCCAGACCTAAACAATGAAGGAATTAACATTAGCAATCCTGATTCAACTATAAAGCCTTAGAATTCGGAAAACGAAAATTCTGGTTCTTCAATTGAATGATCTCTGATTTCTATTTAGTTAGTAGCATAAGAACATGTACCCAGTCGAGAAGATAGATTGTCTCGTGAGCATAACTTTCATCAGAGTTAGGCCTCCCACTAAGAACCTCCAACGCCAGCACTCCAAATGCAAACACATCGACTTTCTCTGATAGATGTCCTCTCAGAGCATACTCGGGTGCCAGATAGCCACTTCCACAAGTAATATTAGTGATCAACAGGAGGAAAATATGAAAAATGATGCAGAAATAGTTCTTACATTGTACCAGCAACCTTTGTATTCATGTGACTCAACTTGTCGTCGTAGAGCTTAGCCAGACCGAAATCTGAAATTTTAGGATTGAGATCGGCATCAAGTAGAATATTACTAGCCTTTACATCTCTGTGCACAATTCTCAATCTTGACTCCTCATGTAGATATGTGAGGCCTTTTGCTACACCTAATAAAATGTCGAAACGATTTTGCCAATAGAGGAGTAAATTCTTCTTACCTGCCCAACAGCATGAATATACCAATTTAGTGTGTTTATGGAATTTTACTATCAATACAATCCCAACATACCAAAAATTGCATTATCAAGGCTCCCATTTTCTAGGTACTCGTACACCAGAATTCGCCTGTCTTCATCGACACAGCAGCCGAGCAGCCTGACAAGGTTTCGATGTTGCACAGAAGATATTGTTGCAATTTCTGTCAAGAACTGGTCCTTTCCTTGGTTAGATGTTGCGGAGAGTTGCTTAACAGCCACTGTTCTTCCATCATTCAGTATGGCCTACATGTTCGCTAACTTGTTTCAAACTAGTTATTGTAATTGGTAAACTAACATCTTAGAATAAAAAAGTCATGCTACCTTAAACACTAGACCAAATCCTCCTTCTCCCAGTATATTGGCAGGATTGAAGTCTCCAGTAGCAGTCCTCAGTTCAGCATAGCTAAAGGTGTAAGGTTTCACATCGAGTCCGATCAATACTACATGAGGTTCCAACATAAATCAAAAAATGTCAATTAAGCATCGTACAGTAATATGTGGTAATGGCTTTTCGCACAACAAATACCTGAAGGTTGTTTGTTTGACCTTCTCCTTTTTTGTATCAACATAAAAGTTGCACATATAGCTAACAATCCTAAAACGACGACACCAGTGGAAACACCAGCAATCAAACCCTTGTGGCCTTTTTTTGAGTCAATGCCAAGTAGTTGGTTTGATACTGTAGGAACAAAATCTGCAGTGTGATTCCAAATGTTAGGAGTTGACATATCAATTAAGGAAAAATCCCAACTGTCAAAATAGCTACCATTCGGGAATACACTGATAGCTGAGATAGATGGGCCATAATATCCATCGTATGGTGTACAACAAGTACCCTTTCCAGCCCAAAAGAAATGGATTTCAAGAAAATTGTTGGTCACTGGAGCAATATATTGCCTGACAATGGCTTGATAGGATCTCCCACCAGCTTCCTTTCTTATATCAAAGTCTTTCTCTTCGCGAATACCCTATGAAAGTTAAGATAAACAGGAAAGGGATAATTGATTGCAAAAGACTGCAGTTCTTATAAGCCTCCAAGAAGGAGCCAAGACCGTCAGGTGAGCATGAAAATTCTATAGGTCCTAAGCTGTAAGTAAAGAATAAGTCTGATAGCTTCTAAATGAGTGAGAAATTTGAGAAGAGCATTAGAGAATGGTATGAGAAATCCGAGAACCCGAGCCTAGAATTCCTTAAACTTGCAGACATCTCAGGTTTTCTTTCAGATTCCGAAAGTCGTTCCTTTTTATGGTATCAGAGCTTTGGTAATATGCAAGGCTAAAAGTCCAAGTTCTAGGCGGAGGTAATCGGTTCATACTTTATCTGATGCTTTCTTCATAAAACTTTGAAATTCTAAGGTTTGTTCCTGAGAAGTAATTAGCGGGATGAAAGGTGGAGACTCGACATGCATCCTTGGTTCGGTTTTAGAGGCAACACTATTGGAGTTCTTCCCAGAATCCATCATGCCTACCAAGAATTGACAGAGATGTGCAAGCAGGCCACACTCCAAAGAAGTTTGAAGGACCTACAATTCTGTTCGCAGATTCCAATTCCTAGTTATTATCAAGGAGAAAGGAAGAAGTATGGACTGAGAAAAGCAAGCACTTATAAAGGGAAACCACACAAATCCCATGTCAGAGTTATTAAAAGAAAATACCAAAATGACAGGACAAGAGTCAAGAAGTGCAAGTGCTTCATCTGCGGAGAAGAAGGGCATTTTGCTAGAGAATGCCGCAATAAAGTTGGTAACAAAGAAAGGGTAGCAATGATCAATGATCTTGACCTACCGGAAGACTTTGATAGCTACATCAGTATCTCAATGCAAATTACAATGCCTATATGATTCTATATCCTAACAACTAATTGCTTACCGCATGAAAAAGGAAGAAAGAGAAGAAAGCATTCTCATTTCTGCATGTTGTTCTATGATTTTCTGAATTTACTAAAATTTCAATGGCAAGCGAAATGTGGGTTTTGGAAAAGAATCACAATTAAAATGGAAAACATATGCTCTACTTCAGTTCAGCCCACAAACTGTATGCCATAGTTATCAAAATAATTTTATTAAGCCCTTTCATGTTTCTGTTAATTCCTTAGTTATCACGAATATCAAAAACTATACCACTAGAATAGATAAATTCAAGTTTAGTTCCAGAATACATACCTGAATATAAATATCAAAGACCCTATTACCCGCACTTTTCCACGTAGGCGGATCATAGATAACAAACTCAGTAAATTGGAGCTTTATGGTGTAATTTCCATTCTCCAGACCAAAACCATAATACCTAAGTGACGATGGGGATAGTCTTGCAGTATCAAACAGTTCTGGGTCTAAAGTACCCTGGAAGTTAGTTGCAAGTTTAATTATATAATTAGTATCAGAAGCATCTGTAAATCTTCCAACGTTACTGACACCCCATCTAACTGGATCTGTAACGAAGTATGATGCACTTGAGAGACTTGCATTATCCTTCTCATACACTGTGTTATCAGATGCTGTAACTGGATAACTGCCTCCACATTTAACCGCAAAGGAATAATCTAAAAATTGAATTAAAGATGAGGTAAAATCAAACAAAAAATGTTCAAATAAGTTCGTATAAGAGGATTTCACAAAATCTCAGCAATAGGGGCGATCGTTTCTCACAGTTTGGAGAACCACGATAACATGGCATATCTCGCTGAAGACATCTTAATCCTGAAGGCAATTTACTGCACAGCAAATTGTCTGAATATTACTAGAAGAACAACAAATCAACTAGAGAAGAGAAAACTAAAACATAACAGAATTTTGTGATGTGCTAGATAAAGAGAATAAACCTGCTGTTGGAATCATCAATTACAAAGTTGTTTGCCGCCAAATTTCTGAGGAGGAATATTGCTGATTAAGAGAAGAGTGACTTGCAATTGTAAGAAAAGAATATTCTTAAATGCATCAGTTTTGTTCTATTTGATAATCTTGGCTCAACCGCTACATAATATCATGTACTTTCAGGGTTTAGGGGGAATGTTTGTCTTAAATGGATAAATTTTGTTTACAGGTTAAACGAGTACAGTAGACAATCTAAATGCAGGCAGGCAGGCATATTAACATTTTCTTTAGTAGCCATAATTCCTCATGGATGTCACATCGGCGATTTAACGAAGGATAAATGAAAAATTTGCAAACGCTAGGATTTTACATGAATTGAGGAAATTATGATAGATTTGAAAAAAAAAAAAAAAAGATTTGCTAGGTTTGAGAAAAACATGCTTCCTAGATTAATAAATTAAAACAATATTCCATGGTCATCAGTTCCATCCGCTTGTTTGATGGATGATGTGACATCTCAAATACTTCAAATGAAATACAAATCAGTGTTCATATCGATGCATTTTTTTTTAAAAAAAAGAGGGATGCGAGATTCGGGGTTTAGTTGTGTTCCCTAGTTTAAAATTTCGATCCGTGTCAATATTTTGATCCACAGTCGGAATATACGATTTCGACATCATTACCGTATCCATAGTATTAAATTTCGAGTCGTTTCGGGCGAAACATCCGATTTGTTTCGTTCCGACGAGGAACCGGCATGGCACACGAGCGAAATTCCGGTAAGCAGCCAAGGCAGCGGCGGAAGACGATGGCGATCGCGTTCGCACTGCACGAATGCGATCGCGCTCGCAGTCCCGGAACGCGATCGCATTCGCGAACGAGCTATGGGAAAACGATCGCCTCCGATAATGGTATCAGAGCCTTCGAACCTAGGGATGAATGAACAACAAGCTAGAATACCTAGATCTAGCCACAACATCTGGTAGAAAAATACAAACATTAGACTTAGGAACACACCACTGTTATCACAGATCTAAACAAACTTCACATCAAATTCATTCAGAACATTTCCACCTAAATACCATAACAGACCTCATCATCGGAGGAAGTTTATCTACAACCACAAACTTTCGAGACCTACATCACGTTTCAGAACTAATAATAACTACTCTTAACAAACAACAGAGTCAACTCAGTGAAATAAGCCAAAACATCGAATATCTAAAAATCTGCCAAGAAAGTCTAAACAGAAGAATAAGTCAAGTCAACTTTATAAATTTACCCAAAAGAAGTGATCTTCTAAATCTCACTAGGGTTTTGAATCAAAATCAGCCCAGGAATTTTGAGATTGAAAACAAGGACCTTTTAGCCAGAGTAGAAAAATTCCTAAAAACTATAGAGTGCCAGTTCAAAGAATTACAAGAACAATTAGGAGATCTTCTCCTTAAATGAACAGACTGAATTTTGAAAATACTTATTACGAAGAAGCTTTGGAGTACGCGCAAATCTATACGAAAACTCGTGAAGACGGATATAACAAAGTAGAAGTACCAGGAAAAGCAGACCAGATCCAAATACAACAAAATAATACAATAATAGCACTATTAACCTCACTACACCATAGGATCACGGTACTAGAAACAAAAATCCTTAATATTGAAAGAAATACAGTAGAAGTAGGTAATATAAGAAATTGAAATCAATCTATCGAGACTCTTAGTAAAGATTTAGGAAAGCTCTCCACAGGAGGGATAATCAGAAGAAGACCTTCTACATACTCATTTATAACATACCAAGTGAAAAAATGAATAGGACAGCCGCTAACATATTCTCTGGGACATCCAGAACAATTAGAGGACGAAGATCCTTATCAGAACCTCCCTCAAGTCTAGCTTGGCTAGATAACCTACAACACAACACAACAAATCAACATAGAATAGAAGAAATCATAGATATAGATTGAACAATGGAAACGTTCTCTAATGAACAATTAAACATCCTTAATCCCAGAAGACTATATGGACGGAATCTACTGTCCTTTACAAACTCTGTCTATAGACACCATAGGGTGGAAGCTTTACACCTGCCTGACGGAGGTGAAGAACGACTTACCCTTCTGACAGAAGAAGCAGGAAGACAACTACTGCACAAACAACATAATTACATACATCTAGGACTAATAGTCTTTGGAATTAGAGGACTAACCAGGATGAAGATAGGAGCCAAAATACTATTAGTCTTGTATGATTCTAGATTCTCAGATAACAAAGAGAAATCTATTATTGGACTAATAGAGGTAGATATGAACAACAATAGCGGAATCACATATATATGTCCAAATTTTAACATGACAATAAGAGACTTTGTTAAAGACATCAAAATAATAGCACAAGGAAAGAGTTATGGAAACTTCCAAGGCAAAAATATACAGTTAGACATAGTGTTTTTAGGGAAGACAATGAACTATATGAATAACAATTTTAAAATCCAGATAAACGGAATGATAGAAGCTCTCAGCTCTAAGGGAACAAATTTCTTAAAACCAAGAGAATATAGCTCAGAAGAATTAGCCAGTTTAGAATGGAGTTTAAAACTGGAAGAAGAAAACCCAATAACAAAACCAACACAGTCTATAATGTACAAAAACAGGCGCGGAGAATTAAGTATCAGGTTCTCAGGATACCTTACAAATACGGAAGATGGAGAAGATGAACCTGAACTCGAAACAAACCTAATGAATAGAGAAGTAAATTACCCAGAAATGCTTAGAGTATTAGGCAGAAAACACCTGGATGGAATAAGAAAAAGAAAAGAAACAAACTTAATGAACAGAGAAACCAGGGGTATATTTGACGACCTAGGAGGATACGTATACAAGCCTAGCAACAAAAACAACATGACACTTAAAGAAATAAAACAGTTAGAGATACAAGAGAAAAGCAAAGGCAAACTAAAAATAAACGAAACACTAACACTAGATGAAGACGGAAACATCTTGGTTCTAGAAGAGTCGGCACATGGACACATGAATTTTATGGACACAGAATCAACAGCCACATCTAGAGTCCAAACTTCCCCAAAAAGTACCATGGGTACATTAGATTATGGACAAGGACATCCCCCAAGGAGAGCAGCCCCTCCTTATACCAATAACAACCCACTCCTAAGAACGTTAGGAAGAAGAAGACCAATAGAACAGACTTTCTTTGGCACAGGATCAGTATTACTAAATATCACTGAATGTGACCCACAACTATACGACACCTACCTAGAACAATGGATGGTATCAGTACAAAGAGATTACTTAGCAAAACACGAACTTGATATAGAAACAGGAGAAGTCATGCTTAGAATAGGAGAAAATTATTTAGGAGAAACAGCCCGATCATCTTGGGAAGCATACAAGAAGAAATAGTAAAATTGGCAAGTAGAGGAAACAACATACTAAATTTACATTATTGATTCAGAATTCTCACGTGAAGAGATGCTAATCTGAGTTTAGATATTAGGCAAAAGAAGCGATGAGAGATCTAGAACAAATCGACTTTTTGGTGATCATGATAAAAAAATTCTGCAATGACTTTCTACATCTAGCATCCATTTCAAAAAACTACTATAGTACAGATGTAAGAGAATGACTCTTTAGCAAACTGCCAGGAGAATTAGGGAAAGAGATACATAAGTCATGGACAGAAATACATGTGCCAGAAGAATACAACAACATAGGTGTCAGGATACAATACATAATAAATAAACTTAAAGAAAAATGCATCTACATCCAAATACAAAAGCAACTTAAAAACCAACAATATGGATTTTGTAAACAAATCTACACCCAAATGATATGGAAACAACCCACGGAGGAGAGGTAAACCCAGAAACCAAAAGAAAACCAAAACAAACATACTACTTAAGGAGAAGTAAAGCGAAAACCGTATCTAAATAAAGAAAAACATGTTAGGAAATTTAATCCGAAAAACATACTCGATCTAATAACATGTTATGCTGTAACAATGAGGCATTTATCATTGACGTGTCGAATAGAAAAAACTTATTTACAAGAGAAGCTGACTCTAGTAGCATCTGAATGACGAAGACTTAGTAAGTACAAACGGATGTCTCGGATAGATCATTGATATACTCAGTAGCGTTGGCGGACTAGAAGAAATCTCAACAACTAACTATTCTGCAGTAAACTCATTCTTAGAAGCGGACGAACTAGGCAAAATTTTAACGGATAAACTGGCGTAGACAAGGCGAGAATGGGACCCGATTACAATTTTGAAAACAACTATATGTTTAAGACAGACCCGACCAATCAGCATGTACTACATCGGGATTTGAGATCGAGGTGACCGTATACCATGCTGTTTGTGGATATTTCCTTCACTAAACAAAGGGAACTTGTAGAGTTTGTAGACAGCAGTTGTGTAATTATTGCCTATTCGTACAACACCACATAAGTATACCAGAAACATCTACAAGACAAAGTACTATGAAAACTACTCTACTAGAAACTAGGATATCGGTGTTAGAAACTAGGATCAATATTCTGGAAAATGAAATAGAACTACTTAGACAAAACCTACAACTTTGGCGATTTTGAAGGAGAAACAAACAAATGTAATAACTTGACGTGAGAAACTAATATGGTTTTGTAAAAACACAGCGTAATCTTGAAATCGTCGACTAAAAGTGCGGTGTATTTTAAACATACAGGACATGAAATAAAAATCTAAGCCTTGCTGAATCACAGAGCAACAAAGTTGACCCTAGATCTAAAGGCAATACAAATGTGCTCCTAAAGAAGTAATAAAATATACATCGGAGACGATGGTCGATTACTGATTTGTGGCGACCGCCTTTGTCACACCTTTATAAAAAATGCACACATTAAGATCTACAACAATTGTGGCCAGTATAGCAATGCTATATCTATACCACACATCTGGGTAAGACCTTTAAATCATCCAGATCTCCAGCTTATCCTAGGACTCCAATTTCTTCTGACAAAAGATAGAGCTCTCTTTCTATCACCAGATTATGTATTTTTCCACTCCAATCTCATAAACTCTCCCGTTTTGTCAGAATATCCCTCTTCATTCAGAGCCCCAGAAAAAGAATGTAAGTGCCCTACAGGAGGTAAACAAGAATGTAATTGTAAGAACCAACAAACAAACACCTATCAAGATAACCAGGAAACAGATAGTGAATTAGAAATAGACAGCGAACTAGAATTAGACTCAGACATAGAAGAACCCCAACTAGTCAATACAACATACATATTAAAACAAATTAACACCTCTGACGACCTAGATACAATAGTATCTAAATTAGAAAAAATCGAAATCATAGGAGATGACCCTACAAATCTTGACAAAAAAACAAAACGCAGTTAAGTATAATTAACCTTGCTTAACTATTAAGGCGCAGGAACTCAAATATACAAATTAGGAAACAGAAAAATGTAAACTCCATATAAAACAAATGCTAAAAATGAACATCATAAGGAGATCTACCTCTCTGACAGAGTCCAGTCCATAGTAAATAAAAGTTCGAGCAGAAGAAAAGAGGACATCTAGAATGGTCTTTAATTATAAAATATTGCCGATGTATGATCTCAGAAGATTTCGTCTAAACGGATTTTGGCATATTCAAAGAGACAAGATTTAGATTTTTGCCTACATACGATGCGTTAATTTTCAAATGAAACACACGCACATCTTCACATGTTTTACTCTTATAGAACGCTAATTATATCTAAAAGAAACTAGAGCCACTGCATCAATTTTTCTTAGAGTTTAGATAGGTACAATATCATCTGACCCATATCTCAACAAAATTTTTGACAAATAGAACACTAGGGAGCTTTTACACTTATCGACACATCGAAATTAAGACAAGATTATCAAAGATCGACACTATACTAAGAAGACAAAAAGTTTCAGAAAGACATTTTAACAACAAGATATCGAGTTAGTTAGTTATAAAGAGAAGGTTAAAAACTTAGGCTCTCCCGTTGGACACGATTACCTAGTCTAAAAGCAGACGGTGAAAAGAGATGTGGAAAAGTCTCGCTTAGGAAGCTAAGTATGAAGCAAAGGCCCAAGAGAGTCTACATGTAGATATGCCTCGGGAAAATTTCATGAGAAAGGACACTAACATCCTAGATCATTTAAATCTAGCAGTCATCATCGTCTTGAGGCTTTTATTTGTTCGTATGTGAAAAAGAAATTTAATCTGAGCAGATTGGGCCATAGTCAATACCAACAAGCAAAACAAAGAAACAGCTCTCTGCGAAAGACTGGATGAAATTTACAGATTCATTAACAAAGGCATGAAAATAATAGGAACACATTGGGAACCAACAATTCCCTTAGACACTTTATTCTAGATTATTAACATGATGCCCTTACGGAGAGAGACAAAACCTCAAAATAATTATACCACAAGACAATACAAACAAGTTACAAGAATATACTTGTTGAAAGAACATACCTCGCACGTGAACAAACAACAATAATGACAACGACAGAACAATACATGAACATGTCAGCTTCAGAGTAGCTTCACAGATAAGAGTAATAAATACACTCATCTATTACACACATCTTAAAGACATTACCAATGAAGACAAACTGAAATACTGGTATTACGTACAGCTCACGCAGATATACACAGGAAGAAGCTAAAAATCTCCTCTAGATGAAGCAAAGGAGAAGAACCTTTGAGGCTCAATCGGAGGTAGCAATCAAAAGAAGTATGACAAACTACTTCGCTCCTCAATAAAACAAACATCTACGAAGATAAAGCCAGCAAACTGTCAGAGTCAGTAAATCGTGAAACTATTGCGCCAAAAACCGGAACGGCCGGATAGATATGGCGTGACAGTCCGATAGATTTAGACATTTGTGTCAGGCGAAGCGAGCGGAATGGAGAACCTTCGCATCCTACGAAGCCTTGATCGGTAAATCGATTGACCTTGACGGTCACGCTATTACGTGAATACAATCAAGATAAAAACAAAACAAATTTAAAGATTGCATTCTGAGAAAACATTGTCGGTTAATTATATATGCCATAAGAAAGCAAGTATAGACCATACATTTAGAGAGCAGAATAACCTCGTTCATGCTGACCGTTCTCAATACGGGTTCAGCTACATCACTGGCCTTTCCACGCAAACTTTCATCCGAACGAATGCTCGAAATGCTCGAGAGTTACTTATACGTTCAATTGAAAGTTCACCACCGATAAAACCACATAGAGCCGGCCAGTCGCCATGTGGGATCGAGAGATCATCATAAACGAAGCTTTAGAAGACGTATTCCCAGTTTACCTGGATGAACATTGGGAGCGGTATTTTCCTTCCGAACAGCAAAACACGAGAGCACTCCGTGAACATGGCTCTGGGATGATGCCAAACAGCAATTTGTATTGATAGCGAAACTTTCCACAAAAATTTATCATCACATAGGGAACCCAATTTTTCCCATTCAATTAATAAATCGAACTAAGACACAGACAAAAGACACTAAAGTGGATACTAAAAATCCACTCAATACGAATACAGAAATATGGCGAAAAGGAGGACAAGAACTCACACGACGGATGGTCAGCTCAGCCTCGACTCGAAAGGAATCTAGACATGATGGAGAGTTGGCTCACGCACTTGCAGGATTTTACTCGTGAAAGAATCATATAAGAAGTGTAAAAGAAGAAACAAAGCATACATCACAGCACCAAACGTATTACTTCCAGCAAAGCGAAGTCATAGCATTACTCGTAGGCATCCCTTGAAGACTACCTTAGTTTTGTTGTGAGTGTTAGTTAGTTTTGAGTTCAGCTTTCTTCATCGTATTGTAAGTTGATGTGTGTTTACTTTAGTAAGAGTCATTTTGAATGTTTTTTTTTGTGTGCCTTTAAATTCGTTTTCTGCAATTTCCTTGAATGCATTGTAGTTTCTCTGAATATTAAGGTTGTTCTTCAAAGTCAATAACCTTAATATTCAGAGAAACTACAATGCATTCAAGGAAATTGCAGAAAACGAATTTAAAGGCACACAAAAAAAAACATTCAAAATGACTACAGGACTCTTAAAGTAAACACACATCAACTTACAATATGATGCTAAGAGAGAAACTGGACTCTGGAACTGGAACACTCTAACACTCACAAACAAAAACTAAGGTAGTAGTCTTCGAAGGGATGCCTCTGGATGTAGAGTGGCTCCTTTTATAGACTTCCTTTGCTTTGAAGGGAAGTAATCTGTTTAGTGCTTGTGATGCTGTAAAGCTGACATACTTGTTTTCTTTTGACAGATGCTTTTTAGGTGTCTCTGTACGATGATTCTTTTCTGAGCTGTAAAGTCTGCAAGTTGCGTGGTGAGGTCAACTCTCCATCATGTTGTCTAGATTCCTTTCTTGAGTCGAGGTGGTGGAGCTTGGACCATCTGGTGCTGGTGGAGTTCTTGTCCTCCTTTGTTGTTCTGCCATATTTTCTCTGTATTCTTTGGCCGTAATTTGAGTGGATTTTTTTAGTATCCACTTTAGTTGTCTTTGTCTGTAGTGCTCTACTAGTTCTGGATTTTGTGTATTAAATTTGAATGGGAAAAATTGGGTTCCCATGTGTGATGGCCAATAAATTTTTTCTGCGAAAGTTTCTGCTATCAATACAAATTCGTAGCTGTCTTTGGCATCATCCCAGAGCCAATTTGTTCCCTGGAGTGAGGCTCTCCAGTGTTTTGCTTGTTCCGGAAGAGGTACAGCTGCTCCCCAATGTTCATCTGGGTCGCTTGGGAATATGTCTTCTAAAGCTTCTGGTTTGTAGATGATCTCTCGGGATTTGAGTTTTATGACGTGTCTGGCTGGCTCTATCTTGTGGTTTATCCATTCGGGTGGTGAACTTTCAATTGAGCATGTGACATAACTCTCGAAAGTTTCCATTTCCAGGAGCATTCGGATGACATTTCCGAGTTTGTATGGAAAGGCTTCTGTGATGTTATGGGCTTGAACCCATAGTTCATTGAGAATGTCATGGTCAAGCAAGATGAATGGAGTTATTTCTACTCCTCTAAATTTTTGTATATGATAGACACTTAGGTCTATACTTGCTTTTCTTATGGCATATTATAATTGGCACTGACAACCATGTTTTTCTGTAATGCAATCTTTAAATTTGTTTTGGTATTTTATCTTGAAGTTGTATTCGGCCTCGTAGAATACCGTGATACCTGGTTGAAGGTCAATTTGTACCCATTGTAGTGCTTCTTGTAGGATGTGGAAGGTTCTCCATTCGCTTTACCTCGTCATGCCCTCGTATACGTACACTGTCTGGTAGATCGAGAACCGCCATATCTATCTGGTTGGTTTGGTTTTTTGCCGCAATAGGCTTCACTGATTTACCTTTGTCTGCGACTGTTTCTGCATAGGTTTGTTGTGGGCTTGTCTTCATGAGATGTTTGTTTTTTATTGAGGAGCTTAAGAAGTAGTTTGGTCATACTTCTTTTCGGATTGCTTCCCGGGCTACCTCCAATGATTCAAAGCCTCCCAGTTCTTCTCCTTTTGCTTCATCTAGGAGGAGATTTTTAGCTTCTTCCCAGGTGTATAGTCCTGCGTGAGGGCCTGTCATAATACCATAGTAGGTGTATCTCCCTGTTTGTCTTGCTGGGTTGTGCATGTCTTTAAGATGTAAGAAGTAATAGATGAGTGCATTTATTACTCCTATCTTGTAGGAAGCTACTCCTGGAACTGTTGGGACGTTCCATATGTTGTCAATTATTGTTGTTTGCATTTGTTCCATGTGAGGCCTATGTTCTGTTCTGAACTGTTCTTCCATGCGGGAGTATATTCTTAACTCTTGTGGTCCGATTCTTGTTGTCTTGTATTGGCCCCATGTTCTGGTGGGTGTAATAATTATTTTGAGGTTTTGTCTCTCCATCTGTAAGGGCATCATGTTAATAATCTAGATAAAGTGTCTGCAAGGGAATTGTTGATTCCCTTAATGTGTTCCCATTGTATTTTCATGCCTTTGTTAATAATTGTATCTGTAAATTTCATCCATCTCTTTGCAGAGAGGGTTCGTTTCTTTGTTTTGCTTTGTTCATGGTATTTGACTATGGCCTCACAATCTGTTCGTATTGTAATTTCTTTTTTGTCACATATGAACAAATAAAAAGCCTCAAATGTTAGGTGTCCTTTCTCATGAAATTTTCCTGAGGCATATCTACATAGACTCTCTTGGGCCTTTGTTTCATACTTATTGGGCTTCCTAAGCAGGACTTTTCCACATCTGGTTTCACAGCCGTCTGTTTTTAGGACTAGGTAATCTGTATCCAATGGTAAGGAGAGTGTCGGTAAGTTTTTAACCTTCTCTTTTATAAGCTTAACTAACTCGATATCTTGTTGGTTAAAATGTCTTTGGCCTTTAGGGCTTGTCTTGTTGTATAGTGGTCCACTGATTTTCCCAATGTCTTTGATATACTGTCTTGCGTAGTTGAGTAATCCTAAAAAGGCTCTAAGGTCCTTAGTGTTCTCTATTTTGTCCGGAAAATTTAGTATTTTTGTTGAGATATGGGGTTGTAGTGATATTGTACCTTTTCCTATCTCGGCTCCTAAGAATTCTATGTGTTTAGTGGCTAACTGTAGTTTCTTTTTAGATATAATTAGGCCGTTGGTTTCTATAAGAGTAAAAACCATGTGGAGATGTGTCATGTGTTCTTGTTTGGTTTTTGAGAAAACCAGCACATCATCTATGTAGACACATGTAAAATCTTTTGTCTCTTTGAATATGTCATCCATTTTTCGTTGGAATATCTGGGGTACTACTTTTATGCCAAACGGCATTACCAGCCATTCGAAATGCCCTTCTGGGCAAGTGAATGATGTCCATTCTATTGATTCTGAGTGCATTTTTACTTGCCAAAATCCTGATTTCATGTCAAATTTTGAATACCATTCCGAGTTCTGTATTTTGTTGATTAGGGCTTCTTTGTCAGGTATTTTGTATCCATCATCATGACAATTATTATTTAATCTTTTATAATTAAAGACTATTCTAGATTGTCCTCTTTTCTATTCTGAACTTTTATTTACTATGAAGGCTGGACTCCTGTGTCTAGAGGTAGATCTCCTTATAATGTTTATTTTTAGCATTTGTTTTATATGGAGTTTACATTCTTCTGTTTCCCAATTTGTATATTTGAGTTCCTACGCCTTAATAGTTATGTCTGGGTTAATTATACTTAACTTGCATTGTGTTTTGTTTTTGTCCCAGTATTTTGTAGGGTCATCTCCTATGATTTCGATTTTTTCTAATTTAGATACTATTGTATCTAGGTCATTAGAGGTGTTAATTTGTTTTAATATGTATGTTATATTAACCAACTGAGGTTCTTCTATGTCTGAGTCTAATTCTAGTTCGCTGTCTATTCCTAATTCACTATCTGTTTCCTGGTTATCTTGATAGGTGTTTGTTTGTTGGTTCTTACAATTACATTCTTGTTTGCCTCCTGTAGGGCACTTACATTCTCTTTCTGGGGCTCTGAATAAAGAGGGATATTCTGACAAAACGGGAGAGATTATGGGATTGGAGAGGAAAAACACATAATCTGGTGATAAAAAGAGGGCTCTATCTTTTGCCAGAAGAAATTGGAGTCCTAGGATAAGCTGGAGATCTGGATGATTTAAAGGTCTTACCGATTTAAAGGTATAGATATAGGATTGCATATATAATCGTCACAATCAGAGATCTTAATGTGCATTTTTATAAAGGTGTGACAGACTAAGCATTGCCCACAAATCAGGCATCGACCATCGTTCTCGATGTATATTTTATTACTTTTAGGAGCACATTTCGATCGCTCGAGATCTAGGGTCAACTTGTTGCCCCTCGTGATCTAGCAAGGCTTCGATTTTTATTTCACGTCCTTGTATATTTAAAAATACACCGCACTTTTAGTCGATCGATTTCAAGATTGCACATGCTTGGTGTTTTTACAAAAACCATATTAGTTTCTGCTGGTTGGGTTATTACATTTGTTTGTTTCTCTTCAAATCCTTCAAAATCCCGTTGTTGTAGGTTTTGTCTAAGTAGTTCTATTTCATTTTCCAGAATATTGATCCTAGTTTCTAACACCGATATCCTAGTTTCTAGTAGAGTAGTTTTCATAGTACTTTGTCTTGTAGATGTTTCTGGTATACTTATGTGGTGTTGTTCGAATAGGCAATAATTACACAACTGCTGTCTACAAACTCTACAAGTTCCCTTTTTGTCTAGTGAAGGGAAATATCCACAAACAGAGCATGGTATATGGTCAGCTCCTGATCTCAAATCCCAGATGTGAGTACATGTTGATTGGGTCTGGGGTCTGAACATATAGTTGTTTTCAAAATTGTGTAATTGGTCTCATTCTGTCTCGTCTACGTCAGGGTTTATCTGGTTAAAATTTTGCCTAGTTTGGTCTGCTTCTAAGAATGAGTTTACCAGAGAATAGTCCGTTGTTTGTGGGATTTCTTCTAGGTCTGCCATCGCATTACCGAGTATATCATGATCTATCCGAGACATCCGCTGTACTTCTACTAAGTCTTCATTCAGCATACGCTACTAGAGTCGCTTCTCTCGTAAATAAGTTTTTCTATTGGGACACGATGATAAATGCCCTTGTTGTTACGCATAACATGTTATTAGATCGAGTATGTTTTTTCTGGATTAAATTTCCTAACATGTTTTTCTTTATTTAGATACGGTTTTCGCTTTACTTCTCCTTAAGTAGTATATTTGTTTCTTTTTCGCTTGGGTTTACCCTCTCCTCCGTGGTTGCTTTCCATATCATGGGTGTAGATTCGCTTTACAAAATCCATATCATTGGTTTTAAGTTGCTTTTGATTTGCGACGTAGATGCATTTTTCTTTAAGTTTATTTATTATGTGTGTATCCCGACACCTATGTTGTTGTATTCTTCGCACATGCATTTGGCCCATGACTTATGATCTCTTTCCCTAATTCTTCGGCAGTTTGCTAAAGAGTCGTTTCTCCTACATCCGCATATATAGTAGTTTCTAAACGGATGCTAGACGTAGAAAGTCATCGCAGAATTTTTTATCATGTAGACACCAAAAGTTGGATTTGTTTCTAGATCTCTCATCGCTTTTCGCTTAATATCTAAACTTGTATTAAGATCTCTTGTGAGAATTCGTGAATCGCATAATGTAAATTTAGTACGTTGTTTCCTCTACTTGCCAATTTTATTATTTCTTCCGAAATTTCTTCAGATGCTTCCCAAGACGATCGAGTGCTTCCTAGATAATTTTCTCCTATTCTAAGCATGGCTTCTCCGCTTCTATATCAAGTCTGGTTTTGCTAAGTAATCTCTTCAGATCGATACCATCCATCGTTTCTAGGTAGGTGTCGATAGTCAGGTCACATTCTGATATTTAGTAATACCGATCCCGTACAAAGAAAGTCTGTTCTATTGGTCTTCTTCTTCCTAACGTTCTTAGGAGTGGGTTGTTATTGGTATAAGGAGGGGTTGCTCTCCTTGGGGGATGTCCTTGTCCATAATCTAATGTACCCATGGTACTTTCTGGGTAAGTATGGACTCTAGATGTGGCTGTTGATTCTGTGTCCATAAAATTCATGTGTCCATGTGCCGACTCTTCTAGAACCAAGATGTTTCTGTCTTCATCTAGTATTAGTGTTTCGTTTATTTTTAGTTTTCCTTGCTTTCTCAGTATCTCTAACTGTTTTATTTCTTTAAGTGTCATGTTGTTTTTGTTGCTAGGCTTGTATACGTATCCTCCTAGATCGTCAAATATACCCCTGGTTTCTCTGTTCATTAAGTTTGTTTCTTTTCTTTTTCTTATTCCATCCAGGTGTTTTCTGCCTAATACTCTAAGCATCTCTGGGTAATTTACTTCTCTATTCATTAGGTTTGTTTCGAGTTCAGGTTCATCTTCTCCATCTTCCGTATTTGTAAGGTATCCTGAGAACCTGATACTTAATTCTCCGCGCCTGTTTTTGTACATTATAGACTGTGTTGGTTTTGTTATTGGGTTTTCTTCTTCCAGTTTTAAACTCCATTCTAAACTGGCCAATTCTTTTGAGCTATATTCTCTTGGTTTTAAGAAATTTGTTCCCTTAGAGCTGAGAGCTTCTATCGTTCCGTTTATCTGGATTTTAAAATTGTTATTCATATAGTTCATTGTCTTCCCTAAAAACACTATGTCTAACTGTATATTTTTGCCTTGGAAGTTTCCATAACCCTTTCCTTGTGCTATTATTTTGATGTCTTTAACAAAGTCTCTTATTGTCATGTTAAAATTTGGGCATATATATGTGATTCCGCTATTGTTGTTCATATCTACCTCTATTAGTCCAATAATAAATTTCTCTTTGTTATCTGAGAATCTAGAATCATACAAGACTAATAGTATTTTGGCTCCTATCTTCATCCTGGTTAGTCCTCTAATTCCAAAGACTATTAGTCCTAGATGTATGTAATTATTTTGGCGTTCGCGATCGAGCGCCAGGAAAGTTCTCGCGCTCTGGGAGCGCGATTGCTCGCTGAAATGAGCGATCGCGATCACTGCGAAAACGCACAAATAATAAATATTTGGAATCAAACTAATAATAAATATTTTAAATAATTAAATATTAATATTTAAAAGATAAAAAAAATATTAAAATAATATCGAAACGGACGATACGGTATCGAAACCGTATCGTTCCGGTCGCAGACCGAAACTTCGATACGAGTCGAAATTTTAAACCTTGACCGTATCATACTGTACTGATATGGTTTCAATATATTTTTTAAATATAAAATGTATTAATTAAAAATAAAAAATTGAACTTAAATATTAAAAAATAATTAAACAAAAAAAAAAGAAAAAGAAAAAAGAATGTCAAATAATTGTAATAGTACGACTAATTTAACTAGTTTTGATTGTATAAATTAAAAAATAAAATAAAATTTAATAATAGAAATATTATTATTTATACGACAACCAACTACAACAACAAAATATAATATAATATAATATTAGAAATATTATTATTTATAATAAATAAATAAATTTATGAAATATTTTTAAATTAATAGAATAATTTTATTAGATTTTAATTTAAATCTCAAACTAGGAGTTGATAAAATTTATTAACCTAAATTTTCATTAAAAACCAATGGTTTCTTTCTAATTGATTTTCTATACTCACTCGACGTTCCTCCATAGAGGTTGCAGTGATCCTGCAGCGGTCTCCATGACCCCGCGGTGGCCGTCTTGGACCTCCGCGACCCCATGACAGTGGCCCCGGGCCTCTACGGTGATCGGATTGCAATGAAATCACGATCGAGGACGCTGTAGATTTGTGATCGCGATTTCGCCGTCGATTACTGTTGCTGTCGTCTTGCTGCAGCGAAATTTTTGCATGTTGATGTCGGTCCCACGTCAAAATGGTAAAATTTGTCAATTGATGACACAGGTCGACATTTAAAACCTTGAACTATTCGTTGTTATAATGACATGGAATATGATTATTTGAGATGCCATGTAATCAGTTTGTAAAGTACATGAAAAAGAAATCAAATATGATAGACTAAACTACTTAAATTGAAAGTTAAGGATAAATTTGTGAGAACCTCAAAAGCATAGCATATTTTCAGTAACTAACCCAATACTAATACTGAAATGGGATAGCGTCAAGAAAATTTTAATATAAAAGAGGTTCCTATGTTCAACATACAACTGCAAATTTTGTTGGCTAACCCAAGAGGGAAAGGTTCCTGATAATTGATTGTAGGATAGATCTCTGCAAAGCAAGAATAGCTATGGTTGATAAGAATCATGCAAATATTGGCAATTGAACTAAAAGGAAAAAAATGTAACGAACTTCAATCATGTATATAAACTGAGAAAGACGATACATATTCATCAGTGAATTGGTCTTTTGCGCTGGTAAATTTCCAGATAGACTGTTATTTCCAAGAAATCTGATTGAAGAGAAGTAAAAGAGAGAAAAAAAAGTTATTCAATTCTAACCAAGTCAATATATCTAATAATCAATTGTAAGGTTGAATCGAGCTTCTCACAGGTAGGCAAGTGAACTCAAACTGAAAAGGGACTGAGGAACTTCCCCTGATATATTGTTGAAACTCAAATCCCTGCAGACACATATAATGGTGAAAAGTATATTCACTACCAAAATGGGTTAAAAATTGGAATTCTTAATTGGACTAATTGCCACAGATGACATATATGCTTACAATTGCTGTAATCTTCTATAATGTGAAAAGTTTGACAAAAGAGTATCAGAAATCCTGCAGTTTCTTAATACTCTGCAAGAAAAATAATAACATCCATTTAATATGCAGGAAAATTTTTGGCTAAACAAAAAAGAAATTGGGGTTTCTTACAAAGTGCTGAGAGAAGTCATGTCACTTATAAATTCTAAAGAAGAACTCCCATTTTTTATATCTCCTATTCTTCTGCACCAGAAAAGTCAAATATTTTGTCAATTAACTGAGCATACATAGTTCAGAATCTTTTGTACTATGATTCTTTTGTGTGCAACTGAAACTCCATCAGAAAAGGAACATTTGCTGTGCAATGAAAAATACCATGGGACATTATGAATCTCAATTTTAATTTGCATAGAAAAAAAGAACTTACAGTTCAGTTAGTTTGGTAAGGCTAGAAAAGCTTGTCGGAATTGGACCTTCAAAGGAGTTACCTTGAAGCCGCCTATAAGGAAAATGATAGCTATACTAAAAAATGTCTTGGAAAAATGATCACAGATGGATTGTTTATTTTTACTTTTAAGATATAATGTAACATGTATAAGTCAAATATATAGCTGAATAGAATAAATGATTCAAGTTAACTCCATGGTTAATTTTTTTCCCATAGGATAGATGCTAATAATCGCAAGTTGTTCTCAGCAGGTGCATGCATACACCCACCGATGCCGCCCATTCATACACACAATCACATAGATACACAAGAAGTATGCCGACCCATGCACAGAGATAGAATTAATATAAGGAGGCTAAGGGCCCTCAATCGAGTGGAAAGATACTGAGTTTGCCAATTAAGATAACTTCAAATATTCAAGATATATACAAATATCAAGACCAAACAAATAAGATATCTACACTATAGCTGGTGTCATTCTAGCAGGAAATTTGTTTTTAATAAGAAGCATTAGATTTTTCCCTTCTCTCCATATGGTAATCAAGGGATCGTGATAGGAGTCCTTAGGGTATGAACTTCAGTGTGGAAATTTACAAAGCCTGTCTTTTGTAATTAACATGTCATCTTGTTAGGGAAGCTTCTCTGGTGGACCATGCATTTCTATGATGAATACTATTGTTCTTGTGTCAACTATGTTCACCATTTACAGGATTGTCACTACTGTAGAAGAAAGTACATGCATCTAAAGTAAGTCTGACTTTGTGAGAAAGTCAACAGACCAAAGAGGTTCAATTGTTCCTCTGCAAGCAAAGAATCCTCTATCTTGATTTAGAAAACCAGACTAATTTTTTATTCAATTGGCAAATCTAGGGAATATAAATTAAAATTAACCTTTTTGCATATCTTCTAACACACACAACAAAGGAAAAAACTACAAAGAAGGCATGAATTTTTTTGAGAAAATACTACACGATTATAAGGGCATAATCCTTTGTAGTGTATTTTCAACTATAATGTACATCAATATGTATTTTATAATACTTAATGCAATTGCTAGAACACATGGTTGGCCAAATTGACCAATTCCAATGCAAATCAACCAAGTTGAATCGGTTTAACAATAGCTAATCTAATTCAGGCTGATTTCTTGACCATGTGTCAAAGATCACTGATATTTGCTCAAAGATCAAAGAAATTGTGTCAAAGTAGGAAGGGTCATGATTTGTTCAAAACTGCCCAATTTCTTGCCAACTCAAATAATCCAACTTGTGAAGAAGAGTTGGTATGGAGAAGATAAGAAATCATAGAGCAATAAATCTCCATCATATATCAGTAAAGAATGTCCATGCAAAGCCTGCATGAAATGAGCCACTACTAGCCATGGGATACACAGATGATGAGTAGGTGGGGAGCTACAAGAAGAGTAGACCATTAGTTTATTAATATAAGCTATGAAATCAATTCATCAACAACAAAGCATCATCCCATGGGTCGGCTATATGAATCCTCCTACGTCATTGAGTTTTATCCCCTCTATATCATTATCTATATTTAAAATAAATTTTATCTTGCTTTATCATTGTTAATTAAGTCTTCTTTGGTTTTCCTCTTTCGTGCTTAATTTATATATTTGTAGTAGTTTCGCATCGCCTAACTAGAACATGTACTAGTCGTCTAAGTATATGCTCATACCATCTTAAATATATCTCTTAGAGTTTTTTCTTAATAGGTGCAACTCCAACTTTTGCTCTAATATTTTCATTCCTTATTTTATCTATCCTCCTATGTCCACATATTCATCTTAACATCCTCATCTCTGCAACTCGCATCTTCTACTCATGTGCTCGAATCATACTCCAACATTCAGCTCCATATAATATAGCAGATCTAACTGTCATTTTATAATTTTCAATTTTAAAAGTACTTTACGATCACAAAGAACACTCGATGCACTCCTCCATTTTAACTATCATGTTTGTATTTTGTGTAAGATATCTCTCTCAATCCCTCCATTCTTTTACAAAATTTATCCTAAATATTTAAAACTTTCAATTATAAACAACTCATTATCTCCTAACTTAACAATTATCTCATATATCTAACATTATTAAATTTAAATTTTATATATTCTATTTTTACTCTACTAAATGTAAAATCTTCTGCTTTTATCATTTTCCTCCAATATTCAAGTTTAGCATTTACTCCTTCACGTGTCTCATCTACTATAACTACTACAACTGACTCGGTTCGCCACGCTGCAAGAAGGAATCCATCATTACACGCCTTACCTTGCTTTTTGCAAGAGTTTCGATTGAACCCGTGACTTGAGGTCACAAGGCAGCAACCTTACCGTTGTGCCAAGGCTCCCTTCTCTTTACATGTCTCATCTACCAAAATAATATTATCTATAAATAACATACACCATGGTACCGTATCTTGGATGTGTCTAGTGAGTTCATTCATAATTAGTGTAAAAAAATTGGGACTTAAAGTTGATCCTTGATGTAATCCTATCTTATGGGAAACGTTTCGGTTAATTCTCTTTGTATTTTCACTCTTGTCATTGCATCCTCATATACATATCCTTAATTATTTCAATATATGTTATATCAACACCTTTATTTTCTAAAATAGGGACTTAAAGTTGTGAAATCAATTAAAGAGGAATTATTGTATTTTAAAAAAAAAGGTAGCATAAGGCAAGAAGCTCCCGCCATACGAGATCCCGAAGAAGAGTCTATTATATGCAGTCTTATCTTACTTTGTAAGAAGTTGTTTCCAAGACTCGAACTCGTGACCTCTAAATCAAAAGGCAGTAACTTTATCGTTGTACCAAGGTTGGTGCACCCATGGTGAATAAACTCCTCCATGGTCAATCGCAAGCCTAGATAAAGGAGAAGAGTTACATTAGGTTGCCAGCGGACAACCAACATTAAAATATAAGCAAATATTATATATGGATCTATCAAACTATTGTATTAAATTGTGCTTATTTTTAGGTTATTCACCAAAAGGAACTTCTTATATAGTCTGACTATAATGTCTTCTCAAGGACCATTACATCCCCATGAAAATTTAGATGTAGTTTAAGTGTAATTTTATATATGCAAGAGTTCTTATACCCTAAGTTGGATAAGAAGAGATATTATAAGAATGTCAATTATCTTGGATTTGGAATATAGAATGTGTAAATATTCACCAGCAAAGCAACGAAGATAGTAGATATGACGATTAAGAGAAAAATAAATATTTTATATTTACAAAAGACAAGATGGATAGAAGAGAAGACAAAGATGATAAAAATTTAAGTTTTAAGTTATGGTACTAGGAAAAAGTAGAATGAGAAATAGTGTAGCTTTTATTGTCGATAGTTAGTTAAAAGATAAAATAGTAGTAGTTAGGAATAGAGACGGGATTATAACCCTCAAGACAATGGTAACAAAGGAAACCATCGATATAATCAATATATATGCACTTCAAATAAGATTAGATAAAGACACCAAATATTGATTTCAGGAAGACCAAGGAAAATTCTAACAAATGAGAAAATTTTAACGGGAGTATATCTAAATGGAGATATAGAGCAAGAAATTAGGGTTATGATAGAATGCATGTGGGGCATGGTTTTGGACCAAGAAATAAAGAAGAAAAAACATATTAGATTTCACAAAAACATACAAACTTATAATAACTAAACCACCCTTCAAGAAGAGAGGAGAAAACCTAGTTACTTTTAGAAGTGTGAACAATAAATCACAAATTGACTTTCTGATAGTAAAAAAGATGGATAAAATTTTTTATAAAGATTGCAAGATCATTCCTAAAAAGAACCTAACCATCCAATATAGGTTAGTAATGTTAAATATGTGCCTCAAGTATAATATTAGTAGAAGGAAAATGTACATAAGCTCCTAGAATAAAGTGATGAAAATTTAAGGATAGGAAGCAAAGTATCTTTAAGGAGATAGGAGGGGCACAAATATTAAGAGACATATATGTCAACTTGAAAATGACATAGGATAAGATAACATCAAATTTGGAAGAAAAAATCTATAAGTTACTGTACACTTGTAAGAACGAAGAAAATTTTAAAAAATATACAATAGCTAAGAGATCAAGAAAACAGTGACTGAAGAGGAAAAAAATATTTATAAAATAGTTAAAGCGAGAGAGAGAAAAAAAGGATATGTAGAGAATTCTAGACGTTAGCATAGTATATATTGAAACAATTAAAGATATGCATGAAAATGTAATGACAAGAGTGAAGATTCTAGGTAGATTAATAGAAGCATTTTCTATTTAGATAAGGTTACATTAAGGATAACTTTAAACTTTTGCCTTTTTACACTAGTTATGGATGAATTCACTAGACACATTCAAAACACATTAGCTTGATATATATTATTTAGGGATTACATTATTATGATTCATGAGGCATGTAAACCAACAAATGTTAAATTTGAATCTTGACAGGAGACATTGAAAGTTGTTAAATAATTGTTAAGATAAAAGATGATAAGTTACTTATAACTGAAAATTTTTAAATACCTAGACTTGTTTTTGTAAAATGGTTGAGGGGTTGATAGAGATGTTGAATATAAAATATAAGCAAGTTGGTAGAAATAGAGGAGGGTGTCAGATGTTATTTGTGATTGTAAAGTACCTCTAAAACTTAAAGTGAAGTTTTACAAAATGACTATTAAATTTGTTATGTTATATAGAGTTAAATATTAAGGTATGAAGTGAACAGATGAATAGAAAATAAAAGTTGCAGAGATAAAGATGTTAAGATGAATGTACGAACAAACAAGGATGAATAAGATAAGAAATTAGAATATCAAAGAGAAAGGGTTACACTTATTGAGAGAACATTCCAAGAGATACATTTAAGATGATATGAATATGTAATTAAGCAATTAATAAATACTCTAGTTATATGATATGAAACCACAACAAACACATTTATCAATTAAAAGAGAGAGAGGCCAAAAGACTTAGCACAATAAAATAAGAAAAAAATCATTTAAATATAGATAATGATATAGTAGAAAATTGAGCCCAATGGAGTAGAAGGATTTGCATAGTTAACTCCACTTAGTGGGATAAAGATTTGATTGTTGTCGTTATATATCTAAGAAGAATTGTGAACATATATATATATATATTATAATTTCTTGAAGATTCTTCCAAGGGTCATGTTTATAAATGAGAGAGAATTTGACTTCTTATATACGAATTGTCTTATTCGTTAAGATTCCCTTAGACTAGAAATGCTAGAAACATCTTGATTTTACATTGAGCGCTAATGTTGATGGTTAGAAATTAGATTTTTTGGATTCCCAATGTCAAAGCGAACACCTAAGGATAGTTTGTAGCTACCTCAGAATTATCGAATACTTGAAACATGTTTATAGAGTATGCATTACCATCTAACACTAGATTGAATGATCCACAGATGATTTGTGCATCATATGTGATGACGAGAATACTTAAAATATCTAAGCGAGAGGTGGCTAGATCTGTAAGCAACAACCAGATAGATAGATAGATTTGTAGATAAGGTGACAAGGGCAAAGAAACCATTGTGAAGACATTCTTGATGTCAAGTTGATGAAGGAGCTAGTGAAAGATAGATACCAAGAAGAGCAAGAAGCAAAATAAAGTGATTTTGGCCACTAAGGGAAAGGTAACATAGACTAAGAAGTGTAATCCTTAGCAATTAAACTAGCTTTGAGGTAGTCAACAATGTCATCTAGGAAAGTTAATTTGCAACCCATTATGGACTTACCTCCTTAGCATAAAGAGCATTTACCTAGGATTGTAAACGAGTAAACCCAAGCCAAAGGTAACCAAATCAAACCGAGTTAAGCTAAGCTAAGCCAAAAATTGACCAAGCTACAAATACAATTGTTCAAGCTTGGTGTTTTTTTTTAGCTTGAGTTTGAAGGGGGGCCTTGCATAATGGTAAAGCTGTCGTATGACCTGATAGTCACAAGTTTGAGTTGCAAAAATCTCTTTTAATGTAGAGTAAGAATGTATACAATAGATCCTTTCCTGAGACTCTACATTGGCGGGAGTTTTGTACATCAGATTATCTTTTTTTTTAGCTTGAGCTCGACTCGAGTTTAGTTCATTTAGATGTTATCCAGCTTTTATTTCTTGTTTTTCATTTTTAAGTTTGTTTGGTTGATTAATGAGCTTAATGAGGGCCTCTTTGTTTATTTACCATTTATTTATAAATTTAATGAGATGTGTTTTGATGAACATGGTTCATAAGCTTTATTTATAGATATTATTAATGAAAATCATTCGCATATGGTTCACATTTTATTCACAAATATTAACGAGTCACACATATATGTATTTAAGCTTTTTCATTTAGTTGTTCCAACTTGTTTATTTAATTGACCTCGTGCATGTTGAATGAACATAAACAATCTCTTATCATACCGAACTCCAACTAAGTTACACGAATGTTTGGTTCGTTTGCACCCTTTCAACCACTAGTAGAAAGAAAACAAACTTGAAGTGGACACCCTGATCCATAGTTTTGTTGAATACTTTATTTAAAAATAGTCCATTGATTTTATTTTAATCTGCATCAATTCCCTTATTTAGGAGGTTCAACTATAACAAGAAAATAATAACGTGAGAAAATATGTTTGTTAAGATGTCCATTCTGAAAGAAGTAATTCATAGTGAAAAAAGTATGATGGGAATGAGAGATTATTGAAAGAAAACTCCAGCATTGAATCTTACAAGACAGTGAGATTTCTCCATTCCCCAATGAAATCAGGAACTCTACCCGTGAAATCACAGTTTGAAACCCAACTGCCACCAAAATGGTACTCCATGTTATATTTATATACATAAAATCAAAAATAGCCTTTAGTAGAACTTACAATATTGACAAGGTTTTAAGATTGGACAGAGTTTGTGGTAGCTCTCCACTGAGTCCAGAGCTATCCACATATCTATGCATTACATTAGAACAAATGAACTCAGATTGTATTAAATATCCAGAATAATGTCACAGAGAATTGACAAAAAAATGAATTCAGTAAGTATTAAATATCCAGAATAATAACATAGAGAATTGACGGAGAAAGAGAAACTAACAATCTCTGTATGCTGGCCAATTTTCCAAACTCGGGGGGGATGGTACCACTGAAGTTATTGTTTGACAAACCCCTGCAAGAGTCCTTTCCTTTTTGCTTAGGAAACATGATAGGTGGTAATTTATGGCCACTATAGCAGTAATCAATCATGTCTCTCATGATGCTTTGTATTATTACAGAATGATGAATGTAGAGCATACTCTTGTAGAACAACAAAGGAAACAAGAGAATCTTTTTCTTGGGAGAGAATATATTGGAGAAAAGAAATCTTACAGAGATATAAGTTCCTGAAGGTTTCCAAGTTCCTTTGGTATTGGCCCTGACAAGGCATTATTCCCTACGCTTCTGATGATGAACATACGAAGAAATTTGATGATGGCAATAATGAAAATAGGTCCATTGTTCTTTAAAAGGGACTTACAAGTATTGCATCCTGGTGAAGTTCCCAAAATATGCAGGCAGAGGACCAGTAAGGTAATTTTTCCATAGATTTCTGCAGGAAAAAGGGCCTTTATTTTTACAGATACTGAAACAGACATTTATTATTTTTTCACTGTGCACTAATTTGTACAGGAGTAAAGCTACGAATTGATGCTTCCAATAATGTAAAATATGCAATAGTAGAAAATAGAAATGGAATAGTAGCTTTTTACAGAGAAATAGTGTACTTGTTGGCTAAACAGACATCAGTAGACATGATTCCAGTACCTACAGGATTCCTGATAAAATAGGCACCATCAGTAGCATGGTACAATGTAGCAAATAATTTCATTATCTGTCATTCTCATCTGTTCAATCTGCATGAGCTCTAACTGGCTTTAATAATATTAGGAAAAAGACCAACAAAAGGCAACCTCTAAGCTGCTATGTTTGGATGTGAGATGGAAACATTCCCTATCTCACCTCTACGCTGCTATGTTTGCATATACATTGGAAGGAGATATCTCACAAGGAGTCTAGGATGTGGTGATCTGCAAGGCATCCAACTAACTAAATACTCGATGAAAGCATACCTCAAGACAATTAGACAATTAAGAGTGTACTCTCTGACATTAGAGTCTTAGCCATCACAGATCATGATTCTTCATTCAACATGGGAACTTCTCAATGAAATGATAATTGAACTTGGCCTCCGAACTAAATATTAGTGAACTTGGTGGGTCTTCCTCTTGGTTCACCTACTAGATAAATCTGAAATATAATTTATACACATTCGAAAATCAACCTATAGAATATTAGTTGTTAATGAGATTTGAACTCTAATTCGCTTAGTTGTTCTCTGAATGTTTTTTACTACACCACACCGTAAGGGCATAAAATATAAAGAGATCACCAACATAATTATTGATAGTTGTGCAAGTGGATTAGAAATCAAGGTGAGTCACGGAACTGTACATGTAACAAAGTCTACTTCCAAACTCAGCAACAATCTTAAGGTTTAAAATATCCTATTTTTGTAGTGTTAATTGGCCATGCCTATGCTAGGCAAGGTCGGGGCCCAACTCAGCCTGTTGTGTCATGCCAGGTTAGGCACAGTTAGCCCCATTTCAAAATACATCCAGAAGGGTGAAGCCCATTTTAGGTCATGCAGGGCATGTCAGTCCCATTTTCATTCTTTTCATGTCGAGCCTAGCCTTGGACAATTATGTTAAATTTTTATTATCAAAAAATTAAATTATTTTTGAAAGTTACTATATTAATTAACGACAATTTATCATGCCACTCACTTAGGTTTCACAAATAACTAAATCACCCACTATACTTTACATTACTAGAGAGTGCATTTATTCCCTAAAATGCCCTTACAACCCCAAACCAAAAGGCAAAAAAAAAACAATTTTTCTTACCTGAACCGAACCAAACCTAGATAAAAAATAAAAAAGTTATTTTATCAAACACTTTCATCCAAAAGTCATTGATAACCTTAAAAATCTTGGATTTATATCAAATTAACCCCATTGCTCTCCTAATAACACCTGAATTTATCCATTTTTTAAAAATAAATAGCCTTTTAGGTCCAACAATGAATTTTAACCAAAAGTCATTGATGGCCTTAAAGAGTTTAGATTTGTTCCCAATTTATATCATTGTACTCCCGGTGATCCCCTAAATTCATACATGTTTTTTTTTTAATTTGGAGTATTTTAGTTTCATCGATGGATTTTACCATAAGTGATTGATAACTTTTAAAGTAACACTAAATTTGAAGCTGCACCATTTTGTTCGTGAAACTCTCTTGAGTCTGATCATACTCAAGTTTGAGTTAAAATTCCAAAACTAAAAGTGCTGAAAAATCAAAATTTTAAATGAAAAACAACACTATATTGTTCCTGATACTATGAAGATTATAAAGAAGTAAAAAAAATTTAGAGTCCATAGTATCCAAACCTTCCAAGTCCAACAATGACTTTTGAGTTTTGACTATAACTAAACTCATTATTGGACCTAGACATTCCAAAATCAATTCAAATATGACTATCTTCTAAAAACTTTTCGGAAGCTAAAAATGTTGAAAAATTAAAATTCTATAAATATTTAAAGAACTTTGTATGCTTAAAAAAATTCAATAATTAATAAGTTTAATACAGTATAACTTATCATACTACATCCATCAGAATCATTATAAAACATTATGCTATATTGATTGTTGATTTTTTAAAATGTCATAGAGTGCTTTAAATCATTTAAATTTTTGTTTTTTAACAGTTTTAGTATCTTGAGAGTTTTTGGAGGATAGGTTTCCAAGTTTTTTTGCTCAAAGCTCATTGGTTGAGCTACATGGTCTTACATCTGAATTTTTTTTATACGTTTAGAATTTACACAGTGTTAGGAACATTATGATATTGTTTTTTAGTGATTCTGATACCTGTAGTATGATAATATACAATGTGCCAAATACGTTGATTGCTAAATTTTTTTTTACTAACCTCACAAAATACTTTAAATCATTTAGAATTTTGATCTTTTTTTAGCATTTTTAGTTTCTAGAGATTTTTTAAAATATAATGGTTTAGGTTTGGATTTATTTTTGGAATGGCTTGGTCCAACAATGAAATTTGACCAAAACCATGAAGCTGAGCATGATCAACCTTTGGACAGTGGCAGCAACAAAATGGTGTAGCTTTGAAATAAATCTAGTGTATTTATATTTATTAATGAATTTTGTCCAAAACTTAAAAATAAGAATTATGGATAGATTCAAGGGACCAACAAAAGTATGGATAGATTCATTAAATCTAGTGTCGTTGATGACTTTTGACAAAAAAGTTATTAATAGACTTAAAAGAGTCCAATTTTAAAAATAAGAATATGGATAGATTCAAGGGACCAACAAAAGTGCAACAATTTAAATTTAGAACAAATCTGAGCTCTTTAAGGTCATCAATAATTTTGGGTCAAAACTTATTGTTAAAACTAAAACCCTCGCACAAATTTTTAAGTATGGATACATTGGGTCATTAGGAGTGCAATGATGTTAATTTAATATACATATTTTTAAGGTCATCAATAACTATTGGATGAAAGTAATTAATGAAATAACTATATTTTTATTTTTATTTGGTTTGGGGTTTTAATAGGTCAAAGGGCATAATTTTGAGGAAAAAGTGTCCTTTGATAAAATGCAAAGTATGGTGCATGACAATTTATGAAACATAAGTGTGCAAACAAATTGCCAAAAAATTAATAATAAATTTTTGAAATAAAATAAGTGCTATGAAAATGGTTTTTATGAAATATATTTTATATTAAAAATGTTGGGCTAACTTGAAACATGGGTTGTAACCTTACACCTGACACGAACACACACCATGGATCAGGCACGCATGGGTCAAATTTAGCGCTACCCATTTGCTTAAGGGTTGTGTCGGGCAAAACCTGTTGCATGTCTTGCATGCTGAGTTGATAGCTTGGCCTATTTGCCACTCTAATTGTATTATGTTAAAGTTTTTATCTCTAGTGAAAACAATATAATTTTAGTATTGTATTGTGCAAACATTTGGCGGCATGTTTCAGCACACTTAAGCATGAATTGACATCGAACTCTTAAATTTGCCTCCAATTTAAGTTTATAGTAATTAGAAAGTTAATTAAGTTAGAGTTTTAAAGTAATAAGTTACAAAAATATAGAAAAGATCTTGACTAATGATTATTAGTTGCTAATATCAAAATGAATGTCAAGCATTAAATGAGAGTATTGGTTCTTATGAGATCATCCTCATGATTTCCAAGAGAAATCAAATAATACAACCAGGGCATCTACTATTGAAACTAGCTAGTTGCTCCACAAGTCTATAGATGTATTTTGGTAACAACTAGGCGTTGAACTTAGATTGCATAAGTGGAATGGGAGGAAACATAGGTGCAGGACATGGATGTCTTAATTTCTTTGACTACAATATCTCTACTTTTTAGTTCTCTTGGTGTTTTAAATGATGCTTCTCCTCGGAAAATTAAGAGATCTTGATTGCATAAAATCAGGAAATAATCTTGATTGTATAAAATCAGAAAATAATCTTTGGAAATCAAGAAATAATCTTTGATTTTTATTTCTTAGGTTTCCTTTCTCTTATTTTTTATTATATTTCTGCTCCTTGATTTAAGAAAGCTAGCATTCTGTATCTCCTATTTATTGATGTATTTTCTAATTGAAAAAATAAGAAAAAATTACTTTTCTTCCCGATCTTTTCTTTAGGGTATCAGAGCCTAGGTTCGATCTAGGGAGTTTTTTTATGACGAATCAAAATCGACACCATAAGAGGAAATTCAATGGTGTCTGGAGAGACTGTTGTCAACTCGAATTTCTACCCACCGGTATCTTTCAACGGTTCGACGGAGGAATCCTCTAATTCACTCCAAGTCAATATTCAACGTCTTAACGGGAAGAACTACACAGAAAGATCACAAGTTGTGCGGCTGATTTTGGAAGGAAAAGATAAACTTGGATATGTTACAGGAGAAGTGACAAAACCAACTGATGAAGACTCAAAATCTAAAGTCTGAAAATTAGAAAATTCACTGCTTATTGCATGGTTAGTCAATTCCATAGAGCCCCCTATTGGAAAGTCGTTTATGTTCTTAACCTGGGCCAAAGAGGTGTGGGAGGTAGCTAGAGACACTTATTCAGATATGGAGAACTCTTCGTAAATTTTTGAGCTAAAATCAAGGCTATGGCATACGAAGCAAGGGAAGCGTGATGTGACTTCTTACTACAATGAGTTGATAATGTTGTGGCAAGAACTAGATCTATGCTATGATGATGTTTGGAAGTGTATTATTGATAGTGTTCGGTTTATGAAACGACTAGAGAATGATCGAGTGTTTATGCTTTAGACGGAGCCCAAAAAGGATCTAGATGAAGTAGGGGGTCGAAGCTTGGGAAAGGCACCTCTACCAACGATTCGTGAGGCATTTTCAGAAGTCCGGAGAGAAGAAGCTCAACAAACTATTATGCTTAACAAATCTGCCTTAGCTTCTACTAACTCAAATTTGGAAAGTTTTGTCCTTGTTACTAAAGGTTTTCAAGAGGAAGCGAAGAAAGATGGCAAAAATTTTGAAAGACCATGGTGCCGCCATTGCAAACACCTGTGGCACACACAGGAAACATGCTAGAAAATTCATGGGAAATCCAAAAATTAGAAGAAAAAAAAAATGAACGGGTGGCAAAGATCGTGCACTTCAAGCTCCTATCTCAGATCTGTTAGACTCTTCGAGCTGCAAAAATCGCTTTTTATGTTGCGAAAACCTTGAAAGTCGGTCACGGATCCGTGCGAAGATAAATAAAATAAATTCATGTACTTGTTTAGAAACACTAGATCTACCTTAGATCTACATGAGAAGAGTCTTACCCTTGTAGCGACGCCCTTCGCTTATCCCGCTCATCCAAATGGTTGCTGGATCTCGTAGAGTGTCAAGTGTATACTCCTCTACACGTATCCACACGGACAAAAGGGTGGAGAGAACCACTTAGAGTGTGCTAGCACCCTTGGAGGTCACGACAATGGAGGAAAGGGAGAGAGCAAGAGAGGAGAGGAAGAAGAAGATGAAATCAATTCACCACTAATCTCTTTGGCCGACCACATTAAGGAGGGATAAATACCTCCATGTAATACCAAGAGTCATGGCTCTTGGTCTTCCTCATGAGGTGGCACACCATGATGTGTCCATGATGATGTGGAACATCATCATTGGCCGGCCACTTTGCCAAGTCACCATGAAGTGGCATTTGGTCAAGTCAAACTTGACCCTTCATCTTCCCTCTCAAGTCAAGTCAAACTTGACCTCTTATCTCCCATGGTTGATCAAATCCAACCTTTGATTCAAGTCAATTTAAACTAATGAATCTCTATTCATTAGTTTAAATTGACTCAATGAATCAAATTTAAATTAGACTCATTCAACACTTGAATCAAATTGAGTCCAACTCAATTAGTCTAATTTGGATTACTCTTAATCCAATTTGGTTCATCACATGAACCTAATCCTCTTGATCCATCATATAAACCTAATCTCCATCTAATTGCCCTTTGTGTGTGACCCTATAGGTTCTTGTAACGTTGGCAATGCTCCTAAACCGATTTAGAAACATAAGCAATGAGCGGTATCTAGCAACACATCATTGCTACCCAAGTTACAAGAATGTTGAGATCCAACATCACCTTTGTAACTACTAATTGTGACTCTTACAATATGTGACAATGTTCCTCTATCCTTGACATCTAGATTGAACAATTGAGGCATAGATCGTATCATCCTCTGTACAATCTATATCTTGAACTCCAAGTAGACTCACTCTAATCAAATGAGCTCAATATCTCATATTGACTCATTTGAGCATGGTCATGCACTTAGTGGTCTCACTCTATCAAGAATCATGATATCACTCCCGTCATATAGGAGGGATAGATCCCATCAACATCACTCACATCCCTCCGCATAATTTGTTACATACCCAGTAATCGTCTTTATAGTCCACCCATTTACGGGTGACGTTTGACGAAGCCAAAGTATGCAACTCCTTATGTAGGGAACCATGGTGACTTCAGGTCCAAGGACTAATAGTCATACTAATAATCACATGAGAAAGTATATGACACTCATATAACGATCCATGATACTTTCTCATGGCGGGTTATTCAGTATACATTCTCCAATGCATACCCATGTGTCAACTTGATATCTCATATCCATAACTTGTGAGATTAAGTCATCGAGTTGATCTACATACTAGTCTCTTTGCATTAACATTGTCCCTGAATATTAATACTTGACTAGGAATGATTAAGAGTAGATCGATTCAACCAATCGATTAATATAGATAAGAACCTTCTACTCAAGGACGTTATTATACTTAGTTATTTGGCACCAATTCAAGTAAGTATAATAACCATAAAGAAATGTCTTTATAAATATATATAGGAATATGATACAACAATCATCACATGATCGACTCTAGGGCTTTCACTAACAAGATCGAGAGGGGCAGTCTACTCCAAACTCATTTCCTTTCACCAAGGAACAAATAGACCAACTGTACAAACTCCTTAAGTCTCAAAAAACCCCTTCTTGTTCAATAGCTCAAAAAGGTAATTGCATGACAACAACCTTCCTTAGTGTCAATTCTAATCGTGCATGGATCATTGATTCAGGTGCAACTGATCATATAACATGAAAGTCAAACCCTTTCTCTTCATGAAGTCTTATACAGGTAACCAAAAAATTAAGATTGTAGATGACTCTCTTTTAGCCATTGCAAGAAAAGGTTCTATTGTAGTGTCACCAACGCTCACTCTAAATGATGTTCTTCATGTTTCCAAATTGTCTTATAATCTTTTATCTGTTAGTAAATTAGTCCATGATTAACATTATCAAGCTAATTTTTTTCTTCTCACTGTGTATTCCAGAATTTGACCTCAGGGAGGATAATTGGCAGTGTTAAACACATTGAAGGACTCCACTACCTTGAGGATGGATCTGAATCAAGAAAACAATCTCAACCAAGAGGTTCCTACTTTGAATCTATTTATGTTTCAAACAATAATATTATGTTGTGACATTTTAGATTGGAACATCCTAGTTTTCGATATTTAAAGCACTTGTTTCCTAAATTGTTTCACAATAAAGATCCATCTTTGTTTCATTGTGAAGTCTGTGAAATTGCAAAATGTCACTGCACATTTTTCCTTTACAACCATAATTCACAGTGATATTTGGGGTCCTAATAAGATAAGCACCCCCTCTAATAAGAAATGGTTTATCACATTTACTGATGATCATACTCGACTTTGCTAAGTGTATTTATTAAAGGAAAATTAGTGGTTGAATAGGTTTTTTAAAAAAAATTCAATATGGTGCAGACTCGATTTCAAACTAATATGCAAGTTTTCATAAGTGTCAATGGAAAGGAGTATTTTAACATGATCTTAAAAAAAATCCTTAAAAAAGGGATAGTTCATCACAGTTCATGTATAGATACATCTCAACAAAATAGTATTCCTAAAAGAAAAAGTAAACACCTCCCGGAGGTAGCCCAAACATTACTTTTTTCAACCAAAATACCAAAGTATTTATGGGATGAAGCTGTTTTAACTACTACATATTTAATTAATAGAATGTCATCTAAAGTTCTACAATTTAAGACTCCATTCAATACATTTACAAAATGGTTTCCTACTGCTCGTCTTTCAACTAATCTACCATTAAAAATATTTGGTTACACAACCTTTGTTCACGAACATGGAAAAACCGAAAAACTTGAGCCAAGGGCAAGAAAATATGTCTTCATGGGTTACTCCTCTGCACAAAAAGGTTATAAGTGTTTTGATTCGATATCAAAAAAAGTTTTTTATAACAATGGATGTCATATTTTTTAAAACAAAACCCTTTTTTTAAAGACATTCATCTTTTGGGGGAGAGTTCAAGGGAAGATTCATTTACTAACTTTAATGATATTTTTTTTTGTCAAATGATATGTTTGAATTTGAGCATACTACCTTTGCACCAAAAACAAATGGCCAAGGATCGTTCTTTGAAACTCCTCTCATAGTGAGTGATGTTTCCACTGAATCCAGACCTACATTTGACAATCAAAAGTCTAAAAATCGTGAAAAACCTAGTACAATATCACAACATGATGAGATAGGTAATAGATTCAAGGATTGTGAACAAACTTGGAAGGGAATGGTCTACTTGAAAAAGAATCATAGGAAAGGGAAAGATGAATCAACTCTACAACACAACCATGATTCCAAGCCAAGGGAAAATCTTCATTCCGAAACTAGTCCTGGTAATTCTCTTCCAAAGTCTAATAGTCAATCTGAGTCTGACATGCCAAAAGCTCTTCAAAAAGGTATCAGATCTTGTACCAAACACCCTATATCAAAGTTTGTGTCATATTCAAATTTGTCTTCATCTCTTGTTGCCTTTTGTTCTCAATTATCTAGTGTAGAAATTCCTTAAAATGTACAGGAGGCCCTATGAATTCCAAAGTGGAAGGATGATGTGCTTAAGGAGATGAGAGCTCTTGAGAAGAATAATACTTGGAAGATTGTTACATTATCAGCAGGGAAAAGCACCGTGGGATGTCTTCACTATGAAGTATAACTCAGATGAAACAGTGGAGAGATATAAGGCTAGATTGGTAGCCAAAGGGTTCACTCAAACCTATGGTGTTGATTACTCTGAGACATTTACTCCTGTTGCAAAACTAAATAAGGTGAGAGTACTTTTATCAATCGTTGCTAATCTAGACTGGCCTTTACAGCAATTAGACGTGAAAAATGTCTTCCTCAATGGTGATTTAGAAGAGGAGGTGTACATGGATAGTCCACCGAGCTTTGAGGAGAGATTTGGCTCAAAGATGTGAAAATTAAGAAAGTCTTTGTACTGTTTCAAGCAGTCTCCGAGAGCTTGGTTTGAGAAATTTACTTAATCAGTCAGGAAGCAAGGATACACTCAAGGACACTCAGATCATACATTGTTCTTGAAATTCTCCACTAAAGGAAAGATTACTGTACTGATAGTGTATATTGATGATATTATTCTCACAGGTAATGATATGATTGAGATGGAAAGACTGAAGAAAAGCCTTGCAGCTGAATTTGAGATCAAGGATTTGGGAGCATTAAGATATTTCCTTGGTATGGAAGTTGCTCGCTCTAGAAAAGGTATTGTTGTCTCTCAACGAAAGTATATCTTTGATCTATTGGAGGAGACAGGAATGAGTGGCTGCAAACCCACAGAGACCCCCATTAATCCTAATATAAAACTCTGGGAAAAAGAAAGTGTTTCTATTGATACCAACAAATACCAAAGGTTAGTTGGAAAATTAATTTACCTATCTCATACTCAGCTTGACATTGCCTTTTCAGTCAGAGTTGTGAGTCAATTCATGCTTGCAACATTTGAAGAACGCCTTGAGATTGTTTATAGAATTTTGATATATTTGAAGGATACTCTTGGAAAAGGTCTATTTTTCAAAAAGACTAATCAAAGGAGTGTTGATGTGTTTACTTGATGCAGATTGGACAAGATCAGTTAATGACAGGAGATCCCACATCAGGATACTGCACCTTTGTATGGAGAAACCTAGTAACCTGGAAAAGAAACAAAATGTTGTAGCCAGAAGTAGTGTAGAAGTTGAGTTTAGAGCAATGACTCGGAGAATTTGTGAGGTGTTGTGGATATATAGAATTCTTGAGGAGCTCAAAAAGCCTGTAGAACTTCCATTGAAGTTATACTGTGATAGTAAGGTTGCAATAAGCATTGCTCATAATCTTGTCCAACATGATAGAACGAAATACATTGAGATTGACCGATATTTTATAAAGGAGAAACTTGAAGCTGGAACCATTTGCTTACCATTTGTATCTTCTAACCAACAAATAGCTGACATCTTAATGAAGGGACTTGCAAGAGCTAAGTTTGAACACTTCGTAAGAAAATTGGGAATAATTGATATTTATGCACCAACTTGAGGGGAAGTGTTGGAAAATTAAGAGATCTTGATTGCATAAAATCAAGAAATAATCTTTGAAAATAAGGAAATAATCTTTGGAAATCAATAAATAATCTTTGATTTCTATTTCTTAGATTTCTTTTCTTTTATTTGTTACTATATTTTTGCTCCTTAATTTAACGAAGCTAGCATTTTGTATCTCCTATTTATTGATGTATTTTCTAATTGAAAAAATAAGAAAAAAAATACTTTTCTTCCCAATTTTTTCTTCACCTCTATACAATTTATAGTGTTTATCTCCTGAAGGTTAACCCATGGAAAGAGAATCTTCCTGAATTGACCATTTCTAAACGACATTGGCCAAGATAGGTCATGTCCCAATTGGAATCACCAAAACTATACCAACACATACTACATAATGATATTTCCTCGTGAAGATGGTACTCATATTGATCAGTCACTGGTGATACATTTAAATTGTGTTGACCAATGGCAACCGACACTTGAAAACATTATTTAAACCATGGAGGTAATTTCTGATTATCATTCTCATTTATATTTTCAACAATTTAAAGGTCATTTTTTCTGAAGGTTCAAAAAGTGTTAACCTTATAACCAGATGTACTATATAGTCTATAAAAAACTTGTTTTTTGGTAGTAGATACATCGAACCTAGTATTCGAAAATGTGAATAAAAAACAGATGGAATAGATGAAGGATATTTCATTGTGTATGGGACTTCAGTCCTACATTAGAAGTTTTAAGTCTTGATGGTTGGTTTATATTGTTTCACAAGCATGTATGTGTTTTAAGTCTTGATGGTTGGTTTATATTGTTTCACAAGCATGATGTTGTGAACAAATGCATGGGAAAATACTCTCTCTCACGCATGAATGTACAGGGGGTGCAAATCCAAGGGCCTAGATTGTACTAAACTAAGTTAACTCATGCACGAGCATGACCTACGTGCATTGAATGTTGGATTGGTCAGGGCAAAATTTACCCAAGCGAATAAACTAATATTTTGTCAATCAAATTATTTTTGCTCAATTATAACGAATGCATTAATGTGATTAATGCTTGAAACATTTGACGTTTATTACCATCCGAAATGATTGATGTTTCACTGTCAACGAATAAAAATAATTAATAATTTTTATTTGGCAACCATTGGGTGAGACTCTATAAAAGGAGCTTAGATCTTAAGTAGAAAAATAATTCCATCCATCTGTATTTCCCCTCTCTCTCTTTCTCTCTGTAGGGTATCTCTTCCCACTCGATAGAACTCCTATAGTAGCACTCAGGTCCCTCTTAGTTCGCTGCGACCATCAGTGTTTGGTCGGGATTGCGGTCCGCCGTTGTATTATAGAAAACGGACGACCCACGAAAACCTCAAAGCATCGTGGAGGTGGGTCGAGTCTGTTTTAAGAAATTTGCGTTGAACGCAGACTTCAACTCTTCAGTTTCTGAGCAATCTGCTCGGGGACTCGACCACTCGACACTCGGTGACTCGGCCACTCGACAATTCGGCCTTGGCGACTCAACACTTAGACTCGGGTGCTCGGCACTCGGCCACTCGGCAGCTCGACCTCGGTGACTCGGCCTCGGCGATTCGACACTCATCCTCAGCCACTTGGCGACTAGGCAACTCGGCGACTCGACCTCGACAGTTCAACTCAACCTAACCTTCAAGGACGATAACTTGAGATTATCAGCTCAAGCCTCTCAACATATAAGTCAAATTTGATTTTTTACTTTCAAATTTGGATTACCTTCCCTACCTATGGACACAGATCATCTAACACCTAGACGGTATTCAATGAGTGGTATTAAAATCAGATTCAGACTTAATCTTCATGTTGTCAATTTTCCTTCGGGGAGACTTGTAAAAGTTACCTAAATATTGGTGATATTCAGCATAGGGTTTTCTACTTTTCTTTGGAAGGGGCAGAAACCAATAATAAGTCCAGCTTCATTTCAAAGACAAATGAAATGAGGCAAAACCAAATTAACATATGATTTTTTAAGATAATCTGAGGGTATACTCACCAAACATTAGTTGCAAATAGTACTACAATGTAAGTGAGGCATTTAATCATTCAATGATACATCAAAAACTTACGTTAAAGATTTGACTGATCACTTAGATTGAAGAAATGCCTTTGAACTATGTAATCCTTTACATGAGAACGATTAACTTACAGATTCCAGAGATAGGGTAGATCGTGCAGCTCTGGGGGGATAGTTCCAGACACATCCAAGTTATATATCCTCCTGAAAGAAAGACAATGCAAACATACACGTAAATAAGTATGCAAACAGAGAGAGAAAAAACTAGTATTCCTTTGCTGATATGAATAATAATAAGTGTACGTGTATGCACTGCCTCTGTTAAATGAAAGATTTTTTTTTACCAATTCGGTCGAGGAAAAAAATTTCATTCCAAAAGAGTCGAATGATTGAGGGAGAAGTTGATCAAAACCACCCAAAGGAACAATGAAAAGGAATGACCTACCTAAGAACACAGAATGACTGCCTCACTCCCGTAAAAGAACACCACAGATGGAGAAACAAGTGGCACACAATCGAGGTAGAATCAAAGACTACGGACAAAAAACCAGTCTCAAAATGACAATACAAATAAATTTACTGAAAAGGTTTATTCCCTAATTCCCATTAGGATAGAATAAGTGAGGAGATAGAAGTGGTAGTAATAGGCAGCATATGCTATGTGATTGGATCAAACATATGCTAAAAGTTTGATCTGATAGCTTCAATCCATTAAGGATGTGTTACAGAATATGAATCAACAAATGATTGAACATAGGATCTTGTCGGAGATCTATAGCGAATATGCAAAAAGAAATGCACTGAAGCAAATGAAAACAATATATCGCATTTGAATCCAGAGGCATTCTAGTCTTCATTGCCATTGGAAAAAAAAAATCAGAAATGAGTTGGCCACGGGACTTAATCTTTTATAGGTGCGAGGGTGACGACTCCAAAATCTCGATCCGATGGAGAAAGCAAGACAACCGTTAGATCATCTCTCTTACGAGGATCATCTAATGGATGGGCTATATTACGCTAGGAAAAATACTGTGCATTCCTCATTATTGTGCAATTGTGCAAATTGGATGGCTAAGGATGCGTCGCCCAGGATAGCAAAATCCTATATATATATATATATATATATATATATATATATATCCGTCGCACAGGATATCAAAATTGTGTGTGTGTATATATATTAGACCCAAACTCATTGACAACCCATCAATGCTAACGAAATGAACTAATAAGTTCCACATATACAGGTCCACATTCAATAACAAAAACATGTAATTAAAAGACCAAATTAGATCACTTTAATGGTTTGTTCACAATGACAATTTTGTGTGTTATTAACCAACATATAAGTCTACCAAATAGAGAATAAAATCGAACAATCTTCCACTTATACTACATTTGATACCATATATAACACAATACCCTAGTTGAGCTCAACAGTGTCAAATTTTATCAGTTAAATACCCCTTTAAAATAATCTGGTTGATCAACTCTATTGATATAGGACTAAAAATGTCATAGTTACTTAAATCATAATAAGTCCTAAGAGTAATCATAACACTAATGTCATTAACGACATATATCTAATGTGGATGTGTAGCATAAAAATAACATGAAATGTGATCTATACGTGCTCATTCTCAACTAATCCTCCTTATGATATGAAAGGATTTAAATCATGTTTACAAACACTTTAAATCAAACCACAGTAGTAAACTATAATTGCAACTTTGTGACTCAAATCAAAGTATTGCATCGTATTTACAAACAAGGTTTAAAATTTCGACTCGTATCGGAATTTCGGTCTGCGACCGGAACGATACGGTTTCGGTATCGTATCGTCCGTGCCGATACTATTTCGGTATTTTTTTTAAATATTAATATTAATTATTTGATTTTTTTTTAAATTTTAGTTAATTTTTTTAAAAAAATTTAAGATTTAATTTTACCTAAATTATAAATTCGAATTTAGAATTTTAATTAAAATATCTTTTATTTTTTAATTTTTATTTAATATATAAATTAATTAATAATTTATTTAATTAAATTTTACCGTTTAATATATATATATATATATATATATATTATTTTTTTTTATAGAAATTTCACGCGATCGCGATCGCGGTTTCTCACCGCGATCGTGATCGCGGTGCAGCGCGATCGACTTCGCGATCGCGCTACGCAATCGGGAAGCGCGATCGCCTTCCCGATCGCGTAGCGCGATCGCGCTGTCCGATCGCAATCGCGATCACGCTGTCCGATCGCGATCGCGATCGGGAATGCGATCGCGCTACCCGATCGCCTCTGCGTCGTCGCCGTCGCCGTCGCCGCCGCCTCCTTCCAGTCGTCGCCGCCGCCTCATCCGATACGGTACGCATTTCGGTTTCGGTGGTTCGTCGGAACGAAATTTTTCGTTGATTTCGTCCGAAACGGCTCGGAATTTTAAACCTTGTTTACAAATACTACATGCAATTATGTATTAGTAAATCATAATGTTTTTATTTCAAAGTGTCAAAACAAAATACATATGTATTTTTAAACCTTAGTATATACAATAATTCAAAATATATGTGTGTTCATTAATACAGAGCAACAAAAAATCAATACAAACTCCCTCTAAACGGGTACTTCATCCAAAAGAAGAATTTTTATATTCATCACATGCTTATGAAATATCTTCGGTAATAATTCCTTGGTGAACAGATCCGCCAACATAGAATTTGTGCTAATATATTTTGTGGTCACTTAACCACTCTGAACTCTTTTTTTAATCGTCAAAAACTTGATAGCGATGTGCTTTGACTTCGATGAGTTACACTTGTTCTTAGAATAGAGTTTTGTAACTTTATTATCACAATTGATACTCATTAGCCTATCAATGTCATCACCAATCTATAATGTTGTAATAAAGCTCCCCGATTATATCCCGTAATTTGATGCTTCGTATCAAACTATTAATTCTATCTCCATTGAGAAAGTCACTATAAGTATCTATTTAACACTTTTCCACTAAATAGTTATTCCAACAAGCATGAAAATATAACCTGAGGTGGACCTCCTATTGCCCAAGCATCCAATAAAGACATAGTCTACTATCAAATCACCTCCAGCCAACTAAACCTCCGATATGTGAGTATGTATTCTTTAATTCTCTGAAAATACCACATAAACTTCTTTATGGCTTTCCAATACACTGGTCCAAGATTACTCAAAAATCTGCCTAACATCCTTATAATGTATGCAATATACGAACGCATATATACCTGAGCATACATGAGACTCCCTGCTACTGATGCATAAGGATATTTCTCCATTTTCTTGACTTAAGTTCACATTGTGAACATTATTGCAAGCTGAATTTGTCAACCCTAAATACAAGTGTGTCACCAGATGTACAGTTATGCATGTCATACCGAATGAATATCTTTTCAATATAAGCCTTTTATGATAGTCTAAGAATATCCCTCGAATGATCATGACAAATTTGAATACCTAATACAAAAGATGTTTCATCAAAATCTTTCATTTTAAATTTTCTTAATATACACGACTTGATTTCATACCGTAGATTTTTATTATTACTTGTAAGTAAAATATCGTCCACATATAGAACAAGTATTATAAACTTGCTCCCACTGAACTTGACATATATACATTGATCAATTGGATTCTCATCAAAATCAAATAAAGTAACCACTTAATTAAATTTCTTGTACTACTGATGGAATATCTATTTTAAACCATAAATGAACTTCTTAAACTTACATATTAATGTCTTAAATCGTCATATTCAAAGTTTTCTGATTGCACTATTATATAGTCCCCTTGATGTCACCATTGAGGAATACAATCTTAACATCTATTTGATATATCTTCAAATCTTAATGAACTATAAGTGTGATAATTACCCTTAGAAAGTCTTTCGTTGATACAAGTAAAAAAGTCTTCTTATAATCGATGTCCTCCTTCTGAGTAAATTCTTTAACAACGAGGTGAAATTCATACTTTTCAATGTTGCCTTTCAAGTCCAGTTTAGGTTTAAATATTCATTTATAACCAACAGGTTTCGTTCCTTTAGTCAATTTGACAAGTCCTCAAACATCATTGTCTGCCATAGACTTCACATCTTCCTTCTTTATTCTGATCCACCTTTCGAGATTAGAGCATTGTTTGATTTTTTAGAAAGACATAGGATCACTTTCCAACCCTATATCAAACTCATGCTTTTAAAGATAAACATAATCACATGAAATCGTGGATCTTTTCTTGGTAGACCTCCTTAGCAACATTTGTACTTGAGAAGGTTGGAGTACTTGCTCAACTGTAGGAGGAAAAGCTTTAACTTGAACAGGTTGTTCCTCCATTTGTATTGGAGGGGATACAGTAATATCATGGTATACTATTCCCACTGGGTGTGCAATTCCAATAGCATAGGATATGGTTATTATACTATTACTAGTTGCACCAGCAATAACCCTAGTAAGATCGTCAATTCTCTCCTTCTTAAAAGATATATCTTTGAGTTTAGTGCTTCAACTATCCTCAATAGATTTGACATTATCTATTTTAAAAAAGAATCTGTTTGAAGGGTCATAAAACTTAAAACTCCTTAACCTTTCTAAGTAACCCATAAAATGACAACTTATTATCTTTGAGTCCAATTTCTTTTCATTAAGCCTATAAGAGCTAGCCTCAGCTAGACAACTTCAAAGTGTAAATGCCTAATATTAAATTTCTTACACGTCCATAACACATATGAGATTTTACTCATTATCTTACTGGATACTCTATTAAGTAAGCATATTGCAGCCTTGATTGTCTCGCCTCACAAGGACTCCAATAAAGAAGCAAATGTTATCATACTTTTTACGATGTTCTTAGGATCTGATGTATTCACTCGATTACACCATTCTGATGAGTAGTACCAAGCATGGTATACGGAGCCACTATTCCACATTAAGCAAGATAATTTGCAAAAGGTTCGCTAAATCCATCATATTTGCCATAGTATTTGTCACCACGATCAGATCTAACAGTTTTAATCTTCTTATCTAGTTGATTTTCAACTACGGTTTGAAGACTTTCAACATATCCAGGGAGTGCAACTTCTCATGTAAAAAGTACAAATAACCATATTGTGAGTAGTTGTCAATGAAACTGATAAAGTATGCATGATCATTTTAAGTTGCCTTAAGGAATGACTCACATAAGTCTGTATGAATCAATTCTAAAACACTACTACATCGACTTCCACTTTGCTGCTCTTGTTAGTTATCTTCTCTTTGATACACTCTATGCAGTATCAAAATTTAACATGTCAAAGGGAATTGAAAATTCCATATGACATTAACCTTTCTAAATGTTGTTTAGATATATATCCTAAATGCTTATGCTACAATATTCATGAATTCTTGTCAGTAGTGTTGCATTTTATACCTATACAGTGCATTATTTGATTATCTATAGGAATTATAGTATTTATCCTGTACAACTTTTCAACCAAAGAATTTGTGTTAATCAAAATTAAATTTTAAAAAACATTAAGGGGTGTTTGGTTTACATATTTTCCATTTTTATTTTCTAAGAAAATGAAAAATTGCAAAAAATATTGTTTGGTTGATATTTTTCATATTCGTTTTCTAGAAAATAAGGCTTATTTGGTTGGAAAACAGAAAATGCCAAAAAATTGTTTTCTAAGAAACAGAAAAATGCGGCAAAAATAGAAAATGTAAACGAAACCAAACGCTCTCTTAATGTTTCATTTTCAAATGAACAAGAGTATTCAAACTTGTTCAAGCAAGAAATGAAAACTAAATTCTGTCTAAATAACAGTATTATAAATGTATTTTCTAGATCCAGAATATATTGGTTCCTAGATAAAGTCTAAAAACACTTAGCTATTACTTTAGCCTTCTTGTTAATATCCATATAGATGATCTTTCACTATCACTTGACAATCGACTTCTTCAATATCTTTGCATAGTGATATTTATGTGAGTAGTTACACTAGTATCTACTACCAAGTATCAATGGGTACAGTAACTAAATTGACTTGTGAACTAACAAAGTTGATAAGTTCTTCTAAACACTATAATTTTACTATCCTTACTCTTATCATTGCTCCTTTTACAATAAATTTAGTATCTAAAAACACTAGGATGTTATTATGGATATTAAATATCGAGTATGCCATAAAAAATAGAGGGAAAAACATAAATGAAATGCATACATCTATATAAACAGTGAAATAATTGCTTAAATATATGCACATAAATGGATCCTTATGAGATACTAAACACAATATTACAATCAATTTTTGAATTAAATTATAACTTGTTAACAGTAATCTTTAATCCTAGCTTAATATCACTGTACCTAGCAACACAATATACCTTCCTTTGGACTAACACATTATGAGCATGATTCATAAATGTTACCAAATATAAGCTAGGTTTGATTATATGAATTATAACAACTCACTATTACCTAAATCAACTACATAACATGTTTTCCTTTGAATCAACATATCCTACGCATGATCCATACAATAACATATTTATAGCGAGCTTCTTTAAACATATATTTAGTCTAAGCATGATTTTTCTTTAGGTTAATCATCCTTAACATAGAAATATATCAATTCACACAAAAATACACTAAACTTGGTTAATAGTTTTCACTTTAATGATAGTATTAATTTAACTTAGTAATATATATACAAACAAATACGTAAGAAACCCTAAAAACTAAACAACAATAGTCAATTGATCCTCAATGATAGTTGATTGTTACCCCAATAGTCAACTGATAAAACTACTGTCCTCGACTTATCTTGATTAGTCAAGTGACCTAGTTGACTGTTAAACTTTTTATGTCCAGCCTCATCTACATCAATCAACTAGTCTCTAATAGTAGTTGACTAATGTGCACTTTCTGTGCATAATTTCATGTGCAATAATCGATTAACCTTAAATGACAATCAACTGGCTTGATCAATCCATAGTTGAACTGTAAATATTCTGTTTGCATTTTCTTGCTTAACAGTTGGTTTGTCCTTATAACAGTTAACTAATGAATTTAGTCGAATGCTCCAGTCGAATCGTAAATTTTTTGTGCATAATTTTATGAATAGCAATTAACTGATGCTCCATACAAGTCGACTAATGTTAATGCAATTTGGTTTTTGCGGATCAAATGCAATGATTTTCACGAAAACAATGATGCTTATACCACTATTCTTTGTAAAAAACATGAAAAATACAAAATCGACGCAAATCCTAGGATTTCTAACCCCCTAGATTTGATGAATATGCATATTTAAACACGTTATATCAAAATCTAACACAAACCACATGCCTTCGGATTAAAATCATCAAAAAACTAACATGTTAATAATATAAAATCAGCAACAATGTAACTTAGCTTTGATACTAATTGATAGATTCGATCCATCAAGGATCGCACTACAGCATATGAATCAACAAATAATTCAAACGATGAAACATAAGATCTTGTTAGAGATCTACAATGAATATGCGAAAAGAAATGCAACGGAAGCAAATGAAGCAATAAATTGCATCTAAATCTAGAGACATTCTCGTCTTCATTGTTGTTGGGAAAAAAAATTTAAAGATCAGAAATGAATTGGTCGCATAGCTTGATCTTCTATAGATGTGAGGATGACAACTCCGAGACCTCAATCTGATGGGGAAAACAAGACAACCGTTGGATCAACCCTCTTACAGGGACCACACCTATATATACATTGGGCTCAAACTCGTTAATGGCTCATCAATGATAACAGTAACGAGCAAATGAGTTTTGCACATATAAATCTACATCTAATAACACAAACTCATGATTAAAACACAAAATTAAATCACTTTAATAAGTTTGTTTGCAATGGTAAATCCGTGTGTTATTAATCAATATCTAGGTCAAGCAAATGGAAAATAAAATCCAACATAATCCTTTTATCCTGTTACAGCAAAGGATCATGTTGTTAAAATTTGTAACCCATTGCTAAATAGGTTTATTTTTGTTGGCTTTTTACAGTTCAAACTGCAATTTACTCTTTCAATTTAGTGCTGACCATCAAATCATTGTAGACAACTTTATTTTTGTAAAAAGCGCTTGTTTTAATGATTCAAACATAAACAATGCAAGTTCCATTGAAGCAATTGTGAAGTGACAACAGAAGTGCTTCTTACGAGCTAAATCAGGTCTAAAACTACACTAGTGCATCAATAATTCAGTGTGCTAAACAGAAAAGAAAATGCTCTCAATAATCATGAACCATACAATACAATTTAGTGATTGCAAATGTCAGCATGTAGAGCACAGTTCCAACCATAATAGCTGATAGGTTTTTTTTTTTTTTTTGCTTCTTTATTTGAAAGACTTAGATTGGATTTTAAAAAACTGCCAATGCTACTTGTATATTCATAATGTCATGCAGGAGAAATTGACCCATATAGAAGCTACGCATAGCTCAGAACATTATTAGCAAAGTATGCTATTTATGAAGAATAAGTCATGTTGTGAACGTGTAAAAAAGGGGTTAGGATACAAGTTTTGAGTCAATACAATTTCCTTTAACCAGGATAAAAATCAGTAATTTTCCTCTCCTCCGGGTAAAGGTCATATCTATATTCTTCTGCTATGCTACATCAGTTTGTTTCATTGTGCAAGAACTATCTCAAAAATAGAATTATCGAATATTCTCTTATGAAAATGTCAATGCTACCTGTATCAACATATGGAGAATATTAATTGGTCTAAGGAACACAACATGATTTTATAGCACAAGAATGAAGATGATAAAAATTGCAAGAGAACACACTTGATACTATTATAAAGACATTTGAGAATTTTAATAAAACATCATTAGTTTAACACATTTATGATACACTTATAAACTTATTTCCTTTTGATTTTCTTGGAAATGTCATTTAAAAATATTAGATATCTACGCCTCAAAAAACAAATTTAAGAAAATGTTGCGAAGTGATTAGACTGAAAGTCACCTATAATTTTTTTTTTAAATTAAGAACAACACAGGATTTTAAAAAGGATAAACTCAATAACTGCACATATACAAGATTTTAAATTTTAATATGACATTTGCAAAATTAAATTTTAAAGTGATAAAAAAAAGAGTGCGCACAAAGCTCCCGCCATACGGAATTTCGAGGAAGGATATATTGTATGCAGTCTTATTCTATTTTACAAAAAATTATTTTCGGAACTCGAACCTGTAATATCTAGGTCACAAGGAAGCAACTTTATCATTGTGTTAAGGTTTTCCTCCTTTTGAAGTGAAAACAATAGAAAATAATATATTGTTAAGAATATATGTGCAAAATAGTAAATAGGCAAAAATTTAGGGACACTACGAGATACTAAAATAGTGGCAAAGATGATGGCTTGCTAAGAAGAAAAGTAAAATAGCAAATAGATGGAGATTTATATTGTCATACAACTGGACGATATGGCAGGTGGTGCCATTGTTGTAACTGCAGTCGCATTTAATTCCTGGGTTGAAGCTGTCGATATTTATTATGGTCGAATCAATAGCCGCACCACTGCATAGCTCACCACTAATATTCCAAGTTGACTGTGCCTTCAATTTCCATCTCCCAAAGATCGTGTTCAACGCCAAAGCTACATGCAAATCCAAGAACTTCAGTTAGCTATGGTCAACTCCACTTATTTATTTCACATAACGTCACAAATTTAATGTGGATATTCAACTTGTCAACGTGGGTGGATACTGTGCAAAACAAGATTCAGCGAAGAATTCAAAATCAATCAATAATTCTTGAAATTTAAACAATATAATATCGATCCTCCATCAGGAAATTAAGATTAACTCCTTTTACAATCGTAAAGTGAAACTAACAGAACTGTAATACTCATCCGAGTCCGATCAACCACAATACACCGAGGAGGATATATGATATCTGACGAACATGCAGGAAACAAAAAGGTAAATTGAATGGTTAGGTTTTAGGCTAGACCAGTGGTCGCCTTGTTAACTGATGTCGCTTTTGAAGGAAGGATCGCTAGTGTCTTTACTTGATCTTTGGAAATGAAAGATCTCTGACTCAGTTGCAGCCAAAGTTTTAAATGCCAACGGATGATTTTTACTGTTCCGACAAGGATCGACACTGGCATGCAAAAATCCGCAGCAAAATCGCGATCACTTGTAGCAAAAGGTGATTACGTTCGTCTCACCGTTGGTCATAGCAAAATCGCGATCACGGTTGCTATCACTGGTAGATGTGATCGCGATTCCACCGCGGCCAGGATTCCACCGCGACCAAAATATAATTTTATATTTTTATTTAAAAAATAAAACTATAAAATAATTAATTAAAATTCTAAATTCGAATTTATAATAAAAAAAATAGAAGGAAAAAAAATCGTCGCTGATCTAAATCTCGGCGATGCTCGAAATTTTGAACCTCGGTTGCAGCTCCTTCCTCGCTTGATGGAGTCGGACGATTTGAAGAAATGGGAGGCAGGGCCATCTTCTTTGGGCCAAAGAACAAGAAGCTGAGGGCTCGATCGCAGTGAGGGTCAAATGATGCGTTCGACTCAGTCGAACGATCTTTCAGTCCAACCCTCTCGCTGGTCGAAGCAATGAAACACGATTCGCAACGAAGACTGTGTTCCTAGATACTTTTGGATTCTGCAATACCTAATATTGCCTGCTGAACAAAGAGAAACCAAGCGCGACTCCATCTGATCCAGAGCCACTCCCAATTACTAATTGATGAATCAAAACCTTAAGCTTCTCTAGATTAATCAAGCAGACGGGGAAAATGTTCTCTTGACAACGACCGATTCGCGTACCCTCGACTGGATCGGTCCGAGCTTGAGATTGAGGACGAGGAGCCGGAGCGTCTTGAGCTGCAGCTCTCTCCGGCGACAGAAAGAGAAGCAAGCACAGGGTGAAGGAGAATACCATGCCTTCGTTCCTCGTCCAAGAAGCAACGGCTTTGCTCACCGCCATGCTTAGAAGCACTGCATCGAGCTAGGATGCCAATACCTCTCTCGGCCTTTTGGCTAAGATCGAGTGCGAAGTGTAGTAGTATCTGTTATTATTTAAAAAGGAAAATTCTATAAATTTATTATAGTTGGGATCGAATCGTCTCTATCATTGCTGCACTGTAACTTCGAAAAAATACAGAATATTTAAGTCTATTCTAATATTTTATTATCATTTATAATTATAATTTTTTAAAATTTAAATTATTTATATATATATATTATAAAAATAAAATTAATAAACTAAAAATATATTAAAATATTAAAAATAATTTATCTCACCGTTAATAATTTAATTGAATATTCAGATAAATTATCGATAGAAATTTATAAGATTCGTCTTTATATCGAAATTCAAAATTCTTTGTTATCAAATTATCTAATCAAATTTAAAAAAATCTCTCTATATATTTTTTTCTATTAGGAAAAAATTTGTCATTGGCAATCACTATCAAGGACAATTATATCCTGAGTGAGCAGCAAAATTCATAAAAATTAAAATTTCGACATGAGAATCGATCAAAACATGTACAAATAAAAATTTTAAAACTTCTTCGAAATAGATTCTTTATTTATAAATTTTATTATATTTTAATCATCACATTATTCCGATGGATCGTGGTATTTGCTATTTGCCACGACACGGGTGAGCAGCAAAATCGGTGGGCGGAGAAATACTTGGCCCTTGACAATTGCCACTTGTGGAGTAAATAAATAACATGTTGTCGACAATATCTTACTAATTTAATGCAACTTCTGTTATCTGTTTCCTTTTCTAATTTGAGAATTTTAAAAATATAGGCAAAGTTATGTGTCTCTTCGAATGCCTCTAAATTTGTAGCCTCGTGGCTAATTCAATTTGTAAATACAAAGCCATTTATTTGCAGTGATGAATAGAGATTAATTTTTTTAAAAATTATAATTTTAAATTATCGACGATCTTTTTTTCTTTGTACTAGATTTATTCCTTTCTATAATAAAAATAACGATTGAAGATTGCTCACCCTCTCATCATTCATATGTCCTTAAATTTTAAAAACGAGAGGGATTATCAGAAAATGAATTAGATGATGACAAATTAAGAATGAATAAAGTATGATTTTAAACTATCGATGATCTTTTTTTCTTTGCACTAGATTTATTCTTTTCCATAACAAGGACAGCAATTGAAGATTGCTAACATAGTCGTTCATCATTCAAATGTCCTTAAATTTTGAAAATGAAAGGGATTGATCAGAAAATGAATTAGATGATGACAAATTAAGAATGAATAAAGTGAATTAAATAAATTTGGATAAAATTATATATGTTAAAATTTATAATATTTATGGACAGAGACTAATTTTCAAAAAAATTATGATTTTAAACTATCGACGATCTTTTTTCTTTGCACTATATTTATTCCTTTCCATAATAAAGACGGTGTGATCGAAGATTGCTAACATAGTGGTTCATCATTCAGATGCCCTTAAATTTTGAAAATGAGAGGGATTGATCGGAAATGAATTAGATGATGACAAATTAAGAATGAATAAAGTTAATTAAATAAATTTGGATAAAATTTATAATATTTATGGATAGAGATTGATTTTTAAAAAAATTATGATTTTAAACTATCGAAGATATTTTTCCTTTGCACTAGATTTATTCCTTTCTATAATAAAGACAACGATTGAAGATTGCTAACATAGTAGTTCATCATTCAAATGCCCTTGAATTTTGAAAACGAGAGGGATGGGAAAATGAATTAGGTGATGACAAATTAAAAATGAATAAAGTCAATTAAATAAATTTGGATAAAATTATATATGTTCAATTTTATTAATATTATGAATAAAAAATTACAAACAAATAACTAATTTTATGATATCAAATTTACTAATCAGTCACATAAATTTAAAAATATAAAAATTTTAAACAATCAAATAAATTGTCAATAAACTAAGCTTAAAATAATATCAAACTAACAAAAAAAAAAACAAACAAAATATGAATCGTGATCATTTAAAGGACTTGATTTATTTTAACTCAATTATCTTATTCTAGTCAACTTAAACTTTTTCTCGTTTCACTGCTAGTTATTATTTTGTTTCGATGAAATTGATACCAAGTTAACTTTATTCTAAGGTCAGAATTTTAATTTTTATTATTTAGTAATTAGTTTGAATTTGCTTCCTCTAAACTTATATTCTAATGTTTCACCCATCATTTAATAATATTTTTTAAAAAATCTCCAAATCTTTTAGTACAATCAATGTGCAACAATTACATCGATTAAATTAAAACAGTTAAACACAGTGAATATAATTGAGTTTAATTAACATTTATTACAGTGTCATTCTAGACAAATATTAATACCTGCACGCTTAATGCCTAATTCTCAATAATTCTTCTTTCATACTCTGACAAACAATGTGAATTTTAGAAAGAAAAAAAAAAGCACAAAAAACAAATATACCGTTGTTTGAAGCAATTTCTTTCTTTTTTTTTTTTACAGTAATTAATGACGAAAAAGGTTTAAAATACTTGTCATTTATTATTCCTTTCGTTGTCTAAATATTGTCAACTTCTAATTCATTGAATTTTGTGATTCATATTCAAAGTCTAAATCATAAAATATTTCTAATAGAGATGTGAAAATTGCTTTGTCACCTCATTGGGCGATATAATTTTTTTTTTTTTTTATTGATCGAGGCATTTGAATTTTTGAGAGTGACTGACTCTAATCTACAGACATTTGAGGTATCTTACCAACAGTTAAACTGGATAAACTTGGAGCCCAAATGACCTTCGTCTCATCAACAACTAAGCTGAGTAAGATTGGAGCCCGATCTCATCTCATCAATCGAAGCGTTAAGTAGTTTTCACAGTTCAATCCAGACTCATGATTAGTTCTTGAGCAGCGGTTCAATATCGAAATCGTACTTCGTCCATCGGATAAACTCCTGGATTCAGAGTCGTCCAAATGGATTTGTTCTAAATTCACTGTCGAACAATATCGTAGCAGAGAATCAAACTGCGTTCTCTTATGAGATGCCTCTTCGATTTTGCCGTTGCACTGTTTCTTTGGAGCAATATAATTATGTTTCGATTTATACGATAGGTGAATTGGAGGGAATTAAAGATTATTGGTTTCTTAGATTAGTTGGACAAAATACGAACACCTAAATTATTTTTAAAAATCTTAAATATTGAACTTAATTTTTTTTATTCGTTTGTAATTTGTGCATGATAATATATAAATTGCACAATATTTGAAAATATGTATGGAAGAAATAAATTAAAGCCTCTTGCTCAGCTATTAAAAAGATTAATTCAACACGACTGAAATTGGTATTAGGTGAGAATGAGATGGATAAAATATTTTATTTTTTATTTTCATTTTTTTTCTAGAAAATAAAAAATGATTTTTATATGTTTTTCGGTTTTTTCAAAAAATATTTCTTTATTTTTTGAAAAACGAAAATAAACAGAAAATAATATTTTTATGTTTTTTAATTTTTTAAAAACCACTCCTTTATTTTTTTTAGAAAAAGAAAACGTCAATTAAACATCATTTCTTATATTTTCTCATTTTTTCAAAAAATAAAAATAAAAAAAAAAATTACAAATCAAACACCATCACACCTTGAGTAAGTTCGCATATAGAAGGAAACAATAAAGAATTCGTCGTTAAATTATCGGTAAAGGTTTTGAAGAATTAATTAATCTCAAACTCGGCTTGATCTGAGACCATTAGACTTACATTTAATTGATACTTGTCAATTATGAATTTGACTTAATTCTGTCTGTGTAAAGCATTTTCCTTTTAAATAATTAGTATGTGAAGCAATCTCTGGTATAAAAAGATTGGAATCCGTCAACCTAGCGGTCTTTATCAATCCGCCTCTGAACCATCGTAAGGGAGATAAATCACAGTAGATTTTTTGCCCTTGAAACTAGTAACTACCGTATGGAGGAACGGTACCCTCGCATTTGCGAGGGATTGATCTATTGTTCTCTGATGCAACGTCTATATGCGCTAGCCACTAGACTTTTTCCGCGGAGACAGTATGTGAAACAAGCTCAACCCGTAGTCTTAATTCTTTTATGTAGTTTTAATTGTAATTTGAGGCATTACTCTAAGTTATAATTTGCGATACAAATGTAGTATAATTAAATCAATATCCTTTAAGCATGGCCTTCTCCATTCATATAGTTGAACTATGACTATATGTTTCAAGATTGTTCCTTTTATTGTCTCCACGGATATGACATAGTGGCTAAGATACGATAGTACTTATAGAAGTGACATAGGTCGATTTCGAAAGGAGGTCTAAAGTCTTTTCATAGATTCAGATTACCTCCACGTATCTTGGCCACTGCATCAAGGCCCATAGAATCCTCCGTGATTTATCTCTTTTATAATGATCGTGAGACAAATCGATAGAGACCGCTAAATTAGCTGTTCCAACTTTTTACATAAGATTATTCCTTTTATTATCTTGTAACTTCTTATGGAAATGACATTCGACGGTGACACTTTGAGCAATGGATTATATTTCGAAAAATCCTTTCACCTGTTCTGATGCTGCTAGTAATCAGATTTCTTATGTTAATAAGTAGATGAGGGGTTGTGGGTTGTCAATTATTAAGATTATAATAGAAATTATGATTGAGATATCAAGATCTAGTTTACCATAATTTATGTATATTCTTAACTAAAGTAAATTAACAGTAATGAATATAATTACTATAAGTATTTACTTGTCTAAAAAATAAGTTATACAATGATCCTTATATAAAAAATAGATCATCAAAGAAAGGGCACAGAGCCATCTTCTTATCACAATTGCGGGTAATATGCTCGAACTCTTTGCAACTATAGCACTGCATTTATCCCTTTCCTCTGTTCTTACCTTGAGCAGCATAAGCAACATTAACAACCTCAGATATCTTCCTGGACACGAACTTAGAATAGCTTGTGTAGTCATTCTTTGTTCTTCACGCAATAATTCTCCAAGACATCTATCCAAGGGACAGGATTTCTATTCAGTAATCCAACCTGTACAACTTCAAATTCTAACCTCAGTTTCATCAAAAATTGATCGTGTTTTCTATCTTCATGAATAGATTGAAGGTTAGCTAAAGCCTCTTTAGGTACCTTTGAATAGATAAGACCAAAATATTCGCTCCATAAATCAATAAATTCAGAGTAATACTGCTCAATAGAGAGATTACCCTGACTAAAATTATCAATCTCAAGTTCTAGTTTAAATCGTCTTGCAGTGTTATCTTGATGATATATGCGTTGCAGATAATCCCACATATCCTTAGCTGTACTAAAGGAACGTAAACTGTTCACCATATGAGGTTCAATAGAACCTAAAACTCAAGAGATGATTCGAGTATCCTTTGCCTCCCATCGACTAAGTTATGCACCTTCTTTAGGAGTAGGAGTAGACTCATCAATGTGATTCCAATGCTCCATTTCTTTCAAAAATATTCTGAACTGAAATTCTCATGTTGCATAATTCTTTCTTGTAAATTTGATAACCAAAGTCCCTGTAGACATTCTTCCAAGAAAATTCTGAGCAGACATTCTTCCAAAAATGAAATCTCAAAGCCAAAGTTGTTGATCAGAAATTAATCAACCTAAAAAAATGAAAGCAAACCAGAAAAACTTTGTAAGACCGAAGCAAAAAGAAACTGACAGAGATTCGAAGATTCAATTATGAATTCTAGAACCTAGCTCTGATACTATGACAAAATTTGAGAAAATAGCTCCGTGCTCTTTCTTTAATGATCTTTCTTTTAAATAAAGATCGTTGTACAATCTATTTTTTAGACAAATAAATATTTACAGCAATTACACTAATTATAATTTACTTTAGATAAGAATATACATAAATTATGGTAAACTATATCTTGATATCTCAGCCATAATTTCTATCATAATCTCATAATTGACCGACCACGACCTCTCCCATTGATAGTCCTAGACTATTTTAATTCATTATTAGAAAAAATATGGAACTGCCACATTAGCGGCCCCCCACCGCTGCCGCTACGTGTGGAGGGGGGTAAATCAGGTACCAGATAGCTAGCGCAGAAATGCGGAGTCATCGGTAGCCTGATCGTCACCTCCAGGAATTGACCCCTTGCCCTTTCAAACTTTAATACGACTGCACTAGCCATCTGGATTTGCCCTGAGGACTTTTAATTCATCACTAGAGAACTATGTATAAATGCATATTTACTTCTGGTGCCACAGCAGCCCTGAAACTAATCAGAGATTTTTTTTTATTGGCATCAGGATATCCAAACCTTTGGTTCGACTAATTCCTATGAGTGACCGGCTCTGCTCCACGGACCTTCGAGATGCATCACCAACAGCTGAGTCGGGTAAGATCAGAGCTCAAGTAGCCTCCATCAGCCACCAAGGATAAATCAGGAAAGTGCTCGCAGCTTTTTCACGGTTTAGCTTGGACTCCATAGTTGTGTTATCTCTGAACGACGGTTCAATAACGAAGTCGTACGTCGTCCACCGGACAAACTCCTTGTTGAATTATAAAGTGACGTTCCTAGAAGACTGAGTTAATCTAGTCTATTGTGTGTTTTTCTAGAAATAATTTTGGATTCGTATTTTTTTCTTTGGTTAAGATTTAAATGGTTTATTTTATAATTTGGAAATCTAATCATTGATAGTTTTGTCCGAGTCTTTAAGTTTTTAGAACGTGTTTTGTGTGATCCTAATGTATAGGATTTGTGATTTAGTGATAGGTTGAAGAATTTTGAAGTAAAGTTTATATATAGGCTTTTCCCTTCTCGTTAGTATTAAAGAGAGAGTTTTCTTTTATTTTCGGTAATCTCTTCAAAAAATTTCATCTCAAGAGTTTTTTTCACAGTTAGTCATTTCGATCCTTTTGGATTGACAAGGTTTTTATCTGGTCGGTTTTGATTTTCTTTACACTCCTGAATTTCAGGGTCATCCAAATAATTTTTTTTTAAATTCGTTACTGAACGATATCGTAATAAATGATCGAACTATATTTTTTTGCAAAATATCTCTCCACCCTGAAGGCTCCGAGAATGTTTTTCCTGGTCTAGCTAGCGAAAGCTGTTACGTATATACTCACAGTAGAAAACCACAAGTGTCCTTCGAATCAGAGAGAATACTTCTTCACCAAATAGTATTTACCTCGTGATAAAATAATTCTGAGATGAACTTGCTTGTGATATAAAAGACAATCATCATTACTCTCTTTCTTCTTTTCCAAATGCTGTGCGCTAATTGTTGACAGCTTAATTAGTTGAAATAAACTTCAAATGGTAATTTATCAAACACAGCAGTCGAAGTTCGGATTTACCCAAAACACACACTATAGTTTCATAATGACCAAATCGTACACGTAATTCCCAAAATACCCCTCCCGCCAAACAACTTTGGAATTTAATACAGAGAGAGGTTTGCATCCCTCCGAGGCATATCTGGAAATCCCGAGCCATCCAAACGTCTCTTCCAGCCACGTGGGAGCGCCAGCCCTATGCTGTTGATGAGCACCACACGCAGCTTTCCTCCACAAACCAACTGAGCAACACCATTTTTGATGAAACCCTAGTAGTTATCAACGACATCACTGCTCCCACGAATTTATCAGCAGTTAATCCAGAAGTTGGCGCAGCTCACTCACCAGCCACTTCACATAGTATTATCATGTATGTATGTGTTTTTATTCTTGAGACTGCTATGAGGTTAATAAATGCATTGTAGGTGGTTGTATAACCAAATTTGCCACACACCCATAAATACGATGTAGGCATATCATACCAAAGTATACCAATGCACCCATAATTGCGATGCAGGAGATTCATAACCGAGTTTTGTCCCCACCTAAACAAATGCCACCTAACTTAAAAGGTGATGCTTCCAATTAAATCCCACGACATCGGGTTCCTGATTGATATTTCGGACTAGGAGATTCAATCATGCGAGAGAGTAGTGGTGCCGGCAATGAAATTCCCGACCACCGTATCCTAAAATTTAAAATCCCAGACCATGGGAGAGTAGGTGGTCTTGTAATGAAATTCCCTCGTTGTCCGATAAAAGTGATGTTGGGAATTTAAATCCCGAATATCGTGGCGTTAAGTCGCAAATTCTCACCATTAAGGTTCAACAAATTCGGGATAAAATACGGTGTCAGTGAATTTAAATCTCGTCACCAGTAGTCTTGAGTTTAATACTCCACCATGGGAATGAACTTGTCGAGATAAATTGTGGTCGTAATTTATATTCCAAAGACCACGATGGTAATGAGATTCAAACTTCAAAGAACACCTTGGTCTTTGGGAATCTAATTCACTAGACCAAGGAGATATAAGTGGTCGACATTAAGGGTGGTGGTCTTTGGGATTAGAAACCTCAGAACACACTATGGTCCTCGAATAAGACTCCCCACACCATTGGCATTGGGTGAGTCGAGATAAATGGTGGTCGAATTTATATCCCAAAGACCACCGTGGTAATGGGATTAAAACCCCAACAACACTATGGTCTTTGGAATGTAATTTCCACCATGATACATATAAGTCAAGGAAATGTTGGTGGTGCTGGGAACTAAAACCCCAGCAACACAGTGGTTCTGCGTTTAAATATCCCAACACCAGGGAGATGGAACCAGTCCAGATAAATGGTGGTGCTGGGAGTTTATATCCCAGCACCACCGTGGTAATGAGATTAAAACCACCAGCAACACCATGGTGCTGGGAATGAAATTTTCAAAGACCATGTACATAAAAATTGGAATTGTTGGTGGTCGAACTAAAACCCCAAAGAACACAGTGGTTCTGCGTTTAAATATCCCAAAGACTGTGAGATGGAAGCGGTCAGATAAATGGTGGTCTTTGGGAGTTTATATCCCAGCACCACCGTGGTAATGAGATTAAAACCACCAGCAACACCATGGTGCTGGGAATGAAATTTCCAGCACCATGTACATAAAAATTACCGGAATTGTTGGTGGTGCTGGGAACTAAAACCCTAGCAACACAAATGGTTCTGCGTTTAAAAATCCCAGACCAGGAGATGGAACTGTCGAGATAAATGGTGGTCCGAAATTTATATCTCACCACCGTGGGCACGGATATAAATTTCAAAGACACCATGGAGAGGGAACTCGCTAAGAAAAAGAGTGGTCTTTGTCAATTTATATTGGAGATAAATAAAATCGCCAGGCGGTCGAGTCAGCGTGACCTATACTATCATTCTCCACCTTTCCTTATGCTTCCAAACGGTAGTTATGAAAATTAATGCTCGTGCAACATTCGAGACGAGTGTGAATTGGCATCTGCGTGCCAATCGCACGCACCCATAATCGTACTGTAGGAGTGTGGGAACTAAGTATCCTCTCGCATAAACCCGGTAAATGTCTTCCTCTTCCATTCCATATAAACCGATTCATAATTTGACATTGAAAGGTCCATCAATGGGTTTCGTTAAAAACCCATTAATGGCCTATCTATCAACATCAAATGTTATAATTAGTTAAGTGCATAATTGGGAAACCTAACCATAAACTCTCATCCTCCACTTGTCTTGGACTTCTAAAGCCTAGTTAAAAAAATTTACTTTCATAGCACACTACATATAATGAGGTTGATTTTAAAAACATTTGCGAGGATGACCCCTTCCCGATGAAGTGTTAACATTTTGGAAACCATTGAATCAAATTTGAAGGATAGAGAGTTAGATGATCAAGATTCCATAAACTGCGCCCAAGTAATATTCCATCTTCATCTCGGTTCGATGTAGGCAATAGAATTACCAAAGTGATCAACACCTTGATATAAATAGAGACGCTTCTTCCATACTCAAGAAGAGTTTGTCACCGCTACCACAGAGATCATGAATATTTTGAACAAACTTGGGTGAAGAGGAGGTAAGTGATATACATGGGATAGAAGAGTTAGAATATACAAATTCTTCTAAGAATTCTTGTGATGATATCCAACATGAAGAAGGTGAGTTAAATCCAGATCGATGCTGACTTAGAGGAAGTGTTCCCAATTCTTGATGATCCCTATGTTTTAAATCCACAAATAAGACTATTGTGATGTCGGTTCATCAGATCTAAATGATTTTTTCACTGGACAGGTTTTTTCCTCTCGACAAGAGTTTAAAGATGCACTAGTAAGGCATGCGATGCTAAAAAAACTTCAGATACAAGCCAGTTGACACCAAACTCAATAGAATTAAAGTTATTTGCTTTAGTCAGCCTTTTTCATGGAGTCTAGTTGCAAGTGGAGACGTGGAGTTCACTGTCACAAAATATGTAAAGCAGCATGAGTGTAGTGTGGTGTTAGGAAACAAAGATCACCATGCTTGCACATCCACATTTGTAGCAAACCGTATCAGAGAGGATCGCTTAGCTACCTCTGATGATTACAAACCAAGTTCAATTCGAAGAGAAATGCAAGCTAGGTTTGGTGTTCACATTTCATACAAGAAAGCATACACAGCCAGACAGAAAGCATTAAAAAGAGTGGTAGGTGATTTTGATCAGATCTATATTGATCTTCCAATGTACTTGCGTGAGTTAAGAGTTAGAGATCCTGATACATATGTTGCAGTACTAAGAAATGGTGAAAATCAATTCCAGCGATGTTTTTGGGCATTTGGTGCTTGTCGAAGAGTATTCAGGTTGTATTTGCGAAAACTAATTGGAATTGATGCTACACATACGACCGCAAGTATCCCGTGTTTTGCTAATGGCTACCGCACTGATTTTAATGCAAAAATTATGCGATTGCATTTGAAATTGCCGGTTGAATGTGGATCGCTTGGGAGTGGTTTTGGATCATGTAAAGACATTCCTTGATGTCTGCCAGAGTCATCGAGCATTGTCTCGATAGACATCGGGGATTATATCGAATTAACAAAGTGTATCCATCTCGCCATCATGGTTTTTTGCTATCACTTGTCTTGTAACATGGTGACAGATACGGGATAGATCCTCATTAGGTTTATTTTGGCAGCAAGAGCAAATACAAGAGTTGACTTTGATCGATTAATGCAGTAATATGCATGACAAACACAAGGAAGCATATGCGTGGCTACAAAAGATCGATCCAAAAAGATGGGCCAATGCACACTTTCTGGCAGAGGTACACAATGTTAACCACTAATTATTCGTTCGAGTTTAAATGCATTATTCAAGGAAGCACGTGAACTCCCCATCACCTTTAATTGACAACACTAGAAGAAAGCTTGCTCAATGGTTCTATAATCGTAGGGAAGAATCTTCAAAAAGGTCGTTTTCTAACACCTTATGCCATTAAAGAGATTGATGAAAGGAGAGAAAGAACTCGATTATATTCGATTCCCATATTCACAAACGGAAATGGAAGTACTGCATAATAGCATCTTCAGATATTGTTGATTTGGATAGGCGGTTGCATCTGCGGTGAGTTTCAAATTTCGTGAATTCCTTGCTCGCATGCTATCAGTACATCATATATCGAACATGGATCCATACCTATCATGCGAGCATTATTTTCTAAGGGAAACTCGAGGCCACTTACATGGATCGATTTACCCATGTCAAGTAAGAAATTTTGGCCTAATGGTGACAAAATTTTCGAGTTCTACCTCCTCGTAGCCTTGTGCAAAGAAGAAAAAGGCACGCATAGAGTCCAAACATACTGGGAGGGTGAAAAATAAATGCAGCAGATGCAAACAGCTTGGGCATAATAGGAGGTCTTGTAGAATGCCACCGGCTACTAATTCCTAAGTATGTTTATTGTGGTTGTGTAAATATTTTTAAAGGAAACAATGTTAATGTCAATGTCAATGTCAATGCTAATGTTAATGTTAAGCTATTTTGAATTGTAATGGAAAATTTTGTTACGTTAGTTGCAAAATTGTAATCTCAATATCTCTGTGTATCGTGTCCAAAATTTCCGATATTCAAGGCAGGATTAGGTTTACACAGCCAATTTTCAGAAATCAGGCCCCGTGCCAAGTGGCACGCGGCCGAAACATGGAGGTAGGAGGATCAGAAGGAAGTTTCCTCGATGCAACAACATGTGAAGTCGTTAGGTCTTTCAATCGATGCAAAGATTTCGGAATTTGGACTCTTGTAGGTCCCTCAATGGGTTTTGGCCGAAATCCATTGATGGCCCTACACAGACCACCGTGTTCTGGAATTTAAATCGCCAAGACCACCGTATTCCGGCTGTTTGAAAGTGTGCGTGTGCTGGGAATTAAAATCCCGAGACCGCGTGTGTTCCCGATTCTAATTGTACGTGGTCACGAATTGAAATCCCAGGGACCACCGTGTGTTCCCTACCACTTAACAGACGTGGTCCCGGGAATTGAAATCCCAAAGACCACCTTATTTCCTACTGTTTGAAAGTGTACGTGGTACTGGAAATTGAAATCCCATGACCACTGTGTGTTCCCCAGCCAGTTCTAAATTGTACATAGTCCTGGGAATTGAAATCCCAGGACCACCGTGTTCCCGACCACTTCTAAATCAGACGTGGTCCGGGAATTGAAATCCCAGACCACCTTATTTCCTACTGTTGAAAGTGTATGTGTAATTGAAATCCCAGGACCACCGTGTGTTCCGGCGATTCTAAATTGCAGTCACGGTGAAATCGAGACCATGTGTTCCGGCCACTTCTAAATTATGCGTAGTGGTGGGAAATGAAATCCCAAAGACCACCTTATTCCTTAGCTATTTCGAATTATGCGTGGTTTGGGAAATAAATTCTGTGACCACTTTATTTCGGGATTATAATTACGACCAAAGTATTCTAAATCCGTCAACCGCCAGTTAATATAAAACTCCTGGAAGTTCAAACATCTCAACATCACAGCTCAAACTCTTCTGCCTAGTTAAACTCCTGCCACCAAACTCGGTCGCTTAAACCTCCCTGCGCGAAGTTAAAACATCTCAACACCACCAACACCATCTCAACGCGATTTTCGACCTAAGTAAGTTTTGTAGATTTCTTAAATTCGTGGTCGCCATCGCTTTCTTCCGATCTATCTAGGGTTTTGCCTTTTCCGCTCACGATCTCGTTTAAACACGGGCCCGATAGGGTTTAGGGTTTTAGGCTTTACCATTTAAGCGAGGTAACGTTTGTTTGTATCATCACACATGTTTCAATCCATTTCATCTATCAGTTTAAAATTGTTGTATTACAATGCATTTGGTTGTTAACCTAGGAAAATTTTTTCAGTTAACGATGGCTTCAACTGGTGAATCATCAAGCGATACTTCTGCAAGAACCCGCGTTGATGCGAGGAAGAACTAAGAGAATGAATGGAAAAGCAATGTTTCCCGGCTTTAAAAATTTATTGCAAGTGTGCCGAGTGTGGAAGAAGAAACGCTTATTCGAGCTCCTTTGCGTGGGTTTTGGACATTCGGATATTACCCATGTCGGACCCGCTCGTTGAGAATATGTTTGATAATTGGGACGACGGAGAAATGTTTTATATTCCAAGACAAGAAATTGCATTTCACAAAGACGGATGTCTCCCTCATCCTCTACTGGGATGATGGACTCAAGTTCCTATGAATAATGAAGCTCCGACAGACTATATATATATTCAATATTTCGTGAAAGTTGATTGCTCTAACAAGCATCCGGAGGATTTATTGAAGACTTCTAGATCTCGATAATTTAGGATCCGCAAAACTTTATCTTGTTTATTTTATATTTTTTCTCTTGTGTGTTTTTACTACCACCAACAAGAAGCCTAGAATAGCTATCGATCACTTATAGATTGTGTAGAGGATTTTGATAACTTAGGCAGTACAATTGGTGCGAAACACTTTATACGCATACATGGCTCCTCAAATGGAGTCAATTGGTATGGGAGTCACATTGCGACCAAAAGCAGCGTCGTAGGTGGATCCACGGACTAATGCTTAAGGGTTTCGCACACTTATCGGTGTGAGTGAATATATTTTATGTCTTCCGCAAATAGTATAGATAAATCTGTCTATTAACAACTAATCTTGTCATTCCGGTATGGATGTGCGAGCATTTGTGTATCCTACCTCCACGTCCCTCATGCTTTGCGAAGAATGCCGAGATGGAGGTGGAGTTCCACAAATGTAAGGGTCGTTAAGAAGATGGTAGATGGTCTCAGACGACAAAATAATTATCGGACAATGAGTCCGATCTGCATATACCGCTTCCCACCTAGATTTTCAGATCAACTCTCAACCCAAACTCAGTCGACGAAGAGGAATGACCGGCCCAGATGCCAGAGAATGCAGAAATTGTATCTACTCTAAGCACCAAGCTAGTCAAGCAAGGTGTGATTTTGAAAGCACCTCCTACTTAAGGAAGCGACCATCGAACAACAAGAAAAGACAATACAGAGCTTCTTCAAGAGTTAGAGGAGGTCGGAAGAGGAAGGACAACGAGATAAGTGAAAGGGATGATATAATTGCTGAAAAAGAAGCATTAATCGCTGAAAAAGACAGTTTAATACTGGAGCTTCAACTCAATTTACAATCCCGGGATGTAGAGGGGTTACAATCACAATCTATACAATGCAATAAACCCAACAACCTTCTTCTGCATACACTAGGCGGAAGGTTTGTGTGAGGAAGAAGGCTCTTGACGGTCTATCACCCCCTAGCCTTAGAAGCCTCCCTCCTTCATGGTTTTCAAACATCCCTAAAAGAAGGAGAGTTAAAATTCTAATTGTCCCCACCAAGGCTATTGAGTATCCCTCAGTAGACCCTAATATCTCTCCTGCAGAGCCAAATATTGGCAGAGTCGGGCCAGATAAAAAGGAAATCAATTGCGAGGAGGGTGAACCCGAAATATCGGATCTGGCACACAAGTCTCCTGGAAAAACAACCAACACACTGACGTGGCCAAGGAGGATTTTGGAGGTGAGCATAAGTTATCCTGTCTAGTCCTATTTTTCAGACAAAATATTTCTGAAACTCAACAGTTTTATTTTGTATATAGCAAGCTTATAAAGAATTCGTCGGTAAGATGGATCCAAACGTCGGGGAGTCTTTATTGAAACTAAAAAAAATAGAGTAAGACAATCTTATATTCTTTGTATATACCTTTCATCTTATGTTTTGGGAGTTGCTAATAACCCTTTCCTTGTGTAGTGACAAAGATGCTCGGGACGGTGTGGAAGAACGATGCTATTAACTTATACATGGACTCTTTCCTTACAATATTTGATTGGAATGTTTTGACACATGGGGATTGCATAAGCGATATTTTGATCTTAGAGCAGTGCAAGGTGACTGATAAGCCGTACTATAACTCAATTTTCTGTGGAGCTGGATTCCCGGTAAGTTTTTGACCCTTTTCCAAAGAATTGTAAACTTTACGGCTTCGGTGTTTTGACAGATTTTTTTATACACAGGATATGTTTAATATTATGCGCTAAGCATTCGAGCAAACTTTTTTAAAACCCTGTGCAATCCAATCGGATACATATTTTGTCCAATAATCAGTGATTTATCATGCCACCTACTAGTGGCCGACTTGGAAATTCGAGTTCATCCACTACAACTCCTTGTCCGTCAGAAGGCTTACACTACTCAATTTGAAGAAACAGTAAGCATTAGATTAGATTTCAGCTAAATAAACCGTTTGTGTATGGAGGATTCATAGCATTTATTTCGGTCCCAGGTTGAATTCTTTAAAAAGATGCACTCTTCGTATTATGATAATCGGCATCCACCGGAAAAAAATTTGTAATGCAAACTTTTCCGTCGAGTCCAGTGGTCCTGCATAAAGCTCTTCGTAAGACATCTAATAATCTTTGTAAATACCATATTTTATAAGCTAGCATTGGACTAATAATTTTTAATTTTTACATTATGATTGCGCATTTTTTATAATGATACATTGAGAGCCTACTATTTGGGTACCCTAAAAGATTGCGAGAAGATATGAGGAGCTTGATTCGTGGTGGGAATAGAATAATGCGACTCACAATTTTGTTTGCAATTACGATGTGTTGTATAGTGGGATATGTTGTAAGACTATCTGAGTTTTAGATATGTAACAACAAGGTGCACTGCTGTAAAGTCATTAGTCACCGCAAAGGTGTTTGCAATCTGTAGTATCTGCATACAATTATGGAATATATATACTTTGTTAAATATTTCAACCCGACTTTATGATTTTGTGATGTGATTTCTACGTGGTCCGGGAATTAAATTTCGGGACCACCGTGTTCTGGGATTAAGATTCCCAGACCACCTTATTTCTCGGCGATTCGCAAATGGGCGTGGTCACGAGAATTATATTTCGGGACTACCGCTGTTCTCGGAGTTACATTCCAAAGACCACCGTATTCCTCGGCCAATTGAATCTATGCGTGGTGCTTTGAATTCACTTTCGACTAACGTGTTCACGGGATTAAGATTCGGCACCACCTTTTTCTCGGCGGTTTGCGAATGGGCGTGGTGCCGAATTAAATTTCGAGACCGTTGTGTTCTGGATTTAATTCTCGACTACATTTTATCTCGTTCGATCATCAGTGCGTGGTGCCGAGAATTCACTTACGACCACGGTGTTCTGGGTTTAGATGCCCAACACCACCTTATTTCTCGGCGGTCGCAGAACGACGCGTGGTCACAGGAATTAAATTTCGGGACCACCTGTGTTCTGGGATTTAATTTCGACCACATTTTGAAATCGGCCCTGTGCCAAGTGGCAGGAGGCCTAAACTGGGAGGCAGGAGGATCACAAAGAAGTTTGCTCGAAGCAACATCATGTGAAGCCGTTAGGTCTTTCCGTCGATGTAAAAAATTCAGAATTTGGACTCCTGTAGGTTCATCAATAGGGTTTCGAAAACCCATTGATGGCCCTCGTCACCTCAACTTCGGTCCAAACCACCTCCTGTGGCTTTGGGACGTGCCCCTCTGTGTATCTTGTCTAGAATGTCTGATTTTCAAGGCAGGATTTGGTTTACACCCAATTTTCAGAAATCAGGCCCCGTGCCAACTGGCACGCGGCCGAAACTGGGAGGTAGGAGGATCAGAAGGAAGTTTTCTTGACGCAACACCATGTGAAGCCGTTAGGTCTTTCAGTCGATGTAAAGATTTCAGAATTTGGACTCATGTAGGTCCATCAATGGGTTTTGGCCAAAATCCATTGATGGCCCTACACAGGACCACTGTGTTCCTGAAATTTAAATTGCCAGCACCACCGTATTTCCAGCCTGTTTAAAAGTGTACGTGGTACTGGGAATTGAAATCGTGACCACTGTTCCTCCGATTCTAAATTACGTAGTCACGGAATTGAAATCCCAGACCACTATGTGTTCCCGAGTTCTAATCAGACGTGGTCGCAGGGAATTGAAATCTCGAGACCACCTTATTCCTCACCATTTGAAGTATGCGTGGTCCGGGAAATAAATTCCCAAGACCATCGAGTTCGAGATTATAATTACGACCACCGTATTCCTTGGCGATTGAAATTGTTCGTGGGTCCCGGGAATTAGAATTCAGACCATTGTGTTCTGGGATTTTAATTCCCAAAGACCACCTTATTCTTGGCCAGCTGAATCAGCGTGGTGGTGGGACTTTTTTCCAAAGACCCTTGTGTTCTGGGAGTTAAATTCCCAAAGACCACCGTATTCCTAGACGAAATTCAGATGGTCACGGAATTAAAATCCAGATCATTGAGTTCCGGATTTTAATTCCCGATCACCTTATTTCTCGATTCGAATGTATGCGTACATGGTGGGACTTTAATTCCCACCACCACTGTGTTCTGGAGTTAAATTCCCAGACCACCGTATTTCTGAGCTCGAAATTGCACGTGGTCTTTGTGAATTAAAATCCAACCATCACTGTAATGCAAAATTTAATCCCAGGGCCATTGTGTTCACGGGATTTCATTGTCGACAGAAAGTATTGAACAATATATTATATAACATTTATTAAAGCTCAAACACAAACAATAAACATATCCTTTGTTGATCTATGGGAAGCAGTACCATTTACAAATTAGCAAATTTCATTAATTACAACAATGCATTGTCATACTCCCACCTGAACACTTCTAAAATTACATCAGAAAGAACTCATCCCTTAAAATTGAGACAGAGACATCTATTCTGAATTTGGTCGTATGCCTTGTTTGAAGTCAATCTTCTCACCATAAAGCGGACATCTCATGTATTCATCACAAAGAAGGCACAATCATTCTTTGTAAACATGCAAAGAAAAATTTTATATTTCAATTCAAAAGTATAATTTTCACGCTCAAGATTTTTCTTTAGTACCTTGCCACTTGTTGGGGACAATCAGTTGTAACAGAAACCCAGCTGTCGATGGGGTAATAGCCTTGTAAACATGGATGAATTGCTGCAAGCTCCTTAGGTGAATATCCTTTAAATTGGGATACCTATAATTAAACGATGACTAAGTTAACATAACTATTCATTAACAGATAATAAAGTTAAATTGATGGAATATCTATATTTAAAATATTTTACTACTCACCACTGCTTCAAAATCAGCTTTTGATCTTCCACCATATGAAATGGAGTTGTAATGATTGAAACTCATTGCTTTTGTGTCGATACACAACAGGTGAAAGTGAGTTTGGTCAGTATTTAGAGGTATAAAAATATATCTAACCTCTCCATCATTCATGTCTGTGTTTATGATTTGTCTTGTGGCAGTCTTCCACGATAATCTTAATGTCGAAAATTGTGTGTAGAGGAAAAATATTTAAACAGTTAGTATAACATCAAATGTCGTGAAAATACAAGATAATTTAACTCCCTTACACAGGGATGAGCGATACTGGACTTGTTATATGACCTACATGAAGAGGAGGCCCCTAAAAGAATTGAGCAAAATGTATCGATAACCTCCCATCTCAGCGAAAGCAGATCCATTAACTCAGTATAAAGAATTGAGTTAATGAAAAGGACCTTCCTCCCAAACATAACACATTATCTACTACAAAAAAATTTAATCGTAAATAAATATTTGCACTTTATAATATTGTAATAAAATTTTTGAATGTAATGGTGGATGTAACTACCATACTTTATTTTTTCTAAACTTTTTAGCAAGTAGGTCACATCAGCATCTTGTTTCTGGTTCTTTGTTGTCTTACACTTCTTCTTGACATACTATAATACAAAAATAATATTAGTTATTTAAATAAAATAACACAAACTAATTTTGGGAAGTATTCTGACTAACCGCAATGACTTCCATTCTCATTTGGTTGAGTTTATCAATTATTGTTTCATCCCTGTCAAGATCTTTTTCATCTTCTTCCAAAATACAGATAGTATCCCTCGCTTGCAATTCATCCATACCAATTTTTTGTTTGTCTTTCTTGTCAAACACTTCTACTTCTTTTACAGCTTTATCAGGTTGCCCTTCTAATAACTCAACATCGATAAATTTCTCTTTTTTTCTTTTGCTTTGAGGTACCAATTTTGCCTGATGGACTATCAACGGGAGTATCCCTGTAATCATAGCGGGTTCTATCTCGCCGTCTTGTTCTGCTGGCAATTGGTTCCGATTGAGGTTGAGGGTCAACTTCAGGCTTATTTGGTTCAGACTCCATACCTTCTCTTCCTATAATTTCCATCAGTTCTTTTACCCTTTCAGTTAGTGTCATGTTTTCCATTCTTAACTCTTTGAGTTGTCTCTGATAAACTAAACACTCATGGCATTCACTAGTAGGGTATTTTTCTTGTATAGTTTGTGATGATGATGTCTCTATTGGATGAGGAGTATTTTCAATATAATAGTCAACCTTATCAAGCAATATATTTTCACTACGGGTACATACTAGATCAACAATGACCTATCAAAAAATCAATAATTATTTAGATAACGAAAATGAAAAACTGCTAAGTTGTGGTCTTCTATTTACCTGTTCAAGGGAGACTTGCTCCAATAAATTCCTGACCTTGCTAATATGTGAAGGAGTTGCCCTCCACTTATTTATTCGTGGGCCTTCAGTATTGTACGGTCTCTGGATTGGGACATGTTCCAGAAACCAAGCCTGCTCATATCGAAAGTGTTACATACTTACGTAAATATAAAAGAAAAAATTATTTAGTAAGAAAGAACTTACAGCCAAAAGGCCGGCAAACCCCTTTAGATAAGGAATTTAGCTCTTCTGCGCAACTGTATTATTAGATGAACATATATCTCCAATAGTAGGCAATTGTGGAGCCATAAATTGATGGATGGCTTCGACCCAATTGAAACTACCTATGTTGTCAAAATCATCTACAATATCTACAAGATCTATGGGGTCCTTATATGTAGTAGTACAGAACAACACACAAGCAAATATATACAATACATACAACTTACAAAATACCAAAACATCTTCATCTAGTTCTACTCTAGTAGCAAAGGTTTTAAGCAAAAACTCTAACCTCGATCTAGTTGGTTCTTTTTTGGAGAATTGAGAATTGAAAAGAGCACGTGATGCATTAGTTGAATTCATAGGAACATAAGCCCCTCTATCTGCAATACCGAGCAAAAGGGACACATCTCTTCTGGTGAAAGCAACTGGCACAGTTGAAAACTTAAAGCTTTTACTTGTCGAATCACAACTTTGAAATATATTGACCAATATTCCACGAATTTGTGGAATGTCTTGTATATTCAAAAAAACAGCAAATGGGGTTTGTTTAATTATCTCTCTGTGCCTTTCATGTAAACAAACTGACGGGCATTGCTTCCCTTTAGCACTTGGACCTCCAAAAAATTCAATAAAGTGGCCTAAAACGCTGGTCCATTGCAGTTTCTTCGCACACTCATTATTTCCCTAACAATTACAAAATACATAATTTATTCCTTCATTTTGTAATTGTAAAAAACAAATTTGAGATTCGGCAATTCTTTGCAATAATCCTGTAAAAAAAATTGACATCACCTGTCACGCCCCGAGGGAGTCTCCGCCAGACGAAAATCCGGCAGCACCTCCCCTATACGGGTGACAATACCAATTTTTATACAAGGCATATACGACCACTATACATCGGTCAACACGACCGGAATCCAAACAACACACGCAGATAATAATAAGGCCTCAGGCCAACAAATCTAGGTAAACAAAAGTCTACACTAACTAGACTTACCCCTTCTGCCATCTGGGCAGGAATACCCAACCAAACCAATCAAAATAAGATCCGACCAATAGTCCACAAGAACCCCAGAAATCCACGAGTACATAAATCCATTTCCAAGCCTAAACATATCTTCTATACAAAATTCAAACCATAACTCAAACAACTAAGAAACTGTCACTACGAGGGGGGGGGATATGACAACTGGACTCTCCTGACAGCTTCATCCTGAAATAAAAAAAATAAAACCACGGGATAAGTTCAAAGAACTTAGCGGATATTAGTCGATATGAATAGCAAGAAATAGCTAACAATACTAATCATGCCGGTACAGTCTCATATATATGGTAAGCAAGAAATAAATGCAAAAGGACTGTACTCACCTGAATCTCCTACTCTGATATAGGAGCATGTGCCCTACTATAAGAGATAAAGTCATCACCATAAATGAATATGAATCCTATATGCATGGCAATCATATGCAACATCCAAGGCATCAATACAATAATGCAGCAAACACAATACAAATGCAATCCGTGCAAAAATGCATGTCGTGCATATGACATGGTCACCCCTGACGATCGGTAGCCTCCTGCCAGCGATGGTGGCCAGGAGTGGGTAGGGCTATGACAAGCTGTGCACTCTGCCATCACTTGCTCTGGTGGCCAGAGTGGGACGAGGATCTTTGTCGAGTACACCTATCCTCCTGCCCCAAACATAGTGGGAGCTAAGCTCTCATCTCCGATGTCATAGACGGAGGAGGGATCTCTGCCGCTACCACGCTGCCTCGCCGCTACCATGGCGGACCCGGCGAACTGTGAACAGCTGCACACCCTCACGATGTACCACTAACCCATGAGTGGCGGTGTGTGCGACCATATATGTAGGCTGCGGGCTCAACAATAATGGAACCCGTCCGGCCCGGCATGCAATCATGCAAGATGGTGCGTGACACTAAAGCATGTAATACCAACTAACATACGTGTCGAATAATATGCACAATAAAGGTACATATATACATGATCCAAGTAAAGCGAGGAAAGTATAACTATAAAGCGATCAAATGCATGTGTCGAATAGGCATAATAACATGCAAGGTAGATAAACATGAAAACTATTGCAAGCTATAACTATCTAGCATATCAACATGACTATATCAAAGACAAGTCAAAATACCGCTTTGAATATAAATATCGCAGAATGAAAGCGTCGTCGCGGAGGACACGCCTCGTGGCCGAAACACTGCATATAACATAACTATTGTTAAGCACCAAAAATGAAATCCACGTCAAATCGAATCGAATACTAAGCGATTTGGTCATAAACCAATTAACCCGAATGCTTAATAAAATCCGGTCACATCCCACCTAATATAACTATCGTTTCATCCAATTAATCAAATATGATTTTTACAACCCCAATTATCATGTGTACCATATCCAAACAAAATTGCACACTTGTTCTATTCAAAACAGTCCCGAGTCCTCTCCTCTCACTCCGGCTTACTTAAGCGACCAGCCAACTCAAACTCATCGTAGCCAACTCCACGGATCAAAAGTCAAGCATATAACCAAAATTTACCACCGTATGCACAAAGAAAGAAGCGGTCGAGCTTACAGCGGTTGAAACCTCGGCGTGATAACCCCCAAAATCCACCACATTCACCAGGGAAACCGCTCAAACACCATCCCTGTTGACGAAGGAAGACCATGAGGATTTCAATCTCCTAAAATTGAGGAAAGAAGCATTACCTTTGCTCCGTGACCACCGTAAATCTGATGCCAATGCCGACCCAAGCCTCCCGACCATCACCCTCGTTTGTGGCGCGAGGCTAACACGAGGAAGAAAAATGAGAGGAGTTGTCGGCGGTCCGGTGGGCGGCGCGTGGGAAGAAAAGCAGTGTCCGTGGTAGGAGGCGAGAGGAAGAGCGAACCACGGCAGGCGAGTGGGAAAGCGATCAGCGGGCTCGGCGGCCGAGGAAGAAGAGGCCGAGTGAAGGGGGAAAAAATGACGACGGTGATGGGAAGGAGCGGTGGTCTTAGCGTGGGCGAGACTCTTGAAGAAAAGGTGTCGGAAGAGAAGGAAGGAGGAAAGAAAAATCGAGGAAATTAGGAAGTTAAAACCTAGATTATAACCTAGGTTAATTAACCCCATTAACTAGTCTAAACAAGCCCCTTTAAAAGCCTGTTTTTCTTATCCCCGTAATTATCTCGTACGGACTCCGTTTAATCCAGAAAAATTTCGAAAAAAAATCCCGAAAAATTTCCAGGATTATTTTCTTAATTCTTTGGTCATTTTATTTTAGTATTTTAAATTTTCCGTATTTAACATTCTCTAATTAATAAAAATTTCGTCCCCAAATTTCTACTCAAATGCATAATGAGTAAGAAATACCACAAGTATCAAAAATATACTCACGACTTAAGTAAACAAGTGGGGGTATTGAGCTCGATCTTTCCTCAAGCTCACAAGTAGCCTCCTCATCCGTGATGGTGACTCCACCCGACTGAAAGTCGCACAACCTTGTTCCGCAATTTTCGCTCCTTGTGATCCAAAATCACGGAACCTCTCACAGATATAGCATCGTTGAATGGAACCCGACACATCCGATAATATGTGTAGAGTCCGCACATACTTCCTCAAAGATAGACACATGGAACACATCATGGATATACTAAAAGATGGTGGTAGCGCGCTAGACGATAAGCATCGTCGATCCTCTCCAAAATCTCAAACGGACCAATGTATCTAGAAGCTAGCTTACCACGGAGGCCAAATCTCTTCACCACTTTCGTGGGTGAAACTCGCAGAAATACATGATCACCAATAGAGAACTCCAGAGGTCTCCATCTCCGATCTACATAACTCTTCTGACGATCCTGCGCCTCTGCCATCCTACGTCTGATAGTACGGACCAACCCTGTCTCCTACTGAGCTCTATGGGTCCTAGCAACCGGTCCTCCCAGTTGCCCCCGAAATCCATAACACAGGACCCCAGCAAATCCTCTAGTATCTAAATGGTCCGCTCAGATTGTCCATCTATCTGTGGATGGAATGCAGTACTAAAACGAAGATGCATGCCTAAGGCCTGCTGCAGACTCTGCCAAAATCGAGACGTGAACCAGGGATCTCTATCTGATATAATGCTCAAAGGACACCATGCAATTTGATGATATCCCGACAATATAACTCTGTCAAACGATCCAAAGAGTCAGTCTTCCGAATCGCTAAAAAGTGCGCGGATTTGGTTAGTCGGTCAACGACTACCCAAATCGCGTCATGGCCTTGATGTGTCCTAGACAAACCCACCACAACATCTATAATAATATGCTTCCACTTCCATTCCGGAATCGGAATTTCCTGAAGCATCTGTTCCTTAAACTAATGCAACTTCAGAAACCATTATCCTCATCGGAGTCAGAGACGGTAGTCCATCTACCGTCCAAAATCCACTCCACCACACACTCTGTAAGTGCATGGGAGGTTATAGCAACCAAACTCCCTTGTTACAACTGCTCAAATACTCTATAGTAGCTATCCAGTAGCTATCCAAAACTCCATGAGCATTCCTGCTCCTCACCTCTACAAAACAACATAATCATTGTTAAGTCCACGTCATATATATGACGGCTTATCTCGCAGTTCTTTAACTGTCGTAAGCTTAGGATACGTCTTATTCAATAGCATCGGAATCGCTCCGATTCCCAAAATGATACATCCGTGTACACTACCCTTCCATCCACACCAGAATGATTAATCAACACTGGTGTAAAAGTCAACCGTTGTCTGAGCCCTGAAACTAGTTTCACAAGCTTCAGACCAAGTAAATTTCCTCACCTTCCTGGTCCAACCAGTCAGCGATGTAGTACCGCTAGAGCATCCTATCCATATATATAGTAATAATTAAACCAATATCAAGAAAACTACCATCCACGGTGACCGAGTGCGCAACTCCAACTACCACCCTCAACAGTGGCCAAGTTACGCAATCCAACGACCACTACTAATCCAATCGTGTCCAGAACACACGACTTTCCAAATTCCTGGACGACTAAGTCGTCATTAAGTCTAATAAGAAAATCAAAAGCTCAAACAATTCATACAAAGTATGAAATTGTCATCGCTACACACATGTATTCTCTTTACTCTAAGCTGATGATATAAAAATCATCACAACGACAATGATAATTGTAGGACACCATGTCACTACAATATCATCACACCAGTCACCAATCAATCCTAGAGTATATATAGGTATCCTATAGCTGATCTAAATAGATCATATATATCCACAATGAAGGATATTCATTTCCTTCCATAACTACCGCATTCTATCATCGATAATCGATGCATAACCTCAAAGGTCCATCTCTCTTTTAACAAAGAGTTAGGATCTTTCTCGAAGAAATTCGGGACAGATAAATGTCCGCTCAATACCTCCTATAATAAGGTAAAACGATCTTTCATCGCCTTAACCAAAGGTACGATACACACCTTATCCATAACCAAATCACTAATAGTAGGGACTGATATTTTCTGAGGGTTTACTCCCTGACCTTCAAATGGATGACTAGCAGGCCATATTCCTAGCTTCCTAATTCGACATCAGTCAACACCTCTAAAGAATCCGTACCTTTGAAATCATCATTAGATTACTCAAGATCAATACGTCGTCGAACTCGTCCACGCCCATGAGTAGGGGCAATTTCACTAAGTCAACAGTTTTCCTAGCCACAAAAGTACCGTAACTACTAAAGACAATACTTTTCCTATAGCTCAGAGATATCCTTCAGATTGCTTGGTCCCAAAACACGAGCTCTCCCAAAAATCCAAGGAAAATAAAATCCTCGAAACACTGAAACCACAAACCAAAATCGTAAACCAATAAAATTGTCACGTCCTGGGGGCATATCCGTCATCCAAATAACAGAGGAGCCCCTTAGTGACAATATTCCGAAATACGTAGACCAAATCTGGTAAAAACCTCGAAATAATTATAGAAATACCAGTATTTTAATAACTGCATGCATGCACGACTAAACATACATCAATCAAAGTAAAATAGTTTTATGACCCCAAATCCAATTGCGATAAAATCCAAAGTGCAAAACAAAATGTAATACCGATCAAGTAAATAAAGTGGCATCTCGACGATGCAGTGGAATAAGCACGGCAAGGAACTCTCTGAGCGACATAAAGGTAGGTCAACATGACACGTCCTCCCTCAGTTAACCTAGAGGATAAGTGAGGAGGGGATAAGTACAACCACTCTGTGGATGTATAGACAATAGTGCATAATCATAATGCACATAATGGAAGTCACAGGGAACAAGCTAGAGTTACCCCACCCTCAGAGTACCAATATCAGTCTGCAACTATCATGATCCGCAGTATAACAAATATACCCGCAACATACTCAACCACTGCAACAAGCAGTGCACATCCGGATACCACGACAAAGCCTCGTGGCTCTCGCACAAAAAGAGAACTGTCTATGAGCTACCGCGAACGGTACTCATGGGTCAACAATCAATACGCTAAGCACTGTCTACGCGCAACTACATGCTACCACGAATGAGACTCGTGGATAGACAGGCAGTATATAAATATCTAGTTATTGACTGCACGCACTAGTATACTACCACTAATAGGTCGCATGGGCAGTCGATTATCCTAGGTTGTTAAACCTAGGGTTATCCAATATATCTAGCATAGAACATCTATCAAAATCGATAAGGATCATCGATCTACAATTAAACCCATTGAGGCGGTCAAGCGAGGGTTTCAACACCTCTAATACGAAATGTTTATCAAATACGATAAAGATCATCAACTTATAAATAAATCAGTCGAGATGATTAAATCTAGCATTCCAACCCTTCTAACATGATCAGTATCAAGGTCGATCAAAATCATAAGTCCACTAATAATCGCGTCGAGATGATTAATCATAGGGTTTCGTCCCAACTAACAGGAAACGCCTATCAAAGCCAATAAAGGCCACAAATCTACTATCAAGCCCTTCAAGAGGGTTAAGCCTAAATTATATCGTCCTACCAGTTCAATCATGCATGCCCCAATCTGCTACCACGAACATATCTCGTGGGTACTTAAGACGTAAAGTAGCTATCTTGCTACAGACATCATACGAATCCGATTATCACCAACTCTGAACGAATAACGCAAGAGTATACCCTGACAGTAGATTATCTCAACCATACATGGGAGACCTATTCGACCTCAAATACACAAAAACCCCTTTAGGGAAACTCTACTGTAACTTTCCTCAACCACGAATGAGTGATATTGTTGACAGCCGATAAATATAAACAACATTATATACCCTCTAAGGATTAATCGCATCCTAATCATATAAACTCTACTAGTCTGATCACCATATCACTGAAATAGTAAATGGATAAACATATACCAATATGCACATCCGAGTCATTACGCCTAGGGTTCCTCTAACGTTGTTTCATTCCTGTGATCCGCTCCTACAGAATAACCTCATCTAAGTTATTCTACCTCTACTAGTCTTAATCATGGTATCCACCGCAAAAACACATAACCATATGAACATATAATACACTGTCTAATAAACGACAGCATAGTCATACTAATGGCAATCAACGGTTGAAATTAAACTAAAGGGTAATGCCAGAACAAAGTTAAGGCAATACTAAATAAAGCATCAGATGTCTATATATACCATAAACTATGTAAACAATGTAATCATGTCATCATGCACTAGGATCTAGAGAGTCAAAGAACCTATATGTATACCTTCTACCAATTTATCCACCTCAGTCATATTCAACTAGTCTCATCCTAACACTAGTCCAAAAATTAAGAGGTAAACTTCTACCAATGATATCTAATCATTTATATCACAATTATAACTAGCTACCTATAGCAGTAATAGCAATTTATAACCATATGCTAACGATAAACTAGCAACCTAAAAATCTAACGGTCTAACAGATATCAGGTCAAAACAATACTATAAAAAAAATATGATATCACCGCATAACCAAATATAACCAATACAAATATGTACTAAATCTAGAAAATTTTTCTAGAATTTATTTACCTGTTAGCCGTCCGGAGATGTCCTGTTGCCGCCAAATCTCCCATATTGACCTCGTCAATAATACCTCGAATTTCCGAAACATAACAATCGTTGGAAATCCGTACCAATCCGAAAATACCTAGTTAACCTGCCAAACTTGGCGAACTCCATAAACCCAAAGACCCTAAGGAACTCGGAAACCTACGCTCTGATACCAAATAAATTGTCACGCCCCGAGGGAGTCTCCGCCAGACGAAAATCCGGCAGCACCTCCCCTATACGGGTGACAATACCAATTTTTATACAAGGCATATACGGCCACTATACATCGGTCAACACGACCGAAATCCAAACAACACACGCAGATAATAATAAGGCCTCAGGCCAACAAATCTAGGTAAACAAAAGTCTACACTAACTAGACTTACCCTTACGCCATCCGGCAGGAATACCCAACCAAACCAATCAAAATAAGATCCGACCAATAGTCCACAAGAACCCCAGAAATCCACGAGTACATAAATCCATTTCCAAGCCTAAACATATCTTCTATACAAAATTCAAACCATAACTCAAACAACTAAGAAACTGTCACTACGAGGGGGGGGGATATGGCAACTGGACTCTCCTGACAGCTTCATCCTGAAATAAAAAAAAATAAAACCACGGGATAAGTTCAAAGAACTTAGTGGATATTAGTCGATATGAATAGCAAGAAATAGATAACAATATTAATCATGCCGGTACAGTCTCATATATATGGTAAGCAAGAAATAAATGCAAAAGGACTGTACTCACCTGAATCTCCTACTCTGATATAGGAGCATGTGCCCTACTATAAGAGATAAAGTCATCACCATAAATGAATATGAATCCTATATGCATGACAATCATATGCAACATCCAAGGCATCAATACAATAATGCAACAAACACAATACAAATGCAATCCGTGCAAAAATGCATGTCGTGCATATGACATGGTCACCCCTGACGCCTTGTCGTAGCCGCCTGAGCGATGGTGGCCAGGAGTGGGTAGGGCTATATGACAATGTGCACTCTGCCATCACTTGCTCTGGTGGCCAGAGTGGGCGAGGATCTTTGTCGAGTACACCTATCCTCTGCCCCAAAGATAGTGGGGAGCTAAGCTCTCATCTCCGGTGTCATAGGCCAGGAGGAGGGATCTCTGCCCGTACCACGCGCCTCATCGCTACCGCATGAGCGGACCCGGTGAACTGACGAACAAGCGCACACACCCTCCTGATGTACCACTAACCCATGAGTGGCAGTGTGTGCAGACCATGTAACTGGCTGCGGGCTCAACAATAATGGAACCCCGTTCAGCCAGCATGCAATCATGCAAGATGGTGCATGACACTAAAGCATGTAATACCAACTAACATACGTATCCGAATAATATGCACAATAAAAAGGTACATATACATGATCCAAGTAAAACAGGGAAAGTATAACTATAAACTGATCAAATGCATGTGTCAAATAGGCATAATAACATGCAAGGTAGATAAACATGAAAACTATTGCAAGCTATAACTATCTAGCATATCAACATGACTATATCAAAAAGACAAGTCAAAATACCCGCCTGAATATAAATATCCGCAAGAATGAAAACGTCACGACCGAGGACCTGCCTCGTGACCGAAACCTGCATATAACATAACTATTGTTAAGCACCAAAAATGAAATCCACCGTCAAATCGAATACTAAGCCGATTTCGGTCATAAACCAATTAACCCAAATGCTTAATAAAATCCCGGTCACATCCCACCTAATATAACTATCGTTTCATCCAGTTAATCAAATATGATTTTTACAACCCCAATATCATGTGTACCATATCGAACAAAATTGCACCGCTTGTTCTATTCAAGCAGTCGATCAAGCGAGTCCTCTCCTCTCACTCACGGCCAACTTAGCGACCAAACCAACTCAAACTCGTAGCCAACTCCACGGATCAAAAGTCCAACCGCATATAACCAAAATTTACCACCGTATGCACAAAGAAAAAAGCGGTCGAGCTTACATGCGGTTGAAACCTCGCCCGTGTAACCCCCAAAATCCACCCTGTTCAGGAGAAACACCTTTGCTCAAACACCATCCTGTTGACGAAGGAAGACCACGTGAGGATTTCAATCACTGTCCTAAAATTGAGGGAAAGAGCGACCTTACCTTTGCTCGGCGACCACCGTGATATCTGATGCCAATGCCCAAGCCTCCCAGCCATCACCCTCGCTGTGGCCGCAGGCTAACACGAGGAAGAAAAATGAGAGGGAGTTGTCGGCCCGGTTGCAGCGCATTGGGAAGAAGAAAAGCAGTGATCCTGTGGCCGAGGAGGCCGGCGCGAGGAAGAGCGAACCACGGTGACGGGGCGAGTGGAGAAAGCGATGCGGGCTCGGCGACGCTTGAGGAAGAAGAGCGCAGTGAAGGCTGCGCTGTGGGAAAAAATCGTGAGGAAGAGCGATGATGGGAAGGAGGGGCGGCGGTGGTCTTAGCGTGGGCGGGCTACTGGTTGCGGCGAAGAAAAGGTGTCGCGAAGAGAAGGAAACCGCAAGGAAGGTGTCGGCGCGGAGGGGAAAGAAAAATCGAGGAAATTAGGAAGTTAAAACCTAGATTATAACCTAGGTTAATTAACCCCATTAACTAGTCTAAACAAGCCCCTTTAAAAGCCTGTTTTTCTTATCCCCGTAATTATCTCGTACGGACTCCGTTTAATCCAGAAAAATTTCGAAAAAAAATCCCGAAAAATTTCCAGGATTATTTTCTTAATTCTTTGGTCATTTTATTTTAGTATTTTAAATTTTCCGTATTTAACATCACCACTCTTTTTCTCGGCCAGGTTCCCTCTCCATGGTGTTGGAAATTTATATCCCAGGCCCACGGTGGTGCTGGGATATAAATTCCCAGCACCACCATTTATCTCGACCAGTTCCATCTCCCTGGTGCTGGAATATTTAAACGCAGAACCACTGTGTTGCTGGGGTTTTAGTTCCCAGCACCACCAACAATTCTGGCAGCTTTTATGTACATGGTGCTGAAAATTAGATTCCCAGCACCATGGTGTTGCTGGGAGTTTTAATCCCATTACCACGGTGGTGCTGGGATATAAATTCCCAACACCACCATTTATCTTGACTGGTTCATCTCTCTGGTACTGGGATTTTTAAACGCAGAACCACTGTGTTGCTGGGGTTTTAATTCCCAGCACCACCAACAAATCCGGCAACTTATATGTACATGGTGCTGGAAATTACATTCCCAGCATCATGATGTTGTTGGGAGTTTTAATCCCATTACCACGGTGGTGCTGGGATATAAATTCCCAGCACCACCTTTTTTCTTGACTAGTTCATCTCCCTGGTGCTGAGATTTTTAAACGCAGAACCACTGTGTTGCTGGGGTTTTAATTCCCAACACCACCAACAAATCCGGCAACTTATATGTACATGGTGCTGGAAATTACATTCCCAACACCATAGTGTTGCTGGAGTTTTAATCTCATTACCACGGTGGTGCTGGAATAGAAATTCCCAGTACCACGATTTTTCTTGACTAGTTCATCTCCCTGGTGCTGGGAGTTTTAATCCCATTACCACGGTGCTGGGAATTTACGGCTCTATTTATCTAATTCATATACAGATTGAAGAGATCGTCCATTTGTATTTGAATGTTTGAAACTATTCCAAAATCATAACGGAGAAATCATTTTAAACATATGGCATACTTCATATTGGACTAAAGCAAGGAATGCGACACATACCTTGGCCGGTGAAGGAGAGGTTGAACCGGATGCTTGACTCATTCTGCAACACGAAATGGTAGAAAAAAACCCAATGAGATGTACGCCTTTCAACGGAAACCCTAAAACCGAGTAAGAAATAGGTAAAACTCTAGTTAAATGAGAGGACGACACCATATTACCTCGAAGCGTCTCGACGAAATTCCAAGAACTCGGAAACTAACGTAATGAAGCAGGAGGAAAAATGGAGTCTAAGCTTTTCCAAGTTTTTGTGCGCTCGAAGATTTCCCGGAAGCTGAAGACACGAAGACGGTAATGTGGTGACTTGTTTGGACGGGACGTTTCGATGGCTCGGGATTTGAAAATGTGCCTCGGATGCATGCGGGATCTTTGCATTAAAAACGCTGTTTGGCGGGAGGGGTATTTTGGAAATTACGCGCGCGATTTGGTCATTCTGAAACTATAGTGTACGATTTGGGCAAATCCGAACTTCGACTGCTGTGTTTGGTAAATTGCCGAACTTCAAACTTAAACACAAGGACTCAAGAAAACCTTCAGAAATTAAATATCTTAGGCCAAGTAAAACTAAGATTGAAGATACGAAATATAACTTAAGTAAAAGGGGGAAAAAATTAAGGTATAGTTTAATTGTGTATTGATGAGAAATTCTCACGAGTTATATAGTTCAACATTAGCTGCATTGCTGGTATAGCTTACAAGAAATAATGATATTACAATAGCCATTTAATAAGAAATAACTAAAGTTTAAAGTGTTTCTACCTTACGTGAGCCATGCATTTCCCTCTTATTGCTATCTATTTTTTGCTTGTTTCCCTTGGATTTTTTTTTTTCTCCAAATTTCGAGACCTATCCAAACAATTAATTTGCTCGCTAAGGACATTGCATCCTATCCAAACAATTAATTTGCTCGCTAAGGACAGTGCATCCTATCCAAACAATTAATTTGCTCGCTAAGGACAGTGCATTATGTCTCTGCTATCTGACGGTAACGACTATGTTCAAAAAAAAAAAAAATTTCTGTGCGCTAGTTACTAGTCTCAAGGGTCAAAGATCTACCGTGATTTACCTTCTTTACGATGGTCCAAGAACGAATTGATAGCGAATTCCAATCTTTTATATCATGTTTCAAAAAACAATTATTAATGTTGGAATGGGAACCACTGCCTATAGATTTTACCAGATACAATAACCTCAAATTTTGACAAAAAAAACGGTTGAATATTGGATCTCAAATGATCAATACGATTTTATAAGAAAAAAAAATCGATGTGTCATCAATCAATGAAAGTCTGAATTTATTTCAAAATCAAAATCTATATATGTTTCGCATAAATAAATCTAGATTATTAATTTGCTCAAAATCGATTATGGGTGAATGAGAAATTAATTGTTTAAAGTCAACCTAAAATAGTATTAATTGTAGATTAATGTTATAAAAGGAAGTAATTGGGAATAGTTTCACATTGGAAATTTCAAAGAGTATTTACTTTCTTATATGTGTTGTTGTGTTAATGAAGTTAACACAAAAAGCATAGATGCTCTCTTTTAACGGGCGAGCAAGTGCTCGCACTTGCTAGCCCGCGGCCCGCCACGCGCGCACGTGCGCAATGGACGCTTTGTTAGTACACTTTGCATTGTCGCGATGAGCACTGAGGAGCTTAAATTTATGCTCCAGATGATGTGACACTCGGGTGATGTGTCGTACCTATATGACACTCGGTTGGGGCAGAGAGAGATGATTGGAATGTTGATTGGGCGGGCAGATGGTAACCGTTGGATCGAATAGGGATGATGGATCACAAGTGACGCGATCTGGAGCCTTGATCGCGAAGAGTCGCGATCTGATCGTTGATGATGAAGGTTGATCTGGAGCATCAGATCGAATGGATCGCTGCATCCAGATCTGACAGCTGAGATCAAAGGGCCATATAAAAGGTTACAACTCTCCAGATCGAACAACCCAGATAAATTTTGACCAAAAGGCGTCAATCACCAAAGGGTACTTCACCTTTTCACCAATTGTATATATAGAATCCTCTAGATGATGGAATTCACTCAATCTAATCATTCAAATACCTCCCATCTTATGCATCCAGAAAGCAGAAAGTTCGTTGGTCTCGAAATTTGAAGCACTGTTATTTCGAGACATTGTCGTTGTATCTTGGGAAACGAATTACTATTATCCGTAAGCATTTGTAGCGGAGCAATATCGTTTTACGGAAATAATGTTGAACACTAACCTCGACGATCTGATATCATTTTGCATCCTCTCAGACAACAATCACCGACAAACAACAAAAACATGGTTATTGTTTTTGTGGGCTACTAGGAAACGTCATACGTACATTTGATATTTGATAGATTATGTTATTATTTGATATGTTCACTAGGCTTGCTCAAAACGTCTAACCCTGCATTATGGGTTGGAGAGGTGCTGTATCTTTTAAAAACTTAATATGCCTTTATTTCCTGTTGTGTTTTCTACTTTGCCTACATGCTTTACGTCTTCTTTTGTTTTTTGTTTTTGAGTATCCTTATCGTTTTCCAGATATGCTGTTGATGTTGAGAATATCACAAATTTACAGAATGGAACTCACAATTCGAGGTTTGTGTTCTCAGAACACACAGTTCAGAGAATACCTGACAATTTATCACTGAAACATGGACAGAAGGGCAAACTTTCAGGTGTGCAACTTTTGAAAACTGACGGTACAACATTAGAGAAATTGTAGTTTTCTCAACGCAATTACTTTGTTCTTTGAGAAGGAGAGTCTTGACAAAATTATTGTCGCCTAACTTATAGGCCTTGAGTTTGAGTTATAGAAGCAGAATAAAACTGCATGACCTTTTTTTTCAGGACCTTGTATTGGCACCATTAATTCATATTATCTTATCAGCGGATATTTTGGTAGATTGCACTCAATCTGCCTATTAATTAACGCAATGAGATTTCGACCAAACCTGGTTATTTTAGGAGTAGAACCATATGCAGAAGTTTATGTTGTAAAAGCTCACTTCAGCTAGCATAAGTCTGTGCAAATTATGGATTTAGAATGTATTATATAGCATTTGTTACAGCTTAGAGATGGCAGGCTGAAGTTAGTGGATGGTTTATAAAAAAGAAGATGGTCAGGTCGATTAGAATAAGGATTAGCAATTTCATGTTCCTTACCCAATCAGAATCGAGTTAAGACAATCTGATAATCATACAATTAGTTGTTTAATGTTTTTACAAGTTCTCATATGGTTGTAGTGGCTGTAGTATAATATTGTAGACCTATAATTTCCCTTCAAACCATTAATCAATCTGGTCTGTTCTTGTGCAGTCTTTAGGTGGTTGCAGTCGCTGTCAGATGATTAATCTTTACCAGCAGTCTTGTTTTTCTCTTTTTGGTTCGGCATATAAATTCTCATTGAAACAGGGTGAGATACTATTTGGCATCCTTCTAAGATACGAAGGCAAAGATTACAATGGAGAACAAAGTAATGGTGCAGAAACATGGCTTGGGTGACCACGGTTCGAACCCTAACCGTGAATTGAATCGGAACCGATAGTTTAAAAATCAAATCGAAATCGTTTTTTCGATTTCAAAGGCATATGGTTTGATTCTTATTCTTAAATTTTTAGAACTAGAATCGAAGTGGAACCGAACCGAAATCAAGAAATCGGAACTAAGTATTTTTTTTGTTAAAATCAGAATTGAATTTTTAAAAATAATTCGATATTTAAATAGTAAGTGAATTGTGAGGATTTTGATTTTTTAACTAAAAAAATAACAATTTAATTTATATAAATTAAGTTCAAATTTTTTTTTTTTTAATGATAAATCAGATGGACAGATGTAACATATTATTATAATAATAATAATATACATTTTTTTTAAATTTATTAATGTAAATTTATCATTTAAATATGTTTCAATAATAATTTTTTACTATAAATATTTGATTTAAAGAGTTATATAAATTAAATCTCCATATATAAAATTTAAATTTAAATATAATTTAAATTAAAATAAATCGACCAAATTAATGAATTAAAAAATAATATATTTATATCCTCTATTAAAAAAATAAAAAATTTAAAATTAAATAATTTAAATTTCGGTTCTAAATGATTTTAATCAAAATCGAATCATAAGAAATTGAAACCATCAGTTAACGGTTCGGTTCCGATTCCGATGGATGATGAATCAAAATCGGTGGTTCCAAAATCAACACCGAACCGTAAAGAATCGGAATCGACGGTTTCGAAATCGAAATCAAAACCGTGGATAAACGATTTGATTACGATTCCATTGGATGATAAATCGAAATTGAAGATTCCAAAATCGAAATCGACCATTTTAGAATGGTGATCACTCCTAGCTTCAGGTGGGGCAAGAGGTGTATGCATCCATAGAGTAAATGAGGGAAGATACCTCTTAGAAAGGAAATTGCTGACAGGTCCATGGAGTGAATGGGCAACAAGAAAAAACATTTTAAAAGAGTTCCATTAATGGTGTACAGGTTCAAGAAAATATATACTAAATTGCTTCCAGTTGTAGGGAGCAATCATCTTGTACTCCTTGTAAAACATAATTGCTCCATCACAAGCCTTAATTTATCGATGAGATCACAAAATATATTTGTTCTTTGACTTGGAAAATTTTGTTTACATATATATATGTACACACGGATCGCTACTTATGAATATAAGGAATTCTGAGTCTTTAATATTGCCTTTTTGTGATTGTTATCACATATCACCTACTAGGTGTTGACTTGTGATCCACAAATCTCGGCTGCAGTTGACTAAATTTTAATGGGCAAGTCAACAAACATAACCTCACAAGTCAACAAATGTCAAGGCGCAAGCACAATACCGATGCTGATGACCAATGCCTCATGGCACCCGCACTAACAGTAGAACTCTAAACAGTATATATATATATATTTCCCAGAGCGATGAAAATTTATATTTTTATAAAATTTAGATCACTTTTATAAAGGCTAAATTTTGAGCAGCCCTCAACGATAGAGAATTTATAAGTATTTACAGTTTATATAATATAATTCATGCAATGAAAATTTACTACGGAGGCCGAGTTTGACTTTATTTTAGTTGCATAGTTTGACTAAGTCATGCTTGAATCGACCCAATGAGCATTATCAAGCTCAAGCTTTACCTAGCTTTAGGATTTTTATGAGGGATGAGAACTTTGGCTATGGTATTTTATCTTTATTGCATCATATTTATAGTCAAATATCGATGAGCACCTCTAACTCTCGAGCCTTAAGTTTCGATAAGACGAAGCAAATTGCTAGCAAATAGGATGGATGTCGGTGCAAGCCGGCCCGATTGCTTATGAACACGATCATTATAAAGCCACGAAACAAGATTATAAAAATCCAATTATCCAAGTGATTTTGAATGAAAAATGGAGGGAATTATAAAAGAGATGAATACCCCAGACTTTGGGTCAAGCCCAAAGAGTAGATTAGAATTGATATAGTGTCCTCGCACACCTAAACTAGTGAAGAGCTTTTAGGATTTTTTTTTTTAAATTATATATATATATATTTTTATAACAATGAGACTATTTGAAAAGTAGATTATCCTAAGAAAAAACAAAGCTGAATCTTCAAAATTTCACATGGAGCAATTAAACAACACTACAATTATATTCACTGATTGAATTTGTTAATCTTGAATTCTTAATTTGCCACTGCAAAAACTATCTGGCAATTAATCGATCTACAGCCATCTCACAAAGAAACAACCAAACTACCAGAAAAATTGAGTCCATAGGAAAGATCGACACTGATCGAATCAGAAATCTGATGCAACGATATGATCGAACACCAGTTTTTACTCTCTCTTCCATATATAAACTTGATCAGTTAACGTTGCATTTAATATTCTCCTTTAGAATTATCTGAAGGATGGATGGAATTATCGATCCATGGACAAATTGTTTCTTTAGTAAAAACTCGATCATCCGCCCAAATATCTTCATAACTTTAGCAGTTCACAGTTAATTTATTGGCGTACAAATCCTTCTCTGAATACTCAAAAATTTTATAGAATTCGATCTGATCAAAGATTCCAGTTCTTTTTTTTTTCTTTCGAAACGCTATTATACATTCCTTCCTCATTACTAGACTCTATCGGAAAAACAGAGAGGAGGACAAATACTGAGAGAGAAAATGGAAAACGCTATGATTTGGCCTTTGTGGTTGCAGCATCGACTGCTGATCTGAATTGCTCGGCGTCGCACGGGATGCGAAGAACTCCCGGCTGCTCGTACCCAAACTCTTGCTCTGCCATTTTCAGCAACCGTGCGAAAAAGGGTTCCTTTAAGAGTTTAGTTTGCACCAAAAACCTCTCGGCCTTGTCCTTCCCCACGAGCATTGGCACATAGCCTTTTGGCACCCCATCGGCCTCCTTCCTCCTGCACCTCCCCATTAGTTCTTTTCCTGGTCGAATTAGGCTCATTGATTCTCCCAGATTTATATTGCAGAATTGGGTGGAGTAGGCCGTTGCCTTTCAGCTTCCCAACACCGAAAGAAGGAGAGAATATTTCTAGGTCAAATCTACTCTTTAGGAGCCTACTTTAGATTCTCTGTTAATTATTGAGTTGACTTGTTCATATTTTAGCTCAATTATTGATAAAAAAAAGTAATGGACCTCGTGTCAAATTTGTTTCTTTTTAAATAATTTAGATATTCAATTTTTTATTTTTATTTTTTATTTTTTATATTGGTACTAAGGTATTCAAATCTTCGATTCGACTATTCCCTGAGAGTGATCGATCCTACTCTATGAACTTTCAGAATGTCTTGTCAATAGCTGAGTCGAGTAAGGTCTGAATCTAAATATCGACCACCAAGGGTAAATCAGTGAAGTACTCGTAATTTTTTTACTATTCAGCTCGAACTCCACAGTCGCATCATTCCTGAACAACGGTCCAACGCTAAAATTGTACTCCGTCCACTGGATAAACTCCTGGCTCTCAGAGCCTCTGAATGATTTTTTTTTAAATTCAACGTCGAACGATGTCGCAGCAGAGGATCGAACTGCGTTCTTCTAGATAATGTCTCTCCGCTTTTACCTCTGCATTGTGCCCCGGAGGCATATATTCAAATTTTATGGTCCAATTAGCCATGAAAGTAATTGACATAAATTTTTCATTAATTGTCCAAATGAAATTCGAGAAACAATCTCCTCGAGATGATCCATTGGTTAGAACAGTACAGATGTTACTACAGATGAACAGAAATTGATTTTCGACGTGGAATTTAAAATTTTTACTTAGATTCAGAAGCTTCTATTGATCTGACCAATGGATCAAAGGATATAATATTTTATGATTTATTTTTCTTCATCATTATTGAATGAATGTTGAAAGCGAATATAATTATTTTTTACGGTAAAAATTCAAAAAAGCACAATTAAATTTGAATAGGAAATCAATATCATAAGTAGTGATTCAAACATGGTCGACGTACGTACGTGCATTGTCAAAATCGAACCTCCATTATTTGTACGAGTGACCTGTGCCACCCTTTTTCTCTGATTACTAGGGCTGAAATTTAAAAGGAATTACGGATGACTCGGTACCATCCGCCAATAATTCGAACGTCGCTGATGTATGCGTACGGAGTATGGAAATTGAACCCCCCAAATTACCCGTCATACCTTTAGCTTCGTCCCCACCCTATTGTTGTCAAAATTGTGATCCATCGGTAGTGCGGGAGAAAGTGCATCACGAAGAGGCGTAGACCCGAAATCAAACCGTGAAAAATATGGGTACATGAAGGTTGGCCGCAACACGCTTTCACTTTGTCGTGTTTCTTGCTTTCGGCATTCTCAAATTCCAGAAAATATTTTAGAAAAAATTTGTCAAACTCAATGATTCTTTTCCATTCACCTCCCCCATATCTTCGATGCATCAATTTTTAAAGAGAATTTCTAACTAATTCGATCTCGACAATATTTCTATCTGTGTAAAAATCAATGGCAATTTATCAAAAAGGACATTTCAAATTTAGAATTACTCAAATACAATCCTATGATTTCATATTTACCAAAGGGATCATCTCATTCTCTTTTTACTCCTCCCGTTAAACGTAGATTTAATATTCAGATATTGCATGCATCCGAGTCACAACTGAAAATTTCGAACCATCCAACTGTAGTACTGAGAATTCAAATCTCAGGACCACTGTATTTCTGAGAATATAATTTTCAATACCATCTTTTTTCTCACCCAGCTTGAATTTATACGTGATACACGATCAAAACTAGAAAGTAGGAGGATCATAATTAAATTTCCTCGACACATCAACAATTCATGCTGTAAAATCTTACAGTCCATGTCAAGATTTCGAAATTTGAACTCTTCTAGGCCTATCAATGGATTTCGATCAAAACTCATTGATGATCCTATTCACCTCTTATTCGATCCAATCTAAATCCATTGGGTTTGAAAAATACCCCTCTATGTATTCGTACCCAAAATTTTTAATATTTAAGATTTTATGCATGCATTATTTGAGCATTAAATTTACATTTGACGATAGAGATAAAAAAAGAATGAGATGCGTCCTTTAATAAATATGAAATAATAAAATTATATTTGGACAATTTCAAATTTGAAGTTAGCCCTGTGATAAATTGTCAAAAAATAAAAGATCTCAAACGCGTAATTCACTTGACGAAATGAGCAAATCATACAAATTAGAAATTCAATTTCCAAAAATTTCAGCAAACCATACAAATTAGAAATTCAGTCGATACGATTATGAAAACCTTGCGTCAACAGAAGTTTGAGCCATAGCAATGAAGTTCACCTTCCATCGTCAATGCTACAGTATCCAGTCGATTCGACGGACACAATTCTGGTTTCCACACTGTCAGTGCTCCGACCTGGATGGTTTCCGCACAGTCTTTGGCACGGAGTATCAGACTTCTCGGCAGTTACAAAGCCGCTGCTCGCATCCCTACATTGCCACAGGAGCAAATAAGAAGGTCTCTCGGTCACATCCGTGATTTCTAGATCCCCTCCGAGCATAGCCACAACCCTCGACATCGGCGGTCGATGCGCCGGTGATGCTTGGGTACAAAGTAGAGCTACTCCAATGACCCGGTGGATCTCTTCCCCATCAAATGAGGTTAGACTTCGATCCACCACCTCTAATTTTTGATGCTTCTCGAGTAGATTCCAGGCCTAAAGACAGACAGGAATTTGGTCTCGAGTGAGATTTTCCTTTAAGAAGGCTAGAGCCTTGATTCATTTCAAGGAACAAGTTAATACAATCAATCAGATATAAAATGTTGGGATTTAGTTATACTACTTTATCGCCATAATTAGCATGTGTATACGTACCCATTCAAGAAGGTAAAGTGTCTCGTGATTAAGTCGATCAGAGTTGGGCCTTCCACTGACAACCTCCAACGCTAGCACTCCGAAAGCAAAGACATCAGCTTTCTCTGTAAGATGCCCTCTCAGGGCATACTCCGGTGCCAGATAGCCGCTTAACATGATCAATATCAGCAATTAACAAATATTAGTTTATAGCGTAAAATCTGTAAAAGTTGGGAATCTGTCCAACTAGTAGCCTCTGTCACCCGTTCCAGGGCACTGGTGAGAGAGAGATAAATCACGAGGAGGACAAAGTTCCTTGACACGGTGACAAAGCAGGGAGGAGTCCATCTGAAATCAAGGGGATTGTAGACCCCTGCCTTATCATCGCGCCATCCCCGTGGGGACAGTTTATAGCGTAAAATCGATACCAGGTGAAGTAGCACTTACACTGTACCAGCAACCTTTGTGCTAATGTGAGAAATATTGTCATCGTAGAGCTTAGCTAGACCGAAGTCAGAGATTTTCGGGTTAAGATCAGCATCAAGTAGAATATTACTAGCCTTGACATCTCTATGCACAATACGAACACTAGATTCCTCGTGGAGATAAGCTAAACCTTTTGCAACACCCAATAATATATTGAAACGATTTGGCCAATCAAGATGTAAATCTCTCTTCCCTGCATTCAGAAACAGCAAAATCATTTACACAACAGTCAGGACTCAAACTCATACATGTAAGTGGCCTTCCATGATTCATCAAGCATCTATAACAACATACCAAAAAGTACTTGATCAAGACTACGGTTTTCTAGGTACTCATACACCAAAATCCGGTTTTCTTCATCGACACAGCAACCGTGCAATTTTACAAGGTTTCGATGCTGCACAGCAGATATAGTTGCAATCTCTGTCAAGAACTGGTCCGGTCCTTGGTAAGAGGTGGTTGAGAGTTTCTTAACAGCTACTTTTCTTCCATTGCTCAGTATGCCCTGCATCTTAGCCAATTTACTTCCATAGGTCCAACTTATTATTTTATAGATAAAGGATTGATAAATTAGTGTAAGAAATACAGTAAATAACAATTTCACTTCACCATTAAATTATCGACCAATATGAATTCCTTCTTTCATTTAGGTAATAACTTAAATACACAACGCTCTTAAAAAATTTGTTGCCCATCTAAATTACGTGATCGTGGCAATACAGATGATGCAGAGAAGTAAGCTTGTTACACACTGAACGAAATATACTTACCTTGAACACTAGGCCAAATCCTCCTTCACCCAATATATTGGCAGGATTGAAGTCTTCGGTTGCAGTCCTCAGTTCAGCATAACTAAAGGTGTAAGGTTTCACATCTAGTCCTTTTAATACTGCAGAACATTTTGCAAAGAGATCTAAAATGTTAATTGAGATATGGCTATATGAATGATTAATATGCTGACAAGTACCTTTAGATTGTTCATTTATCCTTTTCTGTCTTTGAATTAACATAAAGGTTGCACATATAGCTAAGAACACTACAACAGCAACACCAGCCAAAACTCCAGCAATTAAACCCTTGTGCTTATGACCATTTTCAGGACTTGCTGTCAGTGGTTTGTTTGATACAATGGGTGTAAAATCTGCAGTCATTCTAAATATTAGGCATTAGCCATATCAAATAAGAAAGTAAAATTCTGCTTTGCATAACTACCGTGAGGGTATACTCTGATAGCAGAGATGGAAGGGCCATAATATCCTCTATAGGGTATGCAGCAAGTACCCTTTCCAGCCCAAAAGAAATGGATTTCAAGAAAATTGTTTGTTACTGGAGAAATGTATTCCTTGACAACAGCTCTAAAGGATCTCCCACCAGCCTCCTTTCTTATATCAAAGTCCTTTTCTCTAAGATCACCCTATAACAGTAAAGATATAAAGGAAAGGAACGTATAGAATTAGTCACTTCATGCAAATTGCAACAGTTCAATGATTGTATGTTCTTCTCAGTAATCATTTAAAGCATGAATGCATGATCAATGTGGAAAGAATAGAAACTTTTCTTACTACTGCAAGCTGTTCTTTAACTTTTTTGAAGTCTCTGTGAACATAATGTTAAAATGTCTAAAAATTTATAGTCAAATTAGAAAATCATATGCATTGTACAAGATCAGTCAAAAATTGTTGCAACGTCTGAGTAAGTTTTGATGCAGGCATGTGATACGTTAATTGTTCTCCACTTCAGTACTTTAAATTTTTATTTGCAATGAAAATCATTTCCATGAAGTAGATTGCTGCAAATTCAGTTTCAAAAGTCATACCTGAATATAGATATCGAAAACCCTTCTACCCAAACTTTTCCAAGTAATTGGTTCAAGGATTATAAACTCAGAGAATTGAAGCCTTATGGAGTAATTTCCATTCTGAAGACCAAAACCATAATATCTCAGTGAAGATGCAGACATTCTTGCATTTTGAAATAGATCTGGGTCTAGAGTATTCTCAAAGTTAGATCTGAGGTTAATTATGAAATTAGCATTAGCGGCATCTGCAAAACTTCCAATACTGCTGATACCCCATTTAACTGGGTCTGTCACATAGTATGACGCAGTTGAGAGACTTGAATTGTCTGTCTCATACACAGTGCCATCAGAAGCTGTAACTGGACTACTACCACCACATAATATACCAAAGGAATAATCTGGAATTATTTTAAAGAGAATGCTGAATCAATAAGAATGTTTGAATAAGTTTCTATCAAGAGGACTTCATACATATAATCATCAGAGAACAAAGGCGTAGTTTCTCACAGTTTGGAGAACCACGATAGCATGGGATATCTCGCTGAAGACATTTTAACCACAAAGGCAATTTGCTGTTTAGATCACCAAACATGAGAAAAATTATTTTAAAAAGAAAAATATATTGTACAAGAAAAAGCACAACACTTGGGACAATTTTTTTTTTTTGTATTAAGGAAGTACCTGCTGTTGGAAGCACCAATAACAAAGTTGTTTGCCACCAAGTTCCTGGATAAAAGTATCCCAAGATTAAGAGAAAAGGGGATGAAGAAACACAGAGAAGCTAACTAAACTGTTATGATGAAAATGTTTTAATCTGACTAAAACTCAAGAGTACTTGAAGATAATGAGTTAGCAGATGCTCTAATTGATAATATTTTCTGAAACAATGCTAGTAGAATTAACTAATTTTTACAGGATCAAAGAAGATTCCTGTGTTCCACATACAATTGTAGATTCTGTTGGTTAACCCAAGAGGGAAAGCTTCCTGATAAGTAATTGTATGATAGGTCACTGCAAAGAAACACAGAAGTCTACTTAATAAGAATCAGATGAATACATACAAGGAAATTAAACTAGATGGAAATTTAAACCTAGGTTTGAAGCCATAAGCCACAAGAAACATACATGCTCATTAGTGAATAACTCTTTTGCGCTGGTAGGTTACCAGATAGGCTGTTGTTGCCAAGGAATCTGATTGAAGAGTAGATGAGTAAAAACTTAGTTCAAAAAGTAATCAACCCAGACCAAAAGAATATGCTAAATTAAGTGTGAAGGACTAATTGAGAATTTCTCACAAATAGCCAAGTGAAGTTAAACTGAAGAGGGACTGAGGAACTTGGCCTGTTATATCGTTGAAACTCAAATCTCTGCAGAAGCAAATAGTTATGAATAGTGTAATCATTGGCCAGATGGACATTAAAAATGACGAGAACAACTAATAAAACGAACATTTTGCATTGGCAAGTCATATACAAGGCATAAGAATCTTACAGTTCCTTTAAACTTGTGTATTGTGAGAAGTTTTGTGGAATAGTATCAGAAATCTTGCAGTTCCTTAACACTCTACAAAAATAATTATGACGTTATATGGGTCATGAAGTTTAAGCTAAACAAGAAAACAAAATTTAACCAGGTTATCTTACAAAGTGCTCAAAGATGTCAAGTTACTAATAAACTCCAAAGAAGAGCCCCCATTTATTATCTCTCCTAATCTTCTGCATAAGAAAGTTCAATATTTTCTTAATCAATTAAGAATTTATAGTTCTAGATCTTTAGAAATACGATGCCTTGTGTGAATCTGAAACATTATACGCAATGAAGGATTGCCACAAAACTGCATAGATTAGAGAAATCTTACACATTCATAGCACTTGAGAAACTGAATTTAGTTTGTACCAAGAAAAGAATCTCACTTGATTCATTATAAAAAACAACTTACAGTTCAGTCATTTGGGTGAGGTTAGAAAATCTTGCAGGAATTGGACCTTCAAAGGAGTTACCATGGAGGTGCCTATGAAGAAAAATAGTAAAACTAGTATTCGAATTGTCTATGAAAAATGATCACATATAAAATTGCAGTTTTAGGCACAATGGACATAGAATAGAGGATACATAGTTAAATTATGAAAATATTTTAATTAACATCTGCCGGTTGTTGATGAATCCTGTTCCCGAGGCTAAACTAACAGAAACAAGTTAGGAATCTCAATAATTGGGATTTAAGACAAAAACCTTATCCTGCCATTCATCTTATGGTTAAGATTAACGATTGGGTTGACAATTTACATAGGTTATCATGGTATAATGCAACCCTCCATCTTCTTTTATTAAATAATATAATAATAATCTAATATTAATTAGTATTTATATATTAATGAATATGCTTTTATTATTTATTTTGACCTTTCTAAATTAATTTAAAATTATTAAATATGATTTAATCATTCATTAATAATCTAAAGAAACGTAACAAGTGTATCAATAATCAAATATCATTACGATTGTTGTTATGATAATATACAGTGTGTTAATGTATGGTCTCCGGTTCGAGTCCGTGTGACGCCACTTTTATTACGCATGTTTTGTCCCCCACGAGGATGGCGTGGTGGCTAAGGCACGACGGAGCGTGCAGATAAGACAAGGGTCGATTCCGGAGAAGGTCTAAAACCCTTTTCTGGATTCAGATGACCCCTACGTATCTTGGTCACCACGTCAAGACCCATAGAGCCCTCCGTGATTTATCTCTCTCACAATGACCATGAGATAGGTCGGCGGGGACCGCTTGGTTGGCGGATTCCAACCTTTTGCGGTTAATGTAGAATTTTTATTAAAATTTTATTTTGTTTATTACTTATTTTATGTATTGCTAATAATATGGTATTTAATGAAATATAATATGCATCCTTCATGAGTGTTCAAATATCTTTAGTTATCCCGTATAGGAAACAATTTCTTTATTTCTATTTTAAAATTTTCATATTAGCTTCCAGTGATCTAATCAATCCAATATAACTTATTGTTGGGTGTAGACTTACATGTGATTATCGTAACCGTCCGATTGAGTCGTATTGGTTCGAACCCATATTAAGTGATCTACTTATTAGTTCACGGATTTTGGTTATTAGTTGTGGGAGTTTAATGTGTAGAACTTATTAGAGCACATATCCGTTATTGATGATGGGTTGATAACGGATCTGACCAGATATCTATATATAGGGCATGGTCCCCGTAGGGGTTAATAACCCTGACAACCTCCTTGTATCCTATCAGCAAGGAGGGTTTACGACGCCATCACCCCAAAACTCTACGAAAGACCTGTCCTTTGTTTTTCCGCAGGAACTCCGGAGTGATTTATAGACGAGAAACGAAGGTCGCTCCACTGCACTCAGGTTCCTTTTATTTATGTTATCGTTTCCGTATTATGTTTTATAATTGTCGTAGAAATTTGATAAGACTAGATCTATTTTACGAATCATGTTGTATATATCCGGTTTCTTGTATACATGTTTAGATTCGTAATTTCCAACAATTGGTATCAAAGCTAGTCGTTTTATCAATTTTTATGGTATTAGGTTGTAGTTTTCGTTGTTTTTCGTCGATTTTGTACAAGATTTATATCTTTTGTCGCAAAACGATGATTATTTGATGAAAACGTAAGTAGAAAATTTAATTTTAGGGGCTAGATCTAAGGTTTCGCGTTTTCCCGTGAAGAACACGAAGAACGACGACATAACCGTTGTCGTTCGTGGTGAAACCCTCGTATTTGACCCAGTAAAATCGTGCTAAGTCGCCTATCAGTCGACTGATGCTTTACACCAATCGACTGTTGCGCTTAAAACTGAACTCGACTACACACGCCAGTCGATTGGCCTTTGATGTCAGTCGACTGATGTGCGTAAACTCAGGAACAAAAGGCTTTTGAGTCAACTTGGGCGATTGAGTCGATCGGCCGATGTGTCGTAAACTTCGTGAGCGAAGGCTTTTGAGTCGAGCTAGGGCGATTGGTGTATTATAAGGTATCGATTATTGATGAGGTGAGTTGAGCCGAAGGTATTCTAGATATTTGATGTAATCGGTTATTAGTTAACTGGTGATGTTGTGGATGAGCTCAAGCACATTTTGACGTAGGAAACTTCTCGAGACCATAACTTTTTACTTGGGATGAGTTTTGAGGCGTTCTCGGTTGCGTTTAGAAGCTCGTTCAGAGCTCTACGTTTGTTATTGCGGGGTAAACCCCCCATTAACACCCTATTTTGGGCCTTAAAATGTTGTTTAAGGTCTTTTCGGAGGCTCCAAAGTTTTTAGTCCAATGTTATAGTTGTTTTCTATATCATTAGGCTACTAAAGTACAGTTGAGTTTACTAGTTTTTCTAAAGTATCTATCTATACATATGATTCTATTTCAAACTAATATTATAACTAAAGTGTCGGCCCAAAGAAAAGCACTTTGTTTGGCAGATCAATAGTTTTATAAATTCTATTGATTATGCATACGGAATATCAGTCTAAAGAAAGACATTTTATGTGGTAGATTAAAGGGGTTGTAAACCATAGACTCAAACAGATATAACTCATATAAAGGATAATTTAGTTGTGCACATCGTGTGTCGGCCCAAAGGAAGACATGTGGTGTGGCTAACAAAGATTATCATGAGCTATAATTTAGAGAGTACCACTAACAAATTACATTGCAGTCCAAAGATAAAATATGATGTTGTATTTGGTATCTCATTTTTTGCTCATACGTATTCATACATGCATGTAATGTGTGTTAATTATTCATTATATTCTTTTTATGTTCTTGGCAATAAATTGAGGTTATACTCTCTTTCATATTTAGTGCACATAAGGTATTTGTCTATAACATCAATATTCCAATAACTTGAGATTTTAAAACCACTGAATATAAAAGGATCATCAATATGAGTAAGAGTATTAAAACTGCAATGTCTGGTATTAAACTTCTCAGTTAGGTTAGTTTAGAAATCTTTTTTTGTCATTGTACCTACTAACACTTAGTGGATAGACATCAGAGGTACTACATATATTAGTGTCACTTAACATGGTTGTCTTAGTAGCGATTGTCTATTGATGGTGAAAAATACATCTATACTGATAATGACAAGAAGGCTAAAGTGACTACTATAAGTGTTTGCAGGCCTTGTTTAGGGACCAATGTATTTTAAATTTGGAAAATATATTTGTTATTTTATCGTTTAGGATATACTTGTTCATTTGGAAATGAAACATTTAATATTTTCTAAAATTCAATACTTATTGGTACATATTCCCTATTTAATAAGTTATATAAGTTAAACATCATAGCTCTCACGGACAACAAAATAATGTGCAGTAGAGTTACGAAAGGAAATTTGACTTACGAGAATTCGTTCTTGTTGTGGCATAGGTATTTAGGACGTATATCCATATAATGCCTAGAAAGATTAATGTTATAAAGAATTCTTCATTCCCTTGGCATGTCATACTTTGATGTCCGCATACAGAGTGCAAAGGGAAAATAACTAACAAAAGAAATATAGGTGCAAATCGATGTAGTGACACTTTGAAACTGATAAATACAAATATATATAGACCATTCCCTAAGATATTTTGGAATGAACAAACATATTTTATCAATTTTATTGATGACTATTTTCGATATGCTTAATTATACTTTTTGCCTGAAAAGTTAGTCCTAGGATATGTTTAAGATCTTCAAAGCTGAAGTTCAAAATCAACTAGGCAAGAAGATCAAAGTTGTTAGATCTAATCGTGGAGATAAATATTACGGTCGCTATGATAGATCTAGTGAACAATGTCTAGGACTTTTTACCAACTACCATTCTGAGCATGGGATTGTAGCTCAATACATCATGTTTGATATTTTCATCAGAATGGTGTAGTTGAGCGAAGGAACCTGACCCTAAAGGACATGCTGAGAAGTATGATGTCTTTACTTCTTTACTAGAGTCCTTATGGGGTGACACACTCAAAACTGCAATTTACTTACTGAATAGAGTACTCAATTAGACAGTGAGTAAAATCCCATATGGTATTAAACATTTACGTCTGGGATTGTCCAATTGAGACTAGACCTTATAGGCCTAATAAAAGGAAACTGGACTTAAGGACTGTTAGCTGCCATTTTATGGAATATTCTAAAAGGTCAAGGGGATATAAATATTATGGCCCCTTAAAATATGTTCTTTTCGAAATGGAAAATGTCAAGTTCATTAAGGATGGGGGGAGTACTAAACTCAGGGACATAGCAAGGGATTCACTTAGAAGGAGGATACAGATTACAAAGAAACTTTCTCACCTATATCTGTGAAATACTTCCTAAGGGTAACCATGACACTTGTAGCTCATTATGATTTGAAGCTACATCAAATGGGCATCAAGACTACATTCCTTAATGGAGATATTGAGAAATCGATATACATGGTGCAGTCAGAGAACTTTGAATCTGATGATTCAAATCACCTAGTATGTAAGTTAAAGAAGTCCATTTATGGCTTAAAGCAGCCATCCCATTAGTGGTATAAAAAATTAGATCAAGTGGTTACTTCATTTGATTTTAAGGAGAATCCAGTTCATCAATGCACATATGTCAAGTTTAGTAGGAACAAGTTTGTAATACTTGTCCTATATGTGGATGACATATTATTGGAAGCAATTATAAACAATTATTGCATCAGACCAAGTCATTAAGGAAAATTTGAAATAAAAGATCTTGGTGAAGCATCCTTCATATTAGGCATAGAGATATGTCGTGATAAATCCAAGGGTATACTTGAATTATCACAAAAGATCTATATTGAAAAGGTGCTTGTTATTTCGTAACTCTTGATTCCCTATTACATGAAAGAGGCCCTATTTATATACAAGATTAGGGCTTATTCAAAAGAATAAATCAAACCCTATCCTAGGAATAAATCAAAATTCTATCCTAAGAAATAATTATTCCTAATTATATTTAGGGATAACAATTATCCTGTCGTATCTGATATTAACACTCCCCTCAGCGGGGCGTATAAATTATATGCCGACATTACATATATGTCGATTAGGGGACCTCTCGGAGACTTAGTAAAACATATCTGCTAGTTGATGCGTGAGTTAACAAAACTAGTAGATATTTCTCGAATATGACTTTCTCTGAAGTGTGATCGACTTGATATGCTTTGTCCTCGTGAAAAAGCTGGATTTGTGCGATATGCATGGTGGCACAGTTATCACATATGAGTGGCGTTTGTGTAACGTCTCGAACTGAGCTCGAAGCGATTGTTTGAGCCGTATAAGCTCTTGGTGGTATAGTGTAGCTCGATACTCTGCCTCCGCCTTTGGATCTTGCCATGACGTTACGCTTTTTGCTCTTAGAAAGCAAGGTTACCTCAGCAAATATCTGAAAAACAGGTGGATCTCTATCGATTGGAGATCCTTGCCCAATCTGCGTCGAGAATACCCTATGACTCGAGTATGTCCTTTGTTTTGAGCAGACCTTTTCTGGGCGCCTTTGATATATCGAGCAATCGAATCATGACGTCGATGTTCTTTACATGGAGAGTTGAGAAAGCGACTTACTACACTTATGGCGAGCGAGATATACGGGCGAGTAATATGATGGGTAAGCTTAGTCTCCTCTTGTCGCTATGTCGTTCGGGATCTGTAGAGACTCCCCCGATTTGGCGGGAGCTTAACATTAGGATCCATAGGGTTGTGTCTTTGAGTTTAACATTCACTGTTTCTTCTAGAATATTCATTCGTACTTCCTTTGGGATATAATGATCCATTTAAATTTGTCTTTCTTATCCCGAAATATTTGAGTTTGCAGAGATCTTTTGTCGAAAATGTTTGAAAAGATGTTGTTTAAATCTGTGAAATCCCAGAGATGATCATTGCTGTGATAATGATATCGTCAGCATAAACCACTAGATAGATCTGACGATAGATGAGTGGCGATAAAAGGCAGAATGGTCGACCAGCCTGCTCGTGCCATTGTTGAATTACAATCTTGAATCTAGAACCGTACTCTGGGTATTGCTTGAGACCGTATAAAGATTTTCATGGCTGGCGTACTGAGGCCAGGAAGACTCCCCTGGCAATGAAAACCACGGAGGTTGCTCGTATGAGACTTCTTGAGCGTATCACCGTGTAATTCTTGATGTCTAGCGATAAAAGTCGGTGTTGAATCGCGTGATGGGCGTGAATAGGCGTGTCGAAGGCGTCTTAGCGGGGAAAAAGTATCCTCGTAATCGATCAAAGATACGAGTATAGCCTTTAGCAATGAGCGAGCCTTAAGTCTTTCGGCCGTTCGTCTGAACGACCTTCGCGTATATACCCGACGGCGACAACGGTGATTTTCTGGTGGTAAGGGCGAGGTCCCAGTCCGACTCGTAAAGCACTCGTTTCATTTAAATCAGCGCATGCTTTGTTTAATCTGGATGAGCGAATCGTCTCTGCGGTTTGGAAGAAAGCGGGCGAGGAGGAGAAAGCGAGAATAATAGGAAGAAGAAAGGCGATGATAACTTCGACAGCATAATGAGGAGAAGGATTACGAGTTGAGCGTATACCTGCAGTCTGATAGAATATCAGTTGAAGATTATCTAGGAGGAAGGCGAAGGATCGGCTCGAACATGATTCCGATAGAATCGGTGTTAGGCGGCGTATGCGGTGAAGGCAGGATAAACCTGCAGCGGAGGAGAAATTGAAGCTAGGGGTGATAAGGAGTCCTCGGAGGATAAAAGGCAGCGTAAACACTGAAGGAGGAAACTCGGACGACTACGAAAGTCGAAAGAAAGGAAGAATCAAAGAATGTGACATCGTGGAGATGAAATCTGAGCGGAGTAGGAGAATAACACTTGTACCCTTTTTGAGGCCGTGGGTATCGAAAAAACGTTTATGCGACCCGAGGAGAGAGTTTATTAATGTCGGGATCAGCGTAAGCAAACATGTAGAACCAGACCTTAGGTGGTAAAGAATGAAAGGGTGATTTGGATAAAGTCATGATGAGGTATTTGACCACATAAAATAGAGGAAGGCATCGATTGATAAGATAACATCGATGAAAGTGACTTCTCCCCAGCGAAGAGGAACATGAGTGATGAAGAAGAGTCAGGCGGTCTCGAGAAGATGTCGATTCTTGCGTTCTGCCGCGCCCGTTACATTGGGAGTATGAGGGACAAGGCGTTCGATGTAATGTCATACTGAGGCCCAGAAGATGCGAAGCGGGTAGATAGATACTCGCGTCGTTGTCGCTGCGAGGATCGAAGAGGATACCAAATTGTGTTTTGACTTCATTATAAAAGATTGAAAAATAGAAAATAATTACGAGCGATCCTTCATCGGATATAACCCGAAGTCTGGCGGAAAAATCGTCTATGAAGGTATGAAAATATCGTGATCAGAATGTAGAAGAAACACGACTCGGACCCGAATATCGGAATGAACAAAGCGAAATGAGGCGTAGCAGACTTATAATGCGAGGAGAAAATGAACTACGAGCATGCTTTGCCGGCGTGGCTCATGAGATAAAGACTTTAAGTGAGAAAGACTAGGATGTAATTGTTTTAACTTATCGAGACTAGAATGTCCCAGTGAGCATGAATAACAAGTGGAGAAGCCGTGGCCATTGAACCAATGAAAGAACTGGTGAAATCGGTATAGGCCGTGAGACTCATATCCGAGTCGATCGTCCTCCTCGTACTCTCGGTCTGTAATGACCACGAAGATTTAGTAAATAAGGCAGCCTTGTCGAGGCCAAGTAAGGTGACTTATTGATATGAATTAAAGGGGGCTCAGGGAGCATAAAGAGCATTATGAATGGAAAGAGATGGAAGGATGAGCAATCAATACCTTGAGGTGATTCGAGAACCGTTTGTCGTGGTGACAAATGGTAAATAACCGGAAGTAGATAGTGAAGAAAAAGAGATCTATTACGGTGATATGATCGGTGGCCCAGTCAGTACCCGAGGACTCGCGAGGCGAGATATACGATAAAGAAAATACGACTTGTGTATGTGAGTGAATTAGGCGGCCATCTGAGCTCTCGATATTCCCAGGATTCTAGCGTATTGGAGTTGTCAGAAACTGCTGCGCCTGCTGCTACCAATAAAGGAAAGATGGCAGAGAAGGAGAAGAGGACCGAGCACGGCAGCGAGGACCGGGAAAATCTTTGACCTTGGCGACGAAGGAGCGGGGACCGTTCTGCCCGATCTATGATAAATCTCGTCGGAATCCGCTCGATCGGTGGAGGAATAAGAGAAGCGGAGGCGAGAAGATCCGTCGATGGCGATAAACGGAAGGAGGACCTGCTGCCCGGGGCCGGCGGCGTCGTCGGCGGAGGCGGAGGCGAGGAAGGAGGCGCAGGGGTACTCTGCGTGAGCGCCACCTCGGGTGGTAGACTTGCAGCGCCGGGAAGGAGGCGCAGGGGTTTGGCGGCGAGATGGATGCGATCTGAGAAAGGAGGCGCGACTTCCTCGGTGGCGCGATGGTTGCCTTTCCTTCTCAGATAGTCTCTCGTGAGATGTTACTCCGGTGAGGTCGATGGCGATGAAGAGAAGGGAGGTGAAGCGGCGACACTCGCGGTAGGGAGGTAGGAGATGGGCTGCGGCCGTGGCCGAGCTCGCGTGAAGCGAGAGAGCGTAAGCGATCGATCGGCCGCGGGAAGGAGAGGGTGGCGGCTGTCGCTCGCGACGAAGAGGGCGGGGGCCGTTGCGTCGCGCGAGCAGGAGGGGAAGGCGGTCGGTTGTCGCTCGCGACGGGAGGGCGAGGGGCCGTTGCGTCGAGAGATCGGAAAGTGAAGGCGCGCGGCCTTTCGAGAGCCGGTGGCGGGCCGTTCGCGTCAGCGAGTAGGAGGAAAGCGGCCGTCACGGCTCGTAATGAGGCGTTGCTCGCGGCGGAGGGCGGGTTGATCGCGAGGCACGATCTCGCGGTGCGCTCGGGAAAAAGCGAAGGAACCGGCGAGCAGCGTCTGGCGGTGAGATCTGCGTTCGGGAGGAGGCAGCGAGCGGCCAGAAAAAAAAGCTATGACGGCGGAAACCTAACGCTCTGATACCATGTTATTTCGTAACTCTTAATTCCCTATTACATGAAAGAGGCCCTATTTATATACAAGATTAGAGCTTATTCAAAAGAATAAATCAAACTCTATCCTAGGAATAAATCAAAATTCTATCCTAAGAAATAATTATTCCTAATGATATTTAGGGATAACAATTATCCCTAATCATATCTACAATATTCTAACAGTGCTCATACGGTATGACATGCAAAATTGTACACCTAGAGATACACATGTGTCTAGAGGTAATAAATTTAGCTTGCAATAATGTCCACAACATGAACTTGAAATAAATGAGATGAAGAAACTTCCTTATGCATCGACAGTATGGAGACTTACGTATGTTCAGGTTTGTATGCTTCTGGATATTGCGTACATAGTTGGAATGTTAGGCAGATACATAAGTAAATGCATTGTAATGAGAGTCTTGCAGTATTTGTAATATATTATTTAAATACTCATATAGCGAAGATCTGATTGTCTTGAGATGATTAAATATTAAAACTTCGCATTTTAATGGATGTCTAGACGGTGAGAGATTTACATTAGGATATATCTTCATATTTTTAGAAAGAGCTATCATTTGGAAAAGTGTCAAACAGACACTAATAGTCATCTTAATAATGAAGCATAAATTAGTAATCTACTACAGAACATCCAATATGATTGCAGAATTTATCACAGGGTTAAACATTATTTGGGCTTTGATGGCTATTCGGGATCAATTGTGATAATAAAGTTGCAGAACTTTAGGCTAAGAATAATCGTGGTATGTCGACTTCATTATACATCGACATAAAGTGTCAGACGGTTAAAAGAAATAGTTCAGAGTGGTCAAACATTTATAAACTAAATTATGACAGACTTTATATCCATTATCAGTGTGGGTTGAAAATGAGAGTTCTTTATATGGATAAAGTACCCATTCAGTGGGAGTATGTATTACTTTATTATTCAGAATGCTCTATAATTAGAATACATGTATATTTTGATTCATTGTGCACACTAAGATAGAAAAATATATGTGTATTTTATATTTGACACTCTGTATAAAGACATCACGATTTACTAATGCGGTTAGCATATGGTGATTGTAAATGTGATGTAAGACCCTATTTTGAGTCATGAGGTTCAGATCATGGTTTGCTAATGCGGTTGCATACGTTGCTTGCAAACGTGATCAAGACCCTATTATATATAGGTCATAAGGAGGATCATTTGGGAATTGACATGTGCAGATCACATTTCATGCAATTCTCATGCTACACATTCACATCTGATCTATGTCATTGATGACATTGGTGTTGTGATTATTGATGGATCCTGCTACTGATTACATATATGGAGTAGCAATGATCACTTTAGTCCTATACCAATGAAGTTGATGAACCGGATTAATTTAATTCAATACGTCATAATAAGTCCAACTAAAGAATTTCGAGCATATGTTACATACAGAATCTCTTATTGCCCAAGTGGGAGATTATTGGATGTAGGCTTACATGTGATTATCATAAACGTTTGATTGTGTCATATTGGTTTGAACCCATATTAAGTGATCTACTTATTGGTTCGCGGGTTTCGGTTATTAGATGTGGGAGTTTAATGTGTAGAATCCGTTAGAGCACGGATCGGTTATCAACCCGGATCCGTTATTGATGATGGGTTGATAACGGATCCGACCCGATATTTATATATAGGACATGGTCCCCGTAGGGGCTGGTAACCCTAACAACCTCTTGTATCCTATCAGCAAGGAGGATTTACGGCGCCATCATGATAGAATCCTACGAAAGACCTGTTCTTTGTTTTTCTGCAGGAACTCCTGATTGATTTATAGACGAGGAATGAAGGCCACTCCACTGCACTTGGATTCCTTTTATTTATACCACCGTTTCCATATCATGGTTTATAATTGCTATAGAAATTTGATAAGACTAAATCTCTTTTACGAATCATGCTGTATATATCCAATTTCTTGTATACATGTTTAGATTCGTAATTTCCAACACTTAATACTTAAGATTCTTGACTATTTGATCCCCGTCTTGATATTTGTTTTGACAACTTTGAGATCTATATTATGACAAAAAGCTGGCATCATCTGAAGAAACATTATAAAGTTCATTCTGAAACTAATACTTGTCATGAAAAAAGAGAATATAGCCTTAAATAGAAGTTGAACTGCACGTATACTTTTCTAAATAGTTGGGACTCATGGCTTGAGATTCCAGAATGAAAGTACTGAATCTTACAAGATGGTTAGGTTGCTCCATCCACCGATATAATCAGGTATTCTTCCCGTGAAACTATTGCCTGAAGCCCACCTGACAAAAGAATGAGATTCCATGTTGGACTATGCTATAATATAGCCAAGTTAGACTTTAGTTGAACTTACAATGTCGTCATGATTTTAAGATTGGACAGAGTTTGTGGTAGTTCACCACTAAGTCCAGCACCATCCACAAACCTATACATCAGTAGAACAAAGGAGTTCAGCATGTATCAATTATGCAATAAGATAACTGAGATTAGGAATTCAAGAGGTAAGAAAAACTGACAATTTTTGTAGATTGGTCAAATTCCCAAATTCTGCAGGAATAGAACCAGTGAAGTCATTGTTTCCCAAACCCCTGCAAAAGTATCTTTTCCTTTTCTTTTAGAAACTTGACAGAAGGTGCAAATTTAATGATCATTATATTACTAATCATGTCCCTTAGGATGTGATCAGTTATATCAGAAACTTTATGCCAGAAATGAAAAAAAATTAAAAAAAGGAAGGAAACAATCTCTCAGAAAAAAGTTTAAAAATATATACAGAGAGTTCAACTTCTGAAGGTTCCCAAGTTCCTTTGGTATTGGCCCTGACAAGGCATTAACCCCCACACTTCTGATGATGGTCATATCAACTGATTAGATGACAGTGACGATGAAAAAAAAAAAATAGACCATTTATTAAGTGAAAAAGCCTTACAAGTATTCCATCCCAGTAAAATTCCCAAAAAATGCTGGCAGAGGACCAGTGAGGCAGTTCTTCCATAAATTTCTGCAATAAAAATATTTGTTTTTACTGGCATGCTATTTCTATCCACTATTCTTTTACTCTGATTAATTGGAGTACAAATATCTGTTGATGATTTTTCTTTTAAAAAAAAAGTATAATGCTAATAGTGCAGTAGCTTATCTTGGAAGAGTGGAGCAGTAGTTGGCTAAGGGGCCTATACTTCATCAAAGGTGATTTCACTATCTCCTGCTATATTCCAATATTAGATGAAATCAGATGGTGTGGCCCATTGAACAATTACAGAATTACCACAACCGGGACCAAAACCATACCCAAATAATGATATCCCCTTGCTCACTGGTAAATTTCTTGTTGGTAACACTAGAGGCAAGTATTTGTCAGTTAAGAAGCCTGTAGGTTATCAAAGGTAATTCCATTATCTCCTGCTATACTTCACTATTAGACAAAATCAGATGGTGTGGCTCATTGAACAATTATTACAAATAGGATTATGGACAGAAAAACCCAAATTATAGTGTCCCTTTGCTCACGGGCAAATTTCTTGTTGGTAACCCTATCAAGCAGGTTTTTTCACTTATAACCTCTTCCTATTATCAAACTGCTTCCTTCCTCTCTCCTTCTCCTAGAAACTCTTTAAAAAACCTAGCAGCTCATAACCCTAATCCCAGGTTTTTTCACTTCCAAGTGATAAAACTGCTTCTTTTCTCTCTCCTCCAAGAAACCCTTAAAAAACCTACAAGCTCATAACCCTAATTGACAAATTTGTCTTCTTCCCCATCATTTCCTCCTTTTTCTTCCCTTCTTCCCAAATAAATGTCTAGTCAAAAGCAATATTAGCTTTTTGCTTCCTTCTTTCTCCTCCCTTCTCAACCATCTGTTTCTTTCCTCTTCCTTTGTCTTTGAAGACCCTAGCCTTTTAATTTCATCAAAAAAGGAGGTACTTGAGTGTTAGGGTTTCATCAATAATCATTTTTGAAATTGAATGTCACTTGTATCAAGAGGGAGTTCAACTTGGGGATTCATGTTGGGAAAAATTTTGAATCAAAATTTGATGTACAAACCCCTAAGAATTTCCAAGTAAACAAATTGACAAAAACCATAAAAACACACTAAGCATTCTCAAGAATGTTAGCTTACAATAAATAAGGATGCATTTGCATTTATTTTTCACCCTTCTTGGTGGAAGCCATTTTAGCTGTTGATGATCATTGGATAAGAACAAAAAAACAAGAGAAGCTAATCGCCTAGGAAGAGAGGCAAAATAGAGGTATCGGTAAGTAAGGAAATCAGACTATTGAAGTTTGATTTTGTCTGGAAGACATAACGGGTCAATCATATATGTTATTTTAGCCAGCTAATCACTTTTCCACATTGGCACAATGGTACTGCTTTTAATTTAACAAAATGACTGACTTTGCAACAGTAAAGGTGTTTCATAACAAGTACAGTTTAAGGTGATTTCAAGTTATAATTGAACATGTCAAATTACAGAGTTCACTAGATTCGATTGAATATCATCATACGTTCTTATACCCTGACTATAGACTGTGGATAATTATTCATGCTTTCCACATTTGGACTCATTTTCTCTGTGTTGCCTTCAGTTCTAGCTTGGCTATCGAGTTGAGCATGCAAAGTAATCATGGTTGGTTTTGGTTTCTCGATTGAGGTAATATTGCATAGTTAAGTTCTCATTTTGATGTTACTTCAGGTCGTGTGAGCCAACTGAAGACAACTATTCAATGGATCAACCTCAGGCATAGCATGACAATATATAATATGTAGAGAATTGAAAACCATTCATCTTCAAGAACAAGTGGAAAATTAAATTACATGATCAAGCACATAAACTATCTTACAGATTAGTGAGGTAGGGTAGATTCTGCAGCTCTAGCGGAATAGCTCCGGTCACATCCAAGGAATATACCTTTCTGAAAGCAACACGCATAAAATTTAGACATTTACAGGAAAAGGAAAAAATGCTAAAAAAAAGGAACACACGTATGAGGTTCTTGCTCTTGTTTAGTAATGGTTCAGACACTATTCGTGCATGTTGTAGAGGAGAAAATGTGACTAAGTGTGGTGATACCAAAAATTGCGGTTTAATTTCCTACATCATTAGTAGGCTACTCATGCCAATAAGTGATGCTAAAAATGCATAGTTCAGTATGATGCTTGTTATTTCTATATAAATGAAATGGGCTTAAGATAGAATTAAGCAAAACTAGTAATTGAGATGCTCAGAACCGTCATCAGTGATATCGATTTTCCAGTTCAACAAAACTTGAAGCATTACTATGTCAATCATATTTCAAACAGGAAATTGATTTACCGTAAGAACTATAAATTACTGACACAATCTGGTATTAATTCCTCAAAAAAGGTAGAGTAGCTATAATTTAATAATCCAATCATGATTGTTGTATACTTGTGTGTGATTTCATTTTCCTTTCTTTGGATAGGAAAACCAGCAACTGTGACACAAAATGACGAAAAAATGCCAACGATTTGGTATACGACTGCTAAATCAAATACCCATAAGACCAATAGAAACTCTAAAGTAAGAAATAGCTCTAAATTCACATTATTTTTTTCATACAGCTTAATGATATGGCAGGTGTTGTTGCTGTAACCGCAGTCGCATTTGATTCCTGGGTTGAAGTCAACATTATCTATGCTAGTTTCATCGACTGCAGCACCACTGCACGGTTCACCACTAAAATTCCATTTTGACGACGCCTTCAGACCCCATCTCCCTAGAATTGCGTTCAACGCCACAACTACAAGCAGTTCAATAAACTCCAGTTAGCGATGGTAAAATTAGGTATTTCCATCTCCCCACCGTATAAGAGCGTTACTTCTTTATTCGGTCAACAGAACTCCGAGCCATTAAAATATATATCTCTTTTACTGAACTGTAAAGAATTCTGATCGTTTTTGCCATAGCACAAAACATAAATATGAAATATCGAGTGAAGGACCATGTAAAGATCTTCAAGAAATAGAGATATTACACCGTCGAGAAAGGAGCTCGAACGAGATCCATTCCAGAGACGAAAGGATCTGCTCGAGCAGCCCAGCGAGGCAAAAGAGCAAAGAGGATCAAAATCAGAACCTCTTGCACTCGCGGCTCCGCCGATCCATCCTTCCACATCCGATGAGCATGCTTACGAGGGTGGTGGATTCTGCCACCGAGACTTGGAGAGCGTTTGGTTTCGTTTTCATTTTCTCATTTTCCGGGTTTTTCTATTTTTCAGAAAACGATTTTTTCTATTTTTTCAAAAAAAAAAATGCCCTCTCATTTTCTAAAAAACAAAAATAAAAAACATCCACCGAACACATTTTTTTATTTTCTTAAAAAATAAAAATAAAAAATACCGTGTTTTTCACGATCCAAACTATTACGTCACTAAAATTGGAAGAAAAAAATTTTCGGCCCTTCAATCTTTTCAAAACCATGCAACTTCATTAAAAAGTCTTTTTTTTTTCTTCTTCCTTATTTATCTCATCCGTCAAAAACCACGCATCCGGATATAAATTCATAAAAGAATACAAACGATCAGATACAAAATCTTACCGATTAATCTACATATCAATTTAAAACAAGAATACAAAAGGGTAGGAAAATAATAAATATACATATCAATTTAAAGACATCGTCATTAAAAAAATCTAAGATCAAAAATGAAATAGGTCGTGATCTTTTACAGGTATAAAAGAGACAATTTTAAAGGCTCGATCTGGTGGAGAAAGTAAAATAATCATTTAATTATATCTTGGGATCACATCTTTTATATATATAGTTCAACCTCAGAATTCATTGGGATTATTGTCGTCGGATTCCACTCAAATCTCGGACGAAATTCGGCACAATCATATCCGCTAGCGATCGCAGTGCAAACGATCACTATCGACCCAAATTTCGGCTTCTATCTGATCGAATATCGAGTCCAGTTGTCGCCGATGATGTCGAGCGACTCGAGCGAGGGTGTCGGATAAAATTACTATGTATTCTTAATTACTAGACTTGCTCAATGCGCATGGTGTGTATCCATCGCCTATATATATAGAGAGAGAGAGAACGTTGATCTGCTCCGCATCTTATGTTGCGTGACTCGTGCGCGACAATGTCTTAATCGTCGGATCAAAATCGCGATTGACGGGGAACACACAATATTTTTTCTTTTTTCCATATGATTTTTACCGTTGTCGCCGCCGATTCATCGTCGACCGACCGCAATCGGTCGGGATCCGACCGCATCCCAATCAGTTTCCGGTCGGATTGCCGTCGTTTCCGGCCACGGATTGTCGCTTGATTTCGACCGAATCGGGGCCGGAATCCAGCATTCCCTCAGCGATCGAGGGCGTCAGACACACGGTTACTGTGTCACGCATAGTCGGGCAATAGAACGGTGCTGAGCAGAGATATATATATATATAAACACAGAAATCTTCTGTCGCGCGACTGAAACTTCCGCGACCATCCACGATGCATCGAGCCACCATCGTTGTCGCTATCGTCGCCGCGCCATCCGGCCACCGGACCTAGCCCGATTGCCACCTAGGTTGCCGGCGGTCCGGAGGGGCTCGGGCGCTGTCGGATTCCGACCGCGATTGATCGAATCGGCGTTTTCGCGTCGGCGATGGCGCGCGTATCGCCGGCGCGATCGGGCCGGATTCGATCGATCGGCGAATCCGGTCGAAAGCGAAGGACCGCCAGCGTCGGGCAATCCTTCCCCGGTCAGATTCTGGCCGTCGGGTGGTCCTTCCCCGCTCGGATTTCGACCGCGATTTGGCCGGAATCCGACCCGATCGCGACCCGATGGTGGCCGCGAGTCGATTCGGCCGGTACGGCCGAATCGACCCGCCGAGCCGCCAGATCGCCGACGACCTGGGCGTCGATCCCGCCAGGTCCGGTGGCCGGACGGCGCGGCGATGATGGCGACAACGGCGATGGCTCGACGCGTCGCGGACGGCCGCGGATGTTTCAGTCGCACGACAGAAGATTTCTCTCTATATATATATATAACGGTAACGAAAGCATCTAATAATATAAATCAACAATGACAAAATTTGTATATTGAATAATATAATTAAATATGTTTGTCCATCTAATGAAAGATTAAATCCAATAATTTTACCTTTAAGCTGAGAAGACACACACATATACCTTCAGCAGGATCTGTCTTAGGTTGAGTTTGAGCCTCTGCTCTCTCCAGCGACGCAGCACAGAGCAGCAAACACAGGATGGTCATTGCCAAGGATACCGCCATTCTTAACCTTGGAAGTTGCATTGCCTGCAAGCCTCGGCCAGTTTGGTTAGCATGCACCAAGCTGCTGCATCAAAAGGTTTTTATAATTCGATACTCAGTAGGGAAAAGTCCATCCATTCTTTTCATGGGACCAAAAATTAAGAAGACTTTCAGGATCGAATACGCTGTCCACTGTTTATCCAGCAAAATGAAGCTGATCGGTTCGGGTTTGAAGAAGCCTCGATCGCAGATTTTTATTTTTTGTTTTTATTCGGAATATAGAATCGCGCGGCATGACTTCTTGTCCAGTCAACTAACTAAGCATTTGAATTTAGATGGGAGTCGTAATTATATTAATAAGTAAAACTCAATTCATCCTTGTCAGTCAGAATCGAGATGACGCCCGATTTGGATTACTACCATTAGCCTATTAAAAAATATTTGCTCTGGATAAATTAAAAATCTAAATAATAAATATAAAAAAAAGATTCATAGTTTAGAATGATAACCTTTCTTAAGAATTAACTCTGTCTATTTAAAAATTATTTTTTTATATATCAAACAGACTTAGACAGTGTGACTGTGCTTGTAATGAAATTAAAATTTTATTTCGTTAGATCGCCTAGACTATGGAGATTGATTTTTTCTCTTGACTTAACTCTCTCCACGTGACTTTTGACTATCATTATTTATATTTAAATAATTTATATTTTTCATAATTAAATTAATTATTTTCTTTCGATGGGTATGAGATTTTCCTTTTTAATATATTTTTTTATTATCTCTGTATAATTCTTATAGTGTGAGAGTTAATTTCACCCTCCATGAATTATCAAAAGATCTTATTCTTGTGCATCGATGGCATAATATAAACATATTCTTCTCCAATTTAACTTGATTGAACGTTACGATGGATTCAATGTGTTAATGAATGGTGCATTTGTATATTGATATAGCAAGACCGCGTCACCAAATTAAATCAACAAGCTAAGTCAATAGTCATGCGACCTAACTTTGGTCAGTCAGAATTCATATGTTCTAAGAAGTTCAACGAGTACATCGCCTGATAGAAAAAATAATGATCCTCTCTACATCTCTGTAATCTCTGCAAATCCTCCCGAACACATTCTCGCATGATCTCCTTTACAACCTCCATGTCTCCGTAATCGCAAGAAATTCTCCTAGACACGTTCTCACGAGGTCCCCTTCACAATCTCCACGTCTCCGTGTTCTCACGATCCCTCTCCAAATATAAATAGTCAGATGATAGGAGGAAAAGACTCTCAAACTAATATTATGTTTCCTTTCAGTTTTTCTCCACTTTTTTTATTTTTCTAATTTGAACGTCGAAGAGAATTCGTCAAGGTAATCCTCAACCCTCTTTTAACTCAATTCGAATTTTTACAAATTAGTCGACCTCAAACAATCACTTTGGAAGAGATCGACAGATAAAGATCAACCTGACCTCTACTTAGTAGGTATGATCTCAGGTAAATAGTGGAGCCACAAATTTCAATAAAATCGAGCTAATATCTAGACTATTTTTTTTTAATGAAATGACCTTAGGTTAATATATAGACTTTTTTTTTACGAAATACAATCGACCTAATCATGAAATTATAAACGGAGCCAAAGATTTTTGTCTAGTCAAACAATGTAAAAAAAAAATCTTAGGCTAAAACTCAGATAAAGGCATGTGGTTTAATTTGCTTCAGAGGAGATCAATTCGCTAAAGATTGATCTAACTTCTATTTCGCCATCAGTAAGCTTTGAACTATTATGTGGAACGAGATCGGTCACTTTAAATTTTAGTAATACAGTGGACTATTTTACCTTTTGATATTGGACCGGATCAATTCATATATATATATATATATACAAATTGACAAACGATTTAAATGATTTGAGCTCCGTTTGGTACGTCATAATCTACTTTATAATGTAATCCAAATTACATTACAAAGTAGATTCATTTATTTGTTATTGTCTTAATATTATAATGTAATGTAATTTGGATTACAAAAGACACTAAAGTTTTGTAATCTAGATTACAAAGTAAAACTTATATAATCCAGATTACGTTACAAGTCGTAATCTGAAAAATATTGAATGCTCAACAATCGAAGTCGATCGTTGTCGCCATCGATCGGTCGGTCGTGGTCGTCGCCCGTCGACTCCAACGATCGACAACCGGCGGCCGGCGACGACCGATCGTCGACGATCGACGACGGTCGACGGTCGACCGCTGGCGACAGACCGTCGGCGATCGACGACGACCGACGATGGTCGACGGCGACCGACGACGAGCGACGGTCGACCGACGATGGGGGACGGCGACCGACGACGACCGACGATCGACCGACGACGGTCGACGGTCAACGGTCGACGGCGACCGACGACGGTCGACGGTCGATGGTCGGCGACGGCCGACGACGGCCGCGGACGGCGGTCGGCGGCGGCCGACGACGGCCGTGATCGGCGACGGTTATCGACGACGGCCGACGGTCGACGACGGCCGGTGGTCGACGACGGTCGATCGGCGATCGGCGACGGTCGATCGACGATCGACGACGGTCGATCGGCGTGGCGACGATCGGCCAGCGTCATCATCATCGTTGTTTCCGTCGATCGTCGTCGATCGAATTCACTGTCGTCTTTATAATGAGCAATTTAAGCGAAGAATATAATAACTTTTGTAATTCGAGATTACATATAATTTTTATCCAAATATAATAATATAATTTCATTACAATTTGAATTACATTACAACTTATATTACATTATGTCCTATCAAATACAACCTTCAATCAACATGCAAATTAAGAAAGAATGCAATGAAATTGAAATAAAATAATAAATGCGTGATCCTAGAGACCATCTTCACTTTTATTTGTCGCTGAAAGAACTCCAAAAAAAAATCAGAAAGAAATTTGAATCTGATCTTCCATAAGTGTAGTGTGAGGATGACGTTCCGGAGGCTTGCTTTAATAGAGAAAAGCAGTCAGCAATTTGATCGCAATAAATTACATATTTTTTTGGAAATTACATTCAATATATATAATGGATTCAAATTTATTCTATACGTATAATTTCACATGTAATAATATAAATATATGATTAAAAGATCACTTTAATTAAATTTGTCAGTAATCACAAAATCCTCGTCAAGAGTCTTTGTAAATATTGCAAAGGTATTTTCTAGAAAATTATAACCAAAATCCTTTTTTTTCTTGAAAAAAAAAATAAAACTGGTAATTATTTTGTGAAAAACTAATTCAAAATTGGCAATGACTTGTAATTGACCGAAGGATGACTTATCAATTGCCCGACTAAAATAATATTTGCACATTGCATTTTTTTTATTTGGAAATTCATAAAATAAAAAATATCCAATTAAATTTCGAAAGTCCAGGTGGAACGCAGCGATCCATTCAACCGGACACGTGACAGCTCACCAGTTCGGGCACCGGGCAGCAGCACCATTTCGTTCTCGAATGCAAGCGATTTTATCAAAAACAGCCGGCGGAGGACGACGGCCACACGTCGCTTTCTGCGCCCTGCCGCACCTCTTGCACGTGACAACAGCTCACCGCACCCGACTCTAGGTCGCATACGCTTTTCCATACGATCGTTCCAGGATCCGTACGATCTTCACCTCGGTCGTCTTTCGACCGTCAGATTGTCCGCATTAGCTGGACTCATCCTGCTGATGACCGCGTGGTCTGATAATTGAGGAGTTGGAAGCGGTAAGGTTACTCCGGTGAGGAGATCGGAATAACCCTACTATAAAATGAAGTCCCAGATCTGAAGCCTTCACTCGCTCCTCTCCGTCTTCGCCTCCTCCTTTTGTCTCCGTCTCTCGCCGGGATACAGAATCCTAATCTTTGAAAGCGGAGGAGCGAAGATGAGAGAGATCCTTCACATCCAGGGCGGGCAGTGTGGGAACCAGATCGGAGCCAAGTTTTGGGAGGTAATCTGCGACGAGCACGGCATCGACGGGACTGGGAAGTACACCGGCGATTCGGACCTCCAGCTCGAGAGGATCAACGTCTATTACAATGAGGCCAGCGGTGGGCGCTACGTCCCTCGGGCGGTGCTCATGGATCTTGAGCCCGGAACTATGGATTCCGTCCGATCTGGGCCCTTTGGCCAGGTTTTTAGGCCGGATAACTTCGTCTTCGGCCAGTCTGGCGCTGGTAACAATTGGGCCAAAGGGCATTACACGGAGGGTGCTGAGCTCATTGACTCGGTGCTTGATGTGGTCAGGAAGGAGGCAGAGAACTGCGACTGCTTGCAGGGTATGACTTTCCTCGTTCAAAATAGGCTTAAGTTCTTAGTGGATCTGTGTTATTTTCATGCACTCTCTGATCGTTGTTAAAATTAGACTAAATGCATGGATCTGTGGGTTTTCCTTTATTTTTCAAACGTCTTGCGCGTAGATTTTACAAATATATGAAAACCGAGTTTAAAAATGTGAGTGCTTCTCTTTTCTATTGGATAGTATAAGGATCTGATTCTTCAGTTTTTATCGAAAGATGGTCATCTGTTTTTTTGGGGGGGTAGGATTGCTCTATCGAGAAGGGTATTGGTTTATAGAATATTTAATCCATCATAGAAATAGAACCGCTTACAGTGAGATTTACCATACTATCAGTCTCCCTCTGTTTTAATTTATTGTTTTCCCTAAATCTATTATTGATTATGTAATATCAACGTCGGTACATGGTACATCCGACTAATGTAATCAATGATACTATAGTTATTTTAGCTATTGTTAATAGTGGCGTACATGTCGGTCCACTTATAAAAAATTCGTGTTCTGTCCATGTGTATGTTAAATTGTCAAGCATTTGTTTTTTTTTTGTTATTGTATATACTCGACTTTAGTAAATTCTTGTGCCATGGTATGTTGTATAACGTGGTTCTTTTGAGTTATGAAATCACTCCTAAAGTTTATAGCAACCTCTGGTTCTGAACAATCTGCGATGCTAACAGATTAAATATAACTCATTCACGTAGTAAATATTCTGTCCAACAAAAGGGGTGTGCTATGGATGTCACTAGACTTTAAAGTCTGACTAATCCATCTTGCTTTATTACGATATCATTTGTTTGTTTTTTCCAATCTCAGATGCAGAAAAGGAGCGCAGTGGCCTCTTTCGAAATCCCTTTGTTTGTTTATTTTTTCTCTCTTGGTCATGTCATTGTCCTTTATCTTGTTGCAAAAAAAAAAAAAAAAAATGGAGCGAGAATGTTTTAGTTTTTTTTTTCTTTAACATGTTTCTTTCATTATCCTGTAGGTTTCCAAGTGTGCCACTCTTTGGGAGGAGGTACTGGGTCAGGCATGGGGACCCTTCTCATCTCAAAGATCAGGGAGGAATATCCAGATAGAATGATGCTTACCTTCTCAGTGTTCCCCTCTCCCAAGGTCTCTGATACAGTTGTGGAGCCATACAATGCTACACTGTCAGTTCATCAACTTGTTGAGAATGCTGACGAATGTATGGTACTTGACAATGAAGCACTGTATGATATCTGTTTCCGGACCTTGAAGCTTTCAAATCCAACTTGTGAGTATTCCTTTACATGGGATCCTCAGTTTCTTGTCTATCAAGTTTCCATTTTGAATGTTAGGCTGCTTTTTCCCCCTCTATGTTAAGATCAATTATCATTTAATGTCTTTGTGTGTGTGTGTGTTTTTTAATGTCAGTTGGGGATCTCAATCACTTAATCTCTGCCACAATGAGTGGTGTCACTTGCTGTCTTCGCTTCCCTGGACAGCTTAATTCTGACCTGCGGAAGCTCGCAGTCAACCTCATCCCTTTTCCTCGCCTCCACTTCTTCATGGTAGGGTTTGCACCCCTCACATCAAGGGGTTCGCAACAGTACCGGGCTCTCACTGTTCCTGAATTAACCCAACAAATGTGGGACGCCAAGAATATGATGTGTGCTGCTGATCCTCGCCATGGCCGATACTTGACCGCGTCAGCTATGTTCCGTGGGAAGATGAGCACGAAGGAAGTTGACGAGCAAATGCTCAATGTGCAGAACAAGAACTCATCCTACTTTGTGGAATGGATACCAAACAATGTGAAGTCCAGTGTGTGTGATATTCCACCTAAGGGGCTCAAGATGGCTTCCACTTTCATTGGCAACTCGACCTCTATCCAAGAAATGTTCAGGAGGGTCAGTGAACAATTCACAGCCATGTTCAGGAGGAAAGCTTTCTTGCATTGGTACACTGGAGAGGGTATGGATGAGATGGAGTTCACGGAGGCAGAGAGCAACATGAATGATCTGGTGGCAGAGTACCAGCAGTACCAAGATGCAACCGCAGAGGATGAAGAGTACGAGGAAGAGGAAGGAGAAGAGGAGGCGGAAGGCTGAGTATACCCCTATATTATGAAGAATGGTTTGCCTTGTTTGCTTGGCTTGCGAGGGATTTGGTTTCTAATGTTAGCCGTATGCTTCTATGCTTGTTGAGATTGAATTGATTGTGATGTCGAGACCTTCTGGATTCTTGACTCTAGCCATGAATCCACTTTGATATTGAATCTTTAACTTGTTTGGCTTGATATCTTGAATCCTACACGACGCATCGCAGTCGTTATGCCTAATATGATGTAGACGTGTTGCCATCCTCGAATTGATTGCTTAAATATTTTGCGGTTATGCGTGTCTTTCAAATACTTGTATCATGTAAAGATTCTCATATCGTGGATGTCTTGCTGCCATCGATTCGCTTCACGTGCAGATGAGGATTAAGAAACGGCAAAACACGTGGCTATATCTTAAGCTTTATGAGCATCAAAAATATCCAGCAGTTTTAACTTATGCATTTTCACTTGTGCATTTTACAGGGAATGTTTTTTTTTTATTTTTTTATTTATTTTGATAGTCGATCACTTCGTAATCAGCAACTGGTGAATTAATAAGGGCTCAAATTTTGGCCCATGGGCCGGCACGACGCGGGAGTGTGACTCATGCGGAGCCCGAGCTAGTTGATGACTCCACAGTGCAGGATACGGTAACGTCGCTACGCCCAATCACAAGATAGCGAGAAGACATCAAATACGTTAGTTAGTGAATAGAGAATACCATCTGAGGCGTTGCCGCCCTATCCCCTTCCCGATCTCCCCACCCGAGGGTTTAGCCATCGCGCGCGACGAAGTCGCTGCGCTTCCTTATGCTCCCGAATTCTCAGTTCGAATGATCTCCACTTGTCAATCCTTTCCCCTTTCTATGTTTCCCTAAACTTGTTCGTCGCTCCGCTATTCCCGCAAATCCCGGAAGAGATGATGTTGGCGAACGGGCCAATTGGCCTCCTCAGTTCAGGGGATTGCCGGAGTTTTTCTACGGCTGTTTGGTCAAATGTTTCTTCGTTTCAGGGGATTTCGTTTCTGCCGAGACACTTCTTAGGCGGTGCTTCGGTTCTTCGGATGGCGAGGAGAAGACGGGATCTCGAGGCGGGAAGTTCGAAAGGCCCATTTTGTTGTGCCTTAGAAATCGGAGATATCGGGAACGTGTCTGTCTCCAGTAGATTTCTTGAGAAAGAATTCACGTTTACACCCGCGTTTAATGATTATGTGAAGGTTTTGGAATCGGTGAGGACGGATAGAAGTAGGCATACGGGCGAAGGCGAGGAGGAAGGCTCGAAGAATCGATCAGTGAATGAGGGGAAAATGAAGCGTCAGCATCGTTCAGTTAGAAATGATGCTTCAAAGCAGAAGCCAAATGCGGTGGAAAGTAGCTCTCGGAGCGAAAGATTTGCTGTTCGTGGAAAGATTAAGGACTTGGAAGATGTTACAAGATCAAAAAGGAATAGAAGTGATGATCGACGGGGTTTGGAGGAAGGGCTGTTACAGAAAGGAGCTCCAAGGAGAAATGGTAATACCAGTAATCTTGTTGAAGGAAAAGTGAGTCATTTTGAGAGACAGATGGATATTCCTCAAAAGGATAGGAAGGTACTGGGAGTTTGTAAAATTGAAACTTGCAAGGGAAATAGTGTCAAACATAGTAGCTACTCCCATTCATCAGGAGGTGAATCTGGTCCTAGACGCTCAAGGACTCTAAGTGGGGAACTAACTGAATCAAACAGTACATGGTCAAGTAATGATGGTTTAAATGGAGACATCAGTGATCATAAAATTAGTTATATCAATGACAATCATCCCAACCATAGTAAGTTGACAAAGACTGTGTGCGGTTATGGAATTAATAATTCTGCAAAGAGGTTACATTCTACTGAGGAAAGTATACAGAGAAAGTCAGAGGAACTTGTGGTGATAGAAGAGGAACAAAATGCTAAGAAATTTTATGCAAGTTATACAAGCAAGGGCAGCCTTGGTTCCAATATGACTACTAATCACAAGCTCCAGTTGGCAAGTGATCATGGGTTGACAAAGACCAGATTGAGAAGAAGCAGAGAAGAGTTCAAACTTGAGGATGAAAATGAAGGGCAGAATATGCATCTAAATAGTTGGGTAGGGAAACAAACTAATGACAAAGAGCAAATAGTGAAGAGGAACAAATTTTCTTTGTCAAAGAAGTATAATGGGCATGATGGGAAAAACTGGAATTCTGGCATTCATGCTAATGGTTCGAATGCAAGTAAGATGCTCAGTGATTCTAATTTGGACACCAGCATTTTTTCTAGAGATTCTGATTGCTTCAATTCTGAGGACAGAGCTGCATTTAAGACTTTTGAGGTGTTCACTGATGTCAGAAACAGGCCACGGGTATTGCGGATGGAATTGGAAGAGAGGATACAGAACCTAGCAAAGCAGTAAGCCATGAATGTCCTTTTTTTTTTCCTTATTGCACGATGATGTTTATTGCTTTCTACTTGCTAGTTCCAATCACTATTAGACTGAATTATTTTGATAGTAATTTCAGTGCTTAATTACCTTTTTGAATACATGATCATGTTTCCTTATTTTTCAAATACTTGGAACAGGAATGGTTAGTGTTATGCTTATATTTTAATGCTTCTGTCAGATCTTCATCCATTCAACATAAAGCCCATTTTTGTTGGGATTTTCTCCAGAATTTTTTCTTAAACTTGTACTTGTTCTAATCTTGATGATAATCCTTTTACAACTTGTGTCTACTCTGATTGTGCACCTTTGAGTAGCATCTTATATTTATCAGGGAACATTGTCCAATATCTCATGTGGCTTTTTTATGGGTCGCATGCGGCATCTTATAGTTCTTGTTGCTGCCTTGGAGGCACCACCAAGAAATATTTTTAGCCAAATATCTGTTGATATCTACAACAAGATACAATAAAATGTGAGAGAGGGGGAGAAGAATCTAATTGGATGTGAAGAGTGATTTCCATACTATTAAGTGCATCATACCCTCGTGAAGTACAGGAGGTTTAATGTGGCCAGCTGAATGTTGTTTTCATAATACTTAATGCTCACAAAGTGAACATAATTTTATGGCTTGTGACCATGTATTTTTAGTTACGAACAAGAAAATTCTAAGTGGAGTGAAGCATAGATGCTTACATAATTTGTCCAACACTCATGAAGGCTATTCAAACAGGAAATTTGATATTCCATGGCTAACTAAACAACTAAAATGAGGAGAAAAAGAGCCAAGAACTTCTCTGATGCACTGTGTGAGTGCTGTATCAACCGTTTGCCATCTAAAGGTATCTCATCGTGCATGAGGTGATAACATGATACTGTGCACAAGATGTAGTAAAATATCTATGTATCTACACTTACAGAGATCATCATGGACTCAATATGGCTCCTGCATTAAAATTTAATGAGCCTCTGATTCACTGTTCCCATTTGATCATGTCAATGCCTTTGTTGTTGTGCACTTGCTCACCTTATAGATGCGGCCATGATGTTGTAATCAATCCAGATTTTTGTTGCTTGCCTTTTCTTAGTTGGAGGGTTAATTGAGTTGAAAGTTGAGTCTTCCCCATGCAAATTTGAGTCCTTGGGTTTCCAATGGCAACACTTGTTCTAAGCAATGCGGGAGCTTGGAGTTGCTAGTTAGTTATCATTATTTTTTGTTAACTATTGAGGGAACTTTGCATTTGCACACAAAGTCTTCAATGGTCATTGGAAGGCTAGCCACACCATCTTCTGCATAGGTAGTCATCCTGGGATGGGTAGTCACATTATCTTCTTCATACACCCCATTGAGTCTATCCCCATAAGTTTTTTATTTCAATTATAGTGCCATTCTTACACACTTGTACTACAGCACAGTCAGCACTGAATCCTATAGGGTTCGTTGCCGCTTCAATGCATAATTGTGTTGGGACAGGATTGCATGGTTAGGAATTTTAATAACTGCAAAGTTATCCATGCTAAGGAGGAAAATCTTCAATGTGTTAACATCCTCGAATGTTTAAAAGTTATTGATCTTTACTAATCTGGAGCTCTTTGCATAGGTCAACCCAAGTCACGCATGTTGACGATGGTTTTGTTATTTGTATATTTAGTTTGATGCCTACAAACATCTTCTAGTTGTGAGTCTTTGCTCCTTAGCTTCAATGTAGACTCTCCCACTTGAGCTTGGAGGACATTGAGCATCTGAACTGCTCTTACCTTACATCCCAACATTTGTGAGGTCGCTCCACTACTCTTGAGATGATTATTAGACTTATCATTTTGCTCTGAAGATGACAACTTCTTGAGGTAAGTTAATGGATTTTATTTGATTTTTTGACTTCCCCACTTCTTTGTTTACCCATGTGAAAATACATCTCCATATTGAAAAGGAAATTTTTTCTGCATCCTAATTCCAGAGTGTCCCGCAACACTTTGGTTTGGGAGATGAGAGCGACCACTATCATCTCCCCCTAGAAAGAGCCCCCGGTGAGCAATAAATGATGGTTCTCAGCAATTTTAGCACATACATACTAGATTTACTCTCTTGTCTTTCATTTCACATGACTCTTTTTGAGCATCTATGCCAAGATCCACTAAGGTAACGACCAGCATGTTTATGCTCCATGGCATAACCATGGTTTCATTTATTCTAATTTTTCTTTGCTCTTGGTGTTGCTCTCCCTCTTGTGCAACTTCATCTTGCACATCAGTCAAGAGCTCCAGCTCTGCCCTACCATTGAACATACTTTTATCTTTCTTTGCTTGTATAATTCTATCTACACAATATGGCCTTGTTGATCAACTACAATTGTGGTGTTGTATTCCTGGTTTCAACAATGAGAGCAAACTGAGCAGGATCTACTTTGGTACAACTGCCACAGGAATATTACTTTCTAATAGTCCATGAGGCTCCTTGAAGGATCCACTCGCCAAATGAAAACCTTTTCCCTATGACAATACTGCAATAATGACCACCCACTTGAGGGACACTAGCTGACATATATCAGATCTGATGCTGACTTGCTTAACCAGGTTGTCTAGGCTACGCTAATTAGTGAAATGCGCATGTCTTCAAATGTACATTTTGTTCATTAGACAATTTCCACTAAGGATTGTGTTTCTTAGTACATTTCTTTCTCTCTATGTTAATACATTCTGATTATTGGATTTGTCTTGTTTTAGTATTTGGATTTTTTTGCTTTCTTTTATGACCTAAATAGTCAATTGTTAATCCATTTGATATTTTTCCCAGGTTAAATGCAGCTGATATAAATATACCTCAATGGAAATTTTCTAAGATGATTCACAATGCCAGGATCAAATTCACAGATCATTCAATCTTGAGGATTGTTCAGATATTGGGCACACTTGGGAACTGGAGAAGAGTACTACAAGTTGTTGAATGGTTTCAGTCTCGAGAGAGATTTAAGTCACTTAAGAGCAGGTCTATATATGAATTGTTCTTAAAAAACTTTAAAATTTTGAATTATTATTGTATTTTGCAGGCCACATTCCTTACCTGACATTTTCTCCTCATTTAAGTCTTTGACAACCTCACACGAGATTTGTTTTTCAACATTTCTGCTGATTTGGAATTGAAAATTTGTTTTTTTTTGTATATATATTTACCATCCTTTATTGCAGATACGTTTATACATCTGTCCTTGATGTGCTTGGAAAGGCAAAGAGACCTATTGAAGCACTCAACATATTCCTAGCTATGCGTGTAATGATCTTAGTTTTGTTATCTATTCGCTTTAGAGTTATGATTCTCACTTTGAAGTTACAACTCTGTTGACTAAGTTTAAAAATCTGTGCAGCAAGGGTTATCTTCGTACCCTGATCTTGCAGCTTACCATTGTATTGCTGTCACACTCGGCCAAGCAGGACTCATGAAGGAACTATTTGATGTCATCGATTGCATGCAAGCTGTTCCAGAAAAGAAGTTCAACTTGGGCCCTCTTCAGAAGTGGGATCCACGCCTTGAACCAGACCTTGTTGTCTATAATGCAGTGAGTATTCTACTGTTAGAAAATAAAGTGTCATAGTGTTAGAGACTGTTAAAAGGAGTGGGAGTGTCACAGAGAGGAAAACCTCCACATCCTAAAAATGTGCTTTTTAAAATATGTTTAAATACCAAGAGGTCCTCTCCTAAGTGCCTTGACATTAATGCTGGATTGAGCTTTCGCATTAGCTCTAACATGGTATAAGAGTCGAGCTCTCTCCTTTAAAATTGAAATTGAGGCTAAGGGGACATGTTATTAGGAGTGGGAGTGAGATAGAGAGAAAACTACCCTTTTAGTTCCACATTCTAAGAATGAGGGCTCTCAAATATGTTTAAATACCAAGAGTTCCCCACCTAAGTGTCTTGGCATTTGGGTTTGGGCTCTCTCTTGAGTTTTTACTGAGACTTTCAACTCCTTGCGCAGTTTAGTATAAGAAGTTAGAAGCGCCTTGTTGCTCGTTATGGCTAACTGATAATTCCATGCTTTTCTCAATTGTAGGTTTTGAATGCTTGTGTTAAGCGGAAACAATGGGAAGGAGCATTCTGGGTTCTACAACAGCTGAAACAGCGGGGTATAAAGCCTTCAAACACAACCTATGGGCTTGTCATGGAGGTCTCTGCATCTCTCTTATTTTGCTGTAATCCTTACCCGGGATAGAATTGTGCTATAGGAATCATTATATGTGAATGATAACTTCACAGACTAAATGACAAAAAACAGTTATTCAAAGTTGTTTTATTTTGAAAAAAAAAATCATGGTTTAATGTTGAAACTAATATTCGGAACTAAATATCATGGTCATAGATCAAGTAATGCAAATTCAGCTCAGCCTTAATCTCTAGGAATACTCTCATTTCTGTCACCAAATGAAGGAACTCATAGAACAGTTCATCGTGATCAGTCTCAGTTGTTTCATTTTTTAATCAACTGAAATATATTTCAATTTTTCAGCAATTTAAGTAGGAAAAGACCTGCAAATGACCACAAATTCAGTTTTAGTTATTTGGACCTAGGAAGTGAATCCTAAACAATGCCCACAGTTAGTGAGTTCCTGAGTGGTGCAAATTCTTATTTGTTTTGTTACGATATTTGCTTTTCATGTTTGGCTAACTTATTAGAATCTAGTCTCTCTTCTCTCTCCTCAGTAAGTTTAACAAATGTCATGTTTATCTTGATTAAGTTATTAAAAGAATGTCTGTAAATTTCACCATATACAGTTTGGGTGTTTTCTGATTTAGGAATCAAATGGCTCAATTCATCTTCTCCAAGGAATTTATTTTGCTGAATTTTAGAATTTCTCAGCAATCTAGTTCTCACCTTAAACTCTCATTACTTTGTTTTTCTTTAACTTTGTTTTCTTTAGTCTTATTTGTAAGTTCTAGTAACTTCCTACTTTGTTCAAGTTATTGCTGCATTTTTCTCAAGTTTCTTGCTCGTTTCATATTGTAAATATATATGGATCTAGCCAATGACCCGTGTTATTGATCAAATTTTCTCTCTCCAAATCGGCTTTACATTTTTGTTCCTGATCTATTGCCTGCTGGGTAAAATGGAAAACCTATTAGTAAAATATAGTCTCGTTTCAGATGTTAATTCTTAGATAATTTTCCATCATCAATATAGTAATACCTAAAGATAAATTTCGACTTTCTACTCATTTCAGCTGTCTGTTATGTTATTTATGGTCCTTTAATGGAGCGCAATGCTTTTTACTTTTTATTAACAGGTGATGCTGGTATGTGGCAAGTACAGCCTAGTGCACGAATTTTTTAGGAAAGTTGAGAAATCTTCAGTACCTGGAGTTCTGAATTACAAAGGTAACTTAGTTTCTGCTGGTAAAAGTTAGTCTTTATTGACTAAGATTGCTGGTTTGCCAATTTTTTTTCACATGTTTATACATTCTATCAATCCCAAGATTTGGTCATTCAATATGTATCACCCTTATGTTGGCTACAGTCCTTTTAAATGCTTTATGGAGAGAAGGTAAGATTGACGAAGCTGTAGCAGCAGTGCAAGACATGGAAATGCGTGGAATTGTAGGCACAGCCAGTCTTTATTATGATCTAGCACGCTGTCTCTGCAGTTCAGGGAGGTGCCAAGAAGCTCTACTCCAGGTTTTTTTTTTTAATCTTTGAGCAGTTTTTGTGATGATATTCCAATTTTTTCTACTAGTGGTGCATTTCTCCTTTCATAACTTTAGTTACACATAACAGCTGGAAGCAGCCAAAGCGTTTCAAGTTGTCCATAAATCTCAAATTGCAACTTGTCCATAAATTTCATGGTACCCTTTGGAGTAGTTGTAGATATTCCAGATGCCCATCCTCCCTAGAACTAAAATGTTAGTGGAAGGCCCTTTATTGTTCTCATGAGATGGATTTAAGGATCTATAAACTAAATAAACAAATAATCCCTTATATTTTGCATGGAAATTTAAAAAAATGTCATCTTACTTTATTTCCTTGACTAAATCGGTTGGTTTCTTGAATTAGGAACTATATTGGAGATTTTGGAAAAGAAAGGGATATCTGTAATAGCCCTGAATTCCTGGGTGTTACACCTAGTTTACTCTTAGAATAATATCCAACTATTTTCTCAAAAAATATTCCTGTTAGTGAATATGTTATTGCTCAAAAAGATGGTTTGTGGCCCTGTAGTTGATTCCTACACCTACTTGCGCAATTGTTGCCAAACACTGTTAACCATTTCTATCTTTATTGCAGTTAAATAAGATATGCCATGTTGCAATATTGATTAAATTGTTTGACCATTTATATCTCTTTTGCAGATAAAGAAAATATGCAAGGTTGCAAAGAAACCGTTGGTTGTAACATATACTGGATTGATTCAAACCTGTATAGACTCTGGAAGCATTGAGAATGGAGCATTTGTCTTTAACCAAATGCATAAATTTTGTTTGCCAAATATTGTAACTTGTAACATAATGTTGAAGTCATACTTAGGTCATGGGATGTTTGAAGAAGCAAAAGATCTATTTCAGAAAATATTGGCTGGTGGCTATCAAAATGTTGATAGCGATGGCTTGAGTCACAGGGTTGTTCCTGATAACTTTACATTCAATACCATGATTGAGGCTTATGCTCAAAGACAGCAGTGGGATGATTTTGAGAATGTTTATAGACAAATGCTAAATCAAGGGTTTCACTTCAACACAAAAAGACATATGCACATGGTGCTCGATGCTTTCAGGGCTGGGAAGGTAAATTCCAATGCGATAAACTCATCATTCTCATAAGTAATGGAAAATGCTGTCCTATTCCAATGCTGAGTTCTCTAGTAGTCTCATTATTGTTTCATATGCAAGTATTTCATTCAAACTTTAGAACTTCCATCTTCCTATCTAGGTAGAATAATCTTCATCTCCCGATGATGCATGTGATAGAGAGATAGGCTTACATTTGAATATGTCTCTTGTTTTACCAGTTAACAGTTCTAGTTTTCCTTTATCAACCGCCAAGGGAGCTTTTGATTTTTTTTCTAGGGAGTCAGATGAAGCTACACGAAGCCTAAATTTAGCATGAGCAGCTGGTTCTCCTATCTTACCTGTCCAAATACTTTATTTCTCTGTCTTTCAATCTAAGTTTGAACCCTATAGTGGAAAAAATGGAAATCTACTTTATTATCTAAATCAAGAGCTTGAGACATACTTGGAGAAACTATGGCTGTATTGTTAGTTATCTTTCTTATACAACTACTTTGTTCTTGCTTAAATATTTTTTCCCTTTGAATTCAGATCCTGGTGCTCGAGTCAACATGGAAGCATTTGGTTCGCTTTGATAGGGTGCCGCCGATACCTATTATCAAGGAAAGGTTTTGCATGAAACTAGTGGAAGATGATCATACAGCTGCCTTTTCCTGCTTGGACATTATTCAGGAGATTGACATCCGTGCCTTTTCAGAGAGGTCATGGTTGAATATACTCAACGGCAATGCACATCGCTTTAGGAGCGACACTATTTCAAGGCTGGTCGATGAATTGGATGCCCTCGCAGCTCAAAACACAGAGCTATCCCAAGTAAAAGATAATCTGAGAAAAGCTTGCAGACAGTTTGTTTCCCAGGTAAATGATGTTCCAAGATCGCCAATTCATCTGGAATTGGCATGCAATTCATAACTAGAGCAATCTTTCCTTCAATGCTGTTCCAAGCTTGAGAATTAATCCTGACAGCTCATGAGCAGTGAGGAGAATTATAGTTTTTCAACCAATAGAGAGGCAGAGAAGGACACTGTTGGAATGTAAGCTTTTGCTCAGCTAATGCAAGAGACACAAATGGCATCAAGATATGATTAAAGCAACCTCTACTTTAGCATGTTCTTCCAGCCTTTCTTTGTAACAACTGTTGCGCTCAACAATCACTTCATGATGCTTCCGAAGTTTACAGGAGCTATAAATTCTATCAACTGAGTGATGCATTTCGGGACTCTTAAAGATCTTTTGCATAAGTGCTGAAGGGCACGAGTTCAACTACCTGACAACAGTAAACATGATTGGAGCAGCCTGGATTTTTGTTGGCATCATTTCTGTATTGGAACCTTAAATTCGTTGAGATTCTTGTGCTCTTTGATCACTCAACTACTTCTAATTCCACCCTAATAATGCCACGTCTTTCATGAGCAAGTCCAAGAAAACCTGCAACAAGCCAACATCTCGAGGGTGGTCCAAGGAGACATGGTCCAACTTTGTAGGTGAGTGAAGATTATGGTGAGGCTTGACAATATTTTTATTCGTTCAAAAACTTGAAGTACTTATTTGGTGAGCCAGATTAATCCAAATTTTAAGATTGTTGTGCCCGAAATTTACTGCTCCTTTATATTTTATATTGATGGGGTTGCTTTTTTAGCTCCTTCCGTATAAGTGTGAAAATGATAGGTTCTTTGTAGCCTTAGCAGTAAGAACAAATATAGTAAAATTGATATCTTTGAAGAAGAAGAAGAAGAATTTTTTCTTTTTATCTCAATCTGTTCTCGTATAGGAGCTCTCATTTATCTTGCAAATCAAGATCATCCATTGATTGTGTCATTTGACGGATTGTTAAGAGACAAACACTGCAAGGGACTTTATATGTTGATATATTTCCTCTTTGTCATACACGGATGAGATCAAAATATTTTTGATGGTTTATCACGTATTTCATATAGGTCGAGCAGGTAATAGTATACGAAAGGATCGAGAGGCACTCGGGAAGTCGATGATAGCACTCAGAAGAATTTGAGGGTGCTCGGGGAAGAGTGAGTACTCGGATGAGTCAGATGCTCAAAAGAGTTAGCTGTTTGGGAGAGAGGTGTTCGGAAGAAGTAGGTACTTCGTTTAAGTTAATTTGAGAAAAAAAAATTAAAGAATTGCATAGTACTAATTATTCTAGTCCTCACAAAAAGATCAAGTAAGATCAAATAATTAGTATGGATGATAAAATTATTCTAAAAAATAAAGATCAATCTCCTGATAATAAGAATCAATCTCGGAGGAACATAATTATTATATTTAGTCATGTGGATGATGCATGAAGTAAAAAAAACAAAAAAAGCACACAAATTCAATCAACGGGAGCCAAATCTCTTTTTTTTTTTTTTTCTTTTCCTTTTTTTTTAAAAAAAATTAAAAGAAAAGGAGAATGGGCCAAATCAAAAAGTGATCGATTGATAAAGATATTGTAGATGAATAAATCACCTTTACTACAGTGAAGATAGCGAATAGAAATAAAAAATAATTACTAGTGTATAATTGTAATGCTTAGCAGGCACAAATTAAAATGATTTGATATAATGACAAAAATTAATTCAAAAGTTGGTAGGATATCCATATCAGTGTCTCGTTCAAGAAAGACATCGACTTCAATAACAATTTCTATTAATCCTGAAGGTGAACGTCAAACTCTACGAATATCCATCAGTAAATCCAGAAAACACACAGCTTCACTCAAATTTATCGACTTTTAAAATCGCCTTTAGTGTTCAAATATACTGTAGCTCCTGGGCCCTGAAAAAATCCGCCTCGGCTTTACCATTACCACAACTTAATAATTGGCCAAATTATACTGTAGCTCCTGGGTCCTCAAAAAATCCACCTCGGCTTTGCCATTACCACAACTTAATAATTGATCATTGACGTCTTATCGATCTGTTCCACGATCATTATGAGAGAGATAAATTATGAAAGATTATATAGACCTTGACATAATAGTCAAGATACGTGAGAGTCATCTGAATTCAAAAAAAAAACTTTAGATCTCCTCCAAAATCGATCCTTATTTTATTCGCAAACTTCACCGTGTCTTAATCACCATATCATCTCGTGGGAACATTGATGTGGACGATACTCACCAACAAAGTTAAGCGGGCATTTGATTCGGAGAAAATTTTTTATTTTTTATTTTTATTTTTATTTTCTCTTTTTCAGTCAAAAAAAAAATGATTTTTTTTATATTTTTTAAAAATCACTTCTTTATTTTTTGAAAAATAAAAATAAAAAATATCAATCAAATATTATTTTCCATATTTTTTCATTTTTTCATAAAATAAAAACTAAAAAGGGACCGAATGCTACCTAATAATTCCAAGCCTTGCGAATATATCACATGAAACACTATTCAACATGACTACCAATTCATTGCAATAATAAAATATCAAAAAATAATTAAGAAGATCAAAATTTAAATTTTACTATGAATAAATATAAATCCGAAGATTGATTTCTAATTATGAGTTAACAAATTAGAAAAAAGACTGCCTGTCTCTCTATTATTATCAATAAAAACAATATATGACTATCAATTCTTGTGAAAAAAATATTTAGTTCTGCATCAACGTTGTAATTTATATATAAATTATTGAAAATAATAAATTTAAAGATTATTATAATTCATAGTCCATAGTCAACCATCTAAAAAAAATTATTTTTTTTTATCAAAGGAAAAAAAAAAGAAGATAAAATAATCTTTGAAATTTTGTTAATGATAAAAATAAGTAGTATTCCAGGGGTATTTTGGTAATTCCGCGGAGAAAAAGGAACCGCGTCATAATTTTGGCAATTTTCCACGCCTTCCCCTTTGTCTGCCTTTCTTTCCCTCTTCGATCAGCTCAAAAGTCCACTGCGAGTCGGTCCCAACTTCTCGGCGTACTCCGCGTGCTTCTTCCTCGCCTTCTCCTTCCCCCGTTCTCTCTCCCCGCCTCCGCCGCCAGGTACGCGTGTCCTGACCGATGCTCGACTTTCGTTACTCTCCTTGCTTCGCGATTCGGCTCTATCGGGAGTATCCTAGCGGAGGTTCGATTTGATTTGGATTACTCTGGTTCCGATTCATTTGGATTTAAGGTTCTGCGCTGGATCCGGTTTTCTTGGCGATCGGTGGTTCTTTTCTTCCCGGCATGTCGAATTCCGGGTGCCTTTTTTGTTCAATCCGCCTAAAAGGTCGAGATTTCCAAGTGTCTGGTTGTGTTTCAGTTTGTTCGATGACACAGGGTTGTGATTCCTAGTATTTTTCTGTTTCATTTATTACGGGCGGTGCCATCTTGAGACTCTTCTGACCTGCGTAATTAATGCCTGTAGTTTCAAGCCACCAAGATTTTTTTATTTCTGAGAATGGTTGATTGCGATCGAGTTGCCGAGTAACTTGTCCTTTTCTTGCATTGAAAACATGCTTCCACCTTCTCTACCATGCTGAATTTAGCTTTTTCTTACTGAAGCTGTTTTTTTTTCCCTCCGCTGCAGCTCACTTCATCCGGTTTGCAATCGGTGGTTTAGATCATTGGACGTGGAGAGTTGTTTTACCCTAATTTGCATTTGATTCTAGTGGCCTGATATGAAGGACCTCCCTCACATGCTACCTGCAAATAGAAATCGTAGTCAGCCCAGGGCGAACAGACCTTTGCACCTATCAGGTTAACATCGTTGCTCTTTGCAGACTCACATGTCTTCTTCTTTGGTTGTTTGCATGATCTTCTTTTCAAGTTAAAATGGTAAAGTCTACACCTTTTGAGAATTACATTACGCCGTTTGAATTTTTTTTAATCTGTAGTAATGATTTTCTTACGGTGAATTATTTTTATTTATTTACTTCTGAAGAACTCTGTGTCTAAAAAAGGGATTGTTATGTAAGAGAATTCAGATTCTTTATGCAACTTGTCGAATGATGTGAAAATTTCTTTGTCAAGTTTGTTTGATATATTGAGGATTAGGCTGGCTTGTCCCATCTCTTTCAGTTTTTGCAAGTTTTAACTAATCGAAATACTTTGGTTTGTTCTTGTTTCCTTTCAGGCATGGACTACTCAGAGTCACATCGCAAGCCTCAGTTTCTTGGAAAACTTGTTATAGCTGTCATTCTTACAGCCTTATGCATACTGATTCTAAAGCAATCCCCAAGCTTTAGTGGCCCCAGTGTGGTATGGTTTATCCAAATCAGTTTGGGTCGAGTTGTTATTTTACTCTTTTTCTTGAAAAAAAAATAATCCTCCTGAGTAGAATTAAAACCATTTTCTATGGTGAAACTATCTCTACACTACTTTCTGGTTACTGTTTCCTCATGTGTCATGACTTACAATTCCTTTGAAATTGATTCCGGAGAGATAGTGATGGTTTTAGTAATGTTCATCGCAACTTGTTTGGTGAAATCTAAATGTTCCTTGTGAATTCACTATTGTTTTAATTCACAGTTTTCTCGTCATGAGCCTGGAGTGACTCATGTCTTAGTAACTGGAGGTGCTGGGTATATTGGCTCACATGCTGCACTTCGACTCTTGGAAGACAATTATAGGGTCACCATAGTGGTACTACTTCACTAAGATTATATGAATCCACTATATCTAAAAAATATGGAACCGCCACATTAGCGGCCCCCACCGCTGCTCCTACCGTGGAGGGATAAATCAGGACCCCAATTGGCAAGCGCAAAGGAAAGAAGAGGGGTCATCCATAGTCTAAGGTCATAACTTCTTCAGGAATTGACTCCTATCTACTACAAACAAGTCCCTTTGCACTTGTCAACTGGGTTAGCCTTGGCGTTGAATCCACTAAATCTAGATCCCCAGTATAATGGACATCATCTCTGCTGCTATAAATATTCCTTGGTGCTGATTTCCACAGGATAACCTTTCCAGAGGAAATCTTGGAGCAATTAGAATTCTTCAACAGCTGTTTCCAGAACCTGGAAGACTTCAATTCATTTATGCTGATTTAGGAGATGCCGTGACTGTATCCTGGTCACCTGGCTTTCTAAGAAACTAACATTTTACTCTTGTTGTCATTTTGGTGAACAGTTGTCCATAAGTTTATTCCTTAACAGAACTCTAGGTCAACAAAATTTTCACAACAAATGCATTTGATGCTGTTATGCACTTCGCTGCGGTTGCTTATGTGGGAGAAAGCACACTCGAACCTCTCAGGTATGCCATTTGTCCAAGATAGCAAGAGACTGTCAGGTTTCTGTTTCCTTTGCAAAATTTCTGTTCTAGATTTGTAATTGAAATAGTAAATCTTAAAGTGTTTCTTTAGCACTTACTCGTGATGTTTCCAATAATGACAATTTGTGAAAAAAGCCTACAATTCACTGAGTGTATTTCTCATGTTAAGCCTAAAATAAAAGTGCTAGCAGACATACGTACGACCGCACAAGGCAGTCAAAATTTTACTTGGCAGTTGTTCCTAGTATTATGATACCTTATTCTCTTTTCATTATCCCTGATTCTATATTTACTCACTAATGATGTTTTCTAATTACCATAGCTTTCAAATATAATATTTGATTCATGAACTCCACAATGTTTTGAGATCACACACATGCATTTCCTTGTTTTATATGAGAATAAGACCATTCAACAACTTGTGTCTCCTTGTGTGAAAGCAGTGTTAACAATAGTAAAATCTAATTTTAATTTACTTTTTTTTATTATCAAATCATCCTCCCCACCTCCCCAACAGGTACTATCATAATATCACTTCGAATACTTTGGTGATTCTGGAAGCCATGGCAGCACATGGTGTGAAAACTCTTATTTATTCAAGTACATGTGCAACTTATGGAGAACCAGAAAAAATGCCAATTACAGAAGTAACTCCTCAGGTCAGAATATGTCTGTTTTCTTGAAGAATTTCTGGAATGTTTCCTTCTGTTATCCCACTCATGAAGTTGGTTATGTCTATTATGCCATGTACAATGCAGCATCCTATCAACCCATATGGGAAGGCCAAAAAGATGGCGGAGGATATCATTTTGGATTTCTCAAAGGGATCAGACATGGCAGTCATGATTTTAAGGTCAGTCTCTGATGATCGCTTATGACTGCCTAACCTGCTAGAGCGTGATCTAATCTCTCTCTGCATTGACAGATATTTCAATGTCATTGGGTCAGATCCAGAAGGAAGATTAGGTGAAGCTCCGCGACCTGAGTTACGGGAGCATGGGCGTATATCTGGTGCTTGCTTTGATGCAGCACAGGGTATCATACCTGGTCTGAAGGTATCTTCATTGTTCATCTTTTCTAACATGATGTGCTTTATCGAAACGTGAAAAGAACAATCGATGCTGAATTCGTGGCTAGGCGACTTCCTTCATACAGGCATTAATAAAACCAATACTTTTACTGGTTTCACTTGTAGGTTAAAGGAACAGACTATCCTACAAGTGATGGAACTTGTATTAGAGATTATATAGACGTTACTGATCTCGTTGATGCTCATGTTAAATCCCTCGACAAGGCAAGGCCTAGCAAAGTTGGCATATATAATGTCGGTACCGGAAAAGGTGGTTTTCATTCTCCACTTCTCCTTTCTCCCTCTCATTCCCTCACACACTCACAGTCACTGCATGTTCTGCAAACACAGGTGTGATAGAGCAATGAGACTGATGAGTGTTCTGCGTTGTAATTTCAGGTAGATCCGTCAAAGAATTTGTCGAGGCCTGCAAAAAGGCAACTGGAGTGAGCATCAAAGTGGACTACCTTGAGCGCAGACCTGGTGACTATGCTGAAGTTTACAGCGACCCATCGAAAATCAACCGTGAGCTCAACTGGAGTGCCTGTCACACTGATCTTCAGGAGAGTCTTTCGATCGCTTGGAGATGGCAGAAGTCGCATCCGAATGGCTATGAGTCGACTTCAGTTGTGGCAATTTGATCAGGCTGTTTCAGTCTCACTCATCTGTACAAATATGACCTTCATAAACATGCAGCTTTCTGCTGCTAGTCATTTGCAAAATCAAACTTGCTCGATTTAAGGCAGGGGATCAAACTTTAGGTGCACTGGGAGAGGATTCAGGGGCATTAAAAAGAGTTTTACCTTACGATAGCGACGATAGGAAAACGATAAGAAGAGTGAAGAGCACTGTGGCTGTATCAGCTGTAGAATTCATTTCTCATTTTGGCATGCATTATTCTTTACTTGTTTTGAATGTGTTCTTTGTTCTCTTTCCCAGATCAAAATAGACTTGTGATGACAAGATGTTGTTATTCTCTGTTTAAAAACGATTGTACACTCATCTAATTTTAGTTTTTGTGAAAAAATTGGTTCATTATTCAGATGCTGATTCCTTTTTCCTTGTGTTTATTGGGGAAGAAAATGAATAGGTCGGTGAAAAATAAACTGCAAACGGCAGAATTTTGTTTGGTGTGCTATATATCAATATTTTTTTTGTTGGCATAATTAAATTGAATTTCTCTTTTAATAAACAAATTTGGGATGAAAAATCTGGAGTATCTAACTGTTGGATGCATAATTTGTAGGATCGGGATCCTATGCGGAATCGATTTGGGTTAGAATTGGATTGGTTGGGATTGAATTGTAGAATCGCACGGTCTTATCAAAAACTTTTAAGAAAGACTTTTTGGATTTTTATTTTTGAATTAAAAAAGTATTGCATTCAAATATAGAACCGTCACCTTAGCAGCTTCTACTGTTGTCTCTACTTGTGGAGGAAAGTAAATTAGGTGACAAGTGCAAAGTTTCATTGTCTAGAGGGTTTTCTCACCCTGCTCGGCTTCCTCGATTTCTCCTCCCGCACTCGCCTAGCCGCCTTCATCCTTCTTGGAACCATCGTTCCCTCTGCTTCCATCCTCCTCTCCCAGTTCTCTCGCTCCGCCTACAATGAATACAAAGTCCAACAATTCGAGCTTTGTGTCCTATCCTAGTCTCGCTCGTCTGTTAGTGCAATCTTTTGCCATGATTAGATTTTGATGTGTGTGGCAAAAGGTTTAAGTTAGTTTGTTATGTTGATTTGATATGTGCGTTGAAGTCATGCAGGACTTAGTAATTCGCACATGGAGCCGTGACGAGTTTCACATCTCATGACTCGGGCCTTTAGTCGGTGAAGGATAGCTTTGCGGAAGTCATGCGCTTGGAGCATCTGAGGGACCGCCGGACGAGGAGCTTGGAGTGAAGCCGGAGGAAGTAGACTTCGAGGCAAGAGACGCGAAGGAGCATTGCAGAGTCGTGCGCCTGATGCTGTCGAGGGGCGTGGCCGCGAACGAAGAGAACTTCGAAGACGAGGGACTCCGAGGGATGAGAGTGAGCGAATGTAACCCGGGAAGGGGTAGCTCTTAGGTGAAACTTGGCCATTTGGCCAAGTGTCGGATGAGTTTTCCCGACACACCGATCGCCATGTCATGGCGATCGCTTCCAGTCGATGGTTCGATCGGTGGTCTAATGTGGTCGATTGTTGATCACCAATCGCCGCAACGGCGGCCGATCGATGAGTTGATACCGATCGCCATGGGGAGCAAGCGATCGATGGCACCGCGACGCAATGGAGTCGACCTCGTTGAGGACTCGACTGATCGAGCATCAGTCGACTGATGGTAATATCAGTCGATTGATGCCAGTGTCGTTGGATGGAATCCAACGTGGAAAGCGGTCGTTATTGGGCAACGGCTACAGGACCAGTCGACTGATCGAGGGCATCAGTCGACTGCTCCTGTGTCAACGGGAAGAAACTCTCTTCCTCTATAAAAAGGAAGAGGATGGGGTTTTGGGAGGCTAATGCTTGAGCTCTAAACTTCTCCCAAAGTGCCATACACGATTCCCTACTCTTCTTACTTGCTTTTACTTCAATCTTATTGTAAGAAGAGTGATCTTGATTGTAAAGGTTACCTCCTCCTAGCTTGGTGCAAAGGAGAGACCAATAGTGATTGGCTTTGACGGAGTGATTCACCGTGGACGAATCGGACCGTGGATTAGCGGCGTAGCCGTGAACCACGTTACATCTCGGTGTTTGTATTGTTTGTTTATCTTTTGCTTTGTCTTTATTTATATTTGTATATTCCGCTTGCGCTAACATTTTATAGACGAGCAAAATCCGACATACATCGATTGAGGGCTATTCACCCCCCTCTAGCCGACTGTTTCGATCCCCCAACAAGTGGTATCAGAGCAAGGTTGCTTGTCACCGGACTAACCGCCGCAACAAGCTCTTCATCAAAAGATGGCCGGCTCGAACATTCATCCGCCGAAGTTCGAAGGGGAATTCGCTTGGTGGAAGAAGCGAATTGAGGTATTCTTTGAAACCGACTTTGAAATTCTCTTAATTATGGAAAACGATTTCGAGTTGCCTAGGAACGAAAATGAGGAGCCATTGGAGAAATCAAGGTGGAGCAAGAGGCAAAGAGAAGAATACTTGGCAAATTCAAAGGCCAAACATCACCTATACAATGTCCTCCCCCAACAAGAAGTCAACCGGATAGGAGAGTGTGCTAGCGCCAAGAAAATGTGGGACAAATTAATAGAGATTCATGAAGGCACATCCGAGGCCAAGCTAGCAAGGAGAGATGTCCTTCGCTCCCAATTGTCCAATATCAAACTCGAAAAGGGAGAGAAGGTAAAATCCCTACACTCTAGATTTAAGGAAATTCTAACCGGTTTGACAAGTGTAGGTGAAAAGCTCTCCAACCGGGATATGGTAATGAAGGTCATAGATGTCTTTCCCCGGTCCTCAAGATGGAGCTCCATGGTGGATTCGTTTTACATCTCCAAGAACTTGAAAGTAAGTACCTTGGAGGAGTTTTTCTCAACAATGGAGCTCTACGAAACGAGGCTTGAAGGAATACAAGAAGAGCCTAGAATCCAACCTTCAAGGGGAGTAGCATTGATGGCAAATAAGGGGAAGAAGAAGATGGAGATCCCCTCCTCCTCCGATGATGAAGCCTCCTCCTCCATGGATAGCACGGAAGAAGCCTATATGGTAAGGAGGGTAAGGCGTGCTTTAAAAGATTTTCATTTTAATAAATCTAATGATAGGAAGAGAAGACCAAGAGGAAAGGTGATTTGTTACAACTGCCAGGGAGAGGGACATATAAGGGATAATTGTCCTCTCCTAAACAAGAGCAAAGAAGAGAGGAAGAAGAAAGAAGAAAAGAAGAAGAAAAAGGGGAGCAAGAAGAAAGAGGAGAAGAAGGCAAAGGAAAAAGGGAAGGCCAAAGCATTCAAAGCCAAGACATGGGATGATCTTTCCTCCTCATCCTCATCCGAAGAAGAGGAACAAGTCTATTCCAACCTTGCATTGATGGCCTTCGACGACTTGGATTGGTCCTCCTGCGAAAATGAAGGATCAAGCTCAAGTGGAGAGAGCTCAAGTGAAGGGGGAGCTTCCTCATCCTCCTCATCAGAAGAAGAAGACATGGAAACTATGGTAACGAATGCCTCTCCTAAGAAAATAGTTTCCATAGTTTCTAGCTTAACTAGGGATTTATTTAGAGCAAAGAAGAAAAATAAGAGCATGCTAGATCAAATTAAGGACTTAGAAAATAAACTAGAAAAAGCATGCTTAAATCAAAATGAAAATATTTCTTCTTGCCATGATGATGCATGTTCACATGATAAATATATGTCATTTGATGTTAATGATGCATGCATAGAAGAAAATAGGGTTTTAAGGGAAAAGGTAGATTATTTGACAAAAGCCCTAGAAAAATTCACTATAGGCTCCAACACCTTGAACATGATCATAGGGAGCCAAAGAGCTAGTTTCAACAAAAAGGGCCTAGGTTATAAAGAAAAGAAAAATGAAAAGGCCTACAAATGTCTAATTGCTAGGGGACAAGATAAGAAGAAAGTAATAGCTAGGAAATGAATTCCTAAGGAGTATCTAGTGAACCCCATAGGCAAGAACTTATTTTGGGTTCCAAAATCCATCCTTAAGAGTTAGAAAACCCCTAGGGTAGTCAACCATATGCAATTGACCTATATCATATTTTGGTCGACTTAGGATGGCGGGACAACATTTTGAAATAGTGTTAGGTGATGATAACGTGCCTATAAATAGTTAATAATGCTTAAATCATGATGATTAATGTAATTGCTATGTATGTTTGCAATTATGATTTATGATTTTGAAATTTGGCACATCATCATGAGAAATAGGGTTTAAATCATACCTTAGATGATATTTTGCTTATTATCATGATATAATACCTAATGCATGATAACAATTCAATGAATACATGTGTTTCATGATCATAATATGAATTTAAGTCATATATATCTTTATGATCATGTTGAGTGTTAGGATGATACTTAACCTTGATAGAATTGTATGAATATAATGGTTAAGTATATACAAATACCCTCTAGGATGCATCTCACACTCACCATAGGCTAATTTGATTGAAAACTTAGCATGGGTGAAATGTTAGGATGATACAAATGTCCACTAATGCCTATGACATTTAGATGATCATTTAAAGTATCAAAATAGCAATAATACACCAATCATGGGGAAGACTTATGTTTAATTCATAGACATATTGCCCAAAGATCATGGTTGGATATTTCATATGTTTTCAAAACAATTTCTTAATCTAAAATCTATGTATTCATGTTTTGAAACAATTGGAACCAAAACTAGGTGTTAAACTTGATACTCACATGATCAAAAACCTAGTGATTTTTAAAGCTTTTGGATTTTTGGCAAATACGTAAAAATATAATGAATTTTCATGAAGACCTATTTTTCACTGATAAAGAATCTTACAAGAAATACATTCCCCAAATTTCATGATTTTTTGAATTTTCTGAAATTTTTAATGCATTTCTGAAATTTGGTCCGAAAATCAGAAAGTTTTGAAATTCGCGTGCCAGTCGACTGGTAGTCTGAACCAGTCGACTGGTGGCCTGAAAATCAGACTAGTTAAGGCCGAATTCAGGCTTTAGACTAATTTTTGGTATTTTCCTTCTATTATACTTGATGCCATGAGATTATAACTTAGTGTTAATCTTTTTGATGGTGTCAAAGGGGGAGAAATGATTATGTTTAAGTAAATTATGATAGGGGGAGAGAGAGTTTCATGGATTAAGGGGGAGTTGCATGTTGCTATATCATGTTTATGTTTACATGCTTTCTTTCCTTAGAAATTTTTATCAAATATTTACCTAACTTAAACGGATTGCCACACATCAAAAAGGAGGAGATTGTTAGTGCAATCTTTCGCCATGATTAGGTTTTGATGTGTGTGACAAAGGGTTTAAGTTAGTTTGTTATGTTGATTTGATATGTGCGTTGAAGTCATGCAGGACTTGGTAATTCGCAGAGGCGGATCTATGCATGGACTAGGGGGGCCACGGCCCCCCAGTCCATGCGTTTTAATTAAAAAAAATATTTTTTTATAAATTTTTTTATATAGTAATATATTTATTTTTAGTAATATAATTATTATATAAAATATTTTTCTTCCTAAAATTCTATATTTATTTTCTCTCTATAAAAATATTATATAATTAATTACTATATAAAATATAATTACTATATATTTATTTTCTCTTTCCTCCCTCTATTTCTTATTCTTGTCTTCTTCGAAAACCTAAATTTCATCTTTTCAATTGTTTCTAGTGCATCGTAGCCGTCATCTACAATTTCTCTTCGTTCACTGCTCACAGGTTGTGACTCACGAGTCTGCCTCTATGCATTGGTCCATCTCCCTGCCAACTCGGTGTTGTAGTCGCATCTTCCACGGCCATTGTCGACCTCGCTTCACGCGCACATCGTGATTGTAGAAGTTATATCATCGGTGTCACACCACGTTTGCAATCACATGCCACTGCGTCATTAATCGTCATCACTCTTCGCCTGATCACGTACAAAATCCATCGAGGTTAGGTTAATTAAGATTTTATTTAATTAATTTTGAATTTTGATTAATCGAATCATTTGAATTAATTAATTTAGTTGGATTTAAATAATTAATTAGATTTAGATTAATTAAATCTAGAGTTTAATGGATGAATTTAGATTAATTAATCTATTTTAATTGATTAATTGGGTTTAGATTGGTTAATCGTTTTAATTGATTAATTAACTTTAAGATAATTAATTAAATTTTAATTTAATTGATTAATTGGGTTTGATTAATTTATCTGTTTAATTAATTAATTAGCATTCGATTAATTAATTATTTGAGTTAGATTAATTAAATTTGAATTTAATTGGTTAATTATTGAGATTAATTAATTTGTTTACTTAATTATCTAAGGTTAGATTAATTAAATTTGAGTTTAATTGATTAGTTGAGATTAAATTAATTAATCTGAGTTAGGTTAATTGATTAATTTGATTTTATCTAATTAGTATAATTAAAGTTCATTTAGGCTCAAAAAGTATCAATTAATTAATTGATTAGTTTGGTATAAGTATAATTAAGGTGTCATTAATCCACAAAGTGCTAATTTAATGAAGTAGTTAGATTATTATTTCGATGCAGAAAACTTGTGCATAGATGTTTATTTGAGACAGAATACGGACAAACAAGGATGAATCCTAGTGGCTTTGATTGCTGGTTTTAATAGAGAGGTTAATGTGGTATTCTCTCACGAGCAACATGATTTGGATTAAAATATTTAATTATCATAGAGGATCTCTTGTGGTTTTTCTTGACATTTCTTTTCTAGTTATCCGATAGTTTTTTCTTCTTTTGGTGTCATCTAAATATTCTTTCGTAGTCTCTTAAATGTTTCTAGCTATGCATGAGATAAGTTTTTTTTTTTACTCTGCATTACTTTTACTATATTTAATATATATTTTTTTTCATCCATGACGATTCTAATTTAAGCATCGGAGGGTCACCACCGAGTAGGCCAGCAATGATTTAATACATGTTATTTTTTTAGAATATTTACTGATACGGTCGAAGAGAATCCCTCCTCGATGACACAAGATCAAAGAGCAAAAAATTTAAATTGTATTACGGCCCCTCCAAATCTAAAATCCTGGATCCGCCCCTGGTAATTCGCACATGGAGCCGTGGCGAGTTTCACATCTCATGACTCGGGCCTTGAGTCGGTGAAGGATAGCTTTGCGGAAGCCGTGCGCTTGGAGCATCCGAGGGACCGCCGGACAAGGAGCTTGGAGTGAAGCCGGAGGAAGTAGACTTCGAGGCAAGAGACACAAAGGAGCATTGCAGAGTCATGCGCTTGATGCTGCCGAGGGGCGTGACCGCGAACGAAGAGAACTTCGAAGGCGAGGGACTCCGAGGGATGAGAGTGAGCGAATGTAACCCGGGAAGGGGTAGCTCTTAGGTGAAACTTGGTCATTTGGCTAAGTGTCGGATGAGTTTTTCCGACACCAGTCGACTGCCATGTCATGGCAGTCGACTGCTCTGAGTCGATGGTTCGATTGACTGGTCTAATGTGGCTGGATCAAGTTGATCAGTCAACTGTCGGCAACGGTCAGCGATCGATCGGTGATGGCATCGATCATTGCTCATGGAGCGATCGGATGACATGCGCAGCGCAGAATGGAGTCGACCTCGTTGAGGACTCGACTGATCGAGCACCAGTCGACTGATGGTAATATCAGTCGACTGATGCCAGTGTCGTTGGATGGAATCCAACGTGGAAAGCGACCGTTATTGGGCAATGGCTACAAGACCAGTCGACTGATCGAGGGCATCAGTCGACTGCTCCTGTGTCAACGGGAAGAAACCCTCTTCCTCTATAAAAAGGAAGAGGATGGGGCTTTGGGAGGCTAATGTTTGAGCTCTAAACTTCTCCCAAAGTGTCATACACGATTCCCTACTCTTCTTACTTGCTTTTACTTCAATTTTATTGTAAGAAGAGTGATCTTGATTGTAAATGTTACCTCCACCTAGCTTGGTGCAAAGGAGAGACCAATAGTGATTGACTTTGACGGAGTGATGAAGGGAGTTGCACAGGAGGCTCATTGGCTCCCATGTCCCCGGATTAAAATTTTTACTAATGAAAGAATCAATCCGGATGGGATGAGCTTCCTTAGCACAACCTATTCGTCGTCGTGCTAACAACTTGAGTGGTCGCTTGAACAATCTAGTTGTTCAAGCAACACAACTCTTCTAGTTGGTTAGCCGCGGAAGAGACGACGGACGGATCGCCGGTTTTTGTGTTTGTCTTCGGGGTCCATGATTATACAATATATATTCATACGCATACATGTATAATCAAAACATAAAAGAACATGCTCAGATCAGTAAATAAAGAAAAAAAACTTTATACCTTACGATCTTCTACCGTATGTCCTATCCTTCTCGTGGACGACGTGTTGACGAAGATCCTCCACGAGTAGAAGCCTTCTAGATCGTGTTCTTCCCTTCCTTGTCCGCTGCGAACAAAGAGAAGAACCAACAAATACCTATCCTTTCTAGAACCGGCCACCAAATTAGGGAATTTGGTTCAACCGCCGGCCAAGGAGCAAGTGGATGAAGCGCCGACCAACTTGAAGAGGAGTTGCCGCCGGCCACCAAGGAGAAAGGGAGGAGGAAGAGCACCGGCCACCAATGGAAGGAGAACCGCCGTCCAAGGAATAAGAGAGAGGCCTTGAGAATGGGCGCCGGCCAAGTCTAGATGGAAGAAGGTTGGGCGTCGGCAACTTCTTGGAGGAAGGAGGTTGCCGCCCAAAACAAAACCCTAACTCCCAAACCCTAGCCGCCCACTTGTGGAAAAGCCAAACCCTAATTCTCTATCAATTGTTATGCCGCCCAAGCCTAAGCCCCCTATTTATAGAATTGGGCTTAAGCCTCCATTAATTTTCACCGTCGGATCTAGGGATTTAATCTCCACCGTCGGATCTAGGGTTTTATCCCAACCGTCGGATCTAGGATTTCATCCCAACCGTCGGATCTAGGGTTTCATCCCAACCGTCGGATCTAGGGTTTTATCCCACCGTCGGATCTAGGGATTTAATCCCAACCGTCGATTCTAGGGATTCATCCTAACCATCGGATCTAGGGATTTAATCCCAACCATTGGTTTTAGGGTTTCATCCTAACCATCGGATCTAGGGATTTAATCCTAACCGTTGGTTCTAGATTTTGTTTTACATTCTTGGATCTAGACTTCACAAGGATTATATTAGGCTACGATATAGACCATAAGGAGGAGTTGGATCTTGGCCACCCGATGGATCGGAACCACACAAACTTGATCCATCAATGATGTTCCATTCCACTAGAGGATCATCATTGAACTACCTCACCAACCCCCATAAATTAATATGGGCTCTATATATTATTCGTACATTAATCTCCCCGTGTTTAAGATATCGAATGTCCGTCAATTAATTGATTTACTGACCATCAATTAATTAACATCTAATTCCTCGAGTAGTACCACTCAACCTTATCATCATGTTGACTAAGTCAACCAGCTGGGTTTACATGATGAACTTTATGAGCTCCTCAAGGGGACATCATCAACCTAATATATAGGACACGGTTCCTCCTATAATCAACGGCACACCATGTAAATAATATCATTTCCCAACTTACTAGGCATATTGATTTAATCCATCTAAATCTCACCCTCTGATAAATCAAAGAAATAAATACTAAGTACATGTGCCCGTTATTATATCGGGATTAAGAGCATGCACAACATAATATCCGAGGTTCGATTCAATTATGTAGTCAGTACTAAATTGAATCACCTCTATGTCGGTCTTGCTCAATACACCTAAGTGTACTAGTGTAATTTTATGTTCAAGACAAAACAATACCAAGCTACACTACAACCATGCCAATGGTTTATCCAAAATCATCTTGGTCGTGAGCCTCTACTTATATTTTACAAGGGACTGATAACATGATCTTCTGTGCCACACCAAGTACCATGTTATCTACAATGTAAAATATTAGACAATATGCACACATATATAAAGTGCAAACAATGATCATGTGATTCTTATTCCAAAATAAAATGTTCATACAAAAAAGAGCTAGGCTTTCAGTATACATTCCAACAATCTCCCACTTATACTAAAAGATTATGCCGTCATCACTCTGCCATACATCTGATCCCCATGTCCTCCACATGCCTATCAAACGCTTTCGCTGGAAGGGCCTTAGTGAATGGATCCGCCAGGTTATCCTCTGATGCAATCTTGGCGACAACAACTTCTCGCTTTACGATCTCTCGTATAAGGTGGTACTTACGCTCTATGTGTTTACTCGCCTTATGGGCTCGTGGTTCCTTCGAGTTTGCAACTACACCACTGTTATCACAATAAATTGTGATAGTTCTGGGCAAACCAGGAATCACATCCAAGTCCATCAAGAAGTTCCTGAGCCATCTGACTTCCTTGGCATTTCTCGGAGAGTACTCTCTCTTCCATGGTAGAGTCCTCCATACTATGGCTCCACCTCCAAAAGTAAACACAAACCCTGAGGTAGACTTACTCTTGTCCCTATCTGATTGGAAATCCGAATCCGTGTAACCCACAGGGACTAATTGATCTGCCCGGTAAACCAACATATAATCCCTAGTCCTTCTCAGGTACTTCAATATATGCTTTACCGTAGTCCAATGTCCCTGTCCAGGATTACTCTGATATCTGCTAACCATGCCCACGACAAAGCAGATATCCGGTCTCGTACACAGCATAGTATACATGAGGCTTCCTACTACCGAAGCATAAGGAACCGCCTTCATGTCCTCTATCTCCTTTGATGTTTTGGGACACATCTCTTTAGATAAAGGAACCCCATGCCTAAAAGGTAGAAAACCTTTCTTGGAGTTCTGCATGCTAAAACGAGCAAGGATAGTGTCAATGTATGAAGCTTGAGACAAGCACAACATCCTTTTCTTGCGATCCCTTATAACTTTGATCCCAAGGATGTGTCTCACTTCTCCCAAGTCCTTCATATCAAACTGTTTGGACAACCATACTCTTACGTCTGATAACACTTTGATATTGTTGCCAACTAACAAAATGTCATCTACGTATAGTACAAGAAACACCACTACGTTTCCGTCACATCTCTTGTTTACACAAGGCTCATCCGGACTTTGAATAAATCCATATGACTGGATTACCTCATCAAAGCGGATGTTCCAAGATCTAGAAGCTTGCTTCAATCCATAAATGGACCGATTAAGCTTACATACAAGATGCTCTTTGCCTTTAGCAATGAATCCCTCTGGTTGCCACATATAGATGTTCTCCTCAAAACTTCCATTAAGGAAAGCTGTCTTGACATCCATCTGCCAAATCTCATAATCCATATGAGCAACTATAGATAAGAGAATCCGGATAGACTTAAGCATAGCTACCGGCGAAAAGGTCTCCTTATAATCGATGCCCTCTTTCTGAGTATACCCTTTCGCAACAAGCCTAGCTTTGAAGGTCTCAATCTTTTCGTCTACTCCTCTCTTTCTCTTGTAGATCCACTTGCATCCAATGACTTTTACACCATCGGGTGGTTCTACTAGCTCTCAGACCTGATTAGAATCCATAGATTCTATCTCTGAATCCATCGCTCTTTGCCAAGATACCGCATCTCTATCTTGGATTGCCTCGTCATATGTCCAGGGATCAGGTTCATGTTCACCAGGGACTAAGTCCGAAGACTCTCCCAAAAACATGAATCTCTCGGGTTGTCTAACAACCCTCCCACTACCACGAGGTACCTTCTGTGTATGCTCTGTGACACGCGGTGCAGTGACTTGTGGTGTCTCCTCTTGTACCGGTGGTACTGAAGTCGGGACTTCCCCTGTCAACTCCTCAAGAACAATCCTACTCTTGGGCTTGTGGTTCATTACATAATCCTCCTCTAGAAATCTGGCGTTCGTGCTAACGATCACCCTCTGATCTCTAGGATTATAAAACAAACCACCTTTCGTTCCCTTAGGGTAGCCAACAAACATGCACACTTCTGTACGAGGTTCCAACTTACCAGCATCAGACTTCAGCACATGTGCTGGACTCCCCCATATCCGAATATGTCTTAGACTAAGCTTTCGCCCAGTCCACAATTCTACAGGGGGAGAAGGTACTGATTTGGATGGAACCAAGTTCAGAGTATACATTGTCGTATCCAGTGCATACCCCCAAAACGAAACAGGTAACTCAGAATAACTCATCATCGATCTGACCATCTCCATAAGAGTCCTATTCCTTCGCTCCGCTACACCATTCTGCTAGGGTGTGCCAGGTGCAGACAATTGGGATTGAATCTCAGCCTCTGATAAGTAATTCCTAAACTCTTCCAAGAGGTACTCACCACCACGATCAAATCATAGGGTCTTGATACTCTTACCTTGATGGTTCTCCACATCAGCCTTAAATTCTTTGAACCTGTCAAAGCATTCAGACTTGCGGCGCATCAAGTAAATGTATCCATATCTTGAATAATTGTCTATAAAAGAGATGAAATACTCAAAACCACCTCTTGCCTGGATAGGCATAGGACCGCACAAATCAGAATGAACCAATTCTAACACATCTTTGGCTCTATACCCCTTGGCCTTGAAAGGCCTCTTGGTCATTTTACCTTCCAAGCAAGATTCGCAGGTTGGGAGATCCTCCACCACTAATGAACCCAAAGGTCCATCAGCTATCAACCTTTGAATTCTGCTTAGGTTAATATGACCAAGCCTTAGATGCCAAAGATATGTCTGGTTCATTTGCGAAGGATCTTTTCTCTTATTAGACTTAGAAGATGAGTTATTGATTTCTATATGCATCGTGGGAGTTTTCGGTTCAAGAGTATATAAATTGCCAACCAATGTACCAGAACAGATAGTCTCCCCATTCCTTTTTATAACCACTTTGTCATTAAAAGAAACAAAATATCCATCCATAAACAATTTAGAAACTGAAATTAAATTCTTTCTAAAAGTAGGTACATAAAGACAATTTCTCAAAACCAAAACTTTATTCCTATCAAAAGATAAATAAATATCTCCCACTGCAATAGCCGCCACCTTTGAAGCATTGCCCATGAAGACGGTAATCTCTCCCTCAGCTAGTCGTCGGGTTTCCTGGAACCCCTGCAAAGTATTGCAGACATGATCAGTGGCTCTCAGATCTACACACCTAATCGGTAGATAACACCGCTAAACATGTTTCAACAACTAAACAAGAAGATATACCTTTGTTCTTTCGGTGAGGGCGGTCAGCCTTCCGATGTCGATCTGCTTGCAAGTGAAGCACTTGCCTTTCGGCTTCTTCACTCTGCTGAGGTCCCACGCCACCTTCGAGCGACCATGGCTTGAGCACTTTGTGAAAAAACCCTCTCTGCTGGAGTTTTGTCGAAGCTCCGCCAACGAATACAACCTCTTGTTCATGTTGTAGTTGGCGGGCTGCTCAAAACTCCTAGGCGGATGAGTGATATCGACTGAGTTTCCCCATCGATCTCACTCAGGGACTTCCATCTCATTAAGATGAGCCATCATCTTGAGAACATGATCCTAACGGGTGTTCCTCGATCATGGAGGTCGCCATCAAGTTTCTCATCGCCTCTGCCTAGCCTCCCTACTCGATGTCGAAAAGTTCCTTGAGATTTACCATCATGTCATAAGGTCGTGGTCATGGCACGATCTTGATGTTGACACATTTTCATAGATGTCAAAATGTAACACCGCCGTCTCATCTCATCTGCCTTGATCCATTTCTTATAATTGTCTCTCTCCTTTTCATCAGAGTCATCGGTGGGCTTAGGAGGACAGACCTCGAAGAGTACAAATTTGTACTCCTCCGCAGTTAAGACAATATTCAGATTTCTTTTTCAATCAATGTAGTTTGGTCCAGTAAGCTTATTTTCTTTTAAAATCACAGCAAGTGGGTTGAAAGCCATTTGAAAATCCTAAAAATCACAATGATCAAAATATTAGATTTCAAATATTATTGATTCCTCAAAACAATAAAATTCCGAAATCAACCAACACCTCAAATCATCGAGAATGTCGCATGCCACGTTGTGTGGACGTACACGAATTCTACATTTGTAAGAGGAGGTTTTACCCATTAATTTTATTATCTTGTCAACCTTACTTTTTGACAAATAAAATTAATAGTTGGTTCCTCTTTGGCCCTACAAATAAAAGCAGTGACTCCGATGGGGAGGATACTTCTATTTGCATCTAAGTGTGCACCATTACACGATACTAAGAGAATTATTTCGGATTATGTGTCTTACCGCTATGGAAGTACACATGCTCCTAGATAATTTCCTATAACCATTATTTGACCTAGTGATCCGCAAACAAACCCGTCCGCAGGGAGGAAGGCACTCAGAGCCGACACACAGGTTTGTTGCATCACACGCCAGTGTAATGGGCATGGAATTAATTAAAATGTCCCTCTCTCACTTAGTAAATTGAAAATGAGGAATTTTAAAACATACACAACATGCATATAAAACAAATAAGCAATAAATATGGAAAAAACAGAATTTTTTCCAACTATTATGGCATTGTCCTCCAATATGCATCCCGTCGTGTCGCCACCTCGTCCGCTCCATCTTTTTCCGTGCGCAAGTCACCAAAGAGATCCGAGCCGAGATTAAGCTATTTTAATTTACATCCATCGATCCTATACTCCACGAAGGAGTGTACAAATAATCTAGATCGAAAGTAAACTAAAAATGAGCAGCTAAACAATGTCGTATTTAATTACAAAAATTAAATATTAATCTAGCCTCGTCAACCCCGAGGATTCAAATAATAAATATTTACACACATCCAATCACATACACACATATCACTACAAAAAAACAAAAATTTGGGACGAATTTAGCGACGAATTTTAAAAAAAAATTCATTGCAAAATAATTTTGCGACGAATTTAGCGACAAAAAATTTTTTGTTGCGAATAAAGCGTCGCAAATATTAGCGACAAAAATAGCGACGAATTTTTGCGACGAATTTTAGCGACGAAAATTAGGGACGAATTTTAAATTTCGTCGCTAATTTTGTTGCAAAGTTACCGATTTTCAAAATTGTAGAAGTGAATTAAAATTTTCTGACAATTAGAAATTCGTCGCAAATTTGCGACGAATTTTTAATTCGTTGCAAAATTTTGCGATGAATTAATTTTTTCGTCGGAAATTTTCGCAACGAAATAAGGAATTCATTGGTAAATTTGCGACTGATACAAATTCGTCGCAAATTTAAATCATTGAGTCAAAAAAACAATTTTTGACGAATTAATTTTTCGTTAGTAATTTTTGCGTAAAAAGGAATTAGTAAATTTGCGATGTTTCCAAATTAAATCATAAATTTCTCAAATTTTACGAATTAGTTTTTCGTTGCAAAAATCTGCGACGAAATATTTTTCATTGCAAATTTCGTCGCAAAATTCGTTGCAAAATTTGTCACAGATTGGATTCGTTGCTAAATTCGTCGCAAATTTGCGACGAAATTTAAATTCGTCGCAAAAGTCATCGCAAATTTCTCAAGATTTAGCAACGAATTTGGATATTTGTCGCTAAATTTGTCGCAAAATAAAAATTTTTTTTGACAGATTTATTTCGTTTCGATATTCTATCGTATATACAAATTTTCACATACACACAACAAAACACAATAAGTTCTAATATCCAAATAAATACATTCAATACAAACAAAACACACACAAATTCAATACAACAAAATAATATTCAATAATATCCAAAAATATTTCATATCCAAATAAATACAAAGCAACACAATAAGTTAAGAACAATACAACATTCCAAATAAAAAGTTATATCCTACAACATTTCAAACATCAACATAGTTATGATATCCAAATAACAATGTCCACAAAAGATCTCAACACATGGGGAAAAAAAGAGAATCTGGTAAGCAATCGCCGACATTCTTCTACCTGCATTAGAAAAGAAACAAACAAAAAGTATCATACATTAACAAAAAACTATATACTAACACGAAAATAAATATGCAAAGACTTACAATGATGTTTATTTTCAGCCGCCATAAGGATTGACTTCATCGATCATTCCTGTTTAAAGCAAAATAAAAAATACTAATCAAAAATTAAGAAAATGAAGGACTAACAAACTCAATAAACTAAAAAATATTAAAAGTACTAATTACAAACATGCATACAATATCATCATCCTTGGCAAACTAACATTGAGGAGAACTAACACGTAATTGATATGGAGAGAGAATTTTTTGTTCATGGGGATGAGAGGACACACAACCATGTTGTTGAATGTCATTGTCATGATTTTTTACAGATGCATAGGACCATAGGCGTCAACAAATCAATAGAAACAGTTTGAATGTAATTAAGGTGACGTGAAAATATTTATCCACAGAGGTTGTGAGCTATTCATTAAAGATAATCAGAAATAATAGTGATGAACACAATTTGTAAACTATATACATCAATAATAAATAAACAAAGACACTCTCAAAATTAACAAAGGAACTTATAATATGAAGCTCAATAATCAACTAAACAAATTTAAAAATATAAAAAATTTAAATAATCTTAAATGGAAAGCTCAATGACATTTAATCGAACTCAGCTCTGGCAACTATTTTAATAGTTTAGTTCATTAGAACTCAGCTCTGGCACATTAAATAGTTCTTTAGATTGCTCTTGGTGGAAAGCATTGGAAGTAATGAATGAAATGAAAATGCAGCAATGATTTAGTTGAACATATTGAAACTTGCACAAGTGAATCTACCTCAGTAAGAACCCAAGTACGGTTTGAGTTATCAGTTAAACTGGAGATCCACTGACTACTGCACCTGAAAAGAAAATGATTGAATTGTCACAAGAAACAGGGAAGCTCACAGTTTCCTACTTCATTTTTTTCGGATAGGTATGTACAGACTAATTCCACTCTTAAAAGTGGAAAAAGTGATGGAATAATCACCCACGAAAAAAAAAGTATCATGCAAGTATTCTATATGTATATAACTCCATTTGAAGGAATTAACTTGTGCTTCTCGACTACATAAATATAATTGTCATCAGCTTTTACATTAGGATGTTGAGTAGTTAATACAGGCAGCCCAAGTAAACTTATAAAAGTTACATTTTTCAGAAACAAAGAATGGAGCATCAACAAAAAATTATAACAATTCAAATCATGAAATTTGCGTACCAAGAGTGCAAGTGGTAAGAACACAGCAGCTGAGAATGCCTTCTTTAGTAGTTTGATGAGAATAAAGCCTATAAGCGACTCCCAAATGGTTTTACGCGTGCTCAAAACTCAACTTCTCTAGGTTAGTCAATCTGCCAATGCATCTGGGAAGTACCTCAATGCCAACTTCAGAAAGTTCAAGTTGACACAAATTAGCAAGGTTTTCAATGCCGGAAGTGTGACGGACACCGTGGCGAGGCTGCGGCGCCTACCGAGGAGGCGGCCACGGTGGTCGGCAGGAGGCGGCGCCTTCGGCAGAGGCGGGCGACGCGACGAGGCGGCCGGAGCGGGTTCGCGGCCGGGGCACGCGACCGACGAGGGGCGGCGGGTGGCCGGCGGCGGGTCGCCGCGGCCGGGGTACGGCGTGACGAGGCAGCGGGGCGCTGCTCGGCCCGGCCGTGTAAGTTAAAAAAAAATTGCAACGAATTTTTGGATTCGTTGCAAATTTGCAACGAATCCGAAGATTCGTTGCAAATATTTAAAAAAAAATAGAAAAATTTTAAATTTGCAACGAATCTGTGATTCGTTGCAAATTTGCAACGAATCACAGATTCGTTGCAAATTAAAAAAAAAATTAAACATTTGAAAACGTTAACTGATTTTTTTTAAAAAAATTTTTAAACTTAAAAAATAATTTTGCAACGAATCCCGGATTCGTTGCAATTTAGCAACGAATCCGTGGATTCGTTGCAAATTTTTTTAAAAAAAATTAGAAAATTTTTAAAAATTTGCAACGAATCACAGATTCGTTGCAAATTAAAAAAAAAATAAACATTTGAAAACGTTAACTGATTTTTTTAATATTTTTTTTTAATTTAAAAAATAATTTTCCAATGAATCCGGGATTCGTTGCAATTTAGCAACGAATCCGGGGATTCGTTGCTATTTAGTAACGAATCCGTGGATTCGTTGCAAAAATTTGCAACGAATCCGTGGATTCGTTGCAAAAATTTGCAACAAATCCGTGGATTCATTGCAAAAATTTACAACGAATCCAAAGATTCGTTGCAAAAATTTTAAAAAAAATTAGAAAATTTTTAAAAATTTGCAACGAATCTGTGATTCGTTGCAAATTAAAAAAAAAATAAACATTTGAAAACGTTAACTGATTTTTTTAATATTTTTTTTTAATTTCAAAAATAATTTTCCAACGAATCCGGGATTCGTTGCAAATTTTTTAAAAAAAATTAGAGAAATTTTAAAAATTTGTAACGAATCACAGATTCGTTGCAAATTTTTTTTTAAAAAAAAAATTTAAACATTTGAAAACGTTAACTGATTTTTTTAATATTTTTTTTTAATTTAAAAAATAATTTTGCAACGAATCCCGAATTCGTTGCAATTTAGCAACGAATCCGGGATTCGTTGCAATTTAGCAACGAATCCAAAGATTCGTTGCAAATTAAAAAAAAATACAAAATTTTTAAAAATTTGCAACGGTTGCAAATTAAAAAAAAACTTAAACATTTGAAAACGTTAACTGATTTTTTTAATATTGTTTTTTAAAATTTTAAAAATAATTTTGCAACGAATCCCGAATTCGTTGCAAAATTGCAACGAATCCTGGATTCGTTGCAAAAATTTGCAACGAATCCGTGGATTCGTTGCAAAATATTTGCGACGAAACTAATTTTCGTCGCAAATTAGCGACGAAAGTTATTTTCCGTCGCCAATTTGCGACAAATTTCGCAACAAAATTTAAATGTTGGAAATTTTTTAATTTTTTCAATAAATTTTTGTCCGTCGGAAAATTCGTTACAAATTGGCGACGAAACATAAAATTCGTCGCTATTTTTGTTGCAGATTTGCAACGAAAATAATTCGTTGCTAAAGTTCGTCGCCAAAAACCAATTTTTTTGTAGTGTATGGCTATAATAGTCGGATCTTATGCCTGCAACCAAAGAGTTAAACTACGCATATTCTACTATTATCCGACACATATAATATATGAAAAAGTGCATAAAAATTAACCGAATCTCAAACACACAAAATCGAAAACCGTGGCTCTGATACTACTTGAAGGGAGTTGCACAGGAGGCTCATTAGCTCCCATGTCCCCGGATTAAAATTTTCACTAATGAAAGAATTAATCCGGATGGGATGAGCTTCCTTAGCACAACCATTTCGTCGTCGTGCTAACAACTTGAGTGGTCGCTTGAGCAAACTAGTTGTTCAAGCAACACAACTCTTCTAGTTTGTTAGCCGCGGAAGAGACGACGGACGGATCGCCGGTTTTTGTGTTTGTCTTCGGGGTTCATGATTATACAATATATATTCATACGCATACATGTATAATCAAAACATAAAAGAACATGCTCAGATCTGTAAATAAAAAAAACCCTTTATACCTTACGATCTTCTACCGTATGTCCTATCCTTCTCGTGGACGACGTGTGGACGAAGATCCTCCACGAGTAGAAGCCTTCTAGATCGTGTTCTTCCCTTCCTTGTCCGCTGCGAACAAAGAGAAGAACCAACAAATACCTATCCTTTCTAGAACCGGCCACCAAATTAGGGAATTTGGTTCAACCGCCGGCCAAGGAGCAAGTGGATGAAGCGTCGGCCAACTTGAAGAGGGGTTGCCGCCGGCCACTAAGGAGAAAGGGAGGAGGAAGAGCACCGGCCACCAATGGAAGGAGAACCGACGTCCAAGGAATAAGAGAGAGGCCTTGAGAATGGGCGCCGGCCAAGTCTAGATGGAAGAAGGTTGGGCGCCGACAACTTCTTGGAGGAAGGAGGTTGCCGCCCAAAACAAAACCCTAACTCCCAAACCCTAGCCGCCCACTTGTGGAAAAGCCAAACCCTAATTCTCTATCAATTGTTATGCCGCCCAAGCCTAAGCCCCCTATTTATAGAATTGGGCTTAAGCCTTCTTTAATCTCCACCATCGGATCTAGGGATTTAATCTCCACCGTCGGATCTAGGGTTTTATCCCAACCGTCGGATCTAGGGTTTCATCCCAACCGTCGGATCTAGGATTTCATCTCAACCGTCGGATCTAGGGTTTCATCCCAACTGTCGGATCTAGGGTTTTATCCCAACCGTCGGATCTAGGGATTTAATCCCAACCGTCGATTCTAGGGATTCATCCTAACCATCGGATCTAGGGATTTAATCTCAACCGTTGGTTCTAGGGTTTCATCCTAACCATCGGATCTAGGGATTTAATCCTAACTGTTGGTTCTAGGTTTTGTTTTACATTCTTAGATATAGACTTCACAAGGATTATATTAGGCTACGATATGGACCATAAGGAGGAGTTGGATCTTGGCTACCCGATGGATCGGAACTACACAAACTTGATCCATCAATGATGTTCCATTCTACTAGAGGATCATCATTGAACTACCTCACCAACCCCCATAAATTAATATGGGCTCCATATATTATTCGTACATTAATCTCCCCGTGTTTAAGATATCGAATGTCCGTCAATTAATTAATTTACTGACTATCAATTAATTAACATCTAATTCCTCGAGTAGTACCACTCAACCTTATCATCATGTTGACTAAGTCAACCAGCTGGGTTTACATGATGAACTTTATGAGCTCCTCAAGGGGACATCATCAACCTAATATATAGGACACGATTCCTCCTATAATCAACGACACACCATGTAAATAATATCATTTCCCAACTTACCGGGCATATTGATTTAATCCATCTAAATCTCACCCTCTGATAAATCAAAGAAATAAATACTAAGTACATGTGCCCGTTATTATATCGGGATTAAGAGCATGCACAACATAATATCCGAGGTCCGATTAAATTATGTAGTCAGTACTAAATTGAATCACCTCTATGTCGGTCCTGCTCAATACACCTAAGTGTACTAGTGTAACTTTATGTTCAAGACAAAACAATATCAAGCTGCACTACAACCATGCCAATGGTTTGTCCAAAACCATCTTGGTTGTGAGCCTTTACTTATATTTTACAAGGGACTGATAACATGATCTTCTGTGCCACACCAAGCACCATGTTATCTACAATGTAAAATATTAGATAATATGCACACATATATAATGAATATGCAAACAATGATCATGTGATTCTTATTTCAAAATAAAATGTTCATACAAAAAAGAGCTAGGCTTTCAGTATACATTCCAACAATCTCCCACTTATACTAAAAGACTATGTCGTCATCACTCTGTCATACATCTGATCCCCATGTCCTCCACATGCCTATCAAACGCTTTCGCTGGAAGGGCCTTAGTGAATGGATCCGCCAGGTTATCCTCTGATGCAATCTTGGCGACAGCAACTTCCCCTCGCTTTACGATCTCTCGTATAAGGTGGTACTTACGCTCTATGTGTTTACTCGCCTTATGGGCTCGTGGTTCCTTCGAGTTTGCAACTGCACCACTGTTATCACAATAAATGGTGATAATTCTGGGCAAACCAGGAATCACATCCAAGTCCATCAAGAAGTTCCTGATCCATACAGCTTCCTTGGCTGCCTCAGAGGCTGCCACATACTCAGCTTCCATGGTAGAGTCCGCCATGCATTTCTGCTTGACACTCCTCCATACTATGGCTTCCATGGTCGAGATTAAATCCCTAGATCCGACGGTGGAGATTAAAGGAGGCTTATGCCTTATTCTATAAATAGATGCTTAGGGTTGGGCGGCAAGGATGAAAAAGGATTTGAATTAGAGAATTAGGGTTTGGCTCTTGGAGAGGTGGGCGGCTAGGGTTTGGAGCAAAAGTGGGCGGCAACTTTCTTCTTCCTTCTAGTTGTTGCCGGTGCCCAACTTCCACCATCAATACTTGGTCGGCGCCCATCCTTAAGGCTTTTCTCTTCTTCCTTAGCCGGCGGTTCTCCTTCCATTGGTGGCCGGTGGTCTTCCTCCTTCTTTTCTCCTTGGTGGCCGGCGGCAACTCCTTTACAAGTTGGCCGGCGCATCATCCATTGCTCCTTGGCCGGCGGTTGCACCAAATTCCCTAATTTGGTGGCTGGTTCTAGATAGGAAAGGTATTTGTGAGTTCTTCTCTTTGTTCGCAGCGGACAAGGTAGAGAAGAAAGCGATCTAGAAGGCTTCTACTCGTGGAGGATCTTCGTCCACACGTCGTCCACGAGAAGGATAGGACATACAATAGAAGATCGTAAGGTATAAAGTTATTTTAACTTTATTTACAGATTTGAATATATTCTTTAATATTTTGATTATGCATGTGTGTGTATGAATATATATTGTATAATCATGGACCCCGAAGACAAACACAAAAACCGGCGATCCGTCCGTCGTCTCTTCCGCGGCTAACCAACTAGAAGAGTTGTGTTGCTTGAATAACTAGATTGTTCAAGCGACCACTCAAGTTGTTAGCACGACGACGAATAGGTTGTGCTAAGGAAGCTCATCCCATCCGGATTGATTCTTTCATTAGTGAAAATTTTAATCCGGGGACATGGGAGCCAATGAGCCTCCGAAGCGACTCCCAACACAACCATGCCAATGGTTTGTCCAAAATCATCTTGGTCGTGAGCCTCTACTTATATTTTACAAGGGACTGATAACATGATCTTCTGTGCCACACCAAGCACCATGTTATCTACAATGTAAAATATTAGACAATATGCACACATATATAAAGTGCAAACAATGATCATGTGATTCTTATTTCAAAATAAAATGTTCATACAAAAAAGAGCAAGACTTTCAGTATACATTCCAACAAGTGATTCACCGTAGACGAATCGGACCGTGGATTAGCGGCGTAGCCGTGAACCACGTTACATCTCAGTGTTTGTATTGTTTGTTTATCTTTTGCTTTGTCTTTATTTATATTTGCATATTCCGCTTGCGCTAACGTTTTGTAGACGAGCAAAATCCGACAAACATCGATTGAGGGTTATTCACTCCCCTCTAGCCGGCTGTTTCGATCCCCCAACATCGTCGTCGTCTCACTCACTTGCATCTCGTGAAACCTTCTCAAGTATGGAATCTGGCGGTTCCTGTTCGTGGATCAACACCACGACCATGTAGAGAGTTCTAGGAGTATGCCCAAAAAATCCCGATTGGGTTGATTGTGATTCCTCTTTTGGTTTTTAGATCGATCGTCGCCCTTTTTCTTCGTCTTCCGTTTAGAGCATTCAAACGATGAAAATTTATTTCTTATTGTTTAAGATTTCTCAATTAGCATGGAAAAAAGGATCGATTGAACGATCCTAATGATTCTACTGTGAACCTTTCAAATGATGCTGTTGTTTCAAAATTAATGCTCAGTATAAGAAAACTTCAAGCAAACTCATCAAAGGTTCAATTTCTACCTAACTTGCTTTAGTTCAACTTTGATGATTCGGTTGGAGATCCAAGAATGGGATGATTCAGTAGATTCAGTAAAGCGTTCACAGTTGAATATTTTTTAACCGGCTAGGTAGAAGTTGGATGATCTTCACTGCATTGATTGTTAGATATTAGGTCTTAAAAAGACCAATATAGTTTACGGTTTTGAAAAGAAAAATCGAGGTGATGAAAGTCTAAATTGACTTTAAAATCGAAATCTACGTTTCGAGTAGATGAATCTAGACTATTAATTTGCTCAACCGATTATGGGTGAATGAGAAATTAATTGTTAAAGTCAGTCTAAAATATTATTAAAGGAAGGAAGGGGAGCAATAGTCCCACATTGAAAATTCCATAGAGGATTTACTTCCTTATATGTATTGCTGTGTTAATTGAGTTAACTCAACTAAGCACAGATACTCTCATCCAATGGGCGACCAGGTACTCGCACCTGCAAGCCCGTCACCCGCCACGCGCGCAATGGGTGCTTTGTTGGCGCACGTACGCGTCGTCGCGAGGAGCATTGAGGAGCTTAAATTTATGCTCCGGATGACGTGGCAGTGCCTACGTGTCACTCAGATGATGTGTCACGTATACATGACACTCGGTTGGGCATAGAGAGGTGACTGGCTGCTGACTAGGTAATCGGATGGCCACCGTTGGAACGAAGAGGGTGATGGATTGCAGCGCGATCTGGAGCGTTGGCATGAAGAATCACGATCGGACCGTTGGTGATTAAGATTGATCTAGAGCGTCGGATTGATTGGATCGCTGGATCCAGATCTGGCGACTGAGATCAAAGGATGATCTGAAAGGTTACAATCATCCAAATCTAATGGCTGAGATTAAAAAGTTTGATGAAGGGTTACAACCCTCTACATTCAATGGCTCAGATTAAATTCACTAAAGGGTACTTCACCTCTTCACCTAGTATAAATAGGATCCTTAGGAAATGGAATAGATCACTTAAAAATCACTCAATCTCACTCACCTTTGCATACCATCCATCCTCTATATCCGGAGTCCAGAAAACCTACGAGAAGATTCACCGGTCTCGAAATTTGTAGTGCTACTATTTTGAGACGTCGTCATTGTATCTTGGAAACGAATTGTTGCTATCCGTAAGTACCTGAGCAGAGCAATATCGTTTTACGAAGATAGTGTTGAACACTAGCCTCGACGAGCTCATCTCAGTTTGCTTTCTCCCCGACGAGTATTTTTCTACATTGATCTGATGTGATCTGTTTCTTTCCGCATAGCTTCCACAGTTCAGGTGAATACATGACTTTGATCTGTTTCTTACATTTCGAGAGATCAGATGTGATGTGTACGTGATTTCGAGAGATTAGTCGTTTGCGCATTTAGTGAGATTGGACTTCTCCAAAGATTAGATTTTTGAGATATTAGTTCAGGCTGGAGCACTTGAAAATAAATTAGAAGGTAACTGAGGTCTATCTCAGCGAAAACCTCTCTTTTCTTTGCTCTTTTTATAAAGAGAAAAGGACGTATCATTATGACGATAAAATCCAAGATTGTATTTTCATGAAGATAAAATTTGAGATTGTGTCTTCACAGAGATAAAATCAGAGATTGATATCTTTTTTGTAAGAGAAAAATAGAGATTGTTTCTTCTGTCATAATAAGTTCAGCTGTGACTTAGATGAGTGAGCTCAATCGTGACTCGGATTGGTGAACTTGATCATGATTTGAATGGGTAAGCTTAAGTTTAATTCGAGTTTGATTTCCATCTCAATTTGATTATTAACTTGATCTTGTCACGTAATTGGGGTATGTTTTCTCCGCATCTTAGGATGAATTTGGTTTTCCATACGGATAAGGGTTTCGACATTGAACTCAACTTTGAAGACAATTCAAAAGCGAATTGTTAATATGGACCAGTGGATTTCCATGATCATATCTACAAGTATTGGTTTGAGCTTATCCTTTTCTTTCTTATCCAGTTCATTCACTTCCCAATAATATGCCATTGTTAGGGTTTTGTCAGTCTGATCCCTACGAGATATATTTGTCAGGCAACCACATCATCAAAAAAATTTGTAATTCAGGTGCTTCAATTTATTTATTTATTGGAATTGGTTTTGTCAGTTCTTTGTTGATCTGTGGTGCAAAGTTTGCTACTTGAAAACCATAGCCTACTTTAAAAGTTTGTTTAGCTGTGGTGCAGGTCCGTAAGCATTGGGGATTGTAGCAATGTGGATTGACGATTGATCCAATTATCCATCAATCGGGGCGGCATCTTAACGTGTGTCCGGCAAGAACAGTTCTTAGGTCCAGAAATGATATTTATATAATCTAAATTTTTTTTTATAGATTTAGATGATTCTTGCGTGTCTTGATTACTATGTCAAAATTTATAAGATTTTCTGTGATTTATCTTTCTCATAATAGACGTAGGATAGATTGATAGAGATCGTTGATTTTTTGGAAAAGAAAAAACAGTTCTTTTTCAGCTTGAGGAGTGACTTTTTCTTCGTCCAAAAAATTAAGAGAGAGAGCACAAAGGATGGTCTTTGACGAAACTTTTTTCACGTTCTAGTTGAGTTGACTAGGTCAAGGTCACTGTGATTTTGAGTCGGAGTCTAGTTGACCTTTTGCTCCGGTCATTGCCACCAAGTTTATATTGATCAATGATGTTTGTCGGTTGTTCTCGTTGGAATGATATGATGATTAAAATATAAAGATGTTTATAAAAATAATATGGATTGATTTCATAAGAGATTTAAATTTTTTTTTAAATTTAGAGGATTTTATATATTTTGATAATCACATTAATGTTTATAAGATTTTTCGTAATTTATTTTTCTCAAAAGAATTGTAGAAAAGATCAATAGAAATAATTAAATTGATGATTCCATTCAGATGATGTTTGTTGGTTACAAGAGTTCAGCTTGCTATTAGAACCGATTTTAAGTGGATAAAAAAATAATGAATTATTCAATTCGTGAATTAGTGAAAGAAATTAAAAAAAAAAAAAAGGAGGGCTCTTATGCAAAAAGAGTGAAATTAGCACATGCAGTTGCAAATTCTCTGGCGCGAGCTACAACGAAGCAGAAAGAGACAAACCAACAAGCAAAAGTAGCCCTGCCCCCTGTTGCAGTGCATCTCCACAGGTGCGAATTTTAAAGCAACTCGATGGCTTTCCTGCCCAAAAATAGATCTCTGGATCTGGACGGAAAATTAATTGCCGAGACGAAAAAGGAAATCGATAACAGTGATGGAATCTTTCGAGCGTCGGCCATCTTATCCGAAGATTTCGAATCGGAGGATACTAGCTCTTGCTCCTCCTGCCGCCGCCGGCGGTGGCGGCGGCGGCGGCGGCGGCGGCGGCGGCGGCGGTTTGTCTTGCTGCTGGATTAGCCTTCTCCTTCTTCTGCGGCGAGAAAAGGCCGGTCTTCGCGAGGGAGCAGACCGGAACGTTGAGGACCGGAGAGACCCGGACGACGTTGGCCGAGTAGGATCGTTCCATCCCCCGGAACTGCGGCCGCGGCCCGCCGGTGAAGCTCCCGGGACTGCTTGAGCTCCGCTCCAGTCCGTGGAACACCACCTTCCCCGACGGGTTCATTCGCGGGCTGTCCACGGGCATGGTGAGCCCGATCCCCGTCGCCGCTTGCCCCGGCCCCGGCGCCATATCGGAAGACCCGCCCCGCCTGATCCGCCCACGAAGCGGCAGCTCTGCCGTCGCTGGCGGTGGCCGGACCAATCGGAGCATCGGCATGTGGGGGTGGGGCTTGGCGGCGTCGAGGGATAGACGAGGGGCATCGTCATGGTCGCGGCTCGAGGAGCAGGACGAAGAGAGAGAGAGCCGGGAAGAGACGGAGACCGATTCAGCGTCCGGTTCATGAAGAAGGGGCAAACACATCGCCGGCTCGAGAACGGAGGATGATTTAGGGTTCCGGTGAAAGAAATGCTTCCGCGACGGCCTGACCTCCGGACCATGGTCCCTCGGTCTGAGGCCATTCTCTTGTTCGAGCTTGGGTCCGGCCGCCCTCTTGAGGCGGAGTAGTTCGCGCCACCGGATCGCACAGCTCGGCGCGCGAGGAGAGAAGGCATACGGGTCCGGTCCAGGAGGTGCCTCTGTCCTCCGCTGCTCGGCCGAGCGAATGCAGGCCGCACATTCTGCCTCCCCGCGCGTCGCTGCCGCCATTTGCAGGGGCACGAGCTTCCCGTCCGCGAAAAGCTCGTCGGCGTGCAGCATCGAAACGGGGTCGTGGAGCCGGAACTCGAAGTCGCCGCCGCCTCCGTCCTCCTCTTCATCGGCTCTCTCCCTGGCCGGCTCAAGGGACTTCTTGGTGGAGAGGCGGCAGAATGCAGGGACTACCGGCGAGGGGCCAAGGAATGCGTCCGGCGAGCGGGCTACGTCGGTGACCATGGCGGGGGCCGTCATCCAGATCATCAACTTAGCTCCCGATGGGGGATGGCTTTTATAAACCGGTTCGGTCCGGCGTCGCGATGAACCAGATTGCGACATGCACGCCATCATACGTTGCTCGCGAGTGTCAATTTTCGTGCCGGGGCTACCGGTACGCGTCACATTAGTACTAGACTCCGACACGCCACCACCTGCGTCCTGCAGCGGGGCCCACGGCAACGCCGGGACGCGGGTAGAAATCAATGAGAAGGTGCCATTTATTCGCTATTCCACTGCGAAACGTTACGGTTCTCGTGACGGGCGGCATCGGTAGCTGTCGCGCTCCACCGGGGCAGCAGCAGCAGTGCGGAGAGTTTGGGTTTCAACTTTGACCGGTACCTCGAGGCGGATGCCGTGCGCCCGAGCACGTGACCGATCGACGGCTCAAAGCGCTCCCAATTTCGGGCCGAATAATTATCGGACGGCTTCTGTTACTCGAGTGTTAAATGACAGAAATGCCATTTTCCTTGCAGGGTAAATAATTTATACCTTACACAAAACTAACTCCGGCCTCCGATCGGTTTGATTCCTCGACGACTAGATTCTCGTGTTCCTAATTATCCCTCTAATTCGAGACGATTAAGTAAACATAGACCTGGCCACGGTCCGGGTTCGATCCGGGTCCGGGTCGAAACCGTCAGTGCAGGTTGATAAAATCGAGCCATAATCGGCCGCTTCGTGGCGATTCTGGTCCGGGTCATGGAACCGCCGGTTCGGTCCGGTTCGGGTCGGTCAAGTCCGGTCGACACGCAGGTCTTTCGGTCCAAAGCCGTGCAGGTGTCGTGACGACACGCCTGGTGTGCCGTCGTCGACACGCGCCGTGTCGTGTAGAAAACGGCGACAGGCGTGTCGGTACTGCATGCGCCGTGCTCGATTAAATTTTTTTTTTAAATGCCGGTTTTGTTTCCGGTTCGATTTTTAAAAAATCGAGCCGGACCTAATAGCGGTCCGGTCTGAGTCGAGTCAAACAGTTGACGGATTAGCCGGACCGTTGACCGCAGTCGATTCGGGTGGTCCGGATTTGACCCGGACCTTGACCAGGTCTAAGTAAACACACGAGATTACCATGTTCCACCCACTTGTAGATTGGCCAAACTTTTTTTTTTTTTTTAAATTCGGGTATTCAAAATTCATTCTTATAGATAATTTATTTTATTAGATAAATTCAGAATACAATTTATGCATATTCAAAAATTAATTTTTATTTATTTTTATTAGCATCAGGATATCTGAACTTTCGATCCGACTAACCTCTGGAAGTGATCGGCTCTGCTATATAGATCTTCGAGATGTCTCGCCAACAGTTGAGTCGGATAATATCAGAACTCAAGTGATCTCCATCGGCTATCCAGGATAAATCAGAAAAGTGCTCGTAACTTTTTTACAGTTTAGTTTATATTTTTCAATCACGTCATTCCTGAATGATGGTCCAACGTCGAAGTCGTACTTCGTCCACCAGGCAAGCTCCTAGACTCCAGAATCGTCCGAATAATTTTTTCTCTAAATTCGTTATCGAACGATATCGTAACAGAGGATTGAACTGTATTCTCCAATGAAATGTCTCTTCGCTTTTGTCGCTGCACAATGTCCCTAAGGGCACGATTTGAAAGGGAATAAATCGCGAAAGGATTATGTTCATGGACACGATTGGTAAAATAATGAATGACCATTTGAACTCGGGATAAGATTTTATATTGTCTTCAAAATCGATTCTTATTCATTCTATAAATTTATTCATTGACTAATCTAGTTGCATGGAGAAGATGGAATTTGTCTTCTCATCGTCACTTAAATAAACAGTCCGAAGATGAGAAAATAAAATAAAATAAAAGCACGTTGTTAGATATGCCAAACGACAAGGACAAAGAGAGGGGGTGGCTTAGATTTCAACTTGATTTTGCACCCAAAGTTTGTCCCCTCCCCCCTCTTCTTTTTTTCTCCCCAAAATCTAGTTTTGCTCGTGTACCACCAAACTTGCATAATAATGTTAGGATTGTTTAAGAAGAGTTTAAAGCGTAGGGACTTGTTTACTCTGTAGTGAATAATCTACCTTTGGATCATAACCAAAACAATTTCAGTAACTAGTTGCTCAAAAAAAAAAAATTGAAGGATGAACAATAGTTTCATCTGCTCAAAATTCTCATCTCTGTACAATCAATAGCTCCAAACCTCGAGTGTTTCATCCCTGTCACTCACTCACTCACTCACCTCTAGTAAAAGTTGCTCGACCAAATGCTTGAGATCTCTTTCTTCCTGCTCTACTGAGAAATATACACACGACTATTTGCCTCTGCAACTCGACAGTGGACTTGTCAGGATCAAACGTTATAGAGCAATTTGATTCTGACATGCAGATAAAGACTGCTCATTATTTTCAGTAAAAATGTAATCATTTGATCACATTTTGGCACTTGGCCACCATCCAAAAGACTCAACAGTGGAGCCATCCACTTCCAGCTGACACTCTACATGCATTTTGGCATCAGGGACTGATGCCCATCCTTTTCCTTTGAAATCACGAATTCAAGAGGATTCTTGGCATTCGGGGTGCAACTCATGATCACTATCTAACATTAGGCTTCCTCAGGTCTTTTTGTGGTCTGACCTATTCGACCGTTAGAATCTGGCCGAGCCAGCCCATGAACCCACCCGAGAGACCACTCCGACCACTCCGGCCGGGGTCGGGTTTTCGATACATTGCTAGGAACCAGGTGGAGAAGTGGCTGCATTCCAAATGGTGTCACTTTGTCAGTAGCAGCTAAGAAGTTTAGGCCATGTGGAACAGGGCTTTAGATAGTGCAGTATCAGAGAATCGGCTTGAAGATCTTCTCACTATTTCTGATAATTTTCAGGAATAGTTAAGAGGATGGATTTATGCAGCCATGCATTGTTTTGTTTAAGATGAATCTGCCTCGATATCGTTTCTCATTTTGGGTTTTAGAGCTATTTGATTGGTTATGAGTTTTTTTGAGGCATTCAAATACTATATAGGACAATCATATATTCTATAGCAAAGCCACCGCGAAGCACCCTCAATACTTATGCTTTGTCATTAAGGATCTAAACAATTGTAATTGATACGGTGGAAATAGACTCAGTCGTATAGCAAAGTCATATCAATAGGTCCATAGTCAAGTTGAGGTGAAAGTCAAATTCGGCTCTAGTCAAATTAGATATGAGTCAATTCACACTCATTCAAATTAAATCAACAAAGTTGATCAAATGATAAGACTTGATAGTTACATTAAAAGTATGTTTTTCTCTTCGTGAAGATATGTCTTCTCTCTAAGAAGACATGTCTTTTGATTATCTCTCCCCGTATAAAAGTAAAATGAAAAGAGAATGAAGATTTAAGTAATTGCTAATACTCTGTCTTATTTTTCCTTTCCTCTTCATTTTCTTTCACTTTTGATTTGAGTGTTCGAGGAGTTTTGTCAAGATACACCTTGATCTCTTTCTCATCTGTTTTGAATCCTTTTAGGTATGAAGTACTCTTCGTTCCGACAATCGATCCAGAGAAGTTCGACCTCGCAAAAGCTAACCTAAGGACACTCGACCTCCCAAAGTTTTGTTGACCCTCAATCTGTCGAGCCTCAGTAGCCATCCAACCTTGGTCAATCACAGTCTGACCTGACAAGGCTTTGTAGAAGGACGGGAGTACTTCGATCTAAAAGGACTCGAAATGGATGAGGAGAGAATCGAGACGTACATCGGCGAAGTCTCTCTGACATTTAAGTCAGAAGTAGAAGAAAGTGAAGAAAGAAGAAAAAATAGAACAGAGTGTTAGAGATTACTTAAATCTTCATCCTTCTTCGTTTTGGAAGAATAAAAAGTATTTTTCATAGAGAGAAGAATATAATTCTAATGTAACTGACTTCTCATACAATCACTTATGTTGATCTAATTTGGACGAGCATGAATTAATTCGTATATAATTCGAATTTGATTTCCATTTCAACTTGACTATTAAAAACTATTAAAAGTTATTGATATGGTAAGAAAGACATGCAATTAAAACGAAAACGGAAATGCTAACAGATAACATAGAGGAGGGTTTATGTGCTCATTTTTCTTAGCTTTTCTTCTCAGTTGGCCTTGTCATTGATCTCGAACTTGAGCCCAAACTCTTCCCCTAAGAGCTGTGACAAGCCACTGACTTCCACAACACTGAAATCATCACCGCCACCGCTCTTGCTGTGGACTCCCATCGAGTTCAAGAACGCAGAAGAAATCTCAGATGATTCATTCAGTTGCAATCCGAGAATCACCACTTTTTCTATCACCAATCTGTTCTTCATTGCATACGCGCCATTGATCACCTCTGATCTCAGCTTCAGAGTTTTCCCTTCCAGCTCACTCCTAAACCTTACCAAGCTCCACTCCTTCCCCTCCCCTCCCATCTCCACGTCCTCGCCGTCGTCGAGGAACACCTCCCCCGTTGCGGCTCCTTCTTCGTCGAGCGCCACCAGGAGCTCGAACGGGCTCCGCCGCGCCAGCTGGGTGGTGAGCTCCTCCCCCTGCATTACCAGGACGTGCCCTCCCCGCACATGGACGTTGATGCTGTCTTCGGGCGCGTTCAGCACCACGTAGCTTCCCTGCTTGCTGGTCACCACCGAGTCGGAGTAGTTAAACAGGCTGAACCACTTGCCCTTGGGGAAGTAGGCTTCGACGGCGGTTGCGTTTGGCTGCAGCGCCGGGGACACCATCACGCCGGCGCCGACCAGAAACTGCGTGCTGATGTCGTAGGTCGCCGGGTCGTCGGGGAAGGAGAAGAAGAGCGGGCGCGCGATGGGCGCGCCGGTCACGTGCGCCTCGTACATTGACGTGTAGAAGTGGGGGAGGAGGCGGTACCGGAGGCCGAGCGCCCTGCGCGCCGACCGGGCCACCGAGTCCCAGAGGTAGAGCTCTTGGCGGATCGAGTGGATGTCCGAGTGATCTCTCGAAAATGGATAGAATGCTCCCAGCTTCAACCAAATTACACGAATTTAGCCGCCGTCGAATCGTTCGACTGCGTCAAAATCTAATCTTGTTGCGGGAATCTATCTACCTGGATCCACCGCCGGCAGAGCTCCTCTGTCGTGTTTAGGCCGAAGCCGCAGATGTCCGCTCCGACCATCGGAATCCCGAAGATTCCGGAGTTGAGAATGGAGGGGATCGAGTAGGCGAGGTCCTCCCACTTGGCCGCGTTGTCGCCGGTCCAGTGCGCCGTATACCTGCCGGAGCCGACGAAGGTCGAGCGGCTGAGCACGAAGGGCCGCTTCCCCGTCGCCCGGACGAGCCCGTCGCGCGTCGCCCTCGACTCCAGGAACCCGTACAGGTTGTGCACGTCGTACTCCGTCGCGTTCCCGTAGTGGACCGCCGACGCCGGCACCGTATTGTTGTTGATGGGCCGCCGGACGCCGGCGTTGTTGATGCTGTACGGAGGCTTGTCCAGCTGATTCTCCGGCGGCGAGGTGATGAAGTTGGAGATCTCGTTCATGTCGATCCACAGCCCGTCCACCTCCAGCGTCCGGCGGAAAACGGCGATCTCCTCCCCCCAGAATCTGGCGGCGGCCGGATTCAAGAAGTCCGGGAAGTACACCGGCCCGGGCCACACGCTTCCGAGGTAATAATTTCCCCCTCTCTTTATGAAGATTCCCTGTTTCAATCCTCTGAGGAACGTGGCGTACGTGTAGTTGACATTAATGCCTGAAACAATCGATCACAAGCATCTCGAGATCGAAGTTCTACTGATTACAGCGAATTGCAATTTCTGAAGGAGATCGATCAGTTACCTGGATCGAGAATGACTACGTACTTTTGCCCATTCTTGTGAAGGCGACTCACGAACCTCTTCATCCTCTCCGCCGGGAAGTTGACCGGATCCAGCGTGAAATCCTTGAAGGCATCCATGTGATCGATGTCCGTCCACATCACTTCCAGAGGAATTCGAGCTTCGGCGTAGCGTCGGACCACGTACTCGAGCTCGGAGACGTTCCTGTAGCCATATCGGCACTGGTGGAATCCTGCATCGCGACTTGGATCTCTCACGGGGAGCTCTCAAAATTGGATTTTGAAGACGGCGGCGTTTAGATGAGTTAGGGTACGGACCGAAGGACCAGTACGGCATCGGCGCCGGTCGGCCGATGAGCTCGGTGTACTGGTCCATGACCGCCAGCGGTGTCGGCCCGGCGAAGAAGTAGAAATCGAGGACGCCCCCGATGACCTTGTAGGTGATGTAGGATCCTCCGTAGACGACGTCCATCCCGTTGCTGTTGAGGAGGAGTACGCCGTGGGTGGCTCCCGGCGGCGACGACCTGACGTCGATGTAGAACGGGTGCGAGCCGTAGAGGTTCTGGTCGAGGTTGGCGGCGGCGATGTCGGCGTTCCACAGCGTCAGCGTGTCGTTGGGAGCCAGCCTGAAGGTCCTCTTGGTGTGCTCGCCGAGGCCGTAGAGCGACGCCCTGTCCGCCGGCAGCGACGAGGAGAGCTCCAAGTAGCGGTCCTTGAAGACGAGCGCGGGGAGCGTGGAGAAGAGGACGTCGCCGGAGGAGCGCCTGGACACGGTGAAGGTGAAGGGGGAGGAAGCGGCGAGCGTGAGCACGAGGTCGGACTCCTCGGCGGAGAAGACATGGCCGCCGCCGGAGCGGAGCTCGCCCATAATAGCCGACGTCGTCTTGGAGGAGCGAGGGATGACGGTGTCGGGGACCTCCCATCGCCGGTGATCGGCGTCGGTGATTCGAACGCGCAGCCGGTCGCTAGTTTCATAGCTGAATCAACAACGTCGATCAAAATCCTTTAACACAGACTTAACGTTGACCAATACTGGGAGCCGGCCGCTGACTAACCTTGCGAAGAGGTGGAGGTTGTCGATGTCAGCGCCGTAGACCGGCGATTGGCTGATGAGGGTGAGCTCGGCGGTCAACGCCTTTCCCGACGGATCGGCGTTGACCGATCGGAGATTGTATCCATGTCCAGCGGCTTCTGCATCACGAAGAGAAGAACACGTACGGAGGAGGAAGAAGAAGAGGAGGAAGAAGAAAGAATCCATTATCTCCGTCGTCGTCTCTTGGAAAATATCTATTTGTATTATTGAATTTAGAACTTTTTTTTGGGTGGAATAATTTCGATATTTTAAGGATTGTTATCCTTATTGAGGATATGGATTTTGGATTGAGCAATGGTAGCTAATGGAAAAGATTGGACGAGAAGACAAAAGAGACAGCACAGCATAAACTTTGACACTATAGAAAAAGGTCGCAACTTTCCATCCTTCTCTTTTAGAGAAAAGTGCACGGGGAAAATGGTCATTTCCGTGTGTGCATTTTGATTCTTAGAGAATTTTTTATTTTTTATTTTTTCAAAAAATGTTTTTTTATTTTTTGAAAAACGAAAATGAAAATATAAAATAATTTTTATGTATTTTTTAATTTTCTAAAAAATATTTATTTATTTTTTAGAAAATGGAAATAAAAAACACCAATTAAATACATTTTCTTATTTTTTTCAAAAAATAAAAATAAAAAATAGAAAAATTTTCGCAATTCAAACATTCCCTTATTCTTTAGAAAGTATCAAGTTTAGTAAAGGAAGAAAAAAAAACACAAAACATGAAACAGGCCCAGCATCCGGTTAAATTTAAATTCTATAAGAATTATGAATTAACCGAATTAAATTAAATCGATTCGATATTTTTTTTTTATTTAATCGAGATTTTTTTACGGTGTTTGTTCATTGTTGACCCAACAGATTTGATTCGATTGGTTCCCTTATCTTCTCACTGTCGTTTTTCTATTGAATATGGAATGTGATTGGTTGAGATGAGTTGGACTTGGAACTCGTGATCAAATTAGTCATGTGTCCACATTATACTATGAGATATCATCCATATTTCAAGAATTTTTTGATTCTCTAATAAAAAAAAATTATACATGAATAAGAATCGATTTGACAATTTAAAATTTTATTCTGAATTCAAATGATCATCGACTGTCTTATCAATCGGGTGTAAGACATAATCTTCTCGTACTCCCTCTCGAATTTTGAAAGATCGAAATGAGAGAGTCACTAGATTGACGGTTCTAATCTTTTGCACAAGAATAGTGATGTGGCTGGCAAATGATCTTGTCCAATATAATATCGATCAGAGGATATCGATGCTCCGGCTCTGTTTCTCCCATGTCTAAGTCAAATAGAAATATATATATATATAAAGCAAGAAAATAAAAGTGATTTACTTTACAAATATTTCACTATCCTTTATCTTATCTATTTCTCCTTTTTTGATAGATTCAGCTCTCTATCATCAATAATGAGCGCATCTTCAACTATGCTTCATCCATTCCTCCCTTATGATATGTCAGTATGTATCCTCTCAGTATATGGACATCTTCGTTCTACCTGTACTTTTGTCTATTGACTGCCTCTAGGAGACTCTTCCTCCTATTATCATTAATATACACCTCTTAGCTCTAGACAAATCCAGATGGTTAGTATAGTCATATTAAGGTTTAAAAGAGCAAGAGGTCGATTTCTGGAGGTGACGATCAGACTACCGATGACTCCGTATTTCTGCGCTAACCATCTAAGACCTGATTTATCTCCCTCACACGTAGGGACAACGGTGAGGAGCCGCTAATATGACGGTTCCACATTTTATTAATATGCACCTCTTAAATTGCTTCTCACTCTCGCCCCCATTAAGGCCCGCCATTATGCCCGTCTATACTACACATAATCATATCTGTTAGCTGTCTTATCTCCCGAGTCTTCGACTCCTCAAGCTCCTAATTCTCGAGCCTTCAAGTGTTTGTATTCTAGAGTATCTGAGCTCCCGACTCTTTGCATCCCCGAGTATTCAATTGGGACCCGTTCTCTCGGTATCAAATAGCAAGTTCTGTTTAAATCAATAATCTACATTCTAGTTCTGATTAAATCAAGAGAGAGAAGAGAAAAATATCCACATTCTTCAAATTTATGCAGAATCAAGTTCTGTTTCAATCACAGTCCTCCTGTATATTTCCACAGCCAAGAATCTATGAGATGCAAAACTAAGAAATAAACAACCTGAGGAAAAGAATTATAAAGATTGTACATGACTTTGTTATGTACCTCGAGAATGAGCTCTTCGAATTTCAATATTGACGTATCTTCTTCAGTCACGCCCAGCTATTTCCTTGAAGGTCATGGATGCGTGCGTTGTGTTGTTTGAGAATGAGGGTGTGTCTAGAACAGGCGATGCGATAGAGGATATGTTCGCTTGGTCAGCCTTGTTTTTGCTTCTAATTTTAAGGTCCATTAAGTCACTAATGATACCAGGCCTTGTGATCTTCACAGAGTTCACATCCTTTACACCGGTCAGCATACTGACAACAGTCGACATTGAGGGCCGAAGCTTCATGTCATCTTGTGTGCATAGCAGTCCCACCTTCAAGAATCTACATGCTTCTTCAACATCTAACTCGCCTGTCAAAGAAGTATCTATGATATCCAGCAGCTTGCCGGATTCGTATAACGCCCACGTCTGCAAGACGAGGAGCCCATTTGTGATCTCTTGGGTCTGTACAATAGCAAACCATATTTTAAGATTTAGGGCAGTCAATTCATCAGCATAGAGGAAGAACTTATTTTTATTGTAAGCTGTGTATTATTTAATACTTCCAATAAAGATAACTATGTACTCAAGTTGTCTTGCATTCAATGGCATACAAAGATAATTTGCAATGAAGAAGCAAAATAGCTTAATTGTGCAGAAATAACAACAAACTCAGTAGATTAAAGCATTTGTAAGCGGCAGAATTCATTTATTTACTCAGCAGATTTCTTTACCAAAAAAATGACAATGACAATAAGAAGCAAAGTATTGAGCTCCAGCTAATTGTGGTTGGTTATTCTACTGAAACAAGAGATGAGGTTACTTTATTATCAAGGAAGAGAAAGCATAGACATTGTGGAGTCCTCTTGTTTTCAAGGCTTAAGTTACCCTTGAGCAACTTTGAACTAAACTTATCATAACAGATTTCCTCATTGAGATCCAATTTTAACCAAATTTTAAGCCCGACGGACCTAGAAACAGTAAAGAAGTCTAGTCACATAGTATACCCTAATTCAACTGATACATTGTATTATGCAGATGGAAAATGGATAAAACTGATTTTCCTCCAGAAAAAAAGGACAAAACTGACTTAAATCTTTATATCTAATTAACTCTAAGCTCTAGCTGAAATAAGAAAGTGTCACATTCGCATTTGGCCAAGCTAGTTCAAAGTCTCACATCGGGACTCTCAGAACATGCTCCCTATTTAACCCAACCAAGCATAGATAGACTTTGCATTCGATGAGAGGGGAAATTTTTGAGCTCTACACCAATATATTATCCACTTGAAGTGATCCATTTAGGCGACAAACTTACAGACCTTTGCCTGAACTGCTGCGATAGGGTAGGTCGGAAGTCTGATCATCTACCTTCTTTCACTGCCTCAAACCTGGATTGCAAGAGGCTTTAAGTATATGTATTCGTTCACCCAATAGGACTTATGTATGCAATGGAGCTGCTAAAGATAATTAACAAGCAACCAATAGGATTAACCCCAAAACACCATTAACATGAAAGTCCGAGGAAATCAGCATAACAGGACAAAACACAATTATGAAAGGGCAATATTGTATATAGACTTCCAAATGAGGTAAAGAGAAAGAAAGAGAGAGAGTTGTCTGTATTGTAACTAAACAAGTCCAAATATAGAATTCAGCAAGCTCCAACACATTCCATATAACGTGTGTAAACACAAGCCAATATCCTTTTCTTAGCTGGTCATACTCAACAATTTGAACATAAAACATTATCTGAGACTATTACGAAAGAATCTTATTTAGTGTACCAGGGTTTCAAGATAATTGTGTTTATAGTTTATACTGGCACACAATGCAAAATTTGACAACATAATGACCATCAGTGCACTTTGAGTTTTGTAAACAAATTTATGAAAATATAGAGTTTCTCATGCTTGCAATGCTTCAGTGTCATTTTCAAAACCAGTGGCAAGAAACTGTGCACTAGAGTATCCAACCTAAATAGAATTGTCAAGAAATAGACCAATCTTTCAGAAACAAAAAATTGTTTACTGGAAAATTTACTGTATGTGCAACACAAAGTCAAGGTCCATTTTTTATTTAATTTATATATTTCTCTTACCCTTTCAAGAAGAAGTTGATCTTGATAAGGTAGTCGTGTATTTGTGTTGCATCTTCCACTGACAATCTCTAGCAGAAGAACACCATAACTGTAAATATCTGACTTCCTTGTTACTTGTCCACGAATGGCATACTCAGGTGCCAAGTATCCTCTGCACAAAGAAAGTGAAGATTTGTGAGCCCGTCATCAAAGTAGGATGACATATGTCACTGGCCTTATTTTATTATGCAGCAAAAATTATGTTTGTTGCAAGGGCCAGCCTCAAAGAACAGTTTAGATTTCTCAATTGGAGTTCATTGACGGCGGATATTTGCATATACTACATCAAGCATGGGTTGGTTTTGCATTTCCTGCAAATATATCAATACTAATTCAGAAAAGAGGAACCTACATTGTTCCAGCCACTCGGGTACTGACATGTGTCATATTTGCTGGTAGAAGCTTTGCTAAACCAAAATCAGCAATTTTTGGTGTCAGATCCTTATCAAGAAGAATGTTGCTTGCTTTAATATCTCTGTGAACTATATGTGGCTGTACTTCTTCATGAAGAAATGCAAGCCCACGAGCAACACCAACACAAACTTTGACTCTTGATCTCCAGTTGAAATAAATGTTATTGCGGTTGGAACCTGAAACAAAGCAGGAACCAGAACATTGCTATGTGCTATAAAATGAGAATCTAGCTGCTAGTCTGATACTAAGTCAAGACATGAATACTAATGTAAAACAAACATAAGAAATGTATTAGGTACCAAGAAGGAATTGTGCAAGGCTATTGTTCTCAAGATAATTGTAAACAAGAATTCTGTGAGATCCCTCTACACAGCAGCCATACAGCTTGACAAGATTCGCATGAATTATGCCAGATATCGCAGTGATTTCAGCCAGAAACTCACGTGCTCCTTGCTTTGACTCGGAGGAGAGAACCTTTACAGCAATAAATTTTCCATCTCTAAGTTTTCCCTATATCAACGAACTGATATTAAAGGTATTTTTCTAAAATTAATAGATTTGATTAAGTTTACAGTATAGAAATTCGTAAATCACCTTATATACTGTACCAAAACCTCCCTCTCCAATTTTGTTAGCTGGATTAAAACCACCGGTTGCATTTTTCAGTTCATTGAAAGTGTAAATTGTAACACTTTCAATTTCAGGAACGTCTGAAAAAAATAAACATGTCAAGCTTCGAAGAAAGATGAAATAAGCTATTCTTAGTATCAAAGAAAATAAGTTAAAACGTAAGGGCAACATCGAGTTAAGCAACATAAAAACATAAAGGATATATTACCTTCACTAAATTGATTATGTTGCCGGCGTGAAGCTGCTTTCCACCTAAATATGCAAGCAAAGCAAACCATCACTGAATGATTTTCTTTATCAAGTTTTTTCAGAGATGTAGATTGCTGGAGACAACAATCGAGAGTTCTCTGCAAGAGCAGACATAAGTGAGCGAAATATGGCATGCTAAGTTTCCGAGCGAAAACCAACCAAGGTCATAGGTGCATTTATGTATTAAAAACAATAGCAAACATATTTCGGCCATTTTCCAAAGCTTCTAACTCAATAAGTCTGACATCATCGACATTTATGCCATTAAGCTCGATCTCTTCTGTATCCTTAGTTGTATTTAAATAAATTTTATCTATTTTATCATGATCTCGCATGGCCAATACTGTTTCTCACTGTTTGGACTAGAGCATTCATGTCGTCTCCTTATGTGAATCCAACATAACAATAAAGATCAAAACATGCCATGATAATCTGATCCTAAAACTTTCTTACGCCGGAAAAAGAATTGTTTAAAAAAAAAAATTCCCACTTAGTCAAAGTTATAACTTCAGTCAAAATAAATTCCTGCTTCATTAACTGCAATATCCACTCCATACATCAACACAATTCGGACTTAATAGACAAAAAATCGCGCACTGATAAAATAAGCAAATTTTACTGATGGAAAACCGAGGGGGAAAGGCACTTTCGTACACAGAAGCGGAATTCACCTGGAATCTGAACACCACGCTGAAATGTCTTCGAATCGACTACCCAGGTTATCTCCTCCCTCCGCGAAGCGGCCGCCCCCGCGCGCTGCCTTCTCACTCCCGTCAATCGCGATATCTAAAAGCGATGAGGGAAGAGAAGCACCGATGAATCAGGAAGTACCAGCTCGATCGTAGAGAGGCACGACCACCGGAGAGAGCCGAAAGGGGGAGGAGAGAACCGCGGCCGACGACGCGAGCGATATGAAGGATGCTGACCGACGAGAGCTTATTATTTTAACTAAACGCCGTGGGAGACAGAGTCCCCGAACGGCTTGACCGAGTCGACGATTTTGATCCCGAGTCAAACCGGTCTGATCTGGTTCAATCCGAGTCCGGCCTTTTAATTTGGGGCTCGATTCGAACGGGCACGCCGCACGTGGCGGGCCTCGGCAGGCATTTACGCAGCCGAGAGACATGAGCAGTGCACGTGCTATTTAGTATCGAGATTAATAAATAACAAACTATTTATATATTTATTCTATTTTACTTTCTATTGAATAATTAGGGTAACTTAGGGAATGTTTGATATTTGTTTTCTTCCTTGTTTTTTATTTTTATTTTTTGTAAAAATAAAAAAATATGTTTGGTTCGTATTTTTCATCTCCATTGCCTAACTTTTATATTCATGAATATATACACTTATTTTTTTAAAATTTTCTTTTCTTTTTGAAAAAAAAAATGAGACCACGAGATCGGATGAATAAAAATTAATCTTTTTTTTTTAATGAAAATATCTATCTTCCACGGTCAAAAGATTTGTTTCATAATTTTATATATTTTACCAGGAGGTGGGGAAATGTTGAAAATGATATTTTGAAAAATAATTATGTTTTTTCGGAATTATAAAAGTCAGGTGCTTATTTTGAATATATTTTTTAAATATAGATTAAATTACCCAAATTTTTACATGTGATTATTAGCACGGGTTAGATATTTGACTAATTAATCGACCAAGGTCAAACAATGATGGCGCATAATTGCCTGTGTGAAACACGTTGCATTTGTTTATCTGTTAATTCAACAATTAGTTGCCGACTAGATGATTAACCTCTTGTCTCTAACTTCATTAAAAATGCTCCTTGAGATTTACAAATTTTACCTTTGAATGTTGGATATTCTTTACAATTTACCCATGATTCCTCCCTCAGCCACCACCTTAAAAGGAGAATTTTATATTATGCAAAGTAAAAAAGAGTATTTTGAAGAAAAAACTATTTTAAAGAATATTTACAATTCTAGAAAATCTACTTCGAACTTATTGGGTGGCATATTTATTGGTGCAATAAGTCCCAAGTAAATATTGATCAAATTCGAATGAAATTTGAGTAGTATTTTAATGGGTTGACAATAAGTTTGACTATTGTTTGATAATATAGTTTGACCATATGACTAATGAATGATTGAGATATCCAAAATTATATGGGGAGAGATTATTAGAGCAATCAACCTCGGAAGTCTAAGTTTAGATATTTAGCAAAGAAAATCCAAATATGGATATTTGACAAGGGAATTCCAAAGGTATAGTCTTGGCGCAGCCTAAGTTCAAGCGTGTAGTCTTGGCAACGTAAAGTCCAAATGAACTTTGGCAATTGGAAAGTCCAACATAGAATTAGCAAGGAAAGTCCAAACATGATCTTGACATGGAAAGTCCAAGTATGGTCTTGCCAATTGAAAGTCAAAGTCATGGGTATTTGGCAACGGGAAAGTCTAAAGGTATGTTTGGCGGCGTAAAGTCCAAGCATGGGTCTTGACGACGTAAGTCCAAATGAATCTCGGCAATGTGGAAGTCCAAGGGTTAGGTTTTGGCGGCATAAGTCCAAATGAACCTTAGCAAAGGACCCAGTTAGCATGACATATCCGATGGAAGCACCTGAAAACTAACATGAAGGATGAAGAGTTGAGGACTTGAGGGATCCGAGAGGCGTGAGGCTGATAGAGGTGACTAGAAGGCTTAGGTATAGGCTATGGGTGTTTTATCAAGTACGAGGGAATCATACTTGGATTAAATCGCATATTTGAGATTTACCAGTTGACTGAGATTATGGATCAGTCGATTGGCCGAGTGTTTGACACTCATAAGCCTAGTTGACTCAAAGCAATCGACTAGGGTTATGCCCTAGTCGATTGGTCAGGTAGTCGACTATGGCTCGACTATAATCTATGGTTCTGGCAATCAATTGCAAGGGTTGAGCAGTCGACTAGTCCACATCAGTCAACTGCTAGGATAGAGCAGTCGACTAGAATTAAGTGGTCGTGACACGTATGTTGAAGCGAGCAGATCGCTAGTCATGGTAGTCAATCGGGTGGTTATAGCGATCATCGCTAGGTCGAAGCGATCGGCAGATGGACAACTTTCTGACATAGATTAAGTCGTTGTAAGACAACGGCTAATAGTCCACTCGACTGCTAGGTAAGAGTAGTTGACTGGAAGGCAGAGAATCAGCTCGAGCTGAGTTAAAAAAGGAGCTCGATGAGAGGATTTGGAGATGCTGATTCTTGAGCTTTGAGGAGGGGTTTTGCTGTTGCATTCCAGATCTTTCAAGACCTTCAAAACAACCAACAAGCATTTAAAGTAAAAGCACACTTGTAAAGTAGTTTTTGTTTAGTATTTCATTTTGTATCTTGTATTTGCTTGTTTGTATTGTTGTTTACTGTTGTAAACTTATTGTACAACGTTTCTCCACCTCAGGATTGTATTATGAGAAGGAGACGAGGTTTAGTAGGGTAGACACTAAAGTCCGATCGTGGAGTCGAAACTGCAGGTTCTGAATCATGTAAAATAGTGATGTTGTGTTTGTGTTATTTTTGTTTGTATTTATTTTGTATATTCCGTTACGCTAACGAATTTTATACAAGCACGCAATTGCGATCGAACGAAGAAATTGCGAAGACGTTATTCACCCCCCTCTAGCGCGTCATCGATCCCCCAACAATATTCACCCATGTTTCGTGTGTGTGTGTGTGTGTAGAGAGAGAATTATTATCCTAAGCAACAATTGTTGTCTGGTGCATGAGTGATGCGATATCAATTGTTTGATCAAATAGAATTGTACAGTAATGAAAAATGTACAGTATTTTTTCCGTCGCTCTTTCTTCTCCGATGAGCACTATAGTCCAATCCTTGAACCCATCGGGGTAGTCGTTGACGTTGTCATCGCCGACCGGACCACGATCGGATTGTGGCTAGAATCCGATCGAATTGTGGCTATCATTGTTGCGGCTGTTGGTGGACGCCAATGTTGCGGTCGTTGGCGGCTACAATCACTATCAAATTCTTGCTGGATTATGGTAGAAATTCGGCCGAATTGTGGGTGCCAATGTCGTGGCTTCTAGAAGCCATAATCGCGACCAATTCTAGCTACTATCCGGTCGAAAATTCGACTGTAATCCAATCGAAAATTTGGTCGCTTTGCAGCAATGTTGAGCAGGCAAGTGTGGTGAAGTCTCCGACGAGAAGAGTTACTATGCATTTTCTATTATTATGCTTGCTCAGGCGATGACGGAGTTATTGCTCTTTCTTCGTTATATATATATATATATATATATATATATATATATATATATATATATATATATATATATATATATATATATATATATAATTCGCATAACGATAACGAAGAAAGCATACACACGAGCAAGCATAGTAAATATGAAATGCATAATATTTTCCATCGAAAAAACTTTCACTCAGTGGCAGTCAACATCGCCGTCAAGCAATCGAAATCGGTTACAATTAAGGCCACCAGCGACGCTGCGTTGGCGGCTATAATTCGGTCAGATTGCGATTGCAATATGGTCAAAATTCAACTGCGATCTAGTCGGCACCGGAGTCCGATCATGGTCCGATCAACACTGGATTCCGACTGCGGTCCGATCGGCGATGGCGACTCCGATGGCTTTAGGGGTTGGGATATAGTGCTCACTAGAGAAAAAATTATGGGTCAGAGCATTGTATATTTCTCATTTACTATGCAATCGGGATGAATCAAATGATAGAGATTGTGTCATGCATGAGTCGTGCACGGATTGACTCCTAGGATATATAGAGTTCTGATCTCCTGGGTGTCAATCTGTGCGCAACTCATGTGCGACACATTCTCTACCATTTGATTCATCGCGATTGCATAATAAATGAAGAATGTATAATGCTTTCGCTCGCGATTTCTTCTTTAGTGACCACTTTAGTCCAACCCCTGAACCTGTCAGGGTCACCATCGTCAACCAATTGACCATACCACGATCGGATTGCAGCCAAAATTTGACCGAATTGTAATCGTCAGTGTCGTGGTAGTTGGCGGCCGCAATCATGGCCAATTCCGATCGCAATCCGATCGGACTCCTATGCCGACTGGATTCTGATCGGATTGTGATTGAAATCCAATTGAATTGCGGTTGCCAGCGTCGTGAGCGTTGGAGACTATAACCTCAGGCCGATTCCCGCTGCGATTCTGTCGGAATCAGACTGTGATTTTCCAAGACTTTGATTCTAGTCGGACGATATATATATATATATATATATATATATAGCGATGATCCGGGTGCACTTGTACGCGATGCGTCGTGAGTCATCTGATCTCACGAGATTATATAGTAAATGAGAAATGCACAGCCTCCCCTCGACGTTTTTCTCCGATGAACACTATAGTCAAACCTCTGAATTTGTCAGGGTCGCGGTCATCATCATCGTCCAATTGATCGGCTGACCAAACCGCAATCAGATTTTGACCGAATTCGATCGGAATTCGACTACGGTCCGACCAACACCAGAGTCCAACTGGATTGCGGTCGGATTCTAGTCAGATTACGGTCGCTGGTGGATTTCGATCGTAATCTGGTCAGAATTTATCCACGGTTCAGTTGGACTCCAATATTGGTCATATTGTGGTCAGATTACGGCTGGATCATGACTGGAATTCAGCCTGAATCCAAGTGCTATGACGATATTGAGCAGCAGAGGTGCTCAGACATCGAGTGGGAAGCAGAGTGGGGTGCTCAAGCGTCGAGTGGGAAGGGTGCTTGGATGTGGAAAAAATGGGCGAAATATACCAATTCTGACCGTGATTCGGTTAGAATCCCATCGGATCACATCCAAAATCCAATCGCTCGGCAGTGATGCCGAGCGGTAGAAATTCTGACGGGGCAAAACACTGTACATTCTCCGTTATTGTGTGTGCTCGGACGCTCATGAAGTGCGTAGATACCATTGTTCAGGATAATATTTTGGTATATATATATATATATCCCTTCTCATCTTATCCATCTACATTATTACACAACTAATCAAGATAATGTAATTGTTAATACTTTTTATGTATTCCCGGTGTATTTTGAGTCATTTGTTTAGTATTATATCTATGAATTTTATCCATCTTTTGACAGACAGTGTCTTTCATCTACCCTTTGTTTGTTCATTGTATTTGATGTGGGAGAGATTATTGGTACAATCAACTCAGGTCAAGGTTAACCAAGCTCGAGTGAGACTCGAGTAGAGTTTTTATATTTGACAATATGATTGGATGGTATGAGACACCCATAGTCATATGGTATTGTTGACCGATAAGTCAAGTAGGTTAATATCTGTGAATTTTATCCATCTTTTGCCAGTCAATGTCTTTTGTCTACCCTTTGTTTGTTCATTGTATTTGATGTTAGAGAGATTGTTGGTGCAATCAATATTAGGTCAAGGTTGACCAAGCTCGAGTGGGACTCGAGTAGAGTTTTGATGTTTGATAATACGTTTGATAATATGATTGGATAGTATGACTCATGAGACATCCATAGTCATATGGTGTTGTTGACCGAGAAGTCAAATTAGACAAGATTGACCAAAGATTTGATGGGAAAAGTCCAAGTATGGTATTTAGCAAGGAAAAGTCCAAGTATATATATTTGGCAAAGAAAAGTTCAAGTATGGATATTTGACAAGGAAAAATTTAAGTATAGAAACTTGACAATAGAAATCCCGGAGACATGACCTCTTAGCAAGGGAAAGTCCAAGCATGACGACTTGGCAATGGAAGTCTCGGAGGCATAACTTCTTAGTAAAGGGAGACTCGATAGCATGACAAAGTCGAAGGAAACACTTGAAGTCTAGCACAAAGGGTGAGGAATCATGGAGGACTCAATGCATCCTAAAAGCATGAGGATGATGGAAGAAGTTTGAAGGCTTAAGTCTAGGTTAAGGGTAAGTGTTGAGTATGAGAGGATCATACTTGGGATGTTAAATCTCAGTTTTGAGGTGTACCAGTCAACTGGGAACTTTCATATCCTCATACTTGTATATTGTTGCCTTGGAAACTTTCATATCCTCATCTTTGAACCATAATCTTGATGTGTTTAGCAAAATCTCCAATTCTCATGTTAAAATTCGAGCAAAAATTTATTTCAAGTTTTGTATTTTTAACCTTTGTTAGATGTTTTCGTGCCAATTCTTTCACTAGACTGTGATAGTTGCCTTTCGGAATAAAAATAGTCTCACAAATATTCCAAAGAAAAATGGGTGAAATATTCAGAGGAGCTGAAAAGTTTACATGTATATACATAGATGATGTATTAGTTTTCTCAAAAGCAAAAGAAGAACACTTTGCACACTTACAATTAATGTTCACTCTAATAAAACAGCATGGACTAAGCATATCAAGGGGAAAAAATAAAATTAGCAACTAAACATATATAATTTTTGGGAGTTGAAATAGGAAATGGAAAGATAACTTTCCAACCTCACATAGCAACGAAAATACTCAATTTTTCTGATAAAATAAAAAATACAAAGGAATTAAGAGTCTTCCTAGAACTATTAAATTATGTCAGACAATATATAAAAGATATAGGAAAAATAAATAGACTACTATACAATAAAACAACACCTAAAGGATAGAAAAACTTTAACCAACAAGATATCGAGTTAGTAAAATAGATAAAAGAGATAATCAAACATCTACCAGTCCTAGCCCTATCGTTAGATAATGACTACATAGTCATAGAAACACATGGATGCAAAACAGGATTGAATGGAGCATTATACAAAAGGTCTAAAAATACAATCCCAAGACTCAAGAAAATCTATACAGATTCGCATCTCGTGGTTTAAGAAATATTGTTCTTTTTGAACTGAGTGTCTAGCATCCCATCTATGTTTATTCTAAAGTCATTATTGATATAGTTAATTATTTTTTCCCAAAAATATGATGTCTAATTGTATATTGTTGTCTTGGAAACTTCCATATCCTCAACTTTGAACCATATTAATCTTGATGTATTTAACAAAATCTCTAGACGTTATGTTAAACTTTGGGTAATAATTTATTTATGATATTGAATTTTAAACCTTTCTTAGATGTTTTCTTGTCAATTCTTTCATTTGACTATGATAGTTAGTTGCCTTTCGGAATATAAATAACCTCACAAATATTCCAAAAAAAAATGTATGAAATATTTAAGAGAACTAAAAAGTTTACATGTATATATATAGATGATGTACTAATTTTCTCAAAAATAGTAGAAGAGCATTTTGCACACTTACAATTAACAATATGGACTAATCATATCATAGAAAAATAAATAAAATTAGCAATTAAACATATAAATTTTTTAGGCGTTGAAATAGGAAATGGAAAGATAACCAACAAAAATACTCAATTTCCTGATAAAATAAAAAATATAAAAGAATTAAGAGCCTTCCTAATTTGTATTTCAGCCCCTAGAAATATATATATAGAATTACTGTGATAAATAAAATTCGAATTTTTTAGAATGCATGTCACTTAAAAAAATATGAACTTTCCACCTAGAAAATCATTTGATACCGTGATTTATTTTTCTTTCACGTGTCTTGAAACAAATAATAAAAGAGCATTTGAATAGAACGTTATTGATACTACTGGTACTTTCTCTACATAATCCCTGATAGAGGGGTTAGCAGGTGACCCTAGATCCGATCCGAAATACACGGCTCCGCTAAGGAAGAAAAGGAAGATTGGCACGGGCGAATGTCAGAAGTCAGTGACACGGGCGAATATCAGAAGTCATTGGCACGGACGAATATCAGAAGTCATTGCCACGGGCGAATGTCAGAAGCCATTGGCATGGGCGAATATCAGAAGTCATTGGCACGGGTGAATATCAGAAGTCATTGGCACGAACGAATGTCAGAAGTCATTGGTACGGGAGGGTTAGCGAAAGCAATCGACACGGCAAAGGAGAGACGGAAGGTGCTTTGCCAAGAGGTCGGTCCAATCTGATCAATACAAAGGGAACTTGACATGGGGGAAAGAGGAATTAGTTCGGGTTGATAAAAAACCCTAGGGCTAGGTCACCTGTGGGCTATAGACCTAAACTAGCTTCCCTCGATACGGAAGGCTGAGGGAGGTAGTCCAGCCTAGTTTCCCGAAAAATAGAGGAAAAGGTGTTAGGCAACGGCCTGAGAGGCCCCACACAATATTCTAAGGAGTCTTCACTCCTTATCTTTGTAATAGAATTATTCTCCAGGAAGAGGTGGTGGCCACGTGTACGATGGAGATAATCCACGACGTTACGATGAAAGAGGAGGGAGGATAAAAGGAAGGAGGCAAAGGGAGGAAAGGAGGATCCGCAATCGTTCCAACCCAGCAAGAGAGAAGAAGAGGCAAGAGGAGAAGGGAGAAAGAACAACCATCTCGCCGGAGAAGAAGGACGGAGATCTGCCATTGCTACATCTCTTGTATTTTCCTCATATTGTAAGATCATTGTAAGAGGTCTTTCTCCTCCACCTACGGAAACTTGCTTTCTGTAAAGGAGGACCTTCATAGTGAAAGTGCTTAGGCACTGCATCTGGTGAGAAAACTCACCTCCGTGGAGTAGGAATCCTCATTCTGAACCACGTTACATCTTGTGTCTGAATCTCGATTGATGGCGTCAGTTTTTTGCGTTTCATCTACTTCATCCTCTTATTCTCATCGACACCGAGAATCCTCGAGACCTCCTCGGTGCTTCACCGCATTAAGCGGAGCGACCAGATTTTTTCCCATACCCGCATCGATTGGCGCCGTCATGGGAAACATTTGAGCCGACGCCGAGATGCAACTCAAGAAATACAACAACGATACTTGCGGAGGAGCGCCCTATCACCCTTCTACCATCGCACCAAGGCCCCGATGGATGACGCTATTACGTAAGCCTCGCCGCTAGGAAAGGAGAAGGACCGGATATCCGTGATCCGCACTGGGAACCTTCTTCCAGAGGCCCACCCCGTAAATGCCTCCTCCCTCTCGCATACCGCCAATGGGGAAGTATTGCTGGAGGCGGACTTGGGGAAGAACACCTGTAATACTATGCCCTTCACCCAAACGCAGAGAGGAACAGGTGAAAGTCAATCAACCAGACCTGAAGTATACGAGCCCACCCCTTCACGATGGACATTCTCGAGCTCCTCCATCCTACTCCTAATCCTCAGTCAATAAGTATAGATGGTTCGACTGGATCCCGAAGAGCACATATCTCAATCGACGGAGCGGCCTTGCTTCATCGCATCGACGCCTCAAGTGCCGAGTCTTCAACCACCTGACCGCTCTTGCAAAAGTGGTTTACTACTCGCCCCGGTCTATCACTGCTTCACCGACTTCCATAGAATGTTCAGTCGAGAATTTGTCAGCTGCAAGGCGTATAAACAAGACACCTCTATGTTGATGCATATCACCCAGGGACCTTCGGAATCCCTTAGGGGGTATATTCATCGGTTCACTTGTGCAGCCAGGGGAATCCCCGCCACCCGATCTGAATCTTTCAGAGGCGCTTATTCAAAGACGGGCGAAGGAGGGCCCCTTCCTCGCCTTCCTTGTTGAGACAACCTACGGATAGTTACGAAGAGCTACTGAGCCGTGCGGAGCAGTTTATCCGTGAAGAAGAAGGATTAAAGGTACGGAGGGCCGAACGGATCCGCAGCTAGCCCCAATCGAAAGAGTTCGGCCCCACGCTCTCAAGCACCCCTACGGAGTATACAAGACCTTTTCAACAGGAGGTTCCGAGGCCTCGTCCAATGCTGCAAGGTATTCGCCCCACCCCACCATTACAAATCATGGCCGCTGAAGCGCTTCCTCCTGTGAGGACATGGAAAGAACGTGAAATGGAATTTTACGACCAGCAGAGTCTGCTACAACGACCCTTGGGACACAGGGGATCCCGCCAGAACCCCCCCCGCTTCTTTTGCCAATATCATACGTAATACGGCCACAGTAGTGGTCGATGTTTCAAGTTACAAGAAGAATTGGATCGCCTTCATACTGCATATCCGCAAGTAAGATTTCAGGCAGGAGGGCCGGCGCGGCGAGGCCCCCGACCCAATGCAACCCGTCCAGGGTCGTATAATCAACAACACCGGGTCACGTTCCCCCAAACGCCATCCCAGGAGGTTGTCTCTCAAGAAGGTCCATCAGGTGAGGGCCCTTCATCCAATCTAGATAACATTCCCACACGGGGAGTTATTCATGTTATAGCTGAAGGACCTACCGACGGGGACTCTAACCGGGCGCGGAAGTCGTACGCCTGTCTCATGGAGAGTTTGGCCATCGCCCCACCATACTATTCAAGTGGCACCGCCTGCTTGCTCGGGCCAAGATCCGCAAGGTGTCCTCACGCCCACACGGACGCCTTTAGTTATCCGTGATATCCTCGCCAATTATGAAGTGGCCCGTACTAGCTGACTTGGAAGTTCTCACAACATCCTCTTCCAAGAAGCCTCTGACAGATGCAACTGGAAACGCCTAACTAGAAGAGGTGTCCACTCCTCTTCGGATTCAGGCACGTGGTCCACCCGACGGGCGATTTCATTGTTTTTAACTCGGGCGAAAAGCCCACCAAAAATCCAAGATAATTTTTCCTTATCGTGGACGCTCCGTCCACTTATAACGCTATTCTTGGGCGCCCTTTCTCACCCTTTTCAGGTCGTGGCTTCCCGCATCCACCGTAAGCTAAATTTCCGTGAGGTCAATCGGTGGAGAAGTTCGTGGAGAAATGTAAGGCCTCCAGTCAAGATGTACAAATGGTTCGGGACGATCGTAAGAAAGCCCAACCGAGACCTCAAAGGCAAAGCCGCTATCATCATCGGCGTCTCGCCTCCTGGAGGAATCTCCCCCCAAGGCTGATAAAATAGAGGAGGGAGAACTGGTGAAAATCGCTCCAGGAAAGGCCACACGGATAGCACAACAGCTGGATGTCAAAGAAGAGCTGGTGGCTTGCCTGAAGGAGAATGAAGACATCTTTGCAAAAGATGTGCATGATCTCACGGGGATCCATCCTCAAGTGGCGGAACACCATCTCAATATCATTAAAGGAGTCCGACCCGTCCAACAGAAGAGGCGATATTTTGGACCAGAAAAAGACAAAGTCATAGCAGAAGAAGTGGACAAACTACTAAAAGCGGGTCATGTAAAGGAAATCCAGTTCCCCGAATGGGTTTCTAATGTAGTCTTGGTCCCCAAGCCTTCGGGGCAATGGAGGATGTGTATCGATTTCCGTGATTTGAATAAAGCATGCCCTAAAGACTGCTACCCCTTGTCTCATATTGATCAACTGGTGGATTCTACTGTGGGATATGAAGTGGTGTCCCTAATGGATGCATATCAAGGATATCATCAAATACCTTTGGCCCAAGAAGATCAAAAGAGGGTTAGCTTTGTGACTGCGGGGGGGTTATACGCTTATGTGGTAATGCCGTTCGGACTAAAGAACGCAGGAGCCACCTATCGCTTTATGGATAAAATCTGCGAGCGTAAAGGGAAGAATGTGGAGGTCTACGGATGACATCTTGGTGAATCGAAGGTCACTCGGGATTTAGTCAAGGACTTAAATGAAACCTTCGCTACATTAAGGCGGTTTAATATGAAGCTAAACCTAACAAATGCTGTTCGGGGTAAAGAGTGGCAAGTTCTTGGGGTACATAGTAGCGGAGAAGGGGCCGCAAGATCCACGAGAAAGTCTGCAGCTATGCAACATGAAATCACCTGTTAATCTGCGAGAGATCCAAAAGTTGGTGGGCAGGATTGTTTCTTTGTCCCGATTTATAGCCAGATCGGCGGACAAGGGGCTGCCTTTTTTCAAGATTTTGCGCAAGGCTGCTAAATTTTAGTGGGATGATCAATGTGAACAGGCTTTCCAGGAGTTGAAGAAATATCTGGCTGGACTCCCCCTGCTAGCCAAATCAATACCTGGAGAACCATTATGGATGTATCTGGCCGTCTCGGAGGGAGCCGTTAGTTCGGTATTATTGAAACAAGAAGGTTCTCACCAGCAACCTATTTATTATACCATCCATATCCTGAAGGGGGTGGAATTTCGTTATACGAAGCTAGAGAAGTTGGCATATATCCTAGTACTAACCGCCCACAAATTAAGGCCGTACTTTTTGGCTCATCCCATCACCGTTCTAACACACAGCGAATTGGGTAAGGTCATCACTAAGCCAAATTTCTCTAGAAGATTGGCCAAATGGGTGGTAGAACTAAGCGAGTATGATATTCACTACCAACCTCGAACGGTTATCAAGGCCCAAGTACTCGCTGATTTTCTGGCAGAGGTACCTTGCGGCGCGAAAGATGGTTCGGCAACAAAGGAGGAGGGATCAGAGGCATGAGATATATTCATAGACGGTTCTTCAGGATCTACAGGCAGCGGCGTTGGTATTTTATTAATTTCCTCGGAGGGTGAAGAAACTCGATTAGCAGTTCGCCTGGAATATCAGGCATCTAATAATGAAGCGGAATATGAAGCCATTCTAGCGGGACTGCAAGCTGCTAAAGCGGTGGGGGCTTCTTCCATTGTGATCCACTCGGATTCCCAGTTGGTAATATCACAACTTCAAGGTTCTTTTGCGGTTCGGGAGGAAAGGCTGCATAAGTACTTGAAGACTTTTGAGAAAGAAAAAGCTCAATTTCAGTCCTCTTGAAGCAAATCAGCGAGAATGAATTGGCTCGGATGGCTAGCTATGGGAGGAATAAAATCCTCGGCGATCCATACGAGAATTCATACTTCCTTAGCAATATGCAGCGTGGAGGGAATACGAATCAAGCCTAACTCTTGATTGGAGGACCGACATCATAGCTTATTTACGGCACGGGAAGATCCCTGAAGGGAAAGTAGCGGCATCCACTTTAATAAACCGAGCCAAATGGTTCATCCTCTTAAATGAAGACCTATACAAGACCTCTTTTGTGCGACCCTTGTTAAAATGCCTGGGAAATGAGGATGCGGAATGGGTACTCCGGGAGATCCATGAAGGATGCTGTAGCAATCATCTAGGGGGGAGAGCTTTAGCAAGAAAGGCCTTATTAGCGAGGATACTTTTGGCCTACTCTTGACGAGATCTGCTCGTATAGTGCAAACTGCGCATCGCTTGTCGAAGCATATAGCAACCGTTACGAGCGGCGGTGAGTTAATGAAAGCCGTAATCTCTTCTTGTCCTTTCGATCAATGGGGAATGGATATAGTAGGCCCGATACCAGCGGCACCTTTACAGAGGAAGTTTTTATTGGTAGTTGTGGATTATTTTCCAAATGGGTGGAGGCAGAGCCCTTAGCCAAAATTCGAGAATCTTGTATCTGAGTTCTTATGGAGAAATATCATTTGTCGGTATGGTATCCCTCGGAAAATAGTCAGTGACAATGGACGACAGTTCCAAGGAAAAAAGATCCAAGAATGGTGCCAAAGTCTCAACATTCAGCAGGCTTTCACTTCGGTAGCCCATCCTCAAGCAAATGGGCAGATGGAGGTAACTAACAGGATCCTCATTCAAGGATTAAAGACCAAGTTGGGTGCTCAGAGGGGAAACTGGGTAGAAGAGTTACCCGGCGTCCTGTGGGCCTATCGAACCACACCCAAGACAGCAACAGGAGAAACTCCCTTTAGTTTGGTATACGGGGCGGAAGCCGTTATTCCGGTCGAGGTTTTGTTGAATATCGCTCGGATAAAGGCATACGAACCAAATCAGAACCAACTTATCTGAAGCACCGAATTGGACTTGGTGGAGGAAAGGCGGGAGATGGCACGGAGGCGAGCGGAATTGTACAAGCAAAGAGTGCAGCGAGCCTTTAATAAGAAAGTGATGCCTCGGAGATTTCAAGAAGGGGATTGAGTTTTGCGTAAAGTCAATCCCGTTGGAGACCCTGGAAAGCTAGCTCCCAACTGGGAAGGACCCTATGAAATAACGCGCTGCGTAGCAGGGTCAGCATATTATCTGAAAAATGACCAAGGCAAAGAGCTTCCAAGACCTTGGAATGCCCTTCATTTAAAACTCTTTCACACTGTATGAGAAATATGGAATAGAAGAAGGGAAATTATGAAACTCCGAAGGGGGTGCTTCTTGAATTGATTGCGTTAATTAGATGTCAAGTATTCTCCAAATTTCATTAAGGGGTTATTTACAAGGGCAATATGGTATTATCAATACATCTTGAAGAAGAAGAGGAAAAACAGAAAGGAAATTCCCGTTTCAAAATGGGATATTAAATTACAGCTTAAACCGGTCGGGAGGATAACGTCGAAAATCAGCCTCCCAATTTAAAGAAAATGAAGGATAAGTGGGAGGAGGTAATCCTTGGGCGGCATACTGCCGAACCGCGTCATTAAATCCGTCTTGATAGGTGGCGCGCATTAAAATGATGAGCCGCTCCTCGCGGTTCGGACGGTCAGGGCTTCGCTCTCGATGCAGCCTCTCGCATGTTTCTTGTTGTTCTTGAAGATTTCGACGCACGTCCACATAGCGCCGCGACACCTCCATAATAGCATCGGCCAAGATGGAGACATCATCGGCTCGGGAACTTTGGTCCTGCTGCACAAGGTGCGTCATCTCCAACATATTTTGACGCATGGAAGCTGAAATCCCCTCTACTGCTTCGGAATAAGATCTGGTTCGGGCGAGTTCAGTGCTCATCCTCTGGAGGGAAGTTTCTTGCCTGCGTAGGCGTGCGTGAGCATGCGTCCTGGAATTTATGAGGGATGAGTTTTCTTGTACCTCCTTGCACAAGCGAGTGCGGAGGTCCCCTATCTTGTCCTGTGCTCGCCGATATTGAACTTGAAGACGAGCGATGGCGTCAGAATCCCGTTGCTTCCCCTTGAGGAGCTCTGCTACCTGCCCTTGAAGACGTAGTAACTCTTGAGCCGAGGAAGATTCTGTGTCGAGAGAGGCCGACTGGACTTCCTGCTGGGGGACGAGTGGCTCTGCACCTGGACGTGGTTGCTCCTTTAATGCTGCAATAGTGTCAGCATCCTTCTGAATTTGCTGGCGAGCTTCGGCTAATTGCTCTTACGCAGTGCAATTGTTGTAACAGGAGTCGTTCTCGATTCTGAGCATTCGGCAAGCCTTCCCGTTGTTGTCGCTCCCATTCTTGGGCTTGAGCCTGGTATTGATGAAGAGAGCGATCCAATTCTTGATGGTTGGTCAGGGCCTACATACCGGTCGTGGGAAAAGAAATTGGTCAGCTAGACAAAGCTAAGGAAGCTGAGTAAGAAAACGTATCAAGTCCAAAGCATGACGCAGGCCTTCCATGCGAGGAACCACTTCCTCTAAGTTCAGGATCCAAAGACTCCTGGGAGAAAGGGAAGAAGACGGGACGGAAGATACTGAAGGAGGAATCTCGCTTATAAACAGGAAAATGGGGGCGGTATCCATTGGTTGAGAATGGAAAGAAAGAGGAGCATCATTCGGACGACCCATGGAGGTGGTAGTCAGGGGCGGCATATCCGGAGTTGCGGGGAGAATATGTGTCACGCATGGTTGGGGGTTGAGTTCGGAAGGAAAGACGGAAGGAGGCTGATCGGAGGAGGGATCTTGAGAAGACGAGATGATGAGCATTGGGCTGGAGGAGCCTTCGATGGGGATGCAAGAAGTAGAGGGACCTTGGTCAGGGTCCACAGGAGGAGAGAGATTCTTCAGGCGATGAGCGAAGAGGGAAGTTGGCAGTGAAGGAATATCAACCGCCATGGGTTCAGAAAAGGAATGACGTGCCGGGGAAAGAGAAGACAGGGGTGATCCAGCCTCTGTCATTGGCTGACATGGGAATACATCCTCCCCAGGTTCATCCCCAGGTTGCGGGGAAGAAGAAGGCGATTTCTGAACGTCGTTGGCGGAAGGAGAAAGAGTGGGAAAGTTAGGGCTTGTAAAAATCGGAGGAAGTGAGGAGAGACTAATGACCCTGGCTTCCTCTGGGATGGAGGTAGTGAGGGTCGCCGAAGGAGGAGAGGGAGAACGACGAGGTGAATCAGGTATGGTGGTGATCGGGGAAGGTGAAAAGAAAGAAGAAGCGAAAGGCTGACCAGCATCCCGTTTGCGATTCGGGTAGCGGCCCGCTATCTCTTGGAAGAAGTTGGAATGCATCTTGGGGGTCTAAAAATAAAAGGAAAAGAGGGGCTGGGAAGAAAGGATCAAAGAAACGAGGTTTGGCGGCGGAGGAGCAAACAGATGAAGAAAAATGAGACCAAAAGGCGAAGGGATGAAGATGGCAGAAGAAACGAAGACAAAAGAACCCCCTATAAAAGGGGGAAGAATGGGCTTGCAGCCATTAGTGGGCTCCTCGTCTGTGGTGAAAGGGAAAGAAGGGTTTATATTTCTAAATGACCCATTATGTATTAAAGCCCCCCCCATCTGCAGGGGAAGGGGCGGACATAGGCGTTCCCCCTTCAGGAGGAGAGCCAAAAGAGGAATGATATGAAGGTGTTGCCTCCTTTATGCTGATGGCCTTGGCGTTATACATATAAATGTCTATCCCCGCAAAGCAGAGCGGAAGATATCCCCGTGTGGTGGTGGAACGGAAGAACCGATATCCTTCGGTTATTATTTACTTTATCTATAAATTTCTATCCCCGCAAAGCAGAGCGGAAGATATCCCCGTGTGGTGGTGGAACGGAAGAACCGATATCCTTCGGTTATTATTTACTCTATGTATAAATTTCTATCCCCGCAAGGCAGAGCGGAAGATATCTCCGTGTGGTGGTGGAACGGAAGAACCGATATCCTTCGGTTATTATTTACTTTATCTATAAATTTTTATCCCCGCAAAGCAGAGCGGAAGATATCCCCGTGTGGTGGTGAAACGGAAGAACCGATATCCTTCGGTTATTATTTACTTTATCTATAAATTTCTATCCCCGCAAAGCAGAGCGGAAGATATCCCCGTGTGGTGGTGGAATGGAAGAACCGATATCCTTCGGTTATTATTTACTCTATGTATAACTTTCTATCCCCGCAAGGCAGAGCGGAAGATATCCCCGTGTGGTGGTGGAACGGAAGAACCGATATCCTTCGGTTATTATTTACTTTATCTATAAATTTCTATCCCCGCAAGGCAGAGCGGAAGATATCCCCGTGTGGTGGTGGAACGGAAGAACCGATATCCTTCGGTTATTATTTACTTTATCTATAAATTTCTATCCCCGCAGAGCGGAAGATATCCCCGTGTGGTGGTGGAACGGAAGAACCGATATCCTTCGGTTATTATTTACTTTATCTATAAATTTCTATCCCCGCAAGGCAGAGCGGAAGATATCCCCGTGTGGTGGTGGAACGGAAGAACCGATATCCTTCGGTTATTATTTACTTTATCTATAAATTTCTATCCCCGCAGAGCGGAAGATATCCCCGTGTGGTGGTGGAACGGAAGAACCGATATCCTTCGGTTATTATTTACTTTATCTATAAATTTCTATCCCCGCAGAGCGGAAGATATCCCCGTGTGGTGGTGGAACGGAAGAACCGATATCCTTCGGTTATTATTTACTCTATGTATAAATTTCTATCCCTGCAAGGCAGAGCGGAAGATATCCCCGTGTGGTGGTGGAACGGAAGAACCGATATCCTTCGGTTATTATTTACTCTATGTATAACTTTCTATCCCCGCAAGGTAGAGCGGAAGATATCCCTGTGTGGTGGTGGAACGGAAGAACCGATATCCTTCGGTTATTATTTACTCTATGTATAAATTTCTATCCCTGCAAGGCAGAGCGGAAGATATCCCCGTGTGGTGGTGGAACGGAAGAACCGATATCCTTCGGTTGTTATTTACTCTATATATATATTTCTATCCCCGCAAAGCGGAAGATATCCCCGTGCGGTGGTGGAACGGGAGGACTGGGACTTCCTGTGAAATAGCAGGGTTGACTCATTTAAGGGTTCTACATACCCGGCAGATTGAAAAGACGGAAGAGCCGAAATATGCCTCAGTCCTGTGTGAGTCTACGTGAATACAAAAGGAGTAAAGAGTGGTACAACTCAGAAGATACTGGAGAAAGGAGATAAACTAGGAAAGTTCATTGATGTGAGAGAATTACATATTCTAAGTCATCTACAAGGGAAAATAACAAACAACAGCCCTTATATATCCCGGGCGTTACAGTTCTTTATTAGGAGGGACAGAGGGAGTTCCCTTGTATGGTTGAGGTTGACACCATAGTTGACGCCGATAGGATTGCTGCAGGAAGGTCTGCTTGGCCAGTTCCTTTTGGGACCCGACCAGTTGTTGGCGAAGGGAGCGATTATTGGCGGAAGTTTCCTCCAGCTGTTGCTGTAAACACTTCACTTGTTCCTCCAAGATAGTTATGTATCGATGATCATTTATCTGTTCTTTAGAAGGCGAGGAACTGCTGCCCTGTTCCGATATTCTGTCCATGGCAAGCAAAGGAAAAAGGAGAATGATGGAAGCTATCAGGTAAAGGTCGGGGGTTTTTATGGCGACGAAGGGGAATAGTGCATTTATTGGTAGGAGAAGTAGGGACCATAAATGCCAGTAAAGAAGAGAAAACATGAGGACAATAGTGGAAAGGTCGACGGGACTACAATTGTAATTAAGAAGGTCCGAATCCCCGAGAAATGATAGAAGAAGGTATGTTCGGATCAGATTACCGTCCTTTTGGAAGACAGAAACCTTACTTCTACAGGAAAAAGACAAAAACAGATATCATTTGCCTCCCTTATTATTATTATTTTTTTATTATTATTTTATTAACATATTTGAAACGATTACATTAACTTGATCTACAAAGATTTTCCATGATTACTCCTAACAGATGAAGCGAGAGATGTCTCTTTGGGGGGAGAAGGAGCCAATATAACTCTGAAGTGTTCGCCTTGAGGTGGAGGAAGAACTGGTGGACCTTCATCAAAAGGAGAAGGATGAACCTTTGGGGCTGGGGCCAGCGTATGGTGGAAGTGAGGAAGTTCACAGAGCGAGGATCTCCCACTGTATATTCCCATGTGAAGGGAGGATTCCACACCCTGTTACGGAAGGAGGGGGAAGGAGCGCGGAAGGACCTCCCTGTAGGAGGAGTTGGAGTTGGAGGGAGAGACGGGAGCGGAAGGGGGCGGAAAGCTGAAGTAGCAGTTGAGCGGGTCTCCGAATCTTCCATATCCTCAGAGACCCAGTCTTGTAGTTCAAAAGATTCCGACTCTGAAGAAATTTCGATAGGATGCCCTGCTGAAGCCATGATACTGAGATAGCAGGACGAAGACATGGGGGACGAAGGATTTATAATGGAAGAAAAGGGGCAACAGAGGTTCTGGGAAAGGGGAAAGAAGACGAAGAGATTGATATTGTTTCCAAAGCAGTAAGAGAGATAGGGAGGATCAACAGGCAAGAGCTATTTAAAGCGTCGCCCGAACCAGAATCGGGACGGATATGAATGATATCGGGTAAAAACCCTTCCAGCGAATTCCCGAACCAGAATCGGGACGGATATGAATGATATCAGGAAAAGACCTTTCAAGCGAATCCCCGAACCAAAATTAGAGTGGAGGGGAATAACGATATTCGAGATCTCTCCGATAAGCCCGAACCGACGAGGTTATTATGCTGTACGACACGGGAAAGAGATAACAGTATAGAGCAAGATCAATTTAAAATTGGTTCAGAGTTCCCAACCCCTCAAGGAGCATAACAAGATGATGATCATTCAGAAGCAAGTGAGAAGCCATCAGGGAAATTACTAAAAAAGATAATGTTATAAATTACAGTTCGAAGAGATCGGGCGGACACTTAGCTAACGCCCCTACCGGATCCAAGTAACTAGTGTCTGTGCCGGGAGGCGAGTATCCCTGCTCGGCGTTTTGAGCCGAGGACCCCTCAAAGCCTAATACAAACAAATCTACCCCTTCTTCACGTAGCGTCTTTTAAGATCAGCCTCTTGCTCTTTCATCTGATCTTGGCATTTGGCTAGTTGAGCTCGACTTTCCGACCGCCAGAGCATCTTTTGATGGCGCTTGTATGGCCTGACGACCCAAAGTCGAGAGGGCCTCTGAATATTCTTGGTGAAGGATGGATTGCTGCTGAGCTGCCGTTGATAAAGCTTGAGGAAAAGATGCCACTATAGAAGACAGCTCCTGGCATTTTTCAATACAAGATCTCTTGGTAGCCTCCCAAGATTGACGCTCCAATTGGAGCCTGTAGCGCTCCTGCTGAAGCTGTAGAATGGTGGTGGAAGAGTCCGCAGCTTTGATCATGGCCTCCCCAAGGTGCCCTTTATATTCTTTCAACTCCCGGGCCAAGTCATCTACTTGTTGCAGCTCACTGGATTGGAGGAAAATCCGCTGCTCCAATTCCTCGTTCTTTCGCTGCAATTCTTCCTTCTCGCTCCTGACCAAGGCTAATTGCACCATCGCCTCTTCACATTGGCCCCTCATATCAGCCTCCTTCGCCTCTTGTTCGCTTAACTGCCGAACGAGATTCTTCTGTTGTGTCACCGAGGCGAAGTGGCGAGTTTCCACAGTAGATTGAAAGCGGGCCAACCGAGTTACCATTTTGCTATGCTGAGTGGCGGCCTGCAGGAAAGAAAACTGTCATTATACATTGACATATAGTAATACTTGCGGTAAAGAGAAAGAGGAGAAGTAATAGATACCTCAGCCAGTAGTTTGCTCACTTGCTCGCATGGGCCTTGTACGCCCGACTGATTAAAGAATTTCACCTCCGAGGGGTGCCGAATTTACAGCAGGGACCCCAATGTGGCCTTCGGAGGAACAGGAAGGGAGGGGTCTTCCCCTTTAGAGGAGGAGGGAGGTCTGATACGGCGAAGGGGGGTGGGAACAGTTCTTGGGTCAGAAGGAACAGGAGCTTGGAGGGACTCTATATGAGAAGGTGGAGGTGAATTTTGTGCAGAGGGGGAGGAATGAAGAAAATGGGAGGGAGAATCCCCTCCTTGAAGAGAGGGAGAAGGGATAGGGGAGGTACTGCCTCCTCTTCTTGGCTCATAAATGGTTAGGGGCTGAGACCCTGGTTGAGCCGAAGATGAGGGGAGACAAGCCGATGAACTGGAGGCTCCTTTCTTGATGAGCCGTAGCTTTTTTCGAGGAGGTGATGGAGCTGCTGTGGATTTGCCTCTTTTAGTTGATGTCTTCTTCTTCTTGGCAGCCTCGATCGACTCCCCTTCCACCAAAGCCTTCTGCATCAGATTATCTACAAGATATACTGGTAAGAAAGATGAATGACCTAAAAAGGAAGTCACATTGCAGGATAAATTTCACCCTACCTACAGCAACCGAAGTCGTCAAAGGTAGAGGAGACAATCCAAAGTGGCTTAAGAGGGGAGTTTCTACCAGATGGTTTGAGCAGTAATGTAACTCTCCTAAAACTCTATACACTTAGGAAGGGACATTTTGTCCTCATTTCCGGAAGGGAGGCAATCGGGAATGTCTACCTTCCCAAGCATCTAATAGGTAAAGGCTCGAAGTCCGACAAAGAAGTATAGTGCTTCCCACCCTGTGGGAAGTAGGTGTTCACTGAATTGGCAATCAACGGCTAGATAAATAAAAGAGACCTGCCTTAGAAGACTTTAACTGGAAGAAGCAATGGAATATTTCGGGGGTCAAAGAGAGGTTCAAGTGTTGGAACACTATGTAGGCTCCCAATAGAATCCGGAAGGAGTTGGGGGTGAATTGGTTCAGGGGTAGTCCGTAGAAGTTTAGGAGGTCCAAATAGACCTGTGGTACCGGCAGGGATAAGCCGTTAAGAAATTGTTCAGAGAAAAAGCATGTCAAACCGGGAGGAGGATTATGAGGCCGATGTAGTTTAGTCGTGAAACAGCATTTTATAGAGGGGTCTATGTAGTCGTTCTTAATATTAAAGAAATAATGGTTACAATCTAACTGGGTTATGGTATGTTCATACCAGGTGGGTGAAGAGGTGGTCCTAGGAGCCATGGGTGTGAACAAAGCAGAACACTTACTCGGGGGTTAAAGAAGAATCGTGTGGGAAAGGAAGAACTGGGTCGCCGCAACGCCGCCGATGAGAATCACTGGAGAAGAAGAACAGACTGGATTGTCAAGCACACTAGACGATACCTAAAAGAAGAAGGCGAGAGTTTATATAGGGTTTTCCGCGATGACTCAGCTGCACAGAAGGAGAAGGAGAAGCGGAACCCAGGGGTCCAGCGGGCCTCCTTCAATATACTGGAGGAAGTTATAAGGGAACGGATGGATTTAAGTCGAGAAATGAAGAATAGGTCAGAAACTTTATGTACATTGGGAAAGTCAAGCTTATAACTTCGCTTGACTATTTTTCGGGGTTGACTAATGATACTACTGGTACCTTCTCTACATAATCCCCGATAGAGGGGTTAGCAGGTGACCCTAGATCCGATCCGAAATACACAGCTTCGCTAAGGAAGAAAAGGAAGATTGGCACGGGCGAATGTTAGAAGCCAGTGGCACGGGCGAATATCAGAAGCTATTGGCACGGGCGAATATCAAAAGTCATTGGCACGGGCGAATGTCAGAAGCCATTAGCGCGGCGAATATCGAAGCCATTAGCGCAGGCGAATGTCGAAGTCATTAGTGCACGGAGGGTTAGCGAAAGCAATCGACACGGCAAAGGAGAGACGGAAGGTGCTTTGCCAAGAGGTCGGTCCAATCTGATCAATACAAAGGGAACTTGACATGGGGAAAAGAGGAATTGGTTCGGGTTGATAAAAAGCCCTAGGGCTAGGTCACCTGTGGGCTATAGACCTAAACTAGCTTCCCTCGATACGGAAGGCTGAGGGACGTAGTCCAGCCTAGTTTCCCGAAAAATAGAGGAAAAGGTGTTAGGCAACGGCCTGGGAGGCCCCACACAATATTCCAAGGAGTCTTCACTCCTTATCTTTGTAACAGAATTATTCTCCAGGAAGAGGTGGTGGCCACGTGTACGATGGAGATAATCCACGACGTTACGATGAAGGAGGAGGGAGGATAAAAGGAAGGAGGCAAAGGGAGGAAAGGAGGATCCGCAATCGTTCCAACCCAGCAAGAGAGAAGAAGAGGCAAGAGGAGAAGGGAGAAAGAACAACCATCTCGCCGGAGAAGAAGGACGGAGATCTGTCATTGCTACATCTCTTGTATTTTCCTCATCTTGTAAGATCATTGTAAGAGGTCTTTCTCCTCCACCTGCGGAAACTTGCTTTCTGTAAAGGAGGACCTTCATAGTGAAAGTGCTTAGGCACCGCATCTGGTGAGAAAACTCACCTCCGTGAAGTAGGAATCCTCATTCCGAACCACGTTACATCTTGTGTCTGAATCTCGATTGCTGGCGTCAGTTTTTTGCGTTTCATCTACTTCATCCTCTTATTCTCTACTGATTACGGCCGGGGAGAATCCTCTGAGACCTCCCTCAGTGCTTCACTGCATTGAAAACGGAACGACCAGATTTTTTCCCATACCCGCATCAGTTATCAATTTTTACTGCAATGTAAAAAAAAAATATTTTTATAAAAATAGACGAATTGATATTTAAATGATAAAATTATTATCAGGTACAACAAAATAGAAGTAGAATTGAAAAAATAACTCATAGATAAATATATAGAAAACAGAATAAATATTTTCTTAGCCCTTTCTTTTCTTTGCCTTTTCTTCTGCCAAATAAAATGGAGAGAAAACCGGCAAATTTATGAAAGGTTTACCGTATCAATTAATATTGATATTTTACTATTTCCATGGGAGAGAAATATATTAGAGGCCCCCGTGGGAAGGGTCTTGTGGCTAGCACATGCAGATGTTGTATCATAGAACAACGGATCAATTCCTCGTAAATGCTAGGGTGTCGTCCCTCCATGCGCTAGTTATTAGTCTCAAGGGTCAAAGGGCTACCGTGATTTACCTCCCTTACGATGGTCCGGAGACGGACTGATAAGGGTCGTTAGGTTGACGGATTTCAACCTTTTGCATCATAGAAATACATTAGAGGATTAGTCCTACACATTTGGATTATAATTTATTTTTTTTGATATTTTACTTCATTTATTCATTTTTACTCTCTGACGGAAATATATATATAGAAAGAAAAATATTATTTACATAACTTATCCATCTAATCATGTGCACACTATAATCTAATCTTTAAATCATAAGGGATCGAATGATGAAAAATGAAGGTGCTCATGAATGAGTTGTGTATATAAATACACACACGAGTTTAATATATTGTGCATTGTGTAGTGCATAACTCGTATGCACTCGAGTATGTACAGTAATAGAAAACACAATGTTTCACCCTCGACATCGATTGCCGCTGAGTGGACATATTCTAGTCGCGATTCGACTGGAATTTGATTGTGGTCCCATCGACATCGAAATCCAATCAGATCGCATCAAATTTTTGATCGAATCGCGGTCGAAATCGACCGTGATGTTGGCGACTGCAATTTAGTAGGATTCCGACCACGATCTGACAGAATTTGACCGCGATCCGATCGAACTCCAATGTCGATCGAATCGTAGCTAGAATCGACTGTGATTGTGACTGCCAGTGGTTGCGACATTAGCGATCGCAATTTGACCAAATCCTGGCCCAATCTGATCGCAGTTTGGTCGGTCGGATGAACGGTGACGACTATAGAATCGAAAATATACTAAAGGGGGGAGGGTGAATAGCGTAAACTTTTTTTTTACTTTTTCACTAAAACCCGTAAGAGTTTGCAGCAGAAAAGTAAAAACAAAATAAAGACGCAAATTCTTTTTTACTTGGTTCACAACCGTAAAGCTGCTAATTTAAGGCACGCGATTCGAGATCGCTTATCGATGTACAATCCACTTGTCTATTTCTCGTTGAGATAAGAGGCTCGTTTCTTTACAAACGATATGGAACGGTAACAACCATATTGTCCTCTGAATATAAGTGCAGAAAGAAACAATACAAAAATTGAAAATAATACCAACTTAAGAATGATGAAATATAAACACACAGTTGTAGATGTAGCACTGAGGTTAAGCATCAAACACGAGAGTTGAATGCACACAAGCACTTGGAATTCATGATCTAGGGCTTCTGTCCAAAATTTCTTTTATAGACTTTTCCAAGCGCCTAGGCTCGTTCTAGGTGCCTCCGGTTCATCCATATCAGATCTGATTCAGTTGGGATTTATCGATTCCTAAGCACCTGGATGTTGACACGACACTTTCTAGTTTAATCTTGATCTCGCTTCGGTCGTTGATATTTATCTCTTTTCTAGTCGTCTAGACCTGGTCCAGGTGCATGGAATGCTGATGTGACTTCTTATTTTGGCTGATTAAATTTATCTCTTGTTCTGGTCAACTGGACTTGTTCAGTCACATAGACCTGTTCCAGTCGCCTGATCAGTCCAGTTGCTTGAACCTCATTTTGTTGCTAGAGATTTCATGTATTACAGAGTTAGCACAACATAGTAGTAATGATAGTCTTCAACTGTTCGATCTCAATTTTGATATTTTCTCAGAACCCTTAGTTGGATCAACGGCTAAGATTGTCCCTGTACCAAGGATGTGATCTTATAAATTACCAGCTCTTCTTGTCCAGAAGAACCACTTCATAAAAGGTCCTTACCTTCTTTATCTTTGCCAAACACTTGGTGCTCCAACCTATTTGGACTTTCCTATTTAGCCATCGATCCTCAAACCGCCCCAACTCTCTCTAATGTTCAAACTCCGCTAATCCACTAAGACTTTCTTTGCTTAATCAGGTTCTACAGACCTGCCAGGACTTTTACCCTTTTTAAGTCTTGCAAGCTTAACACTGTTGGTGCAATCGACCAAGTTCACGATTGACTGGACTCGAGTTTGACTCGAGCAGTATTTTGATGTTAGACAAAACATCTGACATGTGATTGTCATGGGAAGTCCAAGTGTATAGCCTTGGCCACATAAGTCCAAGTGTATAGCCTTGGCGGCCAAAGTCCAAGCATGGGCCTTGGCATTGGAAGTCCAACATGGAGTTAGCAAGGGAAGTTCAAGTGAGTAGCCTTAGTCACGTAAGTCCAAGTGTGTAGTCTTGGCGGTGAAAGTCCAAGTGTGGGGCTTGGCATTGGAAGTCCAACATGGAGTTGGCAAGGGAAGACCAAGTGTATAGCCTTGGCCATGTAAGTCCAAGTGTGTAGCCTTGACGATGAAAGTCCAAGTTATGGGTACTTGGAATTTGGGAAGTCCAAGGGGTGGTTTGGTGATGTAAGATCAAGTGGTAGTCTCAGGAGCGTAAGTCCATATATACCTTGGCAGTGTAGACACCGAGAGCATGACAATAGCCGAAGGAAGCACCTGGAGGCTAGCGTATGGATGAACAAGTCATGAATGACTTGGAGGGATCCGCGCATGGATGAATAAGTTGTTGATGTAGTAAGCATCACTCCTTAATTTTGATGTATGAACCACAGTTAAGAGTTAGGATCCACTTGTGATCTAATATAAGTGTTAAGTGTGCAGGCTTAATAGAAAGTCCTAGTAGGTCGTGTTGACCGGATACTAGACATGCATCTTGACAGATCAGGAGGTCCGGACACCAGGTATGAAGTCCAAATGGGTCGCGTGGATAGGACATCTGGCATGAAGACTGGTTGGGTCAGAAGATCGGACAATCGGCAAAAAGTCCAGCTGAGTCAGGCAGACCGGACATCTGGTGGAAGCCCTGGTGGATCAGATAGGATGTCAAGAATGGTAAGTCTGACAGATAAGCCTCAAGTGAAGAGGTAAGACCGAGTCCTCTTTAGGAGGACAAAGCTAGGCGTCGGTCTGACAAAAAGTCTGTGTGAGACTTAGTAGTCGAGATCGAGCAGTATTACTATTACTATCGTAATTCATATATCTTGTGCTAATCCTATTTTGCAGGGTCCAGTCGACTAGATGAATTCGAGTCGACTGGAGATGTATCAGTCGACTGGAAACCTATTTGGCAGGATAAGCTTGTGATCAAATAGAAATCGTGCGACGCAGATGGAAAGGGTTTGAGTCAACTGAAGAGGAAAATTTCCCGATGCGGAGCCGAATGATGTGGATTCAACTGAAGAGGATTCAGTCGACTGGAAGACCACGAATTCCATATCGACGGGTTGATGTGGAGTCGACTGGAATTCCAGTCGACTGGATAAAGTTTTAAAAGTTATGCTCGACCAGATCCAGACATCGAAATTCAAATACGTCGAAGTGCTTCCAAAATACTTACTCATCCGCTATACTTTGATTCCACGACAAGATGATCCTCCGACACTCTGTGACTACCTCTACGATTATCAAGTGTCAGTATAAAGTCTTGTAATCTCTTTACTTTATTGTTTCGCTTGTATACTTAATTCTCCGAGTGGGTAGTTTGTCATCTAACTCTATTATTTGTAAAAAGTGAAACCCTCCGAAATCGAGAATTCTCGAATCAGAGGATATTTAGTGAATTGTCCATCGAGGTAGCTCGCGGGAGAGCTACGGGGCTTGAAGTAGCAACCCAGTCAGGGTTGTGAACCAAGTAATCTGCTTGTGTTGGTAATTGTTTTTAGATTTCACTGTGTATTTTTATTAGAATAGAAAACTAGTCTAAATTATTAACCACCGAGATTCACCCCCTCTCTCGGCTTACACGATCCTTCAATTGGTATCAGAGTGGAGGCGCTCCGAATTTGTGCAATAACCATCGTTGAGCTTTATATTAATTTAGAATAATTTTAATTAATTTTTCTTACATTAGAATAATTTTAATTAATTTATCTTCCTTAGAATAATTTTAATTAATTTTCTTGCATTAAAACAATTTTAATTATTTTTTCTTGCAATAGAATAATTTTAATTAATTTTTCTTGCTTATTTTAATTAATTTTTCTCCCATAGTAAATTAAATTAATTTATGCACATTTAATTAATTAAATTAATTTTTTGTACACTTAATCAATTAAATTAATTTTCTGCGCATTTAATTAATTAAATTAATTTTTGCATTTAAAAATTATTTTCTACATTTAAAATCATTTTCTGCATTTAAAAATAATTTTCTATATTTAAAAAATCCTTAATATAATTTTCTGCATTTAAAAAATTACCATAATATTTTTTTAGTATTTAAAAAATTACCATAATATTTTTTCAGCATTTAAAAATTACCAAAATATTTTTTCAACATTTAAAACATTACTATAATATTTTTCAGCATTTAAAAATTACCAAAATATTTTTTTCATTTAAAAAATTTCCAAAATATTTTTCTGCATTAGATTTTTTTTTATTTGCTACAGTTAGTTTAATTTTTTAATAATCTTTGCTTAGAGTAAATTTCATTAACATTTGCAATTTAAATAATTCTTAATTATTAGAGGTAGGAATAATTCTTAATTTTAGTTAATTTAAAAAGAAATGTCACATTTAGAGGGTCTAAGCACCGTTCGCCCTCCTCTCTTTAACATAGAGGATTTTCCTTCTTGGAAGAGGCGAATGGAGTGTTTTTTGAAAATCGACCTAAAAGTTTTATTCTCGATTAGGAAAGAGTTAATAGCTTCGGTAAACGACTCGAGTAAGTTGTTAGATCTGGAGAAATAGACCGTAAACTTTAGGAAAAAGACTCAAGTCGATTATAAGGCTTTAAACACCTTGCAATGCGGACTTACAAATGATAAGCTAAATTGAGTCAGCTCCGTTCAAAATTCGAAAGAGTTATGGGATAAATTAATTAATTTACATGAACAAGCTAACTTGAGTCAACCCGAGGATGGTTTAATTTTGATGGCAGGAACGAACAAAAAATGAAAGAAATCCAAATCGAGAAAAAGAAAAAGGAAGAAAGCATCTGAGGCAAATTTGGTCAAGTCGTCATTGGAAGAGTCAGACGAGGAAATATCTAAGACATGCTTCGTAGCACTCATGGCAGATGACGAGTCTGAATTCAAATCAAGACATGAGTCCGAGTCTGAGACGAAAATCCGACAGCATCTCCCCTGTACGAGTGACAATATAAATCTTGAATACAAGGCCCACACGACCTACTATACATTGGTCAACACGACCGGAACAAAGACCATACATACATATCATAAATGGCCTCAGCCCAACAACCAACATAAATAAGGATTCTACAACTTCTAGACTCACCTCTTCTGTCATCTGAGCAAGAATACACAACCAAAACAAACCGAATAAAAAGTCTACAAGGACATATCAAGTACCACCAAAACATCCACTAACACATAATCAATCACAAATCCTAAACATGTCTTCTAGTCAAAAACCGAAACCATAAGACCAAATAAGACCCATTCGACGAGGGGGATTGACAGCTGGACTCTCCTGGACGTTTCAACCTGAAATAGATGTAAATTAACGGGATAAGTTCAACGAACTCAGCGGATATCAAGTCGACGTGCATAGTAAGCTATATCTAACAATAATAGTCATGTCAGTACAGTCTCCTGATCAATAATAGCAAAAATACAAGGAAAAGTTGAGAAAAGACTGTACATACCTGAATCTCCTATCCTGACATAGGAGTACGAGCCATACTAGCAGAAATAAGGTCGTCAAACCAAATACAAAATGTATCCTATATGCATGTCAATCATATGCAACATCCAAGGCAGCAATCAAAATGCAGCAAACACAATACAAATGTTATCCATGCAAAATGCATGCGATGCAAATGACATGGTCACCCCTAACGCCAGTCAACCGCCTAACATGTGATGGTGAAGCCGAGTGGGTAGGGCTATGACAACTGTGCACTCTGCCATCACTGCTTCTGAGTGACCGAGTGGACAGGATGCTGTCGGAGTACACCTATCCTCCTGCCCCAAACAGAGTGGGGGAGCAATGCTCTCATCTCCCGGTGTCGTAGACCAGAGGAGGGATCCCTGCCCGCTACCACGCTGCCTCGTCGCTACCCATGAGCGGACCAGCGGAGCCTGACAGAGCTACTGCACACACCCTCCTGATATACCACTAACCCATGAGTGGCAGCGTGTGCAGATCATGTAACTGGCTGTGGGCTCAACTACAAAGGAACCCCGTCCAGCTAGCATGCAATCATGTAAGATGGTGCATGATACTAAAGCATGTAATACCAACTAAAATACCTATCCGAATAATATGCACAACCAATAAGTACATATCAATGATCCAAATAAAACAGGGAAGGTATAACTATAAACTGATCAAATGCATGTATCGAGTAGGCACAATAACATACAGAGCAGATAAACATGAAAATTATTGCAAGCTATAACTAACTAGTATATCAACATGACTATATCAAAAAGATAAGTCAAAATACCCGCCTGCTATGAAACTCGTGATAACTATCTTCACACCCGGGGTCCTGTCTCGTGATCGAAACCTGCATATAACGACCATTATGATTAAGTTATATCATTTTCCAATAATCGAATAAATCGATTCATTAACCCATTAACTGGTCCATCAATTCACTAACAAATGGATTATGATCTAACTCTCTTACCTAATCATTTGTTAACATAAATCCATATCCTGAACCTTACCAATATAACAACTTCTTCCATTAGTTATTAACCAACAACCCAATAGTAGCTTAGTTAATCAAGTTCTGCAATAGAGTACTCCCATTTACTTCCTTACCCCCATATACATGTACCAACATCAAAGAAACCGACTCCATATCAGATTAGATACATAAGCAGTCACATACCACCATTTTCTCAATCTACACTCACAATAGATCCATAGCCGAAACTTATCATCAGACAATCCAAGGCTCAAGATCACTTTCCAAATATCACAACCCTCACACACTGACCACCGTCCAACTTGCTCTACCAAAGGAAAACCCACCCCAAATCAACCAATTTAATCTATTCACAGCTCCTTCACGAGTATGTACAGAACACCACCAATAAAATCTCCAAACATAAACATCACAACCAACTTAAACAACCCAACCAACTCAAACTCGTAGCCAACTCCACCGATAAAAAATCCAACCGCATATAACAAAAATTAACCACCATATGCACAAAGTCGACAAGGTTGGAACCTCCCCCCAAATCCACCTGTCATTAAAAACCACTGCCAAACTAAACCCCTGTTCAACCAAAAGAAAACCATAGTAGAGATTTCAATCTCGTCCAAAATTTAGGGAAAGAACAGCCTTACCTTTGCTCTGACGATCACCGATCGTAAAACCCCCCCTCAATCTGACGGTGGAAGGGCGTTGCGACGGTGACAGCTCTTGCTCGCGAGGTAGGACGCGAGGAAGAGGTGCTGCCCTCGCTCGGTCATGGGCACCGCCGAGGCGAATAGCTCACCGTCGCTTGCCGCGAGGAGAAGGCGACAGTGAGTCGACGGTGGGAGGTTGAGGGCGGCGAGCGGGCGGAAGCTGCGGCTGCTGGCCGCGTGGCGCGACAAAAGTACTCACGATCGAGACAGGAAGATGCGGGGAAACCGTTAGGCGCGAAGAGGCGAAGTCGCAGTGAGGAAAGACTCGCGCTACGGCTGGGAGAGGAGTTATCGCGAGGGAGAAACCGACGGAGCGGTGCATCGGGGAAAGAAAAAGAAGAAATAGAAAAACCTAGGTTTTCTATTTAAAACCTTAGGTCAGATGATCCAAACAGGCATTTTAAAAGTCTATTTTTCTTATCCCCGTAACTACCCTATACAAGCCCCGTTTAAATCCAGAAAAATTCTGAAAAAATTCCTAAAATACTCCAAAAATTCCACAAAAAATTCCTAGGATTATTTTCCCTAAATTTTGGCCATTAAATTTAGTATTTTAAATTTCAGTATTTAACAACTCGGTCCTAAAAAGGCAAGTAGAAGATATAATCGGATCGTTGGAGAGGTTCACATCGGGCTCTAAGTATCTCAACATGATGCTTGGGTCTCAACGAGTCGTGTGTTGGGTTTTCGGCATCGCGATGAGTGTGTATTCGAACATGTTTCGTAAACATGTGCACAGCGGAAGAAATAAAAATAATAAATCTAATTTATTACAATACACACACCACACGCATGCATAATACAACATATATAGACATAACCGTAGTTTCAAATTTTGCAATAAAAGGAAATTTATTCTACGTATACCTGACGTATCACGTGTAGCGGGGAAGACATCAACCGGAGCGATCCTCGCTAGAATCGCCTCTATCCGTATCGACGCCGAGTATCTTTGGGATGACTTCACAAAGTCACGAGCCTCGTCTTCGTACGAGTCACTAGTCTCGTGTCGAAGACGATGTGATCGAGAGAATATCACAATCCGAATCAAAATTCGGATTCAAAACGAGTCCTCAAAAACTCGCTTCTCCGGAGAGGTATTCGTCAACCGTTTGACGAATCCTTCGTCCTCCACCTATGAGGATTATCGGAGATCGAATCCCTGGCAAAGTAGCCGCTGTCGGATCTCCAAACGTTGTCCAAACGACGCTCCGACATGAAGGAAACAAGCTGTCCAGAAAACTGGACAGCTTGATGGAGGAGTTAGCGCCGGCCAAAGGGAAGAGGGCCAACTAGTCCTTGGTCACCGGAGGGTCGCCGACTGAAGCTTGGACGCCAACAACAACTTGGACGGTGACACAAGGGTGGGCGGCGACTAGGGTTTGGGCGCCGACCATAAGAGGAGAAGGAGAGGGGCGGCAAGATTGGATTAGGTTTTCACAAAACCCTTAAGCCCTATTTTTATAGAGAACAAATTCTCCTAATGGTTATTAGTTCATAACCAAAAACTCGTTAACCCGCTCCATTAATTTTAAGTTAAAACGAACCGAACCAACTTTAGTTCATTCGTTTAAAACAAACCAAACCCCTTTGGTTTATTCTCCACCATTGGATTAGAACCAAACCAATTTGGTTCATCCATCATGTCTTCATAAGACACGACTCATCCATGCTTCCATTGTGACTAAAACGATTTCATGCTTGATCCTTGTTTGGTCCAACCAAACCTAGTTTCTCTTGGTCTGAGAATCTCATTCTCAAGCTCATTTTAAATCCTTTGGATTACTCTCGTTGTGCGTGTGACCAAATAGGTTCTCGGTTTATGTTGGTCGTCTATAATTAACCATTAATTATAGAGCGATCATGAGTGACACCTAGTAGTACATCATGATCCCCAATTAACCGAAAAGATCAACGATTGATCCAGAACTATTTCTGAAACCCTTCAGCAGCTATAATGAATCGTGCCACATTCCTTTCACTCATCTTATACCCACTTGGTTCAGGACATGGTCTATAGTGTCAGTCTCCACTAGGTTGACTACGTCACACCTAGCCCAAGTATTATTTCCTTGTCCTACAGATTCTAGTTACTGCACATGTATCCAAGAGTATCTTAATCTAAACATGTAATGCTTTGGCCAAAGACTTTAGTAACAATCCGACGAGAGGCTATGGGTATACATCTCCTCGTAAGGAGTGGTGAATCCTTTATAGGCTATTCAAACACCTTCGATCACTTCGACTTATACCCAATCATCCCGGGTCCACATCTCCTCAGAGATGCTTGCTTAAGATGTCAAAGCATAAGTCTTCATGATCAAGATGACTTGAATACCGCAAGTCAAAGGAACATCGCACTTAAGTTGCAGTAAGAACTTCATTGACATATCCATATATGCAGAGAATCATATGAAATTTTACAGTTGGTCACTCCAATGAACTAGTTACCATAACTAGCATCCGCGATTAACTCCGGACATCACAATGTCTCCAGCCAGTGAGAATCAGTGCTTGGATACACCAAGGAGTATACCTCGTGCTAGTCTCGACAGAATTGATGTTGTCCAAATCCATCAATTCATCGACTAGGGATAATTCCGATACATCACAATTACACATATAGAGATACTCACTAGTTGTGATCCAATCACAAATTTTCTCATGCTGTGAATCGTATCGTGGACATTCAGTAAATGAGTTTAAGATCTAATCAAATACATGGAAATATATATACTCAAATAGTGAATCTTCATTTATCATATAAATGATTCAATCATAAGGCGATTGCCTTAGGATATCTCTCATATATTACTAACAAACTCTCACTTGGCCTAATGTCAATCGCTACGGTATCCAATACCATAAGCTCTAACATGACCCTCAAACTTACTTTGAGGTAATGCCTTAGTCAAAGGATTCGCTAAGTTCCTTTCAATGGGGATTTTCTCGATTTGTATTTCCTTCCTACTAATGATCTCTCTGATCAGATGATAGCGGCGAAGCACATGTTTGGATCGTTGATGAGACCTTGGCTCTTTCGCCTGTGCAATTACTCCATTGTTGTATCGCGATGAACGGTATTGCTTCAATGATGGCTGGAATCACACCAAGTTCATAAATGAACTTCTTGATCAAGCAGCTTCCTTTCTTGCTTAGAAGTGCAATGTATTACTGCCTCGGTGGTAGAATCAGCTCTGTCTTGTTTGGAACTTTTCAACTCGCTGCGCCCCCGTTCAAAGTGAACACGTATCGGTGAGACACAGAATCATCCTTATGCATGCAGGCGGCATCAGTATGCAGCGTATCACCATGTCCCCTTCTCCATATATTAGGAACACATCCTTAGTTCTTCTCAAGTACTTAAGGATCTTCTTAACAACCACCCAATGATCCATTCCTGAATCAGACTGGTATCTACTCGTGACACTCAGAGCATACGATACATCGGGTCTCGTACATAACATAGCATACATGATAGATCCTATTGCGGATGCATAGGGAATCTTACTCATGCAAATCCTCTCGTCTTCTGTGCGCGGACACATAGACTTTGAAAGGTGTATCTCATGCCTGATGGGAAGGAAACCTTTCTTGAATTCCAACATGCCAAACCTCTTTAGCACTCGGTCTATACATGTAGACTGAGAAAGACCAAGCAACCGTTTCGATCTATCTCTATAGATCTTAATCCCGAGGATGTAGGTTGTTTCTCCCAAGTCTTTCATGGAGAATGTCTTGGACAACCAAATCTTAACTGACTGTAAGACAAAAACATCATTTCCTATAAGTAATATGTCATCGACATACAATACTAGGAACACGACTGCACTCTCACTAACCTTCTTGTACACACAAGGTTCGTCTGGATTTTACGAGAAATCAAACTTTTTGATTGTCTCATCAAAACGGATATTCCAGCTCCTGGATGCTTGCTTCAATCCATATATGGACCGTCGCAATTTGCATACCTTAGTTTTATCAACCGATGTGAAACCTTCAGGTTGTATCATATACACGTCCTCGAACAGGTTTCCATTAAGGAAAGTTGTTTTCACATCCATCTGCCATATCTCATAATCATAATGAGCCGCTATGGCCAGGAGCATCCAAATAGATTTAAGCATAGCTACCGGCGAATAGGTTTCATCGTAATCAACACCTTGCTTTTGACGATATCCTTTCGCCACCAATCTAGCCTTATAGGTAATCACATTACCATCCATGTCGATTTTCTTCTTGAAAACTCACTTGCACCCTACAGGCTTTATGCCTTCAGGTGGGTCAACCAAGTTTCAAACTTGATTTTCATACATGGAATTCATTTCCGACTTCATGGCTTCAAGCCACTTATCCCTTTCTGAATTTGTCAGAACTTCTTCATAACTGGTAGGCTTCTCATCGTCAATGAGTAACACGTCGTTCGATTCACTTACGAGAAATCCATATCTCTCAGGAATATTGCGTGTTCTACCAGATCTACAAAGATGTAGTGTCTCAATAGGTCCAGTCAATGGCTCATCCCTATGAGTTATTGGCTGTTGTGCTTCACCAGGTATCTCATCAATATCTATTTGAGTCTCTCGAGCCTCCTCAAGCTCGACGACACTCCCACTGTTTTCTTGCAAGAAACTCTTTCTCTTGAAACACAGCATGCCTTGAAACAAACACCTTTTGTTCCACAGGATGATAGAATTGGTAACCCCTTGTTTCCTTAGGGTATCCAATAAATAGACATTTATCAGACTTAGCATCCAATTTGTCTGATACAGTCTGCTTCACATAAGCAGGACAACCCCATATCTTCAAGTAAGATACATAAGGTTTCTTACTATTCCATATCTCATATGGAGTAGTAGAGACTACCTTGGTTGACATTCTGTTTAACAAGTAAAAAGCTGTCTGAAGTGCATAGCCCCAAAAGGACTTGGGAAGATTCACATGATTCATCATTGACCTGACCATGTCCAACAAGGTCCGATTATGCCTCTCAGATACACCATTATATTGTGGTGTATATGGCGGAGTCCATTGAGACAATATACCATTGTCTCTTAGATAATCTAGAAACTCTTGACTTAAGTATTCACCACCTCGATCCGATTGAAGTATTTTTAATACTCTTATCATGTTTCTCTACTTCATTTCTGAATTCTTTGAACCTTTCAAAGGCTTCAGACTTGTGTTTCATCAAGAACACATACCCAAACCGTGAGTGATCATCGGTGAAGGTAACGAAATAGCTATAGCCTCCCAAAGCTTGAGTTGACATAGGTCCACATACATCAGTATGTATTAGACCTAGCAACTCTCCCACTCGTTCACCTTTTCCTGTAAAAGGTAACTTAGTCATCTTGCCTTTTAAGCACGATTCGCATGTATCGTATGAATTTAATTCAAACGATTCTAGAATTCCACATCGGTGTAATTCGGACATGCGTTTCTTGCTTGCATGGCCAAGACGACAATGCCACATATAGGAGTCTAATTGATTATCCTTTCGAGCATGCTTATTGCTCGCTTCGATATTGAGAACGTCACTGGATACGTCCAACGTATAAATACCATTGCTTAAAGTTCCAGTCCCATAAAGAACTCCATTTAAAGTTATGTAACAACAATTGTTACTAAAAGTCAAATGGTACCCATTTCTATTTAAACAAGAAATAGAAATGATGTTCTTTATCAACGAAGGAACATAAAAGCAATTGTCCAGTTCTAAGACAAGTCCTGCAGGGAGTTTCAACAAATACATTCCGATGGCGAGTGCAGCAACCTTTGCTCCATTCCCAACACGTAAATTTGACTCTCCCTTGACGAGTCTTCTTCTATTCCTTCGCCCATGTATGTCATTACATATATGTGAGTCACACCCAGTATCCAATACCCAAGTGTTTGAGGAAATAGAATGACAATCAATAACGAAGATATCTGAAGAAGATCAGGCATCCGATGCCTTATTCTTCTTCACGAACTCAAGATAAATCTTGCAATTTCTTCGCCAATGACCCTCTTTGCCATAATGATGGCAAGTGCCCTTTTGAGCTGGTTCTGCCTTTTTAGCCTTTTTCTTCCCCTTCTGCTATTCCTTTGACTTCCTCTTAGAACCTTTCTTCAAGGAATCAACTTACAACACCGTCCTCTGCTCATGCTTCACAGAAGACTCCACAGTCTTCAGCATGTTGAGCAGTACCACAGATGAACCTTCTTGCATCTCAGAGGTGAAGAGGAGCTTGGAGACTTCGAACCTTTCGAATCTCACTTGCTCATCAACCAACTCATAAAGATGAAAGACTATGGTATGAGCATCCATATGCTCATGCTGCTTCCGCAGCTCAGGTACCATCGTGGCTAGCATGATGCAACTTGCCATTTCAAAATTAGTCACATGTTTCTGATAGGCCAACAATTGGTCCAAAGTTGCATTGTCACTAGGACGGGCGGGAAGAGGCGCTTCGAGGACATTTGCAAGCTTTTCAACCTTGAGAATAATTCTAAAGTTTCTAAGTCAGTCCAAGAAGTTCGGCCTAGTCAATTTATTCGAATCCAAAATGGAACGCAAATTCAAAGACATCATGATCAATAGATTAACTTAGAAATACAAAACGAGCATATATGAGAAAGATGATTTAAAATGCATCAATATACATTCATAAATCCCATTCATTTTTCGAATTTCAAAAACCCCAAAATCACTTCGGGAGATCATAGGTCCATCTCCGAATGGGCTGATATCCATCATAGATATGAACAACCTTGGAGAGAGTCCAACAAGTCATTCATAGCTACGATGGTAGATATCAAATATACCGATTGCATATCACATATATGCAACTATCACAATGTGCTATCAACTAATTGAATGTTCACACATACATCGGGTTGTTAACTCATTAACAAGTATGCATCATATGCATAGCACCCAACTTCACCTCCCTTCACATCGACCTTGGAGAGAGTCCAACAAGCCGATGCTCCAGGTTAAAGTCAACCCATTAATCAAGACAGTTTTAATATGATTAGAGTACATTCAACCAATTAGCCCGGCTTGGAGAGAGTCCAACAACCAAAGCTAACGATTGACCTCTGACTCTTACCATATTAGTATTAAACTTTCCATGGTTTGAACATGTTCGGGTTCGAGCCGGGCTTGGAGAGAGTCCAACAACCCAAACAAAAAACGGAACTTTGGTTCTAACCATATTAATGGAAGGTGTAGGATTTAATATTGAGTAAGGGTTTTTATGTCTCATCCTTTTTGCATGCAAATAACAATTATCTACATGACATACATCTACATGTCACGATACGCATGACATAATGATATGCATCTAATGCAATTACATGACATACAATTATGACATGTAGAAAATTTTCTTATATGTCATAACTATTTATGGAAATAAAATATGTTTGAGATTTGATTCTCCAAATCAAATCATGATTAAATTAGGAATCAAATTTCCAAATCTAATCACATATTTTATTTGTGGAAAGTGTTGATTAAGGAAAGTCAATTTAATAAACAAATTTCCTAAATCATCAAAACTACTTATGGAAATAAAATTAGGAAATAAATTTTCAAATCTAATCAAATATTTTATTTATGGAAAATATTAATTTCCATAAATACTTCTAACTTTCCAAAAGTAGAAGATTTCCATAAATACTTCTAGACTTTCCAAAATTAAAAATTTCCATAAATACTTCTAACTTTCCAAAAGTAGAAGATTTCCATAAATACTTCTAGACTTTCCAAAATTAAAAATTTCCATAAATACTTTTAACTTTCCAAAAGTAAAAAATTTCCATAAATACCATTATAACTATCGCAAAACAATTTTACGATTATGTCGAAACACAACCTGGGCTCTGATACCACTGTTGGGTTTCCGGCACCGCGGCGAGTATGTGTTCGAACATGTTTCGTAAACATGTGCACAGCGGGAGAAATAAAAATAATAAATCTAATTTATTATAACACACACACCACACGCATGCATAGTACAACATGTGTAGACATAACCGTAGTTTCAAATTTTGCAATAAAAGGAAATTTATTCTACGTATACCTGACGTGTCATGTATAGCGGGAAAGACATCAACCGGAGCGATCCTCGCTAGAATCGCCTCTATCCGTATCAACGCTGAGTATCTTTGGGATGACTTCACAAAGTCACGAGCCTCGTCTTCATACGAGTCGAAGACGATGTGATCGAGAGAAGATCACAATCCGAATATAAATTCGGATTCAAAACGAGTCCTCAAAAACTCGCTTCTCCGGAGAGGTATTCATCAACCGTTTGACGAATCCTTCGTCCTCCACCTATGAGGATTATCGAAGATCGAATCCCCGGCATAGTATCCACTGTCGGAGCTCCAAACGTCGTCCAAATGATGCTTTGACACGAAGGAAACAAGCTGTCCAGAAAATTGGACAGCTTGGTGGAGGAGTTAGCGCCGGCCAAAGGGAAGAGGGCCAGCTAATCCTTGGTCACCGGAGCCAAGGAGGATCACCGGAGGGTCGCCGGCTGAAGCTTGGACACCAACAATAACTTAGATGGCGGCACAAGGGTGGGCGGCGACTAGGGTTTGGGCGCCGACCACAAGAGGAGAAGGAGAGGGGCGGCAAGATTAGATTAGGTTTTAACAAAACCCTTAAGCCCTATTTAACCCGCTCCTAATGGTTAGATGGGTTTTTGGTTATGAACAAATTCTCCTAATGGTTATTGGTTCATAACCAAAAACCCATTAACCCGCTCCGTTAATTTAAGTTAAAATAAACCAAACCGATTTGGTATGTTTTAAGTTAAAACGAATCGAACCAACTTTGGTTCATTCGTTTAAAACAAACCAAACCCCTTTGGTTTATTCTCCACCATTGGATTAGAACCAAACCAATTTAGTTCATCCATCATGTCTTCATAAGACACGACCCATCCACGCTTCCATTGCGACTGAAACGATTTCATGCTCGATCCTTGTTTGGTCCAACCAAACCTAGTTTCTCTCGGTCTGAGAATCTCATTCTCAAGCTCGTTTTAAATCCTTTGGATTACGCTCGTTGTGCGTGTGACCAAATAGGTTCTCGGTTTATGTTGGTCATCTATAATTAACCATTAATTATAGAACGATCATGAGTGACACTTAGTAGTACACCATGATCCCTAATTAATCGAAAAGATCAACGATTGATCCAGAACTATTTCTGAAACCCTTCAGCAGCTACAATGAATCGTGCCTCATTCCTTTCACTCATCTTATACCCACTTGGTTCAGGACATGGTCTATAGTGTCAGTCCCCACTAGGTTGACTACGTCACACCTAGCCCAAGTATCATTTCCTCGTCCTGCAAATTCTAGTTACTGCACATGTATCCAAGAGTACCTTACTCTAAACATGTAATGCTTTGGCCAAAGACTTTAGTAACAATCCGACGAGAGACCATGGGTATACATCTCCTCGTAAGGAGTGGTGAATTCTTTATTGACTATTCAAATACCTTCAATTACTTCGACTTATACCCAATCATCCCGGGTCCACATCTCCTCAGAGATGCTTGTTTAAGATGTCAAAGCATAAGTCTTCATGATCAAGATGACTTGAATACCGCAAGTCAAAGGAACATCGCACTTAAGTTGCAGTAAGAACTTCATTGACATATCCATATATGCAGAGAACCATATGAAGTTTTACAGCTGGTCACTCCAATGAACTAGTTACCATAACTAGCATCCACGATTAACTCCGGACATCACAATGTCTTCAGCCAGTGAGAATCAGCTGTTTGGATAGACCAAGGAGTATACATCGTGCTAGTCTCGACAGAATTGATGTTGTCCAAATCCATCAATTCATCGACTAGGGATAATTTTGATACATCAAAATTACACATATAAAGATACTCACTAGTTGTGATCCAATCACAAATTCTCTCATGCTGTGAATCGTATCGTGGACATTCAGTAAATGAGTTTAAGATCTAATCAAATACATGAAAACATATATACTCAAATAGTGAATCTTCATTTATCATATAAATGGTTCAATCATAAGATGATTGCCTTAGGACATCTCTCATATATTACTAACAACGTGTACAACAAGTCCGGACTCGGATACAAGGCTAAGGACACATATAGATCATACATGTCCTTGTTTAATAGAAATACTAAGGGTCGAGTCTAAGCTTGGGTTCCTAAGACTAGCTTAGTCAATCAAGTTGGACCGAACCAATTTTGGATTCCCAAAAAACAAGTTTACTTAGTGAATAAGACCCAACAAAGCTACTATGCAGGGGGAGCTAATACGTTGATTGTTTCCTTAATTAGATAAAACACTTGCATGTTTTAGTTTACTTTACTTGCTTAATTTAGAATGAACTAGATAGGAAACAAAGTAGTTTAAACTTGAACGACCTGGTACTAAGACAAGTGAACTGATAGTAAATTAGAGAAGCTCTTTGAAGTGCATGTTTAGGAAGTGGTCGTTGCTCCGATATTCAAGAAGGCTATGTGCCTCGCCACGACCTGGTGCACTAAGTCGAGTGGAACTAACTGAAGCTAACTCACTAAGTCTTTAACTAGTTAGACCAAGGCTTAGTCTAAAGTGAATCAAGTACTTGATTCCTTTATTGACTTTGTCTAGGAAGTGGTCGTTGCTCCGATAACTAAGAAAGTCATGTGCCTCGCCACAACCTGGAAGTCAATACTGGAAAAACCTACTTGACGAGCTCAAACCAAGTTTGAATCTAACACAAGTTCAAAAAACTTTGAAATTGCTCATAAAATTAAGATAAATGAAATTCTCATCTCACAAAACTCATAGAAATAAGTGTATTGAAAACCTAGTTTGGGTGAGATGATTAAGATCTTAATTAAGATTAATTTAGCTTAACTTAACCTAATAAACTTAATTAATTTACCTTAACAACTTAACTTAATTAAACTTAACAACTTAACTTAATTAAACTTAACGTCCTAACTTAATTAAACTTAACAACAACTTAATTAAACTTAAAAACAACTCAACAACAACTTAACTAAACTTAACAACTTAACTAAACAATTAAACTTAACTTAACGTAACTAAACTTAACTAAACAACCTAGCCTAACCAATTTAATTGATTCAACCCCAATCAACATATTCAACTGAATTCCAATCAACTCAACTTTAATTCTAAGAGAATCAATATAATTAAGGGGGAGTTAAGATATATTATAATTTTAGGGGGAGTTAAACATTTAAAATTTTATTTTGAAAAGAAATTAAGTATAAATATAACAATGATACTTTAAGGGGGAGATCAATAATCTAAGGCGAACCTAAAATATTGTGCTAAATTATGATATTCTTTAAAATTATGGTGGAATTGGATAAGAAATATTCTTATGGGGAGAAAAAAAATTAAGGAGAAGTTTCAAAATGCTAATTAAGGGGGAGAAAAACTTATGCTTGAATGCTCTTTGAAAAGCTTAAATAGTGTCAAGTTTATTAGACTTAAATTAAGGGGGAGAAAAGCTTAAGCTTGAATGCTCTTTGAAAAGATTAAATAGTTTAAAGTTTATTAGACTTAAATTAAGGGGGAGAAAAACTTACTTTGAAAGGATTAAGTCTTAAAAAGCTTAAATATTTTTAAAAATTATTACTTAAGTTTTGATGTATTGAAAGAAAACAATTAAATATTATAAGTTTATTCAAGGGGGAGTTTTGAAAAACTTTAAAAAGTTAGAAATTTTTAAAAAATTTTGAAATTTAAAAATATGTTTATTCAGGGGGAAATTTGAAAAATTTTAAAATTCTTTAAAAAATTTTGAAAATAAAGTTTTTATTCAAGGGAGTTTTTGAAATATTTAAAAAATTTGAAAAATATAAATATTATTCAGGGAGTGTTAAAAAGTTACAAATTTTTAAGTTTGAAAATTTTTATAGTCCGACAATTTTTGAAGTTAGAAATATTGTTAAAAAGCTTAAATTAAGTTTTTGTATTCAAATTCGTTGGTGAAAGTTTTAAAACTTAATTTTTGAGCTTGTAAAATTGTTATTTTAAATCTCCACTACATTAAGTTGGCTTATTTTTTTAACTCAATCCTTATTTTGATGTTTGCAAAGGGGAAGAGAAGAGATATAAAATTATAAACTTAAAATGTTAAGAGAATGCAAAACTTTGATAAGGACCTATGTATCTTATACATGGTTAAATTCATGCATGACAAAAGTTATTAGTTCATTTCTTATATATGTCAAAATATGAAGATTGATATTTAATTCTCCTAACTTTAACTGATGTGTTGTCATATATCAAAAAGGGGAAGATTGTTGATGCAGTAAACATCACTCCTTAATTTTGATGTATCAACCACTGTTAAGAGTTAGGATCCACTTGTGATCTAATATAAGTGTTAAGTGTGCAGACTTAACAGAAAGTCCTAGTAGATCGTGTTGACTGAATACTAGGTGTTGGAACGTTGGTGGCCGACTAGAGGGGGGTGAATAGCCCTCTTCGTTGTAGAATGGAATTCGATAGTTCGTTCGTCTACACGTTAGGGTTAGCACAACGGAAATAAAAACTAAACAACAATAAAGATAAGCAAGACAAAATCAATGTTAACAAGAAGATATAACGTGGTTCACGACCCTATACTGCTAATCCACGGTCCGATTCGTCTCCGGTGAATCACTCCGAAACCAATCCAATATGGTCTCTCCCTTTAGCCAAAGCAAGGTGGAGGTAAACCTTCTTACAATGCAAAACACTTCTTCTTACAATAAGATTGAAGTAAGAACAATAAGGAGTTTAAAGTTTGTGGAGCACTTGGATGATCGTTTGAAGCATAAGAATTAACCTCCCCAAGTGTCCAAAGACCCCATTTTATAGAGAATAACTCATTCTTCCCGTTGGGCGCCTGACAGTCGACTGATGCCCCGATCAGTCGACTGCTTCTTTAGTCGTTGCCCAATAACGGCTTCTTCCACGTTGGATTTCATCCAACGACTCCCACATCAGTCGACTGATCATCCCATCAGTCGACTAATGGAGCTATGAGTCGAGTGCCGGAAGTGAGCACTCGACTGATCAACATTCTGTTCCCGAAACCCTTGCGACCAGTCGACTGATGTCATCATCAGTCGACTGGTGGTTTCGTCAGTCGATTGTCAATCCTTGGCAGTCAACCGATGGGACACAAAATGGACTCGAACACCAGTCGAGTCACAGTCGACTTAGAGCAGTCGACTGCCATGACATGGCAGTCGACTGATGCCGGGTAAACCTCAAACTTTACATCCGTTTGAGCGTCCGACGGTCAGGTAAACCTCAACCCTTTTGGTCGAGCCTCCGACACTTAGCCATTTCGGCCAAGTTCACTTAATGAGCTACTTACATTTCACTCATTCTCTCATTTCACTTGAAGTCCCTCGCCGAAGCTCTCTTCGTTCATGGCCACGTCCCTCGGCAGCACCAAGTGCACGACTTCGCAAAGCTCCTTCGCGTCTCTTGCCCTCGAAGTCTGCTTCCTTGACTTCGCTTCAAGTCATCTCGTCCGGCAGTCCCTCGGATGCATCAAGAGCACGACTTCGCAATGCTGCTTCGCCGACTCAAGCACGAGGTTGTGAGTTGGTGAAACTTGCCAAAGCTCCATGTGCGAATTACTAAGTCCTTCAAGACTCCAACGCACATATAAAATCCATATCAAACCTAATTTAAACCTTTTGTCACACACATCAAAACCATATCACTAGGTTGATTGCCCTAACACTAGGCACACATCTTAACAGATCAGGAGGATCGGACACCAAGCATAAAGTCTAGACGGGTCACGTGGACCGAATATCTGGCATGAAGACCGATTGTGTAACGACCGGGCCCCTGTTGGCGGAATTCGGTGACCCCTATTGGTCAACGACCATCGCCCCTGTTGGCCCGTCGTTACTCACCTGGACTTCCCACCCCTGGAAGTGGGTTTTTGCCTTCCCCAGGATTCGAACTCTAGACCTCCACGTTAAGTACTAAAGTTTATGAATCCTGGTAACCAAGTGATCCAGGATCACTTGGTTACCAGGATTCATAAACTTTAGTACTTAACGTGGAGGTCTAGAGTTCGAATCCTGGGGAAGGCAAAAACCCACTTCCAGGGGTGGGAAGTCCAGGTGAGTAACGACGGGCCAACAGGGGCGACGGTCGTTGACCAATATGGGTCACCGAATTCCGCCAACAGAGGCGATGGTCGTTGACCAATAGGGGTCACCGAATTCCGCCAACAGGGGCCCGGTCGTTACAATAAAAAGGCGCCTTTTTATTGTAAATTGCTAGATTGTTTTGGATGTGAGTCAAGGTAGCATTGGTCGGAGGTTGGACTGGCTGCAGTGTGATTGGGATAGGTTGTACAAGATTTTGGGCAACGGTTAGGTTGTTAATTGGTTTAATGGTCGATAGGGATTGATGTGTAAACTTGTTTAGGTTATGTGGGTAACTAGATCAATTTAGTTGATCGGGTTACGAAGTCGATGTAGGATTCGATTCGATCAGTCTTTGTATGATTGTACTTAATCATAACGGTTGTTTTATGCAGATTTCGGTCACGGGACAGGTCCACGGGCGTGAAGATAGTTATCACGAGCATTATATAAGGCGGGTACTTTGACTTATCTTTTAGATATAGTCAAGTTGATATGTTAGTTAGGATAGCATGCAATAATATTCATGTTTATATGCCTAGTATGTTTTGTGCCTATTGATACATGCATTGGATAGAATATGATAATATCTCCCTGTTTTATTTGGATCATAGTACTTGGATTAGGGATATGTACATACTGATTGTACATATTATTCGGATATATATTTTGAGTAGGATTTACATGCTTTAGTATCATGCACCATCTTGCATGATTGCATGCTGGCTGGACGGGGTTCCATTATTGTTGAGCCCGCAGCCAGTTACATGGCCTGCACACACTGCCACTCATGGGTTAGTGGTACATCAGAGGTGTGTGGATTGCTCACGAGCTCCTCCGTCCGCTCATGGGTAGCGACGAGGCAGCGTGGTAGCGGGCAGGGATCCCTCCTCTGGTCTATGACACCGGGAGATGAGAGCTTAGCTCCCCCACTATGTTTGGGGCAGGAGGATAGGTGTACTCAAGATCCATCCCGTCCACTCGGCCACTCAGAGCATGATGGCGAGTGCACAGCTTGTCATAGCCCTACCCACTCCTGGCTTCACCATTGTGTGTGGCCGATCGGCGTCGTGGGTGACCATGTCATTTCAGACATGCATTTTTGCACTGATTGCATTTGTATTTTATTGTATTGATGCCTTGGATGTTTCATTTGTTTGACATGCATACAGGATTCATATTCTTATATGGTGATGACTTTATCTCTTATAGTAGGGCACATGCTCCTATATCAGGGTAGGAGACTCAGGTGAGTACAGTCCTTTTGCATTTATTTCTTGCTTACCATATATATGAGACTGTACTGACATGATTAGTATTGTTAGCTATTTCTTACTATTCATATCGACTAGTATCCGCTAAGTTCTTTGAACTTACCCCGTGGTTTTATTTTTATTTCGTGATGAAGTCGTCAGAGAGTCCAATGCCATATCCCTCGTAGTGACAGGATTTATTAGTTATGATTTGGATTTTTGTATAGAAGATATGTTTAGGCTTGGAATTGGATTTATATATACTGTGGATTTTTTTGGGGTCCTTGTGGACCATTGGTGGATCTTATTTTGATTGGTTTGGTTGGGTATTCCCTGCCTGGATGGCGTAAGGGTAAGTCTAGTTAGTGTAGACTTTTATTTACCTAGATTTGTTGGCCTGAGGCCTTATTATTATCTGCGTGTGTTGTGGTATGATTCCGGTCGTGTTGACCGATGTATAGTGGCCATGTAGGCCTTGTATAAAAATTGGTATTGTCACCCGTACAGGGGAGGTGCTGCCGGATTTTCGTCTGGCGGAGACTCCCTCGGGGCGTGACAATTTATTTGGTATCAGAGCGTAGGTTTCCGAGTTCCTTAGGGTCTTTGGGTTTATGGAGTTCACCAAGTTTGGCAGGTTAACTGGGTATTTTCGGAGTTGTACGGATTTCCGATGATTTTTATGTTTCGAAAATTCGAGGTATTATTGACGAGGTCAATATGGGGGATTTGGCGGCGATAGGACATCTCCAGACAGCTAACAGGTAAATACATTCTAGAAAATTTTCTAGATTTAGTACATATTTATATTGGTTATGCGGTGATATCATGTTTTGTTTGGTATTGTTTTAACCTGATATCTATTGGACTGTTAGATTTTTAGGTTGCTGGTTTATAGATAGCATTTGGTTATAAATTGCTATTACTGCTATACGTAGCTTGTTATCATTGTGATAAAAATGATTAGATATTATTGGTAGATGTTTACCACTTAGGATTTGACTAGTATTAGGATTATTAGACTAGTTGAATAATATGACTAAGATGGATAAATTCGTAGAAGGCATGAGGACATGATTACATAGCTTATATAGTTTAGAGTATATATAAGCATCTGATGCTTTATTTATATATTGCCTTGACTTTGTTCTGGCATGACCCTTTAGATATACCCTAATTAATTTCTGCTATTGATTGCCATTGGTATGACTATGCTGTCGTTTATTAGACAACATGTTATATGTTTATGGTTATGAGTTTTTGTGGTGGATACCATGATTAAGACTAGTAGAGAGAGAATAACTTAGATAAGGTTATTCGGTAGGAGCGGATCTCAGGAATGAAACAATATTAGTAGAACCCTAGGTGTTGGAACCTTAGGCGTAATAACCGGATGTGCATATTGGTATGTGATTACCCATTTACTGTTTCTGTGATATGGTGATCGGAGGTCGAATGATTAGGATGCGATTAATCCTTACTATATCTCCCATTCTTGGTTGAGAGAGAGAGTCTGCAGTAGAGTCTCTCTATAGGTAGGTGCTTTGTATACATGTGGTCTCTCATGCATGGTTGAGATGACCTATTGCAAGATATATTCTCGCTATTCGTTGGTGATAATCGGATTGTATGACATCCGTGAGCTAGATAGCTACTTTCTACGTTAAGTAACCACGAGATCTGCTCGTGGTAGCATGTTGTAGCATGCATGATTGAGTGTAGACGATATAATTTGGGATTAACCCTCTTGAAGGGCTTGATAGTAGACTTGTGGTCCTTATTGGCCTTGATAGGCATTTCTGTTAGTGGGCGAACCCTATGATTAATCGTCTCGGACGTGATTATTAGTGGACATATGACTTTTATCGACCTTGATAACCGTTTATAGGAGAAGGGTTAGAGCCTTAGACTAACCATCTGGAGGAATTTATTTATTAGTCGATGATCTTTACCGACTTTGGTAAACGTTTGGTATTAGAGGTGTTGAAACCCTCGCTTGATCGCCTCAATGGGCTTAATTGTAGATCGATGATCCTTATCGATTTTGATAGATGTTCTATGCTAGATATATTGGATAACCCTAGGTTTAACAACCTAGGATAATCGACTGCTCACGCGACCTATCGGTGATAGTATGCTAATGCCTGCAGTCGATAATTAGATATTTATATACAACCTGTCTATTCACGAGTCTCATTCGTGGTAGCATATAGTTGCGCGTAGACCGTGCTATTGATTGTCGGTCCATGGGTTACGTTCGAGGTAGCTCATAGATAGTTTCCTTTTTGTGTGAGAGCCACGAGACTTTATCGTGGTATCCGGATGAGCATTGCTTGTTGCAGTGGTTATGTATGTTGCGGGTATATTTGATATACTGCTGATCAGGATAGTTGCAGACTGATATTGGTACTCTGAGGGTTGGGTTACTTTAGCTTGTTCCCTGTGACTTCCATTATGTGCATTATGATTATGCACTATTGTCTATACATCCACAGAGTGGTTGTACTTATCCCCTCCTCATTTATCCTCTAGGTTAACTGATGGAGGACGTGTCATGTTGACCTACCTTCGAGTCGCTCAGAGAGTTCATTGCCGTGCTTGTCCCACTGCATCGTCGAGATGCCGCTTTGTTTACTTTATTGGTATTGCATTTTATTTATGCACTTTGGATTTTTGGTCGCAATTGGATTTGGGGTCATAAAACTATTTTACTTTGATTGATATATGTTTAGTCGTGCATGCATGCAGTTATTGAAATACTTATATTTCTATAATTATTTCGAGGTTTTTACCAGATTTGGTCCATGGATTCTGGATATTGTCACTAAGGGGCTCCCTTGTCATTTGGATGACGGATATGCCCCCAGGACGTGACCATTTTATTGGTTTGCGGTTTTGGTTTGGTTTTGGTGTATCGAGGATTTTCTTTTCCTTGGATTTTGGGAGTTCTCGTGTTTTGAGACCAAGCAAGCTGAAGGATATCTCTGAGCTATAGGAAAAGTATTGTCTTTAGTAGTTACGGTACTTTTGTGGCTAGGAAAACTATTGACTTAGTGAAATTGTCCCTACTCATGGTCGGGGACGAGGTCGATAACGTATTGATCTTGAGGAATCTAATGATGATTTCAGAGGTACGGATTCTTTAGAGGTGCCGACTGATGTCGAATTAGGAAGCTAGGGATTTGGTCTGCTAGTCACCCATTTGAAGGTCAAGGAGTAAACCCTCAGAGAGTATCAGTCCCTACTAATAGTGATTTGGTTATGGATAAGACGTGTATACTTACACTGGTCAAGACGATGAAAGATCGTTTTACCTTATTATAGGAGGTGTTGGATGGGATATTTATCTGTCCCAGTAGTTTTCCAGAGAAGATCCGAAACTCTTTGTTAAAAGAGAGACGGACCTTTGAGGTTATGCATCGATTATCGATGATAGAATGCGGTAGTTGTGGAAGGAAATGAATATCCTTCATTGTGGATAGAGGATCTATTTAGATCAGCTATAGGATACCTATATATACTCTAGGATTGATTGGTGACTAGTGTGATGATATTGTAGTGACATGGTGTCATACAATTATCATTGTCGTTGTGATGATTGTTATATCATCAGCTTAGAGTAAAGAGAATACATGTGTGTAGCGATGACAATTTCATACTTGGTATGAATTGTTTGAGCTTTTGATTATCTTATTAGACTTATTGACGACTTAGTCGTCCAGGGATTTGGGAAATCGTGTATTCTGGACACGATTGGATCATTTGTGATGGTGGTAGTTGGAGTTGAGCACTCGGCCACCGTAGATGATGATTTTTTTGGTATTGATTTGATTATTACCATAGATATGGATAGGATGTTCTAGTGGTACTATATCGCTGACTGGTGATGGAATTTATTTGGTCTAAAGCTTGTGAAATTAGTTTCACTGCATAATGATTGACTTTTACACCCGTGTTGTTTGATCATTCTCGGGTGGAAGGAAGGGTATTGTATGCGGATGGAATGTTTCAGAGAATGGAGCGTTTCTGATTTAGTTGATCAAGACGTATCCCGTGTTTACGTCAAATGAGGAACTATGAGATGGGTTGTCGATATTTATAGACGTGGACTTGCAGCTTATTATATGGTTTAGAAGAGGTGAGGCGAAATGCTCATGGAGTTTTAGTAGCTCGGATAGCTACTATAGAGTATTGGAACACGAATGATTGTAACAAGGAAGTTTGGTCGCGATAGCCTTCCACGCACTTGTAGAGTGTGTGGTGGAGTGGATTTTGTACGATAGATGGACAGTCTGAGCGGGTCATTTAGACACTAGAGGACTTGCTGAGGTCCTGTGTTATGGATTTCGGGGGCAACTGAGAGGACCATTTGCTAGGACCCATAGAGCTCGGCATGAGGCGGGGTTAGTCATCTATCGACAAAGGATCACCGAGACGCAGGATCGCCGAAGAGTTATGCAGATCGGAGGCGGAGACCTCGTGAGTTCTCTATTGGTAATCAGGTATTCCTGCGAGTTCACCCATGAAAGGGGTAAAGAGATTTGACCTCCGTGGTAAGTTAGCTCCAAGGTACATTGGGCCTTTCGAGATTTTTGAGAGGATCGAGCGCTACCTGTAGGGCTACCACCGTTTTTGGCTGGCGTCCAGGATGTGTTTCAAGTGTTCATGCTGAGGAAGTATATGTCAGACTCTACACATTCTATCAGATGTATCAGGTTCCATTCAACCTGATGCTACTTACGTAGAGGTTCCGGTACGAATTTTGGATCACAAGGAACGACAGTTGCGAATCAAGGTTGTGCGACTTGTCAAGGTCGAGTGGAGTCACCACACCGAAGAGGCTACTTGGGAGCTCGAGGAAAGATCGAGCTCAATACCCCCACTTGTTTACTTAAAGTACGTGAAGTATATTATCAGTACTTGTGGTATTTCTTACTCGTTATACATCTGAGTAGAAAATTTGGGGACCAAATTTTTATTAGTGGGGGAGAATGTTAAATACGGAAAAATTTAAATAGTAAATTAAATGGCCAAATAATTGAGGAAATAATCCTGGAAATTTTTCGGGATTTTTTAGGAAATTTTAGGAATTTTTCTGGATTTAAACGGGGCTTGTACGAGATATTTACAGGGATAAGAAAAACAGGCTTTTAAAAGGTCTGTTTGGATTATCTGTATTAAGGGGTTAATAAATTTTATTAACCGAAAACCTAGGTTTCTTTTCTTATTCCCCGTTGCGCCCGAACCACTCTTCGTGACGGTTTCTTAGGCGAAGTTTCTCCTCGACGCGCAACCCTCATTCTCCCAAATACGCTCTTCTTCTTCCCACGACCTCCTTTTCTCACGACGCCACCCATGCGTCGCCATTCCTCAGCTCCTCCTCCTTCCCTGCGTCGGCGCTGTCCACAGCCACACCGACGTTGCTGCTCGAGCTCGCCCCATCGCCGTCGCCATGGGCTACAGCCTCTCCGTCGCGACCTACCCATTTCGACGCGATCTCTCCGACGTCCGCCCGAGCCCTCGCGGTCGCCACCGCCTGCCTGCGACGCAGATTCCGACAAGATCGTCCGCCACCCTTTCGACGCCTCTTTTCCCGGCGATCTTCCCTGGCCAAGCAAGGGCGGCGGGATTACGCCGCGCGAGCGAGCACGGGTCGGGTTAGGTCGAGGAGTCACCACGCGTGTTGATCTGCGGCGAGGTCTCGCTGAACAAACGGAGGCCGGCGCAGAGCGACGGTTGGGAGTTGTTCTTCCCGATCGGCCGGGCAAGATCGCATGTGTGGAGCTTGGGATTGGAAGTAGGTCGGCTGGTGTGGTGGGTTTTTGCTGCAGCGAGATCTGAACGGAGGTCGCCATCTTCGCTAGAGCTCAAGAACTTGGGGTTAGGGCAACCAACAAATTCTGCCGGCGAAGTTTGAAATCTGGGTATATTTCCTTGTTTCTTTCTTTTCTCTTCTGTCCATGATGTTTTCTATGGATCGACGGTGTTGAATGAAGTGTTGATGCGATATGTGGATTAGGGCAACGATTGGGCAGTGGACTTTCCCGACGAACAAGGCAAAGGTGGGGAAATTATATCGGTGGAGTCTCAAGTGCTGGTAAGATTGATCAATTCCCTGTTTCCTTTTTATTGTAAATTGCTAGATTGTTTTGGATGTGAGTCAAGGTAGCATTGGTCGGAGGTTGGACTGGCTGCAGTGTGATTGGGATAGGTTGTACAAGATTTTGGGCAACGGTTAGGTTGTTAATTGGTTTAATGGTCGATAGGGATTGATGTGTAAACTTGTTTAGGTTATGTGGGTAACTAGATCAATTTAGTTGATCGGGTTACGAAGTCGATGTAGGATTCGATTCGATCAGTCTTTGTATGATTGTACTTAATCATAACGGTTGTTTTATGCAGATTTCGGTCACGGACAGTCCACGCGTGAAGATAGTTATCACGAGCATTATATATAGTACTTTGACTTATCTTTTAGATATAGTCAAGTTGATATGTTAGTTAGGATAGCATGCAATAATATTCATGTTTATATGCCTAGTATGTTTTGTGCCTATTGATACATGCATTGGATAGAATATGATAATATCTCCCTGTTTTATTTGGATCATAGTACTTGGATTAGGGATATGTACATACTGATTGTACATATTATTCGGATATATATTTTGAGTAGGATTTACATGCTTTAGTATCATGCACCATCTTGCATGATTGCATCGTCGGGCCGGACGGTTCCATTATTGTTGAGCCCGCAGCCTACATGGCTGCACTGCCACTCATGGGTTAGTGGTACATCAGAGGTGTGTCGCTCTGTCTCAGTTCGCCGGTCCGCTGGGTAGCGGCAGCAGCAGCGTGGTGCGCAGGATCCCTCCTCCGGTCTATGACACCGGAGATGAGCTTAGCTCCCCACTATGTTTAGAGGCGGGGGAGGATAGGTGTACTCCGGACAAAGATCCTCGTCCACTCGGCCACCAGAGCAAAGCGATGATGGCGAGTGCATACTTGTCATAGCCCTACCCACTCTGGCTTCACCATTGTGTGAGGCGGTCGATCCGTCGCCGGGTGACCATGTCATTTTGCACGGCATGCATTTTGCACGGATTGCATTTTGTATTGTGTTTACATTATTGTATTGATGCCTTGGATGTTGCATATGATTGACATGCATCTGAGATTCATATTCTTATATGGTGATGACTTTATCTCTTATAGTAGGGCACATGCTCCTATATCGTAGGAGACTCGGTGAGTCTGATCCTTTTGCATTTATTTCTTGCTTACCATATATATGAGGATCGACATGATTAGTATTGTTAGCTATTTCTTACTATTCATATCGACTAGTATCCGCTAAGTTATTTGAACATACCCCGTGGTTTTATTTTTAATTAAGGAATAAGCTGTCAGGAGCGTCCATTGCCATATCCCCCTCGTAGTGATGATTTATTAGTTGTATGAGTTATGATTTGGATTTTGTATAGAAGATATGTTTAGGCTTGGAATTGGATTTATATATACTGTGGATTTTTTGGGGTCCTTGTGGACCATTGGTGGATCTTATTTTGATTGGTTTGGTTGGGTATTCCCTGCCGGATGGCGTAAGGGTAAGTATAGTTAGTGTATACTTTTTTTTACCTAGATGTGTTGGCCTGAGGCCTTATTATTATCTGCGTGTGTTGTGGTATGATTCCGGTCGTGTTGACCGATGTATAGTGGCCATGTAGGCCTTGTATAAAAATTGGTATCACACCGTCTACAGGAGGTGCCGGATTTTCGTCAGTGAGACTCCTCGGCGTGACAATTTATTTGCATTATCGAGCGAGGTTTCCGAGTTCCTTAGGGTCTTTGGGTTTATGGAGTTCACCAAGTTTGGCAAAGTTAACTGGTATTTTCGAGTTGTACGGATTCGACGATTTTTATGTTTCGAAAATTCGAGGTATTATTGACGAGGTCAATATGGGGGATTTGGCGGCGATAGGACATCTCCAGACAGCTAACAGGTAAATACATTCTAGAAAATTTTCTAGATTTAGTACATATTTATATTGGTTATGCGGTGATATCATGTTTTGTTTGGTATTGTTTTAACCTGATATCTATTGGACTGTTAGATTTTTAGGTTGCTGGTTTATAGATAGCATTTGGTTATAAATTGCTATTACTGCTATACGTAGCTTGTTATCATTGTGATAAAAATGATTAGATATTATTGGTAGATGTTTACCACTTAGGATTTGACTAGTATTAGGATTATTAGACTAGTTGAATAATATGACTAAGATGGATAAATTCGTAGAAGGCATGAGGACATGATTACATAGCTTATATAGTTTAGAGTATATATAAGCATCTGATGCTTTATTTATATATTGCCTTGACTTTGTTCTGGCATGACCCTTTAGATATACCCTAATTAATTTCTGCTATTGATTGCCATTGGTATGACTATCTTATGCTTATTAGACAACATGTTATATGTTTATGGTTATGAGTTTTTGTGGTGGATACCATGATTAAGACTAGTAGAGAGAGAATAACTTAGATAAGGTTATTCGGTAGGAGCGGATCTCAGGAATGAAACAATATTAGTAGAACCCTAGGTGTTGGAACCTTAGGCGTAATAACCGGATGTGCATATTGGTATGTGATTACCCATTTACTGTTTCTGTGATATGGTGATCGGAGGTCGAATGATTAGGATGCGATTAATCCTTACTATATCTCCCATTCTTGGTTGAGAGAGAGTCCGCAGAGAGTCTCTATAGGTAGGTGCTTGTATACATGTGGTCTCTCATGCATGGTTGAGATGACCTATTGCAAGATATATTCTTGCGTTATTCGTTGGTGATAATCGGATTTGTATGACATCTGTAGCTAGATAGCTACTTTACAGGTTAAGTAACCACGAGATCTGTTCGTGGTAGCATGTTGTAGCATGCATGATTGGTAGTAGGACGATATAATTTGGGATTAACCCTCTTGAAGGGCTTGATAGTAGACTTGTGGTCCTTATTGGCCTTGATAGGCATTTCCTGTTAGTTGGGGCGAACCCTATGATTAATCGTCTCGACGTGATTATTAGTGGACATATGACTTTTATCGACCTTGATAACCGTTTATAGGAGAAGGGTTAGAGCCTTAGACTAACCATCTGGAGGAATTTATTTATTAGTCGATGATCTTTACCGACTTTGGTAAACGTTTGGTATTAGAGGTGTTGAAACCCTCGCTTGATCGCCTCAATGGGCTTAATTGTAGATCGATGATCCTTATCGATTTTGATAGATGTTCTATGCTAGATATATTGGATAACCCTAGGTTTAACAACCTAGGATAATCGACTGCTCACGCGACCTATTGGTGATAGTATGCTAATGCCTGCAGTCGATAATTAGATATTTATATACAACCTGTCTATTCACGAGTCTCATTCGTGGTAGCATATAGTTGCGCGTAGACCGTGCTATTGATTGTCGGTCCATGGGTTACGTTCGAGGTAGCTCATAGATAGTTTCCTTTTTGTGTGAGAGCCACGAGACTTTATCGTGGTATCCGGATGAGCATTGCTTGTTGCAGTGGTTATGTATGTTGCGGGTATATTTGATATACTGCTGATCAGGATAGTTGCAGACTGATATTGGTACTCTGAGGGTTGGGTTACTTTAGCTTGTTCCCTGTGACTTCCATTATGTGCATTATGATTATGCACTATTGTCTATACATCCACAGAGTGGTTGTACTTATCCCCTCCTCATTTATCCTCTAGGTTAACGATGGAGGGCGTGTCATGTTGACCTACCTTCGAGTCGCTCAGAGAGTTCATTGCCGTGCTTGTCCCACTGCATCGTCGAGATGCCGCTTTGTTTACTTTATTGGTATTGCATTTTATTTATGCACTTTGGATTTTTGGTCGCAATTGGATTTGGGGTCATAAAACTATTTTACTTTGATTGATATATGTTTAGTCGTGCATGCAGTTATTGAAATACTTATAATACTATAATTATTTCGAGGTTTTTACCAGATTTGGTCCATGGATTTCGAAATATTGTCACTAAGGGGCTCCTCTGTCATTTGGATGACGGATATGCCCCCAGGACGTGACAATTTTATTGGTTTGCGGTTTTGGTTTGGTTTTGGTGTATCGAGGATTTTCTTTTCCTTGGATTTTGGGAGTTCTCGTGTTTTGAGACCAAGCAAGCTGAAGGATATCTCTGAGCTATAGGAAAAGTATTGTCTTTAGTAGTTACGGTACTTTTGTGGCTAGGAAAACTATTGACTTAGTGAAATTGTCCCTACTCATGGTCGGGGACGAGGTCGATAACGTATTGATCTTGAGGAATCTAATGATGATTTCAGAGGTACGGATTCTTTAGAGGTGCCGACTGATGTCGAATTAGGAAGCTAGGGATTTGGTCTGCTAGTCACCCATTTGAAGGTCAAGGAGTAAACCCTCAGAGAGTATCAGTCCCTACTAATAGTGATTTGGTTATGGATAAGACGTGTATACTTACACTGGTCAAGACGATGAAAGATCGTTTTACCTTATTATAGGAGGTGTTGGATGGGATATTTATCTGTCCCAGTAGTTTTCCAGAGAAGATCCGAAACTCTTTGTTAAAAGAGAGACGGACTTTGAGGTTATGCATCGATTATCGATGATAGAATCATTAGTTGTGGAAGGAAATGAATATCCTTCATTGTGGATAGAGGATCTATTTAGATCAGCTATAGGATACCTATATATACTCTAGGATTGATTGGTGACTAGTGTGATGATATTGTAGTGACATGGTGTCATACAATTATCATTGTCGTTGTGATGATTGTTATATCATCAGCTTAGAGTAAAGAGAATACATGTGTGTAGCGATGACAATTTCATACTTGGTATGAATTGTTTGAGATTTTGATTATATTATTAGAATTATTGAAGACTTAGTCGTCGAGATTTGAAATCGTGTATTCTGGACACGATTGGATCATTTGTGATGGTGGTAGTTGGAGTTGAGCACTCGGCCACCGTAGATGATGATTTTTTGGTATTGATTTGATTATTACCATAGATATGGATAGGATGTTCTAGTGGTACTATATCGATGACTGGTGATGGAATTTATTTGGTCTAATGCTTGTGAAATTAGTTTAACAGCTCAGACAATGATTGAATTTTACACCCGTGTTGTTTGATCATTCTCGGGTGGAAGGAAGGGTATTGTATCACGGATGCAATGTTTTGAAGAATGGGCGTTTCGATTTAGTTGATCAAGGCGTATCCGTGTTTACGTCGAATGAGGAACTACGAGATGGGTTGTCATATATTTATGGCGTGGACTTGCGATTATTATATGGTTTAGAAGAGGTGAGGAGGCGAAATGCTCATGGAGTTTTGGCTAGCTCTTTGGATAGCTACTATAGAGTAATTTGGAACACGAATGGTTGTAACAAGGAAGTTTGGTCGCGATAGCCTTCCACGCACTTGTAGAGTGTGTGGTGGAGTGGATTTATGCGGTAGATGGGACGATCTGAGCGGACCATTTAGATACTAGAGGATTTGCTGGGGTCTTGTGTTATGGATTTTGAGAGCAGTGGGAGGACCAGTTGCTAGGACACATAAAGCTCGGCATGGCGGGGTTGAGTCCTGTACTATCGACAAAGGATCACCAGACGCAGGATCGTCGGAAGAGTTATGCGGTCGGAGGCGGAGACCTCGTGAGTTCTCTATTGGTAATCAGGTATTCCTGCGAGTTCACCCATGAAAGGGGTAAAGAGATTTGACCTCCGTGGTAAGTTAGCTCCAAGGTACATTGGGCCTTTCGAGATTTTTGAGAGGATCGGAGCAGTCGCTTACCGTCTAGGGCTACCACCGTTTTTGGCTGGCGTCCAGGATGTGTTTCAAGTGTTCATGCTGAGGAAGTATATGTCAGACTCTACACATTCTATCAGATGTATCAGGTTCCATTCAACCTGATGCTACTTACGTAGAGGTTCCGGTACGAATTTTGGATCACAAGGAACGACAGTTGCGAATCAAGGTTGTGCGACTTGTCAAGGTCGAGTGGAGTCACCACACCGACGAAGAGGCTACTTGGGAGCTCGAGGAAAAGATCAGAGCTCAATACCCCCACTTGTTTACTTAAAGTACGTGAAGTATATTATCAGTACTTGTGGTATTTCTTACTCGTTATACATCTGAGTAGAAAATTTGGGGACCAAATTTTTATTAGTGGGGGAGAATGTTAAATACGGAAAAATTTAAATAGTAAATTAAATGGCCAAATAATTGAGGAAATAATCCTGGAAATTTTTCGGGATTTTTTAGGAAATTTTAGGAATTTTTCTGGATTTAAACGGGGCTTGTACGAGATATTTACAGGGATAAGAAAAACAGGCTTTTAAAAGGTCTGTTTGGATTATCTGTATTAAGGGGTTAATAAATTTTATTAACCGAAAACCTAGGTTTCTTTTCTTATTCCCCGTTGCGCCCGAACCACTCTTCGTGACGGTTTCTTAGGCGAAGTTTCTCCTCGACGCGCAACCCTCATTCTCCCAGCGCCGCCTCTTCTTCCCCGCCGCACCTCCTTTTCTCACGACGCCACCCATGCGTCGCCATTCCTCAGCTCCTCCTCCTTCCCTGCGTCGGCGCTGTCCACAGCCACACCGACGTTGCTGCTCGAGCTCGCCCCATCGTCGTCGCCATGGGCTACAGCCTCTCCGTCGCGACCTACCCATTTCGACGCGATCTCTCCGACGTCCGCCCGAGCCCTCGCGGTCGCCACCGCTCGCAGACGCGCGATTCCGACAAGACTCCGCTGCCTTTCGACGCCCTTTCTCCTGGCGATCTTCCCCTCGGTCAAGCAAGGGCGGCGGGATTACGCCGGCGGCGAGCGAGCACGTGGCCGGAAGTTAGGTCAGAGGAGTCACCGCTGCGTGTTGATCTGCGGCGGAGGTCTCTGCCGGAACAAACGGAGGCTGGCAGCGGCTAGGCGACGGTTCGAAGTGGGAGTTGTTCTTCCCGATCGAAGCTGGGGCAAGATCGCATGTGTGGAGCTTGGGATTGGAAGTAGGTTGGGCTGTTGGTGTGGTGGGTTTTTGCTGCAGCGAGATCTGAACGGAGGTCGCCATCTTCGCTAGAGCTCAAGAACCTGGGGTTAGGGCAACCAACAAATTCTGCCGGCGAAGTTTGAAATCTGGGTATATTTCCTTGTTTCTTTCTTTTCTCTTCTGTCCATGATGTTTTCTATGGATCGACGGTGTTGAATGAAGTGTTGATGCGATATGTGGATTAGGGCAACGATTGGGCAGTGGACTTTCCCGGCGAACAAGGCAAAGGTGGGGAAATTATATCGGTGGAGTCTCAAGTGCTGGTAAGATTGATCAATTCCCTGTTTCCTTTTTATTGTAAATTGCTAGATTGTTTTGGATGTGAGTCAAGGTAGCATTGGTCGGAGGTTGATTTCGGCCGCAGCAGTGATTGGGATAGGTTGTACAAGATTTTGGGCAGCGGTTAGGTTGTTAATTGGTTTAATAATTGATAGGGATTGATGTGTAAACTTGTTTAGGTTATGTGGGTAACTAGATCAATTTAGTTGATCGGGTTCTGGTCGATGTAGGATTCGATTCGATCAGTCTTTGTATGATTGTACTTAATCATAACGGTTGTTTTATGCAGATTTCGGTCACGGGACAGGTCCACGGGCGTGAAGATAGTTATCACGAGCATTATATAAGGCGGGTACTTTGACTTATCTTTTAGATATAGTCAAGTTGATATGTTAGTTAGGATAGCATGCAATAATATTCATGTTTATATGCCTAGTATGTTTTGTGCCTATTGATACATGAATTGGATAGAATATGATAATATCTCCTGTTTATTTGGATCATAGTACTTGGATTAGGGATATGTACATACTGATTGTACATATTATTCGGATATATATTTTGAGTAGGATTTACATGCTTTAGTATCATGCACCATCTTGCATGATTGCATCTTTAGTGGTTCTATTATCGCTGAGCCCGCAGCCTGCCATATGGCTCGCATACACACGCCACTCGCGGGTTAGTGGTACATCGAGGGTGTGTGCAGCTGTTCGTCAGTTCCGTCCGCCATGGGTAGCGACGAGGCGCAGTGAAGTGGCGGGTGATCCCTCCTCCGTCTATGACACCGAGATGAGAGCTTAGCTCCCACTATGTTTGGGGCAGAGGATAGGTGTACTCGACAAAGATCCTCGCCCACTCTGGCCACCAGAGCAAAGTGATGGCAGAGTGCATCTGTCATAGCCCTACCCACTCCTGGCTTCACCATCGCACAGGCGAGGCCGATCAAGGCGCCGTGGGTGACCATATGTCATTTGCACGATGCATTTTTGCACGGATTGCATTTGTATTGTGTTTGTCCGATTATTGTATTGATGCCTTGATGTTGCATATGATTGTCATGCATACAGGATTCATATTCTTATATGGTGATGACTTTATCTCTTATAGTAGGGCACATGCTCCTATATCGCAGTAGGAGACTCGTGAGTAGTACACCTTTTGCATTTATTTCTTGCTACCATATATGAGACCTGCATCGCATGATTAGTATTGTTAGCTATTTCTTATTCATATCGACTAGTATCCGCTAAGTTCTTTGAACTTACCACGTTGTTTTATTTTTTTTTCAGGATGAAGCTTTCAGGAGAGTCCAGTTGCCATATCCCCCCCCCCCTCGTAGTGACAGTTTATTAGTTGTATGAGTTATGATTTGGATTTTTGTATAGAAGATATGTTTAGGCTTGGAATTGTATATATATATACTCGTGGATATTTTTTTAGGGGTCCTAGTTGACCATTGGTGATCTTATTTTGATTGGTTTGGTTGGGTATTCCCGCCCGGATGATGGCGGAAGGGTAAGTCTAGTTAGTGTAGACTTTTATTTACCTAGATTTGTTGGCCTGAGGCCTTACTATTATCTGCGGGTGTTGTAGGGATTCCGGTCGTGTTGACCGATGTAGAGTGGCCATATAGGCCTTGTATAAAATGTGGGAGGTGTCACGCCGGATTTTCGCGTGAGACTCTCGGGCGTGACAATTTATTCGCATCGTGAGCGTAGGTTTCCGAGTTCCTAGGGTCTTTGGGTTTATGGAGTTCGGTTAACTGGGTATTTTCGGAGTTGTACGGATTTCCGATGATTTTTATGTTTCGAAAATTCGAGGTATTATTGACGAGGTCAATATGGGGGATTTGGCGGCGATAGGACATCTCCAGACAGCTAACAGGTAAATACATTCTAGAAAATTTTCTAGATTTAGTACATATTTAGGTGATATCATGTTTTGTTTGGTATTGTTTTAACCTGATATCTATTGGACTGTTAGATTTTTAGGTTGCTGGTTTATAGATAGCATTTGGTTATAAATTGCTATTACTGCTATACGTAGCTTGTTATCATTGTGATAAAAATGATTAGATATTATTGGTAGATGTTTACCACTTAGGATTTGACTAGTATTAGGATTATTAGACTAGTTGAATAATATGACTAAGATGGATAAATTCGTAGAAGGCATGAGGACATGATTACATAGCTTATATAGTTTAGAGTATATATAAGCATCTGATGCTTTATTTATATATTGCCTTGACTTTGTTCTGGCATGACCCTTTAGATATACCCTAATTAATTTGTTTATTAGACAACATGTTATATGTTTATGGTTATGAGTTTTTGTGGTGGATACCATGATTAAGACTAGAGAGAGAATAACTTAGATAAGGTTATTTGGTAGGAGCGGATCTCAGGAATGAAACAATATTAGTAGAACCCTAGGTGTTGGAACCTTAGGCGTAATAACCGGATGTGCATATTGGTATGTGATTACCCATTTACTGTTTCTGTGATATGGTGATCGGAGGTCGAATGATTAGGATGCGATTAATCCTTACTATCTCCCATTCTTGAGAGAGAGAGTCCGCAGAGAGTCTCTCTATAGGTAGGTGCTTTGTATACATGTGGTCTCTCATGCATGGTTGAGATGACCTATTGCAAGATATATTCGCTTGGTGATAATCGGATTCAGATGACATCCGTAGCTAGATAGCTACTTTACAGAGTTAAGTAACCACGAGATCTGTTCGTGGTAGCATGTTGTAGCATGCATGATTGAGCTGGTAGGACGATATAATTTGGGATTAACCCTCTTGAAGGGCTTGATAGTAGACTTGTGGTCCTTATTGGCCTTGATAGGCATTTCCTGTTAGTTGGGGCGAACCCTATGATTAATCGTCTCGACGTGATTATTAGTGGACATATGACTTTTATCGACCTTGATAACCGTTTATAGGAGAAGGGTTAGAGCCTTAGACTAACCATCTGGAGGAATTTATTTATTAGTCGATGATCTTTACCGACTTTGGTAAACGTTTGGTATTAGAGGTGTTGAAACCCTCGCTTGATCGCCTCAATGGGCTTAATTGTAGATCGATGATCCTTATCGATTTTGATAGATGTTCTATGCTAGATATATTGGATAACCCTAGGTTTAACAACCTAGGATAATCGACTGCTCACGCGACCTATTGGTGATAGTATGCTAATGCGCAATGATAATTAGATATTTATATACAACTGTCATTCACGAGTCTCATTCGTGGTAGCATATAGTTGCGCGTAGACCGTGCTATTGATTGTCGGTCCATGGGTTACGTTCGAGGTAGCTCATAGATAGTTTCCTTTTTGTGTGAGAGCCACGAGACTTTATCGTGGTATCCGGATGAGCATTGCTTGTTGCAGTGGTTATGTATGTTGCGGGTATATTTGATATCTCACGATCGGGATAGTTCTTGCATCGATATTGGTACTCGAGGTTGGGTTACTTTAGCTTGTTCCTCGTGATTTCCATTATGTGCATTATGATTATGCACTATTGTCTATACATCCACGAGAGTGGTTGTACTTATCCTCCTCATTTATCCTCTAGGTTAAGCGATGGAGGACGTGTCATGTTGACCTACCTTCGAGTCGCTCAGAGAGTTCATTGCCGTGCTTGTCCCACTGCATCGTCGAGATGCCGCTTTGTTTACTTTATTGGTATTGCATTTTATTTGTGCACTTTGGATTTTGTCGCAATTGGATTTGGGGTAGTAAAACTATTTTTACTTTGATTGATATATGTTTAGTCGTGCATGCAGTTATTGAAATACTTATATTTCTATAATTATTTGAGGTTTTTACCATTTGGTCCATGGATTTCGGATATTGTCACTAAGGGGCTCCTTGTCATTTGGATGATGGATATGCCCCGGGACGTGACCATTTTATTGGTTTGCGGTTTTGGTTTGGTTTTGGTGTATCGAGGATTTTCTTTTCCTTGGATTTTGGGAGTTCTCGTGTTTTGAGACCAAGCAAGCTGAAGGATATCTCTGAGCTATAGGAAAAGTATTGTCTTTAGTAGTTACGGTACTTTTGTGGCTAGGAAAACTATTGACTTAGTGAAATTGTCCCTACTCATGGTCGGGGACGAGGTCGATAACGTATTGATCTTGAGGAATCTAATGATGATTTCAGAGGTACGGATTCTTTAGAGGTGCCGACTGATGTCGAATTAGGAAGCTAGGGATTAGGCCTGCTAGTCACCCATTTTAAGGTCAAGGAGTAAACCTCGAGAGTATCACCCTACTAATAGTGATTTGGTTATGGATAAGACGTGTATACTTACACTGGTCAAGACGATGAAAGATCGTTTTACCTTATTATAGGAGGTGTTGGATGGGATATTTATCTGTCCCAGTAGTTTTCCAGAGAAGATCCGAAACTCTTTGTTAAAAGAGAGACGGACCTTTGAGGTTATGCATCGATTATCGATGATAGAATGCGGTAGTTGTGGAAGGAAATGAATATCCTTCATTGTGGATAGAGGATCTATTTAGATCAGCTATAGGATACCTATATATACTCTAGGATTGATTGGTGACTAGTGTGATGATATTGTAGTGACATGGTGTCATACAATTATCATTGTCGTTGTGATGATTGTTATATCATCGACAGAGTAAAGAGAATACATGTGTGTAGCGATGACAATTTCATACTTGGTATGAATTGTTTGAGCTTTTGATTATCTTATTAGACTTATTGACGACTTAGTCGTCCAGGGATTTGGGAAATCGTGTATTCTGGACACGATTGGATCATTTGTGATGGTGGTAGTTGGAGTTGAGCACTCGGCCACCGTAGATGATGATTTTTTTGGTATTGATTTGATTATTACCATAGATATGGATAGGATGTTCTAGTGGTACTATATCGCTGACTGGTGATGGAATTTATTTGGTCTAAAGCTTGTGAAATTAGTTTCACAAATTTCGAATAATGATGGACTATTACACCCGTGTTGTTTGATCATTCTCGGGTGGAAGGAAGGGTATTGTATGCGGATGCAATGTTTCAGAGAATGGAGCGTTTCTGATTTAGTTGATCAAGACGTATCCCGTGTTTACGTCAAATGAGGAACTACGAGATGGGTTGTCGTATATTTATGACGTGGACTTCGCAGTTATTATATGGTTTAGAAGAGGTGAGGAGCAGAAATGCTCATGGAGTTTTGGCTAGCTACTGGATAGCTACTATAGAGTAGCTGGAACACGAATGGTTGTAACAAGGAAGTTTGGTCGCGATAGCCTTCCACGCACTTGTAGAGTGTGTGGTGGAGTGGATTTTGTACGGTAGATGGGCACGAGCGGACCATTTTAGATACTAGAGGATTTGTTGGGGTCTGTGTTATGGATTTTGGGGGCAATGGGAGGACCTTGCTAGGACACATAAAGCTCGGCATGAGCGGGGGTTGTGCGTACTATCAGACAAAGGATCACCGAGACGCAGGATCGTCAGAAGAGTTATGCAGATCGGAGACGGAGACCTCGTGAGTTCTCTATTGGTAATCAGGTATTCCTGCGAGTTCACCCATGAAAGGGGTAAAGAGATTTGACCTCCGTGGTAAGTTAGCTCCAAGGTACATTGGGCCTTTCGAGATTTTTGAGAGGATCGGGAGGCCGCTACTGCCTCAGGGCTACCACCGTTTTTGGCTGGCGTCCAGGATGTGTTTCAAGTGTTCATGCTGAGGAAGTATATGTCAGACTCTACACATTCTATCAGATGTATCAGGTTCCATTCAACCTGATGCTACTTACGTAGAGGTTGTGCAATTTTTTTGGATCACAAGGAACGACAGTTGCGAATCAAGGTTGTGCGACTTGTCAAGGTCGAGTGGAGTCACCACACCGACGAAGAGGCTACTTGGGAGCTCGAGGAAAAGATCAGAGCTCAATACCCCCACTTGTTTACTTAAAGTACGTGAAGTATATTATCAGTACTTGTGGTATTTCTTACTCGTTATACATCTGAGTAGAAAATTTGGGGACCAAATTTTTATTAGTGGGGGAGAATGTTAAATACGGAAAAATTTAAATAGTAAATTAAATGGCCAAATAATTGAGGAAATAATCCTGGAAATTTTTCGATTTTTAGGAAATTTTAGGAATTTTTCGGATTTAAACGGGGGCTTACGAGATATTTCTGAGGATAAGAAAAACAGGCTTTTAAAAGGTCTGTTTGGATTATCTGTATTAAGGGGTTAATAAATTTTATTAACCGAAAACCTAGGTTTCTTTTCTTATTCCCCGTTGCGCCCGAACCACTCTTCGTGACGGTTTCTTAGGCGAAGTTTCTCCTCGACGCGCAACCCTCATTCTCCCAGCGCCGCCTCTTCTTCCCCGCCGCACCTCCTTTTCTCACGACGCCACCCATGCGTCGCCATTCCTCAGCTCCTCCTCCTTCCCTGCGTCGGCGCAGTCCACAGCCACACCGACGCTGCTGCTCGAGCTCGCCCCATCGCCGTCGCCATGGGCTACAGCCTCTCCGTCGCGACCTACCCATTTCGACGCGATCTCTCCGACGTCCGCCCGAGCCCTCGCGGTCGCCACCGCGCAAGACGTATAGCGATTCCGACGATACCTCCGTCACGACCCTTTCGACGCCTCTTTTCCCGGCGATCTTCCTCGGTCAAGCAAGGGCGGGATTACGCCGGCGAGCGAGCACGCGGGTCGGAAGTTAGGTCGAGGAGTCACCGCCGCGTGTTGATCCGCGGCGGAGGTCTCTGAATAAACGAGCGGTGGCGGGCTAGCGACGGATTCGGGCGGGAGTTGTTCTTCCCGATCGGCCGGGCAAGATCGCATGTGTGGAGCTGGGATTGGAAGTAGGTTGCAGTTGGTGGTGGGTTTCACGCAGCGAGATCTGAACGGAGGTCGCCATCTTCGCCAGAGCTCAAGAACCTGGGGTTAGGGCAACCGACAAATTCTGTCGGCGAAGTTTGAAATCTGGGTATATTTCCTTGTTTCTTTCTTTTCTCTTCTGTCCATGATGTTTTCTATGGATCGACGGTGTTGAATGAAGTGTTGATGCGATATGTGGATTAGGGCAACGATCAAGTGGACTTTCCGTGAACAACAAGGCAAAGGTGGGGAAATTATATCGGTGGAGTCTCAAGTCGGTAAGATTGATCAATTCCTCGCTTCCTTTTATTGTAAATTGCTAGATTGTTTTGGATGTGAGTCAAGGTAGCATTGGTGGGAGGTCGACTGGCCGCAGATGTGATTGGGATAGGTTGTACAAGATTTTGGGGGCTTAGGTTGTTAATCGTTTAATGGTCGATAGGGATTGATGTGTACACTTGTTTAGGTTATGTGGGTAACTAGATCAATTTAGTTGATCGGGTTACGAAGTCGATGTAGGATTCGATTCGATCAGTCTTTGTATGATTGTACTTAATCATAACGGTTGTTTTATGCAGATTTCGGTCACGGGACAGGTCCACGGGCGTGAAGATAGTTATCACGAGCATTATATAAGGCGGGTACTTTGACTTATCTTTTAGATATAGTCAAGTTGATATGTTAGTTAGGATAGCATGCAATAATATTCATGTTTATATGCTTAGTATGTTTTGTGCCTATTGATACATGCATTGGATAGAATATGATAATATCTCCTGTTTTATTTGGATCATAGTACTTGGATTAGGGATATGTACATCTTGATTATGCATATTATTGGATATATATTTTGAGTAGGATTTACATGCTTTAGTATCATGCACCATCTGCCGGGGTTCCATTATTGTTGAGCCCGCATGACAGCTATACGGCCCGCACACACCGCCACCTGCGGGTTAGTGGTACATCGAGGGTGTGTGCAATTGTTCGTCACAGTTCTCACTGGTCCGCCATGGGTAGCGACGAGGCAGGCGGGTAGAAGGGCAGGATCCCTCCTCTGGTCTATGACACCGGGAGATGAGAGATTAGCTCCCCCACTCTGTTTGGGGCAGGAGGATAGGTGTACTCCGACAGCATCCTGTCCACTCGGTTACTCAGGAGCAGTGATGGCAGAGTGCACAGTTGTCATAGCCCTACCCACTCGGCTTCACCATCGCAGGAGGCGGCCGATCAAGGCGCCGGGGTGACCATGTCATTGCACGGCATGCATTTTGCACGGATTGCATTTGTATTGTGTTTGTCGATTATTGTATTGATGCCTTGATGTTGCATATGATCGACATGCATACAGATTCATATTCTTATATGGTGATGACTTTATCTCTTATAGTAGGCACATGCTCCTATATCGTAGGAGACTCGTGAGTGAGTACACCTTTTGCATTTATTTCTTGCTTACCATATATATGAGACTGCATCGACATGATTAGTATTGTTAGCTATTTCTTACTATTCATATCGACTAGTATCCGCTAAGTTCTTCGAACTTACCCCGTGGTTTTATTTTTATTTCGTGATGAAGTCGCCAGAGAGTCCAGCCATATATATCCCCTCGTAGTGACAGCTTATTAGTCAGTATGAGTTATGATTTGGATTTTTGTATAGAAGATATGTTTAGGCTTGGAATTGGATTTATATATACTCGTGGATTTTTTTTGGGGTCCTTGTGGACCATTGGTCGGATCTTATTTTGATTGGTTTGGTTGGGTATTCCTGCCCAGATGGCAGAAGGGGTAAGTCTAGTTAGTGTAGACTTTTATTTACCTAGATTTGTTGGCCTGAGGCCTTATTATTATCTGCGTGTGTTGTGGTATGATTCCGGTCGTGTTGACCGATGTATAGTGGCCATGTAGGCCTTGTATAAAAATTGGTATTGTCACCCGTACAGGGGAGGTGCTGTCGGATTTTCGTCTGGCGGAGACTCCCTCGGGGCGTGACAGATTGGGTCAGGAGACTAGACAATCGACAAAAAGTCCAGCTCGGTCAAGCAGACCGGACAACTGGAGAAAGCTTTGGTGGGTCAGATCCGATGTCAAGAATGGTAAGTCCGGCAGATAGCCGGCAGGTAAGCCTCGAGTCCTCTTTAGGAGAACAAAGCTAGGCGTCGGTCTGACGAAAAGTTCGTATGAGACTTAGTAGTCGAGATCAAGCAATATTACTACTGCTATCGTAATTCATATATCTTGTGCTAATCCTGTTTTGCAAGGTCCAGTCGACTGGATGAATTCGAGTCGATTGGAGATGTATCAGTCGACTGGAAACCTATTTGGCAGGATCAGCTTGTGATCAAACGAAAATTGTGCGACACAGATGGAAAGGGCTTGAGTCGACTGAAGAGGGAAATTTCCTAATGCGAAGCCGAATGACGTGGAGTCGACTGAAGAGGATTCAGTCGACTGGAAGACTACGAATTCTATATCGACGGGCTGATGTGGAGTCGACTGGATAAAGTTTATAAAAGTTGTGTTCGACTAGATCCAGACATCGAAATTCAAATACGTCGAAGTGTTGCCTATTGATGCAGTAAGCACCACTCCTTAGTTTTGTTGTATGAACTACAGTTAATAGTTAGGACTCACGTGTGATCTAATATAAGTGTTAAGTGTGCAGGTTTAACAGGAAGTCATAGTAGGTCATGTTGACTGGATACTAGGCATGAATCTTGACAGATCAGGAGGACCGGACACCAGGCATGAAGTCCAGATGGGTCGCGTGGATCGGACATCTGGCATGAAGACCGATTAGGTCAGGAGACCGGACAATCGGCAAAAAGTCCAGCTGGGTCAGGCAGACCGGACAGCTGGTGGAAACCCTGGTGAGTTAGATCAGATGTCAAGGATGGTAAGTCTGGCAGATAGTCGGCAGGTAAGCATTGAGTGAAGAGGTGGAGCCGAGTCCTATGTAGGGGGACAAAGCTAGGCATCGATCCAACAAAAAGTCCGCATGGGACTTAGTAGTCGAGATCGAACAGTATTACTACTGCTATTGCATTTCATATTATTTGTTTTGTGCTAATCCTATTTTGCAGGAATCATTCGACTGAATGGATTCAAGTCGACTGAAGTCCAATCGACTAGATACCTATTTGGCAGGATCAGCTGGTGATCGATCAAAGATCGTGCGATGCAGATGGAAAGAACTTGAGTCGACTGAAGAGTTTGAGTCGACTGAAGAGAGAAATTTCTCGATGCAGAGCCGAGTGACGTGGAGTCGACTGAAGGGGATTCAATCGACTGGAAGACCACGAATACCATATCGACGGGCTAATGTGGAGTCGACTGGAAGCCATTCCAGTCGACTGGAAAGAGTTTATAAAAGTCGTGCTCGACCAGAACTCAAAAAGATCATTCAATCAACGTCGAAGTGATGCCGAAATACTTGCTCATCCACTAAACTTTCATTCCACAACAAGGCGATCTTCCGACACACTGCAACTACCTCTACAATCTCTTAGTGTCGGTATAAAGCCTTGTATTTTATTTTAATTTATTATTTCGCTTCTATACTTAATTTTAAGAAGAGGGGGTAGTGTGTTACCCTTCTTCATCATTTGTAAAAAGCGAAACCCTCCGAAGTCGAGAGTTCTCGAATCGGAGGGTATTTAGTGAATTGCCCATCGAGGTAACTCGCGGGAGAGCTACGGGCCTTGGAGTAGCAACCCAGTCCGGGTTGTGAACCAAGTAAATTGCCTGTGTTGATAATTGTCTTTATATTCCGCTGTGTATTTTGATTAGAATAAATAATATAAAATTAGTTTAAAATTATAAAATACCGAGATTCACCCCCTCTCTCGGTTCACTCGATCCTACACTGTCAAAATACTTGCTCATCCACTATACTTTGATTCCACGACAAGACGATCCTCCGAAACTCTGTGATTACCTCTACGATTATCAAGTGTCGGTATAAAGTCTTGTAATCTCTTTACTTTATTGTTTCGCTTGTATACTTAATTCTCCGAGTGGGTGGTTTGTCACCTAACTCTATTATTTGTAAAAAGCAAAACCCTCCGAAGTCGAGAGTTCTCGAATCGGAGGGTATTTAGTGAATTGCCCACCGAGGTAGCTCACGAGAGAGCTACAGGCCTTGGTATAGCAACCCAGTCAGGGTTGTGAACCAAGTAATCTGCCTGTGTTGATAATTGTCTTTAGATTTTGCTGCGTACTTTTATTAGAATAGAAAAATAGTCTAAATTGTTAACCACCGAGATTCACCCCCCTCTCTCGGCTTACTCTATCCTACACAAGTCATGAATGACTTGGAGAGATCCGATAGGCACGAGACTAGTATAGGTGGCTAGAAAGCTTAGGTCTAGGCTAAGGGTGTCTTGGGTTAAACCTCATGGATAAGGTGAACTTGGCCAAGTGACTGAGGTCAAGTGTCAGATGCTCAAATATGTTGTTTGAGGTATTATCCGACGGTCAGATGCTCAAACAACTTAGTATTTGAGATTCTGACATCAGTTGACTAATATAGACATTAGTCAACTGGTCCGAGTCGACTGCTAGTTGATTGGTGTCAACTAGGGTTTAATGGCCTAACAGTCGACTGCCAAGGGCTGATAGTCGACTTCTCCACCATCAGTCGACTGCTAAAGGATGACAGTCGACTATTATAGGTGAAAACGACCACAAAAGCGAGGTAGCTCGACCAGGGGCTCAACTGATCTTGCATCAGTCGATTGATGGAGTATCCGTTGGAACTTACCCAGTGTGGATCGAGTTGTTGTGAGACAACGACTACAGGAGCAGTCCACTGCTAGACATGGAATCAGCCCGAGAGAAGCATAAAAGAAGGAGCTTGGGGAGGATTTCCACGTCAATTTTTAGTGAGATTTTGGAGAGGAATTGCTGCTGCATTCCATACTTTCAAGAGCAAACCAAAGCAAGCAACAAGCAAAATGTTCAAAGTCATTTGTTGTAAAGTTTTCTTTACGTATTTCATTTCGTCTTTGTATTTGCTTATACTTTTGTATTACCTTGTAATTGCTTGTATGAGGTTTCTCCACCTCCGACTTATTGTTGAGGAGTTTTAGTAGTGGTGTGTTCATCACTCGAGCTCATTGAGCTCATCCCGTAGAGTAGGAACCCTAAGATTCCGAACCACGTATATCGATTGTGTCTTGTGTGTATTGTGTCTTTATTTCGTTTTTATTATTATTCTGCTGCACATATTAACGATCATTATAGACGAGCATGCAAGAACGATCGATTTCTGTCAAGCACGTAAATTGGACTATTCAACTCCCCTTCTAGCCGGGTCACGATCCTCCAACAAACACAACATATAAGATTACAACATAACTTAACTTTGAACCTTTGTCATTATCAAAACTTAAATTCGATTATCTGGTGCCCCTGCACCAACAACGATGACTTATATATATATATAGAGAGAGAGAGAGAGAGTTGATCTGCTAGTGTCATTTCGTTGCCCGACTGAGCGCGACGCACAGTAATCGCGCGCATGATGCCGTCGATCTCGTCGACGGAAGGCCGAAATCCGACCGCGATCCGGCCGGCACAGGAGTCCGGTTGGATCTCGACCGGTTTTCGACCAAAATTCGACCGACCGACGGTGAATCAGCGATGACAATGGTGAAAATCGCACGGAAAAAACATTGTGCGTTCCTCGTCACTGTGTAATCGCGATTTTGATCCGATGGCTGAGACGCTGTCGCGCATGAGTCATGCATCATAAGGTGCACAGTCGATCATCTCTCTCTCTCTCTCTCTCTCTCTCTCTCTCTATATATATATATATATATATATATATATATATATATATATGTATGTATACACACACACCTCGATGTCTGCCCTTATGCGCGCATGCCTGTGTGCATGGGCAAGGGCAGGTTTTGCATCATCGAGTGAAAATTTTTTTGATGAAAAATATTGTGCATTTCTCATTTACTGTATATATATATATATATATATATATATATATATATATATATATATATATATATATATATATATATATACGCGACGCGCGCGCGACGATTTCTCAGTCGTCGGATCAATCGTGGTGTATAGTAAATAAAGAATGTACAATAACCTTCCTGCCGCGATTTCTCTATCGCTTCACCATCGATCGACTGAAATATGACCAAATTTCGACTGTGATCCTGTCGGTACCGGATCACGGTCAGAATTCGCCTGGATCATGACCAAAATTCGGTCAGATTACGATCGAAAATGATCGCGATTATGGCCGCCAGTGGCGCGCGCCATTGGCGGTCACAATCACGGTCGTCGGATTCCGGTCGCAATCCAGCTGGCACCGGAGCTCGGTCGGATCGCGGTTGAAATCCAAGTGGATTACGGACGAAAATGGTCGCGATTGTGGTTGCCAATGTTGCGACCACTGGCGATCATAATCACGTCCATTTTCGGCCACGATTTGGTCGGAATCCGATCGTAATCTGGCCAGACTCTGGTGTCGGCCGGATCACGATCGGATTTCGATGAACCGTCGACGGATTTCGACCGTACCACTGCTAGATTCCGGCAGGATCGCGACCAAAATCCAGTGAGAGGCTGGTGGTTGCGAGCGGTGTCAGGCGCGGGTTACTGTGCATTTCTCGCCATCATGCACGAGTAGTGTAAATTGCGGTGCTCAGCATATATATATATATATATATATATAATGACTTGATATGCTGGGTGCTCATTCAAAATGATCGCCAACATGAGCTCTGTAGGGATCGATTTGTGTGCTAGAGGGGGTGAATAGTGATTCTCGATTCGTTTGATTGCGTTCGCGATTGTCTCTACAAAACATTTGCAGCGGAATATGAAACAATAGAAATACAAATACAAAACAAGACAACACACGTAATACATAAGATTTTACATGGTTCAGAACTAAAGTTCCTAGTGTACGGGCGGAGCTCTAGTAATGCACACCACCACTATATCTTCTACTTATCAGAAATAATCCGGAGGTAGAAAAATCTTTTACAATGTCTTACAATAATAAGAACACGAGAGACAATCAAATATAAGCAAATACAATAACAATGAAAACATAAATGTAAATAATACTTTACAAAAAGAACTTTTGAATGTTTGTTGATATGGTTGCTTTGCTCAAGAATCGACAACTCCAAATCCTCCATGAAGTCTCCTTATAAAGCTGAGCTCGGGATGATTTTCTGCCTAGTAGTCGACTTCCAAAAGGCACTAGTCGATTGCTCGCTTATTCGTTGTCTCATAATGGACTAATCCACATTGGATTCTGCCAATAGATATCCTAATTGTCGATTGCTCTTACCAGCAGTTGACTGCCAAGCCAGTAGTCGACTGACCAGTTGACTACCAAATAATCTGTCCTCTAGCCACCTATGAGTAGTCGACTACTATTGGCTAGTCGACTTCTACTGGCCAACCCTAGCAGTCGTCTGCTAGAGCCACAGATAACAGTCAAGCTTCAGTCGACTACACGACCAATCGATTGATCATAATCTCAGTCGACTGCTCGAGTCAAACTAGGCTCTCAAGTGTGATGCACTTGACCAGTTGATTGGTTCATAACCCCAGTCGACTGGTAAACCTCAAACATGAGGTTTAACCCAAGTATGATCCTCTCATACTTGATAAACCACCCATAGCGTATACCTAAGCCTTCTAGTCACCTCCATCCGCCTCACGCCCTCAGAGTCCATTCGAGTCCTCCACGACTCCTTCACCCTTCGCATTAACATTCAGGTACTTCCATCCGTTATGTCATGCTAATCGGGTCTCCTTTGCTAAGATTCATTTGGACTTTTGTCGCCAAGATGACATGCTTGGACTTTACGTTGCCAAAACCTCACCATTCGACTTCCTTGCCAAGATTCATTTGGACTTATGCCGCCAAGACCACATGCTTGGACTTATGTCACAAATACTACACCCTTGGACTTTTCCATTGCAAGCCTCAATGCTCGAAATTTCATCGCTAAGGCTATACACTTGAACTTACGTGACCAAACTTCAAACTTGGACTTTCCTTGTTAAGATTTCAAACTTCGACTTTTCTTGCCAAAACTTTAAACTCGGACTTTCCATGCCAAAACTTTAAACTTGGATTTTCCTTGTTAAAACTTCAAACTTGGACTTTTCATGTCGAGATCATTCTTGGACTTTCATGTTAAGACCATTCTTGAACTTTCCATGTCAAGTATTCAAACTTGAACTTATCCTCGAGTCTCACTTGAGTCTGGTCAACCTTGACCTGAGGATTGATTGCTCCAACAATCTCCCTCAAATAATCTTCTTCATATGACTGGATAACTCAATCATCCACTGGGCATATGGTCAATATATGGTCAAACTATATATAACCGTATTGACAAATATCAAAATACTATTCGAGCTTGGTCAACATTGACCCCGGACCTATTGCACCAATAAACTCCCCTCAGTTCACGTGAATAGTGAAAATACTGTTCACGTGAGGGGCGCTCATGCTGAATGCTCATTTTGAGCTCTCAGCATCTCTCTCTCTCTCTCTCTCTCTCTATATATATATATATATATATATATATATATATATATATGCGCACCTTATGCTGCGCGACTCGTGCTCGACTGCGTCTCAACCGTTGGATCAAAATTGCGATTGTATAATGATGGGAATGCACAGTGTTTTTTCAGCGCGATTTTCATCGTTGTCGTCACCGATTCACCATCGCCCGATCTGTTTCCGACCGGATTGCCACCGTTTTCGGCCGCGATTGCGGCCGCCAATGGACATGCCGAATCCCGACCGATTTTCGATTGGATTGCGACCAGAAATGATCGCAATTGCGGCCGCCAATGGAGCGCCCACTGGCGGTAGCAATCGCGGTCGGAAACGATCGCAATCTGATCGGACTTCGGTGCCGGCTAGATCCCGGTCAGTTTTCGGCCGGATCTCGTCCGATTTTCGATCGGATTGTGATCGAAAATGGTCGCGATTGCGGCCGCCAGTGGCGCGCCCACTGGCGGCCGCAATTGCACCCATTTTCGACAATAATCCCGACTGTTTCCAGCCACAATATGGGCGGACTCCGGTGCCGACCGGATCACGGTCGAATTTCAGTTGAACCATCGTCGGATTCCGATCGAATCGGGGCCGGAATTTGACCTTCCGCCGGCGATCGAGGGCATCGGGCGCACGATTACTGTGCGTCGCGCACAGTCGGGCAACGAAACGATGCTCAGCAGATCAACTCTCTCTCTCTATATATATAGTTTTTTGTATGGTGGGCGACAATCCATGTGCGATTCATGTGTGACAACTTCTCCATTGTCCAATCAAACATGATCACATAGTACCTTCACCGTCCGCCTTCTTCTTTTTTTTCTTCTTTGATGAGCATTATAGGCAACCCCTGAATCCAACGGGGTCGTCGCCGCCATTGCTGCCACCGTCCGATCGAACAATAGTCAAATTTAGGTTGGAATCCAACCGATATCCAATCGCAGTTAGGCCGACATCATAGTCTAGTTGGATCGCGATTGGATTGGACCGAAATCCAACCATGGTCCGATCATACTCCGATGTCGATCGGATCGCGGTCGATTTTCGATCGGAATCTGATCGCTCAACGACGATGTCAATTTGCCAAGGGCAAAGAGAGACTCCTATAGGGAAGTTACTATGCATTTCTCAATGGGACGTGAGAAATGGATGTTCGTGTGTGATAAAAAATACTGTGCATTTTTGTTATTGCACACGAGTCGCAGTGTGTGTGTGTATATATATATATATATATATATATATATATATATATATATATATATATATATATATATATATATATATATATATACACACACACAACTCATCCGTAAGTAGACATGATAAATTTGGACACGACACGAAAACACAACACGAACATGATTTGCTTTTTTCGTGTTTGGATCATGCATTTTTAGATTCGTGTCTATTCGTTAGATACACAAAAATTTCATGTCGGATTAGTGTCTGGTCTTCTGGATTCGTTAGATCTATTAGACCCGTTTATTTTTTTTTTACTTTAAAAAATCTAGGCATGAAAAAGAAAGGAGATGAACCTTGACCTGAGGATTGATTGCTCCAACAATCTCCCTCAAATAATCTTCTTCATATGACTGGATAACTCAATCATCCACTGGTCATATGGTCAATATATGATCAAACTATATATAACCGTATTGACAAATATCAAAACACTATTCGAGCTTGGTCAACATTAACCCCGGACCTATTGCACCAATAAACTCCCCTCAGTTCACGTGAATAGTGAAAATACTGTTCACGTGAGGGGCGCTCATGCTGAATGATGGTGACAATCTTTGAAATTTGTTTTGTATTTTTATGATAATTCTAGCGTGTATATTTTATGGTCATACATTTATAATCCCAATTGGGTATCATGGATTGCTAATTTTTTATAAACTTATTTGTTTAAGTTGTTGCATTATCGTATACTTATGGGTCTCTTCGCGTCTATTGGGTTGGATCATGTCTAGTAATATATTTTATACTTTGTTTAAGTTATTATATTTTCGTGTAATTATGGGTCGTTTAGTGTCTATTGATTTGTATCATGTCTTGCAATCCGTTTATATATATATTTTCGTATCTAATGGATTGTGTTGTGTCTATCCGAAATTAAACGGTTCGTGTTCGGATTGACTCCATTGATATGAAAAATTAAACGGATTGAATATGAATTAATGTTTTCGAATTGTGTCTAGATCGTATCAAGATACGAATATGATCCGTTATCCGATTTGACATGTCTATCCATAAACACTCATGAGCATCTCTATTATTCACTATATGATTGTTTGTGTATTATAATTTAATATTTGAATTTTAAGAAATCGTACCATAGAGAATAATAGAGGTGTTCATAATAAATATATAAAATTGAAGTGACACTTATTTTTTAATGTTAAATCCAGAGAGAGAGACATAGAAAATGACATGGTTACCACTGCGGCACGACCAGATGTTGTCTTGATGACGTGTATTTAAGCTCCGGTAGGCCGCACAAACGCAATTATTATTTCAACTGATTGCCAACACTGCACGGCCCCAAAATCTCCTCCCCGCACCCACACCTTCCCTTCGTCCCGCGTCCAAGGTCGAGGGCGTCGCCCATCGCCGCTCCGTCTCTGCCTCCGTCGTCGTCCCCATCTCCGTTTCTTCCTCCTCTCACACCCTCTCCACTTCAATCCCTTCCTCCCCTCTCATTCCCTCATCCGCAACCCTGTACCTCCTCCATCGTGTTTTCTTGCTCTATTCCCTCCCGAAGCCCTGTGGAAGACTGGACTAGAGCCGCTGAGATCTCTGAGCTAGGGTTTTGCTTCTTTGTTTGTAGGTTTCGTGGGATTCGAGGACCGAATTGGCGGCAGGGTTTGCCGTTTAGAACCCTAGATCTGAGTGGTTGATTCCAATTAACTTTCTGAACCCATCAAAATGTTCTGGCGCATGAGCTCGTTCTCTCAAGGGTCTCCTGTAAGTGCGGAGTCATTGCTATACGTGATTTCTCGTTCCCGTTGTTTTTTCCCAAGGTTTCTGCTGCCTGTTGTGATATGTTTCATGTTATCATAATCGGCGCTGACAGTGTTAGCTATCTGTTCATTTTCTTAATTGGATTTTAGGTATACAAACTGTATCTTCATTTTGCTTATTCCCTTGTATTTGAAACTGAAAAAAACCAGAGCTACTTGGTGGCCGGGGCATTATGTTCAACTACTTCGTTTCCTTATTTCTTAGTTATTTTAGAATTCTTTAAGTTGGTTAAATGCCCATATGCGCAGATACACTCTGTAGATTTCCTACAGGGATGAAGCACGGTGTGTTCATTAATTCCCTTTTGCTAGCGACGATGAAGAATAGTTATATAAAAAAAAAAAGTGCAGTCCGATGCTCCTGCCATGAGGGTTTTAGAAAAGGGTCTATTGTATGCAATTTTATCCTGCTTTGTAAGTTGTTGTTTTCAGGACTCGAACTTATGATTTCTAGGTCACAAAGCAACAATTTTACCGTTGTGTCAAAGCTCTCATTCGAGAATAGTTATATAGTCATGCCTAAATTATTCAATAATTGACTATTACCTCTTCGACTAAAACTTTACGATATGGCTGTGGAGATGGTATGGTCTCATAAACTTTTTTCTGATTTAGCTATGTAAAGACTCTAGAGGAGTACCATTTTGTCTAGCAATGACACTTTGGCAGGCTTTGATTTCAAATAACCAGAGGACATGCTGACCGGATTATGTTAAATGAATAGGCTGTGCAGCTTCCCAAAAAGTCTGGCAAAAACCTTGGTCTTAGACTTTGCATGTTGATATAAGTATTGGCATCAATTTAGTTTCTCAACACCTCATAAGACCTCTGATTGATTCCTGATTCTATTTGCAATTTTTCTTCCAAGAAACTAGGAACCTTGTTTGTTTCTGTTTTTGCAATATTTTCCTTATTTGTTTGTGCCTCGAAAATGCTCTTCTGATTTCGCAAACACTATTGCCTGCATTAACCAGTGAAAATTTCTTATTCTGGTTTCTGTGTTGTTTCAGGTGGAATCTATTTTAGACAAGGAAAATTTTACTTTGGAAGATCTCCTGGATGAGGATGAAGTTATTCAAGAATGCAAAGCACAAAATTCTCGTCTTATAGATTTGTAATGATTTGTTTTTCTCTTTTTTTGCTTGTTTGTTCTATATCCAGAACATACATATTTAGATCCAATCCTTTCTTTTTGCATATGTTCATTCATGAAGAAATAATTTTTTTTATCAGTGTTTTTTCTATCATTGCCACTATTTTTGACAGTCAAGTATGCTCTTTTTTGTGTTCCTATATCAGTAACCATTTGTCGAGTATCTCATCTTGAAGTCGCAACACCTAATTGAAATGAGAACGCAGAAAAATAATTTGGAATGTGTCTGTGTGAGTGAATAACCTAATTAAAGTGATGACGAGCCTTCTCTTCACCTTAGCAATTCATTAATATAAGAAACTATGTAGATCGAGATTCTGGGGTTACAATTCCTTTTTCTTTCATTTTTAATAAAAGAAAATTCCAGAGGAAAATGTTTACCAGATAGCTAACCCAGGTAAATACGTTACTTTCCTGTATTTCCTTCTGCATTTAAATTTGTGCTGAAAACTATTTTTGTTGTTTGGTTACCAATTTGTAAAAAAGGACCTATGGACCAATCATGATACAGTATGCGAGTTAAGTTTAAGCCCAACCCATTGTGATGGCAAATTATGCCATGTTTGGTAGTTGTTAACCAAACGAGTATTTTATGTGGACCTATGATGATATTATCTCGGGTATAAAGTTTTCAAACTAGTTGTACTGACTGAAAAATATTAAGTAGTAAAATAGATAATTTTTAATTCAATAAAGAATGGTGCCTGTTGGTTTAAGAAACTAATTTCAAGGGAAAAGTCATCTTCCCAAATTTTATGTATGTTTTTCATTCATTTCAGTAGAAGAAAGCATTTTTCTATTTGGAAGCAATTTGGCATGACACAAACAGAGACTAAAAAAATGAAAAATATTGACAGTGACAAGTTGAAGTCATGGAAATGGTTGAATCAAATTAATGGATAAGACAGAATGTATTGAATACTTGTTGAGCAAAGAAGTAAATTGCGACATTGACATCATCATCGAGCCATGTTTGTGCTAACTGGTTGGGATCAAATAGATGGATCTTATCTGATTGTTGAGCTCTATTGCAAGATTAATAGTATTATTCATTTTAAAAAATCAATCAAATCAAATCAAACTGAAATTTACTTTGGTATTTCTCTATCTCTTACACCTTTCACTCTAGTGGATTTTACTGTAAGATACATCGGTTACATTTGTACATCTCCATATATTACTCAAATTTATTCTCTCAAATTATTATATTTTCAAGCAATAGCTAATAACGTTCAGATGTTGATATTTTTGTGGGCACTTCCAATAATGCGGAACTTGATGAAATAAACATTTGTCTATGGTTTTCATCAAAATATGGGTTAAATTGTATCTCCAATGTAGGCATAAGATTGCACTGTCTCTCATATGAATAAACTCCATTTTAGATGCTTACTGGGAATTTGTGATCTATTGTGTCATATAAAAACAATGCTCAAAGTATAGTTCTACCATTCATGACTGAAAGTATTTTATAAGGTGCTGTTCTCCAGTACCGATAGGCAGGATTTGAATACCAATCTAGTGATGCACTCGTGGGCTGAAGGATCTGTATTGTCCGAGAACTGGCTGATGAGATCATGTGTTAGCATGTATTGAGGGTAGTTATCCCCGAAGAAGAAAGGTATATTAGAAAATGCGTCACTAATGGCAGTCTATTTCCCCTGCCACCCCCATCTGGGTCTACTGTGATTGGATTACTGCAATTAAATGAGAATGCAGTGGTGGGAGAAGATGAAAAGAGATAGGGACAGGATCAAGGAGCAAATCTTAAAAAAAGATATGATGCGTCTATTTCATCACTCTGACATTGGTCCAGGAATTTACATCATTGCGTATACTATTATTTATGATCTTAAAACCCCCTAACTGATCCTTTTTTTTTTTTACACGAAATGAACCCATCTATAACTTTCAAAAGAGAAGCAGTCTTGGTAATTCTCTTTTCATTTTATATTTTTCTATTAGTCTTTTTGATTCATTAATGTATTTGATGTTAATGTCCTTTCTTTTGGTATATGACCCATGGATTTTAACTCTTTTTTCCAGTTATACAGATTACTGACTGTTTTAGGTGTTTATAGTGTTGTTTTCCATTCTTATGCAGTTTGAGGGAAAAGTCTCAAGTGGAGAAATTGCTTCGTTACATTATGGAGGAACCTTCAGAAGATGCTGATAAGAAACATATATTCAAGTTAGTCTTTAGTTGTTTCCCCTTGGTTATTCCTTGAACACTGGACACATTTTATCATTTCTGAATTTGGAGATGAAATGCAGGTTTCCATTTATTGCATGTGAGCTATTTACTTGTGAGGTTGATATTTTATTGAGGACCTTAGTTGAGGATGAAGAGGTTAACATCGCTAACACATTCTTAATAGCTTGAATTATTTCAAACATCACCAACCTTTAACTTTTTCTTTGATTATCCTGTACCTGTTTTTCCTTGTAGTTGATGGATAAGTTGTTCTCATTTGTCAAGCCGGATAATCCCCATAGTACATTGTTGGCTGGATATTTTAGTAAGGTAATGGATATTTTCCTATGTGTATGGGATATTGGTTATTCACAAAGTTATGGGGCACCTTCAACCTTTTCTTTCACGCTCAATATTTGTGAATGGACAATGCTTGTTGTTGTTTACTAGGTTGTAATATGTCTGATGATGCGGAAGGCAGGCCAATTTTTCAGTTATATGCAGGTATGCTGTGTTTCACATACTACAAATGCATAGTCTACACTTTCTTTGTTCTATTTGGATTGTTTTATCATTTAGTCTTCTATATTTGTAAGAAGTTACCTGGGCGATAGAATTGATCAAATAACTGTATTAGGCACAACTATTATTTCCAAATGCATAATCTTAGTTAGTAGTAGTTTACTTGTCTTAGTGTGTAAACTTCCTTCATCAGCCCACAATTGTCATGTAAGACTAAATTAGGGCACCACATTTTTCTTTAACAAATAATTAACTCTTGATGTCTCCTTCGAGACCCAAAGGTCTTTCATACAATCCATAACAATCATTGCTAATCTGTAGCATGAGAGGCTCAGTGGTGGCTCTGCTCCACGGTATATAAAAGCAATCCTTTCCAAATACCTCACCATGTTCAAGATTAGATAGATTCACTCTAAGACAAATTTAACAGTTGCCTAAATGAGAATTGATTCATTACTTTTGTTGGATTCAACCACTAACACAATATATCTAAATCCTAATTAATTTTATATTTTGTTCATCTAAGCTTACAACCCTCGTTGACTTGCAACTTTCCACGTGGGACTAAAGTAGGGTGTCGTCATAATAAATATTGTGAAGGTGACACCCTTGTTTAATCCCACATGGAAAGGGGAATTGTGGGCTAATGAAATATTTTTATTTGCAAGGTATTAAAGAACGTTAATCCATATAGCATTCTTATTTTATTTATCTTTGCTTTTACTTTGGTAATGATTTCGTGATTATAATCTTTATTGTTATTGTCAAGGGCCATCTGGAGATAATTCATCAACTGGTTGATCTCATAGGGATAACATCTATTATGGAGGTTAGTGGATGGTATTTGCATAATCCAAAAACATAGTATTCTTGTGTTTTCTATTTTTTTCTGCATGTTCTGATTTGGGTATCTGAAACAGATTATCATCCGACTAATTGGTGCTGATGAAAATTTGCACCCCAACTACGAGGAGACAATGCAGTGGTTGGAAGATATAGATGTTCTTGAGATGATTGTGGATAAATTTAGCTCATCGGTACGTGTATAATCAGAATTGTATTATCTTTTCATCCCAGAGATATAATACTGCTATTATTGAGAATATTTTTAGTATTTAAATCTGTAGTCATAGGAGTTGATTCAGTAGCCAAGCACATAAGTTGGCCAGTAGTTCACAAAATCATTGGATTGGATGAGAGATTCTGCAAATTGGCTGAAGAATTGTTGTAACGATCTCATCTGCTAATTCTTATTGGTCTCTTTTTAGGTAGCAAACCCTTCAAATATATTGTATTAACAGGGAAACTTTGGATACCATGTTATTATAAGTAGTTGATGGTTGGTAGGATAGACACTTTTATACTTGCAAAATAAGTTTGTTCTTGAAATTGAGCTGTGATTCAACTGTTTAGGTCACTGAGCTTCTGCAAAATGTTAGTGTAATGCATTTTTAAGTTTGATTTGGTGAAAAAAGCTTAAGCTTTTAGCCAAAGGCCCTCGACACTTTCATACTCCTCACCTCACGTGTGTCCATAAAGAATGTATCCAACTGCCTTTATTTTTCTATTATCTGGGTTTGCTTGCACTATTTTATTAGCACTGCTAGGATTCCAACATTGAAAATTTTGCTCTACTGCCATGTTATATTTGATTCACTTATTTGTAAAGGTCTCTATCCAAATATGCTACTTTGTATCTATTCTTTGCATCTTTAGACATAAGGATCATATTGTTGCAGGTTCTTCAACTTTCTTGACTTTATAATAATATGCGATTATATTTTTTAAGTTTTTATTGACTTTTTATCTGTCACAAGGAGCAGCTGTGACCAACTTAATGATTAGTTAGACTCTGTATGCCATTCTTTAGCAGGGAATATCTTGTCTGGAGCTGAATATCTGTGAAAATCATGAAGCATTTGCCAATTAGTTCTCACTTCATAGCTTTTTAGCTGTAGTTGAGCGATTAGGCTTAGCATCACCATTGTTTTGTTTCCCTTTTCTTTTGAGCTCAAATTTATTAGTATTTTTCTTTCTCCTTAATGCTTTTCGGAAAAATTCAAATCTCATGTCCTATTAGGTGATATATCAACCATTTGTTCACTGCACAAGTGATACTTTACATTTTACCCATCCTGCCTGAGATGGTGCAATGCGAACAATATGTTCAACATGAAGCTCCATGTTGTGGATTCTGAATTGGATACGAGTGATACGGAGTCTCATGCAAACAATTAATATAATAAGAAATTCATCACAACATTCTGCCTAAGTGCATGCACGATAGAAGTAGAATACAAATGCAAGTTTGGGTAGAAATTATACGCACAAAATTTGCACATATAAGCCCCTTGCTATCAAACTAGTGAAATTATGACTTGAGGATATAGTGTGTCTCACATTTCCAAGCTTCAATTCATATCCCTTTGAAGTTGTAACTTCATAATAAGAAATTTTCTAAAGATTTTTGGTAACAATTGCTAATTGAATAAGTCAATATTGCCTTCCGTGTGTGACTGTAGCAACTTCAGTAGCATCAATTTTGAAATGTTTGGGGTTTGAGACTTTTTATGGAAAACGTAAGGAGACATCATATCTTACTGAAACATCATGACAATTTACTAGGATAAACAAGAATATAAACCATGAAAATTTAATGAAGCAAAATATAGGGGAATGTATTTTTGTTTCTTGGTAGAGTTATACTCGTGCTGACTTGTATTGTGTTGATTTCAGTTAGCACTAAAACAATACTGATCCAGGTTGGGTATGTGACTATTTCCTAAATTTAAATTTTAAAAATTGTTTTAATATATAACTGGAGGTTATTTCTTCTACTTGGATTTGGAAAATTTTAGAATTATTTATCTACTTTTGGTGCTTGAAAATTTGGACCTTTATTAGTCATGTTGATTAGCAATATTATGGCTTTTAATGCTTATAAAAATTTCCTCAGTTTTTCTCTGTATGGTAAAGTTGTTGAGCCTTGGCGCAACGCTAAAGTTGCTGCCTTGTGATCTAAAGGTCACGGATTTGAATCTTGAAAATAGCCTCTTGTAAAGCAGGCCTGTGTACAATAGACCCTTTCTCGGAATCTTACATGGCGGGAGCTTTGTGCATCGGCTGCCCATTTCTCTATATGGTGTTTGACGATTGTATGAAAGGGAGGCACACATACATATTCAGTTGGGACATTTCTTTTCATTTATTGTCTGCATTTAAGCTCTTCTCATCATCATTTAAAGGACCAATTACATGCCACCTAGACTTAGGTTTTAGATGCATATTATCTGCCCACATCATTGGAAACAGGTCTACCCTTCAATTTCTTTAATTTGTCATAAAACATATTTGAATTTTAGGTTGTACACATATGAATAGGATGTAAAAGTGAAACTTTCGTAGCCATTACATTTGAAGCTAACCTTCTAGGATATTATCATTAGAACACAAAGGAAATCATGCCTTTCTAGTTTGGGGCATTGTTATATCCAAGATTGAGGACATCTGTGGCTCCTTGTGTTGTTGGACTGATTTAACTTTATTTTCATTTTGCAATATTCTTAGGACTCTTCTGAGGTCCATGCCAATGCAACAGAAATTCTTTGTTCGATTATTCGATGCGCCCCTCCTCTGCTTGCAGCTAAAATCTCCAGCCCAAGGTATGATTACCTTAGATATAATGACAACAAGTTTTAATAGTAGAAGTATTAGTTTTTGGTGATAGATCAACTCCTCTGATGTAAATATTCTGTTAAAATGCAGTTATGTGCGGAGATTGTTTCAGCATGCTATGGAAGATTCCAGACCTAAATCTCTGCTGTTTTATGTCTTATCTTTCTGCATATGTTTGTTAGATCCAAAGCGATTGGTACTGTCTTCCTATCAAGCATTTAGAAGCCAGCTTAATCATGGATCATTTATTACTCCTAGTTATGATACTGTTGTGGGAATGCTGGAGAGACTAGGTATTTTATCACTTTGGCTGGTGGATATGGCAATATTACTATACTAAGATATAGTCATTTTTCTTCAAATGCTAGGTTTTTAACAAAGCTGGTATTCTACTGGATATTTTACTAATCACTTTCAGATCTTATCATCTCTCATTTTACTTGAAAATTTTCTCCTAGAAATGTATTTTGTATTTTCTAGTGTTTGGTGCATTAGGAAATCATGGTTATGCATGGTTTAAAATCTCGTGTGGTGTTAGAATTTCAACATTTGATTCGAATAATATGATTTTAATACCATATAATGTTGTGCCAGTGGGGTTCCAATTTTTCTTTAATTGAATTATTAATTATATTTGTATAAGTTGTAAGATTTAATTCACTATCTTATTGTAATTAATTATTCATAATAATTATAATTTACTTATATTATAAGTATTTACTGAAAATTATAATTAATAATAGTTGTTTTGTAATTATAATCGATAATTATAAATAAATATTTTCTATAAGATACAAGAAAATAATTGCCGTATTAATTGCTATTTATTAGTAAATGAAACTGACCCTAATTATTATCTACCCGATTGTACCTACATATTTACTAACTCTAATTAATTAAACTGCTATATAACTTGTAACAAATAAATTAATCTAATCCTAATTTATTTGTTATAAATTACACTGACCTTAATTTATTTGCTGTATAATTTATAATGAATAAACTAACCCAACCCTAATTTATAAATTATATAACAAGTTTATTACTTTCATATGTAACAATTTATTACCTCCATATTACTAATTTATATAACAAGATTGTTAGCACCCATCACAAGCAAGTTATTTCTCAGCAAAACAATCAGAGCTTTAGAGTTTGCATGACTAGTGTGTATGTGTGTATATATATATATATATATATATATATATATAGAGAGAGAGAGAGAGAGAGAGAGAGAGAGAGATTATGCTACACAATTCATCTGTGAGCACCTTCATTATCCACTGTCCGATCGAGGGCGCACTATAGTCCAATTCTTGAACCCTAAGAGATTAAACGGTGAATAATGAAGATGTTCACGGATGAGTTGTATAGCATAACATTTCTATATATATATTATGACTGTCATCTGGTTGCATTTTCCTCCTGTTCCTATGTTTTGTTAGCTGTTGAGATATTTGGTATTGCAAATAGAATTGTTTAATGCATAGCTTGGATCTGTCGAGTAATTTCTAGAAGTACAAAAGAATGAATATGTAATGCAGCATTTTATTTTTCAAGTTTATCTCCAGCTATCTATGTTTGCAGGGGTTGAATGTACTTCAAAATTCATCAATCATCTTAAACTTCATATTTTATCAGGCTTGTTATTGAATATAAATTTCTGCCATATGGCCGAACCAGTATGTCACACTGCAACACACACTGTCTAGTACTGTTATAACAAAAAACATATGAATAATAAACTGAAGAAAATATGAAGAGCTGCACCGAGCTGAAGGACCACTAGTTATTCTTTGTTTTTGTAGCACAGTTAGTTTGCATTCTATGTTCATTGGATATTTGCTAATCAAAACGAGACGAGTTCAAGGTCTATACCATTTCTTGACCAGTTCAAGGTTTAGACTTGAAGCCTATGCAAGAGGCTTAAAGATATTGATAGAGGTACTTTTTCAAATTATTAAATAAATCTTTCTTTCTCCTCTATGTACTCTTCTTTCTTTTTTTTTTACTAGCACCGACCAATCAAAACTTCCACAGCTTTAAGCTCATATTCCCTTCTGGCTTTATGTGGATTCTTATGGATCACTTCAGGTTGACAAGGCTCTGTTTTCTTTTTCTTAGGGCGAATGGTAGTCAATAATCATCGAGGTCTAAAATTATTACAAGAATCCTATTTTTCTTTTCTTTTCTATATTCATGCAATAATACACTAAACGCTTGCTGTGGAAAATTACAAATGCACCAATACACTAAAGTCTTAATTTCTTATCCATTTTGGCATATTTTTTTCTTTAAACAGTGCGCTGGAAATGTTTGAACGTACACAAATGGCATCATTACAAGTTTCTTGACTTAGAGCACATGACTAAGTCGAGCTAGAATGCTTGCATACTTGGTTCTGGAAAATCGGTAGAAAATGCACTAGGCCATTAGACTGAAATGAGCTGTCATGCATTGCACACTTGATTGTTTCTAGAATGCTGTCATCTTCAAATACCACATAATTGTTAAAGCAATCTATATTCTCTTGTTGCATTTCTCTGGACTAGTCATTATTACTGTTTTTAGGCTCCTTGTTTTAATTGATACAAATAGTTTGTATATCTTCACTAACCTTCTTCTCATTTAAACATGAAATAGGTGATTTATTGATATTGTTGGATGTTTCTTCTTCGGATATTGCCTTGCCAACCACATATGGTAAACTGCAGCCTCCCCTTGGGAAACACCGTTTGAAGGTAGGACAGTGTCTCCTTGAGTTTTGTTTGTTCCTTTATCCTGTCAAGGTGAATTATGCACCCCTGTTTTTTATTTAAAATGAATCATTGTATTTTCATGATTGACCTTGATTAATGTGTTCAATCACCCTATTCTTCTTCTGTCCCCACGGAGATGGTGTGGTGGTTAAGGCGCGGCGGTACTTGCAGAAGTGGCATGGGTCGATTCCGGAGGTCTAAAACCTTTTTTTGGATTCAGATGACCTCCACATGTCTTAGCCATCACGTCAAGGCCCATAGGGCCCTCCGTGATTTACCTCCCTCATAATGACTGTGGGACAGCCTCTTGCACAACGGTAATTTGGAGAAGGGAGCCTTGGCACAACGATAAGGTTGTTGCCTTGTGACCAAGAGGTCACAGGTTCAAATCCTGGAAACAGCCTCTTGCAAAAAAAGCAAGGTAAGACTGCGTACAATGGATTCCTTCTCCGGTACCCCGCGTGGCGGGAGCTTCGTGCACCGGGTTGTAGTTTTTATAATGACTGTGGGACAGGCCGGTGGGAGCCGCTAGATTGGTGGTTCCAACTTTTTTTCCAAAATCACTTTCTTTTGAAAAACCTATCCTACTGACTAATCATTTTTAATGTCTTGAAGATTTTTTTTAGATTTTGCATAGAAGTTAAAACTTAGTTTCTAAAGAATTCAATTCATTTCTACCACGTGAGATTGCTTTATATTTGAGCTACATGTGCCAAGTACGGGGATTTTTTAATTTTGATATACTTGACGCCAAGGTTAAAATTTTGATTAGTATTGAGGTTTCGGTTCGCGACCGAAATAATATGGTTTCGATACCGTATCGTGGCGTATCGATAAATTTTGATAATTTTTAAATATAAAATACATAAATTAAAAATGAAAATTTTAACTTAAATGCTAAAAATAAAAAATGATTAAAAAAATACTAAAAAAATTAATTATGATAATAAAATTAATTTAATTAATTTCAATTAAATAGGATTAAAAAAAAATAAATTTTATAATAATAAAATTATTTTTGATAATATATATAAATTAATAAAATAAATTTATTAAATTTTAATTGATTTTATTTAGTCTATAGTTAAACTATAGTTTGAGAAGTTAACTGATTTTAAAATTAACTCGCTCGTCATCCCTGCGGCCTCGCGCCATTAACGGTCGTTGTGATCCCAGCGAGGCGGTACATCAGTCGGCGTCCTGCGACAAAGGCCGCTTACTGCCGCGGTCTCGAGCGAGCAACCCACGGCCTGGCAGCCACTGCGACCTCGCATGAGGCCGCTGGCCATCGTTGTGGCCCCGTGCGAGGCTACTCGTGGTCGCACGAGAGGCCGCTTGTGGTCACCGCGGCCTCGGGCGAGGCCTCGCTGCCCCGCGGAGGTCCGTCATCTTCGTTCCTGCATCTCGGAGGCGTGCTGGTATCGGTGCCACGTCGGAATGAGAAAAACCGCCTGTTTCGTCCGAAACGGATCGGTATTTCAAACCTTGCTTGACACACAAGCATTTGTGTTTAGTATTCTGTAATACAGTCTAGGCAATGTGTTGATGATAGAAAGAAGAAGGTAACGTGTCTTGTTTTTTCCCTTTCCAGATTGTGGAATTCGTCTCTGTGTTATTGGCCCTTGGTAGTGAAGCTGTGGAGAAAGAACTGATTCAGCAGGGAGCGATAAAACTTGTTGTAAACTTATTCTTTGAGTGAGTAATATGTTTCAGTGATTTTTGATAATATGTTGGTTGACTTTGTATCTTGTCATTAAAGGTGGATCCATATTGCAGGTACCCTTTCAACAACTTTTTACATCATCATGTTGAGAATATTATTGGATCTTGCTTGCAGAGCAAGACAACTTTGCTACTGGAACACATTTTGCAGGAGTGTTACATCGTCAGGAAAATTCTTGCGGCTGAAAAAAATCCTTTGCTGTCAACAGATTCTACTAAGGTATGAAACTCTTAGCACTGCTTAGGTTAAATTTTGGTGCATAAAATTCGTACATGAATGTTCATCCTTTTGCTTCCTCATGTGTTTATGTACCTCCCAAATTTGTTTATGTCAACCTTTTTGTTTGTCCTGAAATTCATTTTTTCAGGCTACAGTCTCTGCTGAGGGACGATCACCCCCAAGGATAGGTAGTATAGGTCACATGACACGGATTGCTAACAAGCTTACTCAGTTGGGTAATAGCAGCATCATGATCCAGACACACTTACAGGTCAATCATCTCTTGTTGAATAAGAATATACTTTGTTAGAATATTTACGTCATTTGGTTTATGCTTTATAGGAAAGTAATGTTATAAGTTTTGAATTGTTTGGATGAAAACTGTAAACTTAATCCTTCATTGGTAAATACTCAGTCTAACTTTCTTACTTTTTTATGTATATTTGAGTGCATAGTATATTATGAAGCAACAAAATTTGAAGCATATCATTTTTGGTTGAAAAGACAAACAATAAGCATCCTTTCATTGGTCCTTTGTGCTAAATTGCTTCTTTTTGATGATTGCTTGTTTTTACTACGATGTGTTTCATAGTGTTGCTACTTCTGCGCACTGTCGCAGTATTGGTTATGGTTTTTCTGCCGAGTTGACTTCAATTAGAAATACTGCACTCTTGTTTTTTTTTACCATTCAGATTATATACTGTGTTGTCTGAAATCAATCTGCTGATTTTATTTTTTCACTTGCAGGAAAATAGCGATTGGGTCGATTGGTTTAACAATGTGTTGTCCAAGAGGAATGCTACAGAAAATGTTTATCACTGGTCTTGTGGGTAGGGTTCTTAGCCGCTGTTGGATGCTTGATCATGATTGTCACTAAGTTTTCTAATGGCTTGCTCTCTTTAGTTTATTCAGTGATAAACAACTGAATGGTGTATGAGGTATCATTGAAAATTATTAAGGGTGAAATTAAACAAATGTTTTGTTTGGGCACGTGTTAGCCACAATAATCCTTCATTTGGTTAAATTATCATATACTAGATTTTCTTAGCCGGTTCTTGCACATCAGTCCAGCAACTTGTGACTTGTAACCATATGTACATGTTGCAGGACTAAATCACTGCAACGTAAATGTATCTAATAGAAATTAGAATCCTCATCTCTCTAATCTGTATATTCCTTTTTGATTCTCAATTGGGTTAACACAAATATGCTTTTTTCTTCCCTTTTAGGCGTCCGACTACATTACACGACCATGTCAGAGACAGTGATGACGATGACTTCCGAGATAAGGATTTTGATGTGGCAGCATTGGCTAGTAGCTTGAGCCAAGCATTTCGGTTGGATATCTATGCTAATGATGACATTGAAGAGGTATATGTCATGCTTTATAAGTTAATTTTGTTTTTTACTCTCTCTTGCATGTTTACTTTCTGGCAAGGTAAACAATATTCTTCCTTTTTTTTTTTGTTTTTTTGGCATTGATGATATATTTGATGTGGAGCTTTTGTGCAACGATAAAGTTATTGTCGTGTGACCTTGAGGTCACAGGTTTGAGTTATGAAAATAGTCTTGTGCAGGACAGACTACGACTGCATACAATTGATCCAATGTAGTCCAATGCTTCCTTGGGACCTTGCATTGGTTAACTTTTTCTTTTTACTAGCATTTGCGATACATTTGATGTATGTTGCCAATGTCTGTCGTGATGTTTTGTTTGGCTATTAGGCATGTTTCCCTATGCTCAGGCAGTCCCTCAACATTGACTTGCTATGTGCATATGTGGTGGCCTACTGGCCTTGAATGACATATATACTATGCAAACTACTGTTATGATGGAATTGATGGGAAGAGAGCTTGCTTCATTGCCTATATGCAGCTTGAGCATAGCATATGACTATTGGCAAGTTTTATGAGTTCCTTAGTAGGTACACCTATCTTTGCATAGCAATCCGTGCCTGTCAATTCTTCTAAGTTAACATTCTAGAACTTATAACATTGCATGGTTAATTTTTCCAGTGTTCTAGCATGATAAGTAACATCTACATCTTCAGTTTTTTTAAACATCATTCTTTAGATCAGAAAATATATTACTAGGGATTATTTTCATTCTTGTTTTCTTGGATTAAAAAGTTTTAAATAATCTGTCTGCCTTTGAAAGCCACTATCAACCTTGGAAATATCTTAAATGTTTAAAGTTGTTCCGTGCCATTTTCAGAAGTCTAGTGAAGTAGGTTTGCTTCCATACATACTTTTCTATTAGAGTATGTTATAAAAATTTCACTGCAAGGAACTAGGGAAGCCAAAGATCAGCCATAGCTGCAATATAGTCCAGTTTGCAACATTGATGAGATTGTAACAATCTGTTACAGCATGGTATCTGGTCTGAATGCTTTAATTCTTGATAGATATGGTGGGGACATCACGTGATCAATGGGTTGGGCCAGAAGAAAAACTTCGAAGTCTGTATATGTGTGATAAAACAATGTAAATAGTAAAAAAAAACTAAAATAGCTAAATTAAAATGCACTACTATATTATAAAAGCACGGTTGATTACAACTATGAATAAAGTATGAGTTCAAAATTTTATTTTAATAATTTCATTCTATTCTGTTATTTCAAATTTTTGGTCACTCTATCCCCATTAATTTTTCGAGACTCCCTTCTGATTAGAGTAAAAAGTATGTATATTTGTTTCAAAAATCTGTTTTATATTATTTCCTAGACTGGTTTTTTTTTTCTCACGAGCCGAACTTGACATGCTGTAGCCCTATAATGGACATTTTAAATGCAGAAAACTAAGATGATGCTGACATTATAGAACATAGAATAGCACAACAATAACAACAACCAAGCTTTATTCCACTAGGTGGGGTCTATGCCATTGGGCTCGATCCCCTATTATATTATCATCTATATTTAAATAAATTTTATCTTGTTTTATTATTGCTAACCAAGTTTTTTTTTGTCTTTCTTTTCCTCGTTTGATGTGTATATTTGTCATCGTTTTACATTACCTAACTAGAGTATTTATTGGTCGTCTAAATATATATCCATACCACCTTAAACGTGTCTCGGAGCTTTTCTTCAATAGATGCAACTTCGACTTTCTCTTTAATGCTCTTATTTTTTATTTTGTCCATCCTCATTTCGCACATCCACCTTAACATCCTCATCTCTACAATTCTCAACTTTTGCTCATGTGTTCGAGTCATAGTCCAATATTCAACGTCATATAACATAGCAGGTTTAATCGTCGTTTTATAGAACTTCCCTTTAAATTTTAGAGGTACTTTACGATCACATAAAACACACGACGTTTTTCTCCATTTCAACCATCCTGTTTGTATTCTATGTAAGACATCTCTCTCAATCCCTCTATCACTTTGCAAAAATGATCCTAAAAATTTAAAGCTTTGAGTTCCAGACAACTCGTCATCTCTTATCTTAATTCATTATCTAATATTGTTAAACTTAAATTTCATATGTTCTGTCTTTACTCTACTAAGCTTAAAACCTTTTACTTCTAGTGTTTCCTGTCAAGATTCTAGTTTAACATTTATTCATTCACGTGTCTCATCTACCAAAACAATATCATTTGCTAACAACATACATTATGGTACTGTGTTTTCAATGTGTCAAGTGAGTTTGTCTATTATTAGTGTAAAAAGATAGACACTTAGAGTTGATCCTTGATGTAACCCTATCTTTATTGGAAATGCTTCAGTTAATCCGCATGAAGTCTTCACTTTGGTCGTTACTTTCTTATACATATCCTTAATTAGTTCAATATACGTGACGGTAACGCCTTTTTTTTCTAGAATTTTCTATGTAATTTCTTTTGGAACTCTATCATAAGTTTTTTCTAAGTAAATGAATACCATGTGTAGATTCTGTTTTTGCTCTCGATATTTTTCAATTAGTTGCCGGAGAAGACGTATAATTTTACAATAGTTTGATGGATCTATTCACTGAATATTTGTCTTAGTTTAATGCTGTTGACAACCTAATGCAACCCTCCTTCTTTATCCGGACTTGAGATCGACCATGACAAGATTAACTCGTCGTGGGCAGAGTTGTATAGAATAGCAAGGAAGAAATAATCATCAAAGGACACATTTATTCAAAGATAGTTCTCCTAATAGATTGATGGTGAAAAAAAAATCAAATTCAGAAAAGTGCACATTCTTCATAAGATAAAGAAAATGGAAGAGTTTTGATGAATCACATTAAATTGACCAGCAGTAAAAGGTTTCTTTTGCATTTCCACTATCCACAAGCTCTTAATATACGTGAGTTCCTTCCTGTCCTGTAATCAATCCCCAAGGTACTCATAGGAAACCACATTAATGATTGTATATGAACAAGAAGGATAAGAAATTTCATTTCACGATTTATATTGTTGTTTTTTTACATTCTAGACTGTCACTTTTTTTATTTTTTTTGTTTTGCTGCTGAATGCAGGCTCAAGGATCTTTTGAGCGAGATGAGGTATGATACACCATCAAATATTTTCTTTAAACTGTTCCTGATTTTTCTTCTTTGCTAATTTGGTACAGGTTAGGAAAATTATTTTATTGTGTTATTTTTTGTTATAGGCACAGGTTAGGAAAGGTAATTTGTTGCTTAATTTTTGTTTGATTACTGATTGCGTTTAGCTTTCATCTGATTTCCATGTTCCATTTTGGTGAATGACCACATGCCTGATTAGTGATTTTTGCAGGATGTTTACTTTGATGATGAATCTGCAGAAGTTGTTATTTCATCTTTACACCTGGGGGATGACCATGGCAGGTAACTGACATAAACACATACTTTGTTCATAGTAATCAATGGGAGTTAATGTTATCTAGGCTAATGGATATCCCTTTTCGAGCAGTTCTCTCTTTACAAATTCAAACTGGTTTGCTTTTGATAATGATAGAGGGGTTAACAGATATTTAACTGATCCCGTTACTTCACCTTCACCAAATTCGAATGAAACGTTACCTGATGTGGATGAGGTGGATAATGTGGTACTTGATGATGATTCAAATGATACGACAAGAATACACACAGCTGATCAAGGAGATACTTCATTAGAAAACAAGGCTATGTTTGTTGGAAATGGTCCTGTTAATGGGCTCAAAGAAGATAGTGATGATTCTAACAAAGATGTTAATGAAAAGCCATTGGGGTGGGTTGAATGGAGGGAGACACCAGGACCTGAGGTGCCTGGTAAAATCACAAACGAAGATATTCCAAATGGTGATATTGTAAGGGCCAATGACAAGTGTATCTTGAAAGAAGTTATTGCCGATTCCTCCAAGTGTGGATCTTCTGGAGATGAAGCTACGTATGATGGAGATACTGGAGGTCCAAAAACCACTAGTGAAGAAAGTCTGTACGTTTCTCAAGATTCTTGCAAGGGCATTTTTCATGGAAGTTTACCTCCATCTGAAATCATGGATTCAAGTTGTCAACAACTTGCAAATGAAGTAGCAGCAGAGGATTCAGAACACGAGAAAGATCACTGAGAAAGAAGGGCACTGAAATTACGTTAGATGGCACTAGTACAGAAGTGGCCTAATGATGGTTGCTTGGCAAAGGATGGTAACCTGAGTCACACTTACTGTAATTCTCAGAATCTTGTATATATTGGAAGAAAGTTTATTGATGAATGCTGATGTATTATTTTGTTGCCATCCGATATTATCTAATCAGCCAGCTACTGTAAAAACGAGAAACTCTTTGACATAAGAAATCATTACCATTTGCTTTTAATCATTTTATTTTGCGTTTCTTTATTTCTTGCAAATATTGCGGACACGTTTGTGCTCTGCTCTGTTGTTTCTTCAGCTTGGTCTCATGTCGAAATGTTATAAACCCATTAGTTAATTGTTAACTAAAGGGTTGGTTTTATTCTTGTAGATAAGTTTGAGCCTCAGCTTGTCCCTGTACTGCTTAGTTAAGAGTTGGCTCAAGGGAAACACAGATCAAACAGGAAGAACTTAAACCGGAAAGACTCCTTTATTTACAAGGATCAAGGTTTGCCTGCTAAAAAAATAATTTATTTACAGAAATCTTTTTTAGAGAAAATTTAGGATAAAAAAATGAGATTCTAAAATTTCTTGCAAAACATTTTGTTATGTGTTTTGGGGCACATAAAAATGTTGTTTTTTTCCCCTTTTTCAAACTGTGTGTAAGTGATCCAAGTGGTCAATGTGCTTCGTTCAATTGATTGACACGAAAAAATATTAGACCAATTGATGCAGTCGACCTTAGCAGTCTGTCCCTCCAGTTCAAAAGCCTAAAAACACTGCCAGTAGGTTAATGGTCTCAGCATTTTGATGCATGCTATCGATGCATTAGTCAGATATCTCTTCTCCGTTACTTCATCAAGTATAACCCCATACCTATGCGTTGTCCTTGATCTGACCAGGTATAGAAGAAGCATGACTGCCAACACTGGACTTCGTCTTTGGAAACTTTATCTTCCAGTGCTTTCTTGAATTCTGTAGTTTTTTCCTTGCTACCTCATTGGACAAGTTCTTATTCCGCGGGAGATGAAGTCGATCTCAGACTGTTCCTATTCTCCCAGTCCTAAACAAATTTAACGGATATAATAATTCCCTCCAAAGAAAAAAAAAATACGATAAACAAATAAAATAAAGAACGCACACTTATGGACCAAAACAGTTTTTTTTGTTATTATTTTTTTTTCTTTGAGAGAAATAAAAAAAAAAAATCAAAAAATCCACCCATCCATATCCATAAATATGGATATAAATAAGGTTCTGTCCTGCGACCGCGGAGGCAGTGTCATATTCTTCCCCAGCCCCACGCATTTTTTATAATTTTTTTTCGCTCCCCAGAGCGTCGCCCTCCGTCTCGCGATCGAGGCTTCGACCATTCGCTTACCCTACCGCTCTCGGTTTTCCTCTCAAGCCGTCTCGACTTCCGTTCCCTCTTTCCCTCCCATTCCGCTTTCTTTTCTTTTCTTCGATTGCTTCCGTCGTGTTGAATTCGATCTCGAAAGGCCTCGGGCATATAGCCGACAGGCGTTGCCGAGATCGGGGAACTAGGGCTGTCCTCCCTGTCGCTTGGGGCTTTTCCGTGATCCCGGGAGCGAATTGGTAAGCAGGGTTAGGCGTTTCTAACCCTAGATCTGGAGGCCCCGAGTGTTTGATTGATATTGGGATCTTCCCATAGGGAACCGTCAAGATGTTCTGGCGCATGACCGGATTCACTCATGCGTCGCCGGTAGGTCTTTCGCTCTTCCTGTATGCGTTTTGTTTTACCCTTTTTTTTTCTATCTATTCTGCTAGCTAGTTCGAGAGAATGGATTTGGGCTTTTTTTCGTAGTGATGGAACCGGTGGCTTATTAGTTTAGAGGGTTTTTGACGATGACAAAAATCCTTGTAATGCAATCGCAAACAAGAATTGTTTGTTAATTTGGCGAGGTGATAGAAACATTTCTGCTTCTAGCTTTCTCGATTATACTGGCGATTTGTTACTGTTTTATCTGGTAAGGTCTATCAACCTCGGTATGCATATCCACCGTTTTCCAAATTGATCACATAATTAGGTGATCAATTATGACAAGAATATATATTGCTAAAGTTATTTATAGGATCATAGAATTGTTCTTCTAAATTTCTGCCTGCAAACGCCAGAGACACAAAAAACACTCAAGAAGGTGAGCTGGGTGACGGGAGGGAAGATGATTATGCTGATATGTGAAATAAAGTCAGTTGTCCTTTGTACTGCTAGAAAGCTGACATTGCTACTCTGTGAATGAATTTGGTAATAAGCAACAGAAGTTATTGTTCGGAAACCTAATAGGATTTGAAGTCATTGTCATGTTCCCCATAGGTTAAGCAATTACACAAGGCCATGGTATGACCAGTCTAACTTTACAGATCAGATGATGTTTAGCGTCAGGAAATAAGACACGAAAAGCTAATGTAGCACTGTAGCAGAGATGAGAATGTTAGGATTGATGTGTGTGATTGCTAGATAAAAAAATAAAAAAAATATTACTATCTAGGAGAAATTTAGGTGTACTTTCAATTGACAAATAAAAGAGAAAATTTAGGTGTACTCCGATAGACAAATAAATGAGAGGAAATTTAGGTGTAGCTCCAATGGGCAAATAAACTAAACTAATTAAATATTCAGAGACTGTAAAGGAAAGAAGACTGAAGAAAGCTCTACTTGATTTAGTTAAAAATGATTAGAATATCTAATCATTACTAGCAATATAGCTTTGCAATGAGTTGAATGGAGGGATATGAGCTGTCTCCAAATGGTTCGGATTGGCTTGCTTCAACTAGCTGAGACTAACATGGCTTGATGATAAAGAAGGGCAGTTTTTGTTTGGCAATGCAAAATCCTTCTGTAGGATTCATTTCTCTGCATCTTAGACAATGCAGGGCACTTTTTGGGATTTGTGTTAGCAGAAACTGTAATAAAAAGAAAAATGCATTTCTGCCTTGCACGAACAGTTGAGCTAGCAGAGAAGTCAAGGGATAAAACTTAATTTGTTTATGTATTGGTTACGGGCCATTGTTGTTGCTATATGCAAGTTTGAAATGTATATAGTTCATGCACATCTATCTAGTGCAGTTGGGTTATCTTGTGCCGCAATCTTTTCAGTCAGTTAATCTTGTATGGAAGTCTGTTCTAGATCTTGTTATTTTGATAGGCTTTTTTTTCTGCTTAGCTAGATCTATGTTGTAGATATGGATGTGTTGAAAATGACTTGGCTGTTTTGTTTTTCACTATACTTGCTTTGATATGTGTTCCTATAGTGGAGGTGTTGTGCCTTCAATTGCAAACCACATCCATTCTAAACGAACTGAACCTTTATGAACAAAGTTGTTAGTTGGTTTGGTAAAAGCTCATTTATGTTTGTTTCATTCAGTAGACAATCAATCTTATTGGGTCAATTAATACAAGCTGATAGTGAACATATCTAAGTGCAAGTTGTTAATATTCATGAGCATCAACACTGTTTCTGAACCACATTTGTGAATAGTTCATCAGCATTGATGAAGAAGACTCATTTGGCAATTTTTTTTTTGTCACAAGCGTGATTTTTTTTTCCATCTTCATTGATCTTTAGCTCCTTGAGCTTGATAGTGGACAGGGTTGAAAATAAGTTTGGCTTTTTAGAACCCTATTAACAAATTTGGTTCGTGCTTTTTTACTTTTATTTTTCCACTCTTCAACCTTTTTCTCTACGTTCACCAATCAACTGGTGTACAGATTCAAGTTGTTGCTGATTCTAGCTTTATGATAAAACTTACTGTTCCTTCCAAGAATTTATACATTATTCATGGAGAAGCATCACATTTTTGTTATGAAATTCATACATTATTGCAGGTGGATTCCATTTTGGAGAAGGAAAGGTTTACACTTGAAGATCTTCTTGATGAGGATGAAATAATCCAAGAGTGCAAAGCACTCAATACACGCCTTATAAATTTGTAATGATTACACTCTTTTACTTGTTTCCATGCTGTACGCAAGTGGAAAATTTACTACTTGTCTTATTTGTTTTGCCAATATTTATCATAATTACATATGGATGCACTTCAAATTTTACACTAAATTTCCTCCATAAATTGTAGTCATAGCTTGTGAGAAGTGAACATTCACAAAGTCAAACAAATAATTCTTTTGTCCATACTTATGATTTCAATTGCTGTCTCTTAGGCAGCTTTAAACTAGAACTGTGTACTAGTAAATCAATATGCATTGACCTCAGGCTAGTTATTTTGAATAATTTTCATATTTAATTTGTCCTCTACTTCTCCAGGAACATGATCTACTAATTATTCTGGATATATATGTAAATTGTGTAGCTCTTCTTGCTACCACTCAAACTCATTTCAACTTTAATTAATAATTTCAATGAGCATAGCATGGAGTAAAAATTCAACAACAACGACAACAATAACAAAGCCTTATCCCACTAGGTGGGGTCGGCTATATGGATTTTTCTACGCCATTGGACTCTATCTCCTACTATATCATTATCTATATTTAAATAAATTTTATCTTGTTTTATTGTTGCTAACCAAGTCTTTTTTGGTCTTCCTCTTCCTCGTTTGATGTGTATATTTGACAGCGTTTTACATCGCCTAACTGGAGCATTTATTGGTCGTCTAAGTACATGTTCGTACCACCTTAAACATGTCTCTCGGAGCTTTCCCTCAATAGATGCAACATCAATTTTTTTCTCATTTCTTATTTTGTCCATTCTCGTATGTCCACACATCCACCTTAACATTTCCATCTCTGCAACTCTCATCTTTTGCTCATGTGCTCGAGTCGTAGTCCAACATTCAGCGTCATATAACATAGCAAGTCTAATCGCTATTTTGTAGAACTTCTCTTTAAGTTTTAGAGGCATTTTACGATCACATAAAACACTCGACGCTTTCCTCTATTTCAACCATCATGCTTGCATTCTATGTAAGACATTTCTTTTAATCCCTCCATCATCTTGTAAAAATGATCCTAAATATGTAAATCTCTCCGTTCCAGACAATTCATCATCTCCTATCTTAACACTTATCTCATTACTTCTAATATTGCTAAACTTAAATTTCATATATTCTTTCTTTACTCTATTAAGTTTAAAACCTTTCACTTTTAGTGTTTCCCGTTAAGATTCTAGTTTAGCATTTACTTCTTCACGTGTCTCATCTACCAAAACAATATCATCTGCAAACAACATGCACCGTGGTACTGTGTCTTGAATGTTTTCAGTGAGTTCGTTCATGATTAGTATAAAAAGATAGGGACTTAAAGTTGATTTTTGATGTAACCCTATCTTTATTAGAAGTGCTTCAATTAATCCATTTGAAATCTTCACTCTGGTCGTTACTTCCTCATACATATCCTTAATTAGTTCAATATATGTTACACTAACACCACTTTTTTCTAAAATTCTCCATATTATTTCTCTTGGAACTCTATCGTAAGCTTTTTCTAAATCAATGAATACAAGTTCCTTATGTAAAATTTTCTATGGTTCTTGTAGAAAAGGTCCATGGACATATTTGGTGCTGCAAAAATTGGGTTTCTGCCAGTATATAGTGCCACATACATCAACTAAAAGAACCTAAGTTAGCTACAAGTTTGAATTTGATTAAGGTAATGGAGTCAGGTAATTTTCATTAGACCTATTTTAGTGCACGGAAAACTTAACCTTCTCAACATTCAATTTTTCACTTTTAGGTGGAACTTCCTGTTTTTTTTTTCTCAAAATTTAGCGAGAACTTTATTGCAATGATAGTTTAATGATGTTAGCTTCAAGTATTATGTGAATAGTCATTTCTGAGATCTATTCAATCTCGTTGCTCAATTTGACATTGCTTTGTTAAAGTCAATCAATTGTATGGTTTTTTATTTATTTATTGATATATTCATGTCAGTTGTTTATTTGTTGTTTCTGTTTTTTTTTTTCAGTTTGAGAGAAAAGGCCCAAGTAGAGAAATTGCTTCGTTATATTGTGGAGGAGCCTCCTACGGATGCTGATCAGAAACATATTTTCAAGTGAGCCATTAATTGTCTTTTCATCACTGTTAGATTTCTTCTACCGCTTGCACTATTTGTTGTATTCTTGTTTCAATGCAGGTTTCCATTTATTGCAAGTGAAATTTTCACTTGTGAGGTTGATATAATATTGAGAACTTTAGTTGAGGATGTTGAGGTAGTTACTTCCATCAACTCCTTTTCTTGTTTTTGTTTTATCAGCATCTTGATCTTTATTTTCTTTTTCTTGCAGCTGTTGGATTTGTTATTCTCCTTCATCAAGCCAGATCGCTCGCACAGTACATTGCTCGCTGGTTACTTCAGTAAGGTAACCTCCTTTTTGTTTGAGTCAACTAACAATTTTTGATAATCTATTACATTTGTAAGTGTTTTATTTTTTTTTTCCTTTTGTTTTTGGCTCCCATTTATTAATACCTATGTTATTTGGCAAGGTTGTGATATGCCTGATGATCAGGAAGACAGGTTTGTTCATCAATTATATTCAGGTATGTGATGTAAGAGTATAAATTATGCACTTGCAGAAATATTTCATTTTAGAAAAGCTCTGTTGTACCACTTTTGCCACTTATTTACTCTGATGTATTTTAAATTTTTGTATTGAAAGCATAACTAGGAGCAATTTTTATTTAAAATAATGACCATTTGATTAATGTAGCCTCATAGTGTATTGGTGTCATGACTGAAAACTTGTTGTCTTTGGCGATTGCATATTCTCCATGGTTGTAAAGTTAGTTTTTTTTCTAAAAATATTATGACTACCTTTCTCATGAGCGTTCTCATGATTGTAGCCCTTGCAATCAATCTTGAAGCTGAGGAAAGGGGGTTTTGTGATAGAACCAAAGGTTCAATATGACTTCTTTATGGTGGCTGAGATCAGTTATCAATGCATGATAGAGGTCGTGAAGGTAGATATGATGAGATTGCTAGGAGATGAGGTGTCGAATATAAATAAATATTTGGTTAAATTTAGTTATGTATTATTAGGTCTAGTTTAGGCATTTATCGAATATCTAATGAAAAATAAATATTAATTTGCAGAACAGCTACCTTGACCTCTTACCTGTATATTTTATAAAACAGTTGGATCTCTGTATTTGCAAGTTTGCTCTATTTTTACCTTGACCCCTTAGATGGACCCTTGTTTTTTTTTTGAAATATATGCATGTTATATCATTTGTATATCAAAGTTTATTTTTTATATCTTCTTGCAAAATGCATCCCACCACTGATGTTCATTCTTATTTCTGTTAAAAATTGCATAGATATAGATTCATAATGATGAACATTTTTATTATTTCCTAGGGCCATGTAGAGATCATTGGTCAACTTGTTGACCTCATTGGTATCACATCGATTATGGAGGTTGGTGGTTCTTTGTTTTATTGTTTTCCTAAAAACTCAGCTATATTCCTCCAACTAGCTTGTGTGCCCATGTGAATCAGGTATTAGTTCGTTTGATTGGAGCAGATGAAAACATGCATTCTAACTATGTGGAAGCAATGCAATGGTTGGAACATGTCGATGTTCTTGATATGATTGTGGATAAATTTAGCTCATCGGTATGTCATTGATTTCTTTAGAAAAACCTAATCTTGGCTTTCTACTATCATTTATCCTCTGGGCTAGGGAATGGAATTTTTCTCCATGAATGTCTTGTGTTTAGTTAAATTTACTCGGCGTTGGTTCTAGGAGAGTGATATATTCTTGACATATGATATTTAAAATCGTTTCCGTGTTTTCAGTTTTTTTGCTCATTGAATAACTTTTTTTTTCTTTACCTGTTCGGTATCATAGTTTTTCTGCTGAAATACCATCATTTATTTATATTTGCAGCTCAAAATAATATTTTGCTTGAACTAATTTGCTGGCTTCTGGTGCTATAACAGAAAATTAGCTGTTGTTATTCATTCACAGTCTAGTTGCAGAGTCCCAACTGATACTCTGTCAAAAATTGGAGTTTGGATCATATCATTTAAAGGTTGTAAGAAAATTAAAGTTGCACAAATGACCACATATAATAGCAAATTGTGCTAGTTTAGATGGATGAAATATTATAATAATGCTCTGAGATAAACATTATACCATATATGTATGACTGGAACATAAAATTTTATAACTACATCTAATGGGAGACTAAGGTGGCGTTTGGTTGGTGAGTTTAGAATGAGGGAATGAGAATGAGAATCATATATAGTGTTTGGTTAATAGGTTTGGGATTGAGATTTTGAAATGATTTCTAGTTATTTGGGAATCAACAAAACCCAATTGGTGGATTTGGGTTTCATTCCAATCCACCCGTCACCCGTCCGATGTTGGCCGTCGCCCGTTCAATGGTCGTCAGTCGCCGGTCGTCAATTGTCCGTGGTCACCGATCGTCGATGGTCGCCGACCATCTGCAGCGGCCGCGGGTTGCCGATCGTCGGCCGCCGACCGTCGACCGTCGACCGTTGACCGTCGTTGTCCGCTCGCCGACCGTCGTTGGCTGCCCGTTGACCGTCGACCGCCGTTGGCCGCCTGCCGTTGGTCGCCGGTTGCCGCCGCGCTGGTCCGTCGACGATCTCCAGCAATGTCGGCGACGACGACATTAACTTCGTCTCCGCTTTCATTTCCAACTTATAAACCAAACAACATTTTTGAAATGACTAAATTCATTCTCATTCCACCCTACTATCAAGCCCATTCTCATTCCCACACTCAAATTAAGCGCCACCTAAAGCAGCAACACACTTAACTAACTACATTAACCTAATTACTCTTGTACCATTCTTCATTTTCAAGTTGGAGTATGAATTTTGTCTATGCTCCATTTGCTGCATAAGTTAGCAAAGATTTATCAATAACAAATATAAAACTGATTATGCCATTTAATGATAATGAAGATGAAGATACAATACTGTTGAGTGGCTTTTGATGACACAATACTCTGGATTTAAGTTTGAGCCAAAGTTGAGGACATCTTCATGAGATCCAAAGGCGAAGTTAGTGATTTTTTTTTTTCAAAGGAATTGATATAATCTTCTTCCTTGACTCTCTCATAAAGCGAAGACATCACAGGATTTGAAGCTTGTAGACTTGATGACATCTTCATGAGATCCAAAGATGGAGTTAGTGGTTATCTTCAAAGGAATTGATATGATCTTCTTCTTTGACTCTCCCATAAATTGAAGATATCATAGGGTTTGAAGCTTGTGAGACGTTGGAGAGTGAAATAGATAAATTTAGGTTCCAGCATTTAATCTTGAGATGAAGATTTATAATAGGAGAGAGACTAAGTAAGCGCTGGTTAGTTGAGAGAGAAGGATGTTAGAGAGGAGACTGTAGAATCTGACATCTAATTTATAGAAAGAGGATAGATTCTGTTGGCCATGCATGTAGCCCACCCATGATAGTTTTGACTTGCATTTGTTCTACCTCTATCATTTGGGTACAAAAGAACTTATTTCCCTGCATGAGACATACTCATAAAGCAACAATGAAGACATCTTCATGTTCATTAATATCTACTCTAAATCTTATCTTGCAATGTGCTATATAGGACTCTCCAGAAGTCCATGCCAATGCAACAGAAATTCTGTGTGCCATTATTCGATGTGCCCCTCCTGTTCTTGCAGCTAAAATTTGCAGCCCCAGGTAATCATGGACTGAAAGTTCTATACTCATTAGCTTGTCATGGTTATCTGACTGTTATTTGGAGTTATACTTTTGCTGATGTACATGTGCTGTTAAAATGCAGTTATGTGGGGAGATTGTTTTGTCATGCATTGGAAGATTCCCGACCAACTTCGGTGCTATATAATGCCCTGTCTTTCTGTATATGTTTGTTAGATCCTAATCGACTGGTAGCATCTTCCTACCAGGCATTTAGAAGCCAGTTAAGTCATGGAACAGTTGTTACTGCTAGCCAAGACACAGTGGAGGGAATGTTGGATAGACTAGGTATGTTGATACTTCAGTTGCTAATCTAGTAATGTTAATATTGAGGCATTAGTAGGATATTTAGTCATGATAAGAACTGTACTTTACTTGTTCTCTAACTGTTAATTGGTTCCAATCTCAGTAATAGTCATTGACAGGTTTTGTTTGTTTTACCTAGTATTCTCTGTTAATTGGCCTCTATTTATTCAACATGATACGTCTATATCCTGTGTACCTTAAAAATATTCAGTCCATAAAATGTTACATGCGAGAAATCTTTCAACTTTACCAATGTTCACTTCATCTCAATCTTAAATAATAGATTATGAGATGAAAACTTTCATACCATCAACTCCAATGATGCCAAGAAATTGGTTTCCAAGCTGTACGCAGCATGCGAAATGCAATTTCCACAGTCAGATGTCACTCTTATAATTTAATTTGTTTTTTTTTTGTTGGATAGTAGCTGTCACGAGTTTGTATGAGCAACAATTATTCACTGATTTCTGTATCGAATCCATTTTTTGTGCATTCACTTTATGAAACCTGAAACAGGTGATTTACTGAGGTTACTGAATTTTGATTCATCCGTTGGAATCTTACCTACCACATATGGGAAACTCCAACCTCCTCTTGGAAAACAAAGATTAAAGGTATCATAATGACCAAGTTATGACTTCTATTTTCTCTCTTTTACAGTTTCATGTGTTCCTCCTTGTTTGATTGTCACCTATTGGTTCCTAGATATCCAGCTTTTAGTAAGACACATGATATTTCTTTATACCAAATTTTCTTGAGTTTTCTGTATAGTATTACAAAAAAAGAAAAAAGAAAAAAAGAAAAATTGGGGCATTGTCTGTTAGTTTCTAATGCCTGTTATCACCTATTACCACCTTGAAAAATACAAATCTTAATGGGGAAGAAATCATTAGACGGTATATTCACATCACAGCTTATTTTTTATTAGTTTATGCTTCTGAATCCGTCGGATATTTCACTTTCATCCTTTGGGTGCAACCAAGAAATTTTCATATCACAAAATCAATGAATTTTGCTGGATATTCTTCAAAAGATACTAGTCTACTTAATCATATCCTTTTTTCTATTATCATAAACCAGAGTAAACTATTTGATCTGTGCACTCCGATACTGATGGTCTTTGTGGTAGGATTTTTTTTTTAAGTTTTTGACCCTTGTACCTGTCTTCTTGCATTGAAGGGCTAGAATTTGCCAAGGTAATTTGAGTGACCCATGCCCTTTCCACAGTACTAATTACCTAAATGACTTACATTTTTTTTTTCCAGATTGTGGAGTTCATTTCTGTGTTGTTGACAATTGGAAGTGAAGCTGTCGAAAAAGAACTGGTCCAATTGGGAGCAATAAAGCGAGTGATAGATTTGTTTTTTGAGTGAGTAATACATCAAATTATTTTTTATGGCTTTAATCAGCTTTTTATCTCATCCCTGGAAGTTTATGGAATTAGGTATCCGTTCAATAACTTTCTGCATCATCATGTCGAGAATGTTATTGGATCATGTTTAGCTAGTAGGAGGTCTCTGATAATTGAACATATTTTGCACGACTGTGACATTGTCAGCAAAATTCTTGCTGCTGAAAAGCAGTCTTCCTTGGCAACTGATTCTGTGAAGGTATGTATATAAAGGCTTAGCTTTTCTATCTCTGTGTAGCAATTTCTTGCTGTATTTCTAGATTAATTTGCTTATGTTCTTTATGTGCCTTAATCCTGAAACTGTTTTTCTTTATACATTGTTGTCCAAAGCAAGCATAAAACTGGTCAACCTAAGCTAATTGTTTCTTGACCACTTTAAACCTTTTCTAACTGGATAACTCATTCACAAGATCAATTCATTTTTTTTTAAAAAAATATCACCTAGACGATTGGCTTAGTACTGCTTAACTAATGTTATGCTTCCTTGTCTTTCCCCTCATTTTTCTGAGCATATAAGATGCCATATTATTTTACTTCTCATTTGATTTCTATAATGCACTTATCATATCCTACAAAAATATTTAAAAAACAATAACGCAAAGATTCGTAGGGTAAACAAATATCATGATTCTACCATGAAGCAAAAGGTGCAGCTTCTATACCATTGTTGAATTTTTTTTATTTTCTTGTGCTGAAATTAACTTTAAATGCAAGGTGTATTCCATGTTTATGTATGACAATACAAATGATCTCCCATCAAGAACCTTCTTGTGGTGAAACTAAAGCTTTACCTTTAATATGATGGATCTTTCTTTGTTTAAGTAGTTGACCCCACCTAGTGGGATAAGGCTTGGTGGTGGTGGTGGTTGTTGTATCTTTCTTTGTTCAAGTGTGGAATTCTCTCTCAGAGCCGCGGAACTGACTACTCTATTAGAAAGTAGAATGACCAACTTTGATTCTCGTTTATGTTATAGATTGGTTGAGGTCAGAACCTAGCACCTTAGGTGATATGTTGCCTTGGAGACTTGCAAGCAACTTATGCTTTTGTCGATGCTTGTGTTAGTCATATGTTCTTTTCTTAAAGTTTTCTATCAAGATTAATTTGTAGCAAAATACACGGTGAGCTTGAAACTTTATGCAGGCTACAGTTTCTGCCCAGGGACGATTGCCCCCAAGAATAGGGAATATAGGTCACATTACACGTATTGGAAATAAGCTTAGTCAATTGGCAAATAGCAACAGCATAATCAAGGCACACTTGCAGGTTAGTAATATTGTATAGTTTCTTTGATAGAAATATTACTTTTAGACGTGCACTCAGTATATTTATTCAATTGATTAGCAAACAGACTGTTGCTGCTCTCGATTTTGTAATCCAAGTTCAGAATTAGAACTTTTCTAGTAAAATGTTTGGAATGCCATGTTTTGGTTGCATTATCCATTTAAATCTCAGCATTCTATGGTTCTACATGTTAATAATTTTTTTAATGAATAGTCTATGGAATATCTTTGATGTCTCTACTTGTCAAAATCACTATCGAGATGCCTTTGTTATCCTATGTTTTTTTTAAATTTTCCTTTGTGCTGAATCCTGGTACTCTATACTTGGTTTTAATGATGTTTCGTTATTTGAACGTACAAAGCATTTGCCTTCTATATCCTGCTAATTGTGCTCACTTATAAATGCAAAAGCTATATGTTACGTTGGACTGTGTTACTACATTGTGCAATTTAATTCTTAAACTAGTGTTTCACTTGCAGGAAGACAGTGATTGGATTGATTGGCATAACTTTGTCTTACACAAGAGGAATTGTGTAGAAAATGTTTATCAATGGACTTGTGGGTGAGTTTATATACTTGTAGATATAACAGTGATTGGAAAACTCATTCATCCTATTTGCTCAACCTGATGGACCAGCTTAGATCCCTCAGTCCACTTGACTCATTGGCCCATTCGTTTTGTTTGGACATCTTTCTCGTTCATAATACACACACACTTTGGAGGATAGCATAAAATAAGAACACGTATTCCTTGGAAAATAGGATACGGTAAGAACTGCTATATCTGAAATAGAATGACTTATTATTCTTTATTAATAGGGATCATAATTCCATGCGAGTCACACTACTGACTTCATTTTTATAGCAAAATATAGAAATATTTATTCCATTTGTATAGAACAAAATAACTATTCCTATGAACCAAATAGTTTACTTCCATAGAAAAGAATCAAATTGTAGTTGGGAATTAAGAAAAAGGACTCATTCCATTGTTTACTTGTGTAAGGACAACAAGTGAGTCTTGTACATGCTCCACGGATCTTCATCTCTCCTCCAAAACACAACCCCTCTCCCTTCTCTTCCCTTGCTAAACCAGTTCGGTCTGGGAAATGGATGGAAGATGAGAGAGAAGGGGATACAGCTTCTCCTTTTGGATTTCAAATTGTATTGTTAGATCTATCTATGGCCATTATCGTTAGCATTTAAAAAAAAATATGTTTAGTTTAAGATCTTTATTTACTTCTATTGTCTAATCGGTAATGTGTCCTGAATCTTTCATCATTAATAAATTTTTTTTTAACAAAAAAATTGCTAGCAAGAAAGCTCACACTTTCAAAAATATATTTCTTTATATGTACTGGCAAAAAGCTATTAGACAGGAAGTGAAATTTGTAGAAATTTTGTGATAACCAATCTTTTAGTCTTCTTATGTCAAATGTCACTAAATTACATTCACTAGCATCAACCAGACAACTACTCGTATTGTGTAATTTCTATTTTCTCCTTTTCTCTATTAGATGGTTGGCTTACCTGTAAAATGTTTGCTATCTTTTAAATCCATGCTTTTGAGGACCCATGACCTTTCCATTGAACTTGTTTCTTAGTCAGTTATCCATGTTCGAGCTAGACATAATACATCCCTTTCCATAGAAATTCTATCGGTTGTTTGAACAAGAAAATCTTATCACATCATTTTCAGGCGTCCCACGACACTACATGATAGAGTTAGGGATAGTGATGACGATGATTTCCGAGATAGGGATATTGATGTTGCAGCATTGGCTAGTAATTTGAGCCAAGCTTTTCGATACGGGATTTATGGCAATGATGATATTACAGAGGTACACGTCAAAATACATTATAGAATTTATTGTTTATTTTTTCCTCATCCTTGCTTTGAGAATCATTTATGAAACATTTTCACAGTTATATTGTGTGATTGGTTTCTAAAATGGGGTTAAAGTTCTAGATTCTTTAATCTGACATAGACTGTTTGTGGAAAATATTATGTATAAGCAGAGAGAATGTACACTAGGTTTCCAAAAGGAACGAAATAAAGCCATGGGTTAGGATTTCAGCATGACCATGACCACACAACCTAGTCTACTAGGATTTATCAGATGCTATCGTGCCTTGACATTGAAGAATGGGCCTGTTCAAGGGATTCGACATGTCAATAGTAGTTACTACAAGTTCTAGTGGCTGAGATGATAGGAAGTTTCAATTTTGATTGCCATCTAGTCGGGTTTTTTTAAGTTACATGTGTTTTGGATTTTTAAGTTGCTTCGTGACATTTTGATAATGTATAATAATGGTAGAGAAGGTATTGACTCGTCTAAGTCATATAATGTTTTTAGAATGTTTAAGCTTTTATTGCTATTTTGAATCAGTGTAACGGCAGAGAAGCTTCATTTCAAAGTGATAATTCCATATATGGTATTTCGATTCTAATGGTGATGTTTTTTCTTGATCTTTGGCTGCTGAATGCAGGCGCAAGTGTTTGGACGAGATGATGAGGTATGCTACCATGTCCCCTGCTATCTCATATTTTTCTCTTTTTACTAATTTGTAGAGGTTAGTTAGCATTTAGCATTGGCATGAAGTCATGTAGATCAATGCCTTTGGGTTTATATGGATTATGGAGAGACTTTGTCGATACTATTCTCCTCCATTTCTTTTTTGTCGAATGCATTAGTTTTCCACTGGATTTGTTATATTTCTTTTCTACTTGCTAATTTTCTTCGATAGAGATAGGACATGTACTGTCAATTCTTTTCAATCATCTAGCAATTTTTTTCTCCTGTTCCCAAGGCAGATTATGTACATAAATGAGAAATGACATGCAGGATGTTTATTTTGATGATGAATCTGCAGAAGAAGTTATTTCGTCTTTGCGTTTGGGAGATGATCAGGAGAGGTAATAGCGCATAGATGCACCCCTTAATATGTTCACTTATTTCTTGTTTTACTAGCATGGCGTTATAAAAGCCTGATAACCAATATATATTGTGCAGTTCACTCTTTACCAATTCAAATTGGTTTTCTTTCGAAAATGATAAAGAGGTCTGTGATCATATCACTGATTCCCTCCCTTCTTCGTCATCGAATTTGGATGAGATGCCCTGTGATGCAGATGAGACCAATGAGGTCGTGCTGGGTGAAAATAAAGATCCGAGTGAAACAGTGATTTCATTGCAAATAATAGATGTAGTGACTACTCCAGGAGAAAAGGAAGCTACAATTCTTAGCAATGGTCCTGCGAGCGAATCCACAGTGGATACTAGTAACTTGGATTCAGGTAAGGGTGAGAAGCCACAAGAGCAGGTTGAATGTAGAGAAATATTGCACTGTGTATCCGATATAAACCCAACTGCCGATATTCCAAGTAGTGAGCTTGAAATGGATAAAAATGCATGCCTCGCGGAAGGTGTTGGACTCGATACAGACGAGTGCCAAAGTTCATCTGGAGAAGCAGAAACAGATGGGCAAGATATGGATACTAAAACTGCTGCTGGACATGGAGGAGAGTCTACTGAGGATAGTGGACATGGAGAATTATCTGGATCTCAGGCCGGCCAAGAGCTGTCCGAAAGTGAAGCCATGGATGAAGTCTCGGAGCTCAAGAAGACAAATGGCAACCTGTAAGTGAAATGTGGTTGGACAGTGTTTTCCCTTCATTCATTGACTACTGATGCATATGAGCCAGTTGGAGGTTGTAAAACCAGAGTTTTACTCGCTCTCTTGGAAGCTCGCTCATCCTTGAAGAAGGCTTATTCTACAAGCACTGGTAGATTGTTTCATCCACATGTACTTCCTTCCTACCGACACAGGAGCCCTTGCTAACATCTGAAAGAACCGGCATTATGCTCTTTTTGTCTCTTTTTCATTGATTTTTTTTTTGGGTGAATGCCAATGGTATTTCTAGCTTACCTCTTTCGTTTTGCTTCTTATTGGTCAACCATTTGCACTTGTCATGCCTCAAAAGAAGAACATCTCTGGCGATTTCATAGCAGTAGACAGCAGCTGTTTGTGTGCAATTTCTTGCATGCTATTTCATCTTCATATTTGGGCGGTGCGTCTTTTTTCTTCTGCTTCATTTGTAACTTGGACGATTCTTCTATAGCCAATAGATGGTGCAAATAGTTGGTAGATTCCTGTACTCGAGGACGGAAATTTGTCACTTTTGAATTTAGTTTCTTATCTACAATCACAAAACTGAAATTTTAAATGCCATTTGCCCAGCTAGTATTTTTCGTCTTTCTTTTGTCTGTACTGGTTGCGTGTGATAGGTAGTGAAAAGTAGTACATTGAAGTCCGTCTGATGGGCACTCTATTTTCACGAGCGCTGACGTTTCTGCTACTCCAAGCTTCTGTTTCTTTTAATTTTAGCTTTTAATACTTGTCGGTACATATATTTTTTTTCTCTCAAGGGCTGATAGATAATTCTACAGCTGCTTAGCGGACAATAGGGTTTTTGTTTCTCCTCGATGGTTTATGGATGGCTCTACTGCTGCTCAACGGAAATATAACGTAATAGCAATCAAGTTTTTTAGTTCAGATTTTATACCCACACTCGAAGCTTACCATTCAATATCTGATTAATTCGACAACATACATAATAGCTCTCTTTTTTTTTTTTTTTACAATTTTATATTTTCCAACTGATTGAGCTTTTACTCGATGCAAGTGATTTAACTCGCTGTTACGTGATTCCATAATTGTGAGCATATCATTAAAATCAACTCACATACTAGGATTTTGATCCGGGAAAGTACAGCTCAATGTTTGAGCACACACATTTAGTTGCCCCTAAAGTCGGATGGTAAGCTAGATGACAATACTTCCTCCACAACTATCAGACGTCGATACAGTCACTGGTTCATTTATGGCTTCGTAGCAATGCAAAACCTGGTAGTCTTGGCACCAATTTCATGTTCATTAAGACGCCATTCCCTTCTGATTTGATATTCAATGACAAACACTGATAATTGAAACCCCATCAAAAAGGAATTTTTAAACGAAAAGGTTACTGGACCAAAAAAAACTGAAAAAACGACCAAGCAAGCAAACAAAAAGGAAGGCATTTGCAATAGAATAGTAGTTTTTAGTTTCCTGCAGGAGTTTGCGAAACTAAAGCGCCATCAACATTGCGAACTAGAAGTGAGATAAGGTCAGCAACCTCAGTAGCCATCAACATTCTTCAATGCAGTCTTGTCAGCTCTTCCACTCTCTTGCAAAGCTCCTCCAATGTCACTCCCATCAAGGATGCTATATCATCCATCCGGCTGCGGCTGAGATCAAGAAAAGACTCGATCAAGTCTCCGTCCAAGAAGTTCCTAGCATCTGCGGTCCTCTTCTCATTGTTGAACGATCGCCACTGCTCGTGGCTGAGGCCACCCACACCCTTTATTACCTTCACAAGGTTGGCTTGCAGCTTCTCAAAGAATACATATTGGTCATGAGGCAAAGATGCAATGACACCAATGACCCCGTTGATTGTGCCAAATATGACAGTGGGAATGTTGCCGACTTCTGAGTCAGGAAGACGCATAACCAGAGAACCATGACGGAAGCGGTTGACAAATTCTCCAAGATGGTATTCACCAACAACCTCAAGACGTCCGCGTTCCTCATCTGATGCGGCATCGCTATTTTTGCGCACTGTGAAAAGGTTATAGTTGTTCTCAGCACCAATAAAGACGTCATCATCGAGAATCTCAACAGCCGACATCCAGTTTGCATTATAATCTCGAGCTAGTTCCTCTATCGCGCCTTCCTCATGCTGAAAAGAACAAAGCCCATATGAACTGAGAGAAAACAAAGTATGTGCTGGACAATAAACTCAGACCATTAAAACAACTGGCAGTGAATCATCTCAAGTCAACAAATTCCATGGGAAACATTATAATGCATTACGTTCATGCTGCTTCAGATTGAATGCACAGAATTTATAGTTAACTATGAATTTGAATATTCAAATATAAGGCATTGATCATACATAGGCAATAACGACCTTCCACTTTAGCCTTAGGTTTCAGTAAAAGGTAAAAAATAAGAAGATTGTGATATATATATATATATATACTCTGCCAAGCTAGCAAGGTGAAGCAAGACGAGAGAGAATTTTATTCCAAGACTACCAAAACAAGAAATACAAATGCAAAACAAGACGGTCGTTAATGGTTAACAAGGAATAAAGGAGCAACAAATCTATACCTTGTATAACAACAGTGATATAGATTTCATCAGGTCGCCAACCACAATGAAGTCTCCACGAGTTTGTACATAGAGAGCGAGTATATGCCCATGATGTCCACACTCCGTTTGCAACTCGCGTGATCCATCTTCTCGAAGTGTCCATTTGTATAGTTGGATCTTCTGATTAATGGCAGCTAGCAACTTGCCGTTGAAAGCATTGAGTGAGTAAACAGCACCCTTAGTTTCCTTTTCGACAATCAATTGCAACTTCCCATCTTCCACCGCAAAAACCAGGATTCGCCCCTACAACAAAGCAATTGCTCAAACAGTAATCTATTATGCAAGTGTTCTAGGGGTTTGGCAAGAAACAAGAGTTGAATAGATTTGATGTGTGCATGATCGAAGAGTAGCATATCTCACCAAATGGAGCATACAAGTACAAACAAATGCTAAGAGTGGTCATACAAAATGTACCCGAAATATCCACTGAAATTACATGAAAAAATTTTAACAACTGAAGAAACATTGTGCCAAACGCTAAAGCTGCGGCTGAACAAGCACTTGAGAAGTGAGTCACTTGTGAACCCAAACCAGATGGAGAAAAAGTAAAGAGGTTCTGCTTAAATACAATGCTTGATTGAGAAGGATATAAAAAAAGGTATGTATATGAAGAGAAAAAGTATATAGTCCTCGTATAAAAGCAGTAGAATCCATAGTTGACCACTCACCTTGCTAGGTTCATTTTCTTCAGGCAAAACATAGGCAGTTCCAACACAGTAGTATGCATTATTATCATCTGAAAATGAACAGCTGATGATGGAGCAACCATATTCATAAGAGTCGAGCGGAAAAATTGACATGAACTCAAAAGTTTGATCATCCAACAAGCGAATGAAATGCATTTCAGTCTCCTCATTACTAATCTGGCAGTTCTTGAAACAACAAATTGAAAATGTTCGTGATTGTTCCTGATGGCAAATACGACGTGCATGTTGCCCTAGAGGAATTGTACGAATGTGAAGCTTTTGTATATCGTCTATGGTACCAATTGATAGTTCGCCTTCCTTAGCAATAGCTAGACTGTTTGGAAACCAATAGACGTCAATTAAATTTTAATGAGGAAGAAAATATTAAAAAAAAATTCAAAAACAATGCAACAGACACTTGAAAATTTGCATCTATCAACATTCAAGCATTAAGAGAATTTCACTGGTGCCAAAGAATCAACTCTTTAAATATGATGGAACAAACACAGGTGGGGCACTGTCGCCTAGCATTACTCTAATAAAATATGGATCAAGCACAAGGTTCCAAATAATGTGATGCTAGGAAAAGTTATATCAAGTTTCCTACAAAATGGTTGCATTAAAAACCATAATTATTCAAGTTACAAAGAAGCACCCTCAATACTGATTAACAATAACAGGTCATACTCTAAAGCGAAAATATTGAAAAACAGGTAAGAACAGCTGAAGCCACACATGTATAGTAGCCAAGACTCGTTGCAAATTTCCATACCCAAAAAAAAAAAGAACGAAACAAATTGGACCGTTAGCAGAATACTGAATGCAGAAGAACCCATAAAGCCAATAAAAGCAGATCAACATTTTCTCTGTCAGTTCATAAAACCTTTAGTGTCAGCATATTAACAACAATTCTGAAAAGAAAGATGAATAGAAAATCAAAAAGAAGGCAGGCAAGACCAACCCATTCCAATGTCACAAATAAATGGGGTAAACAAGGAAACAAACTGATCTGAAATGCAAGCACGTATTTAATTGTACAATATTAGTGTAAGCATGCACAGGACAATGGATGTAAAACAGCTTATAACAAAAAAGAAATAGAAGAGTTGGAGTGAGTACCTGTCAGGAAAAGCAGCTGAATTAAATGGACACATGTGACTGACTTCTTTCAAATTAACATTACTGTAAAGCAACTTCTTGTTACTGCTGTAGATGACTGTAGGTCTATCTGATGCTGCAAACACATGCGTGGTGTCCTTTGAAGAAAAAGTCCTGAGTGTGATAGGTTGAGTGCCAAGTGAAACTTTCTTCCTATTAGATAGCTCACCAGTATTAATATCCAGAAGAAAGTTTAAGAGGTGACCATCTCCAAGGGTACACAAAAGGTAGGATACCTGATAAGGAGCAACAACACTTTATAGAAACCATAGAGACACATGGCAACTAAGTTAAGCATGAGAATCATCAGACCGAAGAAACATCTTTGACAAATATCCATACCCCTTCAAAGGTACACTGAAGAATCGATCGAGGAATGATCTCTCCTCCCAAATTTTGTTTTGTAAGCATCTCTAGGCTTGGAAGTGAAAACATCCTGACAGTTAAGTCAGTCCACATTCCAACAGCTGCTACTGCAGTATAATTTGGATTTTCACCTATTGGATTTATGTCAAGACAAGATATCTCATATTCCAATTGTATATGTTTCACTTCAATCAACTTTCCTTTCTCAATCTCTAAATACACAAGATGACCACCACCAGTTGCCAACAAAACCTGCACTCCAGAAAACAGTTGCTATATCAGTGTGCTGTTAAAAAACTAAATTACTAGTGTAATACCTCTTATTTATCAATAAAAATACAGTAAAAACCCATAAGGTGCAAAGGTTAAATATAATGGCATCAACGTAAAAAAAAATCTAAAGATATAGAGAAACCAAAATTAAACCTGTGAGGCATTAGCAGTGGCAACATTGACCGAGTAACCTGCTGGTGCATTCCATTCATCCAGGAACTGCCGTGTGGTAGAACTCACCATTCGAACAACATTAGCAGTTACCTGTTGCATAGATTATGTTAATGGCAAAATAAAACACAAAATAATTTAAAAGGCTTGTTCATACTCTGTCCATGACCCATGACCCATGACCCATGACTAAATATAAAATTATCATTGGGAATTAGAATGATAATGAACTTAACAACAAATTTAAAGTAAACAGCATTTAGCTTGGAAGTTATCTAAAGATAAATAAAGCCAACGGAAATAACCATGGTGAAACTGCACCTGAACAAGCTGATCATGGATAGCATTTTGACAAAACAGGGTTTGTGCTTCTGCACAAAACCCTTCAATCTCTGATTCTTCCAACTCATCATCCATATTCATAGCAAGGACACGAGTCTCACTGATGAAGCTAACCACCAGGAGGCTGTCATATGGATCATTAATAGAAGAGCGTAGGGACCATAACCCTTTGATACCCTGGAGTTCTACAGATGCCTATCCATGATGCAGAAACATAGTCAGAAAATTTTCAACTATGACTACCAAAGGCAGCACAACAAAAATCCTACCTGTTCATTAATCCCTATTCCATTTCGAACTATCCGAAGGGAGCCATCTTTATAAGCACCAGAGCAAGTAACAACTTGACCCTGACCCTGCCTTTCTAGATCAACAACACAGAAATCAACAATGGGGCCTAGATTGACATACGCTTCAAGAACTTCAACATATGAGCCCTTTGCATCAGGTTGCAGATTCAATTTTATAAGCTGTTATGAATCAGTTTTTTTGCCATAAGTCTTAAAAACACACAAGGCAAAAGGATGAATCCTAATCTAACAACCATATGACAACAGAACATAGGTACAACACAGACTGAACAATTTAGCAACCTTAAGAAAATATTGGTGAGCACAGAAGCGTCAATAAATATTAATGGACATTGTCGTTAGTATACCTGTGAATCACCATAGCTTGAACCAACATATACAACTGCATTGTCAAGATAAGATATTGTTGATGCAACAGTTGTCTCTCCCAAGTGCTCAATTTTCAGGCCATTTACCCTACAGCATAATGACAAAAAGGCTTTTTAGCAAAACAAGTCATTTAGTACCAACTATCTGTGATCAGCTAGGGGATCTTGTTCTCCTAGTGAAGGGTGTCAAAAAATAGCAACATCTTGCACAGTCAAACCACTTGCTTACAGAAGAAGAAGTCAGAATCTTTAACCAAAATATTAGTTCAAACTTGAATGTTTAAGAGATTGAAAACCTCAGTAGATTGAGTCCATAAGTAATAAAGCAAGTACAGATACTACACCTTTCCCTTTCATGTGTTATGACAAGAAGATGCAGAAGGCCAGCATTATCACCAAGCAAGTACCTGGACCCATCTGCATCAACCCTTCCATAGGCTCTTGTAATCGACTGGGCGCAACAAGAGATAAAAACCCATGAAATCAGCAAAAGGAGTGGAAATTATGTTGGTTCTGAAGAATTAATACAGGGAAAGCGAATGAAGCAAAGAAACTTACTGGTCTGATAGGTATTGCTTTAAAGATAGTGCCATTACAATAAACAATAGTCTCCTCCCCTATGATTATTACACCGCCAAGTGGCATGGGAACAGGAATCAGAAGACCAGCCCCATTGTCAAGATTATTCTGCGACCATGGGCCCTCCACAAAGTCCTTATCCTTGAGCACAACCTCATAAGTCTTAACGTGTCGAGCGTCCTTATTATCCTGCATTACATTCAGGTAAATATACAAGTCTTGAGAGAATTAACCAGGTTACTTGGCTCAAATTTTTCATAAAATAAATCTAGTGAACTAAATTTTAAGGTCATTTATCCACAAGTTAGAAACACAAGCAATCACAGCATACAAAAATATCACAAATAAAAGAATGTCAGTTTCAGTTAGATTATCACTTATTATCATAAACCATATACTACAAGACTCACTATGTATGCTATGCCCTTGAGAACTTAAACTTTTGCAGTTAACTTGAACAAACATTTCCAGATGGTTTTATAACATCAAGGTCCTGTTACCCAGAATGGTATGTAAAGCAAAGATGGATTTCTTTTGAGTTATTGAACACAGATTTAAGATCCGTTGCAACCCAAAGGTAGTAAAGCAATGGACAAGACAAATTCCAGAAATTCCAAAGCTTCAAATGGAGAAGAATGTTAATGCTTTTGCTGAACCATGAATTTATTGAAGTCCATAATAAATGAAATAATACAGGCTTCAACATTCTTAATTGAGTAAAAGATGAATGAGATAAAATCATATTCATTTAGCGATACATCAAATGAGTATATTCACATTAATAATACTTCCAAACTAGTGGATACATTATTAATCTAGCGCCAACAAAAATTGTGAGGTGGGAAACCCCACTCAAAACAGATGTAGAAGAATAAATTGTGAAAAGATCAATAAGTTCCTCTCAGACACTAAATATCCTTGCCACTGTCATCCAATTGTTTTAAAAAGCGAACTAAATGATCAGCTATGCTACTCTGCATAAGAGGTATGAGGAATGATTTGTTGCCCCGTCCCCATCCTATAACATAGGCAGGTGGATGGGGCAGCATCAACCAATATGGTTAGGTGTGGGTCAGGATTCCCATTTCAATTCAATGTAGGAGAATATATTGCAATAAGGTCAACAGGTCCCTTTCCCAACCAATTGATATACATTGCATGTGTTCTTGTTTTAATAAAGCACTATATGGCAAGGGATCACATCGCAAATGACATATATGGTCTGCATATATTAACTTTAGTATTCAAGATCATATGATTCTTTAGGCCCTTGAACCAAATTTTAATCATATGACGTTGCCATGTGAGTCACACATACCATCATATGCAGCTCAAATATGGTTCACTCAAACAAGTTTTGGATAAATTAAATCAAATAAAAATTCAAATTACTGCTACTATTGATCCTTTCTCAGGTATTAAGAGCTTTTATGATGTTTTTCCTCCAAACAGGAGATTAATTATTCTGATTTGCAACACCTATATAAGCTTAATTATTGGTGAGGTAACCTATAAATGTTAATTTAACCGCTTACATCACAAGTGTTCAATTACATGCATATTTAGCATTGTAATAATATAGATTGTTATATATTGTTAGTTTTACATTGTATGGTCATGCAATGTGTAAAGCAAGACTTGGTAAAGATCAAGGAAGAAGATGGTGCTAGAGTGGAGATCTAGCTTGGCTAAGAAGTTTGTTGATGGGAATGAAGGCTATGAATCATATAACAAGGAAAATTAGTGAAAATACCTAGATAGTGCCCTCTAGGATACTTATATTTGTAGTTCATCTATATGTATAATAAACCCCTTATATTTAAAATATTCACATAGAGGCCCATAACAAAAAATGAGTCATTTAAGCATGCATAATATAATAAATTTAAATAGTATCAATGGAAGAGCATTATACTCTTACCTGGTATAGGACTACAATTGTAGGCCTCGAACAGCCATAGAGAAATTTTATGTCCAGAACTTGAAGTTCTTCAAGCCTGTGAAGTAAATCAAATATTAGAGAAAAACTGATTCACTAAAATTTGATGTTAACATCTTACATATTGCTATCTTGCTAGAGAATGAGAACTAAGGCGGACTTTTAGATTACACAATAATAATAAACTTGCAGGCGTACACCATTTTAAGAGTTGGGTGTTATAGCAAATTTAAGAAATGGCAATATAGATATCTGACCGAAGTGATTTGCAATCAGGACACAATCAAATTGAAGGATGCAAAATCGATAAAGAGTTGGGCGTTCTATATTCTCTTTCCCTCTTTCTTTTCTCTCTTTCTTCAAGTGGCGTTGCCACCTGCTCCACCTTCCTTGCCATGTGGGTGCCACCAACTCAAGTCATTAGCTCCTCCTACAACAGTTTCTCTTTCTCTCAGTTCCTATTTCTCCCTTTTGTCTTTGATACGCAGGCAGCCATCAATGCCCGGAGTGGGAGCAGCCACTGTCACATCCAGCAACAGTGGCTCACTATTTTGTCATGCGCTCATGCATGAACTAAACATCTTATGTAACCTAGAGCAAGTCACAAAGTTGGCAATGGAAATTTGAAAACGGCCAATATGGGTAGACATCTCTGCATCAAATTGGCATAGCTAGAAAAGATTCCCAATCATCTGATAAGCACAAGAGATATCACTTATATTCACATCTCTTTCATGTGTCCACATCTTGAAGCATGACAAAAAGCATCAGCTACATGCTCATAGAGTTGATTGCTTACCAAAGTAGGGCTAATAGTATCGATTCTCTTCCAGGCATTTACGTCCGAATCAAGAATCTTAGCAGTATTGGTTGATAGATTGCTCTAATTGATCTTGACCCATGATCCAAACTTTACCAGCTGCTTTCCATAACGGATAATTTTTCACATTGAATTCTCTAAAGCAACAATCATGGAGCCTGAAAGACTTGGAAGGGTTCTGGGCTAAAAGGAGGAAGAGGTAATTAAACTAGTTTAGCACATGTATGAGATGTTGTAAACAAGGTTTTAAATCTCGACTCGTATCGGAATTTCGGTCTGCGACCGGAACGATACGGTTTCGGTATTGTATCGTCCGTACCGATACTATTTCGGTATTTTTTTTAAACATTAATATTAATTATTTGATTTTTTTTTTATTTTAGTTAATTTTTAAAAAAGAATTTAAGATTTAATTTTACCTAAATTATAAATTCAAATTTAGAATTTTAATTAAAATATTTTTTATTTTTTTATTTTTATTTAATATATAAATTAATTAATAATTTATTTAATTAAATTTTACAGTTTAATATATATATATATATATATATATATATATATATATATATATTTATTATTTATTTATTTATTTATTTATTTTTAGAAAATTAGATCTGACTGCGCGATCGCGCGTGATCGCTGATCGGGAATGCGATCGCGCCACGCGATCGCCTCGTCGCGCCGCTGCTCTGCCGTCTGTCGCGCCGCCGCAGCCTCTGCCGCCGTCGCCGCCGCCGCCTGCTCGTCGTCGCCGCCGCCGCCTCGCTCTCGTCGTTGGCCCGCCTCTCGTCGTCGCCGCCGCCCGATCTGATCGCAGCGTTTCGGTTTCGGTAATTTGTCGGAACGAAAAATTTCGGTGATTTCGTCCGAAACGGCTCGAAATTTAAAACCTTGGTTGTAAATATGCAATGCATTGATTTGTATATTTGTAATATGACAACACACAAATAGGTAACGGGGGCTACCAAGATGGAATTAACCTCTATTATATTCTCTCATCTAAGACTTCAGTATTTTATCTATAAAACTTAAAAATTGAATCAATAAACTTAAAATACTAGTGCAACAGAGAGTTTTGGAGATAATAACAGAGAGATGAATAGATGCAAGGTGGATGTAAAAGGCATAATGCACAAAACACCTATATCACTATGAATTTTTAACCACAGTTTCTACGCATCAAAACTGATGCTTTTTGGGGAAGTGAAATGTGAGCATGGCTTAAATAATCAAAGCTGCAAACTCAGAGCAGCTCCAGAGGCACCACCATCATAATGTAGTCGTATTAATCTTTAAGACTGAAAGCTAACACCGTTGCTTTGACAACTTAAAAAAGGGCATCCTAATTTTCCTACCTTTCAAGTTCATGATTTTGGCTTTACAAAATCAACTATCACCAAGACAGAGATCAGAAGTTCATGGAGTAATTAGTTCGGAATCAGTCAAAGCATTTAGCATTATAACCACTTGATTAGAATAAGTAACTTAACACCCTATGAGCTTGGAAGAGTTTTGGGTACCTGATGTTAAAAGCTTCCTTTAACTGTCCTTTATTATCAAATGGTATAACCTGAGCAAAAGATGAAAAACAAACTATTACATGGTCAAACACAAAAATGAGGGAATGGATATTAATAAGAAGGAATTATCACCTCATATATTGATTATCTAAATTACCTTAAATAGTCCGTCATATAGGTGTAGACCGATTAATCTACAGTCAGGATCAATTAGACCAATCTGCAAGAACAAGAACACAAAATTAATCACATAGACAAACTCTACAAAGAAATAGAGATGAAAACCAGAAAAAGAACAGTCTGATGCCCGAAGCTCCCACCATGCAAAGTCCAAGGGAAGAATCCATTGTATGCAATCTTATCTTGCTTTGCAAGAAATTGTTTTCAGGATTCAAATCCGTGACCTCTAAGTCACAAGGCAGCAACTTTCTGTTGCGCCAAGGCTCCCCTTCAAATAAAGATAAAAAGCAGAGCAAATAAAAAATGATTTTACACTCAATCTCCAAATAAGGACCAGCCAGAATAAATGAATCAACAGAAAGAACTATTATATCCTACAACATTCATTACTCTTTCCAATTCCAAGAAAATGAATATAGTATTCCATCAGACCAGGAAACTCTATGTGTTATCCCAGAAAAATGTGCGCAAAATACAAAATAAAATATCTTGTTTGACAAACAAAAAATTCTAGTATGACTTTTAGAATATAGATTTCGGAGATAATATCAATTTGGAATACTTTTTAAAAAGCAATTTTGACCAGATGATAAAACCTAAAGGTCACATACATATAAGCATCATGGTATGACCAGGGATTAGTGCAGCAGAGATCAAAATCAGATGGATATACAAGGTTATTACAACAACAACAACAACAAAGTCTTATCCTACTAGGTGGGGTCGGCTATATGGATCCTTCTACGCCATTGGACTCTATCCCCTACTATATCATCATCTATATTTAAATAAATTTTTTGGTCTTCCTCTTCCTCATTTGATGTGTATATTTGGTATCGTTTCACATCGCCTAACTGGAGCATTTATTGGCCGTCTAAGTACATGTCCGTACCACCTTAAACGTGTCTCTCGGAGCTTTCCTTCAATAGATGCAACACCAACTTTTTCTCTAATGCTCTCATTTCTTATTCTGTCCATCCTCGTATGTCCGCACATCCACCTTAACATTCTCATCTCTGCAACTCTCATCTTTTGCTCATATGCTCGAGTCGTAGCCCAACATTCAGCTCCATATAACATAGCAGGTCTAATCGCTGTTTTGTAGAACTTCCCTTTAAGTTTTAGAGGCACTTTACGATCTCATAAAATACCCAATGCTTTCCTCCATTTCAACCATCCTACTTGTATTCTATGTAAGACATCTCTCTCAATCCCTCCATCATCTTGCAAAAATGATCCTAAATATTTAAAACTCTCAATTCCAGACAACTCATCATCTCCTATCTTAACACTTGTCTCAATACGTCTAATATTGCTAAATTTAAATTCCATATATTCTGTCTTTCCTCTACTAAGCTTAAAACCTTTCACTTTTAGTGTTTCCCGCCAAGATTCTAGTTTAACATTTACTCCTTCACGTGTCTCATCTACTAAAACAATATCATCTGCAAACAACATGCACCACGGTAATGTGTCTTGAATGTGTCCAAAGGAGTTCGTCCCATGATTAGTGTAAAAAGATAGGGACTTAAAGTCGATCCTTGATGTAACCCTATCTTTATTGGAAATGCTTGCTTAATCCACCAAGTCTTCACTCGTCGTTACTTATACATATCCTTAATTAGTTCAATATATGTTACACTAACACCTCTTTTTCTAAAATTCTCCATATTATTTCTCTTGGAACTCTATCATAAGCTTTTTCTAAATCAATGAATACCATGTAGATCGCCTTTTGCTCTCTATACTTTTGATTAGTTATGCGAGAAGATGTATAGCTTATCAAACCTTCCTGGCATGAATCCAAATTGATTTTCGAGAACCATGGTCTCCTTCCTTAATCTTTTTTCTATTATTTTTTCCCAAAGTTTCATGGTACGACTTATTAGTTTAATACCCCTATAGTTTTCACAAGTTTGTATGTCTCCCTTATTCTTATATAAGGGAATTAGGATACTTACCCTCCATTGATCAGGCATCCTTTTTGTTTTCAATATCATGTTAAATAATTTTGTAAGCCATTCAATACCTTGTTTCCCTAGACACTTCCATAACTCTATCGGAATATCATCTGGTCCAACGGCTTTTCCATTTTGCATTCCATTTAAAGCTTGTTCTACTTCTGAAATTTGAATTCTACGATAAAAATTTAAATTTCTATACTCATTTGACCTACTTAAATTACCTAAATTAAGTTGGTCTCCTAAACCTTCATTAAAAAGTCTGCTTTCTTAGCTTCTTTCTTGGCTATTGTATATTTTTTCAAATTTTCCTCATTTTTACAAATATTTAATTTCTTATATGCTATTCGTTTTTCCTTGACTTTCTCTTGCACTTTTTCATTCCACCACCAAGATTCTTTACTTGGTGGTGCATGTCCCTTTGACTCACCGAGTACACTCTTAGCTACTATTTTCAATTTTGATACCATTTTATCCCACATCGTATTAATGTCACTGTATATATCATCTAATACTTGTACTCCTACCTTCTCTTTGAATATATTTAGTTTCTCATCCTTTAACTTCCACCACTTAATTCTAGGGGTCGTGTATATTTTCCTTCTATTAATACTATATTTGAGGCGTATATCCAATACTACTAACCTATGTTGAGTAGTTAAACTTTCTCCAGGAATAACCTTACAACATTTACAAATCTTTCTATCTCTCTTCCTAACCATAAGAAAGTCAATTTGTGATTTATTATTTCCACTTTTGAACGTGACTAAGTGTTCTTCTCTTTTCTTAAAAAATGTATTAGCTAGTATAAGATCATATGCTATTGCAAAATCCAATATAGTTTACCTTCTTCATTTCTTGTTCCAAACCCATAACCCCATGCACCTTCTCATATTCGCCATTTTTCACTCCGATATGCCCATTTAAATCACCTCCTATTAAAATCATCTCATCGACTGGAATATTTTGTAATACTTCATCCAAGTCCTCCCAAAACCTTAATTTGGTATTTTCATCTAATCCTATTTGAGGTGCATATACACTAATTACGTTTATAGTTTCTTTCTCCACTACTATTTTGAGAGCTATAATTCTATCTCCCTTTCTAATTACTCCTACAACTTCATCCTTTAACGAACTATCAACAATAATACCCACTCCATTTCTTGTTTTACTCTTCCCTGTATACCATAACTTAAAACCCGAGTTCTCTATCATCTTTGCCTTCTCACCAACTCATTTTGTCTCTTGTACACATACAATATTAATTTTTCTTCTAATCATCGTATCTACTATCTCCATTGTTTTACCAGTGAGGGTTCCTATGTTCCATGTACCAAATCTTAGACTACTAGTTTTTCTATAATATTTGTTCTTACCCAACCTATGGTGTGAGAACTCTTGCTTATTTAACACTACACCCAAGTTCTCATGGAGATGTAGCGGTCCTTGCCGATACGTTGCAGTCGGACCCTGCAACGTGAACTCTAGCATATTTTTCACTACACCCGAGTTCTGAAAATGTAGCGGTCCTTGCCGAGACATTACAGTCGGACCCTGTAACGCGTTCCTTCCGGGGAACAACCTAGCATTAGCACAATAGTTTGATTGATCCATTCATTGAACATTTGCCTTAGTTTAACGCTGACTGGCAACCTAACGCAACCCTCCTCCTTTATCCGAGCTTGGGACCGGCCACGACAAGGTTAACTTATCATGGGCGGAGTTATATACAAGGTTATTAGAATAGATTAAATCAAAACTAGCATTATTCAGAAGCAATTAGATAATTTAATAGATAAAACAAGATAAAGTATGCTAAAACAGGATAGATATTGTTATTTCATTAAAAAAAGAGATACTCCTATTACATGAAAGAAGCTTTATTTATATATAAAATTAGGACCTATTGAAAGGAATAAATCAAACCTTATCTTAGGAATAACTCAACCTCTATTCTAGAAAATAATTATCCCTAACGATATTTAGGGATGACATAATTATCCCTAGTCATATATACAATATTCTAATACTCCCCCTCGAGCTGAAGAATATAAATTATATGCACCCAGCTTGTTACATATGTAGTCAATTCGGGGACCTCTCAGTGACTTAGTAAATATATCTGCTAGCCGATCATGTGAGTTAACAAAACTAGTAGATATTTCTCCGGATATGACTTTCTCTCTGACAAAGTGACAGTCGACTTCAATATGCTTTGTCGTCTCATGAAAAACTGGATTTGAGACGATGTGCATGGCGGCCTGGTTATCACATATAAGTGACATTTGTGTAACATCTTCAAACCTTAGCTCCTGAAGTAACTGTTTGAGTCATATAAGCTCTTGACTGACTATGACCATAGCTCGATATTCTGCCTCTGCACTGGATCTTGCCACAACATTCTGCTTTTTGCTTTTCCAAGAAACAAGGTTGCCTCCGACAAATATACAAAAACCAGAAGTGGATCTCCAATCACTGGAAGATCCTGCCCAGTCTGCATCAGAATATCCTATGACTCGAGTATGCCCTTTGTCTTCATACAAAAGACCCTTTCCTGGAGCGCTTCTGATATATCGAACAATGCGAATCACAGCACCCCAATGTTCTTTACATGGAGAGTTGAGAAACTGACTCACTACTGCAAATGAGATATCTGAACGAGTAACAGTAAGGTAACTTAGTCTCCCTACTAATCGTCTGTATTGCTCAGGATCTGGTAGAGGCTCCCCCTGATTTGGCAGGAGCTTGACATTAGAATCCATAGGATTGTCAACTGTCTTTGAGCTTAACATTTTTATTTCTTCTAGAATATCCATTGCATACTTCCTTTGGAATATAATGATCTCATTTCTGGACTATGCTACTTCTATCCCCAAGAAATATTTGAGTCTGCCGAGATCCTTTGTCTGGAAATGTTTGAAAAGATGTTGTTTCACCTGTGAGATCCCGAGATGATCACTACCTGTGATGACAATATCATCAACATAAACCACTAAGTAGATGCAACCAGTAGATGAGTGGCGATAAAAGACAGAATGGTCAACCTCGCTCTTAGTCATGCCGAACTGTTGAATTATAATACTGAATCTACCGAACCATGCTCTGGGTGACTGCTTGAGACCGTATAAAGATTTTCGTAAGCGGCACACAAGACCAGAAAACTCCCCCTAAGCAACAAAACATGGAGGTTGTTCCATGTAGACTTCTTCGAGTAAGTCATCATGTAAGAACACATTCTTGATGTCCAACTGATATAGAGGCCAATGTTGAATCGCAACAATGGACATGAATAAGCGTATAGAGGACATCTTGGCAACAGGAGAAAATATGTCCCCAGAATCAATCCGAAGACCTGAGTATAGCCTTTAGTAACGAGACGAGCCTTAAGCCGATCAACCATTCCATCTAGACCAACCTTCACCGTATATAGCCATCGACAACCAACAACTGACTTTCCTGGTGGTAGAGGAACGAGGTCCCAAGTCCCACAACTTCGTAAGACACTCATTTCGTCCAGCATAGCCTGTTTCCATCTTGGATGGGCAAATGCATCTCCTGCAGTCTTTGGAAGAGAAACAGACGACAAGGAGGAAAGACAAGAATAATAGAAAGGAGAAAGACGATGGTAACTTAAAAAAACATAATGAGGAGAAGGATTACGAGTGGAACGTATACCTTTCCGAAGTGCAATGAGAATATCAGAGTCAGAATACTGGACCAGAAAGAGCAGTGGATCTGGCTCCGGAGATGATCTCATGGCAGAGTCGGTGTTTGGGCGGCAGCAAAACAGGATGAGGACGGCGTTGATAAACCTGCAACGGAGGAGGAATTGAGGCCGGGAGTGATAGAGAATCCTCCGGAGGATCAAAGACTGGTACAGACATAGAAGGATGGACCTTGGACGACGACTCTGAAGACCCAAAGAAAGTAACTGAATCAAAGAACGTGACATCGGCAGAGATGAAATACCGACGGAGTGTAGGAGAATAACACTTATACCCTTTCTGAGACCGTGGGTACCCAAGGAAAACACATTTATGCGACCGAGGAGAGAGTTTATCAATGTCAGGATCAAGAGCATGAGCAAAACATGTAGAACCAAAGACCCTAGGTGGTAAAGGATAAAGGGACTGTTTCGGATAAAGTACATGATGTGGTATTTGACCCTGTAAAGTGGAAGAAGGCATGCGATTAATGAGATAACATGCAGTAAGTCTGGCGTCGCCCCCAGCGAAGAGGAGCGTGAGAGTGAAGGAGAAGAATCAGGGTGGTCTCGAGAAGATGGCGATTCTTGCGTTCTGCTGACTCCGTTACTGTTGGGGGCTATGAGGGCAAGACGTCTGATGTAATATGCCATGAGATGTCAAAAAAAGTCCGAAACGGAGTAGATAGATACTCACGTGCATTATCACTCTGTAAAGATTGAAGAGGGATACCAAATTGTATTTTTACTTCATTAAAAAAAGATTGGAAAATAAAAATAATTAGAGCGATCGCCGTGAATATAACCAAAATCTGATGGGAAAAAAATGCGTACATAAAAATGTAAAACATCTTGACCCGATGAAGAAGCAACACGACTCGGACCCAGACATCGGAATGAACGAAAGCGAAAGGGGCGTGGCGACTTATAATGCGAGGAGAAAATGAACTACGAACATGCTTGCACTGCGACCACGACTCACGAAAGCAAGACTACAAGTAGAGCGGACTAGGATGTAGCTTGTTTTAACTTATCGAGGCCGGGATGTCTGTTGAGCATGAATAACAAGTGGAGATCTTGCGCCGCGCACGAGGTTTTGTTGAAGTCGATATAGGTAAATCGACTTCGCGTCAAAGCGATCATCCTCCCGTACTCGGTCACTGTAATGAAACGAAGATTTAGTAAGCGAGATAACCTGATCGAGGCAAGGTAAGGTGACTTATTGATATGAATTAAAGGGAGCTCAGGGAGCATAAAAGAACATTATGAATGGGAAGAGATGGGGAAGGATGAGCAATCACCAACACCTTGGGGTGAGTTTGAGAACCATTTTGTCGTGGTAACCTGAGGTAAATAGCAGGAAGTAGATAGTGAAGAAAAGCATAGATCTATTACAGTGATATGATCGGTGGCCCAGTCAGTACCGGGGACGAAGGCGAGATATGTCGATAAAGGAATTACGGCTTATGTAATGGCGGTGGAATTAGAATCCGTCGATCCTCGTACCGTTTGAAAGTCATCGTAGGAAGCGGTGAAATTGGGTGGTGTGTCATTGTGAAGTGGAAGCTAAAGGCGTGTGAGAACTGCAGGCGACTGGAGCGCGACGTGGAGTCGACCGTGGAGACTCGACATTTATCAATCGTGTGTCACTGGTCGGTGTGATGATCGCACGGCGTCCTTTGCCGTTCTTACGGTGGAGTGCATTATTGTTTGAGACAGTGAAGAATCAGCCAGGAATGGAGGATGGCGATGTCGAGACTTTGCGAGGACACGGAGGAGAGTCGCCCGGTAGAGTCCGTGGTGGCTTACATGGGTGCCGGGATCGATCCTGAATATGAGAGTAATCGTGGGTAGACCGTATAAAGCCAAAGCGTAAAAATTTCTTCGATTTTGAGCTCATGGCGAGTGGTTGCGGTGGGAAGCGGTCGTTGAACTCACCTGAAAGCTGAGGCGATCGGATAAGTTGACATAGAATCCTTGATCTGATGGGCATTAAGGAAGGTCATGAGGTCGTCACAAACTTGATAGAGTCACGGAGAGGTGTTCGTAAAAAGTTGTTGAGCCTGTATCCAAACATCCTTGCAAGTCTTATGAGTGCGGAAGACGTCCATGAGAGATGGATGGATGGTGGCTCGGATAATGCAACACAACTGAGCATCAATTTTTTTCCATAAAGGGCGATCGACGACTTGAATATCCTCTTCAGTTTGGATGAGATGTGTTTCATAACCATGTCCAACAAGCCAAAGTTCAATGTGAGAGGCCCAAGTGGAGTAGTTCTTACCATCCAAGAGCTCAGACGAGAGCGGTGTCGTGACGTGGTTGGTAAAAATTGGAAAATCTGGCTTCGAAGTGCTAGGGGCAGCCATGACGAATGAAGGTTGGATGTTCCGAAAGGAAGTTGCTGGAAGAGCAGTGCTGTGTGCTTACGTTGGCGGCCAGAAATGAAGTCAAAGGAAGCGCTGCAGATGAATCTGAGATGAAGCCAGTTCGAGAGAGACACGGGAAGAGTCCGGTATCCGGCTAGGGCGGCTCATTGTTCTTACCTTTGTCGAGTTCAACGGATGGAGTCGTCGGCGAGGAGGAGGTTGTCACTGCTCTACTCGTTGCGGGTGCCGCTGACAGCAGGGGAAGGAAGGCTGTCCGAAGTCTGCTGTCACCGTTGCTCGTGGAGGGAAGATCGGCCGCCGGCTTTGTGCTGTGCGTCGCAGTGGAGAAGAAGGCTCTTCAACACGTTGGCGTTGCGGTGGATCCCGTACGAGGATCACGTCAGACGCGTCTCGCGGAAGAGAAGGTCGAGAAGGGAGAGGATCGCGAACCTCGAGGAAGATCGGGAAAAGAACGCACTGGAGGATCGCTGGAGGTGCTGCTCGACGCGCTGGAGGATGTCGCGGACGAGCGAAGGAGATTGCATCCGCGTGAGCGAGGAAAGCCGCGACATCCCTCGCAGGAAGAATTCTGCGTCGCTGGGAAGAAGGACGCGAGCGGCGAAAGAAGTCTGCGTCGTTGGGAAGAAGGACGCGAGGGGCGCGAGGTGGTCGCCGAAAAAAAAATCGCACAAGAAACCTAATCTATGGCTCTGATACTATGTTATTTCATAAAAAAGAGATACCCCTATTACATGAAAGAAGCCCTATTTATATACAAAATTAGGACCTATTCAAAGGAATAGATCAAACCTTATCCTAGGAATAACTCAACCTCTATTCTAGGAAATAATTATCCCTAACGATATTTAGGGATGACATAATTATCCCTAGTCATATATACAATATTCTAACAGATATGTTTACATATAACTCATATATTATATAGTTAAACAATTGAATTGATTAATGTTGAAGAGATGAGGAACAAAAGAGACCCAGAAAGTTCTAATTAATGCAGTTCTAAAAATATATGCATGAATATAATTAAAAGAAACACAAATGAATCTCTTATATGAAGCAATTTGTACCTGCCCATTATCTGTTGGACGACCAATTCGATCAGAAACATCTCCCATAGCTCTGCACATCAGGGAAAATTATGTGCTTCAGTAAATAGCATCAGCACTCAAACTTGTTAGTCACAATTCATGAAAAACATAATCATGAATATGCATATTCTCCAGGATATTACAATAGTGGAAGTGATGCACCTTTACAATACAATACAACGAACATGATTGGTAAAAACATGACAAGTGTAAACACTGAAATTAAGACTCAATGCTTGTGAACTATTGGAAAGGCAATGAACAATTATAAACAGAGCTATCTGAAGCAAGCAGCAGTGATAAGATTTAAAAATGAACAACAGTTTACAATTTATTCCTCTAAGAAATTTAAAAAATGTTATGATTATGAATGATATCCCCTATGTGAGAGATAATTGAATAATGAGTTCAGCAGTAGTGAAGGAATTTGTTCTCAGCAGGATCACGAACTTCCAGGTCTTGTAGCCAGGTCTTGTAACTGTACTTAAGCTATAATGCTAAAAACTTTACAAAATAACACAGCCCATGTGAAACAGTTCCTTCTGTTGAGTGGCGGGCACAAGGGTGACAAGCAACGGCAACAACCAATGACAGGCTGGTAGCTCGGTGGCACCAACCAACAATCCTGATGGGCAACAAAGGGTTGTTGATTCCGCAGGTGAGTAGCAGACAAGTAAGAAGATTTTTGTTCATGAGGGGGAGTTGTGAATAGTGGGGGAAATAACTTTTACTCGTTTAGAGAAAAGTTATCTTCCCCTGACTGTCCACATTTCCATTGACCAAGAATATATTCTCCGTTGACTGATTTTCCATGGAGCCAACATTGGAAAACCCAAAAAATATTTTCTGGGAAACATCCACAAAATAAATAAACCCTGAATGATATTTTGCATGATGCATAATTTAAAAATTGACCATTTATCTACAGCTTTTAATTCTTGTTATTGGTTCAAATCTATGAGCCCTAAAAGAACACAAAGACAAATCAATTATTATGTCTTGTATAATGCTAATCCGAAGTCGTTATTCCACCTTTTTAAACTTCTAAGCAAAAACATGGCATATTTTCATTACCTAGTAATAAGCTCAGATGTATCTGCATCCCATTGAAGCACACAAAACTTGTACCTCTCTGTAGAAATGAAAAGAAAATCCTGGGGTTCACCCTGTACAAATGTCAAAAGAGAGAGAGAGAGAGAGAGAGTTAGTAAAGAACTAATTTTCAAAAGGATAAAAATGTCAACTATAAGTAGACTCACATGAGGTCGAAAGAGTTCAAGTGTTGCAATTCTTCCATATATAGGTACATCCAACATAGGCTGCATTAACAAAATGATCATTCTTGGATCATGAATCTTGCAATAAAATAAATCAGGCACTTTTGTTTTGATTTTTTGTCTTCAAATATGAAGCATACATTAACTAAATCAAGGAAGCCATCAATCAAAGCTATTCAAGAGATGAAGAAAAGGTCTAGGGTTTACAATTAAATTAGGACAGAAAAAGTAAACATAAAATTGAATTCCAAATTTTTTTTAAAACAAATCTAATACAATATTACTACCATCCATGTCATGAAAAACAAAAATCTAGGTAAATGTTTCACAGTGATTTACATTGTAGGAATTAGTAATGGCTTCCTCCAAAATTAATTCATTCAGTGAAAAAAGTTCATATTCAAATAAAATTTCCTAGACATTTTTCCATTTAAGAAGTCATCTCTTATCGTGAACAACACAGATAGTAATTTTTTGGGCATAAATTGCCTGGAGTAGAAAATTCTTCCATAAAATATATAAAAGCAGATATTTAGTAAGAACAAGTTAATATTAACAAATGTGCTATAACAAGGCATAAAAAAATAATCATGTTACATAAAAGACTGTCTGAATAATCAAGCATGGTTTCAAGGCATCCACTTGAACATCTAGGTAACTTTCATGTCCAGTAAATCAACTGTTCTCCATGATTCCAGTTTTCAGAAACGTATAAAAAAATTAGTCTCATGTTACAACGTCCCCTAAAAAAATATCAGTAAGAGCATGCTACGAGAGATTATCTTTTAAGAAAAGAATTTGCCATTTGCATGAATAAGCTTACGAATGAGTATATAAGATATCTAGCCTGCATGAAAATTACCTGCAGTCCGTGAGCAGTAAGCAAATGAATCTCAATGCGCGTGCATTTGCTGAGAAATATATACGTATGTATTAAAAAAAAAAGAAAGGAAAATATTCATACAAAAGTGAGATATATAATATCCAATCATTGTAAGTAACAGTGGCCGTTGTGCGGGTATCACGAAGACCTAACCTTAAAAAAGCGTATCACGTAACATCGTACTCCAAGCATATAACTATAAGACATCAAGAAGAACTGTGGAAAACGCGTTTTTTTTACAGAAACATTTTCGAACTGGATAAGGAACACAACTAACCATGAACCAACCAAATTGAATATGAGACCTATTCGACCATTCCAATAACCATCTAATGCATGGTCCTTTAAAACACTAAGACTCTAACTAAAACAAGGCCCTCCAATCCAAACCCTAATCAATGCAATCGCATCCCAAGATTCAGAAAACACGACAAACACGCTGAAAGTTCCCCGATCGAAGCAATAAATACGATGGAAGATAACTAGAGTGAACATATGTATTACGCAATTATGAGGTTGAGCTCTTGGGGACTGGTGAAGTTGCCGACACATGAGTGAGTGACGCTAGTCGGCTTGTGAGCCGTCACCACGTAGTTCCACACGCTCATCGCTGCTCTTCCGCCCGCTGCCCTGCTTCCTCCGTCGCCGCTGCCGAAGAGTGGAAGGGAGGGAGGAGAGACGGAGCGAAGGGTTTTCTCCCGATGCTCTCGCGGTCCAGCAAATCAGTCTCCGCACCGCAAATTAGTAGTCCGACCGAGACTCACGTGGGAGTCACGTGCCACTATCTTGGGCCTATAGCCCACGTTTAATGGGCTATGTTTATACGGCCCCAAAAAATAACAAGTGAACAAAAATGATGTCAAAATAAAGATAATAATATAGAAATTCTGGTAAAGAGACCACAAATCACTATAACAGATATTAAAAATATTAAATGTAAATATAAAGCTCGGAGAAGAATATGAAATCAAATTTTTGACTGAGATCACAATTTGGCTAAAAGAGTTTTTAAGCGTACAAAAAAAAAAAAAAAGTAATTCAATTTATTTAAGATAAATGATTTATCATTCAAAATTATATAACTAGCTCTCAATTATGTTTAATAGTTGAGTGTGAATTAGAAATATAATGATCTGCAAAATCCCAATAATGGGTCATAAAATAATTTTGATATACTATTAGAAATATTAAATGTACCTATAAGATTAAATCATATTTTAATAAAAATATGCATGACAGAGTATTTTAATATACAAGAACCATGATAATTCAAATCACTAAATACATAAAAGCTATAAACTCGGTGACGCTTTAGTTCTTCATTGATAAAAAGAAAAAGAAACATCAAATTGAAATCGAGTAAGCTTTAAAGAAAATAACACTGTGAGAAAGTGAGAGAACAAAATTACCAAGAAGAATGTAGTCGTTTGCTCAATGATGGCTTTGCCGAACAAATGATAAGTGATCAAAAGAACCAAATAAACAACAAAATTTTGGACAGTTCCTGTAACTTATTGGTGCATTTATATTGTGGCTTATTCTGTGTGAGTTCCAGTTTTACTTCGATCGAGTGATCGCCATGTGAGATAGATCGACAAGCGCACGCCTAGAAAGCATGACATCCTCATTATCGCTTTCGGGAAGGGCATCGATCGCTGCAATTGCCTGGTTAGCATGTTCAATTGCCAGTGCTCTTGTCCTCTCAATTCCTTGACTTTTCCCAAGATAGTCAAGCGCCTGCAAGAACAATGAAGTGCCATCGGGTTATGAAACTATAGAAACTGAAATCACCAGCATGATCATACAGAAAATTTCAGTTACATCAGAGTAGTTTTAAAACTTCATGTCCAAGAACAACTCAAGGACGAGCAACTATAGGAAAAGGTCTTGTTCCAGGTCAAGAATGCAAACTCCACTCAGCATAATGAAAGGTGAAATTGCAAGAAAATATTATGAACAGCTTTGTGAATAGAAATTGTTCAGAAGGGATTGGTCGAGTATGATGCAAAAACAGTTCTCTTTCACACGATATATGTTGGTTCGAGCAATAACTGGCTAGATTCACGAAATGTTTACTGTGTCTTTCACTCTTTTGTGTACTAATTGATTTAATGTACTAGAAGCAAAATGGTTAAGTAACTTACGGCCTTTACATTTGCAGGATTGTCAAATCCCTTATCAATAACTGCTTGCAGCTCTGGGAACTCTTCTTTTGCAAAAAGTATTGGAGCTGTAATGATTCCCTGTGAAACAAGATAAAGTTAAGAAGATAGCGCTGAAGTACCAATGAGTTCGATAAATGGATCTACGGCTTATGACTAGCTAATGATAAAAAAATGAAGAAGATGAAGAAGAACCCTACATTTTTTTACTGCAATCAATAAGCCTAGATGGAATGCTAATAACCCCACAACTAGTTGACTATGTAGACAATCTTGTGTTGTAGAAGAAACATATTATTTTAACTGAAATTGAAGAAACAAAGATCCACCAAAAACTTATGATTGCATATCCCTAATTTGACCTCCAAGCAGAAATCAGCAAAAGGGACCTCAACTTGTACTGTGCTAACAAGCATTGTAACATTTGGATGGCACGCACTTTAACTAGAAACAAGTCATCACCTAAAACATGGGTCATTGAAGTCAAAATGCAACAATGTCATACGGAGGTTAAATCAGTTAAACAACTAGAGAAAAAACAGGAAATCACTACAATCATCAAATCAGAGTCAAGTAGACTGCAAAAGAAATTACATGTCGAATGTCAGATAGGGATCCCTTCCCAAGTGAAGCTGTAGTACCAATGAAATCAAGCACATCATCTATTAGTTGGAATGCTAAACCCTGGAAAGAAACAATTTATTTAGTATTTACAAAAGTATAATTAATTAAAAACGTCTTCAGACTGAATTAGGATAATATCACCGTACCAAATTTCGCCCATAATTATATGCATGCATTGCAACTTCTGTAGTTTGCCCTGCTAGCAAAGCAATAGCTTTGCAACTGTTTGAGATCAATGAAGCCGTCTTGTAGTATGTCTTCAACATGTAATACTCCATGCTGTAATTCCACGTATATGTGACATTTTCATAAAACGGATATAAAACACAGTATTCAATGATAAAGCTTTCTTTTCTATTCCTTCACAATGGATCTATTTACTTCAGGCAAGACTACTGAAGTGAGGTATCCTGCTGTGGAAAAATTATTTACCTGTGACGTTGCTCAGCATTAGTTGTCATCTGCATTGTTTCACCAGTGACCAGATGTCCAACACTGGTGGCCATTAATGATACAGCCTACAGAAGGAAGCAAGATTGTCACATACATATCCCCACAACCAAAAGAAAAAATAAATAAATAAACAAATGAATTTGTTCGTGTACGTGGAAAAATATGAATACTGGTATTTATAGAAGTGCATATAGGATATAAGTACTTCAGTATCTACTCATTATTCATGAAGAATTTCCTATCTCATCAGCATGCTTTTGATGGTTTCCTTCAATCAGTACCTAAGTCTTAAATTAAAAAAAGCCCGACTAACCTGTAAACTTTTCCTAGATATCTTCATGATTCTTGGCTAAAGCTACAGTGAGGGTTACACATATTTACTGGCAACAGGAATTCTCAACAATAATAAATCCACACAGTCAGTGCATTCAAATCCTATACAATTATTTCAAGGAGTGGGTTCTTGTATGTAATATACCTCAGGAAATAGAGAAGATGAGTTTAGTTCATTTATCAAGAATACCGATCAGTTCACGGAGTGTGCTATTAGGTGCACTATAAAACCTCAAGCAAGAGAGATAGAAACTTGATGGTTTTATTGTCATCTACCAAGAAATGCATATCTCTCACATGCATGGGATAGGCTATACAGAAGAAGAGAAAAAAGGAAGATAGTAGACAAAGGCAAAGAATATGGAAAGCTAGGTAAATATGCTTATAATGCAAAAATAGCATTTTTCTCGATCATTGAAAACCAGATAACAGTGACACACAGCTAACCATGATACCTCTGTGTTCTTTAGTGATGCAAGGGCAACACAAGCTCTAGAAAGTAAAAAATCTCCAGCAAGCACAGCAAGCTGTAATACAGAAAATAAACCAAAATTGCAGTTAATAGTTGAAAACACTTCTGCTAGAGTAGTTGGTACGAACTGAAAAAGCCATGATTTCAATATGTCCACCTATAATATTACTAACACTTGAAACATGTAGGGTGCAATTAAATTATAGTGGTGAGTAAAGATACTAAAGGAAATACCTTGTTGCCCATTACAAAGTTCAGTGAACCAAAACCACGTCTTGTATCTGCATCATCTAAGACATCATCATGGAGAAGGCTTGCAACCTACACAAGTGAAAAAAAAGTATTGAAATGAGAAAGGAGAAATTTAAATATTTTCTCCAAAAGAGAAGTTTAAAAAAAAATTATGGCCAACATGAATCATTTCAGTTATTTCAGCAATACACTGCTGCCTGGTGCGTATATTCTTTTGAAAACTACTAGCTACTTCAGCAGCAATTGAATCTGATGTAGGCATACTCAGAGCCGAAGCCATCAATAGTAGTACCTGTGATATTTTTTTTCTTTAGTCATAAACAAATAAAAAAGCAAAGAAGCACAAACTTCAGTAAGGATAATCACATTTTTATATAGCAATAGCATGAATTTTAGTGCTTCCAGATTACAAACCAAGAGATTATCACAACAACTGGAAAAGTTTAATGGTGTGCTATGAATGAAGTAACAGGCCAGAGTATCTACAAGTTGTGAATAGCCCAAAAGAGAAGGTCAACTGATATTTAGAGAGAGAGAGAGAATCATATCAAGCTGTATAACAAGCACTTGCAATTAAATAATAATGATAGTTATTCATCTCAGTACTAACTGTAGGTCGAAATCTTTTCCCTTCAGCTCCTACTTTGAAGAAATATTCAGCAGCTGATGCCAGTTTGGGGACCTGAAATGGTTTCGATTTAGGTAGATAAGGTCTTAACATTCAAAAGATAAAGACATGTTCCAGTCTTCAAACATCAGAATCACTAAATTGCTTCAGATTACATCAACACACCTCACTGACCACCATTGACCGCAATCTATTTGCGACGATTAAGAGTTCATCCGAAACCAAGGCAAAGGGGTCCACTGGTTCCTAGATCAAATGGAAGATAAACAGAGGTAAACAGGCAATGACTAGTATCAGAATTAAAATTTGAAAATACATCTCGTCCTTGATTTTAGTGGAACCTTTGTAGGCATAATCCTTAATTATGGTGTCGAACACATGAGGTCTCTTTTCTTCTATAATATCAGTTGCTAAAAAGTCCAAAAAAATAGCAATTTCGCACCTCGTCTGCAGATTTTTTGTCTTGGTCAATCTGATATCTGATGTCATGTAAGCCATGTGAACTCTGAAAATGATATTCTCCATAATTCCATACCTACTAATCATAGCACCAAATGGAGTAAACATAAATGTCGATACAACTTCAGTAGAACAGTATGAAAATAGCCAGTTTTGATTATAGCCATATTAGTTGTATCTATGCATAGATTAAAGTGAGATACTTCAACTTTTATGTCAAAGAAGAAACAAAATGAATCCTACAGTATATTAGTGCAAATAAGATTCGCATATCTCCAAAAGGTATGAAATTGTCCGCTTTGGACCTAAACCCTCATGGTTTTGTTTTTGAATTTTATCCAAAATATCTCATACCAATAGAGATATCATTTCATCTTATAAGCACATAAGCACATGATCTTTTCCATGTCTTACCAATGTAGGACTTTGACTGTATTTCCAATACTCTCAACAATCCTCCCCTGAAACGAAGGACCACATTGACCCCCCTCAAGCCTATCCATCCTTGAAGGACTTCCTCTGCTTGATGTTCAATCCTTAACCCACTAGGACCTCCTACCAACTGTCTGGTCCTCCTGACCCAGTTGGACATCTTGCCAATTGTCCTACCCTTCTAGCTCAACTGGACTTCCTGCCAGTTGTTTGATCCTCCCGACCCAACTGGACTTCCTGCCTAGTGTATGGTTCTCTTAATCTAGACATGGGACCTCCACTTTCTTCGTTCGAGGTTCATGGCTTGGCATGGACCATGACTCTGATATGAATTGTTAGTGCAAATAAGATTTATATATCTCTACAATAGTATGATATTGTCCACTTTGGGCATAAGCCCTCATGGTTTTGTTTTTTTGGCTTTACTCAAAAGGGCTCATACCAATGGAGATATCATTTCATCTTATAAATACATGATCTTTTCCATGTCTTACCAATGTGAAACTTTGATTGTATTCTCAATACTCTCAACACAGTATCTGTCTCAAAAAGGAGTATGCTAAGCGAGTTACTAAGATTAAGCAAAAGCTACTTTTTAGGGAAAATGCAGGCTAAAATTTAAACACATTCCAACAAAGATAAAGTTTACTATATTATACCAGCCTTCAATAGTCAATAGAAGGCTATTCTTTGAAAAACTGGGATATGATTATTACCGCCCCATAGGCAATGAGAAAGAGGACAAATAGACAAAGGACTGAACTGATGAGTGCTAACCATGTGATATTGAAACGGAACTTCTAGCCCAAAGATCAAGCAATTTATCAATCTTTTGATAGAGCCAATTGACAAACTTTACTTTTGTGCTTACAACTTCAGCTCATAAAGAAAGGACATGAAGAATATCTAAGTCACAAGGTGACAAATTGACTGTTCTATGAAAAAGATAGCAAACTAATTATTGAGATAGCTTGGAACATTAATGATTTTGACTCCTTACTTTCCAATATTAGACTGTCTATAAAAAGGGAAGCTTTGACGCAACGGTAAAACTGTCGCCGTGTGACCTAGAGATCACGGATTCGAGTCATAGAGACAATCTTTTGCAAAGCAAGGTAAGGTTACATACAATAGATTCTTCTCCCGGACCTCGCATTGCGGAAGCTTCGTGCACCCAACTATTCCATTCTATCAGAGTGGTTGAACTTGAAAAATATGGTCGGCAGTTTTCCTAGTTATCAATGTTCCTCAAATATCAAGGGAATTACAATGTGGCATAAGTAAATATTCCTGTGGGAGTATACGTGTGAAGGTTTGTTTTTCATAATTTTCTATCCCAAATCTTCTAGGTTCACTGGTGATTTCCATCTCTTCTTATCATTGCCAAGTCCTTGAAGTTGGCTATATGGATCTTGTCATAGTTTGCAAAATATAAGGTAGATAACATAAGTGTTAATTGTGTTAAATTGATAGGATCGGTGAAATTGGAATCACTAGTGAAAAAAATTTAAACTAAAAAAAGTAAATAAAATAAAATTGTGGAATGTAGAACATAAGAAAAAAATTGAAATATCCTAGCAGTGATCATGAACATTTTGCTAAATAGTAAAATACTAGATTAAAACAGAAATATAAGAAAAATAAATATTGTAAACCATTAAGTTTCAACTATGACAGGTGCATCTGGCATGATATTTCCACGATTAAATAATATATCATTCTGATTGTTACCGCTAAGTCTCTTACTCCTATTAAGCTCAGTCCTAGTGGAAGACGTGGGTACCAACACCAGGCGGACAGTCTATCTGCCCTTACACCCAGTTTACTTGAGAGCGTAGAAAATAAAATCAAGGAAAATTTTCCACGCTATCCATCCTTCCACTGTTTACTTCCCCAAAATATTAAAAGGGAAAGAAAACTTAATCCATCAGCGGATTATTTCAACGCCAAAATCGGTCACCACAAAATCGGATGGAAAGCAGCGGATGGAAAATAAAAAGACACAAATATCCTTTATTCACTCATAAAATTACACTATATATATACTGAAGCTAGGGTATGTGACCGTTCATTTCTCCTTTTGTCTCCCCCAACTTCCTTTTTCCACTGGAGTTTCTTTGTCGCCGTGCTTGCTCAACATCCTTCGGCGTCAATTGACGGAGTTTGTCGGCAACTGCGTTGGCCTTTAGCATGCTGAAACGAAATTCCACCATCGATATTGTGCAACAATTTGGTCACAAGTTTCTTCTTTTTATGTTTTGTTATAACTAGAGATCGATGTGCTTATTCCCGTGTAATTTTTATATTTCATTACTATTATTTTTGCAATTCTCATACTCTTTTTTCCCTTGATGTATTGGGATTTCATTGTTCTGTACTTTGGTGCTTCAAATACTTAATTAAATGAGTTTTCCACGTCGCTTAGAAAACACATGAATGAGTTCAAATTAGTTGTTTTTGTTGAGATTAAGGATTTTGTTTGATCGTTCTTTTCAGAGTTCTACGATAACATAGTATAAAAAAACTACAACCCGGCAGACGGAGTTTCGCCACGCAAATCGGAGAAAGGAATCCATTCAGACTGACCTTACATTGCTTTTTTGTAAGAAGTTGTTTCCAGGATTTGAACTCGTGACCTCTTGATCACAAGGCAGCAACCTTACCGTTGTGCCAAGGCTCCCTTCTACAGTATAACATAGTATAGGGCCTAAATATCTTCTTTTTTTTTTTTGTTTTCCCGTTTTATGGTTTGGAAAAAAAATCGAGGTAATGGGTGAACATAAATAATTGGAATAGAAACATACAATCAAAGATCTAGTTAAACTATTTAGCAATACAACAAATGAGAACAGTGTAGAATAAAATTAGCCAGTAGGCAAAGTAATAGTTTAAGAAGATGAGAGGCATCTTCAATCCTTTGATGTAGTAACAATTGATGGTCGTTGAAGCATCTGTTCAACAATCTTTAGATAAGTATAGTTTCTTTCACAGGTGAGTTCTCACATGCAATGTGATTCTTAGCTTCTGCTATCTCACAAAGCTTTTTTGTCTTTGAAGATATTATTGAGCTGCATAAGAAGTTTTTGTTCTCTCCATCTAAGATTGAGTTTTAACAACAATTATTATTACTCTTTGTACAAGTTTAATACAATGGAGTGGGATAATGGTGAAGGAGATGATCAAAATATTAATGATTATTATGAGGAGAATAATAGTAGTTCGAATGAGAGTTCGAATGATGAAGTTTTTACAAATAAAAATTGTGTAGTTGTTCTTTAGATGGTATTGAAGGATATGAGAAAATATATAGATAGGGGTTTGACAGAGAGCAATGAACAAAAAGATAATATTTGACGTTCTTTATTGTACAATCTTATGACTTCTACCGATGCATGCCATAGTATACTTAGGATAAGTTTGGATGGTTTTAGACGCTTGTGTGAAATATTAGAGCACAACAAGAGCGTAAAAGGCAATAGGAATTCAAGTGTTGAAGAAAAGATTGCTAAATTTTTATATTTGCTTGGTCATGATGTTAAGAATCGAGAATTGAGTTTTTTCTTTCGTCGTAGTACAAGGACTACTAGTAACCATTTTCATGAAGTCTTGAAAGTCATTATTTCCCTTCATGCTGAATTTATAAAGCAACCAGATGGATCTGAAATTTCTCCTGTTATAGAGAGTAGTAACAAGTTCTACCCTTACTTCAAGGTATTTTTTTTTCATTTGAACTTTAGAAGGTTTGTAATGTACTTTGTAGCCACATGTGCCAATTATTTCCTAATTGCAGGATTGTGTTGGTGCATTAGATGGAACTCATATACGTGTTAAAGTATCTGATGTAGATGCACCTCAATATAGAGGAAGAAAGGATTGGCCAACTACTAATGTATTGGTTGCATGCTCTTTTGATTTGAAGTTCACATATGTCCTAGCCGGATGGGAAGGAACTGCATCTGATTCTCGAATCATCAAAAATACCCTGTCCAGACGTGATAAACTGATAATTCCACATGGTATCTAGTTTATAAATAATGTTCATTAGTGGACAATATTTGGAAGTAAATATAACTAACTTATATTCTTTGATTTAGTAGTAGGTAAATACTATTTAGTTGACTCTGGATTTATATTGAAGAGGGACTTGATTACTCCTTATTGAGGAATTAGTTATCACTTAAAAGAATATTCAAGATGTGGTCCTACAAATGCAAAAGAGTTATTCAATCTTCGACATGCATCTCTTCGTAATGCAATCGAGAGAGCTTTTGGGGTTCTAAAGAAGAGATTTCCAATTATTGCTAGTGGAACAGAACCTCATTATGAAATTGACATTCGTACGGACATTATCTTAGCTTGTTGTATTCTTCATAATTTCTTAATGGGGGTGGATCCAGATGAGAGGTTAACTAATGAAGTGGATCGTGAATTGAGCACAAATTCCAACAATGAAATGAGTTCCAATGAAAGACAGGACGATGACCGGAAGCAAGGTAGTATAATTAGGGATAACATAGCCAATGCTATGAGGTTAGATTACAATATTGACTAAAAAAGGGTCATTTGGATCTATTAGAAAATTATCATAATATTATGATGCAGTATATTGATTATGTGTGACTCTTTAGCGTACTAATTATATGCTAGCAATGTTTGATTCGGATAATCTAATGTGTTGAATATGTTATTTGATAAATTTTAATGCTAGATATTCATCTATTGGATTTTAATTTTGTTGTATACATGGAATTTACTTGTTTGTCCAATATTAATATACATGCTAGATAAATTTTTTTTCATGTTCATGTGTGCATTTGATGCAGGTACTGATTAGGAATGAGTACACCAACTGAACAAGTCAAGAAGGATGTAATTAAGTGGACTGAAGAGATAGAAAGGATCTTTATAGATGCTATGATAGAACAACAAGTTAATGATAATCGAGTAGGTGGAACTTTCACATCTACTGCATATAACGATATGGTTGTCATTTGCAGTGAGAAGATTAAATTTCCATTGACGGAGGATAATTTGAAGAACGAAATAAAAACATTGAAAAATTACTTCAATTCTTGTTATGATTTGTTTAAGAATGCAAGTGGAGTGCAATGGCATGCTGACAGTAAAAGATTTGAGGCTGAGAAGGAGGTTTGGAAGCAACTTATTGGTGTAAGTATTAATAATATATGTTAACTTATATTTAGTCATTTTAATAAATTGATGCATTCGTAATTTTGTTTAAATTTGTCTAAGCTAATCCATCAATCAAGAAGTGAAAATATACTCCTGTACCTCATTATGAGAAGTTGTTTGCTCATGATAGAGCAAATGGTCAAGGAGCTTCTACTGCTGCTGAAATTATTTTAGAGGAAGAACAAAGGAATATTAGACTAGATGATAAACATGCGAGTTTCGAAGCGGTCTCTGATAGTCCACCATTTAATGAGCAATCTAGGAAGAGAAAGTTTGCATATGTTGATTCATATGGAAGAGAAAGTTTATCAAGAATATATTCAATTTTAATACTGTTCTTATTTCCATCCGCAACTTTTATATTGAGAAAAAAAAAAAAAAAAAGAATTGTGTTGAGAAGAATAGGGTATTTTGGACAATAAACAATTTAATTTTCTGTTTATTTATCTAAGTAAATAATTTAAGGGATAAATTTTATCCACCTTCCTCAATCAAAGTAAACAAGCACATTAGACTCGTGGATTCCTTTCCCTTTCCATACTTCTAGGTTTGTTTCATTCATCCACCATCCACTCCTCCAGGTAAACTGAGCATTAAGCAGTATTAATGTTGGCTACCAAGGCTGAATACTATCATCAAGCTTTGCCAATTGGTTTAGGGCTAATATCAACAAATTTGATTCTCTTCAACTTGCGTGACTCTAAAATTCTTTCATTTGAGCATCGGTTTGGGTTCACATGGTATTCAAATTTATTTCATTGACCAGGAAGATCTAAAAAACTTACTTACAGTGAAGTGGGGAAAAATTGAGCTAAAATTAGTCAAACTTTGGCATTCATCTAATCACTATCAGGTAAATGTGATTATAACATGATCTAGGATGTAAGGACCATCGTCGCTAGTCCTTACGGCAATGAACCATCAACTTGAAGGGATTAAGTCGCAAAACTGATGACCAAATATAGTTTACATCTTCAATTGACTATTTTTCAGTATCTCTCGGCAAGCAAAAACGACACATTTTAGATATAATCCAATTCTGCCTAAAAAAAACATCCGAGATTCAGAAGTAGCGTATAGATTAATCACAACTCTGCACATCGTTTCAGAATAGGCTAGCAACAAATATGAGCAGGAAATAACAAGAGCTAAGAAGACAAACAAGGACAACATTCTACAATCAAATTAGATTTTAAAAAAAAAAGGAAAATTAATTCTATCCATCAAGGGGAAGCAAAAAAAGATTGCACCTTCGAGGGTTTCTCAGCAGGGATTCGACTCAAAGGAGCTCCAAGAGAAGCAACGGACAGAAATCTCTTCAAAGAATATACGTCCGATACGGCTGTCCTCGATCGACACAAGCTCCTGAAGCCCCACCTGAGCATCTGCATTCTACGCGCCGACCCGGCGGAAAATGCGCCACTCTGAGTAAAAACGTCCCCACGAGTAACTCGCTAGGGAGAGAGAACGGATCTCTTCTCGCAAGGAAGAACAAGAAGAGCTCGGACTACCGATCGTCCTTTGCTCATGCGATGCGCCGCAGGCATGGCGATCGGTGGCGATCGTGGAAGCGTGGCCCTGTATCAGGTCCATAGACCGCGACGTTAGCCCAAAACCCAAAACCCAAAAAGGAAACGCGGAACTAAGCACGTGTCTATCACATGACAGCATGACGCGGCAAGCACGGCCTAAGCGATCTGTGTCGCGTGTTTTAATCGGCCCAGTAGTAGTTACGTCACGTGCCTCTCTCGCTCTCTCATGGCCTGTTTACTTGAGAAGAGGGGGGCCGACAAAATTAGACGCGATCAAGTACAATCTTACATATACGAAATATCTTAAAATTATTTTAATTACAAACTTCTAACTTTATGGACAAAATTTGACCAAAAATTAATGAACAATAAGTCAATAACTCACCTAAAATTTCAAGCTCAATTTCTAATGGACATGGGTAAAGAAATCATTATATATATGAGAATAAAATTCTTTCATGATTTATTACTTTTTTTTTTATTTGATCAAAAAATGATCATGAAAAATATTTGGCATGATTTATCATCCATCAAGAATCGATCATTCGTTTTTGTTTTGCCCCCATAGGTACGGTGCAACGATAAAAATAAAAATATATTTTATAGAAGGACGTACTTTGATCTTCTACTGAAATAAAGTTCGATGATGAATTTTGAAAAAATTCATAGGATGACCCTTTGTAGGAATTTGTCTCACAGATGAAGCAAGATTTTAACGTTGAATAATCTTTTAAAGATAATGCGATCGCGTCGAGTTCAAAACATCAAATTACGAAAGACTGACATTCTGCTATCTAGTGGTGGATAAAGATCCACGGATTTCCACTTACTATAAAAGAGACGTCCTATAGCATCGTAAAATCGGATTGATCATTTTTAAAAATTAATCGGATATCTAATATTAATAAAAAAAAATCGGTCTAAAATTGTTATTTATTTAATTGGAAAAAAAAATCTATATAAAAAAAAAAAAAGATCCGAGCTTTGCTATTTAAGCAAAATTCACAACACAAATAAGTATTACTTATTCGGCGTGAAATTTAGAGGAGATGTAAAGTTCTTCCCCCATTTGATAAAATGTCCTTTGTATCAAAAATTTTAGAACACGAGCGGGGATTTCCTTCGACCACAAACCTTTATCATCACATACGCATCGATAGGTGGAGAGAGAGACACATCCTTCTCTATGACAAACGCAGGATTTCCTTCCTAAATTCCCCCTGTTTTTTTTGCATTCGTGGGGGATAGGAATAGCCGCGAGTCTGGCTCATGCTTCTCAGGTACTGTTCTCTCCACAACCTGTCGCTGACCCTTATCCGCTACCAGGAAAATCTCTTGGCGCAACATTAGGGTTTTTTTTTTTCTTTTTTCTTTTTTTGTGGTTCTTAGAAGCTGTAATCGGAGATTACGGTGAAAGTTTGTGTGTGTGTTTTTTTTTTGTTTTTTGGCTCAACACTCGAACTTTATTTTGCATCTTGCCGTCTGAGATCAAGCTGGGCTTGAAAGATGGTATTTTTATGCTAGTTTGGAGAGAATCGTACGTTTGTGTGGCTTCGGGGTTGTTCGTGCGATGCCATGGCTTCCCCTGCTTCCCTCGCGTCTTTGGTAAGCGCGATGCCAGTCTCCCCTGTTGTCCTAGAGGTCTCGCCCACGGCCGTCGCCGTCGGGGGTATTCACGTTGTTTCTGGGGTTCGATTCGGTACCTTCCTCAGCCCGAGGCAATGGCGTCACCTTGGAGGTCGTGTCTATAGGTGTATGGTGACCACTAATTTAATCGAGGAGAGGGGGATTCCGTCATCTGCTGATTCCATATTGAAGATCACTAACAGTAGTGGTAGCAGAGACGAGGATGCTGATCTCATTCTCAAGCCTGCCCCCAAGCCTATACTGAAACCACGCCCCAATGGCCCAGTAAATCCTCCAAACTCAGCTTCAGCCATTTGGTCGCCTGACTCGGCTGTTCGAGAGAAGCCAGGAACCTCATTGGAAGACACAGAGAAAGTAGTAGAATCTCTCGGTGAGGTTTTAGAGAAGGTAGAAAAGCTTGAGAAGGCCACAAATTCAGTGGATTTGAGTGGTAAAGCTATCAAGGATAATGGCGTGGCCAATGGCAGCTCCAAACAAGTTAGGCCACAAAATGCAACTCCATCTATAAAGAAATCGAAGACTGTTAAGAGTGTTTGGCGGAAAGGGAACCCCATTGCAAGTGCACAAACTGTGGTTAAAGAAATTCCCAGGGGCGAAGTGAAGCGTGAACCCTCTTTAACCAAAGGGACATTGGGAACTCCTTCTGTAGCCCCTATCAAGCCTCAAATGCCTTCTCCAGCCCGACCAAAGCTGCAAGCAAAACCTGCTGTTGTTTCACCCACCCTTTCTGCAGTGAAGAAGCCTGATGCCTTAAAGGAAAGAAAACCCATTCTTATAGATAAATTTGCATCCAAGAAGCCAGCTGTTGATTCGATTGCAGCTGCAGCAATGATATCAATCCCTTCAAAGCCAGCAAAAGGATCCTTGGCATCCAAAGTTAAAGATGAGCGTCGGAAGAAATCTAGTTCTACTAGTGGTTTACGTAGAAGGCTGGTGGAAGATGGTGAGATATCTGAAGAGGAAGCTTCAGAGCTTAATGTGCCTATCCCTGGGGTCATGCAACCAAGGAAAGGAAGAAAATGGAGCAAGGCAAGCCGGAAAGCTGCAAGACTTGAAGCAGCTAAAGCTGCAGAACCTGTTAAGGTTGAGATACTCGAGGTGGGTGAGGAGGGCATGTTCATGGAGGAGTTAGCATACAACTTGGCCATTAGTGAAGCAGATATTCTCACATTTCTGTTCTCAAGAGGGGTCAAGCCAGATGCAGTCCACACTCTAGATAAAGACATGGTTAAAATGATATGCAAGGAATATGAAGTGGAAGTAATTGAAGTTGATCCAGTTAGAGTGGAAGAGATGGCAAAGAAGAAAGAAGTACTTGACGAAGAGGACTTGGACATGTTAGAAGATAGGCCTCCTGTAATTACAATCATGGGGCATGTGGATCATGGGAAGGTACAGTTATTTTATTTCTTTATTCTTTTCCATATTATAGTGATTAAATCCATGTATATGTGAACCTTAAACTGTTTTCTTCTTTAATTTGCTTGTGCAGACAACATTGCTTGACTATATTCGAAAGAGCAGGGTAACGTCAGAATATTTTCTGTTAGAATGTTGACCTGTTTGATTGAATATCTGCACAATTCAATTTCAGAGAAGGCAATTTAAGTTTAGTTAGGTTCACTTTTATAGGTGGTTGCATCAGAGGCAGGTGGCATAACCCAAGGTATTGGAGCATACAAGGTTCTTGTCCCAGTAGATGGGAAACCTCAACCATGCATATTTCTTGATACTCCAGGCCATGAGGTATGTATTATCTCACTCCTTTTCTTTCAGTATTAGGATTTTCAGCTGATTTTTAAGTTTTTTAAGGACCTCTTAATGGTTTTGGCTTTAACACAATGCTATCCGAAGTTTCAAATCTTGTTAGGAGTCGGGATTTTGGTTCCCGACTGGAACAAGATGTCTCGATATTGTGCTGAGACGCGAAGGGAAAGAATTGGAGAGGAGCAGATAAAAGGGAGAAGATTGGAGGAGAAAAAGAACAAAAACTATAACAACTTAACCTCGTCACTTAGTCGCCTTGCGAAAGCTCATGTAGTCTCACATAGTTCACGGAAGCCATGAGCAGTTTTGTTGTCTCAGACAAGTCATCGAAGTTTCATGCAGAAGCTTTTTCATCGTCCCAAAGAGTCACTGTCAATAAGTCCCGTGTGTTGGTCAGCTAGTGGCACCAGATGCTTCAATCATGTCAACTGACATGGAATGTTATTTAAATCCTTGATGCAAGTTTCCTATTTGAATTTGACACCTGATGTTCTAACTACCTTGTTAAGTGGTGGGATGAGCCATTTGAGAGATTAAGTCTTTTGTCTTCTAAATTTTTGTTTGAGGATCTCCAAATGGTTTTGGCTTTGACAAATATAAGGTTCCTATTTGAATTTGTAGGGAAAAACATCCGGATCGTAATATTCACAATATCGCGGGCAAATACTTCGCACAACTGCAGCGAAAACTAAATATAAACTGGATCCCTCCAGAGATCCATGCAAAACATATAAATCGTTTTCTTATTCTACTTTGTCTAGATCCTATCTAGAAGGAGAAATATATCTTCGATGCAAGTCCTTCGCAATCCCGCTAATCCAAGCGCTCCCGAATCTCAATACGGTAAGGATAACCGTATCTCTAAGGTATCCACACTGACACTCAGCAGTTTTGAAGTCACGTTGTGCTAGCAACCCTAGCAAAAACGCCAAGAACACTTGGAAGAAGAAAGGAGAAGAAGGAGAAGGCTCTCTTGGCTTGCACGCCCAAACTCAAAAGCCTCTCACTGAACAAAAACTTACCTCTCATCCCATGAAGAGGCTTCTTATCTCCATCATGAATACTAAGACCCTTGGTATTCCATTTCATCAATGCATTAGACCCCTCATCTCCTCATCACCCATGCATGATTAATCACATTAATCACGCATGATGATCGATGACCTTTGGATTTTCTGCATGATGATTTATTTTCCATGTTTTAACTTGAGTCTAACTTAAGTTTAACCAGCTTGAGTCTAACTCAAGTCTTGGCCATTTACTCAATTGTTCTTTTAGCCAACTAAAAGAAATCATCTCCAAAACAGAATGTCATTTGTGTGTGACCCAATAGACTCTTGTAACGTTGGCAATGTGTCTAAAATTCCTTTTAAACGCATAAGTAATGAGCGACATCTAGCAATACATCATTGCTACCCAAGTTACAAGAAAGTCGAGATCCGACAACCTTTCCGTGACTATTATCATGTATGACGGTGTCTTTCTATCCTTGATATCTTAGATCGATCAATGAGACATAGACCATGTCATCCCCTTATCGATCTTTATGTTTCTTGATCCCCAAGTAGACTCACTCAAACAAATGAGCGAAATATCTCATATTGACTCATTTGAGCATGACCATACATTTCGTGGTCATACTCTATCAAGAGGCCAAAGATATCACTCCCGTCATATGAGAAGGATAGATCTCATCTACATCACTCACATCCCTCCGCATAATTCGTTATATACTCAGTAATCGCCGTTATAGTGCACCTTGTTACGGGTGACGTTAGACGATACCAAAGTACATAACTTCTTATGTAGGGAACCGTAGTGACTTCAGGTCTAAGGACTATTCATACAAATAGTCACATGAGAAAGTATATGACACTCATATAACGATCCATGACACTTTCTCATGGCGGGTCAATTCAGTATATATATTCTCCAATATATATACCTATGTGTCAATGTGATATCACATATCCATGACTTGTGAGATCAAGTCATCCATTGACCTACATGCTAGTCTCAATGTATCAATATATCCCTTTGTCTATTAATACAATACTTGACTAGGAATGTTTAAGTATAGTGTTCTCTACAGCTTCTCATAATCAATTTTACCAATTGATATACTGTATATTAGAACCTACTATTCAAGGGCATTATTATATTTATTTAGTTGGTATACGCATAAAGTAAATATAATAATCAATCTTTGTCTGTTATTAATGAAATATGATACATATGATCCCTAATCAATCATCTTATGATTGACACTAAGGGCTGAGACTAACAAAATTGACATCTGAAGTCCTGACTACCTTGTTAAATAGTGGGATGAACCATTTGAGCGACTAAGATCTAACTAATTTGCAACAGGCATTTGGTGCGATGAGGGCTCGTGGAGCGAGAGTAACTGATATTGCAGTCATTGTAGTGGCTGCTGATGATGGAGTTCGCCCACAAACTAATGAGGCAATTGCTCACGCAAACGCTGCCGGGGTGCCTATTATCATAGCCATCAATAAGGCATGTTTCTTCGACTGCTATGTAAGTTCGTCGTGCTATGCAAAAAACTGATTATTTCTTTCTTATATGGACTCAGGTAGATAAGGATGGAGCAAATCCAGAAAGGGTAATGCAAGAGCTTTCTTCTGTTGGTCTTATGCCAGAAATTTGGGGTGGTCAGATCCCTATGGTTCAGGTTTCTCCTCTCTACACCCAAAAAAAAAAAAAAAAAACACTAAACTAGACATGCTTTTCCTTTTTTCATACTTTTTAATTCTCTATCTATTGAATCAGATCAGTGCTCTTAAAGGTGAGAACATTGATGAATTGCTGGAGACTGTTATGCTTGTGGCAGAGGTAAAAATTTTCTACTCAGATTCTTAGATGTTTCCTTTGTCAAATTTTATATCTGAATCATCATGATTGTGAAGATGCAAGAATTGAAAGCTAACCCAAAGAGAAATGCTAAAGGAACCATTATAGAAGCAGGCCTTGATAAAGCAAAGGGAGCTGTCGCCACACTTATTGTGCAAAATGGAACTCTTAAAAAGGGAGACATTGTTGTTTGTGGTGAAGCTTATGGAAAGGTGCTGCTTTTGACTTGTTGCTTGCCTTGAAAATCATTCCTGAAAAATATTTACAGTTTTTAGAGGCATTTGTGTTTTCTTCTCAAATCCTTAAGTTGTATTGACCTTGGTTCCTTCATTTTGATAGCTTACTGCCTCCTTTGCATTGCTTAAATTGATGAGTAGGTGCGCGCTATGTTTGATGATAGAGGAGGCCGTGTTGATGAAGCTGGACCGTCAATGGCTGTACAGGTTGGTTTCCTCAGCTCATGCTATCTTCTTCACCATTAATCCAAAGCTTGCAACCCTTTTAACATAGTTACAATAAGGATAAATATGGTTTGAAACTCCATTCAAAGGTTGAAACAGAGGGTGCATTTTGGATGTTTTGCTCACTCTCTATTATCTGCTTGATTTTATGTTCAATATTACGTGTGCTTGATGCATTGTTGTATCGATTAAAGTGGTGTATATTTGGATGAGACAACAACAATAGAAACTGTAAAAAAGAAAAAAAAAAATTTTTTTTGCACTTCTGATGACCACAATAAGTTACTAAGTAGGTAGCGATCCATCATTTATACATGGAAGACTTAAATATTCAAATTTTCAATTACTTTGGATAAAAAATAATATTGTGATGAACTAGGCAACACAGTTTGTACCTTACAATTCGATAGTAGCATATTGCATTAATTTCTATTTATTCTGTTCTTTGTTTGTGTCTTCTCTCAGCCACGCCTCACAGTTTAACATTTGATTTCCTAGGTCATTGGTTTGAATAGCGTTCCTATTGCTGGTGATGAATTTGAGGTTGTTAAAACCCTTGATCTTGCACGTGAAAGGGCACAACTTCGTGCAGAATTATTAAGGATTGCACGGATATCTGCAAAGGCAGGGGAAACGAAGGTCACCCTATCTTCCATTGCTTCTTCTGTTGCAATGGGAAAACAAGCAGGTTTAGACATGCATCAGCTGAATATCATTTTAAAGGTTGATGTTCAGGTAAGATTTCTGAATAATGTTATCTTGTATGTTTATACAGGGGGGTATTATTTCCCGACATTATCTTATTGTGTATGCATCGTAGGGTTCAATTGAGGCCATCAGACATGCTCTTCAAGTTCTCCCTCAAGACAATGTTAACTTGAAGTTCCTCCTTCAAGCTCCAGGGGAGGTTACCACTAGTGACGTTGACCTGGCTGTTGCTTCTGAGGCCATTATATTTGGTTTCAACATAAAAGTGCCCGGTTCAGTAAAGAGCTATGCAGACAAAAAGAATGTCGAGATACGTTTATATAGAGTCATTTATGACCTCATTGATGACATGAGGAATGCAATGGAAGGACTTTTAGAGCCTGTTGAGGTGAACGCTTGACCGATATTTGGCTTCTTCCTTATACAGATTCATACCCTAAAGAGATGCTGGTCTAAATTCTGTTTTATATCATATCTTCTAGGAACAAATACAAATAGGAGCAGGAGAGGTTAGAGCAACATTCAGTAGTGGCAGTGGACATGTTGCTGGATGCATGATCACCGAGGGAAAGGTAGTGAAAGAATGTGGTGTCCGGGTTATTCGAAATGGGAAGATTATTCACAGTGGTACAGTTGATTCTTTGAGGCGGGTGAAGGAAGATGTGAAAGAGGTATATCTCAAGTATCTAGTTGATGCTTTATATTTTCTATATCTGAACAGTATAGGTGCATTGAAGCAACATTTTCATAGTAACAATGCTATGCTAAAAGTACTTCATCGTGTTCGCCACATCGTGAATACAGAATTTAAACTTTCATTAAAGGAAACAAGGGTTTGTTGTCATATTGCTTTATAATAAATTCTTTGAATTATTTACACGTTCTTCTGATGAATTACATGATAATTTTGAATGCCAGAATCTTCAATAATGTTTGTCAGGATTATAAATGAAGTCACTTAAACATTCTCCAGGACTAATAATATTTTGACTATGATCTTCTATTGGTAACAGTAAATGTTGTAAGAATCACTATCCACTATGCCATGCTAGTATCAAGCCACTGTTGTAATGCCACTTTAATCCGCAGTGGATTGTTTCAAACAATCATAAAGTTTCTTTATGGTTGCAGGTCGGTGCTGGACTCGAGTGCGGTATCGGTGTCGATGATTTTGATGATTGGGAAGCTGGAGATGTTATAGAGGCCTTCAATACAGTGAAAAAACAACGCACCCTCGAAGAAGCATCTGCGTCTGTCACAGCTGCATTAGCTAGAGCTGGTGTTGATTTGTGAAGCGGTAAAGCTGTCATAATTAACATTTGTGGTGGATTTGAGATGCATTCTTGTAGCAGTTTGTAAAGCATCCCCCAGGTGTTGGTTCAAACGATGTTCATGGCTAATTTAGCAATCAGCAGATCGGTTTGCCTACCAAATCTTCGATAACGCTGTGTTTCTTGGCTGGAAAGCTCATACCTTTCCTTGGGCTCTGCAGAGAAGGCAATCACTAAACTTCTTCTCAATGGCAACTTGTACTTAATAGTGATAGTCAGAATGCTGTTTAATATTCTTATAATTTGCATTCCCTTGGCCTATATATAAAGTTGTACATGCAATAGTGAGGAAACTATACAATTCTGTTCGCAATACATGCAATAATTTTGTACTGACCTCAGACTAAAATCTTTTGGAAAGATCACTTCATTTCGTATATATATTTTTAGAGTTTTAGCATGTGGATGGCCATTTTGATACCAACAACAAACCCCTTGAACAAGTGGTGGTGGATGATATCTTATTATTTCGAGAGAGTTAATATTGACAATTTTGATTTCACACTTTCCTTTTCAGAAACATGTTTCATGTCATCTTCACTAGGCAAGTGATTACACACATAAATAGTCTTCTCATTTCCAAACCAATAACTTAAACAACATTATGACTCCCAAGTACTTTAGGCAATATGCCAATTGTTGGATGGACAATATGAACAATGTAGCACCATCTCTTGGTGCGTTCCTTAAGGAATATTCAGCGGAAATAAAGACTCCTTATGGGTGTGTTGGATCCACCATCAATACCTCCAACGAGTTGATGTATGAGAGTGGCAAGCCAAGACGTCTGACTCCTCTTTAATCAAGAGATTGATCGAGATTCGACGGGCTGTGCAGCAGCCAGCAGGGGTAGAATCTGTCCAGTCTGGTCCAGCCCAGCTTGCATCCTGGTTTGAGCGGCGGTGGCAGAGAACTAGGGTGGCTTATGGCTACTTCAGGCCGAAGGGCAGCAAGAAGGCATGGTCATTAGCAGTATGACAGCTTTACCTCATGCCCAAGCACAGATTTACATCTTGGCTACTTGCAAACGGGTAACTGTGCCAAGCGGCGGACGAGTCCTTAGAGCATCTTTTCTTTGATTGTCAGGTTACGAAGGCATTGTACACAAAGGTAAGCTCCTGGCTATGCTTCAGTTCATCAGTCACCATAGCTACGTCGCTCTTGAACTTCCTCACAAGTCACAAGCCAGATTTTGGCGGACTACCCTCGTAATTGGGTGATACATCTTCGTGTGTCCTCTATGGTGCTATTTCATTTGGCAAGTCCGTAATCAATGTCCCAAATGTAGTATGTAGGGATTATGTTAAGGAAAGTGTAAGTCCATGTATTCCATTTCTTTCTCTTGTAATTGATAGAATCTTTTATATATATATATATATATATATATATATATATATATATATATATATATATTTTCTAGCACGTGAAAAAGCATTGTTGTCTATTGTTGTCATCATCCCGTCGAATTACAGTTGGAATCCGACAAATTAAGCTATCAATTCCAACAATTGCGACCGCCTACGTTGGCGGCAATAATTTGATTAGATTCTAACTGCAATTCGACCAAGATTCAGTCAATCAATTGGACGACAACGACGATAACCCCGACGAATTTAGAAATTGAATTATAACACTCACTAAAGAAAGTAGTCACGAGTAGAAGCACTATCATTTCTTATTCACTGTACAATTGTGATTGATCAATAGTGAAGATCGTATATATAGTTAGGTTCTGTTGGGCTTGCATGGTGCACGCCCAATATGCACGAGTGAGAGGGAGTGAAGAGTGTTTTCGTTGTTCACATGAACAATGAAAATACTATTCACTCACACACACAAGTTAAGCGTCTCTCTCTCTCTCTCTATATATATATATATATATAGGTGTTGATAAGGTGAGTGTCGAATTCATGTGCGCAAATTAATTCGGTGAACAGTGAAATCACTGCTCACCGAAGTAATTCGTGCACAAGCACACATGAATTCGATGTCCAACTGAAAGTCCCTCTCTCTCTCTCTCTCTCTCTCTCTCTCTCTCTCTATATATATATATATATATATATATATATATATATATATATATATATATATATATATATATATATATATATCATCCCTACGAAGATAACGCATTGATAAGAACGATACAAAATTTATACATAGAGCAAAATTCAATTCTCATGTCAATGGACTGTTTAATACCCATACCAAACTATATCCTCCACCATACTTATCAATATATCAAAATTAATGATCATTCGTAATTTATTTTATCTCATCCTTATAAAATGGAGATGAGAGTTTCAATCTTTTGCACAAAATTTGAAATAATCAACGTGAAAAGAAAAAGTAGAAATACCAAAAAGTTTTTGACTAAAGGCTACTTATTCATCTTTTTCAATTTCAAAACACAAATTAAGACTGCATTATCACACTTCGTACACAAGGAGCACATATGAGGTCTTAGATTGGCATTATAAAGAATAGAGACCATTAAATAATCTTGAAGTCAAAACTACTAAATGGTGTTTCTCTACTCCAAATACTAGGTTACTCATATTATTACTCCTCACACTTTCAAGTGCATATCAAGAAAATTAACACATGCTATGCAAAGCCACATGTATCAAAATACACAATAACAATGCAAATACAAAGTAGCAATGTCTCGATCAGACTTAGAAGCGGATCAATCAATCTGCATTAGTATATAGTTTGATTTCATTCAAGCAACAAGAGCATGATAACTATGAACACTCCAAGTAATGCATGCAATTAAGAAGTCTTTAAAGCCTGCTAAGAATTTATATACGTTCCGAAGTTGCAGAACAATTTCCAAAAGATCAAGTGCAGGACAAACTTTAGTTAGAATAAACCAAAACAATTTCCAAAAGATCAAATTTGTGTACGATGTTTGTTTTTTTTTTTTTTTTTGGTTTTTTACATTTGACCATCAGATCTACACGCAATCCACTTAAGAAAGTTGCCCCTTTCGTTAGCTAAAGCAGAGAAGGAACAAAACCCTAAGCAGAGCATATAGGTAGTCCAAAGATCGTTTTTTTCCCCCTCTGTAATTAAGGATTGCAAGGAAACAATCGGGAGAAGTAAAAAAAAGGTCAATATGCAGCGACCAGATCCACACCGAGAGCGTCCAAGAAAGGATCTGCAAGATCCGGAGACGAGGGGGCCAGGTAGACGGACCTGGCGGCGGAAAGCTTCTTCCGCCCTGGAAATCGAGGGCCGTGCACCCTGCCGGCGAAGAAAGGGCGGAGCCCCTCGAGCTGGTCAGGTGGCGTGGCACGGGCGGAAGGGAAGGGGGGCAGCGAGAGGTCGATGAGCGCGAGCGAGGCGGATCTGGCGGCGGTACTGATCCTCGCGTCGCGGAGACGGGCGAGCGCGCCAGGCCTCAGGTAACGGTGCAGCCTCTCGTTGATGGTTGGCGGCGGAGGCTTCGTGCTGGAGCTCCGGGATCTCTGATTCATATCGGAGACTGAGATCAAAGAGAGGAAAGAGCTCTTTGCAACAGAGGGCAAGGGCAAAGAGTAGGCGATTTCGAATACTTTAAGGGTGGAGTCGGATGCGAGAGAGGCGGGAGCATTGAGGAGGGAAAACCATGAGGCAGCGGATTTTAAAGTGAAAGGCGGGACTGTTGCTTTTCTCGTAGAATCTTACATAATCGTTCTTTCAAATTATAAAATTACATACTTATTATTAAAAATGGTTGAAAAATAAAAAAAAAATGCAAAAGACACCCAGATTCATAATTTGATATTTAAAATATTCTTGATAAAAGTCAAAAGAGCATTCTAAATTATACAAATAGTCAAAAGAACATTCTATCAAATGTTTTATATTCAAAATATTTTTTGTTTAGAATACCGTACAAACTGTGCAACGAGTTACTTGTGGGCACTACTACAAAGAATATTTAGGAAATTATGGAAATTAATTGTGATTTATAAAATTGTAAATTTTAGTTCTTGTGTAAAATAGCAACCCTTCTTTACTTCCATCCTCCCAGACTAATTAATTGATAAGTATAAAGATGATTATACCTAATAAACGGAGATCGATTTCTAAAAAATTCACTACCTTGGACTCTCAAATGCTTTATTTTTATATTTGTCAATTGAAATCCTAATTCATCCCCTCTATAAATTAGAAACAATTGCAGAGAACTGCTAATATAATAATTCTATATTTTTTTATTTCTTATTTTCTTTTAATTTAGGATAGATAAATAAGGATCTACTAGGACCAAACCGACAAAATTCCATTTAATCAATTAAAAAATAAATAAATAAATAAACTTTGGAATTGCGCCGGTTTTGTGATAAATTAAACTCTTGGACGAAATGCCCATTATGTCAACGAGAGATTCAATGATTAGAAGAATATGTTGTTAGATGTGGATAAGATTTTCAGCTAATTGAATGGATATTGTTAGGTGGAATTCTAAACAAAAACTGCATATCACGTTCACGTACTCATCCTGCAGCTGTTTTTCATTAGTAGAGCTTGCAAAAAGTGAATAAAGAGGCATAAATATTGGCACCCGTTAAGTGTCGAAACACGTACACATCAGAGTAATAGCATACAATTTGACGACTAACGTACTGCGCCACAAAGCCAAACAGTTTCGAAACACGAAAGAATCGAAGAGCCGGAAGAGGCAAACCCGACGCCTGTGCAATTTTAATATGATCTCCTGGGAGTACAAATTACAGCACCCATCTGACAAACGGAGCAGAAGTATGGCTCTATCCTTGGTTCTTCACATACTTTTCTACATAAGCCTGCAAAACATCGAGAAAACATCGGAAGGTTAATCTCATGCCAATTTAACTGGAGAAATTGACGAGGAGTATAACTAACGGTGCAATTTACCTGCACCAGTTTGCTGAGTTTAGGTTTTGAGTGAGCCAAATAAATATCAATTTTCTCCTGTGTCTGAGGGATATTAGGGCCTTGTACTGAACCAGTCACTTTATCTACTACTTTCTTAACTATCGTCTTGTGAGCTTCTCTGCTCAATTGGCCTTCCTTCCATGCAGGCTTCAATAGATCCTTGACAAACTCCACAAGAGCAAATTTAAACATCTTATTTCCTTTGACATCCTTGCTTTGTCTGTTATCTCCATCACCACCAGCATCTGCATCCTCCAAATGAGCTTTATCCTCGCCCATCCCCTGTTCTCGCATTCCAGTTTCATTTCCTTTCGTAGGATCACCCAGCTCAATCCGCTTGGTATCATTGTTTTTGTTCTTACCAAGATGGTCTGTATCAGACGCATGGCTTTCCATTTTAGGATCAACAAGGTTAGTGATCTCAGGCTTAACAGGTAATAAATTACCAGAAACAGGACCATCTTGTCGGGGTTGAATAGGTGGTGTTACTACAGCTGTTGCAGGGAGCACAACAGAACTTGAGCTCGAATTTTGTGGCAGTGACATTCCAAAGGTATTGACATTTAGAGGGGCATTTCCAAAGAACTGTGCTAAAGATGCTGAAAGGTCAGTAATCCGTGCTGCCTGCTCACTAGTTACTACTTTGTTAGAGATGACTTGAGCAGGACTCATTGGAGATTGTTCCATTTCAGATGGACCTGCTTTCCCTGGTATCTTTTGTGAGCTTGGCTGATCATTATCTGATTTAAAGATGTTGCCTGATGGAGACTCGATGGAAGGATTTTGCTTTGTAGTAGCTAACATGTGGGAATTCTCTTGAGTATGGACATTCAGAGGTAGAGCAGGATTCTGGAGAGACTGGCCAGGAAAACCAATGTTGGCAGTGTTCAGTCCATTAAGAGGCAAATTATTTGCATGAATATGAGTATTGAGTTGCACATTGTGTGGGCTTTTCCCAAGCATAGGTGATAGAAGGAACTGAGTAGTTTGTGCACTCAGATTTAAGTTCTGTTGTTTGTGTGTGTTATGAGGAGCAACATGCTGGTTCTTTACAGCATGTGGCCGAGAGAGTCCAGACTGACTGTGCATGGTGAGATTTAAATGTTGTGCATCTGAAGGGGTCAGTGGCACAACAAACTGACTTCGCCCATCTGGGGGCCCTGGATAAACTTGGTGTATTTGCACATTCATAGAGAGTGGAGCAACCTTAGGATTCTGGGTACCAGGAGCAAAGGTTTGTGAATGCAATTGCTGAGGAACTATGAATTTATTTGGTTCACTCTGAGCAAAACTCTGTCCAAAAACTGAAGTCACAGAGTTAACATCTGCTTTTCCTGCATCGTGGTCAGAGATAATATTCCCAACTTCCTTAGGTAACATCTCATTGCTGCCAGAATAGTGTTTCATATCAATATTTTTAGCTTGCTCATGCTTCCCAGAGATTCCATGAACCTGTATTTGAGAAACAGGTTTTAGCTCAATTTCCTGATGTAAGGTTGGGGAGCCATCATCTTTAGTTCTGTGTGGTTGTTCAAGCTGATGCTTTTGTTTAGAATTTCCCCCCTCTATAGATTGACAAGCAACAGAACCACCACCACCATTACCATGATCCCAGTGAGAGGATGTTCTTGTATCCATGTCAATGTTTGGATTGCCAAAGTTTGATGCAGCTTTTGATAAACTATCAGCAGTATCCTGGTCATAATCCCATCTTCTAGCTTGTGGCTTGGCTTCTACAATATCAGCCTGATGCGAAAACTTGCACACATGGCCACGGCGACAACGTCCCTCAGCAAAAAACTTGCATGGTGCATCATTCACCCTGCGAGGTTCAGTCCTCTCGCTAGATGCATCTGTGCCCCTTCTATTATAGTTATCATCCCTGGTTTCGTCCTTTATGCTCCATCCACCATGAGAAGAAGCCTCATGAAGATAACGACATGACGAACCTCTATGGCATCTGCCTTTAGTAAAATCAAAGCACAGCTCAGTGGATCTGTTATCTCCATGTAACTCAGGTCTCTCCCTCTCTCCGTCATAGTGGCTCCTTTGCCTATGTAACGGTTTATTTCGTGAATAATCAGTTTGATCCCTCTCTCCAGGATAACTTCCTCTTTCAAGATTAATTTCTCTTGAATGTGTTTTATACCTCTCAAACTCCCCACGACCACCATTATCATGAAGGAACCTGCATTGGTTGCCTCTCCTACAATGACCAACTGCAAAATCTCTACAAGTTGGAGCCTGCCCTCCCAGTCTAATTCCTCTACCAGATGATCTTTCGGGTCCACCCCTACGGTAAAAAGGGCTACGACTGCGGTTGTGACTGTTACTTCGACTCCTGCTACGGCTTCTGCCCCTGCTCCAACTCCTGCTCCTGCTCCTGCTCCTACTCCTGCTCCTGCAATACAAGTTATATGCCATAAATGGCTAACCAGATTAGCAAGGTATTTTAGAACAAAATAATTTGCATACAAAAATAGAAAGGCTTAAGATGCCAACAGTAAGTACCTGCCGGACCTAGTCCTCCCACCCTTGGGATGATGCCTCCATTCAGTGAAACCAGCAGACATGACTGAACTATGTTTCTGATTGGAAGTTAAATCCTGGTCGCCCATCGCTCTACTGACTTCCATTTCTTTTACTGTTAGGCTTTCATAATCTAGTTTACTAAATGGGTATTTTGCTTCATCTTGTTCCATGTTAACCCAATTCAGAGGTTCATTCTCGTGAGAAAAACCTTCAGATGGTCTCTTATTCTCATCTTCCTGGGAAATATCTCTTCTTAAAGTATCATCGCTTTTCATATTATGCTGTGTAGGAAATTGTTTGCCATCATGATTTATAGATCTCAAACCTGTTTGTGGTTCCGATTTCTTAGAAATATCTTCTGTTTTTAAAATCTCACTTTTTTGAGCAATTTCACCTGGAGAGTTAGGTTCTGTTATCACGTCCCATTTGGAAACCCGTCGTCTTCCATTCTCTGTCATTTTACTAACATAGAAGAAACCTGACTCTTATGCTTCTGAGTGGTACACTGATAAACAACTGAGAGTTTGCAGTCAAACTGTATTAGTCATGGCTCTAGTGCTGGGATAGTTCTACAAAAGCAACAAAAATCCATTAGATCAACCTAGAGTAACAACCTAAGGATTCAAAGCAACCAATAAAATAGTTCTCTAGTCAAATAATTATGAGATATAAATGGTGATCAAATTTCCTTAAATTAGGTTGGAGTCTGAAGCAAGAGTTATTACACCTAGCACTTGCAAATAGCTGAAAGTGATGATCTATGGCTAAGGAGCCATGGAAGCAATTATTGACTTAATTAGAAGGCCAACAAAAATGCAACAATTGATCCTGCTCAAGGCTACCAAAGAAGCCACAAAAAAATCATTTATACTAAAATCAGCAGCAGAACTATGCCAAATGAACTGAAAATTCTACACGTATTAAAAAAAATACCCAACATATTGGCAGGAATTTGATTTCTATTATTTGAATTAATACTCATTGCAGAAGTGAGCAAAGGTCAATCCCTGTTGATAGATGGAAATATCAACCGGGGTGCTTGCCCTTCACCGTGTCTAGGCGTCAATACGACTATAAGTCAACTGTGATTAACTGTCTCTCTCTTCGTTGAGGGGTAGACGAGAGGGGGGACCCAAGGTGAGGGATTTCACCCTTTGCAGAAGTGGATTAGCACCCATTGACTACATTTTAAGGCATTTATAATAGTTAGAAACTTAGTTTACTTTTAAGCGTCAGATTCCTCTTTCCCACATTCAGAACTACAAGCCCAATGGTAATTGGCTAATAGTGTGTGCACACCAATGTGAAATCATGCCACATCATGATGGAATTTCTAACCAAAATGATCTGCTCTGACAAGCCAACTTACCTATTCAGCTATTTGCATATTGTTCTAGCGAAAATCGGGAAGTTCAACAATAAAATATTGTTCAATCTTTCTTCACACATCTCGCAAGTTCAATTTTTCTTCACATATTTGGCAAGAAAGAATTAAGGGAGCATTTGGTTCGTGGATAATTTTTCATTTTCTATTTTCTGTTTTTCTTTTTCAGAAAATAGAAAACGATTTTTTTTGTGTTTTTCAGTTTTCCAAAAAATACTCTTTTATTTTTTGGAAAACGAAAATGGAAATAGAAAACGATTTTTTTATATTTTCCAGAAAATGCTCCTTTATTTTCTAGAAAACGGAGATGGAAAACACGGACCAAACACGTTTTTTCGTTTTCCCAAAAAATGAAAATGAAAAATGAAAAATTTTCCGCCTACCAAACACCCCCTAAGTTTTTGTGTACCAAGCTAAATCAATTTCCAGTCAACAGATTGTAGCATCAAAATTATAAATCTTAAAATTACAAAGTAGGCCACAAAAAATGATGTGTTTTGTTATTTCATTTGTTGTCAAATCTTAAGAATCTCATTTCAATTAACCATATTGATAGTTCCATAATGACCTAAAGCCACTCTTTGCAATACTATTCTCTGCAGATTAATGCAGCACCTACATTATGTCAACTGACAAGCACCAATCCACACAACTTGCAATTATTCGATGTACTGTGATTGTCTTGTCTTTGATTACAACTTACAAGTCCAAATAATTCACAATTATAAATATTAATAGTTCCATAATCAGATAAAAAGACTGTTAGCAATACAACTAGTTGTTGCAGATTAATGTCAACTGATAAACATCAATCCACCAAACCTAGAAAACAGGCAATTACACTGCCAACAGACACCGGAGTAGAGAAAAACATCATGCAAATGACCATGTGTCATCAGAGTACTAATCGATCATTGTTGGCCAAATTGATATATAATCATTTTGGATCTACGAGCCAGCCATCAAGGACAAATATATCAGATATTGTTTGCAGCAAAATTTGTCACTAGCACTTTTTTGGGACGTCAACATTTGTTCAGCAAAACCGTTCATTGACTATTTCTTCCCTTGGTTTAAGTTTAAATAAAAATAAATGGAATGAAGCTAAAAATAATTTAAAAAAAAAAAAACTTTGATTATAATATATTAAGTTCCTAGTCAAGATAAACACAAATTCAGCAATGGTTATTATATAACAATCATAGCATCCGCCATGTAATAAGATATAGCAAACCCTTAAACATGGCCCATAATCTACACTGCAATTTCCTCCAACAAAACTAGTTCCATGCTAACAAACTTTATCAAAAAGATTTACAATCCACTACAATGGAGTTTCAATCTTTTTCATCTAAATAACTACTAAAAGGCACTTGGGATTATCAGCAAATAACAGTGAAACCATGGCAACAATGGATATTATCTTATTCCTCAATCAATAGCAAGTGCATAAAAAAAAAGTCAGACATTCATGTATCAAACGCATGCATCTTGTACAAGTTAAATACTAATCTGTGAAATTTGTTTTTTGATTTACCCCGGCAATCTTATAGCAACAGATAATCATTAGAAAGCTTCAGAAAGGATTTGCACTCTTAGAACAAACACTACTTAACATGTTTATGCTCGGAGTGTCATATGGAGTGGTGTTAGCTTTCTGCATAAGATATTGAGCATCACAATTCCCATTTCTCATCTAGATAAGCTAATGCCCGGTGAAAACCGGGTATAAGTATAACCTACAATGCCTAAGTTGGTGAAAAAATAAAAAGGAAGAAAATGAGATTTGGTTTCTAGGACAATCAATTTTCCCCAGTTTCAGTCAGAGTCATTTTATATCTGAAATTGTTATCTTTCCGTGCAGTTCCTCTAAATTCTTGCCATGTGTTTCGGTGTATAAGAGCACCTACATGAACTGTCCGATTGTAAAATGCAAGGGACATTATCCAATGAAAGGTGGCTCATGATGCCTTGGTGGAAGGGTGACCTAATGTCGATCCTTCCTTCGCACTAGATCATTCGCTAATTTAGGTTCCAGTTTCTAATCACGATATAGAAAGAGTATAATATAGAGAGAAATTCAAAATTCTCTTTCAATGAAAAGGCATCGTGTCATTCAAGATAGCCGTCAATCACATTAAAAAAAAATACTTGCTATCAAAAGTAAAACTGATACAGGTTGACCCTCATACATGAGAATGAACCAAAGAAAAAGTTATAAAACATGTGCAAAAAATTGTCCCACAAAAAAGTGTATTAGCAAATTCAACACTAATTGCTCAGCAAAAAGAGGAATAGAATATGATGTTATCCACGGAATGGAGAGAAGATAGAAAGAACCTATCCTTAATACCATATTATCAGGGAAAATATCCAATTAATTACAGCGTCCTTGATACATGCATACGTTGTTAGTCGACAGAAAATTATTATATGTACAGCCCTGATATTACAAGTAGTTGTTTTTGGTCCATAACGATATAGCCTATATTTTTTCAAAAACTTCACCATATTAGGATCAAGTTGAGAGAGAATCAACTTGACAGCCAGTGGCAAGTACCCTAAAAAAAAAAAAAGAAAAAAAGAATCGAGTCGCAGGTCAAACTGAATAACCACAAGCATACATAATTGAAGCTCTAGTAAGCAACTCAATTTATTTGGACGCAAATCCTAATATCCCAGTAACAAAAGGAATTCCTAAAATTTATCAAAAGTGCCTTATAATAGCTTCAGTACTTGTCTGCCAACTGAAAGGCACAGAGCAGAATTCACTTTTAACTTTGTTAAGCACAAGACATTTGTATATTACCCATCAGATCAATTTACAGTTAACTGTTTGACCAACACGAATATAAATCATAATTACAGCAATAGTTGTCCTTAAAGCAATCCTAGAACCACAGAAGGTCCAAATTAAGATCCAAAAACAGACAACTTTGGGTGAGGATTGCTGAGTCAGGAATGCGAGTTGATCACTCTTGTTCTAGCAGTCTTCCCTGCGGCTACAGAAAATTCTTTTCCGATCTTTGGGACACCAACAAAAATGAGGTTGAGGCTAGGTTTTTCTCTTCCAAGCTTCCTTTAATTTGCAAGTAAACATAAGAGTTTAAGCAATACTTTCTTTAGATCTTTGCTAGCTAGAAAATCCTCTACAATCCAAAATGCAAGGATAGCTTTTTGCACTCTTAAGTAATCCTGCAAAGGAGAAAAGACAGCTCCATCAGCCCTCGAGACATTCTGGTAAAATGAAATCACTTTATCCTCCTTCGCAGGCATCAAACCAAGTACTTATTTCCTCAATTACATCGGATGCTACAATCGTATATTACCAAAGTATGATGTTTTAATAACTTCTTCATTATGTATTCTTAGTACAGGAATTATATGTTATATAATGTTGCAGTAGTCTAACAATTAGTTTCAAACAAAATTGTCAGATTGGCATCTGCCTCTAATATTTCATAACTAAAGAGAGTTTCCCCAAAAGAAGGGTGTCATCCCTAACCAATCATGGTAAACATGAAATTAGGAAATCAGTTTTAAACCGTTAATTCTTCCCAACAAAATAAGAATAATACTATGTCAGTTGCTAATTACATTTCCAGGCAAAGATACTTACCCCACTCGGATACAAAGGAAAAAAAAGGATAATTTACATGATGTGCTAAAGAATGAGCGTTTATATTAGGCAAAACAAAATCATTGGAAAATTGAGTGATTTTACTATGGTTAAACCGAGAGTTCTCTTGTGGTTCCATATATAAACATAAAAACAGAATCTAAAAAAAGTTAAGTTTTTTTTTATCCAAGATGGATCTGCAGTATAAAGTTAAGTTGTCATATTGATGAAAAGAAATTGTTTGTCAGAGGGACTTGAGGTAGCATGCTCTATCTATTTATGTCAGATTACGAAACAATGGAACTGGACAGGCACAATAATAGAAGTGCATAATGGCACATTATGAATCAAAGAATAAATTGACCATTTACTCATGGAAGGCAACGGTCTATCTGCTTTGCTAGTTTTCTTTTTGGCTTCCAGACCAAAATGGGGGGACAAACTTGACTAGGCTCTCAATTTAGTTAGTCAATAGGTCAAACAATTCCAGTTGAAAAGGTACACTAGGAAATGCGTTAGAAAGAAGCCATTTTTATAAGCAATGTATCTACATCTTCTTCCGTGACTATTGGTTAGTCAGAAATGCAACTCAAATGAAAGAGCTACAGCAAAATTATGTTTCAAGAAAAGGTTGAAATGGAAAGAGGTAAGTGAATATCATCATGTTAGTAAATTCAAGGCGGGTAATGATCAACATGAGAATCAAAGCAAAGCAAATCTTTCCAATGTCTTGAAAAAAAAAACAGGGAACCTACAATAATCCATAAGAAAGAATTAATCAGAAGTTGACCGAGATGTTTGTTGACTATTGCAGAGTGGAACTAAACCAGGACACTTCCAATTGAACAATACTCGGTTTTGGTCAGATCTATGCTTCTCCATTGTCAGTTTGGAAAAGGCAAAATAAACCAATTGGAATTCATCACATAAGCAAAGACGACAAGCATAAGGGCAAAAAAATATCACCCTTCCTTTTGTCCTTTCCTTCCACATTTTTGTGGAGGCTTATATAACCCGGGTAGAAGTATTATCCACTGTAGATAACACAATATATATGAAAAGAACCAAGCGGGTTAACTACAATAGCAGGATGAAGCATATAGAGATGATCAGGCATATGAAAAGAACCCAGCAGAGCAACTACAATCGGATTACTTTTCTAACCATTCCAATCTAAGGTGCAAGTCACTCGAACTTGGAAGTTCATCATCCTCTGCAACACCACCTAGAACTACATCATCTCCTTAAGCTACTTAAACAACCCATTTGAGACAATGGTGCAATGTTGGATCAGGAGCAATGTTGGATCATCAAAGATTCACTTTCAGTAGCCCAGTCAATAGATCATGACAATCAACTGGTTTATAACCTCGAGAAGATACTCAATATGGTCGGTCATCTAGATTAACACAGGTCATCTTGGTCAACTATAACTGTTGGTGATGTTTAGTTGAGAAGATCATGGAGGGCATCCAACATGTCCATGTAGATGGACTAAGTCAACGCACCAATGATTTAGATGAAAGCAAAGAGAGCATGGGAGGACGATATCACCTCCCCTCCACGGTCCCGCTTCCTCAAAATGCAAAGGAGCTCATTAGCAGTATTAGCTGCCATGTGGTTGTCAAAATTAATCTATACAAATGAGTTTCCCAAATTGGATAATTGTAAAAAGGTTGATCTTTCCTAAGAAATTGAACATCCCATAAAACACCCAATGTTCTCCTCCATTTCAACTATTCTACAAATGGTATTCTATGTAAGACATCTCTCTTAATTCCTCCACCGTCTTGTAAAAATAATCCTAAATACTTAAAGCTCTCAGTTCCAAACAACTCGTTATTTCTTATCTTAACACTTGTTTCATTACGTCTAATATTGTTAAACTTAAATTTCATACATTCTATTTTAACTCTACTAAGCCTAAAATCTTTCACTTCTAGTGTTTTCCGCTAAGATTCTAATTTAGCATTTACTCCTTCACATGTCTCATCTACCAAAACAATATCATCTGCAAACAACATGCATCACGATAGTGTGTTTTGAAAGTGTCCAATGAGTTAGTTCATGATTAGTGTAAAAAGATTAGAACTTAAAGCTGTTTCTTAATGTAACTCTATCTTTATTGAAAATACTTCAGTTAATCTGCCTAAAATCTTCACTCTGGTCGTTAGTTCCTCATACACATCCTTAATTAGTTGAATATATGCTACGCTAACACCTCTCTTTTTTTAAATTTTTTATATAATTACTTTTGGGATTCTATCATACACTTTTTCTAAGTCAATGAATATCATGTATAGATCTTGCTTTTGCTTCCGATACTTTTCAATTAGTTACCCGAGAAAATGTATAGCTTCTATTGTCGACCTTCTAGGCAGGAACCCAAATTGATTTTTGAAAACCGTGGTTTCCTTTCTTGAGCTTTTTTCTATTACTCTTTCCCAAAGTTTCATGGTATGACTCATGTTATTTTTTTTATTTGCAATTGACTTGAATCCCATATTAAATAGTTTAGCCTTTTCACCACTCAAGACTTTTCATGAAATTGACCATTCAACATTATTGTCGTGACACTAGCTAAACCAAGCATCTCATCCAACCCTATCACTCAATACCAATCGAGAGAGGTTCCGTCTGTTGAGAGAGAATTTAGTACCTTTATTGAATGGCAATGGCCTAAAAAAAAACTCTTTGTACATATCAACAATACAATATTACTTTATAACTTTATATTTATTAACATGATAATCATGATGACAATTTGATGACAATAATAAGTGATATTATTGACATAGCGATATCACGATAACATAATCTAATCTAATTAGTTAAATTGTTTATTATTGTCATAAGCTATTGATAATATGATATTTAATGAAAACATATATATTCTTATCATGATTGAACATCATTTGTTATATGAAATTATTTTATTTTTCTCCTTTTTAAATTTTATTAATTATTGAAATTTCAACGATTCTAACAATCTTGAACAACTAATACATGGCTTCCTGACCATTCAATCCTGATACTGCTAGCGATTTTAACAACCACAAATCTAATTGCAGAAGCATTTGGTCATTGGCTTGTTCATCTCTTTCCTCGATCTCTTTTTCTAAGAACTGCCTACTTATGATGCTTGCCCTTGCAACTTAACCCACACCCAACCAAATGAAGAATGGAGTCATTTATTATAATTGTGGCAAGAAAAAAAATGCTACTGATAGGGGCAGACAACATCGGCAATAAAGCATCAATAGAAGGTGCAGGTAGAACAATAGAATTGGGCAAGGTGAGATGGATCGTGGGTTATATGATAAATGGAAAATTACAGTAGAAAAGATGATTGATGACATGTCAGGTGTGCCAAATAAACTCAATTGCATCATCGTGACATTATTGATTGTAATCATAAGATAATGTCATGTTGTATACCTTTAGTTAACTGAACAGCACAAGGCTGATAATGCAATTTTATAACCACAAGGTGTCTAGTGTAGTATCAAAAAATTTTGAGGGTGCTAAGTACAATTCATCCTATTTGTTATCTAAAATATTTTGATATTGCTTGGTATATGAATACAGTGTTTAAATGGTTACTCTGCTCTTTTTATGCCACACGATAAAATGCTATGGAAATTTTTGGAATTCTTAAAACTTAATAATCTAAAAAATAATAATGAAAATTAATACGTACTTTAAAATGTAAAATGTTCCGCTTCATTCTTAACATATTTTCTTTAGTTCTAGGTAATCATTTGGCCCATGACCTAATTATCTGGATCCCTCACTGTTCGCTAGGTAAGAACTCACTCATGACAACCTAGTAAAAAGGTAAAGTCTTTAGCATTAGAGTATCATGGTAGTGTCTGCATCCTGAGCTATAGCTTTAACAGCAATTTTTTTATGACACATTCATTGTAGACAACTAGAAGGAAAAGGTTATTAGGAATTGGTCGATTAAATCTTAAAGATCCTTTGGCCAAAGTGATAATAAAGACATGCTTATCCAAGCACTTAGGGGGCGAGACATGGATATGCATTATGTATTAAACCTGCCAGTCAACCAATCCCTTTTTACTGCAAATGTTTGATTTTGAAAATTCCATCTCTAACAAGTCATGCTACAACCTTTTCTAGCAAGTTTGTGAGCTCCAACATTAACAAGCTTCCTCATACCAAATTAACATGTACCCGTTTTTATTGGCTTAGTTAATTAGTAATTTGCAGATGTTTATTAAACCTAAAATTTGGGATTGCCTCCATGAATTGGATATAACCCACTCAGAAGGTCAAGCAGTATATGAATTAGCAGCCTAAAATAATGATTTAGATTTTTATAAAAAAATTAAAATAATAGATAAGAATTTATGAAATTCAGAAAACAGACAACTGTTTTATAGTGCCATCAGCAACAATTGGCTTCCAACAAGAATGTGATAATGCTAGAAAACAAAGACTATACATTAGATGCATTGTACTCTCACAGGATAATGTGGGCGTCATTATAATGCAACTAAAAGGAAATTCACAAGAGAATTGTGTCATAGACAGCTTATAGCTAGAAGATTACTTGTAACAAGCAAAAGGAGTCCAGCTTATAAAAGAAAAAGGGCAACAAAGAATCCAACAGCATACCTTATTTGATGCAAGGGTAACTGCAAAATGTGATTATCCCAGCATTACTTCAGTGAATCAAGAACCATCAACTCTAAGAAACTCTTTCAGTTGATTAAGCATCCTTCTGCCCAGGGAAAAAGACACATTGATGAGGATGAAAATGAGAGGTAGTTGGATTTGGGAGATCCAGAAGAAATAAAGAAAACCTATAAAGCAAACTGAGATACTTCTATTTTCAATCAAAGCAAAAGCATCATCAAAGAACAGTCCAAATATCGTGCAATAAAACCAGCACTTCATGTAAATTGTTGCTAGGGATGGTATGTTGAAACCTCATTAACCAAATATCAAATTGGGAAGTATGGCATTGGAATCACCATGAGAGAAGTAACAAGGAAATGTTAATCATTGATTTGGATACAAAATTTCAATAATCAATCAAACTGCCTCATTGCCAACCAAACCTAAAGCAAATCGGCTTCCTAATTAACCAGCTGGGGCGAGAGTATAACCAAGAACAGCAAAGAATCATGACAACATTTGGTCTGCTATTATATTTATGAAAATAAATCGATAGGACGCGAAGCCTGCTATTATATTCCATATCCTAAAAATAACAACATTTGGTCTCCATCGTACAGCCTGCAGAGAAAGCAAAAGTCACGTATGAAGTAACTGCTGGCGTTATCATAGGCTTCTAACCAGCTTAAGTTGAAAAACAGTAATCAAAACAAGAAAGTATAAAAATGAACATACTTAAAACATTTTTAAAGACGAGAGTAATCAGAAAAACAGCACGAATGGTTTTTATATAAAACAAGAAGAGAAGAACGACAAAACATCTACGAATTAGAGCATTGACCATATAAAAGTACCAAATAATAATAAGGTCGACAAGACAAACAATAAAGCAGGACAAAAATACGCAGCTAAACCTCACTTCGACGAGAACAAAAAGAAGGCCAAATCAAACGTTCAAAAAAATACAAAAAAGAAAAAGAAGAAGAAAGATAGCAGTGCTGATAGAGCGACGAAAGGAGAAGAGAACGAGGCGCACCTGCTATCTTCGAGGCCTTCGCAGCATGCTGATGCGTTGTCGATCTAGCAGGGAAGTCGACCTCCTCTTCTCGATCGATTGCGGGGCAAGGGAGAGACAGAGCGGCGGAACGGGGGCGAGCCCAGCAGGCCTCGTGCGAGAAAACTAGGGTTTCGAGTGCGGTAGGTGCGTTGGGAAAGTGGGCGTGGCGTCGGGAGGTCGCTCAATGATGACTTGGGCACATATCTATATATAGCGTGGCTAGAATCTAATTCTACGGGAGGGAGGAGTGGGTTGAGTCGACCTTAATCGCATTATGATCTAACTTTTTCCTTAATGCATATCACGTCGTTACGTCTATTTTTATATATTCGCCCGCGAACGTACAGTGAATAAAAAATATATGATATTTTTTTTCATACAAAGAAGTTGTTGCTTTATATCACATCTAATCAAAATTTTGATCGCGATATGATCGAATTCGATCATAGTCCGATCGATGTCAAAGTTTGATCGAATCGTGGCTGGAGTTCAATCGATCGGACAACGACAGTGACCCTGACGAATTCAAAGATTAGACTATAAATCTCACCAGAGAAGGAAGTCGCAAGCAAAAGTATTGTGCATTTTTCATTCATTATGTAATTACGATGGATCTAAATGGTGGAAAAAACATCGCACACGAGTCGTATACCGATGTATCGCACAGAATATCAACTCTTTATATAGAGAGAGATATATTATCCTATACAACTCATCCATGAGGACCTCCATTATTTACCGTTTAATCAGATGTGCACTATAGCTTAATCCTTGAATCCTAGGAGATCAAATGGGTGGATAATAGAAGTGTTTATGTATATTCACGGATGAGCTGAATAAAATTATATATATATATATATATATAGTAGTGATCTACTGGACGTGCACAGTGCATGCCCAGCATGCGCATGTGAGGTGAACAGTATTTTTCACTGTTCACGTGAACAGTGAAAATATTGTTCACTTCACCTCACTCGCGTATGCTGGGTGTGCACTGTGCATGCCCATCGTGGAAGCTTCGTCATCTTTTTTCTCAGTGTGAGTTTTATTTTTCCCCTAAATTTTCTTTCTTCGTGTGCGATACCTACAACTCTCCTCTCCGTCTCCGCGTCCCCTAGGTTTTCGCTTCTCCTCCGCACAGCCACAACGTGGTCTCTCCTCCACGTTTTTCTATTCTCTCCGTCGTCGTGGCCCTCATCCTCGCCACGACCCAACCCTTAATGCCCCTCGTTTGTGCCCCTCGCCATCGCCGCAGCTCCCTCGCTACTCGCAATCCACCCTTGCCAATGGCCCCTCGTATGTGCCCCTCGCTGCTCATGATCCGTCTTCGCCGACGACCCTCCACGATCCAGTCCATCACTGCTCGTGATCATCCCTCACCAATGACCCTCCGTGATCCAGCCCCTCAACCCTCGCTTCTTGCGATCCACCCTCCGCGATCCGCCCTCGCTGCTTGTTGATCTCATCGATCTTGGTCAGTCCTTCCTCTCTAATTCAAATTCTTCTTCCGATCCTTTTGTTTTCCATTTTTTATTTTGATAAATCTAGTTGGAGATGTACGTTAGTGTGTATGAGTTTGTTGTATCAACAAAAAAAAAAGATAATTGAAGATTGCATGGTTAGATTTTTTTTCGAGAAATGATATATGAAATAAGGAAAGGGGTGGAAAAGGAGGTTCCTTTGGTAGCCTTAGATGATTTCGCTTTGATGTGCAGTCAGAGTAATTGAACAATGGATAGGGGCAACAAGGAGCTTTTCCATTCTTAGCGTTACTACTATAGATATTCTTAATTGATGTGCAAAGTAATATGGATAGAGAGGTTGTATATATAGGAATATGATCCTAAATAAAATATTTCAATTTTCAACAAATTAGGGAGCTCGTGTTGGCCAATTACTCTAGCTAATGTCTAAGAAAATAAATGGATGCATTAAAATTAAAGAAGATAGAACGGATAATTATAATGCTTTAGTAGGAACTGTTATTATGCATAATATCTCAAAGCATGTTATTTTCGAAGGGTTTTATTAGATAGTTGGTTTTATGTATTATGTTATTAGATTAGCAATTTTTTGTTATATTAGTACGTATAAGGAGTTATTAGGAGAAGTTATTAGTAGAGTAGTGAGGGTTCATATGGAGTTGATGAGAATTTAGAAACTTTTTCATACTCATTGATACATTACTTACATGTGGATGTGCAAAGAAAAAGAAATATATAGTCGTAACAAGTTCATCATTTCTTTGGTTTGCATTTATATACATACATGAATCATTTATATGCATACATGTATCATTCATTGAGTTAATGCAGTTGGGGCTAATACTCCTACCGATTAATTCTTTACTTACTCCTTATCATTTTGATGATTGATTACTAAATTAGGATGCTCATTGAGTTAATGCATAGACTATTGTTATAATTACAGAGACCGTCATTGTTTTTCTTTGAAGGAGATGAAAGTTAATCGATGTCGCACCACCATTGTTCCTCATCGCAGATGCTCCTCACTGGCATTGCTAAAATGGTAAGTTGTTTCATTTTATACTAATTTTATCTATACAAAATTCTAATTGTTATTTTTATTACAGAGGAAAATATATATTGTTTTTGTTGGACGTGTACCCGGTATTTATGACACTTGGGTAGAAGCATCTAGTAATGTTAATGATTTTAAGGACACTATATACCAGTCCTTCAAGAGTAGAGAGGAAACAGAAAGAGCTTTTCATACACATCTGGATAAAAAATCTTCCCTCACTTCCTTTACATCGAGTGAAAATGAAAGTTTATATGCAAGTTCAAGTTCATTATCAAATTCAAATTTAGGAAAAAAACTTTCGAAATCTGAAAAATTAACTAAGTTAAAAGATGCATTGGAAGAGATAATTAAAGCAACAGGTGGAGTTTCTACAAATTAGTGATGATGATTAGACATGTTTCAAGTTGTTATCTGAGTTGAATTTCATACATTGATTTTATCTAAGTTGTTATAAGTGTTGTGTCAAAGTCTAAATACTAATTTTATCTTAATTGTTTTTTTAAGTGGTGTGTTGAATTTGCAACCATGAATGGTGCTGAACTTGAATCTATATTTTGTATTACATATGTGTGGAACTTAAATCTAATATATTTTTTTAAATGAGTCTAATAGTATTACTATTTGTTGATTGCTTGTTTAATATATTTGGTGACCACGGGTTTTACGTGCTTCAAGGATTGATTCTATTTGTTTAATACTTCAAACCCTAAACATCTAAGTCATACAATTTTCATCTTAGATTCCATTTGTTCTGCCAACAAAATGCTTCTAACTTACTGTTGTTTGGCTTCAACATCCCTGTTAAAGTCAATGTCTGGTTCACAATCCAGAACCAAAGCTAGAATCTACTGTTAAAGTCACCTTCCGAATAGTTGGATGCATCTGATCGCCTTCCAAGAGAAAAACACGATCTCTTATTTCAGGATATAGGAATTTGTCCATTTGCAAAGGCAGTTGGTTGGCTGATAATATACCATGGTTACCATGTTGTGAAGGGAACAATCAGTTTTCATGTTTCTCATGCAGATCCCTCAAGTAGTACAAGCTAACACCAAGTTCCTCTACTCTCTTACACATCTTCATTCTCTTATGGCAGGTATCAGGGCTCGCTCTAAGATAAATGAACACATCAGGAATTAGCCCTAGTAGGCATGATGCAACATGATCAAACCATGATTCATAGATGCTAATTTCCATCTCATTCATCCATTTTGCTTCATAAACAGCACGTACAAAGACCTGTGGATAAGTGAAATTTAGTATCAATTCTTGAAGGACATCCTATTCCTTTGGTTAACAAAAGGAATGTTAGTTTGATTAACAACAATAAATGTTAGTTTGAGTATCTCAAGAGCCACATGTTGGTGGCATCCTATTTCTTTTTGAAATATTCCACATAAATTTTTGAAACATTATATTTTTTTTACTCAATTTGAAGCATTCGTTAACAGCATAAGCAACATCAAATCATTAATATTTGATCACACCAACAACACTGGACACATCTAGAGTGAAACCTTTGGAACAGGAAATCTGATGGTATTGACTTCAGTCATAAACATCAAAGAAAGGGAGAAAAGATCTTTTATAGACCAAATAGAAACAACTGAAACATAGAGGTCGGATAATACAATAAACAACAATCTTCCCTCAGAGGCGAAACAAAAAGTACAATAATCAACAATAAATAGTGTGTCCAGTGCGATTTATATAAATATAATAAACAAAAAGATATTGTAAATCAACTTCCTCAAAATATGGTGGAGTCAAGACATCAAGCACCGCACAAGAAGTCACTGAGGTGAAACAAAATTGGGTTCTTAATTTTGCTAGTTTTGCCTTCAATTGTCCAAGATGATATTCTACATAGATGTCAACACAATTAAACATAAGAATAACTAATTACATAATTAACAAATTCAAAACATGGAGCAGTAGTACAATTTTTGGTTAAAATACCTACATGTTCCTACAACACAATTAAGCAATATTAATTCAAAGATCAAAGTATAGTTCAAGAATAATTACTATTTTGCGACATTGTAGACAAAGAATTGCATGCTTTCCTAGCTAAAGAGATGGATCAAGGATTGACCAATTCACTGATATGCCAATCAAAAAATGTGATGTTTAGTATCCAAACATACATACTACCAGATTTATATATTGCAACATTGAGAATAAAAATAGTGACAATACAATGGATATAAAGCATGTCAATCTCACGTTAAGTCAGAAGAAGCAAAAAGATTATCATGCAACTTTGAATCAGATATTAATGTAACTTTTTAAACTTTAAAGAAGGATGTTTTGCATAATCTTGAAGTTGAAGAACCAAGAAAATGACAATACAACATTAATGTCATTAGTAATGTGGATTGGGTTACTGATTTTAGATTCATGAGGAAGACATCAATAAAAATAAAAGCAGAAAGTAGAGCCTATGTATACTAAACTAGCAAAAATAAGCTCGGGAAAATATATTGGGCTCACTCCTTGTGGACTTCCCGGAAGTGCAAAAGGAAACTTGACTTACCTACTCGAGACCACAATTTTATAGGTCACTCTAATTATTAAGTTTTGAGAGGCCAATGATCTATGGTAACATTATGCAGCCAAAGTCTATTAGCATCACATCCACTTCAACTCATGGGAGGTTAATTGTTTACTCAAAAAAAGAAAGATCACCAACACCAACAATATGAAAGGTGATCTATTCTGATTTCAAGTAGAGAAAGTAGTTTCCAAACTAAGTTTCTTGATATTGAAGAGATCAATAATAACCCAATCATACTAACTAAATCAAAAAGGAATATGTATAGCATATAACTACAGAAATTTTCCAATTTTTTTCACAATTTACCTTAATTATTAAGGAATATCCCAGATACATATAGAATATGCATTTTTTTTAAAAAAAGGAAAATAGAAATGATATCACAATCATATTGCTTAAAGGTACGAAGATATCTACTTTATTCCTCTACAATAGATTATGAAAAACAATAATTAATTCTAAAAATTATAACATGAATATATTACAGTATGGTTATGTAGTGTCATCAACAGAAACAAACTGCAGTACCATCAACAGAAATCAACCTAGCGTATATTGGTAGAACCTACAACAATAAAAATAATTATTGACATCAATTTCTAAATCAATTGACCAACCACTATAATTTAATACAATGAAACTTTTATAATACCAGTTACATATGTCAAATTTTCCTCATATGTGTCGTCATTGCTGTTAGAATGAATATCTACAATTGATATGACAATCAACACATCGTCATATGTACAAAATTTAATTAAATTATTTGAATTGTAAATAAAATAATCATACAAATGTAAAATTTATCGACACATACCCTTATTGTAAAATTGGACAGTTGCACTTGTCATGTGATACACCTCGATGCCCGCATCTACGACATAACCTGGACTTCGAGGTTGACTTTTCCTTTGATGATTTCAATCTCTTCCCACATCCTTTGTTCTTACAGAAGAAGTATCAATAATATCAAGGTGTCCATCCATAGATTTCTTCCTTTGACTTTCATTGATGCATGTTCTACTAATGTTCATCTCTTGAATTTTGCTATAGATACTATCAAATTGTTCATCCAAGAAGTTTGTCCCCTCGTCAGTCAAAGATGCACCATCAACTAATAATAGAGCTTTATAGGATAACCTCGAGTGTCTTGACATCAAAAATCTTTCTGAATCATCGATGGAATTTTACTCCCCCAAAGCATATGTTGCTCCAACTTTTGCATCTCGTGTCCATCGTTTGAGTATATACTTATCAGGCAAATGAAACACTTGGTCGATACAGAAAAAAGCTAACATATGCCAACACGGAATGCCCTCAAACTCAAATTTCCTATAACTACAGGATATGTAGTCATTATGTTTGTCTTGTATGAGTACCCTTGGTTTGGAGGAAGAAGAACTTTGAAAATTCATGACCTAATAAACCACTAACTCAACTCCTATAGATGCTGGTTGCACATAATAACCATGACTCTTACTCATTTCACTTTGAAACTCCATCCATTTCTTTTTGGTATACAACTTAACCATTTAGATTTTCATTGGCCAGGTTGTATGAATCCTAGGATGCTCATTCACATCAATTTGGTCAGCAACTAACTCATTGTGTCTTTAATATCTCAATGCCCTATTGAAACGGGTGATAAAATCCATCAATGAGTATTTATTTGAGATATACTTCTTGAAAAATGAATATAAGCTTTCAGATCTCTGACTATTTGAATTCCTGCACAAAATACATGGCTAAAATATATTGACATCCACTTGTGTCGCAATTCATATATTAATGACAACCAATCATTGTTCTCCAAGTTAGCACCCTTGATAACCTCTTTTCATGACTTCTCAAATTCATCGGGTGTTGTAGAATTTTCAATGATATTCTTTATGCTATGGTAGTAGGCATGAAAAGTCAAAGGATGTAATTTTTTTGAAAAATTTTTCAGTATGTGCCACAAACAATATCAATGCATTGTCTGAGGAAAAACTTGTTCAATGACTTTTATCATAGCAGGATCCTAATCAGTGATGATGATCACATTTGGTGCACCTTTAGGCATGACTTCTATAAACTTGTTAAGCAACCAAACAAAAGATTCAGTTTTCTCATCACTTAAAAAGTCACAACCAAAAACAATTGTTTGATGATGATGATTAACTCCTACAAATGGTGCAAAAATCAACTCATATTTGTTGGTGTTATATGTCGTATCAAATACAACTACATCACAAAATACAATGTTTGTCATCCTTGATACATGATCTGTCCAAAAACACTTACTAAATTTGTTATATGAATCAGTCTCATAATCGAAGAAAAAATCTGAATTCTTTTCTTTCTCATATGCAAAAAAATCAATAAGTGTTTCGGCATCAATACTCTTTTTTTCATCCCTTAGATCTCTCTCAACATTTCTAATATCTCTTTCTGTGCAACCTACTTGCTCAGGCCCTCTATAGCATATCTCAAATAATCGCATTTGTTGGCAAGTTGGCACATTGGCTTCTGAAAATTGTTGAGTCAATGCTTTCTTTGCTGCCGAAACATGAGGATGTGAGCATAATAAATGCACCTTTGAAGGAGTTGAGAGTGGATGATTATGACTTTCCATGATGTTTTTGACAACCCAATTAGGTCTAGTTTATATTTTGACAAGTGATATATTTGACTTACAACCAGTTCTAACCTCGCTCCGTGTTCTTTGTCTTGTCTGTTGGTCACCTTTTCCATCTTTATTCCATCGCAATTTATTTGTATGTCCTTTAAAACATGCAAAAAAATTTCAAATAACTTCATTTGTCATCTTATTTTTCTTGCTATTGCTTATCCTTGCACTAAATCCAGCTTCTCGTGCATATTGGTTATAGAACATAAATGACACCTCTAATAATGAGAATTCTATACCAATTTTTAGCTTTCGATCATCTGCAACTTCGGGAATGTATAGTTGATCATCATTGTCATTTCTTTCCATTGATGGTGAGGGAAGGGTGGCTAGAGGGGTGCGTGTAAGGCTATCAAGGAAATAAATAATGATAAGTTATAACAAGTTTCAATTTGATACAATCAATCAAATTGGGTGAAATAAAAATGATAATTAAGCAAAACATTTGAAAAAATAAACAATAATACGTAATGAACAATCTTAAAGTTCTGACTGTGATAACTAATTGTTTTCAAATAATTATCCAATTACAAAAAATAAACGTCTAATTCATCCATAATAAAATCAAGAGCTCTGACTTTAGGAGATGGGGAAGATTAGATGATTGATTATGTTGAGTTGTTTAGAGCTTCTATGAGTATTGCAGCTGACCAATTACAGAAACCTAAACTTCCTTTTCCACCTCTTTCCTTGTTTCATATATCATTTCTCGAAAAAAAATCTAACCATGCAATCTTCAATTATCTTTTTTTGTTGTTGTTATTGATACAGCAAACTCATACACGCTAACGTACATCTCCAACTAGATTTATCAAAACAAAATTTGGAAAACGAAAGGATCAGAAGAAGAATTTGGATGAAAGAGGAAGGACTGATCGAGATCGATGAGATCAACAAGCAACGAGGGTGGATCGCGGAGGGTCGTTGGCGAGGGCAAATCGCAAGCAGCGAGGGTCGAGGGGCTAGATCGCAAAGGATCGTCGGTGAGGGATGATCGTGAACAGTGAGGGCCTGGATCACGGAGGGTCGTCGACGAGGATGGATCGCGAGCAGCGAGCAATGAGGGGCACAGACAAGGGGTCATTGGCAAGGGTGGATCACCGGCAGCAAGTAGCGAGGGGGATGCGGCGATGGCGAGGGGCACAGACGAGGGGTAGCAAGGGTTGGGTTGTGGCGAAGATGAGGGCCACGACGATGGAGAGAACAGAAAACGTTGAGGAGAGACTACGTTGTGGGCTATGCGGTGGAGAAGCGAAAACCTAGGGGACACAGAGATGGAGAGGAGAGTTGTGGCTGTCGCACACGGAGAAAGAAAATTTAGGGGGAAAATGAAACTCGCACCGTTAAAAAAGATGACGAAGCTTCCACGGTGGTGGCAGTCGAGCAACGTCGCTCAGTAGAAGTAATGCAGCATAACATCTCTTTTATATATATATATATATATATATATATATATATATATATATATATATATATATATATATATAAGTGTTATGCTACATAACTCATCTGTAGCACTCATGAGCATCTTTATTATCCACTATCTAATCTTCTAGGGTTCAAGGATTAGACGTGGGGTGCTCACGGATGAGTAGTGCATCCATCATCAAATGTTTAGGGTTCAAGAATTGGGCTATAGTACTTATCTAATCGGACGATGGATAATGAAAGTACTCACTGGTGCTCACGGATGAGTTGTGTAGGGGATCGTTCCTCTATATATACAAAAAGAGAATTGATCTGTTGCGCCCCTTATGTTGTGCGATGTGTGCGTTATCGTTTCTTCATTGTCCGATCATCGCAATTGGGAAATGTACAATCTCTATGCCTGCAACTCTTCTTCATTGGTGATCACTATAGCCAATGCCTAAATCGGTTGTGATCGCCACTGTTGTCCAGTCGATCGACTGTCCAAACCCCAATCAAATTCTGACAAGAAAATGACCGAATTACGGTCGCCAACGTTGCGATCGCTGGCGAGCGTGATCTGATCAGAATTCGATCGCGATCATGTCGGCACCAAAGTTTGCCCGGATCGCGGTTGGAATCGACCGCGATTATGGTCAACAGTGTCGCGAGCACTGGCACTCACAAATCCCGATCACAATTCAACTAGAATTTGATCACGATTCGATCAGAATCGGATTACGATTCGGTTGGAATCCTATCGTGATTCAGTCGGAATCCAATCGCGATTCGATCGAAATCCGATCGTGATCCTGTCGGAATCCGGTGCCAACCCGATCGCGATCGAATTTCAATGGGATCGCGATCGAGATCCGACCATCCACCGACAATTTTAAGCTGTCAGTGCATAGGCGCGCATGAAATGGGTGATGCAATATATATATCAAATAAAAGTATAGCATTATTAGGGCGGTAAACGAGTCAAGTCAAGCCAAAACTTTATAATATTCAAGTTGGTTTGATAAGATAACTAAATCGAGCTAAGCCAAGCTATTGAAAAATCGATTCAAGTTTGACTTGATTTCTTTTTTTGTCTAAGATTAAGTTTGGCTTGAGCTTGACTAGTTTTGTCATGCCCCGAGGGTGTCAGTCCGGTACCCCGCTCAGTGACAGTGTATGCATAAGGAAACCTAAGGACCATATAATCCAAGTAACTCCAAAAATTCCATAAAATGTCTATATTAATGAAGATAGATTTTTCTACATAAGCTGGAAATACATCTAAATAGAAAATCAATGAAACTAAACAAAATACATCGAAATAAAAACCAAACCAGGAAGATAGTAGACCGATATCTCTGAGCAACTCTATGTACAGCAAAATCAGTGAACTATCAAAAGGGTGCTCGAGTCTGCAAAACTGGAGGCCAAAGAAAGCAGACATTAGCACAGATTGCTAAGCGGGTAATAAGAAAAGATGTGCATGAATTTAATCTTATTTAAGAGGTCAAAGGAGCTTGTAAAATTTTCTTTTATTCTTTCCTTTCTGTTTCAAGTCTTTTAATTTGTTCCAAGTTCTTATACATACATATATATGTATATATCATCTTTATAAACATTATCAATAATGTGAATCCGATAAATCAACTACAATCTGATAGATCAACAATAATCTGATAAATCAACTAAATAGTGAATAACTGGAGTCAATATCATCAGAGTGTATATAATGTCATCTGACGTATAGGCTAAAAGCCTCATCACCGGTGGAATGCAACAAGAAATAACAATAAGGCGCCGAAGCGCAAGCAAAATCTGACCACGCGCAACTCATGCTACCACTACTCAAGTGGGGGTCAGGTACTCTGGTATAAGGCTAGGCTCAGAGTTTCATTTTTAGTTTTCTCATTCATTTCTTTAATATTCAACTTTGATTCTTTTTCACTCTTGTTCAACTATATGTGTACATCTTATGATAAATCTGAATAATCAACTTAGTTCAAGTTATTTAAGTACCAACATAATATTTATATGTACATGTTGTATCATTAAAAGGTACAAGTATCAACAGATGAAATAATCATGAGTAAGGAAGGTCAAGCAATATAAAAATATAAGTAGGTCAGAATATTCATTTAAATTTTTAAAACAATCCATCCCATGTTCACCCCATATAAAACCCGCATATGAACAGGAAGTAATATCAATTATTTACCCTCTATTAGTTTAATTATTTATTACCCATTTCGCTATTTTTAAATATCATTTTTATCCCTAATTTTGAAAACAATTATACAAATATAAATAAATCAATTATCTCATTTATTCATGCACAAGGAACATAAAGAGTCCAAGGATCGAATGTACGCCTTATACATATCTGACAAAAGTCATTGAACCTCGATCATCTACAAATACAATATTAAATGATTAAAAATTCAATATAATGTCCAATAAGGATAATAATACAACATTTATAATAAATGACCAACATTCAAACTCAACGAATCGAATCGTACTCTCATTATGTCAATATATTCCCTTTTTCCTATGTGAGACCTCTACTTTTCTCTAATAGCAATGGTATTTGACCAACCTAAATGGAACCCAATTAGAATAAAACATAATTTACAACTTTTCTTTAAGAGATGAAATATTACAGCTATTTCATTATTAGGAAACTTTGACCTTGAACCTAAATAATAAAATATGTTGAAACACTAAAACAAAAGGGAGAACATTTCTCTCCTTGTTAATGTCCTTGACCAATTCCGACAAGCTCCGACGAGAGCCTCGGTTGTGTTTCGACGACTGGAAAAGGGCAGCCCAAGCTGCTGCTAAGAAGAAGTCGGTTGCTCCTCGTCGTGCTTGAGAAGAGAAGGAGAAGAAAGAAAGAGTGAACTCTTACCCTCTTCGCTGGTGGCCTTGGCGAGCTCTGTCGAACCTCAACGAGCTTCGACCGTGGTTGTACAAGGCCTTGGAAGCAACCAAAAAAGAAAGAAGAAGTGGAGGAGAAGAAGGGTTGCTCTTGCTACGAAGGTATAACCCTAGAAGGGAGGAGCCATTGGGCTGTCGTTGGTCACTGGAAGGAGGGAGAAGAGAAGAGGGCAGCAGCTAAAAAAAATAGAAATGAAGAAGAGGGAAGAAAAAGATAAGAAGAGAGAAGGGTTGCATGTGAGAGGGATGGGTTGAGGAATGGCTACTTCGTTGGACGGTAAAGGAAGAGAGAGAAAGTTTTATTTTTATTTTCAAACCTAACAAGTTTAATGAGTATCGAGTTTCTAATCAAGCTCGATTCGAGTTTGAATTAAGTTTGATTCAAATTTATTTAAATTTGATTTTTTTAAACGTTCAAAAACTTATTTATTTATTTAAAAATTTAATCTTATTTATAAATAAGTATAAATAAGTTTATAAATAATTTTTAAATGAGTCTAATAAAAAATATTATTCACGAACATTAATAAGTCGAACACATATATATATATATATATATATATATTCAAGTTTATTCATTAATTAACTTTAATACATATTAAACAAACGTAAACGAAATCTATCGAGTAGAATAATAAATTTATTTATGAATGATTGGTTCGTTTATTATATTATTTGAACGTGAATCTTAGTCTCCGTAAGGATGGTATGGTGGCTAAAATATAATGGTGTTCGTAGATTTGGCATGGTCGATTTTGGAGGAGGTCTAAAGCTTTCTTTTTTTTTATTCAAATGACCCCAATATGCCTTAGCTACTATGTTAAAATCTATAGAGTCTTCCGTGATTTTTTTCTTTCACAATGATCATGAAATAAATCGGTGGAGGTAATCAGATGGATGATTCCAAAGCAATTTATATTATTATAATAATGCTGAAATAATGAATTTTTGTTCTTGTTGGGGCTCAATTTTGGCCTTTATTTTTCCACGGGAAGGAACAGCGGAATGCCCTGGTCGTCAGTTATTTCTTTACGATGAGTCTTCAGAGTAGCTGCTGCGCCGCTGGCGGCTACTATCTCCGCAACCGTGGCGACCTCCACCCTTCTTTGCCGCTCCACTTCCCCTCCTCTTGCTACTCTTCTTCGCTTTTCCTCTCCCCTCGCTCCCCCTCTCTTCCCCACCGCAACCTTGTTCTCGTCCAATCGATACCGGCCAACCGCGCCGCGGGCGCCTTCCCTTCCGCCATCCGGTTTCTCGAGTCGAATTCCCTCGATGGAGGCTCCGACGAGGAATCCCTCGATGCCCTCCTCGCCGAACTCACCCCCAAGGAGATGACCGTCCTCCTCAAGCGGCAGCGCGACTGGCGCCGGGCTCTCCGCCTCCTCCGCCGAATCCGCTGCCTGCGTGACTACCGTCCCAACCCCATCCACTACAACGTTGTGCTCCGGACCCTCGGCCGTGCGCGGCGGTGGGACGAGCTGCGCCACTGCTGGCTCGATATGGCAAAAGATGGAATCTTGCCTACAAACAACACCTACGCGACTCTCATCGACGCCTACGGAAAGGCGGGTCTCTTGAAGGAGTCTCTTTTGTGGCTCAAACACATGAGGGCAAGGGGAATTACTCCTGATGAAGTCTGTATGAACACCGTCGTCAGGATTCTCAAGGATTCTGGGCATTTCGACGAGGGAGAGAAGTTCTTCCGAGGATGGTGCGATGGAACTGTCGACTTCGACGTTCTTGACATTGAATTTGAAGGTTCAGAATCGATCAGCCCCAACAGTTTTCTTCTCACGGAGCTCTTCAAATCCGGAAGCCGAGCACCTGTTTCTCGGAAGATTGCTTCAAGTGCCCCAGATGGCCCGAGGAGACCCCGCCTCGCTGCTACTTACAATACATTGATTGATTTGCATGGAAAAGCAGGTAGGCTCCAAAATGCTTCAGATGCTTTTGCTGAGATGTTGAGGTCAGGTGTCTCCCCTGACACAATCACATTCAATACCATGATCAACATCTGCGGCTCGAATGGCCTTATTTCTGAAGCAGAGGCTTTGTTTGATAAAATGCGGAGGAGACGAATTGTTCCTGATACTAAAACATTCAACATATTCATGTCAATGTACGCTTCACTTGGAAACATCGAGGCAGTCCTGAAATATTACCACAAGATGAGTGAGTTTGGTCTTACTCCTGATACTGTAAGCCATAGGATAATCTTGCAGGCTTTGTGCGAGAGAAACATGGTAAGGGAAATAGAGGATGTGATCAACAAGATAATTGGATCGGGTGAATTCGTGGACGAGCAGTCTGTCCCTGTTGTTGTGAAGATGTACATCAATCAAGGGATGCTTAGTGAGGCCTCTATGTTTCTCGAGAAGCATTGTGGCTCCTCTTCCATTTCTTCCAAGAATTATGCTGCTATTATGGATGCTTATGCAGAGAAGGGATTATGGGAGGAAGCCGAGGATGTGTTCTATCGAAAAAGGGGAGCTGGCAATAAGAAGGACGTAGTTGAATACAATGTGCTAATAAAAGCTTATGGGAGGGGAAAGCAGTATGATAAAGCTGTGTCCTTGTTTGAGAGTATGCGAAACATTGGTATTTGGCCAGATGAGTGTACCTTTAACTCTCTCATTCAAATGCTTTCTGGTGGTGATTGTCCTGAACGAGCAACAGAGTTCCTACGACGGATGAAAGATGCAGGGTTCAGACCTAGGTGTGAGACTGTCTCCGCTGTCATTGCAAGTTATTCACGCAAGGCTATGGTTGATGAGGCACTTGAAATCTATCGAGAGATGAAGACATTAGGAGTTGAACCAAATGAAGTGGTTTACGGTTTACTAGTGAATATGTTTGCTGAGGCTGGAAAAGTTGAAGAAGCACTTCACTTTTTCAGTTTGATGGAAGAATCAGGATTCCCACCCAATCATATTATCCTGACTTCTCTAATGAAGGCATACAAAAAAGCTGGCTGCTGGAGAGAAGCCCAGGAGCTGTATGCAAAGATGAAGACCCAAGAATGTGGTCCTGATACTATTGCCTCTAATTGTATGATTAATCTATATGCTGAGCTTGGGATGGTAAGCGAAGCTAAGTTAATTTTTGATGACTTGAGAAAAAATGGCGAGGTTAATGGTGTTTCATATACTACAATGATATACCTCTATAAGAGTTTGGGCCTGTTGGAAGAAGCAATAGGCATGGCTCAAGAGGTCCAGATGGCAGGCTTGCTGACTGATTGTGCTTCCTACAATAGCGTTATAGCTGCTTATGCTGTCACTGGAAAACTCAAGGACTGTGCATATTTGGTTCATGAGATGATAGCTAGAAAGATATCACCTGATGCTGCTGTATTTAGATCAATCTTTAGTGTAGTAAAGAAAGGGGGTCTGCCGATCGAGGCAGTATTGCAACTACAGGCATCTTACGATGAAGGAAAACAGTTTGCAAGAGAGGTCATAATCACTACATTGTTCTCTCTGGTTGACCTGCATGATCATGCACTAGAATCATGTAATCTTTTTCTGTCTTCTAGGATTCCTCTGGACTTGTATGCCTATAATGCTGCAATTTATGCATATGGCGCTTCGGAAAACATTGACAAATCCCTGAATCTGTATATGCGGATGCAAGATCTAGGACTTGAACCAGACACTGTTACCTATATTTATCTAGCAATTTGTTATGGAAAGGCAAGGATGGTTGAAGGACTGAGGCGAATTTATGGTCTCCTGAGATATGGGGAAATTGAGCCTAGTGAATCTCTCTTTAAAGCCCTAATTGATGCTTTTGAAAATTCTGGGAAGCATGATCTTGCAGAATTAGTTGAGCAGGAGATGGAATTCAGAATTCACAGCCCGAATGGCGATGATTCAGAAACTGAAGATGATTTGGATGCGTATGAATCTGATGATATAGACCAAGATGATGATTTCAGCATGAACCCTAGTACTCTGTAAATGAACTGTTCTAAAAATACAATTAGTTTACCTGATCATTTTGCTTTCAACTATAGTTTTCTTGATCATTAGATTTCCTGTTCTTTTCGTTCAACATTTCTCTTTGTTACATTTTGTTTCTGGGAAATTTATTTAGTTTCTTTGATTTATTAAATTTCTTGTTTGCAGATCATGTCAATGGCTGGAGATGACCTTTTTAGATATAATAGGATACCTAGTTCAAAGCACATATAGCCTTTTTTCTTAGATCTTTAGAGAAAATTAGTTAATTTTTAGTTGCTATATGTACATCAGCTGTGATCCTACTTGATATATCAATAAGTTACTACTTATCTAACTTGGTATCAGTCCCATTCCTTCTAGAAAGATAAGACTGAAAATGGTGAATTTTGGACTTTGATATGCTTACATGCCTGCTCAACTCTGTGAAACTAACAGTAGTTTCATCAATCATGTTTCTGTGTACCTTTAAAGAAATATGGAATGCATTTCTATAAATTGACTCTTCTGAGCGAAATGTGTCCAATACAACAGATGTATGAGCCTGACATGGCATGGCCCCAATCTTATTGAGCCTTTTCGGGCACGCCCAAAGCAGGCCAGGTCGAGGGTGGTCTAACCTGATTGCCACCTCTAGGTATATCTATTCTCATGCCTAAATCTTAGACATAATTCATTATGTTTAAAGATTAATATGAGTTATAATCCTGTTAGATATGTCAATAAGTAACTACCTTCAACAATCTAAGACAATCTCTGCACCCAAAAGTTTGGCATATACCCACTCTCATGTCTAAATGGTAGACAATTAATTAGGTTTGAAGATTAGTCCACGAAGTGGATCCCATTCATATGATGATAAACTACCTACTTGTCTGACTACTTTCAACAAAGATGGACATAATCTCTGTGTCAAACAAATCAAGCTTTATGTTCTTCACTAAGTTTGAGTTTCCTTTGATTAGAAAAGTTTTGGTCTCGACAGGTAGTTTACTATAAAGCAATTCTTTTTCTGTTTATTTTTGGTACATTTATCTATGCTTTATGATAAAATTGAGCCCTCAGAGAGTTTTCAACTCATTTTAAAAGGTTAGTTTTGAGCTTAACAAATCTATTGCATTGTTTAAATTTTAACAGCTCTATCTTAATCTTAGATTATAGCATATCTATAAGCTGTTAAAAACATTCTATCCATTGAGGCCTGAAGTGTTGCCATAACTTTTTCCAAGCAAAAAGATGGATTTTCCTTTCTTTTTTTTTTTTTTAAAAAATCTGCTATTACCTTAATTGATGGAGAGCCTTTCTGCATTTATTCTGTTGTTTCTTGCCCCAGTGGACCTGCTGTTGGATTGATTCACAGTTTCAGATTATGAACCTCATCTTTTGTTTTCATTTGGAGTTTGTTGAAGAAATTCAGGAAAAATCAAGTCCACTGGATTGGAAAAAGATTCTTTCGAAAGGAGAACCAAGAGAAATGAATGCAGTTGCTTCCCTTGTTAGTTGCTAGTAATCTTATAACTGAATCAGGTATTTCTTGATGCATCACTTTCCAGTTATCATCGTGCCCTTTTCAAATCTTGAAGTACGGTAATTCATTCAGAATATAACAACGATAGCTTTGCGCGAGTCTTGTTTGATTGTGAGTCCCCACGCGGATAGCACGTTGAGAACAGAGCGACACTTGCGAAATGAATATGGGTCGATTTCGATGAAGAGTTTAAAAAATTTTTTTGGACTCAGATGATTCTCTTTTGTCCTCGTCAATTACGTTAAGATTAAAGACTCTCCGTGATTTATTTCTCTCACAATGATCGTAGAACAGGCCGATAGAGACTGCTAGATTAACGGTTCCAATCTTTCTATGAGTCTTGTTTGATTGTGTAAAGTTGGTTCGCCCTCTCGTCTTGTTCTCAAGTTGCCAAATAATTCTTACAGATTTTACTGTTTTGAGTTCAGTTTAATTCTTCAACAAGCAACTGATATCTCGCTTTCAGCAACCTATACATGCATTGTAACCTAACGTGGACGATAGCAATTCATGAATTTTTGGATAGAAGTTTCTCTAATTGTTTCTTTCCGTAGAACAATTTTCTTCGTAAGGTATGGCACAATTATCGGGTGGTAGTCTCGATGGAAAATTCGATTCGATTTATTTAAAATTTTATTTTTTTAAAATACTATTTTTTTTTTCAATTTATTTGATTTTAATTTTAAAAAATAATCAATTAAATCGAATTAAAATTTATACTAATGAATTCAAACTTCGAATTGAAATATAAAAATTATGATTTCTTAACTCATCTTTAATATCAATCGATTCACGATAATTGTTTCAATTTTTAATTCAATTTATTAATTTTTTATCAGGTAAAAATTTAATCGGATTAATTTATAAACCACGGAAGGTTATTTTTTATCCATTGATCAAAATAACAGAGAATTTTGAAATCTGAATGAAAGGACTAATCGAATTGATACAAATATATTTGACATGGAAACAAATCCTATCGTATTTGAGTAATTTATCATTTGCTTGGTTTTTTTATCAACAATAGAATATTCGAACTTTCAATGTAACTAATCTCTGAGAGTAATCAGTTCTGGCTCATAAATTTTCGGAACGCCTCAGCAATAATTAAACCGAATAAGATCGGAACTCAAATGATATTTATCGATCATCAAGAGTAAATCAAAGAAGTGTTCGTAATTTTTTCACGATTCGATTCGGACTCAATAATCGTATCATCTTTGAATGACGATTTAACATCGAAATTATATTCCGTCCACCGGACAAAAACTATCAAATAATTTTTTTTTTTAATTCATCATCAAATAATATATTGTAATAGAAAAACTATATTCTCTTGGAACATTTTTCTTTTCTTTTTTTTACCGTTGCAGCGTACAGAGAGCTGCTCGGCTCTTCTATCTGGAGGTAAAAAAAAAAAAAAAAAAAAAAAAAAAAAAGGCTTAGAAGAGCTCTGAGCAATTTTCAAAGAGTGAGCAATGGAGGTGTCTAGGTTTTGAAACGTATCTCTCCAACCTGTCATCTCCACCTAACGTACTCTCCCTCCATTGAAGTTTGCATTCATTTCTTTGTCTCTGAACTCTTCCCTTCCTCTCTTTCTTTAAAACCTACCACCCTTCTTGCTAGCTCGTTCTCAAATCTCAACCCACAGCATTCACCAGGTTGATGTATCATTTGAGTGCTCTGCAGCTTCGTTGCGGCATTTCTACAAACAGATGGACTTCGTCAACTTACTATGTATCGTTGCCGCCGCCGTGCTGGCGGCCGCGTGGTGGCGCCGCTGTTCTCGCAACCCGGAAGGCCTGCCTCCCGGGCCTCCCGGCTGGCCCGTGGTGGGAAACCTCTTCCAGGTCATCCTCCAGCGGCGGGCCTTCATGTACGTCGTGCGCGACCTCCGGCTAAAGTACGGCCCCATCTTCACCATGCGCATGGGTCAGCGCACCCTCATCGTCGTCACCTCCGCCGACCTCATCCACGAGGCGTTGGTCCAGAAGGGCCCGCTCTTCGCCAGCCGCCCCACCGACTCGCCCACCCGCTTGTTATTCAGCGCCGGAAAGTGCACCGTCAACTCGGCCACCTACGGCCCACTCTGGCGCGCCCTGCGCCGCAACTTTGTGACGGAGATTGTGACGCCCACGCGGGTGAAGCAGTTTGGGTGGATCCGGGACTGGGCCATGGGCAACCACCTCGCCCGCCTCCGCACGGAGTTCGCTGCCGCCGGTGCGGTGCAGGTCATGGCCAACTGCCGCCTCACCATCTGCAGCATTCTAGTCTGCATCTGCTTCGGTGCACGCGTCCCTGAGGAACATGTCCGCCTCGTCGAGGAGGTGCTCAAGGAGGTCTGTTTAGGGGCCATAAAACCCTAGAAAAACTCATTCACATTTTAACAAACAGAGAGATACAAAAAAAAACACTTCGCCAATACCCTGCTTTGGTCCTTGACAAGGTAATGATGATGACGACGCCGAAGCTGCCGGACTTCCTCCCGGTGTTCACGCCATTCTTCCGCACGCAGCTGGTGGAGGCCAAGAAGCTACGGAAGCGACAGATGGAGTGCCTCGCGCCGCTGGTGACGGCACGGAGGGCGTTCGTAGAGGCCGGCGGCAAGAAGCTGGAGGAGGGGGGATCGAACTCGCAATGGGAGATGGTGAGCGCGGAAGGGGAGGCGTACCTGGACTCGCTGCTTCGGATGGAGCTGGACGGGAAGGGGCGGCTGGGGGAGGAGGAGCTGGTGACGCTCTGCTCCGAAGTGATGAGCGCCGGCACCGACACGAGCGCGACGATGCTGGAATGGGCGATGCTCCATCTGGTGCTCGACCAGGCGGCGCAGCAGCGGCTCTACGACGAGATCGTCGCGGTGATTGGCGCCGACAAGCGCCGCACGATAACCGAAGTCAACGTCGAGGCCATGACCTACCTGCAGGTATGGCACCAACTCTGAGCCGCCGGACCAACCGGTTTACTCTCGAACCGAATCGAATCTAATCGCAATCCTTTCTCATGGCCATGATTTCACTTTGCCCCCTAATTTTCCGTATATTGAACATTAGATTATATTTCTAATCAATTTTTGTAAAAGAAAAAACCTGTTATTAATTATTTAAAATGAGTAATGCAATATGAAAATTTTAAAAATAATTATTTGAAATTCAGGCGGTGGTGAAGGAGACGATGCGGCGGCATCCGCCGAGCCACTTCGTGCTGTCGCACGCGGCGACGCGGGAGACCGAGCTCGGCGGCTACCGGATACCGGCGGACGCCAGCGTGGAGTTCTACACGGCGTGGGTGACGGAGGACCCGTCCACGTGGGCCGACCCCGGCGAGTGGCGGCCGGAGCGCTTCCTCCAGGGCGGCGACGGCTGGGACACCGACGTCACCGGCACCCGTGGCATCCGCATGATGCCCTTCGGCGCCGGGCGCCGCATCTGCCCCGCCGCCACCCTCGGCGTCCTCCACATTCACCTCATGCTCGCCCGGATGGTGAGGGAGTTCCGGTGGCTGCCGGTGCCGGGCGAGCTGCCACCGACCACCGCCGAGACCTTCGCCTTCACCGTCGTCATGAAGGACCCCCTTCGAGCCGCCATCGTCGAGAGAGAATAATAATTAACACTGATCATTAATTAATCCTACTATATTATTAATTAGAAGAATAACAGTTTGATTAAATGTGTTTGTTAGATCGAAGGCGATGCATCCGACGCTGCAAATGAATTCATGTGACGGATTAAATGTCGATAATAAATGGAATTGAATGGTTTTAGGTGGCGAGCATGATTTGGCTGTCTTCCATTAGTAATTGCACATATATATATATATATATATATATATATATATATATATATATATATATATAGTTTTCTTCTGAATCATTCGCACCCTGCGCCATCGAGCCACCGCCGTCCGCGATCTCGCCGTTGACCAGCGTCGGACTGGCGCGATCGGCGTGTTCCGGAGGGACTCGGCGCCGCGGTCCTACCGCGATTTGGCCGGAATCCAGAGGGAAGGACCGCCAACGCCGGCGATCCTTCCCGGTCCGACCCGATCCGCGATTCGGCCGAGTCCGCGACCGATCGGCGGTTAGCGGCGCTGCCGGCCGCGATCGATCCGTGGTCGCGCGCCGGCGATTCGGCGGCTCCGCTGCCGGCCGTGGTCGGCCGAATCAAGCGAGCGGTGGCGATGGCCGCCGAGGCTAACCGGCGCTGTCGCGACCGCCGATTCCGCGGAATCCGGCGGCTCGAAGCCGCCCGGACCGGGCGACGACAGCGCCGATCACGCCAGTCCGGGCGTCGGAGAGGTGACTCTATATATATATATATATATATATATATATATATATATATATATATATATATATATATATATATAGGATCCAGTGCTTTTTAATTTCTCTGGAATTAATTGTGTGGTCAGATAATTAATTAGAATCGTTTCGTTATTTAAGATGAAGGAATCTGATATATATATATAGTTCCTGCCACTGCCAATGCACTGCATGCCCACTCGATCGAAGTGCCATGGAATTAATACTCTTTCTAAGCATACTTTCCAATCTCTCACAGATTTAATTAAGAACGAGAATATACTGGAAATACACTGGACCAAGGTGGCATTTACTTTGGAATTAATTTTCATCGAGAAGCATCCGATATAATAAAGTGCATCGTGTATCTTAGAGAACTTCGGAGGACATTCATTTTCCAATCTGAATTAAACATCTCTAATATAAATATTTTCAAACGACTATATTAAGAGAACATTCTCGTTCGAACGTATCTATATAGGACTTAATTTTTATGTCATTTGACCCGTTAATAAAAAATAACGGATAACTTCTGAATCCGAATGAAAATTTTAAATTCTGCATGAGAATTTCATTCTTTTTCATTTATAATAGTATCTACGTTGATTTGTAAAAAGTATATACCTGATCAGTCTCTAATTAAAAATGCTTAAAATTATATGATAATTATAGTCAATACGTTCAAAATTGGTGAAATGCTGTTAAACCAGCTTTAGCAAAACCGTTACAGTTAATTTAGTCGTCAAAAATTTATTATAGCAAATTTGACAAAAGTTGCTAAAAATAAGATTTTTTTTTTTAGATAATAAAACTGAAGAATGTTTTTTTTTTTATATCTTCATCCAATGTCAAAAGCTAGACAATAATTAAAAAAAAAATATTTTAGAGACTGAATTAGACCGAATATATATATCATTTTTACTAAAGAATATATTGATATTTGAACGTAGTCAATGTCAGGCGATTTCTCAGTAGAAATAAATGGCTCAGTTAATGATATCACTCTCTTTCTGCAGCATCGTTATAGCTCATTAAATGACAAGATCACAGACTTTAAGCTAAGATCATTATCCACGTACCAGGTGTAACAGTCAGAAAAGAAATAAATACTTGCACTTCTCTAGAGGGACAAAATTAACGATTCTCTTTACACGATGAAGATAACGGAACCGTAAAGTAAAGCTATTAGTTTCTGTTGGTGTTTAATTAAAATGTGAAGAGGATGAGCCATGATTATGAAGCCATGCATCGATTATATTGGCAAAAGTGGTGCAGCTAGCGTGTGATAAAGCTCAATGTTACGGAGCGACAGATCGTTAATTAATTCACCGACTCTAGATATTGAGGAAGAACACAGACACACACACAGTTTTTGCCTGCATTTAATGGTGTTCAGGTACTTGTAATGCATGGCGGAGTTGGCATTAATTGGCCAGTGCCAGTGGCCTGTGGTTTGTGGGGGTCCTTAATTAGTTGCTTTAATTTACTGTCACAAATGCCAGCCCTCGACCCGGCCCGATTTCTTTAGGTGGCTCGATCACCACTGCAGCCACATGTACAGATCATTGGCACTGTAGTAGAAATTAAGGGATGACCGGAGTTGAGAATTTACCTTTGATCTCAGTCTCATATATTGTTGTTATTGTTGTTTCAGTATTGTTAGAAGACATGTAGAATGAGAGGAGAGATCATTGATCTCTGTTTTAATGTTCTTAACACACGTGTATATATATATATATTAGATTCTCTCTTTTGCTGTCGTATGTATTTATTATCGTCTTGTCCTTTTCGTGTTTATTTATATTTAAATAATAATAATAATAATAATAATAAAGTAGCAATGACAGGTCGTAAGATGAATTGGAGCATAGAATTACGGAGAAGTACCAAAAGGTAGAAAAAGTAATAAAAGGTGGAACGAGTGAGAAGAACAGCATTCCAGCGGCCGCAGCTAGAATAGTAGTTATGGAATGGTGTCATCTTTACTTGTAGTAAAATATTTTTTTAAAGGATAACTATTTTTTGAAAATAGAAATCTATATTTTGACAGAAATATATATCCCTGGACATGCAGCCTTATATTTGAACTCGTTACGGATCCTGAATAATTATTCAAGCATTAACACGTACAAGCCTTTTGATAGTTATATATATATATTTTTTCAATAGGTGAAAATATAATTTACTATAGAACTAAAATATGATTTCCGCTTCATCCAGTGATGAAACCACATATATATATATATATATATATATATATAAAATTTATTCGTGAACATCAATAAATATTTTAATTATTCGATCACTTATACATTATAATTCAATCATTCAACTCTAAATGATCATCAGCATAATTGTGTTCACATATCTTAATTGTGTAGAATAATATATACATGTCTATAAGCATTTGTGAACATCTTCATTATCCATCGTCCAATCAGATGCATACTATAGTCCAATCTTTAAACCCTAAATAATCGGACAGACGAATTATATATATATATATACAGAATTGATCTCCTGCGCTCCACGCGATCTACCGTCCGACCCACGCGGAGTGTCGACGTCGCCGTCGCACCGTTCGACCACCGTTGACCGTCGGACCGGACACGATCGACGCACAACTCACCGACGGTCTGATGGGGCTCAGCTTTCGACCGATTAGCGCTCGAAATCCGACTCAAAACGGTCGAAAATGATCAAATCATGCAACTGGCAGTGGCGCGACCACTGCCAGCCGCGATCGGATCGAATTGCGACCGAATCGTAGTCGAAATCCGACACCGAATGGACCAACAACCGACATCGGTCTATCCGCTATACTCGGTCGGTCAAATGGCGGCCAAAATCAGCCACCAAAATCGGGCGCTCGATTTCGCCCGCCACACCGCTGGATTCCGATTGAATCACAGCCGAAATCCGACGGTGGACGGACCGACAGGCAACGTCGGCCCGTCCGACGCCGAAATCCGACCCGATCGCGGCCGACAATCGTCACGCTACTGCCAACTGCGTGATTTGATCATTTTCGATCGTTTTGCATTAGATTCCATTAAGTGCTAACCGACCGAAAGTCGAGCCCCGTCGGACCGACGACGAGTTGCACATCAATTACGCCCGATCCGATGGTCAGATGGTGCAACAGCGACGTCGACACCGCGCGTGGGTCGGACGGTGGATCGCGTGGAATACACGGACACACAGGATTTCGACACACAATCCTAGAAGATCGGACGATGAATAATGAAAATACTCCATGTACATTTTTGTATATATATACACACTATTCTATATTTAAATTTTTTTCAATGAAATTTTATCCATTGACTTTCATAATTATTTTTAACAGTCATCTATGCAACCAATTTTGTTCACTCGGTTTCTTAAAATTAAAAAAAAAAGCATGTGAAAGACTCTAAGATGTTCATTTAATCTAGACGAAAGATAAAAATAGACTAAATCCCAATACCTGACGGATTGGCGAATCAGTACAAGGATGAAGTGGCCAAATAATGAGAAAAATTAAATTGCAGCAAAAAAATATTAACAAGATAGAAGTGCATCGCCAATATGAAAAACGGTCGTGTGGGAATTTATAATCCAACAATTGGTAGCCAAATAAATTCAGAACAGTAGATACAAGTTTCCAACCTGAGCTGTACAATTAAATTACAAACTTGAGCAATCATGGCATCGTTTTGTATATCAATATCATCATGCTTAACCTTGAAAAAATGAGATACTTTCGGAATAGATATAATTTAAAATGAATCCTTATAAATGGAGTAAATATAATTTGAAAAATTACAACAATATCTATAGCGTTCAAGAATTAGGGCATATCTAACTCAACAATTTCTCTACTATCCTGACATGCATGCCAAATGACTCTAGGAGCGAAAAAAAAAAAAAAAGGGAAGAGGCCTGCTGAAAGGACCTGATGGCAAAAGGTAAGAGGTATTATCACAGCCATTTACAAAGAATTCATACAGAAAAATTTCACGAAATACAAAGAATAGCCATGGCCTAGCTATGAGGTAAAAAGCACTTTGATCATTTTACCAAACAATGTGCATGGTCTCACCATAGCCATACACGGTCACGCTAACAGAAACACAGATGAATCTGCATCACATTTCTCATAAAAATCCAGAATAGGAATAAGAATTCCACCAAGTATTGCCCGGGGATCTAGTGACTAGATATCTCAGAGATGCGCTTCTCTGCGCCAGCCGGAATCTCCCTACCTGGTACGTTAACCTTCAAAAGGCTCGTATACCTGCAAGACGAGGGGAAAATAAAAATCATTGATCATTTTAGAGTTCCATAGTCACATCTTTCACTTTCTCTAGCATGCATAACTTACTCTTTTCGAGTAAAGAGGTATTCATGTTCTTGAATGAATGCTAGCAAGGCCTGAAAATAGAATGAGAAAGTGAAATTCATCAGATATAAAGAATATGTGAGAAAACATAGTACTCCAAGTACGTAAATAATCAGATATAAAGACTATGTGAGAAAACAAAGTGCTCCAAGTATGGTACCTCAAAAGGCAAATTTAAGAGCTCATAATATGTACGCACACGATCTAATCTCTGCTGAACTGCCTCACTATTAATGGATGGTATAGCTGCCAGAGCCTGCAATAGAACAAATGAAAAACTCATTAAACCATTTCTAACTGGTACAAACTACAAAGTACATGATGTATTAATTTCAGAGACATATTCTGTATATAGCTACAATAACTATAAGATGAAAATTTAATACATCTTTTCTGTTGTTTTACTGGCTGAAAAGAACAGCAAGACAACATGGAATTGTTTGAACAAGTCCTTTAAAAGAAAAAGGCCAATTTACAAACAACTACTCATAATTAATGAACAAAAAGTCTTTTACAAAACTAACCTGTTCCAGTGCAATTGAATTCCTGCATATCTGTTGGACACCCAAAAGATTAATTGATCTTATCTCAGCCAGGGCCTGTTAGAAGATCCAACAAACCAAGCAAAATTTTAAGCACTTTGATAATATTTCAAATAATAGGTATACCCAACATAAGAAAACTGGAGTGAAACCTTAATTGAAACATTTGCTGCAATACTAGAGATTCCACCAAAAATATAATTTCTTTTCAACTCTGAAACAAAAGGTGCCAATTCCTCGTCCCTCCGCATAATCTGTGTGCATAAGCCATCAGTGAGGTTGATATCGATATGATAATCAAGCCAAAGAATCACTTCTACTTGCACGAAGACATAAATTTTAAACATGAAAGTTTCATGGTTTGAAGTTAAAGAGATAAATACATTTTACAAGGAGGGAATTGAGCAAACAAAAAGTAGATAATGTGAAAACTACACAAAATAGAACATCAACCCAGACAACTACAGAGTTGCAAGCTATTTTCCTATTATGAGTACATAGAAATGTTATGTTGCGCGTCTTACGCTGCGCGACTCGTGCGTGATAATAGAGAATACACAGTAACTCCATCGTCTCCATCGTCGTCTGAGCAAGCACAGTAATAAGAAATGCACAGTGTTTCTTTCCGTCGGACATTCTCGCCGCCCTGCCCACTCGGCATCGCCACCGAGCGACCGGATTCCGACTGCGATTCGATCGCGATCTGACCAGATTCCAATCGAATCATGGACGAAATTGGCCGCGATTGCGGCCATAATTGGCGATCGCAAATCAACAGACCGTGATTCGGACAAACTTCGAGCCTGGCCGCACCGCGGTCGGATTCCGGCCGGAATCCAACCGAATTGCGGCCACGAACGCCGAATCTGGCCGACACCGGAGTTTGGTCGGATTGCAGCCAGAATCATCCACCAATGGTCGCGGCGCTGGCAACTGCAATTCGACCGGATTCCGACTGAAATCTGGCTAGAATCCGACCACGGTTTGATCGGCCAATCGACCGGACGACGGTGGCGACCCGACGGGTCAGGGGTTGGGCTATAGTGCTTATCGGAGAAGAATTTCGCGGGCGTAAGCACGGTGCATTTTTCATTTATTGTGCAATCTCGTGAATTGAATGGAGATCAGATGGCTCACATTACATCGTGCACGGGCGCGCGACGATCGTCACTTAACATAAGAAATCTCTATGAGTACAATCTCCATGGCAAATATTCTAAGTAAATAAAAATATGAAAAGATTTAGGTAGAAATAAAAATTTGAAGAAATTCCTAACAACACACAATTGTCGCATAAAAAACTTGGAATTTCCAACATCTCAGCAGAGAAGAGAGAGTTTATTGTAACAACACAAAAAGAGGAAATGGGGAAAAAAACAATATTTTCAGTTCATTATTGAATATTAAAGATTGACACTAAGATTACTATATCTGGTGTAGCATGTACTCTAAATGCATGGGTCATAAAATATATAATAATGATTACTTGGCCAGTGTAATAACATTGTCGCTTGAAAGAGGTAAATAATGTGTAAGTGCAAAAAATAGTTTGATAGATAAACTCCAAATGCAACAAGCATACCTGAGTTGCAAGTGAAATAATAAAATCATCTGGTTCTTCAGCATCTTGATCCTCCAAGTATTCCCTGTTGGTCATTTCCTGCATAGTGACATATCTAACTCATTATCATGAGTTGTGCACAAATGAAACACAAAATCACTCACAGAACTACAAACCTGTAAATGGAAAATGGTTTCCAACTGCATTTCCAATCGTAGAACCTTGAGGCAGTCAATTGCTAATCTCCTATATTCTTCTGCAAGAGAAGCAAAACTTGGAGGAACTGCACTTGTACTCCGTGTGTGGCGATGTGCTTGATTGTTCAAATTTTTATCCTCAGTCTTAGAGAACGATGTTCCAAAGATATCTCCCATACTGAATTGATTTAATAGGAAAAATAAAACACCAATAACAAATCAAGAATCTTAATGAAACCAATTAAAATAGATACAAGTTTTGGGCAAAATTTTCTAAAATTTTAACCATAGTTCAAAATCTCATCCTGTGGCAATCAACACAAGTGAAATTTCTTTATTTTGCTCGCTGACTGACATGCGAAAACCTTCAAAACACCCAATACAAGTGGATCCTTCATCAACTCTTCGTTTATGACAATGATCAGTTCACCTGTGACAACAAGTTTGTTTACGACCGCAAGCTTCGTACAACGATTGCAACTCTTCATCCACGAGTTTATTTGCAACCGTGAGTTTGTTTTTCACTGGGTTTTCCTCTTCTTCAGTTCTTCCCAGTATGCTAGACCTCTTTTTCTTCTTCTTCTCCTCTTCTTGCTTGTTGGAGCAAGCAACACTACTTGTCAGCATGAGCTGAAGCCACATGATACTGTTTCGCTCGTGCATGGATTGAAACAACTGAATGGGCTGATACTTTAATCCGTGATTTTAGCCATAAAAGAAACTTCGGAAGCCAAATTATGAAATACAAAAATTATTGTATTTCATAGAAACTAAAATGCATACTAGTGAAAATTCATACAGATTGCTGTATCTGAAACAAAGTATGAAACAAATTAAACTACAAATAGGTTCTGGCCAAAAATTTCTAAAATCAAAACATAAATGAACTTTTGGGTACCAAACTCTGATATACAAAGGTTGCCGCTAATTTGGAGATAGGATTCACCTCCTAGATATTCCACTACCTATCTAATTGTCATTTTACATACATAGCCCATGTAACTTGTATATTCACAAATATACCCCTAGTTCTACAATTAGAATAATCCCCTGTTCTAAGATATTACAAACCCATAGTTTATTGCAAATGGAATGAAGCTAGGGCCTCTCAAGGATTTAACAAGCAAGATTATTAATTAATCATTAGAACTAACAAATGAATATAATCTTCTTTGATTGCATCTGGACTTTTTTCTAACAAAATGGCAATCAATCTGTATGTTTCATCCGCTAATGGAATTTTGATTAGAAGCAAAATGCATGACAACTACTTAATCCATATAAATTCACATGTAATAAGAGTGTAGCGCTATAATCTACCACTAGACACCCTAGCCAAAACCCCTTACTGCTTATTCTTCCAAGATATCAAAATGCCGTCCGAAATGATATGATAACATGAAGTACATCTCTTATCTATGGGAGTATAAGGCCAACGGGCATGAATTATCATACAACTTGAAGATAGCCACTGTCATAATATAAAGAGACTTTTCCTAGATCATTATTGAGATATCATAAAATCCTTTTATCAACCTAGAAATGATCATAACATGGAACCTCAAAGAATTGATTGTCCCCATTTAGAACAAACTAGAAATCATGTGTTATGATTATAACGTAGTTCAACAATTCCAATAAAACACGCGTACTTCCCTATATAAGAACACAACTCCCTATATCTTAGCATCAGTTTGACATTGAGATCCATGGAAATGTCAACTTGCTTCAAGCACACCAACCATTGTTTAAAATTTCGAGTCATATCGAGATTTCGGTCCGCGACAGGAATGATACAGTTTCGATATCATATAGTGTCATACCGATATAGTTTCAATATTTTTTAATTAAAAAATATATTAATAAAAAATAAAAATTTAACTTACATATTAAAAAAATTAAAAAAAAATAATTAAAAAAAAAAGTTATTGAAAATTTAATTATAATAGCAGGATTAATTTAATTAACTTCAATTGTATAGGATTAAAAAATAAAATAAAATAAATTTTAATAATAAAAATATTATTATTCATAATATATAAATAAATAAAATTATGTAATATTTTAGAGTAATGGGATAATTCTATTAAATTTTAATTGATTTTATTTAAACTATAGGTAGGAATAAATTGAAATTATTAACCCAAGTTTTAATTAAAATTTCACTGTGCTATAGCATGCATTCCTTCGTGGCAACCTCCGTGGTCCCATGTCCTGTGAAGGTCGCAGCGGCCTACGGGTGGTTGTACTGTAGTTCCGGTGTTGTACCGATGTCAGACGGCGAACGGAATGGTAAATTTCACCTGTACCACCCGACACGGGTCTTTAAAACTATGACACCAACTTTATCATGCATATCTAGCACATTTGAATTGAGGGATATATTATCTAACCTTGAACAAGCGACCTCTATGCCAAATATTTTAAATGACCTAGTCCTTGATATCAAAGTGTTAATGTATATAGGATTATGACCATGTGATTCCTGTAGAATCATCACAATAATAATGATATCATATACATAAAGGATCAACATATGCTCAAACTAAATAAGAAACATTGAGTGATTGTATACACTTCTGAGTCATCTCAAACTAATGGAGAGCAAAGCCAAAATTACCAAATTATGCCCTAGGATATTACTTCATCTCATAAAGAGACTTATTCCGTTTATAAACAAGATCCATTCCCCCAAACAATGAGCCTACCAGGTTACTTTATGTATACCCTTTATTGGGGTGCATGAAACCAAGATGTTTGACAAAAGAATATGGTAAGTATGAGAAAATACACCTTAGCGTGGTCACTCCTTAACTTGTTTATGACATGAACTTGTTTGCCTCAATCCTGCATATTGCATTGCAGGTCAAGTGGTGCCGTATCAACTTTTGCCATCCCTCAAAGAGATTATCATCTACTTTCGGTAATTTATCAAAATAGTACATTTTGACCAATACAACATGAAATTTGAAACCATGATAACAAATACCCAAGAACCTGGTAGAAATAGCCATGCAAAAAACTCTGCCAAAATCACTAGATGCTACAAATGCTGAGAACACCCAATGCAAAAGAGCATGTGCAGATCCATAGAGGACAACATGCAGTGCAGAAGATTCACATAGAAGAGATGGTACCACACAGATTCAGAGAAGTTATATTGATGATGGCATTATGTTGCATCATCAAAAACTGAAGATGAAATGCAATTGATGATCGAAGAAGACAGATTCGCAACCCTTTTGTGTAGCTTCCGTTTCAACCGTGAGACAACCAGGAAAGCAAGAAGACACCAGGTGCTTAATGAAGTAAATCTGTGTACCGGAAGAAGAAGACAAGCGATGCAAGAGGACGAGGGGATAATATTCAAATTGAATGGTGTCTTCAATGATAGCATGTTAGTTTGGAGAAATTATCAGGATTCCAGCCCTACCTAGTCGCTTCAGCCTATTATATTATCCTTTTGTCATTTTATATATACATCCTTGTAATTCATATATTCACAAATATACCTCTAAGGCTTTAACTATGTAAAATTTGGTCCTCTGCAATGAACTAAAAATAAATAGTTCAGTACTGATCAAATATCATCCCATTAAATTGATTAGCAGATTGTGGCAGCTGAACCATCACAATCAAAACAAAACACATTAGAAAAGATATTCAGTCATGTCAAAGGTAGGTATGTCTTTAATTCATATAAATTGTTGAGTTTCTTAGATAAATTAAATACAATTTACTGTGCTAGCAAATAAAGGAGAAGCTCTATACCTTTCGACAGAATCTGCCAAATACTCCAATGAATCACTAAGCGATGCCAACAAAATCAGTTTATGATCATCACGAATTAAGTGCTCCTGCAGGACATCCAATATAGTTCCAATGAACCAAGAGAAATTTTGAGGTATTACCAAATGAAACTAATTCCAAGGATATAATGATATTGATCTAAACAAAGATAAATTTTGAAAAACAATTTACATGGTCAAACCCAAACAGTTGGATATCTTGCAGGTAAATGAAACTACATGTGTATGAACTCAGGGAAGACTATTTGAGAGTCACACTAATCAACAACTGCAGTTGAGCATGTTGTTTATAAATGAAACTACATAGGCCTATTTGAGAAAGTTATCATTAATGAGCAACTGCAATTGTGGATGTTGTTTATCTGTTGTTTTAAGCATAAATGATAACTAAGCCCATAATCATCATTGTGACATTATAGTGCTATACTACCACTAGCTTACCTGCTTAATTGGACGCAAGCCCAGTAGCAGCTCACTTATCTCTAGCTCTACTTCAACCGTTTCAGCATCTGGAATGCTGTTTGGAGATTGACCATGGGATTTCCGTAGGTAAGCATTGGATGGGTGAACTCGCATCAAGCCTTCAACATCACTTCTACCTATGAGCATGTAGCTTTGTTTTTCTAGAACAGCCTGAGAGTTTTGTAATAAGAAATATCCATGTAAAGCAACAAGGGACTAAAAAGCAAGAATATCTACTGAAAAATACAATTATATAAACATTTCTAATTCTAAATGCAACAAGATCTACCAAGAAAAAGAAGGATGACATGATGAGGACAATCAAATATTGTTACAACTTGTAATGTGCTCCAGGATGACAATCAAATATGAATATTGCTTTTACAAATTACAAGGATGCCATTCATATGGATATTCATTAGGAAATATCATTCCAGGCTTGTGGTTGATAATGATATACTTCATCCTATCAGTCTTTTTTTGCTGTCTTTGTCAAGTTATTCCCCCAATGCTCAACAGGATACACCAATACAAATCAACTATCAGTCTATAAAGCCTTTTTGGATACTTTTCAGCCTATACATACCTCCCTCACTTGATTAATCTTGCCTTCAGACTCCATTTGTTTGGATACTATCAGTCTTACCTCTTTGTTTTGGGAATATGTTCTCCTTGTTGCACATATAGATGAGATATCACAATTGGTAATGATTTTGTAAGGATCAAACGACTAAAAATCTTAGAACTTCCAACTAAGGATCACGACAGCTTAAGATATTATCTTAGCACAGAATTGGCAAACTTAGGGGGAGACATTTATATCTCCTAAGGGAAGTATGTATTTGATATGCTCAAGTATCTGACTGATGCTACGATAGGAGAGCCATTAACTCATCCAGCTAAGTTTAGAAGGCTGGTCGGAAACTAAAGTACCTCACAATTACAAAACCAAACATCATTCACAGCATGCTCAGTTAATTTCTTGTGGCTCATATCATTATTACTTAGAGACAACCTTGAGAAATCCACAATCACTGAAAACTATTCCAAAATAACGTCCCATATGTCAAGAACAAGGTCACCTTCAAACTGTGAATATATTGATACTGAGTAGGCAGTCACTTTTGTGGACATAAATTCATATCAAGCTATTATATGCTTTTAAGAGGTAATCTAATAATAGGTATAGCTAGATCAGTTGCAAAGGTGATGTAATGGATAAAACCTCTATTCCATTGTTCTACAAGAGGACAAAACATATAGAATTAGTTCACTTCGTCAGAGAGGTGAAATCCAATAAAAGCGTCACTTCCAATGATTAGTTAGCAAATTTGTTAAACAAGTCATTAAGAAGTCCAAGGATTAATGATATTTGTAACAAGTTTCCATAATCATTGAGCCATCCTGAGTGTTAGGAACCTAATTATAAATACTTAAAACTATTTTTAAACATCATATAAAATAAGGTGTAGTGTAACTTTAAATTGATGAATAATAAATATAGAAAAAGAAGACTACTTAAGGTATAACACCCTAGCATTTTTCCCATCAGTTTCTTCATCATGCTTTTCATTCAAAATGTGATGCAGAGAGCAATGAGTAATAGCAATCCACATTACACCTCATATCCCATGAGCGACCAAGAGTATTTCGATACACCTAGTGAGTTAGTCCAAGGAAATAAATATTGGAGGCACATGAATACCAAATGATGAAGTCCATAATAACCATTGAGTAGCAATTGTTATCTTCAAGACTTGAAAACATCGAATTAAACTAATGATATAGAATGCATCTGGGAATTCACCATATTAAAGGAACACAAAATTTTCCAGCTAGAATGTTTCCCACTGCATATTTCAGCCAGAATCAGAGTTTAATAAGTCATTTTGCCCCACCCAGTATGGACAGAATTTACCTGTCCAGTAAGTTTCATGCAGCTAACTGCATGTATCAGATGACATATTTGATTCAATCACCACTGCTTGGTACGGACATTATACTATTCGTCATACTTTAGTTTAGCTCATCTTTAATTTCTAATTCAGTACAGTGTCATCCAACAAAGGGCCAAGTATAGCCTCACACCAAAGTTTCAATGTTTCATAAAGCTGCTAGAAATGTAAATGGTGTTAGAAATAAGGTTGTAACAAGATGAGATGAGCTTGACTACGTTCAAGCATGCCAACCTTGTTTATTAAAAATCTACCGAGCTCCAACTTTTTATTGAGTTCACCAAGAGACATTATTATATTGATAATTTAGTTCAAATATTGATCTAATGGATGAAATATGTTGTTCATTTGTAATATATTACTTATAATATAAAAGTATAAAATTATAAGATGTGTTTCGTATATTTATATATTTAAAGATAAATTTTAAGAAACAATATCATAATCCAACTTTATATAAGTTAATAAACAAGTCTATTCATAAATTTTTTGCAAGCCTTTTTCGTCAAAGTAAACAAGTCAAAATCACTAGTGTTGAAACTTGTTCATTTAATTTATTTTTTTAACATCAAACAAGAATAAGTCATCTCTTATTGAGCTAAATAACAAGGTTTTTCCTGAACATCTGTTTATTTAGAACCTTAATTACACGATTTCATGTGTCTAGTAGACTTGAGAAAAGTTCCCAACGAGAATGCTTCAGTGTGAACACCACATAGTAGGAAGCACAGGGCTTTTCAACTGTAAATAATCAATACAAACTCCATATTAACCTAAAACCACCCAAACAATTATTTCAATTACTAAAAGAATAACAAAGGAATTGCAACTTTGAGAATTTGAAAAGTTAAACAAACATGTTAAAGGTGCACTATGCCCATGAAACAAGTTTTGACGTTCTGTTGTATGCTTTAATGAGATGGTTGACAAACTGTTTTCATTATTCATACACTAATGCATGTTACGTAACACATCAACTGTTTATTATAAGGCTTAGATGTTTTACCTCTGTGTAGGATGTTCTGCATCTTTCATATGTACGTTCCAGGAAAGTTTGCACAAACTCAACAAGTTCAATTGCATATTTTGGCATTAGATGCGCCCAGCCAAGCACCTAATGCATATAAATACACTAATCGTGAATTGCCATAATGAAAGTTACTCAAGATGTTAAAAAAAAACACAAGATATTAGCATACTTCTTTAGCTAACATATTGGAAGCTAAGAGCCCTTGCAGCACTGGACGTCCATTCTCAACTAGAGGCTTATAAACTGAACCATTAGCACGTGGTCTAAACGCTGCTGGACCTGGAGAAATAATCCCATTATACAACAAGCCCTAACATATCAAAAAAGAATTATAATAATTTCATCCCTGTCAAGTTTTTGGTACCAGCAAAAATCTGCCCAAAAACAATTATGAAACTAAAGGTATCAAGTTTAGGTCAGTATTCCCTTCTTGGTAAATGCATACAGATCCAACCAAATTACATTCAACAAACAAGGTTTTTCTTGCCAGTTGTATTGCCAGTACCAACTTCGGTGTAGCTCATATAGAGCATAGCTCTAGATTTTTGTATATATTGTCAGAGGCCAATCCTATTACTTTGATGGTCAACCAACAGCTTGAAATGCATTCACTTGCTTCTCACGATCAATTGGGCTGCAATCGACAATTTTTACAGGTATATTTCTCGTACAAGTAGCTGGCCCATACTTGAATGACTACATTTGTGAGTTCAAGCAATTGCTTGCTAGAGTTGGAAAACTTTCTTCTTCTCAGGAAGTTGATCTTGTCGTTAGCAGTTATAGGCCAATCTCTAGATGGATGTTTAAGCCCTGTGACAAAGTAAATTGGCTGAGAACATGGTAGTCATGGCTATTGCACAAATCTACAAGTGTTCTAAACCTGCAACGAAGTCATCGAACCACTTCATTTTATACTTCTGTAGTGGCATCACCAACAATCTGATGCCTCTTCATAGCATAATGGTTAAGCATTGCACTACAGGATTGTCATAATTGTAATGAACTATTTACATCCGGTCACAGATCTAAAGGATTGCTTCACCTCAAGGTTAACGGATGAGGATGAACAACATCCAATTGTTGGGGATGATATACAATTGATTTCTCCTGTCCATTAAGAAATTTGATGCTCACAAACAACCTGAATTTTGCTGCCATTAGTAGAATTCCTTGTGCACTTTCGTTAAGGGCAGTGAATTTGTAATTGCACTAGTAATAGAACCATTCAGCTTCAACATTGATCACCAAGTTTCTCATGTAGGAGATGATGAGCGAGTGCAAAGTAACAATCCAGTGGCATGGCAGTTAGATTGTGATTTTAAATTTCAACCCGTGCCAAGTGATACGGATAAAATTTATCATTCCGTTCGACATCCGGCACTAATACGGGCAATACTACAGCCGCGCAACCTCGTGTGGCCACGGGCGATCTCTGCGGCCCTGCGAACTGTGTAATTGGGATGCATAGTGAAATTATAATTCAAAGTTAGATTAATAATTCCAAGCAACTCCTAAATATAGTTCAGATCACATAAATAAAATCAATCAAACTTTAATAAAATTATCTCATTGATCTAAAAATATTTTGTAAATTTATTTTAAAATTTATTTTTTTATTTATATATTATGAGTAATAATTTTATTATTATTAAATTTTATTTTATTGTTTTATCCTATACAAGGTTTAAAATTTCGACCCGTATCGAGATTTTGGTTCGCGATTGGAACGATACAGTTTCGATATCGTATCGTGTTGTATCGGTAAATTTCGATAATTTTTAAATATAAAAATGAAAATTTTAATTTAATTATTAAAAATAAACAAAATAATTATGGAAAGAAAATTATTGAAATATTAATTTAAATAGGATTAAAAAATAAAATAAATTTTAATAATAATAAAATTATTATTCATAATATATAGATTAATAAAATAAATTTTAAAATAATTTATGAATATTTTTAAATTAAATAGATAAATTTTAATTGTTTTATTTATTTTTTCATATAGTTGAACTATAGTTTGGGAAGTTGATTATTAAAATCATTGTGCAACCCTTTGCTGTCGCGCTACCTGTGCTCCCCCGCGGAGCCACCGCGCCCACGCGACGTTGTCGCGGCCCCCGCGGAGGCGGCGGCGGGGTCGCGCATCCTCCGCAAGGGCTGCGGAGACATCACGCGACCAACACGGAGGTTGCGCAACTCCGTCGCAGCCAATGTGAAGGTCGCACGACGCCGCTGCGGCCAACAACGAGGCCCGCAATGTCGTGACGGCCCCCGTAAAGTGCGTGAGGCCATGGGGGCCCCACGAAGCCCGCGACCACCGGTACTACCTGTACCGGTGCCAGGCAACGAACGAAACGATAAATTCTGCCCGTTTCATCCGGAACGGGTCGAGATTTTAAACTATGATCCTATACAATCAAAATTAATTAAATTAATTTTTCTATTATAAGTAATTTTTTTATACCTTTTTAAAATTATTTTTTATTTTAATTTTTTAATATTTAAGTTAAAAAATTTATTTTTAATTTATTTATTTTATATTTAAAAATTATCAAAACTTATCGGCACGACACGATATGATATTGAAATCGTATCATTCTGGTCGCAAACCAAAACCTCAATGCGGATCGAGATTTTAAACCTTGAGTTAGGTCTCAATTTATTCGTGTTGATTTCTCTATCATCCCATTCATGGATTTGACATTGTCTCAAGTGTCCATCGGATCGACACACTTGGGTCTATCTCTTGAAAAATTTGATACCATGGGAATGAAATTTACTCCTAGTGTGCAACTTAATCATCCTCGGGTATCCAGAGAAACAATTGGACATGCTTTACTAACTCGTAATCAAATGATACATCTAATCCACAACCATCTTCACCAAGCTCAAGCTTAATGTCACAATGAGAGAAGTGACATCTAGTATCAAGTGGGAACAAATATTGCTATGATTTCAACCATACTTGCAAGGTTCAGTATCCTGATAAAGTCTCCAAAAGCTTTTGTCTTGCTGCATAGGACCACTTGCAAACAAACACAAATTGATCCAAGTTGAATTGTCAATGACATCTCACATTCAACTTGTCTTTCACTTTCTTACTTGAAATGATTCCATGTTTCAAAGAAAATTGACCCATGCTTCTGCTTCTTCAAGATGATGAGTTGCTACTAGCATACCAGGATAATCTGAACAATCATCTTTTTGAGACATAAAAGAGTAATTGATTGATCGGTAGTGAATGTGTTTGATAGAAGCTTTCCAGGAACATGAGAGCAAATTGCATAGTTGATGTCCATCCTTTCCTCTCAAAAAGAAGTAGTTTTGTGGGAAGATGACATGTTAGAGTCGTAGCAACTTCTTCACATGATGAGAAGACAAGGTGTATGATCATGGGGATATCATAGGCATGCTCATGGCCAGTGGAAGAGAAATGTGTGTGCTTATGTTGAAAAAAAAAATTACACAAAGGAAGATTACATGGAGAAATTAGGAATCACTAACTTCCGAAGGACAATTACGCAGAGACATTAGGAATCACTAACTTCTGAAAGAAATTAAGAGATCTTTACATGTTGTATTTTAACATAATTGCCAGTGATGGATAAGACAGTTCAGTGAAACTCCCGTAGGAAATGGAGTTGGACATTCCAGCTTAACTGTCCACAACAGGTGGACATACCCTGAGGGCCTAGGGTGCCTGCTAGTAGAATTTCTAGGCAGCTGTAGTAGTACACGACTACCATGTATCACCATGGTCAGACAAGATTTAGAAAGCATTAAAAAGGAAGCCTTTCAAGATGCATGATAAAAAAAAATGAGATATGCATGACATGGTAAAAGGGCGTGCATGAAACCCTCATCAATACGGGATACATAAAAATAAAATGAAATTGAATGCTGTGTATCAAGTACTTACATTATAAATGAAACTGCATTGACAATAATACTTACTTGATATGGCCTGTTGGATAGATTTCCTATAATCTACAAACATGGCTGGCAAGAAGTGATCTTTTAGAAACTTCTCAATGAATGCTAGCAGGCCATCATTCCTGCAAAAGATACTTTGGCATATTTGAACAAGAAGAAGCAAAATCCTAAACAAAGGAAAGATACAAAGAAAAGAATCCATAATTGAAGTAAAAACACTCGATATAATTCCAAAAAATTTTGATTTTTGGGTGTCACACTATGGATATGCGAGCAACTGAGAGCCATATTTTATCTGCACTGTTGATGTTACGGCATGGAAAGCAAGGCCTTTCCATAGAACAGATCAATATTGCCACAGTTGGCAAGCCCCATGTTGATTGACCCAATGCAGTTCAAGCTGACTCCTATATCTGGAGGAGCCAAATAATATGAAAGAAGCAATTTGGTCCTTTCCCAATTGATTGAAAATTACAAATAAGTGATCAGCCAATGTAATTAACAATGATGAACACCTAGCACAAGATGCTTGATATAGAGGTGTCATTGGGTCGTGCTCAGGACCGGACACAACACTGACCCATTGGGCCATATGTTTTCCATGTTATGCCTAACCAAATATAGGTATAAACAGGTCTTGTCATAAGTGGCTCGAAATGCCCTTAGGCTTCACCCAGTACAAGCTTAAACCCGGGTGACCTCTATTAACCAAGGTCAGACCCAGTACAAGCCTAATGTATTATTTAATTAAAATTTTAAAATAAAAAATAGAAAGAAAAAAACATAAAATAGAAAGTTTTATTAATTAAAATTTGATATTTTTATAATTGCATCCTAATTTTAATACATATATAAATAATCTAATACAATGTGAGTACAATAGCATATGAATATTTATATATTAATTTGGTAATTTTAGGTTTAATTTGACCCAAATACCACAAGCTACCATTATTTGGAAAATTTAAAGGGCATTTTAATCAAATTGCATTATTTGATCATTAAAAGTTGTAATGGGTCATGCTTGGCCTGGCATGGGTCCATGTCGTACACAACAAACCTCGAACCTAGTCTTTGTCAAGCATGGCCCATAGGCTGAGCGGCAACTGCCCAGTCCAACAAAAGGACAGGTCAAGCCTAACATGATACAACTAGGCCTTTGGCCAGTGATGTCTAACACGATTCACCTAATGTCAACCAGGTTGTGTCATAGGTGGCCCGACTCATTTGACACCACTAACTTGATACATGATTCAAGAAAAGTTATATATGTCGATAGAGAATGAGAGAACAAAGATGTATTAGAGAAGTTAAACACAAAATAGATACCAAAAAAACCAATAATATTTCTAGCAATAGTGATTTTACAAAATCAAAATTGCCTTACTAGCGATAGCCAAAAGCATATATACTATTTTTCTTATAGCCTAACCATTCCTAATCGCTTTATTTTGGAAGCCTTGGGCTATTTTGGACTATGTCACAAGATTATCAAATCGTGTAAAATCAAAACTATCCTGCTAGAGATGGCCAAAAGCATATGTCCTATTTTCTTATAGCCTAACCATTCCTAATCGCTTTATTTTGGAAGCCTTGAGCTATTTTTGGGCTATGACACGATTATTAAATCAAGGTTTGTTTTGGTGAATTCAATCATGAATTGCATGAAACCATGAATCATATTCACATAAGGATTATAAAATATGTTTTAAAAATTTAGTTTATTAAGAATAATTTTGGAAATAAAAAAAATATAATATTTCATATAATAGTACCAAAATAAATTTGTTGAAAATGAATAGAATAACAAAGAAAGGAACTGAATCAAAGAACGTGACATCAGCAGAGAAGAAATATCGACGGAGTGTAGGGGAATAACACTTATACCCTTTCTGAGACCGTGGGTACTCAAGGAAAACACATTTATACGATCGAGGAGAGAGTTTATCAATGTCAGGATCAAGAGCATGAGCAAAACATGTAGAACCAAAGACCCTAGGTGATAAAAGATGAAGGGATTGCTTCGGATAAAGTACATGATGTGGTATTTGACCCTGTAAAGTGAAGGAAGACATGCGATTAATGAGATAACATGCAGTAAGTACGGCGTCACTCTAAAAATGAAGAGGAACGTGAGAGTGAAGGAGAAGAGTCCGGGTGGTCTCGAGAAGATGACGATTCTTGCATTCTGCAACTCCATTCTGTTGGGGGGTATGAGGACAAGACATCCGATGTAATACGCCATGAGATGCCAAGAAGGTCCAAAACGGAGTAGATAGATATTCACGTGCATTATCACTCTGCAAGAATCGAAGAGGGATACCAAATTGTGTTTTTACTTCATTAAAAAAAATTGGAAAATAGAAAACAATTCCGAACGATCCTTCATCAGATATAACCAAGTACAACGAAAAAAATCGTCTATAAAAGTAACAAAATATCTCGATCTCAATAAAGAGGCAACACGACTCGGACCCCAGACATCGGAATGAACCAAAGCAAAGGGGGACGTAGCCCGACTTATAATGCGAGGAGAAAACGAACTACGAACATGCTTGCCTAACTGACACGACTCACAAGACAAAGACTCTAAGTGAGACAGACTAGGATGTAACTATTTTAACTTATCAAGACTAGGATGTCCCAATTGAGCATGAATAACAAGTGTAGATGTCGCCGCCGCACCAACAATAGAGTTTTGTTGAAGTCGATATAGGCCATGAGACTCACATCCGAAGCCAATCATCCTCTCCGTACTCCGGTCCTGTAATGAAACAGAAGATTTAGCAAACGAGATGACACAATCAAGAGACCGAGTAAGCTGACTTATTGATAACAAATTAAAGGGAGCTCCGGGAACATAAAGAACATTATGAATGGGAAGAGATGGGGAAGGATGAACAATACCAATACCTTGGGACTGAGTTTGAGAATCATTTGCCATGGTAACACAAGGTAAATAACCGGAAGTAGACAGTGAAGAAAACAGAGATCTATTACCCGTGATATGATCAGTGGCCCCAGAGTCAAGTACCCATGGACCCGAAGAGCGAGATATGTCAGTAAAGGAATTACCAGCTTGTGTAACGGCAGTCGTGGAATTAGAATCCCGTCGATCCTCATATCATTTCATAAAGTCATCGTAGGAAGGCGGTGGAGTTGGATCTTATGTCGACTGTGAAGTGGAAGCTGAAGAAGTGACAGAACTCTGGGCGATCTGAGCAGCACGAGATCGACCATGGAGACTCCAACATTTATCAATCGTGTGTCCTGGTCGGTGACAATAATCACACCAAGGACGTCCTTTGCCACCCTTACGAGGTGGAGGTTTGTTGTTTCGAGAGACCAAAACTGAAGAGTCAACAGGAACGGAAGATGACACTGTCAAGACTTTGGCAGGGACACGGAGGAGAGTCGCCCAGGTAGAGTCCATGGTGGCCTCTATGGGGCTGCCCAGGATATGATCACGAATATGAGAGTAATCTGTGGGCAGACCATATAAGGCCAGAGACATAAAAAATTTCTTCCGATTTTCAAGCTCTGCAACAGGAGTGGCCGCAGGTGGAAGCAGGTCATTGAACTCACATAGGAGGCTAGAGACTGATCCCAGATAAGTTGACATAGAATCCTTGATCTGATGGGCATTAAGGATGGTCATGAGGTCGTCACAAACTTGATAGAGACGCTGAGAAGTGTTTGTAAAAAGTTATTGAGCCTATGTCCAAACATCCTTGCAGGTCTTATGAGTGCGGAAGACATCCCTGAGAGATGGATGGATGGTGGCTCGGACAATGCAACACAACTGAACATCAATCTTTTTCCATAAGGGACGATCGGCGACTTGAATATCCTCTTCAGTTTGAATGAGATGTGTTTCATAGCCTTATCCAACAAGGCAAAGTTCAATGTGAGAGGCCCAAGAGGAGTAGTTCTTACCATCCAAGAGCTCGGACGAAAGCGGCGCCGTAACGTGGTTAGTAAAAATTGGGAAATCTAGCTTCGAGGTGCTGGAGGTAGCCATGACAGAGGAAGGCTGGACGGTCCGAAAGGAAGCTATCGGAAGTGCTAGAGAAGCAGCCTTTGCTCAACCCGTGAGATTTTCCAGAGAAGGTGTTGTTCGGCAACGGGAGTGGAAGGCGAAGGGCGCCGATGAGCCGTGTCGCTGTGGACCGCAAGGCCGGCGGCGTCAAGATGGGATCGCAGAGGAGAGATTGAAGAAGTCCGCCTCTGTCCTCGAGCGCTCGTTGATGCCGGAGGCGCGTGGAGGCATCGCGATCGGCAGATCGAGGCGGCAGGAGAGGCGGCCGACGACCGAGGCGCGGCGAACGCGATCGGCGGCGCTGACGCCGGCGCTCGACGCTAGAGGATGTCGCGGATGAGGGCGTCCGCGTGAGCGAGGAAAGTCGCGACGTCCTTCGCGGTAAGAAGTCTGCGTCACTGGATGAAGGACGCGAGCAGCACTGGATGGTCGTCGGCAACGGAGAGGTTCGCACGTTTCTTCTGTCCGCAAGCTGCTTGGAACGGCGTCGTTCAGGAGAGGAACGCGAGCAGCGGCGGAAAAAGGAGAAGAGGCGCGTTCGGGAGAGAAACGCGAGAGAGAAAAAAACGCGAAAACCTAAAGCTCTGATACCATGTTATTTCATAAAAAGATATATCTTATTACATAGAGGAAGCCCTATTTATATACAAAAATTAGGGCCTAGTCAAAGGAATAAATCAAACCCTATCCTAGGAATAATTCAAACTTTATCCTAGGAAATAATTATCCCTAACAATATTCAGACAAATTCTCCCTAGCCATATATAATATTCTAACAAAAATGAATAGAATGGCATGAGAGGATAAACTCTACTTTATAGTCCACCCTCCAATGTCAATCCCTAAAATATACTTAAATCCCTAAAATATACTTAAATACCAAAAGGTACTCCACCTAAGTGTCATGACATTTGTGTTGATCACAATATATTGATTTTGCTTCTTTCATTCCATAAAAAATTGAAATGAAATGAGCAATAGAAAAATTCCCCGTCAAATGCTATTGACAGAGAAATCAATTCATCAAAAACAACACAGCTTAGTTATGATATGACTTCTAAGTCAATAAGAATGTCCCTTTATTATCATTGTGTATAGGAATTTGTCAATATTTATTTTCCTTAATCATTTTTACAAGGTGATGGAGGGATTGAGAGATATGTCTTACATAGAATATAAGCAGGATGATTGAAATGGAAAAAAACATCGGGTGTTTTATGTGATCGTAAAGTACCTCTAAAATTTAAGGGGAAGTTCTACAAAACGGCGATTAGACCTACTATGTTATATGGCGCTGAATATCGGGCTATGACTCGAGCACATGAGCAAAAGATGAGAGTTATAGAGATGAGAATGTTAAGGTGGATGTACGGACATACGAGAATGGACAGAATAAGAAATGAGAGCATTAGAGAAAAAATCGAAGTTGTATATATTGAAGAAAAACTCCGGGAGACACATTTAAGGTGATACGGACATGTACTTAGACGACCAATAAATGCTCCAATTAGGCGATGTGAAACGATGACAAATATACACATCAAACAAGGAAGAGGAAAACCAAAAAAAGACTTGGTTAGCAACAATAAAACAAGATAAAATTTATTTAAGTATAGATGATAATACAGTAGAGGATAGAGCCCAATGGCGTAGAAGGATCTATATAGCCGACCCCACCTAGTGGAATAAGGCTAAGTTGTTATTGTTGTATTGTTAAGTGTCCACTTTACACTGGCTATCAATGAATCTACATCTCCCCTTAACAAGATTCTTTGCCATTTGTCATTACTATGATATTTCACCCCCTGTGTACTTCTATTGTGTAATATAACGACATTTTTTTTCTATATTTTATTATAAATTTGTAATTTAATTTTTGAGTGGGATAGATTTACTCTTACTTGGCTAAATTTAATTTTAATTGATTTTCTTTCTTATTTTTAGGATAATCTTAAATAAGATTCGTGTCAAATCATATTGAATCATTTGATTCTCACAATTTTAATATCAGTTAATAGTTAATACATAGTCAGAAAACTAGCATAAAAAAAGAAGATAGTTTATTTCAAAACACATGACAATAGAAAGGCAATTATTAAAACCCCAGGAAAACTGTAAGATCAAAAGTAATAGAAAGAAGCCTTATAGGTAACTCAATCATGAAGGATCAAGACAGCTATTACTTTTAAGAAAATTGTCGCTTAGAGACAAACAATGGGACATGAACACAAGGAATGACTACACTGGAAAAACATCTACATATGTCAAGTTTCCTACATGCATACTAAGAGAAAAGCATAGTGTAAAGTTTTACATACACAAGTTGTGAATACTTCTGGTGCAGCATTGATGCAACCTTATCAGAAAACTGCATGTCACGCAATAAAAATGCAGCTTAGAAGTAAACTGCAAATGTTGTAAGAATGCAGCTAAATAATAAAGATGAGCATAGCTAACCTGAACAACCGGGCGATAAACTGATGCTGCTAGATAAATTCCTTGATCCGGAAGCACAGCTGATGTTCCATACCCTTCTTGTTGTGCACTTGCACCCCTTTGCCATCCTTGGTTGGCTTCTAGGATAGTGGCAATTTGTGAAGCATTTTTAGCTATGTAAAACTCACAAAAATAGTCCAAAACAAAGGCATTCACAAGGTTCTTTATCATCAATCATATTCACTTGGGGCAATATTGCACAGATCAAAAGACATCCAGCACTATAGTTGCAGGGGAGACAACATGATAGTGAGGTATCAAATGTCAATGAACATCATATATTCATTAGTCATTATTTTCCTTAAAGTTTGTGTTATGTAGATGGCACTACAGGGACCAATCAAGGGTATACCACAATACTTTCTGAATTTTGGCATTGTTTATGAATTATTTTTTACCTTTATAATGGTCATTACAAATTCTGTTTGGCAGGTTCTGAACCAATACTAGAACACTAATTAGTTCCTTGATAGGGAAAGAAACCAGACAATAAGCTAGGAATCACAATGCATGCTTAATCATACTGCCATTGATGCTTAGGGAAGAGAATCTAAACGAAGTCAACAGTTCTTGAGAGGTTTGCAACTTTGCATCATGACATATCTAAGTATCCAGCCTTAAAAGGCATGATGATAAATCCAACACCCAATTTGCCTTCAGCATACCTCTTTTGGGCATGGATGCAGCTGCATCAGTAAAACGAAAAGCAAAAGAAAGTCCTTCTGATCCATCCCTGTAGCCAAATAACAAGAAGTTTACTTATCCATTATCTGAAGGTAAAAGGATTGAGAACCTGAAACATAAAAAAGGAATAGAAGCAGCTAAAATCTACATTGAGAATTGTGATGAAGTCTTGCATCAGTAAATTATCCCTAAAAGACAATCAAATCTTTTGCTTCAGTGCATGAAGATCAAAATCTGAGACCATCAAGGAGTCATGGTAACTCAACCTAAAAGTGTCCAACTAATGGAAGAAATGCTAGTTCAAGATTTGGTGATAATTTGGCGACATGAAGACTCCACTTGTCTATTTGGCAAAGAAGTGAATGACAACATCTAATGTTCAACTCAAATCGTCATAGTATTATTGAAACTTGGAAGGAAAATAAAGAAGAAACTTGGGACCAGGATAGTAGATGTACAGCAGAGCTGTTGGCACTAAGATCAAACAACTTGGAAATTATGCCACCATGTACTAAAAAGCAGAAAAGTAGCGAACTGAGTAACCACAAGTGCTGCTCCTGAATTTTGGACACCAAAGAGAGGCGAGAACTCAAGACTTTTGACAAAAAGTATAGTTCTTCATTGTCCAGTATCATGGAAAGTCATTAGAAAACATGTGAAATGTTTTTGTATGTCATCTAAATGATTCGACAATTTGCCTCCAGAATAACAAGTAAAAGATCCTGGAAGGAAGTGGAGCAATGAAAGAATTCAGAAGTAGATAATTGCTTAATGTGTTTATACTTGCCTCTTCTCTTTTGCAGGATCCTTTTTCCCTAGTCTTGCTGTTTGAACTGCTGCATCAGACGTTGCAGCTTCTGGAGTAGCTCTTAGAATTTCACAAATTAGTTGCTGGCATTCACTCTTCACCCACGAGAAAAAGCAACAAAAATCCAAGGTACAATCAGTAATGAGTCTGGCAACTTGCATGCATATGATATTCTGAATGTGGCATTGCAAAGACAAACAAGAGGGATGTAACAAAAAACCAAAACCACCTGTATGACTGTGAGAGAAAAACCAACACTAAAGCCACCAGTTTGAGAAGATTCAGAATCAGCACCCCAAACTGTATCACTACTAGCAGCCTTTGGTGTGAGAACATTGTCAGCTTGTTGAGATAATTTTGATTCCAAAAGCTCTCCAACGATGATATGGTTCTCTAATTTTTTTTGGAGCCACATTATCATTAGATCACATTCAAACAAAAATGATAAGTTAAAACTCTAAATGACAGTGACTCACCCAGTATACAAATGATATAATCCAATATAGAGTTGAGAAATTCACTAGCAGCAGATTGTGCTGTGCCCTTTGGTGTCATGATGGGTGAAACTGGACTAACAACTAACTGTGTCGCCGAAAAAGATAAATTGTTCTTACTTTTCGGCTTCAGAACTTGAAATCCATCCAAAATCCCGCTTGAATCATAGATATCAGAATTATCTTTCTTAGTCACTAGATCTAAACCTGACCTTGATGACTTCTGTACTGCAAGTACTTTAACCTTTGATGTGATAATTTCATGAACAGTAGGGCGCAGTCTTTGGCTATTCGAGTCAGGCAAGAGAAAAAGATTTTGAAGTTACAAAAAGGAAATTTAAGAACATTAATCAAAATGATAAAGGAAACACAAAGTCACATAATTTTCATTCAGTAAATAAATAGAATAGTCAAATAGATGGAACAGGGGTAAAATAAATGTGTTTTAGCATAAGCTCATAGAGAACAAGAAAGAGAGAGAGGGAAACTGTGTGCCAATAAGAGAGTGCAATGTTTATGGAAAGAAACTAGTCAAAACAAGTCAATGCAGTTCGTATAAAAAAAAGACTGAGTCGATTACAATTTGAAGCTCTATTCACCACGCCAAAGTGGCTCCCTATCTTTTGTGTTTATCTCTTTCACATCTCTTTACAAATCACGTTTTCCTTGTACCATTGCTTATTGAATGAAAGTTTGGATTCAGATCAGTGTGTCACATACAATACTTCTCTGGGAGTTCACCAGAACGATCAGAATTAAAAAATTCAGTGAAACGATATTATTCACTAGTGATGTTGAAAGTCATAAGAGATCTAACTTGCAGTAGAGAAAATAAACAGTACTCACCAATGGAGGAGGTGCAAAGTGTCAATTATAACCACAACTTACTTTATGATGCGATTGGATTGGTTTCAGCCTAATAGTTTCTCTAATTCTTTCCTCATGAGGCTCAACAAAAATTAAAAGATCAGGAAGCATGGCCAATAGTATTTTTGCCATTTCTAGGCCATTGTTGATTTGATATAGCCAGTGAATGGGTGTTTACTTCAGATAATTCATCAGTAACCATGCTGCTCTTTAGTGATCCCAAGCTGAAAATCTATATCAAATTCCAAGTTGTGGCAAAAGAATGGCGAGGCATTAATGAATTTTGTAGCAACTATAGTTTAATTCTCTCCAAATTCATCTAAGTTGTTCCTCAGGTCTGTTCTTGTTCTCCACCTAAATCATTACGAAAATGAATCTGGAAATCTAAATGGTTGATGAATATGGACTCAAAAGATATTCATGGCAAAGAACAGCCCAGTGCACAAAGCTACCGCCATGTGGGGTCCCGGAGGAGGGACTATTGTACTCAAAAGATATTCATGGATTGAAAGAAAAATGTTCATGTTAGAAACAAAAGAAAAAATCTTAAAACATGAATGGAAAAAAAATGAAACTTGGAAAATAGTAATACCACAAGACAGCACCGGCAGCAGCAACTTTGCCAAGCATGCACAGGCATTCTACTAGTGTGCGCAAATACTTCACATAAAGTGGGGCATCACTCTTTTTCATGGATTCCTACAAGAAAAGTTGGAAATCAGAGCCAGCTCACATAAGGGGAAAAAAAAAATCCTTTCACTGCTGTTTTTCAAGAGAGATGAACTCACAAGAAATTCATCAGGCATTGCACTTGAAAGCCATGTTGGCATTTGACGCGAAATTTTTTTGATATTTCTGTCAGCATGAACTCTTGCAGATGGAAAGGCACCATCTGAAACAGCATTTTCAGCAATCTCCACATTATCATCATCATTACCTTCAAAGGATGAACTGGAAAAAGGAGGCATAAGCATCTATATGAGCAGATTTCTAGCCAAAACCTAATGATCAAGGGACATGCAAGTCATTTACAAGGCAAATTTAAGAATTTGTTACTGCTACAAATAAAAATAATAGAGATTGGTATCATTCATAAAAGCTCTAGTTTTGGAATAAGTGATACGTCAATCAAATTTAGAGGTTGTCGTTGTTGTATTGGAGAAGCAACCTTTCATTTGAATCCTAAGTGTTAGAGCCAACTGTTTGTAAGGTTTCTTCATTTTTATCACCTCGAGGAGATCACTAGATCAATATTAGGTCAGAGTCTCCCTTCCCCTTTATGTCTCTCCCAAATGCCATCTCTACAAACCCTCATCGCTCCCCCCCCCCCTCCCTCTTCGAACATCTCTCTATTCTTATTCAAATCACAAAACTCTCAACCGCTCTTCTTCCTCATGGTATATTGCTTCCACTACATATATAGATGTAGCACCACTAATCCTTCCACCAATTGCATTAGACATGACCCATCAGCAGACTTGATGATGTATAAGTACTAAGATGTAAATTGCAATAGATCTACCCACATATTCAACAAACACTTCTTCCCCACTACCTCCTCAACACATGCATCAACAAGAATATTTTGATCCTCTTCTCTTGTCATTGTTGCTTCTCCTCACCTAGGGATGACAACAAGTCAAATAGCTGTATTTTCGGCCTGACCCACACTGAATGTCACAAAAATAGCTGCTTCCAGTGATAAACAAGTGCCCAACCCTGAGGTTGCTCACTCAGATGAAGATATTTAATAATTTTCAATGTTAGGTATATACTTGATATGCCTGAAGAAGTTGGCATACTATGGAGAAAGCCAACAAATACCTCATGGATCCTAATGTTAGATTAGTACCACAATAAAGAAGCCACTAACTGATCTAGGGATGTCTAGAAGGATGATAGGAGATTAGGTTTCTTGTTCAATCAGTTTCGACAGAACTCATGTCAACCAGCAGGTACAACCACAAGAATCCTTGACACCTAAAGAGTACTTCAAACCATGGTTCAAAACTTCGTACTGTGTGTCAGATGACATGGACGGAATTTGTCGTTCTGCTCACCGCCTAGCACCGATACCATGGCATCGTGGAGTTCCACAATCCACCCCTGTGACCTCTGCAAGGGTCCCAAGGGCAACGCCTTTTTTCCTTTTCTTTTTTTTTTATTATTTTCTTTTTATTTTTTGTATTTTTTTAATTTTTTTAATATTTAAGTTAAAAAATTTATTTTTAATTAATATATTTTATATTTATAAAATAGTAAATCACATCAGCACTATACGATACGGTACCGAAATCATATCGTTCCGATCATGAATCGAAATTCTAATCCGGTTCAAAATTTTAAATCATGCTTCAAACCAAGGATACTCTTAATGCAAATGAGGTAATCTGATTTCCAGGAAGAGCAAGAAATAAATAGTTGTAACAAGATTGAGAGCATAGCCAAAATATAGGCCATAAGTCATGACCTAGCAACATGTGAACTCATTTGAATTAACTAATTGACGACCAGACTAACATATGCCCCTACAAAGCCAATGAAGCGTTATTGTGCCATTCAAATTACTTGCACATAACCTCAATCTATATTTTATAACAGGACAACATATAAAGATTGATTGTCATTTGAACATAGAGAAAATGCAATCCAATAAGATGTTCAATTCATTTACATCTAACAATCAATTAGCAAACTTGCTGAACAAATCTTAAAAGGGACCTAAGATCAGGTATTTTTGTAACATTTCTTTAATATATATGAATCAACTTGTGATAGTATTATAGATTAACATGTAAAATTGTACAGGTATTTGTAATAATCCTTATTAATTAATATATATAAGAAGGCCACCTAGGGTTGTGTGGACAAGCTGGGAATAACTGCATATACTCCTAACACTTGCAGAAGATAGCATGTTAAAGACGCTAGAAGAAAACAAAAATTCATCTCACAATAATGCAGCAGATACAATTTGAGATGTAACAATGAATAACTTCCTTTTGGTAAACATAGATACCACATTGAGTGCTGCTCTGAATCTCTGACACTTTTTCACATAAATATGGACTTCAAACCAGAAGCCTCTGAAGACATAATGATTTGTTTCCATGTGAATATGCAGGACACTTACTGATATTTATACTAGACTGTTCAAATAGTAGCAACAAACCTAGCCACTGAAGTACTGAAAGTAAACAATTCAAAGATTCCACTAGGTATCCTCTGAAAGAATCCTTCAAATATACACTCTTATTTTCATTGCCATCGAGGCATAGTGAACTTCGCCAAATCTTTGAGGTGAATGAACCAAAGAATATACCCTCCTTTCCTAGCACAAAGGACAAGTGCTCCTAGCTTTGTTGTCAGTCAGTTACAACCAGTACCTCCCCGAGGGGACGGATCCAAGGACAAACTTCCCAGTGCCAAAAGGTTCTAATTTCAACAGAATGATTAAGAAAAATCAGACACCAAACAGCTTAGTTATGGTATTTCTTTTGTTTCCTTTTGGAGCATTCTCTAATAATCTATCTTAAGTTCTTATTTCTAAGTGGAGCATTAGAGTTGGCAAGTCATTCCACAAATATCTTTTGAAAATACTAACATGAAGTACACAGCATTAGGAGATTTAACTTACGCATCATCAATGGAACCTGGTATATATGATCCATCAGCAGATAATGATCCACCAAAATGATTTTCTATTTTTACCAATCTTGTCCTCCTAGATAGTGGTTGTGAACCATTCGCTGAATTGTCAATGGCAGTAGCATTTAGTACTTGATCCTCCATCTCAGATATGTTTAAGGAAGCAGAGCTGCAAAAATCTGTATATATTAACATGAAGTAATAATGGGCAAAGCTTCAAACGTCATAGTAGTACTAAGTACTAACACTTGGTTGAAACTATATGTAGAGAGGATATAGAGAGTATATGAAAGAAGTTTAACAACATATGAACTGAAGGGAAAAAATGAAAGAACACCTACTAACGTTAAATTTTATGGATTCTCCCAAAAATAAGCATGTCTTCTTAAATTAGTAGTCATCTGATTTGAGACTATACAATAATAAAAATGTGTTGAGACCTTAATTGAAAGATTTTAGAGCCAAATGAAAATGCATAAGACAAAAGCTACCTAAATTCTCCCTTGTCGTATAGATGGCTATGCAGATCCTCCAACACTTTGTAAAACAGAACACCTCGCAACTTTGCTAGTTCTGATCGAATATCTTGAAGTGCACCAACCTGCATGAAAGTACCAATTAATTTTGTTATACTGAGTTTCACTTGAGAAAAAAAATTAAATTACTTTTGGAATTCCACTTTACTAGTTTGTAATGGTGATTTGGCATTTCCCTTGAGAAACAAAATAAATTATTGAGTCAACTTAAATTTTGGAGATGGAATGGGAAAGCATGACATCAAACGAGGAAGAGGAAGACCAAAAAAGACTTGGTTAGCAACAATAAAACAAGATAAAATTTATTTAAATATAGATGATGATATAGCAGGGGATAAAGTCCAATGGCATAGAAGGATCCATATAGCCAACCCCACCTAGTGGGATAAGGCTTAGTTGTTGTTGTTGTTGTTGTTAAATAGGAAGGCATGAATTGCTAACGTGTGTAATACCATATATAAGCCAATCTTGAATTTAGAAAAAGGAAAAAAATGAAAATGGAGTTGGAGTCTCACCACTTGAAGTCCTTCTCTCTCAAGCACCAGCATTGATTGGACCTGTAGCTGAACTGCAGCATACAACTGCTTGTCTGCAATCAATTTCTCAATTCGAGCAGGAACCTAGAATGATCCATGAGAACAGAAAATTCACCAGTATGGAACCATCACAAATTCTTTAAAACTTCATCTATAAGACATGTTAACTTATTTAAGTAGTTGCTATTGCAAGTATACAAAATCTATATATATATAACATCTAAAGATAGATTGATATAAGATGAAAAACATCTACATGAGATAGAGACTTATTTAAGTAGTTGCTGCCACTGTAACTCAACTAAAAAATATATATTAATATACAAGTAGTTATAACGTCCAACAACTTTTCACCCCTCAGTGTTCAAGGGATAGATTACAAAGCATAGGAATTGTATAATCATGAGACATCAGACTCTACATTTTTTCAATTGGATACCAGTAAGAAATGCAGATGATGTAATTATCAGTTGTATTCTTTAATCAAAACTAGAAATGCAGGTGAATTGCAGATGGATGATAAACTGCATTAAATCACATTGTATGCCTCGCATTGCATCATCAATGCAAAACTTGGAACTGGCACCACTGTTCTCCTTTATGAGATAAAAGATGCACCAACCAAAAGAGGTTTTTACATAGACACAGGAATAATTCCTGAAAAATAGGCATGCAACAAAATAAGAAAGTATAACTTAAGCATTAAGCAGTAAACAACACTAGATGGTTTATCAATGAACTATGGCCCATCAAATGACCAAATGGTGGTGCAAGTTTAGGGAAAATAGGAGTTATTGATGTGAAATTCATAGTTGACATATGTTCTGATACTCAAATAAGATGAGGTGTCATTAACTGTAAATCTTAGTGCAACACAATTTTTGCTAAATAAAGAAGAAGATTTCTTTTGTTTACAATTCTTCAGGTGGTTCACATACCTTTGAAACACTCTCAATTTGATCCAGCAAAGTTAGTACGTGGCGCAGAGTAAGAGAGCGATACCATAATTGATGTAGTTGTTTATTGCGAGAGCCAAGAAATTTCTTTGCATTAGCCATATCAACCTTAAGAATGGAAATGCTCTCAGCAGATTCACTGAAAAACCGCAGAATCTGGATGGGCACACAGAGGAACAATATTAATCGTTTCTTCAACTAAAATGCAGCATAAAATTTCTCATCGTATACATTTGGTAAGACTAACTTGGGAGTAGTTTTGAATTGCTTTATTAAATCCATGATGATATACGTGAACAACTTCATCCACAACATCCTCAACAAGATCACTTTGTTCCTTCAAGAACTGAACTTCACCTTCGCGATCCTTTGATGTCAAAATGTGAACAACATGAGGCAGTGAATCAAAACGGCTTGCAGCCCAATTTTCATCTATCCTGGAAAGGCCCTCTTTCAAGTACTGCAGAAAAGAGTATAACAAAACACCAAACGTACTCAATTTTTTTCTATTACTATAAACTTCATAGGTAACAACAAATAATGAAATAATAAAAAACAAATTGCTGCAAAGGAAGCAATAAGCGTCAGAATTACAAATCATAAAATTACTAGAAATTGATTGTTAGCAAAACACTAGAATTATGGGAGAAGTGCTTGTTAACCTCGTGCATGTGCAGATATCAAGTAGCAGCTACAAAAGTCAAAGTCAAGTGTGCATAAATTTTTATTGTGCTTCACGCATCAGCGTAACTAAACAGGACATTCGATTCGCAACCGAAGTTTGCCGAGTCTACTGCCATTTTTACATGCCTACTTCGTGATTACCATCTCATTGACTTTAGTAGCCAACGAGATTTTCCAGAATCATCTTTATTCCTTATTCTTGTTCAAAAGAAAATAACCAATGGTAAACGAAATTCACAAGAGGAACAAATGAGAAAAAAAATTGCAAATCGGAAACCAGTAGCTTACGGCCTTGTCGGCAGGAATTGGCAACCCATCGAAGATCCCTTGAGCCCTTCCGGAACTCATCGTATCGAGTCGCTTAAAACCTGGATATATCATAGAAATATTCCATCAAAAAAATACTAAGAACAATCCATCTAATAGTCGTTCTACTGACACAAATCCAGCAATCGTGTCCTAAGTATCCTTATAACGATCGCTGCAATGTGTGAACGCAGAAACAACTCGAGTTCTAAAACAAATGCCTCGATCGAAGAACAGCGAAATGCGGAGAAAGCGGAAATTAAAGTGATCCGCATGAGATACCTCCAGATCTGATCGACGGGCGGCGAAATCATCAGGCAGAGCAAGGGATATCAAGAGTCAATTCGGAGAGGAGTACTTGGAGGAAGGAAGCGGAAGAGATCAGGAGACGGAGGAGCGAAGGTGGACGATTGGAGAGAAGGCCCGATCAGCCGAGGTCATCGTTCGCTATGTGACGTGGCGAGCAAGAGAGCGATATAGGTCGCAGGCCAATGCGAACGCTTGCGACTGGTCGCCACGCGGTGATCCGTATTTTGACTGGTCTGGCTCGGACGAGAAACAACACGGAACTCTGCTGCCGTGCCGTGCCGTATTTTTTTTTTTTTTTTGCATAATGCTCCTTAAAATTTATAGAGTTTTTCACTTTGCCCCCAGCTAAAAATTAAAATGAAGTCCCTTTTATTGAAATTAATTAGAATAAGTAAAAGATATCTTTTTTTATTATGTAGATTAAAGAAGTTTATTTATGGTCGAAAGTAAATATTTTGTTAGGGACACCAAAAATTTGATCGAGTGATTATTTTATATGACTTAGAATTTTGTTAATCATATATATATTGAGTTTAATGAGAATAAGTTTATTATATTTGTCATACACATGAATGATATTTTTCTAATAAGCGATGGTAAGGATTTATTGCATAAAAGACTTTCCTAAAAAATCTATATTGAAAAGGTGCTTAGTCAGTATGATATATAAAATTGGGCTCTTCATTCACATCTCGAACTTGAAATAAAAGATATACAAAATTTTTTTTATACATCGATTGTAAGGAGTCTCATGTATATATATATTCAAATATGTACGCTTTTGAATATTGTATATATAATATGGATGTTAGATAGATATATAAGTAACTCTAGACTAGAGAGCATCGGAAAGATGTAAAAAGTATGTGGTATTTGTAAATAACTAAAGAATACATACATGATACATGCTTACATATTGGAGGTATAGTCGTCTATGAGTGATTGAATATTCAAATTCTAATTTTATTGGATACTTATAGCAAAATGACCACTTTAGTATGTGTTTTCATACTTATTGAAAGGATTTTTTTATGAAAAAATATCAAACAAATACTTATAGTCACTTCTACTTTAGAAGCTAAATTTATAATCTACTATGAAGCATTCGACCACTAAATATGACTACGGAACTTCATTACGACATTGTAGATCATTAATGATATTGATAAGATATGAAGGATCAATTTGTTGGATCGAGAAGCGTCGCTAGAGGGGGGGTGAATAGCAAGCGTAAATCTTTTCGTTCATTCGTTAGATACACGAGTAAGCACAGCGGAAAATAAAAAGACACGTTTATTTTACTTGGTTCACAACCCAGCGGTTGCTACTTCAAGGCTCTATCGGTCCTAGACCGCGTACGGAGGTAAAAACACTATAACATCTCCTCCTCGTTGGAGGTAGGAGACAACGATCACAAAATCGAATGTACGAGGATGAGGCAACAAGCCTACCTCACCTCATTATGAATAAAAACAAAGAATACAATAGAATATGTTTACTTGTTGCTGCTGTCGACGAAGAGGATGAGAACTTGTCGTTGCGTCGACGTTATGACTATGTCGGAGCGTTGGCGTTGTATGAGCACTTGAGAATAAACTTGATGATGTTTGGAGTTGAAATCCTCCCCTCCTTTTATGGATTTTGGCCTCTGAATTTGTCTCCTCATCTTTCGGAACAGATCACGAAGTTGTATAAATTTTATCGTGAAGTGGTCGCGTCAAACCTTATCCGTTTTGACCTAGCACAAGGGTTGATTCGTTGCCATCAGTCGACTGCCCAATGTCCAGCAGTCGACTGTCAGCCTGACCACTTCCCTGCAGTAAAAGGTTAGCTCGGAAAATGATAAATGCAATGGTTTCCAACCGTCCGATCTCGACCTAGACCTTCCACAGGAAGTCTTAGTCGGATCGCCGCCTACGGTCGTCCCCGTAAAGAGGACACGACCTTACCATCTCTCACTCATACGAGTTTACCCCGATACTTACTTTGTAGCTCTCGCTTCTGGCATTCCACTCGATTCCTTCAGCTCCCAACGAAGTCACTCGAGTGTCGCCCGACCACCGCGGCTTCCTCCGGGTGTCGCTAGCCTTCAGCTCCAGCTTTAGTACTTTTCTGCACACTCGATTTAGCTCGTGAGATAACGATGTAAACTTAACTTTGTGCCTTTGCCATAATCAAAACACAGATTCGATTATCTAGTGCCCCTGCACCAACACAATTGTGATAATAAAGATGTTGAATTTTTAAAAAAAATTATAATTTGTCAAAGTCTAAACATATCGATACCAAATTCCCAGTGGTTAAAGAATGAATTTGAGTGGTTTTGTGTGATGATAAAACATACCAACATAGATTCTATATTCACGGATCCACTTACCAAGGGCATGAATATGGCGCTCAAGATATTTCATCATTATATGTGATGACTATAGAGGTTCTTTCTTTGAATAAAATACTCATGAGTAGAAAATTTATATTCGGTATTTAATGCTCTATATTAATAAACAAAGGTATTTTTAATTTATTTATTGACATACTAAAGTTCAAAGAGACATGTGTATTATATATATTTGACACTCTGAAATATAAATATCATGATTTACTATTGTAGTTTTACATAAAATATTTGTAAATATAATGTTAGAGTCCGATTTCAGTCATAAAAGTTATAATTATAATTTACCGAGTTTGATATCCTGAGCGTCGTCTCCTGCGCGACTCGTGCACGACGGTTTCTCCGTTGTCCGATCAATCGTGATTGCACTGTGAATGAGAAATGCACAGTATTTTCTCCGCCGTGATTTCACCCGCGCACAGCTCCAATTCACTGGCGGCCCATCGAATTCCGATCGGACCGTCGTCGAATTCCGAGTGGATCATACGCGATCGAAATCTGGCCTCCTGTCGGCAAGTGCGAGTGAGTGTCGGGCATAGTTACTGTGTATTTTCTTTCGTTGCGCACGGAGCATACAAAAATGGACACTATAATTATACTATAATTTAATATAAAGAGTAACTAAACATGATTTGGATTCCTTTGGATCTTAAGAACAATATTTGAGAATTGATATATATATATCACATTTCATGCAAATCCTCACGTCACACATCTAATCAGGTATATATCATTGATAACATTTATATTATAATTACTATTAGGGTTTGGTACAAGTAAGATAACTATGAACTCTTTAGTCTTTTACTAATAAAGTTGATAAATCAGATTAGTTGGGTTTTAACTATATGTTATATTTAGAATAATAGGACATTGTTGGATTTTATTTTCTATTTAGTGGGCTTATATGTTAATTTATATATACAAATTTGTCATTTTGGATAAATCGGATAAAGTGATTATTTAATTTGGTGTCTTAATTGCAAGTTTGTATGTTGTTGGAAGTGGGTTAACTTGTTACTCTTAACAAAAGGATATCCTCACTCCATTATTGATAATAATAAATTATATATATCCTTTCTTATCCGACTAATCTAATTAAATGCATAAAAGCCAAACCAATTAGTATATATTATAGCCGTTACTACAATAACATGCTATTAATTAATCGATATTTATAATTATTATTATAATATACTATTAATCAATATCGATTTGAGTTGAATAGGATCTTATTTCTATACACACTACAAGAATAATGGTCTTTAAGGACACTCATAAATGTCCTTATAGGATATTTTTAGTGACACTAACGTTTTAGTGACATCACTAAAAAACGCCCTATAAAGTGATGTCGTCTTAGACCCGATTTATTTTCCTGACATTTTATAATGTCATTATACAATATAAATATTAACATCAAAAGTGTCTTAATATAGATATATAATGACATACTAAAATGTCAGGAAAAGTCATATTTTAAGGACATCTACATGTGTCTTATTATCATCGTAATAAGGACATCTACGTGTGTCTTATTATCATTATAATCAGGACAAAACTAAATGTCACCTAAACTTATTTATTTTGACATTTATAAATATCTTATATTTTTTATAAGGACAATAAAAATTATCAGTAAAGATAATTTATAAAATCATTTTAAAATGTCACCTTAGTTAATCTATAATGACATTTATTAATGTCATTATAATAATTTCTAAATACATTAAAATGATCCCTAATATAAGCATGAATCCAATATTTATACATCATAACAATTCATCCCTTGTTCAGAATATAAAGATTTATAAAATACAATTTAAAGTGATAATAGAAAATCTAAATTCATTCCATAATCATTGAGTCAAAGTTATAAATGTCTTGATGAGTCTTTTACATTCAAAACTAACTACACACTATACTCAAAATATTAAATTTTAGAACTAACAAAGTCTTATAAAATAAACTCAACTAGACAGACTATCTTCAACTATAATATTGATTCATAAAAATTCAGGTACCCGTCACCTACAAATACAATGAATATAATTGTATTAGTACTGAAATAAAATAATAAATAATCAAAGTTAATAGAAATAATGACATCTCTTGTACTTTAAGGATAAGCCAATATTAGCTGAAATATCACAATAATCGATACTAGAGGCTAAAAAATACAGCAACCTGGGCAAAAATCTAGTAAAGAAGTTTTATAACTATTGTTGGATTTATCCATGTTTTTGCAAGTGGGTATAAGACAACTCAGGCACTTTAAGGGCACACCATTATTAACTGAGATATTAGTATTTCAAAACATTCCATACATATACCAAATTGTGAGAATTGGCTGCCTTGTAATAATGGATTGATTGAACTTGTAGACCTCAGGAAGTCTGCAACTTCCATGTATCATTACCTCGTAGTAGGTCTCTCACACTTAAACTTGGAAAAGTTACCTTCAACATCTTTCTTTGCTTTTTCAATATTTTATCTTTTCAGACACTTCTAATTTTTTTCCTATAAAATTCAATTCCAAGCTGAAACAAAAAAGATTGAGAGTTGGATTTGGCTGAGACAGCCAACATCAGATTTGTCTAAGCCCTTATGTCTAACTTGCCAACTCTGTAGTTTAGCACCTCTATCATTTAAGAACATTTTAGGCCAGCCTTATGCATCCTTTGTGCATATGTCAAGTTGATGTTACATATTATTAAAAGGCCAGCCCGGTGCATAAAGCTCTCACCATGTGAGATCCTGGGGAAGGATCCATTGTATGCTAATAAACAATTATGCTAAACAATGTTATTTTTCTTCGTCTCTAGCCTCTACATATTTCAATATCTAAATAAACTAAGCTAATAAACCACACTTTTGAAGGTTTTTAAATATTAAATTATACAATTGCCTATGCATTGCCAATGTATACAAGTGCATATGCAGTAGCATAGGCCACTTCTGAAGACATGTAATTGAACATGATGGCCTCCATATATTTTTCCCGTACAATTACTTTCAGGATGGCATGACACTTGTTCAATGGAAAAATGGACAATACCAATACTAGCTTGTGCGTTAGACCCCTTTGACTGTATTAAATTTGGATACAAAGCTATAAGAAATTAAATTGAAACCCAAATCTGCTAGTTTTATACCCAAAAATAAGGTATCCAATTATGCAATTATAGAACAGAAAAAACAAAGTGAAAAAGAGAAATTTTTCACGTATTCATGGTGCAACAATTATTTGAAAAAAAAAAAGAAAAGATAGGAATGAAAAGAAGTGATGATAGGATCTCATCGCTAACTATGGAAATAGCATTTTTAGATAGATAAGTGTCACTGACCAATTCCGCATCATCTATAAATGAATCCTCTGTGTCATATTGATCATCATCTGGGATATTATCAAGTTCTTCATCACTGCTTTGATTTCCCTAGGTTGACAAACTTACACTTTAATAAGCCCTTAACCAAAGTGTAAAAGAATGGAGAATATGATTTCATAAAAATTTAAACAAATCCCAAACGAAGGAACTTGAATGTAAGAAGCACTTCATACCACATACAGGCATTCAATCTTCTCTATAACCGCACTAAAACAATTCAGAGGCGGAACTGCATCTTTTGGCTCTTCTGTTGAAGGTTGATTATCCCACAACCAATAAACTCAATTTATACAGAATTCAATATTGAATAAGTGACAAACATCCAAAATTTCAAACAAATTTAAACTAGAGAAAGCGCAAGTCACAGTTGAAAGTAGCACATTGCAAACTAATTGCGCTCTCTTGTCAGCAAAATCACAATAGCGAGGAAAGTAATTCACAAACCAGGCAAACCCTAAGTAGGAAAATTCGCTCGAGATGCAACACATGAAAAGTAGCATGCTGCAACAAATATGTTTTGTCATCGTCAGCAATATCCAAGGTTGACAAGATATATCCGTGATATGATGTCGTTGGCAAGTGTTCAAGGCAATATCATGTATAAATGCAACAATGAATGTTGCAACCGCTGCAAACGGAGGCATGGCGACAGAGGCCTTATTCGACTCTGATGGAGGGAAGATGTCCGGAAAGAAGTGGATGGAAGACGGATCGATACCATATAAACACATGGATTGGAGTCTGGAGAAAATAATTGATCAGTAAATGGAAACTTGTGTCTTGCACGATCCAGAAACCAGGTGTGGTTTATTTGTATAAATACTAGCAAAAACATAGAAGACAACTTCCAATTCATGAGTTTACACAAGAGTTACCCCCGGAGAACTGGCAGCACACTCTCATGCTAAGGGACAAACGAGACATGAGGCGAGGAGCCGCATCCAGCACCTGCAATGGAAGAAGAAGTTGGACGCACCCCAATTCTCCCAACAACCTGTCGGGTAATAAATCAGTAACCCAGAGAACCACCACAATAGATTTAACGTTACCGACTTTTACCGGGCAGGAATAGAAGAGAGCCAACGGCATGGGAGGCAGGAGGCAGCTACTGGCAGACCAAGACACGAACGGAGACTCCTCGTCGTCGGCGGGACGCAGCACACGAAAAGTAGCACGCTGCAGCATCGAGAATTTGGGGCAAAAGTCACGGCAGGAGAAAATTAAACCTGCACAACAATATTAATTAGTTAATATTTGTTTTATATATAATGGCATTTAAATAAAGATGTCATTATAAATACTTTAATTGGACATGATTTTTAAAATCATTATCTTGTTTAATAAATGTCGTGATAAACCTTTTATAACTACATTATATATTAAGTGTCGTTAAGAAAATGTCATAATAGACCATTATTCTTGTAGTGACATATTGTATTTGTTAGAAATCATAATTGTTATATTGACCATTGTTGATTCGAGTGAAATAGAATTTTATCAGCACACATATAATAATAATTATGACTCATGAAATAGCCTAATTACTAAATGGCGAAAGATCAGATCATGCGACAATCGGATCAATACGGTAACGTGTTCCTCCATACGTTATTCATGTACCTAGTAAAAAAGAATGTGTTCAATTTGATGATTGATAATAAATGATAAAAAAATGTCAAATAAAAGGAACACTTTTTATTTTTATTTAATTTTTTGAGGACGATGTGCTAAAGCGGGTTCCATCCGATGCCAATAGATTTCCAACGGTGTTCAAATACATTTTGGGACATTTTAAGGTCATTATGTAGTATCATGATCTCTTTCTGATTATCTTACATTAAAAAAAAAAAGATAAATTAAAAATTCATATTGAAAAGTACATGAATAAAAGACGATTTAAATATATACTTATCAACTGATGGAACTAATGGATGCTGAGTTTCTATCCCGCTCTAAGGTTTGATTAAGATGTCGAAGAGCAAGATAATTAGGCATAAATGATATGCTTAATTTAATTTCTGGAGCTAATGTAACCCTTGGAATTAGAAACACAAAGTTCATTTATTTATTTATTTTAAAATAGCACCACCATCGGATATTTAAGGTTTTCAATCGGATTAATTTTGAAAATGACCCATCCGATCCTATTAAATAATTTATATATAAGATATATTCTATCGAACATTAAAATAATTAAATTAGAAAATTCCTCGCGACAACAACTTAGTTCGTACGATATGGTTGTAATATCTCTGTAAGATAGATTTGACATCGAAGATATTCTCTATGAAATAAAATAAATTTCAAATCCATATGGATTGTTTATTTAATTTTTTTTAAAATTCAAAATCAAATTTATCTTATTCGAAATACCATTATGTTTCAGCGTTGCACCGTACCCAAGTTTCATATCGTTTTAGGTGGGATAAAGAACAATAATTTACCAAAGGGCGCATCTCAAATTTAGAATTGCTCAAACATAGTCTCATAGTTTCATATTTATCAAAGAGCACATCTCATTCATTTTTTACCCCTCTCGTCAAATATGGATATCAGGCTGGCCGAAAAAAATATGGTGATAGAAATTATATTCCCAGGAATACAGTTGTCTTGGGATTTGAATTCTCAGTACCACGTACAATATCAAACTCGTCTAAAAAAATATAATACTGAAAATTATATTCTCAGGAACACATTGGTTATGAGATTTAAATTCCCAGGAATACAGTGATTATGAGATTTAAATTTTCAGTACCACATACAATGTCAAACTGTCATAGGAAAAAGATGGTGATGAAATTATATTTTCAGGAACATAGTGGTACTGGGATCTAACTTCTCAGCACCACGTATAATATCAACTGACCGAAAAAAAATTGTACTGGGAATTCAAATCACAAGATCACTGTATTCCTGAGAATATAATTTCAACTGGCCGAAAAAAAAATTGTACTAGGAATTCAAATCACAAGATCACTGTGTTCCTGAGAATATATAATTTTCAACATAATATTTTTTTCGATTAGCTTAATATCCGTGTTTTATAGGAAAAGTAAAAAATAAATGAGATGCATCTTTTTGATAAATATGAAATTATATTTGAGCAATTTTAAACTTGTGATGCCCTTGATAAATTACCGAATAAAAAATGCAGCGGTCTTCCTAAAAACATACATCAAGCAAAAAATAAAGAACAGGCTCTTTCAGATATATAGCTAACTTTTTGGCTACTGAGAGAACAAATAAAAACCGATTTACCAACACAATAAAAATAGAGTACAATTCAGATTCAAAGCAAATTAACATTACAAAACACATTGGAAACATTAATCACAAACACAAGTCGAAGTAGAAGTAGAAGTAGCAGTAGCAGTAGCAGTAGTACGTGCAAAACCAAGAGGTGGTAATAAGAAATTGAGATATGTATTATTGGAAAGTCAATACCCGAACCAACCCTCCTTGCATAGTGGTGCAATGCATGAACGGACGTCGTCATCTTGTTCGCTTGATTCCAACAGTACCACACGGCAAGGGAAGCACGAGGTGCGTTCTTGACTCCCACAAGTTCCATCGTCCCAATCTCCACTACCACCCCTTCTGCTGCACATTTCGTCGAACACTAAATCCGCATGCATGCATGCACTATAAGGGACAGAGAGCTGGATTAAAGTATATATGCGCACTGCGTACGTACATGCCGCAGATGATTCTGTTAATGGGGAACGGTTTCGCCGGCGACGGACGCCTTGATGCGATCGACGGTGCAGGCAATGAGGCTGTTGACGGTGGCCACGGAGCCGAGGGAGAGCTTCGCGGTCGGGACGGAGTCGACGAGGATCTGGAAGGCGACAGTGAGAAGGGAGCCGCCGGCCGACACGGCTTGCGATGCCGACGATGGCCCGTCGGGGAGGATGGCGAAGCCGGAGGGGAGGAGAGCCACGTAGTCCGGGTCGCCGCCGTTCAGCACCACGTTCATGGCCATGACGTCCACGGGCGCGTAGATGACGTAGGAGCCCGTCGCGTCGGTGCAGCTTTCTTGAAGTATCAGCATGTTGCTCTGATTCGAGTTCGTGCTCTGTTTCCTCGACATTTGACAATTCAAAAACCAAAATGAGTAGCTTAAATTGGATCGATGCGATGGGATGCGATACGAATGGGGAGGTGAATTACATTGACACGGAGGAGAGAGACGCAGTTGCCTTGATCTTGGCCATTTGCAATGTGAGCCATTTCCTGAACGACTCCGCCATTGGAGAGTATATCCCACTGCAAGTCCACAACACGCACGATGAGCGATCGACGCAGAATGAGGAACATTAATCAGCTTCGATCGATTGCGCACCTCGCTGCGAGTGGTTTCGTCGCGAAGGAAGTCGAAGACGCGCTTGGGCGAGACGGGAAGCCAGAAGGAGGTAGCGGCGTTGAGGACGATGCCCGGCGGCCGGCCGGGATCGTCCACGCTCTTCCTCGTCATCACGCGCACGTCCTCCGCCCCGCTTCCCGACAGCGTCGTCCATTGATGCGTCGTCGAGGCGCTCACGCCGCCGCAGAAACTCATCACCATTCTCTCCGCTAGCTTCAGCATGCTCTTTCGTCCTTCTGAGCTCGTTATCACTGCATTCATCCACGAATACACGATCACCGCCATGAAATTTGCAAGGATTAGCTCCACGAACGAAGCTTAAACGAGCAATTTGATTATATTTACCACCGATATCGGCAGAGGGGATGTTACTGGCCATCACGCTGGCAAGCCGCTCGCATTGGCGATCCAAGGTGCAGACCCACCTCTTGGCGCCGAAAGCTAAGCCGGAGTTGACCAGCGGCTTGTAGATGTTGTGCACCGACCGGTCATCGACTTCGACGTGCTCCACCCAGGTGACCTTCGAGTAGCCGTTGGGCATTTCCTGGATCAAGCAGCCGGAAGGCCTTCTCCGGCACCTCAGCACAGGGCCTGGCCGGAGGCTGTCCAGGGAAACATCCACGACGGCCCAAGTCCCGTCCGGATGCTGCTTACAGTACCTAACGAAGAGGCTCTCCCTCGTCGGAACGAGCGGAGAGGGAACTTGGAATTCCGCTGACATCTGAAACATTTACAGGGAAAGAAAAGTAACAAATGGTTTTGACAAAAACGAAAACCATTGATGGACATACCACTTGCAGAGCTCCATTGTAATTGCCTGCCACTCCAGTGGATAGAACTTCCAGCGTGATGGCTCTCGACACGATCCCCGTAAACACATTTGACCATTGATTCTGCTCCAAATATATTCACAAAAATCGATTAAAATTTTCAATGAAATGAAATCGCGGCTCGAATATAGTTGAGTTGTTGTTGATTAATTACCACATCCATTAGCATCTCCACGACGTTCATCTGGTTCATGATGACCACCGCCGTCTCCCTCGAGGCCTCCGTCTTCAGCCCGAACTGCTTCGGGCCGAAGCCTCTGGGGAACGCTCTCACGTACTCGTCCTCGTTCAGCGTCTCCCCGGCGGCACCGACGCCGGTGGAGTTGATGGTATCTTCGTGAGCCACCCACAGCGGTTCGTTGAGCTGCGCCATCCTGATGAGCTCCTCCATGGCCGCCACGGCCAGCTCCACCACCACCGGCTTCTCCATCTCGCCTTGCCCCGCCACGCCCCGAAGCAGATCCCCGCCGAACACCTCCCCACTTCCGCCTCCTCCGCCGCCGCCGAACCCCAAATCCAACGCCGACCGCGACGACGTCGGAGACAGCAGCGGGTAAGACGCCCCCGTCGTCGCCAATGGCTTCCCTACATATTTCGCCGCTATTCCGGATATTCTATCGATCTGCCAACACACAAACATCAAGAATTATATATATCTATATAGATTCACCAACTCATGATTAATTCGGTCAAGAACATATATACTTCTTCGCGAAGGCGAGCGTTTTCGATGCGGAGATGGTGTTCGTCGAGCGACATCTCGCCGAGGGCGGCGGGGCCGCCGCAGTTCGGGCAGGAGGCGTTGCTGAGGGCTTCCTTGTACCTCATGTTCTCGGCGCGCAACTTCTCGTTGTCTGCGCGCAGCGCGCTGTTCTCCTGTCGCTCGTGTTGATTCTATAAATTAATCGGCAAATTAACCACAATTAAACTATCGACGAGACCAGAATTATATCAACGATTAATCTTCAAACAAATTAAAGACGAGATGATGCACTATTCATAATTATATGCCTTCATTTGGGTGCGCTTGTTTTGGAACCAGAATTTGACTTGAAGAGGCTCCAGTGCAAGTTCTCTGCTCAGCTCCTTTCTCTGCTTGTCGTCTGGATGAGGGCATTCCTTGAAAAATCTGGAACGAGATTGCGTTAATTTTGCAAGGATAATTCTTCGAGATTTTTTTTTTTTGGTCAAACGCATACAAGAGAGCGAGATCTGAAGAACAGATTAAGAGAGATCTGATGAATCCTAGAAATAAATCAGCAACAGAAACGAGATATTATATATTACGCCTCCATTTCTTGGATCTGATGCTGAGTGTGGCGGTGGTAGCGTTTCTTCCGCGGCCGCTGGTTCTGGTCCTGGTCCTCGCCGGAGGCGCCCTCGATGTTCTCGCTGCCGGCGGACTTGCTCTCGAAGTCACCGTCCTCGCGGGCCGCCCGGGCCATCTCGCTCTCCGCGGTGGTCGCCTGCGCCATCTCCAAAAGCTGGTTGCTGCCGTGCTGGTACTGCAGCGGGATCTGCTGGCCCCCCTCCAACAAGTTCGGCTTCAGAAAAAAAAAAAAAAAATCGAACAACTTGATGAATCGCAAACAAAAATTTTTAGGTCTTTCAGTATCATAAACATTAATCATCTCCCCCGTTGAGATTAAAGTGCAAACTAACAAATCGTGACACAATTACAATAATCAAGAGAGAGAGAGAGAGAGAGAGAAAGAAGAAAACTCTAAGATAAAAAAAAATAAATTACTGATTAATCAAATACCTGGCTGAGGGATAAGACTGAGGAAGAACCAAAGTTAGTGCCTGTGTTCCTCCCCATCATGGAAGCTGCTGATTGCTGTCTAGCAGGTATCATGATCCCCACAGGCATATTTCTCTCAACTAAACCCTAATTCCTTCCCCTTTTCTCCCTCCGTCTCTCTCTATAAAATTACTAGAAATCTCAACAAGGTGAGAGAGAGAAAGATAAACAGGTGCAACAGCTCTTGACTACAAAAGAGTCACTTAAAGACACACATGAAGAAGAAGAAGAAGAAGAAGAAGAGGAAGAAACCCAGTAGCTGATGAAATATATGTCTATATATGAGTAACCAGCGGTGCTCGTCTGATGATTCTACTCGACCTTCTCAGTTTGGTTTCAGAGAAAGGGAAAGAGCAGGAGATCTAAGAGAAGCCATGAGAGAGGGATCTGAAGAGGTGAGGTAGGAGAGGAAAGGGCGAAGATAGGAGGAGGGAGAGGTAGGAGTGGAAGAGGTGAGGAGTTATTGCACAGCGTATTGAGAGGGTGCAATTGCATTTATTGATAGGGTGGTGTAATTAGGGTTGAGAGAGAGTGATGGAGAGAGAAGAGAGGTCTCCTTTGTGGGCGTCCATTTTTCTCATTTAAATTATCCCAAGTATACGGTGAAAAAGGACCGTATCGATCTACATTTTACATTTCACGTAATTTGGATTTGCTATACTCAAATTAAATCTCCACATCTCGTAATTAATTAACCCATTTTTAATTATCACATGCAATTCTAAAACTCCTTTTGTTTAGCTTAATGGTTTGTAAACATCAGCTAGTTGTCATTATCAGAGGTCAACATATATATATATATATATATATATATATATATATAGCTTCATCATTTTGTGATATTTACTTTTTTGTTGTTATTCTAGTTGAGGTAAATGGAATGGATACATTGGAATTTTAAAAGATATATAGAAAAATTTATGTTTGGAAAACCATAGATGAGTTAATCCTTGATTATTCTCGAAGATAACCTTTTATGCATGATCATATTAAGAATGTTTTTGTATCGTATTTGATTACATATCTTAATTAAAACAATTAATTCTATGAGAATCACAACCTAAACAAAGATATATTTGTTATAATTAACAAATCCAACGACATTAGTTGGTGATGCATTACCAACTTCCCCAAATGCATGTGTTTATGGATAAATTAACTAGAATTCCAACCATCTTTTACCCAACTATATATATGCTCGATCTCTAAGGCAATCGAATATTGTAGATCAGATGTAATTGCGATAAATTATTGTGTTTTCTAAGTTGTTCGTGCTTCAAATTCCTCCGAACTCTTAGATCCTCTAACAAGTTACCGCGTAGAGGAAGCACGACGACTCCATGGTCGGTGCACCGCTCCGTTTGGTTAGCAAGTCGCTCCTCGACCATCCCTCCCCTCCCCCACGCCCAAATTCGGGTCGAGAGTTCCCCAAAGTTGCCTAGACGAGTCGTAGTCGGAGAGTACATGTAGTAGGGTTTCTATTCCTGAGCATTCCATATAAAAGATGGCTTGTGACAGTCCCTTCCCTACACAATTTAGAGTAGGTAAGGAGCTTCCATCTAAGTTAAACCGCTCCATGCTTTGTGTAACACACACAGACTACAAAATGAATTTATCATAGAATTTAATCACTACCATTCGTTCAATCATGGGAATTTATCATTTATCATATTAAAAATCACATTTGGAAGGTGATAATTTCAATATTTCAGTGGTAGATTTTGAATGTAAGGGAGCTAAAATAATAATAATATGAAAAAGAAAAGTTGTCGAATATATAGAAATTAAATACCTCTTCGAGTTTGGTTTAATTTGGTTCCCTCACAAAAGAACAATTCGATCTTTGTTCAGTACTCTTCGATCATTGTTTTACTTTGGGATGTTTGTGATAAAAATAAATAAATAAACAAATTCCGTGAATATTATAATGATATGCCGATAAATAAATTCCTTAGAAACAATTAATAACTGCAAGGATATTTATGCTTAATTAAATGAACAAATTGGAGAAAAAAGAATAGTACAATTGTGCCATATATGTATCTTTCAGACGCTGATTCATTCAGAGAAAAAGAAAATAAAAGTCATGATTATAAATTTCAGCATTTTTTCAGTCAATAATAATTGCATATTTGTCTAATCAAGTTAATTGATTTATACCTATTCACATAGAACCTTACGCCATTAATTAATTCTTTCATCTGTATTATATTTAATTACTCGAGCAAAAAACCCATTTTTTTCCATTAGCTATTAATTTCATCATTATGAACTAATCTTACATAACTATATATATATAAGAGATTAATATTTTAGTTAGGCGATAAATTTATAGTAGTAAAAATTAAGTAAGAATCTTATTAATTATATCTATTTGGCATGCAGTGTGTCTGTGTGACAAAATTTGGTCGAAACCCTAGAAAATTCAAAGTCTCCAACCCTCATGATGTAGAGTTGCCATGCTCACTTTCCAATTGAGAGTCTCCCAACTCCCTCATTAAATGAGTCCCTGACAATTCTCATTAAATGAGAGGAGCCCAATGCCTGTAATTTGTTTGAATTTGTCTTCTTAAAAGGGGGAAAAAATACATAATATTTACACAAACAAATACACCTATATATTCAAACTTCATTTGAATACCAGAGGATCTTATTGCTAGTGCACACTAGGATTGTACTAATAAATAAAAGTCAACTTTTAGAGATTATCAGTTTTTCGAAGTACTTGTCCTCCTACTACATTAGTTTTAGATTGGACAATATATATATTCTTCGTGATATATCTTTTTCGTATTAGTTATATGATCAATTGGTGGGGGCATAAGCCGAACGAATCGTTTTTTGCACTATGAGTAATTTTTCTCATTGTCAATTAAAAAGCAAACTCATAAATTTCATCGAGTAGATAGCATATAAGAATTTCATTTTGATGCCCCAGGGGCACGGTGCAGCGACAAAAGCGGAGAGGTATCTTACAGGAGAACGTAATTTCATTCTATGTTGCGATATTGTTCGACGATGAATTTAGAAAAAAATCATTCGAATGGTCTTGGACCCAGAAGTTTGTCCGATGGATAGAGTACGACTTTGATGTTAGATCTTTGTTCAAGGGTTGTGCGATTACAGAGTTTGAACTAAATTGTGAAAAAATTATGAATATTTCTCTGATTTACCTTTAGTGGTTAATAGAGACCACTTGACCTCCAACCTTACTTGATTTAGTTATTGATGAGACGTTTCGAATGTCTGTAAGGCAAGGTCGATAACTCTCAAAAATTAATCGAACGGAACCTGAGTGCCAATGAAAAAAAAATCACTTTGATATTATATTAGTTCCTTGATTGAGACCTGAAGTTGGACTTGAGTCCTCAAAGGTACTTGACCAAGTCGCAAGAGATAATTTATTTAAGTCATAGATTGAACGTGTCAACCACACTTACTAACTTCATTTAAATCATATTTTCCTTTTTTTTTTTTTTTTGATAGTTGGTAGAGTGCCTTCTCTTGTTTCGTTTACCGGGTCAATTAGAAGCACAGTTTATGGACACTTATTATATTTAAATTATACTATTTTTGTTAATATTAGATGGATGACCTTCTTCCTCCCAATATACGATGATTTATCAAATAGCACATGTGAAGTTTAAAAATATCTAAACAGCATTTGATACTTTTATATTTATCAAATAGCGCACTTAATTTTCTTTTTATCTCTCCCGCTAAAAAGATCTGTACCGCTGTGGTGTTGAAATTATAAATCCTAAAGACCACGTGGTGTTGGGATTAATTCATCTACGAGTGGTCTTGGAAGTTATAATTCGACCGCCGTGATCGAGATTTGAATTTCCAATACCACAGTGGCGGTGCAATCCCAACACCACTACCGTGGTAATGAAATTTACAATTTCAACACCACTGTTGTGCTGAGATTTGAATTCTCAGTACCATAGTGGTGCTGAGATTGTAAATTCCGGCACCACGATGGTGGTGCTGAGATTGCAATAAAACTGTGATACTGAGATTTAAATTTTCGGCACCACGTTCGAGATTTTCACTGCGTTACGAGTCTGTTTGACGAGAGGGATAAAAAAGGAATTAAGTGCATTATTTGGTAAACATGAAAGTATAAGACATTGTTTTGAGCAATTCTAAACTTCACGTGTACTGTTTGATAAATTACCGATGTATATATCGATCGGATAAATCCGAAGCACAACTTATATATATTTAAAATATACACTTTTTTTTTAATAATTCATAGGTTAAATCTTCACTTCGGCTAATCAGGTAAATTTAAAGTAAAATTTATTGGATTCACTTTCAATCTTCTTATTTAATTTATTCATCTGAGTATTTTACTACTGCACCGTATCAATGAGAGGAAGAATGAGAGGGACGAAGAAGAGGGGGGGGGGATTCATTTAAATTTTACTCTTGATCACAAGGATTCCACTTTGATCGTGCGGCGGTAGCAACATCTTGCAAGCCCTACTTAATTAAGTGTCAAACTTAATTTTATTCGTTATCCAATCCATAATTTATATGGCTTAAGGCACTCTATATCGTGAGATATCGAGAAGATAATCAAGCCCTTTAGTCGAAAGAGTCAAATAAAAATTTAAATAATGATTATATAAATATCTTGCCGAAAATTACCTTGCTCGATAGCTAACGAAATATAGAATTGTTCAATCACGTGCCCTTCAACGGAGTCGTACCTAAAGGTCTAAATCAAATTTTAAAAAATATATTAATGAATTAATTGTTGAAGTTTTTTATATTATTTTTTTAGGTTTTTTTAAGAGGAATTTAAACTATTAAAAAAAAAATTCGAGACGATTGACTCTATGATATTACATCAATACGGTCCTGCCCTTCAATAATTCATGGGAGATCTTATGAGCATGAATATATACGTGAAAAGCTTGTGCTATTTAGAGATGTATAATCGATCGGTTAAATTGAAAAAATCGATTGAACCGATCGAACTTGAAAGTTCGATTCGGTCCAATCAAAAATTCAATTTTTTTATTAAAAAAATATCGATTTATTCGGTTCGATTTCGGGTTTGAATTGAAAAAAATTGATTTAATCGAATCGACTGATTTTAATTGAAGCAGTCGACTGATTGAAATATCAGTCGACTAAGAAACATTTTGTACTCTTGTCCACTAGATTCGGTCGACTGTTATATAACAACAGTCGACTGATTAGACCATCAGTTAATTGATTTGAGTCATCAGTCGACTGGACATAAAAAATCGATTTTTTTAGTTTTTAATTGAAAAAATTGATTTTTTTTATCAAATTGGTTCGATTCAGTAAAAAATTTCGATCGATTCGATTTAATTAAAAAAATTAATTTATTAAATTTCGATCTTAATCAGTCAATTCAATTTTAACCGATTGCACACTTCATTGCACACTTCTAGTGCTATCTTTTAGATTTATTCCTCGACATTAAAATATTGATGGAGAGTTCTCTTTAGCTTTTCTTTTTCCCTCTGTATTTTATCAATAATGGGTGTATTAAATTTTATTGAATACGTGGTTAGATATGTACATATTAACATATGTTAAAAGACTCATCGAGAATTGCCCTGCGAGAATTCTTGGATACTTAAGTAAGATCGATATTACGAGCAAAGAAAGTGGAAGAAAAAGAAAAGAATTCAAAATATCCTCTTTTAATTATCTTTAATATTATATTTATAAAGACATACTTCAAATCTTAAAAGTTAATGAGTTTGAATTTTATAAATTGCAGACAGTATCCATGGAGATGTTGTTTCAATATACTTTATCAATAATTATGAGTTTGAGGGTCATCTGAATTCAGGAAAAAAATTTAGATCTCTTTCGAAATCGATCTATATCATTTCTGTAAACACCGTCATATTTTAATCATCATATCATCCACGTAGGATGAAAAAGATACGACGATGCTTACAAAAATAACATAGATCGATTCCGAAGGAGATCTAAATTTTTTTTCTAGATTCAGATGACCCTCACGTATTTTGGTTACGTCAAGATCCATAGGATCATCCATGATTTACCTCCCTTCATAGTGGTCGTAGGATGGATCGGTGGGGGACATTAGATTGACGATTCTAATCTTTTGCAGAATGCATCCCTTTCTCAAAGTATCCCTCCGCCCAATCTACTTCGTCTTGTACTCGTTAGATACTTTCCAAATAGCCACCAATTAAATATTACTTTTTAAACCAAAATTTATGCGATCGCTTTTTGCCTTCTTTCGTTGAGTCCTCAATAGAGGATGAATTTTCACGTCTGCATCATTATCCTGTCAAACGTAATATAAATTAGATGGTCACCGTTGATAGAAATTGGTAAAATTTTAATCCAGAATCTTAATCTCTAATCCACTCTTAAGAAATAACAAACATGATAATAATCTAAGTTGCGGAAGCGTACCGGAATCCATAGTTTTAATCCTGGGAGATGATCTTCAATTTGCAGACTTCTTTAGGTTTCCAGAGAGTTTTGTCGATGGGAAACAAAACGAAAAAAATGTCGTTCTGCAAACTAGGACCATAACCTATAATATAATCCAAAAGTTGTTCATTTCTAATTTGGCCCCTCAACAAATTAGAATTAGCACATGGTATCCACAATAATTTATTCATAACAATTAAGCCCTTTAATTAAGTCAAATTCTTTAATTCCAAAATTAAGATCACAATAATTTTTAACTTATTTAATTGATGATATTTAACATTTATAATTACAATTAATGGCTCTAAAATTCTAATAATCTCCCACCGAGTCATATGTGTAAACTTATAAATGTCTTAACCTTAGTGAGCTCAAAACTTTTATCATCATAACCATAGGGCTTTCTCAACAATCTCGTCCATTGATTATATAGACATAGGATCAATGCAGTCTTTGTTGTACCTTTCACAACTAAACCATCAATGGTCACGTATATCAATACAATCAAATGACATAGATCAATTATGAATTTGTGGCATGAAAATTACATGCAAGGTGATCTATTCATGTCAATTTTCAACTGGTCCTCCTTAACCAAAGTGAGATCAAACTTTAACTTAAGTTATACAAAGTGTAATGAAGTAAACATTAAACTTTATATCTGATCAGAAAATCTCTAAATACATAAGTTTCAGAGACATAACCAAACAAATATAGTACAAACTCCCACTAGTAAATTTCACCAAACTGAATAACACCCATATGAGTGGTATGCTCATAAAATACATTGGGCGGTAGACCTTTCGTCAAAGGATCTGCTATCATGGAATTTGTACCTATGTGTTCTATCAAAATCTGTCCACTTTGTACTCTTTCTTTCACAACAAGGAACTTAATATCGATGTGTTTCGATTTTGTCGAGCTCCTATTGTTGTTGGAATATAATACAACTGATCTATTATCACAAAATAACTTCAGTGGTTTCTCAACCCTTCCCAAAATACGTAGCCCAGAGATAAAATTTTTCAGCCATATTTCATGAGTAGATGCCTCATAACATGCTATAAACTCTGCTGCCATGGTGGAAGAAGTTGTCAGTGTCTGTTTGGCACTTCTCCAAGAGATAGCTCCGTCAGCCAACAGAAAAATATAGCCTGAAGTGGATCTCATGCTATCTTGGCATCCTCTGATGGAGTTCCATATCGAAGTGTGCGACAAGTGCCATGATTGTCCTAAAAAAATCCTTCGTTGAAATTGGAGAAAAGGTTTCTTTATAGTCAATCCTATATATTTGAGTATAACCTTTAGCTATAAGACGTGATTTATATCTTTCCACATTACCATTTGAATCCTTTTTGGTTTTAAAAATCCATTTACAACCAATAGGTTTCACACCTTCTGGCAATAGGACAAGTTCCCAAACATTATTGTCTTGCATTGATTTATACTCTTCATTCATTGCTTCAATCCACTTTTGAGAATGTGAATCTTGCATGGCTTGACGAAAGTTGATTGGATCATCCTCCGCCATGTCATCATTTTCCTCATGTTCTTGGAGTAGTACTATGTAATCATCCGAAATAGCACTCCTCCTTTCTCTAGTGGATCTACGTAAAGACACTTGTTCTTCATGCATTGGTTGTTGAGGCTATTGAGTTTGTTCTTCTGGGAGTTGATTAACAATGTCCTGTTGTACTTGTATTGCATCCTGATCACTAATAGGAACAAAATCCTGATCATTATCAAAAGCAATCATAGGAATATAAACTATTTCCTCTTTAAGAGTAGTAGGAATACATTCCTCCTCAAAGACAATGTCTGTTACTTTATTCTTCCCCCCAAACTCAATATCCTCAAAGAACACTGCAGTTCCCGTCTCAAAGATATGCTTTACTTTGGGATCATAAAACTTATAGCCCCTTGATCGCTCCGAATATCCAATAAAGTAGCTACTTACTGTTCTAGAGTCTAATTTCTTTTCATGTGGTCTGTATGGTCTAGCCTCAGCTGGACATCCCCAAACATGAAAATATTTTAGACTTGGCTTTCGCTTTGTCCAAAGCTCAAAAGGTGTTTTAGTAGTTGCTTTAGTGGGTACTCGATTTAGAATGTAAGCTGCTGTCTTTAATGCTTCTCCCCAGAGTGAGGTTGGCAAAGTTGAATGGCTAACCATACTCCTTACCATATCTTTAAGAGTCTGATTTCGTCGTTCAACTACACCATTCATGCTTGGCGAGCCTGGCATGGTGTACTGTGGGACGATTCCACACTCCTCTAGGTATTGAGCAAAAGGTCCTGGACGTTGCTCACCTGAACCGTCATATCTACCATAGTATTCACCACCACGATCAGATCTGACTTTCTTAATTCTTTTGTCGAGTTGGTTTTCGACCTCAAACTTAAATGATTTGAAAACATCCAATGTTTGAGCCTTTTCATGAATAAGAAATACGTATGCATATCTAGAATAATCATCAATGAATGATACAAAATATTGTTGACCATTCCAAGAAGGTGTTGGAAATGGTCCACAAACACGATGTATCAATTCCAATACTTCGTAGCTCTATATGCACCTTCTCTCTTTCTTTTAGTTTGTTTGCCCTTAATGCATTCAATGTAAATATCTAGATCCAGTAAAATCAATGGAATGTAAAATTCCATCCGATACAAGTCGCTCAACTCTATTTCTAGATATATGTGCCCTAAACGCTTATGTCCATAATGCACCGAGTTTTCATTATTAAATTTTCGCTAGTACCATATGATTCCACATTTAGGGTTTCAATATAAGAAGCATTTATATCAAGCATATAGAGATTGTCATAAATGATAAGTGAACCGGTTCCAACAATAGTAGAATTAATAGATAAACTAAACTGATTGTTTTCAAACGAACAATAATAACCTAATTTGTCAAATGAGAAGCGAAACCAAATTCCGTCTAAAGGACTGACAACAAAAGTATCTATTAAGTCCAAATAATAACCAAGATTAACAACAATCTAAAATGCCCTATGGCTTCCACTTCAACCGACTTGCCATCACCCACATAGATGCATCTTGGCTTTTTGTGAGCTCAGTAACCCTCGCATCAAACACGATGTTAGTAGTAGCACCGAGTCTAACCACCAAGTGTTTCTAGGTACTAAAGCTAAATTTACTTGAACAAACCAAATTTAAAAATGTACCCTTTTTCGCACGTCAGGCATGATACTTAGGACATTCTTTCTTAACATGATCAGGCTTGTTACAGAAGAAACAACATTTCTTGTCATTATCCTGTTGTTGTTTCTTCGCATAAGGACCTTTCGTAGCCTCATTATTTCTGTTCTTGACCGTATCTTTAGGGGTGCTTGCCAAATAGACACTTTCAACCTTGTTTTGCTTCAACCTCTCTTCCTCTTGAACACAATATGAAATGAGCTTATTAAGAGTTCATTTCTCCTTTTGACAGTTATAATTGATTTGAAGCCGATTGGATTGGAAGAGAAATAAGCACTAAATGCACAAGCATGTCATCCGACAATTCAAGGTTAAGTGCTTTTAACTTTGATGCAAGGTGGGAAAACTCCATGATATATTTCCGAATATTTCCCTTGCCTTTATACTTCATGGAAATCAAGTTTTTAAGAAGTGTACTTGTTTCCGCCTTATCGCTGACAAGCGTTGTTGATCTCATCGAGATATTCCTTAGCTTTAGTGATACTATTAGACACGACGCCCCTAAAAGCCTCTGGTATGCCGCGCTTGATGATCATAAGACTCATGCGGTTAGAGCGATCCCACTTCTCATATTTAGTTCTTTGTTCAGAAGAACTAGAATCCGTAAGAGTAGTAGGTTGCTCTGTCCTGAGCGCAAGATCTAGATCCATGCAGCCAAGAACAATGAGAATGTTCTCCTTCCAATCCTTAAAGTTTGTACCATTAAGGACCGACACCGAATTTAAGTTAGCAGAAATAGTAGCAACACTTGCTGAAAAAGAACACAAGAACAATAATATAATTAACATGCTCCTTATGATGAAATTTAAAATAAATGGTAAATCCCATCTAAAGATACCTAGTGCAACAATAATATCAAGTCTTTGGACAGTAATATTATTTGCAAGTGATACTCTTGTTGTAATAATCAAACACTAACAATAATTTATGACCAATAATAAATCTATCTTTGGATCGATTCATTAAATTCATAAAAATAACAATTGTAACCTTATAATTGTTACGTGTTTATTATCACAAGTAAATGTATAATTTTGTTAAGTATAAATCTTCCTTTGGACCGATTAATACTCACATGAATATATACATTTACACCTTATCTAATACTTGAATAATATCTCAATATTTCAAATAAAATTAAATTTAAGAAATAGAGGTCACTCTGGTGACATATAATTTAAATTTAACTTAATTTGAAATAATAGATATTAATGAAATTCATATAATCCATGTAATATTTAATTTTAAATTTGTATTATAAAATAAATTAATTAAATTAATGGATTATTATGAAAAAGGGGATAAATATATAAAAAACCCATAACTGTTCCGACAGTTTTTTTTTTAATAATAACCAAAGAAAAAAAAACAATGTTGCACCACGTTTTCATGTTGTTTGTTTGTTTTTTTTTTAACCAAAACTGTAACTGCATGGTGGTGGTTGCCGGTAGTTTCCCAAGCAATTTCAAATCCCAAGCTCTAACATTCATGCCAAACTCCTTCATCGAAGTCATATTAACTTTAATGGGGGTGAGAGTGGCATCGCAGAAAATCCTTTCCGTGGGTTGTCGACTCGCTGTGTCGCCCACATCTTTGATCGGCGAACTTCTATTTATATCAGAATTTAGCATGGATCTGACCGATCTCATTGCCAGAAATCTAACGCAGCAGAAAATCAAAGGTAGAAGAAGATGAAATCTCAGAATATATCAAAATCCATCGACCCAACTCTACCCGATTAATATCGCAGAATTCATAAACAACAATAAAACAAAATTTATAATTATCTCTTAAGAATTGGAAATAGATTGCTCGAATACCAATTGATAGAAATTGATAAAACTTTAATCCAGAATCTTAATCTCTAATCCACTCTTAAGAAATAACAAACATGATAATAATCTAAGTTGCGGAAGCGTACCGGAATCCATAGTTTTAATCCTGGGAGATGATCTTCAATTTGCAGACTTCTTTAGGTTTCCAGAGAGTTTTGTCGATGGGAAACAAAACGAAAAAAGTGTCGTTCTGCAAACTGGGACCATAACCTATTATATAATCCAAAGGTTGTTCATTTCTAATTTGGCCCCTCAACAAATTAGAATTAGCACACGGAATCCACAATAGTTTATTCATAACAATTAAGCCCTTTAATTAAGTCAAATTCTTTAATTCCAAAATTAATATCACAATAATTTTTAACTTATTTAAATGATGATATTTAACATTTATAATTACAATTAATGGCTCTAAAATTCTAATAACCGTTGCTCTCACTATGATCCTCTCTGTTATTTAAGTCATACAAGAATATCAAGACAAAGTTGAGAGTGTGTATATAGCTAAAATATTCAGTCACAAAAAAAAAAAAGAACTTTATTCCTTCATCTCAATTTGTCTTTATATAGTATTTCCGAAGTTTCTTCATCTCTACTACTATCGTCATTTGTTAGGGCGTTAGGAGACAATTACTGCACTGTACAAAATTAATTAATCTCCACTTGTAATGTCACTTGTTCGAGAGTGATCATAAAGTAAAATTGTTAAGAGATCAAATGTGACAATTGTCGGAAGGAATTTCATCTACGGTCCTTAGGTATGCTACTATCTTTGAGTTCCTTGCTTCGTTACTTTTTTTTTTCTTCTCTAGTCCCTCTCTTCTGACTCAGTCTGTTCGTGGTTTTTCGAGTTATCTCACTTCCAACTTGCTTTGTTTTTTATTTTCAGAGTCACTCCACTCCTGATTCACTTAATTCGCATCTAATTTTTCGAGTCACTCCACTCCCGACGTGCTCCGTTTTTAACTTTATAAGTCACTCCGCTTCCGACTTGATAGATAGCCTCCTTGACATCTTCTGATACCCCCGTTCCTCTTAGTATATATACTGACTCCTTGATTGTGGGGTCTATGAGGTAGACGTACTTAATTTATACCCATATCAAAAATGTTTAATCAATTTGATATGTTCGACTAATTAAGTTGTGAAATAGGTTTTTGTGACTTCGGGAGTAGCAATTAATTAAGGATCTTTTGTTCGTAGCTTTAATTAGTCTTAAATTTATGGGAAGAGGCCTGTTGGAGTATTTAAGGGAAATGCCAAAAAGTAATTAATGAGACAACATGGTTTTGAATCAGTGTTTGTGAGCTTCTATTTATTATTGTTGTCTTTTAATTAAAAGAGAAATGAGGATTCAATTAATTACTTTTTGGCAACCAACAAGTTTTTTTTTTTAAAAAAAAAAATCTTCATATAATTCATGAATAATATTTCTACGGTGTTCCTCATAAGGAATTAGTTATCACGAGCACTAAAAATTAAAGGATGAACTTGTATGCCCTTTTTTTATTATTAAAGATGATAAATATTTGTTGTTGTTGTTTTTTTTAATTTCCGAAGTTAATGCTGCTATTTTGTTTGAATGCCACACGAGAATTAAATACTTTACAATTAATGGAAGAGGATGCAGACCATTCAACTAGTTGACCAGTTGAAGTTGACTAAACTGGCGAATCTTAATTTGACAAAAAAAAATAATCCCGAGTCAACTTAAACTGTATAAATATTGTTATGGAATAAATGAGGTTTAATTGGAGAATTGAATTCAATCATGGTGGTGGTTTAATGAGGGGAGAACATATATAGACAAATAAGTTGTTCTTTGACATAACTACTTGATCCTTGGAAGTAATAATTGTGTCATCTGTCGCTAAATAATTAAAGGGTACATGGATTTTGAATAATATATAGGACTCCGAATAAGGATTTCGATCGATCTAATATACATCTTGGATCATGTTATATCTACGTTTAAATGCCCTTAATTTGCACCCAACTAACAATATTTTTTTTTTTAAATTCGACTCGTTTTGGGATCGGCACGAGTTGTATTATATCTTGCAATGTGCGATTAATTTGTTGATTATCTTTGCGAATTGCACTAATTTCTTCTCGCCCCTTATGGATGTATTCTTGTATTCTTGTAACATTTAAGTGTTTAATTACGGCGAAAGTAGGCGTAGTTTTTGCTAACAAATTTTGATCTTTCTTTAGGCTTAATTATGTTCTAAATGTGCCATTTGTTTTTGTAGTAGTTCATGATGGATGTAGTTCTTTTTTCATGTGAATGTTTGCTCCTTGAACAAAAGATTGAAATTCATCAATTTAATGACTCCTATCAGATCGCTCTGAACTATCGTAAAAAAGATAAATCACGGGGAGTCTATGACGATCCAAAGTCCGTTGATAAATTATATAGAGATCTAGTAGTACCTCGCAGGTCACTACCCATCGCCGCCGCTTCGCCGTTGGTCATCGCTTCGCCGCCGCTGGTCTGCCGTTGCCGCTGCCGCTTGCCGCCGCCGCCGCTGCTGCCGTTGTCACCGCTGCCGCTGCCGCTGCCGTCGCCACCTCCGCCGCCATCGTTGTCGCTGGCCGTTGCCGCCGACCAATACCGCCGCATCGCCTCGGCCGCCGCTCGCCGATCGATCGGCTATTGTTGTCGCTGCCGGCCAATCGATCGATCGCGCTGTCTCCGTCGACGGCCGACCATCGCTGCCGCTCGGCCGATCATCGCTGTGCTTGGCTTCGGCCACTGGTCGATCACCTCCGCCACCGGCCAATCGTTGCTATCATCATTAATATTTCCGTTGTCGTCGTCGAATTGATTGAGCAAAAGACAAAGGATAATTTAGTGAAATGTTAAACTAAGTTATATATTAAAAACTCCAACCAAACAAGGTTTTTATCAAAGGTTATACTTTATTTCAAGGTTATGTTTTATTCCTTGGTAATCACATAACCAAGATTATGTATGATTACTTGAACCAAACGCATCCTTAATCATATGCGCGTATATTATTAATAGCGACGAAATAATAATCATTGAAAATAATCATATTTAAAAAATTATAAAAAAAATAAATTATTAGCGATGAACCAATAAAATCCATCGTTAATATTTTGATACTCGACGATGAATTAGAATATTCCTCGCTAAAATTATAATTTTAACTTTCATAGATGAATTATCTTAATTGATCGCTAATATTATAATATTTTGTGATGTTTATCTTATTTCTATATGTAATGAGAAAATAACAAACTCGTTTCCACGGAGAATGTCGTGTTGGTTAGTACTATGTATATTTGTATCAGTGAGTAAGGGTCGATTTTCATTGCTAGGTGGAAATATCAACTGGGATACCTCGCCCTCCATGGCACTAGCTAGCCAATCGCACTGTAGTAAAAAACTACTTGCAATTTACTTCTCGAGGGGTGGATTAACATCTTTTTGTACGAGAGAAAATAACAAACTCATCCTTATGTTCCGACCGGGGCACGGTGGGATGGTCAAAATGTTCAGTGATAAAGTTTCATTGATATAAAAAGTGATTCACTCACTTCTCAGTGTCCCTGTCAATCGGTCCCATAGTCAATACGAAAGAGGTAAATCACGAGGAGCATATTGCCCAACCTAGAACTAGCACGGTAGGAGGACAGACACTCCGAAAGACTTGCATCTCTTAGGGATTGATCCTTGCTCATTGGTACAATATTATTGTCGCACTAGCTACAAAGGTCCTCCCGTGAAGACAAGTGAGTCTATAGTATCATGATTCAATTCTCCTAGAATAATTTTGAAACATCTTGCGTGAATAGTCATTATATGCTTTAGGATTTATGATGCGATCGCTTTTTGATCCTTTTCATCGAGTCTTCAAAAAAGAGTGAATTGTGAGGTCACAGTATTACTCTATCCAATATATATATAATACAAGTCAGATGTGATTTAATTACGAACAACGAAAGATAAATATATTCAATACAATAAAATTGATTGAGAAAAAAGATCTGCGTACTCACGACTTCTCCTCCTCCCAAGCTCTTGACTTTTTCATCTTCTGACTCCTACTCCTCCCGAGCTTTGGCTCCTAGACTTCACTCCAGACTCCTAGGCTCCTTCTCCCGACTATTTCATTTCCTAATTTTCCACGTCAACGATCAACTAGTCAAGGATCCGTTTCCAACTATTTCAAATAAATAAATAAAAAGTCAAACACCTGGAGGTCAACTCATTTTGCTCAGACACTCCCTCTCAGAAGAGCAGCAGCTGGACCTCTGGCCTACATCGACGACTTTTCTGCCGCTGGCGAAGAGGAAGAGGAACTAATCTACAGACTCCTTGGAGGATATATAACTGCATGCCACCTCCAACTCCAATTCTGCTGTTACACTTATACCTCCTGATCAAGTGGGAATTATAACGACAAAATAATCTTCTATATTTTCTTTGTTGTCGTTTATCTTCAGACTGAAGCTTTTTTGGTTCCTGCCTGTCGACAGATTGCTGGTGCAGATCACTTGCAGAAGAAGAAGCCGAGGAAGCTAGAGAGCCGTGAGTATTCTTTTTAATGTACTTTGATAATTGACGAATGATTACTTAGCATTCTATTAAAAGATCCGTATAGTCTGATCGATCATTTTCAGAATCAATCGTATCGAAGATTATACCAATCAAAACAAAAGAAAAAAAAAATTATAATTGTTTATCACTGTAACTCTGTCTAAACTGCACACAGTAGATTTATTGTACAACAGAGGGCAAAAAGAAGTAAAGAAATTTAGCCGACAGCGGAGGAGGTTGAGCCTTAAAGGTAGACCTGGCCACGGTCCCGGTCCGGTCCGGGTCCGGGTCGAAACCGCCGGGTCTGAGTTGACAAAATATCGACCCTTAATCGGTCCGCTCGTGGCTTCATGCCCGTTGGAATCCGGCCGGTCCGGCCCGTTCGTCCGGTCCGTTCAGTCCGAATAAATAAAAAATTAAAGAATGATGTAAATAATTAAAATAAAAAAATTTCACAATTAAACTTATAAAAACTCTATCAAATATTTCATTATCTCAATAAAAAATATATTACATCTTGGACTTAAATAAAAAAATCTATTACAATAAAAAAATCAAATACATTTCAATTTTCATTATATTCAATCAATTTCAGTCGTATTCGGTATTTTCTCCCGTCGTCGTAGTTCCGGATGTTCCTTCTATTTCGTCTTGGTCTTCTTCGTCACTTTTAATATGTTGAGTTCGACTTGCATTTTTTGACCAATCATTGAGTAAATATTGCGCTTCCAAATTTTCCGACCTTAAGCTAGAACGTCTCTCGTCCAATGTATTTCCTCCGATACTAAAAGTTTATTCCACCCGTGAAATGGACAAGCTAGAATTTCTTTTGTCATTATAGATAAGATTGGAAATATTTGAGTTCTTTACGATCACCATTTTAGAATGTCAAATTTTTCTTCATCTGCATCACTAAAATCAAAAGAAGTGGTAAAATAATTCTCAAGTTCCTGATTGGAACTTGAGGATCCTCATGGACGTTTAATCCGTTGCCTTAATAACAATTGTGCTTTAGTGAGTTTAGAAGTAATAATACTAGTTGTAGTGGAATGATGTATTTCATGTTCAATAGTTTGTTCACCATATTTAATGTTATATTCATTATAAATATCATGTAAATGAGTTTTAATATTAAACAAAATCAAAGGAATATTAGGAGCAGTTTCGGTGGTAATAGGGCTTAAAGATTCATAATATAATACTAACATATCTTGCAAATCATCTAATTTAAGTCTAGGATCTAAAACAAAAGCACATAAAAATATTTCATGAATATTTAAGAAATATTTTTCCCATTTTTCTTTCATTACATAAATACATTGAGATAAATAAGTATCATTTGATTGAATATGTTCATTAAAAATACATGCAATATTACAACAATGTGTTAAAACTAAATGTGAAGTTGGATAATAAACACCTGATAATTGGTCACTAGCATCACTAAAAACTTTTAAAATTTCACAAATACTAGTGCATATATTCCATTGATTTGAAAACAAATAAATATCACGTGATTGAACATGTTGATGAAAAAACATACATAATAAATCTTTGTATTCAAAAGTAGATAACAACAATTTATAAGTAGAATTCCAACGAGTTGGAACGTCACGTGCAAATCGTTTAGACTTCATACCATTTATTTTACAAAATTTTCTCCATTCTTTCATAACTTGAGGATGTGTCCATAAATAATGAATTACACTCCTAATTGGTTGAATATGTGATCCTAAATTTTTAAGTCTATCTTGAACACACAAATTTAAAATGTGACATGTACACCTAATATGAAAAAATCTTCCACCTATTGATGGTTTACATATATCAATAAGTTCACTAATACTAGAGGTATTTGCACTAGCATTATCAAAAGAAATTGAAAAAACTTTAGAAATTAGACCATATTCTTCTAAAATAACAAAAATAAGTTGTGAAATATTTTGTGCCGTGTGTGTTTCGTTAAAACATCTATATGCTAGTAATCTTTTTTGAATGTCCCAATTATTATCAATCCAATGACAAGTAATATCCATATATGAACAACTTTGCCAATAATCACTCCAAATATCGGAACACAAAGAAACTTTATTGTTTAAACTAGAAAATTCTTTAATCAATTTTTTTTTGTTCTAAGACTAATTTTAAAAGTGTACGTTTTAGAGTATTTCTTGGGATACGTTTAATAGAAGGATTTGCACTTGTAGAAAGTCAATTTTCAAAAGATAATTTATCACTAAAACTAAAAGAAAGTTGTTCAATTGCACAAAATTTAGCAGTTTCTTCTCTAAATCTAGTTTCGTCAAATTTAAAGAGTTTAGATTCGTTACCCCAACCCGATTGAGAAGAGAATGTCGGAATTTGAGTTTGAGAACGATCAATACCAATTTCCACCGTATGATTTCTCTCCACATGTCGAGTAAGGGTTCCGTAACCTCCTCCTTGTTGAAATTTGTAACATTTCGAACAATATTTGCATTTTGCTTGCATATCACCGGAATTGAGCGTTACTTTTTCGAAATGTTTGGTGAAGATATCGGATGCGGGGCGAGGCACTCGAGTTGGTCTTGTAGCCGTAGAACCCGCCATCGTACTGGATGTATTGCTCCTACTTTCTTGACTTTGATGATGATGACGTATTTGAAATTCATCACCGGAAATATCAAGATCATAGTCGCCGATATCGAATTGAGGTGAATCGCCGCCTTGCTCGAACTCGAACTCGGGCGGTGGTGGCATTATGCTCTTTCCCTTTCTTGCACCGGGCGCACCCTTACGACTTGATCCAGCTCCAGACATTTGTAAAAATATGACTTGAAAGTTGAGACTTGAAAGCAAATGAGGGAATGAGAATTAGAGAAGAGAAGTTGTGATTTGTGAAAAAATGAAAGGGAATGGAGGTGTATTTATAGGAAAAAAAACATAAAAAAATCCAACTCCATGAATCGTCCGCCGCTTTTTTGTTTAAAACGATGGACCCCGGTCCGGGCGCCGACCTTACGGTCGCTCGTTACACCACAATGACCACGAAATCATGGCCGTTGATCATCAACGGCCACGAAATCGTGGCCGTTAATTATTATTATTTTTTTAAATCGCCGGTTCGGTTCTTTTTCGGCTCGATTTTTAATCGGACCGGCTTATTAGCTGTCCGGCCATGGGTCCGTCAAACCTATCGTTGACGTTAGCTAACCGTTGACCACTATCCGGCGAAGTCGGGTCCGGGTTTGACCCGGACCTTGGGCGGGTCTACTTAAAGGGGGGAGGTGAGCACCGGCGTCAAGTGCCCGGTGAGGAAGCAGAGGAGGAAGGGCAACAACAGATTAATTAACTATAGTAGAACAATCCCGAGGCCGCTTCGCGCCCTCGTCTGACCTCTTCTCCTTCCCGACGAGCCAAGCTCCGATATCTTGGCTGCATGGTGAGTACAGTGCCCGATCTCTCATATCTTCCCTTCTCAGTTTGCTGAGTGCTCCTTCGTGGCAGCGATCTTTCGACTTCTTGTGGAAGAAAGGATTGCACTGCGATACGATAAAGGTGAAATTTTCATTGAAATACAGAACTCCTTGTGGATCCGCGTGAGGAGCATAGCCGCTTAAGGCGGTTAAGGATCCTTAAAATCATCGCTTGCATATCATCCTTTGTCTCTTCAACTAGAACAAGAGCCACGCTAATCTCGTCGACAATCTAAATATTGTTGATCTCGTCGATGAATAGAACCCTTCGAAAAGGTAAATTTCTTTCATTCAGCTTTATAGGATTTTTAGATAACATGCAATTGTTGCTCCTTTTTTCCCCTCAAATTTCTTATCATTAATCTCATGATTTTATTTTAGTATGTCTTTGTCTCTTGATAAACATAATACTATCGAATGTAGTTTGATATTAAATATGACTATGATAGTTGAACTTAAAGCAAAACTAAGTTAATTGACATCTAATTTCTCTGATTTTGATTATTTTGGGCTATACATTTAATGCTATAAGTATTCAAGCCCTCAATGAATGATATGTATTCTGTTTATTGCATCCCAACTGACTATTTCAATTTAATTTAAAACATTTAACTTGATAGCCATAATTTGTTGTCTATTTTCCCTTGGTCTATTTTTTATGGTTGAAAAAAAAATTGTACTTAAAATCCAAAATACATAGTAGTTGTAATTTTGATATCTTAGTTTGGTCCCAATATTTCAAAGGGTCAAGGTGGAACTCTCTCTTAAATTGAGTAGATAAGAAGCAACTCTATCACTTAGAAATTCTACGTTTTTTTGATTAATTTCTTTGGACTGAAAGTTCAAGCTATATTTTCTCCATAAACTAGGAAAAAAAAAATCTAAAGTGAAATCTATTTCTTTATAATTGTCATTGGCTGAGGAAGTTAAGGCAACTGGGTTACTCCATCATTATGAAATGATAGAAGAGAAAAAAAAGTTATCAAGTTTAGCTATGTTATAATATTAAATATTCAGTTATTAAGTATGATATGGTGCATCCAGTCAAGTATTGTTAGACATGATGAAATATTTTCTTTGGTTTTGTTATTTTACATCCCAAAATTTTTTTTTAGACAACTAAAGGCACTAATGAATCACTTAGGAAATTATACCAAAGAAAGTGAAGACACCATTGATAGTATCAGCCTGAAGGAAAAATTCTCTCTTCATGAAAGCAGTTCATGCGTATGTTGTTGTTGTTTATTCGTATTAAGTTCATGCTCTATCTGTTGGCTAATATTACTAATTGACTTATTCATAATTATACCCTTATCTTTTGGATATTGAATTTAGTGGACAATCATCGGCTCTCAAATTCTCTTTAGGATATGACAAATAAACAAGATCAATGAATGACAACACAATTTACAAATTTAGTAGGAAAAAATAACCGTTAGAATATATCAATTATCATCCAAATGATATCGAAATGAGACTATACATAGATGTTCTTTTTCTTTCTTTTAGAAATTTGCAATAACTAGTTATATTCATTCTTATTATGAAAGTAATGTTAAGTTAAAATTCACAAATACTCAATATTTTAATGAATTTCTTATTTAAGATCCAAAAAAATTACATGATCTTATGATTTTTCTTCTTAACATGCCATTAATGAGTCATCCTTGTATGCATAGATCAAAATGCTTTAGTACTGTCTGTTATCTATCTCCTTTTTGTTACTCTACTTAATCTACTGTTGTAGCCTTAGGGTAATAAGGCTTATTGTTGGGATTACTGATATAGCTGATATGTTTTAATTAAGAAAAAAAAAATGCTATGGAGTGATTCATTTATCTCATGATATATATAATCAAGAAAATAAATGTTTCATTTAATTATAATAAAACAATAACAAAACATCTAAAAACTAGTTGTATTTGGATTAAAAACTTAATATATATATCTTTGTGAAAATTGAGTTCACAGTACTTCGTTGTTTTTAATTTGGCATGGAATGATAGAAAATATACTCATAGATAGAGTAAAAAAAGTAAATCAAATGTATTTTAGATTTATCAAACTTAAGTATAGGAATAATAAATTTTGTGTTTTATTGATATAAACTAGATTTATATGTGTTACCAATTGCTGTAACTTTGATTTGTTTATTTTTAGTTAAGCATGATGTCCTACTTTATTCTCCCATATTACAGTTATGATGTATTCTTCATTTTTACCTTTACAAATCAGTCTTTCGCTGGAATAATAGATAATGAAGTTGAGTGAGCCAAGATGGAAGAGAACAGGTTTTGCAGATATTGCTTGTGCAAATCCCATGTCCAAAATAGTTCTTCAATTGCAAACTTCTCTAAAGCAATCGAAGAGTAATGCAACTTTATCTGGCTCCATGGTTTATCTGAAAGTAAAATTAGAGGTTGGCGAGTTGCTTGAGCAAGCCTCATTTGGTGTATCATGATTGTGTGTAGTTCAACTCAATCCAGCATAGTCTTTTTATATGTATCATGCTCTAAAATGCATCAAGATTGTGAGAGATGATGAAACTCCTATGGACGAATTAGAGTTATGGAAAATTTTCACTTCCCAAAGGAAAGGGTTCCTGAGTTCTACAAGGTATATTCTTATTTAAGATCCAAAAATTAAGTAGTTCGCTTGAGAACTAATTATGGTGTAGACTTCATGGCTTACAGGCATCATCCTACACTTGTCCATGCTGAATATGCGGTGCTTGTTATACCTGAGAAAGATTGCAATTAAAGAATTGTTCGTCTAAGTTCATGGCTTAGCCTTTTTTTTTGCCCTCTTCGCCTAAGTGGCTTAGTTGCCAAGACATTATTAATTCTCTATATTATGAGTAATTGCAATAGCAATGAGAGTTCAACAAGTTGCTTGGAGAAATTCACTGTGACAGAGCAAATAGTTAGACGCTAGATTCCTGCAAAAGTTGGAAATTTGTCCAACTAGTAGTCTCCTGTCATTCATCCCAGGGTTGCGGCGAGAGAGAGGGTAAATCGCGGGGGGACAGGATCCCTTGACACGGTGGTAAGGCAGAGGGGGGCCATCTGAAACCAGGAGAGATTTTAGACCCCTCTCCGGAATCGATCCAAGACGCTGGATTTTAGACGAGAAGGTTAGAACTTTTTATTAGATGATTCTCGTCTCGAAAAATTGATAGTTCAAGTCTTTTTTGCTTGTGACTATGTAGTTCACCTTGGCTTTGAATACTGTAAAACATCTTAGCGCTGGAGTAAGTTCTGAGAATTTACAAGGTCAATATACCCAATTTTATTGAAGGTGCTAAATTCTGCATTTCATTATGTTGTTTTGTTTTTCATAAACTCCTATCTCCTTAGAATGACTCTGAATCATCAGATTTTTTTACCTGATCCATCACTAAGATGTTTTGAAGATGGTTCTGTATGTCGAGTTCAGTTTCTTTTAGTTTGTTGCTAGAAGTTTATTTGTAGTTTATGTTGCATGGATACTGGATACACCTTGGCTTTTCTGTTTATGATATTCCTAAAAACAATTGTTTTTTAGGCTTTTTATTACAAGATGTTATTACAATAAGACTGCAGCGTTTGGTTACTTTGGTATGGAATAATATAATGAAATTTGTAATGTAGTCAAAGTTTATAATATAATGTATTATATTATATTACGGTGTTTGGTTAGTGATCGATATATAATTTTTAATTATAAAAATTATTATATTCTTTTATTTGATATCTATTATTTATTTTAAGAAATATAATTTCTATAATTATAAAATAATAAAAATATCCCTATAGTTTTGTTTGAATATAATAAAAAATCTTAGTTGATTCCTTGTGACTGTCATCACCATCGTCGATACTCGATTGCTCGTCGCCAGTCTCCGATAGCCACGGTCGTTGACTGATACAGGTGGTGATCGACGACTATTGATCGCCGACTGACGATCAACAACCTATGATCGGTAATCGACGACCGACCAACGGTCCTCGGGTGCCTATCGTCGATTGTCAACCGGTCGTCGGTCGTCGATCAGTCCCCCACCGTCGACCAGTCGATCGTCGCCCACTGGGCGACCGTCGACCGATGGTTGGTCATCGATCGATCATCGACAGTCGCCGTCGGCGGCAGCCGAGAATTAATAAGAAAAATAAAAGAAGGATATATTTGTCATGATAAATATTGAATCCGTAATGTAATCAAATTACATAGTATTTCCTTTATAATTCAAATTACGAATTTTTTCTCCTCTTTATAATCACATTATTTTACATTATATTTTTAAAATTATGCCAAATAAGTTAATCCATCTTGCAATGTAATCTTGATTACATTACGCGATTGATTATCCTTCACCAATCGTGCCCTAATTAATTTTTAGGTGCAGAATCATGTCAAATTAGCATGTTCAGTGATGACCTTAATCAAGTGATTTATCTTTATGGTATTCAAGCTATTATTCACATGTATTTCTAGCAGAAAGCAAAACTAAGGTGGTGTTTGGTTGGAGGGTTTGAAATGAGGGAATGAGAATGATATATGGTGTTTTGTTAATAGATTTGGGATTGAAATTTGGGAATGATATCTAGATATTTGGGAATCGACGAAACCCGACCTAAATGGCGGGTTTGAGAATGAGAATGAAAATGATAAATGATCACGATCGCCGGCGACCGACGGCTCGACCTGCGGCCGTGGGTGCGGCGACCATCGCGCAATAACGGATGGCCGTCGACCTATGGCGGCAAATCATCATCGATCGGCGTTCGACGTTCGGCGACCGACCAGGCAATCGGTGGTGCGCGAGCAATCGCATGGCCGGTGACCGGCGCCCGCGATGCGATCGTCGGCCGCGATCAACGCGCCCGTCGATCGATGATCGTCGACAGTCGATGGTCGCCAACACCGGCACCGATCGCCAACGTCGATCGACGATGGACAGTCGGCAATCGCCGACAACGATATCGACGTAGTCTCCGCTTTCATTCCCAACTTATAAACCAAATAATATTATTGGAATGACTAAACCCATTCCCATTCTACCCTACTATCAAATCAATTTCCATTCCCATTTTCAAACCAAACACCACGTAAATGATTGAAGGGGGATTAAAGTTCAAATCGAATAGGATTACCTGCATGTGTGATAAACTTGTTTATTTTACAACGGAATATTTCTCTAAGAAATATCCACCAAGATGGTAGACATTACTGTCAGAATTTCTCAGATTGAAAGTTTTTAAACCACTTAACCAAAACTACTCTGGAGAAAAGCCTACAAGCGAAGCAAATTGAGGGATGGACGCTAACTTTGTTAGCTCAGCGTGGGAGAGAGGCTTCAGTAATTGTTCTTGAGATCGACTGTCTATTGGTTAAGCAACGGGTGGGCAGTTATCAGCATCCTGTGATGTATCGACGTCGGAAGGCGGCATGTATTGCCACATTGGGTAGCCGGGGAAGCCGATGAAAGGGACCATGAGCTTGTGTCCTGGTGCTAGTCCTTGGGCAGCAAAGGGACTAGGCATTAGAGGAGGTTGAGGTGCATAGCTTGGTATTGCATTCAGAAGCTTTAGTTGCTGCTCGAGACTTTCCTTCTCTGCCTTTAGCCTCTGCTTCTCGTCCCGAAGCTCATTCTTCTCATCCTGCTTTTCATAAGCATATCGAACGTGATGCCAAACCAAAAGTAACATGATAATAATAAAAAAGAACAGAAAACAAAAACAATTTCCAAAAAAGAATTATACGAAAAATATTAACGACATTAAAGACCTCTAATTCGTGCCGTAAAACTAATATCCTAATTAGTGGTTATATAACTCAAGTGATTGCATTTGAAGCTTCATACTAAAAAGCAAGTCTTTAGGTAGTTCTTTAAGATGGTAAAAGACAGATAGAGATTCCACAGAATTATCGATGGCACATAGACAAATGGAGATATATGTAACTCCCAAAGAGAACAAACCTTCAATTCTTTGATCTTTTCCAGCAGCCTTTCATTTGAATCCTTCAGCTTCTGTGCTTCACTGCGTAGTTGAGTCACCAGTTGAGCAGCATCACTTAAAATAGCAGCTTTGTCTGTCTTTGGTGGATTCTCACAATCAAGAACCGAGCTTAATTCCAAGAACCTTAAATTGAGAAAAGATCAAAATCTGGAGGCATGTCTGGAAAGGACTCCAAAATTATATATATATATATATATATATATAAACAATCTGGAAGCAATGACAAAACTAACCTGTTATTTAACCTTTCCCTTCTCATCTTCTCCTTACAGGCTTTGGAGGAAGGTTTACTAGAGGTCTCTGATCTCACACTGCAACTCATGAAATGCTTAGCAATTACGAAACCAACAGAACAGAGTATAATATAACCTATAATTTAAGGATCCTAAAACTCGATCTGTAAACTCAGGATGAAGGCCTAACCGCTTTGCGGAGCCAGATTCTCTGAAACCACCAGAATTTAAAAAGGAGTTATCAATATCCACACTGTAAAAGAAAAACAATGTCAAACTATAACAGTAAAAATTTAATGTAGATATTAAGACGAGACGAAATTATCAGTAAAAGGATAAAATTGTGAGGCCTAGCCTATTGTTTCTAGTCGTTTCAAAATATATTACGCAGGTTTTCCTATTTGGAGGAGCGGCAGAGGACAAAGAAGAAGAAAGAAAGAATCAAAGAGAGCAGAGGAAAGAAGTGACCTTCAAACCACAGAAAAGTCTAGCAGGCATTTACAATGACTTTGATATCTTCCATTTGCTCCTAAAATACATATAGAACAAGCACGGATTGCCGCAATCTTAAAATCATGCACAAATAGATCAGGTTTATCGGTGACAAAATCAATCAGAAATTGAAATTAAAAGAAAAAAAACCGTCTATGCAAATAAGAAACAAAAAAGGTCTTATTTTTCGAAGAGAAGAAGCAAAGCTTCTGTTCCGATCGCCAAGAGAACGAAACCCCGCGTGCCCAAAATTTGAGTACCTGGTGTTGGAAATAGGCTCGACGCCTCGGCTATCCCAATAAAACCCGCCATTGTCGGCTGCGAAATCGGCGCCGGCGTCGGGGATGTCGTCGATCAGCGGGCAATCGAGGAACCAATTAGCGTTATCGGAGGAGCCCATCCTCGTATTCGTCTCCCGACACCCAGATTTCTGCCGAAGGGTTCCGGCAACAACGCGCCGCCTCCTTTCCTTTCGTTGATCTGTCTCGCCCGCCTCTTCGTCGTCGTCTTGAGGTTGCGTCGGCGAAAAAAGTAGAATTTTTAGGGATTGTTTTAGGGTTCGTTTTTTGATGAGTGAGGCTGACGTGGCTTGATGGTATAGGCGGAAGTCTATCCAATGCGATTCTGGTCCCACTCCAGCGTTACATGGCTTAAATAAAAAAAAACAAAATAATAAATAAAATCCATCATTATTCTGCGATTGTATGGAATATCAAATTTTTTCCCACAATATTTTAAACATGTTAAATCCATCTGTTAAATTGCTGACGTGTCAAAATAACAGGTCAATGTGTTAGTCCAACTTAGAGCATCCGTATCTCATTAAAAAAATATGAGGTTCATTGACACATATTTATTATAATAATATATTTTTTTTATTCACATTATTTTTAATATTAATATTCATTAATTATGACTCTGTTTATTCAATTATTTTAAAATTATATTATATTAAATAAAAATATTTTAAAATATTAAAACTATTTTTAATAATAATCTTGTTTTTTAAAAATAATTTTATTATTTTAAAAAATATATATTTAAACAAACGCATTCAATTCTTTGAACACTCCTTCACAATACTATTAACATCAAATGAGGTATTATAACACCCCTATTAATAGCGTTGTGGATGCTCATAATAGACAGACAGTTGCCAACTCAGCCTAATCTCCTCTTTTAGCTAATTATTTGAATATACAAAATGATACATTATTTTAAATATAAAAAATGAGTTATCTTTACTATTTTTAAAACATAAAATCAATATTTTAATTAATTGAACTCGAAAGTTAGATACTCCGGAGTTTCAATTTTTTTTTTAATAAACAAACTTAAATAAACTTGAAGTCAATCAATAAGTTTTTAGATGCTTAAGCTCCGTCCATTTACACTAAACGGCGTTCAAAATTTGTTTATTTATTTATTAAAAATCTTATCTAATTTGAAGTAGAATTCAAATTTATTCATAAATAATATTCACGATACTTGAGGATCGATTGACGAGGTTAAGGAGAAACGAATCGTCTTTTGTACCAATAATATTTATAAATATTATTATTAATGTAATATTATTAAAATTCATATTAAATTTTTATTTATTCGTAAAATTTATATTATTAGTTATTTTTAACGTATTATGAATGGGAAGATTTTTCACATATAATTTTTTTTATAATTAAATTGTATATAAATTTTTTTATAAATTATTTATTAATATGATTCATAAATATTGATCATCCGCAAAGGTTGGAATCCGTAAATTTAACGACTCCTATTGGCCTGTCTTATGACAATTGCGAGAGAGATAAATTACGAAGAATCCTATAAGCTTTGATGTGGGAGCAAGATACATGAGATCATCTGAATCCAGAAAATTTTTTTAAACCTCCTACAAAATTGATCCTTATTTTATCCGTAAATTTCGTTATACTTTAACTATCACGTCGTCTCCGTAGGAACTATAAATGAGCTCATTAATATTTAAATTTATTTATTTTATAATTCTCCTTACTAATGAATCTTAATTTTTGAGAATCTCGTTGACTTAGACCGGTACGATAAGTTTAAAAGAGAGCTTCAATCAATCCTTCTGATAACAGACAGGATCTGACCGTTTAAATTGTTACGATCTGACGGCCAGTATTAGGATCAGTGTGCTAGTACCTCATTGGCCGACTCCGTCCTTTTCGCTAGCCTATAAATAAGAAGCGAAGCCCAAATAAAACTTAAATCGAAATTATTGCCTCAGGAGTCCCAAATCCGGTTCCCTCGTTCACCCGTCCGCCGAATCCAGGCCCCATACTACCACTACGTCGTCGTCGCCGCCGTCGCTATGGCTGGAAGAGGGAAGGCAATTGGCTCCGCCGCGGCGAAGAAGGCCACGTCGAGGAGCAGCAAGGCTGGGCTTCAGTTCCCCGTCGGCAGGATCGCCCGATTCCTCAAGGCCGGTAAATACGCCGAGCGCGTTGGCGCAGGCGCCCCCGTCTACCTAGCTGCAGTCCTCGAGTACCTCGCTGCCGAGGTGTGCATATGCTTTATTTTCCCCCTCTTCGGTCTGTTTTAATCTTCGCATCTTGTCCCTTTCGTTGGCTTTGGTTTTTTCCCCTTTCTTCTTCGAGTATTATTGATCCGCGGATTTTCTTAACGTTTTGTTGAAATTGCCTTTCTTTTTCTTTCTAAAGCATAGAGTTTGATGATTTTCGTCTCGGCGATTAGGTTTTGGAGCTCGCTGGGAATGCTGCAAGAGACAACAAGAAAACTAGGATCGTACCGAGGCACATTCAACTAGCCGTGAGGAACGACGAGGAGCTCTCTAAGCTGCTGGGAGAAGTCACCATCGCGAGCGGCGGTGTGATGCCTAACATCCACAATCTCCTTCTTCCTAAAAAGGCTGGATCTTCCAAGGCGGCCGCTGCCGATGAGGACTGAAAGGCTGGGAAACTTCTGCTTTAGGGGTTCATCGCCGCTCGAATGCCACGTACCACGGATTTGTAATTTTCATGTTTATTTGTTTTTTTTCTTCTTCTTCCGACTTTTGTACCTTTAGGATTGTAACATCTGGAATTGTTTAATATCGAGCTTGGTCATCCTTCAAATTTCGGGCTTCGCAGGCAATTTGCTAGTGAACATGTGAGAAATCTCATGCCAATTTCTTATTTTTCTAGTCAGTGGCACTGATTTGTTTCTGCTGCTCGAGGCCAAGCTAACAATTACTTGGAACTCTCATGAATTTCTGAAACTGCATCTTTACAGTGACAGTTAATAGTTCATACTTCACGGTTCAACTGTGTCATTTGTTGCTTCGTAAGAGCACAAAGCTTGAATAATCAGTTCCTTCAACTTGGAACTGAACTGATAGTAGTTTCCAGGGTTGCAATTTTCAGTATTTTGCTCATACTGTCTGACTGCATCTTGCGTTCGGTATTAATCCTCCGTAGGCAACTCGAGCAAAAGTACTCGGTCAGAATTTGCTGAATGTGCGACCATTAAAATATCTGTAGACAGCCTCAAATTTCTCCTAAAGATCCATTACAATCAGGGCATGCACAATTATAAAAAATGGGAACATTCGTTACCCTTTGGTCCCTGATCGCAGGAAATAATCGCTGTTGGGGATCAGGAGTGGGACTTGCTGGTGGAGCGCCATGGAGGCAGGAATTTGACCTTCAACTGATGCGAGCTTTGGTCTCGGGTGGCAGTGCATTGTGGGGACTCATTACCATCGGAAGTCTTGCAATGTTACTCTTCAAAGGTACATCAGACATGGAGGTTAACAAAGCATGATATGGCTTGCTGGAGATACATGTTCTTCTTTACTTGTTTACTAATCGGACCCTTCTTCTGAAGAACCTGCAGGAACAACGGCGCTAAGAATTGCAGTTCCAAACAACTGTATATCAACCAAATAAAATGACCTTCACACAGACTGTAAGCTTCCAATGTGAACTATGCTAGCTTATTTCATCAATTAATGAGCTACTTTTTTGATGTTCATGGATTCAAATAACAAATTCTTAATAGGTTACACTCATATTCATTAGTTGCACGAAAGGTTATTTAATTCACTCCATACCATAATTTTAAACTACTTGAATCACAATAAAATGGCAAGGAAAAGACAACTCACTGAGTTCCTTAAATTGTTTCCTTTAAGCATCTAACAATATTTAATAGTTCAACCTCATCCAAAATCCAAATGAATGCAGAAAAGAAATGTGGCGTTGTAATTTAACTCAACCCATAAAATCATGAGCTTAAGCTGATGGCAACACAACATTTACGAGTTCTTCAGCCATCAGTACTAAAGATCTGGAGCAAAAGATGGATAGTTAGAACTCCAGTACGTCAAGCTTATTAATGGAAAATCTAGTAAAACAACACCTAGAGGAAAAAAGCAATCAAACAAATTTCATTGGAATACAAATAATTAAAGAGATAACGGTCAATATTTTCAGCAAAACAGGATTTGTTAAGACATAAAAGTTGCAGCTTATACAAGTGTACTTGATAGGAATAATTGGACTAGTCCCCTAAGAATGTAGAAATCAATATGGAAATTTTAAAAATGATCCAAAAACACTGACGAAGCATCACAAAACAACTATAAATAAATGAAATATAAACTAAATGTCAGATTGACATAAGGATCCATCAAGTTTTAACCGAATTATAATACAGAGAAACATATTTTTAATATCAGGTAGCTTCTTCAATAAATAAACATAGTACCTCTATTAGACGAGCATTGGATCGTATATAAGAAAATAAATAAACTTAGGCCTCAGAAATGTATGCTGTTGTCATATTAAATGCTGCTTACCCAAGTAGGTTCTCCCTGGTACTAGGGATTCTCCCTGACACCCGAGCTTGATTCCACAGGACATCCATTTTGCAGACAAATCATCCTTGGCATAAGATAAAATGCTTGCATTCAATTACCAAAAGATGCATCAGTGTAAAGAAATGAACAAACATTAGTGACAGTAAAGCAACAGCTCCCAAACAACAAAATTTTGATAGCTCATATAATGCAAACAGTGACAATTTTTGGACGAATCCAAACGAATACATACACGAGTCTATTAAAATATAAAAATAGGAAATCGAAATATAAAGCCTCAGAAGATCCAGACATGTCATCTGAATGCAGCAGCTACACGAGGTTCACCCTGCAAAACAGGGACTTGGAGCCCTCTGCACCTCCATAATTTGGATGTGTCATCACAGGCTTCTTATTAAATATAAATAAATTATAATTTTAAATCTGCAAATCCAAGAACAAGTAGGGCAAGTCATAAATGAGTCTATTAAAAATTAGATGATGTTCAGAAACAACGTTATGGGATAACAGAATGCAATCAAGAAAACAACAAGCCGATCAAATTCCAAACAACTCGAAAGATCATAAATAAATAAATTTAACCGTCACATTGACGCAGATCAGATGTAGAAAAATCGACAGAACTGCAACATTGAACGGCAGTTAAATCTAGCAAGCATTGGGGCTTCGATTTTCACGGGATGCCTCAGAGAATCCCCGGGGTGCACCGTGCAGCATCCTTTTATCCCCCCACCGAAACTCCGAAGGATCAGCCAAAAACAAATTTTAAAACGGAGAGCATTTTTTGCAAGGAACAAATGGACGACGTTAACATGCAACAAACAGGAATCCTCGAAAAAAAATCACAAGAAATCAAACAAGAGCAAGAGAAAGGACAAACAAACGCAGAAGCTGTGGCATCGTCACGAAGAGTAGAGATTTCGCCACCAATATCAAAAGCCCTAATCTATAAGCGGAGAAGAGGATTGATGGAGATCACGTTATTTATATAGGACAAGTTGAAAACCCGAACCAAGGATTGGACCATTGCGTCAGCAGGTATTGGTAACCCTGGCGCCGTTTCGTTGCAGTTTGGAGATCCAACGGCTAGCATTAATTGTAGCCCGATTCTTGAACGTGATTTAGTCCAATAAATGAATTTGTTTGATACGATAATCAAGTCAAACCGAGTCAAATTTAAAATTAATTAAGCCATTGAAAAATCTGTTCATGGTTGATTTTTTTTTTTTGAGTTTGAATTTGAATTGAGATTGACTTGTTTAATGAGTATCCAATTTCATTTGATTTATTTAAACATTATCAAACTTTTAAGTTAAACTTATTTGTTTATTTAAAATTTTACTAATTTAATCTTAATTTATAAGTGAGTACAAATAAATTCAAAAATAATTTTAAAATAGTATAATTATAAATCGGCTTGTTAATATTTATGATTATTGTTTACGAATATTGTTCGCGAATACTGTTTACGAATATTAATAAATCGAACACATATGTGTTTAAATTTATTTATTTAATTTATCAAACTGTTTAAGCTTGTTTATTAATTGACTTTAATGCATATTGAACGAACATAAATGAGTTCTTACCGAGTCGAACACCAAACTTGTTCGTGAATGCTTGATTCGTTTACGGCCCTAGACATGAATAAAGTTTTTCGACTCGGAGCATCTTATCTACGATTCGATCCATTTATATCAGTTCCGCTTCGTTAGGGATCCGAAAAGTTTGGATCCGCTTTGATTGTCTAGATATATTTACGAAAGCAGATGCCCTAGTCTGGTCTTCTCTGTTCAGCTTATCCGTCGCCCGCTCGAGCTGCTGCGACGCTATCATCGCCGTGTGCCTTCTCCACGGGCTTCTGCCATCCGACGATTCTGAGGAAGGTAATATATCGTTAGATAATTCTTGTACCTTCAACCATCGTTAAACCATACAATTTTGTGCTTATGAAGCAAATCTTAGTAACCTCCAAGCTTTGATGGATGTAGTCGCTAATCTTTTCGAAGTTCTCTGTTTCTTTCTCTCCAATATCTCTTTATTTTGTCATATATTAGTTTTTCTATATTTATTATTTGTTCCTATTGCTTTTTTTTAAAGAAAAAATTAATTAATGTTCTATTCTCAGTACTGTTTTCATGAAGAGATAATTTTTTCATCGGGATGATACTATGAATGGTGTCTTCATGAGTGTCTTTAACCGTTTAAATTTTTTTTTTTGGAACGTAAGATAACAAAATCAAAGAAAATATTTCATCATGTCTAACAATCCTTGACTGAATGCAATATATCATATTTAATAATTGAATATTTGATGGTAGAATATAGTGAAACTTGTTCACTTTTTCTATTGTTTTATATTGATGGATAACTCTTTTGCCTTAACTTCCTTAGCCAACTAAGAGAGAGTTTCGTTCTAACGTTTTGAAATATTGATACCAAACTAAGATAATAAAATTACAACTACTAGATATTTTGGATCTTAACTATATTTTTGCAATATTTTTTAATCATAAGAAATATACCAAGGGAAAATAGCCAGCAAATTATGACCATCAAGTTAAATATTTTAAATTAAATTGGAATAGATAGTCAGGATGCAGTAAACAGAAGGAATAAATTGAATATAGAATACTACATATTGTTCATAGAGGGCTTTAACGCTTAGAACATTAAATGTTAAAAAAAAACAGTCCAAAATAATTAAAACAAGAGAAATTGGATGTCAATTAATTTATTTTTGTTTTAAATTGAACCATCATAGACATATTTAATATCAAATCGGATTTCGATAATGTTATATTTATTATGAGATGAAAACTTACTGAAATACTATTCACGACATTAATGAAAAAAAAATAGAAAAAACAACAATTGCTTAATATCAAAAAATCATATAAAAAGGATTGAAATAAATTTACCTTTTAGAAGGGTTCTGTTCGTTGAAGAGATCAACAATACTTAGATTGTCGACGAGATGAGCGCGACTCTTCTTCTAGCCGAAGAGATAAAGGATGATATGCGAGCGATGATTTTAGGGATCCTTTATTGCCTTGAGCGACTCTACTCCTCAAACAGATCAGCAGGGGTTCTGTATTTTGATGAAAATTTCACCTTTATCATATTATAGTGTGATCCTTTCTTCCTCGAGAAGAAAAAAGATTGCCACCACGAAAGGCGCTCAGCAAACTGAGAAGGGAAGAGATGAGAGATCAGACGAGGTGTTGGACTCACCGTGCAACAAAATATCGGAGCTTGGCTCGTCAGGAAGGAGAAGAGGTCAGATGAGAATTCAAAGCGACGCCGAAATTGTTCGCCTATAGTTAATTATGCCTATAATATTCTTTTTCAGTCACGTTGATATTTTCCTAGTCATTCGATTGAAGTTTGGACTCTTCGTGCTCGTTGGATGTTGCCATCAACGTGGAGAACAAATAACGACATGCGTGTTGGTGTCAAAATTCGTCTGTTGCTGCCCTTCCTCTATTTCCTCGTCAGCACTCGCCTCCCTTCTTCAAGGGTTAACCTCTCTTGCCCACTAAATTTCTTTGCTTCTTGCCGTCTGATGTGCAAAAACCTATTGTGTGTAGTTTAGACGGAGTTGCAGTGATAAACAACTATAATTTTTTTGTGAAAACTTATACAGGAAGCAAAAAATGTCTCTCACTTGTGAGGTTTTGTCAATCGATTTTATAGTCAATACGAAAAATATAAATTATAATATCTTTGAGATGAATAAAAGGAAGAAGTAAGATAGATTTCGTCTAGTAAAATTTAATCCTTGCCTTACACTGAGAGTAATTTATCTCCTAACTACAAAATTGTCTCGTGAGGATTTTGTTAAAGTTAATATGATGCACTACAAAAAAAATACAACAAATGGTGACTGAATAAATCCGTTACTATTTTTTTGGTGCTTAACGACGAAAATTTATATCCGTCGTTAAATTTGTGACTAAAATAAAATTTTGTCATTAAATTTAGTGACGGAAAGAAAATTCTGTCGCTATATTTAGCAACAGAAATAAAATTCTATCTCTAAATTTTTCTAAATTTAGCGATGAAATTTTATTTCCTTCACTAATTCGAGCATCGACCAAAAAAATTGTGACGGATTTATTTCATCACTATTTGTTGTATTTTTTTAGTGCATCATATTAACTTTAACAAAATTCTCATGGGACAATTTTGTAGTTAGTATGAGATAAATTGCTCTCAGTGTAAGGCAGAGATTAAGTTTTACTGGACGTAGTTTGTCTTTACTTCTTCCTTTTACTCATCTTAAAGATATCATAATTTATATTTTTCGTGTCGACTATAAAATCGATTGGCGGAGTCTTAGGAGTGAGTCACTTTTTGCTCCTTGTATTAGCTTTCACAAAAAGATTGTAGTCGTTTATCACCGTAACTCTGTCTAAATTGCACACAATAGGTTTTTGCACAGGAGAGGGCATGATAAAGCAAATAATTTTAGCGGGCAACAGAGGAGGTTGGCCCTTGAAGGAGGGAGGCGAGTGCCGGTGAGGAAGCTGAGGAGGAAGGGCAGCAGTAGATTGATGAATTTTGACACCGGGCACGCGTGTCGTTATCTGTTCTCCACGCTGACGGCAACATCCAACAAGCACGAAGAGTCTAAACTTCAATTGAACGACTAGGAAAATATCGACGTGGCTGAAAAATAATATGATAGGTATAATTAACTATAGGCGAACAATTTTGACGTCGCTTCGAGCCCTCGTTTGACCTCTTCTCCTTCACGGCAAGCTCAACTCTGATATTTTGGCTTCACGATCAATCCAATGCCTTGTCTGATCTCTCATCTCTTCCTTTCTCAGTTTGCTAAGCACCCCTTCGTGGTGGCAATCTTTCGGCTTTTCACAGAAGAAAGGATCACACTGCGATATGATAAAGGTGAAATTTTCATCGAAATACAGAACACCGTGCGGATCCGAGGAGTAGAGTCGATAAAGGATCCCTAAAATCATCGCTCGCATATCATCCTTTATCTTTTTAGCAAGAAGAAGAGTCACGCTGATCTCGTCGACAATTTAAGTATTGTCGATCTTTTTGACGAACAGAACCCTTCTAAAAGGTAAATTTATTTCAATCAACTTTATATGATTTTTAGATATCATGCAATTGCTGCACTTTCCCAATTTCTTGTCACTAATCTCATGAATTTTATTTCAACAAGTTTTCTTCTTCTGATAAACATAATACTATCGGAATCTGACTTGATATTAAATATGCCTATGATAGTTGAACTTAAAGCAAAACTAAGTTAATTGACATCCAATTTCTCTGATTTTGGACTATTTTTTTGAGCATCTAGTGTTCAAGCCCTCAATGAATAATATGTATTCTGTTTTCAATTCGTTTCTTCTGTTTACTGCATCCGGACTGCCTATTCCAATTTAATTTAAAACATTTAATTAGATGGTCATAACTCGTTGCCTATTGTCCATTGGTTTATTTCATGTGATTAAAAAACAATGCAAAATTATATTTAAGATCCAAAATATTTAGTAGTTGTAATTTTGATGTCTTAATTTGGTCTCAATATTTCAAAGGCTCAGGATGAAAAATCTCTCTTAAACTGAGTAGATAAGAACCAACTCTAGATGAAAAATCTCTCTTAAACTGAGTAGATAAGAAACAACTCTATCATATAGAAATTCTACATTTTTTGGTTAATTTATTTGTACTGAAAGTTCAATCTATAGTTTATCGAGAAATCAAGAAAAAAAAATCTAAAGTGAAATTTATTTTTTTTATAACTGTCATTGGCTGAAGAAGTTACAAAAGAGTTACTCCATCATTATGAAATGACAGAAGAAAAAAAGCGAGTATTGAATAAGGCCAATAGTGAAGCATCATCAACGGCTGGAAATAATAAAGAAAAGGAAAAGCAAGAGGCAGAAACAATAGGCGAGTAGGTTTGAGTGGGTTCTTTTTCTTGCTTGATATGTTTTATCTTAGTGGTTTTACAAAGTCTAAGTACTAAATATTGGAACATGACTATGATTTGTGTTGGCTCTAGTTGTGTATAAGGGAGATGAATTTGTTGTAATGCGAACAAATAGAATATATAAGAGAGATGAATTTGTTGTAATGCAAACAATTTACATTGACAAGAAACTCTCACTGTTTTATTCAAATTCAAAAGCCCTTATTTTGAATTTGAGAGATGGTAGCTTATCTCTTAGTGGGTTGATATCCATTATAACTAAGGATAATCTTCGAGAGAGTTCAACAAGTCATTCTTAGTTCTAACGGTAGGTATCAACAATACCAATTATATATCATATATATAACTATCATATTATGTTATCAACTAATTAAATCTTTGCATAAAATATTAGGTTGTTAACTTATTAACATATATACATCATATGCATATCACCTAATTATATCTCTATCCACATTAATCTTGGAGAGAGTTCAACAAATTAATGCTTCAAATTAAAGGACCCATTAATCATGATATTGTCTTAATATGGTTCGAACACATCTAATTGCTAGCCAAGCTTGGAGATAGTCCAACAACTCAAACTAGAAATTAAACTTTGGTTCTTACCATATAAATATTAGACTGAATCTCCATGGTTCGAACATATTCAATGTCAAGTTAGGCTTGGAGATAGTCCAACAACCCAAACCTGAATATGAACTTAGTTCTAACCATATTAATGGAAGGGGGTTAACCCTAATATTTGTACAAGGAATTTCAAGCTATCCTAGGTCTCATCAATTAACTACAAGGTAAGCCTATGTATTTTGTAAACAATTTACATGGCTAGCTTACACATACAATCATATTAACTACAAGGTAAGCCTGTGTTTTATAAACAATTTACGTGGCTAGCCTACACATACAGTCATATTAACTATAAGGTAAGCACATGTGTTTTATAAACAATTTACATGGCTAGCTTACACATACAATCATATTAACTTAAAGACAATCATGCATTGTATTGTAAACTAATTAACAACACTAAAGGTTACATTAAGAAATAATTTCCAAAAATGTGTATGTGGGCCAACCATTGGTTGCACATTCCGTCATCCAGAATTTGGCACATAGAATGTGCAGCCTATTCCAACACATGAATCATCTATGCTCTAGCCTCATGCCATGTGGCCAACACCTTTGGTGCTTTTAGGTGCATTCTTGGAAAGTTACAATCATGCATATACTATAATCAATCATTATATGCATACAAAACTAACTCTACAATCATATGATCTATGTTAAAACACAAGGTGGCTCTGATACCATTGTTGGAAAATATAGACTGCATTCATAATGCCTTCGATTCCACTTCGTGAGAACTCAGGGATGAACGCGCAGTGGAAACATGATAAAACAATAAAATTCCACATCCCATAGATCCCTTAGCCAGGAATACTTGTTTTTGGCATAATCATAAAGAAAGAGAGTTAAAGAAAGAGATCATACCGTTAAGATTCTTTCAAATATGTAGAAATCAAGGGCAAAACTAACAAGCCTTGTCTCTATCAGTATCTACGTCGAGATCACTTTGAGACAACTCAACGAGCAACAAGTTTCCATTCCGGTTGTTGCTAGCCAATCGGTGGAGACGAGAGAATGAAAGAGGAAGAAGACGACTATCAAAATCTCTTTTCTATGATCAACAAGAGATCTATTTATAGTTCTCTTGATTAGGGCATCATAGGAGCTTTAAACGGAACCAATCTTACCTAAATTAACCTTTAATTATGGTAAGTAAAGTCAGGAAAAACCCAAACTCAGGCGAACCAAAATTGGCGACCCTATGACATGGCCGTGTCTGGGAAACATGACCTGCCTGTGTCTCCTTGGCACGACCGTGCCTAATACGGCTATGCGTTCCTTCTAGCATGACCACCGTGTGTTTCATCATTTTGGCCAGAGCATGCCTATAAGGTTTGTTTAAACTCGGTTGAGTGTGGCATGGCCATATTAAGTCCTAGCATGGCCGCAGGAGGTTATGTAGCCTACGTTTCATGTCCTTTTGGCTTGGTCCAACTAGGTATAATCTCTTTCTTTGAGAATCTCATTCTCTAACTTATTTTGTGTCTTTAGATCATCCGTATTGCATGTGATCCAATAGGTTTTCAGCTATGTTGGCCATTCATAATTAACCCATTAATTATGAATAGATCATGAGTGACACTTAGCAGTACATCATGACCCCCAATTGACCAGAAAGTCGAAGTCAACTTCAGAATGTTTCTGAACTCTTCAGCAGCTTTAGATATTTGTGTCTTGTTTCTTTCACAAATCCCATACCCACTTAGTTCAGGACATGATCTATGTGCTCGTCCCCACTAGGCTGACTACATCACACCTAGCCCAAGTTTGTTTCTTTATCTTGTGATTTCAAGTTACTCCCTACATGTGTTTAAGAAGACCATTCTTCTTGACGTGTGTACTTTGGCTAAAGACTTCTAAGTAATAATTCTGACAAGAGACCTAGGGTATACATCTCCTTTACAGGAGTAGTGAATCCTTTGTGGCCTATTCAAATATCTTCGATCACTTTGACTTATATCCAATCAACCCAGAATGACACCTCCTATAGAGAGTTGCAAAGCAGTCAAAATATAAGTCGCCATGACCAAGGTGACTTGAATACCTCAAGTCTAAAGAAGCTTACACTCAAGTTGCAATGAAATCTTCATCAGCATAAAGAACCATATGAAGTTTTATAGTAGGTCACTCCAATGAACTAGTTACCCTAACTATCATTCACATGTTCACTCTCAACATCTATATGCTTCCATTCAATGAGTACTGAATGCTTGGATAAACCAAGGAGCATGACATGTGCTAATCTCACAGAATTGATAATGTCTAATCTCATCAATTTATTGACTAGGGATTGTTTCAATACTTACATAATTACACATGATGAAACACTCACTAATTGTGATCAAATCACAATATCTCTCATGCTATGTATCGTATTGTGGACTTCAGTAAAAGAGTTTAAGATTCAATCAAATATATAGAAAATGTACACTCAAATAGTGAATTTTATTAATAGCATCTAAGGCGATTGCCTTAGGACATCTCTCAATTAAAACATACTCCCACTTGATCTAGAGCCAATTGCCTTGGTATCTAATACCATAGGCCTCTATAAGCCTCTCGATCTTTTCTTGAGGCAGAGGCTTCGTCAAGAGATCTGTTAGATTTCTATCCGTGGGAACTTTCTCTATTTATACATCTCTTCTACCTACGATCTCTCTGATCAAATGATAACGACGAAGTACGTGCTTGGCTCACTGATGAGACCAAGTTTAGTGATGAACTTCTTGAATTTTATCTTTCGGCTATGTTCTTCGGCGACTTCAAATCACTTTCCAGCTGTAGACACCTTTTTTGGCCAGCACAAACCACTTCCTATTAGTTTCGTTATTTAATCATCTTCCAATATCTATGCTGTCGAATAGAAACCAAGGGGACGAAGGCACGAGCTTGAAATCTAAAGGGAAGGGTAAGTTGTCAAGTTGAGGTAACGATTCCAATCCTTATGACATTATTTTTGTGATGAATTGCAAAAAACTAGGTATGATGAATTGATTAAATGTAAGGTGGTTAACACTTGATATTTGGATGATAATATACTTGATATTCTAGGACTTAAGGATGATATATATTGGATGTTAGATAGAGTTGGATGGGTTGCAATCATGAATATCAAATGCTCTACATATATTCAACCTACTCTAGAATTTTTCAGCTCGGTCAAGGTGAATGTCTTGTATGGGGAGGGCTATGATGAGGGTCACATCTCTTTCCATTTTTTTTTAATATCGAGCATGAACTCAACTTATAATAGTTTAACTCTATTTTTGATTTGCCTTGTGGTGGGAGAGAAGAGAGCCCACAGATTTTAGTGTCCATCAGATTTGGGCCGAGTTTACCTAGGAGTCTCGCTACAACTCCTCGAGGGCTAAGGCCACCGACCTCTATAACCCTTGCATCTTCTATCTTCAGCGGATCATGTTTGACACTATTTTCGACCACAGAGATAATAATGACATAGTATGTTGTAGTGAACTTATGTTCCTTTGGGCTATGTTAGATAACATTAATATGGACATAGGCTCACACTTGGTGAGACATCTTGCAAGGTTGGTAAGGCCTCGATAGGAAATATCATTGTTGGCCATGGTTTTAGGATATGATCTGATCGACATGCAAAAGGATATCAAGAGCACTATGATAGATTTAGAAGCCTGCATTGCCATTAGAGAAGGAGATTGTTACTGTTTAGTCCTCAAGGATTCAAGCTCCTCACCCCCTTTTTGATCCTGTGCATACCACCATATACGTAAGATCTAACAGGGGTTCTCTAGTGCCCCACCACCCGAGCCACTAGCAATGAAGTATCCCCCACATCCATCCGTGTATGCAGGGTCATCTAGGTCCTTTTATTCTTCTGCTCATTTATTTTTTTAGGTCACACGAAGGGGGCTTTTTCACGACTCTAGGCTTCAGTGGTCGCCCTCCAGGTTGAACAAGTAGAACAATGTCAAATGATTGAGGCTATGTACAACTGACACCTTTCACAAGGTTCTCACCTCAGTTAATTTTTGTATATGCTGCTAACTTCATCAAGCATTAGGAACAATACTAATTTTAAGTTTGGGGGAGTTAATTAGTCATCTTATTTGTTTTTATTTCTATTCCTAATTGTTTACTTTATGTTAACCTGTTTTTATTTGTTTAATTCATGAATGTAGAGATTTAAGATTGCATTCACTACATATCAATTTTTTGCTTAGGACCTTAGATACTCAACTTCTTTTATCAGTAGTGCTATGAATTGAGTCTTGTTTAGTAGGTGAAGTTCATTGTCTTAACTTACTTATTAGGGTCTCCTTTCACTTAGGGCATGATTTCTAGGGTAGAAGTGTTCAAGAAGGGTTATTGCTCTTGACACAGGAGTACTCGTTTCCTTGGGGACCCTCATTGCATTTTGATTATTAAAGAAACACTCAATTTGTCAAATTTTAATTTTAGGTTTAAAAAAAATAGATGAAAAAAAAAAGAGAGAAGAAGAGATGCAGAAAAAAGCACCCCTTTAAGTTTAAGTGGTTACTTGGAAAATACTTAATACCCCTTTAAGACTAATTGGTTATTGGTTAAGTGGCAATGATATTTGACAACTACTCATCTCTCTAAACATGCACACTCCAAGTAATCAGGAAGAGGCTCTAATTGCAGATTATATGGTTGTGCAATTGAAGGAAATAATTTTAGGGATACTGTCTCCTCTACAACATCATGTATAATAAAATCACAAGAAGGTTCAGTTGACAACTCACCAACATTATCATCCATATCTGGTATAGCAGCAACTTCGTCAAAAATTTTACATGCATTGTTACAAACAATAACATTTGCAACAACAATACTCTCATCCAGAGTTTTGCACGCATCAATATTATCATCAAAATCTATGACATCAATAACTTTATCATCACAATACAAAGAATCATAGAAGTCCTATAGAGCAGCAGAATCATAGATATGTCTATCACAAACTCTACAATTGATTTCCTCTAGCACGTCAATACCACTAGAAATGGTTTATGAGGGAAACTGACTAGTGCCTTGTGCTTGCATTTGCTGGGGATGCCATGGGCTATTAAGCATTGAGTTGTTCTAGAACCTAGGCAGTAACCTCTGAAATGCTGATGGGGGTTGATAAAATTGTTGTGGTGCATTCCCATACCTCAAATTAGGATGATCTCTTCACCCTAAATTGTAGATAATTGACATGGAATTGTACCTACTCTGTGTTGCGGCTGATAGTACTGGAGCCCAGTTGGAAACACATTAGTTGTTGCCACTGGATTTGCAAAGGAAAAGCCTTCTTCTTGTTGCTTGGTACTACCCACATATGTAGGATCGGGAAGTGTGCACTAAATTTAAAATATTTGCTAAAAGGTATATTATAAATAAAATTCAATATATTTGCCCTTTGGGAAATTCAGAAGACTGGGTGCGCCCTTTGAAAACATTTATTTGGCCCCGTAATTTCTACGATTTCGAAAGACTCCCATTTTCAAAATTAAACGAAAGACTAATGCAAAGATATGAAATTAACAACAAACCATTTAAACGTAAGTATCATTTTAATTAGATATCCTAATGCATTATATATGATCATTCTACTAAATCTTAAGCATGTCCTTTCAAAAAAAATTATTAAATTTTATTTACAATATGTCTTTTAGCAAATATTTTAAATTTAGTTATTGCAAATATATTAAATTTTATTTACAATATATATTTTAGTAAATATTAAATCTTAAGCACATCCTTTCATAAAATGCTAAACTTATTATGTTGTAATTCAATGTTAATTATGTAGTTTTTTTTTTATATATATACAAAGATATGATTGGGATCATTTCATTATATCAAAAAAATTAATTTATATAGATAAATATTGGTCGTCTCTGACCTGATCAATCTGACCAAACCAATCGTTAACATCTAACTTATATCTTTCATTTGATAAATATTTTGTCCTTGCTCAATAACTTGTCACCCTCCAATCCCATTACCCATTTCATCGATGCCTCCTTGTCTCCATTATTGTGCCTCCTTGCCATCGGCCATCGCCATCTCCAACTTCAAATCACCATTAGCTCTCTTTGCGCTCTCGAATTCTCATGATCTGAGAATCATCCGGGGCCTTAAATGCCTAGTTAGGTATGATAACTTCCTCTATTTTTCATGATTTTTGTTCACATTTCGCGAACCAGATTAATTGTAGAACTAACTATCACTGTCTAAACTAGTATGGTTAGAGTTATTCCTTAAAGACGTGTTCCTTGTGATTAGCAAGATCAGTACTATAAGATCTAGAGTTTCAATTGTTGTATTATATCGGTTGGTAACCCAGTAAAAGAACATATTTTATAGGACAAAGACTATTTTTTCAATCAAGTTACTACAATCGACATATTTAGAACTAAAAATTTTATACAAAATGGTGCTGAAAAAAAAAACTTGGAACATACTTTTAGAATTGTTTATTAGAGCATGTATGCATGGGCTGATTACTTGCAATCTCCTCGTGGCTAATTGAATATTTGTGGCCAGTTTGTTTTTTCTTCGAGTAAATTTGGCTTCCAAGATGCTTGTTGCATGACGTATCTCTTCCCTATCCATTTGGAGATTGTGAAAGATGTTGTACATCTTCAATTGTATGTCATCTGCAACCAACAATGCAAGCTACAATTCCTTTCCCTTGTTTGTAAATTTTTGTTTCAGTTTGTTTCCTTCAGCTCTTAATCTAAAGTTGCACTAGTTCACATCCAACTTTGGTTGTATCAAATGAACCTACAATTGACCCTCAAGGCCTACAAATTTGGGATTGTGAACTATTTGAGTGCACTTAAACTCCAAGAAAGGCTTTCTGGTGAAAGAAAAACTGGCAATATTCAGGATACTATTTTATCCCTTCAACACCCACCAACCTACACCCTTGGAAAGAGGCGAACAGACCACAATTTATTAGTTACTGAATCTGAACTCCAAGCCATGGGAGCTGAACTTCATTACACAGAAAGAGGGGGTGATATCACATTCCATGGACCAAGGCAAGCTATTATTTATCCTATAATTTCTCTGAGAGCAATTGGATTTGGTGCAAGGAAGTACGTAGAAGGCCTTGAATCAATAATGATAGAGGTAGCATCCTTTTATGGTGTCAATGCACATCCTGGGAAAGCTGGTGAGACAGGAGTGTGGGTTGGTGATAGAAAAATTGGTGCCATCGGTGTTCGAATATCTTCAGGCATCACTTCACATGGATTAGCATTCAACATTGATCCTGATTTGAACTATTTCAAGCACATTGTTCCTTGTGGAATACCAGATAAAGGAGTCACATCCTTAAGGAGGGAGGCACTAATGCAGTTACCAGCAGATGAAGTAATTCATGATCAGCTTATTCAGTCCTTTGCAAAGACTTTTCATTTCAAAGACATACAGTGGAGTTAAGGTGGATTAATTTTGTCAGCTGATGTAATCAAATAACAAAAAGATAACTGATTAGGTATTCATATTCCTTCATTTAATTGGCATTTCATTCAAATTGCTAATGGAGTCATAATAACAGCATTGTGCTTCTTATACAAACATCCGGAGGAATTGACTTCTTCATTGAGATGCACACTGGGACAAAAGGCTCTCTTCTTTTCAAAATTTAACTGGGTTCAAAGGACAAACTTGATTAGAACCCAAGTGTATGTATTATCCATAATGCTCCTTCATAGTTTGAAGGAGAAGAAACCTTTTCAAACCATATGGAAGTCTCTAGCCTATTCTTTTGATTTTTAAGATTTGATATCAAGAGAAAGAAATAACACCCGACGTCTACAAATACTTGTATTACAATTGATATGAACTTGGAATTTAGATCTTGACATAAGTTATACCAGATAAGATTTCTCTACAAAGAATTCTGTATTTGACATTATTAGGTCTTGATGCTTGCAGATGGTTTATTAGTGTCTTTTAGACGAGAATATTTTTTAAGGAGTTTTTGAAAATTGTATGTTGGTGTTCGAATGAAGTAAATCTTCTGCAATGACAATCTCATTACTTTTTACATGTGGAATTCTATTCATTCATATCTCAACAATAACACAACGGAAAGATTGCTGCCTTCAGACCAAGAGGTCACGGGCTCGAATCCTAAAAATAACCTCTTGCAAAAAAAAAAAAACAAGGTAAGGTTGCGTACAATGGATTCCTTCTCCGGTACCCCGCGTGACGGGAACTTCGTGCATCGGATTGTAGTTTTTTTATATCTTAGCAATAGCAGCAGAAGAAATAAGATAATTTTTTCTACTTTTATAAACCTGAAGTGTAATTAGGAAGGACGTGACTATAAATCAAGTGTTGATGATTGAGCAAAAGAATTAATTTATCAATTGCTGATTGCACACATTAGATTGGAAGCCCACATAGGTGATGTAGGGTCAAGAGGCTAGGTTTTATCTGGTTGCTACCACAATGCCTACTGTGGATCTTAAATAAAAAATTCATTAAAATATTGAGTATCAGTGAATTTTAACTCAACATAACTTTCAAAATAAGAATGAATATAGCTAGTTACTGTAAATTTCTCAAAGGAGGCAAAAGAACATCTCTGTATAGTCTCATTTCGGTATCATTTGGATGGTAATTGATATATTCTAATAGTTATTTTTCCTACTAAATTTGTAAATTGTGCTGCCATTCATTGATCTTGTTTGTGATATCCTAAAGAGAATTTGAGAGTCGATAATTTTCTACTAAATTCAATATCCAAAGGATACTGGTACAATCATGAATAAGCTAAGTAATCTTAACCAACAGATATAACATGAATTTAAGTTGATGATGCTTCACTATTGACCTTCTCAGTTCATGAAAAGATAATTTTTCCGTCAGGATGATACCATCAATGGTGTTTTAACTTTCTTTTGTATAATTTCCTAAGTGATTCATCAGTGTCTTTAGTTGTCTAAATTTTTTTTTGGGATGTAAGATAACAAAACCAAAGAAAATGTTTTATCATGTTTAACAATGCTTGACTGGATACAACATATCATACTTAATTATACCAGGGAAAACTAACCCATGACTAGGCAAACAAATTGGGCTTACCATGTCATCTAGTGTATAGTAGGTGGCGCCCCGGACTTCTATCATGCCAGACGCTCTGCGTCTCGGCCCATACTTCTATCATGCCAGACGCCCCGTGTCTCGGCCCGTACTTCTATCATGCCAAATGCCCTGCGTCTCGGCCCGTACTTCTATCATGCCAGATGCCCCGTGTCTCGACCCGGACTCCTATCCTGCCAGACGCTCCGCGTCTCGGCCCGGACTCCTATTAGGTCAGACGCCCACATCTCGACTCGGACTCCTATTATATTGAAGGCTCTTCGTTTCATCCACTTTACATCTCGGCAAAGACACGTCATTTCTAACATACAACTTCCCCATATAAGTTATCTTATTTAAACAAAAGAGGAGGCGGCCACAAGCTGACCTGACAATCCTCATCATTACCTCTCTCCGACAAAAAGGCAAACCCCTCTGACAAGGTTCAAATGGATATCTGTGGCATTAATTAGGATTTGCCTCCTATCAACCGCGCGACATGTATTAATTGCAACCCATGCGCAAAAGCAGGTGTCTCCACCGGATTTCAGAAAGAGGGCTGTGACATTAATTAGGATTTGCCTCCTATCAACTGTGCGATGTGCATTAATTGCAGCCCATGCGCCTGCTATAGTTGCAAAGGTAATGATCGCGGTGTACGTCTCTCTGAGGTCATATCACCTTCACTGGCATTATCTATCGACGGGGGAACTCCTCTATATATATGACTTTCCCTGAGAAGAGGAGGTAAGCTCTCACGCTCTTAGCTTCGTTTTCTCCATTTTCTTCCTACTTCTTCATACTGATTTCCTGTCTTGAGCATCGGAGGGGTTTTGCCGAGATCTCTCTCGGCACCCTTAACCGTTTGGCTGCCTTGTATGCCCTTCATTCGACTCGGTTCTCGTCATTCGGCTCGGTCATCCGGGAAAGCTACTCTCCAGCTGCGCTCGACCTTTCTCTACATCACCCATTCGCACGATAGTTGTCGGCTCTTGCTGTTTTCGCCACCGGGACACCTCACCATCACCGTCTCAACAGGGTGATAACAAAACCAAAGAAAATGTTTTATCATGTTTAACAATGCTTGATTGGATATAACATATCATACTTAATAACTGAATATTTAATGTTACAACATAATGAAACTTGCTCTCTTTTTTTCTTTTCTATCATTTCATAATGATGGAGTAACTTCTTTGCCTTAACTTCTTCAGCCAATGATAGTTAAAAAGAAATAGATTTCACTTTAGACTTTGTTTTTCCTGGGTTTTGGATAGACTATAGCTTGAACTTTCATTCCAAAGAAATTAACCAATAAAACGTAGAATTTCTACGTGATAGAGTTGTTTCTTATCTACTCAGTTTAAGAGAGAGTTTCATCTTGACCATTTGAAATATTGAGACCAAACTAAGATATCAAAATTACAATTACTAGATATTTTGGATCTTAAATACAATTTTGCATTGTTTTTTAACCATAAGAAATAAACTAAGAGAAAATAGACAACAAGTTATGACCATCAAGTTAAATGTTTTAAATTAAATTGGAATGGACAGTCGGGATGGAATAAACAGAAGGAACAAATTGAAAATTGAATACATATTATTCATTGAGGGCTTGAACACTTAGAACATTAAATGTATAGTAAAAAAAAAGGTCCAAAGTAACCAAAACCAGAGAAATTGGATGTCAATTAACTTAGTTTTGCTTTAAGTTCAAATATCATAGGTATATTTAATATCAAGCTGGATTCCGATAATATTGTATTTATCTGGAGACGAAAACTTACTAAAATAAATTTCATGAGATTAATGACAAAAAATTAGGCAAAGAGCAGCAATTGCATGATATCTAAAAATCTTATAAAGCTGATTGAATAAATTCACCTTTTTGAAGGGTTTTGTTTGTCGAAGAAACCAACAATACTTAGATTGTTGATGAGATCAGCGCGACTCTTCTTCTAGTTTAAGAGATCAAGGATGATATACGAGCGATGATTTTAGGGATCCTTTACCGGTTCTGCTACTCACACGGATCCGCAGGGGGTTCTGTATTTCGATGAAAAATTCACCTTTATCATATTGCAGTGTGATCCTTTTTTCCTCGAGAAGCCAAAAGATCGCTGCCATGAAGGGACGCTCATCAAATTGAGAAGCAAAGAGATGAGAGATCAGATGAGGCGTTGGACTCATCGTGCAACCAAAATATCGGAGCTTGGCTCACCGAGAATAAGAGGTCAGTCGAGGGCTCGAAGCGGCATCGAAATCGTTTGCCTATACTTAATTATACCCATTATATTCTTTTTTAGCCACGTCGATATTTTCTCAGCCGTTCGATTGAAGTTTAGACTCTTTGTGCTCGTTGGATGTTGCCGTGAGCGTGGAGAACAAATATTGACATGTGTCAGTGTCGGAATTCTTCAATCTGCTGCTGCCTTTCCTCCTCCTCTGCTCGCTAAATTTCTTTGCTTGTCCTCTGCTGTGCAAAAATCTATTATGTGCAATTTAGACGGAGTTACAGTGATAAACAACTACAATCTTTTTGTGAAAGCTAATACAGGGAGCAAAAAGTGACACTTTCTAGGCTCCGCCAATCCGTTTTATAGTCAACACGAAAAATATAAATTATGATATAATTGAGATGAGTAAAAGGAAGAAGTAAAGATAGACTTGGTCCAGTAAAATTTAATCACTGCTTACACCGAGAGTAGTTTATTTCCTACTAACTACAAAATTTAATTTAGGGCAGGGATTAAATTTTACTGGAAGAAGTCTATCTTTACTTCTTCCTTTTACTCATCTCAAAGATATCATAATTTATATTTTTCGTATTGACTATAAAATCGATTGACGGAGCCTCGGGAGTGAGAGTTACTTTTTGCTCCCTGTATTAGCTTTCACAAAAAGATTGTAGTTGTTTATCACTGTAGCTCCGCCTAAACTGCACACAATAAGTTTTTGCACAGCAAAGGTCAAGAAGAAGCAAAGAAATTTAGTGAGCAATAGAGGAGGTTGACCCTTGAAGGAGGGAGGCGAGTGTCGACGAGGAAGCAGAGGAGAAGGAAGGGCAGCAATAGATTGACGAATTTCGATATCGACACATGAGTCGTCCTCTGTTCTCCACGTTGACGTTAACATCCAATGAGCACGAAGAGTCCAAACTTCAATTGAATGGCTAGGAAAATATCGACGTGGCTGAAAAAGAATATGATGGGTATAATTAACTATAGGGGAACGGTTTCGGCGCCGCTTTGAGCCCTCATCTGACCTCTTCTCCTTCTCGACAAGCCATGCTTCGTTATTTTGGCTGCATGGTGAGTCCAACGCCTCCTCTGATCTCTCATCTCTTCCCTTCTTAGTTTACTGAGTGTCCCTTTGTGGCGGTGATCTTTTGGCTTCTCAAGGAAGAAAGGATTGTTTTGCGATATGATAAAGGTGAAATTTTCATCGGAATACAAAACCGTCTATGGATCTGTGTGAGAAGCAGAGCCGCTCAAAGCGATAAAGGATTACTAAAATCATCGCTCGCATATCATCCTTTATCTCTTCAGCTAGAAGAAGAGTCACATTGATCTCGTCGACAATCTAAGTATTGTTGATCTCTTCGCCGAACAGAATCCTTCAAAAAGGTAATTTATTTCGATCAGATTTATAGGATTTTTAGATATCATGCAATTGCTGCTCTTTTCCTAATTTCTTGTCATTAATCTCATGAATTTTGTTTCAGTAAGTTTTTATCTCTTGATAAACATAATACTATCGGAACCCGACTTGATATTAAATATGCCTATGATAGTTGAACTTAAAGCAAAACTAAGTTAATTGACATCCAATTTCTCTAGTTTTGATTATTTCGGACTTTTTTTTTAACATTTAATGTTCTAAGTGTTCAAGCCCTCAATGAATAATATGTATTCTGTTTTCAAATTTTTTCTTCTGTTTATTGCATCCTGACTAACCATTCTAATTTAATTTAAAACATTTAACTTGATGGTCATAATTTGCTGTCTATTTTTCTTTGGTTTATTTCTTATGGTTAAAAAACAATACAAAATTATACTTAAGATTCAAAATATCTAGTAGTAATTGTGATATCTTAGTTTGGTTCCAATATTTTAAAGGGTCAAGATGAAACTCTCTTATAAACTGAGTAGATTAGAAATAACTCTATCATGGAGAAATTCTACATTTTTTTAGCTAATTTCTTTGGATTGAAAGTTCAAGTTATAGTTTATCCGGAAATTAAAAAAAAAAAAAATCTAAAGTGAAATCTATTTTATTACAAACTATCATTTGCTGCAAAGGGGTTACTCCATCATTATGAAATGATAGGAAAAAAAAAGTGAGCAAGTTTCACTATGCTGTAACATTAAATATTCAGTTATTAAGAATGACAATTATTAAGAATGATATGGTGCATCCAGTCAAGTATTATTAGACATGATGAAACATTTTCTTTGGTTTTGTTATCTTACATTCCAAAAAAAATTTTTAGACAGCAAAAACACTGATAAATCACTTAGGAAATTATATAAAAAAAAATTAAGACCATTGATGGTATCATCCTGATGGAAAAATTACCTCTTCATGAAAACAGTACTGAGAAGTAAGGTTTAAAATTTCGACTCGTATCGAAGTTTCGGTCTGCGACCGGAACGATACGGTTTCGGTACCGTATCGTCCATTTCGATATTATTTTAATATTTTTTTATCTTTTAAATATTAATATTTAATTATTTAAAATATTTATTATTAGTTTGATTCCAAATTTTTATTATGCGTTAGGTTGTCAGTCAGCGTTTAACTAATGCAAATGTTCAATGAATGGATCAATCAAATTATTGTGCTAATGCTAGGTTGTTCCCCGGAAGGAACGCGTTACAGGGTCCGACTGTAACGTCTCGGCAAGGACCGCTACATTTTCAGAACTCGAGTGTAGTGAAAAATATACTAGAGTTTGCGTTGCAGGGTCCGACTGCAACGTATCGGCAAGGACCGCTACATCTCCATGAGAACTTGGGTGTAGTGTTAAATAAGCAAGAGTTCTCACACCATAGGTTGGGTAAGAACAAATATTATAGAAAAACTAGTAGTCTAAGATTCGATTACGGAACATAGGAACCCTCATTTGGTAAAACAACGGAGATAGTAGATACGATAATTGGGAGAAAAATTAATATCAGTATGTGTACAAGAGACAAAAATGGGTTGGTGAGAAAGGCAAAGATGATAGAGAACTGTGTTTTAAGTTATGGTATACAGGAAAGAGTAAAACAAGAAATGGAGTGGGTATTATTGTTGATAGTTCGTTAAAGGATGAAGTTGTAGGAGTAATTAGAAAGGAGGATAGAATTATAGCTCTCAAAATAGTAGTGGAGAAAGAAACTATAAATGTAATTAGTATATATATACCTAAAATAGGATTAGATGAAAATACCAAATTAAGGTTTTAGGAGGACTTGGATGAAGTATTATAAAATATTCCGTCAAATGAGATGATTTTAATAGGAGGTGATTTAAATGGCCATGTCGGAGTGAAAAATGACGAATATGAGAGGGTGCATGGGGGTTATGGGTTTGGAACAAGAAATGAAGAAGGTAAAACTATATTGGATTTTGCAATAGCATATGATCTTATACTAGCTAATACATTTTTTAAGAAAAGAGAAGAACACTTAGTCACATTCAAAAGTGGAAATAATAAATCACAAATTGACTTTCTTATGGTTAGGAAGAGAGATATAAAGATTTGTAAAGATTGTAAGGTTATCCCTGGAGAAAGTTTAACTACTCAACATAGGTTAGTAGTATTGGATATACGCCTCAAACATAGTATTAATAGAAGAAAAATATGACACTGAATTAGGAAGTTAAAGGATGAAACTAAATATATTCAAAGAGAAGGTAGAGATCTGAGTATTATATGACATATACAAATGACTAATACAACGTGAGATAAGATGATATCAAAATTAAAAATAGTAGCAAGAGTGTACTCGTAGTCGAAGGATACGCACCACCAAGTAAAGAATCTTGGTGGTGGAATGAAAAGTGCAAGAGAAAGTCAAGGAAAAACGAATAACATATAAGAAATTAAATATTTGTAAAATGAGGAAAATTTGAAAAAATATACAATAGTCAAGAAAGAAGCAAGAAAGCAAAAGCTAAAGATCAAACTTTTGAACAGTTATATCGAAAATTAAATACAAAAGAAGGGGAAAGAGACATTTATAAAATAGCTAAAGTGAGAGAGACGAAGACAAAAGATCTTAATCAAATAAGATGTATTAAAGATGAATGCAATAGGGTATTAGTAAATGATGAAGAAATAAAAGAGCGGTGGAAGAGATATTTTTATCAACTTTTTAATGAAGGTTTAGGAGACCAACTTAATTTAGATAATTTAAGTAGGTCAAATGAGTATAGAAATTTAAATTTTTATCGTAGGATTCAAATTTCAGAAGTAGAACAAGCTTTAAATGGAATGCAAAATGGAAAAGCCGTTGGACCAGATGATATTCTGATAGAGGTATAGAAGTGTCTAGGGAAACAAGGTATTGAATGACTTACAAAATTATTTAACATGATATTGAAAACAAAAAGGATGCCTGATCAATGGAGGGTAAGTATCCTAATTCCCTTATATAAGAATAAGGGAGACATACAAACTTGTGAAAACTATAGGGGTATTAAACTAATGAGTCATACCATGAAACTTTGGGAAAGAGTAATAGAAAAAAGATTAAGGAAGGAGACTATGGTTCTCGAAAATCAATTTGGATTTATGCCAGGAAGGTCGACAATAGAAGCTATACATCTTCTCAGACAACTAATTGAAAAGTATAGAGAGCAAAAGCAGGATCTACACATGGTATTCATTGATTTAGAAAAAACTTATGATAGAGTTCCAAGAGAAATAATATGGAGAATTTTAGAAAAAAGAGGTGTTAGTGTAACATATATTGAACTAATTAAGAATATGTATAAGGAAGTAACGACCAGAGTGAAGACTTCAGGTGGATTAACTGAAGCATTTCCAATAAAGATAGGGTTACATCAAGGATCAACTTTAAGTCCCTATCTTTTTATACTAATCATGGACGAACTCACTGGACACATTGAGACACATTCTGGTAGTGCGTGTTGTTTTGATGATATTGTTTTAGTAGATGAGACACGTGTAGGAGTAAATGTTAAACTAGAATCTTGGCGGGAAACACTAGAAGTGAAAGGTTTTAAATTTAGTAGAGTAAAGACAGAATATATGGAATTTAAATTTAGCAATATTAGACGTAACGAAAAAAGTGTTAAGATAGGAGATGATGAGTTGTCTGGAATTGAGAGTTTTAAATATTTAAGATCATTTTTGCAAGATGATGGAGGAATTGAGAGAGATGTCTTACATAGAATACAAGCAGGATGGTTGAAATGGAGGAAAACATCGGGTATTTTATGTGATCGTAAAGTGCCTCTAAAACTTAAAGAGAAGTTCTACAAAACGGCGATTAGACCTGCTATGTTATATGGAGCTGAATGTTGAGCTACGACTCGAGCATATGAGCAAAAGATGAGAGTTGCAGAGATGAGGATGTTAAGGTGGATGTGCGGACATACGAGGATGGACAAAATAAGAAATGAGAGTATTAGAGAAAAAGTTGGTGTTGCATCTATTGAAGGAAAGCTCCGAGAGACACGTTTAAGGTGGTACGAACATGTACTTAGACGGCCAATAAATGCTCCAGTTAGGCGATGTAAAACGATGTCAAATATACACATCAAACGATGAAGAGGAAGACCAAAAAAGACTTGGTTAGCAACAATAAAACAAGATAAAATTTATTTAAATATAGATGATGATATAGTAGGAGATAAAGTCCAATGGCGTAGAAAGATCCATATAGCTGACCCCACCTAGTGGGATAAGGCTTTGTTGTTGTTGTTGTTGTGCATTTTTCGAATTGCGCTCCCAGAGCACGAGCTGTTTTTTCGACGCCGATCACGAACGCGATCACAGGCGATCGAGCGCCGGACAAGCACGCTTCCCGGCACGATCGCGCCGCGATCGAGCCGGCTTTGTGCTCGAGGCTTCGCGCTTCGATCGCTGCCTCCAGAACGCTGATCGCTTTCCCGAGCTCGATCGCGAATACGATCGCTGCTCGAATGCGAAGGTGATCGCGATCGCGACAATGGAACGCGATCGCCATCGCTCCAAAGAATAATCCTCCTCGCTCCGCCACGCTTTGCTACGCTTATCGGAATTCGCCATAAGCCGGTGTCTGCCTTCCTGAACGAAACAAATCGGGTGTTTCGTCCGAAACGGGTCGAAATTTAATACTATGTTGAGAAGATTAATAGTGAAACATTATCAACTGCTAAAATAATAAAGAAAAGGAAAAGGAAGAGGCAGAAACAAAAGACGAGTTAGCCTCAACCATGGTTTGATTGAGTTCTTTTTCCTGTTTGATATGTTTTATCTTAGTGGTTTTAGAAGGTCTAAGTACTTAATCTTGGAACATGACTATGATCTGTGTTGCCTGTAGTTGCGTCTTGACATAAATATTATTTTTTTAGCAACAGGATATATGATACTTGTGCTGCTGTTGTTCATCCGTATTAGGTTAATGCTTTATTTGTTGGTTAAGATTACTCGACTTATTCATGATTGTACCAGTATCTTTTGGATATTGAATTTAGTGGACAATCATCGGCTCTCAAATTCTCTTTAGGATATGACAAACAAGATCAATGAATGACAACACAATTTACAAATTTAATAGGAAAAACCAATTGTTAGAATATATTATCATTCAAATGATACCGAAATGAGACTATACAAAGATGTTATTTTTCTTCCTTTGAGAAATTTATGGTAACTAGCTATATTCATTCTTCATTCTTGTTCTGAAAGACAATGTTGAGTTAATACTCAATATTTTAATGAACTTCTTATTTAAGATACAAAAAAATCACATGATATTATGATTTTTCTTGTTAACATGTCATGAATGAGTCATCCTTGTATGCATCGATCAAAATGCTTTAGTAGTGTCTGTTATTTATCTTCTTTTTTTTTGTTACTTTACTTAATCCACTACTGATATCGTAGGGCAATAAGGCCTATTGTTTGGATTACTGATATAGTTGATATGTTTTAATTGAGAAAAAAAGATATGCTATGGAGTGATTCATTTATCTTGTGATATATATAATTAAGAAAATAAATGTTTCACTTAATTATAATAAAACAATAACAAAACATCTAAATATTGGTTGTATTTGAATTAAAAACTTAATATATATCCTTGAGAATATTGGGTTATTTAAGATAGTACTTCGTTTTTTTTAATTTGGCATGGAATGATGGAAAATATACTCAAATAGATAGAGTAAAAAAGTGAATCAAATGTATTTTACATTTATCAAACTTAAGTATAGGAATAATAAATTTTGTGTTTTATTGATATAAACTAGATCTATACGTGTTATCACTTACCATAACTTTGATTTGTTCATTCTTATTCAAGCATGATGTTCTACTTTATTCTCCCATTACATTTATGATTTATTCTTCAGTTTTACCTTTACAAATCAGTCTTTCGCTGGGATAGTAGATAATGAAGTTGAGTGGGCCAAGATGGAAGAGAAAAGATTTTGCAGATATTGCTTGTGCAAATCCCATGTCCAAAATAGTTCTTCAATTGCAAACTTCTCTAAAGCAATCGAAGAGTAATGCAATTTTATCTGGCTCCATGGTTTATCTGAAAGTAAAATTAGAGGTAGGTGAGTTGCTTGAGCAAGCCTCATTTGGCAAAATATTTACCTCTCAAGATGACAGACAATATTTTCAACTCAGTCCAGCAGAGTCTTTCTATATGTATCATGCTCTAAAATGTATCAAGATTGTGAGAGACGATGAAACTCCTATGGACGATTTAGAGTTATGGAAAAATTTTACTTCCGAAAGGAAAGGGTTCCCTGAATTCTACAAGGCATATTCTTATTTAAGATCCAAAAATTGGGTAGTTCGCTTGGGAACTAATTATGGTGTAGACTTCGTGGCATACAGGCATCATCCTGCACTTGTCCATGCTGAATATGCGGTACTTGTTATACCTGAAAAAGATAGCAATTCAAGAATTGATCGTCTAAGTTCATGGCCTAGCCTTTGTTGCCCTCTTCGCCTAAGTGGCTCAGTTGCCAAGACATTGTTAGTTCTCTATATTATGAGCAGTTGCAATAACAATAAGAGTTCGACAAGTTGCTTGGAGAAATTCACTGTGAAAGAGCGAATAGTTAGACGCTGGATTCCCGAGCAGTCGCGAGAAGGTTAGAGCTTTTTAATAGATGATTCTCATGTTGAAAAAATGATAGTTCATGTCTTCTTTGCTTGTGATTATGTAGTTCACCTTGGCTTCGAATACTGTACAACATCTTAGTGCTGGAGTAGGTACTGAGAACTTACAAGGTCACTATACCCAATTTTATTGAAGGTGCTAAATTCTGCATTTCATTATGTTGTTTTGTTTTCCATAAGCTCCAATCCCCTTAGAATGACTAAATCATCAGATTTTTTTTTTATCTGCTCCAGCACTATGATGGTTCTGTGTCGAGTTCAGTTTCTTTTAGTTTGTTGCTAGAAGTTTATTTGTATCTTATGTTGCATGGATACACCTTGGCTTTTCTGTTTATGATACTCACAAGAAAACAATTGTTTTTTAGGCTTTTTATTACAAGATGTTATTACACTAATTAATTTTTAGGTGCAGAATCATGTCAAATTAGCATGTTCAGTGATGACCTTAATCCAGTGATTTATCTTTATGGTATTTAAGCTGTCATTCACATGTATTTCTAGCAGAAAGCAAAACTAAATGATTGGAGTAGGATTAAAGTTCAAATAGAATAGGATTACCTGTATGTGTGATCATTTCTCTACGAAATATCTACCAAGATGAAAGTGAAAAAACCAAGGGTTTTACGTATAAAGATGGTAGACATTACTCTCAGAATTTCTCAGATTGAAAGCTTTTGAACCACTCAACCAAAACTAAAGGAGCTTACATGACTCAAGCAGCAATTTCATGGACGCCAACATTGTTAGCCCAAGGTGGGAGAGAGGCTTCAGTAATTGTTCTTGAGATCGACCCGTCTATTGCATAAGCAACGCGTGGGCAGTTATCAGCGTCTTGTGATGTATTGATGTCGGAAGGCGGCATGTATTGCCACATTGGGTAGCCGGGGAAGCCGATGAAAGGGACCATGAGCTTGTGTCCTGGTGCTAGTCCTTGGGCTGCAAAGGGACTCGGCATTAGAGGTGGTCGAGGTGCATAGCTTGGTATTGCATTCAGAAGATTTACTTACGGCTCAAGACTTTCCTTCTCTGCCTTTAGCCTCTGCTTCTCGTCCCGAAGCTCATTCTTTTCATACGGCTTTTCATAAGCATATCGCGAAGCTCATTCTCTGTTCATCCTGCTTTTTACAAGCATATATCCAACGTGATGAGAAACCACAAGTAACATGAGAATAAAAAAATAATTTCCAAAAAATAACTATATGAAAAATATTAACGACATCAAAGACCTTTAATTCGTGCTGTTAAACTAATGTCCTAATTAGTGGTTATATAACTCAAGTGATTGCATTTGAAGATTCATACTAAAAAGCAAGTCCTAAGGTAGTTCTTAAAGATTGTAAAAGACATAGAGTTTCCACAGAATTATCGGCGGCACAGAGACAAATAGAGATATGTAACTCGCAACGAAAACAAACCTTTAATTCTTTGATCTTTTCCAGCAGGCTTTCATTTGAATCCTTCAGCTTTTGTGATTCACTGCGTAGTTGAGTCACCAGTTGTGCAGCATCACTAAAAATAGCAGCTTTGTCTGTCTTTGGTGGATTTTCACAATCAAGAACTGAGCTCAATTCCAAGAACCTTAAATTGAGAAAAGATCAAAATCTGAAGGCGCGCCACACCGATCCACACTCGTTGTTGCTGTCGTCGCTGCGCCGTCCGACCACTGTCGGCTGTCGGATCGGGTGCGATCGATGCGCAACTTACTGGCAGTCCAATGAGGCTCGAATTTCGGTCGGTTAGCGTCCGGAATCCGTGCAAACTGGTCAGAAAAGATCGAAACATACGGTCGGCAGTGGCGCGGTAACTGTCGATCGCGATCGGGTTAGATTCCGATTGAATTATGGTCGGAATCTGACATCGGACAGGCCGACATTGGCTGTCGGTCCGTCCGGTATACTCGGCCGGCAGCGATTTGGCCGGTCGAATCAAGGCCGGCCAAGTATACCGGACGGATCGACATTGGCTGTCGGTCTGTCCGACGTCGGATTTCGGCTGCGTGATTTGGTCTTTTTCGATCGGTTTGCGTCGGATTTTGGACGCTAACCGGTCGGAATCTGAGCTCCGTCGGACCGTCGACGAGTTGCGCGTCGATTGCGCCCAGTCCGACGACCGACAGTGGTCGAATGGCGTGGCCGTGGCGGAGACAGCGAGCGTGGGTCTCGCGTGGAGTGTACGGGCATGCGGAGTAAGTCCCGCAGCGGATCATTTCTCTATATATATATATACAACCTGGAGGGGCAATGACAAAACTAATCTGTCATTTAACCTTTCCTTTTTTTTTTTTTTTTTTTTATTAACAAGAGGTATTCGGGCTTCGCCCGACTAATCCACTTGGTGAATCGGCCTTGCTCTACAACCTCCAAAGACTCTTCACCGGCCCACAAGGGTAAATTAGGATGATGCGCCGTCAAGTTGCCGTGAAAGGTGTATACATCAATTGGTTTCGTACCCTCACTCCGATCTCACTGGAAAACAGGGATCCACCTCCGCAATCCACGAGCGAGTGGAAAACGACAAAATCTCCTCCGCAAATTGTGATTCGCAACGACTTCTCAAGCTCTTGCCGACGCGCCCTTGCTCTGGGAGCAACCTTTCCCTTCTCATCTTCTTTCCTTACAGGCTTTGGAGGAAGGTTTCTGATCTCACACTGCAACTCATGAAATGCTTAGCAATTACGAAACCAGCAGAGTATAAGAAAATCTATAATTTAAGCATCCTAAAACTCGATCTGTAAACTCAGGATACAGGCCTAACTGCTTTGCGGAGCCAGGTTCTCTGAAACCACCAGAATTTAAAAAGGAGTCATTAATATCCACACTGTAAAAGAAAAACAATGTCAAACTATAACACAAAAAATTTAATGTAGATATTAAGATGAGACGAAATTATCAGTAAAAGGATCAAATTGTGAGGCCTAACCTATTGGTTCTAGTCCGTTTCAAAATATATTACGCAGGTTTTCCTCTTTGGAGGAGCGGCAGAAGACAAAGAAGAAGAAAAGAAAGAAGAAGCAAAGAGAGAGAGAGGAAAGAAGTGACCTTCAAACCACAGAAAGTCTAACAGGCAACAACGTCTGAATTTACAATGACTTTCATATCTTCCATTTGTTCCTAAAATACATATAGAACAAGCACCGGTTGCCGCAATCTTAAAATCTTGCAAAAATAGAACAGGTTTATCGATGACAAAATTAAGAAGAAATCGAAATTAAAAATAATAATAATCATAATAATAAACCAGTACCTGGTGTTGGAAATAGGCTCGACGCTCCGGTTATCCCAATGAAACCAACCATTGTCGGCTGCGAAAACACCGCCGGCGTCGGGGATGTCATCAATCATCGGACAATCGAGGAATCAATTAGGCTACGTTTGGTACGGAATAATGTAATCAACCTGGTAATGTAATCAAGTTTGTAATGTAATATAATGTGTATACATTACTGTGTTTGGTTAGTAATTGGTGTGTAATGTTTGATTACAAAAGTGATTACATTCGTTTGTTTGGTGTCCACATTTTTTATAAGGAATGTAATTTATATTATTATAAAATGACAAAAATACCCTTATAAGGTTGTCGCTGATCGTCGGTGGGCACCGATCGATGTCGCCACTCCGTCTCGTCGGCCGCGCCCGATCGGTCGCCGGCGTCCGGCCGCCGCCGTCGCCTAATCGCCGCCGTCGCCGTCGCCGAGTCGCTGCACCGTCATCGGCCGGCGTCGCCGATGTCGGGCCGGATCACGGACGGCCGGACGCCGGCCGATCGTCACCGGCCGGCGATCCGCCGACGCCTTGATCGCCGGCCGGTGACGTCGGCGACGTCGCCGGCCCGGCCGCCGACCGACGCTGCGTGATCGCCGCCGGCCGTCGGTCGTCGCCGGCGTCGATCGCCGATCGCCGTCGGCCGTCGAGCGACCGCCCGTCGTTAGTCGACAAGAATCATGGTGGTCGTCGTCGAGAAGCAATTAGAAAAATAAAAGAAGGATATATTTGTCATGATAAATATTGAGTCCGTAATGTAATCGGATTACATTGCTTTTCCTTCGTAATCGAGATTACGGATCTTGACTCTTATTTTGTAATGTGATTACATTACATTATATCTTTGAAATGTTACCAAACAAAATAAATCATCTTGTAATATAATCCTATTACATTACAAGATTGATTACCTCGTACCAAACATAGCCTCAGCGTTATCGGAGGAGCCCATCCTCGTATTCGTCTCCCGAAACCCAGATTTCTGCCGACGGGTTCCGGCAACAACGCGCCGCAAGGGGGAAAGATGCCTCCTTTCCTTTCGTTGATCTGGCGCGCCCGCCTCTTCGTCGTCGTCTTTAGGTTGCGTCGGTGAAAAAAAGTAGAATTTTTCGGGAGCCAGGCTGACGTGGCTTGATTGTATAGAAGTATATCCAATGAGATTTTGGTCCCACCCCAGCGTTATATGGCTTAAATAAAAAAAGGATTTTTTAAAAAATAAAATCCATTATTATTCTGTGATTGTATGGAATATCAAATCCATCCTACAATATTTTGAACATGTTAAATCCATCAGTTAAATTGCTGAGCTGTTTGTTGTCTTGCTGACGTGTCAAAATAACAGGCCGATGTGTTAATCTAGCTTAATAGACAGTTGCCAACTCAGCCTAATCTCCTCTTTAGCTAATTATTTGAATATATAAAATGATACATTATTTTAAATATAAAAAATGAGTTATCTTTACTATTTTAAAACATAAAATCAATATTTTAATTAATTGAACTCGATAGTTAGATACTTTCGAAGTTTCAATTTTTTTTAATAAACAAACTTAAATAAATTTGAAGTAAATAAATAAGTTTTTAGATGCTTAAGCTCCGTCTATTTTTTTAAACGAGCTGTGTCGAACCGAGGAAAATCAACCGCATTCAAATTTTATTTATTAAAAATCTTATCTAATTTGGTGTAGAACTCAAATTTATTCATAAATAATATTCATGCTATTTATGAATATTATTCAAGCTTTTAATCGAATTCAATTATTAATGTAATATTATTATTCTTATCATTCATATTAAATTTTTATTTATTTGTAATATATATATATATATATATATATGATTAGCTGGCCACCTGTCTCATGCGCACCAATGTGAACACATGAGGACACCAGTGTGAACACATGAGGGTAAGCGTCGATGTGGTATGTGTTGACCACGCGTGCGTCTGTCCTCACGTGCACACGTCGACGCACATGAACAAGCGCCCAACCGATCCCTCCTCTCTCTCTATATATATAGAATTCTGATACGCTATGTACTTTATGCTGCGCGACTCGTGCATGATAATATCTCAACCGTCGGATCAAAATCGCGATTGTATAGTGATGGAGAACACACAGTATTTTTTTTCCGCGTGATTTTCACCGTTGTTGCTGCCAATTCACTGTCGGTCGGTCGGATTTTGACCGACAATCGATCGGGATCCGAGCAGCACCGGAGTCCAATCGAATCCCGATTGGATTGCGACTGCCAGTGGCATGCCCACTGGCAGCCACAATTGCGACCATTTCCGATCAGATTGAGATCGAAAACGACCGCGATTGTTGTCACCAATGGGCACGCCACTAGCAGCCTCAATCTGACTGAAATCCGATCGCAATCCGACTGGATTTCGATGTCGATCGGATCGCGATCGGATTCTAACCGGATCACCGTCGAATTCCGACCGAATCGGAGCCGAAATCTGGCCTTCTGTTGGCAAGATCGACGACATCAAGCACGTGATTACTGTACGACATCAGAATTTGCTTAATGTGAGACCATTAAAATCTCTGTAGACACAGCCTCAAATTCCGCCCAAAGATCCATTAAAATCTCTGTAGACACAGCCTCAAATTTCTCCCAAAGATCCTTTACAATCAGGACATGCACAATTATAAAAACTGGCAAAAGTCGTTACCTTTTGTTGTCCTCATCTCCATCATCCTCTTCCTCTGAACTGGAACTTTCAGCCCTTTGGTCCCTGATCGCAGGAAATAATCGCTGTCGGGGATCAGGAGTGGGAGTTGCTGGTGGTGGACCGTCCCTAACTCTGGGTGGCTTTGCGACTTTCTTGGGTGACTCCCTTACCTCCTTGCAGATCTTGTCCACCATGCCAAGGAAATCCCGAACGATGATGAATAATCGTAAACCTTCGTCCTTCGTGGCACTCCCGTGAAAATAATCCGTGGTGCTCTGTACCAAGGTCCTTATCCTCCTCTCTTCTTCCAATAAGAAAGTTATGGCAGCTTCGGCATGCTCTGCGAAGCATTCGAGGGAAAGGTGGAAGCCACTGTCCTCCTCCAAGCTTTTCATATCCGTGTTCAGAAATTCTTTAGTCTCGATCAACTTGCGACCAAAATTGGCCACCGTCGTGGTGATTGCATCGATATCAATTCCTGCCGCTTTCTTGACATTCTCAAGCTCGCCGCTTAGACCAGAAACAATCTTAAGGCCTTCGGCGTGGAGAGTATCTTTGGCATCTCCTGGAATATCTTTGGACGAATCGTTGGAGTTGAAGCTGGAATTGTCCGGAAAAGTCATGCTTCCACTTTCTCTGGCTAAACGTGCAGAACGTCTTCCTTCAGAACGAATAGTCTCTTTAACAACGAAGTGCAACAGAGTGATTTTCCCATCGGCACCCTTAACATCTGCCAACTTCAACAATGTGTCGAGCTTGAAAGCCTGGGCACCTCCACGGTATGTGCCGTCATTCATACGATTGCCGGTTTTGAGAACTGCTTCCAAAAGCTTCAGAAAGAGGCGACTGCTTCTGAGTCGAGTGCAAGCTGCCTAGAACAAAAGAATGTTCATTTTTCACAAAACAGACCGATGGAAAGGAACTAGGAGAAAGATTACATGTAATATGGCATCTAGCATGTGCTTACAAAAAACGGTTATCTAGGCAGAGATCAAGAATTCGAAGACTTGCCTCCATGGTTGCAAAAGCTTCCTTTATGATTGTGACATCCTCATGCAGAGAGGACATGAATAGCAAGGCATCCATCCTTCTATAGGCACAAGGAATATCAATCAAGTCTTTGAGAAATTGTTCTGCAGGTGCTAGTAGAGACAAATCACCAGTATACAGTCGGAGCTTCAGCTCTTCATCAGTGGTAGGTTGCATTCTCAGTAATGATTGAAGAAGAGCAGTAGGAAGTTCATTTCCTGGTTGCAAGAAGATCAACAAGGGGACAAATATTAAAAAAGATTCAGCAGTGGAAGAGTTTTTTATGGTTTGAAAGTTTATGCGTTTATAGCAAGGAAAACTAACTTCTGAACAATATACAAATAGAAAGCCACATAATTTATGTTCATGAATAGGAAGGAAACAAATACATGTACACACATTTTACCTCCTTTTATATATATTTACTGTTCATCAAAGATGAATAGGAAGGAACAAAGAGGGAAATTGAATAGAGAAACAGCTCCATTGACTATTTTATATGGTTGAATGAAATCAAAAACAGTACAATGTTAGGTCTGTGACTAAAGAGCTAGTATGATCTAGTTTACTGTTAACACATTTTTCAACCAAGCACAAGATCCAAACTCACCTTCCATGAGTGCGTCACGAACTTCATTACTTTTGACGCTCAGAGCTTTTAATGATATTGCTAAATTCTGTGATTTCTTTGGCTCAAGAAGCTGAATAAACCGAGGTGAAGCATCTTTGGACTCTTTCTTTTTTTCATTACTGTTTTTATCAGCAGCATTGTTGTAGCCAAATAATGATTCAATCATGTCTTCATCGAACCTGTAATGAAATTAAACTATCATAAAAGGCCAGTTGGGATGCAGATGATCACAGTGCCCAATCAGAATATAGACTTACTGGAAGGATCCTGATTTAATGTCAGACCAGACGTTGGACCGAGAGTTTGCTTGAACTTTATCCCAAAAAAATGGCTTCAGCTTTGTTTTAGGACCATTGTTGTCAACATCAGCATCAGAACGTTCGCGAGAAGTTGGTACAAGATTTAGTGGCTTCTTAGTCCTTGGATTTCCCTGAAGTTGACGAGGAGGAAGAACAGCCTTAGGTGGAGGTGGAGGCGTCTGGGCACCAGGTTTTTGGTTTGGTAATGGTGGTCGTGGAGCAGGGGGTGGAGGCGTAGCTTTTTTAATAGGAGGCTTAACAGGGGGTGGAGGAGGAGGAGGAGCAGCAGGTGGCAAAGAACCAACAACAGGTGGAGGAGAAGGAACAGCAGCAGGCATAGGACCTGGTTCAACTGGAAGTGGTGTAGGAGGGGCAACAGAATGAAGAGGTGACCTACCAGGAGGAAGAGGAAGTAATATTTTGGGTTCGCAGCCATCATTGAGCCCCAGAAAAGGAGTATTTGACACTATATCAAATGATGCTATACCTCCGGACTTGACATCTCCGGTGAAGTCATGACAATTTTGGCTAAATCCACTGTTAAGTTGCTGGCCTACAGGCTTATCTGTATGATTATTTGAACCAACAGGACCAAATGACGTATCAGATGATCCTGAAAACACAAGATTTACAGTTCTCAAACTTAGCACTGTATCTAATTCTAATAGTCAGGTGAATTATGCCCATAAGAAAGGAGACCAATTTCTTACCAGAAGCATTACTTAAGCTTAGATGCAATAGGGGCCTATCATCTCTCTTGTTTGCCAAGTGGCATCGCCGTCTACAAAATTTCCGGTAACAACAGAATATACATAGAAAAAGAAGAGATGTCCCGATGGATGAAAGAGCTACAGCAACGAGAATTAGTTTTGTTGTGTCCTCTTGCTCGTGTGAGGGTGGACTATTGGGAGTACTTTTGACGTGTGTAGGTTTTGGTGCAGAAATTTGTGAAGATGTTGGTCGATGTCTGCCAGATGTAGAGCTCACAGGTAGCTGAACAGGAGATCGTGATTGAACAGGACTGGGAATTTGTGATTCACCTCCAGGAGTAGGTGATGCAGCTGGAGCAGATCGATCAACAGCTAGGGAGCCAGTAGGTGCAGGACTTGGAGATTGAATTGCTAAATACCTTCTCTGAACACGATGCCAATTAATTACCAATTCTAGACACTCTGTGCATATTGCATTGCGTCTGTAATCACCATTAGAAAGAAGCAAGTGAAATCCTTTCCTAATGAGACAAACAATAACAGCATGCTTCATTTCTGGGAACAGTGACATCTCAACTTCATGATCATACATCCTAACCTGCATAATTGATAAAGCATAGAAACTTTCTTGTAATCAACTATAGACTGAAATTTATATTTAAGATAATTTATAGGAAGGTTAATTAATCATCTGGAAGGAGCACAGTAACTAGTTCATCACGAAGTCAGGTCATGTCTTGCGTGAATTGTATAGATCTCTAAGGTTAATTTTTTATGATTTGTTTTGTTTTCTCAGGTTCTTATTTTCACAGAACATAAAATTTTTAAAAAGGTTTCTTCTACCAGTCTAGATAAAAGGTACAAGGAAGCTAGCAGATCAGAAGCAGTTTGATGCTGTATCACTTGAAATCTAAACTGTTCGCGAATGAATTTATCTCGCATGCATCATATCGAACAGCGAATTTAAAAACAAATGATGCACCATTTTTGATATCTGCATTTTGCTAGTTTCTTTACCCAGCTAGGTTTATGTGAATATTTCAACAAGAATCCATAAAGTTAAGATAGTTCATGTATCCTGAAACTTTAGTTGAGAAATCAAAAAGTCTACTCACAAATGCTTGCGTTTGCGGGATAAAATTGAAGAACAAAACCGAAGAATGTAAAGAACCCCATACCGTGCACTCGCTCAGCCGAGGAGATTCTTTCAGCTCAAAACTTCCCGATCCCAGCGACAAGTTACTCGGCTCTGTCCTCCCAGCTGATCCGTGCATCGGCAAAACAAGGACCAAACCTAGAAAAACGATAAGAATCGCAAAGTTCTTCACATCCATCGTCCCGTGCATCAATCTCGATCGATTTCATTGCATCTGCAGCTCGACCTCCGCATCAAATCAGCTCCAACAACCAAAGCACAATCTTCCCTCAGAAAAGACCTTAAAATTCCACCCGATGAGCACGAGGACAGAAGACGAGCCTTTGCCGCGCCAAAAACCAGGAAAAAAATCGAGATAGAAAAACCAAAGAACCGAAGCTTCCTTCCGCGCCCGTCTTCATGCCGACGCGACCTGGTCGGAAAGGCGGCAGCGGGAACGGGAGATGGAGAACGCGACGGAACCTAGGGTTTGGTGCTCGAGGGCGACGAGGAGGCGGAGGAAAAGGCGGCGAAAACTTGGGAACTTTTTCAAATTGACGTTTGAATTTTTTTTTTATTTTTCTTTTTACCTTCCGGAGTGGAAACGAGCGAACGAGGACGTGCTGCGGACTCACGCAGAACGCTTTTCTTGCAATGCGGCAATTTTACCAACACGCCGGACATCGCGGAGCCGCATCCTCCAGCTGTCACGCTGGCGATCGGGCTGTAAGTTATAATTGCAGTTTGACCCCTTTGAGACAATCCCGACTTTAACGAACTTGCTTAATTAAGAAAACGGAAGGTTAAATTTGTACTACTCCAATTTGGAAATCTATATATGCCAGTCCCTCCCATAGGCGGCTTTAGACCTGGGTCTGGGTCAAACCCGGATCCGACCCGGAACCGGAGTCAACGGGTTTGATCCGGACCCGTGATCGGACCGCCTATTAGGCGGTCCCGTCCCGGTTTTTTAGAAAACCGAACCGGAAAAAACCCGACAGTTTAAAAAAAAAAAAAATTAACGACCACGATTTCGTGGGCGTTGATGATCAACGGTCACGATTTCGCGTAGTCGTTGCAGCGCAGCGACCGTAGTCGGCCGGCGACCCGAGTTTTTTTTTAAAGCAAAAAAATCGACGACCACGATTTCGTGGCCGTTGATGATCAACGGCCACGATTTCGTGGCGTTATTATAACAGCACTCCAGTCGGCCGCCCCGGACCGGCCGTAGTTGGATTTTTTTTATGTTTTTTTTTCCTATAAATACACCTCCATTCCCTTTCATTTTTTTATAAATCACAACTTCTCTTCTCTAATTCTCATTCCCTCATTTGCTTTTAAGTCTCAACTCTCAAGTCATATTTTTACAAATGTCTGAAGCCGAATCAAGTCGTAAGGGTGCGGCCGGTGCCAGAAAGGGAAATAGCATAATGCCACCACCGTCCGAGTTCGAGTTCGAGCAAGGCGGCGATTCACCTCCATTCGATATCGGCGCCGACTATGATCTTGATATTTCCGGTGATGAATTTCAAATACGTCATCATCATTAAAGTCAAGAAAGTAGGAGCAATACATCCAGTACGATGGCGGGTTCTACGGCTACAAGTTCAACTCGAGTGCCTCGCCCCGCATCCGATATCTTCACCAAACATTTCGAAAAAGTAACGCTCCCTTCCGATGATATGCAAGCAAAATGCAAATATTGTTCGAAATATTACAAATTTCAACAAGGAGGAGGTTACGGAACCCTTACTCGACATGTGGAGAGAAATCATCCGGTGGAAATTGGTATTGATCGTTCTCAAGCTCAAATTCCGACATTCTCTTCTCAATCGGGTTGGGGTAACAAATCTAAACTCTTTAAATTTGACGAAACTAGATTTATAGAAGAAACTGCTAAATTTTGTGCAATTGAATAACTTTCTTTTAGTTTTAGTGATAAATTATCTTTTGAAAATTGATTTTCTACAAGTGCAAATCCTTCTATTAAATGTATCTCAAGAAATACTCTAAAACGTACACTTTTAAAATTAGTCTTAGAATAAAAACAAGAATTGATTAAAGAATTTTCTAGTTTAAACAGTAAAGTTTCTTTGTGTTCCGATATTTGGAGTGATCATTGGCAAAGTTGTTCATATATGGGTATTACTTGTCATTAGATTGATAATAATTGGACATTCAAAAAAAATTGCTAGCATATAGATGTTTTAACGAAACACACACGGCATAAAATATTTCACAACTTTTTTTTATTATTTTAGAAGAATATGGTCTAACTTCTAAAGTTTTTTCAATTTCTTTTGATAATGCTAGTGCAAATACCTCTAGTATTAGTGAACTTATTGATATATGTAAACCATCAATAGGTGAAAGATTTTTTCATATTAGGTGTACATGTCACATTTTAAATTTGTGTGTTCAAGATGGACTTAAAAATTTAGGATCACATATTCAACAAATTAGGAGTGCAATTCATTATTTATGGATATATCCTCAAGTTATGAAAGAATGGAGAAAATTTTGTAAAATAAATGACTCGTTGGAATTCTACTTATAAATTGTTGTTATCTACTTTTGAATACAAAAATTTATTATGTATATTTTTTCATCAACATGTTCAATCACGTGATATTTATTTGTTTTCAAATCAATGGAATATATGCACTAGTATTTGTGAAATTTTAAAAGTTTTTAGTGATGCTAGTGACCAATTATCAGGTGTTTATTATCTAACTTCACATTTAGTTTTAACACATTGTTGTAATATTGCATGTATTTTTAATGAACATATTCAATCAAATGATACTTATTTATCTCAATGTATTTATGTCATGAAAGAAAAATGGGAAAAATATTTCTTAAACATTCCTGAAATATTTTTATGTGCTTTTGTTTTAGATCCTAGACTTAAATTAGATGGTTTGCAAGATATGTTAGCATTATATTATGAATCTTTAAGCCCTATTACCGAAATTGCTCCTAATATTCCTTTGATTTTGTTTAATATTAAAACACATTATATGATATTTATAATGAATATAACATTAAATATGGTGAACAAATTATTGGACATGAAATACATCAATCAACTACAACTAGTATTATTATTTCTAAATTCACTAAAGCACAATTGTTATTAAGGCAACGGACTAAACGTCAACGAGGATCCTCAAGTTCCAGTCAGGAACTTGAGAATTATTTGACCACTTCTTTTGATTTTAGTGATGTAGATGAAGAAAGCTTCGACATTCTAAAATGGTGGTCGCAAAGAACTCAATTATTTCCAATCTTATCTATAATGACAAAAGAAATTCTAGCTTGTCCAGTTTCAACGGTTGCAGTGGAAAAAGCTTTTAGTATCGGAGGAAATACATTGGACGAGAGACGTTCTAGCTTAAGGTCGGAAAATTTGGAAGCGCAATGTTTACTCAATGATTGGTCAAAAGCTGCAAGTCGAACCCAACATATTAAAAGTGACGAAGAAGACCAAGACGAAACAGAAGGAACATCCCGAACTACGACGACGGGAGGAAATACCAAATACGACTGAAATGTATTTGATTTTTTTATTTAAGTCCAAGATGTAATATATTTTGTATTGAGATAATGAAATATTTGATAGAGTTTTTATAAGTTTAATTTTGCAATTTTTTTTAATTATTTACATCATTTTTTATTTTTTTATTTATTTAACTAAGACGACGATTAACCGGATCGGACAGGCGGACTCGACCGGACTTCGGACCGGACCAACCGGACGACGGCCGGGCCGGCGGTTCCACGGCCCGAAGCCACGAGAGGGCCGGTTAAGGGTCGGTATTTTGTCAACCCGGACCCGACGATTTCGACCCGGACCCGGACCGAACCCGGACCGTGGCCAGGTCTAGGCGGCTTAACAAATAAATGAATTGAAATGAATAATTTTATTAACAAAACGAGGATATATTAATAATAAAATAAATACATTTAAATATAAACGAGGATATCATTTGATTGATATCTAGTTCAAAATTCAATCAAAATTATACATTTCTCTCTAGAGTTGTCAAGTTGAGTTAGGTCTATTGTATTGGTTCATCCCGCTAAATAATTTAAGTGGGTCGAGTTGAAATTTTATCAACTCTTCATTTTAGCGGGCCTAAATAAATCAATCTACACGGGTTGTAAGTCTAGACGGGTTAGCCCGCGACAGATTTGGATTTACCTGCAGATTAAGAAATATTAAAAGAAGATAAAATTTACGAAGGGAAAATTATTTAAGTTTTTTTACTAATATTCTAATACTAACAAGATAAATTTCTCATAATCACAATCTTCTTCTATTACACCTTGGCAAATTGTAGGAGAAATTAAAGAAAATAATAAAAAAATATTTGATTTAAGTACTCTAATAATTTTTTTTACATGCTCTAATTAATTTATAATTATTTTGTCACTATTATTTCAATTAATATAGAAAATGACAACATATCAGAGTCAAACCAATTATAAGTGATGATAAATTCTCAATTAAATCTCTATTTGGAGGAGTCAAAACTTGAATTTGAATATTATCAAGATTTGAATATTTTAGAGTATTAAAAAAATCACAAACATCGATATCTAACATTGTCGATCGATATTGGATCTTAATTATAAGATTTTAATTGCTTCAAATGTATATATTCTTATCATGATATTTTATCCACCTTGTCAATTATCGCTTCAAGCCCTCAACGCCTCAATAATTTTAATTTTTTTTATTTTTTTTGGTCCACAGATTGACTCGTCTAATCCACAACTCATCTTGGATTGGATTGGAGATTTCTCAATCCGTCAAAATAGAATCGGCCCATCCCTCCCTATTAAATATTAGATTTACGATAAATTGACCCACTCCATCATAAGTCGGTCCGTTTGACAACTCTACCTCTCTCATCGTATTGCTAGTCGAATAAGGATGGAATTGACCCCATTTTGAATCCACAAAAACGAATACACTGAACCATAAGTCATGGCTCCTCATCTTACAATTTTTTGTCATATATTTAACCAAACACACCTATCTTACAAAACTATGAATTCAATGAATGAATTAACAAAGAAGGGAACGAAACGCATTCTCGGTAGATCAAACATCTAGCAGATCGGATGCACTGCCTATCGACTCTTCCCTATGGTGTTCAGATACAATACTCTGATGTTCTGATGCTTCCATGTCCACGGAGTCTTCCTCTTCGGTGAGGGGCAATGATATCCTTGTATGATGCTTTCTGTGCCTTGTTTTCAAGATCCCAGAGAGCGCTTGTACTGCATCTCTCATGGATGGCCGTTTTCTGGAGAGTCGATTGATGCATTTATATGCAAGAGCTGCTACAACATTGACTTCCGCTATGTGGAACACACCGTCTAGTCGGGGATCTGCAATTTCCTCCCATCCGACCTTTCCATCGGCATTTATTGCAGCCTGAGCCACAGTTAGATAGTAAGTCTTTTGATTATGACAAGATCATGAAGTAATCACACAAGTTCTTCAAGTTGTATTTGACAATTTAATGAATTATAGAACCGAACAGTGTATAGCTTGGCTTCATTGATATTACTGACAATTTGCAACTATTTGGTTTCGTAAAGTACTATTAACATACAGACTTAAAGCGAGATAATTTTTGAGAATTTACTTGAAGATAAGTTAGCTTGATATCCTAGCTACTCTCATGGTAAAAGATGTTTGATTGACTAAACATATTCAGACGAAGAATGCGAAAGTCTAGCCGCTAACTTGAGTAACATGTGGAAACAAGGATAGAGACACTCACAAGTTCAACATATTCCATCAAGCCCTGTTGTGGATTGCGCGCTGCAATCAACTCGAAAAGAAGAACCCCAAAGCTATACACATCACTTTTCTTTGTGAATGATCTCGATGATACATACTCGGGATCGAGGTACCCTAGAGTTCCTCTGATGTTAGATGCCTGATGGCTAACCATTTCTTCTCTTGATAGCCCAAAGTCTGCAACCTGGTTGGCAAAGAGTTCTTCCAGTTTGCAAGTAAAATTGACAAACTATGTGGTAATCAAAGATAATACAAGGTGGATACTCTGAAGGAATCAACACTTGATAGGAGAAGTAAATACAACCACATCTTTTGACAATTTTTTTTTTTTTTTTTTTTTTTCAAATTTTGCCATGGTGACAGATCTACAACCTCTCCAAATTCGTCAATTTGTTACTTTGTTATTATGTTCCTTTTCTTGTATATATATAGTTTTTGAGATAGGTATGAAAGCCTTCGTCAAGCACTCCCATTTGATGAAGGCAAGTGTCAAACCCAAGACCTTAGCAACAACTTGGAAGACCTTTACCAGCTAAGCTAGTTGATGCCCGCTATTATTTTCTTGGTCGTATTCCATGTCAATAATCCATCAGAGTGTTTCTAGATAGCTAGACAGAGCACATAAATCCATAAAATATTAAGGTTATCATTTATTGACAACTGAATTTAAAAAAAGGATTTAGATGGTAAAAGCACAAATCAATAAGTACCTAAATTATTAATTCCCTCCCCTCAGTAATGTCCCTTCATGGAATAATAGATTCAGAGAACTAATGGAAGTAAAATCAACAAGTTCAGTGATTTTTAAATCTCAGGAATTTTCTTTTAAAAACAAAATATTCTATTTGCATGAGACCTAACTTATTTGACTCTTCGACATACCCTAGCTCTCATGGAACGGTCTAGCAGTATGTTTGCAGACTTGATGTCGCGGTGAATTACAGGTGGAACAGCCTGCAAAAGTGTGCCCTTTTTTTTAACTTTTTCATAAAAAAATCATAATAAAATTTTTTAGTCATCTCAGACAAAGCAGAACATGTTTTCTTACACCATCATGAAGATATTCTAAACCTCTTGCAACATCCAGAGCTATATTAACCCTCAAATCCCAGCTCAATACTTGATACTTTTCACCTGCACCCGATGAATAAGATAAAAGCAACTTCCTACAAATAAAAAATAAAAGCAGTTTGACAGTGAATATATTAAGGACAAAAAGTGGACTAGAATTCTTAAAATGCTCCTTGAGAGGTCCAAACATTGGTGGAAAAAACAGTACCAGGTTGAGAGAGTTTCCATGCAGAGTAACATGATCCCATCGATGTTAGAAAGTCACTTCCTAATGCTCTAATATCAAGGACTAAATCTCTTAATATGTCAGATTATTTCAAAGCAATACTGCTTATTTTTAGTACAATTCACTTGAGCAAGAGATATATACATGTTGTGATGCAATTCAGTTCAACTAATAGCAAGCCAAAGGATTAATTGACAATTACTTTCTTTCCATATTCCTAAACAACAAAATGTCATACATGAAGATAAGACTTTGAAATGGAAAAATATTAATTAATATCATTCAATGGTTGTTTTTATTCCTTTCATCAAAAATAGTACATTTGAGGCATATCTAGTTCTTATTGGTATCAAAAACTACACACATCTGCCTACTTAAAACATGTCCTTTAAGTAAACTTGCCAAAGGTATTCTTCCTGTAATTCGAGCCAATCTAAGATGAGGTGGACTAGTATTTTCAAGGCATGCATTCTCTTTAGCAATTAAATTGGCATCTGTAACTATACACATCTGCCTTGTTATCTACTACTTAAAACCACACATCCTTAAGTAAGATTGTCAAAGGCATTGTTCCTGTAATTTGAACGAATCAAAGATGAGGTACACTGCTAGTTATTGAGCCTTTGCAATCATATTATTCATATTTTTTACTTAAATCCCACTAAGTCTCTAAATGATGCAAGGAAAACCAGGTACACCAGTAGTAGAGAGCACTAAAAAAAAAAAAAAAACAGCTTGATGCATGAAACTCCCGCCATATGGGATCCCGAGGGAAGGTCTATTGTATGTAACCTTACTCTGCTTTGCAAGAGATTATTTTCAGAACTCGAACCCGTGACCTCTAAGTCACAAGACAACAATTTTACCATTGCATCAATGGTCCCCTTTTAGTAGAGAAAACTAAATAATAAAATATCTAAAGTTCTGCTTACTATTGTCTAGATATAAATATTTGGGGCTTGGAAGTGAAAGTAAATTCTCATCTTGAATTTTATTTTATTATAGGAAGCCCAATGAGTGAAGGCGAGCCTTGGCGCAACGGTAAGGTTGCTGCCTTGTGACCAAGAGGTCACGGGTTCGAATCCTGAAAACAACCTCTTGCAAAAAGCAAGGTAAGGCTACGTGCAATGGATCCTTCTCCGAGACCCTGCATGGCGGGAGCTTCATGCACCGGGCTGCTTTGTTGAGCCCAATGAGTAACACAAGCATAACAAATATGACTTGATCAACAAGTATACACCTGATGTCCTGAACCTCATCATTCTCCTAAACAAAATCAAATAAATTGTAAACAGTATCTAAGCAGTGATCAGACGTACTGTAGAGGTGCGAAGCTAGGCTACCATTAGCCATATAAACATATATCAACATATGCTGGCCCTTTTCAGCACAATACCCAACCAAATTGACAAGATTCCTGTGATGCAATCTCCCAAGAAGCAGTACCTGAAAAGGAAAAAGCAGTGAACTCTTTCATCTTGTCTGGAATTCCCAATCAAAGACTAAAGACATTTAGTGCAACCTCAGTTTGAAATTCCTTCTCGCCTTGCTTGGAGTTAGTAGCAAGCACTTTAACTGCAAGTGTCTCACCAGTCGGCATCTGAGCTTTAAATACAGGACCAAATGCCCCCTGACCAATCAGTGTTTTAAAGTTACTAGTACCCTTTTGCAAGTCCCTGGGAATAGAATACAAACAACTATTTTATTTTTACATTACCAAACAGAATACAACATGGATCTAAGTCACATTGTAAATTCACAAATTAGAAACCAAAAAGATGGAAGTAGAAATGGTTGCATTAAAGAATTGCATGCAGAAATACATAAATGGTCCCCGTTAAGATATTTCAAGAGCCTGCTTTAGTAGTGCAATCATCAGCTATGAGGCACAGTTGTGCATTAACATACCAAATTAAATAAACAAGGAAGATCAAAGGATCATCATAAGATAAATTGGAAGGGATTTTTTACAAAAACGGTGAAGATCATAGGCTCGAATATGCATATGCATCATTATCTTGAAGATGATGTGGATGGATCTGTTCTTACTTGTATGAATATTTGGGCACTCCAGAAACAGACACAAGATGCTTCCTCTTGGTTCCTTCAGCCCATAAGGAAGGACCATCTTCTTTAAGGTCGCTGTCCTTTGGTGACTCTTGATCCATGGTAGAGTCTGACTGTATTGAAGAAGCATCTACTCCATTGGCACGCATGGGGACAGTTGATGCTCTCCTTGAACTGGTGATCCTTATCTGAGCATGCTTCTTCCGGAGTCTGATACAAAGTAGAGCACCTATAGCTAGGAAGATTCCAATCACTACTCCTGCTGTCACTCCTAAAATCAGTCCCCATGATGGCACACCATTCATCTCCCCAATACACCTCTAATAGCAGCCGTCAGTGGTCCACTCCATAATATCTACTGCAAGAAAATCCCTTTAATCTTATCGAATAGAACCAGTTGAAAATCTTTGAAGCATGAAGGTAAGATTAAACGACACAAAACTATGTTGTGTCATGTACACGACTTTTCTAATCTGAATCACCGGTGCATAAAGGTCAATATCAGTTGGCTAAAGACAAGAAGCAGTAGTAGACCACTGTGACACGGATGTCAAATGGATGTTCAAATAGAACGATCTTGACCACTGAAATATTTAAAAGTCAAACCCCAATCAGGATTATCCATAGAAAAAACTTGGAACCGGACCAACTAAGAATCATTGTATCTCCATTCAACCTCGAGATAGAAAAATATACTGCAGCCTTACAAACTAAACCTACGATAAACTAGTTAGAGAAGATGGCGATGTTTCAGTTTATACCTAAAGTTATAAAATTATGTCATCTTGCTATTAGCACACATGAGGACAGAATGCACATGAAAACCAAAATCTAAGGAATCATGCGAAGTAGAGAAAAGATCAATCAGAAAGAACAAAGCAGGGGAGTAGAAAAGGAGCTTCATTCAGAGTACCCAAAACTAGGCCCAAATATAGAAAGCAGCAATTTTTCTTAAGGAGAAAAAGACGAACCAGCCACGCCATCTTCCATAGAGGCCAAAAGAAAAACCAGCGAAAAAATACGGTTTCCCCAACGATCACAAAACCAAAGATCGAGTTTCAAGGAAACCCCGAATCCTAGGGTGGATTGAAGTAAAAGCAACCTCGAGAAAAAGGGAAACAACTGATTCATAAAGAACATCCGCCGAAGCGAAGCGATCTAACCTGTCTGAGCGAAACGAGCCAGCCACAATGACGGATCGTGCAGAGGAATCGGAGAATTACGCCATGGATCTCATCTAAGATGTCGCACGTCGCAGAGAAGAAACCGAGCTGCGAAGACTTAACCATTAAAAACTCTTCTTTTGCCCTTTTTATATTAAATCAAATCGTACTTAAAAAGGTGAGGATTGACGCAGCGCAACCTTCTTCGGTAGCGTAATTTCTAGCTTAGCAGATCATGAAACACAGCCCAAACTACGTTACCCCGAAATCGTACCGATCATTTATTGGAGAAATATTGGTCCTGGGACAGAGATCCTCCAAATAGCATAGTGGTAAGAATTGAATGTGGAGCCAACGAGTGCATTCAGCCGCAGGAGAGTCCGGTTTCCACTGTGGGAGAAGAACAAAACGTAAACCCCTTACGTGGCCGGTTTCGAAGTGTACACGTGTAGAATCAGCCAGCGAGAAGTGGTGGATCTGCACGATGACGTAGTCATGTAACGGTCAACTTTCAGATATTTTGGGATTTGCCACTGTGATATGAAAAAACCGATAAAATTAAAATTTTTTTTAATAATAATAGATTCTACGAGTAATTTATCAAAGAGACGGTAGACATGCTTATCGGTTTTTAAATTTCGATTTCTGTTCTGTTCTAAGTGATTTTGGATCCGTCGACGTTAGAATCAATTCGAACGGTTTTAGTTCTAAAGTTTTAACTTTAAAATCAATTCAATTTGGATTGATTCCGAATCGATTTCGAACCGATTCCAAAACGATTCTGGACCGATTTCGAAATGATTCCAAACTATCTTTCTTGAATTTGAACTTCCAAATTCATTTAACGCGTTGGTGATCATGTTCTTTTTTTTCTATCTTAAAATAATCTTGTAGATATGTTAGTATGCTAAAAATTTTCACCTTTAAATTAACAATCGAAACCAGATCCACATCGGAACAAAAACCGATTTCGAATCGATTCTGAACTGGTTACGAACCGATTCCGAAATCGATTGGAACTGAACAAAATTGAAATCAGAACGATTCTGATTCGATTCCAAAATCGATTCATTTGAATCGATTCCAATTTCGAATTTAATGGATTGATTTTGACTCAGTTCCGGATCTAATCGATCCTTTAAGCATGCCTAAGAGGCGGCATTAATATTTCTCTAAATCATAGTATAATTGGAGAATGATGAAAGAGCGCATTGATTTTCTATATAATTTCTTCTACAAAATTCAAAATGATATGGTATTGATTTTTTAAAAATCAATATTAATGCGATGTTAATTTTTAAAAATTAATATTACATTAATGATGATGTTGATTTTTCAAAAACAATACTGCAACAGTACATTTTAAAATTAACATCATAATAAATATCATTATAGTTTTAAACTTTTGAATACAGTAAGAGATTCAAAAGTAGGATTCATCTTTACATTCTCAATACTATTCTCTTCTACTTTATGTCTTGTTTCAAAATTTTAAATCATATAAATTCATCAATAAGTTTCGATCAAAATCTATTAATAATCTTAACCAATTCTAATTAAATTCAATTCAAATTTTGGTAGGTTTTTACGATAATCCTCGATTTGAGTGTGCCCTAAAGTTTCATCCTTAAAGTTTTTATACACGTAAAGTTTTTCATCCATAATTTCGCATAAGAGACTCATAATCAAATTTATTCACCATATAAATCTTTTATATACTTTCCTCTCACTTTTCTCAAAGGTTTGAACCGCTAATTTAGCGGCCCCCATCAGTATGTCTCACGATTATCGTAAGGAAGGTAAATTACGGAGGATCTTTGGCCTTGACGCGATTGGCCAGAGCAGAGGAGGAACATCTGATGCTAGGGAGGGATTTTAGATCCTCCCCAGAATCAACCCATGCTTATTTGACAAGTGTCATCCTGTCCCAACCAACGCACCATCCCCGTGAGGGCATATACTTTCCTCTCACACTCCAATCAATGATTCATAATTTCAATCAAAATTCATTGATGACCATACTTAACTTTTATTAAATCAATGTAAATTTCTAAAGTGACCCTATGTACAATATCATAAACTCTCATTCTCAAGATTTTCTTAGTCTGATTTCAAAATTCAATCTCTATATCAATTGATATATACCCATAACTTCGTGTAAGAGGCTCAGAAGTAAATTTGCTCACCGTATAAACAATTTAAAAATCTTTCTCTTTTCACTCTATGTTAAGGATTTATAATTTTAACTCATCTAAATCTATCAACGAGTTTCGATAAAAAATCATTGATAATTTTAGTCAACTACTGAATTCAATCTGAGTCTTGTATATTTTTGAAGTGAGCTTGTGTGCAACCGTACCTTAAACACTTATCCTTAAAATTTTTCTAGTTTTACATAGTCTAATTTCAAAATTCAATCTCTGTATCAAATGACACACACCCATAATTTCGCATAAGACTCTCAAAATTAAATTTACACATCATATAAACATTATATATATATATATATTTCTCTTTGACTACGCATCAAAGATTCATAATTTCAGTGTTGATATTGATTTTTAATAATCAATATCACATAATTTTAAATTTTAACAGAGAAAAAAACCTAAAAATACCTTGATAATTCTTAAAATAGGATATACCTTTTAAAAAATATCAAACTTTGAATGCCGTGGTGATAAATTTCATAAATTTTTAAAAATAATCATTTTTAAAATTTATAGCATCATATTTAGATTAAAATTACTATACAAATCTTCTTAAGCACATTTTGTTCACTTGAACATAGCTTCTGGTTGTTCAGCATTGAATTACAATGGGCGCCGTGTCGCTGTTATGGACTCCATGCATTTATTCACGTGCTATTTTCTCACCCACAATGAGCTAAACTTCATGACAAATTGATAATACACCTCGATTAATATATATAAATATATATATAACTCATTGTTTCTAAGTTCCCATTAACTCTCCAATTACTTAAATTGCGCAATCCAAGTACCTTTTCAAGAGAATCATTGCACATCAGTGTAACAAGTCCAAGCTATGATGGAATCCAGTCTCATAAATTTATGGAGCCACACAAGAATTCAAGCTCTACTGATAATTGAATGGTGGCTCCGAACTTTGTTGAGGGGGAGGGGGAGTCTGCGTTTGCTCTGGTGGCGGCGGTCTTGGTCTTGCATATTCAGCGAAAATAACCCAGCCATCAAGAAACTGCGGTAGAATAGACAAGTGTAAGAAAAATTAGGATGATGGAGGAAAAAAAAAGAAGTGAAATTAACTTTCAAACTTCAAATAACTTCAGGTATCAATTTGGAATATTTACATAGGTGAAATGCAAGATTCATCGTGCCAAACTCACCTTGCCATCCATTTCTTTTATACCTTCGGCCGCTTCTTCCAAGGTTGCATATCTCACAAATCCAAACCCCTTAGAATAGCCTGACTGGCGGTCAGTCACAACCCTAGCTGCGGGGATACAAGTATCAACATATTGCAAAGGTGCCTCTCAAGACAAATATAAACATAGTTTTAGGAAGAAAATACCGTAGACTACTTGTCCAAACTTTGCAAAAGCTTCTCTCAGACCTTCAGATGTAGTTCGCTTGCTGAGTCCTGAAAACAAGACACCGGCTAATGAGATCTTGTATAAAGCATTTGGGACAGAAGAATTTAACAAATATACATAAAACTCGAGCAAAATATTCTTCTAACTCAGATTCGTCCAAACTGACATAAACTCCCATTGACTCAAGTAAAGGATCATGTACCAACCTAAGTTTTATCTTTTTTTAACGTACATTTCTACTCGTTAGACCAAGCTTGTTTCTTTCCAACAAACCCAATATTGCAGGCTTCTTATAACATTGTCGCCTTCTTTTTCATTTCATGGTGGCATCTCACTCTTCTTCTTACCTTCTTTTCTGGCTTCTTTGCTTTTGCTGATTGTGTAACACCTCTATTAGCTAGAATACGTTGTAATCAATTCATACTCATCTCTCTTCCTCTCTGATATTCCAACTTGAAGTATTTAGGTTTATCTCAAATACGTAATATCCAAAACATCTGAAAACATGGTCATTTTTTCCATCTTGTTATTTTTTTAAAATGGTTTGTATGGTTTAAGACTTGTTCTTAGTGCTCTCAGATCTTCCACCTTGGAGTATTAAGGTTTATCTCAAATACATAATGTTTAAAGCATCAGAATCCATCTCTATTGACTGATCTTTATATCTCTCGTTTAGTTACTATATGTATTGATACACTGATAAACGAACTTTGCAATTAAAAAACATAGTAAAACTAAATCCAATATATCAGCCAAGCAGACATTTCAAAAATCATGATTTTTACTAAATTTTAGGTGTTAACCATTCTATGTATTGAGTCCATCGATGCTCATTCTACCCAACTTCAAAAAGCATCTCTTCGGGATAGAGTTTCATTGAAGCTCAAGTTCACATCAAATTTAAGAAATCTCAAAATTTTTAAAGTTCATTGTGCTTGTGCTGACTATGATATTATACTCAGATTACGAAAGTTTCACCTACTTATAGACTTGCTTATGAGACTACAAATGATGTCATAGAAGCATATAGATAAGCTTATTGATGAAGTTCTAAATGACAACTTTAGATAGCCTAAAACTGATGAAGCAAATAAACCACAGTGATTATGAACTCCTTAGAAAAGCACAAACTAAAGGCGTTGAATTGAGCACAAATAATTGGATATCAAATTAAGCCCTAAGTAACGTTTAAATAGTTGGGTCAATGCTACCCAACCCTTTGAAAACCCTATACTACTATGACCTAAAATCTTGACTTTCAAAATAACTAAACATAAAACCTAACAAAACCATAGTTACCTTAAATCTATTCTGACCCTTTCCAAAGCATTGTAATAAACAGTATGCATACACAGAATTTCTTATCTAATTTAACGCCAATCGGGTTGTGCTAAAGAACAACGAAATATTCCAAACAAAATTTAGCCCATTGTTGATGAAGCGATTTCAAAATAGCCATAGCTCCATGTGGAACTGTCAAGATCTACAAAAGGCATGCCTTCTATCGGTAAATTCCGTAAAATAAAACGTAAAACAAAATTATGAAGCAGCTAGGAACTGAAAGCCCAAGATGCGAAAAGGAGGGTAACTCGCCAGAGACGAAAAGGTTGGTCGAAGGCTCAGCGGGCGGAGGGACTGCGGCGGCAGCCGGGGGAGAGAAGGCGGAGATGGAGAAGAGGCGACGGAACCCGGAACGCAACGCCGCCATCACTCGCCGGTCTCGCACGCTCGCTCGATGACAGCAGGAAGAATAACCGAGTCGCCCGATGGCGCAGACTGCGCTCCGTTTATATAGCGAGGGCATCACAAGGACATCAGGACGGCCCAGTGGGCCGAGTGAGGGCCTGATGACTATCTCCATTTATTTATTTTTCATATTTTTATAATATTTTTAAAATATGGGGAATTAGTATTACATGAAACAAATAGAAATTTAATTTTTAACTTCAATATATTGTGTGAAAATCGGGATGCATAGTAACTCCGTCATGAGTAAATACAATAAATTCCATCAGAGAAAAAAATGCTCGATATCGCTCAACATCGTCACCAAGCGACTGGATTCTATTTGCAATTCGATCACGGTCCAATCGACATTGGAGTTTGGGCGGATCATGATCGGATTCTAATTGGAATCCGATCGATTTACGGTTGTCAACCCCACGGTCACTGGCAGCCACGGTTCGACTGGACTTCGTATCCAGTTGAATCGCGATCGGATTCTGACCAGATTGTTGTCGAAATCAACCGCTAACAGTCACGACATTGACACCCACAATTCGATTGGATTCCAGGGTTGAGTTATCGTTCTCATTAGAGAATATGATGCGGGGTGAGCACTGTGTATTTTCTATTTACTATGAAATCTCGTGAATCAAACGGTGATCAGACAATGGAGAAACTATCGCGCACGTGGCGGACTAGCGGTGGCAATCCAACGGGTTAAAGGATTGGACTATATATAAAGTTTGATATGTTGTATGCCCGTTCCTACGCGACATGTGCACGATAAGTTTGATATGTTGTGTGTCCGTTCCTACGCGACGCGTGCGTGATACTCGCTCAACCCTCCTATTCGTGCGATTGCACACTAATAAGAAATGAATAAAGCTTTTACCGAGTGTGCTATAGCTCATCCATGAATCTATCGGGGTCACCGGTGTCATCCTCGCTGCTGGTAGTAGGCCCGCGGCGGTGACCAGACCGTGATCGAGCATGATCGGGCTGAAATTCACCTTGATCGTGGTTGTCACATCACGACCGATCGAGGCCGCACACGATCGGGTCGGAATTTGCCCTGATCATGGTTGGGACATCGTGGTCAATCAGACCGCGATCGAGTCAGATTCTGACCACGATCGGGCTGCATTCTAACCATGATCGGGCTGGATTTCGACTGCGATCTGATCAAATTATGGTTGTTGGATAAGTGGGTCCATCAGGCTCTGGCCTGCAGTGCACTGATACCACTTGTTGGACAAGTGGGTCCATCAAACTTTGTCTGACAAGGCTCTGATACCATTTATTGGAATTCGAGGCATCCGTGAGCACTGTCACACATTGCATCGTCACCACAGATTGAAATCCTACGAGACGCATGCGTAGCGGAAAATAAAAATTTACTTGCATCCCAAAGATCTCTTGCCAAGATCACTTGCCTTGACCATAGATCATCATATAAGTATAATAGGGTTAGAGTATAAAATAAGAAGAAGAGATTATATCTCATACCTTCGTAATCCTCTTGAATCTATAGAAACCACAAGTAAGATTAAGAAATCTTGCCTTTACCAGTATCCACGCCGAATCTTCACAAGATAATCTTTCTCAAAAGTAACAAGCTATCTTCTTTGAAAGATGTTAGCTTTGCTCGGAGAAGATTGGAGAAGAAGGTGACACAAGAACTAAAGAGGAAAAGACGAATAACTTAGTGTTTTCCACAAAGTAAGAAGGAAGAGGCTTGAAACTTAAAACTTAGAAAACTTAGAGCTTGCTTGGATTCTTAGATCCCTTGGATGTAGAACCCTTTCTTCTCTTGCTTATATAGAAATCCACTATAGTAACTTCTTCCCTACTAAAGTAACTCATTTCCTACCAAAGTAAATCCCTCTTAATGTGTCCAAAAAGTTGGGAATATGCCCAACTAGCAGCCCCCTGCCACCCGTCCCAGAGTTGTGGCGAGAGGGAGGTAAATCAACTATGTCCTGACATGGCAAGGTCATCCGAGCCAGGATTTTAGACCCCTCTCTGAATCGACCCCAGGATCCAAAGCAACCACACTACCTTACACTATCGTGGGGATCGAATCTCCAAAATCCCTCTTAATGTGGAGAAGGGGAAGAGGTGGTCAATTGGGGGGTTACATGAATATCTTCATGCAAATTTATTTAGCCACCCACCCATTATGAAGAAGAAAAATCCCTCTTCCTACAATCCCTCTTGTCCAATGATTCACAATCATAAACTTGTTAATGGACTTGTGGGTAATTAGTCAACACCTCTCTTCCATCTTGGGCTATTGAATTTTAGAACATTTCTAAAACCTAATAAGGAAGTTCATTCAAAAACCCTTTTATGAATATCCAAAACTTATGCCTTACTAGTCTGGTCCAACCAGACATAACCTTTATCTTATTTGTTTTACATCTCTTGAGGAAATCATTGTGCATGTGACCCAATAAGTTCCCGATTATGTTAGCAATTCATAACTAACTATTAGTTATGAATATATCATGAGTGGAACCTAGCAGTACATCATGACCCTCAATTGATCGGAAAGTCAAAATAGATTTCAAAACAATTCTAAATCATTCAGTAGCTATAGTAGTTCGTGTTATGCTTATTTCACTCATCCTATACCTATTTGATTTAGGACATGATCTATAGTGTTCGCCCCCACTAGGCTGACTATGTCACACTTAACCCAAGTTAATTTCTTGTCCTGTAGATTCAAGTTACTCCTTATATGCGTCCAAGAAGACTATTTTCTTAACATACTTGGTCTGACTAGAGACTTATGAGTAACAATCCTGATAAGAAGCATAGGATATACATCTCCTAATAATAGAAGTGATGAATCATTTGTTGGCTATTCAAATATCTTCGATCACTTTGACTTATACGTAATAAATCTGAGTGACACCTCCTATAGAGATGGCTGTGAAGAAGTCAAAGTATAAGTCGTCATGATCAAGATAACTTATATACTTAAGTCTAAGAAAACTTGCACTCGAGCTGCAATGAATTTTCATCGACATTAAAACCATATGAAGTTCATAGTAGGTCACTCCAATGAACTAGTTACCCTTAATTAGCATCCACATGTTCACTCTCAGCATATCTATGCTTCCATTCAGTGATACTGAATGCTTGATAACCCAAGGAGCATAACATGTTCTAGTCTCACGGAATTTATCATGCTCAATCTCATTAATTCATCGACTAGAGATTGTTTCAATACTTACATGATTACACGTGATGAGATACTCACTAATTATGACCCGATCATAATTTCTCTCATGCTATGTATCATATTGTGGATTTCAGTAAATAAGTTTAAGATCTCATCAAATACATATAAAATGTATACTCAAATAGTAAATTTTATTAATCATCTAAGGCGATTGCCTTAGGATATCCCTTTATTACAACATACTTCCACTTGACATACAACCAATGACCCTGGTATCTAATACCATAGGTTTCTACATGTCTCTTGAACTTTTCTTAAGGTAGAGACTTAAAGGGATTTGCTAAATTCCTTTCAGTGGGAATTTTCTTTATTTGTACATCTCTCCTACCAATGATCTCTCTGATCAAAAGATATCAACACAGTACATGTTTGGATCGTTAATGAGATCGTAGTTCCTTCGCTTATGCAATAACATGTCATTGTTGTTGCAGTAAACTAGTAATGCTTCAACAATGCTCGGAATGACTCCAAGTTCTAAAACGAACTTCTTGATCTAAACCGCTTCCTTGGCTGTCTTAAAAGCTGCAATATATTCTGCCTTTGTAGTAGAGTCAACAACAGTCTCCTGTTTAGAACTCTTTCAACTGACCGCACCTCCATTCAAGATGAATATGTATCCAGACTGAGATTTAGAATCATCCTTATCAGTCTAGAAGTTGATATATGTATACTCGCATACTATCATATCACCTCATCTATATACCAAGAACATATCCTTAGTTCTTTCTAAGTACTTAAGGATTACCTTGACAATCATCCAATGATCCATCCCTGGATCCGACTGGTATCAGCTCGTAACACTCAATGTACGATACATCGGACCTTGTACATAATATAAAATACATGATCGATTCTATAACTGACGCATATGAGATCTGTCTAATGTGAATCCTCTCGTCTTCTATGTTATGACACATAGACTTTGAGAGGTGAATCTCATGTCTCATGGGAATGTAACATTTCTTGGATTTAAACATACTAGATCACTTTAGCACTCTATCCATGTATATAGACTGTGAAAGACCAAACAACCGATTCGATCTATATATATATATCTTAATTGTCAAGATGTAGGTTGTTTCTCCCATGCCTAACACTTGCGAATATATCTGCCAAATAAAATTTTACATACAATAAGAATAAAATAAATTTTACTCTAAGTATACATTTCGGATGATGACGAGCCGGAAGGGCATCAACCGTACGATGCTCGCGGAGCTTCGTCTCTACTCGTATCCACGCCGAATTTTTGAAGAGACGACTTCTCAAAGCCACGAGTTTGACCTTTTCTTTACTACTAGAAGAAGCAAGAAGGTCGATTGATCGAAGAACAATTACCGACTCATTTTGCGACACAAACAAGTTCTCGAACAACTTTTGTAAAGTTGTCGATTCGTGTTGGAATTAGTCACTGTTTTTGAAGCTTCAATAAGCGACAATAACAACCCTAAAACCTAGAGTGGTCGACCTTTAAAGAGGTGGAAACAATCCTTGTTTCCTTAATGGTCGGTGGAACACCAAACCTTAATTCTCCTAGGTTCGACCAAGGGCACAAAGAAACTTTGTTCCAAGGCTTGGTTGAATGGTCAATCCACCTTGAGGAAGATTTGGCCAGAGTTCACCACTTCCTTGGGGAGGTGTTGGCTGGACCTAAACAAGAGGGAGCCTTGCTAAGGCCGGTGGTAAAGAAGAAGGAAGAGGGTCTTAAGGACTTCTTTCCTTAGGTTTAACCTTTATAACCCTTTATATATGTACTAATCCTAATGAGTTATAGGTTAGCGGATCAAATCCTTAAGTCCATAACTATTAAGGCTTAATCTCATCCATTAAAACCTAATTGAGCTCTTAACCAAAAGAGGACCCTTTTAATTAAAATCAAATATGTTTGGTTTATAATTAAACCTTTTAAGGCTCAACCCGTTTTCTTAAAACATGCTCCTTTCGCATTTTCGACTTGACAAATATTTCCATATTTGTCATGTGTTTGGTCCAACTAAACTTGATTTCTCTCGATTTTGAGAATCCAATTCTCAAACTCGTTTTCAATCTCTTCAAAGGATTCGTAGTGCGTGTGACTTAATAGATTCTTGGTTTATGTTGGTCGTCCATAATTAATCATTAATTATAGAACGATGATGAGTGACACCTGTAGTACATCATGATCCTCAATTAATTGAAAAATCAACGGTTGATCTCGGAACCATTTCCAAACCCTTCAGCAATTACAGTGAATCGTGTCTCGTTCATTTCACTCATCTTATACCCACTTGATTCAGGACATGGTCTATGTGTCAGTCCCCACTAGGTTGACTACATCACACCTAGCTCAAGTCTTACTTCCTCGTCCAGTGAATTCTAATTACTTCGATATGTATCCAAGAGTACCATACTCTTGACATGGAATGCTTTGGCCAAAGACTTTGAATAATAATCCTGACGAGTGACCATAGGATATACATCTCCTCGCAAGGAGTGGTGAATCTTTTGTTGGCTATTCAATCATTTTTAGGCACTTCGATTTATACCTAATCATCCCGTATGCACACCTCTGTAGAGATGTATCGATTAAGATGTTAAAGTATAAGTCTTCATGACAAAGATGACTTGAATACCTCAAGTCGAAGGAAACTTACACTCGAGTTGCAGTAAGAGTTTCACTAACATATCTTATATACAGAGAATCATGTGAAGTCTTATAGTAGGTCACTTCAATGAACTAATTACCATAACTATCATCCACGTTTAACTCTCGACATCTCAATGTTTCTAGCCAGTGAGGAGCAGTTGTTTGGATAAACCAAGGAGTATAATTCGTGTTAGTCTCCAGAATCGATGATGTCTGAACTCATTAATTCATCAACTAGGGATTATTTCAATACATTCATAATTACACATGTAGAGATACTCACTAATTGTGATCCAATCACAAGTTCTCTCATGCTATGAATCGTATTGCGGACATTCAATAAATGAGTTTAAGATCCAATCAAACACATATGTTATGTGCACTCAAATAGTGAATCTTTATTTATCAATAGTCATGAATAGATCATGAGTGACACCTAGCAGTACATCATGACCCCCAATTGACCAGAAAGTCAAAATGGACTTCAGAACAATTCTAAACCCTTCAACAGCTAAAGTAGTTCGTGTCATATTCATTTTAGTCATCCTATACCCACTTAGTTTAGGACATGGTCTATAGTGTTCATCTCTACTAAGCTAACTACATCACACCTAGCCCAAGTTAATTTCTTATCCTGTGGATTCAAGTTACTCTCTACATGTGTCCAAGAAAACTCTTCTTAATATGCTTTCTCTAGTCAGAGACTTATGAGTAACAATTTTGACAAGAGACCTGAGGTATATATCTTTTGATGATAGGAGTGGTGAATTCTCTGTGGGATATTCAAAGATCTTCGATCACTTTGACTTATACCCAATCAATCCGGAGTGACACCTCCTATGGAGATGACTGCGATGAAGTCAAAGTATAAATCGCCATGATTAAGATGACTTAAATTTCTCAAGTCTAAGGAAACTTGCACTCGAGTTGCAATGAATCTTCATCGACATTAAAATTATATGAAGTTCATAGCAAGTCACTCCAATGAACTAGTTACCCTTAACTAACATCCACTTGTTCACTCTCAGCATTTTTATGCTTTCATTAGTGAGTACTAAATGCTTGAATAACCCAAGGAGCATAACATGTGTTAGTCTCACAGAATTGATGATATTCAATCTCATCAATTCATCGACTAGGGATCGTTTCATTACTTACATAATTACACATGATGAGATACTCACTAATTATGATCTAATCATAATTTCTTTCATGTTATGTATCGTATTGTGGATTGTGGATTTCAATAAATGAGTTTAAGATTCCATCAAATACATATAAAATATATATTCTCGGGTGTGCATATGACAATTCCCAATTATTATATATATATATATATATACACACACATGTAGCACGTTTCGTGCGCGAAAACAGAAAATGCATAGTAATTTTCGTCACTGTACATTTCCTATCATGGAATCTTAGCCGAGCATTGCCGCTCGACATCGTCATCGAGTGGCCAAATTCCGACCGCGATTCGGCTGTGAGCTGGTCGGCATCCGAGCCTGATCGCTCCGCGACCGGATTGCTGTCGCCAGTGCTGCGGTTGTTGGCGACTACAATCATGACCAATTCCGATTGCAATTCGGTCAGGACAGGAGTTCAATCGAATTGCTATCGGATTCCGATTAGAAAAGGCCTCGATTGCAATCGCTAGTGATCGCAATGCTATCGAAATCCGATCGCAATCGTGGTCATTTCTAACTAGATTTCGATCGCAATCCGATTACATTTTAGTCAGATCACGGTCGGATTTCGATTGAATTTCAACCGAATTGTGGCTGCCGGCGATGGCAGTGCTAGCGACCGAATTTCGGCCGCAATTCGATTGTATTCCGGTCGAAATCCGATCGAAATTCGACAGTGATTCGGTTGACCGATCGATTGGTTGTCGATAATGATAGTGACCCGATGAGTTCAGGCATTGACTATAGTACACATTCGATGAAGAAGACGATGAAATCACTGTGCATCTCCGTTTGATCGGATGATGAAGAATAAGTCACGTATGAATCACGTACGGATCGTCGTGTGTGTATATATATATATAATTAAGTGTGTTCCGTATGGATCTATGCATAGAGTGGACGCCTACTATCGATGTCGACCCAACTACACACCCACCCACCAATCTCCCTCTTTCTCTCCAGCTCAAAAGATCCACCACCGCCAAAGGCACCATCGAGGTGGTCGGCATTTTACCCGAACCTCTCCCTCGACCAGCACCAGCGGGCAACAACTGCTGCTCCATGAGGTGAGACTCCATGGCCATGGCCTCCCCTAACGGCAAGCTTGGCACCGACAAGCCGGAGGGCAAGGGCTGGGGGCTCTGTCGCCTACCTTTCTTTGGCGGCGCCGGGGGCGGCGGCGGAGCAGTCGGTGGGTCGTCGTCGTCGTCCAACTCCTCGGTTGCGCTTAGCTTGTCCCAGAACCGCCGTCCCCCCTCGTCGGATGGGGGGCAGCCGGAAATCGGAGCTAGGCGGAACCTCGGCGCGAGCTCGGTCTCGTCAGTGGCCAGGTCGCTGCTCCCCACTCGGCGCCGCCTCCGGCTGGATCCCACCTCTAAGCTCTACTTCCCTTGTGAGTCCTTTCTCCTAGTGGTTAGAGTCGCGGCCTTTGCCGGCACTTTTCACTGCTCGTTTGGATTTTGGTCGACAAAAAACCATAAAGGAGGGATCTTTTTCTATTTTTCTTTGATGCCTAATTTAGGGCTTCGTGGATTTTTTTTTTTTTTTATTGGTACTCTTCTTTCGCGTAAAATAAACTTCTTTTACTAGCACTGGTGCGAGATTAACAATTCGGTTTCATGGTCTCATAAGCTAGCCGCTAAGCTGATTTGATGAGTGCTATGGGATCTAAAAATTAACCTCTGTTGTGTCTCGTACTACCGAACAAAGCTCAAACTTTTTCTTATCTAATTCTTCACACCTGATACTAATTCTTTATTCAGTCCATTTCGCCTTCAACATATCCTACCACGGTGCATCCTTTGTGTGTGTGCGTGTGCGTGTGTGTGTGTTCTATCTAGTGTTTTCTTTCTTCAAAATTCACTGAATTTAGCTCTTCTGAATGATATTCTAATACTACCCAAGGAATATTGTTCAAATATTGTGATTTTTTTTCTTCTATCGATTGTTTTCCAAAGAAAAATTTCTCTGCTGTAAGTACTCTAGTAGCCTGGTACTAACTTTTGCCCGATCATGATTTATTTTGGAAGATGAACCTGGAAAGCAGGTCAGAAGTGCAGTAAGGATAAAGAACACTAGCAAATCTTATGTGGCATTTAAGGTGCGTATGGCAATTTTATCTTATTTTGCAGTATCAACTAAATTTATATGTCTTGTGTTCTCATCATCCTTGAAGCTTTGATCATATTTTCTAATTTATTTTTGGTTGTTTTAGTTTCAAACAACTGCGCCAAAGAGCTGTTTCATGCGCCCTCCTGGCTGTATTCTTTCCCCAGGGGATAGTATCATAGTTACTGGTAAATTCTACAGAAAAATTAATCTGTTCTATTGGATACATTAAATAGTGTTCTGATTTATGGTTATATCTGTGGCAGTTTTTAAGTTTGTTGAGCCCCCAGAGAATAATGAGAAGCCGATGGATCAAAAGAGCAAAGTTAAGTTTAAGATTGTCAGTTTGAAGGTGAATGGGCCTATGGAATATGTTCCAGAGCTAGTAAGTGTGTTATTTACGTGTTCCTTTTACTTCATTGGAAGAATTTTCTTCTTTAATTAAGTATTTCAGCTTTGTTTAGATTTACTCATTAATGGATGAGTAAGCTTGTATGGTTTCAACTTGTATATGAATGTGCCTTTCAGAGTCATCCCAAATGATTCACATTAGGAATACAAATCTACAGAAGATTGAGTTATTGTTTAGTGTAAAATCAAAATAAATAAAAGAAAGATGGTCTATCTCAAGTGTGAACCTCCGTGGTGCTAACCATCCTACAACAAAGCAAACCATGGGCCTCTTCCTTGCTTCGTAAAATACTTCAGAATTCATAAGCTCCATGTTTCTTTCATGGCGGATCCCAATATGTCATGTTATTGGCCGCTTAAATTTTTGGAATGACCAAAATAGTGAAATATTCAGCCTTCAGTAGAGTGGTCCAAGCAGCATGTTGCCGTGAGGGGGACTTAGGCCTTTGACAATTTGTCCAAGCATGCCTCTAGCGTTCTCTCAATTCAATCCAAATGTCACTCCTCCCTTGTTCCACCCAATAAACTGTTACTGCAAACCTCGCTTCCATTCGCACAAACCCTGACTAGGAAAGTGGTGTCGAAAGCAGTCCACCAATCAATGATGACAATCCCAATCACCCACCTCCTAACAACTGAGTTTGGTTTGGCAAGACAATTTGTCAACACAATTATCATTATCTGGGAGATTGTTAGTCAGAGAAATCAAAGCACCCCCGGTCCCCCAGGCCTCCCATCCCTGCAGTTTAGGTTTGAAAATGCATGGCTGTAAGTTGCAACATTAGATGGATTAGTGGCTCATGCATATGTATCATCTGAACCGATACTTCAATCAATAAACTCCAGGTGGATACTTGTGCAGAGGCAAATTGCGCACAGTTTTGCCATGAGACAAGAAGAAAAATCCATTTTGAAGGCATTGATGACTACTATATTTGTCGGAGGAGAGGTTGCTACTTTTTGAACCAGAAGTGGATAATACTGGCTGCTTAAATGAGTTGAATATGTCATTATTGCAGAAGGATCTATTGGAAGCAAAGAGCCAGAGTAAAATAGGTCAAGCCAGTTGATTAAACTTGGATTAATTTCATGCTTTTGCATTACTTCTCGTACGCAATCAGGTCTTGACCCATTACCAGATTGCCTCTGCATTTGCTACTGCTTATCGACTCTCATTAGGACCAAATTCCAGGCCAGTTTTGAAATGCAGTCAGGTCATGATCTGCTTGAGGCTACAGGATATTGCATTCAGATTCTATCACCACTTCTTGACAATCATGGAAACTGACTTCAGGACCAATGTTGAGATATATTTGTCCTGACTCCCTATTGTCCACTACATTGACTCCCTTGTCACATGGACCTAATGAGAATCATTTGTTTGGTTAAGGCACCAACAAATGCCTAGGACCAGATGAATTTTGATATGAATTATATCCAAAGGTCTAGGTCTTAATCAAAATTGACTTGAAATAGATATTTAGGCAAGGCAACTTGCTTTCACATACCTATTCCTCCAAGTGTGTTACACACGACATAACATCGTCACATCCTAATGTAGGAAGTTTGCATTCCTCAAGGGATGCCCGAGAAACTGGATTCATAACAAAAGGGGAATTAGGAAACTTGCTTTCCCATATATATTCCTCCAGGTGTACAGAAGATGTCTCATCCTCCAAAATGCCAAGCAAACTACCTTACTCAATGGGTTTGCAAACAAGTGATACCGAGAGAAATCTTGATGGCTTAGTGCACTGACTACACACTTATTCTGCTAAAGATAGCCACCATACGCAAATCGAAGATGACCCTGTGTCTGTCTGAAGCGACTTGGTTAAATCTCAGTTATGAATAAGGCAACATTCTGACCTAGTGAATCCACAAGACTAGACACAATGAATTTGCAGCCATGCTTGATGTAGCAAGTCCACAAGATGTGTTTCTGCTCATCTCACGGTTGCAAAACAAGCTTGCTTGCTTGCTGGAAAGCCAGATTTTTTTTTTCTCATTCACTTTATACAACACACGTACTCATACTTTTTTTTTTATTGTAGACATGTGAAGTCTTGTTTGTCTTGAATTGTTGATTCTGGAATCGTCACATTAATCAAGATAGCATTTAGGATGGATTGCCTCGTGCAAGCACAAACAATGCTAGTGAAATGTTCACTGACATTCTGTGATGCCATAAGACTTTATAAGATTTCTAGCTGACATTTCTGTGATAGCATCTGGGAAGATTGCGCACACAAACACACACACAGTACTACTGAAATGTTTCTTTCTGACGTTCCTGGTACTATGAGACTTTAAAAGATTTCTAGTTGGATGATTGTCAAGATTGAAAACAAAAGAATCAAGCAGACCTTTATTTAGCCTGGAACAACAACAAAGTCAGCTGATTCGATTTGATTTCGATTCGGTTCTAATCAGTTTTGGATTCGTCGACGTTGGAACTGATTCGAACCGGTTCCGATTCCAAAATTTTAATTTTGGAATTAATTCAATCCGGATCGATTCAGAATTGGTTCTAAAATGATTCCGGATCGATTCCGAAATGATTCCGAACAATCTTCTTCGAACTTAGAGCTTCCAAATTCATTTAACGTATCGATGATCCTATTCTTTTTTTTTTCTATCGCAAAATAATCTTGTAGACATATTAACATGTTAAGAATTTCCATCTTTAAATTAGCAATTAGAATCAGATCCATATTGGAACTAGAAACGATTTCGAATCGGTTCCGAAATTGATTGGAACTGATCGAATCGGAATTATTTCAGAATTGATTCATTCGAATCGATTTCGATTTCGAATTTAACGGGTTGATTCTGATTTAATTTCGGGTTGAACCGATCCATTAAATATGCCTAGTGTACTTCTTATTCAATTACAGGGACAATTGACAGTCAGCTCCCTTTCTTTTGTTTTCAGAAAGAAAGAAGAGAAAGATATCTTGCCCAGCAACAGGTTGAAGAGGTGGATTCAGTGTAAATTCATGGTTTCATTTGTATGATCTATGCGTTAAGGAGAAATAACTCATCATTTAGCTCTTAAACATTCAATTGGCTATGAACCTCTACGAGTATCATTGAGTTTGACTATGTCCTTGCATATCTTGGCACTATGCTTGTTGAGAAATAAACTACCTTTGAGTGGAAAGGTCAAAAGTTGTAAATTCCATTATTTATTTTTCTTTTAAAAAAAAATAGTTTATTTTTTCTTGTCCAAAAAGTAACGTAGCACGATTCACGCATTTGATTAGGCCCACTTGTAGCCATGCTGGGCCTCGGTTGTCATTGATTAGTTGAGCTAGTCGTATCGGAGCGTCGTCAGTGGAGCCGTTCGTGATCCGACGGCCAGCGGTGCGTCTCCTTCCTCCAACGTCTACTTTTCGCAGCGCGTTCCCTCCTCCAACGGTCGAAAAATCTCGTCTCTCATAAACCGCTGCTTCGCCTCTTTTCTGATCCATCGAACACCTTTTGCATCATCGAATCAAGCGATCGAAGAAGAAAAGAGATGAGCCTCCTCCAGCTTCCTGATTCCCTTCGGATTTGGAGCAACGCCGCCTTCGACGACGGCGCCTCCGCCTCCAAGATCTTGTCCACTCCTCCTCCTCCTCTGCGGGAGGTCTCCACTAACTCTTTTGCGCCGCTTGACCTCGATCCCTCCAAGGAGAACCGCGGCCCCGAGGCCATCAGGCCTCTCCTTGACGCCGCACAACCGAAGAAGGCCGCCCCCCGCGTTTCTTTCCGCGACGACGCCGAGGTCGACGAGACCGCCCTCGATGACGAGATCTCCCGGATCGAGGAGGAGATCGCGCGGTTGGATTCGAGGCTGGAGGCGCTTCGGGCGAAGAAGGCGGAGCGGGAGTCGCGGGGGCGACAGCCGCGCGGGAGAATCGTGCCCGCCAAGTTCATGGATCATCCCAAGCAAGGTGCGGCGGCGAGGAATCCGTGCACGCCTGCTTCGAAGAGGATGGATCGGGCGATAGAGGTGGCGCCGTCCAACGCTTGGATCCGGCGCAGAGGGGTGAGCATGGGACCCCTGGAGATCCTTGGCACCCCAGCGAGGCCTATCAGTGCGAGACCGAGCCCGGCGAAGAATCTTTGGCCATCAGCCTTGAAGAAGAAGACAGAGGAATCTCCTGCACCGATTAAGAAGGCTGATCATCGATCAGGTAAGGCTAATGAAACCCCAATTGGAAGAGTTCATGATCACAAGATACCAGGTTTAGAGGAGCTGGAAAACATAGAAGAACATAAGGAAACGACAAAAAGAATTAACTTCGACCGTAAATCTCAGTCGCCGGCCACTGCAACAAAGATGACAACTGATGCCAAAAAGACGCTGGAGACGCCAGGTAATGCTAGTTACAGGCGAAGGGCCATCAGTCTTGGGCCTGTTGAGATAGTAGCCAGTGCCCGGTTTCGCCGGCAGAATAATCTCCAAGAACACACAGATAAATCTGTCGATAAGCAGCCAAAGCGGAGTTCAAGCATTAGCCCCATATCTCCGAAGCCATCTGTAATCGCCAAGAAGCAAGTCATAGATGGAGCTGATAAAGGAACAAAGGAATGCCCGTTTCATGGAATCATCGAACCTAAAGCTCTGTTCCAGGAGAACCAGAACTCTACTTCTTGCAAAAGGCCATTAAAGGCTGCTAAAGCAAGAGTTGTCCCCAGCCGCTATAGTTTAACCGGCACCCGGACCACAACCGGTGAGAAACAGGGAAACAAACGTGCTAAATGGTCATTGCCGGAACTAAGCAGGAGGAAGACTAGTGCTCTAGTGGCAGGATCTTCTTCTTGGTCGACTCCTGAGCACAAGAGAAGCCAAGGATCTGAATTGGAGGATCAAATGAAAACAGATTCATGCACGTTAGATGATTTGGATGTGGTAGTGAGCTCTCTGTCGTTCACTCCAAGCTCTCCTAAATCTATTATGAAGCTTGCTGCAATGCTTCCAAAGATCAAAACTTTGAGATGCCACACTGAAAGGCGCTGAGTTTGCAGAGCAATCTCAAGTATATAGTTGTTGATGAGTTAATCATGGACTAAATGGTGACTATTTTCAACATAGAAAAGTTCTACCTGATGTTTCGGTATATTCATGGAAGTCGCAATCTAGTGGTTTATTACGATGTAAGTGTGTACATTCGAATAATAGTTTTCAGGAATTTGGTATCTGTGTGTATTACAACAATTGAGAGTTATGATTTATTCAAACGTATTGTTTTTTTAAACCATTGAGAATGACTTTGAACATTCAGTTAGCTTTGGGACTAGCTCAATTGATAAATATAAAAAAAAATAGATATCAATTCTTAAATAAATCATGCCTCCTCTCTTTTATATTTGCCAATTGAAATCCTGACTTATCTCTCTCTAGGGTAGATCGAGCCACTAATATAACAGTTCCACGTTTGTTTACTTTGGCAGTTGTTGAACAAGAAAGGTAAGGTATATGATTAAAATGGCTTGGGCTCACAGACAACAATACAGTCCAATTGTGTCTGGGCCAAGCTTGGCCTAGACCATGGGCGTGTTGCGCTGGAAATGCTCCAACTGGAGCTAACTCATCCCGGGTTGTTACTTGTTAACACGCTTACACACTAGTTAGATGCCAGCAGTTTTTTTTTAGAGGAACAAGACACCTTACCCTCAAATCTTTCCACAGATGCTTCCATCAACTACTGCAGCCACAAGTTTGAATTCAATCAACGTGCCTCTCCAGAGGCAACAGACGCCTTATCCTTTCAGGCCTATATAGAACTCACCAAATCTTCCGCACTGCACAGCAGAGACCAAGTCCTCCAGCCTGACCAAACTGTTCATAATCTTGAAGATAATATAGCCATGATGGAAAGCAGCGCAATCATAGGCGAGACAGACATGCTGCAAGCGATGCAACACGATGCACTCTGCCTGGCTGGGAAGGCCCTCGACCTCTTCGACGCCACTGAAACCACTGAAATCGCACAATTCGTCAAGAAGGTAAATGATCTATGAATAAGTGATGGAATCTTTTCCTTCAACTGATGGGAGCTTTGGTGTTGCAGGAATTCGACCGGACATACGGTCTCGGGTGGCAGTGCATTGTAGGGACTCATTTTGGTTCATTTGTTACACACCATTGCGGCTGTTTCATCTACTTCAGCATCGGAAGTCTTGCAATATTACTCTTCAAAGGTACATCAGACATGGAGGTTAACAAGAACCACAGCGCCATGGAGGCAGTCAAAGCTTGATATGGCTTGCTGGAGATACATGTTCTTCTTTACTTGTTTGGACTGTATATCAACAAATGACCTTTACACAGACTGAGTTCTTTAAATTGTTTCCTTTAAGCATCTAACAATATTTAATAGTTCAACCTCGTCCAAAATCCAAATGAATGCAGAAAAGAAATGTGGTGTTGTAATTCAACTCGCAACCCATAAAATCATGAGCTCAAGCTGATGGCAACACAACATTTACGAGTTCTTCAGCCATCAATACTATAGATCTGGAGCAACAGATGGATAGTTAGAACTCCAGTGCGTCAAGCTTATTAATGGAAAATCTAGTAAAACAACACCTAGAGGAAAAAAGCAATCAAACAAATTTCATTGGAATACAAATAATTAAAGAGATAACGGTCAGTATTTTCAGCAAAACAGGGAAAAAAAATATATAAGCTTCACCGGGATTTGTTAAGACATAAAAGTTGCAGCTTATACAAGTGTACTTAATGGAATAATTGGACTAGTCCCCTAAGAATGTAATGAATATGGAAATTTTAAAAATGATCCAAAAACACTGACAAAGTATCACAAAACAACTAGAAATAAACGAAATACAAACTCAATGTCAGATTGACATAAGGATCCATCGAGATTTAACCGGATTATAATACAAACAAACATATTTTTAATAGCAGGTAGCTTCTTCAATAAATAAACATAGTACCTGTATTAGAAGAACATTGGATCGTATATGAAAAAAAAATTAAACTTACGCCTCAGAAATGTATGCTGTTGTCATATTAAATGCTGCTTACCCAAGTAGGTTCTCCCTGGTACCAGGGATTCTCCCTGACACCAGAGCTTGGTTCCACAACACATCCATTTTGCAGACAAATCATCCTCGGCATAAGATAAAATGCTTGCATTCAATTATGCATCAGTGTAAAGAAATGAACAAACATTAGTGACAGTAAATCAACAGCTACCAAACAATAAAAATTTGATAGCTCATAATGCAAACAGTGGCAATTTTTGAACGAATCCAAATGAATACATAGAGCTATTTAATTGCACAAGAAATATAACAATAGGAACGAAATATAAAGCCTCAGAAGATCCAGACATGTCATCTGAATGCGGCAGCTACAAGAGGTTCACCTTGCAGCGACAATGCTTCTTTGATCTCTCCCTCTACATCACTCACACTCACACTGCTTGCCACATTATAACATCACTTGGACGCTATCCTATTTATAGTTAAGTTGACACAGGCACAAGGTGCACGTTGCTTGGCAACGTGCACACATTGATTCACATTGCCAAAGTACATACACACGAACATAACGTGTGACAACATCTTCCACTCGTCCAAATTATGCCACATAAATAAATGATCAAATAAACTAATAAAAGATATTTAATCACATAGACTAAATAGAGCCAAAGTTATAATTAAAAAGACTAAAAAAACCGAGATTAATAGTCATAAAGACTAAAAAAATAAAAATCAATAGTCACAAATAGACTATTGATCTATGTTCTTTTGATATTTGTAACTATTAATCTCTATTCTTTTAGTATTTATGACTATAGTTATCTCTTATGGATTTATGTGACCATTTCCATATGTAGCATAACTTAGACTAATAGAAAATATTAACACACATTATGTTTGTGTTACAGAGATTAACCGAGATTAACACACGTTATATTTCCACATTGCCAAGGAACGTGCACTTTGTGCTTGTGTTCACCTACCTATAAATAAAATAACGTCCAAGTGATACTATAATATGGGTAAAAGTGGAAGAGGTGTGATTGTAAGAGGTGCAGAGGCTGAGAGAGAGATCAAAGAAGTGTTACAGAAGCACTGCTGAGAGATTGCCAAGACTTTGTGCTAAAATCAAAGAACATTCAAGGCGCGGCTAAATCTCGATTTTAGTAATAATAAAAAACTTCCGATTGTACAAATCGTGATTGTTGTTCAAACGACATATTTAAATCGAAAGAATAGATGATTGCTAACAATTTAAGAGATCTCTTTCTGTAACTGTTTATCTTCGGAAGCACAAAGAATTTGACAAATCGCTGTAAGTTCAATATTCATTTACAACATTTTATCTTTGGAAGCACAAAGAATTTGACGAATCGCTGTAAGTTCAATATTTATTTACAACATTTTAAATTCATATAACTCATATAAGATGTAAATCCTATATTGGTATCTGAACAAACATATATTTATGTCTGATTTGTATGGATTTATTTAGACGATAAATTTCACAGTTCATCATCTACACCTCCATAATTTGGATGTCTCATCACAGGTCTCTCATTAAACATAAATAAATTATAATTTTAAATCTGCAAATCCAAGAACAAGTAGGGCAAGTCATAAATGGGTCTATTAAAAGTTAGATGATGTTATGGGATAACAGAATGCAATCAACAAAACAATATGTCGATCAAATTCTAAACAACTCGAAAGATCAGAAATAGATAAATTTAGCCGTCACATTGACACAGATCAGATGTAGAAAAAAAAAATCAAAAGACCTGCAACACTGAACGGCAGTTAAATCTAGCACGAGCATTGGGGCTTCTACCTTCACGGGATGCCTCAGAGAAGCCCGGGGTGCACCATGCAGCATCCTTTTATCCGAAGGATCAGCCAAAAAATTTTTTTAAAACGGAGACCACTCTTTGCAAGGAATAAATGCACGACGTTTACCACTACATGCAACAAACAGGAAACATCGAAAAAAAAGATCACAAGAAATCAAACAAGAGCAAAAGAAAAGAAAAACAAACGTAGAAGCTGTGGCATCGTCACGAAGAGTAGAGATTTCGCCACCAATATCCAAAACCCTAATCTATCAGCGGAGAAGATCGATGGAGATCACGTTATTTATAAAGGTCAAGTTGAAACCCTAACCAAGGATTGGACCATTGCGGCAGCAGCTCTGGTAACCCTGGCGCCGTTTCCTTGCAGTTTGGAGATCCAACGGCTAGCATTAATTGTAGACCGATTCATGAACGTGATTTAGTCCGGTAAATGATCCATTGAACTACGACCCGTATAAAGTTCTTGGACTCGGAGCATCTTATCTACGATTCGACCCATTGAAATCAGATCCGCTTCATTTACGGATCCGAAAAGTTTGGATTCGCTTTGATTGTCTATATATATATATTTACGAAAGCAGAAGCCCTAGTTTGGTCTTCTTTGTTCAGCTTGCCGTCATCCTTCACCCGCCCGAGCTGCTGCGAGGCTATCACCGACGTGTTCCTGCTCCACGGGCTTCTGCGATCCGACGATTCTGAGGAAGGTAATTTATCGTTCGATAATCCTTGTACCTTCAACCATCGTTAAACCATACAATTTTGTACTCATTAAGCAAATCTTAGTAGCCTCCAGACTTTGGTGGATGTAGTCGCTAATCTTTTCGTAGTTATCTGTTTCTTTCTCTCCAATATCCCTTTATTTTGTCATAATTAGTTTTTCTATATTTATTCCTATTGTTCCTTTTTTAAAAAAAAAAGAAAATTGGTTAATGTTCTATTGCGTTTCATGCTATTATTTTAGCTAGTAATTAATTAACAGAGGAACAATTTTATCTGATATTGTAGATGGTGGCAACCGATTCACATTCCTCCGATGATGGGACTGCTAAAGACTGCAACGAAGGGATAGACATGAATAAAAAACCTACTTATAGGGATATCAGGCGCTATTATTGTCAGTTTTGTGGAATTTGTAGGTCAAAGAAAAGCCTTATTCGTTTACACGTCTTAGACAAGCATAAGGTACGTCCAATTTGCCTTGTGAATTTTATTTTTTCCTAACTATTTTACCATTTTTGGTCCATAGCTCGGTTGAATACTCCATCCAGGTAAACAAAAAGTAGGTGGCAATGGGAATATAGTATTGAAATTAGCAAGTAAAACATTTGAACTCAGACGAATTGGATACTTGGCGAGACTAGCTAACTAGTTATTTATTTGGAGCAAAAAAGGAATACATATACCAGTGTTTTTAATTAGCCTTCCTGAACAATATCAGTAATTTTTTCATCTTGATTGATTGTTATCTTGATATTTCTTTTTTTTTTCCTTCAGGATGAGTTGGAAGATGTGCAATCAAATGAAATCAATAATGAAACAAATCTGGACGGCAAGGTGCAACATACTTGCCAGGAGTGTGGGGCAAACTTCCACAAACCAGCTCATCTAAAGCAACATATGCTGAGCCACTCTACTGAGGTTGCTGCAAAAACTTTACTGGATATTATGTTTAAGGACCTCTATATCTTCTGCTTATGCATCTTCATGTATAGGTTCTCTAGTTTTCAGATTTCACAAGTAGCTCTGACTTGCAAACTCTTTTGCCAAATTTTATGCACCTCCATTTCTTTGGATCTCAGTATATTGATCTATACTTTTGTTTTTTTTTAATTGATGGCATCAGATATCTATGCAGCTAAATCTTATTTATTCAGCTACAGTGACTGGATTGTACATAATTGAATATGTTATATCATTTCACTTGCAGCCTGGTCATTGGGATTCAATGACAATTTATTCTTATATAAAGCATGAAAGCATGAACAATAGAAATCCTTTATCTGTTTCTCCAGATTATGGAAATGATATATTTTCACTATCATAATATGATTTTTTTAATATCAAATATTTTCTCTAACTGCTTCTTCGCTCTAGTATTTCACATCATAATTTTTTGTGCTGTAGATTCTAATGTGTTTATGTTTATTTCATAATGATAAAAATGTTTTGTCAGAAATATTGATAATTTGTTCAATATTCTTGAGATTAATGCTTTATCTAGGTTTTAAAATGGATTTTCCTCATTATTTGTTAAATGATTCTACCTGTGTAGACATTTTCCTTATGGAAATTATTTGCAGGCATAGTGTTGTGAAGAAAAATTCTCTATTGGGTGATAGAAGCGTGAGGCATTGGATCCCATGTGACGAACTCCAAAATGCAAAGAGGCTACATTGTTTATCTTGCATGGACCAGTATCAGGATGGGATGACCTCCTGTGAAGCTCCATCAAGAAGCCTCAATCACGCCCATTCTATGAGGTCTGTTTTGACTTGAACTGTACATTTGTATGAATATGATATATCTAGCACTGTGACTTCTATAAATTTCAATAATTAAATCGTTGATGGGGTACTGATAAAGCTATGAGAGAAGTAATTTAAGAAACATGTGATGTTGATTGAGGAATAGGGAAATTATTTTCCAGTTTATTATCACACAGCATAATAATTGATGTTTGCTTCTCAATTCAAGGTTTTTCTATGGTACTTCATTTGCTGATTCTTGCTGGTCATGAAGCTTCTTTCATTTTGATACAGAGGCCTTTTCATTGCTCAGTTGATGATTGCCAAGCTAAATATAGAAGGAAAGACCATTTAAATCGTCATTCACTGACTCACCAAGGGAAACTCTTTACTTGCCCTGTTAACAATTGCAATCGCAAGTTTGGATTTAAGGCAAACATGAGGAGACATGTAAGAGAAATGCATGAAGAACAATCTCTTTCTGAGGTGCAAGAACAGCTTGCCTGTAGTGAACATCATAAAGAGCAGTCTCCTTGTAAGGATAAGCAAGAATGTGTTTGTGATGAACCTGGATGTGGAAAGAGATTCAAGTATCCCTCAAAGTTAAAGAAGCACAAAGATTCACATGGTAAAATGCTCTTGCTTTCATGATCATGATTTTCCATATGCCTAGAGTTGTCCTACAGCCTAAGTTTTGTACGATGTGGTTCTTGTTTTCATGATCATTATTGCCTACACTGTTCTATATGCCTGGTGTTATCCTATAGAACAACCAATCAGTCTTCTGATCAATTAGGATGTCAAATACAACTGACCTACTAAACCTGATCTGGGAATGTAGATTTCTCCGTCGGGTCACGGTTAGCATTCAAGTGATATTTAAATAAATTATCAGGGAAAATCTGATGATAAATTGAAATAAATGGAAAAGGCCATCCCAACATTATGGACCTCACCAAACTTTAAAAAAAAAAATTAAATGATTCATGTAATTAATCCGATACACACACAGCTTGATTACTGGATGTAGCTTATCACAATTTTGTAGCTGGCTCTAAATTATTGCGGCAAACATGCTTGAAGATGATGATGTAAGAATTCTCCTTTAAAAAATAAAGGCACTATGGTAGAATAGGTCTTCTTCAACTTACACAATCCATTTGTAATCTAATTTTTCTCCTACTTTTGTGAAACTGGAGTTTATTAAGTAGGATATCATCATCTAACTTAGCGTTCTTTTTTATTACAATAAGATAAACTGTATAAAAATAATAGATAAGCACTTGTTTTAGTTCAGGTATAGTTGCAGGCTTAGGTTTGTTAATTAAATCATGATGCTTAGATTTTATAATTTAATCAATCCATGATACCCTATTGTTTTCTGGTTACAATGTCTTTTTGTTGGTCTTTTATATGGTCTTTCCATTTCAATTGTAAATTAATTGTTTACTTCAACTGTCATCTGAACCATTTTGTTTGCTACAGTGAAATTGGATCACGTGGAGGTTGTTTGCTATGAACCTGGATGTATGAAGCCATTCACAAATGCTGAATGCCTTAAAACTCATATCAGAACTGCACACCAATATGTTGATTGTCCTATTTGCAAGACAAAACAACTGAAGAAGAACCTCAAACGGCATGAACGCGTGCACGATGCAAATGAGGTGACTGAGAGGCTGCAATGTGATTTTGAAGGCTGTCGGTGTACATTTTCAAATGTAAGATTGGAAATTTAAATTTCTACATTATATAGTTCAGTATCGTGCATTGTTTTCGATTGCCTCATACATCATAAACTGCCATATTTAGTTTCCAATTGGCAATTAAGTTTTCTCAGTGGTTTAAAATTTTCATTTTTCTGGTGTTTGCTTTGCAGGTATCAAACCTTCGGCAACACTTAAAAGCTGTACATCAAAATCTCCATCCATTCACGTGTAGTTTTCCTGAATGTGGGAAAACGTTTCCTTACAAGCATGTAAGGGACAATCATGAGAAATCTGGCGTCCACTGTTATGTTCAAGTGAGTTCCTTTTAGTTAGTTATGTATGTTTATTTCCTAAGCTCTACCTAGCGATGTATGCTGTCTGGTGATTCAATTTAAATTTTGTGACTTTTTAAGTTCAGTACTAATGTGCTTGGTAGAATCCGAGCATGCCGGAAAAATGAACACCATCAAGTAGCAACATACAGTGCATTTGGGTTTCAAGTTTTAACATGTTCAAAACTCAACTTCAGTCATCTCGATGAATTCTGAGATCTCTCGGACTCATTGCAGGGCGACTTTCTTGAAATCGATGAGCAGAGGCGTTCTCGGCCAAGAGGTGGACGGAAAAGGAAGTGCCCATCTATCCAATCTTTCCAGCGGAAGAGGGTAGTTCCACTTGACCAAGCATCTATCCTTGACGACGGATGTGAGTACTTGAGCTGGTTAATGGAATCGACTACTTGATTATTTTTTAGGGATAAATAGTTAACTACATTGCGGATTCCATGGTCTCCTTGCAATAACTGCTTGGTTAAATCTCAAATAAATCATATATAGCAACCACGTTCAAAAATGCCTCATTTAATCACACACTTGATGTCATGTATCCAAAAATTCTTCCTGGTTAAATGAAATTATATTTGAGTTTTTACCTGCTCAAGGTAGTTCTTTGCTTTATTTAAGAAAATTCTTCTGCAAGTCCAATTCTTATGGAATCAAACGCTATTTATAAATTGTAAGATCGATAATTCAACACGTTTTACCAAAAAGGTTGCAAGTTTATGATGTGTATTTATGAACTTCCGATCTTGCAAATTCAATAGAGGGTGTTCTTAATGATCAACGTATTCTTTATAGTTATAGGGTTTTCCCACCAAATTCAAGTATGAATAATGTTCAATAAACTAAACTTGATGTTATATAGTTATGGAAATGTTTCGATCCGTTAACAATTTGGTAGCCCGGCAACAAACAGATTGCACTGTACATTAAATCCTTAGAAAAAATTGCAAAGTGATGGCCAAGAAACCAACAATGCATTTTAGCATCCAACCAAATTACATAATTGACCGATGTCTGTCACAAATTTTGATGGACGTGAGTTTGCAATGGGACCGATATCAATCGCCATCTCTACACGATGAATGAATTATGAGCTGAAAAACAAATGACCTGTATGATCAAGCCTTTACATCATTTGTTTGAAGATACTAGAGGAGGGATCCAGCACCAGCAAACATTATGATTCTCTCAGCGTTTCAAAAAAAGACCCTCGGTTAACGATGAGAAATCGTAATCACTGAGCGAACGGCTGCCGGAAGTTGCAGTGTGCGAGGAAGAAGAAGCAAGAGGTACGTGCACTCCGACAGCATTATGCTCATCCGCAGATGCAGAGGATCCTGCTCTATGGTGACTGCTTGGTAAACAAAATTTTTACAATAATGTACAACTGAGCAATCAGAGAATTGAGCAATCGGAGAGAAGGTGCATACTCTGGTGCAGGGGCAGAAATATAACCCCCTGATAGATGAGGATGGCTAGAGCTCCCCATCTGCTCGAAGGGAAAAAAGATGTAAAGCAATTGACATATTCATAACAGTCCTACAAATCCTATTCGGAGTGCTACCTGACTGAAGTGGTTGTTATTGGGTTGCCCAGTAAAATGCATATTTGTTGGAATCTGGTAGGTATAGTTCGACAAACTTTGTGCCAAAAGGTTAGCTTTCATTGTGTTTGGATCGCTGCTACTTCTTTGATGAGTTCCTCGACTAGGCACTGCTAGCGGTCCATTTCCAGATTTAGCAGCAGCCAAGAGAAGAGCTTGCTGTTGCGAAAGGTATGCTAGCTGCTGTTGCTGAAGTGCAAATGGGCATACCATACTGGACTGGAGACCATTAGAATGCACCAATTATAAGGTTAGGCTAGACAGGCATTCAAAAAATCAAACTATAGCAACGAACAGAAGCATAAAATAAAAACAGGATTTACCGTTTCAAAGAGGCTCATAATATCATCTTTCACAATTGTTTCAGGATTCTTTTTATTCGAAGGATTCAAAAAACATGTCGGATCCTCAACTAGGCTCTCAACTCCCTGTGTGGTTTCATTTTTTACTTCGGCATTTTCCTTGGTGCTGTTTTCCAAGGGATTGGTTACATCTATCTGGGTTTGGGTTTTGTTTGGAGTCAAAGGTTGCAATGAAGATGCTGAATCCTTGAATAAATTCTCTATTCCATGTGTGTTTTCCCTCTTTACTTCGGCAGATTTTTTGGTGCTATTCATGTCCAAGGAACTGGTTAGGTCTGCAGCTGCACAGCAAGAAGAGCACACGCTATCCACAGAGTAGTTTGAGAATTAATAGCAAAGCGACATATATTCAGTGAAAAGGGTGGTATATCACCTGACGAAAGGAACTTAGTTTACGTCTTTGTTACTAAATATTCAAAAACTTACACTGAAAATTTGCCCATGAATGATCACTGATGGAAGAAGACTCGGCGGCTCCGGTTTCACTAGGGTCATTCACAGAATCCAAGTTCAGCAGGTCAACCATAGAATCAGCCTTTAGTGGTCGTGTCGTCGTCGTTACAGCAGTTATAGAAGGAATGACACTGTGGGGCTCTGGCTCTGCAAGCTGGCTTCTCCCTGTTTCAACTTTTGAACCAGAAGATACCTGCCAAATAGTTATTATCAATTGAAGTTTAGAAATTTTGGACACGAGAACTTTGTAACCTATATAAGCCAAACAACTAACATGAGACCGACAAGGAGATAAAAAAGAAACTAAATGCAGCAGATATTATAGTTTGACATAAAACTCTATTGATACACCAGACAATTTTCAGCAATAAATAATCAGTATCAGAAAATCAATCTATGATTTAAGCATTTGCTTTGCAACCAAGGTGAAGAGAAGACAGTTACCAAGCTGGGCAATTTTGGAATTGAAAGATTGTCCCTCGACATTTTTGATGTATTATCGTGCTTATTTAAAGCCTTCACTCTGTTAGTACTCTCATTCCCAGACATATCATTAGGTGTTTGCCTTAGTTTAGGAGCCATTTCTTCATGGATTACTGAAGGTGATCTGAATCTTTTATCATGAGGCACCCATCTTTTGTCTTCATATCTGGAAATTTGATCCGATACTCAGCAAAATGGGCTCGGTCTAAAATTGATACATATAGCAAATGCAGAAAACAAGTATGGTATGCCACAAGGAAGATGAGAAGATCAATACTTTGAACGGATAAATTTTTCAATCCCAAGTCTACTGTAGTTTTGAGGCAGTTCAGCTTCCCAGTAGCTATTTGCCTTTTCATTGCCCATCGCTGCAGAAGACCCGATCCATAGAGTCTTAAACCATTTTCATTAGAGATAGAAGCCTATACTTCCTCAGATATTCAGATTGAAAAACAATATGAGCCGATAACAAAAATAAATAAGTAAATCAGAATACTTACATTGAATAAAATCAACCTGCTCAGGGAGCCATGTGTCTAATGTTGCTGATCTTACCTGTACCAGAAATAACTATTAAATAGCATAGAGTTTAGTGATGCGCGCACCCTTTGCAGCACCATATCTCAATCCTTTCAGGGGAATCAAACCTAATCATAAAATTCTACCATGGTAGTGAATATTATATCAGCATCGTGTTTAAGTTAGTTTGGCTGACTTGAAACCTCTATAGATAACACCATTGGAAATTTCGGAATTATGCAATCGCACAGTAGTACAAAATCAGATCACATGCAAGTGCTAGCAACATTTTATAAGCTATATGTCTGAAAGATATTAAAAATAAGTACACTTGTTTCTGAACACTTAGAGAGAAAAAGAAAATCTGATATTTGAAATGATAATGTCTTGAACATTTACTTTTGCTTCATGGCATTGAAAACTATAATTTACCTTTGATATATGTACTCCCAAACTTCTATGAATTCCAGAACACTGCATGCAAATAAAAATTCCCAGATTCACGCTTGCCCATCTTGGACCTCTGCAGAAAGGGAACCGAAGGGTGGTTTAATGGTAGAGCTAAGCAAGAAGGAACTAATAACTAAATTTACCTAGATCAAGCGACAGTAAGTAGGAGGTTTTACGGACCAGAATATATTATTTTGTTGAATTTTCATTGGAAACTGTAAGCTGATCTTAAAAAAATGAAAATCTTTTGGAGTCCATTTCAAGCATAAAGATTATGTTTATATTACTTTTAAAGGCTTCAAGTGAAACTGATATCAGATGGTTCTGTAAGAAGGATATTGAACATATCAAATATATTCAGCTTTACCCGTGAAAAAATAATGGCCAATATACTTACTTGGACTTGCAATCAGCACATTCCCTATTCTCTGGTAATTTGAGAAGTCCATCTAATATCTGAACATGTGAGCCAGAAAACATTGACTTTTAAGAACAATATTAATTCTGATGTAAAAAAAAGGTCAAGTCACTCAATCTACATGGAGATGAAGTTGGGCAAAAATAACCAGCTTTTTCCAAAATAGAAGAGGGGTTCCCTCTCTTTTGTTATTTTGTCAAAAGGGAATGCTTATTAGGCATGTTAACCCATCAAGATAAATTGAAATATAGTCTGCTCAGTCTAACCAATTTCATATAAAAGCATCTCAACCAGTATTCTTAAAAGACCACATTAGACCTTATACATAAAGTCATACGATGAACCTAGATGGAAACAATGTAGGGAAGAAGTGACTAGAGTTCCATCTTTTTACTAAAATCGTTCAAGGGGTGCCCCATATTCAGTTATTCCATCAAAAGAGCATGAAAAAATGGATAGCACACATCCTTTTGTCCATCCTTACAAACATTCAATTAACTTCTCACAATTTGTTATTGTCATAGGTAGGTTGTTGAGCCTTACATGCTAACGTTCTTGAAAATTCCAGCATATAACAAAATTAACTAAGCTCCAGTTTCTTTTTTCTATGAATAAAAGCGAACCCACCCAATATGTTAATTTGCAGACTAGAGCTCATAGCAAACCTAACTATGAATCTAATGCTGTTTTCAATGTCAAATATAGAAGGAAACAATCAAAATTCGTTAAATGAAAGGTTTCCATGCCACACATGATCAATGACTCTCTCTTCTCTAAATGGTACTCAGTGAGGTCGAATCTGCAATTTGCTTTAAAAACAATTAAAATTAAAATTAAAACAAACACAAACGGCGATTCCTTCGTTTATGCATTTGCGCCCTTTAAAATGCTGCTGCTAAGAACCACAACTAAATAGGAAGAATCAACAAAACACTCGATCTCAATGCCATCAGATGAAAAATTGGCATCTCCGACGGTCATGTCAACCGGTTTGAAGAAAACCTTCACTGATGCTAAATGGAAAAAGAAAGACCGATCCAAAATTCACGAAAGATGCACCCGTTAGCGCATCGCAAAGAGCACCATCAAATCGATAATCTAAAGAAACAATGCCAAATTGACGGATCATCTAATTCCCAGTCCATATACCCGCCGAACGTAAGCTGCGCACCCAAAATAAAACGAGAAGGACCTTCCTTTACAATGACCCAAAAAACACAAAATGCGCGTCCCGCAATCAATAAAGATGGGGAAAAATGACAGGCCTTTCTGTGTCGCTCATTGAGTTCCTTGGAAACGGCTGCCTTTTCGTTCATCTTGATGCTCCCGGCGGTGAGGCGAGACTTCGAAGGAGGCAGAGGAGAAGGAATGAGAGGGAAGAAGAAGAAGAAGAAGACAAGAAGCGATGGGTCTCCGGTGAAGGGAAGCACTTTGCCGTCTCTTTTAGCAACGGCCGCCTGCCTTTGCGGTCCAAGGCAGAAACCGGTGGCAATTAATAAAATTTGAGGTGCGCTTTAGTTGGCAGTAGCGTAATATTAGAAAATGCCCAAAAATATAACTTGGAAATATTGCATTAAATTGCATTTTTTTTTTTAGTTCAATTGCAATATTTTAATTCTATAAATTTTTTTATATAAAAAAAAAACGACTGTCCCTAAAACCGACTTTTTGAGTCAGAGCTACCAAAACTCTCACCTAGAATTTAAAAATTACCCTCTAAAATATTAGATATAAAAGATTCAATTTTTATCCAAAAAAATAAATGTTTCACATATTTATTGTTTCTTTCATAATCTTTAAACACCAATAATCGACTCTATTTCACGTCCGAAAAAAAGAGATAAATTAAAAAATATTCGTATGAATAAACATGCTTATCGATTCCTCTATTTTAATAAGTTTCGAATCCGTTGGCATCAAAATTGATTGGAACCGATCCAAAATCGATTTCGTTTCCGATCCAAAGTTTTAACTTTGGAATCAATTTAATTTGGGTCGGTTCCGGATCGATTCTGAAACGATTTTGGATCGATTCCAAAATTCGACACGGGAGTATATGATATTTGAATAACACGATATAAATATAAAAATATATTTGGAATGCTCTACGTCTTCTTCTGAACTTGAACTTTCAAATTCATCTATCATAGTTCTATTCTTTTTTCTGTTGCAAACTAATCTTGAAATATATTAGTATGTTAAGAGTTTCTATCTTTCAATTAACAAATGGAACTGGATCTAAATCGAAATCGAAATCAATTCTGAATCGGTTCCAAAACCGATCTGAAACAAATTGAAATCAGAACCAGAATTGGTCAATTCCGGTTCATAAAAAAATTGCCCGAATCTATTATTTAATGGGTTTGAGGCGGTACCAAAATCCATTCATCTGAATTGATTCCGATTTCGAATTTAACAGATAAAATTCGATCGGATTTCAGATCGAATTGACCCATTAAACATGTCTATATATAGAAAACCTTAGCAATTTCAATTTTTCTAATTTATGAAAAAATTTATAAATTTATTGCAGCGGACTGTGAATATATGATCCTAGGACAAAAATCCAAATATTACAAGCTACTTACAAGGGCTAAAATTAAACCTCATGCGATAGATTTGAACAAATACAATAAAAAAAAATAAACTTTCACAACCTGGGCGGAGCCCCCCTTGGTTAGGGTGGGCTACTGGCTACATAAAATTATTTTATTTTATTTTATTTTTATCCTATTACCAATTTTAATTAGTTACTTCTATATAAATTTTAAAATATAAAAATAATAAATTTTAAATTTTAAAAGTAAAATATCAAATTAGAATAATAAATTTTACAACATCATTCTTTTTATAAACTAATAACACATTAATTTTAAATTGTTTAATTTTTTATTCATTCTCTCTTTTTTTTCACCAATATAATTAATATGATTGATGATTAACCCTCTTTCATTAAATCTTTCGACAAATACTTGTTCATTTGGCCGCAACAAGATGTTATCCTAAATAATACTATAAGAAGATGTTGATATTCTAACAATGCTCCATCAATATTTAAATCAGACAAGAAGAAAATAATATTATAAAAGTAGAATGCAAATGAAGTTAACAAAAATATAATTATCTTTTTGATCTACTCAATCTTTTTCCCATGTCTTTTTCAAGGAATATTGGAGAAGGAATTATATCGATCTCGACTATCTACTTTCCTGAGTCCCTACTCCTTTCCTCCTAGCGTCTGATTCATCAAGCTCCCTATTCCTTACTTTCTTGAGCATCCAACTACTTGAGTTCTCGACTCCCCGACTCCTCGGAGCTCTTAAGATCCCAACTCCTCTTATACCTCAAGTCTCTCAACTTCATACTGCGTGGTTCTTGAGCCCTGATCTTTGAGTGCTCGATCCGAAACCTATTTTATCACTATCAATTTTTTTTTTCTACACTGCGAGTAAAAAATTCACTTTTCAGAAATAATTTATTATTTTTATTTTTTGTTCAACAAAAAATTTCATATTTGATAAAAAGAAAATACCACAATTTACTAAACAACGTTTCTAAAATTTGAAATTGCCCAAAAAACACTCCATACTTTCATATTTATCAAATAACACACTTAATTCCCTTTTTACCCTTAAAAAATAACGTACTTAATTTCCGAATATGGTGCTGAAAATTCAAATCCCAACATCACTGTGGTGCTGAGATTTAAATTTCCAACCCTACGGTGATGGTGCTGAAATTGCACCACCACTGTCGTATTGAAATTTAAATCTCAATACCACTGCAGATCGAGATTTGAATTCTCAAAGACCACAATATCAAATTGCAAATTGCACCACCACCGCGGTGAAGAATTGCACCACCATCATACAAAATTCAAATCCCAACCCCATAGAATTTACAATTCCAGCACCGCAGTGGTAATGCTGAAATTACATAACTACTGTAGCGCTGGGATTTGTAATTTCAATAACATAGTGGTGCAAATTTTTTTGACGAGAGGGATAAAAAGAAAATTAAATGCGCTATTTAATAAATATGAAAGTATGATGTACTTTTTTGACAATTCCAAATTTCGAAAGCTGTTTGGTAAATCGCCGAAGACAAGGGTGCGTTTAGTTCAAGTAATCATATATAATCTTAGTTATGTGATTACCAGGGAATAAAACATAACCTTGGAATAAAGTATAACCTTAGATAAAAACCTTGTTTGGTTGGAGGTTTTGATATATAACTTTGTTTAACATTTTACTAAATTATCCTTTGTCTTTACTCAATCAATTCGATGACGACGACAGAAATATTAATGACGATGGTAGCGATCTGCCATCAGCAGTGCCCGGCCGATCGGCGGTGGCGATGACCGACCAACGACCGACCGGCGACAGTGGTGACTGACCGCCGCCGACGACGATCGACCGACCAGTGGCGACGATGGTGGTCGACCGATCGATAGCGGCAACGATGATCGGTCGACCGGCGGCGACAACGATGGGCGACCGATTAGCGGCTACGGCGGCGAGCGGTGGATCGGCGGCAACGACGTGGTCGATGACGGCGGCGATGGCGGCATGACGGCGACGGCAGCGGCGTGAGCGGCAACCGGCAATGGCGGCGGCAACCGGCGACGGCGCACGACGGCGGTGGCGGTGGTTTGTGACGGCGACGACGGTGGCGACGGCGACGCGGCCATACGGGCCGATAACGGTGATGGCGCGACGGCGACGGCGACGACGACAGCGATCGGCGACGACGGCCGACGATGACGGCGATTGACATTTAATATATTGCTAGGGGTAATATTGAAAAAAAAATTCCTTAACCCCATGAATCAACAAAAACCTTGGTTCTCCAAGGTTTTCCGATTCCCCCTAAAAAGATTTTTGTTCATAACCAGGTAATGAACAATTATCAGATAATTGTTTATAACCTAAACCAAACAAGATTTTTGTTGATAACCTAATAAGGTTATCAACAGAAACTCCCAACCAAACGCACCCTAAGTATAAATCGTTCGAGAGACTATCACTCATGAGACATTGCGAATATATCTTCTCCTCTTCGATAGACATGATGATCCTTCCAGGCTACGTCGATACAAAGGGCAATGATAAAGGTACCCTTGAATCCAATTCACAAGGCCTTTGTCTTTCTGGATGCAATCCAGTCTCTCTTTGTTTGATCATACTGCAACTTGGAGCAGCTGCCATTGCGGTATTCGTCAGACATGAGCTTCTTCATCAGCTGCCGTAACCGTTCGGCGCCTGGTCCAGGCATAAATTTAAAGTCGTCGGCCGTCGAGGAACATTGTTCAGCTCCATTTGATCTCAGATTGCACCACCCGCCAGGAGTGACTTGCCCATTCGATCGCCCCAAGAGTTCTCGGTCGATTTTGTCCAAGACCAGATCTCCTTTGGCAAATTTCCGAGCAAAGGGCATGCCACTCTTTACCATTCTGTCGAAATCTTTGGAAGTAAGGTAGAGTGGGTGTTGCTTTGGAGGGTTGTCCCAGTTAATGTAATGTAGGTCATGGCTTATGGAGGTGTTTCTGAACGCATCCGAATTGCAGATGACCGTGTGGAAGTAGCCTTCGGGCGACGAGATGAAGTTGACATAGTACATCAGGACGGTTCGAGGAAGGTTATCCCATCCCTGTATACAATACTCTAGGAAGCGCCTAGTCAGCATCGCCCATGCCGAACCTATGCAGAAGATATGTTAGTACAAGGGAAAATGGGGAGTCCCCCCAACTAGCTGAAGATGAGTATGAAATGTATCCAAATATATCGCAAAGGGATAGGTTTCTGATGAAAGAGATGATTTTTTGCATTGCAGAAGTACTAAATGAGCGAAAGAGCATCGCTAACCACTATCGTCCAATCGCGATACCTACATTAGCTAAAGTCTGCTCAAAATACAAGATCATTTTGTGGATCGATTCTAATACAATGAAAAGTGCATTTTAGTTGGCTTCAGAAGTAAATATGGCCAAGGAACAAAAACAGGAGATAACCTTGGTTTCCTTATAGACGATCCATTTCTAGGATGCAAATAACAGGTGAACAAAGACAGGTAATGGACTAAGACAGCTTACCAGTGTACAATTTGAAAGAAGTAGGCAATTCCCGCCGTTCAGTAGTGGTGAAAACATCGAATTTCTTTGACAAATAAAGACCTGGGTCAACAATTATTGGTCTCGCCCTCTGTATCCTGGATTCATTATAATGCATGTTGATATTTAGATGATGACTAGAAGTGAGAAGAGGAACAATCTTGACTCACAATTTCCAGCCAGCAATAGGTGAGTGCTCGATGAAGTTTAGATTTCGAGGCAAAGAAGATAAAACATGAAGTATATCTGCATGGATATAAAAAAAAGGGTAAGCTGAATGCTAAAAACTAACAATAAGTGAACATGTACAAATATACATTGAAGGACACAGAGAAACCGATGAGCTAAAACTCTAACTTTTGTTTTCTTGATAAAAGGAAAATAACTAAAAGTTTCAGAGTTTGGCATTTCAACAACACAGTGCTTGTTTTAATGTATTCTTGAAATGGATTGAAAAAGAAGTTTTTTTCCAAAGTTCAAAGAGTTCCTCACCCCATAGTTAGTGCACCGAACTTCCCTAGCATTTGCTTCTACCAAAGTTGAGTTAACAATTACATCATGGGAAACGATCGACTAGGATCAATTAGTAATAAACCCTAACAAGTTTTCTCCTTTTCCATTTGGCATAAGCTCAAGATGATCGCTAAGAAAGTTGTGCCTCAAACACAATCATACATAGTTGTCACCAAAATTTTGAGTGAACACACACACATGCATACAAGTTTTATCAAACAAGAAAAAATGGAGTAAAAAAATAACTAAATCTCAAAAAACACTGACCATCTTGTGTCATAAGAGGATAATCAGAGGCACTCAAGTTGATAAACCAGTCCCATCTCAAATTCTCCTTCAGTAGAATGGAAATTGCATGTAGAGTGCAAGCAATCATGGTTGGGCCCTTGTATGTCACCAAATTGGCTTTGGCAATCACGCGTACATTCTCAACTTCACTAAACAACAGATCACCCTTGACATACATAGTCAAATCTATCCTTTCCCTGGGAGGAGCCTCCAGATCTAAGTGAAGAATGTACTGATTTCGTGGATGGTATATTGCTTGCAAAGTTCTCCTCATTCTCTGGCTGTCACCTTTTGTGCCAGTTATTAGGTAAGCTATCCGCGGAGCTTCTTCTTCTTTTTCTTTTTCTTCTTCTTCTTCTAATGAAGCTGCTGGCTGGTCCAACAATATTTTCCTATCTAGTCCTATGGAGTAGCCGTCTGGATCATCATTGCCAGTAACAGTGACAATGTCCAAGGACAGTGAATCTCCAGCATTAGGAGAGGAAAACAACCCAAAAACAGTTGCCATCAAGAGAGTCAAGGAGACCAGCAAGCTTGCGAAGAATGGAAGAAGCCACCTTCTGTCACTGAATGGTCTCGCTGAGTAAACTCCACTAATCTTCCTCATACTTCTGTTAACCACTTATCCAGCCTTTGCTTCCCGCAGGTACAGCACCGCCCTCATCTTGAGGAAGATTCGAAATACCAAAAGGAAACAAGGCGATTCCAGTGACTGCAAAGACACAACTACGCAACTCAAAATTTGACCTTTAGGTCAAACGAAGAGACCCGATATATGCCGGAAACAAATATCAGATTTCCGAGAAACTCGCCAGCAATTCCCTTGAAGAAGAGCTAGCAGCACGATTCCATGAGCTACTTCCCCAGAAATGTTCTCCAATTTATAATACAAAAGGAGAAATTTGAGTTAGTATTTCCGCTTGGATGCACCACGGAATGGAGAAAAGTACTGCAAAATCGAATTTTTTTTTCGCTGATAAGTAAGAGGGGACTGGAATCAGAATAGAAGAACTCACTTGCCAAGAGACGAGATCAAAGACGAGGGATTGGGGAAGACTGAGCAAGGATGGGGGAGGAGCGAAGGCGTCCTTGGTAGGTACGGATTTGGGGCTTGTTCCTCCTCCGCCACGGCTTCGTTCCTTTTTACGGTCTAATTTAAAGGAGTTCTTTGTATCTTGCTTCTTAATTAATTACGAAGGAAAAGAGCACTTTTTCTCTCTTTTGCTAACGTATTTCCTTTATCAACTGGTTTAAGACTAAGCAACGATTTCTTTTATATTTTTTTAAAATTAATATTAAAAATTTAAAGTTCATTTTTTTTTACTTTTTATTTTTATGAATTAAATTTAGATAATAATGTCTAGAAATTTCAAACTTTTCTATTCAATATAAAAATTATGTCCCGAGACACCATGGTAAAAACAAAGAGATATTCCATAAAAAAATTCAATTCGATTCTCTATTATGATAATATTCGATGAAAATTTTAGAAAAAATTCATTCAGGCGAGGGGTTGGAGCCTAAGAATTTGTCTGATGGACAGAGTACAATTTTGACATTCAACCATCATTTATGGATGATATAACTATGGAATTCGAGTCGCCCCATGAAAAAATTATGAGTGCTCTTTGATTTATCTTGACGACGGATGAAAATTACTTGGATTTCAATTTTATCCGACTCAATCGTTGATAAGATATATCAAAAATTCGTAGAATAGAATTGATTATTCTCATAAATTAATCGGATAGAAAGTTCAAATAATCTAAAGAATTGTGCTAAAAAAAATAATTGTTTTGCCCCCCGCGAATAAATACATATAAAATTTATAAAATATAGGGTACCAATTTTTTATACGATTTATTAATAGGCTTTGTGTCAGAGGCTTTTTCGTAATTTATTTTTTTTTATGATCGATAATGAATTGATAAAAACAGTTAGATCGACGAATTTCACTTTTTTTTTTTTTTTATTGAAGAAGCAGTTGTATTTAATTTTCTTTTCTTTTTTCCTTTTCTTTTTTTTTTTCCTCCTTCTTTCCTTTTCTTTACCTTTACCTTGAGATTTTTTTTTTTTCCCAAATCCTTTACTTTACTTTACTTCCCCGTTCCATCCTTCAGAGTAAACAGGGTAGGTGAGAAGTGGCGAGGATGATGGATGGAACTGGTTTCGTTCGTCAAAACGGATCGGACGCTGTTTTCCGTCGTCAAGGGCAATGGCGAGATCACGTCTCCGCCGCCATTGAGCCATCGCCTCCTCCCTCCTCTTCCCTTCTGTCTCCACTGCCACCAGCCTTCACGCCTTCCTCCCTTCCTCTCGTCGCCGGCGATGGACATGGCGATTGACTCAGCCCCAAACGGCGATGCGCCCGCCGCCGCTGCTCCTGCGACTCAAGCGGCCCCTACTTCCACCGCCCGCCTCGCGCAGCTCGCCGAGTTCCTCAAATTGGAGCACCAGCTCGTTAGGGTTCCCCTGGAGCATCTCAAGAAGACGATTCGCTGCGACTACCGCCTCGCCGAGAGGGAGTTCACCGCCGTCCTCAGCAGTGTCGCTGAGGCTGCCGACTCATCGGATTCCAGCTCTGTGGATGAAACTCTTACCCACCTCAGCTCCCTTGTCACCCGCCTCCAGGGCCTGAAGCGCAAGGTACCGTTTCCTTGGCGAAAGCTTTGTTTGGTGCTCAGAGAACTCTGTTGGGCCATGCGTTTTTTCTTTTATGTATCTACTGCAGCTGGAAGAGGGAGGCAAGCTAGAGAATCTGCAGGTGCAAAGGTGTCGTGCTCGGTTGGAGCATCTAGGTTCGGTTGCAGATGCAGATAAATTGGATGATTGGAAGGAGGCCAGGTTGAATCGGATACTAGTTGATTATTTGCTGAGAATGTCTTACTATGATTCAGCTCAGAAGCTTGCAGAGACGGGAAACATTCAGGTACCAAGTCAGCGCTAACCCGTTTAGCTCTAGCAAAACTGTTATTTATGAATATTGGAAGGCCGTCATGGTTGGATCATTCATCTATCATAAACATAGAAATGGTACAAGCGAACACATGTTATTTGCTTTTAGGATGCTAATAGTTATAATGCGCATGTTTCTGATTCTTGTAATGTAATTCAACAGTGTCTTTATTCATTGATTTTTTTTTCAAGCCCTTCCCTCTCCTATCATATGTGCTCTATCCTTTGCTCGTTCAGGCTTTGATGCTTCTTTGTTAGGGAGAGATTTTTGGTAATTCAGAAGAAAGCTATCAGAAAATTCACCAAGTAAGAGAAGAATGTATACATGGGCCCTGAACTTAATAGTTAGCTAGTGTATTTCTATTTTGAAATATTTCCAGGCCTAATTAAACAAGAGGTCTTAGATTTATCATCTTAATTAAGATGTCTCTCAAGATCTCAGTATCCTTGGACATTCCACTGAAGCAAGACTGCTATTTTTCGCAAGACTAATGTGCAATGTTAGAACAAGTGTGCACTAGCAAATGCTATTTTTAATCTTTTGGTTAAAAGATCTACCTTCGTTAATCTTATTTTCTAGAAGCAGTTATATCATGTTTCAAAGTGAACCTGTTGTTTACAAAATGGTGCCTTAAATCTCAAGGAGCTTAGCTTGACAAATAGTAAATGTCTTCTCCATTGCATTTTTCTTTTACTACGCTCTTCTTTCTTCAACCACACCTTGTGTCTGACTCTTTTCATTCTTTTTGGTGTAAGAAACTTGTCTCTCAGCTTTTTGGTCTTAAATTGCATCAATAATCCAAATCTATTGTGATTTTCACATTCTCTGTATAAACTAAGTATAGTTGTGTGGTCTGAAGAAAATGATAATTTGCACTTGCTCTGTCATTAGTTGAACAAGTTCTACGGAAGGGTCATGGACTGTGGGTTCTTCTAGACATGAGAACATAAACGATCATAGGACACCATCTCCGGGAACCTCACGCATGGAATTTCCCTTTTGTTGTTCAATATAGAGAACTCTTTTGATTCACTTGAGGTATAGATGGAAAATATTGTTAAAGATGCCCAAGTATATTAACTTTTGTAACTACATTGATCATTGAGATTATCGTGCTTATCATTCAAATTTGTCTTTAATTTTGGACATATAGGGAAAATGAAATCATTGAAAATGAAAAGAGCAAGTATGTTGCTTGTTTTTTGGATGCCTTATAATTTTTTCCATCATTCACATAGTTGACAAAGACTGCCTTCATGACTAAATATTGACTTTCCCTTGGAGATTCTGTCTAATGTTTCTTACTTTACTCACAACACCACTTCATAAATGCTTCATTTCTTATTGTGGCTGATCCTGTAAGTTATTTGTGGCAGGAACTTGCAGATATTGATGTCTTTATTGAGGCAAAGAGAGTTATTGAATCTCTCCGGAACATGGACGTAGTTCCTGCTTTAGCATGGTGCGCAGAGAACAAAGCCAAGCTGAAGAAGTCAAAGGTATTCTTTTTTTTTTCTTCTGCAGACTGAAGTACTTGTTCTTGATTTTCATCAGTTGATTTCTGAATATTTTAAATCATCTCAGGTGATTTTGCAACTCTTTGGTTAGACAGCTATCTTACAATTGATAAATTACTTGCGTCATCAAAATCATCTTCAAGATACTTATGACACCTTTACAAAACAATTTTAGTACTAAACAGGATGGTTGCTCTTCTAGCGAAAGTTTGAGTTTTCTTATATGCGGTTTTCTTGAAATGAATGAAGTATGACTCTTCTGAGCATTATTTTCAACATGATCCAATGCATTTATATTCTCATGTTATGTGTGATAAGCAGAAACTCTTTTTATCTGGCTGAATCTTAATATAGCTCTTAAAACTTTTTCAGAACTGTCACCTATCAGAATTATGTAGGCTGGTGTACCTATGATTGTCGGATTTAAGTTCGGTCAAATATATCATTTCCTTCAGCACCTAATTAAAAAAATGATTGATCTGAAAAGGAAAAGAATGATGTAGCTGTTTATTATTTAATTTTTCTAGCTTTTTATAGTGCTTTATGAATTAACTAATTTAATTACATAATACCATAATTTATCCAATTTTAAAATTAACATTGTGAACTCAGTGAAGATATCACTCTATCCTTCACCTTCAAGTCGTTCCTTACACTATACTCTTATGACAAAAATGGCAAGTTCCATTTCCCTTTTCTTCTGTGGTCAATGCCAATGATTTCTTGAGCCACTTGTATCTCTGGCCAATCTGAATTGCAGAGCAAGCTTGAGTTTCAATTGAGGCTTCAGGAGTTTATAGAACTAGTGAGGGCTAATGAGCATATGAAAGCTATTTTCTATGCCCGAAGATTTCTTGCACCTTGGGCAGCTACAAATATGAAGGAAATGCAGCGCGTTGTGACAACATTGGCTTTTAGGCACAGTACTGAATGTTCAATATATAAGGTAAGCTAAAAGCTTTCCGGTCCACATAATGGCATTCTTTAGAAAAGTTCAAATCTTACTTATGCTTCCTTTATTCAGCCACTAGTTGTTTATTTTCAAGAAGTATTTTCTTTGCCCATCTTGTCCTAGTCGGTCTATTTCTTTTTCCTTTTTCCTAAGCTAGACTATTTTTTGTCAAGGTTCCTTGAGATTGCTATATTTTAGCAGTTCATTTTATCATCATATTTTGCTCTAGCAAATAATAGTTTTATTCACAATTCTCAATCCATTACTTTGTCCATTGAAGGGAGATATCAAGCTATGACTCATCTTCTTTTTTCTTGCATGTAAGCTTCTTGGAGTTAGACCCATTTACCCGACTCCAACCAGTGGAGACTTATGGCTTGTTGTCGTTTAGTATTTACATGTGGGCTTCTTATTGGTCATTAAATTAAAATCACATTAACTGGCTTTAGAGAGAACCACATTTTGAAGCTCTTTAGTTACAACATCTGATTATGAAATTAATAAAAAAAGGTCATGGTTCTTTAGTTACACTATCTGATTTTGAAGTTGACCATCGAATTCCTATTAGGAGATGGTAATGTTCAAAGTAGGAACCACTGGTTAGATTTGGATAATTAATGTGGGAATTGATGGTTATATTATAGTTTTTGCAATCACAAAGTAATGAATGGGAACTTCTACTCTAATACCATTTTACATTTTAAGATTGATTAATTGTGCACTTATCCTCTAGTCACTTGTATATTTTTAACAGTTTCCTATACTCGATATTTATCGTATCTAGGTCTTATTCGAGCCCGCACAATGGGACTATCTGGTGGAGCAGTTCAAGCAGGAATTCTGTAGATTATTTGGCATGACTAATGAACCTCTGCTGAATATATATCTCCAAGCCGGCTTGACAGCCCTCAAGACGCCGTATCCTTTGTTCATTGCATGATGAATCCCGATCCCTTTGTAATATGTCGTTCTCTCGTTTCCATATCCATTGCGACCTTTATTATTTTTATTCTTTGCTGGCTATTTCCTATTGATTCTCGTCTCTCTCTTAACCTTGCTAAGACTCTGTTACAAAGAGGCTTGCAGCAAAGAAGATCCATTATCCCAAGAAGGCTTCCGCAAATTGGCAGAACCATTACCATTCTCGAAATTTCACCATTCTAAATTAGTTTGCTACATTTCAAAGAAGTTGATGGACCATGAGAATCCACCACTGGTTTTACCAAATGGCCATGTGTACAGTACTAAGGTATGGATTTCTCTGATGCTTACCTTGATTGTCTGAGCTTTCAAACCAAAAGATAATAATTATGGTGACTTCATCACGATGAAGGCTCTCGAAGAAATGGCCCGTCAAAACGACGGCAAAATAACCTGTCCGAGGACGGGGGAGGTTTGCAACTTCAATGAACTTGTGAAAGCCTTCATTTCATGAATTTGTGGAGCTCTCTCTGCCTTTGGACCGGAACCAATTGTTCCGATTATGTTGCCGCTCTTGTAAAGATAATCTGAAGCTTGTTTCGGGCCGAGATGGCGAACCAGCAACCTAAGTAAAAATTGTGACGCACTTAACATATATGTAATATATACCTTTATATGCTTATCGTTCTTTCGTTCCAGTCGATCATTTTCCAGTTCGTGCTTTCAAAAACACCCTATCAAAACATCACCTGAGGACGAGCCATCAACGGTGAAAAAGTTGTGAAGGAATGCAACTTTTTATGGGAATGCAAGATGATCCACTCTGTGAACTGACTTTAATATAAATTTCTGCTGGTGCGTTATTTCCTGATGATGCTTTAAAGATTTCTTTGTTTGAAAAACAAAAAAGTGGGGGAAAAAACAGACCAGAAAAACTCTTACCTGATGGTCGATCTCATAAAACCAGGGCTTCAGCTTATTTGTATTATCTAGCAAAAGTGAGATGATCTGTATCATCCCATTGTGCAGCGCAGGTATACTTTGCTTTTCCAACCAATACACCGGCTTATGAAATTATGTTTAATTTTTGTTTCTGCTTTCTAATTTTTAAATATTTTGTTACTGATCCAACACCACGCGGCACAATCATGCTCGTGGACTGAAAAACAGTTAAAGTTAAAGTGTTCGTAGAATTTTTTTTATTTTTTACTTTTTTAAAATGAATTTTTTTTTGTGTTTTTTAATTTTTCAAAAAATGTTTTTTTATTTTTCGAAAAACAAAAATGAAAATAGAAAATGATTTTTTTTATATATTTTTTAATTTTTTAGAAAATGAAGATGGAAAATATTAACTAAATGTATTTTTTTTTGTTTTTTCAAAAAATAAAAATAAAAAATAAAAAAAATTTCTTCTACCAAATATACTTTTACATTGTGCAAAATGAGAAACTCTTCTTCAAGAGTTCTCTTTCGTTAGTCTCACGACGAAGAGAAAAAGTAAAGATCTTTGATTTTATTGATATCTGATGTAACTGAAAATTTATTCGTGCTCTATTATTTATTTTATGTGGAGGCAATAAAAACAATACTATTATTATTTAAGTGTAAAAAAAAAAAGCCTTCGTATAAACACGGAAGCTGGTAGAAAAACTAAAAATTCTATTTTGTATCCGTGAATTTTTTTATCACATACGACTTTAAATATCTCTAAATTGCGTCAAAACGATTTGTTTTTTTATTTTCTTACTTCTGTAATGAATTAAGGCTTGATAGCAGTTTATTGTTATAGATATAGGGAGGAAAAAGCGGATTGTAAAGTAAATAAATTTATGATATCGCATTTTTAACACATTAACAATTAATATAAAATAAAAGACGTGTCGATTAAATATATAGGTTTATTAAAATAAAATAAAACAAAAAAAAAAAGGAATTAGCCGAGCCGAGATTTGGCGGATTCCCCTGCCTCGCTCTCCCTGCTCGTCGTCTCTTCTCCTCCCTCGCCGATCAGTATGTGGCCCTTCGGGAAAGGAAATCGACCCTCCAAGGAAGACACGGCGGGGAAGAAGGCCGAAGGAAAGGAGGACCACCAGCTCCTTGAATTCGGCGTGACAGATCGTCTTCGAGAATTCGTACGAACCTTCACAGTTGACACCTTCAAGTCTTTCTCTCTTCAAGGTTTCGATCTGGGAGTTCCATGCATGTATATTCGTCTGTGATCGTTTTTTCAATGTATTTTTTTTTTTTTTACGCTTGCAGATGAACAGCCTGGGGACGCTAACGGCATTGGCGTCGAATCTAATGTCAGGAAGGATCTTACCGAGTGGAGGGAGAGGCATGCTACTTTGGTTCTTTCCAAAGTCAAGGTTTTCTTCTCTACTTTGTTGGTTCATTCACTTATCTTCTGTGCTTATCATCGAAATTGAGTAAATTAGGGTTTGATGGTAATTCCTGTATAGCCGTGTCAATTGAGCACTTGATTACAGTTTTCTACTCTCATATATTGCTGAACCCTACAATTTGATACACCTACGGGCTTGTAATTGCGGTATCTCTGGTTCAAGAATCTTATATTTTGCCTCTCCTCATACCATACTGAGAACTTTTGGTTCACATTGATTGTCATTCTATAGTTGGTTATTTTACATATGGCACTTGTAAGCATCAATATCTTCTATATGTTAGACATTAAAAATATTGCAATTTTATGGAACTGAATGAGGGAATAGTCATCTTTAGCAGAAGTGGGCAAAGAAACTTGGTAGGATATCCCTAAGACTTAGGAATAACTAGATGTCTGGGAAAACTATAACACCTATTTGACTTTCAGGCACACACTAAAGATTTGCATTTCCAAGGCGATTAAGTGTCCAATACCTATTTTATGTTTTAGAAGACTATATGAGTCTGCTAAACTAAAAGCAATATTTTACATATATTATATTATCTATCCAAAGTTTTTAATTGTTCTTTCGCCAATGTGGTTTTGACATTATTTATAGCGGTTTGCTTTTTTCAAAACCATTTAGTTTTCTGTTGATAGCTTTAGTCAAAGGATAAGATAGAATGTTCATGGTAGTGACTGCATTTCCTGGAAGACTTTTCTGGTTATTCCATTTTGCTGAAGACCATGATTACATATATTTATATGATCTTACAAGTTGCTGCCATACTATCTGCATTTTTTTATTTGCATCATGTTTTACCTGCTTTACTTATAGATATTGTAACACTTATCTAACCTGCTTGATCCTATGATTGTTTTTCAGGAAATTGCACATCTTCGATATGTTTTATGTCCTAGGCATCTAAAGGAAAGACATTTCTGGAGAATATATTTTCAACTTGTTAAAAGCTATGTTGCACCGTATGTCCTTTATATATGCATTTTCAGCATGTAGTCTTTCATTTGAAATTTTATGGGGAGGATAGTGGAAGGATCCTCAAGTGAATTTACTCTATTTTCTTGCCTAACAAATTAATGGGTTCATTATATTTTTATGTAACTATTAGTTAGATTTTTCAGATCCTAGATCTTCAAGAATATTGCTTTACCTTGCTAGAATGAAATCCTTGTCTGTAATAGATGCTTTATTTGTCAAAGGTAGCTAGGACTAATCGACTTTGCAGGATGCTTCACATGTGAACTATGTTAGGTTCCCTCACTGAAATTCTGTTTAAAATTCTAGCAACCTACTCTGATATGATATTAGTAGTTTAACTATTTGTTCCATATGTTTTCTGGTTTTCTGTTATGTATTGATTTCCACTAAGAGCTCATAGTTTATTTATGTGCAGAACGTCCTGCCCCATGATTGACTAGAGTTGTTTATCATCTCAAGTTTAGACGATTCTTGAGTGACAGGTCATGCAAGGGCAGGCTTATTGCTATGGTATTCCGTGCATTTGTTAGTGTGAAAATCCTGAACTTTGCTATAGCTTTATGAACTAAATAGGCAAAAATAGCAACAAGTTTCAGCTAGATAAGCACCATTCAAGTAAGAATATTGCACAATGCTTCTAACCCCATTATGGGTGGATCATTGTTAGTGTGTTCTAATGCTCCATTTTTCTTGAAATGAGCCAGTAACTTTCAAATGGTTTTAGTTTGTTCCTTATGAAACTGTTTGATTCTTTTATTAACTATAATTTTTCTTGTTTTTTGGGGAAAGATCAAGCATCCTCTGTATACTGTATAGTGAAATTGTAAAAAAATTCTTTTTTTTTTCTTCTAATTTTCTTTTAATTTTTATCTTCTCTGCTTCTGAAAAAAAAAATGCATATATTTATAAGTTATAGACACACGTTTAAGTAAATTTCCTCAATTCATTTACCAGATACGAGATGCATGCCATGCAAAAAGCAAGGATACAGAAGCTAGAGATGGAGTCCGAAGCATCACTGTGCCAGGTAGCCATTGAGGTGGAAATGTCAGAAACAAACAAGGGAAGTGATTCGTCCACAGAATTGCCGAACAAAGAGAGTCGTGTCTTAAAAGATGGCATTAGTGGAGGTAACAGACAAGTAAATCCTAAAATCAGTTGAACATTATGAAAGTGAGTTCGCTTCCACTAACATTCAGTTGAATCTACTTAAGTTACTGAGAAAGACTGAATCGAATTTTCAAATTATGAGCAGACACAAAACTTCAACACTGCAAGTGCAGCTGCATTGCTTCAACAAATCAAGGATTCAAGTGGGCTGATAACTAATTTGCTTAGCATTCGTGCTTCTTCATTGGCAGCAGTTGTGTAGTAGATTAAAGCTTCTGAGAATATTTGGAAGCCCATTGGAGTTTGCAAAGTGACGTCTTGCTGAATGTTTGATACGCAAAGGCAAAATGGAATCATAGGACACAATCAGACCTCAAATTATGCTCTTCTTATTGATATGTAAACCTCTTGTTATGATGTCGAAGTTCATTTTTTTCTTTCTTGGTTTGAATCGACCTTTCCTCGTTAAGAGACTATGACCAGGTGTTGATATATCTTGTTTTTTCTCCACTTTGGAGAATATGTCTAGAATATGAGAAAACGCTCTCTTTTTCAAATGTTGCTCCTTGACTCTCCTGTTTTATCAATGGAATATGAGAAAACGCTCTCTTTTAATTACTTTTTTTTTCCCCTGGAAATTGTTTTACTTTCATCAGTGATGCTAGAGATGCATCCCATTTCTTATGCCTCAGGTTCGCATTAATTTTATTCTATTATATTCCTTAGGCCTTTCGGGTGTCTTATGGATCTACCCAGAGCAAATTAAATATTTACAATGTTTATCCTATTTGAATTACTAATGATATTGATTATGTGTTACTATTCATTTGTATTGTCCTCTCAGAGCAAATTAGAGTTGTATGGATGTTGTTACAAATAACAGAGTCAATTTTCGATATGAGTCGATCTTGACTAATTATGCTGTTATATAATTCTTTATGATTTATTTATTATCATCTTTTGTTATAAAAAAATCATTTGTATTTTTTAATTCGATGAAAATTTGAATATCTAAATTATAAAAAAAATTGCCCATCCACGTCCATATTGCGAAAGTGGACAACTGGGCACAACGCGTTTCGATTTAACTTTTATGGCAACATTTTTTCAGATGCACATTCAATTAATTATATTTCCCCCTTATTTTTATCTATATTATATATTTATTCAATTAAATGAATTATTTAAATATAGATATCATCTCGAATTAGTATAAGAAAAAATACGTTCGATCTATCTCACGGTTATTGTGAGAGAAATAAATTAAGAAGGATCCTATAGATACGTGGAATTATTTGAATCTAAAAAAGAATTTTAAACATCCTTCTAAATCGACTTTATGTCACTTCTGTAAATATCTTTGTATTTTAATCACTACATATTTTCATGGGGACGAATTACTGATGATATTGATTATGTGTTAGGATTCATTTTGTATTGTCCTTTCGGGATGGTTTGTTGACCTAAAAAAATATGAAACCGCTATATGAACGGCTCCCTACCACTATCCCTACTTATAGAGGGGATAAATCAGGTGTCAGATGACTAGCACAGAAATACGGAGTCATTAGTAGCATAGTCGTCACATTCAGAAATCGATTCCTTATCATTTCAAATTTTAATACGGATACGTTAGTTATTTGAGTTTGTCCTGGGGTCTGATGGTTCGTTGACTAGAACAATATAGATGTTGTTATAGATAAATAGAAATCAATTTTCGTATTGAATTCTAAAAATTTGAATGAGATTTAAAAATCTTTCATTATTTTGACGGACGAATGAAGTGGTATGGTTCTTTTTTTTATCGTTACTGAGACCGACAGTAAACTTGAAGATTATAAAAAATTTATTTGTATTTTTTGTATTCTATGAAAATTTGAATATCTAAATTATAAAAAAAATTGCCCATCCACGTCAATATTGCGAAAGTTGACAACTGGGCAACAACGCGTTTCGATATATAACTTTTATGGCAACATTTTTTCAGATGCATATTCAATTAATTATATTTTCCCCTTATTTTCATCTATATTATATATTTATTCAATTAAATGAATTATTTAAATATAGATATCATCTCGAATTAGTATAAGAAAAAAAACAATAATAGCTAAAAAGATAAAAGGATAATTATAGCTAAAATTAAATTCTATATGTATATATAATAGTTTATTGGTAATTACTAATTTAGATCAAATTCATTATCCGGGCAGGCTACACCTGACAATTGACATATATATCCGCATAAAACTGGGAATAAAAATTCTATGAGAGAGGCCTCCACGGCTGTCAGATGAATTAATGATGGGTATCTACGGCTGATAATCCTTTTATCACCGACGGTCAAGGTCAAAAAGTCACGATCGGACGGATCGAAGGGGCCTCCATGCGCCATAGTACTATAGGAGTAGCAGTCGCCGAACGAACTGGAGCGCATTCCGCTTCGCAGTGATAGAGCGAGACCACGAGTGGAGATCAGCAGTCGACGGGCGAACCCCCTTCCTTCCTCCGATCTCCCGACTCCAGATCATCGAGAATAATAGCGCCGAAGCAGTGACAGTGTCCCATGGAAGCAGAAGCTATTCTTTCCGCTCTGATCCCTTCTTGGAGCTCCGTAAGCGGCATCTTCTGTCTTCGTTGCTCTCTCACTGTCTCCGCACAAATTCGTGAAGTTCAGGGGATATTCTTTTTTATCTTTAGGTCATTCTCCTCTTCTGCTATTTCGGGTTTTTGGCCGTCGCCGGATCCGTACTTCCGGGCAAGATCGTTCCTGGCGCCGTTCTCTCTGATGGATCTCGTCTCCGCTACCGATGCAATGGTCCGCCTACCCTCGAACCCTTCGCTTGAGTTTCATTATTTTGGTGTACTTTCTCGTGTTCTCTTCTTTTAGGCCATTCACGTTTTTAAAACTCAGGTTTTGGTAGAATAATAAATCCATTCAATTTATGCTCCTGATTTTTGGTATGTCCACCGAGTGTTTATGAATAATGTCTTGTTGCTATCTGTTTTCAATCTAAATGAAGAGGAAGTTTATTGTTTAGCTGATTAATAGGATAGCATTAGTAGGATCTGCACATCACTACCCGTTGGAGGTCCAAATGGCTGGAATGGTTTCTGGACCAACCAATGTATACCAGTCTTTGTGGACCGTGCTACTCGTTGAGCTAAACATTTAACAATTATTTGTTTGAGATCTACCATCTAATGACAGTCAAATCATGACAGTAATTCTTGTTTTCTTCTCCTTTTTATTTGCTGCATCCTTTTCAGGGCTGGCATTACTTTTGCTTTTACTGATACTTTTACAGACGAGTGGTGTTTATATCGAGTGGATGTCCCCCACGGTACGTTCTTTGCAACTAACTGTCACAGGAGAACCTGTCTTTTGCATAAAATTATATCAACTATAATTCAGTATTCATCATATCTAGCAATTTTATATTGTTGCAGTATCTTAATAATTCTGATGAATGAATAATTAAGATATTGTTTACTTTTTGAAATTATTCGTAGGTCATAGCTGACAAAGGATTTGAGTTGCTATCCACAACTTTTATCTTCAGCCTGATTGTAAGTGTGCTTTCAGTGAGGAAAAAACCGGTTCTAATTTTTGTCAGTACATTTGCACTATGATGATTATTTAGTCATCTATATCTGAAAAATTCTTGACAAGGTTTGGGTGTGATTTCCTGTCTATATTCTGAGCATTTTGTAGGTCCTGTACATTACTCGATCATCTTGGGAAATTAGTGAGTGTGGTGGTTCCTGAATGTGATACTCTTGGTTTCAATTAGTTTTATTACTGTACTATCTTCTTTTAGGTTTGAGGAGTAAAGAGAGAAAAAAGATTCTGAACATAATTAGAAGAGATCTAGATGATTAACATACAAGAACAACACTATATAATGCTTAGTGGTGTAATAAGATCCACTTAGCAAATTCCAAATAGTTGGGTCATATGACATCTTGTTGTCATCATCTTGTAAGCTTGAACAAGACACTTAAGCTTGTTATATTCAAGTAACATTTTGTATTCCAAAATGAAGTTTTTAAGATCATTTTTTAGTTAATGTTGCAGAGCTTATTGTTCATTGTTTGTGATTTGGTGAATATCAAATACGGTTTCTTCATAAGTTTTTTTAGAGTCAATAGTGATGTTTTTGTCGAGCTACCTTTTGACACTTTTAATTGGATGTTGTAGTTGAATAAGTACTGAGCCCGTATTGATTCATTTTACAAGTCTTGTTGTCACAACACGAATGGCCCAGTTCTTATATAAGGGGCATACTTGTCACTTGTAACAATATTCACCTTTGCATTATAACTGCAAAATAACAACACTAAAGATGCACAAACTATAATAATAACTATAATTGCTGAAAAATTTATTAAATAACATAAAAATGGCAAACATGACGTTTGACTAATAAAATATAACCTATGCAACTAGGCCTAACCCTCCACACACACACACACAGCCTCATAAGTTAAGGAGTTTTTTTTTGTGTCAATAGTTATGTTTTTGTCAAGCTGCCTTTTGACACTTTTAATTGGAAGTTGTAGTCGAATAAGTACTGAGCCCATATTGATTCATTTTACAAGTCTTGTTGTCACAACACAAAGGGCTCAGTTCTTTTATAAGGGGCATATTTGTCACTTGTAACAATATTTCACCTTTGCATTATAACCACAAAACGACAACCCTAAAGATACACAAACTATAATAGTAACTATAAATGCTAAAAAATTTATTAAATAACATAAAAATGGCAAACATGACATTTGACTAATAAAATATAACCTATGCAACTAGAGTTTAACCCTCCTATGCAACTAGGGGCTAACCCTCCTGATAGAGATTACCCTCTCACTAACACAATTTAATCCATAAATTAGATACTCAGGCAGCCATCTTTGAATACACATAGATAGGATTTAACATTGAATTCAAATATCACCCAACACATGCACGCACACGCACACGCACACACAGCACATGCATATAGATATATATATAATGAATGAAAACCGCAAGCATAGGGTTGGGTTGTTACCTCATATGTTTGATTGATCAGTGTCACACTGTGCAGTAAGTCTCATAGCCAGAAGGTAACTATTGTTCCCATTGAACAATAAGTTTCAATTATAAAATGGAACCAAGAAAATAAGAAAGCGACCTTCCCAATGACAATGCAAGGGTACAGAACGAGGGTATCGAAAAGAAAAGTTTTGTTGCTCCCTTTGCTGATTGCAGCAATGGCAACGACAATAGTGCTTTGTGTGGCAACATTTGGGTGGCTACAGTGACAACATCAACATTGCAATGATGACAGCAGTGCCCATGCGGCTGCCATGGTGGCGCTGGTGTGGTTTTGCATGCGGCAACATCACTGCGGTGACAGTGACAGCGTTGCAGGTATTATGGCAATGGTAGTGCTGCATGCATCAGCGTTGAGGTGGCGCTATGTGCAGCAGCATCGTGGCGGTGATGGCAACAGCACTGTTGGTGCTTTGCCATGCACAAAGGGAGGAGGAGAAGGAATGCGATGTGACACAACTTACCAGTGGTCGCAGCTCACCATTTGAGGCAGCAGTGGCAGTGAAGGTCTTGTCCGGGGAGAGGGAGACAGAACATGAAAGAGGGGAAAAAATGAGATAAGGCTTCTGTGATCACAAACGTGGATAAGATTAAATTGAGTCTATTATTATTATTTAAAACAACACTTGTTCTTTGGACCATTACATAGCTAATCATGCAAACAGTTATGCCTATTGACTAAGTATGTTTTCGCTGATAATGTGATTTCTTCATTCAGCTAGGAGCGGTACTTTGCTGTAAGGATCGTTAAGTTGATTCTGTATTTTAGATATTGAGTCCCTCATAATCACATAACAGGAGCCTATGTAGCTCATTTTGTTTGATCACTTAATTTTATTCTTTCTCAACTATGATGTAAATTATGGGAGCGAGGAATCTAATTTTCTAGCTCCTTTTATGTTGGAAACACATCCATTCATTGAAACTGGAAGCAAATGGCCGCCTCTGATTTTACATCCATCTTTATTCAAATACTCTAGAGGACTATGAATAATTGAATTCTGATTTTTGATTATTCTTGTTCCTGCTTAAGATGTACATTTATTGGCTTTGTTTCAGGTTTCCTTGATTCTCTATGCTGCTGGTCTTAAGTCGAAGAATCAGAGCTCTTCTTTGAGACCACATGCCACAGGAGATTTTGTTCACGACTGGTACTGTGTTCTCTGTTCATCTTATACAATCTTTGTACTATACTCGTACCTGCTATTTGGCGGGATAAAAAGCTAGTGCTTTTTTGTTAAATTCGGCTAATTTTGCTTTAAAGGGAGGTGACAAGCTTGTGCAAGAAATGCTACCATAATTATCATATTCCATAATCTTTTAAAATTCTACCATGGTCTCAAAGAAGACTCTTCATGACTAATAATTATCATATTCCATAATCTTTTAAAATGCTACCATGGTCTTTCTATGCCCGCACACACATAAAGCTATGTCTATATTCTCTTTCAATATAGCCAGCCAAAATTAATTAATGGAAAATTATGGTGAGTTGTTTTTCCTCTTAAGATAAATTTAATTGTTATTGGATTCAAAATGCTATCTTGTGGATGATGGTTTTGATAGATATCTGGACGGAGAGTGAAGTTTTGTATAGTATGTCAAACACGAATCACCTTCGTCACCTCCTGCGAATATTGCTTGTGTTACTTGCAAAGTTTTCACACAATAGTACCCTTGATGTAAACCTTTAATTACGAGTTTTAAAACTAGTGGGGGTGCGATAACTGATTTTCTTTTAATTGACATTAAAGATCAACTCTAAGTCCCTTTTAGTATTAGAAGAATCATCAATTATATTCTAAGTTAAATCTCCTTAATATATGTTATTGGTAGATAATATTGTACTAGTTCACAAGATGTAAATAGACTAAAAAAATTTGAATTTGTAGAAAAATTTTAGAAACAAAAGTTTCTAAGTCAAGCAGAACTAAAACTCGAGCTATGAAATGTAGGTTGGAAAATAATCAAGAGAAAAGTTAAGGTTGATGAACATGTTTGTAAGTAAGAATTGTAGATACAGTGATGTAATTACAAGATAAGATATTAATGAAAATGTCATTAATAGGATAAAGAGTAGGTGATTGAAATAGAGAAAAGCTTTTGAAGTCTCATGTGATCATCTTGTGTTCTGAGACAAGAATGCTAAGATAGATTTGTGGGCTTACCAACAAAGATAAAATAAAAATACTGCTATTTGAAGAAATTAGGCATAGTTCTAAGAGCATGTTCAAAGGTGCCCAATAGATTCTTTAGTTGGATGAATTGAATCAATTAAAGATGGATGTGCATGGGGTAGGGAGAGGCCAACGAAGACTCTAGATAATGCATTAAAAAAATAATTTAATTGATTTGAGTATTACTAGTGATGCAACTTTGCATGAAGTGTAATGGAGAAGATCCATGTATCCCAACCTAAATAATTGAGTGCTTGTTCTCTTTTGGTGCTTATACTTCTTTGGAATTTCACTAGTTGTGCACCCAATTTGCTAAAATTCTAGCTTCAGATCTCAATGACGGGGTAAGATTTCATGCTACCTTGTTCCTTCGCTATTTTCCTTATGCTGAAATTTCTTAATGCACGGCTCTTTTCAAGATTAACTTGCTATCTTCCATTTATATGCCAATGTTTTTCTAATAGATGAAATCCTACATTGCTTTCACAATGATATATTTATCCAACTTTCCTCTGCAGATTACTTGCTGATGCCTGTTATTTATGGTTTTTAATCAGGTGGTTTGGGGTGCAACTTAATCCTCATTTTTTTGGAATTGACCTCAAGTAAATTTCTTCGTTTATTTTACAAGTTTTTCCTATTTTTTGGCATGATGAATACCAATTCTCATGTGTCACTTTATTATGAATCTTCTTTATATAGCACTGCCTAAAGTTCAATGGAGGATAACATTGATGTAATTGACCCCAGATAGCTAGGACTGTCGCAGCTTATTGATGGTGATGGAAGATATTATGCCTTAATAAACAAAAAGAGAGACTAAGCCTTTTTGTGTGGGCAATTGACAGTATATTACCTGAGGGACTTGAACTCTTCTTAAGTTTAGCGATGCTCAACAGTGATGATTGATGAAATACCATCTGACTGTGGGGTCAACTCCATCGATCATTGGTGCCATGCCACCAAGGAAATCTATAATCTTTTACTAGTTAAAGCAGGCAAAAAATGGCTTGCTTTTGTATCCTTGGTTCTGACTACAACATCTTGAAACATATTAAATCTGTCTTTTGTTCCCACAATAAAAAAGTGATCTCTGGCCTTTTTTGAACTCATCTTGTTATTAAAGTTCCTTGATAACTTGAATAAAATATGTCACTTGATTAGGACTTGAATTAGAGTGTTGCTGCTATATATATTTGAGTATTCTGAATTCCCAATTTTTAACATAGATTTTGGTTTTTTTCCATATAAAGAGGTGAAGGTGGGATTTGATGGACAGATTTTGGGCAAAGATATAGAAGGCTTTTACCAATTAGAGCTAGCAGACATTTTCATCTGTTCTTCTCTGTGTATTGATATCTGTTTATTGTATTTATTTATGATAATTGCCTAAAAGGTACATAGCTTAAGAAGAGTATGTTCCTTTTGGTTCTCATTTATTGCTTTGATTTCTATGCACATGTCCTCTCTCGCATTTTGACTTGTTAGATTTAAATGCTACACTCCAGATTCTCTTGGCCTGTAATCATAACTGTTTTTGTTTTCTCTTGTTACCACACATACATCAAGCTAGCATATTGCAAAAGAATGGCTAATGTACTTTAAAATGTAAAACCACCAAGTATCATAACTATTTCCTTAACGATTAAATCTCGTGCGTCTGTGTAGGTTCTTCTTCGTTCGAGCTGGAATGATGGGTTGGTTGTTAATCAATCTCTCTCTATTAGCAAAGAGCTATGAAGCTGGCACTGCAAATGTTTCAGTTATTCTTTATCAGCTATTTTGCGCGGTACATACAATCAAATTTTGATGCCGTTGGTGTTTGCATTTATCTGCTTTTTCTAATTCATAAATTTCCCCTTCTTATAGTTATATGTTCTCGATTACTTCTTCTATGAAGAGTTCATGACCTCCACGTAAGTATCTAAACTATCCTACACTTCAGTTATTATTTGGCATTTTCAGGTTCACTATCGTTAAAGCTTAGATCCTGTTTGCTTGCACACATATGGTGCATAATGCATACTCCAATGATCAACTGCCGAGGACTTCAATTTTCTAAATGTCAAAAAAACATCTTCGGAGCATCCCTATCATCCATACTTTTATAGACATTAGAAAATTTATTTGAGATAATCTAGTGTAAGACATACCTAGTCTTATGCCTAAATCTACATAGAATTAGTCATGTTCAAGCTGTTTATAGATGAATTTTGATCCTGTTTGAAAATGAATAAGGTATCCAAGTTCTAGTTTGGTACAAGAGCCCGCTCAACTACCCATTATATCCCTTCCGGTGATATCCTCCTTCCCTACCCGTGTCTTTACTGTCACCTCAACCCTGTTGCTTCTCTCTTTTCCCTTGTTCTGCTTCCCTCAACCCTAGCAGGCAATAATCTCTCTTTTGTTTCTCCCCACTTTTCCCCACCTTCCCATTCCATTGCATCCATTGAAAGACTAGTTCCACAGTTCTGATCCCTTATCTCTCTTCAACTGTTCCTGTAGAAATTTGATCCCCATCCACTCAGCAAGTTTCCTAGTTCAGTAGGCCCTGATCTCCCCTCTTTGGTCTTGATCTTGCAGAGACCAAGTTCTATCCCATCACTCCCAGACAACAAGACTGAGACCTCTACCATTATTCATATTACATCAACCAAATTTTGCCTTGGCATCTCTCAAGTGGATCCTCCTGCTCACATCTCTCCTGGTCAAGTAGAATCATCCTGCAGATTGAGTCATCTCTCTTGATTGAGCTGAATCATCCATGACAACATTCCTTGACGTAGTTATCATCCTCTTTAGATCAGTAATCAATCTTTCCCTCCATTCCTTGACTGAGTAATCATCCACAACACTAAATACTCCGCTGTACTGTGAAGCGAGTTAGACAAATTGGCTATATATCACCCTATTCCACGGATTCCAAAATTTACAAGGGTCAACGAGAAGAATTTCAAGGTGAAAAAATTCCCATCTGGCTTAGATGAGTTACACAACAAAGTCAATTCTTAGTTGTCTACCAATGTTCATATACCATCCCTGTTAAATTCTTAGTTGCCTACCAATTTTCAAACTCAGCGGGAAAACTCAATTCATCTCAGAATTACTAGACCACATATATACTTTGCAATGGGTGTTGTGATTGTGACTTGTGAGTCGGTTTATACAATGAACTTAAGAATTTCATCGAGAGAGTGTTAAGAATCCTTCAACATATGATGTTTTAAAAAATAACTTTCTGCTAGTTATGGTACATAGAAAGAGTAAAACAAGAAATAGAGTGAGTATTATTATAGATAGTTCTTTAAAGGATGAAGTTGTAGGAGTAGTTAGAAAAGAAGATAGAATTATAGCTCTCAAGATAATAGTGGAGAAAGAAACTATGGACATATTTAACATATATGCATCTCGAGCAAGTTTATATGAAGATACCAAATCAAAATTTTTGGATGATCTAGATGAAGTATTACAAAATATTCTGCCAAATACAAATGATTTTAATAGGAGGCGATCTAAATAGACATGTCAGAGTGAAAAATAACAAATATGAGAGGGTGCATGGAGGTTATGAGTTTAGAATAAGAAATGAAGAAAGTAAAATTATATTGAATTTTGCGATAGCATATGATCTTATATTAGCTAATATATTTTTTTTAAAAAAGAGAATAACACTTGGTCACGTTCAAAAGGGGGAATAATAAATCACAAGTTGATTTTTTTATAGTTAGGAAGAGGGATAGAAAGAATTGTAAAGATTCCAAGGTCATCCTTAGAGAAAACTTAACTATCCAACATAGGTTAATAATATTGGATATACGCCTTAGACATCGTATTAATAGAAGAAAATATACACGACTCTTAGAATTAAGTGGTGGAAGTTAAAAGATAGGAAACAAAATATATTTAAGGAGAAGGTAGAAGTACAAGTATTAAGTGAAATATATAGTAACCCTAATATGATATGGAATAAGATGTTATCAAAGTTGAAAATAGTAGCTAAGAGTGTACTCGGTGAGTTAAAAGGTCATGCACCACCAAGTAAGGAATCTTAGTGATGGAATGAGAAGGTATATAAGAAAGTGAAGGAAAAATGAACAACCTATAAGGAATTATATATTTGTAAGAACGAGGAAAGTTTAAAAAAATATACAATAGCTAAGAAAGCAGTGAATGAAGTTAAGAATGAAATTTTTAAATGGTTATATTAAAAATTGGATACAAAAGAAGGGAAAAGAGATATTTATAGAATAGTTAAAGTGAGAGAGAGGAAGACCAAAATTCTTATCTAAATAAAATGTATTAAAGAAGAATGCACTAGGATACTAGTAAATGATAGAGAAATAAAAAAGCAGTGGAAGAAGTATTTTTATCAATTTTTTAATGAAGGTTTTGGTGACCAATTTAACTTAGGTAAGTTAAGTAGGTCAAATGAGTATAAAAATTTAAATTTTTACCATAGAATTCAAATTTCAGAAGTAGAACAAGCTTTAAATGGGATGCAAAATGAAAAAGTCATTATACCATATGATATTTCCATGGAGGTATAGAAATCCCTAGGGAAATATGGTATTGACTGACTTGCAAAAGTATTTAACATGATATTGAAAAAAAAATGTCTGATCAATGGAGACTAAGTAATCTAATTCCCTTATATAAAAATAAGGAGACATACAAAATTTTGCAAACTATAGAAATATTAAACGAATAGGTCATACTATTAAACTTTGGAAAAGAGTAATAGAAAAAATATTAAGGAGATTACGTTTATTGAAAATTAATTTGAGATCATGTCCAAAGATCGACAATAGAAATTATACATCTTCTCAGGCAACTAAATGAAAAGTATCGTGAGTAAAAGCAAGATCTACACATGATATTTATTTATTTAGAAAAAGTTTATGATAGAATCCCAAGAAAAATTATATGGAGAATTCTAAAAAAGAGAGATGTTAGCATAGTATATATTGAACTAATTAATGATATGTATGAGGAAGTAACGACAAAAGTAAAGATTTCAGGTGGATTAATTGAAGTATTTTCAATAAAGATAGAGTTACATCGAAGATCAACTCTAAGTTTCTATCTTTTTACACTAATCATGGACGAATTCACTAGATACATTCAAGACACAGTATCGTGGTAAATGTTTGCAGATGATATTATTTTGATAGATGAGACACGTGAAGGAGTAAATGCTAAACTAGAATCTTGGCGGAAAATATTAGAAGTAAAAGGTTTTAGACTTAGTAGAGTAAAGACAGAATATATGGAATTTAAGTTTAGTAATATTACACTTAATGAAACAAGTGTTAAAATAGGAGATGACGAGTTGTCTGGAATCGAGAGCTTTAAGTATTTAAGATCATTTTTTCAAGACAATGGAGAGATTGATAAAAATGTCTTATATAGAATACAAACAGGATGGTTGAAATGGAGGAGAGCATCGGGTATTTTATGTGATCATAAAATATCTCTAAAATTTAAAGTGAAGTTTTACAAAACGATTGTTAGACCTGCTATGTTATATGTTGTTGAATGTTGGGTTATAACTCGAGTACATGAGCAAAGATGAGAGTTGTAGAAATGAGGATGTGTGAATACACGAGGATGGACAAAATAAGAAATAAGAGTATTAGAAAAAAAAAATCTGAGTTATATTTATTGAGAAAAATTTTCGAGAGACACATTTAAGATAGTACATACATGTATTTAGACGACCAATAAATGTTTCAATTAGCCGATGTGAAATTATGATAAATGTACACATCAAACGAGGAGGAAGAGGAAGACCAAAAAAGACTTGGTTAGCAATAATAAAATAGAATAAAATTTATTTAAATATAGATGATGATATAGTAGGGGATAGAGCTCAATGATGTAGAAGGATTCATGTAACCAACCTCACCTAGTGGGATAAGACTTAGTTGTTGTTGTTGACATCTTTCTGCTACTTGATTATGTTTTTGTGTAACAAGCTGTGCTTGATAGATATCCATATTCTAACCTGAGGCAATGTCAAAAAAAAATAATTAGAGATAATATAGTCTAGAGTATGCTTAATTTTATGCCTAATTTCATATCACGTTTAGTTCTATAAGTTTATTAGCTTTAATCCTATTGATAATATAACTATAAATAATTGAATATCTTATGTGTCGTGATCAGCAACCCATGATTATTGGTGTATCTTTATAAATTGTGATGACAATTGTAATAGATATTATAAATTAACTCAATTTCTGTATTTAGGGGGATTCAGGAGGTATGAGACAGAACTTGCTTATACCTGTTGACTTTTTTTAATCACATTTTGGCTGTAGTTATTCTCGTTTACTTGTAACGAATGGGGATATGTCCCCATATTGGCAGTGTTATTTTTTGAGATCTTATCACGAATGTTTCTGTTCTATCCTGACTTGTTTTTATTTCTGTGTGAATCTTGGTCATCATGTTAATTTTCTCATTTTTGGTCATACTTTTACTTTATAGATGGGATATTATAGCCGAAAGGTTGGGCTTCATGCTGGTATTCGGAGATCTAGTCTTTATTCCCTTCACTTTCAGTATCCAGGCATGTTACAACTCAATTTCACAGTGCCAGAACTATGTTTATCACTTTCAGAATGGAAACTGTTACAGGTGTAATGATTTGGCGTGTTGTCCATGCTTGGTACATGCCCTGATGAATCAATAATTTTATTAGATTTGCAGGACACCCAAAAGTACCGATCTTTTTGGGATTCATATTTAGCTTTCTTGTCTGAGTATACAGATATTTTTACATTAGATCCTTTTTAAATTTTGAATTATCTCTTTTCCTTTAACACTAAATTTCGGTTGGTTAATAATGAATCTTCATGCCTTCGCAATGTGAAACTCCAGCTTAAACAAATACAAATGGTTTCATTAAAAGAATCTTCTATATGAGTGGGGCACTTATGTGAATCTTATTTGGTATCTGGCTAGATGGCAAAGTTTGCCAAGTTTGTTTTTGCTCATTGCTGGAATTATACATCTGAAATTATTAAAGGGACAAAATTTCAGGGTAAGAGAAAATTAAGGTAGAGAATGTCACAATGTACGTGTCCTAGTGCTTACCCTGTTTCATCCACCATGTGTAAGTTTAGAAATAAACAAAAATCTGAATGCACCCACTTTGTGTATTTATTGGACTTCTTTTTTTATGATTTCATGTCTATTATGGTCGACACTCATGTTCCTTTTGATGAGAGTATCTTCTGTTTCAATAGAAGGGGAGCTTTGAAATAACGGTAAAATTATTGCCGTGTGATCGGGTAGTTATGGGTTCAAGTCGCGGAAATAGTTTACCGCAATGTAGGGTAAAGTTTCGTACAATTGACTTAATGTTGTCTGACCCGTCTTTGATACTCGCATTGGTAGGAGTTTCATGCATGGGCTGCCCTTATAATAGATGCTACAGACAGGTTTTAATCAGCTGTATCACGAATTCTATGACTAGTTTGATGTTGAGTCTGAATGAAGTAAGGCCGAGATAGTTAACTCTTCTGAAAAGTTTCAAATAGGAAATATTTTTCAAGGTATTCTGTTTTATGATAGATACTACAGAAGGTGTTTAATTACATATCTGTCACAAGTTAGATAGTGACTAGTTCAGTTCTAAATGAGAGTCTGAATGAGTTAAGGTAAAGGCATTTAACTCTTCTCCAAAGTTTAATTCCAATACGAAATAGTTGTCATCTCTTTGGAATGAAGATGAAAATCTGATTTTAGCTGTTTTTTCAGATTGGAACGGTTGGAGAGGGTTCTGAATAAATTGTGATTGGTTGAATCACCCTGAAATGGGAAGAATTATCACAAGTTTGTGTACATTTCCAATCTCACTCAACATTGTGAAACACAGTCGAATTGTTTGTGGGAAATGAGAACTAGTCTGGAATAAGCTAAGTATTGGCCAATTGTATCAGACTCTACCTGTAGAATCTTGGTTAAAGTTAACCATTTTCATTCAATTCTTTGCTTTCTCCTAATATAGAGTTGGTCTTGCAATCATACCCTATTGGGTGGCACATGGAGAAAGGATCCAGAAAAAGGAAAAGAGAGTTCAGTCATATATTATTATTAGATGATTATCTAGATTTTCTTTAACGAGATGAAGATATTTGACCAATCTGATTTAACCATTTATACACAAATTTTGCTGCTGGAAGGAAGCTAACCAAGCAAAATTGCTGCTGTTTTTTTTTTCTGATATATTAGCTTCACTGGTATTTAGCTTAACATATATCAATTACTGATGCCTGTCTTTAAGTTGTGAACTTCAGTCTTATTTGGTGCAAATTATTAGATTAGAGTCTCCAACTTGGTTTGTCAAACTTGTCAGGGCTGGTGGCTTCTGAAAAATAAAGTTGAGCTGACAAAAGCTGCCATCGTTGCCAATTGCTTGGTTTTCCTGATTGGGTAAAATTACAATTTTTTTCTTTCTGGTCAAAAAGTTTATGGTAAATCATATCATAGGAGATGGTGAAACTAATGTTGCTCGAATTTGTATTGATTATTCTGAGCTATCATGCAGTTACATGATATTCAGAGGAGCTAACAAGCAAAAGCATGTATTTAAGAAGGATCCTAAAGCTCTCATATGGGGTAAACCTCCAAAAGTGGTTGGAGGAAAGCTACTTGCTTCTGGTTACTGGTAAATTTGTTCAACTTCATTGTTTTGAATTTGTTCAATTATTGCTGTTTAATTATCCGTGACTAGTTAAAAAATCAGAAACATGATTGCATAGGTGCCAACAAGTCCTTAAATTTGCTTATCATGTAATTTAGAATGGATCTTCACTCAGATAAATATTGTCATTTCCTTTTTTCGGGTGTTTGTTATATATCTACAACTTTGTGTTTGTTGTTTAGCCTTGCAGTCTTAGATTGACTATAAATTCCATTGACGTTTATGAAATTGTGAGGATTTTACTGGTGGAATGTTATACTGACTATAAGTTGCATCAATGTTTATGAAATTTGGAATTTTTACTGGTGTAATGTTATATATCCAAAAAGCGTGCACTTCTAATTAATCTTTGAACAGGTTACTATAACTTCCATGTTTATGAAATTGTGAGGCTTTTTACTGGTGTAATATGGAAAAGTTTGGGCTTGTAGATCAGCTATACAGTAACAGATTAACTATAAGTTCCAGTGATGCTTATGTCGTGTGGTTTTTAATGTTTTATATCTAAAAAATTTGGAGTTCTAGTTAAGCTTTGCAAGACAGGTTACTATAACTTTCATATTTATGAAATTATGATGGTTTTTACTTTTTACTAGTGTGATGTTATATATACAAAAGTTTGTACTTGTATTCCAGCATTGCAGCAACTCATTAACAATAACTTACATTGATGTTTATGAAAGTGTGAAGCCTTTTACTGGTGTAATATTATACAACTAGAAACTTGTATTTGTATTTTAGCTTTGCTAGATTTAACTATAACTTCCATTCATGTTCATGAAATTGTAGGCCTTTTACTGGGATCCAGGAGATATAGAATGCAAAGTATACTAATTTAATTACAGTCTCATGCATTCTGAAACCAATAAATGTTTGCTCGTTACAAGGATCCACTTGTCTCACACTTCCAGGATATTTTATATGCCGAACTTCAATGTTGATATTACAAGTGTTTTTTTTTTTTTTTGGGGGCAATAGCTGAATGGAATTAGTGGCTTGCTTAAGCCAAAAATATTTCTGATTAAATGTTACTTTGGATAGTATATCCTTGTTGATGCCAACTTACTTCTATGGGAACACTAGTGCTAGATACTACAGCTTTTCTGCTGAAAATACTTTATCAAGTTTTCTGCTCAAGTTTCTTAATCATCTCGTTTTCAGGGGAATTGCAAGACACTGCAATTACCTTGGTGATCTACTGCTTGCACTTTCATTCAGCTTGCCATGTGGTGTAAGGTGATGCTACCTGTTCAACCCCATCTAAGTTGTTAGTTACTAGAAGTAGATAGCAATGCTTGATTTATTGCTTTTCTTGCAGTTCTGCTATTCCCTACTTCTATCCTACATACCTCCTTATTCTACTGATTTGGAGGGAGAGACGAGATGAAGCCAGGTGCTCACAGAAGTATAAAGAGATCTGGGTAGAATACTGCAAGCGTGTTCCGTGGAGGATACTCCCATATGCGTATTAGGGATGCTAAAAAACTAGAGAGCTAGTAGAGGTGTGATACATGTCAGCTTGCCATGGTACAACGGTGCAAGTGTGAAACTTGGAATGGATGTCGCAACCTTTAGTTTTTTTTTTTGTGTTAGAATAGACCGATTTTACTCATCAAGTTTGCAAATGGGACACAATCTTCATGTTATGAATATTTGTTGATGGATGCATACTGTTTGTGCAGAATCAAGTTAGTCCAATAGCCTTGTAACAAGAAACCATTGATGACATTTTGATTACTATGAACTGGGATTTTGCTGCAAGATATGTTCAGCACTCAAATACCTGAGTCGCTCAGTGCGATTCTGAATCTGTTTATTGTTTTAACTATTCTTTCAGAGTTCTGCTGAATGTTATTTTGTTAATCTTGTTCCTCTTGTTACTCCTGCCTTTATGATGAGACATCCGCATCTCTTTTCCTTGACCATCAATTGTATCCATCTTTATCGCTGGGAAGAACATTTCCGTTTTCTTTGTTTTTGATTGGGCCTACTTTTTTGCTATTTACTTCGTATGCCAATTTTTTCATATGGATCCACGGCTAAGATGCTTGAATCTCTATCTCATGTAAAGGGGTGCCACCGTGCCAGAGGTTACCTGATTTATCACTTTTTATTAAGTTGGAAGGTCAACCAAGAAAGATATTTGGCGTGAGCCTTCTCACATTTTGTCACATTTTACTCTATCTCATTCTATTTGTAAAAGATTGGAATCGTCAATTTAGTGGTCTCTATCAATCTGTTCAACGGTCATTGTAAATAAAATAAATTACAAGGAATTTTATGAGTCTTGACATGATTGTTAAGATATGTAAAGATTATTTGAATTCAGAAAAAAAAAATTTAAATCTTCAAAATCGATTTATGTTATATTTATAAATATCGTAGTATTGTAACCACCACATTATCTCTACAGGGACAATTCTATCTCATCTCGCAGACAAAGGAAAAGCAACTGATGACGGTCCATCACAGAATTGCCCAACAAGCTTGATGCCTGCTGGAGAGATCAAGAAGAGGGTTTAATGATGACCAGCAGAGTCTGCAGGTGCACTTCGGTTCCTACTAGAATCTCTTGATTATTATTCTTGCCGAGGAACTTTTAATTCACATAGCGATAAATTTACAGACAGCTATTAACCTTCTTGTTTTATATTCCTTATGCCGGTGAATAAATTAAAACTTCTATCATGTTAGTTAGTATTCATATGATTTTAGGGGGAAATTTTACTTTGAAGTGTCTATAGGTTCAAATTGCACCTTTTGATAACAGTTAATCATGTTGGTCTACCTGCGTACGTTTGGAGCAAGTATTGCCTCCAAGAACAGAATCGGATCGTTAGCACAGTCAAGTATCGCTACGGCAAAGGATCATCTTTATCTCTTTTCATTCAGTTGTGGAGCCAACGATGAGAAATACGACGGAGTTAAATTTTTCTCTCTCCGTGTGAACCAAAAAAGAATGAAAGAAAAATCAAGTTGAGTGCGCATTAGATGCTACTAAAAAATTGTCTGCACCTTGTTCTTTGCTGACTAGGCATGTTCGAGGGATCTTGGATCAGTTGGTCAAGATTCAATAGGTTTGACATCAACCAAGGGAACCCATAGATCGGTCATTGGTGATCTTATGAAAGATCCAAGTCAAGTAATCAGCAGATACTCTCCCACCAACCGCACCTTTCTTCCAAGGTTACCAATTAAGACGCGGAGCAAAGCGACATGCGGACAGAGGTCTCCTCCGGCGCAGCGCTCCTTCCAGATGCATTGCTCTCCTCCTGGTTCGAGCTCTTCGATAACTCGTCTCGTCTAATTCCGTTTCACTCGTCTCTTGATGATTCATCCACTTTTAGTATCTGACATTGGGCTATTGCACTTTTGTCCTTTACCTAATCGCCGCCGTATAGCTTGGTCCGGGATGAAAAATTAATTTTATTATTTTCAGAGGAATTCAAAAATTAGTCATCGTTTTTAAAAAGATTCAAAAATTAGTTCGAAATAACACATGGTAAAGGTGCTTTGAAGTTTGACTCTAAGCTCCCAGATTTTAATACAGTAGAAAAGGTGTCCCCGTTGTTGAAGTCCAAGATATTCTTTTATCGATTTTCAATTATAATATATTTATAATTTTTTTTTAAATGATAGTTGATTATTCAAAATGCTGGATCTTTTGCATCAATAGAGACAATCGAAAAGGACTATTAATATAATAGTTCTATTTTTTTTTTTCGATTTTAATCATCAAAATCTCAAATACGTTGATAAGTATAAAGAAGAGATTGTCGATAATTAAATGTCATTATTTTTCGAAAACTACTTTTTAATATCTAATACGTTAGTAAGTGTAATTAAAGAAGAGATTGTCGATAATTAAATGTCATTATTTTTCGAAAATTAATCTTTATTTATTCCAGATAAATTCTTTTTACTTATCGATTGAGTTAACCTCTGGATATTGTAGTGTACTAATTGAAGAAATGATTAGATGTCGACTCTAGTACTCTAATCAATAAAATATTACAAATAAATTTCTCGTGATGTGATGGTTAAAATACGACGGAACTTATGAATAAGATAATGATCATTTTAAAGAAGATTTAAAATTCTTTTTTTTTTAATTCAAATGGCTCTATGTGTCTTACGTATTCTATAAAATAAAATTTTTCGTAATTTATTTTTTTCATAATAGATAATAATCATAAAATTCTAATCTTTTACGAATAAAATATTACAAATAACAAAAAAAAAAACAGTTGTTGGAATGGAAAAGGCTTTTAATAATAATTGAAGAGAGAGAGAGAAGAGGTCTGAGTTTTTCCAAGTCAGTTTCTGGGTTTCAGAATTGGAGGTTAATTTATTAAAGAGAGTAGACGATAGCATATGGGTGTAAACGAATCGAATCAAATCGAATTTTTAAAAAAATTTAGTATTCAAGTTCGATTCGAAGTTCGAATTGACATATTCGAATTCGATTCGAAGTTCAAAAATTTAATAATTTTGGACTCGAATTCGATTCGAATCAAAGCTCGAGTTCGAATTCGATTCGAAATTTTCGAATATTAATTCGAACGGTTCGATTACTATTCGAAATTGAGGCTCGATTTAATATTCGAATGATGCTCGGTTTGATATTCGAAAAATGATACTCGATTTAATAATCAAATTAAAAAAAAAAAAAATTAAAGTTCGCGAACAATTCGAACAGTATTATTTCGGCTCGAGTTCGATTCGAAAAATATTTGCACGTATTCGAGTTCGGCTCGAATTCGATAATTTTGAATTCGAATCGAATATTATTCGAGCCGGCTCGAAAAACTCACGAACCGACTCGATTCGTTTACACCCCTACGATAGCATCTGACAATAAGAAACAGTAGAACATGTTGCAGTCCGTTGATCAGAGAGTTTAGATGTTATTAATTATAACTGAGTAAGAATTGAATTTCAATATGGATATAGTCTCTCTCGTCATTTATTTTTTTATCATCACAAAAATATTAAAAACAAATATAATCATGATAGTATAATATCACAATCACATCGATTGGACAGATAGAGGAAAAGAAAATAAAAGAGAAAAAAAAAAGGAGAGAAGCGGGTTAGAACGAGTTCTTTGGGATTGTTCAGTGTTTTTATTGATTATAATCGTATTATTTTTAAATTTAAAACCAATTGACCTAGTCCAACTCATCCTATTTTGACTTTTATATGATTATTTCATCAATTTAATTAGCTAATAAAGGAATGAGATTTGTATTATTTAGTTTTTTCTTACGGGTTAATATAATTATTTTTATATTATATTTATATAGTTTTTGTCACTTTTCTATTAAGATTGTAAATATTTTAATCAAATATTAAGAAAACAAAATAATAAGACATAATCAACATTTTAGATAAATAATCTCTTTTCTTTTTCTTTTTCTTTTTCTTTTTTTTAACAAATAAAATACCTTAAACATTGCAAGGATAAATGGAAAATATGAAAGAAAAAAATTTATGTTAAAAAATTAAGGATAAAATTTAATGAAATTAATATTTTTTTGCTTAAATAACGCCGAATAAAGGTAAATAATTTATGGATTGTGTTTTGTATATTTTTGTTAACTTATCTACACTACTCTTTGTATCTCATTTAGGCATGTTTAACGGAGTGGTTCGATCTGAAACTGAATCAGAATCAATTCGTTAAATTCGGAATCAAAATCGATTCAAATGAATTGATTTTGGAATCGAATCGGAACAGTTCCGATTCCGATTCCGATTCGATTCCAATCGATTTCGAAACTGGTTTAAAATCATTTCAAAACGGTTTCGGAATCAATTCAGAATCGATTTTGATACCGATTTGAATTTGAATTTAATTTTGATTGCTAATTTAGAGATGAAAATTTTGTCATAGCAATATTTAATAGAATGTTAAATAATTTTTAATTGAGATACTATCAAAATAAAATTGATTTTTTATTTCATTTAAAGAAAAATTTTGCATGACACCGGAGTAACAGGTTAGCACGTGCCAACTTACCCAACCCTAGCCGTTAATAACCGTAACGCGCGACTTCGTTTGCCTTCTTCACAGCGCCGTGCGAATAAAAGGAAAACAAAAAAAAAAACGAAAATTTGATCCCACTTTTCGCCCTGTTTCTCGCCTACTGAAACGGCGTTCTTCTCAAATCTCGACAACCGCATGAATCTCTCGTTCTTCTCTTGTCGACGCGAGAAGGAGCCGCTGTTGATCCTTGCCGAGCAGCAAGGAGACTGCCGCTTTGCAAGCGAAGGATAAGAGAAGTCGCCTAGGCACTGTGGGCTTCGTCTTCGTCCTCCGCTTCTCTTCCTTGCTCTGCACTGCATTCTTCGTCTCTATACTAGCGGAGTACTGAAGATAGCAGGAAGAGCGGGGTTGCTTTTGGGATGTCGGTGTGAGTCCTCTTCTTTTCCCCCTTTCTAGTTTCTTTTGATCTTGACTTCAACTCGATCGCTTAATGTATTTCAAATTTTCTCATTCGGCAGCTTTTTGTTCTCGTTTGGCCAAATGTTTTGCCTTCGAGGGTTTCCTCAATTTCCCTCTCCATCAAATAGCTAAATTTGATTTATTTATTCTTCTTCTAGCTTTAAATGAGGAAATGGAATGATGCAGGATTATGCTTACCAACTAAACAGCATGATCCATGAAGAATCCGTAATGAGTTTTTAAGTGGTAATGCTGGCTGATTATTGCTGCATTTGGTAATTTGACAAAGGAAAAAAAAAAAAAAAGGGGCCAAACTTGTAATAGAGTTTCGCCCCTTTTACTGTTACTTTTTTGTTGATGAACCAGCGCCGTTACATTTTCTATCAGAAGGTTACTGGAGCCAGAATTTAGTTCAATTATTAATTTTCTCTTTGGCTTCTTCCGGAATTTGTGTATGTAGGACAAGGAAGATCGATGTTGCAAGACAGAAATGAGAAAAGCTTTTTCATGCACTCATGTGATGGAAACAAAGGAATAAAGCTTCAGCAGCAACAGCGATAGCAACTTAAGATTTTTGAACAATTGGACTCCCTGAAATCTTGCAACTTCCTTCCTCAGAAGAAACCACATCCTTTACGGGTTTTAGCGACCGCCTTCCAGGGTTTTGGAGCAGGATTATGGCAACCCCCTATCATCCAAAGGGGGTTCAATGCCACAATATTGGACAGCTCAAGACGTTTTTGGTGAATCCAACAGCTGGATCTCCTCGGACACATTCTGGCCAAGTCATGGTTCTGCCCAACGCAGCTGGAGCTGGAATGCTGAGCATACCTCCAGTTCTCGGTAGCAATCATCAGCCTCTTTCTTTGGCGAATGGAAAGGTGCTCACAGGTGGAAGTGTTTGCCTTAGTGGTGATCATCCTCAAGGTGAGTTTCAATGAGTTTATTTAGTTTAGCAAATGAATTCTTGCTTAAACATTAGCTAATTATTCTGTAGACGGGACTTCTTTTGGCTATCATGCCAATCTTCATTTAATGCCAGAGAAAGCTCCATGCACGAAAATTAATGGGGGAATGCCTGTTTCATTATCCCCTGCTACTCCAGCAAAGGCAAAACAAGTTTATGGTTCTATACAACATGAGATGTGTAAAGCAGATCAAAATTACCCTATATGCAAAGAAAGCTTAAAGGAAGCTTTCATGAGCCCATGCTATGTGAATGTCCTGCCTGATTCATCAGAGCTAGTAGCACCTATAACTCCAGTTAAGAGCTTAGCATTGAAGAGTAATCTTCACAAGATGATCCAGTCGATCGGCAATGGTTTGAGTAGGGATGGGAATGTGCAGGAAGCTACCTCAATGGAACAGGGGCTTGAGCTGCCTATACATACTCCATTTTCAACTCATTTTAATCAAGTAGTTGATGAGAGAGTAAACATAGGAAGAAACCTAGGAAAAACAAAGATGAAAGCTGCAACAAGGAAAAAACACAGGCCTAAGGTTCTTAAAGATTTTCCTTTTTCCCGAAAAGAACCAGTAATTGCAAAGGAAGTCACTCACAAGAAGGTAAAGGGAAAACAAAACCAGTCTAGGAGTAATATGCTCGATCAAAACTTAAATTGTCCGATCACACCACAAGAGATGGCAAGAGATATAAGCAAAGCTTTGAGATTAGCAAGGAAATCTGCCAACCAACACAGTGAAAATGAAGCGAAGATCATCAGGCAAAAACTGGATTTTCCTTCTGAAAATCAATCCATGGATGAGTATCCAGAGGAGGCATTCATCAAATCAGAATTTGACATAAAGGAGAAATATAACACTGCTACTAACTCCAGAGCACAGTTAGCTGCTCAATTTGGCAAAGGATTGGAGGTTGAAGTTGAAGAATCAGAAGCATGTATTGCATTTGATCTGAATTGTTCAAATAACAAAACTCCGGATCAAAGGCTGCCAGCATATTCAACTCCTTCAATTCGTCTTTCTAGAAGAGAATTATTGAAGAAAAATTGGAAGCATCTGACTAGAACGACTGGCAGTGCAACTAATACAGATAAAACCTATACTGTTGAGTTATCGAACCAGAATATTAGTCAGAGCCATGTAAAGTTAGATGGTGATTTAGAGATGATTTTAGTGCAAAGGGAAATGGAGAAGCAAGCTAGACCTTGTTATAGTCATGTTGGCAATGTTAGAAGCAGTAGCATGTATCCTATTTCAAATGATAAAGCCTTTATGCAGCCACAGGTCAGCAAAATTCCACAATTTCCACCTGAATGTAAAAGGAGGAGAACCATGCTAATGCACAATGGGGAATTTGGTCGAATGGTACGAGTATCAAAATCGTGTAGCTCTGTAGATGAACAAAAGCTGGTATGGATGGGTGATTTGCGAATTTCAGATTTCATGATGACTTTTGGTCCCTCCAAACTTGTGAGAAAGAAGAGATCAAAGGTACCTATTCGAACCCCTAAGCAAGTCTTTACTGAGATAATTTCAGGCTTCGGAGAACTATTGCAAAATGTTGAAGGCAGACATCGGACATGCATCGAAGCCTTGTTTGCAGATACTCATATGAAAATGAAAACAGGAAAAAGAACAAAAAGGAAACATTTTCATTTGCATTCAACATTAGATAAGTATAGTGAGCATGAAGAAAAACACCTTGAACTGACTTCAAAATCAGATGTTTTACAAGAAGTTGTCTTTCATGGTCTCCAGAACATTACCACCAACATTTTAGAACCTTTATATACTGACCAGTGCACTGATATGTCACAAGCAATTGTACCTTATATGTATCAAACATATAACTACAATGTAGCCGAACCACAAAATGCTCTTGTAAGTTACGAAAACAACATGATGGTTCCATATACAGGAATTCCTGAAACTAAGAGAAAATGCCCTAGAGCCAAGGTTGACTTGGATGATGAGACAAATAGAGTATGGAATCTTTTAATGGGAAAAATGATCAAATATGAAGGATCAGATCCAAACAGAGAGGAGCAATGGGAAGAACAAAGATCCGTATTTAGCGCTCGTGCAGATTCATTCATTGCAAGAATGCGCCTTATCCAAGGTACTGTTACCAATGCTTCTAATCTTCAACAGAGATATTACAAACTACTTTCACAAGAAAATTATGTTGACAGGTAAGTTGAAATATAATAGCGAATAACCACAACCTATGGAGCTGAGTGGACTTTAAAAATATCTCCAGTGGTAAAACTCAATTCTGTTTGGTGCATATTAACATATAGGAATCCATGTCCTTTGTCTGATTAGCACTGTTATTTTGGAAGAAAGACAAGTGTGATTGCTCCTAATTGTCTTCCAGATACTTGGTTTTGTGAGATAAACCGTCAACATTAAGAAAGAAACATTAATGATTAGATCACTAATAAGTTGTAATTATTTTTATTAAATAGATGGTCAGACAGCATTGAATCTTAGAAGAATTGTCAAAGCTAAAGTTCTGTCCTGACATGTGTGTTCTTTTGATGCAGTTTCAATTTATGTATTTAGGTCATTGGCTAAAAATTTAAATACAATCATCAAACTTGAACATCACCTTTTCTTTTTGGTGCGAGTTCATTATAAGTTCGATTCTCAAAACTAGCTAAGATAATTAGGAAAACGTTGCATAGCTTGTTAGGAACTAGAAACCTCAAGATAGTTGAGTTCATACCACAAACGAATGGTGTTTGTCTTCAAACAATGCAAATGATGTGCAATTATATCATTGTGTATGAAATGCAATCGTGAGAAGTCTCTTTATTGAATCTTAGTTATTTCAAGCAATTGGTATGAGCTTATGAGAGATGTCTGTGCTTTTAGGAGACAGGCAATTCTCCCCGTGGAAAGGTTCCGTGTTGGATTCTGTGATAGGTGTTTTCCTCACCCAGAATGTGTCAGACCATCTATCAAGGTATCATAAAATTAGTTGTTTGTATTTCATTGTTCAATAATATCACCTGTTTTATCTGAGGACCTAAAAGTTGATCTTGCTTATTGTACTTAGTTGCTAAGAAAATCTTATTACTTTTACAGCTCTGCGTTTATGGCTCTTGCTGCGAAGTTTCCAGTCAAGCCAAGAAAAGATGACGTAGGACAAGATGCAAATAGGATGAACATCATTACTGATGAACATGAAACCATCACATCATCTAGCATGCCTTGTCAACAAAATTCATCTGGAAATGAAGAGCTTGGACCTGTTTCTTTCATCTATCACATTGAAGATGAGGAAGGAAACAAAATGCACATGGATGATGATTTAGGAAGATTGAATATAGGAGATGATGACAGAGAAAATTCTGGTACAAATATGAATGCCCTGAAAAGAGATCCTTTGACATCAGATGATATAACAGAGACTTTCACTACAATAAAAACAGGTTTCCAATTGGAAGATAAAAGGTTACTGAGTGAGGCAGTATCCTCATTAAACCCTGTCTCTTCATCGGACAGCACTTCGAGTAGTCATTTTCATGGCACCAAATTTGATGAATTTGACCTCCCTACAGTTGTGTACCCCGATCCTAGGAGTCAAACAAAGACTACTGTTTTGGATAGTTATGTCCTCAGTCAGGAGCATATAGATACATCAGAAGTAAGCATTACTCATGAAGTTTACAACCAGTTCAATGGTGGGAAGATATCACTAGACAATCCTAGTACTGCTGATCAGAACTCTGAAAATTTAAATTCAGTTGGTAGATTGAAGATAATGGAAAATTCTTGCCAAGAAACCGGTTCCAGGGCTAGTTCCCTACTTAATTATTCACAAAGTGATACCTTGAGTTTGTTGCCAGATTTTACATCTGAGTCTTGTGATTTAGACAATATGAAGAATGTTAATGCTAGAAAAACCAAAAGCATTTCAGATTTCATGTTTTCTGATCCTACTAAGATCGAGAAAGATGAAGTACCAGTTCATAGAAATTGCAATGGATCCTCAAAAAACTTAAATGAAGCCTTAAGCCAACAACCATCAGCCACCATGTCTAATCTGACAATTTCTCATGAGACAAGTGCATCCCTGGGAAGGCTACACTTTATATCACTTGCTTCTTTGTATGAAGAGGACTATGCTATGATATCTAAGCAAAGTGAATGGATGGACTGTCGAGCAGAAAATAACCAACACGAAGCTGAATTTTTGGCTCAAAAACATCTATCGCAGGGTGCAATATCAAACTCAAGTAATGATTTAAAGAGCTCATCAAAAGTGATAAATGAAGTTGAACCAAATTCAAAAGTTGAAATTTACGGTCCCATTAAGTTTACGACAGAAGCATCAAAAGGTGTGCCAAAGGCAAAGAACACTAGCGAAGAGTCAAAGAAAGTTTCTTTTGACTGGGATAGCTTACGAATGGAAGCATGCCCGAATGGTTTCAATTTTGAGAGAAGTAAAGATAGAATGGACTCACTAGATTGGGAAGCTGTAAGACATTCAAATGTAAAAGAAATTTCAGAAACTATAAAAGAAAGAGGAATGAACAATATACTAGCAGGGAGAATCAAGGTAAAATAGCATATCTTTATTCTTCTCCTAATGACATATTTGGCCATCAAAGCATCACTGTAGAAAAATTCTAAGCGCTAAAAATTCGTACTACCACTCAATTGAACTACCTATCCTAGATCTCATCCAAGTTCAAGCATGCAATCTATGTGTAAACATATTAACACAAACAAATCACCTTAGTTCCATACCTATACATTAAGGTTATTCTTTCCTTTTTCTTTTTTCCTACAGATTTTTAAGGCAGCATTCTACAGTGTTTTCTGTTTGTGTCTCCATTTTCTCCTGAATGTAAAACAAATGATCACACTGTTAGATAATGTGAATGGAAACGCATAGTGGATAGAATTAGTCCTACATTTAAGTGGCATGATAGTTGGTATATAGTGCAGAAGAGGGTGCAAATTGAAGGCCCGAATTGCACGAACTCAAATGGTTCTTGTGTGAACGCTACTGCACATATCGGACCGGTTGAGGCATAATACGACCCTATAAATCAACTAGTATATGCCACAATACGTCTTGCCCATGATTAAAGGTCATGGTTCATGATACATGTAGGCTTAAGCCCATGATGCATGTGTCTTAAGGCCTAAAGCTCTTGTAAAGGCAAAGGTCAAAACCCATCATGAAAGCCCAAAGCCCATGATGGAAAGCCCACATAAGCTCCACATGCCTTTCATGCCTTGCATGCCTTGAAGACATGCCACCACAAGCCACCTAGAAGTGGATGTGGCATGATCGTGGGAGCTTAATCCTTCTTTATAAGGAGATGAGAAGGAGAGCTTAAAGCACAAACAATTCTTCATCCTTTGAAGAAGAAAGGAAAAAGAGTGAGAGGAAGAAATGTAGGAGAGAGTGAGAGAAAGAGAGATACTCTTTCTTCATCCTTTGAGTAAGGAAAGAGTGAAAGCAAGTTTTCTTCTTCATCCTCAGAAGAAGAAAAGAGAGTGAATTCCCACCGGTTATACTTTCATTCTGCCGAGTCATCCTTCGCTCGACAAACCCTGTGATAGCGTTCAGATACCTACTCAAGTCGCCACAACAAGCTAGGTTATGACAGTGGTTCTGCTGTTTTATCCTGAGTGATAGACGTCCTATGTGACTTCATAGCACCGTCGGAAGGGACGAATCTGTCTTAAGGAGACTACATCATCGCAGGACTCAACGTCTTCATTCCTACAAGGGTGATGGATATCATCTTGACAGATAAGTCCGAGTTGAGTTCTTGTAAATTTAAATTCAAACTACTCCTTGTATTTTTGGCTTGATTGTGGAATAAGATTTTCCAACACACATCCACTATGAGATCAAATAAGAAGCTCAAAACGCTATAATTGTTCTCAAATCATTGATATCAAATTTTTCATGGAGATTTTTTTTTAATTTTAATGTTAGTCTGCCAAAGTGTTGTTGACAATTAGTTGTATGTATCTGCAAATTAGAAATTATTTCTATTTACACATGCAAGGTGATACTGAAGTCTTGATATGGATTTAAAAAATTCACAGAAGTAGCCACAAATTACCTCTCTTTTAAATATTGTTTGACTCATGACTTTTAGCACAAGTTGGACATATACATGTAGGATAAACCAGAGAGTAGCAGTTATTGTAAAGTAGTGATGTATCCTTGGGCTGATTATGTTTTTTGTGGCAAAAGAAAAAGGTTTTTAATTTTTGTTGATAATAGTAAAAAAAAATCTTTCTTAAACATCTTTTATTGAGAGTAGCAATTTAAATTAATTCTAGTGTCAAGGACCTTCAATGGAAGCCATGTTTTTGCAGGATTTTCTTAACCGGTTAGTTGCAGATCATGGGAGTCTTGACCTTGAGTGGCTAAGGGATGTTGTGCCAGAAAAAACTAAGTGAGTGTTTTGATATACTCAACTTTGTTTCCTTCACCAATTTTTTCTTCTTTGGATTAAGCTAAAGATGGTTTTTTTTAGTGATTCATCAAAATAAAATAATGGTTATGATTCAGGAATAATTTGGATTAAGAGGCTAGATAAGATAGGAGAATATTCTCATGTGATAAAAACATGGTAGAAAACAGTAAGTTATTATACAAGACAAAGATGCCTAATTTTGACTAAATTCACCAAGTGTCTCCCACTTTATGGAGGATTTTGTTGTGATTTATGAGAATGAACAAGATTATAAAAAAGATTGAAATTTTTTCAGCGTATGTGACTGATCTCTTACAAAGTTAGCTTGCTTAATCTTTCAGAGATTACCTTCTCAGCATACGAGGGTTAGGACTCAAGAGTGTTGAGTGTGTTAGGCTATTGACACTTCACCAACATGCTTTCCCTGTGAGTTGTTACTTTCAAAAAATTCTAACAAAGGAAAAAAAAATTGGCTTAGGCTGTACATGATGACCAGGTTGACACAAATGTTGGGCGAATATGTGTTAGACTTGGCTGGGTGCCTCTTCAGCCCCTACCAGAGTCCCTTCAACTGCATCTTTTGGAGAGGTAAATGACTACATCTATAGTTTCCATTGTTTTTTTTTTCATTCTCATAACTTTTAGTTAAACATTTAGAGTGAACTGATGAAATTCAACCTTTTTGTTTCTTCAATCCAAGCTATCCATTATTGGAGACGATTCAAAAGTATCTTTGGCCTCGATTATGCAAGCTGGATCAACGGACATTGTAATTGCTAAAACTTCATCCAGAATTTAGAAGTTCAATTGTTATATTCTTTTACACTTTGGAGATAGAAGGGAGCTCTCAGATTGATACAATATATATTATAAATAAATTTCTAATTCTGAATTTTTCGCAGGTATGAACTGCATTATCAAATGATAACTTTTGGAAAGGTATGCAAAAATTCTATATGCAAATAATATATAGTCTTTTGTTTAAATGTGTAATAGAATAATTCTTCCTTGCAGGTATTTTGCACAAAAAGTAAACCAAATTGTAATGCATGCCCAATGAGAGGAGAGTGCAGGCACTTCGCTAGTGCATGGACCAGGTAATTTGCTAATACAAAAATATTTAAATTGTTAGAACTGTGAATCACCATATGCACCAGGTATAAACAGCAAATGTTTCCGTCTGATTTTCTTTGGGATTTTAAGTGATTCAGAGAGATACAATTGTCTTTTCCTTGGCAAAAAATATAATAACGTTAGATTTATTAGTCATCTACATGGCATTTGGTTATTGTGATGGCATATTAAGTAGCTGTATAGTGGTGAGCAAATTAAACAAATCAAATCATTAGTAATTGTGCAGAGTGATGAGTTTTTTATATATTGCATATAGTTACTAGTTTCTTTTTTTGTTTTTTTAAAGAATATAATTACTAGTTGTTTCTGTCCCATGATATGAAAATGTCAATCCTAAATCACTTTCTAGAGTCTATTTCTAAATATAAATTTACTCTTGTTTATTGATTGATTGATTGTCTTTGCAATGCTCAAAGATAATTTTCTAACAACATTCCCTTATTTAGTTCAAGATTGCTTCAAGGACCAGAGGAAAGAGGAGTAGTGAAATCAACAATAAGTAATGCATTGGAAAACCATGATATCAAACTACTAAAAGCAATGCCATTGTCCCAAAATGGAGAGAATTACTTTGTGCAAGGAGCTAGACACAAAGATGAACCTATTATTGAAGAGCCACCATCACCTGAGCCTCAATGCCAAGTAGCTTTTCAAAGTGAGATAGAAGAAACTTATGATGAAGATCCTTGTGAAATTCCTACCATAAATTTGAATTTGGAAGAGTTCACACAGAACCTGCAGCACTATGTGCAAGAAAATGTGGAACTTCCAGAAGGTGAAATTGAAAAGGCTATAGTTGCTCTCACTAGTGAATCTGCTTCAATTCCTGTGCCCAAGCTTAAAAATGTGAAACGGTTACGGACAGAGCATCTAGTGTAAGTGTTTCATTTTTCCATATATATATATATATACACACACACATCTAATTCTGTCAAAGAGAAGTGCAGTATTTTGATAATCAACACAGAGACAATTGCAAAGCTAGTATTATTATCCTTATCTCAATTCTGTGTGATGTTCATAAGCAAATCCTTTGTGATATTATGAATTCCTTTTAGTTGATCACTTTTAATTTGCTTGATACAGGTATGAGCTTTCAGATGGGCACCCTCTGCTCGAAGGGGTAAATCGTGTTTAATTACTAGTTTCCTGTAAATCTATTGACTCTATCAAAATTTCTCATGCTCCTGAACGTCATACAGCTAGAGCGAATAGAAAATGATGATCCTTGTCCATATCTCCTCAGCATTTGGGCCCCAGGCAAGCAAATTTCCTGGCAAACTAATCATAAATCCAATGAGCTAAAATTATTGAACTCTTCAACTGATTGTAGGTGAAACTGCACACTCGATTGAACCACCACAAACATGCTGCAATTATGAAGAAACAGGGAGAATATGTGAAGATATGACATGCTTTTCTTGCAGTTGTAGACGGGAGGAACAAACTCAAATAATCAGAGCAACACTTCTGGTAATAGTACAATTTCACCTGGCAATTAAATTACTATCTGCAATATGTCTTGGTGGAAAATAGAAGATTTTGAAAAATGAACAGATTAAAGCAAAAGGGACCAATGGGTATCACTAATTTCAATAATTACAGGAACAAATGTTTTATCGTCCTTTACACAATTTTATACCTAACTGACACTCAGTGAGTCTCTCTAATTGATAATAAGTCAAAATTAAAAAGGTGTTAGCTGAGTCATTCTGTCTGCAAAGAATCCACCCTGCAGTTGCTTTCTAATTGTTGTTTGTGGGCGAGTAACATCTATTTTTGCATGCAGGCTGTGGTTAGATGTTAGACCCTACAAGGTTCATTATCAGTAGAATTATTGTGGTTGTGATTTTGTTTCCTGAACAAAACATCCCCTCTTTAGATATATTCAAATAAACAGCATTGGAGAATTTGGCTATATGTTTTGAAATAGTTATGATTCCTCCTACTAGAAAAAATAATTTTGTTCTTTATTCTTAAATAATGTATTTGTCTGCAAGGAGAAGATAGGAAATTTTTGTATACAAGGCTATGAATTTGTTGATAATCAATCGTATGTGCTTGCTACTATTCAAAATATTGTGATGGACAGATACCTTGTCGAACGGCGAACAGAGGAAGTTTTCCGCTGAATGGCACTTATTTCCAAGTTAATGAGGCATGTATAAAATTAGCATCATCATCAATCTTTATCTCATTTAATTATATTTTCAGTAAGCATTTTTTTTATTCAGGTATTTGCTGACCATGAGTCAAGCCACAATCCATTAATTGTTCCAAGGAGATTGATATGGAATCTCCGCAGGAGGATTGTTTATTTTGGCACCAGCATACCAACAATATTCAGAGGTAGTAAGAAATATATAAAAAAAAAAAAAATACATGTATCATCATTTCATGGATAACATTCTAAAGAACACAAATACCCTTTCAGGTCTATCAATAGAGGAGATACAACTCTGTTTTTCAAGAGGTAGAGTGACAGCGAAGTCTCTTCTCTTAGCCCTACATGAGATCTTGTTACATAATTTTGTTACCTTTAGTTCTGCATGATACATGGATGACCTCTACTGTTTTTCTCTTTTCTCCTTGTGACACGAACCAATTAAGAAAATAAGAATTAAATAGGGAGAATATTTATAACTGTATAAGATTGCTTTGTTTCCATGTTTTCCTTTGGGATCTTATGTTGCATGATGCTCCAAACAATAAACAGGCTTGCGATAGCAAGAAATTTTAAACATTTTTCTTCCTCTAATTCTCTTGTTTGAACATTTCTTCCAGCTTCCTTAGAGATACCTTTACAATAGACCTGTCACAACTCAACCTAAATGAGAAAAGAGTAAATCTAGAGAAAGAAATTTTTGTTTTTTATTCAAACCAACTCCTAGTAACTGTCAGTTTTTTTCTTTTACTTGACAGGGTTTGTTTGTTTACGAGGGTTTGACCGGAAAACTAGGGCACCTAAACCCCTTAGTTCAAGATTGCACCTAGCAGCAAGCCATGCACAAAAAGATAAGAAGTCTACCAATAAGGATGAGAAGGATGCTGGAACAAGGGCAGGTAATACAAATTAACCATAACTCCACCTCTTAGAAGAATGTCCTGGTAGCCAAATGTCGTATACATTGGCAGTGATGTTGTCTCACTCACATTTGAGAGGGAGATGGCGATACTTCTCTTCGACTTGTAGATGTAACTTTATATTTATTCCTTAAATGCTGTATGAAATGGCATTCTTCGTGATATCAGAGTTAACCTTCCTGACAAATATGTGGTATGGTACCTTTGCCAAGAAAGAGAGGCCAATTATTGAGAACCTTTAACTAAAAATGTGCTCAGTACTGATCCTATTGCAGCAGTATCTCACAGAATCATGCGAACATAAACTATTTGCCTCCCAAACATGATAATAGAAATGTCTTTTGAGGATTGCAATATAAATCTTTTAGTTAGATTTCGCATGGATTTGGATACACATTCACCAAATAAGAGTAATTCTCTGACTGGAAGCAGCATTAATTCCAAAGGTACCAAGATTGCATCGTTGATGGATAACTTGAAATGTTAGCAATATGTAATGACAGATAGATTTACTCTCCTAATGGAAAATGTTGTGATACAGTAATAAGAAGATTATACAGAAATATGTTGTTGCAGATGCATTGAGATGATAAGTTGTTAGCTAGCACAAGGATACCTCCTTTTGTCAGCGTTCTTCATATGTTATCATTTGTCTGATCAGAAACTGTTTGTTTGGTGAGAAAGATTGAATTCTTTGAAGGATGATGACTTTTTTTTTTTTGCTTATTTGAAGGGAGATTGCAATAGTGTTTGATTATAGTAGGAGCAGATTAAATTGCTAGCTAAACATGGTTTGACTTGATCGAACCACAATTCCAACTATGAATCATGCCAAATTAGCAGTGTCAAAATGGGCTTACTAGCTAAAATCAACTTCCCTTGTGAAGCAGTAGTGATGTCAAAATAGGCTTCTGGTTATCTTCTAGGCCTACCAGCCTATTTTTGTTTTGGGGTAGCCCGGACACGACACAAGGCATCTTGTGCCTACATAAGTAGGCATTGTTAGTGTCTATAAAATTCATATATTTTCATAATGATATAATATTGTCTATTTTGTGCCTAAGCTCCTATGGTCTTATTTTTGAAGTATATCCAAAAGATCTCATATCAATGGAGATAATAAGTATATGATCTTTTCCATGTCTTACTAACACGAGACTTTGATTGTATTCCCAATACTCTCAATAGGCATGGATTTTGTTAAGCTCGACATGGGTAGCTCGGCTTGAGCTTTGCTGCAAAACGAGGAAATTGTGGAGGCATAGCCTAAATAGCTCAGAGGAGAAAAGCAAACTAAAGAAGCACATAAATTAATAACAACATTTGTGCAAAAGGTTGGAACCGCCAACCTAGCAGCCCCTATCAGCCCGCCTCCGGGCCATCATAAGGGAGGTAAATCACGGTGGGTCTTTGGCCCTTGAGACTAATGATCAGCGCATGGAGGGACGAAACTCGCTTTTGCGAGGGATTGACCCGTTGTCCATTTGTGCAACTTTCTGTATGCGCTAGTCACTAGTCCCTTCCTTGTAGTATATCAAGTGAAAGTGTTAACATGCCCCCAAAAGATACGGTGCAGCGGTAAAGTGGGGTGATATCTCATAAGCTAGCACAGTTTGATCCTTTGTTGAGATAAGTTCAACTCTGAATTTCAAAAAAACTTAGATAGGCGACCCTAAGCCGGATGTGGATCGGGAGTTTACCTTCTCGGACAGAGTAAATTTTCAATGTCGGATCTGCCTTACAAGGAAGGTGCAACCACATCGTCGAACTTAGCTACTGAGCTGTGAATATTTTTTTAATTTTTTTTATGGATCGGTGGAGCATATTTCACCTAGGAAAGATTTAGTGCTTCGTTAGAGATCCGTGAGGTTAGACCAACCATCTCCAAGATTTGTTTGGTCTGGATATCTAGCTAATAAAATAAAATAAAAGTATTAACATTCCCAAGAATAGTATATCCATGGGTCGCCCATTAATCTCATCATACTCTCTTAATTTATTATGATGAATGGTACCCATGAAAGATAATTGATACATTTCAGAATAATCAAATCGAAAATCTTGATATATGAGTATCCAAAATAAAAATGAAAGGGTTAACATTTATAGCTCGAATCAAGTGCGCATTTGACTTTGAGTATGCTAGTTGCTAACCTCCTCTACTCGTCGTATAGTAAAGAAGTGTTCGGTGAGACAAGGAAACAATCTAAAGCTACGAGAAAATCATAGAACATAAATCTATGTCATGTGCCAAAAAGATATCATATTGTCTATAAAATTTAGTATAAAAAACAAGTGAACGAAATCTTGAAGTTTTACTTGCGCAATTTTTTTTTTCTCCCTTCCAAATTTCGATGATACATTGTACCGTGAGACATTTTTTTTTTCTTAATGTTTTTTAAATGATTACATTAAGAAATTGGTAGATGTCTGATGATGTATTATTTTATTTTTATTTCTATTAGGTTGTTCCTTGGACTATTATGTGGATGCGACAGACTTACGTGGATGTCTCGTTCCACTCCACTTATCTTCCATATAATCCAAATTTTACATAGCATTTGAACTTTAGCCATTTGAGGATAAAAAGTGATAAGTTTATGGGTAAAAATGAGAAAAGGTGCTTCTTATTTTTTGGTTGGCATCGAGATGTCCGAGTTTCAATCCGACTAATCTATGAGAATGGTCAATTTGATCCTATGATTTTATAGAGACGTCTCTTCGACAATTAAATCGGAAGAGATCAGAGTCATATATACTTATTATCCAATTCGAATTTCATAGTCATGTCATCCCTGAAAGATTATTCAACGTCGAAGCCTTACTCTATCCGTCGGATAAACTCCAATACTGAAAGTCATCTCCATAAATTTTTTTAAAATTCATCGTCGAACATTATCTCAATAGATAAGCGAACTGCGTTCTACTAAGTATCTTTTTAATTTTGTCACTGCAATGCTTCTTATTATTATCATAAAAATTCTTCATTAAAAAAAATCTATATGAAAATAACACTTCAAGATTTATTTATTTTTACAAATTTCTTTTTTTTAATTCTTATATTATTTATAATAATTTTGATCAAAATTTTTAACTAAAATTAATATATCATTATTAGATTAATTTTAATTAAATTATAGCAATTTTAACTGAATTAAATTAGTTTTAATCGATACAATCTTAATTAATATTAAAATGATTTTAAACTAAAATTAGTAGGAGTTATTTTTATCAAAACAGTTTTATACGATATATAACAATATCGAAATAAAAATATTTCGATGGAAAAAAAAACAAAAAAAAAGTTGAATAGAAGCTATTTCTATTTTTTATTTTTTATTTTAATTTTCATTATTTATTTATTTTTATGCATGGGTATCATTGACTTACATAGTTTCTTTCTAGAAAATGTGTTCACAAACATTACTAAACTCAATTATTATTAATAATATAATATATTATTTAACATTAGGTTGTGGTTAAAATGAGAAAGGAAATGTATTTGGAGAAACTAAAAGGTGATTAATGATTATTGAAGTAGATGAGCGAATAGACTTGCCAAACCCCTTCTTTATTTCTTGGTGCTGCTGCTTCTTCTTCTTCTTCCTCCTCTTCTTCTTGGCATTGAAGTTTGATTTCGCACACAATCTCCATCGCGCACCATGTCCACCATGGTAGGCACCTCGCTGCCTTCCAATCCCACCACTGCCACACCAAATCACAGATCCGCCCTCCTCTTTCTTCGTACGGCCACCATCCGATTCATCCACTGCCCCGTCGCCGTCGCCTACGCCTCCTTCCCCAGAGCCAGTCGTTCCGACTGGAAAGCCTTCTGCGCCGACCTCTCCGGCAAGGCCGCTGCCGCGGCTCTGGGATCCTCCTCTGACAAGCCCCCCAACAGTTCTGGGGACCCCTCCGACGCCGAGCCCGACCATGGCGAAGCCGCCAATCACCGCCTCCCCGCATCCATCAACTCTACGAACGCCGGCGTGAAGGCCCTCGTGTCTTCCGCTGCCGCAGGCGGGGTAGATCTGGCCCCGATCCCCAACCTCCCGAGGCCGCTGAGCATCGCGGACCTGTCCCCGGCCCCGATGCACGGGTCGCGGCTCCGCGTGGCGTACCAGGGTGTCCCGGGCGCGTACAGCGAGGCTGCGGCCGGGAAGGCGTACCCTAATTGTGAGCCGATCCCCTGCGACCAGTTCGAGGTGGCGTTCCAGGCGGTGGAGCTGTGGATTGCGGACCGGGCTGTGCTTCCGGTTGAGAATTCGCTGGGCGGCAGCATCCACCGCAACTACGACCTCCTTCTCCGCCACCGCCTCCACATCGTCGGCGAGGTGCAGATGCCCGTGCACCACTGCCTCCTGGCGCTGCCGGGGGTGAGGAAGGAGTATTTGACCCGGGTGATGAGCCACCCGCAGGCGCTGGCCCAGTGCGAGCTCACCCTCACCCGCCTCGGCCTCAATGTCACCCGCGAGTCCTTCGACGACACGGCCGGCGCAGCCGAGTACGTGGCCAACAACGGCCTCCGCGACACGGCGGCCATCGCTTCGGAGCGCGCGGCAGAGCTGTACGGGCTGCAGGTGCTGGCTGACGGGATCCAGGACGACAGCGGCAACGTAACGCGGTTCGTGATGCTGGCGCGGGAGCCCATCATCCCCCGCACCGACCGCCCCTTCAAGACCAGCATCGTCTTCGCCCACGATCTCGAGGGCACTTCCGTCCTCTTCAAGGTTCTCTCCGCCTTCGCCTTCCGCGACATCAGCCTCACCAAGATCGAGAGCCGCCCGCACCGCAACCGCCCCATCCGCCTCGTCGACGACGCCAACGTCGGCACCGCTAAGCACTTCGAGTACATGTTCCACGTCGACTTCCAGGCATCGATGGCGGAGCCCCGCGCCCAGAACGCGCTGGCCGAGATCCAGGAGTTCACCTCCTTCCTCCGCGTCCTCGGCAGCTACCCCATGGACATGACCCCTTGGTCAACCTCCTCTCCGTCAACTCCACCTCCGCCGCCCTCCTCTTCTCTCTCCTTGTGATAGATCTGTCTGTATAGATCCTGTCCGTTGCTTGTGCGTGTCGCAACTTTATATTCAAATTTTCATGTATTTATTAATCGATTGCCATTTAAAACTTTGGAAAATAATTTATGCATAAAATGCTTTATTGAGATGATCAGAATAAATTTAAAAAATATTCATTATCTGACAATAAATTCAACTTTTTACGGTCATTATCTCTGCAAAATTATTCAATATTAAAATTATACTTTATTTATAATGTTAAATTTTTGATCCAATCTATTTAGTTTAATATAATTTTTTTTCAATAGAAAATCAAATTGAGTTCATTGTCATCGTTGCACTGCAAGAGCCTCTCTACTCGCTTTTAATTTTTTTTGCAAAGTCATGCTCTGCTTCGTATATTTTTATGCATATGCTTAATTTGACTGTGATCTAGTTAGAATGTGACACGTGGTACACTAAGGATAAATTCACTTTTAAAAATCATTAAAGTTGCTCTTTTTAATTTATCATAAAAAAAACAATGTTATAACTTACCTAAAATATTTAGGTCATGAGATTGAATTTTCATTGAACTTGAGGGTCGCAATCCAACTTTACTGGTCCACCTTTTGATTATAATCCGACGAGAATAAAAATTAAATAAATAATAGACTGCTATATTAATTGTCTTCATTATTGTCTTTATTGATCGAGAAGATAAATTAAAAATTTAATTAATAAGTATATAGGAGAAGATCCGTCGATAATCTAAAGTGATGAAATCCTTAAAAATTGATTTCTATCTATTTGAATTATCCTCATGTACTTATCAATTGAATTAGCGTAAGAGCTAATCCGATAAAAATCTAAGCTTTTACTTATCTTCGTACAGGGTCCCACATGTTGAAGTTTATTAATTGACCAATATCTCTTTAGATACATCTCGTAAAATCAAAAAGATATTAATTGTTCCCTCGAGATACGGTGCAACAGTAAAAACAAAGAGATATTTCATAGAAGAATACAGTTCAATCCTCTGCTATGATATCGTTCAACGACAAATTTAAAAAAAAAATATTCGGACAGTTATGGGACCCAAGAGTTTATCCGATAGACAGAATATGACTCCGATATTGAACTGTCATTTAAGGATGATACAATTGTAGAGTCCGAATTTAACTGTAAAAAAATTATGAACGCTTTTCTGATTTATCTTTGATGATTGATAGAGATCAATTGAATTTCGATCTTATACAGCTCAACTATTAACAAGATATTCTAAAAATCTATAAAATATGATCAATCACTCTTAAAAATTAATCGAAACTCTAAACCCTGAACATTCAGCCAATTAAAAAAAAATAAAGATATTAACCGTTGAATCTTAAAACAAGATTGTCCAAATCCTCTGCACATTGAAAAGCAATGTTTCTCGGAAGGAAAGAGAGAAAAAAAAACCCTGACTTTCTGCCATCGCCATGACTGATACCGATTCATCTCTCTATTCTTTTGTTATTCCTACTCCTCATTCCTCAATTGTCGTACGTCGGATAAATAAAAAATCGACACAATAAAATCAATGAATAACCTCCACAGTGCGATTCAAATCCACCATCAAAACTCACAAATTTTTACTCTGTTATCTTCACTGTGCATGATTTTTTTTCTCCTTCTCTTTAATTTTAAATTAAAGGTGTGTTTATTCAAAATGATTATACTTTAAAAAGTACGTTTCCAGATGATTATTGCTTAATTATCTATTTAAAATTATATTATTCAATCCTATTTAATTCAAATAATGAATGATTCCTAAATAATAGAGCACATCAACAAATAAAATATACAATCTAAAATTATATTATTTGGGAAGAATAAAATTTTCTTAAATTCTAAAATCATCTAACAAATAAGATTATATTTTATTCTACATAATCTTAATTATGTAATAACTTAAACATAATAATTTAAACCAAACGCACTTTAAAAATAAACGAGTCTCGTGTCCTTGGAATTCAACTACTGTTTCCGCTAAATGCAAAGAACAGATTTTGTCTCTGTTATTTTGCAAAGAACAGTTTGTGTTGCGGTTAGCATACCTCCTGAGCATTGCCTTGGTATTCAGTTTGCTCCAAATGCATGAACGGTTGTATAATTGACAAAACATGGAAGCACAGACGAGACGGGATAGAGAAAACACTCTGCAGTTAACATATAAACCACAATTTTAGATCTACATCTTTCAACGTGACAGAAGAATTGTCTATCGCGAGCGCACATATTCAGGTCTGCTCCCTTGTGCTTCATGATAACAGGCAAGTCGATGAGCGAGTCTCTCACTTTCCCACTGCCACCGCCACAACAACAAAGAAAACGAGGAAACTAATGGAGAAGACTGTGTATAGTAAAGATTATCACGGCAGGATTACCTTTTTCAGATAAATTTGCACAAATCCTAGCTACGTATCCAAGAAATTCATTCTGGAATATATGCATATATATAACTATAGCAAAAGGATGATTATATTCACCCCCAATATTCTTCACCGTCGGTCCTTCGATGATGGTGAAGAAAGATAAATCACGGAGGACTATACCCCTTGACCCATTGACTACAAACGATGGACTTCTGACCCCAAGTGAGAATTTTAGATTTCATATCGAGATTCGATCTTTGTTCATCTTTAACAATATTTACGTTGCTCTAACCAACGAGCCATCCCAAAAGGACAATAGATACATATACAAGCACATACAATCCGATAACTTGATGGTAGAAGGCAATATGCAACTGCCATGCTGGTATCACTCCCAAAGTGCAACCCAACCTCAAAGGCTCCTGCCCTTTAAATTCTCTGATAAAAATATAATAAGCCTAGGTTATATATATATATATATATATATATATATATACACACACACACACTAGAGGAACTTGAATTTACTGAGAAATGTCTATAGCTGATTAGATCTTTGAATGGATAGGCAATAAAAATTAGCAGCAGCTTCATTGGCACTGCAAACAAACCAAAACCAATACAACCTTATAAACAAAATGCATTGATTTCGGTAAAAAGAGAATTTTTGAAGAGCAAAATATGGAGGCAATGACAAGAACATTACTGCAAAAATAGAAAATACCTGATCCTCAATATGCAAAAAATTGAAGTAGGCTCCTTTCTACACCTCCTTTAGGAATATGCACTCATCTGGCTATTGGACACTAGACATATCAGCATGTAATGACTGAGGAGACAGAGACTTGATTAGAGGCTTCAAGGATTCCATGATAGTAGAAAAGGAAGGCCTTTTCCATGGCTCGCTGATGCTCAAAATATGATTTAAGTTAGTGGGGGCGGATGAAAGAATGAAGAAGTACATTAAGCAACATGTTTGCCAGAGGCAATATATAGATTGAACATATGTATACCTGGCCCAACAGGATTCAATTATAGCAGCCACATGTCTATTTACACTACTCGGGATCTCAAGCCTTCTTCCTTTGAAGCCAACTGCAGCAACCACCTAGAAGGGAACCGTTTGTATTTCTTATACCGGCGAGGAAATGGTACCAAGCAATGGGAATCAGCACGTACCGAAAGACATTATGCATTTCAATATCCCTTTTCTAACTGGAAGTAAAATTTGTCTGTGAATGTAAACAAGATGTGTTTGGCAACAAATCTAACCAACTGTAATTTGTTGATGGTATATGGGAATTAAAAAGATAGGAAAATGAGCAAGGAAAACTTGGCCTACTGACAATCCAGTTTGATGGGTCTCATCCTCGTAGAATGTCACATCAGGAAGTTAACAACAAACTAACAGAAGGTTAACAAATTGACGAATAAAACACAAAAAGCAGCATGTATATATGCTAGAAACCAACTAAAGATTTACAATAGACCTCTCAAACTTGAATTTGTTTAGATGTCGTTCATAACCATACCTATATACTAATCCTTAAATAAAATTGAAGGGTTAAAAATACATTGAACAAGGACGATATGATTTCAATTATAGACCAAGTATTACAAAGTAACAATCAACCTGAGCAGGATTTAAGTTACTCCATGGCTGTTGCAACGTCATTAGCTCCCATAAAATCACGCCAAAGCTGTAAATATCTGATTTCTCATTTGATGGCTCCTCCCGAAGTACTTCAGGTGCCATCCACTCAGGCTAATGTGAAAATAATAAAACCAAAAGCCATAAATAATGTGATAAGAGGAAACAGATTCAGTGAAGCTAGTTGAACTGAACTATGCAACTTACTGTTCCTGCACGAGATTTGGATGAGAGAAATGTGTTTGCCTTAAGTCTTGAAAGACCAAAACCAGAGACCTAGATTTCAAAAGAACAATTTACTGAGGTTATAGTTGACATTGATCACAATCTTTTGACAGGCAAACTTAATAAGTAACAAAAATCATTGACAACTTTGCATAGAAGAAGGATACAAAAATGAATCGAAACTTAATAAGATGAACGTATGGATCTAATAAATACAAATTGAAGTTACAAATATAAATACTTCACAAGGATAAAAACACATAGTTAAGGAAGCATTTTATTTGGTAAACTTATATTTAACTGATATCTTTTTGTAAATAATACACTATAAGGTTATAATTGAATAAGTATTTCATCAACCATGAATCCAACATTAAAGATTATTCAACCATCTCTACTGAAAGATACCTTTTTATTAATGCCAAAAAAAGAACATTGGTAGATGGTTGGAGTATGCCAGCAAGTATTAATCTTATAAAAATTTCTATTGAAATTAATATTCCTTTGCATGTTCAGTTTCATTCTCTGCCAGTTGTTCAGGAAAAAGATCATTTGCTTGATTCATTGATATTGCAGCAGCAGATTAATTTCATCAAAGTGAATCAAACTGAAATGTTTTTTGTAGCTCCTTGGAAGGGAAGACCTGTTTGTTCCAGTAGTTAATGGGTCATTGATAGCTTATTCTTCAAGCGAAAAATTTGTGAATTATTGTAATCTTTTTCCTTAGCAGGAGTAGATTGCCACGTATTGCAATAGCATGTGACCTGGCCAAAAACTAATGCTTCAGCTGCGGCACAATTTTCCTCAAATTACTATCCAGCATAACTGATACCAAATTGTCAACAATTTGCACGAGTAAACACAAGAATTGCAAACTTTTCTTCCGCATTCGTCTCCAACTTGAACCTAAAATTGTGAGCTGCAAGAACTTGATTAATTACCAAAGATACCATACCATGTTGGTGAGATTGATTCATCCACATAAATTGTCTAGCACATGTTGCATAAAAAAAACATTGATGTTGAAATTGACCTTTCCAGAGATCCTCATTTAGCAATAAATATGAAGCAAGACTTGCAGAAGTAACACAACGCACTCAAATCATACATGGCACTTTATGGACTTGTAAACAACAACAAATTCATTAGTAGTTAGTAGGAAATTCAGGCTACTTATTTGAAACTTGAACAAGGCTATCTGTTGAAACAGTAAAGAAGCAGAAAAGTATCAGAGTGAAACTTCAACTTGATGGTGATAAGAAAACATTGTGCAGACAGTACAAGCTACATGAGGCATATTACTAGGAGTCTTACTTTCACAGTATATTTCTTATCAACGAGAAGATTTGGAGACTTCAAATCTCGATGCACAATCGGAGGATTACGTTTGTGAAGGTAGTTCATTCCCTTTGCCTGCAGAAGAAATTAGCATTTAGTATAACCATGCAGCCTTGAAGAATTGTGGAAAGTCACTATGTAAGTTACTGAAGTAGTAGTGATCTTGGTCTCGGTAAGTTTTCATCTTGTGCAGAAAGGCATTTTACATTTAGAAATGCATTTCTAAAAGACAACTATCTCAACTAATTGAATCATGTCAGGTGGACTAACAAAACATCAAATGCGTACCACATCAAATGCCATGCTTAATCTGCGTCTCTCATCTAAAGTTTCCTTTGAGCCATTTTTATGTAAAAGTCCATACAAACTTCCTCTGCAATAACACAAAATCTTCCATATCAACCATAATTGAGTATGGACTACATTGGGTAATGCTTTTATGAATGGACATGTACAAAGAAGGGGAAATAGACATGTGAAAAAAAAAAGAGGAGGAAACTTGAAAGACTGCATACCTTGACAAATACTCAGTCACAATGGACAGATTAGGTGGTTCAGTAACAGCACCCATAAACAGAACGATATTAGGATGTCGTAGGCTTTTCATCATAGCAACCTAATGACAGAGGCAATAAAATGACAGAGCTTTCATGACAGTGCTTGTGCACACCAGCAGAGAGAGGAAATTATCTTCCCCTCAAACAGCAGCATCTTTCAGAAAATACAGATGATTCACTGGATGCAATCAATTTACTTACTTTCACAATTTTTTATTTTAAAAATTGGTTAGTTTCCTAATATCTCGATCTAAGGTTTTTAGTGAGTTCATTGAATATTTTGAAAAAAAAAAAAGGATTGGTTTGGCCAAGTTGACTGGAAATTATGCCCTATTTGATCCACACTAAGCTATCGACTTTGGTAGGTCCAGATCATTCAAATACAATGTAGAAGGATGCTTTGTTTAATTTGTAGTGTTTATGTTCTTTAAAGCTTGTATTAGTCATATCGTTATTGCAGCCCCAGAGGACCATCTAGAAGTTTTGTCTTCCTCCATCTTCCTGGTTGTATGACACCTTTGCCTAAAATTGTAAAATGAAGGTATAAAACGACTCAATAGGTTCCAAAGAGAACAGCATAGAGTTCGTTTATGGAGTTAGGAAGTTTGGGTCTGTGTAGTTGCTTTACCAAAAATACTATATATACCGAAGTTGTCCAAAATTTAAAAAAAAAATGAAAGCTAATGATTGGTAAAATAAAGAAAAATTTTAAAAATAAGAAACTTGTTCCTTTTGCAACTGTAAAGTTGATTACATCACCATATATCCTTATAAAACATAGTCCTCTTCATCTTGGTTCATCAGTAAAGCTCGAGGATTGTGTATGTAATACAACTAAATTAGCTAGTGATAAGTACAAAAAACAATATTTTTCAGTTAGACATGGAACTAGAATAGTGCAATTTGAATTTAAGAAGCAGTGAAAGATCATAAAATTGCAACACAGGTGCAAAATACTTTGAGATTTACAGCTATCTTTAACCCCAACCAAGGGTTTAATATCTCATTCTGAGTTGGAGTTTCAATCCCCAGCCAGATCTGGGAACGAGATGTTTAGAAGTCATGCAGATAGTGCTGACACATAATGCCAAAAGATACGAACACACAAGGGGAAGGAATTAGAGAGGAGTAGACAGAAAGGAAAGAAGATTGGAGAAGAAAAAGAAGAATAAAAAACCCTAATAGCCTAAACTCATCACGTGGTCACTTTGTAAATTCTCACAGAGTCTCAAACAGCTCACAGAAGGCTTGAGCAAGCAGCTTTGTTGTCTGACAGTTTTGTGGAAGCTTTGTTGTCATCTTAGACAGCTCGTAGAAGCTTGTCATTGTCTCAGAGGAGACAAAAGTTTTGTCGCAGTCTCATACAAGTCGCAGAAGCTTTATCGTCATCAAAAAGGCTGTGAAAGCTTCATCATCGTCTCAGAAAGGTAACAGAAGCTTCATTGTCATCTCAGACAGGTTAGGGAAAGTTTATGTTCATCTCAGATGTTGCAGAAACTTCATCACAGCCTCAGACAACAAGCGGTTGTTGAAACTTCATTGTGGTGGTTGGCACCACATGGTTTTTCTGATTGCGGAAGTCTTTGAAGAGTTTCACCGTCTTGGATAAATTTTGTGCATTGGTTAGCAGGCAGAATAAGATTTTAGTCCCAAACCATGTTAATCCTGATCCCAACACTAACTATAGAATCAAGAGAGCACTTGTGAAAACTCATCTCCATACAAAGCATGTTTTCATAGAAAGAATCACCACCTGATGACTTCTTCCAAGTAAACTATGTTTTAGTTGAATGCACATGTCAATACAATGAACCAAACCTATTCAAAATGACACAAGTACTGCTGGATTTGGTTAGTAACGGCACCCAGTTGCCTGATTTTTAGAAATCAGTAATTGTAGATATGAACTTGAAAGATACTAAGAAAAGGCATAACGTTATCCAACATAACTAGTACCAATTTATTCAATTAAAATACCTCTCTCAGGAACTCCCTTAAGCGTTCAGGATGAAAATCTTGTTCTATAAGAATCTTCACAGCAACATCCTGCAGTTAAAAAGATCTGTTTTAAGACATGTGACTAAAACTCCTAAAAGATTAATGCATATGCAATTAGTAAAATGACTTGGGAATTTAAATATACCGTAGTCAATACAAATTAATTTCAAGAAAAAAGCAAGTGGATAACTATACTGACAAGATAAGGTTCTAGATCCACGATTTATTTGTCTCAGGACAGAGATTAAGACTTGATAGTATATTTAATAATGAGATCAACACACTGTTGGATTGCACCAACACACTCCAACTGATATTGCACTAGACCCAACCATGATTCGGAATTGCCAGTTCGACGATTTAGAACTGGCAATTTGATGGTTCCAGGAATGTTCCCTTAACTTTAACCTAACAAAGCAGTTAAAATTCACGGTTTGAAACCACCGATTACAGTTTAGTTCAAGATTATTATTTTTATTTAAAAAAATATTTTAAATTTTATAATTTAAAAAATATTAAAAAAGGGTTTGTATTTATTTAAGTTGTCTGTGTATCCCCTTAGGATATAAGAGAATTAAAGCCCACGTAGTTTGCTTACCTTTTTACTCTTGTTATCTTAGAAAGTGACGTTGTTAATCAATTCCATTTCTCGTCCTTGTAGTGTTGTTTCCTTTGGTATCGAAGTCTTTTACCTCATCATTTGAGAGTTGCATTCTTTATATTTTTTTTTGTAATTTTTGTCCAATCATCAAATAATGTTTGTACTTCCAAAAAACCAGATTACAAAGTAAATCATTTTTCATCCACTATATTACCTTCAGAACTAAATGATTGTTCAACTACAACGGTTGGCATTGAACAAGCAAGAATTTCTTTTGTCATAATGAAGAGGATGGAAAAACTTTGAGTTTTCTGTGACTACCATCGTAGAATATTCAAAACCCGTCTCACTATCTGTTTCACTAAAATCAAAAGGAATCGTAAAATAATTCTTAAGTTCTTATATGGAACTTGAAAATTCCAATGGACGTTTCATCCGTTCTTTTAAGAAAAATCATACTTTTGTAAGTTTTAAATTACTACTACTGCTAATATTTTATGTTTCAGATATATTACCTTCTATTCCATATTTTAAAATATAATCTTTATAAACATCCAACTTAAGTCTAGAGTCTAAAACAAATGCAACTAAATAAATATCGAAAATACGATAAAAATATTTTTTTTCCATTTTACTTTCATTGCTAACATGCAAGAAAATAAAAATTCTTATTTAGAAGTAAAGTTATATTACAAATGAGAAGTAGGATGATAAAAACCGACGAGTTGTTTAGTTGTATAATTAAATACTTTTAAAATTTTATAAATAATAGTACATATATTTCATTGGCATGAAAATAAATATATTAGTATTATTAATATTTTGTACAAAAAAAAACATAATATTTCTCTATATTGAAATGAATCTTGTAATAATTGATATGTTGAATTCTAACGATCAGTATATCATGATCTTGGAATTTTTTAACTCTAATTCCATTAATTTTATAAAACCTACCTCATTGTTTCGTCAAACTATGATGTGATCATAAATAAGAAATAATAATTTTAATTGGCTTAATTTGATTTTTTAAATTTTTAATTAATCTTGAACGCATAAATTTAAAACATATCATATGCAGTGAATATGAAAAAAATTCACCAATAACAATTGATAAATAAATTTAAGTTCATCAATACTTACAGTATTAGAACTAGTATTATCAAATGATATTGAAAATATTTTAGAAGATAATCCATATTCTTCTAAAATTAAATATAATAATTGAGAAATATTGTAAGCACTGTATGATTCATCAAAACTTTGATATGCTAATAAACATTTTTTAATTATCCAAGAGTTATCAAACCAACGGCAAGTCACACTCATATATGAATGAATTTGTCAATGATCACTCCAAATATCAAAACATAAAGATACTTATTATTTAATTTACTAAATTCTTCAATTAAATCTTTTTTCCCTATCTTATTAATTTTTTAATTGTGCGAGTAAATATAGTTCAAGGAACACATTTAATAGGTATGTTAGAATATTGTAGATATGATTAGGGATAATTTATTATCCCTAAATATCATTAGGAATAATTATTTCTTAGGATAGAATTTGATTTATTCCTAAGATAGGGTTTAATTTATTCTTTTGAATAGGTCATAATCTTGTATATAAATAGGGTTTCTTTAATGTAATAGTTGTGTTAGTTATTACAAAATAACATGGTATCAGAGCCTTATTAGGTTTCTGTCGCTCGCGGTTTTTGCGCTTCCACGTCGCGATATCTTTCCCGCGACGCAGCCTCACGCGAGCGTTTCTTTCCGCGTCTTCTTCCCTACGCCGCCGCTCTATCGTCGTCGCTCTTTTACGCCGCGAGCCGCCACCGTGTGTCCGTTGTCGCGCATCCGTCGTCAGCGCCGAGGGTCTCCAGTAAGTCTCCAAACCTCCGCATCCGTCGTCTTCTCTCCGACGCCAGCAACGCCTGCGATCTGCGTCTCGCACGACTCTTCTTCATCGCCGCAGAGAGAGTGAAGGCGAGGAGAATCGCCAAGCAGGCAGGTCTTACCGACAAGAAGATCGGACGCAGCTGGGCCGTCGTCGGATCACCACGACCGTTCGCAATCCTAATCATCTTCGGGCCAGGGACTAAGTCGACGACCTGCTGCAGCGATAATAGCGCCCGGCCGAGTGCTCAGAACCACGCACTGTGAATCGGCTGCATCGCCTCGCTTTTCTTCTAGTTCGCATCTCCACAAAGACGCCTTCATCCTGGCGTCAATCCACTATGTAACTCACAGATCAGACAATACCTGCGTCATTCGTCATGACTACCTCCAACACTTTGAAGCCGTTGTTTCTGATTTTTACCAACCATGTGACGGCACCGCTCTCGTCTGAGCTCTTGGATGGTAAGAACTACTCCTCTTGGGCCTCTTACATTGAGCTTTGTCTTGTTGGACAGGGTTATGAAAAACATCTCACACAAACTGAAGAGGATATTCAAGTGGCCGATCGTCCTTTATGGAGAAAAGTTGATGCTCAGTTATGTAGCATTATCCGAGCCACCATCCATCCATCTCTCCGGGATGTCTTCCGGACTCATAAGACCTGCAAGGATGTTTGGATACAAGCTCAACAACTTTTTACGAACACTTCTCGGCGACTCTATCAAGTTTGTGACGACCTCATAACCATTCTTAATACCCGTCAAATCAAGGAGTCTATGTCAACTTATTTGGGATCAGTCTCTAGCCTTCTGTGTGAGTTCAATGACCTGCTCCCACCTGCGGCCACTCCTGTTGCAGAGCTTGAAAATCGGAAAAAAAAAATTATGTCTCTGGCGTTATATGGTCTGCCCACAGATTACTCTCATGTTCGTGATCAGATCCTGGGCAGCCCCATAGAGACAACCATGGACTCTACCTGGGCGACTCTCCTCCGTGTCCCTACCAAAGTCTTGACATTACCATCTTCCGTTCCGGTTGACTCTTCAGCATTGGTCTCTCGAAATAACAACAAATCTCCACCGCGTAAGAATGACAAAGGACGTCCTTGGTGTAATCATTGTCACCGATCAGAACACACGATTGATAAATATTGGAGTCTCCATGGTCGACCTCCTCGTACTACTCAGATCGCTCAGAGTTCTGTCACGTCTTCGGCTTCCAGTTCACAGTTGACACCAGCTCCAACTCCACCGCCTTCCTATGACGACTTTCTGAAGTGGTATGAGGGTCGACAGGAGTCTAATTCCCTTACTGTCATTACACAAGCTGGTAATTCCTTTGCTGGCATATCTCGCTCTTCGGGTCCTTGGGTACTTGACTCTGGGGCCACCATCATATCACTGGTAATAGATCTCTTTTTTCCTCACTATCTACTTCCGGTTATTTACCCTTTGTCACCATGGCAAATGGTTCTCAAACTCGATGCATCAAGGTGTTGGTATTGTCATTCTTCTCCATCTCTTCCCATTCGTAATGTTCTTTATGTTCTGGAGCTCCTTTAATTTATTATCAATAAGCCACCACTCGGTCTCTTGATCAGGTCATCTCATTCACTAAATTTTCGTTTTCATTCTGGAGACCGAGTACGGGAGGATGATTGACTCGGATGTGAGTCTCACGGTCTATATCAACTTCACCAAAACTCTCTTGTTAGTGCGGCGACAAAGATTCCACTTGTTATCCATGCTCACTGACATCCCAGGTCTTGATAAGTTAAAATAATTACATCCTACCGTCCCACTTAGAGTCTTTGTCTTGTGAGTCAGCGCCTGGCAAGTACGTATGACGTAGTTCGCTTTTCTCCTCGCATTATAAGTCGCCACGTCTCCTTTGCTTTGGTTCATTCCGATATTCGAGTCCGAGTCGTTTTGCCTACATCGGGTCGCGATATTTTGTTACTTTTGTAGACGATTTTTCCATCAGATTTGGTTATATCTGATGAAGGATCGCTCGGAATTGTTTTCTATTTTTCAATCTTTTTTTAATGAAGTCAAAACACAATTTGGTATCCCTCTTCGATCCTTGCAGAGTGATAATGCACGTGAATATCTATCTACTCCGTTTCAAACTTTCTTGGCATCTCACGGCATATTACATCGGAAGTCTTGTCCTCATACCCCCTAACAGAATGGAGTTGCAGAACGCAAGAATCGCCATCTTCTCGAGACCACCCGAACTCTTCTCCTCCACTCTCACATTACTCTTCGTTTTTGGGGTGATGTCGTACTTACTGCATATTATTTCATTAATCGCATGTCTTCCTCTACTTTACAGGGTCAAATACCTCATCATGTACTTTATCCAAAGCAGTCCCTTCATCCTTTACCACCTAGGGTCTTTGGTTCTATATGTTTGCTTCATGCCTTAATCCCGACATATCGATAAACTCTCTCCTACAGATAAATGTGTTTTCCTTAGGTACCCACGGTCGTAAAGGGTATAAGTGTTATTCCCCTACTCTCGTCGGTATTTCATCTCTGCCGATGTCGCGTTCTTTGATTGATTCCTTTCTTTTGGGCCTTGAGTCGTCGTGTCGACTTTCATCCTTCATACTATAGGTCTTTGATCCTCAGAATTCTCTATCACCCGACCCAATTCCTTCTCCGTTGCGAGTTATCGTCCGTCTGCTTTATTTGCGCGCTGACCGACTCTGCCGTGGAATCATCTACGGAGCCAAGTCCTCCGCTCCTCCTCCTCGGTCGATCTTACGAATCGATATTCCCATTGCTCTTCAGAAAGGTATACGTTCCACTCGTAATCCTTCTCCACATTATGTTTCTTTGAGTTACCATCGTCTTTCTCCTTCCTATTATTCTTGTCTTTCCTCCTTGTCGTCTGTCTCTCTTCCAAAGACTGCAGGAGATGCATTTGCCCATCCAGGATGGAAACAAACTATGCTAGACGAAATGAGTTCCTTACAGAGTTGTGGGACTTGGGATCTCGTTCCTCTACTACCAGGAAAGTCAGTTGTTGGTTGTCGATGGATATATACAATGAAGGTTGGTCCAGACGGAACGGTTGATCGGCTTAAGGCTCGTCTCGTTGCTAAAGGTTATACTCAGATCTTCGGATTGGATTATGGGGACACATTTTCTCCTGTTGCCAAGATGTCCTCTATACGTTTATTCATGTCCATTGCTGTGATGCAACACTGGTCTCTTTATCAGTTGGACATCAAGAATGCATTCTTACATGGTGATCTGCTCGAGGAAGTCTACATGGAGCAACCTCCGTGTTTTGTTGCTTAGGGGGAGTCTTCTGGTCTTGTGTGTCGCTTGCGAAAATCGTTATATGGTCTCAGCGATCGCCGAGCATGGTTTGGTAGATTTGATGTGTAATTCAGATTCGGCAGCGTGACTCGGCGAGGTGACCATTCTGTCTTTATCGTCACTCATCTCTTGCATACCTAGTGGTCTATGTTGATGAAATTGTCATCACAGGTAGTGAACAGCTCGGGATCTCACAGCTGAAACAACATCTTTTCAAACATTTCAGAATGAAGGATCTCGTGAACTTAAATACTTCTTGGGGATAGAAGTAGCGCGATGCAGAAATGGGATTATTATATCTCGAAGGAATTATCTGATAGAATATTCAGAAGAAGCGAGAATGTTAAACTCAAAGTTGACAACTATGGATCCCGATGTCGAGCTACCGAATCGGGAGAGCCTCTACTAGATCTGAGCGATACGAGCGATTAGTAGGAAGACTAAGTTACCTTCGCATTACTCGTCCGGATATCGTTTTGCGATAAGTGTAGTAAATCAGTTTCTCGACTCTCACGTAAGAACATTGGGATGCTGTGATTCGCATTGTTCGATATATCAGAGGCGCTCCAGGAAAGGGTCTTTTATATGAAGACAAAGGACATACTCGAGTCATAGGATATTCTGATGCAGACTGGGCAAGATCTCCCATTGATAGGAGATCTACTTCTGGTTTTTGTATATTTGTCGGAGATAACCTTGTTTCTTGGAAAAGCAGCAGAATGTTGTGCGAATCGATGTGAGCGAGTATCGAGCTATGCCCATGCTTGATCGAGAACTTATATGGCTCAACAGTTGCTTCAGAGCTAAGGTTTGGAGCGTTACCAAATGTCACTTATATGTGATAACCAGGCCGCCATGCATATCGCCTCAAATCCAGTTTTTCATGAGAGGATAAAGCATATTGAAGTCGACTGTCACTTTGTTAGAGAGAAAGTCATATCTGGAGAAATATCTACTAGTTTTGTTAACTCACATGATCAGCTAGTAGATATATTTACTAAGTCACTGAGAGGTCCCCGAATTGACTACATATGTAACAAGCTGGGTGCATATAATTTATATTCTTCAGCTTGAGGGGGAGTATTAGAATATTGTAGATATGATTAAGGATAATTTATTATCCCTAAATATCATTAGGAATAATTATTTCTTAGGATAGAATTTGATTTATTCCTAGGATAGGATTTGATTTATTCTTTTGAATAGGTCATAATCTTGTATATAAATAGGGCTTCTTTCATGTAATAGTTGTGTTAGTTATTACAAAATAACAAGGTAGATTAAGTACTTCTTGATAAAAAATTTCAAAAGCGGATTTAGACCCAAAATTAAATGTTGTATAGAAATAAATCTAACTAATGACTCTCTTAATTTAATATTTAAATAAATTTGAATCGATACCTCCACTACTTGACGAAAATATGGACAATTATGTTTGTGAATATTTGACTATAAACTTCATCTGATGCTTCGTTTCAACATATCACTTCAATGACTCGTAATCATCATCTGATTGAAATTTATAAGAGGTTTTGTAATACTTACATTTTTATTCGCATTTCTCCAAATGAAAGAGCTATTTTCTTAAAATATTTAGTAAAAATAAATGATTTTAAAGGGGGAGTATCCCGAACCTCAAAAGTTTTGGTACTTTATGTTTCAACTGTGCATGTCAAAAATTGCTCTTGTTCCATCATCAGTAAAATAAATGTCATCAAGTGCACATTTAGAGTGACTATTTTCTTGCCCTACCAAGATCAAGATGAACTTCCATTAGAATTAGAGAATTAAAGTTGAAAGTGATCGAGATTTCAAAATTCAAAGAAAAAAAGTAGAAAATATAGTGTAAAAATAATGAAATAAGCAATTATATATAGAGTTTGGAGAATAGTAGTCACTAAATAGTAATTATTGATCAAAAAAACGATCAAATAATTTCAAACGTTAAAAAAAAATCCAACGATCGAAACCAGTGTGTGAACTAACAATTGATCTAATGGCTCATGATTATTTTTGGGTTAACGGATAATCGGCCCGTTGACTCGATTACGAATCCAGGCCAGGTCCGATTCGAACCTGGTCTGTGGTCGGGTCTATATAGTGCCAAAGCCTATCAATAAAAAATGAAAATAACAAGAGATCAAGCTCAGTATTTCTAACACTCCCTCATGCGAAGTACAAATATCTATGGTATCTTGAACTCATCCTAAAAAAAATAAGAGTTGCATCACATGGTATAATAAAGATACTGGCAATCTATTCTTAAAAGAAATTATATTGTAAGTTGATCATACTTAGAGACAAAACTGCATCATCAATAAAGTCATAGTCAAGTTCAATGTGTTTAGCATTCTCATAAATACTAGCTTGCAATATAAATAATTGCTTTATCATTAATATTACAGCGCATATCATTAATTGAACCTCAACAGGTAGCATTGATTTGCATTTTCTTGCTATAGAATGATTGTTTTATCATTCATATTTCACTACATAAGAGTTTCAGCATTTCTAGGAAGCTTAAGCGAGGGTGGCAGCATTGGTTGAACCTCAACAGGTAGGAAAGCTGTCTGTGAAATACCAAGAGGCTTTGCAGCAAAGATAAGGGTCAACCTTGATGGGAAGGTCACTGGAGTAGGAAAGGCAATAATACCAGGTTAAAATAAAATTTGATGCATTGATATCTAATAGGATTGTGATCCCTATGTTTATCGAGTTCAAGATAATTAAAAAAACTACGAACTAGGAAACTAGACTAAGTAAATATAAGAGTAGGTTATTTGTACCTAATATATTTAATGGTCACAAAAGTAAGAGGGATGAGAAAGAGAACATACTGAATCATCCCATTCTGCACGATGGACTGTTCCAAATGAACCTGAAAAAATAAAAAACCAAGCAATTTATAAAATCCTTATAGTTTAATGAAGTGTCTGGACTCCTTAAATAACTACTACCTGATTAAGAAATACATAATCTCATAGTATAACTAACTATAAATACATGGTTTACCTGCTCCAATACTCTCCTTCAGGACCAATTCGCTCCATCGAATATTTAAATCATCTACAGCAAAGCTTATATCATTGCTATGGCTATTTCCAATTTGTTTGGAGTCCTCCATAAACTTAAAATCCTTCTTATCTGCCTTTGGCTCATATGAAGCAGCATCTTGGAGTTCATTGCTACCATCCGGCCAAGTAACCTTTTGAATATAAGGCTGAATTGACTCAGTTCCACCATCAGATGGCCTAGAGGAGGATGTACCAATAACATCTCCTGCGACAACAGCACCTTCAATAATTTGACATGCATAATTAATTGAAATCAATTGTGATATTGAATAAGAAGAAATTAAGTGTTACAAAAAATAGTGCCTCAGCAAGAATTATTTAGAAAAGTGATTACATTAATCAGCAACGGACATCAAACATTAGGGATGGACATGAGTAAGATAAAGGCGGATTTTTAGAAAAATCCCAGCTTGATTCATGTTATAAAAATATCCTCACACCCAAAGCCATCCTCTCCCCCCCCCCCCCTCCCCCCCACACACACAGAGATAATAATAATAATAATACTCTACATGTGAAGAAATAAAGATAATCTCGGAGAAGGTTAATGCTACTGGAAAGTCCCAAGCCTTATAACAATCTCAAATTCTTGAGTTGGAGAATTTCCAAGAGATGCAGTATCAAAATTTGAATCCAGCACTATTAACAAGGCTTGCTTGATAACCATGCCTTTGGATACAGGACAGGGAATCAGTCACCAAGGAACCAATATTAGAAGTTATAAATAGGTACTATTTGTAAGAGTTACCTGCTGAAGCATCTTTGAAGATAAGATTCAGTGATTGACAGTCTTGAAAATATTGTTTGGCCAAGGTTCGGAGATTCATGTTTATCTGAGTTGATTTGACTTTTGGAGAGCGCAAAGGTGAAGCAATTGAAACAGAATATGGTCCGTTCAGCATAGAATCAGGTTCACACAAATTTCCTGGGTTCTTAATCAGATCAACTAAGTATTCCCTGATAAAACAATGTATTATTCAATTAAGCTAATGATAATAACAATGATCCTAAGCACCACAAATTTAAGCATTAAAGAACAATATAGATGTCCCCAAAATTGTGCAGAGTGAATGCAGTGCGTTATCTCATGTATAAATATTTCAAATAATTATTTAACAATAAAGAAGATTATGTGGAAAGTTGGATACAACTACCTAAAATACAAGTATAAACATCAGCACATGATTACATAAACATGATGGAGACAGAGAGATCAGTAAATACCAGTCAGAACAAGATGCACTAGTCCATTTAGCTAAATACAGCCACATGGCTCCTCTTATTTTCAACAATACAAATTGATTAAAATTAGTTTACTACTTCTATACTAATTTCAAATTGTTAGGGACCTTCTCCAGTTGAAACCCAAACTGATCATGAGCAGCCCCAGCACTGCCAACCTACACATTACCAGTCGGTTTCTCACTCTTGGCATCTTCTGCAATCTCTAGTAGCACCCATGAGGCCTAGTTCAAGCACCCAACATTTGCCAAGGACCGTTCATGATGCTTGTGCCTTGACGGGGTATGTTGTTGTAGCAGCTATAGGAACCAGCAAAGTCATCTTTGTTTCCCCAGAAAACTGTCCAATTCGTCAACTACCTCCTCAATACCTCCTAAAACTAGTATTTTGAGCCTTTTTGGCTCCATGATGATGTATAGAAAGAAGTATCTCTTGTGGGTTGTAGCAGTTCGAATCTGCTTCATAGGCCAAGGTTAACTGGAACACCTCATCACCCAAACTGATGAGATTAATGGAAACGGATTGATGTTAGATTGTCGCTCTCTAGGGCAGTCAGACTCATCCCAGGCTAATGGCATATGTATACTCTTGTTGCTTCTCTTTCTATGAGACTTGAATACAGGCATATTGGCTACAAGAGCTCAAGTATAGTTCATAGGCTAAGGTTAGTTAGAGCACCTCACCACTTGGGCAATATCACTAGAAATGTTCAAATTAATTAAATTATTTTCTACTACATTTGACTAATGTTTTCTTTAGTCTCTCTTTACCCCTAACACTTTCCACTCTAATAGATTCAACTATCTAACTAGAGAATCTACTGGTCAATCTTTAACCATGTCAATATCATCTCAACATAATTTCTCTCCTTTATCATCTATTGAAATTATAACTAATTGCTCTTATGAGTTTTTTTTTTAATTTTATCCTTTCTAGTAACTTCCCACGTGTATCTTAGCATTTTATGTCTGATATACTAACTTTCTGTTCTATACATGTTATTTCCTAAAGCATCAACATACTAATTCATAAAGTATGGTGGGTCATATTCAAAATTTTTCTTAAGCCTGAGGGGATTATGAAGGTCGTGTAAGTTTCACAAGCTCATCTCCATTTCACCGCTAATTTTTTTTCCTATTGAATATGCCTTTATTATTGTCTCCTTGTTGAATAACATAACTAAGAGACCTAAAACTTACTTGCCAGATTTCATGACCATCCATCTTAAATATCAATCAATTCTTTTTTTATCACTGAAACAACATTTCATATATTTTTTCCTTTTACCAATCTTAAACCCGTCAATTTTTAAGGGTTTTTTTAACACAATTCAAGTTTTGAATTTAATCTAATTACACCTTCATCAGTCAACACCATACTGTGTACAAAGAATATACCCCAAGAAGCTTTATCATAAATGTTTGATTAGTTCATCTAGTACTAATGCAAAAAGATGGAAAGTTAGGTTTGTCCCTTGATAAAAAGCTATAACAACAACAACAACAACAATAACAAAGCCTTATCCCACTAGGTGGGGTCGGCTATATGGATCCTTCTACGCCATTGAACTCTGTCCCCTACTATATCATCATCAATATTTAAATAAATTTTATCTTGTTTTATTGTTGCTAACCAAGTCTTTTTTGGTCTTCCTCTTCCTCGTTTGATGTGTCTATTTGGCATCATTTCACATCGCTTAACTGGAGCATTTATTGGCCGTCTAAGTACATGTCCGTACCACCTTAAACGTGTCTCTCGAAGCTTTCCTTCAATAGATGCAACACCAACTTTTTCTCTAATGCTCTCATTTCTTATCCTGTCCATCCTCGTATATCCGCACATCCACCTTAACATCCTCATCTCTGCAACTCTCATCTTTTGCTCATGTGCTCGAGTCGTAGCCCAACATTCAACTCCATATAACATAGCAGGTCTAATCGCCGTTTTGTAGAACTTTCCTTTAAATTTTAGAGGCACTTTACGATCACATAAAACACCTGACGCTTTCCTCCATTTCAACCATCATGCTTGTATTCTATGCAAGACATCTCTCTCAGTCCCTCCATCATCTTGTAAAAATGATCCCAAATATTTAAAGCTCTCAGTTCCAGATAACTCATCATCTCCTATCTTAACACTTGCCTCATTACGTCTAATATTGCTAAATTTAAATTCCATATATTCTGTCTTTACTCTACTAAGCTTAAAACCTTTCACTTCTAGTGTTTTGTGCCAAGATTCTAGTTTAACATTTACTCCTTCACGTGTCTCATCTACCAAAACAATATCATCTGTAAACAACATACACCCTCTTGATCAGATTCTTGAATGTGTCCTGAGTTCGTCCGTGATTAGTGTAAAAGATAGGGACTTAAAGCGATCCTTGATGTAACCCTATCTTTATTGGAAATGCTTGATTAATCCACTGAAATCTTCACTCTGGTCATTATTTCCTCATACATATCCTTAATTAGTTCAATATATGTTACACTAATACCTCTTTTTTCTAAAATTCTCCATATTATTTCTCTTGGAACTCTATCATAAGCTTTTTCTAAATCAATGAATACCATGTGTAGATCCTGTTTTTGCTCTCTATATTTTTCAATTAGTTGTCTAAGAAGATGTATAGCTTCTATTGTCGACCTTCCTGGTATAAATCCAAATTGATTTTCGAAAACCGTGGTCCCTTTCCTTACTCTTTTTTCTATTACTCTTTCCCAAAGTTTCATGGTATGACTCATTAGTTTAATACCCCTATAGTTTTCACAAGTTTGTATGTCTCCCTTATTCTTATATAAGGAAATTAGGATACTTACCCTTCATTGATCAGGCATCCTTTTTGTTTTCAATATCATGTTAAATAATTTTGTAAGTCATTCAATACCTTGTTTCCCTAGACACCTCCATACCTCTACCAGAATATCATCTGGTCCAACGGCTTTTCCATTTTGCATTCGATTTAAAGTTTGTTCTACTTCTGAAATTTGAATTCTACGATAAAAATTTAAATTTCTATACTCATTTGACCTACTTAAATTACCTAAATTAAGTTGGTCTCCTAAACCTTCATTAAAAAGTTGATGAAAATATCTCTTACACCGCTCTTTTATTTCTTCATCATGTACTAACACCCTATTACATTCATCTTTAATACATCTTATTTGATTAAGATCTTTTGTCTTCCTCTCTCTCTCTTTAGTTATTCTATAAATGTCTCTTTCCCCTTCTTTTGTATCTAATTTTCGATATAACCGTTCAAAAGTTTGATCTTAAATTCATTCAACGCTTTTTAGCTTCTTTCTTGGCTATTGTATATTTTTTTAAATTTTCCTCATTTTTACAAATATATAATTTCTTATATGTTGTTCGTTTTTCCTTGACTTTCTCTTACACTTTTTCATTCCACCATCAATTTTCCAATCTTGGTGGTGCATGTCCCTTTGACTCACCGAGTACACTCTTAGCTACTATTTTCAATTTTGATACCATCTTATCCCACATCGTATTAGGGTCACTGTATATTTCATCTAATACTTGTACTCCTACCTTCTCTTTGAATACATTTAGTTTCTCGCCCTTTAACTTCCACCACTTAATTCTAGGAGTCGTGTATATTTTCCTTCTATTAATATTATATTTGAGGCGTATATCCAATACTACTAATCTATGTTGAGTAGTTAAACTTTCTCCAAGGATGACCTTACAATCTTTACAAATTTTTCTCTCTTCCTAACTATAAGAAAGTCAATTTGTGATTTATTATTTCCACTTTTGAACGTGACCAAGTGTTCTTCCCTTTTCTTAAAAAATATATTAGCTAGTATAAGATCATATGCTATTGCAAAATCCAATATAGTTTTACCTTCTTCATTTCTTATTCCAAACCCATAACCCCCATGCACCCTCTCATATTTGTCATTTTTCACTCCGACATGCCCATTTAAATCGCCTCCTATTAAAATAATCTCATTTGATGGAATATTTTGTAATATTTCATCCAAGTCCTCCCAAAACCTTAATTTGGTATTTTCATCTAACCCTATTTGAGATGCATATATACTAATTACGTTCATAGTTTCTTTTTCCACTACTATTTTGAGAGCTATAATTCTATCCCCCTTTCTAATTACTCCTACAACTTCATCTTTTAACGAACTATCAACAATAATACCCACTCCATTTCTTGTTTTACTCTTTCCTGTATACCATAACTTAAAACCCGAGTTTTCTATCATCTTTGCCTTCTCACCTACCCATTTTGTCTCTTGTACACATACAATATTAATTTTTCTCCTAATCATCGTATCTACTAATTCCATCGTTTTACCAGTGAGGGTTCCTATGTTCCACGTACCAAATCTTAGACTATTAATTTTTCTATAATATTTGTTCTTATCTAACCTATGGTGTGAGAACTCTTGCTTATTTAACACTACACCCAAGTTCTCATGGAGATGTAGCGGTCCTTGCCGATACGTTGCAGTCGGACCCTGCAACGCGAACTCTAGCATATTTTTCACTACACCCGAGTTCTGAAAATGTAGCGATCCTTGCTGAGACGTTACAGTCGGACCCTATAACGCGTTCCTTCCGGGGAACAACCTAGCATTAGCACAATAGTTTGATTGATCCATACATTGAATATTTGTCTTAGTTTAACGCTGGCTGGCAACCTAACGCAACCCTCCTTTATCCGGGCTTGAGACCGGCCACGACAAGGTTAACTTATCATGGGCGGAGTTCTTGATAAAAAGCTATAGCAATAGAAAAATCATTTGTCACAATCCTAGTAGCTTTAATATTAATAACAAAATTATCATTCTTTTATTGCACATAATTACTAGATATTCCTTTCTTCTTTAAACCCCACCACCACAATAGTTGCTCAATTAACTTCAAATATTCTGACAAATTATATGAACTCAACTAGGATAATAATAATCATACCTTGATTCACAATATATTGATTAGATTTTGACAGATGTATGACCTTCTAATTAAATATAGAGAGAAAGAGTTCAGGTGGAATATACAAGACACAATGACACATGCTATTTTTAACCTTTATTTGTCCCTCATTCACGAAACAATAGTAGAAAAGCTACAAAAATTATTCAGTATGAGAATTAATAAGACTGAACTTCAATCATTCAAAACTCAATGTTGTAACAGATGCATCGTTTTGAGTTCTCAAACTCAAGGAGTCAGAGACAAGTGGATCTTACCAGTCCTTCGTCCTGGTATCATAAATAGTGCCCAATATTTTACATGTTTTTTTTAGTTGTTCCATGCAGTATCCATATACTGCCTCGTAAACTATTACCACACAAGTTCAAGCCCATAGCAAGAAATCTCAAAACAAAATATTTGCTTTGCTTTTTTCCGCAATATCTGCCATATTAATCATTGTAGCAGTAGACTACAAGAAACACTCTTCAGTATTCAGAAGTCCATTAGATTGATATTACATGATATATAATTGTAATTTTCAATAATCAATATGAACCCTTTCATTGAGAAATCATAGTTCTCTGACCCATATCCATGCAAGGCATTCTAAATCTAAAGCATTAGTGCATGATTAGCAATCAAATTTGGATTACAAGCTTCACCTTTCAAGACCAAAGTGCACCAAACAAGAAGATGCATCATCTGTTTTGCAATATTTGCAGCCCTTGGCAACCCGGCAAGGCAAATTAATAGTGTCTGCCAACATCTGTGGAAACAGTGACGAAATCTAAATTATATTATCGTGACTCCTAAGAGCCATGTAGAACCAGGAACAATGTCACTAATTGAAGAAATTTCACACATAGAAAAGGGAAATTTTAATAAACCATAGAATATCCTTACACGAGGGATCGAGAATGTTTTTTATAAAAATGAAATGAGGAATAATTCACCTAAGACTGGACTGGATTTTATCTCAGTAAAAACACAATGACATTTTGACAACTTCTAAAACATAAACCTTGGAATAATTAAAACCCTAAATTATGTACTGTACCAAAGAGCTTAGGATCAAGAGCATGAAGGAAATCTCATACGACTACTTAATCAAAACCGATGCAGATCATGGAACAAATTAACTAAAGCATGAGAAAACTAATAAAATAAATAGCGCTCATTAATATAACACACTTCAAAACTTGCATGGAAAATTTAGCTTATAGCAGCAACAAGTATTAGAATCTCCAGTTGAAATAGTTCATTAAGCAATATTAGAACAAACTTGCACTAAATACCTTAAAAAGCAATGCTCGGTGCCTGCAAAGACCAAACGATAGCTCTCCCATCGGAAGCACAACAGTGCATGAACTAGCCTTGATTGCCTCACTAGACTCCTTCCAACAACGCAGAAGAGCATCTTCTCCATTAAAAGCTATACCCCTTGTGATGCAAATTGATAATTAGTTACTGAAGAAATAAAACCACAGCCTGAATCATATAGATTTAGTCTCCAAAGATTTACCCCATTTGTGTGCAGACAAGCTTTGCTAGCTGATCCACCATATCTTTAGCTGTGGCACAGCTACATGAAAGGCCAGTTACGATTGTTTCCAAATTCCTTAGGTTTGGATCATGCTGCCTATCTATAAGAACGACTTCAATGGATGACTCATTCGGATGAATAGTCTTCAATGACTCAATTGATGGAATTCGGTTCTCTTCTTCCACATCAGTACATAGGGTCCACACAAATGGATCCATTCCCTGAATTAGGTAAAACCCATCTGGAATCTTATCATGGTAAGATAAACATCCATTTACCTGTTGGAGTAAAGGAGTGTTGTTTATTTTTTAACCGAATATCACCATACAATGAATTAGTGTTGGCAAGCCAAACATAATGCCAAAGTGCAATAAATAAGAGGAAGAAAGGTTGAAAGATTAAAAAAATGAGAGAACATACTTTAACAGAAGGAATTAAAAAAAAAATTTGAAAAACATTTGCAGGTGGAGAACGAAGATCTTAGATTAATTAGAGTGACAACTTCCATATATCATATACTTCTTACTAAGATTTTATGTGAAAAATCAAATATTTAATTGACATGAACTAAAAATTTGATGCTTGTAAAATACAATGGTTCATCTTCTCACTCAAATTCCAAGAGTGAGAGAAAAGAAAATGTTATATAGTTAAGTAGTTGCATTTCTTGGTTTTTAACCCCTTTATGACCCTAAAAATTATAAAAAAACAAAGGAGGGTTCAACTTTCGCCAATGTATGGCATCTCAAGGACTATTTTAAACCAAAATAACTTGGCTACCATAGCTGCAAAGAAAAAAAAACAATTGGCTTTGCAAAGGAGGAAAGAAAAACAAGTTCAATGGGACCCATTTGTTCTAGAAACTAATAGGATTGATGATTTAGTAATTAATTCAAACTCATCCTCCTGAACATCCTCAAATGAGAAGCAATGACTTATTACAGCAGTTACTCCTGCGACTTGAACTATTCAATCTTTCCCTTTTATGTTACGCATTCACTTATAGTAGTCCTTCAATTTCCCCTTCGTTTATAAGTTCATGTGCGTGACCATATGACAGGTTTATCAGAATTTGTATTTAATATTTTTCTGGTTCACGTAGAGACAAAATGATGGTTCGTTTACCTCTATTTCCTTAAGAAAAAGAGAGAATTTTAGCGTAGATTTATGCCTACAACTTTCTTTTGCTTTGCAACACCTTGTCTTAGCATAAAAAAGACGTTGTAGCCATGGAACATTTAGAAATAGTATCCAACACAACTTAGCGGTCCCAGCATCAAAACATATTTAATCTACTTACGCAGTTGTTCAGTGGAAAACTGCGATTTCGCCTTAGCAAATAAAAAAGAAAGAACCTCGAGCAGACCATAATTTGACATTAGCAAAATAAAACTAAGCAAAAGTTAACAATTAAACAGAGAGCAGAGAGGATGAAAGTATCTCCTAACCCAGAACCGATAGGACAAGGACGCAGGGGCAGCACGTTCCGGCAGCACCATCTGATCGGTGTCATCCAAGAAATTAGGGTCCTCCGCGCACGCCGCCTCGGAGCAGAGCCGGAGCGCCAGAGCTAGCTGGAGCTGGTACGTCTCCTCGGCCTGCTGCGCCCAGCTCTTGGCCGACGACGAGGACAGACCAGCGGCAGCGCCGTCCTGCCCCCGTCCCCGCCCCTCTCCGCTCGCCAAGGGACTTAAGCCTTCGGAGTCGACGTTCGACGAAGAGATCGTAGCGGGGAGGTAGTAGTCCCCCGAGAGGGAACTCTCCCCGTAGCTGCTCCCGCTGGACTGCCGCTGCAGCAGTGGCGGCGCCGTCACGGCCGATGAATTGCTCGGCCAGTCAAAGCGGAGGCGGCCCTTGTCGGAGGGCGGAGCATCGAACACGGGCGGCGGAGGGTCGTCAGGGTTCTGGCTGAGGAGGGAGTAGCTGGATCGCCTCCCGGCCATTTCCATTGGCCAAAGAATGAAATAAACCCAGATCAAATTAGCGATCGGCGAAATCGATATCAATTTAAACAAGGAGATGGCAGCGTCAAAAGAATTAGGTTAGTCGCCGGCGCCGATGGAATCGATTTGGAGGAAGGGGAAGGGAGGTGATCGGAGCAGAGCCTCAGCGAATTTCATCACTATATTAATTTATTTATCTATTTCCTTTTATCATCAATATATTAATTTATTTATCTATTTCCTTTTTATCATCACTATATTACTTTATTTATCTATTTCCTTTTTATCATCACTATATTAATTTATTTATCTATTTCCTTTTTATCATTTCCGTAAGTGGCAGTCTCACCCGCTCGACGCTCGATAGCTAGGTCAGTTTAGTTTGCGGAAGACTTGGAAAGTCAGCTGTCACTTGGTCCCGGTGTAAATAAATTAAATATTTATAAATAAATTTAATATATAAAAATTTATTTATATTTATTTAATATATATTAAAATTAATTAATAAATAAATTTAAACCGTTTGATAAATTAAATAAATAAATTTAAATATATATATATATGTTTGATTATTAATACTCGTAAATATTATTCATAAATAAAATCATTTAAAAATTATTTATAAATTTATTTATATTAATTTATAAATAAGAATAAAAATATTAAAAAATTAAGTAAATAAATAAACTTATTTAAAAACTTAATAATATTTAAATAATCCAAATTTAAATAAATTTGATTCAAACTTGAATCGAATTTGATTAAAAAGCTGATACTCATTAAATAAAATCAAGTTCAATTAAACTCAAGCCAAATCCAATTAAAAAAAAAATTGAATAGATTTTTTCAATAGTTTGATTAATTTTAAACTCGACTTGATTAAATTTGTTTATCTTATAAAATAAATTTGAATATTGTAAAACTCGAACGCGAGGTAGATTTTTATAATGGAAAAAAATTGAAAGAGTATTTTTTTTCTTCCTTTTTATAATATTATAATTATTTTAAAATAATTTTTATTTTGATTAACTTAATAAAAAGTATTTTGACATAATAATATTCAGAATTTAACATCCAGTCGTTATCATATAACAAGTAATTTTAAAATGCTTTTAACCGTTTTGATAAAGTTCAAGTAATTTCAATCAATCTGATAAAGAATAAATTTAATATAATAAGTAAAATAAAAATAGTCAATTTTCAACGGTGATTACTAAATAGCAGATATTATATTTAGAATAAGAGTTATTTTTTATTATTTAAAAAAAAACTTTTTTTGGGGGGGGGGGACCCATTTACGAGCATCCTTTACATTAAAATAGGCGAATTTAAGAACTTCGAGTGGTATTTTTTAAAAAGTTTGTTTTAATGGTGGGTCATCCAGAAGGGGAAGGGGCCCCCCTGAAGGAAGCTGGTTGCCTGGTTCCAGTTCCCTCCTCCCACAGGACGCTGCTCCTCCGCAAAGCAGCAGTAGAAGTGATGGAGAAAAGGGAAGGGGGGCAAGCGAAGTGTCAAATCAGCTGCGAACAGACAACGGTTGCAATGGAGCGGGGCTTCTCCCACCGACCACCACCTCAACCGATTCGGTGGATCTTCCCAGAGCCCCACTGGGAGAGCGAGGTCTCCTCCCGCACGACAGCATCAACTAAAGGCCCTCCCTCCGGAGCATGGAGCATCATTATTGATGGGTGGGCCGAGGGGGGAGCGTGCGAGGGTCCCATGGACGGAGAGTTCCCTGTTCCAAAGGCCTGTTGCTTAGGGTGGTGCGGGGCATCCTCTCTCTCTCTCTCTCTCTCATTTCACCAAAACTACCGTATTGCCGCTGTTACAAACTAATTTCTAGGACCACATTTGCTGTTTAACTTGTACGCTAGTACTGTTACTATGGCTTTTCACCGCCAATTCCTGGCAGTTACAGTAGTTATGAACGTGCAATTACCTTGATCGCCATTTTCGTGTGTCCGTAAACACATCGTCATTGTCTTATTTTGACGTTGGACGACGCAACTGCACGAGGGACCACGTGGTCTTCAGCCCGCCATCGTCTGTCTCTGTCTCTCTCTCTCTAATAATTGCAGGCAGAGATGGAAAACCGATTCAAATACTAATGATCAATCTCGACCATTCTTGCTGCTCGTCGTTGTTGTTGTTTATTAGATTGTATTGCTAGGATGGTTGGATACAGATGGATCTCTGAGCAGAAATGATTGATGCTCAGTCAGACTTGCTTTTGTCCATTACTTGTTGGATGATTTGCATAGCCATTAGTACAGCAAGCTCACGTTTTGATGATTGGTTCTTCATGCACGGTGGATGAAGGCAGGCAGGCAGAGACGATGAAGAATGTTTTGTTTGTTTGTTTGTTTGTCATGACTTAGTTAGTTTGAACTTTGAAGACATGCATAGATAATAGACTGCCATGCGCATGCACATTCCCTTCATCATTACCTTGCCGAGCCTATGCATCATGCAGCAGCGCCTGTTTGGCTAAATTTCTCACCTGCGCCGGTGGAAGGTGAAAGCAGGGTGGGAATAATGCCAACAGTGGAAAAAAGTTGAAAGTGAGGGATTGGTCTCGTGAGCTGTGGCGCCAGATTAATAATAACATCTACGTTGATGCTTTCGAGAGAAGCCGGCCGTTTTCGGCTAGGCCTCGGTCTCCGTCGCCGGCTCTGCCGCTGTCTCCAACCCCGAGATTCCATCCTCGGAGAACACAGGCATGGCGTGTTTATGCGAAGGAATAATAAAGAAAACCTGGGAAAAAGCTTTACGGGCACTGTTCTCTGTGTACATTTAAGAAAAAGAAAATCCTTAAGGGGGAGCGTATTTTTTCATCTTTATTTTCCAAAAAATAAAAAAATGTTTTTTAAAAAATTAAAAAATAAGAAATAATCGTTTTCTATTTTTATTTTCATTTTTTAAAAAATAAAAAAGTGTTTTCTGAAAAACTGAAAAATAAAAAAAATTCGTTTTCTGTTTCCTATAAAAAGAGAAAATAAAAATAAAAAATAAAAAAATTTCTACGAATCAAACACTCTCTTAGATTTTTTTTTTTTTCTCTCTGAGATTTGGCGGCCTTGGATTCATTATGGAAGATTTGTTTAAAACGACGATCAGAGCTCCTGCACCGGTGCTCTCCTCGCTCTTCTGAAGCTTCTGCGACTCCCTAGGCGCTTGCCTTTGTAAAAAAGGTGGGCATCTATCTTCTTGTCCTTTGTTATCCTCTCCTCTCATTATTATAATTATCAGTGATCTCGCTCCCCACCAAAGCAGCTGGAGTGTCAGGTAGAAGTATCAAGCTACCTTCACATCCTTCTATCCATTCCATCTTCCCCATCCCATTCCATGTATAGCTGTCAGCCTGCCCCTCCCCATCTGAACTCCATGTGAGACAGCTCTTTGCAGACGCAGGTATTGTAGGTTTTACAGTGGGAGCGATAGAGAAAAAAAGAGCGAGGTAAGTTTGCTTTCCGAGAAAGAGGAAGCAGATCTATCATAGGCCTCTTCTGAAGAGACAGATCGGCCTCTTCTTCATGCTTCCAGCAAACAAACTCAAGAAAAATCCTTCCTAAACCCACTTCATCATAGCACATCCCAGAGCCACATAAAAGGCCGACCTTCAAAGAATATAGAGAGAAAGCAGAGCCATTTGCTTCCTCTTCACTCTTAGTGTGTCTCCTCCATGGATGCCCATCTATGGGGAAACCGGCAGCAGTCAGAACATCAGCCTTCTGCAGGGCACGCAAAGCTCCAGCACTTGGATCAGCAGCAGTCACATGCCTCTGCGCTCGCTCTGCTTGCGCCTGAGCCCAACAGCAGCCTCAACAAGGGTACCTTCGCAAGCCAGACTCCCCTGTTTCCGCTTCCAAGTAAATGCTTCTCTCCGCCTATCGCTTTTCAAATACTTGCCAGTTGGTTCATCTGACTCTTAACTACTCTTTTACGCTCGCTTCCTGTGGCTTGTGAGAATGCAGACGTAGGTTATTTCACTTTGGCGCAATGGCAGGAGCTCGAGTTGCAAGCTTTGATCTACAAGTACATGTTATCTGGGGTTTCTGTTCCCATGGAGCTTATTCTACCCATCAAAAGGAGCCTTCTCGGTGCATCTCCCGACTTCCACTACCCTGGGTTCTATCGCCATCTCCAGCCATCCTGTAACTGCTCTGTCTTTCTCGTATTCTAGTCCTGCACTTTCTCGGTGGGTTAACCTTGACATATCTCATGGTTCCCTATCGTGTAACTACCTCTGCAAAATCCCTCTAGTCGATTGCATTTGGATTTCGTTCTGATGTTTCTTTTCTTCAAATGCATTCCCTTTTAGTTTCAGTGTTACAAGCGGGCTACTGGGGGAAATGCACCATAGATCCTGAGCCAGGAAGATGCAGGCGGACAGATGGGAAGAAGTGGAGATGCTCGAGAGAAGTTGTGGTCGGTCAAAAGTATTGTGAGCGTCATGTTCACCGTGGCCGAAACCGTTCAAGAAAGCATGTGGAAGTCCCCACGCCATCTTCCAACAGTAGTTCTAAAAGTGGCCTTTGCTCGTCTTCAGTATTATTGGCTCAAGAGAATCATTGCGACCTACCTAGATCTTTGGCCACGCTGAATACACATTCTCTGGAACAGAGGTAACATCTGAAACTTCTGCTAGAAATTTGCATGGCGTGCCGGAATAAGTGATGTTCGGTGTTTATTCAAAATTATAGTCGGTGTACTTGTAGTTAGCCTTTTCCTTTCACAAGCTGAGCTCGTCGTCGATGATGAGAGAGATCTCTCTCGGGTAATCGATAAGGAATGTTCTCCGACAAGGAATACTTTCTTTCCAACATGGAATGTTCTTCGAGTCATTCTGCTTCTTTAGTTTTATATAAGTTCATAAACTCAAGACTCCTAATAGATTGAGAGGACTTCCAGGACACTAAACACATAACCTCTCATGGATTTTGAGTATTTCGCATTGAATATCTAGTTTACTCGTATGCTTGCTCAACGTATCGCATCTGCAATAGCCTTTCTTGCAGACAATCAAGCATAAAAACTGTCGAAAAGAATCTTCAAAGCGATTGCCTAAACTTCTACCTCAAGGATCTTCAAGACAACAAAGCTGAAGGCTACGTGCTCCAGAGTTTCTTGGACGAGTGGCCGAAATCCCAACGAGAGAACACCGACAGCAACAACTACACTGTCCATCCTGCTTCGACCACCCACCTCTCTATTTCAGCTCCTGGGAATCAATCATCAGATTTCTCTCTGAAACTTTCCACCGGAAATCCTGAGAAGCCATTACAAGATGACAACAATGGCTGCGAAATACAGATGTTGGCTCAACCTAGCAACAAGGGGACCGGATGGGTCAGCTATGGGACAGCATCTATGGGTGGTCCGCTGGCTGAGGCACTCCGTTCGTCAGCCTCAACTCACTCGCCGACTAGTGTGCTCCACGGTTCAAATGGATCAATATCCGAAATCAGTAGCATTAGCCCTTGAGAAGGTTTGCTAGATCTATGGCTATACATTTCATGATTTGGTAACTTGTCCTATTTCTATCCAGTTTTACATGTGTCATCCTCTGTTGAGTCTTCTGGTTTGCATGCATCTTTAGATTTGGTTTTCTGAGTTGTTTCAGTCTGGAGGATGGTTATCTGGAAAGTCATTTTTCTGTATCTGGTGTAAAAGGGAAGTGGTTTTTCTGACTGTTAATTGACATGCTCTTAGTTACGTTGTTGATGCTGAATTTTGTTTTTTTTTAATCATAGTTTGATTTGGGACAATAGATTCTGGGTTTTTGTCTGTCTAAGTACTGCATGAGGGTATATATACTATTCTCTGGGTGAATTCCCTAGCAAATTCAACGTAGAGTCAGCAATGATGCATTATTGTCTTCAGTTGTATGGGGACGAGTTTAGTCCCATTCTACACTACCAGCTCACTTCATACTGTTCTTATTACCTTAATTTGTTTGACGTACAATTTATCAGTGAGATTCATTCTACGTGTCCCCACTGATCTGGTCCAGTAAGATACTGACGGTCGAACTCTTTTGATCGGCTGAGTATATAATAGACCTGTTTTTGATATGTCGAGTAGCAGTCAGATTGTCTCAGAAGATTGAGTGTCCTTAGATCGGCCTTTGTGAGGTGTTTCAAATCCTACGGATGAAAAGGAAATCGAAAAGTAGCTTGACTAAGTGCAATTTCACGTTGGGTCTCTACAAGATAAGTGGACCACAAGTGGATCAATAAGTTCCAAAATGTTAATACACATAAGCTACGAGATAAGTGAACTGCAAGTGGATCAATAAGCACCGGGAAGATGACACTTTATGTAAGATTGTATCCCAAAAGAATAACGCTTAAACCTAATCCAATGGTTATGTGTGCCCCTCTACCAGTGTGTGAAATGGAATGTCGTAAATAACAAAATAATAGCATGAGAAAAAAAATGTGCAACTTCGTGAGAGAAGAAAGAAATGGCACACCATTCCATCATTTTTCTCCTTGCCATTAATTCCTACCGGCCTAAATTTTCTAAGCGAGCATTCTCTGGTACAAGGAGATAAAGATCGACTCAAACAGTGTTTCCTATGCTTACTGGTGTGGTCAGAATCTGCCGATTCCTCAAATCTTTGGGGACGAAGCTTCTTAGATAGATAACACGGCATCAGAGACTTCATCGAGGTCACTCGGCTAGATACCTTCCGATGTTTAAATCACCGTAGGATCTAAGAAAAATCATAAAGTAGAATATGAGAAGACTTGCACTCTGTTTGCTTACTTAGAAGTTAGAAGGAAGAAAATAGAAGGAAAGACTTCCGTGAAAAAAAATTCTACGTTTACGTTAAAAAAAAAAACTATTTTCTTTTCTTTTATTTACTGAATTGTTATTGTCTCATCAAGTAAGGAGGGACGACGAACGACGATGGTGATTGTCCTAATCACAAGTGAATAATTTTTTTTTTTTTTAATTTCATTTATTTTCTTTCCTCCTCTTTGATTCTTTATTTTTTAGAGAAATCTTTTTCGACAATTTAACAAGGACACACCTCATTTCTTTTTTACCCCTATATCAAGTTGATTGAAAAAAATATGGTGCTGAAAATTATATTCTCAGAAATACAGTGGTGCTGAAATTTAAATTTTCAGCACTACGTATAATATCAAACTCGTCTAAAAAAAGATAGTGTTATAAATTAAATTTTCAGAAATACAGTGATCCTGAAAATTTTATATTGGAATAACAATAATGTCACGTGGCTATATGGTACAAAAGATTGAAATTCGTAAATCTAGCGACTCCTATCAGTCAGTCTCTAAACCATCATAAGAGAGGTAAATTACGATAGATTTTTGGTCCTTAAGACTAATAATCAACTTATGGAAGGACGTCACTCTCGTATTTACGAATAATTGACTCATTGTCCTATGATACAATATGTACGTATAGTTATATGCATGTACTCGGAAAAAATTGTATGTATACAATCGGAAAAAAAAATCATATTATAAGTCTAAGTCTCTCTCAAAAATCTTAGATGTCATCAATAATGATCGGTTAAAATTTGTATACATTGAATTATTCGTATTATAAATAATTAATAAATACAGATGCCTTGTCATTTAAAAATAATAATGATACAACAAAATACAATGTCATGAGCTAGCACTAACAGATGTCATGCTTCCATAATAATCCTTAGGTACCACGTTTGAGGGCGTCCAAGTGTTATAGTTTGGTTGTTCGACTGTATACGATGCATAATAATCGTGTGCTTGACGCTTTGATCACCGAATTCGGTTGGAATAATTTGATGAAGCGGACATGACAATATGATTGTGCGGTGGCGAAACCGTCGGGATCCGCGGACTCGGTTTCGGAATCCGGTGAATCTGAAAATCGCATAAAAAAATACTATGTGTTCCCCAATCGATATTTTGATTCGACGATTAAGATGATATTGTGCACGAGTCACATAGTATAAGGTCTGTAGCAGATCAACTCTCATAGTTTGGTATAACTAAAGAAACCAAAAGATAAAAAATAAAATAAAAAACTTGATTTCTAATCAAGTCGCATGCAGTGGACATAAGACGCCTTAATAAAATGCGTTCAAAGGGTATCTCATCGTAGTTCTATCCATCAACTACTTAATTTGTTATTAATAAATAATTAATTCAACGCATTTTCCCCGAAGACAATTATCTGTTGTAGACCTGGTCACGGTCCGGGTTCGGTCCGGGTCCGGATCAAAACCGTCGGATTCGGGTTGACAAAATACCGATTAATCGCACGCTCGTGGCGATTCGGTCGAGTCATGGAGCGGCGGTTCGGTCACGGGTCTGGAGTCGGGTCCGAGTCGACCTGCTGTGCTCGGTCCGACCGACCGGACACGCCGTCGCGACAGGCGTGTCATGTATAACGGAAAGCAACGACAGGCGTGTCGGTGCGCGCCGTCTTTCGGCCAAATTTTTTTTTAAATGTCAATTTTTTGTTTCGGTTCGGTTTTTAAAAATCGGGCCGGACTTTAATAAATGCGTCCGGTCGATCATCAAACGTTGACGTTAGCGGACCGTTGACCGCGGTCCGATTGGTCAACGCATTTTCCGGACCTTAGAGTCTAATCTGTTGCTAATGTCCTTCAAATGAAAATGGATGGCCAATTCATATATCTCTGGACAGCAATGATTATTAGGCTACCATTTTATTCGATATAATTTTAAAATTATAATATAATATAATCTAAATTACAAAATATAATAAAATATTATGAATTACAATACCAAATCCATTTAATCTGATTCAAAAATTTAAATGTCAAATATACTTTAATTTAGTCTTAGCTCTGGTCCTTTCAATGACTGACGATCGACTATTGGCATTTGGAGATCGACAATCGATGGCCTACAATCATAGATGACGACTGACGAACGACGAACGACAGTCGACAATTAGAAACCGACGATGGAGATCACAAACGATCGACTAAGATTTTAATTATATTCGAATGAAATTAAAAAAATATTTTCATCATTTTATAATAATATGAATTACACATCGAACAAAAAAATATAATTACTTATAATCAAAGATTACATATTCAGATATAATATAAATTTAATTATATTACTCCTTATCGAATATAAGTCAGAACAAGTGTTCTGCTTCATCCTTGAATAGTCGAGAGTTCGAACTGCAAATTGATATTACATAGAATATATATCTACGAGGAATAATATAATTTGGCATGAAGATTCATCATCTGGCCTTTCATCCTTGCATTTCTTCGAGAATTACAAACTGATTTAGATAGAGCAAAAGAAGGCAAAATCAAAAACGTATCAGACACCAACGAACTAACTCAATTATATATATCCCACCCCACAACAAATTAAATTAATGATTGAAGTAATCACCTTCTTAGAGGCTCCTTCAATCTCCACCTCTCATATGCACTGCTCAATATATCCTCTGCGATATGGGTAACGAATTATTTTCGTGAAGTACGTACGAGGATACCAGATTTTATAGAAAATAAAATATCGTTTATAGTTAATATCATATCTATTTGCAACGTATAGAGATTGATTAGATTGACCTCATTTTGCTATATCTGTAGAATTGAGAATCTGTCCAACTAATTTCTTATCATCCGTCAGCGCTAAAGAGAGGTAAATCACGGAGGAGACAAAGTCTCTTGACGATAGTAAAATATGGAAGAGATCCATCCGTCTCGAGAGATTTTAGACTCATTCAATAATCAACCTTATCCATTCTATAAATAATCCCCTATTTTACCATCACGTCATTTCGTGGAGACTCATTTTGTTATATCAAATCTCAGATAGATTGTCAAAACCAGAATTATTTCAAATCTATAAGGGTTCAAAAATGTATAAAAAGAGAGCTGCAAGGAAAGTGGAGAAAGAAAGATGTATAAAATGGAGAGAATAGAAAATTTAGATATTATTTGATTCTTATATTTCCCTCTTATTTTATATAGGAAGAGAAAAATATATTTTTTTATTTTTGACATGGCATGGATATATAATATGGAAATGTGATTTTCTAGAAAAAATCACAGAGACATGACTCTTAAAAAAAATCACATAGATATGATTTCATGAAAGAGATCGTATATGTATATATAGACATAGCTTCGTGGAGGATATCATAGAGATGTGCAATCTAATTGTCAAATTGAACTCGAAAGGTCATTTGTCGAATTGAACTCATATGGTCGTCTAAACTTGAGAGATCAAATAACTGAATTGAACTTGGATAGGAGATCAGATCGATCTGAACTAAAGAGATCGAACATGAATTTGAGTGAGCTTGAAAGAACTTAAATTAACTCACACTCTATTTAAATTCCATATCAAAATCAAATCTTATCGTCCGACCCATATCCATGCCATCGAACTCCCTTAAATAGAAGGGTGTGAGTCTGTCGGACCCCCCTTTAAAATAAGAAAATACGATCTTACAAAGGTGATATGAATTTTTTTTAGAGAAGATTTAGAGTTTTTTTCTAGATTCAAATGATCTCCATATATTTTGACCGAATCAGTTAAGTAGAATCTGTAATTAGTCTAAAAAGTCCATCGTGATTCCTTTCTACGATGGTTTGGTAGTAAATTATTAGGTTATCGATTCTAACCTTTTACACAAATAAAATCCTTTGTAATTTTTTTTTTTCATAATAATCGTGAAATATATCGACAGAGAGACTGTTGGATTGATCGTTCCAACGTAAGTGGGAAAAAAAATTATATTTTCTTCCACCGCGTCAACAATTTGAAGGAGGAAGACGACCTCGATCATGATAGCCGATGGTTCCAGCGAAGTCGATCTTAAACTTGGTCTCTGTTCCCTGCTTCCTCAAAAGATCGGCGAACACGGCCTCAGCGGCGGGGCTACGGCAGATGCTCCCTGACAAGAGACCATCCAAGAGATGAGAACTGACCGACATTTTCCTTCGACGAGAGAGGAGCTAGAACTTAGAAGGGAATACCGGGGCAAATAAAGACGAGCGAAAACGGATTTTCTTGCGCTTCTTCAGCCACGGATTCGACTGCCGGCCGGGACTGGCCTCCTCGACAGGAGCGGGGAAGAGGAGTCGAGGGCGGCGATCGGAGGAGAGAGAGAGTCGAAAGGCGATCGAAGTGATGGGTTTCTGTTGCGGCAGGAGATGATCGAGTTTAACGGCAAGAAGGGGAGACCCAGTGGGATGGAAAAATGGTAAATTTGGTGCTATTGCTTCGGAGCTAGCGGAGCAGGCGACTCATTCCGAAGAAGGCGGGACTCGCCGGGGAGCGCCGGAAGCAAGAAGAAGACGATGCGGGTGAAAAAAAAAAACAGAAGAGTTACGTGGGGTCGGTTTGCGTGGCCCACAAATCACAAGGGTGTGGGTCCAACCGACGAGGTCCAGATTATGATCTTCCCTTCCCATGAGTCAGGCACAACCAACCTTAAATGGGCCGCCCACAGTAGAATCGCCGGCGGCCGCCGCCGGCGATTCTACTGCTCGTCATACGGTGATTTTTCTCTGACAAAACATAGCACAACGCGAGAAAAAAAAAAATTGAACTCCTCCATTTTTAGAATCAATCGGAAAAATACAATGCGAGATTAACCATCGACCTTCGACTCTATCGATGGGATATAAATAAAGCACAAACTTGCACTGGAACAAATGAAAGGGCAGCCAGCGCACCTGGTTTTCTGCGTCTGGAATCTGCTGCTGCTTCTCCCTCAGCCGCCTCCTCTGCTTCCTGTTCCTGCTTCGAGATTAAGCTGCTCCAGAAATTCCAATGGCGTCGAGGTTTGCGCCTCCGTCCTCCTGATCGTGGCGCTGGTCAGGTTCTCGTGCGAAAACCCATACATCCGCAGCACCTGGTTATCTGCAAAATTGAAAGCTCTCTCCATGCCGTTCAGGCACCTCTCCACCGGGTAGTCGCCGTGGCTTCCGCAAGGCTTGCAGCCCACAAAATGCGTCACGAACGGCCATCTTCCGTCCCCCAAGCCGGGGTGGTGCTTCTCCATCATCTCTTCGTACCTGTCCACCAAACCAACCCAGTACCCATGCAAATAGTAGGAGTTCTCGATGTACACCTTCTCGCCCCATCTTTCGTGTTGCCGTAGTAACAAGTATATGAGCGCCGACTGGTCGTCGGCCTCGAACGCTGGCCGGTCCTCCAGATTGGCCGTCAGCATCTTGCCGGCCTCGTCGCGAATGCGGCCTTTTGGCCCCATGGGCGCCCACGCATCCAGCAATTCCAGACTCCACTGGCAATTGCGCAGCAAGAAGCTGCCGGTGCTGAGGCCAATCCAGGAATGCTTCTCGAAAATTAGGTGGGGTTGGCCGGGAACGACGAGATTGTGGGCGGCGTAGTGGTGGAGAGGGATTTCGAAGGCCATGTCGGTGAAGAGGGCATCGCTGTCCATCCACCAGAACCACTCCACCTCCGGGTGGGACAGCATCAACCGCCGAATCAATGGGAGCTTGGCCCAATCCCCGGCGAGCTCGTGGTCGAGGTGCGCCGTGTTGTAGACGATCTCGATCCCGTGGAGGCGGCAATAGTCGATCTTGTTCTTGGTCCCTTTCAGAAGGTAGTGGTCGCCCATGGGGTTCTCGCAGGGATTGGGCATCGATCCAGTGACGAGGAGGATCCGCGGCTTCCCGTCGCGGCGCCAACTTGGGAACCCCGGGTTCTGGTCCAGCCACCTCCGCCTCTGGTCGTCCCAGTCCGAGATCTTGGGTCCTAGGGAGAACTTGGACGCAAAGACGGAGAGAGCCGCTACGGCATCTTCGGCGGAGGCATAGTTGAGGGTGGCGAAGGAGAAGTCAACTCCGGCAGAGGAGTCGTCCTCATCTTCGGGTTCGTGGTCGGAGCGTATCTCACGGAGGATTCGATCGATGTCTTCGACGACCTTATGATCCTCAACGGCATCTCCTACGGGGCGGGAGACATCTCCGCCGGCGCCGAGGAGGTTGCCAAAGTCGAAAGTGCCGCGGAGGACGAGGACGGTGATCACTCCGCATAAGACAGTGATCTTGAGATTGTTCAGCGTCTTGCGGATATGGCGGCGACGCGGGAGGCGGGAGCGATCCCTCATCGCCGACGGCGGCGCACGGCGGGGGGTCAACCGATGAAAGTGCTACGGCCTCGTTTCGATCTCGCCGGAAGGCCGCCTCGCGGATGGCTTCGATAATGACTTATTTCCCGTGTTCGATCGAAGACATCAAACAGGAAAACCACTGCTAATCTGCTATCGTCCGAAAGCACCAGTGGCCTCATTTCTTATACGCTGCTGTCGCTTACCGAACAGCTCATCTTACTATTATTATATAATGGACGATCAATAGATAGTGTCGAGTAGTGCTTGGCATCGAATAGAGAACTCCTTCAACTACGTGGGGAGGGAGTCGTTTGTTATGCTACGACGCTTGGTCCTTCAAAATTATCGTTTACTGTTTTGTATGCGATTTTTTATATTTGATTTTTTTTAAAAAAATAAAAATAAAATTCACGACTGTAATTTTTTTTTTCATGTATTATATATATAGAAATATTATCCTATATAATTCGTTTATATATTTATTATCTATCGTTTCATCATCTAAGATTTAAAAATTAAATTATAATATTTATTCAATCAAATGATAAATAATAAAAAATATTTATTAATACCATAGTTAAATTATTGTATAAGTGATCATTCCTTCCTCTATAGATACTCTTTTTATAGTTAATATTGCTTTTCGAAAAAATTAAAATCATTTTTATAATTATCAAACTAATGGGGCTTCTTGACTGAATCCATTTGAATCAAAACCAAATAAATCACACCAAATCAAAGCAACCGATAAGGTACAGTTATTCAATTCGATGACGAATTTAAAAAAAAAAATTTATTTAGATAATTTTGAGATCCAAAAGTTTACAAATATTAAATCATCATTTAAGAATAAAGCTGTGAAGTCTGAACTAAACCGTAAAAAAAAACTAAAAATACTTTTTTTGATTTATCCTTAATGGCCGGAGAGACAATTTAAACTCCGACCTTACCCGATTCAATTATTGATAAGACATTTTGAAAATCCATAAAACAGAATCAATCACTCTTAAAGATTAATCGGTTAAAAAAAATAAAGTGCAAAATAATTTGATATTTCCGAGTGTTTAATTAAATCTATATCGAACAAATCTAATAAATTTTTTAATTTTCGATAAATTAATTAATTTTTTATCGATTTAATTTTTAATTAAAAATTCGATCCACTCGATTAATTAAAAAAAAAAATCGATTCAATAGCTCACCCCCAAGTGATGTGTAATTTTGGCAACAACAATCCAGCTAAAGCTTCAAATTCACTTGAATATATGTTTAAACACAATGGTCCGAAGAGCAGAAATAGAGTCAAACAGATAATAAGTTGATTACGGAAGCTAAACAGGAGTGGCAGAACATATTCCCTTCATCCTCTAGTTATGCTTGTTGCTCTCGTAGGCTTGGATTCTCTGCTCAAGCTGCACAGAGATAACCAAATTACTTCTATGTTAATGACGCCATGAATCGGAGGTTAGTAATATCGACGACACAAAAGATATACTCAATATCAAGTTAAGGATGCACAACTACTGCTGAACTAACAAATATAGAACTGAGTCCTGCTGATTTCTATGGAAAATAATGATTTTTTTCTCCCTGGCATTCGGCGATATATCTTATTCGACATTAGTTATATGGTCGTCCAATGGTGTAGTTTATTCGGATAGATATAAATGCGAACGAACCAGTGAACAGCTACTAAGTAAGCAAGGCATAAATCACCAGAAAAGCTATATAAAAATCATAAACCTAGAAACTGCAAATCAGAACTATAAACCTTTATCTTAAAAGATACCTGCAACACGGTCCCAAGTTTGTCCTTCAAACGAAAATACTCGCGCTCCATGGCATTCAAGGCACTGAGACACCTGGTACAAGAAACTCTGTCACGATACATGTAGTCAAGTAAAGGTCATTGAAATGCTAATCCTGTTGCAGCAGAATAACAGAGAAACACCACAAGTTAGCAATTTTATTAAAAGAGCTCCAGTTAGCCTCTAAAATTTCATTTCAATGAACAAGATGACTTGGAAGTTGTTATACATTTACACAATTTTGATATGCTAAGCGACGATACGTACCCTTCTTTATTATCCTCCTCGTAGAACTGACGGAAGTGGATGCAGGCTAATTTTACATTATTCGCACCGACACTGCAAAAAAAGAATGTTAACAATGATCAACGCTAAAAAAGAATGAGCTACTAGAGCTAGATTAAATATCTTTAGTTTTTTCCTGATCACATGGTCAAACCATCAACCCGAACTTGTCCCAATTATTTGGGGTGGCTAGGATCTTACCCTTCATTTATGTTATGTTATCTACGAACATGCATACATAACAGAACATAAAAGTGGCACATATGCACAAACTTATCCATATGGTTTGAACAAAGAAGATTTGGTAACTGCAATTCAGACAGTTTATCATTATCATAGATGCAATGTATGAGAAACATTACCAGTTTAATGGAACTTAGCGACGAGAATGGAGCAGTATACATTGGTATCGACATTATGCATAACAAAATTGCAATTAACAGCATTTTGAAGAACTTTTCATCCACACATTATTTCCATGAGAAGTTCAGCAATACTAAGACTTTTCGCAATACTGTGAAATTACCGATCAAGAAAAAAAAAATATTTTTGAGACGCTTAATCATCATGAAGGAGAACATTATCTTAAACTTTTTCCAAAAATTGAAATTTAAAATCATGTCCTTGAATTTGAAATTTAGGTTTCAACACGGACATTTTATTTTGAATGATCAAATCCTTTGGATGGCCATAGCATCACAAGTCAGACTAGGTTTATTTTATTTTTTCCATATTTTGATGCTAACATTGAATTCAATCCTTCATTATTTTCCAACTTCCGAGCATTTCAAATTCAACCATTGAAGTCCACATTTATGACAACAAAAGAACTGCTAAAATTTACTGATGAGACTATGTAACACAGTGACTAGCCAACTAAAATCTCTGTAACTCCTAGAATGCCAAAGTTCATTCCTCCCGTTCTGCATCAATCACATGCTAAATAGTTGTATTAGATAAAAAATTGAAAACTACGGAATGTGTCAGCGGACTTTGCCACAATCAGTGGGAAAAGGTACGGAATGTGTCAGCGGACTTTGCCACAATCAGTGGGAAAAGGGGGGGGAAAAACTAGCACCAGACACCACTTAATCTTTTAAGATATTTACCAGAAAACTTTTTGGTATTTCTTTTTGTGGGTTAAATACAAGACGAGCTAGTAAAAAAGGAAATCGTTTGCCAATACAACAAGCAAACGTGAAATGATTCATGAAGCATGTTAAGTTCAATGCAAATAGTCGCTTAGTGGGCAAGCTCCTGCCAAGCTGCATATTTCAATGTGATTCTTGTCGCTCAATTTTGGTATTTTGTTGGATTTTTAACTGCTGCTCCATTTTTGTCATTTCATCAACTAGAAGGGCAAAAAGTGTGGATTTATAACTAAGCAAAACAACAGCTGATATAGGGATTATGGTTAGATTCAAACTCTCAGGATTCTGGGAGGGAGTCACACAATGTCCCACTTAGATGAGTCTACATATCAACTCACCAAAAAGGGTATTACCCTACGACTTCTGTTGGACATAGTTCGTGAAATTCATTCTACCATACAAATTATGACGTTACAGCTACATGTCTACTAAAGCATGATATGGGTTAACATTATGCCAGCATGTCATTAATGGACAAGTTGACAGACCACTGATTGCCACTTGTGAAAACCATAAAAATAAATTCTTCAGTGATGGTTATTAGGCCCAGTTACTTATAATTATCGCACATTATATGGAAAACATGAGCAAATTCTGCATGTTTACACATCAAGGGAGAGCACATTGACTGGTCAACCTCATCCATTTAAACCAACACGCATATATACTTGCCGGTGAGCTGCATAGATGGCACAGGCCAGCAGGGCACAGGAGTTGGTGCAACACTTGATGCCAACATAGACACATTCATTGCCTATCAGAGGAGAGAGAGAGACTCTGTGCAGGCACTAGACAGCGAGCATGAGAGAGAAAAGAGAGAGAATGAGAGAAGTGATTTACATACTTGTTGGTGACCTGTGTTAATGATGCAGGCCAGCAAGGCACGAGACTTAGGGTAACAGTGGGCACCAACATAGACACAGAAGTTGCCTGTCAGAGGAGAGGCACCATCCAGAGGGAGAATGTGAGAGAGAAGTGGTCATTGTGTCAGCGTTGCTATTCAACCACTTCGAACAAAGCACCATGTTTTCATTGTCAAGGAGAGGGAGCCAAAGAGGGTTGTAGTTTCAAAAGGGTCAAACTCTTCTACAATACTACAACCCCCTCGACCCTCCTCATTTATAGCCCAAAAAGGCAATGGAGAAAGGTTAGCATCAGAAAAAATACACAATAATTATGAATTAATGGTTTGCTGTTTAAATAGGAAACCCTACTGTTGCTACCTCACTCTATAAGTTTTGGCTTTTCCAAAACTAAAAAATATTGAGTTACTTATATTTACGTGAAAACTAAATACTCAAAAATCTTACCTGGTAGAAGAATAATTAAGGATCATATGCTTGCTTGTGTTGTATCATGTGGGTAACATCGAAATTTTAATGTTAAGAACTATGGCTTTGGTGGAGTGATTAGACAATTAAGATGCATCGGTGGTTGATAGTGGGAAATATCCAGTAACTCAGACCCCATCGACTGCTTCAAGAATGTCATACACTTCAAAAAGTAATGAATACCACCAAATCTTATGCTAAATTAATCCTTTTCTCCACAATCCATGTCAGGTATTTCTCAGCACTTTTCTTCCTAAGTTTATATCCTTGCTTGGATTTTCTATCTCGGATGCTGATAATCCCTTCCTGTTGACAAAGAAAAATCAAATTGTCTCGTCACTAGCTGAAATATTGTCATCTCTAACGTTGTACATTGTGATTCCTGAGAGAGGAGGAACAATAACAACAATAACAATTAAATTTTATCCCATTAAGTGGAGTCAACTATATGGATCATTCTACGCCATTGGACTTTATCCCCTACTATCATCATCTATACTTAAATAAATTTTATCTTGTTTATTATTACTAACCAAGTCATTTTTTATCTTCCCCTTCCTCGTTTGATATGTGTATTTATCATAGTTTTACATCGCCTAACCAAGTAAATATTCATACCACCTTAAACGTGTCTCTTAGGGTGCGTTTGGTTCAAGTTATAATATAAAACCTTGGTAATGTGATTACTAGGTCAAATTACCAAGGTTATGGGGAATGAAACATTATCAAATATTATTTGGTTTAATCCGAAGTAATGCAATCAAAACTTGTTTGTTTGGAGGTTTTAAAGTATCACCTAATTTAACATTTAACTATATTATCCATTCAATTATAAGATTTCGTTTACTCCGAAACATATTTGGTTATGTTGTGTCGATCGCGACGATCACCTTGTCGTCCAATGAGTTGGCAGCAAACAACCACCGATAATTATGACAATTGCGTCGGCAATTGATGGTGATGGTCGCGATCGACAATCGATGACAGTGGTTGATGCTTGATGACGACGACAATGATTGACATCAACGACAGTCAACGATCGACATTGGCACCAACGACCGATAGCGGCAGCGGCCGACCAACAACCGTCGATGGTGGACGATCGGCGACCAACGGCGGCAGCCGACCGACAATCATCGGCGGCAGCCGACCGACGACCGTCGACCGGCGACCAACAGTGGCGATTGACCGGCGACCGCGTGGTGGCGGTTGACCTGCGGTCGACCGACGGCCGGCCAATGATCGGCCAAACAATGGCGATCGTGGCCGATAATGACCGGCTAGATTATTATTTGATAAATTGATAAGGATAGTTTTGTCCTAAATGGTAAAAATCAGAGGGTATTTTTGGAGAAAAAAATCTATAACCAAGGGAATCAAGAAAAACCAAGCTTCTTGGAGGTTTTTCAATTCCCCTATGCATAACCCTTTTGCTGACGTAGCATGACGTGTCGAGCATCCATCATGACTTGGTAATCGTTCAAATCCTAAACCAAATAAGATTTTTATTGATAACCTTAAATGGATAACCAAGGTTATCAATAATAACCCCAAATCAAATGCATCCTTAGAGTTTTCCCTCAATAGATTCAACTCTGACATTTTCTCTAATGTTCTCATTTCTTATTCTACTTATCATCGTGTCCACACACATCCATCATAACATCCTCATCTCTACAACTCTCATCTTCTGCTTATGTGTTCAAGTTGTATCCCTATATTAAGTATCATATAACATAGCATATCTAATCGTCATTTTGTAAAACTTCCCTTTAAATTTTAAAGGTATTTTATGATCACATAAAATACTAAACACTCTCTTCCATTTCAATCATCCTGCTTGTATTCTATATAAGACATCTCTCTTAATATTTCCATCGTCTTGCAAAAATGATCCTAAATACTTAAAGCTCTCAGTTCCAGACAACTCGTTATTTCCTATTTTAACACTTGTGTCATTAAGTCTAATATTGTTAAACTTAAATTCTATATATATTCTATCTTAAATATACTAAGCCTAAAACCTTTCACTTCTAGTGTTTCCCGTTAAAATTCTAATTTAACATTTACTCTTTCAAGTGTCTCATCTGTCAAAACAATATCATATGCAAACAACATGCACTACGGTACTGTATCTTGAATGTGTACAATGAGTTCATCTAGATAGAGACTTAGAGTTGATCCTTGATGTAACCCTATCTTTATTGAAGTGTTTTAGTTAATCCATTTGAAGTCTTCACTCTGATCATTACTTTCTCATACATATCCTTAATTAGTTCAATATATGTTACGCTAAAACCTCTCCTTTTTAGAATTCTCCATATAGTTTCTCTTGGAACTCTATCATAAAAAAAAAAAAAAAAATCAATGGATATCATATGTAAATCATGCTTTTGCTCTCTATATTTTTCAATTAGTTATCTAAGAAGATGTATAGCTTATATTGTTAACCTTCCAAACATAAACCCAAATTGATTTTTGATAACTATAATCTCCTTAATTTTTTTCTATTACTCTTTCCTAAGATTTTATGGCATGACTCATTAATTTAATACCTTTATAGTTCGCACAATTTCGTACATCCCCCTTATTCTTATATAAGAGAGTTAGAATACTTACCCTCCATAGATCAGACATTTTTTTGTTTTCAATATCTTGTTAAATAATTTTGTAAATCATTTAATACCTTGTTTCCCTAAGCACTTCTATACTTCTATCAGAATACCATTTGGTTCAACAACTTTTATATTTTACATCCTATTTAAAGCTTGTTCGACTTCTAAAATTTAAATTCTACAATAAAAATTTAAATTTCTATGCTGATTTAACCTATTTAAATTACCTAAGTTGAGTTGGTCACTTAAATGTTTATTAAAAAGTTGATAAAAATTCCTCTTCCACCGCTCTTTTATTTCTCCATCATTTCTTAGTACCCTATTCATTTATCTTTAATATATCTTATTTGGATAAGATTTTTTGTCTTCTTCTCTCTCACTTTAGCTATTCTATAAATGTCTCTTTTCCTTTCTTTTATATCCAATTTTTGGTATAACCATTCAAAAATTTTATTTTTAGCTTCATTCACTGCTTTCTTAGCCTTTTTTTTAACTATTGTATATTTTTTTAAGTTTTTCTCGTTCTTACAAATATATAATTCCTTATAAGTTGTTTGTTTTATCCTTTACTTTCTTCTGTACCTTCTCATTCTGCCATTGAAATTCTTTACTTAGTGGTGCATACCCCTTTGACTCACCGAGTATACTCTTGGTAACTATTTTCAACTTTAATATTATCTTATCCCATATCATATTAAGGTCATCGTATATTTCACCTAATACTTGTACTCCTACACTCTCCTTAAATATGATTTGTTTCCCATCTTTTAACTTTCACCACTTAATTCTAGGAGTTATGTATATTTTTCTTCTATTGATACTATGACTAAGATATATATCCAACACTACTGACCTATATTGGATTGTTAAGCTTTCTCCAAGGATGACCTTACAATTTTTACAAATTTTTTTATCCCTCTTCCTTACCATAACAAAACCAATTTATAATTTATTATTCCCACTTTTGAGCGTGATCATGTGTTCTTCTTTTTTTCTTAAAAAACATATTAGTTAGTATAAAATTATAAGCTATCGCAAAATCCAATATAATTTTACCTTCTTCATTTCTTATTTCAAATCCATAACCCCATACACCCTCTCATATTCCTCATTTTTCACTCCAACATATCATTTAGATCGTCTTCTATTAAAATCATTTCATTTGATGAAATATTTTGTAATAATTCATCTGGGTCATTCCAAAATCTTAATTTGGTATCTTCATCTAATTCTGCTTGAAGTGTATATATACTAATTACTTTCATAGTTTCTTTCTTCATTACTATCTTGAGAGATACAATTCTATCTCATTTCTAACTACTCCTACAACTTCATCGTTTAACGAATTATCTACAATAATACCCACTCCATTTCTTGTTTTACTCTTTCCTATATATCATAACTTAAAATCCGAATTCTCTATCATCTTTGCCTTCTCGCTTACCCATTTTATTTCTTATACACACAAAATACTAATTCTTCTCCTAATTATCGTATCTACTGCTTCCATTACTTTACCAATGAGAATTCCTATGTTTTATGTTTCAAATCTTAGATTATTAGTTTTCCTATTCTATTTGGTTTTACCCAATCTATGGTATGCGAACTTTTGCCTATTTAACGTCACACTCAAGTTCTCATGGAGATATAATGGTCCTTGTCGATAATGTTACAGTTGAACCCTGCAACACAAACTCTTGTATATTGAAGATGTAGCGAGCTTTTCCAAGACGTTACAGTCGGATCTTGCAACGTGTCCTTTTCGAAAAATAACTTAGCATTGACATAATAGTTTAGTGGATTCATGCATTGAATAGAAGTGAAAATAAACGAGACTTAAAATAAAAGGAACTGAACAAGAAAGATCTCACGTGTTTTAACAAGCAAGTGCAAGAACCAGAATAGGAAATAAAATAAGCAGAGAAGGAAATAAAAAAGAAAAACCTCGAGCTACTTCCTTTCAGTTGGTGAACATAAGCATCCACCTTTTGAAAGTCAACAACAGGTTGATTCCTGCAGAATAAAGTTCACAGACAAACATGTGAACATAAAGGCATGCCAAACACAACGTTGAGAGGGCATCTCGGTGGTTACAACATACAGTAATTTTGTCAACTCAGCCAAGATAATCTCTGAATCTTTGCAGAACAAGGTGATCACCTCCGAAACGAAATCAGGATTACTGGCATCCTGCAACATCTGGAGTTGTTGAAATTGCTGGTCCAATAAACCCTGCCAGAAAATCATTTGACCAAAAATTAGAGGTTCCTCCTCATCATTCCATAGGATCCACAGAAAACTTCAGTGACGATGCAAAAGAGAAGAATGCAATCCGCCAAATTTGCGTCTTTTATGTTCAAAACCTAGAGTCCAAAAGAAAAAGGAACGACACGATTAAAAACGGAAGTCAATTCCGAGTCAGTTCAGAGATCCAAAAATGACGGCGACTGCAATATTGGTCGAGAATAACATCACATCAAGAAATATCTGGGAGCAGTGTTCCCAGCTCAAAGGACAGAGGAGAGCGCTCCATAAAACTGAGCTCTTCTACTCCATCCAACTGAAAAGGAAAAAAAAAATTACAGGAAACAACGAGTTAAAAATACGCTCGGACTGGCAACTAAAGCAGCAATTTTTATTTTCCTATTTTTACATTTCAACCTCGGAAAGTAGGAACCCGAAGAAAATAGGAGAGACTCAACTTACCTCCGAGAACATCCAATTCATCAAACTATTGAGTTCCTCCGACGGCGTCATCTCGACGACAAGAGTAGGAACAGAAACCCTAGAAGCCAAACCGGTCGCTGTGACTCGGCCTCAAAACCTTTTCCCAAAAAACGAGTAAGATAGGGCGAGGTTGAGCTATATCGCCTACCCGATCAACGCTGTGGGGAGAGCGACGAAGAAAGTCGAGAAAGGTAGAGATTCTGACTCCAGCGCCCCTCTTTAAGCGATTCTGTTCCGATGAGGAGACAGAGGCCCAAAAGGCTTGTCTTTCCGGTCGGCTGGTGGAGGGGAAGATGCTTGCTTATCTCTTCGCCATTGGAGGAGGAACGGGAAGGAGGCGTGTGGGCAAGGAAGTCTAAGCTTGCGGCGAGCATCTCGGGGCCGATTGCTTTTTTGATTCCGATTGGCGGATTGCGATCCCACGGGGATCGCGGTGGGGGGACTGGGGCTTCCGCCTTCCGCAGAGAAACACATGGAAGCACCCTTTTTTTTCCTCTTTTTTTTTATAAAAAATAATAATAATAAATGAATTTAAAAGGTTTTTAGAAAAATATGCTTTTTTTATAATTTAGATGTCCATTTAAATTTATATATAACTTATGCCCAAGTTATTGATATTATTATTAAAAACTTAATTTAGATTCACCGTGCATTAAATAAATTTAAATAGTTCTAGAAAATCATCAATATAATAATAACATATTTAGAATTATTTACTAAGTGTAAATGTTTCAAAACAATATCAAAAATTATCCTTATTTCAATATTGCAAGGTTTTAATTGATTAGGATTCTGGTAAGCAATAACATGTCATAAAAACTGTTATTTTTAAATTAGTAAAAATCACTGTAATTTGATTAAAATGATTTCAATCTTTATGATAATTTTAATTAAACCTGCTACAACATATAATATATATTCTTTGTCCAAACTACTATCAAGTGTAATCATTTTGATCAAAGCTACTGTAACCTTAATTAATTTGATCAAAAATTATTTATATAGAGTTTTGTTAAAACTGCTGTAATAAAATTGAAAACAACGATATTTCTAATATAAAAATAAGATGAACCTTTTTGAAACCTTTTTCAAAATGCAATAATCTTTCAATGAAAATTAAAAAAAAATCCCTTTTAATTTTTACCCAAATCGATTAAATTACTATTTTAAATGATAAAAAAAAGCTATATAATTATAATTTACTACTAAAAGTCGAACATTCATTAGAGATTTGGAGGCATAATCAAGACGATACTAACAAATTTGAGGGTCTATTAGAAGACTAAAATGGCTTAATGGCTATAATTGAGGTATTTAGTGGAAAGCTGTATAGTTTAGTTTAACATAACAGCCTTTTTAAAAATACATGGAAAAACAGAAAGAAAAAAAAATGTTTAAAGTCTCAAGTTGGGTTGGATTTGTTGCACCTCACAATCCAATCCAGGCCCATTAACTTACAATTGCTTTTCTTTCCTCCAAACAAATCAAACACCAATGTAAAATGAAATTCTCTTCCTTTCTTTTGATTAATTCGATCTAAAAGGATTTAATCATCTAAGTTTTTCCTTTTTTTTGATAATTCAGGTATATATATCAGAAGTACTCGTAGCAGTTTTCATTCCATTAGAGAAAAAACATCGTAATTGAAAATCAAACTATGAATATTTGAAAATTTACACGGGGCACTTTATTACTGTATCGTAGCTGGGAGGACGATGGGGATGATTTAATCAATCTAAGTGACGACACCAGAGCTGTTTAATGAAACTAAATTTATGAACACTGTCTACCAATCCAGTTGGAAGTGGCTGAGGAATCCTAGTGAGTGAGTGACAGCCAAAGAAACCTTTTGTACAGGAACTGAAAATGCAAAACGCTGAGCATCAGGGACGGCACTGAGCGAGAGAACCTACTGATCACTCCTCTCCGGAGGAGGAGAAGAATATATCCGTCGCTAAATAACATTTTTCCTGTAGTCGATCGTGTCGAACGAGCACATGGTTGACTGTTAGCGATCGGAAGTCGATGCAATAAAAAGAATCACTATCGCCTTGTCATTTTTTAGCTTTTCTGGACAAGGGGCGTCACTGATCTCATTAATCGTGTTTGTTGCTGCATTGCTAGCTATGAATTGACATTGCAAGTGAGAACGATGAGGATCGAGGAAGGATTCCATTACCACAAAAACATGTGGTGGAACGAATGACAATGAGCTAGCTCAAGCTTTTATGTTCATCGTCGTCGTTGTCATCGTCGTGTATTATAAGGTATCTTATTCTTTGGGAATTTTTATCGAGCAATACTTTGCACATCCAAATCGCTATAGAAGCTAATAATTGTTGACCAAAAAGGAGATTAAACAATGGATTAGAACATGTGCCGAGGGTTAGGAAATTGGCTAATATTCCAATCATGCTGTTTTATGTGAAAGGGCGTGGCCTATTTCAACGACCACATTGCTTAATACGGCACCTACAGTACCACACCTCCCTATTTAATATTTAATATTTTTTTTTTTTTCAGTTTTTGAATTTCAAACTCGGAAATAATTTTTTTAAAAAAATGGAGGATTTTTATTTTTGAATCCAATAAGATAATTAACTAGTTGAGCCACCAATTCAGTGGCAGACATCATAATTTTGAAATAGAAGGAATCATGACACCATCTCTATTTAATTATTTTATTTAATTAATTATTTAATTATTCTTTTCTTCTTCCACCGCATTTTTGCAATCAGTGAACAGTATACCACGTGCCTAAATTCTATACACAGGGCGCACTAGCCTTGGACGGCATGCGCCTGGCTGTCGGGGCGGCGCCGAACGCGGACCGGCAGCCCGCCAGCGAGCGACGCCGTGAGCCCCGGCGCGAACTTGGGAGTCTTCCGCCCTTCGCCGCCTACCACTTCGAAATCGAAGCTACGGACCGCCGCGACCACCACCGTCTTGATCTCCATGATGGCCATCTCCTTGCCGAGGCAGACGCGGTAGCCGCCTTGGAAGACGGGGTACTTGTAGGCGCTCTCCGGCGTGAAGGCCCCTCCCTCGCCCCGTAGCCAGCGCTGCGGGCGGAAGTCGGCGCAGTCCTCCCCCCACAGCTCCTCCATCCGCCCCATGGCGTAGGCGTGGTACGTCACCCGCGTCCCCCGCCGCACCGCCGTTCCGTCCGGCAGCACGTCGTCCGCCGTGCAGAACTTGGAGTCGAACTGCACCGGCGGGAATAGCCGCATGCTTTCATAGATCGCCGCGTGCACGTACTGCATCTCCCTCATCTTCTCCGCCGTCAACACGACCGCCTCGCCCTCGCCGCCCCCGCCCCCACCCCCGCCCGAGAGGACGCGGTCGATCTCCTCCCGCATCGCGCTGCTCACCTCCTCGTGGCGCGCCAGCAGCCAGAAGAAGCTGGTGAGCGCCGAGGCGACGGTGTCCCGCCCGGCGAGGAGAAAGCTGACCACGATGTCACGCAAGTACTCGTCGTCGTCAGACACGACGCCCATGAACCGCGAGAGCAAATCCTGACCGTTGGCGAACCCCAGCTTCCTCCTCTCGCGGATGAGATCGTTTGCGAGCACGTTCACCACTCCGATGGCTTCCCGAAGCTTCCTCTCGGAGCCGATCCGGAGCAACCGCTTCGCCTTCCAAACCAACGGCATCGTGGCCGTCGCCCGCCACGCGGACAACCTGGATGCCGCATCGAACGCGGAGGCCAACGTCGAAGCGGGCAGCGACAACCGGAGACAACCCGGATCGAGCCCGAACGCGATCGCGCACATATTATCAAAGGCGAAGCGGCGGAAGACGTCCTGGAGATCGAGGGTTTCGCCGGTCTCGGCGGCGCGCTCCAGGAGCGGGAGGAGGCGAGCGCGCGTCTCGGCGGCGACGACTCGTGAGGCGAAGAGGCGGACGGCGGGCGAGCAGAGCTCGGCGCGGGAGAGCTTCTGCTGGAAGCGCCAGTCGGGGCCGTCCACGTTGAAGATGCCGCGGCCGAGGAGGTCGCCGAGGATGGCGGAGAAGGGCTTGCCCTTGGGGTAGATGGGGAACCGGGCTTGGAGGATGTGCTCCACGTTCGCGGGGTCGGCTGTGACGGTGTTGCCGAGGACGTGGATGTGGATGGTGCGGGTCGGGGAGCATCGGAGCAGGTGCGCGTACCAGTCGCAGAGGTTGTCGAACCCGGCGGCGGTCCAGGAGCCCGTGACGTACGCCTCGCACACCGGGCAGCTGCACCACCACGGCATCGACCGCAGCAACTTCAGCGCCGCCGCCAGGAGCACAAATCCTCCGGCGAAGCAGAAAAAAACCAACGACAGGTACGCTCCCACCACTCTGCTCCCCTCCGATTCCATCGACGCTCTTAATTTCCTCCCCCTCTTTCGCTTCCCGATGATTTCCGCACTCCGACCAATGCGACTGCCCAGGAGTGGCCACGAATTGGGAGCGACGGTGATTATATAGCGATATAAAACTGATTGGATGATGAGCGAGGGAAGGTTTTTTTTTTTTTTTTTTTTTTTTTGTTTGTTTGTCTACTTCGCCGTCGCCATTAATTTATAAATTCCTGCTCGCTAACCCCGGCGCAAAACAGAACAAAAAAACGTGTGCAAGGCAAGATAAGGATGAATCCATCGAAGTGTGGTGGTGTCGAAACAGATAAAGAGATTTTAAATACTATTAAATTATCAATTTCTATTCTCTCCGATAAGAACATTCAAAATATTATTTAAAAAAAAAAAGTAAAAAATAATTTCTTCCAAGCGACGACTTCAGTCGGTCTTGGTAGACGCTCAATTTTTACCATTCACCGATCGATCCTGGTCCGTAGAAGAAAACAAACATTATTAATGCGCACATATATATATATATATATATATATATATAGTTAATAGTTTTATCGGTAAATTAAAGAATCGTTTTCAGGTATCCAACAAACAAACAGGAGGCAGGGATTATTTTCCCATGTGACATTGTGGGAGCAGTTAGTGGATGTTTTATAATCATCGCGATTAGTTTGTATTCTTTACTTCTTTATAGCTAGAAAAAACAGAGACAATGTATCTCCTATCAAATGAGCTTGCCAATTTATATTGGCCTTGTCCTACAGCTCTAAAACGTCGACACGTGTATCTGAGTCGATGAGTGATTTAAATTTATATTTTTCGAGAAGTGGGTCATATTTTTTTATTTTTTTTATGTTTTAAAAAAAAACGGATAATAGTTAAAGGTGGGAGGCTGTGAGCACGTGCTTTCTTGTCTCATGTTGTCGTATGTTGTTTAATCTACTTGCAGAGAACTGAATGTGTGTTAATACGATATTGAATCATTGAATGAAAATGAAACAATGGGCGACGCTGATGGTAAAATTTTCAAAGGATGCTAAGGTATTCTTTCATTTTTAAAAAATAAAATTTTAAAAAAAAATGAAAATGAAAAAATACTCTATTTTTCAGTGTTTTTTATTTTTAAATTTTCGGAGAGCATGCACTTGATATTTTTCTTAATTATCCAAATTACTCTGTCTTATCCTTCGTTTTCGCCTTTTTTATGCCAATGGCTGGCGGTCGTCGGAGACAACTATGGGGACATCGGTCGAACACATCCCAGGCGTAATGCTCATGTCACTGCGGCGCGAAGTCGTCGATGAGGATCGTCCGTGGCACGGGCCCCGATCGAGGGTGGCTACTTCAAACGCACCCCCATTGGCCTGAGCATCTTGGGCGGCAGAGATGGAGATGGATCTCGCTGGAGAACTTGCATTGCGCCTCCCACTCGCCGACAACCTTGTCGGCTGGGTGAGGCTGAACCGTTTGAGGCTCCACAGCCTCGTGACGATGCTCTGCCCGCTTACGTGCATCAGACACAGCAGCACCTTTGACATCGCGAAAAGGAGCTAGTAAAGTTGCAAATTGTTGATCAAAGCACGCTGCCTGGCTAAGCACCGGAGCGGATTTAAGATGGAGCGTTTGGATATAAAAAAACAAACAATATACATATATAAACAATGATTTTGATATCTTGGACGAAAGATATTTATGCGTCCGTGTGCTCGAGCATTGTGCCGCAATTGTTCGTTGTTCAGCATCGTCATCGAATGATCAGATTTCGATCACGATCCGATTCAAATCAAGTTAAACTTCAATAGTGATCCGATCACAACTACGAGTCTACTGTTGAGAGCGATATCACGGGGAGAACGACGCAAACGAAGCGACAAATTCAAGAATAAATTATAGCACATTTGAAATCCCAAAAAAAAAACACTATTCATTCTTATTTTTTTCCGTACAAAACGGACAGCAAAATTTGCATCGCACATGGACACACAGATATTGTCCCCCAGGGATAGCTCGATAGTAAGCACAAGGTGATGTTTGTGAGAAAGTCTGGATTCGAAATCATACAAAGGATCTAAAATCCTTCTTGGGATGAAATACCTTTCTTTGTGCTTATCAATTACCACCGAACAAGTCGCAAGCGCACACCTGTAATTTATCTCTGACAATAATGGATCGAGGACGATGAGGACCAGGTTTGGCGACTAAAACACAGATATTAGAATCTTATAAACAAAGGGTAAAAGTTTTTTTCAACGGCCTTACGGGCTGGGGACAGTACTCTTTAGGCGATTAAAACGTGTGAGATATATTCGTTGAAAATAGAATAGTTGAATCTCGCCTTTCATTGGTGGCAAGGACACACATGTCCTTTAGATTTCTAATCAAAGTCTATATATTAAGAAATTAAATAATAATGTCTGCAATCATCGACCAGATGGTTTAGATTTTTTGTTTCCGAGAAATTAAATATGTGCTGTAGATTAATAAGGGAAATAAGGACAGAAGAATTTCATTGATTGATAAAGCCAATACATGATCAGAGCGTTACGTACTGCTTAGTGTGTTGCTGCATTTTTTTAATCGTCATATATGTCTTTGAAAACTGATCGCGAACTAATTGTTTTTTGTTTTGTTTTTTTCAGTGCATGAGCAATGCCTTGTATTGGTCGACGTGCATCAGATGGAACTGTCATGAAGTGTTTCTTCGACGTAGCAGAAAAATTAAACAAACATTTTATTGAAGGAGTATTTTGTTTATTCTTTTTTTTAAAAAAAAAAAAGCTTTATATATATTGAGAGAAAAAAAAAACCTCACATACGCATACTTAATATATTATTAATCAAAAATTAATTATTAATTACACAATAGCTATCTCAAAATAAATTAGCATATTATATGTTGTCTGTTGAGACGGGAATTGTGAAGTGTCTCGGTGGCGAGAACAGTAAAGACTGACAACTCGGAGGTAAGGAGATGACGCGGAGGCCGGGAGAGTGGTGACAGTCGAAACGTCGTCTTGACAGAGAGCTGAGCCGAATAGAGTGAGACGGGCCGAATAGCGGGGCCTGCAAGACAGAAAGCGGTTAAGGGTATCGAGATGGATCTCGAGAAGGCCCCTCTGACGCTCAAGGCAGGAAATTAGTAAGAAGATGGAGAAGAGAACGGAGAAAGTGAGTTGAGAATGCACGAACCTCTTTCTCCTCCTCTTGGAAGGCTATATATAGAAGAGAAATCCTCCTGCCAAATAGGACAATCGGTATGGACGGTATGACTTCGTGATGTCTGCTCTAAGAAGTAATAGGGGTTATTACTCTCATAAATATCGCAGGCACGTTGGCCGTAATTAATATAATTAATACTCGTCGTGTGGCTGATAGGAGACAACTCCTCATTAATGCGGTAGACATTCCTCTGAAAGTCAGTATGAACATCTATTTCTTGGTCGAAGATAAATGCCGACAAGGACTGCCTGGTGGACCCCCTGAGTAGGAAATAGTCGTCATGTCGTTCGATTAAATAAAATAAATCATGTGTTGAGAAGCTATACGTTTGAGATAATGTGCGTCTGGAATAAGCTATGGTCGAGCGGAGATGCGGGACGTCTGGCATAATAGATGACCGAGCCGAGACGCGGGACGTCTGACATAATAGATGACCGAGCCGAGACGCGGGACGTCTGACATAATAAATGACATGGTGCCGATAGTTATGCGTCTGGTCATATGTTAGTTTTTCCTAGTATCATTATATAATCCATTAATTTAATTATTGTTTAAGTAAGTTGATAAATTAAATATACAGGCATTATAATTATTTTGTTTATGATACAATTGAACATGAATGAGGATGATTTTAAGCAATTGATGATAACTCGTGAATCCAAAGTGAAGGATAATTTATAATAATTATTTAATATAATTTTGTGTCTAATATATCATCATGTAAATAGCAGAATTTTCAGTTTGATAAGACAACTTAGTAGGTTTATTACAATTATATATATATATATATAAAATTAACAACCACAAGAAACTTATTAAGAAAATTTTAATTAATTGGTTTGCTAACTTTAAATTTATGCTCATTTTACACAAGATTCTTTTCTTAATTAACACAACGAAATAGCTAGTCAAATCAATAAGAGATTTTTCTAACATTGTATTATAAAGATGCTTAATTATTTGAGGCATTAGAGACCCATCTAATTAACGTTTTATCAAATAATAATTTTAAGATTAAATTATTAAAAAGTTTTTATGCATGATTGTGATTGAATTAGAGGCTTTGGACGTTGTATTTTAATTCAACTCAATTAAGAAGATTGTTTTGGGTTGATAATCCTAGCTAATAGTCGATAATGACTTTCACTTTTAATTTACTGCATATTAATGACGATCCTTTTAATGACTTTGAGTATGCTTTCGATAAATTGAGATGTATGTTATATCAATTAGTGAAAATAATCTTTAATAATAATTATCTATCCAATTAATCTAGACATATATTAATAGTCTGATCATATATATCCGAACATAGCTAGCTAGTCCTACAAGTTAAATCTTCCCTAACTCCAAATAAATTAGAATTCACATAATTATTGGAATAGTTCGTCTTAATTAATTATTATAAATCTATGTCGAATTTCTGTTCGATGCGTTTATTTTCATCGTATCAATAATTCAGATGCATGCTGTCGAGTAATTAACGGTGCTTAATTATGATATAAAACAGATTCCAAATCGTGCCAAATGATGCAGCGAGACGATTCCCTTTCGATTCCTTTGCAAATTTTTTCTTCGTCGTCTTTACAAAGACCGCTGAGCGTGGAGCCCACCTTTTACGAGTGGGGCCCAACCAATTAAGCTTAGTCGAATCCAACGGGCGTGGGTGGCTGACTGCTGTGGGGGATGGGCGCTTCCGGGCGTGCAGCCTTCCCAACCGACGGGCTCGGAAGGCAGCGCAGAGGGGCGCGGATGTGCTCGACAGACGGCGACAGCGCGCGGCGGTTGGTTTGTAGAGCGGTCGTTGTTGCATCTCTCTGCTCTCGGCATGCAGCGTCGTCGCCTAGCTAGGCCCCGGCCCGGCCAGACGGCGCGGGGGGTGGGGTGAAGCCGTGAAGGTGACAGCGTACTGGCTAACATTAATGCACTGTTTATTTATGGGTGTGGACGAGAAAAAAAAGGATTAAAAAATCAATCAGCTGATCAAATTTTTTAGTTTTAGTTTTTTTTTTTCTTTTTTCCCTCTCTCTCTCTCTTCGAGATCAAGTCAAGAAATAGAAGCTAAACTCGAATCAAACTTAAATGTATCCATCTAAATTACGATCGAGTTCACCCATCCAAATCATGACCGAGCTCGTTACGGTAGAAAATGCAACCTCTGATTTTACCTTCGTGAAAATACAATCTCCAATTTTATCTCCCTGAAGACACGATCTCCTTATGTAAAAAAAAAGTTGGAATCGTCAACCTAACGGTTCATTCGTCTCGGCTCTCTAGGATTCGAGAGGGAATAAATCACAGGAGGATTATGCTCTGAACGCGATTGGTAAGACAGTGGATGGTCATCTGAGTCCAGAGCAAAATTTTAGATCGTCTCCGGAATCAATCTTTGTCCATTGTACAAAATTCCTCATTGACTTACCAATGCGCCGTACCCACGCGGGCTCACGATCTCCTATTTTATCTCTATAAAAATGTAATCTCCGATTTTATCTCCGTAAAAATGCACATTCTAATTTTATATATCTAAAGATATGATCTCTTTTATCTCCGTAAAGATATAATCTCCGATTTTCTCTCTATGAATATGTGCTATTCAATTTTATCTCTATAACAATATGTCCTTCTCCCTATAAAAAAAAATAAAGTAAAGGGAATGGCATGAATCAAATGATCTCGGAGAAAAATTCTATTTTCTTAGTTTCTTTATTTTTTTTCTTGATTTGAGCATCTAAAGAGTTTTAGATAGGTACACCTCGATCTCTTTTTAACTGTTTTTAAGTTCTCCAGATTTGAACTGATGATAGCCCAAAGTTTAATCTTTGAATAATCTCGATCTCCCAATACACATTGAGGATCAATCTCCCAAAGTCATATGCACACTCGTCGAAGTGCCAGTCCATATGACCTCCCGAAGTAATGCATATATCTGCACTGAAAAAAACCGATCCCACCATATCAATGCATTGAAGACTGAGTCAATCTCTACTCAATCGATCGAAAATATATGATCATGAACACCCGTCGAGTCCTCTCATCCCTTGATCTTGGATCGGATCAATCTGCCTAGCTTGCTCATATCTCTCCTATGACACTCATTAGAATCACATATGACCTCGCTTACGGCTTACAATCACGAGTGACCTCACAACGATCAATGAACTCCCTCGCGGCCGTATTTTTTTTCTTATTTTTTTATAGGAATTATTTCCTATCTCATCCCCCCCCTTCTGCTTTTTTTAATCCGGGGGGGGTAGACCGTAGATAGGTGCCGAGTCGAAGAGACCGATGCATGTTGTCGTTGTTTGTTATATCATTGAAGTTCACTTTTTATTTATTTGTAAGGAAAAAAAATATAAAATCGTCACATTAACGATCCTCTCTAACCGTTTTTATCAGTGAAAAAAGTAAATCAAAAATTCAGTTGGTGAGTACACAAAAAACGGAAACTTAATAAATTTTTAAAAATTAATCTCTATCTATTAAAAAATTACTCCCGTACACTTATTAATTGGACTGGCCGGAGCTTTCTGTCTATTTAGAGTTTCTCATCGAAGGGGTGTGACGGTGAACTTGGTATATATTCGACATGTACGTTAGCTGATCACGGGCGCATGCAGAACCTCGCTGCGCCCTAATTTCCGTCGTGAATCACATGTAGCCTTTCGCTGCAAGAGCTTCCCTTTACTACTTTCTAAAAGCCAACAAGTACACTTCTCAAACCGCCCTTTTATGCGGCCACCGAGCCTGCAGCCCCACACCACCTCCCTCTCTCTCTCTCTGTCCCATGCCACAGGCACGGGAGTTTTGCAGCCGCGACTGCTGCAGGCATGCGAGCTTGGCCCACGCTGACGTATGAAAAATTATCCGACCCAGATCAGTCATCAATTGCACGAGTAAACAAAAAAAAAATCTAGCGACTATTTTAAGAGGCACAGCAAAAATAGGACGTATGATATTTTATACAGATCATTGTTTTTCAATTTGGATAGCTCTTTGGTTTATTTTTAATAATTATGATTGATTATATATATATTAAATTGTTGATTCGTGACATATTAAATTGTTGCATTGTCTTTGTCTTATTACCATATTTTTTATGTAAGTACTAGTGCAAATGGATAAAATGATGATTAGTAAATAATTAATTAATGCATTGTCTTAATGTTGGTCGCCATCCGATCCCGTCATTAATTGCTATAATTTAAAGGGTGGAAAAAAAAAAAGACAGAGCATAAATGATTGCCATTTCCCAGTGCTCCAATGTCACGAATGACGTAAGATTACACAGGCGACTGAAAATATCCCAATATTCACTCTTTGTAATATTTATAAGAATGTACGCATATTCATTATTGATACGGGTAGGAATGAATCCTGTATGCGAATGAATTTGAAGAATATAAACAGGGAAGGAAAAGAATAAAATTTGTGAGATCCAAGAGGAACTTTGATATTTGAGAGTCAGAAAACTCAAGTATGGAAAGTTCGACAATGCAAGAAGTCGAAAGACAAAGGAGTCGGAAGCTTGAAAATTCTAAAAGTCAAGAGTCGAAGGAGCTCAACAACTCAGGAAAAAATTGAAAAAATCGGAAACATGAGAAATAAAGAGTTTAAAGATCACCGAATGAATTCCTCTCGACAATTATCATATTAGGTATCTTCTAATGATAACTCTTGAATATGTGACATATTAAATAGAGATGTCATATAACAATTGTTCTCTATCAACTATCAATGAAATATCATTTAGAGATGATATTGATCAACGAAAAATCTCAGAGATATTACATAAAGATAAATTAACATAAAGAAAACTTTAATTACATTTTTCCTCTGGCCATGTTATTTGACAAATTTTTCTTTAACGGATAAAAGGATATGATCAAAAAGATTTGATTAACAATAATAAAATAAAATAAAATTTATTTAAATATAAATAATAATATAATAACGGATAAAATTTAATAACGTAGAAAAAAGATTCATATAATCGATTTGATCCAATAGAAAAAGAATCTACTCGCGGATATGCATGGTCGGAACATAATGCCCTTTTGATCCTTATTGATATTAGACAGAAATTTACTAGAATGAGATGCGCGATCTTTGCGAATCTACTCGATGAGAGGATTAAACAAAAATAAAAATAAAAATAAAAAAATATTTTTTTACCGCATCATTTTTCACGTGGAATGTGATTTCGAATAAGGCCATCTGCAGAGCAGTGTCAGAATCAGAAACCTTTTCGAGTTGTCCTTGAAACTCATGATGCATGTGTTTTGATTCCCTTCCATTTTACCCAGCACTGCACCATCATCATCATTAATTTTGGGAGACATCTACTGACTCACTCCAAAATCCTCATGTCTCATCGCCAAAACCTTCTCGAATCAAGTGTAATTTAAAACTGACAACCAATAAATAGAAAACATTTATTAAAAAAATAATAATAATAATTTGATTTTCAGTGCGAATTACACGTAGAGAGAAATAGGGATTAGAGACATACATTAAAAGTGAGATTTTATTTTTCACTATCGTCGAGAGAATAGTTTGTTTAATTATAAAGTGTGTTTGTTTGTCCGATAGGTCATTGAACACTGTCAAAACACCTGATGAGTGTTTAATTTAAGAGTTAAGACGACAACACTCGGCGAGCGGTATATTATTATTTATTAATCGTACGAGAAATACTCGTGAAATCATCATCCTATCTATTTTTTTAATACATTAAAAAAGAGGGGGGGGAAAAAAATTCTTAGTCGAGTGGCATCTCCCATCCACGTTACTGTACTCGCGTAAGCCATGACAATGACTTTGCAGTATGCTCCAAAACACCCTATCCCTTTATTAGCCACTCAATTATACAATTGCCCATGTTTTTGGAAGGTTGACTTTTAAGTGCTCACGGACAATGCTTTGGATTTCTTTAGTAAATAAATCAAGTAAAAATATAATCGTGCATTTCTTTTGTAAATAAATCAAGCAAAAAAGAATATATATATATATATATATATATATAGACGTCGTGCACAACCATCCGATCGTGCACATAATCACTCGATCTCCATTTGATTGACGGAGATTACATAGTAAATGAACATTATAATCCAACCTCTGAATCCGTCGAGGTTGTTATCACCGTCCTGTCGATCGAACTGCGACAGTCAATGCTGCGGCAGCAATCGTGGTCACGATCGATTCCGATCGCAATCTGACTGTGATATGATCAAGCATGAAGTTCGATCGGACCAGCATTGGATTCTGACCAAATTGCGATAAAAAATCCCATCGATTTGTGATCCCCAATGTCGTGATGACGATTTAGTCAGAGACTGACTGCGATCATGTTGGACTCTAGTGTTGACCAGATTGCGATTGGAGTCCAATTGGAATCTAACTGAGGGGCGACGGTGTCGAGTGGTGCTCAACTCAATTCTTCTCCGATGGAATATATATATAGAATGTTATCCTACATAATTCATCCGTAAGCACCCGTGAACACTTCCATTATTCATTATTCGATTCTCTAGGGTTCAATGATTGAGTTATAGTGCTCATCTGATCGGACAGTGAATAATGGATATGCTCATAGATATTTATGAATGAGTTGTGTAGAGGATCATTTCTCTCTCTCTCTATAGAGAAATGTTATGTTACACAATTCATCTATGAGTATCCGTGAACACCTTCATTATCCACCATCCAATTTCTAAGGATTCTAGGATTGAACTATAGTGCTCACTCGATCGGATGATGGATAATGGAGCTAGGTGCTCATGAATGACTTGTGTAGGGGATCATTCTAGAGGAGTGTGAGCACCCGTGAGGATGGTGGATAATGGAGGTGTTTACGGACGAATTATATATATATATATATATATATATATATATATATATATATATCGCGGATGAGTTGTGCATAATATTTTTTTTCTCTCTATATATAAAAGTAATTTAATATGTTGTGTGATTGATCAGTGAGTGTCCGTGTATGATTCGATCTCAATTGTTCGATCATGTGAAATGCACAGTGTCTTCTTTTCCGTGATCTCCGATCAAATTTTATAGGTTAAATTTCATCGTCATTTTTATTTCGTGATAAAATATGATAATACTCACGATAAATAATCTTCATAATTGATTTCCACCTTAATAAAAGATAATCAATTATATAAAATTTTATCCTGACATAAAAAAATAAAAAATCTAACGAGATATCTTGTAATGGTTAAAAATTGGCCTCAAAGTTGTGTGACAAGTATTCACTTAGCTATCAACTGCACCATCCATCCTCATGTGCCTTTGTTTTGTCCTCGATGACAAAGTTGTTTTCATAGCCAATTGATGGCACATTTGGAGCATTAAAAAAAAAATGTTATTTTACAAATTAAGACTGCCTGTGAATATATATATATACAGATTTGTTATCGCACGATGTATGTGCGATGGTTTTTCAATCGTTGGATCAATCACGATGTATAGTAAATGAGGAATGCATACAGTAACTTTTCCGTTGCGATTTCTCCACCGCTTCATCGTCGGGCGGCCGAAACCTGACCGAGTTTCGACCGTGATCCGATCGGTACTGGAGCTCGATCGGAATTCGACCGAATTACGGCCAAAAATGATTGCGATAGTGGTCAAAAACGATCGAGATTATGGCTGCCAGTGCCACGACCACTAACGGTCGCAATCGCAATTATTTTTTGTCGCGATTCAGTCGAAATTCGATCGGAATCCGATGACTATAAACGACATTGGACATGAATTATTGTATATTTTTCACTATCGCGTACGAATCATGTATATGTTGAAAATAATCTCACGATAGCAACATGGATTTCAGAGTACGACAATATTCTGGGTTAGATTTCATCGTCGCCTTAATTTCGTCCTCAATGACAAAGTTGTTTTCATAGCCAAATGATGGCGCATTTGGAGTAGCCAGTTTGGTCAAAGATTTAATAAAATCTTCTCCACTTGCCTGGCGATGGGTACCGTTAGTACAACGTCATCCATCCAAACACTGGAACAGCAAGTTGAACAGCTGAGCTCGTCTTATTTAATAGTCCTTTTAGTATTGTTCATGAAAGATAAATAAAAATAAAAAATAAAAATAAAAATAAAATAAACAATGCATTATCGGGGTGTAGAACGACTCTCGTGTATGTTTTTTTTTTTTTTTTGGATTATTCGAATTATAAAATCAGTCTTCATCTTGCAGGGACGAGATAGCCTTTAGAGACTCATAGTCAATCAGAATGGATCCTTTAATTAATAAACATTAAAATCACTGAATTTGTTCGGAGATAAAGTTGGTACTCTTGAGATTTTTTTATTTATTTTTATACGAAAAAAGAAAACCAAGAAAGTTTAACTAACATAGGCACTTTAAAACACCACTAACATGGATGGAAGATGTATCTTGAAACTAACGATTACACCAACTGACCGCAAAGACACAAATTAATGAGCACCTTGTTATTCAAAGTCCAGTCACATATTACAATGATTGGCCCCCCTCACCCACAAAATGCCTCCTATTCTGTGCTTTTATTACAGGACCAGATGTGGTAGTGAATTTTTGGAACTGCAGCCACCAAGAAAGCTAATCAGTGAACATTTTTACTTTTTATTCGAGAGTTACGGTTCCATATTCCTGTGATGGCTTTTCTAAAATCTTGGCCCGTTGGCTCATGGTTTCATGAGCAATTCCCTGATGAAAGAAAGAACCCGAGGCACATCGACTGTCCAAGCAACCGAAACAGGTGAATAACCTGTCCAAGGATTGCTTGTATTCCACCTAAAAACAAACTTTGTTTAGAAGGGGGGAAAAAAAAGGCAACTAAGTATGATTTGTGATCAATTTTAAAAAGGTAGTATGGCCTACTTTTTCAATCCTTGGTCCATCAGTGTATGGCCTGCACAGATGCCCAGTGTCTCAACCCTCACGACTCCCTTCTTATATGCGAAGAGATCCGGACGAACTAGAGCAGTAAAGCTCACTGGGTCGTGTAGGAAAATACCTGCATGCGGTAACAATAATGTGGGTTGGCATCTATATAAGAAATGCCACTGCTAGTGAAGAAGACAGAGCAAGCAAAGTGCTTAATTTTACCGTAAACACCATCAGATTTAACATGCCAGTCTCTGTAAAACTTGCACATCTCACATAAAATATGTGAATGCTTGCCTTTGGAGTTTCTTATCTTGGCAAGGTCTGCGTCTGAAGTGGCAGAGTGAAGTTTCTCAATACGTGTTCATGAATGCGGAATTAAATTATTGAACTGTGAAATGAGACAAAGCTAGGTTACCTGAAAATTTGACCTGAGTAGTGATGTTTATTCCAACTACTGTTATGTCAGCTCCGCAAGTAAAGACAACATCAGCTGCTTCAGGATCGCCAAATATCTGCAAGATCAGTGCTCAAAATTAGACAGATAAAGCATTTACCAGGCTCAGGCATTATCAAAGCACTTGCATTATTTGTCAAGATTTGGAGAAAGGAGAGATTCAATATGTAATGTACTACAATGTAGGGCAGAGTTGAGTAGTGGATTCTGACAGACATTTTTTTTGGAACAAAGAAAAAGTCATATCAAAACACCTGAGCAACCAAGTATCTAAAGAACTGATCTAACCTAATTAGCAAAATTTACCAGCTCATCTGAGATAGAAACCATTAAATTGGAGAAGATGAAAATTCTTTCAGCATAAGTTTGCCGCTTAAGGTGATTACATAGGCGTTTGATACAATGTTTCAAGCAGAACAGAATCTAGGTGCAAACAACATGTGGATCAAATGAATCTGGATGCATAAAGTTTGCATACTGCAAAAACGTAGACAAAATGTATGATACATAAGCATCAGAGCTTGAGAATTTATGGACCCGATGAAGAAAAATCTACAAATAGTTGCATATGGAAAAGGATATTAGAAGAGGACATGCGAAAGATTTACATAATGGCATCATCATATGAGTGAAAAGAAAATAAACGTTAATGAAGGGTGAATGTAGAACCAATTTGATAAAGAATTTACAAACATGTGTGATTTTGCAAATTATTTTATTAAGCGTGGCACACAGTAGTCTTGCAAACTACAGCACAAAGTCAGATTATCAGCAAATAAATATGAAACAAGACAAAAAGAAGAAAAAAAAGGCACTAAATAACCAGCACAAGTAGTTGTATATAATTTTTTACATTTGCTTCGGCAGCAGGGTTGACGTTTCCAGCAGCAAAGAAAGCCCCACCAAGAATAACTATCTTCTTTACCTTGCTCGCGAAGGAAGAGTTTCTTTTTATGGCCTGCACAAGCAAACCCGAACCAGTTAAGTAATTGAAACATACCATAGTGTTTTGACAGTTATGAAGGAAAAAGAACTTGGTTCATCATCATATTTGAAATTGAAGCATCCTACTGTTATTAACGCATTGGTTATAGAATACCTATTTGTACATTTTAATCATCAAAGACTTACCAATGCCAAATTTGTTAAAGGCCCCAATGCAAGAATAGATATTTCATCAGGATACTGAGAAACCTTATCTACCAAAAACTCAGAAGCACTTTTCTCTATCTTTTTCCCAGCAGGCGGTGGAAGAAATAAATTGCCAAACCCATCAGATCCATGGACAAAATCAGCCACACGTGGCTTTCCTCCCTATAGAAGCAAGCATAGAATTAGATCTGCTAAATAAGGATTAATAACACAACAGATATAGTCAAATAAAAATAACAATGATGAAGAAAGAAAGATTGAACAGTTGTTATAAGTGTAGAATTGCTGCATTACCAATGTGTTGTCACATTTGGAAGAAAACATGATAAGAAACCAACCAACAACTATGATGTTGGAAGAGCCCAGGTTCAACCACGTATATTATAGAGAGGCACGCCCCTTCACTGCCAGGAGGCATATTTGTGCCTCCCGTGGCTTCTTTCGTTTATAATGGGGGGATTCTTCGAGCGAGGAATAGTTGTATGGGTCTTTTACCCAGAGACAACTGCTCCTATGCCCATGATTCAGTGTTGGGTGACCCCCACAAGCTCAGCGGAGTTGATATTCGCATGGTTGCTGCTGCCAATGAGACACGAGTTGATCCTTGGGATTTGTTCCCCTACGATTAATTGTCCGCACATGTAGGAGGCTGCTCTGTTACCGTGATTTATCTCACTTACGATGGTTGTGAGGTCGGCTGGTAAGGATGCATGGAGTGAGCGAATCACCTTTGCTACCAATGACTCAGAGTTGATGAGCGTTCCTCGGTGCTGGTCAGCCCTGCAACATCTTCAGTTCAAGTAGTGGTTCTAGTCATCGCAGTTGGCCCTACCGTACGATGATTGGAACTTAGGGCACCTTTCTAGTCTGGTTGGATTGGGATTGCTCTGATTATAGGTATTTTTTGGGGTTCTATTAAATATTTGGTGTTGGATTCAAATATATTTGAGTCGGGCTCAGGACGTGTTCAGTTCTTTGCTGTCTTTAATGGATCCAGGTTGCTCTAAATTGAGGCAATCATACCCATTCTGAAGAAGCGCTCGAGTCATCTTCATTCCTTCAGAATCAAGGGACCTAGTTCCTCAATAGCAGCACGCTATTAATTCGAAGGGCCATTTGGAGAATTTTAGTTCTTCATGAGTCATAAGTCCTTTTTTATGTTCTCGCTATTCGAAAGGATAGTTGATGTTCTCGTGGGTTCAATGTCAAAGCAATTGAAGGGATGTTTTTTCAAGGGTTGGATGAGGGGTAATTATTACATGCCTTTAAAAGTCACTTTTGAAGAGTTACTAGCAAACCAAACTTATTCAAGGGTTGCCTATGCCCTTACCTATATGGTGTTTTAAGCAGGCTATTTGAGGTCTCATTGTTCCATTTACAGAGGCTGAAATTCCCCATTCCATACATTGTTTAGGCAAGGCAAAGAATCAAGATAGATGGCTTTAATCATGAGTTCTTGCCCGCTTGGGACGTTGTCAAACAAGACTCACTAAACTGGGTTCGGGATTTGTGCAATGGAAACTTATTCCTCAATGGTTTGTCACTTTTTCATATCACTCATTCCCAATAGACTTTCAGACTTCTCATTCCCCATAGACTTTGGATTTTTGACAGATTGCCCTAGACTCAGGAGCACCATATTGTAAAGATAATTCTGAAGGTATTCAGCTACAAGACATTATTCATTACTTGGCAGAACAACATCAATTTATTTTTGTGAAGAGACAATATTGTGTCGACTATTATATGTATGCCTTGTAGGCACTTAAATGGTGCAAGATCAATCCCAGGGCTAACCCAATTGGTAAGTGCAAAGGTGATTATCTGTAGTGGACAGGGGTCGATTCCTAAGGAGTAGTGGGCAGGGGTCAATTTCTAAAGAGTTCAACGACCTGGCTCTCAAGTGCCTTCCCCACCTTTGTGTTTGTCAACTGGGATCCTGATTTATCCCCCTCCATAGGTTAGGAGCAACCGTGGGTGGGCTGCTAATGTGGTGGTTCCATATTTTTTTAAATGGTGCAAGATCAACGAGAGGGAGGCTATTGTGATGATATTTGATTATGGAAACACTTGGGGGTTGCACTTTGCCGGTGTGATCCCTGTTGTACTTTAGGATTGTGAATCTTGTGTAGGTGAATTAGGGGTTGCACTATGTTGGTATGTTTCGTGTCGGCACTAGGCTTTTCTTCGTTTAGCTGTCTTTTCAACATTTGAATGGGTAAATATACTCTAATTCTACCATTGTTCAAAAAATCAAATCAAAAATCAATGCACTTACAGTAGAGAAGTTTATGAAATTAAGGCCCATGATATAAATGTTTGCATCCCAATGCATAAGTTGGACACCAAATACATAACTAAAAACCTCTTATAACTGGTTTGGAAGCAGCACGTACATGGTCAGCCTTATGCCTTGTAAGTTATAACTGCGTATAACTTGCCAAAAGAAACCATGGAAACTAATTAATGAAAAGAGAGTCTGACAATATTTCACTTACTGTAATTAACACGGTAGCATCCTACATTGAGTCTCTAAATATGAAGGAATCCTTACCTTTGTTTCTCAGTGATATCATATATGCATGGCTCCTCAGTGACATATCATATATGCATGGATACACAAAATTATTCCATACATGTATTTAGGATTTCACAAGTGACCACCAAGATGGAAGGGACAAATCTTGTAAGATATAAAGGAAACATATAGGTTGATGGATTTCAACAATGAACTAGCTACAAATAACAAACAGATAAACCTTTTAAAAAATGCACTAGTGGCCTGTCATGTGTAATCAGAAATTGAAGCTTGTTAGGAAATTAAAATAGACAAAGCTGATATGGCACATTGGGCAAAAGCAAGGAGCTACCTTTAAAGGTTCGTGACTTCCTTCAGCTACAGGAACCTCTGGATGTCCAGCAATCTCACACTATCCTTTTCAACAGTACAAATTATAAGATACATGCGAAGAGATCAAAGTACTGAAATATCCTAAAAATCAAATTAAGAACCCAGCTGCTGATTGAAAAAAACAGAGTTATCTAATATGGAGTGAAGTAAAGTACCAAAAGCAAGGCATTGCGAGTAGCATCTTCAGTGCTCACGTTTCCAAAAATTGTTGTCAAACCTAAAACTTCAATCTCTGATTCTTGAAACGCCATTAATATGGCCATGCTATCATCTGCAATCGAAGTGGATGGGTAAACACACACAGCTATACAGCACATTTTCAGTGCATTTTTCATTTCAATTAAGCTGCTTTTACACGGTATAGTTGAAATAGTATAATAGAAAAGGAGAATTTGAACAAAGAATGAGATGAATTTGTGACTGATCAGTATAAGCAAGATCCATGTGCCTCGTCTGGTGGTCTTTTGAAACTTGACGTTATGTTGAGTTAAATCCATGTGCCTCGATCTACACTCATGGGATTATGTGACTCACCAGACCATCTTGCGAAAGAACAAAGAACCACTAAAATAATAGTTATGGTAGTAGTTGTGAATGAATACAACAACAGGTGAGCACCTTCCTTTAGGCTTTATAATAATCTAGTCTAATTACATTCTGGTAGAATTGTGGGCAGGAATTGGTAAAATAGAAATAACACAAAATAAGTGTTTTAGCCCTACGAAAATAAAATAAAATGGTATTTTAGGCCACAGACGGGTTTATTTACCCTAGTAGTTTTATTTAAATCGGTATTGGTTTTTTTATTTGCACCTCTTTAAGCTAAAATACAGCTTTAAACAAATATTAAATATGAATGGAAGTGATGTTGTATTATTCTTAATCAGCTAAAGCTTAAATTAAATAGTAACAACTAGTTGACCAAGAAAAATCAATATGATGTATCTTATCTACTGGTTGCTAGTATAATGATTGGAATCATGATTCAGTGGAGTAATTGTGATATGAAATAAATTGATAAATACCTTCACTCAGTACTCTGACTTAATATTCTCCCGTTGGTCTGAACAATGAGGGATAATGTGACTACGACTAGATATAATACTAGCGCTATAATAGTAATTCCATAAATTAAAATCATAGAATAAATTCTAGCTTCTAAGTTTGTTTATCTGCCCTAAGTCCTGTATTTTCAGAGGATTTGTGCATTCGAAATGCCAGAGAGAACTCTGGGTATGTCAACAATAACGGCTGTTTAAGGTGCACGCAATGTAAGCCAGTCAAACGCGTAGTCATCCTCCACTAATTGTCCACCTTTGTAAAGCGTGATCCAACAGAACAGTGCAACTTGAATACGCAATAAGACTCAGTAATGCAAAATTCATCATCTCAAATTCGATCGATCCAGGAGATGCGAACAAACATCGAGATTTGTTAACGGGGAATTAAACATGCGACAACCAAGTCTCCGTGCGAGCCTTAAAGTTTCTTTAAAAAACTATGGAAAGTCTCATTTTAACACATAAACAATTGTTTTTTGGGGGTACAGATCGTGCAGTTTTAGGCGAGGAACCCATGGCAATTCAACAATATCTTCTAAGGCACGCATCGAAGCTAACGTCAATAGCTATCGAGCATTGATGGGGTAGTTAGTCACTCAAAGTAATTTATTTAGAACTATCGGGGGTATGAATATGCTCGATTTCTTCTGTTCTTCGAAAAAGAAGGATGAATCCATCTCTCCAACCAAAATAAAATGCATTTCCCGAATACACCAGAACGCAATTCAAATATTCCTTCCCACTCTTTTTACAAAACGAAGCAAGGCTAAGGCTCGAGAAAAACGAGAAAAGGACCAACCGGCGACAGATTTCTCAGAAAGCCAACGCCAACTGAAGCAGGAGAGAAGCAGGAGAAAAAACGGCGATACCTATTCCGGGATCCGTGTCGATGATGACCTTGATCGGCGCAGCGAATGCGGCATGGTCCTCGCCGTTCTCCAAAGATCCAATCGCGGGATCGAAGTTCTCCATCGCCCGATTCCTCTCCTTCACCAACAGATCGGGTAGAGCTTCGTCGATCTAATGGAAGGGATCGAGGAGGTGGAGGCGGATGAGGAGGAGAGAGAGGAGGCAGCCGTGACGCCCTCCTCTATCAAATCTCTTTATTGCTTTCTATGTTATCGGAGCCGGCCGCACCGCCTGCTGCTTTTAAGGGAAGATGGGGATAGCGAACGACGACACACGTGGCTGACGCTGCATGGACTCCTCGAACCTCACACGACGCACACCGCGACTCGCGACGCGAAAAAGGACATTCGTCCCGTATTCATGTAACCCGATCACCTACCGGCACGTCACGTCATTCTTGCGGCAGGAACGCAATCGAACCCTCGGTCCCACCCCGCAGGGCGTGGCGCTGACAAATCGGATGAGCTCGACGTCCCCTACTAATCTGACCTGATCACCTACCCGGCCCGGCAATGTGGTGACGCGACGGCGATCGCCTCATGGGTCCCGCATGTCGTGTCACGACGACCGGGTGACTTCGTTGATTTGCCTTCGTGACGCTGACGGATGTGAGCGTCATCATTCCTCCCTTGGTCGTCTACCATCTCAGTCCGTGGGCCCGCAGGTTACCGTCGAATGCCGGTTCTGGTACTTTGCGGCTGTAGTGGGTCAAGGATCATCTGGCGACTAGAAAGGCGCCATCCTTTGAAACGCTCTTTAGAGATTCATAAAGTCGCAACCTGCTCCTTAATCCGGGCCCAACTAGGAAACCCAATCACATCACCAGCCACAGTGGGGCCAACGCTTTGTCCCGTCCGCTCTCCTTTATCGCCGGACTTTCGTCGTCCTGATCCAATTAAATGCATATGTTGGGGTGGGAGGAATATTGAAAATTCCGATATATCGTATATATCATATCTATATATATCGAATATATTGATATTAATGGTATATCGAAATTTTTGATATTGTATTATATCATATCGAAATTTTCGATATTGGTATTGATATAAATTTAAAAATTTTTAGTATATCGAAATACCGAATGTATTAGTTGTTTTTTTTTAATCCGAGTACATGTGCACTTACAGTTGGGTGCAGCACGCTGCTTTTGACCCACGCGCGGTGCCAACATCGTCGTCCGGCCACCATAGATCGTCGGACCGAGCACGATCGATGCACAATTCGCCGGCGATCCGATGAGGCTCGACTTTCGACCCATTAGTGCTCGGAATTCGATACAAAACGGCCAGAAATGATCAAATCACGTGGGCGACAGTGATGTGGCGTGACCACTGCCAGCCATGATTTGGTCGAAGGGCGGGTGATCGAGTGTGAAAATGGTCGTCGGATTTTTTGGCGACCATTTTCATACTCGGTCGCCCCGTCTCCGGCCAAATCGCGATCGAAGACCGACCGGGGAAGGATTGGTTGGCGCCAACAGTCCTTCCCCAGGGCGGTCTCCGACCGCGATTTGGTCGGAAATCAGCCGGGCGAGTAACACAATCGGCACCAACGGTGCACGGGCGATTTGCGGGTCGAAAATCGATATATCAAAAATTCGGTATATCGAAAATCGATATACCGAAAATTCAGTACAGTATTGATATATATTTTTTATACCGAAAATTTCGATACGGTATACGATGTCATGTAAAAAAAATGGGTATATCGTACCGATTCAATCCTATGCATATGGATTTAGAATAGTAATTAATTAATAATTCAAGATTATTTCCGATACTCATTCGACGGCTTTAAAAGACACTTTAAACATAAAAATAAGTGAAAATTCCCTCGTAAATTATACCATCTATGCATGGACGGATCTAAAAATTTAAATTAAATTGGACATCAATTTTAAGCTGGATTATAGTTGAATCTATTCGGTTCAATTTAGAATTCAATATCTATAAAATAAAAAAATAAACTGGATTATAACCTAGATAAACCCCACGTAAGTCCATCCCTGCAGCTATTGTTTAAAAACTTATCGACATATACAAATATAATTATAATTGTAATCATCACTGGAATGTCCAAAAATTACGACACAACATAACAAAATTTTTGTTTATTTTACTGTTGTTTTTTTTTTCTCGACGTGGCAATTAAAAAATGAGTTATTATGAAAATTCTGTAGAATATTCTTGGTATGATTCAGATCATGGGCATCTATATTTATATGGTCCTTGGAGTAGTTCAGTTTTTATTGGTTAAATTGTTATAGCTAGTTAGAGCATGCAATTAGCATAATTATATTTTCTTCCCCTCAAACCTTTTGTTTCTATTTCATCGCTCTCTCAAGTAAACAAAACATTAAAATTCAGAATTTTGTAAAACATACATTGCACTTTTATTATTATTATTTTTTCAAATGGAAGATTTTTTTTTTTCAAAATTTTTTTTCATAATAATAACAATAATAAATTTCGCCACCCAATCCGATCTCGTGTGGTGGCCTTGGCTAGTCCTCACGGGGATAATATATTGATTGAGACGGAGTGACATTTGCAAAATAAACACGGATCGATTTCGAAAAAAAATCTAAAACTTCTTTTTGGATTCAGACGATCCTCTTATATCCTGACCAATTGTGTTAAAGTCAAAGACTTCCTGTGATTTATCTCTTTCATAATGATCATGGAACATATCAATAGGAATGGTTAGATTGACGATTTAAATCTTTTGTGAAACATGACAACCTTGGCTTAGCGATCTAGTTGCTCGATCAGGCCTAGTGGCGACCTTGACTTGGCGATCTGATGGCACAGTGGCCTTGTAATGGCCCAGCTGCTCGAGCGAAAAAGGCTGCTGTGCAGTTGGGCAGGGCTTACCTCACCGCGCGATCTGCTAGGTGCGTCTAGCAATCGGATCCCCTTATTAAGGTCGTCGGACGACGGGCCTATTGGGTTAGACTAGCACGCGGTTCGCTTGACCAGCCCAAGCATCTGGGCTGCCCGATCAAATTGAGTGTCCGAATTGTCCTGTTAAGGTCGTCACGTGTCGGATTGCGAGGCTTTTTTTTTTTTTAAAATATTTTTTTAATGAAAAAAAAGATTTTTTTAGCAAGATGTGCGACGTTCGCCAAACGTAACATTTATAATTTATTATTCTAGAAGCTACCGTACGATTAGAGGCAACGTATAGGTGGAAGAGACGACACGTCCGCATAAGTTGATGCGTGTAAGACGCAGCGGCCGCTAAAAAGGCAAATTGTTTTAATTAATAAATATTCCCTTGTCGCAAAGGATTATTTCGTTATCATTGCCCCTCAACTTGCAGCGAATTACAAGATGGCCCTTCCCGGCCGCCACGGTGTCCAGATTCCATGAACGATGGCGACATGGCACCATATGCCGCTTTCCGTTTACCACGTCCGTCCGCCACCGAGAAAAGACGGTGGTTCAGTTGTAATTATGGTCGATGTTCGCTGGCGATTTCCGTCCCTCTCACTATTTATTTGTGCCCCCATTGCCCGAGCCGGAAGGTCGTCGTGTACCTCTCGTTTCTTTCTCGTCTTCTGCCCCGTTTCCGAAGAGGCGGCGTTGGGAAGGTTGGTGTCTTCTGATTCACAAGGATTTTTGTTTTTCTGATCGATTGGCTTCTTGTTCGTTGTCGATTTAATGTTTGCTTCGGTCGTTTTGCTTTGATTTTTGAGCGAATCATGGCGGATTTGGGTGGCTGTTCGTGTTTTTTTGCTGAAATTTTTGTTTGATTTTGGGGGTAGATTTAACGATGGCGGAGGAGCAGCGGTTCGAGGAAGGGCATCGGCTATGCGTCAACAACTGCGGCTTCTTCGGAAGCCCCGCGACCCTGGACCTGTGCTCCAAGTGCTACTGCGACCTCCGTCTCAAGGAGGATCACGCCGGCGCCGCCACCAACGTCGCCATCGAGCGGTCCATCTCGCCTCCTCCGTCGGCTTCCGCGTCGACCTTGTCCTCGTCCTCTCCCTCCGCCGCCTCTTCTGTTCCCTACGGTGGTGGGCCCTGGGGAACAGCGACCGGACCATCGGTGGCAACCGTGGACACGGCTAGGCGGCCGAGTCGTTGCCTTTCGTGCCAGAAGAAGGTGGGCCTGATGGGGTTCCGGTGCCGGTGCGGCGAAACCTTCTGCGGGGAGCATCGCTATCCAGAGCGCCACTCGTGCATCTTCGACTACAAGGCGGCCGGCCGGGACTCGATCGCGCGCGCCAATCCACTCGTGAAGGCCGACAAACTCCGCAAGATCTAGGCCGCCAGCGATTGCCATTCTTGACCGCCTTTGTCGCCGTCGCCCGTAGCTAATCGTGACGATGGCAACGCCAAATTGCAACCAGTGGAACCTTCCTTAGCCCTGTGTGTGTGGCGAAGATCAATACGATCGCATAAATTAATCTATTCTGCATTAAAATTACGAAATTTCGGGGAATAGTCTGCACAATTTCTTACGCTGTTTGGTAAAATAACTTATCTAATTTATTTAATCGCATCAAAAACTAACCACCTATTTCAAAAGATGAAAACAAATCAAATAAAAAATATATATTTTTTTTCTTTTTGAATTTTTTTATCGATACGAGTGTAACTTTAATTAAATTTAAGTCGCGATCATAGTCGTCAGGTAGATATTGTCGTCGTCGTTTTCGTTGCCGCACACTTTCATTCTCAATTATCATTGTTATTATTCTCGTTAACACCATCGGTTATTATCGTAGGTCATTATTATTGCCATCATTAATCATTATCGTCGTTAATTACCATCACTGCAATCATCATCATTGATTGCCATAGTCGACGATTGTCGCCTAAAATGAGCAATTTTCTTCTCTTTTTTTTAAAGATTTTTTTCCATCTTAAGTTTTTTTTTAAAATCCATCTGGCAGAGTAAACAGATTATTAGAAAGTAAAATTACAGAATACGGTCTGTAACTCTCAAAACTTTAGACTCCTGTCCGATCAAGCCGGATGGGTAAAGTAGTCAATTGCGGTCGATTCGAACTTTGACCTCCGGGTTAAAATAGCGAAGCCAAGTGGGCTTCAATTAGCGCGCCCAGTTGGCGTCCATTGGGTTTCTCATGGGTTACGAGCCTACATGGTAGGTCTGTCCGGCCATGTTTGATTATTAGAAATCAGAGTAGGCGCTAAGTTACTCATTAGCTTCTCGAAGCCGATGCTGTGGCCTGAGTTGTGACATCGAAAATCGATCAAATTTCAAGGACTGAACAGTTAGGAGGAAACGAATCAAATTGTCAAATCTACTTGGCACAGAAAACGTACGCCGGCAGAGCTAACGAACAAGTGGGCGTCCGAGCTTTGGCCCCGCTCGTCGACACGTTGAGCGACAACGAGACGACCGCGCCGCGGACCACCACACCCACACACTACAAACACTCGACACAGTGCATAACTTAAACGAACAAGCAACCGCTGTCGTTTGAAATAGCTAGGATTGCTTATCGACGGCACGGCATGGCCTGTCATGGCTCACCGGCGGTGCCGCGCCGCCCTCTCCCGCTGCGCGTTGAAGTAGACGGTCGCAACCGGGAGCCCGAGGTCGTTCCTCTCCGCGAACCACCTCGTGATGAAGCGGTCCCGCGACGCCGGCGTCGCCGACACCGACTGGCGCCGCCTCTGCCGGAACAAGACGAAGACGAAGCGGTGGATCCCGATGCTCGGCTGCGGGCTCTCGTACCTCACCACCTCATTTCCTGCTACCTCCAATTAATCAAACAAACAAACAAACAGCGAGCGACGACGACGGACAGATAAAAAAGATTAGGAATTTATAATCTGTTTTTTTTTTCTTTATTGTTTGCTTTTTCAGTTGGAGCCGGAGGAGCAGGGAGGAGTTCAGGCTCACCGAAAGAAGCATCGGTCGTGCCGGGAATGTCAGTGACAATCCTGCACAAGTTGCACCATGCGCGTGATTCCGTAAAACAATTGCGTGCATGTCTCTTAATTAATCGGAATAGCTAATTACCAGTGGACATGCTCCCTCAAGTATGGATCGCTTGGCCCTGGCACGTCAGGGTCTGTCATCACCTGTGGTCGATCGCATACACAGATAATCACTTCGCGAGTAACTAGAAAGAACATCGAGGAGCCATAGAAGAGGAAGTTATGTGTACGTAGAATTATTACCAGCGTGAAGAAGGATCTCAATTCACCTCCTTGGACCTCCACCCTGGGCTTCGCGACGACGGCAGATGGGAAAAACTCGTGGCCATTGCAGACCGCATTGTTGGAGTTGTAGGTCACGGTCATCTCGACGGTGGGGCTGAATGAGTCGATGACCTCTCCGATCACTCGGCCGAGAACGAGCGGGTTGGAGAACCTTGCCATTGCTCTGTTCTTGGAAGATCAAGAAGGCAGGGGATGGTTGGTGGTCAGTCAGTTGTGTTGGGAGGGGGGAGGAGGAGAAGAGTCCTTTATTTATAGGGCTCAAGGTTTTTCTTTTTTTCTTTTTTCCTTTTTTTAATTTTATCATGCAAAAGAATTTGTCTTATGTGAGATATGGTTGATTTTTTAAAGATAAAAAATAGTAAGAATATGAAAGTTTGAGATTTTTCAGTGTGATAAAACAAAATAAAAGAATTTTGATTTTTTGGGATGATTTAAAATAGATTTTGTATTAGACGCAAGGTGATATTTAAAATAGATTTTGTATTAGACGTAAGGTGATATTTAAAATGAGAATGATAAAATTAATTTTGCTTATTATTTGATTATTCAAACTCTAAAATTGGGGAATATCTATAGAATGGATTCTCGACTAGATATGTGTAAACGTGAAGAATTATAATAGAGGAGGAGAAGAAAAAGGTCCCTGGGATTCAAGAGGAAGTCGGGGATACAGTGCTCGGGTAATCGGGCACTTGAGACATCGGACATTTGAGTCCCGTGAGATTCGGAGGAGTTGAGAGCGTATATACTCAGAGTCCATCATTCCATGGTCTAGAGAAATCGGGAATTCAAAAGTCAAAAACTTGAAAGTTGGGAGCTCGGAAGCTGAGAATCATCAAGAACTTTGAAGGCAGGAACATGAGGAGTTAGGAACTCAGGGATCACAGGAGATTCTTTTCAACAACTGCCATCCTAATCATCTCTCCCAATGATAGCTATGGAATACATGACATGTCAGGTGAAGATTCCTTATAACGGTTGTCTCCTCACAATCCATCAAAAGATTCCACTAGTGAGGAATTCTGATCGACGAAGAGATATGAGCTCCTATATAAGAATCGATTGAGGTAAAGAAAAATTTTGATTACACTTTTATTGTATTAACTGCATTTTACATTTCTTCATATCTTTTCCTATCCGACTTAAACATCAGAGGAGTGTCATCGGAGCACCGATGCCCTCTGCCCCGTGTTATGTTTGACAGAAATTTACTGCGGTGAGGCGCATGATCTCTACAAACTAGCTCTCTAAGAGGACGCACTGAATCCCCACTAATGACACAGTAAGAATACTTCCACACTAAGACCTAATATCTGTCTATAAATACATATCTTTGATGGTGGATTAACGACGATTACTGATCTCATCACTAGCATTGGCAGTAGGCAAGGGTGATGACAATAGTGACCTATGCTAACTGCATCTTTCCCTTCTTTTCTTTGATTTACAAGGTTGTGAGGTCAATGGCAGAGACATCCACCTGCCTACTTATCATACGAATCATGATGATCATTTTCTTCTCCATCGGTAGGGGTTGCTCACGCTACCCATGCTGCTGTCGAGGAAGACGAATAATGTGGTTGTCTTTGAGCCCTATCTTCCCAAGTCCTCTTAAGATAACTTATTCATCTAGCCACAGTAATATCTTGTCCAATATAACATAGGTCAGAAGGCACCGATGCTCTGACAACACCTCATGCTTAAATCAAGCAAAAGAATAAAAGTAGAGTAATAAAACTTACGTAAAGTACATAATATATCCATCTCTATTCACCCAACTCCCTATTTATAAATCTCCATCCATTACTGCACACCTCTTGGGGCAACGGACACCTTCAGTTGTCACGCCCTTCTAATTTACAACAATTTCCTTCGATGTGACTCTCCTATGCATAACCACCTCTGCAGATCTGATACCTTAACTTCTAATTCCTCATAACCCGACCTCATTTATGATTTTGACTCCTTTGAGCTCCTAATCCCTCAACTAACTTCTCAAGCTACCAACTCCATGATCTCCCAACCAATAAAGTTGACTTCCTATAAGCCCAACTATCTGAGTATCCGACCTATGACGACCTTTTCTATCAATATCATTAATCACCCTCATACAATCAAAGAATCAAATATGTCTGATGTCAACTGATCCATTCTCATTAATACTAGATTACACTGCTATCATCTTAGGGGTTTGCATCTAAGCATCCCATCATATCCCCTTTTCAATGTATTGATTGGTGCAAATAAGATTCATATATCTCCACAATTGTATGATATTGTTCACTTTAGGCCTAAACCCTCATGATTTTATTTTTGAACTATATCCAAAATATCTCATACCGCTAGAGATATATTTTCATCTTATAAGCACATGATCTTTTCCATGTTTTACCAATGTGGAACTTTGATTGTATTTCCAATACTCTCAACAATCCTCTTCTTAAACCAAGGACCACATTGAGCCCCTTTAAGCCTATCTGTTCTCAAAGAATTTCCTATGCTTGATGTATGATCCTCAACCCACCAAGTCTTTCTGGCAACTGTTTGGTCCTCCTGATCCAGCTGGACTTCCTATCAGTTGTCCAATCCTCCTGACTCAATTGGACTTCTTACTTGATGTCTGATTCTCTTAAATAGGACATGAGAGCCCCATTTCCTTTATTCGAGGTGCATGACTCAACATGGGTCATGCCTTTGATACCAATTATTAGTGCAAATAAGATTCATATATTTTTACAATAGTATGATATTGTCCACTTTGGAGTTAAGCCCTTATAGTTTTATTTTTGAGTTATATCCAAAAGATCTCATATCATTGGAAATATTTATTCATTTTATAAGCATATGATTTTTTTCATGTCTTATCAAGATGAGATTTTAATTATATTCCCAATACTTCCAACAATTACTTACCACCATAGAAAATCTCTTTAAAATGACTTTGCTCTTATCTCTTGTGCCAGTTTTGCACTTCTTCTTTTTCGATGTCCTTCTCTTCCTTCCTACCAAGTAAGTAACGTGTCCTCTTTCTCCTTCCATGACTTCTTCCTCTAAGACGTCTTCTGGATCGACTAACACCCTCTTTCTCCCTTTTCATCCCTTCCGCCAACATAGTGATAAATACATCTTGGAAATTATCCCACTTCAGTTTTCCTAGTCCACTAATCACCCTCACCACTCTCCTCCCGACAACACTTGTTTTTTATGCGCCAACTTGAGGGTGATCTTCGTATGCTCATTCCCTCCGTTTGTCTATGCATTTTTTCTTTCTATCAAATACCAATAAATCAATTTGTTCTGAATGTCTTTCACATCCTATCTGAGACAATAATGATTTTGTTAGTTATAGCCCTAGAACCAATCATGTGATGGTTGAATAGGAAACATTTTGTATCATATTCTATAAAGGCAAAGGATTGGTTATTATATTTACGTCTTGCTTGTGCCAGCTAAATTAAATATAATAATGCCCTAGAAAAGTAGGTTCTTATCTACAGCACATCAATTGGCAGAATTGATTATGAGAGGCTGTAGAGAACACTTTCCTAAATGTTCCTAGTCAAGTATTAATATGCAAGGGAAATATTAATACATAAAGACTAGCATGTAGGTCAATTGATGACTTGATCTCACAAGTCATGGATATATGATATCAAGTTGACACATGGGTATATATTAGAGAATATATATTGAACTGACCTGCCATGAGAAAGTTTCATGGATCGTCATATGAGTGTCATAAACTTTCTCATGTGACTATTGGTATGAATAGTCCTCAAACCTGAAGTCACTACGGTTCCCTACATAAGGAGTTATGTACTTTGGTATCGTCAAACGTCACCTGTAACAGGGTGGACCATAAAGGCGATTACTGGGTATATAATAAATTATGCGGAGGGATGTGAGTGATGTAGATGTGATCTATCCTTCCCATATGACGGGAGTGATATCTGTGGGCCCCTTGATTGAGTAGAACTACTAAAACGCATGACCATGCTCGAATGAGTCAATATGAGATATTGAGCTCATTTGTTTGAGTTAGTTTACTCAGAGATCAAGAAACACATAAATTGATCGAGGATGACACGGTCTATGCCTCATTGGTCAATCTGATATCAAGGATAGAAGGACACGGTCATACATTATAGTAGTCACGGAAAGGTTAGTCGGATCTTGACTTATTTCGTAACTTGGGTAGCAATGATGTATTGCTAGATGTCGCTCATTGCTTGTGTATCTAAAAGAGTTTAGATCCACTGCCAACGTTATGAGAGCCTATAGAGTCACACACAAAGAGCATGATGATTAGAATAATTAGTGCATTCTAGTTTGACTAGAATAATTTGGGAATAAGCTTAAGTACAAAATGATTTTTGGACTTTAAGCTTAATGAGAATTTTAGCTTATTGATTTAATGAGATTAATTCAATATGCTAAGCTTATTAATTTAATAAGATTAAATAAATATGTTATCATGATAGCCTAAGCTTAATTGATTTAATAAGATTAATTTAATATGTTACCTTATTGATTTAATGAGATTAATTCAATATGATAACATAAGCTTATTGAATTAATAAGATTAATTCAACATGCATGAATGCCACATAAGCATGCCACCTAAGCTTGATGAGGTGGAAGGAGACAAAGGTTTTTGACCTTTGGAATTTCTCCACATATGGCCGGCCAAACAAGGAGTGATTATTTTTCAATGCAATTGATTGCATTGAATGTGATAGGAGGTGAAAGGTTTTTTCAATCCTATAAAACACTCCATGGGGTGGCCGGCCAAGGTTGGTGGAAGCTTGAGGCTTGGAGAGAGCTTGGTGGTGAGAGGTTTTGGTTGTGTGGCTTTTGTGAGTGTAGGCTAGCAAGAAGAGTGGTCTTCTTCTTCCTTTCTCTTTTTCCCTACCTTCCTCTCCTTTAGGGACTTCTCTAGCAAGAAGTAAAGGAGAGCTCTTCTAGTTTCTTTTGTGAGACAAGAGCTTGCTCGTGTGGATACATATAGAGGCACGGACATTTGAACATGCTAAAAGATCCAACAAACCCAAGGAGAAGCGGGATTAAAAAGGGCACGCAACAAAGGTAATATTCTCCTATAAGATAAGTTTTTTCTTTTGGAGAAATTTATTTTTTTTGTACGAGGTTTTCTTTCGTAAGGATCACTTGGAAGGGATTCTATTTTTCCGTTGCACATATGCTATTTTGCATAAAAAAAATCCCTACAGTGGTATCAGAGCCACTTGCGAAAGATCGTATAAAAAAAATAGGTTTTCTCCATTTTATATATGATATAGAAGTAGGATAAATTTTATTATGAGTTGATAATTGCATTAGCAATTTTTCAAACATAATAAAATATCCGATGTCTTTTAAAAGTTAAAATTGACATGGTGCATGGTTATGGCCTAGTCCTAAAAAGTTTGTGAATGTGTGTGTTGTAATTCTTAATACGGTCTGCGTGTCGTGCCTTTCTCCTAAAATTCTTGTTGTAAAATTAGTTTTAGACTCGAATGTAACTCGAGTATTTCTCCTTTTGTAATACACACAACAAAGATGGAGGGTCCATTGGAAGATGACGTTACAAGGAGGAAGTCAACAACACAAGACAACCAAAAGGAAGCACTTGGGAGAATATGCTATCCCTAGGTTGACCAATCAATCTTTTCATTGACTTGAGAAGATTGTAGAATAAGGGCCATAACCATGACACGCTTAGTTTAATATGTATGTGATGCATGCTAATTTAGCTTATATGTGATGTATGCTAATATGTATGTGATGCATGTTTAAGTTTATTTCTTAATAAGTCAAAAATGATATGCCTACCAAAGTTTGGTACTCACTACTTCCTCGATCATTTGTTGTTGGATTTGCCAAAGCAAAGGAATGCATTTTATCTTGGAAGAGTGCGAGTGGACAATCGTGATGTCCCGCTATCAAACTTGGTTAAGACTTAATTAAGTTTTTCTTAATTAATTAAGAAAGTAGAGGCATATATTAGCTTTGAACATAAGTTTTAAAAATTAGTTTTGTGTGATTTCCGAACATCAGCTTTGTCTTAGAAAGTGGTCATTGCTCCGATATCAAAGAAGGCCTCTGTGCCTCACCACGGCCTGGAAGCTGGTTTAGGAATAAACACTAAACTAATCTAAACTTAACCAAAGCTATTAAAGAGTTACATCAGATGTAATTGGCAAAAGATTGCCTACCTAATCATACTACGTCTTGGGCGATTAGCCAAAGCTAACTCAAGACGAAGTATGATGTGGATCTTTATCCCATATAAATTTATAGCTAAATAGAAGCTAATGATGTAAGCAAAATGTGTTTGCCTACATCAATGATTAGCTCATATCAAAGCTATGAGAATTTAGTGGGAGCCTCATTTAATTAAAGGCCTAATTAAATGACTTAGGTATGATACTTAATTTTTCATTTTAATGTTGTAGATCACCATGTCATCTAACACGACACACCCCCTCAACTTGCGATCTGTCCTTGAGAAAGACAAGCTCAATGGAGCTAACTTTCTAGACTGGTATAGGAACTTGAGGATTATCCTCAAGCAAGAACGTAAACTGTATGTCCTAGAGCAGTCTATCCCTGAAACACCCGCCCCTGCGGCCACTCGTGCTGAAAAGGATGCTTATAAGAAGCATCAAGATGACGCATTAGATGTGTCATGTCTTATGCTTGCCACCATGAACTCTGAGCTTCAAAAGCAACATGAGAACATGGATGCCTATGGTATGGTTGAGCATTTGAAACAACTATATCAAGGACAAGCTAGACACGAGCGTTTTGAAGTGTCTAAGGCTCTTTTTGCATGCAAGATGCAAGAAGGAACACCTGTAGGAACTCACGTACTTAAAATGATAGGGTACGTTGAGAACCTTGAAAGACTAGGTTTTCCACTGAGCCAAGAATTGACAACCGATGTTATCCTGCAATCATTGCCGGAAGCATATAATCAATTCGTCATGAATTATAACATGAATGAAATTGATAAGCCTTTGCCTGAGATTTTTAGCATGTTAAGAACTGCTGAACCGAATCTCAAGAAGAAAGTTAGTAACGTACTAATGGTCAAGAAGGGCAAAGGTAAGCGCAAAGGCAACGGTAAGACCCAAGCCAAAGGCAAGGCCAATTCATCCACTTCAAAGGGTAAAGGTAAAGTACCTAAGGAAGGGGACTGTTTCCATTGCGGTGAGACTGGACACTGGAAGCGGAACTGCAAAGTCTACCTTGAGGAAGTAAAGAAGAAAAGAAGTGAGACTTCTGCCTGAGGTATACACGTTATAGAAGTTAATCTATCTATTTCTTCTACATGGGTATTAGATACCGGATGTGCATCTCACATTTGTACTAATGTGCAGAGACTGAGAAATAGTAGACTAATGGCAAAGGGCGAAGTGGACCTACGAGTAGGCAATGACGCAAAAGTTGCTGCTGTAGCTGTAGGAACATATTCTTTGTCTTTACCCATTGGACTTATCTTAGAACTAGAGGAGTGCTTTTATGTACCTGCATTAACGAAGAACATAATTTCTGTATCTTGTTTAGACAAGAAAAACTTTTCTTTTATAATAAAGGACAAATATTGTTCCATTTATTTGAATGAAATGTTCTATTGTAATGCACTACTTATGAATGGTCTATATGTTCTAGATTTAGAAAACCCAATTTATAACGTAAATACCAAACGGTTCAAATCGAATAATTTGAACCAAACATATCTCTGGCACTGTCGCCTAGGTCACATAAATGAAAAATGTATATCCCAACTCCATAAAGATGGATTATTGGACTCATTTGATTTTGAATCATATGAGGTATGCGAATCTTGTCTTTTAGGAAAGATGACTAAAACTCCATTTAGTGGACACGGCGAGAGAGCGACGGACTTGTTAGGACTCATACATACTGATGTATGTGACCCTTTCAATGTCGAAGCCAGAGGAGGCTATAAATATTTTATTACTTTTACTGATGATATGAGTAGATTTGGCTACTTATATTCGATGAGACATAAGTCAGAATCCTTTGAAAAGTTCAAAGAATTCAAGAATGAAGTACAAAACCAACTTGGTAAGCGTATTAAGCTACTTCGATCAGATCGAGGTGGTGAATACCTTAATCAAGAGTTTCGTGATCACCTGGCTGAGTGTGGGATAATATCCCAACTCACTCCACCTGGAACACCACAATGGAATGGTGTATCTGAGAGGAGAAATCGTACTCTATTAGATATGGTACGATCAATGATGAGCCAGACTGATCTACCTACTTCCTTTTGGGGTTTAGCTCTAGAGACAGCCGGTTTCACATTTAATCGCGTCCCATCAAAAGCCGTAGAAAAGACACCATATACGTTATGGACTGGGAAGAGTCCCAAAATGTCTTTTATAAAAATTTGGGGTTGTGAAGCTTATGTTAGACGTCAAGTCTCAAATAAACTAGGACCCAAATCAGATAAGTGTTATTTTGTAGGATATCCCAAGGAAACTAAGGGATATTACTTTTACAATCCCACACTTGGCAAGGTGTTTGTTGCCAGAAATGATGTCTTTCTAGAAAAACTAGTGGGAGTAAAATTCATCTTGAAGAAATTCAAGATGAAGATAACACTAAGGCTTCGATGGAAAATGAACAGGCACCACAAAGTGTTGTGGATGAAGAAATTGTTGCCCAAAGAGTTGTGGAGCAAACACCTGTTCAAGTAGACCAACCTCTTCGTAGATCTGATAGGATCCGTCATCAACCCGAGAGATATTCTTTTCTCTTGACTGACAACGGTGATGTATTGCTTGTCGATCTTGACGAGCCTACATCCTATCAAGAAGCTATGATGAGCCTAGATTCCGAGAAATGGCTAGAGGTCATGAGATCCGAAATGGAATCCATGTACACTAACCAAGTATGGACTTTGGTTGATCCACCTGAAGGGGTAAAACCCATTGGGTGTAAGTGGGTCTTTAAAGTAAAAACTGACATGGATGGTAATAAGCATACCTATAAAGGTAGATTGGTGGCTAAAGGATTCAAACAAATTCATGGTATTGACTATGATGAAACATTTTCACCAGTTGCGATGCTTAAATCCATTCGGATCATACTTGCTATTGCAGCTTACCACGATTATGAGATCTGGCAGATGGATGTCAAAACCGCTTTTCTGAATGGAAAGCTATGACACAACCTGAGGGTTTCGAAGATCCAAAGCATCCTGGAAAGGTATGCAAACTGCAAAGGTCCATTTATGGACTAAAGCAAGCCTCTCGAAGCTGGAATATTCGATTCGATGATGCAATCAAGGAGTTTGGTTTCATCAAGAATGAAGATGAACCTTGTGTCTACAAGAGAAATAGTGGGAGCACAGTTGTATTTCTTATCTTATATGTAGATGACATACTTCTCATCGGAAATGATATTCCCTCACTCCAGTCTGTGAAGATGTGGTTAGGGAATTGTTTCTCGATGAAAGACTTAGGTGAAGCTGCCTATATTCTAGGCATCAAGATCTATAGAGATAGATCTAAAAGATTATTTGGCCTAAGTCAGAGTACATACATTGATAAAGTGCTAGATCGTTTTGCTATGCAAAATTTCAAGAAAGGATTTCTGCCTTTATCACATGGTGTGAGTCTTTCGAAGACTCAATGTCCCTCTTCTAAGGAGGAGAGAGATCGCATGGATAAGATCCCTTATGCATCTATTATAGGGTCTATCATGTACGTCATGCTTTGTACTGCTCGACGCCTCGTGATGCTTTGAGCATGACGAGTAGATACCAATGATCCAGGTGAAAGTCACTCGGATAGCAATAAAAATATTCTTAAATACTTACGAAGAACGAAAGAATATTTCCGATATTCGAGGCAATGAGGAGCTAATCAGAAGGGTTACAAAGTGATGCAAGCTTCCAAATGCATAAGGATGATTATAGATCGCAATCGGGTACGTGGTTTTGCTCGAATGGTGGAGCCGTGAGTCGAAGAGTTCAAGCAGACACAGCTTGCCGATTCTACAACATAAGCCGTTTAGTATATTGTCGCTCGATGCAAAGAAAGGAGGTCGCTTGGCTCTGCAAGTTCATCAGTGAACTTGGGGTAGTTCCTAGCATTGCAGATCCAATAGACCTCTATTGTGACAACAATGAGGCTATTGCACAGGCTAAGGAACCTCGATCACATCAACGGACCAAACATATACTGCGGCGCTTCCATCTCATTCGAGAGATCATCGATAGAGGAGATGTGAGGATATGCAGAGTATCGACAGAAGCTAACATCGCAGATCCATTGACCAAGGCTTTGGCACAGAGGAAGCATGATGGTCACACTAGGTCACTAGGTATTAGATATTATAGTGATTGGTACTAGTGCTAGTGGGAGATTGTTAGTTATAGCCCTAGAACCAATCATGTGATGGTTGAATAGGGAACATTTTGTATCATATTCTATAAAGACAAAGGATTGGTTATTATATTTACGTCTTGCTTGTGCCAGCTAAATTAAATATAATAATGCCCTAGAAAAGTAGGTTCTTATCTACAACACATCAATCGCGTAATTGATTATGAGAGGTCAGAGAGAACACTTTCCTAAATGTTCCTAGTCAAGTATTAATACGCAAGGGCAATATTAATACATAAAGACTAGCATGTAGGTCAATTGATGACTTGATCTCACAAGTCATGGATATATGATATCAAGTTGACACATGGGTATATATTAGAGAATATATACCGAATCAATCTACGCCATGAGAAAGTTTCATGGATCGTCATATGAGTGTCATAAACTTTCTCATGTGACTATTGATATGAATAGTCCTCAAACCTGAAGTCACTACAATTCCCTACATAAGGAGTTATGTACTTTGGTATCGTCAAACGTCACCCGTAACAGGGTGAACCATAAAGGCGATTACTGGGTATATAACAAATTATGCGGAGGGATGTGAGTGATGTAGATGAGATCTATCCCTCCCATATGACGGGAGTGATATCTGTGGGCTCCTTGATTGAGTAGAACTACTAAAACGCATGGTCATGCTCGAATGAGTCAATATGAGATATTGAGCTCATTTGTTTGAGTTAGTTTACTCAGGGATCAAGAAACACATAGATTGATCGAGGATGACATAGTCTATGCCTCATTAGTCAATCTGATATCAAGGATAGAAGGACACGGTCATACATTATAGTAGTCACGGAAAGGCTAGTCGGATCTTGACTTATTTCGTAACTTGGGTAGCAATGATGTATTGCTAGATGTCGCTCATTGCTTGTGTATCTAAAAGAGTTTAGATCCACTGTCAACGTTATGAGAGCCTATAGGGTCACACACAAAAGCATGATGATTAGAAGAATTAGTGCATTTTAGTTTGACTAGAATAATTTGGGAATAAGCTTAAGTATAAAATGGTTTTTGGACTTTAAGCTTAATGAGAATTTTAGCTTATTGATTTAATGAGATTAATTCAATATGCTAAGCTTATTAATTTAATAAGATTAAATAAATATGTTATCATGATAGCCTAAGCTTAATTGATTTAATAAGATTAATTCAATATATTACCTTATTAATTTAATGAGATTAATTCAATATGATAACATAAGCTTATTGAATTAATAAGATTAATTCAACATGCATGAATGCCACATAAGCATGCCACCTAAGCTTGATGAGGTGGAAGGAGACAAAGGGTTTTGATCTTTGGAATTTCTCCACATGTGGCCGGCCAAACAAGGAGTGTAAAATGTAATTGATTGCATTGAATGTGATAGGAGATGAAAGGTTTTTTCAATCCTATAAAACACTCCATGGGGTGGCCAGCCAAGGTCGGTGGAAGCTTGAGGCTTGGAGAGAGCTTGGTGGTGAGAGGCTTTGGTTGTGTGACTTTTGTGAGTGTAGGCTAGCAAGAAGAGTGGTCTTCTTATTCCTTTCTCTTTTTCCCTACCTTCTTCTCCTTTAGGGACTTCTCTAGCAAGAAGTAAAGGAGAGCTCCTCTAGTTTCTTTTGTGAGACAAGAGTTTGCTCATGTGGATACATATAGAGGCACGGACATTTGAACGTGCTAAAAGATCCAACAAACCCAAGGAGAAGCGGGATTAAAAAGGGCACGCAACAAAGGTAATATTCTCCTATAAGATAAGTTTTTTCTTTTAGAGAAATTTATTTTTGTTTGTACGAGGTTTTCTTTCGCAAGAATCACTTGGAAGAGATTCTATTTTTCCGTTGCGCATATGCTATTTTGCATAAAAAAATCCCTACAGATTTTTCGACACCTACAACTTTCTCTTTCACCTGTCTTATTCTATTACCTCTTCCAACTAAAGATGAGGGAACCAGAAGTTTTTTACTTTATCGGGCATCCTGATTACCAATTTTTGAAGGTTATATCTTCTTCCTATAAAAGTTGAAAAAATCTTTATTTCTATGTCCGACTACTAACCCCTTGCCTAACTCCGAGGTATGCCATGTCGAACTCCATGACTTCAAAGATTGCCACTTCAACTATCCCTTCACCTCTATTTTGTATATTCTTCGGGATCACCATTATAATATCCACGATCTTTTAGACGACCACCTCCTCACTCATTTCAAGCTTTCACATTTAACTCTTGCCGACTCGACCCCAATAAGTAGTTCTCTTGCTGCTTTGCACCTTGGTTTATTGAGGGAGATACTAACTTATGTGAATCTTCTTTTGCAGACAAAATCACGTAGATAACTATAATAAGCACCCTTTAAACTTTATAAAAAAAAAGTCGGTGAGACGGGGCCCTCTACTCTCACCCTCGAACCAATCACTTCGTCTTCGATTGAGGCAGAGCCTCGTGCTTCTTCTCAACCAGCTACCTCCCCCCGCTCAACATAATCGGAAGATCCTCTCCAAGTGGAGAAGAGGTACCCTTGGACTATCAGTTGAACAATGCTGGTGTATTACCTCCTACCATTGTCCCTCTCTCCTTATCCTCACAAGAGCACTCCTCTCGACCCACCGTCAACTCCAAACCCCCTCTTTATCACATATCCAACTTCCTCTCTCGCCTCCAATCCAACTCTGATCACCATCACCTTCATCATCTGAGCATTCTTCCATGTCTTCTCTCTCTGAGGCCAATGCCGCTTTAATCTCATACATCTCATCCCCCCGCCCCCTTTGTCGTAGAGGACTCAGAGGTTTCATTTACTACTTCTAGTACTCATTCGCTTATAACTCATGTCTCTGTCCTTCCTCCTCTCTCGAGTTATCTCATTCTCCCTTACCCTAGCTGACACTCGAGTCGTTCACTCCTTCCTTAGCTATTCTCCCTTGTCTCATATCTTCTACTATACCAACTTCCACCTCTCAACCTTTATCTGCTAGTCCTCCCCGACACCCTGAGCTCAAGGAGATTCTTGATCGGGCCTCCTTATACTTTCCATCCATCGAGTGCATCATTTCGCTTCCTTCTCCAAGTCCACTCATCTGAGGGACTACAACTCTAAAATTATGCTAAGCTTCAGGTGACTTTGGAATGTATATGCCATGATTTGCATATGATAATCACTCAAACTGATTCTTCTTTCCTTCTCTTTCCCACTAACTCAAATCGAATGACAGCTCGGAACGTCACCTACATGCCCTACTTGGTCAAATAACTCAACAATTGTCCCAATGATGCAATTGGCTTTTAACTTTTTCGTCTCGAGGTCTCTCTAGAGAATTTGTTCACTTAGTCACAATAAAATTCTGTTCAGTATAATATAAGTAAGAAGGTATTGATATTCTAATAATACTCTTTCGATGTTTAAATTTAAATCGGAGAGGAGAAACAATAGAGCAATAAGACATGAAAATTACAAAAATATATCCTATTTATAGATCTTCATCCGTTATTGTGCACCTCATGGGGTAAGAGACGCTTCCCATCATCGCACACTAATTCCAGTTTGCGATCATTTTCAGCCAGTGTCGACTCTGGGGGAGGGCAGATGAGGCCCTCGCCAAGGGAAAAAAAAATTTTCATAGGAAGGATCTAATTTTTAAAATTTTCAATAGAAAATATGACTCAATTTTTAAATTCCATTCAAAGTCCTAAGATAAAATTTTAAAATCTGTGCTGTGCCGGCTCTGTTTTCACCTAGTCACCCCTTCCACTTCCATGTGTAATCGATCGGACGTCTCAATTTCTAATTCTCATGACCCCATCTCGTTTAATTTGTGACTGATTCACTCCTTACTTTGACTCATTGAATTCTGATTTCATGACCTCCTAACCATTGAAGTGATTCTCTGTGAGCCCAACTATCAGTATCAACGGAGGATTAGGTGTGTCCGGAGATCCACCGGGACATAGCGCCGCGTGCGCAACAAGGGGGCAGGCTGTTCACCCGGATGGCGGCGCTAGGGACGTGCATCGCGACTCAACATTCGGGGACTCTCGAGGATTTCCTCATAAAGCCTGGCGTGGTACACGAGCGATACAGCCCACCGGGGCGTCATCATCGCACGCACAGCCTGGCCGCACCTTCTGCTGCCGTGGCGCAGCGCAGCAGTCTGGGATGTGTGGGTTCGTGCTGGCACGCGTCGTCGGCATGGATAGATACGTCGAGCAGCAGTTCGGTATGGCAATGCCATCTCCGGCGGTGGTGGGCAACGGGCGCTACCCGTCGGGGAAGGATAGGCAATGGATAAGGTACGACAGGGGCAGGGTCACCGATGAGCCGGCGGTCGTCGGAGGTAATAGTAGGCCAGGTGGACAACGCAGGATACATAGAGAAGGGTTTTGGAACGGCCTTCCGATGGGTTGGGCGTGGACAAGGCTGCAGAGCGTCGTCGGAGAAGAATGCTTAAGAATCTAGAATCTCCAGCAACGTCTCGGGCCAGTAAACAGGTACCATGCATGAACCAAGGCATAATCTGTTTGTATTAATGCCTTGTGCAAAGCACGTACATAAAAACCTTTGAAATTGCACTGCTAACAGGCATACACACAGTGGAAAGAAGAGAATGCCAGGTTTGGGCCTCGGGTTAATTTTATATGAGACGGCTGTATATATAAATGATTCACTTAGTTTTGTTTTACTGCTCGACTGTGCGTGACGAGTAAATTCACATTAATTATGCATTCCGATGTCATCAATTTCATCGATAGAAGGTCAGATTTTGATCTTGATTCAATCAGAATTCGATAGTAATCCGATTGAAATCTAATCGAACTTCGATGTCAATCGAATTCCAATGTTAATCGAATCGTGATTGGATTTCGATTGATATTCGATCGGTCGACGGTGAATCGACGATGACAACCGTGAAATCATTTGAAAAAAATATTATGTATTTTCTATTACACTGTAGTTATGATTTTGATTCGACTATTGAAATACTATCGCACACAAATCGCATAGACCAATGATTTTACTGTTTTCGGCACTGTTCATTAATGTTCAGCACTGTTCATTAATGTGAACACTAAAATCACTGTTCACATATATATATATATATATATATATATATATATATATATATATATATATATAAGCGCCCGTCATCAGCATAAGCCGGAAATCGCGCCGCAAACCGGCCGGATATAGCATTGACCCGCTCGCAGCCGGCGCGGCCGACCACGACCGGCCGGATCCGAGTGCGGCGGAATCCGGCCGACGCGGCCGAATCGGCCGCCGGTCTGGCGGCCGATTCGACGCGATTCGGCACCGTGGCCGAATGGCGGCCGACCATTCGCCGACGGACGGCGTCGTACCGCGATCCGTCCGGCTCGGATCGGCCGAAATCGGCCGGAATCGCCCGATCGGCCGTGGTGGCGCGCCGCTTCTGGCCGCGTGAAGCGACTGTTTCCGGCCGGTTTGCGCCGGTGGCCGGGCGCTAACCGGCCGGAAACCGGTCACCGCCGGACCGCCCGTGAGTCGGGCGTCGATCGCGCCCGGTCCGGCGGCCGGCGGTGGCTGGACGGAGCGGCGGCGATCGCGGCAGCGACGGGGCTTCGGCGCGTCGCGGACGGGGTCGCGGAGGAGAGTCGCGCGGCAGAAAACTTCTCTCTCTCTCTCTCTCTCTATATATATATATGAGATTCGATCTCCTCCGCGACTGAACCGTCCGCGCCTCCTCCACGACGCAGCAGTCACGCCCGTTGCCGCGTCACCGCCGCCGTCCGTCCACCGCCGGCCGGCTGGCGTAATCGACGCCTTAACTCGCGCGGTCCGATGGTGCCGGTTTCCGGCCGGTTAGCGGCCGAATCCGCAAATCGGCGGAAACGGCCGCTTCGCGGGCCGGCGGTGGTGCGACCATTGCCGGCCGCGATAGGCGGTCCGGCGAAATCGGAGCCGGACGGGCTGTCGTCGCCGCTCCGTCGACGCCGGATTCCGGCCCTGGTCGGCCGGAATCCGCCCGATCGCGGCCGGCGATGGCGCCCGCTGCCGCCACGTGAAGCGATCGTTCCGGCGGTTTGCGCTGATTCCGGCCGCTTCCGTCACCGCCGGACCGCCACGCTAGTCGGGCATCGATCGCGCCCGGTCCGGCCGGATGGGCCAGACGACGCGGCGGCGACGGCGGCAACGACGGTGACTCGGCGAGTCGCGGAGGAGGCGCGGACGGTTCAGTCGCGGAGGAGATCGAAATTCTTATATATATATATATATATATATTATTTATTTATTTATTTATTTTTTTATCGAACGACGGCTGTGTTCTTCCATTAGTTTTCTTTGTCCGTACGTGCATATTTATATTTGGTTTCAATTGACGAAGACGACGGTAGAACAGGCGCGCATAAATGCGGAGAAGGCTATGAGAAACCTGCGACGCTGCAGTGAACCACTCGGTGAAAGGCTAAGTGGAGCTCAGAAAATGCAGATTAATTCTCTTATTGCACAAAAATTGAAACCGTCTAATAATTTTTTCACCTCAAAATCCGAAAAAAAATAAATCATAAAAATATTATATCTGTGAACACAATTGATAAGATAATTATTATTTGTCGAGACTGGAATAGTGAGGTATCTCGGTGGCGAACACGGCAAAAGTTGACAACTCGGACAAAAAGAGACGCGGAGGAAGAGTGGTGATGACCAAAACGACGTCTCGACCGTGAGCTGAGCCGAATTCAGTGAAATGGACCGAATGATGAATCCTGTAAGACAGAAAGCGATTAAGGACATCGAGATAGGTTTCGACAAGACTCCTCCGACGCTCAAGACAAGAAATTAGTGGAAAAAGGAGGAAAGCAAATGAGATGTTTAGTTGAGGATGTACGAGCCTCTTACCTCCTCCTCCAGGAGGAATATATATATAAGAGAGAAATCCCTCCCCCGCCAAGCAGTACAGTCGGTATGGGCGATATGACTCCCTGATCTTACACTTGCTTTGAGAAGTAATATAAGTCATATCCTCATAAATGTCGTCGGTACATGAGTTATCATTAATGCTCATCGTGTGATTGATGTGAGACATCTCCTCATTAATGAAGTGGACATTCCTTTAAAAATCAGTATAAGCATTTGTTCCCAGGTCGGAAAGAAATGCTGACAAGGACTGCCTTGCGGACCCTCTGAACAGAAAATACCTATCATGTCCTCTGACTTAATAAGATAATCCATGTATTGAAAAATCATACATTTGAGATAATGTCTCTGCCAAGATATGAGATGATGACTAAGCCAAGACGCGGGGCGTCCGGAATAAGATGTGGTCGAGCCGAGATGCGGGGCGTCCGGAATAAGAGGCGGCCGAGCTGAGACACGGGACATCCGGAATATGATATGATGAGCTGCGGTACTGGCTGTTATATGTCTAGTCATATGTTAGTTTTTCCCCTGGTATCATAGACATGCCCCCTCAAATCTAGTCGAAGGATAAGCGTAGTCTAACTGACTAGACGGGTTTTATTGCGTCATGATCTTCCTCTTTCGACTTAATGAGGTATGGGAGGTGGCGCCCGAGGGGTGCCCCTCGGGAACGATGGAAATCGTGCTTTAAAGGCAGTTCATTAATGCGAGGATATAACATGATTGTCTTGCTTTCCTAGGGTTTTACCTGTTATACCACGTGGCTACAAGATCCGAAGAAGGGTCCTCGAGAGACGAACCGACGTGACTCGCCTATAAGTACCCTTTAAAACCTAGGTTTGCGACCTTATGTTCGACGTCTCTAGCCTTTTCTTCTCCAGCGGGTCCACTTTCCTCTTGTTGGTGCAATTGGCCCAGGTTATGATTGACCAGACTCGAGTTTGACTCGAGTAATATTTTGATGTTTTACATTAATGTCTGACAAAGTATTGGGGAGATTGTCGGTGCAATCAATCCAGGTTATGATCTTGATGTTTGACAATGCTTTGACCATTGTCATGAGAAAGTCCAAGTCATGGGTACTTGACATGGAAAGTCCAAGTGAGACACTTGACATTTGGGAAAGTCCAAGCATGAGTTTTGGCAAAGGAAAGTCTAAGCATGAGACTTGACATGGAAAGTCGGGTTGGCAATTGAGAAGTCTAAGGGGAATATTGGCGGTGTAAAGTCCAAGGGTGAAGTCTTGGCAACATAAATCCAATGGTTGGCGGTGTAAAGTCTAAAGGTGAAGTCTTGGTAGCATAAGTCCAATGGTTGGCGGCGTAAAGTTCAAGTGGAGTCTTGACAGCGTAAGTCCAATGTGCCTTGATGATGCAGACCATATTAGCATGACAATAGCTGATGGAAGCATCTAAAGGCTAGCGTATGGATGAACAAGTCATGAATGACTTGGAGAGATCTGATAGGCGCGAGGCTAACGGAGGTGACTAGAAGGCTTAGGTCTAGGCTAAGGGTGGTCTAGCAAGTATGGAGATACCATACTTGGGGTTAAAACCTCATGGATGAGGTTATCAGTCAACTGATATTATAGTCAGTCGATTGATGAGAGTCGATTAGAGTTCAACTGCTGGAATTGGCCTAGCGTAAATGATCGCCAACATCTGGACAATGATTGATGATTGAGCAATGATCGATTCGTGATCCGATCGCTAGTCGGAAAGTTCTCGAGTCGATTGTTAGGGTTTGACAGTCGAATGATGACCTGAAAATCAGTCGACTGCTGGTCTATCCGTTGGAACTTGTCCAACGTAACTCATGTCGTTGTCTCACAACGGCTACAGGAGCAGTCGACTGCTAAGTGAAATCCAGCCCGAATGTAGGTTATAAAAGCAGCTCGGAAGGAGAGATTTGACATCGATTTCTTGAGGCGATTTAGAGGGGATTTACTGCTGCAATCCAGACCTTCAAAATTACTCTCAAGCAACCAAAAGCAAGCGCTCAAGTTCACATTGTGTAAAGTTTTATTTACTTGTATTTGTGTAGTTTACTCGTATTAGTTTGCATTCATTTCTTATTATTGTAAGAACTGTTGTAAGAGGTTTCCTCCACCTCCAGATTGTTCCGATAAGGAGTGTTTATTGTTTAGTGGTGTTTGACATCGCTAGGGCTCGTTCGAATCCAATCCGTGGAGTATGAACCTTGAGGTTTCGAACCACGTTATATTCTTGCGTAGTGTGCTTGTGATTGTGTATTTGTATTGTATTTTTCATATTCCGCTGCGTACTAACAATCATAGACAAGCGCAATCGAATTCCATCATCGTCAACGTCGACATGCTATTCACCCCCCTCTAGCGGGCGTACAGGTCCTTACACCTCTCCCTTTTCCAACGAGCTTTCTGTTCCTGTAAGTGCTCTTTCCTTGCCTTCTCTCTTTCTTCAGGTGGCTAAAACCACCAATTTGTGGTTTCATAGGACTCATAGTGCCATTACTACTGATGTGCACTGCGAGATTAGGGAAGTCTTTCACATCCCCCTTTCTTATAGGCTTAGGGCTCTTCAGCGAGATCAACGCCCTAACGAACCACCTCCCGACTTCTCCGCCTTCTATCACGACCAACTAGCGGTCGGTCTTCGATTCCCCCTTCCTTTGGCTGATAGGGTGGTAGCTTGAGATGCCCTCTGCTCCTTCTATCCACAGTTTTAGAAAATCCTCCACTTACCGAGAGATAGCCGAAGTCCTTAATGACCTAAGCTTTGATGTTAATATCTTATTGGAGGAAGGACTTCTGCATCATTACGATACAAGTCCAATAGAAGTCGAGCTGAGTGACAACTTAGGTAAAAGGTCTTACCTTACTTTATTATTTGCTTTATTTCTAATGACTAATTTCTTTTCTCGTCTATGACAGTTGCAGTCATGTTTAGGGCTTCCATCAACAAGAAAATGAAATGGAAAAGGGCATATATAGTCTCTCCTACAGATGCTCCGGCTGAATCACTCGAAGAGATTGGCTCAGATGCACCCATACCACCTTGGCCTTCCCTGGTAGCCGAGGTGATAAGCTTTGAAGCGTCAGGGGAGCAACAACAAACGCGCAAAAGGAGCCAGGCCATGTTGTCCTCTCCAGAAGGGAGTCCTTCCCACTCATTCCCCGGCCAGTCTCCGCGACTCGCTGGGGCGAGTGGTGAAGGGCCTAGTGGCGCAAGTCCTGATAGCCCGACGCCCCCCATGAAGGAGTATCTGAGGGCTCCTACTCCTCCAGCCGAGCCGTTGTCCACTCAATCGTGCAGTTCGAGCCCCCTCCTTAAGGTTTATGGCCATCTTAGGCCGGGACAAAGCAGGTCGGCTCAGGGGTTCCTCTGAGAAATCCGGAATGTCATAGGGGAGTCTGCCAAGGGGAAATCCATCCCGACGCTGAGTGACGAGATGAACACTCACTTGGCTAAGGTAAACGCTTTCTTAAGTGTTTCACTAGTGCATTTATTTTGTTATCTTTAGGTTCCCTTATAGTTTTAGGGCTGCCATCTTGAGATGATGTCCCGGCTGCCCCCTATGACAGTGACCTTTCAGGGGATGCGGCCTCAGGTAGTGACCCTCACTACCCAGCTGCGGAACAAGGAAACATAACTCGGACTAGCCCAATCTGAGACAACCATGTTCCGATCTAAATCCCTTTACTATGAGGATGACCTTCGGATCCAGGTGTAGGAGCTGGAGTGCCTAAGAGTCCAGGTAGCCGAAGCGGAGGGAGTTGCGGGCTAAAGTTGCCGAGGCGGACAAACTTAAAGCCTGCGTCGAAGAAACCAAAACCCAACTATTGCAAACTGAGCAGATTAGAGCTGCTCAAGCAGAGTTCGAGGCCAAGCAGCGAGAGGAACTAGCAGCTCGGGCAGAGGCGGCTAAAGCCAAGCTGACTACCTACCGAGTTAGCGAGGAGGGTCGTTGGGAGCGGCGAAAGAAAGCCTTTCTCGCTTCCGAGGAGTTTTCTGATATCCTAGGAGGCCGCACCGTCGACCTTTTAGAGATAGGATATGAGGGGGTCACCCGACATTTCAAGGAAGCCGGATACCCACCCGAGGGAGCCTCAGTCGAGTTCTTGGATCTGCAATGTCTAATCGACGAGACTCCGGACTCGACTCTTGGTGGGCTCCTTGAATGACTCCGTAGTACTTTTGTAAGTTTTCTTGGAGTTAAGTGTCGTCTCTCAGCCTCTTAGGAATTTAATACTACTGACTATGATAATAATGAATAATAACAAGCGACTCCAAAGTACCTTCACTGCACTTTAATGATAGGAGAAAGAGCCGAATAGCATATACTTAGAACCAGCTATGATAAGCGATATCCAAGGGAAGTGCCGAATAGCATATACTTGGAACCAACTGTGATAAGCGATATCCAAGGGATCGAAAGAGCCGAATAGCATATATTTGGAACTAGTTGTGATAAGCGATATCTAAGAGAAGAGCCGAATAGCATATACTTGGAACCAGCTGTGATAAGCGATATCCAAGGGAAGAAGGTTGAAGGCCGAATTGCATACACTTGAAACCAGCTATGATAAGCGATATCCAAAGAAGAAGGTCGAAGGTCGAATAACATATACTTGTAACCAGCTATGATAAGCGATATCCAAGGAAGAAAGGCCGAATCAGGAATACTTGAAACCAGTTATGATAAGCGATATCCAAGGAAGAAAGTCGAATCAGGAATACTTGGAACCAGCTACGATAAGCGATATCCAAGGAAGAAGGTCGAATAACATATACTTGGAACCAGCTATGATAAGCGATATTCAAGGAAGAAAGCCGAATCAGGAATATTTGGAACCAACTATGATAAGCGATATCCAAGGAAGAAGGTCAATCATAGATACTTGTATAGAAAAGCCTGACTGGGATCATGAAGAAGAGCTTTCATTATGGGAAGATTTCATTGCATATTATTGAGCTCTTTAGACATGATAAGGTCGTAAATGGAAAGCATTCCAGGGTCGAGTAAACTCCTTTCCTTCGCTATCTTGAAGGTAGTAAGCGCCAGAACTGAGCTTCTTGACAACTTTGTACGGGCCTTTCCATCGGGGTGTCAACTTGCGAACTTCCCCCGCGGGCTGAATTTTCTTCCATACAAAATCACCGGGTTGAAAGGATCGGGATACCACCTTCTTGTTGTAAGCTTAGGCGATTTTTCTCCGAAAGACACTCATCTGACTAGCCGCTTGATCTCAGGTCTCTGTTACTAAGTCTAACTCGGCCAGCCATTTCCTTTGTTGCTATCATCGTTCGGAGTGTATGCAGAAACTCGGGGTGATCCCATGTCGATCTCAACGGGGACGAGGGCTTCAACACCGTAAACAAGATGGAATGGGGTAAGACTCGTACTATCTTTAGGAGCAGTTTTGTATGCCCATAAGATACTGGGTAATTCTTCCACTCATTTTCTTCCTGTGTGATCTAACTTAATCTTAATTCCTCGAATTAGTTCTTGATTGGTGACTTCAGCTTGCCCATTGCTTTGGGGGTAAGCTATTAAGGTGAAAGCTTGTTGAATTCCCAATTGTTGGCACCATTCCTTTATTTTGCAACCTTGAAATTGTCTGCCATTATCCAAAACCAGCCTTCGCGGAATACCAAATCGACAGATTATATTTTTCCAGAGAAATCTTAATACGACATCTTCAGTTATTTTGGCTAATGGCTTGGCTTCCACCCACTTGGAGAAATAATCCACCACAACTAACAGAAATTTCTTCTGATTTGGCCCCATCGATAATGGTCTCACTATATCCATTCCCCACCGATCGAAAGGGCAGGATATTACTGAAACTTTCAGCAGTTCGACTGGTTGTTGAGAGAAGTTTTGATGCTTTTGACAGCTAAGACATACGCGCACACAATGGGTAACATCTTGCTGGAGCGTAGGCCAAAAATATCTCCGAGCAAGGGATACTCCTCCATGATTTCCGCAACAACCCTTGTGCACTTCTCACATGACATAATTTTCTTCTTTCGGGCCGAGACACTTAAGTAGGGGCCAAGCGAAAGCTCGTTTATACAGTGCGTCGTCTATTAAGGAGAAGCGAGTGCTTTTTTTCTTAACTGTTTGTGCTTCGGCTCGGTCATTCGACATTATTCCCTTCTTGAGGTAGTCAATCAGGGGAGTCCTCCAATCTAACGGGTTATGAGGCACTGTTGGGTCTTGATCTATATTAGCGATGAGTTGCGTCTCGACTATTGAGTCATCTAGGCTCCAAGTAGTGAGTGCACTAGCTATGCGAGCTGGCTCGTCAACTTTCTAATTTTCTGCTCGAGGAATTTTATGAAGAGTAACCCCTTGAAATTCCGAGGATAGCTTGCGATAAGCCTGCATATAGCATCACAACCTTTGGTTGTTGATGTCGAATGACCCTTTGAGTTGTTCCACTGTCAACTGCGAGTCTGAATGTAAAGAAATCCGAGTGGCTCCAATACGATGGGCTGGTCACATTCCGGCTAATAAGGCTTCGTACTCCGCTTCGTTGTTGGAAGCTCGAAAGTTGAGCTGTATAACTATCTGAATTGTATCTCCTTGAAGGGAATATCAATAATACTCCTACCCCACTTCCCTGTTTAGTTGTCGAGCCATCCACATATACCTTCCATTCCTCATTTTTCTCGACCCCTGGCGTCTCGGCTAGGAAGTCCGCCAATACTTGCGTCTTGAGGGTTGTACGGGGTTGATATTGGATGTCATACTCGACTAGCTCAGTGATCCACTTGATTAGGTGGGTAGATGCTTCCGGATTGGTTAATATCCTTCTGAGGCTATTGTTAGTTAAGACCATGACTGGATGAGATAAGAAATACGGACGGAGCTTCCGGGCTGTTATAAGTAGAGCTAGTGTTAGCTTTTCCAGTATTGTATACCTGCTCTCGACAATTTTTAATAAATGACTGACAAAATAAATAGGTAATTGTTTACCTTCTTCCTGCCGGAGCAGTATTGACGCCACAATCTCTTCAGAGGAGGATAAGTATAACTGCAGACTCTCTCCATGCACAAGTTTGACAAGTGTCAGCAACTCAGCTATATACTGCTTTAATCTGGTGAAGGCTTGTTCACACTTTTCATCCTATAAAAATCGAGTCGACTTACAAAGCACCTTGAAGAAAGGAGACTCCGCTCAACCGACTTAGGGATGAATCGGGAAAGTGTCGTTATTCGGCCCAGTAACTTTTGTACTTTTCTGCTATTTCGGGGAGAAATCATGTTCTATAAAGTATGAGCGTTTTTGGGATTAACTTTAATGCCTCGTTCAGTGACAATATAGTATAAGAACTTGCCTCCTCGAACCCCGAATATATATTTGCTGGGATTAAGCCGAATTCCATATCGACGCAACGTGATGAACGTCTCCGCCATATCTCTGACTATGTTTTCAACTTTGGTGGACTTGATGAGGATGTCGTTCACATATACTTCAATGTTTCGGTCTATTTGTGACCGAAACACTTTTTCCATTAGCCTTTGATAAGTGGCGCCAGCGTTCTTTAACCCGAATGACATAACCTTGTAGCAAAAAGTGGCATCCGCTGTGACAAAGCTAACTTTTTCGCTGACTTTTTCTTGATCTTCTAGGGCTAATGGAATCTGATGATACTCTTGGTAAGCGTCCAACATACAAATTAGCTCATATCCTGTCATGGAATCTACTAATTGATCTATCCGAGGCAAGGAGTAGTAATCTTTAAGGAATGCTTTATTAAGATCTCTAAAGTCTATACATACCCTTTATTTTTCCCTTGATTTGACACTAATAAAATATTAGACAATCATTCGGGAAATTGTACCTCTCGGATGTATCCGGCTTGCATAAGTTTTTGCACTTCAGCTCGGATAATTTGATCTTTCTCTGGTCTGAAGTGTCTTTTTTTTTGCTTGACTGGCCAAGACCCGGGAAGGATGTTCAATCTATGCTCCATTATGGCTCAAGAGATGCTTTGATTCCGTTCTTCTGGCCAAGTAAAGACGCCTCGGTTGTTTGCCAAACAGTCCATCACTTCTTGCTTCAGCTCGGTTGGCAAATCTACAACGACTTGGATGACTCGCTCAGGCTGGTTCGGTCATACTTGTATGATTTCTTCTTCCAGGGCCTCTTCCAAAGATTCCTCATGTAGGGCATAGACTTTTGCCATCTCTATCTTCCGGCTCTTTCTGGAGCCGATTCAGACTTCTTCCACATAACACTTTTGGGCTGCCTTTTGATCTCCAGCAACTTCTCGTATTTGATTATTCACAGGGAATTTGATCTTCTGGTGATAAGTGGATACCGCCGCTTCAAAGGAATGCAGTGCTGACCTTCCCAAGATGACATTATAGGTCGAGGTGGCGTCTATAATAGTAAAGGTGGTCATCCGAGTCTGACGAAGGGGCTCTTCTCCTAGAGATAGGGGCAGATCAATTCGGCCGAGTGGTGCTACCTCGTGGCCCGAGAAGCCAAATAGAGCAGTGTTCATCGGCTGGAGTCGCGTTGGGTCGAGCTGCATACGATCGAAGGCATCTTTAAATAAAATATTGACCGAGCTACTTGTGTCCATGAAGATCCTGACCACGTCATAGTTGGTGATGGTGGCTCTGATTACCAAGGCATCATCATGTGGGACAGAAACTCTTCGCAGGTCCTCGAGACCGAAATTCATTGAAGGTCCGTATTCAGGCCTCCGACTGGTGTTCACTTTCATGTTCTCCAGCCGTCTTCCATGAACCTGTCAGGCTCGATTTGAATCCCCATTTGTGGCTCCGCCGGTGATCATGTTAATCGTTCTGCGGTGTGGAGTATTGAGTTCTTGCGACGATCCTGGCTGGGAAGTAGGCCCGCTTGCAGAAGCTTCTCGGGACCTCCGCGGGATTTGAGCTGATCTTTGCTGCTCGGGTGAAGGTTGAGGAGCCCTTCTGGCTGGGTTGCGTCGAGCATGATTCCGTGGTTCGTGCCTTACATCTCGGGGTGGGGCATTGAAGTTTTATTGTTGTTCCCTCATAACTTGCCTGATTTCATCGGTCAAGGTACGACGTTCCCAGGGCAAATGATCGTATATCTGATGAAAGACACAGAAGGGGCCGCGCTGGCCGAGTAGCATTGGCGGTTAGGGGGTCTTCTATACTGTATGAATTGCTCTGCCTTTCATCAGCCGAGGAGGGTAGACAGGAGAGACTCTGGGAGGACGGTTATGCACTGGAGGAGGGGCCTTCTGACTCGGCTTTTGAGGTTTTGGCCGATCAGTCCTTCGTTGCTCATCTATCACATTCTCGGCCTCCTCCAAGTTGATGTATGCTTTAGCTCTAACCAGCAGAGCTTCAAAGTGGGGTGGGGGTCTCTTCATTAGTGTCTTTGAGAAATCCTCCCTTATTAAGCCCTGAGAAAAAGCATTGCCCACCATCTTGGGCGAAGCATCCAAGACATCGACGATTACTCGGTTAAACCGATGTATGTAGTCCCTCAGGGATTCAGTATTCTTCTGCTTCATAGTCATAAGATACTGAGTAGTTCGGCGGTATCTTTTGTTAGTAATATATGAGAGATGTCTTAAGGCAATCGCCTTATGTATGAACCATTTATATGATAAATGAAGATTCACTATTTGAGTATACATGTTTCATGTATTTGATTGGATCTTAAACTCATTTACTGGATGTCCACGATACGATTCACAGCATGAGAGAATTTGTAATTTGATCACAACTAGTGAGTATCTCTACGTGTGTAATTGTGATGTATCGGAATTATCCCTAGTCGATGAATTGATGGATTTGGACACCATCAATTCTGTCGAGACTAGCACGAGGTATACTCCTTGGTGTATCCAAGCAGCTGATTCTCACTGGCTGGAGACATTGTGATGTCCGGAGTTGTTCGATTTACGTATTGCTCTGGTTAAAAACATTGGAGTGACCCGGTAGTAAGACTTCATATGGTTCTCTGCATATATAGATATGTCAATGAAGTTCTTACTGTGGCTTAAGTGCGATGTTCCTTTGACTTGCGGTATTCAAGTCATCTTGATCATCAGACTTATGCTTTGACATCTTAAGCAAACATCTCTAAGGAGATGTGGACGAGATGATTGGGTATAAGTCGAAGTGATCGAAGGTGTTTGAATAGCCTATAAAGTTCACCACTCCTTGCGAGGAGATGTATACCCATGGCCTCTCGTCGGATTATTACTAAAGTCTTTGGCCAAAGCATTACATGTTTAGAGTAAGGTACTCTTGATACATGTGGAGTAACTAGAATCCGTAGGGACGAGAAATGATACTTGGGCTAGGTGTGGCGTGAGTCGACCTAGTGAGGTGACACAATAGACCATGTCTGAACCAAGTGGGTATAAGATGAGTGAAGGGAATGGGGCGCGATTCATTCGAGCTCTTGAAGGGTTTGAAATAGTTACGGATCAGCGTTGATCTTTTGGTTAATTGGGGATCATGATGTACTACTAGGTGCCACTCATGATGCGTTCTATAATTAATGGTTAATTATAGGCGGCCAAGCATAAACCGAGAACCTATTTGGTCACACGCTGAGTGTAATCCAAAGGATTTAAAAGCGAGCTTGAGAATGGGATTCTCGGCCAGAGAAACTATGTTTGGTTGGACCAAACATAAGCGAGCATGAAATTGTTTGATCGCAATGGAGCGTGGATGGGCCGTGTCTTATGAAGACATAATGGATGGACCAAAATGGTTTGGTTCTAATCCAATGGATGAGAATAAACCAAAGGGTTTGGTTTATTTTAAACGAATGAACCAAAAGTTGGTTCGGTTCGTTTTAACTTAAAATAAACCATCATGGTTTGGTTTATTTTAACTTATCCTAATGGAGCGGGTTAACGGGCCTAATGGTTATGATCCAATAACCATTAAGAGAAGTAGTTCTCTATAAAAGAGGGCTTAAGGGATAATTAATCCCTAATCCAAAACCCTAGCCCTTGGAGTTGCCGCCCACCCCTTGAAGGAGTTTTCGGCGCCAACCCTAGTGTGCCGCCGCCCAACCCCTTGTGCCGCCGTCCAACTTGTTGCCGGCGTCCAAGCTTCAGCCGACTATCCTCCGGCGACCCTCCGGTGATCTCCTATAGGTTTGGCATCAAGGTGAGCTTTTTCTTTCCTTGGTTGGCCGGCGCCTATATCCTCCACCAAGCTGTCCAGTTTTCTGGACAGCTTCTCCTCCTCTCGTCGGAGCGTCGTTTGGACGACGGTTAGTGCTCCGACAACGGCTAACTTACCGGGGATTTGATCTCCGGTAATCCTGTCACGCCCCGAGGGAGTCCCCGCCAGACGAAAATCCGACAGCATCTCCCCTATACGGGTGACAATACCAGTTTTCATACAAAGCCTACACGGCCACTATACATCGGTCAACACGACCGGAATCCAAACATCACACGCAGATAATCAAATAGGGCCTCAGGCCAACAAATCTAGGTAAACATAAGTCTACACTAACTAGACTTACCCCTTCTGCCATCTGGGCAGGAATACTCAACCAAAATCCAATCGAAATAAAAATCCGATCAAAGGTCCCTATGGACATACCAAAACATCCACAGGTACAAATATCCAACTCCAGTCCTAAACATATATTCTAATCCAAATACCCAAAACCGTAAACACAAATAACAAAATACACTTCCACGACGAGGGGTTTGGCAAATTGGACTCTCTGACTCCTTCGAAATAGATATAAATCAATGGGGTGAGTTCAAAGAACTGCTATAGTAGATATGCAAAGTAAGGTATAGCTAACAATAAAAATATCATGCCAGTACAGTCTCACATAAATAGGGTATGCAAGTAAGAAATACAAAAGGACTGTACTTACCTGAATCTCATACCCTGATATAGGAGCATGTGCCTGACTAGAAGTAATAAGGTCGACCATATATAAACATGTATCCTGTATGCATGACAATCATATGCACATCCAAGGCATCAATAAAAATGCAGCAAACACAATACAAATGCAATCCGTGCAAAGTGCATGCCGTGCAATGACATGGTCACCCCTGACGCCAGTCAGCCGCCTCACACGCAATGGTGAAGCCGAGTGGGTAGGGCTATGACAACTGTGCACTCTGCCATCACTTTGCTCTGAGTGGCCGAGTGGGCGGGATCTTTGTCGAGTACACCTATCCTCCGCCCCCAAACATAGTGGGAGCTAAGCTCTCATCTCCGTGTCATGGAGCGGAGGAGGGATCCTGCCGCTACCACGCCTCGCTACCCATGGCGGTCTGAACTGTGAGCAATGCACACACCCTCACGATGTACCACTAACCCGAGTGGCGGTATGCGAGCCATGTATAGGCTGCCAGGGCTCAACAATAATGGAACCCCCGATCCCGGCTGATGCAATCATGCAAGATGGTGCATGATACTAAAGCATGTAAATCCTACTCAAAATACCTATCCGAATAATATGTACAATCAATATGTACATATCCATAATCCAAATACTATGATCCAAGTAAAACAGGAAGATATAAACATACTGATCAAATGCATGTATCTAGTAGGCACAAAAACATACTAGGCATATAAACATGAAAAGTATTGCATGCTATCCTAACTAACATATCAACTTGACTATATCTAAAAGATAAGTCAAAGTACACTTTGAATATATATCCGCAAGAATGAACAAAATCGTCACGACTGGGGACCTGCCTCGTGACCAAAACCTGCATATAGCATAACTATAGTTAAGCTCAAAATATACAATTCAACGACAAATCGAATAATTAATCGATTTCCTTTATATCCAAATTAACCCAAACTATTTCCAATTTTCCCTGTCCACAAATATCCATACAATTAATATAGCCCAATTAATTCCAAATCAATTAACCTAATTCATCACCTACAAAAATATCCTCAAGATCAAACAATATCACCCAAATCCCATATCCTCCGAATACCGTACCGATCAACCGAATAACACCGAAATCATGCTTACCGACCCTAGGATCCCACCGACAACCACTCCTTCCCCCAAATCGATCCCAACTCCATTTCCTAAATTCACGTGACCTTATTCACCCACAGCCACCCCCAATCCAAACCAAAACCAAATAAGAGATAGCTCGAGATATACCTGCGATTGGAACCTCCCAACTGCTCAGTTCGCCGGCAAATTTCCTTGTTGCCCTAAATCACTGCCCAAACACAATCACTGTCAAATCACCGAAACATACCGTAGGGATTAGACAAAACCCCAGTTAACCCCTTACCTTGCTCCGGTGATGCTCGGCCAGAAGGGCAGCTCCCCCACCGGCAACAACCTCACCCGATTTGCCCTAATCGCCCGCTCCGGCAACCACCAGGAGAGAAGGCGAGGAGGAGGCTCAGCGTCCTATGGCCGTAGAGGCTCGCCTCATCTAGGGGGCGAGGAGGCTCAGCGTGGCTCGTCGTCATTGTCGGCGACGTGAAGGGAAGCGGCTATGCGGAGGAGAAGAGGGGCATCGCGCGGTGTCTGGTCTTGTGATGGTGCTCGCGTCGGGCGGCGTCGAACACCGGTGCTCACGTCGGCGTCGGCGTCGAGCGAGGAAGAAAGGGCCGTGGCCGGGTGGTCGTAGCGCCGCGACGCTTATCGGCGAGGTGCTCGTGCCAGAGGAGAGGGCGTCGGCGAGTCGCGCGTGAGGAACTGTCGAAGGAATGTCGCGGCGGGGGAAAAGAAATAAAAGGGAAATAGAATTTTTAGGTTTTCTATCGTGTATTTAATCCCTTTTAAATAGACCCCTCTAAAGCCTGTTTATTTTATCCTCAGTAAAAATCTCAAATCTGAGTCAGTTTAAATCCGAAAAATTCCTAAAATTCCTAAAAATCTCAAAATAATCCTAGGATTATTTCCAAATTTTGGCCATTTAATTTCGTATTTTAAATTTCAAGATTTTACATTCTCTCACTAATAAAAATTTGGTCCCCAAATTTCCTACTAGTATATAAGTACGAGATGTCCCTATAACCATCTCAAGCATCTGGAGACAAGTCACACCTCAAGTGACTAAGTGGGGTTACTGATATCCCTTAAAATCAAACCACCTGCTTATAACATCTCTTCCAATGTATGAATAATATCTTCATATCGACCACCTATAATAAGTACCTAGTGTACTGAGTGGAGCTTGATATCAGTGACTGTTAAAGACTTTACCATAATCCTAAGGTAAATCCTTAATCGCTATCGCATACGATACTCAAAGATCCTCCATGAACTGGAAATCGCCACAATATAACCTATCCAACGATCCAACAAACTCCTCGTATGGATCGAATGAAAATGAGCGGACTTAACTAATCATACTAAGTCCTTTCCGAATTCCAAATAATCTCCCAACACCGCCCATCATACTATGCTTTCACGTCCATCTCGATGCGAACCTTCGATTATTATATACCACCTTTACTAGTTGACACACTGCACACATGCATAATCAACTATGTCACGCATGTCGTTCCACCATGGAGAACGTTTCAATACTTACTATTTTCCTAATACAATCCGATACATACGCAGCATATAGAACCTATTGCAATCTTGACAATACTTATCAAAATATCATGACCAAGCCTCTTGGCTCGTAGTAATGTCAAAGCCACTACTTACAGTGCAATGACATGCTACTACAACCGACTCAGAAGTTAAATAAGATGTCTAGCTATCTAGCCACCTCGACATACAAATTCCACTATCACTAATTCCGAACCTGTAGAGCAAGAGTACAACTCTATGGTAAATGCTCTCTATCATCACAGCAGAAATCTATCATTGTTCCCGAATCAATAATAACTCTTCCAAATTCAAATGCAACTACACAGTAGCTAGCTAAAACCGCATAAGCATATCTGCTCCTCATCTCTACAAAACAACATAACAACTCCTACTAGGTCCACGTCATATATATATATGACAACCCATCTCGTAGTTCCTCATTTGACGTAACCATGGGATACGTCTCAATCAACTAAATCGAAGCGCTCCATTCTACGAAACATTGCATCGCATCTGATACAATACCCTTCCTTCCACGAGAATGATCAAACAACACGGGTGTAAAGTCAATCATTGTCTGAGCTGTGAAACTAATTTCACAAGCTTTAGACCAAATAAATTCCATCACCAGTCAGCGGTATAGTACCACTAGAACATCCTATCCATATCTATGGTAATAATCAAATCAATACCAAAAAAAATCATCATCTACGGTGGTCGAGTGCTCAACTCCAACTACCACCATCACAAATGATCCAATCGTGTCCAGAATACACGATTTCCCAAATCCACTGGGCGACTAAATTAGTCAATAAGTCTAATAAGATAATCAAAAGCTCAAACAATTCATACCAAGTATGAAATTGTCATCGCTACACACATGTATTCTCTTTACTCTAAGCTGATGATATAAAAATCATCACAACGACAATGATAATTGTAGGACACCATGTCACTACAATATCATCACACCAATCACCAATCAATCCTAGAGTATATATAGGTATCCTATAGCTGATCTAAATAGATCATATATATCCACAATGAAAGATATTCATTTCCTTCCACAACTACCGCATTCTATCATCGATAATCGATGCATAACCTCAAAGGTCCGTCTCTCTTTTAACAAAGAGTTTCGGATCTTCTCTGGAAAACTACTGGGACAGATAAATATCCCATACAACACCTCCTATAATAAGGTAAAACGATCTTTTATCGTCTTAACCAGTGTAGGCATACACGCCTTATCCATAACCAAATCACTAATAGCAGAGACTGATATTCTCTGAGGGTTTACTCCTTGACCTTCAAATGGATGACTAGCAGGTCATATTCCTAGCTTCCTAATTCGACATCAGTCGGCACCTCTAAAGAATCCGTACCTCTGAAATCATCATTAGATTCCTCAAGATCAATACGTTATCGAACTCATCCACGACCATGAGTAGGAACAATTTCACTAAATCACTACTCTTCCTAACCATTAAAGTACAGTAACCACTAAAGACAACATTTTTCCTATAGCTCAGAGATATCCTTCAGCTTGCTTGGTCTCAAAACACGAGAACCCCCAAAAATCCAAGGAAAATAACATCCTCGAAACACAAAACCCGCAAACCAAAACCGCAAATCAATAAATTGTCACGTCCTGGGGGCATATCCGTCATCCAAATGACAAGGGAGCCCCTTAGTGACAATATCCATAATCCATGGACCAAATCTGGTAAAAACCTCGAAATAATTATAGAAATATAAGTATTTCAATAACTGCATGCATGCACGACTAAACATATATCCATTAAAGTAAAATAGTTTTATGACACCAAATCAAATTGCGACCAAAAATCCAAAGTGCACAATCAAAATGCAACACCAATCAAGTAAACAAAGCGGCATCCCGACGATGCAGGGAGACAAGCACGACAATGAACTCTCTGAGCGACTCGAAGGTAGGTCAACATGACATGTCCTCCATCAGTTAACCTAGAGGATAAATGAGGAGGGGATAAGTACAACCACTCTGTGGATGTATAGACCATAGTGCATAATCATAATGCACATAATGAAAGTCACAGGGAACAAGCTAGAGTAACCCAACCCTCAGAGTACCAATATCAGTCTGCAACCATCCTGATCAGCAGTATAACAAATATACCCGCAACATACACAACCATTGCAACAAGCAGTGCACATCCAGATACCACGATAAAGTCTCGTGGCTCTCGCACAAAAAGGAAACTATCTATGAGCTACCGCGAACGTAACCCATGGGCCAACAATCAATAGCACGGTCTACGCGCAACTATATGCTACCACGAATGAGACTCGTGGATAGACAGGCTGTATATAAATATCTAATTATTGACTGCACGCTCTGACGTACTACCACCAATAGGTCGCGTGAGCAGTCGATTATCCTAGGTTGTTAAGCCTAGGGTTATCCAATACATTCTGCATAAATTGACTTTCCGAGTCGATAAAGATCACCGCTCTACAATTAAACCCATTGAGGCGGTCAAGCGAGGGTTTCAACACCTCTAATACGAAAGTTCTACCAAAGCCGGTAAAGATCATCGACTTATAAATAACTAAGTCGAGATGGTTAAGTCTAGCATTCCAACTCTTCTAACCTGAACAGTTATCAAGGTCGATAAAAATCATAAGTCCACTAATAATCACGTCGAGACGATTAATCCTATGGTTTCGTCCCAACTAACAGGAAACGTCTATCCAGGCCAATAAGGACCACAAATCTACTATCAAGCCCTTCAAGAGGATTAAGCCTAAATTATACCGTCCTACCAGTTCAATCATGCATGCTCCAACATGCTACCACGAATAAATCTCGTGGGTACTTAAGATGTAAAGTAGCTATCTAGCTACAGATGTCATACAAATCCGATTATCACCATCTCCGAACGAATAACGCAAGAATATATCTTGCAGTAGGTCATCTCAACCATGCATGAGAGACCACATGTATACAAAGCACCTACCTATAGAGAGACTCTACTGCAGACTCTCTCTCTCAACCAAGAATGGGAGATATAGTAAGGATTAATCGCATCCTAATCATTCGACCCCCGATCACCATATCACTGAAACAGTAAATGGGTAATCACATACCAATATGCACATCCGGTTATTACGCCTAGGGTTCCAACACCTAGGGTTCTACTAATATTGTTTCATTCCTGAGATTCGCTCCTACTGAATAACCTCATCTAAGTTATTCTATCTCTACCAGTCTTAATTATGGCATCCACCACAAAACACATAACCATATAAACATGTAACACGCTGTCTAATAAACGACAGCATAGTCCTACCAATGGCAATCAATAGCCGAAATTAATTTGGGTATAACTAAAGGGTCATGCCATAACAAAGTCAAGGCAATACTAAAATAAAGCATCAGATGCTTATATATACTCTAAACTACATAAGTTATAATCATGTCATCATGCCTTCTACGAATTTATCCATCTTAGTCATATCATTCAACTAGTCTAATCCCAATACCAGTCCAATCCTAATACTAGTCCAAATAGCTAATCATTCATATCACAATGATAACTAGCTACCTATAGCAGTAATAGCAATTTATAACCATATGCTAACCATAACCAGCAACCTAAAAATCTAAACAGATATCAAGTTAAAACACTACTAGATAAAACAAGATATCACCGCATAACCAAATATAACCAATACAAATATGTACTAAATCTAGAAAATTTTCTAGAATGTATTTACCTGTTAGCTGTCTGAAGATGTCCTGTCGCCGCCAAATCCCCCATATTGACCTCGTCAATAATACCTCAAATTTCCGAAACATAAAAATCGTCGGAAATCCGTACAACTCCGAAAATACCCAGTTAACCTGCCAAACTTGGCGAACTCCATAAACCCAAAGACCCTAAGGAACTCGGAAACCTATGCTCTGATACCAAATAAATTGTCACGCCCCGAGGGAGTCCCCGCCAGACGAAAATCCGGCAGCATCTCCCCTATACGAGTGACAATACCAGTTTTCATACAAAGCCTACACGGCCACTATACATCGGTCAACACGACCGGAATCCAAACATCACACGCAGATAATCAAATAGGGCCTCAGGCCAACAAATCTAGGTAAACATAAGTCTACACTAACTAGACTTACCCCTTCTGCCATCTGGGCAGGAATACTCAACCGAAATCCAATCGAAATAAAAATCCGATCAAAGGTCCCTATGGACATACCAAAACATCCACAGGTACAAATATCCAACTCCAGTCCTAAACATATATTCTAATCCAAATACCCAAAACCGTAAACACAAATAACAAAATACACTTCCACGAGGGGTTTGGGTTTGGACTCTCTGTGACTCCTTCCTGAAATAGATATAAATCAACGGGGTGAGTTCAAAGAACTCTGCGGGTATAGTAGATATGCAAAGTAAGGTATAGCTAACAATAAAAATATCATGCCAGTACAGTCTCACATAAATAGGGTATGCAAGCAAGAAATACAAAATGACTGTACTTACCTGAATCTCCTACCCTGATATAGGAGCATGTGCCTGACTAGGAGTAATAAGGTCCTGACCATATATAAACATGTATCCTGTATGCATGACAATCATATGCACATCCAAGGCATCAATAAAAAATGCAGCAAACACAATACAAATGCAATCCGTGCAAAGTGCATGTCGTGCCAATGACATGGTCACCCCTGACGCCAGTCAGCCGCCTCACACGCAATGGTGAAGCCGAGTGGGTAGGGCTATGACAACTGTGCACTCTGCCATCACTGCTCCTGAGTGACCGAGTGGACAGGATGCTGTCGGAGTACAACTATCCTCCTGCCCCAAACATAGTGGGGGAGCTAAGCTCTCATCTCCCGGTGTCATAGACCAGAGGAGGGATCCCTGCCCGCTACCACGCTGCCTCGTCGCTACCCATGAGCGATCATGAGCTGACAGAACAGCACACACCCTCCCGATGTACCACTAACCCATGAGTGGCGGTGTAGAAGATGTAATCGTCTGCGGGCTCAACAATAATGGAACCCCGTCCAGCCAGCATGCAATCATGCAAGATGGTGCATGATACTAAAGCATGTAAATCCTACTCAAAATACCTACCCGAATAATATGTACAATCAATATGTACATATCCATAATCCAAATACTATGATCCAAGTAAAACAGGAAGATATAAACATACTGATCAAATGCATGTATCTAGTAGGCACAAAAACATACTAGGCATATAAACATGAAAAGTAGTGCATGCTATCCTAACTAACATATCAACGACTATATCTAAAAGATAAGTCAAAGTACACTTTGAATATATATATCCGCAAGAATGAACAAAATCGTCACATCGGGACACGCCTCGTGACGAAACTTCATATAGCATAACTATAGTTAAGCTCAAAATATACAATTCAACGACAAATCGAATAATTAATCGATTTCCTTTATATCCAAATTAACCCAAACTATTTCCAATTTTCCCTGTCCACAAATATCCATACAATTAATATAGCCCAATTAATTCCAAATCAATTAACCTAATTCATCACCTACAAAAATATCCTCAAGATCAAACAATATCACCCAAATCCCATATCCTCCGAATACCGTACCGATCAACCGAATAACACCGAAATCATGCTTACCGACCCTAGGATCCCACCGACAACCAATCCTTCCCCCAAATCAGATCCCAACTCCATTTCCTAAATTCACGCCCGACCTTATTCACCCACAGCCACCCCAATCCAAACCAAAACCAGAGATAGCTCGAGATATACTGCGATTGGAACCTCCCAAGCTCGATTCGCGTGAATTTCCTTGTTGCCTAAATCAACGCTTGAAACACAATCACTGTCAAATCACCGAAACATACCGTAGGGATTAGACAAAACCCCAGTTAACCCCTTACCTTGCTCCGGTGATGCTCGGCCAGAAGGGCAGCTCCCCCACCGGCAACAACCTCACCCGATTTGCCCTAATCGCCCGCTCCGGCAACCACCGGAGAGAAGGGCAGAGGAGGAGGCTCGGCGGTCCTATGGCCGTAGAGGTCGGCGCTCCTCATCTAGGGCAGAGGAGGCTCGGCGTGGCCTCGTCGTCGGCTGCTGGCGGCAGACGTGAAGGGAAGGCGGCGCTTGCGGAGGAGAAGAGGGGCGTGCTCGCAATGGTGCTCGGCGGCGTCGGTGGTGTCAAGGCGTGGCGCGGAGGCTGCAGCGGCAGCCACGCCGGGCGGCGGCGGCCGTGCGAGGAAGAAGGGGTCGCGATCAGGGTCATGCGGTGGCAAGAAATAAAAGGGAAATAGAATTTTTAGGTTTTCTATCGTGTATTTAATCCCTTTTAAATAGACCCCTCTAAAGCCTGTTTATTTTATCCCCGTAAAAAATCTCGTACGGAGTCCGTTTAAATCCAGAAAAATTCCTAAAAATTCCTAAAAATCTCGAAAATAATCCCTAGGATTATTTCCCCGAAATTTTGGCCATTTAATTTCGTATTTTAAATTTCAGTATTTTACAAATCCTCTGAGGTGGGGGACGAAGGATTCGTCAAACGGTTGACGAATACCTCTCCGGAGAATCGAGTTTTGAGGACTCGGTTTTGGATCCGAATTTGGATTCGGATCGTGATCATCTCTCGATCACATTGTCTTCAACACGAGGCTAGTAACCCGTACGAAGAAGAAGCTCGTGGCTTAGCGAAGTCATCCCGAGGAGCTCGGCGTGGATACGGATAGAGACGATTCTTACGAGGATCGTTCCGGTTGATGTCGTTCCCGCTACACGTCATACGAAAGGTATAACGTAGATAATTTTCTTTTATTGCAAATTTTAATTTACGGTTATGTCTACACTTGTTGTAATATGCATGCGTGTGTTGTGTGTGTTGTAATAAATATAGATTTATTATTTTTAATTGCTTCCGCTGTGCTCATGTTTACGAAACATGATCGAACACACACACGTCGCGGTGCCGGAAACCCAACAGTGGTATCAGAGCCCAGGTTATGTTTCGACATAATCGTAAAATTGGTTTTGCGATAGTCATAATGTATTTCTGGAAAGTTTCTAAATTTTGGAAATTTAGAAGTATTTATGGAAATTTTTCAATTTTGGAAAGTCTAGAAGTATTTATGGAAATCTTCCACTTTTGGAAAGTTGGAAGTATTTATGGAAATTGATATTTTCCATAAATAAAATATTTGATTAGATTCTGGAAATTTGTTTCCTAATTTAATCATGATTTGATTTGGGAAATCAAATCTTAAAATATTTTATTTCCATAAGTAGTTTAATGATTTAGGAAATTGGTTTCCTAAATAGATTTTCCTTAATCAAATAATTCCATGAATAAAATATGTGATTAGATTTGGAAATTTGTTTCCTAATTTAATTATGATTTGATTTGGAGAATCAAATCTTAAACATATTTTATTTCCATAAATAGTTATGACATATAAGGAAATTATATACATGACATAATTGTATGCCATGTAATTGCATTAGATGCATAACATTATGCCATGCGTGTCGTGACATGTAGATGTATGCCATGTATGCCATACCATGTAGATAATAGTTATTTGCATGCAAAGAGGATGAGACATAAAAACCCTTAATCAATATTAAAGCCTACACCTTCCATTAATATGGTTAGAACCAGAGTTCTGTTTCTTGTTTGGGTTGTTGGACTCTCTCCAAGCCCGGCTCGAACCTGAATATGTTCAAACCATGGAATAGTTTAATACTAATATGGTAAGAGTCAGAGGTCAATCGTTAGCTTTGGTTGTTGGACTCTCTCCAAGCTGGGCTAATTGGTTGAATGCACTTTAACCATATTAAAACTATGTCCTGATTAATGGGTTGGCTTTAACCTGGAGCATCGGCTTGTTGGACTCTCTCCAAGGTCGATGTAAAGGGAGGTGAAGTTGGGTGCTATGCATATGATGCATACTTGTTAATGTGTTAACAACCCGATGTATGTGTGAACATTCAATTAGTTGATAGCACATTATGATAGTTGCATATACGGGATATGCAATCGGTATAGATGATACCTACCGTCGTAGTTATGAATGGCTTGTTGGACTCTCTCCAAGGTTGTTCATAACTATGATGGATACCAGCCCATTCGGAGATGGACCTACAATCTCCCGAAGTGATTTTGGGGTTTTTGAAATTCGAAAAATGAATGAGATTTATAAATGTATATTGTTGCATTTTTAAAAATCATTTTCTCATATATGCTCGTTTTGTATTTCTAAGATTGATCATGATGTCTTTGAATTGCGTTCCATTTTGGATTCGAATAAATTGACTGGGCCGAGCTTCATGGACTGGCTTAAAAGCTTGAGAATTGTTCTCAAGGTTGAAAAGCTTGCAAATGTCCTCGAAGCGCCTCTTCCCGCCCGTCCTAGTGACGATGCAACTCTGGACCAATTATTGGCCTATCAGAAACATGTGAGTGATTCTGAACAAATGAGTTGTATCATGCTAGCGACGATGGAACCCAAGCTACGAAAGCAGCATGAGCATATGGATGCTCATATCGTAGTCCTTCATCTTTGTGAGTTGGTTGATGAGCAAGTGAGATTCGAAAGGTTCGAAGTCTCAAAGCTCCTCTTCACCTCTGAGATGCTAGGAGGTTCATCTCGTAGTCTTGCTCGATATGTTGAAGCTGTGGAGTCTTAAAGCATGAAGCGAGGGGCCAGTCTTTGTTAGTTGATTCCTCGAAGAAAGGTTCTAAGAGGAAGTCAAAGGAACAGCAGAAGGGAAAGAAGAGAAGGGCTAAGAAGGTAGAACTAGCACAAAAGGAAACTTGCCATCATTATGGCAAGGATAGCCATTTGCGAAGAAAGTGCAAGATTTATCTTGAGTCCGTGAAGAAGGATAAGGCATCGGATGCCCCATCTTCTTCAGAAATCTTCTTTATTGATTGTCATTCTATTTCCTCAGACACTTGGGTATTTGATACTGGGTGTGACTCACATATATGTAATGACATACATGGGCTAAGAAATAGAAGAAGACTCGTCAAGGGGAGAGTCAAATTTACGTGTTGGGAATGGAGCAACGGTTGCTGCACTCGCCATCGGAACGTATTTGTTGGAACTCCCTGTAGGACTTGTCTTAGAACTGGACAATTGCTTTTATGTTCCTTCGTTGATAAAGAACATCATTTCTATTTCTTGTCTAAATAGAAATGGGTTCCATTTGACTTTTAGTAACAATTATTGTTACATAACTTTGAATGGAGTTCTTTATGGGATTGGAACTTTAAGCAATGGTGTTTATACGTTGAACGTATCCAGTGACGATTTCAATATCGAAGCGAGCAACACGCATGCTCGAAAGGATAATCACATAGACTCCTATATGTGGCATTGTCGTCTTGGCCATATAAGCAAGAAACGCATGTCCGAATTACACCGATGTGGAATTCTGGAATCGTTTGAATTGGATTCATACGATACATGCGAATCATGCTTAAAAGGCAAGATGACCAAGTTACCTTTTACTGGAAAAGGTGAACGAGTGGGAGAGTTACTAGGTCTAGTACATACTGATGTATGTGGACCTATGTCAACTCAATCTTTAGGAGGCTATAGCTACTTCATTACCTTCACCGATGATCACTCACGGTTTGGGTATGTGTTCCTAATGAAACACAAGTCTGAAGCCTTTGAAAGGTTCAAAGAATTCAGAAATGAAGTAGAGAAACAACATGACAAAAGTATTAAAATACTTCGATCGGATCGAGGTGGTGAATACTTAAGTCAAGAGTTTCTTGATTATCTAAGAGACAATGGCATATTGTCTCAATGGACTCTGCCCTATACACCACAACATAATGGTATATCCGAGAGGCGTAACCGGACCTTGTTGGACATGGTCAGGTCAATGATGAATCATGCGACTCTTCCCAAGTCCTTTTGGGGTTATGCACTTCAGACAGCTGTTTACTTGTTAAACAGAATGCCTACCAAGGTAGTCTCAACTACTCCATATGAGATATGGAATGGTAAGAAACCTCATGTATCTTACTTGAAGATATGGGGTTGTTACCTTATGTGGGTATGTATCAGATAAACTGGATGCTAAGTCTGATAAATGTCTATTTATTGGATACTCTAAGGAAACAAGGGGTTACCAATTCTATCATCCTGTGGAACAAAAGGTGTTTGTTTCAAGGCATGATGTGTTTCTAGAGAAAGAGTTTCTCTTGCAAGAAAAGCGATTGGGGAGTATCGTCGAGCTTGAGGAGGCTCGAGAGACTCAAATAGACATTGATGAGATACCTGGTGAAGCACAACAGCCGACAACTCATAGTGATGAGCAATCGGCTGGACCTATTGTAACACCACATCTTCGTAGATCTGGTAGAACACGCAATATTACTGAGAGATATGGATTTCTCGTAAGTGAATCGAACGACGTGTTACTCATTGATGATGAGGAGCCTACCAGTTATGAAGAAGTGCTGACAAGTTCAGAAAGGGATAAGTGGCTTGGTGCCATGAAGTCAAAATGGATTCCATGTATGAAAACCAAGTTTGGAACTTGGTTGACCCACCTGAAGGCATAAAGCCTATAGGGTGCAAGTGGGTTTTCAAGAAGAAAATCGACATGGATGGTAATGTGATTACCTATAAGGCTAGATTGGTGGCGAAAGGATATCGTCAAAAATAAGGTGTTGATTATGACGAAACCTATTCGCCTGTAGCTATGCTTAAATCCATTCGGATGCTCCTGGCCATAGCGGCTCATTATGATTATGAGATATGGCAGATGGATGTGAAAACAGCTTTCCTTAATGGAAACTTGCTCGAGGACGTGTATATGATACAGCCTGAGGTTTTCACATCGGTTGATAAAACCAAGGTATGCAAATTGCGACGATCCATTTATGGATTGAAGCAAGCATCCAGGAGCTGGAATATCCGTTTTGATGAGACGATCAAAAAGTTTGATTTCTCACAAAATCCAGACGAACCTTGTGTGTACAAGAAGGTTAGTGGGAGTGCAGTCGTGTTCCTAGTATTGTATGTCGATGACATATTACTTATAGGAAACGATGTGTCAATCTAACAGTCAGTTAAGGTTTGGTTATCCAAGACATTCTCCATGAAAGACCTGGGAGAAGCAACCTACATCCTTGGGATTAAGATCTATAGAGATAGATCGAAACGGTTGCTTGGTCTTTCGCAGTCTACATATATAGACCGAGTGTTAAAGAGGTTTAGCATGTCGGAATCCAAGAAAGGTTATCTGCCCATCAGGCATGGGGTACACCTTTCGAAGTCTATGTGTCCGCGCACAGAAGACGAGAGGATTTGCATGAGTAAGATTCCCTATGCATCCTCAATAGGATCTATCATGTATGCTATGTTATGTACGAGGCCCGATGTATCGTACGCTCTGAGTGTCACGAGCAGATACCAATCCGATCCAGGAATGGATCATTGGGCGGCTGTTAAGACGATCCTTAAGTACTTGAGAAGAACTAAGGATGTGTTCCTAATATATGGAGAAGGGACATGGTGATCTGTATACGGATGCGGCTTCGACGGACAAGGATGATTCCGGTCTCGATGCGGATCGTGTTCACCTTGAATGGGGCGCGATGAGTTGGAAAAGTTCTAAACAAGAGGATCAGAGCGGATTCTACCCGAGGCAGAATATATTGCGGCCGAGCGAGGAAGCGGTTTGGATCAAGAAGTTTGTTCATGAACTTGGTGTGATTTCGGCCATTGTTGAAGCAATATCGGTCTACTGCGACAACAATGGAGCAATTGCACAGGCGAAAGAGCCAAGATCTCATCAACGATCCAAACATGTGCTTCGCTGCTATCATCTTATCAGAGAGATCATCAGTAGGAACGAAATACAAATCGAGAAAATTCCCACTGAAAGGAACTTAGCGGATCCTTTGACTAAAGCATTACCTCAAAGTAAGTTTGAGGGTCATGTTAGAGCTTATGGTATTGGATACCGTAGCGATTGGCATTAGGCCAAGTGGGAGTCTGTTAGTAATATATGAGAGATGTCCTAAGACAATCGCCTTATGTATGAACCATTTATATGATAAATGAAGATTCACTATTTGAGTATACATGTTTCATGTATTTGATTGGATCTTAAACTCATTTACTGGATGTCCACGATACGATTCACAGCATGAGAGAATTTGTGATTGGATCACAACTAGTGAGTATCTCTACGTGTGTAATTGTGATGTATCGGAATTATCCCTAGTCGATGAATTGATGGATTTGGACACCATCAATTCTGTCGAGACTAGCACGAGGTATACTCCTTGGTGTATCAGCGGTGATTCTCCTTTGGTGGAGACATTGTGATGTCCGGAGTTAATCGTGGATGCTAGTTATGGTAACTAGTTCATTGGAGTGACCAGCCGTAAGACTTCATATGGTTCTCTGCATATATAGATATGTCAATGAAGTTCTTACTGTTGCTTAAGTGCGATGTTCCTTTGACTTGCGGTATTCAAGTCATCTTGATCATGGAGACTTATGCTTTGACATCTTAAGCAAACATCTCTAAGGAGATGTTGACCCGGGATGATTGGGTATAAGTCGAAGTGATCGAAGGTGTTTGAATAGCCTATAAAGGATTCCCACTCCTTGCGAGGAGATGTATACCCATGGCCTCTCGTCGGATTGTTACTAAAGTCTTTGGCCAAAGCATTACATGTTTAGAGTAAGGTACTCTTCGATACATGTGGAGTAACTAGAATCCATAGGACGAGAAAATGATACTTGGGCTAAGTGTGACGTAGTCAGCCTAGTGGGGACTGACACTATAGACCATGTCCTGAACCAAGTGGGTATAAGATGAGTGAAGGGAATGTGGCACGATTAATTCGAGCTACTGAAGGGTTTCAGAAATAGTTCTGGATCAACCGTTGATCTTTTCGGTTAATTGGGGATCATGATGTACTACTAGGTGCCACTCATGATCGTTCTATAATTAATGGTTAATTATAGACGGCCAACATAAACCGAGAACCTATTTGGTCACACGCTGCGAGTGTAATCCAAAGGATTTAAAGCGAGCTTGAATGAGATTCTCGAGAAACTATGTTTGGTTGGACCCGAACATAAGCGAGCATGAAATTATTTGATGCAATGGAAGTATGGATGAGTGTCTTATGAAGACATAATGGATGGACCAAAATGGTTTGGTTCTAATCCAATGGATGAGAATAAACCAAAGGGTTTGGTTTATTTTAAACGAATGAACCAAAAGTTGGTTCGGTTCGTTTTAACTTAAAATAAACCATCATGGTTTGGTTTATTTTAACTTATCCTAATGGAGCGGGTTAACGGGCCTAATGGTTATGATCCAATAACCATTAAGAGAAGTAGTTCTCTATAAAAGAGGGCTTAAGGGATAATTAAGCCATAATCCAAAACCCTAGCCCTTGGAGTTGTCGCCCACCCCTTGAAGGAGTTTTCGGCGCCAACCCTAGTGTGCCGCCGCCCAACCCCTTGAGCCGCCGTCCAACTTGTTGTCGGCGTCCAAGCTTCAGCCGGCTATCCTCCGGCGACCCTCCGGTGATCTCCTATAGGTTTGGCATCAAGGTGAGCCTTTTCTTTCCTTGGTTGGCCGGCGCCTATATCCTCCACCAAGCTGTCCAGTTTTCTGGACAGCTTCTCCTCCTCTCGTCGGAGCGTCATTTGGACGACGGTTAGTGCTCCGACAGCGGCTAACTTACCGGGGATTTGATCTCCGGTAATCCTCTGAGGTGGGGGACGAAGAATTCGTCAAACGGTTGACGAATACCTCTCCGGAGAATCGAGTTTTGAGGACTCGGTTTTGGATCCGAATTTGGATTCGGATCGTGATCATCTCTCGATCATGTTGTCTTCAACACGAGGCTAGTAACCCATACGAAGACGAAACTCGTGGCTTAGCGAAGTCATCCCGAGGAGCTCGGTGTGGATACGGATAGAGACGATTCTTACGAGGATCGTTCCGATTGATGCCGTTCCCGCTACACGTCATACGAAAGGTATAACGTAGATAATTTTCTTTTATTGCAAATTTTAATTTACGGTTATATCTACACTTGTTGTAATATGCATGCGTGTGTTGTGTGTGTTGTAATAAATATAGATTTATTATTTTTAATTGCTTCCGCTGTGCTCATGTTTACGAAACATGATCGAACACACACACGCCGCGGTGCCGGAAACCCAACATCTTTTGCTGCTAGCGAAACGCTGGAGAAACAGAACAGATAACTCCTGGAAGGAGTTAATGGATCCAGCTGGGAGTCGGTAGAACCACCTTTGGGCGGAGCCTATTAGATTGAGAGAGAAAACCTTGTATTTGGCTTCGTCCGAGTAGTCGTGTATGAAGGCGGCCTTCTTGAATCTTCCAAGGTATTCTTCTGGGTCAGTCGAGCCGCTGTATTCTCCTATAAAGATTTGCTTGAAAGACTTGGGCATCTTGTCAGCTATAATGCTGGGAGCAAGGGGAGACTCTGTGCTGATTAATGGAGTCTTGCCTTTTCTGAGATCTCTTTCTATTGGTATGTAGGAGAGTGCTTCCTCGGAGGATTCTTGCAATGATGCAGTTGATGATGACTCGACCGACATTGAAGCTATAGGAGTTGTTCCCGGGGCAGCCAGAGTGGAGGGGATAGAAGTTGGCACGGGACCCTGAACTGGGTTGGGAGATGCTCGTACAGGGGTAGGTCCTTGGGGAAGAAGGTCGTGTAGGACGTCTTCCGTGGTGGTTTTGACAAGGGTTATGATACTTTCCCTGGTCATATTCCCTTCGGTAGAGTTGTGATTGTCGAAATTCACTCCTTGGTCTCCCATCTTTGTCTCAGGCATGACGTCTCGACCGTGAGCCGAGCCGAATGGAGCGAAACGGACTGAATGACAGATCTTGACAGAAAGCGGTTAAGGGCACTGAGATAGATCTCGGCAAAACCCCTCCGACGCTTAAGGCAAGAAATTAGTGGAAAAAGGAGGAAAACAAAGGAGAGGTTTAGTTAATGATGCGCGAACCTCTTGCCTCCTCTTCCAGGAGGGATATATATAGGAGAGAAATCCCTCCGCCAAACAGTACAGTCGGTATGAGCGATATGACTCCCTGATCTTACGCTTGCTTTGAGAAGTGATATATGTCATTACTCTTATAAATACTATCAACGCGTGGGTTATCATTAATGCTCATCCTGTGATTGATGGGAGACAATTTCTCATTAATAAAATAGACATTCCTCTAAAAAACAGTATGGTCATCTATTCTCTGGTCGGAGAGAAATGCTGACAAGGAGCACCTTGCAGACCCTCTAAATAGAAAATACCGACAACGTCTTCTGACTTAATAAGATAACACATGTGTTGAGAAGTCATACATCTGAGATAATATACCTCTGCCAAGATATGAGATAATGACCAAGTCAAAATGCGAGACGTCCGAAATAAAATGTGAACGAGCCGAGATACATAACGTCCAGAACAGTGTTCTAAAAATCGACGATTTTGTTCGATTAGGCGGCGCCTAGGCGGTGGACGCTCGTCCACCGCCCCGACATTCACAGAGGCAACACCGCTAGGCGTCGCCGCATTAATCGGCGGCGTCGCCGCTTTAATCGGTGCCCAGAGCGATTAATCGACGTTAATCGGGGCGATCAACCGATTAATCAGGAGTTCCAGCGCTCAACAGCAATCGACACGCCCATGCCACAGGCGTGTCGCGCCGGTGGAAACGTGCGACACGCCCGTGCCAAATGAGGGCACAGGCGTGTCGCGCCGGTGAGAAATGTGCGACACGCCCGTGCCAAAGGCGTGTCTCACATTTGACTCGCACATTTCCAATGGATTTTTAATATTGTTTGCAATTATATTTTTAATTCTTATATTTTACAATTTTTATTGTTTACAATCTTAAATGTTTTTAATATTCTTGTTATTTATTGAGTTGTTGTTAGTTGTTAATTGTTATTTGTTACAACTTACATGCATGTGGAGGCTATAAAGTGAGTTTTGACTTTTGAGTGCCCCTAATATATTAATTTTTTTATATATTATTATATTTAAAATATTAAAAAAATCGACCGCCTAGAACCGCCTAGGCGGCCGCCTAACCGCCTAGGCGCTAGGCGGCGAGTGACCGCCCGCCTACCGTCTAGCGCTTTTTAGAACATTGGTCCAGAATAAGAGGTGGCGGAGCCAAGACACGGAGCATCCGGAGTAAGAGGCGACCGAGCCGAAATACAGAGCGTCCGAAATAAAAGATGATTGAACCGAGACACGAAGCGTCTGAAATAAGAGACGACCGAGCCGAGACGCAGAGCGTTCGAAATATGATATGATGAGCGATACTGACTATTATATGTCTAATCATAAATTAATTTTTCCTCTGATATCAATAATGAATGACCATCGAAATTCAAAATAAAATTTTAAATGATATTCGAAATCAATCCTCATTGGGCAGATTAATTCCCATCGTCCCAACACACTGCTCTGCTTGTATGTAAAGTCAGTCTATTTATAAATTTTAACGCAGTCTAATTTCTTGTTTATGAAGTCAACTAGTGACGTCAAAACTATCAAACAATATAACAGAAAGCCAATATAAAATTATCCGAGTGACCAGAGATGTATAGAACCTATATCCAGATAGATACCACAAATGATCACAATTTATCCAGGCACATCCCTCAAAACATATATCCACACACATCCGAGGTCCAAACCTGTCATCCAGAATATAGAGACAATACAGCAAGATACATCCCCCAATTATGTCTGTCGTTGTGCCGCATCCAGAGCACAATCTTAGAATACCTTAAAAATAATTTATGGGACAATAAATGGAATTACCATTGACATAAAATCATCATAAGAAAAAGTTGCAGATCCTGTGTATCGGGGATCTTTCGACTTGAACTTTTCAGTTAATCCCTGAAAATTGTTTCGAGGAAGAAAATCTTTAGTTGTTGGAGGCTAAAATATATATATAAATAATCAAAAGCATGTCATACAAGCGAATGCAAAGGGTTAAAATACATATGAAGAGGCCATTGACAGAGCATAGACAAGCAAATGCAAAGCAAATGGGCATCTTCATCCTATCGGAACTGAAACCTATTCTCAACTAATGCTCAAAATGGCAAATTTGTGATAAATAAAATATTAGGACACGGGCACCAATAATTAATTGAATACCTGCTCGATCCAACAATACCTGTCTTCCGATTACAAGGAGGGAATACAAGGATCGGCAAGTTACTCAGGCATGGCATAGAAACTTTGGAAGTTTGATTTGGCAGAGTCACAATATGTGTGCATCTATAGCATGAAGGACACTGGTGCATCTAGCAAGGCTCCCTTAGAACAGAGAATTGATGCTCACAAAGTCAGTCTATGTGTGCCTAGTGGTCTAGTAACTTAACAACGTGGTTCGATAAAAAAAACAATAATATTCCAAAAAATCAGGTAATTTATCTTTACCCATTAATAATCTCTAGCCAGTATGACAGAACAGGGAAAAAATGGCAGTTTATGACAAGTCTATGTGGTAAGAGATCCTAGACTACAATGGAATGCGGAAGCCAAGAGACAAAGGTTGAAATGCTCTCTGACAAGTTCTTAAAGCAACAAAAATTTCCAATCAAAACTGGTTACATACCTTCACAATCATTCCACACCTGCAAATGAGAAGATGATTTCCATGGATTAGATGAAAAGTCACCAAACTTCTGTGGAAAAATTACAGCGGAGCCTGAAATACTCACTCTACAAAGTTGTCAAAGTCAAGCTCACCCCTGGCATTTGCTTCAGCGTAATTGGATACCAAAAGCTGAATGACAGATGGTGGGACTGCGTATCCAAGGCTAATTAGAGCATCCCTTAATTCAATGGAGTTTATTTTGCCGCTGCGATCTCTGTCAAACATATAGAAGATAGCCTAAAAGACAATTACATGATATTAGTATATTCTTTTTGGATTCTAGTGTATTCAATAACTTAATCTAGGTGTTCGTAGAAATGTGCAAAAAAATGTCATAACACCTTGCATGATAGTCATAATATTAGAGATGGTTAATCGCCTACTCGATCACTTGCAGATAAAAAATATTACACTTATTTTGCATCTTGTTGTAGAAGCCAAATGGTTTGGCCCAAACAAAACAACTTAAGTTAAATCAAGAACTTACTCGAGAACAGCATTTCGATCTGCACCTAAAAGCAACCTATCAAAAACCCACGGAAGCAACCTTTGACTTAGTAGTTAATGGAAGCACGCTATAACTTGCTATTGACCAGACTAATTTGTACCCACTTTCATTCTAATCATTCCTAATGTCATATATTCAACCTGATGAATCATTCTGGATACTAAATCAATGAAATCTGTTTCCTCTTGTTCATCTTTAACAGAAACCAGAGTGTATATGCCCAGTGGGAAAACAAAGAATATGTTTCTTAAGAAGCATTGCAATGCATACAGAATGTTTTCATAATTTTTCCTAGTTAGTACAACTTTCAACATTTAAGCGCAAAAAAATAACATAGCAGCAAGTGATGATAAGCTTCTCACTTTTACAACTGCAGAGTTTATCGATTGTTTAATTACCTCTAAATTAAAATGAAATCTAAATTATCATGAGAAAGAAACACAATCTAAACCATAAAAATCCACTCTCAAAATTTCCTTTGCTGTAAGACTATTGCAAGGTGACGGGGACAAAAAAAAATCCATAAGACGTACCTGCCATTGCCCAAGACAAGCCCAAAGAGAAGCAAATTCAATAGGTCCTGCAAGAAAACAATGGAGGTTTGTGAATTGAATATTAGAAAGAAAAAAGAAAAAAAAAATCTCAATCTAGATCTGTAAATACTTGGGGAATACCCATGCACATAATCTCAAATCAAACAAACGAATATAACCAAAATCTTTCCGGTCTTGTAAGATGATTTGTAAGGGAAGCGAAGAGGATCTAACCCATCTTGGTAGTGTTGCTGGGATTCTTGAAGAGACACATAAGCCACTGGACCGTTCGTATGCTAAATCTGTGGTACGAACTTGAAAGCGCCGCCTGGAGTTCCGATTCGTCAATGAAGCCACTCCTGTCGCGATCGACGGCCTGGAAGCTCCGTATGACCTCGGGGGGAGTGCCTGGTGGGAAGTAGCCACCGCCAGCGCCGCTCTCCCAGGGAGAAGCGGAAGGCGAACGGTAGGGGTAGCTGTAGGATGGCGGTGGTGTGGGATGGCCGTATCCCCTCGGTGAAGGGAGGGTGGCGGAAAGCGAGTCCGGCAAAGGAGGCGCCGAGGGCGCGTAGCTGTCCGGCTTCTGTCCCCCGTATTCCGCCATGGATTTTGGCTGAGCAATGAAGCAGCTGGAAGCGAGGAGCAGATAAGATTGATGGAAGGTCGCAGAAAGCGGGTGAAGGCCGTGAACGGCGATTAGGGATCGTCGTCGACTCGGCTTGAATCAGAAAGACCGGGCCGGATCTTTTACACTCCAAATTGGAAACGGAAACCGTCCAATTCCACAACGAATCTTTTTTCGCGACGCGGCGCTCATCGTAACTTTTGGAATGTGGATCCAAAGGGAAAGCAATCGAAGGTGGACCCGTTGAATACAACGCGTGTTGGAGGCGTGGCGTCACGTGCTCGATATTGGCAGGTGAGGCGGTTCAGCTTGTAGCCGGAGATGATGTCACGTGTCGAGTAATTCGGAACGTTTCGGTTAATAACTAGCTCCGCATTGGTTTAGTTTATTCCAGTCCTTTTGAGTTGTTAATTTATATTTTATCGCCCAACTTAAGACCATTTGGTGCTTTTAAAAACCTAATAAATATTTCTAAAAATGAGATAAGCAAAGTGAAAATTTCTCAATGATAGTGGAGCAAAGAGTAAATGAACCTCCTCTCACGTAAATGGAAGCTTTTGAATTGATTGTGAAGGTTGAAATTTTCAATCTAGCGGTCTTTTCATCTCGGCTCTATAGAATTTGATTAAAGGAGTAAATTATGGAAGGAAAATATTCGTGGACACAATTGATAAGATAATGAGTGGTCATCTGAGACCGGAGCAGAGTTTTAGATCGTCTTCAGAATCGATCTTTGCTCATTGTATAAATTTACTTATTGACTTATCAACGTATCACACTCGCAGAGACGAAACTTTTGAATTTATATTATGCAGATCGGATTGATGACGCTTTGTTTGCCATAGTTCGCAGGACGCTCTCAATGTAAAATTAAAAACTCATATTTGAGCTTCATATATAGTAAGTTCGACAATTTACCAAATGACGCATCTCGAGTTTGGAATTGCATAAATACAATATCATAGTTTCATATTTACCAAAGAGCGCATCTCATTCCGTTTTTATCCCTCCGATCAAATGTAGATTTAATGCTCAGATATTGCATGCATCCGAGCCATGAAAGGTGATGTTGGTCTTATCTTTCCCTTCCTTCCTCCTCTTCGTCTCTCTCGTTTCTTCAGCGTAAAAATCCTCTCGGTCCCTTTTCTTCTCACCGTCGCCTTCCCTTTCTTCTCCTCACCCATTTGCCCCTCTTCTCGGCACCGGATCTCCTCATACAATGCTGACACCACCTTCTGCAACATACTGCTAACGACCTTCTCGGTTGAGCATCGTCGTCCCTCTGTTGTGAGCACCATCACCAACGGTGCTCAAAAATATACAGATTAGTGCATATGAATGAGTTCCTCGAACTCTCTCACTCATGCAGATATAAATATTTTTTGAATTTTCTTGCAAGACCAGCACCAACACCACCATATCAAGGATTCTAAATTTCAACTTCGACTTAAAATCAACACGTGGTGCTGATTTTGCAAGATCAACACCACGGTGGTGCTGAATTTGCAAATCTAACACCCTGGTGTTGATGCAAGACCAGTATCAACACCACAATGGGCTAGAAATTTAAATTTCAGTACCACTATATTCCTGATAATATAATTTCAGCATTACTATTTATCTCGACTAACTTGAAATTGTACGTGGTTTTGGGAATTTAAATCCTCAACACTATCTTTTTCTTGCCCAGCTTGATATTGTACGTGGTGCTGAGAATTTAAATCTCAACACCACTATGTTCCTGATAATATAATTCCCAGCACCACTATGTTCCTGGTAATATAATTCTCAGCACCATATTTTTACTCGGGCAGTTTGATATTGTACGTGGTGCTAAGAATTTAAATCTCAACACCACTATGTTCTTGAAAATATAATTCTCAGTACCACTATGTGCCTGGTAATATAATTCTTAGTACCATCTTTTTTTCTCAGCCAGTTTGAAATTGGAATATTGCTGAAAATTTAAATCTCAGGATCACTGTGTTCCTGAGATTTAAACCCCATGACCACTGTGTTCTTGGAAATATAATTTTCAACACCATTTTTTTTCTTGTCCAGCTTGAATTTATACGTGACACGCGATCAAAACTGGAAAATAAGAGGATCAGAATCAAATTTCCTCGACACATCAACAATTTATGCTGTAAGATCTTTCAATCCATGTCAAGATTTCGGAATTTGGACTCTTCTAGGTCAATCGATGGGTTTCGGTCAAAATTCATTGATGACCCTATTCACCTCTTCTTCGATCCAATTAAAGTCCATTGATTTTGGAAAGTGTCCCTCTGTGTATCCATACTTAAATTTCTGATATTCAAGGTTTTATTAGGTATCCACAGTCATATTTCAGAAATCAGGTAAAAAAAGTGGTGTTGAAAATTATATTCTCAGGAACACAATGATCCTGGGGTTTGAATTCTCAGCATCATGTTTAGATGGTTTGAGATTTTCAGTTGTGGCTCGAATGCATATAATATCTGAGCATTAAATACAATTTTGGCGGAAGGAGTAAAAAGAGAATGAGGTACGCTATTTGATAAATATAAAACCATGATACTGCGTTTGGAAAATTTCAAACTTGAAGTGCACCTTTTGATAAATTGCTATAATAAATTTATGAGATATATCTTTCAAATGAAATACACACTAAAGGATATTGAAATGATGGACCGATTGTCGTTCGCTTTCTAATTTATCCAAGTGATTGATAAAATTTTTTAGTAAGATCAAATAAATTGGTTCTAATAAAAAAAAGGAAGCTTTTGAATTTATTTTACGTATGCAAGGAAGAAAATAAGAGGTTGTGGGCGTTTTATTTCAAATGTCTAGCCGTTGAAAAAGGTTGATTAATTGACTGAAATTTTGTTAGATTAATTAAAAAATATATTTTTAGAGGCAAACCTCTGAGTTGAATGTAGGATAACTTAAAATCTTTATTAGGTCACTTTAAACGAGTAGATTTTATAAGTCATACGTTTAAAGATAGATAACTCAGAATTTTCTTTTGTTCAAAGGTAGATCGATCTAAACTTTTAGTGAGTTAAGTTAGTAGAATGTATATGGCCAACTTTCATTGTATACGTTAGACAACATAAATTGGCTAAAGTAACTTAATTAAAATATCTATACATTAATCTAACCTCTTAATAAGTTGTTGAATGTTGGTCGAAGTGATTTACCATGCTTTTATTTAACTCTAACGTTTAATGGTCGATATCTATGGAGTTAGGTTAATCTGATATCTTTTTTCAACTTGACTTATATGGAGATGGAAGTTGAATATAGGCTACATTTGGTGGTTCTTATGACAACAATGCTTGTATGAAATTATTCTCAACTCTCTTTTTGTATATATATATATATAATTTAAATAAATTATCCACTTATAATATAATACCTACGAGAAGACACAATGTACTTATTTATTCTCGACTTATAAAGAATCAAACTCAACTTCAAAATGAACTTTACCAAGACTAATACAAAATTATTTATTGAATCCTTCGGAACTCTTGGAGGAAGAAGATAAATATTCAGCTCATTATTGGTTGAACAATTTAAGAAGTAACAACATATAAAGTCAAAGACTTGAAGAAATAATAGACATACATAGAAATCTAGAATTATTTTCAAATGAACAACTTAGTATCTTAAATTCAAGAAGACTTTGTGGCCAAGGACTATTATACTTTCAAGCTCTATGTCATACCTCGTGGGTGTCGTTTCGGTATTCTACTCGGTGATGATGTATAATAAAAGCAACCTAAGAACCATTTGATCGTAAAGAATTCAATAAAATATCTATATTCATGAAAATAAATTTTTCTACAAAGTCTACAAATTCATATAGATAAAAGATAGATGAAGTAAAATAAAATACATCGAAATAGAAATCAAACTAGAGAATCAGTAGATTGATATCTCTGAGCGACTTTATGTACAGTAAAATCATTGAAATATAAAAAGGACGCTCAAGCCTACAGCAGGTAGTTAACACAAATTACTAAGCAGATAATAAGAAGATATGTGCATGAATTTAATCTTATTTAGGAGACCAAAGGAATTAATAAATTACAATTTCTTCTTTCCTTTTCGTTTTAAGTCTTTTAACTTATTTCAAATTCTTGTGCATATATATATATATATCATATTTATAATCATCGTCAATGGTGCAAATCTGATAAATCAACTACAATATGATAGATCAACTAAAATCTAATAAAACAACTAAACAGTGAATTACTAGAGTCAGTATCTTCAGAGTATATATAACGTCATATGACATATGAGTTAAAAGCCCCATCACCGATGGAATACAACAATAGGGCATCGAAGCGCAAGCAAAATGCTGACCGCGAGCGACTCACGCTATAACAATTCATGTGGGCAGCTAGGTAGTCTAGTATAAGGCTAGACTCAAAGTTTTCACTTTTAGTATTTCTAATTTATATCTTTAATATTCAACTTTAATTCTTTCATTACACCTATTCAATTATAGGTGTACATCTTATGGTAAATCTGAATGATCAACCTAATTCAAGTCATTTAAGTATCATTATAAGGTTTACATGTAATTGTTATATTGTCAAAAGGTACAAGTATCAATAGTATAAAATATCAATAGTAAGGAAGATCAAGCAATATAAAGAGACAAATATCCACTACAACAAAAATATGAAAAGACAACACCATAAAGACAACGATAAATCGTTGTGATTTTGGTAAACGACAACGGTTTTTGATAAAATTGTTGTCTTTGAGCGTCCATATAACACAAAAGACAACGGTTTAACACTATCCGTTGTCGTTAAGTGTAGTTTTTTTAATCAACAACACAATTTACAACGGGTTTTCAAAATTATTGTAAATTATTATTTTTTATTTTTATCTTAACAATAGTTGGAACAACGGTGCTATGAACGGTTGTCAATGAGAAGATTTTCATAACATTTGATATAACGATAAAACACCGTTGTCGTTTAATACTAATACAACGGTTATAAATCGTTGTCAATGAAATATTATTTTAAAATAAATAAAATTTATTTTATTATTAATACTATTTTTTAAAAAAATTATTGGAAATAAGTTTTTTTTAAAAAAAAATTATAAATATATAAGATTACAAAAATAAAATCAACTTATTTAACCAATAATAAATTTTAATGTATTACAAAATTTAAATCATGGTGTATATGAGGTTTATGAAATTAACTTTTTAACCTATATATATATATATATATATATATATATATATATATATATATATATATATATATATATATATATATATATATATATATATATATATATATATATATATATATATATATATATATATATATAAGGTTAATTTCATAAACCTCATTGCTTTTCTGTCCGTCCGTCGTTTTCCCACGCTTCCGTCATTTTCCCGAGTTTCTGCCCGATAGCACTTCCGTCATTTCCCCTTCATCCTTGACAAGAACAATCTCAGCCAGTTCCCTTCCCCCTATTCCTCGCCCACGGAATTCTTCTCCATGGATTGCTCGAACCCTAGGCCCAACATATCCGCCTACTGATAACTACCATTTTATCGTATTATTTTTGTCCTTAATATCACTATTTTTATCCTCTCGAATGATTTATTGTTAATTATTAACATATTTTATGGGTTCGAATTTATTTTGGACCTTATTGTAAATTCTCCTAAAATTTGAACTGATATGTAAATTTTATCTTTATTTGTAGGAGATCGAGATTAGTCAATAGACTAAATTTAAGTTGAATCAAATATGACTTCATCTAAAGTCATAAATGAACATTTCAAGCTGATTTAATCTGAGCCCTTCATTCATATCAGAGGCAATTAAATCAAGGGACTAGATTTGAACAATATGGACCGTCCGAGGAAAATGATTGATTCTGAGCTATCTATCCAGATCTGGAGAGATACATTCTGTACATTTAGATCTGGACGTCTGAGCCCTTCCTCCAGATTCGACCAATCGTGATTATCCCTTCATATTGATCAGATCTGTTCATTCAAAATCGGAGGAATCTGAGTCGTTGGATGCACAGCCAGCTTAATCGATTAATCCAGGCAATTAAACCTAGCTTTAATTGGATGGCCGGGATTGAAGGTGCTACGATCGGACGGTTAAGGAAATCGGATTTTAGAAATGCCAACATTTCCTCCATCGCAGAATCGCGCGAAAGAACCTTCTCGTCGCGCAGCGGCCGCGCGACGTCCTCCTCACTCGCGAGCGGCGACTCCATTTCCGGCGGTGACAGCTCGGCAGCCCACTTCCGGCGGACCCTTCCCTCCATCTCCGGTGTCAATCTCCTTCCATTCCGCCGACAGCCCAAGATGTGGTGGTTCGACAGCTTGAGTTGCAGCGAGCGGAGGTAGGGATTCCGGTCCAACTTCACCGGCGGACTTTCCAGCGCCTGTGACCGGAGCTGAGACGCCTCGGAGGAGGAGGAGGATCTAACACCATCTGCCTCTGGCTCCATCGTGAAGCCCTTCAGCGTCATCGACGAATTCAACCACTGGCGGAAGAAGGTCGACCTCGCCGAAGCCGTCGCCGCCATCATGGCCCTCGTCGCCGTCATCCGATCCAGCGAGGCGACTACCATGATGGAGCTTGAGATCGAGCTCGAGAAGGCTTCCGACACTCTAAAGGTAGGATTTTGGTTGCATGACCTCATTTTCCAGTTCATTGAACAACATTCTGTGATTCTATTGGTTCCTAGGGTTTTGCTTGCAGGTTTGGAAAGATGTTAATTTTTTTTATGTTATTGCTGATATTTTTTTATATTATTTATTCACTGAAGTTCTTCTGCAGTACCTATAATTCAGTTGGTTTGCAGTGATACCTTACACATATCATATGGTCAAGATATTCAATGATCCAATTTAGATGGAAAAAACGAATTTCAGTTGCTTTGAGTGAACCAATATAGGTTCTGTTTTAATTAAGATTTTGACACTCTGTCTTGCTGCTTGCACTAGAGTGCTAGAGCAGTCAATGCAGCACGAGGTTCAAAAATCACACCGAGATCTGGTAACATTTGATGTAGCAAAAGAACGAACAATCTCATGCAAAAAAATACCAATCCATACTTTGAAGCTTAGAATGAAAACTCACAAAGGAGAAATTTTATTATGCAAAGATGATAAACATGAGCAAACAGAGGTTCTTTTAAAGAGTCCCACCCCCAAAAATTTTAAAATAAATAAGAATGTACGCATATGATCTCTTGCAGATCATAATAGATGGTGAGGATCTTTTCTAGATTTTCTCTTTATCATCATTTATGTATAATATGATTTAACTTGCTTTATTTTAAGTTCTAGTTGGACATAAGCTTTATACCTTTTAATAGTCATTCTTCGGTTCAATCTTCTGGAATATATCTAAAACATGTCATTTTGTTAGATATACAACTATACATGTCGGGGGTTAGACATTTATTAATATCTTTTGTGATTTTTATTGGAAAACAGTCTTTGCATTTTGTTTATCATCACGTTTTCAATATTTTGATAATTTTTTCATACCAATCATTTTAGACAGACTATATTTATTTAGCTACACATACTTGTTCCCTTTCCTTTCTAGAACATTTTTGTTCTATTACCTTTCAAATTGATCTTTTGTGTTTAATTGTAAATCATATTCATTGTGTTTGATTCTACAATTTACCAATACTATTATGAAATGATTGAAACTTCTACTAAATAATAGGATGCGCCTCCGGAACTATGAAAATGGACTTCCTAGTTCAAGGGACTGCACATTTCATTTAGATAGTTTAGGAAATTGTGCATGCAGCATAAACCAAGCTTACAATTTTTCTATCATCAATAAATATAGGTATGTCTATTATGTTGTATGAGATATCCACTGCATCAGATCTTGTATACCCATCTTTAGACTTTAAAGTTGTAGCCCTATGCTACATCTCAGCTTCCCTTAAAGCTGATATGTTATCCTATTGAGAAGTGTCATCATTGGCATAGTTAGAGGAAAACATGTGAACTTTTATGTTTTGTTGCTGGAACGAGGTTCTTAACTTGTATATGTTGACAGACACGTTGAACTTAGAAGAACATTGGATGTTGTTGGTGCCAATTGTCATTATTTGGAGCGCTTGATCTTTGAGTCCTCTGATTCTGGTGCGCTTCAATTTTCTTTTCTTCGCCTCTGTTTCGAATTCTCCTCAAGCTATTTGGCATTTCGGCCTTTTACAGGGAGGGATGATAGCTTGAATTCTTCAACCTGCAATGAAAAGCTTTCAATGGTGAGAAATAGCTTGGAAATATTGAAGATGCATAATTCTTTTATATATACTTTCTTGTGTTATTCCTCGTTGAGAAAAGCTTTGTGAAAATCTCTGCATAACTACTATAATTTTTTTCATCACAGGTTCCCCTTCAATCGGATGGAGCTCAATGCGATTATTTCATTTTGCGATATATGAGAGATATAATTGAAGACACTGCATCCATTGACAAGCCTTCCCTATGACCAATAGTAATATTAGATATATTTTCAAATTTTCTTATTGATACATATTTGTAAAATGATTTGTGCAATTAATTATCACATAGTACTAGAGTGTTTATATTTTCATTCATTTATTCACATGCAGTTCGTAAAATCTGTGATAGCTGCAAAGGGAATTGATGAAGTACGTTCGGAGTGGACTGAATACATACAAGATTACATATCTGATGATTAGGAGATTTAGGTGTACATACCTCTTTTGGTTAGATGTGGTAATCTATAAGTATTTTGGTTATTATGCATAATACTTTTGGTGCAGTATTAAGCATATGATGTGTAGTTGTTTTGTTACAGTACTTTTTTATATATGTTTTTAAGAGTGATTATTTAAAATGTGATGATGTGACCTTGTACTTTACATTGCTACAAGTGCGAGTGTATATGTGTTTTCTATAAATTTTTTTCATGTTGTTGTATGATTTATATTAAAAACACAACACTATAAATCGACAACGGTTCATTGTTCTCTAGAGTAATCGTTGAGAAATGATAATGGTTAATAACCGTTGTCTATGACTCAAAAAATTATAATAAATCCATGTGTTGAGAAAAATAGGACGCTCAAAGACAATGGTTATAATCCGTTGTAATTTTAGTTAAAAGACAACAGTGAAAAATCATTGTTTGTGATTTAAAAAATCCATGGTAAATCGACCCGTTGTGAAAAGTGGGGCGCTCAACGATTTTTAATCGTTGTCTTTTTCTTAAATCGACAACGGTTTTTAATCGTTGTCTTTGAGCGCTCCACTTTTCACAACGGGTCGATTTACCACGGATTTTTTAGATCATAGACAATGATTTTTTACCGTTGGCTATTCGAATTTTTGTTGTAGTGATCAACTGAAGAATAATTCAGAGTATTCATTTTAATTTAAAAAACCATCTCATTCCATTTTAACTCCCATATGAAACTCACAGGTGAACATGAAATAATATCAATTATTTATCCTTCAGTGGTTTAATTACTTATTTATCCATTTCATTATTTTTAAATAATTCTTTAATCCTCAATTTCTAAAACAGTTATATAAATATAAATAAAGTATTTATCTCATTTATTTATACACAAGAAATGTATAAAGAGTCTAAGGATAGAATTTATCCACTTTTATATACAACAAAAACTATAAACCTCTCTGCTCGAACTAATATCTACAAGAAAATGATTCAAAGATTCAAATAATATTTAATAAGAATCATAAGATAAATTCAGAACATTTTCTAAGACTTGAAATCAAGTGATCATTTTTTGATCTCGGTACTTTATCGGATCCCTAATTCCCAACTCAGACTTTTATTTAATTAGATCGAAATATCTATGGTAATATAAGAAGAGAAAAAGAACTAGAAACCAAGGCTTAACAACAATTTAGGACTAATGTGGCTACTATTGCAAGGAGAAGAAAGACAGAGGGAACTCTCACTCTCTTTGCAGGTTGTCTTGGCGAGCTCCAATGAGCCTAAGTGAGCTTCGACAATTGTTGTATAAGGCTCTGGAAGCCACCAAAAGTAAAACAAAGAGTTCTTGGGTGCAAACAAAAACCTTAGAAACAAGAAAGAAAAAGAAGAGGAAGAAGAAGACCTTGTCCTTTTCGTGGGCGACCTCGCTTTGTTTCGGCAAATTCCGACAACAAGAAAGGATAGCCCGAGCTGCTGTTGGTCGCCAGACGGAAGAGAAAGAGAAGGAGGCAACAACTAGAGTTGTGGATGTGAAGAAATAGGGGGAACCAAGAAATAAGAAAGGAAAAAAGAAGAGTTATCTTGTTACGGATGCTGCAGCTGCGCTTGCAAGAGGAAGAAGACGACCAAGAAGAGGGAAGGAGAAGAGAGTTGAGCGGGTGTGTATATATATATATATATATATATATATACACTTCATCTTCCTGATGGAAAAGAAGAGAAAATAAATCTAATGACTGAAGAATTAGCAAGACAATTGTTACACAGAAGACACAATTATATCCACTTAGGCTTAATCGTATTCAGATTTAGGGGTCTAACAAGAAAACAAATACAAAGGAAAGTATTATTAGTACTGTATGATTTCAGATTTTCAGACAAAGAAAAAGTCATTATACGCTTAGTCGAAATAGATATAAATCAAAACATAGGAATAACCTACTTATGTCCTAATTTTAACATGACAATAAAAGATTTCATTAAGCATATACAAATTATAGTAGAGGCAAGAGGATATGAGAGTTTCCAAAATAACAATAGACAACTTGATGTATTTTTTTAGAAAAAAATATGAATTATATAAGCAACTATTTTAAAATATAAATAGAAAGAATTATTAAGACACTTAGTTCAAAAAGAATAAAATTTCTAAAACAACGAGAAAACATTTCAGAAGATCTAGTTAGTCTAGAATTGACAATAAAACTTGAATAATCAGAACTAGTTTTGCACCCAACATACTCTATACAATACAAAGATAGAGAAGGAAATTTGAACGTTAGATTCTTAGGATACATTTCCGATAGTTCAGAAGAACAACCCATCGAACGATAAGAGCTAAATCCGATGCACAAAATGAAACAAAATGACAACATAGATTATGCAAAAAAATTAAAAGATCTAGGACAAGAACACTTGAAATTGGCTTCACATATAAAAATAAGACAAATTGAGAATCAAACCCATGAGTTAAGACGGATGAACGAGGAGGAATATTTGATGATTTGAAAGAATATGTTTATTTGTCAACTGAAATGACATCCTAACTCACAGAACAAGAAATAATAAAATTAAAGAAATTTGACATTAAACACAATAAATTAGAGCCAATTATAATGTTATATTTGGATGAAGACAAAAATATAATTATAAAGTAGCTAGAGGCACTTTGTCCTAAGGCGGAAAAGTTCCTCATGAATGTAGAATCAATTGTAACATCTAGACATCCAGTTACTTATCTAGAAAACACCATGAGAACCATGGACTACGGGCAGGGGCATTCTCCTTGAAGACAAACGACCCCATATACAAATAATAACCCACTAGTAAGAACAATAGGTAGAAGAATACCTTCGGAAATAACAATTTTCGAAAAACATTCAGTACTCTTAAACATTACAGAATGTAATCTATAGATTTTTTTTATTTAGAATAATAGATAGTCTATGTTAAAATAGATTATCAGGCTAAGTACGAAATAGACATAAAAATAGGAGAAACAATGATTCGAATCAAAGAAAATTACTTAGGAGATATTAGAGCAATATGGGAGGCTTTTAAGAAAAAATTTCCAAAAGAAGTAACTAAAATAGTCAGTTAAGGAATTAACATACTAAACTTTTGTTGTGCCATCTATAGAATGTTTACGGCAAGGAATGGTAGTACAAGGTTAGATCTAAGACAAAAAAAAAAACAACAGAGATCTAGAGCAACTTCAATTATTTAATTGGACATATATAAAATCTTTTTATAATGACTTCTTAGTTCTCACAACCGTCTCAGGAAACTATTATAGTTTTGAACTAGGAGAAAGACTATTTAGTAAATTATCTGGAGATCTAGGAAAAGAAATACACAAATCTTGCTCTGATATGAATGCTCCTCTTGTCTATGATAACATAACAGTAAAGATACAATACATAATCAATAAGCTTAAAGAAAAATATATATATATCTAAATACAAAAACAATTCAATTAAAAACCAATAATACAATTTTTGTAGTCAAATATATACTCTGCATCAATACGGAGCAACCACTAAAAAGTTACATAGAAGACCATAAATTGTACCAAAATCAAAAAGAAAATTTAAGAAAACATATTACTTTAAAAAAAACACAACCAGTCAACTTTATCTAAATAAGGATAAACATGTTAAGAGATTTAAGCCAAGAAAAACTTAATCTAATATAATAACTGTAATGAGCCTGGACATCTGTCATCAACATATCCTAACAGGAAAAATCTATACACTAAAAAGGCAACATTAATTGAATGTACAAACTTAAGTCTCATAGAAGTTCAATTCGACATTTCAGATATCTCCTCCATATATTCTATAATATCTGTAGATGACATGGAAGAAATAACATCCACACTTGATTATAAACTTATAAATTCTCTCACAACAAAACCACAAGGAATAGCTAAAAAAAATATAAAATTACTCCATACGATATATTACAGGATGATTTTTATTCTCTAGACTTATTAGATTTACAAAATGAAATACAAAAGTCTGAAACTAATCTTATGTATTGTCAATTCTACTTCCCACCAAATACACACGAGTGTCCTCATGACTGGAACTTAAAAGGAAGAAGAAAACACATTTCTTGTTTCCTCTGTGGGTTTTGCCTTGCAAGAACAAAAAGAGGCATATGTAAGATCTGTAAAAAATAAATTTTTAATTCTTGTCTCCAAGAAAAATTTAATATTTCCATACCTAAAACAAATACAGTATGAGCCAACACTAAAAATACATTATTAGAAACAAGATTTAACCTGTCAAAATCATAAGTAACTAGTCTCAGTCAACAAATAGCTAACCAATCATATGAATTATGAAGATTATGAAGACTCATCCCTTTTAAAACAAAAGACTATACTTAGGATTCAAGATGACATAGATACAAATCTAGTCTTCATCCGCACTTCTAGTATTTGTAACACAGGACGATTGGTAGAACTCTGCATTCAATGCACCTTAGTTATCCAAGGGCAAGAGATTACAATCCATGCTTTATTAGATAGCGACGCCACAAGCTCTATTATAGACAAAGCACTTCTACTCTGTCTTGTTAGATAGAATCATCAAACACAAATCAACCAATGATTAGTACTCAATTTGATGGCAAACAATTTGTTTGTTATAAATACATTAAAAATTCCCACTTAAAATTCTACACCAACTGTGGCACATACCATCCCTCTATCATATTACCCCACATACAGATCAGTCTTTTAAACCACCCCAATCTTCATCTTATTATGGATCTTAACTTCCTAGTCACTACCAATCATTATGTGATATTTTTATCTACTCCAGTTATCACACCTATACTTTCTAAATACTCCCCATCTTTTTGCGCCTCGGAGCGTGGTGAACCCATAGAAGACTTAAGAGAGATCACAAGACCTATAAATATAAGGCCCATAGAAGACTTATATACCAGAACCTGAACCCGAATGTAACTGTAAAATATAAGCACAATGTAAAATAAGATATGTGAAAACAAATGTATAATACATGACTAGGGAAACAAATAAGATTTGGCTGGACAAGCCCCAACACAGAATTAGATAAAGATAGATACTCAGAAGACGATTTAGGAGATTTTCCTACAGATTCTATTAGAACCTCATACATGTTAAACTTATTAAGGACTTTATAAGATTTGGAAACAATGATATCAAAATTAGAAAAATTGAAAAATTTGGGAGATAAACCTACAAAATACTGGGAGTTAGAAAAAATATATTGTAAACTCGACATTATAAATCCAAGCTTAACTATCAAGGCTTAGGACTTTAAATGCACTAATTGGGAAATATAAAAATGCAAGATGCATATTAAACAACTTTTAGACCTAACCTTAATACAAATGTCAACTTCTAGACATAGGAGTCTTGCATTTATTGTAAACAAGGCTATGAATAACAAATAAGACAACCAAAGATGATATTCAACTACAAAAGATTAAATGATAATTATTACGATGGTGGATATAAGATTCCAGATAAGGAATAACTAATAAATAAGATACATAACTCACAATGGTATTCTAAATTTGATCTAAAATTAGGATTTTGACAAGTCAAAATGCATCCAAATTTAGTTAGTTGGACAATATTTATTTATCTAGAAGGACATTTTGAATGGTTGGTCATGCTATCAGAATAAAAATAGCATCACAAGTATTTCAAAGAAAAATGGATATTGTGTTTAAAGATACAAAAAAAAGTATATGCATCTATATAGACTACATATTATTTTTCTCTAAAACTAAAGGAAGAACATTTGACATATTTACACATGGTCTTCACACTATTTGAAAAATTCGGGCTCATTATATCAAGAAAAAAAGAAGCTAGTAACAAAGCACATAGAGTTTTTGGGAGCTAAAATAGGACAAGGAAAGATCTCACTTCAACACATATAGCTACAAAAATATTGATTTTTTTTTACAGAATAGAAGATACTAAAGTAACTCAGATCATTCTTGGGACTTTTGAATTATGCAAGACCGAAGGATTTGGGAAAAATAAGTGGAACCTTATACAATAAACATATCTAAAAGGACAAAAATATTTTAATTAACAAGATATAGAGTTAAAAAAGAAAACCAAAAATATGGTAAGAACTCTTCCAACATTGATTCTCCCATTATATAACGACTACTTGATTATAAAAACTAATATATGTGAAACAGGATGGGGGTGCACTATTTAAAAAAAAAAAGTAAATATGATCCTAAAATATTAGAATCACTATGTAGGTATGCCTTAGACAAATATAGAGAAAAGGGACACTTAACCTCATTAGATTTTGAAATCTTAGCCATAATATTATTTAGATGTATTTTTTACTTTTTATATGTGATAAGAAAGAAATAACAATTACAAATTGTGAGACAATTGTGAAGTAAGGAACTAAGAAAACTTTGAGCACAAAACGTTGGATAAAATTTTTAGACATAATAATCAATAGGGATTTAAAAATACAATTGGAACATATTAAGGGTATAAATAACTCTTTACAGGTACTTTATCAAGATTACTTAGCCTATGTTAAATAGGATGGATAGATAAAGAAAAGTAAGGGCTTTTGGATTGTTTGGACAAAAATTTATGAGATTTGGTAACTAAGAATTACAATAGTATTCAAGGCTTGAAGAATAATTTCATTTTGAGGCCCGACAACAATTAGACTCAATTCAAAATTGCTTAATTGACAATATTTGAAACATTTCCACAGTTCCAGGCATTTATACTTATAAGATTGTCGTAATAAATGTCCTAATTAACCATTTCCAAACAACAATACATAAGCCTAAGAGGAAAAAAATACTCATGTTATGCAATCTTGACAGGTTCTCAAGTAGGTGTATATGCAATTTGGGAAGAGATGAAAACATCTATATTAGGGAATGAAATAAGCTCTTCCTATAGAGGATACTATTTCCTTGAAGAGGCAATTTCAGCAATACGAGCTAGTGTAGGGCCAAATTACTTTGTAAGTACTCTACTTAAGGCCAAAGACTCCATGGAACACAAAGTGACAGACAAAACTTTTACGGAAGCAACAACAACAAAAGATAAAAAAAAGGTAGGGTCAAGTAAGAAGACTTAATATAGAGAAAATACTCAACAGCAGAATGTACAACTTATCAGAAGATGTATTAGTGTACATCAAAACACTAGCTAATAATGCTACATTACAAACTTTCTATGGGCTTAATGAAGCACTAGAATGACTTCATAATCATCCAAAACAGAGAATTATCATTTGTTATGAAGCAAAATTCAACTATAAAATAAGGTGCCAAAACAGATTCCCCACTTGTGCTACAACAATTTGCTTTGGGTGTAAATGTCAACTCCTCTACTCTTTCTGAAAAGGAAACACAGACATGAACACTTATATTCGTCAAAGATGTTAGGACCCTTGGAATGACTAGAGGGGGGGTGATTAGCCTTTCTTTCTTTCTACAAAAATGTTAGCGGAAGCAATACAAATATAAGCACAAACAAAAACAAGAAACAAAGCTAACACCTGATGTAACGTGGTTCGGAGATGACGCTCCTACTCCACGGCAATCCGTAAGGTGGATTAGCCCTAATCAATCTTCACTAGAACCTCCTTTGGATGAACCAAGGTGGAGAAACCTTATCTTACAATGCACTCCTCTTCTTTACAATGATGGATGATTAAGAACAAGAGAAGAGGAGGTTTTGAATTGCTAAAAACACTTGGAAAGCTTGGTGAGCACGTAGGTGTAGTTGGGAGCAAGAGCACTAGCTTCACCAAGCTCCCCATGGCCCCTTTTTATAGAAGAGGGGCTGTTTTTCCCGTTGGGCTTCGATCAGTCGACTGATGCTTACCATCACTTGGACTTCCCTGTCACTTAAACATTTTCGCAATTAGATCACAAGATATTGCCTAACTTAGATGATTATCCAAACATCAAAACATATATAAATGCTTGGAGCATTGTTGCACCAACAATCTCCCCCTTTTTGATGTTTGACAATCATTTAAGTTAGGTCTTTAAAAGTACTCACATAATATGAATTATAACTTAAAACACTCCTTCTCCCCCTTTGACATACATCAAAAAGTGAAGGATTCAAAAATGAAAGAATTAAAGGTGTTGGATCTTGGACTAAGGCATAAGATAGAAAGTAAGCTCCCCCTTAATCCAAGATATGCTTTATAATGTGTAAACAATAGTTGAAGCAAAGCATTTCAAAAATAAAGTCCTAACTTTGCACCAACAATGGTTTTGGGGATGAAAAAGATATAATTTATGAAAACTCCCCCTAAAACACTGCATTAGTCAGTCCTAAATCTTGTTTATACGCAATATCATCATACTATAGTGTTAGGACATCAAAGATACACCAAATATTAGAAAATGGAGTTTATTATTAGAAAAGTTTAGAACGAACTGATCGCTAGGCTCAAACCGAAATTTCAGCCTTTTCATCTCAATTTCAGAAATGCGGTAGAAATTTCAGAATTCTCGAAAAATCACGAAATTTTGCATACACATTTCTGAATTCATACTTTATCAAGGAAAAATAATTTGAAAAATATATGTTTTCCAGATTACAAGATTAATACAAACTTGGAACCTATCAAAAGTTCTAAAGATTTTGCAAACTTTGTATCACTTTTGTGTTCCAATTGAAAATTGTTTGTCAAAATATGATGAACATAGTTTAAAATATATATTATTTGGAATTTCCAACCATGTTCTTTGAGCTATGTATTCATTACTTGAATACAAGCCTTCCTCATGATTGGTCCATAAGGTTTTTATGTCTCTAGGTGTGTCATTGGCTCATAGTAATGCATCATAACAAGCATGATGAGCCAAGTACACCTTCCCTATCATCTCACATGTTTCTAAGTATTTCAATGCAAAAATCAAGGTTTCTTAAGGCTTTTGTGAGATGCATCAAGGTATAAAGAAGCTATATAAGTATAGGATCATACAAACCTAGAATTTTACTCTACAAAGCACATACCAAGCTCTCTCCTTAATGATGAAAATTCAGCTTCGGGAAGAGCTTTGGTGAAGATATCAGCAAGGTTGGACTTAGATTCTACATAATTGAGTTCAATGTCCCCTCTTGCCACATGATCTCTTATGAAGTGATGTTTCACTTCAATGTGCTTGGTTCGAGAGTGATGTACCGGATTTTTGGTCAAGTTGATGGTACTCACATTATCACAATAAACTTTAATGTTAGAGTAGTGTAGCTCATGGTCCACAAGAGTATGTCTCATCCAAAGTAATTGAGCTACACAACCACCCATAGCCACATATTCGGCTTCGGTGGTTGATAAAGCAACATAATGTTGCTTCATACTACTCCAACTAACTAGGGAGGACCCAAGAAATTGGCATCCACCACTAGTACTCTTCCTATCCAATTTGCACCCGGCATAATCGGAATCGGTATATCCAAGCAATTCAAATGACCTAGTCCTAGGATACCAAAGTCCTACATTTAGGGTGCCTTTAATATACCTTAATATTCTTTTGACGGCTACCAAATGTGATTCTTTGGCACAAGATTGGTATCTTGCACACATACCTACCGCAAATAAAATATCGGGTCTACTAGCGGTTAGGTATAGTAAGCTACCAATCATACTCCTATAAAGTTTAAGATCAATTGATTTACCTTCATGATCACTATCTATCCTAGTGCTAGTGACCATAGGAGTGGTTACAATTTTGGCATTTTTCAAACCAAATTTCTTGATCATTTTATTTGCATATTTGGTTTGATAAATATGAATACCCTCATTGGTTTGTTTGACTTGTAAACCTAGGAAAAAGGTAAGTTCTCCAACCAAACTCATTTCAAATTCATTTTCCATATTTTTTATAAAGTCTTGAAGAAGATCATCATTTGTTGACCCAAAAATGATATCATCAACATATACTTGGGCTATGAATATATCTTTTAACGTTGACTTTATAAACAAAGTTTGATCTACTTGGCCTCTTCTAAAATCCTTAGAAATTAAGAAGGATGACAATCTTTCATACTATGCCCGGGGAGCTTGTTTTAACCCATATAATGTTTTCCTAAGCTTACATACATGATTTGGATGATCTATGTTCTCAAATCCGGGTGGTTGCTCTACATATACTTCCTCCTTAATAAAACCATTTAAGAATGCCGATTTAACATCCATTTGGTAAAGTTTAAATCCCATGTAGGAAGCATACCCTAAGAGAATCCTAATAGATTCTAACCTTGCAACCGGGGCATAAGTCTCATCATAGTCAAGCCCCTCAACTTGATTGAAACCCCTAGCAACCAACCTAGCCTTATTTCTAGTGATATTTCCTTGATCATCTAGCTTATTCCTAAAGACCCATCTTGTAGTAATTATGGTGCTATCATTGGGTCTAGGTACTAATTCTCACACTTGACTTCTCTCAAATTGAGCCAATTCATCTTGCATTGCCAAAATCCAATCCGGATCATGTAATGCATCATTGATCGATTTGGGCTCAATTTGTGAGATAAGAGCAACTTGACTAGTAGGAGGTCTATGAAATGACCTAGTTCTTACTCCTTGAGATAGATCTCCTACTACTTGGTCAAGTGGATGATCTTGATGAATTCTTAGGTTTCTAGAAGGGGTTTCAATTTGATCATTGTTATCTTCCACCCTTCTTTCATCATCGGAGTCTTCTCTTCCTCCCCCTTGATCATTACCCCTAATGGTCAAATTTTGAAGTTTTTGGGTAATGTCTTGATTATTGTCATTAATATCCTTATCAATGGAGGACTTTCTAGGGTAGGTACTAGTAGTTTCATCAAATTGAACATTGGAAGACTCCTCAATCCCTTTGGTTCTCTTATTGTAGACTCTATACCCTCTACTTGTGGATGAGTATCCAACTAGGATTCCCTCATCCGCTTTTGATTCAAATTTTCCTAAGTTATCTTTGGTGTTTAGAATATAAACTTTACATCCAAAGACTTTGAAATAATGAATTGTGGGTATAGTCCCATTCCATAATTCAAATGGTGTTTTTCCTAAAAACCTATGGATTTGAACTCTATTTTGGATATAGCAAGCAGTATTAACCGCTTCCGCCTACAAGTAGCTAGGTAGAGAATATGCATTAAGCATGGTCCTAGCCGCCTCTTGTAGGGCTCGATTTCTCCTTTCCACCACCCCATTTTGTTGGGGTGTTCTAGGACAAGAGAACTCATGCTTGTACCCTTGCTCTAAACAAAATTGTGAAAATTTTAGGTTTTCAAATTCACCACCATGATCACTACGGATCCGGTTGATTTTGAGACTCTTTTCATTTTCAACCCTTTTACTAAATCCTATGATTATTTCTAAGGTATCATCCTTATGTTTCATAAAATAGACCCAAGTATACCTAGAAAAATCCTACTATAACCAAACAATATTTATTATCATTTAAAGATGGAGTACTATGGCAATAAAATAAGTCAAGATGCAATAATTCTAATGGTAAAGAGGTATTGGTTAGGGTTTTACCTTTGTGTGATGCCTTTGTTTGTTTTCCTTCTTGGCATGCATCACACAATTTGTTCTTGACATACTTGACCTTTGGTAGCCTTTTGACCAACTCTATCTTGGCTACCTTGGCTATGTTTTTCATGTTGATATGCCCCAATCTTCTATGCCATAGCCAACTTTCCTCTTCTTTTACAACAAAACACTTAGTAGAAATGTTAGAAGCATATGAAAGATCAACATAATAGATATTTGATTTCCTATATCCAACTAACATGCAATCATTTAATTCCTTGTGTCTAATCATGCATTTAGAGGATTCAAAGGAGACATGATAGTTTGCATCATAAAGTTGACTAACACTTAATAAATTAAATTTCATATTTTCAACTAGCAAGACTTTGTGAATAACAATTTTGGGGGATACCTCAATTGTTCCTCTACCTAATATCTTGAGTTTTCCACTATTCCCAAAGGACACCGCTCCCTTCTTCACATATTTAATTGTGGAGAACTTGCTCACATCCCCGGTCATATGTGTTGAGCAACCGCTATCCACAATCCACATACCTCGCTCTCCTACCTAAATCACATGAAAAACACAAGCTTTTGGTACCCAAATATTTGGACCGGTAACATTAAGTAAAAACTTCTTAGGTACCCAAGCTTTCTTAACCTTACCCTTAATAGTTGCTTTCCTATTTATTAATGAAATATAAGCAACTTCTTTTTCTTTTGGCTTATATCCTAAACCGGCCTTGTTATAAACCGCTCTTTGCCTACTAAGAATCATATCAAGACACTTTGAGCCATTTGAAAATTTTTCTAAACATACTTTCAATTCACTAACTTCATCCTTAAGTTTGTCATTTTCTTCCTTAAGCATGCAAAAGTCAATATGTGAAAGCTTTTCATCCCTAATGGCCTTTAGTTCTACCTTCATGCTCTTAACCTTAGATTTTGACTTATCTAGAGCTTCTTTAAGATAGGCAATTGATTTATAAAGAAGCTTAATCTTGGGAGAATTCATTACCTCATCGTCACTAGATGACGATTCATCACTTGAAGAGTCTTCTTGGCTTGATGTGCCGGAATCATCTTCTAATGCCATGAGTGCCACATGGCGTGTAATGTGGCAAAGCTCATCATCGGAGGAAGAGTCTTCAACGCTTGGTGTGTCCCATGTGGTTTGAGCCACCATAGCCTCCTTATTCTTCTTCTCCTTTTTGTCCTTCTTTTTCTTTTCTTTTTCCTCCTTCTTCTTTAGCTCCGGGCAATTCGGCTTTATGTGTCCCTTCTTGTTGCAAGCATGACAAATCACATTATTACTAAAACTTGAATTACCACTAAATTTATCTTTTGAGGAATGAGACCCCTTCCTTGCTTCTCTATTCTTGAACTCTTTTGACCTTCTATAAAGCTTCTTGACAAAATTTGCCATTTCACTAGATGAGTCTTCATCACTACTTGACTCATTCTCGGACTCGGATGATGATGATGCTTCTTTTCTTTCCTTCTTCTTCTTTTCTTTCTTCTCAACAAATAGAGCTAAACCCTTTTCCTTAGAGGACATGTTAGTTTGCTCATGTAATTCGAACTCACAAAATAATTCATCAATTTTAATTTGCGAAAGATCCCTAGTTACCTTAATGACATCAACTATAGAAGTCCATAAAGAATTTCTAGGAAATGCTTGTAAAATATACCTTATCAAATCCCGGTTGTCAACTCGCTCACCTATGATATGGAGTCCGTTCACAATTTCCTTGAACCTTCCATGCATTTGACTTACGGTTTCATGTATCTTCATTTGGAAGGCTTGAAGTTGTCCAACTAATAGGTCCTTCTTGGCCCTCTTTGATTCCTTGGAACCTTCATTTAGCTCAATGAGCTTTTCCCATAGCTCCTTGGCGGATTCAAAAGGCCACACCTTGTTGAGTTGCTCCATTGTGACGCCGCATTGGATGGTGAGGACGGCCTTTGCATTTGATTCAAATTTCTTGTTTATTTCTCTTGTCCAATCCTTGCTTGGAATAGGATGTCCATATTCATCCACCGGTTCTTCGAAGTCATCTACAATACTATGCCAAATTTCAATATTACTCATAAGATAGTACTTCATCCTACCTTTCCAATACGCAAAATGGCTCCTATCGAAGAGCGGTGGCTTAGCGGTGCTATATCCCTCTTGAAGAGCCATTGATGTCTTGGTTGATGTTGAGATCTTCCAAGCTATCCGGGCTCTGATACCACTTGTTAGGACCCTTGGAATGGCTAGAGGGGGTGATTAGCCTTTCTTTCTTTCTACAAAAATGTTAGCGGAAGCAATACAAATATAAGCACAAACAAAAACAAGAAACAAAGCTAACACCCGATGTAACGTGGTTCGGAGATGACGCTCCTACTCCACGGCAATCCGTAAGGTGGATTAGCCCTAATCAATCTTCACTAGAACCTCCTTTGGATGAACCAAGGTGGAGAAACCTTATCTTACAATGCACTCCTCTTCTTTACAATGATGGATGATTAAGAACAAGAGAAGATGAGGTTTTGAATTGCTAAAAACACTTGGAAAGCTTGGTGAGCACGTAGGTGTAGTTGGGAGCAAGAGCACTAGCTTCACCAAGCTCCCCATTGCCCCTTTTTATAGAAGAGGGGCTATTTTCTGAAGCTTCGATCGGTCGTGATGCTTACCATCACGATCGCCACCGGCAACGCTTCAAACGTGATCTCCGCGGAGATTCGTAGCCGCAATCTCTAACGGCCAGGTGATCATCGATCGATCCTCCATCGATCGTGATGGGGTGATCGATCAGTGATCAAGGCGATTGAGTGAGCTGCGTGCGTGGCGATATTCCTTGATCGATCGCGATGCTTAGCGGTCGTGATCACGATATCGATCATTGCCGCCCAGCGATCGGTCGATGGTTAGGTTTCACCGACTCGGTCGAACGCCGACCGATCGGTGATACATCGATCGATCGATACTCATCAAGTATGAGTAATTCATACTTGATTTTATACCCTAGACCTAGACTCAACCTTCTAGCTCCTCAATAAGCCTTGCGCCTTCAGGATCCCTCCGAGTCCGCGACTTGTTCATCCTTTGCGCTTTGCTTCCAAGAGCTTCCTTCAGTTTCGTCATGTCTTGGGTTGTCAAATGCTTGGACTTTACGCCGCCAAGACTACAAGCTTGGACTTATGCTGCCAAGACTTTCCTTTGGACTTCCTTTGTCAAGGTTCACTTGGACTTTACGCTGCCAAGACTACAAGCTTGGTCTTACGCTGCCAAGTCCATCCCTTGTACTTCCTTTGCCAAGATCATACTTGGACTTCCCTGTCACTTAAACATTTTCGCAATTAGATCACAAGATATTGCCTAACTTAGATGATTATCCAAACATCAAAACATATATAAATGCTTGGAGCATTGTTGCACCAACAAAAGATAAATAGGAAAATTTATTACTCCATTTTTTCTGATGGAACATGATTTACTAAATAAACTATGGGTTCCAAATTTGAACCTAACCAGGATTTCCCCTACACATTAGGGACTTACATTCGACACATACTAGAAAATGAAACTTTTGAAAAATTTGTCATATGTACATTCGACAATTCTCCTTCAGGATGAATTAATCTAAAGATAGAACATGCCAGACATATAATTAAGTTGGACGTTAAAAACATGTTTAAAATCCAAGCAAAAATTGAAGACTATATCCATCAGACTTTGATATTGAATAGTTAGCATTACAAATCCCAACTGATTAGTTAAAGCATTGGAGAGCATCTATTCAAGGAAGTCAATGGTTATGGAGCATATGATACAATCCAAATGAATATATATTAGCCGTCAAAATCTATACAAGAAAAATTTTCTGGTCCACAACTAGCATTGGAATAGTTTTCTTCCCTTTTAAGATTTCAATGCAGTATCAAATAATCCTATCCCACTATAAAAGAAAACATGCAGAATGAAAAACTAAGCAAACGAGCCAAACAACAAGGGCATACAGAGCTAGCATGACAACTAGCAGTAGGACTCGAACAAGCCCAAGCACTTCAAGGTCTAACCCATTTGAAGTGGTCTCAATGGGTTCAATCGAAGAACACAACTTGGATAACATAATGAAAATATGATGTAAGCAATGATGATACAACTCATTATCAGACAGTAAAAATCTAAAAGACAATAGGCGTGCTATGCTTTATCAAGCCTTATCTCGTCAGAATCAACTTTATAGTCAACAAACATCAAAAGGACACTGCCTAACCCCTGAACTAGTCCATAAGTCCGATACCATACATTTTTAAAAAATTCAGTAAAAAAATAAATGAATAATTATCTATAGATGAATCTTTCAAAGGAGATCTCCACCTTGACTTGAATCTTCCTGCCATCCATGCCCCGAAGGGCCTTATGCTATGCGAACATTCACCAAGTCCAAACTATGCTTGAACTTCTCTGTAGGCAATGACTTTGTCAACATATCTGCTGGATTATCAACTGTGGCTATCTTCTCTATGGAGAATGATTGATTCTCTATGACATCTCGAATGAAATTCAACCTGACATCAATATGTTTTGATCTTTCATGATATACTAGATTTTTCGCTAAGCTCAATGCACTTTGACTATCACAGTAAATGATAGGCCTCGCACATCCAAACCCAAACTATCAATAAGACTATGCAACCACATATCTTCTTTTACTCCTTCTGTCAATGACATGTATTCCGCTTCTGTAGTAGACAAAGCAACTGTAGACTGAAGTGTTGCTTTCCAACTAATCACACATCCATAAAAAGTAAAGATATAACATATCAGGGATCTCCTTCTCATAAGGTCTCCACCATAGTCAGAATCTATATAGCCAATAAGACTTCTAGTATTTCCATTAATACCATACACCAAACAAATATCACTCGTGCCTTTCAAGTATCGCATAATCCATTTAACTGCCTCCCAGTGAGTTTTTCCAGGATTACTCATAAACCTGTTTACCACACTAACAGCATGAGCTAAATCTGGTCTAGTGCATACCATGACATACATCAAGCTTCCAACAACACTTGAATAAGGAACTCTATTCATGTAATTCCTTTCTTCATCAGTACTAGGTAATACACTAGCATCAAGTTTAAAGTGTGATGCCAAGGGAGTACTAACCGGCTTAGATTGTTCCATCTGAAAAAACTGTAGTACCTTCTCAATGTATTTCTGCTGAGATACATATAGTAGACCTTCTTTTCTCTCTTCAAATTTTCATGCCTAAAATTTTCTTGGCTGCACCCAAATCCTTCATTTCAAACTCACTGCTCAACAAACTCTTCAGATTGTTAACATCAATCTTATTTTTAGCTGCAATTAACATATCATCCACATATAGCAACAAATAAGTAAAGGAACCATCAGACAATTTTCTAGAGTAAACACAGTTATCAAAGGAATTCTGAACAAACTTCTGGGAGATCATAAATGCATCAAACCTCTTATACCACTGCCTAGGAGACTGTTTCAACCCATATAAGGATTTATTCAACAAACACACATGGTCTTCCTTTTCAGAATCAAGAAATCCCTCTGGCTGTGACATATAAATCTGCTCCTCTAGATTCCCATGTAAGAAAGCAATTTTCACATCAAGTTGTTCTAACTCAAGGTTAAATGTACTCACCATGGCTAGAAGAACTCGAATGGTCTTATGCTTCACAATTGGTGAGAACACTTCATGATAATCAATTCTCTCCTTTTGTGAAAAACCTTTCGCCACAAGCCTTGCCTTGAACTGAGCTGGTTCAACCCCAGGAATTCCTCCTTTCTGCTTGAATACTCATTTGCATCCTACTAGTTTCACCCCCTTTGGTATTGGTACTAGATCCCATGTTTTGTTCTTTGAAAGTGATTGCATCTCCTCATTCATGACAATCAACCATGCAGCTGCTTCCTTACTCTGTACTGTCTCCTTGTATGACTTCGGTTCATCAGAATCAATATGCTATGCAACTGTCAAAGCAAATGCAACAGTATTAGTATCATTAGTATCAATACCCTCAACACATTCTGCATATCTTGAAGGCTTTCTGATTTCCCTCCTTGACCTCCTTGTTGCTATATTTTGTGACTTTTCGTCTTGCACATCCCTGGACTGTTCTATAAGATTTGTAGTCATCCTTTTAGGAGTTTCAATCTCAAACTCCACCTTCTGGTCAGCACCCTTATATCTCTTACCTGCAAGATCACCAAACTCCTCTCTCTGGCCAAACATAGTAGACTCATCAAATGTGACATCTCTGCTAATAATAAATTTTGGAGTTCTATCATTTTCAATACATCATAATCTATACCCTTTAACTCCAGCAGCATACCCTAGAAATATACATTTCATTGCCCTAGCCTCAAGTTTACCATCATTAACATGAGCATATGCAGGACACCCAAATATACGCAGGCCAGAGTAATCAAAGGAAATACCGTACCATACATCTTGAGGAGTCTTCAAATCAATTGCAGTTGATGGAGATCTATTTACCAGATATCAAGCAGTATCAACTGCTTCAGCCCAAAATTATTTTGAAAGTCCAGCGTTTAATCGCATGCATCGAGCACGCTGCAACAGTGTTTGGTTCATACGTTATACAACTCTATTCTATTGTGGTGTATGTCGTACAGTGTGGTGCCTCACTATACATTCTTTCTTACAGAACTCATCAAACGATGCATTGCAGAATTCTAACCTATTATCTGTTCTGAGTGTCTTGACTTGTTTCCCAGTACATTTTTCTACCATAGTCTTTCACTCCTTGAACCGCCCAAACACCTCATCCTTTGTCTTCAGAAAATACACCCAAACTTTTCTAGAGTAGTCGTTAATAAAGGTAACAAAATATTTGCATCTGCCATGTGATTCAACCTGAGAAGGACCCCACAAATCTGAATGAATATACTCAAGGATATCTGTAGAAGTGTGTCTGCCAGAACTGAACTTGACCCTGCGCTGCTTGCCCATAACACAAGTCTCACAGAATTTCAGTTTCCCTATTTCTGCTCCATCTAACAATCCTTGTTTGCTCAATATTACAAGCCCTTTCTCACTCATATGACCCAATCTACGATGTCATAATTCTGTACAATCATCGTGCTGCTCTAAAGAACAAGAAACTGCCACTGTTCCAATCACTGAATTTCCTACCAAGATGCAAATTTCATGCTGTAATTTACCCTTCATTACTGTCAGAGCACTATTTGAAACTTTAATTTGCCCATCTCCACCGGAATAATTGTACCCTTGCTTATCAAGAGCACCCAAGGAAATCAAATTTTTCCGTAGGCCAGGAACATGTCAAGCATCGATTGTTCTAACCATCCCATCATACGTCTTAATCTGCAGAGAACCACTGCCCTTGACACTAAGCTCCTCATCATCACCCAATTTCACACTGTCATTCCATTCCTTAAAGGAAGTAAACAGATTCTTTGAAAAAGTCACGTGATAAGAAGCACCTGTGTCCATGACCCAAGTATTTGCAGAACCTGAAGTATAGACAGTCAAAACATCACTACCCTCACCTTCATCAGAACTATCGTGTACTATACTTGCACTAGCTTTGTCATTTGATTCCTTCTTTTCGTTTCCCTTCTTTCACTGTGGGCATTCCCTTCTAATGTGCCCCTTTCCTTTATAGTGATAGCACCGAGGTCCATAATTTGGCTTCGAATTCGAACGTGGCTTACTCTTGTTGCCTCCATCCCTTTCCTTGTTCCTGCCCCTGCTAACAATCAGACTAGAGTCTGCTCCGCCTTCATTAGAACTAGAGACCTTTCTTTTCAATTCTTTAGACTACATAACATCCTTCACATCACTGACAGAAATAGTCTCTCTTCCATACAGCATAGTGTCAACAAAATTCTAATATGAATTAGGCAAGGAATATAAAAGAATGATTGTTTGATCCTCATCATCAATTTTAACCCCAATACCTTGCAAGTCTAGGATGATTCGGTCAAAATTATCGACATGATCTTTTACCTGTGTATTTTCTGACATCCGTAAAGTATACAAACGCCGCTTCTGATACAAACGGTTCGTTAAGGATTTCTTGTGATACTTGCTTTCCAGTTTCTTCCATAACGACGCAACAGTGGTTTCATCAACCACCTCTCTCAAGACTTCGTCAGTCAGACTCAACAAAATCGCACTATGCGCTTTTACCAGAATCTCAACCTTCTCCTCTGTCTTCAAACTTTAAGACAAGTTTTCTTCTCCGTCTAGTGCTGCCGCACATCCCTGCTGAACCAGAACAGTCTTCATCTTCACCTTCCACAAAGTGAAATCGTTCGATCCATTAAACTTCTCAATATCAAACTTGTGAGATGACATCTTCCAGATCTTGATCAGCAAATGCAATCTCAGATATTTTTTAGATCAAACTTTAACTGAAATACAAAATCCCAAACTTTGACCTAAAAAAAACTTAATCAGCAAATGCAATCTCCGTTTTTTTCTTCCAAAAAAAAACTTTCCATTTTTTTTCTCTCCATTTTTTTTTCTTCGTTTTTTTTCCTCTTCTTCCTCTGCGTTCACTCACCCGCTCAGCTTCCTCCTTCTGCGCGGCGACAGACCAAGGCGGCGGACCGAGGCTCCTTCTGCACGGCGGCGGACTGAGGCGGCGGCGGCGGACCGAGGCGGCGACGATGGACCGAAGCGGCGACGGCTTCACCTGGCGTCGCTGCTCCTCTCGGCGAATTGACGAGACGAGGAGACAAAGACTCGCGACGCTTGGAGACTCCGGCAGCGGACCGACGACCTAGGTGGAGCGTCTGGAGATTCCGACGGGTGGCGCCTGCCCTCTGCTTCAGACAAATCGGGGCGTCGAGATCGCCCTTAGTACGAGTTCGCCGCGTGCGGGGGCGAGGATGAAAACGCACCCACAGACTCGGTCGTCGCGTCGCGTAGAAGAGAAGATACGCTCCAGCGGCAGACGAATCACTCGCGACGGAATTGTTACGCACACGAGAAAAGAAAGAAAAGAGAAACCGAATTAACGTGGTTCGATCACACGACTTATGTCCACGAGCAAGAAGAATAATTTCCTGAGAGATGGTTCTTACAGCAAGTTTAAAATCTCTATTTAACATAGAAGTTAAATGGATCCGGATTATCAACGGATCTGCCCATAATCCGAGTCCGTCCAATACTATTCAAGACAAATAACAGGAGATTTTTAAAAATATTAGTTTACTTCCATACGATAAAATTAAATAGATAGACAGTAACAAATTAACTACTGGGATACTATTTTGTATGAGGCACTAGCTTAGCTCCTTAGACTTAGCTTAATAAATAGAGCATGTTTGAGGAACAATTTCCATGTCTTAAAAATGATAGAGAATATTGAACCAGTACTTAGTCACGAATTAGCCATTTACCACTCATCATAAAAAACAATCTCCCTAATCACGAAAAAATTAGTGCTTTAGTCATGATGATATCGTATTATGGTCATGAATTAACATATAAGTGACTCCTGAGTCTCTTAACAAAGTTGGGGAGCGGATCGAATATGTGAGCCATATTCGATATGCTGAGGTATTTAGTCATGAGGATTAATAATTTGTATATATCTTTATTTGATTAAGAAAAAATTTATGTATAAAGATATTCTAATCTATATTACTCGTTTTGACATTATACTTTTTAAGTTGAAGTTGACATTTGATGCGAATCTAATCGACTGGTCAAAATTGGTCCATGATATATTCTACTTCATGTATATTATCTGTAGCTTGTTCAATTATTTTTTAGTGTTTTAAAGGGAAATTATGGATAATTATAGGAAAGTTTTAGTTCTTTTAAGGGACTTTCGGAGTATTTTAGTAATTTTATTTGATCTTTAAATTTTAATTAGTGAATTATCTGTGGACCACCAAATATATTATTGTTTTAATAGTATTTTTTTTTAAAAAAAATTGCTTTAGCTCTAAATAATGTTAATAATAACCATCCGATAACTACTCTATAAGATAGCAATTTGCAATCCTATTCTCCCGATTCTCAAATGTGAAACTGTCGTATTAAAGATCTCTTTTGATTGTCCTTATGGATAGAGGAAATAAATCAGGATCCTAAATGCAAGTGCAAATTAAGAGAGGGTCGATCGATAATCTAGAGCGATGAAATTCTTGAAAATTGATCTTTGTCCATTTAAGAGTTATTCATTTACATTTATCAATTGAGACAATCTTGAGAGCTCCATTTGTCTGATTCTCAAGCTTCTTTTAGAAGTAGCCTTCTCCTCCTTCTCCTCATCCATGAAAACATCTTGTGATCAGTTTCTAAGATTGTCCCAGTTGGAAAGCGTAAATTAGTAACTCTTAAGTGAGCAAGAATCAATTCCTAGAGTTTTATCGCCCTAAGTTATCGACCAACCCTCTTTTTTATATTTGTCACTTGGGATCCTAATTTATCTCTTTCATCAGTAGGGACGATCGAAGAAGATTATTAATGCAGCAGTTTCATATTTTATGAAACCATCTTATGCCCCAATGCCTCAAAGTCCTCCCCCAATCCGCGGAGACAAGATCTAAGAAGCTGGAGCGTTGTAGCAACGCCACCGTCATCGCCAGAGAAACCAAGAAGCGGAGCAAGAAGAGCAAGCACCCGCTTTACCGCGACGTGCGGATGCGGAATTGGGGCAAGTGGGTTTCGAAGATCCGTAAACCGCACATGAAGTTGCGGATTTGCCTCGGGACGTTCCCCACCGCCGAGATGGCCGCCCGTTTATCAATTTTATGATACAACTCGGAGAATATTTACTAATTAGCCTGAGACAGAGCCGATCTTATTTTTAAATTTGATTTTAGGACTTCGAACGAAATTGAAAAAATAGATTTTATTTTTACTATAAAATTTAAAAATTAAACTCTATAAAAATATTAAAAAAATATTTAACCTTGGACGAGCTCCAACAACCCTCCCACGGCTAGCTCTGCCTGAGAGTCCAATAAATATGTCTTTAGATACTCTTAAAGATTTTAAGGTCACAGGACAATCACTCTTTTCATTTTACCGTGGTTTGAGGAATCTTGGTCTTTATTCTTCCTCTTCAAAGGTAATCAGATTGAAATTGTTAATCCGACGGTCTCCATCGATCTGCTTTATTAATCATTGTGAAGAAGATAAATCATGAAGAATTATATGAGTCTTGACTGATGGCCAAAACATGTGGGAGTTATCTAAATCCAAAAAAAAAATTTAAATCTCTTTCATGATCTATCCACGTTAAATCTAAAACACCATTGTATTTTAATCATCACGTCATCTCATAAAAACTTCTTCTTGAAAGGTAACGGAGTTATAGGAATATGCTAATAAGATGTATTGAGATAAAATTAAAAAACGAGGTACAAAGTATCCTCAAGTCATGCAACTCTTAAAAATTTACATACAAAATGAAGTTGAGTAAAATTATTTTTTCTGTAGCATATCACTATAGCGCGGTCACCCTAATAATATTACGGTAGCAAAAAAAAAAATCTTTTATTTGTCTACTTTAATTTTCTTTTCTGTTTGCTTCAATTCTCTATATTTCAGTTTATATTCATTTAGTATCTATCTATATTTTTATCAAATTTTATTTAACATTAATTTTGTATCAGAGCTTAAAATCTAGGACCATGAATATTTTGGAAAGATAAAAAATTAAACTATATAGACTCGACCAAATATCTATTAGAAAAATAATTATTCAAAACCACTCATTTTTTGCGCTCTAAATCTCCGTACTTAAATACAATCACAGACTTGTTCATTAGTATAGGAATATCTTTTGAAAATAAACAATAAAAAATCTTAAGAACACTAGAAAAATTACTTGAAAGAAAAGATAAATAGAATTAAATACTTAGTGAAATAAATTAAAATATAGAATATCTCAAAATTTCATAGAAAAATCTGAACAGAAAAATTAGTCAAAGTAAATTTTATAAATTTACTCCATCGAAGAGACATACTTAGTCTTACTAATAATAATATAAAAGAAAATAAGTCAACAAATTTCGACAATTTACCAAACAGTGTTTCTGAAATTTGGAATTGTCCAAAAAATAGCTCATGCTTTCATATTTACCAAATAACGCACTTAATTTTCTTTTTACCCTTCAGAAATAATATACTTAATTTCCAAACGTGGTGCTGGGATTTGCAATTCCAGCACCACTGTGGTGCTGGAATTGCACCACGTTAGAAAATTAAGTGTGTTATTTTTGAATGATAAAAAAGAAATTAAGTACGCTATTTGATAAATATAAAAATATGAGACGTTTTTTGAACAATTTTAAATTTCAAAAGCGTTGTTTGATAAATTATCGAAAAACTTTTGAACTCCAATACAAAGATCTACTAATTCAAATAAAAATATTTGTAGCAAACGAAGTCAATAACAAGCTCAAGGACCTCTATAAAATACTTAGAGAATTTATTCATAAAATTTCACAAAAATAAAAGAAAACAATTATTATAAAGTAGATGTATAATGATCAAATATTAATTCAGTAAAATAATACAATAATAATCACTAAGAGTTACATTAATAGAAAATAAATTATTACCGATAAAGTATAAATAAAATTAAAAGTTAATTTTCTGAATATATATATATACAAATACGAACACTTTGATTGTCATGATAACAAAGATGCTTCAAACTATCTTGCAGAGCTGCGATGCAATGATAGAGTACTCATATAATTTTTTTTTAGATATTTTTAATTTGATTTTTAATTGTAATTTCTTTATAAAAATTTTATTTCAAATGAGTATGAAAAATTTTAAAATACTGAATTATCAGACTGTTTATTATTTATATTTTTTAATTTTTTTTTATGATCATGGATGAAATTTTTTTATTGAATTAAATCCATGGTTTCAGGATTATTCAAAGGCGAGCTTTAAGTCATGTTATAACACACTTTTGTTAATGGACAGTCGGTGGAGTTTATTTAAAAGATTGAAATCTGTTAATCTAACGGTCTCTATCAGTTCGCCTTCGGACCATCACAGGAGAGATAAATCACGCAGATGACCTCGGCATTATAAGAACTAACTCGTGGAGGAACAACACTCGTATTCTGAGGATTGATTCGATTGTCTCGATCTGCAACATCTGTATTCGTTAGCATTACTGCGCCTTTCCTACTTATTTATTCATTTTCATTGGTACATTTGCAAGCATTTGATTCACAGAATTTTTTTTATTTTTTATTTTTATTTTATGAGAAAATGAAAAAAAAAAAATAAAGTTTGATTGATATTTTTTATTTTTATTTTTCAAAAAATAAAGAAGTATTTTTTGAAAAATTAAAAAATATAAAAAAATTATTTTCTATTTCCATTTTCATTTTTTTTAAAATAAAGAAATATTTTTTTGGAAAACTAAAAAAACATATTAAAAAATCATTTTCTATTTTCTGAAAAAAATAATAAAAACGAAAAAAAAGAAAAGTTTTCTAAACCAAACGCTCCCTTAAATATTCACGCGGAGACGCAATTGAAAGATTTAGTCGAATTCTATCGCATCGGCGGCGACCATGGCGGTGCGGGCGACCGTATCTCGCTTCCCGTTGGATGCCAACACCCTCGAGGACTCCGGCCTCCCCTGGGGCGTCACTGTCACGCCCTTCGCCTCCTTCGACGAGCGCAGTGCCACCCCTCTCTACGGATCCGGCGGCCACCTGCTCCCCCGCTGCGACAACTGCTGGGGCTACCTCAGCACCCTCTGCGAGATCGAGCGATGGGGTTGGACCTGCGCCCTCTGCGGATCTTTCGTCGGCCTCGATTCTGCCACCCTCGACCGTTACGCCCGGCCCCAGGACTGCCCCGAGTTGTCATCTTCCTTCATCGACCTCGACTTCCCAGGTGATCTCTTCGTTGACTTCGTGATGATGTGGAGGTTTATCGGACCGATCTGATCGAGTAAAGGGTTTCACTTGCAGCGGAGGGATCCGGTGACGGGGAGATGCCGGCTCGACCTGTCTATGTCGCAGCGGTGGACTTATCTTGTAAGATCTAGAATTTGCACCTTCTGTTTCTCATGGTGTCTTGTTATTTTCACTTCTTCTAGGTTTCTTATATTGTCAATTGCGCTTTCTAGTGCAATTTAGGTATTCTATGGCTAGACGAGACTAGGAGAAATAGAGGTGATCAACCGTGCATTATTGTCCCATAAACATAAAGTAAAATAGATTAATATAACTTAGATGAGAAATTTGTGTTAGGAATGCTCTCTGCCCGTCAATGTAAAGTTGCCAGTCATTCAAGAATGAAATATGCTTCGCACCTGCTACCACATGGAATTGGAGTCTCAACTTGTACCTTGGTCTAATGTTCAAGTGTGAGCATCCAAGGTATGGTTAAAGCCGCAGATTATACCTCTGTGCTTGATTGCCAAGGGTGAGCATCCCGAGTGTGCAAAGAAAATCAACCCAGTGACTACTGTTGTTGGGACGGAATGCATTCTCTCCTGCTCAACAATTTAATGGATGCATAAAGACTCCTAGTAAGATGATGTGAAACTGGTTACTATTTTGTGAAAAATCTTATTTCAGAATAAAATGAAAATATTTAAAGATAAACAACAATTTTTTTAGTAAAATTTAAGTATTTTGTTTTAAGGTGAGTGTGGGTGTTTCTGTATTTGTGTTTACTAGGATAGTAGAAGGGGGATAAATTGAAAAACTTAGTCAATTACCTGCTATCCATAGATTTGCAGAAAATGCATGATGAATGGGCTTGCACACCAGTCAGGATCTTGACCATGATCCTCAAATCAGAGTGCAATGGAGAATAGTAATAAAATGGTGAAAAGGCTAGGGCATGATTAAAAGGGGGATTCAGTTGTAATTTAAAATGGTAATGGGTTAATGGAGCTGGCATGGGTCAGCCATTAAAATGCACAGTGAATGATTATTGTGCAACTTATCTGAGCTGGCACCTTGTCAAGTAGACACCATGCCATCCTTTTAATGGCAATGGGATAGACTGTAGATGGATGCTATTTTTTTAATATGAAACTCTAATGCTGTGCAAGATTTGATAACTTTAAAGACTGCTAAATTTGAGAAACTCTGAACGTTGTGCTATATTTATGTATGAACCCTAAAGAGAAATGCCTAGCATTTCTAACTTCATGCTGAATTTTACATATCACTCTTCATCTATGCTACTTGAACTTGAGTATAAACTATCTGGCACGAGTGTGGATCCAAGTGTTTGACATGACTAATCTTAAGTTTTTTTTTTTTTTTACATAGTTGTTGCCTTTCTGTGAACTCTACAGATTCCCATACCAGGCTTAACACTATGTAGATCATAATTAAATTTCCATTTTGCAATTGGCTCTTTGGTTGCTTTCTGCAGCTATTTCATCTGTTTTTTTTTTTGGAACAATGATTAGTGATGTAGTGATATTCATTTGTCTGTCCATCCATTTTCCTTTTGTTAAGCTTTTATTGGTATTTCTTGGGTACTCTTGAGTCCATGCACTAAGAATTTTTCTCCTTTGATACTCCTGAACTTCATTGAAGCTTCTGAAGATTTTCTAGAGCTCGTCAAAAGTGCTCTCCTAGCAGCTCTTGAAGGTAATAGTTCCTTGGAAACAAAGAATTTTCCAAGTACTCTGCTGCATCTTGTCTGTACTGACATGGTCTCCTTTTTCTTTTACACCTTGTTTTTACAGCTTTGGTACCAGGATCATTATTTGGTCTGGTTACATTCAGCCACAAGATTGGTTTATATGATGTTCAAGGTCCAGTAGCAGTTGTTAAAAACATTTTTATTCCACCTGATTCGGAGGACAGACTTCCTGTTGATCTCGAAGATGTCATGCCACTGCTTTCGTTTCTAGCTCCTGTATGGTAACCTTTTGACAATAACTTATTTGTTGGCTTGGTTTATACATCCCATAATCCAATGGTTCTTTTTTATGTAAGTAGGTAGAAATGTACAAAGATCGAATTGCTCAAGCTCTTGAAACACTAAAGCCTACAACTTCATGGGAGAGAACAACTGCTGCAGGACAAGGGAATGACGGTGTGTTGCTAGGTGGCCGTGGGTTTGGGGTAGCCATGACAGCTCTCATTGATTACCTGAGTTCGGAATATGGGAGTACATTTGCACTAGGTATGTATAACCGTAGAAGAATTCTGAGTTCTCTTAGTTTTTTCTATTTTCTGCTGAATTAATTTCTTTCTATGGAAAAACATTTTCTTCTATGTTTCTTTTGTTAGCAGCTGTATTTTATCTGTTATGTTTTGCTACGTGTATCTTTCTATTAGCTAGGGTATTTGCCTTCATGTCTGGTCCTCCTGACTATGGAGCTGGACAGTTAGATACAAGGCGTTATGGGGAACAGTATGCTAGCAAGAGGGAAGATGCTGACCTTGCTTTGCTTCCTGAGCAGACATCGTTCTACAAAGATCTGGTAATGCCATCTAGATGAATAACTTCTTCATAATGCATTTTTGAAATGTAACTGCTGACCCTTATCACAGGCCGCTGTTGCTGTTCAAGCAGGTGTTTGTGTGGACATTTTTGCTATCACTGATGAATACACAGATTTGGCTTCTCTCAAGTATCTTAGTATTGAAAGTGGTGGCTCTTTATTTCTTTATTCTAACATGGATGATTCCACTCTTCCACAAGATATGTAAGTTTAGAGATAAATATCAAAATATCCAACTGAGTATATGGATCACTATTAGTTTTAAAAATAAATTCTCTGACAAATTTTTGTCTCTCCTTGGGCAAATTCATTGACTTTGACCTTAATACTTCAACAGGTATCGGATGTTGAGTCGCCCTTATGCATTTGGTTGTATATTAAGATTGCGGACATCTTCTGACTTCAAACTTGGATATTCTGTATGTAACTTAATTTTTGCATGTGCTTCTTGTTGATGTTTCATTATTGTGTCTTTTCATCTCGTCTTTTTTTTTTCTTTTCATTTCTTGCAGTATGGACATTTTTTTCCAGATCCACAATATGAAAATGTTCAACATATCATCTGCTGTGATTCTTTTGCCACATATGCATATGACTTCGAGTTTGAAAATTCCAGTGGCTTCTTCAGGTAAAGTATTTTTTGTAGAAGGCATGTTATCATTGGCTTAATTATCCTGTCTAGCTATTTTGTAATAATGCTGTACAGAGTTGAGTTGGGGGTTAAGGTGAATATGGAGAGTTTGTAATTGAGAAAAAATTAGTTAACTGTTTAAGCCATAGAAGATAAAATTGCGATAAATTGGTTAGCTGATGTGTACATATTGAAAATGCCATAGATCCAAGTTAGAGACAAGAAATCTCGCTAAATATAGTTCAATGAATATAAATAATTCAGGCATTTACCTACTTCATATGGCCTTACATTGCCAAGGGAAGGATGACTGTATAGTTGGCTCCAAATTTGTATAGTTTTTATTTAATCTCAGCTCAAGGAACATGTTATAATACAAATGTGCCAGAAGGTATATACCATATGCTTGGAAGGAAAGACTATCACCTCTCTCTTCAAGATCCTGTGACTGCGTCGGTCAGTTTTGAAGATTTGTTTCAAACTTGATGACTCAACTCTAGTTTCATTCACAACAAATTTAATTTATTCAATTTCACACGCCTGCTAAAAGATATTCTACAAGTTATGGACACTATACATTCAAAAGCTTAGAAGGGAAGCAAATAAAAAAAGCACATCCACATAAACTGTGTCATCTTTTAACCACCAGACATCATCATCGTTATCACCTTTTAGTTGTTGAGATTATTACAATGGCTGGATCATGCACTTGGAAATAGATGCACATATGATCATAATCATAAGTTTGTAACTGTATCCACCATGTCCTCCATATTTGAGATCCAAAGTAGTCTGTACTTAACTAATAACTTGTAGACCATAACGCATGTTCATCATGACCTCTTTACCTGATAGTTAAATGCAATTAGTTCCTCGCCAGCAAATGATGTTTAGCTGTGACTCCCCTATAGCCTATAAAAACTGTAACTCTGTGATGGTGTAGACTGCAGTTTTTGTATATTAAGTAAAATTCGGAGCACAATACTTGTTGCACTAGCAAAATCCATATCTTCCATTGTAGTCATCCTATAGAAATAGTCTTCCTTGCAATTCTACAGAACTTGGTTCTTTAAATTTTACAGAGCTTAATACGAGAAGTGCATTTAGTGAAACATTGTTTATCTGACAGCTTGGTGATTTAGGTTGAAATGGGACAAAAGGAACAGAAGAATTAGGATAAGTTGGATGTGTTTTTGAATAACCATAACATGAAATTGGGGTCATAGTTGCTAGTGCTGCTATTGAGAAAATTAGAATGAAAATCTTCACAAAATTATGTTGAAAAAAAGTTCTATATATGTAATCATGTCAGTTATCTATTAAGAATTGAGTATCTTGAGTGGTTAGCATATAATACTATGAGTGCTACTTTGCAGGAATACAGAACCTCCAGTCCTCCAATTCGCATTTCAATACAGTATCATTGTTCCGTGGGAGGATACTGGCTCGTCTGAGTTGAATTCTATTAGCAGGTATGTGTATGCATCTTTTATTATATTAAATCTAGATTCTTGAGATGCACACAATTCAGGAGTTGGACATCCATTTTATTTCTTAAAGTGTGATGATCAAGTCATTTTCCAAAAGCAATGTCCCTAATTTCTCTGTGATGTATATACCAAATTTTCAAAGACTTGGAATGCATATGTCTATTATTTGTTCAAAAATTTTAATGTTTAATATGATCAAGGATATATTATTTGTCTATGAAGTTTAATGGATAATTTTGGAGGACCATAATTTTTTTTGAACATTTTAGTTGCTTATTGAAATGGTGGAGCATTTCTTATTTTCTCTATTCAAATATTGTGTAATCATAGCCTGTTGTTTCTTACTCATCTCCATCGCTAAGTTTGAGTAACTTAATCATTTGTGTTTATACATAGCTCAAAATTTTGTGTCAAGAGACGACTACGGATAAGGACGTTGCAATATAGTTTCGCTTCAAACATAAATGAACTTTATGACTCTGTTGATTCAGAAGCTACACTGTCCATCCTTGTTCACAAGGTAATATTTGTGACAAGTACATTTGCTTATGAAACTTCCTGTCAAAGCATTTAGTTCTACATGTTAATTTAGATTTTCCCAGTCTCTTTACATTGTTGGAGGAGAATAATGATGACAAATTTTCTTACAAATTTGATTTCGCTACTTAGTTCTGCACTTTCATGCAAGATTGTGTGATTGCTATCCAAATAGAAGCTAAAGTTCCTTATGTCTAAATTTGTCCAACATTCAGTTCTTTGTTCTACAAGTTTGAGTTAAACTTGCAATATTTATTATAAAAATAAGTCAGTTCAATTAACCCTGCTCAAACTGGTTTTAAGGATTGGATTGGATTGGATTGAATTTGATGGCGGTTCCTTATCAAGCCAGTTTAATTTGGTCCTATTTTCTGTCAGTTGTTTTCCTTAATACATGAGATATAGCTTCATTGTTTACCTGTAATTGCTATCTATTTCTGTTTATATATTTGAAGAAAACAAGCTGTAATATAGTAGTTCTTCCACATTTACTGTCTTTCAGGTAATTTTAGCTTCCTTAAAGGAAGGGGTCAGAGAAGGCAGGTTGTTGCTCCATGATTGGCTGGTCATTCTTACTGCTCGATACAATGATGCACATGGACTCGTACAAAGCGGCGCTGTGAATGCAATTTCACGTGTTGATGTTGCTTTCTCACATTGTCCACAGTTGCAGTCCATGCCTCGACTAATCTTTGCCTTGTTAAGGAACCCTCTTCTACGCTTACATGAGGAAGGCATTCACCCAGATTATCGGATATACTTGCAATGCCTTTTTAGGTAAATTTTTTAATTGGCCCAAAATGGCATTTTTGCACATACAGTGGTTAAATTTCCCATTCAAACACCTGACAAATGCCAAGCTTCTCGATACCCGTGGTTTGCTTTTTCTTGGTAAATCTCTTGAAGTTGTAGTTTAAAACTAACCATAACAACCAAAAGACATCATCGACTAGCTTTCCAAATAGCAATCATTTGATGTTTAATATTTTAAAATATGATGCATTGTGACATTTTCACCCATAAAAGCTGTTGAGTGCTATTTATTTTTGTCTACTGCACTCTGCTATGTGAGGTAAATACCATTGAAATCTCAAAACATGCTTATTCGAAGGTCTAAAAATCAAGCTACTTATTTTTTAAAAAAAAAAAAACCTCTGAGATAAATGCTAGTATCTTTAAAAATCTAGTTTGGTGTATCTTGCCCACTTGTGTAATTCAATTGTTTGCTGCAGTGCACTGGAGCCAGCTTCCCTTCAGCTTGCTGTATATCCAATGCTTGCTTCCTACGCTACACCGGACAAACAAGCATATCCTCGCCATTCATTAAGCCGTGCCGCTCTCCTCACAAGTGGAAGTCCGATCTTTCTCTTGGATGCCTTCACTAATTTAATCGTGTACTATACACCCTCAGCTGATCTTTCAATTCCATTCCCTCCTCCACATGATTGTAAGTTATCAGCCGTCTCTTTGCACTTTGTTGCATGATACTGGAAGCTCGGTTTCTGTCATTTCTTGGTGTTAGTGGCCGGAAAAAGGACCTGAAATGTTTCTTGCTCTAGGTCTTCTGAGAACGACCATCAACAAATTGAAGCAGGAAAGGTGCATCACCCCAAAACTTACATTTATACGTGGGGGGCAGGATGATTCCTCAGCATTTGAGAGGTATCTCATCGAAGAACAAAATATCAACGGAAGCGGTTTCTCCAGCCTCATGGGGTTTGTTTCTTTTCTGGAGGAGATCTCTCAGGGAGTGATCGAATACCTAAAATAGAAAAGAGATTAAATTATTCATGGCTAACATTTGCATCGTTGAAGGTTATTAAACTAGAATGTTAAGAGAATGACGTTTTTTCCTTTAGTTGCGCGTTGTAATTGCTTTCCATATGAGTTTTAGATCAGAGTAGCATATCGAACGCTAGCCAGAGCTTGGTAATTTATGCATAGAATTGTCAACTGATTTTACATGCTTGTTAAAAATATGGAATTGTCTTATTAGTGGTCCTTTCCGACTGTTCTTATTGATGAAGGAGGTTAATCAAGATTTCAAATGACAAGTGCAAAGGAGAGAATTGGTTGATAGTTCAAAATGATGAAATTTTTAAAAATTAATTTGTCTATTTAAAAATTATCTTTTTTATTTTTCAATTGGGATAGCTTTGAGATTTTTTCAAGGAGTTAGCAAAGGTTGCTTCTATTTTTCAAAGTTATTATATTTGAGCAATGACACAACCAAAGTTCTTATCAACTACTAATACTATTAAAAACAAATAATAAAGTTATTAAATAATATAAATATTATTACAAAATAACTATTTAAACATGTACCTAACTTACTAAAGGAGCATCCGAAATTGAATTTAGGTGTTCTTTGAGCTAAGTGTTTGGTGATCTAAAAGTTTAGCAGTTTAGCAGTTTTTGTACGTTGTTTTTTTGCATCGACTTTTCGATTCATTTATCAAATGAATCGTCGCTAAGAAATAGTATAAATAGTAGCGAATTAAATAAGAAAACATTTTTTAGGTTTTGAATAAAATGGGTAGTTTTTTTTTTTTTTTATGTTTGATCTGTCAAAACATTTATGACGTAGCAGCTGGCCCAACGGGCCCGAATGCCGGGAAAGGCAAAACCCCCGTGAACCCGCCACCGTGTACCGCATAAACATTTACCCTCCCGCTTAATTCTTAAAATGACGACGGCTTCAGGCTCCATCTCCTGCGTCTTCCCTGCCCTCCTCAAATCCCTCCCTCAACAGCTAATAACCCTACTAATTTAAACTAAAAACCTCACGCTCATAATCTTCATTTCTCCTTTTCCCTCTCTGTTTACTCCACTTTTTTTTTCCCCTTCTCGTCTCGATCCGATCGCAAATGGGCAACTGCGCCCCCAAGCCAAAGCCCCCATCCAGCCCCCGGGAGCTCAACCCCTCCGCAGCTCCCGCAGTCCGCCTCTATGGATCTGAGTCCTGTCTTACCTCCTCGCGCCTCCGCCTCGCCCTCCTCTACAAGTTTGTCCCCTACCAGTTCATCCCCCGCGACAGCCCCCTCCTCGGCCGCCCCTTCCTCCAGTGCGGCCCCGACACCCTCGTCGGCGCGGACCACACGCTGCTCGGCGAGCTCGACTCCAGGTTCCCTTGCCCTCGGGTGGCCGCGGAAGCGCTGGCGAAGATCGGGAAAAGTCGGTGGCCGATGCCGGCGGGGGCGGAGGCCGACGAGGTGGCGCTTGTCACCGCGCTGCAGCATCGCAGCCTGGAGCGGCACGTGGAGGAGCTGGGCAGGTGGGCAGCGGAGATGGCCGCCGGCGGGCGCGGGCTAGGCGATTCGGCGCGGATGGGGCGAAGCTACGGGCTGCTGGTGGAGCTGGTGATGGAGCACGCGCAGATGGAGGAGCGCCTCCTCTTCCCGGCCCTCGAGGCCGCCGCCGATCAAGGTACGAGTTGATTGATCAGGAAGCGTCTATTCCGATCTCGACGGCGATTAAGCGCGCGATCCCCGTCAATGGCAGCGGTGTGCAAGGTCGCGAACGAGGAGCACGGGAGGGATCTGCCCCTGATTAACGGGATCAAGGAGGACATCAAATCGACGGTGGTGATGGAGGCTGGCACCCCATTCCATCAGGAGGCGTTGCTCAACTTGTCTTCGCGATTCAAGACCTTGGAGGTTGGTCTACGCTCTCGTAAATCGTAATTGCTTCCACTCATCCAAATGTCGCACGCTTACTGTGTTTTCTTGCGAACCAGTCGACAGTTTGATTCGATCGATCGAATTAGATCAGTTTCGATCGAATTAGTTTCCAAGACATAAAGTAGTCTCTTGAATTTTCTGGTTCAGTAACCTCGATCTCTTGAATTTTTGCTAGGAACATTTCAAGGAACACTTCCAGGAGGAAGAGAAGAAGCTGTTTCCATTGTTGGAGATGACGATAAAGAGCCAAATGTCGTTAAGAGCCCAAATGGAAGATGAAGAGGAAGAGAATGACCCATTGTCCTCCTCCCCTTCGTGGACGGAGCAACTATTGTCAATAATGGAAGCCACCCACTCTCCTCGTCTCTTCCCATTCCTCATGGCGGGGCTTCGTCCTGAAGAGGCCATGCGATACTTGGGTCTTCTGTGCAGGCACATGCAGGACCAGCACCAGCTGGTCTCCATGCTCCGATCTCTGATTGCTTATCTTGAAACCAAAGGCACGTCCCCACTCAAATGCCTGTAATCATTGTCCATACAGCCTCTGTTTGAGTCCGAACACAGTTCGTTTTCCTCTTCAATGAGCACACAGATATCAAGTCTCTCAGTTAAGCTAAGGAATTCCGTGTATGCAACCTAAAGAAATGAAATTCTTAGCTGTATTTGTCTACATTTCCTTCCAAACTTTTTCGAGCTCCAATCCGATGCGAAATCACAAATAAATGGGTTTCGTTCTCCTTATTGCAAGAGGTAATTAATTAATACTGCAGTAGAGAAGTCTTAGAATCCCATCACAACAAATACAATCGAAAACAAACACGACACGAGAAGTTCGTCAGCTCTTCCCGGTCTCCTACTCTTCTTCGCTTCCCAAAAGGATCCTCTTTATGTGATCGAGGAGGTCTCCAATCTGCTTCCTCGAGTGCAGAGGGGCGGGGTAGACGATGGCACAGTCCAGCTTGCCATCTCTGATAGTATCGAAAACGGCGAGCGAAGGCCCGATTCCGTGGACCGAAGAACAGCCAATGTAGTCTTCCACACCCAGCTCCTCCGGCAGCTCCGACGACTCGTGTATCGCCGACTCCTCGAACACGGTGACGAGGGCAGTCCTCTGGGACGCCGAAGGAGTCAGTTGGGGGTTGTCTATGGCTCTCAAGAACAGGAAGTTGAGATCGTTGATGTCCTTCAGATGCTTCTTGTTGGTCACTGCCGTGTGGTAGGACTCATGGCATCTGCCCACGAGCTCCCAGAAGTTTTCTTCCCCCTGAATGTTGTGCGTGTTGATGACCGCGGACTGGAAGTTGCCTGCGACATTCCATGCCATTTCAGTTCAGTTCAACTCGATACTACAGTTCCAAAAGATCCAAAAGGGAGCACATAATTTCATTCCTCGTGGGTTACGAAATGCTCACCCAGGTTTTGTCCATTCAGAGGAGGATCGAGATTCTTGCGGCAATCGATGAGGGTGACGAGCGAGTAAGTCTCGTACTGGTGGCTCTCGAGTTGCTTCGATGAACGCGCAGCAATCATTGCTGCAGCTCCGATTGCTCCGCAAAGCTTCGCACCTCTTTCCTTGCATTCCTGCAATCCAAAAGCACTACGACATTTATCCAAACTGTGGGTCCTGTCAGAACTTTCAGTGCCTTACTCTTGCTCCAATAGGATGGAACAGAGATGAAGTCAACCTCTTTACGTTGTCATACTTTAAAAAATATATATGGATCACAATATTATATTAATGACTCCCCGATTATTCTATCGATCAAAAAAATAAATTAAAAATTTAATTAATAAATATAGAGAAGGAGATATATTAGTAGGTGAATTTTTTAAAAATTGATCTCTATCTATTTAAAAAAAAAATTATTCGTATGTATCTATCAACTAAGTTAGTCTTGAAAATTTAGATTGTCCTACTAAAGAGCTTAAAGTTAGGAGTGTCAATTTCAGAACTAGTCTAGTTGATAAATGTAAAGGAGTAATTTTTAGATGGACATGGATCTATTTCCGTGTTTAAATTATGATTCTGAATTATCAATCGACCTTCTCATTTGTATTTATCATTTAAAATTTTAATTTATCTCATAAAGATAATCGAAAGAAATATCTTTTCGTACGTCTTCCTAATATTAGAGTATCGATTAAGTTAGATCGTAAAAATTGATAATCATCAAATTTCCATCGTAAGCAACTCCACGTGCAGAAGCAGTCTACACCACATCATTCAAGTTGTCAAAAGGGTGGTAGGAACCCAGACGCTAATTCATTCCCAAAATATATTTTTTTAAAAAATTTGATATTAATATATTTGAACATTGGAAGTGCCTGGTCAACTACGCTGTTGTGTTAATGGAGGAGATAATGTCAGTTGGGTCATCAAATCAAACTGGCAATGATTAATAATTTATATTTATTATCAACATCCAAAAAAAAAAAAAACAAAAACGTATTGTGGTTTTTAAAGAATTTTATATATTTATTATTTATTTTAAAATTAGGGTATTTTTTAGTTATTTATTTAGTTTAAAGTGGGGTTTTAAAATGCTCTTGCCTGATCAAGATTGTTCTTGAGTATTCAAAGGCAAGTTAAATCAATTTATAGATAATATTTTGATAATCACTTAAGTTGCTTTTCCCCTGATATTTAAATCAGATATTATGGAAATATAAATTCAATTAAATAAAAATTTCTCTTTATTTTTATCATCGTCAACTATTTAAAAAAAAATATATTAAAAGGAGATCTTATTCTATTTTTATCAGTAAAATACTCCTATTCTAATGGTATTTTAACAATTTTGGTTAAATCTACTAAATGCAATTTTAGTTAAATTGTTCCGCATTAATAATTTTGATTAATTTAAAATAATTTTAATTAAATTTAAACTATTTTAACCCATTGAAAAGGAACACTTTAATATAGGAATTTTGTATAATAATTTTGATTAAGTTAAAATAATTTTAGTAACTTTGATCAACGCTTTATAAATACTAAACTAAGATATTTTTAAAATAAAAAAATAATTGTTTTAACATTTTTTATGATAACAAAGATTATAAGTCCGCTTTATATATATATATATATATATATATTTGCCCAATTATTTAGATCGAGTTAATTTAACTTCTTGATTTGTTTAAAAAATTGATATCTTTAAAATACTACCTCTAATAACTAAGAAGGTAATTAGATTGTTCTTACACCTATTAACATATAATTGTTTTTTTTCGATTATTATATGAATATGTCTATTTTTGAAGGTATATGAAAAAAATAAAAAAGGAAAAAAAAAACACTAACCGAGAGAAGCTTCTGAGTTTCGTCGCGGCTCAGTACCAACCTCGCCACCTCCGACCGCCGTCCCGTCACCGTGTCCTCGAACGGTAGCGGCGACGTCCTCAGGCCGTTGATGCCGTAGCCGATCATGTCCTTCCCCCGCGCCCAGAAAGGTTTGTACGTGTCCGCCTTGGGGATCAAGTCCTCCAGCGCCGCGTGAAATGGCTCCTCCTTCGTCCCCTTCTCGCCGCCGGCGAGGAGCTGAACCAGCTCCTTCAGCACCCTCCCCACCGACACCCTGTCGCAGGCCGACGAGTGCATCCTCAGCGCCACCGCGGAACGCCCCTCCTCCGGCACGCCCTCGTAGATGGTCGCGTACAGGATGGGGTCGGCCGGGCCCTGCTCGGCCCAGGCGTTCTGGTTGAGCTCGCGCTCCAGGAGGGCGTGGAAGGAGGATACCGGCCCCGGCTCCGCCGGGAGTACGTCGGAGGCGGCGACGACGCGGACGGTGGCGGAGGGGGCGGAGGCCACGGTTAAGGTGGGTTGGCCGGGGGTCGGAGCGGAGAGGAAGGAGCGGAGGATGGGGTGGCTGGACTGGAGGCTGCGGACGGCGGACTCGAGGAGGGGGCGGGAGATGGGGCGGGTGGGGAGGAAGATGAGGACGCTGACGCCGGTGCCGCCCGGCATGGCGCGCCACCACCCGTTCTCGGTCCCGCCGAGGGCGCGGCTGGGGGCTTCGCCGGAGGCCATCGACGGCAGCGAACAAGCAAAGGTTTGTACTTCGAAGGGAAAGGGAAGAGTTGCTAGGCGGTCGATTTCGAGCCTTCTCTGCAAGAGTTGCAGTGATCTCTCTTTTTTTTATAGAAATCGGTTTGGACGAAGACTAGAGATGGAAGAGAAGGAAAGGTGTTGACTCTTGACCAATTATAGTGTTGTTTTAATTTGAAGGCTTTTCACGTTGACTAAATAATGACAACTCGTTAACGTGTGCAATTTGGTGGGTGTCCCAAGAGGTACCGGGCCTCGTTGGGAGTTGAATTTTGACTTTTATTTGAAATATTTAAGGCAATTAATGAAAGCCGAAAAAGAACAATTTAAGGGTATTATTTCCAGTTTCTAGGAAGTTGGGGGATTCAAATTAAAAAAAAAAAAGAAAGTCCGGTTGATTTATTTAACTCTCTGTGTGCTAATTTAATACGCTGGATGAAAAAATTCCATGGATCCATGAACATAGTAATAAAAAATACATAATAATTTCATTCGAATATCCATACTTGAGCATCCATCTTTGGCCATATTGTTGTTTGACATCATAGCGATAAACTCCAATCAGATTACATTCAAATTTCGATCAGATCGTGACTAGAATACATTTCGTTCGTGGCCACGATACTGGTGGTCATAATTGGATTGGATTTCAGTCATCATGTGACTATGATTGATCGAAATTCAATCGTAGTTCTTTATATACGAATTTCGATATGTGGGATGACATGCTCTGATGCATTTGTTCATAATCAAGTATAGTAATAAAGACGGTAGTTCGATCCTCTACTGTAATATCGTTTGGCGATAAATTTAGAAAAAATCTATTCGGTCACTCCTAGAGCTCAAGAGTTTACTCGGTGAACGGAGTACGACTTCATTGTTGAACCATCGTTCAAGGATGATGCGACTATGGAATCTGAGCTAAACCGTGAAAAATCTACAAGCGTTTTTCTGATTTACCTTTGGTGGCCGGTGGAAGCCACTTGGGCTCCGATCTTACCTGACTCAGTTGTGTTGGTGCAGTAGACACCTAAGTCGAACCTGAGTTTTGATTATAGCAAACGATACAAAGTTAAGCTTATATTGTTATCTCACGAGCTAAATCGAGTGTGTAGAAAAGTGCTAACGCTGGAATTGAAGGCTAGCGACACCGGGAGGACTTTGGAGGGAGCCAAAGACCTCAGGTGGAGACCGGAAGCAAGGCTTCAAAGGTAAATGTTGAGGTAAGCTCGAGTGAGTAAAGTGAAGTGAGGTCGTGTCCTTCGTATGAGGACATCGTTAGGCGACGATCCGACCAAGACTTTCCATGAAAGGTCTATGTCGAGATCGGACGGCAAGTGGTCGTCGAATTCACTTATATTTCGAGCTAACTCTTTATTGTAGTCCGTACCGCCATCGGGCCTAATCGCCACCAATCCGCTGGACATCGCTTCAACCGGCCACCAACTGAGCCGATAGCACGCTCAATCGCAAGAAATCAGTTCAACTGCTGGTCAAGGATCAACTTCGAGATGAGTCAAAACTCATCCCTTTCTTCAAGGGTGAGGTGGCCATTGATGTAGAATTTTGATGTGCTCGAGGAGAGGACTTCTAGGGCTATAAAAGAATGTCCATTCCTCCCCATTTCATCAACTTTAAGTGCTCAAAAGTCTCTGCAACTCTGCGATTCTCCGACGACTCTACGACGAAGTGCTATCAACAACCCTAACTTAGTTTCTATTCTTTAGTTGTTGGTATTTTAATTTATCGTCTCTTTAATATTGCAATTTCTTTTATTAATCGATGTTTTCTATCGTTGCACTTTACATTAATAGAAGAGAGGGTTTGTCTCTCTATCTTTTCTTTCGAAGGTTTTTTTTGTAATCGTTAAACTCCTACCTCAAACGAGGAGGAATGTTTTTAGTGAATTGCCCTCCGTATACGGTCTAGGACCGTTAGGGCCTTGGAGTAGTAGCCAAAGGCTACGAACCAAGTAAAAACTCATTTGTCTCTCTTGTGTTTAATTTTATTTTCCGCTGCATTTAATTGTTTTGAAACAAATTCGAACGAACGAAAAGGTTTATTGCTATTCACCCCCCCCCTCTAGCGATCCACTTCGATCCAACAATTGGTATCAGAGCCGGGGGTTACTAAGATTTGGTGAAACCACCGATCTAGCTTTTTACAGATTTTTTTCCTTTTTATTCTGTTTATTTTGAATTTATTTCATTTGGTTAGTTTTTTTCCCGCACTACTAATCCAAGACGCGAGTCTTGGTACATTTCGTGTGTTTGTGTCGTTGTTAGGTTTCTCGTCTTTATTTTCTTATTTCTTTTGTATCAATGGCCCATCTCGAGGGTTTTAGCACCGTCCGACCTCCGTTTTACAACGGAGATGACTTTCGTTATTGGAATGGTCAGATGAAATGCTTTCTTAAAACTCAAATCGAGATGTGGATCATAATCCAAACGGGATTCACACTTCCGACTAACGAAGTGGGTGAATCCTTAGATTATGACCAATGGACCATTGCGACAAAAAGACAAGTCGAAGCCAACGCCAAGGCAACTCAAATCCTTCAATGTGGCTTGTCCAAGGAGGAGCTTAATCGCGTCGGCCCCTTCATCAGCGCAAAGGACCTTTGGACAAAGCTAGTGGAGCTACACAAAGGAACTGACGAAGCCAAGGTATGTAAGTGCGATCTTTTGTTTAATAAATTATATAATCTAAAAATGCAGGAACACGAAACGGCGACGCACTTCACGCTCGCGTTCAAGACATAGTCAATAATCTACACGCGATCGAGCAAAAGGTCAAAAACCGCGACCTTATAAGGTATGTTTTTAACTCTTTTCCGAGGACTACCTTGTGGGCATCCATGGTCGATGCCTACAAGGTCTCCAAGGATCTTTCGAAACTTAGGTTAGATGAGTTATTTTTCGATTTCGAACTTCACGAGCAGTCTAACTCGGAACCCGAGAAGGGTATAACACTTTTTGCAGGTTCGTGGAAGAAAACCACAAGCAAGCCACCCTCGAAGGAAGAAGAGGATGAGTCCGATTCGGAGGTCGACCCGGAAATGGAGGCCGAACTAGTCAACCTAGTTCGGAGGATAGTCAAGGGCCGAAAATGAACCGTCACTCGACCCAACGAAGGTAAGTCTAAAAGTTTGAATATTAGATGTTACGAATGCAATAGGTTTGGACACATCAAGTCCGAATGCCCAAAACTCAAGAGCAAAGCACCAAAACACAAAAAGACACTCAACGCAATATGGGAAGAAGCATCCAAGGAAGAAGATGATGATCGGGTCCTCATGGCTAAACTGGTGGAATCGGAGACGGAGTCGGAACCGGAACATGAATCGGAAATCGAAGATGAGTCGGACTGCGAAGCACTATTCAAGACAAGCCACGGATACGCATCCGGTTCAAAAGATACACTCAAGGTAAGTCGATCCCTTATTAGTACGCTTTATAGTGCAATTAAGTTCTTAACTAGGAAATTAGCTAAGTCCGAGTCCAAGGTCGAGACCCTGGTTGAGGAAGTTAAACTCCTCAAACATGAGGTCTCCCCTTCGACTAGTCGAGTTCGAGAGGAGGACTCAACTCGGGTTGAAAAGCTCGAAGTTGAGAACTCACTCTTGAAGAGTCAAGTCGAAGATCTTAGGAACACGTTGGAAAGGTTTACTTTGGGATCCAAATGACTTGACCTCCTACTTGGATCGCAAAGGGTCATGTACAACAAGGCCGGACTAGGGTTTAGCTCAAATACGACCAACAAGTCGTATATGTCAATTGTAAGTCGACATAAAAAACGTGTCCAAGCATGGGTCCCTAAGACCGCTTTGATTTCAAACTTAGGATCTAACCAGTACTGGGTTCCCAAGGACTAAATCCACTATGTGGAGAGACCAAACCGATTCAACGGTCCAGGGGAGCCAGTACAAAACTTGTTTATATTTTAACTTAGAAATTGCATGCTTAGGTTCATTATTTAGTTTGATTTTTCTTTTTTAGAATAGATAGATAGGACTATAACTCATCAATACTTGATAACATAGTACCATGATGCGGCGAGATGATAGTACGCTAGGAAAGCGGAGACTTGTGTATTCGGGTTAGATAAGGTGTATCTAGTTCGGTGCACTTGACCGAGCGGAACTAGCTAAAGCTACCTCGCCGTATCCTAGACTAGTTAGACCAGGAAGTGGTCTTAGGTAAGTCAAGTTTCTATTTTCTTGAAAATGACTTTGTCTAAGGAAATGGTCGTTGTTCTGATCAAAGAAGGCCTCTGTGCCTCGCCATGACCTGGAAGTCATGATCTTGAAAAAGTGACTTGATGAGCCTAAGGTCAAATCTGAATCTAACGCAAGGTTGACAAGTGTTCAATTCATTAAAATTAAATCAAGTAAAATTAAAAGTCATCTCACAAGAACATATAGGGTTAACATGTTTGATCATGTAGACATGGGTGAGATGATTTAGGTTAATAAACTTCAACCAATCTTTAATAAATCAAATATCCGATCCAACTACCTTGCGTGTAGGATCAATGGATGTTGGACAGTGGTTGCTCCTGACACATGACCGGAGATCAACTCAAGTTTTCGAAGCTTCGATTCAAACGACAAGGATCGGTAGCCTTCGGAAATAACAACAAACTCAAAATCAACGGGTCAGGTGATATTGAGCTCAACTCTAACTTTATTATTCAAAATGTCTTATTGGTAGAAAATTTTCAATATAATTTACTTAGTGTAAGTCAATTGTGTGATAATAACTATAGGGTCATATTTCTAGAAAATGAATGCATAATTAATACGAATGAAACTTCTAAAACAATCCTTAAAGGAACAAGAAATAACAATATTTACACTATTAATTTAACTAACTCCTCAACCAAGTGTCTTATGACACGGCAAGAGGAATCATAGTTGTGGCACCGACGACTCGGTCACTCACACCTAAGACTCATCCACAAGATGAGTCAGAGTGACTTAGTCAAAGGTTTGCCTAACCTCAATAACTTGGATAATAAAATATGTAATGCTTGTCAACAAGGTAACAACATCAACTAACTAATCAAGAACGAACCAAAAGTGTTCTTGAGCTCCTACACATGAATCTATTTGATTCACACGGAGCTAAGTCACTTAATGGAAGTAAATTCTGTTTAGTCATAATTGATGACTACTCTAGATTTACTTGGGTTAGGTTCTTCAAACACAAAAGTGACACCCTAGATCAATTAATCAACCTATTTAAACTAATAGAAAATCAACAAAATATTAAAATCAAAAGACTTAGGACCGATCATGGTGGTGAATTCGAGAACCATAGGTTTACAGAGTTCTGTAATCTAAATGGATACTACCATGAGTTCTCTTGCCCTAGAACCCCACAACAGAATGACCTAATAGAACGTAAGAATAGAACCCTACAAGAAGTCGCTAGGACAATGTTAAACAAGTATAACCTACCCGATAGGTTTTGGGCGGAAGCCGTGAGTATGACATGCTATGTCCAAAATAAGATCCTTATGGTAAAGAGGCACCTTAAGACCTCATACGAGATTTATCATGATAAAATACCTAACATCAAGTACTTTAGGGTATTTAGATGTAAGGTACATATCCTAAATACTAAGGATTACCTAGGAAAATTTACATCCAAAACTTCGACCGGAATCTTTCTAGGATACTCGACTACGAGTAGAGCGTATAGAGTATATAATTATGATACCCTTAGAGTCGAGGAGACTATCAATGTAGTATTTGATGAAGGACACGAACCTACAAAACCCTCAGCAACCCCAATTTGTGAGCCTATTCATACCAGACTCAACTCCGATCCGGAGATCAAGTCTAGTGTTAATCCTAACCTAAGTCAACTAAGTCAGTCTATCGACCAAGTGGTAGATGACTCTAACCAAACTAGGACTCAAACGGGTCATCCTATTAACCAAGTGGTAGACTCAAACCCAAGTCCAACTAGGACTCAAACGAATCATCCTATCGACCAAGTGATAGGTGATCCAAGTCTAGGAGTTCGAACTAGAGCCTCATACAGAAATCTTAGTCAAATCTCCTTGATTTTCAAAATTGAACCCAAAATTATTGACCAAGCTCTTCTTGATCTCGATTGGATTATTGCAATGCAAGAAGAGCTGACTCAATTCACTATGAACGAAGTATGAGAATTAGTACCATCACCTAAGGATAAAACAATCATTGGAACAAGGTGGGTGTTTAGGAATAAACTTGATGATAAAGGTGAAGTAGTTAGAAATAAAGCTAGACTAGTTGCAAAAAGGTTTAGTCAAGTCGAAGGTTTAGATTATGACGAGACATATGCTCCAGTAGCTAGATTAGAGTTCATTCGAATGTTATTAGCATATGCTGCACATCGAGGATTTAAGTTGTTTCAAATGGAAGTGAAGTCAGCATTCTTGAATGGATATATTAAAGAGGAAGTTTATGTTAGTCAACCCCCCGGTTTCGAAAGCATAGATAAACCCGACCATGTCCTTAGGTTAAAGAAAGCTCTCTATGGACTTAAACAAGCTCCTCGAGCTTGGTACGAAAGACTTTCGGTGTATCTTAAATCAAAAGGATTCAACCAAGGTGTAGTTCACCCCTCTTTTCGTAAAAATCTTAGGTAAAGACATATTCATAGTCCAAATCTACGTAGATGATATTATTTTCGGAACCACCAACTCGATCCTACTGAATGAGTTCATTTCACTTATGGTAAGTGAATTTGAAATGAATTTAGTAGGTGAGTTAAGTTTCTTCTTAGGTCTACAAATTAAACAAACTAAAGATGAAATATACCTACATCAACGCAAATATATTAGGGAATTAATTAAACACTTTGGAATGCAAGACGCTAAAATTATTAATACCCCAATGGCAACTAATGTGAATATACAAGAAGATGTAATCGGAAATTCAATTGATTTAAAATACTATAGGAGCATAATAGGGAGTCTCCTTTACTTAACTGCGAGCCGACCTGATATCTTATTTGCAGTAAGTATGTGCGCAAGGTTCCAAACCTGTGCCAAGGAGTCTCACTTAACTCTAGTCAAGCGTATCCTTAGATATCTAAAGGGTACACTTAATGTCGGTATTTGATACCCTAGATCTACCGAGTTCGAACTAACCGACTACTCCGACTCGGACTATACCGGTAGTAAGCTCGATAGAAAGAGTACGAGTGGTTATTGTCAATTTCTCGGCTCGAGTCTAGTGAGTTGGTGCAGTAGGAAGCAACACTGTGTTGTCTTATCTACCACCGAAGCCGAATACATCGCGATGAGTGAGTGTGTCACTCAACTTCTTTGGATGAAGCACACTCTCCGAGACTTTGAGTTAGACTTTAAGAACACTAAACTCCACGTAGATAACATTAGCTCAATTAACCTAACTAAGAATCCGATATGTCATTCTAGGACCAAACATATAGAGGTCAAACACCATTTCATTCGAGAACATGTGACCAACGGAGCCATACAACTCGAATACGTCGAATCGAAGTCCAACTTGGTAGACCTATTTACTAAACCCCTACCCGAAGCCGAATTTAGTCTATTAAGACGAAAATTGGGCATGTGCATAGTAGAATAGGAATTTACAGATTATATTTTCATATTACTATTATTACATTTTCATGGAACTAGCATAGGACATACCTTAGATATCATGCACCTATAGATTTAAGAAGTCAATACATCTAACAACACATAGGACTAATGTGTTTGTGTACTTATCCACGTAGATAAGCGTGAGATATTAGGACCTTACTCCTGGTTCCAGATGTAGAGCTAGTGCATCGCCATGAATCACGGAGTATAATCATATATATATATAAATCGACTCTGACCAGGACTTGTTGATCTTTCATATCAATCAAGTCAAATAAGAGTCGAACATTTTATAGATGAGCTTATTTTTAGTATATTATTTTCGAAATAATGTGGAACATGCTTGGACTTTAAATTTAATACCCGTTGTTTTTCAAACACCCCCACTCTTTTCGATATATGACAAAAGGGGGAGAAAAAGTTCAAAGTTAAGGGATCAAATTTAAAAAGGTCAAAGTTAAGGGATCAAATTTAAAAAGGTCAAAGTTAAGGGATCAAATTTTTGATAACTTAACTCACTTCATACACATGGCCAAAAGTTAAGTAAATGAAAAGTTAAGTAAATGGTTACTTAACTTTAGTTAAGTAAATGGTTACTTAACTTTAAGTTTTTAAAATCTGCTTAACTTTATTTTGTGCATCTAAACTTGTTAGTAAATGGTTACTTAACTTTAAGTTTTAAAAATCTACTTAACTTTATTTTGTGCATCTAAACTTGTTAGTAAATGGTTACTTAACTTTATTTTGTGCATCTTAACTTGTTTGAATTAACAAAAAGGAAATAAAGTTCAAGTTAAGAAAATTCTTAACTTAAACTTATTGTTAATACTATGGTCAAACGTTAATGCTTTATTTAAGAAAGGGGGAGAAAGGGTCAAGTTAAGAAGTCCTCTTAACTTAAGCGTTTTACTAAGACCAACTTTAAGTAATGTTAATTACTTAAACTCTTCCTAAAATAGCAAACATCAAGGGGGAGGATTGAGATCTTCTTTCAAGACTCACCCTCGGTCAAGGGGGAGGTTTCCTCAAGGGGGAGACTTGGAAGAAAAACTCTACTACTCCTACTTAATCTTTATTATTGTTATTATTTTTTATTCTCATGCATATTATTACTCTTCGTGATATTATTTTTTTAACTTTGTATGTGGGTTTGCCATAGATCAAAAAGGGGGAGATTGTTGGTGCAGTAGGCACCTAAGTCGAACCTGAGTTTTGATTATAGCAAACGATACAAAGTTAAGCTCATATTGTTATCTCACGAGCTAAATCGAGTGTGCAGAAAAGTGCTAATGCTGGAGCTGAAAGCTAGCGACACCGGGAGGACTTTGAAGGGAGCTAAAGACCTCAGGTGGAGACCGGAAGCAAGGCTTCAAAGGTAAATGTTGAGGTAAGCTCGAGTGAGTGAAGTGAAGTTGAGGTTGTGTCCTTCGTATGGGGACGATCCGACCAAGACTTTCCATGAAAGGTCTATGTCGAGATCGGACAGCAAGTGACCGTCGAATTCACTTATATTTCGAGCTAACTCTTTATTATAGTCAAAAATTCTGGCCATCAGTTCAACCGGCCATTCAACTGCTGGACATCAGTTCAACCGGCCAGTCAACTGTTAAGCCATCAGTTCAATCGGTCAAAAAATCAGTTCAACCGTTGGTCAAGGATCAGCTTCGAGAAGAGTCAAAACTCATCCCTTTCTTCAAGGGTGAGGTGGCCATTGATGTAGGATCTTGATGTGCTCGAGGAGGGGACTTCTAGGGCTATAAAAGAAGGTCAATTCCTTCCCATTTTATCAACTTTAAGTGCTCAAAAGCCTCTGCAACTCTGCGATTCTTCGACGACTCTACGAGAAGTGCTATCAACAACCCTAGCTTAGTTTCTATTCTTTAGTTGTTGGTATTTTAATTTATCGTCTCTTTAATATTGCAATTTCTTTTATTAATCGAGGTTTTCTATCGTTGCACTTTACATTAATAAAAGAGAGGGTTTGTCTCTCTATCTTTTCTTTCGAAGGTTTTTTTTGTAATCGTTAAACTCCTACCTCCAACGAGGAGGACTGTTTTTAGTGAATTGCCCTCCGTACACGGTCTAGGACCGTTAGGGCCTTGGAGTAGTAGCCGAAGGCTACGAACCAAGTAAAAACCCATTTGTCTCTCTTGTGTTTAATTTTATTTTCCGCTGCATTTAATTGTTTTAAAACAAATTCGAACGAACGAAAAGGTTTATCGCTATTCACCCCCCGCCTCTAGCGATCCGCTTCGATCCAACAAGCTATTGGCGAGATATCCTGAAAGTCCATAGGGTAGGGTCAATCACTTCAAGGGATTAGTCGGATCGAAGGTTTGGATACCCTGATGCAATAAAAAATAATAATAAATAATGCATAGTAATTCTTTTAGAGCACCCGTGCCCGAGCACCCATCTCCGATCACACTATCGTTAGACATCGTCATCGAGCGATTGAAGTCAAAATCCAGTCAGGGCATGCTAGAATTTCGATCGGGTCAAATTTCAATCGTGATCCGACTATAATCATGTTGGAATTCAGTTGTGATCCAGTTGGAATTTATCTGTGATCACATCGAAATCCATCTGTAATTCGATTGGTCTTCGATTCTGATTAGATTATGATCAGATTTCGAGCGCAATCGAACGATGCAGGTGTCGACTAGAGTTCAAGCGATGGCTATAGCACAATTAGCGACCGACAATCACACGATAATTATACTATATATTTTTTAATTACTATGCATTATGTGGATCGAATGGTTGGGTCATGCACGTGGAGAACACTATGTCATTTCTTCTCTATGTATATCACAAATGAGTTTCTAGTTGATGGACTGTCATGTACAAAAAAATGCTTATGCTGCGTGACTCATGTGCGACAGCGTCCCAGTCGTCGGATCAAAATTGTGATTGTAAAAATGCATAGTGTTTTTTCCGCCGTTGTCGTCGCCGATTCACCGCCGCCCCGTCAGATTCCGATCGACAATCGACCGGGATCCGGTCGACACCAGAGGCCGACTGGATCGTGGTCGTTTCCGACTGCAATCCGGCTGGAATCGGGTCGGTACCGGAGTCCACTCGGATCGTGGTCGGTTTCCAATCGAATTGCGACCGAATCGGGGTCGGAATATGGCCTTCCATCGGCGAAATCGACGATGTCCGCGCACGGTTATTGTGTGTTGCGCACAGTCGAATAGGGAAAGGACGCTGAGCATATCAAATTTGTGTCATGTACTATCTGTTTTAGAACTGATCCTGGTAAGAATTGAAAAGAACCGACTTTGTATCTAATTGGACTTCTCTATAAAAGTTAGGAATCTGTCCAACTAGTAATCCCCTGCCACCTGTCCCAGGGCTACGGTGAGAGGGAGATAAATCGCAGGGGGACGAGGTCTCTTGATACGGTGGCAAGGCAGAGGGGGGTCATCTGAAGCCAAGAGGGATTTTAGACCCCTCATCCGGAATCGACCCATGTCCATTCTATAAGTAACCCCCTGTCTTACCATCGCGCCATCCCCGTGAGGACCTAATTGGACTTCTCAAACCGTAGGATAGTGAAATTTCTAGAGAGAAGATATTAATGTCAATATACAAATCATCCAAGTAATGAATGAGGTTAAGTGTCTCCTAAGTACGCCTCCAATTGTGGGCAATGCGTAACCCTCAAATTACAGATATTTGTATTTTGTTCTTTTCATTTGTTTAAACATGATTTATATGTTCATCTTCACTAGATTGACTTTGTCATATTTAATCCAAAATTAATTTTATTATTATTATTGATTCAAGTTACTCTGTCAAAAAAAAAAATAGTCTTTTTGATATGTATACTTTGATTAAAATTTTTTAAATAATAATAATGATAAGAGATCTAGGGTATAAGAGTAGTGAATTCTCTACGATGCAAATGTTGGAATCCGTTAATCCAGTTGCTCTTATCCGTCCGCCTCCGAACCATCGTAAGGAAGATAAATCATGGTAGGTCTTTGACCTTTGAGACTAGTAACTAGCGCATGGAGGGACGCCACCCTCACATTTGCGAGGGATTGACCCATTATCCTATGATGCAACTTTTGCATGCGCTATCCACTAGGTCCTTCCCGCGGAGACGAATAGCGAATTCTCTATGAATTATTGAAATATTTTCAATTATTTTAACTTATAAACTATCAGAGAATTTGATCACAAATATTCTTTAGTATTTTTAGAATTTGTAGTATTTAATAAAATAATTAAAATATTATTTTATTAAATACTTTAATATAAAAATAATTGACAGTTTCAAAAATTTAAAATTTATCTCAAATTTTTTAAATTTTTATTAAAGCTCTAAAATTAAAAATAAAAATACGAATAATATAAATTTAAGAGATCATCGTGAATTTAATGAGATATTTTTTTATAAAAAATGAATTTTTTAGGATCATCAATTTTTATATGAAACTCATGGATAAAATAATTATATTTTTATTTTTATTTTTCATGATTGATTAGATTGGTTCAGTTTGGTTCAAATTAAATAAGAGAAACTATTTTCTTTCTTAAATTCAGGGTTGAAATAGTTGGAAAGAGTATTTTAAAAATTATGCGGGCTCTTTGATAAAAATCAAAGTAGGATACACCCTTTGAAAAATCCAAAAATTAAATGTGTTCTTTGATAAAATATATAAAAATCATCACAAACGTTATCAATAAATAATAAACATTATTTGAGAGAAAGATATATATATTTTAGAAAATATAAATGATATTCTCCAAGTGTACATAACACCCCTCACACTATTAATTTTTTTTTATCTTCTATAAATTAGATCTAATCTTCATATTCATTCATGCATTAAGTGATCCAATCATACTAGTCATGTTTAGTTAGTCTAGCATTGGTGTAGTGACGAAGTTAAAAATTATAATTTATCCGAATTAAAATTTAATTATTTATAAAAAAAACTCCGGATTGATAGTGAAATTTAGTTCGATTTAAAATTGATGAGATAAACAATTGTATAAAAAAAAATTAAAATAAATCTCCATACTAAAGCCCCAATAGACTAACACCTTCCTCAGCTCGAGTTATTTAATTGGGCAAGTTAGTGGATATGGGCTAATTGATCCATAAGAATCAACGGGCCATGCGGGCTAATCCACAAATTTTTTTATTAAGGCCAGTTGATTTGGTTAGGTCGAATGGTTTGAACCGAATTAGTCGACTAATTGAGTGGGTGAGGTTGGATTATTTAGTTGTGCCTGCTAGTGGGTTTCAGTAAAGTCAAACAATTTGATCAGGTTTGTCAAACCTGCTAGAATGGGTTCTTTTTCATAGTGGCTATAAATTAATCTTTAATTTTTTTTTATCGACACAAGAATATAATATCTTCGATTCGATTAATATACGAGATTGATTGATTTTGTTTCATGAATTTTCAAGACGTCTCATCAATAACTGAGTCAGAAAAATTAAGGAAACGCTCATAATTTTTTTACTGTTCAATCCGGACTCCACAATCGCATCGTTCCTGAATGACGATTCAATATCGAAGTCGTATTCCGTCTACTAGACAAATTTCAACTTGGGCTCCAGGATCATCCGAATAAATTTTTTCTAAATTCGTCATCAAATAATATCATAGTAAAAGATCGAACTGTGTTCTTTAGTGGAATGACACCTTATTTTTTCCAGTGGATTGTGTTCATGAGGCAATCCTTTTGCCTGTGCTTATATGTCTGATCCAATAATTACTGAATTTTCATTATAGTGCAAAAGATGAGAATCATCGTGAACTTCCATTATATCTTCTTCACTTGGTCTACAGCTTCCTTAGCTTCACTCAGACAACATCAACTTATACTCCACTGGGTGATCTAGAGAGCAAGCTTCACTTTTTCTAACTTCTTCACCACTGCTGATTCATGTGCTAGTAATTATAAGGAATCCACAAGTTCTTTAAAACACTCATATTGGCTTACAATTACAAACAACCACTAGCTAGCTACTCCATTTGCCGAAGAGAATATATTAAGTGCAAAAAAAAAATAAAAAATGAACGAATATGTTAAGAATTGAACACCAGTGCAACTGAATTATTGGTATACCAAATACAACATGAGACTGAGGGGAGTTGACAGCACCTGCCCAATTCCTGCTCCGGCGAGCTTGATCGCCATTGCCACCTTTCTCCCACTGATGCACATGTCTCTATATATTCGTGTTATCAATTGCAGCAACTAATTCATCGTGCCGTAGCCCATTCCAGCTACCTAGCTAGTAACTAGCAATATGAGCACCGCCACTGAAGCCGCCCCCGCCGTCGCTATCCCCGTCGAGGATCGGGCCACCGACATCAGGGCCAAAGCTCCCGTTGCTGCTGCACCGCCACCGGGGCCAGCGCCAGCGCCGCGCAGCTTCCCTTTCCTTATGAGGAAGACCGCCAAGGGCGTCGGCGGGTGCAAGCGAGTGTTGGCGTTCCTCGACTTCGTGCTGCGGCTTTGCGGCATTGCAGCCACCCTCGTGGCCGCCGTCACCATGGGCACCACCAACGAGACGCTGCCTTTTTTCACCCAGTTGTTCCAGTTCCGCGCCAACTTTACCGACCTTCCCGCGCTATTGTCAGTCATGAATCGATCTTATTACAAGAATATAAACGATTAAGAACGAAGATTAGTCAATTATTTGTGATCTGGTTGCAGGTTCTTTGTGATAGCGAATGGAATCGCCGCAGGTTACCTCGTGCTCTCCATTCCCTTCTCAATCGCCGGCATCGTTCGCCCACAGGCCACTTGCCCAAGGCTTCTCCTCTTTATCTTGGATTTAGTACGCCTCGAATATCACCCTATCGGCTCAAAAATCTAATTCCTTTTCATGTTTAAAAGAAATATATAATTAATTAATCGCAAATGGTGGATGCAGGTAATGGTCGCTTTCACTTCATCGGCGGCGTCATCGGCGGCGGCGATCGTGTACTTGGCACACAACGGAAGCTCGGAGGCCAATTGGGTGGCCATCTGCCTTCAGTTCGACGGCTTCTGCCAGCGCATCAGCGGGGCCGTCGTCGCCGCCTTCATCGCCGTCGTCTTCTTCATGGTGCTGGTCCTCATCTCCGGTCTCCTACTGCGAAAGCGCTAATCAATTGCCTTCGGTCCCCTTCCTGCTAAGTTTCGTACGTGGTCATGTCGTGCTTCATCGTTGTGTAGTGTGTGCAGCTCTGCTTGTCAATTACTTCACCTAATGTTCAAAATATCCATCGCTTGATCGGTTAATGTTGCTCTGCTTTCATGTCTACTCGTGCGTGGGGATGGAAAGATTAATCAAGTGAAAGAAAATATTTTTCCTCGTGCGTTGCATAGTTGATCATGTTTGATGATAATTTAAGCAGATTATTGTGACAATTTTTCAACTCGCGAGCTAGCTGTTGCAATCGGAGTGCGACATGAAGCCCGTCGATGGGTAGCTTCGGTTCCATCTACGCCAATTCCTTGGCAATGGTGAAGCCTCCGTCCACCAGCAGATTGACGCCGCTCACATACCTGGACTCGTCGCCGGCGAGGTACGCCACCGCCTCCGCCACGTCCTGCGCTTCCAGCCTCACCCCTTTCAAGTTGGCCGACCTCTCAATTAGGGCCTCGACCCCTTCCTTGTCTAAGTCAAACGCTGCCACCGTCATCGGCGTTGCCACCCCGTGCGGCGACACGCAGTTGACCCGAACGCCGTGCCTGCCCAGCTCGGCCGCCGCGCTCCTCATTAGCCCCACCACCGCGTGCTTCGAGCACGTGTATGCGTGCGGGACCATTCCGGCCGCAATAGTCGACGCGGTGCTCCCCGTGATCACGATGCTCCCCCGCCTCGCCGGCGTCATCACCCGCGCCGCGTGCTTGGTGGCCAGGAACGCCCCCATCACGTTCACCGACATCAGTCGCTGGAAGTCAGCCACCTCGCAGTCGTGGAACATCTGCATCGGTTCCGAGACTCCGGCGTTGCTGAACATGACGTCGAGCTTCCCGTGCCGGGCGACGGCGGCGTCGACGGCGCTTGCCACCTCGGGCTCCTTGGTGACGTCGCAGTGGACGTAGGAGGCGGTGTCCGGGCCGAGTGAGTCGCACAGGGCGCGGCCTTTGTCGTCTTGGATGTCCGCGACGACTACTCGGGCGCCGAGGCGGGCGAACAGCTTGGCGGTGCACTCGCCGACGCCGCTCGCCCCTCCGGTGATCAATGCCACCTTCCCTTCGAGCCTATTTATGCAACAAAAGCAAGATTGAAGCAGGAATCTGAAGTGATCGACATGAAAATAGAAGAACGAAAGCTTTTTCTAAAGAAATCAAATGATCGGTCATGAATTGAAGAAAAATGAGGAATCAAATGGTTTGACAAACCTTTTTGCTAGAGAGGAGAGAACGAAGGAGCTTGCCATACTGCTCAACAGAGTTGTCGCAATAATGATCAGTGTGCATCTTGCTTCTGCCATTGTGCCATGTTATAGAAACTGATGCTGGCTTGAATAATTGGCCTCACGTGGATTAGTAAATAATCCTCTGCTCGTTATCCACGTGATAATCCTGTTTATTTATTTATTTATTTTAATCCAACAGTACCATAGTTGAAAAAGCCAAGAGGTTTATATATATATAAAAAAATATAATACGTCAAATTCAAATGACAAAAGTGATGATCGATGTTATTACATAAACAACCGAGAATTGATTGACAACCTATTGTATACCGCATGGTCAAGAAGTTAAAGTCAAAACATTTGGTTCATTTTTTCTCGTTGTCATAATTAAAGAACAAAACAAACAATAGCACATGGGCGTGCTTCACGTTAATGCTCTAAGAACTAATCGAAAAAACCGCATTTAACTCAAGTCGGGCTCAAATAGATCTTCTAAACCATCTCATTTAATAATAAAAAAATTATTGAGCAAATTAACAAAAAATAAAATCCATAAAGTTAAGGAACATCATTTTTGGGATTATATTATAGATGGATCGTATACTAATTTTTATGCTAGAAAGTCCACTCCTTGGACAGTTTAGGCACTGGTATTGATTTGCCAAGAACATTACTTTCCAGCAGGATACGCTGTAGATGAACAGACTTTGGTAGGCGGCATCCAGATCTCCAGACTTGGGTTTGTCCTTGCAATGTAGATGATGATGCGACGGCACTACTTGTCTACTTCTCCAAACACGTTCTCACGCTTAAATTGCTGCAAGCGATGATGGTGCTCTAAACACTTGAGATGCTGCTGCTTTCTTCCTAGCGCTGACAGGTAAAACCGTGCACTCTTTCCCTCTCCACGGCGCATTCAATCTTCTTTCCACCCTGGTGTGGGTATCGATGACTTCGTATTTTTATACTAGTCATTTGACATCTGATTTATCTCTTTCTGCACGTAGAGATAACGGTGAAGAGCCGCTAATATGACGATTCCACATTCTTTCCACCCTCATGCATGTAGGGGCATTTCTGCGCTAGCCATCTGACATCTGATTTACTCCCCTCTACACATAGGGGCAGCGGTGGAGGGTCGTTAATGTAGCTGTTCCACATTTCTTTCCACCCTCATATAGCCCCAGGGCAAACCTAGATGACTAACGCAGTCGTGTTAAGGTTTGAAAGGACAAGGGATCAATTCCTGGAGGTGACGACCAGACTACCGATGACTCCGCATTTCTGTGCTAGTCACCTGACATTTGATTTACTCTCCTCCACACGTAGGGGCAACGGTGGGGGGCCGCTAATGTGATGGTTCCACATTTTTCTTTCCATCATCATGTGTTACTTCCTCATTTGTATTTATCGTATGAGATTTAGATTTACCTCTTCCACCATAGAGATAACTGAAGAGGATAATTAATACAGTGGTTTCACTTTTTTTTCCTCTTTCATCTTCTCTGATTCGATCATATCGATGGATGGAATGACTCAATAAAATATTCACGATCAAATACTTTCGATCGGATGTGATGCAGTCAATCTTCGATTCTCTTATGTCGAATTTTCTTGTGCATAGTCGGTTCGTCTAGCTAGCCATAATAGAATCCTATTGAACATAACACATGTTAGAGAGTATCAGTGCTCTGACAATGTCCTTTAGATGCTTATACCTAGACATGAAAAGAAGAAAAATAAAATAAAATGCACACCTCCCTCCTTCGCCCAGCCTCATTCCACCTTTATAGATTTTCGACCATTTCTATGTGGATGACAACCTCCCCAGCCTATGCACCACAGCTTGCAATTGCCTTTATTTTGCTCTCCTCTCTTTGAGTGTGACTCGGATAAGTTTAAGTTGACCCGGGTACATTTTGACCAAATCTGATTGGATCCGAATTCTATTTACTTTGACTTCCTCTATAGCTTTACTATTGACTTAACCTTGCCATGTGAATTTGCTTATATCCATCATATCACAGGAATCCTCAGCTGGTCTAGTTGAAGGAGATGTAAGTTCAATTGACTAAACTTGTGTTGAGTCATATCTCGAGAACCTAAGATAAGATGCAAATGTCTCATTTGCTTTTTGCTAATGAATCATCTTTCAGTTATTGAGACCTCATTAAGCATGTGTCATGTCAAACAGTGAACGTCGAGCCATAAATATCGATGTGGCCATGCAATTACAATTGTTGAGATAATCATAGAGATCAAAGCTAATGTGACGACAAAGATTGTGAGGATCATACTCTCTGATCTGATGGCTACTCAAGTTGCATATGAAAGTTAAGATTCCAACAATCTATTTCAATTTGTAAGTCCTTTTTCTGGACGGTCAACTTTTCTTTTCAATCATGGTCGAAGTTAGTTCTTCATTCTAGTATGAAATTACTCCAACAAATTACACTAGAAAGGATATACCAACCATAAGAATGTCCTTTGAAATCCTCTCAGATTACTGGGTACGAATTCCATGGCTATATCAACGCCCACACCTTCCATTGACGGATAGCTTCACTCCCTTCTTTCATGGGCAATTGGTCGACGGTTTGCAATTCCCTATTCCTTCTTTTGTTAGTGAGATATCCAAATATATCTGAATCCCTTTATAATAATTAATTATTTATTCTTTTCTGATTACCACATTCATTTGAGTCTTATGAACTTTCACAATTTTCTTTCCCCTAAAAAGAAAGAAATTGGAGTCTTTTATTTCACGGCAAAACCATCAACTCAGTTTTTAAGGTAATATCCCACCTCTCATAAATCTTTCATCTCAACGTCTCAGCTTAGAATTTCCATCGACGATGTCAATTTGATCAGCCTAAAGATCAATAATGAAATGACTCAGCAGAGTACCACGACCAAATACTTTCGATCGATAGAATACAAATCATGTCGATTTTTAATGAGTCAATTTTATTAAATTGATTTTCTTCTATAGATCGGATTGCAATAGGACTTTAGGAGATCAATCACCATTGGGATCTTAGAAGATCCGGTATCAATGGGACCGTGAGAGATCTCGACATGAGAGAATTTCATTATAGTCTATTTTGTCGCTGTCTGCGCCTGCAACATCCGTCGGCTAGCTAAACATACTGAGGCCATGGAGGCTGATATGGTTTGGCCATCAAAGGTCGTCGATAAAATAGTTAGATGAGATTCATCCGATCGTCTCCACGCATAATAAACTTCAAAGCTTTTGAATATGCTCTTCAGTTTTTCCAATCTCACCAAACGGTAGGTAGGCATTCGGTGTCCATATAGAAACGTAGGAGACTAAAAAGAGCTCATATGCTTTAAAGCACTAGTTAGATCTCTATTTGTCATCTGTATGTTTGAAACAGTTTAGCTTATGGTAAATTGCAAACCACAGGAGAAAAAAAGACAAAAAAAATTAAAAAATAATAATCCAAGAATAGGATAAGTTTGTGTTGTCTGTCGAGACAGTAATGGTGAAATGTTTCGGTGACGAAAATGTAGTAACAATATATCTGTTCCTTGTTGTTTTATCCGATGGAATTTCAACTTGCGTCGAAGGAGTGATCACAGCCGGAAGACTCCTGTGTTTCCACAAACCAAATCGCCGGACGCTTCTTGGATCGCTTCACACCCTCTTTGCCAAGCAACCCTTCGTCTAGCCGTCGAACCCCACCACCTTGGACGCGCCACCTTATCAAGGAAGGAGAGCACGCACGGCTTATGCCGTGCGTGCGTGATGACGGTTCCACGAACTGCCATTGCAGTTCGTGGAACTGTCCACGTCTAACATCTCCCACTCGTCCAAGGTATGTCACACAGATAAAAATAATCACACAGACCATTTTAGAAAGAGGTGTTTATTCACATAGACTAAATGATCACACAGACCATTTTAGAAGATGTGTTTAGTCACATAGACTAAATGATCACACAGACCATTTTAGAAGAGGTGTTTAGTCACATAGACTGTCACGCCCCGAGGGAGTCCCCGCCAGACGAAAATCCGACAGCATCTCCCCTGTACGGGTGACAATACCAATTTTTATACAAGGCCTACACGGCCACTATACATCGGTCAACACGATCGGAATCATACCACATCACACGCAGATAATAATAAGGCCTCAGGCCAACAAATCTAGGTAAACAAAAGTCTACTCTAACTAGACTTACCCCTTCTGCCATCTGGGCAGGAATACTCAACCGAAATCCAATCGAAATAAAAATCCGATCAAAGGTCCCTAAGGACATACCAAAACATCCACAGGTACAAATATCCAACTCCAGTCCTAAACATATATTCTAATCCAAATACCCAAAACCGTAAACACAAATAACAAAATACACTTCCACGACGAGGGGGTTTGGCAGCTGGACTCTCCTGACAGCTCCATCCTGAAATAGATATAAAACCACGGGGTAAGTTCAAAGAACTTAGCGGATACTAGTCGATATGAATAGTAAGAAATAGCTAACAATACTAATCATGCCAGTACAGTCTCATATATATGGTAAGCAAGAAATAAATGCAAAAGGACTGTACTCACCTGAGTCTCCTACCCTGATATAGGAGCATGTGCCCTACTATAAGAGATAAAGTCATCACCATATAAGAATATGAATCCTGTATGCATGTCAATCATATGCAACATCCAAGGCATCAATACAATAATGCAGCAAACACAATACAAATGCAATCCGTGCAAAATGCATGTCGTGCAAATGACATGGTCACCCCTGACGCCAGTCAGCCGCCTCACACGCGATGGTGAAGCCGAGTGGGTAGGGCTATGACAACTGTGCACTCTGCCATCACTACTCCTGAGTGACCGAGTGGACAGGATGCTGTCGGAGTACACCTATCCTCCTGCCCCAAACATAGTGGGGGAGCTAAGCTCTCATCTCCCGGTGTCATGCATAGACGGAGGAGGGATCCCCCTGTCACTACCCACGCCTCGTCGCTACCCATGAGCGAAGCAGTACAATGAGTCGACAGAGCAATCACACACACCCTCCTGATGTACCACTAACCCATGAGTGGCAGTGTGTGCAGGCCATGTAACTAGCTGCGGGCTCAACAATAATGGAACCCCGTCCAGCCAGCATGCAATCATGCAAGATGGTGCATGATACTAAAGCATGTAAATCCAACTACAAATATCCATCCGAATAATATGCAAAATCAATAAGTGCATATAACTAATCCAAGCAACCATGATCCAAATAAAATAGGGAAGATATAATCATACTGATCAAATGCATGTAGCAAGTAGGCACAAAGCATACTAGGCATATAAACATGAAAAGTATTGCATGCTATCCTAACTAACATATCAACTTGACTATATCTAAAAGATAAGTCAAAGTACCCGCCTGCTAATATATCCGTAAAAGAACCAGATCGTCACGACCGGAGACCTGCCTCGTGACCAAAACCTGCATAATGCATAACACATAGCTATTATTAAGCACAAAATATCATTCACTGACAAATCGAATACATAATCGATTCCTTCCATAACCAAATTAATACAAAATAAATCCATCAAATCCAAGCACACGACAACGTGCTAAATACTACTATGTATCTCCAAGTAGACCCTCAACCCGTAGGTCATAAATTGTAATTAACTCCTCAATCCAAAAAAAACATATCCTTGCAATTTATCTCACCATGATCAATACTCCTCATATAAAAATATTATCCATCTCACAACACATCAAACCTCAAGCATCAATCTCATTATCACCTAAATCTCATATCCTCCGAATACCGTACCGATCAACCGAATAACACCAAATCAACCCAATCACAGCCAACCAAAACCCCAAGTTCAGCCCCAAATTGACTGCAACTCCGACTAAACCCTTGTTTCACAGCCGACACATCCACCCAAACCACACGACACCCTCCAAATCAAACCCTCACAGCCGCTCTCAGTCGGCCACAACCGTGAAACACCAACCCAAGCAATTCTCCAAACAGGAACATCCCAGCCAACTTAACAACTCGCTCCCAGCGCCAAGAACCACTCCTAAATCCAGCAACCCTCCCAATTTGCTCCGTTCGCCGAATACCTCCTGCTGCCCTAAAATAGTTTACTCCAACAAAACTCACCGTCGTTGATCTATCCGCACGAAGGGGAAGGCTACGACGACGGAGGAGAGTGAAGAAGACAGCCGCCGCGGGCAAAGAGAAGGCTCGGCCGCAAGAAGAGGCGAAGCAGCGGCAGAAGGCGGCGACGCCAGCTTCACGGCGCTGCAGAGGGTCCGGCCTCTCGGACGACAATGGCAGCGGCTCGGCGAGAAAGGGGGGAAAAGGCTCGGCGAAGAAGGGATCGACGGCGGAAATTTGGGCGCCGACGGAGAAAGAGGGTTGGCGTCGGGCTGCTGGCGGTAGATGCGAAGTGAAGGCCGTTGCCGGCGAAGAAGAGGCGCCGGCGGAAGTTGGGCTCGCGCGAGAGAAAACGAGGAAGAAGAAGAAGAAATGGGCTATCATGGAGAGAACGTCGTCGCGACGAATGAACCAAGGAAGTCGCATGGAAAGAAATAAAAGGGAAATTAGAAATTAGGTTTTCTATTATGTATCTATCCCCTTTAAATAGATCCCTCTAAAGCCCGTTTACTTTATCCCCGAAAAAATCTCATACAGAGTCCGTTTAAATCCAGAAAAATTCCGGAAAAATTCCTAAAATTCCCTAAAAATCCCGAGATATTTCCAGGATTATTTCCTTAATTATTTGGGCCATTTAATTTAGGGTTTTAAATCCCCGTATTTAACATTCTCCCCCACTAATAAAAATTTGGTCCCCAAATTTCCTACTCGTATATTAGTACGAGATGTCCCAACAACCATCTCAAGCATCTGGAGACAAGTCACACCTCAAGTGACTAAGTGGGGTTACTGATATCCCTTAACATCAAATCACACTTGCTTCTAGCAGCCCTTCCAAAGTATGAATAGTATCTTCATATCGACCACTTATCATAAGTACCTATCTGTACCCGAGTGGAGCTCTATATCCGTGACCTGTTAAAGACTTTACCATAATCCTAAGGTAAATCCTGAATCGCTATCACATACGATACTCAAAGATCCTCCATGAACTGGAAATCGCCATAATATAACCTATCCAGCGATCCAACAAACTCATCGTATGGATCGAATGAAAATGAGCGGACTTAGCTAATCATACTAAGTCCTTCCCGAATTCCACATAATCTCCCAACACTGTCCATCATACTAGGCTCCCACTTCTCTCTTGGTACAGAACCTTGCCACCTTTACCAGACTTCCAAATCAACTATATTCCGCATGTCGTTCCTCCACAGAGAACGTTTCAATACTTACTATTTTCCGGATACAATCTTAAACATCTGCAACATATACAACCTATTGCAATCTTCAGCAATATCTATTAAAATATCATGATAAAGCCTCGTGACTCTCGAGGTAATACCAAAGGCACTACTTACCAGCAACAACATGCTACCACGACGCACTATAGCGGTCAGGATGCCATGTAGCTATCTAGCCACCTACTACATACAAATTCCAATATCACTAATTCCGAACCGGTAGAGCAAAAGTACAACTCTATGGTAGATGCTCTCTATCATCACAACAGGAATCTATCTGTTGTTCCTGAATCAATAGTAACTCTTCCTAAATTCAAATGTAACTACACAGTAGCTAACTAAAACCTCATAAACATTTCTGCTCCTCACCTCTACCAAACAACATAACAACTCCTGCTAGGTCCACGTCATATATATATATGACAACCCATCTCGTAGTTCCTCATTTGACATAACCATGGGATACGTCTCGATCAACCAAATCAGAAACGCTCCATTCTCTAAAACATCGCATCCGCATACAATACCCTTCCTTCCACCCGAGAATGATCAAACAACTCTGGTGTAAAAATCAACCATCGTCTGAGCTCTGAAACTAGGTTCACAAGCTTCAGACCAAATAAATTCCATCACCCGTCAGCGGTGTAGTACCACTAGAGCATCCTATCCATACCTATGATAATAATAGAAAAATCACCATCTACAAAGGGGCGAGTACTAAACTCCAACTGCCACCATCACAAATGATCCAATCGTGTCCAGAATACACGATTTCCCAAATCCCTGGACGACTAAGTCGTCATAAGTCAAACAAGATAATCAAACCTCGTACAATTCATACCAACTATGAAATTGTCACCACTATACACCTGCATCCTCTTTACTCTAGGCTGATGATATATCAATCATCCCTATGACTTTGATAATTGTATGACACCCTGTCACTACAATATCAACACACCTATCATAAATCAATCCTAGAGTATACACAGGTATCCTATAGCTGATCTAAATAGATCATATATATCCACAATGAAGGATATTCATTTCCTTCTACAGCTACCACATTCTATCATCGATAATCAATGCATAACCTCAAAGGTTCATCTCTCTTTTAACAAAGAGTTCCGGATCTTCTCTAGAAAAATATTGAGACAGATAAACATCCCATACAACACCTTCTATAATAAGGTAAAACAATCTTTCATCGTCTTAACCAGTGTAGGCATACATGCCTTATCCATAACCAAATCACTATTAGTAGGGACTGATACTCTCTGAGGGTTTACTCCTTGACCTTCAAATGGGTGACTGGCAGGCCAAATCCCTAGCTTCCTAATTCGACATCAGTCGACACCTCTAAAGAATAGGTACCTCTGAAATCATCATTAGATTACTCAAGATCAATACGTCATCGAACTCGTCCACACCCATGAGTAGGGGCAATTTCACTAAGTCAATAGTTTTCCTAGCCACAAAAGTACCGTAACTACTAAAGACAATACTTTTCCTATAGCTCAGAGATATCCTTCAGCTCGCCTGGTCCCAAAACCTGAGAACTCCCAAAAATCCAAGGAAAAGAAAATCCTCGATACACCAAAACCAAACCAAAACCGCAAACCAATAAAATGGTCACGTCCTGGGGGCATATCCGTCATCCAAATGACAAGGGAGCCCCTTAGTGACAATATCCAGAATCCATGGACCAAATCTAGTAAAAACCTCGAAATAGTTATAGAAATATAAGTATTTCAATAACTGCATGCATGCACGACTAAACATATATCAATCAAAGTAAAATAGTTTTATGACCCCAAATCCAATTGCGACCAAAAATCCAAAGTGCATAAATAAAATGCAATACCAATAAAGTAAACAAAGCGGCATCTCGACGATGCAGTGGGACAAGCACGGCAATGAACTCTCTGAGCGACTCGAAGGTAGGTCAACATGACACGTCCTCCATCAGTTAACCTAGAGGATAAATGAGGAGGGGATAAGTACAACCACTCTGTGGATGTATAGACAATAGTGCATAATCATAATGCACATAATGGAAGTCACAGGGAACAAGCTAGAGTAACCCAACCCTCAGAGTACCAATATCAGTCTGCAACTAATCTAATCAGCAGTATAATAAATATACCTGCAACATACACAACCACTGCAACCAGCAGTGCTCATCCGGATACCACGACAAAGTCTCGTGGCTCTCACACAAAAAGGAAACTATCTATAAGCTACCTCGAACGTAACCCATGGACCGACAATCAATAGCACGGTCTACGCGCAACTATATGCTACCACGAATGAGACTCGTGAATAGACAGGTTGTATATAAATATCTAATTATCAACTGCAGGCATTAGCATACTATCACCAATAGGTCGCGTGAGCAGTCGATTATCCTAGGTTGTTAAACCTAGGGTTATCCAATATATCTAGCATAGAACATCTATCAAAATCGATAAGGATCATCGATCTACAATTAAGCCCATTGAGGCGATCAAGCGAGGGTTTCAACACCTCTAATACCAAACGTTTACCAAAGTCGGTAAAGATCATCGACTAATAAATAAATTCCTCCAGATGGTTAGTCTAAGGTTCTAACCCTTCTCCTATAAACGGTTATCAAGGTCGATAAAAGTCATATGTCCACTAATAAACTCATCGAGACGAGTAATCATAGGGTTTCATCTCAACTAATAGGAAACGCCTATCAAGGCCAATAAGGGCAACCCCTCTACTAACAAGCACGACAAGAGGGTTAAGCCTAAATTATATCATCCTACCAGTTCAATCATGCTACTGACTGCTACCACGAACATATCTCGTGGGTACTTAAGACGTAAAGTAGCTATCTTGCTACAGACATCATACGAATCCGATTATCACCAACTCTGAACGAATAACGCAAAAGTATAACCTTACAGTAGATTATCTCAACCATACATGGGAGACCTATTCGACCTCAAATACACAAAAACCCCTTTAGGGAAACTCTACTGTAACTTTCCTCAACCACGAATGGGTGATATTGTTGGCAGCCGATAAATATGAACAACGTTATATACCCTCTAAGGATTAATCGCATCCTAATCATATGACCTCTACTAATCCGATCACCATATCAGCTGAAATAGTAAATGTATAAACATATACTAATGAGCACATCCGGGTTATTACGCCTAGGGTTCCAACACCTAGGGTTCTACTAACGTTGTTTTATTCCTGAAATCCGCTCCTACAGAATAACCTCATCTAAGTTATTCTATCTCTACTAGTCTCAATCATAGTATCTCCGCAATATCACATAGCCAAATAAAACACATAACACGCTGTCCAATAAACGACAGCATAGTCCTACTAATAGCAATCAATGGCTGAAATTAATTAGAGTATAACTAAAGGGTCATGCCAGAACAAAGTCAAGGCAATAAATCAATAAAGCATCAGATGCTTATATATACTCTAAACTACATAAGCTATGTAATCATGTCCTCATGCCTTCTACGAATTTATCCATCTTATTCATATTATTCAACTAGTCCAATCATAATACTAGTCAAATCCTAAGAGGTAAACATCTACCAATAATATCTTATCATTTATATCATAATGATAACTAGCTACGTATAGCAGTAATAGCAATTAATAACCAAATGCTATCTATAAACCAAAGAACCTAAAAATCCAATTGTCAACAGATATCGAGTTAAAACAATACTAGATAAAACATGATATCACCGCATAACCAAATATAAATAGATACTAAATCTAGAAAATTTTCTAGAATGTATTTACCATTAGCCCGTCTGGAGATGTCCATTGTCGCTTAATCCCCCATATTGACCTCGTCAATAATACCTCGAATTTCCGAAACATAAAAATCGTCGGAAATCCATATCAATCCAAAATTTTCCAAATTACCTTGTAAAACCTGCCAAATGTGGCGAACTCCGAAAAAAATCCAAAAACCCCTAGGAACTCGAAAACCTAGGCGCTCTGATACCAAATAAATTGTCACGCCGAGGAGTCCCCACATTTAAAAATCCGGCAAAGATCTCCAGACGGTGACAATACCAATTTTATACAAGGCCTACACACTATACATCTGGCCAACACGACCGGAATCATACCACATCACACGCAGATAATAATAAGGCCTCGGGCCAACAAATCTAGGTAAACAAAAGTCTACTCTAACTAGACTTACCCTTCCGCCATCGGGCAGAATACTCAACCAAATCCAATCGAAATAAAAATCCGATCAAAGGTCCCTAAGGACATACCAAAACATCCACATGTACAAATATCCAACTCAAATCCTAAACATATATTCTAATCCAAATACCCCAAAAACCGTAAACACAAATAACAAAATACACTTCCACGACGAGGGGTTTGGCGGTGGACTCTCTCGGACTCCATCCCGAAATAGATATAAAACCACGGGGTAAGTTCAAAGAACTTAGCGGATACTAGTCGATATGAATAGTAAGAAATAGCTAACAATACTAATCATGCCGATAGTCTCATATATATGGTAAGCAAGAAATAAATGCAAAGGATCAGACTCACTGAGTCTCCTACCGATATAGGAGCATGTGCCCTACTATAAGAGATAAAGTCATCACCATATAAGAATATGAATCAGATGCATGTCAATCATATGCAACATCCAAGACATCAATACAATAATGCAAAGAACACAATACAAATGCAATCCGTGCAAAATGCATGTCGTAAATGACATGGTCACCTCGACGCCACCACCGCCTACGCGATGGTGAAGCCGAGTGGGTAGGGCTATGACAATGCGCACTCTGCCATCACTACTCTGAGTGGCCAGAGTGGGACAGGATCTTGTCGAGTACACCTATCCTCCCCGCCCCAAACATAGTGGGGAGCTAAGCTCTCATCTCCTGTCATAGACCGGAGGAGGGATCCCCCCGCCGCTACCACGCTTGCCTCGCCGCTACCCATGAGCTGTGCAATGGAGCTCGATACTAACCCATGAGTGGCGGTGGTGCAGCCATGTAACTAGTCGGCTCAACAATAATGGAACCGTCCTGCGTCAAGATGGTGCAATCATGCAAGATGGTGATACTAAAGCATGTAAATCCAACTACAAATATCCATCCGAATAATATGCAAAATCAATAAGTGCATATAACTAATCCAAGCAACCATGATCCAAATAAAATAGGAAGATATAATCATCGATCAAATGCATGTAGCAAGTAGGCACAAAGCATACTAGGCATATAAACATGAAAAGTATTGCATGCTATCCTAACTAACATATCAACTTGACTATATCTAAAAGATAAGTCAAAGTACCCGCCTGCTAATATATCCGTAAAAGAACCAGATCGTCACGACCGGAGACCTGCCTCGTGACCAAAACCTGCATAATGCATAACACATAGCTATTATTAAGCACAAAATACCATATACCGACAAATCGAATACATAATCGATTCCTTCCATAACCAAATTAATCCAAAATAAATCCATCAAATCCAAGCACACGACAACGTGCTAAATACTACTATGTATCTCCAAGTAGACCCTCAACCCGTAGGTCATAAATTGTAATTAACTCCTCAATCCAAAAAAACATATCCTTGCAATTTATCTCACCATGATCAATACTCCTCATATAAAAATATTATCCATCTCACAACACATCAAACCTCAAGCATCAATCTCATTATCACCTAAATCTCATATCCTCCGAATACCGTACCGATCAACCGAATAACACCAAATCAACCCAATCACAGCCAACCAAAACCCCAAGTTCAAATTTAAATTGATCAATCTGACTAAACCCTTGTTTCACAGCCGACACATCCACCCAAACCACACGACACCCTCCAAATCAAACCCTCACAGCCGCTCTCAGTCGGCCACAACCGTGAAACACCAACCCAAGCAATTCTCCAAACAGGAACATCCCAGCCAACTTAACAACTCGCTCCCAGCGCCAAGAACCACTCCTAAATCCAGCAACCCTCCCAATTTGCTCCGTTCGCCGAATACCTCCTGCTGCCCTAAAATAGTTTACTCCAACAAAACTCACCGTCGTTGATCTATCCGCGCGAAGGGGAAGGCTACGACGACGGAGGAGAGTGAAGAAGACATGGTGCAAAGAGAAGGCTCAAGAAGAGGCGGCGGAAGCGACGCCGTGTTTGCACGGCAGAGAGGGCCGGCCGGCTCTCGGACGACAGTCGGCAAAGCCGGCTCGGGCGCGAGAAAGGGGGGAAAAGGCTCGGCGAAGAAGGGATCGACGGCGGAAATTTGGGCGCCGACGGAGAAAGAGGGTTGGCGTCGGGCTGCTGGCGGTAGATGCGAAGTGAAGGCCGTCGCCGGCGAAGAAGAGGCGCCGGCGGAAGTTGGGCTCGCGCGAGAGAAAACGAGGAAGAAGAAGAAGAAATGGGCGGTCGGCGGAGAGAACGTCGTGCGGACGAACTGCCGAAGGGGAAGTCGCGGCGGGGAAAGAAATAAAAGGGAAATTAGAAATTAGGTTTTCTATTATGTATCTATCCCCTTTAAATAGATCCCTCTAAAGCCCGTTTACTTTATCCCCGAAAAAATCTCATACAGAGTCCGTTTAAATCCAGAAAAATTCCGGAAAAATTCCTAAAATTCCCTAAAAATCCCGAGATATTTCCAGGATTATTTCCTTAATTATTTGGGCCATTTAATTTAGGGTTTTAAATCCCCGTATTTAACATAGACTAAATCGAAGCAACATCTATTGCCCCAAATTGACTAATAGAACTGATCAATAGTCTCAAAGACTAAATGAAACATCAAATTAGAAAATGGTTCGTGCGACAACAAGCACATTGAACATTCAAATGCTAAGAAAGTTGTTACACCTTACATAGCTGCTCATAGAGTGATGCATGCTAAGAGAAGTTGTTACGCCTAACTTAGCCACTCTTCATATGATACATAATCATTCTCCCGATGACACAGAGTCATCTCCAGGTGGTACAAAACCATTTATTTTATGGCACACAGCCATTTTCCAGGTGACACACAGTCGTTTTCCAAATGATACAAAATCATATTTCTGGTGGTACATAACCATTTACCTGAAACATCCATGTCTTGCTTTTTACCCAGATTAAATAATCTCATTTACATCAATATGAACATCTCTAATCCCTTAAATTGACCATCATGTCAAGAGCATGTCTCATATTCCAAATATTCACAAACATTTCTGTACACAACAGAAAAGAGTCGACTAGTGAATAATACTCATTAGATGTAAATCTATTTAATCTTCCTTTTTAGTGTGAATCTATTCATTTTAATCAATCGCTTTCTTAGTCATGTTCCATAGACCGAATCATCCATAGTCATAGGTAGACATGCTAAAGTAGCAAACCTTGATTAAAACTTCAAGTAGACACCTAAATAGTCACAAAGGGCAAATTTTGAGATCAACATATAATCTCAAAGGGCTCACATAGTAGAGAAACAGCGATTCATTCTCCTACTACCCTTATATGTCGTCTTAACACATGTGATATGATTCACATGCTACGATGTCTTCCTCTTTACCAATAAAGAGCACATGTTTCCCTCAAATTAACATCGTACAGATTTCGATCTAGACATTCCCAATGTCTAATCCAAAATTCAACACATGAATCCTTATCTGGCTCACAAACAGGCATAGTAAATGGTGGGTTCATTTACTTCGATCATTTACCACAAAATGATCTTATCTTGATACAAATATCAAGACGACCCTAACTTATAGGAACATAACAAATTTTACAGCTTCCAAAGCTAACAACCACATAGGTTGACCTATAAGCATCGGTCTTACCTCTATTCATACGCAACAAATAGAGATGATTGTCCATGTGAGAGGACCAATCACTATCTGCCAACATGCTTATCGAGATCTTATCACTAGAATGCAATATAACATACACTGAATAAATTATGGCTAGCATTTCAAACAATCAAATCATTATATTCAATTGTCATTACAAGATTGTTACATTCTACGAAGTCCCACAGACTTTACATGCTCATTAAATGACTCTCTAGTCATTGGCTTAGTAAAAGGATCTGCAAGCATAGCTCGTGTAGGGATATACTCAAGAATCACCTTCCTTTTAGCAACAATATCCCTGATAAAGTTGTATTTTATAGCAATATGCTTGCCCTTACTGTGATATTTGGGATCCTTGGAAAAAGCTATCGCAGCTTGACTGTCACAATAGACAGTCACTGGACTCCCACTGCTCTCAGCAATCTTCAAATACTTTAGGAACCTTCTCAACCAGACTGCTTCTTGTACAGCTGCTGAACATGCCACATATTCAGCTTCCATTGTAGATAAGGCCACACAGTTCGCTTTTGTCGCTCCAGAGATGGCGCCACCATTCAACAAGAACGCATAGCCTGATGTTGATTTTCTATCATCCAGGTCCCCAGCCCAATCTGCATCTGAATAGCCCATAAGGCTCATATCTGATCCTTGATAATAGAGACAATAATCTGTCGTCGCCTTCAGATATCTGAAAATCCTTTTCACTGCCTTCCAGTGTCTCGATCCTGGGTTTGACCGAACCTACCGACTAAGCCCATCGTATAGCCGATATCGGGACGAGTACATAACATAGTATACATTAAACTACCTACCTATGACATCGACATATGGTTTTTATTCATGTCGGCTATTTCACCTTTGAGTCTTGGGACTCATACTTTGCTCAAAACAAGTACCTTTCACAATAGGTGTCTCATTCTGATTCTGATCGACATGTTGAAATGTTGTAACATCTTAGTAATATAAGACTTTTGTGACAAACCCAAAAGTCTCTTTGATCGATCCCGGATGATCTTAACCCCTAAGATGTATTCAACTTCTCCCATATCTATTGTGTCAAATTGTGAAGACAACCACTTTTTGACTTCTTAAAACCTATGTCATTTCCTCGCTATCGATATCATCAACATATAATGATAAAATGACATACTTTCCTTTTTCCTTCTTTAGGAAAACGCAATGATCCTCATTGATCATTTCGAAGCCATAAGATAAAACCACTTTGTTAAATCTTATGTTTCATTGTCTTGACGCTTGCTTCAGCCCATATATAGATTTCTTCAATCTACATACTTTATCCTCTTGGCCTAAAGCAACGAAACCTTCTGAACCATATAGATTTCTCGCCAAGCTCACCGTTAAGGAAAGCGGTTTTAACATCCATCCGATGTAATTCCAAGTCATAATCGTCGCAAGGCCAAGATAACTCGGATTGACACAAACTTCACTACGGGAGAAAATGTCTCTTCAAAGTCAATACCCTCTCTTTGGGTAAATCCTTTTGCAACCAAACGAGCCTTGTATCGGTTAATCGATCCATCAGACTTCCTTTTTATTTTGAGAATCCACTTATTCCCAATGACCCTTCAGCCAGGAGGAAGATCGACTAACTCCCAAACTTGATTCCGAATCATTGACTCCATCTCTTCTTCCATTGCACTTTTCCACTTATCTCTAACCCTACATCCCAACGCATCCTCAACTGATTGAGGTTCATCTTCGCCAATCGAGTGTCATCATTGCCTCATTCTCAATATCAAACCTCCTTTTAGGTATGATCTTACGAACACTTTTACGTAAGTTGAGCTGTTGAGAAGTCACCCCGTGATCGTGCACATTACTCCCACTTTCGGTTGACTAGGTTCGGTGTATCCCATCGACATCCTGTCTTGTTGATAACAACTCATCCTCCTCATAAAGAGGAACTGTCTTATCAACTTCACCCTTTGTTGGAAACTCAGTTTCGAGAAAAGTGGCATCTCTCGACTCAATCTCAGAGGTTGTCCCATCTTGTTGCTCACCTACAAAAACATAACCTTTTGAGGTCTCAGAATATCTTATAAAGATACACTTCTTACCTCTAGGTCCTAGTTTTCCATATTTGTGAGAACTATCATGAACGTAGGCGGTGGCCCCGTGGGTTTTGATTGCTCAAATCTCGGTTTCGCCATCAACGTTAAATATGGGGTTGATGGAATCTGACTTTGAAGGCACTTTGTTAAGTATATAGGCGCACTAGTAATGCATCTCCCCAATAGGAGACTCGCAAATTAGCTTGCGCCATCATTAGACCTAACCATTTCAAGAAGAGTCCTATTTCTTCTTTCAAGAACCCCATTTTGTGAAGTTCCCGATCGTTAGTGCCTAATAATCCCCTTATCATTACATGTCGCCTTGAACAAATCGCATGTATATTCACCCCATACGCAAGGCGCAAGGCCTTAACTACGCTCGCTTTGATTCTCAACTTCGTTCATATAACGAATGAAATAATCCAAAGCTTCGGATTTTTGAGAAATCAAATACACATGACCATACCTAGTGAAATCATCAATAAATGTAATGAAGTAGGAAGCTCCATGCCTAGCCTTCACACTCCTCCGACCACAAATATCCGAATGAATCAATTGCAATGGCAAGTCCGCTCTAATAACCTTTCCAAATGGTTTCCTAGTTGCTTTTCCAAAGAAGACAATGCTCACATATAGACAAGTTAATCTTAGCACGAGCCCAATAAACCCTCTCTAGCTAATCGATTCATGCGATCTTTTCCTATATGTCCCAATCTAGCATGCCAAACCTCATGATTATATCCGCATTACTAGTAAGAGCAATGTTTGAAAAACAACTATGAATCGCACAATTCACATCAGGCACCACATCTAGTACCATAAAACCATTAGATAAATAACCATATCCGATTGACACAGAGTCAATCTTAAGTTCTACACATGATCAAAATTTACAGAGTACCCCAAATCAAGAAGACAAGTAATATATACAAGATTCCTTCAATCTGAGCATACAAGACATCATGCGTAAACAAAGTACTTCCACCACGAAGGTTAAGTTTACAAGTGCCGACTCCTTGACTTCGACTCTTGCATTGTTTCCTACATAGATCCATTTGTTGCCGGACCCGCCTCGAGCTATATGGTTGGTTGCTCCGAATCTATAATCCACAAAGGATAAGAATCAGCCATCAACACAAGATTAGCAACAAAATGCTCGTAAGACGTACTAGAAGTTACCTTCTTTGGCTCAAGACACTCCGAAAGTGGCCCTTCTTGCCTCAATTAAAGCAAGATAACTTGCTTTTTGGTTTCTTCCTGTCTTCTTCTTCTTGATTTGTTCCTTCCCAAGCATATGTAGCTTTTATTCTTTCCCTTTCCCTTCTTGTACCATTTCTTCTTGGATCCAGATGACCCAGCAGAACCGGCAGCCAAATAGGCTTAGCCTGAAATCTTTGCGGATTCTATTCTCTCAGCCTCCAGCTCCACATGCCGTGAGACATCAGCGAAAGTCTTAATACTCTCACTGTGAGTTAAGGTCTGCTTCATGGTCTCCCAAGAATCGGGAAGAGAACGAATAACCGCTCAACTCTTGTTCATCCAGCCGACTCATGGCCGCAGTTTCGGCTCGATCATATTCGACATCTCCCTGAGATGTTGAACCATCGTTGCATTTGGGCGCTTCTTGTAGCTGTCGAACCTGATCGTCAGCTGCCGAAGCTTACTCAGACTTATTCCACTGTATCTCTCTCTAAGGGCTACCCAGACTGCATGAACCGAAGGATATGGCTCATACTCTAACACTAGGTCATCCACCATTGAACTTATCAATATGCCCTTAGCAGTGGAATCCTTCCTTTTCCATACCTTATAGGTATCAAGGTCACGCGTCAGATCGTCAGACATACTCCTAACAGGTTCCATCACAACCTGATTAACAGCCTCTAGGACTTCTTGTTCCTCAAGAACATACTGAATCTTGAGGTGCCATATTTTATAGTTATCCCCATTCAGTTTTTCACCTTTGTTCAGTTCAGCTATGATGTTTTTAGTTGTCATAACCTAACATAAATAAACACATTATTTAGTTACTCAGTGTATGCTTTTATGTATGTAATCTCAAAAAAATAAACTCAAGATAAATCTGATCTGGTTTACAAAATCAAGTGACAACTGCGTTATCACTCATCATTTGTATGTGTCAATCAGACTTAGATTGATATATTTTATTACATACATCCCACTTAATGATATTAATCATTATTACAGCATGATATTACACATAAAATGAACATATCATTATATACTCATTTGAACTAATCAAGGGTATATCTAATAATCATGCATCATGTAGAGTCAACAGCATCAAATGAACTAATCATTAAATGAACACATCATTAAAATAAACATGTTGTACAATGTTAACAAATAACAAAATCTACTTAGAATGTAACAGATTACATTCTTCCTACTCATAAACTAAAATAACTCCTAATAGACTAGATAAGCGATTACTGCTCCCACTAGGACAAGCCCTAGCGCAGCAGTAATCATGACATGTCCCCTCCGTCTGGACTCAACTACAAGATCTCTGTTTGGGACACTCACAAATACATGCCACTCGATCATGAGTCCTTCAAAGACCTTACTATTCGAGAACCAAAATCCTCCACAGGGTCTTCTTCAGGATCCTCTTCACAGTCAGCGTAGTTAATCAGCTCTGTGCACAACTGGGTATATGAAACACGTCCTTCATGTAACCCCCAAAATTGTCGTACCGCATCAGCAAGATTATCGGGCAATGAACGAATCAACGCCCAAATCCTGTAGTTGTCTAATACTGGAAACTCCTGCATCTCGAGCTTCCAGAACAGTCTGTCCAGCTTCCCAATGTGTCCAACGACTCCATGGTAAGGGTCATAGTCCAAATCTTCGATAGCCTCCCTATACCGATTGCGCAACACATCGCGCCGGGTCATAGTGGTATACATCTGCACCATCTGTAAAATTGAAATAAATCATGTCAGTACATAACCGACAAAACCAGTACAAATATCGGTATATTTCAATTTAATCAAGGCACATAACAAATACACATATATCAAGAAGAACTAAACTCCTTGAATTATAGGCTATTATTAATTGACCCATTGATCAATCAATTTTGACCCATAGACAGTCATCAACTAGTTCTATCCTTAAGTTATCCATGTCAGATTCTAATTGTTCCAATTCAATCCATCTAACTTTAGTTATGAGTTTAGTCAACCAAAGTCAACTTTACACAATTCTTGTGTTAATTTAATTGGACACTTAGTCTTTTATTGGAATCAAATTAATTGAACTCATGTCCAATTAAAATTTGATTCAAGACCCATTTAATTAGGCCCAATTAAGCCAAGCTAAATTCAAAGGCCCATTCAATTCTGCCCAATTAATTCGGCCCATTTAATTCTGCCCAATTAATTTGGCCCAATTAAATATAAAGCCCAATTATTCTGCCCATTAAATGCGGCCCAATTAAGCCCAATTTACCAATTAAGCCCAATTTACCTATTTAATAAATATTAAATCTAACTGCATAAACAGATTAAACCTTTTTATATATTTATTTAATAGAAACATTTCCCCTTCCGCGCGCCCTAATCGCGAGAGCACAAGGCCGCTACCGCCGTGCCCAATCAGCGCCACGCCACGCTTCCTACACCGGTGGCGCCGCCCGAGGCCATCGCCTCCAACTCCCGCGGCCGGCCTCGAGGTCGCGCTAATCGCGAGCCCTGCCAACCAAGGCGGCTGACAGCCGACGGCTGTTGCCGTCGCTCGCGCGCCGTCGCCTGCCGCGCCCGACGGCCGGCTGCCTAAGCTCACGGCCGCCGGCCATTAACGATAGCTAACGCTGCTGCCCTCGCGATCTCGCCGCGCGCCGACGGCGCCTATGGCTCCACGGCCGCCAGAAGCGCCGAGCCTCGCCGCCCCGACGCCTGGCCGGAAGGCGTCGGCTCCCGCCGCTTCTGCGATCGGATCCCGGCGACCGCGACCGCGCCATCGAACAGAGAAACTCTGTTCTCTGATGGAATTTCCGGTTGCGGCGAAGAACAGAAAAAAATTGAACAGGTAAATTACATGCTCTGATACCACTATAGTAACAATATACCTGTTCCTTGTTGTTTTACCCGATGGAATTTCGACTTGCATCGAAGGAGTGATCACAACCGGAAGACTCCTGTGTTTCCACAAACCAAATCGCCGGACGCTTCTTGGATCGCTTCACACCCTCTTTGCCGAGCAACCCTTCGTCTAGCCGTCGAACCCCACCACCTTGGACGCGCCACCTTATCAAGGAAGGAGAGCACACACGGCTTATGCCGTGCGTGCGTGATGGTGGTTCCACGAACTGCCATCGCAGTTCGTGGAACTGCCCACGTCTAACAGAAAATAGCAAGAGCCGACAATTGTCGCGTGAAGGGGTGATGTGGAGAAAGGTCGAGCACAGCTAGAGCGTGACCTTCCCGGATGGCCGAGCCGAATGGCGAGAACCGAGCTGAATGGAGGGCCTACAAAACAGCAAACGGTTAAAGACACCGAGAGAGATCTCGGCAAAATCCCTTCGATGCTCAAGGCAGAATATTAGTATGAAGAAGTAGGAAGAAAATGAAGAAAACGGAGCTAAAAGCGTGAGAACTTACCTCCTCTTCTCAGGGAAAGTCATATATATAGAGGGGGAGTTCTCCCGTCGATAGATAATGTCAGTGAAGATGATATGACCTCAGAGAGATATACACCACGATCATTACCCTTGCAACTGTAGCATGCGCGTGGACTACAATTAATGCACATCGCGCGGTTGATAGGAGACAAATCCTAATTAATGCCGCAACCATCTTTCTGAAATCTGACGGAGATATCTGCTTTTATGCATGGATTGCAATTAATACATGTCGCGCGGTTGATATGAGGCAAGTCCTAATTAATGTTGCAGACACCCATTTAAACCTTAACAGAGGGATTTGCCCTTTTGTCAGAGAGAGGTGACGATGAGGATTGACAGGTCAGCTTGTGAATATGAAATATTCGTCTTCTCTTTTGTTTGAATAAGATAACTTATATGGGGAAGTTATAGGTCAAAAATGACATGTCTTTGTCGAAATATAAAGTGGATGAAATGAAAAGCCTTCAATATAATAGGAGTCTGAGCCGAGACGCGGGGCGTTTGACATTATAGAAGTCCGGGCCGAGACGTGAGGTGTCTGACATGATAGAAGTCCGGACCGAGACGCGGGACGTCTGGCATGATAGAAATCCAGGCCGAGACACGAGGCGTCCGACATGATAGAAGTCCAGGCCGAGACGTAGGGCGTTTGACATGATAGAAGTTCGGATCGAGACGCGGAACGTCTGTCATGATAAAAGTTCGGGCCAAGACACGGAACATCCGGCATAATAGAAGTCCGGGCCGAAACGTGGAGCATCCGACATGATAGAAAGCCGGAGCACCACTTACTACGCACTAGATAATATGATAGACCCAATCTATTTGCCTAATCATGAATTAGTTTTACTGGTACAGTATGTGAATGAGAGAGGCATTTGAAAAAATTATTACTGTTTTTTTTAAATAAATAATATACTGTGACAAAATGAATGCGTAACATGTGGAACCAATTGGATTCCGTCCTATCTCTATCATTGGTAGTCTGACACAGAAGGCCAGGGAGTCCTTTGTGAAGAACCCATCTTGGGTCGGAAAATATGGATAAAATAATAATAATAATATTATTATTATTATTATGCTCTTCGATTATGAGTTGCATTTGTATATAAAAAAAAATTAAAAAAAAGAAAAATGTTTTCAAGGTGCACAAAAGACTCCCTAGCCTTCGTCTTCATCTTCTTCATGGTGTTGGTCCTCATCTCCGGTCTCCTACTGTGAAAGCGCTAATCAATTGCCTTCGGTCCCCTTCCTGCTAAGTTTCGTACGTGGTCATGTCGTGCTTCATCGTTGTGTAGTGTGCATGTGCAGCTCTGCTTGTCAATTACTTCACCTAATGTTCAAAATATCCATCGCTCGATCGGTTAATGTTGCTCTGCTTTCATGTCTACTCGTGCGTGGGGATGGAAAGTGATACCTAGTGATACCCAGGTAAGACTAAAAGATGGGATTTAAACAAACAGGATGAACCCACTGCGAATGCCCCACTTCTCTTATATATACCGGACGCCCTGCGTCTCGGCCCGTACTTCTCTTATATATACCAGACGCCCTGCGTCTCGGCCCGGACTTCTCTTATATATATACCGGACGTCATGCGTCTCGGATCGGATTCCTCTCATATCAGACGCCCTGCGTCTCGGCTCGGATTTCCTTTATATCAGGCTCCCCGCATCTGAAGTAGAAGAGTCGTAGGAAGAAAGATCCATTTTATTGTAAGCTAAGGAGGAAGGTCATGTCATCAAGTTGAAGGAGCATATTCACCTTTGAAAGGATAAATCACTGACAAGGTTCAGAGGAATGTCTGCGGTATTAATAGAGAATGGTCTCCCATCAACCGCGCGTCATGTATTAATTACTTCTCTCGTCCAAGGGCAGATTTCCCTGCCAAGATCTCAAGGGATTAGCCGCAACATTAATTGAGACTTGTCTCCTATCAACCGTACGACGTGTAGTAATTGCAGCCCACGCACGGGATGCAGTCCAAGTAACAATGATTATACTGTACGGTCCATTAGGCCCCGGCTACTTCGTGGGACAGAGCTCTCGAGAATGAGCCTCCTTCTATATATAGGACCCTCTTGGGAAAGGGGGAGATAAGTTTTTCCAAACGTTGATACTAGTTGCTTTGAGTTCATTTTTCCTCTACCAGCTAAGTTCTGTCTTGAGCGTCGGAGGGGCCATGCTGAGATCTCTCTCGGCACCCTTAACCGATTACTCACTCGCATCTCATTTCTCGGCCACATCATTCTCGCTTCACACGGTGGTATTGATCTTCCATAATCACCAACGATTACGGGTTATGCACCTCTCCGCCAAAGCGTCTACGATGCGGCCATACGCTCGACACCTCGCCATCACGGCCTCACGGCATCATAATTGGCGCCGTCTGGGAACTAAAATAAAACGCTGAGGCAAAGATGGCGTACCAAGGAGCGACCGGTAATCACAACCTCGCGGGCGAAAGCTTAACGAGGGAAAGCATCATGACGCTTGTCAAGACAACCATGGAAGACGTCCTACGTGACCTCATCCCTCGGGGAAATCCCCCACTGACAACCCCTTCTAGCCCAGTATAGGGCCCTACTCCGGCCGTGCGCTTTACTCCAACTACTCCCGATTGACTCCCACCGCTGGCCATCATCCGAGCCATCCTCTACCGCCGCCCTCACGATCCTGGGAGACGCCTATATGCACCATCCGAGAAGGATCCCAAAAGGGAAGACTCGCATCGATCAATCCCCCTCGCCCCAAAGATGATAGCGAGTAATGCCCAAGTCCTTCGTGCCACCGCATAGGGGGAATATAATGGCTCGGCTGATCCAGAAGAATATGTGGGAAGGTTTAGAAAGGCGGCAGTAATCCATAATTACTCGGATGAAGCGAAATGTAAGGTCGTCTCTCTAATCTAATCGGCCCCGCAGACAAAGGTGGTTTGACCGACCGCCACAATGGTCCATTCATTCTTTCCAAGAACTGTCCTTACTATTCCTACAAAGATTTGCTAGTAGTAAACGGTATCGACGGATAGCCCAGTACCTCATGACCATGAAACAGGAACGGGGGGAATCTTTAAGGGGCTATTTGCACCGTTTCAATCGAATAGTCGTGGACGTGCCGGACGCCTCGCCAAATACATGGACGCTTCTCTCATGGCTCGTGCGGGGATTTCTCCAAATCCCTAATGAAGAGGCCTCCTCCTCACTTTGAAGCCTTGGCACGCGTGAGCGAAGCATACATCAACTTAGAAGAAGCTGAGAAGGCAGCTGACGGACAACATCGATTGGAGCGGCCCAAACCCCAAAAAAGCATCCAGAAAGTCCCTCCGCCTTTTCAATCATCTGGGGCTCCTGTTTACCCTCCACGGCTTAGGAAGGATAGGACCATTCATACTGTTCGAGAACTGCCGGCCACACCGCAGGAACGAGGTCCTTTCTGCGCCTTTCATCAAGTATACGGTCACTCAACCCGGGAGTGTCGCGTTCTAGCTAATGAGATCAGGCAAGTAATAAAGGAACAGCAGGGCGAGGCCTCTCGCGACGGGCGATCAGAATCACGAGAGTTTGCCCGATGAAATCCAGCTAGAAGGGCCCCTCAGCCCATTCCCGAACAGCAGAGGCCGGTTCAGGTTCCCCGAAGGTCGCAGGACACTCCAGGGGAGAACTTCCCCTCCCCCCACTCACCTCAACCGCTCAACCCTCCGCATCGGGGGACGATCAACATGATGTTAGGACCCTTGGAATGGCTAGAGGGGGGGTGAATAGCGTAGATGAAATTCTTTCGCGTTCGTGTCTACAATTTCGTTAGTGCGCAGCGGAAATAGAAATAATAAAAGCGATAACGAAATAGACAACAAGCTAACACAATGATATAACGTGGTTCGGAACCGCACGGTTCCTACTCCACGGATCGAGCTCTAAAGAGCTCTAGTGATGCACACGCACTCACTAATGATAAACACTCCTTCTCGACACAAGTCGGAGGCGGAGAAACCCCTTACAATAGATCTTACAACAGTAAGAACGAAATACAAGCAATATATAATGTAAATATGAAATACAAGTAAAGAAAAGACTTTACAACACTTGTTTTGATTGCTTGAATGCTTGGTTGCTTGCTTGCACTTGGAGACCTGATTTGCACCAACAAATCGCCCCAATAGCCCTCAAGAACCAGTTGCTTTTTCCTCCATCACGAGCTCCATATATGGCCGGAAAAAGTCTATCGATCGATCGATCGGGACAATCGGTCGGCCGATACCACCTATTGTCGTGAGACAACGGCTAGTTCCACGCTGGATAAGTCCAACGGAACTACCATCAGTCGACTGATGGAGTCCTCACTCGACCAGTCGAGTCTCGACTCCATTCGTCGCGAATTTTCGAGCACCGATCGGTGATCACACGATCGATCGCCGATCCATCAGTCGACTGCCAACCTATGGCAATCGACTGCTAGGCCATAACCCGCAGTCAAACCCTAGTTGACTCAGTCCAGTCGACTGCCATATGGCACCAGTCGACTGGCACACCTCAAACATGAGATTTTAACTCAAGTATGGTTCCCCCATACTTGCTAGACCACCCTTAGCCTAGACCTAAGCCTTCTAGTCACCTCCATCAGCCTCATGCCTCTCGGATCCCTCCAAGTCATCCATGACTTGTTCATCCATCGCGCTAGCCTTCAGGCGCTTCCGTCGGCTATGTCATGCTAACGGTGTCTACATCGCCAAGGCATATTGGACTTACACCGCCAAGACTCCGCTTGGACTTTACGCCGTCAACCATTGGACTTGTGCTGCCAAGACTACCGCTTGGACTTTACGCCGCCAATATTAAACCCCTTGGACTTCAAATGCTAACCCATGTTAGACTTTCCATGCCAAGACCATGCTTGGACTTTCCTTGCCAACTCATGTTGGACTTTCCATTTGCCAAGACTCATGCTTGGACTTTCCTTGCCAACACATGTTGGACTTTCCATTTGCCAAGTACTCAGGACTTGGACTTTCCCAACTGCCAAGTGTCCAACTTGGACTTTCCATGACAATTATATTGTCATATATTTTTGTCGAAACATCAAAACACATCAAAACATCACTCGAGCCAAACTCGAGTCCTGGTCAATCGTGACCTGGGCCGATTGCACCAACAATCTCCCCCTTTTTGATGTTTGACAAAAACCAAACAAATAATTGAGTTAGAATACTAACTCAAATCCTTTACCAATTATCCCAAATGTTCTCCCCCAAACATTCTTCCCCTTTTTGACTAACATCAAAAAGGTTTTCTCTCTAAGGAGGTCAACGTCTCATGTCCCAATGAGATCTTACAATCTCCCCCTTGATCCAAAAATACCTAGGATGTCTACCATCTTCCTAGTGATAAGTCTCATATCACTCAAGAGAGGCAATCCTATTCACTCTCCCAATTTCCAAATTGGGTTTCTAAAAATCCATCAATTTCCCAAATTGATAACATTCTCCCCTTCAAGGAGAAAAACACATCCATCATCCCAAAATGGATATCTCCCCCTAAAGGCTTGCTCCCCCTTGACCATTGCACCAACAATGTCCTTGGGAAGTCCCTAAGCCAATAGGAACTTTAAACCGTCAAAACTAAGGTTAGAAATTCAACATTGAACTTTCCACACCTTAGAATTGATACAAACCCTAAACAACTCTCCTAATCCATATCCAATAGATTTTCACCCTTTATAATGCTTCCCAAAGCATATCCTAGGGTTAGGAGTGGTTAGGGATCATAACCGTAGCTAAAATCGGGTTAAATAACTTTTGGTTACCCCGAAATCAAGTTATCGATCGACTACATACGATCGTGATGTGTCTATCACCGATCGCACGGCAAACAACAATGAGTGATAAAGCTCGCAATGAGTCAACGCTGCCATTGATCAGAGTAGAATAATCGATAATCAAAACTCGATTTTCGTAAATCAGAAATGAGTTTTGAAAAATCATAACTAATTATACGTATAACGAAAAATCACGAAATTAGATACGTATAATACTTATGACTAATACAATGGGTGAAAAATGTTTGAAAATTATTTTACCTATTAAATAGTGACATTGGTACAAAGTTCAAAAACATTGAAATTTTCAATGTTTTGGCCCTACTTTGTATCAACTTCATCAATGGTGATTGCTATCAAAAGATAGACTTCACCAAGGTTTTTCAAAATGATTTTAAAATGTTTTCAAAACCTTATCTTGGACCATAATTTATTGGCTAAATATACATAGCTTGTATATTAGCTTTCCTTATGATTCTTGGTGATAATTAAAATAAGTTTAAGTTCATCTAGATGCACTACCGATGCACCTTGAACCTAACCTATTATCCTAGCATCTCACATGTATTTAGGGTGTATACATACACATACATGTCAATTAGATGTGAGATGTGGGTTTTGTTCTCCCTAATCTAGGGTTTCATGCATTTTCCTAAGGCAACTCTACTTGATTCCCTTATAAATGGGACTCCAAGTCATGCCATAGTCCTTAAATCAATTTTAATCAAAATATCTTAAATGCACGAGTGATTATGGCATTAGAGATGATATAGATAAACACATGCTCATAATCATGATGTCATGGCATAATATGAAATCTAAGAACACATGACATTTACATTAATCCTAAACAATGTCATGACATGGTATATGATAGCAATATAATTATATAAATATTCATTCATACACACAAGATTTTTTCAGAAGCAAAGATTTCATTTAACTTAAAATTTGTCTTTTACATTCAAAATGGAGATTGGCTATGCTCAATCTCACTACAAAAATGACAACAAAAAAAAATCTAATATCCTCTAATCGTCCGCAGGAGGTGGCGGCGGAGGAGGCTGCTGACTCAGAGTCCAGGCCCGCATCATCTCTAGCATATCGAGCTGATGTCGCCGCCCATCTCGACTCTCCATCCTATCGAGCCGCTGAAGGATGCTCGGCTGCCAAGATCTCGGCGCCTAGAGTCCACCTGGCACGATAATCTCGAAATCTAGACTCCGGTAGCCACGGTGATGGACTACCACCGATGTGTCTGCCGGCATCTGGTCATCCTCATCAGTGGACTCTGCATCCTCGTGGTCCTCTGTCGCCTCTCTGGGTGGCGGAGGAGGCTGTCTGTGCGCCCTGGGTGGTGGTCGTGGCGCCAACTCCATCTGTCCAGCGCCCATCCGTAGCTTCGCTAATGAGAAGTTACGAACTGATATACAGTCGTACACCTCCGATAGCTGTCGCAGAGAGCCCCTATGGATGTTGATGCCTACGGAGTCGAGCCATGCTGTGATGATATGACCAAATGGCATATGCACTTTCCTTATGCAGGAAGTGAAATGCACAATGCAAAGGGAAAATGTTCAATGCAAAGTTTATGTCTAACTGATGACGCATGACATATAGAAGAAAGAGATGAGGAGGCCGAATCTTGGCCAGACCCCGAGTGACAATGGGCAGAAAACACCCAACAATGACCTTGTAAAGGACATTGTCAGGTGCAGATAACTCGGTGATAGGAAATAGATTCTGGGCCAGTGGACGAGGATAACCAAAAATATGCTCATGCATGGACTCCATAGAGATGTGGGCAAAAGGCTCAGGTAGAGGAAAGTCCATGGTAGGGTAAAAGATAAAGGTGTCGTCTGAAGGCCTACACTCGAGAAACTCCTGCAGTATCGCAGGAGTGAACTCTAACTCGCGTTTTGCAACGCGAGTAGTGTATGTAGGGCCGTCATCCACCTTTTTAAGGTTTTGATAGAATTCCTTAATAAGGTCATCATTGATTGGATGCGTGCACAAGACGATTTTCATCAAATTGTAGTATGCAATTAGTTCCATGACGTCACTACAATGCCTATTGAAAAAATTCCTATCGATGTACCTAACCAACATAGGTTGGTACAACCGAGATTCACTCTCGGATGGATCATTCCTATGGGCTCTCCTATTATGAATGTAATGTGATGATATGCAATGCAATGGCAACAATACGCGATTAGATAAACCTACATTGTAATGGAAATAAAAATTAGGGCTCGGAAAGAAAAATCGTTACTTAGGCGCCATGTGTGTGCCGGAGGGAAGACTCAAAAGTTGCTGAGGATCGCCGGAAAAGTCGCCGGAAAGCTTCAGCCGCCAGAACCCTAAACGGAACAAGAGCAATAAACCCTAAATCGTATGAACTAGGTCTCCAAGATAGGTCAAAAATGGAAGAGGAGCGACATGCTTATCAAACCTAGGACTTTGGAAGGTTGGCACGCCGGAAAAGCTGGTCGGAGAGGGAGACGACGATCGGAGACCGAAGGAGGAAGAAAGCTTTCGTCGCGTGAAACGCCGAACCCTAGCGGTTCGCGTTTTAAAAACACGATTCAGTCGACTGATGTGGAGCATCAGTCGACTGATGGCGGTTTATTACCGGTTTTACCGAGCCGGCAGTCGACTGATCCGGCTCGGCAATCGACTGCCGAACCTTCTGTAACGTGCTACAGTAGCATCAGTCGACTGATGTGCACATCACTCGACTGTTCGTCGAGCACTCGACTGATGGCCTTCGGCCTCGGTGAACAGTATCATCAGTCGACTGATGGACCTCATCAGTCGACTGATGTTCGATCAGTCGAGTCATGGAGCTAGCACTCGACTGATGGTCGTATCGTATCGCGCTACAGTGTTATCAGTCGACTGATAACTGTATCAGTCGACTGATGTCTGATTTCCAGTTCTGAAAATCTGAAAATCTCGATTTTATCATCTTAATTATTCCATTTTATCACGTTAGATCTTGTATTTCGAATGTATTGATGTTATACTTTTATTTATGTATTTGTTAATGTATTTTAATGTTTTATCTCATTTTTGCAAACATTAACATTCAATGATTTCCAAAACCTAACATCTCACCCTTTCTAAGTGTTGAAATACACAATCAAGGTAAAAGACTTATTTTGTGAGATGTAATCTATCCTAGACATTCCTTCCATGCAAACATATGGTAAAACATATGAAGCATGGTGAATACAAGACATGAAGTTGTGTGGCACTTGAGTATCACTCTAGATATTACCTTTACATCTTAACCACACATTTCTTGATACATGACCTTCCCAAGTGTGTCAATAATCAAAGGTACACACTATGACCTCTAAATCTAGATCGTGTCAATTTTATTGATTTTCATGTTTTCAAGATATATATTGACACAACCTAAAATTCTTTGAGATTAAGACTCAAGGATATTTCCAAAGTAACCATAACCTTGAAAGTAACCTTAAAGTGCCACCTTTATTGTGGTTGAGTTAACTACCCATCCAATCAAGGTTGGCACACCCTAAACTCATCTTAGCGTGAATCAATCACGCTCTTAGGAACCCAAAATCGATTTGAGCTCCTAGGGTTAATTAGATATTCCTTAGGGATAACCTCCCTAGATACCTTCCTAATGACCTTCCTAGGCTTATTAGCCTTGGTCATTTGGGTCTTACCTAGGTTGACTCTAGGGGTAACTCCCCTTGCAACCTTCTTAGTGGCCATCCTAGGTTTCTTCGAAACCATGGCCAATAGGCACAAATCTTGGTCAACTCTAGGAATGACTTCCCCATTGACCTTGGTCTTCCTAGACCTAGTTAGTGTCCCATAGTCAAACGGAACACTATGGTAAGTCACCTTGGACTTAGGTTTGTGACCCAAACCATTCTTGCCCTTGGTTGACTTTTGACTCTTAGATCCTAGAAGTTGATTTTGACTTCTTGACCTAAGAGTTTGACAATTTGACCCTTGCATTTGATTTTGCATAATGTTGAGGGTCTTTTCAAGTTTTTCAAGCCTTGACCTCAAGGCTTGATTTTCCTTTTCTAATATCTCAATTTTTGATTTTTCATTTTCTCTTGAGATATTTCTATTTCTAGGCATATGTCTAGATTCCTTAACATTATAGCCTAGATGTTCTCCTATTTTCTTAATGCTTTCCTTAGGTAATATATTTTTAGGGATATTAGTCCCAAATTTCTCCTTATTCTTAAGGTGAACATTCTTAGCTCCTAAACAAATATGTTTGTTACTTCTAGCATGCTCTTTATGATACATACCAAAATAGCTAAAATTAGTTCTAGCATGCTTCTTAATATTTAAATTAGACGGAGCATTATTTAAATATACCTTAAGGTTTGCCTTAGTGGCTCCCCCTACTTGTGATGCTCCTTCTTGCCCTTTCTTCTTTCCCCTTGGGCATTGACTCCGGTAATGACCCTGTAGTCGACATTTGAAGCAAATGACATGCTCCTTGCTCTTTTGTCTTGGAGAACCAGCGTCCGTTGACTTTTGTTGACTTTTAGGCGCCGGAGGAGGTTTCTTGATCCTCTTTGGACATTTGCTCTTGTAATGCCCATACTCCCTACACTCAAAGCACATAATATGATTTTTATTTGAAAATAAAGTGTTTGAGTTACCTAGGGTGGTGGTAGGTGCCGGAGTTGAATTTTGAGCTTCCTCATCTTGATCGGATGTTGAGAGCTCTTCTTGAGGTTGCTCCGGTGTAGAGGATGGTCTCTCCTCCTCAATCCTAGAAGTAGATGCTTCTTCCATCTCTTCTACTTCTTCTTTCTCCGATTCGGAAGTTGACTCCATCTCAACTTCCGATTCCTCACTTTCACTTGAGGATGAACTCTCCTCATGGTATCTTGCCAATTTTCTCCATAGCTCCTTGGCATACATGTAATCCCCTAACTTGCACAAAACATCATTAGGGATTAAATCTTCCAAAAGTTTCGTTACCTTAACTTCGGTCTTGAGCTTTTGGCGTTGCTCTTGGGTCCACTTTTTCAATTTTAGGACATTCCCCTTCTTATTCCTAGGGGGTTCAAGACCTTCAATGAGGATGAACCAATTCTCTATGTTCATCATCAAGAATGTTTCCATTCTTGCTCTCCATGCCGGAAAATCTTCTGGATCATATGGAGGTGGAGTGTTGATTTCCCATCCAAGCTTGTCTTGGAATTCCATCTTCACCTTCTAGCCTTTCACCTTAGCTCCCGGTTGTTAATCCGTAGAAGAGCCCCGGGCTCTGATACCACTTGTTAGGACCCTTGGAATGGCTAGAGGGGGGTGAATAGCGTAGATGAAATTCGTTAGTCTTGCAGTGAAATAGAAATAATAAAAGCGATAACGAAATAGACAACAAGCTAACACAATGATATAACGTGGTTCGGAACCGCACGGTTCCTACTCCACGGATCGAGCTCTAAAGAGCCCTAGTGATGCACACGCACTCACTAATGATAAACACTCATTCTCGACACAAGTCGGAGGCGGAGAAACCCCTTACAATAGATCTTACAACAGTAAGAACGAAATACAAGCAATATACAATGTAAATATGAAATACAAGTAAAGAAAAGACTTTACAACACTTGTTTTGATTGCTTGAATGCTTGGTTGCTTGCTTGCACTTGGAGACCTGATTTGCACCAACAAATCGCCCCAATAGCCCTCAAGAACCAGTTGCTTTTTCCTCCATCACGAGCTTCATATATAGCTTCAACCTGTGCTGGAAAAAGTCTATCGGTCGACTGATCGGGACAATCAGTCGACTGATGCCACTGTTGTCGTGAGACAATGGCTAGTTCCACGTTGGATAAGTCCAACGGAACTACCATCAGTCGACTGATTGTGACCATCAGTCGACTGATGGAGTCCTCACTCGACCAGTCGAGTCTCGACTCCATTCTGTGGCCGAATTCTCGAGCACCAGTCGACTGATTACGATCGGTCAATGATCGCCGATCCATCACCGATCGCTAACCTATGACAAATCATCGCTAGGCCATAACCCGCAGTCAAACCCTAGTTGACTCGGTCCAGTCGACTGCCACATGGCACCAGTCGACTGGCACACCTCAAACATGAGATTTTAACTCAAGTATGGTTCCCCCATACTTGCTAGACCACCCTTAGCCTAGACCTAAGCCTTCTAGTCACCTCCATCAGCCTCACGCCTCTCGGATCCCTCCAAGTCATCCATGACTTGTTCATCCATCGCGCTAGCCTTCAGGCGCTTCCGTCGGCTATGTCATGCTAACGGTGTCTACACCGCCAAGGCACATTGGACTTACGCCGCCAAGACTCCGCTTGGACTTTACGCCGTCAACCATTGGACTTGTGCTGCCAAGACTACCGCTTGGACTTTACGCCGCCAATATTAAACCCCTTGGACTTCAAATGCTAACCCATGTTAGACTTTCCATGCCAAGACCATGCTTGGACTTTCCTTGCCAACTCATGTTGGACTTTCCATTTGCCAAGACCCATGCTTGGACTTTCCATTTGCCAAGTACTCAAGACTTGGACTTTCCCAACTGCCAAGTGTCCAACTTGGACTTTCCATGACAATTATATTGTCATATGTTTTTGTCGAAACATCAAAACACATCAAAACATCACTCGAGCCAAACTCGAGTCCTGGTCAATCGTGACCTGGGCCGATTGCACCAACACATGATCGCCGGAGGAGCTACTGATGGGGACTCGAATCGGGCCAGGAAAGCTCATGGCCGACGACTAGAAAACATGCAAGTAAGCATCAACCCGACCCTCACGGATAAACCATCAATCAGGTTTGGCCCTGAAGATTTGCAGGGAATAGTTACTCCTCATGACGACGCCTTGGTGATAACAGCTACAGTGGCCAATTACGACGTAGCTCGGATCTTCATTGACACAGGTAGTTCAGCTAACATATTGTTTAAAGATACCTTTGACCGTATGCAGCTGGAAACCACATGGCTCCAACCAATGAATACCGCGCTGTATGGCTTCTCGGGGCACGAAGTCACTCCGCTCGGCCGGATCAACCTCCCTCTTTCCTTAGGAGAAGAGTCATCTCGCCGGACGCGGACAGTCACTTTTACCGTGGTGAACGCAGTTTCAACTTACAACATCATTTTGGGAAGGCCCGCCCTACATGCCTTTGAAGCTGCTGTCTCCACTTATCATCAGAAAATCAAATTTCCCGTAGGCAACCAGATAGGGGAAGTAGCCAGAGATCAAATGGCTGCTCGAAAGTGCTATGTGGAGGAGGTTCGTACAGGACCCAGGAAAAGTCAAAAGACAGAGAACGCCCACGTATACACTCTGAGAGAAGGCTCGCCAATAGAAGATGAGAAAGAAGAAATACAAGTATGGCCAAATCGGCCCGAGCGGGTCCTTCGGATAGCTGCAGACCTTCCGGATGATTTGAAGCAGAAGATGAAGGATTGCCTGATCAGCAACATAGACGTCTTCTCTTGGCCGGATGAACAATATCAGGGCATCCCTCGAACAGTCATGGAGCATAAGCTAAGTATCTTTCCAGGGTCTCGGCCCATTCGGCAAAAAAGAAGACATTTTGGACCAGAAAAAGACCAAATCATCCGGGCCGAGGTGCAGAAACTTCTGCAAGTCGGATACATCCGAGAAGTACAATTCCCGGAGTGGCTGGCTAATGTAATCGTACCGGGAGGAGGAAAGTGGAGGGTCTGTATAGATTTTAGGGATCTTAATAAAGCATGTCCTAAAGATTGCTACCCTCTGCCTCGAATAGACCAGGTGGTAGACTCCACTGCTGGATGTGAATTAATTTGCATGCTAGATGCCCACCAGGGATACCATCAGATTCCGCTCGCCTTAGAGGATCAAGAAAAAGTTAGTTTCATCACTGCTGACGGGACCTTCTGTTATAAGGTCATGCCGTTTGGTTTAAAGAATGTCGGAGCCACCTATCAAAGGATGATGAATAAAGTATTCCGGCCACAAATAGGTCGAAACCTAGAGGTATATGTCGATGACATCCTTATCAAAACTGTCAAAGCCGAAGACATAATCTCGTACATAAAGGAAACATTTGGCACCTTGCGACATTATGGGATTCGGCTTAATCCAAGCAAGTGCATATTCGGAGTCCGCGGAGGCAAATTCCTCGGGTACATTGTTACCGAGCGAGGCATTGAAGTCAACCCCGAAAAAGTCCAAGTCTTACAGAACATAGCTTCCCCTCACAGTATCAAGGAAGCACAAAGATTGTTGGGCCGAATAACAACCCTCTCAAGATTCATCCTTAAGTCGACAGAGCGAACCCTCCCTTTCTTCAAGATACTTCGCAAGTCGACTCGATTTTCATGGGATGATAAATGCGAGCAGGCCCTTGCAGAATTAAAGCAATATATAGCCGGCTTGCCCATATTGGCCAAGCCGATCCCTGGAGAAGAGCTTCAGTTATACCTGGCTTCCTCAGAGGAGGCTGTAGCTTCCGTATTGCTTCGTCAAGAAGAAGGTAAACAACTTCCCATTTACTTTGTCAGTCATTTATTAAAGGGCGCTGAAAGCAGGTACACAACTCTGGAAAAGTTAGCTTTGGCCTTGCTTATAACGGCTCGGAAGCTCCGATCCTATTTTCTATCTCATCCGGTCACAGTCTTAACCAACAGTGGCATCGGAAGGATAATAAACAATCCGGAAGCATCCACCCGTCTGGTCAAGTGGATCACTGAATTAGCTGAATATGATATCCAGTATCAACCCCGTCCAACTCTTAAAGCGCAAGTATTGGCGGATTTCTTGGCGGAGACATCCGGAGTAGAGAAGAATGAAGAATGGAAAATATATGTGGATGGCTCGGCAACCAAACAAGGCAGTGGGGTGGGACTACTACTAATATCCCCCCAAGGGGATGCTATCCGGATAGCGGTGCAGCTCAACTTCCGGGCTTCTAACAATGAAGCCGAATATGAGGCCTTGTTAGCAGGGATGCAAGCCGCCCGTCATCTGGGGGCTGCTCGGATCTCCTTGCATTCCGACTCTCAGTTAGCCGTTGAACAGCTCAGGGGATCGTTCGACATCAATAACCCAAGATTGAAACGGTACAAACAAGCTTATCAAAGATTAGCCGCGGAGTTTCAAGAGGTAGTTCTACACAAAATACCCAGAGCATACAACCAGAAAGCCGATGAATTAACCCGTATGGCTAGTACCCTCGCTGCATGGAGCCTGGAAGACTCCATAGCCGAGGTGCAGCTCATCTCCAGCATAAACCAAGAACCACTGGTATCTCACAGCTCAGCAGATTGGAGGAAGCCCTTGATTGATTACCTCCAGAGCCGGGTACTACCTGAGGACCTGGCAGAGGCCCGAGTAGTTAAAAGAAGAAGCACTCAGTTCGTCTTAATAGGGGACACGTTGTACAAACGATCTTTTGCTCGGCCCTTACTCAAATGCCTCGGCCGGGAGGAAGCAGAGTATGTTATGCGGGAAATACATGAAGGCTGTTGTGGAAATAACGCGGGGGGATCTCTCTCGCAAGAAAAATCTTATTGGCCGGCTATTTTTGGCCCACTCTGCAGAAAGATGCCTCACATTGTGTGCAAGTATGCCTTAGCTGTCGGAAGCATCAAAATTTCTCTGGTTTACTGAACTATTGAAGGCCTCTGTTGTCTCTTGTCCGTTCGACCAATGGGGGATGGACATAGTGGGTCCACTACCTACAGGGCCAAATCAGAAGAAATTCTTGTTAGTAGCTGTGGACTATTTCTCAAAATGGGTAGAAGCAGAGCCGCTGGCTAAGATAACGGAAGAAGCCGTATTAAAATTTCTTTGGAAGAATATAGTATGTCGATTCGGCATCCCCAGGAAGCTGGTCTCCGACAACGGGCGACAGTTTCAAGGCCGAAAGTTGAAAGATTGGTGTCAGCAGCTGGAGATCCGGCAAGTCTACACCTCGGTAGCTTATCCGCAGAGCAACGGACAAGCCGAAGTCACCAACCGAGAGCTGATTCGAGGACTGAAGACCAAACTCGATCACACGGAAGGAAGCTGGGTGGATGAGCTACCTGGTATCTTGTGGGCCTACAGAACTACCCCCAAGGACAGTACTGGCCTCACTCCGTTCCATCTAGTCTATGGGGCTGAGGCACTCGTTCCGGTAGAAATTGGCGAGAGATCTCCCCGAGTATCTGCTTACACACATTCCGAGGAAGCCAACCCAGAAAAGAGATTAGTCGAGCTGGACTTGGTGTCTGAGGCCAGAGAACAGGCAGCCAGCCGGATGCAAGCCTTCCGGAGGAAAATGACCCAAGCTTACAACAAAAAAATAGTACCTCGCTCTTTTCAGCCGGGAGATTTTGTATGGAAAAAAGTCCAACCAGCCGTGGAGGTCCGTAAATTATCACCCCGATGGGAAGGCCTGTATAAGGTCATCAAGAAACTCAGCTCAGGCGCTTATTACCTCCAGGATAGGGAAGGAAAGGAACTCGGCCGGCCTTGGAATGCTTTCCATTTGCGGCCTTATTATGCTTGACAGACTCCTGTGTAACAAGGTGTCTTATAATGAAAGTTCCACGAGATCTCTTTTCCAGGAAAATTACGGCCATTCTCCTTGGGTATCGCTTCTCAGCTGGTCCCAAGTATCTTCAATACGGCCATCTTCCTTGGGTATCGCTTCTCAGCTGGTCCCAAGTATCTTCAATACGGCCATCTTCCTTGGGTATCGCTTCTCAGCTGGTCCCAAGTGTTTTCAATACGGCCCCATATTCTCAATACGGCCATCTTCCTTGGGTATCGCTTCTCAGCTGGTCCCACAAGTATTTTCAATACGGCCAAGTATCTTCAATACGACCATCTTCCTTGGGTATCGCTTCTCAGCTGGTCCCAAGTGTTTTCAATATAACCACATATTCTCAATACGGCCATCTTCCTTGGGTATCGCTCCTCAGCTGGTCCCAAGTATTCTCAATACGACATCTTCCTTGGGTATCACTTCTCAGCTGGCCCCAAGTATCTTCAATACGGCCATCTTTTTTGGGTATCGCTTCTCAGCTGGTCCCAAGTATCTTCAATACGACCATCTTCCTTGGGTATCGCTTCTCAGCTGGTCCCAAGTATTTTCAATACGGCCAAGTATCTTCAATACGGCCATCTTCCTTGGGTATCGCTTCTCAGCTGGTCCCAAGTGTTTTCAATACGGCCCCATATTCTCAATACGACCATCTTCCTTGGGTATCGCTTCTCAGCTGGTCCCAAGTATCTTCAATGCGGGCATCTTCGGTGGGTATCGCTCCTCAGCTGGTGCCAAGTATCTTCAATACGGTCATCTTCCTTGGGTATCGCTTCTCGGCTGGTCCCAAGTGTTTTTAATACGGCTATTCTCTATGGGTGTCACGGATGTTTCCTTGGAGCTGCCTATCAATGGTAACCGAGGTTTCGAGTATTCGACTATGTCCCACATATCGTTAAAGGCAGTACACTTGGCTCCCAAGTCCTCCGGTTAGTAACTCATTTCGGTTAGTTTCTTATTATACGAAGTACACTCGATGCTATATTACAAGAACAATTAGAGATTACTAGATTTTATATCAAAAAGATGGACATTTCTGCTTAAAAAAGGCCGCTAGGGCTACAAAATTCCTTAGTTACAAAAGACTGCAAAAAGTAACCGACTAGACTAGACCTACACTACTGAGGAGGACCCCCTAAAGCCGAATCCGGTGTCTCGTCGACAAGACATTGCAAGTCCAAGAAGTCGGCGGAGACCCCCTCGGGTGGGTACCCGACCTCCTTGAAGTGCCGGATAGCCCCCTCGTAGCCTATCTCTAGGAGGTCTAGAGTACGACCTCCTAGGATGTCCGCAAATTCTTCCGAAGCAAGGAAGGTTTTCTTCCGCTTCTCCCACCGGCCTTCCTCGCCCGACTGGTAAGAAATGAGCTCCTCTCTGGCCTTCTCGGCTCGATCCGACAGCTCGTCCCGTCGTTTGGCCTCTTGTTCTGCCTGGGCAGCTCGAGCCTGTTCGGCTTGCAAGACTCGAGCCTCTGCCTCTTGGGCTCTGGTCTTGTACTCCGCCGCCTCTGCGGCCCTCGCCTCTAGTTAGGCCCCCTGGAGTCTCATCTCCTGTGCCTTTAGCCGGAGATCATCTTCAAAACGAGCAGCCCGGGCTTGAAAGATAGCCGCCTCGGACTGAGCTAAGCCAAGCTTCGTTTCTTTGTCTCGGAGTTGGGTCTTCAGGCCGACCATCTGAGCCCGCATTTGATGGAAGGTTGCCGTCATGGGGGGTATCCGAGCCATCAACTCCAGATGATACCCCCAGAACTGCGAAAAAGATGAGTCGAATTAGCAGGACTTACCGACGAGAAAATCAGAAGAATAGCGAGGAGTAAATTACCTTGGTGAGATAAATATTCATCTCGTCGCTGATCGCCACGATGGATTTCCCTTTAACGGAGTCACCCACAGCCTCCAGGATCTCTCGGAGAAAGCTCCCGGATGGTTGTCCACCGCTGCGTCACGGACACTTGAGCGGGGGGCTGGGACCACGGCCGAGGGAGGTTCCTCTGGTACCGAGGTGTCATTCGGCTGCTCCTGTGGGGGCTCTGGGGGGTCTAACCCCGTGCCACTGGGTCCTTCTCCACTCGGACCCGCCGGATGACGAGGGCTTGGAGATGGAGAAGGACGGGGAGACGATCGCTGGGAGGAGCTCCCCTCGGCAGAAGAGAGCACTAGTCGGCTCCTCTTGCGTTGCCTTTGCTGTCCTTCCGAATCCCCGGAGTTAATTACCTCGGCCACCATAGAAGGTCGAGGCAGAGGGGGGACTTCGGAATCTTCCCCTTCGGGTGCTTCGGATGGAGCATCCTCAGGAGGAATGACCTGCGCCCTTCGCCACTTCAACTTCTTACTGATAGAAGCCCGAATCATGACTTCAGCTGTTAAGAAGGAAAGAAACGAGTTAGAAAAATTAATGATAATAATAAGAGAAAAGAGGGAAGCCAGAGAAATTCTTTACCTAAGGAGCCACTCAGCTCGGCTTCTATTGGGCTTATATCAAAATGATGTAAAAGTCCTTCCTCCAGCAAGACGTTCACATCGAACCTCAGGCCGAGTAGAACTGAGGTCATCTCTTGATAAGTTTTGGACTTTCGGAACGACCGAATGGAAGGAGAGGGGGGCAACTCGAGTTGTCATCCAGTGGGCCATAGGAAAAGGGATTCGGGACGGACGTAAATGAATTTGGACTTCCAATACTTGTGAGAGGTAATCAAGTTCGACAAGAATTTCACTTCTTGTCGAGCCGAGAAGAAGAAGACGCCGGCTTCTTTCTTCTTGGGGAAAAAACAGGAATGGAAGGCTTCGACAGAAAGAGGGAGGTGATAAAATAGGAAGATAATAATAAAGCCGTTGATAATACTAAAGGCGTTAGGAGCTAGTTGATTAATAGGTATCCCAAAGTATATGGATAATTCGGTGAAGAAAGGATGAAGAGGGAACCGAAGGTCGGCTGGCAATTGATCAAGAAAGAAGGTGGTAAATTCAGGAGGAGGTTCGTGAGGGCGTTGGTCCGGTTGAGGGGCTCGAAGCCGGTAGGAGTTGGGGATGTGAAAAGCAACCCGTGCCTCGGAACGAATCTCCGAGTCAACGGTGCTGCGAGTTCTCAAAAACCAGAGGTCGGTTTTTGGAGCCATGAAACGAAAACCGAAAATACAGAAAGAGGAGGAATAAAGAACTTACTAGTAGAGCGGCGCCAGGGAAGGAGAAAGGAATGGTCGAGGAACGGGGGAGGAAAGCAGCGGGCAAGAAAATGACGAAGAAGTGGGGATGAGGATTTATTTATAGCGGCAACACGACAGCCTCTTTTTCCGAGGTTTCTTCCGGAAAGCCACGTGGTGCAACCAGGAAAACCCTAGGAAGAACAGAATGATCGTCATCGGATCATCGCATTAATGGACATTGATGAATGTGTCCAAAAGCAAGATCCTCTCCGTTTCCCGAGGAGCCTTTACCATGCCTCATTAAAAGAGCAATAGGAGGGAAAATCATGGTTCGGTACGAACCAGTCTAGTCAGTCAGGCTGCGTCTGTCCTTCAACTAGACTCAAGGGGGGGGACTCATGATACCTAGTGATACCCAGGTAAGACTAAAAGACGGGATTTAAACAAACAAGATGAACCCACTGCGAATGTCCCACTTCTCTTATATATACCGGATGCCCTGCGTCTCGGCCCGTACTTCTCTTATATATACCGGACGCCTGCCCTCGCCCGGCTTTCTTATATATACCGACGCCTGCGTCTCCGACTTCTCTTATATATACCGACGCCTCGGCCACGGACGACTTCTCTTATATATATACCGGACGCCATGCGTCTCGGATCGGATTCCTCTCATATCGAGACGCCTGCGTCGGCCGATTTCCTTTATATCAGCCCCCGTGATCCCGGTAGAAGAGTTGTAGGAAGAAGGATCCATTTTATTGTAAGCTAAGGAGGAAGGTCATGTCAGCAAGTTGAAGGAGCATATTCACCTTTGAAAGGATAAATCAGCGAGGTTGGAGGAATGTCTGAGGCATTAATAGAGAATGGTCTCCCATCAACCGTGCGTCGTGTATTAATTACTGCTCTCGTCCAAAGGGCAGATTTCTGCCAAGATCTCAAGGATTAGCCGCAACATTAATTGAGACTTGTCCAACCGCACGACGCAGTGTAATTGGCAGACTCACGCCACGGATACACTACCCAAGTAACAATGATTATAATCAGACGGCCATTAGGCCTCCGGCCACTGGTGGACAGAGTTCTCGAGAACGTAGCCCCCTTCTATATATGCACCTCTTGGGAAAGGGGAGGTAAGTTTTCCAAACGCTGATACTAGTTGTTTGAGTTCATTTTTCCTCTACCACCTAAGTTCTCGCCTTGAGCGTGAGGGGCGAGATCTCTCTCCGCTCTTAACCGATTGCATATCGCAGACTCTCCATTCGGCTCGGCCCACATCATTCTGCTCGGCTACCTGGCGGTATTGATCTTCCATAATCAGTTCAACGATTACGGGTTGCGCATCTCTCCGCCAAAGCGTCTACAGTTGCCGATTTGCATTGCCTGGACACCTCGCCATCACGGTCTCGCCGGGCATCAGAAAGATTAATCAAGTGAAAGAAAATATTTTTCCTCGTGCGTTGCATAGTTCATGTTTGATGATAATTTAAGCTGATTATTGTGACAATTATTCAACTCGCGAGCTAGCTGTTGCAATCGGAGTGCGACATGAAGTCCGTCGATGGGTAGCTTCGGTTCCATCTACGCCAATTCCTTGGCAATGGTGAAGCCTCCGTCCACCAGCAGATTGACGCCGCTCACATACCTGGACTCGTCGCCGGCGAGGTACGCCACCGCCTCCGCCACGTCCTGCGCTTCCAGCCTCACCCCTTTCAAGTTGGCCGACCTCTCAAATAGGGCCCCGACCCCTTCCTTGTCTAAGTCAAACGCTGCCACCGTCATCGGCGTTGCCACCCCGTACGGCGACACGCAGTTGACCCGAACGCCGTGCCTGCCCAGCTCGGCCGCCGCGCTCCTCATTAGCCCCACCACCGCGTGCTTCGAGCACGTGTATGCGTGCGGGACCATTCCGGCCGCAATAGTCGACGCGGTGCTCCCCGTGATCACGATGCTCCCCCGCCTCGCCGGCGTCATCACCCGCGCCGCGTGCTTGGTGGCCAGGAACGCCCCCATCACGTTCACCGACATCAGTCGCTGGAAGTCAGCCACCTCGCAGTCGTGGAACGACATCTGCATCGGTTCCACGACTCCGGCGTTGCTGAACATGACGTCGAGCTTCCCGTGCCGGGCGACGGCGGCGTCGACGGCGCTTGCCACCTCGGGCTCCTTGGTGACGTCGCAGTGGACGTAGGAGGCGGTGTCCGGGCCGAGTGAGTCGCACAGGGCGCGGCCTTTGTCGTCTTGGATGTCCGCGACGACTACTCGGGCGCCGAGGCGGGCGAATAGCTTGGCTGTGCACTCGCCGACGCCGGTCGCCCCGCCGGTGATCAATGCCACCTTCCCTTCGAGCCTATTTATGCAACAAAAGCAAGATTGAAGCAGGAATCTGAAGTGATCGACATGAAAATAGAAGAACGAAAGCTTTTTCTAAAGAAATCAAATGATCAGTCATGAATTGAAGAAAAATGAGGAATCAAATGGTTTGACAAACCTTTTTGCTAGAGAGGAGAGAACGAAGGAGCTTGCCATACTGCTCAACAGAGTTGTCGCAATAATGATCAGTGTGCATCTTGTTTCTGCCATTGTGCCATGTTATAGAAACTGATGCTAGCTTGAATAATTGGCCTCACGTGGATTAGTAAATAATCCTCTGCTCGTTATCCACATGATAATCCTGTTTATTTATTTATTTATTTTAATCCAACAGTACGATAGTTGAAATAGCCAAGAGGTTTTTATATATAAAAAATTATAATACGTGAAATTCAAATGACAAAAGTGATGATCGATGTTACGTTGTTATTACATAAACAACTGGTATACCGCGTGGTTAAATAATTAAAGTTAAAATGTCAATTTATCAAAATAGCATGTAAAATTTAAAATTATTCAAATAGCATAAATAGTGTATTTAATTTTTTATTTGTCTCTCCCGCCAAATAAATTTGTACCACAGTGAAAATTTTAAACCATCCAAATATGATCTTTGGAAATTGAATTTTGATCTGGCGATGATGTTAGAATTAGCCGCGTGGTGGTGTTAGAATTCTGCATTGTGATATTAGAATTAAAATTTTGTAGCATGTCAGCGTTAGAATTATAAATTCCAACATTATAGTGGTGGTGTTGAGATTCTATCATGTCTTTGAAATTTATATAAGGGATAAAAATAGAATTAAATATGCTATTTGATAAATATAAAAATACGAAGTATTGTTCGAAAAATTTTAAACTTAAATAAATAGCCAAAATTAAAACATTTGGTTCATGTTTCTCGTTGTCATAATTAAAGAACAAAACAAACAATAGCACGTGGCCGTGCTTCACATTACTGCTCTAAGTACTAAAAGAAAAAGGATTTCAAAAGTTCTGGACAACTATTTATCGATGGCGAATAAGTTCCTGTACGTTTGGCGAAAAGGATTGAAAAGGTTCATGGTGTCAAAAGGCTCTTTGAGCTTGACATCGATTATGATACAGGACTTGAAGCAGTAAAATCCTTCGACTTTTATAGCATAAGGGTCTCAACCGCATTTGGCTCAATTGTCGGGCTCAAATAGATCTTCTAAACCATCTCATTTAATAATAAAAAAATTATTGAGCAAATTAACAAAAAATAAAATCCATAAAGTTAAGGAACATCATTTTTGGGATTATATTATAGATAGATTGTATACTAATTTTTATGCAAGAAAGTCCACTCCTTGGACAGTTTAGGCCACTGGTATTTGATTTGCCAAGAACATTACTTTCCAGCAGGATAGGCTGTAGATGAACAGACTTTGGCAGGTGGCTTCCAGATCTCCAGACTTGGGTTTGTCCTTGCAATGTAGATGATGATCCGACGGTACTACTTGTCTACTTCACCAAACACGTTCTCACGTTTAAATTGCTGCAAGCGACGATGGTGCTCTAAACACTTGCTTGAGATGATGCTGTTTTCTTCCCAGCGCTGACAGGTAAAACCATGCACTCTTTCCCTCTTCAGGGCGCATTCAATCTTCTTTTCGAGTCATAATTGATCTTTTTCTTTTTTATTTGTCATTTAAAATTTTAATTTATCTTTTTAATCGATAGAAATAATCGAAAAAATTCGCTAATATAATCATCCTACTTTTTTTTTTCCCTCTTTCATCTTCTCTGATTCGACTATATCAGTAGATGGAATGACTCAATAAAATATTCATACCGAATAATTTCGTAATAAATTAGATTCGTCCATCTAACGATCCTCACCGACGGATGTGATGCGATCCAACTGACGAGAAATCAAACAGATAAATTAAGACAGAGGTACGAGTTGCATTTGTATATATAAAAAAAAAAGAAAAATGTTTTCAAGGTGCACAAAAGAATCAGCATTATTTTGCTACAGTACTCTGTGCAAGAAAGATTTTTTTTTTATTTATTGCTTTTGGATTCGATGCTTATGCCATAAGTCTTTAGCCATCTTTTATTCCTTCCATAATAAAATTTTGTCTAAATTAATACGGAGAAGTGTCGGTAGCGACTATGCTGCTTCGTTTAAATTAAATAGGAGAAAAATGAAAATTAAATTTATAAAAATACAAAATGTATAGAATAAATCCAATTCTTTTCTCTGTAAAAAAAAAGCACCCGTTTTATCCTGATAGACGACACACTATACAAGCGAACTTTTGCTCGACCTTTGCTCAAATGTCTCGACCCAAGAGAAGCGGACTATGTTATGCGTGAAATACACGAGGGTTGCTGTGGAAATCATTCTGAAGGAATTTCTCTACAAGGAAAGTCTTATTGGTTGGGTATTTTTAGCCCACAATACAACAAGATGTCTCCCATTGCGTACGAATATGTCTTAGCTGTCAGAAGCACCAGAATTTCTCTCAGAAGCCAGCCGAACTGTTAAAGGCTTCTGTAGTATCTTGTCCTTTCGACCAGTGGGGGATGGACATAGTGAGACCGTTGCTCATGGGGCCGAATCAGAAGAGATTTTTATTAGTAGTTGTGGACTATTTTTCAAAATGGGTGGAAGCAGAGCCGCTGGCCAAAATAACCGAAGAGACTGTGTTAAAATTCCTTTGGAAAAATATAGTATGCTGATTCGGCATCCCCAAGAGACTGGTCTCAGATAATGGGCAACAATTCCAAGGCCGTAAACTGAAGGAGTGGTGTCAACAACTGGAAATTCGACAAGTCTTCACTTCGGTGGCTTATCCGCAGAGTAATGGGCAAGTTGAAGTCACCAACCGAGAGTTGATCCGGGAGGCTCAAAACCAAGCTGGATCATACAGAGGGAAGCTGGGTAGATGAATTTTTCGGTATCTTGTGGGCTTACAGAACTACCCCCAAAGACAGCACTGGCCTCACTCCATTTCATCTAGTTTATGGTATCGAAGCTCTCGTCCCGATGGAAATCGACATGAGGTCACCTCTGTACGCCAACAACGGCCAATCGGAAGCTCGAGCAGGCGAGTAGAATGAGCAGTCTGCTTTCGGAGAAGATCTCCCAAGCTTACAACAAAAAAGTGGTACCTCGCTCCTTCCAGCCAGGTGACTTTGTGTGGAAAAAGATTCAATCAGCCGGGGAGGTTCGTAAATTGGCTCCCCGCTGGGAAGGTTCATATAAAGTTATCAAAAAGCTCAGTTCGGGCGCCTATTATCTCCAGGATAGTGAGGGAAAGGAACTCATTCGGCCTTGGAATGCTTTCCAGCTACGGCCTTATCATGCTTGAGAAATCTCCATGTAATAAGATTTTCTTGTAATGAAAATTCCACTTCCCAAGTACATATGGGTTTCTGAAAGCTTGATCCATTCGGCTATTTTCTTTGGGTATCGCTTATCACAGCTGGTCCCAAGTACAGTCATTCGGCTATTTTCCTTGGATATCGCTTATCACAGTTGATCCCAAGTATTCTCAATCCGGCTATTTTCCTTGGGTATCACTTATCACAGCTGGTCCCAAGTACAACTATTCGGTCATTCCCCTTAGTACAGCCATTCGACTATTTTTCTTGGGTATCACTTATCACAGCTAGTCCCAAGTATTCTCAATCCGGCTATTTTCCTTGGGTATCGCTTATCACAGTTGGTCCCAAGTACAGTCATTCAGCCATTCCCCTTAGTACAACCATTCAACTATTTTCCTTGGGTATCGCTTATCATAGCTTGTCCCAAGTATTCTCAATCCGGCTATTTTCCTTGGGTATCGCTTATCACAGCTGGTCTCAAGTACACCCATTTGGCCATTCTTCTTGGTACAGTCATTCGACTATTTTCCTTGGGTATCGCTTATCACAGCTGGTCCCAAGTACATCCAGTCGACCATTCCCCGCGGATGTCACTTATGCTTCCCTTGAGCTGCCCACCGCAGACGACCTAAAGTCCGGTCGTTCGACCATGCTTCAAATATTGCTTAGGTCAGCCGACTCGGCCTTCGGTCTCTTCTGTTGATCCTCCTTCCGGCTAAACCCCTTATTATCCGAGGTGCGCTCAATGTTATATTACAGAAATAATTAGATATCAGAAGATTTTTTCAGTCGAATAGACAGACATTTCTTTTTAAGAAATAGATCCCTTCATATAAGAGAAGGCCACTAGGGCTACAAAATCCCTGACTAAAAAAAAACAAACAAACAAAACACAACAAAAACAACGACTAACTAAACTAGCTCAGAACTACTGAGGAGGCCCTCCTAGTGCCGAATCTGGTGTCTCATTAATAAGACATTGCAAATCCAGAAAGCCGACCGAGGCCCCCTCAGAAGGGTATTCGGCTTCCTTGAAATGTCGGATAGCCCCCTCATACTCTATCTCTAGGAGGTCTAGGGTACGACCTCCTAGGATATCCACAAATTCTTTTGAAGCTAGGAAGACCTTCTTCCGGTTCTCTCACCGGCCTTCCTTGCCCGCCCGGTAGGAAATCAGCTCCTCCTTCGCCTTCTCGGCTCGACCAGCAAGTTCATCTCGCCGTTTCGCCTCGAACTCTGCTTGAGCAACTCTGATTTGGTCCGCTTGCAGTAGTCGGGCTTCAGCCTCTTCGGCCCGGGCTTTGTATGCTGTCGCTTCCGCAGTCGCAACCCGTAGGGCCTCCATCCGAGCTTCTTGGAGCTCTATCTCCTGCGTCTTAAACCGGAGGTCGTCTTCGAAGTGGAAAGCCCTAGCCTTGAAGATCGCCGTCTCAGATTGGGCTAAGTCGAGCTCCGCCTCCTTGTCCCGAAGCTGAGTCTTCAGGCCGACCACCTGTGCCCGCATTTGCTGGAAGGCAGTAGTCATAGGAGGTAGACGGGTCATCAACTCTAGATGGTATCCCCAAAACTACAATGAGGAAAGGGAAAGGTTAGCCGAGTTGGTATAACTTAATCATGAAAAACTAAAAGAATGCCGATAAGAAATAACTTACCTTGACAAGATAAGTATTCATCTCATCACTAATCGCCGGGATGGACTTTCCTTTGGCCGAGTCGCCAATAGCATCCTGGATCTCTTGAAGAAGACCCCGGGACGATTGCCCTTGACCTGGTTGTGGCCGACCGGATACCTCCGGTATGGGGCTTGGACTGCGTGGAGGGGAGGAAGAAGGTCTTTCTGGCGGTGGGGCGTCCCTTGGTTGTTCCTCCCGCGGGGGCTCCGGGACGTCTGGCCCCGTACCGCTGGGTCCCTCCCCACTCGGCCCGGCCGAGTGCCGAGGACTTGGGAGGGGAGAAGAGCGTTGAGAGGAAAGCACTAGATGACTCTTTTTGCGCCGCCTCTACTGCTCTTCTGAATCCCCTGAGCTTATCACCTCGGCCACCATGGAGGGCCGAGGTGGGGGGGGATGTTTGAGCCTCCCTCCTCGGGCGTGTCGAAAGGAGCGCTCTCAGGAGGGATTATCTGGGCCCTCTTCCACTTCAGCTTCTTGCTGATAGAGACCCGAATCATGACTTCCGCTGTCATGAGACAAGAAAATAAGTTAGAAAACAAAAAATAAAACAAGGAAAGGAAGACAGGATAAAAGTTCTCTTTACCTAGGGAGCCACTCAGCTCGGCCGCTATCGGACTTATATCAAAATGATGCAAAAGTCCCTCCTCTAGCATGACGTTCACATCGAACCTCAGGCCGAGTAGAACTGAGACTATCTCTTGGTAAGTAGTGGACTTTCGGAAAGCCCGAATGGAAGGAGAGTGTGACTACAAAGAAAGGGTGACTCGGGGCGGATGTACACAAACTTGGATTTCCAATGCTTGTGGGAAGTAATCAGGTTCGACAAGAACTTTACTTCTTGCCGAGCCGAGAAGAAGAAAACACCGACTTCTTTCTTCTCGGGGAAAAACAAGAGTAGAAAGCTTCGGTAGAGAGGGGGAGGTGATAAAATAAAAAGATAATGATGAAGCCGTTGATGATACTAAAGGCGTTGGGAGCTAGTTGATTAAGGGGTATCCTAAAATAAGTGGATATCTTGGCAAAAAAGGGATGAAAGGGAAACCGGAGACCAGCCGACAACTGGTCAAGGAAGAAAGTGGTGAATTCGGCGGGAGGTTCATGAGGCCGCTGTTCCCTCTTAGGGGCTCGCAACCTATAGGAATTAGGAATATAAAAGGCAGCCCGAGCCTCGGAGCGAACCCCCGAGTCGACGGTGTTGTGGGTCCTCAGATACCAAAGATCGGTACGTGGGGGCATGGAACAGAGAAGGGAAGCACAAGAAGAAGGATAGGGTAAGAGACTTACTAGTTAGACGACACCGGAGAAGAAGAAGGTTGGAGGTCGACGAAGGAAGAAGCAAGAGAGGCGGCGCGCGAGAAAATGACAAAGGAAGGGGAGCAGGGGGCTACTTGTAGCGGCGTCGCGACGTTTCCTTTTCCAAGGTTTTTCTCTCGGGACACGTGGCGTGACCCGGGAAACCCTAGAAAAACAAAGCAATCATAAATCAAATCGTCGCATTAATGAGCATTAATGAATGCATCCAAAAGCAAGATTTCCCGCATTCCCGAGGAGCCCATACCAAGCGACACCTCCCATGCCTCATTAAAGGAATAGGGGAGAAAGTCACGGTCTGAACCAAACCAGTCTAGTCAGTCAAGTTACGCCTATCCTTCGACTAGACTCGGAGGGGATGCTTGTGATACCGAGTAAAATTAAATTATGGTCAGGAAGACAAATCGGACCTACCACGTCATCCAGCGCATGACAGATGGCAACCCAAACTTCTATCCTCAGGCCGGATGTCCTGCATCCCAGCCCAAACTTCTATCACCAAGTCGGACGTCCCTCGTCCTGGCCTGGATTTCTATCATCAGGCCGGACGCCCCGCGTTCCGGTCCGGATGCCTGTCATCAGACCGGATGCCCCGCATCCCAAGCCGAATCTCTATCATGTCGGCCGTATCGCGAATCGGCTCGGACTTTCTATTATGCTGAAGGCTTTTCGTCCCATCCATTTTACCTCTTGGCGAGGATACGTCTTCTCTGATGCATCGCCTCTTTGTATGATCTATTTTATTATAAACTGGTCCATTTAAAGGAGGAGGCGGTTATTTCCTATCCTTAAGCTGATTTGATAATCCTCGTCATCACCTCTCTTCGATAAAAAGCGAGATCCTCTGACAAGGCTCAAATATCTGCGGCATTAATTGAGATTTGTCTCCTATCAACCGCGCGACGTGTATTAATTGTCGCCCACGCGTAAAAGCAGATTTCCCTGCTGGAGTTTCAGAAGATTGACTGCAACATTAAATAAGATTTGCCTCCTATCAACCGCGCGATGTGCATTAATGGCAATCCACGCGCTGAATGCAGTTTAAATAACAATGATCATGATGTATGACCCCCTGAGGTCATATCACTTTCGCTGGCAGAAACTATCAGTAGGGGAGTTTCCCCTATATATATATGATGACTCTCCTTAAGAAGGGGAGGTAAGCTCTCACGCTGGTATCTTCGTTCTTTTCAGTTTCTCCTTCTTTTTCAATCTAATTTTCTGTCTTAAGCGTCGGAGGGGCGTTGCCGAGATCTCTCTCGGCACCCTTAACCGTTTGCTGCTGTGCAGGATCATAATTCGGCTCGGCCTTAACCATTCGGTCCGGCCATCCGACGAGGCTACGTTCCAACCGTACTGTACCATTCTTCCGCATCATTTCTCCGTACTGTAGTTGTCGGCCCTTGTCATCTTCGTCGCTCGGACACTTCACCATCATCGTCTCGACGGGCATCATCTCTCCCCTTCCCCCCCCCCACACATTATTTATATTTCTAGATATTAATTGTAGAAATAAAGTATTTTTACTGCGATGTTTATAGACTCCTTATGAAACCTTTAAACACATAATCAAGGACAGTGAGGCACCCAAAACACATACAAAATGGTCCTTCCAAACCCATCGAACCTTTGATTGATTACATGGTATAAAGGCAATTCCCTTAACAAGGGCTGATAAGTTCTTTTCCGCGAAGACAATCTAGAGAAACTTTACAATTTCATCTGCTGAAACAATCTTTTTTATGTCCTGGTTTGATTGCAGGAAAAAAGTTTGATCACAAAAGTAGAACTTCTTGTCTGTCCTCAGTGCTGTAACACTGAAAAACTGTCAATCAAAGCCGAAAGAAGAATCAACTGCTTGCATGGGAAAAAACCCCAAATCTGCGGTAGAACAACCATGCCCAGCAGCATCTTCCATCAATATCTTATTAGCTAAAGAACCAACTGCACCTTCCAGTAAGTTTTTACTATACGTGGATGATTTATCAAGGAATCTCATCGGCAGACTTTAGCAGGCGATCTAAGATACCTGAACAATCTGATCATGCCACTGCAGCTTCCAGTAACAATAACCAGACTTGATGTGGGCACAAGAAATGCTGGTTCTTGGCCTGGTTGATAATGGCAATCAGACAAGTCATTTTGCATTGAAGACACCGGAAGTTTCTCCTCTGGCCATGTTGCTGAAATGCTTGCAGCGCCAGTGGTCCGTAAACAGGATCCAAGAGAGAATAAATTTTGATTCCGGTGTTTAACGAGCGTCTCAGGGTTTTGTTCGAATGTAACGGAAGAAGCCATGTTGCTTTTGCTGAAACGCACTTCTCTTCCTTCTACAGTAACCCATGGAACAGCCACTGTCACACCTTCACGAAAGAAATGCTCACAGGAAAATACAGACTTCATCGCCTTTTTAGACGGAATGCTCATGTTCCTGTAATGATCCCTGATGCAGATGTTTGATTTTTCATCAACCGAAACGATGTATCTACCATCAGCTGTAAAAGATGCGGCCACATGACTCTTAGATTTCCAGGATCCTGCATGAGATTGCTTCAGCGTAAGTAACTCCATCCATGAATTGAGCTAACTAATAGGAAAATTTTAAAATAAAATAAAATGAAAACAGTGCTTCACCTCCTAATTTCTGTACGACCTTACATCCATCAAAAATGCAAACTTTAGAGTCAACTGATGTGATCATGACCTTAGAATCTCCGATGCACTGTTGGATGAACAGATTCAAGAATAAAAATATCTAGCTTATTGAACAGTGAGAAACAATGCTAGCTCCTACGGTACCTGCAAACCGGTAATTTGTTTGCCAGGTGACTTGTTTTTGCCCCATACATATAGTTCTTTGTCCAACTGCAGATTGCTGCCTGTACCAAAGAATGAAAGTAATTATCGTTGAGTGGCCGAATGAGATGGCATGTATTAAAGACACAGCTATGGCTGGTAACTAGAGATCAATTCTCGTGGCTTGATGAGTACCTGAACAAACATAGAAGCGGCAGTTTCAGTTAGAGTTCCGACAACAAAACCCTGCTCAAATAAAATAAAAAGATTATGAGATGAGAAGAAATTGAACCAAAACACTTGCAGAAACTAAGAAAGCAGGCAGGCAAACCTTTCCATCAGCTTGGTAAGATATGGCTGTTACGATGTTCCTTGTGTCGACCCAATTAACAACAATATTCTTTTCCACACTCCATATGCGCACTTTTCTATCCAGTGAGCCACTTATGAAGTGTGCATCATCAAGAGGATCGAACTGAATGCAGGTCACTGGTGCCATGCAGCTTTTTCAGATTAAATCTTTTTTAAGTTTAAACAAAGAGTAAGATACAGTAACAGCCGTGTAGTCAAGAATGTACCATAATCATTGTGGTAGAAAACTTTAACGCAGCTCTCGCACCCTACTTTCCACATTCGAACAGTTTTATCTTTCGATGCTGAAAGAAGACACTGCATTAAACAAATCACGCAGAATTGTCAAATGATGCTCAATTTGAACAAGGAACAAGCTAATATAATTAGGAACAAAATAAGGTGTATTGTAAGCCAATAAGGTAAGGTGATTTAGGAAAGGTAGGGAATAAAAGCAACTTACACTAGACCTGGACCATGAGAGGTCCAAGATATCGCTGGTATGCCCAAAATATTCATGTAGTGGAACTTCCTCGACCTGAAGATCATCTGGACTAAGAGTCGAAGAAAAGTTGAAGCCTTTTCTTCTAGGCTTGAACTTGTCTGTTTCATGGAGCAAGGTCGAGGAACCCCCTCCAATAGGACTATGGCATAAGGCCTCAAGTTTTTTGACCTTCCATACCCGAACGGCACAATCTTCACCGCCAGTGGCCAAATACGTCCCGCATGGGCTGAATTTCATGGTCCTTATCAGACCTTTGTGTGCAGCAATTTCCTGTATCATGCGAAATTCTGTGATTTCTCCACTGTTATGAAGACCTACTTTTTTCACCAATGCTTTTGATGCTAGTGAATATCTCGAAAGGGGATCATTTGTGAGCAAATCACTGGCACTCCTCTTTGTTGACGATCTTGCCCACCATCTTTGTCACGCCCCGAGAGCATACCGAACCGAAAATCAAACGGACGGCACCTCCCCTGTACGTGGCAACATTTCGGGTTAATACAAGGCCCGTAGGCCCACAATAATAACAACATATACATATAAGAACATATCAACATAACGAAAAAAAACACAGCGGAAACAACAGGACCACAATACAATCCCACAAAGTGCATACCGGTATGACTAACACCAGAATATAAAGAAACCTCGTCAAAACCCGCACCAACATGTGCGTACATCACATAACTCAGAATACATAACCAAAACATACGGAAGACTCAAAAACTCGGACTCTCGGAGTTGAGATGAGACGATGCCAGCCAGCGGTGCTCCAAGTCCATCACGAAGTCAGCTACCTGTTACCTGGGCGACAGAAAACCCAGGGTCCGCGAGGGGTGGTGAGTAAAACTCAGCAGGTAATAGAAAACATGTATATATGTCATATCACATATATTTCGACAACATAATCTAGAAGTACAATGTATATCGGATAGTATATAAATACAAGCCTATAGTCTAACCTGAATGAACAACATAAAACATGCGGACATACGAAGCCATGCTACTCGATCCAACTGAACATATACCCAACATACATATATATAGCGGGAAGAGTAGATCAACTCAAAATAAACTCTATCTACAAAGTCAAGGTATCTATGGTCTATCCAACACATACCAATATCGACACAATTGTATAACATATGCAAGAAACATGCATGAATATGATGTCCACCCAAATGCGACAAGCATAGTACAAACAAATGCAACATCACAATAATCGGATATATATATATATATAGTGTATCATATATATATTAATCTCAACCATCCGTATATATATATATACATGCATATATGTATATATATGGTAATATGCAAACGCCATCGATACGGCAATGCATGCATGGTCATGTCGGCTCACCCTAAAGCTACCACGACCCGGTGTGGCCTCGGTGGCTCGAGCATGACAATGTCCCAACTCAACACCAACCACTACTCTCGAGTGGTAGAGTGGGCGATATGATCGGAGTAGCATATAAGCGTAAAGAGCAAGCTACGATGGGGGTCCTGCGCTGGTCACTCAATCACTACCCATGAGTGGTCGAGTACCACACGCAGGACTACGACGCAAATCCAACTACCACCGTCTATAGTGATAGAGTGCGGCACCTCGATGCTCTGCCACACGGGTGACTCCTCCTATGAGTAGTAGTGGAGGCGGGATGACCGCGACACTCTCAACCACAAGGAGACCTGCCGCCGCGTGCATGTAAATGCATGAATGCAATGTCTCACATACCGACATCCACCATAGACTCTACGTTTCTCTGAGAGAATCATACTAACGGATCTACGCACTCTCTATCACTGTGAGAGTCGTGCTAATCGATCATAATACTCTCTATCCTGTGAGAGTCATACCAATCTAAGCACACACTCTCTATCTCAGAGAGAGTTGTACTCAACCAATGGACACACTCTATCCTATAGAGTCGTACTTATCTGATTATAACAAGCTAGGACCATCGGTCCGTAGCGATACCCTAAGTATCATTCCTCTGACCATTTATACAATACAAGTTCCGTGGTAACATACAACCTAAGGGTACTAGAACTAATCCTAGTTTAAAGACATTATCTACCTACGGATGACCTTTTTACCCAAAGTACAATCAGGTTGTCATCCGGTCTTTACTATTTGCACTTAACTTAAACAAATTCTAAGTTATTTATATCATCTATATGTATAACTCCTAATCATGATAAAATAAACATGATATCAGCAATGGAGTTAATAATACTGTAGAAGATCAAGCATGCGATAAAAAGAACAGGGTCAAGGTAATATGAACACCTAACATGCTCATATCAATGACTAAATCTGAATGAAATATAACTACCCGGACCAGGTAGGAAATTACCCACCTGCTATGTAATCCATGCCGATAGTCTTCACTTCCATGAACCTATCTTGAATCAAGGTCCTGAAATCAACATCCTGCAAACGAAACATATAAACATAACTAAATGCTAGCATAACCCTAATGCTAGAATAATTCCCTAAATCACATCTTAACCCTTAGATTAATCAATTCAATCAGGTAGTAGTGTAATCCTCTACACTTCATTTACTAATCATATTTGATCTATGATTACTTCCCAATTAATACTACTGTAATATATCATATTGAATCAACAACCATATCCAAATCCAAGTCAACTTCTAACATCAACTATCACTAGATCAATTAAATCACAAGGATAATGGTATTCATTATAAACTAATCCAACTCAACTTATCTTGCACAATCGCAGTTGCACAACTCCTGGTTCTACTATAGGGAATCTGTTCATCCTATAGAAATATATTAACTCAATTAACATACAAAATCCTTACCTCTCTACATCAATCGACCATAGCTTCTTCTTTAATATCAGAGAAATCTGATCTATATAACATAATGGTCTTGTGGTTAAATCCAATCTCACCCTGATGTGTTTTTGTACTGCAGCAAGTCGACTTATAAGTTGTGATACAGATCTGAACCTCTAGGTCATCAAGCGAGTGATGCCAATATTCCCAATTACAACAACATCACAATCGAACCCGCCTCGATAACCATATCAACAATAAGCTATCGACATTAGGCGGTGGTGACCAACCTTGATCGAGTAGATGGAACCCAATCTACCCTTAGCAGATTCTCAATGGCGGTTGCTCGGAAATGGTAAAACCAGAGCATCCCGTGATCCAGCTCACAAATCTGCCAAAACTTTAGATCTGAACGAGTAAGCTTCAAGATAAATTCCTAGATCAGAAATCGTTCGAGATACCCAAAATAGGAAAACCTCACCTCTACTGAGATCTGGTCCACCGACGATAGGTAGAGTCGCGCGATCATCTATTGTTCGAGGTGAGTGATGGTTGTGGCAGGGGAAGGAGAAAACGACCAATGTTGTTGCAATCACGATCGAGGAGGTCGGCGAGGAAGGGATCATTGCATCGGGCGGGGATCGGGCCGATCGCGCCGGTGGCGGTCGATCCAACTCGGTGGCGGCCAGGCGGCGTGGCGCCGCGAGGAGAAGAAGCGGAGCCACGGGCTCGAGGAAGGAGGCGGGCTCGATCGCCTCGGAGCGAAGAGGAGAGGCAGCGGCGTGCATGCCGCCACTGACGCGAGAGAGAGAAGGCGACGATAGGGCTCCGCGGTGGCTTGTGTGCTTGCGGTGGGATCTGCAGCGAATTGGTCGGAGATCGTGGATCAACCTTCGTTCCAGTTGCGTATTGCTGCTTGGATATCTCCTGCGGCGGCCTTCGTATAATCGAGATGCCTTTGCCGAAGTCGCTCGTGGTGGTCGAGCGGCGATGTGAGGAGCGGCTCGATCGGGAGAAAAAGTGGTTGGTGTTGATCGAGAAGCGGTAAACGGTGAAGAATTTGGAAAGTTCTGTGATCGGGAAAAAGAGGATAAAACCTAAGGCAAAGAATGGAAGTGCGTTAAATGAGAAGATGAGTGGTTTTTTTTTTTTTTTAACGCTAAGTGGTTGAGTTAGCCTAGATCAAATCCAAGCTAACCCAACTTAACTCAACACCCATTTAGACTTTGACCTTCCTCCAACGGTCATATGAACTCCAATTAATTTCAGAAAAATTTCTAAAAACTCCTGAAAAATTTCACAAGATAATTTATCAATTAACGAGGAATATAATTTTATTTTATTTTATTTTTCCGGTATTTTACATTCTCCCCCACTAATAAAAATTTGGTCCCCAAATTTCGTACTGACATGCAAAAATTTCTTTAAGCAAGTTTCCGAAGGGACCGCATATATTCCTCATGTGAACAAATGAGACTATCGAGCCCGGATAGTATCTTCCAGCTCCCACATAGCCTCCCCATCGGTATGATGCTGACTCTACCAAAATCGCGAGGTAAATCGCGAATCTCTATTAGATATAGTACTCAAAAGTACCCCACGCGATCTGATAATTTTTCGACAATACAACTCTGCCGGATGATCCAACGAGTACGACCCACGAATAGGAAGGAAGTGAGCTGATTTGGTTAGTCGATCCATGATCACCCAAATCACATCATGTCCTTTACGGATTCTAGATAATCCCGTAACATAATCAATCGTGATATGCTCCCACTTCCATTCCGGAATCGGAATTTCCTAGAGCAATACAGCGGGTTTCTAATGTTCAACCTTCACCTGCTGGTATATTAAATATCCAACAACAAAGTCATGCGGTATCTCTCTTCATACCGTTCCCACCAGTATAGACATCTTAAATCTCGATACATCTGAGTGCCACCAGGATGCATAGCAACTCTCAAATAATGTGCCTCCTGTAGCAGTTCTTCCTTAAACACTGCAACTCCGGAACCCACTATCCTTATCAGAGGTGGAGAATTATTTCCTCAAAAGAGAAATCCATCAACCATCCAAGATACACTTCACACACGCTGCAAGTGCATGGAAGACTATAGCGACGAATCTCACTCGTTGCAATTGTTGCAACTGTTCGCGCTCCAGCAACTCCATTGTAGCTACCTAGTAGCTTGTTAAATTCAATGAGCACTTCTGCTCCATACATCTACAAATCCAGAAAATAACTACCAAAGTCTCATCATATATATGACAGACTATCTCGAAATTTCTTATCTGTCGTAAGCATAAGATACGTCTCATGCAACTGCATCGGAATCATTCCGATCCCTGAAACGACGCATCTGCGTACATCCTCCTTTTATCTACTCCGGAAGGATTAACTACTACTCGTGTAAAAGTTAACCGCTATCTAGATCTTATGTTGGTTTCACAAGCTTCCGACTAAATGATTTACAACATCACCTAAGTCAAACAAGTCCGTGGTATAGTAATGCTAAGACATTCTATCCACATTCGTAGGAATAACCAATCAATACAAGGAAACAACAACTACGGTGGTCGACTGCGCAACTCCAACTACCACCATCAATAGTGGCCAAGTTACGCAACTCCAACGACCACAACCTGATCAAATCGTGTCCAGAGTACACGATCCTCAAATTCATGGACGACTAAATCGTTAATTAGTCTAACAACTTAATCAAAACTCATACAATTCATACCAAGTATGAAATTGTCGTCTTTACACACCTGCATTCCCTTTACTCTACATTGATGATATATCAATCATCACAACGACAATGATAATTGTATGACATCATGTCACTACAATATCAACACTTCAGTCGTAACTCAACCCTAGAGTATACGCAGGTGTCCTAAGCTGATCTAAATAGATCATTTATCCATAATGAAGGATATTCTTCGCAACAACTATTTTCCACCATCATTCCGATCGCCTACTCCACTTGCCCATGCAACGGCAAGCCTTGGAGTTCATTCGGAATTACATCCGAATACTCTCGGATTATACGCATATCCAAGAGACATATCATACCATACTTCCAACAATTTAACCATCCGTAAGGATATGTCTACAGTAAAAGTATGTCTATCAAAGTCTAAGGGCCTCCCTTGACTTCTTAATTGTTAGTCCATTTCTCACCTGATGGTAGAGATACCACCGACCTACAAGTCGATGTAAAGGACCCTTCTAATCTAACTAAGAATGTTCTAGACAAAGATACCTGTAAACTACAAGTATCTCTCAATATATTAACCCAGAGGGTAAAACTAGAGTAATACCCTGAACAATGAAATATCTGTCGATCCGATCCAAAGGCTCCACAGTCTCCTTTCTCCAAGAGAAAAGAGACAAAGCGGTCGCATTTGCGACGAATGCCTCGGATTTTTTTTCCTAGATTATCTAATCTATCCCTCGCAACTATATAATACGAATAAATACGACCATCGTCGTATACTCTCTCGCACTAAATCAAATCATATCTGGAGATAACTGTTGTTGTCTGCATGAATCTTCTAAGATGTCTTCTGCTGATGCTGCTTCTGTGCTGATCTCTGCTGAAGGGGAGTATCAAGGAACTCCAACCACGCCTGAGGTAGTAGGTTGTTGTTGTTGAGATAACCCAATCTTCTGTGCTGATCTCTGCTGTCGAGACGGTGCATCATCCTCCCGGAATACCATCGATAGTCTTCAACTGAATCTTCAAAGTACACCTCCTCCACTGTACTGGTTGCTCAACAATAGCAACAGCTGAACTGCTCCAACAGATATTCTGGCTTCACGTGTCTTCGTGATCTGCACTGCACGCACACAATCCCTTCGGAGTCTTTGTTCTGATTTTGCTGATATCCACAAGAACCTTCTGATAATCTGCGATTGGTTTTCTATAATCGGAAAGTAGCCCCAAGGCCTCTGACTCCGATCTTGCTCCTTTTGTCCAACATTCGGAGGCTTCTTACTCCAATATCTGACTTGCAATATCTGTTTATCGATCTTCATCTCCTAAACACTTATACAGAGTCATTCCTAAACTCCTGTCTCAATCCAATGTCTTCCGGCAGGATCTGGTAGAAGATTCCGACATCCTAATCCAACTATAAGTCAAACTCTGGGTGGCTTAAATCATCCATCCATCTTCTTGAGCTATTAGGTGGTCGTAACCTCCGCAAGTCTCACGACTGCACGTATTTATTACTAACCGATCACTCTTTCTTAAAGCTCAAGAATTCTTACAATGCGTCACTAAAAGTGACACGGGAAATACTCTTTCAACATCACTAAACCATGATCAAGTGATATATATATTATTTCCCGAATGTCATTTTTTCTGCATTTTCCACCAAATATCGGCTTAATCCCGATAATAGAATGCAAACAACTCTTCTTTATCGGTATAACATGAGTTAAGTACTTAAAAGTACTCTCAAAGTTATACAACTCATTACTAACAACTCAGGGATAAAATCCCTATGAAACACCGTAACCTAGCCTTCCGCTATCTGCATCAACAAATAATCTACAAGTCTATTCATTACCCACAGGTAATGATCCGACTAGCACAGTTAGTGGAAATCTCTAAGACTGTAGTCTCTGATTTCCATAATAAATGTGACGACTTGGCCCGTGTTTTCCGACTCGGTATCAGTCGGCTCTCGGTAAATTACCTTCTCGACACAGTTCAAAACTCACGGCCTCAACAGTCGTTCATTTCGTGGTCAACACATACCACGATTCTGAACAATAACCAACAAACTATAGGTTATTCCTGTTATAAGCATCTAAATGCATAGCAATAAACCGGGAGTATAAACACTAAGGTAACTCCTTGGTCGTCTCGGTGCTAACCTCTACAACAAGTCTGCACAGGTGTCATAACACTATTGTATACACCTACTGATCAAGTTTAGATAAATATCTACTAAACCATAAGTTTTTCAGGAATTCTTACCTCGTGTTGCTTGGAGCTCAGGCCGCTGTCCATCTCATCTCAAAAAAACCAAAACCAAATAAATCGACTCCCGAGAATCCAACACTCGACTCAAAATAACATAATATGGCATCGCAGTAACCTTGGGCTCGATACCACTAAAGTTGTCACGCCCGAGAGCAGCCGAAAAAAATCAAACGGACGGCACCTCCCACATGCGTGGCAACATTTCGGGTTAATACAAGGCCCGTAGGCCCACAATAATAACAACATATACATATAAGAACATATCAACATAACGAAAAAACACAGCGGAAACAACAGGACCACAATACAATCCCACAAAGTGCATACCGGTATGACTAACACCAGAATATAAAGAAACCTCGTCAAAACCCGCACCAACATGTGCGTACATCACATAACTCGAGAATACATAACCAAAACATACGGAAGACTCAAAAACTTCGGACTCTCGAGTTGAGATGAGGCGATGCCACCGGTGCTCCAAGTCCATCACGGTCCACATCTACGCACAGGCGACGAAAACCCAGGGTCCGCGAGGGGTGGTGAGTAAAACTCAGCAGGTAATAGAAAACATGTATATATGTCATATCACATGTATTTCGACAACATAATCTAGAAGTACAATGGTATATCAAAGATAGTATATAAATACAAGCCTATACTGCCTAATCAATGAATAACATAAAACATGCGGACATATACCAAGTCGCCATGCTACTCGATCCAACTGAACATATACCCAACATACATATATATAACAGAAGAGTAGATCAACTCAAAATAAACTCTATCTACGGTCAAGGTATCTATGGTCTATCCAACACATACCAATATCTCGACACAATTGTATAACATATGCAAGAAACATGCATGAATATGATGTCCACCTAAATGCAAAGAAGCATAGTACAAACAAATGCAACATCACAATAATCGGATATATATATATATATAGACTGTATCCATATATATATTAATCTCAACCATCCATATATATATATATACATGCATATATGTATATATATATGGTAATATGCACAGCGCCATCAGATACGGCAATGCAGCATGCATGGTCATGTCGGCTCACCCTAAAGCTACCACGACCCCAGTGTGGCCTCGGTGGCTCGAGCATGACATGACAATCTGTCCCAACTCAACACCAACCACTACTCTCGAGTGGTAAGTGGGCGTATGATCGAGTAGCGTATAAGCGTAAAGAGCAAGCTACACGATGGGGTCCTGCGTTGGTCACTCCGACGATCACTACCCATGAGTGGTCGAGTACCACACACGCAGGACTACGACACGCAAATCCAACTACCACCGCCTATATAGTGATAGAGTGCGGCACCTCAATGCTCTGCCCTCACACGGGTGACTCCTCCTATGAGTAACCGTGGAGGCAGGATGACTGGCGACACTCTCAACCACAAGGGAGACCTCGTCGCCAGCGTGCATGTAAATGCATGAATGCAATGTCTCACATACCGACATCCACCATAGACTCTCTGTTCTACAGAGAATCATACTAACCAGATCTACGCACTCTCTATCCCGTAGAGAGTCGTACTAATCGATCATAATACTCTCATCCTCGTAGAGAGTCATACCAATCTAGCGACACACTCTCTATCCCGTGAGAGTTGTACTCAACCAATGGACACTCTCTCATCCTAGAGAGTCGTACTTATCTCGATTATAACAAGCTAGGACCATCGGTCCGTAGCGATACCCTAAGTATCATTCCTCTGACCATTTATACAATACAAGTTCCGTGGTAACATACAACCTAAGGGTACTAGAACTAATCCTAGTTTAAAGACATTATCTACCTACGGATGACCTTTTTACCCAAAGTACAATCAGGTTGTCATCCCACTTTACTATTTGCACTTAACTTAAACAAATTCTAAGTTATTTATATCATCTATATGTATAACTCCTAATCATGATAAAATAAACATGATATCAATGGAGTTAATAGCCAAATGTAGAAGATCAAGCATGCGATAAAAGAACAGTGGTCAAGGTAATATGAACACCTAACATGCTCATATCAATGACTAAATCTGAATGAAATATAACTACCCCTGTAGGAAATTACCCACCTGCTATGTAATCCATGCCGATAGTCTTCACTTCCATGAACCTATCTTGAATCAAGGTCCTGAAATCAACATCCTGCAAACGAAACATATAAACATAACTAAATGCTAGCATAACCCTAATGCTAGAATAATTCCCTAAATCACATCTTAACCCTTAGATTAATCAATTCAATCAGGTAGTAGTGTAATCCTCTACACTTCATTTACTAATCATATTTGATCTATGATTACTTCCCAATTAATACTACTGTAATATATCATATTGAATCAACAACCATATCCAAATCCAAGTCAACTTCTAACATCAACTATCACTAGATCAATTAAATCACAAGGATAATGGTATTCATTATAAACTAATCCAACTCAACTTATCTTGCACAATCGCAGTTGCACAACTCTGGTTCTACTATAGGAATCTGCTCATCCTATAGAAATATATTAACTCAATTAACATACAAAATCCTTACCTCTCTACATCAATCGACCATAGCTTCTTCTTTAATATCGAGAAATGATCTATATAACATAATGGTCTTGTGGTTAAATCCAATCTCACCACGATGTGTTTTTGTACTGCAATGAAGTCCAACTTATAAGTTGTGATACATCCGAACCTCTAGGTCATCAAGAAACAGAGTGATGCCAATATTCCCAATTACAACAACATCACAATCGAACCCGCCTCAATAACCATATCAACAATAAGCTATCGACATTAGGCAGTGGTGACCAACCTTGATCAGAGTAGATGGAACCCAATCTACCCTTAACCGTTCTCAATGGCAGTTCTAAATGGTAAAACGAGCATCGCGTGATCCGACTTTCACAAATCTGCCAAAAATTGAGATCTGAACGAGTAAGCTTCAAGATAAATTCCTAGATCAGAAATCGTTCGAGATACCCAAAATAGGAAAACCTCACCTCTACTGAGATCTGGTCCACCGACGATAGGTAGAGTCGCGCGATCATCTATTGTTCCGGCTCGAGGTGAGTGATGGTTGTGGCAGGGGAAGGAGAAAACGACCAATGTTGTTGCAATCGCGATCGAGGAGGTCGACAGCGTGAGGAAGGGGATCGACTGCATCGGGCGGGGGATCGGGCTGGATCGGCACCGGTGATGCGTATCGAACTCGGCGGGCCAAGTGGCGCGCGAGGGAGAAGGCGGCAGCGAGCACAGGCTCGAGGGAAGGAGACGCGGGCTCTGATCGCCTCGGAGACGAAGAGGAGAGGGCACGGCGACAGCGGCTGTCGCCACCGGCACGCGAGAGAGAAGGCGACGACAGGGCTCCGGCGCGGTGGCTTGTGTGCTTTGCGGTGGACTGCGGCAACGAATTCGGGTCGGAGATTGGTGGATCAACACCGGCGACAGCCGCTCCTTCTCTCGCGGCGGCGACGCGTTAGGGCAGCGGGATGCGAGATGCACTGCCCGGGGGTCGCGAGCGGTCGTGGTGGTCGGGGCGACGGCGATGTGAGGAGGGCGGCGCTCGATCGGGAGAAAAAGGGTGGCTGGTGTTCGATCGAGAGAAACGGCCGACGGTGAAGAATTTGGAAAGTTGCGCGATCGGGAAAAAGAGGATAAAACCTAAGGCAAAGAATGGAAGTGCGTTAAATGAGAAGATGAGTGGTTTTTTTTTTTAACGCTAAGTGGTTGAGTTAGCCTAGATCAAATCCAAGCTAACCCAACTTAACTCAACACCCATTTAGACTTTGACCTTCCTCCAACGGTCATATGAACTCCAATTAATTTCAGAAAAATTTCTAAAAACTCCTGAAAAATTTCACAAGATAATTTATCAATTAACGAGGAATATAATTTTATTTTATTTTATTTTTCCGGTATTTTACATTCTCCCCCACTAATAAAAATTTGGTCCCCAAATTTCGTACTGACATGCAAAAATTTCTTTAAGCAAGTTTCCGAAGGGACCGCATATATTCCTCATGTGAACAAATGAGACTATCGAGCCCGGATAGTATCTTCCAGCTCCCACATAGCCTCCCCATCGGTATGATGCTGACTCTACCAAAATCGCGAGGTAAATCGCGAATCTCTATTAGATATAGTACTCAAAAGTACCCCACGCGATCTGATAATTTTTCGACAATACAACTCTGCCGGATGATCCAACGAGTACGACCCACGAATAGGAAGGAAGTGAGCTGATTTGGTTAGTCGATCCATGATCACCCAAATCACATCATGTCCTTTACGGATTCTAGATAATCCCGTAACATAATCAATCGTGATATGCTCCCACTTCCATTCCGGAATCGGAATTTCCTAGAGCAATACAGCGGGTTTCTAATGTTCAACCTTCACCTGCTGGTATATTAAATATCCAACAACAAAGTCATGCGGTATCTCTCTTCATACCGTTCCCACCAGTATAGACATCTTAAATCTCGATACATCTGAGTGCCACCAGGATGCATAGCAACTCTCAAATAATGTGCCTCCTGTAGCAGTTCTTCCTTAAACACTGCAACTCCGGAACCCACTATCCTTATCAGAGGTGGAGAATTATTTCCTCAAAAGAGAAATCCATCAACCATCCAAGATACACTTCACACACGCTGCAAGTGCATGGAAGACTATAGCGACGAATCTCACTCGTTGCAATTGTTGCAACTGTTCGCGCTCCAGCAACTCCATTGTAGCTACCTAGTAGCTTGTTAAATTCAATGAGCACTTCTGCTCCATACATCTACAAATCCAGAAAATAACTACCAAAGTCTCATCATATATATGACAGACTATCTCGAAATTTCTTATCTGTCGTAAGCATAAGATACGTCTCATGCAACTGCATCGGAATCATTCCGATCCCTGAAACGACGCATCTGCGTACATCCTCCTTTTATCTACTCCGGAAGGATTAACTACTACTCGTGTAAAAGTTAACCGCTATCTAGATCTTGTAAACTGGTTTCACAAGCTTCCGACTAAATGATTTACAACATCACCTAAGTCAAACAAGTCCGTGGTATAGTAATGCTAAGACATTCTATCCACATTCGTAGGAATAACCAATCAATACAAGGAAACAACAACTACGGTGGTCGACTGCGCAACTCCAACTACCACCATCAATAGTGGCCAAGTTACGCAACTCCAACGACCACAACCTGATCAAATCGTGTCCAGAGTACACGATCCTCAAATTCATGGACGACTAAATCGTTAATTAGTCTAACAACTTAATCAAAACTCATACAATTCATACCAAGTATGAAATTGTCGTCTTTACACACCTGCATTCCCTTTACTCTACATTGATGATATATCAATCATCACAACGACAATGATAATTGTATGACATCGCGTCACTACAATATCAATGCTCCAGTCGTAAACCAATCCTAGAGTATACACAGGTGTCTTTGGCTGATCTCAATAGATCATCTATCCACAACGAAGGATATTCTTCACAACAACTATTTTCCACAATCATTCCGATCGCCTACTCCACTTGCCCATGCAACGGCAAGCCTTGGAGTTCATTCGGAATTACATCCGAATACTCTCGGATTATACGCATATCCAAGAGACATATCATACCATACTTCCAACAATTTAACCATCCGTAAGGATATGTCTACAGTAAAAGTATGTCTATCAAAGTCTAAGGGCCTCCCTTGACTTCTTAATTGTTAGTCCATTTCTCACCTGATGGTAGAGATACCCCCGACCTACAAGTCGATGTAAAGGACCCTTCTAATCCAACTAAGAATGTTCTAGACAAAGATACCTGTAAACTACAAGTATCTCTCAATATATTAACCCAGAGGGTAAAACTAGAGTAATACCCTGAACAATGAAATATCTGTCGATCCGATCCAAAGGCTCCACACAGGTCTCGGCCTTTCTCCGAAGAGAAAAGATCAGATTCAACAGTCCGCGACAAAACGGTCGCATTTCTGCGACGAATGCCTCGGGATTTTTTTTTTCCCTAGATTATCTAATCTATCCCTTAATCCTACGAGCTGCAACTATATAATACTGAATAAATACGACCATCGTCGTATACTCTCTCCTCTGTACCAATCAAATCACATCTGGAGGTAACTGTCGTTGTCTGCATGTATCTTCTACGATGTCTTCTGCTGATGCTGCTTCTGTGCTGATCTCTGCTGAAGGGGAGTATCAAGGAACTCCAACCACGTCTGAGGTAGTAGGTTGTTGTTGTTGAGATAACCCAATCTTAGGCCGATCTCTCATCGAGGCGGTGCATCATCCTCGGAATACCATCGATATTCTTCATCTGAATCTTCAAAGTACACCTCCTCCTTTGCATCTTGGTTGCTCAACAATAGCAATAAGAATCGCTTCCAACAGATATTCGCTTCACGCGTGTCTTCGTGATACGCGCACACACACAATCCCTTCGGAGTCTTTGTTCTGATTTTGCTGATATCCACAAGAACCTTCTGATAATCTGCGATTGGTTTTCTATAATCGGAAAGTAGCCCCAAGGCCTCTGACTCCGATCTTGCTCCTTTTGTCCAACATTCGGAGGCTTCTTACTCCAATATCTGACTTGCAATATCTGTTTATCGATCTTCATCTCCTAAACACTTATACAGAGTCATTCCTAAACTCCTGTCTCAATCCAATGTCTTCCGGCAGGATCTGGTAGAAGATTCCGACATCCTAATCCAACTATAAGTCAAACTCTGGGTGGCTTAAATCATCCATCCATCTTCTTGAGCTATTAGGTGGTCGTAACCTCCGCAAGTCTCACGACTCTGCACCGTATACTGTTACTTACTGATCACTCTTTCTTAAAGCTCAAGAATTCTTACAATGCGTCACTAAAAGTGACACGGGGAAATACTCTCTTTCAACATCACTAAACCATGATCAAGTGATATATATATTATTTCCCGAATGTCATTTTTTCTGCATTTTCCACCAAATATCGGCTTAATCCCGATAATAGAATGCAAACAACTCTTCTTTATCGGTATAACATGAGTTAAGTACTTAAAAGTACTCTCAAAGTTATACAACTCATTACTAACAACTCAGGGATAAAATCCCTATGAAACACCGTAACCTAGCCTTCCGCTATCTGCATCAACAAATAATCTACAAGTCTATTCATTACCCACAGGTAATGATCCGACTAGCACAGTTAGTGGAAATCTCTAAGACTGTAGTCTCTGATTTCCATAATAAATGTGACGACTTGGCCCGTGTTTTCCGACTCGGTATCAGTCGGCTCTCAAAGGTAAATTACCTTCTCGACACAGGTTCAAAACTCACAGCCTCAACAGGTCATTTCCGTGGTCAACACATACCACTTGATTCTGAACAATAACCAACAAACTATAGGTTATTCTGTTATAAGCATCTAAATGCATAGGCATAAACCGAGAGTATAAACACTAAGGTAACTCGGTTGGTCGTCTCCTTGGATGACCTCTACTAAAAGTCTACAGTGTCATAACTCTATTGTATACACCTACGATCAAGTTTAGATAAATATCTACTAAACCATAAGTTTTTCAGAATTGCTTGGAGCTCGGGCATTTATCCATCTCATCTCGAAAAACCAAAACCGAATAAATCGACTCGAGAATCCAACACTCGACTCAAAATAACATAATACGGCATCATGAGAACCTTGGGCTCGATACCACTAAAGTTGTCACGCCAGAGCATGCCAACCGAAAATCAAGCGGACGGCACCTCCACATGCGTGGCAACATTTAGTTAATACAAGGCCCGTAGGCCCACAATAATAACAACATATACATATAAGAACATATCAACATAACGAAAAAACACAGTAGGCAAACAACAGACCACAATACAATCCCACAAAGTGCATACGGTATGACTAACACGAATATAAAAGAAACCTCGTCAAAACCCGCACCAACATGTGCGTACATCACATAACCTGTAATACATAACCAAAACATACGGGAAGACTCAAAAACTCGGACTCTCGGAGTTGAGATGAGGCGATGCCACCCGGTGTGCTCCAAGTCCATCACGGTCGGCTACTGCACTGGGCGACGAAAACCTGTGGTCCGGCGAGGGGTGGTGAGTAAAACTCGGTAATAGAAAACATGTATATATGTCATATCACATGTATTTCGACAACATAATCTAGAAGTACAACAGTATATCAAAGATAGTATATAAATACAAGCCTATACCGTCTAACTGAATGAACAACATAAAACATGCAGACATACCTGAAGTCTGCCATGCTACTCTGATCCAACCTGAACATATACCCAACATATATATATATAACAGGAAGAGTAGATCAACTCAAAATAAACTCTATCTACAGGTCAAGGTATCTATGGTCTATCCAACACATACCAATATCTGACACAATTGTATAACATATGCAAGAAACATGCATGAATATGATGTCCACCCAAATGCAGCAAGCATAGTACAAACAAATGCAACATCACAATAATCATATATATATATATATATAGATCATCCATATATATATTAATCTCAACCATCCATATATATATATATACATGCATATATGTATATATATATGGTAATATGCAAAATGTCATCAGATACGGCAATGCAGCATGCATGGTCATGTCGGCTCACCCTAAAGCTACCACGACCCCAGTGTGGCCTCGGTGGCTCGAGCATGACAACTGTCCCAACTCAACACCAACCACTACTCTCGAGTGGGGCGATGATCGAGTAGCATATAAGCGTAAAGAGCAAGCTACACGATGGGGGTCCCTGCTGTTGGTCACTCCGACAGTCACTACCCATGAGTGGTCGAGTACCACACACGCAGGACTACGGCACGCAAATCCAACTACCACCGTCTATAGTGATAGAGTGCGGCACCTCAATGCTCTGCCCTCACACGGGTGACTCCTCCTATGAGTAACCGTGGAGGCAGGATGACTGGCGACACTCTCAACCACAAGGGAGACCTCGTCGCGTGCGGCATGTAAATGCATGAATGCAATGTCTCACATACCGACATCCACCATAGACTCTCTGTCTACAGAGAATCATACTAACTAGATCTACGACTCTCATCCCGTAGAGAGTCGTGACTAATCGATCATAATACTCTATCCCGTAGAGAGTCATACCAATCTAAGCGACACTCTCTATCCTGTAGAGAGTTGTACTCAACCAATGGACACACTCTCTATCCTATAGAGAGTCGTACTTATCTGATTATAACAAGCTAGGACCATCGGTCCGTAGCGATACCCTAAGTATCATTCCTCTGACCATTTATACAATACAAGTTCCGTGGTAACATACAACCTAAGGGTACTAGAACTAATCCTAGTTTAAAGACATTATCTACCTACGGATGACCTTTTTACCCAAAGTACAATCAGGTTGTCATCCGGTCTTTACTATTTGCACTTAACTTAAACAAATTCTAAGTTATTTATATCATCTATATGTATAACTCCTAATCATGATAAAATAAACATGATATCAGCAATGGAGTTAATAGCCGACGGTAGAAGATCAAGCATGCGATAAAAAGAACAGGGTCAAGGTAATATGAACACCTAACATGCTCATATCAATGACTAAATCAATGAAATATAACTACCCCGGTAGAAATTACCCACCGCTATGTAATCCATGCCGATAGTCTTCACTTCCATGAACCTATCTTGAATCAAGGTCCCAAATCAACATCCTCGCAAACGAAACATATAAACATAACTAAATGCTAGCATAACCCTAATGCTAGAATAATTCCTAAATCACATCTTAACCCTTAGATTAATCAATTCAATCGTAGTAGTGTAATCCTCTACACTTCATTTACTAATCATATTTGATCTATGATTACTTCCCAATTAATACTACTTGTAATATATCATATTGAATCAACAACCATATCCAAATCCAAGTCAACTTCTAACATCAACTATCACTAGATCAATTAAATCACAAGGATAATGGTATTCATTATAAACTAATCCAACTCAACTTATCTTGCACAATCGTTACTTGCACAACTCACAGGTTCTACTATAGGGAATCTGTTCATCCTATAGAAATATATTAACTCAATTAACATACAAAATCCTTACCTCTCTACATCAATCGACCATAGCTTCTTCTTTAATATCAGAGAAATCTGATCTATATAACATAATGGTCTTGTGGTTAAATCCAATCTCACCCTGATGTGTTTTTGTACCTGCAACAGAAGTCCAACTTATAAGTTGTGATACAGATCTGAACCTCTAGGTCATCAAGAAAGCAGTGATGCCAATATTCCCAATTACAACAACATCACAATCGACCCGCCTCAATAACCATATCAACAATAAGCTATCGACATTAGGCGGTGGTGACCAACCTTGATCGAGTAGATGGAACCACCCTTTTCTCAATGGAAGTTGCTCGGAAATGGTAAAACCAGAGCATCGCGTGATCCAGCTCACAAATCTGCCAAAACTTTAGATCTGAACGAGTAAGCTTCAAGATAAATTCCTAGATCAGAAATCGTTCGAGATACCCAAAATAGGAAAACCTCACCTCTACTGAGATCTGGTCCACCGACGATAGGTAGAGTCGCGCGATCATCTATTGTTCCGGCTCGAGGTGAGTGATGGTTGTGGCAGGGGAAGGAGAAAACGACCAATGTTGTTGCAATCGCGATCGAGGAGGTCGACAGCGTGAGGAAGGGGATCGACTGCATCGGGCGGGGGATCGGGCTGGATCGGCACGGTGGCTGTCGATCCAACTCCGGTGGCGGCCAGGCGGTAGCTGGCTGGCGCGAGAAAAGCGGCGTGAGCAGGCTCGAGGGAAGGAGACGCGGGCTCTGATCGCCTCGGAGACGAAGAGGAGAGGGCACGGCGACAGCGGCTGTCGCCACCGGCACGCGAGAGAGAAGGCGACGACAGGGCTCCGGCGCGGTGGCTTGTGTGCTTTGCGGTGGACTGCGGCAACGAATTCGGGTCGGAGATTGGTGGATCAACCGGCGACGCGCTCCTTCTCGCGGCGGCGGCGTTAGAGCGGCGGGATGCGAGATGCCTTTGCCGGAAGTCGCGGCGATCGTGGTGGTCGAGGCGCAGCGATGTGAGGAGGCGGCTCGATCGGGAGAAAAGGGTGGTTGGTGTTCGATCGAGAAAGCGGAGACGGTGAAGAATTTGGAAAGTTCGATCGGAAAAGAGGATAAAACCTAAGGCAAAGAATGGAAGTCGTTAAATGAGAAGATGAGTGGTTTTTTTTTAACGCTAAGTGGTTGAGTTAGCCTAGATCGAATCCAAGCTAACTTGACTTAACTCAACACCCATTTAGACTTTGACCTTCCTCCAGCGGTCATATGAACTCCAATTAATTTGAAAAATTTCTAAAAACTCTGAAAAATTTCACAAGATAATTTATCAATTAACGAGGAATATAATTTTATTTTATTTTATTTTTCCGGTATTTTACATTCTCCCCACTAATAAAAATTTGGTCCCCAATTTAAATCTTGACATCAAAAATTTCTTTAAGCAAGTTTCGAAGGGACGCATATATTCCTCATGTGAACAAATGAGACTATCGAGCCGGATAGTATCTTCCGGCTCCACATAGCCTCCCCATCGGTATGATCACTCTACCAAAATCGCGAGGTAAATCGCGAATCTCTAATAGATATAGTACTCAAAAGTACCCCACGCGATCGATAATTTTTCGACAATACAACTCTGCGGATGATCCAACGAGTACGACCCACGAATAGGAAGGAAGTGGCTGATTTGGTTAGTCGATCCATGATCACCCAAATCACATCATGTCCTTTACAGTTCTAGATAATCCCGTAACATAATCAATCGTGATATGCTCCACTTCCATTCCTAATCGGAATTTCCTAGCAATACAATGGTCTGTGGGTTTCTAATGTTCAACCTTCACTTTGGTATATTAAATATCCAACAACAAAGTCATGCGGTATCTCTCTTCATACCGTTCCCACGATATAGACATCTTAAATCTCGATACATCCGAGTGCCACCAGATGCATAGCAACTCTCAAATAATGTACCTCTGTGTTCTTCCTTAAACACCGCAACTCGGAACCCACTATCCTTATCGAGGTGGAGAATTATTTCCTCAAGAGAAATCCATCAACCATCCAAGATACACTTCACACACGCTGCAAGTGCATGGAAGACTATAGCGACGAATCTCACTCGTTGCAATTGTTGCAACTGTTCGCGCTCCAGCAACTCCATTGTAGCTACCTAGTAGCTTGTTAAATTCAATGAGCACTTCTGCTCCATACATCTACAAATCAGAAAATAACTACCAAAGTCTCATCATATATATATGAGACTATCTCGAAATTTCTTATCTCGTAAGCATAAGATCGTCTCATGCTGCGCATCGGAATCATTCCGATCCCTGAAATGACGCATCTGCGTACATCCTCCTTTTATCTACTCCGGAAGGATTAACTACTACTCGTGTAAAAGTTAACCGCTATCTAGATCTTGTAAACTGGTTTCACAAGCTTCCGACTAAATGATTTACAACATCACCTAAGTCAAACAAGTCCGTGGTATAGTAATGCTAAGACATTCTATCCACATTCGTAGGAATAACCAATCAATACAAGGAAACAACAACTACGGTGGTCATTGCGCAACTCCAACTACCACCATCAATAGTGGCCAATTACGCAACTCAGCGACCACAACTGATCAAATCGTGTCCAGAGTACACGATCCTCAAATTCATGGACGACTAAATCGTTAATTAGTCTAACAACTTAATCAAAACTCATACAATTCATACCAAGTATGAAATTGTCGTCTTTACACACCTGCATTCCCTTTACTCTACATTGATGATATATCAATCATCACAACGACAATGATAATTGTATGACATCGCGTCACTACAATATCAATGCTCCAGTCGTAAACCAATCCTAGAGTACGGGTGTCTTTGGTACGATCTCGATAGATCATCTATCCATGACGAAGGATATTCTTCACAACAACTATTTTCCACAATCATTAGATCGCCTACTCCACTTGCCCATGCAACGGCAAGCCTTGGAGTTCATTCGGAATTACATCCGAATACTCTCGGATTATACGCATATCCAAGAGACATATCATACCATACTTCCAACACTTTAACCATCCGTAAGGATATGTCTACAGTAAAAGTATGTCTATCAAAGTCTAAGGGCCTCCCTTGACTTCTTAATTGTTAGTCCATTTCTCACCTGATGGTAGAGATACCCCCGACCTACAAGTCGATGTAAAGGACCCTTCTAATCCAACTAAGAATGTTCTAGACAAAGATACCTGTAAACTACAAGTATCTCTCAATATATTAACCCAGAGGGTAAAACTAGAGTAATACCCTGAACAATGAAATATCTGTCGATCCGATCCAAAGGCTCCACACAGGTCTCGGCCTTTCTCCGAAGAGAAAAGATCAGATTCAACAGTCCGCGACAAAACGGTCGCATTTTTTTTTTTTTTTTTTTTTTCCCCCTAGATTGTCTAATCTATCCCTTAATCCTACGAGCTGCAACTATATAATACTGAATAAATACGACCATCGTCGTATACTCTCTCCTCTGTACCAATCAAATCACATCTGGAGGTAACTGTCGTTGTCTGCATGTATCTTCTACGATGTCTTCTGGCGATCTTTATACATCGATCTCTGAAGGAGTATCAAGGAACTCCAACCACGTCACGGTAGTAGGTTGTTGTTGAGATAACCCAATCTTACTCTTTGATCTCTGCCCGAGGCGGTGCATCATCCTCCCGGAATACCATCGATAGTCTTATTTGAATCTTGAAAGTACACCTCCTCCCTTTGTCTTGGTTGCTCAACAATAGCAATTTGAGCTCCAACAGATATTCTGGCTTCACGTGTCTTCGTGATCTGCACTGCACGCACACAATCCCTTCGGAGTCTTTGTTCTGATTTTGCTGATATCCACAAGAACCTTCTGATAATCTGCGATTGGTTTTCTATAATCGGAAAGTAGCCCCAAGGCCTCTGACTCCGATCTTGCTCCTTTTGTCCAACATTCGGAGGCTTCTTACTCCAATATCTGACTTGCAATATCTGTTTATCGATCTTCATCTCCTAAACACTTATACAGAGTCATTCCTAAACTCCTGTCTCAATCCAATGTCTTCCGAGATCCTGGTAGAAGATTGACATCCTAATCCAACTATAAGTCAAACTCGGGTGGCTTAAATCATCCATCCATCTTCTTGAGCTATTAGGTGGTCGTAACCTCATAAGTCTCACGACTACTGCACCGATATCTCATTACTTCTTGATCACCCTTTCTTGAGGCTCAAGAATTCTTACAATGCGTCACTAAAAGTGACACGGGGAAATACTCTCTTTCAACATCACTAAACCATGATCAAGTGATATATATATTATTTCCCGAATGTCATTTTTTCTGCATTTTCCACCAAATATCGGCTTAATCCCGATAATAGAATGCAAACAACTCTTCTTTATCGGTATAACATGAGTTAAGTACTTAAAAGTACTCTCAAAGTTATACAACTCATTACTAACAACTCAGGGATAAAATCCCTATGAAACACCGTAACCTAGCCTTCCGCTATCTGCATCAACAAATAATCTACAAGTCTATTCATTACCCACAGGTAATGATCCGACTAGCACAGTTAGTGGAAATCTCTAAGACTGTAGTCTCTGATTTCCATAATAAATGTGACGACTTGGCCCGTGTTTTCCGACTCGGTATCGATTCGGCTCTCGAAAGGTAAATTACCTTCTACACAGTTCGTTCAAAACTCCACGGCCTCAGCGAGTCATTTCCGTGGTCAACAACATACCGATTCTGAACAATAACCAACAAACTATAGGTTATTCCCTGTTATAAGCATCTAAATGCATAGGCAATAAAACTGAGAGTATAAACACTAAGGTAACTCCGGTTGGTCGTCTCGGTGGATGACCTCTACTAAAAGTCTACACAGGTGTCATAACTCTATTGTATACACCTACTGATCAAGTTTAGATAAATATCTACTAAACCATAAGTTTTTCAGGAATTCTTACCTCGTCTTTGCTTGGAGCTCGGGCGTATCCATCTCTCATCTCGAAAACCAAAACCGAATAAATCGACTCCCGAGAATCCAACACTCGACTCAAAATAACATAATACGGCATCGCAGAACCTTGGGCTCTGATACCACTAAAGTTGTCATGCCCCGAGAGCATGCCGAACCGAAAATCAAACGGACGGCACCTCCCCTGTACGTGGCAACATTTCGGGTTAATACAAGGCCCGTAGGCCCACAATAATAACAACATATACATATAAGAACATATCAACATAACGAAAAACACAGCGGAAACAACAGGACCACAATACAATCCCACAAAGTGCATACCGGTATGACTAACACCAGAATATAAAGAAACCTCGTCAAAACCCGCACCAACATGTGCGTACATCACATAACTCAGAATACATAACCAAAACATACGGAAGACTCAAAAACTCGGACTCTCGGAGTTGAGATGAGACGATGCCAGCCAGCGGTGCTCCAAGTCCATCACGGTCACACTACATTACAGGCGACGAAAACCCAGGGTCCGCGAGGGGTGGTGAGTAAAACTCAGCAGGTAATAGAAAACATGTATATATGTCATATCACATGTATTTCGACAACATAATCTAGAAGTACAATTATATCGGCATAGTATATAAATACAAGCCTATACCGCCTAATCAATGAACAATATAAAACATGCGGACATATGCAAGTCCGCCATGCTACTCGATCCAACTTTGAACATATACCCAACATACATATATATATAACAGAAGAGTAGATCGACTCAAAATAAACTCTATCTACGGTCAAGGTATCTATGGTCTATCCAACACATACCAATATCCGAAACACATGAATATGATGTCCACCCAAATCAAACAAGCATAGTACAAACAAATGCAACATCACAATAATCGGATATATATATATATGTATCCATATATATATTAATCTCAACCATCCATATATATATATATACATGCATATATGTATATATATATGGTAATATGCAAAACGCCATCAGATACGGCAATGCAGCATGCATGGTCATGTCGGCTCACCCTAAAGCTACCACGACCCCAGTGTGGCCTCGGTGGCTCGAGCATGACAAATCGTCCCAACTCAACACCAACCACTACTCGAGTGGGTGGCTGAAGCGTAGCATATAAGCGTAAAGAGCAAGCTACGATGGGGGTCCTGCTGTTGGTCACTCCGGTCACTACCCATGAGTGGTCGAGTACCACACACGCGAGGACTACGGCACGCAAATCCAACTACCACCGTCTATAGTGATAGAGTGCGGCACCTCAATGCTCTGCCCTCACACGGGTGACTCCTCCTATGAGTAACCGTGGAGGCAGGATGACTGGCGACACTCTCAACCACAAGGGAGACCTCGTCGCCGTGCATGTAAATGCATGAATGCAATGTCTCACATCAGGCATCCACCATAGACTCTGCATTCTCAGAGAATCATACTAACGGATCTACGCACTCTATCACCTGTAGAGAGTCGGTACTCAATCGATCATAATACTCTCTATCCCGTGAGAGTCATACCAATCTAAGCGACACACTCTATCCGTAGAGAGTTGTACTCAACCAATGGACACTCTCTCTATCCTATAGAGAGTCGCACTTATCTCGATTATAACAAGCTAGGACCATCGGTCCGTAGCGATACCCTAAAATATCATTCCTCTGACCATTTATACAATACAAGTTCCGTGGTAACATACAACCTAAGGGTACTAGAACTAATCCTAGTTTAAAGACATTATCTACCTACGGATGACCTTTTTACCCAAAGTACAATCAGGTTGTCATCCGGTCTTTACTATTTGCACTTAACTTAAACAAATTCTAAGTTATTTATATCATCTATATGTATAACTCCTAATCATGATAAAATAAACATGATATCAGCAATGGAGTTAATAGCCAAATGATGAAGATCAAGCATGCGATAAAAGAACAGAATCAAGGTAATGAATAACACCTAACATGCTCATATCAATGACTAAATCTGAATGAAATATAACTACCCGGACCAGGTAGGAAATTACCCACCTGCTATGTAATCCATGCCGATAGTCTTCACTTCCATGAACCTATCTTGAATCAAGGTCCTGAAATCAACATCCTGCAAACGAAACATATAAACATAACTAAATGCTAGCATAACCCTAATGCTAGAATAATTCCCTAAATCACATCTTAACCCTTAGATTAATCAATTCAATCAGGTAGTAGTGTAATCCTCTACACTTCATTTACTAATCATATTTGATCTATGATTACTTCCCAATTAATACTACTGTAATATATCATATTGAATCAACAACCATATCCAAATCCAAGTCAACTTCTAACATCAACTATCACTAGATCAATTAAATCACAAGGATAATGGTATTCATTATAAACTAATCCAACTCAACTTATCTTGCACAATCGCAGTTGCACAACTCCTGGTTCTACTATAGGGAATCTGTTCATCCTATAGAAATATATTAACTCAATTAACATACAAAATCCTTACCTCTCTACATCAATCGACCATAGCTTCTTCTTTAATATCAGAGAAATCTGATCTATATAACATAATGGTCTTGTGGTTAAATCCAATCTCACCCTGATGTGTTTTTGTACCTGCAACAGAAGTCCAACTTATAAGTTGTGATACAGATCTGAACCTCTAGGTCATCAAGAAACAGAGTGATGCCAATATTCCCAATTACAACAACATCACAATCGAACCCGCCTCAATAACCATATCAACAATAAGCTATCGACATTAGGCAGTGGTGACCAACCTTGATCAGAGTAGATGGAACCCAATCTACCCTTAACCGTTCTCAATGGCAGTTGCTCGGAAATGGTAAAACCAGAGCATCGCGTGATCCAGCTCACAAATCTGCCAAAACTTTAGATCTGAACGAGTAAGCTTCAAGGTAAATTCCTAGATCAGAAATCGTTCGAGATACCCAAAATAAGAAAACCTCACCTCTCGAGATCCGGTCCACCGACGATAGGTAGAGTCGCGCGATCATCTATTGTTCGGCCGAGGTGAGTGATGGTTGTGGCGAGAAGGAGAAAAGCGACCAATGTTATTGCTGTCGCGATCGAGGAGGTCGACAGTGAGGAAGGGATCATCGGCTGCATCGGCGGGGATCGGGGATCGATCGGCACCGGTGTGTGTCTCGATCCAACTCCGGTGCGGCGGCAATGGCCGTGGCGGCCGAGAAGCGGCGGCGAGCGCACGAGCTCGAGGAAGGAGACGCGGGCTCACGATCGCCTCGAGAGGCGAAGGAGAGGGCACGGCGGCGGGCATGCCGCCGACCGCGAGAGAAGGCGGCAGAGGGCTCGTAGCGGTGGCTTGTGTGCTGCGGTGGGTGCGACAGCGAATTGGGTCGAGATTGGTGGATCAACACCGGCGACAGCCGCTCCTTCTCTCGCGGCGGCGACGCGTTAGGGCAGCGGGATGCGAGATGCACTGCCCGGGGGTCGCGAGCGGTCGTGGTGGTCGGGGCGACGGCGATGTGAGGAGGGCGGCGCTCGATCGGGAGAAAAAGGGTGGCTGGTGTTCGATCGAGAGAAACGGCCGACGGTGAAGAATTTGGAAAGTTGCGCGATCGGGAAAAAGAGGATAAAACCTAAGGCAAAGAATGGAAGTGCGTTAAATGAGAAGATGAGTGGTTTTTTTTTTTTTTTTTAACGCTAAGTGGTTGAGTTAGCCTAGATCAAATCCAAGCTAACCCAACTTAACTCAACACCCATTTAGACTTTGACCTTCCTCCAACGGTCATATGAACTTCAATTAATTTCAGAAAAATTTCTAAAAACTCCTGAAAAATTTCACAAGATAATTTATCAATTAACGAGGAATATAATTTTATTTTATTTTATTTTTCCGGTATTTTACAATCTTTTTATTAGGTTTGTGTTTCCTTTCACAGCCTTATCAGTGTGCACCACTCCTGCAGCTATGCGTTGTTGATCCAAGAATAGCTGATCGACATGAGACTCAACTTGGGTTTCACTTTCAAGCCATGCCATGTTCCTGTTTGAGCCAACTTCATGAAGTAGGGCATGTTCATCATTTTGCTCAAGGTTGCGCACTAAGTCAGTCGTTTCTGTATCTTCAGTCTTCGTAGAAACGGAATCCTCCTCTCCACTGTATTCAGGGATCGATAAAGAGTCAGACATCATCTCCAACTCCGTTTGGCGCAATGAAGCATTTACTTTTACCTTTGATTCTTCTGTGCATCTTTTTTCTGAATAAGAATAATTTATCAAAGCCTGTTTCACGTAGGAACCTTTGACATCTTTCATGAACAGCCGAAATTTCTTTCGCCGAGAAGTCATTGGAAATCTTTCTCAATTTCAACTCTGGCTTTTCTACCAGGTTATATGTAGATGGTTCGGAGTTCAAAGAAATCTCAAGGAAGTCAAATGAGTCGAAGAAGATGTCTTCTCTATCATCATCCAGCTCAAAATAGCGAATGGAAACTTGATCGCGAGGCAACATTTTGAAAGCTGCTCCAGCAATGCGTCTTTTGCAGTCAGTATCTCGACCTCTGTCTCCTCCAGTTATGTTTTTCTTAGTGTAAAACCCGCGGCACAATGTCAAAGAACAAAGTTTAGAAATTTATCGCAATGACTGATTGAAGAACAGAAGGGACAATAAATCAAATAGCATTCGCGAGCAGATTGCTGAGTTCGTGTATTTTCTTCCAAAGAATCCCCTAAATTCCATCATCTGTCACCCATCGAAGAAGCACGCGGGCGCACTGCTTCCAGATCCTCTCCTAACCCACCTTCCCTGCCCATCAAACCCAAACCTCCACGGCAATATGAAGTCAACCAGCAGGGGAAGCTCGTCACGCCTCGCGGCGCTTTCAATTAGTCACGGCACGAATCATGAAGAAAGACAGCAGTTGATCCAAACATCGATCGCAAGTCTCGACATGAACGGAACTCATATGGATGAAAACACGCAAACTCTGTATTCCACAGAAAATCTACAGGCTAATCATCAAGGAAATCACGAACCTGGAAATTGTCGATGCCACTCGGTGAACGAAGCACACGTTCTGAAACGAGAGAAACCGAAGGCACGAGTTGAAGATAACGGCAATGAGTTGATTCCTGAGGAAGAAGAATGATATTGCTGTTATCTCTTTTCTGCGAATAAGATAAAAATATCCGTGCATAAGATGTTGTCCGAATCAAGTAGTCGGTTCGGTAGAAGATATCTAGGAAGGACGGTTCGGATACGTCAGTCTAGGGCAATTAATTGCAGAACGAGAATCGGCTCGGTCTAGCGGGCTCAAAAATGATTCGGTACGGGAAAAAGAGAAATTGGTCCGGACTATCGGAAAGAGCCTAAAAGCTACACTACACATAAGCAATAGGTTTAGGTTAGTTTTATCAAAAGCAAGTGGCTGAAAGGGATAGGCTAGCATATTTCCCAAAATGTAGATAAGAAGTTGTTACACAACATAAGGGGGGCTCCACATAATATTCCGAGGAGCCTTCGCTTCTCATGTCTGTAACAGAATAATTCTCCAGATAGGGAAGGGGGCCACGTATACGATGAAGGAGGTTCGCGATGCAACAACTGACCAGAAGAAGGGAGATAAAAGGGAGAAGCAGGGCAAGAGGAAGGTGATCTGCATTATTCCAACAAGTAAAAGACGAAGACACATTCGGAGGGGAGAGCAACCACATCACCAGAGAAGGAGACAAGGAGAGTAGTGAGCTCCATCTTTCTGATATTTTCCTGTGTATTAAGCTAATTGTAAGAGGTTTTCTCCTCCATCTCCGGAAGTTCTTTCCGCGAATGAGGAAGTTTATAATGAAAGTGCTTTGACACCATAGCTCGTGGGAGAGCTCACCCCCGTGGAGTAGGAATCCATCTTCCGAACCACGTTATATCCTGTGTCTTTGTTCATTACTTGTGTGACATGGCGTTTCTCTTCTTCATATTTCATTTTACTGTTATGGTCGGAGAGATCCCCCCAAGTTTCCATCACGCTCCCCTGCGTTGAAAGGAAGCCCGACAACCTTTTCCCCGTGACCGCATCAGTTGACGTCGTCTGTGGAAAATCATCTGAGTAAGACGTAGAGATGCAGCCAGAGGAGATACATCATTCGACACCCTCCGTCTCGAAGGAAAATCCCATCACAATATTACCATTGCAACTGAGAGTTATGGTGGACACCGTTGTAGCTGAGACCCTTGCTAGAGAACGGAGAAGGACAGGGTACCTTCATCCTCATTCTGGTGAACCTTCCTCTCGTGAACTGCCACCAGAGATGCCCCCCTCTACCTCGTACAACCACCAACGTCGAAGCGTTGCCTGAGGAGGGGCTAGGAGGACGAGTACATCAGACCACTATACCATTAACCCAGAATCGACGAGAAAAATAAGGCGAAAGCCATTCGACTAGGGCTCCGGAGATTTACGAGCCTAATCCTTTCGCCATGGACATCCTTTCTGAAGTCCCGCCGTCATACTTCAGAAATCCCCAGGTAGATAAGTATGATGACACGACGGATCCTAAGGAGCATCTATCACAGTTTACAGGAGCCACCTCGCTTCATTGCTACACCGACGCCCTCAAGTGTCGGGTCTTCCGTATCACCTTAACCGGCTCGGTGCAAAAATGGTTTAATACCCTGCTCCCAGGGTCTATTACTTGTTTTGCTGACTTTCAGGGGATGTTCCGACAAGAGTTCGCCAGTTGTAAGACATACAAACATGATGCTTCCGTCCTGCTGCATATTACGCAAGGGTCCTCAAAGTCACTCAGAAGGTATCTTCACCGATTCACTTCCACTGTCAGAAATATTCCTTCGGCAAGATCAGATGCCTTCAGAGTAGCCATTCCGCACAGGCTAAAGGAGGGTCCTTTCCTTAGCTCACTGTTGAGAAAGCCCGCGGCCAGTTACGAGTAACTGCTGAGCTGCGCAGAAAAATATATCAACGCGGAAGAGGGGCTAAAAGTCCGGAGAGTCGAACGAGCCTCCGCAATAGTCCCTGCAGAAAGAAATCGCCTCGCAGCCCCTCGAGCACCTCCCCGATGGGAATATATACGACCCTTTCTACCGGAGGCTCCCAAACCTCGATTACTGATACAGGGAGCTCGCCCCCACCTCCATTGCAGATCATGGTTGCAGATGCAGTCCCTTCCCCAAGAACTTGGAAGGAGCGGGAGATGGAGTTCTATAACCAGCAAAGTCTTCTACAGTGACCAATGGGGTATAGGGGAGTGCCTTGCAACCCTCCCACTCCGTTCTTTTGCCAGTATCATATGGAATACGATCATGCCAGTGGTTGATGTTTCAAGTTACAAGAAGAACTGGAGCGCATCTGAGCCGCTTACCCACATGTATGACCTCAGACAGGAGGATCAGCACGGCGAAGCCAACGACCCAATGCGGCTCGTCCGGGGCCCTATAACCAACGACCGCAGGTTACTTTTCCTCCAGACCCTCAAACTCCAGCCCAAGAGGATATCTCACAAGGGGGCCCATCAGGTGAGGGCCCATCGTTTAGTCTAAATGATGTCCCCACACAGGGGGGTTATTCACGTTATCGCAGGAGGATCCACTGATGGGGATTCCAATCATGCATGGAAATCATACGCCCCCTCTCATGAAGAGCTTGATTATAGTTGTTGATCACGCTGTCCAGACCGCGCCGCCCATTTCGTTCGGGCCCGAGGATCTCCGAGGCATCCTGCTGCCTCATATGGATGCTCTGGTGATCCGTATTTTCCTGACCAACTATGAAGTGGCCCAAGTATTAGTTGATTCAAGAAGTTCTGTCAACATCCTCTTCCAAGAGGCCTTTAGACAGATGCAGCTGGGTAATGCTCAGTTGGAGGACGTGGTCACTCCTCTCTTCGGGTTTGCAGGACATGTAGTCCATCCCACAGGGAAAATCTCATTGCCCCTTACTCTGGGCACAAAGCCCAGCCAGAAAACTAACATAGTTTCTTTTCTTATTGTAGATGCTCCGTCCACCTACAATGCGATTCTGGGTCATCCCTTCCTTTCAATTTTTCAGACGATGACTTCTCCTTACCACCAAAAAGTGAAATTTCCGATCGGGAGACTGATTGGAGAGGCCAAAGGCAAGTAGAAGGCTGTAAGGAGCTGCTACGTGCAAATGGTCAGGGATGACCAAAAGAAGGCCCGAACCGACAATCTCAAAGGGAAAGCCATCGTGATTTCTGACGTATACATGCTGGAAGAATCTCCCCCCCAAAGTGGAGAAAATAGAGGAAGGAGAGATGGTGGAGATAGCTCCCGTAAAAGCCACTCGGGTAGCTCAGCAGCTTGGGCCCAAGGAGGAGTTGGTGGTCTGCTTAAAGAAAAATGGAGATATCTTCGCTGGGGGGGTGCATGACCTCACGGGGATCGACCCTCGCATCGTTGAACATCATCTCAACATCACCAGAGGGGTCCGACCCGTCCAACATAAGCGGCAATATTTTGGGCCCGAAAAGGACAAAGTGATAGATGAGGAAGTAGATAAACTATTGAAAGCGGATCATGTTAAAGAGATTCAATTCCCCGAGTGAGTATCTAATGTAGTCCTAGTCCCTAAGCCTTCAGGGAAGTGGAGGATGTGTATTGACTTCCGTGATTTAAATAAAGCATGCCCTAAAGACTGCTACCCCTTGCCTCGCATTGATCAATTGGTGGACTCTACGGTGGGGTATGAGGTAGTGTCCTTAATGGATGCTTACCAGGGATATTGTAAAATACCATAGAAAAAAAAAATAAATAAAATAAAATGGTTAGGGATTTAATTAAACCTAATCTAGACTTAATTGTATGAATTTAATCAAATCGAGGGTTAGTCTTATAGGGTTTTAGGTCCAACCCATTAATGGACCCGACCCACTTAATAAAAACCCGACCCACTCTATATTCTTAACACCTAGCCCTTTGATTTTCTTCCGTTTTTTTCTCCAACCAAGCGTTTCCACAATCGCGCACTTCTCCCCAAATCTCTGCCTTCGTTCCGATCGCGACTCCTCCCTTCCGTGCTCACCTCCATTAGCCGCTTGCATCGCCGGAGCAACTGGCAGATCGCGCGCCCCGTCTTCTTTGCCTTGTGCTCACGGTTGCCGCCGCTGAGCCAGCTTACCGTGCCATCACTCGTCGTCGTCGCAAGTTTGATGTTGATGCTGTCACAGCTCCTCCGGACCTCTTTTTCTGTCGAGCAGCAAGTGTCGCTGCCCAAATTGCGATCTCCTCCCTACATCGTCGCGGATTTGGGTTCTTTCTTCCACGCAAGCAACGTCGACGTCTCTGCCTCAGCCGCTCGATTGTTGATCGCGAGCCTTCTCGATCAATACGACCACCGCCATGCTCGATCCATTGCACCGCAACCTTCCCCTCTTCGTCAGCATCTTCAACCTTCCCGATCGTGCTGATCGCCACACCGACAGTGCTACCCTCCGACTCGTGTGTCGCCGCAGCTGTTCATGCGACGTCGCCGCTTACGTCTCCAGATCGCATGTTGTGTCGGTGGTCTTCCATCCTCGATCTTGATCATTTACTCACTATCGCAGCTTTCTTTTTGGTCGTCGTAAACAACCATTGTGTTCAATTTCAGCCACCCCGAACAACCCCGCTGCCACTGCTGGATCTGTTAGGCCAGCCGTCTTCGTCGACAGCCAAGCCACCGATGGCTCAACCTCATTGATCGCCTGCCTTGCATTGCAACCAATGACTGTAGTCATTATCCTTCGGTGTTCATATATGTGGATCGATCGGTGGGTTCTTATAATCGATATGCCCTAATTTTTTGGTAAGTTTATTAGTAATCCCTGTTATCCCTTTTGCTTCATTGGTGTGTAGAATTTGGAGGTTGGTTGCAGTATTAACTGAATTGGCAGTTGGTTTACCTTCCAAATAGTTTGTGGGCATTTGCTCTGATCTATCCGAATAGGTTGTGAGCAATTAAATCAGTAGGAGGTAAGGTTTTCGGATGTTGGATGATGAAGTGTACATGATTAAATCACAATGGTTTTGATTATGATGTTAGGTGGCGGCTATGGTTGAATTCATCTTGTTGTGATAGATTGCTACTTCAACGGTGAATCAAGAAGCCGGATGACTATGGAAGAGGATTGTTCTTCTAGATAAGCTATGGGAATTGATGCGATGTAAGGTACATTCAAATGTGGATGTTTACGGATGCATGCAGATATATGAGTTGGTTCATCTTATAGTATTTGATTATTTGGATGTGTAATAGGGATTAATATGGAGGATTGATTAGGTTAATTGGATAACTAGATCAATTTAGTTGATCAGGATACGAAGTCGATGTAGGATTCGATTTGATCATTCATTGTATGCTTGCACTTAATCATAATGTTTGATATGTGCAGGACGTAGATACGAGACAGGACCGCGACAGTGAAGATATTATTCTGAGCTTCTTAGAAGGTGGGTAATTCCTACCCTGGTCAGGTAGTTTTAATGCATGCAGATTTAGATGCATGATCATCTTATATGATCATGTTACCTCGACTCTGTTCTATTTACTCTTGCACTTGATACTTTACCTTTGGCTATTAACTTCATTGTTGCTATCATGTTTGATTTTATCATGATTAGGAGTTATATATATAGGTGATGTAAGTAGCCTAGAATTTATTTAGTTAAGTGTAAATAGTAAAGTCCGGATGACAATCTGATTGTAAATTGAGCAAAGAGGTCATCCGTAAGTAGACAATGTCTTGAACTTAGGGTTATTCTAGTACTCTTAGGTTGCATGTTTACCACCGACCATGTATTGTGTAAATGGTCAGGTGAATGATACTTAGTGTGTCGCTACGGACCGGTGGTCCTAGCTTATTATAATCAATTGAGTACGACTCTCTACATGATAGAGAGTACGTCGATCAGATGAGTACGACTCTCTACAGAATAGAGAGTGCGTCCATCAATTGAGTACGACTCTCTGCAGGATAGAGAGTGCATCGATTAGATGTTGGTGCAACAATGCTCCAAGCATTTATATGTTTTGATGTTTGGATAATCATTTAAGTTAGGCAATGTGTTGTGATCTAATTGTGAATGTGTTTAAGTGACAGGTAAAAGAGAAGTCCAAGTATGATCTTGGCAAAGGAAGTCCAAGGGATGGACTTGGCAGCATAAGACCAAGCTTGTAGTCTTGGCAGCGTAAAGTCCAAGTGAACCTTGGCGAAGGAAGTCCAAAGTAAGGTCTTGGCAGCATAAGTCCAAGCTTGTAGTCTTGGCGGCGTAAAGTCCAAGCATTTGGCAACCCAAGACATGACGAAACCGAAGGAAGCTCTTGGAAGCAAAGCGCAAAGGATGAACAAGTCGCGGACTCGGAGGGATCCTGAAGGCGCAAGGCTTAATACGGAGCTAGAAGGTTGAGTCTAGGTCTAGGGTATAAAAACAAGTATGAATTATTCATACTTAATGAGTATCGATCATTGATCGATGTATCGATCGGCCATCGGTGTCGGTGTCGTCGGTGAAACCACGACCATCGATCGGCTTGCCTTGGGCATGTCGGATCGGCGATGCTCACGATCGATCGGCTATGGGCAGCGGATCGGTGATCGAAAAAAATGCCACGAGAATGCGGTCTCACTCATTGCTGCTGCGTGATCACTCGGTGATCACTCCATCGGTCGGTGATGGAGATCGGTCGATGATCACTGGCCGTTGGAGATTGCGGCTCACGAATCTCAGCGGAGATCGCGTTTAGTCGTTGGCTTGGCGTGATCGGTGATGGCATGCATCGGTCGTGATGGCATCATCGATCGATGGCATCGATCGGTGTCGAGGCCCAACGGGAAAAACAGCCCCTCTTCTATAAAAAGGGGTCATGGGGAGCATGGTGAGGCTAGTGCTCTAACTCCTAACTTCATCCTCGTGCTCACCAAGTTTTCTAAGTGTTTTTAGCAATCCAAAACCTCCTCTTCTCTTGTTCTTCATCATCCATCATTGTAAAGAAGAGGAGTGCATTGTAAGAAAGGTTTCTCCACCTTGGTTCATCCAAAGGAGAAGATAGTGAAGCTTGGCTAGGGCTAATCCACCTTACGGATTGCCGTGGAGTAGGAGCGTCATCTCCGAACCACGTAAATTGGGTATTAGCGTTTCTTCGTTTCTACAATCAAGTTAGCGGAAGCAATACAAATACAAAACGAATACAAATACAAAATAAGAAACCAAACGCTAACACCCAATTTACGTGGTTCGAGATGACGCCCTACTCCACGGCAATCCGTATAAGGTGGATTAGCCCTAGCTAAGCTTCACTATCTTCTCCTTTGATGAACCAAGGTGGAGAAACCTTTCTTACAATGCACTCCTCTTCTTTACAATGATGGATGATGAAGAACAAGAGAAGAGGAGGGATTGCTAAAAACACTTAGAAAACTTGGTGAGCACGAGGATGAAGTTAGAGTTAGAGCACTAGCCTCACCATGCTCCCATGACCCCTTTATGAAGAGGGGTCGCTTTTTCCCGCTTGCCTCGATCACCGACCGATGCATGCCATCACGATCACGCCGGCCAACGGGCTCAAACGCGATCTCCGGAGATTCGTGAGCCGAATCTCCAACGGCCAGTGATCACCGACCGATCTTCCATCACCGATCGATGGAGTGATCACGAGTGATCACGCAGCAATGAGTGAGACGCATTCTCGTGGCATTTTTTCTTCGATCACCGATCGCTGCCCATAGCCGATCGATCGTAGCATCACCGACCGACATGCCCAAGGCAAGCCGATCGATGGTCGTGGTTTCACCGACTCCGACACCGACACCGACCGATCGATACGATACATCGGGCCGATCGATACTCATTAAGTATGAATAATTCATACTTGTTTTTATACCCTAGACCTAGACTCAACCTTCTAGAGATTAAGCCTTGCGCCTTCAGATCCCTCCGAGTCCGCGACTTGTTCATCCTTCGCGCTTTGCTTCCAAGAGCTTCCTTCGCTTCGCCATGTCTTGGGTTGCCAAATGCTTGACTTTACGCCGCCAAGACTACAAGCTTGGACTTATGCCGCCAAGACCTTACTTTGACTTCCTTTGCCAAGGTTCACTTGGACTTTACGCTGCCAAGACTACAAGCTTGACTTCCTTCGCTAAGGTTCACTGACTTTACGCCAAGACTACAAGCTTGGTCTTATCGCCAAGTCCATCCTCGACTTCCTTTGCCAAGATCATACTTGGACTTCTCTTTACCGCCACTTAAACACATTCGCAATTAGATCACAACACATTGCCTAACTTAAATGATTATCCAAACATCAAAACATATAAATGCTTGAGCATTGCACCAACAATCTCCCCTTTGATGTTTGACAATCATTTAAGTTTAGGTCTTTAAAATATAATCATATTTCCAATATAGATTCTAACTTAAACATTCCTTCTCCCCTTTGTGGACATCAAAAAGAGAAGGATTCATAAATGAAAGAGTTAAGGGTATTGGATCTTGGACTAAGGTATAAGATTGAAATTAAGCTCCCCCTTAATCCAAGATATGATGTGTAAATCATATTTGAAGCAAAGCATATCAATGAATTAAACATGAAGTTCTAACTTTGCACCAACAATGGATTTTAGGGAAGAAAACGATATTATATATGAAACTCCCCCTAAAACACTGCATTAATCTGTCCTAAAACTTTGTTTATTGCAACATTATCATACCATAGTTTTAGGACATCAAAGATACACTAAATATCAGAAAATGGAGCTTAATATCAGAAAACGCAGTGTATCAGTCGACTGGTTTCTGAACCAGTCGACTGCTAGACCTGAAACTGAAATTTCAGCCTTTTCAGCCCAACTTTAGAAATGCGGTAGAAATTCCAGAAATCTTGAAAAATCACGAAATTTCGCGTACACATTTCTGAAATCATACTTGATGAAGGAAAAATAATTTGAAAAATATATGTTTTTCAGATTTCAAGATTGATACAACCTTGGAATCTATCAAAAGTTCTAAAGAATTTGCAACCTTTGTATCACTTTTGTGGTTCATTTGGAAATTGTTTTTCAAAATATGATGAACATAGTTTAAAATATATATTATTTGGAATTTCCAACCATGTTCTTTGAGCTATGTATCCATTACTTGAATACAAGCCTTCCCAATGATTGGTCCATAAGGTGTTTATGTCTCTAGGTGTGTCATTGGCTCATAGTAATGCATCATAACAAGCATGATGAGCCAAGTACACCTTCCCTATTATCTCACATGGTTCTAGGTGTCTCAATACAAAAATCAAGGTTCTTAAGGCTTTTTGTGAGATGTAACAAGTAATGCTAATCACCCCCCCTCTAGCGTTACAAAGGTCCTAACATTAGATTGGTATGACTCTCTATAGGATAGAGAGTGTTATGATCAGTTGAGTACGACTCTCTGCAGGATAGAGAGTGCGTTAATCTGATTAGTATGACTCTCTGTAGAATAGAGAGTCTATGGTGGATGTCTGTATGTGAGACATTGCATTCATGTCATTTGCATGCACGCTGACGACAAGGTCTCCCTTGTGGTTGAGAGGGTCGCCAGTCATCCTGCCTCCACGGTTACTCATAGGAGGAGTAACTGGTGTGAGGGCAGAGCATTGTGGTGCCGCACTCTACCACTATAGACGGTGGTAGTGGGATTTACGTGTCGTAGTCCTGCGTGTGTGACACTCGACCACTCATGGGTAGTGACCGTTGGAGTGGCCAACATCAGGGACCCTCATCGTGTAGCTTGCTCTTCACGCTTATATGCTACTCGATCATACTGTCCACTCGGCGACTCAAGAGTAGTGGTTGGTGTTGAGTTCGGACAGTTGTCATGCTCAAGCCACCGAGGCCACACTGGGGTTGTGGTAGCTTTAGGGTGAGCCGACATGACCATGCATGTTGCATTGTCGACTTTTGCCATTTTTGCATATTGTCATATATATACATATATGCATGTATATATATATATGGATGATTGTAATTAGTATACATATATAGATATAATATATATATATATATATATATATATATATATATATATATATATATATATATATATATATATATGTTTATTGTGATGCTGCATTTGATTGTACAATGCTTGTTGCATTTGATTGTACATCATCTTCATACATGCTACCCGCATCGCTTATACGGTTGTGTAGGATACTTGTATAGTTGTTGGATTATCTATTATATTCTTTGACCTGTATTTATGCGTTATATAGTTTAGAGCAGACTTCCTGTATATGTATATATTGTGGATATATGCTCAGGTTGGATAGGTGTAGCGTAGTAGACGTTCAGGTATATCTGCATTTTATATTGGCTTTTGGTTAGAAGGTATATACATGAATATGTTATCATGCTAGTGATACTTGTAGATTTTTCTATCGAAATACATGTGATATTTATATATACATATTTTTCTATTACCTACTGAGTTTTACTCACCACCACGGACCCTGGGTTTTTCTGTCGCCCAAGTAACAGGTAGCCGACTTCGTGATGGACTTGGAGCACCGCTGGCTGGCATCATCTCATCTCAACTCCGAGAGTCCAAGTTTTTGGGTTATCGTTGGTGTTTCGATACGTCTTTGGTTTTTGTGTGATGATTGTAGTCTGTGACTATTGTTGTTGTATCTTTCTTTTCTGGTTTCGTTATGATGATTCTTGGTTTTGGTGTTAGTCATACCGGTATGCATTAGTGTGGGATTGTATTGTTGTTGTGTTGTTTCCGATGTGTTTTGATGTGTTATTATGCTTACATTGTTATATGTTATGTTTATTGTGGGCCCAAGGGCCTTGTATTAACACGAGATGTTGTCACGTACAGGGGAGATACCGTCTGTTTGCTTTTCGGCACGGCATACTCTCGGGGCGTGACAGATATCATCAGATACCGCTGGCTAAAGAAGATCAGAAGATGGTTAGTTTTGTAACAGTAGGAGGGCTCTATGTCTACGTGGTAATGTCCTTCGGTCTAAAAAACACGGGGGCTACATACCAGCGACTCATGGATAAAATCTTTGCATAACAAAAAGGGAAAAATGTGGAAGTTTATGTTGACGACATCCTGGTTAAATCAAAAACCACTCGGGATCTGGTTAATGATCTAGATGAAACTTTTGCTACCTTGAGGCGATATAACATGAAACTGAACCCTAAAAAATATTTATTCGGGATGAAGAGCGGGAAATTTTTAGGATATATAATAACTAAGAAGGGACTGCAGGCCAATCCAGAGAAGGTGCAAGCATTATGCAATATGAAGTCACCCACTAATCTGCAAGAGACTCAAAAGTTGGTAGGGAGAATTATTTCATTGTCCCGATTTATAGCCAGATCAACAGACAAGGGGCTACCTTTCTTCAGGATTTTGCGCAAGTCTACTAAATTTTAGTGGGATGATCAATGTGAACAGGCTTTCCAAGAGCTGAAAAAATATTTAGCTGGACTTCCGCTGTTAGTCAAGTCAATAGCAGGAGAGCCCTTGTGGATGTACTTAGCTGTTTTGGAAGGAGCCATCAGTTCAGTATTATTAAGGCAAGAAGGTTCCCAGAAACAACCTATCTATTATACCAGCCATATCCTGAAAGGGGCTGAATCCCGTTATACTGAGCTGGAGAAGTTGGCATATATTCTAATCTTGACAGCCCACAAGTTGAGGCCATACTTCCTAGGTCATCCAATTCATGTCTTAACGCACAGTGAATTAGGCAAGGTGGTTACGAAGCCTAATTCTTCTGGGAGATTGGCTAAATGGGTAGTAGAACTAAGCGAGTATGACATCCATTATCAACCCCGAACCGTCATCAAGGCTCAGCCTCTCGCGGACTTTCTAGCAGAAGTACCTGTCGGTTTAGAAGATGGCTCGTCAGCAAAAGAAGAGGGATCGGAGGCATGGAATGTATTTGTGGACGACTCTTCTGGGTCTGTAGGCAGCGAGGTGGGAGTCCTGCTAATATCCCAGGAGAAAGAGGAAACTCGCATAGCCGTGCGACTGGGATATTAGGCGTCCAACAATGAAGCAGAATATGAAGCTATTTTAGCCGGGTTGCAAGCCGCCAAAGCCGTAGAAGCAACCTTCATTATAATCCATTCGGGCTCCCAGTTGGCAGTATCACAACTTCAAGGCTCTTTCACGGTTCGGGAAGAAAGATTACAAAAATATTTGAAGACTTTCGAGAAAGAAAATGCTCATTTTCACCAAGTTCTCTTAAAGCATATTCCGAGGGAGAATAATGGGAAGGCGAATGAGCTGGCTCGGTTAACTAGCGCTATGGAAGGGGTGAAGCAACCTGAAACGGTCTGTGTGGAAGTCCCTACTTCTCTAGTGATATACAATGTGGAGGGGGCCGTACCAGAACCATATCAGATCCCTGATTGGAGGACTGACATTATAGCATATTTATAACAAGGAAAGATCCCAGAGGAAAGAGGAGCGACATCTGTTTTGATGAACCGAGCAAAACGATTTACCCTCATAAACAGAGACCTGTACAAGACGTCTTTTGGACGACCCCTATTGAAGTATTTAGGAAAGGAAGATGCTGAATGCGTAATCCAGAAAATTCATGAAGGTTGCTGCAACAATCATTTGGGGGGAGAGCTTTGGCAAGGAAAGTCTTGTTAGCAGGATACTTTTAGCCCACTCTCCAACAAGATGCAGTTCATATAGTGCAAATTTGCTCGGCTTGTTAGAAGCATAGCAACCGGTCCGAACGACCAGCTGAATTGATGAAAGTTGCTGTTGCTTCATGCCCTTTCGATCAATGAGGAATGGATATAGTGGGCCCCATACCTATGACACCTTTGCAGAAGAAATTCTTATTGGTGGCTGTGGATTACTTCTCCAAGTGGGTGGAAGCAGAGCCCCTTGTCAAAATCACTGAGAATGTCGTGATACAATTCCTATGGAAGAATATTATCTACCGGTATGGAATTCTCAAAAGGTTAGTCAGCGACAATGGACGGCAGTTTCAGGGTAAAAAGATCAAGGAATGGTGCCAAAGTCTTAATATCCAGCAGGTCTTTACTTCTGTAGCTCACCCTCAGGCTAACGGGCAGGTTGAAGTAACTAACAGAATCCTCGTTCAAGGATTAAAGACCAAATTGGGTGCTCAGAGAGGAAACTGGGTGGATGTGTTATCAGGGATCTTGTGGGCCTACCGAACCACGCCAAAGACCGCAACAGGTGAAACTCCTTTCAGCCTAGTATACGGAACGGAAGCCGTCATTCCGGTGGAAGCCCTTTTAAGTAGCGCCCACGTGGAAGTTTATGAGCCGGAGCAGAACCAAGTCATTCGGAGCACTGAGCTGGACTTGGTGAAAGAAAAAAGGGAACAAGCGCGGAGGCGAGCAGAATTTTATAAATGGAGGGTACAACAAGCCTTTAACAAAAGGGTAATGCCCCGGAGATTTCAAGAAGGGGATTTGGTTATGCGCAAAGTTAATCCCGCTAGAGATTCGGGAAAGTTAGCTCCAAATTGAGAAGGACCCTATGAGGTGACGCGCCGCGTGGCAGGATCAGCATATTATCTGAAAGATGATTAGGGCAAGGAATTCCCTCGACCCTGGAACGCTGTACACTTAAAATATTTTTACACTGTGTAAGGGATGATGGATGGAAAAAAGAATTGAGAGGTTTCTTGAGGAACGTATTCGACAATTCACTATGTCATTAGATGTATGGCAAACACGAATATGATTGATGAATCATTTGCATTAACATTAAATTCTCTTTGACGGACTATGAAAAGGAAAGAAGATGAAAAGAGAGCTATGTATAATAATTCGAATCTCTTAATGATGACTATCCCCGAAGCAAAACATCAAGTTATAATCTAAAATGATCTGAAGAATAACGTCGGAAGCCAGTTTTCCAATGCAAGTAGAGAGCAGAGTGGTTCACAGGAGGTAATCCCTGGTCTGCATACTGTCGAACCGCTTCATTAAATCCATCCTAGAAGGTGGCACGCATCAGGGCTACTAACCGTTCGTAGAGGCTCGGGTCATCAGGAATTCGATTTTGGTGAAGTCTGTGGCAATTCTTTTGATGCTCCCGGAGAGATCGACGCATTTCGCTATAACGCTGGGATATTTTCATAATAGCATCCGCCAGAACCGAGATGTCGTCTACTTGGGAGGTTTGGTCCTGCTGAAGGAGCCTCGTCATGTCCATCATGTTCTGGCGTATCGAAGCTGAAATTCCCTCTACATCCTCTGTATGGGACCTGGTGCGAACAAGCTCACTGCCCAACCTCTGGAGGGATGTTTCTTGTCTGTGTATACGGGCGTGAGCATGCACCCTAGAAGTTATTAAGGAGGAGTTTTCTTGTACCTTCTTGCACAAGCGGGTGCGGAGATCCCCTATTTTGTCCTCCGCTCTTTGGTGCTGAACCCGCAAGCTTGCAATGAGTTCAGAATCCTTTTGTTTTTCGTAGAGGAGCTCAACTATTTGCTCCTTAAGGTTCATCAACTCTTGGGAACAGGGAGCTACTACATCAGCTTGTTCCTGCTGAGCATCCTGTGAAGTGGGTAGCAATTTTATGTGGGCCTGCTGTTGTGCTTGTAATGCCGCTATGGTCTCAAAGATCTTTCTTTCTTACGGCAATGAGCTCATCAATTACTCGACATTGTTTTTGTTGTGACAAGAAATGCTCCTGCCTGGGCAAGCGTGATTTGGTCCTTCAAATTTGTTGCTCCCACTTTAAAGACTGAGCTTGATATTGCTGGAAGGAGCGGTCCAGTTCTTGATAATTGGTTAAGGCCTGAAGATTATTCATCATAAAGAAATCATCAAGCGAAGAAAATTAGAGAAGCTAATTTGAGGAACATACCAATTCCAGAGCGTGGCGCAAACCTTTCATATGTGGGATTAATTCTTCTAAGTTTAAGATCCGAAGACCCCGGGTAGAAGAAGAAGAAGGGATGGATGACACCAAAGGCGAAGACTCACTAATGATGGGGGGAGGAAAGATGGGAGCAATGGGTTGTGCCGGGGGTTCAGAAGGAAGAGAAGAAAGAATTTTTGTTAGGAGGCTCAGAGAGATAGGAGAAGAAAGAGAAGAAGCAAAAGCGAGAGGTGGAATACTCAACGTTGCTGACTATGGGATAGGAATGGAAGAATCTGTGGGAGGGGATTGGTTCGGTGAGGAGTTTGGTGAAGAAGATATGGAGAGCACCGGGATGGAAAGCTCTTCGCTGGGAAGGGGGAAAATAGGAGGATCCTGGTTTGTATCCGAAGGAGGGTAAATGCCTCCCAGGTTATGAGCATCGGGGGAAAGTGACGATGGGGAATCTCAACTACCATAGGTTCTAGTGCAGGAGAATGCTTTGGAGAAAGAGAAGGAGAGGACGCAGGGACGTCTGCTGTCAACAGACGTTGACGCGCCACTTCTCTGTATTCAACTTCAAGTTGCAATAAGGGAGGGGGCGACTTGCGAATGCCCAAGACAGAAGGAGAAAAGACAGGCGAGTTAGGGTTTACGAGCGGCATTGGAGATGAGGATAGACCGGCTACCATGATATCATCTGGAATGGGGGAGACGGGGGTTTTGGAGGAACGAAGAGGAGAAGGGAGAGCTGAGATAGACGTGGTGGCGATGGACGAAGGTAAGGGAGGAGGTGAAGGCGAAGGCGCCGCTAGTTGTTGACCCTCATCCCTCCTGGATTCTTGGTAGCGTTTTGTCATTTCTCGTTGAAAAAAGGAATACATCCTGCCCTTCAAAGGAAGAAAAGAAGTACAGGAGTTAGTGGCTGGAGCGCCGAAGGGTGGCGATGGAATGAAAAAAGGATAAAGAAGCAGGAGAAGATGGAAAGGCAGATAGAGAAGATGAAAACGGAGGAGAGGAAAGATAAAGTGTCCCATATAGAAGGGGTGTTGAATGGGCTTACAATGTCAATTGGGCTACAAAGCTATAAATGGGCCCCGGGAAAAAAGGAAAATAATGATTTATTCCTCTGATTACCCGTTATCTGTTAGAACCATTGTCTTCATATGATAAAAAGAACGAGGACATCCAACTTCAAGATGAATGAAGAAATAATGACAGTATGAGAGCAGATCCTTGGGTCAAGTTATCATATTTTTTATGCGGTTTGGCATTGGTCGCAATCATTTCATCCCCGTGCGGTGGCGAAACGGAAGAGCTGAACATCTCTTCAGCTATACATTATTTTATCCCCGTATGGTGGTGGATCAGAAGAGCTGAGGTCATTCCTCAGTTATATATTATTTTATCCTCGTGCAGTGGCGGAACGGAAGAGCTGAGTTTATCCTTCAGTTGTATATTATTTTATCCCCGTGCGGTGGCAGAACGGAAGAACTGAGCATTCCTCAGTTATATATTATTTTATCCCCGTGCGATGGCGGAATGGAAGAGCTGAGTTTATCCCTCAGTTGTATATTATTTTATCCCCGTGTGGTGGTGGAACGGAAGAACTGAGCATTATCTAAGAAAAGTATAAAATTTGGCACAACAGAAGAAAGGCCGAAAAAAGAGGATAAGCAAGGAAGGATATAGGCGAAAGCTTATACTGAAGAAGTTCATTACTCTGGAAGAGCTACATATTACAACTTCCCTAAAAGAAGAAAATAACAAAAGAAGCCCCTGTTCACAGGAGATTATAATTCTTTATTAGGAGGTACTGAAGGAGCCTCTTTGCGAGGCTTAGATTGACGTAGTAGCTGCTGGAGATAAGATTGTTGTATGAAGATGTGCTTGGATAAGTTCTTCTGGGACACCGTCAGTTGTTGGCGCAGGGAATAGTTGCTGGTAGAAGACTCCCTCAAACGTCGTTGCAGATACCCAACCTGTTCTTCCAGATGAGCGATGTAGTGTTGTTCCTCAGTCTTTTCCTCAAGAGGAAGAGAGTTGCTGCCCTGTTCAGAAGTATGTTTCATAGCAAGGAGAGGGAAAAGAAAGGATGAATGCTAAACAAACGATGGTTTGGGGTCCTTAAAGAAGAAGGCACATCGACTCGCGGAGAAGGTAAAAATAATAAATGCTAGTAAAGAAGGGGAAACGTAAAGACAGTAGGTGAGAGTTGTTAGTGCAGTAACTCTGAGAAGGATGATTCAAATTCCACGGAAGCGGTAAAGGGGAAGTATGTTCAGATAGGGTTGCAGTCTTTTTTAGTGGCAGTTGTTCTACATTTACAGGAAAGCGACAAAAATAAGTATCAGTATCCCTTCTCTTTTTATTAACATACTCGACAGCAGTTATATCATTTAAGTTAATAATTATACAAGCTTTTCATAGTTATCATCCTCCGGAGGGGAAGGCGCCAAGACAACTTTGTAGAGATTGCCTTGAGCGGGAGGTGCAACTGGTGGAGCTTCATCAAAAGGGGGCGGATGAATCTCCGCTGGAGGAACGAGAATGAAAGCTAGGGCCGACGGAAGCGGAGGGAGTTCAACGGAGGCCTGAGGATCTCCTACCGTGTATTCCCATGTCAGGGGAGGATTCCAAACCCGGTTGCGGAATGAAGGGAAGGGGGCTCAAAAGGATCTCCCCGTATTAGGAGTTGGAGCAATGGTTGATGATGGAGGAGGAAACGGACGAAATGCCGAAGTAGCAGTTGATTGTGTCTCAGATTCTTCGGTGTCCTCCGTGGCCCAGTCGTGCAATTCAAAAGAATTAGAGTCTGAGAAGATCTCGATGGGGTATTCCATGGAAGCCATGAAGGTGGGATAGAAGGTCGAAGACACTTGTGGTGACAATTTATAATCGAGGGAGGAAGAACCGCATTTGTCCTCGGGAAGGAGAAGAAGATGGAAGGACTAACGTTATAATGGCGTCAACATAAGAAATTATCGAGACGTCATTTCCGGAGCAATCAATTAGCCTGAGAAAATCAAGAGGCCGAAGTAAATTAGTTGTTGGCCAAGCCAAAATTGGTTCGGGCCGAAGGAAGATCACTCCTGGGATGTCCCGAACGGATTTCCGAGCCAGGAAGGTCATCACTCATTTAGCGTTAGGGAAAGCAGAGAATAGGCAGTAAGCCAGTAACTTTGAAAAGAACAAAACCAAAGAGCAGATTTAAGATTCTAGATTTATACCAATACATATATAAGAAGTGGCACAGGGCCGTGTTAGTTAAAGTATTCTTTAACAACAAAGAAGCAATCAGTACAAGGAAGAAAATATTATAAATCACAATTCAAAGAGTTCAGGGGAGCATTTAGCTAAAGCTATTTCGGGGTTCAAGTAACTGGTGTCCGTGCCTGGAGGAGGATACTCTCGTTCGACGTTTAAAGCAGAAGACCCGTCGAAGCCCAACATGAATAAGTCTACCCCCTTCTGAATATATCGCCCCTTCAAATCTGCCTCCTGCTCCTTCAATTGGGTTTGACAAGCGGCTAATTGAGCCTGGCACGCAGCTAGTTAGGTCGCCAAAGCATCCCTCTCTGTTGCCACCGTCACTGCCCGCTGACCCAGAGAAGATAAAGCTTCAGTATATTCTTTGCGAAGCTCTTGTTGTTGCTGGGTCACGGAGGACAGGATTTCAGGGAAAGTAGTCACCATGGAGGAGAGTTCTTTGCACTTCTCCAAGCAGGATTTTTGGGTAGCCTCCCATATCTGGCGTTCTTGCTGCAATTGATGAATGATGGTTGAAGAGTCAGCAGCTTGAATATACGCATCTGCAAGTTGCCTTTTATACCCGTTTAGCTCATGGGTAAGGAGGTCCACCTGTTGAAGTTGGCTGAATTGCAAAAATATTTGCTGCTGGAGGTCTTTATTTTTTCGTTAGAGTTCCTCCTTCTCACTCTGGGCCAGAGCCAATTGAGTCATGGAATCCTCGCATCGGGTGATTAGATCAGATTCCTTCTGCTCGTGTTCTTTCAGCCGCTGTGTGAGTTTCTTCTGGTGCGCCAGGGCAGCAAAATAACGGGTCTCCATATTAGATTGGAATTGGACCATGTGAGATGTCATCTTATTATAAGTTGTCGATACCTGAAGAAAAAGAGACATATGTTAAGCATTAGCGTATATATATATATATATATATATATATATATATACTAAAGATGAAGAAAAAGAAAAATTACCTCGACTAGAAATTTACCCATATGATCGCGAAGCATTAGCGTCTTCTTCATGGTGCTGGTTCTCATCTCCGGTCTCCTACTACGAAAGCGCTAATCAATTGCCTTCGGTCCCCTTCCTGCTAAGTTTCGTACGTGGTCATGTCGTGCTTCATCGTTGTGTAGTGTGTGCAGCTCTGTTTGTCAACAAGAATAATAGGCTATTATGACATTTTCTTAACGATATTTATTTTATAGTGTAGTTATAAATATCTTATAATGACAATTATTAAAAATGATTTTTAATTTTTTTTAAATATCTAATTAGATACCTTTTAACGACATATATCATAAATGTCATTATATTTAATAAAGATATTAATTTATGTTTACTAGATTTTATTAACTTTTTCTCCCGTAGCCTTCACACGCACGCAGCCCTTTCCATCTCCACCTTCAGATCGTCGCCGACATCACCACCACGCCGCTGTCGATGTCCATCTCCTCGACGTCGGTACTCTGTCGTGATCGTCTCCTGTCGGGTGTGCGTCGTTGCTTTGTCACAGCGTCTCAACAATCATGATCGCCGTCGCCGTTGCCGCCACGCTTGACAGGAAACCTCCGACGACAACCAAAATGTGAGGTTGCAAATCATTGGTAGGTATGTTTTAATGATCTTCCCTTTTATACACTTGGGTCTTTTGCGTTGTCAATCGGACTCTTTTGCGTTGCGGCGTTGCAAATCATTGGGAGAATGGAAAGATGTTTTCATTGGAAGAACAAATTGCTCATAAGGTTTTTACGAAATATAACTTATACACTTTCATAATAAAAGGGTTTCTTGTAACGTAAAAAAGCAATAATCTCCAAAGGGACAAAGGAAAAAAGTAAGTCAATTATGTTGTGTTCTTCCATCCTTGGGTTGTAAATTTGTAATGCTTTATGATATTCTACATCTTGGTTTGCAACAATTACTTAACTCTGAGGTTATGATGCTTCTTCCATACATGTATGAATGATGCACATTTGCCCCCAGGGCAATGGCGCGTCGGTAAGAGCTTGGGGGGTCCCTGGAGCAAGCCATGGTTCGATCCCTGCCGGCTGCAGCTTGCGGAGGGAATTCCGTCGTTTTCCACTCGCTTGCGGGTTGCGGAGGCGGGTTCCCGTTTACCAGCGGGTTGGTGTGGGGTGCGGACCCTGATTGGCGTTAAACCCCTCACGGCGACTTGGTGGCGCGTCTTCCTGATTTACCCTTGTGGGCCGGTGGAGACTCTTCGGAGGCCGTGGGGCAGGGCCGGTTCGCCAAGTGGACTAGTCGGGCGAAGCTTGGATACCACTTGTAAATCAAAAAAAAAAAAAAAAAAAAAAAAAAATGAATGATGCACATTTGATCAAGTAATACGATTTCTTGTAATTTATCTGTAGTTTCCTGCCCTCTTCTTGCAGTCATGTATTACTCTTACATTCTTCCTTTTCTTAACCAGGAATGACATTTTCTATTTTCTTCAAGGTAGATGTCATTTTCAGAATCTAATAAAATTGCAATAACCATTTCAGGTTGACTTTATTGAACAAGAGTTCCAGAATAATGACGTTCCAATAAACTTGGTAGTATATAATGCTGATCAACCTTCTTCAGTTACCATACTCTTTATGATTTAGCCTACTAGCAATCATGGTGTATGCCGTCTTTTTCTTTTGTTTACAAAACCTTCTATCCCTATTTGATTACTGAGAATTATACTTTCCAGCAATAACTCTTTCAAATTTGTTGTGTACATACTTGACATTCTGCTGCTTAATAGTGCTTGATTTATGACATTGTGCTTAAACTTTGAATTTAGCTCATTCAAGATTCCTTTAAGTGTGCAAATTGTCTTTTCACAAACTGAGAAGTAATTAAATTGTCTCATATTTCTATATTTTTACTGCTTGCTTCTCTTGGAATGGCGACATCAACATGTGATTTCCTTCGCTTTATTCCAGAACAGAAGATAATGTATATAATATTTTTGTTGTTTTGGGAGAAAATAATACCTGAAATGGAATTTCATAAATTAAGATAACTCCATAAGGGGACTTAGAATATAAAGAACAACAAGTTTCTCATGTATTGTTCGAATACAAAATCTTAGCTGTTATATATTTTCACAGATTGTAATCTAAACAATTTCCAGAAGTGACACTGAAAAAGTTTGCCTTTTTTTTCCTCTTAGCTTAATCTATATGGCTTATGTTTTTCTTTTTGCAAAGGTTGGGCATTCTATTGGATCATATATATGCTTGGAAGTCTTCAAAAGGCTTCCACAACAGGTAACAAGACGTTTCAATGTATCTATATTTTGTGATGGAGTTTTCAATTTACCTTAGAGTGCTTTTGTTGGAATTTGAAGGTAAAATATGTGATAGGTCTTTATCCATTTCTAACATTGAACAAGAATTCTTTACCACAATCAATTATTGGCTTAATTGCAAGGTAGATTTCCTTTATTAATATTGTTATTTTTTTGCTTTCTGCCACTTCTACTATATATTAATTAGAAATAGCCTCATTGTGAACAGCTTTAAATGAACCAACAAGTTACAAATCAAAATTTCTATTTCTCTCTATTGTCCTATTGATATCACATTTTGCATATATTTTCTTCTTTCAAAATGACAGTGTTTCATACAGATGCTACCACTAGCATTGTTTGATTAGCACTAAATTCCTTATATCAAGACATGGTTGTTTAACTTGTTTTTTGGTAGCTGGGTCACGCGACCCACATGGTGGATGATTTGCTGGAATAGGCTCTCAATCTGGGTTGTTATATAGCTCTAATCAAATTGACTCAATAGCAAAAAAAAATAGAGAAATTGGAAGTCTGAACTCAAAAAATGTACTATAATCTTGAATTATCAATTCAAGTTCTTTTACAACAGAGAGATGAAAGAGCTCATGCAGAACGGTATATGAGACAAATTACTTTTTGGAACACAAAAAAATCAAAGGTAGACATTAGTTTTTATTTACAATATAATTTATTTAAAACAGTATGTGTACTTTTATTATGTGTACTAAGTGTAATTTAATATATTAGGAAAGGAGTGGAAAAAATAAAATTGTCAGAAAGCACAAAATAATACATTAGACAACTGGAAGGACATTTTTTGCTCAAGTACAACACAAATTGGTAATTCATCTTATTCACATTATAATTGTATACATGTTATTATTCTCGGTTCTAATACATGTATAAAGTAATAACCAAATATATTTTTAGGAAAAAGAAAAGGGACATCCTCCAACTCGAGTTAATTAGACCTTATGATCTTTTACAGACATTTGAGGATTCACTAGGAGGAATGATAGCTTGACCTTATCATCTGGTATAATTTTAATCTTTCATTGAAATATTATTAATTTTTATATTTATTATGCTATTATAATTTTAAATAAATATGAAATGTATTTGCAGTTAACAATAAACGAAGATCACTATTAGATGCATATAGAATGATACTTTGCATTTCCTTGTTTCGTATAATATCTAATCTTTACCATTATTTCTATTAACTTTGGTTGTTTATTGTTTTATTTCAGTACTAATACAAATATATTCATTGTATTTGTAGGTGATGGGTACCTGAATTTTTGCGATTCAATATTATGGTTGAAGATAGTCTGTCTAGTTGAGTTTTTTTACAAGACTTTGTTAGTTCTAACATTTAATATTTTGAGAATATTGTAGTTAGTTTTGGATATAAAAGACTCATCAAGATATTTGTAACTTTGGCTCAATGATGTGGAATGAATTTAGATTTTCTATTATCACATTAAATTGTATTTTATAATTTTTTATATTCTGAATCGGAGATGACTTATGATGATATATAAATATTGAATTCGTGCTTATATTAGGGATCATGTTAATGTATTTATAAATTATTATAATGACATTAATAAATATCATTATAGATTAACTAAGGTGACATTTTAAAATAATCTTATAAACTATCTTTACTGACAATTTTTATTGTTTTTATAAAAAAATATATGACATTTGTAAATGTCAAAATAAATAAGTTGAGGTGACATTTAGTTTTGTCCTTATTACAATGATAATAAAGCATACGTAGAAGTCCTTAAAATATGATTTTTCCTGATATTTAAGTATGTCATTATATATCTATATTAAGACATTTTTAATTTAATATTTATATTATATAATGATATTATAAAATGTCAGAAAAACGAATCGGTCGACATCACTTTATAGGACGTTTTTTAATGATGTCATTAAAATTTTAGTGTCATTAAAAATATACTATAAAAGTATATAAGAACATTTATGAGTGATGACCATTATATTTCACCTAATGTTCAAAATATCCATCGCTCGATCGGTTAATGTTGCTCTGCTTTCATGTCTACTCGTGCGTGGGGATGGAAAGATTAATCAAGTGAAAGGAAATATTTTTCCTCGTGCGTTGCATAGTTGATCATGTTTGATGATAATTTAAACAGATTATTGTGACAATTATTCAACTCGCGAGCTAGCTGTTGCAATCGGAGTGCGACATGAAGTCCGTCGATGGGTAGCTTCGGTTCCATCTACGCCAATTCCTTGGCAATGGTGAAGCCTCCGTCCACCAGCAGATTGACGCCGCTCACATACCTGGACTCGTCGCCGGCGAGGTACGCCACCGCCTCCGCCACGTCCTGCGCTTCCAGCCTCACCCCTTTCAAGTTGGCCGACCTCTCAAATAGGGCCTCGACCCCTTCCTTGTCTAAGTCAAACGCTGCCACCGTCATCGGCGTTGCCACCCCGTGCGGCGACACGCAGTTGACCCGAACGCCGTGCCTGCCCAGCTCGGCCGCCGCGCTCCTCATTAGCCCCACCACCGCGTGCTTCGAGCACGTGTATGCGTGCGGGATCATTTCGACCGCAATAGTCGACGCGGTGCTCCCCGTGATCACGATGCTCCCCCGCCTCGCCGGCGTCATCACCCGCGCCGCGTGCTTGGTGGCCAGGAACGCCCCCATCACGTTCACCGACATCAGTCGCTGGAAGTCAGCCACCTCGCAGTCGTGGAACGACATCTGCATCCACTACAAAAAAACTATTTTTTGGCAACGAAATTTAGCAACGAATTATTTTCGTTGCAAATCTGCAACTAATATAGCGACGAATTTTAAGTTTCGTCGCAAATTTGCGACGAAATTTATTTCGTCGCAAAATTTAGCGACGAATTCAGAATTCGATGCAAAATTGCAACGAATCCACGTATTCGTTGCAATTATTTGCAACGAATAAAGGATTCGTTGCTAAATTTAGCAACGAATCATGTATTCGTTGCTAAATTTAGCAACGAATCCTGTATTCGTTGCTAAATTTAGCAACGAATCCTGGATTCGTTGCTAAATTGCAACGAATCAGTGGATTCGTTGCAAAGTTAATATTAATATAAAAAAAATTAACGTTTTAAAAACGTTAAATTTTCTTTTTTAAAATTTAGGAACGAATACTATGATTCGTTGCTAAATTTAGCAACGAATCACGAATTATCACGATTACGTTGCTAATTTGCAACGAATCATAGGATTCGTTAACTATTACAACGAATCTATATTCGTTGCTAAATTAGCAACAATTCGAGGATTCGTTGCTAAATTTAGCAACGAATCATAGGATTCGTTGCAAAGTTAATATTAATATAAAAAAAAATTAACGTTTTAAAAACTTTAAATTTTCTTTTTTAAAATTTAGGAACGAATACTATTATTCGTTGCTAATTTAGCAACGAATATAGGATTCGTTGCTAAATTTAGCAACGAATCCTAGATTCGTTGCTAATTTCTGCGAATCTGGATTCGTTGCAAATTTGATATTAATATTAAAAAAATTAACGTTCTAAAAACTTAAATTTTTTTAAATTTTACTGCGAATCCGAGATTCGTTGCAAAATTAACAATCCACGATTCATTGCAAAATTTAATAAACTTACCCGCCCTAATTTTTTCCCATCTTCGCGCCCGATCGACCCCTAACCTTTCCCTCCACGCCGCCCGGTCTTCCCTCGCCTCGGTACCGCAGCGTTCGACCACGACCCGCCCTTGATCGGCAGGCGACTCTGCACCCGACGCCGCCGGGCCACGGCCGGCAATGTGACTAGGTCGACCGAAGCAGCCGGCAACGCCGCGCCCCCACCAAGGCCGCGAGGTTGCGGACCTCGTCCGGCCGCGTGGGCCCGGCCATGGCGACGTGCCGGCCACAGCGAATTTATGGATTTGTTGCAAAATATTTCTAGCGAATCACAGTTCGTTGCAAACTTTAAATTTATAAAAAATATATTAAAGAAATAATTAACGTTTTCAAATGTTTTAATTTTTTAAAAAAATATTTGCAGCGAATCTATGATTCGTTGCAAATTTGCAACGAATCCTCAATTCGTTGCAAAAATTGCAACGAATAATAGATTCGTTGCAAAATATTACAGCGAATCCTCAAAGTCGTTGCAAAAAATTTTTTAAAAAATTTAAAAATTAGTTAACGTTTTGAAATGTTTTAATTTTTTTTAAAAATATTTGCAGCGAATCTTTGGATTCGTTGCAAATTTGCAACGAATCCAAAGATTAGTTGCAAAGTTAAACTTTCCGCCCGATGCCTAATCCGCCACAAGTCCTCGATCGCGAGCCTCGCGCCGCCACCACCGTCCGCGCCGAGAGCCTCCGCCGCCCTTCGGCGTCCGCGCCCGAGAGCCTCCGCGGCCGGCCTTCGGCGTCATGGCGAGAGCCTCCGCCGCCCTTCCGTCCGCGCCCAGAGCGGTCGTCCGCGAGGCGCCGTCCGGCCACGAACCGCGTCCGGCGCGAGCGGCGGCAGGCCGTCGGCCGCTATCCTCGGTGGCTGCGTGCCCCCGGCATGAGCGAGCGCGTCCGTGCTGGTCGCCAGCGCCGAGCCGCCGCTCTGTGAGCGGCGGCGCCGCGAGGCCGCCGGCGACCCTCATCCGCCGCGTACCCCCAGGTCGCGAGCCCGCCGTCGACGGCCGCAGCCGCGGCGCCGCAAGCAGGCGCCGCCCGCCAAGCCCGGCCGTCCGTGGCGGCGATCCACCCGCCATTGTCGAGACTTTGGCGTAGCCTCTGAAGCGGCGCAGCCGTGACCTCATCCGCCGCGTGCCCCCAGCTCGCGAGCCAGCCGTCCGAGCGAGGCCGCCAGATCACCGGCACAAGCCGCGCCGCCCGAGCCGGCCGTCCGGCCGCGATCCACCCGTGTCAGAGACTTTGTGACCCAGCGACCGCGCCGCCCGCGACCACGGCCGCGACCACGCCGCAACATATCTTGAGGTATACTGCAATTCTCTTTTTTCATTTGTACCAAAAAGTAGCTACATGCGGTCGATGCTGCAACCATACGTTTGTTTACATTGGAACTACTTGCACACTTGTGACCAATAACATTTAAGAACAATAAAGTACAAATTATTACAAACATTCTTTGTTAATACCAAAAGCAATGTCATATCTTTGGAGGAATATTATTTCTTGTAGCACCCTTGTAAAATCAACCCATAGGGTTTTCTGAAATCCAAATTAAATAATACTTTGTGTATATTAAATATTGATATTAATATTAGTATAATAAATTGTTATACAATTAATTTTATACACCTGGTTTGTTTGATTGTCTCTCAAGTTACTTAACTCCTCTACATGTATGCTTTACATAAGATCTTGAAAATTTCTGTTTTTTTAAATTGAATGCCCTATCCACATGTTTACTCCTGTAACAATTACTGATAGTTTACTAGTTCCAGTAGTACTGGTGTCAAGAAGGTCATGCTACTCGTGAGCTGAAAATAAAGTGATATTGGAGATCAAGGAACACGTTAGGGAAAGGGAAAAATGAACATTAAAGTAATTCTTTAATGTTTATCCTAAAGTAATAAAAGTCCTCTGTTTTTTATAGTGAATTTCTTTTTCTCTATGCTAGTCTTTCTTCGTCTCTGTTTAAATATTGTTAAACATAGTGAATTCATATGTGAACTAAGCTGTATATTCGTATTATTGTAATTTCTAGGAGTTGATAATATTATAATTGATTGAAAACAGACAAAATGCGGCGTGAAAGGAGTTGGATGTATAATAGGAATTTACCTGAACGTCAGGGTTTAACTGATGAATTTATGAGTGGGTTGCAAGAGTTTTTAAATTTCGCAGCTAGTAATGTTGAGTTTATGGATGGTAATCAGATAAGGTGTCCGTGCAGAAAGTGTCAGAATGGTAGATTTTTACCGTCTAGCAAAGTTTCAGAGCATCTTTGTAGATTTGGATTTGTTGCAAATTACTATAACTGGACATGTCATGGTGAACCATTTATGTCTGATGAAGTTTATGATAGACACAACACACAAGTCTCTAGGGATCAAAGTGATTATAATCAATTAAATCCATATCAGAGGATGATATATGATGTAGCGGGCCCGAATTTGATTCCCCAATCACAAGGTGCAACTTCAAGTTGTCCTCCAATAGTTGAGCAAATGTTTACTAATGCATCACCCTTGGAAGAGGTGCACGTAACAGATATCGGTCAGAATATGAATAATGAAGCATATCTCAAATTTCAGGAGGTGTTGAGTGCTGCAGATGCACCTTTATGGGCTGGATGTGAGACTCACACTAAACTATCGTTCACCACAAGAATGTTGAATGTCAAGGCAGAGCACAATGTGTCTGAAGAGTGTTTTAATAATTTTGTTCAAGCTTTTGAAGAGGCATTGCCGCGTGATAATATACTGCCCAATGATTTGTACAGTATGAAAAAACTGATGAAAGAATTAGGTCTCCCAGTGGAAAGAATTGATGTGTGCAGAGATGGTTGTATGTTATATTGGGAGATGATGCGGATGTGGATGTTTGTAAATTCAGTAATCAAGATAGGTACAAGAGCACTAGTAGGAGGCAAAGAACGAGCGTAAATCATATAGTCGGTTGTTTTATTTGCCTTTAACTCCTAGGTTACAAAGGCTTTATGCATCGAAGACAACTGCTGAACACATGACTTGGCATGCAAATCATCGAACAGAAGAGGGACTAATGTGTCATCCATCAGATGCAGAGGCGTGGAAAAATTTTGATAGAACATATCATGATTTTGCGAAGGAGACTCAAATATTAGGTTAGGTCTGTCTTGTGGATTTGCTCCATTTGTAAATCAGAAGACACTATTCTTGTTGGCCAGTTATATTAACTCCGTATAATCTTCCGCCTGGGATGTGCATGAAAACACCGTATATGTTTTTAACATTGGTTGTGCCTGGCCCAAAAAATCCGAAGAAGTTAATAGATGTTTATATGCAACCATTGATTGCAGAGCTAAAACAACTATGGGATGAAGGTTTTCCTACATACGCTCATATTAATCGGATGTTTGTAATGAAGTGCTCTTCTTTGGACCATTAATGACTTTCCGGCTTATGGTATGCTATCGAGTTAGATCGCAGGATCTTAGGATGCCCAATATGTATGGAGAGATCAAAGTCGATTAGATTGAAGCATGGTAAGAAGCGAGTTATTTTGATTATCATGGACAATTTTTACCACTAAATCATAATTTGAAGGAATAAAGATGAATTCACTAGGAATCAGATTGAAAGAACACCTCCGCCATTGAGATTGGGTCAAGATATTTGGTACAGAGTTCTTCACTTTCCATCTGTTATTGAAGAGCCACACGATACAACTTATGGATATGGAAGCAACCATAAATGGACCAAACGAAGTATATTTTGGTTTAGTAATTTGATTCATCATAATCTCGATGTTATGCATATTGAGAAGAATGTTTTTGATAATCGATAAATACGATGATGGATATCACCGGAAAAACAAAAGATAATCTGAATGCAAGAAAAGATATCGACTCATTTGCAAACGACCCGGCCTTGATGTTGATGAAAATAGTAGAAAACCAAAGGCGGTTTATACATTGAATAAGGAACAGACGTGTTGTTTGTGAATGGTTGAACTCATTGAGATTTCATGATGGCTATGTTTCTAATCTTGGGAGATGTGTCGATATGAAGGAATGCAAATTGATGGGTTTGAAAATCCATGATAGCCATATATTCATGGAAAGACTTATTCCTATTGCCTTTAAAGAACTCTTACAATTTTGCAGGGTGCCATTACAGAGTTAAGTATTTTTCTTCATGATATAATTTTGGGATATTCACACATGGAGAAGTTAGAGAGACATTCCAATTATTTTGTGCAATTTAGAAAGGATTTTTCCGCTGCATTTTTGATTGATGGAACATCTTTTGGTTCACTTGCCATATGAGGCCAAAGTTGGAGGACGATTCATTATCGATGGATGTATCCTTTTGAAAGGTATAATTCACATATTCTATATTTCGTTAATATTGCATAAAAATGTTAATTTTTTATATATTCATTTCTAATACAATTTGTTATATTACAATCGATTCTTATATCATTTGAAGAAAAGGTGAAAAATAAGGCACATGTTGAAGCCTCTATTGTGAATGCATATATTGTGGAGGAAGTAACAACTTTTGCATCATATTATTTTGAGCCTCACGCGTTGGACCAAAAGGCGGAAATTGGAAGGAATGATGAAGGTCTGTCGATCCCAATTTAAATTCTTTCTCAATTTTTAGACCAAGTGGATGTAAGCGATACTTAGCGATCAAGAATGGCGGGCGGCGGACATATGTTTTACTTAATTGTCGAAGTATCACCATATTTCGAGTTAGTATATATTTCCTATTTCTTCGTCAAGTGTTAATTTGTTTGTGTTATAATACAATTTTTATTATAGGATTTTCCAAAACTTATACTCGAAATCCCGACACGTGACTTTGATCATACTGCGATCGAGAATTTGCACCTTGGTTCAAATCATATATGCGATTTAATTACCTCATTTTTGTTTAGACATATCTTAACTTTTAAATAAATATCATTTTCATTTGAGTATAGGTTTATGCTAATCAAACTCACGTCAAAGAAGAATTGCTAATCCATCTATCATGGGTCCAAAATCAATGGTACGCACTTGGCAAGATATTTCATAAGCGGATATAATTTCCACACTCAAGAATATGGAAATGGAAAGAGTACAATGAATAGTGGAGTATGTGTTGATCTTCCAATGATGGAGGTGCAAGCAATGAATTTTATGGTTTCTTTGGATGAAATTATAGAGATTGATTATCCCGGTCGAGAGATGCGAGTTATCTTATTTATGTGTCGGGTTCGACTTCGCTGTGGGATTTAAGGTGCATCCACAGTATAATTTGTCAAGTAAATCATAAAGATTTTATAAGAGATATGAACCATTTATTTTGGCACAACAAGCGATTCAAGTTTTCTATGCTCCATATCCTAGTTTGAGGCGTGACAAAAATGAATGGTGGGTCGCTTCAGAAACAAAAGCAAGAACAAAAATCAAGAGCAACAAGACATCGTGATATCAACAAGACAAAGTTACAAAATATGTTTCATACCGAGGAATATATAATTCCAACGTTACGAGATCCCAAAAGGTAGTGATAAACGGATGCAACTGAAATTGATGATAATGATGAAGAGGAGGGGGACGAGGAGGAGGGGGACGAGGAGGAAGAGGAGGAGGAGACCGAGGATGAGGATACTGATGAGGATGAGGAAGATGATAATGAGGACTTTGAAATTTGACGTCTAGGGTAAGTTTTTATATATATAATTTTAGTTTTAAACTATAATTTTACAAATTTTCTTAGCTCAATTATTTGTTTATATAATGTCTCATTGTTAAATTTATATCTTTTGTCTCTGTATGTTTTGTATAATTTGTTCTTATAGGTTATCAGTGGTGAAATCATCGTAGCTTAGCGCGGTTGCAGTATCTCATATCTTCATTATGCATATTGTAAGTTTTTCATGTTCTTCATTAAGCATAAAAGTTTTATTTTCTTTATTCTAATTTTGTTTTTGGTTGATAGTTTCGACGTGGTGGACAGAGACGACAGAGTACTAGCAGTGGCCAGAGTGATCCACCGCCTGCCAGCACTATACCTACTTGCCCTCCTGATCTTCCTGGACCTTCACATGATCAGCCGCCAGTACCATCTCATTCAAGACGGCCTTCCCATTCGCGATTCAATTGCACTACTTTAGGACACTCCTCCACTGAGAACATCGAAAGTCGACCATATATATTTCCTATGGGAGATTAAGTAATATAAGTATTAAAATTTTTAAAATATCTTAATTATTTATTCAAATTTTTTTCACTTGATCGTAGGTTTGAAAATTCTGTACCTGTTATTCGCGAGATCAATAAAATCGTGAATAACTATTGGAGAGGAGATTCTTTGTCATACTCGAGCACGCCAGGACCTACAAAAGAATTATGGTGGTGCGAGTTTCAGGTATAATTGATTCATTTTATATATTAAATAAGTGATTATATAATCAATTGTTTTATTTCCATCTCAGCGGAGATTTATTTGGGACCCGAGTCAAGACTTGGAAGTTAAAAGAATTTTTAAAAAAATGTGGCGATCATATCCTGCATGTATTGAGTCATGCCAAATCTATCGAAAACCTACGTGTCACGCCGTAAAATTGGAGTAAAATCTCCAATTATTGGCAATCGGATGAGAGCAAAAAGAAGTCAATGTAATAAATTAAATCAAGCCTGTAATTCGAGACTTATCCGCAAATATACGCCGGATCTATAAATATCGAGGAGCATTCACGTGATTGGTAATTTTAAATTCTACAATTAGTTTTTAAACTTATTTCAGATTATTATTTTATTTCTAACATTCTTATATTTAGTCTAAGGAATTGGGAAAGGAGCCGAATTTATAGATACTTTCGTCGCACTTTCCAAAAAAAAAAGATAAGACTTGGAGTGGAGATAGAGCTCGAGCTATTAAGGTTTGAAATAATCTTTAAACTTACTTTATAACTTTAATTCGTAGTTATGTAAATGCTCTGATTAAATTTTTAATTTTGTGTAGGAGAGATATGATCAGTTATCCTCATCTCAGAGAATTTCAGGAGATGACGGTGATACTGAGGGATCTGAGCCATCTGTTAGTAATAATATGGATTTATGGCTTGAGGCGAGTGGAGGATCCAAAGGGGAAGGATACTAGGTATGGGTTCTCTGAAAGGGATCGCATAATGCTCCTCGTAGATCTATTTCTTCTACTCCACCTGATGGCGCACGCATACACAACTGGACCGAGGAGGTTAGCAATTTGAAGGCATAATACATGAAAGAGATCAAAATTTTAGCAATACAACATCAAAACTCACAAAGGGATCAGGAAATGATAGAGATGCGACGACAACAAGCCTTTCTTATGCGCCAGTTTCAGCAATTTACTTCTGGTCCAAGTCATATTCCTCCGAGTCAAGACGATGATGGTGGCGACGATGATGATATTGTATGCATGTTTTTAATTAGTACCTTTAAAATTATTTAGTTTATTTAGTTTGTTACTCCTTCATTTTTTACATTTTTTATTAGTTCTTTTTATTTTGCTTTATACAGAATGATCTATAAGTCAATCCTTATGGCGGTTGAAAATGCACATCATTGTAAGTCTTTGCATATTTATTTTCGGCGTTAATATATAGTTTTTTTAATGTATGTTACTTTTTCTTTGTTTCTTTTCTAATGCAGGTAGAAGAATGTCGGCGCGCGATTGCTTACTAGATTTTCTTTTTTCCCTCATGTGTTTAGATCTTTTGTAAACATTGTTATTTGGATATCATAACTATGTTGATGTTTGAATTTTAGTAGGATATAACTTTTTATTTGGATATCTTTTGTTGGAATGTTGCTTATTATTTTGTTATATTGAATGTGTGTGTGTTTTGGTTGTATTGAAAGTATTTATTTGGATATTAGAACTTATTGTTTTTTGTTGTGTGTGTGTGATCATTTGTATATACGATTGAATATCGAAACGGAATAAATCTGTCAATTTTTTTTTAATTTTGCGACAAATTTAGCGACAAATATCCCAATTCGTTGCTAAATCCCGATAAATCTGCGACGAACTTTGCTGATTTAAATTTAAATTTCACGCAAATTCATGACAAATTAGCAACGAATCCAATCTGCGACAAATTTTGCAACGAATTTTGCGACGAATTTTCCAACGAAAATTATTTCGTCGCAAATATTTGCAACGAAAAACGAATTCGTCGCAAAAATTGCGACGAAATTAGCAACGAATCGAATCTGCGACAAATTTTGCAACGAAATTTGCGACGAACTTTGCAACAAAATTATTTTGTCGCAAATATTTGCAACGAATAATTCGTCGCAAAAATTGCGACGAAATTAAATTAGCGAATCAATCCATGCGACAAATTTTGCAACGAAATTTGCCGAACTTTAACTTTGCAACAAAATTATTTCGCAAATATTTGCGAAAAAAGAATTCGTCATAAAAAATATTTTGCAGCAATTTTGCAACTGTGAATTTGGAAGCTATCGCATAGAATTTCACCAGATTCTTATTTCCTTACTTGAAATTTTTACGACGAAAAATTTATTCGTCATGAATTACGCAGTACAGCAATCTAAATTCGTCGCAAATTTACAGCTGTGAATTTATGAGGTCGTCTGCAAAATTTAGCGACGAATTCTGCGACGAATTTTGGAAATCGGGGTAACTTTTGCAACAAAATTAGGGATGAATTTTAAAATTCGTCCCTAATTTTCGTCGCTAAAATTCGTCGCAAAAATTCGTCGCTATTTTTGTCGCTAATATTTGTAAACGCTTTTTTCTGAAAATGTTTATGCAGCTAAATTAAATGCGCCAAATTTTTTTTTTCACAAATTAAATCGCATTAAGTCACAATTGGCCCCCAAATTCGCATTTTTTTGTAGTGATCGGTTCCGCGGCTCGGCGTTCTTGAACATGGCGTCGAGCTTCCGTCTTGCGGCCAGCGGCGCGTCGTGGCGCTTGCCACCTCGGGCTCCTTGGTGACGTCGCAGTGGACGTAGGAGGCGGTGTCCGGGCCGAGTGAGTCGCACAGGGCGCGGCCTTTGTCGTCTTGGATGTCCGCGACGACTACTCGGGCGCCGAGGCGGGCGAATAGCTTGGCGGTGCACTCGCCGAAGCCGCTCGCCCCGCCGGTGATCAATGCCACCTTCCCTTCGAGCCTATTTATGCAACAAAAGCAAAATTGAATCAGGAATCTGAAGTGATCGACATGAAAATAGAAGAACGAAAGCTTTTTCTAAAGAAATCAAATGATCAGTCATGAATTGAAGAAAAAATGAGGAATCAAATGGTTTGACAAACCTTTTTGCTACAGAGGAGAGAACGAAGGAGCTTGCCATACTGCTCAACAGAGTTGTCGCAATAATGATCAGTGTGCATCTTGTTTCTGCCATTGTGCCATGTTATAGAAACTGATGCTTGAATAATTGGCCTCACGCGGATTAGTAAATAATCCTCTGCTCGTTATCCACGTGATAATCCTGTTTATTTATTTATTCATTTTAATCCAAAAGTACGATAGTTGAAATAGCCAAGAGGTTTTTATATAAAAAAAATATAATACGTCAAATTCAAATGACAAAAGTGATGATCGATGTTACGTTATTATTACATAAACAACCGAGAATTGATTGACGACATATTGTATATGTTTCTCGTTGTCATAATTAAAGAACAAAACAAACAATTGCACATGGGCGTGCTTCACGTTAATGCTCTAAGAACTAATCGAAAAAACCGCATTTAACTCAAGTCGGGCTCAAATAGATCTTCTAAACCATCTCATTTAATAATAAAAAATTATTGAGCAAATTAACAAAAAATAAAATCCATAAAGTTAAGGAACATCATTTTTGGGATTATATTATAGATGGATCGTATACTAATTTTTATGCAAGAAAGTCCACTCCTTGGACAGTTTAGGCCACTGGTATTTGATTTGCCAAGAACATTACTTTCCAGCAGGATAGGCTGTAGATGAACAGACTTTGGTAGGTGGCATCCAGATCTCCAGACTTGGGTTTGTCCTTGCAATGTAGATGATGATGCGACGGCACTACTTGTCTACTTCTCCAAACACGTTCTCACGCTTAAATTGCTGCAAGCGATGATGGTGCTCTAAACACTTGCTTGAGCTTGAGATGATGCTGTTTTCTTCCCAGCACTGACAGGTAAAACCATGCACTCTGTCCCTCTTCACGGCGCATTCAATTTTTTTTTTTTCCATTTTTTTTAAGTTATTGATTGATCTCCTCTTTTTCATTTGTCATTTAAAATTTTAATTTATCTTCTCCATCGATAAAAATAATTAAAGAAATCATTAATGTGATCGTCTTTTTTTTCCTCTTTCATCTTCTCTGATTTTGTAAAAATTGAGAATCTATCCAACTAACAGTTTTTTGCTATCCGTTCCAAGGCACTGACGAAAGAGAGATAAATCACGGAGAAATAAAGTCTCTTAACACGGTGACAAAATAGGAAGGGATCCATCTGAAACTACAGAAAATTTTAGATTTCTCATCCGAAATCGAATCCTATTCATTCTGTAAGTAATATTCTATCTTATCATCGCGTCGTCTAGCAGGGATCATCTTCTCTGATTCGATCATATCAATGGATGTGATGTGATGCGGTCCAGCTGATGAAAAATCAAACAGATAAATGAAGACAGAGGTATGAGTTGCATTTGTATATATAAAAAAAAAAAGAAAAATGTTTTCAAGGTGCGCAAAAGAATCAGCATTATTTTGCTACAGTACTCTGTGCAAGAGACTTTTTGTTTATTTATTGCTTTTGGATTCGATGCTTATGCGATAAGTCTTTAGCCATCTTTTATTCCTTCCATAATAAAATTTTGTCTAAAATAATACGGAGAAGTGTCGGTAGCGACTATGCTTCTTCGTTTAAATTAAATAGGAGAAAAATGAAAATTAAATTTATAAAAGTACAAAATATATAGAATCAATCCAATTCTTTTCTCTGTCCATCCAACTCTTATTTATAGATTTTTTAATCATTGTTGTGCGCCTCTTAGATTAAGAGTCTTTTCGTTTATAATCATCTTCGTTAATCTATTGCCCCAATTTCTTCGTGACCCATCTTAATTCTTATTCTTCGAGATCCAAATTTTCTATCTCCATGAGGATAGCGTAGTGGTTAAGGCATGACGATACTTACAGAAATGGTATGAATCGATTCTGGAGGAGGTCTAAAGTTCTTTTCTAGATTCAGATGATCTCACATATCTTAATCGTCATGTCAAAACTAATAGAGTCATCCGTAATTTATTTCTTTTAAAATGATCGTAGGACAGATTGATGGATTGACGATTTCAATCTTTATAGGGATCCAAACTTTTTACACAATTAAATTTCTCATATTCTTGAACTCTATGACTCTTAACTCTTTGAGTGTTCAACTTCTAAAACTCGACTTTCTCTAAATACCATGGATCCCATTATTTAACTCTATAGTCTCAATTTCTTGAACTCCGACTCCTTGAGTGTCAGTCTGAGATTTATTATATCGGTATCAAGTGCGATAATAAAAAATAAAATAATTTTTTATATAACAAAGATTCAAAACTGAATATATTTCTGAATATTCAAATCACTCATGATGTCGAATCATAGGTGAAGAGTCATTTATACATTTCAAATTTAGTTTGATTCTCGATAACAAAAATTTCTATAAAATTGTATTGATTTATTTTAAAATTAATCGAATCACAACACTTGAATATTTAAATTATAAGAAAAAAAATTCTTTGTACGTACAGTAAGATATTTGAGGTCTTCAGATCTCCAAGGATAGAAGACTCTGGGGTCAAATTGGAAAGGTAATCTAGTCCTCGGTCAATATCCAATGCGATGTTCAGTCTCTTTTTCGAAGGCAAAGGCTCCAACTCAAGCTCCTTCCTCGGAAAAAGATTTTGCTTAAAGCTCCTTGACGCATGCATTCGTATGCTAAAATTAATCCACGGAGTAACCCAAAATTGTGACCAAATTACGGTGTTGAACCTTTGAAAGCACAACAATCTCTGAATGGAATTCATCTAAACCCTTGCTACTTGAAACAACACACTCCATTCTCTTAACTACTATCATCGTTAAGAAAGTCATTCTCAGAATTGGCTTTCTAGAACCTCCTGCGAAATTATTTGAACTGGAAGAGGAAGACGGCGATCCAGGAGCCTTGAGCGAGTCTGTTGATGGAGGAGATCCTGGTGGAGGACTTGTCAACAGATCATTTCCATCTAGTTGGAATTCTTCATTGCTAGAGAATTTTGGCACAGGAGGTGAGAGTGATCATTGGAAGAAAGCTTCAGCATTATTCTTAAAGGTTTCAGAATTGCCGTGCTATTTGGAACTGGGCCAGTAAGATGGCCTGGTTACCCTCTAGCAACTCACTGAAGCAAGAAACAGCTGACCACGAAGCAGTGCACGGATCATTACCAGACAAAAAATTTGCAAGCTTTGATGGATAGTTCGCTTCATCAAGGAACAATAAAAGTGCAGCAACTTTTGCTGAGCAAGATGCTCCTGGTTTAGATTGGCAAAATGAGTTATCAGCATATGTGAAGTTAGCGAAGCTGACTTATCCGATCTGAGATCGAGGGACGAAGAGACACCGAAATTACCCCGGAATAAATATGAAAAAAAATAAAATATAAAGACGCGACAATGAAATTTTTGTTTTTTACCCGGGCTACTGTCCGAGTAACAGTGAATGTGACTCCACTCTTGCATAGGCAAACTCTTTCGATCGGTTGAGTACAAATTAAATTAATCTTCTTCGATATTCCAAACTGATTAGATCGATCTTCTTCGGAGCTTTGTCAGATCGGACGTGTATGTGACTCTGAGAGGTCAAAGATCGAATTGAATATTCGTATGTCGTCTTTTGCAGGGTTGATCTTTATTATAATGAGAAGTACTTCGGATCCTAAAGGACTCGAAAATGGATGAAAAGAGAGCCGAAGAGTACTTCGATTAAGCTCTACCGATGCTCAAATAAAAAACGAAAGAAAAGTGATCATGCGTAAAATAGAAAGAGAATAGAAAATTAAAGATGATTTGATCCCGCGTTCCTCTGCTCCTACTTTATATAAGCAGAGAAAAATATATTTTTTTTGGAGGAGAGAATATGAGGTAGAGACGTGGTTTTCTGGAGAATATTATGGAGTCATGGCTTCTTGAAAAAGATCATGGATATATGGCTTCATGAAAAAGATCGTGAAAATGTATCGATCTAACTGTCTTAATTCAGGAGATCAAAATGTTAAATCGAAGTCGAGTGATTACTTAAATTTCATCTCAACTTAATTCAGGTGAAAAATATTTTCGCCACATCACTCACCTTTGGAATTGGACCCATCAACGTATTATTAAGCCAATGTGGTGACATAGAAGTGAAGGTACCAATTGAACTGGGGATAGGTCCTGAGAGCTGGTTCATGGGTTCCATGAAGCCAAACATCAACGCAGAAATCTAATGCCTCATTTGATATTGCTGACTAGTTTTCTTCTACTATGTTATGTAATTGAACTTGCATTAGATAATATGCATCAAAAGGCTCGTTGAAAGTTGCTTCCGCAAAGCCCCTTCTTCAATGATTAAATCACTGTAATACCCCCGTGACAAAATGAAAAAAAAAATGGTAAAAAGATAGACAGTAGAACCTCTTTCGTGTGAGAAAGCAATTGGAAAAGGGAAAAAGCAATCATGAAAAGAATTCGGTCGGACTAAAGAACTTGACTCAGTGACTCGGCAGCTCCATAATTCAGTAGCTTGGACTAACTCGATAATTCAGCTCGATCGGTAGCTTGGTTAGGAGTAGGTCGATAAAAAATGTCTCAAATAATATTGATGCAGCGCGATGATTCAACTAGGATGAGGTGGAGTCGTGGGAGAGAGGATTTTGTGATTAGTGCAACAGTAGAATTGTATCAATAAATAAAGGTCAATCTTCGAAGACTATAAATCTTTTAGAGTGTCTATCCTCCTGTCGCGCTAATCTTGAATTGGATAATATATTCTTCATAATTTATCTTCTTCGTAATAATACTACCGAAAATATTGAGAACGAATGAATCTTTGCACTAATGAGATGGAGTCGCATGTAGAGTGAGACTTGCCAACGGTAACACCAGTCATTTTTGCAATGACATCACTTAAGCCTGACAACTCTGAGCCATTCTGATTGTTAAGCCACAGTCTTTACGGGGATGACACATTGACTAAGACAGTGTGACATTTACAGAATTGATATAGATTGATTCTGAAGGAAGATCTAAAATTTCTTCTTGGACTCAGATGATCCTTCATTGTCTTTAATCAGTACGTCAAAGTTCAAAGGATCTCTCTGTGATTTATCTCTTTCCTATTGACTGTTGATACCTAGCGATACTCAGGTAAGACTAAAAAACAGGATTTAAACAAACAGGATGAACCCACTGCGAATGCCCGTACTTCTCTTATATATACCGGATGCCCTGCGTCTCGGCCCGGACTTCTCTTATATATACCGGATGCCCTGCGTCTCGGCCCGGACTTCTCTTATATATACCGGACGCCCTGCGTCTCGGCTCAGATTTCTTTTATATCAGGCTCCCCGCATCTGAAGTAGAAGGGTCGTAGGAAGAAGGATCCATTTTATTGTAAGCTAAGGAGGAAGGCCATGTCATCAAGTTGAAGGAGCATATTCACCTTTGAAAGGATAAATCACTGACAAGACTCAGGGGAATGTCTACGGCATTAATAGAGAATGGTCTCCCATCAACCGCGCGTCGTGTATTAATTACTGCTCTCGTCCAAGGGCAGATTTCCCTGCCAAGATCTCAAGGGATTAGCCGCAACATTAATTGAGACTTGTCTCCTATCAACCGCCACGCGTGTGTAGTAATTACTGATCCAAATGCCATATCTTGATTATCTTATGTCAGCGGGCCATTAGGCCGTCACTCCATCTGTAGGCGAGAACTCACTTCGAGAAGCGAGCCTCCCTTCTATATATAGGACCCTCTTGAGAAAGGGAGAGGTAAGTTTTTCCAAACGTTGATACTAGTTGCTTTGAGTTCCTCTTTCCTCTACCAGCTAAGTTCTGTCTTGAGCGTCGGAGGGGTCGTGCCGAGATCTCTCTCGGCACCCTTAACCAATTGCTACTGCGCAGGCTCTCCATTCGGCTCGGCCCACATCATTCTGCTCTGCTACCTGGCGGTATTGATCTTCCATGTCGGCTCAGCGATTACGGGTTGCACACCTCTCCGCTCTGATTTGCGGTTTCCATTGCTGGATACCTCGCCATCACGGTCTCGTCGGGCATCATAATTGGCGCCGTCTGTGGGAACTAAAAAACAGCGCTGGCAGATGGCGAGACCAAGGAGGCGAGTTCAGGTAATCACAACCTCTTGGCGCTTGTCAAGACAACCATGGAAGACGTCCTACGTGACCTCATCCCTCGGGAAAACCCCCCACCGACAACCCCTTCTAGCCCAGTCCAGGGCCCTACTCCGGCTTCTGTGCCGCCTACTCCAGCTACTCCCAGATTGACTCCCACTGCTTGGCCATCATCCGAGTCATCCTCTACCGCTTCGTCCTCTCGATCCTCTGGGGAGACGCCTTCATATGCACCATCTGAGAAGGATCCCAAAGGAAGACTCACTGCTATCGATCGAATCCCCCTACGCCCCACATGATAGCGGACAGAATGCCCAAGTCCTTCAGGCCAGTCTGCATAGGGGAATATAATGGCTCGGTTGATCCAGAAGAATATTTGGGAAGGTTTAGAAAGGTGGCATTAATCCATAATTACTCGGATGGAGCGAAATGTAAGGTTTTCTCTCTTAATCTAATAGGCCCCTGAAGGTGGTTTGGCCATTGCGCGGTGAGTCCATTCATTCTTTCAGAAGCTGTCCTTACTATTCCTACAAAGATTTGCTAGTAATGTATCGGCGGAGCCAAGGCTCATGACCATGAAACAGGAACGGAGGGAATCTTTAAGGGGCTATTTGCACCATTTCAACCGAATAGTCGTGGACGTGCCGGATGCCTCGCCAAATACAGTAGTAGACGCCTTCTCTCATGGCCTCGTGCGGGGGGATTTCTCCAAATCCCTAATGAAGAGGCCTCCTCCTCACTTTGAAGCCTTCAGCGGAGGCGGAAGCATACATCAACTTAGAAGAAGCGAGAAGGCGCGGTGGCCGGAACACATCGATTGGAGCGGCCAAAACCCCAGAAAAGCATCCAGAAAGTCCCCCCGCCTTTTCAATCATCCGGGGCTCCTGTTTACCCTCCACGGCTTAGGAAGGATAAAACCATTCATACCGTTCGAGAACTGTCGGCCACACTGCAGGAACGAGGTCCTTTCTGCGCCTTTCATCAAGTATACGGTCACTCAACCCGGGAGTGTCGCGTTCTAGCTAATGAGATCAGACAAGTAATAAAGGAACAGCAGGGCGAGACCTCTCGCGACGGGCGAGAGTTTGCCCGACGAAATCCAGCTAGAATGGCCCCTCAGCCCATTCCCGAACAGCAGAGGCCGGCCCAGGTTCCCCGAAGGTCGCAGGACACTCCAGGGGAGAACCTCCCCTCCCCCCACTCACCTCAAGCACTCAACCCTCCGCATCGGGGGACGATCAACATGATCGCCGGAGGAGCCACTGATGGGGACTCGAATCGGGCCAGGAAGGCTCACGGCCGACGACTAGAAAACATGCAAGTAAGCATCAACCCGACCCTCGTGGATAAACCATCAATCAGGTTTGGCCCTGAAGATTTGCAGGGAATAGTTACTCCTCGTACGCCTTGGTGATAAAAGCTACGATGGTCAATTACGACGTAGCTTCGGATCTTCATTGACACAGTAGTTGACTAACATATTGTTTAAAGATACCTTTGACCGTATGCTGGAAATCACATGGCTCCAACCAATGAATACCTGTGTTGTATGGCTTCTCAAGGCCGAAGTCACTCAGCTCTCCCTCTTTCCTTAGGAGAAGAGTCATCTCGCCGGACGCGGACAGTTACTTTTACCATGGTGAACGCAGTTTCAGCTTACAACATCATTTTGGGAAGGCCCGCCCTACATGCCTTTGAAGCTGCTGTCTCCACTTATCATCAGAAAATCAAATTTCCCGTAGGCAACCAGATAGGGGAAGTAGCCGGAGATCAAACGGCTGCTCGAAAGTGCTATGTGGAGGAGGTTCGTACAGGACCCAGGAAAAGTCAAAAGACAGAGAACGCCCACGTATACACTCTGAGAGAAGGCTCGCCAATAGAAGATGAGAAAGAAGAAATACAAGTATGGCCAAATCGGCCCGAGCGGGTCCTTCGGATAGCTGTAGACCTTCCGGATGATCTGAAGCGGAAGATGAAGGACTGCCTGATCAGCAACATAAACGTCTTCTCTTGGCCGGATGAACAATATCAGGGCATCCCTCGAACAGTCATGGAGCATAAGCTAAGTATCTTCCCAGGGTCTCGGCCCATTCGGCAAAAAAGAAGGCATTTTGGACCAGAAAAAAACCAAATCATCCGAGCCGAGGTGCAAAAACTCCTGCAAGCTGGATACATCCGAGAAGTACAATTCCCGGAGTGGCTGGCTAATGTAGTACTGGTACCAAAGCCAGGAGGAAAGTGGAGGGTCTGTATAGATTTTAGGGATCTTAATAAAGCATGTCCTAAAGATTGCTACCCCCTGCTTCGAATAGACCAGGTGGTAGACTCCACTGCTGGATGTGAATTAATTTGTATGCTAGATGCCCACCAGGGATACCATCAAATTCCGCTCGCCTTAGAGGATCAAGAAAAAGTTAGTTTCATCACTGCTGACGGGACCTTCTGTTATAAGGTCATGCCGTTTGGTTTAAAGAATGCCGGAGCCACCTATCAAAGGATGATGAATAAAGTATTCCGGCCACAAATAGGCCGAAACCTAGAGGTGTATGTCGATGACGTCCTTATCAAAACTGTCAAAGCCGAAGACATAATCTCAGACATAAAGGAAATATTTGGCACCTTACGACATTATGAGATTCGGCTTAATCCAAGCAAGTGCATATTCGGAGTCCGCGGAGGCAAATTCCTCGGGTACATTGTTACCGAGCGAGGCATTGAAGTCAACCCCGAAAAAGTCCAAGTCTTACAGAACATAACTTCCCCTCACAGTATCAAGGAAGTACAAAGATTGTTGGGCCGAATAACAACCCTCTCAAGATTCATCCCTAAGTCAGCAGAGCGAACCCTCCCTTTCTTCAAGATACTTCGCAAGTCGACTCGGTTCTCATGGGACGATAAATGCGAGCAGACCCTTGTAGAATTAAAACAATATATAGCCGGCTTGCCCATATTGGCCAAGCCGGTCCCCGGAGAAGAGCTTCAGTTATACCTGGCTTCCTAAGAGGAAGCTGTAGCCTCCGTATTGCTTCGCCAAGAAGAAGGTAAACCACTGCCCATTTACTTTGTCAGTCATTTATTAAAAGGCGCTGAAAGCAGGTACACAACTCTGGAAAAGTTAACTTTGGCCTTGCTAATAACGGCTCGAAAGCTCCGGCCCTATTTTCTATCTCATCCGGTCACAGAAGGATAATAAACAATCCGGAAGCATCCACCCGTCTGGTCAAGTGGATCACTGAATTAGCTGAATACGATATCCAGTATCAATCCCGTCCAACTCTTAAAGCGCAAGTATTGGCGGATTTCTTGGCGGAGACATCCGGGGTAGAGAAGAATGAAGAATGGAAAATATATGTGGATGGCTCGGCGACCAAACAAGGCAGCGGGGTGGGACTACTACTAATATCCCCCGAAGGGGATGTTATCCGGATAGCGGTGCAGCTCAACTTCTAGGCTTCTAACAATGAAGCTGAATATGAGGCCTTGTTAGCAGGGATGCAAGTCGCCCGTCATCTGGGGGCTGCTCGAATCTCCTTGCATTCCGACTCCCAGTTAGCTGTTGAACAGCTCAGGGGATCGTTCGACATCAATAACCCAAGATTGAAACGATACAAACAAGCTTATCAAAGATTAGCCGCGGAATTTCAAGAGGTAGTTCTACATAAAATACCCAGAGCAGACAACCAGAAAGCCGATGAATTGGCCCGTATGGCTAGTACCCTCGCTGCATGGAGCCTGGAAGACTCCGTAGCCGAAGTGCAGCTCATCTCCAGCATAAACCAAGAACCACTGGTATCTCTCGTGATTGGAGGAAGCCCTTGATTGATTACCTCCAGAGCCGGGTACTACCTGAGGACCTGGCAGAGGTCCGAGTAGTAAAAAGAAGGAGCACTCAGTTCGTCTTGATAGGGGACACGTTGTACAAATGATCTTTTGCCCGACCCTTACTCAAATGCCTCGGCCGGAAGGAAGCAGAGTATGTTATGCGGGAAATACATGAAGGCTGCTGTGGAAATCACGCGGGGGGATCTCCCTCGCAAGAAAAATCTTATTGGCCGGCTATTTTTGGCCCACTCTGCAGAAAGATGTCTCACATTGTGTACAAGTATGCCTTAGCTGTCAGAAGCATCAAAATTTCTCTCGGAAGCCGGCCGAACTATTGAAGGCCTCTGTTGTCTCTTGCCCGTTCGACCAATGGGGGATGGACATAGTGGGGCCGCTACCTATAGGGCCAAATCAGAAGAAATTCTTGTTAGTAGCTGTGGACTATTTCTCAAAATGGGTAGAAGCAGAGTCGCTGGCTAAGATAACTGAAGAAGCCGTATTAAAATTTCTTTGGAAGAATATAGTATGTCGATTCGGCATCCCCAGGCGGTCTCACATGACGACAGCAGTTTCAAGGCCGAAAGTTGAAGGATTGGTGTCGGCGGTGGAGATCCAAGCAAGTCTACACCTCGGTAGCTTATTCGCGAGCAGACGGACAAGCCGAAGTCACCAACCAGAGCCGATTCGGAGGGTGAAGACCAAACTCGATCACGCGGAAGGCTGGGTGGATGAGCTACACAGTATCTTGTGGGCCTCTGAGAACTAGCCCCAAGGGCGATCGCCTCACTCCGTTCCATCTAGTCTATGGGGCTGAGGCACTCGTTCCGGTAGAAATTGGCGAAAGATCTCCCCGAGTATCTGCCTACGCACATTCCGAGGAAGCCAACCCAGAAAAGAGATTAGTCGAGCTGGACTTGGTGTCTGAGGCCAGAGAACAGGCAGCCAGCCGGATGCAAGCCTTCCGGAGGAAAATGGCCCAAGCTTACAACAAAAAAATAGTACCTCGCTCTTTTCAACCGGGAGATTTTGTATGGAAAAAAGTCCAACCAGCCGGGGAGGTCCGTAAATTATCACCCCGATGGGAAGGCCCGTATAAGGTCATCAAGAAACTCAGCTCAGGCGCTTACTACCTCCAGGATAGGGAAGGAAAGGAACTCGGCCGGCCTTGGAATGCTTTTCATTTGCGGCCTTATTATTCTTGACAGACTCCTGTGTAACAAGGTGCCTTATAATGAAAGTTCCACGAGATCTCTTTTCCAGGAAAATTACGGATCCCAAGTGTTTTTTACAGCTATTCTCTATGGGCATCACGGATGTTTCCTTGGAGCTGCCTATCAATGGTAACCGAGATTTCGAGTATTCGGCCATGTCCCACATATCGTTAAAGACAGTACACTTGGCTCCCAAGTCCTCCGGTTAGTAACGCATTTCGGTTAGTTTCTTATTATACGAAGTACACTCGATGTTATAGTACAAGAACAATTAGAGATTACTAGATTTTATAGCAAAAAGATGGACACTTCTGCTTAAAAAAAAAAAAAAAAAAAAAGAGGCCGCTAGGGCTACAAAATTCCTCAGTTACAAAAGACTGCAAAAAGTAACCGACTAGACTAGACCTAAACTATTGAGGAGGACCCCCTAAAGCCGAATCCGGTGTCTCGTCGACAAGACGATGCAAGTCCAAAAAGTCGACGAAAACCCCCTCGGGTGGGTACCCGGCCTCCTTGAAGTGCCGGATAGCCCCCTCGTAGCCTATCTCTAGGAGGTCCAGAGTGCGACCTCCTAGGATGTCCGCAAATTCTTCCGAAGCAAGGAAGGTTTTCTTCCGCTTCTCCCACCGGCCTTCCTCGCCCGACCGATAAGAAATGAGCTCCTCTCTGGCCTTCTCGGCTCGATCCGACAGCTCGTCCCGCCGTTTTGCCTCTTGTTCTGCCTGGGCAGCTCGAACCTGTTCGGCTTGCAAGACTCGAGCCTCTGCCTCTTGGGCTCTGGCCTTGTACTCCGCCGCCTCTGCGGCCCTCGCCTCTAGTTGGGCCCCCTGGAGTCTCATCTCCTGGGCCTTTAGCCGGAGATCGTCTTCAAAACGAGCAGCCCGGGCTTGAAAGATAGCCGCCTCGGACTGAGCTAAGCCAAGCTCCGTTTCTTTGTCTCGGAGTTGGGCCTTCAGGCCGACCATCTGAGCCCGCATTTGATGGAAGGCTGCCGTCATGGGGGGTATCCGAGCCATCAACTCCAGATGATACCCCCAGAACTGCGAAAAAGAGGAGTCGAATTAGCAGGATTTACCGACAAGAAAATCAGAAGAATAGCAGGGAGTAAATTACCTTGGTGAGATAAATATTCATCTCGTCGCTGATCGCCGCGATGGATTTCCCTTTAACAGAGTCCCCCACAGCCTCCCGGATCTCGCGGAGAAAGCTCCCGGATGGTTGTCCCTGCTTTGGCTGCGGTCTGCCGGACACTTCCGGCAGGGGACTGGGACCACGCTGAGGGGAGGGTTCCTCTGGTACCGAGGTGTCATTCGGCTGCTCCTGTGGGGGCTCTGGGGGGTCTGACCCCGTGCCACTGGGTCCTTCTCCACTCGGACCCGCCGGATGACGAGGGCTTGGAGATGGAGAAGGACGGGGAGACGATCGCTGGGAGGAGCTCCCCTCGGCAGAAGAGAGCACTAGTCGGCTCCTCTTGCGCTGCCTTTGCTGTCCTTCCGAATCCCCGGAGCTAATTACCTCGGCCACCATGGAAGGTCGAGGTGGAGGGGGGACTTCGGAATCTTCCCCTTCGGGTGCTTCGGAAGGAGCATCCTCAGGAGGAATGACCTGCGCCCTTCGCCACTTCAACTTCTTACTGATAGAAGCTCGAATCATGACGGAAGCTGTTAAGAAGGAAAGAAACGAGTTAGGAAAATTAACGATAATAATAAGAGAAAAGAGGGAAGCCAGAGAAATTCTTTACCTAAGGAGTCACTCAGCTCGGCTTCTATTGGGCTTATATCAAAATGATGTAAAAGTCCTTCCTCCAGCAAGACGTTCACATCGAACCTCAGGCCGAGTAGAACTGAGACCATTTCTTGATAAGTTTTGGACTTTCGGAATGACCGAATGGAAGGAGAGGGGGGCAACTCGAGTTGTCATCCGGTGGGCCATAGGAAAGGGGATTCGGGACGGACATAAATGAATTTGGACTTCCAATACTTGTGAGAGGTAATCAAGTTCGACAAGAATTTCACTTTTTGTCGAGCCGAGAAGAAGAAGACGCCGGCTTCTTTCTTCTTGGGGAAAAAACAGGAATGGAAGGCCTCGACAGAAAGAGGGAGGTGATAAAATAGGAAGATGATAATAAAGCCGTTGATAATACTAAAGGCGTTAGGAGCTAGTTGATTAATAGGTATTCCAAAGTATATGGATATGTCGGTGAAGAAAGGGTGAAGAGGGAACCGAAGGCCGGCTGGCAATTGATCAAGAAAGAAGGTGGTAAATTCAGGAGGAGGTTCGTGAGGGCGTTGGTCCGGTTGGGGGGCTCGAAGTCGGTAGGAGTTGGGGATGTGAAAAGCAACCCGTGCCTCAGAACGAATCTCTGAGTCAACGGTGCTGCGGGTTCTCAAAAACCAGAGGTCGGTTTTTGGAGCCATGAAACGAAAATCGAAAACACGGAAAGAGGAGGAATAAAGAACTTACTAGTAGAGCGACGCCGGGGAATGAGAAAGGAATAGTCGAGGAATGGGGAGGGAAGCAGCGGGCAAGAAAATGACGAAGAAGTGGGGATGGGGATTTATTTATAGCGGCAACACGACGGCTTCTTTTTCCGAGGTTTCTTCCGGGAAGCCACGTGGTGCAACCAGGAAAACCCTAGGAAGAATAGAATGGTCGTCATCGGATCATCGCATTAATGGACATTGATGAATGTGTCCAAAAGCAAGATCCTCTCTGTTTCCCAAGGAGCCTTTACCATGCCTCATTAAAAGAGCAATAGGAGGGGAAATCATGGTTCGATGCAAACCCGGTCTAGTCGATCGGAGCCGCGTCCTTCGACTAGACTCAAAGGGGGGGGGGGGACTCATGATACCTAGCGATACTCAGGTAAGACTAAAAAACAGGATTTAAACAAACAGGATGAACCCACTGCGAATGCCCGTACTTCTCTTATATATACCGGATGCCCTGCGTCTCGGCCCGGACTTCTCTTATATATACCGGACGCCCTGCGTCTCGGCCCGGACTTCTCTTATATATACCGGACGCCCTGCGTCTCGGCTCGGATTTCTCTTATATATATCGGACGTCATGCGTCTCGGCTCGGATTTCCTTTATATCAGGCTCCCTGCATCTGAAGTAGAAGGGTCGTAGGAAGAAGGATCCATTTTATTGTAAGCTAAGGAGGAAGACCATGTCATCAAGTTGAAGGAGCATATTCACCTTTGAAAGGATAAATCACTGACAAGGCTCAGAGGAATGTCTGCGGCATTAATAGAGAATGGTCTCCCATCAACCGCGCGTCGTGTATTAATTACTGCTCTCGTCCAAGGGCAGATTTCCCTGCCAAGATCTCAAGGGATTAGCCGCAACATTAATTGAGACTTGTCTCCTATCAACCGCACGGTGTGTAGTAATTACAGCCCACGCGCGGGATACAGTCTAAGTAACAATGATTATACTGTACGGTCCATTAGGCCCCGTCACTCCTGTGGACAGAACTCCTCGAGAGCAGAGCCTCCCTTCTATATATAGGACCCTCTTGAGAAAGGGAGAGGTAAGTTTTTCCAAACGTTGATACTAGTTGCTTTGAGTTCCTCTTTCCTCTACCAGCTAAGTTCTGTCTTGAGCGTCGGAGGGGCCGTGCCGAGATCTCTCTCGGCACCCTTAACCGATTGCTACTGCGCAGGCTCTCCATTCGGCTCGACCTACATCATTCTGCTCTGCTACCTGGCGGTATTGATCTTTCATAATTAGCTCAACGATTACGGGTTGCGCACCTCTCTGCCAAAGCGTCTACAGTTGCCGGTTTGCGCTGCCTGGATACCTCGCCATCACGGTCTCGCCGGGCATCAACTGTGAAATAAATCGATGAAGATTATTTAGATTGACGATTCCAATCTAATGCAGGATTGTTAAGCCGCAGGATCCGCAAAGGCAATCCGGGGAAGCTTGCTGGAATGCCGCAGTTAGGTTGTTATAAGAAAGTTTCAGCGAAGATAAAGAGCCCATGCTTCCCAGGAACTCTGGCAGTTCACCAGCTATGCTACATTGAACGAGTGACACATTCATCAACTGCACCGAATTCGCCAAATCTGGGCAAAACCCATTCGGTGCTCTGATTCAGGGGGCACTTCTCCGAGGATAAAACCTGTAAAGAGGTGAGGCCAACGAAGAAATCCGAGGGAATGGTGTAGAACTTGTGGCCTCCAAGGTAGGCATACTGCAGATTGTATTGTACTTCCTTTTAAAGGGAGAGCTGCTGCAGAGTTGGTGCGGCAGAGTTGATGGCAACCGGTTCAACGTCATCAGATGGCAACCTTCCGTTAAAATTAGGCAGAGCTGCCGAACCACTGAAAGATGGCAACCTTCCGTTAAAATTGTTCCTTTAGAGGTCGACATTGGTCCGCATAGAGAGCTTGTTGAAGTCCTTCGGTAGAGGCCGCTCAACCCCATGTTCTGGAGGAAGGCCGCGAGGGTCCTTATTGTTCGTCGGCCATTGAAGCAACTCCGCGTTAGATGAACCTTTCCGGAATTCATCAAGAATTGCACAATCTCCCCGATCCGTGGTGCTCCAAACCAACGATTTCATCCAAATGAAGCATAAAAACGCAATTTTGATCCAGCCCAACTGCATCATTCGCAACATTCTGAGCCGAGATGGAAGCAATCCCTCAGATCCTAAATCAAGATAACAGACACCAAATATCCAGAATAAGAAGCAGATAAAAAAAAATGTGCGGAAGATGAATGAATCAGACCCTAATTTCCACGCTGCAACTTAGGGCTTGTTTGAGAGGAGATGAGGGAGGGATAAGTAATGGAAAGATAAGGATAAATAAAGAAGAAGAAAAATTTATCCTTGTTTGGAAAGAAGTGAGGGAAAAGAAAAGAAAGGGGAAGGAAGAAGAATGGGAATGAATTTATACCCCTCATCCTTACAAAAATTAAATTTTTCTTACATCTCAATTTAAAATGCAAATTTCTTTTCCCCTCTTTTTCATTCGTCTTTCATTACTTATACTCCTCTCTCCTTCTCCCAAATAAGGCCTTGCCCTCAACAGATTTGGACCCAAAAATGATGCTTTACAACTGGGATTTCTCGAACTCCCTGACTTTACGCCATCAAAAGACGGGCCACAAGCCATCGAAAAAGGGATTGGGGGAGCAAAAGAACGATTTTGATTGCTTTCCATGGCCTAAAACCACATCAAAGTAGGGATTTGGTTTTCCCACGCATCGGTTACTTGATATACGTAGGATGTTTCAAAAGATTTACAATTTAATAAATCAGCATTTAATCATAAGACAGTAGACCTTTCATGTTTTGCTATGAACAAGTTCCCATTTTTCTCTTGATTCATATTTCACCTTTTTTTTTTTCCCCCTCCTTTCACTGTTTATTTATATTTCTAGATATTAATTGTAGAAATAAAGTATTTTTACTGCGATATTTATAGACTCCTTATGAAACCTTTAAACACATAATCAAGGACAGTGAGGCACCCAAAACACATACAAAATGGTCCTTCCAAACCAATCGAAGCTTTGATTGATTACATGGTATACAGGCAATTCCCTTAACAAGGGCTCATAAGTTCTTTTCCGCGAAGACAATCTAGAGAAACTTTACAATTTCATCTGCTGAAACAATCTTTTTTATGTCCTGGTTTGATTGCAGGAAAAAAGTTTGATCACAAAAGTAGAACTTCTTGTCTGTCCTCAGTGCTGTAACACTGAAAAACTGTCAATCAAAGCCGAAAGAAGAATCAACTGCTTGCATGGGAAAAAACCCCCCCAAATCTGCGGTAGAACAACCATGCCCAGCAGCATCTTTACTATACGTGGATGATTTATCAAGGAATCTCATCAGCAGACTTTAGCAGGCGATCTAAGATACCTGAACAATCTGATCATGCCACTGCAGCTTCCAGTAACAATAACCAGACTTGATGTGGGCACAAGAAATGCTGGTTCTTGGCCTGGTTGATAATGGCAATCAGACAAGTCATTTTGCATTGAAGACCCCGGAAGTTTCTCCTCTGGCCATGTTGCTGAAATGCTTGCAGCACCAGTGGTCCGTAAACAGGATCCAAGAGAGAATAAATTTTGATTCCGGTGTTTAACGAGCGTCTCAGGGTTTTGTTCGAATGGAACGGAAGAAGCCATATTGCTTTTGCGTAAACGCGCTTCTCTTCCTTCTACAGTAACCCATGGAACAGCCACTGTCACACCTTCACGAAAGAAATGCTCACCGGAAAATACAGACTTCATCGCCTTTTTAGACGGAATGCTCATGTTCCTGTAATGATCCCTGATGCAGATGTTTGATTTTTCATCAACCGAAACGATGTATCTACCATCAGCTGTAAAAGATGCAGCCACATGACTCTTAGATTTCCAGGATCCTGCATGAGATTGCTTCAGCGTAAGTAACTCCATGAATTGAGCTAACTAATAGGAAAATTTTAAAATAAAATAAAATGAAAACAGTGCTTCACCTCCTAATTTCTGTACGACCTTACATCCATCAAAAATGCAAACTTTAGAGTCAACTGATGTGATCATGACCTTAGAATCTCCGATGCACTGTTGGATGAACAGATTCAAGAATAAAGATATCTAGCTTATTGAATAGTGAGAAACAATGCTAGCTCCTACGGTACCTGCAAACCGGTAATTTGTTTGCCAGGTGACTTGTTTTTGCCCCATACATATAGTTCTTTGTCCAACTGCAGATTGTTGCCTGTACCAAAGAATGAAAGTAATTATCGTTGAGTGGCCGAATGAGATGGCATGTATTAAAGACACGGCTATGGCTGGTAACTAGAGATCAATTCTCGTGGCTTGATGAGTACCTGAACAAACATAGAAGCGGCAGTTTCCAGTTAGAGTTCCGACAACAAAACCCTGCTCAAATAAAATAAAAAGATTATCAGATGAGAAGAAATTGAACCAAAACACTGGCAGAAACTAAGAAAGCAGGCAGGCAAACCTTTCCATCAGCTTGGTAAGATATGGCTGTTACGATGTTCCTTGTGTCGACCCAATTAACAACAATATTCTTTTCGACACTCCATATGCGCACTTTTCTATCCAGTGAGCCACTTATGAAGTGTGCATCATCAAGAGGATCGAACTGAATGCAGGTCACTGGTGCCATGCAGCTTTTTCAGATTAAATCTTTTTAAGTTTAAACAAAGAGTTAAGATACAGTACACAGCCGTGTAGTCAAGAATGTACCATAATCATTGTGGTAGAAAACTTTAACGCAGCTCTCGCACCCTACTTTCCACATTCGAACAGTTTTATCTTTCGATGCTGAAAGAAGACACTGCATTAAACAAATCATGCAGAATTGTCAAATGATGCTCAATTTGAACAAGGAACAAGCTAATATAATTAGGAACAAAATAAGGTGTATTGTAAACCAATAAGGTAAGGTGATTTAGGGAAGGTAGGGAATAAAAGCAACTTACACTAGACCTGGACCATGAGAGGTCCAAGATATCGCTGGTATGCCCAAAATATTCATGTAGTGGAGTTTCCTCGACCTGAAGATCATCTGGACTAAGAGTCGAAGAAAAGTTGAAGCCTTTTCTTCTAGGCTTGAGCTTGTCTGTTTCATGGACCAAGGTAGAGGAACCCCCTCCAATAGGACTATGGCATAAGGTCTCAAGTTTTTTGACCTTCCATACCCGAACGGCACAATCTTCACCGCCAGTGGCCAGATACGTCCCGCATGGGCTGAATTTCATGGTCCTTATCAGACCTTTGTGTGCAGCAATTTCCTGTATCATGCGAAATTCTGTGATTTCTCCACTGTCATGAAGACCTACTTTTTTCACCAATGCTTTTGATGCTAGTGAATATCTCGAAAGGGGATCACTTGTGAGCAAATCACTGGCACTCCTCCTTGTTGACGATCTTGCCCACCATCTTTTTATTAGGTTTGTGTTTCCTTTCACAGCCTTATCAGTGTGCACCACTCCTGCAGCTATGCGTTGTTGATCCAAGAATAGCTGATCGACATGAGACTCAACTTGGGTTTCACTTTCAAGCCATGCCATGTTCCTGTTTGAGCCAACTTCATGAAGTAGGGCATGTGCATCATTTTGTTCAAGGTTGCGCACTAAGCAAGTCGTTTCTGTATCTTCAGTCTTCATAGAAACGGAATCCTCCTCTCCACTGTATTCAGGGATCGATAAAGAGTCAGACATCATCTCCAACTCCGTTTGGCGCAATGAAGCATTTACTTTTACCTTTGATTCTTCTGTGCATCTTTTTTCTGACAAGAATAATTTATCAAAGCCTGTTTCACGTAGGAACCTTTGACATCTTTCATGAACAGCCGAAATTTCTTTCGCCGAGAAGTCATTGGAAATCTTTCTCAATTTCAACTCTGGCTTTTCTACCAGGTTATATGTAGATGGTTCGGAGTTCAAAGAAATCTCAAGGAAGTCAAATGAGTCGAAGAAGATGTCTTCTCTATCATCATCAAGCTCAAAATCGCGAATGGAAACTTGATCGCGAGGCAACATTTTGAAAGCTGCTCCAGCAATGCGTCTTTTACAGTCAGTATCTCGACCTCTGTCTCCTCCAGTTGTGTTTTTCTCTAAAACCTGCGGCACAATGTCAAAGAACAAAGTTTAGAAATTTATCGCAACGACTGTTGAAGAACAGAAGGGACAATAAATCAAATAGCATTTGCGAGCAGATTGCTGAGTTCATGTATTTTCTTCCAAAGAATCCCCTAAATTCCATCATCTGTCACCCATCGAAGAAGCACGCGGGCGCACTGCTTCCAGATCCTCTCCTAACCCACCTTCCCTGCCCATCAAACCCAAACCTCCACGGCAATATGAAGTCAACCAGCGGGGGAAGCTCGTCACGCCTCGCGGCGCTTTCAATCAGTCACGGCACGAATCATGAAGAAAGACAGCAGTTGATCCAAACATCGATCGCAAGTCTCGACATGAACGGAACTCATATGTATGAAAACACGCAAACTGTGTGTTCCACAGAAAGTCTACAGGTTAATCATCAAGGAAATCACGAACCTGGAAATTGTCGATGCCACTCGGTGAACGAAGCTCACTGTGTGTTCTGAAACGAGAGAAACCGAAGGCACGAGTTGAAGAAAACGGCAATGGGTTGATTCCTGAGGAGGAACAAGAAGAAGAAGAAGAAGATGTCCGGCCGTCCGGCCCGTCCGGGTGGCAAATTAGAGTTCCCTTGCAAACCAAAGTAGTTGTTATAAATGGAAGAGAGGTTTGCCTCCATTATTAAGAAGGCTAACCTGGCCACCTTCTCCAGAGGCCACCCTTGCATTCTCCTCCTGTTGCATTAATTCCCAAAAGCTAAGTTGCAGTATTCTATTGTCCTCTGTTTTGTTTTGCCTGCACGTAGGCCTGCCACTTCTAAACAATAGACGACCTTTTCAGATGGAATCAAATCAAATCCTCCTTGCTCACTCCCTCCCCCATTATCTAGGATTTGCATCGCGTGCAGTTTACCAGGCTTGACTCGGCGAACCTTTTTCATCACCCACTTGCATCAGGTGAACTGCATGGATTCCAACCACCAAAACCCTCATCTTGAAGCTTCATTTAGCCCTTCAGTTTAGGAGAAGCACAAATATATTGCATTCGGCAGTGCTCGACTCGACCTCTCTCTCTCTCTCTCTCTCTCTTCCCTGTTCCTTACTCCTTAGAGCCTTCGTGCTAGCTAGGTGTTGATTGTTCACTGCATCATGTAAGAGATTATTGCAATTTTTAAAGGTTGTGTATGCCAAACTCGGTGATTTTTGCTGCCATCCTCATCTGAGTTGAGAATGGGATTATCAGCACTCGTATTATACTCCACCTAGAGGTATATGTTTAATGCATGCATGAAACGCATTAGCCTTATTAAATTTCATAAACGTGGCGTCGTATCTCATTAGAGATCATGACAAGAGAACGCTTTTTCTCTTATGTTTGGAGATAACTCCAAATTGACTGTCATCGGATAAATGTTAATTGACTAATTAAGCAGCAACCTTTTGCCTCATTAATTCTACTCGATGCCTGTGCTGCTTTATGGGCAGTAACCAGCTAATAAATGGATTGCAGTCAGTCAACCGAGTTACACCTTTAAGCATCAAATAAACAGAGCTTTTAGAACCATGTTAATCAGAAAGCATATTTAACACAATGCAAGCTGTCTTTGTAATTAGGCCAAATTAATGTCAGATTAAACTTTCAATTTGTATACCAACTACCAAGTCGTTGCTCTCTTTTTCCACTCGGTGTCGATCCCATCGACCACAACTTAAATAACTCTTTTAGCCATGAAATCTGATGGAGGAGGCAAAATGTGTATTAATTAAAGTTCTTAATACAGGATGGACTCGATTAATGAAATGCAAAGTTGTGGAACTTTTCGAGCCTATCTATCCCCACAGATGATTGACAAAATCCAGAGTGGGTGAGGTTGATTATATTGAAGCGCAGGGATACACAGAATCATTCATGCACATGCTATGAGAGGCGTGCAAAAGCTTAAGTTGTTGGCAATCATGTTTCCTATGGCGGAGTGACTTGTGAAAGGGAATACGCCTGGCGAATTACTTCACTTGCTGATGTTTTTTTGTTGTTTCCTTACGCAAGACCGATGAAAGGGAAGTAGCTAGCGAATTAGTCTTTCCAACATAATACTTTAAAAATTATCAAATAGTATACTTACTTTTATATTTTTCTTTTTTTTTTGCTAAAATTTAAATTTCTGGACTACTCATTTTCGAAAATCAATGTCACATTAATAATGATTTTTAAAATCAACACTAAGTGATACTGAAAAATAACACCACAATTTAAAGCTAACTAAGTTTTTCAATGGTTTTTAGTCGAATATATATGGATAGATAGAGAAGTTGAAATTATAAATTATTGATATGGAATAACAAAAGAAGGCATATAGAAGGTTTATATGGTAAACAAATTTGATTCTGAGTCTCGTGCGTAAAATTTTGAGCTCGTGCTAATTGACATGCAAACTGAATTTTGAAATCAGACTATATAAGATTAAAGAAACCTTAATGATGAGAATTTATGATATGGTTGGACACATGGTCACTTCAAAAATCTATGAGACTTGGATTGAATTTAATAAGAGTTGACTAAGACTATCAATGAATTTTGATCGAAATTTATTGATGAATCTAGTAGAGTTGAAATTATAAAATCTTGCATGGAGTGAAAGAGAAAAGTATATAGAATATTTATATGATGAACAAACTTAGTTTTGAACTTCCTACACAAAGTTATAAATACATGTCAATCGGTACGAAAATTGAATTTTGAAACTAGACTATGTAAGGTTAGATAAATTTTTATGATGAAAGTTTAAGCACGATTACACACATGGTCACTCCACAGATATACAGGATTTGGATTGGATTAAATAAGAACTGGCTAAGTCCATCAATGAATTTTGACTGAAACTCATTGATGAACTTAGAAGAGTTGAAATTATGAATTCTTAGTATGAAGTAGAAAAGAAAAGTATATATAATATTTATATAGTCAGTAAACTTGGTCTTGAGCCTTTTACGCGGTGTTATGATGTATGTCAATTGACATGGAGACTGAATTTTATAACTACTTAAGATTTTCTTAAGGATGTGACTTTAGAGCTAAGTTGAACTCAAGGTCATTATAGAAATCTACCAAATTTGAATTATATTCAATCATATCTGACTAAAATCATCAATTAATTTTGATCGAAACACATTGATATACATATAAAATTTAAAATTATAAAATCAAGACGTGAAGTGAATAAAAGGGGAATCTTAATAATTAAAGAAGATGTGCAACTTTATTTTTGAGTATGTTACGGTGTTCAAAAATTTGAAATTATAATGACACTGAATGTGATATTAATTTTAAAAAATCACCATGGCACGGTGCTTATTTTCCAAAATAATTATTAATGTGTATTGATTTTTTAAAAATCAGCACTATAAAATTTTAAATTTTAATGAAGAAATAAGATAGAAAATATGTGTAACTTTGGATAATTCTCATATTATAATACTTTTTTTTTTTTTAGGAAATATTAGATTTTAGATGCATATTTTAATAAATTATTATTGTTTTTAAACAATAAACTTTTGCACATTAAAACCATCAAGCTCTTTTTCTATCCTTTCCAGGAATCATAAGCGAGGGAAATGTAAAGGATTTCATGGTCACGGAGATGGACGCAGTGGTCAATGGATAATCGCGTTCAACTGTGGAGAGTGACCACCATTTCCTACAGCAAAGATGACAACGAAGAGTCTTAAAATTAAATTATTTCACCATAATAGAATAATGAATCAATTCTTTATAAATATAAAATTTTCATAATTCTATGTACTGATTACTAATCTCAAAAATTAAAAATTTATCTTAATTTATTTCATCCGAAAGTGAACTGAGTCCACCCAAATCGCTAGCACAAAGATGGCAACGAAAATGCTGACGCTCTTGTGCCTGGAGCTGTGAGGACAAATTGCGGCTGCACAGTTGTTAAACATCTCCGGTCACTGTTGGAAGTTATTCTGTCCTACGTAATTAATGAAACATAATCACTTGGCAATAAAAGCTGTTATTAAATACTCAAATAAATAATATTTTTTTTTAAGATTCTTGAACATCTATATGCCCCATAGACGAATTAAGAAATGAAACTTAGACGGATTAAAAATATATATATAAAAGAAATTAATTCGAACATTGTATAGAATACATTAATAAATAAATAAAATGCTAGGAAATTAAGTACTTTATCATATTTAAAAAAATTTTTTTTAGCAATTTTCTAACAGAGCGGACGCGTGATGACATATCTACGGCTGTTGGTCCGGTTGGACGGTTCTGATTCGGCCCGGATATTCTAGGTCGATTCGCACAATAAATAGCGAGTCCTGGAAAGGGAGAATGGCCACATCCGACCTCGCCTCGGGTTTCCGTTCGCTTCCATCCTCAGGTTAGTACTCGCTCGAATTCGTTCCCGATTCATCTTGTTTTCTAATCCGTCTTGTTTTTTGGGGGTTTAATCTAGAAGTGTTTTCGGAAAGTTTTTCTTGGATCGAGATATCTTCCAATTTTTTTTTCTATTGATGCCGTATTAGGGAGGATTCGTACTCATGTTTTGACCAGTATTTGGTATGATCTGTTGGATCTGGACTTTACTGCTGATGAATTTTTAGTTTATGGTAGGCGCTTTTTGAAACAACTATTGGAGATCAAACGTTCTCGGATGAATTAGCGAATTGATTTTTTTCTGAGAATTCTAGGACATGAAAAAAAGAAACAACAGAGAAAAGAAGTTAAATGAGGCGGAGAGAAAACTGTTAGAGAGGAAGAAGAACTCTGTCGTTTACTTGATTCTTCTGTTGGTTGTGTTCTTTCTATGTCTGTGTCACCTTCTGTTTGCTGATGAAAGATCATTTGTCTTGGGTTCTGTCTTAAGAGTCTCAGCCAACAAAGAGCCCCAGTCAATTTATTCAGTGAGACAGAATCTTGGACCACAAATCTCTCAGCCTGCAACTTTAACGAATCCATTCCAACCTATTAAATCTCTAGAAATTGTATTCCTCCCTTAAGTTTTTCATCTATTAACGAGTGATATTGATATCTTATACCACCACTAATACTTATTTTTGTTTGTTTTAAATTATATTTTGTTCATCTTTAGCTACTTTATGATACAAAAATAAATAAAAATGAATCAACGAAAATAAAATATATAATCTAGTTATCCATGATTATATGAAATTGAGTTAGAATGATCTTTAGTCAATTTGTAGTCATAGTTGGATAACAAACTTAAAGTGGTGATACATTTGTGAGATATTTAAATAGGTTGGGATAGATTTTTTTAAATTGAAAGGTGGGAATATATTTATTATCAGTGGTTAAAATTATGTTATATTGAACTATCAACTCATTTTAGTTTGTATTCTTATCCTTTTTAATTTTCATTTTTTTTTTATTCAAATTTTCAATCGTTATACTGGCCAATTTTGATTATACATATCCAATCTGACCATTCTACTGATACTGAAGTTTTGTGATTAATCCAACTCCGATGTTACAAACCTGTTCATCATGAGGGACTAATCTGTGTTCAAGTTTTTTTAATTGACTGATATACTATTTTGTCACAGTATTTATATCAAGAGATGCCTACTCTGCTGCATGATTTTGTTAATTATCTTATTTTCACTTGAAGAATTAGTTCCGTATGGATCTAGATATCCACAAAAGTAGTCTTACAATGGGCAACCAGGTGCACGAATCTACTGCCAATGTGGAGTTCTGGAAAAGGATATATTATACACAGTTTTATCCTACTTTGTAAGAGGCTATTTTGGTGACTTGGATTCGTGATCTCTAAGTTACATGACGACAACTTTTCCGTTGAACCAAAGCTCCCCTCCTATGATAGTCTTACAATGATCAAATCTAATTCAGTAATTTGCATCTATGATTGCAAGCATCATAGAAGTGAACCAATGAATCATGATTCTATTAACTTGAATACTCAAATGTATCTGTTATATTTCTTATCCTTCTTCTTTAATCATTTTTTTAAACTTAAATGTGCCCTATTTTTATGCTTGTGGCCGACTTGTTTTTGACTTGCATTTTTTGTCTCACCCCGCAGCTTGATTGATTGAAAATGTCTGAAGCAGATGAGTGCCGTTGCTTTGTTGGCAGTCTTTCATGGTCAACAACTGATGGAAGTTTGAAGGATGCATTTAAGAAATTTGGCCATCTGACTGAGGCAAAGGTGACAATCTGTCTAATGGTTTATTACCCTTCATGGAGCACAAAAAATTTATTATCTATTTTTCAATATCCATGCTCTCCATATCATTATTCTTTTTCACGTTTGCTTGTGTTTTAATTAGGGTGATTTAATGTACAAAAATCCCTGTCATTACAGATCTAGGAGACATTTTTTATGCAGTATCCCTGCTAAAGATGCTTTTGTTTGCTATTTTTCACTTTGTTTCCTGATTGTATTCAGTTTATCTTGGTATCATAGTCTGGTAAAATTCCATCTAATCTACTTGTTTTCCATATAACCTGGTATACTATCTATATGAGACCTTTTATAATCATTGATATTTATAAAAATTACAGCAAGGTGTTAAATTTGTTTCCCAATGTCATTATTTGATTCTTACATAACTTTTTGCAAGGTTTTGAAAACTCAAGTTACTCTTTCTCATGATTGTCAGATGTAATCTGATAACTAGTTTGATGCCTGAGGGCTGAAGGGTTTACTGTTGCTCCAGTTTCTATGGCTTTTCTTGTTTAATCAGTTTAGCACATTACTTTTTTAGGATATATGTTGGTTAGCTGGATTATTTTCCTACCTGCAGGTTGTTCTCGACAAGTTTTCTGGTCGTTCTCGTGGATTTGGCTTTGTCACTTTTGATAACAAAGCTGCTATGGAAGAGGCTATTGAAGCCATGGATGGAATAGATCTAGATGGACACTCAATTACTGTGGAAAGAGCACAACCTCAAGGCCCTGGTAACAGGGATCGTGGTCATGATTATGAAGGGGGCCGTGGTAGGGACTTTGGCGGTGCCCGTGGACGAGGTTCGGGTGGTGATTGTTTTAAGTGTGGAAAGCCTGGTCATTTTGCAAGGGAATGTCCTTCCAGTGATGGCGGAAGAGGCAATAGATATGGTGGCAGAGAGGATTCATATGGGGGTAGTCATGGCAGTAATAATCGATATGGACCTGATCGTAATGGGGATCGCTTCAGTTCTCGCAACAGAGATGGGGGAAGCCGTGGTGGTAGTGGTAGTGATCGTTATAGTCGTGACAGGTCTGGTCCATATGAGCGTCCTAATGAAGGTGGTGGTCACAGATATTAATATATTACTGCTTGCATTGCAGGTATGATTCTTAACACCTATTTTTTTGGCAGTTTTCCAAAGTAACAACATTCTGTTCATGCAGTATGCAGTGTGAAGCTAGTTTCCAAACATTCCAACTGATTAAGGTCGCAGTGCGTCCTTGGTACTGGCTTCATTTTATGGTGTTCTACTGTTCTTTCTTGGAATTGTCATGTGTGCTCCTCTTGCCACACCTCAGTGCTTGAATGTCACTCAGATGTTAATGTTATTTCGACAAGTGCCGTATTTTTATGGAAAACTAATGCTTTTTGATACATATCTTTGTGCATTTGCCTCTGGTTTGACAAGATTTTTTGCCATGGCATCGCTCCTTGGATATTCAGGATATTGCTAAAACTTAGATGCTGTGGGAGAAGCACACTGACATGTGACTTCACCAGGATCTCTGCTTTTTTAAGCACGAACTGGAAGTTTTGGGCGTTTCAGGACTTGAATGTTCTCGCTTAGAAATGGGCGATTTATCATGAAATATATGGCCTGCTTTTGCTATTTTGATCCCTATACGATTTGATCTTACAAAAATTTTATGGGAATGAAACCGGGTAATTTCCATCCTTTCTGCCATTTAAACATTTTAGTCACTTAACGGACCTTTTTTAAAGTCTTTGTTGACCTTGTGGCAGGTTCAACTTGGCCTTGTGACCATCCTCAATGCTTACTCGGGTTCCCTATTATCTTACATTGCTCCAATTCCATTTGAGTGGTGTCTCTCTTTCGAAGATTTTAATTGGCCGGCTTGTTCTTGTAGAACGGGATCAGGAATATATTTTTTTTTCGGTCTGATTGATTTATTCCTTTGGATGCGATCCAATTCTTTTTCTGATCTGATCCCACATTTAGACACACACTTTTGCTTCCTGAAGCTTGTGGTATGCTTGGAGGTTTGCACTTTCAAGGGAGGCACTCGAGCCCTAATATAATTTGTGATGGCTCTGGGCGGCTATATTATGATATATGCTGAATTAGGCCAAAAGTGGAAATTGTTTACCTTTTAGGGATAGTTTCTTGAGTATTCATCTTTTATCTTTTAATTGTTTCTATGATTGTGAATGAATTCATGCAGAATCGTTCTTTGCATTCATTCGGTTTCTAATCGTTGCTTGAATCGATGTGGGAGCTTTGTTTCGTGGACAGTTGGTTCATTCCGGTTGGACACTTCAAAATGCTGCTTCAAATTGCAAATCATCTTCTTGTTAAATAATTTTCCAAATAAATGGCGCGAAAGTGTAATGTTTGTATTTCGTTCCCATGTGGAAAATTTTCATTTCTAGTTGCGATACTATCAAAAGATTTTGTTGACAATTGCTATCCTGTCCGTGGCTTCTTTTTTTAATTGCTGAAATTGTTTGGACCCCAGTGGTAAACCTATTTCTAGTTGTGGTAGGTAAATCGTCGGTAAGACAGGCAAATCCAATTAGAAATGACACTTGGCAGCAAAGATAATAACGAATACTCGATCTATGGATGTAAATTAGTAGTGTTTTAGTGTTGCCAAGGACCTTTAGCAGAATTTTCAGGTGCATCTGTGAGTGCCAATTTGCCAACTTCCAAAACACCGAGACACAAAAGAATCCACATGCCCTATATTTCTCCAATGCAAGCTAGTCTCGTATTCAATATATATATATATATATATATATATATAGATAGAGGGTTGTTCTCCTACGTGTCTATTCCTCCGTGACAAAATGCGCTTGCCACCGTATAGACTCCATGTCTTGCACACTTGATTAATCAGCTGACCTCTTTTCTTTTGCTCCATCTTTTTTTCCTCTCTCATTTTCGACGCCATCGATTTTCCTTTTTCCCTCATCAAATCTAGGTTTTCGTCGTTGGCTGTTCAATGTCATCGCGACGAAATCGAGCTCGCTGCTCAATGCCGTCACTCCGAGGTCAAGCTCACTGCTCAATGTCATCGCGATGAAACCGAGCTCGCTGCTCAGTGCCTTCGCTCCGAAGTCGCCGAGAGAGCTACGTTTTCGTCGCATCGAAGCCTCGACATCGTCGCTCGTCAATGATCTAGGTTTTTGTCGATTCGAAATCTACACACCGTCGCTCGTCGAGGCTCGACGTCGTCGCTCGCCGCGGAGTCGCCATCCCCTTCGCCGCGAACTCCAATATTTTTTCGTCGTCGAACTGCAATTTGCCTCCGTTTTTTCCTTCACCGTCGAATTGCAATCTGCCTCCGTCTGTGATTAAAAATAAATTAGAAGTCAAAGGCCCTATTTTTTCCCTTCTTTTTCCTCAATAGCATACTGCACTATAGACATGTCAAATAGTTCTGAAATCATTAGATTAAATTGAAACGTCTAGAGCACAAGCATTACAGAAACGGAACACTTGAACTTCTTTCTTTTGGCCGATTCTATGAGCTTGTAAATCAACTTGTGGATTCATAGTAACGGCGCATCCATAATAATTTAGCATTTGAGGGAGCATAGATATAACAAAACGTCTGTAGAAAGGTAGATTAATTCCCAGTCCACCAACTCTTGTAGAAAGCAAGAAAATAAACATCTGGCTTCCAGATTGATGAAAGGTTTCAATTGAAGCATCCCGTTCTTCTCCCTCAATATTCCCATCAATTCGGTAATATTAGTACCCACGATATAGCAAATAATCTTCCAATATGTCCAACATTCTAGTAATCTAATTACAGTACATATAGGAGTATTAGATTGATACAATACTAATATTTTATTTTTGACTGTTAGCAATATTGGCAAGTTATATGAAACAAGTTGGTACAAACAACTAAATTATGACAAACATGATATGAAAACAATAAAGATTAGAACTATCAAGTTGCTAACATCAAGTTTCTAATAGATTAAAAATGAGGATAACAGACTTTGCATGTAATAGCAATACGAATAAACCAAAGACATCTCACAAAATTTGACAGACTAAAAACAATATATACCTGTGAAAATATCAGAACCATGGAATCAAAATTTGGTTATGTTTGTTCAATAACGTAAAATGTATAAAATAAACAAATTTGCTCTTAGTGAGCTCAGTTGGTTGACATTATTGAACAAACTTATCTATTAACTTGTCTAAATGTTGATTATGATCTCAATGTCCTGACAATTACAAAGACTTTCTAATTGAGCAAACTTATCTATTAACTTATATATATATATATATATATATATATATATAAATAAAATCGTTACATTAATAGTCCCATTCAATTGCCCCTATCATGGAGAAGATCAACAAAAAATTTAGATGACAAATACAAAGAAAAAGATCGATTGATAATTCATAATCATAAATTCTTCAAGAATTAATTTCTATCCATTTAAAAATTATCTCTTTGTACTAACCAACTAGACTAGTCCTAAGAGCTAGCTAGCCCCATCTTCCGTCTTCAAGTTTGATTTCAACGTTTACCACAGACGAGTCAAATACTCAAATTCAACGTACCTTGGATTCAAAATCAACGACAAGTCATCGCCTCAGCCTAAATCAATAGTCACACAAGTTACTTCAACTGAACCGCAATAACTTAAGATAGCTGCAGACACAACCTCAGTCTAATCGCAGCTAAACCCATACTCATCTTGCTAACCTGCATAATAAGCTTAGCTTTATCAATTGAATCTGGCAGACTACTGTGTGCTTTCCATAATAATATGTTTTTTGTTAACACACTTTCTTCAGTAGTCCTGGAACGTTATCGTTCTTCACAAGAAATAAGGAATCAAAACGACATTTTATAGAGTGAAATATTATACCACCCACCACCCTTTATTTGTGTAACCAAAGAAGCACCATTTCTGGATTTGCATTTGTTCATCCATCACGTCTTTATTTTTGAGATTGTTCCACAAAGCAACTCCATGAGAGTCGATACGTGGATTTGTGGACCTAGAACAAAGTTATATGCAAAGATTTTCTTTTGGAAAAAGAGCAAGCAGTCGTCAAACATCACTCAACATGATATAGCAATCCAGAAAACGCCTTAATTAGTCTAAAGAATATATTAGCTATTCACACAATGAGGGGGCACAACAAATTAATTGCAGAATATGAATGGTCATTTGAAAAAAAAAAAAAACAACTGCCACAAGTTTTAGTTGGGAAAATAATATAAGTATGTCAGCAAAAATCATTCAGTGGTATTGCTAGTAAACAACCCAAGATCAACAACATTATCGAGCCATGAATGCAATGAATAAAGTTAGCCATCTATCTCCTACTAAATGTTGCCAAAGGAAACTAAAAAAAAAAAAAATGTTCAAGTAAATTTCCACAAGTAATGGTTACGAACATTGTATAAACATTCAGAAACAGAAATATAAGTTGCGATAACATGGGTGGTACTGGAAGATAGAAGATTGAGAAAAATTCAAATTCAGGAAATAAAAAAAAATCATAAGCATTGAACTTTATGTTAAGTGTGTTAAAATATATTATTACAGATATTAATGTTATGCTGCCGGTTGCAAAATATGAATCGCACAGCTATTCTAAGCTGAGCAAAGAATAGCAGTGGCCACTATTACATGTCTGAGTTGAAACTGCCAAACAAATCGACACAAGGATCAAACAAACAAAGCTACACAGAAGAATTTTAAGTGGACTAGTCAAAGGGGAACCACTTGTTCCTTTCTCTATCAACATCTCTCAAGGATATGATGATGTATCCACTATGTTCTTTTGTGTTTAGCACTAACTCCTGAGTGCTATTTGTTAGAAGCATGGAAAATGGTGGAAGACAAATGTACAGGAGTCAGATCTTGTCAATTTGAACCCCATTTAACATACAAGAGAAAAAAAAGATGGTACATTAGTCATACAATTCAAAGGCAAAATGAACACAAGTGAGACATTTAAGAAAAATACCTATGCAACAAGCCAGATATGATCTACTGGATTTTAAGGCTCTACATGTTGGTTAATGGCAATATAAATTGTTAAATAACACAATAAATAAAACTGCCTTGACCAATAAATGCCAGATTGCAGCATATCTTGAGAATAGTCCAAATTATTTTCATTCCAATCCAATGCCATTTTGAACGTTTTAGTATGGACAAAAAGTTAGCATGGCAATTTTTGACTCTGTCCAGAATGATTTGGGCTGTCATGCATCACTATCTTTTTGTTATGTAGCCAACAGATATATGCTAATTGACACAGTTCAATAACATCATCTGCACTATATTTTTTGAATGATTTACATTATTGGTAAATAAATTCTGAATGATTTCAGAAGAAATAACAATCATATTCTAAAGTTAAGAAGTCACAAAGCAGAAATAAAAAGGAAATCATTATATGCAGTTGCTAGACACATCTGACATGGGTTAGAATTGGCCCATACCAAAATCATTTCAGCATGGTTCATCTGAAACCACGAACAGATATTGATTTTACTTTGGCAATATATCGAAAGTTCTTAACACAATATACTTGGTAATAATGTTATCTTCCTCCATGTGAAAAAGGCGAATTTACACGGCCATTTGATTTTCAATACTATCCTGTACTTTATCAGTCAATTGCTGCACTACATTTTTGAATGTTTAGATTACTTCATGAATTTCAATGTTATTTTTTAAATATGAATCTTAGTAATTTGCTCACTAAATTGATGTCAACTCACCCATTGAGATCATACCAAGATAAATTCAAAAAACCATAAACCTTAAATATAGAACCCAATTTATGAATTATAGACTAATAGATTTGTCCTACTTGACAATTTCAAGATTGAAATAGAATACACATGTCGCTTTAAGATCTGGCCTCTGACATTTGCTAGAGATACTTCATATTTCATGCATATAAACAAGTACATGGAAGCAAAAAGGGAGCCATTGATTGAAATTCAGAGAGATACCGGATCATAATGTATTTTGCCATACAATAGTGACCTTCAAGCCCTCAACTACAATGTTGAAACGTGATCAACTTACTAATTTTGACAGCCAAATTAGCACATAGAAATAAAGTTAGCAAAACATTTCCTGAATATAGCACCTAGAAAATGGACTGATGCACTCATATTCATTAGTGTAATTGTGGTGAATTTTTATATTTGGAATTATATCTGATTGTGAATAATAAGCTTTAGTTAACGAATTGTAAAATAGGTTAAACAAATTCTTACATTGAAAATATTTTTACAATTATATAAATTCTAATTTAATAGCACAATATGATGATAAATGAAGAACACCAACCATGAATGATTCATATTTAAAAAAAAATCTAGGTTCCATATGAGACTTTACATAGCATTATCTGTTCCATTTCAATTGGAATTGAAATTTCATAGACAGACAACTCCAGCAATAGATTGGTTCACTGTTGGCTCATTTAACATGAACTCAGATCGAGTACCCAACACTTTGTGGATCAAAGATTCCTTTTGGTCAACCAGAGAAAGATTTTTACGTGCTATAAATAGGAGTGACAAATGTGGACTCAGATTGTGAATGTCTAACTTAAGTAAGAAGGGGTATATGAAACATCCACCTGTCCAAGGCCGAATCCATAGTCACTGTCAACTTCAACTATCAATGTAACCACACTTTTACTTAACAAACATCAAGTATTGGCTACCCCCTCATTAAAATTGTTTCAATGTGGCTAGATTTCTTCATCAACACTAGATTCCAACCTTGTTGACCTCAGCACTTATACCTGCAATAGAAGATTATTTCTTTTTGGGTTGGGTTGAATTTTATAAGAGTAAGGTTTATTCATTATTTAATGGGTTGCAATCAGGGTTGTCAAAATCGCGAGTCAACTCGTCGATTTTACGAGTTTACGAACTATTATTCCAATCCCGTGTTGAATCGGTTGAAAATCACACCCCTCTTGTAAAATCGATTGAATCGCGAGTCAGACTGTCAAAATCGGTAAAATCGCGTTTTGAACCGGTCATAACTCGAGTTTGGGCTAAAATATAAATTACGTCGTTTAGGCTCTAAATAAGCAAAAAACACAACCCTAAAACGCTAAAACAAACAGAGCGAGAGCGAGAGCAGAGAGCGAGCAATCTTCATCTTCCATTACATAGATTCGTTCGTCGATTTGGCACTGAGAGTGAGAGCAACGATCTTCAAGAGTCGAGACTTCTTCGATTTTACACTGAGAGCAGCGATCTTTCAAGACTTCCTTCGTTGATTTTGCACTAGGAGGTAGGAGCAGCGATCTTCTAAGCTTGAGCCAGCCAAAATTCGTTGATTTTGCACCCACCCACCTTCGAAACTTGTCAAAATCGTGAGCAACTGAGCATAGATGATAACTGCACTGCTGCACAAGGTAAGTGTTTGCAGTTCAATGTCTTGTATTTGCTTGCTTCTTTGTTATGCTTGGTCGTGTGTCCTGTTACTTTGATTTTCCTATATTTATATGCCTGTGAAGTGTGATTTATAGTTGTTGCCTGATTTATTTTCATTTGCTTTCAAGTTGTGCTACTCATGCAGTTATTTTTATCAGTAATTTAGAGGACACAGAGATCACAGGTGCTCATGTAGGGGTCGAGAGTAACATAGGTGATAAAGATGCTATACAATGTTCTAATGAGCTTGATGGTACTGATGATTTTGATCCTGAGGATGAAGATGAAGATGAAGATGGAGTTGATGTTTTGGATGTCACCAATCACCATGGATGATTTATCTTGTAGTATTGTTTTTTCTTCAATTTTTACTTTTTAGTCATCGAATTTTTATTATATTGGGATTTGGATTATTGATGTGTGTAAATCGTGCTACGTTTTCACTACTCCATATGCATGTATTTTATCTCATTTCATGTCCTAGGCATGTATTTTGTCATGATTCAGTTAAGTTTAGCATATTTTGGATGAAGAGACTGCTTTTGAGTGTTTTTCGTGTTAACAGGGCGAAGAAGCAGGCGTGTTATCAGTGATATGCCCGTGTCATGAGTTCCAGCGCTCAACACGCCCTGGTTCAGCAATCGACACGCCCGTGTCAGGAGTTCCAGCCAGCACGCCTGGTTCAAGAAACCGCCCGTTCAAGCCGCGACACTAGGAGAGAAATGTGCGACACGCCTGTGCCCTCATTTGGCACGGGCGTGTTGGCCTGCCGGAGAGAAATGTGCGACACGCCTTGTGCCCTCATTTGGCACGGGCGTGTTGGCCTGATTCCAGAATTCCTTTTCTGCGAGCAACTCGACGAAGTCAGGATCTTCGTCTCAATTAAAGGAAAATCTTTCGTCTCAATTTGTTATTTTTTTTAACTTGATTTTGAAACATAAATTTTGAAACCTCGTATCTTTTCATGTTTAATTTTTTTTATATGTGAAAAAATGTTGATGATAACTATGTTTATGTTTTTTTATTAGAAATGTGAAATAGTGATTGTTCTTATGAAGTTACGATAAATATATATTATTTGACATTTTATAACACTGTTTTGGATGACCCGTAAACTCATACGAGTTTACGATACGAGTTTGTGCGTCCCTAACCGAGTCGACACTGGAATCGCGAGTTTGACAACCTTGGTTGCAATTGTATTTTAAGAGCCAAAGTTGATTTTCCATGAACAATTTAAAAAAAAAAAAATGGTATGAAATATGATTTTTTAAATTATCATATTCCTTCAATTGCCAATGATAAACTATGAGCCATTTCATTTTAAATTCAATTCAGTACCATACAATGTGAACTGTGAATCACATGGTCTTAACTATCCTCAGCAAAAAAATCATGCAAAATATTTCAAGAGGCTAAACTCTAATGTAGCTAAATGCTGAGTTTAATAAGAATCTTAGAAGCACCCAGAATACTGCTTTTACAGCTCCGTTGATGATAATTACACTCTGCCATCAAATGCTTTTAAAAGGATATTTAATCACCCATAAAGTAGACCTTTAAGTCGAACTCTCAATTTTAGCTCCTCTAGTAGGTAGTATAACCTTTCTAAGTATTGACAGCAGCTCTAATCTTTGCTCTTGAAGATTTAATAACAATATCTTCCCTTGGCTTATTCAAGCAAATGAGAATCATAAGACAACAAAGTTGTTTTGGACCATAGATTGAGCTCTGATGTGGATGTTAAGTGATCTTGTTAAAAGTTCCCTCCCCGAAAAAAAAACTGCACATGATCGGAGTACTTCTTACACATAATCTATGACTGTAATGAACTAAAGGTATCGTATATCCTAAAGTTTCCTCTTAGGGCAGCTCAATGCCTAGAATTAGACATCACCAAAAATCTGAATTGACATATCATATTTTAGTTATGTCCTCTTTCAGTCTAGTTTTTCTAGTCCTTTTATTTTCCTTCAAGCAATGTTTCTAACTTATCCCTCGTTTCTAAAATTTAAAACTTTATGAAATTATAAGAACCATGACAATGCCCATAGTTTCTGAATCCTGATTATATGAACCGGAGAGAATTACTGTATGTGCCACACTATTGCATAAAATAAAGCCCAGTTACCAACTAACAATGAACAATCCGCGAGCTTACAACCTGCCCATGAATAATCAAACCTCTAGAAAAAACATCATAAGCTAACTTGCGAGGTAAACTGCTTTTTTGGACAGTAGACTTTTGGTTAACTGTATCCCAGAATAAAATATCATCCAGAAAACTATCCAACACATTCAGCAGTTAGTCATGCAAGGTTTAGATAATATTTCTTCTAGTTTTGATGTAAAAAATCCAGTCTAATATTTTTTTCTTTCAAACTTAGTTTGGATTCCTAGTATTCCATAGAGAACACCTCGTTGTTATTATTGGAATAACAACCAGGGGAGATAACTCAATAAGTTTCTACTGACTTTAGTAAAAAAAGGGAATAATAGCAACTACTACTAAACTTTAACAACTTAACTCTGTGACAAGGACTTGAACAATGAGAGTTTCCCACCAAAATTTCGAACTCTCTATCAAGGACTTGAACAATGAGTGTTCCCCACTAAATTTGTATTATTCATCATTTCCCAAGTATGTCACTGAAATTCCCAAACAATAATCTTTATCTAAATGAATAACAGACCAAATTTCTCAGTGTTTTCTGATGATATGGTGAAAATAGCTTAACAATCAATGGCATGAATAAAACAGTTCTAGCATAATTTTTTCATGCAGGGAAATCCAGATGGTCATTGAAATCCAATCCACTAAACAATATAGAGGAAGATTTGCAATCTTCAAATTCATTTTACAACTAATACCATTGAATTAAATAGAAAACAACAGAGAGAAAATGGAAGCACTTGATAAACATAAACGACTTATTATGCTAGCAGCCAAAATAATTATGTTTGAAGATACATTTTGTTTAAATTTTTAGATTGATGCAGTCTTGAATCCTAAATATAAATCAGAAGTATATTCTTTGCCAAGTTGTCCATAAATCAATAATAATATACCACAGAAAACATAGATCTGGGTATAAGATCTCACCGCCTCTTCCACTCGTTCAAGGTGTTGAGGTGAATCCAGCATCAAAGAGAAAACCCCTGTACATACCTTCGGGGCACTCTGGGATACCATCAACCCAACTCCACAGGCCGCCGTCAGTCTTTCCTACCCCTTCTTCCCACATTGCCAGTTTTCCCCTCATTCTCTTCCCAGAAAACCATACCTTGCCATCTCCACCAAACACCTTCACCTTGTTATTGGCGCCAGCCGCAGCGGCCACCACTTCCAATGGACTGGAGAAGCCGCCTCCAAAGCACCTGTACATCTCCAGGGGCATCCTCCCTGCTTCGTCCCACTCCATGGTCTCCAGATCCAGCCGGAGAATCAGCACCGTCGAGCAAGGGGCGTCCAGCACGAAGGACGACCTCAGACCTCCGATCATCAGAAGTTGGCGACCACCTGCTCCTGCAAGTAGCCGTGGCCGCTTGAAGATGTCGAACACGTCCCCCCACTCATGCCGCTCAATCGGAACCCAGCCGTGGGCTCTGCCGAGGTCAGCAATGCCACATGAGAAGAGCTTCCACTGGCTTCTCCAGGGGGCGCCGACATCGCAGAGGGCAAACACGGAACCAGCCATCATGATCGGGCTCCGTGGTTTGGAGGGAAGACTCAGTGGAAACTTAAGCCATCGATCAGGGCAAGGCGCGTAGGAAAGAGCTGCGAGTTCGGTAATGATGACGACTGATCCGCCAGGACCAGCGATCACGGTTCCGTGGCGAGACCAGGCGGAGCCAAGCGGGGGAAGGAGACGGTAGGATCCGCTCAGTGGATTGCAGACAACGAGGGACTTGGTCTGGCTCTTGGATGCGGGATCGATGGCGTGGGGAAAAGGGACGGAGTCCACCCAAAGGTAGAGAAGAGAGGGAGAGGCGGTGACGGGAGAGGCCGAGGGGAAGGGGAGGAAGGAGAGAGGAAGACGGATCCAGCGGCGGAAGGAGGGGTCAAAGGCGTGGAGGGAAGGGTGCGGAGCGAAGGCCGCGCGAGGGTGACGGAGGGCGAGGAGGCGGAGCGAGGGGAGCGAGGAGAGGAAGGGAGGGGAGGAGAGGGCGTCGAGGAAGAAGCGAGAGACGGGTCGGCAGGCGAGGGCCTGGTGGAGAGGGAGGCGGCCGAGGACGTTGTGGAGGACGTCCTGGGGAAGGAGCTGGATCGGGCATGCCTCCGCCGCCTCCGCCGGATCTGCGTCGGCATCGATCTCGTCTTCCGCCGCGCGACTGATGCGCATGGTCCTCCTCGGCGGCCGCGAAGGTGGAAAGGAATGGTCAGAACTAGAAGAAGAGAACGTTCGGCGATATGACTTTTATCTAATTACGCGATTGCCGTCCTCTTTCCTATGCGACACGGTCTTTGGAGTTGAGTCATGGACGACGAATCTGTCCAAATCGGCGTTCAAGTTGAAGCGAACCCGGCCCGGCCCGGCTTGGCTCGTTTGGAGTTGAACCGGGCGTATAATCCAAATTTGAACGCGGTTTGTGTTTCGAAGCGTCGGCCGCGTGTTCTCTCATTGCTATTTGCTATGCGTTGAGGCGTCGTCGTCATCCGCTTTTAGTTAAAACTTCAAACCCACAAAATCAACAGTTCCGTTGATTCCATCGGGAGAAGAACAGAAATAATGAATGGCACCTCGACGACGCCCTGTAGTAAACAGGACATAAAGGCTAATCGGAAACATGAGGCACAATACACGCGCCGGTTCTAGAAGCACGTGGAACGGATTAAAGAGGAGGCGGCGGCGGCCCTCTCGTCGGCCGACTCCGTTGCAATCGGGCTCTCCTGCAATCGATCCTCGTGCTCCGATCTCTTCTCGATATCAGAAGGTCGTTTCTTACTTTCTCCTCCGATTATCTTTACTCGTCGTTCTTTATTTACTCGGTGGTGGAGCTCTTGGTGGTGGTGTTGGTTGCCCTTCTGGTCCTCCTAGGGCTTTGTTTCTGACGAAATTGCTATTAGGGGATTTTTGGATGGTTTGATTGCCATTTCGTTTTTGGGCATGGCATAGGATCTGTTCCCCCTTCTCATCGCCTGTTTCGATAGATATACATTGTTTATTTTCGGTGTCAGTTACGCGTCGAATTGTTGAACAAGTCTTCCCTTTTAATTTTGTTCATTGATGGTGCCGGACAGTTCCTAAGTATGAATTGTATCTTTTAAGAAAATAATGAAACCGATTGCTATAGTTGTGCTGATAGATGAGCGAAAATATATTATCAACCTTATGACTTCTGGGTGAGAATCACCTGGATTTTGATTTCTAGGGCTTCTTTAAATTGCAAGTTTTACTACAGTTTACAGATCGACGATGAACGATGATTCCTTCTGTCAGAAACGTCGAGGTGAGCATCCTAAAGCAAGCTTGTCGATCTTAACAGCAGGGTTAACAGAAGATTACAGACACGCCTTGACCCCTCTGCCATCCACACATGATCTGCTCTCAAATATGCACCAAATACAGTAACCACCTTCCGCTCTGGGAAGGATAGGACACATGGAAAAGGCATAAAAAGATCTTTGATCCAAGCCAAAACGTAATGAAGTCTTCTGATCAAAGGTACGCTCTACTGAAGCCCCTATCTATCATCTAGTCTTTTTAATCCACGGTAACTGACTTGGACATCAGAGAATCAAAAGCTACTGAGTTCCATCCTTGGCCTAGAAAGCTAAGATTGTCCAACATGGGGATCCAACACTCTCTGGACCTTCTAAAAGTTAGTTCAGATTCTTCCTTTAATTTTCTCATCGTAGAATAATAGTTAGTCCATTAGTATTTCCGAAACATCTACTCTGCTTGTACCACAACCTCTAATCAGGAACTAAAAATCACGGTAACGCTGAAGATATAATTCTCTTAGTGACGAACGACTGGCTTTATTTTATGGTTTCAGTTAGGTTAACTGACATGTGCATCTCATCATCATCGTAATAAAAGGACTTGGTGGTGTATAATCCCGAATGTCATCAGTTCCAGTACTAGATTAAATAATACAATACAAGTAAAAATTCCAAGATTCATGGAGATATAAAACATTATGCAAGTTATTATGCTTGCATATTCATCATTTGAATCTCCAACAATTATTCCAATAATTACATATCTATTTTGACCGATGAACCAATATACAAGCATACTTTTCATGGTTGTTTGAGTAATAGCAATGAGATTCCTTAATATCATGCTAAGAATAGCTTAGATTTCCAAAAGAAAATGTCATTCATTTGATGAGAAATAAAAGGAATATTATAAATTCACTTGGCTAAAACTGTTTTCACTCATTCAAAACCATGCACAAGACTTTCATCTTGCATGGTCTTTGGTATCTTCTTCACGTATGTATAAGACAGAATCCATTCAATTTCTTAAAAGAATTACTAATTCTTTAACTTTTCGAGGAATAACAACTTGAGCAAAACTAAAGCTGGCAGTATATAAGAGAAAGGGATGCAGAAATAAGGCATATGCATAACACCCAGTGCATTTCTAGCGGGACGGGAATGTTTAGGGATTCATTCCAGCTGTGTTATCTGGGACAAGTGCTTTAAGATTATTGAGAGTTTTTGTTAGCATCATGCACTTGCATGCACACGATTTTTGGATTATTAAACAGGTTGCCCGGTTGTTTCTATTTTTCCTTTCACTGTGGAACTAGTATCTTTACTATGTTGAAGATTATGGAGAACCTTCTCCTGTGTTCATTCTTTGAATTGCAGAAATTCTTATAGCAGATTACAACTCAAAATTATTCTGGAGGGTGCAGGTGAATTAGGTAAAGCCTACTGTATTCACAGAATCTCAAGACATTATTGCATGACATACCACTAGCTTGAGTAAAGATATATTTCAATCATTTTTGCCAGGTACCACAAAGCAGAAATTGGTTTCAATACTCATATTAAAAATGTACTACAATACAGGCCAGAACTCAACTCACCGGCTCTCATCTCTCAAAAAGCAAATACAGGTTCCACTAGCTCAACTCACCGGCTCTCATGATCTATATACATGTAGCTCAAATCTATACAAGCAAAAAGCAAATTAGCCAGCAGTTAGGCATTCTAATCTTTTGGCACTTGTGAAAGCGGAACCCGTTTCATCCTTGCATCTTCCAAGAGGATTGCCATTTTTAAGCCTTTCAGAAGCTCCTCTGTATTTTATATTGTTTGCACATTTTTCACAAACAAATCTTACAGGTACCTTCTCCAAATCATCAACTCCAGCACATCTAGTATGATGCCAGACTCCACAAGCATCACAGGCCATCATTCTCTCACCATCATCATCCTTGGCACCACAAGAGCAATCAACAACCCAGTTATCCAACCCTCTTTCCTTTCTGTATTGCCGAAGGCTTTGATCATTGCTATAGCATCTTCCACTGATCTGAGCCACCCCACGAGAGCCAAATAGAGTCTTTATGGGAATCAGATCGCTAGCATCTTCGAAATTGACTAGTTTCTCTGCTTGAAACCTTTGGAATACCAGGTACATCTCTTGGAATGCTTTTGTAACCTTTAGTTTGAGGTCAATAACGGTTGCATCAGCTGGCATTACCAAAAGTTCTGGTGGCAGAGCTGTGTAATCATCTGGGTTGTCGACTATTTCAACATAACACCATATAGCAATGACAAATGGATTTGTTGGCAACAGGCTTAATGCAGGCTCGTCATAGTGCCTTATAAATTGCTTACAGTCGAGAAGATTAACTGCAGAGTTGAGAGCAGATTCTCTTATGGCATTAGGCCTGTAAGGTTGCATGGTAGTAGGACTGAGCAAACTGTCATATAAGAATTTAAGGTCATGGATGAGCTGTTCTCTAGGTAGTCTTGGTAGACTAGTAGTAGCCAACTGGGAATTTCTTGCATCAAGCCTGAAATTCACATGATGTCAGTTATACCAGATATGATTGATCCGAGTATGATGCCAACTGCCATGAGATAGAGCTACAAGATTAATTTCAAGTTACCTGTACTCTATTCTCTTTGACTCTGGATTGAAGCGTGCAACGACTATCAATTCATCACCAATATGTTTCCCAATGATGGCCTTGAGGCAATAGTCCAGCAGCTCAGGTGGCACAACAGCATGGCATGCCGCCTGTCTAAGGGCCCGCCAAGCCACCCATCGAGGACCAACAACAGCTCGAAGAAATTTAATTACTGTGGCCTTGGCTAGGTCCACTTGCTCCCTTGGCCAAGCGCAAAGAGCTCCGACTGCATCCACTTTTGCAGATTTGTCTCTGGTGGTAGGGGAACGGAGCAGCTGCATGAGATAGCAGAAAAGGTCCCTGATGGTCAATAGCTGACGGTTGGAGAGGCTACAGTACAAGCCAATGGTGTTCTGTAACTGTGTCCGAGGGGATCTGGTGCCAGAAAAGAAGATGGAAAGCAGCAGTCCAGAAAGGGTGTTGACTGCCTTCTGATACGACTCGGCCGTGAGAGCAAAGCTGCCAGTGCCAAACTTGTACCCCCAATTCCCGTACCAGGAATGGCCAGCAATGACAGCATGAAGGAGGCGATAGTCCATCCCATGTTTCTTGGATATATCCATAACGCTGACCTTCCTGTTACACAAATAACCTAGTCAGCCAAACAAAGCATAGCAACAAAATCGCAAGCACAAAATATATAACTATATGAATTGCTTTAGGGTGTCATTAATGCACGATCAACTTCTTTACTTCCCCCCATTAGACACTGATAAAATGGCATTAAAATCTTTGAGGATTACTTTCCTTCGCCCAACTATGCCGCCGCTATGTAAAAGCCTGGCCTACATTGTAAAGTAGATGCCCCAAGATCCGAACATAAAACACAGACAATTTTAGTTTTAATCTGATAGATAGGAAGGTAGAACAAACCTGACATGGAGCATTTTGCATAGGCGATCCCAGAAGCTCATAATATCAAATCCTGAAATATACTTAGAACCTCCTTCCCTGCCGTTTACTCTCAGAAGATGGCCATATCCATTAGCATGCACTATTCCATGCAGCAAGTGCGTATAATCCTTAAACAGCAAACATGCCCAGCCTTCATAACTGTCGTAACTCATCTCACAATTGCATGAGAAGCACCTGTAACATGAATTCATATAAGAATTCAAGCACACATCGACAAAAATATTTTGCCAAAGAACAATAAGCAGGAGAACAATATCGGGACCAAATGTTTCAAACACATCAACACACTTCATATAAACTGAAGCAACCTGGAGAAAAATTAGAATGTGGTCTCGGCCATTGATGAAACCAAAGTCAGCTAGTAAATACAGAAGTTACATGTGCTTTGCTTAAAGTAAGCATATCCAATAAAATGTAAGTAAAGGGCACAAGAGGGTGCTAATTTTGAGCAAGGGGCATAAGAGGAGCACGGGATATAATTTTGAGTAAGTAACTGAAATATCCAGAGAAAAATATCTTTGGCAACTAAAAGAAAGAAAAAAAATGCAAAGATACATGTGCCGAGCTGATAATGTAATAACACAACATCACAAACCACATTCAACTTTCATTATAATGCTGAAAATTGAATATCTACAAGTGTAATACTGTCATATCAACTAAGTGTATCGCAAAATTCTTCGAGCAGCAAATTTAAAGAAGAAGCTGCAGTTGCCACCTTGACTTAGAGAATGACAGCAATGCCCCACAGCGGACGCAGGCCACTCCGGCACTCGACAAAGAGTTCTTGTCATTTCGAATTATGAAATGGTATCTCTTCCCGCACACTGGATGATCGCTCCACCCTGCACAACAAATGTACAAAAATCAATTTTTTGGTTTTTTTAATAATAATAATAATAAATTTAAAATTAAAATCGGAAAGTTTAATAATTTAGTTTTAAAAAAAAAATAGACTCACCGACTACTCGGCATTGGTCGCAGTATATCGACTTGGATCGGAGCACGTCTTCCTCCAACACGTATAGCTCCACGTCCGGCGCCGTCGTTCCCTCTTGACCGTCGACGGTTCCGACGCGGAACGGCACCCGCCAAGTGAGCAGATGCGGCCGATCGGCGGAGGGGGCTGCCGAGAACGCGAGGATAAGAGGAGGCGCAAAGGGTCGGCCGTGGAGCGAGAGAAACAGCCGGATGTTCTCCCGAAAAGGTCCGTCGAGCCCCACCGTGCCGTCATCGTCCGGGAAGGTTAGGAAGTCGAAGGGGGCGGCGGTGACCCGCCGCTTTGCTCGCTTTTGCGGCCGATCGTTCACGACCATGGGGCCGACCGAGGGCCGTCGAGGGAGGCGAAGGGCAGACCGAGGAGGGTTGAGTCTCGGATCTACGCGGCCCGTAAAGAAGGACAAGCCGAGGGGACGACGGAGATCGAAGGGAGCTGACTAGGGTTGGATCAATAGTTCCGAAAAAAAGATAGGGCGGGAGAATTGGGGCAAAATCGGATCGCGCCGTGCCCTAACTGTTGATCATTGTTTAGTTACTTTAATTAAGGCGGCGCTGTCTAATTTAGGAAGCACTGAAGTTACCAAAATATCCTTTCGGATCGGATCACGAATCATATCGGATCCGCCCGTTCAGATTCATGGTTCATCTTCACACTGAAGAATTTGAGCTCAGGCTCGACGGCGCAACGAATAACAAGAACCAAACGAGAATTTAACTGTGCCAACTTCACAATCGCATGCAACAAGAAACATCGTTTCCTCGCGTCACATGAGCAGATTGAATCCATGCCGACCGCTGCCAGTGCATCTCCTGCGCAACTGAAGAAGCTCGCGCCGTTTACGAGAAGGTCGAGCGATGCAAACCGGCATCGTGGGAAGGCGGCCACTGTATCCCCTCCCTTGGGCATGGAAGAGGCGAAGGTTGAGCGATGAAGGTAGGAAACGCCTGCCCCGGCATCAAAACAGGGAAGTCGACGGCCAAAACCTGCCAAAGTTGGTTCGTTAACCTTCGCCTACCTGCTAAAACCTGCCGAATTGTACCGGAGGAGATCGATCGAGCTTACTGTCGGGGAATTCTGAAGCTTCGCGATGGAGGTGGTGTGACCGTGAGGGTGCCCCATCTCCCGGGGGGCCTGTGCGCTGCTTCGAGGACGAAGGAAGGATGCCCTCGGCTTGATTACATGCTCAAATATCGCCATGACGAGGAACATGGCGATCAAGATCGCGGTGGCGGCTAAACCAAACGATATCGCGCTCATCGATGTTCCCAGATCTTTCCAGGAGCCGTCTTTACTGTAAGCTGGTTCCGATGGAGTGGAGGAGTCTCCGCCCCATGGCTTCGAACTTTCTCCGAAACCATTCATCGTATCACTGGTCACAGCTTGTTCGCCGGCATATGGTAGCTGATATTGGACTATTGTGTTCTTCAGGATTTGCTCCAAAACCTAGATAATCAGCAATTTATCTTTATTAATCCTGATAGTTGCATCTGAACGAGAAGACTAATGCATAGAACAGGTTGCTGAAATGGGACCAATTGAGCTAAAGAGAGATTTCTATTGAGCTCGAGAACACCAAATCGATGAGAGGAGGCTCGCTCATCAGTAAGAAAAAGGAATCCGAGATGCGATATATGAAGATATTCGTAAAGAAATAGCTCGAGCAGAAATTTCAATTCTGAAAAAGTTAATCACTGGCGAGAACTGCGACTTGCTCATGGATAAAAAGCTTAAATCCGCTTTCAATCTGCAAGTGGTTAAGCAGGACAAGTGATGCATGTTGCAATGGCTTTTGCGATGAAGGAAAAACGAAAACCAGTCCCTCGATTGATCCTAATTAGCAGAAATGAATGAGAACTGACTGACAGGAAAGAACGGGGAAAGGCAAAAACCTGGCAGACGCTTGAGCTTCAAAACGTTGGCTGTAAATGTTGAGAGAACATCAACTCCTTGATAATGCAAACCAAAATGAAATCAAGAACTCTTCGACCGACTACAATGGACTGCAAAAGACTGGTCAATCTTCACAAAAAAATTCTTCTTGTTCTCCTGCCAACGAGATTCTTGCCTCTCTTTAAAAAAAAAATCAATACTTTGCTCCCCAGTAATGGCAAATTGGCAATCACAAGCATAACCGAACGCTTTGATTGGTCACTCTTAAAAGCAATTGTCACATTCTAAAAAATTGCTTAGGCATCAACAAAGATCAAAGATAGCATCTTACATAGCTCCCACCATCACTTTTGAAAAGAAAAGCTGCAATGCAAGCTAAAAATTGAAGACTGATGGAAGGCTGCAATGACAGGACAAAGCTATCAGTGGTCAGTCTATACGCTGCTTTTGAGTTTGACAAAAAAAAAAAAAAAAGGGATTTGATCACGTACAGTAACAGCAACTCATCCCAAGAACACACAGTTCATAGTAAAATGAATTAGGGAGAATCTGCGGTGAGAGATGCTTGACGGTCTTACAAGCTTGCAATGGAAAAGCTACCATGATTCAGGAAGAGAAACGAATGGATCACCTAAAAAGACTCGAGGCATAGGGAGGATCATGAGATGTGACATTCCCTAAATTTCTCTCCTTGATAATGATGGATGATAAACATCGCTGGACCCTGGGGCCGTTGTCAGAGAGACACAGAAAAGCGAGTGTCCAAATTCGAGATTGGGTCTCTCACATGCAGTAACAAAGAAATTCCCCAACTCTAAAGCATCTCAATGAGCAAGGAGGCCATAATTGTGGTTGTCTGGGGTAGGAGAGGTAGGTGGACTAGGAAACAATGTTTCTTTTGTTTATAATTCAGATGTAACAGACGGCCTTCCGAAAACAATTTTTCTTTTAAGACTATAATTAATGGGGTTCCACTGTCCAGAGGACATAGTCAAACAGTTAGTGTGATTGCAAGACATACATCCTCTTTGTTGTGTTACTTTTATTGTTTTTTCTCCTTTTTTTTTTTTTTCCTTTGCATTTGAAGTATAATTTGGGAATTTTGTTGGTTGAACGAACTCGGTGGAAATTAATCTAATATCTTTAAACTAATGTGTAAAATACATGCTAAATTAGACTGCATTCTCCTGTTTTACTTGCTCTGCTTAACTCCCTCAACTAGGATACTAAGAAATGAAGAGCTAAGTACAAATCCAACAGGCCTCATCTCTGTAGAGGGCTCTTCTTTTTACTGCATCAGGCTCGTATGAAATTATTCAGAAACACACAGAAATCTTGTGTAAAGGTTAAAAAGTGAGCAGTAGAATTGAATCAGCAATCGACCCCAATCCGGGAGAAAGAAAAGTACTGAAACCACTAAACCCATTTGACAACTAAACTATCAAAGTTATTTACCAGCTTGAATCCTTGGCTAGAAATTGTCAAGAATAGGTATTGTCAGGACTGAGAAGGATATACTTAGTTACTGTTTCCTGTTGAATAATTGATCTTTGAAAATCATTGGCACACTAAAGTTGCTGTTATGTTTCGAATAGGATCAATGAAAAGGACGCAAAGGCTGGAAAACATGGTGCACGGACCAATAAGAAATGTTAGATGAACATAAAGGGTACTTTTTCTGCAGTGTTTTTGCACGACCATGCATATGTTGATCATGTTCATGGTTTCCTCTACAAAGAGTAGGATAATAAAAAAAAATATCCAAACAATCGTTTACTTCAGACAAAAGCATTCCCAATCATGGCCCAGAGGAGTCTAAAATTGTCGATCTTTATGATTACAGTAAATAATACCAAGGCAACAACTTTCTTAATGGAATTCAGCTGAAAATGCCTTTAAACAGTCGAATAACTTATTTATTCTTGAAGCAGAAAGTTGAACAGTGCTTGTGGTAGGAGACAAATTGCAAGGACGTTGATTTGTTTGTGCTCAAATAATAAGAGATCGAACAATGATAGAAAAACTTGTGATCGTGGGATTTGTGAATTCTGATTGAGAGGATATATCAAGGTTATTAGTTCATTTTTCTCGAGAGATGTCTCTGCCTTTTGCTCAAGTGAGGAAGATTAGTGATGCTTTAGTTGCGCAGAAAAATAGATAAGGGATTTTATGAAGCATTCATTAAACTGATTAACCGAAGGCTCTAAAATTTCTAACTTCAAAGTTACTTATAATGAGAGTAATAATACCAATAAAGAAAAATATCTCCGTCGATTTTAATCAATCTACTAGTTTCCATATTTGACTTTATTATTATAGCAATTGATAATATTTTGCTATTATTATCATCTCCACCATCACAAAATTTTCTCTTCTAATTTTATAGAAACATCTCCATCATCACAAAATTTTTCTTTATCTATGACTACGATTCCTTCTTCACTCATTAAGCTCAGCAATGACAATTTTCCAATATGGAAAATGCACCTTGTTCCCTTACTTTATGTCCATGATTTACTTGGTCATATTGATAGTACTTCATCTCCACCTAAAAAAGATGATCCAATCTATACTATTTGGTTTAAGAATGGTCAATTAGTCTTGCATTAGTTAATCTCCTCAATTACTGGACTCATATTTCATATCCTTGTGGGACTTGACACTTATTGGCAAGTTTAGGATGCTCTTAATAAAAATTTTGCATCTCAATCTTGGGCACGAGTTCTTTAACTCCGTCTACAACTTCAATCTATACAACAAGGAGATGCCTCCATCAATGATTATATGCAAACAATCAAGACTTTTGTCAACTATTTAGCTATAATTGGTCATATGATTTCAGAACAAGATTTATTGATGCATATTCTTACAGGTTTAAGCTCTCAATATGATAGTTTCGTTCCCGATGTCACAACTCGCTTGGATCAAGTGTCACTGAAAACGCTTCACGGTATGTTGTCTTCTCATGAGAGGCTTCTACAAATACAGTCTCAACGCGTATCAAATTCTTTCTCGATGCATGTAACCAACAAAGCTCCACAATTAGATCGTAGCAATCTAATTCTTTCACAATATGCTTATCAATATCAGAGTGGAGGACACAGAGGTCGCGGTCAGAGCCAAGGCCGAGGTCACGATCGAGGACGAGGACACTGTCAAATTTGTCTTAACTATGGACATTTTCCTTAAACTTGCTCTAAAAGATTTTATTCAATTTTTTCAGGAGGACTTGCATTATCAAATCAAGCTCCTTCCACCTCTCAACATTCACCAAGTCAGTCATCTCAATATGAAATATTCTCCCTCTCTGTTTCACCTAATCCAATTTCAAAAACATATGGAACTCCCGGATGACATCCAGATTCTGGAGCAACTCATCATGTTACGCCTGAGTTTGGTATTCTTACATCACCCTATCATGGACCCAATACAGTACAAATAGGTAATGACTCAGATTTACAAATTGCTCGCCTTGGAAACACATTCTTTAATTCATATAGTCGTACCTTTTACATGTGCAACACTCTTCATATTCCCTCTATAACTAAGAACTTACTTTCTGCGAGTCAATTTACTCTCGATAATAATATTTCTTTAAATTTCATTTTCATCATTGTCTTGTGAAGGACTCTTTGACAAAAATTATTCTACTTCAAGGACACATTAAAGATGACCTTTATCATCTTCAACCATCCTCTACCTATGCCTTTGTTGGAGAACGCACATACAAAGTCTCTTGGCATGCACGTCTTAGCTATCTATCACTATGTCTTATTTAGGATATTATCAATTGTTATGGTTTACCTACTTCTTTTGTCTTTTCATCTCATTTACGTGAAGCTTGTATGAAAGCAAAATCTCATAAACTTTCTTTTTTGTCTTCTTCTCATACATCTAATTTTCCTTTATAACTTATTCATTCTGATATATGGGATTCTGCTCCTATTTTATCTGCTCAAGGCTTTCTTTATTATGTTTTTTTTATAACTTTAGCAAGTTCACTTGGATCTTTCCTATGAAGTGAAAATCTATTTTTTTTTATATTTTTTGTCGCTTTCAAAAATATATTGAGTGTTATTTTGATCGTAAAATAATCTCCTTTCATTCTGATCGGGGAGAGAAATATCAAGAGATTCACTGTCATCTTATTTCCTCGGACATTCTTCATCAAGTCTCTTTGCCCCCACACCTCTGAACAAAATGGAATTGTTGAAAGGAAGCATCGTCATATAATTGAAACTGTCTTAGCTCTTCTTAACCATGCCTCAGCCCCACTTAAATTTTGGGATGATGTCATCCACAACACTGTCTACCTTATCAATCGTTTACCTACTCCACTGTTTAAGAACAAAAGTTCCTTAGAATAACTTTACAATCACCCTCCAGATTACTCGTTTCTTCATGTCTTTGGTTGCACATGTTATCTTTGATTGCAACCTTATTCCAAACACAAGTTAAATCCTCGTTATGAATAGTGGGTATTACTTAGTTATAGTAATTTGCATCATGAGTATCGTTGCTTACATATACTAACTGAGCAAATATATATTTCTCGTCATGTTATTTTTTATGAGTCACTCTTTTCATTTTCAATTAGCACATCAAAGGCCCCTTCAGTTAATCAAGAGACTTTTCTACTATCTCTGAATAGTATACCATGATTCTCCCAAGTTGCTCCAATGGAAACTCCTATAAGTACAAGAGAGGATGGAATTTTGAGTCATGCTCCATCTCTACAGACTCTGCAGCTACTGATGATCCACTCTCTAGTCCTGATTCTCGTCCATCTAACCACTCATCTTCGAGTTAGTTCTGATAATGATACTCCTCGTCGGATGTGTCCTTTGAGCAAGATTCATGCACAGTGTCCATTAGGTTCCACCAGTTATCCTCTTCCACGGACTCTACTTGCCTCTTCAAATTTAGTTGAACCTACTAGCTTTACACGAATAGTAAAGGACCCGAATTGGCGTGCTGCGATGGCTACAGAGTTTGATGATCTTCTTCGCAATAACACTTGGAGCTTAGTCCCTCGTAATTCATCTATGAATATTATGGGCTCTAAATGGGTTTATCAAATTAAGTATCGTGCACATGACTCCATTGAGTATTACAAAACTCGCCTTATTGCTAACGGTTTTAATCAACAACCAGGTGATTTTAATGATACCTTTAGTCCAGTTGTTAAGATTACGACTATCAAATTGTTATTATCTATAGTTATCAACTCCCATTGGCCAATACGACAATTGGATGTTTCTAATGCTTTCTTTCATGGTCACCTTGACGAAACTATATTTATAGAGCAACCACTCAGATTCATTCACTCACATCATCCAACATATGTTTGTCAACTTAATGAATCTATATATGATCTACGACAAACACCTTGTGTATAGTTTCATCGTCTCTCTCACTGGTTTCATACTCAAGATTTCTTTAGCTCAAAAACTTATTCTTCATTATTCTACTGATTTGATGAGAAACTTATGATCTTTCTTTTAATTTATGTGGATGATATTTTAATAACTAGCAGTGACCGTGAGGGCATTACTATTTTCTTTCATCTTCTTAATCAAGAGTTTTCCATTTGGAATCTTCGTAATGCTCACTTTTTCCTTGATATTGAATTTCTTCCATATCTTGATGATTGTTTTCTCTCTCAAGGCAAATATGTTATTGGATTTCTTCAAAGAACTAAAATAGATAGTATGCGTCCTATCTCCACACCGATCATTGAAGGTGGTTTCACTGCACCATCTTCTCCTACAACGGCTGGCCCCCAAATCTATTAAAGTATTGTTGGCGCTCTACAATAGGTTACTATCACAAGACTAGAAATTGCTTTCGTCGTCAACGCCCATGCTTGTCAATTTATGCATGCTCCAATTGTCATCATTGGAAAGGTGTTAAAAGAATTCTTTGCTATCTAAAAAATACTGTTCTACATGGTCTTCTTTTATATCGTCAATTCTCACGAGAATTAATTGCCTATAGTGATGCAGTTTGGACAGGATCTCTTGAAGATAGGTGTTCTACTAGTGAGTATGTCATATTTTTTGGACGAAATCTTATTTCTTGGCTTTCAAAGAAACAACCTACGATATCTCGCTCAAGTATTGAAGCTTAATACAAAACTGTAGCTAATACGACATTTGAAATTATTTGGATACAATCACTTCTTTCAGAATTACATCTCTCTCCAATTACTATTCCAACAATTTGGTGTGACAATATTAGAGTAACTTATCTCGTTGCCAATCTAATTTTTCATACTCATACCAAATATGTGAACATTGATTTTTAGTTTATCAAAGAACATATGGCGACTCAACTACTTTCAATTTCTTATATTTCTGCAGAGGATCAAATTACTGACATATTTACTAAACCGTTATCTCGACAATGTTTTATTAAATTGGCTATCAAACTCAACGTTCAAATAATTCTGTTGAATTTGTGGAGGGATAATCACAGTAATAATACCGATAAAGAAAAATATGTCCTTTGATTTTAATAGTTTCTATATTTGACTTCGTTTTTATAACAATTGATAATATTTCGTTGTTATAATTTCATATTTTATGTTATTTTTTTTATTGCTGTAAATATTTATATAAAAGAGTCTTTGGACTCTAATAATTAAAGTTTATTTTTTTATTTCTTTATGAGCTACAATTTATCAAATTCAAATATGTATAACAAATGATGGTGAAAAAACTTTACCTTCCCACTCCTCTGATGAGAAATAATCTCGTATTTAATAGGTAAAAAATCCAAGTGATTAAGGTAAAAAAAAAATCCTCGTCAATCGAAAGTCCTTAGTTTTTATTTCTTTACGTAAAAAATCCTGAGTTTGCGACATGGATTAACGCTTTTAATTAGTCAATGCATCTTTTCAAAATCAATGCACTCCTTTTAGATAATCTTACGGTGCAAAAGATTGAAATTCGTCAACCTAATAGTCCTTATCAATTCGTCTTTGAATTATCATAAGGGAAATAAATTACGATGATCTGACTCGAACTAAAGAATTAACGCATTTGGAAGGGACGACATCCTCGCATTTGCGAGGATTGACCTATCATTCTATACGCAAGCAACGTCTACGTGCTCATCAACCCTTCCCGCGGGAGCAAATGGGTATCCTTTAGATAATCTTGATGGATACCAACTAGGTCGGTCAAATTGATTATTAATCGAACTGATTTAATCAAAATCGAATAAATTAATTTTTTTTTTATAAAATTGAATCAACTAAAATTTTCAACAAGAATGAATCAATAATAAATCAATTAATTTCGCTGAAAATTAAATTTTCAATATCAATCGACTGATACTACAGTATTAATCAAGTGGTGCAAAAAAAAACGATTTTTAATCTCCGTTGACTATTGCTACAGTAACAAACGTTCGGTGATACAGTAACAATTAACTATTTGCTACAGTGCTCATCGATTGATATATGAAAATTATTATTTTACTATATTGATACTACAGTATCAATCGACTAATGTTACCGTAGTAGTTGACTGATGGTGTTTAATTCGATTTTATCGATTAAATTGATTTTTTAAATTGAAAAAATCGAAATTGAATCGCTTTAATCGAAAAAAATCGATATTTTTTTAAAATAAAATTCGAATTTCCGAATTGAACTTTCAATTTTGATCGATTTAATCGTTTTGTTCGGTTTAACTGAACTTTTACGCACCCCTAATACCAACCATATGACAAATGCCAATGTAATTAGATTGAGATGAACGTTGACTCTCGCTTTGATTTGAAAATGTTTTGCTAAGATACAACAAACTTCACCCAATAGCCTTCAAAGCACGGAAGCTTTTTAGAGAAATGGAGAGGAAAAGACAATTCAAAAGAAAGATCGTGTTAGGCCCGTTTTAGAAGCCCATTAAAGAGCACTATCCAGCCTTCACGAAGCGACCCAATTTTGGGCCGTTTGGGCTTCGAGCAACTCGATGACAATCAAGTTTGGGATGCCAGACCAATCGAAGCTAATGGCCCAAATTTAGACATCCGGCCCAATTATCACCATCCCAATTAATCCTGCGTGATTCCTGCTCTCCCTCATGTTTCTCGCGATGTATTTGTATCCATAGCCAATGGAGGAACAGAACAGTGAGGCGCTCCTGCCTCCTGGATAATCTAAACAGTAAGTATTTCTTTCGTTTGAATCTGTTGCTGTTCGTCACCGAGTAAATTAAATTCATTTTTCCCGTCGGGAAGGAACGCGAATGCGACTCATCGAGGATCTACCAGTCTCACAGTGATGGAAAATTGGCTTCAGGATCCGACGATGCTGCACCAGGGAAGGGGGGTCTTTAAGCACCAGCGTATACACGGAGATAGCAAACTGTTATCGTTGTTTTGGAGCAGAAAACAGGGGAATCTTTCGCAGTCATTTTTCTGATTAATCGACAGAGAAAACAAGAGCGAAAACGTAAAGAGGGAAAGGAAAGTGAAAGGAGAATGAAAGCGGGGACAGATGAGTCCCCCTCCCGAGTTTGACTGCTGCCTGTACGTAGCTGCTGCTGCCGCCTGCCTGCCTGCGGAGCTGCCGGCCTGCTTGCATGCGTTGGTTTTGAGATGCCAGGCCAAGGAAGGGGAGTGAGAGAACTAAAGCTGGGAAAAAATGGCGTCAGCTTTTCCAGCTGCCCCCCGACAATCGCCCCCTCCCTCGTCTCCTTCTGCACGCTTCCCGCGCCTCCGCTCTCGCCGCCCGATGCCCATCCCACGGCCATTTCTGACTCCTCCCCTCCCCTCCTTCCGACTAACGCGCACCCGACATTCTTAGACGACCGGCCAGACCGACGACGTCATCCTCGATCACCCCTCGAATTGACCTACAACTCCCCTGCCCGGAATCTCCTTAGCCCTCCGATCGACGCTGCTCCTCTCTCCCCCTCTCTTTCTCTCTCCCCCTGTGCTTGCAGCTTTACTGCCGACTCGCCGGACTTTTTGTTTGTGCTGTCTTTTGTTATTATCAAAGCAGCAACAACTCATGGAGGATGTCGCGCAATTATTTCTCCTTTTTTTTTTTCTTTTTTTTTTCTTCTCTCTCTCTGCGTCTTTTCCTTTTTGTTATTTGCAATCTAGCTTCGCTCATTAACGCAGAAAGAAAAGTAAAGCTAAAATTGGAGCATGATTCGAACTGGATGATGAGCTTTGATTGATGGCTCGACAAAGTTGGAATCCTTTTTTGTTATTTCATAAAAGTTGAAAATTATAGCACCGCGAGTTGCACAGGTACCAGAATTCCTTTGCAGGCGGTATAAGGTATAAAGATACGCGCTCAGGATCCAAAGTTAATATTCGCATCCATGTTCTATTTATTATTTGGGGTGGTTAATTTTAAATAAGAGTAGGACGAAGTGTACGAAAGACCAGACAAATAGATAAAAAATTTTTATATTTTATTGAATTATAAAATTGTATATATAAAAAGTACAATGTTAAATTAGAAATTAAATTATTTTAAAAAATAAAATTATTTTAAAAAATATATAATCAAATTACAAGAGACATAATTACAAGATTTACTCGTTATACTCAAATATTTGAATTACAATTAGATCTTTAAATTTGATTCTTCAACATATTTGAATCATAATCAAATCTTTAAATCTGATTTACTTTTAAAGAAAATAAATCATTTTTTATATATCGTCTGTCTCTTGTAATCATCATTCTCGTCTCCATTGAATTGAATTGAATTAAATTCTCGGATCAAGGCTTCCCTGTATTTAACAAGAATCGAGCAGCAAAAGACAAACTGTGTCGGAAGTCATACAATTGCTCGCGTGAAATCTTTTTCACCTGTGGTTTATAATTCTCGAAAGAGAAAGATCATTTAGTCTTCTTTTTATTTTTAGTTTTTTGAATAATTAGTTATTCAATTCCATGCATATAATATATATTACTGGCTCAAGTGGTCATGGATCCTTAGCGCCGCACTGCTCTCGACTCCGCCTCTGCAAATATCGAGAATCCTTCGCCTCCATCGTCGACGGTCCATCTCTCCCGCGATCGAGATGATCGCTTGGAAGGATTTCTACGCTGTCATGTGCGCCATGATCCCGCTCTACTTCGCCATGTTCCTCGCCTACGGTTCCGTCAAGTGGTGGAAGATCTTCACGCCGGAGCAATGCTCCGGCGTTAACCGCTTCGTGGCCACCTTCGCTGTGCCCGTCCTCTCCTTCCACTTCATCGCCCAAAACAACCCTTTTCAAATGGACTTCCGTTTTCTCCTCGCTGACACCCTCTCCAAGGTCTTCGTCCTCTTCCTCCTCGTTCTCTGGGCTTCCTTCTCCGCGGCCGCTTGCAGCTCCCGTTGCCGCCGCGGCCGCCGCAGCCTTGATTGGGTCATCACCTTGTTCTCTGTTGGCACGCTGCCGAATACTCTCGTCATGGGCATTCCTCTCCTCCGCGCCATGTATGGGGATTTTACGCAGAGCCTCATGGTGCAGCTCGTCGTGGTCCAGTGCATAATTTGGTACACGTTGTTGCTGTTCCTCTTCGAATACCGCGCTGCGACGCTGATGATCCAAGACCAGTTCCCAGGCGCGGGGGCGGCGGCAATAACCAAGTTTGAGATCGACGGCGACATCATCTCCCTGGACGGGCGCGATCCGCTCCGGGCCGAGTCGGAGATAGACGCGGAGGGGCGCATTCGCGTTCGCATTCGGCGCTCCACCTCATCGGCTCCGGGTTCCGCCATCTCCTCCTCCCTCGGCATCACGCCCCGCCGCCTGTCCAACATCTCCGGAGCGGAGATATACTCTGTCAACACACCGGTGCGGCCGGCTCCACCGTCAGAGCAGCAACTCACTGTGCGGGACATCACATTCGGCTACCGCTCTGCCAGCCCGCACCCCTCGGGCTACGCCTCCTCAGACGCGTACTCGCTCCAGCCCACGCCGCGGGCGTCCAACTTTAACGAAACCGAAGTCGTCGGCACGCCGGTGTGGGCACGCTCGCCGGCGTGCAGGCCAGCCTGGAACCAGTCCCCGGCGCCTTCGTTGGTCTGGCCCGATGGCGGACAAGGCGACAAGGATGTTGGAGGTAAGTACACACAAGACATCCATTCTTGTCAGGTTTCTCTTTGGACTTTCTTTCATCACCATGGACGACAAAGCAAAATAAAGCAAGCAAGCAGAGCATCGCGCACTGCCCCTGTGGCTCTGCTCCATTTGTCTCTTTGTGCTTCCTCTCGACAAACTACGCTAAAGAACCATCACTCTCACATTCTTGAACGACGCGTTAAGCTTAGAATGTCAAGCAGCTCCTCCGCTCTATCTATCGCTACTAATTTTTCCATTACCAATGCAGAGGAAAAGGATTTGAGCTTCAGGAGCACTGCGAAGTTCGTGGAGCGCAAAGAAGATGAGCAAATGGCCATCGAATACGACCAAGAGCAAGAGATGCCCGCCACTCGGGTCATGGTGACGCTCATTCTTACCATGGTCGGCCGCAAACTCTCCCGCAATCCTAACACTTACTCCAGTGTTCTCGGCCTCCTCTGGTCGCTCATCTCATTCAAGTAAGCCTCCCCCACTTTTTTTTTCCCCATATTCGGTGGTCTTTTTTCTTCCTTTCTTGTTTCACTAAGATTCAGAAATCTTCAGATGGGATTTGGACATGCCAATTCTGGTGAAGGAGTCCATCAAGATAATCTCAGACGCAGGGCTAGGAATGGCCATGTTTAGTCTAGGTAGTTAAGCTCGATCTTTAAGAAGATGAAAACGATGGTTACCGTGTTTCACAAAACCAAATTCCGCTCCGTTTCAGGGCTGTTCATGGCGCTGCAGCCAAGGATCATTGCCTGTGGACCAAAGATGGCAGCCATTAGCATGGCCATCCGCTTTCTTGGCGGGCCTGTGGTGATGTCAGCGTCCTCCATGGCAGTGGAGCTGAGAGGAGTAAAATTTCATACAGCCATCGTCCAGGTCTGTTCGACTCCTGCAATTGCTGCTCAGTGAACTGAAAACCATTGCCCCTTTTTTAAATTGCACGAATGAAATTGTTCAGGCAGCTCTTCCTCAAGGAATCGTCCCGTTTGTGTTCGCGAGGGAGTATGGTCTTCACCCTGACATCCTCAGCACTGGGTATGTTCGACTTCAATTCTCCTGTCTCATTTTGGCGACATTAACTAGCTATATGTCGATCTCATCTGCAGGGTGATCTTTGGCATGCTCGTGTCTTTGCCCGTCACCCTCCTCTACTACGTCCTCTTGGGCCTGTAACAGAGGCTCATCTGCCCGTCCAACGTGCTATGATTCATGTCCCCACGCTGCTCTGCTCCACCTCAATGCCTCTTGATCAAGCGTGAATTGGGTTCAGATTCCGCATTTCATTGAGTATGATGCATCGATTACATTCCAAGTTCATCTCCTGATTAAACTGCGCATGGAGAAAAGGTGCCCCTGCAAAGTTTAGTGGTAGCCAAAAGAAGAAGAATCGAGTAGGAAGGTTTATATGTTTGTGATGGTGTATGATATGATTAGGGTTTGTAGGAATCGTCCTGTGGTTGGTTGACCAGAGGGTGTCATGATGCTACGGGACTCTCGAATGAAACTCTTGTGCCTTTTGGCATATAAACGGGCACACTCTTCGAAGCAAACTTTTTTTTTATATCAAAGTCTTGTATCTAAGATCATCCATCCACAACAAATAATTCCATTTTACAAAAAAAAAATTATAAATACATTATAATTTTAGAGTCACATTGAACATTTACTTTTACTATTAGCCAAAAGGACACAATTTATTCGTTAATTTAGTAATTTTTATTGATCTATTTTGTATTTATTATGAAAGAAATAAATTATGAAGAATTTTATGAATTTTGACGTGATCGTCAAAATATATGAAGGTTATCTTAATCCATGAAAAAATTTCAAAACTTCCTCCGGAATCAATCATTATCTTATCCATAAATTCCGTCGTCTCTTAATTATCACACTATCCTCGTGGAGACCACAAGTCTTCCTCCTTAAAATCACATGTCGTGATTCAATAAGCTTTTTCACCCATCATCTTTATTAATTTCTTTATCTTATATCGTCAGATACAAACTTAATATTTGTATCTCAGTAAATTTATATCTCGGCAAGCTCATTTCTTGACAGATTTATATTTGACATATTGATCTTAGTCAACGGGGTAGTCGCTAAAAGCCCAGATGACAAACAAAGACATCGCGTGCTGAGGGCACTGCGCAATAAGTAGACATTTTCCCATATCTACGTTGAAGGGGTATGTTCTCCACATTAAATGAGTCCGATCTCCCATCAACTGTGCAGGTAGGATTTATGAAGCCCCATGCACTGTCACATTTATAGAGGTAATATTCCCTATCATTCTCAGACGTGATCGACCACCATCTTAAAAAGCTCAAGCCTCTTATACCTCCCATACCGCTCCGTAGGGATTAGTGAGCTTATATAAAAGTATCTCGAGGAAATCTATGAGATTCGAACTCTCCATTACACTCCTCACCTTGCATTGCATTCCTTGCACTCTTCTTATCGATCCATAACTTGAGCGTCAGAGGAACGTAACCGAGATCCTTCTTGACGCTTTTAATTGTGTTTCCTTTTTAGATTTTTCTCTCTCGCACATCCAAGATATATCAATCGGTCTTATCTGAGATGAGTCATCGATCCAGCCAAATCATCGGACATACATCAATCAGTCTTATCCGAGTTGAGTCATCGATCCAGTCAAATCATCGAACATACATCAATCGGTCTTATCCGAGACAAGTCATTAATCTAGCAGAATCATCAGACCATTCGATTCAATAGATGTCGAATCAAGGAAATCCCACATCTCAGTTGCAACATTATCCATTTAAGTAGATAAAAAAAAAATTGATTCATCGAATGTTAACGATATATGAAGACCAAAGCGTTATAAAATAAATAAATATTGTAATCATTTAAATCTCCAGAGGTAAATCAATCTTCATCATGCCCTATGGGCTTGAGCCAGCCAATTCGACCCACGGGCCAGCCACCCAACCCAACCCAACCCGTTGACCTAATCTCGAGGGGCCCTGATTTACAACTCGGGCACTCGGTGAAATGTGGATTATAATATTACGGGGCGGTTTCTGTGCGTGTGCCCGTGTCTGTCCGTTGGCTTGGCGGCTGGATTGACGCCTCTAACCCCCGCTGGCGGTGAGGTTTGAACTTTGAACAGATAGCCGTGGTGAGAACGCGAGGGGGGATAGGGCGAGGCCTGCTACACTACACCAATGCCGCAACCGTCTCTAAATTCACTGTCGACTGGAAACCGTCGCGGAAGATTTCGTCTTCGCCGCAGAATCTACGAGGGGATGTACCTCCTTTTGCTGAGGAGCACTCGTGCTCTCCTTCGTCAATGATCATAGCTCCTCCCTCTTCTGTAGCCGCTGCAAGATTCAGCCTTTCACTCTTATCCAGTCTCATCCACCGCAGTGTCGCCCTAGGGTGCTTCCCCGCTGCCCAGGCCGTCCACGCCAGCCTCATCAAGAACGGCCTCCACCGCCACACCATCCTTGGGAACCGCCTTCTCGACCTCTACTCCGAACTCGGAGCCTCCCAGTCAGCTTTCGCAGTATTCCACGACATTCCCTGTAAGAACATCTTCACTTGGAATATCCTCCTCAAGGCGCTGCTCAGAGATGGCCAAGTTCAGTCCGCCCGCCAACTGTTCGATGAATTGACCGAACGAGATGTGGTGAGTTGGAACTCGCTGATTTCGGGCTATGCCTCTGCTGGCTTCATCAATAAGGCGTTTGGAATTCTTTCCTGGATGCAGGAGCTCGGTGTTAAACCTAGTTCTTTCACGTTGTCTATCGCTGCTTCCTGTGCCACTTCTGCTCTTCAAGCCAAGCTAGTGCACAGCTTGGTTGTTCTCTTTGGGTTGGGTTACTCAAATGTCGTGCTTGGTAACTCCCTAATTGATATGTATGGAAGATTAGATCTTGTGGGCTATGCTAGCCATGTTTTTCATGCCATGGATGAGGTAGATCTCATCTCTTGGAACTCGATTATCTCGGCATATAGCAAGTCGGGTGGTAGCACTGAAGCATTGGAGCACTTTCATGCAATGTGGATCTCTGGGTTTTCTGCTGATGAGTTCACTGCATCATGCGTACTTAATGTTTGTGCCGACCTCATGGACTTAGCTAAGGGTGAGCAACTCTTAGCCCACTGCTTCAAGGCGGGATTCCTTTCCAATTCTATAGTTTCTAGCGCTGTTATTGACATGTATTCCATGTGTGGCAGATTGGATAAAGCAGTTCAGGTCTTCCAAGAAATGCCAAGATGGGATTCAGCACTCTGCAATTCAATTTTTGCTAGTTATTTTTATAGCGGGCTTGAGGATGAAGCTTTGACGCTTTTTGTGGTAGCATTGAGGAAGGACGTCAAGCCAACAGAATTCACCTTTGCTACTGTTCTCAACTCAAGGCTCTGTTGCTCCTCTATTGAGCTTGGCACACAAATTCACTGCTTGGTTTGTAAAACCGGCTTTGAGTCAGATATGATCACCGCAAATGCTCTGGTAGATATGTATGCAAAATTGGGATTGGTCGAGGATGCTCTAAATATTTTCTATGCAATGGCTTCCAAAGACTTGGTTGCTTGGAATACCGTGATCATGGGATTAGGCAAAAATGGGCGAGGAGTACAAACTCTAAGAATCTTCAGAGAAATGCAAAAGAGTGGCATGGAGCCTGATAAAATAACTCTGATTGGTATCCTATTAGCATGTAGCTATAGCGGCATGGTCGACGAAGGAAAGAGAATATTTTCAATGATGGAGAAGAAATACAGCGTGACCACGGATCTAGAGCATTATGCTTGTGTGGTGGAAATGATGGGGCATGCTGGAAGGCTGAAAGAAGCAATGAATATTATCGAGACTTCTCCTCACAACCTTAGCCTGACATTGTGGAGTTTACTTCTCGAAGCTTGTTGGATCCACAACGACTTGACATTCTCTGAGAAAATTGCAGAGAAGCTGCTGCAATTGAGGGTTTGCTCGTCTCTCCCTTACTTGGTGCTGACTCAGATCTATACAATAAGTGGCAAATGGGAGAGCATGGCTCGAGTGCAGAAGATCATGCGAGAGAGAGGTCTGAAGAAGGATAAGGGTTATAGCTGGATTTGCATTAGAAATTATATCCATGTATTTGAGCCTAACCAAATATTCCACCGCAAAGGAGAAGCTATTTATTCAATATTAGGCCTTTTGGAGTGGGTGATGGAGGTCGAAGAGCATGTTCATGAGAAATCCCCGTCCATTTTGGATTAGGTTCTGTCTACTACATTCATTTGTCTTACCAATTCGATTACTTTATTATGATTATTGTTTCTGGGCCATGGAGTTTTTTTTTATATCAATATTTCACTAACTGATGTCTTACAAACTAAAAGCCAGTGATAATATGAGCATCCTTTTATAGTGAGAAGATTACAAGTAGCTCCTGTTCAGTGCTTGTCATTGGAACTATTATCAGGGGCAAGATGCATCTGCCTGGAAACTAAGATACGTGGTCTGTGGATGTAGAGATTTAATAGTGCATGTTGCGGCGGAGACGAGAGGCGAGTCGATCTGGGGATGATGATTTTATTGAGATATAAGTCCGTCGAGATACAATGCTGTCGAGATACAATGTTGCCGAGATACAATGCAACCCGAGATACAATGTTGCCGAAATATAATATTGTCGAAATGTAATACTATCGAGATACAACATTGTTGAGATACAATATTGCCGATATACAATGCTGTCGAGATACAATGCTGCCAAGATGTAATGCAACCAAGATACAATGTTATCGAGATGTAATGTTGCCGAGATATAATACAACCGAGATATATTCCCACAGTCTGCAAAGAGTGGTGATTCGGTAAGGTGTGCACGATCGAGATGACAAGGGGGGCTGAATGCAGGCTGAGAGAGCTTCCATTAGTTGACTTGGTTGGATCAACTGCCTCCAGAGCTTCTTGTACCGCGACTGAGATGGCAAGGGACACCAGAGCTGTAGGTACCGAAACATGAGAGTACTCACAAACGGATGAGAAAGGGGGGCCGAGGGGAACCTCGACCAAGCCCCTCCGACGTCCAAGTCAGAACGTGGAGAATATAGAGAGCTGCCTAAAGAGGCGAAGCTGAAGATTAAATATTAGATATTACCAGAGCCCCTTTATTCCTCCTCCTTGTTATTTTTATATAAACAATGAAGTAAGAGAAACCCGGTGACGTAGCTCTTGATAGGGATGCGACTTTACGGAGGAGATCTTAGAAGGCATGACCTCATTATGATAGAGATCTTGGGTGACATTCCCTTATTATGATGGAGATCTTGGGAGACATGACCTCATTATGATGGAGACGTGACTTAATAGCGGAGACTGTGGAGAGGAGTCTTCCGGTCAGAGATACAAACATCTAACTAAGCTGAGACATGATATGGCCGAGACAAGATATAGTCGAGACAAACTTATAACCGAGATATACTTATGGCCGAGACAAGCTTAAGACCGAGATAAGATATAACTGAGACAAGTTTATGGTCGAATCATGATATAGTTGAGACAAGTTTATGGCCGAGTCATGATATGACTGAGATAAGCTTATAGCCGAGATATGCTTATGACCGAGACAAGTTTATGGCCGAGATAAGATATGATCGACACATGATATGACCGAGATAAGCTTATGGTCGAGATAAGATATGACTGAGACAAGATATGACCGAGACAAGTTTATGGGCGAGTCATGATATGACCAAGACAAGTTTATGGTCGAGTCATGATATGACTGAGACAAGCTTATAAACAAGATATATTTATAACCGAGATAAGCTTATGACCGAGATAAGATATGACTGAGACAAGATATGGTCGAGACAAGCTTATGACCAAGTCATGATATGGTCGAGACAAGCTATGACCGAGATAAATTTATGGTCGAGATATAATAATTTTCTGGATGATTTAAATTTGTTGGTGCAATCGGCCCAGGTCACGATTGACCAGGACTCGAGTTTGACTCGAGTGATCTTTTGATGTTCGACAAAAACATATGACAATGTAAGTGTCATGGGAAAGTCCAAGTGGGACACTTGGCATTTGGTAAAGTCCAAGCATGGGTCTTGGCAATGGAAAGTCCAAGCATGAGTCTTGGCATAAAAAGTCCAACATGGGTTGGCAAGGGAAAGTCCAAGCTTGAGTCTTGGCATTTGAGAAGTCCAAGGGTTTGATATTGGCGGCGTAAAGTCCAAGCGGGAGTCTTGGCAGCATAAGTCCAATGATTGACGGCGTAAAGTCCAAGCGGAGTCTTGTCGGCGTAAGTCCAATGTGTCTTGGCGGTGTAGACACCGTTAGCATGACATAGCCGACGGAAGCACCTGAAGGCTAGCGCGATGGATGAACAAGTCATGGATGACTTGGAGGGATCCGAGAGACGTGAGGCTGATGGAGGTGGCTAGAAGGCTTAGGTCTAGGCTAAGGGTGGTCTAGCAAGTATGGGGGAACCATACTTGGGCTAAAACCTCATGATTGAGGTGTGTCAGTCGACTGGTGTCATGTGGTAGTCGACTGGTGCTCGAGAAATCGACCACAGAATGGAGTCGAGACTCGACTGGTCGAGTGAGGACTCCATCAGTTGACTGATGGGTATGATCAGTCGACTGATGGTGGAGTCGTTGGACTTATCCAACGTGGATCTAGCCGTTGTCTCACGACAACAGTGGCATCAGTCGACTGATGGTCCCGATCAGTCGACTGATCGATTTTTTTCAGCACAGGTTGAAGCTTTATAAGGAGCTCGTGATGGAGGAAATTGGCATGGTTCCTTGAGGTGATTTGGGGCGAGTTGCTGTTGCAATTCAGGGTCTCCAAGTGTTACTCGATCAACCTAGCGATCAAGCATTCAAGAGCATTTGTAAAGTATTTTTCTTTACTAGTCTTGCTTTGTATTTCATTGTATTTGCTTGTAGCTTTTGATTATTGTTGTAATCATCTTGTACGAGGTTTCTCCGCCTTCGGATTATTCCGAGAAGGAGTTATTATTATAGTGGTGTGTGATTGACATCGCTAGGGTTCGTACGAACCCAATCCGTGGAATAGGAACCATTCGGTTCCGAACCACGTTAAACAATTGTGTTTGCGTGTTGTTAATTGTTTCGTTATTGTTTTCATTTCTATTCCGCTGCGTACTAACGAAATTGTAGAGACGAACACGCGATCGAATTCCATCTATGAACACCACGCTATTCACCCCCCTCTAGCCATTACAAAGATCCTAACAAGTGGTATCAGAGCCCGGGGCTCTTCTACGGATTAACAACTCGGAGTCAAGACGCTAGAGGAATAAGATGGAATTCAAGGAGAGATTGGGTGACGACATCAACGTTCCGCCTTCCTTCGACCGCGAAAATTTCGCTTATTGGAAAGGTAGGATGGAATATTTTCTAAAGACGAATATAGAAAATTGGTTTGCCATAATTATAGGTTTTGATGCTCCGAGAGGAGAGAACGGCGAAATCCTCAAAATGAAGCGATGGACCGAGGAGCAATGACAAAAATTCAAGACAACCGTTAAGGTAACAAAAATGTTGGTTAATTTGATACCTAACGACATTTTGTCTAGATTAGGAAGCTATAGGGATGCCAAGGAGTTGTGGAGCAATTTGGTCAAGTTCTACGACAATCCCGAATCGGTCCAAGAAGACTTGGAAGAAGAGGAGACCGAAGAGGAAGTTTCATCATCCTCACAAGAAAGTGAGGAATCAACATCCGGATCGGAGAAAAAAGAGGTGGAAGAAGTAGAAGAAGTATCCACTTCTAGGATTGAGGAGATTAGAGCATCCTCAACACCGGAGCAACAAGAAGTACCATCCTCATCCGATCAAGAGAAAGAACAAGCTCAAGAGACCCTCATCACTGAACTAGGTAACTCAAGTAATTTGGTTTTAAATAAAAAATATATAATTTGCTTTGAGTGTAGGGAAGCCGGGCACTATAAGAGCAAGTGCCCAAAGAAGGTCAAGAAAGCTCCACCGGCGCCAAAGTTCAAGGATGCCGATTCTCCAAATATTAAAAGCAAGGAGCAAGTCATTTGCTTCAAATGCCGACTACCGAGTCATTACCGGAGTCAATGCCCGAAGGGGGAGAAGAAGGGGCAAAGGGGAGCATCACAACTAGGGGGAGTCACTAAGGCAAACCCTAAGGTATATCTAAATAATGCTCCTTCTAATTTAAATGTTAAAAAGTATGCTAGAACTAATTTTAGCAATCTTGCTATTTATCATAAAGAGCATGCTAGAAATAACAAACATATTTGTTTAGAAGCTAAGAATGTTCACCTTAGGAATAAGGAGAAATTTGGGACTAATGTCCCTAAAAATATTCTACCTAGGGAATCAATCAAGAAAATAGGTGAATACCTAGGTCTTAACCTCAAATGGACTAGGCATATGCCTAAGAAAAACAATGCTCAAAGTTTAAATAAAAATTCTAAAATTGAGCAATTAGAATTAGATAACCTAGCCTTGAGGTTAAGGCTTGAGAAATTGGAAAAGTCCCTAAACAAGATACAAAATCAATTTCAAGGGTCTAATGGTCAAAGTCAAAGGTCCAAAGGTCAAAGTCAAAACCTAGGACCTCAAAGACAAAAGTCAACCAAGGGCAAGCAAGGGTTGAGTCACAAACCTAAGCCTAAGGTGGATTATCATTGTGTTCCATTTGATTATGGAACACTAACTAGGTCTAGGAAGATCAAGGTCAATAGGGAAGTCATCCCTAGGGTTGACCAAAGTATGTGTCTAGTGGCTAGGGTTTCTAAGAAACCTAGGGTGACAACTAAGAAGGTTATTAGGGAGGCAATCCCTAAGGTTAACCTAGGCAAGACCAAAATGACCAAGGCTAATAAGCCTAGGAGGGTCATTAGGAAGGTATTTCGGGAGGTTATCCTTAAGGAATACCTAATTAACCCTAGGAGCTCAAATCGGTTCTGGGTTCCTAAGAGCGTGATTGATTCACGCTAGATGGGTTAGGGTGTGCCAACCTTGATTGGATGGGTAGTTAACTCAACCATGATAAAGGTGGCACTTTAGGTTATTTTCAAGGTTAGGGTCATCTTGGAAATACATTTGAGTCTTAATCCTAAAAGATTTTAGGATGTGCCAATATTATTTGAGAAGTTTGATAAAATGATCAAATTGACACATTTTAGATTTAGCAGTTTTAGTGTGTCGTTTTGGGTTTTTGGCACAATAGGGAGAAAAGGTATAATATGGCAAAATATACTTAATTATATCAAATGATAATTAATATTAAAATTTAGGTATTAGTATACCTATATATTTTATTTGTCATGCCTTGATTGTCATATGTCATGTCATGATATCATGTTTACTTTTAATCATTTTATATGTCATGATTATACTTAGGTTTAAGGTTTTAAATGTCATGTGTCTTTAGATTTTATCATATGTCATGACATCATGATCATTGGTTATGCTTAATCATTGCTATATTTATGCCATGATCATTTCATGCACTAAATTGATTAAAATTGAACTAAGGACAATGACATGACTTAAAGTCTCATTTATAAGGGAATCAAGTAGGGTTGCCTAGGAAATGCATGAAACCCTAGATTAAATTAACCAAAACCCACATCTCACATCCAATTGACATGTATGTGTATTTATACACCCTAGATACATGTGAGATGCTAGGATATGAGTTAAGTTCAAGGTGCATAGTTTTTGTATCTAGTTGAACCCAAACTCATCTTGACTCAACATGTGAATCATTAGGAAAGCTTGTGTACAAATCATGTACATAGAGCCCAAGGAATATGATCCAAAATAGGGTTTTGAAAATATTTTAAAATCTTTTTGAAAAACCTTGGTGAAGTATATCTTTTGATAGCAATCACCATTGATGAAATTGATACAAAGTGAGCTTAAACTTTAAAGTTTTTAGTCACTTTTGGATTTTGTATCAATTTCGCTATTTTATGGGTAAAATATTTTTCAAACATTTTTCACCCATTATATTGGTCATAAGTATTATACGTATCAAATTTCGTGATTTTTCGATATACGTATAATTAGTTATGACTTTCCAAAACTCGTTTCTGATAATTGAAAATCGAGATTTTGATGTCGATCGGGCCTTACGTGGCGATCGGTGATCGTGTCGATCGGCGATTTACGAATCACTCATTGATAGCTGATTCGAGTAACCAAGGTCGTTTAACGATTTAATTCAGTTAAGTCCTAACCACTCCTAACCCTAAGATATGCTTTGGGAAGCATGATGAAGGGTGAAAATCCATTGGATATGGATTAGGAGAGGTGTTTAGGGTTTGTATCAATTTTAAGGTGTTGGAAAGTTCAATGTTGAATTTCTAACTTTAATTTTGATGGCTTAGAGTTCCTATTGGCTTAGGGACTTCCCAAGGACATTGTTGGTGCAATGCTCAAGGGGGAGCAAGCCTTTAGGGGGAGGTATCCATCTTAAGATGATGGATGTGTTTTTCTCCTTGAAGAGGAGAAGTTATTGGGAGAGTATCATAAATTGGGAAAATTGATGGGTTTTTGATACCCAATTTGGAAATTGGGAGAGTGAATAGGATTGTCTCTCTTGAGTGATATGGGCCTTATCACTAGGAAGATGGTAGGCATCCTAGGTATTTTTAGACCAAGGGAGAGATTGTAAGATCTCATTGGGACATGAGACATTGACCTCTTTGGAGAGAAGACCTTTTTAATGTTAGTCAAAAAGGGAGAGATTGTTTGGGGGAGAATATTTGGAGAATGTTTAAGATTACCAATTTGGGATAATTGGTAAGGGATTTGAGTTAGTGTTCTAACTCAATGTTTTGTTTGGTTTTTGTCAAACATCAAAAAGGGGGAGATTGTTGGTGCAATCGACCCAGGTCACGATTGACCAGGACTCGAGTTTGACTCGAGTGATGTTTTGATGTTCGACAAAAACATATAACAATATAAGTGTCATGGGAAAGTCCAAGTGGGACACTTGACATTTGGTAAAGTCCAAGCATGGGTCTTGGTAATGGAAAGTCCAAGCATGGGTCTTGACATAAAAAGTCCAACATGGGTTGGCAAGGGAAAGTCCAAGCTTGAGTCTTGGCATTTGAAAAATCCAAGTGTTTGATATTGGCGGCGTAAAGTCCAAGCGGGAGTCTTGGCAGCATAAATCCAATGGTTGGCGGCGTAAAGTCCAAGCGGAGTCTTGGCGGCGTAAGTCCAATGTGCCTTGGCGGTGTAGACACCGTTAGCATGACATAGCCGATGGAAGCACCTGAAGACTAGCGCGATGGATAAACAAGTCATGGATGACTTGGAGGGATCCGAGAGGCGTGAGGCTGATGGAGATGGCTAGAAGGCTTAGGTCTAGGCTAAGGGTGGTCTAGCAAGTATGGGGGAACCATACTTGGGCTAAAACCTCATGATTGAGGTGTGCTAGTCGACTGGTGTCATGTCATGACGATCGACCGAGTCAACTAGGATTTGGCGAGTGGCCTAGCGATCATGCCGAGGTGGGCGATCGGTGATCGTGTGATCAGTCGACTGGTGCTCGAGAAATCGATCACAGAATGGAGTCGAGGCTCGACTGGTCGAGTAAGGACTCCATCAGTCGACTGATGGGTATGATCAGTCGACTGATGGGTATGATCAGTCGACTGATGGTGGAGCCGTTAGACTTATCCAACGTGGGTCTACCCGTTGTCTCACGATAACAGTGACATCAGTCGACTGATGGTCCCGATCAGTCGACTGATCGACTTTTTCCAGCACGGGTTGAAGCTTTATAAGAAGCTTGTGATGGAGGAAATTGGCATGGTTCCTTGAGGTGATTTGGGGCGAGTTGCTGCTGCAATTCAGGGTCTCCAAGTGCTACTCGATCAACCTAGCGATCAAACATTCAAGAGTATTTGTAAAGTGTTTTTCTTTACTAGTCTTGCTTTGTATTTCATTGTATTTGCTTGTAGCTTTTGATTATTGTTGTAATCATCTTGTACGAGATTTCTCTGCCTCCGGATTATTCCGAGAAGGAGTTATTATTATAGTGGTGTGTGATTGACATCGCTAGGGTTCGTACGAACTCGATCCATGGAGTAGGAACCATTCGGTTCCGAACCACGTTAAACAATTGTGTTTGCGTGTTGTTAATCGTTTCGTTATTGTTTTCATTTCTATTCCGCTGCGTACTAACGAAATTGTAGAGACGAACACACGATCGAATTCCATCTACGAATACCACGCTATTTATCCCCCTAGCCATTACAAAGATCCTAACAAAATTAATTTATCGCTCTTGATCGGGTCATCCCTGGGCTCCAATTCATCTTGATCATTAACTTAACTAGGTTACTTGGCTAAGAATATTTCTATCGACATAAGTGCATATGGCCACGAGGTTCAATCAGATGAGCCAAGTGAATTTGCAGGTAAAGATGGAAATGTTATCTTATGTCTTCGTGGCGACGGTAGATAATGATTAATTTTTTAGGATTATAAGTCTTCTGAAATATTTGTCCTTTTTCCTATTGAATAATACACTTTCCGTAATTTATATTATGGAATCTACCGATGAGAATACTGAAGAAGAGTCAATCCACTTTTACACCGATTGAGTGTCTGTCTTGTATGAAGTTTCAATAGTGTATTGCAGTAACTGCCGTACAGAAATTATATGATGTGGATTGGCCAAGAGTTAGTGTCCCAGACCGAAGGACCAGTAAAGACCAGGTCCTCTGCTATTGCATGTTCATGGCAACCGTCCTTCTAAGCTGTGCCCGCTCGAAGCCTTGTATCGTCGACAGTGCATGAGTGTGCGCCACTGCGACGAGGGGATAATCCTCCGTATCCATCTCGATATTTTGCTGCTGCATGCAGCGTCCTTCTGCTTTGACCGCGCCGCGCACAGCGCGTCCTCTTCCATCGCAGAGCGCGCAGCATGTTTAGTGGAGTGCAGTGCCTCATTCATTGATGTGCAGCAGCAGCATTGGATTCGCAAGCTCCTCCGTCCCTGCAGCGGCCTCGATTAATGCAGCTCACGTACGAGTTCTCATAAGCCATGTTCCTTGCCCAATTATCAGTATTAGTTTTTGATAATACAGGAGTTGCGTGCCAAATAATATGCTCTACCTATTCTACTAAACATAAAATTAATATAGTACCTTAAATGTTACTTGTTTACTGGATCAATCAATATCGATAAATTCTTCGATGCCCTCTATTGGAAAAAATAAAAAGATACATAATTCTTTTACGCAGTGATTACGATGATCGATAGAAACCGTAATTCGTTCGAAATCTGTTATTTGTTTCGACGAGCTCAGTCAGTGCTTCAAGCCCCGTCTCGGTCAACTGGAAGAGAAAGGATGCGGGAGTTTCCACCCACCGTCGCCGTTCGCCAAAAGGGAGATCTTGATCTCGTCCCGAGGCGGGACCCACAGCCCGCAGAGTTTTGACTACTGACTACTCTTTAGGACAATGTGGGACCCAACTAGTGGCTGGAACCGTGCGCAGGGCGGTCCCCCCACCGCGCCACGTGGTCCCTTTCTGGGCTCCTGCATTCCGCACCGCTAACAACCTGACGCGACGCTTACCCGAGAGATCGGTTTCGTATGATCTAGGAGAGCCTATCGCTGTGAGGGTATGAAACTCGGGTAGATCAGATGTCGAATATGATTCTGTGAAATCGACGGCATTTTGCGTTCGTGCTCAGTTCGCGACCTAACTCTCTCTCTTCTGCATGTCCCTTCTTGTTCCTCGAGTTATTCATCTCTTTCTTTCTCTCCCTCTCTCTCTCTACCATTTGCTTAGATTCCTTTCTTCGCTCTATCTCTGCCACTTTCTTCCCTCGGCCGAATCTAGCGCAGGAGCAAAAGCTAGAAGCCCTAGAAAAAAAATAAGAAAGAGAGGTTTTTTTGTTTAGCTTACCTGCATGGCAAAGCGAGGAGACGAGCTTGGAGTTGGGTTTCGAGGTCTGCTTTAGGTTAGGGTTTCGCTCGACATTGGGTGTTACGGCTTTTTTGGCTGGAAATGCGAAGCAATGGCGGTGCTGTAGGCATCTTGTGATGGGGTGCGGGAGCTCCAAGGTAGAGGAACCGCCGCTGGTCGTGCTGTGCCGGGAGCGGCGAGAGCTCATACGGGCGGCGGTCGAGCACAGGTTCGCGCTCGCGGCGGCGCATGCTGCTTATTTCCGCGCGCTCGGCCGCGTGGGGGACGCGCTGCACCGGTTCGTGCAGGAGGAGCTCGTGGCGGCGCCGGTGCTGATGCCGCCGGCTTCCCCCGTGCTGACACTGCCGCCCGCGGAAGGTAAGGGCAAAGCGAAGGCTGAGATCGAGAGGTCGGACAGGGAGGTTGCCAGCGGCGGTGCGATGGGTGCTTCGGCTTCTACTTTCGCTTCGCTTTCGCATCCGCACTCGCATTCTGACGATTCTCATTTGCATCTGCCTTCCGACACCGAACTTGATGAAATTGCCGGAAAAGGTAGCGAACTCGATGTAGGCGGCGAAGATTCATCGCATTCTTTTTCTCAATATCCGTATTATGGTGCCCCCATTCCTAATTACTACTATATGAAGAAGGCCTCCGCGTTCTCGGCCACCACGGTCTATCAGAATCCCTATCCGCAATGGTCCAATGCTGCTTATGTAGGATATGGTTATGAGTATGGATACAGCTATCCAAGTTCTGGTGCTCCAGCAGAGTCATTGCATCCCCCGACTGTTCAAGATCAGAACTTTTACAGCCAAACTGTGAGGGAAGATAAGCCTGCTGATCCACCTCCACCACCGCCTCCGCCTCCGCCTGAAGAATCCGCATGGGACTTCTTTAACCCTTTTGATTCGTATGAGCAGATGATACCGGGGTACTTTCGGGGTGGGGGATCGTCTACCAGCAGTCCTAACTCAAGCGAGGTAAGGGAGAAGGAAGGCATTCCTGATTTGGAAGAGGAAACAGAGCAGGAGTCCATTAAGGAAGCTGGGAAGAAGAGGAAGGGGGACTTGACTAAGAGGAAGTTGAAGAAGAAGGATACAGATTCCGGAGTCTTGAGCGAGAGAAGTTCCACTGTGGAAGCAACTGGGACTGTCTCCAGTAGGAGCTCTAATGTGTCTTCAATGGAACAAGAAGCCAATCTGAACAATGATGCAGTCTCTTCAAAGGCACAAGAAGAGAATCAGGGTATTCCTCAGGCCACTAAAGTTGAAGACGATGAGAAGGAAGTTTTATCAAAGAACAAAAGCGTGAGTTTTGTCGATAAAACATCACCTATCGCTGATGACACCAGGTCAGATGCCCTATTCATACATGGTTTGAGGGATACAACGGACGTTGTGAAGGATATCAAAGAACAATTTGAATCAGCAGCCCACTGCGGCAGAGAGGTCTCTGAGATGCTTGAGGTAGGCAAGATGAAGTATAGACCAAGGAACAGGATTTTGAGAGGTTGGCACATCACCATTGAATTTTTTTTCTTTGTAGTCAAATATCATGTTCTTTATGTGTCTTGGATACGTTCTTGTTTTCCTTGATCAGAACATCCAGAATTCTGTCTAATTTCCATTTGAAAATTGTCTGTGTGTTTAGACAACAGATACGGATTCTCCACCAAAAGAATAAAAATATTGCTCGCCATGCTACTTTCTTAATTAGCTGACCTCAGAATGTTCCTTGCTTGATGTTGTTATTATTGGTTTGTTGGTTCTGTCTGAAACATTAATCTCGCTGTTTATATTTGAGAAAAAATACAGTAAATCTGTGCTGCTTAGAAACAAGTTTCTGAAAGATATCTTACTAATTCTAAACTCCATCATCTACATGCTAATGCATTTATGACAAGTAACTCTTATGAAAGATTGTTGCTTCTTACATAGAGGCGGCTGCAATTTACTCTATTTCTAGTCTCCTTGTTTCACTCTTGATCTTTCACTTTATGCAGTGATCCTGTCTAGGATTTTGGATCCTGTCATTTTGCCTGTTCAGACACAGTCACAGCCTTTGTCGACCAATTCAAAACATTTAACTGCTGCAAGATCACGCACAACAAAAAACCCTGAGCTGGATGATTTTGATCTTGGGAAACTTTCATTGACACTGGAGAAGTTATATGTATGGGAGAAAAAACTTCATAAGATCATTCAGGTAAATTTATATTGAATTGTTTCTTCAATCCATCAGCATTTCTTCCTTGCTTATCTACTAGTTGATTTTTAACTTCCTCATCAATTGAAACAACAAAAATCATTAAGGACGTGTAACTTCATATATATGATGGGTTTCGAGAAGTTATAGCTAGCTAGAGGTTTAACATATTCCTTTATCACTTTTTCTTGAATTTCAATCTTCCCGAACCTGAAAATGCATTGTTCCTTTTTTATAAATGGTAGAAAGATTTTGTGCTATACATAATCCTTTTGAAGACCTACTGGAGAACCTCCTTTCCTCTTACGGGAGGAGGTTAGGGAAGGGTAAATAAGGGGGAGGAGAATTTTGAACCTTATTTGGAATGGGGGGAGGGAAGGGTAGGGAAGAATAAGCTTTAACCTTTCTTACCCATGTAAAGGAAGATTTTTTCTTACACCTCAATTTGAGGTCCCTATTTTAATATATCAATTCCCAAATATATCAAGCAAATTCATCAAAGTTATTTAATTTCTTTAACTTAAACTTTCTCAATATCTCCCACTGAGCACGCATAACCTTTCCACTCCTTCCCTCTTTGCAGCGAAATCTTTGCTCATCGTCGGATAAATTTTTTTCCTTTGTTCAGCGTCAACGAGGAGGCAGCGAGAGTTGGTTGGTGAGGTAACGAGGGGTGGCCGCATGCGAGGCAGTCGCTGCCTTGCCAGACAACGGGCAGCTACTTCGCATACGGTCAACTCTCGAACGACTGCACGCGAGGTCGCCGCTACATGTTGCATTAATGAACTTTCCCTCTCTCCAAAATAAGGGGAACATAAATACTTTACTTCCTCTCTCTTTCTCTCCCTTCCCCTTCTGTTAATTTACCTTCCCCTCACCCTATCCAAACAGAGCCTTAATTGTTCTTGCTACTCTCCAAATCGTGTATCGACTTGCTTGTGACAGTTTCTGCTTTTGCCTTATGGCAGAGTATCTCTTCTCATCTTACAATCTATATCTCCATTTTTACCTTGAATTGATCAAATCAACGACTCAGTCTAATATGGTTTTTATTTGTTTTACTCGTAAGTTTCTCGACGATGTTAGCAACTGATTATTTGAACTTGTGTTTTCACTCTTTGTTCTTTGCTCGTTCGTTTGGTGCTGTGTCACTAGTTCATGTTGAGTCATGATACAAGGGAACCATCATGATAAGATTTGAAATTGTATTCGTTCTTGCTTATTCCAGGAAGAAGAAAGACTGCGAATCATCTACGAAAGGGAGTGGAACCGACTCAAAGTTCTGTTCGAAAATGGTGCAGAGTCCTCACAGATTGATTCCACCAGGGCTTTAATAAGAAACCTACTTACGAAGTTAAGCGTTGTAATTAGATCTGCCAGTCACATTTCAAAGAGGATACACAAGTTAAGAGATGAAGAATTGCGGCCCCAACTGATTGAGCTAATCCAAGGGTATGCTTTCCTCGTAACATTGGCCGGTTACATTAATTTCTTACTTACATAAGGTTAGCTTGTTTGTTTGACAGAAACAGGTCCGTCAATTGTGACGATCATTGTAGTGAACATATGGCACTTAAACACTGGATACATTTTTTTTTTTACTCTGCTACCCAACAGTAGTGTACTTGTGTTCTACTAGATTCAAAATACTCCACTTAGGCATTTACATCGTCGGCTAGCTGCTTGATATCATGCATTTATGCTTGAACATGTCTTTTGCTTTGCAGATTGGTCAAAATGTGGAGGTCTGTGCTTGATTGCCATCACAAGCAGTTTCAGGCCATCATTGAAAGCAAAAGTCATGATCTTGTTGCCAGAACAGGTAGCTCTGTCGCTAAGGCCACCCTAGAATTGGAAGCTGAACTCCTGAATTGGTGTTCCTGTTTCACTAATTGGATTCGTGCTCAAGAGACCTATCTTGAATCCTTGAATGGTTGGTTGCTGAAATGGATTGTCCAGGAAAGGGAAGAGACACCCGATGGGGTTGCACCGTTCTCCCCGAGCAGGATTGGTGCTCCTGATGCCGTTATAATCGCAAATGATTGGCATCACGTAGTAGGTATATCTGTGGATGAAGTGATAGTTTCGATGCGGACTTTTGCAGTAAATGTACACAAGCTATGGGAGACACAGAGTGAGGAGCAAAACCAGAAGCTGAGGACCGAGTATTTGTCCAAAGACTTTGCAAGAAGGCTTAAGTCACTGCAAAAGGAAAATGGACTCAGTGAGCAGGAACATGTACTAGATAAAACAGCGTTACCTATTTCGAATGAGGCTTTAGGTCACGAGAACACGATGTCCTTGGATGCTATAAAGAGAAGATTGGATGAAGAGACAGCCAGACACAGAGAGACCATAAAACAAGTGCAACAGGCAACAGCAAGTGACTTAAGGAAGGAGTTAGGTCCGATATTTAGAGCACTGGAGAATTTTTCCTTGGAGACACTGAAGAGATATCAGAGAGTTAGAATCCCAGATGGTCAGGGAGAGTGTTCCAAGGATTTTGAATTTGTCTCACAGGGCTAATCAATCTACAAGCTGAAGATTGTAGCTATGTTCCAATTGCTCATCTTCATGTGCATTGTGGTACAGAAAAAAAACAGAATCCTTCAAGTGCTGGTGTATGAGCAGATTTCAGAATCTATTTATCTTTACTTGTGGAAAGAATTGAAAGGCTCCAGATGCTACGATATGCAACTTCACAAGGTGCCAATTGCATGTGCCTACTTCTGGAGAACCAATTGGTGGTATTTAGAATAACTAGAGCAGGTCTTTGATTGCCTTGACTCTGGTGAGGAGGAAGATGTTCTCGACTGGTCGCACATGGCATCTGTGTAGCTGAGTTCATCGGATCGCACAAGCAGGCTGGTTGAGATCTTTTATGAAAAATATTTGCACCGCAAGGTGGTCGTATCCAGCCTACCGTCTATGCGTAGTTGATTCGAACCAGGAACAATGGATTTTTAATTTATGTAAATATCAAGATACTTCGGGAGCTATCTCTCTGTGCTTGCAGCATTCACTGTTTGACGTGCAATTCTTTGAGGCAAAAATAGATTTCCTATGTTTTGGCTGAGTCTGGTGCTTATTTAATTTGACAATGAAGAGTTGCCGTGTCATGATCCGTAACGGTACATGGGCAACGTGTGCATGCACTGCACGAAGTGTGGCACATGCGCAGCACTTCGTGTGGTGATGCTGCAGCGTAACACCCTCTTTAAAAAGGGATATGCATTCAAGGCATGGGTGGAGATCCTAGGGTTATGCTACTGTGAAGACTGTTGGAAAGAAGTACCGTGTGTGAATCGCTGTTAGTCTGTCGAAGAGAATGGGGAGTTCCGAGAATGTCAAAGCATGGGTCGAGCTTGACTCGTGGAGGAGGATTTTCCAACGTGATTGATCCTCATACGGCAAGTAAAATCATCATTCCTATAGCACTAGGAAGTGTAAAGAATCTGACGATCATTGTAAGTTTTATTTACAATCTATATTTTATTTTTGGGCGTTTAAATAACAAACAAATACATTAAGATCAACATGATCTATCTAAATGTGGCTCTTGTTCTTGGTTCAGTTTGCATCGCGATTCTTAAACCCATTGCAATAAGGCAAATCTAGGAGTATCGTTTCTGTAGGATCTGTGCATTTGTCCATCATTCACTTCATCTCTGTTTTGCCTCACTCTTCCACACGCTGCAAGTCATAGAAATGGGTTGGCGCATAACTTTTGAAACAAAAATCTGAGGATCATGTGCGCTAAGCAACACAAAACTAATATGGTTCAGTCTTTACGATCAGGGTAGGCATCCATTCTTGTCTTGCTGAAGTAACCTGGCTGATTCGAGTACAATTTTCTCCTTTATTCGCATTTTTTTTTATAATTTAAATATTTAAATTTTCGATCTAATTAATTTTAAAAATATATCGATGAAGATAAATAAAAAAAAAAGAGCGATGAGAATAATATATGACCCGTGATTCGATTTAGATCAGAGAGTAGACCCGGCAAAGGTCCGGGTCAAACTCGGACCCGACCCGGAACCGGACCGTGGTCAACGGTCCGGTTAACCGGGTCAACGGGTTTGACCCGGACCTGTGACCTCCCGGTTTTTTAAAAAACCGAATCGGAAAATCAAAAAACCAGCAGTAAAAAAAAAAAAAAAAAAATTTAACGGCCACGATTTTCGGTGGGCGTTATCAACGACCACGATTTACGTCGACCCCAAGTCGGCCGGCATTCGACCGGTCGAGTTTTTTTTAATGAAAATCCCCCTCCATGCCCTTTCATTTTTTCACAAATCACAACTTCTCTTCTCTAATTCTCATTCCCTCATTTGCTTTCAAGTCTCAACTCTCAAGTCATATTTTTACAAATGTCTGGAGCCGGATCAAATCGTAAGGGTGCGGTCGGTGCCCGAAAGGGAAAGAGCATAATGTCACCACCGCCCGAGTTCGAGTTCCAGCAAGGCGGCGATTCACTTCCATTCGATATCGGCGCCGACTATGATCTTGATATTTCCAGTGATGAATTTCAAATACGTCATCATCATCAAAGTCAAGAAAGTATGAGCAATACATCCAGTACAATGGCGGGTTCTACGGCTACAAGACCAACTCGAGTGCCTCGCCCCGCATCCGATATCTTCACCAAACATTTCGAAAAAGTAACGCTCTCTTCCGGTGATATGCAAGCAAAATGCAAATATTGTTCGAAATGTTACAAATTTCAACAAGGAGGAGGTTACGGAACCCTTACTCGACATGTGGAGAGAAATCATCCGGTGGAAATTGGTATTGATCGTTCTCAAACTCAAATTCCGACATTCTCTTCTCAATCGGGTTGGGGTAACGAATCTAAACTCTTTAAATTTGACGAAACTAGATTTAGAGAAGAAACTGCTAAATTTTGTGCAATTGAACAACTTTCTTTTAGTTTTAGTAATAAATTATCTTTTGAAAATTGGCTTTCTACAAGTGCAAATCCTTCTATTAAACGTATCCCAAGAAATACTCTAAAATGTAAACTTTTAAAATTAGTCTTAGAACAAAAACAAGAATTGATTAAAGAATTTTCTAGTTTAAACAGTATAGTTTCTTTGTGTTAGATATTTGGAGTGATCGTTGTGAAGTTGTTCATATATGGGTATTACTTGTCATTGGATTGATAATAATTGGGACATTCAAAAAAGATTGCAAGCATATAGATGTTTTAACGAAACACACACGGCACAAAATATTTCACAACTTATTTTTATTATTTTAAAAGAATATGGTCTAACTTCTAAAGTTTTTTCAATTTCTTTTTATAATGCTAGTGCAAATACCTCTAGTATTAGTGAACTTATTGATATATGTAAACCATCAATAGGTGGAAGATTTTTTCATATTAGGTGTACATGTTACATTTTAAATTTGTGTGTTCAAGATGGACTTAAAAATTTAGGATCACATATTCAACCAATTAGGAGTGCAATTCATTATTTATGGATATATCCTCAAGTTATGAAAGAATAGAGAAAATTTTGTGAAATAAATGGCATGAAGCCTAAACAGTTTGCACGTGACGTTCCAACTCGTTGGAATTCTACTTATAAATTGTTGTTATCTACTTTTGAATACAAAGATTTATTATGTATGTTTTTTCATCAACATGTTCAATCACGTGATATTTATTTGTTTTCAAATCAATGAAATATATGTACTAGTATTTGTGAAATTTTAAAAAATTTTAGTGATGCTAGTGACCAATTATCAGGTGTTTATTATCCAACTTCACATTTAGTTTTAACACATTGTTGTAATATTGCATGTATTTTTAATGAACATATTCAATCAAATGATACTTATTTATCTCAATGTATTTATGTAATAAAAGAAAAATGGAAAAAATATTTCTTAAACATTCCTGAAATATTTTTATGTGCTTTTGTTTTAGATCCTAGACTTAAATTAGATGATTTGCGAGATATGTTAGCATTATATTATAAATCTTTAAACCCTATTACCGAAACTGCTCCTAATATTCCTTTGATTTTGTTTAATATTAAAACAAATTAAATGATATTTATAATGAATATAACATTAAATATAGTGAACAAATTATTGGACATGAAATACATCAATCCACTACAACTAGTATTATTACTTCTAAACTCACTAAAGCACAATTGTTATTAAAGCAACGGACTAAACGTCTATTTAGGATCCTCAAGTTCGGTCGAACTTGAGAATTATTTGACCACTTCTTTTGATTTTAGTGATGCAGATGAAGAAAGCTTCGACATTCTAAAATGGTGGTCGCAAAGAACTCAATTATTTCCAATCTTATCTATAATGGCAAAAGAAATTCTAGCTTGTCGGTTTAACTATTGCGATGGAACAAGCTTTAGTATCGGAGGAAATACATTGGACGGGAGACGTTCTAGCTTAAGGCCGGAAAATTTGGAAGCGCAATGTTTACTCAATGATTGGTCAAAAGCTGCAAGTCGAACCCAACATATTAAAAGTGACGAAGAAGACCAAAACGAAACAGAAGGAACATCCGGAACTACAACGACGGGAGGAAATACCGAATACGACTGAAATGTATTTGATTTTTTTATTGTAATAGATTTTTTTATTTAAGTCCAAGATGTAATATATTTTGTATTGAGATAATGAAATATTTGATAGAGTTTTTATAAGTTTAATTGTGCAATTTTTTTTTAAAATTATTTACATCATTTTTTATTTTTTTATTTATTTAACTAAGACGACGATTAACCGAATCGGACCCGAACCCGAATCCAGACCCGGACCGGATCGGACCCGGACCCGACCCAGACTTGACCCGGACCGGAACCGATGGTTCCATGACCGGATCAGAATCGCCACGAGCAGCGGTATAAGGATCGATATTTTGTCAACCCGACCGACGAGGCTCACACTTGAAAGTTTAAAAAGTAAAAAATTTAATTTAAAATTTCAAAAAATAATACGAATCATAACTATCATTCTTGGAGGCTCCTTTATTCGTGCTTTAACCATATGCTAATTTCAACTTAAATTTAATTATATATATATATATATATAGTATATCTTTTTAATTTTTAAAAATCTGCTTTAACATTATATTAATTTAGCAAATTGCACATTAGAATACACGCATGAATAACAAAATTGTAAAGGGCTAAAAAACCTATTAATGAACTTTTTTTAAAAAAAAAAGGAACTCCCCAAACTTTTACTTTAGTAACAGTGTAACACAATATTATACAAAAGAAATTAACTTTAAAAATGAATAACCGATTCATCTATTATAATGTTTAAAAAAAAAAGAGAGTTTAAGTTGGCCATTTATTTAATCATTTTTACTTTAGAGTATTATCATTTACTCTGTCAAAAAGTCTAACGCCCATAATTACATTATCGCACATAACGTATTACTCGTTGACTTGATTTCTTCGTGATTAAAACAGTACTTAAATTGATATTTAAAAAACAAATTCATCCATTCCTAAGCTTACCCTAATATGTTGAGTTTAAGAATCACCTACAGCAAAATGAAGAACAAAATCGCAGTTGGGTAGAAGATAACAATATGACAAACAATTTAAAGAAACATTTAACAGCTAAACAGTACATCTTTCTCCAACATCTTGATCTATCAAAGAAAATGCTGTCTATAAAAGACACTGCCTAAATAGTGTCACCGATTTGGAGCATGAGCTACTAGCATGGATAAAAATATGAAAGAGTCAAAAGGAATGGATGAAGTAAATGACCATTGCAGAGCAACAAACAAGAATGCAAGTAAACCTGATAATAGATTCCACCATGGAGACAGGGATGAAGCAAGGGACATGAAGTGGAAGGTCAATAGGGAGTTAATTACCAGCAAGTGCACTGAAGGTTTGATTGAGCAAAAGTTGCTATGTACATCCATGTGACCATTTATCAGAGGCATACCAACTCGGAAACACCAATTTCCTGCAAAACAAATAATGTAGCAAAATGTAGCAAAACAACAATGTTATATTTCCCGTGATAAACAAACACTACCTTTCTGGTGAATCAAAAACCGGAATTAACTAAAAAAGGCATCATCAGTATAATCAGCAAAAAGTTCTGATAGTTGTTCATCAGTCCATTGTGCAACAGAAACTCCTGATATTATTCTTTTAGTTTCAGTGGTTCGAAGACCAAAATTGGCAGGGATGGATGAGGAGGTAGTTTTGAGCATGTCATCACATTTATATCTTTTAGCTGCATCTGTCTGGGTACTGACAGTAATCTTTCCACTGTTCATATTTCTTTTTTCCTTATCAGTATGAGATTTGTGCACCGTCAATGCCACTGCTGCTCCTGCAGCTGCTACGCCTGCATTGTTTGGAAGAGAATATAACTGCTCACAGGATAACAAGGTAGTAACATCTGCAGTCTGAATCTCACAAGGTAAACTTGTTGCACATTTATCAACACCAACTGTTGTGCTTTGCAAATTTAAAGTTTTCCTCATTTCTTTATGGCAATCCAATTTAGACCTCGGAACACGCTCTCCAGGTGCTACCTGATTTCCAGCTTCCATAAACTCTAAGTCAGCCCAGTCGGCAGCTCTTTTGTTGCAAACTGTGGCACAGGGTTCTGATGGCAAGCCTCCAGCAACAACTTTATCCAGGTTAGCCATTATCGCTCCATTGTCATATTCCAATTTACTAGAGTCATCTAAGAGAGTTTTAGCTGAATTCAGATAGGACGTTTCTAATCCTGATTTCCCAAAACCAGATTCCATATTTTGACCTGGAGAAGTTAAGTTATAAGTTTATGAAGGAATATCAACAGGTTATACGAGGATGATAGGAACTATTCCTTAGACAAACCTCTGTCTTTATTTAATGGTAGTATCGGAGGTGATGTACAATCCTTTTTAATAAGCTGTTCGATCAAAAGTGATTAGATATCTCATCCATGAAGAAAATATCCAATAGGTGAGTTAACATAACAACAGCAACAATCAAGCTATCCTAAGTTTACTAGACCTTGTAGTCAATGATTATATCCTAAAAGGCATCATAGTCTACTAGCCAGTCCTGTTTTAATACAACACTATTATAGAGAAGAGATCAAAGCATAGTAGCATGCATGGAAACACTCTGAATTATTTCAACGGGCTCTAAACACTTCAATGCTGATGATCGATTCATAGCCAGATGTGAAAAATATTCAGGAAACCTGCAGGCTAGTACGTACATCTAACAGTTACCTTATTTATAGAGGAATTCTTTGTGAATTATTTAAATAGGGAGTAATCTTTATCCGGAAAGCAAACAATCAAATCAGTCCAAAAAAATAACTAAATAAAAATCCGACAATCATGAAAAGAATAAAATTTCTCATTGTAGTGAATTAGAAAATAAAAGAAGGCCGTGATATCACGGCTCCAGAAGCTCAACGTATTAGACTACAATATTCAGGCCAAAGGTGGATAAGCATGTCCTAGTGTAAAAAACAAAAGGCATAGTCAAATGTTTAATGCAAATGTCATTATCATTACTTCCTATAGCCAAATTGGACGGTATGCCTAGCCCAAGATAATTTATATTAACAATAATGAGATATATACAACACGAGATCCTCAAATGATCTCGTATCTTGGGGTCAGAATGCCAAGATGAATGAATGATGGAGATAATAAGATTCTCTAGATTGAGAGAGACATGGCAACATAACTCCATACTTGTTCTCATTGCGACTAACATAGCAAGTCACCTGGAGCTTATTGAGAATTGAGAACAAACTAGAGGATATAACAGCACAAAGGAGTTTAGTTGGATTAGAGAGATTTGAGGAAGTGAGCAATGATGAGTATCTTGTTCATAAGAATCCCAACCTTAAAAGTGGTGAACAAGAACACTAATCTAGAGGATGGCAAGATACACAAGGATATCTTGATGAAAAGTTGAGAACTAGGAGGAAGAACAATAGGGGGGGAGGGACTGGGGAGCCCTCCTCTTGTCCTCTTGACTCCAAGGCTCAAGACGATTAGACAAAGATTGGTGTTTGACACAATGTAAAATAAGATGATAAAGTATAATAACTCCTCTCAAAGTATGATTATTGTATACACAACACTTTATTTTATAGAAATTTCCACATAACTAGAGAAATATCCGGGATATATCAAGAAATAATCGGATAAAAATCTAAGTGATACCTATGCAAATTGGTCAGATTTTCCAATAATCCTTTTCCTTTAACATCATCTAGCTACCACATTACATGTTTGAGATTATAATATGGTTGGTGCATTTTGGTAGAAGCTTAACTTCAAGACGAGTGCATAATCGCCAATAAAATCATAGAACATTGAAATCCATCCAGTTGCTGATATCAAGTTTTACATATTGGTTACATGTTAGAAAATTTCTTAATTGTGATAAACTGCATTTCATAACACAAATGATAAAATTCAGTAGGAAAAAAAAGGCGTTCAGCTAAAATATCATAAAGGAGCTGACCAGCCTAAAACATTGCCTGAAACACGAGAATAACTAACCTTCACCACATTCTTTGACGTCACATTCAAATGAATGGAGTGAGCTGGACAGAAAGCAACCACCTGAACAGGAAGAATATATCAAAGCATGTGTATTCACCAATTGAAAAAAAAAAACGACACAAAAAAATCACTAACTCAACAGATTGGACATGAACAGAAGATATAAGAACAAAAGGAGCAATTGTAAACTCAAGTTCTGGTGAATGACTGTAACCTGCTTGAGAATGAGGACGCAACCTACTGATATATCACCACCAAGATTGCAATCCGAGAAGACTCCATGATGGACAAAAGCACCAATCGAGCCTGTTGGGTCCTAAAAGGAGGATCATTCACAATCAATTAGGGTTTCCACTTCAAATTAACTTCGAAACACAAAGTACCTTCAGAGTGAGACATAGATCGCCCAACCCATTGGGCGTGCAGGATGTGACGATTCCTACGACCTGAGATTCACGAGATCGCAATCAAAACCTTTCGAATCAAACAAAACCCTAAACCCACAAGATGTCAATCCGCACCTGCGGCACGCGATGGGCAGTCCGAGTCTTGATCGAGTCGATCCTCCACACAAGTTCACGATCCTCCCCTAATTGAAAGAACACGCGATATCATGAATGACTCCGCCGAAGTAACTGTAACTCGCAAGTATAATCTCGAGGTGGAGGCTTACCAAGGAACTCCAACGCGCACAGCCAAGGGCTGAGCTTGAAATCCCCATCTTCCTCTTCCGCTTCTAACTCCCTCCCATGGTCACTCCTTTCTCCTCTCGAAAGCAGGCCTTCTCGGTGGGCGGCGGCGGCGGCGGACTGACGGCGCATAGCAGCCTGCACAGCGCCCGCGGGACCAGGGATGTTGCGGGAAGAGGAAGGAGGAGGACCCTCTGAGGAAAAAATCGGCGAAGGAGGAGGATGGCGAGGAGTGGCGACGACGGGTTGAGAAAGAGGGCGAGGGAATTGGGAGCAGGACCGGAGAAGTGGGAGTTGAGGGGAGCAGATAGTTCGGGGATGTGAAGAAGAGGAAGAACGTACGAGACGAGGGAAGAGATCGGAGTCGTCGACGTCGATAGCGTCTTCCCAAGGCAGCGCCTCCGCCTCCGCCTCCGCCTCCGCCTCCACCACTCCGTTTCGCATAGCGCTTGCGGGAAGGCGGGAATCCGCCCGTTTACCGATCTCGATTATCTTTTAAACTGTTGATTACCAATTAGTTCTTGCAGCCCTTGAGAGTAAAAATTTATTTATTTTTTAAAACAACAATATTAAAGAATTTTTTAAAAATAAGTGCCAAAATAGTTTATTCTTCTTAAGATCAATTTTTTTATAATAAATAAATAATCTTTTTTCTTTCATAAAAAATTAAAATTCATCAATTTAAGGATCTTTATTGATCTGTTCCACAATCATCATAAGAAAAATAAATCTTATAAACTTTGATACGATGACTTACTTTCTTTCTTATTCTACCCACAGTATTACATATGCAATGCATCTATAAATAATCGTATGCTTTAACTTTTACAATTTTGAATAGCAAAAATCGTAGCAGCGAAATACCAAAGATGAATAATTATTTGGAACAGCAAATATCACATATTGTAGCAGCAAAATTAATAGCAAAAGAAGATAAATCGATCGTCTTCGTGCAAAAGGATGAAATTGTCAATCTACCGACCCTCTCATTTTGGTCTCACATGACAGATGATCATTGATTTTGGTATAATGACAAATACGATGGAGAACGTGATTCGACACGAATATTAAAGAGTTCGTTAATAAAAAAATCAAATTTTATTCTTTGTACAAATTACTTATTAATACATCATCCTCTCATAGACATAAATCGAACATCTTAAGATTATGATTGGCAGAGGTCCAACTTTAAAATGAGTGGTTTCTGGTTTCTGAGCTTGCTCGACTTCATTGGTGCTTGAACTATGTATTTACGAGCTTGCATCCTACCACCCAGGCAACTCACCGTGCCTCCTCTCTTCTACTCCATTAAATCACTCATGCTCCTTGTGCTCCACCCACCACTAGCTCCATTTCATTCACTTTATTTTTTCTCCAACTTATTTTCTGATTTATTTATTTATTTACCTTTGGTTGCAGCTCACGTCATCAGGGAAATTCTGAAAAAAAAAACCAAAAAGATGATATTATTATCTATTAAAATATGAATTTCAAGTTCCTTTTGACTGTGTTTGCAGTTCGTTCCCTCTTTCCAAATAAGTTCTTTAGTGTGAAAAACAAAAGGGCCGGAAGAAAAAAAATGAATATATATATATATAAGAAAAAGTGCATGAGTGGCTCCTGCCATTCAGCAAAGACAAAGGCCAGTACTGCGGTTTCTGCTCACCGAGAACCAAATCTTTGTGCAGAAAATTAAGAAAGAACTAATCGATGTGAGTGGAGGTTGGTCCAAGAAGTCCCATCATTCCCTTGTTGGAATGCAGCAACAACCTACGTACTCTAAAGGATGATGGTGCATCCTGCAGCTGGACAAACCCCTACCTTTTCCAATTCCATTGATTAGGGTATTACTGAGCTGCGCATCATGAAAAGGCTCCAGCAAACTGATCGTCGAGCTTAAGGAGGACGAAGAGTGGGTCTCCATACATGACAAGTTTAACGTCGAGAGTACTGACAGGGAGAAACGTCGTAGCTAAGAAATTTGATGCCGATGTGCAAATGAAGGAGGTTGGAGAAAAGAAGATAATAAGAACACAGTATGTCAAAGCAGAAAGCACTTGAAGGAAGCAGGGGGCCCTTGCTCCACTATCTTCTGCTGCTGCTGGTCCTAGATTTGGAATTAAAGGAAGAGATCGAATTAGCACAAAGAGAAGTAAAGATTGTGGTGGTCTCCCCCCACACCACCCACCCCAACATGGAGATGCAGCACCAAGAGGAGTTAAAAAGGTAGCGACCAATCTGAAAACAGTGACCAGTCGAAGGAGAAGAGAGTAATGAATACAATACATGAGAGAGAGAGGTTTATGTTCCAACTTCCATGACTTGCTCCTCCATTCTGCCACTAAACAACTCAACATTGCAGATTCCTAATCATCCTTCTCCCCTAGCAGGAGACACCCATCATTGTCCTCCTTCCACTTTCATCTCATTAAATTTCCTCTCCCCCCAAAGCTTACCTCAACCCACCATACTCACCTTCTCCCTCATACCTCTCTCTCTCTCTTTTTTTCATAATCTCATGAGGCCTTCTCTTTGTTCTATCAAGGGCTTCTACTCTTCCCTCTCTGCTGGTCTAGATGAGCTCGACCTTTCTTCGAACGCCTTCATGTCGCTCCAGTTCTTGCAGCGCGCCATCGCCCTCCTCCGCTCCCTTCATTCGCAGCTCATCAACCTGGTGAAGAAGCTCCACCTGCCCGCCGGTGAGCGGTGGCTGGACGAGTACATGGATGAAAGCTCCCGCCTTTGGGACGTCTGCCATGTCATCAAGCTTGGCGTCTCGGGCATGGAGAGTTACAACTCTCGTGGAGCTGATTTGGTATCCTCCCTCGAAGACTGGAGCCGGAACCCCAAACCCGACCTCGCTCTCCAGGTCAGAATCGACATCCTTAGCTTCTCAAAAAGCTTTGTTGCAGCTCAAAGTTGCGTGTTTTCTTTAAATAAAAAAATTGCTCTTATTATTATATTATATTATATTTTTAAAAATTTAATTTACTTCGTTTTAACAATCCGACTTGCTTCGTTAATAGGCGCTGCGAGCGATCACAGTTTGCCGGAGAGAAGCAATGAGGCTGGAGGAGGAGAACAGGGTGTTGGCGGAGACCAAATTGGAGCCGGACTCGCTTCGGCTGGACGACGAGAGGGCCTTCTCCGAGTCCAGGCTCAACGGATTCAACGGCTTCAGAGGAGTGCTATACGCGCTGAGGAACGTAAGCTCGTTCCTTCTCCTAATCCTGATATGGGGATCCGTCTACTGCTGTCCCGAACAGGGAAACTTCGACGGCTCTGCCTTCCACGCCGGCGGTTACGCCACTCCGATGGCGAGGCTGCAACAGAAGCTTCTGGGGGAGGTGGAGGAGCTCGGCGGCGGCCCGGGAACACTGATGCACGAGTTCCGGGCGGCGCGGGTGGCAACGGAGGAGCTGAGGGAGCAGCTGGAGAAGGCCGAGGCCGAACCAGATGTCGCCGCAGGGAGGCTGAAGGAGAAGGTGGATCGACTAAAAGACTGGTTTTTTACATTAAGAATTGGGACTGAGAACCTCGTCGGCCAGCTGGATGACTTGTTTGATGAGATTGTGGAGGGAAGGAAAAAGCTTTTGGACATTTGCAGCCACCAGTGAGTTCGAGTGCAACAGCACCAGTAGAAGCAGAAGCACACAGACACAGAAATTTGAGGAAGAAAAGCCTCTTTTTAGATTTGTTTGGATTCTCCGAAAGACTGTTCTATTTAGCATCTCTGTAGTATTTCCCCCTAAAACTGTGAGAATAGAATGTGAATTCTCTGATAAAAAGATGAAGCTTTTGACACAGAAAATATAGGAATTTTCTGGGCATTCCTAGATTGAACTCTGAACTTTGACCAAAAAATCTTATAAATCTAATTCACTTACGACTATATCAAATAATCGTCGGTACAGAAATCAATAAGATATCATCTTTTCTTCTTTACCTCTCCACGAAACTAAATCTGCTCTTCGTCTGGGTTTCTTGATTCTGATGTTGCAATTGACCAAGTGAGGAAGGGAAGGGAAGGGAAGGGAAGGGCGGGGCTTGGGATTCTTCTGTGGGATCATCAGAGGAGAAACTGGTTGGACAAGAAGACAAGTCGAATCTCCTTGTCTGATAAAATAGATGTAAAGACAGAAGGCGACTGCCAAGGTAATAAAGCCTTCTCGAGCAAACAGACAGAAAACTACTGTTTTACCGCTGTTCGATTGCTCCGAACAGTCTCCAGTTTTTCGGTTCCTAAATTAGAGATTTCCATATAGAAATGGCTATTTTTGCAGCTCAGGAAGCTGATATGAACACGAGGAAACTTTGTATGAGTTTGGCCATAAAGGACTCAAATTATCTTCTTGCAGGGGAAAGGGTTTAAAAGACTTCGACAAAAAAAAAAAAAAAACAAAACTCAAAAACGACTTCTTTGTGACTCAGAATTATTAAAGAAGCACTGTTGTGTGTCTTGGATTTCACTGGGTGTTTTTGCTATATTTATTATTTTAATATTATTGCATTTTGCATATTCACCCTCCAATTGGTTTAGCATGTGTGTCCAAAGTAGTCTCGGCGTATTGATTAATCATGAGATTTTCTTCTATATTTTCAAAGTTGATTCCACCCTTCAACAACGCATGTTGTGCAAATAATGGTGCTCGATGTCCTCTGTCTCAACGTAGTCGGTCCTCCCTGATGTCGTATGGATTTCCAATGTACGTTAATCACGCGCCACTCTGATTCAGCCTCGTCAACCAATAATGTTAGTCGCGGGGCTGGACCATTTGGCTATCAAGGTAGTAGAAAAGAAAAACCAAACATGTAAATTAAAAAAAAATTGTGTCCAAAGTAAACTCATTTTAGTTAAAACTATTATATATATTATAAATCAAGAAAAAAATGTATAAAAGATAATAAAAAAATATTTTATAAAAAATATATAAATAATAGAGTGATATAAAATTATAAATTTAAATACTTATTTAAAAAATACTTATATAATAGAGAAAATAACAAATTCTACCACCATTTCATATGAATGCGATGGAGAGTTTGATATCCGATTCAAATGGAAGAGGATCTAATAAACTATTTTTATTATTTTATTATTATTTTTATGATATTTAGTCTGCTAATTTTTATCTTTAATATTTATTTTTATTATTCTCTTACTAATTTGATAAATATTCATATAATCATCTAAATAATTTACAATACAATGTCATTAAACTAAATCAAATATTTAAGGAATAAATCCATCTAAATAATTTAAATTTGGAAAAATTTAATTACAAATGATAATAAAATATTTGAGTATGACATGAATATCCAAACAAGGATAGAGATGAAAATTGAAAAATCAATGGGATAGACATGGAGATGGAGACAAATAATATAAAATTCGATTTATATCTAACTCATTACCAAACCCAATCGAATGTCGATCACAATTCCAATAGCCCTTTAGGTCAGACCAAATAATACAGAGAGATAGAATATCAACTAATCTAAATTGATTAGGTTTGGAAAACTAGTGTTGTTGCAATTCAGTCCATTGACTAGGCTGAGTCGAATCCGACAAGCCTTGATATTGTCTTTCCCAATCGAGAGTGATCCAATATAAGATCACTAAAGAGAAAAATTCAGCAAAATATTCACGAGCGAAACTCCTTCAATCGATCGAGTGTAGATTAGATTTGTCTTCGATATGTCGAACTAGTCAGATTGACCTTCCTTTATATATCTTCGTCAAATCAGATTTTGTCTCGGTAGATCGATTGTCAATGGAACTTCAAGAAATTGAACGTATATGTAACTTCGGGAGGAGTTAGAAGGTGAAGAAAAATAAAAAATAAAAACATAAAAGTAGAAAGAGTTGAGTATTAAAAATTACTTAATCTCCACATTCTTCTCTTCTTAACTTTATATGAGAAGAGAATAACTTATCTTTTTAGGTGAGGAAGTCGTTAAGACGTGTTTTTATAGGGATAGTGTTTTCATAGAGGGAAAACTATGACAGGTTGAGATATGACGTGAAGGCGTGACTTTCTGAAGACACGAACATGGAGACGTGATTTTTTGAAGACAAATCGTGGAGATATATCGATATAATCGTCGAATTGAACTCGAATCCGATTTAAACGGATTTGAATCGACTCGTATTCTTGACACCGTCAGTTCTTCCCTGTCGATGCTAGTAATCTCGTTCCAACATGTACTGTATGTTTTCAAAAGGAAAGGAAAAAAACTATGCGTTGGATGTTCTCTGCTTGTCTTTAGGAATCCATTCGTCATGTCTCCAGTTTCATTCTCTTCTCGGTTTGCTTCTCCTTCCTCTGCTGAAACCAACACGACAAGGACTCGAAAGGAACCTTTCGATTCTCTCGTAACCATTCCCTTTTTTTTTTTCTTCCCTTTCTAGATTTTAGTTTGTTTCGTTGGCAGAACAAAAGGTGTGCTATTTGATAGAGTCTAATTCATCAGGCACAGTCGAGAACATGAAAAGTTGCAGGATTCCTACCGACGAGATCAAAAAAAAAAAAAAAAACAAAACAAAAATGTAGAATCTTTGTTTCTAAAATGAAAGTTCACGAGCTGCAAATGATGAGACACCAAAGAACAATGATTGAACTGCTCATTCCCATCGACACCACAAAGCGAAAATGCTTGTATGTTCTGCTTCAATGAAGCTCTATAACTTCAGTTGCCCATTAAGATCTGCTGAGTAAGAACTCGTGGTCGGTCTGCTTCCTTTCTGTACTCGATCTAAGTTCATTCCCATAAAAGCCTTTTGGGATTTTTCTTTCCTCTCTCCTATTGATCCTTGCAACTATGCCCTTTTTTAAAGACTTTAGGCATTCTTGTCGGATCTTTATAAATAGTATTCTGTTAACCTTAGATTAGGAGTTAATTTTCTTAGATACATCAAAATACTAGCAAAACGCCACTTGCAATTCTCTTAACGAAGGTGACAGAGAAATGGCAGAGGACCCTCCCCTGCTGCGACTGAGTGCGACGCGACTATTCATGAACACAGGTGGAAAAGAGGCCAGTGGATTACCCAATTGCCTCACGGAATGATCCCAAAAGGTCGCCCTATGCAATTACTATCCAAGCAGCAACAAATTAATGGGAGAGCAGAAGACAACAGAGGCGGAAGGAAGACAGGGACAGAGTAGGTGGTGGGATAAAGAACTAAGCGAGTCCCTACCTCTCTGCTCCTTTTCACCTCGGACGCAGAGCCCCGCTGCCTGTGGCCGAGGGCCACAGCCAGCTTTTAGCCGAGGCCTCATCAATGGCGGATGGCACTTATCCTAAACAAGAGCATGGGACGAATGTCAACGCTGGGACATCACGCTCTTCATCAGTCCGCTTCACTCTGACCGTGTTTGGACGTTTGGAAGAATGGTTAAATGACTATTAATTGAATGATCAAGAAGTGGAGGATGGACATATAACATATTTTCTGTGTTTTCAATTCGATTCGACTGGAAGAACACCCTGTAGATCAAGTAAAGATTGCTTTGAGAACTCACAGGAGGAATTTCATCTTGCCTTCGTGTTTGTATCGAATTGGTGCGCTAAAATTCAAGATATTATATTGAGAATATTTCATATGCAAAGATGGAGAAAGGCGATGAATTTGAATTTTGGTGAAAATTGAAGATTGAATGAATATAAGAGAAGGCGATATACCCGATTGAAACTGATATAAATAAGGCGAAACAGGGCGTTAGCTTTCGATGTGCAATAGGGACACTCTTCCTCTGCAACCCGTCACTTTCACATCCCCGTCCTTTGTAACTTCACTTTGTACACAACATCTTTCCTTTGTGGCCATGGAAGTTGGAGGTGGAAGAGGCAGGCGACGATTAAGCAGCAGGGAAGCGAGCCCCGACCGAGCCAGAGTCGCCTACTCCCACCAGCAGCAACCTCCGCCGCCGCCGCCGCCACAGCAGCAGCAGCAGAGGTTCGCAAGGCCGCTTCGCAAACTACAAGTGGTGTACTACCTCTGCAGGAATGGCCAATTGGAGCACCCTCATTTCATCGAGCTCCCTTACCTCCCCAACTACCAGCTACGGCTCAAAGGTTCATCAGTCACCTCCTTCCTCTTCCATTTTAATCTTCTCGTTTAGCTCTCATTCTATCGTTCTCTTCTCCAATAGATGTGATTGAAAGACTAAGTCTTCTCAGAGGCAAAGGAATGCCCTCGCTCTTCTCCTGGTCGTGCAAGAGGTAGTCAATCCCCTGTTTTAGAGCTTGATCGCTTACGTTCGTGAAAAAAGCTGTAATTTTTACTAATTTTTGAAGGAGCTACAAGAATGGGTACGTGTGGAATGACTTGGCCGATAACGATGTAATCTACCCCGCCGACGGCGTCGAGTACGTGCTCAAAGGCTCCGAGATCTTCCCTGGCATTTATGGTATTTTTTTTCTCCTGCTTTTATATATGGTTAATTTAGACTTGTGGAATTTATTTTGATCGGTTTTACTTGGATTGGGAATGGCAGATCGTTTCCAACATCTTCCGGCGAGCAGCCGGCAGCCAAAAGCATTGCCTGCGCCTCGAAAGCTCCGTTCGGAGTTTGAGGATGACGAAGCAGAGGGTGTGGAAGACGAAGCAACAGAGGAAGAGTGGATAGGAAGTAAGCTCACCGTCGGCGGGAAGATGCCCGTTGGTTACTCGCGGCTTACCCGCGGGGTTTCCAAAGAGATGGAGCGAGTCGACGGCCGGGTGGCGACTCACCACCACGCGCCAACCGAGCTTCCCCTCGACGATTCATCCTCTCCATCGTCCTCCTCCTCAGACAAGCCCCTCAACCGTGCTTACCCCGCAGCTGTTGCTGGCGGCGGCGACTCGGCGCCGGAACTGGCCCTGTCGCGTAACTCGGTCCTTCTCCAACTCATTGCCTGCGGCTCGGCTGCCCTCAAGGGAAGAAGCACCTCGAGCAGCGGGGCGGTCAAGGCAGCTGCAGCAGCCGCCAACTCAGCCTCGGAGGCCGCCGCAGCTTCCGGCGACGGCAGATGTCCCGTCAGTGGGCTGCACCGCGGTGCGCTAAGTCGACTCGCGGGCCGAGCCGCCGACGACGAGTTGCGGCGCTACTGTCACCCCCTGGTCGAGGACAAGGAGTACTTCAGCGGCAGCATCGTCGAGCGCAGCAAAGGCGGCGCCCCGCCGGAGCCTGTCCTCCAGAAATCTTCTTCTTACAAAGAAGAAAGGTTACTTACACTTTTTCCGTCATCGATTTTGCTTCGATTCAATCTTCCTAATATCAATTTTTTTCTCTTTAACTTTGCCTCAAAATTTTCTCATATAATTCTCTAACTCATTTCATTTTCTATCTTTCGACAAAAGTTTCAGAAGTACAATGAAAAAAAAAAAAAACTTAGGCGAGTTTGATTTCCACATTTTCCCATTTTTCTTTTTTCATTTTCTATATTTTTCCATTTTTCAGAAAATGAAAATGAAAAGTCAACCGAACACATTTTTTTCAATTTCCAAAAAAAATGCTAATGAAAAATAAAACAGCTTTATGACTGGAATTCTCTTCTGTTCTTCATCCTCTGAATGCTAAAATAAGACTACAGCTCGAAAAAAAATCATGCAACCTGACGTTCAGGAAGACAAATTTTAACTCCGATTCGTTACTGATGTCTCAAACAAGATTTAAAAGCGAGAAAAAAAAATACATTGCTCATGATGCAGGAGCTCGAAGCCAGGGATTGTAGAAGACGAGGACATAGCAACCGGAAAGGAGGCGAGGGGGAAATGCATTCCAGGGCGGAGGAGGTGCTCTGCCAAGCAACTGCAGTAAATGGCTGCAGCTGTTTTCCAATTAACCGAGGAGGAAGATGCAGCGTACAACTGCACTTACTGTGGCCGGCGTGCAGTGGGAGGACGAACTGTATGGCATTTAATTATAAGCTGTTCTAAGACTGAGCGGGTGGATATCTTTCTGTGGATTCGATCTGTAGCGTGGAATCTGTGCTCACTGAGTCTCAGCTAGGTCTTAGGTTTCTCGTCTGCGTTAGCAATTACTCTTACCTTTTTATATATAAATTACTTTGGCCGATCTTTGTTTTTCTCTGTCAAATACGGTTGGAACAGTGTTCCTGCTTTCTCTGCCTCTCTGTTCTCTCTGTCGCCGAGGGCCATGTCGGCATTAAGAACAGTCACCCTCCCCACCGCCCGACGGAGAACCACCGGCTGTGATCTGAGCCTCGACCTATCCCGATGCTGATGCTTAATCAGCACGTGAACAGTCAGTCGCCTTTGCTCCGATCGAGTTCATGAATCTCTCTCTCTGTATATATATCTATCTCCATAGATCGAGCCGAATCTACGTTAAACAAACTGTGCATGTGCCGCTGCACATGGAGTTCAGGAGCATGGGCGAGGAACCACGTGAACTACTGACTCGTCGTCTTTGTAACTGCTCCTTTCGATCGGTGGGCTGATCATGAGAAATCGCAGTTAAAGTAGTTAATGTCAGCGCCTAACGAGGCCGATTGTTTTTTACTATTTAAGATTGTATGCCAATCACATCTCGCCACCTAGCTTCTGCAGCTTACTCTTGCAATGAGATTAGGCTCATCCTACCGGGCCAATGCCCTGCGAGCTTCCTGGCTACTGCCAGCCGTCGATAGCTTTTAGACAGGTGCCGGTGGGATTGCAACCTACGGTGTACGTGGCGCGCATCTATTCGCCGAAAGCAGAGACGAAACTGCTATTAATACCTTCCGCTGGTCTCCAGTTCATGGCATCCAGCGAAAGCAGCGAGCGAAGAAACACAGAGCCTTTGCCCACACCATCGGTGAGCTGAGAGATCCCTTGATTCCTTCGCGTGTGAAAAAAAAAAAGGGGGAAAGGTTCGATCTCTACTCTGATTCCGTTTACTTCGATCTCCGATCTGTGATTTCTTTTTTTCCTTTCCATTTTCCTGTTCTGGTATCTGTACGATCTGATCTAGCTTTAGCTTGAAAGAGGGTTTTTTTTTTTTTTTACATACCTTCAGGTCGATTCCTATCCTTCTTTTTTTTTCTAGTTTTTTGATCGCAAGAGGCTACCTTTTTCAGCTAGACCTCGTTCTCGATCTCTTTCTTGCTCGCGATCTGCAACTTTTTTAGGTTCTTGTACACCTCAGTTTGTTAATTGATTAGGAAAAAAAAGCTGTAGCTTTGCTTTACAGATCAGGCATGGCGACAGCCATAGATTTGTACAGTAGTATGCCAGTTTTCTCCTCGTCAGATCCATTGAGAGAAGCGCTTGAGCCTTTTATTAAAGCTGCTTCCTCTCTTGATCCACTCTCTTCGAGTTTCTCCTCCTTCTATCTTCCTCAAAACCCTAGCTTTGAACTTGCTATGCCTCTAGGGCACGACGCAGAGATGCGTCCCCAAAATCCTAGCTCGGTTGGGCTTAATCGCCTCTCCCCTGCTCAAATCCAGCATGTCCTGGCTCAATTCCGCCGCCAGCAGCTCATCCGGGCGCCCGCCGAACGCCGGTGCCAGAGGAATATAAACCCGCTCGCCCCCCAGCCGCAGCCCATGAAGCGCGCTGGTTCCCCGACGAAGCCCACCAAGCTTTTCCGCGGTGTTCGGCAGCGGCACTGGGGCAAATGGGTGGCGGAGATCCGCCTCCCCCGCAACCGCACCCGCCTGTGGCTCGGCACCTTCGACACCGCCGAGGAGGCCGCCTTGGCCTACGACAAGGCGGCGTTCAAGCTCCGCGGTGACGGCGCGAAGCTCAACTTTCCGGAGTTCCGGCACGGCGCGGCGCACTTGGGGCCGCCTCTGCATCCTGCGGTGGACGGCAAGCTCCAGGCCGTATGCCACACCCTTGGGATCTCCGGAAAGCGAGGGGCCAACCCGCCGTGCCCGGTGGCCAGCGAGGGGAGCACCGAGGACAACAAGTCCGATTCCTCCTCGTGGGCTGAGGAGGAGGATGACTCGTCAGCCGCCGGGCCAGCGATGCAACACCTGGACTTCACCGAGGCGCCGTGGGACGAGTCGGAAACCTTTGTGCTGCGCAAATATCCGTCGTGGGAGATCGACTGGGACTCCATTCTCTCCTCGGATTAGCATCGCGCTGTGCTGCCGACTGCCGTGCCTCCCCGCAAATGGTGTTTCAGCCCTCTCATGGGCCATGGCCTCTTCTTCTCTTTTCAGTTAAGCAGTAGAAATTGATGCAGCGTGTTGTAGTAAAACCTCATGGTTTGCTGATTTTTTGAGGCAAAACCATGAAATCTGCCATCTTCTTCATAACTTTCATTTGTGTATATCGTGATCCGATAAATCTCTGCTGTTTGATATATATTTACATTAGAAGGTCTGTGTTCACTGCAAACTGTTCTCTGATTCATATCGTTGGCTCAGTCTCTTCTTAAGATTGTTTCTGCAGATTAATTGCAAGTCATTTCTCATTGGGAGTGCACTGTGCATCGGCAACTCTTTTTATTCGCAATGCATTTCAGTTGAAGAAATTACTCCACGATGATCTCAATCTATTGGTGACCTTATCCTCTGTTTTCTTGGACAAATAAAAATCGTGAAGAAATTTTTGCAGTGTTTTTTTTTTATTTACAACAATAATCAAATTTTATTTTATTCGATGAATCTTATACCAAGATTGATGAATTTATTATTATTATTATTTATTTATTTATTTACTCGACGGGCCTACAAATTTAACGATCCATTGGTATTTTACTTTTTTTTTTTTTATTATTCATTCACAATTATCTCTGTGAATAAAAATTAATCTTTGAAAACTATAAAAATTTATTTTTCTTCATCTAAATACAGCATCGACGATAAAAGACATTTTGGATGAATGCATTATCTTTTGCTTTGAGAGCAAGCAAATCACAAATTTTTCTCAAATTTTTTATTCCCGAAGAATTTTTGGATTGTCTGTAGAATGGGCATGGATCGATTCCGGATGAGAAGTTTAAAATCTCCTCTGGTTTCATATGACTCTTCCAATGTTTTATCACCGTATTAAGGAACCTCGTCTCTCTTGCGATTTACCTCTCTCTCGTCGTAGCCCTGAGACGAGTAACAAAGAACTGATAGTTGAGAGCTAAAAAGAGGCTCGGGATCAAGCTCCTAGCTCAAATAAAATAGAGCTATTAGTGAGTTAAAGTTGACCATCTTTTTCATTAAGTAAACTAGTCAGAATACTTGTTAACTCGACGACTTCTTCGAACCGGTTGACCCAATCAACTATTTTCATCCGGTTTGAACCAGAAACTGCTATTGAGTATTGGCCGAGTCTAAACAAACGAATCGGCTTGGACAAGGTAAAGTGTTAGTGCTTGCTCATGAGCTGATTTTTTTTTCTCTCTCTTCTACATTTCAGTGGCTGTGGCTGGATGAAGTGTGTTAGTGCTCAGATAATATAATTAAGGAAGAGCATTAACTTTGTAAACCTATTAATAACTCTCATTATGCGTAAGTTAACAAGTTGAGTTGCCTTTGTGCATAGTAAGTCAACAAGCACTTGAGCTTGATGGTGTTTGCTTTATAGATGTCAACGCACTTGAGGTAGTAGCTTTGACTTATCCTTGGGAAGATACTTGACTTCGTCATCAACATATATGAATGCTTCAAGTAGGTAATGATTCCATGGAAGTCACTAATTTACATACTTTCTCAAAGATTAGATAGGATAAATGATTTATATAATTACTTAAACGGCTTCTTTTGTCCAATTCATTTGTGCCTAATTAACGTATAAAATTTTTTGTCAGCAACGTCAACCCCATGCAAAAAAAAAGCAAGTTGACTAGAAAATAAAAGAAAATACGGTAATTTACCAAACACAGCAGCCGAAGTTCGGATTTACCCAAATCGCGCACTATAGTTTCAGAATGACCAAATCACGCACGTAATTCCCAAAATACCCCTCCCGTCAAACAACGTTTTTAATGCAAAGATCTCGCATGCATCCGAGCCACATTTCCAAATCCCGAGCCATCGAAACGTCCCGTCCAAACAAGTCACCACATTACCATCTTCGTGTCTTCAGCTTCCGGGAAATCTTCGAGCGCACAAAAACTTGGAAAAGCTTAGACTCCATTTTTTCTCCTGCTTCATTACGTTAGTTTCCGAGTTCTTGGAATTTCGTCGAGACGCTTCGACGTAATATGGTGTCGTCCTCTCATTTAACTAGAGTTTTACCTATTTTTACTCGATTTTAGGGTTTCCGTTGAAAGGCGTACATCTCATTGGGTTTTTTTCTACCATTTCGTGTTGCAGAATGAGTCAAGCATCCGGTTCAACCTCTCCTTCACCGGCCAAGGTATGTATCGCATTCCTTGCTTTAGTCCAATATGAAGTATGCCCTATGTTTAAAATGATTTCTCCGTTATGGTTTTGGAATAGTTTCAAACATTCAAATACAAATGGACGATCTCTTCAATCTGTATATGAATTAGATAAATAGAGCCGTAAATTCCCAGCACCGTGGTAATGAGATTAAAACTCCCAGCACCAGGGAGATGAACTAGTCAAGAAAAATGGTGGTGCTGGGAATTTATATCCCAGCACCACCGTGGTAATGAGATTAAAACTCCAGCAACACCATGGTGCTGGGAATGTAATTTCCAGCACCATGTACATATAAGTTGCCGGATTTGTTGGTGGTGCTGGGAATTAAAACCCCAGCAACACAGTGGTTCTGCGTTTAAAAATCTCAGCACCAGGGAGATGAACTAGTCAAGAAAAAAGGTGGTGCTGGGAATTTATATCCCAGCACCACCGTGGTAATGGGATTAAAACTCCCAGCAACACCATGGTGCTGGGAATGTAATTTCCAGCACCATGTACATATAAGTTGCCGGATTTGTTGGTGGTGCTGGGAATTAAAACCCCAGCAACACAGTGGTTCTGCGTTTAAAAATCCCAGCAGGGGAGATGAACTAGTCAGAAAAATGGTGGTCTTTGAGAATTTATATCCCAGCACCACCGTGGTAATGGGATTAAAACTCCCAGCAACACCATGGTGCTGGAAATGTTATTTCCAGCACCATGTACATAAAAGTTGCCGGAATTGTTGGTGGTGCTGGGAACTAAAACCCCCCGCAGGTGGTTACTGCGTTTAAATATCCCGGCCACCGGGAGATGGGCCCAATTGAGATAAATGGTAGTCTTTGGAATTTATATCCCGGCACCACCGTGGGCACAGGATATAAATTTCGGCCCGTGGAGAGGAACTTTGGCCGAAAGAGTGGTGATGTCGATTTTTTTCTGAGTTATTGCAAGAATTGCGAATCTCAAATTTGTTTTTACAATTACAAAATGAAGGAATAAATTATGTATTTTCAAATTGTTAGGAAATAATGAGTGTCTTGAAGAAAGCTGATGGACAGCGTTTTAGGCCACTTTATTGAATTTTTGGAAGGTCCAAGTCTTAAAGGAAATGCGTCGTCGGTTTGTTTACATGAAAGGCCTGAGAGATAATTAAACAAACCCCATTTGCTTTGTTTTTGAATATACAAGACATTCCACAAATCCATTGGAATATTGGTGATATATTTGAAGTTGGGATTAAAAGATCAAAGCTTTAAGTTTTCAAGCATGCGATTGCTTTCACGGAAGAGATGTGTCCCTTTTGCTCGGTATTGCGGATAGAGGGCTTATGTTCCTATGAATTCAACTAATGCATCAGTGATCTTTTCAATTCTCGATTCTCGAAAAAGAACCAACTAGATCGAGGTTAGAGTTTTGCTTAAAACCTTTTCTACTAGAGTAGAAGTAGATGAAGATGTTTTGGTATTTTGTAAGTTGTATGTATTGTATATATTTGCTTGTGTGTTGTTACATACTACTACATATAAGGTCCCCATAGGTCTTGTAGATATTGTAGATGATTTTGACAACATAGGTAGTTTGATTGGGTGAAGTCATCCATCGATTTATGGCTCCACAATTGCCTACTATTGGAGATATATGTTCATCTAATAATCTGATTCTTGTGAAGAGTAGAATTCCTTATCTAAAGGGGTTTCTTGCCTTTTGGTGTAAGTTCTTTCTTACTAAATAATTTTTTCTTTTATATTTACGTAAGTATGTAACACTTCGATATGGCGAGGCTTGGTTTACGGAACATGTCCCGATCCGAGACCATACAATCTGAAGGCCCACGAATAAATAAGTGGAGGGCAACTCCTTCACATATTAGCAAGGTCAGGAATTTATTGGAGCAAGTCTCCCCTGAGCAGGTAAATAGAAGACCACAACTTAGCAGTTTTTCATTTTCGTTATCTAAATAATTGTTGATCTAGTATGTACCCGTAGTGAAAATATATTGCTTGATAAGGTTGACTATTATATTGAAAATACTCCTCATCCAATAGAGACATCATCATCACAAACTATACAAGAAAAATACCCTACTAGTGAATGTCATGAGTGTTTAGTTTATCAGAGACAACTCAAAGAGTTAAGAATGGAAAACATGACACTAACTGAAAGGGTAAAAGAACTAATGGAAATTATAGGAAGAGAAGGTATGGAGCCTGAACCAAATAAGCCTGAAGTTGACCCTCAACCTCAACCGGAACCAATTGCCAGCAGAACAAGACGGCGAGATAGAACCCGCTATGATTACAGGGATACTCCCGTTGATAGTCCACTGTGGGCAAAATTGGTACCTCAAAGCAAAAGAAAAAAGACAGAAATTTCTGATGTTGAGTTATTAGAAGGGCAACCTGATAAAGCTGTAAAAGAAGTAGAAGTGTTTGACAAGAAAGGCAAACAAAAAATTGGTATGGATGAATTGCAAGCGAGGGATACTATCTGTATTTTGGAAGAAGATGAAAAAGATCTTGACAGGGATGAAGCAATAATTGATAAACTCAACCAAATGAGAATGGAAGCCATTGCGGTTAGTCAGAATACTTCCCAAAATTAGTTTGTGTTATTTTATTTAAATAACTAATATTATTTTTGTATTATAGTATGTCAAGAAAAAGTGTAAGGCAAAGAACCAGAAACAAGATGCTGATGTGACCTACTTGCTAAAAAGTTTAGAAAAAATAAAGTATGGTAGTTACATCCACCATTACATTCAAAAATTTTATTACAATATTATAAAGTGCAAATATTTATTTACGATTAAATTTTTTTGTAGGGATATGAGTTATTTTTGGGAGGAAGGTCGTTTTTCATTAACTGTGAATTCTTTATACTCTGGAGTTAATGGATCTGTTTTCAGAGATGGGGAGGTTATCAATACATTTTGCTGAATTCTTTTTAGGGGGCTTCCTCTTCATGTAGGTCATATAACAAGTCATGTATTGCTCATCACTGTTCATTGTAAGGGAGTTAAATTATCTTGTATTTTCACGACATTTGATGTTATACTAAGCTGTTTAAATATTTTCCTCTACACACAATTTGATCGACATTAAGATTATCGTGGAAGGCGCCCAAGATAAATCATAAACACGGACATGAATGATGGAGAGGTTAGATATATTTTTATACCTCTAAATCTTGACCAAACTCACTTTCACATGTTGTGTATCGACACAAAAGCAATGAGTTTCAATCATTACAACTCCATTTCATATGGTGGAAGATCAAAGCGATTTTGAAGTGGTGAGTAGTTAAATATTTTAAATATAGATATTCCATCAATTTAACTTTGTTATCTGTTAATGAATAGTTATGTTAACTTAGTCATCGTGTAATTATAGTTCAGTTACGTATTGCTATATTCACCTAGAGCTTGTGATTCATCCATGTATTTACAAGGCTATTACCCCATCGACAATTTGGATTTATACAGTATTGTCCCCAATAAGTGGCAAGTACTAAAAGAAAAATCGACGTGAAAATTATACTTTTGAATTGAAATATAAAATTTTTCTTTGCATGTTTACAGCAATGATTGTGCCTTCTTTGTGATGCAATACATGAGATGTCTGCTTTATGGTGAGAAGATTGACTTCAAACAAGCAGACATGACCAAATTCAGAATAGATGTCTCTGTCTCAATTTTAAGGGATGAGTTCTTCCTGATGTAATTTTAGAAGTGTTCAGGTGGCAGTATGACAATGCATTGTTGTAATTAATGAAATTTGCTAATTTGTAATGTAATCGCTTCCCATAGATCAACAGTGACTGTAAATATGTTTATTGTTTGTGTTTGAGCTTTAATAAATGTTATATAATATATTGTTCAATACTTTGCTGGTGCTGACAATGAAATCCCAGGAACACAATGGCCCTGGGATTAAATTTTCCAGCAACACAGTGGTTCTGGGATTTTAATTCACAGCACCACGTACAATTTCAAATTCACCGAGAAATACGGTGGTGCTGGGAATTTAACTCCCAGGAACACAGTGGCGGTGGGAATTAAAGTCCCAGCACCATGTACAATTCGAACTGGGCGAGAAATAAGGTGGTGCTGGGAATTAAAATCCCAAGAACTCAATAATCCTGGGATTTTAATTCTCAGGACCACGTCTGTTCGAATCGTCGAGAATACGGTGGTCTTTGGGAATTTAACTCCCGAGAATACAAGTCTTTGGGAAAAAGTCCCACCACCACGTCGATCGCCAAGAAATAAGGTGGTCTTGAGAATTAAAATCCGGGAACACACGGTCTGAGATTCTAATTCCCGGACCACGAATTTCACGGGAATCGTAGTCTTTGGTAATTATAATCCCAGCTTCGGTGGTCTGGGAATTTATTTCGAGACCACGTCTAATTTCAAAATGGTGAGAATAAGGTGGTCCCGATTTCAATTCTCGGGACGCATAATTTAAAGCGGCAGGGAACACACAGTGGTCATGGGATTTCAATTCTCAGGACCACGTACAATTTAGAATCGGCCGGAACACACGGTGGTCACAGGATTTCAATTTCGATCTGCGTACACTTTCAAACAGTAGGAAATAAGGTGGTCTTTGGCAATTTAAATTCCAGAACACGGTGGTCTGTGTAGTCATCAATGGATTTTGGCAAAACCCATTGATGGACCTACATGAGTCAGTCAAATCTTTACATCGGTTGAAAGACCTAGCGCCACATGGTGTTGCGTCGAGAAACTTCCTTCGATCCTCCTACCTCCCGATTTATTGCGCGTGCGGTTGGCGCAGGGCACGATTCAAAATTAGGTGTAAACCTAATCCTGCCTCGAAAATCAGAAATTTTGGACACGATACACAGAGGGGCAAGTCCCAAAGCTACTGGAGTTGGTTTGGACCGAAGTTGAGGTGACTAGGGTCATCAATGGGTTTTGACCAAAACCTATTGATGGACCTACAGGAGTCCAAATTCCGAATTCTTTACATCGACTGAAAGACCTAACGGCTTCACATGTTGTTGTGTCGAGCAAATTTCGTTGTGATCCTCCGCCTCCTCCGGTTGCCGTGCCACTTGCACGGGCGATTGAAAATGTGGTGCTGGGAATTAAATCCCAGGAACACAGTGGTCTTGGAAATTTAATTCCCAGGACCACGTCCATTTGAGACCTGGCCGAGAAATAAGGTGGTGCTGGGAATCTCAATCCCAGGAACACCGTGGTGCTGGTAAGTGAATTCCCAGCACCACGTGCGATGATCTCAGCCGAGATAAAATGTGGTGCTGAGAATTAATCATGCCTTGAAAATCAGAAATTTTGGACACGATACAGAGGGGCAAGTCCCAAAGCCACTGGAGTTGGTTTGGACCGGTTGAGGTGATTAGGGCCATCAAATAGGTTTTGACCAAAGCCAATTGATGGACCTACAGGAGTCCAAATTCCGAATTCTTTACATCGACTGAAAGACCTAACGGCTTCACATGTTGTTGCATCGAGCAAACTTCGTTGTGATCCTCCTGCCTCCCAGTTTCGGCCTCGTGCCACTTGACACGGGGCCTGATTTCTGAAAATGTGGTGTTGGGAATTAAATCCCAGGAATACAGTGGTCCTGGAAATTTAATTCCCAGGACCACGTCCGTTTGCGACCTGGCCGAGAAATAAGGTGATGCTGGGCATCTAAACCCCAGGAACACCGTGGTGCTGGTAAGTGAATTCCCGGACCACGCATGCATATCAGCCCGACGAGATAAAATGTAGTCTTTGAGAATTAAATCCCAAGAACACAGTGGTCCTGGAAATTTAATTCCCAGCACCACGTCCATTCACGAACTGGCCGAGAAAAAAGGTGGTGCTGAGAATCTTAATCCCAGGAACACGTTGGTGCTTGAAAGTGAATTCCCAGCACCACGTACAGTTTCGAATTGGCCGAGAAATATGGTGGTGCTGGGAATGTAACTCCCAGGAACATAGTGGTCCTGGAAATATAATTCTCAGGACCACGTCCATTTGCGAACTGGCCAAGAAATAAGGTGGTGCTGGGAATCTTAATCCCAGGAACACGGTGGTCCTGAAAATTTAATTCCCAGCACCACGTAGAAATCACATCACAAAATCATAAAGTTGAAGTGGTTGAAATATTTAACAAAGTATATATATTCCATAATTGTACAGATACTATACAGATTGCAAACACCTTTGCAGCTGACTAATGACTTTCTGAGCACCTTGGTGTAGTTACATATCTAAAACTCAGATAGTCTTACAACATATCCCACTATACAAAGACACCATAATTGCAAACAAAATTGTGAGTCACAGATTATTCTATTCCCACCACGAATCAAACTCCTCATATCCTGGTCTCAATCTTTTAAGGTACCCAAATAGTAGGCTCTCAATGTATCGTATTATAAAAATGCAAATCATAGCTATAAAAATTAAAAATTATTAGTCCAATGCTAGCTTATAAAATATGGTATTTACAAAGATTATTAGATGTCTTACGAAGAGCTTTATGCAGGACCACTGGACTCGATGCGGAAAAGTTTGCATTACAAATTTTTTCACCAGGCCAGATGCCGCTTATCATAATCTGAAAGTGCATCTTTTAAAGAATTCAACCCAGGACCGAAATAAATGCTATGAATCCTCCATACACAAACAGTTTATTTAGTAAATCTAATCTAATGCCTTCTTTCTTCAAATCGAGTAGTGTAAGCCTTCCGACGGACAAGGAGTAGTGGATGAACTCAAATTTCCAAGTCGGCCACTAGTAGGTGGCAAAGTGATCGAATCGGATTATTGGACAAAATATGTATCCGATTGGATTGCCCGGGTTTTAAAGTTTGCTCGAATGCTTGGGCATACATAATATTAAACATATCCCTGTATAAAAAAATCACAAAACACCGGCCGTAAAGTTTACAATTCCTTGCAAAAGGGCCAAAACTTACCGAATCCATTCACGTAAAATCGAGTTATAGTACGGCTTATCCACCTTGCCTTTGCTCCTAAGACTAAAAAATACGCGCTTATGCAATCCCCATGTGTCAAAACATTCCAATCAAATATTGTAAGGAAAGAGTCCATGTATAAGTTAATAGCATCGGCCTTCCACATCGTCCCGAGCATCACACACTACACAAGGAAAGGGTTATTAGCAAATCTCAAAACATAAGATGAAAGGTATATACAAAGAATATAAGATTGTCTTACTCTATTTTTTAGTTTCAATAAAGACTCGACGCTTGGATCCATCTTACCGATTTAATTCTTTATAAGCTTCTTTGTATACAAAATAAAAAAGCTGTTGAGTTTGAAATATTTTGTCTGAAAAATAGGATCGACAGATAACTTATGCTCACCTCCAATATCCTCTGCTTGACTCAGTGTTGGTTGTTTTTCCGTGGAGACTTGTGTCTTGATGTCGATATTTCGGGTTCACCCTTCTCGGCAATTGATTTCCCTTTTTTATCCTGGCCTGACTCCTGCTCAATGTTTGGCTCTGCAGGAGAGATATTAGGGTCTACTAAGGGATACTCAATAGCCTTGCTGGGGATAATTTGAGTTTCAACTCTCCTTCTTTTAGGGATGTTTGAAAACCATGCAGGAGGGAGGCTTCTAAGGCTAGGGGGTGATAGACCGTCAAGAGCCTTCTTCCTCACACAAACCTTCTGCCTAGTGTATCTAGAAGAAGACTGTTGGGTTTGTACAGCTTGTATAGGCTGTGATTGTAACCCCTCTACATTCCGGGATTGTAAATTGAGTTGAAGCTCCAGTATTAAACTGTCCTTTTCAGCGATTAATGCTTCTTTTTCAGCAATTATATCATCCCTTTCACTTATCTCGTTGTCATTCTTGTTCCTGACCTCCTCTAACTCTTGAAGAAGCTCCTGTATTATCTTTTCTTGTTGTTTGATGGTCGCTTCCTTAAGTAGGGAGGTGCTTTCAAAATCACACATTGCTTCAACTAGCTTGGTGCTTAGAGTAGATACAATTTGATTCTCTGGCATATACCGATGTGTCATTCCTCTCTTGCGTCGACCTGAGTTTCGGGTTGAGGAGTTGATGCAGAAAATCTAGGTGGGGAAGCGGTATGTACCAGATGCAGCTCTGACTGTGCTGGAATTAGATCGACAATTATTTTGTCAGGTACGAGACCATCTACCATCTTCTTAACGACCCTTACATTTGTGGAATTCCACCTCCATCTCAGCATTCTTGGCAAAGCATGAGGGACGTGTGGAGGTAGGATACACAAATGCTCACACATCCATACCTGGAATGACAAGATTAGTTGTTAATAGACAGATTTATCTATACTATTTGCGGAAGACATAAAATATATTCACTCACAGCCAATAAGTGTGCGAAACCCTTAAGCATTGGTCTCGTTGATCTACCTACGACGTCTGCTTTTGGTCGCAATGTGACTCCCATACCAATTGACTCCATTTGAGGAGCCATGTACGTATAAAGTGTTTCGCACCAATTGTACCTGCCTAAGTTATCAAAATCCTCTACACAATCTATAAGTGATCGCATAGCTATTCTAGGCTTACTGCTGGTGGTAGTAAAAAACACACAAGAGAAAAAATATAAAATAAACAACTGACAATAAAGTTTTGCAGATCCTAAATTATTTGGAGATCTGGAAGTCTTCAATAAATCCTCCAGATGCTTGTTAGAGCAATCAGCTTCCACGAAATATTGAATATATAGTTGTCCAGACGGAGCTTCATTATTCATAGGAACTTCGAGTCCATCATCTGGTAGACCAAGGATGAGGGAGACATCCGTCTTTGTGAAATGCAATTTCTTGTCTTGGAATATAAAATATTTCTCCGTGCAGTCCCAATTATCAAATATATTCTGAACGAGGGGTCTGACATGGGTAATATCTGGAATTTCCAAAACCCACGCAAAGGGGGAGCTACGAATAAGCGTTTCTTCTTCCACACTCGGCGGCACACTTGCAATAAATTTTTTAAACTGGAAAACGTTGCTTTTCCAGTTCATTCTCTTGGTTCTTCCTCGCATCAACGCACGAGTTCTTGCAGAAGTATCGCTTGATGATTCACCAGTTGAAGCCATCGTTAACTGAAAAAATTTCCCTAGGTTAACAACCAAATGCATTGTAATACAGCGATTTTAAACTGATAGATGAAATGGATTGAAACATGTGTGATGATACAAACAAACGCTACCTCTGCTTAAATGGTAAACCCTAAAACCCTAAACCCTATCAGGCCCGAGTTTAAACGAGATCGTGAACGGAAAAAGGCAAAAACCCTAGATAGATCGGAAGAAACGATAGCGACACAGAATTTAAGAAATCTACAAAACTTACTTAGGTCGAAAATCGCGTTGAGATGGTGTTGAGCTAGTGTTGAGATGTTTTAACTCGCACCGGGGAGGTTTAACTGACACGGGGGGGTTTTGACTGTCACGCCCGCCCTTTTCCGACCCAGAATCCGGAAGGGGCGGCGCGTGACGCGACCGTACATACATACATTACATACAATGGAAGACTTTATACATACTTCTTAATTCTTACAGCGGAAGACTTTAGACCTATTTTTTTTTTCTTTTAAAACATAAACATGCATTGACATATATATATACATATATATATACATATATATATATACTTCTTCTTTTTAACATAGAGTATGCTTCATAACATGTATAGATGCTTCTTCTTACTTCTTCTTTACTTCTTCTTATCAACATAGAGCATGCATCATATATATAGATACTTAGTGCTTAGTTCAGGTTCATAAACATCATCGTCATAAGGAGACATAAGTAAGGACATCCATAGACATCATCATCATAGGTAAACATATATATATAGACCTAACGGATCCTCTCCACCATGCCACTACCACATACATTTGGCCCCTCCTGCTGCTCCCTTTAGTTTATCCATCCCTTACCCTTATCTGCAGTACGAGGGAAAGATAAACTATAAGCACATAGGCTTAGTAAGATCCTGTCCTACTCACAAAAACCATACATCGACATTAATCATGTCATGTAACATTCATAACATATAAGCAATATAACATGTAACATACATAGCGTAATCAACTTAACGTGTGGCATAAGTAACGTGAGTAAACATAACATGTATCATCCATAACATGGCAGCATAACATGTATCAACTATAACATAGCAGCATATCATGTAAATATATGACTTAATTAAACATAACATATAACATACGTAACATAGCAAATCATCATAACATACAACATATATGTATGACATATCAAACCTATCATACATCATATGTAACATAGTGGCATAAACATGGCATATCAAACATAACATACATCATATGTAACATGGTGGCATAAACATGACATATCAAACATAACATACTTCATATGTAACATATCAACATAGCATGTAACATAACAATCTAATCAGGTAACATATGCAGGACGCTTTTGAAAACATATATTATAGGTACGTAAACATAAATCTCAACATATTTGGGCCCGACATTGTACCACTTCTTCATTATCATAGTGCGCATCCCTAAATAGGCCCGAGGTAGCAAGTCTCGAACCTAATAGGTTACTAGGCCCGATCTTAGTCCGTCGACCTAGGGCAATCGTCATAGCGTAGAAGCTCATCCTAGGCCCGAGTCTTACTTCATCGACCTAAGGCATCTTGGAGCCCATCCCGTACTAGGCCCGAGTCTTATTCCATCGACCTAGGGGCAATCATACATAGAAGCCCATCCTAGGCCCGAGTCTTATTCCATCGACCTAGGGCATCTTAGGAGCCCATCCCTTCTTGGACCTTGTCAGGGTCTTGGTACAAGCCATGCAGAAGGTAAAATACTTATATGCTTATTTTTATAACATAGCTTATTTCATTTTGCAAATATAGCATACTTCATTTCATAACACATCATGCTTCCCCTTCATGAACATATCATCTTTCATTTCGTAAACATACCATTCTTCATTTCATAACATATCATTCTTCATTTCATCATCATGTCATATTCATGTCGTGAACATATCGTTTTGTTTCATTTCATAATCTTATCTTTTTCCATTTCATAACATATTTTAAACATCGCATACACATAGACATGGCATAAGGCATGGCATGCATTTTCCCAACCTAAAACACATGTTAGCCTATTCATTTAACTTAACAACAACTTCATATGCACATAAGACTTGAATTAACCTAAGGCATGTTATCTTCATCTAGCATTAATTAATATCACAAGTCAACATGCATTCACCCAACATAAAACACATGTTAGTCTATTCATTTAACTTAACAACAACTTCATATGCACATAAGACTTGAATTAACCTAAGACATGTTATCTTCATCTAGCATTAATTAATATCACAAGTCAACATGCATTCACCCAACATAAAACACATGTTAGCATATTCATTTAACTTAACAACAACTTCATATGCACATAAGACTTGAATTAACCTAAGGCATGTTATCTTCATCTAGCATTAATTAATATCACAAGTCAACATGCATTCACCCAACATAAAACACATGTTAGCCTATTCATTTAACTTAACAACAACTTCATATGCACATAAGACTTGAATTAAACTTCATCTAATCCCCAAAAATGCATGATGGCCAAATGGTCCATAGGGGTTTCTAGGGTTATCCTTCATCCTAATTCATTTAACACAACCACAACTTCATTTGCACATAGAACATGAATTAGACTTCATTTAATCACCCAAAATTCATGGTGGCCGAATGATCCATAGGGTTTTCTAGTGTTATCCTTTAACCTAATTCATTTAACATAACAACAACTTCATTTGCATATAGAACATGGATTAAAATTTCATTTAGTCACCCAAAACATAGGTTGGCCGAATGGTCCATGTAGGGTTTTTAGGGTTAACCTTTAACCTAATTCATTTAACATAACAACAACATCATAATCCCACAAAAACATGGATTAAACTTCATTGAATCATCAAGGTCTAGGGGTGGCCGAATGGTCCATGTAGGTCTTTAGGGTTAGGTTAACCTTTAACCTAATTCATTTAGCATAACAACAACATCATAATCCTACAAAACCATGGATTAAACTTCATTGAATCATCAAGATCTAGGGGTGGCCGAATGGTCCATGTAGGTCTTTAGGGTTAACCTTTAACCTAATCCATTTTAAATCCTAGCATCATCATATAGTTACAAAAAAAACATAGCATGGAACTCATTGAAACCTAAAATCATGGCTTGGCCGAATAGGCTTTAGTGGCTATTAGGGTTAGCTTTTAACCTAATCCCTTTTTCCATGTTAACATCATCATCTACTTCCTAAACATAGCATACAACTTCATTGATAAACTAAAACATAGCTTGGCCGGATATAACATATAGATTTCTTTTACAAACATCAATCGAAGCTACTCGTATGCAGGTGAGGGATACTTACATCCTTCGCTTTGCTTGTAGTGTGAAGATAACCTAAGGAACACAAAACCTAGCCCTAGCTTCTTGCTTGGATGAGTTTCGGCCAAGGGGTGGAAATGGAGAGGGAGAGCTTTAGGATTTCGGTGAGAAGAAGAAGAGAAGAGGAGAAAGTGAAGTTGCTCACTCATGCCTCCTCATCCCCCCCTATTTATTCACCTAAAAAGTCCCTTAATCTCCCTTACACTTAACCATAATCTCCCTTATTCCTCTAATGATATAATCCTATTGGGCTTCTGGTTAGTGGGTTCATCTATAGGGCTTGGCTATCTCTAGAGGTTTGGGGTTCAATTCCTAGGCCTTGCACCCCTTTTTGACTTATTTTCTTTTATTTTTGAAAATGCCCACATAAAGCCCATTATCATCAAGCCAAAAAATCTTGTAAAATTGCTGGGAATTTTACGGGCGTTATAATCCTTCATACTTTTTAAAAGTTTCGTCCTCGAAACTTAGAACAATTGCGGGTACTTCTGCTTCATGTCCTCCTCGCGTTCCCAGGTAGCTTCCTCGTACCGTTGATTCTGCCACAAGACCTTTACTAAGGGCACCTCTTTGTTCCTTAGCCTCTTGATTTCTCGGTCTAGTATCTGGATAGGCCGACTTTCAATACTCAGGTCCTCTTGAATTTGTACTGTTTGTGGCTCGATCACTTGGTCCGTACTGGAAATGCATTTCTTGAGCACAGAGACATGGAACATGTTGTGAATAGCCGACATCTCTTGAGGCAGCTCTAGCTTGTAAGCTACCTTGCCAATCCTCTGCAATATCGGATACGGTCCCACGTAGCGTGGACTCAGTTTACCCTTCCTTCCGAATCTCATCACTCCCTTTAGCCACTTTGAGAATACTAGGTCCCGACTTGAATTCTAGCGGTCTCGCCGCGTATCCGCATAGCTCTTTTGCCGGCTCTGGCGGTTTCAATTCTCGGCGGATGTTCCGTATAGCTCGGGTGGTGTAAATCGATGAAATCCGTGAGTCTCATCCTCTTCTTTTCACCACCCTCGTACCCGCATATGGGAGATCTACATTTCCTCCGTATAGAGCCTCGTAGGGTGCCATTCCGATAGTAGCTTGGTAGCTATTATTGTAGCTGCCAAACATAAGTATCGGCACCGACTACCTTTGAAATCGAGCGCGGGCTCGTAACATATCCTCGATGCTTGATTTACTCTTTGATGCATCAGTCGATGCGGGGATGGAAGCGATCTTGAACAATAACCGTGCCTAGGGCCTTACGACACATTCGAAATGGGAAATAAGCGACCATCTCATCGAAATGATGGTCTTAGGAATTTCATGTAGTCGATAATTTCCTAGCATATAAGCAGGCGATTGCTCCGTCGAATAGGTCATCTTGATTGCTAAGAAATGGGCGAACTTCGTCAATCTGTCCACAATTACCCATATAGCATCATAACCGTTTGTCGCCTTGGGCAATCCTGAGATGAAATCCATAGAAATGTCCTCCTATTTCCATTCGGAATGCGGATCATGCAGTGTTCCTCCAGTCTCGTGTTGCCTTAACCCTCTGGCGGTCGGCACATACTGAGCCACATCTCTTTTCATTCCGAACCACCAGAACTTTCGTTTTAGGTCTTGGTACATCTTGGTGGTTCCAGGATGCATCGCATAAGGAGTTCCGTGAGCTTCCTCAAATATCTCCTTCCGTAATTCTGGATCGTCGGGAATACACAAGCGATCCCTGAGGTAGAGTACTCCACTATCAGAGATCCGAAACCCATCGTCCTTTCCTTCTAAGACCTCTTGCTTGATCCTCTGAAGGCTTGGGTCACGGGCTTGCTTTTCCAGTATATCATCGAACAGCGTCGGTGTTATCGTCATGGTCGAGAGCTGTCCGGAGATGATTTCAACCCCGTAACGCATAATCTCTTTTTCTAAGGGCTGAGATAACACTAATAGAGACATCAAGGTGGCGCAGGACTTCCTGCTGAGTGCATCAGCCACCTTGTTAGCTTTCCCCGGATGGTAGAGAATCTCGCAGTCATAATCCTTGACGAGCTCGAGCCATCTGCGCTGTCTCATGTTCAGGTTCTTCTGTGTGAAGAAATATTTCAAACTCTGGTGGTCTGTATAGATCCTACACTGAGCTCCATAGAGATAATGCCTCCATGTTTGGAGAGAAAAGACCATGGCCGCTAGCTCTAAATCGTGGGTGGGATAATTCTTTTCGTGTTCCTTGAGTTGCCTAGAGGCGTAGGCAATGACCTTGCCATTCTGCATAAGTACAGCTCCGAGTCCCAACTTGGAAGCGTCACTGTACATGTCAAAGCCTTCATTACTGTCCGGAAGAGCAAGGATTGGGCGTGGTCGATCTCCTTTTTAATTCAGTGAAACTCCTCTCATGCGTCCGTCCACTCATATTTCTTGTTCTTTACATTGAGGATGTCATAGGCGGCAATCTGAAGAAGTTCTCTACAAACTTCGGTAGTAGCTTGCTAGCCCAAGAAAGCTTACGATTTGTTGGCATTCTTTGGTCGGTTCGATTACTCACGGCTTCAATCTTTATTGGGTCTACCATCACTCCGTGCTTGGATATCACGTGACCCAAAATGATACTTGTTCAAGCGAGAACTCGCATTTGGAGAACTTTGCGAATAGTTTGTTTTCGAAGAATCTGCAATACCACATTCAAGTGTTCTGCGTGCTCCTCGGGGTTCTCGAATATATTAGTATGTCGCCTATGAAGACGATCACAAACTTGTCGAGAATGCCGAGAATACCCGATTCATCAAATCCATGAGCAGGCGGTGCATTCGTCACTCAAGGGCATAACTACGAACTCGTAATGTCCATACCTTGTCAGGAAGGCCGTCTTTGGTATATCATCGGTTTTACTTTTTACTTGATGATAGCCGGACCTCAGTCAATCTTAGAAGACGGCGGCACCTTTTAGTTGGTCGAGCAGTCATCAATCCGATAAGGATACTGCGGTTCTTGATCGTCACATTGTTCTAGCTCGGTAGTCTATGCATTCGCATAGACCCATCTTTCTTCTTCACCAACGACCTTTGGAGCTCCCCATGGAGAGCGACTTGGCGAATAAGTCCCTTGTCGAGTAACTCTGTAGCTATCCACGAAGTTCCTTTAATTCACGGCCATACGGTAAGGTGCTTTAGAGATCGGATTAGTACCAGGAATCAACTCGATCTCAAATTCAACTTCTCTATCTGGGGCTAACCCTGGTAGTTCATCTAGGAATACCTCTGGGTAGTTGCATACAACTCTGACATTCTCTAGCTTCTGATCCTCATCTTGACTTGTATCAACTACGTGTGCGAAACCCGATTGCACCCTCTTGTCTAACATCTTACGTGCCTGTAGGGCTGATAAAATCTTATTGACTCTTCTCCTTGGTTCTCCAATAAATTCGAACTTAGGTTCCGCCTCCGGCTGGAATACCACTTTCCTTTTTCGGCACTCGATCGAAGCACCGTACTTGCTTAAGAAATCCATGCCCAATATAATGTCATAATCCTGCATGTCGAGCACTGCTCGGATCGCGATGAGTTCTCTGCGCAATTACGATGGGTGCGTCTCGCGACATATAGTGGAGGGCATTACTTCTCTAGAGGCGAGTGGTTAAGAACTTGTGATCTAGAGCTTGTGGTGGTATGTCTATCTTTCCGATAAAGTGTGTAGAAACAAGCGAATGTGTTGCCCGATGTCAAATAATGCGTAGCATCTTGTGACAAAATAAATATCGACTGTGACAAGCTGTAGGCGTTTGCCACATCTTCTTGGGTGAGAGAGAATACCTAGCATCTGTCATGGTGGTGGGGCTTCTAGTCTCCCTTGGTGGATTAGGGTTCCTTCGATTGCGGCTGCATCGATGTAGCTGTGGAGAGCACTCTGGGTGGGCATACTGGTGAGAGGTGTCTGAACTGGATAGGACAGTCCTTGATTCTAGGCCCTATCCGTCCACAGTTGTAACATCGATTTGTGCCTTGGTAGCATACTCCAGGATGTATCTTCCGCGAGTAGCACGAGAGGATCTGAGTAGCTTGCTCACTGGACCTCCTTTAGGATTCTCCCATTGTCTTCTCTTGCCAGTGGGGTTCCCTTTCCAAGCACTCTGGTTCCTCTGACCTCCTGACTGGGCCTGACCCCTGCCTTCACTCAGTGCTTTCTTTTGCTGATTAATGTTGTTCAGGTAATGCTCGGTAATCAAGGCACTACTGAACAGCTCCTCTGCGGTCTGCGGTCTATGAACTCCGCCGGCCACATTCAGAGCTATTTCTGGTCGGAGCATCTTCAGCATGAGTCTGACCCTTTCTCTTTCCGTGCTGACCAACTCTGGGCACAGACGTGCGAGTCGGTTGAATCTCTTCACGGCTTCGCTGACCGATAGGTCACCTTGTCGGAACCCAGTGAACTCGTCGTAATGCTTGTTGGTCACCCTCATGTGGAAGAATTCTTCGAAGAACTCTTACTAGTGCATCTTTAAACTCTTGTCGAGAGGAAAAAACTTGTCCAGTGAAAAATTCATTTGGATCTGATGAACCGACATCTGCCAATAGTCTTATTTGTGGATTTAAAACATAGGGATCATCAGCAATTGGGAACACTTCCTCTAAGTCACTGTACTGATCTGGATTTAACTCACCTTCTTCATGTTGGATATCATCAGCGAAGAATTCTTCCGAAGAATTTGTATATTCTAACTCTTCTATCCCATGTATATCACTTACCTCCTCTTCACTCCAAGTTTGTTTAAAATATTCATGATCTACTGTGGTAGCAGTGACAAACTTTTCTTCGAGTATGGAAGAAGCGTCTCTATTTATATCAAGGTGTTGATCACTGGTAATTCTATTGCCCACATCAGTAAACTGAGATGAAGATGGAATATTACTTGGGCACAGATTTATGGAATCTTGATCATCTAACTCTCTATCCTTCAAATTTGATTCAATTGTTTCCAAAAATGTTAACACTTCATCAGGAAGGGGGTCGTCCCTGCAAATGTTTTTAAAATCAACACTGTTATATGTAGTGTGCTATGAAAGTAGGTTGAATTTTTTTAACTAGGCTTTAGAAGTCTGAAGATAAGTGGAGGATGAGAGTTTATGGTTAGGTTTCCCAATTATGCACTTAACTAATTATAACATTTGATGTTGATAGATAGGGCCATTAATGGGTTTTTACCGAAACCCATTGATGGACCTTTCAATGTTGAAATTATGAACGGTTTATATGGAATGGAAGAGGAAGACATTTACCGGGTTTATGCGTAGAGGGATACTTAGTTCCCACACTCCCTCTGAGCGATTATGGGTGCGTGCCAATTGGCGCGACATATAATTCACACTCGTCTGAATGTTAGCACAGAGCATTAATTTTCATAACTACTGTTTGGAAGCATAAGGAAAGGTGGAGAATGATAGTATAGGTCACGCTTGGACTCGACCCGCCTAGACGACTTTATTTATTTCCAATATAAATTGACAGCACTACTCTTTTTCTTAGCCAGGTTCCCTCTCCATGGTGTTGGAAATTTATATCCCAGGCCGCGGTGGTCTTTGGGATATAAATTTCAGACCACCATTTATCTCGACAGTTCCATCTCTCTAGTCTTTGGGATTTTTAAAGCCTTGAGAACCACTGTATTCTTTGGGGTTTTAGTTCGGCACCACCAATGATTATGGCAAATTTTATGTAAATGGTCTTTGGAAATTTCATTCCCACACCATGGTGTGTCTTTGGGGTTTTAATCCCATTACCACAGTGGTCTTTGGGATATAAATTCCCAGCACCACTATTTATCTGGACTAGTTCCATCTCCCTGGTGCTGGGATATTTAAACGCAGAACCACTGTGTTGCTGGGGTTTTAGTTCCCAGCACCACCAACAATTCTGGCAATTTATATATACATGGTGCTGGAAATTACATTCCCAGCATCTTTGTGTTGCTGGGGGTTTTAATCCCATTACCACGGTGGTGCTGGGATATAAATTCCCAGCACCACCATTTATCTGGACTAGTTCCATCTCCCTGGTGCTGGGATATTTAAACGCAGAACCACTGTGTTGCTGGGGTTTTAGTTCGGCACCAACAATTCCGGCAACTTATATGTACATGGTGCTGGAAATTACATTCCCAGCACCATGGTGTTGCTGGGGGTTTTAATCCCATTACCACAGTGGTGCTGGGATATAAATTCCCAGCACCACCATTTATCTCGACCAGTCCAATGCCAATGGTGTTGGGAGTCTTATTCGCAGGACCATAGTGTTGCTAAGGTTTCTAATCCCAGCATCACCCTTAATGTCGACCACTTATATCTCCCTGGTCTAGTGAATTAGATTCCCAGCACCAAGGTGTTGCTGGGAGTTTGAATCTCATTACCATCGTGGTGCTGGAATATAAATTACCAGCACCACAATTTATCTCGACAAGTTCATTCCCCATGGTGCTGGGAGTATTAAACTCAGCACCACGGTGGTGACGAGATTTAAATTCCCAGCACCATATTTTATCCCGAATTTGTTAAACCTTAATGGTATTGAGAATTTGAAGCTCAGCGCCACGATGTTACTGAGATTTAAATTCCCAGCATCACTTTTTATCCAGACCAGCGAGCTGGGAATTTCATTGCCAGCACCACCTACTCTCCCATGGTGCTGGGATTTTAAATTTTAGGGATACGGTGGTGCTGAGAATTTCATTGCCAACACCACCTACTCTCTCAGACATATTGAATCTCCTAGTGTCGGAAATATCAATCAGGAAACTTCAGTAATCGTGGAATTTAATTGGAAGCATCACCTTTTAAGTTAGGTGGCATTTGTTTAGGTGGGGACAAAACTCGGTTATGAATCTCCTGCATCGCAATTATGGGTGCATTGGTCTACTTTGGTATGATATGCCTACATCGTATTTATGGGTGTGTGGCAAACTTGGTTATACAACCACCTACAATGCATTTATTAACCTCATAGCAGTCTCAAGAATAAAAACACATATATACATGATAATACTATGTGAAGCGGCTGATGAGTGAGCTGCGCTAACTTCTGGATTAACTGCTGATAAATTCGTGTGAGCAGTGATGTCGTTGATAACTACTAGGATTTCATCAAAAATGGTGTTGCTCAGTTGGTTTGCGGAGGAAAGCTGCGTGTGGTGCTCATCAACAGCATGGGGCTGGCGCTCCCACGTGGCTAGAAGAGACGTTTGGATGACTCGGGATTTCCAGATGTGCCTCGGATGGATGCAAACCTCTCTCTGCATTAAATTCCAAAGTTGTTTGGCATGAGGGGTATTTTGGGAATTACGCGCGCGATTTGGTCATTATGAAACTATAGTGCGCGTTTTGGACAAATCCGAACTTCGGCTGCTGTGTTTGGTAAATTGCCGAAGAAAATACAAAAAAAAACAATTATTTTTGTTAGAAATATCAAATAAATAACATAGTCATAGAACTTTGGTTAAGTTATTCTAATTTTTCTTCTTCTTTTTCACTTTTAGATTTTTTTTTAAATTCCTCTTAAAATTGGACCTCAGTGGGCCTCCTTAACAAACTTTGACCCAACTCAAATAAACTTGAACCTCTATGGACCTCCTTCATAAGTTTTTTTTTTTCAAAAAAAAAAAAGTCTCTTAATTATTGATGGTACTTGAATCCTCCAATGGTATTCTTGAACTCTTCTTCATCATCGAACACTATCAGTTCACCTAAGCACTGATCTTTTCGACCACTCTAGTTCCATCGAGCATCTATAGCATTCTTGAGTATAGATATTTTTGACAGTTCACCTAAGCGCTGATTTTTTCGACCACTCTAGTTCCATCGAGCATCCATGACATTCTTGAGTATAAATATTTTTAGCACGGATTTTCTCATATACTATAGTTATGTTGCATTCTTAAGTAATGATTTTCCTTAGCACCCCAATTTTATCGAGCACACACATTGGTATTTTCGGGCACTATAGTTCTGATGCAATCATAATTAGTAATGGTTTCCCCAAGCACTCCAGTTTCATCGAGCACCCATGACATTCTTGAGCATTGATATCTTCGGACACTGCAATTTTGTTGTATTAATAAGTAATGGTTTTTCCGAACACTCTAGTTTCGTCGAGCGCCCATGATATTCCTGAGCACTGATATTCTTAAGCATTAAAATTCCCAAACACTGGTATTCTCGAACACTCCAATTCTATTTCATTCCTAAGTAATGATTTTCCTAAGCACTCTAGTTTCATTGAGCACCCATGACATTCTTTAATATTGATATTCCCAAACATTAGTATTCTCAGGCACACTATATTTTCATTGTATTTTTAAGTAATGGCTTTCTCAAGCACTTTAGTATGTCAGATACCCATGACATTCCTAAGCATTGATATTCTTGAGCACTAGTATTTTGGGGCACTACAGTTTTATTGCATTCCTAAGTAATGATATTCTCAAGCGCTATAATTTCATCGACTAGTTAGTATTCCTGAGTAATAATCCTTAGGCACTACAGTTCAACTGCATATGCACTCTCGAACAGAGTTAGAAGTAGCCCATCTCAAGTATCCAGAGCGATTAGCAAGGCTGAGTCATCTTCCTCCCTTCATGGATATCACTGTCTCCAAGACGTCAAACAAAAGAGACCGTGTGTATAACATATTGAGATTCTTTATAGCATTTATCCCTCAATATCTTTAATGGTTGTTCTTTAACATTCTGACAAAGAGTATTGATGTCAAAAAAACTTGGGCGACAAAGTGGTTCTGATATATTATATAAGGTACAAGAATCTTCTCTTAGTCTTTTTAGACTTTGGATGCAGAAGATGGAAGAGATTGAATGAATAGATGAGAGAACTTGAGTTTTTGTTGAGTGATTTCTATCATCTAGAGGGTCCTATTTATACAAGGTGAAGAGGTGAGGTATAATTTGGTGATTGATTACATCCTTTGGTCAGGATGCATCTGGGTCGTTCGATCTCGAAGGTTGTAACCCTTCAGATAGACCCTTGATCTCCGCTGCAGATCTGGATGCAGCGATCAACTCGATCAACGCTCCAAATCAACCTTCATCACTAACGATCAGATCGCAACTCATTGCGATCAACGCTCCAGATCGCGTCACTTGTGATTCATCATCCCTTTTCGATCAAACAATTATCATATGCTGCTTGCACAGTTAGCATCCCAATCATCTTTCTCTGCCTCAACCGAGTGTCACATAGGCATGACTCATCACCTGAGTGTCATGTCATCTGGAGTATAAATTTAAGCTCCTCAGTGCTTCTCGCGACGATGTGAAGAGCAAAGTGCGCCAACGAAGCACCCATTACGTACGTTGCGGGCCGCGGGCTCACAAGTGCGAGCACCTACTCGTCCGTTAGAAGAGAGTATATGTACTTTTTGTGTTAACTTCATTAACACAACAACACATATAAGAAAGTAAATCCCCTTTGAAATTTTCGATGTGAGACTATTCCTCATCTACTACTTCCTTTTATAATATTAATTTGCAACTAATGATATTTTGGGTTAATTTTAAACAATTAATTTCTCATTCACCCATAATCGATTTTGAAGAAATTAATAGTCTAGATTCATCTACGCGGAATATAGATTTTGATTTTGAAATTAATCCATATTTTCATCGATTGATGACACCTCGATTTTTTTTACAAAATCGTCTTGATCATATCCAATATCCAACAATTTAAACATCGGAATCCATCTTTAACATTTCATTTACTCATAGATAGATCTTGAGTTACCCTAGTTAAAGTCAATACACTTCGTTATTCAAAAGAAAGCACCATCAAAAATAATAATACACTCCTGTAGTCCTCACGAGGATGACGTGGTAGCTAATGCATGGTGGTATTTGTAGAATTGACATGGGTTAATTTAGGAGGAGATCTAAATTTTTTTTCTAGATTCAGATGATCTCATATATCTTGGTCATCACGTCAAGACTCATAGGATTTTTTATAATTTATCTCCCTCACAATGATCGTGGAACAAATCGATGAAAATCGATAGATTGACGGATTCAATTTTTTTTTTTTTTTTTGCAGAATAATATATTCCTGTGAGTTTTATTTTCTAATAGACAGACCCTGGAATTCGAGACTAAAAAAAGGTAGAAAATAATACAAATAAATAATAACAATAATGCAGCACTTCTCTCCTAGATTCTCATGTTGGTTAAATCTAGCAAAAGTCAATTCCTCGATTAGAAACTAATGAAAGCCAAAAGAACTTTCAAGTTCCATTTCCCTCTGTCTTCCTCCTTGTGTGAGTAAACCCAATCAAAGCCACCTCAGTCTTCATAAGAATCATACAAAAGTCTAAATCTTCGAAAGGTGGGATTAGACTGGTTTCTTTGTCATTTACCAAACTTCCAACCCTTCTTCAACAATTTGTGCCTTTTTCTTTTCTTCTTTTTATTCGATTTCGATTTGAAAGGTCAATCTTTGTTCGACTTTAAGAAATAAGATGATTGATGTGCAAAAGAAATCATTGTGTAAGAGACGATCGACTTTGCTTAAGAGCTATGGTGCGGTCGCATATTCAATTCGATTTTTAAATATTTATGATTTAATTTTAGTAATAATATATTTATAAAATTATCGCATGATTGCAAGCATCGAGTGGACTGATCTGATCGCTCTTAATTTTAAAATGTTTGAATTCACTTAAGTATTTTTTATAATTATATTATTAGATGGGCCCCAGACGATGATGCAAAGTAACAAGGTAAGGAATGAGAGAAGAGTTCCGATCGACTTAAATTTATATTCAATTTAAAATCGATTAGATCTACTAAAAATAATTTCAGAATTTATTATTACTTGATTAAAAAAATATTAATAGCGGCATTTTTTATGAAATTGAAACGTAGAAAGAACCAGAGACGGTGACGGTGCACTTTTTGGTGAAATGGAAAGTACGGGAAGCCTCGTGGTCAATTTTTTACCTGCGGGACTGCAGGATCAACTACCTCCGCCGGAACACGCGACAGGATTATGTCAACGTGGCGACCACTGGTAGGTCGTTGAGGATCTTCTCCTGTTCTTGCCTTGGTGGGTTGGTGAATCGGGTCCGCTTCACGCGTTTGCCCGTTTCGGTGCAACTTCCCAACCCAAGGCCTTAGTACAAATTCTGCCGGTGGAAGTCGCTCGTCGTTCCAAGTCGTCGCGCGTAATCTTTTCCGCTCCCCGCCGAAGAAATTGCGCTACAATTTCGATCGATATTTTTACTATTTAAATCAGGTTCTCTATCTCGAAACTGAAGGAGAAGTGGTAGATTTCTCAAGGTTTCTGTCGCGGAGATGAGGAAGCAGAATGTGATAGTGACGGAAGAGCTCGCTCTCGGCGGAGTGATAGCTGCCGGCGGCGAGCCCGCCTTTCTTGGCGGGATCGTCTTCAACTGCAAGATCTCCAGTCAACTAGAAATCGGAAACGGTGGTGGTCCAGGCGGTTTCGGGAGGACCAACCGGTGGGTTGAGTCGCTGCGCGCCTCCTCCCCCACCCGCGCCAAGGCCGCCGGCACCGCCATCTCAACCTCCTTCGCCACCGCCAGCGACGAGGAGTACAACAACTGGGAGGTGTTTCATCATCCTCCACGCTAAAAAATCGATTTTTTTTAACAGCTTAAAAAAATGGATTATTATTATTTATTTTGTAATGTCTCTCCGGAGCCATCCGGTTAACGTTGCTGATCTCGGCGGCGCAGAGGCAGCACCCTTCCGCTCTGAGAAACTTCGGCGACATCGTTGCGGACTCGAAGGGGAAGCGCGTCGTGATGTTCCTCGACTACGATGGCACTCTCTCTCCGATCGTCGACGACCCCGACCGCGCGTTCATGTCCGACGCCGTACGTCGCCACCGCCGCCCTCTCCCTTATCCTCTGCTTTTACTCTGTTTCATTCCCACGTCAAAATACTCTGTTTTTTTCTTTTTCATTTTACAGATGCGAGAAGCCGTGAGAGACGTCGCGAGGCATTTCCCAACCGCGATCGTGAGCGGAAGACGCCGCGATAAGGTCCCTTAATTTCATTAAATTCATTCGATATGGTTCATCGAGCTAAATCGCAATGATATTTCGACAGGTGTTTAACTTCGTCCAATTGAGGGAGCTGTACTACGCTGGGAGCCATGGCTTGGACATCAAAGGCCCCAGCAAAGGCACAAAGCGGGCAAGATCTGAGGTCTCTGTCGTCTTCCATCTCTCTCACATCCACATCTTCTACTTCTTTCTACCTACTGATCTATCACCGCATGGATTTGATCGTTGCAGAACAAAGCTGTGCTCTTTCAACCAGCAAGCCAATTCCTTCCCGTGATTCATGAGGTCTACGAAAAGTTGGTGGAGAAAACAAGTTCGATCCCAGGATCAAGGATCGAAAACAACACGTTCACTCTTTCAGTTCACTTCCGGTGCATCGACGAGAAGGTGCAGAACAGCATCTCTTAATTACCGCTAGCTCTTCTCTGTTTTCTTCCCAAGAACAACAACTGATTCTCTTCCAACACGATCGATCTATGCATGACAGAAATGGAACTCACTAGCTGAGCAAGTCGCGTCCGTGCTCAAGGATTACCCTCAACTCATTCTCACAGTCGGAAGAAAGGTAGCTCATTCAATCTTCTTCTCCTTCTCCTGAAAATAATTCACATATAAAACAAAAATTAAGATCATCGATCGAATTCAGGTACTGGAGATCCGGCCAACTATCAAGTGGGACAAAGGGAAAGCTCTCGAGTTCTTATTGGAGTCTCTCGGTACGTTCCAAATCCACCACAGCTTTAACATATCGTCGTCAACCTTTTGATTGCCTGTTCATCCCGAATCGTTCTGATTTCCAGGATTCGCCGACTGTAGCAATGTGTTTCCGGTTTACATCGGAGATGATAACACTGATGAAGATGCTTTCAGGGTATTCATTTATTTGTCGAACATAATTTCGATCTAATAAAACATGGTAAATATTCAATCTACATAAATGCTTCAGGTTTTGCATGAAAGAGGACAGGGCGTAGGAATCCTTGTTTCCAAGGTTCCGAAGAAGACGAAAGCATCGTTTTCTCTGAGGGACCCAAATGAGGTGAGCAATGATTGATTTATTTTATTAAAATTTTAAATTAAACTAAATTGTTTGTTTTTATTGTTCTAGGTTATGGAATTTTTGCACCGCCTCGTGGAATAATTCTGAGATTTAAGGAATTTTTAGAGCTCGAGAAAAATCGAGATGAGTTGGTATTTGTCGGCGAGGACTAATGTAATAACTTTGAGAATATATATATATATATATATATATATATATATATATCTCCCAAAATCTTGTTCATGCAAGTTGTCGGTTACTTTTTCCTTTTTTAAAAAAAAGTTTTCTTCGACAAATATGGATTTCAATTTTAGCTTTACGAGTCTTTATAATAAAATTTGTGAAAAGAGACATTTATGATGTATAATTAGTTTAGGATTAATATTTTAGGGGGAATATATATATATGATTTTAAATATTTTTTATTTTATTTTTTCTCATAGTGAAAAAGATTAATTTGTTAGGCCATAAAAGGGAAAGATATTAAAAGGTAAATTGGAAAGTATTAAAATATTATAAATTTACTAGGGATTGAATCATAAATATTTAAAATAAATACGAAGACTTTTATGTAGTGTGGTGCAATAGTAAAATATTTAAAAAAACAAACAAAATAAAAAAAAAGTTCTATTTTCATTAAAAATAAAATTTGAAAATTAATCTTTGGATACGCATTAGTCATGTTTTAAATTTACTTATAGACGAATAAAGAGGAAAGATTACTTAGAGGACCGGAAAAGATAAATCAAAAATTTAAATAGCAAATATAAAAGAAAAAGATCAATCGATAGTTTAGAGTCGTGTTCTCTTCGAAAATTAATTCCTATATCGATTAAAAGTTAATCTTTTACATTTATCGTCTATTGGACTAAAAAAAAATTATTAAAGCATCCACTGGAAAGTGGAAAGCTCCCCTTCTTCGTGTGCGTCATTTTCAGGGTCCATTGGGACATGCCTATCGAGCCGCTTTGCCACTCACTTCGTGCGTGGAAAGGCCACTAGCCAATTACACTCCACCCAACGAAAAGCTTAAGGCGAGGAGGGCATGACATCTCGAATTATTGATCTATCGACAGCTAATTAATTATCCGTGATCTAATGCGTTTTAAGGCTTAATTAATCTGGGGAAAGATGCTTGTCTTCATAGTTAAGACATGTCGGCCTTGGCGGCTACAGCTGCCCTGCTGGTGCTGGTGCTGGTGCTGGATTTAAAAGGGAGAGAGCTCGATGTGTCGCATTGGAAGCCACATGAGAAAACACATGCAGGCAGTGGTCCAAAGCTACGTGCATGGCACTGCACGGAACTGCGCTGAGCTGATGGATTTGTATATGCGAGATAATTGCTTATAATTAAAACCATGCATTGTGGGTTTGCTAGGAATCAAACTTATAATTAGTCGCTTTGCTCAGTGATGGGGTATAGATCAGGAATTAAGTATTTCGATGCGATCGAGTTGGTTTAATGTTTAATGTCGTATATATGGATATATATGATTCACATGCATAGAACCATCTCATGCTTGATTAAGCCTACACAAATTTAAAAAAGAAGAAGAAGAAAAAAAAGGCTGATAAAGATGCATGTGACTTAGAGACCCAATTCGTTTAAGTTTGCTTTCGATGGATGAGACTCCATTCATGTACTTACGACGAGTAGGGTTGTTCAGGAGTTTTGTTAAATTGAAAAAGAACGATGAAATTGAAAGTTTAGTTTGAAAACTTAAATTTAAAATATATATAGGATAAATATATCCTGCGCGCAGGGTCAATGTGCGACCCTGCGTGCATTGCTTTGATGAACAGTGTTTTAATTGTTCATCATGCTTTGATGAACAGTGAAAACAATGTTCATCAAAGCAATGCGAGAGCGAGAAATCTTTTGCTGCGCGATTGAAATATCCGCGATCGTCCGCGACATGCCGAGCCACTGTCGTTCCCGCCATCGTCGCCGCGCCGTCCGTCACCTCCATTTGCTCGACTGGCGCGATCGGCCTTGGTCGTCGGCGGTCCGGAGGGCTCGAGCGCCTCCGGCCGGCCGATTCGCCGGAATCCGATGGTCGCGATCGACAATTTGACGGCGCCGCATCGGCCGCCAATTTGGTTGGAATCCGGCCCGACGCTGGCGTGGCCAATGCTTTACGCGCGATTCGCCGATCCGGCCCGATCGCGGCGCGTGGCGATAGCCACAATCGCCGGCCGCGATTCGGGAATCCGACCCTATCGTGGCCGACAGTGGCCGCCAAATTGTCGGTCGCGAATTCATCGGATTCCGGCCGAATCGCGGCGCGTAAGCGATCGCCGTATGTCGATCGTGGTCGTCGGTTCGGCCGAATCGTAGCCGGAATCCGTGACCTAGGCGTCGATCACGCGTATATATATATATATATATATATATATATATATATATATATATATATATATATATTAGTTTTTTTTTTCATTCTTTCTGTTCGATTATAAAATAAAAATAATTAATTTATCGAAATAGAGTTAATCGATCGATTGATATGTCATATTAATGGATTGATTTTTTATATATAATCATTTGGTCTCCTCAAATTATAATTTTAAAACCGTAAATTTAAGATTCTATTTCGACTTCTTAACGCTCCATCTTGACTCCTATAAACACCCTTCTCCATCCCCAAACTCTTGAATAAAGTCGTCTGTCTTATTTTAAAGTTATGGGTGAAATCTGTTAGTTGGACTCTTATCTGAATTTGGGTATAATTTTTTTTTGAGCCATCAATAAAAATCTTAATAATGTTAAAAATTTATGGACCCTAAGCGATCGTCCCAATAGGTATGGCCCAGAGCTAACTTTGCTTTTGAACACTCCGTCATGCCCCGGCCTCAAGCACATTTCGTCTCGAGCGCCCCAAGCACTCTATTTAGAGTCATGAGTCCCAAGCACCCTTCGTCCTTTTCTCCTCTTGACTCTCAAATACTTTTATATGCAATTAAACAGGTTCATCGGTCGATTGGCGTCAAAAATTTTATTTTTTTTACTTTTTAATTGATTTATTATTAATTTAATTAGTTTGATTTTATTAAAAATTTAAATTTAGTTAAAACAAATTAATTAATTTAATTTTGATTTAATCCGTTCGATGATTAGATTAATTGATTGTTTTTTATTGGTATCGAACATCCGAACTTTCGATTCGATTAATTTCTGGAGTAATCGATCTTATCCCATGAACTTTCGGGATGTTTCATCAACAATTGAACCAGATAAGATCGGAGTCTAAGTGACATTAACCGATCACCAAAGATAAATTAGAAAAATATTCACAATTTTTTTACGATTCAGTTCGGACTCCACAATCATATCAGTCATGATTGACGATCCAATATTGAAATCGTATTTTATCCATCGAATAAATTTCTCGATTCACGATCGTCTAAATAGATTTTTTTAAAATTTATTACCGAATGATATATATAGTAATAAAAAATTCAATTGTTATTTTCTCACGAGATATCTTTTCGTTTTTATAGTTGTGCCGCGCTGATGGGAGCGATTAATTGATTGCTCTGTTTACGAGGACAAGAGAGATGGAGGCAAAATCATGGCGCGCGGACTGATTTCGTCGGAGAGAGAGCGCATGGATGATTATAAATGGTGCCGCTGCAGTTCTGGGCTGAAGAAAACAAACTGGATCTAGTCATTCGCGAATTTTAAGCTCGACCTTGGACACGAAGATCGATGAGGCCGGCCCGGCACTCCTCGGTTAGCCATGGGAACATTGAGGCACTAGCATAGGGGTGTAAACGAATCGAGCCGGTTCACGAGTTTTTCGAGCCGATTCGAATAATATTCGATTCGAATTTGAAATTATCGAATTCGAGCCGAACTCGAATATGTACAAATATTTTTCGAATCGAACTCGAGCCGAAATAATACTGTTCGAACTGTTCGTGATTTTTTTTTTTTAAAAAATCGAATATTAATTTTTGAATATCAAACCGAGCCTCATTCAAATATTAAATCGAGCCTCAATTTCGAATAGTAATCGAACCGTTCGAATTAATATTCGAAAATTTCGAATCGAATCCGAACTCGAGCTTTTATTCGAATCGAATTCGAGCCCAAAATTATTAAATTTTCGAATTTCGAATCGAATTCGAATATCTCAATTCGAACTTCGAATCGAACTCGAATACTAAATTTTTTTAAAAATTCAATTCAATTCGGTTCGTTTACACCCTTGTGACTAGCATGGCTTGCGACGATTGCTGCAGTGCTCGCACTGATCTCGAGTAGCCCAAGTTATACGAGAAACAATTGAAGAATGTGGAGAAGCATGCTCAAGGGGCCTCAGACGGTGAAAGTTGAAGTTTCCGAGGATGGTCAAAAAAATAAAAAAGAAGAAATTATCACGTTAATAGTTTCCTCCAATTGTTTCTATCGACGGAGAAGATAATTTATAATTTAATATGACAAATACAAAGGAGTGTTGTATGTTATCGGTCATTACCGTCGAAGAGGATGCAAATGACAACGTTTCGAAATAGCAGTATTTTAAATTTCGAGACTAACGAATTTTTTCATAAGTTTTTTGGATTTTGAATACAGAAGATGAGAGATATTTAAATGATCGAATTGAGTGAATTCCATCATCTAGAGGGTTCTATTTATATAAAGTAAAGAGGCGAAGTCTTCTTTGGTGATTGATTGTAATCTTTTAGTCATGATTCATCTAGGTCGTTTTATCTGGAGGATTATAACCACCAATAAAATATCCATTGTGCGTGTGCGCATGTGGCGGGTGACGGACCGTGGGCTCACAAGTACGAGTACATGCATGTTCACCTATTAGAAGAGAGCATCGGTATTTTTTATATTAACTTTATTAATACAACAACACATATAAGAATATAAATACTCTTTGAAATTTTTGACGTGGAACTATTCTCTATCTACTCTCTTTTATAACATTAATTTACAATTAATATTATTTTAGATTAACTTTAAACAATCAATTTTTTATTTATCCGTAATCGATTTTGAATAAATTAATAATCTAGATTCATTTACGTGAAACATAGATTTCAATTTTGAAGTCAATTCAAATTTTTATCAATTGATGACATGTCGATTTTTTCTTACAAAATTATATCGATTATTTAACGTCTAATATCCAATAAAGAGAAGATCAATCAATAATTTAGATTTTTTTTTTAAATTAATCTTTATTTATTTAAAAATTATTCGTTTGCTAGGTGTCCTGACAGTTAATTTTTCGAGGACGAAAATAAAGCAAAGTGAATGATCGGACAAAGAAGAAGGGAAATAAATAATGGTTGAAAAAAAAATAAAAATTAGAAGATCCTCCGGCAGCATTGGCAACGAAATAAAATAATTAAAAAAAAAAAGGAAAAAAAATGATATCCCATGTATAGGATATGCAAACATTACTTATCAATGTAAAATTTACTAATAATTAAATTAAATAGCCTATTCTAATATTTTAAAAGAAAAAATAATAATAATAAAATTAATGGCCTATTAAAAAATTATTATTTGAAATATGTTTATATCCACCTTTCTTCTTACTCTGTCGATGGTTTACTTAAAACGTCTTGTTAATTTTGATCAATTGAGATCTGATTTTGATGAAGTTAAGATAGACAAATGATCTTTGTATGAATCCTTCTCTGAGATCAAAAAAATCATTTTGATTAGGAGTTGTATTGTATTAGTTTTCATTGAAAGTTTATGATCTTGCTATTATTTTTTTTTTCTTATTTAGATTTATATGGAGTCGCTTGTCGAGTTATGATTAAAGAATACTCTATGTCATATCTAGTGTAGTTGATAATTCAAAAGTATTATTTGTTTTGTTCTCTTAATTGACGGAAGTAAAAAATATTGTAGATGTAATAACTTGATTACATCTTTTTAATGGTTCATACGATTCAGTCCAAATTCATTAGTGGAGGCTCAAATTTGATCCTCTTGTGGAGTGAGCCCATATATAATATCCATGAGAAGAATCAAATCGTAACAATATGAAAATATCCTTTCGCTCTTAATTACGACACTGTGCTTCGGGCTATTGTAACTCGATTACATTACATGCTCTTGTAAGATAAAAAGAGTGAGAATATATATATGACAGACTTAAATAATTGATACTATTGACGAATCTCCTTTTTAATCCCTTTCATATATATATATATATATATATATATATATATATATATATATATATATATATATATATATATATATATATATATATATATATATAATTTATCGCATACGTGAAATTTAAAATTATTCAAACGTTATCTTATACTTTCATATCTCTAATATAACATTTAATTTCTTTTTCTCTCATAAACGGTCTGTATGATAAAATTCTTGAATGTGGTACTAGAAATTCAAATTCAACACCACAGTTATATTGCAATTTGAATACCACCACTGTGGTGTTGAAATTTATAATTCCAGCACCATAGTGGTACAGATCTGTTTGACGGGAAGAATAAAAAGAGAATTAAGTGCGATATTTAATAAATATAAAAATATGGAGCGTTGTTTGAATAATTCTAAATTTCACGTGCGCTATTGATAAATCACCGTATACACACACACGAAAAGAAACTATATCGATATTGGGAACGATTAGCGCATATATATATATATATATATATATATATTGCTATTTTTAAAGCTGATAAAAATAAAACAAATACTATTTTTTAAAGAATTTATTTAAAAATAAATGAAATAGTCTAATCGTGTTGGAGATGTTTAAACTCAAAACTCTAATACCTGCGCTTTTAGGGTGACGATGATGATGTTGATCTTACTCTGATATTAAATTGATTATCATATAGAAATTGTAAAATAAATAAATAAATAAATTATTAAACTGTTCACGGTGAGTATTTTTTAATTTATTTTGATGAAATTTTTTTATAAGATAGAATCGATCATTTTCAAAATTAATTGGATTTAATACCTGAATAAAAAATAAAAAAAATTAATTTGATTAATTAATTCATTCGTTCCCTAATTGTAAGTAAAATATGAAAAATATGTTAATTTGTCTTTTTTGTCAAACAGCATATTGCTAGAAATTATTTAAAAAGGTTGGAGTCATAATATAGGTAAGCACGAGGGCCTTTAAGTAAAATTATACTTTAGGTTTTAGGGGTTTGCTATCGGCAGTCATGTGCCGGCAGGCACCCCTCCTCTACCTTCACTCTCATCCTCCTCCTCCGCCATGCCAAAGGTCCTCGGCACCGGTACCTTCGACTTCCGGCGTCACCGGGTGGCGGAGTATCCCGTCGATCCTGGGAAAGAACCGGAGCAGCGCCCGAACGCGGGTGTCTCCAGCTCGATTACGGTGCTCGAGATCCAGCGAGACCGGCTTACCAAGATAGCAGCGGATAACTGGCTGAAGGCTGGTGGCGGGGGAGCCTCCTCGCGGGAGTTCGATCCCGAGCTGGTGAAGGAGATCTATGAGACCGAGCTTCTGGTGTCCGGTGACGGCAGGAAGACTGCGCCTCTACAAAGGGTGATGATCCTAGAAGTGAGCCAGTACTTGGAAAACTATCTATGGCCCAACTTTGATCCTGATACCTCAACGTTTGAGCACGTGATGTCGATGATTTTAATGGTTAATGAGAAGGTGCGTGGTTTGACTAGATTGATGTTTTCATTCGAGGAATAATTAGAAAAGTAATTTCGTCAGTTTTCTCCATATGACACTGTTGGCGAAATTCATGCTTTCTATAGTTCCGGGAGAATGTTGCTGCATGGATTTGTTTTCATGACCGGAAGAATGCATTTAGGGGCTTTTTACGAAGGGTTCTGCTGCTGAAGGAAGAGGTATGCTTTTTTAATAGTCTGGAATTTGTACTCTTTGTCTTGACTATATCCTGTCCTTGCCTATTTTTTCTCTGACTTCGTGCTTATTAGCCACTCTAGGAATTTGTATTTTTTGCTCATTCTTATGTTCACAAGCCTGGAATTTTACTTTGCTCCTTCCATTTCAAGTTCGCTAACACTACATTTGATCCGCGCACCTGTAGGGAAGAGCCTTAAATATAGCAGAGAAGACGAATTACTTGCTGTTCATGATTAATTCTTTTCAGGTATGTAGTCATATCTTTTTTGCTTTCCAAGAGTGAAATTTTAAATTAGTAATTATTTACCTGAATTGTATGCTCATGCATGTTGCTACTACGTGAATCCTCATTTGCACGTAATTTAAATCCCACTACAAACTGAGCTGCAATGCTGCCATTAAATTCTTAGTCTTTTGGTTGCCTTTATGTGCTCGTTTCTTTAGATCATCATCATCTTATATTACTTCCCCATATGTACTCAAGACAAATGTATGAAAATTGACATGTTATACCATAAGGGTTAATTTTGTTAAGTTTTAGTGATCGTGTTGTCTTGGATTCTTTGCTGTATCATATCATCTTATGCTTATTTGATGTATGATTACTAACAGAGTTTGGAGGATGAAATTGTCAGTGACACTGTGCTCAAGCTAGTGAGCTTGCAGTTGTGGCATAAATTATCTTTTGGTAGATTTCAGGTGAAGTTAACAAATCTCATGCACATCTATGCTGATTTTGAGTGAATTGTTAGTACGAGTTGACCTTTGTAAATCCTCATACAGATGGAATTGTGCCTTAATCCTCACTTAATCAAAAAGTGGAAAAGAATGACCAAGAAAGAAGCAAAAGAAGCCAAAAAAGGAGGACAACAAGTTGATCCATCAAACAGGCTTGAAGTGCGATTTCTCAAAAACCTAATTGAAGAATTCCTGGAGGTACTTATTTCAACTTTATCAATTGATAGATATGATTTGGTCTTTTAGTAAATTTTAACTGAATCATGTCTGCCAGATTCTTGATTCAAAGGTCATTCATCAAAATCAGAGTGGTCATGAAGAAACTAAACTAAGTGGTTCACATGACAAGCTGTTTGATGATTCGTCTGTTTTATACTGTGAGAGATTTATGGAATTCTTGATTGATCTTTTGAGCCAACTTCCAACTAGGAGGTATTGTTGTTTTTTTTTCACTTTATTTGCTAACTTACATCTGATTCTTCATTTATTTATTTTGAGAAAATCATTAGTTCTGCGAATTGTTCATAGGAAGAACATACTAGATTTCTCTTTGGTGTTTGTGTATTAGGTCTGATAGATTCACAAGTTGTGCTGTGAATATTTATCCTGAATTATGTCTCTATCACAACCAGTAATATTTGGTTAATTTAGCTAATTGGCAAAAATTTCTCTGCCAGCTAACTTTTTGGTATTTTTTTCTCCATGGGTACATGCATTATATTTTTAACATCTTATGATGATTTTTGTGCCTGATTGTATAAAGGCTCTAAGGTTGTGATATATAATAGGTTTTTGAAGCCAATTGTTGCTGATGCTGCTGTTGTTTCCAAGTGCCACTTAAGTGCACTATACACCGATGAAAAGGGACGGCTTTTTGCTCAGCTGGTTGACTTGCTACAGTTTTATGAATGCTTTGAAATTGATGATCACGTTGGGACACAACTCAGTGACGATGATATATTGCTTGCTCACTACTCACGTTTGCAAGCTTTTCAACTATTAGCATTCAAACAGATCCCTAAGGTACTTCTCTTGGCCATCTTAATCAAATTGTCATTTGGAACTGCAATTTCTATGCATTGCATTTACTGTTTAGTTTTTCTTTTCCTGCTTCTTTTAGCTGCGAGACCTTGCACTTTGCAACATTGGGGCAATTCAGAAGCGTGCTGATCTTAAAAAGAAGCTATCAGTCTTATCTGATGAGGAACTGGAAGAGTTGGCTTGCGATAAGGTAAGTGATATCTAGCATGACTTTTCTTTGTGCTTTTCATTTCAATTGTCCTTTTTTTGCTTTTATCTTTATGCATATTTGTCTGATTTTGGTGCATTTCCCTGCCTGCTTGTTATGTTGATTTTTTGAGTAATCACTGCTTCGTGGCATGTAAATTGATTAGCACTTAGCATACATAACTCAATAAACTCCGGTCACCCCCTATATATTCCTTGCTGACTTGTTTTTTCGACAGATGAATGTGTTTCTTTTGATAGGCTAGACTAACATAAGATGGTCTAGTCTAGGCATTTTTTCAATCAGTTGAGTAATAATCATGTCACATGGCTCTAGGTTTAAATCAATTCAACTTACTAAGAAAGTAAGAAAATTGAAATAATTGAAGAATATTTTTGTGTTCTTCCAAATTGTATAAGATAATGGGGTTAAGTCCATTCTCATATCCTCTGGAGAACACAATAGTGATGGTAATATGATTGAAATTTACTTTATTTGTTGTTTATTTTACTAACCGAAACTATCTGTGAAATTAATTATTTTTTGCATATAGGAGATCAAATAGGATGTGCATTCAGTGGTACTTCTCGTACTTTCTCTCACCCTTGTTATGGATAAGAAAGTATTTTCATTTTAGAAGATATCACAAAATTGCTAATTATTTTACTTGTGCCTTGCTGCTAGTGCATAATATACATAATATTAATTGCATGATTTTGATCAATGTCCCTATACATTCTTGGATTAATTTGGAAATAAATAATGTCACTTAGATGTAGGTTTAAAGTGAATTCTGCTTGTTATGCAAATTGCAATTATTGAAAACTAGTTTGTATGTGCTCTTTTTTAACTGTGTAAAAAATTTGGGATAAAGATTATCCCTAGAGATTCATTTTCCACTTTTCATCTTCTCCACATTAGTGATAGTAATCCCAATTGATTTTTTTTTTTAAATTTTGTTTGTTTTAGGAACATAAACCATCTGTTAAATTTGCATAAAGGAGATCAAGTAAGATGTGCATTTAGCTGCCCTTGTACCTCTGCTTTCTCTCTCTATTTTGATTGATAGGGAAAAATGCCAGTGCAATTTCCGTTTATAAAACTCTTACTGAGGCAATAGTTTTTACAAATAAAGAAGGATAGCAAGCACATGCACTTGATTCAACTTTGTGTTTTACAAGCCAAATGATAATTAACTTCTCCATTTGAATCCTGTTCTTGTGAGCTTAAACATTTACCTTATCTAAGTGTGTTGTTGCACTTACACTATTGCTGTTGTTGTTTTATTTTTTAAAGCTCAAGTTGGTTTCAAGAGATGATCTATGGAGCAATAGGGCTGATTTCCTGATTGAGGTTGTTATTTCTTATTTTGAGAAGCGTCAGTCACAGAGGGAGGCCATAAACGCACTTCCTCTCTACCCAAATGAGCTAATAATGTGGGATGAGAGTCTTGTTCCAAGTATCAATTATTCAGGAGAGGGATGCTTAGCACTTCCTAAGCTTAACCTGCAATTTCTAACGCTACATGACTATTTACTAAGAAACTTCAATCTTTTTCGATTAGAATCTACATATGAAATACGAGAGGATATTCAAGAAGCTGTTCCTCATCTTCTAGCTTACATTAATAGAGAGGGTGAAACTGCATTTGGTGGCTGGTCAAGAATGGCTGTTCCAATCAAGCAGTTCAAAATCACAGAAGTTAAACAACCTAACATTGGGGAAGTCAAACCAGCTTCTGTTACTGCTGAAGTGACTTATAGCATTGCAAGTTATAGAGCACATATCAGATCAGAATGGGATTCTCTTAAAGAACATGACGTCTTGTTTTTGCTGTCAATTAGGCCCTCTTTTGAACCTCTTAGTCCAGAGGAAGCTGCCAAGTCATCTGTCCCACAGAGGCTTGGCCTTCAATATGTACGTGGATGTGAAATAACTGAAATCCATGATGAAGAAGGTGTTCTTATGAATGATTTCACTGGTAAAATTAAAAGAGATGAATGGAAGCCGCCTAAGGGTGATCTTCGTACAGTGACAATTGCTCTTGACACAGCACAATATCACATGGATGTTACAGATATTGCTGAAAAAGGTGCAGAAGATGTATATGGAACATTTAACATTTTGATGCGGAGGAAGCCTAAAGAAAATAATTTCAAAGCAATTTTAGACTCCATAAGAGACCTTATGAATGAGTCTTGCATAGTTCCTGATTGGTTGCATAACATCTTTTTGGGTTATGGTAATCCTTCTTCTGCACAATGGCATAACATGCCTGATCTTTTGGAAACAGTAGATTTTAAAGATACTTTTCTCGATGCCAACCATTTGACAGATAGCTTTCCAGATTCTCAGGTAAAAATTATGGTTTGAATATTTAATACCTTGACCACTCTGCTTTGATTATGCTGTGAGCCAATCCAAGATATGAGGTTGTTAAGTTGCTTACATATATATGTTTCATGACTTGCAGGTTTGCTTTGTTACGCCAGATGGTTCAGAGGATTTGCATCCAAAACCTCCATTTTGCATTCGCCTTCCAAAAACAATGAAGAGTGACTCTCATGCACTTCCAGGGAATGAGAATACCAATAATAATAATCAAAATGATCATGAGATGACCACTAATGGTGTCGAGAAGGAAAAGATTTTTGCCGAGGCATATGTCCCTCCTGATCCTGGGCCTTATCCCCAAGATCAGCCTAAGCAAAACTCAGTTAGGTTTACACCAACTCAGGTACTGTTGATAACATCTCAAAAAATATGCATATGAAAGCTTTTGTAGCATTCTCTCTTTTTTACTTAATCTGATAGAGTGATGTTCTTTATTTTTCTTTGCATGAAATTGCTTCATCTCTTCCTTTCCTTCTTCAATTCAAGTTCTGAAGAAACATTAGAACAATATTCTTTCTAAGCAATCCTTTATCTTCTTATCATGTACAACCTCTGTGTGATCTTTCATCTTCTCATTTTCTTCTAATGTGGTCTTTGCAGCATGTCATTACATAACTTCTCTATACTATTTATTTCGTATCTATGTTTTTTTTTGCAGATTGGAGCCATTATTTCAGGTATCCAACCTGGGTTGACAATGGTTGTTGGTCCACCTGGTACTGGGAAAACTGACACTGCTGTACAAATTCTAAATGTTCTTTATCATAATTGCCCTTCTCAGCGAACTTTAATTATCACTCACTCCAATCAAGCTCTAAACGACCTGTTTGAGAAGATAATGGAGGTATTCTTTATCTTAATAAATGCATTTTCACTCCCTACAACATTGTTATTTGTTTTCACTGGCTGATTTTGAATCAAATTGTTTGATATCGCAATAAATGCTAGCAAATACTCAGTCCAGTGTCATTCCAAAATGATACAAATTTTGATGGGATATCATTGTTTATTATCCTCTACCCCTTAAGTTTGATATGCTAGACATAGTTCTCCATTGATTGTTCCTTTGTCCGTGTAATCTTCTCTTTGGTTATGCATGTTGAATATTGTAATGCATATGTTAATGGGATGAAGGAGAATCTTGGTGCAACGATAAAGTTAATGTCGTGTAATCTTATGGTCACGAATTCGAGTTGCAGAAACAACCTCTTGCAATTGATGATAATATTGCGTACAACAAATCCAATGTTGCCCAGCCCCTCCTCCTTGGAACTCCACATTTGCAGGAGTTTCGTATACCAGACTGTCCTTTATATGTTAATGGGATAAACATTAGATGGATATATATAGGGCTCCAAACATAACTCCAACAAAAAAAATAGTAATATGGGACCAAACACACTACCTTGTTGCTTATTAACCTTAAACTCTTTAACTCTCGTTTTCAAGCTAGGTGCCATTTGCTTTCAACTTGTTACATTAACTCGAGAAGCTGCCATAACAAAATATAAGACAAAACACGATAATGAAAAACAATGTGATATGTACGTAGATAAGACAAAACTTATGTAATTAATGAAGCACACAACTTATGATGGTTCATTAAGATATCTAATCCTTATCAGTACTTTGTTCAAACCCAAACCTACCAATCTAGAGCTTTCTAACTCATCTATAGATAGTTCCTTGATATTTGGTACCTGTGCCTTAACACAATATAAATAACAAGTGTGACCAGGCTTGTAAATTTACTCTAACCCTGAAAGGTTGGGTTCTGATGTCATATAGAATTGGGGGAACAATAAATATTGTATTATATATGGTTATGGGATAACCATCACATATAGGCCTCTAAACAATAAACCTTATACTAAAATATTGATAAAAAAAATGGCAGTCTGGTACACGAAGCTCTCGCCAGGTGAGATCCTGGGGAAGGGTCTATTGTATGCAGCTTTACCCCATTTTTTTTTATATCTAAAATACTGATGTGGGATTAAATTCTTTACATTATTGCTTATTAATCCTTATACTCTTAAGAATATTAATTTTTAAGGGCTTATTCCCTCGATCTACTGGCATTCCTTTTCTTTATTCCTGATATAAATGCTTAGTGTTATGTTATTATTATTATTTTGAAAAGTGTTCTGAACTAACTGTGGTGTTACTGTCAGAGAGATGTACCTGCCAGGTATCTTCTTCGGTTGGGTCAAGGTGAACAAGAGTTGGCAACAGATTTGGATTTTAGTCGTCAAGGTCGTGTCAATGCTATGCTTGTGCGACGGCTAGAGCTTCTAAGTGAAGTAGAGAGACTTGCAAGATCCCTTAAGCTTCCCGAAGATGTAGGGTACACTTGTGAAACTGCTGGATATTTCTGGTTGCTTCATGTTTACTCGCGCTGGGAGCAGTTTTTAGCTTCTTCTTCTCAGAATCAAGATAAGCCATCATTTGTGAAAGACCGCTTTCCATTTACAGAATTCTTCTCCAATAGTCCCCAGCCTGTTTTCACAGGTGAATCATTTGGGAAAGACATGAGGGCCGCTAAGGGTTGCTTCCGTCATCTGTCTACCATGTTCCAGGAGCTTGAAGAGTGCAGGGCCTTTGAGTTGCTCAAATCAACAGCTGATCGAGCAAATTATCTGATGACTAAGCAAGCTAAGATTGTAGCTATGACCTGTACTCATGCAGCATTGAAGAGGAAGGACTTCCTTCAGTTGGGCTTTAAGTATGACAACTTGTTGATGGAAGAAAGTGCACAGATACTTGAGATAGAGACCTTTATTCCAATGTTGCTTCAACGCCAGGAAGATGGATATGCTCGACTTAAACGCTGCATTTTGATTGGTGATCATCACCAACTACCTCCTGTTGTCAAAAATATGGCCTTTCAAAAGTATAGTCACATGGATCAAAGTTTATTCACTAGGTTTGTTCGTCTAGGTGTTCCTTACATTGAGCTTAATGCCCAAGGTAGAGCTCGTCCAAGTATAGCCAAACTTTATAATTGGAGATACAGAAATCTTGGTGATCTTCCCTATGTACATGAGGAAGTTATGTTTCACAAAGCTAATGCTGGATTCTCTTTTGAATATCAACTAATAGATGTCCCTGATTACAATGGGAAAGGTGAAACTGCTCCTTCTCCATGGTTTTATCAGAATGAAGGTGAGGCTGAGTTTATTGTAAGCGTTTATATATACATGCGACTTCTTGGATACCCAGCCAGCAAGATTTCTATTTTGACAACATACAATGGCCAAAAGCTTCTGATTCGTGATGTTATCAATAGGAGGTGCATGACATCTGGAATAGGAGCACCGAGCAAGGCAAGTTTGTCAATTTCCAGTCGTCATTGTCTTAAGTTTTCTAGGAATATCCTTTAATATTAGCCAAATCAACTATTATTTTTTGCTTAGCAGGTGGCAACAGTTGACAAATTCCAGGGTCAACAAAATGATTTTATTTTATTGTCTCTCGTACGCACTCGATTTGTTGGTCATCTACGCGATGTTAGGAGACTAGTTGTAGCAATGTCACGGGCACGTTTGGGGCTGTATATTTTCTGTCGGCGCTCCCTCTTTGAACAATGCTATGAACTACAACCAACTTTTCAACTTCTACTTCAGAGGCCTGACAAGTTGGCTCTAAATCTTGAAGAGACCACTCCCTTTACTGATCGTCTAGTTGGAGAAAGAGGCAGAATTCACTTCATTGACGATACCCAGGAGATGGATAGCTTAGTTAACTTTAGGATGCATCAGCTTTACCAGGTATGATTTCGATTCAGCGTGCAACTTAAACTTTTTGCTCTTTTCTCTTGAACTATTAGGCGACTATTTGATCTCTTTTCTTGAGTAACAGGCGCAGCTGATGAGCCACTACGTACCTCACCAGGAGATGCAGGACAATGAAAATGGACTTCAGGATCCAATCTCCGAGAGCCATTCTGAGGACACTGATATGCACACTGGGCCTCAGGAACCAACCTCTGAGAACCATTCCAATGACACTGATATGCCTATTGTTAATGGAGATGCAGACAATGAAACACTCGAAAGTGATAAGAAAGATGAAGATGGCACAGGTTGTGAATCATAAAAGTTCATCCATCTTATCTCACAGGTTAGCTTCAGTCCCTGCAGTCTGCCATTATGGTTTGTTGCTCGATGTGAGGAGCTGACTGACTTTCGACGAAACACAAGATACTGGAAATTTTCGTTCCGATGATTCGAGGAGTAATGCGGATCTTGGTCAAAGGGTGTAGAATATTTCATAAGTTGGATAGTGTATTTATTCTTGTAGAAACAACAGGGCGGCTGTACAGGATGACACCAACATGGTATATTAGTTCATCCTCGTTTGCATTTCATCTAACGCACAGTGTTCTATCTAATCTATCATTCTTCTCTGTTTCGAATTCCATGCAACATCTCCATTTGCGAAGTGTATCAGTGGAAGTCGTATCCATTTTCGAGCAATCCTTGTTCATTGACTTCGTTGAAATTCGAAAAGAATATTCCAATTATGCAGACAAAATCCGAATGTTGGTGTTTGCTCTCCAAAATTTATCATTACGTTTATGTAGAATGGACAAAAATAAAATCTCTGATTTGTTTAAACATACATTTTGGAAAGAGAGAAACAAAATTGTGTTCTCATCCTACTGATTCGATTCATTCAGTTTGTCATCCTCATTCATGGCTGGTTGATATCTAGGCCAGTCAAGGACCACAACGTATCGACTCTGATGTAACAAAAGCCATCACAAACTGTCGTCGTCCTTATTATCGACACTGCTCGAGCATTTTCGCAGTGCCCCTTCTTCCCCAGAATCAATACGAGAAGGAATGATCATCCTCATGCCCCAAGCTCAAGGAGACATCTGCCAAAATTATATCATAACCCGGTCAACAATCGATGCCATTTTGACCATCAAAAGCAGTCTAAATGCAGAGCTAAGCTTCAGCTGAATCTAGCCTGAATGCCTGATCGAATTCTTATTCTAAAATCTCGGATCTTGACATAATCCAACATCATTCAATGAGACATCTGGATCGAGCAATTTTAGTACCAGTTTTTTTTGTAAAAGTTGAAAAGGTGCCGTTTTTTTAGGATCTGGTATCGGACGCAGGCGAATTGGGTTCATCCGCCGGGAGATATTTCAGCGGCGAACGCATTCGAATCGGCGTTCTTTCCTTTCGCCAGAAAAAAAAAAGGGGGGGGGAAAGAAAAAGAATAGGTCGTAAATTTCCTTCCTTTTTAAAAAAAAAAAAATATCGTTTTTTTTATTTTATGATTACCGAAAAGGACACGTCTTAAAGTTACCGGTGTCGAGCGCACGGGCATGGCAGAGGGAGATGGGGAGGTGAGACTTACCGCTTCCACTGGCATCTTTACGGGGTGGCGTGTCGCGCTTCCACTCGTCTGTTTCGCTGTATCGTGTTCCACTGTTCTTCCGTGATCCTATATAAGCCCGTGTAAAACCACTTCCCTACTCGAGTTCTGGCGCTCGCTCTTCTTCCTCTTCTGCTTTCGTCGTCTTCCGCTTGCTCTTCGGTTCCGATCGGCCGAGATTGTTCCCTGTGCGAATACTCTCGAAATCGATCATCGTATTCCTCCTGTCGGGTAGTTTTGTTCGTCGATTATTGTGAATTCTTGGGCGGTGGAAGACGCGGCGGCGATGGCTTGGGACCTGGAGGCGCAGGATATTGAGACGTTGTTGGAGGAGATTCCCCGTATCCGTCATCTCGACGCGTACTATGGCGGAGATGGGGAAGATTCACGTACCTGTGACGAGATTCTGAACCGGCTCTGCAATAGCGGCGTGTCGCCGCGGTGCGAGGGGGGTTCGTGCTCCGATCGGTCGTCTTCGTCGACCAGGTCGGGAACGGGTAGTCCCTCCCTGTTCGAATGGCTCAGTAAGTCGCTGGATTCCAGCGAGACGGTGGAAGAGGCCCTTTTGGTCGAGAACCTTCTCAATGTGCGTCTCGACGGTGATCGGAAAGAGCCGGTTTGTCCTCCGCCGTCGCCGATTCTCAAAAGCCCGATTGGATGTGACCATAATCGTCTTGTCCACCGGGGATGCGAGGCGTTGTTCAACCCTTTTGGACGGGATTCTTTGATTAACTGGAACGGGAACCAGTGTTCACCTCAATTCCAGCAGCATTTTCCTGGGGCTGCGAACCTGGTAGATCCGTTGCTCAGGAAGTCCTCTTATGGAGCTGCGGAATTGGACACTGGTCGACTTCCATTGGCGGATCCTCGCTATTGGCGGAATACTTCTGCAGATTTTACTTCCCTTCTTAGTGAACCATATCCTATCTCTGATGCGCTATTACAATCAAAGATGACTAAAATAGACCCTTGCTGGGGTATAAATGCATCGGATGCCCTAAATTTACCTAACAATTCCGCGAAGATTACTGTTAATGTTGGGCATCAGCCGGTGAGATCGGTAAGAATCATGCCTGACGCAGGTTCTGCACAGGGAACGAGGCTTCATTGCACAAGGAACCAAAGGAATGCTCATGGAACCTCTGTAAAGCCTCCGAGTCTTTTTCTCAAACATGAAAGTTTGATGGGTGTCAAAGGACACTTATATTTCCTTGCAAAGGACCAGCATGGTTGCCGGTACTTGCAGCAGATGCTTGATGAAGGGAAGCATCAGGTTGATACGATTTTTAATGGGGTTATCAGTTACACAGTGGAGCTCATGATCGATCCATTTGGAAATTATCTCATGCAGAAATTGATGGAAAAATGCAATGAACAACAACTGATGGCGATCCTACTCATGCTTAACAAAAATCCTAATAATCTTGTTGGTATCTCCTTAAATATTCACGGGTGAGTAGCAACTTTCTCATTTCCTATCCTCATAAAATTATCTCTTTATTGTTCATGCTAACAACTATGATTTTAATATCAACTTATTCTTCCAATCATTGATCTTACTTTACATGAAACTATTTGGATGTATTTCTCAGAACAAGGGCAGTACAGAAGTTGATAGAAACTGTGAAAACTAAGCGGCATATTTCATTGGTTACTTCAGCCCTAAGAGCTGGGTTTCTAAATCTTGTCAAGGACTTGAATGGAAGCCATGTTCTTCAACGTTGCTTGGAAACATTTACATCTGAGGATAATAAGGTACCGAGTTACTAGTTGAGGAAATCATTTTATTCGTGAATGAGGTTAATGTTTCATATTCGATGGTAGTCAACTTGATTTAATCATTACCTGAAGTTTTTATCCTAATAGTCATACTTTTAGATGGTCCTCGTTGATAATTTTTAATTTCTTTTGGATCCATCATTTATCAATTCCTTAAACCTTCGATTTTCTTTTTGGTAAATGTGGATCATCTTTTGATACCATTGTTAACTATAATTATTTGTGTAACTATGACCTTAAAGGACCCTAGATGCCTAGCCGATTCAATACATTTTCATCAATTCCTTTTTCCTATTAGATTCACCTGCCACGCCCTGCAAAGCCTAGAATGCCAGAAAATTAACTATTACTCTGTTTCAGCTGTTAGCTTACTAGAATTATCTTTCCATACAGATGCAACTGAATGCCAGTACATCTTAAAATGTAGAATCTGGACTTATATAGTCATTGACATCATTTTTTTATTTTCTTTTGACATCAATGAACTTAGCATGCACTGGAATCTCTTAATATTGACACAAACACCATTTGAAGGCTTGTTGTGACCCAGGTCTTGTGACCATATATCTTTTATGGCTTAACTACAGCAATTTTCTTCTCCTAGGAAGAATAGAGCTTGTGTCCATTCAATAGGCTATGACACAACTCTACCACTTGCTCTCTTTCTTTTACCTTAGATGAGTCTTAAGATCTACTGTAAGATGAATGTTTCATATCATATCATCTCATTGTTGCTCATAGAAAGCACTTATCTTGCCTATGCATGAGGATTAAAACTATTGATATAATTTATATTCTTATTCATAAAATAAGCTAATCAACTTCTCTGGTTGAGTCTTGACCAAAATTTTTTATATTAGCACATCTTAGTTGAAATTGGTACCTTTCTGTTTAACTCTAGTTTAGTCATGAAGAATGTACCCATTATATTTGATGTTTCTAACAAGAGCAGTTGCATACCTCCTGCTTCTATGTTTTATATCATTGTTTTATGCGCTTCACTTAGCCAGCTAGTTCTTTGTGATTCACTAAGTTATTGTGTCTTTCTATATTACAGTTCATTTTTGAAGCTGCTACAATGTATTGTGTTGACATTGCTACTCATCGACATGGATGCTGTGTGTTACAAAAATGTATACATGATTTTACTGGAGAATATCAGGAAAAGTTAGTTGCAGTTGTTGCTGCTAATGGCTTTGAACTAGCTCAAGATCCATACGGGTAAACATTTTAACTCAAACTGCGAGTTCTATGCTTGTAGGATTGAGTATTGATCTTTCCTTGACTGCATTTATTGAAACCTGAGGGCACTGAGCTGCTCTTTTGCACTTCATCCTCCAATTGACATAGCAATCTGATAGGTTTTGTATATATGATTGATGGCCTGCATTTGAATTTTTGTTCGACTGTGCTTATCATGAGCTCATCTTGTAGAAACTTTTCCTACTTTTTGAACCACCACATTTTAACTAGTCAGATCTTGTAGACCTTCAGTTTGGAAATTTGTCACATATTGTTGCTCTTATTATCACACTAATTTATTTTCTCTACTTGACTGTTGCATTTATCTTGACCTTGCTTTTAGTTCCCCTAATATAGATGATGCACTGTGATTTAGAGTTTTATGTCGAACTCTTCAAGTGATCCAGATTGACAATCAGTATGCACATTTGAATGGTCAAGTATTAGGAAATAGGGGACTGTATTATTTAAAAGTTTTTTTTATTACATTTAAAGAGGAGCCTTGGCGCAATAGTAAAGTTGATGCCGTATGACATTGAGATCACGTGTTCGAGTTGCAGAAATAATCTCTTATAATGCAGGATAAAATTGTGTATAATAGATTCAATGTGGTTCGATCCTTTCTCGGGACTCCATATTAATGGGAACTGGGCTGCCCTTTATTGAAGCCTTCTTTTTTATTATATTGAAGCCCCCTTATCGTTAGTTCCTACACTCCTGCATTAAAACTTACTGCTCATATTTTTACCCTAGTTACCTTCGATTGCCTTTGTTTTTTTTCCAGATATTGTTGTAAACTAATGTTTGTATTCAATACAGAATTATCAAATTTATACTGTCCCTTCTATTTCAGAAACTATGTTGTCCAAGCAGTGCTCGAATTGGAGAAGCCTTTTGCACTTGCAATCTTGGCATCTCAATTTCAAGGGAGATATGTTGAACTTTCCACCCAAAAGTTCAGCAGTAATGTGGTGGAAAGATGCTTCTCCTACTTTGGAAAAGATTTTCCAGCCACTTTCATAAATGAACTACTTTCTTTCCCTCACTTTGACCAATTACTGCAACACCCTTATGCTAACTATCCCATCCAAAGAGCCCTTGAATATTCCGAGGTAGTTAGCAATGTTATTATGAAACGATACTCTCAGATTTAGCAGTTAAAATCTTCTTCTCATGACTAATAATCTATTTTTAACGCAGGGTCCTTGCCACACTGCACTAGATAAAGCCATTCGTCCTTATGCACCAATTCTGAGAACGAACCCTCACTGCAGGCAGATCTACTCCAAACTGCTTTCGAAAAAGTGATGTGGATTTGGAGATTGATCAGGAATATCTGTTGTCGTAAAACTACTAGTCGTAGTTTATTAGATATCCTTTCTTATTTATCGAGTTCTAGAACTGTAAGAATAAGTTTAACGTTTAGCAATGTGCTTGACGGGGCATAGTCTTCAAGTATTGTCATGTTCTCATGGTAGGGTGTTGTCTAGTTCACGCAGCAAATTTGTTGTACAGTCCAAAGGTTGTTTTTCTCAAATCGGCTGAATTGTTTGTGCTATGAATAGAGAATAAGCTTTGACCCTAAAAATGCTTCCCTCTTTGTTTGTGGAAATTGTTTATGAGATTAGCAGAAGTCTCAATTCGTATATTTATGATTTCACAAATCAGTATTATTAGCTACCAATTTGTGTTTATCATGGCTATCCGAGTTTATGAGATGAAAGATTTCAACTCAGTAGTTACCTCCAAGTATATGGGATGCTTTAATTATAGAACCGATACAATCCAGTGTATAGTTGCTGGTGAAACCATCTTTGTTCATTAATTTCCTTCAACATCACTTCGTAACTTCACTGGATTTTTTTTTTTCTTTTTAATTGGTTGCATTCAAGGTATTAAATTTTGATCCGTTCCGTCTAAAATGTCCGATTTTTTTCGTTTCGATGTGGAACCGACATCGGTACGCGGGTGAGATGGTGGTAAGCAACAACAAACAAAAGACAACGACGATAGAAGCAGTAGAGATCGGGAATGTGATTGTGTTCTCGGAGCGCGATTGTGCTCCTGAAGCGAGATCACGTTCCTAGAATGCGATCGCGCTTTGGGAACGCGATCATGTTCGTGATCAAGCTTCGGGAAAGCGATCACATTTGCGATCGTGCTCTGGGATCACGTTCCCACAAGCAATCGTGCTCCGTACCTTATGTTGCGCGACAACGTCTCAGCCGTCGGATCAAAATCGCGATTGCACAGTGACGGAGAATGCACAGTATTTTTTCCGCGCGATTTTCATCGTTGTCGCCGTCGATTCACCATCGGTCGGTCGGATTCCGGTCGACAATCGGCCGTGATCCGATCGGACTGGCGCCCACTGGCGGCTGCAATCGCGGCCATTTCTGATCGCAATCCGGTCGTAATCTGGCCGGACTCCGATGTCGGCCTGATCACGACCGACTTTCGGTCGGATTACGCCCGAATCAGGATCGGAATCCGGCCTTTAGTCGGCGAGCATTTGCATCGGTAGCGATTACTATCATCAGCGCGCGATTGACGGCAAAGCGGCTCAACATATCAAGTTTATATATATATATATATATATATATATATAAACGGTAAAATTTAATTAAATAAATTATTAATCAATTTATATAATTATATAAATTTATATTTTTATTTAAAAATATAAAAATAAAAAGATATTTTAATTAAAATTCTAAATTCGAATTTATAATTTATTTAAAATTAAATCTTAAATTCTTTTTTAAAAATTAATTAAAATTTCTAAAAATTTTGAAATAATTTTAAAATTTTATAAGGAAATCATTTTAGAAAAAATCGAAATATATTTTAACAACAAACACATGAAATCAAACGAATAATAAATGTTTTAAATAATTAAATATTAATATTTAAAAGATAAAAAAATATTGAAATAGTATCGAAACGGATGATATGATACCGAAACCATATCGTTCCGATCGCAGACTAAAATTTCGATACAGATTGAAATTTTAAATCTTGATTGCATTATATAAGTTATTTTTTGTTCTCAATGTATGAGCTTGGACTTCACAGTTTTATTATAAGAAGTGATTTCATCAAAAGAAGTATTATTCTGTAGAAAAAGATGATTATGTTCGTCTTCAGTGTTCTTCATCGTTAGTTCTTCGGTGATGATAAAGAAAGGTAAATCATAAGGGATTATCAGAAACCGCAGAGGATTTCTGAATCTAGACAAAGATTTTAGATCTGACGTCGAAATTTGATCCCTATTCATATATAATAGTATCCGTGCTGTTTTAGCCACCGCACCCCATCTCGAGGAACATCAAAAGAAGTATTATTGAGCAAGAGAGGGATTGAATCATTGAAGTATTTTTGTTAGCAATTTATCCGCTATTTATCAATGTACGTGATGATAAATAAGTTAGGATGCAATTTGTAAATTTGTCATATATTTTATTTGTTTTTGTTTAATATGTCGAGAAGTTTAATTTTTCTTTTAAAAGTATCATATATTTTAGAAATCGAATGAGGTCCGGTGTTAAGTTTCTTTGTCAATTATATAAAATGGTTTTCTAAATTCTTTCTTTTAAAAAAAAAATCTGTTATCCATTGATCCTTCACTATGTTTTTTTTTTACAAAGATCAAAAGGCTGGTTTTTAAAAACAATATATATTAAAAGGCTGTTATTTTTTTTCATTCTTAAAATACTCTAGTTTGAGTACCATTGTGGTGTAATAACTTTAGTTAAAATTATTAAATAATTTTAATAATAATTAAAATTATTTAAATATTAATTAAGAATGTTCAAGTTTAATTAAAAAAAATACTATATTTGAAATAGTTTTGAACATCAGTTGATTATACTTAAAATAAAGCCATTTTATATTTTTAAAATAGAGTCTTTTGCCTTTTTAATTTTTTTCCCTTTATTTATTAATATCAAATTCTATTTTCTTTGACATAATTATGCAATTGAAATAATTTTCATTTCTTTAAAAAATAATTCTTTTATTCAAAGAATTTATTGGTTATTTATTTTAATTGTTTGCTTACCTTCTCAATTTATTGTTTGGCTCACCATTAAGGGAAATATTAGACGAAAGACTCCTGGCAAAGCCAGATCCATCCCCATTTTGCTGCTATGGCGGTCGTCTCCTCTCCTCTTCCGGTGGCCTCCACCGACCACGACAAATCCTCCGGCGCCCCCGTCACTCCCACCGCCGCGGACGTCTCGTCGGAATCCTTGACGACGACAGTGGACTTTGGGACCGCGGAGGCAGTGGCTCTGGTGCGGTCGCTGACCGATGTGGGCGCCATGACTCGCCTTCTCCACGAGTGCGTCGCTTACCAGCGCGCCCTCGACACCCGCCTCGAATCCCTCCTTTCCCAGCGTCCCGACCTCGATCGCCACCTCCTCGCTCTCACCGGCCCCCGGTCTTCCCACCTCCTCGACATCGCCCGCTCCGACGCGTCCCTCCTCCTCTCCTCCGCCCGTTCTACCTCCGCACTCGCTGATCGTGTCAGCCGACACGCCCGAGACCTCGACCTTGCCCAGTCCCGCGTCAGGGATACCCTCGCCCTCGTCGATGCCACACTCGATCGGTCCCGCTGCCTTGAGGCCGCCCGCCGCGCCCTCGCCGACGACGATCTCGAAGCGGCTGCTCGCTCCGTCCATGAATTCCTCCAGATCGACGCCCGATTCAGCCGCAGTCCCAACAGCAGCAATGACGAACAGCGCCAACAGCTTCTCGACGTCAAGCGCCAGGTCGAGTCCATTGCCCGCCAACGACTGGCTGCTGCCATCGAACAGCGGGACCACCCTGCCGTCCTCCGTGTTGTCCAGGCCTTTCCTCCTCTTGGCCTCCAGGATGAAGGCCTCCAGATATACGTCGCATACCTGAAGAAGGTCATCGCCCTCCGTGCTCGCCTGGAGTTTGAGCACCTGGCAGAGCTTGCGGAGCAGGCGGCTGCTGCTGCCATCACCCAGTCTGAGCGTCCTGATTTCATTGGCTGCCTCACCAGTCTCTTCAAAGACATTGTGCTCGCCGTCCAGGAAAATGACGAGGTGCTGCGGAGTCTGTGTGGAGAGGATGGGATCGTCTACGCCATCTGTGAGCTTCAGGAGGAGTGCGATTCCAGGGGCACCCAGATCCTGAAGAAGTACGTGGATCATCGGCATCTCTCTCGGCTCACCTCTGAGATCAAAACCCCGAGCAGCAATTTGCTCACAGTTGGAGTCGCTGAGGGTCCAGATCCAAGGGAAATTGAGATGTACATGGAAGAGATCCTTTCGTTGATCCAACTAGGAGAGGATTACACTGAATTCATGGTGTCAAAAATCAGAGGCTTGGAGTCTGTTGACCCGGAACTTGGCCCCAAAGCTACCAAGGCATTCAGAAGTGGAAGTTTTAATAGGATGTTGAAAGAGCTGATCGGTTCATATGTTATCCTCGAAGAGTTCTTCATGGTGGTGAATGTCCGGAAGGCTATTGAGATAGATGAGCCTGTAGCTGATAGTCTGACAACTTCTATGGTGGACGATGCATTTTACGTGCTTCAGAGCTGCTGCAGGAGGTCAATTTCAACATTAAACATTAGCTCCGTGTTTGCAGTGCTGAGAGTTGCAATGGAGCTGCTGATTAAGGACTACCAAGAAAGATTGCAGCAAAAAATGAGAGAGCCTAACTTAGGAGCGAAGCTGTTTTTGGGTGGTGTTGGCGTGCAAAAGACTGGTACAGAGATTGCTACTATGTTGAACAACATAGACGTTAGTGCAGAGTATGTTTTGAAGCTACGCCAAGAAATTGAGGAGCAATGCACACAGGTTAGTAGTGTGTTTACCTTTTTCCTTTTTGTCCTTCTGATTTATAATTTTGAGTTCTGTTTCAGAAGCATGGTTTAAGCGTCTAATGAAGTTTAATATTGGTAATTTATGCAAACTAATGATTGATTTTGTGGTGTTATATGAAATACAGTCCTTGATGCAAATCCCATGTGTTACAAGTGTTTGCAACTAAGAGTTGATGCATGATATTTAGATTACCTTTACTTCGGCATGTGTTTACAAAGTAGACTGATTCATGACATCTGAATTAAATTACTTTCAACTTTTCCTTCACAGTGACAAGATGTTATTTATATTTTATAATGTTTATGAGTAAACTTAATCAATTCAACCATTTCATACTACTAATCTGATTACCATTTAAAGTAAATGTGAATTTTTTTCATGGGATGAATTTGCCTTCCCATCAATCTAATGTTAACAATGACGATAATAATTTGTTGTTTGTTTTTTGCTAACTTCTGTTATGGTCCTCTGTTCTTTCTTATGTGATGATTGTACCCCAATCTTAACTTCCAGGGAGGATAACTAGTTGACATTTAAAATATTGTAGATCTAAGCAGAGAAAGTGGTAGGTTGTAGTACCTAGAAGTAGGATGTACAACACTCAGAATCTTTGTTTGCAAGGTTAAGTGCCAATAATGCTAGATCTTGATCTAGATGATTATCTATGTTAGTTGTTTACAGAGAGGATAACACGTTGGAACTTCTATTCCTCTGATGGATACTTAATATTGCTATTGAATTAGGAAAGATAAGTAGTCATGATTTAGAGGTCATTACACAGTTTGTACTTAATTTCGTACAAACTAGTTTTATATTTTTTTTCAACAATAATCCAGCAGGAGTTTTCATTTAACCTTAAAGTTTATCCTTTTTCCAGTTCTCCCAGGACTTTAGAATCTTCAGAATACCTCATAAAGCTTCATATCCACAATTGTTTTACCCCAGAAAATGACTCCTGTTGGATTCCTATTAAAAGCCAATGTAGGAATGTGGCGGGAAGTGATGAAAGATAATTTTGGTTCAAAAGGTCATAGATTTAAATTTTATTCTTTGCTTGTTCACACATATTTTCTCTTCCTCTACCTTTCCCTTGTGAGAGAGATTAAAACTTGGTTTATCTGGAGTTTCAACTACTTCCATCTTGGTGAGAGATTCTCCAACATAGGTCAACTCTTGAACAGACATCACACCCTTAAGCAACATCACAATAAGTCATCACATAATCCTTGCTCCACTATTACTATGCTGATTATAAGAGTTGTGCAACGCTGCCTCTTGCACTGCTTCTATTGTCTGAAACCAACTTCTTTTCAAACTCATCTACTTCAGAAGCAATTTTCATCACTAAAATATTTGAAGGGGACCCCTTGCTTCACTACTATTATACTGAGATTTCTATGGAGCCATCCTCCTCAAATGATTTTCCTCTCTGTCAATCATCATGAATATGGTTTACTAACCTTTAAGCTCATTTATAGATTTCCACACCTCCTTAGCCTAAGTTACAAACAAGTGATTTAAACTAGCCACCTCACTTGCATGGTTAAATAAACTCAGAATAGACCTTATGGTCAATAACGAAACCAACAATAGTAGGAATGTTTTCCAAGCTATCTTCCACTTAAAATTTTTAACCCTAGGATAAACTTGCAGCTCCTAGAAGTGCTTCCAGTTAACATTCTCACGATTATAATATACCTTGTTGTTTTTCTCTTTGGCAAAGTTATAAGCTATTTTAGTACAGGCTACGTGTATCCATTGCACGTGCTCAAGAATAATTCTTCATTCTAGAACATATATAGAACATATTTTTTGAGCAGCAAAAGACCTTATATGATAATACATGGTTACCTCAAATCAAATAAGGTATTGTATCTCGGATGAATTTATAATCTAGTTTGGCCTTCTTGACCCAATATAAAATTAAAGCAATTCACTCCTGCATGTGCATATATCAGCATTATGCCCATTGTTTCTTGCATACGCATATACTACCATATCGATTGCTTCCTTTTGTATGGCAGAATAAGGTTGATACCCTTTATATTGTTGTCATGGAGTTCTTTAAGATGGCAACAGTTTCTGTGAACCAAGTAACTGATAGCTAAAATAAATTAGAATCAGAGCACTACAATGTAGCTTTGTGTTGCCAAGACTGTTGCAAACGGAATGAGCAACTAAATCATGTTGTTGACTGGATGATCTTCCCTTTGCTGTCTGTTTTGTCCTCGTGTAAGAAGGTGACCCCGAGGACGTCAACCTTAGCTTATAGAACATTTTCGTTACATCAGTAGTTTCACTTTCACCATTACTGCTTTCATAACTGGAAAAAGATCAGTAAGAATCATTCAATGTTATCTGCCTTTCCTTTTTCTCTTTGTGATATACCGATGTCTTGTTTTAACTATGACCAGGTCTTCCCCACACCAACAGACAGAGAAAAAGTGAAATCTTTCTTAGCTGAGCTTAGCGACATAAGCACTGGATTTAAGCAAATTCTACAAGCAGGGTTGGAACAGCTTGTGGCAACCATCTCACCTCGTATCCGCCCCATTCTGGACACTGTAGCTACCATCAGCTATGAGCTTGATGACTCAGAATATGCAGAAAATGAGCTGAACGACCCATGGGTGCAAAAGCTTCTTCATGGAGTTGAGACAAACACCTCGTGGCTACAACCTCTGATGACATCCAACAACTATGATTCATTCATTTTCATGGTAATCGATTTCATTGTCAAGCGACTCGAAGTGATCATGGTGCAGAAAAGGTTTAGCCAACTGGGCGGCCTCCAGCTCGACAGGGAGGTTAGGGCACTCATCAACCATTTCTCTGAAATGTCACAGAGACCTGTTCGGGACAAATTTGCCAGGCTTTCACAAATGTCAACCATCCTTAACTTTGAGAAAGTTACGGAGATTTTAGATTTCTGGGGAGAGAATGCAGGCCATGTCACATGGCTGCTCACTCCATCTGAGGTCAGAAGAGTGTTAGGCCTGAGAGTCGACTTTAAGCCCGAAGCGATTGCTGCTTTGACATTGTGAAATGGGTATGCTGCTATATTTGCTCTATTCCTTTGAAGTTACTCTACACCGTCTTGTGGTTCTAGTTTACAGGTAATGAGCGGGGACTATATATATTTTGATTGATATTTCGACTTTTATTGGTGCAATAGTGTTAATAGCTTCAAATGAGAGATTTATTTAGATGTAGGTCATTTGTTCCTTGGTTTTATTGTAATGGATACCAATTACATGCTGTTCAGCGTAAAAAAAATGTCATCATCATTTGTCCTTGTAATATCTAGTATTAGCCAACGGAGAACAGATAAATTGACGAACTTTGTCGAGTCAAATATGTTAGCCATTTTTTAAATATATATTTGAATAGAAATTATAGCGTATTACACCGATTTACACAGCATAAGCATACTAAACGATAGTAGTGTGCAATCAGTTGGTTAAATGAAAAAACCGATCGAACTGACTGAATTTGAAAGTTCGATTCGGTCTAATCGAAAATTTAATTTTTTATTAAAAAATATCGATTTATTCGGTTCAGTTTTGAATTTGAACTGAAAAAATTCAGTTTAATCGAACCGATCGATTTTAATTAAAGCAGTCGACTGATTGAACTATCAATTGATTGATTTGAGCTATCAATTTACTAAGAAATATTCTGTGTTTCTAGTCACTGGATTCAGTCGATTGATTGGATTATCAGTTGATTGATTTGAGTCATCAGTCGATTGAACGTAAAAAAATAATTTTTAATAAAAAAAAATTGATTTTTTTATCAAATCGATTTGATTCAGTAAAAAATTTCAACCGATTCAGTTTAGTTAAAAATATTTTGATTTATTGAATTTCGATCTTAATCGACTGTACACCATACTCGAAGATGAATTTAAGCGCACCCAACGATGGATTTGGCCAATTGACTCCTCGGGTACCGGGTACAATGGTATTTACCAGATGAATTAGTGCGCCTTCGTTACGATTTACCGGCACGGAGTTAATCACAGAAGGTCGTTAGGATCCGGTGCAAGCTTCGCCCTAAAATTACATCATATTCATTACGTGGATCCCGTGATCGGGCAATCCTCGATCGTTCCATCCGCATTGAGCATTCACCCGATGCACAGGTCAATGGACGGAATCGCATCCGTACGCTGCGAGGGCAGTTGAGATGCTTCCAGAACAGGGAAAACGACGCCCCCAACGAACCCACTGGTCAACTCACTGGCCAATGAAATAAGACTCCCTGACTCACGCGCTTGGCGCTCCAGTCCCCCTCCCTTCTCTTCTCTCTCCCTCCGCTCGTCGCGTCGTCTGTCAGATCTTCTTCCTCCTCGTCTCTCTTCCTTCAAGACCGGTGCCGTGAAGCGAAGGGTTGAACTGAACTGGTAGCGGAACGAAGGCCGAAATGCGGCGCGAGGCGATGCTGCGGACGAGCCTTCTGGCTCTGGCGGTGCTGATGGTTGTCGTCGGGATCTGGACCTTCTCCCTCAAGAAGATGCTGGGCACGTACGCCTTCGGGATCACCGGGATCGCCGTGATCCTTTTGCCGGACTGGGAGTTCTTCGATCGGGATTTCTCGCAGTGGTTCACGCCCATGCCTGCTCGGATGGTACCGAGCGTCGATCGGGATGCAGATGCTTTCAGGTTCTAGTTCGATCTCTTTGCCTTTCTTCTTTTCTCCGATGGCTCAAAAGTTTTGTCTGTTTCCGTACTTAGTGTAGGAAATTGTCGAATTAGAGCTCCTCCGTAACTTCTCCTTAGAGGAGCAAATGGCGGCGGCAATAATTTGATAGACAATTATCAAATAATTGGTTGTGGTGGTTGAACACTATAAGGAAGAGCACGAACAATATAACAAGAAAAGGAAGGACAGACTTTTTTTTTTAGTGAAGAAAGTTCGTAGGTGGCTTGAAAAAAAAAACAAGTTTTGTCTCGATGGTACATGCTGGCATCATAATGTTCAACAAATTCAGAAATGTTACATGATCTAGGATTTTGATTTTTACCCCAACAATAAATAATCCATGTGGGTTTCTCATGCTGCATTAATAATGCCAGCTTCATTATTATTATTATTTTTTCATATGGGTTGATGATATATACTATACAAGCTTCATTGAGGAGTAATTTTGCATCGGTTCACTGTGACCTGGAATGTCTAGATCGACATTAACTGGTTCTGCAACACCCTGTTTGGGTTGTTGGGGTCATGAATTATGTCAAAGGAGAATTCTGGATCCAAGATCTTCATGCGTTGTTGAAATATTAGTCTTTTGTAGAACTGGTTGCACTTGGCATATATCATAATCACCTTTACATCATGGGATGTGTACCGGTAGAACATAGATAATGCAATCTCCGTGGGTAATCTACGGAAATAAAGAAGTTTTCTGTGATCATCAGAAACTTTGCTTAGATTAACAGGAGAGTTTCATAAAACTAGTATGATTAACTGTGTCCCATGAGTCGCAATCTTGACTAACAAAAGGTTAGTCAATCTCTGACGCCAACATATTGATTTTAGGGAAGTTGTAATAAAAAAAATGTTAATATTCATGAATCATAAGGCGTGCAGTTCGTATTGACGGTAAAATAAGAAATATCATTATTACAAGGTATCAACATGCTTTGAAAAAAAATGCTGTAGAGAGGTCAGCTACTTCAAATGCAGAGAAATTAAGGCTAGAGTTGATCGGGCATATGGATATAGGATTTTTTTTGTGTGTCTGCGTGCGAGTGCACTCGCATCAGCATGAAGAAAATGGGAGATATGTAATGAATCATGCTATTAGAAGGCAAAATTGGGAGTTTAATATGCGATCACAAAGAGATGTTGATTGCAAGGTTCATGCCTGAGATTAGCCAATGGTCATTATAGACGCAGGGCCAGCTGGTATAAAAAAGATTATGGAACTCAGAGAAAATGGGAATTAGAACAAATGGTTATAGAATTTGACTCGGAGATGGCCCCTCAATATGCAAAGATGGTGCAGAGGCCATTTGAAATTTGTTGGCGAATAAGGGAGAGGCTGTTGTTCAGCACTGCAATAGGGAGTGAAACCAAGCAGCTGATTGACTAGCAAAGGAGACAATGAGGTGCATTGTGGTTAACAGCTTGGATAAGAATTGTGTATTCAGTAGCAAGCCTTATGGTTTCCACCAGTTAACCTGAAATAAAAAAGAAAAAAAAAAGAGAAGATGATCAATAGATTCAATAGAAGTAGGCAAACCAAAGGAACTTTATTAGCATAATAAAAGTGATTTGTACAACTTAGTTATTATCGGGATAGTCTTACATAGATCTAATGTCAGGATAAGATCCACGTTGCCCATTGCAGATAGGGATAGTTGTTGCTATTTACATTCTTGAATACTGATTCTTCATAAGAGTGATAGGAAAGAGCATGTATCCATGTTGCCTTTAAATCCCTCTTATCGCCAGTAAATCCTGAATTCCTATCAATTCCTTTTCTTCTGCTCTTTCATCACTCTGATGTTTGAATTGTTCCTCTGCTCCGAAGTCACAATCTTTCTCATCCTCAAATAGAAAACGATGTCTACTACATAATCAAATTATGATTGCATCATATGCAAGCTCCATGAGTAATGTCCTGCTCCCTAACTTGAGAGTTGCAACTGTTTATGATCGTGGGTGATCGCCATAGTAGCTAAAAAAGGAAAAGGAAAAGAACCAAAAGTGATGTAAAACTTTCTTATGTGATATGTTTTAGATCATGAATATAATGATACTTTATGGATCTACATTATAGCTGGCTCAATATATAAATGCAAAGCATTTCGTGCAAGTGATCTGTACTTCCAGTCATCAATTTTTTATGGATATTCAACACCCCAACTCGCCGCGAATGGATCACTGTAAGAATGATAAACAATACCTATCACCCCAGTAGCGAAATTACTGTGACCTAAATTAAATCGAACTTACTTGTCTAAGAGTTTCCTGTCTGATCTTTGTTTTTCTCTTTGTCAATCAAATTATCAATATTCTCAGATTCTTTTAGCATATGCAGGTTTAAGTTCTATCCTCTGAGGGTGACACTAATCACCTTAATCTATGGATTTGGCCTATACAAGTGGTGGAAATTCCTATCGACCTAGTTCTTTTGGAAACCAAATATAGTCAAGTTATTTTCTAGTTCAACCCTCCACTAATGCCACCATTTTAGCTCATGAGGCATCATCTCCGTGGTTACTGTTGTCCCCTTCACATAATGTATCCTTTCATTCTTTTGTTTCTAATTTCTTTGGCAATTAAAAGTAATGTTATCTTGATCACCTGCAAATTAAGAAGTAAACGGTTCGTAATTTTTTTTCTCATGTGCTTATGTTCATAAATCATGTGAATCATAGTTATGAAGACCCTTTCCGCTCGAAAAAATAAACAAAAAACAAAAAAAAAATCATACTTTTGGAGTGGTCTATTTCCGTGTAATTACTAACCATCCTAGTTGACCTAGCTTTGGTCTTCAAATTTATATTTTTTATAGAAAATTTGGCAAGCTCTTTTTGTTCTATTCTTCTATTCCATCAGTAATCTAATTGTTTTTTTTTTAAATCTGAATATGATAACTGTGACCTGAATGTAGCTCTAAGAAAAGGGGGGGAAAAAATAAAGAAGAAGAAACAAGTGAATACAACCGAGCATTTTGATGGATGGATGAACACATAAATCTTTCAAATGGAAGTGCACCAGTTGCAGCCCACCTCACCATTCGCCTCATTTTGTACGCCTAACAAGCATATGCCATGTTCAAACAATCTCAAATAGTTGGCGCAGATTGACTTCGTCATAGAATATATTTATGTTTTAGTTTTCATTAGAAGTCAGTTGGAATATTGGATAGCAAATCCAACCTATATCTATCACAGGGCAGAGAGAGAGAGAGAGAGAGAGAGAGAGAGGACACGACAAAACTGCACCAGTCCTTGTCTGCGCTGGTAAGTCGTCGGTCGGTTTAACCAACTTGACCGGCCAACAGGCCTCAACCCATAAAATGATTATCGATTCTCGGCTGAAATCTTTAAAACAAACAAACAAACAAACTTAAAATTGATTTAGTCCGGTTCAATTTGATTAGATTCGAAAGCATGCTAAACCGAATTACGGCCTGCATGAGTTGGGTGAGCAACCCGTGACCTGGTCTGACACACCAGACTGGCTCGAGCCACAAGCTATAGCTGCCCCATCGCTGTAGCCGCCCTCGAAGGCAACTCTCCTGCGCAATGGACAAACTCGATAACAACAAACGCTTCCCCACTTGGGTAGGGCGAACTGTGGCGATCGCAGCGTTCGCCACAAAGGAGAGAGGCGGGGGCGGCCCCGCGCCTGTGGTCAATGTCCCCCTCCGAATGGCAGAGGGAATCCACACTCCGTCGGGACTTTTGCTTGATCTCCTGGCCTGTGACCTCTCGCAACCATGTGTTTCCAATCTTGCAGGCGACCGAGGCAAACAATGGACGTCGGGTCGCACACTGCGGCAGTGGAGTCAAAGGAAGTCAACCGTTGGTTTTGTCTTTGGTGCCCAACTTAAGGCGGAAGGACGGTGCGGGTGTTGCAGTAGACAGTGGACAGTGGGTGTTTTCCCGATAAATTCCACTGCCCATCACTCATGCGTGCTCTGTCGTACTCCTCTCCAGCAAAGTCAACAGACGGGAGCCTGCGCCTGTGGCCCCCCTCTTTCCGCTGCTTCCCTTGTCCGCTCCGCCTATTAATCTCCGCTTCTTGCCGCTTGATTGCTTCTCGCCTTCTCCAGCCCCAATCGACCTTACGGAGGACCTGAAAGGCGCTACTCTTTTGAGAATCTTTGATAAAGGTTCGATTTTTCGCGATTGATTTCGCGATTTGGACGTGCCGAGGTTTTAGAAATACCTTATTGGTATTGACATGGACGAGTTTCTGAGGATTTAGCAGGTGGATTGTTGTAGTTTTGGAGTTTTATGGATAAATTATGTTGCTTCAAAGGTTCCTGCTCTCAGGTGAGAGATGGTTTTACCTAATTGTTTGTTATTATGCTTCGCTCGATTGTTTCTACCTGTTGAATTATATGTGTGTGTGTGTGTGTGTTTTTGCATGCTTTTAATGTATATATATATATATCAGCTTGGTATTTTCATATTTCGGCTCAGTTTTGTTGACAATCATTTGCATATCAGTATTAGTTTGTTCTAATGAACCTTTACAAGAAGTCCCTGCTAAATTAACATCTCCAGTATCTCTTCAAGGTTTTGTAACCGTGAAAATTCTTCAAATTGCTATTTGAACTTGGTTGAAGTTATTGTGTCAGAAGCAAACATCTCTCTCAAAACAGCTAGGAAAAGAAACTGCAAGAGAAAAGTATAGATCTTATGCAATTGCTAAAAGCTGTACATGCGTAGCTGCTTACTGCGACTGCTTGTGAAACACTACTAGTTTAGAACATGCAAGGTACAGAATTAAAAAGTGAAAGGAAAAAAAAAAGGCCATGATGTAACTCGGTGGTTGTTCAAGTCTAATTTGGAGCACTTTGTAAGACTCAACTGAGAAATAGGACAATTTGATTAGGAGCTATATAGAGATAGAGTATTGACGTGTATGTTGGGGAAACTAGGAAGTATAGATATGTTTAATATCTATTTAGTTATGTGGTTTAATATCAAGCGTCTTTATTTTCTTGTGAATTTAGATTTACCATGATGCTTTCAAGGCTGTGATTGGATGAGACTGGAAATTTCTTTTACATATAGCTTGCAGGCCATTCAAGTGGTGCAGGCAAGGGTAAAAGTTACCAAGGCTCTGTAAAAGTTACTTATGGGTTCAACCTTGTAAAAGGGAGGGCAAATCATCCTATGGAGGATTATCATGTGGCAAAGTTTATCCAGATAAGGGGGCAGGAGCTTGGTCTTTTCGCTATATTTGATGGTCATTTGGGTAACAGTGTAGCTGCCTATTTACAAAAACATCTGTTTGCTAATATTCTTAAAGAGGTGAATATGCTTAGCTTCTCTCAGTTACGCTGGGTTAATATATTCACTAGCAACTGTCCTTTTTTTAGCATCCTAAAGATATTTTCTTCCATGATTTAGGAAGATTTTTGGAATAATCCAGGAGAGGCAATCTCCAAAGCCTATGAGAAGACTGATAAAGCAATTCTATCACGCAGTCCTGATTTGGGTCGAGGTGGATCAACGGCAGTTACTGCGATTCTTATGGATGGTAGGAAATTGTGGATTGCTAATGTTGGTGATTCCCGTGCTGTTCTTGCAAAAGGTGGAGATGTGATTCAGTTAACTGTTGATCATGAACCCAACACTGAGCGTGGCAGTATTGAGAATAGAGGCGGCTTTGTTTCAAACATGCCAGGTTTAATTATGTTTTTCCATTACATTTGGTCTTATTTTGAAGATTTGTCTACGCTTATTGTTTTTTCTGCATCCATTTCTCATCTAATTCAACTGTTGGTTGCATATAACACATTTTACCTTGGCCAATTTACCATGATGAGAAGCTTGTCTGAAAACTGTTGCAAAAACAACTGGAATTGCATGATGAGATGAAACTTTCTGCTTAAAAACCAAAAATAACATGTAACCTGAAATGTAAAACAAAGCTATAATAAATAAAAGAAATTTCATAAACCTTTTTATCCAATTTCCTCAGGAGACAGATAATTGCTTTAATATGTAGACAACATAACATATTTTTACTTATCTTTGTTATCAAAAAAGTACATGTAGAAGGTTCAATGTTGCCACACACGTTGAACATTAGAGAGATGTAGGTAGTTTGTCAGCATTACACAATCCGTCATTGGAAGCATGAAAAGTCGTCGGACTCATCTGAGCTATGATGGCTTTTGCTCCCAAAAGGCTATGACTTAAATTTCACTTTTGAAATGCCAAATTATTTAGCATTGTCCTGTAATGTAGGTTGCTTTTCGCACTGAAGAAAGTACCCTGCTTCACTGTCAGGACTCGGGGACCTTCTGCAGCTGTACCTACTATGCACATCTATTAGGAGAGCCTATTTCCTCATGTTATGAAAAACATTCATATTGAATTATATGTGAATATGCAATCCCTTTTTTTTTTTTTTTCCTTTGATGTTGCTTTCCTCTGCACTTAACTCTTCGTCCTTGCTAACAAACATTTGTGTCTACTGTGAGAAATGCTCATGGTCATTGTATAACGTTCTCAGGAGATGTTCCCAGAGTTAATGGCCAGTTAGCTGTTTCGCGTGCTTTCGGAGACAAGAGCCTCAAGTCCCATCTGAGTTCAGATCCAGATATACGCTCTGAAGATGTGACTGCCGATAGCGATCTACTGATCCTCGCCAGCGATGGCTTGTGGAAGGTTTGTTTATTCCCCTCTAACTCATCTACTTGCCTCTTACTGTATCCACCATCTCACTAATCCTATTCAGGTAATGAGCAACGAGGAGGCAGTGGATATTGCTAGAAAGTACAAAGATCCACAAGCAGCAGCTAGGCTGCTGACAATGGAAGCAGTAAACAGAGTCAGCAAGGATGATATTTCTTGCATCGTTGTTCAACTAAGGGCATGAAGATTATCTAACTTGTTCTCCATTATTAAAGATTGCCAGGAAGTGATGACGAATGGAAGATAACAAAGGCAAAGGCGTAACCTTGTGCTAATTGTGATAGGTTCAGTGAGTGTTAGCCTAGTAGAGCTCTTGCCCTTCCGATTCTTCTGTATATTGTTGGTTCACGTGTGGTTGGTTAGGTCCGGTATTATTGGTTGATTTCTTTGATGTTTTAGTTGAGCAATGTATTATTGGTATGGGTGGATGATGATGTTGATTTGTAGAATCACTTTTTTTGTTCCCTCTTAAAATTTCAAGCAACGTGTACTCTGAATTTTTTTTAATTAGTAGCGAGTATTCAGCATGAGATGGTCGATATTGTCCCATGGATTTCTAATGAGATTTAGATAACTTTTGGATCATATCAGAAAGCATGTGGATATTTGTCAAAATTTTTATAAATATAGAATTGGAATGATGCCGATGCTTGGTTACCAACATCCGTTACAAACTATAATACGTTATAAACTATGCGTTCCTGTCACTTCGTGCATGGCGGAGCATTGAAAATAGAATAATGTTAAGCTTGTTTCGTTAAAAATACCTGATGCGCACCTTGCTAATGATTAGCCAATGGAACGGGTCCCTTGGTCAAGGGATGTATGTCTCGTACTCAAAATATGAGCTAGTTCCCTGTGGGTAACCTGGAAAGTTAGGTGAGATCCCCTGTTTATTACGAACAGGGAAGTGATTTGTTATCCATAAGATAGTGGACACCTCACTGCTTTCGTCATGAATATTCTATTCCTAATGCCCTTGATGGACCTACACCGTGACTTTTGCTGTGGGAATGACACGGATAAGTTACCCACTCTCTTTTGCATCCGACTTGGACGCACGAACCCGATCGTGAGGCCGCCGCCGCCGCAGCCGGGATGCCGCGCTGCCTCAACTTCACCCTCGCCCGTGACCGGTGCCACCGCCGCGCCTTCCTCGCTGCCGGCCTCCGCCCGACCTCCATCGAGCTCTCCGACGGGGCCACCGTCCACTGCTGGGTCCCCTTCCGCCCCGATCTCTCCCGCACCCCACTCCTCCTCATTCACGGCTTTGGCGCCACCGCCATCTGGCAGTGGTCCGTCTACATCCGCCCCCTCCTCCGCGCCGGCTTCGACCTCTACGTCCCCGACCTTCTCTTCTTCGGCGCTTCCTCCTCCCTGAGCCCCGATCGCTCCGAGTCTTACCAGGCTCGGTGCGTCGCGGCCACCATGGAGGCACTCGGCGTCCGACGCTTCTGCCTCGTGGGAGTGAGCTATGGCGGGTTCGTGGCGTACCGCTTGGCGGCGATGCATCCTGCCGCGGTGGAGCGGGTAGTGCTGTGCGGCGCCGGCGTTTGCCTGGAGGAGCAGGATCTCGTGTCGGGGCTCTTCGTCGTATCGGAAGTAGGGGAGGCGTTACAGATTCTGCTGCCCCAGCGGCCGGAGAATCTCCGACAGCTCGTCCGTCTTTCCTTCGTCCGGCCGCCTCCGGTGTTACCGTCCTGCTTCCTCCGGGATTACATACAGGTTTTGGCACCGAACAATTTCTTTCTCAACAAAACGCGAACTAATTAGACTTGGTTGAAGAGCTCTAATCGTCAAACAGTTTCTATCTGAGCACTAATGAAAGTCATTCACATACTCATAGATCTTCAATTTTTCCTAATAATGAGCAGAATTACTAAATTAATGTTCATTTCTGATGGAGTTGCAATTCTTGTCGATGGCTATTCTGGTTCCCTCAAGAGCTTGGTGTATCAACGGTATTGGAATTACTTTGACGATTAGTTTTGTCTGTGGCAGGTGATGTGCTCAAAGCATCGGAAAGAGAAGAAAGAGTTGATCTATACCTTGGTTAAAGAAAGGAAACTCACAGATCTTCCAAGGATTACCCAGGTATTTTCATCATCTCAAGCTATTCAAATCTTAATAGACGTGCTATTTTTCTTACATGAGGATCATAATTGAATCCAAACAACTTTGTGCAGTAAAAATTTATAGAGATTGTTCCTAGCTAACTTTGTATCTTCAACTGGTTGATAATGCAAGTGCGATAAGTGAATGACCTCTCCCTCTCTGTGCAGCCTACTTTGATACTCTGGGGAGAGCAAGATCGAATTTTTCCATTAGAATTGGGTCACAGATTGAAGAGGTCAGTTAAGCATATCATATTATACTTTTACTTGGATTGCGTATGATTTCAATAATACACACAGGCATTTAGGGGACAATGCTAGATTAATAGTCATCCGGAATGCCGGGCATGCTGTTAATCTTGAGAAATCAAAAGATATTTGTCAGCATATAATAAGATTTTTTCATGATTCTCCTCCAAAAAATTACAATGGGCAGCAAGCACCTCTACTTTCAGGTAAAGAGTACTTCTGAATTCAGATTGAATAGCCAAAGAATTGCAAAAACTACAGCATGTTTTATCTTCAAATAATCTTTTCTGCTTTACAATGTATCTGAAACACCCTAGTAAATCATACCAGACAAGTAGCATTGAACAAATAATTGAGAATTAAACTTAATATGACAACAACAATCAAGCCTTTATCCCATTAAATAAGATTTTCTACGCCATTTGGCTCGATCCTTTACTATATCCTCATTTATATTTAAATGAATTAAACTTAATAGATGTATTGAATTTGGTTCTTGAATATATGGTCCGTTTGATTTTTGGTCATTCACTCTTGATAACAGGTGATGACTAACATGGTAATGACTTGGCAGAAAGCTTAGCGATAGCATGGTGATGAGTTGGTAGCAAGCTAAGTTAGCAAATAGTTAATGAAATTACTAGCCTAGGTTTTTAACCCATAAATCTAATAAAATCCAAACCTGTTTAGAGCACTTGTTCTTACTGCTTGGTTTCCTTCAATGGGTTTGGATTCTATTAAGGGATCACAAATAGAGACGGGCAATTTCATCTGCAATTTACTGGCTTGGCTTTTAGTTTGGCCATCACCATGTCCTCAAGTTTACAATAACTGATTAGATTTGATGGGGTTTTATGACATAAACTGCCACTCTAATTTCATGCAAGGTCGATTAGCTAACCACTCATCCCCCCCAAAAAAAAAATGATATCAAAGTTGATTGACTAACTATTCATTCCAAAAGCTCTTCAATATGACTAACCATTTATTTTAAAAAACCTAGTTTTTATGAAAGAGGCCAGTTTCTATATTCGTGATGTTAATAATCATGATAGGTATGGAAATCCATACAAACGTATTGAGTAAACTTATCGATTATCCCACTTTAAGAGGTAGAATTAAGACAGAACCATCAGAGTTGTTGTACTTCATTCATCAGCTTTTATCAATTCAAGAAACACTTTTGAGTGTTAGGCTTTTGTGTTATTTTCAAAGCCATTCTCTAGTCACCTCTAGTTTTCGCATGTTCGAGAACTTCACTACGTAGATCGCATTGTAAATCTTTCACTTTTTCTTTATCCATTTCTTTTTCTCTTCTTTGTATAGATGCAGTATGATCATCAAGTTTCAAATACTGACCTATATGCAATAATCAAGGAAGATATCACGAAGCACACAGACCCTCCATACTCATCATATAGTTACTTGAGACGACTTTTATGTTTTGCTGAACCTTATGAAGACATTTCTTTGTGACTCACGTAGAGATTTTATACAACAAAACTCCAGTATCTCCAACTACTGCTGTGTTAAATTAGTGAAATTACATTTTATGATAAACAAGGATTATCTGTGACTACTTGTGCAATTTTTGTCCTTGTTATACAAAGATACAATCTTGTGAATGGATTATACTATATATATATATAGGATTTTGATATCTTGAGCTACGGGTTTGTTTACGTCTGTGCGTTAATGAAAAATACACAGTAAATGAAAAATGTATAGTGTTGCTCTGCTTGCCGTCATTGCTCGGCATCATGCTGTCGTGGCCAATATGTGGTAGGATCGTAGTCAAATTTCGATCGGATTATGTCCGCATCACGGACAGATTGTCATCGCATCGCGACCAAATCACAGTCGCCACGAGATTCAGTTGGATCGCGGTTGCAATTCGATCGTGACGTGGTCGTAATCTTGTCGCAACATCGTGGTTGCATGTGTCGCAGTCGGATCACAATCATGATCGATCACCACCTCGATCGCATCTGATTGCTATGAGAGGGGCGCAGACACTCAATCGTGGTGAGAGGATGATGCAGACAACCTCGATAGGTTTAGGGATTGGACTATAGTGCGTACAAAGAAAATGATATACGACAAGGACGCCGCAGGAGGGATGACACATATCAGATGACAGATTGGCAATTGACGATGAGGAAATTGGCCGGTGTATCGCAAGTCGCGCATAGAGAGGAGTTGCGGGTGAAAATTTTAAAATAAGCATGAACAATAAACATAATACGAAAATAGATAAATCCTAAACTATTTACGAAAATAGGTGAGAGGGGTGAATCGCTGGGATTTAAATCCCGGATTAGAAATTTTTTTTTTAATTTTTCATTGCCTAAATCCCGACAATGATTTTTTTTTTAATTTTTGAACCGTACATTGCTGGGACTTAAATCCCGGCAATGAATACTTATTTTTTTTAATTTTATTTCTTGCATCGTTGGGATTTAAATCCGACAATGCTTTTTATTTATTTATTTATTTTTGATTTCGTGTATTTTTTTATTTTTTATTTTTCATTTTTTAAAAATAATCGAGATTTAAAATAATTGGATCACGTTTAATTTTATTTTTCGTACGCCGCCCTCCATGATCGATTGTAGTCCACGATCGGTCATTACTACGCCGTCGATTATCACCGTCGGGCAAATAGTCGCCGCTTCGCTCGCGATCGGTCGTCGCACATTGGTCGACAAGCCGTCACTCGTCTGCGATCGATCGATCATCCTTGCCCGATCGATCGATCGTCACTTCGGTCGATCGATCGCCGCCGGTCGGCCGGTCACGCCTTGGTCGGCGATCGTTGCCCTTCGGTCGGCGGGCGTCACCCTTCGGTCGGCGAGCGTCGCCTCCGGTCGGCGGGCGTCGCCCTCCGGTCGGCGGGCGTCGCCTGCTCGTTGACTGATTGGTTGGCCGTCGGGCATCGATCGACCATCGATCATTGCCCGTCGTCTGTCGCGATCGGCCATCGGTCGCAGTCAGGCGTCGATCGTGTGGCTGGTCGGGGTTGGCCGTTGATCCCCGCCCACAATCGGCTAACCGTTGTCGGACCGCCGTCGATCAACCATCGCCCATCGCCGCCATCATTGTCGATGATCGGTCGCCATTGACCGACCGACTGGTCGTCGTCGATCGATCGATCACTGCTGACTGACTGACCGGTTGACCGGTTGACCACGACCGAGGATGGGCGGTGACAGGTCGACCGCGACCGATCGATCGCGATCGGACCGACCACAACGGATCGACCATGATTGGACCGATCGCGACGGACCGACCACGACGAACCGACCGTGACGATTGTTTTTTTTAATTTTTTATTTCGTGCATTTCTTTTTCATCTTCAATTTTTTTAATTACTCGAGATTTAATATAATTGAATCACGTTGTGTTTTATTTTTCATTGTCTATAACTCATCGTCGACCGACCGTGCCCTCCCATCGGCCAGTCGCATCCCACCTGTCGGTCGACCATCACCCGCCCGTCGATCATCGTCCGCCGAGCAACTAGTCGCCACCCGCCCACCAGTCGATCATCGCATGTCGACCGATTACTTGCTGCTTACCCGCCAATCGACCGATCGTCGCCCTCCCATCGATGGATCGTCACTTGCCCATCGATCGGTCGATTGGTCGTCGCCCATCGATTGTCCGATCGATCGTCGCTCGTCGATCGATCGATCACAGGCAAACTTTTAAAATAAAAGTAAATAGTAAATTTATTATGAGTATAGATAAAAAATAAATTTATTAATTATCGGGATTTAAATCCCGATATTTATTTTTTTTAAATATCGTGACCATGAATTTATGTTTTTTTTAATTAATTCTAATATTTTTTATTACACTGATCGCAACTGTGGCCCGCAATCGTCCACTGCCGCTACCGTCCCCCGCTGCAGTGGTTGTCATCGCCCACAATCACCCGCCGCTGTCGTCGTCACCCACCGACACCATCGTCGCCCGCCAACTACTGCCACCGTCGTCACCCACCGACATTGTCCGGAGGGCGGCGATCAATCAATTGACAGACGGGCGATGACTTGCCGGTCAGTGTGCGACGATCGATTGGCGAGCAAGCGACAACTAGTCATCTGACGGGCGACGATCGACGGGCGAGTGATGACCGACCGACGGAAGGGCGACGATAGATCGATGATGAGTTACGGAAAATAAAACAAAACGTGATTCAATTATTTTAAATTTCGATTATTTAAAAATAAAAATAAAAAATGAAAAATGAAAAAAAATATACGAAATCAAAATCCCGGCAATGCAAGGAATAAAATTTAAAAAAAAATAACTATCCATTGCCGACAATGTATGCTTCAAAAATAAATTAAACAAAGAATTTTTATATCCCGACGGTGAAAAATAAAAAAAAAATCTAATCCGGGATTTAAATCCTGACCATTCACCCCTTCTCATCTATTTTCGTTAATAGTTTAAGATTTATCTATTTTTGTATTATGTTTACTGTTCACATTTATTTTAAAAAATTGACATTTCTCTATATAATCGCCTGCTTAACTTATCCTGTGCCATGTGTTCGACAGTTTTTCCATTGTTCGATCTACGAGATTGTACAATAATTGAGAAATGATCAGTGCTTTTGCTTGCAACAATCTTTTCTGATGAGCACTATAGTCAATCCCTTAAGTCGTGAGGATCGTCGTCGTCGTCGCTTTAGTCGGATAACGATCGAATTTTGATTGAATCGTGACAACCAACATTGCGGTCGTTGGCGTTGTGATAGGGTTAGATTTCAACCGCGATTCAGTCGGACTTCGACTCTGACCGAATAGTGGTTGGGTTTCAACTCTGGTCGGACCATGATTTAGTTCGGAATTCGATCGGATTGTGGCTGAGTTTCGACTAGATCATGATCGAAATTCGATTGTCCATTGGCGATGCCGAGCTGGTAGCATGTGGATAGAAGAAGAGACATGGTGAAAGTTATTGTGCATTTTCATTTTTGTGCACGAGTGCATATAAAAGATTTTAAAGAAAATATATTTTTCAACTTATTAAGATTGTGATATCTTATGTTTTGAATCATTTGCATCTTCCTTCTCCCTCCTTAGCAGAGTGATGACTGTTATTTTTTTTTATTATAATTTTTACCATTCGATTAAATTTTAGTGGTGGAATATAAATAAATCTAAATAAATAATTTAAATATCAATAGTATTTAATTTTAAATTCCGATAGATTGAGAAATTATTATTATTCTAATTTGAATGATAAATACATATATAATTTGTCCAATGAAATAAGGGTCAATCATGTTAGAACCTTTGTTGTCACTAGGAGGGTGAATAACATTCGTCGATTTTGTTCGTACTTGTCTATAAGATGTTAACGTGCAACTGAAATGCAAATACAAATAGAAACAAACATAAATCGCAAATCGTAAACAATACACAATGATTTTACGTGGTTTAAAATCCTAGTTCCTACTCCACGGTCGAGCTTTAGTGATGCACACCACCATAAGCCTCTTCCTTCTCAGAAACACTTCGAAGTGGAGAAACTTCTTACAATAGAGCTTATACAAAAGAAGAAATAACCAAATACAAGTAAAAGCGAAATAGAAATACAAAGAACACTTTACAAAGAGGAGTTTTTGATCATTTTGCTTTTTGGTTGCTTTGGGATACCTTGAAAGTCTGGAATCATAGCAACCACTCCCCTTCAGACCCTTAGAAATTGACAACTCTTTCTTCCTCCGTAACTTCTATTTAAATTCTTCGTCAAGTTGATTTTTCATCGTCCAATCGACTACTCTTACCCCATAGTTGATTGATCACTGCACCGTTTCACAATAGACTAATTCACGTCAGAAATTGCTCGATCAGTCTATTGTCCTGACCCAGCAGTCGACTGTCATAACCATCAGTTGACTGTCATGGGCCAACAATCGACTTTAAAACATTCTGTGCCCTGTCCACTTAAGGTTAGTCGATTGCTCAACCCTAGCAGTCGACTGCCAGAGTACTAGACAACAGTCTAGCCACAGTTGACTAGTCGACTAGGTCATAACCTCAGTTAACTGTTCAAGTCAACTAAGCCCTCCGAATGCTGAGCACTCGACCAGTCTACTGGTCCATAACCTCAGTCGACTGCCAAACAATCTGTCTGATTATTTTAGCTCACCAATCGACTGAACTAAGCTCCAATCAACAGAGGTTTAATCCAAGTATGATCCTCTCATACTTAATACTCACTCTTAGCCTAGACTTAAGCATTCAAGTCACTTCCATTAGCCTCACACTCTCATTGTTCATCCGAGTTCTCCACGACTCCTTCACCCTTCGTGCTAACCTTCAAGTATTTCCATTGGCTTCGTCATGTCATCGGGTACTCTTAGCCTAGACCTAAACCTTCAAGTCACTTCTATCAGTCTTGCACCTTTGTTCGAGTCCACGACTCTGTTGGGTTACAACCGACGTGTAGATGTGCTTTTATCGTTTCATAAACGAACGCAGTGGAATAAAATATCCATGCATGCAACACACACATCCACACATACAAGATTACAATACATGCAGATATATTCGTCAAATAAAATTTTACATTAAATTAAGAATAAAACCAATTTTTTCCTAGGTATATCTTTTGGATGATATTGAGTCAGAAGGGCATCAACCGTATAATGCTCGCGGAGCTTCGTCTCTACTCGTGTCCATGTCGAATTTTCGAAGGGACGACTTCTCTAAGCCATGAATTTGACCTTCTCTTCGCTACTAGACGAAGCAAGAAGGTCGGGTGATCGGAGAGCAAGAAAGCCGACCCAACAAAATAGAAAATAACTTTTGTTTCCTTGGTGGTCGGCGGCAAGTTCTAAAACCCAACTCTCCTAGGTTCGGCCAAGGGCACAAAGGAAGAAACCTTTGTTCCGAACCTTAACTGAAGTTCCCCACTCCCTTGGGGAGGAGTTGGTCGGACCTAAAACAAGAGATGAACTTGTTAGGGTCGGCGACAAGGAAAACCCCAACAACTCTTGTTGGTGGCAAGAAGGGGAAGGAGAAGGGAGTAGGCGGTAAGGAGGAAGAGGAGGGGATTAAGCACGACCATTAATTTGGTTTTAACCTTTATAACTCTTTATATAGACTCTAAACCTAATGAGTTATGTTAGTGGATCAAATTCATAAGTCCATAACCATTAAGGCTTAATCTCATCCATTAAATCCTAATTGAGCTCTTAACAACAAGAATGACAATTTAATTAAAACCAAACGGATTTGGTTTATAATTAAACCTCTTATGCCCAACCCGTCTTCATAAGACATGCTCCTTTCGCATTTTTGACTTGACAAATATTTCCAAAATTGTCATGTTTTTGGTCCAACCAAACTCGATCTTGAGAATCTAATTCTTAAATTCGTTTTTAAGTCTCTTCGAAAGATTCATTATGCGTGTGACCTTATAGGTTCTCGATTTATGTTGGTCGCCCATAATTAACCATTAATTATGGAACGATCATGAGTGACACCTAGTAGTACATCATGATCCTCAATTAACCGAAAAATCAACGGTTGATCTCGGAACCATTTTCGAACCCTTCAATAACTACAATGAATCGTGTCTCGTTCCTTTCACTCGTCTTATATCCACTTGGTTAAATACATGGTCTATTGTATCAGTCTCCACTAGGCTGACTACGTCATATCTAGCCCAAGTAATACTTCCTCATTCAGTGGATTCTAATTACTTCGATATATATCTAAGAGTATCATACTCTTCACATGAAATGCTTTGGCCAAAGACTTTGAGTAACAATCCGACGAATGGTCATAGGGTATACATCTCTTCGCAAGGAGTGGTGAATCCTTTATTGACTATTCAATCACTTTCAGACACTTCAACTTATACCCAAGCATCCCGTACCCACATCTCCGTAGAGATGTATCGACTAAGATGTCAAAGTATAAGTCTTCATGATCAAGATGCCTTGAATACCTCAAGTCGAAAGAAACTCGCACTCGAGCTGCAGTAAGAGTTTCACTGACATATCTTATATGTAGAGAACCATGTGAAGTCTTACAACAAGTCATTCCAATGAACTAGTTATCCATAACCAACATCCACGTTTAACTCTCGACATCACAATATCTCCAGCCAGTAAGAAGCAGTTGCTTGGATAAACCAAGGAGTATAACCCGTGCTAGTCTCACAGAATCGATGATGTCCGAACTCATCAATTCATCGACTAGGGAATATTTCAATACTTCTTAATTACACATGTAGAGATACTCACTAATTGTGATCCAATCACAAATTCTCTCACACTATGAATCGTATTGCGGGCATTCAGTAAATAAGTTAAAGATCCAATCAAACACATATGAGATGTGCACTCAAATAGTGAATCTTTATTTATCAAATAAATAGTCATAAGGCGATTGCCTTAGGATATCTCTCAAACATAACAAACTCCTCACTCTTGTGCTAGCCTTCAAGTACTTCCATCGACTTTATCATGCCATTGAGTACCCTTAGTCTAGACATAAACTTTCAAGTCACTTCCATCAGTCTCACGCTTTTGGTTTGAATTCATGACTCTTCACTCTTACGTTAGTCTTCAAGTGCTTCCATCGACTTTGTCATGCTACCAGGTCTACCTTTATCAAGAGGTCGCGCCTCCGGGACTTCCATTACTAAGTCTCCATACTTAGATTTTCGTCGCCAAAACTACACCCTTGGACTTATTCGACCAAGAATACACCCTTTGACTTTTTTCCTTTGTCAAATATCCATACTTTAACTTTTCCTTGCCAAAAATTCATTCTTGGACTTCTCCATTGCCAAACATCCATACTTGGACTTTCACTCGAACTTGGTTAACCTTGACATGAGGCCAATTGCTCCAACAATTTCCTCCTAATAATTTCCCTCACATGACCTTGGATGTTCCAAACCATCCATTAGTCATATGATCATATGTATGCCAAATGTATTGTCAAATCCATTGTCAAATATCAAAACACTACTCGAGTTTCACTTGAGCTTGGTCAATCTTTACTCGAGGCCGATTGCACTAACAATCTCCTTTTTTTTTATGTTTGACGATAACTTTAAGTTAGGATAACCCATAAGTCCAACTCGACTCTTCTTATGCCAAGACATAATGAAGGTTTCCTAACTTAATCCCTTCACTTCTCTCCCTTTAACATACATCAAAAAGTCTACCAAGGTTTTCCATGTCTCATCTTCTAATGAGATCCTTCATTCTCTCCTTTGGTCCAAAACTCATCATAAATGCCTTCATTCCAATGAAAGACAATTCTTCACTCTTTCCCTTTTTAAGTCTTCATCCATCATCCCTTGATAGACAAACTTTCTCTAAAAGCTTATTCTCCCTTGCACATTGCACCAAGAATGTCTTTGAAGAATTCCTAAGCCTATAGAAAATCTAAACTATCAAAAATAAGGGTAAAAGTTCAAACTTAAACTTTAACCTTCCTTAAAATTTGATTTTTACCTTAATTAACTTTCCTATTCATTTTCAATGAACATCTCAGCCTTCCAATGCTTCTTGAAGTATATCATACGGTTAGAAGTTGTTAGGGTATATAGGGGTGCTGATAATTAGTTAAACAAATCTTGTTCAATCAAAATCAGCTCCATCAGCCGACTCAATCAGTGACCAGTTGACTGATTGCATGTAACAATCGACTGTGTCTGATTTTTTAGAAATCAGACTTTTACAAACAAATTTTGAAAAAACATAAGTAATTATGCGATTTTTAAAAAATCACGAAATTTCATACATACATTACTTATGTCAAATAATATGAGTGAAAAATAGTTTCATATTAAAATATTTATTATTTTGAAAGAATGATTCAAAGTTTAAAACCATTGAAAACTTCAATGTTTTTGTCTAATTTGTATCAACATTCTTAATGGTGATTGCTATAAAAAAAATAGATTTCACCAACATTTTCTAAAATGATTTAAAAATTATTTTTAAATCTCATTTTCAATCATGGTCTATGAGCTAAATGTACATGACTTGTATATTAATTTTCCTAATGATTTATTCATATGATTGAAAAAGTTTAAGTTCATTTTGATGTACAATATAAACACATTGAATTAACTCAATTTTTTAGTATCTTATATATGTCTAAGGTATATCAATACATACAAATGCCATCATATAGTTCTTATGAGATGTTGATTTGATTTTTCTTTGACCTGAGGGTTTATATATTATTATCTAAGAATATCAATTTAATTCATTTATCTGAGACATCAAATAATATCATTTGTTATTAATTTCAAATTGATAATTTTAATGGATGAATTATAATCATGACATATATTGATTGCATAATTTAAAATATTTGTCAATGATGTATGATATCATGACATAATAGAAATAAACGTAAGTATGATATTAATTAATCTAAGTACTATCATGATATTTCAAATAATCATATGAAGCATGATATAAATTATGATAATTAAAGCATGATAAATATATAAAATATGTAAATCTTGAATCAAATTGTCATTTGCTAAACAAATACCAACTTTGTCACAATGACAATTTAACATCTTGAGTGTGTCAAATCCCTAAATTTTGGCACACCTTACATCTAATCTAATTTTGTCAATTTTGATCAATTTTTTTTTATCTTCTATTAAATCAATTGGCATCTCCTAAAATTTTTTAGGATATATTTCTTATCTCATTTCTAAGGTATCACATTACCTTGAAAATATTCTAAAGTGTCGACTCTATCATGGTTAGGTTAATTATCTATTCATTCAAAGTTAACACACTTTAAACTCATTTAGTATGAAAGGATCACCCTCTTAGGAATCTAATACTTATTGAACTTTTTTGGGTTCACAAGATACTCACTAATGATAACCTCCCTTAGTACCTTTATAATAATCTTCCTAGGCTTAGAAGCCTTGATCATTGTGGTCTCCTTAATGTTAACCCTAGGGATATCTTCCTTTATAACTTTATTGGTGACTTTTCTAAGTTTCTTTGAAACCTTAGTCACTTGACTTTTGTCAAAGTAAACTCTAGGGATAACTTTCCTTGTGACTTTGACACTCCTAGACCTAAGATTAGTTCTATAACCATATGGAACACTATGATAGGTAGACTTATCTACCTTTGACTTAGGCTTGTGATCCAAACATTTTTTGTCTTTAAAAAAATCTTATCTCCTAAAATTTAAACATTGTCAATTTGACTTTTTAATCGAATTTGTCATCTTTCCAAGAGCCTTTTTCAATTTATCAAGTCTTAATCTTAAGACTTGATTTGCTTCTTCTAATATCTCAAGTGTTGTTTTTCTATCATTTCTTTGGATATTTTGTTTCTTCCTAGATATATATCTATTCTTCTTGGAATTATTGCCTAGATTTTACTTAGCATTTCTATCCTTGGGTAAGCTAGGTCTACTACCCTTAGAGATTCTAATATTTTCCTTAGGTAATGTAGGTCTTGAGGTAGTTGATCTAGAATTGTTCTTAATCCTATTTTCATAATGTTGAGCATGTAATTGGTAAAATTTATTTCTATTATGTTTTTTTTATAATGAACAATTGCAAGTAAATTTTGACATGATACCTTAGGCCTTATCATAGACACTCCCCTACATTTGAGCTCTCTCTTTTGTCATTGGTCGGGTGCCTCTCCCTAAGGCATTGGCTCCGGTAGTATCCATTTTGATTGCATCGGAAGCACACTATGTGCTCTCTGCCTTTGTGAATCGGGGCTCCGATCTCCTTTACCTTCTTCTTGACCTTTGGCACTTGAGTCATCTTCTTGACTCTTTTTGGGTATTTGCTCTTATAATGCCTATTTCTCTATACTCAAAGCATGCTATGTGATTTTTATTTCTAATGACTATGCTTCACTTACTTATAGGAGAAACATGAACTTGTTTTTCATTTGGTCAGGATGTAGAAGGTTCTTCCTCTTGCTATGACATTGAAGGTCTATCCTCTCCCTCAATTCTAGAGGCAGAGGCTTCTTTAACTTGATTCGACTTGAATGTTGAGCACTTCTTAACCTCTGAATCCTTAAGCTCTTGAGATAATGAGCTTTCTTGTTCTTCATATTTGTCGTAATCTTTATCTTGGCCCGGTGAAAGATTCTCATAGAGCTCAACTAATTTGCTCCACAACTCCCTTGTATCCTTAAATTCTCTTATCTTGCATAAAATATCGTTAGGTAATAACTTTATCAATATTTTTGTTACCTTATCGTTTCTTTTGAATTTTTAAAGTTGCTCCTCCGACCATTTCTTCTTCTTGAGTGTTTTCCCCTTCTTATCCATTGGAGCTTCAAATTCTTCCATGACGACGATCCAATTCTCTATGTTGTTCATCTCAAGAAATAATTTATTCTTCCTTTTCAATACTCGAAATCCTCGCGGTCGAAGACGAGTGGAGCTAAGATGTTATAGCCCAACCCATCACTAAAATCCATTTTCCTCTAACGCTTGCTCTTGTAACAATAAATCCTTAAAGAGCGACCTCGCTTTGATACCAATTATTAGGACTTTTATCGTCACTAGGGGGGTGAATAGCGTTTGTCGATTTCGTTCGTGCTTGTTTACAAGATGTTAGCGTGCAGTAGAAATGCAAACGCAAATAGAAACTAACATAAAACACAAACTGCAAATACTACACAACGATATTACGTGGTTCGAAATTCTGGTTCATACTCCACAGTCGAGCTCTAATTGAGCTTTAGTGATATACACCATCACTAAATCTTCTCCTTTTTGAAACCACTTCAGAGGTGGACAGACATCTTATAATAGAACTTATACAAGGAAGAAACAACCAAATACAAGTAAAAGCGAAATACAAATGCAAAGAACACTTTACAAAGAGGAGTTTTTGATCGCTTTGCTTTTTAGTTGCTTTAGGATGCCTTGAAGGTATAAAATCACAATAATAACTCCCCTTCAAACCTTTAGAAATCGACAACTCTTTTTTCCTCAACAACTTCCATTTAAAGTCTCTGTCAGACTGATTTTTCACCATCCAACCGACTACTCTTACCCAACAACGGACTAATCCATGTCAGAAATTGCCCAATCAGTCGACTACCCTGACTCAATAATCGACTGTCATAGCCATCAGTCGAGTGTCATGATCCATCAATCGACTCTAAAATATTTTGTGCCCTGACCACTTAAGACCAGTTGACTGCTCAACCCTAACAGTCGACTGTTAGTGGTTAGTTGATTGATGCAAGTCATTAGTCGACTACCAGAGCACCAGATAGCAATCAAGTCACAGTCGACTATGTTATAGCCTCAGTCGACTATCCGAGTCAACTAAGCCCTCCAAATGCCGAGCACTCAACCAGTCTATTGGTCCATAACCTCAATCGACTGTCAAACACTCTGTCTGATTATTTTAGCTCACTAGTCGACTAAACTAAGCTCCAGTCGTTTGGTAAATCTCAGAACTGAGGTTTAACTCAAATATAATCCCCTCATACTTAATACTCACTCATAACTTAGACCTAAGTCTTCAAGTCACTTTCATCAACCTCATACTTTCAGAGTCCATTCGAGCCCTCCACGACTCTTTCACCCTTCGCGCTAGCCTTCAAGTGCTTCCATCGACTTCATCATGCCATTGAATACCCTTAGTTTAGACCTAAATCTTCAAGTCACTTCTATCAACCTCGCGCCTTTGGTTCGAGTCTACGACTTCTCACCTTTGTGCTAGTCTTCAAGTGCTTCCATCGACTTCGTTATGCCATCAGATATCCTTAGCCTAGATCTGAGCCTTCAAGCCACTTTTATCAGTCTCATGCTTTTGGTTTGAGTCTACGACTCCTCACCCTTGCGCTAGCCTTTAAGTACTGTTAGTGCAATCGACCCAGGTCACGATTGACCGGACTCGAGTTTGACTCGAACGATGTTTTGATGTTTGACATGGAGGTTTGACATTGATGTCTGATAATGTGTTGGGGAGATTATTGGTGCAATCGACCCGGGTCATGATTGACCGGACTCGAGTTTGACTTGAGGGAGATTTTGATGGTTGACTGGGGTTGACCATGTCATGGAAAGTCCAAGTCTTGAGTACTTGACATGTAAAGTCCAAGCATGGGTCTTGGCAAGGAAAAGTACAAGCATGAGTCTTGACAAGGAAAAGTTCAAGGGTGTAGTCTTGGCCACGTAAGTCCAAGAGTGTAGTCTTGGCGGTGAAAGTCCAAGCTTGAGTCTTGGCATTTGAAAAGTCCAAGGGGATTGATATTGACGACGTAAAGTTCAAGCGGGAGTCTTGGCAGCATAAGTCTAATGGTTGGTGGCGTAAAGTCCAAGCGGAGTTTTGACAGCGTAAGTCCAATGTGCCTTAGCGGTGTAGACACCGTTAGCATGACATAGCCGATGGAAGCACTTGAAGACTAGCGTATGGATGAACAAGTCATGGATGACTTAGAGGGATCCGATGTCACGCCCGTCCTTTTCAAGGGTTGGAGGGGCGGCGCGACGCGATTGTACATACATGTATTACAACGGAAGACTACATATACTTCTTACAGCGGAAGACTTTAAATCTTTTTTTTTTCTTTTAAACATAAGCATGCATCATCATTTTATAAATACTTAGTTCCAGTTCATGACATTCAACTTAAAGAAAACGTGCATAAGTACGGAAAGCATAAACAAATCTCCTCCACCATGCCACTACCACACATACTTTGCTCCTCCTGCTGTTCCCTTTAGTTTAGCCATTCTTTACCTTTATCTTCAGTACAAGGGAACATAAAAACTATAAGCACATAGGCTTAGTAAGATCCTGTCCTACTCACAAAAACCATACGTCGAGCATTAAGCATAGAGTAGTGACATGATCATATAAGCTCATATAAGCATAACATTCATATAAACATACACGAACATATAAGCAAACATAGCAGACATATAAACATACCAGAACATAAGCATAGCATTCATATAAACATTCAAGAACATAAGCAAGCATAACATGCATATAAACATACCAGAACATAAGCATAACATTCATATAAACATTCAAGAACATAAGCAAGCATAACATGCATATAAGTATACCAGAACATAAGCATAACATTCATATAAACATTCAAGAACATAAGCAAGCATAACATGCATATAAGCATACCAGAACATAAGCATAACATTCATATAAACATTCAAGAACATAAGCAAGAATAACATGCATATAAACATACCAGAACATAAGCATAACATTCCTATAAACATTCAAGAACATAAGCAAGCATAACATGCATATAAACATACCAGAACATAAGCATAACATTCATATAAACATTCAAGAACATAAGCAAGCATAACATGCATATAACATCATAATGATCTAGACATGAAATAAAGGCATATGCAGGATGCTCTTTGAAAACATAAATATTATAGGTACTTAAACATAATCTCAACATATTGTGCCCGACATTATACCACATACATCATCATCATAGCGCACATCCCTAATAGACCCGAGGTAGCTAATCCCGAACCCACTAGAGTACTAGGCCCGTACTATGTCCGTCAGCCTAGGGGCAACATAACATAGAAGCCTATCCTAAGCCCGTACTTATGACCATCGGCCTAGGGCATCTGGGAGCCCATCCCGTACTGAGTCCGTACTACAACCGTCGACCCAGGGGCACGTAGAAGCTCATCCCTTGGACCTTATTAGGGTCCTGATACAAGTCATGCAGAAAGTAAAATAGCATATCATGTTCCTTATCATAACATATCATATTTCTTATCATGACATATCATGTTCCTTATCATGGCATATCATGTTTCTTCTTCTTAGCATATCGTGTTCCTTCTTCATAACATATCATATTTCTTTTCATAACATAGCATGTTCCTTCTTTATAACATATCATGTTTCTTTCTTCATAACATATCATATTTCTTTTCATATCATATCATGTTCCTTCTTTATGACATATCATATACTCATACAATTAACATGACAATGAGCATAACATAATCATACATTCATACAATTAACATGACAATGAATATAACCTAATCATACATTCATACAATTAACATGGACTACGAGCATAACCTAATCATACATTCATACAATTAACATGGACATAAGGTAGTGACATCAACCAATCATGCTATCATAAAATCTAACTAACCTCATATTTGCATCTTTTTCTACATGTAGCATGACATGGAGGACTTAGTAGAGGGCATATACATGGGTTGACCGAAACCCTAAGGGAGGATTCTTAGGAGTTTACATGCTAAACAACTTGTGTAAGGTCTACTTAACATCTTACTAACATCACACACATATAGGGCATGACATAAACATCATGAACAAGCATAACATGGTGTGATCTAAACTTCATGGAGTTCTACCAAAATTTTAAACTCTAAACAACTTGTACATGATCTAACTAGCTACATATTAATTCTCACATATAAATCATGGCATAGAAAGCCCTTAAAAGTTTAATTGAGCCTTGGCCGAGAGCTTTAAGGAATCCTAAGATCAATTTCTTAAATCTAGCTTAGCTATCAACATGTTACCTTCATCTACATTCAAACATAGCATGACAACTTATACATCATGGCATATAGACCTAAATGGGTCTTGGCCGAATGTTTCAAGGAGCTTTAAAGATCAACCACTTAAATTTAGTTTAGCTACAACATGTTATCTTCATCTAACATCAAAACATAGCATGAACACATCTAAAGCATAGCATAGAAAACCATTAGGGGTCAAAAAGGGGACTTGGGCGAGAGTTTCATGAAGGTTGGAGATCAAGCACTTAACCAAACCTATTTAGAAACCTATTACCATCATATTCATACAAAGTATAACATGAATCATCATGGAAAGCATAAGGAATGGTCTTGACCGAAAGTTCATGAAGCTTTTAAGATCCAACACTTAACCAAACCTATCTAGAAATCTATTATCATCATATTCATACAAAGTATAGCATGGATCATCATGGAAAAACATAAGGAATGGTCTTGGCCGAAAGTTCATGAAGCTTTTAAGATCAAACACTCAACCAAACCTATTTAGAAATCTATTATCATCATATTCATACAAGGTATAGCATGGATCATCATGGAAAGCATAAGGAATGGTTTTGGCCGAAAGTTCATGAAGCTTTTAAGATCAAACACTTAACCAAACCTATTTAGAAACCTATTATCATCATATTCATACAAAGTATAGCATGGATCATCATGGAAAACATAAGGAATGGTCTTGGCCGAAAGTTTCATGTAAGGTTTTTTTCTTAATAACATCAATCGAAACAACTTGTATGCAGGTGAGGGGATACTTACATCCTTCGCTTGTTAATAGTTGGAAAATACCCTAAGTGATGCCAAACTATAGCCTTCTTCTTGCTTGAGTAGGTTTTCGGAAAAATGGAAGAGGGGAAGGGGTAGGGTTTCGGTGAGGAAGAAGAAGAGAAGGAGAGGATGCCAACTTTGGTTTCTCATGTCTCCTCATTCCCCTATTTATTCACTTGAAGATGTCCCTTAGTCTCCCTTACCCTTATCTATCATTTCCTATACCCTTCTAATAGCACAACCCTGCTGGGCTTCTAGTTATTGGATGCATTTTAGGGTTTAACTATCTACTAGAGGTTTAGTGTTCAAATCCTGGGTCATGCATCCTTTTTGGCTCTATTTCTTTTATTTTTGAAAGAGCCCACATAAAAGCCCATATGATCATGCAAAAATTCTCATAAAATTTCTAGAAATTTTACGGACGTTACATCCGATAGGCGTGAGATTGACGGAGGTGACAAGAAGGCTTAGGTCTAGGCTACGGGTGATCTAGCAAGTATGAGGGCACCATACTTAGGTTAAAACCTCATGTTTGAGGTGTATCAGTCGACTGAGACCTATGGGCAGTCGACTGGAGTGAGTCAACTAGGGTTTGACTGTGGAGAGTGCCTTAGCAGTTGACTGCCAGAGGTGGACAGTCGACTGCTGGCTCAAGTAGTCGACTGATCTGGGTGATCAGTCGACTGGTGCTCGAGAATTCGAGAAAAGAATTGAGTCGGACTCGACTGCTGAGGTTAACAGTCGAGTGAAGGTTCTATCAGTCGACTGATGAGTATGATCAGTCGACTAATGTCCTATCCGTTGGATTTTTCCAACGTGGATCACACCTTTGTCTCACAGCAATAGTGTCATCAGTCGATTGATGGTCCCGAGCAATCGATTGATAGACGAAATCTAGCCCAGGCAACAGCTATAAAGGAAGCTCGTGGAGGAGGATTTTGCAACCGGTTATTGAGAGCTTTTGGGGCGATTTGTTGCTACAAATCAGGGTCTCTAAGTGCAATTCAAGCAACCACAAAGCAAGCATCCAAAAGTACAATTATAAAGTGTTTTTCTTTACTTGTATTGCATTTCATTAGTGTAATTGCTTGTATTTGTTGTATTACTTAGTGTAATCATTTGTATGAGGTTTCTCCACCTCCGACTTATGTCGAGAAGGAGTTTACTTAGTAGTGGTATGTGATTTGCATCGCTAGGGCTTTTACGAGCTCAATCCGTGGAGTAGGAACCATTCGGTTATGAACCACGTTATATCGCTGCGTCTCTTGTGCTTGTGTTTATTTTTGTTATTATATATTCCGCTGCATTAACAAGTATTATAGAGACGAACACGATCAAATTCCATCGAGCATCGACGACGCTATTCACCCCCCCTCTAGCGGTCACATTAGTCCCAACAATTGATATCAGAGCGGGTCGCTCTTCACTGGCTTCACATCTGAGGGAGCAAGCTAGAGGGAAAATGGAATTTGAAGAACAATTGGGTTGGGACATCAACACCCCAATTCCATATGCCTTCTATGGACAAGAAGAGTTTAGGCAATGGAAGATAAGAATTGAAGATTTCTTAATGATGATGGATTTTGAAGAATGATCCATATTGATGGAGGGATTTAGCTACCCTAGAGGACCAAAGGGTGGATACCTCAAGAAAAAGAGATAGATCGAAGAGCAAGTCCAAGCCTTCGAGAAAAATAAGAAGGTAGTCCAATTTATTTTTGATTTAATTCCTAATGATATCTTGTGTAGCCTAGGGGATTACATAGATGCCAAGGAACTTTGGAGCGAGTTGGCAAAATATCATGAAAATCCCGAACCAGTCCAAGAAGACTTGGAAGAGGAGGAGACCGAAGAAGAAACTTCATCATCCTCACAAGAAAGTGAGGAGTCGGAAGTTGAGAAGGAGTCAACTTCCGGATCGGAGGAAGAAGAAGTAGAAAAGATGGAAGAAGCCTCCACCTCTAGAATTGAGGGGGACGAGACTAAGCCATCTTCAATACTGGAGTCGACTCAAGACAAACCATCAACCTCCAGTTGAGAAGATAAACAAGCTCAAGAGGCTTCCACCACGGACCTAGGTAACTCAAACATATGTGTTAATAATAAAATGCATATAATATGTTTTGAGTGTAGAGAAAATGAGCACTACAAGAGCAAATGCCCAAAGAAGGTCAAGAAAAGTTCACCGGCGCCTAAAAGTCAAGAAAAGTCAAAGGATGCCGGTGTCCCCACCAAGAAGACCAAGGAGCTTGTAGTATGCTTTAAGTGTCATAAGAAGGGGCACTATAAAAGTTAATGTCCTAGGAAGAAGGAAATCAAAAATAAGAAAGGAACATCATATGTAGGGGGAGCTAGGCTAACCCTATGATATATTTTAATAATGCACCTTCTAATTTAAATGTCAAAAAATATGCTAGGAATAATTTTAACAATCTTGCTATTGTACATGAAAAGCATGCTAGGAACAATAAATATTTTTGTCTATGTGCTAAGAGTGTTAATTTTTCAAATAAGGAGAAATTTGGGACTAATGTCCCTAGAAAGACTTTACCTAGGGCAAACATTAAGAAAATTGAGGATCATCTAGGTTTTAACTCCAAATGGACTAGACATATGCCTAGGAAGAATCATACCTAAAGATTAAATCAAAATTCAAAAATTGAGCAATTAGAGTTAGAGAACCAAGCCTTGAGGTCAAGACTTAAAAAATTAGAAAAGACTCTTAGAAATATACAAAATCAATTTAAAGAGTCAAATAGTCAAAGTCTAGGGTCTAGAAGTCAAAGTCAAAGACCTAGGAAATAAGAACCATCCAAGGGCAAGGCTAAGCCCAAAAAGACCTACTACAATGTTCCATTTGATTATGAAACTCAAACTAGGTCTAGAAAGACTAAGGTCAATAGGGAAGTTATCCCTAGAATTGACCATGGTGTGTGTCTAGTGGCTAGGATTTCGAAGAATCCTAAGGAAGCCACTAAGAATGTTACAAGGGGAGCCACCTCTAGAGTCTGGAGAGCTGCACTGCATATGAGGGCCTCACTGGCACGAGGATGACCTGTGATTGCAGATGCACCTGATGAGTCTCTCGGAGCGTATTGCAGGTGAAGGTCATGTTGAGGACTACCGTGTGTGACTCACCAGCCGAGATCGATCTGGAGGCGATCCTCCATGGGTTAGGGGTTGGGTCACCTCACGGATGGAGGCGCCTGGCCGGATGGAGGAGCGCCAGAGCCGAATGGAGCAGCGCCAGATTGACATATACGAGATGATGCGAACCTGGACGCTGAGCCAACAACCTCCACCACCTCCACCATCTGCGGGAGATTATAGCTAAGATATGAGTTAAGTTCAAGGTGCATAGTTTTTTCATCTAGATGAACTAAAACTCATCTTATATTATTTGTGGATCATTGGGAAAGCTTATGTTCAAGTCATGTACATTAAGCCTAAAGAAATATGATCCAATATAAGGTTTTAAAACCATTTTAAAATCATTTTAGAAAATCTTGGTGAAGTCTATCTTTTGATAGCAATCACTATTGATGAAGTTGATACAAAGTGAGCTAAAATATTAAAGTTTTTCTTCACTCTTGAACTTTGTGTGTAAATTTAGATATTTTATAGGTAAAATATTTTTCAAATATTTTTCACCCATTGTATTTGTCATAAGTATTATACATATGAAGTTTCATAATTTTTCGAATTACGTATAATTATTTATGAATTTATGAATTTCAATTCTGATAACTGAAAATCAGATTTTTTATCGATCATTACTCTTGGTGGCGATCGGTGATGAGCACACGATCGATTGATTTACGATAGAGTCATTATCGAGGTTGATTTCGAGAAAAACAAGGTTGTTTAGCCCGTGTTCAACTACGATAAAGTTCCTTAACTACTCCTAATCCTAGGATATGTTTTGGAAAACATTATAAATAGTGAAAATCTATTGGATATGGATTAGGAGAGTTGTTAGGGTGATGTATCAAATTTAAGGTATGGGAGAGTTCTATATTGAACTTTGAACCTTAATTTTGATGTTTTAGAGTTCCTATAGACTTAGGGACTTTCCAAGGACATTGTTGGTGCAATGGTCTAAGGGGAGCAAGCCTTTAGGGGAGGTATTTATCATAGGATGATGGATGATATTTTTCCTCATGAGGGGGAAAAATAGGAATTTTGAGATACCCAATTTGGAAATTGGGAGAGTTTATAGGATTGCCTCTCTTGAGTGATATGAGACTTATCACTAGGAAGATTGTAGACATCCTAGATATTTTTGGACCAAGGGGGAGATTATAAGATCTCATTGGGACATGAGACATTAACCTCCTTGGAGAGAACCTTTTTGATGTTAGTCAAAAAAGGGGAGAATGTTTGGGAGAATTATTGGGAGAAGTTATGAGATTATCAATTTGAGATAATTTGTAAGAAGATTTGAGTTAGTGTTCTAACTCAAAGGTATGTATTTTTGTCAAACATCAAAAAGGGGGAGATTGTTAGTGCAATCGGCCCAGGTCACGATTGACCGGACTCGAGTTTGACTCGAGCGATGTTTTGATGTTTGACATGAAGGTTTGACATTGAAGTATGATAATGTGTTGGGGAGATTGATGGTGCAATCAACCCGTGTCATGATTGACTGGACTCGAGTTTGACTCGGGGGAGATTTTGATGGTTGACTGGGGTTGACCATATCATGGAAAGTCTAAGTCTTGAGTACTTGGCATGTTAAGTCTAAATGAGTCTTGGCAAAGAAAAGTCCAAGCATAGGTCTTGGCAAGGAAAAGTCCAAGGGTGTAGCCTTGGCCACATAAGTCCAAGGGTGCAGTCTTGGTGGTGAAAGTCCAAGCTTGAGTCTTGGCATTTGGAAAGTCCAAGGGGTTTGATATTGGCGGCGTAAAGTCCAAGCGGGAGTCTTGGCAGCATAAGTCCAATGGTTGGCGGTGTAAAGTCCAAGCGAAGTCTTGGCAGCGTAAGTCCAATGTGCCTTGGTGGTGTAGACACTGTTAGCATGACATAACCGATGGAAGCATCTGAAGATTAGCATATGGATGAACAAGTCATAGATGACTTAGAGGGATCCAATAGGTGCGAGGCTGACGGAGGTGGCTAGAAGGCTTAGGTCTAGGCTACGGGTGGTCTAGCAAGTATGAGGGCATCATACTTGGGTTAAAACCTCATGTTTAAGGTGTATCAGTCGACTGAGACCTATGGACAATTGACTGGAGTGAGTCAACTAGGGTTTGACTGTGGGGAGTGCCCTAGCAGTCGACTGCTGGCTTGAGTAGTCGACTGATCTGGGTGATCAGTCGACTGGTGCTCGAGAATTCGGGCACTAAATGGAGTCGGACTCGACTGCTGAGGTTAACAGTCGAGTGAAGGCTCTATCACTCGATTGATGTCCTATCCGTTGGATTTTTTCAGCGTGGATCGCACCATTATCTTGCAGCAACAGTGTCATCAGTCGACTGATAGGTGAAATCCAACCCAGACAGCAGCTATAAAGGAAGCTCGTGGAGGAGGATTTTACAATTGGTTCTTGGGAGTTTTTGGGGCGATTTGTTGCTACAAATTAGGGTCTCTAAGTGAAATTCAAGCAACCACAAAGCAAACATCTAAAAGCGCAATTGTAAAGTGTTTTTCTTTATTTGTATTGCATTTCATTAGTGTAATTGCTTGTATTTGTTGTATTACTTAGTGTAATCATTTATACGAGGTTTCTCCACCTCCGACTTGTGTCGAGAAGGAGTTACGTAGTAGTGGTGTGTGATTTGCATCGCTAGGGCTCTTACGAGCCCAATCCGTGGAGTATGAACCCTTCGATTTCGAACCACGTTATATTGTTGTGTCTCTTGTGCTTGTGTTTATTTTTGTTATTATATATTCCGATGCATTAACAAGTATTGTAGAGACGAACACGATCAAATTCCATCGAGCATCGACGATGCTATTCACCCCCTCTCTAGCGGTCACATCGGTCTCAACAAGTACTTCCATCGGCTTTGTCATGTTGTTGGGTCTACCTTTGCCAAGAGATCGCATATTTGGGACTTTCATTGTCAAGTTTCCATACTTGTACTTTCGCCGTCAAGACTATACCTTTGGACTTATACGACCAAGACTATACACTTGGTCTTTTTCCTTTGCAAAATATTCATATTTGGATTTTCATCACCAAAACTATATTCTTGGACTTATATAATCAAGACTACAACTTTGGACTTTTCTATTTGTCAAGTATTCATACTTGAACTTTTTCTTGTCAAGAATTCATTTTTGGACTTCTCTATTGTTAAACATCCATACTTGGAGTTTCACTCGAGTCACATTCGAACTTGGTCAACTTTGACTTGAAACCAATTGCTCTAATAATTTCTCTCATATGATCTTGGATATCTCAAACCATCCACTAGTCATATGATCATACGTATGTCAAATGTCAAGGGTCAATTCTCGGTTGCTGCATGTCTTTTGAGGTGTTTGCTCTCTTACCGTGCTAATTCTAGGTTGTGCAATATGCTCTCCGTGATTTATCTCTTTCATATTAACTATGAGATCAATTTGCGGGGGCATTGAAGACGAGCAAATTATTTTTTTTTACCAATACGTATGTCAAATATATTATTAAATATTAAAATACTATTCAAATTTTATTAGAATTTGATCGATCTTTATTTGAGGTCGATTGCATCCGTTAATCCTTTATTTTTGTGGGATGCTCATTCTTCGTGTGATTTATCAACAAGTTTCAGATAAAAAATTCTTGGTGATTTATTTTTTTAAGATGACTCGGACCGGTATGGATTTTAATATTTGTCAAAAAAAAAAAATTATTATTATTTTTTATCTCGAGTGAAGGAGCAAAGAAACTGCTATGATAGTGCAGCGGGAGTTGGTGACTGATTCTGTGACCAATGAGGTCCATGAAAGAATGCATTTGAGTTTCTTCATAGAAGAGCTAAAATTGTATAAAAGAAACTTAAATTTATAGGATGACGTTGCAGCAGTATTTCAGTCATAAACAATCCATTGATTTGCGACAGGAATTGTATCTTTATTTTCCATTTATTCTGATACATGCAACACAGCATTTGCACCACCCTGATAGCGAAGGGCAGCCCTTACCTGCGTCGATTTCTGCGTGTGGATTAAATTGCTTCTTCCCTCTTCTTTTTCTTGGTTGACCGTTGACTCGTTAATTTTGTTTTCTTTTTTTCCTTCTTTAATTTTATTTTAAAATATCCCGAATTATCAAAGAGGAAGAAGAGGGAAGAAGGGATTTTTTTTTTAATGATTTTGATCGCGAGCGAATTTGGGCACGCCGCCGATGGCGTCTCGGGCTGAGCGCAGCCTCCCTCAGGCCGATCCGCTGCGGGCGCCACTCCTGCCACTCCCGCCACCCCCGCCTCTGCCACAGCCGTCCTGTCCGACTCCTCCCTCGCCGGCCGTCGTCAGGATCCGTACTCACTCGTCTCTCATCCCCACCCTCCCTATAGTCGCTGCCACCCTCTTCGCGGCGGCTTCCCTCTTCATCTTCCTCGCCCTCTACATACTCCATCGCCGCCGCCACCGTCGCGAAGGCCAGACGGCCGCAGCCCCCGATGCGGACCCCGAGCCCGCTGCCGAGGATGATGGCGGCGAGGTTGACCACCATGTCTGGTACATCCGGACCGCCGGTCTCGATGAGTCCACCATCGGGGCGATAGCGACGTGGGCCTACAAGGCCGACGAGGGCGTACTGGGCGCGTCCCGCTCCAACTGCGCTGTATGTCTCTCTGACTTCCGCGACGGGGAGCTTCTGCGCCTCCTCCCCAAGTGTGACCACGCCTTCCACATGGGGTGTGTTGATACTTGGCTCCGATCCCATGTCAATTGCCCTCTCTGCCGTGCGCCCGTCCTGGCCCTAGTCTCAGCGACCAGTGATGGCGTTCATGGGGCAAGTACTTCTTTTTCCTCTGGTTTATCCGCCCTTGGTTCGATCACGGATCAAGAGGAATCCAGTTCAGTCCCCTCTGGCCTAGTGGATCACAATCAGCTAGATGGCCCGGCGTCGGTGACTGGTCAGGGCACTTTGGATGTGGAATCGGTGCTCGAAAGATCGGAACTTGGAGCTGTTCCTGAAGGCCGAAACATGATCAACCGATTATTTCCTGACTCCGAGATCGAAATGCCTAGCGATGTCAGAGGACAAGGGTTTCAACCTATTCGGCGGTCATTTTCTATGAGTTCCTTCCCTCGCGCTCCTCCGCCAAATAGATTAAAGTTGGAAGAGAGCACGAAGGATGCCAACCTGGGAGCGGGTTTGGTTATTAGAACCTGGAGAAAGCAAGACAACTCTTCAAATGGAACTACCTCGCTGCAGAAAGCTGGAGGATTTTTGTCGAGTACTAGTGATAGGTTCTTCTCGTCAAAACATGGGCGGCATGGCCGAGCCAGGAGCTTGCTTCCCCACTGTGATAGTCCTATCATTTGAGATCTTGTCATGCTCATTCATGGGCAATTTTAGATACCGCAATTCTCAGCAAGTCAGGAGAGAAAGATGTCATGTATCAACGTGAAGAGTGGAAACGCAGAACAAAAGCCTTATCATCTACGCTCCATCCGGTATAATTAAGGAATGACATATATAGTCTTAGGGTGATTTTGCAAAAGAAATAATGGACGGCAAGGTGTGGTAAATTGAGCTTTGCTTGTTTTTCAAGTGCCCCATTGTAAATATATGGATATATTCAAAGTATATACAGGATTTACATGGTGCAAATTAGTGGGACAACTTTAGTGGCCTGGTTTTGCTGCTTGTGTACTTAATTCTGAATCTCAGTTATACAAGCTCATGTAAGAGAAGCAGGATTCTATAGTATATGAAGTCATCAAGAACTTCATGTCTTGATTCAGTTTTTCAGAGTTTACAGGTTTCAACTTCTCTGATCTTTGATATTGAGTAGCGTGTCTTATTTATTTTCATGGAAGACAAATTTCATCACTAAGCCTTCTACAATTACCAGCAAAATAAAATTATCAGTGGCGCATATACTGTTATAATTGGTTCGTAAAAAAGAAATTGCTTTCATTCATTGTCCAAAATTGCACTTAACTAAATTATTGTATGAATTGCATGGTTATTGTTTTGGTTGAGACGCCGAAACGAGAGACGAGTCAGCCATGGATGGTGATTCTGTCGAGACACAATGCTGTCGAGATGCAATGTTCTTAGAGACACAATCTTTCTTAGAAACCACAATGCGATCGGTGCAATCTTCTTAGAGACACAATCTTCTTAGAGACACAATGCAGCCGAGTTGCAATGCTACCGAGATGCAATGTTTGCCGAGATATATTCCCACAGTCTGCAAGGAGTGGTGATTCGACAAGGTGTGCACAGTTGAGATGGGCATGGTCGGCTGAATGCAGGCTGAGGGGGCTTCAGTGAGCTGACTTGGTCGGATCAACTGCCTCCGGAACTTCGTCTTGTACCACGACCAAGATGGCGAGGGTCACCGGAGCTGTAGTTACCGGAACCCGAGAAGACTCACAAACGGATGAGAAAGGGGGGCCGAGGGGGGCCTCAACCAAGTCCCTCCGACGCCCAAGTCAGGATGTGGAGAATATGGAGAAAGCTGCCTCAAGAGGCGAAGCTGAAGATTAGATCTTAGAGATTACCAACGCCTTCTCTCGTTACCTTTATATAGGCAGTGAAGCAAGAGAAACTTAGTGACGTGACTCCTGATGGGGACGTGACTTCACAGAAGAGATTTTGGGAGGCATGACCTTATTACGATGGAGATGTGACTGTTTGGAGGGGATCTTGGGAGACATGACCTCATTATGATAGAGACGTGACTGTTCGGAGGTGATCTTGGGAAGTATTGTCTCATGAAGATGTGACTGTTCGGAAGAGATCTTGGGAAGCATGGTCTCATTATGATGGAGACTGGAGAAGAGTCTTTCGGTCAGAGATACAAACATCTAACTAAGCTGATGATAGATAGAGCTGAGTCATCAGGCTGAGACATGAAGCTGAGTCATGAAGCTGAGACATGAAGCTGAGTCGTGAAGCTGAGTCATGAGGTTGAGACATAAAGTTGAGTCATGAAGCTGAGTCATGAAGCTGAATCATGAGGCTGAGACATGAAGTTGAGTCATGAAATTGAATCATGAGACTGAGACGTGAAGCTGAATCATGAGGTTGAGACATAGGCTGCGTTTGGTATGCCGTAATCTGCCTTGTAATGTAATCTGGATTACATTACAAGGCAGATTCCTTTGTTTGTTACTGTCTTAGAATTGTAATATAATGTAATCTGGATTACAAAAGGCACTAAAGTTTTGTAATCTGGATTACAAAGCAAAATCTATGTAATCCAGATTACATTACAAGCTTCCCATTTGCATGCAATAAATTACATTTAATGCATGTAAATGGATTTATTGATGTAAATGGTTTAGGTTGCGTGGTGATCGGGCCAAACGATCGGCGAGCAATCAGCGGCGATCGGTCGATCGGCAATCGTAAACGATCGATCGGCGATCGATGTGCGATCGGCCGATGATTCAGCGGTCGGTGGCGTCAGCGGCGATCGGCCGACCGATCGGCAACCGATCGGCCGGCAGCGGCCGATGGCCGATGACGGCCGGCCGGCGGCCGGATCGATGCCGGCCGGCGGCCAATGGCAAACGGCCGGCCAGCGGCGGCCGGCCGCGACCGGCCGTATTCTAGCCGGCGGCGACGATGGCTATCGGTCAGCCGATGCGGCCGATGGCGACGATCGGCGATACGACAGCCGGCGATCGGCGTGATCAGCGATAACCGGCCGGTGGCGAGGATCGGCCGACGGCCAGCGGCCGATCGTTGATCGGTCGCCGATCGACCAGTCGATCGTCGGTTGGCCGCCGTCATCGTCATCGTCATCGTTATCTACGTCATCGTTGTCGATTCATTCCTATCGTCTTTGTAATGGACACCAAACAAAAGAATGTAATGACCTTTGTAATCCAAGATTACACACAATTTGTATCCAAACATAATAATGTAATCAAGATTATATTGCATTCCATTACAACTTGAATTACATTACAACTTGGATTACATTACGTCCTACCAAACGCAGCCATAAAGTTGAGTAATGATATGGCCGAGTCATGATATGACCGAGACAAGCTATGGCCGAGACAAGCTTATGGCCGAGTCATGATATGATCGAGACAAGATATGACCGAGTTATGATATGGCCGAGACAAGCTATGACCGAGACAAACTTATGGTTGAGTCATGATATGGTCGAGACAAGCTATGACCGAGATAAGCTTATGGCCGAGACAAACTTATGGTCGAGTCATGATATAGCCGAGACAAGCTATGGCTGAGATAATCTTATGGCCGAGACAAGCTTATGACCGAGTTATGATATGACCGAGACAAGCTATGGCCGAGATAAGCTTATGGCCGAGTCATGATATGGTCGAGACAAGCTATGGCCGAGATAAGATTATGACCGAGACAAGCTTATAACCGAGACAAGCTTATGACCGAGTTATGATATGGCCGAGACAAGCTATGACCGAGATAAGTTTATGGCCGAGACAAGCTTATGACCGAGTCATGATATGACCGAGATATAATGGTCTTCTGACTGATTTAAATTAACTTGTCGCTCTTGATCGGGTCCTTCATAGCTCTCACTCAGCTGGGCCATCGATTTAACTCGGCTGCTTGGCCGAGAATATTTCTATTGGCATCATAAGCATCCCCCTCTTGTCTAGTCGAAGGAGGCATAAGTTCGACAGACTAGACTTGTGTCGAACATAAAAAGAACAAGTACGGCTGACCTCTGTTACCGAAGTGAAGCTTAGTGAAGATGCAGAAGTGGAGATCAGAGGGATTACTGAGAGAGAAAATGTCAAGAGCCACTATATATATGTTGAATAATTGGACGATGTGGTCCGAGACATAAAGGAATAGCCCGCGCCGTGATAGGCGACTTCACTGAAGAAATGTGCTGTGATAGGCGACTTGAAAAAATGTATCATGATGGGCGACTTTGCTAAAGTCTAATGATAAATACTTGAAACTAGTCGTGATAGGTGATATCTAAGGAAGAGTTGAATGATAAATACTTGAAACCAACCGTGATAGGCGATAACCAAGGAAGAGCCGAATGATAAATACTTGGAACCAGCCGTGATAGGCGATATCCAAGGAAGATTCGAATGAAAAATACTTGGAACCAGCCGTGATAGGCGATATCCAAGGAAGAGTCGAATGAAAAATACTTGGAACCAGCCGTGATAGGCGATATCCAAGGAAGAGCCGAATAATAAATACTTGGAACCAGCCGTGATAGGCGATATCTAAGGAAGAGTCGAATGGTAAATACTTGGATCCAGCCGTGATAGACGATATCCAAGGAAGAGCCGAATGGTAAATACTTAGAACCAGTCATGATAGACGATATCCAAGGAAGAGCCGAATGGTAAATACTGTGAACCAGCCGTGATAGGTGACTTTGTTGAAGAAATGCGCCGTGATAGGTGACTTTGCTGAAAGAGAGAAGTCGGTGCGAGGGCTTACGAATTGCCTCGGTTGAAATACTGAGAAGGTCGGCGTGAGGGCTTACAAATTGCCTCGGCCAAAATACAGATCCTCCAACTCCAGAAGACCCGCGGAGCCGAGGAGTGATTCATGAATAATTATGACCCTCCATTTGACCAAGTAATGTAGTTCTGCAAAACATAAATGACAACAACAACAACAAAGCCTTATCCCACTAGGTGGGGTCGGCTATATGGATCCTTCTACGCCATTGGACTCTATCCCCTACTATATCATCATCTATATTTAAATAAATTTTATCTTGTTTTATTGTTGCTAACCAAGTCTTTTTTGGTCTTCCTCTTCCTCGTTTGATGTGTATATTTGGTATCGTTTCACATCGCCTAACTGGAACATTTATTGGTCGTCTAAGTACATGTCCGTACCACCTTAAACGTGTCTCTCGGAGCTTTCCTTCAATAGATGCAACACCAACTTTTTCTCTAATGCTCTCATTTCTTATTCTGTCGAGAAAAAAAATAAAGTAAAATATCTAGCTGACCTGTGAAGATTCAACTCCGACAGATATAACTTGAGAAGAGTTATCTTCGGAAGAACTTGAGAAGAGGTAACTCGGCAAGAGCTCTGGAAAAGGCATCTTGGAAGAGCTCCTTTGGAGGGGCTCTGGAAGAGCTAACTTTGGCAAAGACATCTTGGAGGAGACATCTCGAAAGAACTTCGGAAGATACATCTGACTTGGGAAGAGCTCGAGAAAAGCTATGACTCGGGAAGAGTTATCTTTGGAAGAGGCATCTTCGGATGAGAGAGCTTTGAGAAGAGCTCTTGGAAGAGACATCTTGGATGAGAGAGCTTTGAGAAGAGCTCTTTGGAAGAAATAACTTTAACTCCGGAACTCTAGAAGATCTGACTTGGGAAGAGTTTTCTTTAGAAGAGACATGACTCGGGATGAGAGAACTTTGAGAAGAGTCATCTTGGAAGAGTGATCTTGGATGAGAGAGCTTTGAGAAGAGCTCTTTAGAAGAGTTATCTTGGAAGAAATAACTTTAACTCTAGAAGATCTGACTTGGGAAGAGCTTTCTTTGGAAGAGACATGACTCGGGATGAGAGAGCTTTGAGAAAAGCTCTTGGAAGAGACACATTTAGATCATTTAGCATTAAGGCATCTCTTATCTCAACATCTTAGCTTCAACATTTCTCACAGACGGCGCCATTTATGTTTCGGCTGAGATGCCGAGACGAGTCAACTCGGGATGGTGATTCTGCCGAGACACAATGCTACCGAGATGCAATGCTGCCGAGACACAATGCTGCCGAGCCACAATGCTGTTGAGACACAATGCAACCGAGCTGCAATTCTGCCAAGACACAATGCAACCAAGTTGCAATGCTGTCGAGATACAATGCTTGCTGAGATATATTCCCACAGTCTGCAAGGAGTGGTGATTCGACAAGGTGTGCGCAGTTGAGATGGGCATGGTCGGTTGAATGCAGGCTAAGGGGGCTTCAGTGAGCTGACTTGGTCGGATCAACTACCTCCGGAACTTCGTCTTGTACCACGGCCAAGATGGCGAGGGTCACCGGAGCTGTAGGTACCGGAACTTGAGAAGACTCATAAACGAGTGAGAAAGGGGAGCCGAGGGGGATCTCGCCCAAGCCCCTCCGACGCCCAAGTCAGGATGTGGAGAATATGGAGAAAGGTGCCTCAAGAGGCGAAGCTGAAGATTAGATCTTAGAGATTACCAGCACCTTCTCTCGTTATCTTTATATAGGCAGTGAAGCAAGAAAAATCTGGTGACGTGACTCCTGATGGGTACGTGACTTCACATAGGAGATTTTGGGAGGTATAACCTCATTACGATTGAGATGTGACTGTTTGGAGGAGATCTTGGGAGACATGACCTCATTATGATGGAGACGTGATTGTTCGGAGGTGATCTTGGGAAGCATGACCTCATAGAGATGTGATTGTTCGGAGGAGATCTTAGGAAGCATGGTCTCATTATGATGGAGACATGACTTAAGGTGAGACATGAAGTGAGTCGTAATGAGACATGGGTAATGAAGCCGAGTCGTGAACCTGAGTCATGAGGTTGTGACATGAAGTTGAGTCATGAAGCTGAGTCATGAAGCTGAATCATGAGGTCGAGACATGAAGTTGAGTCATGAAGCTGAGACATGAAGCTGAATCATGAGGCTGAGACATGAAGCTGAGTCATGAGGCTGAGACATGAAGCTGAGTCATGATATGGCCGAGACAAGCTATGACCGAGACAAGCTTATGGCCGAATCATGATATGGCCGAGACAAGCTATGGCCGAGACAAGATATGGCCGAGACAAGCTTATGGCCAAGTCATGATATGGTCGAGACAAGCTATGACCGAAATAAGCTTATGGCTGAGACATGATATGTCCGAGACAAACTTATGACTGAGATAAGCTTATGGTTGAGTCATGATATGACCGAGATAAGCTATGGCCGAGATAAACTTATGACTGAGACAAGCTTATGGTCGAGTCATGATATGGCCGAGACAAGCTATAGCCGAGATAAGCTTATGGTCGAGACGCCGAGTCATGATATGATCGAGATATAATGGTCTTCTGGCTGATTTAAATTAACTTGTCGCTCTTAATCGGGTCCTTCATGGCTCTCACTCAGCTGGGCCATCAACTTAACTCGGCTACTTGGCCGAGGATATTTCTATTGGCATCAGTCATATATAGCATGGTTGACCTTAGCTGCAGGAGAAATCTGTTGGTTGAGTCAATTCATAGCTTGTTCTTAATTTCATATGTTTGCCATCTGATCCCTAGGCCTAGTATTATATCTTTATATGGTATTCGTAATATGATCCATATAATGTTCTTCATGATGTTTTCCTTAAACTATAACAGCAGTGTTGCATTACAGCATGTTGTGTCATATTTTACATAATGAAACTTAAATTCTGAATCTTGTGATTGTTCTGTTTTCATTTTCAGCCGTAGATATCTTTATCTCATGATTTAACCGTTTCGTATATACAAGGTTGGTTGGATTGATGCTCAAAGGTGTACTAGTGAGTCCCATGTCTTGCATTTTTACCCTTTTTCTTTGTGAATTTTAGACTTTTCAAGGCATGACAAACCAAACCAAACTCTTTGGTTTACTGGAAAGTACCGCAAAACATGATAATGCCTACTGGCAGGTAGTTGTTTGTTTTGATTTTTTTTTCTTTCCTTTTTTGACTTGGATATCTCTAATTTAGCTCTTGTTCTTTGATAATTATCCCTGCGAGGATGTTCATTCCTCCTCATAATAAATGCATTTGTATCATCTAAGAACCCTCAGTAAATAAATGGCAATTAAACTAGTTAAAATACTTTGTTAGATTCAGTAAGGCAAATTTGTCACAAGCAACCTATTTATAGCAAGTCATGGTTCGATCCTCACGCATATGGAGGGAATTCGCCGCTGCTTCCACTGGGCCATTGCGAGGCGGTTCCTGCTATCATGGGTAGCGTGCGGACCGACGATTGGCGAAACCCTCACGGCGACTTGTGGCGCTGCCTTCCTGATTTATCCTTGTGGGCGGGAGACTCTTCGAGGCCGTGGGCCGGTTCGCCAAGTGGACTAGTCGGGCGAAGCTTGGATACCAATTTTAAAACAAAAAAAAAAAAAAAAATAAAAAAAAAAAAAAATAACAAGGCCAAATATTAATATTAGGAGTCGATTATTGTCAGTACAACTTGAGTGATTGATTGAAGAATCACCTAATTATGAGCGCTAATCAGCTTCAACAACCTAGTGGACCCATTACCGTATTTTAATTTGTCATATATCTCAACCAAATTGACTTTCTTTCTCCTATTAGTTTGGTGTTTCCGATTGAAACTTACCCATACATGTAATTATTAGTTTGGTTTATTTTCTATTGTTCAAACGGGCCATGTTATGTACAGCATATTTATAACAACTAAAATTCAGTTCGCACTGTTGAAAAATTAGCGTAGGTTCATCATTTTGGTAAGTGGCAACTAGTGGATTCCTGTGCGGTAACTGTTGGTTTTGATTTGTGTGTGTGGGTGTGGAATATTTCAGTGTGTTTCTGTATTGAATTATCTTAACCAACAATTCATGAAGGCTTCAGGGGCTTTCTTTGGTTTTGGTATTTTGGACTCTAGATTTTTTATTAACTCTGCAAGTCTGCAATTAGGTTTGCCGACATCTAATACAATACATTTCCCGTCAGAATTTGTCTGTAATTTAGTTGTTTACCTTTGTGGGGGTTTATGCAGTTTTCTTCACTTCTAGGAACGGCACACCGTCAATCAAAAAACAAAACTCTAATTTTGAAGTTGTTGCTTGAAAGACTCATCTTTGAAATGTATCAGTCACTTCCAAGTTTCCACAAGTTTCCAAGTTTAAATTATTCCATTATGTGTTGTTTGTGTTCTTGTGGAAGTATTTTTAATCTATAAACAGTAATTTTCCTGTTGCTTTAGCTGGTCCTCTGCAAGTTGCTTTGTCGAAAGCTCCTCATCCCCACTTTACCAATGAACTAATCCATTACCAACTAAATCTTTGATCTGGAGCAGTAAAATTCATGTATCAAATGCTATGTAGACATTTGAGTGCTCATCTGTATCTGACCTCTAGATTCTACCCATATACAGTTATTCTTTGGTCGCTTGTCCATTATGTTTAATCTCCTGAACTTGTTTGCCATTAATTCATATATATAACATGAGGGATCAGCTACACAGTCACAGGAACAATTTCAAAAAATTTTATCTGAAGCAATGAAACATCATCCAGTGTATCAAACATTATGTATATATTGAGTGTTCACGTGCTTTCTACCCTCTAGACTCTACCATACAGAACTTTTCCTTGGTTGCTTGTTCATCACAACCAACTTCCTGAACTTGTTTGCAATTAGTTTCCGTTCATATCTATAATGATGCGACGAGGAAAATCGGTTCACTCCTTTTCAATGCAGTGAAGCACTGAGGGAGATCTCAGAGGGTTCTCGCAGGCCGCAATCAGTAAAGAATAAAAAGATGAAGCAGATGAAATGCAAAAATCGACACCAGCAATTAAAACTCAGACACAAGATGTAACGTGATTCGGAATGAGGATTCCTACACCACGGAGGTGAGCTTTCTCATCGGGTGCAGTGTCTAAGCACTTTCACTATGAAGGTTCTCCCTTACGGAAAATAAGTTTCCGGAGGTGGAGAAAAAAACCCTCTTACAGTGGTATCACAAGACGAGAAAGAATACAAGGGATGTAACAACAACAGATCCCTGCCCTCCTTCTCCGGCGAGGTGGTTGTCGCTCCCTTTCTCCTCTCGCCTCTTCCTTTTTCTTGCTGGGTTGGAATAATTACGGATCCATCCCTCTCTCCTCCTCGCTTCCTTCCTTTTATCTTCCTCTTTTCCTCCATCGTGATGTCGTGGGCTGTCTCCATTGTACACGTGGCCACCACCTCCACCTGGAGAATAATTCTGTTACAGATATGAGGAACGAAGACTCCTTGGAATATTGTGTGGGGACCTCCTAAGCTGTTGCATAACGTCTCTTCCTCTACTTTTCAGGTAACTAGGTTAAACTGTCTCCCTCAACCATCCGCTTTTGGTGAAACTAACTTAGGTCTATGGCCCACGGGTGACCTAGCCCTAGGGCTCCTCGTCAACCCGAACCAATTCCTCTTTCTCCTGTGCCGAACTTCCTTCGGATCGATCAGGTTGAGTCGACCCTTTATCCATCCTATCTGCTTCTGGGATTATCTAGCTGAACCGATTCCTGTTCAGCCCTTAGCGAAGTGTCTTCCGTCTATTCTTTGCCGTGCCAATTGCTTCTGTTAACTCTCCCGTGTCAATTGCTTCTGCTAACTCCCGTGTCAATTGCTTCTGCTAACTCCCGTGCCAATTGCCTCTGCTAACTCCCCCGTGCCAATTGCTTCGGATATTTGCGCCCGAACCGTTCTTCCTTTTCTCCCTTTGCTGAGCCAAATATTTTGGCTCGGATCACGTATTACATGCAAACCCTTCTATCTGGCATATATAGAAAAGGTATCAGTAGTATCATTAGTCAACCCCGAAAAATAGTCAAGCGAAGTTATAAGCTTGACTTTCGAGATGTATATAGGGTTTCTGCCCTATTCTTTATTCCTTAACTTAAATTCACTCTTTCCCTTATAGCTCCCTTATGTATACTCGAGGCGGTCCGATGGACCCATGGGCCCCGCTTCTCCTTCTCCTGTCGTGCAGTCGAACCGTCACGAAAAACCCTATATAAACTCCCGCCTTCTCCTTTTAGGTATCACTTAGCGTGTTTAACAATCCTGTCTATTCTACTTCTTCCGTGATTTTCACCGACAGCATTTCAGCGACCCAGTCCTTCCTTTCCCACACGATTCTTCCTTAACCTCCGAGTAAGTGCTCTGCCTTGTTCACACCCATGACTTCTAAGACCATCCCTTCACCTGCATGGTATGAACATACCATAACTCAGCTAGATTGCAACCATTATTTCTTTAATCTTAAGAACAAATACATAGACCCTTCTATAAAATGTTGTTTCACTACTAAAATACATCGGCCCCATAGTCCTCCTCCCGGTTTGACGTGTTTTTTCTCCGAACAGTTTCTTAATGGCCTATGTCTACCAGTGCCTTCCGGTTATCTAGATATTTTGAACTTTTACAGACTTCCTTTAAACCAATTCACTCCCAATTCCTTTCGCATTTTGTCAGGAGCTTCTATGGTGTTTCAACACCTAAACCTTCCCTTAACCCCTGAAATATTCCATTGCTTTTTCCAATTGAAATCTTCCAAGGCAGGTCTCTTCTATCTATCTAGCCGTTCAGACTGTCAATTCTTAGTGAACCTGCCTACTTTCCACAAGGGATGGGAAGAATTATACTTTTTTGTACAGCTTCCAGAATCTCTACCTTATTCTGATACCTGGAAGGTAGACCTTCCCGAACTGCCTCCCTTCCGGGAAATGAGGACCAAATGCCCCTTCCCGGAGGTTTATAAAGTATTAGGAGAGTTACATTACTGCTCAAACCACCTAATAGAAACTCCCATTTTGAGCCACTTTGGATTGTCTCCTCTACTTTTGACGACTTCGGTTGTTGTAGGTAGGGTGATACTTACCCTGCAGTATGACTTCCTTTCTATATTATTCATCTTTCTCACCAGTACACTTTGCAGATAATCTAATGCAGAAGGCTTTGGTGGAAGGAGAGGCGATTGAGGCTGCCAAAAAGAAGAAAACCTCAACTAAAAGAGGTAAATCAGTAGCAGCTCCATCATCCCCTCGGAAAAAGTTGCGCCTCACTAAGAAAGGAGCATCAAGTTCATCCGCTCTTCTCCCCTCGTCTTCCGACCAGCCAAGGTCTCAGTCCCTAACCATCTATGAGCCGAGAAGAGGAGGCAATACCTCATCTGTCCCTTCTCCATCTCCTCAAGGAGGGGACTCTCCTTCCCATTTTCTCCATTCCTCCCCATCTGCACAGAATTCACCCACACCTTCTCATACTGAGTCTCTCCAAGCTCCTATCCCTTTCGACGCAAGAGCTTCTCCTACCCCCCTTCGGCGTATCAGACCCCCACTTTCCTCTGAAGGGGAGGATCTTCCCCTTCCCGTTCCTCCGAGGGCCACATTGGGGTCCTTGCTGAAGATCCGGCACCCCTCGGAGGTGAAAATTTTCAATCAGTCAGGCATACAGGCCTCATGAAGTGGGCAAGTAGGCAAGCACAAGTGAGGTATCTACTATTTCTTTTTCTCCTCTTTACTGTAGGTATCTCTATATGCCGATGTATACTGATGGTTTTTTCCCTTTAGGCTGCCACTCAGCATAACAAAATGGTAGCTCAGCTAGCCCAGTTTCAGTCTACCGTGGAGACACGCCACTTCGCCTTTGTAACACAACAAAAAGATCTCGTTCGGCAGTTAAGCGAGCGAGAGGCGAAGGAAGCTGATCTGAGGGGCCAATGCGAAGATGCGAAGATGCAATGATGCAATTGGCCCTGGTCCAGAGCGAGAAGGAGGAATTGCAGCGAAAGAATGAGGAACTTGAACGGCAAGTTTTTCGCCAATCCAGTGAACTGCAACAAGTGGACGTCTTGGCCCGGGAACTGAAGGAATTTAAAGGGCACCTTGGGGATGCCATGATCAAAGCTGCTGACTCCTCGACCACAATTCTACAGCTTCGGCAAGAACGCTACAAGCTTCAACTGGAGCGTCAAGCCTGGGAAGCTACAAAGAGATCTTGTATAGAAAAATGTCAGGAGCTTTCCTCTATAGTGACAGCTTTTCCTCAAGTCTTATCAACGGTGGCTCGGCAACAGTCCACTCTTCACCAAGAGTATTCGGAGGCCCTCTCGACTCTGGGTCAGCAAGCCATACAAGTGGCCACCGAAAAAGATGCCTGCAAGGCGGAAAGTCGAGCCCAGCTGGCCAAATGTCAAGATCAGCTGAAAGAGCAGGAAGCTGATCTTAAGAGGAGATACGTCAAGAAGGGGGTAGATTTGTTTATACTAGGCTTTGGGGGGTCCTCGGCTCAAAATGCCGAACAAGGATACCCACCCCCCGGCACGGACACTAGCTATTTGAATCCTGTGGATGCGCTAGCTAAGTGTCCTCCCGAACTCTTTGAGCTGTAATTTTTACTATTCTCTTCTTTAGTAATTTTGTCAATAGCTTCTCTCTTGCTTCTGAACAGTAATTTTGTCCACATATCTAGTTGTCATTATCTTGTCATGCTCCTTGATGGGTCGGGAATTCTGAATCAATTTTAAACTGCTCTCTTTTTAGACTGTTATCTCTTTTCCCGTGTCGTATAGCGCAATCACCTAGTTGGTTCGGGGATTTGCTCGCAGGGTCTCGCATAATCTTATTCATATCCATCCCAATTTTGGTTCGGCCCATGCTTTAAATGGTTTTACTTTCACGATCTTCTCCATCTCTCTTAGCATCGGGAACGATATCGATCTCTTCATCTTCTTCCCTTCCCAAGAGCTATCATTGCCGCTTCTTTCGCTATAAATCACCGCCTCCATGTCTTCGCCCTTCTATCTTACTCATGGCTTCAATGAACACATTGAAATTTCCTCAAATTGAATCTTTCGAGTCAGAGGACTGGGGTTTCAAGACATTGAAGATTCGAGACTCGCTCAATCGCCATTACTTGACTTTTCGTCCTCTTCCTTTTCCGCCTCATACCCCAGCTCCCACCCCTCCTGCAAAGAGGTCTTTTCGCGCATCATTTCCCTCGTTTCGCAATCGGGTATGGAATCCTCCCTTCACATGGGAGTATACAATGGGAGACCCCCGTGCTACTGCCGAACTTCCCCCACTTCCACCGGCGCTGGCCTTCCTCCCAGTCTCCCCCGCAAGGATTCGTTCACCCCCTTTGGATGAAGGTCCATCAGGGCTACCCCCATCTCAAGGCGCACGCTATAGGGTTATACTGGCATCTTCCCCACCCCAGGAACCTTCGAAAGCTTCTTATGTTAAAAGCAACAAAAAGTCTTCATAGACTAAACGATGTAATCTTTTTCAAAAATGTTAATAAAAATAAGGGAGGGGACTGATATTCGCTTTTGTCGTTTTTCTATAAAAGTAAGGTTTCTGTCTTCAGAAAGACTGTATCCTGACCCGAACATACCTTCCCTTACCATCTCCCGGGGATTCGGACCCTCTTAATTATAGTTACAGTTCCGGCGACCCTCCACATACTGTCTCTACGCCTCCTCTTCTTCACTAGCATTTATTATCCACCTCTCTTCTACAAATGAATGCACCCTTCTCCTTCCTCGCTATAAAGACTTCCAACCCTTACCGTATAGCTTCCATCTTCTCCTTTTCTTTCTCCTTGTCATGGACAGAATATCTGAATAGGGCAGCAGTTCCTCTCCTGCTGAAGAACTGATAGATGATCGCCGCTACATAGCTAATCTGGAGGAGCAGGTGAGGTACTTGCAACAGCGGCTGAGGGAAACGTCCGACAACAATCGCTCTTTGCGTCAACAACTGGTTGGGTCCCAAAAAGAGTTATCCAAGCAAATCTTCCTGCAGCAGTCCTATCTTCGGCAACTACTGTGCCAACCTCGACCGTGCAAATAAGCTCCATATGTTCCTCCCAACAAAGAACTGTAATACCCTAGATGTATAAGGGTTTCTTTTGTTATCTCTTCTTTGTAAAGGACTTAGAGTATGTAATTTTTCCGTATTAGTGAACTTTTCCTACTTATCATCTTCTTCCAGCGCCTCTTGAGTTATGCCCCGCTTTACTCTTTTCATAGAATATAATAATATAGAAAAATAGAATAATATAAGGTTAAAAAAATGATATATAACTGAGGAGACTCCATTTCTTCCGTTCCACCAACACACGGGGATTTCTTCCGCTTCGCGGGGATAAAAATGATATGTAACCGAGGAGACCCCAGTTCTTCCGTTCCACCACCACACGGGGATTTCTTCCGCTTTGTGGGGATAAAAATTAAGTATAACCGAATGAATTTCGGTTCTTCCGTTCCGCCACCACACGGGGATTTCTTCTGCTTCGCGGGGATAAAAATGATATGTAACTGAGGAGACCCCAGTTCTTCCATTCCACCACCACACGGGGATTTCTTCCGCTTCGCGGGGATAAAAATTAAGTATAACCGAATGAATTTCGGTTCTTCCGTTCCACCACCACACGAGGATTTCTTCCGCTTCGTGGGGATAAAAATTATATGTAACTGAGGAGACCCCAGTTCTTCCGTTCCACCACTACACGGGGATTTCTTCCGCTTCGCGGGGATAAAAATTAAGTATAACCGAATGAATTTCGGTTCTTCCGTTCCACCACCACACGGGGATTTCTTCCGCTTTGCGGGGATAAAAATTAAGTATAATCGAATGAATTTCGGTTCTTCCGTTCCGCCACCACACGGGGATTTTTTCCGCTTCGCGGGGATAAAAATGATATGCAACTGAGGAGACCCCAGTTCTTCCATTCCACCACCACACGGGGATTTCTTCCGCTTCGCGGGGATAAACATTAAGCACAACCGAATGAATTTCGGTTCTTCCGTTCCACCACAACACGGAGATTTCTTCCGCTTCGCGGGGATAAAAATTAAGTATAACCGAATGAATTTTGGTTCTTCCGTTTCGCCACTACACGGGGATTTCTTCCGCTTCGCGGGGATAAAAATTATATGTAACTGAGGAGACCCCAGTTCTTCCGTTCCACCACCACACGGGGATTTCTTTCGCTTCGCGGGGATAAAAATTAAGTATAACCGAATGAATTTCGGTTCTTCCGTTCCACCACCACACGGGAATTTCTTCCGCTTCACGGGGATAAAAATTAAGTATATATTGCCTAAAGGCCTTCAACATAAAGGAGGCGACGCCTTCATATCATCCTTCTTTTTGCTTCCCTCCAGAAGGGGAACGCTTACATCCGTCCCTTCCCATGCAAATAAGGGCTTTAGTACATAATGGGTCATTAGAAAAATAAACCCTTCTTTCCCTTTCACTTAGGGCCTCCTTCACCACAAACGAGGAGCCCAATAGTAGTTACAAGCTCATTCTTCCTTCCTTTTATAGGGGATCCTTCGTCTTCGTCTCTCTTGCTATCTTCATCCCTTCGCCTTTTTGTCTCCTTCTTCTTCGCTGCTTTTTTCGCCACTTACACGCTTGCCTCAATCCCTTTCTTCAGCCCTTTTTCCTTATTCTCGTACCCTCAAAATGCATTCTACCTTCTTCCAGGAGATAGCGGGGTGTCGGTCAGCCGTCGGCTCTGTCTTCATCTTCACCTTTCCCGATCACTACCACACCTGCTTCATCTCGTTTTTCTTCCTCTCCTCCTTTTGCAACCCTTGTTACCTCCATCCCGGAGGAAACCGGGGTAATTAGTCCCTCCTCACTTCCTCCGGCATTTACAAACCCTAGCTCTCCCACTCTTTCTCCTTCTGCCACCAATGTTCGGAAGTCACTTTCTCCTTCCCCACAACCTGAGGATGAACCTGGGGAGGATGTACTTCCATGTCAGCCAATGACAGAGGCTGGCTTACCCCTGCCTTCCCTTTCCCCTGAATACTATTCCTCCTCTGAATCCATGGCTGTTGATATCCCCTCACTGCCAACTTCCACCTCCACTCATCGCCTGAAGAGCCCTTCTCCTCCTATGGGCCCTAGCCAGGGTCTATCTACTTCTCGCCTTCCAATTGAAGGCTCCTCCAACCCTGTGCTCATCATCTCATCCTCTCCGGATTCCTCATCCAACCAGCTTCCTTCCGTCTTTCCTGTCAGGCTTAACTCACAACCAGATATGACACATGTTCTCCCTGAGACTCCTGATATGTTGCCTCTGACTACCACCCCCATGAGCCTTCTGACTGATGCCCCTCCTTCTTTCCCTTCTCAACCCTTGGATATCACTCCCATTCTCCCCATTATAAGCGAACTTCCCCCCTTAGTAGCATCCGTCCCATCTTCTTCCCTTTCTCCCAGGAGACTTTGGATCTTGAACTTAGAGGAATTGGTTCCTCGCATGGAAGGTCTACGCCATGCTCTTGATTTGGTATGTTTTTTCAATTAGCTTCCTTAACTTTATCTTACTACCCAATTTCTTTTATACAACCGGCATGCAGGCCCTGACCAACTATCAAGAGTTGGATCGCTCCCTTGATCAATACCGAGCTCAAGCTCTGGAATGGGAGCAAGAACGGAAGATTCGACGCCGGAATCAAGAACGACTCTGTAACAATCGCACTGTGAGAGCAATTGGCGTAAGCTCGCCAACAAACTCAAAAGGATGCTGATACCATTGCAGACACGAACAATAAATGGCGGTGTGAGTCACCCGCCCTCCGGAAGTCCAGTACCTTTTGATGAGGAGTCTTCCTTTGTTCGAGAATTAATATGTCTTCAAGGGCAGGTAGCAGAGTTCCTCTAGGGGAAACAACAAGACTCTGACACCATCACTCGTCTTCAGGTTCAACACCGGCAGACACAGGATAAAATAATAGACCTCCGCACCCGCTTATGCAAGGAGGTACAAGAAAACTCATCCTCATCCATCTACGCAGACAAGAGACTTCCCTCGGTAGCATCAACTCGTCCGAACCAGATCTTACTCTGAAGCAGTAGAGGGAATTTCAGCTTTAATGCGTCAAAATATGATGGAGATGACACACTTGATGCATCAAGACCAAACTTCCCGAGCCGATGATATTTCAGTCTTGGCGGACGCCATTATAGAAGTATTTAGGCGTTATAGTGATATGCGTCGAGAACTCTGAAAGCATCAAGAAAAGTGTCATAGGCTCCATCAAGACAGAAGTCCAGACCGCCCAAACTAACAGGAGCGATTCATCATCCTGATGCGCGCCACTTATCAGGATGGATTTAACGAAGCGGTTCGACAATATGCTGATCAAGGACTACCTCCTCCAGCTTATCTTCCGTTCTCCTTAAATTGGGAGGTTGGCTTTAGATGCTATCCTCCCGACCGATTTAAGCTGTAATTCGACATACTGCTTCGGAATGGAGTTCCCTTTCCATCTTCCTTTTCTTTTTCAAAGTTTATTAGGAGTACCGTATCGCCATTGTAAATGGATTATTAACAAAATTTAAACTTACTTCGCGTCTAATTAATACAATCAAGTTAAGAAGTACATCCCCTCGGGAGCCCCACAACTCCTTTTCTTCTATCTCTCGCTTCTCAGATAGTGTGGAAAAATTTCAGATGAATGGCGTTCTAGGGTCGAGGAAATTCCTTACCCTGATCGTCCTTTTAGGTAATATGCCGACCCAGCTACACAATGCGTTATTTCATAGGGCGTTAATCTCCAGCGGGATTAACCTTTCGCAACACCCAATCTCTCTCTTGAAATCTTTGAGACATCACTTTCTTATTAAAGGCTTGCTGCACTCTTTGCTTGTAAAATTCCGCTCGTCTCTGTGTCATCTTCCGCTTCTCCTCCACCAAGTCCAATTCAGTACTTCGGATAAGTTGGTTCTGATTTGGTTCGTACGCCTCTATCCGAGCGCTACTTAAAAGAGCTTCGACCGGAATAACGACTTCCGTCCCGTATACTAAAGCGAAGGAGTTTCCCTATTGCATCTTTGGTGTAGTTCGGTAGGCCCACAAGACTCTGTAATTCTTCTACTGCTTTCTCTCGAACCCCCTAATTTGGTATTTAATCCTTGAATGAGAATTCATTAGTCACTTCCACTTGCGTAGCTCGAGGGCGAGGTGAGCTCTTGAAAGTCCGAATGTTGAGACTTTGACACCACTCTTTCGATCTTTTTCCTTGAATCGCCGTCCCATTGTCATCGACTATTTTCCGAGGAATACCATATCGACAAACAATATTCTTCCATAAGAATCAGTATCACAAAGATTCTCGATTTTGGCCAGGGCTCGCCTCCACCCATTTGGAGAAATAATCTACAACCACCAACAAAACTTCTTCAGAAGGTGTCACCGCATCGGACCCACTATATCCATTCCCCATTGATCAAAAGGACATGAAGAGACCACGACTTTCATTAACTCAGCCGGCCGTTCGGAACGGTTGCTATGCTTCTGACAAGCGGGGCAAGCTTGCACTATACGGGCATCATCCTGCTGGAGAGTAGGCCAAAAATATCCTACTAACAGGGTCTTCCTTGCTAAAGCTCTCCCTCCTAGATGATTGCTAAAGTAACCTTCATGAATCTCCCGGAGTACTCATTCCGCATCCTCACTTCCCAAGCATTTCAATAAGGGTCGTCCGAAAGATGTCTTGTATAAGTCTCCATTTAAGAGGGTAAACCGTCTGGCTCGACACATTAAAGCAGATGTTGCTCTTTTTTCTTCCGGGACCTTCCCGTGCCGCAAATAAGTTATGCTGTCAGTTCTCCAATCAAGAGCTGGGCTTGGTTCAGGTGCAACTTCCTCCACATTGCATATCGCTAAGGAAGTAGGGATTTCCGCATGAACCGTTTCTGATGATTTCACCCCTTCCATAGCACTAGCCATCCGAGCCAATTCATCTGCCTTCCCATTGTTCTCTCGTGGGATTTGCTTCAAGAGGACTTGCTGAAACTGAGCTTTTTCTCTCTCAAAAGCTTTCAAGTACTTATGCAGTCTTTTCTCCCGAACCGCGAAAGAACCTTGAAGTTGTGATATTACCACCGGGAATCGAATGAATTATAATCAAGAAGCCCCCACCGCCTTTAGTGCATCCGCTAAAATGACTTCATATTCTCTCATTGTTGGATGCCCGATATCCCGTGAGTATGACTATGGGTCTCCTCCTTATCGGGAAATTAATGTAATACCGACGCCGCTCAAGATCTCAAGAACTCTTCACGAATATATTCCATGCATCTAATCCTTCCTCTTTGTCGACGAACCATCTTCCGCCGCCAGTACCTCGCTTAGGAAATCAACAGCGCTTGGGCCTTGATAACTGCTCGGGTCAGTAGTGAATATCATATTCGCTTAGTTCTACCACCCACTTGGTCAATCTTCCGGAGAAACTGGGCTTAGTGACGACCTTGCCCAATTCGCTGTGAGTTAGCACAGTGATGGGATGAGTCAAAAAGTATGGCCTCAATTTGCGGACAGTTAACACTAGGATATATGTCAGCTTCTCTAGCTCTATATAACAGAATTCGGCCCCCTTCAGGATATGGCTGGTGTAATAAATAGGTTGTTGGTGAGAGCCTTCTTATTTCAATAAAACCGAACTAATAACTCCTTACGAGATGGCCAAATACATCCATAATGCTTCTCCTGTTATTGGTTTGGCTAGCAGTGGAAGTCCAGCCAAATACTTCTTCAACTCCTGGAAAACCTGTTCGCATTGATCATCCCACTGAAATTTAGTAGCCTTGCGCAGGATCTTGAAGAAAGGCAGCCCTTTGTCCGTCGACCTGGCTATGAATCGGGATAAGGAAACAACCCTGCACACCAACTTCTGGGTCTCCCGCAGATTAGTGGGTGATTTCATGTTGCACAGCGCCTGCACCTTCTCAGGGTTGACTTGCAACCCCTTCTCAGTTACTATGTACCCCAAGAACTTGCCACTTTTTACTCCAAACAGACATTTGTTAGGGTTCAGCTTCATATTAAATCGTCTCAATGTAGCGAAGGTTTCATTTAAATCATTGACTAGATCCCGAGTGGTCTTTGATTTGACCAAGATGTCGTCCACGTAGACTTCCACATTTTTCCCTTTCTGCTCCGCAAAAATCTTGTCCATGAGGCGCTGATAGGTGGCTCCGGCGTTCTTTAACCCGAATGACATCACCACATAAGCATATAATCCTCCTGTCGTCACAAAGCTAACCCTCTTTTGGTCTTCTTTAGCCAAAGGTATTTGATGGTATCCTTGATATGCATCCATTAGGGACACCACTTCATATCCCACAGTAGAATCTACCAACTGATCAATACGAGGCAAGAGGTAGCAGTCTTTAGGGCACACTTTATTCAAATTACGAAAATCGATACACATCCTCCACTGCCCCGAAGGCTTGGGGACCAAGACTACATTGGAAACCCACTCGGGAAATAGGATTTCCTTTACATGACCCGCTTTTAGCAGTTTTTCCACCTCTTCAGCTATGACCTTGTCCTTCTCCAGTCCAAAATATCGCCTCTTCTGTTGGACGGGTCGGGCTCCTCTGGTAACATTGAGATGGTGTTCAGCCACTCGAGGGTTGATCCCAGTGAGATCATGCACATCTCCTGCGAAGATGTCTTCATTCTCCCTCAGCGAGCCACGGCTCCTCCTTGGCTTTCAAGCTAAGGCTACCCGTGTAGTCTTTCCCGGCGTAATTTCCACCAGCTCTCCTTCTTCTATTTTGTCGACCTTGGGGGGATTCTTCCAGAACACAGACGTCAGAGATGACGATAGCTTTGCCCTTGAGATCATCGGTTCGGGCCTTCTTCTGATCGTCCCGAACCATTTGCACGTAGCAGCTCCTGGAGGCCTTCTGTTCTCCGCGAACTTCTCCCACCAATTGTCCCATCGGAAATTTCAGCTTCTGGTGGCACGGGGAAGCCACTGCCTGAAAAAGAGTAAGGAAAGGACGCCCAAGAATAGCATTATAAGTGGACGGAGCGTCCACGATGAGAAAAGGGATTATACTGGTTTTTTGGCTGGGCTTTACACCCAGAGTCAGAGACAATGAAATCTGCCTTGTAGGGTGGACCACATGCCCTGCGAATCCAAAGAGGGGGGTGGTCACATCTTCTAGCTGGGCATTTCCCAGCTGCATCTGTCCGAAAGCTTCCTGGAAGAGGATATTGACGGAGCTTCCCGAGTCGACCAGTACCCTGGCCACTTCATAATTGGCCAGGGATATACGAATAACTAAGGCGTCCGTGTGGGGCAGTAGGACACCTTGGAGGTCTTCTGGCCCGAATGAAACGGGCAGTGCAACTTGAATAGTTTGGTCAGTGATAATGGCCAAACTCTCCATGAGACGGGCGTACGACTTCCGCGCCCGGTTAGAGTCTCCATCAGTAGGTCCTCCAGCTATAACATGGATAACTCCCCGTGTGGGAGCGTTATCTAGATTGGACGAGGGGCCCTCACCCGATGGGTCTTCTTGAGAGACAACCTCCTGAGACGGTGTTTGGGGGAAAGTGACTTGAGGTTGTTGATTATACGATCCTGGACGGGTTACATTGAGTCGGGGGCCCCGCCGTACTGGCCCTCCCGTCTGAAACCGCAATTGCGGATGCGCGGCTCGGAGGAGATCCAGTTCCTCCTGTAACTTGAAACATCGGCCACTATGTGGTCATATTCCGTATGATATTGGCAGAAGAATAGGGCGGGGGTTACGTGGGATCCCTCGTATCCTAAGGGTCGCAGAGAGACATTGGTCATAAAATTCCATCTCCCGTTCCTTCCAAGTCCTCGCAGGAGGAAGTGCTTCAGTGGCCATGATTTGTAATGGAGGTATGGGGCGAACACCCTGTAGCATTGGACGAGGCTTCGGAGCCTCTTGTCGAAAAGGTCGCATATATTCCCGCCGAGGGGGTGCTTAAGGAGCGGCGGGGCAAGCTCTTTCAGTTGGAACTGCTGCGGCAGCCCGTTCAGCTCTCCGCACCTTTAATCCTTCCTCCTCGCGGATAAATTGCTCCGCACGACTTAGTAGCTCTTCATAATTGTCCGCAGGTTGTCTTAACAAGGAACTGAGGAAGGGGCCCTCATTCAACCCGTGCTGAATAGCGCCTCTGAAAGCTTCTGACCTGGCAGAGGGGATTCCCCTATCTGCAGAAGTGAATCGGTGGAGATACCCTCTAAGGGATTCTGAGGATCCCTGGGGGATATGCATTAGTATAGATGCGTCATGTTTATACGCCTTGCAGCTGGCAAACTCCCAACTGAACATTCCTCGGAAATCAGCGAAACAAGTGATGGATCATGGGGGCAGAGTATTAAACCACTTTTGTGCCGAGTCAGTTAAGGTGGTCCGGAAAACTCTGCATTTGAGATCATCGGTATAACAGTGGAGCAAGGCCTCTCCGTCAAATTAAGATATGTGCTCTTCGGGATCCGTCGAACCATCATACTTATCGACCTGAGGATTCTGGAAGTAGGACGGAGGGACTTCAGAGAGAATGTCCATTGTAAAGGGACTGGGCTCATATACTTCTAGAGGTCTGGTTGATTGACTTTCGCCCTGTTCTTCCCTACGTGTTTGGGTGAAGGGCATAGTGTTCTGAGGTGCTCTTCCCCCAAGTTCTCCTCCAAGCAATATTTCCACATTGACGGCTGTACGAGATGGGGGAGGCATTTCCGGGGGTGGGCCTCGGGAAGAAGGTTCACCGGAATGCGGATGCAAATATCCGGTCCTTCTCCTTTCCCTAGCAAGGGCCTCTGTAATAGCGACATCCATCAGGGCCTTCATCTGTGATGGTAGAAGGGTGATGGGGCGCTCCTTCGCTACAGAGGTAGCGGGTTGTTGTATCTCTTCAGGTTGCATCTCGACGTCCAACTCAATGGTTCCCATAGACGGCGCCAACTGATGCGACGAGGAAAATCGGTTCACTCTTTTTCAATGCAGTGAAGCATTGAGGGAGATCTCAGAGGGTTCTCGCAGGCCGCAATCAGTAAAGAATAAAAAGATGAAGCAGATGAAACACAAAAATCGACACCAGCAATCAAAACTCAGACACAAGATGTAACGTGGTTCGGAATGAGGATTCTTACTCCACTGAGATGAGCTTTCTCACCGGGTGCAGTGCCTAAGCACTTTCACTATGAAGGTCCTCCCTTACGGAAAATAAGTTTCCGAAGGTGGAGAAAAAAACCCTCTTACAGTGGTATCACAAGACGAGAAAGAATACAAGGGATGTAACAACAACAGATCTCTGCCCTCCTTCTTCGGCGAGGTGGTTGTCGCTCCCTTTCTCCTCTCGCCTCTTTCTTTTTCTTGCTGGGCTGGAATAATTGCGGATTCATCCCTCTCTCCTCCTCGCTTCCTCCTTTTTATCTTCCTCTTTTCCTCCATCGTGATGTCATGAGCTGTCTCCATTGTACACGTGGCCACCACCTCCACCTGGAGAATAATTCTATTACAGATATGAGGAACGAAGACTCCTTGGAATATTGTGTGGGGACCTCCTAAGATGTTGCATAACGCCTCTTCCTCTACTTTTCAGATAACTAGGTTAGACTGTCTCCCTCAATCATCCGCTTTTGGTGAAACTAACTTAGGTCTATGGCCCACGGGTGACCTAGCCCTAAGGCCCCTCGTCAACCCAAACAAATTCCTCTTTCTCCCGTGCCGAACTTCCTTCGGATCGATCAGGTTGAGTCGACCCTTTATCCATCCTATCTGCTTCTGGGATTATCTAGCTGAACCGATTCCTGTTTCACCCTTAGTGAAGTGTCTTCCGTCTCTTCTTTGCCGTGTCAATTGTTTCTGCTAACTCTCCCGTGTCAATTGCTTCTGCTAACTCTCATGTCAATTGCTTCTGTTAACTCCCGTGCCAATTGCTTCTGCTAACTCCCGTGCCAATTGCCTCTGCTAACTCCCCGTGCCAATTGCTTCGGATATTTGCGCCCGAACCGTTCTTCCTTTTCTCCCTTTGCTGAGCCAAATATTTTGTTCGGATCACGTATTACATGCAAACCCTTCTATCTGACATATATAGAAAAGATACAAGTAGTATCATATAACACTCGGGATTAACTACACAGTTTCAAGTTCATTTGGTCATATCAGTATGGTAAGCACAAATGAAGCACTACATTGTTTATTTCTAATCACACACCAGGAAGCAGGAAAAATGCCAATCCGACATTGATACAAGCCTGTCACTTGAGCAAGACAGTTTTATTCCTTGCACAGTGCAACTAGATTTGCAACAGTACCATTAAAATCTTGATATGAGGAATTGCAGGAGTACAGAATCGGACAGAGAGCAGATCAACAACACGTGAACAAGTTATGAGAGGCCATTTTACCAACATAGTCAGCTCAAACATCCATCCCCAGCCAAATCAGTCTCGAAATGACCTCCTTTGCTCCTCTTGCTGATCCTTTCCGGTTAGTAGTACTCAGCAAAATTATGATTTACTAGTACTCCCTCTTGCTTTAAAGAATCTCAAGATAAATATGTCTTGTTATATTTTCCCCTCTTTTTGTTATCATTGCACCATCTACTTTTCAGAGCGACCTCCATCAAACTAGGGAAAAGAAAAAAAATGCCCCTCACTGATTTTGCCAAGGGATTAATGCTACTTCGTTTTAACTAGTTGCTTGTGCAATTGCATCTTTTTATTACCTAATGCTTGAGCCAGAACATAGTTGGTAGAAGATTTCATTTATCACATATTACCTACTCATCTGATACTCGCATGGAAAATTTGAGAAATTTTGATATCTTCACTGCCCAGGCTTCATGCCAAGAACTTGAAAATTATTGCTATATTTATGGCCATGAACAACAGCGGAACAACTCTTCTGCTAGTTGAACTGCTCATCTCGAGTTACAAGAGCAGGATTCCACCTCGCACAGAACGAAGTGCTCTAAAGATCTGCCTCCTGTTGAGTGCTGGACAGTATTTGACGCACCGCCGTTGCGATCTCGTCCACTGATGTGTACGGGCAGTCCTCTTCCACCTTCACCACATTGGCAGGAAGAACAGATCAACATAAAACTTCGGGAATTGTTGCAGGAATCAAGCGGATGGAGTGTGTCAGTTATGGTCACGAACCTTGAGGCTGAAGGAGTACATGGCCATGTGGTGGACGGAGGTGACGTTGAGGTGCAGCGGCAGGAGGCGCAGGTTCTGGAGGCCGATCACCAGCTTGAGCAGCTGCCTCGGCCGCCGCTGGGAGAGCACCTTCAGGCTCGCGTGGCTCTCCACCACCGTCACCTCGATGTTCGCCGAACCCGCTCCGCTCTCTACCTCATCTGCGTCTCCGGCGGCGGGCGAGTAAGTCGAGTACTGCGGGAAGCTGAAGAAGTCATCGAAGGCGGTGGCGATGCCGGCCGCGTCCGCTCGCTGCTTCAGCCGTTTCTGGACTTCCAGCGATTGCAGCAGCTGCTCCAACTCCTTCACGTAATTGATCGCGCCGGCCACGATGGAAGCTTGATCGCCCTGCTCGTCTCGATTCCATCACCAAAATCCCAACTCCATGAGCAAATTTGAACGATTCACGAGTAAATTACCCTTTGCACGTAGTTCGCAGGCATGAGGGAGCGGAGCAAGGCGAGGTACTCATTCATCTGCCGTCGGCGGTTGCGCTCCACCGCAATGTGGGTCATCCTCTGGCTCTCCACCTCTTCCTTGTTCTTCACGCTCCTAGTCCGCTGCCTCTTACGCCGCCCCCCTGCGGCCTCCGGCGTCGGCGACGGCGAGCGGTTCGCATCCCGTTCCTGCGCATGATTCTGCACCAAGGACGAGCAAGAGGCATTCACAATCCCATCCCCTCCTCCGCCTCCGCCGCCGCCGCCGCCCGTCCCCTCCTCCTCCGCCTCCAGTAGCTCTCCCAAGTCACCTGGCCACGCCGCGCCCCCTCCCCAACCATAACCCAAGAAACCTTGAGGGAAAACCACTGCCTCCAGCGCCATGTCTTCCCCTCCCAACAACACGAACCACAAACTCAACCGCAGACACGAGGCAAAGCGGTATGCGGTTCCAATTTAAAGACCCAAAAACGAACGTAAAAATAATTGCAAAACTCGCCACGTGAGAAACAAAATTAATTAATAATTCATATATCAAAAAAGCAAAGGCGCTATGTTTTTTGTCTCAGTGTTTTGTTTGATGTGGAAACAGTACCACAAGTTGGCATCGACATCCAGAGAAGAGAGTCGACGAGGTGCACAATTGTGAGAGGCTGAGAGAGGAACAGGTCCAGGGTCAGAGATTCTACTGCTCCACCTTGGAGTCATCGTTCGTATGTGGAGTCATGTAGAGTGGGTGAGTGACTCAGTGAGCCTCTGTAGAGGGCATGTGAAGGTCGCCATCTGAATCTGACTCAGGATAGGACCACAATCCTCACTTGCCCTGCGGGTGGGTTGTGCCTCCCTTTAACTGCGCTCATCTGGGGCTTAGTACTACTCCGACCCCGTTTGTCATAGGCATAATAATGAAATTTAGGCCCTCGTTCGTCTTGCTGCGCTGCACTGGTAAAAGCTTCGCCTCATTCTTGTCACTGGACTGTAGGTCAATGACTGGGGAAAGAAAGATTAATCAGTTTAAAGTTTGGTTTGCAGATATCGAAAACTAAAATCGATGGCTTCTCAGTTCTCGACGACCTCTCATTCTAGACTTTCATGACCTACAACCGGTCGACATCCAGCCTTCCATTTCTCGAACTAAATCCCAAAGCAGTTCTATATATATATAAATCTCACGAATCATTCCATGACCAAATTAATGAGGTGGAATCTGCGGCACTGTTCTGGTTTCATCAGAATCCATCGCGTCGATTGCTTGAGCTCCAAACCTGCTTTAATTTAAACAGCCCCGCGACAAGATTCTAATCAGTAGTCCGCTGTCGACGCCATTAACGCCTGCGTTACTTCATTATCGATGTGATAAATGCAAGCCGTCGCCGTGGCGAATTGTTGGCTTAGATCGCGTAGGATCTGGTGTCCGATCGTCGCTGCAAAAGGTAATAACTTTCCCTCCCTGGCCTGTCTCAAGACTGTGAAAGGATGGTAAAAGGTTCGGCTGTTTCTAAGAGAATGAATTTTAGAGAAATCGAACTTTATTTTCCGTTGTAATTCTATCGTTCGAATACCAATTCAAACTCTGAAAATAGAGGATGTTTCACCCGATGAGAGTTTAATCTTTGACAATGAATTTGGATCGCTTGGACTAGCCGAGAATGCTGACGTAATAATGACTCGGTAAAAAGTTTATCCATATCGAGATTTTGAAATACTGGAGTACAAAATTTCTTTTTCTTTTTTTATTATTTTTATTTTTATTTTTATTAAAAACGACAAATGCTAAATTTTGGCAACGTTCTGCATGTGAGCTCGTCGTCCTAATGCGCAGCCGTGATTGGAGGCGTGGGCTTGTCGGGTTTTGTTTGGTTCAGAGCGGTCTAACTGGTCCATTTTACGTCGCAAACCCGACCGCCGTGGACCCGGACCTGCTTCCCTTGCCTCGTCGAGCACTTCTATTTAATCAAAATGCTCTCGACCTTTTTTCTGCCCCTAATAAAAAACACAATACAAATTTAAAAATATATTTGAATTTAATTTTTTTTTATAATTCTTAAAAATAATATCAAATGTCCTAAATAGCCATATCATCTATCATCACGGTATGTTTTAGCTAGGCATGTTTAACGGATTGGTTTGATCTGGAACCGAATTGAAATCAATCAGTTAAATTCAAAATCAGAACCGATTCAAAATGGATTGGTTCGGGTTTCGATTCCGATTCGATTCGGTTCCAATTAATTTCGAAACCGATTTTAACCAATTGGAATCGCTTTAATCAATCGATTCGATTTCGATTTCGATTTTTGTGGAAATTTTTAGCATACTAATATATTTACAAGATTATTTTGCGATAGAAAAAAGAATAGGATCAATAACACGTTTGATGAATTTAAAAGCTCAAATTTGAGGAAGATGGTCCGGAATTATTTCGGAATCGGTCTGGAATTATTTCGGAATCGATTCGGAATCGGTTCCAACATTGACGAATTCGAAATCGATCAGAATTGAATCGGAACCGGAACCAAAGAACCAATAAGTATGCTTAATTTTAGCAATTGTCTTTTTTTTTTTTTCCTTTTTTTTCTTTTTTGAATATTATTTTTAAAACCGTCAACTTTCGTTATGATGTTGTTGGGCAAAGCAAATAAACATATGTGAGAGGCCGAGGCCCGGCCCACATTTAGGATCCGAGAGAGACTTTCGGATCTGGGCCTGGAGTAGGATTTATGAACCTTGAAATTGGAGGTAGAATGCATTAGCGAATAAGATCCGGATCCTTCACGTAAGTGCACGTGCTGCTTAATGGGCGTGTATTAGAGCAGGAGAACCTGCCTCAATTTCGCGTCGGTCCGCACAGACCCTGGCCACATCCTTCATCGATCGATCGCTCGCTCGCTCTGCGCTGCTTGCGTCTTTCCCTCCCCTCTCTCTCTCTCTCTCTCCGGAGTTCTTTCCGCACGCGCCCCCCAAGATCGACATCGTCTCCTGGAATTTGCCGAATCTTTTGCTTTGATTCTAGGGTTTCGCCTCATCCTGGTCCCTCGCGCAGCGATCTCTCCCTAAGCTGCGGAGAAGAGGCAGAGCGGGAGCGTGTGGCCTTCTGTTTCTTGTCATTACACAAGATCTGGTCTGGTTGGGTTGACGCACGCTGCGGTGGCGATGAGGCGGAAAAGGAAAGGGATTAGGCCGCCGGACACTGTTGCTGTCTGCCTGACCGATGATTTTGACACGGCGCGTCAGATCAAGAAGCAGTGCGGCGAGGACTGGAAGGTTTCCCGCAATCAGAAGGTGGGATCTTGCAGCGGCGGGGCAGAAAAGGCAGGTTTTGGTGCCAGCCGCGCGGCTGCTGGAGTGGTCATGACTGCCCCACCCTCCGGGAGATTGACGGCTGATTATCCCGGCCGTGGGTTGAAGAGGAAGCTGGGATGCATGGAGCCTGCGACCAGGATTGGGCGGAAGGAGAAACTGGAGGATGAGTATGTCCTGGGTCGCAAGATCGGGAAAGGGAGGTTTGGCTCTGTGCGGCTGTGCCGGAGCAAGGTCAATGGAGAAGAATTCGCCTGCAAGACTCTGTGCAAGGATGGGGATGAGACAGTGCATCGCGAGGTGGAAATCATGCAGCATATATCGGGCCACCATGGTATTGTAACCTTGAAGGCAGTTTTTGAAGATGAGATAAGCTTCCATCTTGTTATGGAGCTGTGTTCTGGGGGCCGGTTGATTGACCAGATAAATAAGGAAGTGAGGTACTCAGAGCAGAGGGCTGCCGTTCTGATAAAGAAGTTGATCACAATCATTAAGTACTGTCATGAAATGGGTGTTGTTCATAGGGATATCAAACCAGAGAATATTCTTCTTACAGCTTCAGGAAAGATAAAGCTGGCTGACTTTGGATTAGCAGTCCGATTTGTAGCAGGTATTCATCATTTTTCTTGCTTTGTTTATTGGACAAAGTCAAGGACAAGATTTCATTTTAGCCACCAAACGAATAGCGAAAGCATTGCATAGTGTCATTTGTAATTTTCATAGCGAGCTGTGTATTAAGTTGCATAGTACCTATTTGTAGATCTATTACTTTTGTGGCACCAGCATTCTATAGAAACAGATGCTCATGTAATTGAGATGTAGCAAAACATCAATGCAATTAAACCTTCATTCTTCATTTGTTTTATCTTTGCTATTCTAATTCATTAAAATTTACATGGTACCAATGCGTTAAGCTGTGTGTGAGAGAAGATAATCTACCATGGCCAATGAAAACAATATCCTCGCTTCTCCTTGATTGTTTTTCAGTCTTTGTAAAACCCTGGAATCGCACACTGCAGTACACAGTGTGTCTTTCATGAGTTATTGTTGCATGAATGTTTAACTCCATGGAGAAAAGACTTCATAGGAAAATCATCTATGCTGATGAGACAAAGATAGTATGAGGTGATCCGAAGGAATGTTCTTAGAGGTGATGTCAGTGGCAGTATATTACTTCAAGCTAAAGGATTTATCGAATGAATTTGAGAACTACTTTAATGTCCCAACCCATAGATTTGAAGTAGCTATTGAGTACACCAAGGAACATTAGGTGGAGAAAGGATGAAAGAAATAAGTCTGCCAACATGATATGTGATTGTTGATGGGGAACGAGGAAAGATCAAGATGTGCAATTGTTGCGGGAAGGCAGTCACGAGAAGAAGTGCGATAGACCAACCACCTCACCTCATTTCACTACTTCGCCTCTAACCTTCTTCTTGCCTTGATCATTGACTACCTTGCTTGTCACCGTGATAATGGTCAACCCTTCTTGTCATCGTAGTCATGGACCATCTTGCCTTAATTGACAACCACACACTTCGATCTACCACTTCCCTTGATCATGGACCACCTTGCCTCGACTGACCCCAAACACCTCACATAGAAGCCCATCTTTGCCTCATCTTATGGCTCCATGAACCTGTTGCAGCTTCACTTTATACCTTTGTGAGTTGTTCCAAAGCAGTCACCACCTCACCTATGCCTCTGTGAGATATTTTGGAGCCCATCATCGCCTTGTGTTTCGCCTTCATGATGTATTCCATGTTTTGGATTGTTCCATGCAAAATACTTTGCCTTTGCCGACCAACACGGAACAAAAATTAAAACCATGGTTAACACAACATGGTGTGGATACAATATTATTCAGGGATTCACAACATAAAATTATATTTTGCTACTTGTTCAGTTATGTAATTGTCTCTTTCTTCTTCCTTTTTTCTTCTTCATCTTCTTCCTCTCTCCACCTTCAATTCATCATTGGGCATGGCTCAAAATTTCAAACCTTGCCTGAAAATAAACACTATTTAAGCTTCAATCACTCTTCCTCTCTACATGTGTTTGGCTCTCCATGTGTAAGTCCATTCGATGAACTGAGATAGATGAGTTATGATTAGATGGGATATTTTCAACAGATGTGGAAACAAAATGGTATTCATCGACACTAAACACAGAGCTCTGCTGATAGAGATTTGGAGGATATATTTCCATCTGCCAGTTTACTTGGTGTGTCCTCATGTTGATGTGCTATCATACCTTAATATACTGGCTTCTTTTAGCCGCAGTTCCATATTAATTCTCGCTGACATTTGTAATGGACGAGTATTCTGCATAACCTGGTGTCTTTTAGTGTGGATCTTTTTTATTGTGTTTTTTTTACCGAATAAATCATGAACTTCCACCTTCTTCACCTATGTGTCACTATAAACATTATATTATGCGCATGCTAATTGTTTTTTTTTTGTTGACTTCACTATTGACAGGCTGACAGTAGAAGGGCTAATTGATGTATGCCTTGGCTGTGGTTTCATTGCTTTCTATTTGCATGCTCTTCATTTCTTTTTTATACTAAGCATTTCTCTTCAGTATTTATTACAAGTTGACATTTGCTTTCTGTATTTCGTTAGTTGCCATCCAAATTTGGTTGGTGTATAAAAGAGAGCAATTACCAAAATTTATCCATAAAAGATGCAATCAAGTTTGAGTCACTACAATTTTCGCCAACATCATTATTATTGGTGATACTCTCATTCTTTCAATGTCAATAGCTTCCAATTATATTTGTTGGCTCAAGGCTGAATAACCTGGGAGCTATAGTTTTTCCTTTTTTGAAATGTTATTGCTAAATACTTGATATTTGTTTTAAAAGATACAATTCTCCTGACAAATTAAAATTATGCCCACAATTTCCTTTGAGCAATGTCCTGACTTTTTGCTTAAACAGGGCAGAAGTTATCTGGACGTGCAGGGAGTCCTGCATATGTAGCCCCAGAAGTTCTCCTAGGAGACTATTCTGAGAAAGTTGATATTTGGGCTGCCGGTGTTCTTCTCCATCTTCTCTTGGTCGGTGAACTTCCATTCAAAGGTCACTCTCGAGAAGCTGTCTTTGAAGAAATCAAATTTATGGAGCTTCATTTCATCACCGAAGCATGGGAGTCTGTCTCGGAGCTTGCAAAGGACCTTGTCGGCAAGATGCTTACTCGGGATGCCTCCGAAAGAATCACAATCGATGAAATTTTGAGTGAGCAACAATTGTGCAATATGCCTATTTGTTTTTTTCCTCACCTTTAGTTAGCTAACGTTTGTCTAAATATTTCAGTGCACCCATGGATTTTGTTTTACACAAAATGCTCATCTGAGGTAGTGACAAGAAAGGCCAGGATTAGAAGAAGTGCTAAACCCATACTCGATATAAAAAGAGTTGCTGCACTCATTAACAGCTCTCTTGCAGCAGAGAGTTCAAATACAAAGTCGGAAGAACAGCACGATGGCAATTGTTTCGTCGATGTTTTGGCCACGGCTATGGGGCGAGTTTCCATATCCGAGACGAAGCGAAGCAGGCTTTGTGGCCCGATCCATCCCATCCAGCAGCAGTGCTCGTCTAACATGGAAGCTAATCTTTGTACAGCATTCTGACCCTGATGTATAGCACCAACGACACGACTGAGCCCTGCAAATTTCTACTGGCTGAGTTTAGTGACCGGAAGCTAATGGATTTAACTACATCGACATGGCAACCCTTTAAGGCACACCTTTCATTTTTCCAGAGAGAGTTCCAACTTATTTCTCTCTGCTGACCTCTATAACGAGTCTGAGGCATTTGATATGCTCTGATGATTGCCCATTAGCTTGCTAACTATGTGGTTGCTTGTATATAAATGACTACTTTCGTAACTTCTAGCCCAACTTTATTAGGTACATATTAATCATGACTGCTTTTATGTTGAGAAAGTAGAAATCCAATTTATGTAAATATGCTTGCTGCCGGAAAAAGATGAAGAGACTAACTTTAGTTTTTTTCCTAAAAAATTTGAAGTTCTTGTGGAAGTGTGAGTTCCAAGTTCAACTGCAATGGAGAATTGCTAATTAATTTGAAGTGTTTTTTTGCCCCTTCTGAAGGAGTTAATTATTTTTTTACAAAATAATATTTAATTAGAGCTTTCATATTGTTTTTTTTTTTAAATGTAGGACCTTGAAAAAAAAGCAAAGAATTGTCCGTGATAAAATGCTAAGTTAGGACATCAATGTGAGCAAGTGGTTTTGGAAGATATGACTATCCACAACCAATATAATTCACTTAATTAAAAGGAACACATCAAACCAGTCCATCTAAAATCTAGTCTTTTCTTATTCAAAATAACATAGCTTATTTAATCAAACTGATCATGTTAAACCAGTCCACCTACAATTATGGCTTGTTCGAATTTGTAAATCAGCTTAGAACTGGACAAATCCTACTCTCTGTGACACTTTGAATGAAAATGAAAGAGATCCCGCCAATTACCTCGTCGGCTGTTCAGTTTTGTGACTGCTCTCCTCTTCCATCAAGTCAGTTTTTTTTTAATTAACCTGATTAATTTCGAAGATATAAGTTTGTGATAACATACTAAATAATTTGAGATATGATTCATCAATTTTTATAATTTAACAGTTAAATTTGACAATGTAATTGTACTATTCTTGTAAAACAGATCCAACACATAAATTTATCTGAAAAAATAAATTTTTAATCCACATTCGACTCGTTGTTCAAATTTTTTTAAAATTCAAAACTGAATTTATCTTAATAAAAAAATTAACTACACTTAATCTATGACATTATAATTAAGGTCATCGGCTCGAGCATGAGGTACCATCAAGCTTTTTAACACCATCCCACAACGTGTTGAACACCGCATGGTCAACACACAAAGAAAACCCAAATTCCCTTGAACCCTTTGTACTACCTAAAGTTTCATTCATACTGTGTGCGCTCTCATTTCATCAAGCTTTATGATCTTTAAACGTCGGGCATAACAATAGCACAAAATCTTCATATTAATCCTTGTTGGATCTGGGTAGAAACACAATTAGCAGTCAATCTCTCACAACTTAGTAGAGCATTGTGATCTAGAGAACAATATAATTGGTTTTGGCTAATCTCAGTTAAGAATAGGGATATGGATGGAAAAAGCTAGGAAAGTTTATGGGAAGCAAGTAATAAGCACATACAACTTCCTAGCAAAAGAAATGTCTTAGAAGGAAAAATTATGAATTCCATATCATTGGCAGAGTGTTTGGTGAACAAAAGCAAATTACTATACAGCTTATGAAAATTAATCTAAGGTAATAGGTTATGTAACATAATTCTCATCAAATTGTTAAATATAATTGGAACATGCAGCACCCATTGCATCCATCTCCGACAGCCTAATCCTATAGAAAGGAATGCAGCACCCAGCCAAGATCCAACTCACCCTCAGCTTGACTCAGCCCTGTCTTGTACCAGGGCATATGACAGAGATTTGGTCTAATACCAATATGTTATAGGCCCCTTTCCTCTATTTATACAAAGAATTAGCCACTTGGGTGAAGACACTCCCTTCCCATGAGGACCACATGAGGGTCATGAAGACCTCAATCAGACCTGACGCTCGACCTGAGCATTTGAAAGTCAGGAGACAAGGTTATGGATCTTGGTTGCATCAGTCAGGCTACCATGGATCCGCTTCTAGCAAAATTCCACAACAAATCGACCCGAATTCTGAAAATTATGTTGTCATATGACATAGCTGTGGACAAATTGCTAAAACAATTATAACAAACAGTGCCCCTGGAACACAAGATAATCTAATCTAACTCCTCAAATGAACCAATGAGCTAACAATGTATTGTCTTGCTCATTGCAAGAAGTGCATATCTAATCCTACATGCTAAATGCTGTTTCAAAAGATCATCTTTGATGCTTAATGCAACCATATCATTGAACTACATGCTTGTTATACATGCTAGGATTCGGTTAGAGTCCAAAATTATTCCAGAAGCTTAAGCTTTTGGCAAAGGGATGCAAATTATAAAATTACAGTTTACAACTAGAAACACCACAAACTGCAAGTTACCACCAATAACACATATTTGAAGCTTATTTACATGATATTACTATGGGGATGAATGAGGACCAGAACTACATTAGGCAAAGCTAAGAAATGATAAGCAAACATGATGACATTTAAGTGAAACAAAAATGACATAAAACTTCGCAGGTGCTAAGGATAGAAAGGAATACCTTTCGGAAATCTTCCATCACAAACAGCAAGAACCACCAAACACTTTCCAAGCAGTCAGGGTTCAGGAAGTCAAGTATGCCAATTCAGAAGAAGTCCATTACAAGGACAACGAACTGACAAAGATAACAAAAACAAGGGTACCAAGCAAATTACAATTACAACAGTGCTGTCGCCACAAAGTTATATTGCCTAACAAAAAGGGGTCAAGCTTCCAATACAACAATGCTGACCCAATTAGAATACAGAAATGCTACAGGTAATATTTGTCACCTTGAACTGAAAACTAGTACACTAAGGCATACGCAGATGCAGTTCTTCATCCCTCAGAAAGGGGAGATTCTGAAGGTTGTCCAGAATTTCATCAGTAGCATTAACATCTATATGGAAATTAATGGTATAATCATCAACTGCAGGGACTCCATCCACAGAACCAATCTTAACTTCTTGATTGATATTTATATCTCTACCTTCGGCTCCTCCAATGTTTGTAGACATTGCCTCACTGACTGGCCATGACTCAGGATCTTTCAGCAAGTCAACACTCTCATTCCTTTCCCCCCTGTTCTCCCTGGTCAAAGCGTACTTCCTTGGGCGTCCGAACTTTTTGACTGCCATCTTCTTAGTCCTCGTACCTGACCCCGTAAACTTTGGCTCCATCAGGTTCTCATTGCCCCCATTATTTTGTGGCTTGCCATGTCGGTCTGAGGATCGTGCTACACCCTGCTGTTGATGATTGAAAGGATGAAATGGTTTGAACGGATTCCAATCTGCATTGACATCTTCTTTGGCGAAGATATTCGGGGCACCAGGGAATCCAAGAGGGAAAAACCCCCACGAGCAGTAGTACATGTCGGTGCCTGGAACTACCGGAGGAGCGGCTGAGAGTTTGATGGCTTCGAACGCCCGGCTACAATTAGGGCATCGGAGGGTCTGATTCAGGTACTCCCTATAGTACTGGTGCACGTAGCAGCAAGAGGGGCAGGCGGTCCAAAATGGATCCTTGGGGGTAGGAGTGGGGGTGGAAGAGAAATTAGGCTTCTGAGAGGCTGATACCTCGGCGGCGGAGTTGGCTATGTGAAGCTCGGCATCGAAAAGGGCCTTCTTCGAGGGATTCGAGAGAACCGCGAAGGCATCGGCCACAAGACGAAAGGCGGAGTCAGCTCCATGTGCCTTATTTCGTTCAGGGTGGAGAAGGAGTGCGAGCCGGCGGTACTGACGTTTGACGGCAGCCGTGTCGGCGTTAGGGGAGGGGGAGGAAGATGAGGGGGGCTGGAGTTGGAGGACGGCGTACCAGTCGACGTGGTTGTTAACGCGCCGCTGGGAGGCGAGGAGGACGTCTGCGACAGCCAAGATCTGGTCGACGCCGTCGAGAAGGGGATCCGCCTCCATCGCCCGCTCCGCGAACCGCTTGCTCGCCGAAAGGTCCCTCACCTCGAGGAGCCTTTCAGCGATGTCCAGCCACCGTTTCGCCTCGGCCGTGGAGCCTGTATCCATCTCGCCGCCTGTTGATCTCTCCGCCGTTGGGGACAACCGGGGATGAGACCGTGGGGCAGATAATTAGGTCTCAGGAATCAGTGTAGGGGTCGAGGAATTTGAAATGACCAAAAAGGATCAAATATTTGAACTCTGCGTGGACGTCGATAGGAGGGTAATATAGTCATTTGAATTCGAACTGGGATTAAAAATGATCTCGCTAGTTGACTCGCCCCCCGTACCAAGACACGTCCTCCTTCCTTCAGCGACCCACAAGAAAAAGGAAAAAGTACGGGACCCACAAAACGCCGATACGGTTTGCGAGGGTTTTTTTTTTTTTTTTTTTTTAAATTGATTTCCGCTTGGGCAATTCGTCGGATGTTTTTTTTAGGGACGCTGCCGCCTTCTGGAATCTTCCCTGAGAAGGAAACGAGGAGCAAGGATGCGGCGTTCCCGTCGCCCTGCCGCTTCCGGCAAGTCTCGGCGCGTCGACGTCGCCCCGATCTGTTCATCTTCTGATCAAGAGGGGCAGGGATCCGATTCGGACGATGTCGAAGAGGAAGAGGATGACGATGGAGACGAGGAGGAGGAGGAGGAGGAGGAGGAGGAACAAGATGGCTCTGATGACGAAGACTGCATCGATAGCGATTGTGACGGCGTTTTAGAAGAGGATGAGAAGGCTTCTTCGAGGTTAGTGTGAGATCCTGATTTTGTCTCATTCGCCCTTCTCTCTGATTTTGCCTTTTGACTCTGATACGGATGGAGATGATAGCGAGGAAGATGATGAGGAGAATGCAGTGAAGAAAGAACCGAACGATGAAGAGTGGTGCAGGAAAGTGGTCGATCTTTTACGAAGTACATTCTCTTCACAGATGCATACTGCCATCACTGATTGCTAGCTTAATTGTTTGATCTATTTGTTATTGATATTGGCGAGATTTATTTAGTTGTCAACCAATTTCATTTGTTCTGAAACGCTTACTTACTACATGTGCCAATTTTCTTTTCTTGCAATATTCACTCGATGAATATCTAAAATGATGCCGCTCTGAAACTTTTTTTTTTTTTGTCAAGTTAGTTCAGAAGTGGCATTTTAGTTTGCCGTTTACTTAATGCGTGCCTATGTCTGTTGGTCTTTGGATGTATTTCTTTATCTCTAAAATTATTTCCGAAGAACTTGTGGTAAAGAAATTATTATATTTCATTATTGAGATAATCAATACGCATCTAGACATGTTCTCATGATAAAGCCCTAACATACAGATAGCAATGTGAAACTACACTTAATTCCTGATAAACTATAATTTCACTTTTAATATACTCCCCTCTCAAATTGGAGCATTTATACTATCTATGCCAAGCATGTGACATGAATTGGAAATGCAAACTAAGTTATCACCATAAAAGGAACATAATATTCACACCTAGTTAAAACAAAAACTTTAGAAGTTAACAAAACACATATCTAAGAATTTCTTTGACCTTGGAAGAGGAAAACTAATTGTTGATACAGAACACGACCAGCAATCACTTTGTCCTGAAATCAAGAACACAACCTATGATGCCTTTAACATCTGAACAACATGTCACAAATTGATGAGATAAAGAGAGGATGAAATGAACAGGAATAAGGAGAGATCAAATGAACTAATCTTGCCAGTGGAATTCTTGTTAAAGTGAAGATTACATCAGCATTCAATTGCCTATGGGAAAAGAGAACCACTTGAGGGAAAGATAACACCACTTGATCCTTTGCTTGACTTACCAAAATAAGAACATGGATTTTCTGTGTTGAGATTTTCGTTGAAGATGGAAAATGTAGCTCAATACTTTGCTGGATATAACAATATGAGAACTGGGCATTTCCTCTATTCAGGTTCTTACTAAGTTTTAGGCAGCATATAGATAGCACATAAACAAAGTAAAGTTGAGATGGGACCCTAGGTAACAAATCTCACAATTGGGCTTCTTCTTGCAAAAGTGTATATATCAACACACAACAAATAGAAGAATGAGGAGAAGTAAAACACTCAACAAGGTCCTAGGATAAGGATCAAGAAGAAGCAACAAATCAAAGAAGAAAGTAGGGAAATAGAGAAAAAGAAATGAACATGCTAGTAGCAATAGGTTAAAGAAGAGGAATAAATTGGCAGATTTGAAGAAGAGGAAGATGGCTGATTTCACTTGAAAAAGAGCTCGCATCTTTATGGGAAGAGGAAATCATTGGAGAACACATCTGGTCGTAGCAAGAGATTACACATATTTTCAGCGACTATGTCAATTTCTTGTCCTTAGAGCAACGAGTAGATGCAGGCAGTCTAGTCACAAGTGAAGCTAGGTGTTTAGCATATGCATATGCTGTCATTGACAGAGAACAAGTGCAAAGGCCCATTGGAAAGGAAGCATGACCATTTGAGCATGGTAGTCATTCAAGGCTTCTAGACTTGTGGTATGTGCAGGAATTATTGCAGATTGTGCCATAAGAAATTGTTGATCTACATCTACTTGAGGCACACTCTTGTGGATGCCGATTGACCAAAATAGTGGTGATGGCAACAACAGTAGAGGATCCTGCAAAGATGAACCTGTAGTGTCTTGAGCTTTGCAGGGGCACAATTTGTAGATCTCTAGAGAGGCAATGGAGTATCATTTAAAGTGTCACATGGACGAAGGAAGAAGACTCTAGCGTGTTTTCAATTTGTGTACTTTGTGTATTGTGTGGAGGGAATTTGGCAATAAAAAATGTGGTTGTGTGCAAGCAGTATGCTAGATCACATCCATGGAAGGTCTCAGTGTTCAATAGGATTTACTGTGTGGAATTAAGTGTGTACTTTGGATGAGCAGAGGAATTGAACAAGTTTGAATGATGGTTAGTGGCAAGAAAGAAAAGGATTGAGAGATGAGGAGAGGTCAATAGCAGATTCTGGCATCTTCTAAGGGAAATGCCTCTTCAAAAACACCTTTAGCCAAAGTGAAAGGGCTTTGATATCAGGTAGAACTATGGTTAATAAAAATGTTGTATTTGTATATATGGAACTAAATCCACTAAATAGCACAGTTAATACCTAAAATACCCAATGTCTTTAACAATTTCCTTGAGACTCGATGACATAACACAACAATGGTCCAAAATTAAACTTCACCTAAAGGAGAACTCTCACATAGAGAAAGAGGAAATTTATCAATTAAAAATTGTCTAATACATGAGAACCTCTAATTAGAGATTTATTCTCTATGAAATAATAACTCAATAAAAACCCTAATTGTTTTCTCTAAAAAACTAAACAACATTTTCAATCCGGCTCCAACTATTTCTTAAATATAACAAGCTATAAAATATAAGATAGGCACAAATTGTATCATGCCTTATGCATCTTGTCATGTGTTTGAAGTCAAAATCTCTTTGTAGGCTTAATTAGGCAGATTAGATATTGATAATATCAACATATTTCATGAAAATTTTGGTCTTCAGGGAAGCAATCTTTAGATACTCTGAAGCTGGAAGAGTGTAAATCCTATTTGAGGAGGCATGGACTTCGACTAAGTGGGACCAAAACTACATGTGTCAGTAGAATTTTGGAACACTGGAGGTCAGTGCAGTTTTCTGTTTCGCAACTATATGTCTTTAGTTCTAGTTTTTTGTTTTAGCTGGTTTTAAGTTAGTTGAATGGACTTGAAGTTCTACTTAATTTATGCAGGTTGGTGAAACATACTTCCTAAGTTTGTAACTGTATCTGTTTAGGGTTGCTTTGTTATTATTACCAAATCAATGTGTTTATTAAAACAACAAACACATCTATCTGTACATAGACTATTGTGTTTGGTTAAAGTATCGTGCATAGCAGAATGTAAATGCTAACTATTATCTTCTCACTCAGGCTAAAAGATGGAAATGGTGAGATTTTGTATCCACAGTCTTCTTTTGTTATAAACTGCACAGGTAGAAAACTGATGAACTGGCATGTTGTAATAGGTTTCTTCATTTATTTGTTGAAACTTCTTTATTTATTTTGCAGGGGATGTATGTAAAGGTGATGTTGTCCTTTTTAGGCAGAGAGTTTATGATAAGTGCGATGATCTCTCTCTCTCCGTATTCTTATTTTCAGTAATGTAACACTCATCTACATTTTTGGTAAAGTAAATTATCAAATCCTTAGATCTGTTTAACAGATTTACAAGGACTATAATTGGAAAGCGGACAATTGCAGGACGAGTTGTGAAGGAAAGTTATGGTGCGGTCAAACAACAACACACATTTACTGTGAGAACTGAGAACAACTTAAATATTTCATAGAACTAAAACCTCTTTTTTGGTCATAAATGCTACTTGATGTATGTAGGTTGAAGTACTATGGTCTAGAGGCAAAAATGCACTCCCTCCCATGTTTCCTCTACTTGTGAAGGGGCGCAACCTTTACAGGCTAAAGACTTTCCGCCAGGTATTGACTTTTTCTTGTTGGAAAGGTTTCATGTAATCTTCGACTTAAAAAAGTATGTTACTTCTGCCCCTTAGCGATAAGAAGTTGAAGTTCCAGTAGACCTATTCAAGATTTCTTTCTATTGTTTTTCTTTGCAACATTTTGCACTTGTCATACTGTATAAAAAGAGATGAATAAAGTCAATTATTCTGCTTCCCAAATTACAGTGCATCTCATAGTTAATCCATGATGATAATTTATGAATTGGAAGGACTCCCATCATTAATATTTGTGAGAGAATAACTTGGCAGGAATATGGAATTAGAAAATATATGGAAAACCAAATCAAGTTCTATCACTATTTGCGACTGCATCCTTATCTTCTCACATTTCTGGTGTTCTTGATGTCACCCTAATTCAACTGATTGTATCTAGATTGTGCACTAATACTAAACATGAAATGGATACTTAGTATTGTAAATATAAAATAGTTGGATAATTTGTTGTAGCCTTGGAGCAATGAGCGGGAGAGATCCAAGGTTCTTGCTGAAAAGCATCAAAGGGGAGCAGTGGCCAGGCATATCCGAAAAAATTCAAAAGCTATGTTCATGAATGGTGGTAGCTATTCTCCTCACCTCCCCTTGAGAACTAGATAGCTTCCATAGATTTGTCACTTAAGGTGTTAATGATTAATTGTTTTAGGTTATATATATATATATATATATATATAGGAAAATTTTATGGTACACAACTCATTCGTGAGCACCTTCGTTATTCATCATCCGATCGGATGAGTACTATAGTCCAATCCTTGAATCCTAGGGGATCGGACGATAGATAATGGAGGTGTTCATGAATGCTATATATATATATATATATATCTGAAGTTTGCAGTTATTGGACATTTTATAGAATTATGTGATCAATGGTCATCAATTTTTCTGTGCCTCCGCAGCTTCTCATACTAGCTAGTGAATATGAGGGTGAAATTATTTCTGTATAATATTCTGCTCAGTTTGTCCTTAACTCCTCGATCCTTACCTTCTGACTTCGTCAAGCTTAGGATTCCATGAACCTTGACTTGGAACTAGCTTACGAACATGATGATTCATTATAAATAGTTCATGCTGAAGTTAGGCTGATGTATTTGGATTAAAACTTAATTTCTACACGTGATGGTAATCTTCGGCACAAGAAATTTCTCTGGGAAATTATTAATATTTTTAAATTTGACAAATTATGCTCCCAAAAAGTTGTTTTACATAGCTTGGGTGATAGATTGATCATTATTACAATAAAAATTCAACTGAAATTACAGAATAAATTCGTGGGATTTGGGAAATAATATCTGCATGTTCAATGATGATTCTAAGCCATCTCAAAAAGTACCTGTTAGATATCCAATCCACATGCTAATTGTGGACAAAGTATTGCAAAGAAAAGGAACCTTTCTGGCAATATGTGGTTTAGTAAATGTATGCGGCAGTACCAGCGCACCAAGAGTTTACTTCGTGCTTATAATTCGAAACAATAGTTCGAAGTACTACATTGGCCGTGCACAAGAATGTTTTTCTGTTCTTATTGCACCAAATGTTGTCAAGGGAGTTTCAGATGTGAATAATTTAACTGTACAGAAAAATTGGAGGGTTTGAGACGTGTATCTAGGTGATTTATTGCATTACCACCATAGGACACAACATTATTGACTTGCTCCTCAGTGTCTACTCTGAGCTACACATGCTTATCGGTTCCTCGGTTCCTGTTCGGTTTTGACCGGTTCCGGATTCGTCGACATTGGAACCGGTCCGAACCGATTCAAAATCGATTCCGAACTGGTTCCGGTTCCAAAGTTAAAACTTTGGAACCAATTCAATCCGAACCGATTCCGAACCGGTTCCGGTTCCAAAGTTTTAACTTTGGAACCAATTCAATCCGAACCGATTCTGAATTAGTTCCGAACCGATTCCGAAACGATTCCGGACCAATTCCGAAATGGTTCCGGACCACCTTCCTCGAACTTGAGTTTCCAAATTCATCTAACGTGTTGGTGATCCTATTCTTTTTTTTCTATCGCAAAATAATCTTATAGACATGTTAGCATGCTAAGAATTTTCCACCTTTAAATTAGCAATCGAAACCAGATCCAAATCGGAACTAGAATCGATTTCGAACCGGTTCCGAAATCGATTGGAACCGAACCGAACAAGAATCGGAACGGTTCCGGTTCGGTTCCAAAATTAGTTCATTTGAATCGGTTTCGGTTCCGAATTTAACGGATTGGTTTCGACTCGATTCCGGATCGAACCAATTCGTTAAGCATGCCTACTCTGAGCCACATTTTTAGCTATTTGTTGGCTTCGATATACACACATATAAATTTTGTATTATATATTCTAAAAAAGTTTGAAACAGGTTCAAGGCACCGCCAGGGAAGCTCCTCTGATGCTAAGCTAAATGGCAAGAAAAGAAGGGGAGAAGAGTCTGGGGATATTTCTGGTAGAAAGAGAAAGAAAGTTGCTTCCAGTTCGCACAAGGGTCCTCGTGAAAATACTTCAAGTCAAGCCCATACAGACACAGCGGCAAGAAATTTGGATCCATCTTATAATGTTCCAAGGCAAGCAATTAATCATGGAGGTAATCACGAAGTGACATTATTGAATTACTCTTTACTCTTCTAGCCATATTTTGAGGTATTTGTCAATATCCTTTGTGCATAGATTTTGTGGTACATATTCTAAATAATGTTTGAGACAGGTTCAAGGCGCTACAAGGGAAGCTCCTCGGGTGCTAGGCTGAATTGTAAGAAAAGAGCAGGAGAAGAGCGTAAGCATATTTCTGGAAGAAAGGAACAGAAAGTTGCTTCTGCCTGTGCTGCATTAGATGCAGGTGCAAATAAGCAGGCTAACTGGACAAGAAATGTCAGCTCGCAGAACGTTTCTTGTGCCAGTACTTCAGGTTCAGCTCATTCCAATGGGCAAGACGCTATGACTAGAAATTTCCATCCATCTTACAATAATCGGAGGCAAGGAATTAATCATGGAGGCAGCACTTATGGGCAATATCCTATCTACAATCATAATCCTACCACGGCACCACCTCAGACGAACCCGTGGATTGCTTATGTCGCTACTCATCGTCGAGATGGTTCCTTTGGCATGACTGGCGTATCGCACCATCCATCAAACGTGAGATTTCAGTTTCACCATCCTTATGCTAGCGCGGCATCTTCAGCTGATCCATGGACAGAAAGCCAGCTTTGGCGACGGCCAGACCATGATGAACATGGTCCTAGAATACCTCCAGCTATACAATTTCAGCGGTTTGGGAGGCCTTGAAGGTACGTTTATGGCATTTTGAATGCCGTATACCGAAGTTGATCGACGGATTGACAGTTCAGTTCTGATTTTTGGCCAACTATTGCATGACGATGTGGAGAATTAGCATTTTTTTTTTTTGTTTCGAGTTCAGACCAAAGCTCAATTCATGACGGTTAATTGTCAAGCTTATTCCATATGATCATCTCTGAAGAAAAAAGCTGACAGAATAAATAGGAGTTGCATTTTAGACGAAAGGAGTGGGAAAATAGATGAAAAAAATAAAAAAAAAACTATAAAATATAGATCTGTTCAACTTTTTTTAAAGGGGAACAAAAACGAAGAAATTTTAATTAACAATTTAAAAATTGATTTGGAAAAAAAATAACTTTTACATTTAGATGGAATTTCCGCTGCTATATCTAAATCAGACCGAAATAGTATAAATAAAAAATAAATAAATTTTATATTTTAGTTTCTGGTTTTTGTGGATCGTTTAAAATGAGGCTGCCACGGGGAGAAGAACGCAAAAGATCTATTAGCTCGATCGAAATTGATTATTTAAAAATTTAATTTTTATTTTTAAAAATCTCAGTTTTTTCAATTAATTTTGTTCAATTTCAAATTAAAAAATCAGTTTAATTGATAAAATTAAACTAAAAATTATCAATCAATTAGTACCATAGTATCAACTACTACCATTGTAAAAATCAATTGATAATACTAATCGATTGATTTTGAAAATTTATTTATTTTTTTTTTAATTTTAATCAAATTAATTAATCGATTCTAACAGTTCAATTTTTATTTAAAAATTCAATCCAAATACAATTTAATTCGCCCACGCATAAGATTGCTGTAGAATTATATGCTTATAAATTCAGTATTCCTGTTGCATTTTCTCTTGGGAAAAAAAATAAAATCTATCATTGATTCCATTCTACTGTAAAAGAAATAAATTACGAAAATATTTTTATCCAACTAAACATTAACATAAAAAAATAAACATATCAATAAGTTTTATAATCTTTAAAAAATGACCTTAGTTTTTTAAAACAATTTTACTATTTATATTAATATCCTCTGAACACCTGTTGCCTTTTCCCGACCGTACGGAATAGCAGGGTTCTAAAGTAACGGAAGCTCCGTTGAAATACGGCGTCCTTGTTCTGGTCAAAAGGGAAGGTGGCCTTCGGCGAGTCGCAGTCAACTTTGGAGAGAAAATGACCATAGATTTTTGCAACAGGGCGAGGTTGGCTTTGCTTCATTGCATCGGGGAAACTCCACTTCCATGACCATGAGGGTAATGGATTTGGAATCTGACTGCCACTGTAAATGGAAGTGGCCAAAAACGCTGTGCCGTCAAGATTCATTCACAGGCGAGAAGATTACACATATCGAGCAAAAGTAATCATGATCTAATTCCAAAAAAGACTGCTATTCCGATAATGTGCACAATACCAGTTTGGCGAAACGGGAAGGAGCCTTACTATTGGCACAGGAAGAAAACAATTTGACAAACTTGTATATTATGTTCCAGTCTCTTTCGTGCACAGCAGGAAGAAGAGGTATATGAGCAGAGTCGCACAGATCATTCTGATTGATGGTGGTCGATACAATCACCATTAAGTTAGAAAGCAAACTATCACAAAATCTTCAAACACAGAATCATGAGGATTTCACAAACTTCAGATATGAACAAGAGCAAACGGCAGATTTTCTTTTTATGCTTTGGAGAAAATTTTAACACAATCCTTTTCTTTGCTGATGGCGGTGCTTTGACAGAAAAGATAGCCTGAACAGCCCCTGGTTGCTTCATATTTCAAGGTGGATTGAAAGAAGAGATCTTGAACACTAATATCCTTTAGCCTTCATGGCTTACACCTTGAGATGGCAATCTGTTGTTGGCCAGGACTCCGGAGAATGTGAATAGAGTTCACTTTGATAATCTATAGCGTGTAGTCAGCACTCAGAAATCTTTCATACTCAGTTCCTTTAAGAGCATTGACGACGACATCCCAGTTCTCGACCTGCTTGTCCAATGGTTTTCGGTGTATCTTAACCTGACGACTAACCAGACGTCTATGGGGTAGTCTCAAAAAGTCTAGAACATCAACCAGCTTCTGGAGTGAGAAGGGAAAGCATTGCTTTAAGAATATGTGGAAATTATAAGTGACAGTTCCAAATAAGTTACTAGAGAACTCACAGTGTGGTTCGAGATGAGATCCTCGTAGTACAAAACCATGTGTCGAGTGCCGTCGAAGTAACCCAGAGTGTTTTTAACACACTCGGCAGAGTACCTGAGGCTGGCAATCATCTCTGTTGCATTGATGGCAGGTTTGTACTTTGCAAGCACATCGGCCTGAAAGCGAGTATGACATTTACACACACAAGTGTTTGTATGAAAATATCGTTTATGATTGGTAGATGTAAATGAAGCACCTCATATTCAGAGTGCACGTGAGCTTTGTGTTTGCCATTTAATTGCTTTGCTATGCGATCATGATCATTTGCAAGTTGCGAAACCATACGACGAAGTAAGTTTCTTCTGAACAAAAGTATTGCATGCACCCCTCTTTCATTGAAATATTTGACAATTTCTTCATGATTAGCCATGAGACCCTGCACAGTCAGAGGAATAATGTCATCGGCAGAGAGACATTTTTTCAAGAGCTCTGAGTTCTGAGGAAAGCTCCTGAGAGATTATTGTAATAAAAAATATTCAATTGAAATAAGACTTTGTTAACAGAAGATCTAAAGAAGAAATGAGCATAACTGACCTACTAATACAAGAACAATCAAGTAGGAAGATTCATCAAATTCTGAAATATTTTCCACACTGGACAGATGCGAAACTGAAGTTAACAAAAGCATTGTTTCTTAGAAATTCTATTACTGGCATGTGTACTTATCAACTTCCAAAGGGAAAAAAGCAGCATAAAATTTAAACTAGTACCAAGGAAAGGGGATAAGTTAGAAGAAAGCCAAATTATTCCCTTTATCTGAGGGCCTGCTTACTTTCAGAGTACTTTCTATACATGTATATCAGTCGAATATATAAAATTGTGTGAGAAACAAATAAACTATCAAAATGACCCGCTAAGAGCTCTATAAATGGTAATTGGATCAATTTAAACGCATGAAGCAAATAGAGGGCAACATATTGCCAACTCTAAGTAGCTTGTAGCTTTGTATGCTCCTTCAGGCCAATAAATAGATGCTATGGACAGGGGTAAGGGGTCTTTCCTTCCATAAATGGAAGTCGCATGCCAACACATGACTAGAGCTCCTCTGATTCAGTCCCAGACCATTCCAGCCAAGTTTGGACACCTTTTTAATGGAGCTTTAGGTTTTACTGGTGTAAGATCCAACTGTGTTCAGCCTCCCATCCAGCTCATTCTGACCCATGATAGATCAGGAGTTTCAGTTCACAAAGGACCAAAACAATTCCCTTCAATTGACCCAAGCCTCGACCAATTCCACCTATCATTCATAAAACTCCACTCTAAGCAAATGACTTCCTTTCCTGGCAGTCATCCCATCTCAAGGTCTATGCTTACAAAGATCACATACTTATATTGCATATTCCAACATTTGTCTCCTTGAACCAGATCTAAATTGTAATTTCACTTATAGCTGAATCTTCATACGGTAAAAGCACATAAAGAACAATAAATTGACTAGCTGCAGGTCCAGGTTATCTAGATACACTGTTCGACTAAGGCTTCCTCTTGAAACGTAGATTTTTTCTGTTTTTGGTAGTGTGATAGACCAAATAAAAGAATTTAGATATTAAAATGCCCCAGAAAATGACTGAGGTGCAGGACCTGTTGATGTCCTCATCCATTTTTCCCTATGGAAAATGCCTTGATACAATTTTTATGCAGGAGTGTTTCTCACCAAAATAAACTTTTTCATCCTTTTGTTTTCTTTACCCAGGAAACAGGTTCAAAGAGATTCCTCTCCTCTCCTTAAAAGCTAATCCTCCTAATGAGGTGTTCTTACCAAAATAAACTTTTAAAATCTAATTTCCATGTTTGCATCACAAGGGTGGTGAGCAATGTCTGCAAGTAAGGTGTGGTCGACAAGGAAGAGAGTAATCACACCATTTCCAATCTTCCAACCCACCTAGTCATAATATTGAATTGGTGTTCCAATTCCCAAGGGTTGCCTACTGTAATGGATTAGCTGTTAATTGGCCTCATGAGTTCTCTCATCTAGTTGCTTTCATTAAGCAAACATTTTAGTTTAAAATGGAAAATTGGTTAGCATCTTAATAAGAAGCATTAAAATGGAATTTCTAGGGAATAGATAATGTACACAGCCGTGTATTTTACCTGATTAAGCATCCATTTCAATCCAACAGCAGCCGTGCATTCATTTTTAGAAGCACTACTATACCAATCCAGATTGTAGACCTTGTTTAATGTTCTTATGATAGAAGACATGTTATTCCTCCTTTCCTTGACAGAGAAGACCTCCCCATTTGAGCTAATGTTGGGATGGCTATTCATCAGAGTCTCAAACCAACCACTTCCAGACCTCTGCATTGACAAAATAGCAAAGAAGCGGACCGGTGTACATGCACACTCATCCCTGTATGTTTAAAATAATCACCTATCAAAATTTAGTTACATACCAACCAGAAGTGTTAATTTGGAGATTTCACTACCTGCTAAAAGTTGAGGGTTTTGGGTAGTACACATATGATATTTCAGATGGAGCGATACCAGGATCGCAACAGGATTCTTCTGTTACCTCAAACTTCATAACTCTAGGCATGCTCTGGTTCCCGATTTGCTTTAGGCACACTAAGCATATATAGACGCCACAAATCATAACAGCACTTAACACAAACATCCTCAAAGCAAGGTGTGATTTCTTTGGTGGCTTTACTACGCTTAAGTCCTGAAAGTGATAAATGAGAGAATATGCAGGCAATTAGGTATTCTATTCAGCTAAAATACAAAAGTTTCGCAGTTAGAAAGTAATTTAATATGTAACGATTGTTGGACAGGTAGAATAACTAAAACATAGAAAGAAAATAATGTTATTGGCAGAACATATTTTAAATGTGTAGGTGAAGCTAGAAGTTATAAGACACTTAGTTCAACAAAGTTTCTCTGATGAGGATAAGTTGAAGAATTCATCCTGCGAGATGAAAAGAAAAAGAAACCCTAAACCCACTCACAGATGTTAAATACTTAAGGACCACTGCAGACATTGCAATTAGCAAGATGGATGGATGATTCAAAATAAAGTGAAAAAAAATTAAACCCTTACTGAAGAGAATACATTCAGGGACAAACAGACTAAACGACTTGTCACGAAACCTATGAGAAAACAGATTAAAGAAGCCAAAACCAAGGCGTTGAACGAAAAAAAAAAAATAAGACAGAAAAGAAAATCGAGCACGAAGAATGCCTACTTTACTCAAGAAACAGCACTCCTCAGCCATTTCGCCCTTTTTATGTTGGCCGACGAGAAAAGAAGACTTCTGCGAAGGAGGAAGAACAAGATGCAGAAGTATATCGGCTTCACTCCGCTTAAAGGCGAGATTTTTTTAGACAACCGGAGCGGAAGCCTCGAGGAGCAGAAGACGCCGCACGGTGCGGTATGGATTCCTAAAGCATCAAGAACCGCAGTGGGTTGTTTGGTTTCACCGCTCCGAAGTAGTAAAACCACCGCGTGAGCTACCAGCATTGCCCCATCCTCATCCCCTCCCCCCACAAATGACGCCCTACTCCGGTTCGCGCAACCAATTTCTCCCCCTTTCGCCTTCGTCGCAACCAAAACTACCCTCGCGGCCTCCAAGACTCCGCCTGTTCGCTCGACGGGAGGCCGTGCGCGACAAGGTCTGCCAAAAACCGTGGAAGAGAGCAGAAACAGAGATGAAAGAGAAAAAGCCAGCTGAGAATGAAGAACCGAGACCGAGAGAGCGAAAAGTAAGAAATAGTAACCAACAGGCGGATTAAAAATTAAATCTTCCAAAACTCTCTGGTAGCTTAGATTTGGCCGAAGCTAATCCAGGCAGGCATTGATTGACTAAATCTGAGCAACCACAAGATTGTGCGGAAAAATTGGAGCTCATGTGAGACGATTTTCATGAAATATCAAGTTGGTTTAATCAGTGAGCTAAGCACATCGCCAAGAGATGGCTCAATGACTATGACGACGTACCAATTCAGGAATGCGTTGCACGATTATATCGATCAGCAGTCAAGCGCTCCAGGAGCTGACTTTCTGATATTTTTGAAAACTAAAAAATAGAGATCGGATGATCTCTTTCTTCACCAACTCCGTGTGTCTCGCCTCAAATGGTCCATGTGATGGTTAAACCGACGGAGCGATAACTATATATTAGAATTTTTTTTAGACATTATGCTTTTGAAATTTTAAATATAAATCCTCAATGGTGAAATACGATTCAATCGTATTCTTCATAAATAATATCCATAGAGCCCCTAGGCACGTCGGCAGGCCACAATGAAAATCGATAAAAATTTAAAATTCTTTTTCGGACTCAACTCGATCTCTCTCGATGCACTAGCCATCAAGAGTAAAGCTCATCTATAATTTACTTTCTCTCATTATAATCGTAAGACCAACGGTGAAAAACTTTGGAAGCGAGATTATCGCCTTTTGCTAGGGTGATAAAATTAAAGGTATCCCCTCGAAGATGATCTATTGACTAGGATATCACGGATCTGTTTCAAAAAAAATAAGGATGGAAATTCGACGAAGATCTAAAATTCTTTTCGGACTCAAAATAATCCTCTACTGTTCTAACAAACAAATCAGGACATAATCTATCCGTGATTTAACTCTCCTTGGCATTATCGAGCGACCGACAGTAAAAAATGCTAGGGATGAAAGTTATCATCTTTTGCTCTAAGGTGATAAAATTAGAAAATTTGAATGTCGACAAATTTTAGTATGGGCGCATATATTTTGAATTTATCTGATATAATCTGGACAAGTTATCAACGATGAAAAACAAACACACAAACAGTGATGTCCCGTTTCAAAAGTCACTTTGCCATTTGGTGCGTCAGGGCATCCATGTCTTTTAAGATCGGACTGTATATCAGACAGCTCAACTGGATCACACAGATAAAACAGCAAGTCAAATCCTCCATCAGATCTCCCACTTGATGTCCTCTTGTCTGTATAACCTATCGAAAGGGGCTTTGATTGATAGCTCCATTCTTTATTCAAAATAAGTCTGTATTTCAGTTTTTTTCGATTTCATAAACTAATCTTAATGTCCGATAATATCTTCACTTGAGAATTGGGTGCCCAAACAAATCAGTTCGACTCAAACAAGTGGATATCATATCAAATCCTGAATTACAAAACAATAAAAAAAACTGATCGATCAATGGAACCCTGTTTATAGTGCCGAAATATTGGCTCGAAATCATCATCCGAGGACATTCATAATGGCATCTGTAATTAGAGAACAGTATTCTTTTAAGTATAAAAGCCAAGGTTGTCTGCTTTCTACGCATCTGACACTAGCTAACCGTGAAGATTAAGCAACTATCATGATCATAATAAACTAACGAGCGTGGAGGCTCACCTCGGTGCCATGTATCATAGAGAATGCAGCGACCACCAATGAAGCTGCAGACCATTAATGGCTAGTGGATCCAATACGTGAAGCATACACCATCATGCTTTCCACGAGGCAACGTGCAAGAGAACAGTAAAATTCTAAACTTCGTTGGACTCGATGATTATCACAAGGGATTAAAAATCTCCATGTTCAAAGACACTTTCTGAGAAATTAAAAATAAAGCAGAGAGAAGTGGAACCTCTTGTGATCCCTGAAGTCCGGTGGCACTGCTTCACACGACAAGTTCCCTGATATACAAAGAGCTGAGATCCGCCCAAAAATTTTGATGGAAAGAAAATTCTCCACATACCTCGAAAATAAATAAATAAATACTAGCATAAACAGATAAGAGAAATTTCAATTTCCAATTCAGCATACACAACAGGAGATGAACTACGGAGCAGAATTTTTCATTGAGAACTAAATGGAAGGGGAAAAAAAAAACCGAGTTGCCTTGTTGTGGTTATGCAGAAAAACTCTAAAATATAAGTTTTCGATTATGGTAACTTGTTTTCAAACTAATTTAACAGAAATGAATGATTTCTGTTGACAGAAATGCGATGAATGTCGATGCAGAACAGTTCAGTGACGTCCTTAAATAGCAGGAATATGACAAACTCCAACAGACTAGATGCATATTGTCGAATTAATTGGTCTGTGGTACGACAAAAGGGAAATTAACTATAGCGATAAATGCAGCGCCATTAACTAATTAACCAGTAGCTTTTCATGGCAAGCAAAGCCCATATACGAGACACATGCACACACAAAAAAGCAATATTTAAACCAACAACAAATGGACCCTAGCAGTCTGCCAAAGATTAAAGAATCCAAGAAGTCCCTTCAATGCAAACCTCCAAGTGTAACTTATTAGGCACATATGGCTTTGCAACAAGCACTTGCTGTTAAATAATAATACCACGGGTGTAAGTTGTGGAATATATATATATATATATATATATATGGAGGAAGCCAATGACCTCATCTCACACGACTGATTAAAGAAAGAACTCATCTACAAAGAGCATGGTAACCTGGTAAATTAGAGAAGATATATCAGACTTTAGACAGTTTGGTTTCCAAGTACCATTTAAGGTGCAAAATATCACGAACCGACCCAATTAATTTAACCAATGGGGTCTCTCCCAGAGTAACGCTAAGTACCCTAAAAACTGAGTTGAAGGAAGTGGAATACAAAACCCAGTTACAAAATTATCAAGCGCACGATTTGCGCCAGATACCGGAATGATTTGGCTGCCTCCCTCAGGCATGTATTTTTTTCCTCTCGAGTCCAATGCTGCAGAAATGAATTATAGAAAAAAATCAACCATTATCAAAAGAAAGTTTGATTTTTCTTATCAACTGTCTAATCTTGTAACTTATACCTCTCCTAACTTATTGAGATTGTCTCTCACATCTTTCAAAGACTCATTCGCATCGCTGTCCCATTTGTAGAACTCAAGTTCACTTCCTTCTAAGAGCATGCTGCAGACCTAGCATGCAGTAGAAAAAAATTGAAATTATCAGAGATATAACGCTTCATGATCTTCTGATTTCATAATGATCTATGTAGAATACACATCTTAGCCATATTCATTGAGAATATCATGTAGGAAGAGAAAAGACCAGGGACTAAAAACAAGAAAAGATACATGTCCTTTGGCATAAAACAATCATATACACTCACACCCTGTTAGTACCAACTATTTTGGTTCTTACATGAATCTTATTCTTACAAGGTTATATAAATAATATATTCAAAGGTGCTCACAAAATTAAAACTGGCAATACATAAGCAGATTCATGGGAAACTTTTATGTTCATATCTGTGTAGTATAAACTGTAGGTTCAAAATTTATAATTTGGTCTAAAGTCAACAATCTATAAAGATATAAGTTTACATAATTAACAGAGTGAGATGATCTTGCTGAGAAGGATATTAGTAAGATCAACGAATCCAAATACACATATGGAAAATATAAATTTCATGCCAAAGTTAATATGATTAATTAATGGGTTAATAACAAATAGACTATCAATGTTCTGACAAGAAACAATGTGCAAGACAAAATGCTTGCTTACCTTTTTACCTATCTCCTGACCACCCGTTATATGAGCAAAATAGATATTGTAAAAATGACAAAGAAATGATGGCACGTTTTTGTCAGCTAGCTGGCTAAGATACTTGGCATAAGTAGTTCCAGGATTACTTGGTTGTGGAATAATCTCCCTTTTGCTGAACCATTCCAAGTCTTTGGAAAGACTAGAAGCTCGCTCAAGACCTGTTTTTCTAAAATAAACCTCTGCAAAACATAACTAGAAATCAGTAAATGTCTTGATAAAATCTAAATTCATGACACTTGATAAACACACTACTGAATTAATTTGTCTTTATGTGCATGTAAGTGCCTCACGAATACCCCACAAATTCCATAATTTTACTCCCAAAAGAAAATTCTTAGTTCTTTACCCAATCAGATGCTTCTGATGCATCCATAGTATTTTGCATCAACTGATGGGGCATGAAAAAAACATAGCCACAATCGAAGTGGAATATGAAGTCACAGACCCAATTATGACCGATATAAAATCAGTGTTTCCACTTGTAAAGGTTCAAAAGATAAACATGAAGGGCACTATATAAATATTGCTAATGATTACATTAGCCTTCAGGTTGTTTAGGATCCTTTCCAAGCAATGCTATGTGTCTTATGAAGGAATAAATTTCCTATAACATGACCCTAAATACCGAAAAGATTCAAGCACAAGACCAAGTTTACATCAAATTTTACAGCACAACATAAACAAAATAAAAGGTGATGGCAAAATTAAACTAGACCTAAATGCAATGGTATCGTCATAGTCTCAACATCGTCAACATAATCTAAGATCCTGAAAAAATGCAATGGGCAGATCTTCTAAAGTGATTAGGATGATGACACTGTACTCTCCTCACCAATAGGAAACTGGAAGATCTCAAGTACTAAACCCTACATAGACCATGCCTTATTTATAGTTGTAGGCCCAGTTCTATTATCAGTCCATCATTAATAACATAATGCAGATTAATGAATTCTACATGTATAATCCACATCCAATAATCCAAATCCACAATTAATCAATCAATTATGAAGTCACTGTTGGGTTTATTGAGAAAACAATCAAAGTCTCACATTGGAAAGACATGAAAAAGATCGTGGATTTATAAGATGAAAAGATATCTCCATTGATACGAAGTCTTTTGAGTATAGCTCATTAATAAACTATGAGGGTTTAGGCTCAAAGTAATATCATACCATTGTGGAGATATGTGAATTTTATTTGCAGCAACAATTGATATCAGAGTCAATAGTCCATGTCAAGTCATGAGCCTCGGACAAAGGAAGTGAGGGCTTCCATGTCCAAATCAAGAGAACCAAATACCAAGCAAGAAGTCCAGTTGGATTAGGAGGACCGGACAACTAGCAAGAAGTCCAGCTGGGTCAGGAGGACCGGACAGTTGACAGGAAGTCCAGTTGAGTCAGAAGGACCAATAACTAACAAGAAGTTCAACTAGATCAAGAGGATCGGCCAGTTGGCAGGAAGACATGTTGGATTGAGAAACCATGAAGGCTTAGACTCAATTATAACCGATATAAAATCAGTGTTTCCACTTGTAAAGGTCCAAAAGATAAACATGAAGGGCACTATATGAATATTGTTAATGATTACATTAACCATCAGGTTGTTTAGGATCCTTTCCAAGCACTGCTAAGTGTCGTATGAAGGAATAAATTTCCTATAACATGAATCTAAATACCGAAAAGCTTCAAGCACAAGACCTAGTTTACATCGAATTTTACAGCACAATACAAACAAAATAAAAGGTGATGGCAAAATTAAACCAGACCTAAAGGTAATGGTATCGTCATAGTCTCAGTGTCGTCAACGAAATCTAAGATCTTGAAAAGATGCAGCGAGTGGATCTTCCATAGTGATTAGGATGATAGTGTCATACTCTCCTCACCAATGGAAAGCAAATACAGAGACCATGCCTTATTGATAGCTGTAGTAAGCCCGATTCTATTATTAGTCCATCAATAATAACAGAATGCAAATTAATGAATTCTACATATATAATTCACATCCAATAACCCAAACCCACAATTAATCAATCAATTAAGAAGTCACAGACCCAATTATGACTGATATAAAATCAGTGTTTCCACTTGTAAAGGTTCAAAAGATAAACATGAAGGGCACTATATGAATATTGTTAATGATTACATTAACCGTCCAGTTGTTTAGGATCCTTTCCAAGCACTTCTAAGTGTCTTACGAAGGAATAAATTTCCTATAACATGAATCTAAATACTGAAAAGATTCAAGCACAAGACCTACTTTACATAAAATTTTACAGCACAATACAAACAAAATAAAAGGCGGTGGAAAAATTAAACCAGACCTAAATGCAGCGATATCGTCATAGTCTCAGCGTAGTCAATGAAATCTAAGATCCTGAAAAGATGCAACGGGCAGATCTGCCGTAGTGATTAGCATGATGGCGTCGTACTCTCCTCACCAATAGGAAGCAAGAAGATCTCAAGTACCCAATCCTACAAAGACCATGCCCTATTTATACCTGTAGGCCCGATTCTATTATCAGTCTATCAATAATAACAAAATGTGGATTGACGAAATCTACATATATAATTCACATCCAATAACCCAAACCCACAATTAATCAATCAATTAGATCACTTTATTGGGTTTGATCACAAATGATAAATTTTTGTGTTATTTAATTAACATCTAAGTCCACCAATCGGAAAATAAAATCCAACATCTTACTCCAAAATAAAAAAATTTAGAGCAATTGCACTAGCATTGCTTTAGAAATAGATTAATTTGTGATCTGTTATTCAACATACAAATACAAAATCAGAATGCCAATCTAAGCGAAAATCTTAACTCATAAAAGTACCCAAGGTGAAACTTGTCATACATAAATTTATTCTCATCAATTTCTAAGGAATATATGAATGTGAACGGTGGAAAGCATAGGAGTGAACTCTTTAAATCAGAACAAGCAAACAGGAATTTGCCATTTTGTTCTCGCACCAAGACTTAGAATGGCACCAGCACAATAATTCCATGGGAAAATTCTACATGTGTTTACCATCCGAGCTAGCCCACAGAGGCTGCCAGCACAATAATTCCAGCTCCCTAAGTTGATGGCCTAGTCAGCCTCAGCCAAGGAATGCAGTAGTCACCACACTGGCTGAATGAAGGAAAGTAGACGATAGGAACAATTCAGAGATGAGCTCAAGCCCTTAAGATCTGAGATTATTTATTTCAAATGTGCAACGCATTAACTTTCAGTTAAATTTAACTTGATGTCTTGAGTTTGGGCATACCTAGCTGAACTGTAGCTGATCTTAGATAATGAAAGTTCGACCACAACAAGATTCTTGCAAACTAGAGCACAGGTTTACAGCCATACTTTTGACAGGACAATAGCAGCAGAATCAAAATAATAATAATAATAAGCAGGGAATCGGAGTTCTCACTAGCGACATCGGTGGACTCATCCACAATCCGTTCGATGGTCTCGAACACCAGCTTGCTGTCCACCAAATATTTCAAGAAACCTTCCATGCTCGGCTGCCAGGTTTCCTCACCGTCATTGCTGCTCTCTTCCTCCTGCTTCTCCTTGCCACCAGCGTTGTCGCGCAGTCTCATGGCGACGAATCTCATCTCCTGCACGATGCCCTCGGTCTCCCCGGGTAAAAGGCTGCGGTACCTCTTCCGTTTCTTCAGTACCGGAGCCGTCGACGAAGGAAGACCAGTTACAGTAAATGCAGGAGGAGGAGGAGGAGGAGATGACGATGACGGAATCTTGAAGCGATGGATTTTAGGGTTCAAGGGAAGCAGATTGGGGTGACAGAGGGGTTTCCACGCCCTAGAAGGGGATGAGGTTGAAGAAGGAAAGGAAGAAGCGGACATCGCCATCAGCATTTTGGAACTGTGATCCTCACAGTGATAAACAGGGCAAGATATAATTTTTTGCATTCCACTCCTGATTTTTTTCCATTTCGTTTTTTGGAAATATTTAAAATGTTTAGGGACATTTTTACGGGTTTTATCTAGAAAACGCCCTGATATATGAAATTTATCAAAAGATACGCTTTTAATTTTTACAAATTAGAAACTGTCAAGTTGAATTAAGTCCGTCGGATTTGTCTTAGGCGTGTTAGATTGAAATTTTATTAATCCGTCGTTTTAACAGGCCTAAACATATCGACCCGTGCGGGTTGTGGTCTAGACAGATCGGCCCACCATGGGTACGAGTTGTCTCGCGGATTAAGAAATGTTAAAAGAAGGAACATATGAAAATAAAATTGTATAAATTTTTTTATCAATATTTTAAGAAAAGTTTTTTACCATCAAAATCTTCTTCTATCACATATACACTTTAACAAAGTATAAGAGAAATTAAGAGGAAAGAACTACTCTAATATATTTTTTTTTCTTGTATATTTTAATTATTTTATATTATTTTATTATTACTATTCCAATCGAGATAGGAAATAATAGCGTATAAAAGTCAAATAATTACAAGAGCTAAAAAAATCTCAATTGGATTTTTATTTAAAATGAGTAAAAATTTAAATTTATATATTATCAAGATTTAGATATTTTGGATCATTACAAGAATAAAAAAACATCGCTACTCAATTTTATTGGTCGATAATTAAATCTCAATTATAAGATTTTAATTACTTAAAATATTTATTTTTTTTAATCATGATATTTCATTTGTCTTATCGATCATCGTCACAAATTCTCAACACCTTAGTAATTTTAGATATAATTTTTTAATTTTTGTGGTCCGTGGATTGACCTACCTAATCCGTAATCCATCTTGAGTTGGATTGGATTAGAGATTTCTCAATCCGCCAAAATTATGAGTCGACCTGTCTCTCTCCACTAAATATTGACAGATTGATTCGTCCCACTATAGGTCGATTCGTTTGAGAGCTGTATTACAAATGCACTCCTCTACCAGGATTCTGTCCAAATTTAGGTGTACCTAAATTCAGAGGAAAATTTATCTATTGGTATGAGAGATTTTTTTTTTTAATTGGTAAATCTTTAGTCGGACTATTCGAATCAAAAACTCAAAATTAATATTCTTGATCTTTAGGGACTATTCGAATTCAATTTTTAATTGGCATAAGGTATCTAAATCTTTAGGGACATTTTATTTATTGATACAGTCTTTATCATTGCGTCAAAAATATTCTTGATCCGTTAACAACCAGTCTCACAAATTGACACGTTGAACCTCCAATGGCCGTCGCTGAAGCCCATCGTCTCGGCGTGCTCTCTCTGTTTCTCCAACTCCTCCTTTCTGGGCCCAGTGAGCCCGCAGCAAGCCTGAAGGCCCACCTCCATTTCGTCGTGTAGCTTCCACCACGTGGCGTGCGCGGCGTCGCTGGCGTACGCTCGCTGTTCCGGCACGTTCCAGTTGCAGTCGTACTCCCGGCGGCACATCCATGGTTTGATGCCGAGGTAGTGGATGGCGTAGAGCTCGCCGTCGGCGCCGGCCCCCATCAGGCGGTTCTTCACCCTCGCCTCCGCCGTGGTGTTGGACCAGATGTTCTTCAGGAAGTTGACCCGCCGCGGCAGGCGGTGCCACCAAACGAAGGCCTCGTTTAGGAACCCCTGGTCGCCGCCGTTGTACGACACCACGTCCGCCTGCGCCGCCATAAGCGCCGCGAAGGTGCACGTCGAGGGTTCTATTACCATCACGCCAGAGTTGAAGATGACGCCGTCGTTGCCGGCGGCCGACACCTGGGGGAAGCGGAAGAGGAGGTCGAGGTTACGGAGGACGAGGACGTCAGCGTCTACGAAGACGACCTTGCGGTACTCGGTCAGCTGCCACAGCCGGAGCTTGCTGTAGTTGTATTCATTGTAGGAGCCCTTCTGCGCGCGGGGGTTGCGGATGCGCTCGATCTCGCGGAGCTGCCACCCGGCGACGGTCAGCGCCACAAGCTTCTCGCCTGGGATGGACTTGTCGTGGAGCAGGATCAGGTCGCGGGCGGTGCCTGTCCTGATGATGCTGCGCGCAAGCGCAATGGCGCCGCACACATACTGATCGGAGGAGTGGATCACGGTGGCGTAGGCCTCGCGACCATCGGCCACCTCCGGCGGACCGACGAGCTTCGATATATCGAAAACCCTGCCGTTCCCTGGCGTGAGAACAATCGCAAATCATGAATCGAGACGTAACTAATTGGGAAATTTTGATTTATAAATGCCTTGAAATCGAAAAGGAAAAGAAATCGAACAGTTGATCTGCTCACCCTTCACCCTCAGTGGCAACGCCAGATCGCAAGAGCCTACCGGCAGCGTCACTTTCTGCTCCAGTCTCCACGCGTCCACTTCGAACACCCACCACTCACCTTCCCTCGCCACCACGTCGTCGCACCGGAACAGCTCCATCATCGGCCGGCACGCGCTCAGAAGCGCCACCTTCACCGTCCCGCGTGCGTCCCGCCTCCCCCACAGCGCCGCCATGGCCGCCGCCACCAGATGGACCTGCAGCCTGAACACGTCCCGCCGCCGCCCCTCGCACGGGAGATTCGCCGCCACCAGATCAACCATGCCGTAGGAGGAGAAGTCCGGCATTGGGATATCGGGGCACGAGGGCTCCTCGTTCTCTTCATCCTCGTCGATCCACTCGGGGAACAGGTCCTCCCACCGTAAGTTGCTGGAGACGCGCTCGAACGTGACGGGAATCCGCCGGCCGACGAGGAGCCCCCTGTTGGAAGCTTCAGCTACGCCGATGTTGACCAAGGCGACCTCAGTGTTGGCGTGCAAGGATTTGAGGAAGCTTGGGATCCTCTCCATGGCGTTTCTCTCCTTTACTGCGCCTTGACGCTGCGGGTAGTCTCAAATCAGCCCTTTATTTCTAAATATTATTAATTTGCCCCTTAATTTAAGTTCCAATTCTCAATCTGGCCCTTCTTCCTTTTATTTAGTAACTCAAAATAGCGCTAATCATTCAGAAACAGAACACTCTGCTCGCAATTACCTTCTTCATGGAACAATGAGAATTTATGGTTTGGATAGTGAAACACAGCAATCTTACTCACCATACCTTCTTCAAGCGGCAGTCGCGCAAGGAACATCGGATTATATCGTCGGCATTGCTCCTCTGCTCGTGGAGCGACGGCGGCGATGGGTGCAGCAGCAGCAACAGCAAGTAGGCAGGAAGGAAGAAGCTAATGAAGGCGAGGTTGATCTTGATGACCAGGGGCTTTGTGGCCACTGCCTTCACCATGAAGGAAGAGCCCATGACCTTGCTGCTTCTGCAATTCTGCTTCTTCCTCCTTGTGAGTGTGTGTGTATATATATTGGCTATTTCTTCACCTCTCGATTGCTAGGGAAGAAGGAACAATTCATTTTTCAGTCAAATTTTATTTTATTTATTCACACATTTTTGATCCAACTAACATAATATTTAATAATGTTTTGGTAAGCATAGAGTTAGCTTGGATTATTTGCATAACACACATACAAAAGTTATGATGATTAATTGTTTTATAATGCCTTAAGAAAGGAAAAGAAAACGGACAAAACTAACCTTTATCTTGACACAACTAAAGTGATTTAAAAAAGGCACAAGGTTTCTGATTGTCGTCTTCGATTTTCTTGGTGATTATTTTATTTTATTTTAGGGAGTTTAGTTTCCAAAGCTACAACTACAAGCATATATTTGTGCACAAAACCAAACAACTTCATGAGTCCCATGACTCATGAACTACATTGGCGAAAAGAAAACTAAATTATATTAAAATATTCATTGCAGTTCTTGATGTAATCATGTACACGATACTAACCCTGCTAGGAGATAAATGAAATCAGCTGTTTTATTATCAACAAAAATATATTTAATTTAGCCATGTAAGCTCATTGATGAGCCCATATTCTGAACATAGCAATGAAGCAATATGTATTTAGGCTGTAGTATTCAAGCATATCTTCACTAATCAGAATGGCAACGTGAAGATATAACAATGTAGAAGTAAGTTCAAATTACTTGACTTTCAATGTAGATCATACAAACTTTCTCATATAAACATATTTGTCAAAACGTATAACTAATTAAAGACATTGCAAATCTGTACCATTTTAAAAAGCAACCATGTGAGCTTATTATACGTGTAGTAATGTTGAACAACAGCAATTCAATCACTGGAAATTGTATATTCAGCATTGTTACTGAATTGGTTGAGGTTTTTTCTGGCCTAAGAGCGAAGCTATTGTTGGTACAAATGATTTCTTACCTTTCCTTGTCTTCACTGTTAGTACACGAGTATTTGAATTGTGTCTTCTGATATGCATTGCTTTGAATCAGCCATCGAAATGAAACCGGCACCTGTAATCCACTGGGCTGCTCGAGAAGCTTAGGCGTGATCCTTTGAGGGTTTGCTCCTCCCTTAGCTTGATTACTAGCTCTTCTTCGATGCTCGTGCTCAGCTCTCCATTTCCTCAACTCTTGTTCAACATCCAATTTTTCCTTCCTTTGCCTTCTCAGATTTTTCTGTAGCAGCAGTAAGTCCTTCTTTCTGGAATTCCATCTCTCTAAATGTTTCATAGAGCCACTATAAGCTCTTCTGCTCAGATAGCTTAGACACCTCAATCTGCGCAATTGAAGCTGTTACTCTTTCATGGGCAAGCTCTTCAGCTTCATGAGCTCTCTTGCTGAGAATGAAGAGAATCATCTGCACAGATGCTTGCAGCTTGCTGACTCTCTTGCAGTGCTTTAATTGCTGCGAGTGCAAGCCTCTCCGATGCTTTCACTGCTTCAATTTCCTTCAAAGCTGCAAGCAATCTGATACTTATTGTGCTCGCACTTGTTTTTGCTTGATCTGCTTCTTCTTTGGACTTCCTCAGTTCTTCTCGTGCCATCTGAGCAGCCTGCTGCAACAATTTAGGCAGTTCTAGCATCTTTCCTCTGGCTGTTTTTTCATTCAAATGAACCACTTCCAGATCTTGTTTGTTCCTAACAAGCTCAGATTCAAGAGAACAAACTGCTCAAGTGCAAAAGGAAAAACTCTCAACAGAATATGGAAAGAATATGAGCCCAGTGCATAAGATTTCCTTGTAAGAAAAAAAAATGAATATTGAAGATAAATACAAACAAACACATAACGATGTTGTTCTGATTTATTATAGAGATGCTAGTTATACGAGGGATAAAATCACTGGACACATTTAGGATTGTAAACGAACAAAACGTTCATGAACAAGCTTGATATTCGACTCGGTAAAAGCTCGTTTATGTTCATTCAATATGTATTAAAGTCAACTAATGAACAAGCTTGAACAACTTTATAAACTAAATAAATAAGCTTGAACACATATGTATTTGACTTATTAATATTCGTGAACATTGTTCATGAATAGTATTTTTTATTACACTCATTTAAAAATTATTTATAAATTTATTTATACTCATTTATAAACTAGAATTAAAATATTAAAATTTTAAATAAACAAACAAGTTTACCTTAAGAGTTTGATAATGTTTAAATAAGTCAAATTTAAATAAGTTTAAATCAAGCTTGATTTGAAACTTGATACCCATTAAACAAGTTAAGCTCAATCTAAAAAAAATAAATAAATAAATAAATAAGAAACCAAGCGCATCTTGAATAAGTTTTTCAATAGCTTGGTTCATTTTAGGTTTGGTTTGGCTCGGCTTGGTTATCTTATCAAACGAACCTAAACACTATAAAACTTGATTTGGCTAGGCTCGTTTACAATCCTAGACACGTTCAAGATAAAAGTACCATAGTTTATGTTGTTTGCAAATGATATTGTTTTGGTAGATGAGACACATGAAAAAGCAAATGATAAATTAGAATTTTGACGGGAAACACTAGAAGTGAAATATTTTAGATTTAGTAGAGTAAAGACAGAATATATAAAATTTGAGTTTAGTAATATTAGGCGTAATGAGACAAATGTTAAGATAGAAGATGACGAGTTGTCTGAAATTAAAAGCTTTAAGTATTTAGGATCATTTTTGTAAGATGATGAAGGAATTGAGAAAGATATCTTACGTAAAATATAAGTATGATAGTTGAAATAGAGGAAAACATCATGTGTTTTATGTGATCGTAAAGTATTTCTAAAACTTAAAGGGAAATTCTATAAAACGACAACTATACCTGTATGTTATATGGGACTAAATATTAGACTATGACTCGAACACATAAGCAGAAGATTAAAGTTACAGAGATGAGGATGTTAAGGTGGATGTGTGGACATAAGATAGAATAAGAAATGAGAGCATTAGAGAGAAAGTCGAAGTTGTATCTATTGAGGGAAAAATCCGAGAGACACTTTTAAGATCGATAGTGCGGATATGTACTTAGACAACCAATAAATATTTCAGTCAAACGATGTGAAACTATGACAAATATGCACATCAAACGAGGAAGAGAAAGATTAAAAAAAGACTTGATTAGCAATAATAAAATAAAATAAAATTTATTTAAATATAGATGATGATATAGTAGGGGATAGAGTTCAATGGCGTAAAAAGATCTATATAGTCGACCGCACCTAGTAGAATAAGATTTGGTGGTGGTGGTTGTTGTTGTTTATACTAGTTATCCAAGGGAATTTCCATTGCCTCTAAAGTATTTTGCTTGTGAGCTTTCCAATCAACAATTTCTCCAAACTTGGTGACTGCCACCTTGAAGATTCAAAAGGTGCACCAGTGTCGACAATGCCTCTGTTTGATTTTTACATTGGCAATTTTTACAGGTTTAACAGATGAAGCTAATTCAGTTTCTGCCTTCTTTCGTATTCTGCCATTATCATTAGGGAGATTGAGCTCGTTGGGCAAAATATCAAATTTCCCTTCAATCTCTCTACTGTTGCTGTAGGCAATCAAACGAGGAATTATATGAGCATCAACTAGTTCAATAGATGATGCAACTTCCTGAAGTTGGTTTGGAATACCTGAGGATCCGTTTTCTTCAACCTGATTTGCAGAATCCTTCAAACTTCAAATTCATTCCCTTCTGGTGATTTGTTCCATCTATCTCATCTGTGACTGTATCTTGCCCTAATAACGGGGACACCAGAAAATTGCTCTGGATTCTCAATGACAGATTCCTGCTGCTTATTACTTGTTGTTTCTTCTTGACGATGATCTTAGACATCATTTTCTTCATGATGTGAAATATCTGGAGGTCCGCTATTAGGGAGAACTTCTGATGAACTGCCCATGGTGAGAGGAGATTCTCTAGACAGATTTGCTTCGTTAGACAAAGATTCTGATGGATTATCCATTGTCAGAGGAGATTCTAATGAGAGATTTGCTTTGTTGTCTTATGCTTCTTCCATCACTTACAAGTAGGACGCCTTAAACGTTAGTTCTGTATTTCATGTGGAAAAACACACGTTTGAAGAAGCAAGATAATATCATCAGGATAGAAAATCTGAAATTATGAAGAAAAAAAAAATTCTGTCATGATCGTTGTAAAGTTTGAAGCAAGTTCAAGAACTTTCTACGAGATGAAATAAGAAGAACTATGCTATGCACAATAGAAAATTCAATTAACATCAAAATGCAGTTCTGTCCAAGGTATCTAGATCCGAGCACTGCAAAAACATACCCTATTTTATTCATCAGTAAAGAAAACTGGCAGATTAAGCACGATAACACAGAATTCTCTAGGTGCTACATCAGTTCAAATTGCGTTCTAAACTTGTGGTGGTCAGTGCGAACAATCATTGCACAATTCAAAAAGAAAGGGATCGAGAATTTATGCTTTAAGCTATGTAAATTCAAATTCTAGAAAATTAACACCAATATACGTACAATCCCATCTCAAAATGCAGTTCAAAAGATAGAAGCAATCGAACAACTAAACAAGAGGGGTAAATAGTAGAAACTAATTACTTACCTGAGTCCATCGATCTCCTAAAATTTCTTGAGCCAGAAACACGACTCACAAAATTCGACCAAGTTACAGCTTTCTTCTAGGACTCAGTAGCGAAACCCAATTTTTGTTATAAAGAACCCAAAAGGATTGCTGAAAACAAGAAAGTCAGGCTCATTCAGTTCGCTTTCGGCAAACTGTTGCAAGAGCGGCATTTTCCGACGCCAAAAGGACAAGAAGGCGAGAAATTGGTGAAAGCGAGAAAAGGGAAGGGATCGAAGGAGACGAGCTGATTCACAATTTGCCATTCACATCTCCGAATAACACGCTCTCTTCCAAGCTCTTGCTTCCTCTTCCACTTCTCGCCATCGTTGTCCAATGTTTTCTTCTTCGTCTGTCCTTTCAGATTATTTCTTCTTATTTATATGTTTTTTATCCGAGTCTTTGGCCAGTTAATCTGAGTTATCAATCTGGCTCTACAGTCCTACGCAACTCTTAGATAGCTGAATCGTGCTCGGCTATCATATTATGAAAAACTGGTCAATATTTAAATCTTATTTTATTTGTCAATGTCGAAATTTTATTTTATTCTTTCGATAAATTTTCACTCAGAGATCACTTTTTAAAATTTATCATCGAATATTATTTTAATAAAAAATTAAATTATATGTTTTTATAGAATAGAATGTCTTTTCACTTCTAGATTATTCTTCACATCGACTCGACGTCACTTTATTATTTTACTTTCGTCTTTTCTGTAAACATTTATTACGTTACCTTCTTAATCACGAAAACGATCGATTCGAAATTTTTCGTTGGTACCGTAATAAATCCGAGTAGTGCTCATGATCAGGTGATTCGACGACGAAGCTCAATTTTCATACTTGTATTATTCTTGTAATATCGTCCAACTTGTATTCCGATTGCAAAGATAAATTCTTGATTCAATGGATTTAGGATCATCAAATATAAATTTGTTTATATTCTCGAGATCAAACAGTATTATCCTGAAATGTCTCTCAATTGTATTGAAGTATAAGAAGATGGAATACGAGGAACACGGCCGTTTTTTTTTTTTTTTTGTTGTAAGAACATTTGATGACACGCCACCCGGCGCCCACTTCCACTCGCGGACGCAAAGCCTTTCATAATTTTCTTAAATAGGAATCTAATTCATCAATAAGAAACTGGCTATTTATCTAATTTGTTGGGATCGAACATGATAATAAAACACTTTTCTTCCACACATTTATTTATTTTCCTAATTTTCCACTGGCAAGATATGTTAAATTAAATAGACACTTCATTCCTAATATAAATATATTTCGTATAATCCCCCAAGAATACAATACAGTGTAATGGTATGTGTTCGAGGAACAAATAGGGAAAAAAAAATTTCGAATCCTATCAGAGAGGTAATATAAGTGCAATCAGTGCACCATGCTTGAAGGAACGTAAAAAAAGAAAAAAGAAAAAAAAAAGCTAGAACAGTATACATGCATTTGGGTAAAAAGAATATAAGCAAAATGAGCTATTTCTTGCTATAATTTCTAATGACATTTTTGACAACGCTTCGACGCGACGAGAAAGAAAATTATTGTAGTAGTGGAAGACGAAATGAAGGGAAAAAATGAACATGTTTCTGCTAATAAAAACATAGCAATAGACAGCACACAGTTTTTGTAATTTTATGCTAGCAAAGGGCTAAAATAATCTTCCGAAATGGAAAAATGAAATAAATATGCACAACAAATCTTGGAACAATATCTTACAAAATTGGGTATATATAATTCTTAGGCCGAATAAAGTTGGAAGACTAATAGGGATGAGAAGTTAAAAAGGCCACTCTCATACAAAAATAACTTCAAATTTTGCACAAGGATTGTTCTCTACGTGTTTCCTAAAATCATCATCGCTGTCAAATATAAAGTTGTACAATGCTTGCCTCTGTGTGAGACCGGCCGGGTAAATTCTGTAAATCTTCAAGTCATCTCCTCCTCGAATACTTTTTGGTCTTTCATTCCTCCACACAGGAGTGTGATTCAGTGATTTAAACTTTGATAACACTGCAGATTCCATTCCTTTAAGAGTCAACATCCTCGATCTGCCAATGACAAAAGAGATTGTGTCAAGATGCGGTCGATCAAAGTAATTCACGAGATAAAAGAAACCAAAGGGTGGGTGGTTCCGGCTAACATGGATCTCGAATGTGTACAATTTTACTCTTGCATGGAAAAAAAAAAAAAGTTCTAGGACTTGAAATATTCTCCCTTGGCATAAAGGAGCAACGTTACTGATGTGCTGGACAGGTTCTCCAGAAACATGTTTGAAAACAGCTTTGGGGGAAATGCGTAAAGAAATGACAGTAGAAAATCATTGATGAATTAATAGCTAGATGATAAATAAACCTTAGGAAGATGGATTCCATATGAAATCTTCCTCTTTCTCTCACATATAGATGGTACACAATTCCGGACATGGTGGTGCATTTACATGGGCGTTTCTGGAATTTAGTAGCCATTTCTTCCTTGTCTCTGATCTTTGTTGCAAGAAAAATGCATAAACGGCATGACGAGTGAACTGCAGCCATGTCCACGAGTGCCTTGAAAGAATCAGATGGACCCTCGTGTTTCCAACTGAAAAACAAGACCATTGAAGAGGAGAGTGAAAATCCACATAACTAAACTAAAAGGTACACCATTTCTCTCGAGAATACTTCGTACATCAAGTAAACTAAGAAAGAAATTATAGATTTGCACAAATTCCCAAGGGATGAATATCCTATTTTGACATCCAATCTAGAAGGCACCATGGGCAGCTTGAACAATGGCATTCACAAGACTGCCAGGTTTACTTGGATGGATAATAAAAGGGGAATAGAAGAGAGAGAAATTAACAAAAATGTAAATTTTTGATGAAATGTGCAATTTTATGATTTTGAGTACAAAAAAAAAAATCTGTTTCTCACCTGATGAAGCTATTGCATATCGTGGTTACTCTACAGCAACGAACAGTTATGGAATTGGCGAGACAAGCAATGATACGAAGGCCCAAAGGCAAAAGAATGCAATGAAATAACACATCTCCGACAAAGATATTGCATGCCGATTTAACAGGAAAAATTTGTATCAAACAGAAGAGTAGTAGGCACCCTAAATGAAACATGAGAAATAATTAAGAACCAAAACAAAACAAAAAAAAATATAAAAAGTGTTATTGCCATTTGGTTTCATATTCAAGGGGCATAAGATGTACTTATAATGAATCTTGAGAATCATCAATCAACTTCTGCTCTTGCATATGCCTTCATCTTAAATTACTAGATGGCTCTCAGAAGCTTGATCGTAGAGAAAAGAGAAAACAGCCAAAGAAAAAAAAATAGGGGGAATGTTTTATATATATATATATAAAGATAAACAGATAAAACACAGAAGAACTTTCGAAGTGGAATCTTGTTACTATTTATTCTATCGTTTCTATATCAAAGTTTCCTTCCTATGATTCAAAAAAAATTATGATATTTGACATGCCAACCACCTTGCAATATAAGTCCAAAATTTATCATATTTTTTTTTTCATTTAAACACCCATATATCTGCATTTCATCTCATAAGATCAGACAACATGTCCAAAAGTAAAAACTCCCAATTTTCAGTTGCAACTGTGGAACTGAAACATCCATGCAAAAGAGCTTATGACATTTATCAAAAGAATATTCATTGACAGAGATGATCTCCTTGTATGACCTTTTTTCAAAAAAAGGAAGGATTCTTTGGAGTCTGCCGACCAAAAAGAAGTTCTACAATCCCTTGAAAACCAATTGGAAGACTACACACTTAGGTATTACATGTCTTAAAGCGAATAACTCACAGCATTCCATTGTTAAGGAATTTCTATTGTTGAACTATGGATCTTATACTGCTCTTGGAACAAAATATGTTGTGCTAGCTACTACCAAACCTTACTCCAAAAGTCATTAGAGATCTTACACTTGAACATGAAACAAGTTTTTCAGTTACGAACTCAATGACTGCTTCATGCATTTGCTCCAGTATATTTAGTTTTACAGCAATAAGAAACCAACAGAATTTCAAGTACCACCAAAGAAATGATAGATATTACAGATAATTGGTGCCTGTAAGTACCTTACTGATTTATTATATTCATTTAGATTTGTTGCGAGGAACTTCATGGTTTTAGCCACTGACTCAATATCATCAAGCTCTTTAATATGTAAAAAAGAACTAGGAGAAGGTGCAAACTCCTGGATATTGGGGGCACCAACCACAACAGGAACAGCTCCTGCAAGTAAGTTAACATTAAGAAATATGGGTAAGAGGTAAAAAAAGAATTGTCATTCCTTCAGTTCAGGACTCTTGAAAATTGATGAACAATGGATTGTCTAATTCATATGCAGAAGCAGGTCAAAATGTAATGGCAGGAAAGATGTTAATGAATGTCATGCCACATATTCAAGAAGTGTAGCACGAACAGCAAATAGTTATGAGTGCCAATTGTTTAAGGTCAGCTACATAAATCTTGTACTTTCATTGAACTCTATGTAGGATATGGCTACTGTTATTCAGATCACTTAAATCACTTATAGCAATTTAAATAAAGTTTTCTTTGGTCTCTCTCTATCCCCTCCCCTCAGATCTTCAACTATAATTAATTCAATTTATAAAATATCCACTTAACAAATTTCCTCCCATTTATCATCTATTGAAGTTACTCATATGCTCCCAAACAGTAATATTCTGATTTTATTATTATTTTTTTCAACTTCAACCACCTATCAAACCATCTTAGCATTCTTATCTAATCTATGCTAGCTTTCGTGTTTCAAAACAACCAACACTTCTAACCCTGACTAATCATACCACACACAAAATATTTCCCTACTAACAACCAACACCTCTAACCCTGACCAATCATACCACACACATAATATTTCCCTATTTGATGGGCACATGAGACTATAGAATCACCTCTTTGTTCTAACCATCCACTTTATGCAATATCTTTTAGGGACAACATCTAGAACCAAAGAATCAATTTGGGTCAAAGTTGAACCAAACAAAAAAAATGCAATTAAGAAATTTATTCATTTGAGTTTCTGTTTCAATAAACATACACGTTCACAAATATAGGTAAACAAAACCAAATTGAAATCAAACAAATGGGCTTGGATTTGATTTGGAAGCTTATCAATTTCCAATTGGTTTTAAATTGAAATTTTGATTTCGTTTTGTTTGAAATTTCTTTAGTAAACTAATATATCAAATCATTCGCACTTCTAATAATTTTAACAATATCCAAGTTGAATAATAAATCCAAAAATCTAAAGCTGTTACTTGCAGGGATTTCTTGTTTATTGATCTTAATTATTTCCATACACCTCTTCTATAATCCAAGGCAATAGATCCAGTGTGGTCCGACCATTCCACGGACTCCACATTCACAGGAGCTTTGTGCACAACTATCCTTTTAGTTCAAAAGCTTTGATTTCTAAACATTTATTTCCATAATTTAATTCAAGCTTTGAGTTGAATCTATTTACATCCACATCAACTAGTAAAATCTAACTTGCAAACAATATAAATGAAGGAGACTCATTTTGCAGTTGATCTTGCCTGGTGGTTGTCTGATTGATTGGCCAAGTTTTGACTCTTCAAAGTAGTATAACATAATAGAACCATATTGAAATAATAAACTTGCAGATTAAAAAAGAAAAAAGATAGAAAAGTCAGGATTCTAACTGGGGTAAAAGTCAGGATTCTAACTGGGGTAAAGTCTTAGGATTTAATTTAATCTCAAACAAGTCTTCAGATTATCTAATTTTTCCACTATTCTTAGGTAATTTCACTACTAATGTAATTTCATATATGGATGGTGAAAATGTGTCAATCCAAGTCTTGCCATCCTAGTGTCTTCATAGACAATTTTCCTTTGTGGTGTTTACATAATTGTCTGTGCATATAGTTTTCCAAACTATTCGAGTTAAAAAAATTTCTACAATGTTCATTTTTTTTCCTACCACCATTAAAATACCATACATTTCATAGGTAAAAGAGAATGGCAGTAACTCGCAGCTTTGTAGCTGGGGCAGCAACACAAGATTGACAAAGATAGCAGCTCTTAGTATGGTGGTGTGGTGGCAATGATTTAGTGGACCAAGTGCAAGTGTTCTGGAGCAATGTTCATTTCCACAGCATTAACATGGCTCCTTCCCCATATGGATGCTATAATGTATGCAATACCAATGGATGGCAAGTACCAAGTGGTAAAGGAAAAAAAAAACAATCAAGTGGTCAGTACCATGATAGCTACAGTGATGATAGTATTTGGTTATGCACAAAGGTTGATAGAGAAGAATTAACATTGCATTAGCTAAATCAATGAAGGGAAGTTTTGGTGCAATGGTAAAATTGTTACTGTGTAATCGGAAACAACCTCTTGCACAACACGATAAAGTTGCGTACAATAGACCCTTCTCCGGAACCCACATTGACGAGAACTTCGTACACCAGATTGCCCTTTTATTAGCTAAATCAATGTTCTGATTTATGGCAGTATTAGTTGCAAATATATATATATATAGAGAGAGAGAGAGAGAGAGAGAGAACCAATAAAATCAGTGCAGTTCTTAGAGAAAATTTTCCTATAAAAAGATATATAGTTTATCTGTTGAAGTTAGACTTGCAAAACAACCATTGTGTTTCAGTAAGTTATTTGCCACATCTACGTGTCAACAAAACAAAAATCCACTTGGGATTAATCACCACAGAAGTCACAAATATTCACACGAATATACATAAAAATTGACACAAATAACTCATTGGAAAATTTTAAAGTAGAAAGTAACAATACCTGCAACAAGGGACTGAAAGAATTTTTCTGTAACATAGTCCTCCTCATTAGAGTTCTCAAATGCCAAACTAAATTTGTAGCGTTTCAATGCTTCAACCTTGTCCGCCACTGTAAGACCAAAGAAGAAAATTTGCTTAATAAGGGAAAATGAATGAAGGTATTAATTCAAGAATCAATAAACATCTTGCATCACAAAACCATCAAATTTAGATATCATTCATAAATAATTTAAAATAAAGTTTGATTGTTGTTTTCATAAAGAATTTAAAAGTGAAAGACTATTTCTGAGATTATATTCATCTTTCAAAGACAGATGAAGAAATCTGAATTTCAAAATATGCTTGACCATCCTCAAGTATTACTCTATGACTATGGATAATAGAGATTACAGTATATCCAATTTATCTTAAGTGGATTTATAACAATACTATAAAGGCTCTCAAGACAATCTACAGTTATTCTGGTTTTCATTTAGAAGCAGTTGAGTAGCTTCAGAATGATACACATAAGCACAAAAAGAAAAAGACACACACATGATATGACCTGCCAGCTATTTAGGATTGAACACGTTCATCTTGTCATGGAACCAAATATAGAGGCAATCACTATAATATTCAGATCTGCTAAACAGTATGACTTTACTAATTACTATTGAGACTTACTGGTTATCTTTGTCTTGACAAACTAAGCACTCGCTCTACCTGCCCAAATGTACTAGTTTACTCTCACAGTAATGGGAACCCATGTGTTATCATCTAGCATCACAACACTCCCTATGTCTCTACTAGTGCCACATTCTTTGACATTGTATTTTTTATTGTTGTTGTCGTTGTTTACTCTCAACTGTTATCCAACGCTTTTATTGCTCCTTCCACAACTCTGTCTTGCCTATTAGGTCAAGTCCACCTCCACATGCTGCTCCACTGCAAGTGTGTTGTCAATGGAAGTAGGTTTCTCCATCAGATTGTCAGTGGGATTCCACTGGTATTGGCTTCCCTTCATTTACAAATTATTTGTCATGGATCTAGGTCAAAGTCCACTTCCACATGCTGCTCCACTGCATCAATAGACATTGCTCTTCCAATAATTTTTTGGAAAAGTTAAGCAAATACCCCACTTAGTAATCCTCTCTTTATACAAATTTGAGCTCATTTTCCCCAAGATTGCCATATCATTGTCATTCATCATTATTTTTAAATCGGGACAAGAAGCCCTTGTTGTTCCCTATTAGAATAATGTCTCACAAGACACATAAAAGCTTCTCTTCGGCATTAGTCGTTATGCATATTCTATGTCACTTGAAATCATCATAAAATTTCAGATGACAAAATTGATCATTACAAAGCACACTATGTTACTGAAGAATGTACCCAAATAAAAAGAGTGGGTTGCTTCAAGGCATTTTCACTTGTCGTATCTCAATTCCGCCAAACTACTGAGTATAATTAATGCTGTCAATATTCTGGATTGACATTGACAATGCATTGTTATATGTTATCTTGTTTAGATACATGTAGAGCAACCTTTTAAGTATATTACACAAAGACAGCTATTATGCACACTCAAGGTGGCAATTCATGTCCTTACACAAAACCTTCAAGCATGGTAAACAAATTTTATTACGAAAATAATGATATTACTCTTTTCTTCTCCTTAAATCTGAAAAAGATCTTCAACAAGACATAGACCTACCTATATAGGATTGAAAACAAAACCAGTACACTCCCACTTTTCTAACTTTGAAATAATAGATTACAGTCACAAGAAGGTGATGGTTTTGATTGATCATGTTATTGGAGACTTGTGGGAAAACATTTATTTTATTGTCAAGGCCACAAGACCAGATATCTTATTTGTTATTGATGAGTTAAGTTAATCTATGCAAAAGCCAAATGTGCATCACTGGGAGGTAGTGTTGAGAATTTTCCAATGAAATAGCAACGTGTCTCCAGAAAAAACTTACTTTATAAGAAGATGGGCATCTGATTATTGAACCATTCTGCTATAAAGTTATGCCTGATCTGCTACCAATAGTTCTATTTTGGGATACTACACTAAAGTTGGAGGTAAACCTAGCAAGACAGTGTTTTTTAGCTCCCTCTAGTCATAGTGTGCATAGCTTGTGCACGATGTGGATTAAGATTCTCTATGGCTCCACCGAATGATTTTGGATTTAAAATTTCCGAACCTGAACATGAAAACTGATAGTGAAAGTGTCATTTATATTACAATAAATCTAATGTTTCATGGGCACAACAAAAATTAAACTTAAACTGTGATTTCATTTCATCAGATGGTGAACTTCTAAAGGAGAGACTGTTGATATCTTACCAAACCTCTTAACTAGGCTTACTTTTTTGGGTTTTTTTTCTGTTTTACATGACAAGCTAGAGATGATTGATATTAGTTTCTCCAATTTGATCAGAATTCAGAAATGTTAGAATAATGGCCTTAGCCTTTTAGCCTATCATTGCTTAGCCATTCACTATTGTGTTTGGTTCATCTACATATGGTCTAATCAGGCTCTTGTATATATGGTGCAATCATACGGCTGTAATTTATTTGGTTGTATGTTTTCTTTTGTTGTATAAGTCAGATCATTGTAATGCATGGTATCATAACATAAGCATTTCAGCAAATAGGAAGGTTCTTAACATACCATGTTCATCTCGATTTTTATGACAAGCACCATAAGAATCAATCTGAATACCAAAATTTTCAAGCATTTCAAGAGCCTGTAGACGAAAATTACGGGCACCACAATTGGAAATAAAGGCAGCTGCAAGGGCTTTCTCAGTTTTTGGACGCATAGGAGCCATGATATCATATTCTGCCCACGAGAAGTATCCAACTGGGACATCTGATGAAAGACTGGTAGTCATCAGAATGTCATAACCATTCCTGAAATGAAAGAAAAAGTCTCAGTTTCAGATTGAAAGTAAACAATGTAAATTAATGATTCATGTACTACTATAACCAAAGAGTGTTATTTAACAAGAATACGTAGAATCCCCAAATGGCGAATCTACTTTATTTTTGACCAAGCAATGCACCTTCTTTTTGTTTTGCATACTCAAACTACCCAATTTGGTGCACTACATCCATGTTTTCCAATTATTTAGATGCCAAAAACATGCTTGTTATGGAGAAAAAATTATACAAGTGGATACATGAGAATGAACAAAAAAAATCCTTGATCATCAAACAACTATAAAATGATACAAGAAATTTCCTAAAAATCTAAAGCATTTAGGTGTACATTAGTTGAAATGAACCATCAATGGTTTTTGCCAAAAAAAATCCTTGATGACCTAAAACGTGTCATTTTGGCTTAAAAGTATACTAGAGGTTTCCTACAGTCTGGTTAAGCACTTATATGAAAACAGGTCATCAAGAAAATTTTGTTAAAAAGCTCTTTAATGGTCTGGAACATGTCGTTTTAACTAGAAACACAAACCAAAGCCTTCATAGGAGAGTCTCAGGTCAAGTGTGCAACTGTAATCATTTTTGAATTAGAAATGGCCCATCAACTTGATGGCCAAAAAAACATAATCATTTTGGATTCTTTGAGTCACATATGGAATGTTCAGACGGTTTTCTAGTTGGGAAAATAAAATTTATCCTCGAGTTGAAATGAGTCATCAAGAAATTTTTGCCAAAAACTCTTTGATGGCTCAAATCATGTGAATATCATACCAAAAACTCCTGCATGATTCAGATAATGTCATTTTGGCTAGAATGTCATACCAAAAACTCCTGCATGATTCAAATCATGCCATTTTGGCTAGAATGTCATACCAAAAACTCCTGCATGATTCATATCATGTCATTTTGCCAGAATATCATACCAAAATGCTTCCTGGAAGTCTCAAGTAGAGCTTCCAAACATTTTGAGTTGAAAGTGGAGTTGTTCCAAAAGATGACCCTTTCAACTAACAAGAATGCCTACCACATTTTTCACAAAAAGCTTCTGGTACAATTTTCTAGCCAAAGTAACATGAAAGTGTTTTTGGACACAACTCCTTAATAGGGCATGCCAACTAAAAAATAAAAGAGAAGTCGGTGCACGAAGCTCCTGCCATACAGAGTCTTGGTTAAGGGTTTGTACACAATCTTATCCTGCTTTTATAAGAGGTTGTTTTTAGGACTCAAATCAGTGACCTCTAAGTCACAAGGTAGCAACTTTACCGTTGCACCAAGGCACTCCTTCATTCCAACTAAAAAATAATAAAAAGAAATAGGCCTACCTCTAGTTCTCATGAATTCACTTGTATAAACTTTTTCCAAAATAATTTTGTCCATTATTGGAAAAGTGAGGGGTTCAGTTCACCAAACCAGGGGTATTTTGAATATATGGACAAAGAAGGTGGCCTATTTTAGTATTCTGAGGGTAGGATTCACTATTTGGGAAAAACTCAAAATCAGATGTGACCTTTGAGAAATCTGCCATAAATATATTCAACTTTTTGATGAAAAGGTAAACATTGATATCTATATCATTCTGCCAAAACTTTACAATAGTGGGTTGAAGAAGATTAACTTTTATAGAAGGCAAAATACATCTAAAATTCATATTTATTAAGTTATGATCGATCACAATTTCATTCTATATTTGAGATGATCAAATAAACCAGATCAACCACAAAATACCTTTACATTTTAACATCTCATGCAAATAGGAGACTAGCTGCATGAATTATGCTTACCCACCCTCGTGCCACTTCAATCTTGTTTTCCATATAGTACTTTGATGATTCCATCGACCGATGTACGCTAGCTGCCAAGGTGGTTCGAGGTAAGTTAAATGTAGCATCAGGCGTCCGACCTAATACATGTCCAAATTTGCATCCAACAGAACATGTACTCCAGTCCTGTAGATATGAAAGGAAAAGATACTAATTCATACATACCAGGAAAACAAATATAAAAACAGAAAGCATACCTACATACCATACAACATTATAAGATGTTTAAGTCTTTAAGATTTCCATAAAACCAAGAAGGCTCTTGGACTTTGTTGATGATATGGGGCTGGATGGCAATAGTTGAACATGGATAACTTAGGGTATATGGTGTGCTTACATTGCAGTGATGTTCCCACACGAGTGACTATCATTTTATGATGGATCAGACTCCATTTATGCCATCAACATGGTATTAGAGAAAAAGATTGACATGTGCATTTAAGCTTTGATGAGTATTAGGGCACTAGTTGAAGTGGCCAAGCTCCACGGCGATGGTATCAGACAGATAAGCAAGATGATTTATGGTGTAGGTCAAGCGCATATGTATGAATCATGATGAACACACAAGAGAGTGAAACAGCGAACCACAATAAACATGAGGGTGTTGAAGCCAAGTGCTATGTACCTAAAGTCTTTAAGGACAACTGTGGTAAAATGGTTATTGCATAGCTTCTAATGGCTCCAACACATTATTTTCTTGATCAAAGTTACTTCAATAAAGGAGTATATGTTACATGTCATAGCAAGCGAACAAATGATGGATCCTGTTGCTTAGTGAATACTTTTGCAACAAATCCTCTGGAGTAAAAGTGAACTGGATTGCTCGAGTATACCATTTTGGGCTTCTCATATGGGTATTAAAAACATTTCCAGATACCAACAAAGCACTTCTTGTTTCGAAAGTGAAAATTGTCACTATGTGACCTGAATCAGCAACCAAGGGGCAGAAACTATCCCTCCTACTCGTCAAAGCCAGACAAAATCGATCTTTCTGACAAACTGGACAAGAAAAAGTTCAACATAATTACAAACGGTGACTCGAAAAAACCTGTTTTTCGCCACCAGAGACGATGATCGGATGGGTGGTGAAACTTCTTGCATACGGGATGGCATCCTCTCTCTCCAACCAATCCTCGCATCGCCCTTCGTCCCCGCCATCAGCAACTTCTTCTTGAAGGGTACCATTGGAGGAAGAGAAGGACGATGCCAAGGAGTCCTCAAAGGCGGCGGTGGTGGAGGGGAACTGGAAGGTGGTGGTCCAGTGCTGGACCATGCTAGCGTTCTTGGCGATGTCGAGGCGGCCGAGGAAGACAACTTCGGCGACGACGACGAGGGCCACGACGAGGGGCAATAGGTTCGGCCATCGCCGCCTCGGAGTCGATGCTGCTCCCATCGGATCTCTCATTCCTACCGGGAAGAAAAGTCAAAGGCAGTGGGAAAAAAAATGAGGTTACTAAAATGACCGCCCGTGCCAGCTGTCATATTACTTTTCACTTTTTAAAAATCATGAGAAAAAAAAATCATTTCACCTCCAAAAAAAATTAATTAATTAATTTTTCATAATAGAAGTTCTTCTCGATATGCACAATAGTAAAATGATAATGATTAATTTTTTTTTTTTTTTAAGTTAATGCGTTAAAAAATTTTGCGTTTAGCATAGTATATTTTTTTGAGTAAATATGACACCTATTAAGTTTTAATTTTGTTCATTAAAATGAATATAGTGTTATATCACATCAATAAATAGATTTATTGGTATAGAATGTTAAAACTCCGAATGTGATTTACTCCTAAATACGATTCCCTTAAAATTTTAAAAGAACTAATTTTATATATACACAATTTGTGATATAATAAAAATATGGCCAAAATGATATTCACTTATGCCATAATTTCCTTATTGTTTTACGTATTTTATAATACGAAGAACATATCGTTTGGATATATATGAAAGAATAAAATTTAGGTTAAATTAAAGTTTTTTTTTTTTTTTACGATAGGCTAAACTTAAGATAATCTTTGAAAGAATTTCAGGTATATATAGAGAGAGATATAGACATATAATTTTATAATGATTTGTTATATGAATGCATGGCAATATTATTTAGTTTAAACATTTTAATTTTACATTCATAACAAATTGATTAAACATATTGAGGAAAAAACAAATATACGTTGTTTTTATTGATAGTTAATCGACTGTGTGCATTAAATCAATTAAAACCATAGCTATATAATTATAAACCCAATAATCGCTTATCAAATCACAAAGAATGATCCCACATACAATGATCATCCTAATAAATACCTAATACAATTGCAGATTACAACTTCAGAAAATATAAACTTGAATAGTTTACGTCAGTTTATCCAGGAAAAAGACTGCCTTGATTTCTATTTTCTTCTAGCTGCAACAAGAATAATTTAAATTGATTAAGAAATATAATTTCTTCGATGATTACGAGTTCAATGTGGAAACGTTAACATACTCCACTAATAACAGTCATTAGTAGAGATATGTTTAGTCCTACAGGTTGCTGGAAGACAATGAGGGCAAATCTAAATGTAAAAAAGGCTGTGCTTTAGCTACCCTTAATGTCCTGAAGAAGAATCGGACAGCACTAAATTTATGAAGTACTTGAAGGAAAATAATTGAACGGAACATTACAAGAGAACTGAAGTACATAGTGACTAAAAGTGCTATTTAAGACTCCAACAGGCAAGAAACATAATTCTCTCCAGAGAAACCAAAACATGCATCAGCAGACGAAACCAGACAAGCTTCACTCAAACATGCATATCTATCTTTGTGATAACACGGAGGCTTCTGAATTGGAAGATAGAAACTATCTCGGTATTGCTTTGGTTGAACACCTCCAAAAGTTGCATGAAACTATCTGAACACCAGGAAGTAATACTTGTATACTGCTAGCGTGTACATGAAAATTCAACTGTTAACCTCCTCGTCATCACGTAGCAGTTCTTTAGCATCTGAAAGCAATGAACTTGGAGTAACTTCTGATGTTTGGCTGCTAGATTCCGAATTTGTTGAGAGCAGAGCATGGTTCCCATCAGAAATTGGCATGATTAATGGTTTCCTAGACGGAACAATCTGAAAAGTTAACAAATTGAGGACATGAGTTAAAAGTTGGAAAACATGAGAACATATGTTACAATTTGCATGCGCAATTGATGAATAGGGTGTCCGCCATACTTGATCGTTGACTGAATCATGAATCATTGCAGTCCCCAACTTCCTTTTCCCACCTATGATACTTGACCTTTTCTCAGATATAAGCCCATCATCCATAAAATTTTGATCTGACACTTCTGCAAGATGAAGTTCAAGTTTTTCTTTCAAGTTATAGAGTTCAACTACTTCATAGTTAAGTAAAAAGAAATTCTGGACTAATAGAACTATAATGTAAAATGGATGAGCGTCACCGAAGAATATGTAAAATGGACGAGTTGCAAAAGCAACGAGGTTGGGTAGAAAAATGAGCAAGCTGAAGTGAAAATGTAAAACAGAAAATTTCTCCACTTGACTTCCACAAGAAATGGGGGTGGAAAGTTGTGACTGCACACAGTGAAATTTTAGAGGAGCCTGGGGAACTATCAATAAGTTGATCTGGCTATTTTTATCCCATATAATATCCTCAGCTGGCAAATATTCACAAACAAACTTAACAACAAGCAAATTTGGTAAGGAAAAGGTTTAGTTGGATCGATACACGTGTGGATCCTTCAATGGCTCACCAGGAAGTTGCAATCACTTGTATTCCAGTTGTCTATATAAGGAACATGCTTGGCAAGTGCTGGCTATGGGTTGTTTACGTGCTCCACAACTTGGAGGTCATTATTGTTTGAGGAAGGGCTATCTGCATTCCAAAATGTTTTGTTGCTCTCTAATGGTGATGCAAGATTGATTTTACATGCTGTGTAGAATGAGGAAGGATTCTACCTTCGATAACATGTGTGATCGTCCACCCAAAACTGACACAATGCTCCTGCAAATGTAGGGGTGTGGAGGAAGTGTAGAAGTGTTTTTAGTCATCTTTAGACATCCTTAGCAAATCATAGGAAGCAATAAGTGGAGTGAAATTTAAATGGTTCGGTATATAAGGAGTGTTGATTTGGATGAATGATATGGCACGGATGATTAAAGGTTTTTATTGTATTTTATTTTTTTGCTAGCTTCTGTTTTATGAAGCCACTGTTTCTTTCTTTGTTTGGTACTCTATTTGATGTGCTCTGATATGTTGGTCTCAGTGAACTCCCTGTTTTTATTAAGCAGTCTGAGAAAGAAAAAAACAATAAAACAATTTCACAAAACATTTTATATAGGCTGTTTTTGCATCCATAATAATCCTGTAGCATTTTTGATAATTTAAGTTTCATTCTGAATCACACAGATATAAATTACCTTCTGAAACATTTTATATGAATTTGAATGTGGTGATTGTGATCATTATGGCCAACAAACATCAGGATAATTATCACAAAACAAAAAATGGAACTAGTTATTGTCTCTAAATTGAAGCAGTTTTTTAAAAAAATGGAGAGAGAGAGAGAGAGAGTTGATAGATGGCCATATATTAGAACAGTAACTTAGAAATAAATAAACTTCAAGGCCAAGCTATGAAAAGGGATGGAGTAAGGTCCCCATGGAATTAGTTTAAAGTACCAGCATTGTTAGCAGCAAAATCATGACAACAGTTTGCTTTATACCTGTTCCTTCTCCATAATGCCCCTCACTTGCTATATGGGGTGAAGGTCGAGTGAACTGAGAATTGTCAATCATATCTGATGATTCAAGATTCCTCTTCGTCATAAAGCAAGGTGATCTAAAATGTCTAATCCAAGGATTTGCAGATAAAGTTATAGAACCAATCTCAAGCAGTCCATTCTTCTTGTTCTTATTGTAGACAAGGCTCTCCCAACAACCCTTACATAATACTTTGAACTGCAGAGTTAAAAGTTCATGCTTTATCAAAAAGATGGACACAAAAAAAAAACAAAATGGAGAGGGATTTTAGGTTCAATGCAAATGAAATTTTTTACAACCTGACCAGATTTCAGATCAGTTTCATTATTTTCACATTGTCCACAAGAACCTCTATGTGCGTTCGTCCTTGATATCCGACCATTAAATGCCTTAGAATTGTATTCCCCGTTGTGTAGCTCATTAACAAAAGAAGACTCAATGGAATTAAGAAATAATGTATGTTTTTCATCTGTCCATCCTTTTGATAGAGAATCCACCAACCGAGAGTCCTGAAAAATAAGAGAGATGTCATTTTGAATAAAAATACCAATCATGAAGTCAAAGTTACCTTACCAAAAAGGGCAATTTGTCATATTTGGTGGAACATAACAGCCATGCAAATAACAACAGATCTTAACCAATAAGGTAGAGTGAGGACAGTTAGATTTGCACTAATGTTTTTGCTCAACAGCCAATCACTATTTATCAGTGTCTCAGATGAGATAGGAAGAAGTCATCATCCAGAAATTTTTTTTCAGTAGATATTTTTTACTTGAGAAAGGAAATCACCACACCCAGAAAATGCACAAAAGCCACAACAATCATATGTTTTTTGCCCACTTGCTTTTTTATTAGCTTGCTTCTCCCACTAGAGCCCTACACTCCTAATCAGATAACAGGTATTCTCCTTATGTCATATGGCATCCATCTGCTTAGTTCTTTACCTTTCAGGATGACAATCGAGATAACTAAATAATGAAGAAGAACTAGAAGTCAAATGTGCATGCTCATACAGATCAGATTCACACCTACTAAAGATTCTCATCATATTCCAAAAGATGAAATTAAGGACACATATGAAAGAGATGAGCAAACAAATATGATCAGATCAAATTCTAGATATTCTTCCTTCCCGTTGTACTCATCCAGACACAGGTCAACTACACACCTCTATGGACATGAACAGGAGATTTCCTACCAACAGGAGCTCAACAAAGATTCCTGACCTTAAGACTACAGGTTGCAACCTATTGCACCGAGTACTTCTCCCCTTTACCTTCATGTTTGTCTAGAGGACCACCTTACTGGCCATTGACGGAACCTCACCCGAACATCCTGCAGAATTTAAGAATTACCTTAGGTTTTTGGGTGCATAGATTAATAAAAGAACCCGGACTCAATAAACTTGAACTGATCGTAAGATGCCATCTCTCTATGGAACGAACCTAGCGATTAAGCAAACACAGATCGCCCTTTTCGTGCTATTAGGAGTACAAGGTTCTCGTAATAAGGCAATTATTTTCTTCGCGAATCTTACAACTGCAGTTTTTCCCAAAAAGTAGAAAAGTCGTACCAGTATATTGCCAAAATAAAAAATAATCTTGAAAGATCACCACAATCTTACAAATAAAAAGCGTTCTGGACATCAAATTCTCTAAAATCGTGTACACGTGAGAAAGAAACAAGAGAAGATCTAAAATTAACTTTTACCTACGATCAAACGATCACCCAGGCCGATCCAGGCAACAAGTAAACTTAAACCATGCTACGAATTGAATGCACTGCAATGAGCGTAAGGATCACTTACCGTGCTAGGGCTTTCCATCTTCGATGTCTCTCCCATATCCGGCCAATTGGAAGAGCTCTCGCGCATGCGGTTAGCAATTCCTCCCCAGCCGATCCTCACCCTCGCTCAAACGCGAAGAAATGGAATAAAAAAAAATGCTTCCTCGAATTCTGCCGCCTTTGGATCGCCTCTTCCGCACTTGAAGAGAGAGAGAGAGGGGACCGAATCCGATAGATCGAAACAGAGCGGCAGCTGAACGGAAGATATTTGTGCCGCAACGAGACGTGGGGCCCGGTTTTTTGTCATCGGTGGCGCCGAGCTGCCACGTGGAATGGCACACGTATTAACAGTACGTGCGCTCTGTAATTGTTGCGAGAGATATTTTGGAGGCCGCCAAAAGATCTGCCGCGCCGATGACGGTCACCCGTCGGGGACCCCACCGTTGATATCCAATCGATGGGCAGGAAAAATGTCATTTGAATTTACACGAATGCCCCTCCACGCACGATGGCGTGTAAAATAATTTTAAAATAAAAATAAAAATGTTCTTTTTCGATTTGAGATCATTTTTATTGTGTCCACTGATCGGTCAGATGGGAAGCCCAACCCAGTAAAGCCCATTAAATGCCTTGCAATTGTTACGGAGAAACCTGCGTTCGCAATGTCGTCGTCGTGATTCCGGGGCGTCTCTTCTGTCCCGATCGTAATTTCTAGGGTTCTTTTTCGGCTCTCTCGGGAGCTTCTGCGGTATAGTGGAGGGGAAGAGAGGGAGGGGAAGGATGTGGCACGAAGCGCGGAGGTCGGAAAGGATGGTCCACGATCTGATGGACGCGGCCCGCAAGCGGGCGCAGCGTCGCGCCGTCTACCTCGCCAAGCGTCGGGGTGATTCCCAGCAGTTGCTTCAGGTAGCCGGGACCAGGTGCCGCGTCCACCGCGATGACGGTTTGTACCAAGCTGCGCAGGATCAGCAGGGACTGTATGTTCTCCGCACTTTTTTTCTCTGATTCATATTATTCGTGGTTTGATTTTTTGGTTCCTTCATGTGTAATGTTTGTTTTTCAATGTAATTTAGGGGCACGCATCTTCTTCTCTCTTCCGCATTAAAAGGCTGAATCTGTGCGATGTGATCTGGAAGCGCCGCTTTCCTGATCGATTAGACTTTGCCATTTTCATTGCCGTAGTTGATATTAGGAGGAATTTGATTAACTTATTTTTTTGTGCTTCTAGGACTAGAGTGCTAATTTTGCGATGTTGTGAACCAGTTAAGATTAACTTCTCTCAATAGATAACTATTTTATGAATATTGCTGGCGTAGCATCCTTTTTGTTGTCCGACTCTTTCTAAATGATGTCCACATGTTAGAAACTCTTTCTCAATTTAGCGATCCTGTTTTATTTATAAGATTCCATATTAAAAATCAAGTCTTCACCATTCATAGAATGGCTTATTAAAGCCTGTGCTTTCACTCTGTGCTCAGAAATAATGTCTCAGTTATTGCACTCAATGAGCAGTATGCTTAGCAGGGAATCCCCAACATTTTCGTTGTCTTGCAGTTTAAAAGTCAAATGTTGTCTCCCAGTTGTTACAGCTTCCTAGCTAGCTTTTAGATTTGGCAATGTGTATCACAGATCTATTGCATTTGGCGCCTCTCCAAATCGATCACTTACTATACCAAATCTATACAACTTGTTATGACTTCTGTGCTCTTGATGCAAGAGTCTAATTTGTAATGACTAATCCGAAAGGTAGAATAGCTACTTTACTTCATGGCTCCAAATGTGAGATCTGCTGCTTGTTGGGTTATGACTGGGGAAAGAATGTTTACTGCTTCACTACTGCCATTGCTGTCCATAATTTGGTAAATTGCAACATAGGAACAACTCTAGTTGATCTTGATGTATTTGTATTTCTATGAGTTTCTTTGAATATTTCAGTTCTTTTGCTAAATCTTTATAATTATTTCCATCATTGTTCTTGTTGTAGGATACCATGGAATGGGAAGCAAGATATATTGATTGATAGGTAAATACTTTCATGAATTTAATCATATAATGTTGCCAGTCATGATAGACTTTTCTTTTTCTTTTTTCTGAGCAGATTTGATGGACGAGCATTGCTTGATTTTATTCGTGATCATAGTTCCCGTAATAATCGTTTTCAACAGAAAACTGAGGAGGAGGAGGAAGTAGAAGAGTTTGTTAATTTCGAGCGTTACCGGGATTTAATTAAACTTCGGCGTAGAGGATGTCTGTGGTTTTTGCCTATCTCTCCAATTTCATCTTTTCTAAGATTTTGTTAATTTAAAAATTCTGATGTCTATATTAATTTGGATTTTTATAATATAATCTGAAATTTCCTAGCATACAGTCACATATATAATAAAAATTTTCTCTACAGTTTCTGATGAAGATGGTTTGCAACATGTTCACCAAGAGTTGGAGGCGAAAAACACACTTTCATTTCCGTTTGAGAGGTACAAAAATTGCTTGTTTGGGTTTTTCTTTCTGAGACATTGATATAGTTAAGTGTAGTTGACATGTAGCATGCAAATTATGTAGGCCTGACATTGGAGGTTTTGCATTGTGAAGAAAATTTAGGAAATACTATAGAAAAAAGTAACCTGTATAATTTGCATTAGCTTGGTTAGGTGTTATGTTGTTTCTTGAAAGTCATGAGACAATACTTTGTCATGTTAGGGATTTGAGAACCTGACTTTTACATATATGTCACTAGAAAAGAATATTATTGGTATTGAACAAAAACCCTTTTTTGGTTATACAATTATCATCTGTGCATGAGAATGTTTTATAAAGGCCCAGCCATTTTGATCGCTGAGAAGGATCTGTCCTATTGCATACGAATGTGTAATGACATAAATCTATGGTCAATCGTGTTCTTATAGTTATATCTTATTCTGGACTACTTATTTTGGATAGTTTCAGAAACATAGTTACTTTCTCAAAGCATTGGATCAGCTAGATTCAGCAGGACGAGAGCATCATCCACTCTGTTTATTGTGGAAGCCTTTGTGGATGCTTTGTGATTGTTGGGACGTTATCTACAGCAATCACTAGGATATGAGACTGCTTTATGTTTATGAGCCTGTGATTTGTGACAGATTCCTTGGTGTGCTGTTACAGCACTCATTTTATGTTGATATTTTCTGTAAACCTTATGTATTGTGCCAAATCCATGACTTTGTTGAATGACCATGTAGCAATGTTTGATTAATTGTCTAAGTATTTGTGTTGTCATTGAGGGATCCTTTTTCAGATTTCCACATTGATTTTTATGCTTTAACTTGATAATTATGTGCACTAAGATTAAATCGTAATTGTAGCAGACCGCAGGCGGCACAGCCCTCTGTAAGCAAGGGCTCTTACTCACAGGTGGGGTTCTCCTACAAAGGCGATGTTCATGATGAATCCCAAAATGCTGACAGTGGAAATGACGATGAAGATGATGAAGATGATGAGGAGGAGAAGGACTTCAGTAGTGATGATAGTAATGATGATAGGATGGAAATTATAGCTAAAGAATTTGGTATCAAGAGATATAACTGGCTTGTTTATATGGACAAAAAGGCCATGGAGGAAGAGAAAAGACAGAAGGAAATAATTAAAGGAGATCCTGCTATAGTGAGTAAATGATTATTTTACACTTGTATGATGAATGACCTGTTTTAACTCATTGTCTTATAATTCCCAGAAAAAATTGAGCCGCAAGGAAAGAAGGAAGGCTTCTCAAATGGAAAGGGAAAGAGAAAGGGAAGCAGCACGAATAATAGGAAGGGCTCCCCATCATGATCCCTACAGGTAGAAATCACAGTAATTACTCAAACAGAAATTTTATGGAACTAAGTGATACAGCTAACATTCTCACCAGGGTTCTAATTATATTGTTTATGAATCCCTTGAAAACACAGAGAATCACGAAGAAGTCCCACTTATGAAGCTTATCCCAGGAGCAAGAGGTATGCATTAAATGATCTCCCGCCCCTAAAAATGCATCTATTTATGTTAGATTTTCCTTTGTTTAACTTCTGCCTTTATTTCAATAGATCACGATCCAGATCCAGGTCTCATTCACCTTCACAGTCCAGACGTCACGATCGCAATTCTCATGGTGATAATGGGCATCGAAGCAAGTCAAAACCTCTGAAAATTGAGTATATCACAGAGTTTGGTGGTACACATGACTTGGATGATCAAAAGTTTGAAGGAGTTTCCCCACCATCATCTCCATTGCAAGCTGATCCCATGAACCGGTCGGGGCACTCGACCTTTTATACTTGCAAAGATAGATTGGGAACTTTTCTGTGCTGCAGCTTATTCTGATGGTCGTTCTGGTTTTCCTAAAGCCTATTATAATGGGGTTCAGGGGTTGGTGGAATCTTTATTTCCTTGCATGAATTTCCTAGTGGTTGGGTGGGCAGGAGTCATTAGTAGTTAGTCAATTTAGGTTGCTTCTGAGATTGATGATCTTGGATCAAATTACCTAAATTTATGAACTGTTTTTTATATAATATCTGCCCTATTTGGAGAAACTGACTTGTGTGGGAACTCGAAGAACCCCAGTCCTGGAGGGATCTCAAATTTTTTATTCTTGCCAAATCACTAACCATTGCGCATGCTTGCAGGCCATCTGGTGGTCGAATCCTCGAAGCACTTCATGTTGACCCTGCATCTTCTTTGTCTCTTGAACAAGAAAAGAGTGCTAAAATGTTGCGACAATCATCAACAATAAGGTAGGATATTATATAACTTCATGTTGTAGCAGTCTGAAGATGTGGGTGATGATTCTTATTAGTGTAGGCAAACTATTATCTGTTCTCATGTGAACCATAGGATCAATTACTATAGTTTGACAATGGCATGCATTCTCAAATAAGCAGTCTATGTTTAAGATGAAAGTAATTGGATTAAGGCCATCAGTGCGATGAGTTTTATCTTATTTGTTTTTGGACTTCGTAAGTAGGTGGATAAATATTTTAAAAGATGCTAATCTGTCCTGGTTTATTGTTTGGCGTCTTGTTTTTGTTTATTGCTTTTTCTTCCAGCTCCTCCTCGTCATCAGCAATTGCAAAACTCAGCAAAACCCCTATTGGGGGATTATCAAAAACTCAACAGGGCGAGAAAAAGGAAACTCCTCAAGAACGACTCAAAAGGATAATGAGTAAACAACTCAATAAACAAAGTAAGGTTTCTGACTCATATTGCTGGAGGTACCTGGGGTTCTCTCAAACATATTTCTTTCATTCTGGGGTTTTCTTCAAAACATATTACATTCATCATTTCATGGTTAATGATTTTAATGTAATACTGAGGTATTATTCATATTATATGAGAACTTTATGATGTGGCTGCTCATGGATTTGTACTGTAGTTCGGAAGGACACTGCTGCTGAGATGGCAAAAAAGCGAGAGCAGGAAAGACAACGACAGGAAAAGCTTGCTGAAGCAAGCAGGATAAGACGGTACAGTCGTCATAGTCGTAGTAGAAGTAGAAGTTACAGCTCTTCTCCACCAAGGTACTTAAATGCATTAATGATTAGTTTTTTTAGTATGAAATTGCTTTAAGGATTCTGTATTTGTGTTATGATGTGTTCGTTACCTTTCTTAATTTTGGACTGGTTCTGGACGCGGATTGTTTACTTGTGGGCCAACGTTGAATGATGATTCAATGAGACATTGTTGTTTGAATATTCTGTTATGGCAACCTACGTTTGAGTTTTACATAGGGAAGTTTCTAGGCTATCGTTCCCCTCTTGCCAGGGAAGGACAAGTTTACAATTTTCCATATTCATTCATTCTCCATATTTTGCTCCACCTTGTGCAGGCGGTGGCGCCATAGTCGAAGCCACAGTAGAAGCAGGAGCCCAAGAAGATAATACTCACGATCACGGTCACATTCTCGTTCTCATTCCCCAAGGTAAACTAGCATCTTTTTGATAATCTATGTTAAACAATACAGAGCTTGTTGAACAGATCTGGACATTTGGTTCCAGGTCAAGGAGCCGAACCAGGTACTGCTGCATTTTCCTGTTAAAACTGTTAGAGATAGGTGGACTCAGGGTGAAATAGCAATATATATATATATATATATATATATATATATATATAGATATATATGGAACTCACGGCTTGTAAGCTCATCGTCTGCCATCATTCATTGATATGGAACCCTTAAACATGTCTTGAATGGGAATGTTGCTTATCATGTAGCTGATGGATAGTTTTTAAATTCGGTGTAAACGCAGAATTTATTCATGTTAAGTCATTTCAGTTTCTTAGCTTCCTTTTTAGTTTTAGGCATTATGAAGACATGAAGGTCCCCAAGCGAAAGTCGTGTAATTGTTGGGTTCCGACCACCCTTTCCAGAAAGTGGTTAAACTTGCACCTCTTGGAAGATTAAATCTGCACGCCCTGTATTAATTAAATGTTCATTTCTTATCAACTCTTGTTAGTGACATGATCTGGAAGATTTTGATATATGTATATATCAAAATCTTTGTTTATATTTTTCATATCCGTAATTACGTTTAGTTTTTTTTTTCTTAATCTTATCGTAATGGTTAAACTTTACGCTAGAAAATGGGTCCAAAACCGCGGCAGATCTTAGCAACTCATGGACCTCTCGACCCTCGACGGTCCTTGAAGGTACGAGAGTGTAAGAACGTCTAGACCATCCATCGCGTCCTTATCTGTGCTCTTCTCGGAGCTTGTAGGATCCATGACGATACAGAGCTAAGAAAGCCACCTTTTTGAGATTGATCCAGAGAACTTCGGTCACTACGTTTGGAAAATGCGATCGCATAGCTAATGCAACCATATTCACATCTAAGATCACTGAGATAGAGAACATTGTGAGGGATTCAAACCATTTTCATCATTTTAAAGAACGAAAATGCTCTTGCAAAGATTACTGGTAATCCAATATTATTGTTTCTTTAGGCCAAGTTGCACTGATACTTATTTGCTAGAAATTTAATTGTATTTCTCGAAATTAGTTTAAAATGATAGCAAAGAAAAACTTCAAGTTGCCTGAATGCGGTGCGGTAGTTAAGGATGAAGAGTATTTCTATTTCAGCAATTTATTAAATAGCACACGTAAAGTTTAGAATTGTTCAAACAACGTCTCATAATTTCATATTTGTTCAGTGTTCTAAAAATCGTCGATTTTATCCGATTAGGCGGCGCATAGGCGGTGGACGCTCATCCACCGCCCCGACATTTACAGAGGCGACGCCGCTAGACGTCGCCGCATTAATCGGCGCCCAGAGCGATTAATCGACGACGCTTCGCTTCGATTAATCGGGACGACCGACCGATTAAGCGGCAACGTAGTCGCGATTCACAAATCGTGATTGAAATTCGAAATCCCTAATCGCGATTTCTGAATCACGATCTCGTGCTAGCTCCTGCTGATCTAATGGTTGAGAATCTTGTGATGATTTCACTAATTGATATTCATGTTAATAACATTGTAATAAGAGATTAGTTCTTGTTGGTAAGTTAAGCCTGAAAGTTTCATGAACTATAAGTCTATAACAACTACAATTTTTTAGCTGTAGCAAGTTTGTTACCAACATGAACTTGGACTAATTCCAATTCCAGCATATGAGCAATTTCGAATGTGATCCTAAACAGCTTGCGTGAACTTTGGTTCTTTAATTTTTTTTGGATAAATCTTCTATGGAGTTGGATAACTTGGGTGTTTTTCGTGTTAACAGGGCGAAGAAGCAGGCGTATCAAAACAACACAGGCGTGTTATCAGTGACACGTCCGTGTCAGGAGTTCCAGCGCTCAACACGCCCTGGTTCGACGACAGCCGCCGCCGTTCAAGCGCCACGGCCGAGAAATGTTACACGCATGTGCCTCATTTGGCATGGGCGTGTCGCACATTCTCACCGGTTGTGTGTCGGTGGCAGGCGTGGCGTGTGGCTGTCAACTGCGTGTTGAGCTCGAACTCCCGACTGACGTGTCATAACACGCTTTGTTTTGATACGCCGCTTTCTTTTAATATTCATTACTTGTTGAGTTGTTGTTAGTTATTTATTTATTACATGCATGTGGAGCCTGAAGTGAGTTTTGACTTTTAGTGTCACTAATATATTAATTTTTATATATTATTATATTAAAAAATCGGCCTTTAGAAATCGCTTAGAAACCGCTAGGCACTAGGCGTGATGGCCCGCCTTCGTCTAGCGCTTTTTAGAACATGTATTTATCAATAAGCGCATTTAATTCTCTTTTACCTCTCTGTCAAAACGGACATACAACACGCGATAAAATTTTGAGCGTAGATCTTGAAAATTCAAATATCAATACAGGTTGTATTGCGATCCCAAAGACCACCGTCGTAGTCTTTGGAATTTGCAATCTCGGACCATTGTGGTCTTGAGAATTCTAATCACAAAGACCACATGGTGTTGGAATTACAAATTCGGCAAAGACTACTACGGTGGTAGTCTTGAATCATCATTCTTGTGATGTTGAAAATTCAAATTCGCGGTGGTCTTTGGAATTAAACTTCCAAAGACTACGATGATGATCTTGAATTGCCACATGCATTTGTGGTCTTTCAAATTTCAAATTCGTAGCGGTGTATCTTGAAATTAATTTCAATTAAGTGTATTATTTGATAAATATGAAAGTATGAGACGACGTTTAAATATTTCTAAACTTCACGTGCGCTATTTGATAAATCATTATTTCTATTTTGTCGCAGTTCGATTTCTCTTGTAGATATTGGTAGGCTTGAGTTGAACCGTAAGAATCATCCATTAATCTCGTTATGTCAATTCTTTGATGTATCTAATGAACGATAATTGAGGCACAGGACTGTGATCCTTTAAAATTAGTGGAGCTGCGAGGTCCAGACAACTGGATTATTAAAAAAAAAGGAAAAAGGAAAAAACTCCAAGTCAAGGAAAAAGGAAAAAGGAAAAAGCCAGACAAAAGCGTAGCGTGTATTCCATGGAGGTACGCAAGCTGGCAATTCCCCATCCTCCCAATCCGTCCGCACGTCGTTTGGTGTGCCACCCTATTTGCATCCGTTCATCCACTCGATCGGCGTTCATTTCATTCCCCGTACGAAAACATACGTGCGACGCATTCCCATCTAGTCGACCCGTCGTACGTACCGTACGCGGACGCCAACCTCGTTTTAAGAAGATAAATAGCTAAAAAAAATCTAAAAGGGCTATTCTTATTTTTATTAATTTAAAATTTGCATTTAAAATGTATTTCACCTCATTTTAATTTTAAAAATTATAATCCAATAAGATGTAATCGTTTTGCCTATAATTAATATAACATGCAGAGCTTTAATTGAATCAGTTTTAATCAAAATAATTACAAATAATTTTGATTAAATTATCATATATTATAATAAATGCATATAATTTTAATCAAATTTAAATAATTTTTAGTAAGTTAAAAAAATATATTATAATATAATTATATTGTATGTATAATAACTTTAATTAATTTAGAGTAACTTTATTTTGTACCGTAGTAATTTTAACTATAGTCTAGTTGTTATAATTGTTAGGACAATCAACTCATGTATGATGTGGTTTTGATATGTGTGGCAAATAGTTTAAGTTAGATTGTTATGTTGATTTGATGTGTGTTGAAGTCGTGCAGGAATTAGTAATTCACACATGGATTGGCTTGACGAAAGCATTGGTGAGTTCACCATCTCTTGGCTCGGGTCTTTGAGTCGGTGAAGGACGACATTGTGAAGTCGTGTGCTTGGTGCATCCAAGGGATCGTCGGATGAGCATCATTGGAGTGAAGGCAAAGAAGTAGACTTCAGGACGAGACACGAAAGATGACATTGCGAAGTCGTGCGCCTGATGCATCCGAGGGACATGGTCGGACGAAAAGAACTTCGGCAGAGACTTCAAGGGAGATGAGAGAATGAGCGAACTGTAACGGTAGCTCATAGGTGAACTTGGTCGAATGACTAAGTCAAGTGTCAGATGCTCAACCAAGTAGGTTGAGGTTTTACTCGACAAGTCAGATGCTCAAACTAGGATTTGAGGCTTTATCCGACGTATGGTTAAGTCGGACGCTCAAACATTAGTTTGAGGTTTCTATCTGACGAAGTGGAAGTGTTGGATGCTCAACCAAGTGGGTTAAGGTTTTACCTAACTGTCGGATGCTCAAACAAATGTTTGTTTGAGATTTTACCCGAAACCAGTCGATTGATATAGATATCAGTCGACTGATGTGGGTCGATGGCACTCGACTGATGCTCGACCGATGTTCGACCGAAGCTCTTCTGGCCCAACAGTCGACTGCTAGGGCTTGGCAGTTGACTGCTCGACCATCAGTCGATTGCCAAGGGATGACAGTCGACTGATCGAGATAAATTCGGGCATAGAGAGTTTTGGAGTCGACTGATCGCTTCGGTCACTCGACTAATTACTCCATCAGTCGACTGATGGGGATGATCAGTTGACTGATGTGGGAGTCGTTGGCTGGATCAACGTGGATAAAGTCGTTGCGAGACAACGACTACAGTAGCAGTCGACTGCTCAGTGTCCAACGGGAAGAATGATCTCTTCTCTATAAGAAGAGACCTTGGGTGCTTTTGGGAGGTTAATGCTTCTACTATAAAGTTCTCCCAAGTGTCCAAAACATTTTCATTCATCTTCCTTGTGTTTATTTCAATTATATTGTAAGAGGGAGTGATTCTTGTAAGAAAGGTTTATCTCCACCTTGAAAGAGAGATTAGTGAAGGTTTATGAGTGATTCACCTGGAACGAATCGGTTCGTGGACTAGCGACAAGGATCGTGAACCACGTTACACAATTGCGTTAGCGTTTGCATTCTCTTAACTTCTTGTATTTGTTTTAATTGTCTTAATTAGCATATATTCCGCTGTGCTAATCTTTATCGTAGACAATTAAGAGCGAGTAATTTCCATCATATACATCGAGGGCTATTCACCCCCCTCTAGTCGGTCACCGATCCTCCAACAAGTGGTATCAGAGAAGAAGCTTATCAAGGACTCATCGCCAACACAAGCACGACAAGAGATGGTCGGCTCCAATATTCATCCACCCAAGTTCGAGGGCGACTTCACATGGTGGAAGAAGCGTATGAAGGTATTTTTCGAAACCGACTTTGATATCATGTTAATATTGGAAAACAATTTCGAGATACCTAGGGACGACGAAGGGAGAATGCTAGAAAAATCGCGATAGACCAAGAAGCAAAGAGAGGAGCACTTGGCGAATTCAAAAGCGAAGCATCACCTATACAACGTGCTCCCCCAATAAGAGATTAACCGAATTGGAGAGTGCTCAAGTGCCAAAGAAATGTGGGCGAAGCTAGTGGAGCTTCATGAAGGCACATCCAAAGTCAAGCTAGCAAGAAGGGACCTCCTCCGCTCTCAATTAAGCAATATCAAATTAGATAAGGGGGAAAATGTACTCTCACTTCATTCTCGTTTTAAAGAGATGATTAACGGTTTGACAAGTATAGGAGAGAAGCTTTCAAACCGGAATATGATCATGAAAGTCATAGACGCCTTCCCCTGATCTTCAAAATGGAGTTCCATGGTAGATTCATTCTACATATCCAAGAATCTAGAAGTAAGTACTCTAGAAGAATTCTTTTCAACTATGGAACTTCATGAGACTAGGCTTGAAGGCGTAATAGAAGAATCAAGCACAAAGCCAAAGGGAGTAGCATTAGTGGCCGAGAAAGGAAAGAAGAAGAAGGAGATTCCACCCTCTTCATCCGATGAAGAATCTTCCTCCTCCATGGATAGTAATGAAGAAGCTTATATGGTAAGAAAGGTGAGACATGCATTAAAAAACTTTAAATTTAACAAGTCTCATGATAGGAGGAGGAGGGTGATTTGCTACAATTGCCAAGGAGAGGGGCACATGAAAGATGAGTGTCCCTTGTTGAACAAAAGCAAAGAAGGAAAGAACAAACATGACAAGAAGAAGGAAGGCAAGAAAAAGGAGGAAAAGAAGTCAAAAGAAAAAGGGAAGACAAAAGCCCACAACCTTAAAGCGGTGACATGAGATGATTCATCCTTATCGGAGGAAGAAAAAGCTTTCACAAGTCTTGCACTGATGGCGATAGAGGATGTAACATCCACCTCATCCGAATAAGAATCAAGCACAAGTGAGGAGGAGAGCTCAAGTATAGGGGGAGCATCTACCTCATCGGAATCGGAAGAAAGAGATTGGGTAAGTGAGGTAATGAATCTCTCTCCTAAGAAAGTTATTTCAATGATCACTAGTCTAACTAAAGATTTATTTAGGGCTAAAAGGAAGAACAAAAGCATGCTTAATGGAATCAATGAACTAGAAGAAAAATTGAAAATTGCATGTTCCCATGATAATGATAATTCTTCTAGTGTAAATGATGCATGCTTAGTTGAGGAAAATAAGACTCTAAGGGAAAAGGTAGAATTCCTCACGAAGGCCCTAGAAAAAATTATTATTGGCTCCAACACATTGAGCATGATAATTGAGAGCCAAAAGGCAAGTTTCAACAAGAAAGGCCTAGGTTATACGGGATCCAAGAATGAGAAGGCTTACAATTGTTTGATTGTTAGGGGTCAAACTAAAATAACAATGGTAGCTAGAAAATGGATTCCAAAGGAATACTTAGGAATCCTATTAGAAAGAATCTATATTGGGTTCCTAAGTTCATTCTTAAGGGTTAGGAGAACCTAGGATAGTCAACCATAATTCGACTTAACTTATATCATGATAAATGGTTGACTTAGGATGATGAGAATGTTAGTTTTAGACTTATGATTTTTGATTTATGAGCATGGTAGATGATTTGATAATAATACTTGAATCATGATCTTTGATACTTAATTTCACACTTGACAAATGACCATGATTTATGATTTGGATGGTAGATAATGTGTGACTCATGGTAATACTTGCTTTATGATCATGTTGAGTAATACTTAACCTTGGGTAGAATTGCATGAAATTTATGATTAAGTATAAATACCTTTAGATACATCTCACAACTCACCTATAAGCTAATTTGATTGAAAACATAGCAATTGGTGAGATGTTAGGTTGATACAAATGGTCTACTAATGATTATAACATTTTGATGAGTCATTAGGTGTATCATGACATAGCAATCATAGACCAATCATGGAGAAAACATATATTTAATTCATAGACATATTGCCCAAAGATCATGGTTGAATATTTTAAATGATTTAAAACTATTTTATATTTTTCAAACTGTGAATTAATGTTTTAAGTCTTTTCAAGGCAAAACTAAACTTTCAAGTTGATAAAAACTTTAGTGATTTTCAATATCTTTGAGTTTTTGCCAAATGTTAGAAAATTGAATGAATTTTCATGTCAAACTATTCTTCATTGATAAAGAGACTCATCAAAAATATGTTCCCCCAATTTCATGATTTTTAGAATTTTCTGAAATTTTTAATGCATTTCTGAAATCGGGTTCCAAAATCAAAAAAAGTTGAAAAATTGGTGTCAGTCGACTAGTAGTCTGAATCAGTCGACTGATGTACTATACAAAAGCACAGTAACCTGTTTTATCAGGTTTCAAGTCAGATTTTGATGATTTTCTTTCTTTAGACTTGATGTCATGATTGTCCAAAAAGTTGGGAATCTGCCCAACTAGCAGCCCCCTGTCACCCGTCCCAGGGCTGCGGCGAGAGGGAGGTAAATCGCGGGGGGACTATGTCCCTTGACACGGTGGCAAGGCAGTGGGGGGGCCATCTGAGCCCAGGGGGGATTTTAGACCCCCTCCGGAATCGACCCCACTCCGTATCCAAAGCAACCACACTACCTTACCACCGCGCCATCCCCGTGGGGACTTGATGTCATGATTGTATAACATATGTTAGATGTTTTTGATGATGTCATAGAGGGAGAAATATTGTATTTAAATTAATCGTGCTAGGGGAGAGAATTACCATGTGTTAAGGGGGAGTTTGCATGTATTAAGGGGGAGCATTTTGACACTCATATTTGATTTACATGCTTTCTTGCCTTATGTATTTGTAAATGTTTTACCTAACTTAAACAGATTGTCACACATCAAAAAGGGGGAGATTGTTACGGCAATCAACCCATGTATGATGTGATTTTGATGTGTGTGGCAAAGGGTTTAAGTTAGGTTATTATGTTGATTTAATATGTGTGTTGAAGTCGTGTAGGACTAAGTAATTCACACATGGATTGACTTAACGAAAGCATTGGTGAGTTCACCATCTCTTGGCTCGGGTATGAGTCGATAAAGGATGACATTGCGAAGTCGTGCGCTTAGTGCATCCGAAGGACCGTCGGACGAGCAACATTGGAGTGAAGCCAAGGAAGTAGACTTCAGGGCGAGACGCGAAGGATGACATTGCGAAGTCTTGCGCTTGGTGCATCTGAGGGACGTGGCCGGACGAAGAGAACTTCAGTGAGGGACTTCAAGGGAGATGAGAGAATGAGCGAATTGTAACGGTAGCTCATAGGTGAACTTGGTTGAATGACTAAGTCAAGTGTCGAATGCTCGACCAAGTAGGTTGAGGTTTTACCCGACAAGTCGGATGCTCAAACTAGGGTTTTAGGTTTTATCCGACGTATGGTTAAGTCGGATGCTCAAACATTAGTTTGAGATTTCTACCAGACGAAGTGGAAGTGTCGAATGCTCAACCAAGTGGGTTGAGGTTTTACCTGACTGTCGGATACTCAAACAAATATTTGTTTGAGATTTTACCTGACACCAGTCGACTGATATAGATATCAGTCGACTGCTGTGGGTCGATGCCACTCGATTGGTGCTCGATTGATGTTCGACCGAAGCTCTTCTAACCCAACAATAGACTGCTGGGGCTTGGTAGTTGACTGCTCGACCATCAGTCGATTGCCAAGGGATGACAGTTGACTGATCGAGGTAAATTCGGGCACAGAGAGTTTTGGAGTCGACTGATCGCTTCGGTCACTCGACTAATTGCTCCATCAGTCGATTGATGGGAATGATCAGTTGACTGATGTGGGAGTCGTTGGCTGGAAGTCAACGTGGATAAAGTCGTTGCGAGGCAACGACTACAGTAGCAGTCGACTGATGACTGCATCAGTCGACTGCTCAGTGCCCAACGGGAAGAATGACCTCTTCTCTATAAGAAGAGACTTTAAGTGCTTTTGGGAGGTTAATGCTTCTACTCTAAAGTTCTCCTAAGTGTCCAAAACGTTTCCATTCATCTTCCTTGTGTTTATTTCAATTATATTGTAAGAGAGAGTGATTCTTATAAGAAAGGTTTATCTCCACCTTGAAGGAGAGATTAGTGAAGGTTTATGAGAGATTCACCTGGAACGAATCGGTCTGTGGACTAGCGACAAGGGTCGTGAACCACGTTACATAATTGCGTTAGCGTTTGCATTCTCTTAACTTCTTGTATTTGTTTTAATTGTCTTAATTAGCATATATTCCGCTGCGCTAATCTTTATCATAGACAATTAAGAGCGAGCAATTTCCATCGTATACATCGAGGGTTATTCACCCCCCTCTAGCCGGTCATCGATCCTCCAACAATAATAATGTTAAATAAAAATATATTTTAATCAACAGTACCGTTGTGTATATTATTTGGTAGATGAAATATATGAATGAGTAAATATTAAATTAGAATCTTGAAGAAAAATATTAAAATTGAAAGATTTTAAGTTCAGTAGCATAAAGATATGATATATAGAATTTAAATTTAATAATATTAGACGTAATGAGAAAAATGTTAAAATAAGAGATGACGAGTTGTCTAGAATTGAGAATTTAAATATTTAGAATCATTTTTATAAAATAATTGAGGGATTGAGAAAGATGTCTTATATAGAATACAAGTAGGATTGTTAAAATGGAAGAGAGCATCTGAAGTTTTATATGATCATAAAATACTTCTAAATTTTAAAGGAAAGTTCTATAAAATGATGGTTAGACTTGTTATGTTATATGATGCTAAATATTGAACATATAAGCAAAAGATGAAAGTTACAGAGATAAGGATGTTAAAATGAATATATGGATATACGAGGATGAGCAGAATAAGAAATGAGAGTATTAGAGAGAAAGTTGTAATTGTATTTATTGAATGAAAACTCTAAGAGATACATTTAAAGTGATACAAATATATATTTAGATGATCAATAAATACTCCAATCAATTTCACAGTCAATACGAAGGAGGTAAATCACAAGGCATGTCCCTTGAGTTGTTGGTCAGAGCATCGGAGGGTTTTTGAATCTGAATAAGAGTTTTAGATCTCACATTTAGATTCGACCCTTGTCCATTTGCAGTAGCTTCTGCACTACTCTAGTCAACTGTTCGTGGGACTCATTCAGAAGTTGGAATATATATATATATATATATATATATATATATATATATATATATATATATATAATAAGGTGTTATGTTGGACGCTCAAAATGAGCGCACAACATAAGCTCCCTTCATTTTATTATTCACGTGAGAAGAGCTTATGCTGGACGCTTATTTTGAACGACCAACATAACAAGACTTTATAGAGGAATGATCTTCTACACGATTCATCCGTAGTATCCGTGAGCATCTTTATTATTCATCGTCCGATCAAGTGAATATTATAGTCCAATTCTTGAATCCTAAGAGATCGGACGATAAATAATAGGGATGCTCGTGAATTCTTACACGATGAATTATATAAAATAATATTTATTGAGACTTTATATATTAGAATTTAATAGCGTTAGAAGGATTTACATAATGGATATCGTCGCAAGATTTAATTGACGTTGTTGTTGTTTTGTTTCAAATTAAATCACGTGCAGTCTCGTCACCCGAAGAAAGAACCCCGTCACCGGTTATTCCAGGGCCCACTTGTCAATCCAATCCGTGCGGCCTTTACGTGGGCGTCGACAAATAGGTACGCTTTGTTGTTAAATATTTAATTATAGCTGTCATGATTCGTATCCTTCCCTTCTCCGCATGAATAGGTCAACTTTATCAAGAAGGCATCCGGGCATCGCGAAGAAGTCCATTCGATGATAAAAACGGTACGATTGTGAGTATGCCATGTTGGGTGCGATTAGAATATAATGTCCTCGAATTTTCATTTTGTTAAAACGGTTATGTTCTTTAATAATGGGCAAAATGATTTAAATTCCTTTAAAAAAATGATTAAGAATTAAATTAAATAAAATCTGGACTCATCCAACCCAATCCATTCACCTCCTCTTCTCCCTTCTCGCTTCACGGGAAAAAGAAGGGAGGGAGGGCGAGAGAGGGTGGGTAGGCAGCTAAAATTTTGGGGTTTTGTTGACGAGTGATGGCGGCGGTCGACGGCGTCGGCGGACGGGGAACTCGGGCGGAGAAGGTGCGCCGGATATTCGAGCGGTTCGATGTTAATGGCGATGGGGGGTTGAATCGCGAGGAGATGGCGGCGCTGGTGGCCTCCGTTAATCCCCGCGTAAAGTTCAGCGATGACCAAATCTCCGCCATCCTTGACGAGGTCTTCCGCACCTACGAGGACTTCATCGTTGCCCAGGACGTCGGCCTCACCCTCCCTGGCCTCATCCGAACCTATGACGATGGTGCCGGCGACGTTGACCGTGACTTCGACGCCCTGGGGCTGAGCTTATCGGCTGATGCGGGAGGTGAAGAAAGCGACTCGGCTGGTGCAGCCTCTGACGCCGTTGTGGCCTCGGCGTCCTCCTCCACTCCCCCCGCTGCTTCTAGCATCCTCTTCGATGATGGTCTCCTAGCTTCCGCCTCCGCTCCCAAGCCCCCGCCGCCTCGCGCTGCCGCGCCTCCATGGGCGGCGTCCCCCAACCATGGCATCGCCTTTGACTCCTCGTGGACACTCCTAGATGACCTTGAGATCCTCGTCAAGCGTCTGCGGTCCAAGCAACTCCAGAGGGCCGCTACTGGGGGCGCCGGCAGCTACGATAACAACAACAATAGTCACTTTGACTCCTTCTCCGAGGCTGGGTGGTCGCGAGAGATCAGCGGCCCTTCAGATTCCTCTGAGCGGCGGATCCCGTGGGACGATAAAAGCCGCGATTACCTTACTTTTGTAAAGGAAGTAGCCCTCCTCCGTGGCCGTGCCGATGCAGCCCGATCCAGGGAGGAGGCTTTTGACAACCATATGGTCCTGGGCCGGGGACTCTACGAGCAGCAGCTCTTCCGTGAGTCTCTCATTAGCTTTCGCCGCCTCTGCGAACTCCGTCCCACTGACGCCCGCGCCCACTTTCGCGCTGGAACTGCCCTCTATGCCATTGGCCGCCACGCTGATGCCAAAGAAGAATTTTTACTGGCCTTGGAGGCCGCCGAGGCTGGGGGGACCCAATCCGCTGAAATCCTCCCTCAGATCCATGTCAACCTCGGAATCGCCATGGAAGCAGAAGGCATGATCCTGGGTGCCTGCGAGCACTACCGGGAAGCTGCCATACTTTGCCCCACCCATTTCAGAGCCCTGAAGCTTCTTGGAAGTGCACTGTTTGGTGTAGGAGAGTACCGTGCAGCTGAGAAGGCTTTGGAGGAGGCAATTTTCCTGCGGCAGGACTATGCAGATGCGCACTGTGATCTAGGGTCTGCTCTTCATGCCATGGGGGAGGACGAGAGAGCGACTCAGGAGTTCCAGAAGGCCATTGATTTGAAACCTGGACATGTGGATGCGCTGTATAACCTCGGAGGCCTGTTCATGGATGCAGGTCGATTTCCAAGGGCGTCGGAGATGTTCACCAGAGTTTTGAGCGTGCGGCCAAACCACTGGCGGGCACAGTTAAACAAGTCGGTAGCATTATTAGGGGCGGGGGAGTCGGATGAAGCAAAGCGGGCTCTCAAGGAAGCATTTAAAATGACACAAAGGGTGGAGGTGTACGATGCGATTGCACATCTCAAGATTCTTCAGAAGAAGAAGAAGCCCAGTGGGAGTGGCACAGAAAGTGAAAGGACATACCTTGTCATTGAGCCATCAAAATTCAAGAGGGTCGGGAGAAAGACTGTTCTAAGGCAGGATTTGGCTGTTGCGTTGGATATCAGGGCTTTCCAGAGGGTTGCAAGGCTTAATCGTTGTGATGTGGATCTCTTGAAGAAAGAGATGAATGAGACTGATGTTCCCATATCCTATTCTGGTACTGGGGAGCCCGAAAAATCAATCAGGAAAGCTGCCTTGGAGGTCATTCTTCGAAGGTTACTTCAATTCCTCAAACCCGAAACATTTCAAGGAGCTATAAAAGCAATAAACGAGAAGGTTCTCTCTGTACTTGATGCCACTGGTTCAGGGAGGGTGGATTTGGGGATGTTCTTTGCCGTCCTTGCTCCTCTTTGCTCTGGTCCCACCGAGAAGCGGAAGAGGGTTGTATTTGATTCACTTCTATGGAAACCTAGCAATGAAGGTGGGACAACCATCAGGAGGAGCGATGCAATTACTTATATAAAAATTCTACGGGCTGTTTACATCCCCTCTCATGGTGTCAGTGACATGTTGGAGGTTCATGGAGAATCAGATCCTTCAATGGTGTCATACTGTGATTTTCTTGAGATGTTCAATGATACAGATTGGGGTTTTGGGATCTTAGACACACTGACTAAACTTGAAGCTGGTGACCGAATACGCCATGGCCAACGCAACTGCTCTGTATGCCAGTACCCAATAATAGGATCAAAATTCACAGAGATAAAGCTTCATTTCAGCTTGTGCAGCCGTTGCTACAGTGAAGGGAAAGTGCCTTCAAATTTCAAGAAAGAAGAATTTTTGTTTAAAGAGTATGGAAATGAATCTGAAGCTATGAAAGATATGTGTTGGTGTTTTAATATGCATTCTTCAAGCTTGCAAGTTGATGCTTAATTAGGTAAAATCTCTGTACAATCTGTAATTGAAGTTGACCTCATGTTCCTACATATTTCTTACTAAGTTGTGAGCATCTACATCTGTCAACTATGGTCCTTTGTAAATTAAGTGTATTTTAGGGTAGGTATATTTTTCTTATTAGTTCATGGACATTAATAATTCTTTGGTTATAAATGTTTGACAGTTACCAATGCAATTTGTGTTTGCCATTCATCTCCTGTCCTTCTTCAAGAATTATTTCATATCCTAATTACAGCATAATTTTGTGTTCATGCTTGTTCTACCTTATTGCCGACTCCACTTAATGGAAAAACATTGGTTGTTCGTCATTTGTTCTACTTTATCTCTTTTCCAGATTCCCCACCGGTTACATTGTGTTTTATTTGTGAATCCTTATATGCACCATGATTGTCTACAGTTTATAGATAGACCTTTAATTAATTCGTAAATAATCATCCATTTCACTAAAGCCAGTACTTGCAGATTCTTACAGTGCAAGTTTCACTTTTCTTGATGGGGTGATAAATATAGGTAATGTTTTCCCTCTAAATTGGGACAAATGAGCATTGTTTGAAGGCATTTTTCGTTAATTATTTAGCAATGCTTCGAATTTTATATGCTTTGATTGTTAAAGGAGGAAAAGATATCTAGTATTATATAGATATGATAGCATACATATATGATAATGTAGTTATTAGTGTTAATTTTGTGAGCTATAGGTTTACATCAAGTCAATTCCAAATCTCTATCCTTTTATATTTGCATCCGATGAACTTACCTAATATATTTCTTTAGGTGCATGAGATTTGCGAATGATATTATGCTAATTGATCAAAGCGTTAATAGAAGCCTCATAGTGCAGAGAAAATTTAGAAATCAAAATATTGGAGTTAGAATTAAAATTAATGTAATTTTAATAATAAGAAAAGAAGGAAGAGAAGAGTTAAAATGGATGAAATGAATTAATCTGTGTATAAATATCTTTGATATTTTTTCGATATATTCAATGGGAATGAGATATTAATGATGTAATTAATAGCTAATCTGTAGTTGAAATGGGGAGGATTTGTCAGAATCTTGTGTGATCATCATGTGTCTTTATACTGAGAAAAGTGTTTCCTGATATTGTATTATGACAATATTGTATGAATGAGAATTTGATTTGTTAGGAAATGACTTGCAAAAATGTCGGAAATCAGAGGGGTAAAATGGATTCAAAGGGTTTTAAAGACGATTAATAAATTTTGTTATTAGACAAGTTAAGTTGCTAAATGTGAAGTCGCAAGAGGATGAATGTAGTTGTCATAATTAAAAGTGATTTAAAGGATGTGATTGTTAGATCAAACTTGCATATGGTTTAATGGATTTGTAAGATGCATCTAAACTATGGATTTGTAAGTTTTTCAGCAATGCATGTGCTAAGAAGTATTGCCTAACAAGTATGAATTGACAAATAGCAATACTAATATAGGCACTTGTGTTAATTAGGTAAAGAGTATTAGTCCACCCTTATAATTCAATTATTGATATAGCATTCCCATTAGATGTATTCCCTTTGGAGTTGAGTCTTAAGGTAGGAAGTTTGTATTATAATACTCTTTTAGCTATGACATTCTTATCATCTATATCTGGAATCACAAAGAATTATTTATATATCACAGCTGACAGAAAAGAAATATAGATATTGCAACTAGAAAATTTCTGATTTGTTTGCCTAGAGAAGCTGTATTCCAGTGACTTTTATATCAGTTTCATAATTTACCATTGATTGATCTTTAAATGTACATATATTGAACGCTCCTTTTAACTTTCTTGCGTACTAAGCATGTCTGCTGTTAGTGCCATTGATCTCTCTATAGGAACTTTGCGGACTGTTCATCATCTCATTTTTCCAGTATTGTTAATTCTACCTTAATGATATTGATTCACAACTGTGAACCTGTATCATGGCTAGGAATCTTATTGGAGTGGTTTCCTGTTTGAAAGTTCTTGTGTGCATAAATTAATCACCAGTTTGAATTTTTTTTTCTGGGATAAGCAGATTTCTGAAACATGAACGACAAAGATTCAAGGAAACGAAGACAAAACACTGGTATCTGCTTCCTCTTCTTCTTCTTTTTTTTCTAGCTTTTTTTGGTCGAGATGTTGGCATGTTCGATGATATTAGGAACTTTTACAAGCATTTTTTTTTTCTTTGTATCGTGTTTCCCAGAGCATCTGTTTAGTCCTAAGAGCGATATGACGCTTCACTTGGTAAAATCAGAAAGAGATACATTGAGAAGTAAGTGCGTCTTGAAGATCACAGAGTTTTGTAGTTGAAAAAAATTGAGTAAATTGGAGTGAAAGATAATAATAGGAAGAGAAAGAAGTAATTTAATTGGTTTGTGTAAAGCGGAAAACTTAGTTCCAGAATAAAATTTTTGCAACTCATCTCGAATAGCTAGGAAAGGTAATCTTCAGTGATGTTTTGTTGAAAAGGAACCAAAAATAAGACAGCACAAGAACGTCGAAAGGAAGAAAGACGAGACGTTCAACGTTAGCACAAGGAAAAAATGTAGAGCAACAATAAATGTTTGTAGAGACCTCATTTAAAACAAAAAAAAAAGAGTCTGAAGTAGAAGACCAGAATCCCTGCAAATTCTGATTTTTATACTGGTTTGGCATCCAATTCTCAATTTAGCCAAACTGCATCAGACGACCGGTTAAAGAACACATCCGAAAAAGCATCAGAATTCTCTATCACCAGTTTGATATGAAAGAGTAAATGACGCTGTTCGACTCTAACGAGATACATACACCACAGTAGCATATTTAGATACAACAACAGAGCATAAAAGTCTGATTTATCGTTGTCCTTTTAATTTGGGAGATGGAGATATTCACAACTATAGCTGACAAAGTGGGTAGCATCTCCAGGAGGCCTTTGATCACATATAGATCTCCATGCCAATCAATTTAGACGAGCGACACAACGGGCAGAAACTAAGCTTGCCTTCGCATTCTTTGCAGAGGCATAGGTGCCGACAGGGCAATAAAAGCATGCAAATGTCATTTGTGCCGCACACCTTACACACCTTAGACTCCATATCATTGTTCTGCTTCAACATCAATTGCAAACCCATGTCCCCGTTGCAACACGAAGCTGCGTCATCTACCTCGCTATCTCCGCATCCTTCCTTTGTGTCTTTTCTCTGAGCGTATAGTTGCTCGAGATTATATTTGAGGGAATTTATCAAGCTCTCATTGTACTTTGCCCTTTGCTGCCATGTGCTTGCTTCCAGGGCCAACTGCTTCAACTGTTCCTCAAGCTCTGCATTCCTCTTGTTTATGCCCTCCATTTCTGATTCTTTCTCTCTTACCTTCCTCTGGATCTTCTCCTCCAATGAAGCTAGAGTTTGAAATTGTTTCATCTGAAGCTTCTCCATTATTGATTTCCTCAGACGCTCGCCCTAAACATTTTGACAGGTGTACAAGTGGATTCTTATAAGTGACAATTTCCGAATGCAAAGTCAGATGATATTCCCAGTTTGGATAGAAAACCACCATAGAATGATCATCACAATTTTAGTGAGAAGCACAGAAACAAACAAAACAGGGAAACAAACTAATCATATTCATTATTCCAATTGCATCAGAGAGTTCATAGGCCCGAAAAATGTTGCTGGTTAAAAGCTGCAGTATTGCAGAATAAAGAGAATATGAAATGTAAAAACAGTTATATTGAACTGAGTTGTTCTATTTCAAGCTTAGCAAGTCGCCAGATATATGTACTGGGACATTAATTCTTATCAAATCCTAATTGGAAAAAGATAATAATTAGTTTTAACAACTTTAATTAGAAATGGACATAAAATAATTTATGTAGCAAAGCATGGCATCTATCAATAAAACATGAAGTTGTTTGGTAAATGCAACAGACAGGATGTGCTTTAAAAGGATAACCAAAAAGATTATATACTTTGCTAATATATTCAGTTTATTTGATGGTTACACATATATAACAGAGTTTGCTCCTGCAATATGAAATTAACTCACCAATGAAATTTTAGTTTTCCTATATGCTTGAATTGTGTAATTAAGTTAAATTTAAAACAATTATTTAGAAAATAAAGATTTTAAAAATTAAGTAGAAAAAAACTGAAAGCATGAAATATAATTTATAGCAAGAAAAGAATAACAGCTATAATTATGGATGAATATAACATCCATGTAAGACTTTTAGATATATTGAATCTATTATTCAACAAGAACCAATAATAATGAAGATATTATTAATAAGATAAAGAATGCATGGTCGAAATGGAAAGGGGCTTAATGAGTCTTACGTGAAAAAAAATTACACGCTGTTGCAAAATCATATTCATATATATATATATATATATAACCATTTGAAAGAAATTAAGCAAATTCTAATATAAATATAAAAATAATATAAATATAAGAGATGATTAAGCATAATTCCAGTAGATGATAAAATGAGACAAAATAGATTGAGATTGTTTTGATATGATCAAAGATAACGAATAGCTTTTATTGTTTGAGTTTGAATCTATTAGAATGGAAGTAAGAAAGTGCAAGGGGGAGAGTGAGGCTAAAGGAAATATTAATTGATGTAATGAAAAAATAATTAAGCTGAAGATTACTAGGGATGACCTTCCATAAAGCTCAATGGAGAAAAAATATTGATTTAGCTGAACCTAAATAGTTGAATTGACAATGCAAAGATACACTGGAAGATAAACTATTATAAATTACAAAATAATAAGTGAACTAGAAACAGGGATGAATTCACCAATGATCTATCATCTCTTTTTCGAGTATTGGTTTATGTTGAATTTCTTTTGGAGAGGAATAACTGTTGAGGTGTATGCCAATACATTCAGTTTCTAAATTGCTTGATGTATGGTCTTCCCTGCACTCACATTTTGAATGTAATAAAGATTGTACATGTGAACTAACAAAATAAAGCTGTGCCCTCCTTACTACAGAAATCATTAGCCATATAGTCTTCAACAAAGATATAATGGTTTTTCACATTGAATGTACCTTTGTGAAATTAAGAACCATTCTATAAACACTTGGCAAGAAATAATATAGTAAACAATAACTCTTTTTTTCTTCAAAGTTCAAAACATTAAGAAACAGCCAGAAATTCATAATTATTTCAAGGACAGTATCTCCAATCAAATCTATTGATAATTAATTTATTCTAAGGAATCAGATGAAATTGTAATTGAAAGCATCCAAATACAATTAGAAATTAGCAGATTGCATATCAAAAGCCACAACACCAATATCACCTGCTATTCCAAGATTCACAATCAAAAGTAAAATCTGGTACTTGCCACATGCCAGCAAAATTATTACACGGTAGAAGATTTCCTACTTCAGACAGAAAAAAGGCCCTTTCATTAAATATCAAAAACATATTCCTTCATCAGTAATATTTTCCATGACCTCATAATAAGCTCCTCCGAGTGGTGGATTTGAAAAGATAATATGTCCATATGTTTTTCCATCAGACCAAAATGAAAGTAAAAAAAAAACAAAATAGAAATAAGTACTTCACAACGGTATTATGATAGCAATAACTCAGTGGATTAATTAGAAACTTAAATTATTGGGTCACCTTTCAAGTTACTCAGTGCAAACTTCACAAACTAAGGTTTCTTATTTTAAAGAAACTACAAGTCATAAATTCTAATTGGAACAGCCAGTGAAGTATAGCGCTGAAGAAAAATATTAAGTCAATCAAGTCACACAAAGTAGCCAGTGCAGAATCATATGAAAAGGAAAAAAAAATTCCATCAACCAGGCTCTAGTGAGCAGCCAAATAGTCAAATAGATCGCTCAAAATAACTCCACGAAAATATAGGAGAAAATGGATATGCACTGCTGGAACCATAAATGGTACTAAACTAGTGTAAGCAGGCAATGAAACGTACTGACCTCGAGCTTGATGAATTGATCCATCTCTGCATCCATTCTTTGCATCTCGCGATTGATGTCCTGGTCGAAGGTCGGAAGAAGTAGAAGTTGAGACTCCCCAGACGAAGCCGCAATTCTCCGATCGTCAAGCGAGAGGCCTAATCCCGTGGACACCGACCCAGTATGAAGGACATCAACGGACGATATCTGGGAGTTCTCCAGAAGATCCTGCTCCTTGATCCGCTTCCTCATGGGCTCCCAGCCGTTCGATCCTCCATCCACCACAGTTCCAGCGCCTGGGGCGAGGCCCATAACACGACCGACTGTCAAAGCAGAACCCAGAAAGGAAGGGTTTTTAACACGGGATTGACCATAATGAAACCCTAGTAATCGGAAAGAGGAAATGTGAGTACCCGCGTGATGGGTAGGATCAGCTAAGGCGGCATGGCTGAAATCGACAGGAGCGGAGATTTGGCCATTGATCGGCACGAAATTCCTGAAATTTTGGGTCGATCCTTGGAATTACCGATGAGGAAGAAATAAAAGAAAGGAAAAGGAGGGTCACCTGAAGGGGATTCCCAGCTGCTGCTGCTGCTGCGGCGGCGCCGGAGGCTGCGGCTGTTGAAGGTGGTGGTGGGAGAAGAAGGCCATGAGCACGCCAAGCGATTGGGCAGGAAAAGGAAGACGACGAGGAGGAGAAAAATAGAGAGAGAAAGAAGAGAGAAAGAGGAAAGAAACGATTGTTGGGGGACGGGAATGAATGCGAATGACAAAGGATGTGCGGCGTTGGACAGCAAACAGGATTCGTTCGGGGTAATGTGTCAAGCTGCTAGCTCACTATCCGTTTCGGGCCGGCCCAATCGGCTTCAACAAAATAGATTGGCCTAAACGACGACCCAAAATAATTTATTTAAATTCAAAAATAAAAATCCCTCTCCCTCTCCCTTTTCTCTCGTGCAAAAGTTGAAATTCGTTAACTTAGCGGTATCTATCAATCTACTCCTAGACCATTATAAAAGAAGTAAATCACGATAGACCTTTGACCCTTGACACTAATAACTAACGCTCTCTCTCACAACTCCACACGGTGGTGCTCCAAATGATAAAATTGGATGGCAAATACTGATATGTAAAAGATGAATATGGATTCATCTCTATTAAAACATCCTCCTCTGTAATAAGTGTTAATGTAATCATAAATTGACTATGATTTATTTCTCTTTATACTAATTTTAAGAACAACTCCAAATGGTGGACTTTATCCATGCAGGAACATGCCTATTTTTTTCTTTCTTTTTTTTCATCTAAACTTCGAAGAGTCAAGCGTGGTCAGACGAGAATAATATTAGAACAGATGAATTCCTGGAAATCCTAATGTCTGATTTAGATAAACGGTAAGTTTGATGCAACAATAAAATTGTTACGGTATAATTTTATAATAGAAATTTAAATTGAAAAAATAATCTTTAGCCATCGTTCTCTTTTTAGTCGCATATAACGGAAATCTAAAACATTTAAGCTACGTTTGTTACGAGGTAATATAATCAACCTTGTAATGTAATCAAGTTTGTAATATAATATATGTGTATTACATTACTGTATTTGATTAGCGATTGGTGTATAATCTTTTATTACAAAAATAATTACATTCATTTGTTTGATATTCATATTTGTTATAAGGAATGTAATTCATATTATTATAAAATGACAAAAATACCCTTATAATTTCTTCTTAAGGTAATATAATTCTTAGTCACCGATAGTCGATTGCCGGCCGATCGCCGATCGCCGCCGCGACCGCGGCCGGTTGTCGATCGCGGCGATCGCTGATCGATCGTCGATCGCCAGTCGTCGGTCGGTTGCCGATCGTCGATCGATCGTCGGTCGCCGGCCATCAGTCGATCGCCGGCCAGTCGCCGATCGATTGTCGGCCGATCGTCGATCGGTCGTCGGTCGATCATCGATCGTCGGCCGATCCGGTCCGATCGTCTATTTGGCCGCTGCCGGTGCTATCGTCATCGAGCGAAAAGCAATGAGAAAATAAAAGAAGGATATATTTATCATGATAAATATTAAGTCCGTAATGTAATCAGATTACATAGTTTTTTCTTTATAATCGAGATTATAGATCTTGACTCTTATTTTGTAATACAGTCACATTATATTACATTTTTGAAATGTTACCAAACAAAGTAAATCATCTTGTAATGTAATCCTGATTACATTACAAGTTTAATTACTTCGTACCAGACCTAATCTATTAGAATGATCGATTTGATCTCATAAAATTTTCATCCACTATATGAATAAATTAAAAAAATACTAACAACGAACAATCCCGACCTCTATTTTAATAATATAGGAAGGTGTAGCAGCTTATTTTCCCTCCTCGCTTTCAAAATAGGCATTCAATTTATTCACCTAATTTCCTGAAACATAGAGACTTCAAGTACCAGAAACAGAAACAGAAACAGAAAGTGGTTCTAAGAAGAAGAGAAAAACGATGGGCAACATATTGTTTGCTGTCAGTTTTCCCAGGACTCGGACACCTCAGTGGTTACATGTTCGGAGGCCATGTTATAGACAAAACAAAAAGTTAAAATTAAAATTAACAATCCTGAAACCAAAAAACGAAAAGAAAAAAAAAATTGGCATGGAATCAAGCTTAAAAGAAAAAAAATTAGATGAGCTTCTTTTTATGAAAGAAACCTTTCAGATGCCACAACTGCAATGTAGAAGCAACGATACAAACGGCAAGGGACAAAATACTGAACGTCGCAACTCGAGCATTTGTTTTCTCACTCAGATCCCTCATGTTTGCTTCTCTGAAAGAATTTAAAAAAAAATATCATGATTTGGTGTGCAACAATAGAGAATTTATGAGTTCGAGGTGCAGAGTTTACCTCTTTCTGAGATACAACAAATTTTCATGAATCACCTCTACGGCTTCCTCTAGCTTCCTCAGCTCAAGCTCAACGCCCTGGGGAAAATAAGCGAAACTATTCAAAATGAAGTTTTACTTCAGGATAGGACATAGTGCAGTTTATCAGTTAATTCAGACCTCAATTTTTTCTATTCTAGCAATGTTTCCCCAGTCCTTTGCAGCAATGCCGATTTTCCAGTTGATGCTGACGCTTGTTCCAGTGCTGCCACTGTGATGAGGATCAAGCCAGAAACATGCTGGATAGTTACCCGGGTCATCAGCAGTGAACCCAAAGTGGCCTGCTGTGACATTTTCCTTGAGATGAAGTGTATCTCCATTCGGCGAAGTCACCTGAACATGAAAAGGCAAATCTGTTGATATCGGCGATTATCTGATTTGCAACTAAATGAGGCTTCAAATGTTCATATGCTAGAATGAAGTCCACAACATTTGCACTGTACCGAAGCTATAGACAGTATGCTAGCTGAATTGATATGTCCTTTTTTTTATTTTTCATCAATCCCACTGGAGACCAACACTTGGAAAATCTTTCAGTTTCGTTGATCAATTCAAGTTTTGTTCAGTTTCTATTAATCTGTGAAGGCTTGCCCAATGAGCAACTGCAAACAAGTCTTTCCATGAGTAACTGAAGGCTGAATTATAAGAATTACACGGCAATGGTACTAATAGAACTTGTAGGGAAATACCACCATTGAAGCCCATATTCAATTTACTGATCAGTAGCCAATGAACCAAAAGTAAGAAATAGTTACAGATGGATAACTATCAAACATAGCTATTTGGAAGTAATGTAGGACAACTAGAAAATTGGATAATCGTTGCGAGCAACAAAACAACTAGAAAGAAGTTAACAATATCTGTTGCTGCTTGCTGAGCCATCCAAGAACCAGTTTCATGTCAGGAAGTGTAATAAATTTGCGCTTCCTTATTTCTCTGATTAAGAAAGAACAATGCAGATACGTGAAATACAGTGTTCCTTCCGTGAAAAACAATGTCCTAATCAGAAATTTCAACCTCCGAATCACCTGCTCTAATTCTTATCAGATATTACAGAAATTTCTCTCACAATCACCGGCTGAGATAGTTGGACTCTTCATCTATCCTCTATGTACTCGCATCCAACATTGACACTTCAACACCAACACTCAGTTCGATTGCAAAAATGCACACCAAAATTAAGTTTTTATTTCCTAAGCAATCAGTCATTGTATTAATAATATAATGAGGTACAGAATGAAATCCAGGTTGTGTAGGTATTTAATCGAGTTCCATAATCACGCACTCATTAGCTTCTATATGTGTCATCAAACTGTGAGAAACATAAATGTAATCTCCACCTGTTGATCGCACAAAGTAAATCCTATGCCGTCCTGTCTCGCTATGAGCGAATAATTCGCGTTTCATCCTAATACCCTAACAACACCCCGAGCACACGGATGTTTCAGAGAATGCCAGCGAGTCAGAGTAAAGGATCAAGACTGAGCGATGACCAAATTGGTTACGAGTTTAGAGGCGTCAAAATCAAAGATTTCCCACAAAAAAAAGGGGCGACGATCAAAAGGGGGCCGAGAGTGAAGCACCTTGACGGTGACGGAGGGCGCCATCTGCGGATCGCCCTCGTGGACGATGGCATAGTCCGCCATGGCGACGACGCCGACGTGGATCTCCTCCGACACGCACTTCATCGCATAAGGCGGCAGGCTCAACCACAGCGCTGCGGCGGATTGCGACCAGGCGATTAGGATCAAGGCGGAGCACAGCAGAATCGCGTCGGTCGGCAGAGTCACCTCGCCTCTCGTCCCCATCTCTCTCTCGCGCGCTCTCCTCGCCAACCATATTTGTTTCGACCGCATGCTCCTTTATCTGTGTACGCCGGCTCCGGAAACGATAATTGGGCCGACCTGACCTCCCACATCGTTAAATGGGCCGAAAATGGGTTCATTTTCCATAGTGTTTATTGGGCTACTTTTTCATTTTTCATATGTTTGGTGATATTTTGCCTAGTGTTAATTACTTAATAATTAATTAATTAAATGCTAGAATAATACATTTTGTCATGACACGCACAACTTTATGTTATATTTAGTATTTACACAATGTGTATTAGTCTATCAATTCATTGGACGCTAGAATAATCTTATAGCTTCTTCGATGACACATGTTACTTTAAACTATGTCATTACCCACTAATTATTTAACATGGACATTGCTTAATTATCTTTGTTGTTCTTGGACAAAAAGGAGGCATCACAAAGATAGAAGAGAGATTATAGGATTGAGGTTGATTGTTGATGGACTAAGTAATTCGGCGATTTATCAACGCGTGAAATTTAGAAATTTCTAAACAACGTTTCATACTTTCATATTTACTAAATAACACACTTAATTCTTTTTTTATCTCTCCCGCTAAAAAAATCTGTACAATTGTGGTGTTGGAATTACCAACACCACAGTGGTGGTGCAATTCTAGTACCACTGTGGTGCTGAAATTTGAATTCCCAGCACCACAGTGGTGGTGCAATTCCAACATCACCACAGTGGTACTGGAATTTATAATTCTAGAACCACAGTGGTGTTGAAAGTTGCAATTTCAATACCACAGTGATGTTGGAATTTAAATTTTCAACACCACAGTGTATTTCAATCTCAGCACCATTGTGGTGTTGAGATTTGAATTTTCAGCACTATAGTGGTGGTACAATCCCAGCACCACCACCGTAGTGTTGAAATTTACAATTCCAACATCACGATGGTGGTCGATGCAATACAATCTGGTAGTCTTCGAATTTCAAAGACCACGCTCGAATTTCAATCGCTATTTGATAAATATGAAAGTATGAGGTGTTGTTTGGGCAATTTTAAATTTCACGTGTGTTGTTTGATAAATTACCGTAAGTAATTTGGTAAAATCTAAGGTAACATTTGGTTGGTAGAAAATTTTCCATTTTCTATTTTTATTTTCTGAAAAAAATGAGAAAATAACGTTTGGTTTGTGTTTTTCATTTTCATTTTCTGAGAAAGAATTTTTTGAAAAATTAGAAAACAAAAAAAAATTGTTTTCTGTTTTCCAAAAAATAGAAAATGAAAAAACTACCAAACAGCCACTAAACGATTCTAAGATTAATGACTCGTTAACCTTGTCAATCTACATTAATGTTATCATTATTATGGTCTATTAACTCTTATAAAAATGTTTAGAGAGATTTAATTTTATCATTGTCGCTTAAAATTAAAAAATCAGATTAATTATGCACTAAAAAAGTTGTATAAATTGCTTCACGATCCATGCATGGAGTTTTTATTTATTTGGATGGATATTTAAAATCGTAAGAAAGCGCAACTCACATGGTTTTTTTTTCTCGATTAGTTTAAATTTTTTTTTAATCATGTATCCATATCTCACTTATTCTACGCAAGATATTATTTATCTATTAGAACTATCTCATTTTCTTCTAATCTTATCCAAATTAGTTTAAAATTTTTATAGTGCCAAATTAGTATGATTTATTCTAATATAATAGTGCTAAACTAATTTATTATAACAATTTAAAACTGGTTACAATTAGAATAATTATATTATCTGTATAGTTTAGATCTAATTATGTTAAACGTATTGATTTAAATAATATTTAATGTATCCCATGCTGATTAATTAATATAGTTAACTTATATTTAAGAATAAATGGGGTAGTTATTTTTGCTTGTGAAAGGGTTAAAAGGAAAATATGATAAATTATATATGTATTTATGGCAAAAAAAAAACTATATTTATATCTCCATTATTGTTTTGAAGAAATAGGATGGTGGGGGTAAGTGGAGTGGACCCCGCACGCGGGGCCCGGCTCGTTGTGGCAGCGTCGAGAATAGGGAGTGCGAGGTCAACACGACCGCAAGGCTTTCCCTGGACTCACGCTCCAGGTCACTCCTCCATCCAACATTAATCTTCTCGCTGCGCATCCCAAAGAACCATCAGAATTTGAGAGCTTTCTGCAAGTCGCATCGAGATTCATAAGGCGCTAGATCAAGCCGCGGAGAATGTTTTCAGAAGGACGGTAAAAAAAAAAATTCGGGACAAGACAAAGCAATCCTCGCGGGGCGCGTTGTTTCATTTTGCGGAAGCGACAAAAAATTGAAACTTTGGACGAGGAGAGGAAGGGGCGGCAGTCTGCGGAATTGTTTGTGGATCAGCACGGACGGAGGAGACGGGAAGAGATGGGAAAAGATCTGTCTGCATTTGTCTGCGAGTACCTGGCATTGTGCGAGCGGGGGATTACACGTTAGCATGAGAAAAGGTACTCTTTTTTTTTGGAGTTGTTTTGGTTCAGGGGGCAAGCCGCTTGTTCCTCCTCCTGGCATCGAACCCTGCGGATCGGGGAGTGCGATGATGCCGATTGGAAGGTAGTGGAAAGGAACGAGTTTTTTTTCTTCGTGTCTGCGATCTCTTGTTCGGTGGTTTGTCGGAAAGTGGAATGAGGCGGGTGACGAGGACGGGCTCGCCGGAGGTAGTGAAGGTGAGCGAAGACTCACCGGAGTCCAGCTTCCGCGAGCTCGATGATGTGTTCTTGCAGGTACTCGATCGAACTTTACTTGTTGGTTTCTTTATTCTATTTTATTTATAAAAATAGTCTCTTTCCACCGAGAGAAAGTGACCTAAGGAGTATTAGCCAGGTTTTTTTTTAATAGTGAATTTGTATCCTCTTCATCTAAAGTCAGCATGCTTTATCGCGATATTGGTTTTTCGATCATCTCTTACTCAGATTCTCTGTCGTCGTTGCTGTCATAGCAGACCTCATGCCTTTCTTTATAAAGCCAGTGATCTGCTTAAATTCTGTTTTTCCCCATACAGACTCAAACAAGAATATGGCTCGGAGAAGTTCTGCAATTTAGAATCGACGAGGAGATGCCTATTGCCGACTTGCTTTCGGATGGGGAGTTGCTGTATGTTTAGCCTATCTTATTCATGTTAACTGTATGTGTAATTTGTCTATATTCTTTTTCCCCTTCCCTTTCATGTCTCGATCTTTTTGTTTGTTTTAATGCAATACAGCTTCCAGGTCTCCAAAGTTGTTTGGAAGAGGCTCTTGAAGAATCATGCCGAGCTAAGAAACTCGAAATTATTTATATATGAACACACATCATTTGCTAGGAGGAATAGCCGATATATGCCATATCCCAAAGTCGATTCCTTTTTGAAGGTGCTTCACATTGTCTGTGATGCAGTCTTTAACATTCGGTGGTAGATCATTGATTCTCTTTTATAGATGTGCCTATTATTTTCTCATACCAAATGCAATCCTGAAGAATACTTTTGTCTGATTTCAACTGAGTAATGTTGATTCTAACACTTAATACAGATTCATTTATGGAAAGAAGTGATTCACTCAAGGCCTACTATGTCAATATTATGACGTAAAGTTTCTACTTTAAGATTGGGCAACATGATTAGTCTCATACTCCTATTCCAAAAGTTTTGCAATACAGCGATGACCTCATGTGGATTTGCAGAAACCTTTTGGACTTGCATTTGAAGTACTACTATGTCTATTTAATATGGCAATCAGATTTGAACGATATAAACTTCAATGTTCATATGATATCTGCAAGTCGTCGAAACAATAAATCATAACCTTTTCTTTACAAGTTGAATTTTCATGTAGTTGCAAGTTTTGTTTATCATATTTGCTTATAAGTAAACTCCCTCTTTTTATTAGATGAACATCCGAGTTCACTCGCTTCATTGAAGTTCATTCTTATGTCATTAAATTTGGAAGGTAAACATCGGATATCTCCTTGCATGCCTTCCTGATTCAACATCCTGTTTCTACACAGTTTGTGCAATGTTAATGACAAGTGATAATATTCTTATAATTTTATCTGGTAAGCTATGATTCATCTCTCGCCTATATCAATTATCTTTTTGGCTTTTTCCCCGCATATAGAAGACTCATAGGACTGTGTAATTTTGCTTCTTTGCCATCCATGGGAAACCTTTGCTTCTATTCAGTTTTCTTTTACATATCATATTTGGCTATCCATCAATCTCTTACATATGTATTTTCACCCACGGATACTCCATCCATTCAAATGGGAAGCATTCGTGCTAAGCATTTTTGTCTGAAATGCAGCCATCGACCTTTCCCAGTTAGCCATTTTCTTTTGAAGGAGCTGAGTAGAATCAAACTTGCTTGCAGTTTCATAAGTTTTTGGAATTCTAATGTAGTAAAGATTTTTGTGACAGATCTGCCAAATCCTTGGGTTAACTGGAATTGATTTGTTCTCACCATCTGATGTCGTCGAGAAAAGGGACATTCGCAGAGTGTGTATGTGTGTTCGTTCTTTCTCAAAGAAAGCGCGATCAAAAGGATTACACGTAAGTATTTCAGTAGCAGATATTCAGTAGGTTTTGCCATTTAGCATGACAATCTTGCAATAAGAAAAAGATCGAACAGAGACTCCTTAGCAATATTTTCTTTTTCATGATTTCTATAGGTTCCAGATTTTGACATAGTCACCTACACAATAGCCATGCCAACTGATCTAGTTGGTGGTATCTGCAGAAGTCTGGAGCAGTCAAGATGCAGCTCGTCAAGCTCAGGTAGCTACAGCATGGATTTTAGAAGGTTATACAGAAAGGCAAGCTCCTAGAGACATCGCTATTGGAATAAACCGTACCTACGTCATGTTCTTCTTTACTAAATATAAAATCTGAGAGAAGATTGCTGATATAATTAGATTTTTCTTTTTGCAGAAAGGTTATGAGTATGGTTATGAGTCTGATGAAGCAGAAAGCAGTTATAATGAGTTAAAATTTGAAAGTCCCTCCTCGCAGGCTTCATTTCCTGCTGCATGCATGCTTGATCTAGAACCAGAAGATTATCCCCAAAGGTCAGTTGAGGAAGAGTTATTTAAACTGCATGGCTACTTTGAACTGGAAGATCAAACACACAATGAAGATAGTCACAAGAACAATCAACACGAGAAAAACATATTACTTGAATCCACTGATTCCGCGTTCGGAGGGGTTATACAAAGTGATAACAGGGACATACTGAATTCTGTTATCGACTGTTGCAAGAGTAGTTTCTTATCTCATGAAAATTCTTCACAGGAAGTACAGGCTCGATTGGAAGATCAATACCAAACTTTAAATGTTTTGATCCCCAAAACTTGCTTAACGGAACTGTCAACCTTCAATTCTCTTGTAGATACTGTTCCTGCAAAGGGACATATTAAGGAGACATTTGCAGGTATGGCTGTTGAAAAACTTAGCAGCATAATTGAGAAACATGATGATATGGCATATGAAAGGTGGTTTCAACACGAAGACCATCAGAATGGCATTCCTATATGTATTCTTCAATTCGATGTTGATTCAAAGACCAGCTGTTGCAGTTCTGCTGATGGATGCACATCGTCAGAAGGTTCTATTGTGGATGAGAGTATTCCAAGTTCTTCGTGTGCAACCTCCTATCAAACAAGGAGTGATATTGCAGGGATAAATTGTGTTAGCAACCACAATATTTACTGTGGAAATGTGCATGGCAGTTTAGAAACAGGAGAAGGTGAAGGGACTAGCGACTCTAAAGTTGTCTGTGATCATTGCTCAAGAGATCTAGTTGGTATGGAGTTTTTGGGCATCTATCATGCTAATGAAGTGGCATCGGACTGGAGCTACATCTCTGGAAGCCATCCTGCTTCTGAATCTGCTGATCATACCAATAATTTCCTTCCCTGCGCTCCTAGAGAATCTGGTGATGACTGTTTCTGTGACTGGACAAACTTATCATGCTCTAAAACTGGAATTCTGCCCGAACTGAAAGGTGATATGTCTGCTGAGGAAAACTTGGAGATTGAAGATGGAGTTCATTTCATTAAGGATGTTGGCACAGTAACGAACCACACAGATCCAGATGATACAAAAGAAAGTGAAAAGGTGAGCATACGGGTTCTATGCAAATCATTTTGTCGCTTAGTTCACCTTGACCATTAGTGGATACTAAACCATGAAGTCTGCAAGTGTCCCTTCTCTAACATTTCGAACTCTAAATTATTAGTCACCCAACCAAACTTTTTCTGTTTGTAGAATCACCGAATACTGCTTGACAAAAACCATTGTTTTCTACTCTAAATAGATCATGGAAGGCCACAAAAAGAATTTAGTGGCAACTTCGACGACAAGTGAGGCTAGGGTGGAGAACACAGGGAAAAGGGTACTGAAATCCCTCGCGAGTAGTGTTACATTGATTGGTGCACTGCTTGTTTTACTTCATCTGAGGTACGAACAAATTTTCTTCTTTTTTTTTTCAAGAAAATATTGTGGTGCAAAATGCTTTTACGACTTTGCCATGGCATTTTCTGTACATTATCTTGTTTTGGTGCAGGAGAAAGAGGGATCGAGAGAGAAGTAGCCGCACTGTGTTGCCTCTGCCAGCTCAAGAACTATATCAAGAAGTATACACAAACAAGAAAGTGGAGATGAACAACCATGGCAAAAGATACCCTGGGGAGAGGCTTAAGCTTTAAGGGCAGAATAGAATTGGACACTATTTTTTTTTTCTTCCACATTTTACACTTGTATGCAAATTACATGGAGAAAGTACTAAATGTAGAAGCTTAGAAGAAAATTCCATGCAGCAAAAGCTCCATCAAAGTCTACAAGCTTGCTGTGGAAGGGTCTTGTCTATTGTTCCTAAAATCTCTGAATATATCTGATGTTTAAGATTAGACAATCTGAATAAATTATAGCATCGGATGTTCATGATGCTTTGAAAGCTGATGTTTAAAAATCTACTTTTGTAGGAACTATTCTGAGCCTTCCTTTCTCTGCTCAAAATCATTAACATCGTGAATTTCAATGGAACATCTTTTTTTTTTTTGTTTGGTCTTGCTGTGTGAAAGTATTTTTATTAAATTATTCCCCTTATTTTTAATAGTTTTTCTTTAGCCCATTACTGATCATCCTAATATTGTTCTCCATCTTATTTCTTTAAGAAGAGGTCATTATTGTCCCAACCAGAGGATCAAATGATTAACGGTAAAATTGTCTCAAGAATAAGAGTCAATCTTTCAAAGTTGAAAAGTTTTACGAGGTGTATAAAATGTTTGGTTAATAAATCTAAAAATTAAGAAAATAAAATCAATTTTAATTATTTAGAAATGAATAAAATTCAAAGAAAGGGATGAATTTAAAAAAAAATTCCATTGACTCTCTTTATTTGCTGCTCCGCCATCGTCATCTTCTCTCTCGTCGCCACTGTCGCTAGCTATCGATGTCGCTCGTTGTCGCCCATCGACCCCTATCATCGATGCTCACCGATCGTTATCGTCGTCACCCGCCTTTGATCGTCATTGTCGTCGGCCGCCTTCGATCGCCATCATCACTCGCTCGTCGTCACCCTGTGACGGCGACGGTGCCACCGTCGACATCGTCACCATCGCTCGTGATGCCACCCATCGCCGTCGCTGTCGTCGGTGCCGCCCACCACCCATCGCCCACGACCCTTGTCTCGCAGCCACCACCGCATGCCGCTATCGTTGCCACCACCACCATCACCGCTAGCCAAACAATAGTATTGACAATCATACCTGATCTCAGCTTATAAACTAAACAATAATATTGAAATGATTAAATCCATTTTCATTCTAGTCTATTATTAAGCTCATTTTCATTCCTCTTTCCGCACTCAAATTAAATGCGACTTAATTTTTGATTGGATAAAAATGTTCGATTTATCTTTCTTTATCTAGCTATAGAACCGAGGAGATGACTGCATTATATTTTCCAAAAAAATAATTATTTTGTCCTTTTTTTTTACAAATATTGGAATCGTCAACTTAGCGATCCCCATCGACTTGTCTCACGACCATTATGAGAGGGGTAAATTACGAAGTCCTATGGATATTGACGTGGTGATCAAGATATGTGAGAATAATTTAAATTCAAAAAAAAAATTTAGATCTCCTTCGAAATAGACTCGTGTCATTTTTAAAGCATCGACGTATCTTCACCATCAAATCATCCGGACTTTTTTTTTATGTGTTTTTCTAAAGCACATTTTGGTGGCTGATGTGTACCCGTGGTTTTGAACCCCGGATCCCGCTGGGCAGAGGAATATGCTCGTCCATGGGTCACATGAGACGGACCCCACAAACTGAGTTGTGCCACGTGGCGCATCACGTGACGGTTACCTCTCTGGCTGCCTGTGAATGTGAAGACGTGCACGTAGTGCCTGTGCCAGAACGTTACGGCTTCCGATCCAAACCCAGAACTCTGCACGATTTCCATTGGTTTACCAAGGTTGGTAAGAATGTAGGGAATTTGGTTAGGTGCCTGTACACGTAGCACTTGTCCGGAAAGCGTGCCAAGCAAGCGAGAGGCTACCGCTTTCTGGGTCCAAACGCGCCATAAGACATGGGAACCACCAAACGTTCTCTCCCCAACTCGATATCGAGCGAAAGCACCTCCTCGCCGTAGACCTCGCGCTCTCCGTCGCCGTCTTCGCAGCCTCGCTTTTCGCTTCTCCTGCCGCCCGCATTTCAGGTACCGTCGTTCTAGTTCCTCGCCCTCCTATCCTGATCTCGCCTGCCTTTTCGCGCTCCGCGTCGGCGCCTAGCGATTTGTAGGGCTTCGGGCTTAGTCCATGCGTAGTCCTCTTACGGGCTCAGAAATGGTATCCTGCTCGAGCAATTGCGCGAAGTTATCTTCTCTATTAGTCTTTTAGGAGAGGAAAGATTCCGGCTTTTTGCAGTCGTTTGTGGCTCTAGGTCGAACATTGCGTGCTCCTGTTAATTCCGATCTTGCTCTTTGATCGAACAAACCTGGGAATCTGGAAATTCATTTATTTCCTTGGTTGACTTGGAAACCATGTTTTTTTGTTGATAAATTACATTTATCTTCATAGTCTACTAGTCAGCTGTATAAAATAGTCAAGGATATTTAGTAGAATACCGTAAGAAATGTAGCTCACTTTCCTGTTTCTCCAAGCAATGGAATTGTGGTTTAAATTCTATTGTTATCACGGGGTCGAATTAGTTTTATATTCATGCATCCTCCAGTCGTTTCGTGTTGGGCACTCCATTTGTCTAAAGTTCACGCCTTTCTTACTTTCCTGATTTTTTTTGTCGGTCCTACATATTATCCTCATGATCCTATTGAATGTCTTAAAATTTAATGCTCGTCGTTTCACCAGGAGATGGTATCTTCACAGAGAATTCTGAATTCTGCAGGCGTTCTCTTTTGCATTCCTTGTAAATTAGTATGTGAATTCTCTGATGCTCAGTGCTGAATGCTGTTGTGTGGCTGACTACTTTGTCCACGAATTTTTTTATTGTTTTTCACCTAGCAGTAATTTTTTTTTGCACGAGTAACAAGTTTATCATAATCCTGCTCGTGGCCTTGCCATCATTTATATCTGGACCTTCCCATCTAGGTGCTTTATTACATAATAATGCAACTGTCTCTGGTCAGGTTTAAATATATTATGATCACTTGTTTTTATTTGGGAATTAGAAATGACATGCAAAGATCTAACCTTTTTTTAATCAAAATTTCTGTTGTCCACATGACTATTCCTGCAAGTTTTCTTCAATCCACCAACTATTTAAAAATCTTCTGCTTCTGCTAGAAAACTGTATAAACATAATTGTCTATGTCATCCATTATAATTGCTGTTTTAGCAGTAGAATTACTGAGATTCCATGTAGAGTTGTATGGATAATAATATCAGTACATGGATCTGATTTGTCAAGTAGGTCAGACGTGTAACTTTTAGGTACTGTTATTGGAATAAGTTGCTTTAAAGTTTTCCTAATTGAACAATTAATCTTATCAGGGCTATTTTAGAAAACTGCTGAATGATTTTGCTTTGGCAATTGGGAAGTATCTTCATCCATTTTCTTAGTTTTACATGTATATATAAGATTTTTCATGAACATAGGGACTTCTAAAAGATTTTTAATTTTGTTATAAGATGAATTTTGAAGATTGTTCCATTATGACATGTATTGTAGGTGCACTTTCCATTTCGGAACCCCAATTACTTGTTGCATATAACAATTCTAATATTGCTGTGAGCTCTATAATTGATATCATTACAGTTTCAGATATGAATATCTCTTTGCGTGTGATAATATCTGAAAACTTGTAATAGTTTGTGGTTTTTGAATATTTCATACCTGCAAGTTATCTGAGAATTTCATTCAGGTTATTCAGAAAATCATGCATTAAAAGATTGCACATTTCCACATGATTCATTGACTTCTAATCGCAGTCATCAGAATTAGATCATAAATCAAACCGAAAAAACTCCGGATCACTGATTAATTGGTCGAACTAGTGGGTCAATTGGTTAAATTATATATCAAACCCAAAACTGACTTGGTCAAGTTAAGTGGCAAAAGGAAACAAGGAAATTAAAAACTAATTAAATATGCATACACTTAATTTCTAGAATTTAAAATAAATATCAATAAAAAAATTTTTAAGCACCTAATAAAAGTTGTAACTTTTAACTTTTATTAAGATATAATCATCGCACTACAAGTTATAAAGGAATGTATTAGGTTTTTGCTCGCATAAGAGATGGAGGAATGATCAACCATTGGATATGATTAGACGACCACTTTCTGTGCTTTTGCATCTGTTTTAGATGGAAGGTTGTGCAAGCTGTGCAAGAAGATCAGATGATAAACTTTTTGAGTGTTCACGTCTGTGTGCCATACGAATAACTGCAACGTTGACATTTCTCATTAAAGGAACAGTTGTGAGCAACAAACTGTGCCACTCTTGTTGTACAGTGTATCAGTAGAGTTGGACGGTTGCAGGGCTCTAGCTCTGGCTTTGTGCAATGAGAAACAACAATGCATGGGCTGCGATGTTGTGCAAAGATGGGTACACAACGAGAGAGAGGATTGGGAGGAAACTGAGTTAGAGACTAGATGAGGTTATTATATTATTTTTTAATTACTAGATGATATGGTTAACTTGTCAAAGGATACTTTTATCCATTAGTAATTAAGTTGACGAGAGAGTATTGTGAGATTTTTATGGTTGATGACAAAGCTTTAGTTTGATAAAAATTGGCCAGTCCAACTAAGCAACCGGACAGAGACATGTTTTTTTTTCCAGTTGGACATGCTGGCCGGCCTGGTTTCAAAATCTATGCTTCTAACTCTATATTCCATGAGTATGCTACACTGAAGACAATTACTCTAGGATTTAATAGATAGACTTTGTATGTTAAAATGCGTCATTAATATTAAAACACAAGTAAAAAAAAATCTTCTAAATTATACATGAAATTATACTGTTTCATCGAAAGTACATTGGCTTCTTTGTTAGGAAGTTGTATACACACATTGGTATGTTTCCCTTATATTTTATTCATCATTTTTTAGTATCAGTTACTTGAAATATATGGTTCCGGAATTTTTTTATGGCTTTATCTACCATTTTATTTATCATGTTTTTAATGATATTTTTGCACATAAACTTCTGAAAGAGTTATAGTTTGTGTCTCTTATTTACATGTTTTTCTTTTTTAAGGTTGATTATGTTTTAAGCTAGTGATCACTTATTTTTATTGAAAACATGCTCAACTTTTCTGAATGATTTGAATGCTTCCTCACTGGTTCATCTGGAAGTCCAATAAGTTTCATAACAAAAAAGAACTTTGCATCTCAGATAAGCCTACTCTTAAGAGAAAGTTTGATGTACCACCACCATCACCATCATCAGTGTTGTCACTGTAGCAAGGACACCATCAACCCATATTAGTCTTAACTATTTGGTATTACTTGGGATCAGCTAGATGCATACTATTCTCTAGTGAACTCAACTGAAGGAAACACTGCTAGTATTTTTTTTAGTGACGTATCACATTAGCAAGAGTTTTTTGTCCTCTATTTCTTGCATCTTTAACTTGTCCAACTGTAGAATTTATTGATTGTACTTAAGTATGCCTGTGCAATCTTAATCTACTTCCGTTACATTTATACTCTAATGGAGCTAATGTTTTAACAGTTTATATTCGTGTGTGGTGTGTGTGCGTGCTTGTGTATACATAGATATATTTTCTACCTATCCCACACAATCATCTTAGTATTAAGTCTCCAAGTGTTAGGTTTGTTGGATCGAGAAGCGTCGCTAGAGGGGGGGTGAATAGCGATCGTAAATCTTTTCTTTTTCGTTCGTTCGATACACAAAGTAAGCACAGCGGAAAATAAATGAACACGTTTATTTTACTTGGTTCACAACCCAGCGGTTGCTACTCCAAGGCCCTATCGGTCCTAGACCGCATACGGAGGGCAAAACACTATAACGTCTCCTCCTCGTTGGAGGTAGGAGACAACGATCACAAAACCGAATATACGAGGATGAGGCAACAAGCCTACCTCACCTCGTTATGAAGAAAGACAAAGAATACAATATCAAAAATATTACTTGATTCTACTGCCGACGAAGAAGATTGAAACTTGACGTCGCGTCGGTGTTATGACGATGTTGGAGCGTTGGCGTTGTAGGAGCACTCGATGAATAAACTTGATGTGATTTGGAGATGGAATCCTCCCCTCCTTTTATAGACTTTGGCCTCTGAATTTGTCTCCTCTTATTTCTGAACGGATCATGAAGTTGTCCAAATTTTATCGCGAAGTGGCCGCGTCAAACGTTATCCGTTTTGACCTAGCGCAAAGTCGAATCGTCGCCATCACGATCGATGCCTCCCATCTCGGTGATGGGCATCACGATCGCTCCATTTTTCAAAGAATGACCGGTCACCGCTACTTCGCAATAAGAGGTTAGCTCGGAAAATGATAAATACGACGGTTTTAACCGTCCGATCTCGACCTAGACCTTCCACAGAAGTCTTAGTCGGATCGCCGCCTCCGTCCCCCGTAAAGAGGACACGACCTTACAATCTCTCACTCACACGAGCTTACCTCGATAGTAGCTCTCGCTTCCGGCCTTCCACTCGATTCCTTCGGCTCCCTCCGAAGTCACTCGAGTGTCGCCCGACCATCGCGGCTTCCTCCGGGTGTCGCTAGCCTTCACCCGGCTTTAACACTTTTCTCACATTTGATTTAGCTCATTGAGATAACAATGTAGACTTAACTTTGTGTCTTTCGCATAATCAAAACACAGGTTCGATTATCTAGTGCCCCCGCACTAACAATCTCCCTGATCTATGGCAAACCAACACAAAGTTAAGGAAAATTAAAGCATAAAACAAGTATAGTAAATGATGAATGTCATTTTCAAAACTCCCCCTTAACCAAAACTCCCTTAACCCTAGGTGAGTTTTGAATAATTAAAATTAAATAAATTAAATTTTGTGTTACTCCCCTTAACTTTCGCTCTTCTTCCTCTTTTCCATAAATCAAAACAAATGTTGGGGTTTTATGTAAAATCAAGTTTGGTATATAAAATAGGGGCTTAAAAACAATATGGTATATGTATGCATCAAGATAAATCAACTATAAGTCCAAGCACGCGTCAGCCCAAAGAAATTAGATAGATTGGTTCGAGGTGTGTCCTCTGCACTAATAATCTAAATGTTTATAATATAACCCTTAAGGTTAGTTTGCTCTCCCCCTTAGTCAAATATATGAAGTATAAGAGATGTAGGGGGTGCTAAACTTTGGTCTAAGAGTTGTTAAATACAATAGTTGAGAAAATAAGTAGTATTTTGAAGAGGTTATATTTCAATTATCCTTAACATCTCACCCATTCTATGTGTCTCAGAATTTGTTCACCTTATATGTTTTGTGAGATGATTTTAAATTGATTAAAGATAGTCAACCTTGTGTTAGATTCAGATTTAACCTTTAGATCGTTAAGTAACTTTTCGAGCGGCTTCGTGTCGTGGCGAGGCACAGGGGCCTTCTTTGATCGGAACAACGACCACTTCCTTAGACAAAGCCAAATTCAAGAAAATATCACTTAAGTCACTTAGGGTTACTTCCTGGTATAACTAGTTTAGGATACGGCTAGGTAGCTTCAGCTAGTTCCACTGTCGAGTGCACCAAGCTAGATACGCCTTATCTGAATACACGAGACTTTGTTTCCCTAACGCATCATCATCTCGCCGCGTCCCCGATACTATGTTGTCAAGAGTTGACTAACTATTTTTCCTATCTAACCATTCTAAAAATTAAAGAAAAATATTCAATGATTTTGCTCGATACTGGGTATACTATTTTAGTGTTAGCTCCCACGGACCATCATTGAACCAATACGGTCTATTCAAATAATGAACTTGATCCTGAGGAATCCAATACTTATTAGTCCTTATATGTGAGTTCAATAAAACCTTTGGGACCCATGCTTGGACTCTTTGATGACTACGATTTACGATAGACATATAAGACCTATTCGTAGTCTTTAACTTAAATCCGAGTCCGGCTTTGTTGTACACGGCTCTTTGGGTTCCAAGTAGTCGATTAAGGTTCTTAGATCCCAATGTGAACCTTTCCAACCTACCCTCAACCTCTTGAACTCGGTCTTTCAAAAGAGAATTCTCCTCCTCAAGTTTTTTAATTTGGGTTGAGTTTCCCTCTTGAACTTGACTAGTTGAAGAGGTTAGAGTAGCCTCTTGCTTGAGGGTTTCAACTTCCTCAAGTAATTACTCAACCCTAGACTCGGGCTTAGTCAATTTCCTAGTAAGCATTTTAATTGTACTGTAAAGTGTACTAATTAAGGAGCGATTAACCTTGACTTTCCCTTTTGGTCCGGCTTTGAGTTTTCTCTCGAAATAATCTTCGGGGTCGGAGTCGGAGTTGTAGTTGGACTCGGCTTCGGATTCTGACTCGGACTCCTCCGTTCTTGCCATGTAAGCTATGTCTTCTTTGTTGTCCCAAGTTGCATGGAAGACTTTCCTTGCTCCCTTTTTCTTTTGGTTCTCATTCTTCAATTTTCTTCTTTCTTGTCGAACTATTCTCCGCACAATGTTCACTATTATGGCCTCCTCTTCGGATTCGGATTCGTCTTTGGGTTCGAGTTCATCTACTTGCTCAGTAGGTGGCTTCCTTCTTTTGTCCCGCAGAGCAATACCTCTCGGCGGACCCGTGCTAGTTTGCTCGTGAAGTTGACTCGGAAAATAATTCGTCCTAACCTAAGCTTCGAAAGGTCCTTAGAGACCTTGTAGACATCGACCATGGATGCCCAAGGTAGTCCTAGGAAAGCATTTAAAGCGTACCTTATAAGGTCCCGGTTCTATGGCTTGCCGTCGAATGAAGACCGTTGGCGATATCTTGGATCCGCGCATGTAGTTGGGTGGCGGTCTCATGATCCTGCGCATCTTTAGATTATGCAGTTTATTTAAAAGTAAATCTCTTTTACATACCTTAGCATCGGCCGTCCCTTCGTGTAAATCAATCAATTTGTTCCGAGGTCTTTGGCGCTAATAATGAATGGTCCGATGCGGTTGAGTTCCTCCTTGACAAGCCGCATTGCAATATTTGGGTTGCTCTTGCATCGGCTTTGATTTGCCTCTTGGTTGCATTTGTCCACTTGTTGAAATCCAAGGCCTCTCCTTGATCATTGGTGGGTAGAGCGATTTGGATTATTATCCAAGTCTCGACTTGTGTTTTTAGAAAACACTCCATCCGACCTTTCCAATAACGGAAATCATTTCCGTTAAAGAACGGAGGTCGGGTGGTGCTATACCCTCAATGTGAGCCATTAAATATCTTGCAAAATACGAATAAAAACTAAAGAGAATTCCAAGACTTGGTCTTGGATTAGTAGTCTTGGAAATAATAGGAAATAAACAGAAATAAATAAGGAGAATAAGAAACTAACAAAAACTCAAACTTACGACCTTGATGTCACAGAAAGGGTACTAAAGCGTTGGATTTTGGGGTCGAAACCCTAGTAAGAAATGTAGATCTTTCGAGAGCTTCGATTTGCACGTAGATCCTTATGTGAGTCCACTTGCGAAAGTTATGGCCGCTTTTTATCGCCGGCTACTCCAAGAGAGAAACTTGCAAGCACACAACCAAAGAAACGACCAAGACTTCGCCTTGGATTAGTAGGGGAGGAAAAGGACAAAAAAAAAAATACGAATCGAAAAATACGAATAGAAAACCAAAACGGCTAGATTGGTGGTTTCACTAAATCTTAGCGCCCCGCTCGATACCAATTGTTGGATCGAGAAGCGCCGCTAGAGGGGGGTTGAATAGCGATCGTAAATCTTTTCTTTTTTCGCTCGCTCGATACGCAGAAAGTAAGCACAATGGAAAATAAATGAACACGCTTATTTTACTTGGTTCACAACCCACTGTTACTCCAAGGCCCTATCGTCCTAGACCGCAGACGGAGGGCAAAACACTATAACGCCTCCTCGCTGGAGGTAGGAGACAACGATCACAAATCAAATAAACGAGGATGAGGCAACAAGTCTACCTCACCTCGCATGAAGAAAGACAAAGAATACAATATCAAAAATATTACTTGATTCTCACGACGAAGAAGATTGAAACTGACGCCGTGATCGGCGTTATGACGATGTCGAGCGTTGGCCAGAGGAGCACTCGATGAATAAACTTGATGTGATTTGGAGATGGAATCCTCCTCCTTTTATAGACTTCGCCTCGAATTTGTCTCCTCTTATTTCGAACCGATCATGAAGTTGTCCAAATTTTATCGCTGGGGCCGTGGTCAAACGTTATCCGCTTGACCTAGCGCAAAGTCAATCGTCGCCATCACGATCGATGCCTCCCATCACCGACCGATGGGCATCACGATCGCTCCATTTTCCAATGACCGCCACCGGCTCCGCAATAAGAGGTTAGCTCGGAAAATGATAAATACGACGGTTTCTAATCGTCCGATCTCGACCTAGACCTTCCACAGGAAGTCTTAGTCGGATCGCCGCCTACGGTCATCCCCGTAAAGAGGACACGACCTTACAATCTCTCACTCACACGAGCTTACCTCGATAGTAGCTCTCGCTTCCGGCCTTCCACTCGATTCCTTCGGCTCCCTCCGAAGTCACTCGAGTGTTGCCCGACCACCGCGGCTTCCTCCGGGTGTCACTAGCCTTCAGCTCCAGCTTTAACACTTTTCTGCACACTTGATTTAGCTCGTGAGATAACAATGTAGACTTAACTTTGTGTCTTTGCCATAATCAAAACAAAGGTTCGATTATCTAGTGCCCTTGCACCAACAAGGTTGACACATGATAATTGAAATAGCCAAAATGGAATTTGGATGGATTCCACCGCTCACTTCTATTGTTGTGAATGGATCTGGTCTTTCTGGCCAGAAATGCCAATGAGATGATTGTTGTATTACAAATTTGATGCCAACAATATCAACATGAAACTGTGTTTGTTTCAAGTATTTGAGTTTAGATGCATGCATTATATTCCTCCATTGAACTCTACATTTAACATTTACCTAACAAATTTACTCCCGCGCAAAGTTTTTATTGATTGACATTTTTTTTTAAAAATCATTTTCTAAGAAATGGCAAGAAGAACCAAGAGCAACCGCAGAAACTTTTCTTGGAAGTTCAGGTCAGCTCCATATTTGTCACCTTCCTTTCACCGAGCTATACCAAAGAAAGGGGAATTGAAAACCACCTCTACTTCAGAAAAAAAGGATTGGAAGGGTGCTACCTGCCCAGTTTGCATAGAGTATCCACACAATGCTGTTCTCCTTCTTTGTTCATCTCATGACAAGGGCTGTCGCCCCTACATGTGTGCAACCAGCTACCGCTACTCCAACTGTCTCGAGCAGTTCAAGAAGGCACATGCTAAAACTACTGCTATGAATGCAAACTGGAGCTGGAAGAAATCTGAGGTGACTGAGCTAGCATGTCCCCTTTGTCGTGGACAGGTGAAGGGATGGACAGTGGTGGAACCTGCACGTGAATATCTCAACCAGAAGAGAAGAAGCTGCACTCAGGATGAGTGCTCCTTCAATGGAAATTACAAGGAACTCCGAAAGCATGTGCGCTCATCACACCCTCGTGCAAAGCCCCATGCTGTTGATCCAGTCCATGAACAGAAATGGAGAAATATGGAGAACCAAAGGGAGCATGCAGATGTGATCAGCACGATAAGGTCTTCAATGCCGAGATCAGTAATATTGGGGGACTATGTGATAGAAATGGGCGATACCGACTCAGATTCTGAATTTAGTGATGAATTCTTTAGTGCTGCAAATGGGAGGGCAAGCAATCCTCGGAGTATCTTTGGTGTCTTTCTTCGAGAGGCTGCCCGTCGGAGACTCAGAGAAGACAATAATGCTCGTGTTCCTAGCATTGTCAATCATGCTTCTGATGGTGTTGATAATGACGATGAAGTTGAAGGGAGTTCCTCAAGTGTAATTCAGTCTGAACGGCAGAATAACAGACATCGCCGCCGCCGCAGAGGCCAAAGGGGATCAGCACCCGCCACTTGATTGTTTAGATGAATAGGATCACATTTCCTTATGATTGTTGTGAGATAAGTAGGATCACATTTACTGCTGACTGTTCATAAATCCTAGTTATGCTCGAACTATTCTTTCGAATTATTGCTGACCAAAATGCTTCTTAGATATCGAAACATCAAAGATGTTCCTTCTGTCTATGCAACTATTTATTTGGATGTACACTCTAATCTCTCTGAAGCAAACTTGTTATCTGGTGAATGACTGTAGATGAACATGACAGCTTTTGTTTGGTTTTCTCTGGGTGTGAAGAAATATTTATTGGACAATTAACAAAGATCAGTCAGCCTGGTTTCAAAAGCTAATGTGCAGCGTACAATTAGGAAGGGCTCGAGTGAAGATTGTTTTATCTTAAATGTTGTCCAGATTGTTTTTTATTGATTTCTCGAGAATCTTTTATTGTTCAGAGCACATGGACAATGAGTTTGGTAATTTTTTTTTTTTTGATGGCCTTTCCTTGGAGAAGGATTGAATGAGGGTAGGGATGAGCTTCAACTGTAGTAGTACAAAGAGATTACGTTCGCCTTAGTGAGCACCATCGATTTTTCAATGATGATGAAATAAGATAAATTACGGTGGATTATGTTCTTTGATCCGTTGATTAGAAATGATGAAAGATTTTTGAATTTAGATGAGTAATTTTTATTTATTTATAGTAATATCTATGTTGTTCAAGTCAACGAACCATCGATAAGGATGAGCTTATGAAAAAATTGAATCCGCCATATTAACCGTCCTTTTTGAGTGTTTCTATCGATACGTACAAAGGAAGGATAGGAATGAATTTCATGAAGTACATGGAGTGGTTTGGTGATTTTACTCTCCCATTGTGGCATTAAAAGCTATTTTAAAAAATATCTGGATAACCTTTTTTTTTGGTCCAGTGGACAAAGACCAACAAAAAAAACCAAAAAAAAAGAAAAAAAGAGTGGAATGCAGAGTTTTGCAAGATAAACGGAATAAAAATATAATGTTAAAGTTTGATAGACACCAATGTTTTCTCTATTAGTTAGAGCATTCACATCCCATTTCATTATAATATTCTCTATTTCATTAAAAATTATAAAATCCATTGTCACATATTCATTATAAAAATATATCTTTTTCCTTCACATTCATTTTAACATTAATATCGGATCCCACGATCCACTCAATTATCTTAAAATTATATCATATTAAATAAATATATTTTAAAATATTAAACTGATTATTTTTAATAATAATTTTACTTTTAAAAAATAATTAACCATTTTATTTAATTTTTTATTTTAATTTTTAATAAATATAATTAAAAAAATATGAGATGAGTTAGCAGGGTGGCACGCGTTCAAGAGGAATTGAGAGGGGGTGTTATAACACCCCTCCACAATGATATTTAACACCAAAGGATATTATTATTACCAGCATTACAAATGCTCTTAGAAAAGTTATAATGTTAAATGAAAATTAGTGGGTTGCAGCCTTGCAGGAGCAGCTCGTTTGTTGAGCTTTCTCTTTCTCATGAAAATAACTGAAGATCTAACTTTGATGTAATCGCTATGAATAAATGTAGATGTTGCTTCAAGATTCTCGTCTTTTGCTGCAAAATTGACAAAAGAAAAACATAAATTGAATTAACAATTATACTATTCTATTATTATTATAAATCGTTGGTGATTATAAGAACTGCCCAGTAAATGTAAACCTAGTTTAGTAATATATTAAGGCTAGTAAAATCTCGATTAAATTGAAATGGCAGATTAAATCGATTTAATTCGAAAGTCCGATTTATTCAAACATTTATTTAAAAAAAAAAAAACTTTGATTATTTCAGTTTGGTTATACTACGCACTTTAAGATTCGTGCCACAACGATCGAGGAGCGTAGCCGAAGCCACGTGACATTTTGTGACGGAAGTTGTCGGCAGCGGTGGGTGTGAGTAATATGCATATGCTCTATAATGGCACCTATTTAGTTTGCACCCAGCAAGCACTCTGCTTCCGGTAGGTTTTTCAAATGGGCCCCGTCTTGCTCTGCATCTCACCGGTCTTGACGTTTCGCGTTCTCTTTGGGTTCGTTCCTGCCGCGATTTCTTCCTCCGCTTTCCCGGGCGCTCTCTCTCTCTCCCTCTCCCTCTCTCTCTCTCCATGGATCTCGCCGCTGCCATCGCCGTGCTCCTCTTCACAGCGGCGACGGTTCCGAGAACGTCGGGGTCCATCCACACCTACGAGTTAGAGCCATTCAAGGAAGTCGGCAACGCGCTCCTGCTTTCCGGCGGCAGTGAGGGAATTGCCGCGTCCGACATTGATGCTCGGGGTCCCTACCGGATCGGTGACGGTCGAGCTTACATCAGGTAAGCCCTTTTACACCTTCTGCTTTGTAACCTGTTTTTCTCGGTGTTGAATTGCATGAAGGGATTCGTCCACATCCACCATTTGGATCTTTTACGTCTTTTCCCTGGAATTTCTGATTGGATCTAAATCTAATTTGTTTAGCTCCTACTTTTGTTGATATTACATTTACATTATGCTCGATTACTGCTAAAAGAGGCCATTTGTGCGCCAAGTATGAATTCGTCGCGTAAAGTTGGAAACAACAGTGGATCTTATGTTATTTCTTCGGATGGTAGGCTTCCTTGATTTTTGGATCGAAAAGGGTAGCTGGGTTGCAAAATTTGAGCTTGACTAAATTTTACTTATCCATGCTCAATTAGTAGCGTTTTTTCCCCATCAGCTCGCTGATTGTCCAATGCTGAAAACTGGGAAAAGAACTCCCCGGCCCAAGAAAGGGTATCCTGCTATTGTGAGACACTCTTGGAACAAAAAAGTGATGCACTCATCTCAGATATCCCTTGTTGTCGGTCTCACAACTAGATGAAGAGGATAAATCATGAGGGATATTTTTGCCTGACTAAGAACTAGCACAGCGGGAGAATAAGTACCTCAAAAAACTTTGTAGTTTTCGAGGATTAACCCTTTTTCTTTGGGACAATTCTACCGTATGTGCTAGCCACTTGATCCTCTTGTGGGGACAAATTATTATGAGACACTCTGCATAGATGATTCGTCTCACTTAGACTGTCGTATAACCTTAGATTTTGATTGTTGTTGCCTATTGTCAATAGGTTGATTACAAAGCATGTGCTAACATGTTATTTGCATTGTTAAGAATCCGTGCAATTAGAGGCGAAGATCTTAGTAGATCATGACAGCAAGGGCATTATACTTCTTACAGTGGTTCATTGCTTATGAATTATTCTCAATAGATTATCCTCTATCAATGCGAAGTTTTGAACTTTTGATCCTAGGCAGTCCACCATTGAAGTTGTGCCTACGACATGGGGCCTTGGAGTTAAATGTCTCCACTCTGGATGATGATGCGTGAGTTTCTTAGTTTGGTCTAGACCGGTGTACTTCAGTAACTTAATGGAACATCAGGTTTGGCTGATTTGAGCCGACTTATCGTCCAAAGAGGTTGAATCCAGGCAGTCGTCGGATCCCAGAAGTTGCTAGCTTGCAAGGTTGGAGGCGAGAAGGTCCCCGGTGAGGATACTCAGACGTTTAAATCTAAGAGATAAGCAATAGCCCCAAGAACTCAGAAGAAAAAGTTATTGTGAGAATACTTATCCTTGCATAAGGGATCACTGGACTATCATAGAGGCTAGAGGACAGATCGCGGAGCATGCTTGATGGGACGTTGGGCATGCTGATCCATGTTGGTTGATATGAATGAGATTGAACCTCCGATCCCAATCAGCCGATAGCATTAAATGTGAGGTATTTGACTGCATTGAATAGGCGATGTAGTGTATATAATGTGTCATCCGTTTTTGGATTCGACCTATGAACTTTTGTCCTTTATAAGGCCACTAACAATTTTGTTGTCTTCCTTGTGCCGGACAAAGAAGGTGACCTTCGAGAGATTTTCATGGCCATTATGGCCTTGTGGGAGGTTTGTTGCAAACCCTCAATAGGACCTCTGATTTCAGAGTCAGGGGCTCTCTGAGTTTGCTCCTCTTGTCAGCCGAGAAGCTCATGATTTTGAAAGCTACTTGTCGGTCATAGTGGACATGTTTTGTGTACAACCAAGTCTGAGAGCTGGAGTTAGTCTTGAGTCAGTCCATGACAGCTAAGGATCCATCTTGTTCCAAACCTATCTTATACCAATGGGTCAGGATGCGACTTGGGCAAAAGAAAAATGTAATGCCATGGACACTTCTTTATTCTGAAATTTGAAGGGTATTTGGAGTTATGAATAGTTACTTTCTTAAGTTTGTGGTGGGATAGAAAAAAAAAATGTAAGCATTTAGAATATAGCCAAAGTTAGCCAGGAAACAATTCAGTTTAACATAAGCACTATGAATTTACTTGTCTGAAAGGATAGGTCTGAAATGTGCTTGTACGTTGTGTTAAAAAGATTTCCAGCTATGGGATTTGCTTCTTTAGAACATCAATACAGTTCTTGTGCTCCTGATAGGTGTACTGTTAGTAACTGAAATCATCAAGACTTCAAGTACCGTCACCATAATAACTGTATCACTCATACTAGAATATTTTAGATGATGATACAGGTGTGGATGTCTATGGCATTTACCCTTTTTAAGAATGATCAGATTAAGCTTTTGTCCCCGTGAACTCCAAAAATGTCAGATGACAGGAAGATATGTCAATGTTCAAATCTATAATTAAGAGATAAACTGGTGACTTGGTACTTAGTGTAACTGATAAACTTGGAAGGAGATCACAAAGATGATAGAACAAGAATAGGTTGTGATAATCATTCAATTACTGATAGTGGTTCTGGAGGTGAAAATTCATTTTTTGACCATGGTAAATTCTAAATGTGCAACTAAAGCTTCTTGAGGCTATGCTTCCTTGAACTGTGAATCCTATGTTTGTGGCGATCGAACTGATGTTTGCTTAAGAAACTAGTACACTATTTTTTATTTTATTTTCTGTTTAGTAGACATTTCTAAGGTTTAACACTTTTGATTGATTATGCTTCTTGTTGGACTGCTAGATGTATATCCATTTAATTGATTGATTGTTGCAGGTTTGGCAGCATCACATTCTGGAGGAGTAAGGAGTCAGCTAAGAATGATTCAAACACAGAGCACAGTACAGGATTAATCCAGGGAATTATATTTGAGGTAGCTGACCGTGACAATATCGGTGGATCTGCATATGGTGGGCAGAGGGCCATATGTTGCACTCCTGATCTTGCTAAGTTTGAGGGGTGTAAGCAAGGAGAGGTCATCAGAAGACCATCTTCAGTGGATTCAAACTGGCCGATTATACTTAGTGCACACTTCAATGCAGATCTTTTATCCGCAAAGCTGTCTCCTGGTCTGGTTAACATAACGAAGACTGGAATGTATAACTTGTTCTTCATCTCTTGTGATCCTAAGCTAAAAGGCCTCACAATGAGTGGGAAGACAATCTGGAAAAATCCTGATGGTTACTTGCCAGGAAGGATGGCACCATTGATGGATTTTTACTTGTTCATTTCTCTGGCGTATTTGGCCCTCTGTTTCATTTGGTTTGCTCAATATGTTCGGTTCTGGAAGGATATTTTACCTCTCCAGAATTGTATTTCATTAGTTATTGCTTTTGGGCTGTTTGAAATGACTCTTTGGTACTTTGAGTACTTAAGTTTTAATGAGACTGGTACAAGGCCTGTAGGAATAACAACTTGGGTTGTCACTGTGGGAGCTGTCAGAAAAACTGTGTCACGTCTTCTTATTCTTACGGTTTCTATGGGATATGGTGTTGTACGACCTACGCTAGGAGGTCTAACCACAAAGGTGTTTCTTCTCGGAGTAACATACTTTTTGGCAACAGAATTACTCAGTATCTCAGAAAATGTTGGGACAATAAATGACATCTCAGGGAAAGCAAGACTTTTTCTTGTCCTTCCGGATGCATTTTTGGATGCTTTCTTGATTCTTTGGATCTTTACTTCGCTTTCCGGAACCTTAGAAAAACTACAGGTATACATCAAGTAAAATCTATTTGTAGTTGTGCCAAAACTGAACTGCAGTATATTAGATATGCTTTTGTTTCTCTTCACGTTCATCACTTCAAGTATGTGTGTATGGGTAGTCTAGTTTAGTTGCTAAACCTGTTTCACTTTGTATCTGTGCAGGCTCGGAAGAGTACTGTGAAACTGGACATATACAGGAAGTTTACAAATGCATTGGCTGTTGTTGCGATTGCTTCAGTTGCATGGATTGGGTATGAGGTAACTACTCGATGCTAACTTTTATAGATAATGATAGACCCAAAATTATCTCTAATTGCTTTGCAAATCAGCTTCACATGAGTGGATTCAGTTCATATTTTTCACATTTCGAAACAACTATATTAAATGATAGAGTACCTCGACTTTCTAGCGTGGCTATAATGATATACCATTTTATTAATGATACATGCAAATTGTGGAGTTAATGTCTGGTTCACTGCTTCATGCTGGTATGTTTGCCATGTTTGAGCCTTGAAGGAAGAGAAAACGGTAAACGGTTGATTGACATCAAGTAAAAAAGAATGTTTTTCCCTTTGAAGATCTTCCTGATTGTAGAAATTAATCCTTGCATGGAAAGTATCATATCTTCAGTAACTTAACACATAGCTCGACATCAATGGCAGCCATATCAGTAGGATGAGAGACGTTGAGTAGAAACTTGTGCTAAATCAGCCTCTCCTACAGGTTTACTTCAAAGCGACAGACCCATTCAGTGAAAGGTGGCAGAGTGCATGGATCATCACTGCTTTCTGGGACGTTCAATCTTTCTTGCTACTCTCTGTTATGTGCTATTTATGGGCACCATCTCAAAGCTCTCAAAGGTAGGACGTACTGCTGTAATTTCTTCAGTCCAAGCTGTGCAGCAAGTTTTACTCTTCTAACTTAGCTTCCTTCTACAGGTATGCTTATTCTGGTGAAGTTGGAGACGACGATGAAGAAGCGCAGTCACTCATAAAAGGTACTTCCGATGGCAACATTGGATTGGTGAGGATTGATAGGAAGGAAAGGAATACGGATCACGGTGACACTTTTACTCTCGAAGACGACGATGCTGCCGAGGACAAGCAAGAGTAGTTTCCTTCTCCAAATCTGTAAATCCAAGTTGGTAGATTTTCGACGGAGCCAAGAACTCTCTCTCATTGAAGCTTAATTCTTCTACGAATAGTTGGAATAGAGTGGGAGTTTTTGTGGGAGTGGAAAGTAGAGCAGGACTATCATGGCTAAGTGTACGAATGCTTGTTTAAGTTGGACGTCCTCGCTTAAGAGGTGCTTCGTGTTTAAATTTGGAGATCGAATTAAAATCCATGTCAATTTTCATCAAGTTACGTGAAATCATTTGCTCTACCAAATACATTCCATTTATCAGTTATATCTGATGCCAGGTAAAATTATCTTGTCAATATCCGTACAAATTTAAGTAATCGATATGTTAGACAATTCAGTTTGGTATATCTGAAGCCGAATAAGGAGATCAGTTTGGTTGGAACTCCTCAGCTTGGTCCATGTATTATTCTAGACGTCATGCGTTTTGGCTTGGTCATCTATTATTTCAGATGCCCCGCATCTCGGCTAGGTCATATCTTATTCCGGATGCCCCGCATCTTGATCATCATCTCATATCTCGGCAAGGGCACATTATCCCAGATGTATGACTTCACAACATACGATTTATCTCATTTAGTCAGAGGACGTGGCGGATATTTCCTCTTCAGGGGGTCTACTAGGCAGTCCTTGTCAGCATTTCTCTCCGACCAAGAAACAGATGCTCATACTGATTTTTAGAGGAATGTATATCGCATTAATAAGAAGTTGTCTCCTATCAACCACACGACGAGTATTAATTACGGCCCACGCGCCTGCAGTATTTATGAGGGTAATGACCCCTATTACTTTTTGGAGCAGACATACACACTTCATGAAGCCATACCGCCCATACCGACAGTACCATTTGGCAGGAAGATTTCTCTTCTATATGTAACCCTTCCAGAGGAGGAGAAAAGGGGGTTCACGCATTCTCTACTCCACTTGTCTATTCTCTTCTCCATTTTCCTACTAATCTCTACCTTGAGCGTCGGAGGGGCCTGACCGATATCCATCTCGGTGTCCTTAACCGTTTGCTGTTTTGCAAGCCTCTCGATCCGACGTGACTCACCTCATTCGGCTCGGCCTACCGCCGAGGCAACGACACACCTCTCCCTCCGTGTCAACCCCGTTCATCCGAGCTATCAGTCCTTGTCGTCTTCGCCACCGGGACACCTCACCATCCCCGTCTCGACAGACAACATAATTGACATCGTCTGTGGGAAACAAAACAAACAACGCTTGAGGCAAAGATGGAAGACCAAGGAGCGAATTTCGACAACCACAACTCCACTGAAGGGAATTTAATGAGGGAAAACATCATAGCCCTTGTCAGAATGACCATAGAAGACGTTATGCGTGATCTTCTGCCTCGGGGAGCTACCCCAATGCAGGCTTCTCCCAGCCCGGTTCAGGGCCTCGTGTCGATTTCTGTCCCCTCCACTCCAGCTGCCCTGGGGGCAGCTCCTGCGACCTCAGTACCGGCTAAGTCGTCATGGTCAATTGCCTCATTGCTACAATCCTCAGAGGAAGTGTCTTTCTATACACCGGTGGAAAGGGATCCCAAAAAGGGCAAGACTCCGATAGTCGGTATGGAATCTCCTCTTGCCCCTGGCCTTATAGCCGACAAGATGCCAAAGTCCTTCAAGCAAATTTCTATAGGAGAATATAGTGGCTCAGCTGACCCAAAGGAGTATCTGGGGAGATTCGAGAAGGTCGCCTTGATACATGACTACTCGAACAGAGCTAAATACAAGGTTTTTTCTCTCAATCTAATAGGCTCCGTCCAAAGGTGTTTCGACCGACTCCCAGCCGAATCCATTAACTCCTTCCAAGAGTTATTTGTTCTGTTCCTCCAGCACTTCGCCAGTAGCAAAAGGTACTGCCGAACTGTTTAGTATCTTATGACCATGAAACAGAAGAATGTTGAATCCCTGAGGGACTACATACATCGGTTCAACCGAGTAGTCGTCGACGTCTCGGATGTTTCGCCCACGACGGTGGTCAATGCCTTCTCAGGGCTTGATAAGGGGAGATTTCTCGAAGTCACTGATGAAGAGACCCCCACCTCATTTTGAAGCCCTGCCGATCAGAGCCGAGGCAATTTGTAAGCCCTCGCGCAGATCTTCTTGGCATTTCGGCCGAGGCAGTTCATAAGCCCTCACGCTGACCTTCTCAGTATTTCGGATGAGACAGTTCGTAAGCCCTCGCGTCAAGCTTCTCAGTATTTCAGCTGAGGCAATTCGTAACCCCTCGCGCCGACCTTCTCCGTATTTCGACCGAGGCAATTCGTAAGCCCTCGCACCGACCTTCTCAGTATTTCGGATGAGAAAGTTCGTAAGCCCTCGCGTCGACATTCTCAGTATTTCGGCTGAGGCAATTCATAAGCCCTCGCGCCGACCTTCTCAGTATTTCGGATGAGACAATTTGTAAGCTCTCGTGCCGACCTTCTCAATATTTTGACTGAGGCAATTCGTAAGCCCTCGCGCCGACCGTCTCCGTATTTCGGCCAAGGCAATTCATAAGCCCTCGCGTCGACCGTCTCCGTATTTCGGCCAAGGCAATTCATAAGCCCTCGCGTCGACTGTCTCCGTATTTCGGTCGAGGCAATTCGTAAGCCCTCGCGCCAACCTTCTTAGCATTTCGGCCGAGGTAGTTCGTAAACCCTCCCGTCGACCTTCTCAGTATTTCGGATGAGGTGATTCGTAAGCCCTCGCGTTGACCTTTTTGGCATTTCGGCCGACGCAGTTCGTAATCCCTCGTGCCGACCTTCTCAGTATTTCGGATGAGGTAGTTTGTAAGCTCTCGCATCGACTTTCTCAATATTTCGGCTGAGGCAATTCATAAGCTCTCGCGTCGACCTTCTCAGTATTTCGAATGAGACAATTCGTAAGCCCTCGTGCCGACCTTCTCAGTATTTCGGCCGAGACAATTCGTAAGCCCTCGCGCCGACCTTCTTCGTATTTCAGCCGAGGCAATTAAAAAAACGTTGCGCCGACTTTTTTGGCATTTCGGCCAAGGCAATTCGTAAGCCTTCGTGCTGACCTTCTCAGTATTTCGGATGAGGCAATTCGTAAACCCTCGCGCTGACCTTCTTGGCATTTCGGCCGAGACAATTCGTAAGCCCTCGCGCCGACCTTCTTAGTATTTCAGATGAGGCAATTCGTAAGCCCTCGTGTTGACCTTCTCAGTATTTTGGCAGAGGCAATTCGTAAACCCTCGCACCGACCTTCTCAGTATTTCGGATGAGGCAATTCGTAAGCCCTCGTGCCGACCTTCTTAGTATTTCGATCAAGGCAATTCATAAGCCCTCGTGCTGACCTTCTTGGCATTTCGGCCGAGGCAATTCGTAAGCCCTCGCACCGACCTTCTCGATATTTTGGATGAGGCAATTTGTAAGCTCTCGTGCTGACCTTTTTAGAATTTCAACCGAGTCAATTCGTAAGCTCTCGCGTCGACCTTTTCAGTATTTCGGCCGAGACAATTTGTAAGCCCTCGCACCGACCTTCTCAGTATTTTGGCCGAGACAATTCATAAGCCCTCGCACTGACCTTCTCAATGTTTCGGGCGAGACAATTCGTAAGCCCTCGCGCCCACCTTCTCAGTATTTCGGCTGATACAGTTCGTAAGCCCTCGCGCCGACCTTTTTGGTATTTTGTATGAGGCAATTTGTAAGTCCTCGCGCATACCTTCTCAGTGTTTCGGATGAGGCAATTCGTAGGCCCTCGCGACGATCTTTTCAACCGAGACAATTCGTAAGCCCTCGTACCGACCTTCTCTCTTTCAGCAAAGTCGTCTATCACAGTGCATTCCAACAAAGCTGCCTATCACGGTGCATTACAGCAAAGCCACTCTACCGCTTACTTATTCGGCGTCTCCTTGGGTATCGCTTATCACATCTGGTCCCAAATGTTATCTATTTGGCTATTTCCCTTGGGTATCGCTTATCACAACTGTTTCCAAGTACAGTCATTCGGTCTTCTCCTTGGGTATCGCTTATCACAGTTGGTCCCAAGTATTATCTATTCGGCTATTCCCCTTGGATATCGCTTATCACAGCTGGTCCCAAGTACAGTCATTCGGTCTTCTCCCTGGGTATCGCTTATCACAGCTGGTCCCAAGTATTATCTATTCGGTTATTCCCCTTGGATATCACTTATCACAACTGATCTCAAGTACAACCATTCAATTTTCTCCCTGGATATCGCTTATCACAGTTGGTCTCAGGTACTATCTATTCGGCTATTCCCCTTGGGGTATCGCTTATCACAGTTGGTCCCAAGTATAACCATTCGATTTTCTTCTTGGGTATCGCTTATCACAGCTGGTCTCAGGTACTATCTATTCGGCTATTCCCCTTGGGTATTGCTTATCACAACTGGTCCCAAGTACAACCATACGGTTTTCTCCCTGGGTATCGCTTATCACAGCTAGTCTCAAGTACTATCTATTCGGCTATTCCCCTTGGGTATTGCTTATCACAGCTGGTCTAAGTACAACCATTCGGTTTTCTCCTTGGGTATCGCTTATCACAGCTGATCCCAATATAGCCTATCCGGTCTTCTTCCTTAGGTATCGCTTATCACAGCTTGTCCCAAGTATTATCTATTTGGCTATTCCCTTTGGGTATCGCTTATCACAACTGGTCCCAAGTACAATCATTCGGCCTTCTCCTTGGGTATCACTTATCACAGCCGGTTCCAAGTGTATGCTATCAGGCTTTCAACTCTTTCTTTGGGTATCGCTTATCATAGTTGATCTCGAGTATCATTTATTCGATTTTCTTCCTTGGGTATCGCTTATCATAGTTGGCCCCAAGCATTGCCTATTCAGCCTTTTCCTTGGGTATCGCTTATCATAGCTGGTCCTAAGTATTGTCCATTCGGCCTTATTATCTATTCGGCTTTTTCACTTAGATATCGTTTATCACAGCTAGTTCCAAGTATTTATATCTCATCTTTTCCTTGGATATCACCTATCACGGCTGGTTCCAAGTATTTATATCTTGGCTCTTCCTTGGACATTGCCTATCACGGTTGGTTCCAAGTATTTTTTATCTCAGCAGCATTGTATCTCGGCAGAAGCATCAATATCCCTTACTGACTCGTCTTTTTACATTCTACACAAGTCTAGTCAGTCAGACTTACGCCTCCTTCGACTAGACTTCAAGGGGGATGTCTATGATACTAAGTAAAACTACCTTATCAACATCCGTACAAATTTAGTAATCAATATGTTAGGCAATTCAACTCGGTACATCTGAAGCCGAATAAGAAGATCAGCTTGGTCGGAACTCCTCAGCTCGACCCATGCATTATTCCAGATGCTCCGCATCTCGGCTCGGTTATATTTTATTCTGGATGCCCCGCAACTTAGTCATCATCTCATATCTCAGGAAGAACACATTATCCCAGATGTATGACTTCTCAACACACGATTTATCTCATTTAGTAAGAGGACGTGACGGATATTTCCTCTTCAGGGGGTCCACCAGACATCCCTTGTCAGCATTTCTCTCCGACTAAGAAATAGAGGCTCATACTGGTTTTCAGAGGAATGTCTATCGCATTAATAAGAAGTTGTCTCCTATCAACCACACGACGAGTATTAATTACGGCTCACACGCCTATAACATTTATGAGGGTAATGATCCCTATTACTTCTTGGAGCAGGCATACACACTTCATGAAGTCATATTGTCCATACCGACAATACCATTTGGCAAGAGGATTTCTCTTCTATATATAGCCCTCCCAGAGGAGGAGAAAAGAGGGTTCGCGCATTCTCTACTCCACTTGTCTATTCTCTTCCCCATTTTTCTACTAATATCTACCTTGAGCGTCAGAAGGGTCTAACCGAGATCCATATCGGCGCTCTTAACCATTTGTTGTCTTGCAGGCCTCTCGATCCAGCGCGACTCACCCCATTCGGCTTGGCCTGTCGCCGAGGCGACGACACACCTCTCCCTCCGCGTCAGTCCCATTCATTCGAGTTGTCGATCTTTGTGGTCTTCTCCATCGAAATACCTCACCATCTCCATCTCGATAGACAACAATATCCATGCATCGTAATTTTTTTTCTTTCTAATTTATCTTCTTCTCAAAATGTGCAATTAAAAAAAAAACAGAAAAAAAAAAGAATTTGACAACACCGAGAAGTCCACGCTCCAAACCGCCCGTCGTTTTATCTTCTCTGTCGCAGTCAAAAACGAATCGCATAAATAAAGGAATCGATCCGTTCATTTGACCCACTTTGCCCACCATGGCCGACGGTTTCGGCCGGGTTTCGGCGGCCCGACACCCGGCCGAAACGAATGGGGGTTCCGATGGGGATCCGGTACTCAGGAGGGAGATCGTAGCGGCGGCGGCGTTGGGTGGGGATACCACTGGAGCTTCGGCTCTGCGCGTGGCGGCGGAGCGACCGGTTTCGGTTTCGCCCGCGGATCCGGCGGCCGAACCGAGCAAGGCGCCCGCCAGTTCGGCTTCGGATGGAGCGGCCACTTCGACAACGGCGGCGGAGCGTTTGGCTTCGGATTCGGCGGGCAGGGCGGAGCTGAAGCTTGGAACGGCGAGGGATTCGGATTCGGGGGAACTCGCGGCGGCAGAGGAGCAGACTACTCGAATGCTCCGCCGCGGGGCAGCGCACGTTAGCAGGTATGACGCATGCTGTGATATAATAACTACTAAAATAAAATGGTGTGAATTGCAATCAGAAGTACAAAGGAGGACGTTTTTGTAAATAATATATTGCACAATGCGTGCTTCGCAAGCTGGTAACCATCGGTCAAATTACCAAACGTCTTTGCTAGATTCGATTCTTTCCGCAGAAACTGAGATCTCATTTCCTATTGCTTTTGAGAAATCTCAATAATTGACTATAATTTGCATAATGAGAGTAGTTGGGAGGCACGTAATTAAGAAAAAAGCCACGCGGGGATCTAACTTTAGACAATGACCGAGCACGGAAATTTCATTTTGGTCGTCTCAACTTGTAATTTTATTTAACCTAAAATAATATTCTCTATCTGTATTATCGAGTTGTTCTCTTGCCTGAGATATTTTAATTAATGAAAAATAGAATTCAGACGTGTCTGTCTTCCACCACTTTCCTTGCCATTTCAAATCGAATTAAATAAATAAATAAATATAAATCCCGCAAGCAAACGGTTGGTTGGACCGGCCGGCCAACCGGCCGATTGCAACTCGGTTCGAATTAATTAGTTGCGTTTCTGCGTGACCCAATTCCAAAAAGTCGTAGTTAACTTATCCGCTTGGACAAATTAACTACCTTTTCCCTCCTCCACCCAACTCTCGAACTCCTGTTTCCGTCTGCAGGGCCGTGGCCGCGCTTCTTTCGCATCTCCCCCCTACTTTTGTACTATTTTGCACGTGTGAGCCTTACGACAATTATTCAGGCAATTAATAATTTTCTTCTTTTTCCGCCTATTTTGTCCCGCAAAATGGAATTTTGTTCGCCTACGTCTGTCGGGATGATGTTAAAACTAATATTGTGGAGGGGTTTATGTAAATAGACCCGATCGACCGAATATTCGCATTGTTTTTTCGGAACACCCCCGTTTGTCTAATAAATATCGCCATTTTGCCCACGGGAAGGCAACTGGACGGAGTAAAAAAAAACAGACGAACGAAACTGCTACGTCGACGCGTATCCGCCGCGATTTCCCGTCCTGTCGCCGCCCTCGTCGCCGTCCTCTCTCTCTTCAAACGTCTCATTCTCCGGCTATGAATCCGTTCTGCTGCGCCACTTCTGCCCCAGTCTCTCCAGCAGCAGCCGCCGCGGCTACCTCCTTACCTTTCCCCTCCCCAGCCGCCATGACCCCTCCTTCGCCTCCCTCCGCCTCAGACGCGCTCAGGCGCGAATTCTTTCCTGCAGCTAAAGGCGGCTTCTGCTGCCCTGCAGGACCCGCCAGCGATCACGGCCGCCGCCACGGGTCCGCGGATCTCTCCCCCTCCCACCGCACGTCGTTCCACGACGCGCCACTCGATCACCGAGAGGTCCAACTCAACAACATCGTCGGAGACGGGACTGTTGGGATCCTTCATAAGTGGGTCAACTACGGCAAGGGATGGCGGCCGCGCTGGTTCGTGCTACATGACGGTGTGCTGTCCTACTACAAGATTCACGGCCCCGATCGCATAGACCTGAGACAGGAATCTGAGAAGGGGTCCAAGGTCATCGGGGATGAGTCTGTACGGAAGTTTGCCCACCGGAAGAAAGGTGGCTCGTACCATCCCCGCAAGCCTGTCGGAGAAGTCCATCTTAAGGTCAGGAGTCGAAAACCTAATTGGCTTCTTTACGTTTTTTTTTCAAAATCACTTCCGACGTTTTGCCATTTTTACTGCTTTAGGTTTCCTCGATCCGGGAGAGTAAATCGGACGATAAGAGATTCTCCATTTTCTCCGGGACCAAGCGTCTTCACTTGAGAGCAGAGACGAGGGATGACAGGGTGGCGTGGGTGGAGTCACTTCAGGCGATGAAGGGCATGTTCCCGAGGCTTTCCAACGGTGACCTCATAGTACCGGTCGACAACGTGGTGGTGCCCACAGAGACGTTGCGCAAGAGGCTGCAAGAGGAAGGAGTGAGTGAGACGGCGATACAGGACTGCGAGCAGATCATGCGAAGCGAGTTCGCTGCGTTGCACGAGCAACTCGTGCTGCTTCAGCAGAAGCAAGCCCTCCTGGTTGACACCCTCCGACATTTAGAGGTATAAAAGGGACCTGTTACATCTGGTCCTTTTTCTTTATCTTGTAGAGCATTGAGGCCTCATTTTGATCTCATGAGATGTCTTGAATGATTGATGCTGCTGAAGCAAGCTGATTCCATAGACTTTTTTTATCATTAGGGTTTTCAATTCTAAATTTGTATTCGAACTCTTCCTAGGGAGAAATATATGTTATTACTTTAACTCCTTGCCTGTGCCCCATTTGTGCTGCAGTTGACTATTGCTGTTAAATCATTCAATGTGGTTTTGTTTGTGCAATGATGTTTGTCGATGTCCGACTTGCATTACAGTGAGAGACTAAATTTTTAGACCTTGAGGAGGATGTTAAACCTTAACTTTATCTATTAATATTTTCCTAGCAGATTAAACTTTTGGGGTTAAAGTCTTCATATTTAAAAAAGGTTTTTGATCAAGTCGTCCTCAGAAAGTTTATATGATCATCACTCCAGCTAGCAAGTCCTTTTCTTTTTCATTTTCAGGTTCAGAACTGTTTGGTAATTTTAATGTATTCAAACAAATCCATCAAAACACTTGCATATGCATCCAACAGAAATATGCTTTTTTGCTACATATGAGGTAACTATGCTATTCTTAAGGATATACCATGTTGTGTATGCATGTAATATGAAACCTTATTTAAAAAAATTCAATTTCTATTGTGCATTTCTTGACAAGGGAAGGGTGAAAATGCATACCATGTGTTTGCTGTCATACTCATGCTTCAATCAACTATATCGTGGTACAACTTTCTATATGTGCGTATGGTTAACAAGATAATCCATGCCTTCTAGTGGAATAATTCAAAATCACATTAAGACTACTCCATTATTGAGGCCTGAAACCTGGTTATTTTATGTTTCTCTCTGCAGTTTGAATTCCTGAGTTGATATTAAACCTTGTGCCTATTTATCACCTATTGATATTCTGAAATTTGTTAAATACGACAATTTTTATTTGTTCAATCATTCTGAATGACACTGCTTTTATATTGGCACAACACCTGCAAGTACTTAGAAATTTTTTCCTTATTTATTATGTAGACAGAAAAAGTTGACTTGGAGAATACTGTTGTTGATGAGAGCCAAAGGCAATCAAAAAAGAAAGGGTCAGCCTATAGATCAAGACATGAGGAATGTAGTGGTATGGTTGCATGGTAGATGGATTGTGATAACTGTATAATCTATGCACTATAATTTCTACTACATGATTTCCTGAGGAAAAGTTCTTTTTTGCCAGTTCTTATGCATAATAGTTTTGGAGGATAAAAGAGAATCAACCCACCATTCCTTCGATGGTTGTACATTTGGGCTGATTGTTTTGTCTTTAGTCTTGGTAACTTATGCATCTCCAGTAGGTAAAAGTAATATATTTCAGTTGGATAGGCAGATCTTTCTATAGAAATTTATTTGTGTGAGTTGCAATCCTTGCTGCATAAACTCATATAAGTATGTTCTGCAGCTTCTGGAAATCTAAGCTTGTTCCTAATCAAGTTCTCAAGATTGCTAGTTTTCCATTTTAACTCTGAATGTTGTGTCTCCTTTTATTTCTTTAGGGTGCTAATAATGATCCAATTGAAGCAGTTTTAACTTATTTGGGCCACTTTGAAGGTGTCAACTAGCTTAGCTGGTAATTACCTTGGAAGAAGTTGTCAATATCTTGGGTTCTAATCCCACTTTCAACACTTTGGTGGGATGAATACCTTCCTTTCTCTTCAAAGACAAATGTGTACCACTTCTTTTATCTTTATGATTGTAGGCTTCTTACCTCCATAAGCAGAGCTTTATCATGTGTTTCAGGATCAGATCTCACTCTTCCATTATCTTTATAACTGATGCTATATGATAAACTTAGTTGGTTTTTCTTCCATTTTCACAAACTTTCTTGCTTGAGTTAACCTACACAAATTGCTGATAGGATTCTTTGGCTTGTTTTTTCCATTGATTGATTTTCTTTTGTGACATTTACTTATGAGTTCAAAAAGATTTCAAATTACTCCCTTCTTGTTGCCAAAAGTTGCTCGCTTCCATTGCCATGGTTTCCTGCAAATCTCTCTCTCTCTCTTATTTATTTATATTTTAAAAAATGTGAACGGCTACACTGGTAGATTGCAGAGATATGCTCAACAAGCCCTTCTGCACAATACAGACATCATCTGATTGTTCAGGATTTCATTCAGGAACTGAGTTTTCCCTAGAATAATTGAAATCATTTGGTATTTTATTCAGGATTCCAATATCAATTTAAGCATAGATTCCAATATCAATTTGAGTATAAAATTGGCTCTGATATGTAGGCGCAATGGTAAAGTTGTTGCTGTGTGATCTAAAAGTCATGAGTTCGAGTATCGAAAATAGTCTCTTGCAAAGCAGAGTAAGATTGCGTATAATAGACCTTTCTTCGGGATTCCGTATTGATGGGAGCTTTGTACATTGGGCTGCCCTATTGACTATGACCTTTTAACTACCTCCAAGTGTAAAACTACAAGGTGACACTGTTAATAAGAATGTATTTTCCTGAATAATTTGTAATATTTTGGTCAACACTATGGCTGGATTAAAGAACCTATCATTCTTGTTCACTGTAATCTTATACCTCGGCTTAAGACATTGCAGCTGTTTGTTTACGTTTTTAACCAAGAAAGTGAACTATTCTTGCCACGTATTGGGCTTTTACCAGTGTACAAGTGTTCTTAAGCAACATTTGTGCCCCTTTCTGCATTTGTTAAAGAAACCATGACTTTCTTTACTTCTTGGATATTCACCTTTTCTCAAGTGAATGCAATTCTTCAGTCATTTCTCCTCATCAATTTTTCTATTATAATATGCCCTAATTGTCAATTTGTGAAATTCTCTTGAATTCAAAGTATAGTTTTAAAAGATCACATTGAAAAACTGTCAAAGGACCTATGCTTATTTGAGGAATGCTCATTAATTATGCTGGACGGAACTTGAAATTTGAATATTATTTCTCTGTGTGATCAACAATCTGTTGGAATATGGCTGCAATATCTTTCTTCTATCTTCTGGATTATGTGGTTTATATCAGTCCTATGAATATGACTCAATTGTCAGCTTATCTTCCTATTGATCTTAATTGCTTGTAAATATGTTTTTTTTTTGTAGAATGGAGTGCAAGTGAATCTGATTATGACAATGAAATGTATGATGCTGCTGAAGAAGATACAGATGACGAAGATAATACGTTTTTTGACACACGAGATTTTCTCTCATCAGGCTCTTTTAAGAGCCCTGAATCTAGCTTACAAAGATCTGATTATGATTCTGATGATCAGAATGATTATTGTATAGGTTCTGTCAATGATTCCTCAATGCAGAATGGGGGATTAAAATATTCCCATGTTAGCAGGAGGAAAAAATTGCCTGACCCTGTTGAAAAGGAAAAAGGAGTGAGCCTCTGGTCAATAATTAAGGACAATATTGGAAAGGATCTTACAAAAGTTTGCCTTCCTGTGTATTTCAATGAACCTCTTTCCTCATTGCAGAAATGTTTTGAGGACTTGGAATATTCATACCTTCTTGATCAAGCTTCTGAATGGAGTAAAAAGGTGAATATCTAAAATGATAGGTAGTTTCTATTGATCAAATTAGCGTCTCTTTGTTTAATGACCAAATTCATATGTAAAGTGGTATGCTGCTGCAATTGGATTGTTCTTTGTTCGGATTAAGATTTCTGAAAACTTTGACTTCCATACAATATTTGTTTCGTGCAATATTGTTAGCTGAAGAGCTGACAGGTCCAATCATAGTTTTTCATCTTGCATTGTGTTTACCATGAATTAAAATGAATTATTGCATGACAGAGTAAAACTAATGGCAGGAAAAGATCTCTCATTTCAAGGAATTCACATCTAGATTCAGACACTGTTCGAACGTATGTCAGCTTAAGGAGTCCAAACTCATATCTAGATCCAACAGTTTCTTAATGGGTCATAATATGTACTTTATTTAATATCCTGCTGAGTGTATGAAACAGTTTTCTATGCTAGAGCCATACTGATAGATTCTAAAATATCGGAAGTTATCTCATGCCTGATGTACTTGCAAATAAACAATACAAATGTTATGTTCTTTGACTATGAACTTGTCTTTATTTCTGATGGCCTTTTTGATTGGTTTGGTCAATAAATGTGTTTGTGGCAATATCCTGATAAGCTAGATAACTAATCATCACAATGTAGAATCGACACTTACTTCTGTGCTTCGCAACTTCAGCATACTTGTATAAAATATTGGGTGCAGTTTTGGTACAATAGTGTGGATTAACAGGTTCCAATTGAGGTCATTAGTCATTTAATTTTGACTAGAATTCCCAATAGAGTCACCTGTCTGATTTTCTTAGGTAATATTGTTTCTTTAATTTTCTTAGGCAGTCTTGTTCTGGCTTCTTATTCTTCCTGAATTAATGCTTCTTTCATGTTTTTATATGGTTGTGCTTACTGATCGATACAAGAAAGTTATATTTGATTAGCTTGATATATTTCCAAATGGAACTGTAGGGAAATGGACTAATGAGAATGCTTAACGTTGCTGCTTTTGCTGTTTCTGCATATGCTTCAACTGATGGCAGATACTGCAAGCCGTTTAATCCACTGTTGGGGGAAACATATGAGGCTGACTATCCAGACAAAGGCCTTAGGTTCTTCTCAGAGAAGGTAAGTTCAATATTTACAATTCTAAGGTTGGTTATTTATTATTGCTGAGTCACTTATTTCAGAGGTGACTATTGTACGTACATCCCTATTTTGAGCAGGTATAAAGATACTTTTGCTAGTATCTAGCACAATTATATCATATGTTCTTTACTTGTCTTCATTTTCTCTTATGTTATATATGGTGTGATCTTTAACAGAGTGAGTGATAATTTTCCAATGGAAGTGAGATGATAATTTATTGTTTCTATTTGGTGTTTTCTAAAATAATATGTGTCTGGAAGTAAGCCATTGCAAGAGACGCCTATTATGAGGTTCAGAAAGAACTATCATGCAACTTAGTAGAGATCATTTCACGTTATGAAGGAACAATCATGGCATAAGTGGTTTGGTTTTCTCAACAAACCACAAGTGTGACGATCCATAGGTACATAATTGTTGGCATCTTATTAAAAACATTGCCAATCATTTTGGAAGAATTATCTCACACAAGCTACAAATGTAATTTGCAACCTATTTATCATCAAGGGATCATACTGTGAGTTAACGCAAAAACAACCCCTATAGCAGTTGACAAAGATATAAATACAACTAATATGCCAAAAAACGTCAATATATAATTTTAGAAAGGGGAAGATAAGGTAAAATTTAAATTTAATGTAAATCTATTAGGATGGGTAGAAGTGCCAACGTAAAAAGATGATGTGAAAAATAATCTTCTGGGTGATAGTAGATGCGATATTCATGCTGTACAGCCTGTTAGAATGTATTTGAAGAAGATTGACAATATCTGATTGAATTTGCTTGAATAGCTAAGAACAAAATTTTTAATAAATGCCTCCTAGTCATGTATAAACTACTTTTATGTTCTTTTGTCTGAATTACATGGAACATTCAGGCTTATGGAGAGTTGCTCAAGGATTAATTTGCCAGGAAATGATAAATACAGGTTGAGGCTAGAATTTGTATAGTCCAATGGAAATATATATACTTCTCATAGTGATTATTTGCATGACTTTTGTCCATTGACTATACTTTTTGTAAGGGTGGTTTTGTGCTGTAACATTCCAGAATATCCAGAAGAAAGTATATGGATCGTGGTCTGGTTACCAGCATGTATTGAGCTTTGATGGATTGCTTTTAACATTATGATCCTGTCAGCCAAAACTCTTCCTCTTTCTGTCCTAGTGATTCTTTTTGGGGGATCATGAAAGCTTTGATATTGTATCACGTTCTTAAAGATAATTTCTTTTTCCCTTTGGTAATGCCAATCAATATTTTGAGTAAGAATGTCAGACACGCACCATCATTTTTGGTAAAAATTTTACAGGTCAGTCACCATCCCATGATTGTTGCTTGTCATTGCGAAGGTAAAGGATGGAAATTCTGGGGGGAGAGCAATTTAAAAAGCAAGTTTTGGGGTCGTTCGATTCAACTGGATCCTGTTGGTGTGCTAACCCTTGAATTTGATGATGGAGAAGTCTTTCAATGGAACAAGGTCCGTGCCTTTGCATCAGAAGTTTTATTTTATTTTAACTCATCTCGAATATTGAAAACTATTTGATTTCAGGTGACAACTTCCATTTACAACCTTATATTAGGAAAACTTTACTGTGATCATTATGGGACTATGCGGATACAAGGAAATCGTGAATATTCATGCAAGCTAAAGTTTAAGGAACAGTCAATAATAGATCGAAATCCTCATCAGGTGATGAGCATTCTCCTAATCCTTATTTTGGTCATTTGGTGGAGACTACATTTCCTGCACAAGTTTTCCTACTGAAGAGTATTTCATGTTACATATCTTTATCAAGTGTTTTTTTTTCTTTCATGTATATTTTCAGTTCATTAAAGTTGTATTGATGATTCTTTATTTTTGCTACACTCTATCACGTCATGCTCTTGATTTAAGCCTTGAAGTCCTCTCGTGCAAGGATTTGAACACCAATCAATGTTGGCTTTGACCATATATTGAATGTGTATTATGCCAATATTTCATACTAGGATTTAAGCATTTGCCCAAAGGTGCTTTTGACCACAGATTTGAATGGTTACAGTGCACCAATGTCAATTTACCAAGCCGCATAGGAATGTCTGAGCTCTCTGATTACCTCTGCTGCCAAAATTTTCAAATTTATTTCATAGCCTATGCCTCTATTATTGGAATGATATAGTAAAAGTATGAAGAATTATTTGTTTCCTCGTCAGAAATGTAAGTTGTTAGCTATTGTAGGTGCAAGGCATAGTTCAGGATCGTAATGGAAGAACTGTTGCTACACTATTTGGTAAATGGGACGAGAGTATGCACTATGTCAATGGAGACTGCTCTGGGAAGGGCAGAGGATGTGAGCCATTGTGCGAAGCACACTTGCTGTGGAAACGGAGCAGACCTCCTAGTTGTCCTTCCAGATACAATTTCACACGGTTTGCAACAACACTCAATGAAATCACGCCTGGTTTAAGGGTAAGAAACATTCATCCATTTTTCACATCCATGGGTGTTGCTTAAATGAGGCATATGATGGTTTGTTTATTCCCTCTTTTGTCTGCCTGAACTGTTGAGCAGGGAAAATTGCCACCTACTGATTCAAGGCTAAGGCCTGACCAGAGGTGCTTGGAGAATGGGCAGTATGAAATGGCAAATGCTGAGAAATTGAGACTTGAAAAATGTCAACGACAGGTCAAGCATAGAATATTCTCACTTTTTATCCCAAACGACCTGCTATAAGTACTGAGTTGTTGCTATAAACAAATTTTCAGTCCTTTGATTTGTTTTGTTTCCCATGAAAGAGTTTGACTCGCTACTTTCTATCGTAATACTTTTTTCGTAAACTCAAAAAAAAAAACAACATTTTCATTGGTTAATGTTATGTATTGACTTCTTACACAAGTGAACCTACCCACCAATTCATAAGCAAACTCCTGGACAAAGGAAAAGGCTACCCACCCGAATTATCTTGAAAATATATAAACCCTAAGAGGTTCTGCTGAACTGGAATTGTACTTGTTTTAGCACTGCCAATTCAACTACAAAATTGACAACCATTGATACTTATTTTGTGTTTGGATTCTTCTGGTGGCTTATTGGTGACTATGTCAATGCAGGCAAGAAAGATGCAGGAAAGCGGATGGAAACCTCGGTGGTTTGCAAAAGATAAAGAACGTGGCACATATAAATACGTAGGTGGTTACTGGGAAGCCAGAGAAGAGGGCAAATGGGATGGATGCCCTGATATCTTCGGTCAAGCCCCCGACGATCAAATTGATGACTAACTATAAGATTTTTAAGCGAACCTATTTCTTTGTTTTATTTATTACTTTTTCTTCTTTGCTTTCTTAGTTCTTATGGGGTTATTGCCATTTTTTAGCGACTAAATTCACTGTAAAGTATAAACGAATAAGAATGTAGGTTATACTGCTGTTTACTTATTGGTCCAATTAACTTGCGCTCTCAGTTTTTAACTCAGAATGCAGGACTACCTTTTCTTTTTGTTAAATCATGTTGCCTTGATAATTGATAAATGTACTCTTTCCCCTAAAGAAGCCAATTTTCTGTGCTCTTGTCGCTGCCATGATAATTGATTATTGGACAAAAATTAAAATGTTTTTCCTTTTTTTTCTTAATTACTAGTGGGATGTTTTTATTTTAATTTTTGATCAAAAGTGCCATTTGTACAATTTTTCTTGCTGAATTTATCTATTTAAATCCGCTGCACTTTCATCCACCATTCTAATGGTTGCTCTTGTGTATAGTTTTAGTTAAAATTATTATATGATTAATTTTGATTTAAATTTTGAGTGTGTGTCTATAATTGTTCGAGTCTATTTATATTTTTTTTTTAAGTGATCAAACCATAAAAAATAATTGGTCAAAATAAAAAAAATATTCACAAACTTACAAAATATATATTACTTAAATCTCTATTTTTTTTATAAAAAAAAACTATAACTTGAAAAAAAAAATTCTAGTTTTCTTAATTTATAATTTTTTTAAAAAAAATGTTATGGCAGTGTTTACATTATTTTATTTTCTACCATTTTTTTAACAATTATAATTTTTATAACTTATAATTGATATGACAATTTTAAGTCATTTGTTTGAAACTAGCGGGTGATAAAATTAAAGGCGTTTAGTACAGGTGAAAGAAAAACACGAATTTGACATTTTTAAAAAAAAAAAAAATGAAAATGCTTCACTTATTTACTACTCCAGCTGTATACTACTTTTGCTGCAAAGCCCAGACATCATCCAGGACGATGAACACCGGCACCGCAAGGTTCTTATCGAACTACTTGCAGACAACTTCTTGTCTTCTCACAAGCTTCTACTGTTCATTCTCTATGGCTGCCTTTGCCTTCCATGTAAACCACTGTGACTCGAAGCCTACATTAGAGCTACTGCCACCGCACAAGAGAAGAGAAGAGAAGAGGACCGAGCTCATAGCAATAATTCCAGGGACAGAACAGATCACTGGTGAACCAACAACACAATGCAATGCAATTCATTCGATCGCCTGCAATTTTGAAGCTCAGAAATGAATGTCTGAACTGTTTAGTTAATTGAAAAGGGCATTTAATAAAACTGAATTGGTGTTTGAGAATATAAACGGTACAGCTTGTTTGAACCCTTTTCTGAAAAGTTGAAAATTTATCTTCCGAAGATGGTCAGAAATCAAATCTTAATATGATCCAGCTTGTATTTTGCTTCTGCTGCAACCAATCACTGCTCGGCAAATAAGATTCTGAGGTGACACTCGCTCAGAGTGCAGACAACGCAGATGTACAAGAATAAAGCAAGAAGTTTCTCATTTTTATTATTTGGATTTTAAAGGTACGGTGATCAAATTTTTAAAATGAATTCTTTGTCCATTTTATTGTCTTAATCTAACTAACCACCCTATACGACAAAAAAAAAAAAAACAAACAGAATTCACCCTATAAAAAATAATTATTAATGAAACCCACAAGTACTTTTTCTGAATTCTGCTAAACTTAATTAGGTGACAATCTCATGACCCCACCCTTTTTCATGTCCCATTCGACAGCTTTATAGGAGCTGTAGTAGTAACACGGCGGAGACGTCATACATCGTTGCAAAACTAGCAAAATCATTTCCATCAGATTTGACCTGATCGACTTTGTCCAACAATTTCGCCAATAAAACAAACAAAAGTGACAACTGACAGGGACAAAGGCACGCGCAAGGCAGCCGCAGAGAGGCGCAGCAAGAAAGAAAGAAGAAGCATGGCGGGGTTGGCTCCTCCCCTTGTTCCTTCTTCTTGTTTTGTTGTGTCTCTTCTCTCTCCGTTTATAATTTTATGGGTTGTCTAGAATGTTACGTTGCACTGCTACTTTGTGCTCCTTTCGCATGCGACTGTAATTCGGATCGTTACAAATTTAATTAGATTTCGATCGTGATTTGATAAGAATTAAAATTTTATCGAATTACAAATAAATTTTAATAGGATTGTGATAGAAATTCAATCGAATCGAGATCGCAATGCATTCTGGCATCATGATCACGATTGGATTGTATTCTAATCGCGATTCAATTGAAATCTGAGTCCGATTGCAATCGGATGATGTTGACGTCCATTGGAGTTTAGGTGGTGACTATACTATAGATGACGAACGATGGCGAAAGGTATTAACTGTCGCACACATTATATACACACGTGATGCGCGAACGATGCGTTCTCAGTCATTCGATCCATCCGATTATACAGTAATGAGAAATGTACAGTGCTTTCGTCGACTGTATTGTAGTTCATCCCTGAATCTGTCAAGGTCACTGACACCATCTCATCGTTGGCAGCAAACTCGACCGTGATCAAACTGCGATCACGAGATCACGACCATAATCAAGTCAAATTTCAACTGTGATTCGGTCAGAATCTAGCCAAATTACAGCAACTGATGTCGCGACTACAATTTAGCTAGACCATTGGATCACGATTGGAATTTGACCACCAACAGTGATGTTGAGCAGGTGCAAGATCGAGGTGTCGAGGGTAGAGTTATTGTACATTTCTTATTTTTTGGTGCTCGCTCATGTACGAATACATAGGAAATGAGCGCTTAACATATCAAAATCTTTTATAATATCTTAGACGCTTATTTCTTGTGTAGTACTCGTTCACGATATACAGTAATGAAAAATATACAATGTTTCTTCCTCGATGAACTCCTCACTGCCATTGGCGTTCGGTTGAAGGGACATCGACGACGATCCCAATGGGTTTAAGGGCTCGGCTATAGTGCATGCAGATGACGATTGACGATGAAGAATTTGATCGAAGATCGCAGGAGAGAAATACTATATATTTTTCAACTACTATGTATCTATGTGCGATGGATGGATGAGATCACATTGTGCATAAATTGCACACCACGCATTGCACAACACTTACAATCGCAAATCGATCAGATTCTGACTAAAATCTGATTGAACACTGACAATAGTGATGAGCGATCGCACAAGGAAAAATACTATGTATTCTCTATCGTGCACGTGTGCAAATACTCGTCGTTGAGAATATCAATTTGGTATATATATATATATATATATATATATTAAGCGTTGTTATTTGTGTGATCTGTGCGCGACGCAAGAAATGCACAGTACTCACCCCCTCCTCCAATTTAAAATCGTCGACAGGAAGTTGGATTCTAGCTAGACTGTAGTTCAACCGAATGGCAACTGTCGATAACCACAATTGTGGTTGTTTCCGATCAAATTGTATTGTTTTCGGCCCGATTCAATAGGAATCTGGCCGCCATCCGATCGGACCGCCGTTGAATTTCGAGCGACGAAGAGCCCCCGAGTACTGTGCATATATATATAAAAAGTTGTTTTGCTAAAAAAAAATTCTCATTGATCCACCTATTGATTTACCTATCGAACAAATTTGAAATATAATTTATGTCAATTCAAAAATTAATCTTCATAATATTTCTCTTGAAATTGTAATTTGATTCCCTTATTATTGCCCTGAATGATTTGCCTTATTTATTTATTTATAGTTAGCATCAGCTATCCAACTCAAAATGATTTACTCATGGAGACATTTTATATTATTTTGTTGTTTGAATTTTATGTAGTTGGATCAAAATAAATTCATAAGAGTTTTCATCGTAAATTTCTTCTAAAAAATCTGAGATATGATATATTTGCTAAAGGTCTAATTAGCGATAGCTTAGTGCTAAAAGTCGAGAAATTACTCATATCATCAAACTTAAAATGGTAAAAGAAATGATGCATGGATTCATTTCTCTTCTATTTATTAATGAGAAAAATGAGAAAATTATATATGAGCCTCCGTCATTTTATAGATTCCTATATAACTTTTTCCTTTAAACAATCCCATAAATTTCATCAAATAAAAGGTCATTAAGCGAATTTAGATCACAGAATATGATTAAGGTGGAATAAGTAGTGTTAGTTTTTGATTAGATAAAAATATCTTTTATAATTTTTTTTTTATCTATATAGGACATGAAGAATATTTGAAGTGAATGCATCAATTTTTGTCCCAAGATGGAATAAATATAACTGAGTGATAAGTTCATAAACTAAACAATTATAATAGAGTGAACAGTGACAACACTTTGATGTAAAAGACGATTCGATCGTCCTCGGTGTCTCTGTTAGTTGGTTTCACAGTCAATACGAAAGAGATAAATTACGAAAAGTATATTGTCTAATCTAATATTAAAATGATAGGATATTAGATATCCAAAAAACTCAGGGGATATTTGGTAGAGAGAAAACTTTTCATTTTCTATTTTCATTTTCTAAGAAAACGTGTTGGTTGATGTTTTTCATTTCCGTTTTCTAAAAAATAAAATAGCATTTTCTGGAAATTGGAAAATTCTAGAAAATCATTTTTTATTTTCATTTTCGTTTTCCAAAAAATAAAAAAGTATTTTCTAAAAAATTAAAAAACACTAAAAAATTATTTTCTATTTTCTAAAAAAAGAAAATAAAAAATAAAAAATGAAAAATTTTCTCTCTATCAAACGCTATCTTACGCTTTCTGGGGATAACAATGAAAACACTTGCGATGCTTAAACATGTTCCTTATTTCATGGTACGTTGTTTCTAGTGGTCCTCACTTTTATTTTCCTACGAGTCAATGTAGCTTGGTTTTTGACAATTTAATTACCTACAATATGCATATGTTTGCAAAGTACTGGATGGCCAATCTTGGCGTCCTCTCCCAAATAAAAAAAATAAAAAAAAATTATCAAAAAAAAAAGTTATCAACTTTTAGATTAATGATCAACATTTTAAGATTTGAATATATATATATATATAGAGAAAATGATACGCTATGTAAATGCACAGATTGATGATCCGATCGACCTGACGATCACGCAAATCCCTGGAACGATCGAAACTCCGACCGCCCGCCGATCCGTCCTACGGCCGGATTCGGGCCGCACTGACCGCGCGCGACCGCTGATCGCTGTTTCGCCTATTTCCGATCACGGCGCCGGATTCTCGACCGTTAGTCGAATCCGAGCCCGGATCGCCGACAAGTCGAAGGCCGATCGCTGGCCCAAATCGATGGCCGACGGTGGTTGGATGGCATGACGACGACAACGATAGCGACGTCAGTGTCGTATGGAGCGCACGGACATACCAAGTAAGATAGGTAACGTAACTTTTCTCTATATATATATATATATATTGAGAGCAAAAGATGAAATCGTCTTTTGAGAATTTCCGTCAATTGATTTTATAGTCAAGAAAGTAAATTATGATATCTTGAAAAATTTTTAGCAGGAGGAAAAGATAAATGTCAAAGTAACTCAAAACAAATTTCATAAAATTCAACCTAACCGCTTAAATTATTTTGAAGTGGACGGACTTTAACCCCTGATCTAACTAACCTCGACAAATCTATTTCCTGACAACAATGAAAACACTTGCGATGCTTAAACATGTTCCTAATTTCATGGTACGTTGTTTCTAGTGGTCCTCACTTTTATTTTCCTACGAGTCAATGTAGCTTGCCCACTTCATGATCCAAGAAGTTTATTTTGATACGCACCGAATAATTAGCTGCAATCAACAAGGTTTTACTTTACCTCTTTGGAATTGCAGTCTGCATCCTTCACTTATGCGACGAGCAACGCCCAAGCTGCAGCATTGGATAAGACAGGTCAAAAAATAAATCGAATTTTAAAAAGAGATCGAGAGGTGCAGAGGGAGGTATAAGAATGGCAAAGGGTGGTGGCATGGAGAGAGACAGAAAGAGAGAGAGAGAGAGAGAGGGAGAGATGGTAACAAGAAAGAGAGATCTGATCAACTCCCGCATCTTTGCCGTTGCACTTTTCTCTACTTTTGATGCCGTTCCACTGCACTTTCTTTGGTTCCAACGCTCATAGAGGCTTGTACTCGTAGTTTTCTCTTCATAGGGTAGAGGGTGCAAACGATTACAAAAATAGTGAATATTAAATAGAAGTGAGATTGGGAATTCAAGTGCAGTCAAAAAGTAAAAATATATTTCACAGAATATTTTATCCTCTTTGTAATATCATTAAATGATAAATTAAAAAAAAATCCATTCGACTAATTATAAATATTTTTCTGATTTATCTTTAATGACCGATAGAAACTACTTAGACTCTGATCCTATCTGACTTAATTATTGACGAGACATCTAAAAAATCTATTAGACAAAATCAATCACTCCGAGAATTAATCAGACCAAATTAAACCGAAAATTTAGATATCTTAATGTCAATAAAAAAAAAGAATTCAAGCTTAATCTATAAATATGTTCATGATGATCATGTACATGCCTTATTTGATACATTTCACAACACTCAAAAGCATGATATATTTCCTTTTTTTTTTGGTTCATTTTTTTTCAGCAAGCAAAAATTGTGCTCTCTCGCTGCTATCAAGTAAAGAAGGGAAAAAGGTAAATAGATCCAGCATCCTTCACCCAAAATGAACCAGTATTGAACTCCCACATGGCTGACCTTTCAAAATTCAGCTTTAAACAAATATGGCAGACTATGACCTCCATCTTGAAATAAATCACTCAAATTCAAGCTGCTCAAATCTGCATAGATGTAATGTTTGGCTTCGACATTGAGTCAAAGGTAAATCAACCTTGTTCAATGTAATGTATCTGATAGGTGGTCAAAGCTCTGTTTTGATTTGCAGTAGCTGAGTGTAAAATTGAGATTCAAATGTCTACTTAGCCACCAATCCACCTTCATGGAAAATAAGAAGCTATAAATTTTATTCGTCGTCATCGGCCTTCTATATTGCAAAGATTTTTTACCTCTCACAAGTCAGCCGATGGCATTGTTTCAAATTCAGGTGTCATAATCGACTTGTTGACTCTGAGAAAACTGCAGTGATATTCAGCTTCCACAGATTTTTTTTCCCCTCATATGATCAAGTTATTCTCAAATCAATCATCTTCTATGAAAATTCTCCTGATGAAATCTTGGAATCTCCTAGAGTAGAGCTTCGGATCCACTGCTGAGATGGAATTGGGATCCACTTGCAAGGATTTGTAGGCATGCTCCAACTTCTTAGAGATATCATAGTCTTGGAGGATATCTATGATGCCAAAGTAGAGAATTACATTATAGATATTGCCATTGTGGATTGACATGGGCCCATTTTTTGTTGTGCGCTCTGCTCTTGCGGGCATGTTAATGCCCAGCTGAAGTAAAGATTTCCTATATAGACACGTCAGCTGTTAGCACAAAATTTCAGATGTTGAAATTTAGACTAAGACATCATACCGTATTAGAATGCACGTAAAGATCTAGACTTGCATATGAACATTTCTGTCATTTAATACATATTTTTGAGGGCAAGAGCTACCCTCCATGATTCCAAAAACAGAAAGAGAGAGACTGCAAACATCATTGAACTGAAACATACCAAGACATCATGAATCATCTGGACACTAGAAACAAACAGCCAGGGGCCCAAACAATGCAATACTCATCCTCCGCTAGCAAAATGGGTAGCAGTGCATTGGCACAATAATTAAAATGTAATACAACAAAAATTGATGTGCGGCATTGCTTTATGAAGAAGATCAAAGAATAACCAATTCTACAAAAATATTCTTTTCATGGAAACTGCAGTCCATCGGGAATTTCTATTTTTTATGCCCAGAATGATTAGTTGGATGAACTAGAATAATCATAGAAAAGAATGGACACGACCAACTTCTTCGAGGCAAAACACCTAATTGAAACTTATCATGAGCAAACCTAGACAAATAATGATTTCTAGAAGTTATTTCAAATATATTCCTCAAGGTCGGACTTCTCAAACAGATTTCTCAACTACAATCATATACTTCGAGAAAAGGTATATGAAACCTATTTTCTACATAATTTCAATATAAGGCATCAATATCTTAGGTAAGGAGAACTGCTTATGCTTGATTGTGAACACACAGTAAGAATTCAAATAGAACAGAATAGATTTTAATTGATCTTAAGTTGATCGATTGGACATACCAGTCATCCCTTGTTGTATCCATATTCTGATGGCTAGACTTTGAGAATTGCAAGTCCGACCAAGCCATTCGATCTTGAAAAGAGTCACTCTTGCGATAAGCCTCTGACAAAGGAATATTATTTTAGACTAAGCTGTGTGCTTGGTAAACTGCTTGCTAGATATAACAAATTTTGAGGGAAATCACTTACTCGGAGAAGTAGAGCATGGCGATAGGCTAGTCCAGGATGGTGAAATGTCATTGCAGAAGTGAATTCCTAATAGAAGACTATAATCCATAATACCCTCGGCTTCCAAGAATTCACAATCCCACTTGATTTGTCTGAATGATAAACAGACCTTATTAAATGATAGAAGGTAGGAAGAGGTCGAAAAGCAAATGTAAACTATCTAGATTTAGAAAGTTTACTTACTCTAGAAGCTCTAGGTACCGTGACCTATGCAGTCGAAATGCATAATTAAGGTCAAGATCCTTCAGGGTCGTCACCTCATCAATCTCTTCCTCGGCCTTATAAGTTGTTCGACCATAGGATGAACCTTTCAGGTCAAATCTTCTATGAATATGGTATTCTGAGCAGAACAAATTACCCATGACCACAAATCGTGTCTGTTATCCAGGCAAGGGTAAGCAAATTGGTAAGCTGATATTATCCTTCCATAACAATTAAACAACAAAAGAATGCGGAAATATTAAGTAATAGTGCAGAAACTTAAGCCAAATCACTTACCTTTGGTGAACCAATTGGCTTCACACAATGAACACCACAGAACTTTGTGATCAATGAGTTTTTGTACGTAGAAACTTGTTTGTAGTAACTTGGTAACATCCTAAGAAGTACCTGAATAACAGTGTTAGAGAAGATTATGCCAACAGCAGGATAAGAATATATTGTAAAATATTTCCCACAGAAGTGACTTTAAACGGGGTGGGTATTGACAAAAAAATCTAATAATTTCCCACTCATTAATAAAGATATAATTACACCTTGCCTAATCAACTGGATTTTCTTTGCATATCCACCACTAATTACATTACAATTAATCACTCATGTTGACTGAAAGCAAGAAACCAGAGCTTAACGAACCAAAATTACCATACATAAATATGAATTACACACAAATATAGCCAAAAGTCGCAGGTCAATCTATGAGTATATTGTGCCCATTCATTAAATGCAAATAGGAATAATAAGTTTAGCAATAGAACACAATTTCCTTATCTCAATAGGCAACTATTAGATTGACTAATACTTCTTCCATACCATTCTAACTTAAGTTGCATTCGTTTCCCGTGATGAATTCATATAAATAGAAGATAAGAAATTACTTGGAAACACAAAAATGAATTACCAAAAAGGAAATCTTTTATCTAACCTTCACTTCGGATTTCTTCACTGTCTTAATCATGAAGCGATCATCTTGGGTAAGGTAAAAGACACTCCCACTCTTTCCTGGTGAGGACAATTCCCTCAATACATCATTTCCACATATAGCTAGCATGTAATCTGCTAGATCAACATTAAGCAACTTCCTCAAATGTCTGCAAACATAGCCAATAAAAATTACTCAAAACAAATGGACAAAAGTCAAATTAAATTAGCAGGGAAAAAAAATTCCAACAGATGCACTCTGCAATTGCTTAGCATGAATATTACCTGAAAACCATGGGACAATAGTCCTTCCAACGGAACTCAACCGACTGATGGGGTGGAGTTGTCTTTGATCCCTCAGGAGGAAACCTTGTCCAAAACTTCTCCCGGGGATCAAAATCCCCTGTTTTGAGCTCTCTCAGTAAACCAGGCTTCCCAACAGAATAACTAAAAGAAGAAAAAAAATTGAACCACCAAAAGTTGATGTCATGCTTAAGGCCATAAAATAGAGATCAACTATCAAGATATCAAGCCATCTACCTGATGCCCAATTGAAGGTTCAACATCAAATTGTAATTCTTATGGCCTTTAGATATAGTCAGCCCGGGCTTCTTTGGTTCTCTCGTCGACAATAAACATGAGATGCGCCGCTGAGGCACATAACCAACTAGTGTGCGCCCGCCCTGAACGAAGGGAAGCCCATCCTTGTAGAGCATGGCCGCCTCGATTGTGTCAACAATGTCACATGTAATATCTCCTGCTTCACCATCAGATTCCCAGACACATATCCTTGGGAAGTTTTTCTCCATGGTGGAGCTCCTCCGTCCTAGCAGCGGTTCATCCACCGATGGCCTCTTCCTTGAACCGGGAACCAGTGACGGCAGCACGAAGGTTTCCTCCCAGGGGGAGAACGGGCTCCTTTTCCCGGTGATCTTTTTGCCACCGGAGAGAGCAGGGTAAAAGGTGCCATTGATGCTCTTGAGATCACCTTTCCTCCAGTTGCCGACATAGCAGCTCCCGTCGGGCCACGTGAAAACACCGTTTCCTTTATGCACGCCGTTTTCCCAAAGACCATCATAGCGGTTGCCATTCGCCCAGATAAGCACCCCACGGCCGGAGATGACGCCGTTCCGCCATTCCCCGACGTACTCGTTTCCAGTTCGCCACACGTACCTGCCTCGGCCCTCCTGGAGGTTCCGACGCCATCCGCCCTCATAGTAGTCGCCATTAGCGTACCACTTACATCCGTACCCGTGCTTTCGGTCGGAGACCCAGAGACCGCGGTAAGTGTCGCCCTCTGATCCGGTGAACGTCCCAAACCCCTCCATACGCCCGGAGCGGAAGTCACCCTCAAACGTCGCGCCGGAGGGCCACGAGAACTTGCCTTTCCCAGCGGCCTTCCCCCGCCGCCATTCACCCTCATACATACAACCATCCGCCCACAAATACTTCCCCCGTCCGTAGGGTTCGTTCCCGACGAAAGACCCAGTGTACATGTCCCCATTCGCCAGAACCTTCTCCACCACCACCGCTGCCGCCTCCTCGTCAGGCGGACCGACTGCAGGGGCGACTCTCTTGCCCCCACCGCCCTGAGATCTACTCCTAGAGTGGTGGAACCCTTCAGTCGCGGCCACAGAAGGGACGGCTACACCCACCAGCCTATCTCCCTCCGCAACCGTCGCGTCCGCCCCTCCGTTGGTGTCTCCGTCACGCCCACGCCTCCGCATTCTCCGATGGAAAAGCCTATCCTCCCACAGCCGATCCCGGCATTCCTCTGCAAATCCGTTACGTCCAACTCCCCTCTTCCCTCCTCCGACCGACGGCGACTACTAGAGAAACCCAAGGATAAATCCCTAAACAGGAACTCCAACAAAGCAGATGAAGCGAAGAAGACGGAGGAGAGGAGAACAGAAGAGATCAAAGAGACGGAAGGGAAGGGAAGGGAAGGGAAGGCTGTCCTGCCTTTGCTTTGCTCTGGCTTCGATATGGAGAAGAGAGACAGCAGCAAAGAGACCATGCTCGCAATAATACTGAGGCGTCATCCGCCGACGCCTGGAATGACGAAATTACCCTTTTATTTCTCCGATCATTCCAAGCGCCCCTCCACCGAATGATCCAATGGACTCGACGAACCGACGAGGAATCCAAAGGAATGAATTAAACCCAGAAAATTACCGACTCTTTGCGTACGAGATTACTAAACTGCCCCCACTTAATTATACAGCTCGCGGTCCCGTCGCCGTGGACCTGATTTGCGCAGTTGCCGTCGCCGCTACATTATTCCCGATATACTCGATCCCACCGCGCTTTGGTTGCAGTTTTATTCACGAACCAGTGAAAACGGCCGTTGTAAGTTATATCGTCCGTCATAACATTCTAAATAGCGAACTGTGAAAATGTTACTCGTGTTTCTTCTCTCATATGCTATTCATATATTCAACAAGTAATTCATATCAACACACCTTTGCAACGTTGATAGTAAAAAATGGTTCATATGGAGATGGATGTAAAATGACTACGGATCGATTTAGAAGAGTCTAAAATTTTCGTCTATTATCAGATGACCCCTCCTATGCTTGATCAATCGCATTAAAATCAAAGGTCTTTACGATTTATCTTCTTTACAATGGTCATGGAATAAATCGATGAGAGTTATTAAATTGACGATTTCAATCTTTTATGATATAATAAAAAATAATTATATCCGTCTCAATATTTTTCATTATTGATTCTTTGATAATTATAAAGGAAAATAAATTACGAAAGAGTATATCTCTTGATATATTGAAGATAAAAATTTTAGATTCCATATTAAAATTGGATCCATCTCACTTATAATAATATTTATATTGTTCTAGATCTATACACCTTTGCAATGCTGCTACTAATAAGAGAGGTCGCAATTAGGTGAATGATTAAGGCCATTTGATAGGAAGTAAGTAGGAGAAGGATTCCATAGATTACATGAATCATTATTGGTGATAAAATGATGGTTGAGAACGCCAATCGTGTATAATCTTTGGCACTATGATTGTTGGTTGGGTAGATTGACGTATTAAATGATTAATTTGTATTCGATGAAGATGTATTAATTAAAATGATTGGAAAAGTAGGAGAGAATTAAATAATATAATTTTGGATTCGATCGAGATGATGATCGATGTATAAAATTATAGAAACGAAGCGTACTTGAAATAATATGATTTCGGAGTTAGCACTCGTTAGGAGGAAAGAATATTCAATTAAGCTGGCCCTTAATGATTTGTTATTACTAATGTAATATATGGAAGATATTGATTTTATTTTTGTCTCAAAAGGATGGAGTGGTTAGTCAGGAGCATACTTACTACTTAGCTATATTTATACCCTATCTAAATATTTTATTATCATGTATTTTTTAAAAATTTAAATTATTTAAATGAAACTGATTAAATATCATAGAAAATAATTATAAAATATTAAAAAGAAATATTTGATCATTGATAATTGGAATAGAATATGTATAGGATTTTATGAGATGTATTTTTTATATTTGAATTTAAAAATCTTCCCAATTGATTATTCAATTATTTATTCAAATTTTAAAAATCCCTTTATACTTTATTCAGATTAGATATCTCGGTAAAAAAAGATTGAAACCGTCAATCTAATAGTCCTCATCGATTTATCCTGTGATCATTGTGAGAGAAGTAAATCATGAGTGCCCTATTTGTGCAAAGGTTAGAATCCATCAACCTAGCGACCCCTACTGATCCGCGCCTAGGCCATTGTAAGGGAGGTAAATCACGGTGGATCTTTGGCCCTTGAGACTAATAATCAGTGCATGGATGGACGGAACTCTCGCTTTTACAAGAGATTGACCCGTTGTCCATTTGTATAACTTTCTACATGCGCTAGCCACTAAGTCCTTCCCGCGGGGGCAAATCATGAGTGGCCTATGAATCTTGATGTGTTAATCAAGATACATAGGGAATCTAGAAAAAAGTTGTAGACCTCATTCGGAATCGATCCATGTCACTTATGTAAGTACCATAATATCTTAATCATTACGTCATCTCCGTGAAAATTAGATTAGATATCCATAATAATTACTCCCGTTGACATAATACAAATTCCTCAACTTCATTATTAATACATGCATTTATAAAACTTAAAATGGAAAATTTTTACAAATAAAATCAGATGATTAATATTATATAAATTTGTATCAATGAACAAGATTAATTCTTCACGTTCATAAGAGTATCTATCTTCTATTGTGCTCCACTGATTTATCTCATGGTCATTATGAGAGAGGTAAAATTATGAGTGTCCTATGAATCTTGACGTGGTGGTCAAGACACACAGGGAATCCAGAAAAGAGCTATAGATCTCTTTCGGAATCGATCCATATCACTTCTGCAAACACCATCGTATCTTAATCACTACGTCATCTCCGTGGAGACTAGATTAGACATTGTTAATAATTACTCCCACAGACATAATGCAAATTCCTCGGCTTTATTATTAATATATGTATTTATAAAATTTAAAATGGAAAATTTTTACAAATAAAATCGGATGATTAATATTGTATAAATTTGTATCAAATGAGCAAGATCAATTCTTCACGTTCATAAGAGTATCTATCTTCTATTGTGCTCTATTAATTTATCTCATGGTCATTATGAGAGAGATAAAATTATGAGTGTGACGTGGTGGTCAAGACACACGAGGAATCCAGGAAAGAGCTATAGATCTCTTTCGGAATCGATTCATACCACTTATGCAAACACTATCGTGTTTTAATCACTACGTCATCTCCGTGGAGACTAGATTAGACATCCTTAATAATTACTCCCACGGACATAATGTAAATTTCTCAGCTTCATTATTAATATATATATATGTATTTATAAAACTTAAAATAAAAAATTTTTACAAAAAAAATCGGATGATTAATATTATATAAATTTATATCAAATGAGCAAGATCAATTTTTCACGTTCATAAGAGTATCTATCTTCTACTGTGCTCCACCGATTTATTCTATAGTTATTGTAAGAAAGATAAATCATGGACGCCTTATGAACCTTAACGTGGTGGTCAAGATACACGGAGAATCTAGGAAAGAGCTATAAACCTTATTCAGAATCAATCCATATTATTTCTGTGTCTTAATCACTACGTCATCTATGTGGAGATTAGATTAGACATCTTTAATAATTACTCCCGCGCACATAATACAAATTCCTCGGCTTCATTATTAATATGTGCATTTATAAAACTTAAAATGAAAAATTTTTATGAATAAAATCGGATGATTAATATTGTATAAATTTATATCAAATGAGCAAGATCAATTCTTCATTTATTGTTGTTAAATGCCAATAAGATTAAAAAACGACTATGATTTATCTATTTTTATTTAATTATAGAATCGACAATAAAAAAGGACTAGGCCGAATGTATTGCACAAAAGAAAGAAAAAAGTTTGACCGGGACGATATGATCAAATTTGGGCTTAGTGGGCTTTGGAGTCGGTGGTTACTGGGCTGCTCTTTTAGTTGGTCGAGTGCCACTATATAAGCCGGAAAAAGGCAATCGGTGTCGGTCGGAAACCTCCAGAGGGCGGGACCGGTGCGAGGGCTAACAGGAAGATCGAGAATGGCTGGGCGGTGGCTGAGGCCATCAGATCGAGGGTGGCGGTTTCGCAGGTTTGGATCTGAGATGCGCAGACGGAGCAGGTATTGAGGATCTGGGCAATGAATGCGATGGCTCGGATCGACATTCGTCATCTTCCGCACCTGCAAATGGATGTGGCTCGGCAAGTTTGCGGCTCCATTGATGTTTCTGCTTCAGGTTTCCTCCGAGCGCCTGCATTGTCGAGGGAGAATGGTGGCGAAGGAGAACAAAGTTCGAAATCTCACGGCGTCAGTGGCGATCGAAAGGCGCGGATGTCGATTGGAGATCGATTGCGTTGAGGTAGGTTCTGATCTCTGCTTTTGAATCATTTAGTGCATCGATGATGGATTTGACGCCAGTTAGCCGAGATATGGTGAAAACGGAATCGTAACGACTTTTGGTGTGCGGGTTAGATGAGTGATTGCTTGTCGGCTAGACGATTTGATAGCGAGTGGATTCGGTTGGGCGATGAGAGTGATATGGTAGAAATCTATTCCGAGTCTTCGTGCTTGGCTAGAGTGAGCTAATGGACGAAGTTAGTGGTGTAGGTGAGCTTTAGGTTGTCTATTAGTGCAGGGTTGGCGGGGGAAGTTGTAGATGATCAGGTGCATCCCTGGAACAAAGGTGTGCGGGGGAAGGTGTAGATAATTTGAAAATTCTTCCTTCAAATTTAGGTCTGTGTACCTTTGAGGACTGAAGTAGGAGGGAAAGAAAGGGAATGAGGAAATGAAAATGAGAAGAAAAGGAAAGGAGGAGAGGAATAAAACATTTATTTACCTGAGAAAAAGAAGGGAAATAAATTTAAAAAGAAAAAGAAAAAGACCTTGTTATCTCTTATTCATATCTCGTTCCTCAAGTAGATTTTGGCCTCTCTCAGTTGGTTATCTACAACAACCACACCCTCAATTAGATTCTGTCCCCGTGGGTGCAGTGAGAAGAATAAAAGGTCCAGGATTTGGATCCCAAATAGAACGAATATGTATAAGTTGTGTTCCAAATTGACTGGGTAGGCAAAAAAGGATGGAAGGCTGTCTACCTCCGGGATTAATCAGACTTCGCCTGAACGCCTATATTATATATAAAAAAATACAAAGGCCGAATCGAGGCCGCCCTCATGACCTCATGATAACACCTAGCTCACCTACTACAACTCTCGACTGTTCCTCTCGCCTCCCGGCCCTTCTTGTTAAGATCACTCACGGGGATATGATGAAGATGGAGTTAGTCCAACGAAGGTTCCATTAAAGATCATTGTATGGCTTCTATTTTATTGTAAAATGAGATATAAGAAGAATGACTAAAATGTATATACAACATTTTCTTTTATTTTACTTATTATTAAATCCAACATCATCTCAACATAAAGTGGTGTTTGTCCAAAGTGTCTAGGGTTAACTATATGAATCTTGATTTTTCACCAAGTTCTACCCAACTTTAAGGATGTTCATGTCATCTCATCATATTTTTCTTTCTTTTATAATTTATTGAAGTTACACTTAATAGCAACTATTAGGTTATGCCTACAAATCTAATGTTAGTTACACCAAATTTTCATAGCAAATATAGACAGGAATGCAATGGAGCAAGCAACACATTCATACAAGATCATCTATATTATTGTTTCTGTTACAAGCTCTAAGTGCATCCTAGTCCACAGACTAGAAAAGAAAGGTGCCCATTTTTTCCCCTTGTATACCTACAGTTTTTGCGATTGTTGACTGTTTTATTTTGGTAGTTTCTGCAACTGTCTGAATCATATGTATTTGCACAAATACCTTCCGAAATACATCTGGGATTTGGTTGTAAAGAAAGATTAGTGGGTAAAAATGGCTTTCTTAGGAAGGATTTATGTGGACATTGATTTTATGGATTTCCTATCCTATGAGAAGTGTGCTAGCTACAGACGAATGCTGTGCTTTGTGAATTGTTTTATAGAGATGTTTCCTTAACCAAAAAAGGCATGATATGTGGCATCAATAAGGCTCTTATATTAGATGCATGAGGTACAGTCAAAACTTTTCAGCGATACGGGACTATATTTGTTACTTGAACACTAACTAGCTTGACAGATATGATTATGTTAATGGTTTCAGACAATGGAAAATACCGTTGAAGTCAGCTTAAAAGTGTGTGACCAACAGGTTTTATAGAATCATCGGTAGGAATCCTTGATTTTCTTGTCATTCTTATGTTCTTTAGTGGCACAATTGTAATGGATTAAATTTCCTGGTAATAGGAGGAATCAAATAACTATCTATATATTTGATGTGCTTATGCTGCCCAATGCGGAGAAGATTATTTAGTGTATGTACGGTCAAGGGGTTGGGAAAATAAAAAACATGGATATGCACAATGTTTGAGATATCTTTGTGGCGGGAGAGAATACTTTGAGGAATAGAGCAGAAACGTAAGATCCTTTTTTGGCATTTTCTCAAATTATTGAAGATATTTGTGTAAATTGAAAGAGCTTGCGAAATTTGAAATGGATTTCCTTAACTGCACTTGTCTGCTAATTTTAATGTCCAACCAGCTACATGATAACTCCACACGTTTTGGTCCAAATGGACCATGGTGAATTCCCCCCTATAGATGCAGCATCTCCAAATACAGGAATTGCAGCACATGGCTGTATTCTTCTAAATTTGAATTGCTAGCTAATCATGGGCATCAGTGAAGTCACTGCACTGGAGGGTACTGTCTTACGCAGGAACTGTGCCCATAACAAGAAAGCTTACGGAGACATTCAATAGGTGGTCTGTTGGTCTCATAAATAGGTGGTCTGATGGTCTCATAAGGTACAGGTGCATTCATATTGCAGGGTTGAGCTACTAGTGTTAAGTGTCAGGTGCTTTGGAAGGGATGATTTTTGTTCTCTGAAATTGAGTTCAAGAAAAATAATTTCTACTGAGTTGTGTATTTCACGGAAATAACTAGTGGGTAGCTGATGCCCTTTCCTATAAATGTGAGATGGCAGTTGAAATCAATCTTTTTTCTGTGTATATTTCTCAGTGAAGTTCCAGAATTAATTGATGTCGATGGAGTGAAATGCCCTTATGATTAATTACGGGTATTAGGAAAAGGCTTGCGAGGCATTTGGTTCCAGGCATAGAGAGGGGATGAGAATAGAAATATATGCTTGTATATATGATGTCTGTGTATAATGTACTAGTGAGATGCTTTCTCGAGACTGAATACAATGGGAGAGTTCATTGGGATAACCTGTGATGGACTTGGGTTTTTTTTTAAGCTTGATGTCGTATGAACATGCAAGGGACACTGCATGATTTATTTCTGAATTTTTTTCCATTACTTCGGTACTTTCATTAATTATGGAGAAAGTGATGTTGACCATCATAATCTGCTCAAAAACGCCTTGTTATTATTATTTTTTATCTTTATTCCGTTGAAAAGTAATTGAAACTTTTTTTTTGTGTGTCAAGATGTCCCATTATCTGAATGTCGGCCTTCAAAACTTGTGTATAATCGTGTCATTGTGAAGTTTACTGCAAAAGATTCAGACAGTCCCTATTGGATTAATACTTGTTGCTTGAACGATTGATTCTAACAAATCTTATTAAGAAAAATACTATCTTATTTGATAGTAAATCTACAGATGGAGGCAGGTGCACTCTCTCTCTAAAAAATTTGAATGATCCTCGCTAGTATTTCCACAATGCCATATAGATTTTTTTTGGGTATGGTTCTTGATTTTTTAGTAATTTATGTTATGTATAATTAGACACGTCTGATGCTATCAGGATTTTTGTTTTTGTAAATTTTTAAAACGTGCTTAAATCTGCATGGATACTGTGGAGATATTCTTACGAAGGGTAGTGGCACGATGACAACTCGTCTAAATCAGGTAAAAGGTATCTTTTCAGATATTGGGAACTTTCACATGATGCTTTGCATCTTTCGAGTTGACTTGCTTGGTACTGCAAATTTTATAGGAATCTTGGTTTTACCAGCTATTTAAGTTTTACTGCCAAACTTTTGCAGTTTTACTACAGAGACTTTTTCTAGAGCGATTGCACCAAGAGAGCCCTAGTAATTCCCATAGAATTCCAAGTTTATTTTTCCCCAAACATAGCTCCTCAGTTGAACAGATGATAATACACCTTGAATTCCCCAAGCCTGAGACAGTGTGGCAGATGTTGCTGATATTGCCACTGCCTTGGGAGAGTCCATTGCCGAGGTCAAGTGCGTGCGGCCTCTGTTGCCATGGATGACCTCTAGCGCAAGCTGCTGGATAAGATCTATCATCAATGACATATGCGAGGGAAGTCCATTCATGTGGATTGTAATTTATTATCAATTTTAGCCATTTTCTGGTTGGTGTTGTATGAGGTCTGCAGCCATATTGTGAGCCTTGTCTGCGGCACAATCATTCTTCTTTCTGTACTCTAATAACTAGCAGCTTACTGGACCTTCTTCAGTGACATGCTCATAGCATAGCGAGTGTGAAATGTCATCGGGGCTGTTTTGGGTCTAAGGACGTGCATCTGGCATGTGCCAAGAGCACTGGCGGCTTCTTGTGTGGTCACTTCTACATCTCAATGCCAATTCAAGCATCGGTTGCCTATTTTTTGGTTCAACTATTCAGCTTAGTTCCAACATTGTCACTCACTCTTAACTTATATTGTGTTCCGACACAATGGACTCCTCATGAATGGCATTGATGATGGTTCTTATCATGCCGATGGCATCGGCAATGGCTACCAGGGTTACACACTTGCCCTCGGCAATGAATCCCTTACAGTGGCAGTGCCGCCATCTAGGGGACTTCAACTGAGAATATTTTAGTCTATTCAGGGCCTTATTTGGTGGGAATCTAATTTGGGAATCCTCCATGGCATCCTCTTTTTTACTGGATGACTGGTAATGTGATGCTCCTTTTTTTTTTTTGTTTAATACTTTAATTTTTGACTGGATATCAGTGTGAATACTTTTTGCTCCATCAATATGACCTTCATTTCATTACCTATACATTACTTCTTGTTCATCATGGATTTCCTTCTTGATTATTGTCTATGCATGAGAAAGCAATGATAGCCATAGTATCATAGGCTTCTGGATACGCTGCTTAATGCGGTTAATCCTGGTAGTGTGTCACAATTTGTTGTTTCTCAGTAAACAAGTATTGTAAAATTTGTATATTGTTAGCACACATGTAAGAAAAATATGCAACCTAGCTGAATTAGAGTTGCTAAATATCCATTTTCCGTATTCTGGTAATAAGATATATTCCGTACTCTGCTCATCTGCAACCACATGTGTTTCTTTCAATCACAGAGTGGCATGCCGACAGTCACATACTTACATGTATGCCACTCTCATGGACCGGTCATCATCTACTATCATGCAAATCAACACAATTCAGACTGTTGGGCTACATGTAATTGCAATTCAGACAGTTCACCCTCCACACATTGTCCCTTAGTGATCTTCCGTACCATCATCATGAGTCCAAGTGCTTGACAACATGTAAACAACATGGCTTCATGACTGCATAAGCACAATAAGGAGCTGGTCCATTTCATGGGCCACTACCCAACTATTCCTCCAAATAGCTGCCCAACTTTTATTTCTTTATCATCTTCAGAAAGGGCCTCCTTTCTTATCGTCCTTAGGCACACATCCTAGTGGTCCTAAGTCAAAAGAAAGCGGGAGATCTGCCCTCGATCTCAAGTCCTTGTCTGTGGTGGAATTGGATCCTTTGCAGATTGCATGTCGGATATTGGTATGCTGTGGCTCAAAATTTTGAAGAAACCTTTATTGACAATGGTAGGGTGCAATTACTTGGTGGCAAAGGCTTAGCTGAAGTAGTGCTTGTCTCGTGCCCCAATAGAGCTAATTCTTAGTGTTAGCAGCAGTCCAAAGTGGGTTCATTTGGGTGGTCGAGGTGATCTCATCGAGACCTAGAAAGTTAGAATGAATCGATGAGCTTTCTATGACCCAATAATGGGACTATTCCTTTAGGCAAGTGCGTGAATTATGATGCTTTTGTCCAGTTCGATCATGCATCTGCTTTGTAATACTTGTTTTCAATTTTAAAATATTGAGGACATTTAATGGTAGTTATAGGAATAATATGCTACCATTCCTTTTTTTTTTTTTTTTTATCTTCTATCGCTTGTGATCATCTGGGTGAGAGAAGCATCATTCAAGCTGTTAAATATCCACTTGGCCAAACCAAATGGATAATGTGACCGGCCATATACGTTACTCTCATTTTTTTTCTCTCTTTGAAATTTGATTACCTTACTTTTATTTTGTCACGTATCGTACTCGAAATTCCTTCCAGAAAATGTGTCTTAAACCTCATGAATGAGCTCACAACCATATATGATCCTTGCACAATTTAGGCCATAGACAACACAATATTGGCTTTATTTCTTCCATGTGCGAGCTGAAGCTTTGGGACGGCCACATCTATAAGGCATTCTCATCACATATATTTCTGCCTGAAATTAACGGTTTTTTTTCATCACATAAGTTTGTGGTCCGATTAATTCTGAGTGTGATCAATTTGATTTTACAGAAGTTTTTATCGGTCTGACAAAAGTGCAAGAACAGACGATTCAACAGTTTAGTATCCTCAGATTTGCATAAATTTATCGTGGCAGAAGATTAAATCGAGGTATTTTGACATTCTACTGGGTGCCCTGCCGAGTGTAAACCGTATCATTATCTGTGACAATCAAGACAATTAGAAGACAAGCAATCAACATGCAGCCTAACAAATACTTAATCGTTGGTCAAGCCAAATAAAATTTTTAATAAAGATGTTGGATCATTTTTTTTTCCCATTCAACTCTAAAAATAAATATTTTAATTTTGAATGCTTGTTAATATCTGTAGATGCATTAATATTTAATACCTTAATTTTGCAAAATATACTAATCTTAATAGAATTATTTTTATCCTTATTTATTGTCAAAATAAGAATGATAATTATTAAATAATAATAATTTATTACAGCCACACAAATTTTATCCACGATACGAAGATATATGTTTTTTTATTCTGTATTATTCTTTTTCTTAAAAGTTTTTATTCGAGATATGAACTTGTGCTTTGGGTTCAATGTAAATCTCGATTTTATATGGTGCTTATGTCCTTGTTCTTGATTTGTGAGGAACCATGATGTCAGGTTGCATCAATCTAACTTAGGGACCCATTGGATGGTCCAATCTCACCAATGCCGATGTCTGCCACTTCACTTTCAGCAAAATCCTGCAAAATCCCGATGCAGGGGCAACATTTTCTACACATGCTTTAAATATCTTTTTGATATCTCGAGGACCAGTTTTATTTTTTTTTTTTCCCTACTTGATTTCTTTATCCCAATGAGTCTGATCAATGTAACCTTTAGCATTCCCTCTGCAAGGACGTGCATACTACGGCCATGCACACTTAGAATCAGTACGTATCCTCTCCCAGGAAATTATCATCTTAAACTTTTTCTTATTATATATCCCTTATGAAATTTCATCTTTTTGCTCCCAACATGGTCATAATTGCTTCCACCATGCGATTCATGTCGACGGTCTGCTCCAGACTTTTCCCCCACTTGCTGTTTCAGTATCGATTGCACGACGATGCCCGGCCAATTAAAGTAGGGGAGATTGTACCACGGAGGCAATGTTCCAGCACTAATGTGGCTCGTACTGAGAATGACTGGGAAATGAAGCTTTTTCTGAAACCATATTCGATTCCCGTATGGCTCGCTGTCCGATTGTACCGCTCTTGTCATAGCATCCATTGGCTGGATGGCGCCCGTTGCTGGAGCGTGACCCCAGGCAACACATTGTTGGGGTGGAGAAAGGAGCAAGGGGTGGGTGGGTGATCAAAAATGACAGGAAAGGAAACGACCAGAATAATTAACAACCTGTCGATTGATTTATAAGGAGCAGAGGCTGCTGCCTGCTGGCTGCGAATATAAGGATAGTGGATGAGTCGAGACGGGGGTATTTCGTCATATATTTGAGGTCCTTGCCCCTTGGCTTCAGCAGTCAGCATCCTGCCTCAAGTAATTCTTTGGAAAACACTGCAGAATATATTAGTTTATCGGAACAGCTAAGATATTCGACTTGATGGAGAATGACACCCCGCTGTAACTGTTTTTGGTGGAAAATTTTGTGGGAGAGGAAGTTACCAACCACAACAATGGAGTATTGGAAAATTGACATTATAAAAAAAAAAAAAAAAGCTGGAAAGCAGGAGGAAGGTGTGCTCGCCGAGGGATGCAGGGCCCAGAGCAGGTATTTTATGACTTTCTCTGAAGCTACAAATACTCCCCCTCCTCCCTCGCTTCTTGGCAGCCTTTGCCTCCTCTGAGAAGCAGGAGCCCAATCCAATCCAATCCAACCCATTCCCTGCTCTGATCAGTGACCTCCCTCCTCCTCTGTCATCGAGACCAGAAACCTTGGAGTCCGTGTGTCATCCCAGTTTGAGGTAAAACCCATGGTCGTGCTGTTGGATGCTAGTGTTGTTACCTGTGGGAGTGGGACTTCCCTGGCCTGATTGCTCTCTGCTTTTGTGTTGCAGTGAAATCAAAATTACAGTTAAAATAAACGTCTCTGCGCAATTCGAAGATGCCGTTGGCTGCCATGCAGAGATCCCCTGCTGCTGCCTCATTTTTGAACAGGGGGGACTGGCAGACGACGGCTAAGCAATATATCAGCGACGACGACCACTCTGATCCTCCAGGGAGCGACGACGAGCAACCCGGGCAAATGGACGTGTGGAGCGCCATCCAGTGTCAGAAGGAGGAGGCAGCTCCGGAGTATGTTCCTTATGTTCATCCTCTGGTGCGGCGGTCCTCGAGCTCGTTGAGCCAGAAGAGCCTCGAGATTTGCACGGAGAGTCTCGGCTCCGAGACCGGCTCCGACGACTTCTCCTTCACGGACGATAGCGACCTCGACCTCAAGTTTGGAGAGGATGAGAATGAAGAAGAAGTGGAGGATGTTTCCGTTGCTGTTGCCGTAGCAGCGGTGGAGGGTCCCCGAGGGAAGGAACTGACATCGGTGAATTACCATTGTTCCATCAGCATGCGGTCTCCGGTGAGGTCGTTCCCTCCGCCGCTCCCGTCCATCTCTCGGCGCGATGGGCGGTGCATCCACATGCGGCCTCATCGCCGCGACGGCCGGCTCGTCGTCGAGGCCGTCTCTGTTCCTTCTCAGAACTACCTTCACGCCCAGCGCGTGGATGGACGCCTCCTCCTCTCCTTCATCGAAGCTACCTATGGAGACGAGCCTAGTTACGATGAACTCAGTGATGCTTCCGAGGCTACCGCCGGAAGCACTCTGCCTCGAGAACAGGAAGATATCACGCAATTAGCAGAAGAACATGATGTCAAGGAAAGACAAATTACGGAGGAAGAAAAAAGAGAGTTGGATGAAGAGAAATGCTATGAAGAGGAGAAGAATTGCTATGAAGAAGAGGAGGAAGAAGAGGAAGTCGAAGTGGTGGATAGAGGAACCACGGTGGAAGTGAAGGTGAGCACACAGCCCCAGCAACAGACCGGCGCCATGAAAGTTCATCGCTCATCTCTCGTCATCAACAAGTTCGTCGGCGGCATGCCACAGAGTGGCTCCACCGACCGCGTCCGAACTCCGGAGAAGGTTGACGACGCTGGCTGCAACGAAAGCATACCCAAACACACTGTTCCATCGACGCCCCCACCTAGGCGGGCGTCACCGCCAACCACCTCCGCAGCGGCAGCGGTGGCAGCGGCGTCCACTCTCGGCAGCTACGGAGGGCTATGGCTGCCGTCCCTCCGCGAGGGCCACACTTCGGCGCCGGACGCCAAGTTACTCTTCACCGCCAAGGTGCGGAACCGCGAAGGGTTGCTGCACGACATGAGGCGGTGCAGCCAACTCTGGCAGCCTTTCATTTGGGAGCCGTGGCGCATTGCGACTTCCTCTTGACGGAACCAACCCACATGGTTCCATCTTATCCTCCGAGCACCGCTTAACCCAACCCTACCCTGGTTATTCTACTACTACCAAGAACAGTCACTGCGACCATTGGAGGTCAAATTAAGAAATCTTCACTGTTAATTTGGTTTGCTTCCCTTCATTGTGGTTCTTCTTCTTCCTTTTTCTCTCCCCCGCTTGATGATTCAATTTTATAATGTAATGATTGGATTGCTTCAGTATTGTTCCCTATTTGGTCATGGAACCTGAATAGCATCTTTGAAGGAGGATGCAATCCTTTGTTAGGGCATGGACATCTCTCTCTCATAGGCGTCCCTCATTGTGGTACGACAATACAGAGGACAGCTCTTGTTTTCTAGCTTGTAGCAGTGAGCTATAAACAAACACTAACAACCGGATCATTTGAGGATCCTTCAATGATTGGGATGGTCCATCCTTCTCCTTCCTCCTCTTCTGACTCCTCTAATTAAACAACCATAATGTATGAAAGATCGCATTTCAAATTTTAAATTGTCTAAATACAATTTCTTAATTTCATATTTATTAAAAGATATATTTCATTTTTTTTATACTTTCCATCCAATATGAATATTAAATTGATCGAAAAAAATAATACTGAGAATTTAAATTTCGAATATAATTTTTTTTTTTTTAAAACAATTGATATTATGCGTAAAAATTTAAAATTTAAACTATTTATTGTGTTGAGAATATAATTCAATCTAATGTTCTTGAGAATATAATTACCTGTCTTTTTGTATGAGTTTGATATTGTATGTAAAATTTAAAATTTAAATCACTATATATTGAGAATTTAAATCTCATCACTTTATTTCGAGAATATAATTTTGATCTGATCTTTTTAGGCCTTGAGTTTGATATTATATATGGTGCTGAAAATTTAAATTTCAGAATTATTGTGTTCCCGAAAATATAATTTTCAACACTATATTTTGTTCGATCAATTTGATATTCATATTTGATGGGAGAAATAAAAAAAAAAGAATAAAGAGTCTTTAATAAATGTGAATTTGTGAGATTGTATTTGAAAGGTCATATTATGTGCAGCAACGAAGATGGTTTCTCGACTCAGAATAGTCTCTGATAATGATTTTCTCTGTCGATGCATAGATTTTTCAAGTTTTATTTTTTCCCAGAGGTACGAATGGCTCTGATGGTTTATAGTTCGAGTGGAATATAATGTTCTTCCTCTCGTGTTTCTACGCTTGCCCATTAGGCATGGACCACCACCCTCCTCCACGAAGGGGCAAAATGAAAACGACAGAAGCCATGCAACAGCATGATTTAATATTCGAAAAGTCAACTGTTTTTTTAAAGGAATTGATAAATCGGAATCGGACGGGGAGAGGATAGCCAATAGCAACATTGCGTTTGACTTAAGCGACTTCTGCGTTTGGAAGACACGGGGAACAAACTGGCGCTCATATAAATTCTTGGATGTCAACCTACTGGAGTTGTAATATTCTAGCAAAAAAAACCAAAAAAAAGGTGATTATGCTTTCCACTGTGATTTTTTTATGATGGTAAAATATGATAAATTATAAGAGATTATGTATCTTGATCTCTGAAGAATTTTTAAGTCTAGATAAAGATTTTAAATTCTACGTCGAAAATTGATTTCTATCCATTCTAATAGTATTTTTATTGCTCTAATCAATAGACTATTGCAAGGAAACTAATAAAGTTATAATATTAGTGTAAAAGATTCATCTGTTTTCATCAGTCGATTCCTTTATACGAAGAAGATAAATTATGAAAAATATATTATCCAATTAAAATGGCAAGAGAGAAAAACACTTCAAAAGGTTTGTAATTTCTGAAGAGGATCTTTGTTCATTAATAAATTCTATTATAGACTCTTTCATGTAGAGTGTAATATAAAGATAGTGTGTTTCTTTAGATACGAGTGGGATCGATTGGATTTAAAATCTCCTGCCTCGGATAGCCTCCATCGCTTTGCACCGCGTAGTGTCGAGGACATAATCTCTCCGCGATTTACCTCTCTCTCGCTGTAGCCCTGGGACGGATGGTAAGAAATTGCTAGTTGGACAGATTCCTAACTTTTGATGTAATATAATAATTATGGTGGAGATTGAAGTATTAGAGCATCAAGTGGTGGAATCTGCAGTGTCTGGCTAGTGCATCATCCATTAGCATGCAGACTGATGTAATAGGGAAGCCAAAGCAGAGAGCACATTACACTGCCCTAAAGGCAAAAAGGGAAAAAAGGAGCAAGCACAGTGGCGTTAGAATGAAGTAGCACCTGATGCCTTTTGCCTCCCTCATTCAAAAAAAAAAAAAACAAAATCAGAAAACTTAATTATATCCTTTCAATTACATGTGATTAATTTTTTTTTTCCCTTTTTAATTCTTTAGCCGGTTGAATATAACAGTCCAATTCACCTTTTCCAAACTCTGCCTTCCAAAGGTACTTTCTATTAAATAAATTATTAAGGCTGAAAAAAAAGATAGAAATTTGATCCTTTAATTTTTTTAAAAATCTTTTTATCTCCTTGACTTCAATACTCATGCAAGTAAAATCCTATGGACCAATGTTCTTTGCAAGGATGGATTCCAGTGCGTGCTGTATATTTTTTCCAGAGGTAAATATTAATTTATGAAAGTTACTTTGCCTGAATATTAATAGGCATGCTCTGTTAAATTGTCAGACCTTCGATGTATAGCTTTTTTAAAGGGAGAAAAAGATCTTTGTTTTCTTTTTGAACAGAGTCTTGCCGCATCTTTTTGTAGCTTTGTTTGTTTGCTTAAACACGAAGCTAGCCGAGAGTGTCGATATACACTGACCATTAAGTAATACGTGATAATGTATTATTGTTCCAGAATCACTCTGCTTTCTGCGTCTCCACTCAGCGATGGGAAGTGAGACACCATTCAATCAAGGCCGCCACCATCATCGTCAACTCGCTAATGATGTACGTGGATCGAGGAGATGAGTTCTTAAAGTTCAGTTATTAGTTTATTTGCAGTAAGTTGACGGGGTAGCATCAACTGTTATGGCATGAGGGCTTATTGTTTTCATCAGGAATTGTTAATTACGCCTTGTTCTGAGTTTATAAAGTTCAGTTATTATCCTCACTGGGTAAAATAAGGATCGATTTCGGAAGAAATTTAAAGGTCTTTTTTATATTCAGATGATTTTCACGTGTCTTGATTATTATATCAAAATTCATAAAATCTTTCGTAATTTATCTTCTTTACAATGATCGTAAGACAAACCGATAAAGACCATTAGATTACGGATTTCAACTTTTGCAGATAAAATTCAGTTATTAGTTTAGGAGGTGACTGAGTTCATGCATGCAAGTGTTGGTAATCTGTCTATCTATATTGATTTTATTGGTATCTTTAACACCCTTCTATTTTATTTGTATTTATTAAGTAAATAGAAGCTGCAAGGTTGTGCCGATGAGAGTTGTGCTTTGATAATTAAGGCTGGTACGTGATCGTAAGCTCTAGCATGTTCAAAAGTTTGGGTCGACACATATGGATCATGTTCCTACACAGTCGCGTGGAGTTGAGTCGTCTTAGAAATGGCTAGATGCAACTTTTAGTATAACTTAAGCAATCTCTAAGGCGAGCCACTCTCCTTTTAGCATGGCAGGTGAATGCGAATATAATTCCTTTTTGAAAAGAAAAAAAAAAGTTGGGTGCCTTAGAACGCACACACTTGGTGAAGACTCGAGAGTAAGACCTTAACAACTTAGCTTATTTATTTAAGTGTTTAGACTTTTGATCCGACTATTCACGGAGATATATCGGTCCTGTCCCACGGGTATCATTCATCAAGATAAATTAAGAGAGTGTGATAGAATCAGAGGATGACCTATGATTTGGTCCAAACTCCTTCAATGGTAGCTCATATTTGGAAGGTCAAGAAGCAAGCTCAATTATTTGAAACCCTAAGGAGCTCAAAGGAGGAATCGAACCGTGATGACATGATTGTCACGGTGTCACCCATTCGCCCCTAACCATCGCCCCGAGCCACTTAGGACAACAACTTACCTACTAAGATAGTTGGAACTCAGATATAAACATGATTCAAATAATTCATTAAGAATTTCTTCTTTGGAAACGATAGCTATCAGTATGGACGGCAATGGAGCAAGTTTTTGAACTTTTGTTTCTGTCTCATAAAAAATGCTAGCGAGGCAAGAAAAATACTTCCGCATCTCTGTTCGACTTCTCATGTGAATTGAATTTGAAATGCAGATTGAATATATATATATATATCATCAAATGCTTTGCCACTTCCTATTTATATTGAGCTAATTGATAAGTAATTTTACACTTGGAACTCTCTTTCGCTGACCAGTGGGGAGGAAAGGCTTAGCCTGATCAGTTAGTACACACCCACAACCTACACAAAATTAACTAGTCAAAAAATGACCTGATTTAAGGTTGAAAACCAAACTCATATGCAACATCTTGTTGGATATTGGGTCTTAAAAGATCAATACGATTTATAATTTTGTAAAGGAAAATCGAGATACCATCAATCGATGAAAGTCTAAAATGACTTCAAAATCGAAATCTACGTTTTTAGTAGATGAATCTAGACTATTAATTTGCTCAAAATCGATTATGGATGAATAAGAAATTAATTGTTAAAGTCAGTCCAAAATATTGTTAAAGGAAGTAGGGAAGAAATAGTCTCACATTGGAAATTCTAAAGAAAATTTACTTTCTTATATGTGTTGCTGTATTAATGGAGTTAACTCAAATTGCACAGATACTCTCATCCAATGGACGAGTAGGTGCTCGCACTTGTGAGCCCACCATGCACGCACAGAATGAGTGCTTTATTGGCGCACTTTACAATTGTGATGTGTCATGCATATATGACACTCGGTTGGGCAGAGAGAGGTGATTGATTGTTGACTGGGCAATCGGATGGCCATCGTTGGATCGAAGAGGGTGATGGATCGCAAGTGACACGATCTGGAGCGTTGATCGCGAAGAATCACGATCGGACCATTAGCGATGAAGGTTGATCTGGAGCATCGAATTGACTGGATCGATGGATCCAGATTTGGCGGCTGAGATCAAAGGAGGATCTGAAAGGTTATAATCCTCCAGATCTGGTAACCGAGATTAAAAAGTTTGTTGAAGGGTTACAACCCTCAAGATCCTATGACTCAGATGAAACTCACCAAAGGGTACTTCACCTCTTCACCTCATATAAATAGGATCTCTAGATGAGGGAATAAGAAATCACTCAATCACACTCAAACTCATTCAATCCTTGTATATATTTCATTCTCTACAAGGTTCGTCGGTCTCGAAATTTATAGTGCTACTATTCCGAGATATCGTCGTTGTATCTTGGAAACGAATTGCTACTATCCGTAAGCACCTGAGTGAAGCAATATCGTTTTACGAAAATAGTATTGAACACTAGCATGGACGATATTATATCAGATTGCATCCTCCCAGCGGCAATACATCATCGGCAACAATCGTAAAACGATATTGATACAATCTGATAGTCGTGATCAACGACGTTCCGACTACCATTTCACCTGGAGTCCCGACCTCCATTCCACCTGGAGAGAAGCCGGACAAATTCAACGGAGCCAATTTCAAAAGATGACAACAGAAGATGATGTTTTATCTGACGACGCTAAACCTCGTAAGGTTTTTGCGTGAAGACCCGCCATCCGCTATGAAAGGAGATTCCAATAGTAAGGCTGCTTGTGATGCGTGGTCACACGGAGATTTCCTATGCCGTAATTATGTTCTCAATGTATTGGACAATACGTATAACGTATATAGTCTGATAGAGACGGCAAAATCTCTATGGGAATTGCTAGAGAAGAAATACAAAACCGAAAATGTCGGTTTGAAAAAATTCTTCGTCGGTCGATTTCTGAACTTTAAAATGATGGATTCCAAGAATATAACATCTCAAATCCAAGATATGCAACTGATATTGCATGATCTGAATGTCGAAGGCATAAAGCTGAACGAATCGTTCAAAGTAACCGCGGTAATTAAGAAACTCCCTCCGTTGTAGAAAGATTTTAAAAATTATCTGAAGCATAAGCAAAAGGAGATGAGACTTGAAGATCTGATCCTGAGGCTATGAATAGAGGAAGATAATCGAAGGTTCTCCGACTCTAAAAGAACAAAATGAACTATCGACGAGATGTATAATCTGATTAAACCGAACATAAAAAATCGAAGCAATTCAAAACAAAAATTCAAGGGCTGAATCTTTGAAAAGAAGAAAAACAATCGCCCCTTGTTTATTTTCCAAACCAAGCGACCTTCATAAATTGCTTCAAAAGGTGTCAAGAAAAACAAGAAACCGTCAGACTATTTGGTCAGTGCCTGTCCTGTCTGTCGCTGCACGAAATTGGAAGAGCAAACCTTCCTTGGAATGGACGGTATGCTACTGCAAATTAAAGATGCTTTACTTACGTATAAAGTTGAGTAAAAATTCAATTAAATCGAATAAATTGATCTCGAACAGACTAAATTTTTCGATTCGATTTATTTAGAAATTTATTTATTTTTTTTAAAAATATCGATTTAATTGATTTATTCGATTCGATTTTGATTTCAAATCGAAAATAATTGATTAAACCGATTAAATTGAATTTGAATCCATCAGTCGATTGATTAATACAAATCAATCGACTGATTATCTAGAGTCTCACGATTTTCATCATCATCGGTTGACTAATATTTCATATCAATCGACTTATGATAAAAAATTTGATTTATTCAGTTTTTAACTAAATTAATTGATTTTTTATCGATTCAGTTTGTTCGATTTTGTTAAAAAGCGTGTTCGGTTTGGTTTAATAAAAAAAAATCAATTTATTTAATTTTAATTTAATCGGTTCGATCAATTCGATTATTAATCAATTGCTCATCCATACTTATAGGTATTCAAGGCATGTGCTCCCTTCCTTAATTGCTTGCTTTCAATTTTTTAAAGTGTGTCCAAAGTTTAGATGTTTGTAATCCTGCCGATACTCGGCTTCATGCCCTCAAAATGACTCATATTATGAGCCTGCCAAATAAAAAAATCATATAAGAAATTGTTTAATCTCAAGTCTTTTGCACACGTCCTTTGCCACGGAGTTCGCTCCATAAAGCTCGAAAGAGGCGGGTCATGGAGTAGATCGCAGGACGAATGTGAAGTCATGCTCGAACCTCATCTTACAACTGTCGGGTGACCAAATACCTGAAGAAGAGGTGGGAGTTGGTCTCGTCTGCCCAGTAGCACAGTGAACACTCCTTCCGTGGGTCATACGACATGCGATTCGCTATCCGTAGTCCGCCATGCGCAGCTAGCCAATAGGCAAAATGGTGCTTTGGTATAATGTTAGGTCATCATATTGTTGTTGCCCAGTGCATTGCTTGGCCCGTTGCCTGGAAGAAGTCGTATGCAGCTGTTAACCCACGCCTCACAGTTCGCATGGTGTCATCTGGCCCATGGTGCGTTGGATGCACACACCACAACCCTCTGTCAGTCCCTCGTAGGGGGTTGTCTATCCGTTTCGTGCCTGGTGCCTCGTGGTGCACTGGCTGCCTGCACCACGGGCCTTCGTCAATCCCTCGTAGGAAGTTGTCTGTCTGTCTAGTGTCAATTATCCCGTGGTGCACTGTCTGTCTGTACTGCGGGCCTCCGTCAGCCCCTCGCAGGGGGCTGTTTGTCCGCCTAGTGCCAATTGGGCCGGGGTGCATTGTTTGTCTGCCCCATAGTCCTCCGTCGACCCTCGTAGGAGGCTGTCTGTGCGCATGGTGCCTCCTGACCCACGGTGCATTTTCTGCCTGTGCCACGAGCCTTCGTCAGCCCCTCGAAGCGGGTTGTCTGTTCGCCTGATGCCATAGGCCCCATGGTGCACTATCTGTTTGCACCACGAGGCTCCGTCGACCCCCCGTGGAGGGTTGTTTGTCCGTCTGGTGCCAATTGACCCGTGGTACGCTGTTCGCCTGCACCATGGGCAAAGGGCTGTCTGTGCGCATGATGCCACCTGACCCATACCCATAGCGCACTGTCTGTCTATGCCACGAGCCTCCGTCAATCTCCTACAGTGGATTGTCTGTCCGTCTACAGTGGATTGTCTGTCCGTCTGATGCCAACAACCCTGTCTGCATTCAAAATAATGCATGAGGTTGTTGTGTCCTGTAACGCAGCAACCATTTTTGACTTGTGCGATAGAATTTCTCAGTGGTGATAATGCATGAGGTTGTTGTGTCTTGTAACGCAGCGCCATTTTTGACTTGTGCGATCGAATTTCTTAGTGGTGCTCCGTGGGAGGCTGAAAAAGGAAGATCCTGAAAGATGCATCGACCTACAAAAATGCCGGGCATGCAGGCTAAAAGCACTACACGCATAAAGTAAAAAATAAGATGAAACAGCAGCAGCAAACATTCCACTGTTAAAACCACAACAGAATGTTGACAAAGTTTAGAAAAATTTAGTTTGCAATATAAGTTGGTCCAAGCCCAGAGTAAAAGGTCGAGAGTTATATTATGGTTACGTCAACGCCAATATATAATTCAAGCGTTTAGACTTCAGAATTGATTAATTCTGAAGGCAGAGGATCTATCTCCCTTCTAATTTATCTATTTAGATAAATTTAAAATATAACTTATATGCGCACCTCCCAATTTTGATGTTTAGTTTTCTTAATCGTTCTTTTTAGATTGGCCGAGTAAATCTTTCTCTTCCTCTTGCAAAAGTAGTTGCTAGATGTGCACTTTATGATGTGACTAAAATTTTATGAGTATCTTCTCTCAATTTCAACGAGATATTGGGGGATTTGATTCGACTGTCAGCAACTCTGACCCAAGCATTGACTCGAGATGAGTTCAGCGAATGGTGTAACTCCTCGATCAATGCAAACATAAAGGCCCATCGAAACAGTTAAATCCATAGGATTTCCACCTTTTGTCTGACCAATCAAGCACCAGGAAGACTTTTTTTTTAAAACAAAAAAGAAAAAGACAAGCGTGCTTTTCTTAGACAAAAGTATTTACATTCTCAAATCATGGTTCGCGCCATTAATGTAACTCGTTAGGCCAACAATTAATTCACCATTCAATGTTCGAGTCAAAATTATTATTTGTGTCCCCTCCAATTAAAACATCAAAATTTTTATCGGATTTAAATTTTTTTTTTATTATTTTGATCAAATACATAATCTTCATAATTTATCTTCCTTTATTATTATCTAAAATTTTGAAAGCGAACACAATCATCTACAGAACCATAATTATTTAACAATAATTAATTATAACTCTCAAAAATATATCGGTAAAGAGAAAAAAAGTTAAATAATATGAACATTTTTGAAAATAATTAAGTAGTACACTAATTTGATAGAGGACAATTTGTAAAATGTTTTCAATTAATAATTTTTATAAAACGCCTATAAGTTTTTATTAACCCGCCTCCCAAGATTTTCATTTTATCGTTATTAAGCTATCTATCTATTAATAAATAAACAGATAAATCAAATAACAAATAATTTAAAATGATAAAATAGGTATTTTAGTCCTAAATTTTAAAATAATTTTTTTTAAAAAAATAATCTGATATTAACAAAACCTTCAGCGGGCATGTTAAATATGTTTTAAAAATCACTAACGTCATACTTAAATAAAATTTAATAATGAACAAAAAAAAATCATATAATCGACTGCACCCAAATAGTAAGGCCTATGAAATGTTTTTGTAATCTTACAAAAAATAGGCTCGCTAGAATGCAATAGAGTTGGCAGCATCTCTCGTAAAGGATAATAATTAACTTACAAGATTTGAAATTTAGTTCTGCAACTCACCAGATTCGTATATTTCCAATTCTGGATCACAAAGACTACAACAAAAAATAAACACACTCTTGGGGCAACCTAATTGGACATTCCTGTATGTTAATTAGGATTTATCCCATGTATGCGCCACTATACCCAGAGTTAAAAACACCCAAAAGCTCTAACTTATATACACATCAGTCTATGGACACAAATTGGTAAGAGAATTTTTAGAATTACTTTTGTATTTATGGCGTCGGTAGCTTAAACATCATAAACAGGCATCCGCTCCTCGATGGGCACTCGACATACAGGGCACTTCTTGCACTTTTCCGAGCACGACCTGTTGATATAGTGGAGTTAGTGATTTGAGATAGAAATTAACTCCTGAGATTACTAGAAACATCAACTAGTGCATATCAACAAGGTACTGCCAACAGACAACCTACGGCTGATGGAAACAAATTAGCACAAAACTTTACTTGCAGAGAATCCGGTGACGACATGGAAGAAGGACCGTGCATATTTCTGCCTCAAAGCAAATCCTACATAGCACTTTCTCCTGAAACAAACCGACAAAAATATTTTTGCCAAGACCAGCGAACATAAATTTCAGAAATTCGGCAAAGGACACTTGGCGAGATAAAAAATGAAGAAAGCAAATCCATGCAGAAGTAAACAAACTCTAAATGGCATATGCATGCACATACATAGTGGAAGCACGGGAGTCACATGGAGCTCATTGCATTGTCAGCAAAAAGTGCTCAAGGTCACGTCAAAAAAAAAAACATAAACTGCGCAGAGAGAACAGTAGGAACATGCAATGCAGCTTAAGTCTACCATAAGATGCAAACAAAATGTGTAAAATATTGGGTGCTTATATTCATACCACTTTCTGACCTCAATATCAGTGTTTAGCACCTAAGGCCTTGTTTGGGAGGAGAGGAGGGGATTGTAAGAAATGGAAGGGAGATGGAAGAGAGGAGAAAAGAGGTTTACACCTCAAATTAGGGTGTAAGAAAAATCCAATTTTTGTGAGGAGGAGAAGTATAAATTCATCCCCATTCCCCTCCCTTTTCCTTTCCCTTACTTCTTCTCAAACAGAGATAATTTTTTTTTCTTCCTTATTTATTCTTACTCTTTTATTACTTACATCTCCCTCACCTCCTCCAAACAAGCCCTAAGGTGCAGCTCGTCTCATACCAGAGAAAAAAATGATGGCCGTCAATGCCTGTTTATTCCTAAATAAATAACTTTAATTTGTTTCTACTTCAATTGCACTCTCAATCTAAGAGGCATAATTGTGACTAGCATGACATATCTTTTTCCTACTCAAAATAGTTTTCCACAATAACAGGGTAGCTTCATAATTTATTAAAAGTGATTGAGTTTTATGCTTTCTCTGCAAGCCACGTCCTTTGTTTTTACCAAAAACATTGGACTACAACGAGAAGAACTCCCTGTTGTCCGATGTTTTTGGGCGTTCAAACGAACATGCATGCATAAATGGTCCAAATTGAAAGCCCGTGAAAAAAAAGACATATACAGTATAACTGCTTAGAAGCAAAATTAAAAAAAGAAGCAGCATAACACAGTAATTAGAATCGCTAGACATTTATTAGGTATATTTTAACCAAAAGCTTAGATTGAATACGGACATTTTGAAGCCTTTCATATTCCTGCTGACTATACTTTGTTATTTCAGCTTGTTCCCCCAAAGCTGCTTGTAGTCTCCAAACCTGAGGTACAAATACAGTTGGAGATCAAACAAAAGATAATGTCGCAGTATATAAGCTTGCTATGCAGTATCTAAAACTCTAGAATGTAACCAACAACTTGGTGATTCACACAAGCATATAAATCCACTGCACCTCCTCAGTCAAATCCCTCTTTGCCATTTTCTTTACAACCTCAGGAGGATAACCACAAAAAGTGTTATACCTGCAGAGAACTGAATGATTAGAAGAAAGATACTAGTTGTTCTACTAGTTAATTTCAATACATGTGATTTACAGCATTGATCCCGATTCTATCTCTGAGCAAGACGAGCAATCTCTTTACATTATGAGACTTCTTGAATTTTGTGTTCACGTTTCAAAACATTTTGTTGAGAAGACAGACATTGCCTATCTTTGCTTTTAGAAAATATACTAATCTTCAACAGTAAACAAGGCCTGGTGCTATCCTGTGTGTTTCAGATAGCACAAAATAACTCCCAACTTGCAAGTATCATAAAAAACCACAGCCAGGCAAACACTCTAAAAGGAAAATATCATCTTTTAAAAGGTCAAGAGTTAGTTATTATTCCCATTAAATATGATTTGGAAATCAAAACAATCATTAAAAGAGAATCCAAGGCATATTCCATGATTTTTAACTAATGGGAACTGATGCTTTCCATTGTTTTCACTCAAAGATACTTGTGCATGGCAAAGAGAACACTGAGCCAAACAAAGCCAAAAAAAGTAGACTCATTATATCTATCGTGCAGCTGATGTAAGTGATATGCGGAGCATCTCGAATTAACATAACAGCTTCAGCCAGTTCACTTTTCTTTAAGAATAAAAGTTGATTATTCATCCCATCAGACAAATATCTAGAAAGTAAATGAAGCGGAAAAAGATACCCAGTCTCTTCAGCATAAAACAGGCGAGCTTGCTCTTCTCTGCTTTCCTCATCAATTGACCACCAACCAAGCAATCTGTGTTGACTTGGACAAGATTAATCAATAAAGAATAGAGCAAATTTCTAGCCCAAAATATCATATTCAACTGGTGAACAAGTGAAATAGTACCTTGAACCATGATGCACAAAGGCAAAGAAGTCATGAACATTTGATGATATTCTGAGATATCGGGTATCAATAGTTCCATAATCAAGTAAAAGGACAAGCTTCTCCACCAATGTTAAAAAAGCATATAGGACAGAAGCACCTTGCAAAATAAATAATGGCGAGAAAAGTGCAAAAATTGGTATATGTCGAGCACTAGGAGGTGTTCCCTGAGCCAGCAAAGAAGTATTAAACATCTCAGTACGGCACAATGAAACACAAAATGCATATATCTCACTTTCTAGTGATATAGATGCAGAAAAAAAGTGGCATACAAGCAAATTCTTGAACGACAATAGCCAATCAAATATCTTGCTTAAATGAACTCTTGAGTAGCATGATTTTTAGCATGTTTGTTTTGAACTATATCCAATCCTAATTTCTAAATGCAAAAGAATTAAATAATAGCAAAAAAGCACTGATCTGCCTAGCATTCAAAATCAACAAGATAAATTGAGATAATTAGCTCAAGGTTTGACTTCTTCAAGATTGCATTTGCCATTACTCGAACAAACAAGTTATCTATAGACTCATATATAGTTTGAACTAGAACTTAAAGCCTATTGATACAACGTTATGAATATTTATACTCATACAGTTGCCATTTGCAGGGATGTAGTTTGGTTAACAAAGCTTGCAATGTTAATGCATTCCCAGTTCAATAAAGAATTATATAGTGTGTTAAAATTTTAAACGCAAGATAATTGTGCTTTCAAGTTCTATTGCTTAGACTTGTTTTACCTTATAAGCACATGGACAAGGACATGATTGCACCATTCTTCATCTAAAATTTTGTCCATGAATTAGTATAATTAGAGTATTTTGTTGAGTGAACTTTTCACATACCCCTTTCCTGTGTCAACACAACACATACAGGTACTAGGTGAGTTGGACAACTGATAAATAATGTGTGATACACCTAGATCCATACCCAAATAAGTTACATATACTCCAAATTTATAACATAGGTTAGAATAGCGCCACATGTGCCAAGGAGTATGGTGATTAATCCCATGTCCTTGAATGCTGCAATGGCAAAATAGAAAAAGCCCCTAATGGAAATCCTCCAAACTTTGAAGCACTCTATCAATGCAATGTGGACCAGCATGGAACACTATTATTTGTGTTACTCTCCCTCTACTTGAATGAAAAGATGTAATAGCCACCAAATAAGCATCATTTTTTGGAAGAGCTTAAGCATATTTCTAATTTTATAGGGGAAATCATAGAATTGGAAGAAAAAGCAAAATAGTAGTGTTTATTGCAGTGGATAGAGAAACTGCAATTATCTGTATAAAGTGCTACAAATGCACATCATACCTCGAGGCGCATGCAAAGCAAAACCTGGAAAACCACAATAGGAACTTTCATTATATGGCCTCCAATGTCTTGCAGACTACATAACCCCTGATCATGGTCCTCAATGGAAGAAAGCAGAAGACCACTATTCCAATCCCGATACCTAATTGCAGTCGAAGAAGAAGCTTCGCCATGATAACGTCTATGGATCATTGGATTAGACCATTTTGTAGACACAAGGAAAGCAAAACACTCTGCAATCCTGAAAAAGGTAGGTAGATCAGAAGATATTAGTGGCATTGTTAAAACCCATTAAAGGGGGAAAAAAAGAAGGGCTACCCAAAATTTATGAATAGATCCCACCAACCAAGAGCATCAACATCACCTGCACTGACAAAAAGAGGCTGCATAATTATATGATAACTGCCTAACAAAATATTACAAATAAGAATAAAGAAAAAAAAAACAGACATTGTAATATACTTATTGCCAAATCGGAAAGAGGGAGAACAGGGAAAGGGGAAAAGAAGAAAGAAGATAGTAGATGAAGGAGAAGAGAGGAGGTAAGGAATTCAAAAGCACACTTTGAACAATGTATTTCCTTATTACAAATAAGGAAAAAGATGATGTTTTGCATATCTAGACGCTTTTGTGTCCAAATATCAAGTTATGAAAATACAGATAAGAATATTCACAAATCTGAATGAAAGAATATCAAATGTGTATATTCACTGACATGAATTTACAGAATACAAAAAATGGACCAGAATAATCACAATACAAATATATGAGAAGACACCAAGTCAGGCCCTAATTATCTATCAATTATATTTTTATTAGAACCAGACTCCAGATATGAGTGGTCCACGTGATAGTAATACTGACAGAATTTCATTCATTTCCACTTGTTGTCAAATTAAGTATCTTTGTTGTATGGCTTTGTATAGATCTTAAAAGGTAAACCACAACAGGTCTAAATGAACTTCCTATTTCAGAACTACAATTTGACTGTCCTAATTCCAGCTAACTGTAGATACCTTTTTTTCCCTTAAAAAGATCTTAGATCCATTTTTCTGCAGAACATGTAAAGAACAAAATAACATGAATATGCTATAGCATAAGATTTATTGTTCATATATACAATAAAATCAAATGCTCTGTAATTGCAAAAGTTATAAAAAGCTTCAGAAAACAATGGTGAAGGGAATTTACCACATAGCTTAAGAAGGGTGAATATGGAAGCAGCTATGAGAAACACCATTGAGATTGCAACCCAGAAGTGCTAAGATAAGTGTCACAAGATTCAGTATAAAAAACTTGAGAAAGTCAAAAACAAAATTGTACTGCGATATAAAATATACTAGCTTAGATACCAATGCAAAAAGGACAACATGGCCTATTGATGTAAGTTCCTTTTACTTATATTATTCATGCATCTTCGGTATCATGCTCAATGTCCAAATTGCTACTATGACACAACGAATGATTAGGTAATTAAAAACATAGGGCATGCTAGTTTTACATGAACTAAAAAAAATACAAACTTGCGAGCTGAAATTATAAAGAGTAGATAGGAGCACAAAAAAGTAGAAAGCTGTAATAGATTTATTAAATTTTGCATTACATATGCAAGAACAAGGGTTAGGCAGCCATAGCTTATTTTTGTGGCAATTACTAGCAAAAACTTCCTACATCAACATCTATAATTCTTCTTCAAAAAAAAGCTCCTATAAGATGCTAGATTAATGTTATTTCTCATTACGAAACTCATACACTCATAAGAACAGTGATGAATTGAAGAATTCAACTCAATTAAACTTACAGGAAGCGTCTCCCAGATAGCTTCATCACTCATGCTCTCTTCATCTCCTGGCATTAAAGCTCTACACATCCTGAAAATTAGAGTGCCAATTGGAGAGGTCAAAATGCCTAAAGAAGTTCAGGGCGATGTGACAACACTAATATGCGATGGATTTTCTCTTCTTAGTGTCTTTTTATCTTTTCTAGTGTTTACAGATGTACCCCTGTTATCTTTTAACAGTTATTATAATAGCCTCTAGTCCTATTTGAACAAAATTGATATAGAGAGCAGATAGTTCTTAAGTTACTTTCGAAAATCTTTCTTCTTAGTATATGAACACTTGCAACCCAACACTTCTGAAACTTGTTCTCCAATTCAAAAACGCATTAAAAACTTAAGTTCAAGATCAACAAAAGTAACTTAATAATACCTATCTCAATATTATCTGGAAGTCCATCTGAATATTAGTACTGTTCTATAAGTGAGTTTTAAAAAGCCATCTACCATTGGATAAATTGGACTGGTTTGACTGAGACGAATAGACTTCATCACAGTTTTAAACATTGTACATTCAAAATGATGCTATAAAAAAGAACTTACCTTAACAGAACCTAACTTAATATTATCTGGAAGTTGATTTGAAAAGAAGTGACATCCTATAAGAAAGTTTCAAAAGTCATCTACCATAGGATAAATTGGACCAGTTTGACTGAGACGAATAGGATTTATCATGGTTTCAAATATTTTGTCTCCTTCAATCCAAATCCAGGGAGACACTAGCATGAATGCATCTATAAAAATTGGCATAGCGGGCAATATCACGACAAAATCTTGGGTGGCTAAAGAAACCACAAGAAAGGTGGACGAAGACCCCACACTAGACTGGTGGCAACAATGGAGCAATGACAGATGATGACAAACTAGAGGAACCTAGGCTGAGGTATGAGGACGAAGTTTCAGTCCCTTCTAATCAATATCAAATGACATAATCTCCCTGCAAAAACATGGAGGTCAATATGCATCAGAACTCTACCATTCCACCAAGCTATAAACCCTAATATTTTTATCCTCTGAAACTAGGATAGTTATTGTATAAGGTCTACCCAATGTTAGATGCAAAAAACACATAATAGATCGATATGAACATCAAGAGCTGTCCCATAACAAAACGAGTTGTTGCTGCTACCTCCTCCTAGGTTCCTCCTTCCAACTGAAGAAATCTGAGCCCATGTTGACTAATTTTAGATGGCTCAGATATCAATAGAAATTGACGGACATTACTTCTAATAGTTAGTCAAAACCAATGTTTTGTTGATGATTTTCCTCGAGCACCAACTTATTACATGGAAGAAATAAGGCTACTTTAACCTAGTATTAAGGTCGAGGGAGGGGGAAGAGCAAGGGAAAGAACTAGGGGTAGGTAAAAGCGGGAGGAAATTGGTTTTTTACTTATATCCTCAGGAAGAAACGGGAGGAAGATAGAAAGAACCTTCTTTTCCATCATTTCCATCTAGGGGGAAAAAAAAATATTTTCTTTATTTCATTTTTTATTAAACTTGAAAAACAAATCAATAATTAGACGACATTAAAAATAAATTCTTTGTTTTTTATAATATAGTTGGCTGGAGTCAGTTTCCATCATTTTCCACCAAATTTGAGCTGAAGTGATATGAGAGAAAGGAGTGAAGATGTCTCTTTCCAACCCTAGCAACAAAGACTGTGTAGGAATTATGTAAGTTGTGCAAAATAACTCGAAACAAACTTGATAAACAAGAACTCACAAAGGATAGCTCTTCAGCTTATGAAGGATACAGATACTCTTAAGCTTCTGGCAAACTAAAAACTGGATAAGCTATGGCAATTAGCTAAAAGTGTCTATAGTTAAAGATCAGTTTCCAGTGTTATTAAAAGAAATCTCAATTATAGCCAGCCTTACATTTTATATCCAGAATATGGTATTGTGGTACTAATAACAAGGTAAAATATCCAATTACCAGTGAATATTCTCATGCCATTTCCCTCAAAGATAGCATAAATACAAACATAAATATACTTGCCTGAAATTATCAACAAGAATGGTTATCTCAAATGCCAAAAGTGGAAGAAACACAACCTTTAGGTTGATATAATGTCCAGCATTAACTGTATGAAATTCCAAATAAGAAGTATTAGTAGAGTTCATATAAATTGACTACCAACCAATTGTGTCTTACCACTTATATTGTGAAGATATATACAAAGAAGTAGTTCAAAGGCAATTAACAAAGGTATTGCAATAACAGCATGACAAGGTGCCCACTGTATAAAAAGAAGTATATCAGGCCAGGTTAATGAACTGACAATTATTACCAGCCACACCATAAACAACAAACAAAAACATTTTCTTGAATAGACATTGGAAATTAAATCATACATGGCGATCATGAGGCAATGATGGAGCAGGTAAGGAGAACCTCCCTCGTGCTGTAACAGCATGAAATAGCCAAAGAGGAACAAATATTATCCTGGCACACCAGGAGAAAAGTGAGACCAACATCAAAAATATATGAAGCACTATATTTATGTAGATTCTCACAACATAATGGGAGTTGACAATTGCTGAGGGAGGCAAAAAAAAAACTATTGAAATTCAATTTAGAATATAAAAAAACAATACCACCCAGCTGATAGAAATCTATAAAGCTACAATAGAGATAGGGAAATTATGAGGGGCAATCCCCTTGTTTAATGATAAGTATAATTTTGTTAGTGGTTGTGTTAAAGATACATGCTACATCAGGACCAGTATGGTGACTAAAATAAGGTGGACCATGCATCACATGCCTTAGACTACATAATCCTCATTTATATTGCATTTAACAAAGTGCCTAGTGTGACATATCCATTTTACTACACACAGCTGGTGAGAGAAAACAACATCCCTAGCATGTGACCAAGTCAGCGGCAGAGACAATACCATGATCCAAGTTAAGTTTTAGATACCCACAACTGTCACTTTCCTAGGGAAAGTATTGTGTGTAACACATACATAAAAAGAGGATAATTCCCATTATAAAAGTTCACCTAATTGTGACTACTGGAAGAGCATCACTAGAATGACAGCAAGATGAAAAATCTCTAATAAACATTTGCATCTCGCTTCACAATAAGACTAGCAATCTCCTGATTCTCGTTGCTGAAGGGATTTTGGCAAATAATAACTACCACCAAATCCAAGAGCATTGCCCTGTTCTTACGTGCAAAGAAAGTTTCCCGAGATAATATGAATTGCAAAGATAATCAAAGAAAGTTCGAAAGCGAAAACAAGAAAATGAAAACGAAACTTAATTCAAGTGAACGTGGCAGAACGAAAGTCGTGAGATATGAAAAGGTGGAAGCAGGGAATTTGATGTCACAGACACCAATCCTGCTTTCCTTTTCCAAAAATAGAGGTTTAGAATTGAAACGTGAAAGAAAGTTTTATAAAACAAAACTCAATCTGTGTTGTCCTTTCTATCCACTCCAAATCCTAAAACCTCCCACTTAGCCGAATCAACCATACCAACCCGTCAATCCCAAAAACTAAAAGTGTCATCTTTTTAAGGAATTGCTGAGCTCATGCCGAACAGTTCGGAAGCCAGCACAATTAAATCCAGCCAAAGGGCGTCAAATCACAAGGGGGCGAAAGCCAAAGCAGAACTGACCACCAAGAGTAGGGCATCCGGCCGTCAATCTTGAGGGCGACGAAGAGGGCGAAACAGAAGAGGAGGGCGTGCGCGGCCAGTGCCTGCGCCGCCTTCCCCACCCTCCTCCACGACATGGGCCTCTGTCGATGCATAGCCACAGCCCCGCCTCTCCCAAATCCTTCTCCTCTCCTCTCTTCCTTCCCGGTATCCGAACCAGCAGCGTCACGGAAACCGCAGTCGCGCGATCTCTAACCCAATTTCCCTGGCTGAGCTGGATAACGCAGGCGACCTGCGAAGGTCATCGGATCATTCGACGCCCTAATCCTTCAGTGACAAGGAAGCTCGTCGAGTCACCCCGGGAATTTTCCAGGGGCGACGTCGCCCCCTACAAAGAAATCGGAGGCGCCGTCGATCGAGTCAACGGTGGTTTGGGTCGGATCCCTCTAAACCGCTAGCTACTTTTTATTGTTTTGCAAACAAAAGAGAATCGATCGCTGTGTAAATAGTAGATCATTGTTCTTCTTTTTTTTCTTTTTTCCTAGCTTGATTTATAAGTTAATTATTTATATATAATTCTCGGTGCTAAAAATATATATAATTTATTATATATATATATAGAATTTTGATCTCCTCCGCGACAGAAACTTCCGCGACCGTCCGCGACGTGCCGACTCACCGCCTCTGCCGCCACTGTCGCTTCGCCGTCTGGCCACCTCCGATCGCCGGACCGGGTGCGTTGGAAGCGCACCTCGCCGTGATCAAAGATCGGCTTCCGTAGAGCCGTAGTCGGCGCGATCCGGATTCCGCTGCCGTCGCGGATTCGGCCGGATCGCGGCCGAATCCGGCCGCCTGACGTCGGGAAGGACCGCCCGGCCGTGGCGGTCCTTCCCCCGGCCGGATTCCGGCCGCGGTCGATCGGAATCCGACCATGTCGGGCCGGCGATGCGCGACCATGCCGGCCGCGATCGGGCGGATCCGCCAATTGCGGCCGGAATCCGGCCGGAAGGACCGCCCGCCGGCGGTCCTTCCCGATGTCTTGGCCGGGATTCGGCCGCGATTCGGCCGGAATCCCGGCCGGCAGTGGCCGCGCCACTGCCGGCCGCGATTCGGTCGGAATCACGGTCGAATTTTGCCGACTTCCGACCGGAAGCCGAGCTCTTCCGGACCGCCGACGAGGTGCGCTTCCAACACACCCAGTCCGGCGGCCGGAGGTGGCCGGACGGCGAAGCGACAGTGACGATATGTCGGGCGCGAAGTTACTGTGCATTTCTTCGATCACGGATGGGCGCACAGCAATCAGGCGCACAAGTGATCATTTCTCTATATATATATACAACTTAATTGTTCACAACTACTATGATTGTCCCACCCTTTGGCCTTTGAGCAGTTGGGAAGGGCAGAAGCTGGGTAACCACCGTGTGACTGCAGCAACGGAACAACCTAATGGAGTTGAATCGCCGGCACCAACCCATTCCTATTACAATTAATTGTGTGGACCGTGTGATTACTCCATTAGGTCCATTTAAGCATGTTTAACAGATTGATTCGATTCGGAATCGAGTAAAATTTTTTAGCATGTTAATATGTCTATACAATTATTTTGTGATAAAAAAAAATAAAAAAATTAGTATGTTAGATGAATTTAAAAACTTCAGTTCAAAAAAGATAATTCGAAATAATTTTGAAATCGGTTTGAAATCGTTTTGAAACTGATTCGGAATTGGTTCGGATTGATTCCAACGTCGATGAATTCGAAATCGATCAAAACCAAACTGGAATTAGAACCAAAGAATCGATAAACATGTCTAAGTCTATTCATTCTTAATAAGGGCTAAAAGAGAAGGAAATTTGGAAAATCATTCTGATTATTTTAAAATTTTAAATTTTTTATATAAAAATATATATTAATTTAATTTAATTGTTTCGATTTCGCATTTAAAAATTCAATTTAATAGAGTACACTGAATTAAAAGTCATCAATCACTTGACTATTAAAACATATTAATAATCAATTAAAATCACAGTTATATTCGATGATCATCCTGATTTGAATTTTAAAATTACAATTTTATTTAGTCGTTTGAACATGATCAATTGACTAATATAAAATATAGATTAATTAATAATAAAAAAATCAATTATTTTAATTTTCGACTGACTTAATTATTTTTTTATTAATTCGATTTATTATTTTTTATTAAAAAATTCGATCTGTTCAATTAGTTAAAAAATAATAATTTGTTCAATTTTAATTTAATTGATTCAATCAATTTGACTATGAATCGATGACTCACCCATATCTATATTTATGTGTTTCAATTAACCGTCTCATGGGAAGGAATTAGTGACTAGCGCATACAAAAAGTTACACAAATGGACAACGGATCAATTCCTCACAAAAGTGAATTCCATTCCTTCATGCATTGGTTATTAGTCTCAAAACCAAAGATCCATCGTGATTTACCTCTCTTACGATGATCTGAAGACGGACTGGTAGAGATCATTAGGTTGACGGTTTTAATCTTTATTGTACAAATATGTTTCAATTAACCATTTAAATTGATAAATCATGGTTACCCCAACCATGTAGCATTGGAGAAAACATCTTAATGCATATAAACTATGGTATGAATATTTACCCACGGACTAATAAAAATGACTGTCTAACTTCCAGAATAATTAAGCGATATATATATATAGTTCTAATCGGATACGTGCATGAACCGTCCATGACACGCCGACTAACCGACACTGCCGCCACGTCGTACGACCACCTCCAGCCGCCGAACCTAGCGCGATCAACGCGCACCTCGCGGACGGTCCGACGGGGCTCGGGCGACGCCGTCGGTCCGTAGCGATTTGGCCGAATCGGCGATTTCACGGCCGGAGTTTCACCGCTTGTCATTGCGATCGGGTTGGATTCCGACCACGATTCGCCAGAAATCCGGTTCGATCGCGATCGATAGTGGCCGCGAAATTGCAGGCCGCGAAATCGCCGGATTCCGATCGAATCACGTCCGAAATCCGATGACGCCCGAACCCCATCGGACTACCGGCAAGGTGCGCGTTGATCGCGCTAGGTCCGATGGTTGGACGACGCAGCGGCGATGACGGCAATGGCGGTGGGTCAGCGTGTTGCGGACGGTTCGAGCACACAGTAGATCAAAACTGTATATATATGAGTTCTGATCGAATACGCGCCCAAACCATCCGCACCCGTCTGCGACACGCCGACTCACAGCCACTGTCGCCGTCGCCGCAGTGACTTTCACTGCGTTTCGTGCGAAAAACAAAAAATACATAGTATTTCAATCGTTGTATATTTCTCATGCGAAATGATTGTCCGAGCACTATTGTTCAATATCATCATCGAGCGATCGAATTTCAACTGTAATCTAATCAGAATCCGACTACGGATCGATCGACGTCGAAATTCAATCGGACAACGATCGAATTGCAACTACCAACACTGCAGCTGTAATAAGACCATTTCTAGCTCCGTGGTTTGTGGTGAGAGTGTTGAACCAGAATTAGCTTCGTGTATTATGCTCGAACAGACGGGTGTCAGTGTTCTCAAGTCGGAAGGGAAACGAAATGTGTGCAACTATCCCATTTCCTACACGCATTAATTGCGTAGAATACACTTTGCAAACTTCTGACTTAAAAATTGTTCCGCGAGAACTGCTAAGTTCTTTTCCATAACAGATTGATGGGATGCAGTGCCGTCGATCGTCTATAATCTGATAATCTGGTTGAACTCTGCTTGCTATGTCGATTATAGTGTCCTATCTCGAGAGGCATTCTTCTTCCCAATCTATCTTACAACAGTTTTACATAAAATTCGAACAGAGAATTCACCAGTAGGTCCTTTGCTCGAACGATTAATTGATCCCGCTGCCGTTGCTAGGAAAAATCATCCCACTCCACAAACTGGAGCTCTGGTGCATAGAGAAAAAACAAGGAAGCCAACACAAGTAAGGAGACCGTGAAGGTGGCGAGTGACTTGCATGGATTCTGAACGAGAGTAATTCCCTCTTTCTGACCACTCTTTGCTCCAAATGCAAATGTTGGAGAAATGAGAAAGGCAAATATGACGCCCGAAACGATGGCACTAACATGAGCCCTGCAGCCAGAGGAATCATCAAAGGCCTCCTTTCACGAGAATTAGTTTGACAGGATATGCGATCGAAACGTATGCACAAACAGGAAATACAAACCAGTTGTCGACTCTTCCAAAGCTACTCAGGACAAAGCTCAGGGCAGTGGCGATTACTGCTTTAAGGAACATGTTCAGTGAAACTTCTTTTGATCCAACTTCTTTATTCTGGACTTGGTAGACGAGCCAAGCTCCAATTATGGCGAATTCTGGACCCTGTTTAAACACATTAGTCCTTGCCAATACGAACATCTCAGAAAAAAAATAACTGAGTCACGCTCAGTGAAAATTTTGTCGAAAGTATGCTCTTAAATTTCTCTTGATTTTGGACAAGCTTTAGATTGACAATAACCCTTAGTGCATTTTACTGAAATTGAACTATACCTCAATTGTTTTTCAAATAAGTGCATAATTAACTATTACTTTCCTCCCATTTCTCTTCGAGTAAACTCACTTAATACAAGATATGAAAAAGCATATGTTTTTCTACGTTCAATATTATATATACTAAATCATGCCCTATTTTAAGTTCATTTCAACTGCACGACAATAGTTTGGATGAAGAAATTAAAAAGACCAACCAAAACATGAATGTGCTGCCATGCAAATTGAGATTCAGTTTCTCTACTTCTCAGTTCTAGCAACTATATCGAAGCACTTGCTAGTAAAGCATAAGAACATGAATGATGAGTGAATACAAGCTACCATCCCCTGTAATAACATTTATCCAAAAACATAAGATTTAAATTTAGAGTATGCCATTAGTTAAGTTGCATATATCCTAGTGATTTCAATTTTCTTCACTTTGTTTTTTATGTTGTCGGATGAAATACAAAATTAATTTACTAAATCCATCATTTCCACATAAATGTGATGAAGTCAACTTCCGCTGCTTTGGCTTCCTAAATACTAGAGATAAGAATCTTCATAAAGGATCAGGTTGGGATTACCTCCGTGCCTCTGATAAATAGTGCTTCTGAAAATATTAACAGTTCCAGCACTTTAGGTGTCATGGTGATTAAAGTATGAAAACATTATATAAAAGACAGTGGGAAATTAACTATTTCTTTTAACTTAGCAACAACAACTGAAATGGTTGGGAAAATATCAGAGAGCCATTTAGGATATCCACATTGTAATCAGGAGAGTGGTTCCACTATCTAGTTTGACAGAAAACATATGCTTCTAAGAACAGAAGGCATGCTTGTGGAACTATTGAAGGAACAAATAAAAGAAAAATCAACTGACCCAATAAGAAAAGCATATTTTGTAAGACATCAAATAGGAACATAGGTTCAAAATGACATACCGTACCACAAACTGTCAACTCAGGAGTGTGAAGAAAGCTCGTCAAATTGCCACAAATTCCTCCCAGTATATACATCAGGAAAAAGGTGAAAGGGCCATAGGCTTTACAAACTTGAGGTCCATATGTAAGAAGAACCCAACAACTCAGGGCAACGTGCAGGAATCCTGAGTGCTGCAAAGGAAAGACAGAACGTCACAAATAACACTTTCATGCAGTGTTAAACTCTAGATTTTATATATGAACCAAAGTTGATGGAGTTTGATTAAATAAATAGAATTGTAATGCTGTGGAAACATACAATATGCGTATTAATCTTCAAGCCAGTGAGTTTTTGTAATGAGTAAACAATAAAATTATCCACCAAATTGCAGTTCTATAAGATTAAAAAACAAATTAACATATAGGTCATATTTGCCAGGCTCAGAAGGAATCTAAGATGCCCTATGTTTTTCCAGTTCATTTCTTACTCCATCATTAGTGCTTGATACGAATACAAACACTGTTGGCAGCCTCACCTGATTTTGAGTCTCTGAATAATAAAATTGTATCATGTATTCTGAAACTCAATTGGAACTACTATCATATGTGCTACTTTTGCTTGGATGGGGTAATACTGTGGATAAAAAGCCAATAATGATGAATTAAACAACATACCAGAAACATTGGAGTTAATAATCTCCACCATTCCCCGAGAAGGATTAATTTATTTATCTTTGCTCCATAGATTAGAGGGATAGACAAGTGGTCTATCTCCGAGTTAACTGGACTTGCTATTTCAAATAAGTATACAGCAATATCTATTGCAGCCAATAAACTTCTGCATTCATAAGAAATGCCGGCGTTAATTATCCACTAGTAAAAGTTCAGGAGAAGATTCTGCAGAATAAGGAAGATAAATTTTGGAATCTCATGTATTGGATGACAATATAACACCTACAAATGAATCATGCTAATGATGCAAAATACTTTACCAAATTGCAGTCTGCAGGTTTTTGCTATTTATTCAAAAGTAAATATATTAATGGAGGCAGATTATGTGTTGGGTTGAAAAGAAGAAGCTCACATTAGATAAAGATCAGAAGCTTCATCCTCTGTTGGTAGACTTTGGATATTTCTGGTACCAAAAATCAACGAATCTGTTCTATCATCCAAGTTCTTTTTATCATTATTTGTATACGGTTCCAAATCTACCGCTTCTTTTTCATTGCCTTCTCCTATCCCAGTGATTGACGTTCTCTCAGGATTTCTTTCTGATTCACCTCTTTGGAAGCTGGACAAACTTCTCTTTTGCGAGTCTATATTCGCTAAAAAAACAAATTACTAATAGTATTATTCACAGAATAGATGAATAGACCTTACAAGTTGCAAAGCTTAACAAGAATAGTTAGATGAAGTTTTTGTATGTTAAGAATAGAAGAATAAGTAACTAGAGAAGAGAATACTGCTCTATAATCACATGCCATGTGAAGATTCCTGTAGACCCTATGTTAGATGCAGATGGGACTGATTGATAGGTCAGACATACAGTTGAAGCTATCAAATAACTATCCTACAATCAAGTTTCAAAAAGATGAGCGACAATGATAGAAAATGAGATTGCCTCACATGCTAATGTTTAGAAGTATCTCTGTCGGCCAAACTTCATTTATAAACTAAGATAATATTATAGGTCCATAAAAGAGTATCACTCTCCTGGGCAGCTATTGCTAGGACCTAGACATGCTCTGATATATCAGATGGATGTCTCAGAAACTTGAAAGATGTAACAAAGAATTGTGCTACATTGAAATTTATCAAAGAAGTGGCTTGAGAGTGGGTTCCTGTTGTTGGAAGGGTGGTGGGTTGGCATTCTGCAGTGGAAGTTTCCAACATGGTGGGTTGAATGAGAGGGATTATGTTCGTCAAAGCTTTTGAATTTGGACTTCTTATATCAGAATAGAAGAGGACTTCTTGTATTATTAATGAAAAACTATGGATTTATACAATCCATGCATGTAATCCACCTTAGTTATAGATCATCAAACCATTCTTCATTCAGCTATTAACTTCTGTAATAAAATTAAGGATATGTAGTTGGTACAAGAACATGCTAATAGCTAAAGGAGGAATGGTTGACTAACTAAGGTGGATTTTCTGTTAGTAGCCTGAAACAAGATTAAACAAGAGAAGACTTTTCAGGTTTTAGGTTTTTGAGGAACAATAAATCAAGGATAACTATGATTGCAGGACCTGGACATATCTGAGAATCTTGATCAAGCAGTGGTCAAGCAGTAATGTTCATCATAAGAAATCAATGAATAACAAGGTTATACATTTTCTGTGAAAGAGATGCAGAAGTTTTAGATGGTTCTGAATGTATTTTCGCTACATACATTACTGGGGAAAATGACATGAAAATCTAGTATGACAAGCCATTAAAACCTGACATATAAATGAATTGCATCAAATCGGGTGGTTGGTTGAACACAAATGTTAAGAAAAATTATTGTCAGTTGTCTAATTCTCCAGAACCTAACTTAAATATTCCATAATTCCACAAGAAAACCTGATGCAGTTGTAGATGATATACTGTCAAATCTAGCAATGTTTGAAATAAAACAGTTCTGTTAAGATTTTGCAGAAACAACTGACTGAAGTAGCGCTTAATTAAAACCTATTGATTCTGAAGATTGTATCATGAACGGACTTAGCTAAACCAGGTAGAAAGCCACGTTTCCTGACTTGGCCACTACATGTAGATTAAATGACATATTGAAACTTTATATTAGCAAATGAGTATCATTCGTTTCATTGAAATGTGGATATTTGTTCTTTTCATTGAAGTAATTTTGTAAAAATGAGTTCAGAACCAATTACAAAAGTGACTACCAGATAAGCGGCCAAAATAGTTCTCCAATGAACTCAATCCGGTCTCCTTTTTATCCTCACAGCCAGTGTCAATGGTTTTTGTAGTGTCATCCTTTAGTCCTCCTGATGAATCTCTCTTAATCATCCTTCTTTCAAGAAGAATCTGAGAATTACTTTCCAGTTGTCTGTCCTTCATATGTTGAAGCTTGCTAAAATACGAGTCCAATTTTGTAAGTTGTCTCTTAATGTTAGATGCTGATGTTACAGAGGAATCTGAATCACACTGGTCTCTCTGATAGCCACTCTCGGAATCAGACTTTCCACTGCCCATACAGTTACACTTGTGAGATGCAACTTCATTGGAACTCATGTATGGCACTGAAGAAAAACAATTTATGCTGAATGAATTGAATGTTTCACTTGTGTGTCCTTTCCAAGTTATATCAGCTACATGATACACTGTACTTTGTCTTATATCTATTTGACTAGTTACATAAGCAGACAAGCACAACCTATGTCCTGGAAGAAAAGAATTGCCTCTATCAACCAGTTGGAGCGCTTTCTTAGTAACATGAATCCCATCCTTACAGAACAAAGAACATATAGAAACTGATGCCATGATAAATGTGAGCCAACAAATATGCTCAGGCTAACAGTAAGTAAAGTTTCTGTCCATGTCCCTGAATCCATTTAAGCCTTTTTCTGCCATTTAAGCTACCAGGATCTGCGGCCATAGTTGACAAAAAGCATGAGTAATTTTGCCTCCTCCACAAGCAGCTTCCTGCGTATATACCAAATTCAATAAACTTGCCAGCAACCGTTCGACCTTTTAAACATAAGAATCAGTTTGTTATCTCCAGCAGCAGTAGATCAGATAGGTTCATGTCATAAGGACTTTCTGAAATATCAGTACATGCATTTGAAATCTACTGAAAATAACATGAACTCTCTTTAAATCATTTCTATTCAGAATGTTAAGTGTAAGAACATAATTTATGACCTCATCTTATTTCATCAAATTGTGATACAATGACATGGATTGAGGGCAAAATGCTTACTTTTTTCTGTTTCACCTCCTAATCAATGGCTTTTCTGCGATATACTTTCACTATCAGTAGCATTTAACTAGATAGCATAAAACTATAAAATATATATCACTTACTATTCCATTCCTGTAAGCCTTGCATTGAGCTATGGTTAAATAGAGACTCAATTCATTGACATGAACAAACTAACCACTAAGTTTCCAAATAATCACTTAAAATTCACCAGATAGTTGGATGATCATTCCGACTCAATAGGAATCCATGACAAGATAATCTTTTGCTTGGCCTGAATAATCAGCCAACGTCTTCAAACGAAGTATCCTTTGTTGAAAAATCTTATTCTACAATCAAATCATAAATACAGGGAGTAGCCCGAATTTATATTACAAGAATACAACTTGGACTTATCTGTTAAGATGGTATTCGTCACCCGTGTAGGAATGAAGATGCCGAGTCCTACAAAAACGCAATCTCCTTAAGACAGATTCGTCCCCTCCGATGGTGCTACGAGGTGACATAGGACATCTGTCTTTCAGGATAAAACGGCAAAACCACTAGCACAACCTAGCACGGGTTGTAGTGGCGACTTGATCAATGTATCTGAACACTATCACAGGGTCTGCCGAGCGAATGATAACTCGACAGAATGAAGGAATGACTGGTGAGGATTCACTCTCTTTCTTTCTTCTCGGATGAAGAAAGTCCTTAAGGGGAAAAGAAATCTCTTATTAGTTTTTTTCCCCTTTTCTTTCTCACTCTCTCTTCTTTCTCACTCTCTTCTTTCTCTTCTTCACGGATGAAGAAATTTGCTTGTGCCTTTTCTTTCCTCAAGCTCATCTCCTTTTAAAGAGGATGCAAGCCCTCAAGCCTTTGCCACATCCACCTCCACATGGCTTATGGCTTGTGGTGGCAATCCCTCAATGCATGCAAGCCATGTGGAACTTAGGGGGCTTTGTCATGCCACATGCCTAAAGGATGAAGAAGCATGTGGAGCTTAGGTGGCCTTACTCATGATGGGCTTTGGCCTTCATGGGCTTTAGCCTTCAAAATTGGGCTTTGGCCTTAATGATGCATGAACCATGCATTATAGGTTTAGGCCTTACTTAATATAGGCTTATGCCTTAATTACTTGTAGGCTAATACCCTAATGTACAAGCATCATGAACTTGTAAACATTCATGTATATGAGTGAGCAAGCAAAGAATTTTGTGGCATATACTAATTGATATATATAGTCCAATCATGTTTTCGACTGGTCCGTTATGTGTATTAGCGTTCATATAAGAACCATTTAGATGCGTACGATCCAGGCTCTGGATTCGCATCTCTTTCTGCACTATTTATCAACTATCATATCACTTAAATATGAGACCAATTCTTCCCACTATACATTTTTTCCATTCACATTATCTAACATCCTTAAACTAAATACACCACGACAATTATAGTCCAACCTATATGGCAAGTCGAATAACAGAAGTTCAGCAAAAGGCAAACCTTTTCGATTGAGATAGTCAAAAGGAAAGGGAGAGAGATCAAGTTCAAATGAAAAAAAGAAACAAAGATCGATAAAGCACCTCTAAGGATCTTTACCGATGCGTCAAAACGAGCGATTCAACTCAGCACCATCGCTGCCCGCTATAACACTCGATCGCGCAACTGCGGGCGGGGGTTTAAGGGGTCGGGTAGGCGAGGAAGAAGGTGAAGGCGGACGACCGAGGGCGACGTGGAATCAAGTGGGCCGCCTTATCGCAGGTAGCCCAATCCCGCAGCCCTACTAGGCGCTCGTGGATCCCACCGCCCCAGCCAACTGGCGGAGATGAAGACACTTGGAACAGGAGGTGATCACACAAAGCTTTCGACGTCAGGAAAGCGCCGAGATCACGGCACGCCCTCCTCCTGCCTTCTGCTTCACGAATTACACGGAGACAAGGCAAGTGGAATTGTATTACCATGTCTGGGATAAGCATGGCATCTCTGACTACGACCATAAACAGGGTCTGCGTTTGTATTATCAACCCTAAGCCATCTCCTTTGCAGTTGTCAAACTGGATCTTGATTTACACTCGGAAGGGGCAGCGATGGGGTCCATGTTTTATAAACAGAGTGCGAATCTATTTTTCCTTTTGTCTGCAAACGAGTAATTATCTAATAATTAAAAATTATGGCGGCATGAGCCATGCTTGTATATATATATAACTTGGTTAGTTAAAATTTTGAAATTGATTATATTTACAAAAATTATAAAATATTAATAAAAGTATGTTTTTTTTTTTTTAAATGAAAATTCTAGGAGTAACATTAATATTCTAATTAAATATTTTATTATTTAAAATTTATAATATTATTATTAATTTATAAACATAATAGGTCGAATTCAATTCATATGTCATACAATGAGTCCAGTCCTATGGGTTGCAATCTGGACACCTAACTTGAGCATGTGTGTGACCCAGGTAAAACAGAGCCGTGTCGTTCATTTCATACCTCTATTACTCTGCTTTACAAAGTTAATCCTAGCCTTGCTTATCGTCGCCACCCTTGACCATTGCTGCCGCCCCGTCGCCACAGCTACTCTCTCTGGCACTCTGCTCTCCTCTTCCATCCTAACCATAGCTTGCAATCCACTCTCCACCGATCATTCAAAATATTATGCACCATCATAATCTTAGGTTTGTATTTCGAGAGTGCCAGTAGTTGTCACAAGAAGTTATCGCCAGAGTCAAGGACAAAACTAAGACCACAATTGTTTAGTTTCTAAATGGCAAGCAGAGGTTCATTAAAGAGTCACATAGAAAGCTGTTATCCCACTGTACAGAAACATTTATAGTACAGAGTGCCAATATTAGAAGAGAGGGGGGAAAAAAAGTAGTTCGAACTAAAACATAAATGATAATTAGACCTGCTTGAGACGAATGTGACTTGAAGGCGTGCTCCATTTAAATTTTCAAGAAAGCTCTTGCAAGCAAATTATCTGTGTTCTGATTGGAGGAATAACAAATTACAATATGCAATCACATAGCCAAACACAGGCATCAAAACCAATCAACCCTCTTCTCCGAACTCCTTTGTGAATCTCTCGTGGACTTCTAGGTCTGCTTTGCTGACGGTTGGTCTTTGTCTTGCCAGTACTTTATCAAAGTCTGTCCTTGCGATCGGTGGTGGAAGGATCTGCTCATATGCAATCAAGTTAACTGAGAGGTACTTTGAAATTGAATAGTTTTAAGAATGGCAGCTAAACAAACATTTGGGTTCACCTTATCGGCGAGACCTTTTGCAGCAAGATCTTGCAATGTGATCTGAACAGCACCTGGATGTCTTGGTCCACATGGCAACCACATACCCTCACTGGTCTTGTAGAAATGCATAGCATCTTGAGCTTTTCGAACTGGTTCAAACAGAACATCCTTGACCTGTACACACAAGCATTTGAGAGGACACAATCAGCCAACGAAACCACTAAAACCTAGTGGATTTTACAAGATTTGGAGAAACTTACACAAACAGCAATGTCTGAACCGGAAAAGCCTTCTGTGCGACGAGCCAAATTGTCAAAATCACTTTCGCTCAAGTTATGAGGGGTGTCTCCCAGGTGCACCTATGATACATGTTCAAAAAGTAAAAGCTGAACTAGGTGTGGAATTATTCCAGCATTATTATACCCCTTATGATCAATACCTTAAACATGTGTTGTCTGGCTTTATGATCAGGAAGTGGAATATAAATTCTCTTATCAAAACGTCGACGGATTGCCTGGGCTTGCAGTTATAAATAATAGAGGTGATAGGGTTTAGTATCTTCAAAAGGACAATACCACCAACAAAAAAAATAGATATTACTAAGCCAACAACCTGATCCAAGGCATAAGGAGTATTAGTGGCAGCAAGAACAAGAACTTTCTGGTCATTGTTTCCCACACCCTATGGAATTCAAATAATTCAATGTCAATGCAAAAGCAATGGTCAGTTATATAAGAAGCTATAGTTTTCAGCTTCAAATGGAGCTCTAATACACAAAAATCTACCTTTATGGAACTACAATTTACTACCAAGAATATAACCATTAGAAACCACCTAAGAAAATGGCAACAAAATTACCACGTATTGACAAAGTTACCTATCAGCGCTAACATATTGTATGAATCTTAACAAGATACTGCTGTTAAACATGAACCATTGCAAACAATTGAAGAAAAAGAAAATAACAAATATTATTAGAGAAAAAAATCAACTAAAACAATCTACATTCTACAGGATCATTATATATAGCAAAACAGACAACTCCATATGAAAATAAGAAACACGAATTTGATCCACAACCACAACAATAAGTCAAAAGTATCAATGCAACCATAGTTGGAAAAAATCATTTCAATCCAACATAAAAAAAAAAAAAACCAATCTCATCAGTATCCAAAAGAATAAAGGGAAAAAAAAAACTATCTAGTGCACCTCAGAAGAACAATACAATGCTCCTAACTATTTGTGGTCAGCTACATGGATTTAGAATGATACTGAGTAAAGATTCAAACAAATTTCGTACAGCACATGTAGAAATTCACCTGCATTTGCACAAGAAGTTCTGTCTTGATCCTCCTAGAAGCTTCACTTTCATTGCCCTCTCCACGTTGGCCACACAAAGAATCAATTTCATCAATAAAGATTATGGAAGGTGCATTTTCACGAGCCATTTGGAAAAGGTTGGAAACCAGCTTTTCACTTTCACCCATCCACTTTGATACCAGGTCAGATGAAGATATACTGCAACAATTTCATTAAATTTAGAACACTAGGATTATTCAGATACATGTATGGTTCAACCAACTAATAGAGAGAGTAGATACATACAACAGTAAGCAACATCGATATTTTATACAAACAGTTCTATAGAAGAAATAAAATATGGGATTTTCCAAACAATACAAACAAAAACAACTAGTTTTACAACAATAACTATAAAGTACAATTAATATACCTCTACCCAACTGACAAACAATGCATTTGCAGTTCTAGGAAAACTCTTCTACCTACGAGTAAATTATTCAACTTCTACTTTACACAAAAACCATTAAACAAAGAGCAAAACAAACTAATACAAAGATCTTAGCCTCTACTTTACCATTAGAACATGAAAAAGGTAGCATAGGCGGACATAGGTACCGAACTTTGGGTGATCATATAAAGTAGACCAACATGAATCTTTATTCATCATCATCATCAACCAATGTTAAACTTAACTATTCAGGCTCCTCTTGCAGCCACACTGAACAGTTTTTTCCTTCTTATATTAGATAAAAAAAAAAATTTTCTAGTCTTTTCTATTTTCTGTATCTTTCTTCTATTACAATTTTTCAAGTAAACAATTTTTGGTAGACTTCATGCATATTACATATTCTTCTTTTCTTAATCATTACATCCAAATGTTTTTTGTGATTCTTTAATTCATCTCAAAATCCAAGCAGATAGGGTTTTCATTACCATATAGAGCTAGATGAGCTTATTTATGTGTTTGAGAGATCCAGGACAACGACCTATCATGCTAGACACCATTATAATTTGCCAACAAACCAGGGGTAGAACATTTACAGAAAATGGGAAACAAAATCACACTATATCACAATCTGTTAAAGCCTTGACTAGCAAAATACTGAAAGGGCACCGGTTACCCAACAGCTAAGCAACAACGACCACAACCAAGTGCCAATACCATGAAATAAATCAATAAGACCCAAATAAGCACATTTTTCAAAGTGGAAAAACAAATATCCCTGGCATGACTCGTAATGTACTTAAGTTCATTAATCCAAATGATGCATACCATAGAATATATTTGCAATAAGAGATATCACTCTAAACCAATATTTAAAGAAAGGGCCAAAAATGTACATTGTACAAGGAAAGACAATGGCAGATACAACAAAAATCTTAGATCACATAGAATAGACTCAACAGTAGAAAGTGCAAAACATTCTAGTCCCTGATTCCGCCAGTTCAATTGAAAATTTTCGTGGTTAGAATGATAACCTGAAGAAGGTTGATTCAGCCTCTGTAGCAACAGCCTTAGCCAAATATGACTTTCCAGTTCCAGGTGGACCATATAAAAGAAATGCCCTCCATGGCCTTCGCTTGCCTATCAATTTCAAAGCGTGATTAATGATTGAAAAGATGTACAATTAAACAAGCTTGATGATTTATACTAGCTTAGAACAGAATACCAAAATAAGTCAAACAACAGCTATCTATGTATAAATGAGAAAATAACTATGCAACCAATAATTAATATCATGGTATACGACACATTAGACAATTTGGTATATTTGTCATAATGAAAATCTACAATTAAAATCCAACTACAGAAGCTATCCATACTAAATTAGTTTGATAGATCCTTGTAAAAAAGGACAGTCCGGTGCACGAAGCTCCTGCCATGCAAGGTCTCGAGGAATGGTCTATTGTACACAACCTTACCCTACTTTGTAAAAGGTTGTTTCCAAAATTTGAACATGTGACCTCTAGATCACAAGACAGTAACTTTATCATTGAGCCAAGACACCCCTTCCCCTAATAGAACTTGTGCAATATTAAAAAATACACAAAGAAAAACCCCTTGACCTTCTAGCATCGACTAACAGCTAATAAGGTATTTGGTACAAGAATGTTGGTAAAGATGTATATAAATAATGCATATCCTTCAAAATTTACTTATCTCGTCAGTTCTAAATTCAGGAGAGTTAGGGGGAGTTTGGCAGCATTCTCATTTTCTTTCCAGTTTTCCAAAAAATTCTCTCTCAGAAAACGAAGATGGAAAACGCCAACCAAACGCATTTTCTCGTTTTCTCAGAAAATGAAAACAGAAAATAGAAAATTTTCTCTCTACCAAACGCCCCCTTAACTTTTTCCAATTCTCATCTCTCTCTAAAATAAAAAATAATCACATCATCTGTTATGTACTCTTCAATTCTCTAATCAAACCCATTAAGAATATACCTAACTAATCCAATTCTAAGTCCATTGCTGTAATGAGAAGTAACAGGAGAACTATATCTGAAGTCATTTTAATTTTCAATTTACAGGATTATCTCAAAATGACAAATAGAATATTTCTGTTTCAATTACCATACGTAATCCTTAATACAACTAGCCAGCACTATAAGGAAGAGCCAGAAAAAGTGAGCGGAAAGAAAATATTTTTTAGATTTTTCTTTAAAAAAAACATAAATTTGCAATAAAGACGGTGAATTGGTGCCGTATGCCAAGAAGAATAGCAAAATAAAGGTCAATCATGTTGGCTTATAAAGTTTGCGAAAGAAACAAACCAGTGAAGAATTGAGGGAATTTGACAGGTAGGATCACGGCTTCCTGCAAGGCCTGCTTGGCACTCTCGAGCCCCGCCACATCGTTCCACTTCACATTGGGCTTCTCCGTTATGATTGCAGAGGTGAGCCCCGCCCTTAGCTTCGCCTGATCAGGATCCTCGCCGCCACCTTCGCCATCCTTGGGCTTGGCCTTGGGCCTCGTGGCCACGGCGGCGTCTCCGTTGGCGGCGGGACCTGAGCCACCACCATCATCAAGCACGGCGCGGATCTCCTCCGCGCGGCGCAAGTACTCCGTGAACTTCTGGGTAATGGCCTCCTTGATCTTGGGGTTCTTTTCGTACTTGAGGTGGGTGCGGAAGTACTCAAGGGCGTTCATATAGAGGGGGAAGGCCTTGACGTAGTTCCCGGCATTATCCTCCTGAACTGCCTGTTTCACGTACTCGATCGCCTGCTCCTTGAAATTGCTATACATCGCAGTCGAAACCCCAATCCAAAACTGGGGAGGAAGAGGAATCCAAATAACCCTAGAATTGGACAGCAGATCTCGATCAATTCCGGCGATCGCAAACGACGAGAAACGATTCGAGACGGGAATAGAGAAGAAACTTAGATCTCCAGGGACGAAATCGTGGCAATACGGCCGAGGTTGAGATTGGTCGATCCCCTTCAATCCTTCGACGACTTCGCGAACAAGCAGATGAAAAAATTAGGAAGAGGGGACGAAATAGCCAACTAGGTTATTCGCTCGCCCAATCGGACTTGACTCACCCTCAATCTTTTAAATTCGAAGAGGGGGCGAGGGTACAATTGACATTTCACTTACATAGGAACCTTAGATCCGTGTGTATGCTCGTGCTCGTTTTCTTGGCCTTCTCGAGCCTTCCCGCCGCCTCTTTCTCCCCTCCGGATTACTTCCTTCCGCTTCCTTCGATCGCCATGAAGTATAACTCCAGAGTTTCAAGCTCCCGCCGGAAGTTCCGGAAGACCCATTTCACCCCGCCCCGTAAAGCGTCCGTCGGGTGCTTATGAGCGCGCCGCTGTCGACCGATCTGAGGAGTACAGCGTGCGGTCAGTCCCGGTGCGGAAGGGCGACGAAGCGAAGGTGGTGCGCGGCACCTACAAGGGCCGAGAGGACAAGGTAGTGCAGATCTATAGTCGGAAGTGGGTCGTCCACGTCGAGCGCATCACCCGGGAGAAGATTAATGGTTCTACCGTCAACGCTGGCATCAGCCCCTCTAAGGTAGTCATCACCCAACTCAAGCTCGACAAGGACCGCAAGGTTCGTGGCCGTGCTGCCGACAACGCCAAGGGCAAGTTCCCGGCAGCTGAGGTCGCCGCTGGCGGAGCTGCTTCCCTGCAGGAGATTGACTGATCTCTCAATCGGTCTTCCCTCTCCTACCCCAGAAAATTCAAGTGTTGTCATCATGCATTATCATTAGATTTCTTGATATCCAGAAAACTTTTCTGGATTTGAGGTGTTAAAAGCTCTAAACTTGTGGTTAATTCTTTAATAGTTTATTGCTAAGATTTTGTTCGTCCAAATATGTTAAATTGCTGTGACTCGTTTCCTTCGAGTCTATTGCGTGTCTACTGAATTTATCTCTCCGCCCTTATCGTCTATATAATTGCGGAAAGAGATTAATTCAAACCCCAACAATGTTAAGGGACAACAACACATGCACATAGGATTTTTGAAGGAATTTATATACACAAGGGGCTAAACTTATATAATAAAAGTTTATTCTAAAACAACCATATTACATGAGCTAGATAATAAAAGTCTCAGGACTCGAGCATGGATCCTGAAACCATATTGACTACCTCCCCAAGCTGACCTGTACGTCTGCCTCAATCCTATCACAATGGACGGCAATATACAAAGAGCAATGCAAACAAGTCAGACATTAGATAGCATGCTGATTGTGGATCCACAAGCAACGAGACTCGCGAATAATGTTGGAATTGTTGATAGCCTACTCACTCGCTTGTTATGATCGGAAGCAAAAAAAAAAAAAAATTCTCGTCTTTCCCATCAATAGAGTTAGTGGAAGTGATCATGGATGGATTCATGGTGATTTTGATGTGTTCGAATCTACGGGAGCTGCTCCCCCATGAATCATAGCTGTGGAGCTGGCTGTTTGATACTGCTGGGGCAACGCTGGTTGGGAAGCTGCCTGCGAGTAGACCATCTGTGGATGGCCGGTGGCAGCGGGCATTTCATAGCTATAATTGGCCATTGTCGACGAGGAGTGAGATAGGTGAGGATGCTGCATGACTTGAAACCCTGTTCCTGCATAAGGGTGGGATTGATTGGCTGCAACACGTACCAACTGCGGTTGCAGTGCGGAGCGTGCAGATGCAGGGGCGATTGCAGTTGCTCTGTAGGCACTTGCCGGAACAGCGGGCTTTGTCGGAACTCCTTGAACTGGCGCCGATGGCTTCTTTTCTAGAGAGTGTAACGTACTGGAATCTGTTACATTGGGCGGAGCTGCTGCCAAATTGTAAGGTGGAGTATCGCGAACAGGCATGTAGAACAACGGAATCTGGTGATCGAGTGAACGAACTTGTGGCGTTTGCTGCATTGGATGACCGGCAATTGGGTAGTAGGAGGGCATCGAGAGAACTGTTCCAGTTGCTGTTTGATGTATGTAATGAGTATTCGCTGGCATAAACTGAGGTTGCTGTTGCTGTTGCAGTTGCTGAAAATGGAGATGGGGCTGTTGCTTCTGTAGTTGCTCTGAGTGCATTGGAGGCATTATATAAGCTGGTAATTCGGTGACTGACGATGACACAAAATAGCTAGCATCGGAAGGTATCTTAGGGTCTGAGTTTGGATTTGAGTTCATGTCCCTGGACATTGAAATCAAAGTAAGATTTCACAAATTTTTGGTGAATCCACTGTATAACATATGAGTGAACAAGAAAGATGATACCTTGAATCTGGATCACAGGGGATGTTATCGTTTTGTGAGGGAATTAGCCGCTGCGATGGCTTCCTCAAGCCTCCACGATCAGACTTATCGTCGTCGTCGATGTCTCTATTCGGGTTTTCAGTTGGGGAGATGACGGGAGAAGAAACAGAGGCGATAGGGAGAGGGAGGGGCGGAGGGTTGTGGGGATGAGCAGCATGGTCTGCGTCTTTGAAACCCTTTCCGACCCTTTGTTTGGCGGCGTAGTCCGGCGATCGGTTCATGTGGGAGAACTGATCATCTCGGTGTTCAATAGTCCGATCGATGCTAGGGACGGGGATGGGGGGAAGATTGGAGAGGGGAGCAGACGAGGTAGATCCGAAGGAGGAAGCTTTATCAAGCATTGGCGAACCAGGGATGGATCGAACTTCCTGGCCATGGCGTCCGAGCCTACCGGAGGAGTCGGGGCGAGGGAGGATGGGCTGTTCGAGTTCCGATTGTCCACCGACACCGCGCAAGCGGATGGAGGAACCATCGTCAAGGCCGAGAAGACAGTTGCTCGAGGCGGAGTCGGTGGAACCTCGAGGGATTTCCTCCACGCCCATGCCGCTAATCGCGCAATTGAGAGAATCAACGAACCAAGTCCCCGACTTGGACTCGTCGATCAGCGACCCAACGGCGGAAGAAGGCATCGAATCCAACTTCGAGGGGAAGAGAAAAAGACGAAGGCGGCCGGAGCGCCTCGAGCCGCTGCCGTTTCCAGAAGAGGCCGTGGCGGCAGCGATGCGATCGAGCTCGTCGATCATGTTCTCGAGGTCCTCGTCAGTGGCGATGGAGATGAGGGAATCGAGGTCCTCGTCGGGAAGCTGGCACTTGAGGGTGAAGGGGGCGCCGCCCAGTAGTTCGCGTGAGAGTTTGGCGGACAGGTCAGCGAGAGTGGCGCGACGGTCGACGAGGACCATGCGCGTCTCGCCGCCTAGGTAACAGAGAGACTTGTCAGTGGGGCGGGGGAGGATGCGGCCGCCGTAGCTGCACATGACGCGGAAGCGCGACGAGGCGGACGATAAAGGCTCGTCCCACGAGTCGCCGCCGGAGTCTGGGTACCCGTGTGCGGAGGCACCCGCCGCCGCCGATTGCATGATCGCAAAGGTGCAAACTAGGTAAAGGAGGGGAGTCACCCGGGTTCGACGGAGTCAAATTGGGGTTTAGGGATGAAGGATTTGCGGAAAGGAGCAGGAATTTAAAAAAAAAAAAAAAGGATTTTATAAGCATTAATCTAAACTCGTCCCACTTGTCAAGCTTCGCAGGGTTACATGGAGCCACCTGTGCCTCTGTTTCCTTGAACGAGAGGGTAGACGACTGTTGCAACGGTGGCAATGGTGTCTCCATCTGCTAGATGCAGCAGTGCTGCTTCGTAACTAAAAGCTGCACCGATCAACAGGTGACGTATACCGAATGACTCACAGATCCATCCTTTTATGCGCTCGCCGAATGGTGCTCCGGCGTGGCTGGGAAGGGCGAGACAAGTGTCAACGGGAAGACGGTCAAAGCACCATTAATGTGGGGACTAGCTGGAGATGCGTGCTTCGGTACCATGGCAGTTGGCATAAGGCGACTCCTGCAACTCCTTCCTACCAGTTGGCCATTTCCTACGATCTGATTTTTTATTCAAGTTTAAATTGGGCATACTTAATTAGTTAATTCATTGTGACATTGAGTGTGACAAAATTTGCAACCAAATCTAACTGACCAATTTCAATGTAATAAATAATATTAAATATTAAATACTTTAATAATTCTAATAAAAATGATCTTTTAATTATATTTATTCTCGACTTGTAAAAAAAGTGGGGCATAAAGGGAAATATTTATGAAATGCATTTGCAACGACACTACTAAGACAATATAACTACTGTTGCAGCGGAGGGAGAGGCAGTGACAATGAAGATTTAGTTGTTTAATCTCTGTCCATCGTATGAGAAGTTATCTTTCATTAATCATACGATAAATTTAATTACAGTCCACATGTCTACTATATTTATAAGGATAATGACCTCTATTATTCTTTATAACAGGTGTAAATATATTATGAAATTATACTGTCCATATCGACCGTACTATTTGACAGGAAAATCAGCTCCTATATGATCCTCATTGAGGAAGAGAAAAAGAAATTCGCGGTCTCAATAATTCTCTTTATCGTTTTTCCTACTTTTTCTATTGATTCCTGTCTTAAGTATCGGAAGGGTCTCACCGAGATCTCTCTCGGCATCCTTAAACGCTCTTGTTGTGTAGGACACATCATTCGTCCGCGTCACGTCATTTGTCTCGGATCATGACCGAGACACCGTCCTTTCACTACAACAAATATGACTTTCCGTAGCACATTATCAACGGCGCACAATTGTAGCACGCTGTTAATAATAGTTTTTACAGCGCACCCAATTTTGTACGCTGCGGATAATATTATATTTTTACAAACAACAACATGCAAAAATAATACGCTGTCAATACTCATTTTAACAGTGTACAGTGCACATTGTTAATTTTAAATAATAAGAGTGTGCATTTTGTGCGCTGTTTAAAAAATTTATTATAAAAAATTAAATTTTTCATAGCACGTCAATCATGTATGCTGCAGATAATATTAACAGCGTGTATTTTGTACGTTGTTAAAAGTCTTTCTATAAAATATTAAATTTTTCGCAGCGCGCCAATTAAGTGCGCTACGGATATTATAATGTTTGTTAATATGAAATAATAACGGCGTACAATTTGCACGTCGTTAAAAGTATCATTATAAAAAAATTAAAATTTTTATAGCGTACCAATCAAGCGTGTTGCGGATAAGACTAAGCTTGTTAATATGAAATAATAATAGCGTACAATTTACACGTCATTAAAAGTTTCATTATAAAAAAATAAACTATTCATAGTGTGTCAATCAAGTGCACTGTGGATAATAACTAAATTTGTTAATATTATCCGCAGCGTACATTTTATACGCAGTTAAAAATATCATTATAAAAAATTAAATTTTTCACAGTGCGCCAATCTAGTACGTTGCGACATTAATATTATATATATATATATATATATATATATATATATATATATATATATATATATATATACTTAATTAATATATATATTTATCACTACAATTCGTAGCACGTCATTAACAACGCACATTAAAAAATATGTTGTTAAAAGCCTACTAATCGCAGCGCGTATTAATGTATGTTGTTAAAAAATAATTATTGACAGCGCACATTAATATATATTATTAAAAGTCTACTAATCACAACGCACATTAATGTATGTTGTTAAAAATATAATTTCGTTATATATATATACACCATGTATAGATATAATTACTTAATTAATATATTTTTTTATATAATATCAACGTGCGGTGTTTATATTGGGTTTAATAAACTTAAAATATATCTTTTCCCCTAAATCCCTATTCTCATTCCGCCGCTTCTTCTCGCGCCCGACGAAAATCGTCGCCTACCCTCTCCAAGCGTCGCCGTCGTCGCTTCTCGTCGGTGAGTGCACCTCCTCATCTGCCTACTCGTCTGCCCCGTTTGGTCCGGCCAAGAGCTCCACTGCCTCGTCTCTTCCAACATGGCCAAGCTCGCGGACTCCTTGGTTCTGCCATAAAAATTTCTCCACGCTCAGGCTGTCGTGGGGATTAGGCGAAGGTGGACATTTTATTTCTACTCGATACATTGGTTTTTAATCTCTAGCATAGATTATTAATTATGCTGCTGTGGATTCATCCAAAATCTAACAGCGATCTTGTGTTAGACAATCCAAATTGGCCAACATATTGCACGCCAACGAGTTAGCTAGGCGCCTGAAGATACTGCTATACTGTCCAGTGCAAAACGATGCATCCACATCAACTCGTCCTACTTCTTGTTATTAACAAATCTATAATATATTCATGGCAAATCAACAGGAAGATGGGGTGCTAAATGTCACAGCAAATTCACTTCATCCTGGTCTAATCAGGACAAACTTGGCAAGGCACTCTACTGCTTTCGTCGGTATGCTCCTAAAACCAATAAATTCATGTGGTCAAATCCATTGGTGTTATAAGCCTTTAAAATGTAAACTCATGCCTTTCTATTACTTGTAGGTGCTTTACAAACTGCAACTTGCGTCTTGTGGAAGACCAGTCCTCAGGTTTCTCACTTTTGCTAAATAATTATTCTCGATGCAATAACATTCATCAAATCTTTAATTCACTAATGCTTTCTTCGATATTTTGTCGGATCCTACTTCATATATATCTATTTACAACTATCATTAGGGGAGTAAAATCTTATCGCATGCATGCCCGATTTTATCCAACGATTAAGCATATCAAGATTCTCCTAGGGAGCTGCAACTTCATGCTATGTTAGCAAATACATAACTAGTATTTGCTATTGTTATTACTTTGTTGTATTGGTAGCGGTATTAGAAATTATATTGTTGTCGATAGCACTGTGAATGGTGGAAGAAAAAATATTAATGTTGCAGCTCAGGTAATTATCTTGACATTGAATAATATTGTGTCAACATATATTTAATTTTAATGCAATAAACTCAATGTATCCGTATTGACTGATTTTAAATAAGTAGTTAGATTCTTCTTTACAAATATATATTGCTGATCTTAATTCTTCTAACTATTTGTTTGAGAGTCTTTCAGTATTCTTCTTCTTTTGCGTGAAAATAAAACAGAAATGGACTTCAAGTTGTCTGCTTGTTTGTATAGGGTAAAGTTCGTTAGAGCAAATTTTGGTTTTTAGAGCAAATTTGTACCGAAATGGTTTTCTTCAAGTTGTCTGCTTGTATACAAATTTGCTCTAACGAAACAAATTTTGATTGCAAATTTGTATAGAGCAAATTTTGTTTTTTAGATTGAGTATAGGCAAGTGAGAATGGACATTAATTGGGTGGCAATTTCAAAAGTGAAAATTGTGCTTGGCCGCAAACCATTAAACAGAAATGAGTGCCACTGACTTGATAGAGAACAACAAAATAACGAACAGTTACATCAAAACCTGCAGAAGGTCCCGAATTGACAGTTGCTGAATTGTAAAATTTGTCAGAAAAAGAATCTGCTGTCTTTTATTTGCAATTTTTACTCTTGAATCTCAGGCTATTATATCGTCATTACCCAATCAGGTCAACTACTTCACTATGCCATCCTTATCTTGAAGAATGTGAATTGTTTATAGAAAACTTAATATTTTATTATTTGTCCCTATTTATTTATTTATTGTTCTTGTTAGTGAATGTGCAATTATGATAATATTATTTGACAAAATTTATTTAAAAATTAGGTTGCTAGTAGTGGCATTGATGACAATATTAAGAATTATATTAGTGGCGGTAGTGATGTCAATGGAGCAAAAAAGAATGACGATATTGCAACTCAGGTAACCATATTGATATGAGGTATATTGTGATTTGTTTTACATGATAGAATCTCTCTCTTATTACTAATAACCTGTTTTGTTATAAAAATACACTTGAGAACATTAATAATTTTTTATTGTTATACAGGGAAAATTGAAGAACGTGAATTGTAGAGATGTCAGTGTTAATACTAAATGTAAGCTGCTTCATTGGTCTGGTGATGGAGTTGTTGCAGAAGGTCAAATTGCATCCACCGATCCAAAAGCAAAAGTGTATCACGTTCCTCTTGGTGGATCTTGTTGGAAAGTTTGGATTAATAGAGTTTTACTGGAGAATGTTGATCTAATTCGACCCAATGATAAAATGTATTTTCTTGAGGATGCAATAGGAAGCACAGTCACTTGGTTATCTAAGTTTATAGTTTTGTGTGACTGATATAGATTTTGTGTTACTGGTTGAATTGTTTATGTGACTAAGTAAATAATTATTTTGTAGGAAAGAAATCATGTAAGTAAATTTATGTTATTGGTTTGAATTATTTTCTGTGACTAAGTGAATAATTAGTACACTAGCTATTTAAGTGTGGTAGTGATGATTATTTATGGTATTATAATTATTTTAATTTTGATTTTATAATTGTGTGTATGTGATGTTAAAAATGGGTATAATATTTGTTTGTGATATTAAAATTGTATGGTATTTGTGAGTTGGATTATAATTATTTGAATTTTGATATTACAATACTGCGAATGCACTTAACCGCAGCTCGCTTTCGCGCGATGTGAATGCACTTAATCGTAGCACACGATTGCACGCTGCAAATGTACTTAACCGCAGCGTACGATTGCACACTGCAAATGCACTTAACCGCAGCGTGCAATTGTGTGTTGCGAATACCCTTAATCACAACACGTGATTGTACGCTGCGAATGCACTTAACCACAGCACACGATTGCGCGTTGCGAATGCACTTAACCGCAGTGTGTGATTACGCGCTGTGAATGAACTTAACTGTAGTGTGTGATTGCGCGCTGCGAATGAACTTAACTGTAGCGTGCGATTGCGCGTTGTGAATGTATTTAATTGTAGCGTACGATTGCACGTTGCGAATGCACTTAACAACAGCATGCGATCGTGCACTGCGAATGCACTTAACCGCAGCGCGCGACCACGTACTGCGAATGCACTTAACTGCAGCGTGCGATCGCGCGTTGCAAATGCCTTATGACTTTCAACAATTTAGCATTGTGCAGCATGCGATGCGTGCTGCAGATAGCATATTTGCGCGCTGCGAAAAATCAAATTTATTATAGTATATTCAGCTCGATTTTCCCTCCGCATCAGTCATCTTTCTATCCTACCCATCAATCCTTTATCTCGGACACCTCCTCATCTTCATTTCGATAGTAAACAGCAATATTTATGAAATGTATTTGCATCGACGCTACAAAGGAAATATAACTACTGTTGCAGAGGTGGAGGCAGTGACAATGAAGATTTAACAGTTTAATCTCTGTGCACGGAGAAAAAACTTTCGAGGGGTTATAACTCTCAGCCTTGCTTTGCCGAACCACTTCCACCGAGAAACTTTATTAGCTTGAGGATGATCGTCTTTCTACTGGCCGCTAAACATGTGTCCGACGAGACTACACTCGGCTGCCCTCTCGATGAGCTTCCTGACCTCCTACTCGTTGATCTCCTGGATTGATCAGCTGGCACTCGACTTACAGTAAAAGATCTCCTTTTCCCAGAAGGAGCAAGCTTCGAGTCCAAAGACCTCCTTTTCTTATCTCCTTCATGAGCACTGAGCTTAGTTCTGACGGCCTTTTTAGGCACATGAACTTTGTTGGAACTGGTTGGAAGCCTTTTTCTACGAGTTTTTTTATCTCTATCTTTACCGTTTGCCAATGCTTCTATCCACGATTGAGCTTCTGCTACTTTTTGGCCAGCAATCTCCTGGGCTGCCCTAGCTTTCTTGATCAAATGGTACTCGAACTTAGATATGGCGCTCGCTCTGTCACTAGTGGGTCTCTCAGTAATTGCCTTCAGCGTCTGCTCTGCAACTGCCTCAAATGTTATTGCTTCTTCCATCTCTTCCATGGCTGCTTGAAGTCCGTCTTCCATGTGTAAAACACTAGATTCTGTCTTCTTCGCTTCCAGTCTCAAAGCTTTGATTGCTTCGTGTGTCAACTCCGCATCCCTTCTAGCTGCATCTCTATCTGCCTGCAGTTTTCGCAGAGCCGCCGAGAGATCGAAGACTAAATCTGAAGCCCTCTTCTCAACAACGAAGGCAACCTCCAATTTGGACTTGGAATTGTGGAGCTCATACTTCAGGTGCTCAAGTTTGGATTCTAGTCTCCGTTTGGTGATGCTCGATCGCTCCTTCTCCTTATAAATCTTCTGCATCTCTTCCCTTATAGCATCCATTTCGTCCATGAGCTTAAAACCTTCTTCTTTGAGGCTTACCAACTCTTTCTTCGCCGTCTCCAGTTCCGCTTCGCCCGCTTGCACTGAAGGAGCCTTTTCGACGCTGCGTTTTATCGAGCAGCTGCTGTGCGACTTCTTGCCCGTCGGTCTAATGAGCTTGATCTCGTTTTGCAGGGCGTGGATATCTGAAACAGTGAGATGAAGTTGGGATAACAATTGGTCAATTTCTCTTTCAGAGTCCCTCTTTTCCATCTCAAATTTTAATTTGTTAATCTGCAGAATTGAATGCGAGCAGAAACTCCTCAGTCTTGGAAGACAACGATGAAACAGACGAATAAATTACACAAACAAGAAGAAAAAATGAAAACATTACCTGTTGGTTTGTGTAGTTTTGCACTGCATTGTTTCTATGGTTTATCTCCATGCAAAGGCTAATGGATTCCAATTCAGTAGCCTAGAGTACGTTGTGTACTTGTGTTTGTAATCTGTTTGGATCATTACGGAATATTTCTGGAAAAGAAAAAGGCGTTGAATAAAAACAAAAGGCTTAATTTGCTGGTGCATGCGATGCCTACCAAAAATATAAGGCTGGACGTGGGTCTGAATTCTGCCACATTAAAGTCCTAAGACGAGGAAGCATGTCCTGTCACAATCGGGTCATTCGTTTTGGTGGATGCAAGAGTCATCGAATTTAAGTCAGTTTCAATGCTTTGCTTATCTTTGCCACTGAATTTCTTCACTTTATTTTAAAGAAAAAACGTAAATCGGATGAAACTCCAAATGAGGTCACAGTGAGACCAGAAAAAAAAACACATTTAAACTAGTTGCCAAGAAATGTGGTAAAAGATTCAAACATTTTAAAAATATGTTCATAGATTCTTAATGTTGAAAATCTTACACACCCCATGCAGAGTTTTGCTGAAAGGAGACAATTACCAAAAAAGAAGTGAAAGGCATGCACATAAAATCAAGAATAATATGGTTGTAATGATTTTCTATTGCTTATATATATTCATTGCACTGTTCAAATCTAAGCAACTCTCGTGCCTCACCGCGGCGATTCTTAAGAAGGGTAATTAATCGCAGAAAATTTCGTCGTTTCGACTCCAATTCCTTGTTCGACTCTGAAGAAGTCCCGTTTCTTGCAGTCTTTATATTGCATCTTCTCGAGACTTGGGCAATGCCGGGAGAGCTCGGCCTCCAAATTATCGAGGAACATCGCATAGCAACGCTCCAGGTCCAAATTAAACTCGACCGGCGCGCGCAGTCGAATCGGAGTTGCAGTAGCTGCCGCCGGGAGAGGGATGAGAGGGCCATGCATTCATTGCTTGATGGGATTGGGAAGGAGAGAAAGGATAGAGAGGATCAATTCGCCGGGGAGGGAGGCCAAGCGATCGACCGCCGCCGCCTCGTCGCCACCGTCGACGGAGACGGAAACGGAAAAGAGATGGTGCGCCGTTGCTTCTTCATGGCCGGTGGTGTTGCACATTGTCAATTTGCCTTCTTTCTTTGCTCAAATCTCATTGACTCAAATAATTAAAAACAGCATAAATCTATTTTTTTTCAGAGGGAAATTATCTCTGTCAGATTTTGACGATTCCAAACAAAAAAAAAAATATCGGAATTGTTCAAATTTCAGTAAGTAAAGTTTCTTCCAAAATGAAATAAATTCTTAATATCGTGAAATTGTTGCCTTTCATCTACAAAACTTTAGATAAAATTCGATTCCACTTGAGTACTTCAGTTATAAACTCATTTGTCCCCGCCGAAAGGATGTAACGGTTAGCGTATACAGACATTGTATCATAGGATAACGGATCAATTCCTCGTAAATGCGAGGGTATCGTCCCTCATGCGTTAGTTATTAGTCTCAAGGGTCAAAGATCTACCGTGATTTACCTCCCTTATGATAGTCCGAGAGCGGACTGATAGAGACCGCTAGGTTGATAAATTACAACCTTTTGCATCATAGTTATAACGACAATTTACCAAACAACGCTCCTGAAGTTTGGAATTGCTCAAAAAATGCCCCATACTTTCATATTTACTAAATAGCGCACTTAATTTCCTTTTTACCCTTCAGAAATAATGCACTTACTTTTCGAACGTGGTACTGGAAATTCAAATTCCAACACCATAGGGGTGCTGGGATTTGTAATTCCAGCACCACAGATTCCAGCACCACAGTGATGATGCTGAGATTGCACCACCACTATGGTGCTGGGAATTCAAATCTCAACACTACAGTGGTGTTGAGATTTGTAATTCCAGCATCACAATGGTGTAGATTTTTTTGGCGAAAAGGATAAAAAGGGAATTAAGTGCGCTATTTGATAAATATGAAAGTATGGGACGTTTTTTGAACAATTTTAAACTTCAGAAGCGTTGTTTGATAAATCGTGGTAGTTATAAACTTATTTTAAAAAAAAATCTTATCGGTTACATTTTAAAAAATTATTTCTTGTCTTGATTAATCTTTTGGTTCCTATTTTCCATTTTGGTGTGTTTAGATCCATTATATCATATTTTGAGATTTCAAAATTGGCCTAACCACTGTGATTCATCCAATTTACAAAATTCAGCAAGATTGAATGGATCTTTTTTTTAGATTTTCTTTTTCCTTTTTAAGTTCAGCTGTGAAAATCTGCTGCAATATCTGTATAATTTTTTAAATATATCATGATGTGTTAATTTTTAAAAAAATTGTTGTTGATGTCGAATTGTGTTGAAATAACCGGCTTTAAAATTTTAATCCTTAATTTTAATCTTTAAAAGTGATTACGATTAATGTTTTTAAACCGCGCGCTGATTACAATTGGATTTATGGTTTACAAATTACAATGATTCAAGATTATTTTTTATTATTATTTTTTAAATAAAAATGTGAAAAAAGACATAAACTTATTTAAATTGTGTATTCACTTGAGGTAAAAAAAAATTAAAGTTCATCATTGAATCCTAGATGATTAAACGATAAATAATAAAGATATTCACGAATGAGTTACGTAAGATAATATTTTTATATATAAAGAGAGGAATGATCTTTCACATAACTTATTAGTGAGCACTTCTATTATTCACCGTCTGATCGGATAAGTATTATAACTCAATCATTGAATATTAAAGGATTGAATGATAGATAATAGAGGTGTTCATAGATAATTATATATGGTAACATTCTTGTTTATATATATATAAAAGAATGATCTCCTACGTAATTCATCTATGAGCATATTCATTATTCACCATCCGATCCTCTTAGAATTCAAAGATTGAGTTACAATACACACTCGATTGATCAGACGGTGAATATATAATAATACTAAAATTAAATATATCATACAAATTAAATATTCTCTAACCTAATCCATTAAGTGGTGAATATATAATAATACTAAAGAGTCAAAATAAGATTAATAAATTCAAATTAAATATGTCAAAAAATTAATTCCAATAAATAGTTGAAATTTAAAATAAATAAATTAATTCATATTAAATTATAATATTAATATCATTGAAATGTTATAAATATTATGAAATAAAATGCTGTGGTCGGGAAACAATTTTTAAATTGGTTTTAAAAACAATAATTTAACAAAAAAAAATACTAGTAAGTCGGCGGTTTGAAACCTGGGATGGGATTAAGGGCGCGTGGTAAGACTAAGATTACATCCGGTAAGATGTAATATAATTCAAATGGTAATAGAATTTAATATAACGTTGATTATATTATTATATTTAGATAAAAAGTATATGTAATTTTTGATTATAAAGATAATTATATTCTTTTATTTGATGTCTATTATAAAGACGATAAGAATCGATCGACGATGACGATGGCGACAACGACGATGATGGCGAGCCGATCGACGGTGGTCGACGACCGACGATGGGTCGATCGTCGTCGACAGTTTGTCACTGGCAGATCACTGATTGATTGTCGACGATCGACCGATCGGTAGTGATAATGGATTATATATATTTTAGTTTATAATTCAGATTACAAACTTTTGTAATTTAAATTATATTATATTATAATTTTAAGAAAATAATAAATAAAAAAATCTACTTTCAAATCACATTACAAAATAGATTATATGGTATCAAACGCAGCGTACGGATCACAGCTCTAATCGCTGCTTCTCGAAGCAGCCATTTACCAGCATTTTTTTTCTGCGATATCACATGTCACATTAATTCCCTGCATTTGGAGTTTAATTTATTCTCTCGGAGACAGTCAAAGTCGTGATATTTAATAGCCAAACACCTCATCTAGTTTTTGTTTTGTTTTCCTACTTTTTGAGCCTCGTTGCTTCCTCGCAGTGGCCATCTGGTTTTTTTCTCCCTCTCACTATTCCATGAGGAGAACAACACCTTCTCAAATACGCCATCTCCTCTGCGCTCTCTCTCTCTCTGTCTTCCTCCTTCCGCTTGGCTGCGACGATAGCAGAGATGAGATTTGTGACATCGATCGCAAACGAGACCATCCATATGCGTAGTAGTCATCAGCAGTCGTGGACGCTCTCTCCCTATCTCGTCCTCTTCCTCTGTTCCGTTCTCGTGACCTTCTCGCCCTCTCTCTCCGATGACAACGACCTGTTCGGGAGCTGCGGGAATCGGTCGTTCACCTGTGGCAACCGCGCCGTGCAAGTCGCCTACCCATTCAACACCGCCAACAGTTCAGTTTATTGCGGCCACCCGAGCTTCGAGCTCGGCTGCAACAGCTCCGGTGGCGCTGCCATAACCATCGACGTGGGCCGTAAGACGTACGTTGTGTTGGGCGACATCGATTACTCCGGCCACCAGATAACGCTCCTCGACCAGAGCTTCTTCGACAGGCCTTGTCCACTGCCGTCGGAGGACACCGATATCGATACGACTCTGTTCTCCTACACAGATCGCGATGTCGAAGTCACCTTCTTCTTCGAGTGCGGCTCCTTTTTAGTTGCACAAATTCTTCGTATCGAGTGTGCTTCCACTAGTCCCTGGTACGTTTGGCCGAACTCTAGCTTGCCTTGGTGGGCGTATCTATGTAGCAGCGTCCGCGTTCGGATGGATAGTGCGGCGGTGGATAGGATGACGTCCAATAGCATAAGCTACGCCCAGGCACTTCAGGAGGGATTCACAGTCACTTGGAAAGAGAGTGTACAGGGAAGCTGCGGCGAGTGCATCGAGGGCGGCGGGGTTTGCGGGTACAACTCTAGGCAGGTCTGTTTCTGCTCCGATAATGGCTCCGCCACAGAAAACTCTTGCAATCCCCAACGAACTGAACGAAGTAAGTTTCTTCATCTGTTCCGTAGTTTATTTTTCTTTGCTTAAATTTTTTGCTCATAGTCAAGATTACTTCGATCTTTTCCCATGTGTTGTCCTTGATCTGTTTTCCGGCGATTGTTGTTTTACCTTGCGTTTTGTTGTGTAGTCAATCTTGTTCCAAATGGTTTTTCACTAGTAGATTTAGAATCCTTTCTTTTCAAAAAAAAAAAAAAAAGTCAAAAGGTAGATAATTGGTCATCATCTGGAATCTTGATAGGGTCATGTAATAGATTTTCCTGTGTTCTTCTAGTTCACATACGTAATCGAAGATAAAATCGCAGTGAGGGCGGCCTACCAACTGTTAACATCCACCGTATAAGAAGCTCAACTGTCATATCCTAAATTACTGCGGTTAGTGTTAACTGCTGTACAAAAGAGTCATGACAAACAAGTTTTGAGATTTTGGCAAATAAACTAAACTAATTAAACAGGCGGAAAAAGTCTGAACAAGATAGTAGGTAACCAGGCGGCGTTGCGGGGCCCGGTCACAGTCTCACAGAGTTTCGTTGTGAAGGACCTTTCGTATGAATTTTGTTCCTTTGCAAAAGCGCTTCGAAGTGTTTCAAAAGTTGTAGTTTTCATGCGAGTGCACATATTGAATCTCTTACATGTTTCTATACCGCTATACGTAATCATGTGTGCTTCAATATGTAGGTAATTCTTTTAACTTTATAATTAGCTTCGAATACCTAACAATGTTTATAATTTATAAATTGAGGCACATAAAGCGTAAATCTCAATGAAACTTTGCAAAATCATTTCGATCTCTAGTTTCTTCATCATTGTTTTGTTTTGACTTTTGATGGTAACAGAGCCATGAATCAAACTCTTAGAGTTCATCTTGATCCTGCTCTTATTTGCATTGTTTTCTACTATTTATTCACGAATTTAAAAAGATTTATCTCAGTTATTTCTTGTGCTAAAACCTGACCAGTTTAACTTTTGTTTCTCCCTGTTTTCACCCACTTCAATTTGATTGCGATTTTGTTTTTTCTTGCAGATTCTAGCGGGAAAATTGGGGTTATAATTGGTAAGAGACTCGATCTTCTGAGTTTACTTCTAATTCTCGAAACAAAGAAATATAATCCATATTTCCAGAACGAATACGAGAGACATCCTTATTGTCAGCAAAGAAGTAAAGAGAATGTGGTGGACGTGTGCAGAAATCACAATTTTTGATGAGCAGGAATGTGAATTTGATATCTGAATTATTTTGATAAGCAGGAGCAGCCGCTGGCGTAGGAGGCTTGGCCGTCGTAATTCTCGTCGGCGTTTGCTGCTGCTGTCGTCGCAGGAACAGAAAACCAGAGGAAGCACAGCAGCACGCAATTCTGCTGGCTCAAAGCACCTTTAGCATTGAAGCGAGTCCCAGAATCATAGAGGCGAGTCCCAAAAAAGCTCCAGAAATTTTCCGCCGTGTTGAAGAACCGCTTAAAATCGATAGTAGTAAAGCCCAGATTTTTGAGTACGAGGAGCTCCATGAGGCCACCAATGGTTTCATCAGCTCCAACGAACTCGGCGATGGCGGCTTCGGCACTGTTTACAAAGGTAGCCGCGCGTGCTTAAATTTTCCATGGCTTCCTTGTTTTTTTTTTCCCGTCTCATTCATGTCGATCACAGGACACCTTCGCGACGGCCGCACGGTGGCCATCAAGCGCCTCCACGAGAATAGCACCCGCCGGATGCTGCAATTCCGAACCGAGGTTGCCATCCTCACCTCCCTCCGCCACCCCAACCTCGTTAGCCTCTACGGCTCCACCGCCCGCGACAGTCGCGAGCTCCTCCTCGTCTACGAGTACGTCCCCAACGGCACGATCGCCGACCACCTCCACGGCTCCCGCGCCACCGACCGCGGCCTCCCCTGGTTCACCCGGATGAGCATCGCCATCGAGACAGCAGAGGCGCTCAGCTTCCTTCACTCCGTCAAGATCGTCCATCGCGACGTGAAGAGCAACAACATCCTTCTCGACGGCGACTTCCGTGTCAAGGTCGCCGACTTCGGCCTGTCCCGGCTGTTCCCGCCAGACGCTACGCATGTCTCGACGGCGCCGCAGGGCACGCCGGGGTACGTTGACCCAGAGTACCACCAGAGCTACCGGCTGACCGACAAAAGCGACGTGTACAGCTTCGGGGTGGTGCTGGCGGAGCTGATATCGTCGAAGCCTGCCGTGGACGTCGGACGGCCGCGGGGCGACATCAATCTCTTCAACCTGGCAGTGAGCAGAATCCAGAACAACGAATTGGGGGAGCTGGTGGATCCGCGGCTGTGGCGGCAGTCGAACGGGGAGGTGATTTGGATGATTAGGCAGGTGGCCGAGGTGGCGTTCAGGTGCTTGCAGGAGGAGAGGGAGATGCGTCCGTCGATGATCGAGGTTCTCGATGCGCTGAGGGGGATCAACGACGTGGGCGACAACGGAGCGAAATGGAGGGCTGCGAAGCTCGACGAGACCGGCCCGCCGGGATCGCCGGACACGGTAATTGCAGCGTGGGAAAGCAAGAAAACGACGCCTAACGCCAGTGCTTAATTACCGATCGACAAAGTAATCAACTTTGCCATGGGCTAAGCTCGGTCTTTCTATTGGGCTGGGCTGCTCAGTTACAATTAATTAACACGTTAATGCAACTTTTGGGAGATGGATAGTTTGTTTTTCGATTAATTAGTTCATAGTGGTTTGTTTTTTTCTGATGTATCTTGTATAATTCATCAGTGAGCTCTTGTTTTTTTCTCATTCGATTCGGTGTCAACTAGATACGTCACGCTTTCTCGTTTTTAACAAGTAAAATAGAAGAATCGTAGAGCAATTCCCTTTCCAATTCGAGCGAGAGACGCACACGCAGAGTTGTAGTTTTGTACTCGCATCTAATCGGCCCTGATGCTGATACGGGAAACTGGGAAAGTGCTCTGGCATTTTCCCGATTATAAAAAATCGAATCTACGGCGATTGTGGAGAGATACGTCACGCTTTCTCGTTTTAACAAGTAAAATAGAAGTTTCGTAGAGCAATTCCCTTTCCAATTCGAGCGAGAGACGCACACGAAGAGTTGTAGTTTTGTACTCGCATCTAATCGGGCCAGATACTGATACGGGAAACTGGGAAAGTGCTCTGGCATTTTCCCGATTATAAAAAATCGAATCTACGGGGATTGTGGAGTAGCAAAGAAGGAAATCTGTCGTATCCAGCCATTTTTATTCTGGGGAGAGTTGGCGACAACTATTATTGTTTATTGCTGGCGCGTACGCAAGCAAAACCGCGTTCCAGTTTCATTTATTTTTATTTTTATCTTTATTTAAAGAGACGACTCTTCGCCACTCTTGCCGGTGTATTAATTCGACCCGCTGTCTTTGATTTCTAATTAATTTGTGCATCTTTTCACGAGAATCCGGAGGAAGAGGATAAGCCATGGCGGCGGACGCCCAGCGCTCCCCCTCGTTCGGCCTCCACCGCATGGACGAGATCGAAAAGGTGTTCGCCCGCTACGACGCCAACGGAGACGGCCGGATCTCCGACTCCGAGCTCGCCGAAGTCCTCCGCGCCCTCGGCTCCACCGCCTCCCCCGCGGAGATACGCGACATGATCGCCGAGATGGATGCCGACGGCGACGGCTTCGTCGACCTCAAGGAATTCGCCGATTTCCACCGACGCGGCGTCGGCGGCGCCGGCATCGACAAGGAGCTCAGGGAGGCGTTCGACGTGTACGACCTCGACGGCAACGGGCTGATCTCCGCGGAGGAACTCCATCGGGTGATGAAGCAGCTCGGGGAGAAGTGCTCCGTCAAGGATTGCACGCGGATGATCCGATCCGTCGACGTGGATGGCGATGGGAATGTCAACTTCGAGGAGTTTAAGAGAATGATGGCCAACGGCGGCGGCGGAAGGAGATGAAGTCCTCTGCTTCCGTCGGCGAGGGACACTGTTTGATCGGAGAAATAGAGCAACTGGGACTAACCGTCGACTGACGTCATAGGTTGGCATTTAGAATTCTCTCTGAAGAACTAATTTGGCGTGGGCTTGTGTATTTGTCTTGTCACTGCGATCAGAATATCAGATCGATCGCACACGATATATATATATACATATATACACATATCACTGGATAAATTCAATGTATCTGTTCCGATTGCTGTTTACAATTTAATGACATATTTTAGAGTCCTTTAGAATTTGGTTATGAATCTTTCGCAACAATTTTGTGTATGAAGTGGGACGTTTTGATTATCAAATTACTTTTAAACAATTTGGTATACGGAGTGGGACGTCTTTTTTAAAAAAAAATTGTTAGAAAGCACGGGAAGGGGACTTAATATTTGAATTAAAGAACTGCAAGTGATGATCCCTTGCATTTTTCATTTTTTTTTTTTGTTTATGTGATTATAGGATTTGAACTTTTTAAACTTACAGAATTTTAAAACGATTGTCGGAAAGTGCTGTAACAATAAAGTAAGAATTCAAGCCTACTGCTGTATTTAATATATGTTAAAACCATCCAACTACCATATGATTTTCTAGTTACAACTTGCAAACGAATACTAGGAATTGCTAACAGAAGTGAAAAGGAAAAAACAAAAAACAAAAACTATTCTCCAAACACAGTTACATGTCAGAATCAATAATCAAAATGCAGGTTTGAGCCCTCGTTCAGAACCAGTGTTTGGTAAATGGGATCGGCGAAGCCAATTCAATTAAAAGAACCAAGAATCTGCTTGCATCTTGCGCTGATTTAAATGTATGAATTGTATATGTACAAATTTTAGTGTTTGTGAACAGATTTGCCCCGTGCCAACTAGATGAACGCAAGGCAATTATATGGAGATAACGCAACGGGGGGAAATATTGAGGCAGCCAAAACATGAATGTAGTTGGACAAAACATAGATTGACAGTGCGTCTCTCCGAATAGTACAGAGCAATGTACACGATCTTTATGCAAATAAAACCAACAGTTCTATGAAATTTTAGGTCAGGCAACCCGTCATACAGAATGTCAAAGCTACTGGAGGATGGATTTCACCTTAAATTGAAATCGAGATACAAGATATCAAAAACATTTGCAGCACATTTGGTAGCCAAAGCACAAAAGCAAGACAGTCCATTTTGGTTGCATCACTTTGCCTTACTGAATTCCTCCTCAGGATCTTGGAGGGTTCCAAACATCCAATCCATCCATATTGTGTAGTGGCCATAGTTGTGACGGTATGTGGTATGGTGGATTGTATGGTAACCTGCACCCATGATTGGCCAAATCTTGCCGTGGATGCAATCATGGATATTGGCAGTCCATATAGCCTCGCAAAAGAGTAGAGCTATGTGACTCGTGAAGTGAGTTGGGACAAGGAAAAGAGCAATCACATGTGGCACAGCCTGCAGTATCCCATCCAATGGATGAAATGCCAATCCTGAAAGACAAAGGGTATTTAATATTTATTTGGATGAATGGTAGACTAACAGGCAGATTATTGAACTGTGCGTGAAAGAAGGATATAAGAACATGAATGAAGACAAGCAAGAGAGAGAAATTCCAAAATTTACTAAAGACTTAAATTCATAGTTAAGGATCTATATAGTCAAACTGAGTTAATTTTGTAGCATGTGCATACGATGGTGCCTGGAATTTTCCAAACTAACAAAATAACCAAAAAATTTGAAGAGAGGGATACCTGCAAAAGGGGAGAGCGTGTTTTGCTTGTTGTAAATGTGGTGTGTTGCATGAAGCCACTTGTATAATGGTTTTATGTCGTGCAACTCTCTATGCATCCAGTATATACCAAATTCAACGAGGACTAAGTATACCATGAGGTAAACAGCATGTGTAAGCCAGCCAACTTCTCCAATGCCGGAATAACATCTTGTCCATCCACTTTCAACCATGTATTCTGAAATTGTTGGAAGGCCACAGTACAAGGGCATAGCCTTCATTGTAACAATTATTTGCAGAAACATAGCTTTGTTTGAGGGTATAGCATCTGCAGCAGAAAAGAGAACAAGAGACTTTGAAAACAATGATTCTTTATATAGAAAGGCACTCCATGCTTACAAAATCGGTTTTTTCAATAGTATTAAGATAAAATGAACTATCAGCAATATAATATGGCATAGACATCAATAACTAATGGACTGAAGGGGAAATTGACAGACCAAAAAGATAAATTCAAAGATTCGAAAACACGAGAAAGATCTGATCCAAGAGGTTTGATATAAGAGAAGAGGATTGACATTGAGATAATAAGGTCAGTTTGAGAATTCTAATATAACAGAGAAAAGGATAAAGAATCAATGTTTATTTATCTTATTGAACAAACCTTACAAAAATGTTATGTAAAATTTGTAAGGAAGGAAGCATAAATGTTTGTCAAAAAATCACGTATAATCACCTAAAAAAGCCATAAGTACAACCACCTACAAACATTTCATTGTTCTATGTCACGTTGTAACAGTAGCGACCACCTAAATTAATTAGGTATAACAAATTTTCTTTTAGATAAAGAAAATCTGATGTACAACCACCTAAATAAATTTCATCATTATGTGTCAAATGCACCCAAGTTATAATTCATTCTGCCAGTAAATAGTACATGCTAGAAGTTTCAAAATAAAAGTTTCTAGATTGCAATAAAAAAAGATCAATAGAAAACACACAAAGAAACATATCAAATTTGTCTAGAGACATTTCAACCATACACACACATCAAATTGGTCTATAGACACAACGCCCACACAAACAAGATCACATTTGTCCAGAGGCACTTCAACCCCACATACACACACCAAAATTGTAACATTTCACCAAATATCTAAAGAGAACACAGACGCATACACGCAAAAATATCAAGTTGGTCTAGAACATGACTTTTGGCTAAAGTCTGATGCAGTGCTCACACACACACATTAAATTTATCTAGAACAAGCCTTTTGGCTAATTCTGATGCAGTAAATCCACATTGAACCACTATATCATAGACAAAAATCTAAAATGCAATCTCAAGCTAAATGAGGTTCTGAAAAGAGATCTTCAATGCAAGAAAATGTGGTCTATAGTCAAAGAGGGACAAGAAAAAACAGAGTCCAGGCAAGAGCAAAACAATGAAACGAGATAGGCTCAGTTTAAGGCTAGTAAAGTAGTATGCAACTCACTTAGAGATCTTAAACCATGACATAAAAGTGTTAACTTCCCATTAGTAGTTTAGTGCCTTAACTCTTGACCCTTATCCACCTTTCCAGGCTCTCACTGACTTCCTTGGTGACATATTGCCAAACAGATATTAGATCGACCTTGATCTGGGTGAATACAAGCACTTTGGGACTTGGTTTTAGAAACACCTTTTTTTTTCAATAGTCTTTCCATTCTATCCAGATTAAATCTTTTCCTCGAAAGAAAAGCTAAGGCTGCGTTTGGTTTAGCTTTCATTTTCCCGTTTTCCACATTTTTCTGGTTTTCTAGAAAACGACTTTTCTGCATTTTCCCGTTTTCCAAAAAATGTCATTTCATTTTCTAGAAAACAGGGAAACGTAAGCTCTTCATGATTACACTAAGCAGAATTCTAAAGAAAGCACAAACAGAGCTGGGCTTTTTATTAAAAAAGGCGATAGCCTGAGAGCAGGCAAAGCAATCTTGAGCATATGGGGAGGTTTTTCTTCCTGTACAGATAGATACTAGCTGACCGAATGACCAAGGCAATCGACAATGGGAGGCAGATAACAGACTGAAGACAGTGTTCCAAATATAAGTAAAGGCATTAACGACAGTTTATAGTTTTCACTTTTCACCAATGTCCCAAGTCTCATAGAAATTTAAAAATGACACTGAGGATTTTCAGGCTCAGTCTTCTTTCCAGCAACAACTGATTCAAGAAGATCAAAATTTGTCTTGGTAAGGTTTGTCGCCTACTGCAATATTCAACAAATTTTTGAGATATTACTAGACCTAACAAAGGACAGCATAGTATCGTTTAGGGGGGAAATCCTCTATAATCACCGAGCTTACTCTTCTTTCAAGCAACTTTGGTTCAAGAAGATCAAAATTTGTCTCACAATTTGTATTTGCCTGCTGTAACATTCAGTTTGTTAAGACGTTACTAGACCGAGCAATAAACATAATATCAATTTTTTATTGAAAATAAAGAAGGGCAAACACTGTGCAAACAAGCACCGGAGGAATATAATGAACATTTCACCAAAATCTAAATGATACCCACTCACCCATTTCGAGATGAGGACTATCTGCATGACTGCATGCAAAAGGGAAGGAAGCACATGGTGGGGATCAAATAAACATCATGTTTCCGGATGACATCATAACGCCTATAAACTAACCTCTATCTACAAAATCTCAATGGGGCAAAAAACAGACCAAGAAAACAGAAGGGAGCCATAAATTGAAGGTACTGAGCAAGAAACACTACGGACCATTCGATGCAAACCAATCGACAATCAAATTTTAATGAAACATCGAACATGATAGATAGCGACCTTTGGGGAGGTAAACATTGCGCTTCCAGTAGTAAATGTAGAAGCACCAGAGGAAACCGGATATGAAATAGACGGCGGTTCCACCGATGTAGTTGCGCAGCCATGACTGGATAGGCCGGGGAAGGCGGTTCCACCAATCGCCGGGTACGATCGGGCTGAGAACGATTTCGTTGTACCAATCGGTCTCCTCCACGAACTGTCTCAGGTACTCCGGCGAGCTCGCGTTCGTCATTCTTCACGCTCCTAACAGGATCAGAATGAAACCCACAAGGACCGCGAGCAAGATCGACAAGCCGATGAAAATACCGCAGCCAGCGTCCACCACCCGCGACCGTCGAAACCACCCTGTTTCGTGCGTCCCGATGGACAGTTTAAAGCATCTCCAACTTTTTTCTATTCGGATCCCGTGCGCCGCTCTGTCGCTTTCCCCGTCTCATTCGTTCACCAATCGTCAAAAAAATAAATAAATAAATAAATCCGAACCCGCTCCATTTACTATTCGGTACTCTATTGTCCTCCGACCAAGTAAATGAACAACGAACTCTATGAATGGATCTTTTAGATTACGGATCCAATCCGAATTAGCCCAGGGCAGTCTCTTTGGGAGCGGTGAGAGTATGCTTTTGCTCACGGAGAGTGAGGACACTCTGCCCCTGCCAAAAATCCAATGAGTAGGCATTAATCATTCGAAGCCGTTAAAATGCCAAAAATTCCTTCTTTTTTTTTTTTAAATATTAAAATAAGATCAACTTAAATTAAAATTATTACAAGAATTGTCAATATTGAATCGGTTCGAATCAAATTAAAGCGATGATATATCAAGCGCATTATAATATATATGGTTTGTATTATAACCATAACTAATTAAATAAAAATATATTAGATAATATTTTGATATTTTTTTAAAAAAAACTCTTTTTTATGAAAATAATAATGACAAGTCCTTTTATTTATTTATTTATTATTTTTACCCGAATAAAATAAAAGTGCATCAGTAAATCTATTGGTGATTTGCTGCATTTAGGTAAAAACGTCTGGCCAGAGAATCCACAAGTGTAATGACAAGGATAGAGATAAAAGCAGTAAGCCTTGTTTCGAACTCACAAGATTTAGATATGCCAACTCATTTTCATTTGGTTTTTCTTTCTCCCTTTGGACTTTGGTGAGCTGTGAGCAGCGAGAACGCACGAGAGCTCGCGTATAATTTAGTAGTTCGATAAATACGTACACAAGTATACATTTTTAAGGCAGTATCTTACAATATTAAATCATTGTATTTTATTTATTTATTTTATTTTATTAAATTTTTAAATATCACAGGGGGTTTTAATTAATTTAAAGGACTTTTTAAGTTTGTTATCAGAAAGTTATTTGAATTAGATGAGGTTATCAGAAGTTTTATTTGAATATAATTCTTCTATTTTAGCTACGAGTTCACTTCGTTTAAAAGATTATTTTATTTTAAAATATTTGTTAGGCAATAATCTTATCGACCGTAATGAGTATAATGTTTTGTTAATATTATCAAATGGAATTCTGACAGAGAGCTTCCATTCAATAATTCAGTAGTACATCAAGTACAAGAACAAAGTTCAATCTCTATAAATGTCATATATATCCTTCATCTCATCCTATTTATCATCGTATTAAAGATATCATTCTATGTTAAAAAAACAAATTTAATACCAGTGATGATGTGTAATTTGATGGAGTTATTTTTGAGAATCCTGATTTCTAAATCACATGTTAACAATTTTAATACTGCACTAAAATTATCCATAGATGTATGTATTTAAACATATATATAAAATAAATAATATTATAGTGAAATGAGAATTTATGGTTCCTAAAGTCTGTAACCAAACCCCATCAGCTTTGGAGCTAATCTCACCAACCTGCTGAGGGTATTCGGTAAGAATTTCCTGGCGAACAAGAAGCAGACCCTCGTGCTCCTGCCGTTGTAGTTGCAACTGCTCCCGTTCCTCATCCTCTGAAGGAGCTCCACGTTGATTTGGTTCCGGCCGAACTTTGCGGGGTGCATCCCGCCCTTGGACCAATCCACCCAAGTTAAGCTCCTGTTCGCGTTCCTGCTCCAGTAGTTCCTCACGCTCACCAGCGTCTGCACGTAGTGCTCGTCGGCGAAGCACAGCGGCCTGCAATACCTCTGAAACAGGGGGAAGTAGTCTTCGTCGGAGACTACGTCGATGGCCAAACTGCGGTCCATCGCGAACCACTGCGACCCTTTGCGCCATTGCTGGAGCTGGATCCGCGGCTTCATGGGGCGCCGGTACCGGCCTCGGCCGCTGGGGCCGGCGTCGTCGTAGGATTCGACGAAGATGCGGGAGGAGTTGATGAGGTAGGAGTAGACAGTGGCGAAGTCGAAGAGGGGAACGCATGTTTCGGAGAGGAGGACGAAGCGTTGGTTGGAGAAATCGAGCAGCGCGTTCGCCAACAGCCGCCGCTCCGCTTCCATCATCTTGACCGTGCCCCATGTCACCGCCTGCAACGGCGTAAAGATTGATCAAAATATTCTTCCCAAACGGGGAGCCATAACTCTGCTGCGCCGTGTTTTCTATCGCTGTCGGTGCAATCTCAGCGAGGCTTGCCGTAGACAAATCGGAGGATGGAACTGACCTGGCTGGGAATTCTTCTTCCGTAGAAAAAGGAATCCCTCGGCAGAGACCAATTGGAATCCGGATGGGAATGCACGTAGATGGAGAACAGCCCTTGGTTCCCCTTGAAGAACATCTCCCACAGCGGAGCGAGTGGGAGCTCTTCCCTCGTCAAGAACAAGAAAGCAACCTTAGGCGCTTGCTTCAATGAATTCCTTTGGATCCTCGGCACCATGGACGCCCTCCAAAGCAGCTCTTCGTCGTTCATCTCGTGCATGGGTGTGGCCGTCCTCCCCGGCATGACATAAGTTTGTACTGGCAATGCCGACGACGACGACAGATTCCGAGGAGCTACGCGAGCGGTTTGGAGAGGATGACTAATAATGGTAGTATCCCTGACATAGAAGCTGGTGATGAAGCCCACGGAGAAGGCCAAGGCGAGCAGAAGGCAGAACGCCATGAGGTTGAGGAGTTGGGAAGTGAGGATGGAGGATGCTGGGAGTGGCCTTTGGTCGCGGAGCTTCTCCTTCATCGTTGGCGATCGTGCAGTGGCAGATCGATCACACGCAGACAATCGAGATTTATACTAGCACAGTTCCAATGCAAATCGAATGAAGAGGGAGCGAGTGGGTAGTTCCAAGTTGTTGGCTTTCTTGTACTTTTATCAAAGTTTATGTTGTCGGCTTTGGGATCCAATTTCACTAATTATATTAACTAATGACCAGCTTAATTAATTAGCGAAGGGCCTAAGATAATAGCTCATAGTTAGACAGAGAAAACTCACACCGAAGGTGTCAGATACTTAGATGGCAATGAAATATGCCATATCGCTTTTGTTGAGGTTGTGCATGATCTATTCTAGTTGAGGTTATGGCAATGCAATACGAGAAATCTTCACGTTGGCTTTATTATTCAAGTGCTATATATGTGATCTTCAAATTCATTTTCGAATAATAATTTCATTGACATTCAATAGTGATGTATAGTGCTTAAGAAAGAAAACAAAAAACAATTTCATAATCTTGCCTAATTATGTATAATTCGTAGGTTTGTTCTGGCAAACTGAACGATGGAGATCTAGTTCTTTAGAATATCGTGGCACAGAAAACCAGGCACGTGACGGACAGATGACTTATCTCTTTTGTTGGACTCGAAGAGCCAATTGACCATGAACACCTGTAGATAACTTTTTGGGTCAACGCCTTCAATTATGGTTAACCTTTTTAAAAGATCATACAGCTTTTTATGCCATTACTTGAGAGGAACTGAACCAAAACTTTATGTGCTCGACCAAACCAACAGAGTCTTAGCTAAATTATAATCAATTGAAGATTAATCGATTAAATTAGTTCGTTTCACATCTTTATTTATATGAAGTCATGGCCATCAATAATAAGAGATGGAGAGAGGATCATAATTTGGGCCGGAACATCAATGTTGGGCTCGCCACGGTTGGGCCTGGAACCACGGTCACTTTTAATTTGGGCCTGGAACCAGCAAAACCGACGAAGAAGAGGTGGGCATACGTTTGCATCAGTCGGCTCATTTACTCGACTACTTCAATTGATTACCGCGCGCTAGTAAAGAAATAACTACACAAAATAAACCCTGTCGTTTTGTTACTGGAGCCAAGAGGAAAGGCCTTCTCCAGTCGTCCTCGCAAGGCCAAGCACAGGACGAAAGGATACTGTAGAGCACTAGCAAACAAAGGAAGCGATTCTAATCTCTAAAACGAGAATCCAATGCCGGATTCCCTAATCTCGCATTAAATATCGCATGGCCTTAGTTAAAGCTGACAAATGGCATCCGTAGCCAAAATCACTGTAAATGAATTGCTTGTTTTTGTCTTTCTACGGAGAAAGCGCCGTCGTGGAGGCAAAATTCCTGACGGACACGGACTGCGCCGAGTTAACCATTTAAAATTCCTGGTGGAGCACGATGCGGAAGGCGAGGCCGCGTGGGCCTGGCGGCGGGCCCGCAACGTTGCAGGCAAAATTCAAGTCGATTTGTCGGTGCGCAAAGAAGGAGCCAAGGGAGGAACGGCACGGGCCGCTAGGGCCCAATCGGGAACGACGACGGCCACGCGTCCCGTGACCCGGACGCACCGGTCCATCTGTCCACGCGGACGCTCCGCATGCACTGGCTCTGGTGGTCCCCGCCCCCCCCCACTTCGTCATCTTTTCCCACGTCATGGCGCCTGGTTGGCGTGGGACAAAACCGGAACGGGATGGTACGAGTTTAAAACTGGATATGAAAACCTAACGCCGCTGCCACGTCAAAAAGTTGGATTCCGTGACAGGACGGACACTGTAATAATTCGAATGTAGTATATATATTGTAGAATGGATTAGATTCTATGTTGAACGAGGAATTTAAATTTTTTTTTAATTTTAGATGGATTTTTCTCTATTTTATCACCGTATTAAAGAATTTTATCTCTATAATTTATCTCTTTTTCATTATTATTTTAAAATGGATGACAGAGACTACTAATTGAATAGATTTTTAACTTTTACAATCAATTTAAAAAAAAAAGTGAAGCTCAGATATGCTATAGGTTTACCATTACAGTTACATTTTATTTATCTATTATCTCACATATGCTCAAAATTGTGGCCGCTTAAGACAGAACATAACCAAAAAAAAAAAAAAAAGTGATCGAAAAGTCTCATTTCATTAAGGGTTGTGGTCAGAGGCATCATGGCCTATTAAAGGGTTGCTAAAGAGAGCAATTAGTAGATGCTAATAATCATAATGGATTCTCTTTTTTATCGATTATGACGACACTTATAACGAGTTTTGTCGTGTCGGTTCCTAACTAATCATTGTGATGTAGACCCTCAAATATGCTATAGGTTTACCATGTAAGTATTTAAAATTTTAACTTGAATAATTTTGAAAATGATTAATTTAATTTTATATTTTTGTTATCGATTATTAAAATAAATAAAAAAATATTTAAAAAATTACATCGATATACTATCATTGTATTTAAATATGTAAAAGTGAAGCTCTGACATGTGATTACTCCGGAATAAAAGTATAGAATTATTTCAAAAAGTAAAGATCAATGAGGATTATAAATTTTTTTGAATATTTATTTTTTCATCGTATTAATTTTTTATTAGATAAAAAAAATTATGATTTATCTTTCTTATAATGATTGAGATAAATACTATGAATTTTACTTTTTACCTCACGTGACTCCCGTGCACAAATCTTTAGTCATCCTAAGACTAATTCAGATGGTTAACACAGTCGTATTAAGATTTGAAAGAGCAAGGGATCGATTTCTGGAGATAACGATCAGGTTACCAATGACTTTATATTTTTACATTAATTATTTGACAATTGATTTATCCTTCTCCACACATAGGACAACGATGAAAAACCGTTAATATCATAATTCCATTTTTTTTTTCACTCTTGCAATCTAATTTTTAAAAATTGATAGGACATTAAAGCAATCTTTACCCTAAAAAAATGCTACTTAAAACTAGAGTCCATCTCGAATTTACACACAACTTTTAGCATAATTTTTAAATATAATATTTCTGCAACGAGTTCTAAGAACTCCACTATGCATCTTCAAAATAGAATATAAGCCGCCGGGGCTAGATTCCCAATGACCAAACCATTTGAATCCATCAGGACAAAGCAAATCGCCTTAGACAAGATTTGGCGATCTACGTTACTCGCAAACAAAACAAATCCTAACACACTTCTAATCGCGACTCCGTCGACCTCCCACTCAGTCAACAGTTTTTGCCTCGGCGATGGCGTCGGTAAATTTGAAGTCGGAAGCGGCCGTGGATTCGATCCTGCCGGCTGCGACTTGCGGAGGAAATTCGCGTTTTCACTCGGCTTGCGGAGTTGCGGAGGCGGAGTTCCGTTCTGGCGGGTTGGTGTAAGTCGCGACCACGATTGGCGTTAAACGCCATGGCGACTTGGTGGCGCGTCTTACGATTCTACTTGTAGGCGGTGGAGACTCTTGGAGGCCGTGGCGGGCAGTTCACTGAGTGGGTAGTCGGCGAAGTTTGGATACCACTTGTAAATCAAAAAAAAAAAAAAAAAAAAAAAAAGAAAAAGATAACCTAATAACCATTATTCAATTAATCAGAATTAGCTTGTTCAAACGAAAACGTTTGCTCCCTCGCTATAAGACAAAACCAGAGAAAACAGAGAGAGCGAGATGGGGACTATACACTAGAGTCTCTACTAAACAGAAGAAGCCGCTGCCATTTGGAGTTACTACTGTTGACTGTTTTCTGCAGTGTCCTCCATTTGATCCATCTTCATTAGTTTTGGGTTTCAAAATAATTAACGAGTTATTTTCGGTATGTTTAAACTGTCTCGATGAAATAATGGAGGAAAAAAGCAAAAGGAAGAAGACATCAGAGAGCTGTTCCTGCCATCCGCCATCTTCCAGTTCCACTTCTGCTGCTGCATCTTCCTGCTTCCTCTAATTGCAAAGAGGAATAAGAAAAAAGGGACAGAAAAAAGATGGAATATAATCTGGCGTTCAATGCAAGCTAGAGGGGGGGGAGGAAGAATCCCCTCCGACACCGCACCCTCCTTTCCATGGTTCCCTTGCTTCCATTAAGCTTTAATAACTAATTGTTTACTAATTAATCCTCCTATGCTTTCCCTTAATTCGACTCTCTCTCTCTCTCCTTCTTCTTTGTTCTGCGTGCTCTGCGAGTGAGACTGAGTTATATGGAAGCATTTGTTGCTTGCCAGCTGCACTGCCAAAAGGATGATGAGAAAAAGGAGGAAGACGCTCCCTTGACCGCTGAGTAGAGTAATAAGCTATCGTTGTCTAGCTACCTGCTGGGTTTTGGCTTTTGCTTCTTCCATCTTTCTTGAGGGGGTTCGAGGAGGCATGGAGATGAGTCTCGCCATCGCGGAGAGGAAGACGCAGCTGCAGCAGCGGCGACCGGGTGGGTTCGCCGGCGTCTTCTTCCATCTTTTGGATTGGAACCGCCGGCTCGCAAGGAAGAAGCTTTTTCCCCGTAGGAAGCTCCTCCCTCCAGGTATTTTCTCAATTTGTTAATTTTTGCTGTCAGTCTAGTGTGCATTGCATTTGGATCGTTCACACGTTGGGTGTGTTGCGCAGTTCGTGCTGCGAAAGCGTCGGTGACAGCGAAGACGTTCGCTGCCGATGACAAGATGCCATTGGCGAAGTTTCTTCTGGTGAAGTTTTTGATTTTGTTTCTTCTTTTCGCTCTTTGTGTCATCGATTCTTGCTAAAAATCGATCTTTGTGGGCGAATATATGTTAGATTGATGATGAAAACCAGGGAGGTTTTCCGAGCATGAAAAAGCTCGACGATCTCGGACGTGGGATGCGGGCTCCTGGACTGGTGGCCAGGTTGATGGGTCTCGAGTCCATGCCTGTTGTCGCGCATGAAAGGCCGCGGAAGGCTACAGATTCCAGCTGCCATTGCAACAGGGAAGAAAATGACGGGGTGTTTCACCGAATCGATCAGAATTTGTGTGTGGAATCTTGTGGGATCAGGAAACAAGAGTGTAGACCGCAGAAGTTGCGGAAGACTGGAGGGTTCTTGGAGAGGCCACCTGTTGATGGAGGCCACGGCAAAGCTAGTCTCTCGGGAAAGAAGAAGACGGCGTTCTCTTCCCCCTCAAAGAATAAGCTTCACAAACCTCCGTCACCTGTGAAAAGCTCGCGGTTACCATCGGGCAGGTTGATGAAGGCTGCGACTAGAATTCTGGAGCCTGGTTTGCAGAATAGAGGTCGGGCTAAAGTCGCAATAACTTACAAAGATTCTTTAATCTTTGGTGCAGAAAGCGGTGAAATTGTCGCCACCTTGAAGAACTCTAATGAACCATTCGGTGATTCTGTTTCTGAGTCTAGTATGACCGGTGGGAGATCAGATGGAGAGCTCAGATTACAATTTGGTGCTGGAGAAAATCGGCGACCAAGGATTGGCTCATCTGCTTTTGATATTAGTAATGCATCTTGCTCTCATACTGACTTTGCAGAAAGTAGTTTTCTTTCGCTTGCCATGCATGCTGAGCAGCGCATGGACAATGAGATATTTAAACCTTTTCAATCTAAGATGGGGGTGCAAAACATCGAGGAGGAACTCAGAGAGAAGAATGATCAAGGTGCACGCAAGACTAAGCTTGATAGGCCATCAAATATACTTCGAAGGAATCAACTTAGGCAGAATCATGCCACTAATGTAAGAGAGAAAGTAGCATTTGGGACCAGCGTCTGTTCAAATAGCCAAGGTGGAAGAGATGCAATTAAGATCAGTAGCAGAAAGGGTTCTGCTTTTGCGGTGAGGAACACAAATAATGGAAGCCGCTCAAAGTTGGCCTATGAACAAAATGGCTATCGAAGGTCATTAGGTACTAGCCCTACAAGGAACATGGCGCAAAAGAGAACAACCAGTACTTTTTGTGGAGATCATGGTGAAATCTTACACTCGACCTCTGCTAAGCAAAATGTCGGAATCAATTTTAGTGACAGAAAGGGGTTAGAACAAAACAATTACAGGTCTGTCGGCCAAAGGTGCGTCAATAGCAATTCAAACTGCAAAAGTGGCAATGGATTTGATTTCAAGAGCAGTGACATTGTTTCTTTCACATTCAATTCGCCAGTTAAACACACACCTATATCACCTTCAAACGAGGAACCGAAGATGAAGATCATGTCTAGAAATGGGTACTTTAATAACATTGGTTGTGATGCAAAGTTGGATTCACGCAATAACGTAGTATCTAATAGAATAGCTACACTGAGAGGAGATGAATCGAGAAATCTGCTTGAAGAAAAGATTGAGGAATTAACTTTCATGGATCATGACTTACTAATTAGGGCTGCAATATCTTTTCCTTGTCTCGAAGATCTGGGAGCTGCTTTTATATCTGAACAGAATGAACATAAACAGATTAGCGCCTGCTCCAAGAAAAATGTCATGTCTTCCTACTTAGGCTCATCTTGTTTTCAAACTTCACAAAGACAGGTGAAAATAGTGGTTGTTTTTGTTTAGCTTGCTGATATGTCCTTATGGCATCCACCACCATTTATTTTAATTATAAAGTGCTTGTAGCTTGACTGTTTGAATGCTCCTTGACACTAGAGCATACCTAGTTCACAACCAGTGGGATCATATCTAGCACACCCCTTTTTGTGTCCCATTTTAGACTCTTTAATCTAAAATCTAGATACATATCATAGGTGATATCGTTTCCCCTTTCAAGTATATACAATGTTTAGCATGTTACAATGTCAGTGCTATGACTGAGTTACTATTATGAAGTCGGCATGAATAGTTGAGCCTCATGGCTTGGTGTTGATGATGATAAGCATGATTTGAGAAGAAAAGAAACTTGGGAAACTTTTGGATTGTTTTTTACATGTCAGATTTTCATCGTACTTTCCTTCTCAATGTGTAATTTTTTTTAGAAAGAATGATTCATGAGACCCCATAGATGCCTCCTGTACCACCCATAGTATGTGAAAGTATCAATGCAATTTCATTGAGTTATTCAGTCTGAAAGTTACATGGAAGATCTAGGACATGGAAGATCACAACATGAGCGCCATAAGCACATCCATACCTAACATAGAAATTAAGCTGACAAACGGTGGACAATTAGTTACGGTAATGGGGGTCGCAGTGAAAGTGATAGCGAGAAGGTAAATCAACCACATTAAGAATACCAATTGATTGATTTAAAAAAATTGCTCGGTGACAATTGGACAAGTGAATATGTTGCGGTTCAATGCTAGTTATATCTGTGTTGCTCTTGTGCCAAAAGGACATTATATGACCACTGCTTCTAGACATGGGATTGGTATTCTGTATTAATCATCTCACTTATTTGCCATCAAATATGGATATGTATGCCATCTAAATCAGAACTTTTTTTATTGAAATAGCATGGTCAATTTCTTTCTGGGTAATATAAACCTGCCTTTGTTCAATTCACTATACACCAAATGACATTGAATTTTCACCCTTCTTTAGCATGCTTGCCTTCACCATGCCAACTTCTTTGACATAACTTCTACAATAACTGACTTTTGTTATTGCTAAAAATAAATTGCTCGGAGTTGCTCTTGCTATGGTATTTGCTCAATTTGATTCCTCTGACATTTTTTTTTTTTCATTTTTCCATCAGGACAATGTTAAAACTGGTCCTGCTTCAGTTCTTGAAATGGAGAGTAGTCAACTTAGCCCAATATCCATTCTGGAGGCTTCATTTTCAAATGAGAGTTGCTCAATTGGAAGCCTCAATGCCAGTTCAGGTGCAACAAAATTTATCATATTTCCTCACTTCGTATTCCTTTGTTTATGTTTACTCCCATGAACACTGAGATTGAGAGCTAAGACCATATTTCTTCTGCAATGTGCTTGCTTTCAGGCAGAAAGCTGCAGGTTGGTTTAGTGGAAAATTGCAACACACCACAATTAACTGATACAGACACTGATCTTTTGGATTCAGCAACTTCAGTTGATCTCAGAAGGTCTATTATAGACAAAATCCAGCATGTGAGTCGCATAACTTCAAGTGCTGATGACATTCGTCATGAAGTTGGATTCTCAAACTCTGAATTTTTTGAAGCTAGGCGTTTCATTTCGAATGCAGTGCTGTTGTTTGAAAATTTCACCTCGTATGGGTCAAATGCTGATTCTTTTGGTATTTCGACTCTTTTAGACTTGCTACAAGGTGTTTGCGATGCTCTTCTTATACCAACCGTCGATCCCCGTTTTAGAGGGGTAAAAGAAACAGATCAACTAAGAGAGTTGCTATTCGATTGTGTGATCGAATGTCTGGATTCAAAGTATAGCTTTTCTTGCAAGTCTGATTTCATGACATACTCTAAGATACCTTTCCTTTTGACCCGTGAGAAATTGATGGAAGAACTTCACAAGCAAATAACAGATTGGATGGATTTGGCAGGCAAGTTTTTGGATGACTTGGTCAAGAACGAAATGAAATCGTCAACTGAAAAGTGGACAGTTTGCAAGATAGAAGCATGCGAGGCTGGCATGGAATTAGAGAACAACATTCTTCAGGGTTTGGTGGAAGAAATTCTGATTGATTTCTATTAGTGGATGCTTAGTGACAGAAGCTGCAAAGGAGTTCGACAAGATAATTGGTCTTATAAACAAGCTCCGATTTTGTGTTTCTTGCTTTCTTCACTGTAATTATGACACTAAGAAGCTAGAAATCAAGTTCTGTACAAACTGCAAGAAGATTTGTGGGTTCTTGACATATTTTTTGCTTAAGCTCTGGGATGGAAAGTTAGGTTTGGATACAAATTTGCTTTGCTGCTTCAATCTATATATATACTTTACTGCCAAGATTTCATTTTACTCCATGTGCTTATTTTTGTGTTGCGTTCTCCATGTTTAATAGCCAACTTCTGACATTTAAGTACAACATCTTCAATATAATCTATATTTTATGTTTTTTTTTTAAAATCAAGATGACTGAACACCGCATAATAAATATTTTCTTTATGCTAGTTATTCATCGACTAAACACTGTGATCGACTATGAAATTTTCGAAGGTGGTCCTTAGCTATTCGAGGATATACGAAGATAGTTATCCTGCAAAATTATTAACAAAACGTTGAAAGATCATATATGTTTTGTTAACCTGCACTTCCTAGCGCATTGTTAACCATTAAGTAACTCTTTCAGATGTGTTTAACAAAAATAATAGTAAAAAAAAGTATGATTCTACGGTCTCCGGACCGTGATTTTGTCGGCAGGTAATTAATTAAACTTCGAAAGTTTACTAATTTATTTTTGTTTATTAGAAAAGGCAAAGGTTCCCTGTTATACGACCTCAGAAATTGCTGATTACTGTACTTGCACTGTAATTAAGAATAGACCATCTGTATCCTCATCCTCCACTTTGAGATTGACTTCGCGTGTGTTCTTCGGATATCCTTCGTGTAGAAAATATATATATATACTTGTTATTAAATTATATTTTAAATATTATTAAATTAATACATAAATCTGCTTTACACGCTAATTTTACACTGCAATTGGATGAACATGTGGAACCGCTTCCCTTAACATACATAATCGACACCACCTCATTCAAATAGCACGACGTTATATATAATGCGAATGACCTAGATTATTCTTCCGTCTTCCTTAATTTCGGTCTGTTGCTCTGCTTTCTCTGTTTCTTGTTAACTGAGGAGAGGAATCGTATTGATGTCCAAGGAAGATAATTGTTCCGTTCATGGGATGATGTTGTTCGGCTCCTACGTTCCCGAAGGGGAGAAGGGTGGCGCGTCGATCGGCGCCGTCACCGCCACCGCCACGACGACGGCCTCAGTCGGCGCAGGATACAGGACCAAGTACGAGTGCCGCTACTGCTGCCGCGAGTTTGCCAACTCGCAGGCGCTCGGCGGACACCAGAACGCGCACAAGAAGGAGCGGCAGCAGCTGAAGCTCGCGCAGATGCAGCAGCAGCACTTTTTCACGCCGCCACCCCATCTGCTAGCGAGCCCACCAGCGGCCGCCTCCCACGCCAGGTGGGTCCATTTCTGATTTCTCGCGCACGGCCGAAGAGCCGCCGGCGCCATCGGAGACGTCCATCCACGTGCCGCATGATTGCGCGTTCCCTGCTTCCCCTCTTGCCGTCTTGCGTTGGACGTCGTTTCGATTCCCGCCGTTTTCGCCCGCGTCTCCGCCGGATTCGGGCGTGGGACGCTTGCCGGCGACGGGGAGAGTCGCGCAGACGCGGCGGCGGAAAGCTGGAGCTCGTTTGCGAGGCTCGCCGTTAAAAATGGACCGGGCCTCACTGCCATGAATTCGGCCGAGTCGTGCATGCGGGACCTTAAGCTCAGCCTGGCTCCAGCCGGGTCGTGACTCGGATCGGAAAACCCGCCGCTGTCAAAGTTAATTTAACTAACCGATATGATTAGATGTGTTATTGGAGTTCAAAATTGTTGTTAATTGACTACCATGAGACTTAATTGGTGCTCTTTGGATTGGATTAATTAATTAATTGCGAACACTGTGATATTATAATTGCCTGGGAATGACTTCGAGTTGCTCAACTATTTCCTGGTTAAGTATTTAGTTCGGTATAAATAGATAGTTAGTTGCTAAGTGACATGATATGTGTCTAGGAAATTTTAAATTTCATCGCTAATTATTAATGACCGATTTAATGACGATTGATAAAATAGATCGTTAAAACTATTTAGCCACTGAATTTGTCATAAAAAAATATATGATTTTCTTTTAGTGATAAATTGTGTGTTCAAACAAGTCGTGTAGTGTTTTTTCTTCCATTTTATATACATGAACAATGCTTTATAAATACATGCTTGTCAGTGTGCTCAACGTTTCGTGAAAGATTAAAAATACAAATTTGTTTATTCGCCAAAAACATGAGTAAATGAATGGAAAATAATGTTACACTCACCTCACATGCTCGCATACAGTTGTTTCGTATTCAAAGTTGATCGTATTTCGATTACTATCACGATTCTTGTGGCTTATGGAGGAGAAGAGGAGCTACATGACACAGAAAAAAAATGTCAAACCGTGCTTTAACGTGGTTTGATCCAGTTAAATCTAAGAGTTTCAATTAGGATGAACCAATTTAATATTTTAGAAAAAAAAAAACAATACGTAGAAGAATCTCCTAGCAAAGGATAATAGCATTAAATTTGTTCTCGCTATTAAATTAAATACACCAATTACAACACACTAGAATCATTATAAAAAGAAATCATTGCTGACTTCATTATTTTCTTACAATACTAGTCATCAAGGTTTGGAGACAATGAAAAGGCAATTGAGAATCAATGGAAGAGGTTTTAAGTGTTGTACAATATGGTCGTTTACTAATTAGACGACGAAAGTCTATTTGGAAGTTTTCCTTTCTTTAATCGAGAGGAAGACTATAAAGGTAGAAACTTGAATAGGCTGAAACGACGACATGATCCTTCATGCGTTGTGATTTTGAAGTGGTGTGCTATCATTGATTCACGTCACTTCTCCAAATATCGTCTGATTCATGTCACTTTTCCAAATATCGATAAAAAAAAAAAAAGACTTTAATATATACATGACGAGGCAAGAAATATATATTATTGTCACAGGTAACGAGAGGGATCCAATGCAGATGGGTATGCATTTGATTTTAGATGATTGGTTATTGTGATTATGATTCTGACATTTTAAGGTTTCTTCTTCTGTAGATTACCCAACAAAAATTAATATGTATTTGACGTGCACTTCAAAATTCTACCTATTTCTTGTCAAGTCGATGCTGATCATGTGCATGTTCCCTGTATCAGCTTAATGCAGCAGCAGTTTTACGTGGATTCTTGTGACTGCTCTGATCTCGCCTTTCCCCTTCTGATCTTCTGCAGAGGTAAACCTTAAACATAAACTGCTTCTAAAAAGTATTTTTCTGCGCGATGGAATTCCAGTCGCAAGTTAAAATGAAACTTTATGAGCTGGGAATATTTAAAGTATAGTTCTTTTTCCAAGTTAGGCCAGTATTTAAAACGAGGCATTCATGAGAGTTTTAATTTCCCAATTAATTGGTTTGGTATGTGTAATTTCTAGCCTTTTGCGATGCGTTTTGTGATCAGGAGGCGTCCAGCACATTTGATACGTGTGTTTTTTGCACCTAGTGCAGTAGAAACATAATTAATTAACAAGCTGGGTGCTTCGATCGGCATGTAGCATGACATTCTGTGGTTTCTTTTTTGCAATAAAAATGTGGAATCGTGGTTTCCTCTAACTATTTCTATCGGTGGAGGAGATGAATCAGAATCTAAGTGACAAATACAAAAGAGAAAATCAATCGATGGCTCAGAATCTTGACCTTTTCGAAAATTGATTCATGTTTACTTAAAAATTATCATCAATTGGATCGGCCACGAGACTTTTTTTTTTTTTTTTGTTGCAACAAATTTTTAGGATTATAGAGAGAGAGAGAGAGGAGAGCCATCAGCATTCTGCCACTGTGAAGTCTTATAGCTTGATGGTTAGATTTGAACGGAGACTAGGTGCCAAAACCTAGAGAGGCATGCTCAAAGTTGGATCAGAAAAAAGCTTCCATTGCGAGGCGTGTTCAAGATGGATAATGTCAAAGTTGAATGGACGAGGCATAAATGTGAGTTGGAAAAACTCAATTCATGGAGTTTAATTATCCTTCCGACCGAGTTGCTTTCTTTTATTCTTAGCCATTAATACGGACCAAAGTCTAATGCCCACGTTCTAGTTTTTGGCCAGTACTACCCCTTCGTCAGAGTATTTGCCTGATAAATTGAGAGCGTTCTCTTCTTGGCTCCATATGTGCATATCTGATCGCCTCATTATATCAAAGGCGAATCAACTCTGATGGGTGAATATGCAGGGAGTTCTAGCTTCTTCAAGCCCTGCCTCTCTGCCATGGAGATGGATCAGTACGGGTTGGATTTCATGACGAGCCAATTCGAGGAGTGCACGATGGAGATCCCAAGCCTTGGCTTAATGAGCTGCTTCGACCAAGATTACTTGTCCAACTACACGTCTTCTCCGGATCACCTGCTCGCTTCGCCTTTGTTGCCGCAGCCCGTGGCGTCCTCAGCTGCAGAGCTGAGCCAGGGGGGAGGAAGGAAACGGCGGTGCCTGGAGGAGTTTGGATTGACTGCTGATCAAAAGATTGCTAACAACAAAAATGCACGTAAAAATATATATATATAAAGATTTAGCAGTTAGCCCTTTGAAGTTATTGTTCTATTACTCTGCTTGTTGTTTCCCTGTACGTTTAGCAGAGCTCAGGGAATGGGAAGAGGGCGAGAGGCAACTCGAAGGAAGCAGGGAAGTCAAAAGAGGTGGTTCTCGTGAGGGCGAGAAGAGGCCAAGCCACTGACAGCCACAGTCTGGCTGAGAGAGTGAGCGCTGCAAATATACTGCGCAATATAAACAAACTGCAATAATATCGTCGATCGCAATTCCAATCTGTTATAAGATTCCTAAATTCTTGCAGAGCAGAAGAGAGAGGATCAATGAAAGAATGCGTTGCTTACAAGACCTTGTTCCCGGTTGTTACAAGGTAATTATATTGTTAAGTACGTATGCCTACAATTAATTACGGTTCATTATATTAATCGTAAGTTTCTAAACCAGTGGCCATGGTTGTTTTAGAGTATGGGCATGGCAGGAATGCTAGACGAGATAATTAACTATGTGCAGTCACTGCAGAACCAGGTCGAGGTATATACTTTAATTTGCTGCCTAATAACATCATAATTCCTTAATCATTAACTCGATCGCCATGGCACATTGCACGCTTGCAGTTTCTTTCCCTGAAACTTCTAGCTGCATGCTCCGACTATGACCAACACTGCTTCGACGCGGAGGCCATTGCAGCACCCCAGGTGATCCTTACTGTCATCTCTCCTTTCGTCCGAGTTCGTTCACTCATTGGGGGATGATTAAGGAATAGGACCACCCACTGTTCTTGTGCAGCACAAACAGTTAGAACAGTGATAAAAGGGACTGTTTCGATACAGTATCCATATCATTGGAAATAATATCAAATCTTGATGTCTTACAAGAACAAGAACCAATTTTTTGTTTGTTTTTTGATCCCACAGGGCATCCTATGTCGACTCGATGCACTATATAATTTGAATTCTTTTACTCCTGCAGGGTGGTAATGAGCTGCTGGTGGCGAGGGATGACTACGTTGGGAGCAGCAATTTTTCTGCTACCGTGCCATTTTAACGATACTCTTTCAGTTATATTACGTACAATTCTGTGACTTTGTGCATGGATTATTTCTCGATAGCGTAGAGAAATAAATGAATAATATGACAAGGATATCCGATTTGCAGTCCTCTCTGCTTTTATGATTAATGTGCGAGTCTAATTTGGCTTAATTTGTGATGGAATAAATAGCCTCGTTGATCTACGTACAATAATACAATCAATTGAGAATCTCGGATGGAATTCGATCCCTTCCCTCCCCCCCCAACCGTTTAGCTTTTAATTGATATACATTATGGATGGTATATATTGTTACAGATTGTTTGCTGCCCGAAATCTAACTATCCAATTAATCAGATATGATGACAACCCAACAACTTGGACAAGTATACTGTGGTTGACAAATATACACGCGAGATGGACACGAACATCAAATTAAATGCCACAGTTCCTGTTAAATCGACAAGTCGATGGTGAATGATTGCCGGCGAGGCATCTGCGTTCCTTTCCTTTCGAAATAAAGATGGACTCTAAGCCAGGCTTGGGCTACGTACGATGAATTTGGGCGACCTGGGCCATCGTACGTAGTCGACAAGGATATGATGTTTAATTCATATAAAATTACAATTTCGTTAATAATCCAAGTATTCTGTTCGACGACAAGCTTCGTCTCTGTGTCTTTAATGCCTATTTTTATACAAATTTAGCTGACGGAAAGCAGGTTGAGCAACATTCAGTTGGGAGACAGCAAAGTGGGAAAAAGTGGGGAGGAATCTCTCCGGATTGTGCCATCCCAAACTCTCACCTTGATCATCTTCTCCTCGCACCAGTGAAGCTGCTCTTGGCGGATCTCAGCCATCCTTAGAGTTCTTGAGACAATTTTCATGTCTATCAAGGCCATCAGTATCACCATATCATCCTCCTCGTCGTCCTCCAGGCTCGGCCACTTGCCTTTCAGGCATCCCCTTCGCTTCAGTAAATCTTTAAGCCTCATCTTCTTCTGCCAAGTAATTCACAGTGCAAGAATCAAGGAAAATAAACAAAAAAGGAGGAATCAGCGAGGCGAGAATGGCTCACTTTCTTATTGGCTTTCTTGAGCAAATGAAGGTGATCTGAATCCAACCTTCTAGACTTTCTCCTGACGATTGCTTTAAGCATTTGACAAGGATTCTTCTTGTCTGCGCTGAGAAATCTCAAGAAAGTTCTGATTGCATCTTCTAAAATGACAAAGAATTCTTTAGATGAGACCATATCCACTCCGCCCTCGTCAGCTTCTGAATCTTTTTGAAATCCACACGAACAGACAACCAATTTCAGTATCAGGATTTTGGAAAAAGAATGATGAAAAATTTTATGAATACATTGGAGTTCAGGAACTTGGAGTAATTTGGGGTAGCAAATTCTCATCCTTGCAAAGAGTTCAGGTCTCCGGCCACGCTCGCTAGTTTCATTTTCGATGAAACGATGCAGGAGAATCTGGAATTGTTGGAACTGATGAGCTATCCATGCAGTGCAGAAGGAGCGCTCGCTGTTGATATTAATCTTTTGCTTGAAATTGCAGTAATTCCAGTTAAGGGCTTCCCAGGCCAGGCAAATCTGAGCTACATAAGCATTCTCCAGATCATGATATGGATTCCTTCCTTCCTCCTTAATCTTCTTCATCATTTTTTTGTGCGTCGTAATTTTGTGGACTATCCTTTGCGAGATCGATCTTGGTTGGAACATTATATTCCTAAATGATTCTGAAAACAAAAACGATAGTTAAAATATTGATATATCATTCGATTAAATTGCCAGCAACATGCACGCACGAACGTAGGAGTGTGACCTGTTTCTGCCAGTTTTTGTTCACTGATCCTATCAAAGAACATCATTTCCTGATCGTACTTTCTGAAAATTGAATAGGTTTCCCAATTGGAAGAACTCCTTCGTGATGATGAAGAGGAGAAGAGACACTCCATGTTCGAATCCATGGAGACTGTAGAATTCCTCCATTCCACTTCCATGGAGCTCTTAGATGACTTGGGACCGCCTTCCATTGTTATCTTACTGTCTTCTTCCAGCTCGAGACTTTTACTTTTGCATTGTGGTCGATCCATATTGCCGATCTCCTCTTCCTCCTCCTCCTCCTCCTCCTCATCATCATCATCACGATCATCCTTGAATTTGATACTATGACTAGAATCTCCAACGAGATCGGTATCTGTTAGCAGCATATATAATCCGATCAAATCACTGATGTTGACTAAAATTGAAAAGCAGATAGCATCCAATATAATGTGCACCTTTTTCATGACAAATTACGACGGAAAGTGGGGAATGGAACGGGGATTCCTTGTCTGAGATTTCATCCAGACGCTGCGGATTGGAATAACATTCTTCTCGAATGAATAGACCTTTGTCGATGGCACTTTCCTTGCAGAGAAACAGCAGACCTTCTTCTCTGCTTAAGATGCGCGGAGGTGATTCTTCACGGACAGAGTAATTGTCCTCTGTTTTCAGCTCGATCTCGTCTTCGAAATTGTTCCGGGAGGAAAGCCTGCAATAGATTTAAATATGGAATGGTGATGAATATATACAAGCTTCAATATATAAATATATAAATATTTCAGTAATTAGAATGTGAGGGTGATGAATTTAGAAACATTACCTGAGTTCTCGTTTGGTTGCTGATCTTTCAAGGAGAAGAGCGAACAGCTTGGTGAGGAGGAATGAAACGAGGTGGGTGGCGATGAGGACGAAGCCGAGGAAGGTAGAGAGACGGAAAAGATGCATCACGGCATCGTCGCCATTGTCTTCCCCTCCATGGGTACAAGGCTGAATTGGTTCTCTGGGCGTTACAAGGGCAACCAAATTGAGGAAGTCTTGGGAGGAACTGCTATTATGCATGCATGAGGAAAGGGTGAGAATGCTGCTGGATTTCAAGTGAGCAGTCGCTAAAGAACACATCGCAGAACTGCTTTAAAAAAAAAATTTTGGAGCAAAGTTAAAATGGTTCACAAGCGCTTGACAAAGGGCCCCAAATCGATTTGGTAATCACGAGAATCCACGATCAGAAGTTAAAACACGGCTCGAATGACTTGAGTGGAAAGCAAGAAATATGCCCAACCTACTGCAGAGTGATTTTGAGGACTATGTGTACATATTAAACCCAATCAGGTTGGATTCTAGCCATGGAGCTCACAGACTTTGGCTAACAGACAGTGTGCTATCCAATTTATCATCACTTGCCTAGCTTATTGTAACTCGGAAGTCTCCCGCATTAGTATCAGAAGCTAGATCATATCCACCGAAGAAATTGGCTCTTGCATCGTTGCTATGCGTGCACAAGGTTCGCCCACACTGCTTTTTACTAGTGCTGCCTGCTCTGACTCCAAAGAAGCTTCTAAGAATATAATCAGACCAAAAAACAGAAGTTTCTTACATGGTCCGTTGCACATCAAAGCAGCCCTACGAACCCTATTTAGGCTCGGCTCCATCTTCTCCTGACCCAACAGGCTTCAAAGACCCTTGGTCGTCGTCCCTAAGTCCAATGGGCCGACAACCTTGTCAGGTTGACCTCAGCTTGGTGGTGTGCATGCCTTGCAAGGTCGTTGAGTTTGGCTGAGGTGGGATGAACTTTGGTCGAGGTTGAAGTGACTTCCAGCCTTCCAGGGGATGAGTTTGGTTCACCCAAAATGGGTGAAAGCGGACGTTGAGTTGAAATTGAGCTCGCTTGAGGTGGGCATGACTTGGTAGGAGTGTTACTGAGGGAAGACTTTAACTGTGCGTGATTATTTTCGTCTTCCTCGCTTTTAACTCCATATAGAGAAGATGGCGAAGGATTTTTAATAAGCGCCGTCAACGTCTAAAAAAGCAACCAAATATGCTTCTGCATGGCATTGTAGTGTTATCCATTTACGAGCATATGGTTAAGATCGGACACCCTCAAACTAGGTTTTAATCCCTAATTAACGAGTTTATCTTCTTAATTTACAGTGGATCGATCACTGCGCGATCACACCACGCTGCAGCACTGTCATTTACAGACCTTGACAATATATTGGGCACCCTCAAATTATCAGAAGTTAGACACTAATGGGTTTACCTGTATATATATATATTTTTCTAGTTGTAAACTCGTACAATCAATTACAAGATACCACATATATATATATATATATATACACACACACACACACCAAATATATATATATACTTTTATTATTTTTCACTTATTCTGCTGTATATCGATCATCAACTTAATTGTTACCATGAAGATGAAGGGGCTTAGCTTGCAAAAATCATGTGAAGCTCCCTCCTTTAATCATACGATTTGGATGGACGTCTAGAAACGAGTAGTCTCTTTGAGCAAAAACAATAACACAAAACCACACTTTTGCCAGTGACGAAGGAACGAAGGTGGTCTAGAAAAGTTTGCCTGCACCTTAATTTTTTAATCCAATCTGGTAGTGAAACTTCAAGGAAATGGACACGGAGAATGATTGTAAGAGCCTAAGACGCCATATCCTCTTAATTCACTAAATCGAAGAAAGTACTCGTTAGGAACGACTCTCCTCGCTCGTCGTACTGATGAGGCCAAGATAACACACAAAGTGTCAAAATCTTTAGGGCCACGTTGTTTATTTTACTGAATATTTTTACATAAATATAAGCAATGAGTACAGGAGAAGCTAACGAGCATGAGAGAGAACGAGGCACAAGAAGAAAAGATAGTAGTTTCTGTCGTTTGGTGAGCCCCTTGGTTTTGTCGTTCCACAAGTTTGGACAAAAACCACGTAGTATTCTAGTCCGCTAGCTAGGAGTAATATAATTAAGTAGCAAAGTTAAGGATAGAGGTTAGCTATAGTCCAGTGCGTTAATCCTCTGTTCTGGTGATTAGATTTAGTATACCAACTACGTAAATGCTGATCTAAATGATACTGACGCTTAATTATATTTAATGGCATTTCAGAATGTGTGTTTACAGAAGAGATGACCCAGTCCAAGGACCAATGAACCATCAATACTGTGACTAAATAAATACACAGAAAGTAATGAAAATGACTAATTCATTCGATTACGAAGCTTAGATTCTGGAGGTAGACAAACCTCACGTGCGTGAGTAATCGATCGCATGCAAGTAAATTTTATTGGATCTTGCCGGAGAAGCGCGCGGCTGGATCGCCGGTGGGTAGAAACTGTTGAGATTGGTTGGAAAGTGGATAAGGAGATCCGCTCGAGTGTCACTCTTTCTCCAAATTAAGCACTCAAATTACCTCCTCCTCCTCCAAATCGTATCACCATTCTCAAATTAATCACTCTCCATGGCAGTGGCACCGCCGCAATAAATTACATCCTTCCCCATGCCCTCGTCTGTTTTAATTTAAAGACAGAATAAAGAGAGAGATTATTCTGACTCTTGTAGGATAGGATTTTTTTTTTTTTAACTGATCTAGAAGCAGTCCGTGATATATATATATATATATATATACGATTTCATGCATCCTCCAATTAATTCTCCCTGTGCTGCTAGATTTTGGCCTGCTGCTCAATTGAGGAAGGCAACAGAGAAGCCTAAATCCGCATGCTTGTGCCGCTCCAAAGCTTGATAAAGATCCATGGAGGAGAAGCTTCCTCCCGGGTTTAGATTCCACCCCACTGATGAGGAGCTCATCGCTTACTATCTCACCAGGAAGGTGACAGAGTTGGGCTTCACCACCAAGGCCATTGTGGACGTCGATCTCAACAAGTGCGAGCCTTGGGACCTTCCTGGTATTTATTTTATTTACTTTTGCTTCTAAATCCTTCAATGCTAATCTAGTTAATTGTTGGAGTAGTTACGGATCAAATGGTGCAAATGCAGGGAAGGCGAGTATGGGGGAGAGGGAGTGGTACTTCTTCAGCATGAAGGACCGGAAGTACCCGACTGGGCTGCGAACGAACCGTGCGACGGAGTTTGGCTACTGGAAGACGACCGGAAAAGATAAAGAGATCTTCCACTGCGGGGTGTTGATGGGGTTGAAGAAGACCCTGGTGTTCTATAAGGGCAGGGCTCCCAAGGGCGAGAAGACTTGCTGGGTGATGCACGAGTACAGGCTCCTCACCAACTTCTCCACAAAGGTTAATTTTGTTTGCGAAATCTTCAACTGATTAAGTCTTTAATTTAGTTAATTTACTGTGCGTTTCGATGTGCAGGAGGAATGGGTGGTGTGCAGGGTGTTCAAGAAGAGCTCGACGGAGAAGAAGCCTCACATAGATTCGCCTACGATGTCTGCACTTCTGGAGTCGTCTTGCAACACCGCATCGATAAGCGAGCTCGGCGAGATCGACGTCTCAGCGTTCAACAATCTGGTTCACAATTCTAATTCGAGCTCCAACGCCGTGCAGATACACGAAGGCATGTACACTGACAGCGAAAGCAACGTCAAGTACTTCGACGTCAACATGCAAATGAATTGGATGAACGGCCAACTGGCTTCAGTTCCATGGGCGACGGCTTTGTTTGGCGCACAAAACCCGGCAATTTTGAAGGCTCTGGCGCTCGCCGGCCGTCAAGATCACGCGACTAATGGAGCAAGTTTGACACAGTTTATGGCGCAAGGGGCTGTTGCTTCCTCTTCGAAGGGCGTGGATTGTGCAGGGCAACTATTCAATCAGGAAACACTTAATTGGAGGGGCTACTGATCAGCATTCTGTTTTTCTTTTGATGTTTCTTACGAGGTACGTACGTACGTACGTGTTGGTGGATGACGAAGGTCATGACCATAAATTAATACTGTTATTTCATCAGAATGCAGGTAGAAAGTAATGCATGTACAAAAAACACAAATACATTCGTGTATGTCTACGGTAATGTTATTTCGTAAATAATTACTTATTAGCCATTTATATATGAATGGGAGAAAAAGCGCAAACTATGGAACTCCTTTGGATCGATGTGGCAATGCACATTATATATAGAAGTACCAAAGGAAATTAAAAAGGATGAACAAAGTTCAGCTTGTTGTTCCAATGCCGTCGGGGTTAAGAATCATTGACAAATTAAGATAATATAATTATTAGTGAAACTCGAACTAGAATACTTCAGTTTGAACCAGGAAGAAAATATAATTAGCACTGAAGGAAGCACTAATTAGGGGTCAGCATGTCTACGCAAGCAAACAAAGCTAATTAAACTAAGTATACGTACATGTGTGTGTGTATAGAGATATAATTTTATTTAGAAAATAGATAAACTGGTATATACGGGCTTAGTCGTCAAGCTTGGAACCATGAATCTGTTTGATGATTACACAAAAAGATAGGAAATCAACACTCGCTCAGCCTGTAACGTACAGATGCTTCAATTGGATATCGTTAAAGAAAGCATTGATCTGACATGAAAATTTGCTAAGAATCCAACATATATCCATGCACCAAAGAACATTTCATCTTTGTTAATTAATGGCAGGCATGCCTAGCTCCCACTATAATTAAGGCCTCCTTCTCGGCCTACACTAAGTTCAATGAGATACTGAAAGAAATTAAGAATTTATAGAATATATGCAGCCTATTTAATTATGGATGCAACTAATTAACCTTTCTATCACTGTGCACAACTACTTCCACAACCTTTTCGAAACTTTATCTCTCTCTTCGGGTTCAACTCTTTTAATTTAGCGCTAGCCACAAGTCCACAAAATCTATCTGATAAGTTTTCCTTTTTCTTTTTGTATATCATCACAAGTTATTTTTGACAATATATATTTTCCAGATATTTATTGTATCCCAATAGCGATTTGCATTTATCAGATTAATTGCTGAATTATCAGCAGCCACAGACGATGATTGACATGACTCTGAAACCAATTCAATCCATATATGAAGCCCTAGCTAAGAAACTGTTAGCCAAAGAATGAAAGAGTGATCCAGGTTCTCTCCGTGTTCTCTGTGGATGATACAACTGAGATCAATGGACATAATATTCTCACGATCGAGGAGCTCGATTCGACAGTTAAATTAAGAAAGAGGAAACAGTAACTTCTTGATGGCATCAGATAACAAATAGCATGCATGGAGACGACAGAACGTAGTATCTCTCCGGACTACGGGCAAGCCGCATATGGATCACTCGTTCACGTACATGCATGGGGATAAGATGAGCCACGCCTCCACGTGGCGCGAGGATAGCGGTGCCAAGTCACCAAGCGATAAGGATGTCATCCACTGCCACCCTCCCATTGTGTGGTGGATGTCGGCCTCAGCCAGCCAACGGTCCAGATCGCAGGCGTTATCCTCCTCCCGCCGTTGGCGGAGTATGCGAGCTGCGCCTTTATATACGCTTCCTCTGTTTCGGTGGTCAGGCCTCACGGCGAGATCCAGCAGTAAAAGCCAGCCGCGTTACTTATGGCTTCCACCACCATGATGGTCTCCTCCGCCACCGTCGCCCGGGCGGCTTCCCCGGCGCAGTCCAGCATGGTCTCCCCGTTCTCCGGCCTCAAGTCCCTCGCCGGCGTCCCCTTCCCCCGGAAGGCCAACGCCGACCTTTCCCACCTCCCCAGCAACGGCTGCAGAGTCCAGTGCATGAAGGTGCGTGATACTTGTATTTCTCTAGCTAGCTATATATGCAATGATTAAGTTAGCCCACTGAAGAACTCATCCATCGAGCTCCCAATCATTTGTGTCAGGTGTGGCCAATTGAGGGTGTGAAGAAATTCGAGACCCTCTCCTACCTGCCTGACCTGCCTCCGGAGGCCTTGCTCAAGCAGATCGACTACCTTATCCGTTCCAAGTGGATTCCCTGCTTGGAGTTCTGCAAAGTAATTAAGCAGCTTACAAATTAATAAGTATTTGTTTATAGTATAATAACATCATAATTTAATGGGACACAGAGAGGATTTGTGTGGCGCGAGTTCCACAGGTCGCCCGGCTACTACGATGGCCGCTACTGGACCATGTGGAAGCTGCCCATGTTCGGATGCACTGACGCCACCCAAGTGGCGCAAGAACTGGAGAATTGCAAGAAAGAATACCCTGACGCCTTCATTCGTATTATTGGATTCGACAACAATCGCCAAGTGCAGTGCATCAGTTTCATCGCCTACAAACCACCAAAGTACTGAATGAATAAATAAATATAATTAATCTATGTTATGACATATATAAATATGAAGTTGCAAGATGTTTGCCCGTTCCAATTTGGAACCGGCTCCCTTCGAATTGATTTCAATCGATCGTTCATTTTGTACCATAGCTCATCGCATGTCTATCATGTTATATATGTATATGCCACGAACGAGAAGAGCTAAGGTCGTTGTGTTGTGTGTTTTACTTTGGAATGAATTCTATATTCCTAATGCTAGATTTGTGCTTGCAAAATAGTACGTGGTTTTGGATTTTATATATTCATTTGATGAAGAACTTGATTGTAGTGCATGGAGCTAATTCAATTCTGTGTCAGACTGCAGGTGCTGGTTAGCACAGTAAAGGAGTTGAAATTTTACACGTTAGCAAATGATTGCACAGAAAGCTCATAGATTACTCTATTCCTATTCTTCCTTCCCCTTTCCTATCGTTGCTATAGATTAAATCATTGAACAGCGCGACTATTTCACAAATTACCTAAATCTCGTGCAAATTACTTCCATCCCACAGTTCCACTTGCTTTATAGATAAGATAATTCTAAATCAGTTTTTTTTTTTAAAAAAAACTGATTCATTTTAACTTAATATACTGTTATGAGTAATCCAAATTGCACCGCAGTCAAATAATCTGTATGCTTTTCCACCCACTGCAAAAAAATTTTAAATTAGAGATCGACTCAAATTCGATCTCTAATTAGAGATCGATTTTAAAAAAACAGTATCTAAGTCGATCTCCAAATTAGAGATCGATTCTTAAATCAGTCTCTAATTTAGAGACCGATTCTTAAATCGGTCTCTAATTAGAGACCGAATCTATGTCAGTCTCTAAATTAGAGACCGATTCTTAAATCGGTCTCTAATTAGAGACCGAATCTAAATCGGTCTCTAAATTAGAGACTGATTCTCAAATCGGTCTCTAAATTAAAGATCGATTCTCAAATCGGTCTCTAAATTAAAGACCGAATCTATGTCGATCTCTACATTAGAGACCGATTCTCAAATCGGTTTCTAATTAGAAACCGAATCTAAGTCGGTCTCTAAATTAGAGATCGATTTCAAAATCGGTCTCTAATTTAGAGATCGATTCTCAAATCGGCTCTAATTAGAGATCGAATCTATGTCGGTCTCTAAATTAGAGACCGATTTGAGAATCAGTCTCTAAATTAGAGATCAAATTCATCTTAGTTTTTTTTACAATTGTGTGTAACCATAACCGCGTCGACGATCAATGTTGTGTGTAGTTAGACCTGGCCACGGTCCGAATCTGGGTGGGAACCGTCAGATCCGAGTTGGTAAATATCCTTTAATAAATAAATAAAAATTTAAAGAATAATGTAAATAATTAAAATAAAAAAAATTGCGAACTTATAAAAACTCTATCGGGGTATTTTGGACATATTTTGGATAAAAAAAACTATTTTGGGGTATTTTTATGTTAACGGGGTGAAGAATCGGGAGTTATCGAGGCGTATCAAAACTTTCATACCTCAACACACCCCGCGTGTGTTAGCCGACACGCCCATGTTGCTCAACACACTCCGGGTGTTAGTCGACATGCCCATGTTGCTCAACACACCCCGGGTGTGTTAGCCGACACGCCCATGTTGCTCAACATACCCCGAGCGTGTCAGCTAACACACTCATGTCTCATGCCCAACACGCCCATGCCCTTCATTGGCATGGGCGTGTTGCCCTATTTTCCGTTCATTTTTTTTAAATAAAAATAATTTAGAGACCGATTCTAACAATCGGTCTCTAAATTATTTTTTTTTAATTTTTTCTCTAATCTCTAATTCTATTTAATATTTTAAATTTTTTAATATTAATTTAAAGACCGATTCTAAGAATCAATCTCTAATTTTTAGAGGCCGATTCTTGGAATCGGTCTCTAATTTATGATTTTCTTTTTCTTGCCCTAAGTTTTTTCTTCCGATCACTCGTGCTCTTCTCCCCTCTTCTTTTTCGATTCCTCTCCTCCTCCCCTCTCCCATGTCTTCCCTCTTCCTTTTCATCTTCCTCTTGCCCGGTCGCGCGAGCCCGCGGTCGTAACCTCTATTACCAGAGGTTGCGCCCGTGACCTCCTCTCCCCTCTCCCTGCGAAAGTCGTCGCCCTTTTGCGCGAAACAATGCCGACGAGACCACGGTCGCACGTGGCCGGCGCGGCGAGCGCATACGTAGTCACGGGCAGGCCGCCGCCGCGATCATGGTCCCGTGAGGCCGTCGACGCCTCTGCCAATGTCCATCTCCTCAACGTCGATGCCCTTTGCTTGCCTCCTTTGTATTTCGCACGTGCGTTGTTGGTTTGTCGCAGCATCTCAACGAAAAAGATCACCGCCGTCAGTGTCCTCCACGCTCGACGGGCAGCCTTCGACGACGACCACAACGTGCGGTTACAAATCATTGGTAGATTTATTTTGAAGATCTTCCTTTGTTGCTGAGATGTATGGTTAAAAGTTACCTTTTGGATTTCCTTTGGCCGATCAATCTTTATTTAGTGTTTGTTTCTGCATTATAGTTGAAGTTGCTAAGATATATTTTCTTTTGCATGTTTTAGCTTTTACTTCGACAGACAGGTTGAGTTTTATACACTTGAGTATTTCTTATAAAATTCTTGCATTGTTAATTTTAGCTACCTCGTTGAAAAATCTAGCTAGGATTTCTCTTCTCGACCATCATATTGTGAATTTTGTTGGACAATTTCGGGATCAACAGCTTCCCCGAATGCCAATTTGACTTTCTTTCTTCGATTGTTTCCCCAGTTTGATCCTCCTATATCATCCCATAAATTCCTTCTTTATTTGTATTTGAAAGTTGGTTCATTTATCTGTTTTGTGCAAAATCTTAATCAAACATTTTAGTATTTCACTCCATAGTTGTTGGAAAACCTCATAAATTTAGTTTAATTAGGCTTGCCCGTGCTGAGGCATGCCTGGAACATCTGAAATGACACTACTTGTTTTTTGTTGAACTCCTATTCTTTTGGTTGACATTTCCTTTCAAAAGGTGGTGTGCATTGATGGAGAGTTGTTGTCAATATAAAACTATATAAAGACCTAAGAGTTTTTAGGTATAGGTCAAAGAAAATTGTAGTTGATATATTTAAAAAAGATCTAAATCTGTATAAAAACAAGGATATTACCATACATGGAGCTCAATGGTGCGATAAGATCTAGTATGCGACATTTTATTGTTGTTAATGATGATCCATGGCGCGCACAAAGGTGTAGCCTAGTGGTCTTCTTTAGAATGGAGAAGATGCATGAAATGTGTCACCTATAGTTGTTTGTCCATGGTTTTCTTTCATCGGATTGTGTAATTCGTCACGCCAAAGAAATTATTATTATTTTTCTTTTTTCTCCATTGTGGTAGTCAAATTGAATTGCAGTGTTATAGCTATTCCTAAAAGCCAATGTTTTATTTGATGCTCCACAAGATGACAATGCTTCATTTGATGCTCTTCAACAGGTCGACTCTTCGCTTGAAAGTATAAATCATGAATAGAAGATATCCAGTTAGCAATGCTACATTCACATTCTATTATCTAGATGAAGTTCAGGTCTATGATTCATGTAATGATCTTCGTTTTTTATAAATTGGTGTTATATTTTAAATTTATTCATAGGTCTTTTTTAATATTTTATTTCTAACCTTTCTATTTATAGTCCTTTTGATAATACTTCTTCAATTTTGAAGATTGACTCTTATGAGAATGATGATGATCCACAACCGAAGAAGTCAAAAAATTATCGTAAGTGATCGTTTTGCATTGGTGAGGTTTTCTTTCCACTTAATATCTGCATTTCTATGTTTTCATATTCATTTTACTTGCGAGTTTTTTCTACACTGGTAACTGTATATTAGGAATTAACATTTGCGAGTTTTTTCCTCTCTTTTACTTAGATACATGGTCTTGAATTTACACTATTAATCATGCACTAATAAAACTATAATTTTGTTTACAGGTAAAATAAGGTATGAATAAATGACTAAGAAGTCCTTGCACTATTAATCATGCACTCTCTTCTATTGCTTAATTAAGGGATTTATGACACAGGTGCATTATTATTATTTCCATCGATTTCTAAATAATTCGTTGCCATTTTTTTTATTAATATAATATATATTATCATATTTGTCATTATTTTTTGGATAATATTCTCATTGTCACATTTGTCATTAATTTATGATTAATATTATTCATATTATCATATTCTAGTGTCTCATGTTTCATTTATGTTTTATATTGAATTTTATTTTTATGTAGTATTTGATACGATGGTTATTTTGGCAGGATAGTAATTTTTCAAGATATGATAGGAATGTAGCAGTGTTTGTGGTTTGCTCGTGGAGCTCACCACGATTATAGATCCCACTCAATGCGCCTCAAATTGAGCTCCATGGTATCGTAGCTATGCTGTGGTGTGAAACGGAATGTTACAGGGCGACTATAAAATGCTTTCAAAGGATGAATTTCATTAGATGTTTATATTATAATTGTGTACAGGGCATGTTAATAAAATTAAATGTAATTAGTATTTGTATTGTAATTGTCTACATTTGAATATTAATAAAATTAAATTTTATTAGTATTTATATTATAATGGTGTATTGGGATGTTATTAGTAAATATTGTTATTAATATTGATTATTGAAATATTGTATAAATTTTTTATTGATATTTTTTAAAATTTAAACATCGAATTATAGACCGAATTTATATTCGGTCTCTAAATTTAGAGATCGATTTCAAATTCAGTTTCTAAAATTAGAGACCGATTTTATAATCGGTCTCTAATTTAGAGACCGATTTTACATTCGGTCTTTAAATTTAGAGACCGATTTTACATTCGGTCTCTAAATTTAGAGACTGATTTCAAATTCGGTCTCTAAATTTAAAAATTCAAAATTTAGAGACTCAAATATTCGGTCTCTAAAACGGTTGCTAATGCATTTAGAGATCGATTTTCGATCTCTAATTCGGTTTCTAAAATATCATTTTCTTGTAGTGACCTATTGAAGAATCTAAAGGGGGTCTTCTTTGATTCTTTAGCTGAAAGAGCGATACCGATCGAGGTGAGTGGTCTAATAAGCACCTTAGTAAGTAGAAAAATTGCCTGGAAAGTTCACAGTACTTCACTGGTAGCCATCCTGGATTGAGCAATATTTTGTCCAATTTACACCAAATTTTGTTTGATCATGTGTAAAAGTATCCCACAGATTACATGTCAAAGCGCTCTCCTATATTTTTCCTTTGGAGTGGTAACATTGTCGAAGTCCCCCACTACAATCCGTGGATGATCCGATTCAACACCCCTGGCCACAGCGACCTCCTATTGACAGCAGAATAAAATCCATTAACAAAGATGACTTGGAAGGAGATAGATATTACCTCACAGCTCACCAAACAATGGATAGCTTGTCGGTCCATAGTCTGTACTTCCAGTATAGTATCAAAATCCTTCCTCTAGCCTCCTGGAATTTATTATTCATAATTTGCTCTAGTTTCCCTTGATTAAGTTTGGTCTCAAGAATTTCCATCACATCTTTATTGTGTTCTTCAACGAGGTGTCTCATTCCACTTTGTTTAAGGGGCAGATTTAGGCCCCTTATATTCCATCAGATTAGCTTCAATTCGTCAAGATATGGAAAGGGCCTGATACCTTCTCCGACTCATTTGCCTCGATGGAACTTGTTGCATTAACATTGTTTTCCCCTTAGCCTGCACCCTGCTTTCTACTTCTGCTGTGTCCATCCTGTTCCAGGAAAGTGAATAGCTCATTCTGATTTGAGTTCGCAGCCTTCGAGATCGTTACTCTTCTTATCAGCCGCTTCCTGTTTGGTTGAGTACTGCTCCCTATTTTCTTCCTTTGCTGCATTCATCAGCTGGAATGTCGAGGGATCCCAGCGCCCCATCTTCCTCCTTTACTCTTTGCTGTACAGAATCACTCCTGAGGCTGAGGCTGGTGGGAATGAATGCATGCTCTCTCTTTAAGCCGCAGACTATTTTCAACATTAATTGTGCCCAAACATCTTACAATTCGTGCAAAATTTGGGTTCGTATTCAAAGATCACACTTTGCTTCTATTCTCCATCCGTCAATTTGATCTTAACATTCCGGACTAGTTCCTTCGAAGAGTCATCTTCGACGAGCATACCCTAGCATAGGATATTCTTTCTTCTGTGCACGAGGAGATCATGTTCGATCTTGTATAATGGTTTACCTATTTAAATATTAATATTTATTTAATAATAAAATTTTACAATGATACATTTTAATTTTGTTCATTATATATACTTTTCTTTTACATATTTTAATTTCTATTTTAAATATTTAAATGTTTGATGGGCAAAAGCTAATTGGACGGTGCTCCCCAGTCCCACCCAACAACGTACGAGCCCAAGACGTGTGGGTCCAGGCCCGGCTGGAAGCGCCGACAACAATCGGACCGCAGTTGGACCAGGCCCACACTTCCTTCCCATGTCCTCCAATCCAAAAGGATTAATCAAATAAATATTGTGTTCTGAACAACCACACCCTCACGCTGCCTTTGCCCCCGCTGAGTTCCCGACAATGTCAGATTTGTTCGGTGCTGCACTTGCCTTTTCTTTTCCTTTTTTTTTTTTGCCTTTTTTTTTAAAAAAAATCAGTATCGTGTATTCAAATTTTGAATCGGATTCATTTTAAAAATAATATATTCGACTTTACAGGTTTTTGACAAAGTACATAAAATAGATTAAAAAATAAATTTCTGATTTTTTTTTTTAAATTGAAAATTTTCTAGCCATCTCTACCCCACGGTAAATATAGGCGAGAGAATTTTTAATTTAATATTAAATATAAGACAGATTTAGTCAAAAGGCAAATCCAATGACTTGTTGATCCCGGGGATCACGAGAGGACCACGTGGGTCTGTCAACTCATGCGATTTGCCACGGTATAAAATATAAATATATCGCATTATAACTTAAATCAGAACAAATATAATGGGATGGATGTCGGTTGGCGAGTTCGTGTCGCGGGCCCAGTGACGGTCAAATGCATGGAAAAGCCAACGAAATTTAAAATTAAGAGTTAGATGCAAAATGTATATATTAAAATAATTAAGATTGATACCTCACGTGACTGCACGAGGTCCCCCGCAAGCTGTTTTTTTTTTTTTTTTTAACTATGAAGAATTACTGTCCATTTATTACGTATCTATAATATAAATACACTGGTATTAATTAGTATTAACAATGGTGGATTTTGAAATTTGACAGGGAATTTAATATTAATATAATCCCCGTTGAAAAGTTGAGCCGCCACAGTCGACTTGCCCAGAAATTGAAACCGAACCGCTGGATGTGTCATTGACTAAGTGCTGACGGCTCACTCCACCAAGAAAACATTGTGTATTTAAACAAATTAAAATGGTTAATAATCTCAATTAAGGGCTAAGGAATTGTCATGACCGGATAATTAAACCAAACCAAGACCGTATTGAAACGGACCAAAGAAGGAAGATATATCCGCAATTTGATTAACACGACGGATTCTAATTATATTTGCTCGTCGTGAGCTTAATTAAATGTGGATTATGCGTCTCCAATGAGGGTTTAATTAGCCTTCGGTATTTTAAAAAGCCGCATGATGTATGCGTCTCTGGAACGCGATAATTCCACATGGAACGGTGGCTGCCTAAAAAAGACATAAAATCTAGATTTTTTTTTTTTAGCCGTTATCAAAATTTATTAATTATTGTTAGTAAATAAGGGGATGTTATGTTAATTCGTGGGATTTTTTTTTATTTTGGAAAAATACAAATATCGAGGAATATTATAAAAAAACCGACTGCCGAGCTAAGAGATTGCATTTTTTTAATTTAAATATATTTTCATCATTTAATTGCAGCGATTACCGATCACGCCGGTTCCCGGTCATCCTTTTTCTTGTTTATGGGTCACTCACGCTCCCCTCATTTTTAGTTTTTTTTTTCTCTTTTTATAATTCTTAATTATTTTCTTTTTCTTCCTATAAATCTGTTCGGAATCTCTCCGTCCCTCTCCTTCCTCTCTTCGTCGGCACTCTCCGCGTCGTGCAGCCGCTGGAGTTCTCTCCATCGTCTCTCTCGTGAGGAGGAGGTGGGACAAGGTATTTGAAGATAATACTCTCCGATGTTGTGTGGTCATCGTCCTTTTTGCTCTTGAATCTGAGTTTTTTTCGTCCAACTCCTGCTTTTAAGAACTCTCTTGACTATGACATGGAAGCTATACTGAACTTTCGTGGAGTTTTCGGCGGTTTTTCTGCAGAAAGAGGGAAATTGTGTTGTCCCGCTAAAAAAATTTAGGGTTTTCTGGTCGGATAACAGGTGAAATTTCCATCGTCTAGCTGTTTTCGATTCCCTTCTGTCGAAAGGGGCTCGTTTGTTTGGAATTTTACCTGGTTTTAGCCGGATCTGGTCGAGAAAGTTTGGTTTTCTTAGCTAGGAGAACTTATTCCTTGGATTTTTTTTATAGAGGCGTTTCTGTCGCGGGTCTCGAAGAGATTGGAGAAAGAAAAATGAATCACTATGCGATGCGACAACAGAACGCCTTTGCCGCGTGTGAAGAGATCAGGACCCCCTTCGCCGTAGCAGAGAGGAAGCCTCCTGTCCTCTGTCCCAAGCCTCGGCGGGTAAGCCCGTTCGCTTCCGTCGGAGATTCCGTCAGGCCTCTTCGACGGCACACGAGGTATCTGTCTCATCTGATCTGAAGTCCAACTGCTACATGTCGAATCTCTCGTTCTTCGCATGCCACAATTTGTCTAACTTTTCTTGTTTGGTTGTTGTTGTTGTTTAGTCATCAATTGGATTTCTCTGATTCGAAGGCCGGGGCAGACCTCCTTGACATATTTCTTTCAAAGGTAAGATTTTTCTATGTTTTCTATTAGTTTGTTTGATAAATCGATCGATTCCTCGGATAAAGCATCTAAATTTCTAGGGTGTTGTGTAATTGCAGGGAGGAGAGCAGAATCAAGTTTCTGGTTCACCGCCCTTCTTCTGTGGCTCGCCGCCGAGCCGTGCGGCGAACCCAGTCGTCCACGACGCCCGCTTCGGCGAGGACCGCCCAACAGCGCTTTTCGCCGCTTCACAACTAACCCAAACCGGCCCGCCTGTGTCCCCCAAGCAAGGCTGTGCCCACGCCAAGTTTGGCCTGGTTCCAGCGGCCGTGCGTGTCGAGGGTTTTGACTGCCTCAACCGCGGCCGCCGGAGCTGCAGCAGCATCACCGCTGTGGCCTAAACCGGCCCTTTATTCCGGCGCGCTCTCGGCCCCGTTTTGAGCGCTGCCGAGGAAGAGGGAATAAGAAAACGAAGAGGACAACAAATTAATCCACAAATTATAATCCAAAATTTAGGTGCTAAAATTAGCAACAGAGATGGCGAAGAAGAGAGTTGAATTAAAATGGAGCTCTGAGGTATTTTGCAAGACCTTTCAGCTTTTCCTCTGCAATTGTACATTTATTTAGTAACAATCTATCTGTTTGTAATTCAAGTTCGATGTAGATACAAAGTAAGAGAGGAAGAAGGCAACTCCTTTTTTTTTTTAATCTTTTCTATGTTTTGATTTTGATCCATGAATTGGATTTGAGCAATTGTTCTCAAGAGCTGTGGCTTGGAGAGGGAATCACTTTTTGAGCTCAGATGTTCTGGATCTCTTCCAATTCCAAATATTGTTATTGTAAAAATCGCTGTTCCGTTGTATGAGATCTGAATCCTCAATTCTGTAAATATTCCATTTGTATAAAGAAATGCTTGAATCATGAAATCCAGCCTGGGCTATTTGCCCTTGCTCTTCTTGCTCTTCTTTCTCTGTCTCTTTTTTTAATTGTTCTTTGTTGTGCGGTTGTCCTTTGCTTGCTGTGGATGGCAGCCTCCATTGAAAGCAATTGTCCTAACAGCTTCTTTTATATGCAAGGGTTCAATTATTTTAGGTGCCTGGCCATTGGCAACGTGTGGAATTCTTATCTGCTATGATGCAGCAGATAATGACCAGTTTAATCTTTTGGATGGTTGTTCTGAGTATCAGTTAATAAAAATCCATTGTTTTATGAGTAAAGTTTTTTATGACAAGTCAAAGTTGTACAAGTGATGTCTCACTTAAGGAAATAGCATATGCACATCTGGAATTATGAGCAATTATGATAAGAGTTCTGGGTTGTTTGCAGAGAAATGAAAATAAGCCATGGATGGAAAGATGATAGGAGCATAATTCAAATTATGAGAAATAGAAGTTTTTTTTTATATCAGATTAATTTTATAAAGAGAATTTAACTTTTAAAAAAATTGTTAAAAGTGTTTTAAAAAAATAAAAAATATTTTTTTAAAGTTTTCTATTCTTCTTTTTTTTTTTCTAAAAGAAATAGAAGAGAGGTAGTGTTAGGAAAAATTTTGTATTATCTTTAAGATTTTTCTTCCCTTCTAAACCACACCCTAAGTTTAAACAAATCGATGTCCAAAGGTTGTACAAATTTAAAAACCCAACTTTATTGTGTGTTTACTGTAGTAGATACTAGATAGAGAATAGAAAAAGGGAAATCAGGTCGTGTTTGATTTTTCTTTTCCATTTTTATTTTTTAAGAAAATGGAAAATATATTTGATTCATAAATTTGTTTTCTAGAAAAAAAGATATCATTTAATTAAAAATGAAAAAAAAAAACTTTTTAGACATTTTTTAAGAAATAAAAAAAAATCAGCTCAAATCAAACGCCCCCCTTAATTTTCAAGAGCTTTCTTCTGTTTGTCCTCTAAAAAAAAGGAAAAGGAACCATGAATTGGTTCTGCAAAAACCATTCAAGAAACGGATATTATAAAAACCTATCTTCGAACATTTATAAATTATAATTTAGATTTTTCTGATAAAATGAATTAAGAAGAAAGATCATCTCATTTTAAAATTGATTGGCCACGAAGAAGGCACATAAAACAAAACCAAAGACAAAAATAAATAAATAAATAAATTTGAGCGAGACCAATGGTCCCTAAATCAATATCAAATTTAACCAAAAATGCGGTTCTGTCCCTTGTAGTTTTATACGAAGACTGAGTCAGCCTGGATATGCACAGGCATCGATTGATCTGGAGTCAGTAGGAGTAGCAGCTGCAGGGGCATTTCAACAAAAAGATGATCTACCTTCGTATTTCGACTTATTCCAGAACCAAAACTAGTTCCATCAATCCATCGTATCGAATCGAGTTTTGACCACGAACGAGACGGGTGGAATTACAGAATACAAGCAAAAAAAAACGACTTAACAAGCAAACTGTTCCGCCGTGTGGCGAAATCCAGATGGGGCCGGATTGGGTGGCCCCAGTTCCGATACGGTATCACAACGGCCCCACCACAAAATGTTTTTCGGCTTGGACCATTCGCGATTGATCACGCCCGTATCGAACACAGCGAAACCGTTTTAAAGCTGGAAAACGCTTTATTCCTTTATCAGTCAATTTTACATTATAACAGAACTGTCAAATGCTAATAAACCGAAATTGATATATATATATATATAAACTGAAAGAAAGCTATAAAATAATTATTTGTTGAATTTTTGTAGAGATTTTCTCGATCTGTGTATAAACTGATACCTTCCTTTAGATTACATAAGCTCTGAGTCTGGGGAGCATGACTATATCTCGCAATCAATAGAGACGATGACCAGAACCGGTCCTAATTGTTTAGGACGAAATAATTAAATTTGAATTTTTTTTATAAAAATAATTAATTAAAAATCAGTCTTTTACATATAATAATAAAATCTTATCCCATTCAAAATAATTTAGGCCCTGAGCGAGAGCTCCAATTGCCATAGCTCAGGGCCGGCTTTGAAGATGATGATGGCGGCTAAGGAATCAAAGTGGATAGAGGGTGTCTGCGATATCAATCTTACTATCTTAATTCCGTAACAAGTTTCAATGATTCTCATTATAATAATAAAATAAATAAATAATGAAAAATTATATTTCTAGATTTGTTGGTCATAATAATAGAGTACTTTCAAATTCGAATAAAAATTTTAAATTTTATATCGATAATCAATTCCTGTCGAATTCTAATCAACGGATCATTCCGAAAAAATTACTATCTCAATTCTCTAACTAGGACAAGTGGATAAGAATAGAGAAGACGGAAGTCCAAGATAATTATACGGATCGGAGGGATAGCTTTGTAAAAATAAAAAAGAGGCACCTTTTTTTATCAAAAACACACGAGTGTTCCACGTGTAGCAAAATGGAGTGTTTACTTAGAAACCCAACTTGTTAAACTGGGAGAGCAATTGATATAATATTTTAGATAAATAAATAATTAATATTACTTAAAAAAAAACAAAAACAGAGACGCTCCTTTATCTTTTGCTGTGTGTGTATCTATTTTAGCATTAGTAATTAGCTGAGGCCTCCTACGTTAATGCCTCAATTTCAGCTGCTAGTACGATAACGAAGGAAATATATATTTTTAATTAGCACCGTATTTTTTCCTTTGAATTTATTGATTAAACAAAATATTTTATAATAATTCATCGGAAGATGCATAAAAATTTTAATATTTCTCAAATGATATCGATGCACTGTGTTTTTAAAATTATCAAAAGAGACCATTATTTTTTGTATTATTTTTTCATTAAAATTTAAAATTTAAAATTACGTGGTATTTATTTTTTTCAAAAATCATATCATAATAATATTGATTTTTGAAAACTAATACACAGTTATCATCGCTATTATAGTCGAAACCAGGATATAAAATATAAGAGATGAATATTGAGAATATAAAAAGTTTTTTTTTTTTTATGATATTTAAAAATTTAAAATTCTTTGGCTAATTATCGAATATTTTAAGAAGCACGGCGAGGGAAGAAAATGCGTGCGGAGCGTAAAGGCGGAAGGCGAGGAGCGTGATGTCGTCTTCTATTCCATCGCCCATTTGCCACGGTCTAGTGGTCACACACGCATTCGTGCTTATCCAAAACGGAGTGGGTGAGCAGTGGCAGCGCCGTACGGCGGCTTCTCTCTTCTTCTTTTTCTTTTGTGGCGTACTCGGTTATTAATTAGTGGAGACACGGACGCGATTCCCACTGCCGTTCCATCCCGCCCTGTCTTCTTCATCTTTCTTCCAAACTCAATCTCATCGCCGCCGCCGCCGCCGCCTTCAGCCCTCCTCCTACAGTCCTACTGCTGCTGTTGATTTTTCTGCAAATATCACTTTGGAAAATCGCTTATATTATACTTTTTTGGAGCCATTCCACTTTTCTTTTTTTAAATAAATAATTCATAATTATGGAGTTGGTGTTGCTCGGATATCATTTTCTTATGCACTTTAAAATATATATATGTATATAAATACTTTTAAAATACTGCATTTTGTAGCTCAGCGTTGAAATCGGGTGAGAAGAGGTGTGTACTGGATGAAACGGTGCATTGATTCCGGCCGGCCACATCGTGATGCGCGTCGTTTAAGTTGCGTCACGCACATGGAGCTTCTGGTTCCGCTGAGCAGTTTCAATTAATTGAACCGGAATTTATTATTATTATTATTATTATTATTATTATTATTATAGAAAATTGGGTTCAAGTTGCAGAAAACGAGGCAAGCGCGATCGCAGATGTGACGCCGTAGATTTGATTTGGCCTTATATTTGATGTCGTAACTGAGTACTGCAGTGAAAAATGGCATTGGCCGGCGTAGGATGCGAGTCAGAGGTAACGGCGTCGCATGTGATTTTTATATTTTATATTTTTTTTAACACCTATCTCTATCGAAATATTAAATAATTTCTAATCGAAATTAATCGTTCGAATAAATTAAAAAGTGATCGTGATTTAATATTTAAGTTATTAAAAATGTAGAAAATAAATTCTTATAAATTTTTTAAAAATCTAAAATTGAATTTGTCTCGTATAAAATATTGTATCTTTTTACTGTTGCACCGTGCTGTAAAACTGACGTCGCACGTGATTCTTTCACCTTCATCACGATCACGTGGTGGTTTAATAGTGCGTAGTCCCACAGCGGCTTTCCCCCGGGAAAATATCTCATCGCATTGGCAAATCCATTTATCATAGATACTGTCGATTTTCACCAAATAAAATTGATTTATTAAATATTAAATAAATAGTACGACAACTTGACCATACTTTCTGGCTGCTTGCCTGGTTCTGAGTTTTGACGACCTTCCTCGTTTCGTATTTTGAAGTTCCTAGTGTTCAGCTTAAAGGCCAGTGTATAATCTGAGAATTGCACTGATGGAGGGGTTTTTCAAATTTCTGCCTACTTCTTTGGCAGCCTGAAGATTTCTGAGTAGTAGTAGGTAAGTTAGCCAGAGGTGACTTTGATTGATTGATTTATTTATTATTATTATTTGAACTAAACTCTAGGATGTCCATGGACAAGAACAATTGTTGTATGCTAATTCATTGCCTTTCTCGGCGTGGCACAGTTGGTGTAAAATTAGACATTCAAAATATTAATTACGTTGAATTTGTGAGATTTATTTTCAAAATAAGACGCGTGCTAAAAGATGTTGAATTGATGAACTATCTGCTATTCGTACTTTTTGATTTATTCAAATGACAAATAATTTTTTTTATAGGATCGGATCAACCACTCTCTAAGATTAATCGGATCCAAAGACTAAAAAAATTTATTCATTAGGTGGAAAATCATACAATTTGGGAATGTTAAATATTGCCAGTTTAACTCTGGTCAATTTTTATAATTGGCATATTTTTCCTTCTTTTATAGCACTAGTTCATTAATTTAGAAAAAAAAAAAGATACTATTTCTTTCTTAGTGTGTTTTTTTTTTTTTTTTTTTTTTTGAAGCCAAACTGAGAGCTAGAAATGAGCTCTTTAATCATCTTTTGAATCCTTATTGCCAAAGCTCGATGATGATGTTTTCTAAGACAATCAAATCAACTAAAATTCATATAATTCCTTCTAAACTCTCAGATTATCATTGTTATCTCGTGATCTCGATACATTATACCAATAAATTGTAATCGCATAAGGTCCAAACACAAAGAGACTCGAGACTTAGTTTTTTGTAAAATATTCTTATCCTAATCCAAACGAGATCAAGACTGATAAGAATGTCTTATAATGACTAGCACTGACAACTGTGTTGGATAATAGCATAAATAGATATGGAACGTTTATTCAATCATGAACTTAGGAACATACAAAATACAATTGAAAAACAATCTAATCCTGAAACTTCTCTGTTGGGTAAATTATGACAGTGAAACCTCATTCGATCCCCAATTTTCTTGTGTTTCATTCTAGACATGTTTTCTTTATTCCCTGTCTCTTTTCTCAACCTAGTAATGATCATAGCAAAAACAATAGAATGGTCGCAAGCTCTATACCTGTTCTCGTTTTATGGGCAATGCAACAATCGAGTAAAAAATTTAAATTTACAGTGAAATACCATGCTGGCTGAATGACAGAACATTCCCCATGAATGTTTGCAAATCCATTTAGGTAATCTGTCTGTGCATTCATTCACATACTGAAATGTAAAAAAGTATAAAAGAATTTCAGACAATCTTTTGCCATATTGTATGTTTCTTATACCAGAAAATAAAAGTAAAGTTTCAAGTTGTAAACGAGATCACACTTGAAAATTTTTCACTATTCTAAAATATTCTGACTGTAGCCAAAGTCAAAGGATAATAAAAAAAAAATGCAACTGAGTGTTTTTCTTTTCATTTTAAGTTTACCACTTGGAAGAATAGCCCAATTTGGATATGAGATACAAATTAGACTTCCCAGCCTGAGAATGCCTCAAAAAACATAAACAGGGCGAGATCCATGTATACAGAAACATCAGATACAAAGAACGAGTTAAAACTTCCATATCGAAGTCGACAGATCAAAATGACAATGAAGAAAATCCGCAAAAGCGACAATTCAGGTGGAATCAAGAACAGTATTATAGGAGGATGAACAACACTAAACGTTGACAAAGAGGAGAATTTACTTTGTTGATGCGTATCAGTCAAGTGCTTTGTGAAAATGACATGCTACAGTTGCAAAAAGAGAATAAATTATCCTTAAGCTGAATTGCCAATCTAGCAGCTCCATCGATCTATTCTACGATCATTGTGAAAAAGATAAATCACGAAGGATTCTATATATCTTGATGTGGTGATCAAGACACATCGAAAATATCTGAATCTAAAAAAAAAATTAAAAACTTCTCCGAAATAAATTCATATATCTTCTATAAATATTTTCTATTTTTTTATCTTAATTACCATGCTATTTTCATAGAGATGAGAATAGATTATCCTCCACATCAGTGCTGCCGAACGTTTGATAGTTAAATCAGAAAATTGGCTAGTATTTTATATATTGCCGTCATAATCCCTTTGCATACAAATCGAATAAGCCTAAATTTCTTTCGAGCCAATCTCGAGCATGATCCATAGAAAATAAATCAGAAAAACAGATAAGCTACATGCAACTCAGTTTTTTTTTTCTTCCTTTTTTTACTCGAAGGGAAAAAAAAAAGAGAGTAAAAAATGGATAAACAGAGTTATAAATTTTCCATAAACTAATAGGCACCGTGAAATTCAATATGCATTTAGAAACAGTACAAAGCGAAGGGTTATCTATTCTACAGATAGATTTAAACTTGTGGCTCTCCATTTTTCTTCATAAATATTGAGAGAATTTGCTTGAAAAATATCGAAATATTGGTTTGTCTTATTTGCTCGTATATATTATATAAATTTGGATGTGTCTTCGTGGACATAAACGCGGCCACAATTTTGTTATATTTCCTTGCCTGTCCCCATAAATGTTACAATTTAAAGCAGAACAATTCCATCACATCACATCACATCACATGGCGGACATTTTTATGAATTGAATAATATATTTTTCTTGCCTTCTTTGCACCAACGGTGGAGATTTGACCGGATTTAAATGAATGGAGAAAGTCGGGGCAGCCTTCAACATCCTTCATTGCTATTAAGCATATATTTATTATAGGCACTATTGATCCGACATTTTTGCGTATGCTAACTCAAAGCATCCTCTTATTTGTTCCTTCGCCACCGAACTTAACAGACTGCATATTTTGACGCGAAAGGGGCGGTCCACTATTTTTACCTCATAATTAAACATATTAAACATGGATTAATTCACATGGAACGTGGCAAAGCACAGCCTCGCCTCGTCTCGTCGAAGGTAAAAAGAAAGAAAGAAACAACAATTGAAAAGCAAGCTCTAGCTAGGTAGGAGGAGGATCAAGCCGACGTACGGACGCATCTGGTGGCCGCCTCGCCGGAGGGTTCCTCCTCGGTCGGTACCTCCGGCTCCGGATCCGCGTTCAAGTCTAGGCACGGTTGGGGCGCGCCGGCGCCGTGCTCCTTCCCCGCCCTATCCGCCGACACTCCACTATCGCCGTCAGCATCGGAACCCATGAAGTCCTCCAGCACGAACGCGGGGCTCCACCGTGGCACTGCCGGAGCTGGCTGGGGTGCCTTCCGGCGGACGCCGATCGATCGAGTGGCTTCGCGCATACGATAGAGAATGGAGAAGAACTCCTCGACCTCGTCGTCGTTCACTTGGGTTTGCGCCTCATCAGCCGGGCGGGGCTTGGAGGATGGCCGGCGACGGTCGTCGTCGTCGTCGTCGTCTCCGTCGCCGCCGCCGCCGCCGCCGCGGCGCTTCCGCTTGGACGGTTCCATCTAGCGGCGCACTGACGTCGTTCCGCTCTTTTGGTGTAGACGTTGGGCGACTGATGGAGGAGAGCGGGAAGCATCTCGAGTCACACACTCGCTTCTTTCCTTGCCTTTTAATGGAAAATAATTAATAAAATAATAAATAATTCGATTCGACAATATAATTATTCAAACAGGAAGTGCATTAAAATATCTGAATTTATATTGTTGTGTATTTCTTTTGCCCCTTTATAAAAAAAAGTAATTTTTATTTTTGCATTAAATATACTAAAAAAATTGGCGATTCGCAAAATAATTGGCAACTCATTTCTCAATCCAAAATCAAATGACTTTAATTTCAATAAAGAAAAATAAATTGGGTATTAACTTTTTTAGAGCAAAAGGTGAGACAATATTTGTTCCGATTTTTCGACGATGATAAAAAGATTAAATTATGGAAAAATAACAAAGCATCATTTTGAATTCAAAGAAAATTTTAGATATATAAAATTACAATTCCTAAAAAATATTAGTGGAAGAGATTGCAATGGTCACGAATGCAATAATCCAATGGATGACCGTCTTATTTTTTTTTATAAAAAAATATAGAATCGTTATTTATCGATAGAAAAAGTAAATTAAAAAATATAATCGACAAATAGAATAAAGTCCAAGCGATAAAACTTCAGAATTGACCTCTGGGCCAGTCCAATTTCTTTTTATGTTAGTGGAAGAGATTGTTCAGATGTGACGTCACACTGTTTTTCTGGTGACCTACGCTCGTTGATCTAAGCAGATCACTTGTTTCACTGATTAGGCAGTAAAAATACTTTTAAAAAAAAAAGAAATAGGACAAAAATTAAAAGGTACAACGTGTTTAATTAAAATTCTCGTAAAAATTAATCAAATGTTATTTTACGATAAAATATCCTTTTAATTTTTTTTTTCAAAAAAATAGGATGCCATTTCAATGATAATAAAATTTTAAAAACACTCCGTTTTAAAATTAGAACCGCAGAAGGGAAAAATCTGTTATTATAATTTAGGACATTAATAACGATTTTTTTTTAAAAAAAGCTTTAATATATAAAAAATATATATTTATCTTTAAAAAAAAACAGTGTTTATTTTATAAAATCGTATTATTCTGTGAGCATCGCATTGAATAGAAGAAAAGGATGGTGCCCGTCAATTTCCATCCAGGCTCAAGATTGAAGAATATTGACAATCCGCCGCCCTCTGGGCTCTGGCTAAGGACAAGAGAACCATGCACTAATTATCCTCGCCACTTGGCGCACGCAGTGAAAACTCCATGGCTCTTCTATTTACACAGAACTACAAAATATTTGTCATTTTCCTCACCTTATCTTCAACTGTAGCCACCATAGAACGATCCTTTTTTTTTCTTCTCAATCTCTCTTTCCCAAAAATAAAATGGTAATGAACCAAGCAGCGAACAAATTTAATATTTGATAATTTATGTATATGCATTCAATAAAAAATAAAATCGATTAAATATAATGAGTTTTGTTGCCGTAGTAAATCATAGTCGGGTATGAAAGCGATCAAGTATTTGAGATCAAGCGAAGCTCGAAGGTATTCGAGAGCTTAAGTACTCGAAAGATCGGATAATTAGGAGTTTGAAGAGTCAAGGACTCAAGGTGTCAGGGGTAGAGAAATAACAATATGGATGGATGTAGTCAGGTATCAATATGATATGAGTGAACACGGTGACAGATTTTACTAAGGCGGGATCATAGTACGAGTGAAAGTGTTTATGTACTGGGGAGGTATAGCCAAGGCACCTCCAGAGAGATGTTCATTAATTGCGATAAGAAATTGAATCTATTAAAAAAAAGAGAAGCGAGTAATAAAAAAAAGGATAATACAAAACTTATAAAACAAATCACTTCCTCTCATTTCATTCCACTCTATTTTTCTTTCCTAGATACTGGAGGGGCATTGTAGTAGCACCGACATCTTCTGACCTATGTTATACTTGACAGAATTTTTGTGTGATCAAGCAATCGAACTCTCCCTAGAAGATTCGGCACAAGAGAGTCACTCTCCAACCACATCATTTGACAAGCGAGAATACTCACCACTATACTATAACAACGATCCGACCTAAGTGTTCCACTCCATCCGACTGAGACAGTTCATAATTGGTACTAATTTCAAAAGATGGCAGCAAAAGATGTTTTACTTAACCACGTTGAACCTTGCGAGGTTCTTACGTGAAGATGCTCCCACTATCTCTCCAGGAGAAACTGATAGAGAAAAGAGGGGCGGCATTGTTGGATTACGGTCGATATGTAGATATGCTTTTGTCGTTGTATAAATGAACACAGCGGAATAAAATATAATAATTTTCTAAATTATTACAACAAATACATCTACGTATACAAGATTACAACACGTGCGGACATATCCGCCAAATAAAATTTTACATTAAATTAAGAATAAAACCAATTTTATCCTAGGTATACCTTTCGAATGATGTTGAGTCGGAAAAGCATCAATCGTACGACGCTCGCAGAGCTTCGTCTCTACTCGTATCCACGCCAAATCTTCGGAGGGATGACTTCTCAAAGCTACGAGTTTGACCTTCTCTTCACTACTAGACGAAACAAGAAGGTCAGGTGATCGAAGAGCAAGAAAACTGACCCAATAAAATAGGAAACAACTCTTGTTTCCTTGGTGGCCGACGGCAAGCTCAAAAACCCAATTCTCCTAGGTTCAGCCAAGGGCACAAATGAAGAAATCTTTATTCCAAATCTTAGCCGAAGTTTCCCACTCCCTTGGAGAGGAGTTGGCCGGACCTAAAACAAGAGATGAACTTGCAAAAGTCGGCGGCAAGGAAAAGCCCAACAACTCTTGTTGGCGGCAAGAAGAGGAAGGCGAAGGAGTAGGCGGCAAGGAGAAAGAGGAGGGGATTAAACATGACCATTAATTAGATTTTAGCCTTTATAGCTCTTTATATAGGCTCTAAACCTAATGGGTTATGGGTTAGTGGATCAAATTCATAAGTTATAACCATTAAGGCTTAATCTCATTCATTAAACCCTAATTGCACTACTAAAAACGAACCTTTTAATGACGAAAAATCTCGTCGTTAAAGAGTCAATTTCCATCGTTGATGAGTTTTAACGGTATTAAATACCGTAGGAAGTTATCGCTAAAAGGCCGCGTCGGAAAAAGACGGTATTCACTAATGTCGTTATTGACAACAACGACAGTTATATGAACCGTCGTTAATAATAACAACGACGGATATATGTACCGTCATTAATAATTTAATATCGTTTATTTGTTTAACGATGGTTTAATATATCGTCGTTAATAATAACAATGACAGTTATTATATAGTTATTATTTCCTTATTATTACCTGTACACAATTCATAATATATATTAATGAATGTTAATAAAAAAATCAAAATACCATATTTATTAAAATATCATCCAGTAATTTATAATGAATTTATGTACATCAATAAACTTATAAAATTAACATCCATTTACAACAAAAAAGAACATTTCTCTAGAGTCTTCTATTGCAAAATGATCCCTTTAGTTGTTGCATTCCTCAACACATTTAGTTGTTGCATTCACTGATTCCAATAGCATATCCATCTCAAATCTGCATGTGCACCATAAAGAAAATGAAATTCAATGAAAAACCAAGTGAAGAATTAAGAAGGTGGAAAGAACAAAATATAATCATAATAGCAAGCCATCGTTTATAATTATAAAGAGTAACTGAGATAAAGGAGAAACTAAATTGGAAGGGATTTATGTCCGTACCTATCATCTTCACATCTAAATAAGCTTCTTCATATTGATTTTGTTCACATGTGCTTGAAAGAATAATCTTCACTTCGAGAAGTCACTGACACCCAATGATCATTTAGTACCGATTCTCCAAGTTCAGTTTTGTGGCTAGTAGGGGGTATAAGTTACTAGAAAGTAATAAATCAAAGTATTCAACGTTAATTTAAAATGAACTCAATTATAAACTTCATAAATAAGGGCATAAATACACAATATCGGGATAAGAATTACATTTTTTGGAAGAAGACAATAACTTGGAGTACATCGTTGACAATTTGAGAAATCTAGCTCTAAAATTGATTTCCATAAATTATATTTTTCTTTGTTAGAGATAGCCTTGTGTGAGATGCCTTTATCAATTCTCTTTCTTTCAGCGTTTCTCTCACTTTATAGATCTTTCTCTCCCGTTCAACAAGTTCATGATCCCTTTCTCTATATCTATTCTTTATTTTAGCTGGTCTAGCTGTATTCCCTTCATTGCACACATATAGTTTAGAACAATAATAAATTGAAAGAAAAACATATACTTAAAAGTCCTGAATTTGGATGGACATAAAAATGTCCTTATGGAAAAGAAAGAACTAAATAATTTCAATAGACACTAGAAAGAAATAAGACCTTTAGACATATTTTTGTTGAACACACCTTCTAGAAATCCATCTATAGGAAATTACTAGAATATCTTGATAAAAACATATATCCAATAGATAGATGACTGGAATATGAATGATTTATAGGCAGGCATACATATATTCTCCAATGTGCTAAAAATTCATTTAAACCTTCCATGAGATCCTAATACTTGCCTAGGATGTTAATTACATGTAACAACAACCATTAAGTTTCGTAGATAAATTATTGTATTTTTAAGGGAAGTGAGCAATTTTTTTGGTCGATTTCGAAGTGGACTTGTCTTTTGTATTAGGAAGTGCTTGTGCAGGATATCTATTGTATCTTTCATCAGCTACTTGTGTTGGTACTCCAACTGATCCCTTCTTTAATATGCTGTGACCATTTAGATTTTCTAATTGGCCACCATCATCATTTGTAAACCATAGCTAAAATGATCATGAACTAGTGAAACTATCAAATTCAAATTTTATGCTTATTTAGGATGCAATATCAATTGGTGAAATGTTTACATACAAGTTCTGACTTCCAATTATTTAATAAATCAACTTTATCACCTCTAAACATAACCAACATTCACAATAATAGATTCATCATCTGTATACCATAAATAAATTGAGCATGAACTAGTGAAACTATCAAATTCAAATTTTATGCTTATTTAGGATGCAGAATCAAATGGTGAAATATTTACATACAACAAGTCCTGACTTCCAATTATTTAATAAATCAGTTTTATCTTCTCTAAATATAACCAACATTCACAATAATAGATTCATCAAGGACCTTAAGTCATTGATAAAAGAAACAAGAACATTGCAATAATAGTTATCTAATATTATAACAACATATTAAATAACATTACAACAAAGCAAGAATAGAGTTTTAGAGAATACTAGTCAATTACCACCCAAAGATGACTTTTGAGAGTCCATGATCCTATAACAAATACATTATTATATTAGTCAGATGAAAAAATAATATAAACAATACATTTAGAATTATTCATGAGGAAGATGGAATTTATAGCGAACACCTTATGGCACAGAACCAATTACTCTATTTCCAAATGATATGAAATACTATAGTTTTCATTCATGACATGTGAAATGTTGATGCTCCAAATAGTGCCATAAACTCTAGATGAAATGTTAATTCTTTTTCTCTCAGCATTTCCTAAGAAATGCATTTTAATCGTCGTGATTCAGTGCATTTGAGTATAACCTGTCAGATCTATATGAGGCTTTAACCGATCAAGAACATAGGAAAAACATAGAGTACATTTCATTCTTTCTCTATTTCAAAATTTTAAATATTATTACCTGACTGTGGATGACTAGAGTGGCGACGGATGGCCGGAGCGGCGATGGAAGAGAGAAAGAGGATGGTCGGAGCGGGACGGATACTTGCGACAGAAGGCTGGAGCGGCGATGGATGCTTGAGTGTTAGAGCGACGACGAATGCTTGAGCGCCGACGGAAGGCTTAACTGATGATGGATGCTCGGAGTGGTGACACACGGCTTGAACGACGACGGAAGCTCGGAACAACAACAATTGCTTTAGCACCGGAGCAGAGTCAGATGATTGAGCGGCGATGGACAACTGCTTTAGCACCGGAGCAGAGTCAAATGATTGAGCAGCGATGGACGGCTGGAGTGGCGATGGAAGAGCGAGAGGATGGATCGGCAATGGAATACAGTGAGAAAAAGGAAAGAAATGACGATGAAGAAACTCTCGACGTCACAATGTCTCCAGTCAGTGAGAAGCAGCTGCTTGGATAAACCAAGGAGTATAACCCGTGCTAGTCTCACAGAATCGATGATGTCCGAACTCATCGACTCATCGACTAGGGAATATTTCAATACTTCATAATTACACATGTAGAGATACTCACTAGTTGTGATCCAATCACAAATTCTCTTATGCTATGAATTGTATTGCGGATATTCAGTAAATGAGTTTAAGATCTAATCAAACACATATAAGATGTGCACTCAAATAGTAAATCTTTCTTTATCAAATAAATAGTCATAAGTTGATTGTCTTAGGATACCTCTCAAATATAACAGACTCTCACTTAGCCTAAAGTCAATCGCCATGGTATCCAATCTTATAGTCCGTGACATGACTCTCAAACTTTCTTTGTGATAGATCATTCGTCAAAAGATCCGCTAGGTTCCTTTTTGTGGGAATCTTCTCGATTTGTATTTCTTTTCTATTGATGCTTTCTCTGATCAGATGATATTGCCGAAGTACGTGTTTGGATCATTGGTGAGACCTGGATTCCTTTGCTTATGCGATAGCTCCAGTGTTATTGCAGTAAATTGGTAATGCTTCAACAATGGACAGAACCACCCCAAGTTCGGAGATGAACTTCTTGATCCAAACAACATGCGCTTTTTCCTTATATGGCTAAGGCGACAATGCCATGTGTAAGAGGTTAACTGATAATCCTTTTGAGCATGCTAGTTGCTCGCTTCGATATTGAATACGTCACTGAATGCATCTAACATGTAGATACCATTGTATAAAGTTTCAGTGTCATAAAGAATGTCATTTAAGGTTATATAATAACAATTGTTACTAAACGTCAAATGGTAACCCTATCTATTTAAACAAGAAATAGAAATAATGTTCTTTATTAATGCAAGAACAAAATAATAATTGTCTAGTTCTAAGACAAATCCACTAAGAAGCTTCATCAAATATGTTCTGACGGCGATAGCTGCAACCTTTGCTTCATTGTCGACTCGCATATTTGCTTCTCCCTTGACAAGTCTTCTGTTATCCCTTAGCTTTTGTATGTCATTACATATATGTGAGTCAAATCCGATATCCAATATCCATGCATCAAAGGAAATAGTATGACAGTTAATAACGAAGATACCTGAAGAGGATGGGGCATTAGATGTCGGTTTCTTCTTCAAGGACTCAAGATAGATCTTACAATTTCTTCGCCAATGGCCCATCTTGCCACAGTGATGGCATGTGCCCTTTGGAGCTGACTCTCCAGTCTTGGCCTTTTTCTTCTTCCCCTTTAGCTGTTGCTTTGACTTCCTCTTAGAACCTTTCTTTGAGGAGTCAACCAACATCACCGTCTTATGTTCTTTAGTCATAGAAGGTTCTACCATCTTTAACATAATGATCAACTCGAGAATGGTGGATTCAAGATTGTTCATTCGATAGTTCATCACAAATTGTGAGTAACTCTTGGGGCAAACTGTAAAATACTGAAATTTAAAATACGAAATTAAATGGCCAAAATTTTGGGGAAATAATCCTAGGGATTATTTTCGAGATTTTTAGGAATTTTTAGGAATTTTTTTGGATTTAAATGGAGGTCGTACGAGATAATTACGGGGATAGGGAAAACAGGCTTTAAAAATAGGATAAATTTAACCTAGGTTATTAATATAGGGTTTTCTATTTTCTATTTCCTCTTTCTATTTTTCCCCGCCGCGACCTTTTCCTCGACAGTTTCTCTCGCGCGACGGTTCCCTTCGTCGGCGACCTCTTCACCGCCAGTTTCTCTGCGCGCTCGTTGTCCAGACGACGCGCGCCGGCAGATGGCTCGCCGTCCTCGCCTCGGACCGACGTGAGACGCCCTTCTTCTTCCGTGATGCTCGCCTTATCTCGTGCTGTGCCGCCGTTCCCAAATCGTCGGAGGCTTGCGGTCGCCGCAGGATCACGGCCGACATCGAGCGTCGGCCGCCGAGGTCGCGCCGCGGTCCGCTCCGCCCGAGCCCCATACGCGACGGCGAGTCAGCGGCGTCTTGCATCAAGCATCCTCCGCCGCCCCGACGGCCTTCTGCGTCGCCGTCCCACGACCACGCGTAGGCCTCCTCTCGCCACGACGACGGGCGCCTCCTTTGCGAGGCGCCATCGCCGCTCCTCTTCCTTCCTCCCCGCGCACGCCTGCTGCTAGCCTAATCGCCACTACGTGCTGATTTGGGACGGAGGCTGCGATCCCTGTCGGTGGTCGCCGGAGCAAGGTAGGAGTTGGATTCCTTGTACCTTGGACAGGATCTAGGTTATAGCTGAGCATTTTCCCTTCGGTGAGCTTGATTGATGAATTTGGCAGTGGTCTGGCACCGATGAACGGGGGATAAAGGAGGTGACGCCGGCATAGCTCCTATTGTTGGTATATGTCTTGACTTCATTGTTTTCTTTCGGTCCATTTTGATTCTGTGAATTACAGGGGTTGTGGCAGGGTGGAGAATTGAAGTTATGAGGTTCCGTTTAGGGATGTATGGTTGTAACGAGTGTTGTTGGCTGTAAATGGATTGTGGGTGTCAAGTGGTGGGATCCAAGTGTTGGATCGTGTTTTGAGGTAAGGATTGGTTGAGTCGTGTGTATGTCACCTAGAGTTAGGTTGGATTCATATTTATGATCGGTTCTGTAATTATGTATGGAGGATGGATTAGGTTGAAGAGGATAATTAAATCAATCTAGTGGATCGGATATGAGGTCGATGTAGGATTCGATTCGATCATTTGTGGTGTACTTGGATTGGATGAATTTACTTTGGATTAATTGGTTATGGAAGGAATCGATTATGTATTCGATTTGTCGGTATATGGTATTTTGTGCTTAATAATAGTTATGCATTATGCAGGTTTCGGTCACGAGGCAGGTCTCCGGTCGTGACGATCTGGTTCTTTTGCGGATATATTATCAGGCGGGTATTTTAACTTATCTTTTAGATATAGTTATTGTTGATATGCTAGTTAGGATAGCTTACAATAATTTTTCATGTTTATATGCCTGATATGTTTTTGGTGCCTACTAGATACATGCATGTGATAGGAAATGATTATATTTCCCTGTTTGACTTGGATCATAGTTATTAGGATTATGGATATGTACATATTGATTGTACATATTATTCGGATAGGTATTTTGAGTAGGATTTACATGCTTTAGTATCATGCACCATTTTTGCATGATTGCATGCTGGCTGGACGGGGTTCCATTATTGTTGAGCAGCGAATTACATAACTCGCACACCGCCACTCATGGGTTAGTGGTACATCGTGGAGGGTGTGCGGTTGCTCTATCGACTCATTGGTCCGCTATGGGTAGCGATGAGGCGTGTGGTAGCGGCGAGGATCCCTCCTCAGTCTATGACACCGGAGATGAGAGCTTAGCTCCCCCACTGCGGGCGTAGGAGGATAGGTGTACTCGACAACATCGATCCACTCGGTCACTCAAGAGCGATGATGGCAGAGTACATACTTGTCATAGCCCTACCCACTCGGCTTCACCATCGCGGCGTGTGAGGCGGTGGTAGCGTCGGGGTGACCATGTCATCGACACGACATGCACTTTGCACGCGGATTGCATTTGTATTGTGTTTGCTGCATTTTTATTGATGCCTTGGATGTGCATATGATTGTCATGCATACATGATACATGTTTATATATGGTCAGGACTTTATTACTTCTAGTCAGACACATGCTCCTATATCAGGGTAGGAGATTGAGTAAGTCTGATCTTTTGTATTTCTTGCAGTACCCTATTTATGTGAGATATCGACATGATATTTTTATTGTTAGCTATACCTTACTTTGCATATCTACTATACATGAGTTCTTTGAACTCATCCCGCTGATTTATATCTATTTCGTGATGAAGTTAGAGAGTGCACGCGGACCCACTCATCGTAAATGTTTTATTTGGGTATTTGCTTTATGGTTTGGATATTTTGGTTAGAGGACATGTGTAGGTTTGGAGATTGATTTTGTATTTGGATTTTTGGTGTCCTTATGGACCTTATTCGGATTTTGGTTTGATTGGATTTTGTTGAGTATTCCTACCCAGATGGCAGAAGGGGTAAGTCTATTTATGGTAGACTGTTTATCATTTATTTTGAATTATATAGCTGCGTGTGTGTTTGGATTATTGTTGGCCGAGATGTATAGCTAGTGGAGGCCTTGTATGTAAATTGGGATTGTCACCGTCTGGGAGATGGATTTTCGTTCCGGGGACTCCTTCGGGACGTGACAATTTATTTGGTATCAGAGCGCCTAGGTTTTCGAGTTCCTAGGAGTTTTTGGATTTTTCGGAGTTCGCCACGTTTGGCAGGTTTTACGAGGCAATTTGGAAAATTTTGGATTGGTATGGATTTTCGACGATTTTTATATTTCGGAAATTCGAGGATTTTGACGAGGTCAATTTGGGGTTTTGGCGGCTATGGGACCTCTCCTGCTACGAAATAGGTACGTTGAAAATTTTTATATATTTGTACTTCTAGTAACATCTGTTCTAGTAACATCTGTAATAATTTAATGATATGAGACGAGGTGGCGCTGCACCGAGACGGGTGCAGGTAACCACGCAAGAGGACAAAGGAGATCTCCTTAAGGAGGTCGTAAGGGTCTATTGAGTTTTGACTCATGTGCACTCAGTAGGGGTCGCCACCAAGGTGACCAGCCGGAGTTGTCGTAGTGTTTATACTCCAGGTTAGATTGGCTATGGGTTTAGTGGATAACCAGAAATAACATTTAGTGTGTTGGTCACTATTTGTAATCGTAGATGGAGTTGACCACAAATGACTTGTTCAGTTTGTGAGTCTTGGACTGACGAAAAGATGCATTGCCTTTTTCGAGAGCCGACCGACGGCGTAAAAGCAGGGTCAAGTCGCCACATTTGGTTGTGGAAATCAAGGACTACAGTGTAAGAGATTTTCACCGATTATGCTAGGCGATTATTACTGTGGGGTAAAATGGACAAAGAATGTATACTATTGTTGATACATCCTTGGAGGTTTAAGTTACGAAGTTCCATAGGGATTTTGATCCTCGAGCGGCTGAGCCTTAGATTGATAACATTGAAGTCTTGTTAAGTACCTAACTGGTATTTATATAGGAGTGGAGATAGTTTCTTACTATTGCAATGATCAAGTTGTTACTTGGTGGAATAAGTGGAAGAAATTTATTTGAGGAAATAACCCATTACGGGATCACGGGTACAGGATGTTTTCGAGAGACGGTATTTCTCCATGTTATTTTGTATGACTCATTGTTGGGAAATGCTTGAGCCTTAAGTTGAGTGATTAATTGATAATGGAGTTTCATTATAGAGTTTGTTAGACTTGCAGAGTTTACCCCCATTTAAGGGCTCAAGATAGTGATCGAGTTGTTTTCGATCACCCAAGATTTATTGGCTTACATTTGGATTAGGATAGTTGGATCTTCCATCAGTTCCTATCAGGAGGCATTAAGGTGAGTCATAATTATGAAAATGACACTGCAGTAAGTGTCTCCAGAAAATAACGTAGTCAACCTAGTGATAATAACCTACACTATGGATAAGGCAACCGTAGAAGTCGTGAACGTGCTCTTCTAGCTGGATTAACGTGGCATTATTTTGTTCCCATGTTGTTGCTCGATATTGATTATGTCGGTTGCTAGAGATGGTAACTTGATGTTGATGATGGGGGTTTACAACCTCTTGAGTGATTGAGGATTTAGTTGGAATTTTGGATTGTTTTGGTGGTGATCAAGGCTCTGTCCCGGGAATGAAAGATGGATGAAACACCTCATTTCCCAGCCAAAAATAGGAATATGGATTTATGTTTTCTCCTCAGATATATGTCGCTATCAGAAGTGGTTTGTACACTTGTGGAGATATGAGGCTGGTTGTATGGTTCGTGAAGAAAAGGAGAGGAAGAGGTGTATACACATAGATTCATACAGTTATCGAATTCTTTTTCTAGATCACTGTGAAATAGGGAATCCATTAAGAGCAGAAGTTGGATGAGTTTACATCTTTACTCGAAAGGAGTTGTAGATGGTTGAAGGATTGATCATTGAGGTTGGTATCAGATGATTGAAGGATTGATCATTGAGGTATTACTATAGTTTACCTTACTTGATGATATATTGAGAGATACATGTGTTTACAGATATCTGTGGTTAAAACATGCACTGATAGGATTAAAAGGATTTTTATATTTGGATCATGTGGATTAATAGTGTTTCCACTAATAGGTGAGATGTTGAGATGATTACTGGTATGAAAATGATTTTGGATGTTTAGAGGTTGATTGATGGAAATGTTATATTATGGTGAGAGAGTTGACTTAGTTGTTTTATAGTTGACTTGGTTGATATGATGTGGATATCTGGATATTAACTTGGAGGTTATGCTTGAGACATGATGGTATAAGAAGGTATCTCGGATGCCTGTATAACTCGAGATAAATCAGAACTAGTGTTGGATGAACTACTAGGCTTGACGCAGTATAAGCAAGTAGAGTAGGCGATCGGAGGGATTTGAAAATAGTTTCGATATCGAAGATCCCCTTTGTGAGATAATTTATTGATCTTGAGGTAATGTTATTTTTACGAGCTAATATTTTTACTTATGGTGCGCTGCGAGGGTGAGGGCTAGTGTAAAGCGCACAAGGTTGTTAAAGCTCGTGATGTACTCAAGGCAATGTCATTCAATTGGTCGCGTAAGCCAATCGAATTGCTTAGATACCGCCATCGATCGGTCTTCAAATTGGCAAGGTTGATGATGCCAAGAGGTATTTGTTAGAATGAAGATTTTTCAGGGGATAATTTAGTTGGTATCAGTGTTGCTTAACACTATGGGAATTGGAAGAATCTAAGTTCCAATTAAAGGAGGTATTGGATGGGATATTTGTTGTCCGATTTTATTTCTTGAGAAGCTCTGGAACTTGTTGTTCAAGGAGATATGAACCTTTGAGGTTATACATCAATTATTGATGATGGAATGCGGTAGTGGTAGAAGGAAAAGAATATCCTTCATGGTGGATCGAGGACCTATTTAGATCAACTATAGGACACCTGTGTATACTCTAGGATTGATTTATGATTGATGTGTTGATATTGTAGTGACAGGGAGTCATACAATCATCAAAGTCGTAGGGATGATTGATATATCATCAGCCTAGAGTAAAGAGGATGCAGGTGTGTAGCGATGACAATTTCATACTTGGTATGAATTGTACGAGGTTTGATTACCTTGTTTGACTGATGATGACTTGTCGTCCAGGGATTTAGGAAATCGTGTATTCTGGACACGATTGGATCATTTATGATGGTGGCAGTTGGAGTTGAGCACTCGGCCACCTATGATGATGGTTTTCTCGTATGGATTTGATTATTACCATAGATATGGATAGGATGCTCTAGCGGTATTACACGTGATTGGTGATGAAATTTACTTGATGCAAGCTTGTGAAACTAGTTTCGGGCTCGACGATGGTTGACTTTTACACGAGTTGTTTGATCATTCGGGTGGAAGGAAGGGTATTATACGCGGATGCAATGTTTCGAAGAAGGAGCGTTTTCGATTTAGTTGATTGAGACGTATCCTATGGTTACGAAATGAGGAACTACGAGATGGGTTATATATATATATATAACGTGGACCTAGCAGAGTTGTTATGTTGTTTTGTAGAGGTGAGGAGCGAAATGCTTATGAGGTTTTAGCTAGCTCTTTGTGTAGTTGCATTTGAATTTAGGAAGAGTTACTATTGATTCAGAACAATGATAGATTCCTGTTGTGATGATAGAGAGCATCTATCATAGAGTTGTACTTTTGCTCTACCGGTTCGGAATTAGTGATATTGGAATTTGTATGTAGTAGGTGGCTAGATAGCTACCTGGCATCTTGACTGGCTATGAGCCCTGGGCGTGGTAGTATGTCGTTGCCCGTAAGTAGTGCCTTTTGTATTACCTCGAGAGCCACGAGGCTTTATCATGATATTTTGATAAGTATTACTGAAGATTGCAATAGGTTCTATATGTTGCAGATGTATCGGATTGTATTCGGAAAATAGTAAGTATTGAAACGTTCTCCATGGAGGAACGACAGGCGGAACTTAGTTGACTTGGCAGTCTGGTGATCAGTGTGTCAACTAGTAAAGGTGGAATATTAATAATCAGCAAGGTTCTGTACCGAGTTGGACGTGAAAGCCTAGTATGAGGGACAGTGTTGGGAGATTATTTAGAATTCGGAAAAGACTTAGTATGATTAGCTAAGTCTGCTCATTTTCGTCCGATCCATACGATGAGTTTGTTGGATCGCTGGATAGGTTATACTGTGGAGATTGTCAGTTCATGGAGTATCTGTGAGTATCGTATGCGATAGCGATTCAGGATTTACCTTAGGATTATGACATAGTCTTTAACAAGTCACGGATATCGAGCTCCACTCTGGTACAGTTAGGTACTTGTTATAGGTGGACGAAATGAAGATACTATTCATACTTTGGAAGGGCTACTAGAAGCAAGGGTGATGTGATTTTAAAGGATATCTGTAACCCCACTTAGTCACTTGAGGTGTGACTTGTCTCCAGATGCTTGAGATGGTTGTTGGGACATCTCGTACTAATATACGAGTAGGAAATATGGGGACCAAATTTTTATTAGTGGGGGAGAATGTAAAATACTGAAATTTAAAATACGAAATTAAATGGCTAAAATTTCGGGGAAATAATCCTAGGGATTATTTTCGAGATTTTTAGGAATTTTTAGGAATTTTTCCGGAATTTTTCTGGATTTAAACGGAGGTCGTACGAGATAATTACGGGGATAGGGAAAACAGGCTTTAAAAATAGGATAAATTTAACCTAGGTTATTAATATAGGGTTTTCTATTTTCTATTTCCTTTTTCTATTTTTCCCCGCCGCGACCTTTTCCTCGACAGTTTCTCTCGCGCGACGGTTCCCTTCGCCGGCGACCTCTTCACCGCCGGTTTCTCTGCGCTCGTTGTCGAGCAGCAATGGCGCCGTCTCGCCGCCTCGGACCGCCGTGAGACGCCTTCTTCTTCCCAGCGCGATGCTCGCCTTTATCGATGCCAGCCGCGTTCCCAATCGTCGGAGGCTTGCGGTTCGCATGATTCGCGGTCGACGTCGAGGCCGAATCGAGGTCGTGGCTGGCTGTTCGCCGACCCCCCACGCGGCGGCGGGTCATGCGTCTTGCAGCAAGCATCCTCCGTCGCCCCGACGACCTTCTGCGCGTTCGCCGTCCACAGCCACGTGCGCCGGCCTCCTCTGCCACCAACGATGGGCGCCGACCTCCTCTGCCAAGGAGCGCCATCACCGCTCCTCTTCCTTCCTCCCCGCGCACGCCTGCTGCTAGCCTAGTCGCCACTACGTGTTGATTTGGGACGGAGGCTGCGATCCCTGTCGGTGGTCGCCGGAGCAAGGTAGGAGTTGGATTCCTTGTACCTTGGACATGATCTAGGTTATAGCTGAGCATTTTCCCTTCGGTGAGCTTGATTGATGAATTTGGCGGGTCCGCGCCGATGGAGGGATAAAGGAGGTGACGCCGGCATAGCTCCTATTGTTGGTATATGTCTTGACTTCATTGTTTTCTTTCGGTCCATTTTGATTCTGTGAATTACAGGGGTTGTGGCAGGGTGGAGAATTGAAGCTATGAGGTTCCGTTTAGGGATGTATGGTTGTAACGAGTGTTGTTGGTTGTAAATGGATTGTGGGTGCCAAGTGGTGGGATCCAAGTGTTGGATCGTGTTTTGAGGTAAGGATTGGTTGAGTCGTGTGTATGTCACCTAGAGTTAGGTTGGATTCATATTTATGATCGGTTCTGTAATTATGTATGGAGGATGGATTAGGTTGAAGAGGATAATTAAATCAATCTAGTGGATCGGATATGAGGTCGATGTAGGATTCGATTCGATCATTTGTGGTGTACTTGGATCGGATGGATTTACTTTGGATTAATTGGTTATGGAAGGAATCGATTATGTATTCGATTTGTCGGTATATGGTATTTTGTGCTTAATAATAGTTATGCATTATGCAGGTTTCGGTCACGAGGCAGGTCTCCGGTCGTGACGATCTGGTTCTTTTGCGGATATATTATCAGGCGGGTATTTTGACTTATCTTTTAGATATAGTTATTGTTGATATGCTAGTTAGGATAGCTTACAATAATTTTTCATGTTTATATGCCTGGTATGCTTTTGGTGCCTACTAGATACATGCATGTGATAGGAAATGATTATATTTCCCTGTTTGACTTGGATCATAGTTATTGGGATTATGGATATGTACATATTGATTGTACATATTATTCGGATAGGTATTTTGAGTAGGATTTACATGCTTTAGTATCATGCACCATTTTGCCGGGTTCCATTATTGTTGAGCCCGCAGCCAGTTACATGGCTTGCACACACTGCCACTCATGGGTTAGTGGTACATCAGAAGGGTGTGTGCAGTTGCTCTGTCAGGCTCCGCTGGTCCGCTCATGGGTAGCGATGAGGCAGCGTGGTAGCGGGCAGGGATCCCTCCTCTGGTCTATGACACCGGGAGATGAGAGCTTAGCTCCCACTGTTTGGCGGAGGATAGGTGTACTCGACAAAGATCCTCGCCCACTCACCACTCAGAGCGATGATGGCAGAGTACACAGATTGTCATAGCCCTACCCACTCGGCTTCACCATCGCTGTGAGGCGGTTGGTAAGGCTGGGGTGACCATGTCATCGCACGACATGCACTTTGCACGGATTGCATTTGTATTGTGTTTCTTTGCATTTTATTGATGCCTTGGATGTGCATATGATTGTCATGCATACAGATACATGTTTATATATGGTCGAGACTTTATTACTTCTAGTCGAGCACATGCTCCTATATCGTAGGAGATTGTAAGTCTGATCCTTTTGTATTTCTTGCTCAGATACCCTATTTATGTGAGATGCATCTTGACATGATATTTTTATTATTAGTTATACCTTACTTTGCATATCTACTATACAGAGTTCTTTGAACTCATCCCAGTTGATTTATATCTATTTCGGGATGAAGTCATTAGGAGAGTGCAAATTCTTAGGACCACTCGTCGTAAATGTTTTATTTGGGTATTTGCTTTATGGTTTGGATATTTTGGTTAGAGGACATGTGTAGGTTTGGAGATTGATTTTGTATTTGGATTTTTGGTGTCCTTATGGACCTTATTCGGATTTTGGTTTGATTGGATTTTGTTGAGTATTCCTGCCCAGATGGCAGAAGGGGTAAGTCTATTTATGGTAGACTGTTTATCATTTATTTTGGTAGATGACCTGAGGCCAAATTATATAACTGCGTGTGTGTTTGGATTCCGGTCGTGTTGACCGATGTATAGCGACCGTGGAGGCCTTGTATGTAAATTGGGATTGTCACCCGTACAGGGGAGATGCTGTCAGATTTTCGTCTGGCGGGGACTCCTTCGGGGCGTGACACAAACTATGCAGAATTAAGTCAATACTTAATTCAAGATCCATCGCAAACCTTAGTGATCCTAGCCGCTCGATGTACCTAATCATCTTTAGTACAAATTGTATTGCAGATAAACCCTCCTCCATCTTAGAGCTAAAGAGAAGCTTCGAGACCTCGAACCTTTTGGATCTTGACTGCTCATCGAAGAGTTCACGAAGATGGTTAATCATCGTGTAAGCATTCATATGCTCGTGCTGCTTTTTACATCTCGAAGTCATCGTGCTAGCATGATATGCAGCAAGCTCGAATCGATCGTATGCTTATCGATGGGCCAACATTTGGTCGAGTTGCATCATGTTCAAGACTGGTGGGAAGAGACTCTTCAAGGACATAAGCAAGCTTTTCAACCTTGAGAATAATTCTCAAGTTTCGAAACTAGTCTAAGAAGTTAGGCCTAGTCAGTTTGTTTGATTCCAAAATTGAATGCAGATTAACAGACAATATTATCAAATGATTAACCTAGAAATACAAAATCAAGAATGTAAGAGAGATGATTTGATATGTAAACAATTTACATATTAGGCTCTCACTCACATTTCAAATTCAAGAGCCCTTACTTTGAATTTGGGAGATCGTAGGTTTTCTCCGAGTGGATTGATATCCACTATAGGTATGAACAACCTTGACGTTAGGCCAAAAAGTTATTCTTAGCTATAGTGGTAGGTATCAAGTATACCAATTACATATCGCGTATATGTAACTATCATATTATGCTATCAACTATTTGAATATTCGCATAAACATCAAGTTGTTACCCCATTAATAAGTATACATCAAATGTATAACACCCGACTTCATTTCTATCCACATTGACCTTGGTGTGAGGTCAACAAGCCAATGCTTTAAGTTAAATCCAACCCGTTAATCATGAGATCATATCTCTATGGTTCGAACATATCTAAGTTCAGGTTGAGCTTGACGTGGGCCAACAACTCAAACAAAAAATTAGACTCTCGTTCTTACCATATTAACGGTAGGTGTAAGCTTTAAAATTTGTATAAAAGTTTTAGGTCTCATCCTCATACATATGTTCTATCTATATGACATCGCACGCATGACATATATGATAACATGTCATAATACACGCATGGCAAAATGCATATAATTATTGCATACTACATGGCATATGATATGACATGATTATGTCATAGTTGTCATTATATTATTTTGGAATAATAATATGATTATGAATTTAACTTCCATAAATCAACATTCTTTTATTAAATTAGAAAATAATTTTTAAATTGAATATCAAATTTTTATCTAGAGAAAAATATTAAAGATAAAATATATTTTAGAATTTAGATTTCATAAATCATGATTCTTTAATTAAATAAAGATTTAAATCCGAATTTAATATTATATTTTATCTAGGAAATATATTAAAAATAAAATATGATTTAGAATCTTTATTTCTATAAATCATGATTCTCTAATTAAATAAGAAATTAATTTCGAATTTAATTTCATATTTTATTTGATAAATATTTACAGAAATAAAATATGTTATAGAATATTGATTTCCATGAATCAAAATTCTAAACTTAAATTAGAAAATAATTTCCAATTTAGTCACATACTTTATTCAAGGAAACAAATACCTATCAAGAAAATACAATTAATTAGGAAATAATTTCTAAATTAATCTCTATTGATCAAATATTTTCAAAAAAATAATTTCCTAAATTATGGAATTTCCATATTTGGAATTTTCCTAACAAATTAGAAAACTTTCCAAAAATGAAAAATTTTCCAAAATAGGAAAATTCTAAAATAATTCTACGACAAACTACGACTTCGTGAAATCTATTTTACGAATATGTCGAAGCGCAGTCTGACTCTGATACCACTGTTGGGTTACGGTCGACGTGTAGATGTGTTTTTTCGTTTCATAAACGAACGCAGCGGAATAAAATATAATAATTTCGTAAATTATTACAACACACACATCCACGCATGCAAGATTACAATACGTGCTGACATATCCGTCAAATAAAATTTTATATTAAATTAAGAATAAAATCAATTTTATCCTAGGTATACCTTTCGGATGATGTTGAGCCGGAAGGACATCAATTGTACGACCCTCGCGGAGCTTCGTCTCTACTCGTGTCCACGCCGAATCTTCGAAGGGACGATTTCTCTAAGCTACGAGTTTGACCTTCTATTCGCTACTAGACGAAGCAAGAAGGTCGGGTGATCGAAGAGCAAGAAATTCGACCCAACAAAATAAGAAACAACTCTTATTTCCTTGGTGACCGACGACAAGCTGCAAAACCCAACTCTCCTAGGTTCAGCCAAGGGCACAAAGGAAGAAACCTTTGTTCCAAACCTTAGCCGAAGTTCCCCGCTCCCTTGGGGAGGAGTTGGCTGGACCTAAAGCAATAGATGGACTTGCTAGGGTTGGCGACAAGGAAAACCCTAACAACTTTTGTTGACGGCAAGAAGAGGAAGGAGAAAAAGGAGTAGGTGGCAAGGAGGAAGAGGAGGGGATTAAGCACGACCATTAATTAGGTTTTAGCCTTTGTAACTCTTTATATAGGCTCTAAATCTAATGAATTATGGGTTAGTGGATCAAATCTATAAGTCTATAATCATTAAGTCTTAATCTCATCCATTAAATCCTAATTGGACCCTTAACTAAAAGAAAGCTCATTTAATAAAAATCAAACGGGTTTGGTTTATAATTAAACCATTTAAGGCTCAAACCGTCTTTATAAGATGTATCTTTCGCATTTCCGACTTGACAAATATTTCCATATTTGTTATGTGTTTCTTCAAATCAAACTCAATCTCTCTCAATCTTGAGAATTCAATTCACGAACTCATTTTTAAGTCTCTTCGAAGAATTCATTATATGTGTGACCTTATAGGTTCTCGATTTATGTTGGTTATCCATAATTAATCATTAATTATGGAACGATCATGAGTGACACCTAGTTGTACATCATGATTCTCAATTAACTGAAACATCAAGGGTTGATCTCGGAACCATTTCCGAACCCTTCAACAGCTACAATGAATCGTGTCTCGTTCCTTTCACTCGACATATACCCACTTAGTTCAGGACATGGTCTATTGTGTCAGTCCCCACTATGTTGACTATGTCACACCTAGCTCAAGTAATACTTCCTCGTCCAGTGAACTCTAATTACTTCGACATATATCCAAGAGTATCATACTCTTTACATGCAATTCTTTGGCCAAAGACTTTGAGTAACAATCCGACGAATGACCATAGTGTATACATCCCCTCGCAAGAAGCGATGAATCCTTTGTTGGCTATTCATTCACCTTTGGGCACTTCAACTTATACCCAATTATTCCATACCCACACCTCTGTAGAGATGTATCGACTAAGATGTCAAAGTATAAGTTTCCATGACCAAGATGACTTGAATATCTCAAGTCGAAGGAAACTCGCACTCAAGCTACAGTAAGAGCTTCACTGACATATCTTATATGTAGAGAACCATGTGAAGTCTTACATTGGTCACTCCAATGAACTAATTACTCATAACCAACATCCACGTTTAACTCTCGACATCACAATGTCTCCAATCAGTGAGAAGCAGCTGCTTGGATAAGCCAAGGAGTATAACCCATGCTAGTCTCACAGAATCGATAATGTCCGAACTCAATATTTCATCGACTAGGGAATATTTTAATACTTCATAATTGCACATGTAGAGATACTCACTAGTTGTGATCCAATCACAAATTCTCTTATGCTATGAATCGTATTGCGGACATTCAGTAAATAAATTTAAGATCCAATCAAACACGTATGAGATGTGCACTCAAATAGTGAATATTTGTTTATCAAATAAATAGTTATAAGACGATTATTTTAGGACACCTCTCAAACATAATAGACATATGATGCTTGGGGACAAAGTGATTTCTTATGTAGAAATTGTATCCTCAATGACTTGGACAACACGTTATATAACGTGTATAGTTCTGAAATAACTACAAAAGAATTATGGGAATCTCTTGAACGGAAGTACCAAACAAAAGATGTCGGATTGAAGAAATTCATTGTCAGCAAAGTCTCAGACTTCAAAATGATTGATTACAAAACTGTAATGGCTCAAGTCCATGAATTGCAGTTGATCCTACATAATTTGCATGTCGAGGGGTATGACAATGAATGAGTTCTTTCAAGTTACCAGGATAGTTTAGAAACTTCCACCTTCGTGGAGGGTAGAGCTGTCAAGTTGGGTTAGGCCCGTCGGGTTGACCTGCCCTGTCAAATAATTTAAGTGGGTGGGGTTGAAATTTTATCAATCCGCCATTTTGACGGGCCTAAACGGATCGACCCGCGCGGGTTGTGAGTTTATACGGGTTGGCCCGTCGTGACATGGGTTGGCCCGCGGGTTGAGAAATGTCAAAAGATGTAACATGTAAAAATAGAATTGTATAAATTTTTTAACCAATATTTTAATATTAACAAGATAAGTTTTTCACCATCACAATCTTATTCTATTACACATACGCCTCAACAAAGTTTAAAAGAAGTTAAGAGGAAAGAACAAAAGAATATTTTTTATATTCTAATTGTTTTATATTATCCTCTCACTACTATTCTAATCAATATAGGAAATAATGATATAGCAAAATTAAATAATTACCCAAGCTAGAAAATCTCAATTGAATCTCTATTTGAAGGAGCAAAAATTATATTTATATATTATCAAGATTTGGATATTTTGGAATATTGAAAAGGAGTCATAAACATCGGTACTCAACTTTATAGGTCGATAATTGAATTTCAATTATAAGATTTTAGTTACTTCAAATGGTTATTTTTTTTAATCATAGTACTCTATTTGTCTTACAGATCATTGCCTCAAGTCCTCAACGCCTTAATAATTTTAGATATATTTTTTAAATTTGTGTGATCTGCGGATTGACCCGCCTAACCCACAACCCGCCTTGGGTTGGGTTAGGTTGGAAATTTCTCAGCCCGCCGAGATGGCAGGTCAGCCCGTCCTTCTCTACTAAATATTGGGTTTATGATGGGTTGACCCGCCCCGCCATGGGTCCGCCCGTTTGACAGCTCTAGTGGAGGGAATTCAAAAATTATCTAAAGCACAAGCGAAAGGAGATGAGACTTGAGGATCTGATTGTAAGATTTCGAATTGAAGAAGATAATCGCAAGCAATCAGAATCAATAAAAATGCCTGTGTATACTAAAGCAAATCTGTTGGAATCAACCACTGGTAAGAAAAGAAAGTATCGAGACAAAAGACAGCCATGGGAAGGCCAAGAAGTCCCAAAGAACATGTCACAACGATGGCAAACCAAATCACAAGGCCAAAGATTGTCAACGTCCAAAGAAAGTCAATCAAGTGCACATGGCCGAAGATAAGTCAATGCCAATAGATATGTCAGAACTAGACTTGACTGCTATTGTATTTGAATCCAACTTGGTGGATAATCCAAGGTTGTGGTGGGTCAACACCGGTGCTCCCGGCACATATGTTATGACAAGACCCAGTTTTCGACCTCAAGGTAGTGGTGGGTCGACACCGGTGCTACCCAACATATATGTTCTGACAAGGCCCAGTTTCAACCTATCACTACAAAAAAAATCCATTTTTGGCGACGAATTTTGCAACGAAATTTGTAAAAAAATTCGTTGCAAAATTTTTTTGCAACGAAAAATTTTTTGTTGAAAATAATTCGTCGATAAATTCTGCAACGAAAAAATAAATTTCGTCGCCAATTTGCAACGAATAATTTTTTCATTGCAAAATTCGTCGCCAAATTTGGCAACGAATAAATGTTTCGTCGCCAATTTGGCGATGAAAAGAAGATTCGTCGGAAATTTTTGTGACAAATAATACTTTTCGTCGCTGAATTCGACGAAGAATAATTATTTTCGTCGCTGAAATCGGCGACGAATTATACTTTCGACGCAAAATTAGCGACGAATAAATTTTTTCATCGCCAAATATGCGACGAAATTTTTATTCGTCGCAAAACTCTCACATCCATCTCCGGCCAATATAATCAGAATTTGGCAACGAATATATTTTTTCGTCGTAATTTTGGCGACGAAATATTATTTTCATCGCCAAATTTTCGACGAAAAAATATATTCGTCGCCAAATTCTGATGAACGGAATTAACAAATAAAATTAAATTTGGCGACGAATTTTATTCGTTGTAAATTTGGTGACGAAAATAATAATTCGTCGTAAAAAATTGCACTATCAGTCGACTGATAGTGCGACGATCGGGACCGATTCGGCTACGGGACGTTCGTGAGTTGCTACGATGTAATGATCGATCATTGATCATATCCATCACCGACCGCTACCGAGTCGACTAGTCAATCGCCTACGGCGTTACAGAACTCATAGAGTAATCACCGACTGATATTGTATACCAGTCGACTGATGGCCAAAAAAATTTTATCAGTCGAGTGAATGTCTACATCAGTTGACTGATACATATAAATTTGCAACGAAAATTGTAATTTCGTTGCAAATCTGGAGAAAAATAAAAAAATATATTTGAAATTAATTTTTTTTCACTGTTTTACAACAAACACACAACAATATTAACACAATTATACAACAAACAATAATATGAACATCAAACCAATTTATACAGATAACAAATACATCCAAAGGTCTACCGTACCATTATCATCAGGCAACAATTAAATACAACAAACTTATAAAAACATAAATATGACATATGTCATAAGTCAAGAAGCTAACAAATAAACTTTCACAAATACTGTCAAAGATAACCAACATCATCACCATCGTCATCAAAAAACACATCATCATTTTCTCCATGACAGGGATCAGGCGGAGGAGGAGCAGAGCTAAAAGGAGGAAGTTGATTTGAGCTAGACGGTAACTGAAGATGTTGCATAATAAATATTTGTTGCCTTTGAACTTCGTTCATCTTTTCATTTAAGTCTTGAACTTTCTGAGCGTTTTGTCTTAATTCAGTTTCCTTCTGCACTAGTAAGTCTCTCAAATGATTAACCTCTTCGGTTAATTGAAAAACTTGGGCTTTTAATGTTGGAGAGGATGAAGAAGAAGCACCAGGGACTCTATAGGATCGGCTCAAAGATCTGAGTCCAAGTATTCTTCCACTTTTCGGTCATCCAGATGCTTCGAGCCATAAATTTATATTGCTAATAGATGACTCCGATTCGACTCCATCATCACTTACTCTCGAATTTTTTTGTGAAAGTTCATCGTATTTCTCCTATTGTGAAAGAAAAAATAAATAAATATTAACATAAGAAATTAAATTTTTACAATTACACACCTTTATTGTTCTAGCTCTTTCACCACTCCATGTTTTATCCTTTTTTTAGAATGTACGGGTGAAAGTGTCAATAAATAATGGCTCTGTTCCTGTCTTCTTGGCCTAAACAAATTAAACAGTTAATATTTATAAATTAGTGAGTATTATATTATAAAATCATAAATTGAAAGTACTCACCAATCGATGTCTATGCTCATCGATATTTATGGATCCTCCCGCATACGTGGCAGACATAACGCCGGAGTTACAATTCTGATTTTGCTTATTCTGTTCACTCTTCCGCTTACTTTCATCAGATCCCCAATGTGCAACAATTTTATTCCAATTCTCCTCAGTTATACAATGCGGTTTCTTATTTCTAGTTTTTGCATGATTTAGTATGTTTCTAATATGATCACCATATTTTTTCTTAAAAATCCTCCTAATCTCTAGTGTTTCAGTCTCCTCCCAAATAAATACTTGCTGCAGTAGAGGAAAATAAAATTTAATTATATTAACTGCAATTTCATATACTAAATTATTGAAATAAGTTACCTTGAACTCATTCCACCACAGAACTTTAATTTCTTCCGACGTGCTTGTATAAGTCATAGAAGCGCCGACCCAATGGTTATTCACTATTTTATTCACCTCGTGAATAACACGTACAGAATTTGTAAATCTAACATAAACCAAAAACAAACTCCGTTATATACTTTAAAAAAAATATATTGTATTAAAATTTTAATATAGATATTATAAAACTTGAATACTTACGAATCTCCTCGCGGAGATATTAACTCTCTCATATCTTTCCTCTCCACGAGTGTTTGTTGTACCGGGGAAGAAACATTGGCAGGTATATGTTGAGAATCAGAGGATCCTGCAACTAGGGAAGAGGTGGAGGGCACATTTCCTGCAAGAGCATCAGAATGTGCGGGTGCTGAAGCAGAGGAAGACTGTGATCTTCCATCACTACTACGTCTATGATCGCCACATTGAAACTAACAATCATGATTATTAGAAGAATATTACAGGAAAAAAAATGCAGTTGCATATCGAATTATTAATAGGAAAAATATGAAAATATTACCATATTCATAGCAACTGGATGACCCTAAATAAAAAAAAAGTTCATTAGCATATTAAATATATAGATTTTCGAATAACATAGTAAATTAAAACATAATTGGTATTCAATAAATTAAAAGGTAAATTACCAATAATTAGAAATCGAAGTCTGCAATAAAATTTTCGGCCTGATAATGCGTCTAATCGTCATCGTCATCGTGATCATGATCGTCATCGTCATCGTCATCGTCATCCTCATCCTCATCATCATCCACATCCTCATCCTCATCATTGAAATCTTCATCTTCATACTCATTCAGTTCACTTGCATCAACGTCTATTACAATGTCATTGGGATCTCATAACGTTGAAATATTATACTCTTCGATATGAAATGTATTGACAACTTCATCTTGTTGATAGGCTATGTCCTCTCAATGTTCCTCAATTTTATTACGTGCTTTGGTTTTACAAACTGTCCACCAATCACTTTTGTCTCGTCTCATACTAGGATATGAAGCATAAAATACTTGAATCGCTTGCTGTGCTAATACAAATGGTACGTACCTCTTGTATATTTTTTATAGTTAATTTCAACTAAATTAAATTGTGTATGCACCCTCATGCCTTTGATAGGGTCAAACCAACGACACATAAATAAAATAACTCGCAAATCTGAGTTTGGATACGCTACCTCTAAAATTTCATCTAGCAAACAATAAAATTCATTCCTTGTACCTCCATCAATAGATGACTGAACACAAACTCCGCTATTCATTGTAGCTTTCCCAGTTCCATAAGCTTGAGTATGAAAAATATATCCGTTTATGAAATATACAGGCCAAGTTTTAACCATTGAATTTGGACCCCATGATAGATTGTTTATTAGGTCTTGCTCAATGTGGCAGTGATTTTTATGAACCTAAAGTAAAATCAATATGTGTCATCAGACAAGATTTATCAAATTTAATATCATATACTACTTACATAATTTTTGAACCATTGTGCAAATTCTTCATCACAGAAATTATTAAACTCATGCTCCAGAAGCTCCGAATATACAGTTTGAAAAATCCTACAATATAATTAAATAAAACATGAACAATATTTTATGATATACAAAATGTTTAATATAACTACTATATACTTACTCGAAATACGGTGTTACTTCTGGACAGTTCAATAAAATATATATATGGGCAGCTCGTCACTCAGGACCAGTTAAGTATCTACTTGTACAAGATCCACTTGGTCGACCAAGGTAATTAAAAATTGAGAATGCCCTCAAATTTGGATCAACGGGACCCTCATCGTTTCTTCCTGCTTTCCGACTCTTGCATTGAACGGGAGGTTCAAAGTAATATGATGCAAAAGTTGTAACTTCCTCCACAATATAAGCATTAACTATAGAAGCTTCAACATGAGCTTTATTTTTCACTTTTTTTTTCAAGTGATAGAGGAATTGAAAAGTAATACAATAAAATTTATTAGCAAATAAATTAGACTAGATTTGACCAAATGAAATAACAACGAGAAAAAAGTTTTAAAAAAAAATCACCTTTCAAACGGATACATCCATCGAAATTGAACAGGACCTCCAATTTTAGCCTCATATGGCAAGTGAACCAAAATATGTTCCATTGAATCAAAAAATGCCGGTGGGAATATCCTTTCTAAGTTACACATAATAATCGAGATGTCTCTCTCTAATGTCTCTATGTGTGAATGACTCAGTACTGTCGAACAAATATCATGAAAGAAAATACTTAATTCCGTAATTGCACCCCAGACAAAATTTGGTAACAGTTCCTTCAAAGCAATAGGAATTAATCTTTCTATGAATATATGATAGTCATGACTCTTAAAACCCATAAATTTGTATTCCTTCAAATCAACGCATCTATCAATATTTGAGACATAACCATCAGGAAATTTCAACGATTTCAACCATTCACAAACAATCCATTTCTGATCCTTATTCAATATATAAACTGCTTTCGGTTTTGGTCTCCTACTATTTGCATCAACATCAAGGGTAGGTCGGTTACATATGAGACGCAAATCTTTTCTTGCATTCAAATTGTCTTTTGTTTTTCCAATTATATCCATCACCGTATTTATCAGATTTTCAAAAACATTCTTCTCAATATACATTAAATCAAGATTGTGACGAATCAAATTATTCTTCCAATACGGTAAATCCCAAAAGATACTCTGTTTTGTCCATTTATGCGTAATTCCATAGTCATTTGTTGTGACCTTGGGGTCTTCAATAACAGATGGAAAGTTAAGCACTCTTTTCCATAGACTTTGACCCGTGTATCATATTGGTGGAGGTGTTCTTTCAAATATATTATTAGTAAATTCTTCTTTATTTCTTCTGAATTTATGATTTGGCGGTAAAAATTTGTTGGATCGATCGGATCGCTAGAGGGGGGGTGAATAGCGATAGAAATTTTTCGTACGAATTCGTTTTAAAAAAAAACTTATATGCAGTGGAAAGATAAACAAAAAATGAAAGAGACAATAGACACAAGAGTTTTACTTGGTTCGTAGCCGAAGGCTACTACTCCAAGGCCCTAGTGGTCCTTGACCACGTACGGAGGGCAAACTACTAAAAAGCTCCTCCTCGTTGGAGGTAGGAGTTAGACGGATACACAAGATGATAAAAGCTCAAGGTAGAGGGACACTCCCCCTCTCCTTGATATGATTTAAAGCTCGAAATAAGAACAACTTATAAACTGAAATATGATTCAAACTTTCGTTACCGACGACTTCAAAGGATGGAGGTTGAAGCTCTAGTCGTCGTCTCGGCAGCGCTTCGTCGTAGGGATGTCGGAGAGTCGGAGCGTATCGGAAGCACTTGGAAGCTTTTTAATTGATGAAAAACCCTAAGACAAGCCCTCCTTTTATAGCCTTTGAGCCCCTTTTCGAGAGGAACCCTAGCCAATCAAAATTGAGCATCAATCTCCTTGAAATGGGGTGATAAGCCTTGACTCCTCGAATCTGATCATTGACCATCACCGATCGATGGTGATCATCACGATCGATGGCGATCACCGAAAGTCTTGACCTTTGGCGATCATTGTTTGGCGCGATGAGTCCTCCAAGCTGGCAGTCGACTGATGCTAGCTGCAGGGCAAAGTTAGCTCAAAGAAAACATTATTTCGACGGCCTTCGACCGTCCGATCTCGACCTGGACCATCGATGGGATGTCTCTGGTCGGATCTACGCTTAAGATCATCCCCGTAAGGAGGATACGACCTCACTTACGCTCGCACACACGAGCTTACCTCGATACTTACGTGTTGCTTTTGCTTCCGGCCTTCCACTCGATTCCTTCGGCTCCCTCCGAAGTCACTCGAGTGTCGCCCGACCACCGCGGCTTCCTCCAGGTGTCGCTAGCCTTCAAACTTACTATATCAATCTTCTCGCACACTCGATTTCGTGAGATAACGATATGAGCTTAACTTTGTATCGTTGCTATAATCAAAACCTGTGTTCGACTTAGGTGCCTCTCGCACCAACAATCTCCCCTTTTATTTATGGCAAACCCACATACAAAGTTAATAAATTAAGTGCATTAAGTAAATGAGTAAAAGATATGCATGAATGTGCGAGAGTATATAAAAACTCTTTTTCAAGTGCTCCCCCTTGAGGAATCCTCCCCCTTGACCGAGGGTGAGTACTTGAGAAAGAGTTTTAACTCTCCCCCTTGATATTTGCTACTAAAAAAGAATTAAGTAACCGAAATCACTTAATATTGGCCATAGGGTTTAAAATAATTTTTTAAGTTAAGAAATCAAAAAATTGACTTCTTAACTTTGGCCTTTACTTCCATTTTGTTGACAAGTTAACTTAAAGTTAAATAAATTACTTTTTGAACAAGTTAACTAAAAGTTAAGTAATGATCCCTTAACTTTGGCCTTTTTCAAGTTAACTAAAAATTAAGTAATGATCCCTTAACTCTGGCATTTTTCTCCCCCTTTTGTTATATATCGAAAAGAGTGTGTGTGGAATAAAAAACATAAGTTTTAATTTTAGAGTCCAAGCATGTTCCACATTATTTTGAAAATAATATCCTGAAAATAAGTTCATCTATAAAATGTTCGACTCATATTTGGCTTGATTGATATGAAAGATCAACCAGTCCTGGTCAGAGTCGGTTAGTATATATGATTATACTCCGTGGTTCATAGCGATGCACTAGCTCTACATCTGGAACCAGGAGTAAGGTCCTAACATCTTACGCCCATCTACGTGGCTAAGTACACAAACACATTAGTCATATGTGTTGTGAGATGTATTGGCTCCTTAAATCTATAGGTGCATGATATCTCAGGTATGTCCTATACTAGTTCCATAAAAATGAAATTAAAGAGATAGTAGTAAGAACATATAATTTGCAAGTACCTATTCTATTACGCACATGCCCAATTTTCGTCTTAATAGACTAAATTCGGCTTCGGGTAAGGGTTTAGTAAATAGGTCTGCCAAGTTAGACTTCGATTCGACGTATTCGAGTTGTATGGCTCCGTTGGCCACATGTTCTCGAATGAAATGGTGTTTGACCTCTATATGTTTGGTCCTAGAGTGACATATCGGATTCTTTGTAAGATTAATTGAACTAATGTTATCTACGTGAAGTTTAGTATTCGTAAAGTCTAACTTAAAGTCGCGGAGAGTGTGCTTCATCCAAAGAAGCTGCGTGACACACTCACCCATCGCGATATATTCGGCTTCGGTGGTAGATAAAGCAACACAGTGTTGCTTCCTACTGCACCAACTCACTAGACTCGAGCCGAGAAGTTGACAACAACCACTCGTACTCTTTCTATCGAGCTTACTACCAGCATAGTCCGAATCGGAGTAGTCGGTTAGTTCGAACTCGGTAGATCTAGGATACCAAACACCGACATTAAGTGTACCCTTAAGATATCTAAGGATACGCTTAACTAGGGTTAGGTGAGACTCCTTAGCACAGGTTTGAAACCTGGCGCACATACTTACTGCGAATAGGATGTCGGGTCGACTCGCAGTTAAGTATAGGAGACTTCCTATCGCGCTCCTATAGTACTTTAAGTCAATGGACTTACTTTCTAGGTCTTCTCCTATGTTAACATTAATCGTCATTGGGGTGTTTATTATCTTAGCATCTTGCATTCCAAATCTTTTAATTTACTCCTTAGTGTATTTTTGTTGATATAGGTATATACCATCCTTAGTTTGTTTAATTTGTAGACCTAAAATGAAACTTAACTCGCCTACCAAGTTCATTTCGAACTCACTTTCCATGAGTGAAACAAACTCGTTTAGTAAGGCTGAGTTAGAGGTTCCAAAAATTATATCGTCTACGTAAATTTGAGCTATGAATATTTCTTTACCTAAGGTTTTTATGAAGAGAGTTGGGTCAACTAAGCCTTGGTTAAACCCTTTTGACTTAAGATGGATTGAAAGTCTCTCGTACCAAGCTCGAGGAGCTTGTTTAAGTCCATAGAATGCTTTCTTAAGTTTTAGAACATGGTCGGGTTTATCTAGATTTTCGAATCCGGGGCACGCCCCGAGTCCCCGCCAGACAAAAATCCGACAGCATCTCCCCTGTACGGGTGACAATACCAATTTTATACAAGGCCTACACGACCACTATACATCGGTCAACACGACCGGAACAAAAACATCTACACACACAGATCATAAGGCCTCAGGCCAACCATCATAGTAAATAAATGAAGTCTATAACATCTAGACTTACCCCTTCTGCCATCTGAGCAGGAACATACAACCAAACTAATTGAATAGTCCATAAGGACACCACAATTATTCCCAAACTTCTATAAGTACATAACCACAACATCAGGACCTATACATATCCTCTATACAAAATCCAAAACCAATAGACCAATAAAAACCTATTCATTTAGGGGATTGGTACTGGACTCTCTCGACATCATCCTGAAATAAATATAAAACCACGGGATAAGTTCAAAGAACTTAGCGGATATTTATCGATATGAATAGAAAGATATAGCTAACAATACTAATCATGTCAGTACAGTCTCATATATATGGTAAGCAAGAAATAAATGCAAAAGAACTGTACTCACCTGAATCTCCTATCCTGATATAGGAGCATGTGCCCTACTGTAAGAGATAAAGTCATCATCATATATGAATATGAATCTCATGCATGGCAATCATATGCAACATCCAAGGCATCAATACAATAATGCAGCAAACACAATACAAATGCAATCCGTGCAAAAATGCATGTCGTGCATATGACATGGTCACCCCTGACGCCAGTCAGCCGCCTCACACGCAATGGTGAAGCCGAGTGGGTAGGGCTATGACAACTGTGCACTCTGCCATCACTGCTCTGGTGGCCAAGTGGGACAGGATCTTGTCGAGTACACCTATCCTCCCGCTCTAAACATAGTGGGGGAGCTAAGCTCTCATCTCCCGGTGTCATAGACCATAGGAGGGATCCCTGCCCGCTACCACGCTGCCTCGTCGCTACCCATGAGCGGACCAGCGGAGCCTGACAGAGCAACTGCACACACCCTCCTGATGTACCACTAACCCATGAGTGGCAGTGTGTGCAGGCCATGTAACTGGCGGCTCAATGCAATAATGGAACCCAGATGGTACATGATACTAAAGCATGTAAATCCTACTCAAAATATCTATCCGAATAATATGTACAATCAGTATGTACATATCCCTAATTCAAGTACTATTATCCAAATAAAACAGGGAGATATAATCATATCCTATCCAATGCATGTATCAATAGGCACAAAAACATACTAGGCATATAAACATGAATATTATTGCATGCTATCCTAACTAACATATCAACTTGACTATATCTAAAAGACAAGTCAAAATACCCGCCTGCTATAATGATCGTGAAAGCAACGAAACCGTCACGGTAGTGGACTCGCCTCGTATATAGCATAACTATAGTTAAGCACCAAAAGCAATTCAACAACATCGAATACTTAATCGATTTCCTTTATAACCCAATAACCCAATTAATTCCTAATCCTCCAAATATCATACCGATCAACCGATTAACACCGAATCACCCAAATCGACCAATAAAGCTCACGCCTAGAAATTCCACCGAAATGATACCCCAATTCAATTTCTTAAATTCACGCGTGACACATCCACAGCCCACTAATCGACCCTCACAACCCGCTCGCATCGATACACGATCGGTAAGACAAAACCCTAACTCGGATCGTCCAAATAAGGGAAAAGGTCATCTCTACTCGCTCCGGCGACTCCTACTGTGGCTACAAAGAAAGGGGAAAACAACTACGGCCAGAAGTCAGCCACAGACTGATCGGGCCGGCCACCGCAGAGGAGTCGACGCAAGGCACGTGACGGCGAGCGCCACGAGGGAAGAGGGGCGCTTGGCAGCCTGTGGTAGAGGAACCGACGGCTTGGTCGCAGAGGGGCTGCACTGTCGCCGGCGAGGGCGGCTCGAGCAAGAACGACGGCCGGCGGCGGTTTCACGAGAGGAGGATGGCACCGCTGCCTAGGCGCAGGAGGCCGGCGAGGTGGGTCGCGGCGGTTTCGCCATGGGGAAGAAGGGCTCTACGCTCGGGCGGCGCTTGCTCAAGAAGAAGGGGATGCGGCAAGAAGAGGCAGAGCGCGGCTTAAGTGAGAAGGGCGCCGGCCGGGCGATGGAGAGGGCTCGCGAGAAGGAACTCGCGAGGGAACGCGCGGGCGGGGAAAAGAAAGAAAGAAAATAGAAAAATAAAATAGAGATTAGGTTTTCCACTGTGTGTATTTTATCCCCTTTAAATAGACCCCTCTAAAGCCCGTTTACTTTATCCTCAGAAAATCTCAGACGAGTCCGTTTAAATCCAGAAAAATTCCGGAAAAATTCCTAAAATTCCCTAAAAATCCCGAAAAATTTCCAAGATTATTTCTCAAAATATTTGACCATTAAATTTTGGTATTTTAAATTTCAGTATTTAACATTCTCCCCCACTAATAAAAAATTTGGTCCCCAAATTTCCTACTCAAGTACTAACCAGCAATGTCACACTGCTCAACTCAAGTACTTGGGGAAAACCACACATCAAGTACTAAGTGGGGTACTGAGCTTGAATCTTTTCCTCAAGCTCCCAAATAGCGTCCTCATCTGTGAGGTGACTCCACCCGACCTTGACAAGCCGCACTATCTTGATTCGCAACTGTCTTTCCTTGTGATCCAAAATTCGTACCGGAACCTCTGCGTAAGTAGCATCAGGTTGAATGGAACCTGACACATCTGATAGAATGTGTAGAGTCTGACATATACTTCCGCAGCATAGACACATGAAACACATCCTGGATACCAGCTAAAAACGGTGGTAGCCCTAGACGGTAAGCGACTGCTCCGATGCTCTCCAAAACCTCAAACCAATGTATCTAGGAGCTAGCTTACTACGAAGATCAAATCTCTTCACCCCTTTCGTGGGTGAGACTCGCAGGAATACATGATCACCAACAGAAAACTCCAAAGGTCTCCGTCTACGATCTGCATAACTCTTCTGGCGATCATGTGCCTCTGCCATCCTACGTCTGATAGTACGGACCAACCCTGTCTCCTACTGAGCTCTATGGGTCCTAGCAACTGATCCTCCCAGTTGCCCCCGAAATCCATAACACAGGACCCCAGCAATCCTCTAGTATCTAAATGGTCCGCTCAGACTGTCCATCTATCTGCGGATGGAATGCAGTACTAAAACGAAGCTGCCTGCCTAAGGCCTGCTGCAGACTCTGCCAAAACCGAGACGTGAACCAGGGATCTCTATCTGATGAAATGCTCAAAGGGACACCATGAAATCTGATGATCTCCCGACGATATAACTCTCCGTCAATCGATCCTAAGAGTCGGTCTTCTGAATCGCTAAGAAGTGCGCGGATTTGGTTAGTCGGTCAACGACTACCCAAATCGCGTCATGGCCTTGATGTGTCCTAGGCAAACCCACCACAACATCTATAATAATATGCTTCCACTTCCATTCCGGAATCAGAATTTCCTGAAGCATCTGTTCCTTAAACTAATGCAACTCCGGAAACCATTATCCTCCTCGAAGTCAGAGATGGTAGTCCATCTACCGTCCAAAATCCACTCCACCACACACTCTGTAAGTGCATGGTAGGCTATCGCGACCAAACTTCTTTGTTACAACCGTTCGTGTTCCAGCTACTCTATAGTAGCTATCCAGTAGCTAGCCAAAACTCCATGAGCATTCCTGCTCTTCACCTCTACAATACAACCTAATCATTACTAAATCCACGTCATAAATATATGACAACCCATCTCGTAGTTCCTCATTTGACGTAAACACGGGATACGTCTCGATCAACTAAATCAGAAACGCTCCATTCTCTGAAACATTGCATCCGCATACAATACCCTTCCTTCCACCCGAGAATGATCAAACAACACGGGTGTAAAAGTCAATCATTGTCTGAGCTGTGAAACTAATTTCACAAGCTTTAGACCAAATAAATTCCATCACCAGTCAGCGGTATAGTACCACTAGAACATCCTATCCATATCTATGGTAATAATCAAATCAATACAAAAAAAATCATCATCTACGGTGGCCGAGTGCTCAACTCCAACTACCACCATCACAAATGATCCAATCGTGTCCAGAATACACGATTTCCCAAATCCCTGGACGACTAAGTCGTCAATAAGTCTAATAAGATAATCAAAAGCTCAAACAATTCATACCAAGTATGAAATTGTCATCGCTACACACCTGCATTCTCTTTACTCTAAGCTGATGATATAAAAATCATCACAACGACAATGATAATTGTAGGACATCATGTCACTACAATATCAACCCATCAGTCATAGATCAATCCTATAGCTGATCTATCCACAATGAAGGATATTCATTTCCTTCCACAACTACCGCATTCTATCATCATTAATTTACTCAAGATCAATACGTCGTCGAACTCGTCCATGCCCATGAGTAGGGGCAATTTCACTAAGTCAATAGTTTTCCTAACCATTAAAGTACAGTAACCACTAAAGACAATATTTTTCCTATAGCTCAGAGATATCCTTCAGCTCGTCTGGTCCCAAAACCCGAGAACTCCCAAAAATCCAAGGGAAATCAAATCCTCGAAACACAAAACCCACAAACCAAAACCGTAAACCAATAAAATTGTCACGTCCCTGGGGCATATCCACATCCAAATGACAAAAGAGCCCCTTAGTGACAATATTCCGAAATCCATGGACCAGATCTGGTAAAAACCTCGAAATAATTATAGAAATATAAGTATTTCAATAACTGCATGCATGCATGACTAAACATATATCAAACAAAGTAAAATAGTTTTGTGACACCAAATCAAATTGCGACCAAAAATCCAAAGTGCATAAATAAAATGCAATACCAATAAAGTAAACAAAGCGGCATCTCGACGATGCAAAGGGGACAAGCACCAAGGAACTCTCTGAGCGACTCGAAGGTAGGTCAACATGACACGTCCTCCATCGGTTAACCTAGAGGATAAATGAGGAGGGGATAAGTACAACCACTCTGTGGATGTATAAACAATAGTGCATAATCATAATGCACATAATGAAAGTCATAGGGAACAAGCTAGAGTAACCCAACTCTCAGAGTACCAATATCAGTCTGCAACCATCCTGATCAGCAGTATAACAAATATACCCGCAACATACACAACCACTGCAACAAGCAGTGTACATCCGGATACCACGACAAAGTCTCGTGGCTCTCGCACAAAAAGGAAATTATCTATGAGCTACCGCGAACGTAACCCATGGGCCAACAATCAATAGCACGGTCTACGCGCAACTATATGTTACCACGAATGAGACTCGTGGATAGACAGGCTGTACATAAATATCTAATTATTGACTGCACGCTCTGGCGTACTACCACCAATAGGTCGCGTGAGCAGTCAATTTTCCTAGATTGTTAAGCCTAGGGTTATCCAATACATCCAGCATAAGTCGACTTTCAACGTCGACTAAGATCATCGATCTACAATTTAACCCATTGAGGCGGTCAAGCGAGGGTTTCAACACCTCTAATACCAAATGTTTACCAAAGCCGGTAAAGATCATCGACTAATAAATAAATTCCTCCAGATGGTTAGTCTAAGGTTCTAACCCTTCTCCTATAAACGGTTATCAAGGTCGATAAAAGTCATATGTCCACTAATAAACTCGTCGAGACGAGTAATCATAGGGTTTCATCCCAATTAACAGGAAATGTCTATCAAGGCCAATAAGGACCACAAGTCTACTATCAAGCCCTTCAAGAGGGTTAATCCCAAATTATATCGTCCTACCAGCTCAATCATGCATGCTACAACATGCTACCACGAACAGATCTCGTGGTTACTTAACCTGTAAAGTAGCTATCTAGCTACAGATGTCATACAAATCCGATTATCACCAACTCCGAACGAATAACGCAAGAATATATCTTGCAGTAGGTCATCTCAACCATGCATGAGAGACCACATGTATACAAAGCACCTACCTATAGAGAGACTCTACTGCAGACTCTCTCTCTCAACCAAGAATGGGAGATATAGTAAGGATTAATCGCATCCTAACCATACGAACTCTACTAGTCCAATCACCATATCACTGAAACAGTAAATGGCTAAACATATACCAATATGCACATCCGGTTTATTACACCTAGGGTTCCAACACCTAGGGTTCCACTAATGTTGTTTCATTCCTGAGATCCACTCCTACAGAATAACTTCATCAAAGTTATTCTACCTCTTAATCATGGTATCCACCACAAAACACATAACCTTATAAACATATAACACACTGTCTAATAAACGTCAGCATAATCATACTAATGGCAATCAACGGTTGAAATTAAACTAAAGGGTAATGCCAGAACAAAGTTAAGGCAATACTAAATAAAGCATCAGATGTCTATATATACCATAAACTATGTAAGCAATGTAATCATGTCATCATGCGCTAGGATCTAGAGAGTCAAAGAACCTATATGTATACCTTCTACCAATTTATCCACCTCAGTCATATTCAACTAGTCTCATCCTAACACTAGTCCAAAAATTAAGAGGTAAACATCTACCAATGATATCTAATCATTTATATCACAATTATAACTAGCTACCTATAGCTGTAATAGCAATTTATAACCAAATGCTATCTATAAACCAGCAACCTAAAAATCTAACAGTCCAATAGATATCAGGTTAAAATAATACCAGACAAAACATGATATCACCGCATAACCAATATAAATATGTACTAAATCTAGAAAATTTTCTAGAATGTATTTACATTAGTATGCGGAGATGTCTGTCGCGCTTGAAATCCCCATATTGACCTCGTCAATAATACCTCGGATTTCCGAAACATAAAAATCATCGGAAATCCGTACAACTCTGAAAATACCCAAAAACCCCTAGGAACTCGAAAACCTAGGCGCTCTGATACCAAATAAATTGTCACGCCCCGAGTCCCCGCCAGACAAAAATCCGACAGCATCTCCCCTGTACGGGTGACAATACCAATTTTATACAAGGCCTACACGGCCACTATACATCGGTCAACACGACCGGAACAAAAACATCTACACACGCAGATCATAAGGCCTTAGGCCAACCATCATAGTAAATAAATGAAGTCTATAACATCTAGACTTACCCCTTCTGTCATCTGAGCAGGAACATACAACCAAACTAATTGAATAGTCCATAAGGACACCACAATTATTCCCAAACTTCTATAAGTACATAACCACAACATCAGGACCTATACATATCCTCTATACAAAATCCAAAACCAATAGACCAATAAAAACCTATTCATTTCGACGAGGGGGATTGGCAGCTGGACTCTCCTGACAGCATCATCCTGAAATAAATATAAAACCATGGAATAAGTTCAAAGAACTTAGCGGATATTTATCGATATGAATAGAAAGATATAGCTAACAATACTAATCATGTCAGTACAGTCTCATATATATGGTAAGCAAGAAATAAATGCAAAAGAACTGTACTCACCTGAATCTCCTATCCTGATATAGGAGCATGTGCCCTACTGTAAGAGATAAAGTCATCATCATATATGAATATGAATCACATGCATGGCAATCATATGCAACATCCAAGGCATCAATACAATGCAAGCAAACACAATACAAATGCAATCCGTGCAAAAATGCATGTCGTGCATATGACATGGTCACCCCTGACGCCAGTCAGCCGCCTCACACGCAATGGTGAAGCCGAGTGGGTATGGCTATGACAACTGTGCACTCTGCCATCACTGCTCCTGAGTGACCGAGTGGACAGGATGCTGTCGGAGTACACCTATCCTCCTGCCCCAAACATAGTGGGGGAGCTAAGCTCTCATCTCCCGGTGTCATAGACCATAGGAGGGATCCGCCTTCTACCACGCCTGTCGCTACCCATGAGCGGACTAGCGAGCTCGACAGAGCAATCACACACCCTCGATGTACCACTAACCCATGAGTGGCGTGTTGCGAGCCATGTAATCGTCATGGCTCAACAATAATTGAACCCGTCTGCCAAAGATGCAATCATGCAAGATGGTACATGATACTAAAGCATGTAAATCCTACTCAAAATATCTATCCGAATAATATGTACAATCAGTATGTACATATCCCTAATTCAAGTACTATTATCCAAATAAAACAGGGAGATATAATCATATCCTATCCAATGCATGTATCAATAGGCACAAAAACATACTAGGCATATAAACATGAATATTATTGCATGCTATCCTAACTAACATATCAACTTGACTATATCTAAAAGACAAGTCAAAATACCCGCCTGCTATAATGATCGTAAAGCAAAGCAAACCGCACGAAGTGGACTCACGTGGACACTATAGTTAAGCACCAAAAAGCAATTCAACAACAAATCGAATACTTAATCGATTTCCTTTATAACCCAATAACCCAATTAATTCCTAATCCTCCAAATATCATACCGATCAACCGATTAACACCCGAATCAGTCCAAATCGACCAATAAAGCTCACCCGCCCTAGAAATTCCACCGACAGCCGATACCCCCAATTCAATTTCTTAAATTCACAGTGACACATCCACCAACAGCCCACTAATCGACCCTCACAACCCGCTCACATCGATACACGATCGGTAACAAAACCCCTAACTCGGATCGTCGAAATAAGGGAAAAGGTCATCTCTTACCTGCTCGGCGACCTCCGGCCGGAAGCGAAAGGGGAAAAACAACGGCGGTCGGAAGTTGGCCACAGACTGACTCGGCGGCCGATCGCAGAGGAGTCGACGCGTCTGGCGGGCCAGAGCGGCCTTGAGGAAGAGGGGCGTCAGCGATCTGTGGTAGAGGAACCGACGGCGGTTGGTCGCAGAGGGGGCTGCCAGTCGTCGTCGGCGAGGTGGCTCGGCGGCAACCAGCGGCCGGTGTGGCGGTGCTCACGGCGAGGAGGATGGCACCGCTGCTAGAGGCAGGAGGTCGGCGAGGTGGGTCTGCGCTTCGGCCATGGGGAAGAAGGGCTCGGCCTCGGGCTCGGCGTCGGGGAAGAAGGGGTTCTGCCGTGAAGAAGAGAGGGCCGTCGGGCGGAGAAGCGGCGTCGCCGGCGATGGAGAGGGCTCGCGCGAGAAGGGAACTGCCGAGGGGTCGCGGTGCGGCGGGGAAAAGAAAGAAAATAGAAAAATAAAATAGAGATTAGGTTTTCCACTGTGCGTATTTTATCCCCTTTAAATAGACCCCTCTAAAGCCCGTTTACTTTATCCCCGTAAAAATCTCGTACGGAGTCCGTTTAAATCCAGAAAAATTTCGGAAAAATTCTTAAAATTCCCTAAAAATCTCGAAAAATTTCCAAGATTATTTCTCAAAATATTTGACCATTAAATTTTGGTATTTTAAATTTCAGTATTTAACAGTTGACTAACATAAACTTCTTCTTTAATGTATCCATTTAGGAATGCCGACTTAACATCCAATTGAAACAGCTTAAATCCTCGATGTGCGGCATAAGCTAGCAACATTCGAATGGATTCAAGTCTAGCTACTGGGGCATAGGTTTCATCGTAATCTAAGCCTTTGACTTGACTAAACCCTTTGGCGACTAACCTAGCCTTGTTTCTAACTACTTCACCTTTATCATCAAGCTTATTTCGAAACACCCACCTTGTTCCAATTATCGTTTTATCTTTAGGTGGTGGTACTAATTCCCACACTTCATTCCTAGTAAATTGAGCTAGCTCTTCTTGCATTGCAATAATCCAATCGGGATCAAGAAGAGCTTGTTCAATTGATTTGGGTTCTATCTTTGAAATTAAGGAAATTTGACTAAGGTTCCTATAGGATGCTCTAGTTCGAACTCCTAGATTAGGATCTCCTATCACTTGATCGATAGGGTGGTTAGTCTGAATCCTAGATTGGGTTGGGTTTGTGTCACCTAATGCTTGATCAATGGGGTGACTTGGTTGAACACTAGTTTGACTCGGATCACTTGTCACTTGGTCGACAAGAGAAGTTGGTTGATGTGGATTAGACTCGATCTCGTGGTCGAGGCGAGTTTGGTATCAGTGGGCTCAACACTTGGGGTCATTAAGGGTTTTGTAGGTTCGGGTACTTCATCGAACACTACATTAATAGTCTCTTCGACTTTAAATGTATCGTGGTTATATACCCTATAGGCCCTACTCGTGGTTGAGTATCCTAAGAAGATTCCGGTGGAGGTTTTGGATTTGAATTTCCCTAGGTGGTTCTTAGTGTTTAAGATATGTACTTTACATCCAAATACCCTAAAGTACTTGATGTTGGGTACTTTATTGTGATAAATCTCTGAGGTCTTAAGGTGCCTCTTTACCATAAGGATCCTATTCTGGACATAGCAAACCGTGCTAACGGCTTCTGCCCAAAACCTATCAGGTAGGTCGTATTCGTTCAACATGGTCCTAGCGGCTTCTTGTAGAGTTCGGTTTTTCCGCTCCACTAGGCCATTTTGTTGAGGGGTCCTAGGGCAAGAGAATTCATGGTGGTATCCGTTTAGGTTACAGAAATTGGTGAACCTTTGATTTTCGAATTCACCACCATGATCGCTTCTAAGTCTTTTAACCTTAAGGTTTTTTTGATTCTCGATTAATTTGAATAGATTGATTAATTGATCTAGGGTATCATTTTTATGTTTGATGAACGACCAGTAAACACAGAGTAGTCGTCAATTATGACTAAGCAATATTGACTTCTATTGAGTGACTTGGCTCCATGTGAATCGAATAGATCCATATGCAGGAGCTCAAGTACACTTGAGGTTCGTTCTTGGTTAGTTAACTTGTGTTGTGTCCTAGGTTGTTTTCCTTGTTGATAAGCATTACAGATTTTATTAACCAAATTGTTGAGGTTGCGTAAGCCTCTGACTAAGCCACTCTAACTCATCTTGTGGACGAGTCTTGGGTGCGAGTGACCGAGTCGTCGGTGCCACAACCATGATTCCTCTTCCTGTGTCATAAGACATTTGGCTGAGGATTTGATTAAGTTAATTGTATAAATGTTATTTGTCCTAGTTCCTTTGAGTATTGTTTTAGATGTTTTATTTGTTTTAATTACACATTCATTTTCTAAAAATACGACCTTATAGTTATTATCACATAATTGGCTTACGCTAAGCAGGTTATATTCAAAATTCTCTACAAGTAATACATTTTTAATAACAAAATTCGAGTTAAGCTCGATATCACCTGATCCGATGATTTTGAGCTTGCCGTTATTCCCAAAGGCTACCGATCCTTGTCGTTTGAATTGAAGCTTTGTGAATTTGAGTTGATCCCCGGTCATGTGTCGGGAGCAACCGCTGTCCAACATCCATTGATCCTACACACAAGGTAGTTGGATTGGATGTTAGATTTTTTTAAAAAAAAAAAATTGGTTGTAAGTTGTTAAACCTAGGTCATCTCACTTGTGTCTATATGATCAAGCATGTTATACTTATGTGTTTTTTGTGAGATGACTTCCAATTAAGTTGATTAAGTGCATTTAGGTTCAAGTAATTTTATGTTAGATTTGGATTTGACCCTAGGCTTGTCAAGTTTACCTTTTTAAGATCATGGCTTCCAGGTCGTGGCGAGGCACAGGGGCCTTCTTTTATCGGATCATCGACCACTTCCTTAGACAAAGCCATTTTCAAGAAAATGATGACTTGACTCACCTAAGACTATTTCCTAGTCTAACTGGTTATTTTTGAAAAGAGGCTCCCCGAGGCTCAATCTTTTCGAAGGATTTTAGTTGGTTATGTACGTGTTCTAAGTGAGTTCACAAGTTTTTAAAAAAAAAATTCTAAGCATGCAATTTCTAAGTTAAAGCACAAACATATTTTGTACTGGCTCCCCCTAGACCGTTGAATCGGTTCGGTCTATCCACATAGTGGATTTGGTCCTTGGGAACCCAGTACGGGTTGGATCCTAGAGTTGAAATCAAAAAGTTCTTAGGGACTCATGGTTGGACATGTTTCCTATGTCGACTTACAATCGACATATACGACCTATTAGTCGTGTTAGAGTTAAACCCTAGTCCAGCCTTGTTGTACACGACCCTTTGAGATCCAAGTAGGAGGTCAAGTCCTTTGGATCCCGAAGTAAACCTTTCCAACGTGTTCCTAAGATCTTCAACTTGACTTTTCAAGAGAGAGTTCTCAACTTCGAGCTTTTCAGCTCGAGTTGGGTCCTCTTCTCGAACTTGACTAGTCGAAGAGGTTAGGGAGACCTTGTGTTTGAGGAGTTTGACCTCCTCAACCAGGGTCTCGACCTTGGACTCGGACTTAACTAATTTCCTAGACAAAAACCTAATTGTATTATGTAAAGTATTAAATAAAGTTCGACTCACTTTAAGGGTATCTTTTGAACCGGATGCGTATCCGTGGCTTGACTTGAAGGTAGCTTCGTAGTCCGAGTCATCCTCAAGTTCGACTCGTCTGTGTTCGATCTCCATGTCTGACTCAATCGATTTCGCCATGAAGACGTGGTCTTCGTCTTCTTCGGATGACGCTTCTTCCCATGTCGCGTTGAGGGCCTTCTTGTGCTTAGGTGCTTGGTGGTTGAGCTTGGGGCACTCGGACTTAATATGTCCAAACCTGTTACACTCATAACACCTAATATTAGAACTTTTAGGCTTACCTTGGTTGGGCCGAGTCATGGTTCGCTCCCCTTGGCTATCCTTGGGCTAGGTTCATTAGTTCTCAAATAACTCCGAGTCAACTTCTTCTTCTGACTGCCTTCCTCCTCGGTTGGTGGTGGCTTGCTTGCGATTTTCTTCTTCTTGAACCTCGCAAACAAGGCTATACCCCTCGTTCCGAAGTTGGATCGCTCATGTAATTCAAAATCTGAAAAGAGTTCATCTAACCTAATTTTAGAAAGATCCTTGGAGACCTTGTAGGCGTCGACCATGGATGCCCACAAGGTAGTCCTCGGAAAAGAGTTTAGAACATACCTTATAAGGTCGCGGTTTTCGACCTTTTGCCCGATTGTGTGTAGGTTGTTGACTATGTCTTGGACACGGGCGTGGAGTTGCGCGCGGTTCGTGTTCCTCGCATTTTTAGGTTATATAGTTTATTGAAAAGAAGATCACGCTACATACCTTGGCTTGGTCCCTTCGTAGCTCCACTAGTTTTGTCCAAAGATCTTTGCGCTTATGAAGGGGCCGACGCGATTTAGCTCCTCCTTGGATAGGCCGCATTGGAGGATTTGTGTTGCCTTGGCGTCGGCTTCGACTTGTCGTTTTGTCGCAATGGTCCATTGATCATAATCCAAGGAGTCACCCACTTCATTAGTCGGAAGTGTGAAACTCGTTTGGATTATGATCCACATCTCGATTTGGGTTTTGAGAAAGCATTCCATCCGACCCTTCCAATAACGGAAGTCATCTCCGTTGTAAAACGGAGGTCAGACGGTGCTAAAACCCTCGAGATGGGCCATTAGAACAAAAGACACAAAGAGACGAAGACGAAGAAACTAGCCACGACAAAAACACAAAAACAAGTACCAAGACTCGCGTCTTGGATTAGTAGTGCGGGAGAAAAACTTAACAAAGTGAAATAAATAAAAAAACAGAAATAAAAGAAAAATAAATCTGTAAAAATGGCTAGATTGGTGGTTTCACCAAATCTTAGCAACCCCCAGCTCTGATACCAATTGTTGGATCGATCGGATCGCTAGAGGGGGGGTGAATAGCGATAGAAATTTTTAAATGCAATTGCTTTTAAAAAACTTATATGCAGTGGAAAGATAAACAAAAAATGAAAGAGACAATAGACACAAGAGTTTTACTTGGTTCATAGACGAAGACTACTACTCCAAGGCCCTAGTGGTCCTTGACCACGTACGGAGGGCAAACTATTAAAAAGCTCCTCCTCGTTGGAGGTAGGAGTTAGACGGATACAAAAGATGATAAAAGCTCAAGGTAGAGGGACACTCCCCCTCTCCTTGATATGATTTAAAGCTCGAAATAAGAACAACTTATAAACTGAAATATGATTCAAACTTTCGTTACCGACGACTTCAAAGGATGGAGGTTGAAGCTCTAGTCGTCGTCTCGGCAGCGCTTCATCGTAGGGATGTCGGAGAGTCGGAGCGTATCGGAAGCACTTGGAAGCTTTTTTTAATTGATGAAAAACCCTAAGACAAGCCCTCCTTTTATAGCCTTTGAGCCCCTTTTCGAGAGGAACCCTAGCCAATCAAAATTGAGCACCAATCTCCTTGAAATGGGGTGATAAGCCTTGACTCCTCGAATATGATCATTGACCATCAGTCGACTGATGGCCATCATCCCGATCGATGGCCGATCGATCCGAGGCCGACCTTTGGCGATGTTTGATGGCGATCGAGTCCTCCAAGTCGGGCAATGATCGATGCTAGCTGCAGGGCAAAGTTAGCTCAAAGAAAACATTATTTCGACGACCTTCGACCGTCCGATCTCAACCTGGACCATCGATGGGATGTCTCTGGTCGGATCTACGCTTAAGATCATCCCCGTAAGGAGGATACGACCTCACTTACGCTCGCACACACGAGCTTACCTCGATACTTACGTGTTGCTTTTGCTTCCGGCCTTCCACTCGATTCCTTCAGCTCCCTCCGAAGTCACTCGAGTGTCGCCCGACCACCGCGGCTTCCTCCGGGTGTCGCTAGCCTTCAGCTCCAGCTATATCAATCTTCTGCACACTCGATTCAGCTCGTGAGATAACGATATGAGTTTAACTTTGTATCGTTTGCTATAATCAAAACCCAGGTTCGACTTAGGTGTCTACTGCACCAACAAAATTATCTATGACAATCAAAATAACTCGATTTCTTTCCGTGTTTCAATCTAAATGACTTTGATCTCTCCATACATATTGGACATCCTAAAATCCCCGCAGTACTCCAGCCCGATAACATCCCATAAGCAGGAAAATCTTTTATGGTCCAAAGAAGTGCAGCTCTCATAGTGAACAGCTGATTAGTATGGACATCATACGTGGAAACACCCACGTCCCATAGTTGGATCAACTCGACAATCAACGGTTGCATGTAAACATCTATTAACTTCTTCGGATTATGAGAGCTAGGCACAATCAATGTTAAAAACATATAAGGTGTTTTCATACACATACCAGGAGGAAGATTGTACGGAGTTACAATAATTGGCCAGCAAGAATACGTTCTTCCTGATTTGCCAAACAGAGTAAATCCATCAGCACATAGACCCAACCTGATGTTTCGGATCTCATTTGCAAACTCAGGATATGTTCGATCAAAATTTTTCCACGCCTCTGCATCAGATGGATGACACATTAGCCCATTCTCTGTTTCATGATTTGCATGTCAAGTCATGTGTTCAACAGTCACCTTTGAAGCATAAAGCCTTTGCAATCTAGGAGTTAAAGGCAAATAAAACATTTGTCTGAATGATTTTAATCGCTTATTACGATTTGATCTCGTTGTACTCTTGTACCTGCATTGACTACAGAATTTGCAAGTCTCTAAATCTGCATTATCTCCACAATATAGCATGCAACCATTTCTGTAAACATCAATTCTTTGCACCGGAAGACCCAAATCTTTCACAAGTTTTTTCATACTGTAAAAATCATTCGGTATTATGTGATCGCGCGGCAATACTTCTCCAATAACTTGAACAAAATCATTAAAACATTCTTCTGACACATTATGTTCATCTTTAACATTCAACAATCTTGCGGTGAGAGATAATTTTGTGTGACTGTCACAACCGGACCACACGGGTTCATCTGCAGCTCTCAATACTTCTTGAAATTTTATATATGGCTCATTATGCACATTTTCATTACCACCAGTAATTTCTACCTCTTCCAACGGTGTTGAATAATTAATATACATGTGTTCAAATGCTTGAGGATACCTAGCACTAATGGCGTTTGGTTCGGTATCAAAATTATGACAAACTGCATCAACTATCATCCTCTGATACGGATTGCATTGATCGTAATATACTTGCTCTCCACTAACGGTCCTTTGTATGTTTCGTCCAACCTCTTCATCGGATATAAACGGTTCACCATGACAAGTCCAATTATAATAATTTAGCGTAAAACCAAATCTACAAAGATGTTCTCGAACTTTATCACATTGAAAAATTTTACCATTATGACATTTTTTGCACGGACACCTTAACTTATTTCCATCCATAAACTCAACATTATTAGTAGCAAATCTCAAAAATTATTCCAACCCAATTATAAATTCATCGGTTAAACCACGACGTTCTGATAAATTCTTTTTATACATCCAACTGCGTTTTCTCTGCATCGATCCTGTATTCGAAATTATATCAACAACGATTAATTTTCATTTCTTCCAAATTAACTTCATCCGTATATATATATATATATCAATCTAATCATAAATTTATACTCAACATTAACTAAATTTTTCTAAAACTAAATATGATTTTGTGTGATATTTAATTGCAAATTATAATATCGTTATTTTGAACAAATTATGATCAACTAATAGTAATTAAATTACTTAAAATCAAATATTACGATTAAAAATTATAACAGAATTCATAATACTGTAAATAATGTTATAAATAATATTTTTACATGAACCTGTCCGGAAGGAAACAACGTGGGGATGAGCTCACGGCTAGATGAACACCTTGACAAACACCTTCAAAGTAGGATAACCTATTAAACAAAATATTATATTTTATCAAGACGCGATCTCTGCGGTGTACGCCATGCAAGAGACTTAGTCGCTTCCACCACGCGCTTGCCGCGAGCTCTGGCGCCGAGCTCACTCAAGAAGAGTCGCCGCCGAAGAGCACAGTTGGCCGCAGCTGTCGATTTCCGACGCTAAGGTAGAGGGAAGAAGAGGGAGACTTACCGACGGGCCGGTGACAGGAGGAGTTAGATCAACGGGATAATTAGGGAAGAAGAGAGGGAGAGGGAAGAAGAAATGGAGAGAGTTGGATCGGCGGGATAATTAGGGAAAATTAAGCGACGAATGGTTTTTCATCGCCAATTTGGCGACGAATCATATATTCGTCGCCAATTTGGCGATGAATTCTATATTCGTTGCAGATTCTGTAACGGAAAAATAAAATCGTTGCAGAATCTGCAACGAAAAACAATCCGTTGCAAAATTTTGCAACGAAAAAGTAATATCGTTGCAAATTTCTTCAACGAATTTTGAATTCATTGCAGAATCTGCAACGAAAAAATAAATTTGTTGCAAATTTGTGCAACGAATTATTTTTCGTTGCAGATTCTGCAACAAATTTTGAATTCGTTGCAGGATTCTGCAATGAAAAAAAAATTTGTTGCAGAAATTTGCGACGAATTTATTTTTTCGTCGCCAATTTGTGACGAATTTTGCAACGAAATTTAAATGTTGGAATTTTTATAATTTTTGCAACAAAATTTTTTTTGTCGGAAATTTCGTTACAAATTTGCGACGAAACATAAATTTCGTCGCAAAATTTATTGTAGATTTGCAACGAATTATTTTCGTTGTCAAAGTTCGTCGCCAAAACTCAATTTTTTTGTAGTGTATACCCCTATCAATGGGAGAAAGTTAATCATGGATAACTTTCAAACTTCCAACATTGTTGGTCTTGACAAAGTGGTACTGAAAATGATGTCAGACAAAGAAGTGACACTAATTGATGTACTTCATGTTCCCGACATTCGAAAGAATTTAGTGTCAAGGTCAGCTCTTGTTAAAACTAGTTTTAAATTAGTGTTTGAGCCTAATAAATTTGTATTGACAAAATGTGATCCATTCATAGGTAGAGGGTACATGGAGAACTGTCTGTTCAAAATGAATGTAATAGATGTACATTGTGACTTCAATGACAATAAAATTAAATGTATTGCCAGTATTTAATGTTGATCCAACACATAAATGTGAAATATGTGTTGAAGCTAAAATGACAAAGTTATCTTTCCATTTGATGGAAAGAAAGACGACTCCTCTATAGTTAATTCACAGCGATATATGTGATTTAAAATTTGTGCAAACTAGAGGAGTGAAAAAATATTTTGTCACTTTCATCGACGACTGTGCTATATATTGTTATGTGTATCTATTGAAAGACAAAGATGAAGCCTTAGTAGCATTCAAATATTATAAGAATGAAGTTGAGAATCAAATCGGTCAACAAATTAAAGTAATTCGAAGTGATCGAGGAGGAGAATATGATAGTCCGTTTAATGAATTATGCATAGAATATAACATTATTCAACAAACAATAACTCTTTATTCTTCTCTATCAAATGAGATTGTCGAATGTAAGAATTGAACTCTTAAAGAAATGATGAATGTTATGTTGATAAGTTCAGGCTTATCCAAAATTTATGAGGGGAAGCTATTTTATTGACAAATCATATTCTTAATAAAATTCCTCACAAAAAGAAAAATAAAACTCCTTATGAGTTATAGAAGGGTCATAATCCTTCTTACAAATATCTAAAAGTGTGAGGGTGTTTGGCTAAGGTGGAAGTGCCTAAACCAAAGCAAAGTAAGATATGACCAAAAACAATCGATTGCATCTTTATTGGATATGCCAATAATAGTAGTGCATATCGATTTTTAGTGCACAAATCATTAATTCCTGATATACATGTTGGAACAACTATAAAATCAAGGAATACTGTATTTTTTCAAGGTATCTTTCCTTGCAAAGAAAGGAAAGAAGAAAATTCAAATAAAAGAACTTACGAAACTAAAAATTTGGATAATTTTGGAAATAATGAAGAACCAAGACTTAGTAATAGGACTAAAATAGCAAAATTATTTGGTCCTAATTTTATGACTTATATGTTGGAAAATGAACCAAGGACAATAAGTGAAGCCTTATCAAGTCCTGAGGTTCCTTTTTGGAAAGAAGCCTCAATAGTGAAATAAATTCTATCATGCAAAATGATACTTAAGAATTGGTGGATATTCCACCTGGAATCAAGCCTTTTGGATGTAAATGGATCATAAAGAGGAAATATAAGGTTGATGGATCTATTGACAAGTATAAAGCAAGGCTAGTAGCCAAAGAATTCAAACAAAAGGCAAACCTTGACTTTTTCGATACATATTCACCGATAATAAGGATCACATCCATTCGAACACTCATTGCTATTGTTGCAATACATAACTTTGAGATACATCAAATGAATGTGAAAATAGTCTTTCTAAATTGTGAATTAGAAGAAAGAATATAAATAGAACAACCTGAAGGGTTTGTAACTCTAGGACAAGAAAATAAAGTGTGCATACTTGTAAAGTCATTTTATGGACAAACAACAAACACCAAAACAGTGGCATGAGAAATTTGACAAAATTACGATGACAAATGGATTTAAAATTAATTAGTGTGATAAGTGCATATATATCAAAGGCACATCTGACTCATTTGTCATCATCTATTTATACATAGACGATATATTCATCATAGGGAGTAATCATGAGTACTAAAAGGATGTTGATCAAAACCTTTGACATGAAAGATATGAGTATAACAGATATTATGCTTGAGATTAAGATCACTAAGACATATGAAGGAATTGTCCTTTCGCATTCTCATTATATTGAGACTGTGCTAAGGAAATTTAATGCATATGATCTTTCTCCTGTAAAAATACTAATGAACTTAAGCTTATGTTTGGTTAAGAACCATGGTGAACCCGTATCACAAATTGGAAAATTCGAGGATAATTGACAGTTTGATATATATCGCTAACTGTACACGTCCTGATATTGCTTATGTAGTCAACAAATTAAGTAGATTTACAAGTAATCCAAATTATAACTACTGAAAGGCATTAATAAGTGTTCTTAAATATTTAAGATACACCTTAGGGTGCGTTAGGTTGGGGGTTTTGTTAATAACCTTGTTAGGTTATCAACAAAAATCTTGTTTGGTTTAAGTTATGAACAATTACTTGGTAATTGTTCATTACTTGGTTATGAATAAAAACTTTTTTATGGGGAATCGGAAAACCTTAGAGAACAAAGGTTTTTGTTGATTCCTGGAGTTAAGAAATTTTTTTCCAATATTACCCCTAGCAATATATTAAATGTCAATTTGTTAAAACTCAATCGATTTGTCGCCGTCACCCGTTGCCGCTTCCCATCGCGCCGCATCATCACCGATCGCCATCGCCACCGCCGTTGCCGCTTATCATCCGCCGGCCGCACCGCCGCTATCGCCGTCGCCGCCACCGCCTGCCATCGCCGCCGTCCGACCGATCGACCATCGTTGCCGCCGCCACGACCGACCGTCGCGTTGCATCGTCGATTGGTCGACCATCGCCTACCGATCTACTATCACCGCGCCGTTCGATCGATCATGCCGTCGTCGGCCATCGCCGCCGTTATCGCCGATCACTCGTCGATCACCGTCGTCGTCGGTCGACCGGGCACTATCGCAGATCGATTGCTATCGTCGTCATTAATATTTCCGTCGTCATCGTCAAATTGATTGAGCAAAAGACAAAGGATAATTTAGTATAATGTTAAACTAAGTTATATATTAAAACCTCTAACCAAACAAGGTTTTTATTAAAGGTTATACTTTATTCCAATGTTATATTTTATTCCCTGGTAATCACATAATTAAGATTATATATGATTACTTGAACCAAACGCACCCTTAGAGTATGAATTACATTATGCTAGATATTCAGCTGTACTATAAGGCTATTGTGATGTAAATTGGACATCTGACACAAAAGACTCTAAATCCACTAGTGGATATGTATTTTACCATTGGTGGAGAAGCAATGTCATGAAAATCAATGAAACTAACATATATAACTTGATTAACTATGTAATCAGATTTTACTAAGTTGCTTAGTGAACGCGATGTCTTGAACTACTCAGTCGTTTGTGTAAACCAAGATAATGGTATATACACAATAATATTTCTCATATTAGGGTGTGTTTGGTTGGGGGTCATATATGATTACCAAGTTAATCACATAACTAAGATTATGGGAAATAAAACATAACTTAATGATGTTTGGTTTAATCCTAAGTAATGAGACAAAGCTCTGTTTGTTTGAAGGTTTTAATGTATTACTTACTATGACATTTACAATATTATCTCTAACCAAGTACATGGCGGTTGGTTGGCAACCGACGATCGACGACGATGATCGACCGACGACCATCCAAATCAAACAAGATTTTCTTTGATAACTTTGGATGGATAACCAAGATTATCACAGATGACTTTCAACGAAATGCACTCTTATGGTTCTCAAGATTATGTTCATTTTGGTCGCAGACAATAGCTTGAATTTATAAGCGTTTTATTGAAGCGATCGATCCGTTTTTACATTTATTACACGATTAGAGATAAATTTCGAAAAAAAAAAATTTAAATTTTTTTCGAAATCGTTTTTTATTTTATCTATAAATTTTACTGTATCTTTATCACCGCGCTCTCCCCCGTGAGGACGCACCGAGGCATACAGCGAATCAGCAATACAGTGCAGTGCGCAGCGGAACACCGGCGTCCGGAGGTGAAGGACTGGCAGAGTCAGAGAGGTTCTGCTTCGTCTTGTTGCGCTTAAACGCCTCTGCAACTTTGTCCTCTTTGTTTTCACGGAAATAGTAAAAAGCTTGTGATATGTTGTCCGACGACTGACACACACTGCAGTTTTGTCGCCAAAAAATGCGACCGAGTTATTCTATCATTACTTCTTTCGAGGAAAAGCCAACCTGCATCTTTAAATTAATCGTCCGCTATATTTTGACCGTCCACTTTCAAAGATTTAGCAGGGAATTGATAATAACATAATAATACTAATAATTTTAAATTCTTCGATCTTAGTTAATCTTGAATTCGAGATGTATTTAGGAAAGACAATTCCGTATTGTAATATCAAATTGAAGCGATTGTAGCTTCCTTCCGAGATCTTTAAAATTTTCAAATACATATAATTAAGAATTATTTTAGGACATTCAAATCTACTAACATTTGATTAACGATGGGTCACCTAAATTAAGAAAAAAAATTATGTTCTAAATAGAGAGTTTACTTTTATACTTTCAAGACAGCTAATCGCTCCACTAATCGAAACTAATCCCCAATCGATTAAATATACTTCAAGATTGTAAATTCAAGTATATTGCAATTATTTAAAATTAAAGCTCTTGTCCCTTGGTCAAAGACTTCCTAGAGGCTGCTTGCTACTTTGAACTTTTACTTAGTCATGCATCTATAATGCATCGAATCGATCTCTCGTTAACTAATTTTAATTTTTTTTGTCAAACAAATAAAAAAAAAAAACTGCCCGAATTCAAACCGTGTAAGAGTATCGCTGTGCCAATATTTTCGACGGTCAAAAGTTGTAAAAAAGATCAAAATAAACTCCTTTTGAATTAAAAATAACTAGTTAATCATAGTGTATTTTAGTTAAATTTAGCGTAAATAAATTTTCTTTGGAATATCCTAAAATTTTAGTTTTCCTTATATTTTCTACTTGATGATTTAAAAAAAAAATTACTTTTTATTTGTATATTATTTAATTTTTTATAATTTTCCGGCAAATTCAAACTGAGACTAAACTCTATTCCAACTATAAAAAAAAAAAAAGCATCGACCGCTTAGCACAAACTTACACAAAGTACGAGTTAATAGGGATGTAGCATTTGATAAAATACCAAACCGATGAAAAATCTATAAAATATTATAATTTCTTTTCTATTAAGACTGCAAAATTTGGAATTTCATAAAAATTATATTAATTTCAATGAAAATTCATTTTCATTTGGTCTTTAATATAATAATAATATTTTTTTTTGGACGAATGATCTACCACTAATTGCTATTTCAGTGCTGGAGACCATTTTTTTTTTCTTTTTTTCTTTTTTGTAAAAAAGAAAATAGTAATTAAAGTTAAAAGAATGCAAAATTGGCAAATAAAGAGGAGGAAAATTGGTACATCTTAGTTTTAATGTAGTCCGTCGGAGCACCTAAAACCACTCTGCTCAAGCGGAAGGCATATATAATCCGGCGACGCCTTTCTCCCTCGCCGATGCATTGTGCTCTCACTCGCAGACTTCTGTCAAGAATGCAAACGAACAAAAGGTCAGGGATGAAGCGAAGCATCGAATGCGTCGTTTCATCGCCGCCCTCGAAACCCTCCGGCAAGGCCCCGCGGCGCCAGAAGGGTTCGCCCGCCGCGGCGGGGCGCGCCAAGTCGGCGACTTCGAAGGGGAATGCCGGCAGAAAGCGAGGCGGAATCAGGATTTCGTCAAAATCTTCGGAGGCCGAACACCGCCATTCGCCTTCTGCCCCATCGTTTTCGGTGTCTGAGGAAATGCTGGCGGTGGCGGGGTGGATGGATTGGCAGACGGAACTCGGCGATCTGTGGCGGTCTCTGTGTTGGGTGGAGGAGGAGAAACTCTCCGGCTGGTTTCCCTTCGTCGACGAGGACTTCCTCGGTTCGGACGCGAGGGGAGGAGAGGGATCGGGCGGCCTGTTCTGGGAAGAGGCCGACCACGATATCTGGCAGCTGCAGCACATCCACGAGATCCCGCAGAAGGCATCGAAGTGATGCTGACGGAAAAAGGCACATTTTTCAGAAGAATAGAGTGGATCCGATCGACAACAGGAGAAGAAAAAAATACAAATCAGTAACAAACAATCGAGTGATGTCGAATAGGAAGAAGTAAGTTATCGTAGCATCCTAAAAAGCGCCATTTTGTTAGGTTTCCGCTTTGAAGTTTGTCTGTATAAATTGCTTACTGAAAAATTGTTCGAGTGGTTCCTCTCGTCTCCGACATGTCTGCAATTTGTCAAAGAAGTAATTTGGTAGCTCATTCATGGCTTCCCTTCCCTTCCCTTCTGTCGTTTCTATATCATGTTTATCCGCTTCTGCCCGGAGATCAATCAGGGCCATTCTATGAAGATCTCGGTGATGATACATTCCGTTTTCGCATTTCAGTTTTCCAAAACGATCAGTGTAAAAAACAATAACAATGGAAAAAAAAAAAAAGATTAATTGTCATCTACTATCGTCGTCGCCATTTTTTCTGCATAAAGTTCGAATGAAAAGCTGCATACTGGCGGACTGTGTTGGCAACATCGTTTGAAACCGTACGACGTCTGCAGCATTCGTTCGAAGAGAAAAAATATCGATGCTGGATGGTTTTCAGAATCAGAAGCTGGCTAAAAGTGCATGTCGTATCAGTGTTTGTTTCTTCCTTGCAACCAGTAACTGATGAGCTGCAACTTTGTTTCGGTCTTTGATTCTCTGCACCCATTGCTGAACTTGGATGTCAGCAGGGACAAGGAAATTTCAATTGCCTGTCGTTCCAGCGACAGAAGTCCTGGTGATCTGCTCTGACCTCTGGCACTTCAGGACTCTTGGTACTCATGACTATTATTTTTATTCTTCTGCTTCCCTCCGTCCCTCTCCTACTCTCCTTGCATGGCAGACCTTTTTGATGATCGATGCTGTTTAATGTTCTGTCATGATTCATATTGTTTCATGAAAAGTGAAAGTTGACCGCCGAGCTCTCGCTTCTTGGTCGGTACTTACCTTGCTGCCTTAATTAGACCAGTAAAAAAAAAATTAAGAAGAATTATTACTGACTCGTATATAGCTCTTAGTCGATTGCTATTTTGAACCATTACATCTCTAACAAAATCATATGCATGCGCTTTATTTGACTTCAAAACATCTCATTGTGTGTCCTACTATTGGGGGATTGAAGCATCCACATCGAGTTTAATTTCTTAGGTTAAGCATAGATCCTTCGTGTGTATTAACCATAAAATTGAGATTGTTAGAATCTAGACATCATAAACTGTAATGATGAGCTCCTAATATGTGAATTACTCTTTTATTTGAGCATATATTTGTATCTATTCATCATCATCTTTTCACTTTGGTAAAACTGTAACACCAACACACTTTTGTTTCTCTCTTTTTTATAGCTTCCAGAATTCTTTTATTGCATGCCCTTTATTATTATAATAATGACTCAAGTTCGTGTCTAGACTTGTTTTCTCTCTATTTTTTTTTATAATATTATAATAATGACTCGAATCAAATATTCAATTTGACCGAGTAAAACAATCTTGACCTCCACTAAATGTAAAGTCTTCGTCTCATCAATCGTTGTTTTCCTAAAATGTTTATGTGACGATGATAAAGAATAAAATAACTTTGAAACAAGATCATCATCATCGTTTTTAACATCACAATTCTTTAAGTGTCTCAAATAGAGAAGTTTATCGACTGGGGTATTGATCGCATACGATACGTAGTCTTAATAATCAAGTTGGCTAACTGATTAAGAACTAAATTGCGTTGTGTTTTTGAAATTAATTAATTAGCCCATAAAACGGTTTAACAGGCCTCTACAGCCATAGCCGATCTACTTTGAAGAAATCCAAACTCTACCTCTTCGATCGACAACGCCGACAAGATCATGTTTCTCGATCGGCATGTGAGGAAGAAAGCGAGAGGCAAAAATATCAAAAATTTGCCCACAAACAGAGCTTTCATTGCTCCTATCATGGACACAACTGAGAGGCTTGCCTTTGACTGGCTCTCAGGCATTCGACGTGTTCCTCGCGCCAGCCAGTGTGCTAGCTGCCCTCGTGGATCAACTTCTAATGCGACAAATGTGCTGCGAGAGATTGACGGCCATCCCTCGGTTCCTTTCTCTGCTCCTGCAGCCCTTGTCCTTGCTGGTGCAGTCCGATGATTCCAGATAATATCGGGAATCTGGACGCATGCTGAGAGTGAGATGACGAGGCCCTTCCTCGAGATTGAACCAATCATCTCGTACATCCTTTGTCCATTGGCTCCACGGTGATTCTCCAATTAAACTCCATGTACTCATCGGAAGCCGACAAGAAGCAGTTGCGGTATTTCAATGGGAAAACCAGAACGGATGGTGGATAAGAACTCATTTACTTCGCCATCCTTCAAACTGGGACCTGCAGGTTTGCGTCGAGCGTGAAACTTGGAAGATTAACGAAGAAAGTGATTTGTGTAGGGGAAAAATATAGAAATAGATTTAAATATATAATAAAAAAAAGTAGTAAAATACCGTAATATAATTTGGGCAGTTTAAACTGAATTCTGTGCCTAAATGCTTCCACAGAAACACACGTAGACATTCGATTGGGAAAAAAAAGGATCGAGAAGCCTGAGAAAGAAAGAATAGTTAAGAAGAATCGTACACAAGCGAGGCGAGACGTATTTGTATACAAGTAAGAAAGAGCCTCTCGTTCGGTAATACTGAATACTCACGTAATTTTAATGGTATGATTCAGTATCAATTTAACTTTTTTGCTTTGAATTTTCAATGTGAAATTATGCTGCCTTTTTCCCTTCGCATTCCTGACAATTTATTCTTGGAATGGACAGGGAAACCTGCAGGAGATGCCCACCGAGTAAAGCTACGATTTTAAGAATATCTGATATCGACCTCATCTCATCCACTTGTTTCCGACGACTGTTCGATGCTCTGCAACGTCTGGAATTTAATGGTCGTGTCTCTCTGTATTTAAGTTCGATGTGTCGTGAAAACTTACTTAGCTGGCGAATGAAGGCCGTAGCAGGGAGAGGATTCGAGCTCAAGAAGATACCGAATTATAAAGGTGGAGGAAGATAAACCCTGAGAACAAAGAAAAGTGGCCAAGCAAAAAGAAGTATTCTTTCGGGCAATGCGTTTCGTTTGTGTCATCAGACTTTTGCCATTACCAACGGACGGAGGAGGGACCAGTTTTGGCTTTTCTCGCTCGGTGACCACCAGCGTTTTGCGTACCTCCAAGAAAAAGAAAAGAATAGAGAAAAAACAGGGCTTTGTGTACCTCGAAGGAAGGAAGGAAGAGGAGGGGGAAAAAAAACCACAGAGGGAAAAAAAAAAGAAAAAATCTGAATAAAATTTCTTCTTCTTGGACTTCCCCAGAAATACAACTGATACCGGTCTAATATCTATTGTGATGGCGATGATCCACGTATATTTATATTTTGATAGATTTATATCTCCACAAAAGCTTACGTTGATAAACTTATATTTCGCGGACTTACTCATGTCTCAGACTTATGTCTTGATAGATTCATATCTCCATACAAATTTATTTCTCACTAAGTTTATATCTCCGCAGAGAATTATATTTCTATAATGATGTATTCTCGGCAAACTCATCATATCTAGGTGGATAAATCTCGACTAACGTGCTAATCGTAGTCGATGTGGCAGTCAATAAAGTCAATATATCAACACAAGGCATTGCGTGCCAAGGGCACCTTGCAACAAGTAGACATTTCCCTTGTCTACGTAGGAAGATACTTTCGTCACATTAATAGATCTCTGTTTCCTATCAATCACGCGAACAACATTAATTAAACCCCATACATATGTCACATTTATTATGGTAATGACATCTATAATTCTTGAATATGATAGACCGTCACCTTAGAGAGTTCACACCTCATGTACAATTTTATAGAAATGGACGTGCCCTATATAAAGATAACAAGAAGAGATCCATAGAGATTCGGACTTTCTACACCACTTCTTTTCTTGTATTCCTCGTATTTTTTTTTCATGATCGAAATTTCTTTCGACGTCCTTAATTGTATTTTCTTCTTAGATTTTTCTCTCGATGAGCCATCTATTTAGTCAAACCAAATAAATAGACCATCCGATTCAAAAGAAGTCGAATCATCCTCGCCATCCGTATCTCAGTGTGTCACCCGCAGCAACAACAACCATCAATAATTTTAAGGATTAAAAATCTCTACCTTTACCCACATACAATTATTCGAGGGCGCTTAATCAGCTTGGATAAGTTAAAAGATAATTAATGAATTGTTGGGTCGTAATCTGCTGTGCTAGCTGCTTACGGGGCAACGTGGACAAAGAGTCATGATCATCGCCAGAGAATAGAGATGAGACGAGATGAAACACTATGGAAAAATAATATGCTTTCAGAGATTTGCCAAGTGCTGTTGTTTATTGCCTCCGCTCTAATAGATATTCTCAATATAATATAATATATAATATACAATTCAAAAGTGTTTTCTCTACCTGTTTTGATCTTTAGACGAAGCCTACTCAATTGACCTCGAATTAAGTCCCAACCACTCGAATTTTAAAAATGAAAAGGTGGAAAAAGTATAAGAACCTCGTAATTATGAAAGCACTGGGAAAACATAAACTAATCCAACTGTCGCATTTGTTTAATACGGACGATCAATTAATTAATTAGCAGCGATAAGACGTGGAAAATTAAACGATCGCATTGCTTTGGATTCTTTCAATTCCAGCTTCGCCTTAGCTGAGTATTTTAATGTATATGCATAAATCGCTAGGGACCAAATCTAGTTCTTAATTTAATCCGGATTTGGTCTTGTCTCATGCAAACTGAGCTGTGCTTGGTGTGCCAAATGGCTGTCAAAGCCTGAGGAGACCTATTAATTTAATGATAGCCTGATTAATTGTTTGGGAATTTTTATTTTCCTTTTAAAAAATATCTCAGATGGCAACTCGGATGCACTATCTCTTTCTCCCTTTTAGTTATAAGGAATATTATGATTTAAGTGCATTAATATACATCTTTTGTGTCTCATGCAAGTTATCCTTTTTGAATATATATATATTCTTTTATTTTAGTTCTAAATTTAAATAAACAAATAATTTTTTTTAAATTTAAATCGAACCAAAATCGAATAACAAAAATAAAGACTTAATGAGTTTTATATAAAAACCATGGATGGATGATCCTAAAAAAATTAATTTAAAAAAAAACAATATTGTGATAATCTCTTAAAATTATTCATATTTTATTTTTAAAACTTTAATACGAATTTTAAAAATATCAAAGAAGGTTAATAAAAAATTAAAAATATTTTTTATTTTGTTTTCATTATTTACTATATAATTACAAAAATAAGGACATGAAATTAACAAAAAAAAAGGAAAAAATAATAAAAGCTTAATTATTTTATCCAACGTTTTAATATAATAATAATAATTAAATTCCTTAAAAATCTAAAATTTATGTCGAATTTTTAAATTTTTATTAAAACTCCAAAATTAAAAATAAAAATACGAATAAATTTAAAAAGATCATCTTAAATTTAATGATGTATTTAAAAAATAAAATAATTAAGCCTTTTAGGGCTGTCAATGTTTTTTTTTAAATCATTAGTGAAATAATTAAGTTTTTTTTTTTTTACGATTCAATTTGATTTTTGGTTCGGTTTAAATATAAGAATTATTTTTTACTTAAATTTAACGCTGAAAATATTCTAAAAAATCAAGTGCATTTTTTAAAATAAAAAATAAAAACTATAATCAATGATATGCCTTTTTAATTAAAAATACAGATAACTGAATGCTTCCATTAGAAAGATGCCCATTAGCATACGTTACAAATGCTTTATGCTCTAATGCCGATAGTTATGTCATTAGATTCGCATCTGTGTTTGCTTTAGGATGAAACCACATTAATTAAGATACGCTCAGATTCACATTAATAATTAATTCAAAAGGAGAACCGTTCGATTAAATCGAGCCCATGTGGCACCGGCACTGTGACCGATCAATAATTCATCCCGCACTACCCCCTTCGCCCGGCAGGCCGGCCTGCCTGCCTGCCTGCCTGCCTGCCACCATTAAATAATTTTTATTACTGTTTAATCGTTTCTTTTACACCTCCAAAGCCTTCAATAATTACACTCATTCTACATCATATTTGTCTAAAGCAATTTAATCAGAAAATTACCATATCTATGTATGGGCAAATTGACTGATATCAAGGAAAACATATAAAAAGCGATGGGATTTCAACAAAAGACCTGCAATCTCAATCTCTTGTGTTGGCTCTTTATTTATTTAATTTATATTTCAAATGGGATGTCGTCCGGAATTCGAATTACTCAAGAGCCGTACCAAATCTTCTCTTTTTGTTGCCTTGTAATTATTTTATTGGGGAAAAAAAAAGTTAGATAAATCCAACGGAGTTCGTCAGCTCACGTGAACCTCATGAAGTATTTATTTATTTATTTTATATGTTAAAATTTAGGCCGAAATTATTTTGAAAATTTTTTTATCTACGCAATTAACCGGACACATCGAGGTACGTCTTGGGCACTCGACGTGGTCCCGTGGATAAGGACGGGAGCGGGGAAACCGGCCGGCAGCTGCCTAAACCGCTTCGGACAGCAAACAGGATTTCCGAAGCGAAGGCGGATGGCGTCTGCACGTGTTGCCCACCTACCTTACTTAATTTCGCCGCGCTGTCGGAGTCGGTGCACGTGATCCGCTTCCCCTTCCCCCTTTCCCATGTGAAGGGGCCAGGGAGCGGTACCGTATGCGCGAGTTGGGCCACGTTCGGGTCCAACCGTCACGCACGCTGGGAGCGCGAACCGCGGACACGGTGGGTGGCGATGGAACCATGTGGCGCCCCCCGCACCGGATCCCATGTCCTGCCCATTGATTGCCGCATAGAACCACCGCAGGAACCGCTCCCCTCGGGAAATTTAAAATATAATTAAATTTAGAAAATGAGACGTTTCTAAAACCAGTCGAGATGGGTCTGCGAGACGAGAGCCGAGCCGAGCCGATAGCGACGGGGAGCTCTCCTCGCGGACGCCAACTCCGGACTTGAAATCCAGCTCATGGAGTAGACGTGGCCCCCATGACTTTATTCCTTTTTTCGTAAAAAAAGCAAGGGATAAAAGAAAAGAAAGGCAACGCCGCGCCCGTGATGGGTGGATGACCCTAGAAATCCTCTCTCTATGGCTCTAAGCTTTACTTTTTCCATCCACCCCCTACTATTTCCAGATATTACGAAAGAAAATAAAAATCCGCCCATCTTCCTGCCTCTATAAAGAGCCTTCTCCACTTCCACCGTGTACAAAACCACTTCCGCGCGTGGTTCTTCTTCTTCTTCTTCTTCTTCTTCCTACTTCAATCTCCTTTCCCGTTGGCATTTTTTTTCTACTGTAACGGCTATTGGAGGTTTCTTGGTTCCATGGAGGGTTCCGGCGATCTGAAGAGGCACCGCGAGGAGGAGCACATCCCTGAGATCTCTTCGCCTGAGGCTAAGCGCTTCCGCGATGACCTCTTATTCGAAGACATTCTGGACGAAGATGACGCCGGGGCCGGCGATCAGGACCTGGCGTCCGTGATGAAGAGTCTGGAGGACGAAATCGGACTGCCGTCGCCTCCGCCGACGCAGACGGAGGCGGACATGGTAGCAGGCCAGCCGGATCTGGGTTACCTCTTCGAGGCGTCCGACGATGAGCTCGGCCTCCCCCCTGCCCCTCCGTTGGCGCCGAACTCAGACGAGGTGCCCGTTGTGTCGGCGACTGTGGTTCAGGAGGGCGAGGCGGAAGGTAACGGATTCGACCTTATTTGGGCCTTGGATGACGAAATCAACGGATACTATGGAATGGAGGAGTTCGGTGTGCGGCCGGAGAGACCGGTGATGGGGGCGGAGGACGGCGTGGTTTTTGACGTCGGTCTGTTTGATTTCTCGGATATGTCCTGGCGGTCGGAGACGCTGCCGGCGATCTGAGATGTAACTGGACGGAAAGTTTCGGGAACAAGCTTCCTTTTTTTTTTTTTTTCTAGGCTGTAAAGATAGGGAACAGAAGATGAGAGTAATGAACAGGAATTGGAATTTCCCTTCCAATGTCTCCGCAACTGTGTCTCTTGCTCTTGCAGACCGCATTCTAATTTCTCGACCAAGGCGATGCGCATAAAAAAAACAAAAAAAATTGTTAATTTATTGATGACATTAGGCTTTTAAAAATGGCTCCACTTTATAATATTTATATTCTCTATTTATAATTTGTCCTTGAAAACTTACAATATTTTATAATTTTCGGTCAAAATATACGGTATGCTATATGACATACTGTCTACGCTAATGTTCTGTCTACCTGCAATATTAACAGAGGGAAAAGGCAGAGGGCTAGGAGAGTACCTTGGCCAATAGTGTAGGCAAAGGTGCTCAGCGACCTCTCCGCAGAGTTTCTGAACCAAAATGGTATCCGTCCAGCTCGCCTTCGAACATTTTTGCGACTAAATTTTTTCTGTTAACCTAAAATTGAAGGATGTGCATGCACTCGGAGGAAAAAGGAAGGCGAAAAAAGCTTGATTCGGTCCTTCCCTCTTGTTTATGCGGTGTCAGTAGGTCTCGGTGTGAGCACGTGGGATGCAGGGCGAGGGCAGAAAGCCAGAAAGGCGTGCCCCTTCCTCCTTTGCCCTCCATTCCGCGACACATTGACAAATTAAAGTTCTATTTTGAATTTATCAATCTTATTTATGGATATAATTTTGTCGTGATTTATTAAGATCGAGATAAATTGTTCGGTTTCAATTTTTTACGCAATAATACATGAAATTCTTGTCGACGCAGCCATCGATATCAGAGGCAGTCAGATCCAACAATAAACTTCATGTGCTTCAGTACGAAAGAGTCTCAAAACTATTTAACTCGACGCCAATTTCTAATTTATTCGATCGCATAATCAAGAAGAGAAACGTAGCAGTCCAGAATCCGATAGGAGCCTTTCTTTGCAGCCCGGCCCAACACAAGTCGGTGCGGGACCCACAGCTAAGTCCCGGCCTGGTTTCGGCGCGGGAAGTGCTGGGGGAAGACGAGCCGCGAGTCGTCGTCCCGTTCCTCCGCATATTTTACGTGTTTTCCCCTCCTTCCCACATTTGCCTCTCGCCGGCAGCGACGAACCCTCCTTCTCGCGATTTGCGAATTGATTTAAAATTCCGAGGCGGCAACTACCGCGACGACGACCCCATCGATGGTGCCCACTTAATTATGCGGTTAAGTGTTTTAGGTATGACCGTGAGCAACGCGACCCATCGGTCGCGATGCGTGAGCAGACCACCGCCGTCCCTTTTCTTCCGTCGCCTCGGGCTGTTGGTCCTCTGGACGACGAGACGACCATGACGACGACGACGACGACCCAGCAGTGTCATGAATGATGCCGTTCGCGGCAGCTTGGGTTTCTAGAATTTAAAACTCGGTCGCATTTTGGGCCGAAAGGCCCAATTTAAAAAAAGCACGGAGGGATGGTTTGGTCAAGGCTCACGTGATCTATCTCATTGTATCGGTTGACATGGTACTATCGCGCGGAGATAAAACTCACCCGCCCCCGATTGCCTGCCTGCACGTGCGAATTCAATAAGGGAGTTGTTGTGCATGTAAAAATGATAAATAAATAAATTTTACGCGCTCACGTGGCAAGTAGCGCGGTCGTTCGCGTTGGTGAGGAGATTGGTTGACCGAAATTAGATTTGGCGGTGGGGGGTGAGGATTGTGGTGCTGCTGCTGCTCACGTGATATCTCGTGGGTGAGAACGTGGTTGGACGTTTTGGTAGATCTGCTGACGTGTGTATTTGAACGGTAGATCTGCACGTCCTTTTTATTCCGACGTGCGAAGCATCCATTTGATTGTTTGTGCAAGACCATTGTAGAATACCTTAGGCTGCATTTGGTATCAGCATTTTTTATTTTTATTTCTTTAGAAAATAAAAAAATATAGAAAACTTATTTGGTTAGACATTTTTCATTTCTGTATTTCTGAAAAATGAAATTTATATTTGAGTGGAAAATAAAAAACGATGAAAAAATATTTTTTGTTTTCCAAAAAAGAGAAAATACAGGGAAATATAAAATAAAAAAGGGTAAACCAAACACTCACTCTCTTAACGTTTTAGATCTCTTGGAGGATTTTTTTTTTTTAAGTTTAGATCTCTTGGAGGAAAAAATAAAATAAAAAATTTGTCCATAATTTGAAATTTAAACTCTTTGATATTGATTCCATTTGAGATCGCATCCATGGGGGAGCACTTTCAATCAGTCAAGTACAGATCATATCATTCTTCAATGAGATTTGTAATCCGTACGAAAGTTTGATGCTCCGTATACTCATGAGGTAAGGCGTTGTGGAGGTCGGAATATTTGGAGGGCGCTCAGTCGTCAGTCGTCTGAAAGAACTTAAACTGATTAGAAGGAAGGCTGAGATACCTCTCGACATGACTTCTCCGACGCTCAAGTTAAAGATGAATAGAAAGTGTAGAAGTAGAGAGCTAAAAAGATATAAGATTCAAGATTCCTCTATTTTTATACCGGGAGAAAAGGAGTGCATCTTTTTTGTGGAGGGATAATAAAGGATGCACCTTTAGGGTGCGTTTGGTTGGGAGTTTTTGAATAATTATGAATAATTATTTGATTTAGGTTATGAATAATTATCTGATAATTGTTTATTACTTGGTTATGAATAAATTTTTTTAGAGGGAATAAAAAAACCTTGAAAACTAAGGGGGCGTTTGGTAAGCATTTTCTTCTCTGTTTTCTATTTTCATTTTCTACGAAAACGAGAAAAAAACGCGTTTTCCATCTCCATTTTCCAGAAAATAAAGGAGCGTTTTTTGGAAAATTGAAAAACGAGAAATAATCGTTTTCTGTTTCCATTTTCGTTTTCCAAAAAATAAAAGAGTGTTTTCTGGAAAATTGGAAAACAAAAAAAACCTCGTTTTCTGTTTTCTGGAAAAAGAGAATGAAAACAGAAAATAGAAAATTCTCTACGAACCAAACGTCTCTAAGGTTTTTGTTAATTCCCGGAATTAAAGATTTTTTTTCCCAATATTACCCTTAACAATATATTAAATGTCAATTTTGCAAAACTCAATTGATTTGTCGCTCGTCGCCGGTCGTCATCGCTCGTCGCCCGTCGTCGCCCATCATCGGTCCTCGCCAGTCACCGACCGTCGTCGCCGCGACCGTCATCTCTGCCCGTCGTCGTCGTCGCCGCCGCGACCGTCATCGCCGTCGCCAACCACCATCGCCGCAGCCACCGCCCGTCGTCGTCGTTGTCGCCGTCGTTGTCGTCATCGTCGCCCCTGCCACAACCCGTCGCCAGCTGCCGCCACTGCCCGTCGCCGCCCACCGCCGTCGCCACCCATTACCCTTCGCTACCGCCCTCGCCGACCTGCCGTTGTCGCCCGGTCAGTCGCCGTCGTCGTCGATCGATCGCCCATCGTTGTCACCGTCGGTCGATTGATCGTCGTTGTCGTCGTCGATCGATCGACCATCGTCGTAAATCAGCCGATCGGCCGTGTCATCGCCGTCGATCGGTGCACCGCCATGCCGCCATTGCCGCCACAATCATCGCCGCTCATCGCTGCCGCCACCCACCATCGCGACGCCGCTCGCTGTCGTTCGCCGCCGTCCTTCGCCGTCGTCGTCGCCGCTTGCCAGTTGCCGTCGCCCGCTCCATCTGCCGCGCCGCCGCTGCCGCCACCCGTTTCCCTTCGCTATCGCCCTCGTTGACCGGCCATCGTCGCCGCTGCTGCCAGTCGTCGCCCGGTCAATCGTCGTCGTCGCCGATCGGTCGCCCATCGTTGTCGCCGTCGGTCGATCAATCGTCGTTGTCGCTTAATATTTTCGTCGTCGTTGTCGAATTGATTGAGCAAAAGACAAAGGATAATTTAGTAAAATGTTAAACTAAGTTATATATTAAAACTTCCAAGCAGACAAGATTTTTATCAAATGTTATATTTTATTCCCTGATAATCACATAGCCAAGATTATATATGATTACTTGAACCAAACATACCCTTATGGTTGTCGAGTCCTTTTGTCTGTTTGTCAATTGTGTTGAGCATTGGGGTCGAGTTGACCTTATTGTTGAATTGAGCTCATGTTCTTTTCCGTTGGGCTTGGGTCGACTCAAGCTTTATTTGATTGGATTCTACTTCGATTTTGACCATTGACTTGACCTGACCACTTGTGAGAAAGACATTCATTCATAAGCATCCCCCAGAGTTGATCCATGTGATTTTGAGGCTCCGACGAAATCTTGATAAATGGGTATGATTCAAGGTTAAATTTAACACATAAAAATTTTTGGACTCAGAGTCTTGACGACAATAACAATTTTTTGATCTGGCCCCAATTGCTCTGGTCGAGGGGTAACCTTGATTATTCCCTCCTAGTATGGTCAAAGGAAGTGTGAGTATGGTTAACTGGACTTTGTATGGAGTCCTTATTTTGTAACCGAGATCATGTGCAAGAGTGAAGCAAGGAGGAAAATATCTAATGGATGTCTTGGTCTAAGACCGAGGTACTATATCCGAAGAATATTGAAGGATGTCTTATTCCGAGATTAAGAGAATAAACACTGAGCTGCTAATGGAGACTTTAGTTCGAGACTAGAAGATAGAGAAAAAGTATAGAAGTAGAGAACGAAAAAGATAGAAGAATCGAGATCCCTCTTACCTTTATATATAGAGAGAAAGGATATATTTCGTTTATTAAGAGATACCAAAAGACACACCTTTATAGAGGAAGGTCAAAGGATGCTTTTTATGGAGGAATGCCAAAAGACGCACATTTATAGTTGCTGAGTTTTTTCATCTGCTTGTCAACTATGCTGAACTTTGATAGTCGGATTGACCTTATGGTTGAATTGAGCTTAGTCTCTTTTCTATCGGGCTCGAATTGATTCAGATTTTATTCGATTGGATTTCACTTCAATTTGACTATTAATTTAACTTTGCCACATGGAAGATATTCACTATATCATATATGTTCTTTTTAACTTGGAATATGAACTCTTGGCAAAAGGTTGGAACCGTCAATCTAGCGGACCCCACCGATCGACCCCTCGGTCATTGTGAGGGAGGTAAATCGTATGGTGAGCCTTTGACCCATTAACTCGGTGGTAAATACAAGGAAGGATATTTCATCCCAGAGGGGGTTTTAGATCCTTCGTCTGGTTTCGAACTTGGACATCTTGACAAGCATCACCTTATGTTTATCATCGAATCAGCCCCTGAGATATTTCATCCTAGAGGGAGACTTGGAATATGAACTCTTGATATAATTGAAGGCATCTTATGCCCACGAAAAATACACAATATGCAGTGTTATATGAAGGCATTTGAATTGCCATATTATATTGATAATGTTAATGAACTTTGTGTGCTAGATACTGACGATATAGCGAACAGTACGAACACATTTATTTTAAATAAAATAAATGTTGTCAGTCGCCTTTTAATACCTTTTACTCAATCATAAGTGAGCTAAGTAATGGTTATCCATTTAGATTTACTATTTTGGTGGCTAGAGTATAGTTTCACAAAATCATGAATAACAGCAACAACAAAAAAACAAGTTCTTATACTTCTCATAATGGATAATTCAATAAATTATTTTGACACGACCTTTGATCCATACCCGAAAGAATCCACTTTGGTGCCATTTACATGTAAAGAGATGCCTTTAAAATCGTTGAATTGCACTAATAAATGTTTAGATTTAAATGGATAAAAAAAAATTGATATGTGAACTTGGGAGAAAGGCTATCTATCTATTTAAAAAAAAAACGCACTCATGAGCATCGATGAATTAAAAAAAATTAAAAGATCAAATACATTTGACATGCATGATTTTATATGCATGCTATTTTAGTTTATTATAGATTAATACTAAAACGTGGTCTAATTGCCATCGCCGTATATTGATGAGTACAATCACACTCGAAAGGTTATTAAAGATGTCTGTAACAACCTTTGAACAGTCAACGACAGGATCATTTATATGCCCCCTAAACTTTGAAGTTCCAAAATCTTTGTTGGATCTGGATCTGATCGACGGATCAAAGATGGGATAGGCATTCACAATCCTCTTTCATTATAATATCCTCCATCTCATTAAAGAATACAAGGTCCACTGTCACATATTTATTATAACAATATATCTCTTTCACCCACGACCCTTTTAACATTAACACTCATTATTTATGGGTCCCACCGTCCATTCAATTATCTTAAAATTATATCATATTAAATAAATATATTTTAAAAATGTTTTAAAATATTAAAATATTTGCAATAGTTAATTTCCGACGGCTAATTGCAACAGCTAATTTCCAACGACTATTTTACAAAATTATAATAATTGAAAATTACATTAATCGAAATGAGAAATACAATAATTAAAAATTACAATCACTCGAAAATACAATAATACTAGAAAATGAACGTTGAGTAAACAATTTAGATATTCCATCTCGACCTATTATTCTGGCATAGATATTCATGTATGATAAGTTGCTCCTCTGTTATTTGCGAGGTGTCTTTGTTCAATATTTTATACTCCTTCAACTTCAAGTGACGATTCTTAGCTTCAGATTTGGACAAAGCAGCTTTTGTTTTAATCTCCTTTACTTCGAGTTGTTTTTGCTTCAGATCGACTTCGGACTTCTTCACGCTTGTATACTCGGTGAACTTTACGAAAATATTATTGTATTTTATTGACAGATCTTCCATGGTCGATTTTACTTTGTCTTTTCCCTTTCTTTTTGCTGCCTTCTGTTCCATTGGACGAATATCTTCATCATCTAGGTTTATACTCACATTTTGGTTGGAGGAGGTGTTGCTTGCTCCTGACTCTGAGGTCCTCATCTTTCTTGTGGTCACAAAGTGATCAGTGGACTGTGGAGTAAACATTGGGCGATCTTTGACAATTCTCCATACATGCTCAAGATTAAATGCAATGCCATTATTTTCGGATCGATATTTTTCGTACGCAAACCTCAATATATCTTCGTCACTATGACCGCTTCAATATGAACTGTAAATACTATTGTAATTTGCGTTGAATCGATATACCTTTTTTTGGATTGTATTGTTTCAATGCGACCGTATAATATTTGCACTTCTGGTGTTTGAATCTGAGGGACGATTCTCATTATAGTAGCTTGCAACACATCCCCAAAAAGCATATGCCTTTTGATCATTGTCGATTATTGGATCATCGTTGATAGTGACAAAACTTCTCGCTAAGACTTCGTCTTCAACCTTTGTCCAACTTGAACGCTTTCTTGTACCCTCAGCATTTGAAATCGTTTTTTCAAAATTGACCACCTCAATTGGAGATTCACGGGCGGAAAGTTGAGTCTCTGGGACAAAAGTCGGAGTTACAGGTTCATTCGACACAGGAGGAGTGAAAGACATATCAGTTGTGTGCAAGGTACCATATCCATGAACAACCGACGACGTAAAATACGGATGACTCATGTTTTGCCAAATATTCAGCTGGAAGCAGTTGATATGGACCTCGAGGGGCATAATTCAAATGATTCATAGAATTTACCAAACTTTGGAAATTTTGAAGATTTTGTGGAGGAAACGGTATATTTGGAAATGGATGTGGGTATTGATAATTTGGTGGAATTTATGGATTTTGAGAAGATGAATATTCTTGTGGGTTGCTGGTAGAATTCAAGAAATTTATAAAAAATGCTCTATTATTTTCATCCATTTCGGATAGAAAATAAGATTGCAGGAACCTAATAAAATAAATGAGGAGGATATTTAGAGAGTAAAATTGGAGAGTATAGTGAGTTAGAATGAAAACATATGTGCATTTTGATGGATATATATAGATGAAATTTCGAACTAGCCGTTACAAAATAATCGTTAAAAAATTAATCAATTTATTTTGAACTAGCCGTTCAAATAGCTGTTAATTATTTTTTTTATAATTAAAAAAAATATATGAGGTGGGCCAGCCAGAGCTGCCCACCACAGTCCCACTTGAACACATTCAATTCCTTGAACGCGTTCAAGTGGAGGGGTATTATAACACCCCTCCACAATGTATTGAACGCAAGGGAGTGTTATGACAACCCCTCATTAACATCCCATTGCAGATGCCCTAATAAAATGATTATATTAGTTTTTAATATTTTTCATTATTAGTTCTTCGATGTTTATGATGAAGATGAAAAAAAAAAATTTAGAGAATATATTCTTTGATTTGATGATAACAAATAACGGAATACTTTTGCGTACGAATGAAAATTCTATATCTCATAATGAAATTTGATTTTTATGCATCTATAATAATATTTATATTATTCTACCGATCTAAGAGAATAAAAAAAATAACTCTTATCACAATTTCAGAGACATGAATGCTATATGTAAATATAGATTATTTTACACTTATCTTATTTCAATACTATTCTCATCGTTTCTTTGTCTTTGACATCTATTTTTTTTTTTCAGTTAAAACTATACTTCAATAATTTTTTTTGACAATCATATTTACTATATCAACCATATCATTTATGGATCATATTTAAGTCGTCCTTATAAAAAGATCTATAGAATTGTACCAATGAATGAGGATGTCAATACTTAATGATCTTAAATTTTTTAGAATATCTATTATCTTATCGTTCTTAATTGAGTAATATATTTTTTATAATTTATTTTCTTTGCGTTACTATAAATTGAATGGGATCGTCGTTTGTGCTTGTATTAAACACGTGTGTTCGTATGAATTACTTAAAAATAATAACAAAATTCCTTTTAATTCCTGGGCGACTTGAGTCAAACAGTGCTTATTTTCTTTGCGCGTGGAATTTGGAAAGCAGAGGCCTTATCTCAACCGTCCAATCCCGGGACCGACGTCCAGATTTAGGAAAAGAGGCACGCGGGCCCGGGCGAGAAAACTGAGCCGTCGGTTCCTCATCTTCTTCCGTTTCCGCTTGCTATTAATGGCCATTGCGCCGCCTTCCTCCTTCCCTTTCCGCTTCGCTTCGGGGTTTTAGCGGCGACCAGATCGAGAAAGCGAAGAGAGGTAGAAGGCGAGGCCGGCGAGGAGGGCGAACGCCGACGAGTTACGGTACAGTTTTTGGATTTACCCATTTATGTCGTCTGGCGCCCTCGATCTATTCTTGCTCGGTGCCGGAAATTTTGCAGCTCTGAGTGAGCAGAGCTTCTCTGTCTCCTGCATCGTCGGCGGTCTTTCGTACTTTCTCTTCGTCGTTCCCTCCATCTCTTCCATTCATTGCATTCCACTGAGGTGGGAAGAGTCGGAGAAGACGGGCTCGATGCAATACACTAGGTTTGGCTCTATCATGCTTTGTTGTGCAGTTGGTTGTTCTCTTTGTTTTAAATAGCTGGTCGGGAAGGCTTAAGATCTTCACTTTTTCGGTTTCCATGGCTGCAGGCTTGGTTTTGATGTGAAACACTTCGGATTTCAGCATATAAATCTGTGTTTTGTGCTGTTCATCTTCTTAAGAGAAGCCCTCACTTGACACAGTGATCCGAAGAACTCTCACCCTTTTGCTTGTATTTTCCTTTTGTTCTTCTTTCGACTTTTTTTGTTCTTGATTCGGTTTTGAGGTTGAGCGAAAAAAGGAGAATGACTGCACTGCAGCACCTGCTCGGGAAGCAACACGATAAGATGGGTAAAAGGAGGACAAAGAGGCAGCAGCGACTTCTCAGATCCGATTCCAATTCCCTGTTCGAATCCAAACGCTTGGCGAGAAGAATCCGTGTCGTCTTTGATGACCCCGACGCTACTGAATCGAGCGGGGACGAGGACATGATCTATTCCGGTCACAAGAGGAGGGCGATTCACGAGTTCCCCGCGCCTCCGGCTCTTCCTGCCGTCTTCTTCCGCGCCTCGTCGCAGGAAAGCAGTGGGAGGAACCGTAGAATCTCTAAACCCCTGCGCAGGCCGAAGCTCAAACCACTTGGTTCATTGACTCCGTCATCCACTGCTTCCGCCACCAGATTTAAGGGGGTCAGGCAGCGGCCGTGGGGGAAATGGGCGGCGGAGATCCGTGATCCAATTCGCGGTGCGCGTCTCTGGCTCGGCACTTACGACACTCCAGAGGCCGCCGCCGCCGCTTACGCCGCCGCTGCTCTCCGCCTCCAAGCCGAGAAGAAGAATCTAGCCCGCATTGCTTCCTCCGACTCCATCTCATCCTCTTCCTCGACGCCCACCGTCGCCATAGGAACCCAGGCTCCACCTTCTCCCTCATCTGTGCTCGACTGCCGGAGCACCCCAGCGAAGGCCTCCGCTGTGGAAGTGCAGTCAATCGCGGAGCTCTTCGTGGAGCAGAGCTTGTCTCCGGTAGAGACAGGGTTAGCATTCGAACCAGACTTCTTTCTCATGGATCAGATCGAGCAGGAAGAGCTTCTCCCGAACGAGTTCCTCGGTTTTGCAGACATTCCCATCGACGAAGAGATTGACGGCGCCGACTTTCCCGACATTGAGATCCTCAATCAATGGATGGATTTCGACTTCTAACGATCGAAGTTGAAAATTTTGCAGCTACCAGCGCCATCTAAAATCCTATTAATTACTACTATATAAACATAACTTTTGCTACCTATAGATTTACTACCACTATTATTGTCATCATTTAAGAATTTGGCTCAAGGAAGGAGAGGGAAAATTGTGCTCATTAGTTCACTTTTGCATTGTGTGAGGGACTTTTTTGGATTTTTCTAAGATATATATAACAGCTGCTCCAAGAAGTTCGTTGCTCTTACTGTTTTTTGGTATGATATTTAGGCAATCGCAATATATACAATGGCTTCATTTTGTCAAAGCTGTGTGCCCAAATTTTGATGCTTCTTTCTTCACGGGATGCTTACTGACTGCGATCCGTTAAACTTCGCGAGTCCAAAGTGACGCGTAGAATAATGCCTTTGTAAAAAAAAGGTGAGCTTTAGGAATCATCTTCTGCTGCACGGCATTAATTACATATTGGACTATAACACTATTTGATTGTGATTTATCTGGTCGAATACTGGAGATGCTTGTCCGTTTGGCGGAGTTAACGTTGGCCTCGAGATGCAGGAAGTCCTATTATTTTATTTTATTGCAGGGGAAAAAAAAAAAAAGAAAGGCAAATGGCGGTGTGGAAACTCTTGTTCATCAGCAGAGGTGCGAACGAGGAAGACTTCGAGCAGTTGGCCACCACAGTTCGGTCGTAGTGAGATTTGTTTTATATTTTTTATTCGTTGGAGTGCCGAGGAGATAAACTCCATTCGTGAGATCGATTCGAGCCACTGAAAAGGAGAGGCGAGGTGATGACTTCGCTCGAGTGATATACAGAAGAAAATTGAGCCTTGTCGTCACTTTAATTACTGTTGGATAATATGCCAGGGACATCAAAACCACAAGTGTTAACTTGAGGCCATGGTTAGGAGGAGGCAAGGAAAAAACAGCAAAGGGTAAGCCAGAAGCGAAGATGTTTGTTTGACAATTGGTAGCTAATGAGTTGGCATGACTTGGTGCTGCTGCTGTGGACAACGTTAGTTGTTAAAAGGTGTGGAATTATATTGCCCATGATGATCTTCTGCATGCATGTGCACATCTCCATCAGTTAAATGTCGCTTTGTATCAGGGAATTTGTACAGGTCGAATAGGGCCACACATACATGGACTGGACTGGATAAGCTGACTCATCCTCCAGATAACCATAATCTATTGCCACTTGGATCTATTTGATGCAGCTGAAAGCCCATAGTCTCTTGTCTCATACTTCATGCATGAATTCATCTCGTCCCCACGGAAATGATGCATTGATTAGGACATGACGATATTTACAAAATGAGCACGGATCAAATTCGGAGGAGGATCTAAAATTTTTCTCTGGATTCAAATGACTCTTTTCTGTTCTGACTAATTGCATCAAGGGCAAAGACCCCCATGATTTATCACTCTCATAATGGCCATGAGACAGATCAACTATTAGATTGACGATTCCAATTTTTTTACGAAATACCTGGATTCACCTCGACACTATTTATAGTGATCAATTTTTTTTTCAACTGGAGAATGCGTAGAAAACAATTAGAAGGCAGAAACATAGCTGTATTAAATATTTTTCTAACATTTCCATCCAATAACGTTGAGGGTGCATTTATTTAAATTATCGTATATAATTTTGATTATGTGATTATCACATAATTATATAATTAAAATTATAAAAAATGGAATATAATTTATATTGTTTAATAAAAAAATTTATTTAAAGATTTTAATGTATAATTTATTTAATATTATATTATATTATATTGTTTCAACTCTAAGGATTACGACAATTGCACTAGTAATCTATGGCAGTGGCAACAACGATCACCGAAGATGGCGACAACAATCGTTGGCGGTAACGATCGACGATTGATGACGGTGGCTAGTGATCAACGACGATGGTGGCCAATAATCACGGACGATCGATTAAGATTTTAATTATATTCAAATTAAATTGAAATTTGATAAAATCGTAAGGGTATTTTAGTTCGAACGGACAAAATTTAGAGGATACTTTTGGTGGGAAAAAAATATTTGTTAACTTCATAATCAAGAAAAACTCTATTCTCCTAAGATAATATGATTTGGAGTCCTATTATCTAGGAATCATTAATTTCTTAATCCAAATAAAATTAGTGTGGATAATTTTAGCTGAATAATCAAATTTTGAACTAAATAAGTACTGTAATTCTTGTTACCTTTATGTTACATGGTAAATCAATTCATTAACAAGTGGATATATTACAAAACCTAAAAGCTGGGTTAGGGAATTTAGATGCTATATATGGAATACGAAGCCGAGTGTATGCTACATGAAAACATTCGAAGAGTTTAGATTTGTTTTACAAAAAGTATATCCCACAGAATCTAAACGCAGTGGACATGATCCCACCACACATCCGTATGCACATATTAAAAGGGAGACGTAGTGTGGATTGTACCTTTTTTTTTTTTAATAAAAAATTAAAAAGGACAAAAGTATGAATTCAAACCCTGGCATATAAAGAGCCTCTTTTGCTTCATCTTCGAAAAAACGTAGGAAATTGCAGCAGATCTTCTCGGGGCAATGATTAACCTGCAAGTTTAATTTTCAATTTCTTGACCAGATCGGAAGTACCCAAGTCCGCTGCTGTAGACTTCCTCTTCTCCTCGCAAACTTTTCTTCCTTCTGTTTGCGCAGGGACCACCGCGCTAGATGCGGATTAACCGGTGCAGTTCCACGCCTTCTACTTCAGAGCGCTGGTCGGTCGGCCTCGTCTCACCTAACCGCAGCCACCTACCATGCGTTGCAACCTGGCACCGACAGAAACTTGCGGCGGATGGACGTCGCGTTCTCGTCGTCAGTAATGGAAACCCATCTCGCCATGGAATCCTTTGACGCACTCGATGGTGCAGCTGTGGGCTGTACTTCGGTCTTGCTGATGCCTGAGCCTCGACACTCGACAGCTGGGGAGCTAGCGCCACAGTTTCTGGTCGAAATTAAGGAATAAGGATCACGTCCCGCAGTAGGCGACGACGCCTCTTTATGAGGTGCGGCGAGCGGTGGTGCGCCGGCATTTCTCCGAGCTGAGAAGGCGTACACGAGTCCTCGCAAGCAATTTCGAAACAAAAATATATAATAATTAGGCATGAATAAAACAGTAGTCGATCTACATAGAGGTTTTATTAAACTAATAATTTTTTTTTTCCAGGGCGTTGAAAATTTCATCGTGATAAAATTTCTAAAGATCAAAACAGTTGAGCGATTAAATTCATCTTAATTATTGATATAAATCAGAATGAGTCAATGCTTTTTTAATGATGTTACGTTAGTAGCAGTGCAATGGGAAAAAAAAAATGTGTCCAATTTATATAATGAAAAGTTATATTTATAGATGTAAATTATCATGTTAATAATTAAAATAAGTTGCATATTTTCATTGTCTGTGATTGTAATAAATAATAACTGTTTATGACCAACGAATATTTATAATATCTTAAATAAAATGAATAGTTGGTAGTCACATTAATCCGAGTGCAGGTTTTTACTTGCATTTTTTTATATAACTAATTATTATTATTATTATACAAATTTAAATCTAAACTTATTTATTACTAAATCATACAATAAGACCAAACAAAGCAACTGTTAAATTATACTTTGCACATATATACATATATATAGGATATTGATAAATAAGTATATATATATATATATATATATATATATCGGTTATTGCTTGTGATATATAATTTCTAGCTTTCTCTAGCGTACCCAAATACTGGCTAGCACTAACATTAATGATCTTTATTTGAAATAAACAAGGAAGCAAAATTATTACAGGATATGCACCTTACAAGATACAAATTAAACACAGCCAGATAAAATAAATCAATCTGAAATTAATTTTCTAGATTTAAAAGTATATTGTTTGCAGCTTCATTCATCTAATACTCCATGGCACGCGAGATCTGAATACAGTGTCATCGACTCATCGGAACAGAAGGAGCGTGGGCTTCGCAGAAGCAGAGTACTCTTCCTCAAGCTGTTGAGTATTACAGACCAATTCATCAGATCCTGGTCTCTTCTGATCACAAGCCATGGAGATGGTCTGGTCGAGGTTGAGGTCCGGCACGCCATAATTACTACGCTGATCGGCTTCCTGATCATACTTCATCGCCACTAAATCGGCCGTGCTGCACTCGGTGTCGTCGCCTTCGTTTGAGCAGTTCAGCCACGTCCGGCGCTGCACCGGCCTCCGCGACGTCGTCAAGCAGTGGCAGTTAGGATCGATGCCCATCCCTCTCAGCTTCTTCCTCAGATGCGAGTTCCAGTAGTTCTTCACCTCGTTGTCCGTCCTCCCCGGCAACCTCCCAGCTATCAACGACCACCTGATCAATATTAAACATGTATTAGGGGATTTCGAATTCAAGATCGACCTTGGCAACCACTCGCAATTAAAATCCTTTAACAATTACCGGTTTCCAAGTAATGCATGGAGCTTGATGATGAGGTCTTCTTCGTCCTCCTGGAAGTTCCCCCGCTTGACGTCGGGCCGAAGGTAGTTGATCCACCGAAGTCTGCAACTCTTGCCGCATCGAAGCAGTCCTGAACGATCATAATCAGTTACAAACTCAGCTCGTATTCATTACTCATGGGAATTGGTCGGTTCGTTTAATTAACAACTCGATAAACCTGCAGCCTTGGGGAGTGAACGCCAGGAGACTTCGCCATGGAGGGCGATGTAGTCGATGAGCTTCTGGTCCTCCTCCTTGGACCAGGCTCCTCTGTTGGTTTCTTGCTTATCGCTACAAGGGTTCCTCATCTCATGAATCTGGCGTAATGAAGATCAAGAGAGATTAATTGCACACATGATCGGATTAGGATAAAGTGGGGAAGTTATTTATATGCCAATGAAAGGATATGGAACGAGAAGGGGTGTTGCAGCTGGAGGCGAGAGGTTGACTGAAGACTGGTGGTTTTGCGAGCGAGGAGGTTTGGCTTGTTAGTTGCAAGTGGGAGAAACGAATGGTGTTCCAAACTTAATATACATGAATGCGTGATGAACTATTGTTTTTGTCTTCTAGTAATATGGGATGCGACGTGGAAGGGAAGAGCATGCATTGCTGACTGATAGATTTCCAGACGTATTGCAAGCAGATGGTCGCCACCAATCACAGCGTGCCTGCGAACGCATGCCACAATCAATACGTTCCGATCCCACCCACTTCCCGTACACTTGGATAAAATACGAGTTACTTTCTTTTTTATTTTCGTCAATACGTCGTGTCGGAGCAATTTAATTATCAGAAAGGAAATTTAATCTTCAAAATCAATTGAAAAAAATTAACTTCCACGAAAGAAATCTCAATATTAAGGTCATATGTACGTGTAGGCATATTTGACCGACCGATTCGATCCGGAATTAATCCGTTAAATTTAGAATTAGAATTGATTCGAATGAATCAGTTCTGGAATTAAATCGGAACTATTTCAATTTCAATTCGATTCAGTTCCAATCAATTTCGGAATCAATTCGGAATCATTTCGGAACTGATTCAAAACTATTTCGGAATCGATTCGGAACCGATTTTGGTTCTAATATAGATTTGATTTCGGTGACTAATTTAAAAATGAAAATTTTTAGCATGCTAATATGTCTACAAGATTATTTTGCGATAGAAAAAAAAATATGATCATCAACACGTTAAATGAACTTGGAATCTTAAATTCCAAAAAAGTAATACATAATCATTTCGGAATCGATCGGAGCAGTTTCGGAACCAGTTCGAATCGATTCCGAACCGATCCGAATTGAATTGGTTCTAAAATTAAAATTTTAGAATTGTTCGGAATCGATTTTGAACTGGTTCAGACTGATTCCAACGTCAACGAATCCAGAATCAATTAGAACCGAATCGAAATCGAAATCTAAAAACTAATAAACATGCCTATGTACACGTAACGTGTCGCTCCAACTCGCTCGGCCTCAGGCACGATTTGGGCCGGGCTTCTTTCTATGGGCTTGATCCAATAGGAAGTAATGATTAGAGAGTGACGATCCGAACTTGGAAGATCCGCTGTTTGCGACTAAACTGCGAGTGCAGAGATGAAAGATTTCGACGAATCCAGCGGCGACATCGCGGTCAAAGCATGTTCCAAAAATAGGAAGCACCGACCTTGACGTTCTGCTCCTCACGTTAACTTTGCATTCGGATGAGTGGAGACGAAAACGCAAATGGACTGGACCCCTTTCTTCGAAGCGCAATTGGTCGCTATTTGATTGTGTCCGACGACGAGTTGCGTGTTCGGCGCAACGTATTTGATCCTTGTCCCACGATCGTCTTCAACAATAGCATCGGATAGGCGTTTCCTTACTCGATCGCTCGTCGGATAGATCACTCGCGACGGAAATGGCGGAGCTGAAGGAGACGTACGCGTGCGTGCCGTCGACGGAGCGCGGTCGGGGGATATTGATCTCCGGGGATCCGCGGACGGACTCGATCGCCTACTGCAACGGGCGGGCGGTGGTCATCCGGCGCCTCGACGCGCCTATGGACGTGTCGATCTATGGGGAGCACGGGTACCCGACTACTGTGGCCCGGTTCTCGCCTAACGGGGAGTGGGTCGCCTCAGCTGACGTCTCCGGCACCATCCGGATCTGGGGGCGATATGGCGACCGCGCGCTGAAGAACGAGTTCCGCGTCTTGTCCGGGCGCATTGACGACCTCCAGTGGTCGCCCGACGGCCTCCGCATCGTTGCATCCGGGGACGGCAAGGGCAAGTCGTTCGTGCGGGCATTCGTGTGAGTTTTTTAGTTTAGTAATGAGATTTATGTTTGAGGATTGAAAATGGGGAAAAAAATATCCATTTTACTGGGAAATCATTCTGGAAAACCGACTGTTTTTGCATATTAAGTTTCTCCGAGTAGTATCATTGGTCGTTGCTAATTATTTGGGATTGTGGATTTTATTCTCGTGTAGGTGGGACTCAGGTAGCACTGTTGGCGAGTTCGATGGACATTCAAGAAGGGTATTGAGTTGTGCATTTAAGCCAACCAGACCATTCCGGATTGTCACATGCGGTGAAGATTTCTTGTTGAACTTTTATGAAGGGCCTCCATTTAAATTCAAACTTTCCCAGAGGTTTGCTTTGGCTATATTATGGACAACGCATAAGTGCATTCGTACTGACTGTTCTTTTGATAGTTTGTATCGTACTCTTAGCGCAAATTTTTTAGTTATTAGTTGTTTTCCGAGACTTTTCCCTTTCAATGCAAAAAAGAGGAGCTCACATAACTTTCATTAGCAAAAGTTAGAATGGTCACCACATTTGAAGACATTCTTGATCAATCTTTTGAAAATAAGCTTACTCTTCATATTCTTGATTGAAGTTTTAGAAAATTATTTTTTCTGTAACCAATTTTTCTAGTAGAATTCCGTTAATTGTTAATGGAAAAATTGTTGAACATGGATGATCTATTTTGAGCTAGTTTGTCTAAAATTCTCAAAATCAATTTTTTTGGTGAATAAGAAATTAATGTCCAAGAATATATACTTGAGAAAACCATCCACACATAACTAGCGACACAAGCTCAAACACGGATGCATAGGAACAAGATGCAAACCCAGGGATACGGCTAAGCTCATTATTACCCTGGGCATGCACAAACATGTGAGAAAATGGATAAATGTAAAACCTCTGAGTATCACCTGGATGTGCACGCATGAAGTATCCTTGCAGGGATTGCGAAACTATCTCAACAGGTGCATACACCACAAGGAGGTCACTCGCGCAATCCGTATGGTAGGTCCAGCCTTGCACCAAGTGCATTGACTACCCAAGGTAAAGGGTGTGACCCATAGTGGAATATGTGTTGTGTATAGCAGCACCTTTGGACCTATTGACAACAACAAATAGCCCCAAAGGGAGGGGGCTGTCTTTCCTCCATTTGTTTGATTCCAGTCCCTTATTTGTGTTTTCGTTCATCCAAAACTCAAGCACTTCCTTATCTTGAATTCTAAATTCTCTCCTCTTCCCTAAGTTAAGAAAATTTTCAAGTATTGAAGGTTCGAAGGATACAAGATTTAGAGTGCTCCTATTTTGAGATATGGTCATGTATCTTTGGGAACAACTTTCATCAACCATAAATATCTGGGCATGCCAATTTTGTCTCAGGGAAAAGAGTGCGACTTATGTCTACCTAAGAAACTCTGAATCCCCATTTGAGTTGTCTTACTGTAGGTTTGCTTCCCAACTGTCGACCATTGCTAAGTTGCTGAAGTGTCAAACTGCTTCAGAGTCATCAAACTATCAATCTGACAGGCATCTACATCACTTCCAACCTGATCAACTCGGACAACAAGATTTCACATCTTTTTGCCAAGTGTTTTCATAGAAAATGTATAATTATTCTTTTCCATTGTACTTCTACATATTCCATTTTATCCAATGTCATCTTTTAGTTCAAAAATTAGTTGTTGTTATGAATTTCATGGAGAGTTTATAATATTATATTCTAAGATATGTGAGAAATGAATGTGCCACGTATTATTTCACAAAGTGCAGTGGCAAACTATAAAGTAAATGAAACTAAAAAAAAAGTTATAAGTACACTGATTATATTTATACAAATATAAATTATTTGAAGAATCTAAAACTATGGTGCAAAAAGGAAAATATGTATGTTTTAAAGTGGTATGATTTTGTTTTTGAAACCTTGATGACTTTATAGGTTACAACTATTTATGACATGTTAAATTTTTGCAACTTGTAGGTTTAGATTTCTATATTATTTCCTTAATGCATTGTTGTAAATTGAGGTAAATGGATCTCAACTGTATCTATGTCTGGCTGTCCAACAAAATCAGATAAGAGGTGGGATAATGAAGAGAGGGAGAGTGTGCCAAAGAAGAGTATGATCATGATTCTTATTCTTTAAGTGAAAACATGATAGATTGTGAGTTTCACAGACGTAAAAGTGTAGATATAAAATGACCAAAAATTTTGTTTTGTCTTGTCATATGCATATACATTCTAGATTTTTGTGGGGCCATTTGGCCCCACCTTGCTTAAGTGAGGCAAGATTAATCCTTCAATAATATCCATTTTTAGTATAAAGTTAGAGTCGGCTACTAATAAGTATTTTCATCTTGTACGAGTCCTTTCCTTGCTACCTTTTCTTTGGGCTACATGGTAGTTCCGTATTATCTTTGGACCCTTTTTCTCTATTTATGCTACAAATAAAACTGATGTACGCTTGTGATGCAATACAACCCCTTTGCTATTTCCTGTTCCTTATAATGGTTTGTTTAAGAATATTTGACTCCTTGAATGTGGCATCTGTTGTTAAGTTTGTTTTTTCCAAATATATTACTAGGTTTTAGTTTCTAAGCATATGCTAACTAGTCCTATATGCATTAACTTGATAGACTGGAGTCTCATGAATTATCATCTTATTTGTTCCTTTGTTCTCTCATGTGATGAAAATTAGATGATTTAAGCACATGCAAATTTATCTAACATGCATAGCATAGCATGCTTGGAAATCTGAAATTTGTGGAATTTCAAATGCAACTGTATGCATTATTAGTGTCTACTTTCTTTATTTGCAGGGAACATTCAAACTTTGTTAATTGTGTGCGTTTTTCTCCTGATGGAAGTAAGTTCATTAGTGTGAGTTCTGACAAGAAAGGTATAATTTATGATGGAAAAACAGGAGAAAAGATTGGAGAATTGTCTGCAGAAGATGGACACAAGGGTAGCATATATGCTGTAAGCTGGAGTCCTGATGGCAAACAAGTAAAAACTTTTAGCCTTTTTTTAATTCCTTCACATGGCACAAAATTGAAAAATTGTCTGCAGTCCTGTCATCTGTCACGATTGTTTTTTTCTTCTCATGTTGTCTTATTTCATTCAAATGTGTCTATTGAAGAACTGTTTTCCATCTTCAACATGTTTCTTACTATTGATTTTGTGCTGCCTAATGGTATTAACTTCTTTTTTTCTTATTTACATAAAACGATTATATGACACTCTGCTAATATGCTTCAAACTCCAAACTATACATTCAACAAATAATCCTGTGTATTTTTTGAAACTGTGAGAAATCAATGATACCTAGCTGCCTTATCCTTTGGTGGCAATATTTGGTCATGGTACTTGTGATTCTGCCATATCGGTGGTCTGACATATACATATATGCACTACTAGGATGAGAGGATGCCATTTACCATTGGGAAACTTGTTCATTTAAAAGTAGCAATCAGGTTCCCAAACACAGCTACCAAGTTATTATTAGTTAGAGAAAACCTTACTAATCTCCTGATTAGTCATCCCCTTTTAATTCTCCTTATCTTCCATAACTGTAAATACCTTCTTGAAAAGTAGTTTCAAATGCTTGAACTTGCTTACTATTTAGCTCTAGAAATCACCAAAATTCAAAGGGACTGAGAATTTATGCTATATTTGTTGCCAATTGTTGGAAGTTGCAAATGCTATCATGCCTAATATAGTTCTTCTTTCCTCATAATTGTTAACTAATGTGCCTCATAATTGAATGCTTTGTCATCTGGCATTTGAGTTGTTTTATTATCTCTTTTTTTCTCCTTGCATTGATCTTCATCTACCTCTTTTAGAATATGCATTATTTTTCACTATGCTTTGCTTCCCCTGCTGGTCTACATGTTTGCCAAATATAGGTTATCACAGTATCTGCTGATAAAACTGCGAAAGTTTGGGATATCACAGAGGATGGAGGTGGAAAACTGACAAGAACTTTGATTAGTTCTGGATCATCGGGGGGAGTAGATGACATGCTTGTTGGTTGCCTGTGGCAAAATGACCATCTTGTCACTGTTTCTCTTGGTGGAACATTGACTGTATTCTCTGCAACTGATCCAGATAAATTACCAGTATCATACTCTGGACACATGAAGAACATTTCTTCTTTGGCTTGTATTCTTCAGAGTGGTCAAAAAGTTATCTTATCTAGCAGTTATGATGGTATTATTTCTCGATGGATCCAAGGCATTGGTTATGTTGGTAAATTGGTCAGAAAGGACACTACTCAAATTAAATGTTTTGCTGCTCTAGATGAAGAAATTGTGACCTCAGCATTTGACAATAAGGTGACCATTCTTCTCCCAATGTGCTTCTGCTATTGGTTTGGAATTGGCTTTGGTTTAGTTATATTGTGATCTCAGGCTACTTGGTTTGTTTTTCACGACTTACCTTGCTTAGCTAGTGGATGCACAGATCGGCTTTTGAGGTTTTAAATTCTCTTTGCCAATTTTTCATCATAAGTGTTGGATTTTGCATTTGCATAATGGATATAAGAGCTAGCTTTGAGAATCTTGCATGTTATTCTATTAAGGCTTCTGAGAGGTAGGTTCATGTTTTCTTAGATAACTATGGTTATTCTTTGGAACGTGAATTATATTTCTTATGACACAGGTTTGGAGAGTACCCCTAAATGGAGATCAGTGTGGGGATACAGAACCACTTGATGTTGGGTCTCAGCCAAAAGGCTTAGCAGTTGCAGCTAAGACTCCTGAACTAGCATTAGTTTCAACTGACTCAGGAGTCGTCCTATTGCAGGGTTCAAAAGTGGTTTCACAAATAAAACTTGGTTATTCTGTTACAACAGCTGCAATTTCCCCTGATGGAACTGAGGCAATTGTGGGTAGTGAAGATGGAAAACTTCACATTTATAGTATCAAAGGGGACACTCTATCAGAGGAAGCAGTTCTTGAGAAACATCGTGGAGCCATTACTGCTATATGTTACTCCCCTGATGCTTCCATGTTTTGTTCAGGAGATTCCAATCGAGAAGCTGTTGTTTGGGATCGGTTTTCTCGAGAGGTAAAGTTTTTTTACTTTATGCTTTGTCCTTAATTTCAACAATGGTAATATTGCTTTTTTTTCAACCATGAATGGCTCTCCTACTGAATGCATAATTGCTTTGTATTGCTTTGATTGGTCTCTTATGTACCAGGCTCTTTTAGGCGCTGCATTTGTATAGGCCGGAACCTTGAGATTTTTTTTTTAATTCTTTTATTTTATGTGATCCTTCCACAATTTTTCATTTGCATGACATTTCACGAGTCCCAATTATTTTGTGTTTGGCTATTTGCATCTCAACTATACCATGAGTTCCATTTGAACTGGAACCCACGGTTCCAACTTTGAACCTCTAACTGAGTTTCTGTGCAAATTAAACCAGCTAGAGGTGCGGACATTTTCTTTTTCAATAGGAAAAAAAATTTAAAGGTCTAAATTGTTTAAGAACATTAAACAAATGATTTAAGCCATCAATTTTAGCCTTCTAATGAATGAGTGCTGTGCTCTTTTCATGTTATTTTTTTCTTGTAATTTCTATGTCAATAACTGCAATTCTTTATGTGATTGTCATTACAATTGTTTGCTTAACTAGGTATTTGTTTTCTAAGATTGAAAAAATATCAGTTTACTTACTAGGATAAGAGCCATTGTTGACCCTGCCTACTCTTGGTCTGGAAATAATTTTGTGCATTATGACGTCAGATATTATGCATTTTTCTTTTGAAGTTTTGACATACGCGGCCTTTTTGAAAGGTGAATAAATTTTGCTGAGTCTTTTACCCTATACTCTGTTCGTCAAATTCTCCAACTTGCGATTTCTCATTTTGTGCATATGTTGCTAAAACCTGTTCCCATAACATTTGTCATATCAAGGTGAAGCTGAACAACATGCTGTACCATACTGCACGGATAAATTGTCTAGCGTGGTCTCCTGATAGCCATTTGATTGCTACTGGCTCGCTGGATACTTGTGTAATAGTCTACGAATTAGACAAGCCTGCATCGAGTCGGATCACTATCAAAGCAGCTCACCTTGGAGGGGTTTATGGAATAGCTTTCATCGATGAGAGCAGTTTGGCTAGTGCAGGGGAAGACGCTTGTGTCCGCGTGTGGACATTAACGCCTCAGTGACAATGGTCGCTGCTTCCAAGCCAACGCACCGATGGCAGAATGACGAAGTTAATCCTTCTTAACACTCCTCGAGTGGACAATTTTTCACTGTCCCGTGTTTGTTCAAGTGAAAAAGTTATTTCCTTTTTGTTAAATATTTCACGGTGACATGCAATATTGCTTTTTTTTTTGTTTTTTTTTTGTTCTTCCATCCTTGAAGATTGCAGATGTCTTTGAAGGATGTTTTTTGTTCTGTGATTCGTCTCCTGGACTGTTGGTTTTTTTGCTCTGCATTTCCTAGCCAACATGGTGTATGATCCCAATAATAATTTCAAGTCAGCATTTGGTTTGTCAAAAGCAGTAGTTATTGTTTGGAAATTGAATAACCTATTCATTTGCAATCTGTCTCGATTCCAAGCTCCTCGAAACGTGGAGTTCGAAGAGTCTTTTCTTTTCTCCCAAGAATCAGGGGAACAGTTCTCTATTTTACCTCGGTGTGATTTGGTTGGTTGGTTCTTGGTAATTGGACTTCGTGTTAGGTTGGCCAACACACGCTCCACTGCTCTATGGGGGCTCATGCGACGCTCGATCGGTGTTGCGATATCGAAGAAGCATAACCACGATATTAATCAATACTTCACCGTGATGTTCAATTGATGTTGCTGAAGTCGTAGTTAAGATACAATAATATTAATCAATTTTTAATAGTGCAAAATGTCTCTGAATTTTTTATCTTTCTATACAAAGAGATAATTGTACTAGAATATTTTTTTTAGATTTTATTAAATCGAGAGATCGTACAAAATATTTGATAAGAATATTATCACATTTACCGCGGGACGAAGGATCCCTTCTTCAGACGTGTTTGTAGCAGCAGGTTATACCCAACGGTGTTGGCGGTATAATAGCGGCTTGCTGTTGCACTGCTGCTAGTGCTACGGAGTCTCCATAAGAAACGTATCATGGCGAGGCTGTTGGCGCGTCACCTGCCCAAGTTCCCACTCTGCCCTATACGTTACCTTCCTTCTTCGCCCACAAGGTGCTTCTGCTGGTTTTGACTCCGTCCTCTCTCCCAATTTGGCTTACTGATTTTCTTAGAAAGCTCCTTTGGCCTTAACCTTCTGTGGGTTTGATTCTAGGACCGGATTCTTGTTCCACCATGGGCCTGAGCGCAGTGGTAGCAGAATTACTGGAGGGGATCTGTGTTCTATCCTGCAAGGTTCCTTCTGTATTCCTTTATTTCCGATCAATTCATTGAAGATCGAATTTTGCATCTCCGTCATCGACCCTTGTTCGTCCATGATTCGACATTTTTCTGGCATTGTCGATGAAAAAGTAATAAGAAGTTTTCTGGTGTACTATGCGACCACGTTGTGTTTGATGATATGCCTCTGTCTAATTTGGAGAGCCATAGCAACAGGAAACAAAACAAGACCCATTTATAGATGAGAAAGCCACCATTTCTAGAAGCTTAGGCTATATCTTACCCTGATTAAAACATGAAACAAAAAACGTATACTGTTTGTTGTCTTCCATAATATGAATTCAAGTTGACCAAAATGTAGCTGCTAGGCGTTTACAATCTGTCTATTTAGCTCAACAAACCGCACAATTATGCAATTGCCTCTTGCTAGTGCGCTTTATGACAAACCATTTTGTATAAAATCCAAGAATTTTGGAGATTGGTTCTACTTGATGAAAAGTTTATACCTTGAGAATGCAATCCACTTAGTCATGCTCTGCACGGTGTGTCTTTTTTTGTTGCTCCTTTATTAAGTCGAATTCACCTTGCTCTCCAGCTTCACGGTCCTATGCTCGCGAGAGATCACGTTATAGTTTGTTTGGTGATAGAAGGCCTGGTGATGAAGAGTTCAGGCGAACATGGACCAAAGAGATGGATGAGGATGACTGCTTATGGACCGCAAGTGAGGACGAAGACGAAGGAAACAAAAATAAAGATAGCAAGTTGGAGAAGGAAATAAAGAAGATAAAGAGTCAGGCAAAGGGGAAAGCGAACCTTATTGATGGCGATGAGAGTGATGAATTAAGAAGTTTGTGCTCGGACACTGATGAAGAGGTTACTTTATGGAGTGGCAGTGAAGACGACGACGAGGACGATATTCCCACCGACCCACACGCGAATGAACGAAGTGATCCACATATAGATAAATTGTTTGAGTTTGAGGAAACGCCCAAGTACCGGACCATCTCTGAATTGTTAAAAGCGGAGAAGGAGCCTCCGGAGTTATCTCCAGGAAAGCAAGCTAGAAAGCTTGCTGTTGAGAATGCATTGAAAAAGCTAAAGAAAGGCCCAGACGGACGGTATATAAACGTGTTCGAAGTGATGACTGATATTGATATCTTGATCGGAGCCTTTGAGAACATTATCGCTGGACCAGAGTACGCAGAGCTTCGGGAGGGTGGACCTAAGAAGCTCAACATGCAATTTTTCAAGGATATACAGGCCCGCATGAGAGATCCAAATTTCAGGTTTTCTCCTGAGCTGAAGCTAAAGCCAAAGAGCAAATTTGTTTCTCGGAAGAAGTGGCAAAAGGCTCAAGCAAGGAAGAGGAAAAATGAAAAGCGTTGAGAGGAGAAACGTTACCGACTTTTTTCTGGAAGAGAAGCGGTGGAAAATGGCTCTACATCATGATCGCTGCATCTGTGATAAACAGATCATGCTACGAACGTAATCTGGCATCGACGTTAACCTTTCATTTGGTATATGATCCATTGTCTTTGACTGAACTCATGCCGAGAATCCCATGTAATAAGTTACTGAATGAGTGAATTGTGTACTGATGAATGATTACTTGGATAATCATGAGTTTCTCATATATTATAAGGCATGGCGCATCTGTTAGATTATTAGATAAACCCCATGGATAATTTACTGCTGTCTCTCATGTATGATGTGTATTTCTTCTAGCATTGGTGCAACTGTTAAGTCGGCTATTTGCTCATGTTTCATTCATGTTCTAGATTTTCCTTAATCCATTAATTATAGTAGCTCCCGACATCTTTGCTTCTGCGATTAAGGATCAACTAACTTTTGATGAGGTTGGGCCAAGTACCATTGGCAAATCAGGCTCAGATTTTTGAATTTCATTTAAAAAAATGAAATTGCGAGGGAATTTTCTTAGGGACAATTCAAATTTACTGCCGTTTAATTCCATCGAAGAACAGTCAAGTTATTGAATGAGATTTTGACCAGATCTTGTTTGCCTCGTAAAACTACGCCGAGATCTTTTACTGCCTCTTCCTCTTCCATCATTTAAAAAAAAAAAATCTTCTACTGTGGGCTTTTCATTTCCCTCTTCCATCGGTTAGCTTCGCTAATCGTGTTAATCAGTTTCTATTTCGGATCACTCTCTTTGGTAAGTCGCAGGAAAGCAGAAGCAGAGGCGAGCTGGATGGAGAACAGCAGCAGTGACAACAATGGCGTGGCAACCGTCACCTTGAATCTCAAGTTTCTCAACTGCCCTCTCTGCTCCGCCCCTCTCAGGGCGCCCATCTTCCAGGTCCCGCTAACCGATCAATGCTCATCGTTCCATGCTTCGGAATCCGAATTCAAACGCCGCCTTTTAATTTTACATTTCGCTGTCTCAATCAGTGCCCGGCAGGACATGTCGCGTGTGATACATGCCACAAGAAGCTCAACGACAAGTGCCCTTCCTGCTCTCTTCGGCTCGGCTACATTCGAAACCGTGCCCTGGAGCATGTCGCCGACTTTGCTACCGTCCCCTGCTCCAATGCCTCCTACGGTTGCAACCAAACCATTCCTTACTCCCGTCCCGACAGCCACTGCTGGAACTGCAGTTATTCGCCTCACTTCTGCCCACTTCCTCATTGCGATCACAAAGCACCCACATCGGACATTGTAAGACACTTGGGCGATCACCACCATGTTCCAGTCAATTTCTACAGGTGCAAAGGCACAATTCAAGTGCGCTTCCGTAACATGGATCCATTGCTGGTCCTCCAACTGGACGATTCGATTTTATGTCTCCTGCGAAACAGCGCCATGCCCTCGGGCCGAGCAATCTCGATTGTGTGCAGGCAACCACTGCGGCGCTGGACGATTTTGCGCAAAAAATTTTTGTACAAGATTGTGGCGAAACATGAGAATGGAACAAAATTTCTGTTAGATAATGCCGTGATGAAGTTCTGCGAAGAAGATTCCTCTGACGTTTTCCTATTCTTACCTGAGAAATTCTACTGCGATGGTGCAGAACTCCAGCTTGAAGTCTGCATTTGGAAAGTATGAGGTTGGATATTGGCTGGGTCTCCTCCGTTCTCACCGATGGCATTGTTTTGGTGATTTCTATAGTTTAGTGTTCTCCACAGTAATTCCACAACGTGCAGTTCCCACTGTGATGCTGCTGGCTTTTTCTTTGGTCCCTTCTGCGAGAACATCGGAGAAGGATGATTTTTTCACTATTGTAACAGTAATTGTTTTTTCAAGCGATGACCGTTGATATTTTCCGGCTACACCCTTCAATATTCAAGTTAGACAAAAAAAAAAAAATTAGAAAATATAACAGTAAGAGAGATAAGTCTCCCGAGAGAGTCCTCTCTGTTTTTTTTTAATGTTTTTTTTATAATAGTTCCGCAACAACGGTCTATTTTTCTCCTATCGTCTCCTAGATGTCTTTTGATAGGGGATAAATTCTGCATCACCCTCTCACATGGGATGCTACGTAGACTTTTATTTTGCGGAGAACAAACGGTTAAAGGATACTCTTTGTATGAAATCTCCACCTAACATTTTGAAGGGTTTGAGGACCATCATGAAAAGAAGCAATTTAGGAGCATAACTGTAGCAAACTAAAGAGAATAATCTAACTTATGATCCATGACTTATTACAATCTAAGTAACTTCGCTCCGACTTTATTCTTTAACTATTCGAGTCGTTTCGTTCCGATTCGTTTCCCTAATTATCTGAGTCACTTTGCTCCAACTCATTTCTCTGTCATTTCGCTCCGACTCATTTCCTTGACTGTCCGAATCGCTTTGATCCAACTCTTTTCTCCCTTAGCGATCCGATTTGTTTTCTTAAATATTTGAGTCGCTCTCTGACTCACTTTATTCTGACTCACTTTCTTAACTATCTGAATCGTTTCGCTCCGACTCGCTTTCTTAACTATAAGAGTTATTTTGCTGTGACTCGTTTTTTAATTATCCGAATCATTTTGCTCCAATTCATTTTTCCATTGACGATCCAGTGGCTTTGCTCTGACTCATTTTCTAATTGACGGTCCGAACTCGCAGACCCTGGATTCTCATTCTCTTGTTTCTTCTTTACTGGCTTTAGGGCCGAGTGGACGCTGCCTTATGGGTCTGACCGCTATTTCAGCCATATCACACTGCATTCCTGTTTTCAAATTTATTTTGCATGACTTATATATATTATCTCCTCTTTCCCTGATGCATGGCCGTGAATTAGTATGCCGCTAAGAAATCCGCTCCCAATTTCCCAGTGCCCACCTACAAGTCTTCTTGACCTTGGATGAATTAAACAAAGCGCGGAGGAAAACCCCCGGGAACGCGTGAGCTTTTGTCTTTAGCGCATGCACACAACTGATTAAAAAACGGAAACAAAGAGAAAATTCTGGAACGCGTGGACCGTGTCTTCCTCTCTAATACGACGTTCTTTATATGGATACAGTTCGTTTCCAGCTTAAACCTGAACCTTAATATAATCGCCGACAGCTAGCTGCAACTTAATCTGCTCACTAACAAATTCCATTTGTGTTTCATTGATATGAACCAACATTCCACGCAAGTTAATCTAGGCAAAACTCACAGATCCTTGCTCTGTAAGCAACGTCGATGATCGATCCATTTGCGGATGGAGACAAATAAAACAAGAGATTGATCCATGTGCACGCTTCTTTCAGTTCACGACTTTCTCCGTTAAGCTTTCGCGTCGTCCCACCACTATAAATGCACTCGATTAGTTCCTTGACGATGTAAATCACAGCGCTTGCAGCCTTCATGGCGTATGCATCCTCTCCTTCGACTGTCCTCGCCTCGACTCATTACCCCTTCGGCTTCCAGGGAAAGAGATTCCCGGTCTGCGCTCGGAAGAACGACGATGGCAGAAAGAGAAGCGACGGAAGTCATCACTACGGCGGAAGGCTTGTCGATGAGAACATGGTGACGCTGCGGAAGAGGATTCACGAGAGGAGGATCGCGGAGAATTGCAGCGACGGCGTTAACGAGGCGCCGACGGATTGGATGGAGTGGGAGCGGCGGTACTACAAGAGATATGGATCGGACGTGTCGGAGTTAGTGGGGATGGTGCAGGTTTTGTTGATGAACGCGCGGCCCGGTGTGGGACTGGCGGCCGTCGCGGTGGTTGGACTGAGCTTGCCGGCGGCGATGACGTTGTTACTGCTGCGTTTGTTAACGATGCAATGATTGTGTACCGACCGAAGTCGGAGAATCTTCGTTAACCTCAAGCTTTATTATATTTCGCTTATTAGTTGATTCCTTATGCATGATGTAGTGCTTCTTTTTCTTTTCCTTATTCTTTTCAGTTTAATTTTGCTTTAATTTGTACGGTCCATATTCAAATCCGATTTTATTTGAGTATCTAGCTATGTCGATGGAATCGTTAGACAGGGCAGGAAGCTGGCGAATGTCACGAACAAATCTCATCAGAAGGTTCTTTCCGCGAAACTCTTTAGAGTTGGAAAATTGTCTTTTTATCAATGGACGACAAGGACAGAAAAAGAATGAATATATTCCATCCAAATCGAGAATCGAGCAATATCGATCTGAATAATTTAGATTTGTTTGTACACGTGTAACGAATGAACATATCTGTGACCTACCCTGAAAGAGATGGATTCCAGTTCTAGTTATTAATTGTAGAGGGGAATGGTGCGCGCAGAGCTGTCGAATACTTTAATCTTTCTTATCACTTAATCACCTTTGTTATGCCAACTAAATTATATATGTTAAATAAGAAACTTTTGATTCATTTAATGAAAATGGCTAAATTAAACACATAAGTCAGGTATTCTTTTATATATAATATATACTTTGTAACGCATGCTTGCTTACGGATGCACTTGTACTTTATTTTATTATTCTTTTATTTGTTAATTAATTGTGTATCCATGACAAGTGTCGATCCATCTCGTAATGCTAGCTAATTGTTACGTGGATTGAATTAATCAGGAGAAGTTTCACATTCAATTCCTTGACCATCTTGGGCTTCCGAACTCGATCAATTTCTCCATGTCTCGTAGAACTGTAGTAGCACACTCCGCGATTAGTCTTCGCATTAATTTCTGCCGTGAGCTTTCAGTTCATTCAGTCGTAGGTGTTCTCTAGGTCTGTTTTCATATTTCAAAGAATGAATAATTCCTCGCGAGTCAACCTAGCTCAAGAATTGAATCTGGCTATATATTCGCATTAATTTATTCAGATATTTGTTTTCCTACACAAGAGTTTCTCCATATTCATTCATTACGATCCTCGTCTCTGGAACTTGATTTCGAATAAGGCCAGGGATCGGACCACTTACAGGTCGATGCATGAGCGATTGACTTTTGTACTTCGTCGTTTTCCCATCTCCATCATGTCTCAGTTCTTATGCGCAATGTTTCATCTGATAATTCTCTGAGTTTTTCAGGTATGCCATGATCGACTACCAGTAACCAAGTGGCCGACAAGCTCGTGGCATGCGGAGCCCTCTCTTTCTCAAGACGATCATCCTGCTGAGTTGAACAAATTAAAGTAGCTAGTTTGTCGTCGAGTAGAAAGATTTCAAGCCTTCCTTTTGAGGAAGAGTAAAGTGAGCCGCGAAGCAGTTCATGCGATCAAACACTGAAAGCTAAGACGAGGAGAAGAACAAATTCGATCAGGTCGGTAGAAGACGATCTTAAGAACAAAGATTGAGATCCGATCGACTCACTAGGCATATGGTTCTTCAGGATGTAAGTTATAGGTTGCATGTGCGCATGCCATGGCATGTTTAACTCGTACTTCAGATTTGGCATTCGATCGACAAGTCGAGGGAAACAAGCGTGGTATCAGTGCATTATAATTTGCATGCTACCTAAACCAAGCAAGGCATATATAGCTAGAAAAGCCAGCCAAAAAAGCTTGTGGACGCACGGCAAACAATAATACATCATGGTCGCTCATCAATAATGCAGGTATAAGTAGGATTTTTTACTTAAACAGGGAGGATGAGGCAACTTTTGTGTGTTTTCAAATTCAAGTTCGAAGGAATCGCGTGGGAGCTTTGTCATCAGGCATAGAATTATAAAGATGAGATCATTAATTAATATATCAGGATGGATACATAAGAATCATGCATGTAATAGATTGGTGCATGATGTCTCAGTAAAAGAATTCAAAGAGTTGATCGGTTTGCTTAACACTAGCTCATTTTCATCGAAGGCCAAGGGAGACAGAGAAAATGGTGACGATCTAGTCAACTTAATTAGCCATGGAATATATCACGGTGAGTCGGTGATATTCAGAAAGATGTGGTGGTCGGCAAAAGGACGGTGGGAAAATATGGGAAATTATATCAGGTAATTTTACGCAGTAACAACTTCAAATCTTTCTTTTCTTCAATTTTAATTGAAAGGTACGTACATCTTTTAAAAATTAATGACAACCTTTATCAAATAAATATTTAAAAGAAGCTCACTTATATATATATATATATATATATATATATATATCTACTTATAATTAGATAACGTTTTGGCATCCATTTCTTTGAAATAAATAAATAAATAAATAACTTAAAGCGAGGTTTGTTTGACATATGTAATCAGATGAAACGTTAAGCTAGCGTAAATAAAATAAGAATCATGGCGTTACAAACAAAATAGAAAATAATAATAATAATAATTAAAAAGGGGTGCATTTATGTGACTCTTGTCTTCGTTTTGTCTTCCACATACCTCAATGTTTTTCAAATTGGACCGGACATATTAATTCGACCGGAGTATTTGGTCTGGCTTGATGTGTGAACCGCGATTTGAGTATCGGTTATAAATTTGTGTCGTGGCTTTTGGGTCGGGTTACGGCGGTTCAATTGCGTGAACCGTCAAATCGGTAGCGGTTTGACTGCCGGTCTGATTGCAAGAACAATTTTCGGGGCGTCTACATACGCAAGATAAAACCACCTCCCCACTCCGCCTCGCTCTTTCCTCTCCGGCTTCGCCTGTTGTCCTTTTCCTTCACTCCAACACTTGCATCTCCTACCTTGTAAGTCTCTTCCTCCTCTTCTTGCACCTCACAGCTTGCTTACCACCGCACCTTGCGGTCTTCTTCAGGTTGTTCATCTCCTCGGACAAGGAAAGAAGAGATTTTCCAGGACCCATAATAAAGCTGGCACCTTTTCACCAAAGATTGCTCTCTTTCTTCTCCGTCTCGGGATTCCTCTGTTCTTTGGTAAGTTTGATGCCTTGTTTCATCTTTACTTCTTTTTACCTGTCGTAGTTGGTTGGCGTTTTTGTTTCCCTAAAGACCTGCCCTTTTTGCAATTTCCGATGAAGGCGTCCGATTCTTGTGCTTTTTTGGTTGGTTTCACTTGTATCTGTAGTTGAAAATTGGTTTCGAGTGGTTAATTTGATAGATGAGACCTTTTTACTGTTCTCCTCTGTTGAATGTACGGTTTCGCTTAACCTCATTTGTTGAGGACTTAACTTCCTCTTTTTTTTCCCCTCTCTAAATGAAGGATGGATTAGGAGTGCCGATTTTTATTCCGACAACTCGGTGACGCGCTTTGCATTGTCGAGGTAACTTCTTTGGTCCATGTCGAAGTGATTCCATTTGATTTCTAGCATTTATATGCTCTTTTCGCTTGACTTCGAAAATTTAGTTATTGCTGGTTTCTTAGTTCCAGAAGGATGGGAGACCATCTTACTTTGCTGGTGGACCACCTCCTTACTGAATCAACTCTGCAAGCAGCCATTGGGAATAGAAAAGGAGGCCAGAATTCTTCAACTTCAACAACCTTCGACGAAGGAGGCAAAGGATTTGCGCAGAAGAGGAGCTTCAGGGATGAGAACTCTGTGGGGAAGATGGTTGAGTGCCGAATTTGTCAAGAAGATGATGAAGATTGCAACATGGAGATACCTTGCTCTTGCTGTGGCAGCATGAAGGTAAAGGCTTGTAATTCGTCGACACGTAATTTTTATTTACATTAGGGTTCTATTCTTTATTATTGCTGTGTATGTTGTTCTTGGAAAATTTATGTTCAATTTTTTTGGTAGCATGAAATCTTATACACCGGAGGGAAATTTTTGTTAGAAAGGAGACACAGAGATGATTTTTCTCGGAAAAGACACACTTAAAACTGTAGTCTACTAAGAGGCAGGAGCTTGTAATACATCAATGGTTTCTTTTGTCTTTGGAAAATCAATTTGTTTCACTGCAAAGAAGAATTTAGCTTAATTTCCTTCTGATCTCATTAAGCCCTTTACTTTTTCACTTTGCCTCTTGGACTTTATTGATTTTTCTTTTTTCATTTGGTCCCCTCAAGTTATAAAAGGTTTACCCCTCAGAGTTTTAGAAGCCATGCCACTTGCATGATAACGTCTTGTATAGGGAGTTGCATTGCATTGCAAAGCCATACCACTCGCATATTCCCTTCTACTGATATGCATTAATGAATTTATCCATGTTATTGCCTAAATGAAAACTTGTGGATTCTCAGTTGAGCCAGTAAGTTTGAACTTTGTGCTTATATGTATTTCTTTAGTGCTAATGGTTGCATCCTACCTATTTAGTGCTCACTGTTGGAGAAAGCATGAATAACTTAGCTTACGACGGAGATTTATATCACCAAAACACAGTTTGAGATCATTTATAGGAAAAAAGTAAAGAATTATGCGTGTGTCTCTCCAAATTCTGACTGAGACCATTCATTTGTTTTAGTTCTTATTGACTGGAGCCCTTTTTTGGGAACTTTCCTTGGCTAAGTTATTATTCCAGTAGGTATGAAGCGGAAAGCACAAGTTGATTAGCTGTGTTGTATTGGAAGCATTTGTAAATTCTGCGTTGAATAGTTATCAGAGATTCAGGGCATCTTCCTTGGAAACTAAAAACAATCACGAAGGAGCTTTTTTTTTCTGTTGAAGGATTAAATATTCAGTCCTAATCAGAAAAGAAAACCAGGATAAGTTGATTGACGAATATATTGCCTTATCCATGATTGTGTAGAGGCTGAAAATAATCTCAATTAATTCGAGCAGTGATAATGATAAACGTCTAACTGTTATTACATCTGCTTTGTTTTTCTTTAGTCTGCTACCTGTTCAGAAGAGGTAATTGCACAAGGTTCTTCTGCGCCACCCCTTTCTTTGCTGAGTTGTTTTGTATCCTCTCCTTTATAGTATTGGTTTTAGGCTATATATTTGGAGAAATATGTATATATATTAACTTGTTTTTTGAAAGCATGTTGGTGGAAGAGTGCTCTGCCATAGTTCATTACAATCACATATTAATAGTAGTCATTTTCCTATCTAGTGAAATACAATGACTACAAAGTGGGAGGTCTAGTGTTCACCTAAATTAAAGATATGTTAAAGAGTCATTCTTATACTGAGGCAGCAGATAGTTGTTTTTGATGGGAAATTCAGTTTTTTCTCCTCATTAATAAAGCCTTGGTTTGTTTGGTTCTTGGTTTTTGAACCAAAGCTTACAGCTTTAAACATCTAGAGACAATTACAATTATCTGACAAACATGTTGTGTTTTTTGCTTTTTGGGAAAATATTCCCATCAGCATATTCATCCACATACTTCCTTCTTTAGCTTCCACCTGTTTTCCACTTTGTATCGAGTCTCCTGCAGCTTTGCTAGTAACTTTCTGCACTTTATATGCTAACGTGTTTATTAAAGTTTGTTTTCTTGCCATGCATATTCTTATAAACCAGCAGTTCTTTTATGACCTACATGCTAATTAAAGTCATAATTCTTGTCTTTCTTTCCATTTGCAGTTTGCTCATCGTAAATGTGTTCAAAGATGGTGTAATGAGAAGGGTGACACTATCTGCGAGATCTGCCTGCAGGTGAAGTCTTCTTGCTGGTTTATATGTAGTTCTTGATCTAAAATTCTAATATCCAGAGTCTTGCTATGACACTCAATGTCTAGGATTTTGTCTAGATATTCATTTTGATGTAGATTTGGCATCACGATAATTCATTATCTGGTTGATTGTTATTTTGTTGTTCACTAAATTTTAGTTATACTCAGCAATTTAAGCCAGGTTACACATCTCCACAAAAGTTGCTTCAGTACGGGAGCTCTCCGATGAACTTTAGGTATCCATTATACATAAACAACAAATTTTCAAATGGATGTCTCAACAAGATTTTCTTTTTCTTTTTTAAGAAACAACTCCTATCATTGCTTGCAGAGGAAATTGGGACATTATGCGACGAAGTTTCCGAGATTCTCAAATCTTAACACTAGTTCCCTCTGAACACAACAATATTCATTCGGGCTATCAAGATATTTTAGTTGGAGGCAGTAGAAGCGCATCCTATTGCCAGTCAGCTGCTGTGATAGTGAGTTCCTTTCTGTTAAGTATTTAATCGAAGCAACTCCCGAGTTATATTATTTTTATCTTGTTCATCGACAAGTATTTCCTTTTATCCAGTTTATGTTCCTGTTGTTCCTCCGCCATACTCTTCCTCTCATGATCACGGGAGCCGAGCAATACTCGTTCACTCTGTTCTCGGTAAAATCATTAAATCTCAGAAATGCATTCTTAGCAAAATAGCTGAGCTTGTTAGCTCCTGGAGCTGGTTGTGATGCAGTTCTTGTTTACTTGTACATAATGAAATCAAAGATAATGGCGTTGAGGGTTGCTGGATTGGTTTTGCTAGCCTTTGTAATGGTTAAAGCAGTAAGGACATTTCGTCATCATGGCCGCCGCCAACTGGTAACTTGTGCTGCTTCTACCGTAGAGATTAGAAACTATCCTTCAGTTATTTGTTGAAGATCTATTGCCTGACATTTGTATTATATTGCAGGGAGTTTGGGAAATGTTCGATCAATCTTATGGAGAAGACAGTGATTGAAACATTCCTGGCAGCTAGTGCGGTCTCAGCCTCGTTAGAGTGGGCAGGTCGAAGGGCCAGAGCCTGAGCATTTGGGAAGGAACAAGAGAAAGTGGAGAAGAGAAAATGTGGCTTTAGTTGGGGCTGTAATGACTCAGCTATGTACATAGAATGGCGAAGGAACACGCGTTTCCAATTGCTTGAAAATTGAAGCAAAAATTACCCTTGGCCTCTAGTTGAAATGCTTCATCGTGTCACTTAATTCTTTTACTCGATAGGTTTAATAGATTCAGAAAAAAAAAAAGAAATAAAACTCAATAAAATCAATCAGAATCCAAGTTCAGCAGAAATCGATTTCTGATTATATCTTGCATCACCAACAAATGCCGTTTCTGGATACATGAAAGAACAGTCCGGAGGAATTAAGGTTGATGCTTCAAAAACGTAGCCATCACTGTATCCATAAACTGAGGTCCTTTTGTTTCAGGTAAAATAATGTTTGAAAATCTTTCTGTTTCACTTTCTTCCCTAAAACGATAGATCTGCGTGAAAATAGTAGTTACTGCATCGCGAAATCTTGCTGCGGAAGGCCTGCTTTTGAAATCGAGAGGAGACAATAAATCAGTTTTCTTTTGACGAGCTATCAACTGTTTCTAAGACTCACAAACAAAAAATTTAAGAGCGGGGGCCGACGATGTCTCTGTGTCCGCCTCCAGTGGCAATGCTGCAATTGGAAAGGTGCATGAACCCCAACCAAAAGTGCAATTAAGACAGTCAGACCAGTTATTCCATTGGCGGCTTACATGATCTTTCTCTCTGATTTATCTATCAAATAAATTTGAAGGAACACTTGGATGTCCTACCTTTAACACATTCTTTTTGACCTTTTGGCTAAGATCATGTGTGAGTAATTGGTTTTTTAGTCGACAATGACATGGGAATATAGGACGAGCAGAAAATTTTCAAACATAGGGAAGGAGGCAGAGGCAGCCCTGTTTGTGTTCGCCCAGAGCTGCAAATCCAACCACAAATGCAATTAAATTAAGTTGTACTCTCAATTTATTTAATAGGTAAATTAGAAGCAGATTATGTACTTTCAAGACTAGTCGTCCGGAATTTGAATATCTAAATTATAAAAAAGAATAGAAGAAGTGTCAATGTCGAACACAAAGGACTCATAAAGGGGTTTAGAATACGGAAGGAACTCGACAGAGAGAAGCAATGAATTTCACTATATCAAAAAAAAAAAAACGGAGCATAAATTTTATATCACGTCAAATATTAATTTAAAATATATTTTAAGGGAAAAAAAGAAAGATAAAAGGACCTCGATTAATTCGTGTGATGTCGGCATTAATATTCAGGCATTAAACCATTAATTAGCTGCAGTGGTTGCGGACCCAATTCCACTTCCTTCTCGGGGAGTTGGAAAACAGTGCAAGGAAAAAAAAGAAGAGTCTCAGCGAAGCTATGACACAATACAAAGTCAGTGATTGAACAAAGATTGAAGCAAGAAACAAACACTGAAGGCACAGTTAGATATATAGAACGGGGAATGAGTGAAGCAAGCTAACTTCTTTGATTTTAAGCAGAAATTAAAGCAACTTGATGAATACCAAAGACACTAGGCAGGAGTTGTTACAATAATCATTTGCCTAGGCAGGAGTTATACCAAAGACACTAGGCAGGAATTGTAACAACTTGATGAATACCAAAGACACTGGGCAGGACATGAGAGCCGAGCTAACAACAAAACATGCAAGGCTTCTGTTTGAGTGCAGAGTTGTTAACTAGAGCTGAATAATTTGATATAGAAATCATATAATCAGCCGGAAGTGTATTGGTTCCTCTTTATTGTTCAACTCATTTACAAAAAGAAAATCCACTTTTACGTCTTTATTTGAAAAAAAAACATATCCTTCTGTATTTCTACACTCCATTTTTTATTTATGTGCTAAACTATGTTATTTTTTCATTTCTTCTAATACAGAATTCAAGCTGGAATTGGATCCTAATGGAACAGTGATAAATATCCTCCAAATTCAATTGAAATTATATTCCTCAGAAAATAGTGACAAAAAAGGCATCTTTTCGAGCGACTCAGAAACGAATGGCAGAGATCTTTACATGAAATGCTATTCAACATTGTATGCACTCAAAATATATATATATATATATGGATTAATTCTTTATACACGAGCAACAATGAGGGCTTCAAATTATTTATATTTGTCAAGCAGAGTGATGAAGATGTTAGCACAGAATCCATGCAGGAAAACAAGGCATGCATGCTACGAAGAAAGAAAAAAAAAAAAGAAAAAGAAAAAACAAATTCTTGGCTAGCTTAATTCGTTCATGGAACCTCTTCAATGGTGTCCAACGCCGGTTTCCACGACCCCTGCCGCGACGGTCTCTTGGTCCTCACGGGGTTTTCATTCCTAACCTGCTTTGCTTCCGCCGGTATCAAGCAGAACTCACTCAGCACTGGAGAGATCCTTCGCCCAATGTAGCTCTTCGACACCGCCCCCGTTCCTCTCTTCGTCGTCGCCGCCGCCGCCCGGCTCGCGAGCGCCTCCATCTCCTCCTCGGTGAGCACCGAGAAAAGCATGTCCATCGGCAGAAGGAAGTAAAGGCGCCGCCTTTCCAGCTCCTCGTCCGCCGCCAGACCTGGAATCCTGTACCCCACGCCGAGGCGCTCGAAGTCGCACACGAACTGCCCTGGGTGCTCCACCATGACTTCTCCAGCCCGCACCGGGTGGCGGCCGAAGTACTCCTCGACGTCGCCGGCGTCATTGATGACCTTGGCGGAGGCGGATTGAGGCGCGCACGCTGCGTTCCCCATGGTCGCCGATGACGTCCAAGTCGGAGGGTTGCTGAGTGGAAGACGATGAGGAGGAGCTTTAAAAGGGTAAATTTTTAGGAATTTGTTAAGAGGTCGCTGTCGATAGTGGAATAAGATTAACTGAGGGAGCACATGGGATTAGGTCATGCATGGGAAGCAGACAAGCCAAGGATGGAAACAAAGAGATGAAGAAACAACGTCAAGCGGACTTCCAGGGCGGAAAATTTACATTTTTGGCTGCGAGGGATGTGACCGCTTCACCTAACACTCGCATCCTTGGGGAAGCCTTTCTGCTCGACGAACAATTTCTTGTGTAAATTTCTCACTGACCATGTGAAAAAGAAAACCTGCATCCTTTACATGAGTACAAATTATGAAGCGAGAGTACGTCCATAGATTTTTCAAGCGGACCTCTCTCAGTTTCCAGGTCAAAAGTATCAATGATCATCTTTGCTGGTAAGCAGCGATCAAATATGAACTGTGAACGCAATGAGTTTAAACGTTTCCGAACTAATTGAAAAGAAGCTTTCATGTGAATTCACGTCGACGCAAGTAAAATCACTCAGATTGTGCGGCTGCACAGGGAGATCAATTCACCCAGTTCGCGTGGGATTGATTAGATCGCATGGAGGCCCTCAATTTTAGAGATGAGTACAAAAGGAGGAGGACATGCAGCCACACTGGAGTCAGCTCATTTGAGATCGTGGATGTGCTGATAGACAGATTTCCTCGAGGCACTGAAGTCGACCGAATGGAGTATGGGCAGTGATTGGTGTTAAGTGGCAACTCCAGCTTGCTTTCAGCCATAGAGCCCCTTGTTTTTTAGGACTTGGCCCCAGTGCCTCCATCAACCGTGAGTTCTTCAGGATCTGCAAGCTGTCTCTCATCTCTTCTTGTCCTCACAACCAAACCATGCCCATGCCATGCATCCATCCACGTCACTCGAAGTACTGCAGGACTAATCTTAGTAACTACGTTAAATTAAAATATTAATTAACCGATATAGGACAACCTCTTCGTTGCTGTTGAATGCGAGCTCTATTTAAATTTTGATGCTTCTCCCTCAAATATGTGGCTTGAACAGTCGGCAGTGGTGGTTGGAATTGGATCGGTGAGAAAGTAGTCTCTTAGTTTAATGATTAGGGGAATCCTTGAGGCAATTGATTTGAATGGGTATGTGATTTATGTAATCCAAAGATGTCTTGGAGGCAGTCTCTGCAAGTTGGCACGGAACTAATGATTAGAGAGCATAATCATGATCAGAGAAATTTGAGGTAAATCACCTTCTTTTTTTTTTAAAAGTAAACAGACGGCGAGGAAAGGAAAGGCTTTTGGTTCAAATACTAGTTTATATAAAAGCTTTGCTACTTATCAAGCCAAACACAGCTGTTTCAAACAAACAAATTAAACTGATGATGATGATGATGACCTTTTCCTTAGTTTTTTCTGGCGTTTGATTACTTCTTTGGATGAGGAATCTGGATCGACAATATCTTGAGATCATTCTATCTAGGTGTTGAATTGGTTTTGGTTTTAATGTGCAACTCTTTCCCTCGAGATTGATCGCTTGCAAAACTCTAATTCTAAATTTGTGAAACAAGAGAAAACAAGGTGGGAAAATTTTTGATAACTTTTTTCTACTTCGTATTCAATCAGAATGACAATCACAATCTGATAACAAAAATGTAAAAGTTAATTCAGAAGCTAGGCTTCATCTACCATATTAGCAGTTAGCATCTTTGGAGTAAATGAGTTCAGAAGTGAGTGTTCATTGTCGAAATTTTAATTTCTTCAACGAAGTCAAGAATCTAAGATGACATCTGCAAATTGATGGGTCGAGAAGTCACGGGAAGACAATATGCTTCGCTTTGATCCTGCTGCAAAATTCTTCTGAAAATCCCACACCAAGGAACATTACAAAATTATAACACAAGTGGAAGAAACTCATACAATTAAACAGCATTTAGGATCATTTTGCCTGTTCATGTCCTCTTTGGCCACTCCATCTATCATCAGACCGCGTCAAAACAATCATATTCAATTTCTTCAATCAGCTCAGTGGTAACCAAGAAGATAATAAGCATAGGCTGAACAATGAAACTCATAGTTCAGAGCTGATAAGCCATTTTCTGAAGGGTTCTAACGCCATGAAAAGTCTCACATCTGATCTTTCATTTGCATGAAACCCAACTCGATAGGCCAGCGGATGGGACTGCCACCACTATTCAAATATGATAAAGACACCAACACAGTGTAATCTTGCTAGATTGCTGACATAAAATGGTAGCATATTACAGAATCTGTGCAGAAGATATATAAGATAAAGGTAGCAACCTTTCCCTGTCCGCCAGAATCGAGGAAAGTCGAACTTCGCAATGAGAAAAATAATCAACCACAGGTATCGCAGAAATAACAAACAACAACACCGGGAAAAAAAAACAAAGCTGCTCCATTTTCCCAAATATATTTGGGTTGCATAAATTGATTTTAGTCATTATTGAGATACATGCAAAACACAAATCTCCTATAATGATGATGATGATGGAGAGTTTGGCTCCTGAACATCTTATATTTAACTATAAATCTATTTTCTCTTATCTTTTACTTGGGCCAGGACAATTGAGCCCTTGCTCAGGGCCCAAAGACGGTTTTTCAAAAGTTAACATAGAGAGTAATTCAATTTTTATTCAATTTTTTTTCCTTTATAAAAGAATTCAAATTTAATTATTTAGTTAAGGACCTTAAAAATTGAGCACCGACTCTCTCTCTATATATCTTATATAATTCATCCGTGAACAATTAAACATCTATGAACATCTCGATTATCTACTGTTCGATCGGGTGAACATTATAGTCAATCCTTAAATCTTAAAGGATCGGATGATAAATAATAAAGAGACTCAATAATAAATTGAATATATATATATATATATATATAAATAAAAGTTGTTGGACGCTCAAAATGAGCATCGGTGCTAGTTGCTTTTGAGCATTTTCGATAACAATCTTTACATGAATAGTAAAAAACATTTTTCATGTGAATATAAAATTATTGTTCACGTGAGAATTGTTGGAATTTGAATGGAAATTATGGAAATGTAAAGAAAGGATGAAGAAGACGTTCTGTCATCCTTTTATACTTGTTGATCGGTAAAACGGAAAGATGGGGAAGACTTTCCGCCATCTTTCGCGTCGAACCATGGGAAGTTCGCATTAAAACTCTGACATAAATGATCAGAGATTGATGAATTAATGGTAGATTAATTGAATCAAGGCAGCATTATGGTTGACCTTTCGATTCACGTAGATTAAACGAATCAAGGCGACATTATGGTTGACCTTTCGATTCCACCATTAATAGGTCTCCTCTATAAAAGGAGACAGGATTGCGAACTCGATATGAGAAGAGAACTCTCTATTTCCAACCCCACAGTGATAGCGTTCGAGTGTTTGTTCAGTTCGCCGAGGACTGCTTGTGCTTGTTGGAGTCCGCGGTTTTGTCGTTGTATCCTGGGAAATAGACGTCCTACTAAACCTCGCAAGCACCCCGTCGGAGGAGGACGAATCTATTTTAAGGAAACTGTGTATACACGAGAGCCTCGGCTTTTTTTAGTGGCTGCGCAACCAATTACGCGGTGGTTACGCAAACCCGGCTCTGCGATTGGTTACTGCCCGCCCCGGCTCTGCAAGCATTGCGATTGGATTACTGCAGCAACAACCTGCAGCGGTTCTGCAATCGGCTCTGCAATTGGCTCTGCAGCAATTGACTCTGCAATTTGCTCTGCAATTTGCTCTGCAATTGGTTACGCAGCACATTGCGCATTGACTCTGCAGCGGTGGCTCTGCGGCTTCTGCGCGATCGGCTCTGCAATTGGTTACTGCAGCCGCCGCTCTGCAATGCGCAATTGGTTACTGAGAGCGATTCGCGATTGACTACGCAATTGGTTACGCAACCTTCTGCTGCGCTTTGCTGCAATTGATTTTGCAACCAAATCTGCAATTTGCTCTGCATCAATTGGCTCTGCAACAATTGACTCTGCAATAATTGGCTCTGCACCAGGCTTAGCAATCGACTTAGCAATCGGCTCTACAATGGCGGGAGACTTTTAATCCGGCCCAAAAAGGAAGAAATCTTCTTGATTGAGGACGTAAAAGGAAGTGGTCGACTCAACAGACAAGTCCGATTAATTTTTGGACTTTCCTTGATTTTCCATCGGGAAGGTATACTCCTTTATATCGAACAAACTTAAAAGCAGGACTCGTGCATTGAGATGACCACTGGCACAAGAAGTTGAGGTGCACAAACTCGGCGTGTGATGGCTCCCTCATACGATTGGTAGCGTTCGAATCAATCATGGGAAAAACGAGAAAAGTTCACGGGGTTGAACTTGGCGGTGCTGAGAAGATGCTCTTCTACCTGAACACAGCCCGCGGTCGGGTTGATCGGTCCGGGTGGAAACCGCCGGTCGGGTTGACAAAATCTGAGCCATACTTAAGCCCGCTCGTGGCGGTTCGGTCCGAGTCATGGAGCCGTCGGTTTGGTCGGTCGAGTCAAGTCAAGTCGGTCGACACGCTGTGCTCGGTTCAAAGCAGTGCGCGTGTCGTGACGACACGCCTCGGCACACCGCGTCGACACGCCCGTGTCGTGTAGCGGAAGAAAGCAGCGACAGGCGTGTCGGTACATGCATCGCCCGTGCTTTCGGCCAAATTTTTTTTTAAATCCGGTTTTTGTTTCGGTTCGGTTTTTAAAAAATCGGGACGGGACGCCGCTAATAAGCGGTCAGTCCTGGTCGAGTCAAACCAGACGGCGGTTAGCAGGACCCGTTGACCCGCGTCGGTTCGGGTCGAGTCGGGTTTGACCGGACCTTGGCAGTCTACTACCCACGACCACGCTAAATCTGGCTCGGTTCTTGGACCGAGGATCCTCCCGATGTACACGAGAGTGCAGTGATGCCTGAAACCTTGACATTGTGAGAGGCATGGAATCCTCAGTTTACGTGTAGAAACTACATTCTCAATGCCTTAGGCTCATTTGTCTGTGTGTATAGCATGAAGAAAGCTAAGGAGTTGTGGGAATCCTTGGACAAGAAGTACAAGGCGGAGGATCTTTGGTGCCAAGAAGTTCATCGTAGGTCGATTCTGGACTACAAGATGGTTGACTCCAAGGCGGTGATCGACCAAGTTCGAGCTTGGTGATTACGCATGAGATTCACTCGGAAGGTATGATTAAAGTGAAACTTTCGGATAGGCTGCGATCATAGAGAAGCTACTTGGTGGAAAGACTTCAAGAACTATCGAAGCACAAGGAAAGAGATGAGCGTGAAAGAACTTATTGTTCGTCTTGAATCGAGGAGGACAACAAAAGTTCGGAGAGAAATATGTTCTCTCGATGCTCTTGTGAAAGCCAATGTTACCAATGTTATCGGCGGTGGCTCGAAGCGGAAGAATTTCAAGTCTTCCAAGATGAAACCCAAAGGAGGTCAATAAAAAGAAGTTTCTTGGAAAGTGCTTCTTGTGACAAAGTCGGTCACAAATCTTGGTCTGAGAAGAAGAAGAAGAATCAGGAGGCCAACTGAGAGCGAGGGGCTAGAGGGAGGATGATCTACGTGCGGTGATCTCGTTTGAACCTAGTGGGTTCCAACCCTCGACAATGGTGGTTGGATCTTGGTGCCACCAGGACATGTGTCTTTGCAATCGAGCTACTCCACAACTTTGAAGAAGTTAATGGAGAGAAGCTGTATATGGGGAACTCGGCAACCTCGGACATTATGAGCCATGGAAAAGTAATGCTGAAGATGACCTCAGGCAAGGAGCTCACTCTGAACAATGTGTTATACGTTTCGGAAGTTCGAAAGAATCTGGTATCTGGATCGTTGCTAAGCAAGCATGGCTTCCGCATTGTCTTAGAGTCGGACAGAGTTGTACTGTCCAAAAATGGAATGTTTATAGGGAAAGGTTATGTAACTGATGGGCTGTTTAAACTAAGTGTAATGGTCATTACGCCCAAAGTTAATAAAGTTGAAAACTCTTCCACTTATATGCTTGAGTCTTCGTGTTTATGGCATGGTAGACTAGGACATGTTAACTACGATGTGTTGCGTAGATTGATTAACATGCAAAGCATACCTACATTCCACCTTGACCCAAAACATAAGTGTGAGACTTGTGTTAAAGAAAAATTGACACGGTCATCCTTTCAATAAGTTGAAAGAAGCATTGAGCCACTCGGCCTAATCCACATCGACGTGTGTGACCTAAAAGGGACACCGACACGAGGTGAGAATAAATACTTCATCACTTTTGTTGATGATAACACAAAATATTGTATTGTGTATCTTCTCAAAAGTAAGGATGAAGCTATAGATAAATTTGTTCTCTATAAGAATGAGGTTGAAAACCAACTTAATAGAAATATTAAGGTGGTTCGAAGTAACCGAGGCGGTGAATATGTATCACCGTTCGCTGATTTGTGTGTTGAACATGGTATCAGACACGAAACAACGGTTCCATACTCGCCTCAGCAAAATGGGATTGCTGAGCGAAAGAATCGTTCTCTGAAAGAGATGATGAATGCTCTACTATTAAGTTCTGACCTACCAGAGTACTTGTGGGGGGAAGCTGTGTTAACAGCTAATTACCTTTTAAATAAGGTGCCCCGAAAGAAAATAGAAAAGAGCCCTTATGAGTTGTGGAATGGTAGACAGTCATCCTACAAATACTTGCGAGTGTGGGGGTGTCTGGCCAAAGTTTTGGTGCCGAATCCAAAAAGGATCAAGATATGACCAAAAACTGTTCACTGCATATTTATTGGATATGCACGTAATAGCAGTGCCTATAGATTTCTTGTGATTGGATCTCAAATTCCTGAGATACACAAGAACTCGATTATTGAATCGAGAAATGCCTCATTCTTTGAGCACGTGCTTCCGTTTAAGGCCCGAGAGGATGCTAGCTCTTCTAAACGGGTACACGAAAGACAAGAGCAAGAAGAAATGGATGAACCAGTTGAGGGTGAGCTCAGACGGAGTAAGAGAGCTCGGGTGGAGAAATCCTTTGGATCGGACTTTCTCACCTTCATGATGGAAAGTGATCCCCAGAGTTACTCAGAAGCGGTAAACTCGTCTGATGAATCTCAATGGAAAGAGGCAATTGCATCTGAGATTTCATCAATCTTGCAAAATCATACTTGGGAACTGATGGATCTTCCTTCTGGAAGTAAGGCACTAGGTTGCAAGTGAATTTTCAAGAAGAAAATGAAATCAGAAGGCACGATAGAAAGGTTCAAGGCAAGGTTGGTAATTAAGGGATACCGACAACGTGGTGACCTTGACTATTTTGATACCTATGCTCCGGTATCAAGAATAACGTCCATTAGGGTGTTATTAGCGATTGCCACTCTGTGGAATCTAGAAGTACATCAAATGGATGTAAAAACTGCCTTTCTAAATGGAGATTTAGAAGAAGAAATCTACATGGAACAACCTGAAGGGTTCTCTGCTCCGGGGCATGAAACCAAGGTATGTAGATTGATCAAGTCATTTATGCGGCTTGAAACAAGCTCCAAAGCAATGACATGAGAAATTTGATAGTATCATGCTGGACAATGGATTTAAAATCAATGAGAGTGATAAATGCATTTACAGTAAAGACACGAAAGATGACTTAATCATTTTATGTCTTTATGTAGATGACATACTTATCATTGGGAGCAATGATAAGATAATTAAATCCACTAAAGTTATGTTGAACTCAAGATTTGACATGAGAGGCATGGGTCTTGCTGATGTGATTCTTGGAATTAAAATTCTTAGAACGTCAGAAGGACTTGTCTTAAGTCAGTCCCATTATGCGGATAAGATTCTTGAAAGATTCACTAAGAGTGATACTGTACTGGCACGAACTCCGATAGATATGAGTCAACATCTATCGAAAAATCAAGGAGAGAGTATCTCTCAAGTAGAGTACTCCAGGATAATTGGAAGTCTGATGTACTTAATGAGTTGTACACGACCAGACTTGGCCTATGCAGTAAGTAAATTGAGCAGATTTACAAGTAATCCAGGTGTTGAGCACTGGAAAGGGATAACTAGAGTACTACGGTATCTACGTTACACTTGTAATCATGGACTGCACTATACAAGATATCCTGCTGTAATCGAAGGATACAGTGATGCAAGTTGGATATGTCACGCCCCGAGGGAGTCTCCGTCAGACGAAAATCCGGCAGCACCTCCCCTGTACGGGTGACAATACCAATTTTATACAAGGCCTACACGGCCACTATACATCGGTCAACACGATCGGAATCCAATCAAACACACGCAGATAATAATAAGGCCTCAGGCCAACAAATCTAGGTAAATAAAAGTCTACCCTAACTAGACTTACCCCTTCTGCCATCTGGGCAGGAATACCCAACCAAACCAATCAAAATAAGATCCGACCAATAGTCCACAAGAACCCTAAAAAATCCACGAGTACATAAATTCATTTCCAAGCCTAAACATATATTCTATACAAAATTCAAACCAAAACTCAAACAACTAAGAAACTGTCACTACGAGGGGGGGAATATGGCAACTGGACTCTCCTGACAGCTTCATCCTGAAATAAAAAAAAAAATAAAACCACGGGGTAAGTTCAAAGAACTTAGCGGATATTTGTCGATATAAATAGCAAGATATAGCTAACAATACTAATCATGTCAGTACAGTCTCATATATATATGATAAGCAAGAAATAAATGCAAAAGGGTGTACTCACGATCTCCTACCACGATATAGGAGCATGTGCCCTACTATAAGAGATAAAGTCATCATCATATATGAATATGAATCTCAGATGCATGACAATCATATGCAACATCCAAGGCATCCAAACACAATACAAATGCAATCCGTGCAAAAATGCATGCAGTGCATATGACATGGTCACCCCCGACGCCCGGTCACCGCCTACACGATGGTGGCCGAGTGGGTAGGGCTATGATGCTGCACTCTGCCATCATGCTCTGGTGGAGTGGGCGAGATCTTGTCGAGTACACCTATCCTCCCGCCCAAACATAGTGGGGAGCTAAGCTCTCATCTCCGGTGTCATAGACGGAGGAGGGATCCTCGCCGCTACCACGCCTCGCCGTCGCTACCAGGCGGACGGTGAACTCGACAGAGCAATGCACACACCCTCACGATGTACCACTAACCCATGAGTGGCGGTGTGTGCGAGGCCATATAGCCAGGCTCAGCTCAATAATGGAACCGTCGGCCGATGCAATCATGCAAGATGGTGCATGACACTAAAGCATGTAATACCAACTAACATACGTATCCGAATAATATGCACAATAAAAAGGTACATATACATGATCCAAGTAAAACAGGGAAAGTATAACTATAAACTGATCAAATGCATGTGTCAAATAGGCATAATAACATGCAAGGTAGATAAACATGAAAACTATTGCAAGCTATAACTATCTAGCATATCAACATGACTATATCAAAAAGACAAGTCAAAATACCGCCTTTATATAATGCTCGTGATAACTATCTTCACGTCCAGTGGACTGTCTCCGTATCAAAATCTGCATACAATATAATATACTCAGATTATATTGCCAACCTCAATATCAAGTCCAAACCCTAATGGATTAAGCTATCCACTTAACCGATCACTCGTTGCCGTATCCAAATATAATTTATCCTAACCAGCTTAGGTGATCAACTTTATTAACCCCAAGTTTAATTACCACTTGATCAATATCAGTTTACCCCAAAAACCCAACCGTACTATTTGATTAAACTTATTAATTAAATCCAAATTCATCCAATTACTCCTAATAACAGATTAATCAGATTACTCCACGATTAATTCCTTACTTTAATTAACCAAATTAGTTAATTAGCTAAACTGACTAATTAACATACAACAACAACCATAGATTAACCAAACAACCGATTCTTCCCTTACCTCCTTCATTGTTCGGAACAAATTGGGGTCGACGAGTCGACGGACTTTGATCGCGGCTGGCGGTAGGCGGTCGAGGCATTGTCGGCAAGATTGGATCGCGACGGAGGGGTCGTGTGCCGGTGACGGAGGGAGGATAACACGGCGATGGCGAAGCTAGTCGAGAACAACCGCGCTCGTCGTCTAGAGCGGAAAACCGGCGAGGCGTGGCGGTGGAGGTCGGCGGCCTTGGTGGGTCGGGCGACTGGCACCGTGAAAGGCGACGGTCAGAGGCGAGGAACCGTCTGCCGGTGCGATCCTGTCGCCGCGGCTGTGGTCAGCGAGCCCGCAGAGGAAGAGGGGCGTCGGACGGCGAAGAAAGGCGTCGTCAGCGAAGAAGAGGCGTCGAAGCGCGCGCGGCAAGATCGAGGCTGGCAGACGCGAAGAGAAGGCGGCGATCGCGAGAAGAAACGGCTGTCGGCGAAGAGAAGGTCGTGCGGACGAACTGCCGAAGGGGAAAACGGAAAAAAAATAGAAATTAGGTTTTTCCATCGCGTATATATCCCCTTTAAATAGACCCCTCCAAAGCTTATTTATTTTATCCCCGTAAAAGTCTCGTACGGAGTCCGTTTAAATCCAGAAAAATTTCTAAAATTCTCTAAAAATCCCGAAAAATTTCCAGGATTATTTCCTTAATTATTTGGCCATTTTATTTTACTATTTTATATTTTCCAGTATTTAACATTCTCCCCCACTAATAAAAATTTGGTCCCCAAATTTCCTACTCAGATGCATAATGAGTAAGAGATACCACAAGTACTGAAAATATATCTCACGTACCTTAAATATACAAGTGGGGATATTGAGCTATGATCTTTTCTTCAAGCTCCCAAGTAGCCTCCTCATCGGTGTGGTGACTCCACTCGACCTTGGCAAGTCGCACAACCTTATTTCGCAACTGTCGTTCCTTGTAATCCAAAATCCGTACCGGAACCTCTGCGTAAGTAGCATCAGGTTGAATGGAACTTGACACATCTGTTAGTATGTGTAGAGTCTGACATATACTTCCTCAGCATGGACACATGAAACACATCCTGAATACCAGCTAAAAATGGTGGTAGCCCTAAACGGTAAGCGACTGCTCCGATCCTCTCCAAAACCTCAAACGGACCAATATATCTAGGAGCTAGCTTACCACGGAGTCCAAATCTCTTCACCCCTTTCATGGGTGAAACTCGCAGGAATACATGATCACCAATAGAGAACTCCAGAGGTCTCCGTCTCCGATCTGCATAACTCTTCTGACGATCCTGCGTCTCGGTCATCCTTTGTTTGATAGTACAAACCAACCCTGCCTCATGCTGAGCTCTAGGTGTCCTAGCAACTGGTCCTCCCAGTTGCCCCCAAAATCCATAACACAGGACCCCAGCAAATCCTCTAGTATCTAAATGGTCCGCTCAGACTGTCCATCTATCTGCGGATGGAATGCAGTACTAAAACGAAGTTGCATGCCTAAGGCCTGCTGCAGACTCTGCCAAAATCGAGACGTGAACAAGGGATCTCTATCTGATATAATGCTCAAAGGAACATCATGCAATCTGATGATCTCCCGATAATATAACTCTATCAAACGATCCAAAGAGTCGTCTTCCGAATAGCTAAGAAGTGCGCGGATTTGGTTAGTCGATCAACGACTACCCAAATCGCATCATGACCTTGATGTATCCTAGGCAAACCCACATAAAATCCATATTAATACACATCCACTTCCATTCCGGAATCGAAATTTCCCGAAGCATATGTTCCTTAAACTAATGCAACTCCGGAAACCATTATCCTCCTCGGAGTCAGAGACAGTAGTCCATCTACCGTCCAAAATTCACTCCACCACACACTCTGTAAGTGCATGGGAGGCTATCGCGACCAAACTTCCTTGTTACAATCGTTTGTGTTCCAGCTACTCTATAGTAGTTATCCAGTAGCTAGCCAAAACCCCATGAGCATTCCTGCTCCTCACCTCGATAATACAACATAATCACCGCGAAGTCCACGTCATATATATGTGACTTATCTCGCAATTCTTTAACTGCCGTAAGTTTAGGATACGTCTTATTCCATAGCATCGGAATCGCTCCGATCCCTGAAATGATGCATCCATGTACACTATCCTTCCTTCCACACCAGCATGATTAATCAACACTGGCGTAAAAGTCAACCATTGTCTGAGCCCTGAAACTAGTTTCACAAGCTTCAGATCAAATAAATTCCATCACCTTTCTAGTTCCACCAGTCAGCGATGTAGTACCGCGAGAGCATCCTATCCATATCTATGGTAATAATCATATCAATACCTGAAAAACCACCATCTACGATGGCCGAGTGCGCAACTCCAACTACCACCATCAACAGTGGCCAAGTTACGCAACTCCAACGACCACAACTGAGTCAATCGTGTCCAGAATACACGACTTCTCAAATCCCTGGATGACTAATTCGTCAATAAGTCTAATAAGTTAATCATAAACTCATATAATTCATACCAAGTATGAAATTGTCGTCGTTACACAACTGCATTCTCTTTACTCTAGGCTGATGATATAACGATCAACACAACTACAATGATAATTGTATGACACCATGTCACTACAATATCAACCCATCAGTCATAGATCAATCCTATAGCTGATCTATCCACAATGAAGGATATTCATTTCCTTCCACAACTACCGCATTCTATCATCGTTAATCGATGCATAACCTCAAAGATTCATCTCTCTTTCAACAAAGAGTTCCTGATCTTCTCTAGGAAAATACTGGGATAGATAAATATCCCATCCAATACCTACTATAATAAGGTAAAACGATCTTTCATCGTCTTGACCAGCGTAAGCATACACGCCTTATCCATAACCAAATCACTATTAGTAGGGACTGATATTCCCTGAGGGTTTACTCCTTGTCCTTCAAATTGGTGACTAGTAGGCCAAATCTCTAGCTTCCTAATTCGACATCAGTCGCCTCCTCTAAAAAGTTCGTACTTCTGAAATCATCGTTAGGTTCCGCAAGGTCAATACGTTATCGACCTCGTCTCCGACCATGAGTAGGGACAATTTCACTAAGTCAATAGTTTTTCCTAGCCACAAAAGTACCGTAACTACTAAAGACAATACTTTTCCTATAGCTCAGAGATATCCTTCAGCTTGCTTGGTCTCAAAACACGAGAACTCCCAAAAATCCAAGGAAAATAAAATCCTCGAAACACAAAACCCACAAATCAAAACCGCAAACCAATAAAATTGTCACGTCCTGGGGGCATATCCGTCATCCTAATGACAGAGGAGCCCCTTAGTGACAATATTCCGAAATCCATGGACTAGATCTGGTAAAAACCTCGAAATAATTATAGAAATACTAGTATTTTAATAACTGCATGCATGCACGACTAAACATATATCCATTAAAGTAAAATAGTTTTATGACACCAAATCAAACTGCGACAAAATCCAAAGTGCATAATAAAATGCAACACCGATAAAGTAAATAAAGCGGCATCTCGACGATGCGATTGGACAAGACAAGCAAGGAACTCTCGGCGACTCGAAGGTAGGTCGACATGACTCCATTAACCTAAAGGATAAGTGAGGAGGGGATAAGTACAACCACTCTGTGGATGTATAGACAATAGTGTATAATCATAATGCACATAATGGAAGTCACAGGGAACAAGCTAGAGTAACCCAACCCTCAGAGTACCAATATCAGTCTGCAACCATCCTGATCAGCAGTATAATAAATATACCTGCAACATACACAATCACTGCAACAAGCAGTGCACATCCAGATATCACGATAAAGTCTCGTGGCTCTCACACAAAAAGGAAACTATCTATGAGCTACCGCGAACGTAACCCATGGGCCGTAGAATAATCGATAGCACGGTCTTATATGCTACCACGAATGAGACTCGTGGATAGACAGTGTATATAAATATCTAATTATTGGATACGCTGCGCGTACTACCACCAATAGGTCAAGTGAGCGGTCGATTATCTTAGGTTGTTAAGCCTAGGGTTATCCAATACATCCCGCATAAATCGACTTTCAACGTCGGCCAAAGATCATCGATCTACAATTAAACCCATTGAGGCGGTTAGCGAGGGTTTCAACACCTCTAAAGCGAAATGTTTACCAAATTCGGTAAAGATCATCAACTTATAAATAAATAAGTCGAGATGATTAAATCTAGCATTCCAACCCTTCTAACATGATCGGTATCAAGGTCGATCAAAATCATAAGTCCACTAATAATCGCGTCGAGACGATTAATCATAGGGTTTCGTCCCAACTAACAGGAATCGTCTATCCAGGCCAATAAGGACCACAGATCTACTATCAAGCCCTTCAAGAGGATTAAGCCTAAATTATACTCCTACCAGTTCGATCATGCATGCTCGACATGCTACCACGAAGCAGATCTCGTGGGTACTTAACTGTAAAGTAGCTATCTTATTACAGGACATCATCGAATCCGATTATCACCAACTCTCGCGAATAACGCAAGAGTATAACCTTACGATGAGATTATCTCAACCATACATGGGAGACCTATTCGACCTCAAATACACAAAAGCCCCTTTAGGGAAACTCTACTTTAACTTTCCTCAACCACGAATGGGTGATATTGTTGGCAGCCGATAAATATGAACAACGTTATATACCCTCTAAGGATTAATCGCATCCTAATCATATGACCTCTACTAATCCGATCACCATATCAGCTGAAATAGTAAATGCATAAACCTATACCAATATGCACATCCGGGTTATTACACCTAGGGTTTCCACATCTAGGGTTCTACTAATATTGTTTCATTCCTGAGATCCGCTCCTACCGAATAATCTTATCTAAGTTATTCTATTTCTACTAGTCTTAATCATGGTATCCACCGCAAAAACACAGAATCATATAAACATAAAACAAGCTGTCTAATAAACGACAGCATAGTCCTACTAATGGGAATCAATGGCTGAAATTAATTAGGGTATAACTAAAGGGTCATGCCAGATCAAAGTCACGGCAATACTAAATAAAACATCAGATGCCTATATATACCCTAAACTATGTAAGCAATGTAATCATGTCCTCATGCCTTCTACGAATTTATCCATCTTAGTCATATTATTCAACTAGTCTAATAATCCTAATACTAGTCAAATCCTAAGAGGTAAATATCTTATCATTTATATCACAATGATAACTAGCTACGTATAGCAGTAATAGCAATTAATAACCAAATGCTATCTATAAACCAGCAACCAAAAATCTAATTGTCCAATGGATATCGAGGTTAAAACAATACTGCATAAAACATGATATATCACCGTAACCAATATAAATATAGTACTAAATCTAGAAAATTTTCTAGAATGTATTTACATTAGGTATGTCTGGAGATGTCCTGTCGCCGCCAAATCCCCTATATTGACCTCGTCAATAATACCTCGAATTTCCGAAACATAAAAATCGTCGAAAATCCGTACAACTCCGAAAATACCCAGTTAACCTGCCAAACTTGGCAAACTCCATAAACCCAAAGACCCTAAGGAACTCGGAAACCTACGCTCTGATACCAAATAAATTGTCACGCCCGAGGAGTCTCGCGAGGCGAAAATCCGGCGGACCTCCTGTCAGACGGGTGACAATACCAATTTTATACAAGGCCTACACGGCCACTATACATCGGTCAACACGATCGGAATCCAATCAAACACACGCAGATAATAATAAGGCCTCAGGCCAACAAATCTAGGTAAATAAAAGTCTACCCTAACTAGACTTACCCCTTCTGCCATCTGGGCAGGAATACCCAACCAAACCAATCAAAATAAGATCCGACCAATAGTCCACAAGAACCCTAAAAAATCCACGAGTACATAAATTCATTTCCAAGCCTAAACATATATTCTATACAAAATTCAAACCAAAACTCAAACAACTAAGAAACTGTCACTACGAGGGGGGGAATATGGCAACTGGACTCTCTGGCACAAATCACGAAATAAAAAAATAAAACCACGGGGTAAGTTCAAAGAACTTAGCGGATATTTGTCGATATAAATAGCAAGATATAGCTAACAATACTAATCATGTCAGTACAGTCTCATATATATGATAAGCAAGAAATAAATGCAAAAGGACTGTACTCACCTGAATCTCCTACCCTGATATAGGAGCATGTGCCCTACTATAAGAGATAAAGTCATCATCATATATGAATATGAATCCTGTATGCATGACAATCATATGCAACATCCAAGGCATCAATACAATAATGCAGCAAACACAATACAAATGCAATCCGAAAATGCATGCGTGCATATGACATGGTCACCCACGCCTGTCAATTTGCCTCGCTGATGGTGAAGCCAAGTGGGTAGGGCTATGAGAACTGTGCACTCTGCCATCTCTGCTGCTGAGTGACCGAGTGGACAGGATGCTGTCGGTGTACAACTATCCTCCTGCCCCAAACATAGTGGGGGAGCTAAGCTCTCATCTCCCGGTGTCATAGACCAGAGGAGGGATCCCTGCCCGCTACCACGCTGCCTCATCGCTACCCGTGGCGGACCGGTGAACTGTGGCTGCACACCCTCTGATGTACCACTAACCCGCGGTGGCGGTGTGTGCGAGCCATGTAGCTGCGGGCTCAGAATAATGAAACCATGGTGCATGACACTAAAGCATGTAATACCAACTAACATACGTATCCGAATAATATGCACAATAAAAAGGTACATATACATGATCCAAGTAAAACAGGGAAAGTATAACTATAAATTGATCAAATGCATGTGTCAAATAGGCATAATAACATGCAAGGTAGATAAACATGAAAACTATTGCAAGCTATAACTATCTAGCATATCAACATGACTATATCAAAAAGACAAGTCAAAATACCCGCCTTATATAATGCTCGTGATAACTATCTTCACGTCCGTGGACCTGTCCCGTGACCGAAATCTGCATACAATATAATATACTCAGATTATATTGCCAACCTCAATATCAAGTCCAAACCCTAATGGATTAAGCTATCCACTTAACCGATCACTCGTTGCCGTATCCAAATATAATTTATCCTAACGACCTTTATTAACCCCAAGTTTAATTACCACTTGATCAATATCACCCCAAAAACCCAACCGCATTTATTTGATTAAACTTATTAATTAAATCCAAATTCATCCAATTACTCCTAATAACAGATTAATCAGATTACTCCACGATTAATTCCTTACTTTAATTAACCAAATTAGTTAATTAGCTAAACTGACTAATTAACATACAACAACAACCATAGATTAACCAAACAACCGATTCTTCCCTTACCTCCTTCATTGTTCGGAACAAATTGGGGTCGACGAGTCGACGGACTTTGATCGCGGTGGCGGTCGAGCCGGTCGAGAACCTTGTCGGATTGGGTTGCGGACGGAGGGTCGCTGCGGCCGATCGGAGGGAGGATAACACGGTGATGGCAGAAGCTAGTCGGAGAACAACCGGCGCTCGTCGTCTAGGGCAGAGGAAACCGACGACGATTTGTGGCGGTGGAAGTCGGCCTTGGTGGGGTCGCGACACAGGCACCGGGAAAGGCGACGGTCAGAGGCGAGGAACCGTCTGCTGGTGCGATCCTGTCGCCGCGGCTGTGGTCAGCGAGCCCGCAGAGGAAGAGGGGCGTCGGACGGCGAAGAAAGGCGTCGTCGGCGAAGAAGAGGGCGCTGGCGTCGGGCGCGGCGGCATCGGGCTGCTGGCGGCAGACGCGAAGAGAAGGCGGCGATCGCGAGAAGAAACGGCTGTCGGCGAAGAGAAGGTCGTGCGGACGAACTGCCGAAGGGGAAAACGGAAAAAAATAGAAATTAGGTTTTTCCATCGCGTATATATCCCCTTTAAATAGACCCCTCCAAAGCTTATTTATTTTATCCCTGTAAAAGTCTCGTACGGAGTCCGTTTAAATCCAGAAAAATTTCTAAAATTCTCTAAAAATCCCGAAAAATTTCCAGGATTATTTCCTTAATTATTTGGCCATTTTATTTTACTATTTTATATTTTCCAGTATTTAACAGGATATCCGACATAAAAGACTCAAAGTCTACAAGTGGATATGTATTCATCTTGGGAGGTGCAGCCATTTCTTGGAAATCTTCTAAGCAAACTGTTATAACCAGATCCACGATGGAATCTGAATTTGTAGCTCTTGACAAATGTGGTGAAGAGGCTGAATAACTACGACAATTCTTAGAAGATGTTCCTAGATGGCCGAAACACATGCGTGATATGCATACATTCACGATAGTCGATCGGCATTGGCCAGAAGAGCCATCTATATAATGGTAAGTCTAGATATATACGTCGTAGACATAATACCATTAGACAACTACTCTCATCGGGTGTTATCACTGTTGACTATGTAAAGTCAAAAGATAACTTGGCGGATCCGCTAACCAAAGGGTTAAATCGAGAGTTAGTTGCAAGCTCATCATTGAGGATGGGTTTAATGACGATGTCGATAAAAAATGTTGGTGCAAAGGAAACCCAACCTATGTTGACTGGAGATCCCAAGAACTAGGTTCAAAGGGACAACCTAACTGCACTGACTAAGTAAGCTCACTGTGAGAGAGTATGACCCAAGTAATAGTGAAAGGATGAAGGTTAAGCATACGACTTTTAATGATCCAGAAGAGTAGTGGAGAATACTCTCAAGAGATCACCTATGCGAGAAAGAAGTGGGGCCGCTTCGAAGAGAATTGAAAGCACAATTCTTAGACCTTCTCGCAGAACCAGGCGTGTTCATGGCCTAACGAACACACTCATGAGAATTGAACTACATTAGGGAGAGTCCAGTGTGAAGTACGTCCATGCTTATATAAACGGTCGAATAGTTCAAGGACATCGTGTCTACTAATCTACCAGTATGCAAACATACTTGCACAAGGGAAGGTTCAAAGGGTCAAACCTACCTATCCTATGCTGGACTTAACCGCTGAAGGCTATCATGCATCAATTTCCATTCATGTGGGGGATTGTTGGAATTTGAATGGAAATTATGGAAATGTGAAGAAAGGATGAAGAAGACGTTCTGTCATTCTTTTATACTTGTTGATCGGTAAAACGGAAAGATGGGGAAGACTTTCTGCCATCTTTCGCGTCGAACCATGGGAAGTTCACATTAAAACTCTGACATAAATGGTCAGAGATTGATGAATTAATGGTAGATTAATTGAATCAAGGCAGCATTATGGTTGACCTTTCGATTCACGTAGATTAAACGAATCAAGGCGACATTATGGTTGACCTTTCGATTCCACCATTAATAGGTCTCCTCTATAAAAGGAGACAGGATTGCGAACTCGAGATGAGAAGATAACTCTCTATTTCCAACCCCACAGTGATAGCGTTCGAGTGTTTGTTCAGTTCGCCGAGGACTGCTTGTGCTTGTTGGAGTCCATGGTTTTGTCGTTGTATCCTGGGAAATAGACGTCCTACTAAACCTCGCAAGCACCCCGTCGGAGGAGGACGAATCTGTTTTAAGGAAACTGTGTATACACAGGCCTCGGCAGCTTTTTAATTGGCTCTGCAACCAATTCTGCAATTGGTTCTGCAAACCAGCTCTGCAATTGGTTCTGCAACCGCCGGCTCTGCAACTGCAATTGGTTCTGCAACAACCGGCTCTGCAAATTACGCAATCGACTGCGCAATTGGCTGCGCAACAATTGACTCTGCACCGCTCTGCAACCGCTGCGCAATTGGTTACTGCAACTGCTTCGCAATTGGACTCTGCGGCGGTGGCTCTGCAACCTGTTCTGCAATCGGCTCTGCAATTGGTTCTGCAACCGCCGGCTCTGCAACTGCAATTGGTTCTGCAAACCAGTTCTGCAATTGACTCTGCAATTGGTTCTGCAACCCGCTCTGCAACCTGCTTTGCAATTGGCTCTGCAACCTGCTCTGCAATTGGCTCTGCAATTGGTTCTGCAACCAAATCTGCAATTTGCTCTGCATCAATTGGCTCTGCAACAATTGACTCTGCAATAATTGGCTCTGCAACAACCAGCTTGGCAATTGGCTTAGCAATCAGCTCTACAACTGGCAGGAGACTTTTAATCCGGCCCAAAAAGGAAGAAATCTTCTTGATTGAGGACGTAAAAGGAAGTGGTCGACTCAACAGACAAGTCCGATTAATTTTTCGGACTTTCCCTTGATTTTTCCATCAGGTATACTCCTTTATATCCCAACAAGAATTGCTGGTAATGAGCGATCATTTTGAATTTCTAGCATAACAAAAGGTTATATATATATATATAAGGTGGCGTTTGGTTGGTGGGTTTGGAATGAGGGAATGAAAATGGGAATCATATAGAGTGTTTGGTTAATGATTTTAGGAAAAAGGGTTTGGGAATCAATTCTAAATAATTGGGAATCAACAAAACTCATCTCACAATCTCACATGGGGAGTTTGAGTTTCATTCCGTCGCACGCCGTCGCCGCTGCTCGGCGATCGTTAGCCGTCGCCGGTCGCCGCCTCCGGCCGCCGCCGACCGACGCCGATCACCGACCGCTGATCGCCGACCATCGGCCCATCACGTCCGCCGCCGCCATACCACTGATCGCCGGTCGCGGCTGTCGCTTGCCGATCGCCGTCGGCCTGCCGCCGTTGTCGCTATCGCCGGTTGCCGCCATTGCCACGCCGCCGGCTGTCGCCGTCGTCGTCGCCGGTCGTCACCGCCGGCCGCCGCCGATCATGATCATCGCCGCTTGCCGCCGCCGCTTACCGAAGCGCCGTCTGCTCGCCGGCCACCGTCGATCGCCACTCCACCACGTCGCCACGGCCATCGGGCCATCTAACCATCGGCCACGATAAATCAAACAACATTATTATTATACTGTTTACTTAGAAAATTATGAATCAAATGGGCTTGTAGCAGCAGCCCTTCCACTGGTGAAGTCACCAAGGAGACTTCAAGTATCTTCCGCGAAAGTCATGCTTTTATCCAATTGAATAAAAAATGAATCGTCGAAGCCAACTTTGCTTCTGTGCACGTCACATTTGAACAAAGGAGCAAAGCTCATAGCGGCCTCAGAAAATTTCCAAAAGATTTCAACATGGAAATATTTCCTTTCTTGAAAGGATGTTTGATTAATTTACGGAAAAGTTTGTTCAGGAGGGAAGAGTCTATTTGAGCTGGTTTGTGATTTAGAAAGCAATTTTTTTTTTTCCATTCGTTAGTGATTAATTTCAAAGGTCTATCGTTATTTATGTTTTTTATGACGATTCGCCGATAGAGAACATTAAAATAACGAATTCCACCGAATTCTCATCGAAGCGTGTCCATCGTCATGCGTAATCGTACTCATTTTTTATAGCGGGGGGGGGGCAAAAACCTGGTGGAAAAATATCATTGGAAACCATAGAGAAGTCTGTCACGCGCATCCGAATCGACGGGATCATGGCGGCGGAAGCACTACCGGCGACGAAATTGGCCTATTTCGACGACATGTGGGCCGTTGAAGCTACCGCCATCCTCCTCGCCGAGCTTCAAGTAAATGTTTGCGATTCTGCGATCATTTCCTGTTTTGAAAGAAAAACCCTAAAATTGGTTTCGTTTTTTGTGGGTAAAAGACCGACGACGGCCGCATCGCTTTGATACTGGATTCTACCATCTTCTACCCCCAGGGTGGGGGACAGCCAGCCGACACCGGTTTGGTCTCAGGGCCTGCCTCTGGCTTCGTCGTGGAGGACGTGAGGTTGAAGGATGGGCTGGTGATACAACTATCCTTTTCCGAATCATTTGATTCCGTTAACGGCGCAACACAAGGCTTTTATAACGATAAATTGATAGAATTCCAAAAAATGAATCTATGGAGGCTGTCATTTCGCGAACAGCTGTTTATGAACGCTTGCCGAGTTGTTTGTTCCTCCGTCACTACTTAGTCAAACTGGTATATGTGTTTCTATGGTGTGATATGTCTAAGACAAATACGTGTTTTTGAGCTTAAAACATCCGGCTTCGGATTGTACCGTACCAGAAACTTGCGATGTTAGATTCTTAGGGCATGGTATGTTAAATAGGTAGATGAATGTTTTAGATTGTTAATTCAATTGTTTAACTAAGTTTTTTATTTAATGGACCAATGGATCCAGACCTTTGCCACCTTACAAGAGTTTGATGGCTTTGATATCAACCTACCCTTGCCTGACTTAGACTTTGGTCATCTCAGTCTTCTTTCTCTGTTTTTATTTTTAACCTTTTTCTATCCTTTGTCAGGTTTACCATTATGGTTTTTTTGAGACTCCGCAGAAGGATTGTGCTGCCATGCCAAATCTTGGAGACGAACTTAACTTGCATGTTGATCCTCAAAGACGTGACCTTAACTCAAGGTATTAATTTTTATATATAGCATGAGTTTCTCACACTTGACATATTAATTTTAACGGCATATAATGTCTATATTGTTTCTTTTCTAGTTGTGACATTTTGATTGCTCTAACTTGATGTATTTTTCCATTGATGAACAGATTAGTTGTTATCTATTTTCAAATTTTAAAAATTTCGAATACTAGAGTGGAATGGTTCTACTCGTTGTTGGACAATCATTGACTATTTAGAAGTTTAGGATTGGAACAAGATGTCTCGTGCAAGGTGGCACTGAAATTTAAAACCCTGTCATTTGCCTTCATTGCAACTACTTTAGAAGCTAGTTGCAACAATAACAATCTTAGAGAGTATGGACTACATTTGACTTACCACCAAGGGCAGAAACAAGAACTTCATGTTTAATATTAAACATCTTGATCAACATGTGTGGCAAGTGAGATATCAAGAAGTCCATAGTCTCAAGGGAAGTGGGAGGTCCGAGTCAAAGGCCATATCATGGTAACTCAGTTTGTTCTGGGATTTTGAAATTCCACAGCATGCCAACTTTGTCTTGGTTTGTAGGAATGTCCAAGTTAATCCTACGACAGTTAAGTTGCCTATACCACAGCTCTTTTAGCTTGATTGCTTCGATACAGTAACTAGCATAATAGATATATTGATCCACATTTTTGTTTCATCCTTGTGTTTTTTTTAATCAAGTGTAATGGTTGATGCCAACAGGATCTAATTTAGCATCTAGTTTTGTTATATTCTTGTTTATCGATATTTGATTAAGCTTATGCAAAATTTTCCATTGATATTTTGATTTAACCCAGCTATTGGTGGGATATTTCCCCTTTCTCCTCCAAAACTAGAATATTCTCACTTTTCTTGGCGATGCTTCACATGATTAGCATCCCAACGATCTTATACTGCAGTATCAGACTTAAGTTCTGCTGATGGGTATGCAGGTGGAGTTATGCTATTTTCTCGTAAATGGCATCTTTATTGTTTGTTTACTAGATGGGAGAACTGCGCTTGTTTAAGAAAGCTCTTTGAAGTTACTGCCATCTTGCTTCTTATTTATGCTTCCATTTCTAAATCTCAGATAACTAAGTTTAGCTCTCTTAACATATGTAAGAAGTGCCTCCAAACTTTGTGACAACAGTGAACTTATTGTAAATGTAGTAATGCATGTGTATGGATCATTAAAAAAAACATTTGTCCTATGCACACCATATAACAGTAGCTCTGCATAACTAAATTGTAAGAATCAGCTGCAGTTCTTACACTTTTTTTCCCAGGCTTCACTCGGCAGGGCATTTGCTTGATGTTTGCATGCACAAAGTTGGTTTGGCTCATTTAGAACCAGGAAAAGGTTATCATTTCCCCAATAGGTATCTGTTGCATTTTTTTGGACATGCTTTTTATAGCAGTTATTACTTTATTCTTGTACTAAACATAGCCTAACTTCAACTTAAATAATTGTATTAGTTTGCCTTTCTAAGCGTCTTTGGTACTTCTATGTCTTTTGGTTTGATGCTGCTTGTGTAGATATGTATTTCCACAACTCATTTCACTTTCACATCATATCTATGTACTAAAAGTTAGATTCTGGGAAATTTTAGATTTTCTGTATGGCAGATTTTATTATAGCAAAGTAAAATAAACTATAATAATGTTATTTTTGCTGTGATTATCCATCTGTGTTCCGGTTGGGAACCGGAGATAGAGTCTTCACCTTCAAGAATTCCATGCGTCAATCTTGGAGTGGAGAAAAGCCTTTGAGATGACCTGTCAAAGTAACACCGAGTAAGTCAAAACCAAAGATAAGAGAAATAAAGACGACATAATTGAAGAAGAATTGAGTTAGTATTACCAAGCCCCTTTTTCCTTCCGTCTGGAGAATTATATACTTGCCGCGAGATAAACGGAGATATGTAGTGTAAACACTGTGGTGTAAAAGACGTGGTACGTGGGGTGTGTGGAGAAATGGAGTCATGGGGGTGTGGAGTGAGTACATGTATTCATATTTGTTGACTAAGTCTACCTCGCCACATAGACCCTAGATTATCTCTCCACATTATGGGTATCGCTAGAAATGTAGTCTTGAATAGAGGTCTATGGCATCATAAATTAAGATCCATGTAGCTGGCTTAAGTGTTTGGGACTAACTCCTTGATGTCATTTTTCTAGAACCAGTGTATTATGCACTTTATTTATTGTATTCTTTTCTATAAGACGAGCAGTGATCTTGTGGAGTGATTCTGGTGTTCACATTAAGTTAAAGCGTTTATTGCAGACCATCCTGTTGTTGCTTCTATCTTGTAACTAGTTTCATATTGCATATAATGTAAAATCCTAAAAATTAGTAGCCAAATACCATTTCTTCCAGTACATTGTCCTTGCTTCTACCTTGTAACTAGTTTCGTATGGCATATAATGCAACATCCTGAACACTAGAAGCCAAATACCATTTATTCCATTATATTGTTCATGACTAGACTTGGCAAATCGGATATTAGATCGGATTCGTGTCTTAACACGATCTAGACACGATCCGAAAACGTTAATCCATATCCAATCCATTTAATTTTTCGTGTCAATGGGTTCAATCCGAACACGAACCGCTTAATTTCGGGTAGACACGATACGATCCATTAGACACGAAAAAAAGACGTGTAAAATGGATTGCAAGATACGATCCGAACTAATAGACACAAAACAATCCATAATTATACGAAAATGCAATAACTTTAAAAAAGTATAAAATAGATTACTAGACATGATCCACATTAATAGACGCAAAAAGACCCATAAGTACACGATAATGTAATAAATTAAACCAATGAATTTACAAAAAAAATTAACAATCCCCACAATCCACACTACCCAATTATGATTATAAGTGCATGGCCATAAAATATACATCCTAGAATTATCATAAAAATATAAAATGAATTTCAAAGATTGCAACTTATAGAGATTATGCAAATGTCATTCAGGTTCTTTCCTTTTCATGTCTAGATTTTTTTAAGTAAAAGAAAAGTAAACGGGTCTAACGGATCCAGAAGACAAGACACTAATCCGACACGAAATTTTTACGTGTCTAACGGATAGACACGAAATAGACATGAATCCGAAAATGCATGATCCATATACGAAAAAAGCGGATCGTATTCGTGTCGTATTTTCGTGTCGCGTCTAGATTTGCCAGGTCTATTCATGACCAACATTATTTATAATACCTTTTTCCTTGTTCACTAGTATTCTTGTAGACTATCAATGCCATATGTACTCCAAATGTAATTTGTAACACGAGTTTATCTTACAATTTGCTCTTGGTATATTAATTTATGGTGCTTCAAATGGCTCATAAAACACAGTCCTCGAAATATGTATTTACTGACCTTTTATGGGACATAACTTTTTTCTGGGAAATAGTATTTTTTTACTGGTATTGTAGGTAGGCTACCCCATGTATCTATTAATTGCATTTTGTAAATTTAATTATTTAAATGTGTAATTTAAGAAAATGAAACTTTAGAAGTTCATGTTTCCTACACTAGAAGTTTTTTAAAAAAGTTTTCATGTGTATTTTTCTTTAAAAGGATATTGATCAGATTCGATTAACTTAACTATATTGTTCAATTAAGACTTCAATTGGCTTATGGAACTAAAAGTGGGTACATGAAAGACACCCAAGCTTCAAAGTGTGTCTTTTATCCTATATTTTGACTCAATTTTTTTGCTTGTAGTTTTGATGCTAATTACTTGTTGTCTGCAGTCCATTCGTTGAGTACAAAGGTCTAATCCCACAGGATCTTCTCCAAGTCAAACAAAAGGAATTGGAGAAAGAAGCAAATGCTTTGATTTTAACTGGAGGAAAAGTTTGTAGAATGCTATGAATCTAAGCCATTTATATGCCCCTTGTATTTGTTTTATGGATTTTTCTGATACTATTTGATATTGTGATTATTGTGTTAGATTTCAGCTTCCATCTTATCATACGATGAAGCTTCTAGGCAGTGTGGTGGCGTTCTTCCCAGTTACATTGCAAAGGTACTTATGATTACAACCGAGTTTGCAATGGAATAATCTGTATTTTTTTTAAACGTAATAAACCTATTTACATTTTGTATGGCTCTGCTAATGTTTATTCTCAAATAATTTGTTGTCCATTTTGCTATTGTTAGAATATTGTAAATATGTTAGGGATAATTATTTGTTTTCTAGGATAGAGTTTGATTTATTTTTAGGATAGAGTTTTGATTTATCCCTTTGAATAGGCCCTAATTTTAGATATAAATAGGATTGCTTTCATGTAATAAGTTGATTCGTATTTTTTACGAAATAACATGGTATCAGAGCGTTAGGTTTCCACCGTTTTTGTTTTTTGTTTTACATTTTCGTCGCTGCTCGCGTCCCTTCCTTCGCAAGCAGTTTCTCCAGCCGCTGCAGACGCGCCTTCGCGTTCCTTCTCGCGCCGTTCTTTTTCCCGAGCGCACCACGGGAGGGTTTTCGTTCTTTTCCGGATTTGTGTTCGTTTTCGCCCTTTCCCTCTTGCGCCGTTTTGTTCTGCCCGTCGCGCGTTGACGACGCTAACGCGATCTGCGTGACCACCGTGGCGACCAGCTCAGCCGCGTGATTTCCCTTTTTCGGCGATCTAGACGCGGTCCTTCTCCGAACCTAGGAGGCTCTTCCGTTCGATTTTTCTTCGCTTCCTATGCCAACCTCGATTCTTTGAAGGCCTCATTGCCTAGGCGAGGTAAGCCTCTTCTTGCACCGCCACTGCTAATCTTCCCTTTGGTTGGACACCCGGTCGCCCGTGCAGCGACCACCGACTAAGTCGCCGTGTCGACCATGCGACACCTCGCCCGTCGATGCCGCGTCTCCGCCTCCGCCGCCGCCACCGCGCCTGCGTCCCTACCGCCCCTCCATACGATCCCTTCCTTGCGGTTCCTCTTCCCCGACTGCCGCCTTTCTGGTTCGTGAAGAAGGCGCAGCAGTTTCCACCGCAGATCGCTAGAATTCTGAGAATACCGAGAGCTCAAATGGTCGGTTCGAGTGCCTTTGGCAAGGACGACGCGGGGCGGCGCCAAGAATTCAGCGATCGACGTCTTTATAATCCCCACTAGGACTTGCTGTCGTTGACATCGGATTCGCCTCCATCGCCTTCCTATGATGACTTTCTACAATGGTAGGATCGATGGAGTTCTAATTCTCACCGCGCTACACAAGATAATTCCTTTATCGTATATCTCGCTTCGAGTCCTCGGGTACTGACTGAGCCACCGATCATATCACCGTAATAGATCTCTTTTCTTCACTATCTACTGTTATTTACCCTTCATTCACCATGGCAAATGGTTCTCAAATTCATCTCAAGATATTGGTATTGCTCATCCTTCTCCATCTCTTTCCATTCATAATGTTCTTTATGTCCCTGAGCCCCCTTTAATTATATCAATAAGTCACCTTACTCTGGCCTCTTGATCGGCTGCCTCGCTTACTAAATCTTCGTGGTCATTACAGGACCGGAGTACGGGAGGATGATCGGCTTTGATATGAGTCTCATGGCCTATATCGATTTCACCGCTTTTTTTGGTTCAAGCACATCTCCACTTGTTATTCATGCTCACTGCATCCTAGTCTTGATAAGTTAAAACAATTATATCCTAGTCTTTCTCACTTAAAATCTTTGTCATGTCGAGAGACAAGCATGTTCGTAGTTCGCTTTCTCCTCGCATTATAAGTCGCTACGCCTCTCGCTTTAGTTCATTCCGATATTCGGGGGTCCGAGTCGATTTCTTCTACATTCGGTCACGATATTTTGTTACCTTCATGACGATTTTTCCGCTACACTTGGTTATATCCGAAGGATCGTCGTAATTGTTTTCTATTTTCCAATCTTTTTAATGAAGTCAAACACAGCATCCTCTTCGATCCTCGCAAAGTGACAACGCACGCGAGTATCTATCTACCCGCTTCGCATCTTCTTAGATCTCAGTATTACATCTGACGTCTTGTCCTCATACTCCCAACAGAACGGAGTTGCGTAACGCAAGAATCGCCATCTTCTCGAGATCACCCTGACTCTTCTCCATCACGCTTCCTCTTCGCTTTTGTACTTGATTATCTTATCAATCGCATGTCTTCCTCTACTTTACAGGTCAAATACCATCATGACTTTATCCAAATCACCCTTCATCCTTTACCACCTAAGGTCTTTGGTTCTACATGTTTTGCTTTATCTGATCCTGCATTGATAAACTCTCTCTCGATCGCATAAATGTGTTTTCTTGGGCACACGGCCTCGTAAAGGGTACAAGTGTTATTCTCCTACTCCCGATATTTCATCTCTGCTGATGTCACGTTTTTTGATTCGGTTCCTTTCTTAGGATCTTCAGAGTCGTCGTCCGAGTTTCCTTCTTCTGTGCCTACGCCAGTCTTTTATCCTCCGGAGGACTTTCTATCACCCCCAACTTCAATTTCTCCTCCATTGCAGGTTTATCGACGCCGTTTTCACCGCGCCGCCAACACCGACTTCTACCGGAATCATGTCCGAGCCGATCCTCCGCCTTCCTCCTGCATAATCTTCTCAATCGATATTCTATCAGACTTCGCAAAGGTATACGCTCAACTCGTAATCCTTCTCCCCTCACATGCGGTCTTCGAAGTTATCATCGCCTTTTCTTCTTCCTATTATTTTTGCTTTTCCTCCTAGTCCGCCTCTGCTTTCTTCCGAAATCCGCAGGAGATGATTTGCCTATTCAGTGATGGGAAAACATACTACGCCGGATTTAAATGAGTGACTTGAGGTGGGACTTGGGACTCGCCCCTCTACCACTAGGAAAATCGTCAGTCATGGGGTATATACGGTGAAGGTCAGTCCAGACGGAATCTGAAAGACTTAAGGCTCGCCTTGTCGCCAAAGGCTATACTCGATCTGATCGATTACGGGATACTTTTTCCCTCGCTAAGATGTCTTCGACACGCCTATTCACGCCCATCACGCGATTCAACACCGACCTCTTTATCGCTAGACATTAAGAACGCGTTTACACGGTGACCCGCTTCAAGAAGTTCATACGGAGCAACCTCCGTGGTTTTATTGCCGTGGGGAGTCTTCCGGCCTTGTACGCCATGAAAATCTTTATACGGTCTCGCTAGCCACCAGAGTACGGTTCTGTAGATTAAGTATTATAATTCAACAGCTTCGGCATGACTTGAGCGAGGTCGACTATTCCTGCCTTTATCGCCACTCATCTACCACGTCAGATTTATCTGGTTTAAGTCGATGATATCATATCACAGCAAATGATCATCTCTGGGATTTCACAGTGAAACAACATCTTTTCAAACATTTTCGCATAAAAGATCTCAAGAAATTCAAATATTTCAGATAAGTAGTACAGCCTGTAAATAGATCATTATATCCCAAAGGAAGTATGAATGGATATTCTAGAAGAAACAGAATGTTAAACTCAAAGACAATGACAACCCTACGGATTCTAATGTTAAGCTCCCGCCAAATCGGGGAGCCTCTACCAGATCCCGAACGATACAAAGCGATTAGAGGAGATTAAGCTTACCCATCATACTCGCCCGATATCTCGCTTGCCGTGAAGTGTAGTAAGTCGCTTTCAACTCTCCGTAAAGAATATGGGATGTCGGATTCGCATTGCTCGATATATCAAAGGCGCCCAGAAAGGTCTTTGTTCGAAAACAAAGGACATACTCGAGTCATGGGTATTCGATGCAGATTGGGCAGATCTCCAATCGATAGAGATCCACCTCCGTTTTTTGTATATTTGTCGAGGTAACCTTATTTCTGAAAAGCAAAAAGCGTAATGTCGGCAAGATCCAAAGGCGGAGGCAGAGTATCGAGCTACGGTCATAATACCAAGAGAGCTTATATGGCTCAAACAATTGCTTCGAGCTCAGTTCGAGATGTTACACAAATGTCACTCATATGTGATAATCAGGCCGTCATACATATCGCATCAAATCTAGTTTTTCACGAGAGGACAAAGCATATTGAAGTCGACTGTCACTTTGTCAGAGAGAAAGTCATATCTAGAAAAATATCTACTAGTTTTGTTAACTCGCATGATCAACTAGCAGATATGTTTACTAAGTCTCTGAGAGGTCCCCGAATTGACTACATATGTAACAAGCTGGGTGCATATAATTTATATGCTCCCGCTTGAGGAGAAGTGTTAGAATATTGTAAATATGTTAGGGATAATTATTTATTTTCTAGGATAGAGTTTGATTTATTCTTAAGATAGAGTTTTGATTTATCCCTTTGAATAGACCCTAATTTTGAATATAAATAGGGCTGCTTTCATGTAATAAGTTGATTCGTATTTTTTACGAAATAACAGCTATTATCGACTTCATTTTGAATATAGTACTAAGGTCTATATTTGAATAATTATTTTTCCATTCATTATGATGACTTCTATTCTTCTAACACTTGCAATCAGATGAAATTATACTCTCTTTTTTTTTTATACTTGTCAGTAGATTTCTTTTCAATTAATAATGTGATATAATCTTGCACGGTGGTGGTGTCTTTTTCATCCTGTAACTGAAGGAAGATTTACTTTATTCGTCACACATGATCTTCGTATGCATATGTGATTGCCCCAGAATGTGTTAACTGGAGATTGTTATACCTTTTTTATAATCTTTTGGTGTTTCGTAAAATAATTCAGGACAGCAGTCCAAGGATAGTGAAGTTGGGTGACCATCCTGGTGGTCCTTGTGGAGGGACTCATGTTGAAGACATTGCTAATATAAGGAGCATGAAAGTAAGTTTGACTTGGGATTTCAGTCAGTCTCTATCTTTAAATTCCAAATCGTATTTACATCCGCTTATAATATTTTGCACACTGCCTGAAAAATTCAGCTTCTGGATAAACTGGAAGCCCATGCCTATGCATATATGTTTGGTTTCCTATTGAAATGGGGAATGGAACTGGAAATTGGAAAGTGGGTATGAAAATAGAAAAGTTTGGAGCTCAAAACTTTAGGATTCTGTATGGAAACCTTGTGTGAAGAACAAATAGAACAAACAAATGGTAATTAGTGAGATAGGAATCGTAGGATTCTGATGCAACTTTGGTTTGTTTTTACAAGGGCATTTTATTGCCCTCAGAATTGCTTTATGGGTATCTTTATGATGCCCACATGTTGCTTCCTGCCTTTGTATTTCTGAATACAGTTTTTCATGCTAATTTTTGGTCATTTGAACCTGCCAACATCTGTTTGTTTCCAATGGTTCCAGATCACCCAGATTCGAACAAAGAAAGGATGCACTAGAGTTTCTTACCGCATCGGCGCTTGATCATCTGCAAGCTTTGCTTCTCTACAGATTTGATACAAATGAAATTTGAAACTCAAATAGTTGATATTTCTGTGTCATCCTAGACCTATGGAAAACTGTGAATGACACGGAATAGTGATGTTTCTTATGCCAGAACTTTGTGTCCTCCATCAAATGACTCAATTTTTGTAAGGTCTCAAAGCTACGATGTCTGTTATCGATTTTGACCCTGCTGGGTCTCACTGTCGAGAGAGAGTTTCGGACTATAAACAAATCAAACAAGTCAAGTTAAGTTTTACAGTATTCAGGTTTGTTTGATAAGATAATCGAGCCGAGTCGAGCCAAATTTAAAATTAATCAAATTATTAAAAAACTTGTTAAAGCTCGACTTATTTTTTTAAAAGATATTGAGTTTGGTTTAAGGTTAAATTGAGTTTGATTTGTTTAATAAATATTAAGTTTATAATCAAATTTGATTCAAACTTGTTTAAGTTTTATTTATTTAAATATTATCAAATTCTTAAGTTAAGTTTGCTTGTTTATTTAAATTTTTAATATTTTAATTCTTATTTATAAATGAGTATAAATAAGTTCATAAATAATTTTTAAATAAATTTGTTTATGTACATCGCTCACTTAACATTAATAAATTAAATATATATATATATTCAAGTTTATTTATTTAATTTATCGAACTGTTAAAATTTATTTATTAATTAACTTTGATGTATATTAAATGAATGTAAATGAATTTTTATCGAGTCGAATGATAAATTTATTCATGAACGTTTGATTCGTTTACGATTTTAATTTCATGCCATGCCGTTATAGAAAAGGGAAAAAGATTATTTATTTGAAGCCTTGTGAAGTCATTGGTGTTTTTCTATTGAAGTTCCCGGTGTTTTTTAAACTGGTTTTGGCGGTTTCATACAAACATTATAAAAAAAAAAAAAGGTTATTAGTGATGAGACATATTTCAAGCTGGGGAAGTCGAAAGTGTATTCCAAGGAAATTACAAGCTCTATTACATCCTATAAGAAGTATGTTGCAATAATTTAAGTGTAATCTGGCCGTTTTAAAGTCTTGAGCCTTTTAAAAATGAAAAGTACATTGTACTAATTGCTCTATGGCCTTGTCAATATTTAAAATTATCTAGTTTGATGTTTAAGTTGATTGACTCACCTGTTCTTGACTCTGATGATTAAAATGTGGCAATATTTAATAAATCTTTGAACGGCGCAAATATTCAAATTATTTAAATCCTAATTTACTATATTAATTTGTCATTTATCCATATGAAATTAAAACAAATCTATAACATATGATTGGCTAAATTATGTATCTCTGCACATTTATAAAATATTATAATTCATGATGCCTTGGTTATTCACTTATTTACATATATTGCAAATGAATGTGATGCTTCGTATATTTTGGTCATTATATAATACAAAATTATTACATTTTTTTTTGTTTGTAATATAATAATTATTTTTTAGCCTGCACATCACAATTCACAGAGATCAAATATCTAATATAATAATAATAATATAAATTTCTTCCTCTATTCTCATTTTAATTCCACCTCTTTCTATTAACTTGTCGTTGATTAATACTCTCGGGTCTACCTGTAACTTTATTACTCACTGTTTTTTGTTATTATTTTATATTATCTTAGCTCTTCGAATTTCACTTCTTTCATTCCATGAAAATATTTAGGGAGCATTTGATTCGTAATTTTTTTTTATTTTTTAAGAAAATGAAAAAATATAAGAAATAATGTTTGATTGATATTTTTCATTTTTATTTTTTAGAAAATACAAAAAAAAATCATTTTTTTTTATTTTTATTTTTTAAAAAAATAAAAGGAGTGTTTTTTTTAGAAAATTGAAAAATATAAAAATATATATATATATTTTTTATTTTCTAAAAAAAGAAAATAAAAACGAAAAATGAAAAAAAAAAAAAATCTTTAATATCTAATATAATTTTCTTTCATATATATACTAATTTCTTCTGAGTAGAAGTATATATCATATACTTAAATGGCAGTAGTTTCTGATGATGCAACTGGGGCAGGTGACAACTAACAAAGGAGATGCTTAGGATTTGATGTTGATATTGTATGTCAGCTAGCCAGAGGCCGTTGAATCACTAACAATGGAGATCTTTATGCTCGATAACTACGGTATGAACGACGAAAAGATAGTCTCTGCGGATATGACATAAGACAGAATCATATTTATAGATATAATACGGATCAATTTGAAAAGAGATTTAATTTTTTTTAAATATCTTTATATTTATATATTTTGATCGTTATATTAAGATCTATAAAATTTTTCATAATTTATTTTTTTATAATAACCATGAAATAAATTGTTGAGATCACTAAATTAACGATTCTAATTTTTGTTTAAGAAAAAGATAGAAAAAAAATATCATGTTCGTTTACAATATTTCTCGTTGTTAATTAATACAGAAAAAAAAAAAAGTACAGGGGTTATGCCCTTGACGTAAAGAAAGAGCAGCATATCATTGAAGTGAGATCTGTAGAGTGCAGGTGGTTGGTGAATTTGAGCTCCCATGAGGAACAGCTCCTTCCTATAGTGGAGGGAGTTTTTTTTATTAATCTTACATGGTGGAGAGCCGCGCTCCTTCTTTATTTTTTAATAAAATAATTTTATTAATTTAAATTTTATTTATTTGTAAAAAAGTAATTAAAATTGAATAAAGTAATTGAATTATTTTACAAAATTATTTATATATATACAAGTAAGAAAATTTCATAGATATTATCTTTTCATTCTATGAATCCTCTATTCTACAAATATATATTACTTTTTCAATCGCACAAATATTTGTATTTATTTCAAATGTATGAAAATCAAATTTGATCTACCAGATTGATCATCTGTGAATTCTGAAGAGATTAATTGATAGAAGATGCGACGGATATAGATGAGTATATAATGTTCCGATTATATGAACAGCGACAAATGATACATTAAAGATTGCTCAAAGTTCTTCCAGCATAACACATAGGAGGAGGTATTCAAATCAGGATCGAGAAGTTGGACATCCTCGTATTTTCAATAATTATTTCTCTGATGAGCCGGTATATCCTGATGATGTATTCCAATATTGATTCTGGATGGAAAGAGGATTATTCTTTTACATAGTTGAAGCTTTAAAAAAACATTCTAAATATTTTCAACAAAGGGTCAATGCCAGGGGAAAAAAAAGATTTGTTGCCACTTCAAAAATGCACGATGATTATCCGTCAATTGGTGTATGAAGTTCCTACCGACTATTATGATGAGTACATACAAGTTGTTGAAATAACTGTCATTGAATGCTCGTTAATTCAACTTCTACTTATGTGTACATGATCCAGGGTTTAAGGCTCAATACTTGAGAAAATCTAATGTCGTTGACATCCAACGCTTCCTATCAATGAACAAGTAAATATATGACTTTCATGGTATGTTGGATACTCTTGATTGTATCAATATATTTAACGAATCACTTTTATTCAATGATGTCTTATAAAAAAATACACCCAAGGTTAATTTTATAATAAATAATAAGCAATATACAAAAGGATACTATTTGACTGATGGGATCTATTCATAATGAGTTATTTTTGTTAAGAGCTTTTGATGTTCTCAAGATTCGAAGCGAAAGATGTTTAAGGAACAACAAGAGAATGCGAGAAAAGATGTCTACCAAGCATTTGGGGTGCTTCAATCTCGATGAACAATGATCAAATGTCTAGGATGATTTTAGTATAAGAATAACTTAAATGACATCATATATACATGCATCATTTTGTATATGATTATTGAAAATGAAGAGAATGCAATAATTAATTAGTCAGAAGGAGATTCTTTATCACACAAATATTTCAGACTTCTATTCAAGAATTTCAAGAATATCTTTGAAAAAATTGCGAGATACATGATAGTTAGTTATATCATTAATTTCAAACCGATTTAGTTGAGCATATTTGAACACGTTATATTTGGAATCAGTAAAAAAATAATTTATTAATAGTGATATATTTAATTAGTTTATGTTATATTAGATGAATTTTTTAAAGAAAAAGTTAGTTCCCTAAAAAAAAAAATTATTGAGAGATTTTTTTTTATATATAGTGGAGAAATGAATAAAATTTATTTCTTTTGACTTGATATCGATGTGGCATCGTGGCCATCACAAAGAACTCTCCAATGACTTTCACCATTGGAGAAGCTTTAATAATCTAGCGGCCAAAGCAAATCGAAGACTCATGTAGGCACGGATTGTTCAGCAAATGATGAGATGTCGCAACGAAGAGAGGTTTGTACGTAATTCTGTCAAAGGAAGTGAGGCAAGGCGCATGGCTGGTTTTTTTCGGGTAGCCAACAAACCTTCAACGACGATTGTGGAATAAGTGAAAAGAGGAAAGCAACGAGCTTAACGATAGTCTGATATTGTTTTATGCAGAAATGGTTTTATGAATTTCACAAGCTTTTTTTGGTTTTTGGAGTGTTGACGTGCTGGACATTTATTTTTCAATTATTTCAATTCAATACTGGAAAAGGAAAAGGCACTCAGAGTGCCATACAACTTTGAATCCACCCCCTTAAGTTGACTGTTTATTTTTTATTTATTTATTCATATATGTCAGTGCGAGTTCTAATTAAGCCTCTCTGCCTTCAATAAACAATAAATTTGACCCAGTGAAGTTGACTGTATTAATCTGACTAAGCCAATTAGTTAAACGCAATTCCCACTGGTTCTTTTCCGACTGTATCAAATTATTTTTAAAAATTCAATTTTAATTTTAATAAAAAATATATTTAATTTCGATTTCGATACGTTCCCATTCAATTCCGATTTTAAAAATTTTAAAATCAAAACTGAACCATATGCCTCCTATTTCGATTTCGGAATCGAAACAGAAAAAATAATTTCAACTTAATTTTTGAATCATCGATTCACGGTCTACTTTCAACCACCCTCCCAACAAAAGGTATTTGCAGACGCCAATGCATTTGCAAGCAGCTAGAACATGAAGTATCGGTTTATCATGATTTGTTGAACTATTTTTCATTTTATTCTTCTTATTTATTTAATTTCGCAGCCACTCAGGGATGATTCCGTTGATAAAACGCCATTGAATCTAATCATTCTCAAATTATCAGTAGCCATCTCTGATAGCTACCATCATTGTCAATATCTACTTTATTACTAATTCAATTTTTTTTTTTTTAACTTTTACGGACGACAATTTTCATTTCTTCTTCCTTTTCTCAGGTGCGAAGCGGTGAGTTCGGGCTAAATTGAGAATGAGTTTTGGCTCCACAGCAACAACAAGAAGAAAGCTCTCCGCTCCAAGTTAATATTTTTCTTTTCGTAATAAACTAAAAATGTCACCTGCCGTTTATATTTATGTACTTTCAGTTTATCTCACTTCCAAAAAACTGAACTGCAACTTAGTTTAGCATAGAATTCAATATTTATTGTCTGCGTCGTCGGCCCCTTTTTACCCTTTCGTCCGTCACATGGCACCGCCAGTCTTCCATGTGGTGGCCACTAGAGATTTCAAACAAGCCTAAATTACGGAAGAAATTTGGGTAAAACTAATTTCTTTTATTTATCTAATGCACAATATAACAATTTTATTTATTTATGGGGGAAAAAAACCCGTTTATAACAATTTTTTATAAACGGGGGGGTTTTTTTTTTTGTCATATAATTCGTTTCGCACCTCGTAGGCCTCGCTGGTGCTGATAGAGAAATCCTTTTAGAGGTGTTTGTGCTTCTTGACTTCTTCCGAGTGAAGAAGATGGTAAAGTTTTGAGCAGTCTTGGAGGAGCGCATGCACTGTGATGGCTGAGAAGATGAAGGTAGCTTCCATCTACAGAGGATTTGATCTTCTTAGTTTGGGAGTAGGCGTGCTCATTGGATGCTTTCTGGTCTCTCTCACCTATGTCACCATGTACAAGTCTGACATGCTTGCTTTTCCTTCTTCTACGAGTATGTTCTTATTTCGTCCGCTGTTAAATTTTAGTTTTTTTTTTTTTTTGTGTGTGTGTGTGTTGTTGCTCAAAGATTAATGCTTGTTGCAGTGGCTTCTCAGATGTCGAAAGCAGATGTCTATTCTTTTATTTCTCGACAAGTAGGTGAGAGGAAACAGAACCAAAAGATGATAGATCTTCGCTTTGAGCTGTTTTAAGTGGATGATCTCGGTGTAGTTTTCGGTTTTCCGTGGCTCATTGTTGTCTCTCTTTTTACAATCTTTTTGAGACAGATTCCGAGAGCAAGCCGAGGTGCAACCATGGCAGCGCAGCATCGTATCTTTGTGAAAAAAGTGAAATCATTGAGACAGCAAGGGTTTCTTCCTCTGCAGGATCTGAGATTCCTTCTCCAAGAAATGAGTTTTCTGCAAGTGAAACCACGCGAGGTAGTAAAACAACAATTTCCCATGAACAGATTTTTGTTATGCTTTTTTTCCTGTGAGAAAATGGTCCGATCTCTCAATGTTCAACAAATCTTCGACTGGATCTACATGATCGCACTATTCATCTTCTTCCCCTGCAGATGGCGACGAGGAGGGCACCAAGCTGCCTTGTGATCCAGACTCCGTTGGATGCACAATAAATAATGGAAGTAAAAATGCATTTTCTCCACCTAATTCGGTCGATGTCCGCCGCTTGCAGGTTCCTGTCGCAAGCAGTGCTAGGAAATCTGGTGAGCGATTCTGTTCCTAGATTCGTCCTCACTTGTCACCGGAGATTTGATCTAAAAATTCGATTTTTTTTTTCTTCCTTCTCGTCTCGACATTACATTTAGATCCGGAGGAGTTCGACTCGAAGCCTATGTGCGACACGTCGAGCCACCGGTGCGACCTCTGCGACATCCGCGGCGACATCAGAATCATCACCGGCAAAGGCTCACCGTCCGTTCTCCGCGTCACCGACTCGTCGTTCACCAACCAGCAGTCATGGCAGGTGAAACCCTACGCCCGGAAGTGGGACCACGGCGTGATGGGCAACGTCAAGCCTGTCACTGTTCGCTCGACCACCGACGGAACCACCACGCCCCGTTGCGACGTCACCCACGCCGTCCCCGCCGTTGTCTTCTCCATGGGCGGCTACGTCGGCAACCACTTCCACGACTTCACCGACGTGCTCGTCCCAGTGTTCCAGACGGCGCGCCAGTTCGATGGCGAGGTCCAGCTCGTCGTCGCCCGCCTCAACCGGTGGTGGTTGAATGCCAAGTACGGCCGCTATTTCCGCCGGATTTCCCGTTACGACGCTATCGACCTCGACAACGACGCGCGCGTGCACTGCTTCGAGCGCGCCATCGTGGGGCTCCGCGCCGACGGGGACCTGTTGATCGACCCGGCGAAGTCGCCGATGGGGTACACCATGTCGGACTTCCGGCGGTTCATGAGGAGCGTCTACGGCCTCAACAGAGATTACGCGCTGAAACTAGCAGAGCAGACGGGGAAGAAGCCACGGCTGCTGATGATCGCGAGATCCCGGAGCAGAAAGTTCGCGAACGCCGACGACATCGTGAAGCTGGCCGAAAAGCTCGGATTTGAAGTGGTGGTCACGGAGGGCGCTTTGGACTTGGCGGAGTTCTCGCAGACGGTGAACTCGTGCGACGTGATGTTGGGCGTGCACGGCGCGGGGTTGACCAACATGGTGTTCCTGCCGACGAACGCGGTGGTGGTCCAGGTGGTGCCGTTCGGCGACCATGAATGGATCGCCAACACCTACTTTGGAAATCCGGCGCCGGGGATGGAGCTCAACTACTTGAAGTACACCATTACCGCCGACGAGAGCACGCTGACGGAGCTGTACCCGAGGGATGATCCGGTGTTCACGGATCCAAAGTCGATCCACAAACTCGGGTGGGTAAAAATGGGAGAGATTTACTTGGACAAGCAGAATGTGAGGTTGGATTTGGATAGATTCCGGCCTGTTCTCGAGAAGGCTCTTGACCTTCTCAGGAAGTAGAAGTCTGCGGAACCAGGAGCAGAGCAAGTGGAGATTTTGCCTGTTAGTTTCTTGGTAGCAACTGAAAGTTTACATAGACAAATCGATCATATCTGTCAATTCAACCACTTCAACTCGATCTTTCTTCGCAACTCATGGCAATACATTACATGCGATCGAACTAATTAAGGTTACAAATATGAGAAATCAAATTTTTGTTTCTGTGTTTGCTATAATTAGTTTATGATGATTAATAAAAAGGTCTCTCTCAATCCATTCTCTATTCCTCTGCATTAAGCTTTTCTGCTAATATATTGACTTATTTGGCCGATCAGATCGACGACACACTCGTCTCCAGCGGCATCAATTCAATCAAATCTGATGTCGATGTCTTTTAATTTAATTAATTGGGTGGCATTTCGTATCCGAATGGTCAACTTAACGATTACTATCGTTGTTAGATAGATAAATCGTCGGAGGATTCTACATGAATCTTCGACGTATAATCAAAATACGTATGAATCATTTGAACTCAACAAAAAATTTTAGATCTCTTTCGAAATTGATTAATATCTTATCCGTAAATATCGTCGTATTTTAATTACCACATCATTTTTGTGGAGACAACATTTTGTGTCGATCGAGATGGCGGTTGAAGTTTTTAAATCCAGCATCTAGAGATTACTCTATTTTCGTAGGAAGAATATTGGTCTCGTGGTCAATTTTTTGATATTCAAAATTTTCCTTCCATAGAAATTGCAGTTGAACTTCGAATTATAGTCTATCGAATCGCTCTAAATTTTTTTTCAACAATATTAGAATCGTCAATTTAGCACCTCTCTTATTTTTATTTTACAAATATGAAAAAGAATAAATCACGAAAGTTAATTGATTTTGGTATCTTGACAAATACAAGGAAAGATATAATTCGATGTAAATATTAAATAGTCCGTTGATATAAAAAATTATTATTTTTTATATATAAATTTTATATCAACGTACCATTCCGCGAAATAATAATTTTAACTTTCCTATGTCTCAGGGCGGTGGTGGTCGGATTCATGAATGTGCAATTTGATGATTATTTTTCATACTTTTTTTATGATGAAATTTACATTGATATGGTTATAAATTAGTGTTCCACGTGGTGTAGGACCCATTGCCACTCAAGGAAGCACTCGTCGGTGTCGATTGAGAAATAGATCCACTCAAGGGAAGCACGCGTCGGCGTTGATTGAGAAATAGATTTAAGAGGACCACGAGGGAGGTTTAATGATTGAGGATGCCCAGGTTGCAAATCCAAACTAGACACTGCTGCCTCACAAATCACAAAATGCCCTGTCAACCTGCGCAGTACCCATTCGAATCCATTGACTCTACTAATTCGGCCGACCCAACCATTAGTCTCTCAATAATATAAGCAAACACACAAAAGGTGCAATTTAACGGGGAGTTGATGCACGGTAGTTGTTTGTTTGTCTGTCTGTTTGCAGTTAGAAATAATATAGGAGTTTGTGTTAGTTGATAAAATGGTAGCATACTGTGACAGAAAACACACAATCACGCAGCGAGTGGCTGGTTGGGAGACGGTAAAGTGCCAGTGGAGAAGTAAGGGCTGTTCCAACGATACAGCGAGTTGGAAGTGAGTCATGTGGCACCGTGAAGCTTACGGTTGTTCAGCAGCTACAATAATAATAAATAATTTTTGGTTCGTTTTCAATATTATTATCAATCGATTTCATAATTAATATGAAAAAAATATATTATCTAATTCAAAATTAATATGACAGAAAAATAAATATTTTAAAAAATTTACAGTTCTGAAAATTAATTTTTACTCGTTTATATAATTTTATCAAAGTCATCCGGCGGAGACAAGGAGCACACATCGTGTTTTGAAATGCAATATAAATGTTCACATGACACTTAACACTGGTGTGGAAGCCCCCCAAGGAGTGGGTAAATGTAAAGGGAGCAGCTAGAGAGTTTGAATGCGCCATTACTATCTGGTCCTTGGCGCTTAGTGACGCTAGGAAAGAGACAAAGTGCACCGCTTCAGAGCTGGAAGCACACGGCAAAGAGGTTGGACTTAATCTCTCTCTTCTTTTTTTTTCGTCTTCTTCTTCGATTTTTCACTTGCGATTTAATTTATTCTTTTAAGGATGTTCCAGTTGGCAGACACGGACAGTGCATGCACCTTCGAGGGTGCACAACAATCCTTAATAAACGAAATTTTTTTTTTTTTAAAAATCAAAATAATTGGAATTTTATTTTACATCGATATTGAATACATTATTTTTGAATTTTAATTTTATTAATAAAATCGAATAGTCGATTTATATATATTTTTTTAATTTTTTAATTAAACGATGAACCTTCGATAGTTAATAGAGAATTTTCTATTTATTTTTTTAATCGAACAATTGAATTGAAATAATTTGGATTTTATTAATTTAATTTAATATTTCAACGAAGAATCGTGGCTCAAATTTTTGGATCCCAATTGAATTTGGGCCATACTTGGATCGAATCAGTGGACATGCGATCATTTTTTATAATTATTTATTTTTTTTGTTTTGATTTTTTCTGAGTGTTTTCTCTCTTTTTTGTTTTTTGTTTTTTAACTACGTTAGATTTGATAAATTTGTTCAGAATTACATTAGATTTATGTACGACAATTTATCAAACAGCGTTCTTGAAATTTGAAATTATCCAAAAAAACATCTCATACTTTTATATTTATTAAATAGCGTACTTAATTTCTTTTTTATTCCTCTCGTCAAAAAAATTTATACCACTGTGATATTGAAATTATAAATTTCAGTACCATAGTGACAGTGCAATTCTATTTAATAAACTCTATACATCACTTTTTCTCCAAGAGATTCGAAGGGTCAATTTAACAATCTTCATCGATTCATTTTAAAATCATCGTATATGATATGTATGACAAGAACAATAAAAGATATTATCGGAGACAAATATTTTTATCATGCTAATTACAGAATTCGATCAATACTCATTCTGCAAATATCATTTACCATCCTGCAATTTCCATGGAAACATCAATTATCAATCAATGAAGTAGGATGAGAATGATTCAACACATACCTCTCTAGTATGGGGAAAGGCAAACTTTGGCCCTCTGTTTGCTTGGAAGGATGGGATGCAGAAAGAAAGAAATCCACAGTGGAAAAGAATCTTCTAAAATAAAGAAAAGGAATCCTTTGCTTATTTAATTAAATTAGGAAGATAAATAAGATCAAATCAGTGAATTATTTACTTAGAAGAAGGAAAGAAAGTTACATGGTCTAAAATATTCTTATTTTATTTTTATTATAAAAAATTTAATATTTTTTATTGAATAAAAAAATTATTTATAATTATATTCCTCAATTGGGATGACCTATTGTCGATTTTTTAGACGATGGAACCGTAAATTAAAGCAATTAAATTAATGACATTCAAATGGGAGTAGAAAATAATTTCAAAGAAATTGAATGGAACTACTAAAGCAATTACAAGGAAGATAAATTTACTGAATTGATATATACCAATTTGAATCAAATTCTGTCACGCTCCGAAGGAGATTCTGTCAGACGAAAATCCGGCAGCATCTCTTCTGTACGGGTGACAATGCCAATTTACATACAAGGCCTACACGACCACTATACATCGGTCAACACGACCGGAATCCAAATACACACGCAGATAATAAAAATAGGCCTCTGGCCATCAACCAAAATAAATGAGTAACATCTATCACAACTAGACTTACCCCTTCTGTCATCTGGGCAGGAATACTCAACCAAAACTAATCCAAACCAAAATCGAATAAAGGTCCATAAGGACACCAAAAATCCACGAATACAAACATCAATCTCCAAACCTAGACATGTCCTCTAATCAAAATGTCCAAACCGTAGAAACAAATAACAAATAATAACTTCGACGAGTGGAGTTCGGCAGCTGGACTCTCCTGACAGCTTCATCCTGAAATAGATATAAATCAATAGGGTAAGTTCAAAGAACTCAGCGGGTATAGTAGATATGCAAAGTAAGGTATAGCTAACAATAAAAATCATGTCGGTACAGTCTCACATATAGGGTAAGCAAGAAATAAATGCAAAAGGATCAGACACCGAATCTCCTACCCCGATATAGAGCATGTCATGCCTCTACTATAAGAGTCATCACCATATACAAATGATCTCAGATGCATGACAATCATATGCAACATCCAAGGCATCAATACAATAATGCAAAGAAACACAATACAAATGTGATCCATGCAAAGTGCATGTCATGCAAATGACATGGTCACCCCTCGACGCTACCGCCACACGCTGATGCGGTGAAGCCGAGTGGGTAGGGCTATGACAACTGACACTCGCCATCATCGCTTCTCGAGTGACCGAGTGGAGGATCTTTTGAGTACACCTATCCTCCCGCCTCAAACAGAGGAGGAGCTAAGCTCTCATCTCCCTGTCATAGGAGCAGGAGGGATCCTCGCCGCTACCACGCCGCCTCATCGCTACCACGAGCCACCAATGAGCTCGACAGAGCAATCGCACACACCTCTCGATGTACCACTAACCCATGAGTGCGGTGGTCATGTAATGGTCATGGGCTCAACAATAATGGAACCCGTCGGCCCAAAGATGCAATCATGCAAAAATGGTGCATGATACTAAAGCATGTAAATCCTACTCAAAATACCTATCCGAATAATATGTACAATCAATATGTACATATCCATAATCCAAATAACTATGATCCAAATAAAAACAGGGAAGATAAAATCATAACTTATCACATGCATGTATCAAGTAGACACCAAACATATACTAGGCATATAAACATGAAAATTATTGCATGTTATCCTAACTAGCATATCAACAATGACTATATCTAAAAGATAAGTCAAAATACCCGTCTGAATATAAATATCCGCAAGAATGAAATGTCACGACCGGGGACCTGCCTCGTGACCGAAACCTGCATATAACATAACTATAGTTAAGCACAAAAATGTAATTCACCGACAAATCGAATACTTAATCAATTTCCTTCATAACCCAATTAACCCAAACTATTTCCAATTGTCACTAATTTTCCAACCATCTTATTAATCTTTTCCCACCATAAATATCCATACAATTAATTTAGCTCACTAAATCAATTGATAAAATTTTTGATTAATTAATGATAAGCTAATTAATCAATTAAACCTGGATTAACCCGCATTTTAACAACCGAAGCCAAATAAATAAAATTTAATAGCTTTTAATTTATCCATTAATTGTACCAACCAATGTACCCAATTAATTCCTAATCACCTAACCTAATTCATCATCTACAACAATCCTCGAGATATACCTGCGCTAGCAAAAACCTTCCCGACTGCTTACCACCCCTAATCCTCTATCGATCAACCCTAAATCACTTGCTCCGACGAAGGCTGTGACTCCCGTTTAGCACAAGGTGCAAACACCCCCGCTCAAACTCCCAACCCCCCCGCACACACTCGCCGCTTTGGCCTACTTGTGGACACCGTAGATTCACCCACTAAAGGTTGTTGGCGAGGGCTAAGAAGGAAGGAAATCCGACTGACCTTAGGGTCGAACGATTGGTTGCGGTGGCAGCGTCGGACGCTGATCGGAAGGCAACTAGCGGCGGTGAGAGGCGAAGAGGATGGCACCGTCGTCTAGGGCAGAGGAGGCCAGCGCGAGGAAGAGCGAGGCTCGCGTCGCGTCGGGCGGCGGTGCTCGGTGCGGCGCGGTGGGAGAAGACTCGGTGGCTTCGGCCGTGATCGACAACGGGGAGAAGGCGACGGCCTGGTCGTCGACCGCTGTGGTCGGAGATGAGGAGGACGACGCTATCGGCGGCGGCGAGAAGATTGTGCAGATGAAACTGCCGAAGGGGGGGGGAAAAGGGGTCGCGGCGCGACGGGGAAAAGAAAAAGAAAATAGAAGAAAAAAACTTAGGTTACATCGCGTATTAAACCCCTTAAATAGACCCCACCTAAAACCTATTTATTTTATCCCCGTAAAAATCTCTTACGGACTCCGTTTAAATCCAGAAAAATTCCGGAAAAATTTCCCAAAAATCCCAAAAAATTTCCAGGATTATTTTCTTAATTCTTTGGCCATTTAATTTGATATTTTAAAATTTTCAGTATTTAACATTCTCCCCCACTAATAAAAATTTGGTCCCCAAATTTCTTACTCAGACGCACAATGAGTAAGAAATACCACAAGTACTGAAAATATATCTCACGTACCTTAAGTAAACAAGTGGGGGTATTGAGCTCTGATCTTTTCCTTGAGCTCCCAAGTCGCCTCCTCGTCGGTATGGTGACTCCACCCGACCTTGACAAGTCGCACAACCTTATTCCGCAACTGTCGTTCCTTGTAATTCAAAATCCGTACCGGAACCTCTGCGTAAGTAGCATCAGGTTGAATGGAACCTAACACATCTGACAGAATATGTGTGGAGTCTGACACATACTTCCTCAGCATAGACACATGGAACACATCATGTATACTCGTCAAAGATGGTGGTAGCGCTAGACGATAAGCCACTACTCCGATCCTCTCCAAAATCTCAAACGGACCAATATATCTAGGAGCTAGCTTACCACAGAGGCCAAATCTCTTCACCCATTTCGTGGGTGAAACTCGCAGGAATACATGTTCACCAATAGAGAACTCCAAAGGTCTCCGTCTACGATCTGCATAACTCTTCTGGCGATCCTGCGCCTCTGCCATCCTACGTCTGATAGTACGGACCAACTCTGCCTCATGCTGAGCTCTCTGGGGTCCTAGCAACTGGGCCTCCCCAACCTCCTCCCAGAGGGTGGGTGTACGACACTGTCTACCATACAATGCCTCATACGGGGCCATTTGGATAGCCGAATGATAACTGTTATTGTAGGCGAATTCCACTAACGGCAAATGATCCTCCCAGTTGCCTCCGAAATCTATAATACAGGACCTCAGCAAATCCTCTAGTGTCTGAATGGTCCGCCGCATCATCGTCATGCGTGGATGGAAGGCAATACTAAACTGAAGCTGTGTGCCTAAAGCCTGCTGCAGACTCTGCCAGAACCTAGACGTGAACCGGGGATCTCTATCTGATATAATGCTCAAAGGAACACCATGCAATCTGATGATCTCCCGACAATATAGCTCTGCCAACCGATCCAGAGAGTCGGTCTTCCGAATCGATAAGAAGTGCGCGGATTTGGTTAGTCGGTCTACGACTACCCAAATCGCGTCATGGCCTTGACGTGTCCTAGGCAAACCCATCACAAAATCCATAGTAATATGATCCCACTTCCACTCAGGAATAGGAATCTTTTGAAGTAATCCAGCTGGTCTCTGGTGCTCAGCCTTTACCTGCTGACAAATCAGACATCTAGCTACAAAATTCGCGATGTCTTTCTTCATACCGTTCCACCAATACAAACGCTTTAAATATCGATACATGCGGTTTCCGCCTGGGTGGATCCCAAATCGAGAGCGATGAGCCTCCTGTAGTAACTCCTCCATAACCGGGTGAGGCTGAGGTATGCATAATCTGCCTCAGAAATAAATAATACCCTCATCATCTCGGGTGAACTCAGTCTGCTGTCCAGAAGTTATCTGACTGCCAATGAATCAGAATGCCGATCATCGCTCGAGCCTCCCGGACTCTCGTCCGGATAGACGACTGAGCAACCATGGTAACTAGAACACCCTGCTCTGTCGGTCCCTGCTCCTCTAAGCTCAACTCAGAGAAACCCTGAATCAAATTCATGACCAAAACTCGGAAGGAAGCTAAAGTCCCTCGGGACTTCCGGCTAAGTGCATCGGCAACCACATTGGCTTTCCCTGGGTGGTAGCTGATGGTACAGTCATAATCCTTCAGGAACTCCATCCATCTCCTCTGTCGGAGATTGAGTTCCTTCTACGTAAACAGATATTTGAGACTCTTATGATCAGTAAGAATCTCAAACGTAATACCATATAAATGATGCCTCCAAATCTTTAAGGCAAAAATAATAGCGGTTAACTCTAAATCATGAACCGGGTAGTTTTTCTCATGATCCTTCAACTGGCGAGAAGCATAAGAGACTACCCTGCCGTGCTGCATCAATACTGCACCTAAACCTCAGAGAGACGACGGTATAAAACAATGAAACCGCTGCCCTGATGGTAATACCAGAATCGGTGTTGACACCAATCTCCTCTTCAACTCCTAAAAACTAGTCTCGCACGCCTCTGTCCACGTGAACTTCACGCCCTTCCTAGTAAGGCGTGTCAATGGCATAGCAATGCTCGAGAAACCCTCAATGAACCGTCTTTAATAACCGCCAAGTTTAGAAATCGCGAACCTCCGAATCGATTACCGCTTCCCAATCGGTGACAACCTCGATCTTACGGGGTCAACTGAAATACCTCCACTCGAAACCACATGTTCCAGAAAACCAACTGAGTGTAACCAAAACACGCACTTATTGAACTTCGCATACAGTCACTTCTGTCGGAGCCTATCGAGAACAAGACGAAGATGCTGCGCGTGTTCCTCCTCGGAACGAGAATAAACCAGAATGTCATCGATAAAAACAATGACGAACCGATCTAGGAAATCCATAAATTCACGGTTCATCAAATCCATGAATACCGCTGGAGCATTAGTAAGCCCAAATGGCATTACCAAAAACTCATAGTGTCCATATCGCACAACGCTCTCGAATGTCGATAATCTCTAACCCTTAATTGATGATATCCGGACCGCAGATCAATCTTAGAATAGACTGATGTACCTCTGAGCTGATCAAACAAGTCCTCAATACGTGGCAGGGGATATTTATTTTTGATAGTGACAGCATTCAACTGCCTGTAGTCGATGCACAGTCTCATCGAACCATCTTTCTTCTTCACGAAGAGAACCGGAGAACCCCAGGGTGATACACTAGGGCGAATAAAACCTTTGTCTAAAAGTTCTTGGAGCTGAACTTTTAACTCGTCCAACTCTCTCGGGGCCATACGATAAGGAGCTTTCGATGTCGGCGCCGTCCCAGGTATTAACTCAATCATGAACTCCACTTGCCTTCGGGAGGCGGACTGAACTCCTCTGGAAAGACATCTGAATATTCTCGGACAATAGGAATGTCCGCGATCTGAGAGTCACCACTGTCTTCTACATTGATCATAGATAATAGAAAACCCTGACAACCGTGCAATAAAAGCTTCTGAGCCTGAATCGCAGAAATGGTCGCTATACCGTCATCCCGGATGCCAGTGAAATCCCACGAGGGTTGGTTCGGAGGTCGGAATGTGACCACCCTCGTCTGGCAATCAACTGTGGCATGATATGCTGATAGTCAATCCATGCCAAGGATAATGTCGAACTCGACCATATCCAGTACCAATAAATCTACAGTAAGAATGATGTTACCGAAATCTAAGGGACAACCCTGACCTCGGGTAACGCCCAATGTATCGCTGGATGATAGGGAGACGACTAATCTCGCGATCTACTAGTAGGTAATCTACCAATCTCTCTCATAAAAGTACGAGAAATGAACGACGCGAACTACCGATCAACTAGCATAATAGCCGAAAATGCATAAATTGAAACTGCATCAAATACGGATTCGTTGGCTCATTCAAGATCCTCTTTGTAATCGCATGAATCCGCCAGCCTCCGTGGAGGTGGAGGTGGTATCACCGCCAGAGGTGGTCGTGTCCGGACTCGCGATCGATATGAAGGCGGATACGAGGCGATAGGAAGGCCGTATAATCTACCGATCGCATCAGAGCAGCGGCTACGATCTGAACTAGTGGCGAAGGTTGCGATCATATCAGATTGGTCCGGCCGCGAATGGTACTGTACAATGGTGGATTGCATCCGCATCGCGTGGTCCCAAATCAACCTTGTGACACCGTACGAGCACTGGTGTACTCCTGTCCATGAATGTCATAGGCGACTCCTGAAGGGGGAGCTGTACTCTGCGGGCGTTGCGAAGGTCTGGGTATCTGACCCCCTCTCTGAGTCCCAGACTGACGCAACGGTCCTCCCTGGATAGAAACCCCGGAAGCCACATGCTGAGCCTTCAACGAACAATCTCGGCTCAGGTGTCCAGGCAGTTTGCAATAATAGCAAACTGACTGTCCCAAGGTGCAGGCTGAGACGATATGCTCTCTCGATCCACAACGAGTACAGTGGGTGTCACTAGTGGGCGGCCTCCGGCTCTGCTGAGAAGACCGGGAGGGCCCAGCTGAAGATCGTCCTGATTTCTGAGGCCGACTAGATGCCCCAGAATGACTCTGACCCGACCGATCGCGCCACTTTCTGGCTAGTAGTTTGTGGTCAGCTGGTCCGACTGTGGTTCTTTCGGTGCTTTCCTCTTCTGTCAAGATTTGACCCTCTGTTGAGCCGACTCGATCAACAAAGCTCTATCCAATGCCTCTTGGTAGGAAGAACTGTCAAATCCTGCCATCTTGACCTGGAGATGCCCATCTAGTCCCTGAACAAACTGCATCATCCGTGACCTATCCTCAACAACTAATTCTGGACAAAACTCGCTAACCTATTAAATTCTCAGTATTATACTCCATCATCGGCGATTATTCTCGTCAGAACTCATAAAATCGATGTCGCATCATCCGATATGCCCGTGGGAAATATCGACTCTCAAAGCCTCCAAATCTCGACTGGTAACCCGCCGCCGCCGATAATCGGGCCGTGCATATCCCACAGATCTCGGCCTCGCCTCGTAAATGGAAGGCGCCAACTCGCCTTTCTCCCACTCGGAGCACCATATAGTAGAAGGTACGCCCATCGCCTCGATCCAAGATCGAGCCATAGACGAATCCGCCTCTCATCGAATAAAGTGAACCGACTTTTCATTGACTTTGCTAATCCAGGAATCCGAGCTCGTGCCGCAGCTACATCAGTAGGATAAGTAGGGGCCGACGCAGGAGTTGGTGAAACTACCGTAGATGGTGTCGCTACCTGAGCAGGGGCAGATACCGAATGAGGGTCGACCGACTCCACTAATGTGTCTCGTCCAGAGTAGCAGTCCCATCGGCGGGGTGTCGATGTGTGCGAAGCAGGGTCTCCGCCGTACATCGGCTACCCCAGCAGTGTGTATCTCGGGAGGAGGATCCGCTGAGGACTGAGGATCCACTACTCCTGCAGCACCCTGTGGAATCTGGCCCTGATCAATAAGCTCGTCCTCAGTAGATCTTCCTGGCAACTCTATCGCCAAAGATCTCAGGGTCCTCTGGCGTGGCCGTCCCACACCACGTCTCGGCACAGAAGCACGCCCACCTCGTCTCATATCTGTTAAATGAATACAGATATTACCAAAAATAAAAACATATCAAATTAATCATCATACCTATTTCACCGTCAGGAGAGGTCCCGTAGCCGCCAAAACCCCATATTGATCTCGTCAAAAATCCTCGAATTTCCGAAACATAAAAATCATCGGAAATCCATACCAAATCAAAAATTTTCCAGATTGCCTCGCAAAAACCTGCCAAAACATGGCGAACTCCGAAAAATCCAAAAACCCCTAGTAACTCGAAAACCTAGGCGCTCTGATACCAAATAAATTGTCACGCCCCGAAGGAGACCCCGCCAGACGAAAATCCGGCAGCATCTCCCTTGTACGGGTGACAATGTCAATTTACATACAAGGCCTACACGACCACCATACATCGGTCAACACGACCGGAATCCAAACACACACGCAGATAATAAAAATACGCCTCTGGCCATCAACCAAAATAAATGAGTAACATCTATCACAACTAGACTTACCCCTTCTGCCATCTGGGCAGGAATACTCAACCAAAACTAATCCAAACCAAAACCGAATAAAGGTCCATAAGGACACCAAAAATCCACGAATACAAACATCAATCTCCAAACCTAGACATGTCCTCTAATCAAAATGTCCAAACCGTAGAAACAAATAACAAATAATAACTTCGACGAGTGGGGTTCGACAGCTGGACTCTCCTGACAGCTTCATCCTGAAATAGATATAAATCAACAGGGTCAGTTCAAAGAACTAAGTGGGTATAGTAGATATGCAAAGTAAGGTATAACTAACAATAAAAATCATGTCAGTACAGTCTCACATATAGGGTAAGCAAGAAATAAATGCAAAAGGACTGTACTCACCTGAATCTCCTACCCTGATATAGGAGCATGTTCCCTACTATAAGAGTTATCACCATATACAAATATGTATCCTGTATGCATGACAATCATATGCAACATCCAAGGCATCAATACAATAATGCAGCAAACACAATACAAATGCGATCCATGCAAAGTGCATGTCGTGCAAATGACATGGTCACCCCTGACGCCAGTCAGCCGCCTCACACGCGATGGTGAAGCCGAGTGGGTAGGGCTAGATAACACAGACTCGCCATCATCGCTTCCCGAGTACCGAGTGGATGGACAGGATGCTATCGAGTACACCTATCCTCCCGCCCCAAACAGAGTGGGGAGCTAAGCTCTCATCTCCGGTGTCATAGACAGGAGGGATCCTCGCTCGCTACCACGCCTCATCATCGCTACCCATGAGCGGACCAATGGAGCTCGACAGAGCAATCGCACACACCTCCCGATGTACCACTAACCCATGAGTGGCGGGTGTAGTAATCGCCTGGCTGCTCAACAATAATGGAACCTCGTCACCAAAGATGCAATCATGCAAAAATGGTGCATGATACTAAAGCATGTAAATCCTACTCAAAATACCTATCCGAATAATATGTACAATCAATATGTACATATCCATAATCCAAATAACTATGATCCAAATAAAAACAGGGAAGATAAAATCATAACCTATCACATGCATGTATCAAGTAGGCACCAAACATATACTAGGCATATAAACATGAAAATTATTGCATGCTATCCTAACTAGCATATCAACAATGACTATATCTAAAAGATAAGTCAAAATACCCGCCTGAATATAAATATCCGCAAGAATGAAACGTCACGACCGGGGACCTGCCTCGTGACCGAAACCTGCATATAGCATAACTATAGTTAAGCACAAAAATGTAATTCACCGACAAATCGAATACTTAATCAATTTCCTTCATAACCCAATTAACCCAAACTATTTCCAATTGTCACTAATTTTCCAACCATCTTATTAATCTTTTCCCACCATAAATATCCATACAATTAATTTAGCTCACTAAATCAATTGATAAAAATTTTGATTAATTAATGATAAGCTAATTAATCAATTAAACCTGGATTAACCCGCATTTTAACAACCGAAGCCAAATAAATAAAATTTAATAGCTTTTAATTTATCCATTAATTGTACCAACCAATGTACCTAATTAATTCCTAATCACCTAACCTGATTCATCATCTACAACAATCCTCGAGATATACCTGCGCTAGCAAAAACCTTCCCGACTGCTTACCACCCCTAATCTTCTATCGATCAACCCTAAATCACTTGCTCCGACGAAGGATGTGACTCCCGTTTAGCACAAGGTGCAAACACCCCCGCTCAAACTCCCAACCCCCCCCCCCCCCCTGTTAAAGGGAGGAGATCATGCATGCATGGCTTACGTCGTGCGTGTGTGATGGCGGTTCCACGAACTGCCATCGCAGTTCGTGGAACTGCTTTCACAACTTACATCTCCCACTCGTCCAAGGTATGTCACATAGACACGATGATCACATAAACCATTTAGAAGAGGTATTCAGTCACATAGACTAAATAATCATATAGACTATTTTAGAAGCAACATAGATCAATAGTCACATAGACTAATAAAACATCCAATTCATACATTAGAAAATGGTTCGTGCGACAGCAAGCACATCGAGCATTCAAATGCTAAGAAAGTTGTTACACCTTACATAGTTGCTCATAGAGCGATGTATGCTAAGAGAAGTTGTTACGTCTAACTTAGCCACTCTCCGAATGATACATAATCATTCTCCCGATGACACAAAGTCATCTCCAGGTGGTACAAAACCATTTTTCTGGTGGTACATCACCGTTTTCCTGGAAACATCCATGTCTTGCTATTTACCCAGATTGAATAATATTATTTACATCAATATGAACATCTCTAATCCCTCTTAATGATCATCATGTCAAGAGCATGCCTCATATTCCAAATATTCACAAATATTTCTGTACACAATAGAAAAGAGTCGACTAGTGAATAATACTCATTAGATGTAAACCTATTTAATCTTCCTTTTTAGTGTGAATCTATTCATTTTAATCAATCGCTTTCCTAGCCATGTTTCATAGACCGAATCATTCATAGTCATAGGTAGACATGCTAAAGTAGCAAACCTTGATTAAAACTTCAAGTAGACACCTAAATAGTCACAAAGGGCAAATTTTGAGATCAATATATATAATCTCAAAGGGCTCACATAGTAGAGAAGCAGGGATCTATTCTCGTACTACTCTTATTGTCGTCTTAGCACATGTGGTATGAATCACATGCTACGATGTCTTTCCTCTTTACCAATAAAGAATGCATGTTATTATCAAAGTAACATCGTACAGATTTCGATCTAGACATTCCCAATGTCTAATCCAGAATTCAACATATGAATCCAGAATTCAACATATGAATCCAGAATTCAACATATAAATTCTAATCTAGCTCAAAACAGGTATAGTAAATGGTGGGTACATTTACTTTGATCGTTTACCACAAAATGATCTTATCTTGATACAAATATCAAGACGACCCTAACTTATAGGAATGTAACAAATTTTACAGCTTCCAAAGCCAACAACCGCATAAGCTGACCTACAAGCATCGGTCTTACCTCTATTCATACACAATAAATAGAGATGATTGTCCATGCGAGAGGACCAATCACTACCTGTCAACATTCTTATCGAGATCTTATCACTAGAATGTAACATAACATACACATACACTAAATAAATCATGACTTTCATAAAAATTACAATCAAAACATATCTGATTGTCAATTACAATGTTGTTACATTCTACGAAGTCCCATGGACTTTACATGCTCATTTAGTGACTCTCTAGTCATCGGCTTAGTAAAAGGATCTACAAGTATAGCTCGTGTAGGGATATACTCAAGAATCACTTTCTTCTTAGCAACAATATTCCTTATAAAATTGTACTTTATAGCTATATGCTTGCCCTTGCTGTGATATTTTGGATTCTTGGAAAAAGCTATAGCACTGATCAGAATAATAGACACAGACTCCCACTGTCCCTCAGAATCTTCAAATGTTTCAGAACCTCTCAACTGCATCGCTTCAGATACCATGAACATGCCACATATTCAGCTTCCATTGTAGATAAGGCCACACAGGCCTATTTCTTGTTGTTCCAGGAGATGACTCCACCATTCAACAAGAATGCATAGCCTGATGTTGATTTTCTATCATCCAGGTCCCCAGCCCAATCTGCATCTGAATAGCCCTTTAGGCTCATATCTGATCCTTGATAACAGAGACAATAATCTGTCGTCGCCTTCAGATATCTGAATATCCTTTTACGCTTTCCGGTCTCGATCCCGGTTTGACTAGAACCTACCGACTAAGCCCATCGCATAGCCGAGCATCTGACGAGTACACAACATAGTATACATTAAACTACCTATGACACTTGCATATGGTTTTTTATTCATCTCAGCTATTTCAGCTGGAGTCTTGGGATTCATACTTTTGCTCAGAATAGTACCTTTCGCTATAGGTGTCTGTTCACCGTTGCAGTCAGACATGCTAAAATGTTGTAACATCTTAGTTATATAAGACTCTTGTGACAAACCCAAAAGTCTCTTAGATCGATCCCTGATGATCTTTACTCCTAAGATGTATTCAGCTTCTCCCATATCTATTGTGTCAAATTGGGAAGACAACCACTTTTTGACTTCCACCACAAAACCTATGTCATTTCCTGCTATCAGCATATCATCAACATATAATGATAAAATGACATACTTTCCTTTTTTCTTCTTCAGGAAAACGCAATGATCCTCATTGATCATTTCGAAACCATAAGATAAAACCACTTTGTTAAATCTTATGTTCCATTGTCTTGACGCTTACTTCAGCCCATATATTGATTTTTTTAATCTACATACTTTATCCTCTTGGCCTAAAGCAACGAAACCTTCTGGCTGAACCATATAGATTTTCTCGTCAAGTTCACCATTAAGGAAAGCGGTTTTGACATCCATTTGATGTAATTCTAAGTCATAATGCGCCACAAAAGCCAAAATAACTCGGATGGACACAAACTTCACTACGGGAGAAAATGTCTCTTCAAAGTCTATACCCTCTCTTTGGGTAAACCCTTTTGCAACCAGGCGAGTCTTGTATCGGTTAATCGATCTATCAGATTTCCTCTTTATTTTGAGAATCCATTTATTCCCAATGACCCTTCGACCAGGAGGAAGATCGACTAACTCCCAAACTTGATTCTCAATCATTGACTCCATCTCTTCTTCCATTGCACTTTTCCACTTATCTCCAACTCTACATCCCAACGCTTCCTCAACTGATTGATGTTCATCTTCGTCAACTGGGAGGGTCATCATTGCCTCATTCTCAATATCAAACCTCCTTTTAGGTATGATCTTACGAACACTTTTTCGTAAGGTGGGTTGTTGAGAAGTCACCCCGTGATCAAGCACATCACTCCCACTCAGTTGACTAGGTACAGGTATCCCACTAGACACCTGTTTTGTTGATAACGACTCATTCTCCTCAAAAAGAGGAACTGTCTTATCAACTTCTCCCCTCATGGGAACTCGCTTAGAAAAATGGCATCTCTAGATTCAATCTCGTAGATCGCTCCATCGTGTTGCTCACCTATGAAAAACATAGTCTTTTGAGGTCTCGTAATATCTTATAAAGATACATTTCTTACCTCTAGTCCGAAGTTTTCCATACTTGTGAGAACTATCAGGTCTCGAGATTGCTCAACTCGATTTTCTACGCCCAACGCTCATACGGGTAGATGGAACTGACTTTGAAGACACTTTGTTAAGTATATAGGCCGCAGCTAGTAATGCATCTCCCCAATAGGAGACCGACAAATTTGCATGCGCCATCATAGACCTAACCATTTCAAGAAGAGTCCTATTTCTTCTTTCAGCAACCCCATTTTGCTGTGGAGTTCCTGGGATCGTTAGCTGTCTAATAATCCCTTTTTCATTACATATTGTCTTGAACATATCAAACAAATATTCTCTTCCATGGTCAGTGCGTAAAGTCTTAATATTACGTTCTGTTTGATTCTCAACTTCGTTTATATAACGAATGAAGCAATCTAATGCTTCAGATTTATGAGAAATCAAATACACATAACCGAAACGAGAGAAATCATCAATAAATGTAATGAAATAGGAAGCTCCATGTCTAGCCTTCACACTCATCGAACCACAAATATCCGAATGAATTAATTGCAATGGTGACTCTGCTCTAATAGCCTTTCCAAATGGTTTCCTTGTTGCTTTTCCAGCAAGACAATGCTCACATATAGACAAACTGATCTTAGCACGAGAGCCCAATAAACTCTCTTTAGCTAACCTATTCATGCGATCTTGTCTTATATGTCCCAATCTAGCATGTCAAACATGATCAGTTATATCTGCATCGCATGTAAAAATTTACACAGTACCCTAACTCAAGAAGAGAAGTTACAGAAACAAGATTCCGTCGAATCTCAGGAGTATACAAGACATCATGTAGAAGCAGAACACTACCACCACGGAGGTTAAGTTTGTAAGTGTCGATTCCTTTGACCTCAACTCTTGCATTGTTTCCAACATAGATCCATTTGTTGTCCACTACGCGACAAGATTCACAAATGTAACTCGCCTCCCGAGCTACATGGGTTGGTTGCTCCCGAATCTATAATCCACAAAGGATAAGAATCAGCTAACAACACAGAGCTAGCAACAAAATGCTCAGAAGACAGATTCAAAGATACCTTTTTCGGTTTAGTGCATTCTCGAGCGAAGTGGCCTTTTTTGCCACAATTAAAACAAGATAACTTGTTTTTAGGTTTCTTTCCTGTCTTCTTCTTCTTTTTCTCAGTAGGGCCTTGTCCTCCAAATGCGACCCTCGCTTCTTTCCTTTCCCTTTCTTTTCCCAAACCATTTCTTCTTCCTTTGGATCCAGATGATCCAAAGAAGACCTACAACCACATAGGCTTGACTGTAAATCTCATGATTCCACTCTCTCCGCCTCTAGTTCAACATGGCGCGAGACATCTGTAAAAGTTTTAATACTTCCACCGCGTCAAGGTCCGCCTATAGTTTCCCAGAATCTGAAGGAACGGATTACATCGCTAAACTCATTGTTCATCGGTCAACTCATGACCTGTAGTTTTAAGATCCTGAATCATGTTTGACATCTCCCTGAGATGCTGAACTATAGTGATATTCAGGCGTTTTTTATAGCTGTCGAACTTAATCGTTAGCTGACGAAACTTGCACAGACTAACCCCACTGTACTTATCCTTAAGGGCTAACCACACCGCATTAGGATGCAAAAGTTGCATATTCAAAATGTCGTCGTCCACCATTGAACTTATCAATATTCCCTTAGCAAGGAGTCTTTCTTCTTCCAAGCCTTGTAGGCATCAAGATCTCGCTCGTCAAGGATCATCATCTACTGTGTTCATCCATAACCCGATATACGGCTTCTAGAACTTCCTGCTCCTCTAGGACATACTGTATCTGAGTTGCCAAATTTTGTAGTTATCTCCATCGAGTTTTTCTCCTTATTCAAATTTATTATATTCTCAGAGCCATAATCTATCACAAATAAACACATCATTCATATACTCAGTGTATGTTTTCTATGTATGTAATCTTAAATTAAACTCAAAATAAATCTGATATGGTTTATAAAATCAAGTGATAACTACGTTATCACTCATCATTCAGATGCCAACTGATTTATATTGATCTATTTTATTACATACATCCCACTTAATGAAATTAATCATTATCATAACATGATTTTTAACAATAAATGAATACATCATTTAACCATATACTCATAATGAATTAACCAAGGAGTAAAAAAAAATGCATCATGTAGAGTTAACAGCATAAAATGAACATATCATTAACTTAAATAAACTGTGCAATGTTAACTAATAACTTTACTAAGAATGTAACAGATTACATTCTTACAACTCATAACATAAAAAACTCTAATAGGCTAGATAAATGATTATCATTACAACTAGGACATACACTAGTGCAATAGTAATCATTATATGTCCTTTTTGTCTGGACTCATCTATAGTACTCTCAGCTGGGATACTCACAGGCAATCCATGTTGCCCTGACGCAGAGTCCTTATGTTAAATACTGGAAAATGTAAAATAGTAAATTAAATGGCCAAATAATTAAGGAAATAAGCCTAAAAAATTTTCGGGATTTTAGGGAATTTTAGGAATTTTTTCGGAATTTTTCTGGATTTAAACGGACTCCGTACGAGATTTCTACGGGGATAAAATAACTAGGTTTTATTTAAGGGGGTATTAACCTAAACTGGAAACCCTAAGTTTCTATTTTTCTAATTTCTTTTTATTTCTTTTCCCCGCCGCGCCGCAACCCCTATTCCTCCTTCGGTTTCTTTCCTCGCGCGAGCCGTTTCCGCCCGACGCGATCCCTCCACCGTCGACGCCCTATTCTTTCCGCCGCCGGTCTTCTCTCCGCCGAGGACCAGGCCGAAGCCACCGGGTTTCCTTCACCGCGCGGCAGCAAGGGATTTCGCTCCCGCGAGCACCGCCGCCCGACGCGATGCGAGTTCGCCGTCCATCGCCGCACGCGCGTCGGCCACGACAGGTCTTCCCTTCGCCGTCCGACGCCTAGGTCTGGCCGGGGCCGCTGCTCACCGGCAGCGCTTGCCTTCCGCCACTGCTTCTCCCCGTGTGTTCGCCGCAGCCGCCAGCCTCCTCTGCTTTAAACGACGAGCGTCGACCCTTTCTTCTCGTCTCCGGACAGTGCGCCTCACCCGGGCCACCTCTGGCCGCTTTCCTTCTCAGCCTTCTTCTTCTCCTCCTGGCCTTCTCGCGATCGGCGTGAAGGATCACCCCGCTTATACGTGAGATAACTGTAATTAAGTATTGGATTAATTAAGAGTTTAATTAATTTGGATTTTGTGGATAGTGTCAGTGATTAGGGAAGCAAGGAAGTGTCGGCTGTGAGAGGCTGTGAGGGTTTGATTTGGAGGTGTCGACTGTGAATTTAAGAAAATGAGTTGGGGATATCGGCTGTCGGTGGAATTCCTAGGGCGGGTGAGCTTGATTGGTCGATTTGGATTGATTCGGGTGTTATTCGGTTGATCGGTATGATATTTGGAGGATTAGGAATTTAATTGGGTTATGAAGGAAATCGATTAATTATTCGATTTGTCGTTGAATTGTATATTTTTGTGCTTGACTATAATTATGCTATATCGAGTTTCTGGCCACGAGGTGTTCCCAAATCGTGACGATTTGATTCTTATTCTTGTGGATATATATACAAAGTGTATTTTGACTTAACTTTTAGATTAAGTCAAGTTGATATGCTAGTTAGATAGCTTACAATAACTTTCATGTTTATATGTCCGTATACTGGTGCCTACTAAATACATGCATGTGATAGGATACGATTATATTTCTCGCTTTGATCCGGATCATAGTACATGGATTAGGATATGTATATATTGATTGTACATATCATTCTGGATAGGTGTTTTGAGTAGGATTTACATGCTTTAGTATCATGCATCATTTTCGCATGATTGCATGTACGCCGGACGGGTTCCATTATTGAGCCCGCAGCCTGCATATGGCTCGCACACACCGCCACTCATGGGTTAGTGGTACATCGTGAGGGTGTGTGCAGCTGTTCGTCAGTTCACCGGGTCCGCCATGGGTAGCGATGAGGCAGCAGGTAGTGGGCAGTGATCCCTCCTCCGTCTATGACAGGAGACGAGCTTAGCCCCCACTATGTTTGGGGCAGGAGGATAGGTGTACTCCGACAGCATCCTGTCCACTCGGTCACTCAGGAGCAGTGATGGCAGAGTGCACAGTTGTCATAGCCCTACCCACTCGGCTTCACCATCGCGCGAGGCTACCGAATGGCGTTAAGGGTGACCATGTCATCGTACGCATGCACTTTGACGGATTGCATTTGTATCAGGTTTCCGTGATTTTTATCGATGCCTTGATGTACATATGATCACATGCATACAGGATATACATGTTTATATATGGTGAGGACTTTATTACTTCTAGACAGCACATGCTCCTATATCGTGATAGAGATTCGTAAGATGTTTTGTATTTCTTGTTCGCATACCCTATTTATGTGAGACTGCATCGCATGATTTTTATTGTTAGTTATACCTTACTTTGCATATCTACTATACCCGCAGAGTTCTTTGAACTCACCCCGTTGATTTATATTTATTTCGTGAAGTCGAGAGAGTGCAACTGGACTACGTCGTAAATGTTTTATTTGGATATTTTGCTTTATGGTTTCGATATTTTGGTTAGAGGACATGTATAGGTTCGAGATTGATTTTGTATTTGATTTTCGTGTCCTTATGGACCTTACTCTGATTTTGGTTTGATTGGATTTTGGTGAGTATTCGCCTGCATGGCGTAAGGGTAAGTCTATTTATTTTAGACTGCTTTATCATTTATTTTGGTTGATGGCCCGAGGCCAAATTATATAATCAAGCGTGTGAGTTTGGATTCGGCCGTGGTTGACCGATGTATAGTGGCCGTAGGCCTTGTATATAAATTGGGATTGTCACCCTGCATGAGGAGACGCCGCCGGATTTTGTCCAAGTGGTCTCCTTCGGGGCGTGACACCTTAGAAGACCTCACATATAACGGATCACATCCCTCCACAGGGTCTTCCTCAGGATCCTCTTCACATTCAGCATAGTTAATTAGCTCTGTGCACAACTGGATATATGAAATGCGTCCTTCATGTAACCCCAACATTGTCGTGTCACGCCAAGAAGATTATCGAGCAATGAACGAATCAACGCCCAAATCTCGTAGTTATCTAATATCGAAACTTCGCATCTCGAGCTTCCGTAATAGTCCGTCTTCCCTATGTGTCCAATGACTCCATGGTAAGGGTCATAGTCCAATTCTTCAATAGCCTCTATACCGGCCACAAGATCACATCGCGCCTTGTCATAGTAGTATACGTCCGCACCATCTGTAAAATTGAAATGCATTATGTCAGTACATAACCGACAAAGTCAGTACAAATACCGATTTATTTCAATTTATCAAGGCACAGAACAAATATACAATAATCAAGAAAAACTACAATTTCTTGATTTTTAGGGGCTACTTACAATTGACCCATAGACATTCATTACTAGTCCTACTTTTAAGTTATCCATATCAGGTTCCAATTGTTCCAAAACAACCAATCTGACCATTGTTATGAGTTTAGTTGACTAAAGTCAACTTTGCACAATACTTCAGGCGAGCTTAATTGGGCACTTAGCTTTTGTTGAATCAAATTAATCAACTTATGCCCAATTAGAAATTTTGATTCGAGCCCATTTAATTCTACCAATTAAATTAAGTCAAATTAAACTCACCGAATGTATTAAAATCAACAAAACAGATTTATCATAAGCTACCCTGTGTGTCGTATGCTTTCATTGATAAAAAAAACTTCCCTTTTTTTTTTTAAATCAACCGCAAAATTACAATGGCTTTTCCCGATTTTTTGGAGTGCCCTAAGTCCGAACGATCGGCGCGGCGATCATCGCCTTCCGAGGGTGCCTAACGACGCTGGCCGGCGATCGGGCCCCCGGCGGTCGCCTAACGACCGCTGGCGCCGGCGCCGAGCTCGGCGCGCCATCGACCGCTCGGGATCGGCGACCACGCCGCTTCCGGCGCCATCGATCATGCGCATGACGCGCGGCCTCCGGTTGGTCGCACCATCACGGCTGGGCGCTGCTTAGCGCAGTGTGATGGAGGTGCGCCCTTTCGCGGCTCGTGAAGACAAAACGGCCGCCGGCAAGCGGTATGGCGCTACATCGTGTTAGACACTAGAGCAGACGCTGCCTGCTTGTGTCACCCGCGACTAAGAATTCCAACAAGCGCGATCGAACAGAGAAAAACTCGCTTCTTCTTCTGAGAAAAACTTTTGTAAGGGAAAAAAACTTCCGTAATTTATGCTCGATACCATTTTACTGCTCTAAAGATTTACCCAATTGGAGTTGAGTTGGTTTTGAATCTTCTACTGCTACGAGGAATGATCACAAATAAAATTCTCAAGTTTTCTAAATCAAATCTAATGAGGCTTGATGTTATTCTTTCCGACAAACTTCCAAATCCTCCCTCCTCGGTTTTGACGACTCTCTCATATAGGAGTCTTAGACATAAACGGCTATTTATATGTAGGGCAATAGTTCCAAAATGAGAGAATTTAAGCCCAATGTCCCAAAAAATCTTGTAAATTAGCAACATGTAAATTGAACG